>OY728139.1:932877438-941976965 GCA_963277665.1 Viscum album | reverse complement strand
TAGGAAATTTTTCACAACATATTAGACACATGTATTTTATTATTTGAGTGCTTGTATACTATAAAAAATTTTAATTTTATTTCACACATATCACTTTCAAAAAAGTAATGGGATTACTGTAGAGATAAATCATGAAAGAGGATTTTAAAATCCAATATGTGTGTGAAATAGTGACTTCTCATTTATAATTCGTTATTTTTCACTATAATTACTTAAAATGTTATTTGAAATTGAAAAATACTTTTGAAACAAAACTATCATCATCAGAATGGAGTAAGTGAATGTGGATATTATATTATAATATTTATGTTAGAAAAATTTTCAACCGGGGTAGTTATTAAATTTCACAGGGTTAAATGTTATGATAACTATTCCATTGATGTATTCTATAATAATTTTAAATGTACATGCTAAATTATTTCCATTTAATTTGTATCTTTTTAATGATCCTCACACTTATTTTGAAGATGATATAAATCACATTCAAGGAGAATATGTGAATTATTTATGATTATTTATTGGGTTTTAATTGAAATTTTAATGTTCAAACTTAAAATTGTAAAGTTTAAATGATTTGAATTTTGATTTTTGTTTTTGGGTTATATGTGTACTACTATTTTATTATTTTTTATGCTGCTATACGACTAGGATACTGTATTTGAATTTAATTTTTTTTTCAAAATGTATTTTTCACATCGGATATTATATCGACGAAGTGAACGATTGAGAAAAATAAATATTTAATGTATGTTATTATATAACCAATGTGAAATATATTTTATAACAATAGTTATTTTCAATAACTGGTGTGATAAAGGGTTGTTCATATTGGTTGTATAACAACGTCCATGAAAAAGCCTTCCATTCTAGATTTTTTTACTAGTTTCAATGATGGTTTTTTTAATAATAGATAAGAAATATAGTATTCCTCATCTATTACCATTAAATTACATGGAAAAAATATTTATAGTTTCACTTATAATGACATCACTATAAAACCTATTTTAAAAACAAAATAAAATCAATATGGAATACCCTATTATTCACTAATGTACCAACTTAATCCCATTGATGTCTGAATCTTGACTAGCCTAAATCAATGAGTTGAGGGTATACTATTATTATCCAAAAACCATGAAAATAACATATTGGTTTCCCTTTTTGTATAATTTGTCAACATGGTGATTAACTGATCTGAAGGGAATCTCTTAAGAATCGATAGTGTACAAAATAGTTTACTTTGAGTTACTAAGTAACCCCTATGTAATAATTTTTCTCCTAGAGGAACTTCATGCACTATTTTCTACATATTATGAGGATATTATTACTATTACTGATGTTCTCATCATATCTTATTGACTCAAAATTTCTAATTTTATTATTTACACATTCTATATCACAACTTTTCAATTGAATTAAATCACCAGATAAGTTACATATTAGTAAATCATACTCACTTTAAAATCATGATTATGTCATCTTATTATTGTACCCTTTAATATCTTTGTATGAATTTTTTGATGTGAAAAAATTTACTTGGATTGATATACTACTCTTAGATATCCCATATCCTTGAATTGATATTCTCTTCGTGGAAGATTCATTTTGGGTATACGGTATTAATCGCATAACCCTAAACTTCACAACAAATTGGTTTTTCCTATAAGACCTTAAACATTAAAGATTATTTTTATATAACCTAATTTTACTATATATAAGATAAATCTATGTAAGGGTTCATAGGTTTATAAGTTCATGTAAGATGTTCTTCAATAGCGTCTGGATATGGAAAAACCTTTTTATTTTCTAATTTGTGTGAGCCTAATCTATATAGATACCCCTTATAAAGAATTTAATGTGGTTGTATTTTTATTCTTATGGGATTAATAAAGACTTATGAACCACTTTTCATAGGCCCAACATTAATTCCTCATGTTAACCTAGTCCTTAGTTTTGATACTTTTATATTCACATAGAGTTTTCTCTATGAACTATACAGTGAGATACTATATAGAAAAACATAAATCTTCTATCCTTTGTTTAACTAGGTAAATTATTATGGTTTGAATTCCATACCAAAATGAAAATTCCCATGTTATCAACTCTATGTTACTTGATTCTTATCCTTAAATTATATATAATGACATCCAAATCTCAAATATCATATCAAACTACAAATTACACATTCAATTTCCCCCAATCATATTAGTATCATGTCTTAGGAATTCAAGTTAATTTTTAAAATATTGACCATATACTAGGATATCTAAATACTTGAGTTGGATAATCTATTTAGTGATACCAAAATAATTAATTTTATTATCCCTATAAGTGACACCAAAATCCTTTATTCTATTATTCCTCATAGAAATGTAGTAACCTCAAGTCATGATTCTCCTCTTGGTTCCAAAAATACTTGAGTAAAGATTAACCTCAAGTTAATCTAAAATCAATGATTTGATATCATTATTGGGGCCAACATCCTCTCATTGGTGAGTCAGATCATGAATCCTACCAAAATTTCATGTAATTTGAAAAGCGTTCTATTTATTTACATGGAATCGAATTATTTTCATTTCAAACAAATTTAATTTTTAGGGGTAATTGTGTTGGAAACTAAAAATATGTTTCATTCACTTTGTTATAGAATCCATGATATGGTCCTCACTTAGATAAAAAAATTAAATATGATAAAAATGATATATCAATATATCATATGATTACTCATGAACTAAGGGTTAATGATTCCTAAAAAACATTTATTGTTCTGTTGACATGGTGTGAGAACCCCCCCCCCCCCCATTGGGATTAGGTAATATATTTATCCATTATTGATGAAAAGGGTGTTTGAAACTATAAAAACTATCTTTTAGGTTATTCTAAACACTTTTTGGCATCGAAAAACATCTACTAACCAGAGGATTAAATAACTTCAAAAACATAAATTTAACAACTTGTAGAGATAAAATTTACTTTTGGATTAAAACTTATAACCATTTTAATTTGAAATTGTATTTTTCAAAGTCCTCCATTAGGCCAAGTCATATTTTGGATAACATGCCTTACTTTGTGCATTCACCCTAGCCTCATAAGCCCTACTCTTACAATACTTACCTCACACACATCCTAGCCTCATTCTCCATAGTCTCATATGATTTAATTTATTTGTATGCCTATCTCACTCATATCTTCTGTATTCTCATTTATCCTTACATAAATCTATTTTATGCACCCATCTTTTTATATTCCAAAGCAGCCCTATGTAGATCTATCTCACACACCCATCTCCCACATATCAATGTTTTTTTCATTAATATCTCCCATATTTCAATATTTTACATGACCAAGACATCTTTTATGATTCAAACACCAAGTATGATGTGATAAATAGTTATATCTTTGAACTAATCAAACTTTTTTAAGAAAAGGACCCAATTTCCTATAATTTTCAAGACCAATTATAAATTCCCTAAGAGGTTTCACTAATAGAGGGAATGAATCACTTGCCAAAACTTCCATGTCTTACATAAATCCTCTAATTATATTATTTTCCAATAAAATCCAAAGGTGTGGGTACAAAAAATCGAGGATCAATCCCTATTTATTAGAGCAACACCCTAGGTGTTGAACCAACTTAGCAACAGACAACCATAACACTGAATCACCAAAACATAAAATCACTTGAGAGTCGGAGAATTCAAAATAACATCATTATATATTATGGTGTGATGCTTAGATAACCATTTTATTGGGATCCTTCTATAAATTATAAATTAATAAAATTAATTTAATAGTACTGAAGGTGTTTTCTTGTTATATTTATTAACAACACACTCATTGATTTGTTAGAAGACAATTCTAGTAGAGATTGGATGCAACAAAATGATATATAATGGGTTGAATAAAACATTAGAATAAAGAATTTATTCCAAGGAAATTATTCTTTAAGTTAAAATAAAAAGGCACTTATACAGAAGAATCATTCCATATCCCATTATTGTTACACAATTAAGATTTTCTTTGGGAATCATTAGTTTCTTTCTTGTTTGAGTATTGAGCCGGGATAATGGGTTATGATTTTTTATGTCATGTTTATTTGTGATTGAGAAGAATTTCATTATATAAATAGGGTAATCATAACACAATTTTATTTTTCAATCTATATGATGCTAGGGTGGAAACTTTTAAAGAGAAACTATTTAGGAGAATAAGTCCCCCACAACAAAACATATTGTAGCCTTACCTTAATATTTCTATAACAAATATTAGGAGATATGAATGTCACATCACAATGAATTTTATTATTCTATAGAGGTGATTAATTTTTTTATCTATTTAATATTTCTAAAGATATATAATAAAAGTATTTAAGACATAAAAATCATGTTTCAATGCCCCTATCACACCATGACATATATAAGGTCTTTATAAAGATGGTATTCCTTATAGAGATAGTATGAAAAAATATTGACTTATCCATCCATAAATTCTAGAGAATTTTATTGAGTGGATTAGGTTATATTTATGGATAATAGTAAATCTTTTCACATGATCCAAACTTAGAAAAACTTGAAGAAGGAAGTAGAATATGGATAAACTTATTAATGATCATATATATATATCTTCTACATATAATATTGGAAAATATTCTAACTGTATTGTGTATTATAACTTCTTATAAGATAAGAATATAGGCAATGATATCACAACTGTGAGACACTAAGGATTAAACACATGATAAAAATAATGTTCAAAACTTGAAAAATATCTTTTTTCATGATTATTTTATCTTTATCTATATCATGTCATCATATGGTTTTATTCATGATCTTTTACACTAATTGGTGGTGGTAAAATTATTTAAGAGTTTGTATTTTGGAAATAATATATTCACCACCCCATCCCTACTCGGTGATGTTATTCTCTCTTCTTGGTCACTCAATTGATCCCCCAAATAAGGTTAGGGAATGTTTAATATTAGAAGACTATGGTGATCCTAAAAAATTTAAAATCCTATTTATGTCTCTTAACCACTATTATACCTCTAAATGACCCTTATCACCCCAAAAATAATTTTTTTTTTACATTAAAACTTATTGGGCATGGTCTGTAGTTTGAATCAGGCCCCACCATATGAATATATGATAATTTTGAGTAGAATTAATAATTGAAAAAATGACTCAGGATCTATATAAAAACTACCCAATGAAATATTTCCATCACATAATCTTTATAATCCCAAACTCCCATTTTTTAGGCATACATTTATAATAACAATAAATTAAAAACTTATTCAAAGTATTCTTTGAGAATAAAATTTCGTTAAGTAAAATATAATTCAATAAAATTACATATATATATCAAAAAATAACTTATATTATGAAAATATCTAATAAAAAATTATTAAACACATAAAAAGTGTAAAAACACTATAAAAATAGGATTGATGCATAGGATATGAAACCCCTTTTGATAGGAAAAACATTCCATAAAAGACCCAAAAATAATTTTTATAAAATCATGGAAACATTAAAATTATTTATATTTTTTTATTAAACAATAGAAACAAACTATGACAATAAATCATAAAACAAACCCCCAATTTTAACTTCAATTATATCATAATGAAATTCAAAAAAAAATAAAAAACTTATTATACAAATAAAATAATATTTTCAAAATATAGGGACTAAGTACCAAAACAAAAAATATTAAACCAACCTAATGAAATAATATCAAAAACATTCAAAATTCCCATAAATGTATCCCAAATATACAAAACCCAATAATATAGGTGACTTGGAATCATAGAGAAACCAAAAACCATAAAATGTTAAGTTTTACATAGATGTATGTTTTGAGAACATGGTTTACCAAACCATACTCCAACCATGAAACCCCTACAATAATTCTTTCAAATGAAGTGCATGGATTTTTTATGGTTTAAATAACATGCATAGTAACTATCCACCCTCTATTTTCCCATATTACACTTCAAATCCATGTAGATTTTTTAAAATAAATCATTTAGATTCCATATAACAATAATGACCCTATATTTGTTCACAATATCTCAGAAAATGGAAGAAATACTCATCTTTAAAAAACATTCAAACCACTCATAATAAATCAAGGATCATCATGATTAAGTGATTTTAAAAAAACAAATTTATACTTATCCCTCAACTTTTGATTAACCTGTCACAAATTTACCTTTAATCCACATATAAAAAAGTTATTTCAAAAAAACTTTTAATGAATCAAATTGGTTAAAACTATCAAGTCACTAGAGCCGGAGTACAAAAATACCTGAAGCATGTTCTCAATCTCCATGGTAAGGAAAACCGTGTTAAGGGAATCAAATATACACTTTAGGAAAAATTTTATCCTATAATTTAAAATAAATAGACATCAGACTCTTAATTAGAATCGAGTATAATGTATCCAAACAATAGAAATAAATTAAAAAAACTAAATATTATTTTTCTAATAATCACACCAAACAAGGAATAATCACAATACGCAAGATAAACCATTTCATAAATTTATTATAAAAAATGAAAGGAAAATTTAACATTATAGGAGAAATTATAAAATAGTTCAAAAATTGAACGGGAATACCGATATGGATATGATACCAAAATTTCAACACATGAGATATATATATATATATATATCCAAAATGATTAGTAATCAAGAATATAATCCCCATGTGACCCTTAGTCACCTCCACATATAGCAATCTACTGTCACAAATTATCCCAGATACACTCGTACCCTGATACTTAAGCTAGAATCCACATACACTAATGGGTGTTCTTGATCCCCGTAGTTTGGTGACAAGAACCTTGAATTTTACAAGATAATAGAGGTAAATTGATTTTCCATAAGACAGTAAAAGATAAAAAAACAAGTCAATATACTCAACACTCCAAAATAAAGAAAGTACAATAAAGTCAAACATGTATATCAAAATGAAAAATAGTACATCATCAATGTAACATAAAATATAAAATATAACTCAAACATACAAAAGGTTTCAATTATATAATCCTAAAGGGTCAAGAAAATCCTCCTCCTCCAAGATTTGATTTCCCTTTACTCGAAACTCGAAAACAAAAATCTAAAAATTATGGAAGAAAAAGATAGGGTGTGGGATAAAAATCCTAGTAGGGTCTCAAGAATTGTTCTATAATAAGATTCCATAATAAGTAAAAAAAATTCATTCTTTCAATGGAATATATATATATCAAATCAATCATAATAGTAAACATGTTCACCAACCCTGTAGTATGTTAGTTCCTAGTTCTATGATCCTCACACTCTCATGTAAATGATCATAGTGACAGCAACTCCATCTTAAGGTAAAATTAGAATCATTAACTCCCACTTATAGGAAAATTATTAACGGAACATGGTTTAGTTAGTTTTTTCATCATCAATCTATTGCAAGTGAATTACCCGCCCATAGTTCATATCCTAAATAACACTCTAACTAACTAGGCTCTTGTGTAACTAATCAATCAATAAATCAATAATGGGGAACTTATTTCAATACAATTTAAAAATAAAATCACCCCATTTACTATTTCAATATACCAATTTCACTTAGAAACCAAAAATGGGTTTTTAATAAATTCATACCTTTTAAAGAAAAAACCAATCATATGTTCTTATAAAATTATTTTAATATATTTTTAAGTCTATTTAAAAAATCAATTTCATATTTTCCATAAAATTAAAATCACACCCACAATTTCCAAATCCATTAGAATAGGGGTTTTCTTGCCAAAATTCAGGCCATTCCAATTTCAAATTCTAATTCACACAAAATTCCATTTTCAAATTTTAATTGAAAGAAATCTAAATCAATAGTTCAAACCAAGGTTTTATTAAATAGAAAATATTAATGTAACCACATACCTTAAATCATGGTATCACGGAACTCAACACCCATAGTGGGAATTTCTAATGATGAACGATGGCAATAGATATCTAGAAATCCCACCTGGATTCAAGATTGGAAACAAATGATTTTAGATCCATAAAAAACATGATGATATAACAAAATATATGTATTAAATAATGATAAACTAAGATATATAGAATGTGATAATAATTACTCACTGAAGAGGGATCGAATGAGATTCTTCATGCTTCTATCCTCCTAGAAAGGGTTTTGGAGGAGCCAAAATGGTTCTTGAGAGCCTCCAAGAGCTAGGATTTTGAGTAATCCTAAGTTAGGGTTGAGGGTAATGAAATAGGGATTTAGTAATTTTTAAAATAATTTTCAAAAAATAAAAATTACTATTCACATGGTTAGCTTGGTAGTGATGCATTGTTAAACTAATAGTGAACCCAAACCAGGCACCCCTCTAATGGGGTCCATAGTTTGTAAAATTTTATGTCAACCATTCAGATTATCACTTATTGGGTTTTTTAGTCTACACTGGGTGGGCACACAGTTTTGAAAAATCATGCACTAACCGTTCACAACCCAGAATTTTACAAAATTTTCAAAATTTCACGCAAAACAACCTCAGACAAACCCCAACCAAATCATGTTAAAAAAGGAGGGTTTAGGAGTAATTGAAAATAGTAAAATGATATTAAAACCTCCATGCCATATAAATTTTTTGTTCCTATAAATCATTTCATTCCTTATAAAAACATATGAGTCCACTAGTCTCTCATCAGTTCATCTCTCTCCCACATCTCTTGTGTATTAGAACTGTGCATCCATAACACACACAAAAAGGTATCATCCTCCTATGAAGAACCCTTGTTTTAGAATGAACTATAATACTTGGATACTCAGTCACGAATAAATCAATCTCAACATCAAGATCACTCTATTGTTGAACATTAGATGGATCATAATGATACTTTTGTAGTTGTGATGCATGGAACATATTATTTATTGACATCAACTATATTGGAAGTGATAAATATTAAACCAATTTCCTAAACTCCTTAATAACCTTAAAATGTTTCACAAAATGTCTAGTAATCTTCCTTTTCCCCCGAAGTCATCAATGACCCAAATGAGGTGAAACTTCAAGAAAACCAAATCACCAATTTAAAATTTTAATGGTCTGTGACATCGATCAAAAAATGTTTTATACTATCTCAATGAATTAAAAATTATCTAATAAATAAACTTAATCCTTTCATTTTTCTCTTGGACCAAGATTAGTCTAACCGTATCCTTATTTGACCTCTAACCAACATAATGGATATTTATATGGATTATCATACAAGGCTTGAAAAGGATCCATTCGGATCATGTACTGAAAATTATTGTTATAAGAAAAATCTATTATTCTGAAATGTTCAACTCAATCTCCATTAAAATTAAGGACATAAACAAATATCATATCCTCAATAATCTTTATATCCCTCTCTATCTGGCCATCCATCTGTGGATGATATATTTTACTCAATGGAACCTAAAATCATAGTTCCTCTTGAAGGCCTCTCCAAAATATAGAATTAAAATAAGAATCTCTATCTGATAATATAGAATATGTATCTTTGTGAAAATGAAATTTTTCTCTCACATATAGATTCCCCAGCTCCTCAAATTTTTTATCACTAATCGGTAAAAAGTGAACTGATTTGGTCATCATATCTATCAGAACCCATATCACATTCTTCTTTCTATTGGTACATGGAAACTCAACCAAAAAGTCTATTAAAAAATCATCACACTTCCATTTTTCCACAAGATGTGGTTAAAGAAAACTCTAAGGTATTTTGTGCTCAGTCATGACCTACTGAAAAGTATAGCAGTGTGACAAAATATTGTGATGTCTTGTCTCGTACATGGAAACTAGAATCATCACTACATGTCATAGAGCATCATTTTGGTTCCTGGGTGTGATACCCATTAAGAAATAAGAAAATTATCTATCACATTTTTTCTCATAGCTAACATCACAATTGAAAAAAAATTTAAAAACATATAATACCCTCTGTAGAGAACGATCACTCAACAATGATCTCCCCAAGATAAATATAATATCAAATTCTAATGAATCCATCCTCAAGATTCTATCCCTAAATAATCATCTCCAGAAGAACATAGTTCAATTAAACACTATACAAGAAAACCTCATCCTATATTTCATGAACTTATAGATGAAATAGTAAAAAACATTCCATCAAGTTCCACTTTTTCGATGATACTTTCATTACATTGTTTGAAAGTTTCCCACACAAAGAATCAGTGATAACATTACCTTTTCCTAGGGTAGAGGAAAATTCAAAAAAAGGATTTTATGTCCTCCACCAAACTCCTATATCAGAGATTCAAATATTTTTTAGAGAAGATATAACTCAAGATCTTGTGGTTATAATACACGGTAAACATTTCTTTAAAAATTTAATGCCACAAACTCTTAAGTGTGTGAATCATAACTTCATGTTCAAGGTAATGGGTCGTATAATTCTTCTCATGTGGACTAATCTTCCATGAGACATAGGCAACCACATAATCACCCTATATAAGAACATAGCCCAAAATTAAACCTAATTCATTTCGAAATACCACATAGCTTTTACCAACCTTTGGAAGAGTTAACACTGATGCAGTAGTCAAAAGACATTTCAAATCAACAAAAAAACTCTAAAACTTCTCATCTCAAACAAACATTACTCTCCTCAAAGTTAATGTGAATCATAGAATCCAGCTTCAAGAAAGACATTAAAAAATATAAGTAATATCTTTCTAAACCCAAGAATATATGAATCATAATAACATTATGTGGTTTCTCCCATGTTATAATAGCTTTCACCTTCTCAAGATCATCTGGGATACCTTTTTCGAACACCACATGTCCCAATAACTTCACTGCCTAAATCAAAAAATACATTTTTATAGCTTCACGTAAATTTAGTGATCTCCTAACATTTCTAAAACAACTCTCAAATGACGCACATGATCCTCCTATAACTTAAGGAAACCCATGAATTCATTCATAAATACCACCATGAAATTATCTTGATACTCATGGAAGATCATGTTCATCAGATCCATAATGAATTTAGAATGATTTTTTAGAAAAAAAAATGGCAGGATATAGTACTCATAATGGTCATACCTGCTCTAGAAGGTGGTTTTCTGAATATAATTTTCTTTTATTCTTAGCTGGTGATAACCAAATCGATGATCAATCATTGATAAACACTTCTCCCATTTTAAATGGATAAATAGATCATCAATTATAGTTAATGGATACTTTTTCTTTATTGTAACTCATTTTAGTTTATAGTAATTAGAAAAAAGGTCAAGTGGCCGATCAGTTTTCTTATGAATTGAATATGTTCCACCCAAGGTGACACACTTGGGAATATGAAGCCTTTATATAAAGGATTATCCAACTGATTCGTTAACTCTTTCATCTCAGATACTTCCATGTGGTAAGAATAAATATATATTGTTTGATTAATAGGCACTAAATCATTATAAACCAATACATCTCTTACTAGTAGGAAACCAGATAAGTTGAAATGAAAAACATTGAGAAACTTGATAACAACTAGAGTAGGATTATCACTCAAGGATTATTTATCCAATTCAAATTAAAACAATAATATTACTTTCCCCATCTCTTGATAATAATGTTCATCACTAATCTCCATTGGGTCCCATTCTCCAGGAAAAATATGTCACACCCCATCGGGTGTAGTAAAGGAGGCCCATTGAACATAACAATCAATTTGGTCATTATTTGAAATGATCTAATCCATCCTAAAAATTAAATTGAGATAATTCAGGTCGAAAAATAGAAAATTCTATGTATGTTCAATCTCTAATAATGATAAAACACAATTAAGATAATAAATACACATCTATCTTTTTGTTCTGAGAGGTGTAGTAATATCCATCACATAAGATAAATGATCCATAAAAAGATTTAGAATATTCACAATATGAATTAAAATGATTCAATGAGATCTAATTTTGTCAAATAAAATAGTCACTAAAGATGAAGGTATAGTGATGGTACCCTCATGGTCGTTGGACCTATAGCTTCTTCCTCTAGAGACTCTTCCACTATATGAAGAAGCTTCATTCCAGATGCTTGTGGTTGGAACCACTTATAAATTTAATAATATGATTATACTATAGTAATTTTTGGGGTTAATGATCAAATGAAATTATGTGGACTAGAGAATTAATGATATAATTTCTACAAATGGTCTGATCATCTACCAAAACCACATTCCTTGGGTGACTCAGTGCAAACCCATTTAAAGTGCCTAGTCTTTCCATATTGGAAGAAATTCAAAGTGCTTCATCAAGTAACTTTAGGAGTTTTAGAAGAACCCTATTATTTAGAACCACTATGAGACTCATCATCCATTATATTCCCTTTAGGATAACTCGATCTACCATCACTAGGATGAAAAGTAACTCCTGTAAACCCTGACTTACCATCCAGATAAAATGCAACCATCAACGCCCTATCCAGCACATCAGCATAAGAAGTGATCATTATCAAGATAACATAAGAAATAATATCAAATCGAACTCCAATATCAACCCATCATGTATCTATAATATAATTTCATACAATCTTAGGTGAAAACTATAGAGGCTTAATAAATTGGTTTGCATATTCTGACACGGTCTTGACTGCTTTCTCAAGTTTGAAAATTTTCATATCCTTATCCAAAATCATACAATGTTGATAGAAATGGTAAGTGAAAAGAAATTTAATTTCCTTCCAATCTTAACCATAATTATTCTTCATTGTCACCTTCATGTCCCACTATATCCTGTTAGGTCCTTCCATCTTGAAGCTGGCACATTTCACCTTGATCTCATCAAGAGTCTCTAATAACTATAAAAAAATATAAATCCTGCTCAACCAATACTCAACCTCTTGAGGATTATTATATCCTTTGAATGATGGTGGATTCTAGAGAAAGAAATCCAAATTTCAATTCTGAAACTCATCCCTATAAGGTTTCACAACTAGATCCCAAATGGGAATGAGTGTAGGTGTGTATCCTAGAGCCTGGACAACATGCACAATAACCTCATCCGGATTATGGTATACTGGATCATTTTATTTAATGTTCTTCATCAGTATCTTCCACCAAGATCCAATTCATGTGTCTTCTAAGAGGCATGATGCTACAAAATATCAGAAAATAATATTGAAGATTCCATAAAATTACTCAGATCAAAAATTCAAAAATTAAAACTGGGAAATTAATCCCATTATGTAAGAAAATAACATTTACATTTCTAACTATCCAAATCTAAATTAGAAAAAATACCAGAACTAATCCTCAAGAATCTTTTCCCAAACATCTCGTGGTAACTTAAGCCTCATTACGATAAGATCTGGCCAAGCACTCACTCACAAATACCTCCTCAGTGTTGACAAGATTTCACAACTGCATACTGACATCAAGGAAAGATGCACAACCTTCACCTTTAATACCACTTTGTCCCAAACCATCTTAAATACCCTGGTACACTAAAACCTGATCCAACAACGACATATCCTAAAGGGATTTCCTGGTCCCCAGGGGTTACTGAATAGCATAAGGCATCATTCAAGATGAAAGAGCTAATAGTTTTTTCCACAAGACAACAAAAGATAAATAAACAAGTCGATGTGATCAAAACTCCAAAATAGAGAATGTTCCATTGAGTTAAATAGGTATATCGAAACCTACAATAATAAATCATAAAAGTACAATAAAATATACAAGTTAACTCAAACATCCCAAATGAATCAACCCTCCAATTCCAAAGAGTCATGAACATCCACCACTTCTAAGAGGTTCTTTCCCTTTACTCAAACCTAGAAGCATAAAATATATAGACGCCCAAATGAAATGTTGGGTGTGAGCTCCAAATCCTAGTAGGGTCTCACAAATTATTCCATAATAATATACTATAATAAATAAACCAAATCATGGTTTTAATTTCAAATAAAACAAACATATAAGTAAATTTTAATATTTGAACAAAACTATATTTTCATTTCAAATAAAGAAACATTTCAAAAAAGGGATTAACTGAAATTTTATATAATACATTTTATATGAATCACTAGGCATGAGTAAATCAGTTTCACAATCGATGGCATATATATATACAAGTAATCATAATAAGAAATAGGTTCATATTCTCTATGATATGATAGTTCCTAGTTATAGGATCCTCACCCTCTCATGTCAATGATCATGGCAATACCCACTCCCACTAAAGGAAGAATTAAAATCATCAACTCCATCTTAAGGGAAAATTACTAGCTGAACAAGTTTTAGTCAGTTTTTTTCATCATCAATTGATTGCTAAGGAATTAAACTTAGTGTTATTATCCGAAATAACCCATTAACTACCTAAGATTTAATGTTATAAATCATCCAATTGATAATTGGAAAATTATTTCAAATCAGTTTAAAATACAATCACCCCATTTCTAGTTTAAATATTCTAATTTCACTTTAAAAACTACAGAATATTTTAAAAAAAAATTCATTCCTTTTTTATGATAAAACAAATCATAGGTTTCTATCAAATCAATTTAATTCATCTTTTTCAAAATTCAATTCCAAAAATAAATTTCACAATTTCCATAAAATTTAAATCACACCCAAATTTATAATTCCATTAAAACTGGAGGTTTTTTCCCAAAATTCTTGCTAGTCCAATTTAAAATTCTAATTCTCACGGAATTAGGTGTTCATAATTTAATTGAAATAAATATAAATAAATTAATAAAAATAGATGTTTATTAAATGGAAAATATTAAGAGAACCACCTACTTTAAATCATAGTATCAGGAAACTTAATTCCCATAGAGGGAATTTCCAATAACAAATGAGTAAAACATAGATCAAGAAATCCCACCTATATTCAAGATCTATAATAAAAGAGTTTAGATCCATCAAACACATGATGATCTAAAAACCCTATGGAGGAAATAGTTAATGAGAAGTAGATATGGAATTATAGAATAATTAATCACTAGAGAGGGATCCAAAAAGATTCGCCACACTTTGATCCACCTAGAAAGGGGTATGGAGGATCCAAAATAATTATTGAGAGCCTACAAGAGCTATGATTTTGAGTGATCTTGAGTTATCTTCGATCAGGTGAACAAATATTTGTTTAAGAATTGTTGAAATAATTTTAAAAAATAAAAAATACTGTTCACATGGTTAGTTGGGTGGGACTGCATGGTTAGAAAAATAGGTTACCCTAACCATGTGACCCTTTAATGGGGTGAAAAGTTTCTAAAAGGTGGGTACATAGTTTTTCAAACCATGCTCCAATTTTGAAAACCCCCATTGATTGAGTTTTCATGGTTTACACTAGGTGGATGCCTGATTTAGGAAAACTGTGTGTCAATCATGCACAGATAATACATTTCCAAAATTTTAAAATTCTCACCTGAAACATCCCAAGAATAACTAAATCAATGACCAATAAAAAATGAGGTTCAAGCTGTACCTAAAAATAGTAACATGATGTTACATCTACCAGATCATATAATGGTTATATAATATCATACCTCATAGAATACATGATCTGAAAACATAGGTCATGGATAATGACACTATATACACACTGAAGTGTGTATATAGGGAGTGAAGGAATACCCCCTAGGATACCACCATGAAAATATCCAATTAGTTTAATATGGGAAACCAAAAATTCTTTCTTAAAATTATAGGAAAGATTATATTTTCATTATGTATGCATGATAGTTGAAAAAAAATAACATCCACGCAATCCATTTTTAATCAAAACCATGTTTCATTGGTTAAAATAATATTACTATTTTTTATTTAAGAAGGTGATAATTGAAAAAACAAATACTCTTGTAAACATGTAAAAATAATAAAAAATTATTTTATAAAAAATTATTTTAATTTTGAAATTATAATAAATGAAAATAACTTTCATGATCTCTTCAAATACTCTTAAGATCCAAAATAGCTACAGTGTGGTATTATTAATTATAGTTTAAGACCAACCCCTTTCAAAATTCTACCCTTAATTCACCCTACATGGAATGACTCGGTAAATCACAGAATGGCCATCCAATCTTTAGTAGTATTGCAACATTGTCAACATGCTTGTGGTTATATTTCTTTATTAATTAACAAAATAGTGTTGCACTTTCATTTTACATCCAGAATCCATGGAGTGGGACTAACCCAACACACCACACTTCTCTATAGTTTTATTATTACACATCATCGATTATTGTTTGGTCCTTAAATTCCTGGGGCAACACACTTCCTTATCTAGATTTATTAAATATTCCATAACAAAGTTTGGAGTGTGGTGTATTAAATAAAGGAATGATTTACCTTTTTCATATCCCTAGTTCAACCATACATATCATTTAGAAATATCATATTATTCTTATAAAATTAGTGATTAATCTGACATAGATTCTTTTTACGACATGAGTACCATGATTGCATTAAGAGCCAATCTCTTTTGGAAAACACAACCATAAAAAACCTATATGCTTTTCAAAGTTCCTTAGAGCATCTCCATGCCTCACATTATGCCAATTATAATCAATGTGAATTCCAAACAACCGATCAAAATATATTTTCATAAACATAATCCTCCATAATATAATAAAAAAATCTAATGATAACCTTAGTTATAACATTCTCCCATTTGGGGTTTATTGGAAACCTGAGATATCACCAGTAAAATTAAAAACATCAAAGATTCATAAACTCCCAATAGTAATGGATTCACTATTTTTTATTCCCAGGTATACATGATAAAATTTAGGTGAAAACAATTAGAGATCAAGAGATATACACATTAATTTACACTTTATATTATATCACTTGTTACTATAATCTAAAATTAAATCTTCTAAAATATCCCAAATGAATCACTCTAAATGTGAACTCCCCCTTATGAGATAATATTTTTTCACTTTCATACCATTCCTACCACATTAAAAAATAAATCAAAGGTTAATGTCCTATAAAAACCCAAACAATCAAGTTATACATTAGATTCACAAAAATATAATGTATTTTCAAAACCTCAAAAAGTTGAGGGAGGTTGTTAAACACTAATGTTCAGTCAATGATTCTAAAATGGTGATGTAAAAGATAGGTTATTTAAGATGTTTACATCTTGTTCATAAATACTAACATTTTATATATTTTAAATATTTTTATGCACTTTCTTTATATTTAAATGATACTATATTTCAATATGTTTCATCTAGAAATGTTGTTCTTTATTTTTTTATCACCTTAATCACATTTTTCAAAAGTAGAAAAAGTGGAATATGTGTCGGGGTTATAAAATTTTATATATAATAACAAACATTAAAACCCCTTTAATGTTTTGTTTTAACGTAGTTTATTAATATAACTAATGTAAAAAAAATTAAACTTATATTATAGGAACAATTGTTGTTTAAATCGTTGTTTTAGTAGTATTTTATGCTAGTTATTCTATAATATTGCTAAAAGTATTTAACATTGGTTATTATAAAAATAAAAATTAAACCTAATAATTTTGACATTGGATATAGAATATATGATGTTAAAAGTAATATTTAATGTTGGTTATCATATAACCAATGTTAATAACCTTTCAAAAACAAAATGGAATGCCTCTTTATTTGATCTCTTATTATTCATCACTTAATTTTCTAAAACACTAACATCTACGACTGATAGATGACTACTACCTTCTTTACTTGTCCACATTCCACCATATTATACCTATATCCTTGGCTATTTTTTGACTCCATCTTCCATGTTTGACCATCCTAAACCATGTTTCTCTTCCATTGATAAAATTCTAAAAACCTCCTCCTCGTCCTACCAGCCTTTTTTCAGTTCCACCGCATTTGATCACTAACCTCCTACTTCAGTGAAGAACTACCATCAACATCCACATTTTTATTGACTTTTAATTTTTTATTTTATATATTTAAATAGTTTTTTTATGTTTAAGATATATTTCATTTTGGTATAATTATTGATATATATGAAAACATTATTACATGTTTACATATATATTTATAAGTATAAAAATATATTTAAATATGTTTAATTTTTTTATGTATATATATTTATATAATTTTATATTATTATATGATATAAGAAATGAATATACATTTATATATATTTTTAATTTAGTGTTTAAATATATATATAATAATTTTATTTTACATTAAAAAGTACTCATATGTTTTAAATGTATATATTTATATTTTATAAATTTTTTTGAAATAAATTTATTTTTTTATGTCTGTGTTTATTTGTTTATATGTTTTAAATATATATATCTTCTAAATTAATATATTTATATGTTGATATGTTTATTTGTTTTGAATTTATATCTATTAATATTATATATTTATAAGTTTTAAATTTTAAATTTTTATTTTCATGTTAATATATTCATATGTTTAAATTTATATGTTTAAATTTATAATTTTATTTGACATTTTTTAGGGTTGTGTTTATTGACAATGATGTTAGAATACTTCCAATGTATCTTAAATAGTCATTATATGGGTTGAATGGATTTTTTAAGAAGCTTGAAGGAGATATAAAATCTTTGTTTCATTGACATAAGTCACAACCTTGGCACCCTATGTCACGTCATAATGGAGGTTTAGTGGGAAATGTCAAATAGAATATCCTCCCTTGTTTATGTAATATCTCCCAAGCTGTTATGTAAGGTTTTCATTAAATCATAGGGTTTATGGAAACATATGTTAGGTTTTTTACTTTTTCACTAATAGAAGGGTAGTGGTCACACCATGGAAAATACGGTCGATTGAGAATCAGTTATCGAAAGGAAGCATATTATTAATGTTGGTTTCATATAGAAGAGGCATGTTGAAATAGGACCCTGTGAGAATTAGAATCTAGGACCTTTGGAGCTAATCATGTGGATCATTCCATTCACTCCTATGACATGACATGTATGGTTTTATTGAAGGAAATATAGAGAATTATTTTGGTGCATATGATTAATTATTTAAAATATGATCAGCATACAAAATATTATTTCCTTTATTTCAAAAGAGGTAGCAATATGTCATGTCATGGGGAATATGGACACATCTCAATAGTGAGATACATATTGTGATGTTGAATTTAAACAATAATCTTAAACATTTCACCACAATGTGACAACAGGATGTGATCTGTGAAATTCAAAGGGTGGTGTTTATACTTAGTGAAGGGTGATATTCACACCATGATAGATTCAAGTTAGCAGAAATAAAGATTTACATTATTTATCATTAAGGAGTAATTTTTTTGAATTAAATGGTATATTTTGAATCAAAATTAAATTACTGATTTGGATGAATTTTCCCAAAATGATGAAGGTGAATTAACAATTAATTAATTGGAAATCTGGTGATTCTCTAGAGATATAAAAGATATATATTTCTCTCTATTAGAATAATAAGGATCATGGATCCATGGAGATAGATACACAAGAGTAAAAATAAATAATAACATATAATGAGTTCTATAATGTTTCTAATAATAAATTCAAAATAAAGATCTAGTATGTTATATCTCTAGAGGAAATTGGATTTCATTAGTGGATGAAATTGGAGAATAATTTATCCACCCTTTTTTTATAAACTCACTCTTTGTTAATGATAATCAAGATAGAATCACATGTGGAGGAAGTGAGTTATTAGTGTGTATAAGAGTGGTGAGTTATTTATTTCTATAAAGGTTATAAAACTAGATGGTTTGTTCAACTACAATGAATTATAATATATGTAGTGTTCTCAGTATTTTTGGTCCATGGAACATTATCATTTCATACTCTTTGAATTAAAATAGTTTGGGTGAACCATGTAAAATTTTTTGTGTCCCTCTTTTAATATCGTTTTTACTTAATTTCTGTTGTGACGGATAGGAATCTTCCTCATTATAGTGGAACAAAATCATTTTCTAGGGTATTTTTATAAATAATGAATTCCTTGATTAACCCCTACTAATAAAAATTATTTACCTTTACTAGGACCAAAATGTGGTATAAAATCTAAAGGTTATTGGGGGATTATTATCTATTAGAAGATATGGTAGTATTCATAACCATAAGGAAATTTTTACCTTCAATGTTAATAATTTTCATTTATGGAATAATTGGATACAACACTAATTTTGGATATTGTTAAAGGATGTTTACATAACTACTATACATGGAATCTCAACTACTATGGATAGCAGAGCATTATCAGAGAAGGACTGAAGGTAGTGTTATGTATAATTTAAAGTTTTAAATGAATTAGGTTGTGTTTTCCAATGATATAGATATGAAAATTATTTCATGTAAATCCTCCGAGTCCATGTGGAAAACCTTTCTCTACATTAATGAGGGTAGTTCAAAGTTACGTAAAGTTAAATTGAATATACTTCAGAACAATTATGAGGATTTGAGGATCCACCTGAATAAGTTTTGAACATCATTGTGGTGGATATGTTTGGAGTCATTCTAAATTAAATATAAGGATTTTAGGAGTACTTGTATGGACTTGGAGAATACCTAAATGATTTTAAGATTGTGAATAGGATCTATATAATATTACCACCATGCTTCTAGGTGATAGTCTAGATTCTTAGAGACAAACACCCAAGTGAGGTGACAATGGATAGTATTCACAACACACTTTTTCATATGATATGGGGAAAAATTAAAACAAGTTATTGAAAAAGGATAATTAATAAGTAGAATTCATGTTGATGAAGAATCAGATAGTGGAGGATGATTCCAAAGTAAGGGATATTTATGAGGTAATGTATTTTCATTCCTCAAACATCAAATAGAGGTATAGAGGATTAAAATTCAAAAATCAAATTTCTTACATTTGAGGTGAAAAATTTGGGTGTCTCGTGAAAAATTTCCCAAATAAATTTTGAGATAATGATAAATTCAAGGTCCCATTAAGAGTTCATCTAAGGGTGGAAAATGAAAAATTACTTCAAAAATAATTAAAAATGACCTATTTTTACAGAAAGATGCTATCTTTGAAAAAGTAGAAGTACAAAGTATCTAGGACCTCAAATATCTCAGTGAGGACGTTTTTTTGGTTTTCAAATTTAGGAAACACAATTACGGTATATTAATAAAAAAATGATTTGTAATTAAAGGAAGTGTGTTCCAAAATTGTTAAACTGGAAGTTTATCTTGAATAAATAAAGATTTTGAGGGATAAAACAATGAAATATGATTGAGTGGTAAGTGATCCAAAATTACATCTGTAGTATAAATAATAATAAAAAACCTAGTTAAAGGGAGAGATTAAATGGCTTAAATTTATAAAGTATATAAACTCATAAAATGAATTTTAGTTCATGTTCAAAATTTAAGATAAAGAATATATTATTGATATATTGACCAGTTTTATGAAAGATACAGTTAAAAGGATCAATGATATTGATTAAAAAAATATATCCATGCAAAAGAATCTTTATGATCAAGAAATACTTCTAACTCTTATCATGACATCAAGAATTTGGAGTTGTTGGGATGTGAAAAAAAAATAAGAAGGATTACAAGGAGTCAATGTAAATGGTTGCCACTCTCCCACATGTTTAACAGGCCAATTATAAATGAAATATATTGAGGGGATTGATCAAAACAAAAAATCAATGGTGGTTGATTTGAAATCTAATTCACTCAATCCCTAGAAAAAGGTTCATTTGGGTAATTCAAAAAATTCCCAGAAGGCCACGAATAGAGTAATGAAGACATGAAAATATAAACCAAAAATCTTGTGTAACGTTTTTTGAAATATGGGAAAAAATGTTTGTGGGTTCCATAAATAATGTAATTTTAGGTCTCAAGATAAATGAAGATATATGATAATAATTTCCTATTCCTGTTATGTTATTAATGGATGTTATTTTTAGTTTAAAGGTCATGTACACAAATATATGAATTTCACATCAAGGGTACAAAGGTGTGTGTCGATGGATACTTGGAGAATAATATCTCAGATTCTAAAATCCTCATAAATGTGTGTTAAATATGATTATAAATTTTCATCCTTATAAGATGAGCATGATCCAATAGAGCCAGAGGTGGAATAATTTCATTTACCATTAAATGAAGAAAATTAGATAACATAGATCAAGAAGGAAAAGCTAAGAAGTAAAATTTCATATAGATTTATTTGAAAGAAATATATTGGGTTTGAGTATATATACTTGATAGTGAATACACTTCACATATGATGGGAATCCGGAATCTTACTCCAGGAATCAAATAAAAATAAGATGGTTTTGTTTATTTTGGAATTAATAAAGGTTTGCAGATAATTGGCTTTTGAAAATCCAAAACAAGAGGAATATATTTTATGTGTATGAATGCATCGGTTGTTTAATACCTTTTTCATAAACTATTAAATTAATTTCAAGTTTTTGGTTTGGGGCATGTAGTAAATTTCTAATACAAGGATTACATCATTAAATTAATAGATGGTACTATTATGATGAAAGTAAAGTGTGAAAAAAGGAATCAATAACTCATTGGTAGAAAATAAGAAATTTGGTTTATATCCAAGTAGAAAGAGAGTATGATTTGTAATAAGAGTATTTTCCTTGTATGTTAGAAGTCCTTAGAATATGTGGTAAAAATTAAGGGTATTTTGATATCGATAAAAATTCATGTGACCACACTCACATTGGTGACACTTTTTAAAAATTAAAAATTATTCATAAGACTTATATCTTTAAGGATTAAAATTTAACAAATATTACTTTAGTTGGTTCACATTTATGTGTGTGTAATATTATAACAGTATGGCAGGGATGATGGTAATCACTCAAAAATATTAAGTGTTCAAGTGTATTACACATTAAAAAATATTAATAGAGAAGATACTCATGCAGAAAAATTATAAGTTCTATATAGATAATGGAATGAAATTCACTAACAAAAAGGTGGAAGAATATCTTGATAATAATATTATTAGATAAGAAGTTGGTGGTGAGGTATCCTTAATTAAATATTGTCTTGTATAAAAGGAATTGGGTTCTTGATAACATGGATTAGTAAATTCTCATGGAGAAAGATCTACCATAAAAATATTGGAATGATGTAGTTATTTCATTAGTTTATATCACCAATGGAGATTTGTTATACTTTAATGACAAGAAATAACCCATGAGATGTGTTACAATAAGAATCCTATATTTATGGACATTCAAATTTTTGAAGCAAATATAAAATTAGTAATAAGGAGAAGAAATCTAAATTTTAATCTCATGAAGATAAATATATTTTTTTATCTGCTCATTCAAAAGAAAAGAGTAAAAATGTTTAAAAAATATGATGAAAATTACTGAAATTCATGAAGTAATTGTCTTAGAAAATGAGTAAAATTCATAAACCAATGACTAATTTTTATAAAAAAGTAATGAAATTTTATAGGGTATTGTGTCAAAATTTATAATCCTATGGTGAAAATGTTGGTTTATAAAAGACTCATAAGAATACCTTATTTATGTGGAAATAACAGCAGTTTTAGAAACTATAAAAAGGGTAATAATTAGGTCTGAAATCAATGAAGGAAATATATTTGTAGGTTGGATAACTCTTATGAAAACATCAGGAATGAAGACTGTATACCAAACGTATTTATTATCTCAAGTAGATCCTAAGAGTTTTAAAGAATCATCCAAAAATAAAAATTGTTTCAAAGTGATGCATGAGGTTCTTGTCCAGATTGGGAAGAATGAAACATGGAAAACAATACCATGTTTGAGACATAAAAATTTAATAAGAACTATGTGGTTGTTACATAAAAACACAATTAATATGGAAAGGTATCTTAGAAAAAATCTTATCAGCTGTTTAATAGGAATTCCTATATTAAAAGAATTAATTTTCATGAAACATTTTTACTCATTTCCTCATTGGAAGCTATTTTATATTCTTTATAGTGTTATTTCCAACAGGATTAGAGGTATATCAAATGAAAGTTAAATTTATATTCCTGAATTTATTTCTTAATGAGAAATTTCACATCGATTAACCAGATAGATTTATTATTAAAGAATATAATAAAAAAATTTTGATTGAAGAAGGCATTGTACAGGATGAAGAAATCACCAAGAGTTTGGTAATCTAGACTGTGTCAATAATTGCTAAATCTTGAATTACAAGATGTAAGAGTTGATCAAAATCTTTATATTAAGGAGTATAATGATACAATAATGTTGGTGATCATTTATATTGATGACATAATGTTTGGAGGCTTGGATGGAGTGTAATACAAGTTATTTTCAGAATAAATGGTATGTGAGTTTTAAATTTGTTGAATAAATTTTAATAAAGAAGAAACCCATAAAACATTATCTTTATTTAAATAAAATAAACATGCATTGAAATAAAAAAACATAAAATTTTCATACCATTGTCACTGTTTGATATGTATTTCACTCTTCGATGCATGCTTGATAGGGATCACGGTAGTTAGAGCCAAATGCCTCCTACCACTAAAGGGTTACACTATCCCTTGGTTCCTTATGTATAATAAAAGGATATTTATAATTAAATTGGTTTTTTATTACCTTATTCATTGAAGATTAATTAATAATCATGAGAAGAGATATTTGGCTAGATAGTATGCACTAAGAGGCACCAAAACTTCGAGTGATTGTGTTTCTTTTTAAGTCACTCTTAATTTACTAAAGAGAGTTTGAGCATGGATTCAATCTCTTGGTGTTACTTGTCATTATTTTTTAATATTCATTGAAACCTTACATGAATGTAATTTTTTTGAGAACTCATAAATGAATTGATCTTGTTGATTCATTACTAAATAATCCATATTAAAATTGGAGGCTAAATTAATTCATGTGATATCAGATATCATATGCCCTGTCATACTATATGATGGAAGTATATCATAAGATATGATATATGAACCTGCAAAAATATTTACCACCGTACAATTTAATACTATTATAAATTAAAATATCTTTGATTTTGTTCATTTTCAACAATCTCCCACTTTCATAATCTTTTATAAGGGCATAGTGCAAAAAATCACAGCTCTATATAAATCTAACCAAAACTCTTTTGGAAATATTTATCAAAATATATTCATTTTACAACATTAACTTTTTCAAATATATAGACCTTATCTAGAGGCCTAATTGTGTTACCCTTCAAGAATTTATAGCATTGAACACAAATAAAAAATCACGATTTCATAGATCTAAGAAAATAAAAACCTCTTTCAAAGCATTGGTGATACTCAATATACAAGTGGGTCTCTTGTGATCTTAATCAAACATAGCCATATCTTCGTATGAACATTTCCACCATAATATGTTTCATAATAATTATATATATACATATATAATCCCTTTTTCCCTAAAATCAAGTGAATAATAGACATAGAACATGTTAATCGAGAAAAGTTCATCACATACTTCCTTGATTCCTTAAAAAATTTAGCCATTTCAATAAATACATCACATTTCATTCATCTATAAAATGATCACATAACATGTACTTCATCCAAGTACCTGATAACATCATATGTGAATCAACTAAGAATAACCATGAATTTCCTCTATATAATTTAATCAAGGGCCTGGATTTATTTTCTTTTTATATGAGTGGAAAAATCTCAAATTAGTTGAGATCCTACCAAAAAAATATCATCAATATAACCATCCACATACTTATTAGATAATCCCAAAAAATTTGTAAGAAAGTTATCAATGTATAAAGATTTTCATGTTAGTTATCTCACTAAACTCAATTAATAAGGATTGATAACAAGCATATACCCTAAAGTATATTGATATTTTTATGATATTTTATGAGATAAACTTTAGCATTACTGTTTAATTAATAAGTCTCGACTTATTACCTTATGATTCTATTATTCATATCTCAAATAAAACCCTTTATACTAAGTATAAGATTCCACTCATGTCAACCTAAACATACCATCACACCTCATAATACTCCATCATGATTATCAATTAGGAAAAACGCAAAGTCGAACATTGAGGGGATATTATCATTCAATTATTCACGTGAAATAAACTACATCACACTTGAATGAATGATAAATTATAATTCATTTATTTATAAACTCAGGATACATTTATAACCCTTATATTAAATCTCTTATGTATCATTATTGACACTACTTAAAAATACAACTAAAATAGGAAGATAGCCCTTGATATTTCAAAATCCTAAGGTGAGGTTCAAAGAATTCAAAGAATTAAAAGGAAAACCAAACCCTTCACAGGGCTAGGTGAAAACCCTATGAAACAGACCTGCGCGGCATACCTACGTGGCAGAATAATTTATGTACCCCTACACGACAGACCTATGTGAAGGACCTGCACGGACAACATCCCTTCAACCAGGCCCCATCCATGATTATAAATATGACCCTTGGGCACCCCATTTCAAGGACTGAAAGAGTTTAAAGTCTCCCTGAAGCTCCCATTGTGTATCTCTTTCGCCCAGATCCCTAAAATTGTCTTAAGTAACTATCTAAAACATGAGAGAAGAGATAATAAAACTGGATAAGCATTTTTTGAAAGTCTCTCACAATTTTTACATAGGCTTGGTTCCCCTATGTGAAATATATATTTCAATCATCATAAAAACCTGCATGGATTGCCTGCACGACAAACCTGCATGGTATATCTGCGTGGCATAGCAACGTTGGGTACCTATACAGTGAACTTGCATAAGGTACCTACGTGGAAGATATTGGTATAAATCATACATAGAAACTTAATTACCCTCTTTAAATCCATTAATATTAGGGTATCTCCTTCCTTTGTTCCATTATCTAAAAGGGACTAAGTTGAAGCCTCCATAAAAACCTCCTGACTTATCAAACCTTTGGTAAAGACACATCAATGTGTCCTCTATTTGGGTTTGTATATCCACAGTTAGAGGATTCCCACATTTGTTTCACAATGGGGTTAGGATTCATGAAGTATCTATGGGTTTGTATATCCACTGTCGCATTGACATTTCTCCCAGGAATAGTGCTAGTAAGTTCCCATTTTTTATAATTAGGGTTTGGGTCTCAACCTCTCCCTTCTTAAAGAGATAGAACATCAGATATCTGGAAGGGAAGGTACAGTTCCCACATTCATTTCCATACAAGCAAATGAGAAGTTTTCCTCCCCTACTAGGATCAATTTTAGGGAATCCATCCGGGTTTAAGCCCCTAACTGTCTTCCCTTCTTCCTTTTATTGGACCCTCGTCCAATATAAAGTGAATAGAGGGAAGGCTCGTTTCCTTTCCCTCATCCACCCTCACCGCCATAGGTGCACCCTCTTCCACCAACCGGGGAGTCAAATTGTAACTCATTATTGAATATTTCACATCTTCTTGTCTCTCACACCGAGTATGACTCATGTGAAATTAGAGATTTGTGATGATTACAACATTTGTACAAACTCCCATGGTGAATGAACTATGAGAACTCTGATATTCACCATAATCATGATACGTAGGAATCCTTCTGAGGGCCTGAGCTCACTGGATAACCTCTTCAGGAATCCAACCCTAATTTCCCTAATCTGGGCATCCTCTTTAAGAATAAGCCCCAAATTAAACCCCTAAATCATCAAGGCATCCTTTTTTGGAAGAAAGACCAAACTCATTTCTCTAAAAGGACTATACTCTTCTATGAGACTTATCAAACTACGTGGTATTTGATTCCCATCCACATGGGATACGTAGGAAGCCTCCTTGCAGTTCAAACCCAACACCTTAAATCAACCATGTTCTCTATGGGCCATATACCCAACAGGGTCTAATCAAACATAGAACTCATATCTTTTCCATGTTCATTCGGTTGCTTCGGCATAAGTCCCAAACCAAACTTTGACTAAGCACCTTTCTCTTAGATGTCCTTACCAAATGACATTAAACTATAAAGTTTGGTACTTATCACATGACCTTAAAAGGTATGATGTGTCCCATTAAATGGCACCGAACTATGGGGGTTCTAATTCCTTTTATAATGATACGTAGGTAACTCATTTCATGGTTACGATCCCAAAATCAAAACAAACCTTTATCTCCCTATATGATAATAAATTCCAGAGTGCCCCACAGAGTGTCTTAAAAACCAGTATCCTCATAACAATGATTAAAAGAATTTATAAATAGTATATGAAAGGATACCATTGATAGAGAACCTAGAATACATATTGATATCTTTATTAATAGAGAACCATTATTACATACTCATGATTCTAAATTTTACACATTTTAGTAAGTGATTGGAAATTTCAAGGGAAAATTATGTTATAATTCATGAATTAATAAGGATTCATGAAAATATCTTAAATTTATAAAGAGAGTCCCAGAGTAGAAAATACTTCCCCCCGAAAGGGTGTGATGAGTCTGACCTCCCATCCTCTTGACCAATGCATGATCCTAAGTATCGTAAAGATAAAACATAATGAATGTATGCCTTTGGAAAGAAGGTCCCTTTTGGATAAATAACGGTTGGATGTTTCAGGTTCCATGAATAAATCCAATGGAAACTGCATGAAAGCAGTGATTTTTAACTAGAACACATGTTTCAAGGAACTACAAAACAAAAATGATGAACCTGACATAAATCCTTAACCAAGTTAATAATGTTATCAACCTATCAAGCCCTTATCAGTTGATAAAGTAAGGATATAAAAATGAATCAATCATGTAGTATCAATATAAAAGGTGCCTCTTTAATAGATTTTATTGTGGTTTTATTGTTTTACTTAGAACTCTCTTAATTCCAAAAATCTTTCTTCAAGACAACATTTGTGATCTTCCCGACCGCTGCTCAGGATAGATCCTCGTCCATGGGAAGAACGTTATCTCCCACCTAGTGTCTTCCACACTTCGTCTCCAACATGTTGGTAAAGGAGTATTTCCATCACTGTACAATTTCAACTTTCGAGGATTCCCGATAGGCTCTCCAGGTCAATAACAATCCTCACTTATCTGGAGAACGACAACCGATGATCAAGAATCAAATGCTTCCAACCACCGTTTTTAACCGTTTTAGGTCCTTATCCCTAGAACGCAACAACCAGTCTCTCTGTACTAGAGGGAGGTGGATTAAGAGATCACTCAGGGCCTCAATTAAAGAATATATGGATCCTTCCTGAGGACACCCGCCAACAACCACTACAAACAAAATCGTGTGGTAGTGAACCCCCAACATGATGGGGGTGTATCCTATGGACGTTTGTACCAAGTCTGTCAGACCCGGGCACATGAGGGGAACCACTGGGGAGAACTTCTGGTAAACATGGAGCATAATCTTGACTCTTCCCCCACTAGAGAATCCCATCAACCTAACTTGATGGTGAACAATGAGCAGGCACATATATCAGTCCATCCTAATTTTTCTATCCAGCAGACTCATCTGGAAGAAACCCACTAATCCCACCAGATAAATTTGGTGGAGTACCATGAATAGGCACATACAACTACTTACAAGTTATCAGCCTGTCAGTAGACTCATCAAATTACATTTAAAGAAGACTTCCAATCCAACGTGGTGGTAACAGGTAAACAAGAACATACACCTGCTTACAATCACCAATTCTACTAGAAGTCTCTTCTTCTAGTATTGAAGGTAGTTCATCAACCATACTTAATGGTAAATAGCCAAAAGACACATACCTTTACCAGTGTTCATCAGCCTGCCAACATTCACATTTGGCAGTGCCCTGAGAAGTCAGTCAGAAATCTCTGATGACAAATCTGGGGCAGACCCAACTCTCTGCCCCCATGCATGAGTACAATCAATACCCATTGATATAAAAAGGAGGAAAAGAGAATAAACAAACACCTAATCTAAATACATTATGGACGTATATTCATGTTCCATCCGTTGATGTCACTAAACACATCTTATCAATGGTGAAAGGACAGAAAAAAATTCATGTCCATATTATAAAGGCATGTTCGGATATTATAACAACTACTTCAGAAGTACTAGGGTAACAGACACATAAATCTGTCCCCACACATGGGATGACACATCGGCATGCCATCCTGAAGTAGATACACACCTTTATTTCTGTACAGTAGGGTCGTGGGTCATAATCTCCCATATCATATGGAAAACAGGATCATGAATATACACCCTTTCCAATTAGAGGTAATCAATATGTTCGGGTGACCACTCCAAGGCAAGAACATACACCTTCCCATGATAACCACATCACCCAGTATATGGTCCCAACTAAGTGTAAGATAACATCCAAGAAGAATTATCTCCATACACATTTGGAAAATCAAGAGTCAATATGAAATTTGGCTCCCCTTAATGCTGGAGTTCTTGAAGCTCTCAGACACTTATCTGTTGTATCTCATGATCCTACCCACGCATTACCAAATTATGGGTGTTGTAGTAGTAATTATAAAGTTCCCCATCAGAAAATTCATCATGAAGGCTTGCTTCATGAAAATTTGGTCCATCTAGAGATTCTATCTCTGAATGAGAGCCACGACAACCTTCTATGTGGCTAGAAGACCAAGGAGAAATAGGATTTATCCCTTACTGTAATCCACCATGGTGGTCCTCCCTATGATGGAATTCACTGCAAAAGGTATATATGCGGTAGTATTTCCCATTTTCATGATAGTTCTATAGTTGACAATGTAGAGATGAGAAATCCCTCCTATCCTAAGGCACTTGGAAACACAAGTCCAGTCATGTTTGATGCCTGGTCATTTGTGGGTGAAATACTTTCTCAACCAGAAGACATCATAAGGGAATAGTCATTCTCCAAACCTCCCTTGGGTCATTTATCTTCTAATACAGAGCATCCAATTTGATCAGACTAAGTGGATAAATCTCTAGTAAAAGAAAATGAAGATATGTTAAACGTGATAAAAACATTTGGCTAAAGGATAAATACCAGTCAGGTTATGGACTTTTGAAGATTCTCAATATAACATTCCAGAATTTATGGTAGAATATTGTATTCATGATATCCACCTCAACTTATGTGAGACTCTTAAAAATTTTAAAACCAAAGTATTATAATATTATGAATATCGAAATCATGTAAAGGTAATAGAAGGGTTGAAATTTCAAATTGACTTGGCATCTCTCTCAGTTTCCCAACATCCAGAGGCTGAAAAATGGTAGAGAATTCTTTAGAATGCATGCCTCAATGCTCTAAAGAGGCTACTTTAGTTAATTTCAGATTCCCCATCTAGTGTTCATGTTAAAGGATAGGATGCACATGGATCATTGTATTTCACTACACTCCAGAATTAGAAAAGTCTTCCAAAAGTTGTCTCATGGAATGTTATTGGCCACAACCATCTACAATTAAGAGATTTTGTATGTAATAAAATGTATGCTCAAGAACATGCCTCAACTAGATCTCATCAGATTCATGCCCAAAGAAAAGAAGTTGTTGAGTTACTTTTACATAAAGAATTTAAGAATATTGAACAAGCATCCCACTTAGATAATTTCAACCATCAGATAATAAAAATGTCTAAAATAGTACAGTGATCTTTTGAAGTAGATGATTTGAGTGGTTGTCAGATAATCCATCCATCTAATTTCTGAACCAAAATTAACAAAATTAGAAGAGAATCTGCATGAAACTCAGCAATATCAGTTCAAGAACCACCCCATCTTGCAAGGTTGGGGGGCCATTTAATTAAACCTTTAAATTCATTAAACAATGTTCAAAGGTTTTAATAATAAGAATAAGAAAATCCACATACTACAGGGCTGGGGGATTTTTCAAATCTACAATCCCCTCCTTAACGAATGTTAGTTTTCTCTTGATTAGGGAAGAAGCCACAAAGGGAGAGCACAAATGAACTATCTGAGGATTCCCTTTGGGTTACTATCTGTCAAACAGTTCTTGGGGATTCATTATACAAGGGAACGGAGTCTCATGAAAGATGCAGAGGGAGACGATCTAACAAAAATACATACAAAATTCCATCATTGCATTATGATTTATTAAATTTCATTAACACCTTTGAAAAATATCCTCTAGATAATGAGTCTAGTCCCGGGTATTCTGAAGACTATGTTCTTACCCATAATATGATTCACACTGGGGAAGATGAAGAAGGTGTATGTACCCAAAATCAGAGACTTACCCAGAATCTAGGTATGCCTTAAAATAACTAATTCCCACCCCTTTGAAAGGCATATAACAAAAGGAAAGGTAAAATTCAGATTTCATATCACTTTTCCATAGTAGAAGGTCAATCTTATTCGCTTGAAGAGAGATTTTCATATCAAGATGGGGACATGATGGAGGTGAAAAGACTCAATAATGAGTTACTTTGAAGTATCATTTCTGCTAGACGTACTCCCTAGGAAGGTCCTCAACTTTCACATCCTGTAGGATCTCATTTGAATAAAGAATTTGAGTTAACAACAGATGAGGATAAGGAATTCCCTCCATTGGTTACATAGTTAGGGAAGGATCTGACACACCCTAATAAGACTGTTCATGTGGGTTATCCAAGGAAAATACCAGTACCACCACCAGTGGTTTTATCGAACATTGTGCCAACACAAGCTCTAGTTCTTGAACCTGCACAGGTTCCATCTCATCCGTATATTCCCCAAATTCTTGTGAACACAATTGAGGCATTAAATACTATATTGGAAGCTATGGAGGAACAACATGTTCCAGTTCATCCCGAAAAAAAAGCTTACCCTGAATGGGTGGATCTAATTCCTCCTCCACCAAATTTTGTTAACACCACATTCCCAACCATTAATGTTTCATGAGATCTGGAGAAACACTTAACACATTTTGTTTCTTGTTGCGATCCTATTATGGAAACTCCTCAACAAAAAGAAGTAGTAAAGCTAATGTGTTTTGTGAAGTCATTACAAGGACCAGCTTTTGTATGGTATACAAGTTTGCAATCTCGATCAATTACTGGATGGGAAGTTCTCCGTCAGAAATTCCTTCTTCAATTTATCTCAACGCTATCCAAGATAATAGTTTTTTATCTTACCAATTGTAAACTAAGATAAAATGAAATAGTTTCATATTTCAATGCGTGATGGAAAGGATTAACATATTCCTTATGTTTGGAACTCCCCTCAAGAAGAGTTGCTGCCAATTTGTGTGGAAAATATGTTTGATGAGTTACGCACACCACTGATCCCAATTAAATACAAAGGAGGGTTTTGAGACCTTACTTCAATTTCTCAATAGATAGAAGATTCGATTATAGAAACTAAGGCTAAAAATCATGTAATTCCATCAGATATGGGGAGGATAATAGGGAAGGTAGAGGCTTTTATAGTTACACTCCAGCAAGCACCTTTACCTTCTTCCACTTCTAAACGTTCATCATATCAAAGGGCTCCACCTTCTGAGCATCAACAGGAATGACCACCTCATAAAATTGATCAAAAAGACCAAAGGAGGAAACATTTTGAGTAATTAAAGAACAAAGTTTATTCTTTCTGGAATGAAAAAGTTCTCGGTTACTTCATATCAACTCTGGAAAATAATTTTGTTCAGTTTCCAAGGCCAAAGAAACCAAACAAAGAAGGAGATGAATATATTCCAAATTATTGTCCCTTTCACTAGATGTTGGGGCCTCCCATTCAAGAGTGCTTTTTTTCAAGGGCCACCTACAAAAGATGGTAGACTTAGGATAAGTAAAACTGAAAAGATCATCAACTTAAGTATCATGTGTTATTGCTACTAATCCAGAGGAAGAAGGCAAATGGAAAAAAGTCAAAAGTAAAAATATGATGAAATATGATGATAGGATGATCAGGAAAATGATCAACTGAACTCATGTCATTCTACGAACACAGTTGAAACAACTGATTGTGTCTTCCGCCACTCCTTCCATAGAAAAACGACCTTCATAAAAAGGTTAATCCTCAAAGAATAAAAGTGATCAGAAAGACAAAGAGCATCTAGAAGAAGACGAGATCATGTTAAGTACCAATTTATCCTTGAACTAGGTAGATTTCATGCCACATAATTCAAAAGTATGTGCATCGCCCTGCCAAAGGGCACAACCAGAACTAACCTCTCAAGAATAATCTTCATCAGATGAAGAGTTCACCTTTGGTTCCATCAACGTTATCCACTTAACAGATCCTTATGCTAATAGTGATTCTGGTTATAATGATCCGGAGTTCCTTATACCTAGATGGGGAACTAGAGGAAGAGGACAAGGTCAGGGATATAGGTGAAGACGTGGGAATTCTAGAAACCACTATTTTAACTTTATCCATGTTCAAACAATATATGTGGTGGAAACCCGTGGAAGAGCCCTTCAGGGGCTCAACAAGAAAAATGAGTTTCTTCCATGAAAGACAAGTTCAGTTCTGACCTGATTATTTTTGGAGGACCGATTAGAAGTCTCATCATTTTACCCTCAGTAAGTATATAGACCTAGTCAGTATAATATACCAAATCCAAGAGGATTTCTAGCTTCTGCCCCGACATAAGTTACATCTACATCAGAATCATCAACTTCCAAGGTACCTACAAAACCGCATATCCATGATAGGAAATGCAGCCCTTTGGACCAAAAGTATGATGTCTTGAAACAATTTTTCCAATTAGCGGACATGTTTTAAATTTTTGATACCTTAAGTATATCAAAAGATCTTCGAGAAGCACTTATTGAGGCTTTGTCAAGTCCTCAAGAGTTTGAAACTGAAGTTACTGCTACTGAGGTTTACCGTATATGGAATGATCCTACAGAATTTCTTGCAGTCATATCATTTACAGATGAAGATGAAGATGATGTTGTACATGGACATATCAAACCCTTGTTTTTATCTGGAAAGGTCAATGACATAGACATTTGATGATACTTTATTAATAATGGCTCTAAAGTCAACCTCATTCATGTTCGTACACTTTATTCATTGGGCATGACTGAATCTGAATTTCTTATTCCACTATAATGTTGTAAGAATATGGAAATAATGTGAAAATAACCTCTGGGAGAGATTACACACAGAACTCAATTTGGAGATCTTTCGTCCAATTCAGATTTCATGGTTGTTCATCCGGACATAGCCTTCAACATTCTGGTTGGAAGGCCTTGGTTGTACCAACATGCAGCCATACCTTCTTCATACCACTGATGTCTTAATTACTGTTTCAATGGTCAAATCAGGACATTGTTTGGTGACAAGGATCCATTCAAAACATATGAATCTCAATACATTGAGGTAGATTTTTATCACACAAAAAGAACGAGGTCTATGAAAAATCATATAACTAGTTTTAATGCTCCGAATGGATTGGAAAAGATCTCTGCAAACCCATTAATACATTTGAGTAAAAATTATGTGTTACCCATCAATCAAATTGAAATGGTAAAGCTAAATCCAAGCACTCGTCCAATAACTTTCATAATGTCAATTGTGGAAATTGATCCTGACAGCATGGGAGAAATTTTTGATTCACTAAGTAGTGATTGAAGCTTAAATGGAGATGTTTTAATTTCATATATTGAACTACATCAAGTCTCTACTTCATCAATCAGAGTAGAAGAAATTGTATCAATGCTAGAGAAAGATAAACATTTTGATTACCAATCCATCATCTCCTCTTCATTACCCCAGGAAGACCCTTCATCATTAGTAGGGTCAGAAAATGGTGGAATATTCTTCATGATGTTTAAATAATGACTCCTTCCCTAACTCTAGAAGTTTTTCTTTGTCATATACTATGTAAGTAGAAATAGAGGAGGTACCACATAATGAAGAAGAAGAGAAAGATCTCAGGGATGCTCCTCTAGTATTTGAAGAAGGTGTCTCTCACACTATGGATGATCTCAGAGAAATAAATGTGGGTACAAAAGAAGATCCACGCCCCACTCTAATTAGTGCGGCCATGACTTATAAATAGTAGGAGGTGTATACTTTATTTCTAAAGAAACATCGAGATATATTTTCTTGTAATTATATTTAAATTCAAGGACTTAATCCTGATGTAGTCACTCACCATTTGGGTTGGCCAGAATCACATCGAGGATTCAAGTAGGAAGCAATAATAACACACCCAACTCATGCCTCTAAAATTGAAGTTGAAGTTGATAAGCACAAAAAGGATAACTTTTTCATAGAGGTTCAATATCCAAAATGGTTGGTGAACATTTACCCAGTGAAAAAGAAGAATGTGAAAATTATATTTTTCATTGATTTCGGAGATCTTAACTGGAATTGTCCTAAAGATGACTTTCCAGTTCTGATTACAGAGCTTTTAATTGATGCAATAACTGGATATGAAGCTTTTTCTGTCATTGATAGCTACTCTAGGTATAATAAAACTTGTATGGACCTAGAGGATAAAGAATCTACATCCTTCAGATCCCCTCAAGGTGTGTTTTTCTATCAGGTAATGTCATTTTTTTAAGAATGCAGGTGAAACATATCCATGTTCCATGCTCCATATCTTCAAACCCTTCTTAGGGAAATTTGTTGAATATTATGTGGATTATTTGGTGGTCAAATCTAAACAAAGTTCCAATCACTAGGCCGATCTAGAGACTATACTCAATAAAAACCGGCAACAGAGTTTGAATATGATCCCCTTGAAATGTTTCTTTAGGGTAACCTTAGGAAAGTTTCTTAGATTTATTGTACGCTATCGTGGTTTTGAAGGTGATCCCGAGAAAAAAAATCAATCCTTTGGATGTCACCTCCTCGAAATTTGAAAGAATTAAGAGGACTCTAAGGACACTTGGCCTATATTCATCACTTTATCACCAATTTCGTAGGAAAATATGTGTCCTTCACTAGATTAATGAAGAAGGGGGTCACCTATCAATGAACTAAATACTTTCAATAAGAATTTAATACCCTCAAGAAATATCTCTTGAGTCTGTCGGTATTAATTCCACCTGTTGAAGGAAGACCAGTTATTCTCTATATTACAGCATTAGAGAGATCACTGGGTGCCTTCCTTGCCCAAAAGAACGGTGTTGGGAATGAAATCAACATTTACTATCTTAGACGAACTATGATTGATGCAGAAACCTAGTATTCATGTATTGAAAAGTGTTGTCTAGGATTAAGTTTTGCAGTTCAGAAAATGAGGCACTACCTGCAACATCATGAGGTCCAATTGGTGTCTCATAGTAACACGCTCAAATATATCATCAGTCATCCTATGCTTATAGGGAATCTGGCATGGTGGTCAGTTATTTTCCTCATTTTGATATCCAATTTGTGCCTCAGAAAGTAATAAAGTTCCAAGCTCCATTCGACCTCCTTGATGAACTCTCATTTGGGGAAGATACATCATTGAATACTGAACTTCTAGATAAATAGGTATTCTCTATAAAATATAATCTCCAAAAAAAGGAGATGTAGTTTGATGGTGCCTCCATAATTCTAACAATGAAGATAATGTAAAACCCTAAACTCAACAAAGTTGGGTTAGGAATTGTCCATATCTACCAATAAAAGGTAGTGTTTTCTTATTCCTTCTTATTATCAGAATACGGAACCAACAATGAGGTAGAGTATCAAGATCTCATTGCAGTCTTGGAATTGGCACTTCAGGTGTAAGTGAATCACTTAAAAGTGAAAAGTGATTCATAGTTGGTAATCAAAAAAATAAATGGGGAACATTCTATCCAAAAAGAAGAGTTAATACCTCTTTGTGACTACGTAAGAGGGTTAATGGTTGAAGTTCCCTCAGATCCAACATTGTCTTATATCCAGTGATCAAAAAATGTCCATGCTGATGCATTGGATAATGCAGCTACAACATTGTAAGATCGAAATCTAGATGAGATAATCATCAATATAGATCATCATCATATGGTATCACCTTTTGATCAAACCAAAATGGAGGAAATTAATGAAATTAGCCCTATTTCTGGTCATTATGGTTGTACCATGGGATGGAGAACACCCATCATGGAATATCTTTAAAATTGAATACTTCCACCAGATAGGGATAAAAAAGGACCGACCTGACGATGAGCGGCCAATTTTACTCTTTATGATAGTCCAGATCACCAGAAAATCCTCTAAAAACGAGGCTTTGATGGAATCCTCTTGAGACGTATTGATGGAGGAGAAAATGAAACTGCCATGAAATAAGTACATTTAGGAGCATGTGGTGCTCACCAATCTGGGTGTATACTTTCTAATCAAATCTAAATTCTTGGATACTTTTTTCCTTCAATGATGCAGGATTGCACAGATTTTACTAAGAAATGGCATCCCTACCAAATGCATGCCAACTTCACTCATCAACACTCGAATATTCTACATATAGCTAAATATTCCTAGCCATTTTCTACATGGGGAATAGATGTAGTAGGATCTGATCCTCCAGCTATGGATAAGTAGTTCATTTATATTCTCACTACTACTGAATTCTTCTCTAAATGGGATGATACAATTCCTATCAAAGAATTTGAAGCCAAAAGCATTGTTAGTTTTGTAAAAACTAACATCATCACTAGATTTGGTGTCTCTCATACTATATTAATGGATAACGGCTCCAATTTCCGTTCTGTTGATGTAAAGAAGTTATACCTGGAGCACAATATTAAATCCAACCATTCATCTCGTTATAATGAAGTGGAAAATGGATAAATAAAGGCTTTCAATAAGACCCTATCAAATATGCTCCAGAATATATTGGATAAAGATAGGAAATCTTGTCCTAATAAACTTTTGCATTCTTTATGGGCTTATTAGACTACTTCATGTAATGACACCCAAGGAACTCCTTATTCATTGGGGTACAGAATAGAAGTAGTTTTTCTAATTAAAATGCAATTTCCTTCAGTTAGAGTTTCAATATATGATCAGTTGTCTACAGATGAGAGATCTTAGAAATGGTTTAATGAGCTGGAACTATTAGACGAGAAAAGACTGCATACTTTACATCATTTAGAAGTCTATTAGAATATAATATCATGAGCCTTTAACAAGAAATTTCACCTCCATTCATTTCTTCAAGGAGAATTGGTATTGGTCCTCAGGACTCCAATGATACTAGGAAAGAAACCTCCAAAGCTTTATCCAAAGTGGGAAGGACCTTATTCTATACATAAGGTCTACTTAAATGGAGTGTATGCCTTAATCTCAATTGATGGAGAGCTTATTACAACCATAAACATTGCGATATTCATCAAGAAATACTTTGTGTAGTTGCACACATCATCCACACTTCAAGAATGAAACTACACAACCCCCATGTCCTTAATACTAGACTTAAAATTGAACAGTACAAATTCCTAGTTATAAGACATTAAACTGTGTAAAAATCATAAACGTACATGCTACATGATGATAAAATGCTTAACATCTTTATCCTTGTCTTATGATGTTAAACTACATGACATCGTCTGTCCTCATTACATGACATTAAACTGTACGACTAAAGTCTTCCTTACTTGATGTTAGGAGCTTCCATAAGGAAGCATCATGGACATAATTGTTACTATATAGTGGAAAATGAGTCCCTCTCTTACCTATTTCTGATTCAGATCTGCATGGGGACATTATTTCAAGAACTACGTGGGGCTTGATTATGATCTATTTGAGATACATAGAGATGCCTGGATCTCCAATCTTGGGCCCAGCTGCAACCATAAATTTTTTATTCACTTTTCTCCTCCTATATATGAATTATATATATGCAGAGTTCTCTTTTAAGATAAATGATTTGATTTTCATACCATCTTGTGTCGTAAATTTAATCATTCTTCTAGAATGTGTTACCCCCCCCCCCCCATGTCTCCCATTTCAAACTCAATTTGTGTGGGAGATGAATATTTAAAGTACAATGTACGAATTGATTCTCATCTATTTGAGATATGTATAGATGTGTAGATTTACAATCTTGGGCCCATCCACTATATAAAAAAACCTATTTCTTCCTTATGAAATAATAATAACCTATATAGGGAATGCTTAATGAATCACATATGGCTTGATTATTTCCCTCAGCAAGACACGTAGTGACACTTAGGTTTTATCCCTTAGTCCAGCTACAAAAAGTCTTTCTTTTCAAATTAGTTCATCTTCATCCATACTGCATGACGTTAAACTGCATGGAAATATAACACCCTGATTATTCACTTGTGTCTCCATTATGTTAAAAAAGAAACCCTTACTATGCAATGTTCCTCAAACTGAGCATAGCTCACGTGGGATTAAGAATTGGGTAAAAGGATTCTTTATATAAATAAGGTGTCTCAATTTCTTATGGGGATATCAATGTCCTCACTACATGACTTAAAACTACACAGTATAACATGATCACTGCATGAATTTAAACTTCACATCACAGTATTAATTCAAAGGAAACAATGAAAGTCCCCATTTTACATATGAGTTAGATTTATATAAAGGACTTCAAACTCATGGCCAATATTGGTTCAAATACTTATCATGTGCATTGAGCATAACCCCCTTCCATATTTCACACCCTTAATCTTGAATATTTATAGATATTCATAATCTTTCTTATGGTTTCTGGTGATAGTGTTTCTAACACCTGAGAACTCTTTTTCCTGACTATGCAGTATGTTCCCTTAGGTGGCCTTTCATATGTCAGTAAAAAGATGCAACTATTTGGCTATGCAGCATATTCCCCAGTTGGCCCTATATAATACAACCCCCAAAATGGGTTTATCAAATTATGGTAATTTTTTTCTTCATTATAGTATCTTTTTTCCTTTCAAACATTGATAGAAATATAGAAGAATCTGTATTTTTAAATTTTCATTCTGGTATATTTGTCCCATTATCTTTCTCTTGATCTGAAATTCTTCAAGACTATGGTTTACACAATTACCTCTCCATGTGTTCAAAGCAATTTGAAACAACCTTGGAATCACTTGGCCACATATCATATACTATTTCCATTATCGTTCCTAGTTGTATGACCTAAATGTACAGACACCATACCTCCTACATTTGGGTCAGACCTTCCTAGAAGTCATATTCCTCCGATTATTTGGAAATCTTGGTTGAAAATACCCTTTCCATATTTAGTTACCTTTCTCTATAAACAAAACTTTTTTGCTTTGGAAAATATGAATCTTCATAAACTTTCTTCATCTTTAATCAATATAATGTCATATTTCTGAGATCTCTTTTGTCTGACTATGTAGCACATTCCCTTAGGTCGCCTAGCATAAGCTTCCTACATAATGGGAATGTCAGTCAAAAGATGCCACTATTTTTCTATGCAGCATATGCCCCAGTTGGACTAGCATAACACAACCCCAATAACATATTTTTCAAATAATGGTAACTTCTTTCGTGAAAAAGACATCCTCTAATGTCGTTATCCATTTTTCAATATCATTCTTCAGATCAGAAAATCCCCAAATCCTGGTTTACAATTTTCCCATCCATACCTGAATATGGTAATATTTTCCAAACAAATAATCAAGAAATTGGGAGAGTCTCGTACCTTTGGTCAGATCTAAATACCTTAAATTAAAGCTACCCAATTTCCTCACTGCATGACTTAAAACTGCACAGTACCATGGTCTAATGGCATGACTTAAACCGCACAATATGATATCAGAAATTCCCCTTTATGATAAATTTTAACCATTACTCATACAACAAATTTTTATAGAAATAGTTTTCCTATTCATGAAATATGTCGGCATAAAATATACCTTTCATTTGTAAAATTTATTTCCTTAGAAAAACCACCCACTATGGTCTTGAGTCACACAAATCTTATTTTCCCTTCCCTATCAATAGTAAAATGTCAAACTTATGAGATCTCTTTCGCATGACTATGAAGTATGTGCCCTTAAGTGGCCTTGCATAATTTTCCTACATAATGAGCCTGTCAGTCAAAAGATACTACTATTTGACTATGCGGTATATACCCTAGTTGGCCCTGCATAAAACAAATCCCATAATGGGTTTGTCAAATAATGTTAACTTTGTTCATATAAGAGACCCCCTTATGTTGATATAGGTTTTAAATTTTTGGACCATAAAATTCATGGCTCAAGTTTCCCCTTTGAAATATCTAAAGAATATTAAAGTAATTCTTAGATACTAAGTCTTGTTTGGGATCTAATTTCAAAATTTATGGTTAAATCTATTTCGACATTAAACATTATCCATTTATATTCCAACATACATGACTCTAAACTGCCAACAACAAAACATGTGGTTCTCACAAGACTAAGAACCCACAAAGGGAACTCTGAACAAAAGTCAAGTCCCAGGTCACTAAACATACATTTTGTATGATTTAGGTAATATTGAGAAATTAAAAGTAAAAATTTACGAATTTTGTGGGGTTTTCCATATAAACCTAGAAAAAATTAAACTAAGCTCATTAGGCACATCATCTTAATAATAAAATTCTGATCATCCCCATTCTTGTCATTGTAATAATGATTATCTGACATCAATGTTTGATGTTTAAAAAAAATTCATGATCATCATTACCTTTAATATTGTAATAAAAAAGAATTTGAACATATATGATTAAAGACAAAATTTCTTCCATTCATATGAAATCATAGGGACATCTATAGAATGGAGACTCTATAACATGTTTTAAAATAAACTCTCAACATGAATCCTCATTTGTTGAGAAGCTTCATGAGCCCTATCAGCTGCCTATTGAAGTTGAGATAACAGAGAAACTTCAGCCTCCTCACCCTGAAGAACTGCTTCCTTAGTCATTTAAATGGAGGTTATCCCCTCTAATTGTGTTTCTCCCAGTGTCTGGTTCAATTTACCATGTTTGTTATGAACAGAATCCAGTTGTTGTTGAAGATATAACAACTCCTTCATGGCTTCTTTAATTTGTTAGCTCATTTCTATCGATTTCTTATTATGATCTACCCCTGACTCAACTACTACAGCTTGGAAGCTCTTAATATTGATAAGCCATTTATCCTTTTCAAAATATTGCATCAAATTATGCTCTTTCCCCCATTGGTGAATGGTCTCTTTCATAGCATCGTAGACTGGTCGATAATTAAATCCACCAAATCCCAATATGTAGAATAATACTGGGAGTTTGGAAAAATGGGACCACAGTTAATATAAAGGATTCACAGTAATTATGCTCCATATATGTCACCATGTCTTCTTACGTGCCATTCCAAGAGCATATTGCATGTCTAAGTCTGAATCTGTGTCACTACCATGAAGTAAATCATACTCTGGAAACATATCACTTAAAGAGATGACATGTTCTTCTTCTCTCAGAATAGTAGAAGCTTCACCTTCTGCTGATGCCTGAGCCAACATAGAAGGTTCAAATTCTAATCTAACCGTGGAAGCTGATAACCCTAAATGATAAACCAAGGTCATTGTCAATTTCAGAAAAATGGAAAAAAAGAGTATGATCCAGATAGCTGATTACATTTACCCAATAATAAGTTGGACACTTGATTGGATTCGTCCTTGATATTCACAGCTTCAGCTGTTTTAGTAGATGTTTATTGACAAGGGGCACTCTCTTGAGTTTTCCCAATTCCAATAATTGAAGGCTATGGAACATCTCTCAACAGAGGGTCCTCTGTAGGTATTTTTCAAGCTTCAAATGAATATGGATAGAGTAGAATACCCCGTTCTTGAAGAGCCTTTGGAACAAATTCTGCAAATAAAGCTACATAAGGTGAACATTGATGTAAATAATTAATTTGTAACACCCTAAGCTTCCATGGTACGTTTCTCTTTGAATAATTCAATAGCTTTCATTGTACACAACTTTGAGATTCTTACACACCGAGACCAATCAAACTAGCCGTTATGAATAGTAATACCCACTTTTTGAAATTTTATAAATTTTATCTTTCAAAATGGACTTCGTTTTTTTATTCAGGATATCAAAATTAGCTTTGGGTGAATATTTTGTATTTTTTAAAAAACTTTCATTTTTTGATAAATAGTGAAAACATTGTGTTATTAGTTAAAATAGATATTTTATTTAAATAATTATTTATTTTATTTAAATTTATTTTAGGTCAAAATAGATACATAATACCTATATATGTTCAATTTAATTCATTGGATTCATTTTATAATAAGTTTAGATATATAAAAATTTTATTGAACTTTTTACCGTCTTTTACCCACCACCTAGGAGCATTTGCAAATTTGCATAAAACTTAATTTTACTGCTTCTGTGAGTTGAATTTTAAATATCTGAGAGATGCTGTTAATATCAGTAAGTAAAATTTGGTTCCATAATATGAAAATAATTTTTGGTGAATAGTAACTTTTGACTTTTATTGAGCACGGTTAAAAGTAAATAGGGTAGTTAAGGGTAAAAATGATATCATAATTATCCTAAAACATGTCCTAATTCTATTTGAAAGTATAATTCGTCCAGAAACAATCTTAGGAAATAATATATGATCCTATTTGGTCCACATGGTTTAGATTATGAAATTTATTATTATTTTATTTAAACAAGAGTTAAAAGAGTTAAATTCAAAGTTTAATAACTAAACCATTTTTAATATAGGGTTAAACACAATATAAATTTAACTATAAATATTAATTAGAAATATAAAAATATTTCCTAAATAAAGGTATATTATTTATAATTTTTAGACATTAAATGATTCAATTTATTTATGACACAATGATGATGCGATAATTACCTTATTTAAAAAAGATTAACATAATTGATATTATAAATATCCAAATAAATGTAATTTGAGACTTTTGATGAATTCCACTAATTTTATAGGTTAATATGACATGTTAGGGTTGAATAAATATTTTTTTTTCAAGTAATCATGTTGTTATGATTTTCAAAAAAATCAAATACTAAATAGTGTCAAAATCGACATAATTGAGTTTTTAAAAGAAATACTATATTATTAATAGATATAATATTATTTAAAATCTAAGGATCAGAAAAAGGACTTAGATAATGTTATATATATTAATAATGAACCACTTGGGGTTCTCTTGGATTTTTATAGTTAGTTTATTAACCATATAATATAAAATTACAATGAGACATGGTAAATGACGAACTATTTAACTAAGAGTTAAATCTAAAAGATAAAGGTTAATATGGTGACCTAAACCTGTCTAAAACATATTGGTTAAGAGGTATTCGACCCATCCCCACCTTATACTCTAAATAAATAATTTTGGACCCATTAAAAAACAAAAATTATTTTATTATAAAATGATATTTCAATGTTTTTCTAAAGTGACCCTCACCTCTCTTATAAAATGGCACTTCCCATTATCTTAATTTCACATCTCCAAATTTCTTTGGCTCAGCCAACCCCTGCCCGAATATCCTAAAAACATTTCTCTCTACTTCCTAGATGCCTTCCTTTAGTCATAAGGCCAAATTAAGGAGCCCTTTTCATCAAATCAAAAGGAAGAACCCGAAGAAGATGTAAATATTTCATCACCTCTTTCAAGATCCTTTCTTCTTCCACTTCCTCTTTCATTGTTGTTTCCATTCTAAAATAATAACTCTGGTATCTTCTATATACTTTGATGTTATCATAAATATGGTACAACCATATTCGTTATTCTATCCATCCTATAAATGGAAAATTCACCATATGTGCGTACGTACGGCTTACCGTCTCCACGTCGTGGTGTAGTTTGTTATACAAACACTTCATTATTTTGGATGGGTATAATAATGAATATAACTAATGTAAATAATAAATATAACATGTTAATGATTCTGTATATATGATATACCATCCAATTACATATGATTTGACCATCAATATAATCATATTGTCTCTCGTGCGTACGTACGGATTACCATCTCCACGAACGCGATGAGATTCATTCCCCATTGTAATCATGCAAGAATAATTTTCATTTTATGATTAAAAATAAGGTTTAAAAATATAATATAATTCTATATATGAATTAGATACATCCTATCCATAACAAAAATGGCTTACGTAACCAATAATATAAAGGAAAATTAATTAGTTGACACCTGAAACGATGATACTACTAAAATATTATTAAAAAAGAAATATTATAAGATCATATATGATATCATATTTATGTATATAGTTCATGTATAATTTAATAACAATGTTTTAACTATTATATAGGAGGTTAACATACCATCAAATAAGGAAAAGTAAAAGGTAAGGGTTAATTCAACAACCTCTTTATTATTCGAGGTTGTTTTTACATAAGTATCTACTGGGACATGTTTATTATCCATTTATATGTTTGAAAAAAGAGTTTTCAAATGGATTATTTTTAAGGGACTTTTTACTAAGACATCATTTTAAATGTTTTAAATATTTACTCTTCTAAACCTTTCTGATTAATGTCCATGTTTTCAAAATCGTTTTAAGGATTTATTTATATGGGCATGAATGTTTTAAAATGATAATTCCTTTCAAAAGTTGAAAAGGTTTATGTGACACTTTGATTCAAAACTATCTTTTAAATGACTTCATTTATATGAATTTTGAATGATTTTATGAAAAGGGATATTTCTCTCAAATATTTTTACTGATCATTTTCAACTATGTCAACATCCATTATGGGATATTATTCTTGATCGGGGTTGATATTTTATGATACAAATATTCCATATTGTATTGAAGATTTTGTGATACGTTTGGTTGTGGATGTGTTATTTTTATACCATTCATGTTTTATGGATAAAGTATTGACATTTTGTATGGTAGTTTTAATAAGAATGTTTATGTTATGTTTGAACCTTTTCATATGAGGAATTCATTGGACTTAGTAAGTGACGGGTGGAGCTCGCTATAGCTCCTCGATGAATCGGTAGGTCCCATGAGAAAAACTATTGTCTTGGAACAAGGCCTCGAAAAAATCTTACTTGTAGTCTTGGAATAAGGCTTTGACTATGTTTGTAACGACCCAAAATTTTGAATAAATCTTGTTTTCTAATTTTGTGTGTTATTTTATTTCATACTCAACAAAAAAAATTTCATTTAATAAAATGAGTATAATTAAAATGATACTATAGGGTTTTAACTATTATATGACTGTTAGTCAGTATGACCACTGGAAACTGAATGTTGCGACAATTGTCTCTAAATATAAGTGATCTTGGTTAATTAATATAGAAATAAGATTCGATGGCCTCATCTAGTAGTCTTGGGCCGATCGAAGCCCATCTAACAGAACTTGGGAAGGAGGTAGCACCACTGGGCTTTGCTCTGGACCAAACCCAAGCCGAACTTCATCGTGTGAAGCTAGAACGGAATCACCTTTGTGAGAAGTTCAAACTGATAGAAATCACTACTCGTGCAATGTTGGCTAAGCCACCCTCAGATTCTCTCACCTTAGCACACCTTACACTAAAGTCCTATGCTGGGGTTATAAGGGGCTATGTAAGGAGACCATAGCTACGTTGTGTAATCCTTTGTTATAAATAAAATTGTGTTTTCTTCTAATGGTGAAGTTTGTGAGTTTTCATATGTTCGAATGAATATAGGATGTATTTTATTGATGTATTTTGAATAAAAAAATATTTTAAAATATTTATATAAACCTTAAATAATTAAAGATGTGTAATGATTTTCAAAAAAATGGTCTTCTGAAAATGTGTTCAGTAAGAAATTTAGAGTCTAATAAGATCAACTTAATTTTTGATGAATAGTAAATTATGAATAGTGATTTTATGCTTAGGATTAGTAATTTTACCAAATGGATTAGTAATCTCACTTAAAGAAAGTATTAATATAATTTAGGCACCTTGATTAAGTAGTTTGATTCAATAAAATAGGTAAATAACTATTTCATTAATTATTAGTCAAGTATTTTTTTCGGGTGAACAATGTTTTTTAATTAAAAATTAAATTCAAAATATTTAAAAATTTATTTTTATAAAATGGACTTTATTTTTGAACTTAGAGCATCGATATTATGTTAAATTAATTTTTGGGGATTTTTCTGAGAAAAATAAATTTTCGGTGAATAGGGTTTTTATTTAAAAATTAAATTAAAAATATTTAGAAAGTAATTTTTATAAAATGGAGTTTATTTTTGAATTCAGAGCATTTATATTATGTTAAGATAAATTTTTGGGAGTTTTCTGAAAAAGTTGAATTGTTAATGAATAGTAAAAATACAGTTTTAGGGTTTCGGTATGTTTAATGACATCATAATTGTGTCATGATGATTTCATGATATATTTTAAGGTTTGGATGACCAAAGGTGATGAATTATTGTATGGGGGCCCCATTTGGCCTAATACCATGGGAAATATCATGGGAGAGCCCATGGTTTTGAGAAAACCACTTGTGAGGTGTCCCTTGAAATTATTAAAGTATCACCTCTCTTTCCCTATAAATACCCACCATTTACTCCTTTAGTTTTCATGTCCAAATCTCCCCCAACGAAGATCTGGTCTCATTACCTCCCAAAGAGTCCTCTCAAGGTTCCACCAATCCCTCAAGGTCCCAACCTTCGAGTTATAAGAGTTACGTTTTAAGGTAAGGGATCCTACCTCTCTCTTTCTTTTCAAGTACTCTCTTTTATGTCATTCTTTTATGCTCCATGTTCTTATGTTAGGGATGGTCTTTTATATTCATCCTAATTTCCTTTTCATTTTCATATGATGATATACCCCATATTTCTATCATCATTACATTTTATTAATGTTTAAATGGAACTGTTAGGCTGCCGAATTTTTAAGGGATTCTTTTACCCTTCTCATTTTTTTCAAAGTTCTACTTTCATGTCAAGTCATTAAAGTTATTTTTAATTATGTGGGTGTATGATATCTATATCTATCATACTTATCTTTTATATTCATATGATGAGTGAACCTATTTTATCTCATCAATTAATTTTTTTGAAGTTTAAGTGACGCTGTTAGGCTGCCGAATTTTCATAAGAAAAATATTATTTTTGTATTCCTTCCATGTTTTTAATTTCAAATGGTATATCCTTAAAATTTAATTACCATCTTCATATATCCATTATATTCTATCCATCTACTGTTCTATGGATCATTTATGAGTGGATGACCCATTTCCCCTCTCTTTTCAATGTTTTCTAAAACCCTGTAACATAGCAGTTACGCTACAGAATTTTCGTCTCAAAATGTCTCTCTCTTTTTCTCAAATTATTTTATTTTATTAAGTTAATACTCAAATCTCTTTCTTCTATAGGGGTATTCACATTTATACCAAAATGTTCTATTTTAAATTATGGTATTTACATACATGAGACCTGTTTTCCTTTTTTGTGGGTTTAAAGTGACATAAAGATAACATCTTTAAAGAAGTTTTAAAAATGTTATGACTGTGAAATGAAACCCATTTATTTTAATCTATATGGGTTGTTTATGAAATTATTGATGATGATATATGTGTCTGACATGATAATAAAGTAAAATTTAAGGGTGCGCCCTGATAGCACTTCAATGCATTGGGTAATGATGTAACCACTAGAGATTACAATTTTGACGACATCTTGGTGAATAACCTTGGTAATTTTCAAATTACACCTTGGGGATGGACGTTGGTGATATGTTCATGATTGTCTATGTTAAATTTTGTATCCACATCTTCATGTTATGAAATAAGTTATTTTTATTATGATATGCCTCATGAATTCTTTCTCATGCCTTAAAGTTCTTTTTCATGACTTTATTGATGTATCTCAGGTTCACAAGTTAAATGTTTCCCCTTATTTCCCATACTGGGCCTTCTGCTAACCCTTTCTTTGATGTATGTCCCCAAGTTATGAGATGCAGTAATGAAACTGGGATGAACATAAGGAGAATCTTTTCAAGTGTTTAAGAATAATTTTTTATGTTTTCATGTATTAAGTTCCTGGTTTCCAAGACACTAAACCTTAAAGATCCTCTGTTTTGTATAATGTAATGAAAGTTAATGTTATAAAAAGGCGGGATTCTATCGTTGGTATCAAAGTATGGTTTAGTTATTTATGGAAATTAGGATATGAAAACTTTACGAAAAACCATATAGAAAAGTTTAAATGGAGGAAATATTCCTAGTATTTTGGTGAGTATTGAGTAAGTGGTTTATCAAGAAAATACAACCCTGTCTGGATACGAGCAGGTAGAGGTGGCTTTGGCACAGATGTACATAGGGGTAAAACCCGAAAACACTGCTTTGAGCTAGACTCGAATGGGAACTCTTACACGACAACAGGCCTTGATGCACTCTTGGTTATGATACTCCCGGGGGATATGCTTTGGTAAATTCATAAGCTTAGTATGAACCATTATTAAATGGACAGAGATAAAATAAAATAAAGATTCACATAAGAATATATGATCATGGATAACCTAGATTGGATCCTAGGGGATCACAAGTTAGGGTTTACTTTTCTTCTAAAATTCTATCCTTCTATGCTTTAAGTTTCTTTTTTCGGATTATTGGCTAAGTATTTGAGCCCCCTAATTGTACTTTCTTTTCTTAGTTAATGGCGGGAAATGGAGGAACATGTCCTTAAAACCAATGTGATAGGAAATGTGACGAGTGCCCTATTAATGTGATAGAGATGACGAGAGATCAAGTTGGACATATTTTGATTATGCCCAACCAGCTATCAAAAATTATAATTAATAATTGGTACCTAGTAGAATGCCCAAATTCATCAAGGAAGAAGAATATGAAGTTTGAAGGAGGTTCATCTGATAATGTTGATAAGGGAAAGAAGACCCATTTCCCTTTGTTCAAAAAGTGTGGAAAGAGGAACCAAGGAGAATTTCCCAAAGGAACCGGGAGATGTTTTAAGTGTGGGGTGATAGGGCATAAAGTAACCAATTGCTTCAAAAAAATGGATAATGTGATGAATAGAGATAAGGTTTGATCTAATGTACCTTATAAATTTCAATATCGTAAATGTGGAGAATTTGGACATTATCCAAGGCAATGCTCTTTTGGAAGGGATGAGAAGCATGATGAGCATCAACAATCTTCAAGGACAAGGGAACAATGCAAGTCCTATGTTGAGATAGATCATGATGACTGAAGTACATGTAACTTCTTTGCAATAATTTTCTATGTCATGTTGTATTTTAGTTCATGCTCTATGAGGTATCTTTAATTTTTTATAATAACATTGAGTCACTACCTAAGATGATTTTATATCATTAAGTAAAACATCTATTGTTATGTACCACATTTTGATGTTGTGAAGCTTTTCTTCTTGAAGAAAAAAAAGGATGATTAGGGGATTATAATATTATTATTATTTTGGAAGATGTTCACTATTTTGGGAACCCTATATGATCGAGGTAAATTAATTACTATGGTATTTTCTTTGAGGAATAAAGGTTGACTTATATTTTGAAGAATCGATGAATTTAAGATGAACTTATGGTAATATAGGTTACTTATGGAAATGATTAACCTATCTTGGGGAAAATATGTTTAGGTTGGCTACTTTTTTTATAAAACGTTAGGAGTGGTTGATGTTGTTTGGAGATGAATGATAAAGTTTATCTTGGAAGACTATGTTATCAAATCCTTCTTATATTTGGGTTTCAATATTAGTTTGGTTTATTTTGAGGAATTTTAAGGACAGCTATTTATGGAATGGTCTATGATGAACTTTGGGTAGTACCGTGGAACTTTGAAGATTTAAAGTAGTTTCCCTTTCTATGGGGTTATTTCTTTTTAAAGAGTTGTTTTATCTTACCCTTTCTATTTTTTGGGATAAATGTTTAAAGATAAATATTTTTACTTTTGTGGATTATGTGATTCTCTAGAAGATTATTCTTGTGCTTTTGTTGAGACCAATTGTTTTTAAATGCTCATCGTTTGGAGAAAAGATTAGATTTTGTAGAAACTTATTAAGGGATGAAACTCTACTTGAAGGTAAATATATTTCCTTGTTTTTTTATTCTATGTAGTAAATGAATTCCTCAAAACTATGAAAAGGAACGTAAAACAAAAACATTGTCTGTTAAAGTTTCCTACTAGGAAATAAAATACCATTTAACCCATAATAATTTTGTGATTTTATTGTTGTTAACTTTCTCCTAATCATGTTTTCAATCAATCTCCCTCAGAACGTGACCCTTTGTTTTCTCTTCCATTTCCATGTTTTCCTACACGGAATTCTAGTATGGGTTAACTCGGGTGACCTTTGTACTTCCTTTTCTTTCTTTTAAAGTAATAGTGTTACTGACTCTTTTTTCGATGTAGTACTTTCAATAAAATTTCCAAACCCAATTTTTAAAAATTGCGCGGATGCAATTTCTTAAGGGGGGAAGATTGTGACATCCCGAAATTTTGAATAAATTTTGTTTCCTAATTTTGTGTGTTATTTTATTTCATACTCAACAAAACTTTTTCATTTAATAAAATGAGTATACTTAAAATGAGACTGTTGGGTTTTGACTATTATATGACTGTTATTCAGTATGACCGTTGGAAACTGAATGTTGTGACAATTGCCTCTAAATACAAGTGATCTTGGTTAATTAATATAGAAAGAAGATTTGATGGCCTCATCCAGTAGACTTGGGCCGATCGAATCCCATCTAACAGAACAAGGGAAGGAGTAAGCACCACTGGGCTTTGCTCTGGACCAAACCCAATCCGAACTTCATCATGTAAAGCTAGAATGGAATCGCCTTCACGAGAAGTTCAAACTAATAGAAATCACTACTCGTGCGATGTTGGTCGAGCCGCCCTCAGATTCTCTCACCTTAGCACACCTTAAACTAAGGTTATATGCTAGGGTTATAAGGGGATATGTAAGGAGACCATAGCTACATTGTGTAATCCTTTGTTATAAATAAAATTGTGTTTTCTTCTTTTGGTGAATTTGGTGAGTTTTTAGATGTTCGAATGAATATAAGATGTATTTTATTGATGTATTTTGAAAAAAAAAGATATCATAAAATATTTCTGTAAACCTTAAATAATTAATGATGTGTAATGATTTTCTAAAAAATGGTCTTCTTCAAATGTGTTCAGTAATAAATTTAGAGTCTAATAATATCAACTTAATTTTTGATGAATAGTAAATTATGAATAGTGATTTTATGCTTAGGATTAGTAATGTGACCAAATGTATTAGTAATATCACTTATAGAATGTATTAATATAATTTAGGCACCTTGATTAAGTAGTGTGATTCAATAAAATAGGTAAATAATTGTTTCATTAATTATTAGTCAAGTATTATTTTTTTCAGGTGAATAGTGTTTTTTAATTTAAAATTAAATTAAAAATACTTAGAAAAATACTTTTATAAAATGGACTTTATTTTTGAACTTAGAGCATCGATATTATGTTGAGGTAATTTTTGAAGATTTTTCTGAGAAAAATAAATTTTCAGTGAATAGTGTTTTTATTTAAAAATCAAATTTAAAATATTTAGAGAGTTACTTTTATAAAATGGAGTTTATTTTTTAATTCAGAGCATTGATATTATGTTAAGATAAATTTTTGTGAGTTTTCTAAAAAAGATGAATTGTCAGTGAATAGTAAAAATACAGTTTTAGGGTTTCGGTATGTTTAATGACATCATAACTGTGTCATGATGATTTCATGAGATATTTTAAGGGATGTCCGACCAAAGGTGATTAATTATTGTATTTGGGGTCCATGTGGCCTAACACCATGGGAAATTCCATGGGAGAGCCCATCGTTTTGAGAAAACCACTTGTGAGGTGTCCCTTGAAATTATTAAATTATCACCTCTTTTTTCCTACAAATACCCACCATTTACTCCTTTATTTTTCACTCCCAACTCTCCCCCAACGAAGCCCTGGTATCATTACCTCCAAAAGAGTCCTCCCAAGGTGCCCCCAAGCCCTCAACGTCCCAACCATCGAGTTTTAAGAGTTATGTTTTAAGGTAAGGGATCCTACCTCTCTCTTTCTTTTCAAGTACTCTCTTTTATGTCATTTGTTTTATGCTCCATGTTCTTATGTTGGGGATGGTCTTTTATATTCATCCTACTTTCCTTTTCATTATCATATTATTAGAGACCCCATATTTCTCTCATCATTTCATTTTATGAATTTTTAAATGGCGTCGTTAGGCTGCCGAATTTTTTAGGGATTCTTTTACCCTTATCATTTTGTTTTCGAAGTTCTATTTTCATGTCAAGTCTTTCAAGTTCGTTTTAATTATGTTGGGGTATGATCTATATATCTATCATACTTATATTTTATGTTCATATGATTAGATACCCTATTTGATCTCATCAATTCATTTTTTTGAAGTTTAAGTGACGTCGTTAGGCTGCCGAATTTTCATAAGAAAAATCTTATTTTTTTTCTTCCTTCCATGTTTTTCATTTCAAATGGTATGTCCTTAAAATTTAATTACCATGTTCTTATATCCTTTATATTATGTCCCTATACTGTTATATGGATCATTTATGAGTGGGTGACACATGTCCCCTCTCTTTTCAATGTTTTCTAAAACCCTGTAACATAGCCGTTATGCTGCAGAATTTTCGTCTCAAAATGTCTCTCTCTTTTTCTCAAATTCTTTTATTTTTTTAAGTGAATACTCAAATCTCTATATTCAACGGGGGTATTCAAATATATACCAAAATATTCTATTTTAAGTTCTTGTATTTATATACATGATACCCTCTTTCCTTTTTCATGGTTTTAAAGTGACATAAAGATCGCGTCTTTAAAGCACTTTTTAAAATGTTATGACTATGAAATGAAACCCATTTATGTTATGCTATATGGGTTGTTTATGAAATGATTGATGATGATATATGTAGAACACTTGATAATAAATGCAAATTTAAGGGTGCGCCCTGATAATGCTCCAATACATTGGGTAATGATGTCACCACTAGAGATTACAATTTTCACGATATCTTGGTGAATAACCTAGGTAATTTTAAAATGACACCTTGGGGATGGACCTTGGTGATATTTTCATGATTGTCTATGTTAAATGTTGTAGCCACATCTTAAAGTTATGAAATATGTTATTTTTATTATGATATTCTTCATGATTTATTTCTCATGCCTTAAAGTTCTTTTCTTGACTTTATTGATGTATCTCAGTTTCACATGTTAAATGTTTCCCCTCATTTCCCTTACTGGGTATTCTGCTCACCCTTTCTTTTGATGTATGTCCCCAGGTTATGAGACACAGTAATGAACCTAGGATGAACATAAGGAGAAGCCTTTCAAGTGTTTAAGAAGAATGTTTTATGTTTTCATGTATTATGTTCTTGGTTTCCAAGACACTAAACCTTAAAGATCCTCGGTTTTGTATAATGTAATTAAAGTTAATGTTATAAAAATGTGGGATGCTATAATGTTTTTATGAATTCTGAAATTATGCATTCCATCATTATGAAAGTGGCTATTTATATTAGATGTGTTTATTCGACTAGTATAATATCCCTGTGACTAATTAAATGAAATTATTTGATTTTATCTTTTCCATATTATGCTGAATTTTAAGTTTAAAAGTCTTTTGTTTTAGTGTTATCGATTTCCATAAATGTTTATGATTATTTATGAAAGTTTCTGCAATATCTTTATCCTTACTGAGCATCTGAGATCACATGTTTCTATGTTTTATTTTTTCCCAGGATGTGAAGAAGTACTTTATGGTTGACCTGCAGGGATAGGTTAAGGATACAAGTGTGTTCAAAAGGGGACAAAATATTTTTGATGTTTTTATTTCATGATGTAATGTAAAACATATGAATGTATCTAGTACTTTTAAGGCTGCTAAACTTATGAGTCTTTCATGATTTGATCCCTTGTGATCATGCCAATGTTATGTAATAATGCACCGACTCTGGGTAACTAGGGTTGGGTTGTTAAATAAGTAAAGAAGAACAATTATGAATGGAAAGTGCAAGAATGAGAACTTAAGTCCTTAAAATTATTTATGAAAGTCCCTAAACTCCTTCATGGAACCTTGAATATAAATATTTGGATTAAGGTATTCCATCATTTTACTATATGTGTCTTGGAATGTTATGTAATCCTCACCATTTAAGGTATCCAACAAAAGTTAGCTGATTCCCAAATTGGCTCTGCTAACATTTTGTTCGTTTGGCTCTTCAATTGGTACAACATCATTAGATATTTCCATGTTTGGACCAACATTAGTATTTATTTGAGATTGTCATGCGTCTTCATTCCTTTCTTCTAGAGCAATTGGAATATTAGCATTCGTTATTTCAAGATCCACTGTAAGAGGAAACTAATCTGAGATATGTTGAAAAAGAATAATATTAGAAAATATTTTTAGTATTCATGAGAAATGTATTTGATTTTACCCTATCTTTTCTCTCTCTTCGTAGAGATGAGAGAGGGTAAAAATGAATCTTTTAATTATTTATCTGCTAAGATAGCATATCCATCAACATGATCCTGGGTTTCTTCTGGGGTTTCTTTCTCTAGTCTTGAAGAATCAGCTCTTATTCCCATGAGAGAGAAGAGAGAAAAATATCCTATAAGAGGATAAATGTGATTACTAGAATATATTGAGAAAATTATAATTACTTGCGAATAGTATAAATATTAACTCCTTCGATAAACACATCAAACCAATCTCATTTCTCTCTTGTGTTTCTTTTCATAAGTTTGAGGAGAAATCACAACACTCCTCTTGGAAGAAGAAACTTGAGGTAATGGTTGAGGATTATCTGTCACCATTACCCCAATCATGATTTTTACTCTTAGAGAAGGTTCTAGAGACTTGAGAGGATCATATGTTGTGTAGATATAAGAACCTACAGGCCCATACCATGGTGATTCAAAAAATGGTCAGTAGTTTCCTTCCATGCATTCAAGCTGCAAAAATACATTTCATCAAGATTAATGATGATGAATGGTAAAGCAGAGTTGAGACAAAAGGAAAATATAATATGTTCTCAGTATTAACATAAATATCATACTCCTCCTCAGGGTCAATAATTACCCCTTCGTGTATTCATAAGTCCACCATGTGAGATACTCGTTTAGAGTCTAGGATTTGTTCATCAGTTTCATATATAAAAGCCAATAACTCTACAATATACTCATGTACTTCAGCCAAGTCATTATCTGGATTTTAATCAGAAGGTGCCTTTATTTCACCCACATCTACTATTCTAATGCCATGCTGGAGGAATTCCCATGCATCCCAAAGATCATGTGTCACACTCTCTTAATGGAGAATGGATGAAGGTCACATATAACTCAATCTCAGTATAGTTGATTGTGGAGGAGATTCAACACCTTCTGACTGGTGGCCCTCCTCAGGCCTCCCTTCTTCTTCTGAAAATTCGACAAATGGAATAGGAACCCCTTTTTGATGGCATTGACGGGATCTCCTTGGAGTCATAGGTATTGCTTCTCTAGCCCTCATCTTCCTTGTATACCTCCTACAAGGATTTTTTGAAGGCTCTAAAACATCTAATACTTCTACGACATCTTTGGTCTTGACTTCTTACCATGATTTCCATGCACAATAGTCATTGTAGCTGACACTTGATATATTCATTTCATCAAAGCCCCTTTAGGATTTGAAGAAGCCCAAGCTTTGGCATATCTATATTCTAATCTGATTGAGGCATCTGATAGAGGAAATGTAATAGAAAATTTAGACACATTTAAAGTCGTTATAATCCATATTGTCTTGCAACCATTGGTTTTTTCTCTTGTCTAACATACGTGGGTCGAAAAGAGTTTGATTGTTGAAGACATATGAACTGACGAGAAAACCTATAAGGGATATAAGTCTCACAGATAATTTCACCATCAATCCTTGTTGATAATACACCATCCAAGAATGCCATTATATAAGACCTCAACTCATAATTCTTTTCTTTACCATCATAAATAAATGTTCTAGTTGGTGGGTTACCCAAAAAAAGATATGAATTCCCCTGAGACATTAAATACCTTTAACACTACATCTGGTCTCAAATTTTGAGGCTTAAAACCAACAACTTTCTGTAAAAATGGAGTGAATTGACCATTGGGGACTCTAACTGAATTCAACACTGAGAATAATGAAAAGTGTGTCGCAATCCATCCCCACAACACTTGTAATGGACCTGCAATTATAAATAGATCCTTTCTATTATATAAATGTTGTAGGGAGTAATAAATTCTTGCAAATACAGGGGTTTCTAATCCAATATACTTTACTTCTACCAATTTCATTGCGATAACAAAATTCCATGTCCTTACACTGCCTTCGGACTCATGAACTGGAAGTAAGTAAATGCTTAGCCACATGGCTAGGAAGGTGGCTAAGCATGTATTTGCATCAATATTAGAAATGAAATTATAGAACCATTGCTTATAGTTACCTCTCTCCAATGTATACCAATATATGCCGAAACTACCTCGGTTATCTGCAGAAGGAAAAATATTATGACATCCACAAGTGGGACCTTTCTTTGTTGTTAGTTCTAAAAGGTCTTCCATTCACACCCTAGAATGAATATCTTTCTTGTATTGGGGTTATTTGTTTTCTATTTTTAATAGTTCATGATCCAATGGTGGTGTTTGGGTAGCCGGTGTAATAAACTCATCACATGTTTCTTTGAGAATGGGAACCCTACCTATTTGGTAGATATCCAACAAACTAATTCCAACTTCACCATGAATCAAGTGGAAAGAATTCATTTCTGGACTCCATCAGCTCAACAATTCAGGAATGAAATTGTTTTTAAAAACATATGTTTTGTCCCATCCCAACAACTTCATAAATATAAACATCTGATAACTCTTTCTTAAATTTTTCACAAGTCCGGCACACCCAAATTACCCACATCCATTCAAGTTTCACACCTCCTCTAGAACAAAGATCACAGTATTCTTTCCATCCATTAGACTGATCTATCTAAGAGGCCTGAAAAGTTGAATCATATCAATGTGGCCTTGCCTCTACAACATGATCCTCCATATTAAGATTACATCCACTATGATACAGGATTCATCCAATAGGTATTGTTCTTTCATGTACTGGCACCCCAATTGCACTAATATTCATGCATTTATAGTTGGATAATTGAAGAAACCAATTATTTGGGAAGTACTTGTTAACATATGGAACGTGGGCATCTTGTAAAAGCCCATTCCTATATAGGGGTAAGTAAGGACTTTGGGGATATTCACATGGATGTAGAATTAATCCTTTCTATAGTCCAGGAAGTGTACTTTCAACAACATTATAATATTCTACTCTGATGATCTTCATCATTTCATGAATTTAGTCCGTTTTGCACCAGAGGTTGTGGAAAGTACATATTTGAAGGCATGCATCTTCGAATTAGGGATAAGGCATGAGATTCGATCAAAGATTGCGGTGCTCTGTATTATGGATTATACAGAGATGGTGAACAGAGCAACTGTTGCTGAACGTGACATCTCATGATCGATAGGAGGAGGAATGATGATACCTATAGGAAATGGTGGTAATTCAATCGCTAGGAACAAGTGGAAAAGGGACACCTATTTACATAGTGAAAGTGGAAAACAGAACCCAATGGATGGATCAGTAAACCTTCCTCCACGACCCCAGAGCAAAGCAAGTTGTTTTCAATGTGGTTTACTTGACCCCGTAAAGTGATATTGTACGGCACAACCTCAAGCATGTCACAATTTCAAGAAGATGGGGCATCTTTAGTGCTATTGTCACAGTGCTCCAAGGTCAGGGGCTCGAGATACTTCTCTGTTGTCACAAGCATCATATGCTTCGACTGGACAAGGGCATTTGAATCGGTCTCATCAGCAGAGCATAGCTAGCCATGGTGATTCTAGAAATACCATGACTCCTCAACCAGGGCAACCTCAACAAGGAAACCAGGATAACAGTATAGTGAATAATCAAATGCATCAACTATATTCATGGAATTGATGAATAAAATATTTCAACAATATCTAGATTATTTTGTTTTGGTGTTTGTAACACCCTGAGATTTTATGAGAAAAATTATTTTTTAAATTTCTTTGATGTCTTCTATTATACACTACACCAAGATTATCTTGCGCTATACGCAACACCGTATTAGCTTGTAGTATACGCAACATTATTCATGGCTTGTGTTACACACAATTTCAAGTTCGTTTTGTGGAAATTATTCTGCGCAACACTAAGTATAGATTTTGTTTAATGTTTAAATGAAATAAGTTTTGATTATGTTATACGCAATACCAAACGGAGCTTGCACTACATGAAGCCCTGCCTTGGCTTTCATTACATGCAATCACGACCTTCATAGATAGCGTGTGTAGTACGCAATACCGGGTTTCACTAAACAACAGTATGTTATTAAAATATTATACAAACTAGCCATTATGAATAGTAATACCCACTTTTTGAAATTTTATAAATTTTATCTTTCAAAATGGACTTCATTTTTGGATTCGGAATATCAAAATTATCCTAGGGTGAATGTTTGTTATTTTTCTGAAAACTTTCAATTTTTTATGAATAGTGAAAACACTAGGTTACTATTTAAAACCCGACTTTTTATTTAAATAATTATTTATTTTATTTAAATTTATTTTAGGAAAAAAATTGATAAATAATACATATATAATTTCAACGTTATTCATTGGAGTCATTTTATAATAATTTTAGGTATATAAAAATTTTATTGAACTTTTCACTGTCTTTTACCCACCTCCTAGGAGAATTTGAATATTTACATAAAACTTAACTTTACCGCTTCTGTGAGTGGAATTTCGAAAATCTGAGAGACACAGTTAATATCAAGTAGTAAAATGTGGTTCAATAAGATAAAAATAATATTTGGTGAATAGTAACTTTTTACTTTTATTTACCACGATTAAAAGTAAATAGGGTAATTAAGGGTAAAAATAATATTATTATTACCCTACCACATGTCCTAATTCTATTGGATAAGTTTAATTCGAACTAAAACAACTTTAGGAATAAAATATTACCCTTTAGGTCCACTTGGATTAGATTAGGACATTTATGATTATTTTATTTAAAGAATAGTTAAAATAGTTAAAATCAAAGTTTAATAACTAAAAAAATTTAATATAGGGTTATACTTAAGATAATTTCGACTATAAATATTTTTTAGAAAGATAAAGATATTTCATACATAATGGTATTTTATTTATCATTTTTGGATATTAAATAATTTAATTTATTTATGACACAATGATGATGGAGTAATTAACTTATTAATAAAATATTAACATAATTGATGTTATAAATACCCAAATAAATGTAATTTGAGACTTTTTATAAATTCCACTAATTGTTTAGGTTAATATGACATGTTAGTATTCATTAAATTAACTTTTTTTGAACTAATCATGATGTTATAATTTTTAAAAAAATCAATTACCAAATAGTGTCAAAATTGACATAAAAAAGTTTTTAAAAAACATATAATTTTATTAATTGCTATTCTATTCCTAAAAATATAATCTTCGGCAAAATAACTTAGATAAGGATATATATATTTATAATTAACCACTTGGGGTTTGTTTGTCTGGTTATAGTAAGTTTATTAACCATATAGTGTAAGAAAACAAGAAAACAGGGTAAAAGTTAAATTATTTAACTTAGAGTTAAATCTAAATGATAAGTTTAAAATAGTAACATAAACATCTCTAAAAACTATTTTTTGAGAGGCTTTCAACCCATACCCACATTAGATTTGAAATAAATTAATTTGGAGCTATTATAAACCAAATATGACTTTATTATAATATAATATTTTAAGTTTTTCCTAAGGTGCCCCTCTCCTCCCTTATAAAAGGGCACCTCCTCCCTCTCCTCTTCACAACACCTTGAGCCTTCAAGCTCGGAAAACCCCTGTCCATTTCCCTTCTCAACTTCCCTAGAAACATTATAGAGGTTCTGGTCTCCTCAAAAGACCAACTCTAGTGCCTTAAGAGGAATCTTAAAAGAGGTGCTTCGAAGAAGAGGTAATCTCTTCTACTAATTCTTTCAAGTTTCTTTCTTCTTCAACTTCTTCTTCTTTAGTTTTTTAATTATAAAGTAATAACATCAGTATATCTAATATACTAAAATGTTATTATAAATATTAATTAACCCCATTTCACCTTCTATCCATCCCACGGAAAAAAAATCACTGCGCGTGTGTACTTACGGAATACCGTCTCCACGCCGTGGTGTAATCTGTTTTCCCCCACCAACTTACTTGGATGGGTATAATGGTGTAAATAAAAATAATATGTAGTTATTGTAACATCATACTAATTATGAGATATTATATAATCCACTCCCATTCACTTCCTAATTATGGGAACGATATCATCGTTCGTGCGTACGTACGGATTACCGTCTCCACGACGCGATGAGATTCATTCTCCATGTTAACCACTCAAGAATGATTATAAAGTATATATAATGAATAATAATGAAATATATGACATGATAAAGATACTGGATTTATTTATATATATATATATGTGTCATCTACTTACTTCCATTCATGTCAATAAGGAAAAGAAAACTTCGTTCATGCGTACGTATGGCCTATCGTCTCCATGAATGGTGTATTTCATTTTATTTATCTATCTATTATATATATATATATATATAATGAATATATGTGATATATAAATCATGATTTACATTCTGGAAGTAGTTAAATCATGATATAAGTAATAAAAATATCAATAACAACATGTCCAAACACGTACGATAAATAAAACGATTTTACCCAAAACGCTGCTTTAACATGGAATTTACAAAAGATCGGGTAATATAAAGTCATAAGTGAACCATATATGATATCATAACAATGAATATGATTCTGTAATAAGTCAATGACATTATTTAAATAATTATACATGATTTTCAGATACATATGAAGCATATCAGACCTAAGGTAAGGGATAAATATTCCAATCTCATTCTTATACGAGATTGTTTATTTGTAAGCATTTACTGGGGTTATGTTTATCATCCATGTACATATGTTCTCAAAATGTTTTCATAAAATTTTTACTTTTATTCTATGTATATTTAAAGTCATTTGTAACATTTTTTTGACTTTTAACACATCGTATGTAAGGAATATTTCTTTTGTTTACCATATGAGGAACTTTTTTGACTTTTCTGACAAAAGTACGAGGAGAATGTTTTTTAACGTATACGGCATGAAGGGATTTTTATGGTTTTATAACGCCTAATTTTCATGAGGATTATTCTACAAGTTTTCATGATTATTTTCAATAAAATCATTTTATTTTAAAATTTCATGGCATTTTATGAAAATAAAATGATTTTGAAGAAGAAAGGATATTTTCCTCAAGAATTAATTTCAAGTGTTTTATCAAAACCATTTTCCATCTAAGATGACATTATTTAATATGTTTACATTTCAAGTATAATATCTCTATGATTTACATGGTTTCACTTTTCTTATGATGAAATGATATTCATTTTTTATATGGATTATGTTATGATGGGATGATGTTTATGAAACCCATTTTATTCTTTATGTAATGATGAATGATTTATGTTCATGTTGTGGCACATGTAAGAATGATTTCATTATGAGATGGGTGGGACATATATCTCCCTTTGATTCATTGGGTAAAGATTTATATCTCATGAGATATACATGGTTGGAACGATAAGTTAATCTGGTTCAGTGTTATAGGACTGGAACGAGGAGTGAACTCGATTCAGAAAGGGACTTTGTCCACTAAGATATCATGTGCTTAATGGTTTCCCACAATTAAATGTTTTATTCCCATTCTATTTCATCATGATTGATGTTCCTTTATGATCTATTCCTTACATACTGCCAAGATTTATTTCACAACTCAAGATTTTGATGTTTAAACTTTATGTTCATGTTTTGAAGTTCAAATGTATATGGTTTGTTTTATTTTCTCCATGATTAACCTTACTAAGAATTTGAGCTCACCCTTTATATTTTTTCTTTTCCCCAGGATATAAAGAAAGGTTTTAGGTAAAAAAAAGGGAAGATCTTTATGGGAGATGTTGAAGATCTTTCACCAAGATTAGAAGATTATGTTCCAAGTTTCCAAAGACACTAAACTATTACGGTCCTTTGGTGTATGTTTTTGTTATGTATTATATATTACACAAAAGTAATGTAATATCTATGTACGCTAAGATTTGGATCTCTACAGTTGGTATCAGAGGAAAGGTTTAGTCAACCTTTGGAAACTATGATGCGAAAACTTTAGTGAGATCCCCAGAGATATTTCTAAGGTATGAATAGGGATGTCCCTAAGGATAAGTATACATATAGGTAATATTCCAAGAATTATGATAATGATATTAGAATTAAACCTAAGATGTTATATATTGAAGGTAATCCCCCTTGATTATGATTTTTTCCTCTCACACTATTCTTTTTGGGTTTTAAAAAATGGCTGGAAACAAGAAGATTCATGATAATAGAGGATATGATGGACAATGTAATGATATTATTAATGAGAAACCAAATGAAATAGGATCTGTAAGTCCACATATCGTTATTATTCCTAATCAGCAATATCATAATATGATCAATAATCTCAACTTGGGTATGTTTCCCAACTCAGCTAATAAGAGAAAGATGGAGTTTCATGATGATCATAGAGGAATGAAAGTTCAATTTCCATCATGTAAATCATGAGGTAAGAGGCATTAGGGAGAATGTTTCAAAGGAACTAGAAGATGATTTAGGTATGGAAAAGAAGGACACAAATCCATTAATTGTAAAGGAAAAGGTTCAGTTAACACCATGGACAAGGATAATGGTATTGATAAGACATCAACAATGGTTAAATGTTTTAAATGTGGAATGTACGGGTATTATGCAAACCAATTCTCTAAGGGAAAATTTCATGAAGAGAATCAGCATGGTCTTATGGGTAGTATTTATGTTTATTATGATGAAGAGACTACAAATGATATAGCGACCCGACCTTTTCTTACATTACTATTACATCATTTTAAAGATAAACAACATAATAGTATTACACATGGAGGATACATAGGTTTAGTGTCTTGGGCAAATTAGGACTACACATAACAAGTACAACATCAAGCATAAAAAAAATTCATTTAATCTCTTCTTGTATAGCTTCTTAGTAGCACTTGTCCCCTCCTTAGTACATGTAGCCACCTGAAGATATACATCAAAAGGGGTGAGCTAAAAGCCCAGTAAGAGGATAGATAAGGACAATATAGCATGGGGTGAGCATAATCATAACATAGGAAAGAGATCTTGAACATGAGAGGGGCATAAACAATAAACTTGAAATGTGGCAAAGCATAAAAATGTAACATCATGTCTTAGTGGTTAACTACCACACATAATTGTGAACAAAGCTAGCATCATGTTCACGCATCATTTCACATTTACTCATGAGATTCATCACTTTACCCAATGCATTGGAGCGCTATATAATTCCGGGCGCACCCGTCACATTTAAACATTCATATTGCGCTATATAATTCCGGGCGCACCCGTCACATCATAACATTATCATTATCATGCTTGCCACATAGAACACATATCAAACATGTACATAAATAACCCATGGAAAGGAATGGGTTTCATATCATAATAACACATTCATAAGCTTTGGGTTCCCAAAAGAAAGAGGGAACAACATACTTGATATAAGAACCATCATCCTTGAATGAGAGGCAAAATGTGAGATCTTGAAAGAAGAGTTCTTTTGGAAAACATTTTGATGGAAATAAAAACCAGTGACAAACATGTATATCCCAGAAAGTAAAGGAAATGATGAACAAAAGACCTTTGAGGAGTAACCATATCAAAAATGGAGTGAGAGAGAGAGAACCCGGAGGAAGAAAATTGGGTTCGAGATTTCCCCTTACCTTGTACTCGAACGCCTCCTTCTCTTTAATGTCCTGTATAATGACATTATATTCATAAATTAGAAATTCCAGAACCTTTTATACATTAATAGGGTTCATTCTGGTTTCTTTATTTCATGTTATGTTCCTTTGGATGACTTATAGAGTTTAAAAACATTGATCGGGGATGTTCGTTTTCATGGTTTTCTTGAGCGGTCCACTTGTATTCTTAATTTGATGTTTGGGTAGATCATTGGGAAACATCCAGAACTGATGTTACATGTAATTAATGATATTAAAGAAGCTTGAATGATTTTATAATGAGTTATATTAGATTCATGTGGCCGAATTATTAGATAATAATTAAATGAAGATTATTTGGGCTGATTTGAGCGGTTTTTGGATCACAACCAACTCATTTTAATTTTTCACTTAGTAGTATGGCCATAGATTATTTCCAGAACTTAAAATAGAACATAATACATATAAAACATTCTGGTTCAACCATAAAAATGGTTTCATGACCAGATTGAAGGTATAAATGGAAGAAGAGAGCATGTTGTTTTTGAAGGTGATAAATTATCACCACATGAACAACGTTCTCTTTAATAAAATAAAAGGAAGAGGGAAAGGGTGTGGGGTGATATAATATACCATTAGAATCATAATATTACAGTATAAGTATAGTACTGGAGTTACAAAACAATTTGGATGAAGATAGGTAGGGAGAGATCAAGAGAGGAACTTGAACTTGAAAGGAAATTAAAGGAGAAGAGGGAGAGAAATTACCTTTAGAATCCTCCTCTTGAGTTCCTCTTTAAGGAAGCTAGGCTTGGTCTTTTGATGAGACCAGAAGCTCTTGGACGTGGGGGAGAGGCTAGGGAAGATGATTGGGCAGAGATTAGACAATGCTTGAAGCTTGAGAGGTGTGGTTTGGCAAGAGGAGGGGGAGGCCTTATTTATACATGAGGTGGGAGGTGTTTTTGGAATAAATTATTAAATAAAATAATATATCATAAGTTAGACTTGTAATAGTAGTTTTTTGACATCCTAAATCATATATTAATATAATAGAATTCGTTTTAGGGTTTAACTCTTCTTTATAAGTCGAATCCATTAGTTTATTAAAAAGGAAAGTGAAAGGAAGAGAAAAAGTTACTTTAAGAAATCACTTTTTGACTTTAAGCTATCACTTTTTGACTTTAAGCTTTTTAGGTTTGACAATTGGATCTATTGTATTTCAAGGAACAATTAATGCAATTTAATATGTTTTGGCCGAAACTAAAGTTCTAGAATGTTTATGTCATCATTACATCATCAATGATGCAATTCAGTGTACACCGATTATGCGAAAAACTGTATTTTTTACTATTCACCCGAAAATTGAAGTATTTCAGAATAAACCCAAAAATTTACCCCTACCATTTTTCGACGTGTAGAATCCAAAAATGAAGTCCATTTTTCAAAAATAATTTTCTAAGTATTATTAATTTAATATTTAAATGAAATCATAATTTACTTAAAATAAACAGTTTTTAAGATTAAAACTGATTTTATAGTTCTTTCAAAAATTACGTAGGGTCTTATAAAATTATCTAAAAACTATTAGACATTGGTTCAATAGTTTATGAATATATTTCAGGAAAATAAATATCCTTTTAAATTAATTAATTAATTATAATTAATTATTTATGACTTATAAAATACCAAAAACGTTTACTAAGGTCAAGTTGTCACTTTCTATGATGTCTAAATTTTATTTTATTATTCATAGGTAATGTTACTCTTAGTTACTATTCATAAGGTTCATATTACTATTCATAAGGGTAGGTTACTATTCACCAAAAATTATTTTTGTTTCATTGGACTCCAAAAACTATCTTGAACACAACCGTGAATGTTGGATTTTTAAAATTCCAAACATAGGGGTGACAAAATTATGTTTAAAGGTCACTTATCACTTAGTAGTTCATTATTTTGTGTTTTTATGACATAGATATAAGAAGGGAATTTTCCATTTAAAAACTTTGGGTCGTTACATTCTTCCCCCCTTAAGAAATTTCGCCCCCGAAATTTCACTTTACACAAACAGGTGAGGGTACTTCTCCTTCATTGCCTCTTCCGGTTCCCAAGTTGCTTCTTCAAACTTTTGGTTCCTCCACAATACTTTGACAAGGCGGGTTGTCTTGTTGCGTAGAACCTTATCACTTCGGTCCAGAATTTTTACCGGCTGCTCCTCATATGAGAGATCATCTTCCAACTGTACCACCTCTGAGTTTAGTACATGTGAGGGGTCCGGAATGTACTTCCTCAGTAGTGATACGTGAAACACGTCATGGACTTGAGCCATATTCGGTGGAAGTGCTAGACGATAGGCCACGGCTCCTATACGATCAAGGATCTCAAAGGGGCCAATGTACCTTGGGCTTAGCTTCCCTTTCTTCCCGAATCGCATGACTCTCTTCCATGGAGATATTCGAAGGAAGACTTTATCTCCAACGTCAAACTCCAAGTCCCTTCGACGATTGTCAGCATAGCTCTTTTGCCGACTTTGAGCAGCTTTGATATGTTTTTGGATGGCTTGAACCTTCTCTGTCATCTCTTGAACAAGATCGGGACCAAGTAGTTTTCGTTCTCCAACTTCATCCCAACAGGTTGGAGTTCTACATCGCTTCCCATAAAGAGCTTCATACGGAGCCATCTGAATACTCGAGTGGAAGCTATTGTTGTATGAGAACTCAACCAATGGAAGGTGTTGATCCCATCCACCTTTGAATTCAAGAGAGCATGATCTTAGCATATCTTCAAGTGTCTGAATAGTCCTTTCAGACTGGCCATCAGTTTGGGGGTGATAGGCCGTGCTGAAATTTAATTCAGTACTCAAAGCATGTTGAAGGCTCCTCCAAAATTTAGAAGTGAACCTTGGATCACGGTCAGAGACAATCGAGAGTGGAACACCGTGCAACCTCACTACTTCTTTCACATATATCCTTGCAAGTTGTTCAAGTGAGAGGTCTTCCCGAATAGCGATAAAATGGGCAGTCTTGGTGAGTCGGTCAACCACAACCCATATCGCATTGTTTCCTCTTGACGTTTTCGGGAGACCCATGACAAAGTCCATAGTGACATTTTCCCATTTCCACATGGGTATAGGCAAAGGCTGCATCATACCTTTGGACTTTTGCCGCTCAGCTTTAACTTGCTGACATACCAAGCACCTTGATATATATTCTGCAATCTCCTTCTTCATGTTATCCCACCAGAAGTGTTCTCGGAGATCACGATACATCTTGGTACTTCCAGGATGAATAGAGAAAGTTGAGCTATGTGCATTATCCAATAGCTCCTTCTTTATTCCAGGTGATGAAGGCACACAAAGCCGCGTTCCAAACCGAATCACACCATCATCGTCAATATGGAACTCTTGTAGCTTCCCTTCCTTTACTGCATTCACCCTCTTTTGTATCTCTACATCATCCCTTTGTGCTTCCTTAATCTTCTGTTGGATGGATGGTTGCGCAATCATTTGGGCAAGGTAGGATGTATCCCCTGCCCTTACGATTCCCAAATCCATCCTTTGCATATCCAAGAAGATAGGGTCTTTCTCAATCCTCAACATGGATAGAGTAGCAGATTCTTTCCTGCTTAGAGCATCAGCTACCTTGTTCGCCTTTCCAGGATGATAGTGAATAGAGCAATCGTAATCCTTGATTAGCTCTAACCATCTCCTTTGACGCATGTTGAGCTCCTTTTGTGTGAATATATACTTTAGGCTCTTGTGGTCGGTGTATATGTCACACTTCTCACCATAAAGGTAGTGCCGCCAGATTTTCAAGGCAAAAATCACAGCTGCAAGCTCTAGATCATGCGTCGGGTAGTTCTGCTCATGGATCTTCAACTGTCGTGAGGCGTAGGCTATCACATTATCATTTTGCATGAGTACACAACCCAAGCCTTTCTTTGAAGCATCACTGTATATCACAAAACTTTCTCCACTTTTCGGCAGTGTGAGTACAGGTGCAGTGATTAGCCTTCTCTTTAGCTCCTTGAAGCTTCCCTCACATTCTTCCGTCCATACATACTTTACCCCTTTCCTTGTTAACTTAGTTAGCGGGCTTGACAATCGTGAGAAGTTTCTCACAAAACGTCGGTAATACCCAGCTAATCCAAGAAAACTACGGATTTCTGTGACACTAGAGGGCCTGGGCCATTCCTCAATCGCCTTTGTCTTTGAAGGGTCCACAGAAATTCCCTCGCTTGTGATCACATGTCCCAAGAACGTGACTTGATTCATCCAAAAGTCACACTTGCTGAACTTGGCGTACAACTTCTCCTTTCTCAATGTCGCCAACACAAGTCTTAGATGTTCTTCATGTTCCTCCTTACTCTTGGAGTAAATGAGAATATCATCAATAAACACTACCACAAATTTGTCGAGGTAATGTCTAAAGACTCTATTCATCAAATCCATGAAGATTGCAGGGGCATTAGTAAGTCCGAAGGGCATCACCAAAAACTCATAGTGCCCATACCTTGTACGGAAGGCAGTCTTCTGAATATCTTCCTTCTTCACCTTTACTTGATGATATCCAGAACGAAGATCCACCTTTGAGAAGTATTGAGCTCCTCTTAACTGGTCGAACAAGTCATCAATCCTTGGGAGAGGATACTTGTTCTTTATGGTGATCTTGTTGAGTTCCCGATAATCGATACACAGCCGCATGGTACCATCCTTCTTCTTCACAAAGAGCACTGGCGCACCCCAAGGTGATGCACTAGGGCGTATGAACCCTTTGTCCAGATGCTCTTGTAGCTGCTTCTTTAACTCCTCCAGTTCGATAGGAGCCATCCTATAGGGGCACTTCGAGATAGGAGTAGCTCCGGGTATGAGTTCAATTGAGAACTCTACCTCACGATCCGGGGGAATTCCGGGTAACTATTCGGGAAATACATCGCCGTATTCCCTTACGATGGGCATTTCCTCAAGGTTGGAACTTTCCTTTGACTCAATCATTTGGGAGAGGTATGCTTCTTCATAGGGAATCATCACCCACACCATTGAAGGATTTCTCAAAGGAGATTCATGATCTTCCTTGCATTTGTAGAGGAGCATAGGATGGTTCGGAATACGAAAATATATTTCCTTTTCCCGACAGTTGATATGTGCTCTATATAACGAGAGCCAATCCATTCCCATTATAGCGTCGAATTCCACGAAGGGAAGTATTACGAGATTTGCCGGAAGAATCTTCCCACATACGTCAACAGGAGAAGAATCAAACACTTGGGTTGCAATGATTGCACCACTTGGTGTTTTTACAGATATCTCTACTTCAAGGTTTCGGGGCTTCGATTCTATAGTTCTAGCAAACTTGCAAGATATAAAGGAATGCGTAGAACCAGAATCAAATAAGACTTTTGCCATTCTTGAGTGAATAGGAAGTGTACCTTGTACGACTTCATTATCATGTTCCACTTCCGCAGTAGTGATGGCATAAGCCTTCCCTTGTTCCTTTGGCTTTGGTGGTTGTTGGCGCTGATTACCCTCGAAAGCTCGAGGTTTAGTGCACTGGTTTGAATAGTGCCCTAGCTCCTTACAGTTGTAGCATTGAACCACGAGTGGTTCTCTCCTTTCATCGGCTACATTATCCTTCCTTTTCATGTCTCTCCGACACTCGTGAGCTAGGTGTCCTTCTTTCCCACACTTGAAGCATTTCCCCGTCCCTTTGAGGCAGTTCCCACTATGCAACTTCCCACATTTTTGGCAAGTGGGTCGTTGTGTTTTCTTCCCATCTTTATCACTAGATCCACCAGCTTGAAACTCCATCTTTCTTTTCTTATCACCGTAGCCATGGGACCATTCTCCAAACTCCATCTCCACTTTAAGAGCACACCGTACAACTTCTTCATAACTCCCAAAGTCTCGAATTGCAAGAGCTTTTCGAAGATGTGGTTTTAATCCACTAAAGAATCTATCAATTTTGCTATCATTGTTGATAACAAAACCCGAAGCATACCTTGCGAGCCTTGTGAAATTTGCTTCATAGATTGTGACAGATTCTCCTTCTTTTTGCTTGAGCTCTATGAATTCTCTCTCCATCTTCGTGCGAAGAGTTCTTGGGAAGTACTTATTAAGAAACATTATCTTAAAGTCTTCCCATTCCATCTCTTCAATTTCATCCCTTGGCTTGGTGTTCTTAATCAAAGCCCACCATTGATCAGCTTCTCCATCTAGACGATAAACGGCTAGAGTCACCTTCTCCGTCTCGGAACAGTGAAGAACAGAAAAGATCTTCTCCATGGAGTTGACCCATTGTTCCGCAACTAGTGGATCGGAAGATCCACAAAACGTCGGTGGTCGTTGCCGCATAAAACTTTCGATAGCTAGCTGCTCCCTCTTTGGTGAAGGAGGACGTTCCCCATTATTATGGTTATTATTCATAACCCGGGATAATTGGGTAAGCATCGCCATGAAGTTTTGAACTCCACCTCCAATATCATTGGGGATGTCATTCGGGCAATCGTTGCATTGGCCTTCACAAGAGTTGTTGGCCTGATTTCTCCTGGTTCCCACCATTTTCTAAAATAGAAAAGGTTAGAACAAAACATAAGTAAACAAGTCATGAATAACTTATCCTTTTAAACAATTATACCAAAAACATAACATATGGGATCCCTAGGTAAATATCCTTGTGTGCATATTTGTACTTAGTCTCATGCTAGAGGTTTTCTTTAGGGTTCACTAATCCTAATTCCCAAATTAACTAAACATTTCCTCTGATACCAACTATAGCGACCCGACCTTTTCTTACATTACTATTACATCATTTTAAAGATAAACAACATAATAGTATTACACATGGAGGATACATAGGTTTAGTGTCTTGGGCAAATTAGGACTACACATAACAAGTACAACATCAAGCATAAAAAAAATTCATTTAATCTCTTCTTGTATAGCTTCTTAGTAGCACTTGTCCCCTCCTTAGTACATGTAGCCACCTGAGGATATACATCAAAAGGGGTGAGCTAAAAGCCCAGTAAGAGGATAGATAAGGACAATATAGCATGGGGTGAGCATAATCATAACATAGGAAAGAGATCTTGAACATGAGAGGGGCATAAACAATAAACTTGAAATGTGGCAAAGCATAAAAATGTAACATCATGTCTTAGTGGTTAACTACCACACATAATTGTGAACAAAGCTAGCATCATGTTCACGCATCATTTCACATTTACTCATGAGATTCATCACTTTACCCAATGCATTGGAGCGCTATATAATTCCGGGCGCACCCGTCACATTTAAACATTCATATTGCGCTATATAATTCCGGGCGCACCCGTCACATCATAACATTATCATTATCATGCTTGCCACATAGAACACATATCAAACATGTACATAAATAACCCATGGAAAGGAATGGGTTTCATCTCATAATAACACATTCATAAGCTTTGGGTTCCCAAAAGAAAGAGGGAACAATATACTTGATATAAGAACCATCATCCTTGAATGAGAGGCAAAATGTGAGATCTTGAAAGAAGAGTTCTTTTGGAAAACATTTTGATGGACATAAAAACCAGTGACAAACATGTATATCCCAGAAAGTAAAGGAAATGATGAACAAAAGACCTTTGAGGAGTAACCATATCAAAAATGGAGTGAGAGAGAGAGAACCCGAAGGAAGAAAATTGGGTTCGAGATTTCCCCTTACCTTGTACTCGAATGCCTCCTTCTCTTTAATGTCCTGTATAATGACATTATATTCATAAATTAGAAATTCCAGAACCTTTTATACATTAATAGGGTTCATTCTGGTTTCTTTATTTCATGTTATGTTCCTTTGGATGACTTATAGAGTTTAAAAACATTGATCGGGGATGTTCGTTTTCATGGTTTTCTTGAGCGGTCCACTTGTATTCTTAATTTGATGTTTGGGTAGATCATTGGGAAACATCCAGAACTGATGTTACATGTAATTAATGATATTACAGAAGCTTGAATGATTTTATAATGAGTTATATTAGATTCATGTGGCCGAATTATTAGAAAATAATTAAATGAAGATTATTTGGGCTGATTTGAGCGGTTTTTGGATCACAACCAACTCATTTTAATTTTTCACTTAGTAGTATGTCCATAGATTATTTCCAGAACTTAAAATAGAACATAATACATATAAAACATTCTGGTTCAACCATAAAAATGGTTTCATGACCAGATTGAAGGTATAAATGGAAGAAGAGAGCATCTTGTTTTTGAAGGTGATAAATTATCACCACATGAACAACGTTCTCTTTAATAAAATAAAAGGAAGAGGGAAAGGGTGTGGGGTGATATAATATACCATTAGAATCATAATATTACAGTATAAGTATAGTACTGGAGTTACAAAACAATTTGGATGAAGATAGGTAGGGAGAGATCAAGAGAGGAACTTGAACTTGAAAGGAAATTAAAGGAGAAGAGGGAGAGAAATTACCTTTAGAATCCTCCTCTTGAGTTCCTCTTTAAGGAAGCTAGGCTTGGTCTTTTGATGAGACCAGAAGCTCTTGGACGTGGGGGAGAGGCTAGGGAAGATGATTGGGTGGAGATTAGACAATGCTTGAAGCTTGAGAGGTGTGGTTTGGCAAGAGGAGGGGGAGGCCTTATTTATACATGAGGTGGGAGGTGTTTTTGGAATAAATTATTAAATAAAATAATATATCATAAGTTAGACTTGTAATAGTAGTTTTTTGACATCCTAAATCATATATTAATATAATAGAATTCGTTTTAGGGTTTAACTCTTCTTTATAAGTCGAGTCCATTAGTTTATTAAAAAGGAAAGTGAAAGGAAGAGAAAAAGTTACTTTAAGAAATCACTTTTTGACTTTAAGCTATCACTTTTTGACTTTAAGCTTTTTAGGTTTGACAATTGGATCTATTGTATTTCAAGGAACAATTAATGCAATTTAATATGTTTTGGCCGAAACTAAAGTTCTAGAATGTTTATGTCATCATTACATCATCAATGATGCAATTCAGTGTACACCGATTATGCGAAAAACTGTATTTTTTACTATTCACCCGAAAATTGAAGTATTTCAGAATAAACCCAAAAATTTACCCCTACCATTTTTCGACGTGTAGAATCCAAAAATGAAGTCCATTTTTCAAAAATGATTTTCTAAGTATTATTAATTTAATATTTAAATGAAATCATAATTTACTTAAAATAAACAGTTTTTAAGATTAAAACTGATTTTATAGTTCTTTCAAAAATTACGTAGGGTCTTATAAAATTATCTAAAAACTATTAGACATTGGTTCAATAGTTTATGAATATATTTCAGGAAAATAAATATCCTTTTAAATTAATTAATTAATTATAATTAATTATTTATGACTTATAAAATACCAAAAACGTTTACTAAGGTCAAGTTGTCACTTTCTATGATGTCTAAATTTTATTTTATTATTCATAGGTAATGTTACTCTTAGTTACTATTCATAAGGTTCATATTACTATTCATAAGGGTAGGTTACTATTCACCAAAAATTATTTTTGTTTCATTGGACTCCAAAAACTATCTTGAACACAACCGTGAATGTTGGATTTTTAAAATTCCAAACATAGGGGTGACAAAATTATGTTTAAAGGTCACTTATCACTTAGTAGTTCATTATTTTGTGTTTTTATGACATAGATATAAGAAGGGAATTTTCCATTTAAAAACTTTGGGTCGTTACAAATGATATATGAGATGAAAGAAATGATGAAGCACAGTTAGTGGTTTAATAAGGTAGTATAATGATTGTATATTTTTCAAGAATAATGTATTGTATTATGGAATAAAGAAAAATCTAAGGATTGTTACACTATTGTCTTTACTTGAGTTTTTAAAAGTATATGATGAATGGTACCAGTAACCATGAAAGGTTATTCAGATAATTTTGGAAAATAATATGATATGCGCATAATGAAGGGATAAGGAGAAAATGAAATGTTTGATAGTATTAATGAGATTATGACTGATATAAGGAAAAGGTTATATCATGGTCTGATTATATAGAATTTTTGGATTTTGGTATGTGGAAAGAGTTACCTTTTGATAGAATTCATGTTTTCACTAAGGTTCTATGGTAGTTGATGTTTCAAGATAATACATGATTAAGGTATTCACATGTTTGGAATGTGGTCAACAAAATATATCAGGGATAAATGATGGTATTCACATACTCGGTAGATGACATTTCTAGTAATTGTTTTCTTTATAATATGAGCTTGGACAGAAGTATTTTGGATAATACTAAAGATTGGAATGGATTATGTTGTATATAAGTTAGTATTGTATAATGATAGAACTTTTTTCGATATTATTCATGGGATGTTATAATAATGTAGTTTTAGAAAAAAGGACAACCTGCAGGACGGGAGACAACCCGTCACGTCGGAAAAGGTTGTAGGAATCGAACCCACAACTGAAGTGTGACAAGCCTTTATCACCTACCACTGGCCTACAAGAACTCCCTGGTTAGTAAAAACTAGTTTTATTTTATTAAGCGGTATGATAGATGAATTATAAGTCCATTTTTGGAATCATATACGATTAACCTCACTATAGATGAACTTATGTATATTTGATAACTTTTGTTAACCTTTTGTTTGAGACAGATGGAATGACCCATCATTCTATCACATGATCTACTAACACTTCAAGAATGAAAAATTCAACTTCATTTCTTTAAGAGATAAAGTGGAAATTTTTCAAGGCATGAACAACTGTGAGATTATACTGAAATAAAGTAAGTATTTATTCTAATTAAAATTCTTCATCTTTAGGGAAATGATCTTGAAAACCAAAAAAAATTCCTAGGGTCTTCATATTTGATGAATCAGATGGTACCTTAGATCATAAAAAATCTATGGCTTTCTAATTGTCGGATTTTTGATAGCCATGTTCTCTACCACTCTCCATCAGAACATGATGGTTAGGTTTCTCTTCCATATCCATATTTTCACCTATGTTCTCCTATGTGGAACCCCAGTGACGAGTTATTTTCGGTAACCGTTATGTTTCATACTCCACTTTTTAAAATTAAGTTTTAGTATTCCATTTTACGATGTGAGTTTCTATGAAAGAAACTTTCATTTAGTTAACCATTTTAAACCCCGGCTAATTTTGAGGGCGAAATTCATTTTATGGGGGGTAGAATGTAACACCCCGAGATTTTATGAGAAAAATTATTTTTTTAATTTCATTGATGTATTCTATTATACACTACACTAAGATTATCTTGCACTATATGAAACACCGTAATATCTTGTAGTATATGCAACACTATTCTGGGCTTGTGTTACACATAATTTCAAGTTTTTTTTGTGGAAATTATTCTATGAAACATTAAGTATAGATTTTGTTTAATGTATAAATGAAATAGGTTTTGATTATGTTATACACAATACCAAAGGCATCTTTCACTACACGCAGCCATGCCTTGGCGTGAATTACATGCAATCGCGACCTTCCTCGATAGCGTGTGTAGTACGCAATACTGGGTTTCACTAAACAACGATATGTTATTAAAATGTTATATAAACTAGTCGTTAGGAATAGTAATACCCACTTTTTGAAATTTTATAAATCTTATCTTTCAAAATGGACTTCATTTTCGGATTCGAAATATCAAAATTATCCTCGGGTGAATTTTTGGTATTTTTCTGAAAACTTTCAATTTTTGATGAATAGTGAAAACACTATGTTACAATTTAAAAACTGACTTTTTATTTAAATAATTATTTATTTTATTTAAATTTATTTTAGGTAAAAATTGATACATAATACATATATAAGTTCAATGTAATTCATTGTAGTCATTTTATAATAATTTTAGATATATAAAAATTTTATTGAACTTTTCACTTTCTTTTACCCACCTCCTAGGAAAATTTGAAAATTTACAAAAAAAACATAATTTTACCACTTCTGTGAGTGGAATTCTTAAAATCCGAGAGAAATGGTTAATATCAAGGAGTAAAATTTGATTCATTAAGATAAAAATAATTTTTGGTGAATAGCAACTTTTTACTTTTATTTACTGCGGTTAAAAGTAAATAGGGTAATTAAGGGTAAAAATGAAATTATTATTACCCTAACACATGTCCTAATTCTATGGGATAAGTTTAATTCGACCAAAAACAACCTTAGGAATAGAATATTACCCTTTAGGTCCACTTGGATTAGATTAGGACATTTATTATTATTTTATTTAAAGAATAGTTAAAATAGTTAAAATAGTTAAAATCAAAGTTTAATAACTAACAAAATTTTAATATAGAGTTATAAATAAGGTAAATTAGACTATAAATATTCATTAGAAAGATAAATAGATTTAATACATAATGGTATTTTATTTATTATTTTTAGACATTAAATAATTTAATTTATTTATGACACAATGATGATGCAGTAATTACCTTATTAATAAACTATTAACATAATTGATGTTATAAATACCCAAATAAATGTAATTTGAGAGTTTTTATAAATTAAACTAATTTTTAGGTTAATATGACATGTTATTATTGATTCAATTAACTTATTTTGAACTAATCATTCTGTTATAAGTTTCACAAAAATCAATTACCAAATAGTCTCAAAATTGACATAAAATAGTTTTTAAAAACAATATTATATTATTAACTACTATTATATTCTTAAAAATCTAAGGTTCTGCCAAATTACTTAGATAAGGTTATATATATTAATAATTAACCACTGGGGGTTCCTTTGGATTGTTATAGTAAGTTTATTAACCATATAGTGTAAGAAAACAACAAGGCACTGTAAAAGTTAAATTATTTAACTTAGAGTTAAATCTAAATGATAAGGTTAAAATAGTAACCTAAACTTGTCTAAAACCTATTGGTTGAGAGTTTTTCGACCCATCCCCACTTTATCTTCTAAATAAATCAATTTGGATCTATTATAAACCGAATATGACTTTATTATAAAATAATATTTTAAGATTTTTCCTAAGGTGCCCCTCTCCTCCCTTATAAAAGGGAACCTCCTCTCTCTCCTCTTAATAACACCTTGAGCCTTCAAGATCAGAAAACCCCTACCCATTTCCCTTATAAACTTCCCTAGAAACATTATAGTGGTTCTTTTCTCCTCAAAAGACCAACTCTAGTTCCTTAAGAGGAAGCTTAAAAGAGGTGCGTCGAAGAAGAGGTAATCTCTTCTACCGATTCTTCCAAGTTTCTTTCTTCTTCAACTTCTTCTTCTTTAGTTGTTTCATTATAAAGTAATACCATCAGTATCAATAATATAATGATATTTTAGTATAAATATTAATTAACCCCATTTCCCCTTCTATCCATCCTACGGAAAACGAAATCACCGTGCGTGCGTACGTACGGAATACCGTCTCCACGCTGTGGTGTAATCTGTTTTTCCACCACCACCTTACTTGGATGGGTATAATGGTGTAAACAATAACTATATATAGTTATTGTAACATAATACTAATTATGAGATATTATATCATCCACTCTAATTCAATTCAATAATTATGGGAACGATATCATCGCTTGTGCGTACATACGGATTACCGTCTCCACGACGCGATGAGATTTATTCTCAATGTTAACCACTCAAGAATCATTATAAAGTATATATAATGAATAATAATGAAATATATGACATGATAAAGCTACTGTATTTATTTATATATATATATATATGTCATCTACTTACTACCATTCAAGTCAATAAGGAAAAGAAAACAGCGTTCATGCGTACGTACGGCCTACAGTCTCCATGAACGGTGTATTTCATTTCATTTTTCTATCTATTATATATATAAATATAATGAATATATATGATATATAATTCGTTATTTAAATTCTGTAAGTAATTAAATCATGATATAAGTAATAATAATATCAAGAAAATGAGTCCAAACGCGTACGATAAATAAAACGATTTTACCCAAAACGATACTTTAACATGGAATTTACAAAAGAACGGGTAATATAAAGTCATAAGTGAACCATATATGATATCATAACAATGAACATGATTCTTTAATAAGTCAATGACATTATTTAAATCATTATACAGGAGGTTCAGATACGTACTAAGCATATCGTACCTAAGGTAAGGCAAAATTATTCCAATCTCATTCTTATCCGAGATTGTTTATTCGTAAGTATTAACTGGGTTTATGTTTATCATCTATGTACATATGTTCTGAAAATGTTTTCATAAAATTTTTACTTTTATTCCATGTATATTTAAATTCATTTTTACCCTTTTTTTACTTTTACCACGTCGTATGGAAGTAATATTTCTTTTGTTTACCATATGAGGAACTTTTTTGAATTTTCCGAAAAAATTACGAGGAGAATGTTTTTTTAACGTATATGGCATGAAGGGATTTTTATTGTTTCATAACGCCTAATTTTCTTGAGGATTCCTCTACAGGTTTTCATGATTATTTTCAAAAAAATCCTTTTCTTTTAAAATTCCATGGCATTTTGTGAAAATAAAATGATTTTGAAGAAGAAATGATATTTTCCTCAAGAATTCATTTAAAGTGTTTTATCAAAACCATTTTCCATCTAAGATGAAATTATTTAATATGTTTATATTTAAAGTATAATGTATCTTTGATTTACATGGTTTCACTTTTCTTATGATGAAATGATATCCATTTTTTATATGGATTATGTTATGATGGGATGATGTTTATGAAACCCATTTTATTCTTTGGGTAATGATGAATGATTTATGTTCATGTTGTGGAACACGTAAGAATGATTTCATTGTGAGATGGGTGGGTCCTATATCTCCCTACAATGCATTGGGTAAAGATTTATAAATCTTTAGATATACACAGATGGAACAATATGTTATTCTGGTTCAGTGTTATAGGACTGGAATGAGGAGTGAACTCGATTCAGATAGGGACTTTGTCAACTAAGATGGTCTTGGAAACAATGGCTTGGATACTATGGAAATCATATCATGTTCTTATTGGTTTTCCAAAATTAAATGTTTTATTCCCATGCTATTTTATCATTATTGATGTTCCTTTATGATCTATGTCTTACTTACTGCCAAGATTTATTTCACAACTCAAGATTTTGATGTTTAAACTTTATGTTCATGTTTTTAAGTTCAAATGTATATGGTTTGTTTTATTTTTTCCATGCTTACCCTTACTGAGCATTTGAGCTCACCCTTTATATGTTTTCTTTTCACTAGGATATAAAAAAGGTTTTAGGTAAAAAAAATAGGGGAAGATATTTATGGGAGATTTTGAAGATCTTTAACCAAGATTAGATGATTATGTTCCATGTTTCCAAAGAAACTAAACTATTACGGTCATTTGGTGTCTGTTTTTGTTATGTATTAGATATTCGGCAAAAGTAATGTAATTTCCATGTACGCCAAGATTTGGGTCTCTACAGTGTTTTTGGATGAAATTTTTTTATATTCAAAGACAAGGGTTGATCACGAGGTGCACATGAAAATAGTGTTACAGATTATGAGAGATCATCATTTTTATGCCAAATTATCAAAGTGTGATTTTTGGATATAAAAATTACGTTTCCTTTACCATGTCGTTTCTGAGAAAGAAGTTTCTGTTGATCCTGAAAAGATAGAAGTTGTTATCTCTTGGAAACCACTGAAGAATGTGTTTGAGATACGAAGTTTTCTTGGTCTAGGTTGTTACTACCAATGCTTTGTGCGTGATTTATCATGACTAGCTTCACCAATGAAAGCTCTGATAAAGAAGAGTGCTCCATTACAATGGATAGAAGCATCTCATAAGTCTTTCCAGGAACTAAAATTTCGGCTTACATCAGCACCTATCTTGACCTTTCCAGAATCATGACAAGGTTTTGTTGAGTATTGTGATGCTTCAGGATCAGTGTTGGGTTGTGTTCTCATGCAAAGGGATAACTTGGTTGATAATGGTTCAAGTCATTTGAGGGTGCATCAGAAGAATTACCCAACGCATGATTTGGAGTCAACTGCATTCGTTCATGCTTGGAAAACATGGAGATATTATCTCTTTAGTGAGAAATTTACTGTGTTTAGGAATGACAAAAGCTTGAAACACTTTATATCATAGTGAGATTTGAATATGAGGAAAATGAGGTGGATGGAGTACCTCCAAATGTTTGAATTTGACTTTATGTACACATCGGGGAAAGGAAATTTGACAGTGGATGCATTGAGTAGAAATTCATATGCTCAGATGGAAAAAGAAGCTTCAGAAGAATGGTAGTTGATGTCAGTCTTAGCCGACATGCATGTGGAATGTGAAGACTGAGGTGATTTTTCATTTTTCTTTTTAGCTATGCTTGTTCCTAATCTAGTAAAAATGATCAAATAAGCTCAAACATATGATGCAGAATGTCTAGTTGTAAGTTCAAAACTCAATGGTGGGGAGACCATTGATGTTTGGAAACTTGATGGGGGTTCAGTTTTGTGTTTCAGAGATCGAATGGATATATCTATGGTTTATCAAGAAAAAATCCTTCATGCTTGCCACCAATCAAGATGGTCTATACAACCAGGTACACAGAAGTTGTATAAGGCGTTGAAGGCACAGTTTTGGTGGAGTGGCATAAAAAGGAAGGTGTCTAAGTTCATCTCCCGGTGCTTAACTTACTTGCAGTTTAAATCAGAGCATCAGAGACCAGCTGATATGTTACAATATTTTCTTATCCCAATGTAGAAATGGGATCAAATAGAAATTTATTTTGTTACAGGTCTTCCAAGAACAGTTCAGAAACACGATTCCATTTGGGTGATGGTGGAACATCTAACTAAGTTGGCCCATTTCATCCATATTCGTGAAACTCATAGGGTGGAGGATCTTTAAAATATCTATATCCAAGAAGTGGTAAAGAGGCATGGTGTACCAGGTTCCATAGTCTCTAATAGAGATCTGAGGTTCACATCTCATTTTTGGAAATCATTATAGCAAGCCCTTGGAACTCAGTTGACTATGAGCACCGCGTATCATCCTCAAACAGATGGGCAATCCGATCGGATGATACAAACATTGTAAGACATGTTTTGGTCTTGATTAATGGATTATTATGGATCATGGGAGGATAATATACCCTTAGTAGAGTTCTAATACATTAAAATCCATCAAGCCTCGATACGCATGGCTCTGTTTGAAGCATTGTATGGGTGTCCTTGTCGTTCTCCACTATATTGGGAAGAAATGGGTGAAACTTCAATATTTGGTCCAATACTTGTTCAAGAAACAATAGAGAAGATCCAGTTGACTAGAAAGATGATGGAGACAGCTCAGGTTCATCAGAAATCATATGCATATCACCGTCAAAGACCGTTGTCGTTCGTTGTGGGTGATCACATCTTCTTAAGGATCTCTCCAAGGCTGGGACATTGTCGTTTCGAGAAGAAGGGAAAGTTATCTATTAGATATATTGAACCTTTTGAGATACTAGAACAGGTTAGAGAGGTGTCATATCGATTGGAATTACCACCAAGGTTTAGTTTAGTGCATAATGTGTCCCATGTATCTCAGTTGAAAAATTATCACCTTGATCCTGACCATTTGATCAGATGGGATCACGTTGAGCTAGAACCAGATACATCACTGGTGCATATCCTAGTGTGCATTGTGGATAGACAAGAGAAAGTCTTGTGGGGAAAGAGCATCGGTATAGTGTGGGTTGTATGGTGACATGGTCAGATTCAGCAAGAGACTTGGGAACGTGAGAAGGAGATGAAAGAACAGTGGTTGAAACTCCTTTCAGACATCAAGGGTTGTCTACCATCCAAGGAAATAATGACCAATGATGGGGATAATTTAGTACCCTTTGATTCTGGTATGTAACCCTTAATTAATACTTTTAATGTTTATAAAGTTAAGGGTAATGAAGGAGAAACTCGGGAGAACTCGGAATGAAGTTTTAAGGCAAAAGAGGAAGTCACACGGGCGGCGCATGGTTTGTCTATACTGTGCGGAAAAACCATGCGTAGTTGGTACTCTAAGGCAGTATCTTCTGTATGGTTGGAGCATGGTTTAGGAGACTATGCGAGGAGGCCATGTGAGGGTCTTCTGAGGTAGTAGCTAACACACGGTTAGTGCATGGTTTGTTGAAACATGTGAACTAACCGTGCAGGCACTTAAATGAGATCCTTAAAAAGTGGATCTCACACATTTTTTCCTCTAAAGGTCTCGATTTTTCTCCTAAGTTTCCATAACATGGGATTTTGTTTATCCTAATGCTAAATAAGGTTCTCCCATTATTCTAGAGGGGATCTGAAGGCTTCCCTTGGTGAATAGAAGATGGATTCTTGTGGTATGTGATCGTTCTTCTTCGTTCTTGTTCAGTTTCGTAGATCTACTTAGATCTACCTCTCTTATTCTTTCAGTTTCTTATATCTATGCCCATTATTGGTAGATCTAAGTGTGTGTATGACAAATATTATGACATTTGGTCTTGGTCTTTCTAGGAAAATAGATTTAAGGCGGGTTCTTGATGAATCAACCTTGTTTCCTTGTTCATTCTTCATTCATTGTGTTTTTCATCAAAACCCAAAAGGTAGGAGGCTTCTTTCTCCACTCTACTTAGTAGAACTAATTTTCGTGCTTTAAAATTGAATGTGTGCTGTTGAGTTGATTGTGATTTTGTTGTTGAACTCTTGTTGGGAACCTTCTTGAGTGATGGTTGTGAAATCAGAAAAATAGGGGATTTTGAATGAGTGCTTTGGTTCTTGATTTTAAAATGGGGATTTTAAAATGGGGATTTTCTAGAATAGTGGCATATGTTTTGGGAATAGATATTTTAAATAAAAGGGGAAATTTTTATTGAAATTAAATGTTTTCTTGAAATTGGTTTCACTTTGGTTTTCAATAAAAATGGTGTTTTATTGAAATGGTTTGACTTTAAGATGGTTTGGAATTGAAATGGTTTTGATGAAAATTGTTTTAAAAAAAAGGTGTTTTTATAGAAAGGGTTGTTTTGGCGTGAACGTTGGGAATTTACGGTGTGTGTTCATGTTTCATATATGGGGCATGGTTAAAATATGACCTTGTTCTCGATGCCAAAGGTTTAATGGCACATGGGAATTGCATATACGAGGCTTGGTTGAAATATGACCTTATACTCGGTGCCAAAGGAGTAATGGCACATGGGAAACAATTACCTTGTGATGAATTGTTAGATCGATGAGAACTTGATCATGAGTATAGAACAGTATTAATGTGCATGCATGGGTGGTTTCATGGGTTTTTGGAATGGTTGGGTATACCAAAAAGGGTTATTGTAAAATGGTTTTAAAGGTTGCTTAATTATTTTTCTGGAAAGATAACTTGCAGGGAAATTTTGTTTAAATTGGACTTGTATGCTTTTGGTTATGATTGGTTTTAGAAACTTGTTTATATTTTTTTATAAACTATTTTTGAGAAAACAATTATATAATTTTTTTTATATAACTATTGCTAACTTTTCTATCCTAGTGGGTTGAGTAGGGAAGTCATTGGGGGAAACCTACTGAGTTTTATACTCACCCCTATGTTGGAATTTTGGGGCTTTTGCAGATGTCATCTTCAATGATATAGTTAAAGTTAAGGAACTTCATTACTAGTGGTTCGTGGTGATTCTTGGGATAGGTGGTGGTTATTGGAGCTTGGAGCTGGGTGTGGAGACGTGAGAGTGTTTCTTGGATTATTTTGGGTCATTTGTTTTGTCTTTCGCATAGTACTCTGTTATTGTGTTTGGTTGTATTTGTTTTGGTCTGTATTGTGAAACAACTTGGTTGTTTTTTGGGAATACATGCTTGAATGTTTTATTGAAATGCATCATATAGTGGCTATTAGAGGATGATTTGGTTGGTTTCATTCTTAAGGGAAAATCGTTCCCCACTGTTCCTTGAATCCCTTGACATTTATTGAAATCCTTTGGCCCCTTGGGAACGTCGCTTATGGCCAAGTAACCCTAACTGCCTCCTCAAGCCACTGAGGTAGGGGTGGGGTGTTACATATCAAATAAGCCATTTTCCTAAAAAATAATTACCAAACTTCCCATATTAGGTTGGAAATTTGACTTAAATTTCAACTTATAAGGAAAAGGAAATCAAAAAAATTGGCAAAGAGAATTATTTGTGTAGGTCATTCAATGAGGTCCATTACGTAACTCCTTCGACGAGGTCTTTCGCGTAGGTCCTTCAACAAAGGTCCTTGTGAAACTCCTTCGCTGAATTCCTTCCACATAGCTCCATCGCTAAAATAGTTTCACCTTGAGTAAATTTCAAAGAGACTACGCGAGAGAACAACGTGTTGAGGCTACACAAAAGAGCTACGCAATGAGATCCAGGAAAATTTGGAGGTGCAGATGAATAAAATTTCAATGGATTGAACCTATTTATAGTCAGTCGTGAACTTGCAAACATGGATGCATGAAAAAAATTTGTGGAGTTCCAAGGCGAAGTAGCTCTACGAAAAACCTATGTTATCTAGTAGTTAACTCATAGTCTTTTCCCCAAAATTTTACCTCAGAACATGACCCTCATTCTAATCAGATCCAATCCTGAGGAGGGGCTTTTGTTGAAACTACTTAAGAATAAAGGGAGATTATGAAGATAGCCCTAGATATTTCAAAATACTAAGGTGAGTTTTGATGAATTCAAAGGAAACGAAACCCTCCAAAGGGTTATGCAATAGCCCTGCATGATAGACCTGCATGGAATACCTACGTGGAAGAATAATTTTTGTAGCACTACGCAACAAACCTGCATGGAGGACCTACACAGAGGACCTGGGCGAACAACATCCCTTCAACCAGCCCCCATACATGCCTATAAATAGGACCCTTGGGCTCCCCATTTCAATGACTGAAAAAGTTGAAAGACTCCATGACTCCCATTGTGTAGCGCTTTTGTCCAGATCCCTCAAATTGTCTCAGGTATCTCTCTAAAACATGACAGAATAGAAAATTAAACAAGATTATCATGTTTGGAATTTATTTCACAATTTTTACATAGGATTTGTTTCCATATGTGAAATATATCTTTTAGTCATTATAAAAACCTGCACGGCACACCTATACAAAACACATGCACGGTACAACTGCACGACACAGCAACGTGGGGTACCTACGTGGCACACATGCACGAGGTACCTATATGGAAGATCTTGGTATAATTCCTACATACCAACTCAAGTACCCTCTTTAAATCCATTCATGGTAGGGTATCTCCTTCCTTGGTTCCCTTATCTGAAAGGGACTAAGTTGAATCATCCAACAAAACCTCCTGACATATCAAACCTTTGGGAAAGACACATCGTCGTGTATCTTATTTGGGTTTGTATATCCATAGTCATAGGTTTCCCACATTTTTTTCACATTGGGATTAGGATTCATGGAGTGTCTATGGGTTTGTATATCTGCAGTCACATGGACCATAATTTTAGGAATACTGATGTGCAGTTCCTGTTTTGGTTGATAATTAGGGTTTAGGTCACGACCTCTCCCTTCTCAGAGAGACAGAACCTCATATCTTTGGTAGGGAAGGTACGGTTCACACTAGCTTTTACATACAAGCAAAGAAGAAGTCTCCCTCCCCTACTAGGATGAATTTTAGGGAATCCATCCTGGTGTAATACCATAACCTTCATCTCTTCTACCATTCATTGGACCCTCTTCCAATGTAAAGTGAATAGAGGGAAGTTTCATCACCTTGCCCTCGTCCACCCTCCCTGCCATAGGTGCACCCTCTTCTACCAGGGGGGACGAAAAGTGTAAGTCATTGTTCAATCTTTCACACCCTCTTTTTTCTCACTCCAATAATTACTAACATGATCATGGAGATTTGTGGTGACTATAACCTTTTTAAAAACACACATGGTGAATGAAATGTGAGAACTCTGATTCCCCCATAATAGGGAAATGTAAGATGCCTTCTCAGGGCCCGAGCTCATTAGATATCCTCTTCAGAAATCCAACCCTAATTTCCCTAATATGGGCATCCTCCTTAGAAAAAATCCCCAAACTAAACCCCAAAATCATCAAGGCGTCCTTTTCAAGAAGTAAGCCCAGACTCATTTCTCACAAAGAACCATACTCTCCTTTGAGAATTATCAAACTATGTTGGATTTGATTCCCATCCACATGGGATACGTAAGAAGCATCAATGAGGTTCAAACCCCGCACCTTAATCAACCTTGTTCTCCTTGGGCCATATCCCCAATAGGGTCTAATCTTACTTGGAATCTTATGTTCTTTCCTAGTTAATTGGGATACTTCGTCACAAGTCCCACATGAAACATTGACTAAGCACCTTTCGCTTAGATGTCCTTAGCTCATGACCTTAAACTGTTCAGTTAAGTCCTTATCACATGACATTAAAAGGTATGATATGTCCCATTAAGTGGCACCAAACTATGAGGGTTTTTATTCCTTTAACAAGGATATGTAGGTAGCCCATTTCAGGGGTACGATCCCAATATCAAAACAAACCTTCGTCTCCCTGGATGAAAATAAATTCCAGAGTTCCCCACTTAGTGGCTTAAAAAGGTGTATCACCGTAACAATTATTAAAAGAATCTCTAAATTAATATGAAGGGATACCATTGATGGAGAACCTCGAATACATATGGATATCTCCCTTACTGAAGAACATTGAATGCATACTGATGATTCTAAATTTATCACATGTTAATAAGTGATTCCAAAATACAATGGAAACATATGTTATACTTGGTGAATTAATAAGGATTCATGAAAATATCTTAAATTTATAAAGATAGTCCCGGAGTAGACAATAATTCCCCCCAAAAGGGTGTGATGAGTCCGACCTACCATCCTCTCGACCAATTCATGTTCCTAAGTATCATAAAGTTCAAACATAATGAACACCTTCCATAGGAAAGAAGGTCCCTTTTGGATAAAGAACTGTTGGATGTTTCTGGTTCCATGAATAAATCCAATGGAAACCATCTAGAATAAGTGATTTTTAACTAGAACCCATGTTTCAAGAAACTGCGAAACAATTATATACCAAGATATTCAACCTAGCCCTCATCATTTTTTTATAATAATTATTTCATCAATAGATCTTCCACATTGTCATCTATAGACACCCAAAATATCCTAACATCACCTCACTCAATGATTTCCCATATGAAATGGAATTATTGAAGGACGTGTTTGTTAATTTTGTTGGATTAGGGTCATTTAGTCTGAGCAATTAATCCATTATTATCATAATAAATCTCAATTTCTCCCTCGATGCTAGAAACCACTTCTAGTTTAGAAATGGACATCCTCATCCAAATAGATTACTTTATAGCATCTAATAATTTGATATACTCATCCTATACTGTTGATTCCATTATGGTTCCTTTTTTAGAACTCTTACAACTGGTAACTACACCATTAAAAGAAAACATGAAAACTAATTGAGATATCATATCATCTTTGTCTGATTATAAATTAGAATTAGTGTAACCCATAAAAAAGGGCCCATCCTTTACTATAAATTCTAATAATATATACTTATCTCTTCTTGAGTACTTAATTATGTTCTTAAAAAAATTTAGTGACTCTCATCATGATTGTATTGGTACTTACTAGTTATTCTAAGATCATAGGTGACATAAGGTCGAGTAAACAAGATATAATACATTACAGATCCTATAGAAAACACATAAATAATTTTATCCATCCTTTAATACTCCATAAAATTATATTAAATATTACTTATATTTGTGCCATACAACATTGTTAAATACGCTTATTATATTTTTTAATGCTAAACTACTTTATCACTTTACCAATGTATGTGTCCTAACGAAGTACAACCATCCTATTAAATCTATCTCTATAGATTTTAATACCTAGTATATAGGTTTCTTCAACATTTTTTTATAGAGAATAATTTTCTTAACCACATATTTACATAATGAAAATTCTAAATTTCATTCATGACATGTAGTGTTTGATCCATATAAAATATAAGAAACACTATAATACTCCCACTAAACTACTTATATTCACATGAATCAACTTCATTTTTTATGAATCCAAACTCTTTGATCGCATCGAAAAACTAGATATTCAAACTCTAAGAAGCATTATCTAAACCATAAATGGACTACTTCAACTTTAATACCTTAGTAGACTCATTTGAAGCTCAAAACCTTTGGTTTGTTTCATATACATTTCCTTGACAGGATTCTTGTTAATAAAATGGTTTTGATGTGCATATCCATATCACATAACTAAAATGAGTTATTATGGAATGTAATATTTGAATGAACCTTATCATTTATAGGGGTGAAATGGTTTCTCCATATTTAATGCCACAAATTGTATTTCAACCATTTCCCCCTGTGAATTTATTTTAGGTAGACACACTACTATCCATGTCAGTTTTATTATGAGAAATCCACATTCACCCTATAGGTATAACACATCTAGGTGAATCTACCAAGTTCCATACATGGTAAGGTTATATGGAGTACATTTCATGATTCTATTAATTTTAAATATTTATTATAATAAGAACTCTCAATGGCCTTCTAGTGGCTATCAGATTCACCTCTTATAAACAATTCTTTATCATCATTATCTAAAATAAATATATATCTCTCTGGATCTAGAATAATCCTACTAGACCATTGATATTATTATATAACTTGACTCATTTATTCTTACAAAATTCTTTCTAAAACTAGAACAACCTCCTATTAGTTAGAATAAACATGAAGACTCAAGAGGTTAGAATTTTGTAGTTTTAATAATACTGGGATAAATTATAATTAATTCCAATTTTTTATTTGGAAAGTGATGAATTATTATTTTATTCAAGAAGCTTATGAAGTTGAAGAATAAATAAAAGAACACAATAATTTTTATAGTGGTTCAAGACACAAAGATTCCATAGTCCACTCCACCATCTTCATCTCCATGATCATGGTGACTTTCTGTAAATGGGTCCTCTTATTAGGGACCCCTATTACTAAGTATTGGAAGTTCGCTCCTTTTAAAAAGTAATGTTATTTTTTAAGGAACCTAAATAACCATAGTATTATAAGCTAACACTATAATAGAAAAAATAATATTTCTAAGTATTCATAATATATATATCGTAATAAATTAAGATAAAACCCATTGAGATTAAAAAGGAAATTCAATTTTGGTTTTGTTTTAGAAAATCTAAAAATATCACCGAACAAATAATGATATTAAAAATTATCAACATGTTTGAAATTTGTATTTAATCACCAAGTGAAAATCATAACTGTCATTATAAAACAGAATGATTTAATCTATTGTTGAGGATCATTTGAAATGGTATTTGAATATATTTCAATGAGATATTTACTCTGATGAAATAATTTCTAAAATTTAAAAAAATATCTAAATTTAATGTCTCTCTGATAACTTCTTCAGCATAGGTTTTCTATATGTATGTAATTTCTAAAATCATGGTTCAAAACATATAGTTGATTCCAAATGTTAGGTTAACAAGACATGTATTAGATACTCAAACATAAGGTTCTTCATAAAAGTTTGTTCTCGATATTAATGCTCAGCCTAACCATAGGGTTTGAAAATTTGAATTCCTTATCAAAAGTAAGACTCTCAAACCTAACGTTAAACATAAATAGATGGTAATGAATAGTGATTCAAGAATATATCAAAACATCAAGAATATATAGAAAATAAATCTGTACCTAAATTAATTCCAAAATTCTAGGTATAATAAAATAAAAAATATAATACAAAAATCCACTTAAAGTAACTTCATTTGTGAAAAAATGAGGTTATTTTTTAGTATAAGAATCAATGAGAAATTAATGATATTGTTAGATCAAAATTCACATTCCCAACAATCTCTCCATTTAAAATGATCACCAAAACAATATAAATATAAAAAAAATAAAAATTTAGATGGTTTTACATATTAATGAAACATTAAATATATATAATTATTAATCAAACATAAAGTGAAAAAAGATTTATTAATAAAATATTAGAATGTTGTGCTTATCCATATTTCTCACAATTTTTTTAATATCAAAATAATGTATGGAAATGGGGTACTAAATAATCAATGTAGATCATAACTATTGGTTATTTTTAGTTAATATGAAAATACATGAATCGTGAAAATTAATAGGCTTAGAAATATAAAAAAGTAGTAGATAAAAAATAGAGAAGTAAAGAAAAACTTTTTTATAAATTTGAATAACTTTCAAATAATTTGTTTTAATGTTTTAATTATTCATTGGGTAGGATGAGAAAAAGGTCCAGGCCCATCAGAGTATGATTTTATGGTCAATGAATCATGTATGGTCTAATGTATAGACAAAAATTCCTTCATCAATAGTTTGAAATTCTCATCCATTGGTCAAACCCATTCCATCTTCAAAAATTTTGAATCCTAACACATCTTTGATGACATGAATATATTTATTTTTAGAAAATTATGAATAGTATTCAAATATTAAATATATTTTCACATCATATCACCTAGTTGGTTGACCAAAACATGAACACTCAACTTATCAGAAGTCAACCTTTCAATCGACTCTTTGATTTTCCTCAAAGTGTGTAGGTTCCTACTATCACATCGTAAGATCTAAATTATTTCAGATAAGGAAGTAAGATCTTCTAAAAATAGATCTATTCTACTAAATATATTTATATATCATCCACCAGTTATTGTCAATGATCTACTTGACTGGAACTAGATTTTAAGTATTCCAAATTACTAGATAAAAACGTTTTCAAATCACTAAAATTTAATTTTGAAACAACTTGAATTCTCATATGTCCAACCTATTTAGTTATATCTCTCTTAAAAACATCAAAATATTTCCTTTATAATCAACTTTACCTCAAAAATTAATACTAATTCTAAAGTGATTCAAAAACATTTCTAGAAACAAAATTTCTTTTCAACTCTTCATAAAACATTCAATAATTATCAACATCTACTTGAAACTTTACACCTTCATATTAAAAATAATTAAACATAGAAATCATGACCAGAGAAAAATAATGAATATAATCCACAAAATTAAATATATCATTAGGATCTGATAAATTCTACTCAGAAATTAAAAGGGGCTCTTTAACTTCAACCACCTAAAATGACTGTACTTTAAACTATTCACTGGAGTGAGAATATAAATCATCAAGAACTTATGTGTATTCACTATCTTATTCAACTATCCTTCCATAAGTTATATTAATAAAATAAACTTACTAATCCCTAGTAATTTTAGTTATTTCAGTAACTATAGAACTGAAACATGCACCAAGATGAGCTTCCTCAACAAGATGTTCCTCAAACTGAGTTGCTTGATTATGTATTTCTTCATAAAAACTACATCAATATCCTCCTCAACCTTTTCTTCCGTATAAATTGGTTGATCCACTTATTCAATAACAAAACTACATCCTTATAAATAGGTTATTCTCTTATTTTGGGCCTCTGAACAAGTATATCTCTTTTTCTATCTCGGAGTAGGTTCTTGAAAAGTTATAAGTAATGGAAGAAATCACTTTATCCTCGAAGTTATATTCTCATAAACCACAAATCTTATCATATTATTGACCATAATGTTGGTAGAACCAACAATATATTTTTCAAGACCTCTATCTACTTGAGGTAAAATAATATCTCCCTCAACATAAGATTCTCAATCTCTTCACCTCCAAGACTAGTAGAATTGATTAATTTCAAGATTCTATTCTCCCCCTTAGCATGACCTCTAAACTATTATTCCTCCACAACACTAAATGGATCCAGATTACCCTTGTTAATCCTGTAGAAAAAACAAAATTTCCTTATCATTCTAGCAAAAAATATGTTGTTTTGATAACATCTCAACCCAATTCAGATGTCACTAACCATTTCAATCATTTATAGAACAAGATCTATCAATGTTCCAAATGGGTAGAATGACATTATTTCATACTTCTAGAAAACATGATGCATATAATTAAACCAATATCTACCAAACTTCCTTTTTATAGTGCTCAACATCAGAAACATTATGTATTTGTTTGGGAATAGGATTTTCCCCAACTCAAATATCCTTTCCACTATAGCCATATGGTTAAACATGAGAAATAATTTTTGGTTATAATCCAAATCCTTCAATAAAAGTTTCCTAATTTGATAGGTTTTGAATAGAAAGGACGTAAAATCCTCCGACTTGGGAACATTTTCCCCAATGGATCTAAGACTAAAATTAAAAACTCATTTGTTAATAAATTCGAAAATATGATCTATATCCACTATTGAGACAATAAATTATTTATTGTTTATTTTAGATGAGATTACATCTTTTATTTCTCTAAAACTAAACTGAACATGGTCATAAAATTATTTTACCTCTTTGTCGAATATATACTATTCATTTCCATCATTGGACATGTATTAAAGACCAAGAAAACTCAATTCTTTATTTAGCAACAAATTCATCTACAAAATCCATTTAAAATTACAAACTTTTACATGTAGCAAATTTGTAAATAGATTAGAGGGACTCTACCTTCACATTCCACATAGAACAACTTCATATGTTATATTTTCCTTTTCCACCATGAGAATTAGAAGGTTTAATGTTTGAAAACTAGGGTTCAAAAAATATCGACTGCTTATAAGATTGAACGAGCACCAGATCATTGGTAGGAGAGAGAACAATTTTACTTTAATGGTATTAATAGAAATTTTGGTTTCTCAAAAGAAATTTTAAGTGTAATATTTTTTTATTTTTATAAAATTAAAAAAAACTCTTTGAAAAATAAATTTATCGAATATAAAATTTTAAGCTAACAAATTAAATATTAAATAATCAATAGAAATAAATTAAACTTTAAAAACATTTAAAAAGTAAATTAAAATATTGAATATATAATAATAATAAAATTAAAGTATTTAATTAAAATTGAAGAATGATAACTCCCCCACACTAAAATAAAAATATAAAATAAGGAGTGGTTCAGTGAAAATATAATTAATTTGATACAAAATATTTATAAATTCTAAAGATATATCCCCTTTAAAGACATGATCTCTTAAAAATTCCTTATATCATTATTCATCGTACTATAGTGAATCGTGGGACTTTTGAAATATTAATATCACTTTTATTATCACACAAAATAGTAATATGGTTGAGTTAAAGTCCAAAGTCTAAAAGTGTGTATTTCATCAACAACACTTGTCCAAAATAATTGTCAATAGAAAAATGTTCATCCATAACTGTTGAAAATGTAACAGGACATTGATTTTTACAAGACCACAAAACTAGAGACTTCCCTAAAAATTGATAGGTTATTGAGGTGTTTTTGATATCTAATCTTCCCCCTCTAATGTTAGAATCTAAATATGAAATTAAATCAAAATCAAATGTTTTGGATGAATAAGTGATTGAAATACACTTCCTTATAAATATCTAAAAATAAGGTTAATAGTATTATGATGTTATTCTTTTGTATTTTTATAAAATATTTCACAAGTATATATATAAAACATGATTTATAGTTGAATTATAGTAAGATATATAAAACTACCAAAAATTCCTCTATATGAATTGTTTTAATCTTGTTTTGCTGCTTCATCCAAGTCAAGTTTTACATTAGTACACATAGGAGTTTCATAAGACTTACTACTTTCAAGTACAAACTTTTTAAATAAATAAATAATATATTTACATTGGTTAAAAATTTCCAAATCCTTTTGATAAATTTTAAATCCAATAAAGAAATTCAATTCATCCATTATACTCATTTCAAAATAGTTTTTCATAATTTTTGAGAAATCCATACAAATATTTTGATTAGTTGGCCCAAAAATAACATCATCTACATAGATTTTTACAAATAAAAAATTAAAATGAGTATTTTTATTACTAAGATTAGGATTATCTAATGCTAATAAAAAACAAATTTACTCAATCTTTTATACCAAGCCCTTTGTGCTTGTTTAAGACTCAAAAGATTTTTATAAAGTTTAAAATTAGAATTTAGTAGATGAGGGTTTTTAATACCTAGAGGCTTCTTAATATAAATATTTTACACTAAATTAACATTTAAAAGTTTATATTTAACATCCATATATCATAAGTTAATGTTCGTATGAGATGTATAGGCCAAAAGGATCCTAATAACTTCAAGCCTAGAAATTAGGGATATGGTTTCTTCAAAATCTCTTCATTTTTTCTGATTATAACCCTTAACAACTAGCTTATACTTATTCCTAGTAAACATACCTTAATCAAACTTATTATTTCTAAATAACCATTTGGTTCTTATCATTGGATAGTTTAATAGCCTGTCAACTAATTCCTAAACATCATTTCTCATAAACTACTTTAGTTCTTCTTGTATTGCTATCATACAACTATAGTCTTCTTAGGATTCTTCTATAGTTGGTTTAAACTAGGATATGAAGTATGAGAACTCAAATAGGTTTCTTATATTCCCTATATTACTAACTTATTCATCTAGTTTTCATATAATAGTCTCTAAAGGGTGGTCCTTTAAGGTTATAGGATTTATAGGGAGGAAAATCTATAGTTACACAGTTTCATGTTCTTTATAACTAAAAATAATTCTATTCATATTCTAATGTACTTTCAAAAAAAATATTTATAAGATTTATGGATCATGTTATTCAAAGAAGAAGTGCCTTAATCTGTTTGAGGTTTTTTTGTAATCAAAAGTATCAATTTCACCAAACATCACATGAACTTATTCTTTAACTATCCTTGACTTTTTATTAAACATTCTATTGGATTTAAATGTATTAAAATAGCCATGAAATATTCTACTATTATCATTTGGATCAAACTTACCAAGATTTTATTTAGTGTTTAGAATGTACACCTTGCATCCAAAAACATTAAAGTATCCAAATTTTTGTTTTTTATTAGTCCATAACTCATAGGGTTTATTTTGGAGAGACTTTATAATTAAAACTCTATTAATGATATGGAAAGTTGTATTAATATATTCTTCCCAATAATAGTTAGAAAGACTATCTTCATACAATATAGTTCTTATCATTTCTTAAATAAAAATATTTATTATTTCTATAATTATATTCTATTGAGGTGTTCTTGGAGAAAAAAACTATGCTTAATACCAATGTTTCAGAAAAAACAATTAAATTATTGATTCTGAAACTCTCCACCACTGTAACATATTGCCCCTCACCCATTGTCTTGGGAATAGGAAGAGGTTTCACGGGTCCTTAGGTGACATACCCAAGACACAAAATGCTTGAAAAAATCCCAAGGGCTTCATAAGAAATTGGGGTATCGTTTTCCCTTTGAAAATAAAACAAAAAAACATAAGAAGAAACCAAACATAACAATATATAATGAATTAGTATAGAAATAAAACTCAAAGAGTAACTAAAATTATAAAAAACGATATCAAAGTACAATGCAGAAACCAATACTGAAAAAAACCCAAAGACACAAAAGACATCAACTCAGAAACTCCCAACTGATTCCAAGATCCAACTACACAATCCATTCACATGGTATCACAATGTATCACTAAAGAACTGGGATACCAAATTTCCAAAGGAGGAGCTGAGTATAAAACTTAGTAGGATTTCCCCTATAAAATACCTACTTACACCACTATGATAGAATATGTTAACACATTTATATAAAATATTTTTTAAAAATTCAAATCATTTTATATAAAATCCAAATAAAGTTCCCAACTAAATAGTTTTCCCAAGAAAGTTACCAAACAAGTCTTTAATAACATTTATCGAACTCATTTACTATACCCATTCCACACATCCACACATACACGCATGCATGCTCAGGTGATAGTTCCATACTCATAGGAGGTCTCTTTTCGATATACCAAGTCATCACAAGGTAACCATTACAAAGTTCCCCAATAGAACACTCCCCTTCCATAGGGTCATGTTAATACATATAAACTCACGAGAACCAAGTATGCCAAACCCCAAGACAAAACATTTCAATACATTCCAATAAAAAAATTATTCACTGAAAAACAATTCCAAAAAACCTTATCTAAGTATCAAAACCATACCAAAATTTTAAAACTATCATTTTAAAATTAGGTACATATTTCATTTTTTCACACAAAAAAATGAATTTCGAAAATTTCATAAAATTGTAATTAAAAAGGTTTTCCAATAAGAATCACACATCAATTTTAAAAATTAATCCAAGAAATTAAATCAATTTCAAAGCAATACTTCAATTTATAATCAATAGGAGTAAATAGTGAATCCACCTACCACTCCACAAAGGAAAAAATCAATAATGTCACAATAACTTCAAAAACCTGGCTTAAAACTCTTAAAAACAACCTTAGATCATATTCCATACCAAAAACAATCATATAATATCATTATTGACATAAAATAATGTGTATTTATCCCCAAAGGATTTTATCTATGATTATAAGAGATGTAAGAAGATGAAAAATATGGAAAATGATGAATAAACATCACATACAAAAAAAATATATCCTTTAACGCACTTAAATTCACCTCGAAATTGTTCATGAATCAAGAGGAGTGGTCTCTGCAGCCTTGGTAGGAAGAGAAACTCGGGTTATGACATGTTTAAGGGTAAAATTAGTGGTTTTTCAAGTGAATTGGATTAGATCCATGATTTTTAGATCTAAAATTTAATGTTGCATAGTTAGGTTTCACGGTTAGGGAAACAATGTTCTAACTATGCACTAGCCACTGTCTCTAAACACACCTCGCATGGTTGACTCACATGGTTAGACAAACCATGATCCTATAGTGAAATTCCCCTTTGTCTATCCTTACATGGGTTATCTTGGGAATCTGCATTGTTTATGAAAATTGTTCTCTTAAAAAGTGTCAATTTTTTTAGTTGTATGGTTTCTAGGGAGGTGTTTCATAGTTTCTACAAACTGTGCACCTCCATAAAATCCCCTAAAAAATTCCAAAACTACTCTGAACATCCAAAATATGAACCCAAAAAGTTAATATATATATATAATACATAAATAAATAGTCATGAACTAGAAACTAGGGGTGTTATATCCATGATCACTTCTCAAAAAAATTGAAATATTTTTCATTTTAACAAGTTTACAAAAACATAAATAAATGAAAAAAAAAATCACTTTTAAATATTAGAAAATAAACCCAGGTATATCTAAAAAATCATTTACTAAAAGAAACAAATAACCTAAATACCAAGCTTGCTAAAATTGAGGGTCCAAATAAATCCATTTGGAAAATTTCAAATGGTTTGTATGTAGAAACATTTTTAATAGATTAAAAAGAATACTTAGAAGCTTTTCTATTCGGTATTCATCACAAAACTTATTTTAATTAAATTTATGATTGTAAAGATATAAAACTAAATTATTTTTTAAATAAATTAAATAAATAAAATATATTACAATGTCTAAGTCTCTTATTCCATATCAATTATTTTTTTATTTAATAATTCAAACAATTCAATTTATGATCAAATAAGGAAATAAGGCTCAAAGTATAAACTTTTTTTAGTTCTAGGTGCTCGAAACATAAGAAAATTATCTTTAAATACAAAAAAAAAATTATTATGAAATTCCATAGAAAATATATCTTTTTTGAGTTAATAAATTATTAACATATTTTTGTTAAATAATTAGAAATGGAGAATTTTATTAATTGGTATTGTTTTTTGGTCTCTAACTGATCCAACTCCGATGATCATTCCATAAGAATTGTCACCAAATGTGAACAAGACTCCATCTACTTTTGATAGTGTATAGAAATGTGAAAAGTATTCACTCATGTTACTTGAATAGCCATTATCCAAATACAATATTTCATTTCTTCCCCTATGAATTTTCACCTAAAAAAACATCAAATAAAATATATTTTTTTGTGCCCAAATTCTCTTGGGTCCTACAATGTCAGTGAGTAAAGTTCTAGGAAAAAACATTTGTTTAACCTTATAGAATCCAAAATAAATAAATATCTTGATTTATAATACTTTTTAACAATACTGATTTGAGGATTTTTTAGTGAATAATTATTATTATAGTCCCTTCTAATATGGTATTTAAAACTGGTAACCCTATATATGTTATAATTATTTGAACTATGCACCGAATAGTTTCTCTACAGCTTTGGTTTCTAATCATTACTTCCCATAACACATATTTCATTTATATAAACAATTTCTTCCCAGAATTCTTCTTAAATATTCTTCTCACTTAGTAAACACATAGGCAGTACATGTAAATGATACTTCTTCATCCTTCAACTATTTAATTTTTTTTCCATTCATAGTGAAACTTAAAGAATATTTTCTTAATTTTCTATTTAATTCAAGATGTTTTTTTGACATAATATTTTACACATAAGAATACATTACGAAACTTTCTTAAGGATTTATGATTTTTTATCAGGAATTCATATTTTTATTCTAACATAAAATTGTATTCATCCAATTTACCATTTGAATATATTTAAAAATAAAAATTAAAGGAATAATATGATTATACCTATACTTCGTTGGATATGAAAAATATGTTTACCTTTATATTTTATTTCCCATTTTCTTAATCATAACATCAATTGATACTATAGTATTCTAAAAAGACACCATGTTGCCTTCATAGTCTTATGTACTTTGTTCTTAGAATTGGGATTAATTTCTTACTTCTTCTCTTTTTTTCCATTTTTATTATTCACACCTTCAGTTTTCAGAAATCAGATATTACATTCACTATATAATTTAATTCATAACACCAGGCCAATTTCATTCCATAACTCTTCTTCTTGGAATCAATTAAAAACTTCTTAAATCCTCTCTTATTTTTATATAACTTATTTAATATTTAGTTTAGGTGATTTGGTTCTTCCCTATATTTGAAAAGGTTGAATCATTTTATGATATAACATCCACCTAAAACTACTTTTCTTATTTTTTTAATAGTGACTTTAAGAGATTTATTATCTCTCTTCATCATTCTGTGATATTTATCCTTAGTTTTATTTCATCCTCATACAGCATTAAAGTTTTGATCACTTCTTTCATTGTTAAACTTTTAATAGATGTATATTTTTTCAAGAAGTTGATATTCCATTCTACTTATAGGGTAAAACTCTAAGAAATTTTAATGTATTATCTAGCATTGGAATTTTTGTTCCAAGGGCAGTAACACCATTGAATATTTCATTGTGTCTACTATTAATTTGTGTATTTATTTATCCTCCATACATCTTGAAGGTAAAATATTTAAATTAATCATTATTGTAAATAAAATGTTTTAAATTATCAACTCCTTCATAAGAAACTGCAATATTCTTCCACATCTCAAATGCAGTAGGATATTGAGAAAAATTAATGGATTCATTAGGACAATGTATATAGATGATTTTATTCAAGGAACTTAAATTAACATCATATTTATCTTATTTTGTAGCATCCCATTTTTATAGTTCTTCCTTGGGGATTTCATAAAGTTTAACAACCTTTATATAAACATTTAAATTGAGATTCCTAAAACATATTAACATGTGGTATTTTCTGTATTCATAATTTTCTCTAATTAATTATGGTACTCAGGTAATTGAAATTCCTTTTTTATTCATATATAGATTTATTTTTTTTATATACCTTGGTCTCAATCTAGCTAGATAATAAAAGATACTTCAAAGAGAACTAATTTGATACAAATTATTGTTTGGAATAAACATGAAGACCAAAGAGGGGTGAATTGTTTTTAAAAAAATCACTTAGATAATTTAAAATTAATCCCTCTTTGTGATTTGTAAAGTGATGTAATATTATTTTATTTGAGATGATTAAGCAGTGGAAAAATAAAGAAAAGAACATAAAAAATTTTATAGTTGTTAGGGGGAAAAATATCACATAGTATACACCACAAACACTCCCTCCATTCTCTTTTTTATTTTCACAAAACAAGTCCTTTTACCATGAAAATCAAAACCTGACTATAGGTAGTTGAAACATTAAATCAAGTCAGGTTCTTTTATAGGGAACCTTGATTACTATATATTAGTACGAGACTATTTCACTCTAATATAATAAATAATATGAATATTTTTTAATACAAGTATAGAACAATATTTTCTCCACAAGTTATAGAATATATATCATTAGAGTAATTTAAGAAATAATTCTCAACATAGTCCTTCTGAAAAACACTAAGTTGTTGTGGAAAATAAATAGGAAGTAAAGAAGTATAAAATATACTTTTCAGCGGTTGAAAAGACATAAAACTATAGTTTAAAATATTTATTCCATTAAATTATATTTCTAATAAATAAATTTTATGAACTACATAAGATTATAACAAGAAAGTATAGAAGTAGTAGAATAATTAACCTCAGAAATTCCCAATGAAATTATAGAGAGATTTCTCTATTGTAAACATCATAGAAGTAGGGATTTTTTAGATAATATTCAAATCATAATTCCTCTATTATTTCACAATCTATAAGTAACAAAAATATCGAAAACTCATTTCTATTAAATAATAAATATGATTTGATTCTTTTAAAAAAGATCCAAAAAATATCTCCACATAAATTGTAATATTCAAAACTCTCAACACATTTGAAATTTGAATTCAATCACCCACTAAAAATCATAAAAACCCATATAAATAAGAATAATTTTATAACTTTGTTGAATATCCCATTAAATTTTATTCAAACATATTTTAATGATATATTTACTTTGATAAAACCATTGTTGAAATATAAGAAAATATCCAAAATTCCAATCTTTTAGGTGGATTTTTCAACGTAGGGTTTCTTTGCCTATGGAATCAATAGAATCATGGTTAAAAATTTACTTTTGATTATAATTATTAGGTTAAAAATCCTTGCATTTGATACTCAAATGTAGGGTTCTTGGTAAAAATTAGGTTCCCAATCCTAACCTTCAATCCAATCCTAAGGTTTCAAACTATCATTCAATATTAAAATTTAGATCTTTAATCCTAATATTAAACTTAATAATGTAGTAATGAATATTAATTCATGAATACGTAAACACATCCAAAATAAATATAAAATAAAAAATCAATTAAATCACATCCAAAACTCTAGGGAAAATAAATTAAAAAATATATAAAACTAAAATTCACACAAAGTAAATATATTAAAAAAACAAATTACGGTGTTTGTAAGTGACAAAATAAATGAAAAATTAATAAAAAATTTAGATCAAAATTCATATGTCCAACACCTCCATCTCAGGAATAGTTCTTATTTGTTTTTCATGAACTCCTCTAAGTTCAAAATTCCTCCCGCAAACTCCTCAACTTATATATTACTTATCAGGATATATATATGTTCAGTCCACAAGAAATTTATGTTCTCTAGTATTATAGGAATAATATCACTTAGTTTCTTTTTATAACCAATAAATAATCACTTTTTATACATAGGGTCATGTTTTTCAAAACACAAACATCTTACAAGTGCTTCATTTCCCCAAATCATCCTAAAAAAAAATAATGATGTTTTTTATACAATATCTAATATGGTTTCTTTAGGAATACTATATATGGATTGAAAATAAGTAGGAATATGGGAGTATCTAGATTATATCCCCATAATAAAATAGGAAGGTCACACTGACTCATCATCAATGTAATTATATCCAAAATGGTATGATTCCTCCTCACACAGACATCATTCAGTTGTGGTGTTCAAAGAGGAGTGAGTTTTGAACAATTACACAATCTTATATATGATAAGTGAATTAATAGCTCATCTTTTCATTACCGTGATTTAATAAAATAATGTAATTATTTTTTTTCCAATTCATAATGTATGTTTTTCTTAAATTCTTTGAATTTTTTCATTTTTTTATACTTATTTATCTTCAGAAACACAAAACCATACCAAACAAATCAAAAAAAAATTAATGATGTAACTAAAACCACTAATTTCTTGTATACTAATTAGTATATATACATAATTATATAGAAGATTCAATATCCCAGTAACCCTTTCATTTTTTCCACTAAAATATAATTTGGTTATCTTTCCAAACAAACAACATTTGAATCTATCTAACAATTTGTAATCCGATGAGTCCAATAATCCATCGCTATAGAGTCTTTGGATATGTTTCTCGTTTATATGTCAAAAGAGATAATGAAAATGTTGTTAGTGAAATAATTGAGTTTTATTGATTGGAATATTTTTTTTAAATATTATTTGTTTTAATATTTTTAATGTTAAAATACCTCTTATATTTACATGTACAATATTGGATAATATTAATTTATCATAGTATTTTCATGTTTATTACACTACCTATATAGGAAAATATTTTTATTGAATTTAATTATTCTTTACATAATATTATTTTTATAGGTTTTTATTTATTTAATTAGACATATGCTTATTTTTCTCATTTATTTTTTTAATCTGAATAATGTGTTAAAAAATGTATTTATGGAGTTTTGAGTTTTTTTATGTATAAAGCCATATGAAATTGTTTTAAAACCATAAAATACTATGCTTTTAAACATCATATGTGAATATTAAATATCATACATGAACCTAAAAATTTCTTCCATGAGTTTTAAAATATATTACAATTTGAAAAGGTATTTTGAGATAAAATACTATACATGTTTCAAAATATCACACATGATTTCAAAATGTATTACATGAATTTAAAATGTATTATGTGACTTCTAAAATAATTATGAAATTTAAGAAATTTTTTATCAATTATAATTTGGTTTTTGTACAAATTTTATTTTTCTTTGATATGTTTCAATGAGTTTTGGGAACTCATTTAAAGATCTCAAAAGGAAGATAAAAAATATGGAAACCCACTTGGAGACTATTATGGTTCTCTGTTAAGATAGTTGTTAAGAATTTATATATGAGTTTAGAAAAAGGAACCAATTATAGAGCTATAAAGTGTCAAATTATAAACTTGTTAAAATTCTACTAATATGACAGCCACTATTCTACTAAATCACCAAGGAATTTCAACAGGATAAATTTTTTAACGGAGTGATGAAGCTATAATTAACATTTTACTCTTATATTTCATTCTAGTTTATATTAATTTATTCTTTTTATTTTTTTAATCTTTTTCTATCAGTTTATAAATTTTTCCTTACAAAATAACATTTGGGTTTTGGTTATACAATATAAAAACATGTTTCTCCTTCTGGGTTTTAACTCCCAAACAAAAGTCATGGATTTCTTGGTTGTGCCTTGGTCCATAAAAAAGGTAGGGATAGTCGTCTGGGTTGTGCCTCTAGGTGAGAAAAATTATTAGTTGTGAAATTTTATCACTACCTTTAAAAGGAGAGGTTCTTAGTGAGTACCATTACTCTCACTAAGTTTTAGGGGATTGAAGAGTATATATAGGATCATTTGAATAAGATCTACTATAAAATTATGATATTCATTGTTCTTTTATTAAAATTCATTACACATGTAAACAAACTTTACCTTATATATTTTTTATAAATATTTGGGTTTTAATTAAATAAACTCTAATATAAAACTCTTTTATTTTAATCGAATTAAATTTTAAAAGGGTATATCCACCCCTCCCTTTAGACCATATCAGATCTTATAATAGGACAAAAATTGGTATCGTAGCATAACCTTTTAAAGTGTTGTGTTCTTTTTGTTTCCATTTTATGTTATTCTTATGATAACTAACTCCTAGATCTAATAGTCTAAGGAAAAATATTCTTATGATATGTTGAGAAGAAATTTTAATAATGGTTGGATACCAAAAACCTACCATTATTCAATAGAAATGGTTATGGTTATTATAAATCTTGAATAGAGGCATACTTGAAAAATTTAATCATTTAACATCAGAAAATCATGATGAAACCAAAAAAACCAACTAAATCTGATTTAGATGCACTTTGAGTAATAATGCAGTAATTTGTTTTTAATTATCAAGTTATTAATATATTATACATTGTAATTAGTCTATGTGTGTTTACCCGTGTCTTATCATGTAAGAGAACTCAATAAATTTAGAGTATTATATAATGATCTAGAATTATATCAATGAGATTTTCGGTATTATGTTTATTTTATATAGTATAGATCATATAAAATCACTTATAGAACACAATAAAAACTTTATAAATGAATACTGAATGAAATAATAGGTATTTCTAGAAGTTAAGGAACTTGTGCTAATGAAATAGTAACATGGTCTTAGGAATCGTAATGTGACCCTTACAAATTTTAAATCATACAATAGTATAGTAACCTCACCAATGAAAGTATAAATAAAATTTATCCATCCTATAAAGGAAAATATGATATAATTATATCATAGTATAAGAAAACATATATTTTTAAAATTACTAATTAAGTGTTGGTATTTTTGTGAGTCATAAATATTTAATCACAATTTTATAATTAAAAAAGGATTTAAAAGAAAATTAATTTTCATAAAATATATTAATACAATAAATATTTTTTTTCTTATTATTTTAGGATAATTTAATGTGGCCTTATTTAATTTTTTCAGAGTGTTTTAAAATCAGTTATAATTTTAAAAACTGTATTTTTGTGTAAAAAATGATTTTAATTAAAATTTAAAGTACTCATATTTTGGAAAATATATTTAATTAAATGGATTTTAATATTTAATTCTACATGTTGAAAAATGGTTAGGATAAATTTTGGGGATTTTTCTAAAATACTTGAATTTTCGTGAATAGTAAAATACGACAATTTATGATAAATGATAAATACATGATTCATTAAGTCATAGGTGATGTTTGGTGGATGTAAAAACCCTTGGTTAGAACTATAATGCACTAATTATAGTATTTAGTCACAAGAATCCATCCTATTTATTTTCTTGATAAAAAATACAATAATGAATACAATAATGAGAAATCACCCCTCTCCTCCACTATAAATACCACCCCTTCACCTCACACCTACCAAGATTTTAGCCTTGTAAAATTTCTACCTAATACTCTTACCAAGCCCATTCCTCAAATCCAGTATCTCTTGGTCTCATAAAAATACCAAAACCATTTCCCTAAGGTGGTTCTCAAGGAGTTGTATTTATGAGGTAAAACCCTCTTCCTTTTCTTTTTAATTTCTTTCCATGTTATTTTATTTTATTATTGTCCACTCACCTCTCCTCATAAAAATAGCATGATAAATAGATTACATTATATATACTGGAGTGTTTCTATTCTAATGTAATAATCCATCATCAAACTCCATTCTCACTCCCTTTATTTTAAAATGAAATCATTATCTAAGAGGTGCTGATTTACAACCTTCAAGGACGACAGATTTTTGTTATTAAATTTATCCTTAAAGGGTGTTAATGAAACACTTTTTATAGTTAAAACAGACTATAATATATGTTTTAAAACCTTTATTTTTTTGGAAGTAACATATTTACATAATACTAAATGATAGAACAAAATTAGTTCGTTATTATCATTAACCGCCCTAATAATGTAAATGATTATCGCCAAATTTCTTAACTAATGATTCATCCTCATACCATAAAATAAAATCATATATATAACTATTTACACTTATTTATGTTCATTAATATCAAATAAACTCAATTCTTTATAATTATACCCATCCCACATGAACTTCCATACTCATATAGAAGTATAACAATCGTAAAACCAAGGAAAAGAACACTCTTGAACAATAAAATTGTATCGTATAACTCAAAAAATGACTATAAATGAACATAATAAAATTATAATAAACAAAATAAATGTATATAAGGTTCTTAATTAATTAGTTAATGTATTTAATTTGATTATCTAAAACATTAATTTCAGGTTCATAACTCATTAGGACATAAGGTAAGGGTTTTATTCTCAGACCTCTATTTTCATTCTGGTAATGCTTCCATCCTCTATACACTAATGAAATTATTAATTATTTATATAATTATTCTAAATTATATGTATAAATTCCAAACTCATTTTTCCATATTATTTCATCTTTCTTTTATAATAAATACATGTTATTTTCAAGTTTCCATTTTCAATTCTTCCTGATACGCAAGCCCAATTAAAGGGAAAATCATGATTTCTTACCCATTTTCAAGTACCATGCATAATCTATTTTAAGACACCATTATTATAATATAATCAAAAATTATTTCATTAAAATATTTATTTTTACATTATTGGTTTTATAAAAATAATTATTCCAAATAAAAATGATTTTTACAAAACAACTCTTCTTTGAAAAGTAAAAGGGGTATTTCTCTCAAGAATTCCTCAGTGATTTTATTAGATTATTTTCATCTATTTAAACAACTATATTGAATTTTATGATTTATTGAGAAATATATATTAATATATTTATCTACCATATGTTATTAAATGGTTTATGACCAGTTTGATTGTGGATGTGCTATCTTGATACATTTCACTATGCTACTCAGATTGATTAGTGATTATGATTACAGATTGAGGAAATTTATTTACATTTAATATGTTTATGTTGTTTATGGATATCCTCATTAATATGAGAAATAAATTGGAATTATAAAGTGATGGTTGGGGATTAATATATCCCCTCGATTCATTGGTAGGTCTCATGACACAAAATGGAATTGGTTTTTGGCCGAGGCCTAACCCTAATATTTTCAAACTTCTTGGACGAGGACTTGAAGATATGTTTTATATGTCCATAATTATGAATTCTCTCATTATGATATTATTAATTGATACACCATTTAATATTAATATGAATTATTAAGGTTCATTCTATTATAATTTGTTTCATGGATTTATTTACTCGGCTTTCATTCTTACCACACTATGCTCAAGTTTATTTTTAAGTGCATGTGTTTTTATTTATTCACCATGCCTAATGTTTATGTTTACAATAACTTTTGTTGTATTAAAAACAATTAATAAGCATCGGATATCACTCATTTCTTAGGTATTATTTTTCTTCAAGATGTGAAGATGAATATTATGAATTACTTGTAGGGATAATCTAGTATTTATGGATGTTTCTAATGGAATTTCAAAATTTCATTTTCTTTTCAGTTTTAATGTAAATATTATGTTTGTATAAGGTTTCCCAAAAATACTAAACTATTCAGTCCTTCGAGATATTACTTACATCTCTTTGATACCAATGTATTAATATAAGGAACTGGATTCAGACAACTAGGGTTGGGGTCATTATAGATTCTATGAGTTACACACTATGATACTAACAATATCAAATAAACAAAATTGGTAACTCTATATAAAGAATACCAATATATTAGGTTAATATAAGATTAATCAATGAACCAAATGTTTCAAATATTTAAAAGCATCATAAATAGTATGAATTCAATTGATAAAGGTCTGGATAATATAGTACTAGTTGAAAGAGTGATGAGTTCACTGCCTAAGAAGTGGCATAAGAAAAAGGAGTCAATCGATTAGAGTAAAAAATGTAAGGATTAGAGTTTAGATAATCTCATTCGATCACACATGTAGTATGAACTTGAGATAAATAACATTGTATTTGAAGAAACTTATAATAATAATGTTATTGAATGTAAACCTATTATAACCATTTATTATAACTATTATGAATATAAATCATAGGGAAGTGATAATTTTGAGTTATATCACTTTCCTAAAATCATTTAAAACCTAATGGGAAATGAATAAAGGATTCAATAAATAGTTCATAATGGAATATTGAAAGTAAAGTAAGAAAAGTGACACTATTAAGAATAATTATTTTTGAAAAATGAGTATAGAAAGAATGATATACAATGACTAGCTACCTGAAATTAATCAATTTAAGAAAATATAATAACTATAGTAAAAAATTAGAAGTGATATATTTATATTGGATGGAGTTATACATAAGATTCTTATTTAATAAGTGATTCTGAAAGTAAAAAAGGAGAATGTTAACCTTTGTTATGAGCCAACCCAAATACCCTAATACACTGATTACCTAGTAAGAACTGACATAGACATAAGGGAATTCTAGATCCCCACGAGTTGGAGACTAGAACATGGTATCTAGAAGAAGTCGAAGATAATGGTTTTCTCATGAGAACAAACTATAAAAATAAAATAGTGGAAGATGAAAATAAAACATAGTTAGTATGCCAATCAGCCCTTAAAGAGGAAATTATTATAAGAAGATAGATATAACAGCTAAACAGTGCATCATCCAATGTAAAATTACATAACTACCATCAAGATAAAGTCTCATAATCCCCATGTAATAAGTGGACCATAGCTCCACTGGTCACCACCATAAATCTATGGTACCTTGAATCAAGAACAATCACCTCCTCCAAGCGGCGCTTTAACTTCTCTTGGACCAAGTATAACATAAAAATAAAAAACCAAAGGTAAAGGTAGGGTGTGAGAAAAAATATCCCTATAGGATTTTACTTAACATTACATAATAAATTCTACCACAATTAAATCATTTGTTCTTCAATTTAAATAATGATAAGGCATGGAAAATTAGTTTTATAATTTCGGTCAAAACATGATTCCAAAACATGTAGGTAGAAAACAAATCAATAAATGGATTAAATAAACAGTTCAAATAAGTAGAATGGAATGAATAAAAATATTTATATAATAAATAGAATATAATAATAAAATGGAATCAAACAAAGCATCATCATCATATTCCATGAGGTTAGTTAGTTACTGGCTCAAGGATCCTCACACTACTCGGTCAATCAAAATTGATCAATTGTGTTAACATGTCCCTAAGGATTATTCCATCAGTATATAATCAATCAACACACTTTAATACCCTAATATTTTATGATATATTTATTTTCAAATAAATTAAATCTCTTTGATACCTTATAACACATGCAACCCCTAGTCTAAATGAACCATGATATAGTATATCATTATAACCAAGTAAATAAATTGCAAGTGATTAATATAACTAAATAAATTATTAAAATTATATGTTTTAAAAATTAATAAAATAAATTCATTGGTTTTAGATTTATTATAAATAAAAATAATGAACATTTGAAACTAAAATAAATGTTTTTCTCAAAAAATATTTTTTTGCTCATAATGAGTTTTTATATTAAACAATTAAATTAATCAAAATTATTGAGTGATTTTAATGAAATTTGAATATTCTATATTAAATAAAATGTTTTATCAGTCATCTAATTTTTCTTTCTAAGAATGAGATAAGAATAAATCCAATTTTTACTTTAAAACTATACTTTTCTAAAATTTGGTTTTGTCATGTTTTGCAGACATATTTTTAAATTATGTTTTACACTTTAGAAAAATTATTTTAAAATTTTAAAATAGTTTTTTAAAACAGAATTTCTAAATTATAATAGAGTCAAATTTTAATAATTTTTGGAAAATAATAATTTTTCAATGAATAGTGAAAATAGTAATTTTTGTTAAAAATTGTTTTTTAGTTTAAAGAATTTACAAAGTTACTTTTTTATTAAAAATAATTTTAAAAGTAATATTAGTTCAAATATATTATTATTATTTCAATATAAGGAATTTTAATCAATTTTATTTCTAATTTTATATAAAAACTTTTTATACTTAAGAAAGTGTTTCTTTTGAAAACAGCTTTACTCCACGTTTATGGATTTAATTTTAAATTAAATTATGAAAATTCAGGGAATTTAATTTGATAAAAAGAATTAAATAATTTGAATAATAATAATTGATATTATTTAATGGGTAAAACTTAATTTTTTTCATAATGAATAGTAATAAAAGTAAAAATAATTATTATTGTCAAAGATAAAATAGGTTTACTGGGGGTTAATCTAAAAATATAAGGGTTAAAATGATCTAAATACTTGGTAAACCCTAATTTTATAGATTTATTTATAAAGTACCACTATCATCTTATAATAAGATCTTTTTGGGAGAAATTGTTTCAAGAAAGGGACTTGAAATTAATTAATAACATTAAAAAATTACAAGTGTGCCACTCACCTCAATTATAAAAGGGAACCTCTTCCTCTCACTTATTCACACCTCTTAATATATTTATCTTCACAAAAACATACAGAAATATCTCCATAAAATATTTAAACAAATTCTAGAGATTCTCTTATTCCCAAAATACAAACCCTAGGGTCCTTAATAAAATATCCGAATGAGGGTTTTCTACGCGAACGTAATTATCTTCACCAAGGTATTTCTTTTAACTTTCTATTTCACTTCTTTAAATTGTGTGTTGATAATTAAAATGTAATAAAAATAGTATATAAAATATAATTAATTTAATTTTTAATTTAATAAAATATATCCATCTCCTCTTCCGTCAAATGGGATACCAAACTGTGAATCATGTGTAAGGAGGATAACCGCCTTCAAACTGATGTGATTCATTTTCCGAATGATTTCCTTGGCCCTAAGGTGCCAGATTTGGTCGATGGTTTTCCCAACCTTCAGTTGTCGACTGCGGAGTTTTAAGAAACAACGGAACTCCTTAACCTTACTCTAGTTTCCCGCTTTAAGAAGAGGCGACCTTCAGTTGATGCTTTCGACAGTGTCGTCTTCAATTCCTGGAATTTGCAGGAAAGGGCGACTGTTGGTTTGATTGATAACCATCACATTATGGTCCGGTTTGCTTCGGAGGAGGACCTCATCACCGCCTAGTCGAGTGCTCCTCGCAGCTGCAACGGCTTTCATTTCTTCCTATTTCACTAGTCTTTCGATTTCCACATGGGTCGCGATCCTCCTTCCGCTGCGGTCTGGGTAAGCTTCCCAAACCTACCACTGCCGTTTCAAAATCCTTCTGTTATTAGGATGCTTGGAAATCTTGTTGGACGGTTTCTGTGCGCTAATAGCCGGACTAGTTCTGTATGTCATCATGTCAACCCGTGGATATGCGTGGAGATCGATGTGTCGAAGATCCATTTTGAGTGTGTTTGGGTAACTATCGGCGAGGAGTACAGGTGAAAGCAACAGGTGTTGTATGAGAACTGGATGGATTTCTGCTCTTCCTGCAATCGGTTGGGCCACTCTTTGGGTACCTGCCATCGGGGCGCTCGTATTTCTGGATGGAAAGCCGGAAGTACCAGTGGAAAGGCTGAGGAAGTCTGTGTGGAGGAGGTCAAGTTGAAACAGACGGGTAAGGAAATGGAGGGTGATGATCGGGGTGGCAGGTATGGTTTTTCACAGGCTGGTTTGGAGGAGCGACAGACATCGAGTCCGGAGGAGGAGAATCTTTTACTCCACGACTCAGCAGCTTTAACACCAACTATGGGTTCTGATGATATTGCGAAGAATAAGGACTCGGAGGATGGTAATCAGAAGGTCTCTGAAGTCTTCTCCAGGCTGAAACAGGACCTTGGCAGCAAGCGCATCTGCAATGACCCGTTTCAGGTGGATAGTGTGAGGGTGAGTGCTGAATTGTTCCAATTGGAGGAGGGTACTTCTGGTATGGAGCAACGGGCTAGTGATGAGGCAGGGTAATTCCATGTTCCCTTTGATGAGGCACTGCAGGTGGGCAATGGAGTCTCTACCAAGGTGAGGTAGGAACCTGTTATGGAGGCGACCATCCCTGTTAGAGAGGAGGGAATAGGAGGTTCCAGTGGGAAGTCTCTGACTCCTTTAAAAATGATAAACAGATTTGAAGGTCTGAATGAAGTTGGTTCGACTCCGGTTTCTTTGCCTAAGATGGTCATCATGATGAGCTAGGACCGGGCTGGTCCTAATAGTGATAGTGTTCCGGAGGAGGGAGGGTCACTCCAGCAGTACGAGGCTCAAGTGGAGGATCAAGGGAAGGGGATCAATGCTGTTATGGAGCAGATGGAAGGAGATGAAGAGTATACTCTTGTTGTTTCTTATGCGAAGGTGGTCTGTTTGGGTGGTGCAGATTCATGTATGGGAAGGCAGGAGGACTCGGCAGAGGAAGGCCTAAGTCCGAAGAGTAACAGGAGTTTGAGGAGGAGGAAGGGAGGGAGGGATTACTCCTCCTTACCTCCTCCTTTGGAGACTCGTTCTGCTAAAAAGATTAACGACAAGAAGACACACACTGAACTTACTTGCCACCAGAATTTAGGGGATCAGGGTGTTCCATTCTTGGACTTGTTACTAAGCTCTGAAGATGAAGTTGTTGAATAGGTCCTACTACTTAATGCAACTGATGAGGAAGTGACCAATATGATGGGGAGACCTCAAAATGTGACTCTGAATCAGGAGCAATTCTCATGGATTGATAAGCAAGACCTAAATATGATTGGAGGATTCAATAAAGGGAAGATTAGTATTGAGGAATACATATGGTCCTGGGACCGGCTGGCATCTGGGATTGAAAAGCTAATGATGGAGTCACCAGGAATCCAGGTTTCATCCTTATCCTAGAAATTGTTTCGGGAATCCAATTTTGGGAATCTTAAATTTATTTTTAATGACCCCTTTTAATGGTTGGTTTCTATTGTTCGGTCTGGGGAAGATGGGTTTTGTGTTGTGTCCACAACCGCTTATGCTTTAGCTTTATGTTTGGATGAGATAGCATGTTGAGGGGCTATGATGCTAGCACTCTACTTGGATCTGCCTCAGATGAGGTTCAGAGCACATAACCTTCGTCGAGGCGTGCCATTTGGATTTGGATGATCGATAGGGTATGGATTCGCCATCAGTTCCGTGCCCGTGCATTCCTGCACGGGACTGCTTGCCAAATGGTCATGCTTTGGTGGAGGCTTCTTCATGGCGCAGTTGTTGGGGAGGGGCAGATCCTGTAGTTTGTTCTGGGTTATTCTCTGTTTATTTGTTTGTGCTTGTTTTGATGGAACTCTTGGTTTCTCACTTTTTCCTTAAAAGTTTTTTGATAATAAAAAAAGTAAATTTTCAGTTCATTATTTAAATTTTTATTAATATTTACCTTTTTATCATTCCATTCTTCTAAATGTGAAAAATGTATCAATGCATACTTGTGACATACTATTTCCGTGAATGGTGTAATTCATTTTTCTATCTATATCTTTTATAGATGACTCTCTCTCTATATATATATATAATTAATATATATGATATTTATGTCAGGATGAAAATTAAAAATATTATGGAAACAAGATCAAAATACAATTATATGAACTTCCTGAACAAAACTCTAATGTAAAAAGAAAAGGTTAACTACCAGTAAGAGAAATTTTAAAAAAATTATTCACAAATTGATATTGAAATATTATAAGAAGATAATTTAAGAGTTTATAAGTATTTATAAGATAATGGTATATAATTATAATAATTTGAAATTTATTATAATGGATAATATAGATATTTTCAAGTAATGGGAAGTAAAGGTAATGGATTTCTGTCTCACTTTTACTTTTGTGGGATACATACCATATCCACCACTTTATTGTTTTATATGGTGTATATAATTCCCATGAAAGCCTTTTATGATTCTACTCATAAAAATTATGGAGATATACATATCCATATAAGGTTATCTCTCTATTGAGTTTTTTAATTTAAATTTAGCAAAGTGGTAAGGGTTTTATATTACAATGTCATTATTTATCAGGAATATTTATAATTAGGTTTTTGAAGATGAAATATTATTACATATATTTCATAAAACTCATTAATTTTATTCTCCTATATTTATTTTAGGATAATATATGTTTTCATTTCATTTTTCTCTCTTTATTTATAAAATATTTTGAAATAATATTTTTTTATAACTAACATTATTTTTGTATTTGGTTAGAGAACATTTTTCTTTTATATCCATGATTTCTAAAAATATTTTTGATAATTATAATAATCTAATCATGTGATTATTTAAAAAAAATCTAATTATTGAATTTTTATAAAATGGTTTAATATTACTTTTCTTTTCATTTTCCTAATTATGATCTTTTTTTTTTACTTTTTACAAAAGTGTGAAAGTAATGTTTACTTTAAACTGATACGATATGAATGAAATTTAATGTTGTCATGAATGCTCAATTATTTTATTCTTCCTTTATATTTTTTCATGTTTATTTTAAAAGAAACTTTTTTCTTTAATATTTTTGAAATTTCCCTACTTTAAATAAGTTATTTTAAAGTGAAATATAAAGTTTTCTTAAGAAATGTTCCAACTGATCTTTTCGAATAATTTTCCATATAAGATGACATCATTGGATGTTTACTAATCATTACTGGGGATATGATCTAGTAATATCATCCTTATTCTTTATATGGATGGTTTATTATTATTATGAAAATAGTTTTTGAAATACATTTCTTTTTTATGGATTTTTATATGATGAAGTGATAAAATGTTCATGAAACCATTTTATTTTCCACTGGTAACACTACGATGAAATATTTGTAAAACACATTTTCTTTTCATGGGTTATGTTATGATGAATATTTTTTTATATTTAGAAACACATATGTATTATTTTAATTATGTTATTGTTGTCCATTAGATTATATATCCCTCCAATGCATTTGGTAAAGATGGATATGTCATGAGATAAACAGACTTGGGATAGAGAGTGAACCCAGTTCGGTATGAGAGTTTTTCCACTGTGATGGTGTTTAGAGTGAACCTTGACTATTAAGATGGTTTGAGGAGTGAACCCAATCCACCATTATAGTTCTTATAGTAATAAATGAACACAATAAAATGTTTGTAGATGCTTATGTGTATTCCACAAACTTATGTCTTATACCAATGTTATATTCTCATGGATATTGTTCATGGATTCCTTTATGATTCATGTCTTATGAACTATAATGATTTATTCCATGATTTGATATTATGATCTATGATTTGTAAGGTATTGTTTTTAAAAATTATTCTCATGTTCACATATCCTTATTCTCATATTATATTGATATATCCCTTATTTACCATTATTGAGCATCTAAGCTCACCCTTTCTTATGTTTCCTTTTCCCTAGGTTATAAATAATGTTTTTGAGTATCTTATGTCTAATAAAGGTTTTATTTATGAAGAAATCAGTGGGTTATTATTTTGATCACTTATGAACTAGCTGTATATGTTTATAATTTTCCAAAGATTCTATACCCATACAATTCTGTTCTAGATCATTATATTTTGTAATAAATATTCATCTAATAAGATTTAATATCCATTACTAAAAGTATGGGTTTATATAGTGGTTATAAGATCAAAGTTTAGTTACATTTGTAAATAAATATGAGAAAAATTCAGTGAGAAACCTAGGGATAATTCTAAGTATAGGATAAAATAATGAATTTTTTGTAATGTTCATAGATGACCTAGGTTAAACCTACGGTTTCATAGATTGAAAATAATGTGTAAATATTTAGACATCCCATGAAATATTTTTTATAAATAATCACTCAGATTAATGTTGTTTGAGTTCATTAAGACCATTTTGGTTTTAGTAAGGAATTTAAGATAAAATGAGTAAGTTTTCATGGTAATAGGTAATCTCAAATATTAAACTACCTTATTTGAGCTTAGTTATATAAATTCTCTTATATCATGATAAGTTTGTAATAATGTTAATTCCTATCCTCAGTGATTATATGTGGAATTAGAATTGAAACCCCTAATAGTATAGTCATCACATCTTGAGTCTATGATTCTTATTTGGTTAAAGTTTGTGGGAATGCTCTTCCAACAAATTTTTTTATTCTTCCTCTAGTTTAATTTGATGTTATCATAGGCATGGATTGTATTTCTTCATATAAATACCATATCAATTTACAAGGAAGGTAAGTCACATTTAATATTCAAAACCAACCAAGGATTATTTATCAGTTTGAAAATAAGTATGAACTACTGATAGAAATCACATCCATTATATGGGTATTGATTCCTTTTCAAAATGGTTATTATCGTAGATAGTTTGGGAGAAAATAAACATCAAATATATACCTATTTTTCTAGAGTTTTTTTATTTCCTTCCAAAATAGTTTCATATTCTTCCACTAAATCATAATGTTTGGATTTAAAAAAAACTTACCTAGTGTTGTTTCAATTTTGATGATTCCATATACAGAATGGACCTAATTCAGTTATAGGAAACAAATAAGGAAATCCAGGAGAATCTTCACAAGGTATTTATTTAGAAAACTGAATCACCTAGGGGTATGCATATTATTTTTTTTTAAAGAAATATGGATAAATTTGAATTTTCATTAATTATTCAGAACATTCTAAGATCACTATCATGAAAAAGTATAATCTACCCCATATTAAGAACTTTTTTGATTAGCTTCATATAGATCAATACTTTTCCAATATTGACCTTCATTTTGGAAATCATCAATTTAAGTTCAAGAAGGAGGATATACCAAATACAATATTCAATTCAAGGAATGGAAACAATGAATATATAGTGATTCCATTTTGTCTTACTAATTACCCCACTATCTTCATGGATTTAATAAATAGATACTTTATAAATTACCTTTGTTCTTATATATTCAAAGTAGAATGAAGATCATAAAGATTACTTGAGTATTGTATTAAGGACCCCAAGAAAGGATAAGCTATACATAAAAACTAAAAAGTATGAATTTTTACGATAAAAACATTCATTTTAAAGTTATATAATCTTAAGCAAGGTTATATAAGAAAATCCATCAAAGATAGAAGTTATTGAACATTGGCATAGACCAACCACTATGCCTAAGATCCATAGTTTTATTTGTTTGACTAGATATTATTGATTATTTTTTGCATAATTTCTTATAATTGTATAATAAAATCACTACATTAACTTAAAAGGAACCCATGTTCCTTTATACAAATTAATGTGAAAAAAATTTCAAGGAATTAAAGACAATGTTAGTCAGCAAGCATATGATCACATTACCCTACTATAGAGAAGGGTTTATAATCTATAATTATACATTGAAAAATATAATGGGATGTGTTCTCATGTATAATTATATGGTTATATTTTATGATTCAAAAATAAATGATTTTTCATGATAAAAATTACATATCTCATGATTTGGAGTTAGTTGTGATAATTGTTTCATTAAAGATATGGTGATATTATCTTTATGGAGAAAAGTGTGATATATATATATATATATAATTGAAATATATTTTCTCTAAAAAATATTTAAATATGTTACATATAATATGGTTGCATTTAATAAATATTATGATTTCTTAACACATTACCACCCTGGGATAGAAAAGAATGCGGTCAATGCTTTGGGTTTAAAGGATCACTACAGGAAAATGCCCTTATACCCACAGTTTTGGGAAAACTCGTGGGTATAGGTATAGTATGGGAACCTATACCCATTTTTTTATAGAAAAATATGGTATAGAGTTTTTTTAGAGAATTATACCATTGTTTTTTATAAAACCATGGGTATTGGATTTTTTTAAGACATATACCCATAGTTTTGAAAAACTGTCAGTGTTGTTTTTTCTGCCGAATGGTAGGAAAAACCATTTTGTGGGACACAAAAAAAATAGAGGGGACATTTATTCCCATGTTTTTTACCTATATCCACAATTTATATAAATATATATAATTTAATATATATTTATATTCCAATAAGAGAAAAGGAGTAGTGGTTAGGCACAAGAAGAATAAAAGGGAAGTCCAGGGATTGAATCTCATGGTCGCATATTTTGTCTATGTTATACCCACAATTTTACAAAACATGGGAATAGGTTAATGACATGGTGGAGTGGATCTATGCCCAAGGTTTCCAAAACTGTTGTTATAGCTCAGGTCTATACCCACACCTCAGTTTCCCATGGTTTCAAGGGATATACCCATGGTTTGAAACCATGGTTATAGAGAAAATTTCTAATAGTGAATCATGTTATCTTATATGTGAAGAGAATCACAAAAGATATAATATTTATAAATTTTCAATGTTCGGATTTAGAAATCTTGACATAAGGTGGGATAGATTATCTTGATCAAATGTGTGTTCAACTATCTACCCATGCAAGGATTAAAGAGTTGTAAAAGGAAGACGTAGAGTTGCAGAAGAATGTGAGAAATGTGCTTGAGTTTAACCTTGACTATGATGGAATTGTATGGTTATCGATACTATATATAGAGATTTATTTGTTGTATTAGGCTTTTATTTGATCATTATCTATTTATTATAGAATTGTGAAGATGTATAGAAATCTAAAAGAGTATTTCGGGTGGGAAAAGTATTGCAAAGTGTGTATCTTGGTACTTGGTATGTCACCAAGTTAAGGCTGGTAGATAGAAGTCTAAGGGTTTGTTTCATTCATTATCCATACCATAATAGAAATGGGAGAATATTTCCATAGATTTGTTCTTTAGACTCCCCAAAATATATAAAGTCCATAATGTTATTTGGGTTTTAGTGAATTTTCTTTTAAAGTCATCACACATCATTTCTATAAGATAATATTATTCTCTTGATATGATTCTCCGAATATACATTAACGTTGTGGTAAGGTTTTATGTAATTCTATATTCCATTATATCTGATCGGGAACTAAGTTTTACCTCGAAGTTTTGTTGATGTCTTTAGAATAATAGGGATATAGAGTTGAGTTTTAGTACTGGTTATCAACCTCGAATAGATACCAGTCTGAGAAAAAAAATAAACCCTATGGGATATTATATGATTTTTTGTTATATATTTCAAATGTATTTAGGATAAAAACATCCTATATTGGAGTTTTATTACAACAATAGATTTCACTCAACCATTAAGATGACTCCTTTTAATGAAATCTATGGAAATAACTATAGAAATACCATGTGATGGTTTGGTGTTAGGTAAAGAAAACCAATGGGACTTAATCTAGCTAAGTATATAGAAGAAAATGTTATAACCATTCAATATCACGTCATAGAATCTCAATGTCAATAGCAAATAGTTGTTGATAGTCATCAACATGATCCAGAATTTAAAGTTTGTAAGAAGGTTCTTCTATGAATTTCTTCATTAAGGATTGTTATGTGGTTGAAAATTCAGGAAAATCTAATCTATAAGTTTATTTTTACCTCTTTTAATTATTTATCAGGAATGGATGATATCTAATCTTTGGGTACTTCCTCTGAAGCACTTTCATTTTCATGATTTGTTCCATGTATCTCTCTTGAGGAACTATAAAACCAATCCATGGAATGTACTACACTCAGAGGTCATAGCACTAGAGAATGATCTTTCTTATGATGAAAAACCTTTATAAATCTTGGACCAAGAGATAAAGGGTTATGAAACAAGACTACCAACACAGTTAAAGTTATCTAGAGGAATAAAAAATGAAAATAAGTTACGTATGAAATCAAGGATGAGACGATTTATATATATCATCATTTTTTATTTCTAAAAAATATAATTTTAAAGGGTAAATTAATTTTAAGGGGGTTAGAATGTAACACCCCAAGATTTTATGATATATTTATTTTGAATTAAATTTAATCTCACTGATATCTTGCGATACACGTAACCCTGAGTCTAAAAAAACATAATATAATATAGAATTACAACATAGTTGTTAAATAAGAGGGTATAATTATAACTAAAAAATATGGAAATTATATTTTTTATACATTTATTAAATAAACTCATAGGTTATTAATTAATTAATTATAATGAAAATAAAAATTAGTTGAAATTAAAATAAATGTTTCTCTAAAAAAGAATTTTTATGTGAGCTTATCTTAATAAATTAAATTAATCATGAATTTTTAATGATATTAATGAAATTTATATATTCTATATTCTATAAAAGAATTTAGCATTCATTTAATTTTTTTTATATTTATGGGATAAGAATGAATTCAATTTTATGATTTAAAAATATATTTCTCTAAAAGTGGTTTCGTCGCGTTTTCACACTTATTTTAAAATTAATTTTTTTGAAAATTTAATAAATGTTATTCAAAAAAATTATCTTTATTTTTGAATACAAATTTTAAAAATTATCTTAGAGTAAATTTTTTATAATTTTTAGAAAACATTAATTTTTTGATTAATAGTGAAAATACTAATTTTCACTAAATAATTATTTTCATTTAAAGAATTCAAAAAGTTCCATTTTACTTTTAAATAATTTTGAAACTAAAATTAGTTCAATTAAATTATTATTAATCTAATTTATGTTATTTTAATAAATTTTATGTTTAATTTTTCAATAAAAACGTTTTATACTTAAGAAAACTTTTCTTTGAAATGTTGTTTTTCGTCGTATTTACAGTTTTAATTTTAAATTAAATTCATCCACGTATATGAATTTGTATTTATAAAATTAATTTAATATTTGGAATAATAATAATTAATATTATTTAATATGTTCAATTTAATTTTTTTATAATAAATAGTAAATACAGTACAAAATAATTTACCGGGATTAAAGCTAAAAAAACATTTTACTAGGGGTTAATCTATAAAGATAAGAGTTAAAATGACCTAAAAACTTTCTAAAACCCAATTTTTTTGTTATATTTCGACCTTTACCATTATAAAATTCAATTATTATCTATTTTTTATCCATGTTTCTAAGAAATTTACTTGACATTATCTTAATGCTTTGAAAAATTACAAGTGTGAAACTTAAATCTATTATAAAATGGAACCTCCTGCCCTCACTTCTTAAAACAAATTAAGACATTTAACCCAAAAAAAGATAACAAAATATTTCCCAAAAATCCTTATCTACATTCTAGATCTAATTTTCTTCCCAAAATACCAAACCTAGGGCCCTTAATAAGATATTCAAAGGAGGTATTTCTGGGTACATGTATTTGTCTTCACCAAGCTCTTTCTTTATTACTTATTATTTTACCACCTTTAATTATGTGTTAATAATTAAAATATAATAACAATGGTATATAAAATATACTAATATGTTACTATTTTTATAGCATAACCTATATCCATCACCAATTTCATAAAATGGGAAATGAAACCATCAATCTTGTGTACGGTGGACTACCACCTCGCGAACCAATGTGATTCGTTTTCCATCACCACCTCTCATAGATGGGTATAATAGTGGATTTAAATTATATTTATTTTATTTATGACAGAATTATACACTATAATTATAATATCATGTCTAAATTCTTATATCCAAATTCATTGGAAAACAATAATGCCACTTGTGCGTACGTGTAGACTACCGCCACCATGAAGCGATGTGACTCATTTTTCATTTTCCCTATACATGGAAGATAATAATTATAAGTTTAATAAATATATATGATATAATATAATAATTATTCTGGAAAGTTTAATTAATATTTAACATACATTATTTCCATTTTTCAAAAAGTGAAAACAGCGTTCATGTGTACGTAAAACATCCTGTCTCCATGAATGATGTAATTTATTTTTCTATCTCCATCCTTTATAGATGAATATATATATATAATGAATATATATGATATTTATATAATCATTTATATTATTTATATTATTTAATAATGATCAAAGTGGAAGTACATGAACTGCCAAACTGAAACTCTAATAAAAAATGAAACAGTTAACACCTAGAAATGACAATTTTAATTAGGAATTATTAATAAATGGATATTTAAATATTATAAGTATAAAATTTATCATTTTATAATAATTTAAATTATTATTTTATATAATTATAATAAATTTAAATTTATTATATAACATATTATAGTTCTTTTTATGCTATTGGGACTCAAGATAAGTGATTTTCGTCTCACTTTTACTTCTGTGGGACACATTTCATATCCACCACATGTTTCTTTTATATAGTGTATATAGTACACGTGAATATATCATATGATCATCGTACTTAATATTATGGGCATATACATATCCATATAATCTTATCCCTCTCTTGAGGTTTTTATTTTAAAGTTACCAAAGTGGTAAGTGTTTTATTTCACGATCTTATTGTTTATCTGGATTATTTATGATTAAGTTTCAAATGATGAACATTTATGATATTTACCTCAATAAACTAATGAATTTTATTATACTATGGTTATTTATTGAGAATTATTTTGTTATTTTAATTTTAATATCTTTATATACATAAGATACTAAAAGATTATTTTTAACGAAAAACCAACTTTATTTCTCTATTCGGTCGAAAACCTTTTTCTTCGATATCCATGTTTTCTTAAAATGTTTTAAAAAATGTTTATAATATTCTCATATGATTATTTAAATTAATATTTAAACATGATTTAATTTTTAAAAAATGGTTAATATGTAATATTATTGTCATTTTATTAATGAGGTATTTTTTAACTTTTTACAAAAGGATGAAAGGAATGTTTTATTTCAACTTATACAATATGAATAGAATTTACCACCATTATAAAAAATTAATTATTTGAATATACCATTATAATTTTTCAAGTTTATTTTCAAAGAAAATGTTTTCATTAATATTTGTGAAAATTTTATATTTTAAATAAGTGATTTCAAATTGAAAAGTGTATTTTACTCAATAAATATTCCAAGTGATCTTTTTAAATAATTTTCCATCTAAGATGATATCCTTTGGTGTTTATTAATAATTAATAGGAATATTATCCAATAATACCATCCATAATCTTTATATACATTTTTAATGATTATTGTGATAATATTTTTATAAAATCAGTTTCTTTTCCATGAGTTTTTCGATGATGAAATAGTGAAATAATTACAAAACCCATTTCTTTTCCATGAGTAATATTATGATGAAATGTTTATGAAACCCGTTTCATTTTCATGAGTAATGATATGATTTATGTTTTATGATATTATGGGACCCATATTTATGATTCTTCCTATGTTATGGGTGGCCCTTGAATTCCATATTCCTTCAATGTATTGGGTAATGATAGATATCGCATGAAATAAATATTTATGGAATGGAGAGTAAACAAAGTTTAGTAAGGGACTCAATCCAATATTATAGTCTTGAGAGTGAACCTTGGCTACTTATAAGGTTTGGGGAGTGAAACCAATACACTATGATAGTTTTTGAAGTAATCCTCGACTACAAAGGAAATGATTTTCAATGATTTTGTTTATGCCAAAAACTTATGTCTTATTATAATATTATGATCTCATTGACAATGTCCTTTATTCATTTATTATTCATGTCTTATGAATTTTCAAGATTTATTACATTATTTAGGATTATGATATATGACATACAAGGTATTGGTTTCAAATTTTATACTCATTTTCTCATACCAATGTGCTCATGTTATGTTTATATCTTCCTTATTTACCCTTACTAACCATCAGATCCCAACCATTCTTATGTTTCCTTTTCCCCAAGTTATGAATAAATTTTTTAGGTGTCATATGTCTTAAAAGGGGTATAGTTATGAATAACTAAGTGGGAGATGATTTATTTCAATTATGAACTTGTTTTTTATCTATCCAGGATTCCAATGATACTAGAACTATACGATTATAGCATGGTTTATTATGTTATGTAATGAATGTTCATCTAATAAGATATAATTTCTATATATTAAAAGTATGGTTCCCTACACACCCCATAGGGGAAAATAATTTAAGACTTTGTTTAGTAATATATTTTATCATAAATATATTTACATGGATGAAAAGGCCTAGTTTTCTTTTCCTAATCAACAAATAACTACTCAGGCTCACATGTGATTTTAATTAATCAATAAATTAGGGGTAAATCATTCATTTCAATTAAATTCATCATTCAGAGTTCAAATTCCTAATTTCAATTTCAATATTACATTTAAATTTCAAGACCAAAATAAAGGTTTTCATAAAGTTATTGACTTTCAAAATAATCCTTCATTTAAATCCTTTTTTTTCAAGAATCAACATCAAATAATTTTAAGTCATCTTTTCTCAAAATCACAGTATATTTTCAAAAACTTTGAAAATAGGTTATATTTCAAAAATTTCATTCCTTTTAAATCAACCATATAAATAATTAAAATTAAAGGCTTACAAAACAATTGAAAATAACTTTTGATTCTAGAAATAAATCATAGTTTCAATTTTAGGAAAAGTATTTACAAAACCACATACTTTTTTGTCATGCAATAAAATGATCTAAAACTCAAAATGGGAACTGGAAAAGGAGAATCAAAGTATAGTAAAATAAAATAGGGATACCTAGAATCACAAACCATAAAAATGAAATTTAGATCCATTGACATCATTTGGATACATCACTCTCTAAGAATGTGAGAGAAGATGAAGTAAGAATTCCGAATCAGAGAAGTTTTACTTACTACAGGGAGATCAATTGTATTCATTGGTTGGAGGATTCAAGTAACCGATTGAGAGCCTCTAAAATCAAAAGGATTTTATTAGATTAAAATGAAAGGTTTTTATAATTTATAATTTGGGTGTTAATATTTTAATTAAAAAATTCACGGGATTTAAAACTTTTTCATGTGCTTTTCTGGGTTAGGTCATAATGTTAGTACTAATATTAAGCCTAACCAAGCTCCATCACTAGGCTTCCAGAAAGGGTACTTGGTTTGGACACATGGTTAGAAAAATAGTGCACCAACCATCTAAACCCTCATTATCCAATTCCACATGACTTATAGGGTAGGCTACAGGGTTTTCACTAATCATGCACTACCCTCAAATGCCATCAAATGGTTCACATGGTTTTTTTGGATAAATAATATTATTTTCCCTAACTGTGTCCTAACTATTCCAATCCTATAAAAATTTGAAAAATTATCTTGAAAACTCAATAAATGACCCAAAATAAGACCCAAATAAAATATGATCAAAATAATGGGTTACATGTACCTAAAATATGGTAACAAGAGGTTTCAACCACCCCACCATAAAAACTTTCTGCCCCCAGAAATATTGTCAAGAAGACTCCATGTCAATGATATGAGTCTAATAATCTCTCATTAGTGCCTCACACATTCAGGACTCATGATAATGAGGACCATGCTTCCAAATCACATGAACCAAAGGTATAGACTTCTCATAAAAGTACCATTGTATCAGAATCAGCAATCCAAACTAGCACCTCAGTCATGGATAAATCAGATTCCACATTGGTTCTTCTTATATCGTGACACGATAAGAGTATGAAAGATAATTTTTGAGCTATAATACATAATAAATGTTATAAATTTTCGTTAATTGATGTGGAAAGAAAAAATAGTTATCCAAGTTTCTAATCTTCTCATTAATATAAAATGGTCCCACGTATCTTGGTGCAAACATTTCCTATAGTATAAGCTATTGGTGACCCAAACAAGGTGAAACTCTAAAAAAATCATTTCACTAAATGAAATTTATAATGTGAATTAATAATGATTAGCATAATATTTATACTATATCGGATCCATCACTATTTTCTTATTAATCAGCTCAAACATTGTCGCCATCTCTTAGACCAAACTGGGTCCAACCGAGGAAGTTTCACCAATCTTTAGCCAACATAATGGATATTTACACAGATATTCATACATGGCCTTAAAGGGTTCTATGCTTATGAATTAATAGTAATTATTGTTATAGGAAAACTCAACCATCCCCCTATAGACACCTCAAGATCCATCAAAGTCAAGAGTGAAAACACATATCATATCAGGCGGGATCTATATAGGTTGTTCTGTTTATCCATCTATCGATAGATGATATGTTGTTCACAAACTCACCTATGATCCCATAACCTCTAGTATGGCCTTCCAAAAACTATAAATGAACTAGGTGTCCCTATCAGAAAATATTATAGATTTAACTCCATGAAACCAGTTGATCTCTTACATATTTAGACTTTATAAGACCCCAACTTTAGTTGTATCTTGAATGTGAATAAAGTGAGCTCATTTGGCCAGCCAATCAATTAATACCCATAGCACATTATACTATTTTGGGGAACAAGGAAACCCAACCATGAAATCCATTGAAAACTCATCCAACGTTGAATTTGGCACTATAAGGGGATGAAACAAACCCAATGTTTTCTGGTACATGGACATGAACTGTGGTCAAGAATAACATTGAGAAACTAAATCAACAATGTATTGTCTCATAACTAGACACCATAATTATCACAACATATCATAAAACATATTTATGGTTCTATGGTGTATTGACCATTGGGAACTATGGAAATCCCCCATCATAATGTTTCTCATACGAAAAGGTATAACATACTGGATCCAAAATCAAAGGATACCCTCAATATATAATGATTATCATTGATGTTCAATCCCCCATAAAGAGATTCCCGAATTAAATGGAACACATCATTAAGTTTTTTCAACTGAATAATCATTTTCATAATAGTGTAGGTAAAATATACACTTTCTGAAATAATCTTAGTCTCATTCTCCCAAACTCCCAAATTTATACTGGAAAAAAGATCAATTAAATTATACTCTTCCAATGATTCTTTCAAGGAATCGGCAAAAATTTTCCTAGTAAAAGAATCTATGATGACATTCTCCTTACCAAGGGTTTAGGAATATCAAAATACAAATATTGCAGATAATCCACCCATCACCTCTAACTGAGGTTCAAATATTTTTGAGTGAATATATAACTCAGGCCTCTATCATTATAATAAACAGTAAACCACTTTCCTTAAAGGTAATTCCCCCAACACTTAAGAAAATTAATCATTGATATTTGTTTGAGTTCATGAGTCTGATAGTTCTTCTAATATGTCCTAATTGTTCAATAATTACAGGACACTATTTGTCACTCTACATGAGAACATATCCCAAACTTGAATATGATGTGTCAAAAAATACCACGTATACTTTTCTAGGTTTCACAATATTCAACACTAGAACATAAATCAAAATCCACTTCACATGATCCAAACAATATAGAAAAGTTTAATAAAAAAATAAATTTACTTCTTTTTAATTATGACAAGTCATTCGAGAAGAAACTTTTGATGGATATTTAACAAACCATTGGTAATACCCTACCAATACTAAGAATCTCTAAATCTCAAAAAAAACATTTTTTGGTTGTTCCCATGTCATAACATCCTTCATATTCTTATGATTGAGTGAAGTAACATGTTTTGAGTCCATATTTTCTAAGAAATTAACTTCTCAAATATAGAAATTACATTTTGATTGATTTTCATAAATCTGATTACCTAAAGAAATGACCTGAACTACTCTCATATAACATGCATGGTCTTCATCATCCTTAGAGTAAAATAATATTCCATTCACAAACACCACGACGAGGGAATTGATATATTCATGGAATATATTTTTTTCAATTTTATAAAAAATATCAGATCATTTATTAGAGTAAAAGATTTAACAAGTTACTCTTAAAAGATATACCTACTCTTGAAGTCTGTTTTCAAGATATTATATTCATTGATTCTAAGATGGTGAAAACCAGAAAAAATATTGGTCTTCGAGAACCACATTTTCTTCTTTAAAATGGTCAAACAAATTATCAATCCAAGGCAACAGATAATTTTTCATTACCATAACTCAATTGAGTTTCTGTTAGTTAATATAGGGGTAAATTTTTTTATTATATTTCTTTGTAAAAATTATAGATGCTTCCCCAGGTGAAAAACTTGGTTGAATTAATCATTTATTGAACAAATAATCCAACTGAGTCATTAACTCATTCAATTTAACGAGTTCTATATAGTAATAAGGTATAGAGATTTTTTGGGTACCTGGTACCAAATCTATAAAGACACTGAACGTATCATATATAAATACTATATCTTAATATATGAATATACATTACCAAAAATAACAATCCACTCTATAATTGTTTAGGTCTATTTCTTTGGGAAACTTGGACACTTACACAATTGATCTATAAGTGATTTGTGTCATCTCCAACTATGTTCTTCATAAATACCAACCTCCTTATACATATCATACATAGTACCTTTCATCATAACCTAGGAAAATAAAATATAATAAAGGGTGATCTCAAATGATTTGTAAAGGTAAACAATAGATATATCAATATATCATGAGCATAAGATTATGAGAAACTGAGAATAGCATTAAAAAACCATACCCTTATATCATAGATCATAAACATGATTCATGGAATAAATATTACCAATTTATAATACATGAATCATAATGGAACCAAAGAACATGATCTTGGAGAACATAAGATTTTCATAAGGAATATATTTTTGGCATAAAAATAAAACATCATTTTCAAGGTATTCAAGGCTTATTTACAAGGATACCGTAGTATAATTAGTTCACTCCCCATGCCATAAGAGTATTCAAGGTTCACTCCCAATACTATAATAGTTTAACAATTCCCTTACTCAAATGGGTTCACTCCCAATTTCAATCCTGTTTATCTTATGAGATATAAAGCTTTACCCAGTTCAATGGATGGAGATGTATATACAACCCATAAAATAATTAAAATCATACATATATATTCCAAAATATAATAAAACATTCATCATATTAGAACCTAGGAAAATAAAAGAAAAATTCATAAACATTTCTTCATTACAAAACCAATGGGAAAGAAAAAAGTATCATAATAATTATAGAATAACACATGGAAAAATTAATGGGTTTCATAATCACTTTATCATGGTATAACCCATGGAAGATAAATTGGTTTCATATAAATATTTTCATCATAAATATAAACCATATTGAGAAATAATAAACATAGTATCATTTGATCATATCCCTAATAAATCTTAAGTAACATCAAAGGATATCATCTTAGATTGAAGATGAATTCGAAATATCACTTGGGAAATGTTTTGAGGAAAATAGAATTTCTACTTTGAGAAACACTCTTAAAAATATAAAACATTTTAAGAATAGTTTTCATTGAAAACAACCTTAGAAACTTATAAAATATTATTTAAAAATCATTTAAAACCATCCCTCATGGAAATATCCCTTCCACTAGAAAAAAAACTTTTGAAAAAAAATATTAAAAAATATTTGAAATAATTTACTTTGAAAATAAGATTTAAAACTTATAAATTAATCATTAAAACACTTATTAGTAATTATATAATGAAATTCTATACATGTCGTACATGTTAAAATAAATATTCCTCTGGCATTTTTCATAAAATCCAAATGAGTCTGGTTTTTTGAAAATGAAATGGATATTACTTTTATAAAAATTTAAAAAAGTAAATAATGATCAAAATTTTCTTTAATATATATTTTATAAAATTTTAAAACATTTTTCAAAACATTTTTTAAAAACATTGGTATGAAAGAAAATGAATTTTTGACCGAAGAGAGAAATGAAATTTTTTTTTAAATCATTATTTTGAACTCCTGAGTACATAAAGAGTTTAAAATGAATGGAAAACATTTATAATCATGAAATAACTAGATAAGAATAAAATTATTGAGTTTATTTAGATATGGATCATATTATTTCCTCATTGGTAGTGTAAACATAAACAGTCCTGATAAATGATGAGATTGTATCAAAAAACAATTACCACTTTGGTAAAATTGAATTATAATCCCCATTATATAATAACATTAAATTAAAGTTAAAATATCATGAGAATAAATAAATTAATGAAATTACATTTCAAATGGTTTTTATATAAACCTCATAAAAGAAGATAGGTGCATAACATAATAGATGTCTCGAAGACGGAAAATTGTGACAAAAATCCCTTACCGCTTTGGAAACTGTTGAACCATAAACCCCATGAAAGATATATCCCCAAATGAATATGAAAATACCAATAATGTTTTAGATAATAATCATAAAATACATTCATGGTCAGTATATACAACACATAAAATATATTGGTGGTGAATAAGACATGTGTCTCATAGAAGTAAAAAGTGAGACGGAAATCCCTTACCTTAAGTCTCAAATTACATTATATATGTTTGATCCTAAGGTATAATAAATATAAGTTTGTAATAAATATATTAAATAATCATTTTATATATATAATACCATACATTATTTACTTATGTCCTTTCATTACCTGGTTATTAGTATTTCATTGTTAAAATCATGTTTTGGGTGATAACTTCTTCGTTTTCATGTATGTTATGGTTTGGTATTTTCAGTCCTTATATTTTCATCATGGTTTCATAATAAATATAATTTTAAAAAACATATAAATATCATATATATTTAATATATATTTATTAAAAGTAATCTATAAAATTTAGAGATAGAAAATGAAATGCACCGTTCATAGAGACGGTTGGCCATACATACCCATCAAAGCTATTTTCATTTTCTCAAAAGATGAAATAAAACAAAGTTAAATAATATATTAACATTAAATAATAATTTTTATGTCAAATATATCACATATATTCATTAAATTTTCCCTTATTACCCTTTATGCAGAGCATTAGTGAAAAACAAATCACATCATTTCGTGAGGTTGTAGTTCGCTAGACACACGAATGGAATTATTATATCCCCTACATAATGGATAATAAGAAGGTATATTCAATATATTTTTTAAATAGGTAAAATTAATTTAAAATATAATGTATATTTATTTAATTTATCCTTATTACCATCTATGTAAAATAGAAATGAAAACACGTCACCTCGGTTCACGAGGCGAAAGTTTGCCGTACGCATGAGCGACATTACTGTTTTCCAACAGGTTGGTAGGTAAGAAGGTACATGTGGTATTATAAATAAATAGTGATAATAATATAATAAATATCATATTGAAATATTAAATCCATCATTATATCCATCCATGATAGGTGGCGATAGAAAACGAATAACATCTGTTCACGATGCGATAGTCCATCGTGCCATTGGATGATGATTTCTTGTCCCATTTGATGGAAGTGGATATGTATTTTTTGGTATTAAATTAACATAATAAAATATAAGTATATTTTATATAATTAATTTATTATATCTTTATAATTTAATAATATTTTAATGAGGTGTCAGAGTAAACCAAATAAGGATGCTCGGTTAAGCACAACATCTCTTCTTCAAACAACTTATTTTGGTTTTCAATAAAAGGCTTCTTAGGATAGATTTATGAAAAAAAACTAAGGTTTATATAATGAGATTAGGTTATTATGTAAGGTATTTTTCTGGTATTTTCTGAACCAAATGGTTAACTAAGTATGAATAGGAGATGATAAGGGTGTCCTTTTATAAGAGAGGGAGAGGACACGCTTAGTATTTTGAAAAGAATAAAGTGTACCCAAATTTTTCATATACTGAAAATATCCAAAGTGTTATATTATACAATATTAGGGGTTATAAGGTATAAATATTTCTATAAAATGGTTTTTTAAAAGTTTATAGGTAATTTTATGCCTTATCTATTTAGTTTAACCACCCTCTAAACCCATTTTCACTTTAACCGCGATAATTATTTTTTACTAGTTTTTCTATTTATTATTGAAAAATTTTATGTTGAAATTATTATATAATATAAATTTTTATAATTAAAAATATTTAATCTAATTTTATAAATTACATTCAAATAAGTGTAAATTTTTAATTTAAAATTAATCTAACAAACGCGATGAGAATGCGGTTTTCGAAAGAGAAAATATTCAAAAGTTTAAAAATAACATAAAAAATCAATGTGAAATTGATGAAAAGGAACTTAATAGGATTAATAGATATATAAATGAACTAATTTTACTTTTAAAACCATATAAAAACAATTTTTACATTTTTAAATGCTTTAAAAACATTTAGAATTCATAATAAAAACTAGTATTTTCACTATTCATTAAAAAAATTATCTTCTTAGAAAATACTCAAAGATTCAACTAAATATAACATTGACATGATTGTTTCAAAAATTATTTTCATTTTTTAAAATATATTTTATATAATATAAAAAAATTAATTTTCAAATTAGTTCACAAAAAGTGAAAAAAACTACTTTTTAGAAAATATTGTTCTTAAGGGTAAAATTGGATTTATTCTTATCTCTTATATAGAAAACACAGAAGATGAATGTTAAAAATTTGATAGAATATGTAATATATAAATTTCAGTAAAATAATTCACTAAAAGTTATTTGTTTAATTTATTAAGATAAAATGTGTTTTGGTGTATAAAAATAGTTTTTCAGAAAAATATTTCCTTTATTTTAAAATAGTTTTTATTTTTATTTATAATTAATCAATCACCAAAGATTTAATTTTATATTCTATTATAAACCATATATTTTCATAAATTAGTTAATATTATTCATACCCACCATTCTACTATCTGTGTGATAACTTTCATATTTAATAATAATATTTTGACGGTATTTCACATTTCATTTAAACTTGATGTTTCATATAACACAAGATAAACTTAGTGTTGCATGTAACACAAAATATTGAAAAGGTTAAATTTCTTTGAAAAAATATATTTCAAAAAATCATAGGGTGTTAGATTTTATCCCCCTAAAAATGATTTATCCCTCAAAATTAATCACATTGGAACCAACAACTGATTATAGTTTTAACTCATTATATCCCCATGTTCCCACGTAACTTCATTAATCTTTTGGTTTCACCATAAAACATTGATGAGGTCAGTTCTACTATTTTATATAACATTCTTTGTATGATCCCAAATCTCTATATGTTTTTCCTCATAAGATATATCATGCTCTAGTTGTAATACCTCTAAGTTCAGTACATATGAAGGATCCAGTATGTACTTCCTCTTGAGAGATGCTTGAAACACATCATGAACGTGGGAGAGGTTTGGTAGAATGTCCAACCAACTGGATACCATATTGATACTGTCAAGAAATTAAAATGGGATAATATTCCTATATATTAGTTTTCCATTCTTTATTCAATAGATAAATTCATAGAAACACCTTCTCTCCAACTTCAACTTCAAGATCACATAAACAATTTCCATCATAACTTTTTTTTAACTCTAAGCTTCCTTGATGTGTTGCGGTATGTCTCTAACCTTCTCTAAAATTTAATTAGCCAAATATATTACTAATATCTTCATTCCTATAACTTCTTCCCAATAAATTGGATTTATACACTTTTTCATCATAAATGAATTACTAAGGATCCATATGAATTCTCAAGTAAAATCAATTATTGAAATAAAACTCAACTAGATTATGGTGTTGATCCCAACCACCTTTGAATTCCATAGAATAATATCATATCATATCCTTTAGGGTTTGATTTTTTCTCTTAGACTGACCATCTATCTGAGGATGATGCGCAATGCTAAAACTAAAATCTATATTAATATCTTACTAAATACATCACCAGAACTTCGGGATAAACCCCTTATCCTCATCAGATACAATGGAATGTGGTACTCTATAAAACCTTAACACTCCCTTAATGTATATCCTATAAAAATTATCGAGAGACAAATATTCTCTGATTTAGATGAATTGTTATGACTTTGTAAAGATATTGACTATAACACATGTAGAAATATTCCCTTTAGATATTTAAAAGACTCTGATGACAAAACAAATAGTGATGTTTTTTCATTTCCATTTAGTTATAGATAATGGTTGTAAAATCCCCTTAAACATTCATCTCTATTCCTTAAATTTATTATATTCCTAGTACTAAGATATACACTAAACAATATCTATCTTCATTTTTTCCCCCTATAAATTCTCTTTCATGTAGTCTAGTGGTAGGTGTTATACTCTTTTTATACTTTGGCAGTGGATTCAAGCCTCGTGGACTTGACGGATGTGACAGGTTGTCACCCATCATGAGGGTTATCATTTTTACAAACTCTATTAATATAATACCAAATTGTAATAACCCATATTTAACTCAAAATAAAGCATAAGATAAACCCTAAAGGTAACAAATACTTTTAATCTAATCCCACAAAATGCAAAGGCATTTTTCCTCAAATAACTTTTTCACTACAACATATACAAAACAAAAAGGTTGTATTGCCATAAATTTCTGTAAAAATATCATTAATCTTGAAAAAAACCCATCATGTAATTCCTAAATATAGGTTTCTAATACATTGAACTTAATATAAATTTTAAACTTACAAACCCATGATGGAAGCCATAAATATTAAGTTAATATTGAATGGATACATATATTCTCCCAAAAATAATGTATTCCTTAGATGTTTCTTGACTGTTATAACCAAAATACCATAAGCAAAATACATATACAACTTAATTATAGAATTAAAATACATAAATACTTTAACATTTTTTAATTTAATTATTTGGTATAAATAGATCCTTCCTTTTTCTATAGGAAAACCCTTAGTTTAGTTAATTGACTCAGATAATTCCTATATTCCTCAAATATAATACATCAAATTTAAAGTAAATTTATTGATTCATGAGCTTAATTTCAATTTATAAAACATCTTCCCCTCCATTTGAGAAATTCTTTCAGGTTTTTCTTCCCACCTTCTTCACATTTAAGAACCCAAATCTTCTTTCTTCTATGTTAATTATCATATGAACATTCATAAAATTATATATTTCTTTTATTTTATGTTTTTAGAAACTCACTAAACATCAAATTTTTAATAATATGTCACAGTAGTTGGTTAGGAATAATCACAATATCTTTATCTCTAGTCATCATCCAATTTGGCTTCTAAAAATCATCGAATTTTCCATTATATTCAGTTTTAACATGATTCTTCCTGATTACAGCTATTGAATAAAACCAAAAATCATAGCGTGAGCAACACTAATCATTTTGGAAACACCCATAATCATGAAAAAGAACATCTAAGATGTATAAATCATGACCCTTTATTTTTTACCTATGATACCTAAGGTTTATCCTAGGTCATTCATATTCACCTTATATTTAAATCATTCATGATGGTTCATAATGTTTTTGTGAATTTACAAAGAATACCCCTCAGGAGATTCAAACTAGGTGTGTAGAAAGGTCCATTTTTTGTGCACCATATAATGATTGAGTTCATTTCAATGCACCGTTTTCAAAGTTATTACCCCTACGTACCTCTGTTCTGGAGCCACATACACTTGTTATATCCATATAGGGATGTAATCACTTGGAAATAACTCATTCTATCCTTTACCAATATTCCTAGAAGTTTTTCTATACATAGAATTATCCTTAAACTTATCCTTAGAAACATTCCTAGAAATATCCTTAAACATATAAATAGATATCTCACTAAATGTTTCCCATCCACATTTCCAAAGGTTAACTAAACTTTTCTCTACTACTAACTTTAAAGACCCCAAACATCACATACATTAATATTACATCTTAATAAATGAATATTAATTAAACAACATAATTATATACAATAAAATCATTTAGTTATAGTTACATTGGAAACTTTGAGACATAAACAACCAGTCCATAAGTGATCTGTGTCATCTCCCACTATGTTCTTCAAAACTAACACCCTTCTTAGACATTTCATACATAATAACTTTCATCATAACATGGTGTATAAAAACATAACAAATAATAATATCATATGCTCAATAAGGGTGTAAAATAGAGATATCAACATATATTGAGCATAATAGTATGAGAACATGAGATCAAATTTCGTAAAACAGACCCTACATATTTTATATCATAAACTTGAGTCATGTCTTAAATCTTGGCAATTTATAACACATGGATCATAATGGAATAAAAGAACATTATCCATGAGAACATGAAATTTGAATGAGGAATAGTTTTATAGAATATAGATAAGCATAAAAATTCATTTCCTTAGTAGTTAAGGCTCACTACCAAGGATATAATAGTGGAATGGGTTCACTACTAAGAATATCATAGTGGTAAAAGACCCTTACTGAATTGGGTCTACTCCCCATTCCAGTTATTTTTATCTTGTGAGATATAAATCTTGACCCAATGCATTAGATGGAGATATAGGTCACACCCTTCACATAATTAAAATCATACATTCATGTTCCACAATATCACAAAATATTCATCATATTAGAAAACATTAAAATAAATGGGTTTCATAAACATTTCAGCATAGCATAACATGTCTAAAAGAAATGGGTTTCATAATCATTTCATCATTTCATAATAATATGACCCATGGAAAACGGAGCATGTCCTATAAGCATTGTATCATGGTATAACCCATGGAAGAGAAATAGGATTCACAAATAACTTTTCATCATAAACATAAACCATCTTGTGAAAAAATAAAGATGGTACCATTAGATCATATCCCATTAAGGCTAAGTAACATTAAAGGATGTCACCTTATATGGAAAAATGATTTATAAAAATCACTTGGAAATTTTATTGAGTAAAATAGAATTTAAACTTTTAGAAACAATTTTAAAACCTAAAACATTTTTAAAATCTTTTTCTTTAAAAATAATCATGGAAACTTATAAAATAATATTTAAAAATAATTTAAAATATTTCTCGAGGAAAATATCCTTTCCACTTTGAAAAAATCTTTTCAAAACTAAAAATTCATAAATCATTTTTGAACTCCTTTACTTTGTAAAAAAATTTGAAACATATAAGGGAATATTTAAAACATTTAGATGTTATGATGGTAGGAAATTCCACACATGTCGTGTGTGTTATAAAAAATATTCCTTTCAAATTTTTAGTAAAAAAACAGGCCTTGGTTTTTGACATGAAGATTATTTTTGAAAAAAATGGATAAAAATTACTTTAATATATATTTTAGATAATTTAAAACATTTTTGAAAACGTTTTTGGAAAAAATTGGCATGGAATAAAAAGGCTTTTCGACTAAAGAGAGTAATAAACAAATTATTAAAAATGTTCTTTTGAAATCCTCAGTACATAAAGAGAAGAAAATGATGGAAAATGTATCATCATTATATAACCGTAGGATAATACAATTCATGATTTTATTTAGTATTGGACAATAATATTTTATCATCATAAGCATAATCATAAACAATTACGATAAATTATGAGATTCTATCATAAAACCATTACCACTTTGGTAAAATTGAATCATAATCCTACTGAAAAAATGAAATTAAATTAATCATAAAATACAAGGATAATAAATAAATTCATGATATTAAATTTCAAAGGGGTTATATATACACCTCATAAAATAATATATGTGCATAACATACCATATATATCGAAGAAATAAAATTAATACCAAAATCACTTATTACTTTGGTAACTATTGAATTGTAAACCCCATTAAAGAGATATCCTAAAATGGATATATAAATCAGAATAATTTTCTATATAAGAATCATAAAATACATTCATGTACAATATATACAACATATATAATAAATAGGTGGTGAATATGGCATGTGCCTCATAAAAGTAAAAAGTTTGATGTAGATCTTTTACCTTAAGTCTCGACTTTCTTCATACATCTTAAAACCTCATGTAAAATAAATATAATTTTATTATACATATATTATAGAAAAATAATTATATATATAATATAATATAATATTTACTTATGATCTTTCATTACCAGTTTATTAACAATTCCTTGTTAAAATCGTGTTTCAGGTAATAACTGGTTGTTTTTTCAGGTATATTTTGTTTTGGTATTTTTGGTCCTTATATTTTATCATGGTTCCATCATCTCCAGAATTTTAACCATCATATAAATATCATATATATTCATTATATATTTAATTATGGTAATCCATAAAATTTACAAATGGAAAATGAAATACATCGTTCATGGAGATGGTAGTTTGAACATATGTATGAACGATGTTTCCATTTTCTCAAAGGATAAAATGAAAGAAAGGTAAATAATATATTAACTTAAAAAAATTGGTCATATATATCACATATCTTCATTAAATTTACCCTTATTAAATTCCATGCAAAGCATTATTGAAAACAATCACATCACTTTGCGAGGTGATAGTCCACTGTATACACGAACGACATTATCACATCCCCCACAGAATGGAAAGTAAGAAATTTTTTGTTATATATTTTATATATAGGTATAATTATGTTACAAATATCATATATATTCATTTAATATATCTTTATTACCATCAAAGTAAAATAGAAATGAAAAACACATCACATTGGTTCGTGAGGCTATAGTCCATCGTACAAACGAGGAACATTATTATTTTCCAACAAGTTGGGAGTTAAGAAGGTAGATTTAGTATTATAATTATATTGGTATGATAATATAATAACCATAATATATAAAAAATTAAATATATAATTGTATCCATCTATGAGAGGTGGTGATGGAAAACGAATAGCATCGAATCATGAGGTGGCAGTCTGTCATACACGCAAATGATGATTCCATATCCCATTTGATGAAACATGAGAAGGTTTTTTATTATTACAGTAACATAATAACATCATATTATATTTAAAATATATATTTATTATATCATCATAATTAAATAATATTTTAAGGAGGTGGAAGAAGAAATAAAATAAAGACGCTCAATTAATCGTGAAACCTCTTCTTCAGACAACTTCTTTTAGTTTTCACTAGAAGGATTTATAATAGGTATTTATAACTAATGATTCAGGTATTATAGAGGGTAATTAATGAAGTTATTCGAGAATGTATTGGCCTAACCAAAGTATTTTGGAAGTGTGAAGTGGATAGAAGATAGGGTGTCCTTTTATATGTGGGATAGAAGATACAATATGTATTTTTAAAAAGAATAAAGTGTAACCACATTATTAATGTTCATAAAATCTCAAAAAATGAGGCATTTGTTATCCTTATAGGATATAAGTTATAAATATTTCCATAAAATGGTTTTTCTACAAGTTTCTAGGTCATTTTACCAGTTATATTTTTATTTTAACCCCAGTAAACCCATGTTAAGAAAAAAAAACCCAAGATATCCTCGAGGTATGTTTTGGGTGTGATTATGTTTCTTGAAAAATCTAGGTGACTTTGAATGAGTATGGTTGGTGTTTTTTTATGCATTTTTTTATGGTGGGGTAGTTCCCCAGTGGTTTCCAAATTTTTAGGCCTCAAAATCGGGTTTTTGATTTTAGAAAAAGAAGGATTTTAGTAAATGATAGAACAGTTAATGGGCCACACAGGATGGTATGTGAACCATGAAGCATGGTATGCGGACCGCATATGGGAAATGGTTTGTGGTACAGAAATGGTTTGTAGATTAAAAAACATTTTGTGGGAGGCTCGCAGTTCACGGATAGCTGGAGGTTCACAGGATGTATTTTCATTGGTAGAAATGAGGTAGAAATTTGTGGAGCCCCGAATGTTATTTGTTGTGAAATTTAGGCGGTGATTTTGGCCACTATGAAGGAAGATTTGTGGTCCGCAGACTGTGTGGGGAAGAATGGTTCGCAGGAGAAGCAACATGCAATAAATTTTGTGTCATATCAAAGATTTAGGTAAATCTTGGATTAACGGATTATGCGGATCAATTTTCCTATATAAGGAGTACAAAATTCCATCATTACATAGAACAATTTTCATAAGAAAACATATTTCTTCCAAGAAATTAGTAAGGTATGAAAGTTATTCTCAAGGTATAATTCCATGAAGGTTGAAGTAGTTTTAGAGGAGGATTCTGTGAAAGTGGAAAAAGTGATTCAAGGAAGGAGTAGTCCATGGAAGAAGGATTTCTTCAGAAGCAGAGAAGGTTTGCAGAAGCTGTATGTGGAAGTGGTACATGGAAGCGGTATGCGGAAGTGGTGTATAGAAGCAGTTTGCGGAGATGGTATGTCAAGGTTGTATACAATAGTGAAAGTGGAAGAAGTTCATGGAAGAGGTTTTCCATGAAGCATATATGCTACGTGGTTCAAAGAAGTAGTAGTTTGTTCATAAAAAGACTAAAATAGTTCACTAAATAAATTTCCACTAACTAATAGTACATGAGAAAGTGGATTTCATCTATGGGAGAAAAGAGTCTTCAATAGAGAATCTATCAATAGTTGAGGATGTGTGCTTTCATCCAAATGAAGGGACTTACAGGTATATAAATTTTGAGAGGATCACTTTCAGGAGTAGTGACCAAAGGAAAAGGAAGATACTGATCATTTCTATAGGTAGTGAGCCAGAGAAAGAGACATAGGGGGTGACCCTTGAGAATGCAGTGAGCTGACACTAAATATTATAAAGGCAGTGAGTTGGGCATACAATTGATCTATCCCAAACCTTGTAATTGGAAGTAAGTTTTAGTGGATTTTTTACATTGTCACATAATTGTTGTATGCTCCTTGAAATAATCCTCGTGAGGGTGAACCAATTAAAATTGTTGGGTATTTTGGATGATTTCATTTCTGTTCATAATTTATATTGGATAAAGAGAGAAATTTGTTTTGATTAATGATGAAATAAGATCCAAAGAGGTATTATCTTTAATCTACATTTCCCAGATTCATCCCCCCTCTTATAGTATTTGACCTAGAGGACCTAACAATTGGTATCATAGTGAAAGGTTGAAAGTTAGTGGTTTTCTTTCAGTAGGATAAATGAAGGTTTTCAATCAATAATGGATTTTGATCTTTGATGGAAACAATTTTCAGTTATGGAAGAATCAGATGCAACACTACTCTTGATCACTATAAATGGATCACTTTATATTAGGTGTGCATGGAATATCTACCAATATCAATAGTGGTTCTTAATCGAAAGATGATTAAAGGGAATTGTATGTCAATGCTAAATGGATCAATACTTTAGGGGAGCCCTATTAAATGAAATCTATAAAAAGGTGATGTCAGGTAATTCACCACATGCTATGTGGGAAAAGTTACTAAATATTTATGAGGGAAACACAAAAGTTTGAGAAGAAAAGTTGCAGGTTTGATGGAACAAATATGAGGATCTCATAATGAACCCTAATGAGTCAGTTGATACATTATTTGATCGTGTAAATATAGTTTTGGAAGACATGCATGGTCTTTGATAAATCATTAAATATATAAATATTGTCAATTGCATCTTGAGAAAACTTCTACCTTAGTTTAATCTGATGTTTTCCATATTGTAATACAAGGATTTGATGGAGTTATCATTTGATAAATTGCACAATACTCTTGTTACATATAAAATGAGAAATTATTATAACGATGTTGTTGAAAAGGGGTAGTCCAAAGAAGTAGTATTCAAGGCCATGAAGAAAATCTATATTTAATATAGTCATGAGGAAGATAACTTAGATGATGTCATGTCATTTCTCTCTTCAAATATAAAAAAAAGGAATAGTAAAATTCAAAGGTAAACTTCCACTTGAAATCATATGATGTGGAAAGATAGGTAATTTTGTGGTAAAGTTTCCTAAGAATTTTGAATATGATGATGAAGACAATGATGAAATTTTCAAAAATAAGTATTTATCCAATGTAAAAGATATGAGAAGTGATAAGAGAAAGTTATTCAAAAAAAATAATATAATTTCAAAATAAGATGAAACTTTAGAGGAATATGGGGCAGAAGAGTTGGAGGACTATAAGGATTAAAAAGTCAATTCTTTGGTGGAAGTTGTCAGAAATTCTGTAACAAAAAAAGAAAGTGAGAATGAGAAAGTTTAAGTTGAAGTTAGAGTTTACCTTTAGGTTGAATTATAAGATTCACTTGAAGAGATATATGTTTGGAGAGCTAAAAAAAGAAATCTAACCAAGTGGTTAATTATTCCAAAATCTATATGTTGTATCAGAAAGAAGAGAATTCTGAGCTGAATGAAAAATTAAGAAATTGAAAAACTGAAGTTTTCAATGCCAGATAGCTCAGAAAAGGTGGTTGAGTACTAACTCAAAATTGAATAAAATAAAAAATAGATCAATAGTTTTAATAAAAATAGAAAAGATCAAATCAAATATATCATAGAACTTGAATATGAATTCATAGGTCTTCTATGAAGTGTTAGGGATCAAGAAAAAGTGTTGACTCACAGAATAACATTGGGAAAAAAGATAACACATGCAACAGAAAAGATGAAAGTGGAGCATAGTTTTCAAGAAGAACAGAAACAAAAATTAAATACAAATACGGTTGGTGTTTGGATTGATTGAATAAAGAATTCAGTAATGGTTGAAGTTAGAAAACAAGAACCCACTCTAAGATTGAATATTTATTTTTGTGTGAAGTAGAATCAGAAGATTCAGAGAACCCATGGGATAACCATTGGTACAGTATTACTACACAAGAATTTACCCCACATAAGATGCTATTTTCTAGAAATATGGAACACTCAAAAATGGTTTTTCCAAAGAAAAGAGGTAACAAAGGGAATAAGACCAACAGAAGCAGTCATTCAGAGCTCAATTTTCCAGTTCATCATTGGATGGTCACTATTTCAGGTGTGGAGGATTTGGACAAATTAAAATATATTTCTCATTAACAATATAGAGTAACATGTCAAAGAAAACTGAGGTTGGTTATAAGCAGCAGAAAAATGTAGCAAAAAATGGGATAAAAATGTAAAATCGATTTGTAGCTCTACAAGATGAAGTCGTTCCATCATATTCCGAGGAATGTCAAGAGTATCAATCCATACTAAAGGTTTCGGGCGCAGTAGAAGCACGTGGGTGGATGTGCCCACTTGGATTTTTGTCATTTGCAATAACCAATCCGGGATCAATACGATGATAAATGCCAATCTCCACGGATCGAATCACAGAAAAAGACAAAGAAGATGGTTTGTCCCGGAACCACAAACAAGGATCCTTACAGGTTGATTATAGTTAATTTAATTAATTATAAAGAAATACCTTTTGTGTGTTCTTTCTTCATTGATGTTATCGATCACGTTGTTTATGTGATCTGTCGTTGCATCGCAGAAGCCAAGTGTAGACTCCCTCTAGCAGTGATCCACACGTGTACCTTGTATCTCTGGACGTCGCCAAAGGATTCTCCGGGTGCTAGTGTGGAGAAGACTTTGCTTGCATTGTCCGCCTTAGATCGTCTTGATCTGATGGAAGAGGATCTCTCTCGGTCTTGAGAGCATTCTTGGAGGAAGAGGTTCTTTCGGTCTTGAAATAATTCTCCAGAGATGTTGTGCACAACGATTCTCTTTTGTAGGAAAAGAGTTGGGGTTGTGAGGATATTTATAATCGATTTTGAGGTTGTAGAGTTATGAAAATAAATAAACGTGTTACACGTTTCATTTATTTCATTAACTCTTATTGAAAACCCCCATGTCGAATAATTAATTCCTTGGCATGTCCTCACGCTGATTATAATAAATATCATTTAATAAAACGATATTATATCCTCAAAATCCCGACTGGAAAAACTACACGGCGTGTAATAATAAATACACGGTGTGAACTTGTTTTTCATTTAAAACTACACGGCGTGTACATTAAATGTACATGGCATGTATATCTTGTTTTAATTTATTCATTTCCTTTCCAAAATAAAACTACATGGCATGTATATTTAATAATACACGGCATGTACTTGTTTTATTTTATTTTTCCTCCATCATTTAAAACAACTTAGGCTTCCTTGAATAATTATTAAACCACGTACGGGAATAATCTTTATTCAACTTGAGATACTTGGATACACTTAGTGTGTGACCCTCTAGGCCTCTTTCTCGTTGGAAATAGGCAGGCTTGCCTAAAGTCCAAGATTAATGTCTAGCAACGGGTTAAGGCACCCAAGAGAAAGAAGTTGACGCCTCATTGACGTATCACCTCATACAAACGCTTACTATGTAATTTAATCCCTTTGTCTCGATATCTCATCAAGCAGGTTTCATGGCAGTGTCATAAACCTATATGCTTGATATGTCGTTCTTTGACTACCTGAAATAAACTCTTCGTTTACACCATGGCCATTAAATTTAATGTGACAGTTCTGTTTCAATCAAAGGGACGAGATATCAACTTCCATAAATGGAAGGGACAAATCCTTCCTCGGCTTATCCATTAACAACATGTCACTCGTGACACACCCAACGTACCCTACTTCCCGCCAACTGTCTGTGTGACGGTTTTCGTCAGTAAATCTAAGTGTGCGAGTCATGACATGAGTTAATGATAATATTTCAGTCTAAGGACCTTTACACATGCTCGCAGATAGCAATATCCGATGACACCAAGACATGCGGAATTACAACTGGCGGGTCTGTTCTCATAATCTCCCATCTTGGAGATTACCAAGTGTGAACTCCATGAGAGAGAGTCTCGTCTTCTTACGAGTACTCGCACAAGACGGTCTGTATACTATGTGTCCTATCATAGTATGTCATCCAACCGCAGAACTTTATTTAAAAATATTGTTATAGAATTTCAAGGTTCTCATCATAGCGGGGATCTGCTATGACCTTATTAATGCAACAAATATTCCAGGACATTATTATATTATAGTCATGCAGAACAATAAACAATATATAATAAGTGAACATTTATGTAATCAAAGTAGAAAATAGTTGGTTCTGAGGACACCAACCCTTACAAACTCCCACTTGTACTAGAGCCAACTGCCTACAACTTTTAGTCTACTAGACCTCACATGATGATCATGTTTCTGCTGAGTCAAGGCTTTAGTCAATGGGTTTGTCATGTTGTCTTTCGTGTAAATACTGCTCACTACAACTTCACCTATCTGAGAAAAATCCCTCAAGAGATGATACTTCCGAAATATGTGCTTTGTCTACTGATGTGACCTTGGATCTTTTTCAAGTTCCACTGCTGCAGTATTATCACAATAGAGTGTGATAGGATCTTTACTGCTCGGTACTACATACATCTCTTGGATGAAGCTTCACATCCATACTGCTTCTTTAGCTGCCTCAGAAGCTGCGATATACTCAGACTCTACTGTAGAATCTGCCACCACACTTTGTTTTGTGCTCTTCCAGCTCACTGAACCTCCATTCAAACTGAAGATGTATCCAGTCTGTGACTTCATGTCATCTTGATCAGTCTGGAAACTGGCATCTACATTTCCTCTGATGACTAGTTCCTCATCTCCTCCATAAACCAGGAACATATCCTTAGTACGCCTCAGATACATAAGGATAGTCTTGACTGCCATCCAATGGCGGTCTCCTAGATCAGCTTGATATCTGGCTATTGCACTTAATGCGTAAGAAACATCTAGCCTCGTACATAGCATAGCATACATGACTGACCCAATTGCGGATGCGTAAGGGATCCTTTCCATCCTCTTTCTTTCCTCATGTGTCTGAGGACACATTTTCTTGGAAAGATGAATGCCATGTGACACTGGCAACAATCCTCTCTTGGACTGTTCCATACTGAATCTCTTCAGTATCTTGTCAATGTATGTACTTTGACTTAGGCCCAGCATTCTCTTGGATCTATCACGATGGATCTTGATCAGAAGAATATATGTCGCCTCACCCAAGTCTTTCATGGAGAAGCATTTATGCAACCATGCCTTAACTGACTATAAGACAGGTACTTCGTTTCCAATTAGCAATATTTCATCAACATATACTATTAGGAAAATGATAGCACTTCCACTAAACCTTTTGTAGATACAAGTCTCACATTCATTCTTAACAAAGCCAAATTCTGTAACAGCTACATCAAAACGAATGTTCCATGACCTTGATGCTTGCTTTAATCCATAAATGGATTTTTTAAACTTTCATACCTTGTAGGCATCCTTTGGAGTCACAAACCCTTCAGGTTGTGTCATGTAGACATCTTCCTGGAGGTTCCCATTAAGGAAAGCTGTTTTGACATCCATTTTCCAAATTTCATAGTCATTGTAAGCAGAAATGGCCAATAGGATTCCGATGGACTTCAGCATTGCAACCGGTGAAAAGGTTTCATCAAAGTCAATTCCTTGACACTATCAAAAACCTTTTGCAACCAGTCGTTCCTTGTAGGTGCTGAATTGCCCCTCCATGTCCAATTTCTTCTTGAATACCCATTTATTACCAATAGGATTTACATCAATTGGAGGATCTACCAAAATCCAGACTTGGTTTTGGTACATGGAATCCATTTCAGAATTCATGGCTTCTTGCCACTTGGCAACGTCTGTGCCTTCAACTGCTTCCTTTTAGGTAAGAGGATCATCATTGTCAACCAATAATGAGTCACCATCCTCGGTGACAAGAAAACCATATTGTTCTGGTTCTCTCACCTCTCTTGTGCTCCTACGCAGTTCTTGTGTCTCTGGAACAGATTGTTCTTCCACGGGGCTTTGTGGAATCTGTTCATGTACCAACTCATGCGTATCTTGAGCCTCGACTTCATCGAAGTCTATCTCACTCCCACTATCTCTTTTGGAGATGTGCTCCCTCTCAAGGAATATGGCATGTCTTGCCACTGTAACCTTTTTGTCTGAGGGGTTGTATAGGTAATATCCCCTTTTTTCCTTGGGATATCCTATAAAGATACACATTGTGCCTCGGGGTGCAAGTTTGTTACCTGAAGAGGCCTTAACAAATGCTTCACTACCCCAAACATGTAAATTCGATAACATGGATTTGCGTCCACTCCATAATTCATATGGAATACCATTTATCGATTTAGTTGGTACTTGGTTTAGTATGTGCACTGCTGTTTGTAATGCATATCCCCAAAAGGATAATGGAAGACTTGCATGACTCATCATTGATCTCACCATGTACAATAGGGTGCGGTTCCTCCTTTCACATACACCATTCCACTGCAGTGTGTAAGGAGGAGTGAGTTGAGATAGAATCCCAAACTCCCATAAGAAATCAATGAAGTCTTGATTAAGATATTATCCTCCTCTGTCTAAGCAGAGTTTCTTAATCTTCTTACCAAGCTGGTTCTCAACTTCATTCTTGTATTCTTTGAACCGATCAAAAGAATCTGACTTATACCTCATTAAATAGATATATCCATATATACTAAAATCATCAGTAAAATTTATGAAGTACGAGAACCCACCCCTTGCTTAAACTGGAAATGGTCCACACACATCTGTGTTAACTAATTCTAGAAGCTCTTTAGCTCTTTCACCTTTCCCACTAAATGGGGCTTTGGTCATTTTTCCTTGTAGACACGCATGACATACACCAAGTGGTTTTAGTTCGAAAGAATCTAAATACCCATCTTGATGTAATTTTGTCAAGCGTTTCTCATTGACATGACCTAGCCGGTGATGCCAAAGTTCGGTGTGGTATGAGTCATGTGAATTAACTTTGTTATGGATTTCCATTACTTGGTTTGTGTAGTCTAACACATAAAGGCCGTTATATAAATGTTCCCTACCAAAACAAATGCTATCTTTATAAAAGTAGCAACATTAATTTCCAAACTTGAATATGAATCCATCAGTATCTAATCTAGATACTGAAATAATGTTTTTAGTAATAGAAGGCACATAATAACAACCTTTCAAAACCAAGGCCATCCCGGTAGGCAATGTGAGGTGGTAGTCTCTGACAGCTACAGCAGCGAGTCTGGCTCTGTTGGTTGCTCGTAGATCTACCTCCCCTCAATCAATCTTCCTAAATCTACTTGGTTCCTGTATTTGGAAACATATGTGAGCACCACAAGCAGTATCTAATACCCAATTAGTAGAAACAGATAGATTGAATTCGATAACAAACGCACCTGAAGCTTCCCCTTGCTTCCTTGGCTGGGTGAAGTTTTTCTTCCAGTGTCCCTTCTTGCCACATGCGAAACAAACAGCATCATGTTCCTTTTCCTCCCCTTTGATCTTACTTTTCATGGAAGGCCTTGAAGAATCTTTGGGCTTAAATATCTTCGCCTTCCCTTTCCTTTTATTCACCATAAGGATAGAAGGCTTTTCACGCTTCATGTCATTGTCCACTTGGTGAATAAGGATAAGAAGATCACATAGAGACTTCTCAGTATTGTTCATGTTGAAATTAACAACAAATTTTGAGAATCTCTGGGGGCGTGATGCGATAATGAGATCGGTACCCAGTTCTTTAGGGAGTTTAAACCCTAGAACCTCCAAGTGCTCAATGTAGCCAATGAGCTTGACCACATGAGGCCCAGTTGGGGCACCCTCTCCAAGCTTGCTCTGAAACATAGCCTTGGAGATCTCAAACATTTCCTGTGTTTCTCTCTCCTGGTATAAACCACGGAGGTGCTCGAGCATGCTGTAGGAATCCATGTCTTCATGAGACTTCATGAGCTCACTAGACATAGATGACAGCATCAAACATTAATCGTCGAGAGCATCGTTCAAATGTTGATCATAGACTAGGAAATCTTCATCACTTTCCCCTGGGGCAGGAGAATCAAGAAGTGAGGACTCCAGCACGTAAAACTTCCATTCATGGCGTAGGATAACCCGAAGGCACATAAACCATTCCTGAAAGTTACTGTCGGTGAGGATGTTGTCTTTATCCAGAATTGATCGCAGATAAAATGTGGTTGATGTGTTTGTCATATTGATTCTACAATTTAAAAGAGCATATTCATCAGTACTTTCTTGATTACATTTTATGAGAAATAATAAATTTTATTAAGTCTCCCACTATTTTATCAAGTCCCAATGGCCCTCACAATTGAACTCGGAATGTCCAGTTGCTTTGACATTCTAGTGGCAAGGATCCATATTCCCCTTCGCATAACCCCAACAAGGGTTGGTCAAGATATTTGAAGGTATTTAGGTACGCAGGTCTTTTCCAACTGTGAGCTTACAGTTCCTTGATCTGTTGAGTGGACTCCCCAATCCTGAAATCCTGACATGGCTTTCCTCAACTCTTACCTCCAATATTACATCAAGTCTAGAAAGGGCTACTTATCTTGATGTAATATGGTTAAGTCAACCTGAAACCTTTCATAAGGGCTTCCTTTATAAAAGTAAGTGTCCCAACAACGGTTGGTCAAACACATAGTTTTATTGATTCTTGCCCTTAATCAAGTAAAGGAAGGCTTGGTCTGACTTAATATGGTATTTGAGGGATTTTATTCTTTATGTGTATCTTTTCATTATCACATGCTTGTTAATATTAAGTGATGCTTGCTTAAGTGATTAACCATGTTTCGATAATGTTTACGCATAGTCCAGTTTTTATTTTATTCCATCGTTGCATGCTTGTTCATTTTATTAATTATGTGATCGCGACAACACATACATAATAAATAAACCATGTAATCAGACAGAAATAAAATAATATGGCATGATCATGAGATTCTATTTGGTTAGCTTATCTAGCGGTTTTGATAAGCTAACCCTGACCTTGGGAAAACACCTTGAACCTGATGGTTCGTGTTTTGCAGCTCCCACCTGTCCACCTTTGTATATTCTTGTGTCAGTTTCGCCTCGGCTTCGGGATTTGAACCGTCTCCTCTGGCTTGCGAGATCCTCTATTACATGGGTTTACATTAAAGAAACCATGGGCACACAGGCCCTAAATTTTATTGTAAGAAGGCTCACAGGCCAACAAATTTAAATTAAATAAATTTAAATGAAACCATACACATACAAAGGGTCTTTGGTCTAGCTCATGATCATCCATAGTATGCAACGACATTTACGCATATTTAGAATTCAAATTCTTTTAATCGTTCTTTTATTTAAGATAAGACGCACTTGAATTCAATTAATTATGATCTTATAATTAATCAATTATTTATCTTAAATTCCATTCTGAATTTCCTTGAGATTCTTCTCATCCATATTCCTTGTACGGGTCTTTGTACATTGGAGGAAACCTGGTGAAATTCCATTTCTGGAAAGTACACGGCGTGTAGTCTATAATTACACGGCGTGTATTTTTCTTTTCACCCTTTATCCAAAGTACACACTGGGGATTTGGTGTGTTTTTTGTACTTTGGAAATTTTAGAGTACATGGTGTGTAGATGAATCATACATGGCGTGTACTTCCTTGTTACGTGGTAACCGGCCTAGTGATCCCATGTACGCGGTACACGGCTTATCTTGGTACACGGTTTCACCTGGGTCAGAACGGACTACACGGCGTGTTGTTCCAACATACACGCCGTGTATTCCGGTTTCCACAAGCCATTCTATTCTAGTCAACATGGCATGATTAAAAATTAGGCATAATCAATTCACGCGGCGTGGTTTGGCGGACCAGTGTCGGTTCGTTGAACCTAAGTACACGGCGTGTAGTTTTAATTACACACCGTGTAATCCCCTGTTGTACAGACAAAAAGAGTGGCTCCTCCGGATGAGTTCCTCGTTTTTATTTTAATCAAAATTAAAATTAAAAGGTCGTTTCTGTGATATGAATTGAGAAACGAAGGAGGAATAATAGATCTCGTTAATTTAGATTTATAGAATGATTTATTTTGAATTGAATCAAATATGAATGCGTAAATTATCAATGAAAATTAAATAACTATAATCAACATTATAACCTCCCTCTGATACCATTTGAAGGTTCCGGGTGCAGTGAAAGCATGTGGGTGGACGTTCCCACTTGGATTTTTTTCATTAGCAATGATCAATCCAGGATCAATACGACGATAAACGCCAGTCTCCACGGATCGAATCACAGAAAAAGACAAAGAAGATGGTTTGTCCTGGAACCACAAACAAGGATCGTTACAGTTTGATTATAGTTAATTTAATTAATTATAAAGAAATACATTTTGGGTGTTCTTTCTTCGTTGATGTTCTCGATCACGTTGTCTATGTGATCCGTCATTGCGTCGCAGAAGCCAAGTGTAGACTCCCTCTAGTGGTGATCCACACGTGTACCTTGTATCTCTAGACGTCTCGAAAGGATTCTCCAGTTGCTAGCGTGGAGAAGCCTTTGCTTGCGTTGTCCGCCTTAGATCGTCTTGATCCGATGGAAGAGGATCTATCTCAGTCTTGAGAGCGTTCTTGGAGGAATAGGTTCTTTCGGTCTTGAAGTAATTCTCCAGAGATGTTGTGCACAACGATTCTCTTGTGTAGGAAAAGAGTTGGGGTTGTGAGGATATTTATAATCGAGTTTGAGGTTGTAGAGTTATGATAATAAATAAACGTGTTACGTGTTTCATTTATTTCATTAACTCTTACTGAAAACCCCCATGTCGAATAATTAATTCCTTGACATGTGCTCACGCTGATTATAATAAATATCATTTAATAAAACGATATTATATCCTCAAAATCCCGACTGGAAAAACTACACGGCATGTAATAATAAATACACGGCGTGTACTTGTTTTTCATTGAAAATTACACGGCGTGTACATTAAATGTACACGGTGTGTATATCTTGTTTTCATTTATTCATTTCCTTTCCAAAATGAAACTACATGGCGTGTACATTTAATAATACACTGTGTGTACTTGTTTTATTTTATTTTTCCTCCATCATTTAAAACAACTTAGGATTCCTTGAATAATTATTAAACCACATACGGGAATAATATTTATTCAACTTGAGATACTTGGATACACTTAGTGTGTGACCCTCTATGCCTCTTTCTCGTTGGCATTAGGCAGGCATGCCTAAAGTCCAAGATTACTGTCTAGCAACGGGTCAAGGCACCCAAGAGAAAGAAGTTGACGCCACATTGACGTATCACCTCATACGAACACTTACTATGTAATTTAATCCCTTTGTCTCGATATCTCATCATGCTGGTTTCATGGCAGTGTCATAAACCTATATGCTTGATATGTCATTCTTTGACTACCTGAAATAAACTCGTCGTTTACACCATGGCCATGGAATTTAATGTGACGGTTCTATTTCAATCAAAGGGCCGAGATATCAACTTCCATAAATGGAAGGGACAAATCCTTCCTTGACTTATCCATTAACAACATGTCACTCGTGACACACCCAACATAACCTACTTCCCGCCAACTGTCTACGTAATGTTTTTTGTTAGTAAATCTATGTGCGTGAGTCATGACATGAGTTAATGATAATCTTTCAGTCTAAGGACCATTACACACGCTCGCAGATAGCAATATCCGATGACACTAAGACATGCAGAATTGCTACTGGCGGGTCTGTTCTCATAATCTTCCATCTTGGAGATTACCAAGTGCGAACTCCATGGGACAGCGTCTCATCTTCTTACGAGTACTCGCACATGACGGTCTGTATACTATGTTTCCTATCATAGTATGTCATCCAACCGCAGAACTTTATTTAAGAATATTGTTATAGCATTTCAAGGTTCTCATCATAGCGTGGATCTTCTATGACCTTATTAATGCAACAAATATTCCAGGACATTATTATATTATATTCATGCAGAACAATGAAAAATATATAATAAGTGAACATTTATGTAATCAAAGTACAAAACAGTTCATTCTGAGGACACCAACCCTTACACATACTAGGTATGAAGTTAGAATCATGGATGAAAAAGAAAATATCTGATCAGGAAATGGTTGTAGAGATTGAGCTCAAGGAATCAGATCTCATAGAGATATGTATCATTGATAGTGGATGCACCTCCCATATGATAAGAAACAATGATCTAGTGATGGTAATCTTGTATGATAAAGAAGGTATCATAATATTTGGTAATGATTAAGGGTTGAAAATTATTGTCTCTAGGAAAGAAAGGATTTAGGGAAAATACATGAGACATTCAGATGTCTTGGTTGTTGAAGGTATTTGTCACAACTTATTAAGTGTATGTAAATTGGCTGACTCAGGACATGCGATAAGATTTTTTAAGAAATTATTTGTCCTCAAGAATAAATATGGTGTTTTTGTATTATAGGGAAAGAATACAAAGGGTAATCTCTACCTTGTGAGTGGAAAAGAAGATATGTGATTTTTTTCCATGCAAGAAGAAAATAAGTTGTGGCATAAAAATCTTGTCCACGTGATCGAAACATACTTGGAAGATCTGGTGAAGTATGATGCTGCTGGAGATCTCCATATATTATCACATTATCGTGCACATACAAGTAATACATGCTAATAAGGTAAGATCATTCTAAATATATATAAGGAAAAATAGAAAAGTTCGACAATATTTCTTGATTTGGATCATTGAGAAAGACCTTTTAGAGAAATTTTAGAAATAAGCAGTGATGATAGCAGTTTACACTTCAAATAGAGCATTGTTATGTCCTAAAGAAAAGAAAACTCGATATGAGCTATGGTATGGAAAGAATCCATCAATGAAGTAAGTTTGAGTCTTCAGAAGTATGTTCTTCATTCTCAATAAAGAGAAACACATGAATTTTGAATCCCCTGAAGATGAAGGGATATTTCAAGGTGATTCAAAAAAAATGAAATCATATAAATGCTTCAAAAGGAGGAAAAGAAAGTTAGTTGAAAGACATGATGTAAATATAGTGGAGAATTATCATAATCTTCAGAAAATAAATGATCAGTCTCGAGTTGATATTGATGAAGAGACAAGAAGATCAAGGGATGTTCTAGTTCCATAGGTTTATTTAGAATAAGATTCAGATAATGAAATGGATGATCACAATTCAGTATATGCACAAAGATAGAAGAGAATTGCTGAAATTGATAGACAGAACATAATTTGTGATCAAACAGCGCCTATGTAGACAAGGAGGATTAATTCTCTACAAAAAATAATCTTACTTATCACATGTAAATCCTTAATGTTTTTTTATAAAGTAGCTAGAGATGAGAATTGGTTCAAGGATATGACGGATAAGCTATACCAAATTGAGAAGATTCGAACTTTAGAGATTGTTTCAAGGACAAAAAATAAGAATGTTGTTGGGACTAAATGGGTCTTTTGTAATAATAAGAATGAAGATGATGTTCTGGTTTGAAAAAAAGAAGGACTTGTGTGTAAAGAACACTCCCAGATAGAGGGTATCAATGTTGATAAAACATTTTCAACTGCCGCAAGGACAGATACAATCACATTATTCTTGGCCATAGTACTGAAAAGAAAGTTCAATGTTTTCTAGATGGATGTCAAGTTAGCATTTATGAATGGGGTTCTAGAATAATAAGTTTACATTGACCATCCAGATATTTTTCTCATTCATAAATATGAGAACATAGTTTTTCGGCTGAATAATGATTTATATGGTTAAAGCAAGCACCAAGATCATCGTATTCAAGGCTGGATCTTTTTTTTTTTGAAAAAATCCTATTTTTATCATAGTGGAGTTTATTACAATATATATGTCAACCATGATATTATTCAAAGGATGATGGTGCTAGTATATGTCGATGAAATAATCTTTGGAGGATCAGATGAAGCGCAATGTAGTCATTTTTTCAAATTCATGAAAAGTGAGATTGAAATGTCAATGATTGGTTAAATTATATTTTTCATTGCTTTATATGCGACATAAGGAAATAATGGAACTTTCATATCTCCATAAAAATATGCTAAGGAGGTTTTGATAAGATTTTTTAATGGGAAATTAAAATGATATGATGAATCTAGTAATTACCTAGATGAAACTTGTAACATCCCAGGTAAATAAAGAATAAGAAATATTTCATCTATAATAATATTTGTGAATTAAATATTAATTTTACTTTAAATAGGTTTCTATGTTCGATAGCATACCTGATACGCAACAACGGGTTTCTTTGAAATGTTACGTTGCTCACTAATAATATAATATTATTTTAAATGATAGTTAACTCCTAGTCGTTGTATTTACAGGCCATTCTGTCAGTCAATATTGATGGGAATGAACAAAACTAACTACAATATGATTATATATGATTGTTAAATGTATTTACATTTATCCAATAAAAGTTAGAGGCTTAAAATGTGAATGAATCTAATTTAAATCATAATTTACTTTAAAAGATTGGTTTATCACCTTTTAATGGAGGACACTCTTTAAATCTAGTTTTGGTCATTTTTATATGTTATATTTGACCAAATAAAATTATCCTTTTGATTTGGGAAATCAAATTCTACTTTGGGTAATTTTTTGGTATTTTTCTGATAAAGTTCATTTTTTAATGAATAGTGAAAAATACTGTATTTTAATTCAAAAGTGCCTTTTAATATAATTTATTTATATGGTTAGATTATATTTTTAATTGGTTTTAAAGTATAATTAGAATATATTTTTACCATTTAATCCAATTTTATTTATTGGAATTAATTTCACTTTGAAATTGAACATAAACACGTGTCAATCTTTTGATAGTTGTTGTTTTTTAAAAACACACTAATTGTTTTAACAACGGGAATTAATTTTAAATTAATCAATGCCACATCTATGTTTTTAATTGGAAAAAATAGACATAATTTTTGAATTTTAAATATCAAATAATTCTTAGGCTGAATGTTTCGTATTTTTCTGTAAAACTTCAGTTTTTGACGAATAGTGAAACCCCTTAGTAGTAGTTAAAAACTGACTTTTTCATTTAAATGAAATTTTACCACTTCTGTGAATAGAATTTAGAAAATCTGATATACATGGTTGTTATAAAGAAGTAAAATTTGGTTCAATAATATGAAAATAATTTTTGGTGAATAGTAACTTTTGACATTTTTTTACCGCGGTTAAAGGTAAATAGGGTAATTCAACTTTAAAAGAATATTGTAATAATTTACAATTACCTTAACACATATCCAAACCTTATTGGATGAGTCATGGACGACCATGGGCATCTTTTGGTCGATTTTGGGACCCCATGGAGCCACTTATGAATGATAATGATACTTTAGATTAATTAATTTAATGTAAAGGCAAAAAAGAAAAAAACAACAATCTTTTGGTAACTTAATTTGTATATGGTGTTATATAAGTAATATTTTTGCCTATAAATATTCATTGGAAATTTATAATGATATCCTACATCATGGTATTTTTTTATAATTTTTAGACATCAAATAAATTAAATTATTTATGACACAATAATGATACAGTATTTACCTCATTAATTAATAATTTAAATAAATAAGATTATAAGGATTAAAATATTATCCAAAACATGTCCTATTCTGATTGTATGATTTTATTTCAAATATGAGTCATCTTATATTTGAATTTAATGATTTTTGGGCCTTTTGAAAACGAAGATATGTTTATAATAAAATAATGTTTTCACACTTTCCTAAAGAGCCCCCCCCCCCCTCTCCCTTATAAAAAGAGACCAATTCTAACCAATTACTCACACCTATCAAGCCTTTTGGCTCGTCCAAACTCTACCCAATTAATCTCCCTACATCCCTCTCCTCCTCTTAGAATCCTTACCTTCGGCATAAGGCACTTCAAGAAGTCCTTTGGGTCAAACCAAAGGGAGTTACCCAAATTAAAGGTAACAGATTCTCTTAAATTGTTCTCTTTTATTTTACTTCTCCAACCCCTAAACTATTTTTATTCCTTTATTTGGTAACAACACTAGTATCCTCAATATACTAGTATTTTTTTATGAGAAGTATTCGAACTACACTTACACACACCTCCATATAATGGATGAAGAACATAATGATTCTGTGGATGGCAAACTAACGCCTCATTAAACGATGATTGTTCGATTATCTCCTACCACCTCTCATGGTGGACATTATGATGGCACTGTATTTATATATGATATATATTATTATTATAGTTTCTTTATGCTTTTTTAATTTCCATTTATAGCATGAATTTATGGTTTCCATTATGGGTAAACGTGATAATCTCATTAGAGGAAGTGCGGACTACCGCCCCCACAAAGTGATATGACTCAAGTATCAAATATCGACAAAATGACCTTTATTAAATTGAATGATTACATAATGTTTATAACATAGTAATAAGTGATATAAAAGGAATAATAAATTTGAAAAATGTTCTTAAGCAAGTATAAAAAAACTTTAGTTTATTATTCAGGATATTAAAGAACGATCGAGTCAAGTCGGACACGAGGTAAGGGACTTTGTCTGAATCTCCTTTCATTGAGGCATATTTAGTTTTATACACAAATTTATTTTATATGGTGTATAAAACCCTTTGAATTTTCATTTCATTCAAATGGAATCTTTTTATACAAAGCGTTTTACAAAATGAAAAAAAAGGAATGTTTTTTTAACGTAAGCAGTGACAAAGACCTTTCTGCTACTATGAGTATTATTTGATCTTTGGCTTCCTTAACAAGACATAATGTTTTTAATAGGAAAAATAAATACCATATATACTTTTGACGTATTTTGGTATTGAAAATGATTTTTAAAATGGATTTATTATTTCAATATCTTGAAATTATATTTTTTTATTACAATGTGGAAATGTTGTCTTTCTTTTATGCTTATGTTCTGAGTTATGATCATGTTATGGTTCTTGGGAATTATTTATGTATATGGGTGGTTCTGTGAAAAACTTAGGGCAGGTGAGCCCGAGATAGCTCTCCAATGCATTGGGTAACATGACAGAGGTAAATGTGAATGTTTCTCCTAAGAGATTTAGGGAATATATTGTGATGGGTATTCGAAAGTAACTCCCTATGTAGCTGTGATAGCTACATTGTAAGTATGTTATGGATAACACAAGTTACCTTTATGATTTATTATTTCTATGTGTTATTCATAAATCTTATTTTTTTGTGAGGTAATTAAAAGAGTTTATTCTCTGTATGTATTAATGAACAAATGTTTTCTTTCATTGTTTTATAACCCTTACTGAGCTTTTTATGTTCATCCCAAGTTTTGAAATGTTTTCATAGGACTTAAAGATGAATAGGGTCAAGGATGGGATCAAGGAAAAGTCATGTTGTCTAAAACATGGAACTAGAAATGGATCTTTTTTTCAAGAGTCTTTATTTTATGAAAAAAATGGTATCTGTGTAGAAGTGTCTACTTTGTAATATTTTGAGATGTAGTAGTTTTGTCATAATTCTGTAAAACTATAAACTTGAAAAGATCCTCAATGTAAATTATTCATTTAATTCAATATTATGTAAGGTATAAGGTTGGGTCCTTAAAGTTGGTATCAGATGTCGGTTTAGATAACTTTAGGAGTTAGGTTATTGTTATATTAATATCCATAAATTAATTTATGTTAATACTGAAATCATATAGCATTTACAGATTACCATGTTGATTCGCCTAAGATATCTCTATGTTCAGAATGGTTTTCCACAGAGAAAACAGGGCAGCTATATTGGGACGACATCTGGAGGAAGGCAACCTTCCAAATCAGCAACCTGAGATGGTCATAATCAGAACTGAATAGTTTCTTTCAGTTATGGCACAGTTGACTCAGGCTATAAATGGTGGTGGTATCCATGCATGAGATCAGCCAGATCAACCACATAGGAACATGTCAGTAGTGGAGCATTTCATGAGGCAACATCCCCCATCATTCATAGGATCGTCTGATCCGGTGCTAGCAGAAGGATGGATTAAAGCAGTAGAAAAGATTTTCGATGTCATGGGTTGTTCAGAACATCAAAAGGTTAGTCTTTTTGTTTACCATTTTGAAGGTGAAGCTGATCAGTGGTGGTCGATGGTGAAAAATATTAGGGATGGTGAGGAGATCGATGTTATTTATTGGGATGAATTCAAAGTTATGTTTCCAGAGAAATATTTTCCTAAGGTGGTTCATCTTAGGATAGAAAAACAATTCCAAGAAATGAGGCAGGAGGATGACCCAGTGGTTGCTTAAGAATAAAAATTCACTCAACTTTCAAGGTATGCTCCAAAATTCATACAAGATCTTGATAGTAAAATCAACCATTTTTACTCAGGATTAAATCCAAAGTATCTAAGGGCTTTATCTTTTCGTGAGTGTAAATGTTATGAAAAACGTTTTTGTTGTGCTGAGAAGGTGTAAATGGAGTTTACCGATGATCAGGTATTCTTTGAAAAACAACCGAATAAGAGGTCAAGGTGGCAGGTGAAAGTGAATAACTCTTCAAAAAAGTCTGATGGTAAGAAACATAAGTTTACATTTTGTGAAAATTGTGTTAAAAAGCATGCTGGGGAATGTCTTTTGAATTCTGGTAAGTGTCATCGATGTGGTAAAATGGGACATAAGGCTCATAATTGCATTGAAAAAGATCAGGTTAATGGTAAGACAAAATCTAATTTATAGTCAGTAAAATGTTTTTAGTGCAATGAAATGGGTCATTATGCAAATGAGTGTCCAACAAAGAACTCAACCGAAGGAAAGCAGCCAGACTACAAGCAGAAAGGGGTGGTGAAATCCTTTTCAACTACTTCAACGGATGTTGGGACATCAAATAAATTAGTATCAGGTATACATTTTGTTTGTTCAGATTATGCCAATGTGTTGTTTGATTCAGGGTCTACACACTCTTTCATTTTTAAGAATTTTTCTAGTAAATTGGGGATTCCATCTCAAGATATGAATACAAAACTTACGGTAAAAACACCTGGAGGAAATTTTGAGACAAAAAGAAAACATAAGAACATTCATTTCCTTGTGTGCGGAAAGAATCTACCTGCAAAGCTTATTGTTTTGCCTATAGTAGAGTTTGATGTTATTTTGGGTATTGATTGGATTTCTTTTTATCATGTTAATATTGAATGCAGAGCTAAAGATGTTTCTTTTTAGAATGATTTTTAGTTTGTGTATAATAATGAACCCTTTCTTTTGATAACATATCTGGAAGCTGATAAACTTGTAAAAGATGGAAATGAATGTTACCTTGCACATATAGTTGAAAATAAAGGAATTGTTCAGATTAATGATGTGTCAGTGGTAAATGAGAACCTTGATGTTTTTCCTAATGAGTTGTCTGGTATTATACCTAATCGGGAAGTTGAATTTACTTTTGACTTAGTTCTTGATAATAAGCCAATTTCAAAACCCCCTTAACGAATGGCTCAAATTGAACTTTTAGAGTTAAAGAAGCAATTACAGGAGTTATTAGATAAAGGTTTCATTCGACCTAGAACATCACCATGGGGTTCTCCTGGATTGTTTGTTAAAAATAAATACGGTTCAATGAGACTTTGCATTGATTATATATCATTGAATAACATCACTATTAAGAATAAGTATCCTTTGCCTCATATTGATGATTTGTTTGATCAGCTCCAGGGAGCTTAGTATTTTTCAAAGATTGACTTGGGCCAGGGTACCATCAGTTGAAAGTAAATGAATCAGACATTCCGAAGATCATGTTTCGTACTAGATATGGCCATTATGAATTTTTAGTTATGCCTATTGGTTTAACCAATGCACCTGCTGTATTCATGGATCTTATGAATAGAATTTTCCGTGAGTTCTTGGATAAGTTATCAGTTGTGTTCTTTGATGATATTTTGGTTTTTTCCAAAAGTAAGGAGGAACATGAAATTCATTTAAGGGTTGTCTTGCAAACCTTAAAAGAAAATAAACTGTTTTGGAAATTCAACAAGTGTGAGTTTTGGTTACAATAAATTTCTTTCCTTGGTCACATTGTTTCAAAAAATGGCATAACTATTGATCCTGCTAAAACAAAAGTTGTTGAAGAATGTCCAAGACCCACAAATATAACTGAGATTCATAGTTTTCTTGGTTTGGCAGGTTATTACCAGAGGTTTATTGAAAAGTTTTCACGGTTATCTAGTCCAATGACTAAGTTAACTCGAAAATGTGTTAAGTTCATCTGGACAAAAGAATGTGATGATTGTTTTTAGGAATTAAAAAGGAGATTGGTGAATGCTCCAGTTTTGTAACTACCATCCAGAAATGGTGAGTTTTTTATCTATAGTGATGCTCCATTGAAAGGACTTGGTTGTGTCCTAATGCAGAATGATCAGGTAATTGCTTATAATTCACGTCAGTTGAAACCTCACAAGTTAAATTACCCTACACATGATTTGGAATTAGATGCTGTTGTTTTTGCTTTAAAAATTTGGAGGCATCATTTTTATGGAGTAAAATGTGAAATATATACTGACCAAAAAAGTTTAAAGTATATATTCACTCAAAAATAATTAAACATGAGACAGAGGATATGGCTAGAATTAATCAAGGATTATGATTGCACGATCCATTACCATCCAGGAAAAGAATATAAAGTGGCTGATGCTTTGAGTTGAAAAACTAATGCTTCATTAACCATGTTACGTTTAGAATAAGATTTTTTGATTTTTTACTTGATAAACTTTGGCATAGAAGTTGTTTGTGCATAAAATTATTCTGTTTTGTTTCAGGCGTCAGTGAAATCAACTCTATCAGACAGAATAAAGCAAGCGCAAAAAGAAGAAAGTGAGTTGTAGAAAAGGTAGTGTTGGTTCATAAGGGTAGGTTGCCTGATTTTAACATTGATAATGATTGTATTTTGAGATTTGGAAAGAGATTATGTGTTCCTTGTGATTCACAATTGATGAATGAGTTATTATGTGAAGCTCATAGTTCCCCATTTTTAGTTCATCCTTGTAGTACTAAGATATACAGAGATCTTTGGGAGTATTACTGGTGGGATGGAATGGAAAGAGATATTGTTGACTTTACTGTGAAGTGTTTGACTTGCCAGCAGTTTAAAGCAAAGCAGCACTTACCAAAAGGAATGATTCATCCTTTACCGGTGCCAGAGTGGAAATGGGAAAATATATCCATGGACTTTGTTGTGGTATTACCGAAGACATCTCGAGGTAATAAAGAAATATGGGTTATTGTTGATCGATTGACTAAATCTGCTCATTTCCTTCCTATTCGAGATACTTTGTCTATAGATAAACTTGCTCAGTTGTATGTTAAAGAGATATTCATGTTGAATGGAGTTCCCCTCTCCATTGTATCTGATTGTGATCCCAGGTTTACTTCTAACTTTTGGAAAGGCTTTCAGAATTCATTGGGTACTGAATTGAATTTTAGTACATCTTTCCATCCTAAATCAGATGGGCAGTCAGAACGAACAATTCAGACCTTGGAGGATATGCTACGTGCTTGTTCATAGGATTATCAGGGAAGTTGGTACCAACATCTTTCTTTGGTTGAATTTTTATATAATAATAGTTTTCATTCCAGAATACAGATAGCTCCATTTGAGGCATTATATGGAAAGCGATGTCGAACTCCAGCTTTTTTGGATGAATTTGGTGAAAGGAAGCTGATGGGACCAGAATTGGAAGAAGAGATGACAGAGAAAGTTCATTTTATTCATAAGCACATGAGAATATCTCAAAGCAGACAGAAAAGTTGTGCAAATAACCGGAGGAAGGATCTTTCTTTTGAGGTAGGTGATCATGTCTTTCTCAAAGTTTCTCCATGGAAAAGTGTGTTGTGTTTTGGTAAGAAGGGAAATTTGAGTCTGAGGTTCATTGGATCTTATGAAATTTTGGAGAAAGTTAGATCAGTTGTGTACAGAGTTGATTTATTTCCAAGTTTATCCCAGGTACACAATGTTTTTCATGTTTTGATGTTGAGAAGGTATATTCCAGATCCATCTCATGTTTTGATCCCAGAGGTAGTTCAGTTGGAAGAGAATATCTCTTATGAAGAAAAACCAGCTCATATTCATGACCGTGGAGAGCAAGTGTTGCAGAATAAGGTAATTCAACAGGTAATGGTTTTGTGGAAAAACCATATGATTTAAGAAGTAATGTGGGAATCTAAAAATGCTATGAGGGATAAATACCCCCACTTATTTTGATAAGTAAAATTGCAAGGATGCAATTCCCAAAAGGGGGGAAGGATGTAACATCACAAGTATATAAAGAATAAGACATATTTCGTATTTATTAATATTTTAAATTAAATATTAATTTTAATTTAAAGAGGTTTCTATGTTCGATAGCATACCCGATACGCAACAACGGGTTTCTTTGAAATCTTACGTTGCACACTAATAATATAATATTATTTTAAATGGTAGTAAACTCCTAGCCGTTGTATTAGAGGGAATGAAAAAAACTAACTAAAATATGATTATACATGTTTGTTAAATGTATTTACCTTTATCCAATAAAATTTAGAGGCTTAAAATGAGAATGAATCTAATTTAAAGCATAATTTACATTCAAAGGTCGGTTTACCACCTTTTAATGGAGAACCCTATTTAAATCTAGTTTTTGTCATTTTTATACGTTCTATTTGACCAAATAAATTTCTCCTTTAGATTTTGGTCATCAAATTTTATTTTGGGTAATTTTTTTGTATTTTTCTAATAAAGTTCATTTTTAATGAATAGTGAAAAATACAGTATTTTAATTCCAAAGTGCCTTTTAATCTAATGTATTTATATGGTTAGCTTATCTTTTTAATTGGTTTTAAAGTATAATTAGAATATATTTTTACCATTTAATTCAATGTTGTTTATTGGAATTAATTTCACTTTAAAATTGGACATAAACACGTGTCAATCTTTTGATAGTTATTATTTCTTAAAAACACGCTAATTGTTTTAACAACGGGAATTAATTTTAAATTAATTAATGCCACATATATGTTTTGAATTTGGAAAAATAGACATCATTTTTGAATTCGGAATATTAAATAATGCTTTGGCTGAATTTTTGGTATTTTTCTGAAAAAACATCATTTTTTGATGAATAGTGAAACCACTTAGTAGTAGTTAAAAAACTGACTTTTTCATTTAAATGAAATTTTACCACTTATGTGAATTGAATTTCAAAAATCTGACATACATGTTTTTTATCAATAAGTAAATTGTGGTTCAATAAGATGAAAATAATTTTTGGTGAATAGTAACTTTTGACTTTTTTACCGCGGTTAAAGGTAAATAGGGTAATTCAAGGTTAAAAGAATATTGTAATAATTTAAAATTACCTTAACACATTTTCTAACATTATTGGATGAGTCATGACCAACCATGGGCATCTTTGGGTCTATTTTGGGACCCCATGGAGCCACTTATGAAAGATAATGACACTTTAGATTAATTAATTTAATGTAAAGGCAAAAATGACAAAAACAAAAATATTTTGGTAAATTAATTTTTATATGGTGTTATATAAGTAATATTTTTTCCTATAAATATTCATTAGAAAGCTAAAATTATTTCCTACTTCATGGTATTTTTTTTATAATTTTTAGACATCAAATAAATTAAATTATTTATGACATAATAATGATGCAGTATTTACGACATTAATAAATGATTTGAATAAATAAGATTATAAGGATTAAAATATTATCCAAAACATGTCCAATTATGATTGGATGATTTTATTTATAATATGAGTCATCGTTTCTTTGACATTAATGATTTTTGGACCATTTTAAATTGAAGATATGTTTATAATAAAATAATGTTTTCAGACTTTCCTAAAGAGCCCCCCTCTACCTTATAAAAGGAAACCACTTCTAACCAATTACTCATACCTATCAAGCCTTTTGGCTCGTCCAACCTCTGCCCAATTAAGCTCCATACATCACTCTCCTCATCTAACAATCCTTACCTTAGGCAGAAGTCCCTTCAAGAAGTCCTTTTGTTCAAACAAAGGGAGTTACCCAAATTAAAGGTAACAGTTTCTCTTAAATTGTTCTCTTTTATTTTACTTCTCCAACCCCTAAACTCTTTTTTTACATTATTTTGTAACAAAAACAGTATCCTCAATATACTAGTATGTTGTTAGGAGAATTATTATAACTACACTTACACACACTTCCATCAAATGGATGAAAAACATAATGTTTCTGTGGATGGAAAACTAACGCCTCACGAAACGATGATTGTTCGATTATCTCTTACTACCTCTCACGGTGGCCATTATGATGGAACTGTATTTATATATCATATATATTATGTTTATGTTTTCTTTATGATTTTATAATTTCCATTTATACCATGTCTTTATGGTTTCCATTATGGGTAAACGCGATAATCTCATTAGAGGAAGTGCGGACTACCGCCCCCTCAAAGTGATATGACTCGTTAATGCCATATATGGGACATATAAAGGACGGATTTAATGCTATTATATATGATATTATATATTAAATTATACTAGAATTATAATATACCTATGTATCATTATTTTTTAATTCCATTAAAATAATAAATAGAAATGAATGTAGCGTTCATGCATACGTATGGCTTACCGTCTCCATGAACAATGCATTTCATTTATTACCTCCAAATGTTATACACTATTATAAATACATGTATATATGGGATATATATGATATATATGATATCTAAATGATGAATATAATTCTGGATATAATGGACTATTAACCACATGGACAACTTGTAAATATAAGGTGTTCGTTTTTTACTCAAGTACCAAATATCGACAAAATGACCATTATTAAATTGAATGATTACATAATGTTTATAACATGGTAATAAGTCATATAAAAGGAATAATAAACTTGAAAAAGTTTCTTAAGAAATTATAAATTAACATTAGTATATTATTCATGGGATTAAAGAAAGATTGAGTCAAGTCGGACATGAGGTAAGGGATTTCATCTCAATCTCCTTTCATTGAGGCATATTTAGTTTTATACACGAATTTATTTTATATGGTGTATAAACCCATTTTAATTTTCATTTCATTCCAATGGAATATTTTTATATGAAGCGTTTTACTAAACGACAAAAAGGAATGTTTTTCTAACGTAAGTGGTGACAACTACCTTTCCGCAGCCGCGAGTATTATTTGATATTTGGATTCCTTAACAAGCCATAATGTTTTTAACAGGAAAAATAAATACCATATAATCTTTTTATTTATTTTTGTATTGAAAATGATTTTCAGAATGGATTTATTATTTCAATACATTGAAATGATATTTTGTTATTGAAATGTGGAAATGTTATCTTTCCTTTATTCTTATGTTATGTGTTATGATCTTGTTATGGTTCATGGGCATTATTTATGTATACGGGTGGTTTCGTGATAAACCTAGGGCGGGTGCGCCTGAGATAGCTCTCCAATGCATTGGGTAACGTGACGGAGGTAAACGTGAATGTTTCTCCTAAGAGATTTAGGGAATATACTATGACGGGTATTCCAAAGTAACTCCCTATGTAGCTGTGATAGATACATTGTAAGTATATTATGGATGCCACAAGTTACCTTTATGATTTATGATTTCTATGTGTTATTCATAAATCTTATGTTTTCATGAGGTAATTAAAAGAGTTTATGTTTTGTATGTATTAATGAAAAAATGTTTTCTTTCATTTTTTTATAACCCTTACTATGATTTTTATTCTCATTCCATGTTTTGAAATGTTTTCACATGACTTAAAGATGAATAAAGTCAAGGATGGGATCAAGGAAAAGTCATGTTGTCTAAAACATGGAACTAGACATGGCCCTTTTTTCAAGAGTTTTTATTTTATGAAAAAAAGTGGTATCTGTGTAGAAGTGTCTACTTTGTAATCTTTTGAGATGTAATAGTTATGTCATAATTCTCTAAAACTCTAAACTTGAAAAGATCCTCAATGTGAATTATTCATTTAATTCAATATTATGTAAGGTTTAAGGTCGTGTCCTTATAGTTGGTATCAGAGGTCGGTTTAGATAACTTTAGGAGTTAGGTTATTGTTAAATTAATATCCATAAAGTAATTTATGTTAATATTGAAATCATATAGCATTTGCATATTACCATTTTTCTTCGCCTAAGATATTTCTATGTTTAGAATGTTTTTCCACAGAGAAAACAGGGCATCTATGTTGGGATGACATCTGGAGGAAGGCAACCTTCCAAATCAACAACCTTAGATGGTCAGAATCTGAACTGAATAGTTAGTTGCAGTGATGGCATAGTTGACTCGGGCTATAAATGGTGGTGGTATCCATGTACGAGATCAGCCAGATCAACCACAGAGAAACATATTAGTAGTAGAGCATTTCATGGGGAAAAATCCCCCATCATTCAGAGGATCATATGATCTGGTGCTAGCAGAAGGGTGGATTAAAGCACTAGAAAAGATTTTCGATGTCATGGGTGGTTCAGAACATCAAAAGGTTAGACTTTTTGTTTACTATTTTGAAGGTGAAGCTGAACAGTGGTGGTCAATGGTGAAAAATATCAGAGATAGTGAGGAGATTGATGGTATTTATTGGGATGAATTCAAAGGTATGTTTCTTGAGAAATATTTTCCTAAGGTGGTTCGTCTTAGGATGGAAAACAAATTCCTAGAATTGAGGCAGGAGGATGACTCAGTGGCTGCTTATGAAGAAAAAATCACTCGACTGGCAAGGTATGCTCGAAATTTCATTTGAGATCATGATATTAAAATCAACCATTTTTACTCAGGATTAAATCCAAAGTATCAAAGAGCTTTAGCTCCTCATGTGTGAAAAAGTTATGAAAAACTTGTTCGTTGTGCTGAGAAGGTGGAAATGGAGTTTACCTATGATCAGGTATTCTTTGAAAAATAGCAGAATAAGAGATCGAGGTGGCAGGTGAAAGGGAATAACTCTTCAAAAAAGTATGATGGTAAGAAACATAAGTTTACAGTTTTTGAAAATTGTGTTAAATCATGGTGGGGAATGTCTTTTGAATTATGGTAAGTGCTATCAATGTGGTAAAATGGGGCATAAGGCTCGTAATTGCACTGAAAATGATCAGGGAAATGGTAAGACAAAATCTGATTTACAATCAGTAAAATGTTTTAAGTGCAATGAAATGGTCATTATGTTAATGAGTGTCCAACAAATAACTCAACCGAAGGAAAGTAGCCAGACTACAAGTAGAAAGGGGTGGTGAAATCATTTGCAACTACTTCAACGGATGTTGGGCCATCAACTAAAGTAGTATCAGGTACATTTTTTGTTTGTTCAGATTATGCCAATGTGTTTTTTGATTCAGGGTCTACACACTCTTTCATTTATGAGAAGTTTTCTAGTAAATTGGGGATTCCATGTCAATATATGAATACAGAACTTACAGTAAAAACACCTGGAGGAAATGTTGAGACAAAAAGAAAACATAAGAACATTCATGTCCTTGTGTGCGGAAAGAATCTACCTTCAAGCCTTATTGTTTTTCCTCTATTAGAGTTTTATGTTATTTTGGGTATGGATTGGATTTTTGTTTATCATGATAATGTTGACTACAGATCTAAAGAGGTTTCTTTTCAGAATGATTTTTAGTTTTTGTACAAGAATGAACCCTTTCTTTTGATAACATATCAGGAAGATGAAAAACTAGTAAAATATGGAAATGAATGTTACCTTGCACATAATGTTGAAAATAAAATAATTGTTCATATTAATGATGTGCCAGTGTTAAATGAGTACCTTGATGTTTTTTCTGATGATTTGGATGGTATTATACCTGATCGGGAAGTTGAATTTACTGTTTGCTTAGTTCTTGATGCTAAGCCAATTTCAAAACCCCCTTATCGAATGGCTCAAATTGAACTTTTAGAGTTAAAGAAGCAATTGTCGGAGTTATTAGATAAAGGTTTCATTCGACCTAGCACATCACCATGGGGTGCTCCTGTATTATTTTTTAAAAAGAAAGATGGTTCAATGAGACTTTTCATTGATTATATAGCATTGAATAACATCACTGTTAAGAATAAATATCCTTTGCCTCATATCGATGATTTTTTTATTATCTCCAGGGAGCTTAGTATTTTTTGAAGATTGAATTGAGGTCGGGGTACCATCAGTTGAAATTAAATGAAGCAGACATTTCGAAGACCATTTTTCTTACTAGATATTGCCATTATGAATTTGTAATTATGCCTTTTGGTTTAACCAATGCACATGTTGTATTCATGGATCTTAAGAATAGAATTTTCCATGAGTTCTTGGATAAGTTTGTGGTTGTGTTCATTGATGATATTCTGTTTTATTCCAAAAGTAAGGAGAAACATGAAAATCATTTAATGGTTGTCTTTCAAACCTTAAAAGAAAAGAAATTGTGTGGAAAATTCAAAAAGTGTGAGTTTTGGTTACAACAAATTTCTTTCCTTGGTCACATTGTTTCAAAAAATGGCATAACTGTTGATCCTGCTAAAACAAAAGTTGTTGAAGAATGGCCAATACCCAAAAATATAACTGAGATTCGTAGTTTTCTTGGTTTGGATGGTTATTACCAGAGGTTTGTTGAAAAAATTTCACGGTTATCTAGTCCAATGACTAAGTTAACTGGAAAATGTGTTAAGTTAATATGGACAAAAGAATGTGATTATTGTTTTTAGGAATTGAAAAGGAGATTGGTGAATGCTCTATTTTTGTAACTACCATCCAGAAATGGTGATTTTTTTATCTACAGTGATGCTTCATTGAAAGGACTTGGTTGTTTCCTAATGCATAATGATCAGTTAATTGCTTATGCTTCACGTCAGTTGAAACGTCATGAGTTAAATTACCCTACACATGATTTGAAATTAGCTGCTATTGTTTTTGCTTTAAAAATTTGGAGGAATAATTTGTATGGAGTAAAAAGTGAAATATATACTGACCACAAAAGTTTAAGGTATATATTCACTCAAAAATAATTGAACATGAGATAGAGGATATGTCTAGAATTAATCAAGGATTATGATTTCACAATCCATTACCATCCGGGAAAAGAAAATAAAGCGGTTGATGCTTTGATTTGAAAAAGTAATGCTTCATTAACCATGTTACGTTTAGAACAAGATCCTTTGGTTTTTGACTTGATAAAATTTGTCATAGAAGTTGTTGGTGCAAGAAATTCTTCTGTTTTGTTTCAGGCGTCAGTGAAATCATCTCTATCAGAAAGAATAATGCAAGCGCAGAAAGAGGATAGTGAGTTGCAGATAAGGTAGTGTTGGTTCATTAGGGTAGGTTGCCTAATTTTAACGTTGATAATGATTGTGTTTTGAGATTTGGAAATAGATTATGTGTGCCTTGTGATTCACAGTTGATGAATGAGTTATTATGTGAAGCTCATTGTTCCTCGTTTTTAGTTTATCCTGGTAGTACTAAGATGTACAGAGATCTTCGGGAGTATTATTGGTGGGATGGAATGAAAAGAGATATTGTTGATTTTACTGTGAAGTGTTTGACTTGTCAGTAGTTTAAATTAGGGAGGCAGTTACCAAAATGAATGCTTTAAACTTTACCAGTGCCAGATTGGAAATGGGAAAATATATCCATGGACTTGATTGTGGGATTACCGAAGACATCTCGAGGTAATAATGAAATCTGGGTTATTGTTCATCGATTGACTAAATCTTCTCATTTCCTTCCTATTCGAGATACATTGTCTCTAGATCAACTTGATCTGTTGTATGTTAAATAGATAGTCAGGTTGCATGGAGTTCCCCTCTCCATTTTATCTGATCGTGATCCCAGGTTTACTTCTAACTTTTGGAAAGGCCTTCAGATTTCATTGGGTACTTAATTAAATTTTAGTATAGCTTTCCATCCTCAATCATATGGGAAGTCAGAATGAAAAATTTAGACCTTGGAGGATATGCTATGTGATTGTTCACTAGATTATCGGGGAAGTAGGGACCAACATCTTTCTTTGGTTGAATTTTCATATAACAACAGTTTTCATTCCAGTATACAGATGGCTCCACTTGAGGCATTATATGGAAAGCGATGTCGAACTCCAACATTTTTGGATGATGTAGGTGAAAGGAAGATGATGGGACCAGAATTGGTAGAAGAGATGACAGAGAAAGTTCAGTTGATTCAGAAGCACATGAGAACAGCTCAGAGCATACAGAAAAGTTATGGAGATAACCGGAGGAATGATTTTTCTTTTGAGGTAGGTGATCATGTCTTTCTCAAAGTTTCTCCATGGAAAAGTGTGATGCGTTTTGGTAAGAAGGGAAAGTTGAGTCTGAGGTTCGTTGGATATTATGAAATTCTGGAGAAAGTTGGATCAGTTACGTACAGAGTGGCTTTACCTCAAATTTTCTCCCACGTAAACAATGTTTTTCATGTTTTGATGTTGAGAAGGTATATTCCATATCTATATTATATTTTGAGCCCCGAGGTAGTTCAGTTGGAAGAGAATATATCTTATGAAGAACAACCAGTTCAGATTCATGACCGTAGAGAGCAAGTGTTCTGGAATAAGGTAATTCACCAGGTAAAGGTTTTGTGGAAAATCCATATGATTGAAGAGGCAATGTGGGAATCTGAAAATTCTATGATGGATAAATACCCACACATATTTTGATAAGTAAAATTGTGAGGACACAATTTCAAAAGGGGGGGAAGGATGTAACATCACAAGTAAATAAAGAATAAGACATATTTCGTATTTATTAATATTTTTAAATAAAATATTAATTTTACTTTAAAGTGGTTTCTATGTTCGATAGCATACCTGATACACAAAAACGGGTTTCTTTGAAATCTTACGTTGTACACTAATAATATAATATTATTTTAAATGGTAGTTAACTCCTAACTTTTTTATTGGCAGGAATGAACAAAAATAACTAAAATATGATTATAAAGGTTTGTTAAATGTATTTATATTTATCCAATAAAAGTTAGAGGCTTAAAATGTGAATGCATCTAATTTAAAGCATAATTTACATTAAAAGGTCAATTTACCACCTTTAAATGGAGAACCCTCTTTAAATATAGTTTTTGTCATTTTTATATGTTCTATTTGAACAAATAAAATTATCCTTTAGATTTGGGCCATCAAATTTTACTTTGGGTAATTTTTTGGTATTTTTCTGATAAAGTTCATTTTTAATGAATAGTGAAAAATACTGTATTTTAATTCAAAAGTTCCTTGTAATCTAATTTATTTATATTGTTATATTATCTTTTTAATTGGTTTTAATGTATAATTAGAGTATATTTTTTCCATTTAATCCAATGTTGTTTATTGGAATTAATTTCACTTTGAAATTGGACATAAACACGTGTCAATCTTTTGATAGTTATTGTTTCTTAAAAACACGCTAATAGTTTTAACAACGGAAATTAATTTAAAATTAATTAATTCCACATATATGTTTTGAATTTGGGAAAATAGACATTGTTTTTTAATTTGGAATATAAAATAATGCTTCTGATGAATTTTTGGTATTTTTCTGAAAAACGTCAATTTTTTATGAATAGTAAAACCACATAGTAGTAGTTAAAAACTAACTTTTTCATTTAAATGAAATTTTACCGCTTATGTGAATTAAATTTCAAAAATCCGACATATATGGTTGTTATAAAGAAGTAAAATTTGGTTCAATAAGATGAAATTAATTTTTGGTGAATACTAATTTTTGACTTTTTTTACTGCACTTAAAGGTAAATAGGGTAATTCAAGGTTAAAAGAATATTGTAATAATTTACAGCTACCTTAACACATGTCCTATCTTTATTGGATGAGTCATGGACGACCATAGTCATATTTAGGTCTATTTTAGGACCCCATTGTGCCACTTATGAAAGATAATGACACTTTAGTTTAATTAATTTATTGTAAAGGCAAAAATGACATAAACAATAATTGTTTAGTAAATTAATTTTTATATGGTGTTATATAAGTAATATGTTTTCCTATAAATATTCATTGGAAAGATAAATGGATTTAATACATCATGGTATTTGTTTTATAATTTTTATATATAAAATAAATTAAATTATTTATGACACAATAATGATGCAGTATTTACCACATTAATAAATGATTTAAATAAATAAGATTATAATGATTAAAATATTATCCAAAACATGTCCAATTATGATTGGATGATTTTATTTCGAATATGAGTCATCTTATCTTCTACTTTAATGATTTTTGGACCTTTTGAAACCGAATATATGTTTATAATAAAATAATTTTTTCAAACTTTCCTAAAGAGACCCTCCTCTCCCTTATAAAAGGAGACCAATTATAAGCAATTCCTAACACCTCTCAAGGCTTTTGGCTCGTCCAACATCTGCCCAATTATTCTCCCTACATACCTATCCTCCTTTTATAAGCCTTACCTTAGTCATAAGGCACTTGAATAAGTCCTTTGGTTCAAACCAAAGGGAGTTACCCAAATTAAAGGTAACAGTTTCTCTTAAATTGTTTTCTTTTATTTTACTTCTCAAACCCCTAAACTCTTTTTATTCCTTTCTTTTTTAACAACACCAGTATCCTCAATATACTAGTATGTTGTTATGAGAAGGATTTTAACTACACTTACACAAACCTACATCTAATGGATGAAGAACATAATGTTTCTGTGGATGGAAAACTAATGCCTCATGAAATGATGATTGTTCGATTATCTCCTACCGCCTCTCATGGTGGCCATTATGATAGAACTGTATTTATATATGATATATATTACGTTTATTTTTTTCTTTATGCTTCTTTAATTTCCAATTATATCGTGCCTTTATGGTTTCCATTATGGGTAAACGTGACAATCTCATTAGAGGAAGTGTGGACTATGCCCCCTCAAAGTGATATGACTCGTTAATGCCATATGTGGGACATATAAAGGATGGAGTTAATGATATTATATATGATATTATATATGATATTATATATGATATCATATATGATATTATATATGATATTATATATGATATTATACTGGAATTATAATATACCTATGTATCATTATGTTTTAATTCCACTAAAATAAGAAATAGAAATGAATGTAGCATTCATGCGTACATACGACTTACTATCTCCATGAACGGTGCATTTCATTTGTTACCACCAAAAGTTATGTACTATTATAAATACATGTATATATGAGATATATATGATATATATGATATCTAAATCATGAATATAATTCTGTATATAATGGACTATTAACCACATGGACAACTTGTAAATATAAGGTGTTCATTTTTTACTCAAGTACCAAATATCGACAAAATGACCATTATTAAATTGAATGATTACATAATGTTTATAACATGGTAATAAGTGATATAAAATGAATAATAAACTTGAAAAAGTTTCTTAATCAAGTATAAATTAACATTAGTTTATTATTCAGGGGATTAAAGAACAATCGAGTCAAGTCGGACACGAGGTAAGGGACCTCGTCTCAATCTCCTTTCATTGAGGCATATTTACTTTTATACATGACTTTATTTTATACGGTGTATAAACCCATTTGACTTTTCATTTCATTCAAAGGGAATCTTTTTATACGAATCATTTTACTAAACAACAAAAAGGAATGTTTTTTTAACGTAAGCGGTGACAACGACCTTTCCGCCGCCGCGAGTATTATTTGATCTTTGGATTCCTTAACAAGCTGTAATGTTTTTAACAGGAAAAATAAATACCATATACTCTTTTTACGTATTTTGTAATTAGAAACTATTTTGAGAATTTATTTATTATTTTAATATCTTGAAATGATGTTTTTTTATTGCAATGTGGAAATGTTATCTTTCCTATATGCCTATGTTATGTGTTATGATCATGTTATGGTTCTTGGGCATTATTTATGTATATGGGTGGTTTCATGATAAACCAATGGAGGGTGAGCCTGAGATAGATCTCCAATTCATTAGGTAACATGACGGAGGTAAACGTGAATGTCTCTCCTAAGAGATTTAGGGAATATACTATGATGGGTATTCGAAAGTAACTCCCTATGTAGTTGTGATAGCTACATTGTTAGTATGTTATGGATGCCACAAGTTACCTTTATGATTTATGATTTCTATTTTTTATTCATAAATATTATGTTTTTATGAGTAAAGTAATAGAGTTTATGTTTTCTACATGTTAATGAAAAAATGTTTTCCTTCATTGTTTTATAAACCTTACTGATATTTTTATGCTCATCCCAAGTTTTGAAATGTTTTCAGAGGACTTAAAGATGAATAAGGTCAACGATGGGATCAAGGAAAAGTCATGTTGTCTAAAACATGGATTTAGACATGACTCTTTCTTAAGAGTTTTTATTTTTTGAAAAAAAAATTGAATCTGCGTAGAAGTGTCTACTTTGTAATCTTTTGAGATATAATAGTTATGTCCTAATTCTCTAAAACTCTAAACTTGAAAAGATCCTCAAGGTTAATTATTCATTTAATTCAATATTATGTAAGGTTTAAGTCTGGGTCCTTATAAAACTATCTTAGGATGATGTAGGAAAAAAGGTTATTGTCAAGAAATACAGGCAGATTATTAGAATCCTATTTTACTTAATAGTGACACAACCAGATATATTTTTCCATGTTTCAAGCAGCGTCGTATCAAAGAAATCCCAAGGAAAGCCACTTTCTTTCAGTAAAAAATAATACTTCGATATATCAAGGGCATAGTGTAATTTTGTTTCATTGACAATGATAAATATCAATAAGAGTTCTTGTGATATACATATTCATATTGGGCCGGATTAGCAGATGATAGGAAATCAACGTTAGGCGGTGCTTTCTACATTGGAGGATTGTGTATTTATAAGCTAAGAAAGAAGCATGATTTCATTTCATTGAGCACCGTATAAGTTGGATATTTTGTGTCCACTCAAGATTGCACATAGTTATTATAGATGAAGTATAAACTTTATGATATGGGATTTGAAGTGAAATCTCTGATTGGAAACCATTGAGATAATTAGAGTGCTATAAATCTTATTAAAAAACAATTCCATAACTTAAAGATAATGAACATTGAAATAAAGTATCATTTCATCAAGGAGAAGGTGAAGAAAGGTCTTTTTACATTAGAGTATGTGCCTTTAGAACAATAGGTTGTAGACATTATGATAAATTCCTTACCTAATGAAGCATTAAAATGGAATCGACTGGATTTTGGAGTTTATTCGACTCCCCGCACTTGAAAAAATGTGAATGTGGGACTCCCCCTCTCCATAAGGTATGGTGTGTTTTTTCCTAATGTGTTAATATGTGTTCTTTACCCTCTTACAGACCTCATAGTAGTGGCATTTGAGTTCATTGACGAAGGGGGGGGGAATGTGGCTTTACAAGGGAGAAAATGTCTTAGTCAAGACACAGGGAGAAGTTTCTAGCTAGAGCAGTGAGATAGGGGGAGTTGAAGCTATTAGGTGGATTAGTGACATAGGGATAGTATTAAATATGATGATGTTTGAAGTGATCGATCAAAATAAATATATCATGACAGTTGGGGATCATGATTAAATTCGAATAATGGTTTTGGAATGGCATGTAATGAGGTGATTCATTGATGATATTTCCATTATACTCTTTTTTCTTATGTTAAGCATAGATCGTGTAGGATTAGAGTATGTGTTGAGTAAATCCTTGATTTCTATTTTAATCACCAGAAGGAAATTCTAGAATAAGTTGGAAGAATCTTTAATGATGTATCAAAATATGAAAGTGTTGTCAAAATACCCAAAGGGGTGATTGTTGGAAAAAAAATCCCTCAAGGTGTCCACTCGGTATGTTTTTTGTGTGGTTGTGTTTGTTAAAAAATTCATGTGACTATGAATGAGTATGGTTCATAATTACCAAAGCTGGTTTTTAAGGTGGCATAGTTTCCTAGTGTTTGATAAATATTTTGGCCTCAAAATCGAGTGTTTGAATTTGTAAAAGGAATGATTTCGAAAAATGAGAGAATTATTCACAGGCGGAAAAAGATGGTACGTGGAACACAAAGCACAGTATGTAGATCGCGTATGGGAAATGGTTCTCAGGACCAAAACAATTCATATAATGGAAAACAATTCATGGAAGGATCGCAGTTCATGGATGGATGGATGTTTGTGATATGGCTTATCATTAGTGGAAACGAGACAGTGATTTTTTGGGGCTGCAAAGGCTTTTGTTTATGAAATGGAGGTGATGATTTTGGTCCCCAAGAAGGAAGAGTGCTGGTAAATGGACCGCGTAAGGAAAAATGGTTCATGAGAGAATCCTTAATAGGTGAAGGCTATACCGTATTGAAGATTTGGGTAAATATCGGATTAGTTTATTATGCGGATCAATTTTCCAAAATAATGGGTGTTAATCCCATCATTACTTAGAGTGATTTTCATAAGAAAACATCTTTTCTCTAAGAATTAGGTGAAGTATAAAAGTTTTTTGTGAGGGAGAGTTCCATAAATGGGGAAGTAGTTCTCAAGGAGGATTTTGTGAAAGAAGGAGAAGTGGTTTGTGGAAGGAGTAGTCCGCAGAAGAAGGATTTCCACAGAAGTAGAGGTAGTTTGCGAAAGCGGTATATAGAAATGGTAAGAGAAAGCTGTTCATGAAGATGGTACATAGAGGCGGTATAGGATAGAAAAAGTGGATTCATTTCATAAAATATTTGGTCAAAAATTCATATGTTATGTGTGGTTTGTGGAAGAAGCAGGTTGTTCGCAAAGGGAATTAAAAAGTTCACAAAATCAATTTCCGTTAACTAACAGTACGTTGGAAAGTGGATTTCATCTAAAGATGAAAAAGAGACTTGAACATAGCATCTACCAATAGTTAAGGATGTGTTTTTTCATGTAAATGAAGGTAACTACAAGTCCATAAATTGTGATTGGATCCCTCCTAAGATCAGTGGGCAAAGTAAGAGGAAGAGGGTGATCATTTCCACCAGTAGTGAGCCAAGGAAAGAGACATAGGGAGTGACTCTTGGGAATGTAGTGAGAAGACCCTAAATCATGTACAGGTAGTGATCTTGAGAATATAAGTGATCAAGCCCAAACCTTTTAATTTTTAGTGAGTTTTATTGGATTCGGTACATCGGCACATTACTTTTGCATTCTCCTTAGATGTAGCTCAGTGAGGGTGAACCAAGTAAAATCATTGTGTCATGGGCATGATTTAATTTCTGTTCATATATTTCTATGGGATAAAGAGAGAAGTGTGTTTTTTTAATGACTAAACAAGATCCAAATGGGTAATAGTATTAATTTTTCATACCCAGATTCACCCCCCCCCCCCTCTTTTGGTATTTGACCTACTTGACCTAACAACCCATTTTTACCTTAATCACATGAAATAAATTTTATTATTTTTACAATTCATTATGGTAAAATAGTATGTTTAACTTATTATATAATATAAATTTTTATAATTCAAAATAATGAATTCATTTTTTCAAATTCCATTAAAATAATTTAAAATTTTTAAATGAAGATTAATCACACATACACAACAAGAAAGCGGTTTTCAAAACAGAAAATGTTCAAATAATTAAAAAGTTTTTATATCAAAATTAAATATTAAATTTATTAAAATGGATTAAGTTAGATTAATGGATATATAATTGAACTAATTTTACCCCATTAAATCATATTAAAACAATTTTTATGTTTATAAATTCTTTAAAAAATGAAAAATCGCTATAAAACCCAGTATTTTTCACTATTCATCAAAATGTTTTTCTTCTCAGAAAATTCTCAAAACTTCACAAAAAAATAATTTTGACATTATGATTTCAAAAATGAATTTAATTTTTAAACTGAATTTTGAAAAAGTGGGAAAAGCTAATTTTAAAATAACTGCACTAATAGTGACGAAACATATTTTATGAAAAGTTTTGTTTTTAAGCATAAAATTGGATTTATTCTATCTCATTATCTAGAAAAAACATAAGATGGATATTAAAAAGTTAAATAAATATATAATATAAAAATATAATGACAATAATCCAAAAAATTGTACTTTTAATATATTAATGTAAAACATGTTTTTGTGCATAAGAATAGTTTTCAAGAAAAATATTTCCTTTATTTTCAATCAGTTTTTATTTTCATTTCTAATTAATTGGCCACCAAAGAATCCAATTTATATGCAAATTTAAATCTTATATTTTCATAAAATAGTTAACATTATTCATTCCCACCATTTTAATAGCTAGTTTATAACTTTCATATTAACTAATAATGTTTTAATTATATGTCATGTATTATTTAAACTTGATGTTGCATGTAACAAAAGCTAAACTTAGTCATGTGAGTAAGAAAAAATATCAAAAAGATTAAATTTATTTAAAAAATATATTTCACAAAATCTCAAGGTGATATAAAATAAATAGAAAATTGTACTTCTTTTATAGGTTCCAACCTAGAAAAGTTATATGGAAACACGTTGAGAAACTCCATGACTACTAAAGAAAGATTAATGATCAAATATTATAATTCTAGATAAAAATAAAACAGATATATCACCCTAACCAACTTTTAGAAATGATTTTTATCTCTAATAGATCTCTATTTCAATTCTCCCTTGAAAACATAACACACCACATTAGGTATAGTAAATTATATCTTTCAAAGATAAAAAAATATGATCTTTATGAGAAATCATCCAATCCATCGTGAGAATGAAATATCAAGGTTTCATATTGAGGACCATAAAATCCCAAAAGAGCTCAATCTAAGACAATGAGAAAACAAAATAGGGGCATCAAATACCCTTATCTCTTTTCATTCTAAGGGGTGTAACAATATCCATCACATATGACATAAAATCCATAGGAAGTTATAGAAAATTCATAAAATGAGTTGATATTAATGAATGATATGAACTGGAATCAAATAAAATAGTCACTAAAGATGAATATATAATGACAGTACCTCTCAATATAACTAGACTCACATTAGCTTCCTTTGGAGACTCTTCCTTTGTGTTAATAAGAATCATTCTAGATGCCTATGTCTAGAAACCTTTATTTCATGAAGCATATAACTAATAAATAAGTACTTTTAGGAGTTTAGGATCTCATTCCACTATGTGGTGTAATAAATATTTGAAAAAACATCTACAGGTGTCCTGGGTGACCGCATGAACCACATATCATAGATAACTCAATATAAACTCTCTTTGAATTCCTAACATTTGATACCTTAAAATAAATTCAAAGGAGCTCTTCCATACACCATAGAATGTCTAGATAATAAATTTTTTTAGGTCTACCATGAGAATCATTGCACTTCATCTTTCCTTTAAAGGAATGAACATAACTACCATGGGGAGTATGAGGAACTCCCATCAACCCTAACTTACCATCCAGGTCAATGTCAACCATCAATTCTCTATCCAGAACATATAAAAAATAAATTATCTCCATCAATAAAACCGAATATCAAATATTAGGTCTAAGAACCATGTTAACAATTTCGGCCTTCAGTTTCTCATTTTTCATCACCTCGGGATAAAACTAAATAAGTTCATCAAAGAAGTTTGCATACTAAATCATGTTCCTATCAACTTTTTGAAGGTTAAGAAACTCATATACTTTTCTAAAACCATCAAATCAGGACATAAATGCTCCGTGAAAAGGGCTATAAATTATATACATTCTAATACTTCATGTTTCTTCACCATAACCATCCAATCCTTCCACCTCCTTATAGTCCATTAAACATTAAATGTAGCCCATTTCACCTTTATTTAATTAGGAGTTTCCAATAGAACTAAAATTATCTCAAGATTTTTAAACCAATCCAATGTCTCTTGAGTATAATTTGAACATTGGAAAGTTGTTAGTTTCAGATAAAGAAAATCTTGATCAAGATCTCTAGATTTATCCATTTGAGGTTCTACTATTGGAATTTGAATGGGGATGTGTGTGGCTATGTTTCCCAAAGTTTAAAAATCATACTCTATTATATCAGTGAGGTTTTGATCAACTGGAGGGTGTTTTTATCATGGTTCATCAAAATTTTCCTTCTAAACTTAGTTCAAACATCTTCTTGGGGGAATGTTATTATACAACATCAATAGAAAATATGAAAATAATAGCAAAGATACTCAAATTATCAAGTCAATAAAGATATATGAGAATATCAATTAAATAAATAAAATTCAATATTTTGGGACTTAAATATATTCAGATCAAGTTTAGCTAAAATAGTAGAATCATGTGAATTTATTCCTCAAGAATTCCTCTCCCAAATAGCCATGGTGACTCAAGACTTTCTACAATGAGACATGGATAGGCACTCGCTAGTAACTACCCCTTTATTCCAAATAATTTCATATCCTTTCTAATAGAACACCCCAAACTACATACCTATATCATGGAAAGATTCATAACCTCACACCTCTAATACTATTTTATCTTGAACCAACCTGGATACCCTAGTATGTTGATACTAGATTCATCACAAGAATTTCTTGAATATCATTTATGATCTCCATGGGTTGGTGACTATCACTTGGCATTAAGAATAGGTCAAAGGGAATAGTTTTTCTATGAGAGTAGACTATCAGTATAAAATAGTGTAAGATGAAAAAAACATAATTGGTGTTCGAAACACTCCTCAAAGAGAAAATTACCATAAAAAGATAGATAGAAACCCCAAACAATGCATTGTCAGAAGAAAAATTACACAATAACCATCAATAAAAAAGTATTATAATCCCCAGTTAATAAGTGGACCATAGCTCCACAAGTCACCACTATCACTCTAGGGTCTCATGAATCAAGCACAACTACCACCTCTAACTGGTTCTTTCCATTTTCCTAGACATTTCATAACATAATCTACCCAAACCTAAAGGTAAAGGTAGGGTGTGAACAAAAATATCCTATTATGATTTCACCAAATGTTCCATAATCAATTCTAGAATAATTAAACCTTATATTATTAAATTTAAATAATGATAAGTCATGGAGAATTATTTTCATAATTTACATTCAAAAAATGATTTCAAAACAATTAGATGGAAGATATATTAAAAACTATCTTAAATGAACATTTTAAATAAATATGAAGAAATGAATAAAAATAGTTTTATAATCATTGGAAAGTAATAAAGAAATAGAAAAAACCCAATAATTTTGGTCTAGTGCTTTGAGGTTAGTTAGTTTCTAGCTCCATGATCCTCTCACTACTCAGTCAATATACATGTATCAAGTGTATACACTCGTCCCTAAGACTCAAGCCATTGGGATAAAATCAATCAATACCCCTACAATTAAAGTCACATTTAACTTGGTTTATTTAAAATTTTCATCATCAATAGATTACTAGGGATTCAAATTCATAAAGTTTGTATCCTCATAATCCATTAACTATTTTTTATCACCTGTTATTTTAATAAATCAATCAATCAATTATGGGAAATAATCCATTTAAATTCAAATCATCATTCACAGTTCAAATCCCAAATTTCAATTTCGACATGCCATTTTAATTTCAAAATTAAAATATAGGTTTTTATAAAGTTTATGCCATTTAAAATCATCCTTAATTTAATGAAATTTTCTCAAGAATCAACATCAAATCATTCTAATCCATATTTTCTCACAATTATAAAATATTTTCAAAACCATTGAAAATTGTTTTTATTTCATAGATCTCATGAATTTGAAATCAATCATCAAAATAATAACAATTCATGGTTTAGTAAACAATTGAAAATGATTTTCACTCCAAGAAAGAAATAAAGGTTTAAATTATATGGAAAAAATTTATTGAACCAACTACCTTTATATTACACATTCAAATGTTCAATCACCCAATACGGGAACCGAAAATGAAGAATAGAAGGTGTGGGAAATTAAAGATTGATCCTTAGTAATACTATCCATAAAAACAATGTTTATTTCCATTAAAAATATGAGGATCCATCACTCTCTAAGAAGGTGAGAGAAGACAAAGGGAGAATTCCAAATAAGAGAATCTTCACTTACCAGAGGTAGTTACATCCCCCAACACTTTGATCTGAGAATATAGGAGGTTGGAAGATCCAAATCACATTTTGAGATCCTCTTAAATAAAAAATATCTGATTTATGTCGAATGGTAGGTTTTTAAAAGTTATAATGGGGGTATCATGATTATAATTTAAAATATTTGGGGATTGGAAACTCATTCAAATAGTTTTTTATAAAAGGACACATGATTAGTAGTAACTATGTACCTAATTGTGTGCCCTAAATAGTCTTCCAGAAAGGGTACAAGATTTGGAAAATTTGATAGAAAAAACTATACATCAACCATGAAAACCCCCATTATTCAAGGACACATGATTGGTAGGGGGCTTTATATTTTTCACTAATAGTGGACCACCCTCTAGATCTACCAAATGGGGCAAATGATTTTCAAGGAAAACCACATGGTTTTCCTTAACTATGTGAAAACTGTGAAGAGCATCAAAAACTTTCAAAATTCTCCAAGAAAAATCCATAAAGGACTTGAAACAATACCCAAATAATATGATCAAAAAAAGGTGTAAAAGTGCCTACAATCTTAAAACGGGATGTTATAAGCTTCCATTGATTGTTTAATGTTATAAGGTAAATAATTTTTAAACAATTTTCAAAACATGTAAATGTAAGGTTTTCTACAAATACTAAAAGTGAAACTAATATAAATTTTAATTTTAATTTTGGATATGATTATAATTATGATTTTAAATAATTATATAAAAAATTAATAAAATACATAAAGATTTCAAAGGAATTTAGTAGTTTTCTAAATATCTATAATAAAAAATAAAGATATGGTTAGAGGAAGTAATATAAGTGATTAATAAGAATAAAAAATTTAAAAATATAGATTCATTATCTAATGAAAAGGTTTGTGATGATTTATATGATACATAACAAGATAAATATAAATTAAATTCGAAAATTTTATGTTTAAAGGAAAATCTATCTAATTTTTTCCATGTTAGAAAAATTATGATAAGATTATGATGATGATAAAACCAAATAAATATTTTTCTAGTTTTTTTATAATTATCAAATACCTAGAATGAAAAAGGTTTTCTTTGTTAAAAGTTCAAAAATAAGTATTTCAAGTGTTGCATGTTTTATGTGTATAATATAAGGGAATTATGCCAATAATTGTTCTTTAAGAATTAATAAATTTTTGGTCACACTAAAACTTTTATTTAAAAGAATTTATCTTTTATACAACCCACAACAAAATGTTTAAAATATATTTTCATAACTATAGAATCTATTACTAATCTCATTAGACCCAAGAGAGAATGGAAACCACAGGTTTCCACAAGATTGATTTCTGTAAATCTACTTTATAATTCTCAAGGATTCATGGTACATGGATAGTAGCTATTATAGACACGTAACTAGATAGTATTCAAATATATTATATTTTAATCAATTGATATAGGTTCTATCACTTTTTGAGACAAGTCTAAAAGAAAGTATTTAGTGAATTATTTTCTCTAAAAATATAATATTTTTAACAGTTTTATTTTTTAAAGGTCTAAAACCAAATTTTATTGGTATTTTATAAATTTTTGTTAATGGAATTAATGTAGAATTTTAAAATTATAGATGTACAATTTTTAAGAATGAAACTATCTTATTGTATGAAAACAAAAAATAAAACAATTAATCTTTCTTTGTGATCTAAACAATCATAATGTAAAATATATTAATGCTATAGATATAGAAGACAATTTATGGAATAGGAGACTCAGAAATTAAAACTTTTAGATATTAAATAAATTATAAAATCATGGATAGGTCTCGAATCTACCCAAATTGAAAGTAATTCCATTCTATATTTTTTCATTCAGGTATAAAAGGTAATCTGCATTCAAAGTTTTTTAAATTTATTAATATTGTTAAATCCACTTGACCAATTGAATTATTAAAATATTGATTAATTTTTTCCTATGAAAAACTACAAGTTTGGGTAGAAATAAGTATGTTTTTTTAATTTTTGATGATTATAGTATAATTAAGTAGTTTTATTTCATAACTCATAAAATTTAAACTTTGACTGAGTTTTTTACTATTATAAATTAGTTCAAAATAAAAATGGTTATTTGGTTATCTATATTAAGAGTGATAAAGGAGATGAATTTTTTAATCTAAAATTTGAGAAATTATGTGAAGATAATGGGTATTTAAATTATTTTTGTACCACTAAATTACAATATGAAAATAGCGTTGTGCAAAGAAAAAAAATATAAATATTTAAGAAATCGTTAGGACTATTATTAATGAATATAATTTTCTTAAATATTTTTGGGCTTAATCTAGGAATATATTTTTTCCATATTTTAAATATAGTTTTAATTATACCACTTTTAAATAAAACTCATTATGAATTTTATATAATATTTAAAACTATGGATTGATATTTTAGTGTGTTTGGTTGTAAGGTTTTTAACTTAAATACTAAGGTTAATTTAGAAAAATTCAATTGTAAAAGTGATGAATGAATTTTTATAAGATATTATAATGATAGTACAGATTTTAGAGTATATAATAATAGAAATTTTTTTTGAAGAGTCTAATAAATTTATGTTCATTGAGAATAATATTGTAAAATAGAATTAAAATTTATATAATTTAGGTAAATAATTCAGAGAGTTTAACTTTGGTGAAGATAAACCTAAAAAAGATAATGTATCAGTTGAGGGGGATCATATCTCTTCTCAAAATGATTGTAAAAAATAAAAAACTAGTAGTGATCATCAACCTCAGAAAATATCTGGAAATATTGAATATGGAATTCAAAATGGAAAATATATTTTGAATTATTGGGTTAACTCTTATTATGTTGCTTATTTTGTTCATAATAATGTTCAAAAAGAATTAAATGATTCTAATTGGGTTATTTATATGCTATATAGACTTAATCAAATTGGAATAAATAATTTTATGAATCTAGTTAAACTTCTTAAAGATAAATTGATTATAGGTACTAAATATATTTTTTATAATAAGTTAAGAGAAACTAGTAATATTATTAAAAAAAATTTAGGATAGTTTCTCAATTATTTGTTAGGAAGGAGAAATTTATTTTGATTATTATTTTTATCTAATTGCTAGGATTTAAGTTATTAGGATTTTATTATCTTTTTATTATTTTGAAGGATTTATATTATTTTGAATGGATATAAAAAGTACATTTTTAAATGTTTTGATTACTAAATATTTCTATCTTAATCAACCACCTGGATGTGAACATGAAAATTTTCCAAATTATTTTTTAAAACTATAAAAGTCCTTATATTATATTTAGAAATCTCAATGAGAATGTTTTGATAAAAAATATTTTTTTCTATTAAATATTGGTTCTAAACAAGGAAAAGTGTATCCAACTTTGTTTATTAAAATTTTTTAACTGATATTTTAATTGTGAAAATATATGATGATGATACTTTTTTTATCTTTAAGTGATTTTTTCTGTAATGAATTATCTACATTGATGAATTATAAATTTTCTATGAGTTTAATATGTGAATTGAATTATTTCCCATGTTTCCAAATTAATCAAATACATAATGGGATATTTTTTAATCAAAGTAAATATGATAAATACCTAATTAAAAGGCTTAATCTAGTTAATAGTAAGAAATTAAAATCCAAAACAAGTACTAATTATTAATTATATTTAGATGAATCTAGATAAACAATACATATTAAACTTCTTATAATAATGATATGAATTTTGTTATATCTTACTTTCTCTAGGCTTGATATTATGTTTAGTATTAATATTTGCATGAAATATTTAAATCAAATCATAAGGAAATTTATTTGATCCTTATAAAAAGAATCAGAATATATATCAAAGGAAGTTTAAATACCATTTTATTTTATTCAAGTCTTTTTTTTATTACTTTTATTCAAATTTTTGTTGTTGTATAATTGATAGAATTAGTATATCGGGTAGAATTCATTTTCTTGTTAAACTTTTTATTCTGTGGAGATCTAAGAAATGATTTTTTTTTCTTTATCCAAATATGAGGCCAAGTATATAACTACTTATAGATTTTGTACTGAATTTCTATAGAAAAAAAACTTTAACTTATTTTAATGTTTATTTTGATAAAATACCTATTTATTTTGATAATAATTTTCTTATTTCAATGTCAAAGAATGTATTATAATATTCATGAACAAAAAACATTTATGTGATATTTCATTTCATTAGATATTATATTAATAAAGGGGATGTTTTTTTGGAATTTATTTCAACTGATAATCAACTTACGAGTATTTTTACTAAACACTTAAAATGAAAAGAAATTTGAGGAAATTAAATTTTAAATTTGAATGATGGAATTTTAGCAGTGTTTTAAAAAAATATAACTATTTAAATTTGTTTTATTATTTTTTGTAAATAGATCTGGTAAATTTATAAAGCAAGCACTAAATATGATTAATAAAATTTTGAAGGAGGTTATTTATAATATGTTTGGAGATTTAATATATACTATTTGAATTTTATATTTTTATCTGTATTTTAAGGTGATAAAAAGTTAACTACATAGATTGGTTTCAATCTATTTTTTACTAATATATTATATTTATTTAAGGTTACAAATTTTTTTACTAAATTTAGAAGGTGGTATTATGGGTACTAATGTTTTTTTATTTATTTTATTATATATTTATTAAAAGGGATCTTAAATGTTTTTGTCATCATAATAGTTTATCTTAATTTGTTTTCAATGTTTTATTATGATAAATTTTTACTAATTTTATTATGAAAAGTTATTTTTCAAGGAAAAATGGTTTTCAAATAAATTTAATTTTTTGTTAGTTTTTTTGTAAATTCCAAAAAGATGTAGAATTTTGTAAAATCCTATTTAGTTTTATAATTTTTAAAATTAGGTATATTTTTAGTGTTGTGGTTGAGTTTGATTTATTGGAATTATTAGTGTTGACAATTATTTTTTTATCTTTTGAATATTACAATACCTCACATGTTTACATGTACAATATTGGATAATTATAATTTATCATTGCATTTTCATGTTTATTACACTACTTATAGAGGATAAGATTATTTTTAAGTTATTTTTTGTTTATAGAATATTAGTTTTCTAGGTGTTTAATTATTGAATAAGATATATTCTTTTTTTATCATTTTTTGGGTTAATCTAAAAAATCTATTTAAAAATATGTTTATGGAGTTTTTTTTCTATGTATAAAGTCATACAAAACTATTTAAAATGTCTTATAAGACTATCTTTCAAATATATTACACATTTAAAAATGTCTTAAATGATTTTAAAATGTCATACATGCTTTTAAAATGAATTACATGGATTGTAAAAGACATAAACGAATTATAAAAAAAATTTTATCTCTTATTATTTGGTTTTTATGCCTATTTTAGTTTTATCACATAGGTTATAATGAGTTTTGGAAACTCATTTTAATTGATAATAAGGGGGATAAAAATATTAAACCCATATGGAAATGATCTTTGATCTATTTGAATCTATCCATTGATAATTGTTTTAATAAATTTAGGATGAAGGAAACTATTATAGAACAAGAAATTATCAAATTACTAAAGTGTTGAGATTCTACTACTGCAACTACTACTATTATACTGTAATCACTAATGATATTCAATGTGATAATATTTTTAATGTAGATATCAGGCTAAAATTAACATTTTATTCTTTTGTTTTTTTATAGTTATCATTGTTGAATTTTTTTATTTTTTGTTTGATACGTATCTATTGGTTTATGTTTTTTCCATTCCAAAATCATGTATATGTTTTGTTTGTACCACCTAAACAAAAGGTACATTTTATTGGGTTGTGACTCATGAAAAAAAAGGCATAGATTTATTGGTTTCTACTTGGATTATAGAAAGGTAGGGACAATTTTCTAAGTTATACCTCTATGTGAGAAAATAGGGGGAGTTGTAAAATTTTGTCACTGCATTTCAAAATTGAGGTTCTTAGTGAGTATCATTTATCTTTTTAAGTTATAGGAGAGTGAAGTGTATATATACGATCATTTGGATCAAAACTACTATAAAAATCCATCATTATTTGTTCGTTTTTTTATTTCCGTTGCACATGCATACAAACATGCACATATATATATTTTTTCAAAATTTATTTTTACATGATATAAATTCAGATATTAAACATTATTATTTTAATATAACTAAATTTTAATAAGGTTTATTCACCCCCCCCCATCTTATAGACTATATCGACATCTACCATCGGGCCAATAAAAGGTATGTGCTATAATAATAAACTCATACATTCATCTTAGGAATGTTTTATAATGTATTATCCATACCTGAAATGTATAAACCATTTACCAAATTCCTAATTCTATTAATCACTTCATTCAGATATATTGAATAAATATTATTCTTCATAATGAATGAAAATTCCATCTTGTCCAAACAAGATTTATAAATAAAAAATTTATTTATAGAAGGAACATAATAATAGTTCTTCAATTATAGAACAAATACATTAGGTATACTTATATCTTAAGTGTTGACTTCTAATGCAACAACTCTTAATCCATTCCTAGGACAAAAATCCACACCACCCATCTTCAGTTTTCTCAGGCCCTTGATTCTATGTTTATCAGAAAAAATGTGTGTTTCACACCTGATATCCAATACTCATGGGTTTGAGTTGGTGAAATTTACCTCAATAACATTCGCATTTAGATACTCAGAATTATTTTCATTGACAACACTTATCAAACATGGATATCAATATATAATTTATTAGGTTATACCTATAATATATCCAAAACTTTTTATTATAAAGTATGTCACAATCCACAATAATGACATATTTATGGATGAGTGTCATGTTTTATATCATTTTTGTAGGGACTCTTATTGAAATTACAACCACTAAAAATGATGAATCCATAAATTACATCCATTTAGTAGAAAAATATCTATATTTCACTAATTAATGAGTACTCTATATCAATTTTTCATTAGTTAGTTATTTAGGCTAGTAAACATTACAATCATAATAGTTATGAATCTTATATAGTTTATTAGATAACTCATTATCCAATCCATTGTATATACAAACACAATGTTATTCCTTTGGTAAAATAATCATATTAGGGTATTTAAACTTATATGACCAAAAAAATTCAATAAAATGTGTCAAATCCTATATAAACATCCAATGATTTCTTTGCTTACACAAGATAACCTCGGTAACCTAGCAATGGAATGCTCATCCTGGTTGGATGGTCTAGGTATTGAAAATTAATTCATTAGAATAAATATCACACTTATTATTTTAGTGGTTTTTATTTAATGTCTCTCTAATTTGATATACATCATATGCATATTATATTAATAATTATTACATCATATGTAAACTTTATCTTCTCAAGTTTTATTCCTTTATGTACACCTTCCTCTAATGATTTAGTTTTGGTATCCCTATCTTATATAAAAAATCAATTTTTTCACACTATGTTAATGTTTATCTCTTTACACAACCCATAGTCCATGTTACTTACCCAAATATAGAATCCAAACATATTCATATATACCTAGATATATCCTATGAATAAGGTATATTAACTCTTCATATGAAGGATAATAATTATGTGAAATTGAAAATATTTTAATAATTATTATTGGGTACTTATATTACATATCCATTCATGATTTTTCATTATTCACATCAAATAATTTTCACTTACAAATAATTAATTTCCAATCAATATTCATGTTTTGATTATAAACACATAAAAAGATAATTTTTTAATTTCATTTAATTAAACTATAGTTTAGTATGTTCATCATATATTTTAATATATTAATCCAAATTATGTTATTATTATTTTTATTGTTCTTGATGAAAATTAAAAACATATCATTAGAAGGTACCTTTGACTAATTATGTCATTTGAAGGGTCATATGGACCACACAAGAAGGCCCAAAAATTCTCTTAAGAAAACCAGACCATCCATGAAGATAGAATTTCTTTGCTCAATCCAAAAGTTCAAATTCTTTTATTATCCCACAAAAGTTAGTGTACAATACAAAAAATCTTGGATAAAAGAAATTTAAGACCTAAATCCACCAAAAAGGGTCCCAAATGATGTTTTGAAATCCATCCCACCATTATGTCTAGGAATTAAAATAAACACACAATACTTCACTTTTCTCCTTATATAGACATCAAATAGAGCTAATATTTTTCATTTATAAATACCCGATATAGGTGGACTACTTCATAGAAGAAATGGTTTTTATTTGAGGGCATATTACTATTCAAAAACTCATTCACATTTCAGACTTTGAAAACATTTAGATAAAAATTGACAACTTCACAGTTTTTAGTAAAACAGAGATAAATTCTTCTAAAAAAGTCCACATATATATCCAAAACGTTTAAGAATAATATTTATCTAAATTCATCTGTATTATTTAACAAATTTCCATGCCAACTTGAGGGGCATATTTCAAATGCAAAAAATCAACGATCTTAGGCTATAAATATATCCCCTTCTTCTCCTTGAAAGGGGTTATCATTTTAGAGAAAAGGTGGATATTTGGCATGAATATATACTTGAAAATGGTATGGGAGGTATTACCTTGATCTTGTGTTAACAATAGATACCTCTCCTCCACTTTTCCTTTCATGTTCATTTATAATTTTTTTCAATTGTAATCATGTAGGTTTAATTTCATCTCAATCAAATTTTAAATCATGTTACTTATTAATTATATCTCATCCTCTTCCAAATTTTGTTGTACAATGTTCATGATCTTAAAATAGTTTAAATAAAGTATAAAAACTCTTCCCTTTTCTCACATTCTCATTTAATCAAAAGTTTGTATTTAATTCTCTTCACAGTTCTCATGTGTGTTCGGCACACTAATTTTATCTTGTCCCTTTATTTTTCTTATCTTTTTAACACATCATGCTAAATAACATAAACCAGATTAATAACCATATCAATTGTAGAGTGAATATACTATTTGGGTGAGTCATAATTGTTGGATATTTAGTGATTGAGGGATTTTTCCTGTTAGGTATTCTTTAACTTAACATTGTGTATGTTGAACTTAAAATTTCATTGATTAATGACATGTATTGTTTAAAATGTGGATTCCATGGATTATTGGAACCATAAATACACTACCATAAGAAAGTTATTATTTATATTAAAACTCTAAGCTGGGTTAAGTCTTGGAATAAATCCTCAGCACTAGGGAATTCTGATCAAAATCATCATATGAAGTGTGTGTTAATTTAAGGCAATATAAATCAAAGCTCAAGGATATCATAAGATTAAAATACCTAAAAATTAACTCACCCCAATATTTATGAAATTTTTAATTCAAAAATGAACCATAAATAAATTTAATTAAGCTCTCTAAATGATCCCCTTCCAATTAAAAAGACAAACAAACAGAAACAATCGACTCTAAATTTTTACCCTTAGTGAGGATTCGAACCGAGTGCCACTATACACACTAGCGGAGCAACGAACCTTTGGACAGTCGATAGGTGAAAATCATCTATGATTAAAATTTCACTCTTTCTAATGATGGTGCAACATATAGTTGATAGTTTTAGATTTTTGAAAAATAAAACAAACAAATTAAAAAATATTTTAAAAAACAAAAAGAAAACTTGCCTTATCATAAAAATTATAAACATAAAAACAACAAATAAAACCCCACATTCCTTATCCTTTTGAAACATTCTAGAATACCATGAAGCCTCCCAAACAATCCATCAGATTTGTTTGAAATATAAATTGATTGAACTCATCGTCAACTTAGAAGGACTATTAGGGATAATCAAAATAATTAAGAACCATTCATTTCCTATCCAATTATTCTAGATATGGAAAATCCTGGGGAAAACCTTCAAAGAACTCATTTCTCTTTATATTAATTACCAACACATTGGTATTTAATATCCAAACATTGAGGATGATTTCAAACTCAAATCAGGTTTGATTCATCTTCTTCCTCATTTCCACGGGCTAGTTAGTGAGGATCCACACCTTCATCTCAAAAATTTCCAAGTGGTGTGCTCTACCATGAAGACTTAAGGGATTTCTGAAGAACAAATCAAAATTCAATCATTCCTTTTATCCCTAGATAACTCTACCAAGTCATGGATCTACTACCTTCCTAATAGTTCTATAACCACATGGAATTACCTGAAGAAAATCTTCTTAGAGAAATTATTTCTTTCTTTTCAAAATTCTTCTATCCAAAAGGTAATAAGTAGTATTTATCAATTACCTAATTAATAACTCCATGATTACTAGGAGAGGTTCAAAGATCTTGTGGAAACCTTTCCACACCACGAAATCCCTGACCAAATATTAATCCAATAATTTTATGAGGGTTTATTGTCTATGGATAGAACACTCATTGATGTCTTAATTGGTGGTGCTATTTATGAAAAAACTCTTGTAGCTATGCAAGATCTCATAAGAAACATGGATTCAAAAATGAAAAATTTCCATACTTGAGAATATTCTCAAGTCAAACAAATACAATAGAATCAATCCATATATCCCAATATGATTACCTATTGGATGAGTGAACCTATAGGTCTTGTGAGATAACTAGAGGTGGCTTCCAAATCCTTAACCTCATATTATCCATAATCTCTGTTCCATGGACCTATCAAGAATTGTGGAATCTATAGCTCACTAGCTCATCCATATGACACATGTCTAAAACTTCAAGGGGATCCATCTAATTCATCTAGAACAGTGGATCTCAATGCATCATATGCTCATAGGATCACCAAACCTCAAAAATCAGGTCAATTCATTAGAAACTTCAACCAACCCCACTCTAATTCCTTCTCTTCTACCTTTAAACCTATATTGAGGTATGTTAAACCCATTTCTCATCCCCCTCAGTTCCCTCCTCAAAATCCAACCCAATTCCAATATGGTAAAGGTGGTACTAACTTCCAACAGCCTTATCCTTTTTATCCTCAACATCAAAGGATCAATCCTCATCTTTCTCCTATTTGATTTTGATATTCTAATGAGACTTCTCAATTCCCAACCCAATAAAATAACTTTCCAAAAAACCAAAATCAAGGTTATACAAATGTGGGAAATGCCTATTCTTCCAAGAAACCATGGGAAAGAATTTTGGATGTTCTTTCCCCTTTCACCCATTCTAGAATTAAAAAAATTCAAACCCAAATTGGTAAACATGAATCCCAACTTAGCCAACAACAACCATCCAATTATTCTCAAATCCTAGCTCAACTTCTGCCCAATCCCAAGGGTAATTTATTTTTAGTTGCACTTAGATCGGGAAAACAAATTTTCAAGCCTTATGATGGATCCTCAAATTAACTATTGAATGTTGATCATGAAAATGAAAAGAACAAAAATCTAGAAAATGAACATGAATCCACTCTCTCACCTCCTTCCATGACTCTATGGAACCCAATTACTTTTCTTTAAGTTGTCTCTAATCCAAGGAAGTCCATTGAACCTGATCTTGAAATGGATGACATGTTTATACATGTTGAATTCAATATTCCCCTCTTATATTGAATAAAACAATACCTTAGTATGAAAAGTTTCTTAAGTAATTATGCACTCAAAAGAGACAACATAGGACCATTGAAAATTTTTTAACCCAGTATTCCATACCTTTAAAGTGAAAAGATCTTGGGACCTTTAGGGTTACATGAAAAATAGGGAGTTCCAACATCGATGATACACTCATAGACCTAGGAGTGATGATAAATTTCATGCCCAAATCCATTTTCTCTAACCTTGGTTTAGGTCCCATTCACTAAATGAGTTTTTCTATCCAGTTATCCAATCAAAGAATAGCCAGTGCTGAGGGAATAATTAAGGATGACCTTGTTCGAGATAATGATCATATCTTCCCAACTGATTTATATGTCCTTAACATGGAAGGTGAGATGAACTCTTCTTGATCTCCTCTAATTATAGGAAGACCATTCCTCCTGACATCTATTACTAATATTTATGTCCATGAGGGCATCTTATCCATGGAATTTGTTGACCACAGGTCAATTTCAAAAAATTTCAAGCCATTAGATACCCATCTGAGCATCAATCTGTAGGATCGAAATAATGATGTAGATGCTCAATATACAAGAGGGGGTGAATTGTATACTTTAAAATTTTCCTTTAACAAAGGAAAGAGCTAATTTTAACAAATTTAAACTAAGAAAATTCACAACACCTCTAACACCAATTGAAAAATCGGAATAAGGAAAGAAGTTACAAACTTCAAGTTCTATGTACTTGCTTAAATATAGAAAGAGATTCCGAAAGTAGGTTCCAGAAATATGGATCCATAAATTGAAACTTAACTAAAAATTACAATATGAAATTATACCTTAAAGCGTATAGAATCTAAATGAAATAGAGTACAAGTAGGGAAGTATAATAAAGTTATAATTTCCTTACTATACAATGTGCAACGAAAACAAACAAGTAGTAAAACTACAAGTAACAAGATATAAGTCTTTTAACCCAAATAGAAGGGTATCCAACAACCTTGGATAAAGGTCCCTTGATTTATACTTTCAAGAAAGTCTGTCTTACCCACACCAGGGTAAGCCCTCAATACGAATATCGGAATCTCTGTCTTGCTATCCCCACAAGCCCTCAACTTCAAGGTAGTTGAAAACCTCTGTCTTCCTCAGCAAGGAATCCCTTGAACTTCAAGGTAGTCGGCACCTCTGTCTTCCTATCCCCAGAAGTCCTCGAATGTAATCACCAACATTCGGAGTTTCATGAAGCAAAAACTGAACCAGCGGTTCAGTACGCACAAGGCATGAAAATCTTTCTCTCTCTAGAAATCACCTTAGCAGCGTGTGGTCTCTAGATCGATCAACTTTTATGTCATTAATTGTAATTTTGAGCTCTTTCAAATGAGCTTCTATTTATAGGCAAGGTCGGCCTCCTTTCCAACAGTCATATTTTCCTTAAAAATCGGAGGGACCTGTACACGTGTAACTTAACCAACGGTTTGTTTATAACAGAATAAATCACATCGTTTTATAACAAAACAAGTGTAACAGAAAGTACGACATCGTTTTAAGTCTAAATAAAAAGTTCGGAGTGAAGGTTCATAGTGTAAACAAAAATTCAAAGAGTAGAAAAATTATAAAAGTGTAGGCAAAATGAAATTTCGGATTCTAACAAAAATAATATTCGGATTCTAAGTAAATTCTGAGTGTATAAAGCAAATATAATCAGATTCTGTTTAATATGTGAATTCAGAATGAGAATTCGGAATGAGAATTTGTAATCAGAATTCGTAATGAGAATTCGTAATCAGGATTCATCATTAGATTTTGATGTTGAACTTCATGAGAGTTTGTATCCATAATTCGGAGTAGAACTTTATCAGAGTTCGTATCCATAATTCGGAGTGAAACTTTATTTCAGTTCTCATCCAGAATTCGGAGCCTAAAATGGAATGATTCATATCAAAGTTTTAAACGATTCTGAGAATATAGAAATGAATCTGATTCTTATACTTAAGAAATATATGGATATAGATAAAGAAAATATGATAAGGATAATTTTTCTTATAAAAGTGATCTTCCTTATAAAAGTAACTTTCCTTATAAAAGCTATTTTCCTTATAAAAGTGATTTTCCTTATAAAATCGATTTTCCTTAAAGATAAGGTATTTGTGATTTTTAAAACAAGAAGGAATGGAAAAGTCATAAGGAAAACCTTATTGACTCAACAATCTCCCCCTTTTTGGAAAGCACAAACATCCTTACAAAAAATAAAGTCTAAGAAGAAAGAAAACATAAAGGCTTATCTCCCTTTGCTTATGGATAATGAACTCCCCCTTAGGCTTTGAAACTCTAAAGATCGTATTCTAGATTTCCAGAATGACATTTCATTAAGAATAAGAATGTCTTCTTTAATGAAAAACTCCCCCTTTGATAAACTCTATTAGAGTTCTTTTCCTTTCTCACCCTTTGTTAAGGTTCTTTTTCCTTTTCCAACTTTTGTTAGGGTTCTTTTCCTTCTCCCCCTTTGTGATTTTCAAAAAGAATTGGAGGGAATGGAAAATATAACAAAGTACCTAAAAAAATAGTTACAACAAAAGAGATGAGCAAGCACAACTTTCTCTAAGATTGAAAGATTACAAAAACAAGGAAGTTAAGATACAAAAAAAGATCAGATTTGTCTATTTTGGATCTTTTTCCTTCGCCATGAGACCCTTAAGAATAGTCTTTATCTTCTTTAAGTCTTTACGGTCTTCCTCAGATTACTTCTCTAACACAAATATCCTTGCACTTTGAGCTTCAATCTTTTCTTCCTGGGCTTTAAGCTTTTCTTCCTGAGCATTCAAGATTTTTTCTTGCTTTAACAACTTCTCTTCAAACTCAATCCGATGATCCCTTTCAAACCTCCAGTTTTGAGCAACAGAATTCAGCTTCCCATTCAGATATATGTCTTCTTGAATCCAGGAATTCTTATCAGCTGTCAACTTTTCTTCAAAGGACGAAGTGAGTTCATTTAGCTTCCTGTCTTCTGTCTCAAAATCATCCTTAACATTATCTTGGAATTCATCAAAGAGCCTCATCTCTTCTATAGTTTTCCTCAACCAACTAGTCATTCTTTTACAAGACCTTTTGTGGGGTTCAAATCCGAAAAAAAAAATCTGAACTGAGCCTCCATCTCAACACATTTGTCCATAACCATGGATATGGAGTCTGTTTTCTGATTCAAAGAATGTTGAAGCATCTGACATCTTGAATCAATACTTGAGAAGGTCGGAATAGAACCTACCAGCTTCTTTAATGACTGAACAACAAATTCATGCCCCAACAAAGATGACTCCGAATCCGAGACTCTTCTTGGAGAAATTTCTTCTTCAATTTTCTCATCCTTCTTCTTAGAAGAATCACCAATTTCCCTTCTCTTTACAACCACTGAGCTCGGGGTATCAACAACGAGTTGCTTTCCCTTGTCCTTTTTCGGAATGAAGTCTTGTTCCGGAGTTCTCTTTTCACTGTCAAACACTTGAAAAACATTGTCTTCATCATCAATAACTTTTTGAGCACCATACTCTACATTCTCCATTTGAGAAATATCATGTAGAAGTTGTTCTTCCTCTGCATGATAGGCTACCTCTTGTTGTCCTTTCTCCTCATCCTTCCCTGGAGTGACTAACTTAGATGATTCAGCTTCTGAAGTTCGGAGTGACAAATGTTCCGAAGGGGTCCCCTTATAATCGTCTACTTGCTTCAAAACATCTTCGGTCTCACCACTTCCTTCAGCAACTGCTTCTTCCTCTTCCACTTGCTCAATTTTCTCAACTTCCTCAACAGGCTTAGCAACTGCCTCTTCCGAAGTGACATAGTTTCTTCCTGGAGTCTCAGGTAGAGATTCCAAAGAAAAATATCTTGGAATGGGAATGTTTCCAGAGACCATCTCATTAAATTTCAACAAAGTCTGAACTACCTCAACTTCAGACATCTTCTTCTTAAGCTTCTTTTCTTTCATTTGTTTTTCTAGCTCATCTGTGGTTTTTTATTTCAAGGCCTTAGCCTCCGCAGGGTCCATGACAAACTGAGGTTCCCCTTGTACTCTCTTCTCTTTAATTTCCCTTTACTTAGCAACTACCTCATCAGGGTAATCTTTCTTCTTCTTCGGTTTTGGAGGTGCGTAATGAACTTCCTTAGCTTTGGGATTCTCTGTTTCAACATAAACTTCCTTCAACTTTCTCTTCTTCACTAGCTTAGAAGATTCAGGTTTAGCAACTTTCGGAACGACTTCTTCTTGAACTGGTAGATCAAAGAACTCACCAGTCTTCTTGTCAAAGGCAACATCCATCCTTTTGAGAGTACCATCACTCACCAACATAATCTTGCAAACTCTTGGATTAGACTTGCAAGCCTCCTTGAAAGACCCAAGGCACCGAACTATTAACTTCAAGATGATTTCTGGATACATTATTATCTGAGTTCTCAAATTCCCTTTCATAACATTCTCAATGGTGATAAGAATGTGTTTCATCAGATTAAAATTCCTTAGATTTATCATAAAATCTAGAATATAGATATCGATCTTCTTCAAACTGTCTTTGTCACCCTTTCTCGGTATGATAAAACCTTATACCCATAATTCTAGAATCCGAAAATTTGTAGACAGAGTAGCAATCTTCGGAGCTTTGTCATCTCCCAGTCCGAGAGTTTCCAATGCGTTTTCCTTATTAAAGCTTCCTTTTGAATCTGGAAAAACATGAGTGATGAACTCGACTTCTCCTTCATAGGTCAGCCCTACCAAGCTAGCTGCCTTGACATAAGAAAGTTTATAAGTCTTTCCATAAGACTTGAATGAAAATTTCTCCCTACCATCTTCCTTAACGAAGGAAACTGTCTCATAGAACTCTACAAGAAACTCCGAATATACTTCATCTTGATTTCCGGGCTTAGATACAGCAACATATTCTCATTTGTTAAGCCTTATGTTCTTGGATATAAGAGAATCGTACTTGTTGAAGAAATCAGGATGAACCAGCCTTTCTCTATATACTAACCACTTGGAAATCGGCTTCGAGGAAGACATATCTTGAGAAGATACTTCTACAGACATTCGGATCTGAAGACTTCTGAGAAGTTCAGAACAGAGATTGCTGAAGTTCGGAATGGCCTTAAAACGTAGAGGTAGAGCTTCAGGACGCTGGATCTTGAAAAATCGATGTGGGACAACCAATTGGGGTCCCCTTTATATAGGAAATGATATAACGGTTCATCTACCTAGGTTGATCGAACGGTTGTAAGAACTGAGATCAGATCTGACGGTTGAAAACGAATTCTCAAGAAAACTTGAACCTGATCTTTTGAGGTTTTTATTAAAACAAAGATTTAAGAAAACTATAATCTGAAAATAGAATATAAGAAAATACCAGCAAGTAAAGTATGATTATGAAAACCTGAGTAAGGAAATTATACCTTTCAGATTAGCTTAGGAGGATTATTCGTAATGGGTAACATTCTTCTTGAAGAGAGAGAAATTGACTATGAAAAATCTTTACTACGAAAAGACATAGTTCGCAAAACTCACTATGTAAAACTCAAAAAAGAAAACCAAAAAACATTACAAGATTTTTAGCATGAAAAATTCATTACAAAGTTTGAATACAAAAAGTTCATTATGAAAATCTCGGTACGAAAATCTTTCTACAGAAATACCAGTACAAAATTTTCCATTCCAGAAGTTTTCAATACAAAAATTTCCATTCCAGAAGTTTTCTATACGAAAATATCCATTCTGGAAAATTTTAGTTCCGAGAATTCTCATTCTGGAAATGTTAGTTCCGAAAAGTTTTAAAAACTAACTTATAAAAAATAGTTACTCTAACAATCAAATGTACTCCCCCTATGAAAAGGAGTTTATTACTGTAAGGAGACTTTTTCAACAGAAAGTTAATTAATAAATATTACCTTACGGTTATCATTCCTAACTTCTATTTAATGTATTCAAATCTATCAAAAGGAAAAGATTTTGTGAAAATATCAGCAAGTTGATCTAGCATTCTGATAAACTGAAGAATAATATCTCGTTTTAGTGTGTGATACCTAAGAAAGTGATGTCTAATATCTATGTGTTTTGCATGTGAGTGATGTGCAGGGTTCTTACTTAAGGAAATGGCACTTGTGTTATCACACAAAATTTGAGTTTTAGTAAAACTCAAGCCATAGTCTGTGAGTGTGTGTTTCATCCACAACACATGAGCACAAAAACTTCCAGCTGCTACATATTCGGCTTCAGCAGTGGAAAGTGCTACAGAATGTTGCTTCTTGCAAGACCAAGAAACTAGTGACTCTCCGAAGAAATGACAAGTTTCGGATGTACTCTTTCTATCCATTCTACATCCACCAAAGTCACCATCAGAAAATCTTTTTATAACAAAATCATTTCCAGAAGTATAAAATAATTCTATATCCATGGTTCCCTTAAGGTAGCGAAAAATTCTTTTTACTGCCTTTAAGTGAGATTCCTTAGGATTGGATTGATATCTTGCACATAAGCATACTGAGAACATTAAGTCTGGTCGACTAGCTGTTAAGTAAAGTAAATGTCCTATCATACCTCTAAAAGATGTTTGATCTACTGGTTTCCCAGCTTCATCAAGATCTAAAGAGTTTGAGGTACCAATGGGAGTACTTATACTCTTGGTGTTGTCACAACCATACTTTTTGAGAAGATCTTTAATATATTTATGTTGAGATATATAGATTCCTTCTAGTTTTTGAGAAATTTGAAAACCAAGGAAAAATGTTTACTCTCCCATCATACTCATTTAAAACTCAGATTTCATTAGACTTGTAAAAGATTCGGTTAAGGATTGCTGAGTTGATCCAAATATAATGTCATCAACATAAATTTGAACAATTAAAAGATTTTTCTTATATTTCTTTATAAAAAGGGTTGGATCTACATTTCCCTTAACATAGTTATTTTGAAGTAAAAATCTAGTGAGTCTATCATACCATGCTCGTGGGGCTTGTTTAAGACCATACAGAGCTTTGGTAAGTCTAAAAATATGATCAGGATGTTTTGTATCTTCAAAGCCAGGAGGTTGTTCAACAAAAACTTCCTCTTGGACATAACCATTAAAAAAAGCACATTTCCCATCCATTTGAAAAATTTTAAAATTAAAGAATGTTGTAAAGGCAAGTAGAATACGGATAGATTTAAGTCTAGATACTGGAGCATAGGTTTCTTCATAGTCTATTCCCTCTTGCTGATTATAGCCTTTAGCAACAAGTCTAGCTTTATTTCTCACTATGACTCCATTTTCATCACATTTATTTCTGAAGAGCCACTTTACTCCAATAATAGAAGTTTCCTTAGGTCTTTCAACCAAAGTCCAGACTTTATTCCTTTCAAATTAATTTATTTCATCTTGCATGGCTTTGATCCAATGATCATCACCTAAAGCTTCATCAGTGCTTTTTGGTTCTAATTGGGAAAGAAATGATAGATGTTCTACTTCATTTCTTAAGGAACTTCTAGTCCTTACTGGTTGATTTACATCACCAATGATATTATCACTAGGATGATTCTTAAGAAACACCTGATTTGGGTTTTGAAAAGCATGTTCATCAACATAGGGTAGAAAGTCTTCTGGGGTAAATTTTTCGGAAGTATCTTCTTGAACATTTTCCTTATCAGAAGGATCTTCCATCAAAGGTTGATAATCAGTTTTTGAAAACACATCCGAGGATGTAGGCTGGGATGGTTTAAAAACAAAAGGATCAGACTCATCAAATTTTACATGTACTGTTTCTTCAACAGTACAAGTATTTTTATTAAAGACTCTATAAGCCTTAGAAGTTGTGGAATAACCTAAGAAAATTCCTTCATCGGATTTTGGTGCGAATTTATGTAAGTTATCTTTAGTATTAAAAATGAACACTTTGCAACCAAAAACTTTAAAGTAGGAAAGTCTTGGTTTTCTACCATTCCATAACTCATAAGGAGTTTTATTAAGAAAAGGTCTAATCAAAACTCGATTTATAGTATAGCAAGCAGTACTTACAGCTTCAGCCCAGAAATTTATATCTATAGAATATTCACTCAACATGGTTCTAGTTATCTCTTGAATAATTCTATTTCTTCTTTCAACTACACCATTATGCTGAGGAGTTCTAGGTGCTGAAAAATTGTGAGTAATACCTTTTCTACTACAAAAAGTTTCAAAATCAGAATTTTGAAATTCTCCTCCATGATCACTATGAATAGTTTTCAATGGAAGGTTTTTCTTATTTTTAACTTGAGCTCTAAACCTTTTGAAATAAGAAAAATCTTCAGACTTCTTTTTTAGAAAATAAACCCAAGTAAATCTAGTGTAATCATCAACTAGAACAAACACATAGTATTTGCCTCCAATACTTCCAGTTTGTTTTGGACCAAAAAGATCCATGTGCACTAACTGTAATGCATCAGTTTTCGAGACTTCACCAATTGATTTAAAACTAGATTTATGTTGTTTACCATATTGACAAGGATCACAAACTTTATAAGAATCAAATCTAAGCTCTGGTAGATCCTTAACTAGTTTCTTCTTAGAGAGTTTACATAAGTTTCTAAGGTTACAATGACATATTCTTCTATTCCATAACTAGGAATGATCTTATATTGCACTTAGGCAAGGTAAATCTTGGCTCCTGAGGTCTTTTAAATTTAAGGTGTAACCATTCTCATGCCTATTGGCTGAGAGAATAAATTCTTCCTTGGAATTGTGAACTAAGAACTTATCATTCCTAAAATTCACAAGGTAACCTTCATTACATAACTGACTTATGCTAATGAGGTTTTTCTTAAGACCCTTAACAAAAAGAATATTTGAAATCAATGTTTTACCTAGAAGAACAATATTACCAATACCAACAATCTCTCCCTTAGCATTATCTCCGAAAGTTACCTTTCCTCCGTTCGTTTTGATAATCTTTTCAAAATATCTTTTGTTACCAGTCATGTGCCGGGAACATCCACTATCCATGTACCATGTGTTGTTGCTGGTATTCTCTTTATTTTCCTGAAATCAAGAAGAGAATTAGACTTTCGGAATCCAAACTTGTTTGGATCTGAGATTTCTAGATAACAAAATTTTAGGTACCCACATCTTCTTAGAGAAATAAGATTTGTGAAATCCTAGAGATTGGGTTTTGTTTAAGGAAGAATTCATTGCCCAGTGACCACCACATTGACACTTGGTACAAAATGGGGAACTTTGAGGAACAAAATAATTGTTACTAAAAATAGGTTTTGCATGGGTATAACCAAATCCGGATTTATTTCTTAAAGGTCGTATTTGGGAATACAATTTATCAAAATTTTCCTTACGATGGGTAAAGTTTGATAAACACTTATTTAAGGAAAAAATTTCGGACTTGAGTTTTATAACCAAGATTTTATCCTCAAAATTATTAGATTTAGAACTAGATCTAGGCTCGAAAAAAATTTTCTTAGAAATTACTTTTTCTAACTCTTTAGAAAGTTTTTTCTTCTCAGAATTTACTTCCTCAAGATTTTTTGAAATACGTTCAAAATCATCATTTTTACTATCAAGATCTTTAGAAAGATCTGATATCTCTTTTGTAAGAATATAATTCCTAGAGTTTTCCTTATCAATTTTTTTATTGAGTTTGGAATTCTCAATTTCATGAAGTTCAGCAAACCTAGAAACTTCTTTATAAGTAGGTAAAGTATTTTCTTCATCAGAAGAGGATTCTTCATCAGAAGAGTTATAATACTCTTTGTCATTGGAATTTAAAGATACATTGGTCAATGATTCAGCATTTCGTACCTTAGCCACAAAACAATGATTGTTAATAGGTAGTCTGGCTATAAGACCAAGATTCGTCTATCCAGAAGATTCATAATCAGAAGATTCATCTGAAGAGTCACCACCACTGGCACTCCATGTGTCATTTGCTTTCAGAACTTTCTTAGCTTTGGCTTTATAATACTTCTTTCTATTCCTGTCTAAATGCCTTTCTTTCCTTTCTTTATTTTTAAGCAAAGGGCAATCTGTTCTAATATGTTCAGCTCTCTTGCATTCATAACACGTGACTTCTCCATCTTTCTTATCTTTCCTTTCCTTTTTCTTATACTTGGATTGGAAATTTCTCTGACCGGCTATCTTGTTCATTATACGAGCAAGATTTGCTAACTCATTTTTAGAGACTTCACTCTCACTCGATTCGGATTAGAAAATAACTTTCTTAGACTTGGATCTGGTTACTCTCTCTGGAGTCTTAGCTTTCATTTGATTTGATGTTGTTGAAAAAGCGACAGTACCATTTCCATTTTTCTTCTTGATATTGTCTGTATCTCTCTTCATTCTGGTTTCATGTTGAAGAAGAGTTCCAAATAGCTAATCAAGATAAATTTGAGTGACCTTCCTATTCTCATCTATAACAGTTCTCTTCGATTCCCACTCATTAGGCATAATATCAATTATCTCATCCACAAGTGCTTCATCATCTATCCCTTTCTCTCCTATAGACTATAAACTGTTGACTATAGTCATAAATCTCTGTTGAAATTTACATACTGGTTCACCATAAGGAAAATTGAAACCATGGTATTCATCTCTAAGCATAGATCTCCTAGTCTCAATCACTTTAGAAGTTCCAAAGTGTGTAACTTCTAGCTTCTTCCAGATACAATTAGCTGCTTCACAAGATGAAATTTGGCTATATATATTTCTAGTCATTGAACATAGTAAAGTATTGCGTACCATATAATTGAGTTGATACTCTTTCTTTTCCTGGTTGGTGAAAGTTCTAACTTCCTTATCAGGAATTTTATAATCTCCAGTAAGCATAACAAAGTTATCCACTCCAGTATTGACAACAAAAGTCTTCATTATATCTCTCCAGTACTCATAGTCATTACCATAAAAAATTGGTGGTCTTGTAGGATTTATATTATCAATGGAACCAACATGGACTCCTTCCATACTTAAAATAACCCTTGGAACACAAACTTGTTAGTAGAAAAAATTTCGTAATCACAAAGTTCGGAATGACAAAGTTCGGAATGACAAAGTTCAGAATGACAAAGTTCAGAATGACAAAGTTCGGAATGACAAAGTTTAGAATGACAAAGTACATTCTAAGTAAGTATGTAGAATAAAGAAAAATGAGCAAAAAAAACTTATACATGAGTAAAAGTATTTCAGAGACCTGCTCTGATACCAATTGTAGGATCGAAATAATGATGTAGATGCTCAATATACAAGAGGGGGGTGAATTGTATACTTTAAAATTTTCCTTTAACAAAGGAAAGAGCTAAGTTTAACAAAGTTAAACTAAGAAAATTCACAACACCTCTAACACCAATTGAAAAATTGGAATAAGGAAAGATGTTATAAACTTCAAGTTCTATGTACTTGCTTAAATCTGGAAAGAGATTCCGAAATTAGGTTCCGGAAATATGGATCCGGAAATTGAAACTTAACTAAAAATTACAATATGAGATTCTACCTTAAATCATATAGAATCTAAATGAAACAGAGTACAAGTAGGGAAGTTTAAGAAAGTTATCCTTTCCTTAAAATACAATGTGCAGCAAAAACAAACAAGTAGTAAAACTACAAGTAACAAGATATAAGTCTTTTAACCCAAAGAGAAGGGTATCCAACAACCTTGGATAAAGGTTCCTTGATTTATACTTTCAAGAAAGTTTGTCTTACCCACACCAGGGTAAGCCCTCGATACGAAGATCGGAATCTCTGTCTTGCTATCCTCGCAAGCCCTCAACTTCAAGGTAGTTGGCAACCTCTGTCTTCCTCAGCAAGGAAGCCCTCGAACTTCAAGGTAGTCGGCACCTCTGTCTTCCTATCCCCGGAAGTCCTCGAATGTAACCACCAACATTTTGAGTCGCACGAAGAAAAAACTAAACGATCGGTTCAGTACTCACAAGTCATGAAAATCTTTCTCTCTCTATAAATCACCATAGCAGCATGTGGTCTCTAGATCGATCAACTTTTATGTCATTCGTTGTAATTGTGAGCTCTTTCAAATGAGATCCTATTTATAGGCAAGGTCGGCCTCCTTTCCAATGGTCATATTTTCCTTAAAAATCAGAGGGACATGTACACGTGTAACTTAACCAACGGTTAGTTTATAACAGAATAGACGACATCGTTTTATAACAAAACAAGTGTAACAGAAAGTACGACATCGTTTTAAGTCTAAATAAAAAGTTCGGAGTGAATGTTTTGAGTGTAAACAAAAAGTCAAAGAGTAGAAAAATTATAAAAGTGTAGGAAAAATGAAAGTTCGGAGTCTAACAAAAATAATATTCGGAGTCTAAGTAAATTCGGAGTGTATAAAGCAAAGATAATCAGATTCTGTTTAATAGGTGAATTCGGAATGAGAATTCGGAATGAGAATTCGTAATCAGAATTCGTAATGAGAATTCGTAATCAGGATTCGTCATTAGATTTAGATGTTGAACTTCATGAGAGTTCGTATCCAGAATTCGGAGTATAACTTTATCAGAGTTTGTATCTAGAATTCAGAGTGGAACTTCATTTCAGTTCTCATCCAGAATTCGGAGCCTAAAACAGAATGCTTCATATCAAAGTTTTAAACGATTCTGAGAATATAGAAATGAATCTGATTCTTATACTTAATAAATATATGGATATAGATAATGAAAATATGATAAAGATAATTTTTCTTACAAAAGTGATCTTCCTTATAAAAGAAACTTTCCTTATAAAAGTGATTTTCCTTATAAAAGCAATTTTCCTTATAAAAGCGATTTTCCTTATAAAAGTGATTTTCCTTATAAAAGTGATTTTCCTTATAAAAGAGATTTTCCTTAAAGATAAGGTGTTTGTTATTTTCAAAACAAGAATGAATAGAAAAGTCATAAGGAAAACCTTATTGACTCAACACAATCTACCTTCTCAATCCATGCTTTTGAGGACACTTTTGAGATTCAATTGAACCCCATTCCATCATGTTCATCATGATCTAATGAGAGTGGATCTTTTGAAATTTTCACCATGATTAACCAAGTCATAAATTGGGAAGTGAATGTTGACCTCTCATTCATAGACTTCATAAATCTAGAAGATCTTAAAAACTCTCTTAAATCCCATATCAACTCTGATATCTACCATTCCAACTTATACAGTATTATGGAAAGTAAATCAAAACCATCTAAACTTCCTTAATCCATTCCTGAATTTTCTATCCCATAAATGAGAGATGAGACTGATCTAAAACCTATTTCTTCACAGCTGAAATATGCATTCCTTTTTCGTGATCACTCTCATCCTGTCATTGTCTATGCTACACTTACTGAAACCTAGGATTCCAAACTAGTTCAAGTGTTAGAAGAAAATAAAAATTACTTAGGTTGTTACCTAGATGAAATATCGGGAATTAACCCTACCCTTTTCATTCATCACATCCATATTGAGGAATCCTCCAAACTAATTAGACAACCACAAAGAAAACTCGATCACTCATACTTGAAGTAGTTATGAAAGATATCACCAAGATTCTTCAAGCTGGTATTATCTACCCAATGTTTTATAGTGAATGGGTTAGTTCGATTCAAGAGGTGCCTAAGAAGGGTGGGATAACTATTTTCACAAATTAACATGGGGCGGTGGTCATGACTCGAGTGAAAAACAAATGGAATGTGTGAATCGATTCTCAAAAATTGAATGTTGAAACCTAAAAAGATCACTACCCTCTTCCATTCCTTGATCAAATGATAGAATTAATATCCATAAAGTCACATTATTGCTTTCTTGATAGATACACTGGCTATATTCCAATACCAATATCACCTCAGGACCAAGAAAAGACTACTTTCACTTGCCCATTTGGAACATATGCATTGAGTAGAATTCATTTTTTCTTTTTCAATTATCATTAAACATTCTAGAGGTGTATGATGAGTATGTTTTCTAAATTCATCAACCATTTCATGGAGGTATTCATGGATGAATTTATTATTTATATTGATTCATTTGAATCCTTCTTGCATTCACTCTCTCTAGTCCTTCAAAAATGTGTCCAATGTAACCTTGTGTAGAATTATGAAAAATGTCACATCATGGTTACTAATGGGATTATTATAGGGAATATAATTTCACAAGATGCCATTCAAGTTGATCCTACCAAAATTGAGGTGATCCAATCACTTACTGAACCTGCAACTATTCTACACATCCATTAATTCCTTGGTCACACCGGTTTCTATCAGCGATTCATCCATAACTTTAGTAGTATTTCCCTCCCACTAACTCGGAAACTCCAAAATGATGTTACATTCCATTTTGATGAGGATTTCAAGAGATCCTTCATAGAAATCAAATTTCTTCTTACATCTACCCCAATAATCCAACCCCCGTATTGGTTCTTACCCATTGAATTGATGTGTGATACTTCTGATAGGTCTATTGGGGTCATTCTTGGTCAAAGAATAGAAAATATCCCTTATGTCGTCTGTTATGCCTCAAAAACATTTGATGAAACTAAATCTCAGTACACTGTCACCAAAAATGAACTTTTAGCTATGCTTTTTTCCTTATATAACTTCCATCCCTATATCTTAGGTGCCAAAATCACCATCTTCATAGACCATTGTACTATAAAGTTCTTACTTAATAAAAATGATTCCAAACCATGTAAATATAATATGGATTTTAATACTCTGAGAGTTTGACATTGTGATTAAATATAGTTATCGAAATAAAAACCCTATGGATGGTCACCATATTATAATTTATAATTCTTCTCATTCAAAAATAATCGATCTGGAATTTCAAACTGGACACCTATCATCTCTCACTCCAATGTTACCATGGTATTCCCCCATTGTAAACTACTTGGTTGCAAGTGTTTTTATAGAAAAAGTTTCAAAATAACAAAAAATGAAGGTTAAAAGTTATTCAAAATTATATTTTTTAAAAGATAATAAACTTTGGAAAACTGGGGCTGGCATTTTAATTAGGATATGTTTTTATTAAGATTAACATTCCTCCATCTTTTAATTTTTTCACTCAATGCTTGGTGGTGGCCACTTTCGACCACAAAGGACCAACCGAAAAGTTATTGACTAATGATTCTTCTAGAGTCCACTCTTTAAGGACTCCCATGAGTTCAATAAATCATGTTAAATTTTCCAAAAGTTTTTCAAAATTTATAAAATAAATTAAATGCCCAAAAATCCCTAAATATTTTGTGATTTCTTTGATGTTTGGGGAATCAATTCTATGCGACCATTTCTCCCATAAAATGGATTCTCATATATTTATATTGTGGTCAATTATGTTTCTTGGTGGTTTGAGGCCAAACCCACTAGAAAGGATGAATCACATACTATTAGTGAGTTCTTAAAAACCCATATCTTCAACCAGTTTTGAAAACCACATGCGTTGATAAGTGACTTAGGAACTCATTTCAATAATCAGACCATGGAATATCTTTTGAAAAAGAATGGGGTTGTAAGTAAAACTTTAACTGCATATCACCCCTAAATAAATGGAATGATTGAAATTTTTAATAGAGAAGTGAAAAGAGTGCTTGATAGAATTGTAAATCCCACTAAAAAAGATTTGCCTAAAAGACTTGGGGAAGCACTTTGGGATTATCAAACTGCCTCTAAAACACCCATTGGTATTTCTCCTTTTTGGCTGGTTTTTAGTAAAGCATGTCATTTACCCATTGAAATCCAACATAAGTAATTTTTTCTTTTAGAACATGTAATTTTGATTGTGAAAATTTGGGTAAAGAAACATTGTTACAGTTGAGTGAATTTGGGGATCTTCATCTAGATTCTTAAGATAATTTGAATCTTTGTAAAGAAAATTCTAAGACACTCCATGACAAACACATCCTTTAAAAGGTATTACATGAAGGTTAAAATGTAATTCTCTTAAATTATCGATTTCATATTCACCTAGGTAATCTTAATTCTCATTGAGAATGTCCTTTTATTATTACTAGTGTTTACCCATTTGGTGTAGTGCAAGTCCAATACCCCACTTCCAAAAAGACATTCACTATTAATGGACATCGGTTAAAGCATCACCATGAGAGGACATGCATCTTGGGAACCACAATGACTTCTATATAATCCCCAACCACTACAAAAGACCCACTTCTGGATGGAGAAGGCTACCCATAAAATCCAAACCAGGGGCACCTCTTTCCCTTTAACTCTCTTTATCCATCTCCCACTCTCTCACACTTTCTCTATTTCTTATTCTTCAAATATTATTATAATTTTCTCATCAAAATATTCATAAAATTTTTTTGTTCTTTTCTATTTCTCTTTTGTGTGCATTTGTTCTTTAAAAACACTAAAAAACTAAAAATATATAAATAAAATACATAAAAATTAAAAGATTCATAATTACTCTCCATTAAATTTTGAAATTTTTTCCAACTATTTTGGAGATTCATAAGACATGTTATCATCTCAAAAATTTTGTATTTTTATCAAATATTAAGATAATGAATATTTTTTCAAAACCAATAATATATGAATGCTTGGTTTTTTATATAGAAAATTATTCTTCCCTGACTATGAGGAACAATATTATCTTTTATACCAAGGTCACCTATGACCATCTTTTCATTTTGTGAGTTCTTTACCCCTAATTGTGATTCTGGAGTTTATGGACCTTTTAGCTGAATTTACTACTTTAGTTTACATTAATATTATAGAGTCATTTTATTAACCAAATGAGAATTATTATAGAAAAACATCCTCCCTTTACCCTTGCATTTATCCTCCTTCTCAAAGCCCATTCAAGCTTGTGAAAACCATCTTTTGATATCCACATTATAATCCCAATACCTTATCCCACCCAACATCTACATGGATATTCTTTAATATTTTATTGAAATTTAATTATGGGTAATTTCTTTCATTTTGGGAATCCTTTTCTTTATTTTCAATATGTTATCATATGCTTGAGGTAAAGAATCCATTTTACTATGGGGGAGAGGTTGTCATTTGGTGAGTTTTGGGACTGCATATATGTTTACGACATCCTGTACAAATTTTATTGAAAATAGTTCAAATATATATATATATATATAAATAAATAAACAAAAATAAAAGAAAAAATGAATGGGTTGTGTCTTGGGTGGGTCAAAAATCACTTTTCCTCAACCTTTAATAACTATTAAAATTAGTGTCGTGAGGAGATCAAAAATGGGTTGGGAGATGAGTGTGAGATCTGTTTCTAGTTCAAATTTTGATAAATTGAAAAAAGGACCACTTATGTCATTGGGAGAAATTTTGTGTTTTGTAAATATTTCATCTTCTCATCCCCTTCAAAAAAATTTCCTCTTCTGTGTCTTGCTTCACTCAATCATTCCCTTATAAATATGTGTTTCCATTTCCTTCCATGATTCATTTCAAGAAAATTGTGCATTTTTTTACCCATTTTGGTGTTTTATCCCTCCTTTCCACTCTTTTGGACACTATATTCCAACCATCCTTTAGCCACTGAAACCCACCTAAAAAGACCTCTTGATTCTTGTGCACTTTTTAATAGCTAATGGAAAATGAGATCTCTTTCAAACTCTAATATTTTCACTTTTGGATGGTGAATGAGTGAGTCTCCATAAATAATTTTTTATCATCTTGAGAGGAGTAAGTTATAAGTGCCAATATTTTCTATTTCTAATTTTTAGTGTGAAAAAAGAATTTTTTTAAATATTATTTCTATATAAAAAATTATTGTAATTATTTATAGATGAGTGAACTAGTCTTGACCCCTGATTGGTGAAAAAAAAAATTTAATATTTATTGGCGAGTAAAAATGATTTAGTTATGTTTTTATTTGATGTACATGAGGACATGGACAAGTATATGTGTGGGGGATTTTATATTACATATTCATTAATTATTTTACATTACTTCCATCATATAATTGTTACTTAAAAATAATAAATTTCTAATCAATGTTCATGTTTTGATCATAAACACATAAGAAGAGCATTGTTCTAGTTGATTTAATTAAACTACAGTTTAATGTTTCATTTATATATATCATCATATTAATCAAAATTATGTTATTATTCTTCTTTTAGTGTTCTTGATGAAAGTGAAAACATATCATCAGAAGGTACCTTTAACCCACTCTTCTATTTTGAGTTTCATATAGACCACACAAGACAGCCCAAAAATATATTGACAAAACGGGACCAGCCATGAAGATAGAATTTTTAGTCTCAATATATAAGTCCAAATTATTTTATTCTCCACCAAAATTTAGGGTACAATACAGTGCATCTTCGATAAAAACTTTAAGGCCCAAATCTACAAAAAAGGGGCCCCAATAAAGTTTTGAAGTCCATCCCACCATTCAATCTGGGAATTAAAATCAGAACACAATACTTGACTTTTCTCCTGATATAGATATAAAATAGAGCTTATATTTTTCATTTTGAAATAAAATATATAGTTCAATGACTTTTTAGAATACATAGTTCTGATTTGAGGGCGTATTCATATTCAAAAACCCATTCACATTTCAGCCTTCGATGTTTTTTTGTAAAAATGGATAGTTGCACATTATTTAGTTAAAAAACTATAATAATTCCTAAAAAATTCCACATATATATATACAACTTTAAAGAATAATATTTCTCTATATTTAAATGTCTGATTTACAAAAAAATTTATCGAACTTGAGGGTAATATTTGGAATGAAAAAATTCTACAATTTCCATATATAAATGCATCCCCATCTTCTCCTTTAAGGGGTATGAATTTTAGATAAAACTAGGAGATTTTACATTGATATAGACTTTCCAAGGGCATTGAATTACTTTCCTTGATTTTGTTTTAACTGGAGAAACCTCTCATCCACTTTTCTTTTCATGTTTGTTTACGTTTATTTTCAAGTGTAATCATTTAAGTTTATTTTCATTTCAATCTAATTTTAATGCATGTTAAATCTTTATTATATATCATCCTTATAAAAATTATGTTGTGTAATTTTCATGGATTTAAAATAGTTTAAATCAAGTAGAAAAACCCTTCCATTTTCTCAATTTCTCATTCAATTGAAATTATGTATTTAATTCTCTTCACAGTTTGTGTGTGTGTTTGGAGCACTACTCTTATCATACCCCTTTTTTTTCTTATATTTTCATCTCATTACCCTAAACAACATAAACTGGATTAATAACCATACCAATGGTTTAGTAAATACACTATTGGTTTGGGACAGAATTTGGGGATATTAAGTTATTGATGGCTTTTTCTCATTGAGTATTATATATGTTCACATTTTGTATCTTGAACAAAACATTTCCGGGATTAATAACATGTTTTATTTAACATATGGATTCCATATATTTTTTGAAACATAAATACACTACCATAAACAAGTTTTTATTTATATTGGAACCCTATGTTAGTTTAAGGCTTGGACTAAATCCTCAAAACATGGGAATTCTGATCAAAATCATCTTGTGATGTGGGTGTTAATTTAATGCAATATAAAGAAAAGATAAAAGATATCATAAACATAAAATCTATAATAATGAACTCACCCCAATATTTATCAAATTTTTAAATCCATCATCAACCATAAATCAATTTTATTAAGATTTAGAAACAAACCCCCCATTAAAAATACAAACAAAACTGAAACAATTGACTCTAAATTTGTACCATCATTGAGGATTCAACCCGAGTGCCGCTATACACATTAGTAGAGCACCATACCATTGAACGGTTGATAGGAAACAATTGGCCATGCCTTAGATCCATAGATTACAACCACCACCATTCTATAAAAAATTCATAAGCCACTAGGCTAGTGGGAAGTTTTACTAAAGTCTCTCTAGCTAGGGATACTTTACTCAAGGGATAATTAACTTCATAATATTTCTAAAACATAATATATATAAATTATGACCAATAACTAAATTTAGTAAAATAAATTCAAGTATACATCAACATCAAGAAAGTTTAAAACCAAATATTATGATTTCAAACAAAGCATGTAATTCATGGAATAATAATCTATTAGAAACAAATATCATATAATTTCATATAAAAAATATTCAAATTTTATAAAAAATGTATAAGGAATAAAAAATTTAATAAATTATTTAATTATTTTCCAAAAAATTATATAAAAATATGAATTTTTTATATTTAATTAATGTTTTCAAATATTATATTATAATTCCAAAAAAATAAAATTTTAAGAAAAATATAAACCATAAGAAAATATATAAATATATTAAAAAAATTAACATTTAGACCTATATCATATTTTAAGAATAATAATAGGAATTATTAGTTATAAATTATGATTCATACATTATAGTAATTTTACATATAAATCATATTCTATTATATAAAAAATCGTACTCTATGTTTGGTATCTCAGGTTACGATATGTGATATCATAAGGCACCAACTCTGTTTTATGATATCATTAATATGAAAAATATCTTCTAATACTCTATTTTTTCGAAAACTTAAGACTCTTCCATACTTTGTGATATTTTATATTTATTCCTACAACCTAATTTAAATCCTCAGGTTTCATTCATATTGTACCTTACGATATGCCTCAATCGTGTGCTATGACTAAACAAAAAAAATCCTTTAATGTATTGTATTTTATGATATTTATTCAAATACATTATGATATATATGTTCTTGAAAACATAGAAAGAAAACATGTTGATCCAATGAATAATAAGTCTATGATACAGTAGATGGATTTTAGGGTGTTCATCGAATGAACTTGCTAGTGAAAAAAATACATTATAATCAATATATCTTCGAACATAATCAACATTATATGAAAAGAAGTACATAAAACATGCATACCTTTACCATTATATAATCCTTATTTTACTCTTTAATGAGTTGTTGATCGATATATAGGATATAATTATCTAAATATCTCCTACCTCTAAGGGAGTACATTTGACCTTGGACCCTTATCCATAATAATAGGGTCATAATCCCTTAAATGGGTTATAGCACCTTCCTTGAAGAATATGATTGAAGAATCCAGAGAGGATAGATTTGGGTAGATAGTATGTAACATAAGGTATTAAAATAGGAGGTATATCATTCCTTTTATAGACTCTCTTCATTGAATAAAGAGAGTTGGGGAATAAATTCTATCTAATGGTTTTATTACTTGTTTCTATTTAGAATTCATTAAACCATTCAATGAAATTACTTTATAATAAAATACATAAACTAATTACTAAATAAACGATGCAGGAAGATTTTTTCAAATGAAAGAATATAATATTGTATATCACATTCCCCGTCATACTATACAAAGGAATACTGTCTTAAATAATGATATATGCATATCCATGCATATATTTCCACCTTATGATTTCTGGATATGATAAAATATGATATCACTAATTTCATGCATTTCTAACAAAAATATCCATGATTGGTGAGTTAAATTTTTCCTTCAACTAAAGAAGATTCAAGGAAGGGTTGATATATTCGTTTCTTAATAAAAAATGTCCAAATAAATCCTTAAGAGATTTGGAATGGTATATTCTATGATAATGACAACACTAGTGGCCAACCTGATTAAATTGTTAAGAGATAAAGGTTGAAAAGAGGTCAATATCATATAGTATTGGAAATTTATTAGAATCAACTTGTAATTAATACAAATAAGACATGATATTTTGTTTTCATAATATAAAGATGCAAAGTACCAATGTTCTCCCAAGGTGATATACATGAAACCAGTTAAAATAATTCTTCGCTATCTAAATAGTACAATTGATATTTTATTATAGAAAATCATAGTAGGAGTAATTGGGATTCACTAATGTGGATTAGTTTGGTTCAACAGATGATCCCAATTTAATATTTGTTGGTTATTTATATCTTGGAGCACTTTTTACTTATTTCTTAATCAGGAATAAGGACTATATTTTACTTAGCACTGTAGAGGCAGAATATATTATGGCTGCTCAAGAATGTTCTCAACTACTAGGATGAAGAAACAACGTGGGGATGTTAGATTTTATGTGAAGTCTCACAATGCAATGAAGTGTGATAAATCTAGTTAAATTAATCTTAGAAAAAAAATCTTATACATCATTAAATTAAAAATAACTTCAAGAAAATTTATTGAATCGTCAAGGATAAGGTTGATTTGGGGTAGGTGAAGTTAAACTATGTGTTAGCACAAATTTTGGTTATAGAAGTCATGATGAAGAAACTAAATAAAGATATGATTTTGAGGTTTTTTTTGGATCTTAGAGTCCATAAATATACATAAAAATATATGGTGTTGAGAAGATACCCCCACTCCCATGGAATTTTTTGTTTACGAAATATTATGGTAGATCTATCTTGAATTAAATGTTTTATTTCATAACCCACTCTTGTAAAGTTTTTAAATAAGTTCTCTTTGGGTTCATTGAAAAAGGGGGAGAAGTTTTATAAGAATTTATTAGGAGAAATTATCCATGATTATTAATGAATTTGTATTGTAGTATTCTTTCTTTTTGACAAAAGGGGAGTAATCTTGTGCTAAAATTTTGCTAAAGGAAGAAAGAAATTGAATTTCTATTTAGGGGAGTATATTAAAGAAGTATTAAAGATAATGTAAATCAAGGAATTATTCTTATGAGTAAATTATCATTTAATTCTTATTTCTCATAAATATATTAAATTATGTAGTCTTATAATTGATGTCTAGTGAATCTATATTTCACTATCTGAAGGAAAAGTTTCATGGATTTGGGGAAGGTAAGTTAAGAATTTGTAAGTATAAAAGGTATTGAATCTATTTTTTAAGGGTTATCAATAAACCTAAACAAAAACAACATGAATCATTATTGTCTTTTGGTTTATTTAAATTAGTGTTATAAAAATTCCAATGGAACTTAAATAGTTATTAGATTGGATAAATATTTTTTATAATAAGATTGGATAAGCTACAATAGTTATATATATAAGACAGAAGTCATGACCATGACACCCTATGACACACTACGAAGGAGTTCTACTGGCAAATAGAAAACAGAATAACCTTACCTATATATGTAATATTTCTTGGGTTGTTATGTAAGGTTTTTGTACATTTATGAGGTTTTTAGAAAATTGCAAGAGGTTTTTCACTTTTTCACTAAGAGAAGGAAAATTGTTACATAATGGAACCTATGGTTATGGAATGACTGAAATAATTCATAGAAGTTGGTTCTGAAGGATGGTTTCATAAGAAAGAGGCATGTCACAATAAGACCCCATGTGAATTTGGTTGTGGGAAGTTTGGAGCGAATCAAGTGGGATCATTCATGGGTGTATACATAATAATGTTTATGAACTTGTGGATGGAAATATGGTAAAGACTTTGGATATGTAAGATTCATTATTCCATAGCTTAAAATAATGTTTAAGATTAATTTCGTTATTGAAAAAGAGGTAACACTATGACAAGTCATGGGAAATATGTCAATTCCAAGATAATGAGAGTCACATCATGTTTTTTTAGTCTAAGAAGAAGCCTAAAGATTTTTCAATGATGTGATATGTGGATTTGATCTGTGATATTACATGATTGTTGTTTACATGGTGTAAAGGGGGATATTCATGCCATAATGGCATTGATTCAGTAGAATTGTAGATTTTTATCTTCTAATCTTCAAGAAGAAATTTAGGTAATTAAATGGGAGATATTGAATCAAAATTTAAAGTGGTATTTGGATTCATTTTCAATAATTAATGAAGTTGAATTGATAATTAATTTAGAGGTAAATCTAGTGATTCAATGGAGAGAGAAAATAGATACCTTTCTCTTTATTAATATAAAAAGGAATTTAGATCTGTATAAATAGACACAAAAGATGGAAAATCAGATAGAACAAAGGAGTTCAAGAATTATTCTTAAAAGTTAGTTAAGGGGATATCTATGAGGTTATCTCACTATAGTATTATAGATTTCATCAATGGAATATAGTTTAGAAAAAATTGTGTACCCCTATTGGTGTAAACTCGCTCTTTGTTTATGAATCACATGACAACAACAATCATATAGGCACTGAGTTTTTCAAATGGGTGAGATCTCTCATTTATTTATTTATATCGGGATTTTAAACATGGAGGATTAATAAAACTACTCTAAATTTTAATATAAAAAGTGAAATTACTATTTTAGGTTCATGACACATTCTTGTTATATGCTCCATTAATTTTCCCAATTTTGGTGAGCCAAGTAGAATTTCATGTAGCCCACTTTAAATATCTTAATCGATTTATATCAATTGTGAGGGTTAAGAGTGTTCTTAATAATGGTGAAATAAGATAAACATACCCTAATTCACCCCCAGGTTATTTACCTTTCCTAGACTCAATATTTATTTATATGTATTATATTAATAACTCCATTTATTTATATATTAAAATTTTTTAAATTTAAATGTTTATATATATGTTTATATTTTTATATGTTTATATGTTTATATGTTTATATGTTTATATGTTTATATGTTTATATGTTTATATGTTTATATGTTTATATGTTTATATGTTTATATGTTTATATGTTTATATGTTCTAATATATTAATATATTATGTTGTGGTTTTAGGTCATAAATGGATTATTAATGGATAAAAGTACAAATAACTAGAGAAAAATATGATAAAGGGGTTGATGGATTCTTATAATTTTCTAAATTAAATCTTAAAAAAAAAGACATGTTTTTCTATCCAAGTGTGATGTGTTTGAATATGTAAAACTTAGGGTCTAGAGAAATTAAATACCATCTGATTTACTATAGTTTTGATTATAATTATATTGGTTGGATCTACCATGGTAAAATAAAAATTAAGTCAATATCTAACATTGATGAAGATATTTGTTATGATACAGAGGATCATCTTGTTGGATTAATTGTTTGTGATGAAATTATTGAAGAAATAGTAAGTATTGAATGATTTTATAGCAATTTTTAAATTATAATTTTCCAGGGTTGAAATAAATTTACAATTTTATTAGTAGTGAATATATTTTTTACATAAAGGAAATGGTTAGAGTTATAAAAGTTTTTGTGACATCCCAGACCTAGTTCACTCAATAGTAACTGAACTTAGTTGGTCAAATGTCCTCAATCGCACCTCCTCATATTCTATAGGCTACTGACTAGTAGCGAGGGACCATTGTTGTAATAGTGTGGAGACTATACCCTCATTATTAGAGTGTATCATAGTGGTTTAATCAAATAAAACAATAGAAGAACCATAATTTTAAATTGGGAAGTGAAAGAATAAACATCCTTTTTTTAAATAACCAATTAACTCATCCAAAAATGTCATATACTATGATAATCACGGAATGATATAAAAAATACAATAAAACATGGTAATAGGTATCCAGTACAATACATGTATCAAAGGTTCAAAAAGACGAAAAGAAACTATCCCATATAGCATCATGATCCCAAATCCTGGTCCAATGCTCCTCTATTTATATGTATAAATCAATCAAGCATCTCTAAGTAAGAATTTTCTCTTACCTCTACCTATATACATGAAGTTTTTCTGGGTACCCAATAGTGGTCTGAACCAGGTGTGATATAACACTCAATATGCCACCACCTATAGTGTCTATAACAAATCTTATCCATTCATATAAGATTTGTGTAAATATATAACATGTTTACATGTAATAACATTATAAGTTATGTTATTCAGTCTATAAACTCTCAACGTGATCAAGAAACTAAATCAAAAGGCTATCTATAAAGCATATAAAGTATCAACAACAATGGTCGATGTTGTCTAATCAAGTGTCAGGCCTACTGGGTCTAGGGTCCAAGGAGTAGTAAGGTCCAAGGAAAGTATGAAATTTAATTAAAACAAGTATATAGGATTTATAGTGTAATAATTCCAAAGTAATATATTATAAATCATTTGATACAAGAATTTTAAATGTCCAAGGCATCCTATCATGTCAAGTAAACTAGTTAAACTGGATCCTTCAATTAGAAATATACAAGGCATACATGTAAGCCATGTAAATCAGGTTTGAGGAGTAGAAATTTCCATTGAATCCTAATGTGATACTCAAATCCATGGAGTATAAATTAATGAGGCATCCTAACCAGTCCAGTGAATCGGATCCAAAGAGAATAAATTTACAAAGCATACTAACATGTAAAGTCAACAGAATCTAAGGAGTATAAATTTCCAAGGAATCCAAGTAAGTAGGATTCATTGATTATAAATTTTCATGGCATAAAATATTCTCATTGGATCCATTGAGTAGTAATGTCCAAGGAATTCTAATCATTCCATTTAGCAATTCATTAACCATTTAATTGATCATTTCACTATTCCTTCACAATCATGTATAAATAAAGTGATTATCTATTTCATAACATTAAATTACAATTGAAAATGTTCTATAAGGTGTTCAAAACCTATTAAAATTCACTTTAATTCTTCATTCTACTCTCATTATTATAAGAAAATCTCTTTACACCCCTAGGGTGGCACAAATGCAATATCAAAGAAGAACCAACTCCAAGGGTGGTTCAGGTTGACTTCAATAACATACAACCAAGATAAAAGGTTTTAATGGAATGTATCAACATGTTTGTATCAATTAACCCTTGGTTAAATTAATTATGAAAGCATTTTCTGGAATGTCTACATGTGGCACAATAGAAACAAGCTATAAAAACGAGACATTGAGGAAAAAGGAATAGACCACCAACCTCAAATTTGTATAGGAACCCTCAACCACTCCCATCCTTTGATTTTATCTAGATCATTAGAAAATATAACAACGGTTGAATCCAATAAAAATAGGTAAAAATATCCTGCACCAAAATAGTATCCCCGATAACAAGGAAAACTAAGAAATGTGTAAGAGAAATAGATTACTTTCCAACATGGATCTAATGGGACAAAATGATCTTGAATTGGAAATCTAATAGACCAAGCATATCAAGGCCAAGGATAGTTCTTGAGGAACTCAATGGGAGAACAAAATGGTGTCCATGGCTGGACAAAAAGGAAGAGGAGGAGGGTCAATCATTTAAGAGTAAATAGAGAAAAAAATTTCATTTTTCCTCAGAACATCAGGTTGCACGGTTTTTCTAAATGTTTGGAATAATTATGTGCCAAATATGCTCACCTCTCTATCCAATAACCCCCTCATGCTGTCATGGAACCTGGTAAGACAAGCCATTCAACAACCATGCATTTTTTTCTCTTCTAAAAATTTCATCATCCACGCATGGGAGTGCTTCTCTAGTTGCATGGTTTCCTTAAAATGTGTGTACCTAGATAGAACCTTGGACCACCCTAAACTATTAATCCAAGCCATGAATCTTAGTATATAGGGTTTTTATAAACCATGTGTCCTAGCTTCCTTTTCCAAAAACTCTTGATCTGGTCTCCAAACAACCCATATATAGCTTTGTTTACTCCATAGCCTCACTAGGCATCCACATAGGTCAAACCCAATGAAACAAACTAGAAATGAAAGGTTTCATACATCCAAGAAAATTTGGGATCTTAAAATATTCCCTATTTAATGTAATTCATCCCCAAATTTCTCTTCCATGGTTGGAAAATAATTATCTGGTAATAACTCAAATCACTAGGAATGTACATCGGCCTCCCTCTCCCAAGTCTCATCCTATACACGATTTTGTTTCCATAACCCCAATACTAGATAAACATACCTTACCTAGAGAAACTTCATGCCACTATTAGCAATATGGATATAATGTTTCTAAAATAATGAACCTACCTCCAACTCAACCTTATTGGTATAAATAACATGCAGTGGATCAGAATGATATCAGTAAAGATGAGATACATAAAAGACTTTGTGCATGTACTGGTAACTCTAAGGTAACTACAACTAATAGGATACCATCCCAACTCTCTCTAGAATCTCAAAGGGATCGAAATAATGATGAGATAGATTCCATTTTTTTAATCCTTTTATTCTCTATTCTAGGAGAGAATCATAAGAAAACTGAACTTCCCACTTAGAACTCTATTGGTAGATGGTAGTGATCAGTGTATGACTTATGTCAAGACATATCTATAGAAATCTGATTCCAAATAAGATAAACCTTCTCCAAAGTATCCTAAATGAGAAAATACCTAGCAGCGCTTCCTATTTTACCTCTAACTAGTATAGGGGTGAATAGCATGGCCTACTATATAGGTCCTCATAATGATCAATATGCATGGTTTTCTGGAATTTTTTATTATAAGAGAACTCAATGAAAGGTATGTGTTTCTCCCAAGAACCAAATAAACTCAAAATTCATACCCATAGAATTTCCTCTAAAACCTATATCATATATTCAGACTGACCTTCAGTTTGTGGGTGATAGGTTGTACTCAACAGTACCTATTATCCAAGTTCCATATGCACCCTCTTCTAGAAATGTGATATGAATCGAGAATCTCTATACGATATTATAGATTTTGAAACCCTAGGGAGGTGTTTAATCTCACAAATGTAAAGCCTCCTAATCTCATCCACTAAAGATTCTCCCAAATAGGTAAAAAATGGGTGACATTTTTCAACCTATCTATGATCACACAAATGGAATCAATGCCCCAAGTGGATCTAGGAAGTCCCATAATGAAATCCATGGTGAATTCATCCCATTTTCACTCAGGAATAGGTATCAGCTATAAATTCACATCTAGTTCTTGGTGTTTCTCCTTCACCTGCTGATAGGTGGTGCACCAAGTAAGGAACCTACCTATCTCCTACTTCATCCCTAACCACCCATATTTATGGAACATGCCATGATACATCTTGTTAATACCTAGATGCATGTCCCTTATATATTAATGGGTCTCTCACATCAACTCCTCTCAGAAATTTGTGCTAACCCAAAAACATCTGTGAATGCACTAGATCTCATCCTCACCAACATCCCAATATGGAGTTGGGTCCTCACCACCCACACTCTCCTAGAGGACCATGATCCTAGAATCTAATAGTTATTCCATACTCACTATATCCAAAAGAGTGTAAGCCATAGTTAACTATGTGAGTGCAGACTATCTGTGACAGTCCTGAACCTCCATGTGCATCTCAAAAAATAAGGCCATATGTTTTCACTCACTACCGGCCTCCTAAAATGCATGTATTTTAGTCCTCATACTCAATTCCTTGGCAACTACATTTCCTTTTCTAGGCATATAGGAATTATCGAAGTCAAAGAATTGAATGTATTCAAACCACCTTCATTGGATAAGATTTATGTCACATTGTTTAAATATGTATTAGAGGATTTTTTGGTCTGTGTACACCACAAAACGCTATCAAAGTAAGTAATTCCTCCAACAGCACAAGGAATTTACAATAGCATCTAACTTGAGAACATGCATTGGGTAGTTTCTCTTGTGTGTCCTCAAATGACAATACCTTTATACCGTAACTCACTCCTATTGCATCAGAACTACTCCTAGACTAACAATGGATGCATCATAAAACATAGTATAACTTCTTAAAAACTCTAGAATAATTAGGATCGGAACTAAATACAATATCTCTTTCAAGTCATGAAAGTTCATCTTGCATGTATCTAACCATAAAAAATTTACACCCTTCTTAGTTAAGCCCATAAGAGGTGATTCTTAGTGTGATAATTCCTTTATGAAATGCTTGTAATAACTAGCTAGCCTCAAGAAAATCAATATGTCAAAGATATTCTTGGATTTCTCTAAATAAACTACATCTCGTTCCTTCTCTAGGTCAATAGATACTTTTATCTTTGAGATAGTATGACCCACTAAGTGAATCTTATCCATCCAAAAGTGGGACTTTTCAGATTAGCATATAATTTATTCACTTTGAGTGTATCTAATATGATCTCAATATTTTTGGCATGGTTATGTTGAGTGTGTGAATACACTAATATCTCTTCCATGAATACCACCACAAATGAATCTAGGTATACATGTAAAACCCAGTTCATCAATGCCATAAAAACTATTGGTTCATTCATAAGACTAAATGGCATGACCAGATACTTTTATAGACCATACCATCCATGAAAAATTATATCAGGTGTGACTTACAGAAAAACATGAACCTAATGATAACTCAATCTTAAATCAATATTTGAAAACACCTAAGCTCCTTGGAGATAGTTGAAGAAATCATTTATCTGAGGAAAAGGATACTGGTTCTTAATTGTCAACTAGTTCAACTTTCGGTAGTCCACACATGAAATAAGGGTTCCATTCACCTTCTTGGAAAAAAGGTCTATTGAACCCCATGGAGACGTACTAGGTTGAAAAAACACATTTTCATCCAAGTCCTATACCTTCTTCTTCAGCTCATGTCACTCTATAGTATTCATATTATAATAAAGAAGGAATAAAAGTGTAGCCCCTAGAATTAGATCAATGGAAAAATATACCTATCTCTCAGGACACAGTCTTATAAAGTCATCTGAGAAAATTCTCCTAAAATGATCAAACACTAGAGGGAAATCTACCTGACATGATCCCGAATCATCGAGATATAATCTAGAAACCTTTTACATCATCCCGCCCATCCCACGATGCCTAGGTCCAGCTCAGCTCTCCAAGACATCCCATTCACCCATGGGAATAAAAACTCTGCCCTCTAGTGTTGTGAAGGTCACCCTTTGATGATATAAATCATCATAAGAATGATATAGAACCAACCATTTCATCCTAATAATGATTTAAAACCTAGTCATCTAAAGAAAAAAGAGGTCCCACATGAAGTGACACCAACCTTCCTCAAGGGTGTACTCCATAAACTAGCATAAACTCTCTAATCAAATCCCCAATGGAGTATCATGTTTCATTAATCCATTGTAAAATAGTTCATAAATCCCAAGGATCTCCACAATAGGAATAGATAAGAAAAAATGAGATACACCAGTATCAAAAAGATAAGATACTAAAATTAAGACTACTTAAATAGTACCACTCAAGATAGAAGTTACGACACTCTAATCCTAGGGTATTGGCTATAATGCAAACATCTAGCTTGAACCATGGCCATGTGATATATCCTAACTACCCTGAGAAAGTTTTCTTTGTAATTTATATGTATCAAGTGTATAGATACCAAAACCACAACCACCACCTCATCCTGAATAGATGGTCACAATCTAGTACCCTTTCTAACGAGAATCTACTGACCCCACTCCTCAACATGGAGTTGGTTCAGTCTATCTCTCACTGTATACTGGAGGAAACATCCTAAAAACCCACTATAGATGGCCCATCTTACAGTAAGCTCGAAACTCGACTAAGAATTATCACACTAGCTCCTTATATGCCCATAACTACCACAATAATGATCGGGAACAGAACTAGCAACACTCTAGTTATAGATGGTATTCCCCTTGTGAGATACCTAGAAGCATCTCTTCCTGCCACCAAACATGGAACCACTAGGTCAAGAATATAATCTACCATATTTTGTGAACCTATCTTCCCCCAAGATTCTTTTAGTAACAAATTCTTGATTTACAATTTCAGACATATTAGTAAGCTTGAAAGCATTCACCTATGATCAGATGTCGTACCTGAGACCATCCTTTTAATTTCCTTGATTTTGGTACCTAGTAAACTAATAGAATAGGTGAAAAATACCGGATCTTTGTAAAATAGACTAAATAGTCCATGACTAATAAGACACCAAACTCCAAATGCATAAAATCATTATTTCTATCATTCCTTTGCATCTAGGGATAGAAATAGACATAAAATGCTTTCTAGAAATTCCTCTTAGCCATATCTCAATGACAATCCATCTAAGTAATCACGTCCAACCATCTCTTGGAGAAATACCAGACCATATAAGTAGCGAGATTCACTCTCCTCTCAGAAGTTTTCTAGATATGTTCAAAAATCGATAGCATGGACTCTAGTACTAACTCTAAAACCTATTGTATGTCATCCCTAGAAAACGTGGGTGGATGCTACTATGGAAACTCATGTGGTAACTCTTCCATTATCAAGGTAGGTGAAAATGATCCCTAAATAGTCTCCATAAAACATATAGATCCCTCTAAAAACTAGTCCATAGCACCCATATTAGGTATAACATGCAGTTCTTCAAGAGGCACTATTTGTGGAACATAGCCCACCACCACCAGATCATTGTTATCACCACCCTCTTGGTGTACAACTAGAGTTCGTAGTAGTGGAATATCTCTAAAATGTATGACATTCATGCCTCTGTAAAAAAAATTGGCAACATCAAGATTACAAATATAAGCAGGACAGGTACAATCCCTCTTAATCAAAATTCACACCCCTCTTCCTACTCCTTAAGCTAGGTCTGGGAAATATATAAATCACAACTATGCATGAGATTCTTCCTACTGCCAACTACTTAGTTTGAGTTAGGGTCAATTTCTATACTATAAATTAGGGGTTTTGGTATGAAGAGTTTCAATTTCAATTTATAGACGAAAACAACCTTTAAATTTCGTTTTCCATAACGATTTAGCAGTAACATTTTCAGTTTAGAGTTTAATTCCATTTAAATTAATTCTCATTTATTTAACAATTTTCATTAAGAGTTTGAACTATATGGTTCACCACTTCCAATTTGTAAGGGCACATATACCTTATAAATTGAATTGTGTTTTCTATTTAATCACAACTAGTCATTTATCAGATCCCTGTATGAAATTTCTGCACAATTCCAAGAATAAATCATTAAGGCACAAAAGAATTATGCAATAAATGCACGTAATAATTTAAAAATGGCATGACATAATGCATGAAATATAAATCAAGAATTTTCTATGATGATGCATGATCAAATATCTATTTTTCATATCATGCCAAGGAAAAATATGTAATTATAAGGAACATCAAACAATAAGTGTGTCACCCAACAGTGAATTCAAATAAATTATAATAGGAATAAAATAGAATATCACTTCCAATACCAAGAAATATAGCTTTTTTCCTATATGATATTTATCTACTCTCATGCATAGCTCAATAAAAAATTACATCACTTTCCTAATCTCTTATCATATATTCCCAAACAAAAATACAAAAGAATAGAAAACCTGCTCTGATACAACTTTGAAACATCCTAGACTAGATTCACTCAACGGTAACCAAACCCAGTTGGCCACATTTACTCAAGCATTCCTCCGTGTACACCGGAGAATTTTGACTAGTAGTGAGGGCCTATAGTGGAATAGTGTGGATACAATACCCTCATGATCAGAGTGTAACATAGTATTATAATCAAATCAAACAATAGTATAAGCATAATAAAAAACTAAGCATCTGAAAAATAAACATCCATAATTTAAATAACCAAGTATATCATTGTCACATACATAAAATATTTTAAATTTATTTTTTATTTAATTTACATCCTTGATTTTTTTTTGGGGGTTTTCCATGCATTTTTGAAGGAAATTGTGGGTTTCCAAAATTTGGGCCAGCCCGAGAGCCCATTTCCAGTTTTGAAAGTATATTTTGTTTCTTTAATAAATCCTTCGTTTTTCAACATTTTTCACCCATTAAACTTCCACAATGACCTTAATTTAACTATTCAAACCACCAATGAAATTCGGGCCCCTTAAAAATTCATTAGCATCTTGTATTTGGGTGATAAAATTAGGTATTGGGCCAACCCGAAAGCCCATTTCCAGTTTTAAAATATTTTTTAATTCTTTCATAAAATATTCATTTTTTATCCTTTTTCGGTGATTACACCTCTAACCTAATCCCAATATACCTGTAAACATCCCCAGATTTTTTCCCTCTCTTTGGAGATCATATCAGTCTGGAATTAGGGCCTAACTTCTCAGGTTTCTAAAATCGGCCATATTTCTCAAGTAAGTGACTGTCCTTCTAAGTTCCTTCCTTTTCCTTAAGATTTCTATTTTTTTATTGAATCCCCAAATGTCTAGAAGCTAGAAATTCTTACCTAGGGTTTCATTTTGATTTTCTTGGTCCAATCCTCTGGTTTTTTGTTTGATCTCACTCCCTTGTGGTGCGGTGGTGGTGTGGTTGATGTTCCGCACTAGCCTTTGCAGTTCTTGAATCTTTTGGTAGGTGATTCCATGTTTATGCAGTCATTTTGTCTTAGAATTCTGTATTTATCATAATTTCATGTTTATATCATTTTATTATTTCTGAAAAAATTAGTTTTATTGGTGTTTGTTTTGCAAATGAATTTTTAAATGAAAATTTCATGTGAAATTGGGGGGGGGGGGTTCATGGGAATGTTTTATTGGTTTATTTTAGAATTACTTATTAATACCTAATTGATTTTATTGAACTATAATAGGGCTTCCAATAATGTTATGAATTTTATCCCCATTTTTTGTTTCTTTGAAAATGGGTTTTAATAGTATTTGTGGAACATGTGAACTTTAAGTCCCATGTTTGAGTAAAAATGGAGGTTTTTCAAAGTTATCATTTCTTGGTTCACAAGGGGCTCCCCTAAAAATGATTTTCTGTTATAATAGAAATTTATTGGTCGGAATTTTCTGTTTCGGTAACTTTATGGTGTGCACATAGTGAGCAAGTTTGGTTCGAAAGGAGTTTGGTGTGTGAAACATTATGGGATTTGGAGGAATTGTTGTATTAAAAATCTAAGTGTTTTGTTGTGTGTTTTAAGTGATATAAAATTTGATATCTACTATATTATTAGTGTGGTAATATTAGTTTTGTGTTATATAAAAATAGATTTATGTTTCATGATGAAAATTATTGAGCACAAAATGAGAAGATCGGGTACCTAGTTGGGGCAGATTTGTACTAGTACGGCTAATGGACCGGATGGGTTTTGTCCCTATTTCACTTAGAATTTGGATAAAGACAACTCTAACTAAACTATTTTTATGATTATAGGGGAACACTAGGTTATGGTTATGTTCCCTAATAGTGTCTCATGCATGAGAACGGGTTTTTCTATGGTTACTTTACCCCGAGGTACGAGGTAAACAGGGCCCGAGACAACCTAGTGCCTAGGGGTGTTCCAGATTTTGTGGCTCATTATATTTGTGGTATTTACACATATACTAGGGTGTGTTTGGAAGTAATTATAGCAGCTAAAAGTTTTATTTTAATGTGTTAACATTCTGAAATTCTCAGATTGAAAACTGTTTTCATTTGAAAGTTGCATTTCTTGGAATTTTAACATTGTTTCACCTTGTGTATTAAAATTGCTTGTTTTGTTCACATTGTATTGCATGCTCTTTAGAATCATCTGGTGGTATCATATTGGTCTTAGGATCACACCCTACTTACACCCCATTGCTGTAAGTAGACCTTCTTATGCTTGACTCAGGTAAAGGGAAGTCTAAGGGTGATGGCGGTTCAGGGTGTTAGTTCCCATCGTTGGGGCGGAGTTGTGGAGAAGGCTTGCGGGTGATGACCCCCTTGTCGTGTGGAGTCCATAGGGATGTCTTAATGTTGTTATTATTTTTATTTGGACCACTTGTAGTGTCTTTAAACAAATGTATTCAGATCTGGTTTTGTTAATAATTGCTTATCATGAAAATTTCAGATTCTAATTATTGATTGTTTTTTTATGTTTTATGCTTTCAAACTCAGGTAAATCGTTCCCAAACCAGATTTTTTGATATCTGGGAACTTTTACCAGCCCTTTGGGATATGGAACGCCCTTCGGGCCTTGCCATGGGTCGGGTTTGGTGTCGTTAATGGTGGCGACCAGATCCGGTTCGTGACAAAATGGTATCAGAGGAGGTTAAAGTTGTTGGGTTATATTGCTATTTTGGGATGATTCGGGATAGAAAGAATCTAGGATTTTCGGGGATCAGGGTTTAGGTTGTGAGTAGGGATCATGGAACGCACCTCTCATGGTAGAACTTGATTCACCAGGGATGTTGGAATTTATGGATTGAATTCACTTCTAGGTGAGACGTGTGGGCTGCAGACCACATGTGGACATCAGGAGGATGCATAGTAGTTGTTTATTTTATTACTGGAATGTGTTTAGTTTATTTATATTTGATATATTTGATTCAAATTTTCATAATTGTGGTATTGACTATTGTTTTGTGACTGTAGCATTTTGTTGCAACATGCCTCCCCAGAAAGCTCCAACACGCCCACAGGAGGAAGCCGCAGAGAGTTATCCCACGCCGATTGTTCAGAGGCTCATGGAGGTTGCGGTTTGGGCTATCCAAGATTTGGGATAGGGACCATCTCCTACTACTATTCCTGTTAGGTTAGAAGAGACAGGTCCTAGAAAAGATAAATCACAATAGTTTTTGAAAAACAATCCTCCTACCTTCCGAGGTAGCTCAGAACCCCAGGAAGTAGAAGAATGGCTCGAAAAGATCGAGTGTATGTTTGAGTTCTTGGAAACACCTAAGGAGCTCAGGGTGAAGTGTGCCTCCATTATGTTAGAGGGTCCCAGCCATAAGTGGTGGGAGTCATTACTTCAGGCTGGGAAGAATGAGCAGATGCACTGGGGAGATTTCAAGGTTGTCTTCAATGAACAGTATTTCCCTGAGGTGTTGGCTTATGCTAAGTCTAGAGAGTTCGTGGAAATTGTACAGGGGAATCTATCTGTGATGGTGTATGCCAACTGTTTTTCTGAGTTGGTTCGGTATGCCCCATAAATTGTCTCTAATGAGCAAGCGAAGGCTCAGAGGTTTGAGAAAGGCTTGTGACCAAAGATATACTCCCAGGAGTTCTTGTTTAAGCTGAGGACCTATGTTGAGGTCGTTGATCGGGCGTGCATGGTGGAGATTGATAAGAATGTTAGGGCTGGTTTCTATTGTTCAGTATCAGTAGTGGGAAGTGGCAGTTCCTTAGAGAAGAAAAGGAAGCCCAATGATCTTGTGAAGAAAGGAGGTGGCATTTCAGGCCACTCTTCCAGGAAGTCTTCTTCTGGGGCTTCTGATTCAAGATCGGTCGTGTGCCACCAGTGTGGGAAGCCCAGGAACATCTGACTAGAATTTCCACTTCCTCCGAAGCCTTGTTACTAGTGTGGAGGTATGAGGAATTTTCATCTTTTCTTTGGTGTGGCATGTCCACTTCCGAGTGAGGCTGGGTCAGTGGCTTCAAGAGGAGTGCCAGCATAGTCTGAGCCATCGAGGACTGGGGGATCTCGATTTGGTAGTCATGGTGGTAGGGCTGGGTCGTCTTCTAGCTAGAGCCAGTTCAGGGCACAGCCACAGACTAGTGGTCATCCTCAGGGAGATACTGGACATCCCCATTTTGTGGACATGCTGAATTTTCCAACTGATTTGATGTCTTTTGCGATGGATTTGGAGACACCGCTGGGAAAGAAGAAGAAGCAGGGTCTCAGGTGCCCATCATGTGCTCTTTCTATGTCAGGGGTCGAGATGGAGTGGGACCTCTTGGTATTAGATATGGACCTTTTTGATGTCATACTCAAGATGGATTATCTAGTACACTTCTAGGAACACATCGATTGTTACAGACGGCGTGTGAGTTTCACGACACCTGATGGGAGTCATCAGGTTTTTCACGGAGAATGGGATCCTCTGTCACGTCGCGCAGGGCCTCCACTCCCAGAGTTGTGAAGTTTTATCTTCCAGTTATCTTCGCTCATGCTAGAGGATGGTCTTTCCCATGAAGTTTCACTACCTCAAGTAGTGAACGAGTTTCCAATGGTATTCTCAGATGATTTTTCAGGTTTGCCCCCGGAGCGGGATGTGGAGTTTTCGATTGATCTGGCACCGGGAACACATCCAATATCTCTTCCTTCTTATCGCATGTCCCCCACCGAGCTGAGGGAATTAAAGATACAGCTGGATGACTTAGAATCCAAAGGATTCATTCACCCGAGCGTCTCTCCTTGGGCCGCTCCTGTGTTGTTCACAAAAAAGGATGAAGGATCCCTCCAGTTGTGCATTGACTACCGGAAGCTGAATAAGGTAACAATTAAGAATAAATACCCTTTGCCTAGAATAGATGATTTTTTTGAGCAGTTGAAGGGGGAAAAGTGGTTCTCAAATATAGACTTGCGTTTGGTGTATCATCAACTTCGGGTGAAAGAGTCAGATATCCCAAAAACAGCCTTTCGAAGCAGGTATTACCACTTTGAGTATTTGGTCATGTATTTCGGATTGACCAATGCTCCAGCGGTCTTTATGGAAGTCATGAACATGGTGTTTCATCAGTATCATGTTTCCTTTGTTGTGGTGTTCGTGGATGACATTCTAGTATACTCTAGCTCTAAGGAGGAACATGAACTTCACTTGAGTATCATTTTGGGTACATTACGGGATCACTGCATCTATGAAAAGTTTTCAAAGTGCACTTTCTGAATCAGGGAGGTGATATTTCTTTGGCATGTGATCTCAGATCACAGAGTTTCAGTGGACCCCAAGAAAATAAGTGTGGTCATGTTGTGGGAGCAACTGAAGAATGTGTTCGAGATCAGGAGTTTTCTTGGCTTGGCTGGTTATTACAGGAAATTCATTCGGGATTTCTCTCAGCTTGCTTCACTGATGACTTCCCTCACCTGTAAAGGGGTGAAGTTTGTATGGGGTCCAGAATGCTAGGCATCGTTCGAGGAGCTGAAGAGGCGGTTGACTACCACCCCCTTGATGATTTTTCCAGAGGCTGGAAAGGGATATGTGGTCTATTGTGATGCTTCAGGTATGGGTCTTGGGTGCGTGCTTATGCAGGATGATCATGTGGTAGTGTATGGCTCTCGCCAACTTTGACCACATGAAAATAACTACCAGACCCATGACTTGGAGTTGGCAGAGGTGATTCATGCTTTGAATACATGGCGTCACTACCTCTTTGGGGAGAAGGTTGTGGTATAATCTGATCACAAAATCTTGGATTATATCTTCTCACATAAGGACCTCAACTTGAGGCAGCGTCGCTGGATTGAGTACTTGCAGGGGTTTGACTTTGACATTGTCTATACCCCAGGAAAGGGTAATGTAGTGGTCGACGCCTTGAACAGAAGGGTTCCAGTGCAGGCTTTGAAGAAGTCCAGTGATGAGTGGGAATTGATGGGACTCTTTTCTCAGATGCATGTGGAGACCAGGGAACACAGTGGAGGGGCATTCTTGGCGAGCGTTCAGTTGAATCCTTCTCTATTGGAGTTTATTATGCGGGAACAGCCTAGTGATGAGCTTTGTCAGTAGTAGAAGCAGTTTCTTCATGGTGCGGAGACATACTCTGATTGGTCGTCATCTCCTAAGGGAATCTTGTGCTTCAAAGGTCGTTCAGTAGTGCCATTATCTCTGTGGAAGGTGGTGATGCAGGATAGCCACCAGTATTAGTGGGTTGTCCATCTAGGTGCCACTAAGATTTATTATGATTTCTTTCGGCAGTTTTTTGTGGCCGGATATGAGACGTGACATAGAGGACTTTGTTTCGAGATGCTACACATGCCAGCAGGTGAAATCAGAGCACCAAAGGCCTTCTGGTTTGCTCCAACCACTACCCATTCCAACCTGGAAGTGGGACGAGGTCTCCATGGACTTCATTGTTGGCTTTCCTCGTACACCTCGGGGTAAGAATTCCATATGGGTCGTGATTGATCGTCTGACCAAATCAGCCCACTTTATTCCGATAAAAGATACAACTAAAGTGGATGAGTTGGTCCATTTGTATCTTCAGGAAGTGGTGAGACTCCACGGCGTACCATCAACAGTTGTCTCAGATAGAGACCCCCGCTTCACTTCTTGATTTTGGGAAGGCCTTCAGAAGGCCTTGGGGTCTCAGATTAAGATGAGAACGGCATACCACCCTCAGACGGATGGTCAGACAGAGCGGGCGAATCATATTTTGGAGGACATGCATCGTGCATGTGTCCTGGACTTTGGAGGTTCTTGGGATATCCATTTGGTATTTGTTGAGTTTTCATATAATAATAGTTACCAATCCTTGATTCGAATGTCCCCTTTTGAGGTGCTCTATGATCAGCCTTGTCGGTCCCCCCTATGTTGGGTTGAGGTAGGAGAGACTTCATTGTTGGGGATGAGCCTTGTGCAGGAGACTTTTGAGATGGTCAAGTTGATCAGGCAGTGCTTATTGACATCTCAGAGTCTTCATAAATCTTATGCTGACTAGAGGCGTCGAGACCTAGATTTCTCTACGGGTGATAGGGTATTCTTGAAAGTGGCCCCTCGTCTGGGACATCGTCGATTGGGGAAGCAAGGTAAGATGATGGCACGGTATGTCAGGCCTTTTGAGATCACCGAGTATATTGGAAATATGTCATACAGGTTGGCCTTACCTTCTCAGTTGACGTCCATCCATAATGTCTTCCACGTCTCTCAGTTGAAGAAATACAACCCGAATCCATCCCATGTGTTGAGTTGGGAAGAACTGGAGATAGAGCCTAACTTTTCTGTTATTCAGAGGCTGGTGAAAATAGTTGAATCCCAAGAGAAGATACTTTGATGGAAGTCTATTCTATTAGTCCGGGTTCTATGGCAGCATGGGAAGGAAACACTTGAGACATGGGAGCGAAAGTCATGGGTTGAGGTAGAGTACCCGATCTTGTTTTCCAATAAAGCTTCATGTTGACTTTATGAGGCGGAAAGTCCTTCATGGTGGGGATAATTGTCCCATACATGACATATTTTATAGATATTTTTCATTTAATTTACATCCTTGATTTGTTTTTGGGGTTTTCCATGCATTTTTGAAGGAAATGGTGGGTTTCCAAAATTTGGGCCAACCCGAGAGCCCATTTCCAATTTTGAAAGTATATTTTGTTTCTTTAATAAATACTTCGTTTTTCAACCTTTTTCACCCATTAAACTTCTAAAATGAACTTAATTTAACTATTCAAACCACCAAAGAAATTTGGTCCCCTTAAAAATTCATTAGCATCTTGGATTTGGGTGATCCAATTAGGTATTGGGCCAACCCAAAAGCCCATTTCCAGTTTTAAAATATTTTTCTATTCCTTTCATAAAATATTCATTTTTTGTGCTTTTTCAGTGATTACACCTCTCACCTGATCCCACTGTACCTGGACGCACCCCCATCTTCGTTTCCCCCTCTTTGGAGATCGTATCAGTCAGGAATTAGGGCCGAAATTCTCAGGTTTCTAAAATCGTTTAGATTTCTCAAGTAAGTGACTATCCTTCTAAGTTTCTTCCTTTTCCTTAAGCTTTATCTTTATTTTTCTTGAATCCGCAAAATTTACAGAAGCTACGGATTCATACCTAGGGTTTCATTTTGAGTTTCTTGGCCCAATCCTCTGGTTATGGTTTGATCTCACTCTCTTGTGCTACGGTGGTGGTGCGGTTGAAGTTCCGCACTAGGATTTGCGGTTCTTGACTCTTTTGGTAGGTGATTCCATGTTTATGAAATATTTGTGTCTTAGAATGCTGTATTTATCATACTTTCAGGTTTATCTCATTTTATTATTGCAGAAAAAAGTAGTTTTATGGGTGTTTGTTTTGAAAATGAATTTTTAAACGCAAAATTCATGTGAAATTGCGGGGGGTCATGGGAATGTTTTATTGGTTTATTTGGGAATTCCCTAATAATACCTAATTGATTTTATTGAACTATAATAGGGATTCCAATAATTCTTTGAATTTTATCCCCTTTTTTGTTTCTGTAAAAATGGGTTTTATAGTGTTTGTGGAACATGTGAACTTTAAGTCCCATGTTTGTGTAAAAATAGAGGTTTTTCAAAGTTATCATTTCTTGGTTCACAAGGGGTTTCCCTAAAAATGATTTGTTGTTTTAATAGAAATTTATTGGTCTGAATTTTCAGTTTTGGTAACTTTATGGTTTGCACATAGTGTGCAAGTTTGGTTCTAAAGGAGTTTGGTGTTCGAAACATTACGGGATTTGGAGGAATTGTTGTATTAAAAATATAAGTGTTTTGTTCAGTGTTTTAAGTGGTATAAAATGTGATAGCTACTGTATTATTTTTGTGTGACCAGTAGTGGTGTTTTATATGAAAATATATTTATGTTTAATGATGAAATTGATTGATCACAAAAGGGGAAGCCCGGGTACCTAGGTGGGGCGGATTTGTACTATTACGGCTAGTGGACCAGATGGGTTTTGTCCCTGTTTCACTTAGCATTTGGATAACGAAAACTCTAAATAAACTATTTGGATGATTATTTGGGACCACTAGGTTATGGGTATGTTCCCTACTAGTGGCTCGTGCACAAGAATGGGTTTTTCTATGGCTACTTTACACCGAGGTACGAGGTACATAGGGCCCAAGACAACCTAGTGCCTAGGGGTGTTCCTGATTTTGTGGCTCATTGGATTTTTGGTATTTACCCATATACTAGGTTGTGTTTGTAGGTACATTATAGTAGATAACATTTTTATTTTAATGTGTTAACATTCTGAAATTCGCGGATTAAAAACTGTTTTCATTTGAAAGTTGCATTTCTTGGAATTTTAACACTGTTTCACCTTGTGTATTAAAATTGCTTGTTTTGTTCACATTGTATTGCATGCTATTTGGAATCATCTAGTGGTATTCTATTGGTCTTAGGCTCACACCCTAGTTACACCCCTTGGTTGTAAATATACCTTCTTATGCTTGACTCAGGTAAAGGGAAGGCTATGGGTGATGGCGATTCAGGGTGTTAGTCCCCATCGCTGGGGCGGAGTTGTGGAGAAGGATTGCAGGTGATGACCCCCTTGTCGTGGGGAATATATGAGGATGTCTTGCTGTTGTTATTATTTTTATTTGGACCACTTGTAGTGTCTTTAAACAAATTTATTCAGATCTGGTCTTGTTAAGAATTGTTTAGCATGAAAATTTCATATTCTAATTATCGATTGTTTTTTTATTTTTTATGCTTTCATACTTGGGTAAATCATTCCCAAACCAGATTTTTTGATACCCGGGCACTTGTTCCAGCCCGTAGGGATAGGGAACTCCCTTTGGGCCTTTCCATGGGCCGGTTTTGGTGCTGTTAATGGTGGAGACCAGATCCGGTTCGTGAAAAAATGGTATCATAGGAGGTTATTGTTTTTGGGTTATATTGCTATTTTGGGATGAGTCTGGATAGACATGAGCTAGGACTATCGGGGCTCGGGGTTTAGGTTGTCAGTAGGGTTCCTAGACCGCACATCTCATGGAATACCTTGAGTCACCAGGGATGTTGGAATTTACGGATTGACTTCACTTCCAGGTGAGACGTGTGGGCTACAGACCACATGTGGACATCAGGCGGATGTGGAGTAGTTGTTTATTTTATTACTAGAATGTGTTTAGTTTATTTATATTTGATGTATTTGATTAAAATTTTCAGAATTGTGTTATTGAATATTGTTTTGTGAATGTTAAATTTTGTAGCAACATGCCTCCCTGGAAAGCTCCCACGCGCCCACAGGAGGAAGCCAGAGAGAGTTCTCCCATGCTGATTGATCAGAGGCTCGTGGAGGCTGTGGTTCAGGCTATCCAAGCTTTGGGACAGGAACCAGCTCCTGCTCCTATTCCTGTTAGGGCAGAAGAGATAGGTCCTAGAAAATATAAAGCACAGGAGTTTCTGAAAAACAAGCCTTCTACCTTCCAAGGTATCTCGGAACCCTAGGAAGCAGAATAATGGCTCAAGAAGATCGAGTGCATTTTTGAGTTCCTGGAAACCTTTGAGGAGATCAAGGTGAATTTTTCCTCCTTTCTGCCATAGATTCCCATATGTAAGTGGTGAGAGTCAGTGCTTCAGGCTGGGAAGAATGAGCAGATGCACTGGGGAGATTTCAAGGTTGTCTGCAATGAACAGTACTGCCCTGAGGTGTTGGCTTATTCTAGGTCTAGAGACTTCATGGAACTTGTTCAGGGGAATCTATCTGTGATGGAGTATGCCAACCGTTTCACTTAGTTGGTTTGGTATGCTCCACAAATGGTCTCTAATGAGCAAGAGAAGGCCTATAAGTTTGATAAAGGCTTGCGACCAGAGATATACTCCCAGGTGTTCTTGTTTAAGCTGAGGACCTATGGTGAGGTCGTTGATCGGGCGTGCATGGTATAGGTTGATAAGAAAGGTAGGGCTGGTTTATATGGTTATGTATCAGTAGTGGGAAGTGGCAGTTCCTCAGAGAAGAAAAGGAAGCGGGATGATCTTTTGAAGGAAGGAGGTGGCAGTTCAGGCCACTCTTCCAGGCAGTTTTCTTCTGCAGCTTCTGATGCAAGATCGGTCGTCTACCACCAGTGTGGGAATCACAAGAACATCCGACCAGCATTTCCACTTCCTCCTAAGCCTTTTTACCATTGTGGAGGTATGGGGCATTTGCAGCGTTTCTCTGGTGTGGCACGTCCACTTCCGAGTGGGGTTGGGTCAGTGGCTTCAAGAAGAGTGACAGCACAGTCTGAGCCATCGAAAACTGGGGGATCTCGATTTGGTAGCCATGGTGGTAGGGTTGGGTTGTCTTTTGGGAAGATCCAGTTCAGGGTATAGCCACAAACTAGTGTTCGTCCTCAGGCAGATACTGGACATCTCCATGCAGTGGATCAGGCACCAGCAGGATCAGAGGTGAGATTGTCGACAGTTCAAGGTACCGTTCTGATCGAATCTTCGATAGCTACTACTCTTTTTGATACTGGTGCCTCTGTTTCATTCATTTCTGCCCTTTTTGTGGACATGCTGAATTTTCCAACTTATTTGATGTCTTTCGTGATGGAGTTGGTGACACTTCTGGGAAAGAAGAAGGATCAGGGTCTCAGGTGCCCGTTGTGTGCTCTTTCTATGTCAGGGGTCGAGATGGAGTGGGACCTCTTGGTCTTAGATATGGAAATTTTTGATTTCATACTCGGGATGGATTGGATAGTACACTTTGAGGCACACATCGATTGCTACAGACGGCATGTGAGTTTCACGGCACCTGATGGGAGTCGTCGGGTTTTTCATGGAGAATGGGATCCTCAGTCAGGTCGCACAGGGCCTCCACTCCCAGAGTTGGGAAGTTTTATCTTCCAGTTATCTTCGCTCATGCTAGAGGATGGTCTTTCCCCTGAAGTTTCACTACCTCATGTAGTGAACGAGTTTTCGGAGGTATTCCCCGATGATTTTTCAGGTTTTCCCCCTGAGCGGGATGTGGAGTTTTCGATTGATCTGGTGTCCAGAACACAACCGATATCTCTTCCCTCTTATCGCATGGCCCCCACCGAGCTGAGGGAATTAAAGATACAGCTGGATGACATAGAATCCAAAGGATTCATTCGCCTGAGCGTCTCTCCTTGGGCCGCTCCTGTTTTGTTCTTGAAAAAGTCTGATGGATCCCTCTGGTTTTGCATTGACTACCGGAAGCTGAATAAGGTAACAATTAAGAATAAATACCCTTTTCCAAGAATAGATGATTTGTTTTATCATTTGAAGGGGTAAAATTAGTTCTCAAAGATAGACCTTCATTTGGGGTATCATCAACTTCGGGTGAAAGATTCAGATATCCCAAAGATAGACTTTTGAAGCAAGTATGGCCTCTTTGAGTATTTGGTCATGCCCTTCAGATTGACCAATGCTCCAGCAGTCTTTATTGCACTGATGAACATGGTGTTTCGTCAGTATCTTGGTTCATTTGTTGTGGTGTTCTTGGATGACATTCTAGTATACTCTATATCTGAGGAGGAACAAGAACATCACTTGAGGATCATTTTGGGTACATTACGGGATCACCGCCTCTATGAAAAGTTGTCAAAGTGCACTTTCTGGGTTAGGGAGGTGAGATTTCTGGGGCATGTGATCTCAGAGCACAGAGTTTCAGTGGACCCCGAGAAAATTAGTGTGGTCATGTCATGGGATTAACCGAAGACTGCTTTTGAGATCAGGAGTTTTCTTGGCTTGGCTGGTTTTTACAGGCGATTCGTTCAGGATTTCTCTCGGCTTGCTTCACCGATGACTGCCCTCACCTAGAAAGGGGTGAAGTTTGTATGGGGTCCAGAATGCCAGGCGTCATTAGAGGAGCTAAAGAGTCAGTTGACTACCATCCTCATGCTGATTTTTCCAGAGACTGGAAAGGGATATGTGGTCTATTGTGATGCTTTAGGTATGGGTCTTGGGTGCGTTCTTATACAGGATGATCATGTGGTCAAGTATGGATCTCTCCAACTTTGACCACATGAAAATAACTACCTGAACCAGGACTTGGATTTGGAAGCGGTGATGCATTCTTTGAAGACATGGCGTCACTAACTCTTTGGGTATAAGTTTGTGGTATGCTCTAATAACAAAATATTGGCTTATATCTTCTCACAGAAAGACCTCAACTTGAGGCAGCGTCGCTGGATCGAGTACTTGCAGGGGTTTGACTTTGGCATTGTCTACACCCCAGGAAAGGGTAATGTAGTGGCCGACACCTTGAGCATAAGGGTTCCAGTGCAGGCTTTGAGAAAGTCTAGTGATGAGTGGGAATTGATGGGACTCTTCTCTCAAATGCATGTGGAGACTAGGGAACACAGTGGAGGGGCATTCTTGGCGAGCATCCAGTTGACTCCTTCTCTATTGGAGTTGATTCTACGGGAATAGCCCAGTGATGATCTTTGTCAATGGTCAAAGCTGTTTCTTCATGGTGGGGAGACATACTCTGATTGGTCGTCATCTCCCGAGGGCATCTTGTGCTTCAAGAGCTGTTTAGTAGTGCCATTATCTCTGTGGAAGGTGGTGATGCAGGATAGCCACCAGTCTCAGTGGGTTGTCCATCCGGGTGCCACTAAGATGTATTATGATGTTCTTTGGCAAGTTTGGTGGCCTGGTATGAGACGGTACATAGAGGACTTTGTTTCGAGATGCTACACATGCCAACAGGTGAAAGTAGAGCACCAAAGGCCTTCTAGTTTGCTCCAACCACTACCCATTCCTACCTGGAGGTGGGATGATGTCGCCATAGACTTCATTGTTGGCTTACCTCATACACTTGGGGTTAAGAATGCCATTTGGGTGGTGATTGATCGTCTGACCAAATCAGCCCACTTCATTCCGATAAAAGATACAACAAAAGTGGATGAGTTGGGGCATTTGTATCTTCATGAAGTGGTAAGACTCCTAGGCGTACCATCAGCAGTTGTCTCAGATAAAGACCCCCACTTCACTTCTTGATTTTGGGAAGGCCTCCAGAAGGCCTTGGGGTCTCAGATTAAGATGATCATGGCATACCACCCTCAGACGGATGGTCAGACATAGCGGGTGAATCAGATTTTGGAGGACATGCTTCGTGCATGTGTCTTGGACTTTGGAGGTTCTTAGGATAGCCATTTGGGATTGGTTGAGTTTTCATATAATAACAGTTACCAATCCCCGATTCGAATGTCCCCTTTTGAGGCTCTCTATGGTCGGCCATGTGAGTCCCCCCTATGTTGGGTTGAGGTAGGAGAGACTTCACTGTTGGGGCCGAGCCTTTTGCAGGAGACTTCTGAGATGGTCAAGTTGATCAAGCAGTGCTTATTGACAGCTCAGAGCTGTCATAAATCTTATTCTGACCGGAGGTGTCAAGACCTATAGTTTTCTATGGGTGATAGGGTATTCTTGAAAGTGGCCCCTCGTCTGGGACATCGTCGATTGGGGAAGCAAGGTAAGCTGATGTTGCGGTATGTCGGGCCCTTTGATATCTCCGAGCATATTGGAAAGGTGGAATACAGGTTGGCCTTACCTTCTTAGTTGACGTCCATCCATGATGTCTTCCACATCTCTCAGTTGAAGAAATACAACCTAGATCCGTCCCATGTGTTGAGTTGGGAAGTACTGGAGATAGAGCCTGATTTGTCTGTTGTTGAGAGGCCGGTGAAAATAGTGGAATCCCAAGAGAATATACTTCGAGGGGAGTCTATTCCATTAGTTTGGGTTCTATGGTAGCATGGAAATGATACACATGAGACGTGGGAGCGAAAGTCATGGGTCGAGGTAGAGTACATGTTCTTGTTTTCCAATCGATCTTCACATTGACTTTATGGGGCGTAAAGTCCTTAATGGTGGGGAGAATTGTCACATAAATGACATATTTTAAAGTTATTTTTCATTTAATTTACATCCTTGATTTTTTGGGGGGTTTTCCATGCATTTTTTAAGGAAATGGTGGGTTTCCAAAATTTGGGCCAACCCGAGAGCCCATTTCCAGTTTTCAAAGTATATTTTGTTTCTTTAATAAATCCGTCATTTTTCAACCTTCTTAACCCATTAAACTTCCAAAATTACCTTCATTTAACTATTAAAACCACCAAAAAATTTGGGCCCCTTAAAAATTAATTAGCATCTTGGAGTTGGGTGATCAAATTAGGTATTGGGCCAACCCGAAAGCCCATTTCCAGTTTTAAAATATATTTCTAATCCTTTCATAAAATATTCATTTTTTATCCTTTTTCGGTGATTCTACTTCTCACCTGATCCCAAAGTACCGGGCCGCACCCCCATCCTATTTTCCCCATATTTGGAGATTTTATCAGTCGTTAATTACGGACTAACTAACAGGTTTCTAAAATCGTCCAGATTTCTCAAGTAAGTCACTATCCTTCTAAGTTCCTTCCTTTTCCTTAAGCTTTCTTTTTTTTCTTGAATCCCCTAATGTCCAAAAGCTAGGTATTAGTACCTAGGGTTTTAATTTTAGTTTCTTGGCCCAATCCTCTGGTTTTAGGTTTGATCTCACTCCCTTGTGGTGCGGTGGTGGTGCGGTTGAAATTCCGCATTAGGATTTGTGGTTCTTGACTCTTTTGGTAGGTGGCTCCATGTTTATGAAATATTTGTGTCTTAGAATTATTTATTTATCATAATTTAAGGTTTATATCATTTTATTATTGCTGAAAAAATTAGTTTAATTGGTGTTTGTTTTGCAAATGAATTTTTAAATGCAAATTTCATGTGAAATTGGGGGGGTTTCATGGGAATGTTTTATTGGTTTATTTGGAAATTCCCTATTAATACCTAATTGATTTTATTGAACTATAATAGGTCTTCCAATAATTTTATGAATTTTATCCCCTTTTTTTTCTCTGAAAATGGGTTTTAATAGTGTTTGTGGAACATGTGAACTTTAAGTCCCATGTTTGTGTAAAAATGGAGGTTTTTCAAAGTTATCATTTCTTGGTTTACAAGGGGTTGCCCTAAAAACTATTTCTTATTTTAATATAAATTTATTGGTCTGAATTTTCTGTTTTGGTAACTTTATGGTGCACACATAGTGTGCAAGTTTGGTTCTAAAGGAGTTTGGTGTGTGAAACATTACGGGATTTGGAGGAATTGTTGTATTAAAAATCTACATGTTTTGTTGTGTGTTTAAAGTGGTATAAAATGTGATAGATACTGTATTATTTTTGTGTGACTAGTATTGGTGTGTTATATAAAAATAGATTTATGTTTAATGATGAAATTGATTGAGCAAAAAAGGAGAAGCCCGGGTACCTAGGTGGGGCGGATTTGTACTAGTACGGCTAGTGGACCGGATGGGTTTTGTCCCTGTTTCACTTAGAATTTAGATAACGACAACTCTAACTAAACTATTTTGATGATGATTAGGGACCAATAGGTTATGGGTATGTTCTCAACTAGTGGCTCGTGCACAAGAATGAGTTTTTCTATTGTTACTTTACACTGAGGTACGAGGTACATAGGGCCCGAGACAACCTAGTGCCTAGGGGTGTTCCTGATTTTGTGGCTCATTGGATTTGTGGTATTTACCCATATACTAGCGTGTGTTTGGAAGTAAATTACAGTTGCTAAAATTTTTATTTTAATTTTTTAAGATTCTGAAATTCTCGGATTGAAAATGGTTTTCATTTGAAAGTTTCATTTCTTGGAATTTTAACATTATTCCACCTTGTGTATTAAAATTGCTTATTTTGTTCACATTGTGTTGCATGCTCTTTGGAATCATCTGGTGGTACCCTATCAGTCTTTGGATCACACCCTACTTAAACCCCTTGGTTGTAAGTAGACCTTCTAATTCTTGACTCAGGTAAAGTTAAGGCTAAGGGTGATGGAGGTTTAGGGTGTTAGTCCCCATCGCTGGGGCGGAGTTGTGGAGAAGGCTTGCGGGTGATGACCGCCTTGTTGTGTGGAGTCCATGGGGATGTCTTTCTATTGTTATTATTTGTATTTGGAACACTTGTAGTGTCTTTAAACAAATGTATTCAGATCTGGTTTTGTTAGAATTGTTTATCATGAAAATTTCAGATTCTAATTATTGATTGTTTTTTATGTTTTATGCATTCATAATAGGGTAAATCTTTCCCAACCAGGATTTTTTGATACTCAGGTACTTGTGCCAGCCCGTAGGGATATGGAACACCCTTCGGGACTTTCCATGGGCTGAGTTTTGTGTCGTTAATGGTGGAGACCAGATCTGGTTCGTGAAAATCATCCAACAGTGACATATATTATAATGATCATGGAATTCTATACAAAAGTCAGCAAAACAAGGTAATAGGAATCCAGTATAATACATTTATCAAAGGTACAAAAAGACCAAAATAAACTATCAAATATAGCATCACAATCCCAAAATCCTAATCTTATTCTCTCCTACTATCACATACATGAATTATTTTAAAGTTAAATTCCATTTAATTTCCATTCATGCTTTGTTTTGAGGGTTTCCCAAGCTTTTATGGAGGAATGTGTGAGTTTTCATGAATTGGACCAAACTGTGAGCCCAATTCCAGATTTAAAATTAAATTTTTATTCCTTTAAAACTACTTCATTTTTCTAAATTTTTTGTCCATTCAAATTCCTAATTGTCACCCCTGGCTTATTAACACTACCATATTAATTTGGACCATTTAGGAATCCATAATCATGGTAGATATGAGTTTTTATTTAATGGATTGGGCCTGCCCGAAAGCCCATTTTCTGCATTAAAAAAATGTAATTCTTTAATATCTCCTTCACTATTTGCGTTTTTTTCAGTGATTCCAACTCTCAACCGAGCCCCCTTACCTAAGGCGTGCACCCATTCCCTCCTCCCACAATTTAAAGCTCAATAGAGTCGCGAAAGTGGTCAAAAATATTCTGGATTTCAGAAATCGCCCAGATTTGGAGAGGTAAATTAATCCTTTCATAACTCCTTCTATTTTTACTCTTTTTCCCCCATTAGAGTTCCTACAAGATCTCTTAATCCTTGTTTGAACCTCCCATGAATGGTTGGATGTTTTCAAATTCAGATACTAGTGTATTTTGGGTCGTTTTCTTCAAGATTGTTTTAGGTAAGTGTTTCTCTCTTCAATTCCTCCTTTCTCCTTAGGGCTTCCTCCCTATTTCATGAATTTATAGAATGTCCATAAGTTAGGGTTCAAACCAAGGGTTTTATTTTGTGTATTTTTTGTCAAATATTGTGTTCTAGGATTGGATTTATCTTCCTTGTGGTGCGGAGGTGGTGCGGTTGATGTTTCACACCAAGTTTTGAGAGATTCGACACTTTCGGTAGGTGGTTCCTTGTGTAAACAATTATTGATGAGTTATCTTGATTTATTTATTCATCTTTCATATTCCTCATATGTTAGGTGTGGTGTGAAAAATATTTATGATTAATTTGGATAAGTGTTTAATTTTATAGTTGCATTTTAACTTGAAATTGGGTGTTTACGTGTGTAACTCATGGGGTATTATTTGGGTGTATTTTATAACATATGTAATTGGTTTAATAAATATTTTTTGTCCTTCAAATTATGTTTTGGTAATGTATTAGTGTCATGTGGGCCTAAAAAGAGGGTTTTTTAATAGGTTTTATGTGTAAACAATTGTTATACTTCTTTAGAGTATTTTATGAAAATGTGTGTTTTCATTTGGATCATTTGTAGTATTATTCAAGGTGATTTTATAAAACATGAAATTGGTTTTATAAATGTATCTAGGGATTCTAATTCTATTTTGGATAGGAATTGGTATGGTTTTTGGTCTTAAATTGGGGCTTTGAAATGAGTTTTGTGTGCAAGACATATTTACAACACTTGGGTTCTTTTTATGAAAATTGTAAATGTTTTAGTTGGTTAAACAAAGTGGGAAAAGTGTGAATATGTAATATTTGGTATGTGTGTTCACCTATTATGGGGTTTTGAAAGGTGAAGTTATTTTTATGATGTCAAACATTTTTAGAATGTTTTTTAAATTTCTGAAATGTTTTATTAAATTGTGATGTTGGAGTGAAACTTGTTTGTGGGATGTTTCATGTAAGTTTGATGATAAAATGATTTTGAAGGTAAAAGGGGTATTATGTAACAAGTGAGTGGGATATTATGAGAGTTTTAATATATTGTAATGTTTTTATAAAAAAAATTTATGGATTTTTGGAAGTGTTAAAGAAATGTGAAAAGTGTTGTGGGCTATTTTGGTGTGAGTCGGATTTCAAAATCAATTTGAATGAAAAGTGGACTTTTGTGACTTGTGTTGTATACATGTGGGCTGTTTGGTGAATTTATGATATGGAAATGATATTTTCATGTGAAAATTATATTCATTGACTTGTTGAACTTGTTTGAGCACAAAGGGAAAACCTGGGTATCTAGGTGGGTGGATGTGTACTAGTATGCTAGTGAATCCGTGGGGTTTGGCCTCAGTTTCACTTAGCAAGATTGACGCTTACAACTCTAACTAAAATATGTTGATGATGATTATTGGGGAACACTAGGTTATGGGTATGTTCCCTACTAGTGGATCGTGCACGAGAACAGATATTTGTGATGGTTACTCTCACCGAGATACGAGGTACCTAGGACCCACAACTAGCTAGTGCCTAGGGGTTATTTCCCATTGCTTGTGCTCACTATATATTTTGTGCTTACCGTAGGCATATGGAATGAGTGGCTGGAAAATTTTGTAGCTTTTTTATTTATTTTAAAAGTATTTATTCTTTAAATTATCCCTCATGAAAACTGTTTTTATTTAATGTTGCATATTTTAGAAATTGTAACTAGCATTTCATGTTTTTGAAAACTTGCATGCTTTTCATCTTTAAATGTTTATCACATGGAATCTATTAGTGGTGGTATCCTACTAGGAATTGGATCACACTCTACTTACACCCTTGGGTGTAAGTAGACTTGGTTATTTTTGTTGTCGTAGGTTGGGTGCTATTTTTAGTGCCAATGGTTCGGGTTTCTAGCAGGTCCTTGGTGGTGAAGTCTTGTAGGGATGGATTGAGGGAGGTGCCTCTTTCCATGTGGAGTTTATTGGGATGTCCTTATTTGGTTTTGTAACTTTGTAATGGTCTTTAAACATAGTTTTAACTTATGTAATTCAGTTCTAAAATTTTGTAGAAGACGGTTTTAGTTGAAAAATCCAGATTTTTTTTATTGAGTTTGTTTGTTGTTTAATGTTTATAAAATTTGGTAAATCATTCCCAATTATCATTATATGATACCCGAGAACTTGTTCCAGCCCGTGGGGATCAGGAAATCCCTTCAGGCCTTATCACAGGCTAGGTTTGGGGCAAGGTTTGGTGGCGACCAGATTCGGTTCGTGACAAAATGGTATTAGAGGAAGGTTCAGGTTAACTCTTTGGGTCATGTTATTTGGGGAAGAGTCAGGATAGTTTAGAGTTAGGATTGTAGGGACTTTTTATTCTAGTTATGGGTATTTTACCTGATTACCACACCTCATTACATGATTCAAGTTTTCAGGGTAAGTCAGGATTTATCTAATTCCTTTCGTTTTCTTTGTTTGATGATGGTTAGGGGAAATGAAAAGAGAGTTGGGTTAATGGTCTCAGTGAGCTCACAGGGCCTGGAAATCCATGTGGATCTGGGGATCTTCCCTAGAACACTCTGTGTGATAGTGAAGTTATTGTAATATGGTCTCCAACCATATGTCCAAGTAACCCACTGAAACTAGTTTCCTCTCGCATTGTCTTGTGTTCTTTAGTTTTGAAATATTGGAACTTTGATTTTAAAGTGACTTGGTTTTAAGAATTGTAAAGTTTTTGTGAATTGATTTTAAAATAAATATGGAATGGTTTTATTTATGAAATGTTGGAACTGAATTTTCATAATTATATTCAAATGGAAAATGGTGTTCTTACACCTCTTTTTAAAAGTAGAAACTATACTGAAGTTGGTTTTGAAAAAGTGTTTCCAATAGAGTTTTCTAAAAACTGAAATGGTGTTTTAATGGGATAAGATGATATAAAATTGATGTAAATAACATGAAAGTGAGTTATTGTCTAAATGGTTGTGTATTTCTGAAACTTTTAGTAAGATTTGAATTGGGATTTTGATCTCCCGATTAGTGGTTTTGAGAAAAAGGATGTGTTGGTTGACCGTTTTGGTTTTGAAAAGTGGAAAGAATATTTGTTTTAACCTTTGGTATTTTCATGAGAGACCACAGGCATGTGGTTATATGGGATTATGGATGGTTGATGACATTAATGGATGAGTTCTGGAAAAGATATGAGGAGGGTTCCCGGTGTGGCACAAAAACATGCATGTGTGAGGCCCATGGGGTACCATTGGTGGATACGCTTACCGCTGAACTATTTGTTTTCAAAGAAATGGTTTTAATGAAAAACATGATGTCTTGATAAATATTTTGGGATGGTGTGTATTATTTGTTTTTGAAAAATTTGATGTTGTGAGATGATTTGAGTTCAAGAACCCCTCTTGTTTGAACTGTGTTTTGGGTTTGGGTTTGGTCAGTAAGTTGTGTTGTAGGGAGGGTTAGTGGTCTCTTTTGAAAAATGTTTTGGGATGCCTTTATGGTGGTTCCCTTCATGTGTTTGGATCTGGTTTTTGGTATATCTTGACCAATGGACCATCTTGGTTGGGTCTTTGGGTTCAATCATTGGATAAGGTACACCCCATTAAAGGTAAGTGCAAAACTGAAGTGCAACCCGGATTGTTTCTTCATTGGAAAATCCTCCAGTTGATCAACATAAGGATTCTTTTATCAATCTTTGTTGATTGAGTCTACACCCATTCCTGTATTTTATTTTTAGATCCTCTTTTAGTGGGAGAGTTCTCATGGAAGGTTGAAAGAGACCTTAGTTTCTTAAGTTTCCTAATTCACCAAAGCTGGAAGTGGTCTAGGGTTGTTAGTGGGGATGAGTGTCTCAATGGTGTCTAAGAGGGCCTCTGGTTTCTTCATAGTTACTTTGAATCATGAGTTCATGTTAAACTATAAGTGTGTGAAATATGGTCATGATAAGATATTGTGGCCACTTTCTAGAATTGTGTATTTTTTGGGATGTTGTATAAGGTCTCTCTCCATGAATTGTTTATATCAGTCGAAATGGTCATGTTCGGTGATGCCTTATGATGTAGTGTGCTCAATTGACCCTAATGGTGAAAGTTGGGAAATCATTTGAGAGTCTCTATTATATTGTAATAATGTATCCCTTGGAAAAACATAAAAATATTCTATTTTGAGGAAAGTGAGTATAGGTTTTCTTTAATTTTATTGTTTCTCACTCGAACAAACAAGGTCTGATGTGTGTGCATCTTCTAAGGCCTTGTTTCAGTGAAATATCAAGTTAGGGTAAAGTGAGTTTGGAATGTGTTATGTATTGGAAAACTTATCGGGGATTTCATTTTATTTGTTGTTTGCACTGAAATAAGAATTCTCGTTCATGGGGTTTCCAAAGCCTAACTGCGAGGCCGAAGATGCTTCAATCATTTGAGCTCCAGCCATAGGTCTCCGAGAGAAGCAGGCTCATAGTCAGGGGAAATCAGATGGTCATTTAAACCCTTTTACAAAGTCCTATCCTTAGTATGAAAGTTAGGAAGAGTTTAAACCTATGGTGTCATCATCTTTCTTCGTTTTTTCATGTTCGATGGAAATAGGTGGAGGGTTGTGTACCCATTTCATCGCCCAATGTTATTCCCACTCCCTTTGGTTTCCACTGAGTCTTTGGAGAAAGGTTTTAGGTTTGGCTAGACTGGTTGAGAACATGTTTTTCAATTGGTTAATAGTGACCATGCCCCAAAAAACCGTGTGGATAGAAGGATCTACACTGTTAGTGCATGGTTTCCCAAATCGTGTCGACTAACCATGTGACCTTCCCAACTCTTCAATTTTTGGGGTCTTTCTGTACCGGCCCATGATGGTCGGTTAAGATGGTTGGTTCTTATGGTGGGGAGACCCACTATGAGTCTTATATAAGTTATTTCATAAAGGTATGATGGAAGTATACCCATTCTATTGGGGAGTCCGTTCAGGCCTCCCCCTATTAGTGTCCTGATTCTGTCTTGGGAAAAATATAGGTCGTCTCTTATGGTGGGGAGCCTATTTTTGTTCCCCCATACCAGTAAATCATATTTATCAATGATATTGGCTTTGCAGTAGGTAGTCTAATTTGGAGATATCAAGCTACCTATATCTTCCTTGGGTAAACGTTGATATTGGAGAGTGCCCAATGGTTTAGTTATAGCAAGGTAAATGTAACCTTGTTCGATGTTGTTGTTCGTTTGGGTGAATTGCTTGAGTCTTGTTTGGATAGTGTTTAAGAAATTTTATTTTGGGATAAAGGTTGATTGTGATTGATAATTTAAGGAAAGTGGTGTAAGTTTTGGTTGTGAGATTAATCATTCATTAATTGATCACTGGAGTTGTTTTGGCCTTTGGGGGTGAAACCTGACAAGGGAGTACCTCTTGGTTTATCAGTTGGGTTTGGTTGTTACTTTGGTCTTGATGTGACTTTCCGGGGTGAAAAGTTTTCATGGTGGGGAGAATTGTCACATAAATGACTTATTGTAAAGTTAAATTCCATTTAATTTCCATTCATGCTTTGTTTTGATGGTTTCCCAAGCTTTTATAGAGGAATGAGTGAGTTTTCATGAATTGGGTCAAATCGTGAGCCCAATTCCAAATTTAAAATTAAATATTTATTTGTTTATAACTCCTTCATTTTTCTAAATTTTTCATCCATTAAAATTCCAAATTGTCACCCCCTGACCTATTAACACTGCCATATTATTTTGGACCATTTAGGAATCCATAATCATGGTGGATATGATTTTTTATTTAAGGGATTGGGCTTGCCTGAAAGCCCATTTTCTGCATTAAAAATAAATTTTAATTCTTTAATATCACCTTCACTATTTTTGAGTTTTTTCGATTATTCCAACTCTCACCCGATCCCCCTTACCTAAGGCGCGCCCCCATTCCCTCCTCCCACAATTTGGAGCTCAATAGAGTCGCGAAAGTGGTCGAAACGTTTCTGGATTTCAGAAATCACCCATATTTGGATAGGTAAATTAATCCTTTCATAAATCCTTCTATTTTTACTCTTTTTTCCCCATTCAAGTGTCTAAAATATCTCTTAATCCTTTTTAGAACCTCCCATGAATGATTGTATGTTTTCAAATTCAGATACTGGTGGATTTTGGGTCGTTTTCTTCAAGATTGTTTTAGGTAAGTGTTTCTCTCTTCAATTCCTCCCTTCTCCTTAGGGTTTCCTCCCTTTTTAATGAATTTATAGAATTTCCATAAGTTAGGGTTCGAACCTAGGGTTTTATTTGGTGTATTTGTGGTCAAATATTGTGTTCTAGGGATGGATATATCTTCTTTGTGGTGTGGTGGTGGTGCGGTTGATGTTTCGCCCCAAGTTTTGAGGGATTCGACACTTTCGGTAGGTGGTTCCATGTGTAAACAATTATTGCTGAGTTAGCTTGCTGTATTTATTCATTTTTCATATTCCTCATATGTTATGTGTGGTGTGAAAAAAATTTACGATTAATTTGGATAAGTGTTTAATTTTATAGTTGCATTTTAACTTGAAATTGGGTGTTTTCGTGTATAACTCATGGGGTATTATTTTGGTGTATTTTATAACATATGGAATTGGTTTAATAAATATTTTTTGGCCTTAAAATTCTGGTTTGTTAATGTATTAGGGTCATGTGGGCCTAAAAATAGGGTTTTTGAATAGGTTTTATGTGTAAAACATTGTTATACTTCTTGAGAGTATTTTATGAAAATGTGTGTTTTCATTTGGATCATTTGTAGTATTATTCAAGTTGATTTTATAAAACTTGAAATTGGTTTTATAAATGTATCTGGGATTCCAATGCAGTTTTGGATACTGGTTTTTGGTCTTAAATTGTGGTTTTTAAATGAGTTTTGTGTGCAAAACATATTTACAACACTTGGGTTCTTTTTATGAATATTGTAAATGTTTTAGTTGGTTAAACAAAGTGGGAAAAGGGTGAATATGTACTGTTTGGTATGTGTGTTCACCTATTATGTTGTTTTAAAGGTTAAGTGATGTTTTAAGATGTCAAACATTTTTATAATGTTTTGTAACTTTCTGAAATGTTTTATTAAATTGTGATGTTGGAGCAAAACTTGTTTGTGGGTTGTTTCCTGTAAGTTTGATGATAAAATCATTTTGAAGGTAAAAAGGGTATTATGTAACAAGTTATTGGGCTGTTATGAGAGTTTTAATATATTTTAATGGTTTTATAAAATTGTTTTATGGATTTTTGGAAGTGTTAAGGAAATGTGAAAAGTGTTGTGGGCTATTTTGGTGTGAGTCGGATTTCAAAATCAATTTGAATGAAAAGTGGACTTTTGTGACTTTTGGTGTATATATGTGAGATATTTTATGAATTTATGATATGGAAATGATTTTTTCATGTGAAAATTATATTCATTGACTTTTTCAACTTGTTTGAGCACAAAGGGAAAACCTGGGTATCTAGGTGGGTGGACGTGTACTAGTATGCTAGTGAATCTGTGGGGTTTGGCCTCAGTTTCACTTAGAAATATTGACGCTTACAACTCTAACTAAACTATGATGATGATTATTGGGGACCACTAGGTTATTGGTATGTTCCCTACTAGTGGATCGTGCATGAGAACAGATATTTTTGATGGTTACTCTCACCGAGATACGAGGTACCTGGGACCCATAACTAGCTAGTTCCTAGGGGTTATTTCCCATTCCTTGTGTTCACTATATATTTTTTGATTACCGTCGGCATATAGTATGAGTGGATGGAAAATTAAGTAGCTTTTTTATTTATTTTAAAAGTTTTTATTCTTTAAATTATCTCACATGAAAACTATTTTTATTTAATGTTGCATCTTTTAGAAATTGTAACTAGCATTTCATGTTTTTTGAAAACTTGCATGCTTTTCATCTTTAAATGTTTATCACATGGAATCTCTTAGTGGTGGTATCCTACTGGGAATTGGTTCACACCCCACTTACACCCTTGGGTGAAAGTGGACTTGGTTATTTTTTTGTCGCAGGTTGGGTACTGTTTTTAATTCCAGTGGTTCGGGTTTCTAGCAAGTCCTTAGTGGTGAAGTCTTGTGGGGATGGCTTGAGGGAGGTGCCTCTTGCCATGTGGAGGTTCTTGGGCTGTCCTTATTTGGTTTTGTAACTTTGTAATGGTCTTTAAACATAGTTTTAAATTATGTAATTGAGTTCTGAAATTTTCTAAAATACGGTTTTAGTTGAAAAATCCCGATTTATTTTATTGAGTTTGTTTGTTGTTTAATGTTTATAAAATCGGGTAAATAATTCCCAAATCTCATTATATGATACCCGGGCACTTGTGCCAGACCGTGGGTATCAGGAACTCCCTTCGGGCCTTTTCATGGTCTGGGTTTGGGGTCGGGTTTCGTGGAGACCAGATTTGGTTCGTGACACCTACTCCTATGCACAAATCAATAAAGAATCTGCAATTGGTTGCTTTCCCTATCCCTACTTGAATTCATAAATTTTTTTCAAGTACCGAATAGTGTACCGAATAGGGTGTGAGATAACACACAGAATTCCACCACTGAGAGTGTCTATAACAAGTCATGTTTTTTTATATAAGATGAATTAGTGTATAGATATAACAGGTTTGCAAGTAATAATGGTAGAAGTGATGTTATCCAGTCTATCAGGCTTCATTGTGATCAAGAAGCTAAATAAAATTTCTATCTATAAATAAAATAAAGTATCAAAAACAATAGTATATGTCATGTAATCATGTGTTAGGCCTACCAGAGCTTGGTTCCAAGTAGTAGTGATTTCCATGGAAACTATAAAATCTAAGTAAAATAGGTATATAGGATCCAAGGGGTAGTAATTACCAAGTCATTCAAGATGAATCTTCATATCCAATGAGTATAAATTTCCAAGGAATCCTAGAATATCAAGTAAACTAGTTAAACTAGATCCTTGTAGTATAAATTATGAAGGCATCCTATTATATCAAGTAAACTAGTTAAACTAGATCCATGGAGTATAAATGTCCAAAGCATCCATATAATCCAAGTAAATTAGATCCAATGAGTAGAAATGTCCAAGGTATCCCAATGTGGTAATCGGATCCAAGGTGTATAAATGTATAAGGAATTATAACTTTTCCAATGAATTAGACCCAAGGAGTAGAAATGTATAAAGCATCTGAACATGTCAAGTCATTAGGATCCAAGGAGTATAAATTCCCACGACTTCTAAATAATTAGGATCCATGGAGTAGAAATATTCATGGCATCCAAATATGTTTTTTAGGTCCAATTATTATTAGTAGTAATGTCCAAGGAATCTTAACCATTCCATTCACCAATTTACTAAACATTCAATTGATCATTTGATTATCCATTCCTGATCATGTACAAATCAAGGGATTATCTATTTCATACCTTTCTATTAAAATTTACAAGGTTTTGTAATTTTTTAAAAACCTATTACAATTCACTTTAATACCTCATTCAACTCTCATTTATATAAATGAATCTATTTACACCTCAAGGGTAAAACAAAAACAATATAAAAGAAGAACCCACCCCAAGGGTGGTTTGAGTTGAGCTCGAAAACCTCCAACCTAAATAAAAGGTGTCAATGGAATTTATCAACATGTTTATATCAATTAACCATTGGTTCATTTAATTTAGAAATCATCGACTAGAATATTCATCATGTGGAATAATAGAAATAAGAAATAACAATGATAAAATGTGGGAAAAGGTATATACCACCTACCTCATCTTGGTCAAGGAAAACTCATCCATTCTCATCCTCTAATTCGATTCATATTATAAGATAATGGAAGAACATACCAATTCCCTAAAAATAGGGCATAAAATCCTACACCAAAATAGGATCACTGATAGAAAGGGAAATCAGGAATGGTATAAGTGGAATAAATTAATCACCGATGCAAATACAACAAGATGAAAGGATCTCAAATCAGACATTGGATAGAGCAACTAGATCAAATCCTAGGAGATGTCTTGAGGAACTCAAAAAATATAATAAAAGGGTTTCCATGGATGGATAAAAAGGAATAAGAGGAGGGTTAAACATTTAAGATTAAATGGGTAGAAATTGTTATTTTTCCTCAAAACACTGGGTCGCATGGTTTGGCTACACGATTTTCCAAACCATGTGCCAACCATGTGCAACTCTCTATCCAAGAAACCCCCTTTCATGGTTATCATGCCTGGTTAGACACAACATTCCTAGAACATGAATTTTACCCCTGATAGAAACTGTAGTATCTATGCATGGTTGTGTGGATCTATTTGCACAGTTTCCTCAACAAATGTGTCCCAAGATAGACCCTCAGTCCACCCTTCATACTAAATCCAAACTATATAGCCAAGGTAGAACAATTTTTACTAACGATGTGGCCCAGCTTCCTTTACCAAAACAAGGGCTTTAGGCTAAAAACAATCCCCATAAATCCCTATTTCCTCCATAACCAAACTAGAAATCCACATTAGGTAAAAACTAAGGAAATAAATCATAAATAGAAGGTTACTTACATCACATAAAATCTAGGATCTTACAGTTTCACTAAATATATTGAAATTTTGAAATAGTTACTTCCATAAGGAAACTGTTTTCCAGATTCTAATTATGATACAAAGATGTTATTTCTAATGGGACTATGGTATAATAAATTATATGATTATTACAATGAATTTGTATAGTATAGAAAGTAATATGAAAGTTTATTGGAATGTTCTAAATATGAGACATAATGATATAAATTGTATGGGAGATTCAACCATGATTCATTCTCAATAACAAACCCCAAACCTATTACTTTAGAAATTTGGTATCATCCAAAAATTCCTTATTTAAAGACTTTACTTGAAAATTAATATGATGTAAATACTCTTAGATGGAATATAGATGAGATAATCACTGGTATAAACCCATGTCACCTTACTGATACACCAAAATCGAAGATATTTGATCAATAATTTCTTGATTTTGAAAATGAATTTAGAAAACATATAATGGGATTGTGTGTAGATAGAATGAATCCATATCAAATCCTCATTTTACAATATAGTTCATGTCCTATTATATTGGTAGTTTAAAACATATCCCCCTAGATATATATAAATAAAAAATATATTATGATGATCTTGATGATTTTTTGACCGAAACAGCCTGGAAAAGATATTAATGTTTGTCTATCACGATTTATTAATGACATAAAATTTCTGTGGGAGGTGGGTGCTAAAGTTTTTTATGCATACGATAATGATTATTTTTAAAATTTTATAGTAATTTTCACTATAAATGAAATTCTTGTATATGGAAACTTGTCTTAATATTGTATTTTGGGACCTAAATCTTCTCTAATTTATGAATAAGGTACTTCATATCATCAATTGTAGAATGAGATATGGACGGGGTATGTGAGTCATCAAAGATTTTTGTGAATGGATTAACCTTATTGAAGATTAAAAAATGGATTTAATGTTTTAAAATAATATTATTTTTCCCTACAACATGTTTTAAATAATGAATATTAAAAAAAGGTGAAAACATTGATGTCGTGTATGGGAATATAGAAAATTTTGGTCATCAAATAAATACTTGGAAGAAATGGTCTATATTATTTTATCTTCCTTATTTGGTATTTTCTAAGGTAAATGATAACATTAATGTTATGTATATTGAAAAACATATGTAATAGTTTGACTAAAACATTCTTAGACATAAAAGGAAATATAAAAGATGGATTTCATGTAGGATTGGACTTAATATCTATGGGAATACATTTAGAGTTATCTCCCACCATGAAAGGAAAAATGAACATTTATATTAGATTTGTCAAAAGTTAAGAATGAGTGAAAAGATTAATTTCAAGAAATGTTTGTATGGTATTCATGTTATTAGTTCTTATTCATGATATTTTAAAAAAATTAGTGTCATTGAAAAATTTTAAATTAATTGGAATGAAATATCCCAACTATCATATATTGATACAATAAAAATTATGAGTTTCATTGCGTCGAATATTGTAGGTCCCTATTATAATATTTATAATCAAGTTTTTCTACTTTTTAAATTCCATTTTAAACAATTTAGTGGATCTTAATTTTTTAAATTCATTAAAAAATGAACTTATTCTCACAATTTTTCAACTGGATATATATTCTTATCCATCATTTTTTAATATAATAATTCATTTGGTGATACATTCGGTGTTATGGGTGAGGATATGTGGGTCATTATTTTTATGATGGATATTTCATTTTGAAAGATATATAAAAATTATAAAGGTTTATTAAAATAATATCCATTGAATAGGGTCCTCTACTATTCAAAAATATATATCGTAGGAGGTGATTGAGTTATGTACTGACAACATGTATAAAGAAAATCATGATGGTCTCTCTATATCTCATCATCTGGTAGTTAATAGTGAATTTAATATGATCAATGGCTTAAAAGTAAGTTTAATTACATGTGATGTAGTAAAGTAGGAACATTTATACATTTTTAATAACACAAATGAGGTTAAACCATATATATAATCACGTATTGATGAATTGAAGGTGAGATATCCCAAAATAAATTAAAATGTTTAATGAATGAGTATAAAAAATCATTTTTTCTTGGATTAAGGAGAAATTCAACATGGATACATCTACATAATAAACTGTTAAATGGTTAGTTAGGGTACCATGTGTTAATGTGATAACGTTGTATGGTTTTTTCATTAATGGATACACATTTTAAAAAAAATAAGATATAAAGAGTAGTTATCAAAATAGTGGAGCAATTTTCACTACTAAAGCAATGAATTTTCTGAGTGAAAAATATAAAAACGTAATTTCTACATCCACAACATATTTTGGAATTGTTTAACAAATATAAATAATTGATTATACTAAATTTTATGTACTAATCTTGAATTATAACTAGGTTGATAGTAATAGTTGAGTGAAACATGGTGATTATAGATTTAAACTTGTTGGTTTAAAAATATTTAGTTGAAAAGAGGAACCATTTAACATGGAAATGCATTCAAAGAAGATATTTTATGTTATTAACCTATTGAATAATTAGTGGTTTGTTATTTTATAATGGGAAAGGATCATTTTGGAGATGTGGATGTTGGTGATGTTATTTTTTAGGTGATATATCTACATCTATTACATAATTACCTGATGATAACATTGGATTTGATGTTAACATAATCCATGATATACTCAATGATCAAATAGAAATGTTATGGAAAAACACCTCATTACTCTATTAATTTTTCAGGTAAATATAATTTTTTATTTTATTTTTTTACAAAATATTCAAAATGTTAAAACACTTTTTTAACTTGAATATTGAAATCTATAGATGTTAATCATATCTACCATTTTTTAAATTTTTATATTCATCAATTTCTATTACACATTTTGTGGTAGAATAAATATATCATTATTTTTTGGAAAGATTTATTTGTATTCATCATTTTCAAGTATTCATTTTTCTTTAGATATATTATTTAGAAAAAAAATTTATAACATTTTTTTATTATGAATAATAAAAAAAATACTTCTAACTACTATTTAATTCTAATCAAATATAGGTATATAGAATTAAACATTTTTATATGTTTATATTTTCTATATTTTAATATTGATTTTTATATTCTTTAATTTATGTTATATTTTTTATGAAGGTTGAAATCCTTATTTTTTCAAATATTTATTTATATTTATAATTTTCATGTATGAACTTTTTTCAACTATATCAGTTAATAGAATAGATATAATTTCATTTCTATTATGAATAATTAAATTTTTACTTTTAAAAATCATTAATTATAATCAAATACAGGTACATATAATTACACATCCTTATATGTTGATCATTTATACCATTTTTGGGATTAATGTTTTTTTCATTAGTTTTAGTTAAATATTTTTCAATGAATAATATTGATATCATTTTTCTATTGTGGATATTTATTTGTATTAATAAGGTATTAATTTTTTTTAATTGTAAAAATTAATAGAAAAGGTATGATTTTCATTCTATTATGTATAATTTATTTTTTTAATTATAATAATAATTTTATTTTTATCAAATATAAGTAAAAAATCATTGAGGTGGCGTACATCTATTTAAAAGATGAAGATGAGGGAAGAGGAAAATTTTCCAAGGTATGTGTACATTTATTCATATAAATATATCTACAATAATTAAATTATTTGGCGAAATTAAACTTAGGTTTGTTAAAATTATTTACATATACTTTTCTTATCTAATGAATATGATACCCAATGTTGATAGACATAGGATTAGAATTTTACCAAAACATTCACCTGCTCAGGGGGAGAAAATATTTCACATTTAATTATATGATAACAATAAACTTTTATGATCAAATGTGAAGTTGTCTAATAATTTGATAGCCTTGCAGAGTCACTATAAGATTAGCATATTATATCTTAATTGGTGGACCATTGAACTGTTAGTGAAAGATGAGTTGTGAGAATGTGTAGTGGTAAAATATATCAAATGATTTATTTATTTATTTCAATGGTTAAAATATTATATATTTAATATGACTAACATATAATCTATTCAAATTACAAATGAAATTCAGATTTACTGATACAAAATAAATTAAGAATTGGTGGGTGTATTTTACCTCTATTATATGGAGTGATTTTAATTTAAATATGAACTTGAATTTCTTGAGACAAAATCATGAAAATCCATGCATCAAATATGGGTTTATAAATAAGAGATATGGGAGAATTTTGTCTCTAGCCAGGAGGAGGAAACCTTTTGAGTGAGATAATTATTGTTTATAAAATTATTTTTACAAATTATTTGTTAATTAATTGATGACTTATTAATTTATTCTTATGTAACAAGAATTCATTTGATATCATTATCAGATCTCATTTTATAATTTATACCCTAATATATTGTTATGTGGGGGTATCATTTACTAAAGGATAAAATGATTGATGAAATTTTTAAGGAATTTAGTGTTAAATCTAGTAGAATTTCTAAAGAGGTTTATCTCAATCCTTTATCTCCCCCTACTCTCTATAGAAAATGAAAAAGTAAAATAATGAAAAAAGTGGAAGTTTCTTACTAATATATCAAAACAATTAGTCGATAAGATTGTAAGAAATTAATTATTATTTTTCTCAAATATTAGTGCCTTTTAAATTCATTGCTCTAATATAACATTTTTATATATCACTTTAGGATTCCCTTTTAGGAGAATTAAATATGATGTAACTTTATCTTTGAGGGTAGAATGGATATTCTTGAGACTTATTTAGGAAAGTAACAACACCTAGGACATATAAAGAGACGTGAGTTGGGTGTTGGTATAAGAAAGAAAATGGGAATCCTAGTGCGAAAATGAGGGAGATAGAATACAAGGGAAAAATAACTTCCTTGAATGATGAGGTTTGTGGGATTAATTAGTTGATTAAATATAAAATTAAATAATTTTTTAGGTTTTGGTTGTATAAATGGTGATACGAGCATAGATTTTAAAACCTACCTATCTAGATCCTCTAGCTCCTCATTGAGACCTAACAATGTACTATGATTTTCATATTGGGGATCTACATTTACATATTATGGTGTATGGAATCATAAATTTTCTGGTGGATTATTTGAATAAAAATCTTATACAGTCAGGTCAGGTAAGTGTAGTGTTACATGATATTATTGATCCAACTACTCTAGTTTCATTTCCTACCAATGAGGTGTCCATAATTAGAGTGAGTATAGGTCATTCATTACATTAACCAACTAGCCTTATTCAACATTTGACACATATGGAATGTATTATTTTCCATTTTTATTTACTTTTGAATGAAATTTACTTGTAATGTTTTCATATAATTACCTTATATTAGAGTATCTAAAATCCATGGAATCATTTCAAAATAATAAAATGTTTCAAGAGCTAACACCTTCAGATACTTCATAGGTTTCTCAAGGGATAATAAAAAATTATCACTAAATTATTTCATGTTAGGGAGTTATTATTATTTTTTGATGACTAGAGTAATATTTGGGTGGCATTTTCCATTAAGAATATTTAACAAATACATTTTAGATGTTTTTATTTGTGATGATCTCTCGATAACAATGTGTCAATTTTTTTCCATGCATGAAAATTTATATTTCTATTTTCATTTAAATGAATAAATCTAACTTATAGTTATTAAATTTATTACTTATCTAATTTGTTATATCCACAGTCATTTTCATAGAAAATGAGATCACATTCATTTATGATTTTATGGATTAGGAATACATTTCAATAACTATTAAATATCTATATAATCCCACTATAATTAAATATATATCTGAAAGATTGTAAAAAACTTATGTTAAGTGATGGTTTCTGCAATTTTTTTATAGGTAATAAGACTTATAAAATTATAAACTACTATTCATTATAATGTAATTTATGTTAAAAAAATTATATTCTAGTGTGAATTGGATTTTATGTGTATTATTTCAAAATGAATGTATAAAATATGTTTTATTCTTTATACCGGGTGATGTTTGTGAAAATTTTCAAGATTTGTTGAATTCATAAGTTTTATTCTATTCTATTTGAACTTTAATATTAAAATTTTCATGTTACACTTGTTTTTTTTAATTAATATATTAGAATATAACATGTCATGGAAGTTGTTTAACATATCTCACTTATTGATAGTGAAGTAAAATGAAATAAATTATTTGAGAGTGTAGGTAGATAACTTTTTCATTAGTTGATACTTTTTTTTCTTACATATATAATGTTTCTTGTTTTAAAATAATTATTTTATAACCATAGTTTTATTATCAAATAGGAAGTGTTAAATGTAAATATTATATTTTATAATTCATTTTTTAGATTGTAATGATCAGAAAAATGACAGATTCTCCAAAGGTTTGTTCCATTAAAAAACTTATATTTTAAATCAAAAATTTATATTATTAGTATTATAACATTTTTTTATAGTTTTTTATGATTTTTCATCATATTTGAAAAATGTATTAAACTAAATTTGGGGATTAGTTTCAAAAGATTTATAGATTTGATTAATTTGTATATGTGTATTTAAAAGTTTGATGTTGTTATCACCACTCGACCCTAACCAGGGCTCGAGCCGAAACAACCCCAATCCCACCACTATAGGATAGGGTTAGAGATAATCACTGAAAGGAATATCCTAAATGGGAGGTATTTTCCTAATGTACATGTATGCACACAATCATCCATCACAATACCGAAGTGCATATGAATAATAATAAAAAGATGTAACAATTAGAAATTAAACCAAGAAAATAAAACCTCAAGGGTGTATAAGAGTATGATAGTGTAAACTAAAAATTAATGGGAAAAAATACACACCCAATAAGAGATATGTTCCATCATGATAAAAACTAGAATCTAAATTGCTAATATATCCTAGATCCTGATCTCTAAGTTATGACCACTATACATGGTTTTCAGCACCTAGTATCCCTAATCTCCTGCAAAGTCATCGTCAACCTATATGTCATCTACATAAGACATGATATGTGTGGGAAAATCCCATGTAGGGGTGAGTATATACATACCTAGTAGGACACTCTAAAAGCTGAAGGGGGAGCAGTAAGAGATACAAGAGGAATATAAAGACAGTAGATAGAAAATAGGAATAATTTTAACCCATAGAAAGAGAAAGAATAACCACATCCAAGAAAAAAGAACACAATATTGTGTATAGATGGAATACACATTGAGTTTTTTCCACCCATAGTAAGATAGTAACCTCATCCAATCACAAGAATCTATAAACAGAAAGTACATGGCATACCATGTATATCTTTACAACCCATGGAAGAAGAGTAACTAAATCTAAAGGTAGGATAAAAATTTATATATATGTGCTCAGTAAAAAATTACAAATGATAGAGTAAGTGGATATCTCTCTCATATCCTAGCCTAGGAAAAGAGTCTCCAATAGTTCTAGAAGTCCAAAAATGTTGCCCATCATCTCACATATCTACCGAGCAAAAGCCATATTAGTTAATGCATTCCTCATCACTGTGTCTTACAGCCGATTGGACACGATCTCTAGTTTGAGGACATATTCCCTAGTACAATATGGGGGGTTCTACTTAGTGTATTGATAGAGTACCCACACTATGTTCATATAGGAGGGTTCTACTCTAATAGTCGATAGAGGACCCATGACCTACCTAGTAGGAGGGTTCCACTCTATGGATAGATAAAGGAATCATGTTCCAACAGGAGGGTTCCTATCTAATATTAGGTAGAGGAACCATACCCTTCCTATCAAGAGGGTTCTACACTCTGATGCTAGAGGAACCATACCCTAACTCTGCAAGAGTGTTTTACTCCTAGAGTTTGTTGAGGACCCATGCCCTGCCCAGCTAGAGTGTTACATTCTAAAAGTCTATAGAGGACCCATTCCTAGTCTAGCTAGGGGGTTCCGCTCTAAATTCCATTGAGGAACCATGCCTAGGCTAGTTATAAGGTTCCACTAGGGAAGCCTCTGGTGATCCTGTGCGATCGCTACTATTGTCGTGCATCGCCTAAACAAGTGACATGATCTTAAAATCCCATATCGTATCTCAAATCCACAATGGAGGAAACCGTCACATTCAATCTAGAAAAAAATTAGGATAGGAAAATCATGGGATAAAATATTAGTTTAAATGAAGGAGATATGAGAAGATAAAGTTTACACAAAAGGAACCAAGGGGTACACGGTGTGTGAGGGGACCCACATGACAAAAGGCCCTACTCCATCATATGTTTATGTCCCTGGAGGTACATCGATCTCTAGCTCTCTGAGGATACATGATGTGTATGGTATCTAAATGGTGTGATCATGCCACTCAGGTTCCCACTAGGTGCTTGGATATTTCCATTTTTCCATCTCATGTTCGTGTACCTGGCACATGATGTGTACCAGGCCATGTCTGTGTACTCCAAAAAAATGGCATGCCTCTAGTCATGTATTTCTACATGGGTTCTTTCCATTGTGTTCCTCCACAAATATATTCCACCTAGGGAAGTGTTACATGCTGTTTATGAGTTCTATAAGTCATTATATCCTTATGATTTTTCAAAACCCTAGCTACCATAGCGTAGGGGCTACACACTATGTGTTCATCGAACTATACGTTTTGTAGTCTAGTTTTTCAAAAAAAATACAGATCTGGACTCCTCACATTAAATCTCACCATTCTTCCATAGATCCTCCCTCCACAACATTTGTAATAGGTTTATCTAGTACTAATTCATTGTTTTTGGAAATCGTTTCCCAAAAATCATATTTTTCTCATTTTGTGGGGGTTTTTCATATGCACCGCACACAACTCTACCACCTACCATATTCAATTCAAACTTTGAATCAACTAAATGATCAACCACTACCCAAAACACCCCTATTTCTATCCTTGATCCATCCTTACATTACATTAATGTGTATTCTTCTCTATTCTAGGGGTCTGTTCGGGCTCGGTACCAACCAGTAATGTCAAACTAGGACTGCAGGGTCCAAATGGTGACAACACAAAGAAATTGAGGGTTAAAGGCATGAAAACAATGGTTTAATCATCGTTGGAAAAAATTTCTTAGAAAACAATAAAGAACAGGGATATATGGGGTTATAAATCAAGAATAACCAATTTAAATTTCAATACACGGGTGCATGAAAGGGCCGCAATTGAAACAAATCAATACAGGGGGTGATCCTACTCAATAAATTTAATCAAAATGGGAAAATCCAATAATTGATGATTTCTACCTTGAGATTGGATCATTCATCACAAAAGAACTCATTTTACAATGATTTAAGGAATTTTTGGATTTCTTTTCACTCTCATATGCTCCGATCTAGACTTTTTTCATCGTATGATATGACCCCCCAATGGAAGAAGAAATGGAAAGCTCTAGAATCCTCCCAGGGTTTATACAGATAACCCTGGAGGATTTTACATAGAGTTGAATTTATAAAAATTATATCAATGTTAAAATGGTCAATTATTTAATTTAATTTAATTAATCAACAAACTTAACATGCTTCCAATGGGAGAGATATATGAATGACCCGTATAGACCAATTTTTGGTCTTGCCTAGGGTAAAAAACGTGTTCCAGACTCAACTATGATATTCGATTTATTAACTAAGATTTATTTGAAGAGTTATAAAATTTTATTTAATAAAATATTCCTGTGTAATATAAAATATATTTAATAATTTCATAAAATTAATTTTGGTCACATCAAGCCTTAGAATCGTAAACCATCTGAGAGCCTAGATATGGAAATATATGTAGAAATATTTCAAAGTATTACAAGGAAAATAATAGGTCACTACATCATTCCCTATTTCAAAATTTTCATACCCAAAAATAAAAACTAAACAAAAAACATGGGATACTAATCCCGCATATGTCTCTCCATCCCCGAGGATCTCTCCTACACATTCCCATGCTGCCACAAAATACAAACCAAGAGGATGGTCCATCCACATAGGGCCCTCTCCTATCAATCCTCGGTCACTAACAGGTGCCTGGAAAAGGTGTTTCCATCCAAAATGTCTATCTCACCCTAGTTGATGACATGAATGGAGTCATTAATGTATCTCATAAGCTATGACACATGAAATATTACATGCACCTGCTCCAGCTGTAGGGGTAGGGAGAGGCAGTAAGAACCTTTGCAACCCTCTGTAAGATCTCAAATGACTGAATGACCATGAGGATAGATTTCCTACTCCGATGAACCTTTGAAATACTCATATTGGGGATAATCTCAACAAAATTTGGTATCCATGCTCAAACTTCAAGGGCTTACGATAGCAATCTGCATAAGATTTATGTCTGCTCCGAGTCATTCTCATCTGCTCACAGATGACTTAAACCCTCTCCATCATCACCTGCACCATCTCTAGACCCATAAGATATGTCTTACCCATCCTTATCTAACATAAGGACGGACTATAGGTTCTCTTGTACATATAATCAAAATGTTTCATGCCAATGGTAGTGAGGTAGTTGTTGTTTTACAAAAACACTACCAAGGTCAAGTGATCCTCCCAACCCTGGGTGAATTCTAACATCTTAGATTTCATCATATCCTCCAACACCTGGATAGTGCTCTCGGTCTTTCCATTGGTATTGGGGTGAAATTTTGTACTCATTATCATCTTGTTCATGAATTCCTCTTACAGACCTATCCAAAATTGTGACTTGAACTGTGTATCACAATTGAAGACAGTCATTAAGGGAAACCAATGAAGGAGAACGATCTCTCATACATAAAAATTCCCAAAAATCTCCATCGAACTCTACTCCATGATAGAATGGAAGTGTGCCAACTTTATGAGTCATTCAATGATCATCTAGATGGTGTAATGGACATTTTTTGTCAACTGTAGATTCGTAACAAAGTCCATTGATATGACATGCCACTTCCACTATGGGATCTTAAGCGTCTGCAACAAACCTTCTGAAACATGGTGCTCATCCTTCACCTGCTAACAGATGAGGCACCCATATATAAACTCACCAACACCCCATCTCATTATAGACCATCAAAACTATCATTTAAGGTATTTTTATATATTCCTCACTCTATAATGTATAGTTAGGGTAGAATTGTGGAACTCTTGCATCACCTCTTCTCACATATCGAATTCCACCACGGTCTATCCCTGAAAAAGGATGATGTGATTCCATCCTTTGGAATATCCATTTGTTGAATCACCTTTGTATATATCGTCATGTAAGACCACATAATTGATTCCACCCAACTGGGACTCTCTAACATTCTCTAGAAGTGACGGGGACAACACCACCTATTGAAGAAAAGTTATACCCTCCTATTCTATAAGGGTTAGTTGTAAGGAATCCAACTAATCTAAAGACTCATACACTAAGTGAACCTTTAAATTCCTACTATGGGAATCTCCTACCACATTTTCATTTCATATAGTATATAAAATCTTGAATTCATAGTCTTGTAGGAACTCCAACCAATTCTAATTTATTGGGTTCAAGTATCTCTATGTGAAGATGTGCATTAGACTCTGATGATCTGAGTAATCCACTAATCACTCTCCCGGAAGGGATTTACTCCTCATCCTTAGAGAGAAGAATATTATTTCTATATCTAGGACATTATTTGTATAGTTTTGCTCATGGAATCCCAACTGACTCAAATCGTATTGAATAACTTCATATCGCTACATCAACAAGCAACTGAGCCTAGATCTTGAGGCATCACAATACACTAAAAACTCCACAACTCCCACTGGTAGTATGAACACTATATCACTCATCAAACACAATCTAAACTCATTGAAGGCCCTCTAACATTACTCAATCTAAGAAAAGTTCTACCCTTTCCACATTAGGGATGTTAAATGGGCTATAATCCTAGATAATTCTTCCACAAACATCCTATAGTGTCCTAAAAAACTAATAAATCTCCACACCTATGACATGTTCTTGGGTGGATCCCAAGTAATCACTACATATGTATTTTCTGGGTCTATTGATAATTTATACTCAAAAATTACATTCCACAAAAAGTGAACCACATGAATCTAGAAATGGAACTTTTAGAGATTACTATAAAGATAGTGCTCTCAAAGAAAATATAGAACCATACTCAAGTGTTTTTGATGCTCTATATCTAATATAGATCATGAGAGTATGTAATCGATGAATATGACCACAAACTAGTCCAAGTATTGTTGGAATACTTGGTCCATCAGATCCATAAACATAGAAAGGGCATTCATCACAGCAAAGGGAATCACTGGTAACTCATAGTGTCCATAGGAATATCAGAATGCCATATTTAGAATATAAGCCTCACAAACCCTCTAATGGTTGTAGCCATACCAGATATCGATCTTTTAGAACTATCTTGGGCATCATAACTAGTCAAAGAGGTAATCAATCATTTTTAAGGGGTACTTGTTCTTTATCATGTTTAGGTTCAGGTGATGATAATCCACACAAAGTTGCAAGCTCTCATCCTCCTTTTTCATGAACAACACTGCAGCTGACCAGGGGGACGCATTGGGCTTAAAAAACTCTTATCTTGAAGTTCCATTAACTATAACCACAACTCTCAGAACTTGATAGGGTCCATCCGATATTCCATAAAAGATATCAGATTGTTCGTGGAATACTGATGCAAAACTCTATCTCTGGCCTCAGAGGTAGCCTAAAAATGTCCTTGAGGAAGACGTCCATATAATCCTCTACAACTAAAAGAATCTAGATACTTGAAGATCCTGTTTCACAAAGGGATGTACTCACCAAGTGATGGGTGATGGTATACAACCTCCTTATCACAAAACCCACTCATCCGACTATGATATCTCTCTCACCCTTAAATTTGAATCTCATCCCATCAGTGTGAAGGCATATAACTCATTAGTGTTGATAGTAAATCTAGTCTTGGACCATGGAAAACCAATCCATACACAACATTACACCATAAGGTGCCATCATGATGACCAAAAGGTCACACGTAAACCTCCCTCCACTAAGAGAGAGCTCGTACTTCATTCAGATAAAATATACAGAAGAATCATTCTGTAATGTCTTTGATTTTCTTTGTATTATTTTCAAATATTAGATAGAATTATTTTGAGACTAGGATTTGTGATGGCGTGAGATTCTGAGGACCAGGGTTCCCAAAATAAATTTTTGAAATAAATTAAACTTTTAAATAGTGTTCATGATTAGTTTTCCTAAAAAAGATGAATAACTTTTAATCGGTTTCATGGATCAGAAATATGAGGGCACCATTGTGTTTAGAGTAGTGAAATTACCTTAGGCACAGCCTAACATCGAACAGCATAGGTTAGCTGCAAAAGTTAATTTCTAGACATTTTAAAGGAAATAAAATAATGAATGATTTATTTTATTTCAAACGTTTTAAATTAAAACAACACCATATTTGTTAGTTTTAAATAACCAGGATCACAAGGTTAGGCTCGTAACCCTAGAAAAACTTTCCTTGGATGCTCTAGAGTTTTGGAGAGGATCCATCCTTGGAAAAACCTCCACAAACAATGACGAATGACAACGCATGGACCATTGTGCAGTGAGATTGAATCTTGCCTGATGACTACTCCCCCTCTTTATCGACAATTGAGGAAGGGGTTGTTGTTTTTATTTTTATTTTCCACATTTTTTATTAAATGAATAAGGTGGATCGACCATTGAATAGGTAGACCCACAGATCGTTCGTTCTTGTGGGAGGGTCTTTTATTAGGTTTATTTTGGGGAATTGATACATGTTTGATTTGATTCATATTTTTATTTGCTCCGTTTGATCCTTCTAATTGGAGAAGATCAATTCCATGATGAAAAATGGTGAAGGTTCATTCCTAGATTCTCTATTTTGATTTCTCATCTCCTTCATCCAGCACATTCTTTGCGTTCTTCATGGGGATATGAACAATAGATCGTTGCGCATCATTCTTACAACACAATGATCCCAAACTAGAGATCTGACATCATGACAACCCATCATAGGTGTGGCAGATATGGTGGATGAAAAATCAACCTAGATCGGAAGAAATCATTCTTTGATAGTTCTTCACACGGATGCTCAGAACACATTCTTGGAGGTGATCGAAGGCCTAAAACCTAAATTTTCGGTGTTATCATGGATTAAAGACTTCAAATATTCCTTTTTTAGGGGATTATATAGTCAAATCAACAGATAAAATATCACTTGAGGTGCATCAGTGAAGAATTGGAGTTCTGGGAATTCGTGAAGAACACAGTGTGTTCTCCGAAGAACATAACTTTTGGTTTTGGCCCTCCGGTGGCTAGGGTTTCATGATGTAGGAAGTTATGACATGGCTTGTGAAAGCTATAACATGGATTGTGGGTCCTTACATGGGACTCGGTGTGTATCTCAGACGATACATGGACACGGGGTGGAGTACATGGCATGTACTCCACCACATGACCAGACCAGCCCGGTTATGTGAGTTACCCCATATACCAGTACATGGGTTGGCATACATATGTCAAATCCATGTATGGTCACATAGCCAGTGTACACGGAGAAAACCCTGGATAATCGGACACAGAAAGTGATCGTTACTACACTCCATGTATGTGTTTTTTATAAGGCATGTCTTCTGACTCCGGTTGTTGCACGTGGTAAGTACCTAAAGTCAAAGGACATAGCATGTGACCTTGATACACACTATGTACTCTCTTCTACATGTCATGATCTCCTTTTCCACCATTCCTTGGATAGGTTTCATTCGGTTTAGTGCCCCATTTTCTCATTCCCTGGAAGGTCAGATATAGTTTCCATCCACAAGAGTATGATACCTTTAGTAGGACTTTCTGGATAGAGTTAGAGTGCCTCTGAGAGGCCTAGAGTGAGATCTTATGCCCACTATTGTCCCTAGGTAGAGTCAGGTATCGATGTGACCAATCCTATAAGGAACTGATCATCTACTTAGTAGGTGAATCCAGATGAGTCGTGGTATATTCCAAGGCCCTGGCAGTTATCCTCATCCATGTATAGTGATATTTCCCCAATCAAGAGTGAGTTATCCTAGAATGAGTGCATTTTTTCTCTCTTCAAATATGTCATTTTATCTATCTCTCTCTCTCATGACACTTCTCGATGAATGGTACTTCTCAGACAGACGTCATCAGAGCTATCATACTCATGTATTGAGTTCTCCCAAATGAGTGCTTCATGGAATCTTCATACAGAATCCCTAGCATGGGTATTCAGGTCGTTGTTACATACCTCTAGACTACAGGTTTGGGTTTCGAGTATATATGGATGTTTATATTATTATATGTTTTGTAGACATATAATTTCTAGAGATGGATATATGTTGACGCTCCTTTCGTCACAGAATCTAAAGATCGGAAAAGGGAATATCTGAGCTCAAAGTGATTCATCCTTTGAAGAAAATATCAAAAATCGACAAAGGCAGGAAGAAAGGATCCACAGCAACTGCACCGCGCAAGTTATCTCACTATCGCGCAAATGTACTTGCGCGACGCCCTTGGTCGCGCAAGTGACTTGCGCGACCTATGTGATAACCGCCTGGTAACCGCCCAGGGTCTTCTCCTGCCTATAAATAGACCCTGTGGGCCCCCCATTTGGGAGGATCTTTTTTCAGAAACTCGGATTGAAGCTCCCGACGCCCAAGTCTCTTCTCAAAGCTTCTGGAACACTTCTAAGGTAATTTCTTACCTAGAACGGAAGATCTAAAGAGAACAAGGAAGGCCTAAGTGTTGAAACTTATCAACACTTGCGCGTCGACTTATTTCCTTCAATATAACTTGCGCGTCCTTTTTCTGGAAGAACCTCAAGAGGATTCTAAAGGGTTTAATAAAGAGTCGCTCAAGCATTTCAATGCTGGTTGAAAATCGCGCAAGTTCCCATCATGTCGCGCAGGTATACTTGCGCGACCAATACTTGCGCGCCCACGCAAGACTTGCGCGCCTTCCAAGACTTGCGCACCCATTCCTTTTTGGGTGCCCATCTTGCCCATTTTACCCCTCTTAAGCCATTTCACCTTTCCTATTCAAGATTCAGTCTTCAAGATACTCTTCAAAGCCATTTATGGCATGATTTCTTGATTTGACTTCCTTATCTGAAAGGAATTCTGTGGAATATCTCTCAAAACCTAGTGATTTAAACATCTTTATTTCACCAAATATTGAGAGTTCATTCATTCAACCACATCCTTTAAGATGAGAGAATCCTTAACCTGGGTCTCCTTTTCAGGAATAATCCCCAGTTATAAGTTCTTTAATCTGGGCATCCTCCTTAGGAGTAAGCCCCAAATTCTTAAAGTTCTCAAACATGGGCATCCTCCTCAGGAGTAAGCCCCAAACCTTAATTCCTTAACTTGGGCATCCTCCTTAGGAGTAAGCCCCAATCCCTAAATATGGGCATCCTCTTTAGGAGTAAGCCCCAAACCAAGTCCCCTAACCTGGGCTTCCTTCTCAGGAATAAGTCTCAGTCATAAATCTTGGGCATCCTTCTTTGGATTAAGCCCCAAGCCTTAATCCCTAACCTGGGTCTCCTTTTTCAGGTATAAAACCCAGTTATAATCTTGGGCTTCCTTTTCAGGAATAAGCCCCAAGTCCCCTAATTTCTCTTTAACCAGTCCTAAATTACCCTTGATTTGGGTTTCCTTTTCAGGAGTGAAACCCAATCATAAGTCTCCTCCTAACTTGGGCATCCTCCTTAGGAGTAAGCCCCAAAATTAGAGTATTCAAATCTCCATGAAGCACATATACCTTTATGGACCCTGTTCATGGATTTTCTCTCCAAAAGTGAATCCTAAACCTTCATCTATCTGGGCAGTCATACATACATAAGCCCCAAACAATTTCTTATGATTGCATCTTTCATGGTACAATTGTCTAATTTTTACCAATGCCTCTTGTTTCTCACACCGAGCATGACTCACGTGAGCTTAGAGTGTAAAAGTAATTATGACATTCTTCTTTGAGCCATCAATCATAAACATCATACTCCATTACTCGAACTACGTGGGTTCTGATTCCTTTTCCAAAACAAAGGATACGTAGGTAGCCCATTTATGGGTTCGATCCCAACTTTGAAATAATCCTTGTCCTTCTGAATGACGATAAACTTCAAGTGCCCCACTGAGTGGCTTTAAAACCATCCTGGTCGTCATAATGACCAAGAGACTTTTATATAAATGTTTTTAAGGATACCATTGACCAAGAATCTCTAAACAGATATAGATGATTCTCTATTGATGAAGAACCTCGAATACATATAAAAGATTCTCTAAATTTCTTGCATATTTAATCATTGATTGTTAAAACTTAAGGAAAGCACATTTTATACTTGGTAATATAATAAGGATTCATGAACATAACTTAAATCTATAAAGAGAGTCCCGGAGTAGACAATAATTCCCCTCAAAAAGGTGTGATGAGTCCGACCTCCCATCCTCTCGACCAATGAAAATTCCTAAGCCTCATCAGTCCACAAGCTAATGAGCGCCTACCTTTGGAAAGTAGGTCCAAACGGATGTGGAATCATTGGATGTTTCTGGTTCTACGAACAAACCCGCTAGAAACTGATCGGAACGTTTGAATCTCCCGTCCAGGATGTCATCCCCGGATTCTGTGCGAAACAAAAATGGTGAACCCGACGTGAATCCTTAACCAAGTTAAAGTGATGTTTTTCTTATTTGTTAGGCCCCTTGGGCCAACAAATCAATCATTGACATGTGCTCATCCAAAAGATGCAGTGGCCGGATTCATCTTGATTATGTCTGTTATATGGAACAGGCACTCTTTTCTCAAGATCTTCTGCAAAATGGATTTCCTTAAATTCACCCCTGTGAATACTGCTGCTGTGAACACCTCTAATGTGAGGTCTGCTGCTGTGAAAACCAATGCTGTTACTCCTGCTGGAACGTCGTCCGCTCTGAGGATGACATCACCAACTCAGCGTCTTCAACGCTGGGTTTCTAATGCACTGGTTAAGGAGTACCGTCACAACGGTACTATCCCAACTCTAGAGGCCGCTCGTCAAGCCCTCCAAGTTAACAACTCTACCTGGTCGTCCGGACAACGGCGGCCAGCAATCAAGAAGCAGGCGGTGCTGACTACCATCTCCAACCGTTTCGGGTCGTTATCCCCGGAACGCAATTTCCATTCACTCCCTTACTCTGAGGAAGTGAATGAGCAGGTCCCTTGGGGCCTTAATTCAAAAAGACAGGAGTCCTTCCCGAGGGATCCCATCAACAATCGCCGTCAGACTTGTGCGGTAGTGCGCCCTCAACATGATGAGGGTACCGACTCCAGGCATTCAGCTCAGGTTCCTCGAACCCGAGCAGGCAAGATGAACCACCAGAGATGGAATCCGGTTAACAATAGGCAGGTTGTCATCCCTGCCATCTCCGGAGAAGTCCACCAAACTAACTTGGTGGAAAATAACGAGCAGGCACAATCACCTGTCCGTTTTAATTCCGCTGTCCACCAGACTCGTCTGGCAGCATCACGCCAATCCTGCCAGGCAATTCCGGCGGAGTACTATAGGCAGGAACATACACCTGCTTATGCATCATCAGTTAGTCAGCAGGCTCGCCTGACTACATATAATGGATTCCACCAACCTAACTTGGTGGAGAACAACGAGCAGTCATACACACCTGCCCGTTTTAATTCCGTTGTCCAGCAGACTCGTCTGGCAGCATCAAGCCAATCCCGCCAGGCAATTCCGGCAGAGTACTATAGAAAGGAACATGCACCTGCTTATACATCACCAGTTAGTCAGCAGTCTCGTCTGACTACATATGATGGATCTCGTCAACCGTCTTTGGCGAAGTGTAATCAGTAGGCACATACACCTGCTAATACTAATCAAGCCTACCAACAGTCTCGCTTGGTAGCGCACGGAGAAGTTAGTCGGAAAGTCCCGACGACAAACAGGAGGCAGACTCAACTCTCTGCCTCCACACTTGAGTACTGTCAGGATTCACTGACAGGAAAAGGAGGACAGGAGCAGGCACATACACCTACTCCAAGCCCGGAATGGACTTATATCCCCGTTCCGGCGGCTGAAGTCACCAAACATATTTTGTCAATGGTGAAAGAGCAGAAGCAAATTCCTGCTCATATTCTGGATGTTTGCCAGGATATCATAACAGCTTCAGCATCATCTCTAGGACAGACACATAAATCTATCCCTAGCAGTGGAGTGACACATCAACGATTCACTCCGGAACAGACACACACATTTGTTCCAGTCCAAGAGGGTTATGGGGAATACTCCCCCATATCATACGGACAACCAAGTCAGGCACATACACCTGATTTGAGTGTAGATCATCAGCCTAACCTCACCATCTATCCTGATCAGGCACATACACCTGCTCAGAGCAATCACTTTCATCATCAAGTGGTTTCTAAAGCGAGTAAGAAGGCATCTAAGAAAAAGATCCGCCCAGCACAGTCAGGAGATCAAAGGCCAATCTGTAACCAAGCCTTGCTCGATGCTAGAGTTCTTGAAGCCCTCAGACATTTATCTGTTGGAATTCAAGATTCTACTCCCTCAGTTCCCAATAACAGGAACATTAATTCTAAAGGTCTTCAGAAGACACTTCCTCATGAAGACTTGCTTCATGAAAATTCGGTCAATCTTGAATTTTCTTCTTCAGATGAGAGCCACAGGAACCCTCTGTGTGGTCAGAAGACCAAGGAGCAAGAGATCTCATCTTTTGTTGTAACCCATTATGGTGGTCCTCCCCATGATGATGAATTTCTCTGCGAAAGTCCTCTCCGCAGTAGTGATTCACATTGCCTGGAAAATACTCCAGTAGACAATGTAGTACCAAGAAAGCCCTCTTATCTTGAGGCACTTGAAAATGTGAAACCAGTCATGTCTGATGCTTTATCGCTAACAAGTGAAATACTTTCTCAATCAGAAGATAGCCCAGGGTGTATCTCATTCTCCGAACCACCCCTAAGTCATGCATCTTCTAGTTTGATCAATGATCTCTCTACCAATATTGTTGAATCCGATGAAGCAACAAGGAAACACCAACTCTGGTCAAAACAGGTAGAAGAATCTTCATTTAATGATAAAGAGGAAATGCTGAACATGAGGAAAAAACTGGAAAAAGGTGAAGTACCAGTCATGTTTTGGCCTTTGGCTGACTCCCAGTACGACATTCCAAAGATGTTGACGGATGATGGAATCCATGATGTTCGTCTCAACATATGGAAAACTCTTTGTCAATTAAAGAAGAAGGTATTATCTTACGATGAATATGAAAATCATCTTAAGATAATAGAAGGGCTACAACGTCAGATTGATTTGGCATCTCTATCAGTCTCTCGGTATCCGAATGCTGAAAAGCAACAGAGAACCCTTCAACGTTCATGCCTTGGCGCACTAAGAAAATTGCGTCAGTTAATTGCCAATGCTCTATCTGATGTTCATATCAGAGGATGGGGTGTTCACGGAGCATTACATTTCACAGTGCTTTCCAGTCAGCAAAGCCCGCTGAAAATGGTCTCATGCAATGTTATTGCCCATGGCCGGCCACAGTCAATGGGCTTTGTTCATAATCAAAATCTTGCTCAAGAACAGGCTTCAACTAGTTCCTTTCAAAATCAAGTATATAGAGAACAAGTTGTTGAATTGCTCTTACATCAAGCAGGCGAGAATATTGCACAAGCCTCTCGTCTAGAGAAAACATGTCATCAAATGATAGAAGTTTCGGAAATCATCCAATGGTCTGTTGAACCAGGTGATAAAAGTGGATACAGGTTAATGCATCCAGCTGATTTCCGAACTAAGATTCGCAAGATCAAGAGAGATTTTAAGAAGATCTCAGACATAGCATGTCAAGAGACACCCCAGCTTGTCAGACTGGGGACTTCTATAACCCAACCCTCAGAGTCAACAAATGGGATTCGAGGAGTTGAGCGGAAACAGTAGGAACATCCCCAGTCCACCAGACTGGGGACTTTTTCAAATCCTCAATCCCTCCCTCAGAGAAAGTCAATATTCTCTCGATTAGGGAATAAGCCTCAAGAGGAACGAAGAGCCAAGCTATCAGGAGATTCTCTCCAAGTGACGGTTCTCCAAGAAGTTCCTGAGGGATCAAGTCAATGGAATGCCATGTCTCATCATGGACATGGAAGAAGACAATATCACAGAAATGCTGATAGAAAGGATTCCATGCAATATGCATCCATTAATGTCATCAATGTCGTTGCTTCTGATTCACCAGATGAGGCTCAATCAGAGGGATCAGACGAAGAGGTTCATGCTCAAGAAGTTGCGCACACAGACCTAAATGAAGAAGGTGTGCGCACATGTAACCAAAGGCTTACCCAAAATCTGGGTATTCCTTCAAGTAACCCACTTCCCCCTCTCCGAAAAGGATCCAATAAGGGGAAAGGAAAGAATCAGGTTACTTCTCACCCTTCCTCTGAAGGAGTTCAATCGCTCTCATTAGAGAAAAGGTTTGCACAACAGGAGGAAGAAATGAAATAATTAAGAAGGTTGAATGCATAACTACTTCAGAGTAGTCTTCTTCTTAAGAATGCTGAAGTCCGACAGCCGAAGGAATTTGTTGTAACTACTGAGATGGATCAGGAATATCCTCCTTTATCAGTACACCCTCATAGGTCTAATCCTACAGGTCAAACGCAACAACGGTTGGCAGCACTACCATCAGTTGCAGCACCAACCACCACATCTGTCCAAGCTCCATTCATTGCACCTACCCAAAACCAAGTTCAAACTGATGTTTCTCAAAAGTTAATAACTACTATTGAGTCATTAACAGCTCGGTTAGAAACTATGGAAGGGAAACGTGCGCAAGTTCAACCTAAAAAGAAAGTTTACCCTGAATGGATAGATTCAATTTCTCCTCCATCCAGTTTTGGAAACCCTGTTTTCCCTACTTTCAATGGATTAGGCGACCCTGAACAACATTTGATGCATTACGTGTCTTGTTGTGATCCTATGATGGGAACTCCAGAGCAGCAAGAAGCAGTGAAACTCAGATACCTCGTGTGAACCTTTCAAGGACCAGCTTTTGTCTGGTATACAAGCTTGCAATCCCAGTCAGTCATCGGATGGGAGGATCTTCATCAAAAATTCCTTCTTCAGTTTAGCTCAACTTTGCCAAAAACGACAGTTTTTGATCTTACAAACTGCAAGCAAAGGGAAAATGAAAGAGTCTCTGATTTCATTGCTCGTTGGAAGGGATTAACGTATTCCATGAGTTTAGCACTCCCTCAGGAGGAATTGTTGCCAATTTGTGTGGAAAATTTGCGTGACGAATTACGCACGCCATTGATCCCTGTGAAATACACAGGAGGGTTTCTAGACCTTACCTCAATCGCTCAGTAGATTGAAGATTCCATTATACAGGCTAAGGTTAAATCTCATGTAATTCCATCAGCTCCAGGAAGAAGAATGGGTAAAGCAGAAACTGCTACAGTTATGCTTAAACAAGCACCTGTACCTATATCTACTTCAAAACCTTCATCTTCTCGAAGGACTCCACCTCCTGAACGCCAACAACAAAGGCCGTTTCGTCCAAATGATCAAAGAAATCAACGACAAAAACAATTTGAGAATATGAAGAGTAAAACATACTCTTTCCGAAATGAGAAAGTTCCTGGTTACTTCATTTCAGCTCTGGAAAATAATTTGGTTCAATTACCAGTGCCCAAGAGGTCAAACAAGGAAGGAGATGAAGACCGTCCCAATTATTGTCCCTTTAATCAAATGTTGGGGCATCCCATCCAGGAGTGTTTTGTCTTTAAAGACCTCCTGCAAAAGATGGTCGACTTGGGACAAGTCAAATTAAAGGGTTCTTCAGCTCATGTAGTGTGTATTACCGCTACAGATCCAGAGGAAGGAGGCGAGTGGCAGGAAGTCAAAAGCAAAACTGCGAAAAAATATGATGATTGGATGGTCAGAAAGACAATCAATCGGACCCATTCCATTTTGCGAACACAATTGAAGAAGCCAATTGTGTCTCCTACAAAAGCTGTAGTAAAGCCTCCATCAAAAGACAAATCCTCAAAAGGGCAGCGCAATTCAAAGAAGAAAGAGGAATCAGAAGAAGATGAGTATGTACCAAAGCCTAAATTGTCTTTGACTCTGGCAGATTTCATGCCATCTACTTCAAAGACACGGGCACCGCCCCATCAAACGGCACAGCCTAAACAGGCTAACCAGGCAGAGTCTTTATCAGACGAAGAGTTAATCTTTGGTTCTGTTAATATGATTCAATTAACAGATCCATATTCCAGTCTTGATGAGCCTGAATTCCCTGTATCAAATAAGGGAATCCGAGGAAGTTCTAGAGGTTCAGGATATAAGGGAAGACGTGAATCTTTCCGAAGCCACTACTCTAATTTTACCCCTGCCAGCACTGTATATGCAGCGGAAACTCGTGGTAGAGCCCTTCAGCGAGCTCAAAAAGAACAAGCAAGTTCTTCTGCCAATGGCCAACTCAGTTTTGGCACAGTTATTTTGGAAGACCAATTAAAGGTTCCATCTTATTTATCTCAGAAAGTAAATGGATCTAATCAGTCTAATCTTCCAAAACCAAGGATGTCTCCAACTTCAATACAAGATGCATCAGCTTCCAAAGCATTTGCTTCCAAGGTACCTGCTAAACCGCATATTCCTATTGGGAAACACAGACCTCTAGATCAAAAGTATGATATATTGAAACACTTGGCCCAAGTACCAGCCAAGTTATCAATTTTGGATGCTTTGAATCTGTCAAAAGATCTTCGGGAAGCACTTATCGAAGCTTTGTCAAGTCCTCAGGAGTTTGAAGCTGAAATTGCTGCAGCTGAAATCTATCACATAGAAAATAATCCTGCAGAATGCCATGCAGTGATATCTTTTACTGATAAAGATAAAGATGATGTTGTGCATGGGCACATAAAACCTTTGTACTTATCTGGCAAAGTCAATGGTGTAGATATTCGAAGAGCTTTCATTGACAATGGTTCAGGAGTCAACCTCATGCCCATTTGTACACTTCGTCGATTGGGCCTCACGGAATCTGATTTATCTCCTTCTACCATGATGTTACAAGGATATGATAAAAATGAACAAGAACCATTGGGAGAAGTTACACTCAGAACTCAGTTTGGAGATCTTGTATCCAATTCGGATTTCATGATTGTTGATCAAGACTCAGCTTTCAATATCTTTCTTGCAAGACCCTGGCTACATCAGCATACAGATATTAAATCATCATACCATCAATGTCTCAAATACTATTTCGATGGTCAATTTGGAACATTGTATGGTGATAAGTCCCCGTTCAAGACATGTGAGTCTCAATACATTGAGGCGGAATTTTATCACATGAAGGGAAGAGAAAAATCTACAATGAAGGAAATTACCAAAGTTAATGCTCCATATGGTTTGGAGAAAATTCCAATAAATCCATTTTCACATATGAGTACAGATTATGTGTTACCTATCAGTCAAATTGACAAAATAGGCCCAAATCAAAATACTCTTATGGAAAGATCCATAATGTCAATTACGGCAATCGAGCCAGAAAACATGGGAGAAATTGGTAACTTACCAAGCAGTGATGAAAGCATAAGTGGTGACGTTTTCATTTCGTCTGCTGAAGTCCAACAAGTCTATACTTCGCTAATCAGGCCAGAAGAAGTTATAGCAACACCAGAGGTGAATAATGATGTCGATTCTCAATCCATCATCTCCTCTTTATTTCCCAAAGAAGACCCTTTATCATCAATAGGGTCGGAAATGGAAGCTTCTTCTTCAAAATGTGAAAATTTTGACATCTCTTATGATCATGAGAATTTCGTTTTTTCATCTACTTTGCAAGTAGAAACGGAAGAAATAACACATGATGAAGAGGAAGAGGAAGATCTTAGAGATGCTCCTCCAGCATTTGAAGAGGGTATCTCTACCACTGTGGATGAACTCAGAGAAGTAAGTCTGGGTACAGAGAAAGATCCACGCCCTACTTTAATTAGTGCGGCCATGACCCTTGAAGAGCAAGAGATGTATATTTCTTTTCTAAAGCAAAATAAATATATTTTTTCTTGGAATTATACAGAGATTCCTGGCCTTGATCCTGATGTTGCCACCCATCATTTGGGTTTGCCAAAAGAACATCGAGGATTCAAGCAAGCCGCAAGAAGAACACACCCAACCTATGCTTCCAAAATTGAGGCTGAAGTGGATAAGCTTATCAAAGCTAACTTCGTCAGAGAAGTTCAATATCCCAAGTGGTTGGCTAATATTTTCCCTGTGAAGAAGAAGAACGGGCAAATTAGAGTTTGCATCGATTTCAGAGATCTTAATCGGTATTGTCCTAAAGATGATTTCCCAGTTCCGATTACAGAACTCTTAATTGATGCGACGGATGGCTATGAAGTACTTTCTTTCATGGATGGATATTCCGGATATAATCAGATCCGAATGGCCCCGGAAGATGAGGAATATACAGCCTTCAGAGCTCCTCAAGGTGTGTTTTGTTACCGGGTGAAGCCCTTTGGTTTAAAGAATGCAGGTGCAACATATCAACGCGTCATGCATCGTATCTTCAAACCTCTTTTAGGGAAGTTTGTTGAATGCTATGTAGATGATTTGGTGGTTAAATCCAAACAACGTTCTAATCACTTGGCTGATTTGGAAGTCATATTCCACAAGCTTCGACAACATAATTTGAAGATGAACCCCTTAAAATGTGCTTTTGGGGTAACCTCAGGAAAATTCCTCAACTTTGTTGTATGCCATCGTGGTATTGAATTCGATCCTGAGAAGACTAAATCAATCCTTGGTATGTCACCTCCTCAGAATTTGAAAGAATTAAGAGGACTTTAAGGACACTTAGCCTATATTCGGCGTTTCATCGCCAATTTGGCAGGAAAAAGTTTACCCTTTACCAAATTATTGAAGAAAGGAGTCACTTATCAGTGGACTGAATAATGTCAAGAAGCATTTGATGTTCTCAAGAAATACCTCTTGAGTCCACCAGTACTCATGCCACCTGTTGAGGGTAGACCGCTTATCCTCTATGTGACAGCTTTAGAGCTATCATTGGGTGCCTTTCTCGCTCAAAAGAATGATGATGGGAATGAAAATAGTCTCTACTATCTCAGTAGAACTATACTTGAAGCAGAAACCCAGTATTCAAGTATTGAAAAGTGCTGCCTAGCATTAATATTTGCAGTTCAGAAACTGAGACACTACCTGCAACATCATGATGTCCAATTGGTATCTCGTAATAATCCGCTCAAATTCATCCTTAGTCATCCAATGCTTACAGGACGTCTGGCAAGGTGGGCGGTTATTCTACAGCAGTTCGACATTCAGTATGTGTCTCAAAAGGCAATTAAGGGCCAAGCTCTGGCTGATTTCCTGGCTGAACATCCTTCAGTGGAAGACACGTATTCAGATATCGAACTCCCTGATGAGGAAGTTTTCTCTATTCAAGAGAATCCTCAAACATGGGAAATGTATTTTGATGGTGCTTCTAGAAGTCCAACAGGGAAGAAAATGGAAAATCCTAAATTCAACAAAGTTGGTTTAGGAATTGTGCTCATTTCTCCAAATAAGGCAGTGTTACCTTATTCCTTTTTGTTGTGGGAAGGTGGTACCAATAATGAAGCTGAATACCAAGCTCTCATTACAGGCTTGGAGTTAGCGCTTTAAGCACAAGTGAATCACTTAAAGGTGAAAGTTGATTCAGACCTGGTAATCAAACAAGTCAATGGGGATTATGCCATCAGAAAAGAAGAATTAATCCCTTTGTATGATTACGTCAGAGAGTTAATGTCGGAATTCCCTTCAGAACCGACGTTTTCTTATGTCCCAAGATCACAAAATGCTCAAGCTGATGCACTGGATAATATAGCCACAGCTTTATCAGATCCAAATCGGGACGAGACAACCATCTGTATTGCCCACCGTCGTGCAATTTCACCTTATGTTCAAGTCAGAACAGAGGAAATTAATGAAATTAGTCCCATTCCTGAACCGTATGGTCATACTACAGGATGGATGTCACCTATCATGGAATACCTTCAAAATGGAACACTTACACCTGATAGAGCCGAGAAAGAACAAATCTGGCGACGTGTGGTCAATTTTACTCTTTATGATAGCCCAAATCACCTCAAGAAAATTCTCTACAAACGTGGTTTTGATGGAGTTCTCTTCAGATGTATTGATGGTGAAGAGACAATGACTGTCATAAAAGAAGTGCATGCAGGAGTCTGTGGTGCCCATCAGTCTGGACATAGACTGTCTGATCAAATTTGAAGGCTTGGATACTTTTGGCCTTCAATGATACAAGATTGTGTTAATTTCACAAAGAAGTGTCATTCATGCCAAGTATATGCCAACTTCATTCATCAACCTCCAGAGTTGCTTCATACAGCTAAATACTCATGGCCATTTTCCACATGGGGAATGGATGTGGTGGGACCTTACCCTTCAGCTACGGCCAAGCAGTTTAAGTACATTCTTACTGCTACTGATTTTTTTTCCAAATGGGCAGAGGCAGTACCTCTCAAAGAAGTCAGTTCTAAATGCATTGTTAGCTTCATCAAGTCTAACATCATTACTAGATTTGGTGTCCCTCATACCATATTGACGGATAACGGCACCAACTTCTGTTCTTATGAGGTAAAGAAATTGTATCAAGAATACAACATTAAGTCCAACCATTCATCTCGATATCATGCGGTGGCTAATGGCCAGATAGAAGCCTTCAACAAGACTCTATCAAACATACTGCAAAAGATGGTGGATAAAGATAAGAAATCATGGCCTGAAAAACTCTTTCATGCTTTATGGGCTTATAGGACTACCACTCGCAATGCAACGCGGTCAACTCCATATTCATTGGTATATGGAACAGAAGCAGTCTTTCCAATTGAAGTTCAATTTCCCTCACTCATAGTAGCCATTTGTGATCAGTTATCTACAGATGAGCAATCCCAAAAGTGGTTGAATGAATTGGAATAGTTAGATGAGAAAGGATTGTGCACTTTGCACCACTTGGAAATCTATCGGAATCGAATAGCACGAGCTTTTAACAAAAAAGTTCGTCTTCGTTCATTCATTCAGGGAGAATTGGTATTGGTTCTCAGAGCATCAATGATACCAGGAAAGAAGCCTCCCAAGATTGAACCAAAATGGGAAGGACCTTATTCAATACATAAGGGCTACTCCAATGGAACGTATTCTCTAATCTCAATGGATGGAGAACACATCACGACTCCAACTAATGCCAGATTTCTGAAGAAGTATTTTGTATAAACACAAAATATTGTTACCAGAGCCAAAACAGTCACATTGGTTCATATTATGTCCTACATGACACTAAACTGTATTATGTCCTATCTACATGACATTAAACTGTACAGAAGTTCCTTATTTGTCCGAGATGACATTAAACTATATTTTGTCCGAGATGACATTAAACTATATTGTGTCCTAGCAACATGAAATTAAACTGTGTGGCACTTTCATCGTCCAGCATGACGATAAACTGTAAAAAGTCCCCAGAACTGATATCCTCATATTGGTTCACCTTAGTCCTAGCTACATGACTTTAAACTGTACAGCAATGTTCTATTGTCCAACATGACGATAAACTGTATAACCTTTTTTTCGTCCAACATGACATTAAACTGTAGAAAAGAAGATGTCCCTGCAACATGACACTAAACTGTGCAGCACCAGTTCGTCCTTGCTATATGACGTTAAACTATACATCCATGGTCGAGTATGACTTTAAACTGCAACTTTGTCCCACACGACATTAAACTGTGAAAAAGTTCCCTAAACCGTCCAGCATGACCTTAAACTGCATCATCCCTGGTCCATGTATATGACCATAAACTATTTGCAAATCCCTTACGTCCAGCAAGACATTAAACTGTGACGTCCTAACTACATGACGATAAACTGTATAAAAGTCCCTTACGTCTGGAAAGACGTTAAACTATATAATCTCAAAGGTCCAGTATGACATTAAACTGCACCATTCACGGTCCATGCATATGACCTTAAACTATTCGCACTTTCGTCCGACATGACGTTAAAATGGTACACTCTTTTGTCCTTACAGCATGACAATAAACTGCACAATCCCCCTTTCGTCCAATATGACGTTAAACTGTATTGTCCCCATCGTCCTAACTACATGACACTAAACTGTACAGAAAGTCCTTGATATGTCCTACATGACATTAAACTGTTATTTTGTCCCTGCTACATGACACTAAACTGTGCAGCACCAATAGTCCTAACTGCAAGACTTTAAACTGCATAGTCCCTGAATATGTCCTACATGACATTAAACTGTGCATCGTTAAGGTTGTTATTACCTCTTGTTTCTCACACCAAGTATGACTCACGTGAGCTTAGAGCAAACCTCAACCATAACACTCTCTTTGGGCCCCTAACCATGTGTAAGTCCCAACAACATTTTAACTAGATCGTTGTCCCCAAGAACAACTTGATCATTAATTCATTATTTAATTGAACTACACGGACTTTGATCCTTGCCCTCCAGGCTGGGTATGTAGGCAACCTCCCAGGGTTCAAGCCCAAAAGCAATCTCTTCACATCGGTTCACCACCATCTCATATGATTTTGATTTGTGAAACCGCCCCTGGAATCAATATCTTTACATTAATTCATTTTTGTCCTTGTTATACGACGTTAAACTATACAACACTTTTGTCCGGCACGACAATAAACTACAATATTCTTTGATTTCCTCATTTGAGAGAGAACTATTATTGACATTGATTTTTCAATCATGGTTTTTCATTTTGAAAAGACTACGTGCATACATGGTAATGCCTAAACTTTTTATCTTAGGTTAAACCATCATTGCACTAAAGTCCCCTTTCACCCTTCACATGTACGAACCAAATTTGTGCAAAGGGTAGTTCTAGAACTACGTGGACTTGATTCCCATCCTTATGGGATACATAGGAACATTTGAGTGTCCCTCGAATCCAGTCCCAAGTCTTTTGGGCCTAACCCCAAATTTCACTTTCAGTCCCTTGGCTGAAAAGTCCTCATGAAAACACACATTGTGTATTCATTATTATGGTCCGAATTCTATGACCCTAAACTAAGATCACTCATACTTTCGTCCTGCACGACGTTAAACTGCATTTCAAGAACTACGTATGGCTTGATTCTCATTCTTATGAGATACGTAGTGAAATCCAAGTTTCAATTCAGGACCCAGCCACAACATGATTATGGTTATCATTGACCTATGTATCTCTATATACATTGGACAATACCCATCTTTATGTGTTATAATCCTAACCTTAAATATTTTTCAGATCTTCATAACCCTTTTCATGACTTCTAATCACAAAAATGTCAAACTTCTGAGAATTATTTTGCCTGACTATGCAGCACGTGCCCATAGGTGGCCTTGCATAAACAGTCCACATAACAGACTTTTCAGCCAAAAGATGCTATTTATTTGACCATGCATCCAATGCCCTTAGGTGGCCCTGCATATTTCAACCCCCTAACGGGTTTTGTTAAATAATAGTAACTTCATTCTTGGGAAGAATGCCTCTTTTGTCCTTATTTGTCTTAAACGACAGTATGTAGGGATCCGCAAAAAAATAGCCATCCTTAACATATTTGTCCCATATCCTTTTTCATGATATGAAAGTATTCAAGTCTATGATTTATTCTTCTTCCCTATGTTTGGGTCAGACCTTCGTAGGAGTGATGTTCATCCAGTTCTTCAATATTCTTGTTCGGAAATATCTTCTCCATATTCAAGTACCTCTTTCCATACAACAAACTCTATACTTTAGAAAATTTGAATCTCCATAAACTTTCACTGGCTTTTTAGCACTATGAAAGTAAATTTCTGGGAGTTCTTTTGCCTGACTATGCAGCACGTGCCCATAGGTGGCCTTGCATAAACAGTCCACATAACAGACTTGTCAGCCGAAAGATGCTATTTATTTAACCATGCAGCCAATGCCCTTAGGTGGCCCTGCATATTTCAACCCCCTAACGGGTTTTGTTAAATAATAGTAACTTCATTCTTGGAAACTACTTCTTCTAATGCCTTTTAGCTCTTTTTCATATCATTCCTCAGATTCAAATATTCTTAAGCCATAGTTTACATTTTTTCTCTCATACTTGAGTATGATAATATGTTTTCAGATAAATTTTCAAAGAATTGAATCAATTTTAATCCATTTTGGTCAAAGCTATTTCGACCTTAAACATTAGCCCCTTTATGTCCGGCATGCATGACTTTAAATTGCCCACAAAAGACAAAGGAACTCTGAATAAAAGTCAAGTTCCAGCTCACTAAATATACATTTTTTGTATGATTTAGGTAATATTGAGCAATTAAGAGATTCAAAGTTTGTAGGATTATTTGTAATAATCCTAGTAAAAATCAAACTATGCTTACTAGGCCCATTGGCTTATGTAAATTTGAAGCAGGTAATGAAAGAATGTAGGTACAAAATGATTGAAGACAAAAGTGTTTTTCATTGATACACAAGAGTTAGAAGGACATCCACAAAATGGAGTCTCTTCTCTTTTTCAAGAATTACAAGAGGCTTTCAACGTAACACTTCATTTGATTTACGGCATCCCAAGCTTCATCAGCAACCACCGGGAATTCATTCATTCAACTGGATACAAAAAGAGATGCAGTGATACCAGCTCTTCTTGGAACAATTTGACTCTGTTTCTGTCCAAGATACTTGGAAGATGGATACATGGATTTGAGAATGGAGCATTGGAAGTAAAGAGCCATTTGGAGAGAGTACTCTTTTCAGATATTGCTCTAATACCATGTTTGTTTTCTCTCCACCAACCGGTAGTGGAAAACATTTCAGCCCATGGGTTTGCCATTTTAATATCTGCAAGGAAATGGCATGGAATGAGAATTTGAAAGTTCACACCATTGTTGTTGCTCTTAATGCACAACATAACCGAAATGAAGGAGTAGCAGTGCAGCTGCATTTCAGATGTATAGTTGTTTTCATTTTGAACATTGACTCCTTGCAAGTGACCATGACCACATAGAGACAAGTAGATGCTCTGTGGGAAGTTAAGATGATATTTCTTCAAATACTTAGCCAAATCTGGGAAAGTGCTGTCGCAGATATCATAGTAATCATGGCCAATGATGTTCATCATGTCATCAATCCGCTTGCTAGCCAGTTCATCAGCCGTTCCAATTCCCTTGGGAACCACTGAATCTGCACAAAAGATGAATAAATTAACTCTTAAATAGGTTTATTTTTTCATAAAATTTGTGAAAGAAATTTGAAAAATGGCTAAAGGAATGAAGTCGCGCAAGTCTGAACATGCCGCGCAAGTATTCGTGTGCCGCGCTAGTTTTTGACGCGCAAGTATAAACCACGCAAGTATAAATACCTTTACAGTAGCACGACATCAAGGAAAAACACTAGAAAACAGAGCAACCTGCGCGGCTAAAGTGACCTGCGCGGCGAGAGCTCGAAGGTATGATGTCCGGAAATCCGGATACTTGTACGGAGGTGAGGCCATGTATTTATAGGCCAGGAGGCCTATCTACGCGCCGTACCCAGAACGCTTAAGGCCTGCGCGACGAAAACTTGCGCGCCGCCCTCTGTGCACTAAAGACTTGCGCGCATCCCTTTTCCTTTGGAGGGATTCGATTTCCTCAGAGTCAAATCCTCTTTTCTCTCTGGATCCAACTCTGAGGGGGGAATTTTGTTGACGCTCCTTTCGTCATAGAATCTAAAGATCGGAAAAGGGAATATCTGAGCTCAAAGTGATTCATCCTTTGAAGAAAATATCAAAAATCGACAAAGGCAGGAAGAAAGGATCCACAGCAACTGCACCGCGCAAGTTATCTCACTATCGCGCAAGTGTACTTGAGCGACGCCCTTGGTCGCGCAAGTGACTTGCGCGACCTATGTGATAACCGCCTGGTAACCGCCCGGGGTCTTCTCCTGCCTATAAATAGACCCTTTGGGCCCCCCATTCGGGAGGATCTTTTTTCCGAAACTTGGATTGATGCTCCCGACGCCCAAGTCTCTTCTCAAAGCTTCCGGAACACTTCTAAGGTAATTTCTTACCTAGAACGGAAGATCTAAAGAGAAGAATTAAGGCCTAAGTGTTGAAACTTATCAACACTTGCGCGTCGACTTATTTCCTTCAATATAACTTGCACGTCCTTTTTCTGGAAGAACCTCAAGAGGATTCTAAAGGGTTTAATAAAGAGTCGCTCAAGCATTTCAATGCTGGTTGAAAATCGCGCAAGTGCCCATCATGTCGCGCAGGTATACTTGCGCGACCAATACTTGCGCGCCCACGCAAGACTTGCGTGCCTTCCAAGACTTGCGCGCCCATTCCTTTTTGGGTGCCCATCTTGCCCATTTTACCCCTCTTAAGCCATTTCACCTTTCCTATTCAAGATTCAGTCTTCAAGATACTCTTCAAAGCCATTTATGGCATGATTTCTTGATTTTACTTCCTTATCTGAAAGGAATTCTGTGGAATATCTCTCAAAACCTAGTGATTTAAACATCTTTATGTCACCAAAGATTGAGAGTTCATTCATTCAACCTCATTCTTTAAGATGAGAGAATCCTTAACCTGGGTCTCCTTTTCAGGAATAATCCCCAGTTATAAGTTCTTTAATCTGGGCATCCTCCTTAGGAGTAAGCCCCAAATTCTTAAAGTTCTCAAACATGGGCATCCTCCTCAGGAGTAAGCCCCAAACCTTAATTCCTTAACTTGGGCATCCTCCTTAGGAGTAAGCCCCAATCCCTAAATATGGGCATCCTCTTCAGGAGTAAGCCCCAAACCAAGTCCCCTAACCTGGGCTTCCTTCTCAGGAATAAGTCCCAGTCATAAATCTTGGGCATCCTTATTAGGATTAAGCCCCAAGCCTTAATCCCTAACCTGGGTCTCCTTTTTCAGGTATAAAACCCAGTTATAATCTTGGGCTTCCTTTTCAGGAATAAGCCCCAAGTCACCTAATTTCTCTTTAACCAGTCCTAAATTACCCTTGATTTGGGTTTCCTTTTCAGGAGTAAAACCCAATCATAAGTCTCCTCCTAACTTGGGCATCCTCCTTAGGAGTAAGCCCCAAAATTAGAGTATTCAAATCTCCATGAAGCACATATACCTTTATGGACCTTGTTCATGGATTTTCTCTCCAAAAGTGAATCCTAAACCTTCATCTATCTGGGCAGTCATACATACATAATCCCCAAACAATTTCTTATGATTGCATATTTCATGGCACAATTGTCTAATTTTTACCAATGCCTCTTGTTTCTCACACCGAGCATGACTCACGTGAGCTTAGAGTGTAAAAGTAATTATGACATTCTTCTTTGAGCCATCAATCATAAACATCATACTCCATTACTCGAACTACGTGGGTTCTGATTCCTTTTCCAAAACAAAGGATACGTAGGTAGCCCATTTATGGGTTCGATCCCAACTTTGAAATAATCCTTGTCCTTCTGAATGACGATAAACTTCAAGTGCCCCACTGAGTGGCTTTAAAACCATCCTGGTCGTCATAATGACCAAGAGACTTTTATATAAATGTTTTGAAGGATACCATTGACCAAGAATCTCTAAACAGATATAGATGATTCTCTATTGATGAAGAACCTCGAATACATATAAAAGATTCTCTAAATTTCTTGCATATTTAATCATTTATTGTTAAAACTTAAGGAAATCTCATTTTATACTTGGTAATATAATAAGGATTCACGAACATAACTTAAATCTATAAAGAGAGTCCTGGAGTAGACAATAATTCCCCTCAAAAAGGTGTGATGAGTCCGACCTCCCATCCTCTCGACCAATGCAAATTCCTAAGCCTCATCAGTCCACAAGCTAATGAGCACCTACCTTTGGAAAGTAGGTCCAAACGGATGTGGAATCATTGGATGTTTCCGGTTCTACGAACAAACCCGCTAGAAACCAATCGGAACGTTTGAATCTCCCGTCCAGGAGGTCATCCCCGGATTCCGTGCGAAACAATATACATTTACATTTTATATTTCTTTGTGGTTTTCAGGGTCCTCTACTAAGTATTTTTATACTCACCCATGCACAGGCTTTTCCAACACGTGTCATGTCTTGTGCAGATGCGGGGCCTTTTGACAGAGTCCATGGCGGACCAGGACCAGACCAAGCTTTGTGAGCTTCCATATAGGATGAGTTGTCTCAATGGATACGAGCAGTGGACTTAGTACCTATTTTATTCTTATAAGTTTAAATTTGTAGTTTATAGAATCTTTCTTTTGGTGGGCTTGTATTTTGGTTCAGTTTACATTTTGTACTTTACTTTCTGATGTACTCTATTAGTTCGGTTTAGTTGTATGCATGCATTTTTTCCTTAGTGAGTTTTTTTCATTTCAGTATTTGTGGGCTTAATAATGTGTGAAGGTGTATAGGTACTTAGGAAATGCCTCCCATGTTAGTGATATTCCTACTCGGTGCTAGTCGTCATCTTCCTATCCTATTGGAGGCAGGCTTGGGGAGTTGTGGAAAATTCCCCAATAGGAAGGGTCATGATAGAGTGGTATCAATGGTGGTAGGTTCTACCATAAGACCAAGATGTTGTGATATTGGTTTAGGGAAATAGTGTTAAGTGTTTCAAGCTCGTCTTTCAGGCCAGGTACTCTAGTGTTGGTATAGGCCGTCGACGTATCAATACACTGGGACTCTAATAACTTGATTTTCAACTTGGTACATGAGAACACTGGTTGTAGGGAAACAAAAAAATGGCACATGCATCATATAGGAATGGGTTGTGTTTTCCATGTCCTATATTGTCAGCTTTTCAGATATACTCTTTGACTGTGGTACATCTTATTTTCTTACAGGATGCATCTGCAATGAATACCATCTAGGATTCAGTAACTTGATCAAGAGGATGACCCCTCAGTAACAAGGAATTTATTTAGGGACCAGTTCTACAAGAATTACCTCTAGGTGGTGAACCTACTATACCACCACCAGTAGAGCAACATGTAATACCTATAGTACTAGTATACGAGGAGATCAGGATGAGAACGCTCCATGAGTTTCAGATATAGATACCCCTTAGGTTCCAAGGTGATCCTGACCCTCAGGCGGATGAGGATTGACATGATGTGGTGACCAGAGTTTTCCATCTTGTGAGGACACCATTAGACCATATGGTGATCCTAGGATGAAAACTTATTCAGGTTTCATCGGGAAGATGGTGGATTTTGACCATGCATACTCCTGAAAAAGATACTCCTTCATTAAAGGAGTTCAGGTGACTCTTTAGGAAGAATTTATCTCTGGTTATGCTGAGCGTAGTGCGTATTCAAGAGATTCTTCAGCTCCAACAGGGTATTTTAATGGAAGTTAACTATTCATCGTGGTTCACCAACCTTTCTAGGTACTCAATGGATATGGTTAGGGATTAGTAATTCAGAGATCGGGACTTTGAGTGAGGTATATGAAAGGACATCCAAGCTAGTGTCATGACTCTATGAATTTTGACTTATGCAGGAGTTCTCGAGTGAGATTTGGTGGTTGAGAGCTTCTTGGTTGAGCAGAGATAGTCTTTGGCAGTCAGTAGTAGAGAGATAGGTGCAAAGACCTTAGTAGTAGGGAACCAATGTTAGGAATAGGGATAGGTATGTGGGAGACATCATAGGAGGACTTAATATAGGGCATATATTGTTCAAGGCTCTCAGGATGGATACAGTCATCCTAGGTAGAGGTGATTCTACTCATGTGACGGAAGGGGAAATCTTGCTAGAGATTTCCCAACCTGTTGAACTACTGACAGGGAGGTAGTGGATGGACCACTGAGGCAGAAGTAGAGAGTGGAGCAGGTAGACCTGCTAGGCAGATGATGTGGAAGAAGAGTAGAGATAGATACAGGAGGCTCCAGATTCTTTGACCTACTTCCACCACCACCCCCAGGAGGTCCACACCAGGCTCCGAGAGCTAGGGGATAGGGGTGGGGAAGCTACACGTGGTCGAGGTATATGACCCAAGGACTCCAGGGATGATCTGAGATACCATTTGATCTGTGTTTTTTCTACCATAGCATCCATATTTATAGACACAAGTTCCCATTATTATTTCCTCTCCACATTTATTGTGTTAAACCATGAGATTCTAGTGGAGTTTTTGACTCAAACCTTATGCTTAGAGACACCTACAGGAGGTGACTCGATGACCACACATATTTTATAAAAATGTGATCTTACCCTTGGAGGTGAGAGTTTTAGTTAAAACCTCTTGGTGAAATCATTGAGGCCTTACGATTTCATTCTCATTATGGATTGGTTATCTTTGGTCCAGGAATAGATTGACTGCTTTAGGTGAAAAGTGTGGTGTGTCCCCAGCAATGGAATGATCTTTTCCTTTTTTGTTGAAAAGGAAACCCATAAATCCCAGAATGGGATCATGCTTAAAAGGGTATGGATAATCACTCATGAGTTGGATAGCCTTACCCTTGGAGAAGCAGATGTTGTGAGATTTTAGTTCCCAGCAGTATTGGTGGAGTATGAGGATTTCTTTCCAAAAGATGTTCCAAGATTACCTCCCCACCAGGAAATCGACTTCTACATCGACTTACATCTCAGTACAGCACCAATATCCTCACCAGTGTATTGGATGGATCTCATAGATCTTCACAATATGAGGGTGTAGTTGGAGTATTTTCAGAGGATGGGATTCATAAGACCCATTGTTTCACCCTGGGTAGCCTCAGTTTTGTTTGATAAGATGGTAGAAATGAGTCTGAGGTTGTGTGTGGATTACCGAAGCCTGAATCAGGTAATTGTGAAGAACAAGTATCCACTACCAAATATTGATGACCTATTTGATCAGATGATAAGGGTGCAATGTTTCTCAAAGTTTTACCTTTGATCAGGTTACCACCAGTTACAAGTACGAGATGAGGATATACCGAAGATGACTTTCAGATTTCACTACGTTCACTATGAGTACTTGGTGATGCCTTTTGGAATGACTAATTCCCCTGCAGTGTTCATGGGACTTATGAACATGATCTTTTAGTCATAATTAAACTAGTTCATAGTGGTATTCATCAAAAACATCCTTCTGTACTCGGCATCAGAGGAGGAGCAGGCAAGACACCTGCAAATGGTTCTAGATGTACTCTGAGAGAACTAGATTTATGGGAAGCTCAATAATTTCCAATTCTGGATATAGGAGGTTCACTTTTTGGGACATGTTATCTCAGAAGATGGCGTAGAATTGGACCTATCCAAGGTCAAGATGGTGTTAGCATCAGATCCACCATGGAGTGTGATAGAGGTGCAGAGCTTCCATGGGTTAGCCCAATACTACTAGAGATTTATCTTTGATTCCTCCTAGATATCATCACCGATGAAAACCTTGACCCAGAAGGGGTATCCTTTATTATAGATAGAGAAGTGCCAGCAGTATTTCTTTTAGTTGAGGCAAAGTTTGACGAGCACATCGATCTTGATATTTCCATAAGAGTGTGTCGAGTAAGTAGTTTTCTGTGACTCATCAAGGACTGGGTTTATCTATTTCTTGATGCAAATATAGGAGGTGATTGCTAATGGTTTTCACCAGCTAAGTCCACATGAGAAGAACTACACGACCCATGATCTTGAGTTGGTAGAGGTAGTCTTCGCATTGAAGATGTGGAAACACTACCTAATGGGTGAATGGTTTATCATTTACTCTAACCACAAGATCCTCAAGTACATCTTCTCACAAAAGGATCCAAATCTAAGGTAAAGGTGATGGATGGAGTTCCTCCAAAATTTTGATGTTGAGATCATCTATACACCTAGTAAGTAGAACATAGTAGCTAATGCTCTCAGTCAGAGATCAAGTTCATAGCTGTTGAGTGAGTCTTCAGAGATATTGGCCTTGCTATAGTTATTCTTCATAGTTAGGTCGGATGCATCTTATCTCCATTCAATGGTTTTTACCCCTCCACTCTTTCAAGGAGTTAGGGAGGCACAACTAGGGGATATCAATTATGATACTTTACGTGCTCAGTTATCCACAGGAAAAGCTCCTAAAAGATATTAACTAGGTGGAGAGCACATCGTCCTCTTTAGAGGATGCACAATTGTGCTAGTGGAATTGTGGGAGGAGGTTCTAAGGGAGTTTAATACATCCCCCTTTGTGGTATATCCTAGAATGGAAAAATGTACTAGGACCTCTAACATTAGTTCTGGTGAATAGGGATCAATAATGCAGCAGTAGAGTTCATTTCTAGATGCTTTACATGGTAGTAGGTGAAAGTTGAGCACCAGGTTCTAGCGCGGTTAGATCACCCCTGGAAGTGTGGGAGTTGAAGTGGGATAGAATATCAATGGAATTCATAACAGTATTACCACAAATATCCATGGAACATGATTTCATCTGGGTGATTTTTGACTGACTCACCAAGTTGGCCCACTTACCAGATTTCTGGGAGAAGAGTTCCATAGAGATATTGGGATGCCTCTATGTATGGGAGATAGTTTGGATTCATGGAATCCCTTCGATGATAGTATCAGATCACGATGATCGTTTCACATCTCGATTGTGGAAGGGATTCCAGGAGTCATTTAGGAATCATCTACACTTGAGCACAGAGTTCCATCCCCAGACAGATGGTTATATGGAGAGAAACATTTAGATTCTAGAGGATATGTTGTGGGAATATATCTTGGACTTTTCTCACAGTTGGTAGGACCACCTACCACTGGTTGAGTTTATGTACAACAACAGCTACTACTCTACCATTAGTATGGAACCGTTTGAGGCTTTATATGGATAACCATGTTAGTCATCACTTTAGTCGACTGAACTCGGAGTTTCATCACTCATCATTCCAGAGTTGGTATGAGATACCACCGAGAAGGTTCAGATCATCCAGGAGTGAATAGAGACTACATAGAGCTGGCAGAAATCCTATGTTGATAGATGGCGGAGACCTCTCGAGTTTTACTACTAACCTTAACTTTTTATTAAAACTTTAAAGAAGTACACCAAAAACCTTCTCAAGGGGGACAGAAGTAGTGAAGACCCAGTACATCCCCTTGGATCACCGTCCTACACTTGATGAGTAGGGAACCTAAGCTATCATAAATCACAAGAGTATCAGCAGGATTCTCCAATCAAGAAAGCGAGTCAGCTGCAAAATTACCTTCCCTCCAAATATGATGAAGATTTCATCCAAGTTTTAACCCTATGATGCATCTATGAAGAAAATAAATCAAGTTCCAAGGAGATTCACACCGAATAAAGGACACCAGAATTTCCGAATCGGAATCAATCTCCTCCACCTGGATATCCTGCTCCCTACAAATCTCCATGCCAGTAACCAAGGCCCGCACCTCTACCTCTAATGAAGATCTCATACCATAGAATGCACTGAACATGAATAGAACCAAACCTCATTATTCCTGAAGCACCCCGCCTCCTCTCATTAGTCCCCCCATACAGGATCCATCCGCATTCAAATTCCACCCCTGTATTGGAGGTATCCACCTAATCCACATACCATCCTTCTTCGTGAGGTTGCTAGGCTGATGTGTAAGACCACACAACGGTTCCATAAAATGATTCCTCGAAAATAGTGAACCCATATCCTATACTAATGCCCTCAAAAATACCTGCAAGAGCAAGGTAGACTTCCTGTTACCACCACTTTCATAGTTACAGGCCCCCGGATGACCAAACAGACTGATGCAAGGATGACCGCCCGGACCTTGCAGCCTCCATCCCAACCTTCAACACCATGAAACCAAGAATAGATGATCCCCTGTATAGATAATTGTTTATCCGCAATAAAAGGTTTTGGAGAAAAATGTGACCACAAGTAGTTCTCAGCTTCTCCAAAAGAAAAGGTGAGATATTGATTCAACTTGCGGCCGCTCGCAGAAAAAACACTAAGATGCCAATGCAATCCCTCTCTGTTGTATGTTCTTATCTGTGGGCAGTGCTTTATTCCTAATCCACCAAATGAGAAAATTCATCTTGGAAAGGATATACATCGACCACACCTTGATCACTTCTACCTCTTGCAGACCCTCTAAGTTCACCATTCTCATATATTATTTAGCATAGAACCTTCCCAAGGATGACCCTGTGAAGAAACATACATCTAGTACCTCATTCAATATTATTCCTTCTTGCATCCTCCTTTATTCAGCATTGAGAAAGGAAGGTAGTAGAATAGGTTGAATATAGGCCCCCTTATACGAAATTTCTAGGAGTGGACAGCTAGGAAACTGTAGCTTCTCCCTCACCAGGTACATGATGTATTCCATGTGTCGTATCTGAGGAGGTATGTGCATGACCCATCGCACATCATCAACTAGGGAGAGCTATACATCGAGGATGGAGAGACCTTCATAGAGTACCCAGGGGAGATTGGGGATTGATAGGAGGGGATCCTTTATGGATGAGGGATTCTCTTAGTGTGTGTCCAGTGGTAGTACTGGAACCTTTACGAGAGCATGTGCAAGCAGGAGGCTCAGATTATTGTGTAGTACCCATATCTGTTTGAGTAACTAATTTTTTTGGCTTTTCAGGGACGTAAAAGTCCTAAGGTGGGGAGAATGTAATGTCTCGAATTTTCCATTTATTATTTTCAAATATTATATAGAATTATTTTGAGACCAACCTTTGTGATGGTGTGCGATTCTGGGGCCCAGGGTGCCCAGAATAAATGTTTCAAATAAACTAAACTTTTAAGTAGTGTGTGCAAATGGTATTTCTGAAAAGGTTTAATAACTCTTAAATGGGTTCTCAGATCAAAAATCTAAGGGCACCGTTGAGTTCAGAGCATCGACTTTACCTTATGCAGGGCCTAACATTGAATGGTGTGGGTCAGCTGCAAAAGTTAATTTTTGGATGTTTTAAAGGAAATAAAATAAATTAATATTTTATTTTATTTTAAACATCTTAAATTAACTCAATGAAACATTTGTTGGTTTTAAATATCTAGGATCCCAGGGTTAGGATCATAACCCTGTAAAAACTTTCCTTTGATGCTCTGGAGTTTTGGAGAGGGGCCATCCTTTGAGGAATCTCGATGAATGACGATGAGTGACGACACATGGATTGTTGCTCAGTGAGATCGAATCTCGACTGATAACTACTCCCCCTCTTCATCGATGATCTAGGGAGGGGTTATTGTTTTAATTTCATTTTCCCTATTCTTTGAAAAAATGATGAATGTGGATCAACCCACGAACAGTTTGATCCACAGATCGCTTGTTCTTGTATGAGGATCTTTTATTGGGTTTATTTTGGAGAATTTATCCATGTTTGTTTGATTCATATTTTTATTTCTCTATTTGAAACTTCTAATGGAATAATATCAACACTATGATGAATGATGATGGAGTTTTCATTCCTCAATTCTCTATTTGGATTTATTCTCCACTTTGACATGTAAGTTCTTCACAGGGATATGAACAACAGATAATTGACTGTCTGTCTCACAATGTAATAATCCCAAACTAGAGATCCGATATTGTGACGATCAAGCAGAGGTGCGATAATGATGGAGAATGATGAATTGGACTAGATCAGACGAAATTGTTCCTCAACCGTTCTTCACATGGATGATCGAAATGTATTTGTGGATGCGATCGAAGGCCCGAAACCTATATTTTTGGGGATATCAAGGTGGGACGACATCTAATATTCATTTTTGATGTGATTAGATGATTTAATTAATATATTTAAGATCACTCGAGGTGCATTGGTGAAGAACTAGAGTTATGTAAATTCTCGAAGAACGTGAGGTGTTCTCTGAAGAACATGGCATGTGGTGTAGGCCCTACGGCAGCTAGGGTTTTGTGATACAGGATGTGATGAAACGGCATGTGAAAACTATCACACGGTGTATGGTTACTTACATGGGACTCAACGTGTATCTCTAATGATACACAGACATGGGGTGGATTACACGGAATTTTCTCTACCTCACAGCCATACCAGGCCGGTTACGCGAGTTGACTCGTGTACCGGTACACGGGTTGGCATACATGGGTCAAAGCCATGTGAAGGCACATGGTCAGCATCCCTAGAGCAGACCCTGTATAATCGTACATGTCATGTGATCATTACTACATATCATGTATGTTCTTTTTACACGACATTCTCTCTGACTCGACCCATTTCACATGGGAAATACCCAAAGTCAAGGGACATGGGGTGTGACCTTGATACACACCATATAATCTCTTCTACATGTCTTGAAATCCATGTTCACTATTCCATGGATAAGTTTTGTCTGGGTAAGTTCCCCTTTTACACATTTCCCTGAAGGTCAGGTATCGTTTCCATGCACAGGAGTATGATCCATTCAAGAGGACTTTCTGGATAGAGGCAGACTCCCTCCGAGAGGCCCGAAGCGATATCCTATACCCATTATTGGCCCTAGGTAGAGTATGTTATCGATGTAACCAAACCTACAAGCTACACATCCTCTACTTATCAAGTGAATCTGGATGATTCATGGTATACATTAAGGTCCTAGAAGTGATTCGCATCCATTTATCATGATCTTTCCGCGCTTAGGTGTGAGTTATTCTATAATGAGTGCATTTGTTCTCTATTCAGATATATCAGTGTATCTATCTCTCTCTATTAACACTTCTTGATGAACGGTAATTCTCAATTAGACAACATCAATGCTATCAGACTCATAGAGTGAGTTATCTCAGAGGATTTATTCATGGAATCTTTGGACTGAATCCCTAGTGTGGGTATGCGGGTCGTTGTGACTTACCTCTAGACTATGGGTCTAGGTTTCGAGTATATCTGGATGTTTCTCTTGTTATATTTTCTATATACATATACTGTGTAGAGATGAATATATTTTTACTTTGTATATTTATTTTTAGTCTTCGGGGTCCTCTACTAAGTATTTTTATACTCACCCCTACACAGACTTTGCCTACATATGTCATGTCTTGGTAAGACGAGTGGCCTTTTGGTGGAGTCCAGGGTGGACTAGGACCGTTCCGAGATTTTTGATCTTCCTAATAGGCTGAAGTTTCCCTAAGGCTATGATCAGTAGTCCCAGTGCCTATTTATTTCTTATAGGTTGAAATTTTTAGTTTGCAGACTCTTTCTTTTGGTGGGCTTGTATTCTGGCTCAGTTTACTTTCTGTACTTTACTTTCCATTGTATAATGTTGGTTTGGGTTTAGTTGTATTCATGTATTTTTTTCTTAGTGGGTATTTTTTTATTTCATCATTTTTGGGCTTGGATATGTGTGTGTGTGTACAGGTAATTAGGCAATGCCTCTCATGTTAGTGATATGCATTCTCGGTACTAGTCATCAACCCCTGGACTTTTAGAGGTGGGATTAGGGAGTCACGACATGGGCCCCATTGGGATGGGACGTGACACATTCTCTGTAGGAACCTCAAGATGAAGTTTTTGGGCTAGAGCCTCAACTAGGATCTCTAGCTATTGCACTAAAATTATTGAGATGAAATAATTATTGAAACCTATGTCTAAAAATACTAAATAAAATGTAAAAAACACAAAGATCGTACCTATAATCATCTAGTGTGATGGGCGGTCATAAGCCTCCAGAGCATACAGTTATTTGCAACCCTAACCGCCAACTCCCTAAGAATGGTGTGGGACACCTAGTACTAGTGGTGGAAGGATATCATAGTGTTATCCACCGACAAATGATCATCCTCCTCCTATTCCATCTATGCCTCCTTGGGGGCCTCCCTTCCCTCTCTTGGGAGTTCCATGATCACAGGACTCTCTCTATCATGGTCATTCTTCGACTATCTATTGGTGCTCCTCAATGCATCTGGTCGAGTAGTCACACGATATGTAAACTTTACCATCACAAGAAAAATCACCACCCCTCTTTGTGATTCTCTATTCCTCTTCATTGTACCTATGTCACATGACCATGTGTTAGAGTCCGGTCATGATAGGATCTTCTTCACTAAGATCCTACTGACTGGCGCCGGTTAGCTGCTGCAGACGACTCATCTATGTGATTCCCACTACTATCTCTAACTACCTAGTATCCCTCTGATATAAATGTCTCTATCACTAGTTCTCTCTCTAACACCCTAGCATAGGTGGTAATTCACAAGGGCACCACACTGGCATGGATCTCTCTACAATTTCTCTCCTCAAACTTTCATGCTCAGAAGTAGCCATCTCAAATCATGTCAATGGAGTACCATGTAAGGTCTATGAACCTTGTTTCATACTCATCCACTATCATCCCTCCATGATTTATATTCTAAAGCTCCTGAATTCGAACTGAGTGAAAATAGGAGTGGTAGTACTCCTCATGGAACAGCTACTCTAAGTCGGGCAATAAGAGTGTCAAATCATCAGGCATCTGGGTAACAAGACTCCACTAGAACCTAGTTTCTCTATAGAAAATGATATCTTCTAGAATAACCACTTAATTATTTAGTTTCTAGATGAGTCTAATGATATGGACCACTAACTCTAGCTAATTTTATGCTGCCTATGCATCTAGCACTCTACGAAAGCTCAGTGGCCTCTAGCGCTGGAACTCAAAAAGTGCTCTAAGCCTGCACACATTCTTATCCTATTTTGTTGAGATGATATACTTATATATAGGTGTAGGTGATGATACATTCCAAAATGGAGGAAGAAGCTCACGAGATGGACCCTAAACTGAGGCCTCATCACTCATCAGATTTTCATTGTGATCGAGAACTGGTACCCCAAATGGTTGTCGTCAGGAAGGTATCCTAAAACATTAATCTATACGGACCACAATCATATGAGAATATATAAATATATTAATGAGGATATGGATTAAGAAGGATCTTCAAATACTCAATATTATATGATGCATGTACCATTGATCCCTTCAACCAGTATCTCAGTAAGGTGAGTCAACAAATAGGTAGTCAAGGTCCCGGGGGCTGTATATGTTAGCCACCCATACCATCACTAGATTCCCAAGCCTGAGAGCCACACTTGAGACACTTTGAAATTGTTGCACTAATCCTAACTAAATACTCATAAGGGGACTATGATAGAAAACATACCAATGAATGAACTGCTTTGATACCAATCTGTCAGGAATCGACCCTAACTAGGGCTCAAGCTACAACTACCCCAACACTGCCTCCAAAGGTCTGGGGTGGCGACAATCACTAAAAGGAATATCCTAAATGGGAGGCCTTTGACTAATTTTCCTATAAAATCACACCCAACCATCTTAATATAGAAGTGAAAATGAATAATAATAAAAATATTCAATAGCAAGAAAGTAAACTAAGCATGAAAACCCTCTAGGGTGTACAAGAGTACAATAGTGTAAACTTAAAAGTAAAAGGGAAAAATACACACTCAACAATAGATGTGTCTCAACATGATAAAAACTAGGAGGTAAAATAATGACAGAGCCCATCTCCTTATCTCCAAGATGTGACCATCATATACAGTCCTCATCCCAGTATCCCGAAACTGCTTTGAAGTCATCACTGACTTGTCCATCATCTTCATAAGACATGAAATGTGTGGGAAAAATCCCATGAATGGGTGAGTATATACATATAATTTAGGATGCCTCAAAATATAATGGTGGATAAGTAATAAACACAAAATAAATAGAAAGATGGTAGATAAAAAATAGGATACATCTCAGCTAAAAGCAAGATAAAGAGTAACCTTGTCCAAGAAAAATGGGCTCAATATGGTGTATAGATCAACTACACTTCGAGAATTTTCCACCCACAGATGGAGAGTAACTTCTTCCAACCACAAGAATATAAACACAAGAAACACGTGGAATAACCCATGCGTCTTCACAACACATGGTAGGAGAGTAACCAAATCTAAAGTTATAGATATAGATGTGTGTGTGTGTATGTATTCTCAGTAAAAGAATCTGATACGATAGGGTAAGGGGATCTCCATATCACTACCCAACCCAAGAAAAGAGTCTCCAATAGTTCTAGAAGTCCAACAATAATCCTTAATATCTCTCGCATCTTCCTAGGAGAAACCATACAAGTCAATCCATTCCTCATCATTGTTCCATACCGTCGAGGGGCCATAATATCTAGGTAGTAGACCCATTACCTAGTACAATAAGGGGGTTCCACTAACTGAATAGATAGAGGAACCATGCCCCATTCCAACAGGAGGGTTCCACTCTAATAGTCAATAGAGGAAACCTTCCCTACCCAGTAAGAGTGTTCCACTCTTTGGATATATAGAGGACCCAAACCCAATTCCAAAATTGGGTTCTACTCTAATAGTTGGTATAGGACCCATATCCTACCTAGCAAGAGGGTTCCACTCTCTGATATTAGAGAACCCATTCCATGACTCTGTAGAAGGGTTCCACTCTAGAAATCTATAGAAGATCCATGCCCAGCCTGGTTGTAGGTTTCCACTCTAAAATTTTATAGAGGATACATGCACATCCCAACTAGAGGGTTCCACTCTAAAAGTCATCAAGGACCCATGCTTAGCCCAGTTGTAGTGTTCCACTCGAGATGCCTCTAGTGATCTTGTGTGGTCACTCCCATCATCTAGAATTTCATAAACAAGCACCATGCTCAAGACATCTCATATAATATCTCAAAATACTCAATATAGGGAACCATAACTAGCTATATGAAAAAACACACAGTATAGGCTACTCATAAGCCAAAATACAAGTTCAAATGAATGAGATACAAGAGGTTGAAGTTTCCTAAAAAGGTACCAAGGGGTACATGGCATGTGAGGGGAACCACAGGGTTTGTGGTCCCACTCCATCACCTGGTTATATCCATGTAGGTACATGTATCACCAATCATGTAGGGAGACATGGTGTGTAAGGGATATACACAATATGATTATTCCACTCATGGTCCTAGCCATATGAATGGTCATGTATGTGTATCCATACCATGTTCATGTACTCAGAAGGCCATGTCTATGTACTCCAACACACGGCATGCCTCTGGCCATGTCTTCCAACATGGGTTCATGTCCGTTTGCTCCACCACATGGACCTTCTACCTAGGGATGTGGTACATAGAATATATGATGTATACATATTGTTCCATCCTTATGATTTTTCAAAACCCCAGCCAAAGCATAATAGGGTCTATATGTTCTGTGTTCATCGAACTACACAGTGTGTAGTCAAATTTTTCACATAAATCTAGATCAAGACTCCACACATAAAATCTAGTTGTTCCACTATATATATCACCTCCACACCATCCAAAACCATGGGATTTGGTCTTAATTCATCATTTCTTGCCATCATTTCCTAGAAATCAGATTCCGTTATTCTTTTTAGATTATGCATACACACCACATGAAACTCGTCCACCCACCATCTTGGATCTAGACATTAAATCAATAAAATGATCAAATGTATCCCACAAAGCCTCTGTTATCATCCCTAATTCATAATTCAATTCCTCTCACATAGATTCCTCATGATTCTGGGGGTTCGATCAGGCTCAGTACCACCGAAAAATGTCAAACTGGGATAGCTGGGTCCAATTGGTGATGAATGTGAAGAAATTGAGGGTTAAAGGCATGAAAACAAATGTTTAACCATCTATTTTGAAAGAGTTCTTCGTCAATGATCAAGAATGGGGATATAAAAGTTTCTAAATAAAAAATAACCAATTTAAATTTCAATATGAGGGCGTATGAAAATTCCATAACTGACACTAATTGTAAAAGGGAAGATCCTACTCAATAAATTTAATCGATACCAGAAAAATTCATGAATTTATGAGTCATACCTTCAGATTGGATTTTTATTTATTGTATAACATGTTCAAAAATGATTGAAGGAAGTTGTGGCATTTTCCACACTCTGATCTGCTCTGATCTATAGTTTCTTCATCATCCAAAATGACCCACCAATGAAAAGGTAAGGAAAAGCTCTAGATTCCTCCCAAGGATTATGTGGCTAACCCTATAGGATTATCCATAACAGTTAATTTATAAACATTCCTATTAGGTTAAAATAATCAATTAATTTAATTTAATTAATTAACCAACTAAACAAAACGAGAATGGGTGACATATTTGAATTCCCAATGTTGAACTCTTTTAGGTCATGAATAGGGTAAACAATTCATTCTAAACTCAACCATGATATCCTATTTATGATATGATATTTCTTTTAAGATTTATCACATTTTCATAAAGAAATTGTTTGCGCACAATATAAAATATTTTTAATATTTTAATTAAATTAATTCCATGAACACTTGGCCATGGAATCGCACTCTGTCTCAGTACCTGGATCTGGAAATATATGTATAAAATTTTTCGAAGTCTTACAAGGAAAAAATTGAGTCTCTATAATTGTAATAAAGTTTCAAGAATTTTTTATTGTTGTTTTATTCAATTTTTTCTACTAAATTTATTTTTAAAGTGCATGGGTTATTGTATTTTATTATATTTTAAAAATAACTTAATTTGGTTTCACTATTGGTAATATGGAAAGAGGACATTTAATGACACTTTCAATACATTTTTCATTGCAACCGACATTGAAATTTACTTTTTACATCAATTTTAATATAACACTAACATCAAAAGTCTATATTTAGTGAGTTGAATTCAATTTCAACAACTGTTTTTTTTAATTGAAGGTTTATGTTAATTTATAGTTGTTAAAATTTTTAATATTGGTTATTATGGTAACCAATGTTAAAAGGGAAATTAAACATCAGTTGTTATGAAAACCATTGTTGAAAGTGAATTTCAATATAAATTTCATAATAACTATTGTTGAAATTTTCTCTATACAATATTTAGTCATGATTATGATGTTCAATTTTATAAAAGATGATAATGAAAGTATTTTTCAACATTTTTTAATAAAAACTAATTTTAAAACTATACTTTTAACCTCATCTATATTCAAATCACTTTTTAAGAACCATTAAAATGAAAAATAATTAATGTTAAATGGCTAATTTCCTATAGTATTTTTTTTCATAATAAGAAACCATGGTCATATTTATATTTTCTCCAAGATATTATAGTTATTTTTTTATCCACATTAATTGTGTGTATGATTTTATTTCTGAAATTTTCTTAGCTTCGGTCATCCTGAGAGAGGTGCACTCTTGTTTTTTGTTAATCCATTCAATTAATTTTATTTTAATAAATATGTTACCTACACTAGTAGATTTTACATCCATAATTTCTCTAACCTAATCCATATAAGAATATATACATAGATCTATATCATTCCTTATATAATATAAAAAACCAGAATCAAGTGAGCCTTGAATAAACCCTATGATCGAATTTATAGTTGAGAGATGTTCTTCCTTTAGACAACTCTAAAAATGAGTATCCAAACATATTGCATAAATTATTTCTAGTCTCATCATTATAAGGTGAAATAAAATTTCAATAATTCACTGGTAGAGTGTGGGAACAAAAACTTTCCCTCATCATGTTTTCCCATCTTGATACCAAATATGATTGGTGTTGAAACTAGTTTTTTATCATGCATATCAAGCATTTTCAACATATAATTTGTATATTTGTCCGGGAAAACAAACATGTATCCCATATTTTAACTTAATTGTATCCTAAAAAAATATTTGATATATCTGATCATCAACATCTCAAATATGATCTCATTTGTCACACGAATTTATATACTGACTTCATCTTTATTCTTTAGAATTTAATGTTTTTAACATAAAAAAATAAACTTGAACTAATTTTCCTTGGTTTATTTCACATAAATATTGAGGTCAAATCTACCTTCTCTAAATTACATCTTCCTTAAGAAAGTCAGTGGACTAGAATTACTAGCCTAAGGGGCTAGTTTAAAGACATTCATGGACTTATTTAACCTTCATACCTTCAATTAATTATTTATAATTATAAATATCATTAGTATTTTGATACAGACTTTATATTTCATAACTCCATTTAAAAATTCCATATTGATATCTTTTTGGTCTGAATAAAAGTGAATAAAATGAGATAGGGGTGAATCTGGTTATTTCAATTTATTTAAATGAAGTTATCCAATATTCTTGTTCTCCCATTATTTGGAACACACTCTCCCTCATAGTAATTATGAAGAAATAAAATAATGAAGGGACACAAGTGATTTTACTTAGTAAAAAAACTATAATAATCTAAGATGAATTCCAAGGTAATTAATTAATGCACCTAAAACACTTAGTACACTGCTTTTTATAATATTAAGTGGTCACACTGACCCTTCAGACTTACAAAATTCACACAAAAATGAATAACACACTTATCTCCCAATAATATAGAACTCATTGGTCCTTATGAACTTATTTTACCTTCTATGAACAATAAACAGAAGTTACACTAGGGATAGTGTAGTAATTAGATTTAGTTTCATTTGTCTTGATCTTCTAAAGAAATTGTCTCTTATAACTTCCTTCTCTCCTTCTATCTCACCTTCTTTTGCATGGATTTAAATTCCTCTACTACTCTATCTTTTTCAACACTCTTATTGTAAATATCTCTATGTTATCTCATGTATTTTCATTTTCTATTGTATAATCCATTTTCTTCTCTTTTTCAAGAAAGGCATATCCTTTTTCATTTTATGTTCTAATTTATATGTTGGTTGTTTTTGGTTTGTGGTATTAGGAATAAGAAAACATAAATGAATACATCTAATTATTGATTTATCTTTAAAAGTTATAAAAAAAATTAATAAATTATTAGGGAAATTTAAATTTGAGGATGGGACAATTGAGTCCAACCATGGGTGGAAAAACCACTCCAGATTCTAGAAAGTTACTTCAAGGACTATAATCTAAGTTCAAGGAAGGACGATGTATCCTAGAGAACATTTCTAAGTAATCTGAGGAATTAAAGGAAGTAAAAAAGGATGTCCCACATTGAAGTATAAATTGAAGATCAATTGAAAATCATAACTAAACTCAAGGTTGAATCGAAGGTAAGTTTCTAATCTGATGTATATTCTAAATTTTACCGGGAATATTCCTGCACAAGTGTTATCAAGGAAGAAGAGGAAGAATAAGAGGAACCATCCATTTAAAAATAAAAAAAATAGGGTGAAGGGATTTTAGTTTCTTACCTTGGGAATATGATTATACATATTTTAGAATGTCATTTTGACATTGAAAAATGGTGTAAGACAAGGAGAGGCTACTAAATAAAACATTTAAGAATCTAAAATATAGCATCCAAAAAAGAAATGGGAGGATAATTAAGGATAGGATGAGAAGGGTACCAAGTTTAAATAGACTAATAGTTTTCCTTGATGCCTTAAAACTATCCGGATTTTGGATATAGCCACATTTTTTAAATAAGAAGAAGAGGATATAATGGTTTTTGAAACTGAAAATATAATTATAAAATTTGAAAGAGAATAGCCATAAAGGGAGGAAATATAGAAATGGTACTAGGTATGGATATCCTATAATATTTTATTCCAAAACCATGGGTTTTTCCACTCCATAATACTTCAGTCAATAATAGAATGAGATTTCATTGAGGATTAAAAGTAAAAGATCTACCCTAAACACAAATCAAAGGTATAATTGGTTCAACAACAGATGGATGGATTTATACCTTACTCCTATAATGTGACCAATGTGGTAATATTGAGATTGATCACTTTAATAAAAAAAATTGTGGGAGGAAACTCAAGTTTTAATTATTTTCTTCTATAGGACTTAGTATTTAAAGATTTAGTATTAGGATGTATTCTAACCTCCCCTACCATTCTTTTTTAACTTTAATTGAATGTAAATAGTGCTTTCACTACTTTGATTTATTTTATAGGTCTATAAAGGATAAAATAAGAAAGGAAAAGACTAATAACATGTTCATATCAAAGTGGAGTAAACTTTAAATGTCATCGTTAAATTTTTCTCCCCTATTTTTCATAATGTTTTATAAAATTAAATGAAAAGTGTATACCCATGCTTAGATTTTTTTTCTTTACTTTTGAAATATGATACTAGATTTCTTAGGAATATAATGATACAATTTTTTAATTATCAATTTGATGTGATTTAATGAGTAATATGTGGGATCTAATAAGTATAATTAAGCATATGAATATTATTTTATGAATCATGATTTAAGGAGGTTAGATGGTTATGTAGATAATATTTCCATAAAACTTTTCATGTTTTGAATTTATCATGTTCATGTTGATTAGTTTTTTATTATTATTGAAGTCATGAGTTATTTAATTTAATTTTTATCATTCCTGATAGGATTCTAGACAAAATATTTACAATCTTTCTAAGTATATCTCTTGAGATATATTTTGGGATATGTTACCTACTTTCACTTTTATCTGATCTCGGAAAAGCTATGATTTTACAAATTGAATTTTAATATGATTGAGTGGGTTTTTTATTAACCATTATCCTTGAGACCCACTTTTACATTGATCCTAATTTTATACTTTATAATTAATGAATGACCTTTGTTGGTAATGAGACACATTATAAGCCAATTTTATCCATTCTTACCAGCACTCTATTGTTTTTCATGATTATCAAAAGATTAAGTGTGTATGAGGGGTTTTTCATGGGGGGAAGGGGATGTTTTTCATTGAGTAAAGATGCAAGAAGGTGTTTTAATTGGGTTTTTGGAAAGGTTTCATGTTATATTTCATTATTTTTTATTGCTAAACCTATTTGGAAAAATAAAAAAAACAAAAACCTTGGGTTGAGTTTTTAGAAGTTCAAAAATCACCATTCCTTGACTAATGTGTTTTATCATTTGGGTTTGGGTGGTCGATGTGAGACATGTCCTAGCTCAACATTCGAAATAAAATTGAAAAAAAATGAAAAAAAAGATAAAAAATCAAGTGGGTGTAAGTAATTAATTATACTTTAACTATTTTATAACCTTTACTTTTGAGATTTTATAAGTCGTGTTATTGATATTTTTATAGAATTATTTCATTATACTTTTCATTTTATTATCACGAATTATTATTAGAAGTAAAACCTCATTTTTTATCCTTATTTTTGTTTATATAATTACCTACCTACCTTTATCCTCAGGGTAATATGGTTCTAACTGTAAATACATCATGATTACTCATGATTTTTATCTCTACAAATTAGAAAATGTAGATCCTTTACAAGTTCAAAGTTTTCAGTCAAATAATTGAGGTATAAGAAAAACATAAATGATATTTTCTACATTGATTGAGAGGAACAAACTCAATTTGAGGTAGATCATGATTGGAATGATTGTTAATAGTGAAATATGATTCTTGAATGGAAGTGATGAGAAGTCCCGTCAATTTAAGTGGGAGAAAGTAAAATTCATACTTGACATGGTTCCTTAGAAAGTGTGGAATTTGGTTTATATTCTCAATGTGATGCTCAAAATTTTAATTCCCTTATTAAAAATTTATTGGATTTATTGATTTGGAATTTTAAATATCAGTAACATATGGGATACTTTATCATTATTAGTTGAAATATATGCTTGAGTAAAATCATTTCTTAAGTGTGGGGGATATGATAGATTCACTTTTTATGAATAATTTTTGAATTTCTCATTAATGGATATTATTGATTTTTAAGTCTTTAATACCCATATATTAGTTGTTATATTCATTTTTCAGAATTTTATATTTCATGATCAATTTTATAAAAATAAATAAAAATGATAAATTTTCATGTTATAATTTTTACCAAGTGTTTTTATAGTATGTGTTTTAATAATTGGGAAAACATGGATTATACCTCAGCCAATGGAGCAATCCACATCGAAACCCCATGAGGGGAGATCGGCTAAGTACTCTAAAAGGAGAGCCAGAATGCATGTGGAATGGGTATAGCATATGTATCACATAGTACACATAGAATTATCTCTACACCATCACATGGGATGCAGGTTTGTGCAGTATTAGAGGAGAGCTTTACTAGTACGGGGTGGCTCTAGAGGTGGATATAATTCCCTTGGCTCTAGTATATCTTATTATAGCTAGTTATTGGAGATGAATATTTTATTATGTATCATATCTCCACACTCATATTTAATGGTCGATATGATTCACTTGAGTACCATGTACTTAATAAAAACAAGTACATCCCAAGTGATGGTCACATCATATCTCTTGCACAAACTCATTATGTCGCATATGGCACTATTACACCATCGAACATCCATATTTGATCAACTAAATCTCATACAATTCTATATAATCAATAATTTCCATTCCAAAAATCCTATTTTCATCATTTCTAACTATGGATCTTGTAATGATGATGGAAGGATACACCATGGTCCTTCCATTACACCTTTTCCCCTATATCCTTATGTTGGAGAAAATGAGTTAGTTCCATAATGATGTGGTCCATGATGTATCCATGTAGATTCTTGATGAATGATGAGTTAAACTACTTCATAGATAAGGAAGAAGTAAAATGGTTTTTGAATGATTAAAGAATATATGGTATAGGGATTTGGCTATGTTGTGGAGCACCCAAGTTTGGAAGTTGTAATGGTTTGAGCAAAGAAAGAGGTTGCACCATGGGTAACATGATACACCATAGCCATAAATGGAAATAAAATGAGAAGTTAGAATGCAACATGGTTTCGTCATAATGAACATTTCCAAACCAAAAAACCTATATCTATATAAATATACAAATATTTTTAATGTTTTAATATTTCTCCTTATACATGTGTTATAGTTGAGTCTGTAAGGATATTTGAATAGGACTGTGCATATGAGAAACTTTCTAGAATGTGTACGGTCTATGTTCAGAAAAAATATACAAGATATATGAGATAAATGGTTTAGAGACCTAAGTGAGGATACAAGTTTCACATGATATATATGAACAAATATAAAGGATATTGCAGTTCTAATGAACCTTCCACTCTCATAGATAGTCAGTTACATACAAAAGAAAATAAATAGAGGATCATATATGGATGACGAGAACAATTCAAGGAATTTATAAATTAAGAAGATATAAGAAAGATAAAGAATGAGATAATATATATATATATATATATATAAAGTTCTATCTCTGGTGAATTTTTTCTATAAATAGATGAGGGAATTATTATGTTGAGGGGGACTTTATCATCTAAAAGGAAAAACTTTGGCTGCTAGTTTTAGGATACTGATATAGGAGGTAATGTGGAATATCTCTATATAATATATCAAGTGAGAGTATAGGATGAGGTTCATATTCAACCATGATGCTGAATATTTAGGATTTCTTTTCTATTTTGGTTTTAGTTGTGTAATTACAGAATTTATATTTGATTATAAAAATCAATAAAAGTATATTTTCTAATTTTTATTTAACCTTATATTTTAGATCTATTTTTTATTCCAACTTCCTCAGTTATTAATTATTTCTTGATTGTGAGATAAAGCATGAGTGGCTTGGTTTTGTGGGAGGGGTGAGATTGATGAAGGGGTGTGTGCATAATGCTTGATTCTATTTTACTTGTGATTTTTTATATATACATTTTTTATTACTTTGTGAGTTATTTCATACTATATTTCCTATATTCTAGTGGGATTGATGATGTTTACAAGAATATTCCCATTGTAATTAATGGGAGTGGAGATTTAGAGCCAACCTTAACTTATCCTTCCACTTCTAAGATAAACAATAATGCATTAAAGTTTTTTAGGTTACATCAACCAAAGGGAAATATGGGCATAAATAATTTTAATTTATGTTGAGTGTCTAGGATAAATATCTTTAAGGATTATCATGGCTAATGAATTGATTATTTTATAAGGTGAGAATAAATTGAATCTTATTTTTAAACAATTATCCCAGTATTCATTTTCACATTTCTTCATCCTATCCATTGATTCTCAATTAAATTTATTTCTTTATATTTTATTTTAACTTTCAATAAATCATGACAATTCCATAACTATTGAATCTTATAATATTTTTCCTCATTGTATCTACCAAAAAAGTGACACTATTCTATGATTTTTTTAATTAGTATAGGTCTTGTTAAAATAAACTCTAAACTTTAATATTCCATTTGAATAATGAAATGTCAGATCTTATCTAATTTCTAAAAATATTGTATCATTGATTCACCCCCCCCCCAGTGGTACCTAATAATAACTAGGCTTTAAAAGTGTTGTCAAAGCTAATATAGGTTTCCAAGAAATATCCAAGAATTTTTTTGAGTATAGAAAATATAATTTCTATGAGCATTTGGGGAGTTCCTACAATTTATGGAAAGAACTATCATAGTTAGTGGAATCAATGCCAGTCTACATCGTATCACTTGTATTTGAAGTAAGAGATGCTATAACCATTGGTTTTCCAGCCATTTCTAAGGAATCCTCCACATATTTTTTTGAAAAGAGCAATATGGAGGTTGATAGAAAATTAAAAAATTCCATTTTTATGTCTCTTTTTGAAAATTTATACATAAACATCATGGGATTTCAATCATACAAAGATATTTGGGATAAATTGAAGAATATATATAATTTAAATATAAAATTCAAAGAAGATAACTTTAAGTATGGATGATTGGGTTGTAATATATTAAAATGGTTGGTGGTGATAACATTTATGACTATTTTACAAGATTCAATGAGATTTTGAGAAATATCTGGGGGTTTGGTGAGAATTTTGATGCCTCTATCATTGTTAAAAATCATATGAGAAAATTTATGGATAATTGTATCCAAAATTATCAAACTTACAAGGTATATAATACTTTTCATTGGATGAGTTACATAATATACTCATATCTTATGAAATAATAAAGGATCTATCCTTCATAAAAAAAATAATTTAATATGGTCATTGAATCCATGAGAAAGAAAAAATATGGAGTTAGAGAAGTTTTAGAATCAAGTAATTTTAAATATTATGAATGTGATGAAGGCTTCAATGAGATTTTATCTCTTATTTAAAAGAAATTAAGAATAATAAAGTATAAAGGAAAGGTAAATCAACCACTAAGGTTATACAATTTTAACGGAATTAGAAAAATTACTATAAATTTCCCAAAAAAGAAGGTAACTAAAATAGAATCAGATAAGTGGGATGATAAACCTCTAAATTATAAGTGTTATTAAAGTAATAAAAATTATTTTAGTAGTAATAATAAGAACTTTATGTGTGGTAATGAAAAAAATTAATCATTAACAATTAGTTAATCATATGATAAACTGAATTTTATAGCTCATTTTGAGAGAGATTTTGATACCTCAAGAAGTGATGATGATGAAGAAAGGACAGAACAGAAATACATGCTGAAAATTGAGTTAGAAACTTTTCTTGAGAAAAACACATAGCTTAAGGATAAAATAAAGATAATTAATTATAAAAATAATACTTCTAAATAAAATTAATAAATGGTTAATAAATAATCTGGTTACATTCATGAAAATAACACATATAGGCTCAAAGTTTCTGAGCAAGAGATGATGTTGAGAGATCTTATAGAAAAGCTAGATTGTAAATAAGGATAGATGGTAAAGAAACAAACCTTGTGTATAGAATCTCAAAATTAGTTGAATAATATAAAATAATGCTTCTCAAAGGCTATTGAGATTAAGCTTAAATATTCTCAACCTTGTTAGAAGAAGGGTCTGTGACGAAAGTTTTATTATACTCTAAATATTCCTAGGAATAAATCTATAATTTATAGCATTAAAAAATTTTAAAAAAAATTGTTTAAACCTATTTTGGATAAGAATAAATGTGAAAAAATAACTCTTCTATATTAAATAAAGAGGAAGATATTCTAATAATACCTATTCTCCCTAGGAAAAATGAGGCATGGGTTGCATCAAGACAAAAATAAGAATATTTCAGATGAATTTATCACCAATATGGAAGACCAATGTTTCATAGATTATATTATTTTTGTGGAAGGTATGGACTGAAATACCACTCTTACTAATATAAAAATTCATCTAAAGGGAATATTATTAAACAAATGGAGGGATATAGTGATCGTATAATGTAAAATACCCAAATAAAGCGACATGTGACCAAGAATACATAAAACTTGTCCACTAAAAATAGATTTGTAGGTCTATAATAAGTGTGTGTTATATTTGGATAGGAGTGTGATAGGGTATAGAAATTAATTAATAACCTATCAAGACAATTTCCATATGGTGTGAAAGGGAATTATATTCAAAGGGTAAAAGGTAGAAGACTTTATTCTACTAAGACTACCAATAAGTCATGTGAAAAAACAAAAGAAGATTAGCATGTTAAAAAACAATTCTTAATAGTTTTTTTAGATCAATTAGAAATAGATAAACAAATGGATAATGTACAAATTAATACTAGTTCCAAATTAAAATAAGTGGTTTCATGTGAAAAGTTTAACAATAATGAGGGGTTTTATAATAGTGAAAACTTAAATATTCTTGTAAATCAGTGTGAGGAATGAAATCAAGATGAGTAGGGAATAAAGGATTATATGACCATCCTTCCATCTTAATAAGAATTTATTAGAAAGATAATTAAATAATCAAGTAATGAATTTTCATTGATAACTGATGTAAAGAGAGATGCTTCAAAAAAGAAATCAATTCAAGGTAATGAAAAGAGCATGCAACCTATTGAGAATCCTAATAGGAAAAGATACATTTAAAAATATTCATATTATAATATTGTAAGGATTGAGAATACTTGGTTAAGAGGAAACTCTTAGCCTTTCTATTACTACTAAGTTCGTGGTATCTTTACTAAAGTTTGGAGAATTGAAGGAGTTGGTTGAAGGAGGAGATAGTGAGTGGTGTAAACACTATATAGTAAATAAGGAGTTCTTTATAATTTTTATAACTTCTTTAAAAATAGAAAGTTGGTGCATCCCTTGATGAGGGAAAGCATGAGATGGATATATGAAATTAACAACAAGAAATGAATCTTGAATTTATGAAATAATTTATTGAATTGGACAGTAAGGTATAAAAATCACACTTATATCCCTTGTTTTTATTGAATTAAAAATATTTTAATGGGGGCGTTGATTGGAAAAATGGAAAGTTACATTTCTTGAGCTTGAACATTTTGAGGTATTTTTGTTTATATTTAGTGTATGTTACACTTTTACTTGAAAAAACTAATTAAATCGTATCCTTTAATATTATGTTTTAAAATATCTGAGTTGATATAATATGAATATGGATTTATGGAAAGTAATGATCACCTTGGTTAAATCACTCTTGTTTTAAAAACTGGTTATGCCCAATTAAACATAGAGTTGGCTAAGTAAAGTATCATTTCTTAAAAACTCATGTGGTTTTATCCTTCCCCCAATAGTGGATCAAACTATTATTCTGAATGAAAAAGGGGGGATAAGAAGCAAGATTCATGGGGAGAAGAATCAAGATTCATAGAATAATATTAAAGAATATTTTAGCAGCACCTAACCCTAATATTATTTTCATTTATTATTAATATGGGAGAGATTAATAACTTTGACTTGATGTAATTAAAAGGTTAATTTAAAACATTACATAGGGTGGGATTGAAGTACCCAAATAAATGAGTTTTTTTGTTGTCAATATGATTTTGAAGGGCCTAAAGAAGTAAAGTCATAGTTTATTACTGAGGATGAGTGGATGACATCATAAATGGACGGAATAATATGTGTTCATTTGATTAGAGTGATTATCTTGAACAATTAAATTTAGTAAACCTTAATTTTGATTATTATTTAAATGATATTCAAGTTAGACACAAGTAATAAATGGTTGAGAGTGTTATCCATAAGAATGTATAATAAGGGGGAAGACTATTATCTAAATAGGTAGATTGTAGACTTAAATACCAAATGTGGAGAAGAATTTATTTGAGTTATGTCTGGAATATATTGACCAGAACTAAAAAATATCAAAGGAAAAACAACATATGAGTCATCTAAGTCCATTTTAAGAATAATTTATAACTCAATAATGAAATTTGGAAATGTAAATACATCTACTTACAAGTCAATACAAACTATTTTAGATTCATTTCCTTAGTAAGGATTGATTTTTTTTAAAGGAATGGCCTTTATATGGTTCATATAGACCTATTTATGTGTCCTATAGTCCTTCATACAAGTGATTTTACTTTAATTATGTGCATCACCACATATTTATATGATTCATTTAGGAATTAATATGAGTCATCTATCAGAAAAGTACATATGTGTATGAGTTATTCAAGACTTAGTATGAGTCATGTACTTAGAAAAAAATCAGTGGTTTATGAGACATGAATTTAATTTTATATATATGTATATATATATTATATTCTAGAATAAAAAACATAAAATCCTAAAAAAGATTAACCTGATATTTATGGATTCAAATATTATAATCACATTATAATTATTATGATTCAAAAAAATATTGAAAGATAATTCAGTCAAGGAAGAATCTGGTGTTGAGATGAGCTCAATACAATAAAGATAGGATCCACATGGTATTCATGTATAGTTTCATGTACACATGTATTAAATTCAGAGTGAATTTAATTACTATAAATTTTTTAGAGTTTCAAAGAAGAAATAATCCCAAGTATTTTGGAGATTTAAAAGGAGTGATTTGTGAGTAATTCAAATGAGTGTGAATTAACGATAAAATAAGAATCCAATGAAAAATTTAAAAGATGAGATTTAATACTATTGATATTTATATAGTTTCCAAAATTCCATTTTTAGAAATTAATACTCATGATATTATTATATGAATATATATGTCTATAAAATAAAAAAGGATGGCGTTCTTGAGAATAAAAATATTGATTTAATACAATATGTTGCAATATCAAGGAGAGAATCAGAGACTGAATCCATAATAATTCCATGTAGGATGAGACTTGTGATCTATAGAGTTCATAAATCTAAGAGTGAAATCATTAAATATCTGAAGTGATTGATTTAGAACATCATATTTTATCATGAATATCAGCTGATGAAGTTCTGGAATATATTGTAGACAAAAATAACATTTGATCCAATGTGTTTGTGGAGGAAGGTAAATTTAGATAAATGATAAAGAAATATGGAGAATAAGTCTATCTTTAATATTTTGGATCATACTTTTAGTGGGAATCTAAATTCTATAGTGGAACTCGAGAGTATTAACATAGTGTAACTCTGTGTTGAAAAGTCTCGAATTTCCCTTAGTGTAACCACTTGTTATTGTAATGTATTGGGCCTTCCTCTAATGTATAATTTTAAGTTTTTTTGGTTTTAGGTGTTTAGGGGAAGTTTATGGAGTTTTTTGTGGATAATGGAGGTGCAACAGAGCTTTTATAGGAAATACACATAGTGTATTATTTATATGATTTGAAATGGTGGTTCAGGGATTATACACAGATAAGGGGGAAGTCGTGAGATTAATTACACATTATAAAAGTGTAATTAGTGACATGTATTAAATAAATTTTTAGGTGACCTAATTTTCAATAAGAGATGGAACTTTTTGAAAACTCGTGGTTTACATGCAGCGTAAATGTTACATGACACGAAACCAGAAGGATTCCAGGTTTTAGGTCCTTTTTTAAACAAAACTTTCATTCATTTGGAAACACCTATTCCCCTATCATTAAAAATGAACCCTAAAATCCTTGAGTAGATCTTATATACCCTTTATTCCCATTTCAATTGGTTGACTCTAGTTGATCCTTGTTAGTAATCAATGGTAATACCTTCTTTTCCTTTCTGTTTATTCTTTCACTATTCCCCCAAGGATCTCTTGTGGTGGTTTTTTTTGTTTGGGTCATTATTTTATCTATGTTTTGATGATACTTGGGTGTTTTTGAGGTTAATCTATGATTTCTCATGGTTTGGTTGTGGTTTATAGGTGTTTCTTCTTCGCTTTGCGGTGCACAGCGATTCCGGAAAGCTTATTTGAGGTAGCGAATCCCTTATTTCTATTTTTTTCATTCAGCAAGGTTTTGATTTTTTTCATCTATGGGTAATGGTTGTGATATATTAATTAAAGATAAATAAACAGTTAAATCGAAATTGAAATATTAAAGGATTTTTATTCTCATACTTTTATAGCTTTGATATTATTGCGATATGATAGATTATACAGGTTTGATGCTCCGCTAAAAATTATGGTCATTGGGGGATTTGTTTGCACTAGATGATATGTGTTATGACAGTTCTTTATAATGTCATTATTTTTATATCACCCAAAAATGAAAATCTCTTAACCGTATATATTTGGGTAATTAAAATGTTTCCCCAGGATTATATCTTGTCTGATAACACCCCAAAAATAATGTTTAAGGTGATAAAACCCCATTTTTTTAAATCTGTAAAATAATATTGATGTGTTGTGATGTATGGTTGTGCTTCAAGGGATGTGATGAGTGTTTTTATATGATGAGAGGTTGATGGGTGAGTTTTTTTCATTCTTTTGGGGTGACAAGTTAGTGGTTTTTTGTCATGATTTTTGGGTGGTGACGTGGTTATTGTTTTGTCATAATTTTGGGGAAGTGAGGTTGTTGTTGTTTAGACCTGATTTTGAAGTGTTGAGGTGGTTATTGTTTGGCCATGATTTTTAGGCAGTGTGGTGGTGGTTTTTTTGTCTGTTATTATGGTTCGGGAGGCAATGGTGTGATGGATATGATGGGATGATTGTGATATGTGGATGTGTTATGCTAGATTCCCAGGTAGTGATGGAATAATTGTTTAATAATGATTGAAATGGTTGGGGTTTGGTTTGGTAAATGGGATGGAGTTGGATAATGAACAAATAAATGATGGATTGTGTGGTTAAATGTGGTTGATGCTTAATAATGAAACGAATGGGCGGGATAATGAATTTGGTTGGTGGTATGAGATGTGGATTATGGTTTGTGTTGTGCTACGCATTTAGAGGTGGCAGCGACAGTGGGGATGTTGTGAGTTGTTTTTTGTTTTGTTTTGAACCCATATGTTGGGCTTATGTGTTGATATATGCATGCATTTGTATATTCCATGTCATTTTTATACACACTCTACCCATGTTGATCACTATGTGCCGACACCTGCATAGTAATGTAGGGGGTGTATTAATCAACATCTAGTGAGGAGGAATATAACAACCCAGAATTATTATTAATGGAAATTACCTTCTTATAATTATTTTATATAGTATAAATCACATTAAATCACATAGATAACATAATAAAAACTTTATAAATGAATAATGAATCAAGTAAAAGGTATTTCTAGAAATTAGGGAACCTATACCAATGGAATAGTAACTTGACCACTAGAATAGTAATATGACCATAAGAATAGTATTCTGACCAATAGAATAGTAAATTCACTTATGAAAGTACAAATAAATTTTAGGTATCTTATAAATGAAAATTTTATATATCTATATCTTATAATAATTAAATAAATGTTTTAAAAATGATAAATTAAGTGTTAGTATTTTTGTGAAACATAAATATTTATTTATAATTTTATAATTAATATAAAGATTTAAAATAAATTTTATTTTCATAAAATATATTCATAAATTAATATATTTTGTCTTATTATTATAAGATAGTTTTATGAGACCTTAATTAATTTTTGAAATTCAGTTATAATATTAAAATCATCATTTTTTAGTAAATGATGATTTTATTTAAAAAAAATATTTCTCCTATTTAGAAAAATATTGTCTCAAAATGGATCCCATTTTTAAATTCTACACATTGAAAAATAGTTCGAGTGAATTTTTGGGATTTTTTTAAAATAGTTCAATTTTTGGTGAATAGTGAAATATAGTAATTTATGGTATTTAACATTTTAGCCAAATACGTGAATTTTTATGTCATATATGATTTATAGATGATGTAATCACCCATTATTTAGAACTCAAATGCACTAGTTATTGTAATTAGTCATAATAATCAACACTGTTTCTTTTCTTCATCCAAAATAATAAACAAATGAATAAAATAATCAGAAAACACCCCTCTCCTCCCCTATAAATACCACCCCTCATTACCTCTTCTTATCAAACCTTATAAGACTTTGGGATTGATTATATAATACCCAATTCTTATCCCAAACCTATTCCCCACTTTCTGGTCTTTCTGGTCTTACCAAAATACCATTTCCAAGTTCCTTAAAGAGGTTCTCAAGGTGACGACACTCAAGAGGTAATACCCTCTTTCTTTTTCTATTAATTTCTCTTCTTTTCTTATCCTCAACTCACCTACCCTATAAAAAAAATATAACGATAACTCCAATATTATTTATAAATTATAATTTTATTGTTTTAATGGTATATCCATCATCATTTCTCTTCTCTTACCCTTTAGTTTTAAAAAATGAAAACATCGTCTGTGAGGTGTCAATTCACTACCTTCAGGGATGATGTTTTTTTTTCTAATACTACATTCAAGGACAGTCATAAAACAATTATAATGGTTGAAACATATTTTAATATTTATATTAAAACTTATTTACTATTCTTGAACCATTATATAAACATATTATTAGATAAAATGATTCTAATTCATGATGGTCGTAAAAACCACCAAAATAAACTAATCATTCTCCATCAATGTTTTATCTAATTAATCATCCTTGTGTCAAAAAATAAAATTATATATAGAACTATTTAAATTTATATAATTTAATTAATACCATATAATTTCACTTCTATAGTTTTATTACAATTTTACAAGAACCTCTATAATAAAACTCAAGGTAACTGATCTTGAAATCCATGAAACGAATGCCCATAGAATGAAAAAATTAAAATCTATAACTTAACAAAATGGTCATAAATAAACCTAATAAAACTATAATAAATAAAATATATGTTTAATGGGCTATAAATTAAATTATCAATTAATCTAATTTGATTATCCAGGACATTAAGTACAAGTGAAGAACACTTTTGGACATAACGTAAGAGATTCTCACTGAACCTCCATTTTTCTTTTGGGTTGTACTTTCTCTCTCTTTAGCCCAATTTAATTCATAAATATTGTTATATACTCTTCCTATATTATATTTTTATATTCAAAACTTATGTACCTTTATCAAATATTCTTTATTTGATGTGTAAATACATGTTTTATAAGGTTCTCTTCTCAATTCCTCTAGATAAGTAAGCCTGATTAAAGGGAAATTCCCAATTTCTTACCCATTTTCAAGTAAACTCCCTAATCTGTTTTAATCCAACGTTGTTTTTATAAAATAAATATTTTGATAAATAAAATATATATTAGTTAATTTCTTATTTTATACAAAATATTATTCTTTTATCCTCTTAAAGTCTCTTTAATATTTTCTCTTAAACCGCACTAAAGTGACTCATTTCTAAATTTTATTAAACACTATTTTTATATTTTTTTCACTTAATATGGACATAAATTATCATGATATATTCCTATTTTCAATTATAAATTTCCATGTATTATTTAAATTCATTCGTTCATGGAAACCATTTTGATACACCCATTGGTTATGTTTTAGGACACGATTATGATACCCAATTATTTCTATGGGTAACCCTTATGTTTATCAATTCTGTTTGATTCTTAATGTGGAACAAATACAAATGAACATGTTATGATGGGTGCATACATATAGATCTCTAATGAATTGTGTAAAGTTTTAGTCTCATGATACATCATGTTGGGATAGAGAGTAAACCTATTTTCTTTATGGAACATTGTCCACCATGTGCAATGTTCTTTCCAGTTAGTCTTGACTCATATTTATGTCATGTTGTATATTGTTTCTACATTCCTATAAGGAAATTATTACATAATCCCATGTTCTACATTTTATGCTTCCTTATGTTTATCAATGTTCCCTACCTTTTAATTTCATCATGTTATGCTCATGTGTTATGCTTTATTCCTATGTTTTTTCTCTTAATATGATTTTTAGTTCATCTCTTTGTTCATGTATTTTGTAGGTTATTATATACAAATGTAAGGGCTCAAAGGAAGTTAGGACCTCATTATAAATATTAAATAAAATATGTTTTTATTTTAGTTTAATGTTTTCTAATTATGTACCTAATCTTTCAAATACATTGTACTTTACGATCCTTGGTTTCTATTTTATAGTTAATTATGCTTAAAATCATGTAATAGTATTTGTAAAAGGATAGGGTCTCTATAGTTGGTATCATATGAAGGTCTAGTTATTTTTTTGTATTAGGATTACAAAACTTTATTATGAACCCTAGGGATAATTATATCACCATGTATAACCTCAATTGAAACTTAGGGAAAAACATGTAAGGATATAATTTTCATTTTCAAGTTTATTCTTCTATATTCACTGTTTGATTTTTATATAATTATTAGATAAGTATTAAATCCCCCCTAATTGTACTTTATTTTTCTTAGTTAATAGATGTAAAAAGTATATCCCATACCAATAATCAATGTAATATTAAATGAGATGATTGACCTAATGAAATGACAAATATGATGGTAATGTGAGCTCAAAACTACATGAAAGTACTGGATCAATTGGATCAAGTTATGAAAAATAACTTGAATCATGGGGAAATCCCTCCTTATCCTAAGAAATATAAAGTTGTGGTTAAATCATTTATATGAAAATTTCCTCTGGTCTTTAGTGGATCTTATGATCCCCTTATCAAAGAACAATGTATTAACTCCATTGAGAATATATTTTCTATCACATAGTGCTCCTAAGAAGAGAACTTTTTGTTGGTGGTCTATAGTTTTGAAGGGGAAGTTGATCAATGGTGGGAACTGACCCAGAAAAATATTTTAAGGATGAAATTGATTCTAGGGAATGGGAATATTTTAATAAAATGTTTTTCATTAAATATGTTCCCCAAACTCTACATCTTAAGATGGAAAGGGAGTTCCTCATGCCGAATAAAAAGGAAGACGAGTCTATCAATGTGTGTGAGGAAAACATTAAAATTCTCTCATGATACACCCATAACTATTTCATGAACACAAAAAGAAAATTGGATATCTTCTTTAGTGTACTAAAACTTATTTTTTGAAAAGCATTGGTGATTTGAGACTTTGATAGCTATGAGGAGATTCTCCATTATTCTCTCAAGGTTAAAATTGAGATCAAATACTCTCAGTGTTCTTGTGGTCCCGGAGATAAAAAGTATAAAATAGAGTTTAATATAGGAGGATCAATAGGTAAATACCATTATGGAAAGAAATCCAAACATCCCATGTTTCAACGGTGTAGGAAGAAACATCCTAGGAACTACCTTAAGGGGAACCAAAAGATGCTTCAAATATGGAAGAGAGTGGAATATGGATAATAATTTCCAAAGGGAAATGAATAATACCACAAATTTGGATGAAGAAAGGAAGGTTTAGATTAACACTCAAAAGGTAGTGTAGAGTGTCAATTGTAAGGAATGTGGTAATTTTTCAAGCCAATTCCCTAAGCCCATGGTTGTTGGAGGCAATCAATAAAAACCTCCAAGGTAGTAAGGAAGAGAATATGTTATCAAAAATTTTGAGGTGGATCCTAAAAATTATGTGGTGATGGGTATGATGGTTATTAATTAAATAATAGAGAATGTTCTCTTTGATTATAGTTCTATGAATTGTTTAATATCTTTTAAGTTTATTAGTACTATTCAAACACCACCTCAAAATATGGAGGTTGAGTTATCTGTAAGAATATAAAATAAGAAAATTATTGCATCCAAAGTATATAACTCCTCCCTGGTTAATTTTTGTTAACTAAACCTCCTAGAAAATCTTTTCATACTTCTATTGGTGGAGTTTGATGTGATATTGGATATAGATTGGATATCATAAAAAAATCTAATATCAACTATTAGGAAAGGGAGATCAATCTTCACATCCCAAGGTATCCTATAATTCTATATAAGTATAAGGATGAGGATGAATCTCCTTTAGAATCATCATCTGAATTGGGGATATTATTACCTTATGATCAAGAATATCTAACTCAAATGATTGAGACATAGGATAGAATCATGCTCTAAGACATTCCCATTGTGAGGGACTACACAGATGTGTTCCCTGGAGATTTTTCTAGTCTTCCTCCTAACCTATAGGATGAGTTATCTATTGAACTTATTCCCAGATCTCTATCTATATCAAATACACCTTATGGAATAGACACCATTGATTTAGAGGAACTAAAGAAGTAGTTACAAGATAATATGGACAAGGGTCTTATATGCCCGAGTTCTTCAACATGGGGTACACTAGTCCTCTTCATCAATATGAATGATGGAACGATGTGCCTTTTCACAGATTATAATGAGCTCAACAAAATGATGATAAAGATCAATTATCCCCTACTACAAATAGATTACTTGTTCGATCAACTACGTGGGGCCAAGTATTTCTCTAAGGTGGACCTTTGGTCAGGATATCACTAATTAAAGGTGAAGAATGCCCAAGACTTCTTTTTTAACAAGGTATAAACACTATGATTTCATAGTGATTCCCTTCAGACAAACTAATTCTCTAGAAATTTTCATAGACTTGAATAGAGTCTTTAGATATTACCTCCACAAATTTATGGTAGTCATTATCAATGATATTTTTATATACTCCAATAGCAAATAAGAACACAATGAGTATTTAAATATTGTGAAAAATATATTGTAAAGGGAGAAAATATTTGGAAAGTATAGTAAATGTTAGTTCTGAATGGAGTAAGTATCATTCTTGGGGAATGTTATCACCAATAAAGGAATATATGTGGACCCTTACAAGATAAAGGCAATTGAAGAATTATCTAGGACAACATCTATAATGAATATCTATAGCTTTCTTGGTCTAGTTTGGAATTAAAAATTATTTGTGAAGAACTTATCATGATTGTAAAACCCACTAACTGAGATGAATTGGAAGGAATTAAAGTTTATCTGGACCAGTAAATGTGAATATTGCTTCAAATAGTTGAAAAAGAGGCTTATCACTACACCAATATTCATACTTTTGACAAGTGTGGAACTATTTGTGGTATAATGTGATGCATCAAAGAATATATTATGATGTTCACTAATGAAAAATAATAAATTGATATCATACACCTCAAGGTAGTGTAAAATCATGAGAAAAACTATCCTACGCGTGATCTAGAGTTGGCGGTTATGATCTTCATGTTGAAAACTGGCAGAATTATCTCACTGGGAAGAAGTGTGAGATATATAATGATCATAAGAGACTAAAATATATATTCACACATAAGGATCTTAATATTATCTAGAGAATATGGTTAGAGATAATCAAAGATTATGAATTATCAATCCACTACCATCTTGGTACGGAAAATAAAGTGGCATATGATCTAAGTAAAAAAGGATCCAATAACATTATCATTTATTATAATTGAGAAGGATATAATATCCATAGATTTTAAAAGTATAGACATGGTAATAATTAAGGAAGGAACATCATCAATCATTTCTTAGATGATTTCTAAACCATCCCTTATGGAGAAATTAAAGGACGATCAAAGAAATTATGAGGAAATTCAAAAAAAATGTTTGAATCCATATGAAATGAGAAATCTTCAGAGTTAAAAATTGATTAGGAAGGATTCATAATATTTGGGTCAGGATTATGTATACCATAAAATACAAAGATAAAGAAAGATCTTATTAATGATACACAAAGCACAACATTCTTTATTCACCAGGGAAGCCCAGAGATGTATTGAGATCTATGAGAGAACAATTGGTGGGACAATATAAATAAGGAGTTCATTAAGTATACATCAAAGTGCCTAGTATTTCAACAAGTGAATACTAAAAGGAAAAAATTCTAAGGGGATGATGCATTCATTACCCATAACTACATGAAAATGAGAAAATGTCACCACAGAATTTGTCACCAAAATAATGAAATATGGGTTGTTGTGGATCGCCTAACAAAGACAGCTCACTTTATCACAATTTGAGAGGAATTATCAGTCGATAAACTTGCTCAAATATACATTAAGGAAGTGGTGAGGTTTTATGTATTAACATTATCAATTGTATCCAACCGAGATCTGAAATTTACCTCCAAGTTTTAGAAAAGTTTCCAACATGTTCTATACACTAAGTTGAACTTTAGTATAGATTATCATCCTCAAACTAATTTCCAATCAAAGTAGATTATTAAAACATTGAGATAATATTTTGAGCATGTTCTATGGACTTTAAGGGAGTATGGGACTAATCCATACCTCTGGTTGAGTTCTTTTATAGAAACATTTTCCACTAAATTATCAAACTGGATCCATATAAATCCCTTTATTGGAAAAGATATAGAACGCTGTAATTTTGGGATAAAGTTAGTGAACATAAGCAGTTAGGACCTGAAATGGTCAAATAAATGGTAGAAAAGGTGAATACCATTCAGTGGCTCATCAAGGCTTCCTAAATTCGATATAAGAGTTATGCATATAATCATTAATAGGACCTAGAGATAAAGGTTGGGTCATGGTATTCTTCTATATATCTCCATTTAATAGGATCATGAGATTTGGGAATAAAGTAATGATAAGTCTCGGGAACATCGGCCCCTTCTAGATTATTGAATGTGTCACAGATGTGACATATCGACTATCACATCAACCAACTATATCTCAAGAACATGATTTATTCCAAATATCCCTCTTGAGGAAGAAAATACCAAACCCCTCACATGTACTGAATTCATAGGTGGTATAGTTGGAATATTATCATTCTTATAAAGAGTATTTAATGAAGATCTTGGATCATATAGATAAAGTTCTACGTAGCAAGACTACTAACCTGGTAAAACTACTATGGTGGAACCATAAGTATGAAGAGGAAACATCAGAACTAGAGGAAGAAATAAAGGATAAGTAACCTCATATATTTTCAACTTATGAAGTAAAATTAAATTTTGAGGGATAAATTTCATAATGGGGGAAGAATATAATGTCCCAGAATTTTTATTAATGGAAATTTCCTTCTTTTAATTATTTCATATAGTTTAAATCACATAACATCAAATAAATAACACAATACAAACTTTATAAATGAAGAATGAATGAAATAAGATGTATTTCTAGAAATTAATAAACCTATACCAATATAATAATAACTTGACCATTGGAATAGTAATACGACCATTAGGAATAGTAATCTGACCAATAGAATAGTAACCTCTCCTGTGAAATTATAAATAAAATTTAGGTATCTTGTAAATTAAAATGTGATATATTTATATCTTGGAATAAGAAAATAAATGTTTTAAAATGATAAATTAAGTGTTGTTATTTTTATGAAACAAAATTGTTAATTTACAATTCTATAATTAATATAATTATTTAAAAGAAAATTTATTTTCATAAAATAGATTCATAAATTAATATTTTTTTGTCTTATGATTATAGAATAATTTTATTAGAGCTTAATTAATTTTAGAAATTTAGTTAAAATATTAAAATTAATATTTTTCGATTATATGATGATTTTATTTAAAAATTAAATTTCTCATGTTTAGAAAATTGTTTTCTTAAATTGGAGTCCATTTTTTAATTATAACCATTGAAAAATGGTTATTTTTTAAAATAGTTGAATTTTTTGTGACTAGTGAAATATAGTAATTTTCGTTATTTAGTATTTTATCCAAATACATTCATTTTTAAGTCATGGAACATGTATAGATGATGTAAGCACTCATTAGTTTGAAATCACATACACTAGTTACTATAATTAGTCATAAGAATCAACACTATTTATTGTCTTAATCCAAAATAATAAACAAATGAATACTACTACTAAATTGAAATTTTTATATCAAAAAAAACTTTTAGGGAAAGTAAAAAAAAATACATCAGTTCTATAAAGTATGTTAAACGCAGTAAGATATTACAAAGTCATTAAAAACAAGGCTGAAGTTATTGGAGTTACTTACCTTGTTAAGCTTCTGGAAAAGAGAATGCACCTTAAAATCCGAGTCATCTTGGAGTAGATCTTCAAAGTGACTATCCATCTTGTCCCATGTGTAAAATAACTTCTCTACATTAATATTTCTCTAATTTAAACTTCATTCCATGATTTTATCGTATTTTTTGACCCAATACTTTTGGTCCTCATTAAATTTCACCCGTGGAAGTCTTTATAAGATCATATCTTCCTCTTCCTCTAAGGCCTTAAGTTGGATTAAATCAAATAGAATTTCTTTATAGGAATGTAAAATAAGATATAGATGTTTTTCTTCCTCTTTTTCCTTCCCTTCCTCTTTGGTCCCTTCCACCCTACCATCCATATTATCCTGGTCTTGTCTCTGTTGATGCTCCTTTCCATCACAGAGTCTAAACGAATTAAAAGGAAAATACCTTGAACCCAAAGTGATTCATCCTTTGAAGAAACATTAAAAATTGACAAAGGAATGAACAAAGATTCATTTTCACTTGGGCCGTGCAAGTTCCACCAAGGTCGCACAAGTATACTTGCACGCAGCGTAATGGTCACGCAGGTGACTTGCATGCCTCTTTGAATTTCGCCCAGGGTCTTCACCAGCCAATAAATACCCCCGGTGGGCCCCCCATTTCAAGGATGAAAAATTCCAGAAACTCAGATTTGAGCTCTTAGCACCCTAGTCTCTTCTAAAAGCTTCTGAACACTTCTAAGGTAATTTCTTACCTAGAAAGGAAGATCTAAAGAGAGGGATTAAGGCATAAGTGTTGAAACTCATCAACACTTGCACGCCTAAGTGGCCAGCCCTTACGGGAAATGGCCACACTTGCGCGCCGCCTTACCCCTTCAACAGAACTTGTGCGCCACCCTTCTAGAAGCCCCTAGGGATAGTACTAAGGGCTTGAGCCAAGTCTCGCCCAAGTATTACCTTAAGGGTTGACCATCGCGCATGTACCCATGTGTCGCGCAAGTACACCTATGCGACCAGGACTTGCGCGCCCCTCTCTTTTTGGGTGCCCTTCTTGCCCATTTTACCTCTCTTATGCCTATCCTCATCTACTATTCAAGATTCAACCTTCAAAACCTTCTTCAAAACCATTTATGGCGTGGTTCCTTTGTTGGCTTCCTTATTTGAAAGGAATTCTATGGAACATCCCTCAAAACCTAGTGATTTACACATCTTTATGTCACTAAGGTTAGAGATTTATTCATTCAAACTCATCCTTTAAGATGAGAGAATCCTTAATTTGGGCCTTCTTTTCAAGAGTAATCCCCAGTCCAAGTTCTATTAATTTGGTAATCCTCCTTAGAATTAAGACCTAAGTCACCTAAACCAGGCATCCTCCTCAAAAGTAATCCCCAGTAATAATTTCCCAAATCTGGGCTTCCTTTTCAGGAGTAAGCCCCATTCTCAAAGTTCCCAAATCTAGGCATCCTCCTCAGGAGTAATCCCCAACCATAATTCCCTTAACCTGGGCTTCCTTTTCAGAAGTAATCCCCAGTCTCAAAGTCTAAAAATATGGGAATCCTCCTTATGAGTAATCCCCAAGTCCCTTAATTCTAAAATTCCCTTAACCTGGGCCTCCTCCTTAGGAGTAAGCCCCAGTTTTCAAATCCCTTTAACCTGGACATACTTCTTAGGAGTAAGCTCCAGTCTTAATTTCCCTTAACCAGTCTTAATTTACTTTTTATTTGGTCTTCCTTCTCAGGAATAAAACCCAATCATAAGTCCCTACTAATTTGGGCCTCTTCCTCAAGAGTAAGCCCCAAGTTAGAGTATCCAAATCTCCATAAAAGCACATATACCTTTATGGACCCTTTTCCCAGACTTGTTCTTTGAAATAAGTCCCGATATTCTAATTTGGGAAGTCATACATACATAATCCCCACATCATTTCTTATGATTGCATATTTTGTGGAACAATTGTCTGGTTTCACCAATACCTCTTGTTTCTCACACCGAGCATGACTCATGTGAGCTTAGAGTGTAAAAGTAATCATGAAACCTTTCTTTGAGCCATCAATCATGCATAAACATCATACTTCCTTACTCAAACTACATGGGTTTTGAATCTTTTTCTAAATAAAGGATACATAGGTAGCCCATCTGTGGGAATGATACCAACTTTGAAATAATCCATGTCCTTCTGAATGAAAATAAACTTCAAGTTCCCCACTGAGTGGCTTTAAAACCAGTATGTTCATCATAATGACCAAGAAACTTTGATATAATGTATTAAAGGATACCATTGACTAAGAATATATAACAAATACATATGATTATCTATCGATGAAGAACCTCGAATATATATAAAAATATTCTCTGAATTTACAACATATCAATCATTGATTGTCAGATCTAAAGGAAAGCTCATTTTATACTTGGTGATTTAATAAGGATTCCTGAACATAACTTAAATCTATAAAAAGAGTCCTGGAGTAGACAATAATTCCCCTCAAAAAGGAGTGATGAGTCCGACCTCTCATCCTCTCGACCAATGCAAATTCTTAAGCCTTATCAGTTCACAACTAATGAGAACCTACCTTTAGAAAGTAGGTCCAAATGGATATAAAATCATTGGATGTTTCTGGTTCTACGAACAAACTCATTAGAAACTTCTTGGAATGTTTGAACCTTAAATCAACGAGGTCATCCCCATTTCTAGAGGAAACAGTCTCTGATCTTCATTTTTTCTATTTTGAAAGGTCTAGATTTCCTTTATTACCTAACCTTGTATTGATGAACCTATGTGTTTATTCTTGTATATACTAAAAAATCTGTTTTCCATCAGCTTTGGTAGTTTTTAATAGTATTTCTTTACTTTAAAATTTTTATATTTAACCACAATACACCCTCTGGTATCCCAACTTCCCTTTCTTCCCTTTTTCTTTCTGGGGATATGAATCCCTCTATTTTATGTTCCTTCCATGCTATCAAATGATATTTGACTATATATTTCTTATTCATTATCAACCTTTGATAATTCTAGATTCCCTCTAATATTAATAGTTGGTAAAGGTAACTAAATATCCAGACCATCCCAATATTCCTCCTGAGAACACTCTTTGTTTGACCCTTCCTCAACCAACCCTACAAAATGATAACTCAGAATTATGCTTGGGACTTTTATTTATAACCAATTTCTCTCCAAAACCTCTTACCCATGTTCTAGTCATGATATTCTCACCAAAATACCATTTTAAAGTGACTTAAGGAGGTTCTCAAGGAGACGACACTCAAGAGGTAAAACCCTCTTTCTTTTTCTTTTAATTTAACTCCTTTTCTTATCCACATCTCACCTACACTATCCAAAAATAAAATGATAACACCAATATTATTTATATACAATAATTTTATTTTTTTAATGGTATATCCATCATCAATTCTCTTCTCTTACCCTTTTTTCTAAAAAATTGAAATCACTGTCTGTGAGGTTTCAAATCACCGCCTTCGTGTACAATGATTTTTTTGTTTTCTAATACTGAATTTAAGGCTGCTCATAAAACCATTATAATGGTTAAAACATATTTTAAAATATATATTACAACTTATTTAATGTTCTGGAACCATTATAAAAACATATTATTAGATAAAATGATACTAATTCATGATTGTCGTAAAAACTACCAAAATAAAGTAATCATTTTTCATCAATTTTTTATCTAATAAATCAGCCTCATTTCAATAAATAAAATGATAAATAGAACCAATTAAATTTTTTAAAGTGAATTAATACTATATAATTTCACTTATGTAGAGTTATTATAATTTTACAAGAACTTCCATAATAAAACTCAAGGGAACCGATCATGAAATCCATGAAACAAACACCCGTGGAATGACAAAATTAAACACTATAACTCAACAAAATGGACATAAATGAACCTAATAAAACTATAATAATCTAATATATGTTGACTAGGTTCTAAATTAACTTATTAATGAACCTAGATTTATTATCCAGGATATTAAGTACAACTTCATAACACTTTTAGATATAAAGTAAGGGATTCTAACCAAACCCCCATTTTTCCTTCAGGTTATGCTTTCTATATATTTACCCCAATATAATTATTAATTAGTATTATGTAATCCTCCAAAATTCTATTTTTATTTTCAAAACACATGTACCAATATTTATTATTCTTTCTTTTACAGGTAAATACATGTTTTATAAGGTTCTCTTCTCAATTCCTCTCTATAAGTAAGTCTGGTTGAAGGGAACTTCTCAATTTCTTACCCATTTTCAAGTAAGATTCGTAATATTTTTTAATCCAACATTATTTTTATAAAATAACTATTTTCATCGTAAAAAAAATATTTTATTTCATTTATGGTTTTATAAAAAATATTATGTCTTTGTCCTCTTAAAGTTTTTTTAATATTTTCCCTTAAACCGCACTAAAGTGACTCATTTCTAAAGTTTCTTAAACACTCTTCTTACATGTTTCCACTTCAATTAAACATAAATTATCATGATATATGCATATTTTTTTATTAATTTTCATTTATTATTTATATATTCTTTCATAGACACTATTATGATGCACCCATTGTTATGCCTTATGACACAATTGTGATACCCATTTCTTTCCAGGGGTGACCCCTATGTTTATCCCTTATGTTTGATTCTTAATGTGGAACACATATGAATGAACATGTTATAATGGGTGCACCTATATAGCACTCCAATTAATTGGGTAATGTTTTAGTCTCATGAGATGTCGTGTTAGGAAAGGTAGTAAACATGATTCCTTTATAGGAATTTTCTGCCATGTGAAATGGTCTTGGCAGTTATCCTTGTCTCAGGATTATTTCATGTTGTATATTGTTTACATGTTTCTATGATTCCATTATTATATGATCCTATGTTCTGCATGTTATGATTCCTTATGTTTATTCATGTTCTATTCCTTTTTATTTCATCATGTTATTCCCATGTGATATGCTTTATTCCTATTTTTTCTCGTACTAGGATTTTTAACTCATCCATTTGTTCATGTATTACTCAAGTTATCCTATGTAGATTTAAGGGATTTTTAGAAACAATATTTGTGAATAATACACTTTATTGTCAAATATGTCAGAATTTTGAAAATTGTATGGAAATGAAAATATATTTTTCAAGGAATCCTTAATGAAGGGGCTTAGATATAGAGGAGATCACTTTGGGGACTTATATTTTATTAAGAATTCTATTCTTAGTAGTTAAGGGTTTTCTATTACCACCCATAGCCAAAAACAATAGGTCCTACACTAGCTAGTCTGGGAAATTCAACCATAGGCCCATGTAGGACCAGAGGTCAACAACGCCCAGTGGGAGTCGGCCTGCGTCGGCCAGCGGACCACAGGGAGCATAGCTCCTATAAAAGACAAGTGCCTATGTATAGGGCCTATGGTGTGAAAGCCTGTAGGTGTGCATGCATAGCCCAATCCATAAGCTCAGTGGGTCGAGGCCAACGTGATGGATGTTATGCATGTGGTATGAGTGTTGATCCCATTCTTAGATCAAACTAGAGGGATCCACAATATGGATTATATCCCAGAGGGGAAGCGCGTCAATAATTCGATGTGGGATGATATTTTTTCACAAAGATCGAATTTGGACTGTCTAATCATGCCTCCCACCAATATTGACCATCCACTTCGATCTCATGCACTGAAAACTCAAAATCCATTTGAATCGTGGTCGTATGATCACACCTCCCTATGATCCCGGCCATCTACTCCAATCATGCTCATTGCATGATCAAAATAGATCATCATGTGCCTTTCAAATCCAAACTCATCCTATCTTTCATAGCACAAGACCTCCATATTCAACCTCCTGCACCTACTAGTTTGACATGATGACTTGAAGACAGTCACATGATCACTCTATTCTCATCATCACCACTATCACCAGTCCTTTTCTAGTGGATAATAGTCTTAGACAACCAACAGATTCCACAGCAAGATCCCAACCGCAAATTCCAGTGGCTTCCGCAAGATCCCCTAACAATGATCAAGGTAGTCGTATGATCATCCTTTGATCATGAGACCAAACCAAATACAATATAAGGAATCACAAGTAGTTTTATGACCACAATCCCCTTCCACCTATGATGTATTTTATCACCCAAATTAACTTGAATTTTTATGGATTACATGACATAATAGAGGGAAATAGAGGCATCACATGATCATATGAAATAATCATGTGATGTGATCTCTACAACTTCAGCCTATGCATGTGGCATCCATCCCATGAAAATTAGTTTCATACTCAACCTCTCATAGCCTATATAAACCCTAATATATTTAGAAAAATAGATCTGAAAGGGGGGAGAGGGTAATGAAATCCAGAAATGAAGGAATGGTGGAGGAACATTGGAGAAATACAGGGGCTGACCACCACCTTCAGAAAACTTCTCCAGGTAATTAGAAGGTCCCTATCATGGGAACCCATCACGAGAATGTCACTGCAAGAATTATTTGTGTGATCATCTATAGATCACGTCATTTCAGGGTAAAACAGCACCATGCATGATCTCTATAAATTGGAGTCTCCACTAGGCTTGGAACCCCCTGAACCTATTCACAAGATCCCCTATAGGACCTCCCTAGGATCATTTGATCACACAATGATATAATCTCATACTACATGATAAATTCATACCCTCCCCCGAACACACGAGACACTCATACTAGTGTCTACAGACATGAATCGATGGATAGTCTAATAGTGAAGTTTCAAAACCTTCAAAATCAAGATGCTCAATTGATTGATTCAATATGTAAAACCTCATAATCCCTGGGTCATGCAAAGGAATCTGTGAGGATTGGAACCCCATTCCTGAGGGAGGGTCTGCATTCCTTGACCAATAACCATTTTCTGTTTATGATGCATCGAAGGACATCCCCAGAGTGCATATGTAGATTCTCCTGCATGATACCTTAGAGATCATGTTCTCTCATGATAGATTATGTGATCATGAAGTTCATAAGAGAATGTTGAGAAATAAAATCCTTACCATGAGGAGTTAAGAGGCTACACCCTGGGTCTCATGATGAACCCTTGCTCAATCTCACAGTGCATACTTTAGAATGTGCACCCCATATGTGATGAACCCCTAGCAGTGAAAATACTTCCATCACCCATGCACATAGATGTTTTCATATACATCCCCCATTCATTACCACAACATCCCTCATGATACCTCATTAATGTCATGAAAATTTCAGGAAGGATGGAGTTATATATAACTCCCTCATGTGGACATCCCCTAGGCTGTGTATGGACTCAACCTGGACTAGTAATCACTCGTGAAACTTAAGGCATGATTCCTTTATACATGAACTTGTGTCACTTGGATGATTTCAAGATCCTAAATATATCTGTGAGACCACGTATAATGAATGGTTTAAGGAAACATGATCACAAGATTCCTCATGAGACGCGTAATGTCTTTAGGCGGTTTTAGACTTTTCTCTTTGATCTCAAGAAAATCATTGAACTCAAGTTGAACTTGAAATAGTTTTTCAATATGTCACCATTTACATGAGATAGTCCAAGGACTAGCCAAGTTGATTAGGCAAAAACCCCTTGACATGTTTGCATTGTCATGCGTCAAAACCTAGTACGAATTCATAGAAATCGTGTGAATTACCTCATAGTTTTTCGTATTGGTCAAGCAAAGATAGTACAAACAATGCACATTGATCATGTGAAGGATTAATTGAGATGTTGTAATGATCATTTGATTGTCCATAGACATGCTCATATCGACATGTAACTGACCAAAGATAGGTCTGGTTGATCATGTAGTAGTTCATGATTATGTCCACTTTGATCATGTGAAAGATCCCTTAACATACCTTCTCCAATCATGTGAGCCAACTTTGACATTGCTACTTTACTCATGCTAATAGATATGATACAAGTCAATTGATCATGCAAAAGACCCCAAACATGTCTCCTTTGGTTATCTGAAACACCTCAGGCAAGTCTACTTCACCCATGAGAAGGTATCCAAGGCATGTTAATTGTTTAGGAATACACCCTTGGATGTGTCTACCTTTAAGGATTAGTTCCCCCAAATATAGGGTATACAATCAAGACTTTCCCAGTAGATGGATGAGACATGCCAGGAAAATTCCTTGTGACATGCCCACTTTGTACAGCATACCTACTTGGACTCATGTGATATGGATCCCAACTGATAATATTTGGTCATATCCCCCTTTTACAAGGGAATTTCCCTTGAGGAGTTCAGTCAATGAACACATGTGACCCTTCCATGGTTATTCTCTTGAGTATACCTCTCATGGTCATTATCACATCTCTTTAATCTGCCATAGGATAAAGAATGAGTATACCAATCGGGCAGTCTCAATTTTTAAGCCTCGACCATTGATATAATATAATATGTATATGCCAATTGAGAAGCCTCAGTACGTAATCCCGAATTGCCAATATAATATAAATATTTCCTCATCTATATAGAATTAATTTTGGTATAATCATCTAGAATACCTAAAATCATAGGGATATTCACAACGTCTCTGAGCATGATTACCTACCTTAGCCTATTAGCAGGTTAAGGGATAAGTGAACTATGAGAACTTTAACTTCAAAAATAATTGGGATACATAGTATTCCATCCTAATTTAAAATATTCGTACCACATCCTCCATAATATGGGAAACCATACCTCTCAAAGGGAGACTTTAATATGCTCACATACAACGTGTCTGGTCTACTGATATCTCTTTTTTTCCACTCTAAGCATGGATCACATGAGATTAGAGACTAGTGATGATTGTACCAATATTATGATGATAATTCCTCCAATGATGAATCACCATTGGGATATAATACTGATTACATATCAGCTCTACTCAAAGGTCTATATTCTCGAAGAAGTAATATAGGGAGATCTTATATGCATAAGTTCTACCTAGGGCCTCAAATGTGGTATCTATCATGGCATCGATTCCCATCATAAGAACTATATAGAGTTTGATTCCTGTCTTAAATAGGATATGTAGGATGCCTCACTGAGATCCAATCCCAATATTCTCGTCCTTATCATAAGAAGTAAAACAACATGGATGGATCCAGTTATACGACCTTAAACTATATATAATAAACTATATGGGTTTTGATTCTTGTTTCACAAGATAAGTATGATTCCTCTTAGAGGTTCAATCCCACCACTAAGACACCAACCACTTACCTAGATATAAATAAACTCTATAGTTCTTGAACAAGTCCATAACCCAAAGCATCATAACTAAATAAGAGAGTGATAGAGAACTCATGATATGCATGATACCATCATTCCTATCGATACATGTTCATAATCAAGTTGATGAAGTGTGGGTAACCAGTCCTGTATTGGGATCTAAGAAGGATTTTATGAACATATCTTAAATATATAAGAGGGTCCCATAGTAGGAAAAATCCCCCCCAAAAGGGTGTGATGAGCCCAACCTCCCATCTTCTCGACCAATGCGAGTCCTCAAGAGTCACTGGGCAAGAAAACCCAGATGACCATCGGCCTTTGGAAAGTTGGTCTATGCCCAACTGTAGATGGGGGAACCATTGGGAGTTTCTAGGAAAAGTGACAATGGTAGCCCAAAGAGTAAGACACCTTTCACACTTTGAAACCCTGACGAAAAAAATGGTGAACCCAACATGAAAACACTTAACTGTGGCGCATCCTTTGTGAGATAAAATTGATATATTGTCCATCCCCCCATTGGACCATTTTGTTCTGGGTATAATTTCAAAAACTCAATGAATCAAAAAAGGTTAAACCATCATGAAAATACTTAACTGAATCATTTCCTTAGTGACATAAAATGGATATACTGTCCATCCCCCCATTGGACCATTTTATTTTTGGATATAATGTCAAAAACATGATGAAAAAAATGGTGAACCCAAAGTGAATTACTTTAGTGGTGTTATACCTTTTAAGGTTCAAAAAGGATAGATCTCCCAGTGCTCATTATACTAGTTTATTTTGTTCTCATCGCACAAAAAAACTATGAACCTGATGTATTTTTTTTAACCACACTAAACCTTGTGTAAAAATAAGGGATTATCTTTTCATCCTTAAGCTGTGAAAGTTATTAATTAAAGATATACTATTATATATGATGTTGCACTAATAAGGTCTCTTGATTTCTTTATAAGGATTTATAGATTCCTTGTATTCAAAATTACATCATTAAATGTTTCAACAGATCCCGATATCGCTGGACAAGCTTCTTTGATCTTGAGGCCCCGACATATATTGTCACCAACACACCACTTCCATTATCGATTGGTGAACGACTTAGGTTAGGAATAACACATCAACAACACTGTCTTGACTTTATAATTGGCTCATGAAATTATTTTTTTGCTGATATCCCACCTTCTATCTTTCCCATGATAGGTTGTAAGAGATCAAATTTCCCTTGTTGCCACTTTTAACTACTTCAAGAGCTTATCCCTAAAGCACAGTAGTGCACACCTTCCCTACCTTAGGTAGGTGGATGAGGATAGTCCCTATGATAACCCAATCACTTAGGAGATTCCTAGGAGGGATCCCATTTGTTCTGGTCATCATCCTCAACATATGACCATGACTCCACATGAATCTATAGAAGAAGTTGTGCCTACACCAACTGACCATGTTAGGACACCCAACATGAGATCACTCTTAGGGTATCCAAATTATGTAACTCTAGAGAAGGATTATAACCCTACTATTTATAATCTATCTAAGGCCCACCAGTGTATCCTAACATTGTCCCATAATCAATCATAGTTCATTGCTATCCAGGAGCCTTTGACTCAATCATAGCTAGCCTCGGTGACTGTGGAATCCCAAGTGACTCCCCATCCCAGAGGGATGGGGGAATTTTCATCATTTTTTACCCTGGAATCATCTTCGTCATGGGAACCAACCCCCCAAATGGCATCATGGTCATCGACCCTCCAAACAGCATCGTGGGAACTGACGCCTCAAATAGTATATTTGGAACTGACTCGTCAAATGAGGTACTTCATCGAGGAGGAACACTTGCCTTCTTGTGTATTAGTCAATATTATTTCAGTGAGATATGAAGACTCATCATAAAATCTAGATGAGCATACTCTCAAAGGGTACAATCATACCTTCCTACATTCCTCTAATTCACAGCGGGTTAGACTATCTTTTACCATTGACACAGAGTATAAAGGCTCAGCAGTATCCACTAGGCATCTATAAGCGGTCTTGCCGATCATGTTGGTATTTTAGAAGGTAAGTATAAAGAGATCATATGGATAGTGGGAACATTGGATTTACTCTCTTGGATCTTTAGTGTAACTCCCATCATCATCTATTCACCCTACCACTAACAGAGGAAGGGGTGTTTTCATGGCTCCCACAAGACATCCCCTTGAGGATGACAAGGCACTTTCTATAGAAGAACATATTTCTCAACTTTAAAAAGAGAATAGAGATCTACAAGAGATGATTATAGGAATAATTTTTATATCTCCTCCTAGGGATGATGTGACCGTGTCTATTTATATAATCATGCCTTGTAGTGAAGTTCTCCATCCCATGGGACTAGGGGAATTTTAATAATTGTGATCTCTTTATCGGGAGAGATCCAAACATAGTTCCACCTCACCCTAGCCTGCAGGGCTGGCTAATTTCTATATTTTCCACCTCCTCATTAGGGATATTCTAGAAACCATCATACCTCAAATGTATCCACAAAACTTCTAGGAGACTTGAAATATTTTAATTAATGGGAATATTCTGCATCATCTAAGACCTCGAATGCTTTAGCATCTACCCCGATAACAATAATAACTAGGATTTTGTACCCCATATCCCAAACTCAGTCATGCACCATTTCCAATGGTGGCATGCATAACATGCAGGAGAAGCGGTTTGGTCACCCATCTCTTGAAGATAGTTATAAAAACGTATATTCATTCCAAGAAAAAAATGTTGACATATATTTAAACTATGTCATAGAGAGTTGTTTGATTGAGTTCTTGATGATGAGAAAGCCAAGAGAGGAAATTTTTTTAGCCTATGAAAATAATTTCACCTAAAATAAACGTCTTGGGCACAAGATAGAAGATTTATTTTCCTTTAAAGATTGGATTAAAGTGTATATAGACATGGGGATACTAGAACCTCCAACACCTGAATTTCTTCTCCAGTCACCTAATCATTCTGAATAAGGAACACTGATTTTTCAGCAGAGCATAAGACATATACCTCTAAAGGATAGGCTTTAAATAAATACTAAACAAAGCATATTCCTTCCAAGAAAATCATGTCTCTAAATATTTTGATCGTTCCATGGAAAACTATTTTATGGAATTACCAACAATGAGAAAGCCACATGAGGCAGGTTTGATAGACCTTGAAAACTATTTCCCCTTCCACCGACGTCTTGTGCACACAATAGAAAGATGCTTTTTCTTCAAAGATTGGTTGGAGGAATAGGTATTATCAAGCTTGATAGATTTTAAAGAACTCAAAACTCATGAAATATGAAAAGGTGTTTTCCATGCTCAATGAAAGGATCCATTCTCTTAATAGGTTATTTAACCATCCTCATTACTGCAATACATTAAACTGCATGGCTAATGTTCTTACCAAAAAACATTAAATTGCATGGACATAATCCTTACTGTGAGATGTTAAAATACAAGGATAATTTCCTTACTACAAGTCATTAAACTTCATGTCCATCATCCTTACCGTGAGACGTTAAACTACATGGCTAATGTTCTTACAGAAAGACATTAAACTACGTGTACATCATAATTACCATAAAATGTTAAACTCCACGGCTAATGTCTTTACCAAAAGATAGTTAACTAAATGGTTATCATCCTCACCATAAGACGCTAAACTGCATGGATCATATCTTAACTTCAAGATGTTAAATTATATAGATTATGTCTTTTCCACACTGTTGGGCGGAAAAGAGTGATGGTAAGAGGGGGGGTGAATTTCCTTTTAAAAAATAATTAACAATTTAAAATCAAAGTAAAAAGTGCAGCGGAAATAAAAGAGGCAAGAAACAAAACTTGATAACGGAGTTCGGCCTAAATCCCAAGCCTACGTCTCCGCTCCCAACTCAACTGTTGAGAGATTTACTACCGCTTGATTTTTAATGGTTTTAGCAAGAAACCCACTAGACTTTAAGGTAGTCTAGAACCTATTATAGCTTGCTTTTAATGGTTGAGCAAGAACCCACTTGCTTTTAATGGTTGAGCAAGAACCCACTAGCCTTCTTACAGGTGAAGGCTAGCTCACCTATGACTCAAGCCTTTTAAAGGGAAGGCTTGACTAACCTCTTCACACCTTGAAGGTGGTGTGAAAACCCAAACAAGAAGAGGATGAGAGAAAGATGGGTTTGTAGGCACAAACCCAAATTGATGCTCAAAAAGATAAAACAATGAAAAACCGTAAGAGGAGAAGCCTTGGGCGCCAATGGATTGATTGGAGTTGATGAAGAGCACTCCCAAGCTTCTTTGATGGTGCTCCTTGAATGTGGAAGTGGGTTGGAGCAATTGAGGTTCCTTGAAGGAATCCGCCGGAGGTTTGCCAAATGATGGAAAAATGTTCCCGTGGGCTTCACTTGGCTTGGTTATGGTTCCACTTATGTTCTGGGGCTTCCTAGTCCTTTATTTATAGAGGGGTAACCCTCAAATGGCCTTTGGGGGTCTTCGGAGCCGTTGGAGAGGCCTTCGGAGCCGTTGGGAGTCAAGTGGACAAGTCTGGTCAAAGCCCAACGGCTAGTTTGACTGGCTCCACCGGCTGACCGGTACAGTGCCACCGGTTGGCCGGTGCTTTGGAAAATGTTGAGGCCTTCTGCCCAGGCACTACCGGCTGGCCAGTGAGGAGGCCACCGGTTGGCCGGTGCTGAGACAGTAGCAACCTCTTCTGTCTAGGTTCCACCGGCTGGCCGGTGATGGGACACCGGTTGGCCAGTGGTCTGGACAGAGGGGATGCCTTCTGCCCAGGCACCACCGGCTGGCCGGTGGGCATCCACCGGTTGGCCGGTGGACTGAAATCAGTCCACTTTTCCACTTTTTCCTTCTGGCTTTCTTGGCCTAATTCCTTGGCAACCTGAAATCATTCTTATCATCCAAAAACACTTAAAACAAGATTAGATAAATAAGAGAGTGATTGTGATCATGAAAATTAAACCACGAGGGGTACGAGAGGTACAACAATCTCCCCCTATTTTGATGATCACAATCACTAAAAACAAGCAATGTAAAAGATTGAAATGAGAGGCATGCTTTAAAAGATTGATTGAAAAGTAAGCAAAGAATGAGTGATAGCTCCACATCCTCATCCTCCTCCTCCTCAAGTGACAACGGTAAAAAATGCCTAATGGAATTTCATGAGGTAACCTCTTCCGACTCCTCATCCTCTAGTTCTTCAAATTCTTTTAATCATTTATCTTATGAGGATCTCCAACATGCAAGAGATCAATTGGAGGAAGGTTTTCACGAACTCTCTTCCAAATTTATTGCTTTAAAAAAGAATTTCAAAAAACTTTCTTCCGAAAAGGAACAACTTCTCAAAGAGAAGGAAGAGTTGTCCCTCAAGATCCAAAACCTTCCCGATGTTGATTCTATGGAATCAACAATCATGGATTTAAGGGAATCCCTAGCTAAGTTCACTGAAGGTGAACATAACCTTTTGAAGCTCCTTGGTTCCCAATGCATATCTAGAACCACCCAATGGCTTGGCTATTCCAAGCAAGCTTCCTCTTCCCATGCTCCAACTATTTTTGTAAGGGGGAGCTCCCAATATAAATTTTTCAATTACTGTAAAAAACTCGGGCACTTAATTTATGAGTTCGATTGCAAAAATGCCCGGTATGGAAGGCCCAAAACCATTTCCTTTAACGATGAATTTCATAGGAGAAGACCCGCCACTAGACAAGTTTGGATTGAAAAATCCCTTTTAGCGAGTCTCTCCGGACCAAAATTTGTCTCAGTTCTAAAATCCTCTCCCCGGTGATTTGTTGTTTTTATTTAGGGGGAGTTAGGATCGTCTAAGCCTTTTTTCGTTTTTCAATTCAAAACTTTCAATTCAAAACTTTCAATTTCAAAACTTTCATTTCAAAATTTCAATTCAAATTTCAAAAATTTCAATTGGTTTAAAATCTCTATCTTCTTTTTTAATCCTTTCCCTCAATCAAGTTTTATGCCCCGTGCTATTTTGATAATCACAAAGGGGGAGAAATTCTTGGTTGATTGGAGGAGAAATTTTTCTCTCATTCTTTGCTTACTTTTCAATCAATCTTTTAAAGCATGCCTCTCATTTCAATCTTTTACATTGCTTGTTTTTAGTGATTGTGATCATCAAAATAGGGGGAGATTGGTGTACCTCTCGTACCCCTCGTGGTTTAATTTTCATGATCACAATCACTCTCTTATTTATCTAATCTTGTTTTAAGTGTTTTTGGATGATATGCATGATTTCAGGTTGCCAAGGAATTGGGCCAAGAAATCCAAAAGGCAAAAGTGGAAAAGTGGACTGATTTCAGTCCACCGGCCAACCGGTGGATGCCCACCGGCCAGCCGGTGGTGCCTGGGAAGAAGGCATCCCCTCTGTCCAGACCACCGGCCAACCGGTGTCCCATAACCGGCCAGCCGGTGGAACCTAGACAGAAGAGGTTGCTACTGTCTCAGCACCGGCCAACTGGTGGCCTCCTCACCGGCCATCCGGTGGTGCCTGGGCAGAAGGCCTCAACATTTTCCAAAGCACAAGCCAACCGGTGGGTTGAGCCTCATGGGTAACTTCCAAAAGTTTCCAGATTTCATGAGAAGTGGTGCAAGTAGAAATACGATTAAATTCATTACGGTCTAACCCACAATGAAGAGCATTCATGGCTTTGCCATCAAGCTCAAAATAAGCAATGTCTTCGGGGGTCCATTTAGAATCATCGTTGCTAGAGAGAGTGTATCCTTGCATAACAATTCTATATATAGGATAGGCAATACTTCTAAGAAATGTAATCATGCGAGTTTTCCAAAAAGTGTAGTCGGTTCCATCAAAGAAAGGAGCACGACCCAATGAATAGCCTTCGGGGGCGAAAGAAGTTGAAGCCATCACAAAGGATCTTGAATTTGAAACCGGTGAAGGTATTACTCAAATTTTGCCTTTGATACCAATTGTTGGGCGGAAAAGAGTGATGGCAAGAGGGGGGTGAATTGTCTTTTAAAAAATAATTAACAATTTAAAATCAAAGTAAAAAGTGCAGCGGAAATAAAAGAGGCAAGACACAAAACTTGATAACGGAGTTCGGCCTAAATCCCAAGCCTACGTCTCCGCTCCCAACTCAATCGTTGAGAGATTTACTACCGCTTGCTTTTTAATGGTTTTAGCAAGAAACCCACTAGACTTTAAGGTAGTCTAGAACCTATTACAGCTTGCTTTTAATGGTTGAGCAAGAACCCACTTGCTTTTAATGGTTGAGCAAGAACCCACTAGCCTTCTTACAGGTGAAGGCTAGCTCACCTATGACTCAAGCCTTTTAAAGGGAAGGCTTGACTAACCTCTTCACACCTTGAAGGTGGTGTGAAAACCCAAACAAGAAGAGGATGAGAGAAAGAGGGGTTTGTAGGCACAAACCCAAATTGATGCTCAAAAAGATAAAACAATGAAAACCCGTAAGAGGAGAAGCCTTGGGTGCCAATGGATTGATTGGAGTTGATGAAGAGCACTCCCAAGCTTCTTTGATGGTGCTCCTTGAATGTGGAAGTGGGTTGGAGCAATTGAGGTTCCTTGAAGGAATCCGCCGGAGGTTCTCCAAATGATGGGAAAATGTTCCCGTGGGATTCAATTGGCTTGGTTATGGTTCCACTTATGTTCCGGGGCTTCCTAGTCCTTTATTTATAGAGGGGGAACCCTCAAATGGCCTTTGGGGGTCTTCGAAGCCGTTGGAGAGGCCTTCGGAGCCGTTGGGAGTCAAGTGGACAAGTCTGGTCAAAGCCCAACGGCTAGTTTGACTGGCTCCACCGGCTGACCGGTACAGTGCCACCGGTTGGCCGGTGCTTTGGAAAATGTTGAGGCCTTCTGCTCAGGCACCACCGGCTGGCCGGTGAGGAGGCCACCGGTTGGCCGGTGCTGAGATAGTAGCAACCTCTTCTGTCTGGGTTCCACCGGCTGGCCGGTGATGGGACATCGGTTGGCCGGTGGTCTGGACAGAGGGGATGCCTTCTGCCCAGGCACCACCGGCTGGCCGGTGGGCATCCACCGGTTGGCCGGTGGACTGAAATCAGTCCACTTTTCCACTTTTGCCTTCTGGCTTTCTTGGCCCAATTCCTTGGCAACCTGAAATCATGTCTATCATCCAAAAACACTTAAAACAAGATTAGATAAATAAGAGAGTGATTGTGATCATGAAAATTAAACCACGAGGGGTACGAGAGGTACAACACACACAACATTAAACATCATGGTTATTCAAAAATTATGTACGACTTGATTCTCATCCTAATTAAATATAAAGGGACACCTAGATTCTATATCTCGGCCTAGCCTCCCATATTCACATCCTTACCACAATATGACAAACTTCACAAAACACATCATGGTCGCAAGACGATAAAATTTGTGGCATCTAAATCTCTGGGAGACATCAGGAGCCTCAGATGAGAAATTCGGCATACACATAGTGATAACGCCCCATTTGATACTTGCAAAGATATATATGCTGAAATATATTTCTACAAGAAGGGATGTTAGAAACCAATGGTGGATGATGATATATAGATCGCTTCTCCCAATAGATTAGGGGATCACCCCTATGAATCCCTATAGTATGATCAATAGTGACTAGGTTCTCCCCATAATCCTGGTTGATGTAGCAGATCTAGTCCCATTTTTCTATGTCTAACTTGTCCCTGGTGGCAGCATTGAAGACTATCAGTTTCAACATATCTCTATGATGACTTAGATAATAGTGGATGATAATGTCTTCTCTTATAGTCTCTCCCACCATGAAAATGATAGAGAATCCCCCAAATTTCAATCATCATCTCAAAATGCCTCCACAAACACAGAGATAGAAGAAGATGAGGATGACCTTAGGAACAACCCTTTAGAATTTGTGGAAGGTGCCTCAACCGCAATCGATGAACTAAAGAAGATAAATCTGGGAATAGAGGAATACATGCGGCCTACACTGATTATTTCCACCATGCCCCTCAAAGAGAAAAAGATGTGAATCACATTTCTGAAGTAGCACTGATATGTGTTCACATGGAACTACACAAAAATGATCAGGCTGAACCCAAATGGGCTACACACCATCCTGGAATACCTAATGAGCATTGAGGTTTCAAGAAGGCATCCAAGAGGATTCACCCCTCTCATGTCAACAATGTAGAGGTAAGAGTTGAAAAATTGATTAGAGAAACATTTTTCATAGAATGTGAAATACCAAAGATGACTACCATCATCATCCCTATTCAGATAGGACAATCACTACCAAGAAGCCTATGATAGTCTCATACAGTGCCTAAAAAACCCACCGATCATGATTCCTCTAGTGGAAAGGAGGCCACTCATCTTATATGTGGTCTCCATGGAATGCTCATTGGGAACCCTCCTCGCACAAAATAATTATGTGGGAAGAAAAAATAGCCTTTATTACCTCGATCATACTATGATAAATATTGATACCCAATACTCTAATGCCAAGAAGAACTACCTTGCACTCATCTTTTTAATTCCAAAGCTGATGCATTACATGTAGCACCACAAAGTCTAATTAGTCTCTGACAGGGCTTATAATTTACACATTTTTTTTAATGAATTTCAATTGTTTTAAACATCCCAAGATAACATTTTGAGCTTATATGTTACAATTTTGGATTTAAGAAGTATTTTAAGTTTAAATGCAAAAATGACCAAATTCTGCATTTTGGACAGATTTTCACTACAGGGGTATTTTGGTCATTTACAAAAAAATATAAATCCAAATTTTATGATTATAATTTCTTTAGAATCCTAATTTAATTTTCTTCAACTTTGTCTTCTGGACCAGGATCGGATTCGACCATCTTGAGGTCCAAACAATTCAATGAAGTTGAAGATTATTCAGGAACACCAAGGAAGCTTCCTAGAAATTTCATCCAGAAAAAAGAAGGTTCAGTGAAATATCCATAACACGTTCAAAACGACTTTAATGGAGCTGATATTTTGTGGATAGACGTAAAAGAAGATTTGGAACAAGTTTCATTAAGGAGGCCACGCCTGAAATGGCCGTGTTCAGGGACATTAATTCAGTACAAAACGGTGTTTTTCGGTTTGACGATTCTGACTGGACAGAATAAAATGTCATAGGAAATTGGCCATAACTCTCGGAATACCTGTCCAAATCCGCTGATATTTTGAGGGGACACGTAAAAGACAATTTTGCAAAACATTCATTAAGGGAGGAACGCGTGAAGAGGTCATTAATGGGGTAGAAAATGCTCAAACTTTCGGGGGTCCAATTCTGCCTATAAAAGGAGGAGAGCTCCTCCCCCTCAAGACATCCCATTCTCCACCCCATTCCTTCTGGGCACCAAGGAGAAGAACTTCTCAGATTTTTCTTTTATTTCTTTTGTTTTAAAATGTCTCTCCTCTCCCGAATTATCTCGCTTACCCCATCCATGGAGGGGTAGTTTCATTTGAGTGATTGGAAAGAGGGGAGGCTGGACCTATGTGTTGTGTTTGAGTTTTTGTGCTTGAAATGAATAAAATTTGTTCTTCTTTATTCTTCTGGTTTCAATTCATAATTCAGTATTAAATTCCGAATGCGGTTGTGTTAAGGTTTTTATTCTGAAATTATAAATTGCTTTGGTCGATGATCACATCTCCCTCCACCCAATTCTAATCTGTATACGGTGGCACATGATTAGGGTTGGGTGGTGATTGCTCGACGGTTGTCAAGCACGTGTGTAGGATTGTATGTTGAAATCTTGGTTTATTAGGGAACAACAATTCCAGGTATGGGATTGCTCTAATTAATCAAGATACCATATACAACCCTAAACACATTGGAAGGAGGATAGACCAATCTAAGGTTTTAGAAAGGAAAATTCTCATCACATTTATCTGACTAAGGGAGAGAGAGGACTCGGTAGATAAATCTCTCTCTTACCAGTTTAAGGAAGAAGAAGAGATAAAATTTGGAAACCATGATGGCACAACACTAAGTCTAGCCGAACCCAATCCGATCACCATCATTATCATTTGTTAAAATCAATCAATTTCTGTTGTTTGTTTCTCTCATAATCATTCAAATTAATTAAAACCAATCTTTTTAAGAAAACCAACAAAAAGTGACAACCTTGTTTTGTGTGCACTCCTCTTCGGGAGAATACCTAGGATCAACTGCTATACTATACTTAGGTAAATAAAATATTGTTTTTCCACGCCCCATGACAGGCGTGCGTCAAACTTGGCGCCGTTTCCGGGGAGGAAGTGCCACAAACTATTTGTAAATATTTGACTTTTTCAAATTTAAAAATAATTTTTTTTTAAAAAAAAATTCTTTTTCCCATAATGTCTTCAATCTCAAATTCAAATTCATGGAACAATTACTCACAAGTGCTGGAAGAAGAAACCGACTACACTGAGGAGTCCCTCCAACGAAGGGCTGATGCTCTAATGATAAGGCTCAAACAAAAGGAAAAAGGATTAGCAACATGGATCTCACTAGAAGATTTGATGGTCTTGGCCGATGAACTTCAAAAAGACATTCAAAGATTCAAGGCCAACAAGGATGTTCCACTGGTCTTCCCAAATTTCATTGAAGACATCCATGATGTTGAAGACAAACTCAAGGTGGAGGAGTCTGACTATCAATCTTCATCTATCAAAGATCAACTCCAAGTGGCATTTTCTATTGAAGAAGATATTCAAGCCAAAATGAATCAGGGAGATGATACAATCTTGAACTCAAACTCTTTTAAATTTATTGAATCTGATTTGAGTATAACTCGCAACGTTTTTGAATTTTCAGAATTGTGTGAATCCTATTATGCCTTGGAGGATGATGTGGAAAAAGAAGATGCACATGTTGAGGAACACCTAGAGCTCCCTGAAGTCATTGAACATATACTGGGGGAGCCCCATCATGAAGAGATTCTAGTGGCTTTTCCTGATGAACCAGAGACACATGCTGATTCACATCTGAAGCAACCACTGGAAATAGAAGAAGATGTTGCACAAGAAGAAACGAATAAGGAGGAGGTTTCATACTTCATCATACCCCCACCATGCAAGTTGTACTATATTGCGACAGGGGCAGATCTGGTGTACTCTATCCATGGAATCCTCCTCAACAAGGATAATGAAGCACAAGCTGGGAAAAGCCACATGTGGTGGTTCAAATCAAAGAAGCTACATCCACCATCAGACTTTGGATAACAGCTGGTACTGCCCACTGGAGGCAGTAAAAATTCAGGGCCCACTTGGGGGATCGTACCAAGACTTATCCCTTTCTTTCTAGGAATTTAGATTTCAATTTTATTTCTTAGAACTAGTTTAGCATTCATCCCTTTTCACCTTATCATTTTGAGCTTTAATGACATGATACTTGTTCTTAATTTTGAAATTTTCTTTTGTAGGATCACGATGGCAGAAGGAAGCCCCAAAAATTTGTTAAAGGGGACTGAATCTTTATTTCAAAAGGGAGTTCATTTTTAAATTTTAAATTTTAAACTCCTTAAATTTTTTGTCCAAAACATGTTTTAAGCTTTAATGATAATAATTGCATACCCTCACTTGAATTAATGTTTTACTCAACTTATCTAGGAGACATGAGTTTCTAAGGAATCTTGTGATGCCATGTTTTAAATTTCAATGTTAATGAGATTGAATGATTAAAATGGATAATTGTATGATTAAAGTGAAGCAAGGATATTGAAATAAGGACTCATGATTTAAGGGAATTAATTGATTCATGTAAATGAAATTTCCCTTCCATTTTTCATTCTTTGAATTTCTGAAATTCATGTGAATTAATTTGTTATTATTAATCATGCCATAAGTGATTGTCCAATATCATATTCTCATTCCTGAGAGGATTTCTAGACCAAATATTTCCTATTTTATCTTGGGCATATTTCTTGAGTGATCTTGGGACGTGCCACCTACTAGAACTTGTATTGAAACTTGTCAAAGCTATGACTGTACAAAACCCCATTTAAAATGATTGAGGCATATCTTTGGCTAGCCACATTTTATCCTAAGACCCACCTTTACATTTATCCTTCGTAAGCCCTTAGATGCCATGAATTGCCCTATAGGTTTAAGCCACATTACAATCCAATTTTTCCTTACCTACCTGCACTTTTAGTATTTTTGCATGGTTATTTCAAGTTTGAGTGTGGGGGAAGGGCCTTTCGTGTGCGTTCCTTGGGATATGTATCACTTTTGGGTGGTGTAATGTGTGTATCATCATTTTGGGCAATGTATTATTAGAAAATTGGGCATGAGTCATCATTTCATTATGCTTCTTTCATTTCATCTGGTTCTCCATAAAAAAAGAAAATAAAGTTGTGCCTTTCTGGAGCTTTACAAAAAAAAGAAAATAAGAAAATAAAGTTGTGCCTTTCTGGAGCTTTACAAAAAAACAGGGAGAACTTGGATGATATCATTCTTTTTTATCATTTATTGACTCATGACCCATGTCATTTAAAGGGGAGTGGTGTTGTGATTCACATTTCAAGGGGATTTGAGTGAGGTTCATCTTGTGTTTTCACTTGATTAATCATGCATTGTACTTAAGAGTCAAACCTCCTACTTCTGGCCTTAAATTATTTCAATCATTTACCCACCAACCCTAAGCCACAGAGTCATTTGAACCTTTATTGCAAGTCCTCGTGATTTTATGTGTGTTTTGTCTTTACAAAGTGGAGAAAGTAGTTACTTTACAAGCCTATGGGTAAGGAGCATGTTCTCATGATATGAGCATAACTTGACTATTAATTGTATCATGAGTGATGAGAGAAAAGATTAAAAAGTTAGGTAGGTCATTATTTGGCATGTTTAATAATAATAAATTGAGAAGCTTGAATGAATGAAAGGAGAAGCTTCATTATTTTTCAAAGGGGAAAAGTAAAATGCATGAATTGATTGTTTCTTTGAAAAATGGGAAATTAAATTGGTATTTTTGTGGAACTGGAAAATTTGATTGGACATTGAAAATCATTTGATTTTATTCCATTTGAAATTTAAATATTGGTGACATTGGTGCCCTTTGAATTCCATGTTGAGATTTTATGCTTGAGGACAAGCATGGTTTAAGTGTGGGGGAATTGACAGGGCTTATAATTTACACATTTTTTTTAATGAATTTCAATTGTTTTAAACATCCCAAGATAACATTTTGAGATTATATGTTACAATTTTGGATTTAAGAAGTATTTTAAGTTTAAATGCAAAAATGACCAAATTCTGCATTTTGGACAGATTTTCACTACAGGGGTATTTTGGTCATTTACAAAAAAATATAAATCCAAATTTTATGATTGTAATTTCTTTAGAATCCTAATTTAATTTTATTCAACTTTGTCTTCTGGACCAGGATCGGATTCGACCATCTTGAGGTCCAAACAATTCAATGAAGTTGAAGATTATTCAGGAACACCAAGGAAGCTTCCTAGAAATTTCATCCAGAAAAAAGAAGGTTCAGTGAAATATCCATAACACGTTCAAAACGACTTTAATGGAGCTGATATTTTGTGGATAGACGGAAAAGAAGATTTGGAACAAGTTTCATTAAGGAGGCCACGCCTGAAATGGCCGTGTTCAGGGACATTAATTCAGTACAAAACGGTGTTTTTCGGTTTGATGATTCTGACTGGACAGAATAAAATGTCATAGGAAATTGGCCATAACTCTCGGAATACCTGTCCAAATCCGCTGATATTTTGAGGGCACACGTACAAGACAATTGTGCAAAACATTCATTAAGGGAGGAATGCGTGAAGAGGTCATTAATGGGGTCGAAAATGCTCAAACTTTCGGGGGTCCAATTCTGCCTATAAAAGGAGGAGAGCTCCTCCCCCTCAAGACATACCATTCTCCACCCCATTCCTTCTGGGCACCAAGGAGAAGAACTTCTCAGATTTTTCTTTTATTTCTTTTGTTTTAAAATGTCTCTCCTCTCCCGAATTATCTCGCTTACCCCATCCATGGAGGGGTAGTTTCATTTGAGTGATCGGAAAGAGGGGAGGCTGGACCTATGTGTTGTGTTTGAGTTTTTGTGCTTGAAATGAATAAAATTTGTTCTTCTTTATTCTTCTGGTTTCAATTCATAATTCAGTATTAAATTCCGAATGTGGTTGTGTTAAGGTTTTTATTCTGAAATTATAAATTGCTTTGGTCGATGATCACATCTCCCTCCACCCAATTCTAATCTGTATACGGTGGCACATGATTAGGGCTGGGTGGTGATTGCTCGACGGTTGTCAAGCACGTGTGTAGGATTGTATGTTGAAATATTGGTTTATTAGGGAACAACAATTCCAGGTCTGGGATTTCTCTAATTAATCAAGAGACCATATACAACCCTAAACACATTGGAAGGAGGATAGACCAATCTAAGGTTTTAGAAAGGAAAATTCTCATCACATTTATCTGACTAAGGGAGAGAGAGGACTCGGTAGATAAATCTCTCTCTTACCAGTTTAAGGAAGAAGAAGAGATAAAATTTGGAAACCATGATGGCACAACACTAAGTCTAGCCGAACCCAATCCGATCACCATCTTTATCATTTGTTAAAATTAATCAATTTCTGTTGTTTGTTTCTCTCATAATCATTCAAATTAATTAAAACCAATCTTTTTAAGAAAACCAACAAAAAGTGAAAACCTTGTTTTGTGTGCACTCCTCTTCGGGAGACTACCTAGGATCAACTGCTATACTATAATTAGGTAAAAAAAATATTGTTTTGCCACGCCCCATGACAGGCGTGCGTCAGTCTCTCATATATATCTTCTCAAGTACATCCTTGGTTGTCTAATGATAGCTAAGAACTTGGCCCGATGGGTGATCATCATTCAAAAATATGACATTAAGTTTGTGTCACAGAAGTCAATGAAAGGACACCCTCTAGATGATTTCCTTGTATTATATCATGCCTCGATGAATACACTGGAAGACACTGAGCTTATAGATGAAGAGGTATTCTATTCCCATGAAAATCCTCAGACATGGGATATGTATTTTGATGTCATGTCACAAATTCCTATTGGAAAAAGGATGGAAAACCTGAAACTCAATCAGGTTGGATTGGGGATTTTATTTGTCTCTCCTTCCAAAGTGGTTTTTCCCTAATCTTTATCATAATCCATAGGGTACCCAAATAATGAGGCATAAAACCAAGCCCTCATCACTGTATTAGAATTATCCCTATAGCTACAAATATCTGACATGAACATCAAAGGGGATTTGGAGTTAGTGACAATGAAGGTTAATGGGGAATAAATCATCAAAAAGGAGGAATTGGCCCCTCTCATAGGCTACATCAGGGGACTAATGGAAGAATTCCCTTTTGATCCCACATTGCATCATGTTCTCTGACCACAAAATGTTCGCACAAACACATTGGCTAATATAGTCATCGTCTTGGCCAATCTAGATCAGGAGGAGGAAATCTTCTCTATCAAGCATCAAATAATGATAAGGGAATAAACATCAGTGTATATCCCATCAATCATCCTATCTACATGATATTAAACTGTACAAATTTTTCTTAGCTGCATGATGTTAAAATGTACAAGTTTTTCCTGGCAGTAAGATGTTAAAATACAAAAAATCTCTCATCTTGGCAGTAAGATGTTAAAATTCATGACATTTTTCTTCCTTACCGCAAGACATTAAACTACATGTAAAATGTCCATACTACATGACATAAAACTTCACATATCCATGATATTCATCTCTATTCATGTTGAGTCACCTATGTCCTTACCACATGACTTTAAACTACATTGTTCTTCAAGCACTACATATGGCTTGATTCTAATTTATAATGAGATACATTAGAATGCCTCAATCCTATATCTTGGTCCAACCACTACATGATACAATATTCCCTTGTTATTTCCTCAACTATATTTTCATTGTAGGAAAACCCTTTCCATTCCTTGTTTCTCACACTGAGCATATCTCACGTGAGCATAGGAATTGCGGTAGGGGATTACCCTCCCGATCAGGACATAAAGGTATAAAAAAGGTTCATTATGGTTCTGAATGAAAGACCCTAAAAGGCATACCAAGAGTCCTTGCCTCATGATGTTTAACTATGAGATCAATGTCCTTGACACATGACTTTAAACTGCACGATTCATTAGAACTACGTGTGGTTTGATTCTCATTATCATGAGATACTTAGTGATACCCAGACTTCCACCCTTGGTCCCAACCATAATATTCCCATCAATTAACATCGGTTCTCCTCTGTCCTCACTGCATGATGTTAAACAGCATGGGATTTCAAATAAATATGTATGTATTGATTCGAATTTTTCATGAGATATGGTTTGATGCCTAAACATCCATATTTGGTCCCAACCGCAAAATTTTCATTTATTCACCTCGATTCACCTTCATCTTTACTTCATGACATTAAAATTCATGGGACATCAAGAACTATTTGTTGCTTGATTCCTGACATCATAGGATACATAGTGATGCATGGATCTCCAATCTTGTGCCGAGATGTAATGCTCAACAGAAATAATTCTCACCTCTATGTATGGGTCAGAACTATGTAGAGTATTTCTCATTCAATAACTACATGTGACTTGATTCCTATTCTCACGGGATACATAGTGATGCTTAAATTTCCAACACCAAACCTAATAACAAAAAAACAAATATAAAAATGCATCCCTGGGCGAGACCTACATAGTATACTTCATTTATAACTACGTGTGGCTTGATTCGTATCCTCATGAGATATGTATTGATGCCTAAGTCTCTATATTTGGGACCATCCTTGACATTTAAAAACTTTTAAATCTATTCCCATGTCTTTACCGTGTGACATTAAACAGAATGGAAGTACATCCTTATCACATTATGTTAAACTACATGGAAGTACGTTCTTACTACATGATGTTAAACTACATGGAAGTACGTCCTTAGCACATTATATTAAACTACATGGAAGTATATCCTTACTAAATGACATTAAACTTCACGGAGGCAGTCACGTCCCCACTACATGACGTTAAACTAGAGAAGCCATCACTCATCATACTTCATTATCAAAGGTCCATAAGAGCCTTACCTCGACTAACCAAAGAATGGTCCACTTCCATTTTCTTTTTAAGAACCTAATCCATATTTCACACTTCATGTCTCAAGAATCTCAGGTTATCCCAAACATTTCACTACCCTTGAAAAAGAAAAGATACCTCTCTGATTGGCTATGATATTGATGTATAAGGTCTTAGACCCACAAACCAGAGACATCTTGGCCTAGTATAAAGGACATTCTAATTCTCATGATTTTGATGTCACCACAGCAGAACCTAGAACCCAATTGTGTTTTAGGTTATCCCCATAATGATTGTCCCATATCATCACTCATCACATGTGAATATTGATCCGTGATTTACAACACTTTCACCTCTCACTCATAAGGATGTTGGAGTACTATTGAACCTGGGAATCCTATTTAGGCTCTTGTGTAATATCTTTTTTATTAGGTCCATAAGAGTCATGACCATAAACTTCTCCCACTTTGGTCAAAGCTACACAACCTAAAACTATAGCCTATAATATTCCAAATCAAAATACATTAAACTACTAGAAAAAAAAAGACAATAATTGTCAAGTTGAAAACCCAAAATGGTTTTATTGAGAAAAATTCAAGTCTTTTCTTGTTAAAATCTTCATATTTAGAGTTTACACAAAAATAAGGGTGAAAATAAATAAGGCATAAATCTCATAGGTTCTACTCTGTATCCCTAGTAAAATCCAAGCTATGCTCACGAGACCCCCTTGGTCCAAGAAAAAATTATGACAATGATTTTCCACATTTCCTTGGTGTGAGAATATGTTCAATAGGTGTTTCCATAACTTTTAGGGTTCTCGAACCATTCTTGGATCTTAAATTTTCTATAAATAACTATTAATGATCAAAAGTATCTCAGGTTATCACAAATCTTTCATTTACCCTAAAGAAGAAAAGATATCTCTCTACTTGGCCATGTTGTTGATACGGAAGGTCTTAGACTCACCAACCAGAGATGCATTGGCCTATTAAAGAGGGCCTTCTAATTATTGTGAGCCTAACATCATCATGGAGAGACTTATCACCCCACTATGTTTAAAGATATCCCTAGTGTGACTGTCACATACCTTCCTTATGACCTAATCTCTTTAGACAATGATTTACAATCTTCGTATCTGACTATTCAAGTGGATCTGATATCATTTACATTGCATCACCATGTTTTGTATCGTTTCTTAAGTTTAGAATGTGAGCCTTCATTTTTGAAACTTTTGATGGCCCACACCTCATGATTTGAAACGACAAGGCATAGGGATCGATCTGTTCAATTAGAACTGAGTTTCCCTATGGTGCCATAACCCTTCCTAGATAGCATTCCTTCCATAATTGACTTCATCATATAGATGTTTGAGTCTTCATAAATATTTCATATCCACTGGTAAGTAAAATATGTCTCTCAATTAGACCATGCTACTGATGCAGAGGGATCAGACCCACCGACTAGAGACATCTTGGCCCATTATAAAGGGATTATTAATCCTTGTGAGCCTCAACAACACCATGGTGGAACCTAACACCCCCATAGTGTTAAGGTACATACCTATAATTCATACCCTATTCCATGTTACTTGGATCAGAATTTTTTATTTTGACTTACATTACCCACATTCCAACTATCTAGGCTGGCCTAAATTCCCTAGAATTTCACCCTCAACCATATCCACCCCATAAATCTTCCATAAGAGATTGGAAATGAGTAGAGATCATATTTTATTTTCCATTATATCAATTCATAAGGTATTTAACCCACCAACTAAAATCATCTCATCCTTGCAAGAAAGGATATCCAATCCCTGTGAGCCTTGGAAACACCACAGCAAAACTCAACACCCCGTAGTGTTTTTGAGTCATCCTGGGTATTCCATCCCCATGCTCCATAAGGTCCATGCTAGAAGACCTTAAAATAAAGTGATAATAAGGTCCAAGATCAAATATAATAAATTAAAACACATATATGGTATATTTTGTAGGACCTTAAAATAGAAAGAGACATGATTCTCACCACAATGAAAACTTGATAAGAGAATACTGGTAAAAAGTTAAGTATCTACTTGTTGAACATACACTTTATGTGATCCAGGAAATATTGAGAATATATAAAAGTAAAGAGGCATAGAAAATTGTCAGGATGAAAACCTATAAGAATTCAGCATAAGAAAAAATCCAATTTCATGCCCGCTAATTCATCCCTCATATATATATATGGTAAAATTCAAGGTAAAAACAAATAAAAAAGATACAAATATTGTGGTTGCCATTATATGGCATTATAAAAAATCAAGCTATGCTCGCTAAGTCCCTTGACTTAGGAAAAATTTATTGCATTCAGGAAGGATATCATGTATAAATTTTCCTTGTAAAATAGACGATCTCAAGACTACTGGAGAAGGTGAATTAATAAAGAATTTCATGTTAGTGGGAATTCATAAACTTTTCTCAAATAGAAACTTTTTGGATGTTAAGCACTCAAATCCAAAAGATTTGATCTATTTGGTATTATACAAAAAGTATTAGCTTCATGGATGGTCTGAGAAACATCTCCACTGAAACATGGATCTTTACCCAGGATTTCATCACAAAATAGTTATATTTATTCTACTAAGTATGATCGAGATCTACATAATGACATTCATCATAAGCTTCTATATATGTGAATCTATGTCTCCTATGCATGATCTTGATCTACATAGTGGTATATTTCCAAACTACATGTGTCTTGATTCCTATCCTTATGGGATACGTAGTGACATCAAAGTATCTTACTTTATATCCAGCCACAAGTTCCTTTCCACCCAATCCTTGTTTTATTTTGGAATTCATATACATTCCAATTTTAGGGTATCTATGAACCAGACCAAAGATACTTCCAAATTGTATTCATCTGAGTAGTGTTTCCCAGATATATCATCTTCATAACACATGAGATTTCCTAATACATACTTGGGATAGATCCTCTTAGAAATTTCAGTACCATGGATCATCAGACATTTATATATACGGAAATGTGATCTATGTTTACATTATAATAGGATTATTTTCATTCTAAATAATCTCATTCTAGGGGGGCGGGGTTGGTTAGCACCAATATTTGTGAAACTTACACTTTCCATTGAATATTTAAAAAGTTTGAAGATTGTGTGGAAATATAAATATAGTTTTCATGTAATACTTAAAGAAGGGGCTTGGATATAGAGGATATCACTTTGGGGACTTATATTCTACTAAGAATTCTATTCTTATTAGTTAACGGTTTTCTATTACCACCCTTATCCAAAAAAAATAAGGCATACACTATCTAGCTGGGACAATTCAACAATAGGACCATGTGGGACTAGAGGTCAACCACACTTAGTGGGAGTTGGCATGGGCCATCCAGTGGACAACAAGGAGCATATCTCCTTCAAGATACAAGGGATCGTGTATAGATCTCATGGTTCACAAACCTATAGGTGTGAATGCATGGCCTCATCCATAAACTCGGTGGGATGAGGCCCATGTGATGGAGGTAATACATGTGGTACAGGTGCCGACCCTATTGCCGGCTCAAACTACAGGAATCCACAAGATGGATTATATACCAGTGGGGAAGCACATCATTAATTTTATGTGGGATGACATTTTTCTAAGGAGATTGAATCTGAACAGTCCAATCACGCCTCTTGCTGATCTTGATCATCCGCTTTGATATCTAATGCCACGAAATCTTAATCCATTTGATCCATGACTTCCTGATCACACCTCCCATTGATCCCATCCATCTAATCCAATCCTACACATCACATGATCAAAAAATCATCATGTGCCTTTCAAATCCAAACTCAACTAATCCCGCACAGGGTAAGACCTCTATCTCAAACCTCCTACACTTTATAGTTCAACATGAAGAATTGAAGATAGTGGAATGATCTTAGAAGATTATTATTTCCATCATCGCCAGTCCTTTTCTGGTATCCATGAGACTGAGAAAACTAGGAGAGTCCACCATGAGATCCAAACCTTGAATGTTAGTGGCTTCAGTAGGATCACCCAATAGCAATAAAGGTTATCACATGATCATGCTATGATCATGAGACTTAACCTAAGACAATATGAGGCATCATAAGTAGTTTTATGATTTTGAACCCCTTCTACTGCTGATTTATTTTTTCCCTTGAATTAACTTAGATTTTCCTGGATCATGTGACACCATAGAGAGAAATAGAGGTGTTGCATGATCAGATGAAATGGTCATGCGATGAGATATCTAGTGCTTTAGATAGTTCATTCTGCATCCATCCCATGAAAATTGATGCCATAATTGGCCTCCCATGGCCTATATAAACCCTGATCCATTGAGAAAAACACACATGAAAAGGGGAGAGGGGAAGGTGCTCCGAAAAATAAGGAATAGTGGAGGAACACTGGGGGAATACAGGGGGCTGGAAACCACCTTTAGAAAACATCCCTAGGTAATTAGAAGGGTCATGTCATGAGAAACCATCACGATAATCTCACTTCAAGAGTTCATCACTTGATCATCTTAATATCACATGATTCAATTTTAGAACAACACCATGTGCAGTCTATGTAAATAGGAGTCTCCACTCATCCCGGAACCCCCAACACCTATTTTCAATATCCCCTAAAGGTCCTCCCTGGGATCACACGATCGCACAAAGATAGAACCTCATAGGATGTAATAAATGCATACCCTCCCCCAGATGTGTGGGACACTCATACTGGTGTTCGTAGACATGAATATGTGGATGGTTTAATAGTGAAGTTTTGAAACCTTCAGTCTAGCAATGATCAAGTGACCGCTTCAATATGTTACACCTAATAATCCCATGGTTATGTGAAGGAGGCTATGAAGACATGAACCCCATGCCTAAGGGAGGGTCTATAGTCCCTGAACAAGAACTCTTATCTTTATATGAGGTGTTGGAGGACATCCCCAGCATGCATCCGTAGAGTCTCTTGCACGATCCCTTAAAGATCACGCGCTCTCATGATTGATCATTCTATCATGAAGTGCATAGGTGATGGTTGGGAAAGCACCACCTCACTGTAAAGAGTTAAGAGGCTACACCCTGGATCTCATGATGAACCCCTCAGTCTTGCGGTGCATGATTCAGAATGTGCACCCCATATTCGATGCACACTTAATAGTGAAAATACTTCCATCACCCATGAATGTGAAGGCTTTGATATACATCCCCATGCATGACCACAATATCCCTTGGGATACCTCATTAAATTCAATTGAAATGCATTAAGTATGGAGTTTCATATGACTGCCTCATGTGGACATCCCCTAGTTTTTGTATAGACTCAACCTAGTGAAGAGTTCATGAGAAGGCCCTCCTATGGTGGTGAATCCCTATACATGGACTAATAATCTACCTTGAAACATAAGGCATGATCCCTTTGAACATTAACTTAAAGCAATTATATGAGCGCAAGATCCTAAATATATCTGTGAGACCACACCATGCGAATGGTTTAAGGACAGATGATTACAAGAGTCATCATGAGACTCGTGATGTCTTTAGGAGGTTTTGGAAGTTTCACTTTGATCATGATACAAGCCTTGGACAACTCAAGTTGACCTCATAATAGTTGGTTGACATTTCACAATTTTCATGTAATGGTCAAAGGACAAGTCAAGTTGATCAGGTGAAAAACCCTTGGCATGTTTGAATTGTCACTTGACAAACCTATGATGAATTCATATCCATCATGCAAAGTACCTCAGAGTCATTCCTCTTGGTCATGAAAATATAGTCTAGACAATGCATGTTGATCATGTGAAGTATTCATTGATGTGTTGGAATGATCATGTGATTTTCCATATATATTCCCATATCAACATGCAACATACTAAAGATAGGTCTCGTTGATCATGAGATAGTGCATGATCATGTCCACTTTGATCATGTGCAAGACCCCATGACATGCATGCTCTAATCATGTGAATTACCTTGGACATGTTCACTTCACTCAGGAAAAGACATCTGAGACAAGTCAATTAATCTTGTATGAGACCCCAAATGTGTCTACTTTGGTTATGAGAAACACCTCAGACACATCTATGTCACCCATGTGAAGGAATCCAAGGCATGTTAATTGTTTAAGAAGACACCCTTGGATGTGTCTACCATGATGTATTAGTGCCCCGATATATCAGGTAGACAATCAAGACATACCCAATAGATGTCCAAGACATGTTAGTAAAATTCCTTATAACAAGCACACTTTGTAAGCCATACCTAATTGGACTCATTCAATGTGGATCCCGACTAAGAATCTTTTTCCACATCCCACTTTTACAAGGGAAGTGTCCATGATGAGTTTAGGCCATTGTTGACACCGCTGAATTTGTTTCATGCACTTATCCTTAAAATTGGAGATATGATTCTCACATAGACAACAAATGTCAAGTATGACTAAAGAGGTTTCACCATCAAGAAGAAAGATGTAGTCCATATTTCTATCTTCCAAAATAATTATCTAAAATTAGGGATAATTGGAAAGATCTCTCCTCAAAAAGTTGGCTATGGATTTCCAAGATCAATGATTAAAAGGTTTATATTGATTAAATTTCAATTTCTGAGTTTCATATGAGAAGACATATTGTATTCACCATCTCAATAAGTTTAGATCTCTTTAAGAGCTTTTATTTTACTGGTCACAGATCCCAAACAGACTCACGGATCAAAAGTTATGGAACTCGGAAGACGGATAAATTTTATAGAAGAATTTCCATCACCTGTAGGGAGGACCTACGAGGTAGTATTTTTTCACCCCAATGCAGAAGAGATATGTTGAGGAGCTAAGTAGCTGACCTACACTGAAAAAAATACATTCAACCATCCCCCCTTCTTTCCTATAAATAGGACCCTTGGGCTCCCCATTTTAGAGGCGGAAAAAGTTGGAAGAACTCTCGAAGCTCCTGTTGTGTAGTTCCTTTTCCCAGGTTCTCAAAATATCTCAAGTAATTATCTGAAACTTGATATAAGAGATAATTAAATGTGGAAAAGTGGTTCAAAGTCCCATAAGGGTCTATAACACATTTAACTATGCCAAGGGCCTATGCAGAGCACCTACGCATAGCACCTACATGACGCACCATGGTGGAGCACCTGCACAACCAAACTGGGTGGTACACCTATTCAACCTTGTTGGTCTATACCGTGGGGGTATTCCCTCTCACCCTCACTTGATATCAGTGTTGGGTTGTGGTCCCTACCCTTTTGGGCTGGTCCATTTGCTTCTCATCGCTATCCCCCGTGAAAAATGGAGAGTTGCACCGCAAACTTTTCAATCTGGGTCGATGCCATTTTCCATTCCATCCTTATATGGCCCAACTTTCACCCACAAGAATACTATGATTTGGGATAATCCTACACACTCACAAAAATACCATGAGTCTAATTACTCCTCTTGGTTAATTTCTCATGTCACGAGTTGAAATTATCCTCATGTATTCCTTGAGTAACTTGAGTCTGTAAAATCTTCAAGAAACTCCCCAAACCTCATCACTTGACCCCTATGTTAGGTCAAATCAAAAATAGTCATCCTCCTTAAGATTAATCCCCAACAAATCCTAAAATTTTAATCCTCCTTAAGAGTAATCCCCGACCAAACCTAATATAGGAATCCTCCTTAGGAGTAATCCCCAACCAAACCTAAAATTGTCACCCTCCTTAAGAGTAAGCCCCAATTAATCCTTAAAAGGAAATCCCTCTTATAGTAAGCCCCTAGGATTTTGAGTCAGACCCAATGACCTTCACTTTCATTTCACATTGAAGGTTTCATTGCTCCATTCTCTTTTTCACTGTCTCCTCGTCTTCTTTCTCCATAGTCCGGAACTCTTCCATTAGTGGAAGAGAAAGTGTGTGGTTTGTTGAATCTTTCACATCCTCATATTTCTCACATCGAGCATGACTCACGTGGACTTATATATTTATGATGATCACTACATCCACACAATCTTTCACCATGTCTTGAACTATGAGAACTCTTAATCCCAACATAATTGGGATATGTAGGATTCCTTCACCCAGGTCCCGAGCTCAGTGGATATACTCTTCATAAATCCAACCCAAATTCCCTTTATCTGGGAATCCTCTTTAGGTGTAAGCCTTAAATTAAGCCCCCCCCCCCCTAAATCTCTATGATTTAATACATCTCTCATAGACCTTGTTACAAGGTAATCCCCTTTAAGAGTAATCCCCAACTTATTTCTCTCAAAGTTTCATACACCCCTTTAAGATTTACCGAACTACATGGGCTTTGATTCCCATCTGAGTGGGGTACATAAGAAGCCTCCCTGAGGTTCAAACCCAACACTCCAAATCAACCATGTTATTCTTGGGGAACATCCCCAGTAGGGTATAATACAACTTGTAAACTTGTATCCTTTCCAAGTTCTTTGGGATTCTTAGGAATAAGTCCCACACCAAGATTTGACTAATCACATTTCTCTTAGATGTCCTTACCACATGACATTAAATTGTACGGTTAGGTCCTTATCACAAGACCTTAAAAGGTATTATGTGTCCCATTAAGAGGCACTAAACTATGAGGGTTATGATTCCTTTCACAAGGATATGTAGGTAGACCAATTATGGGAATGATCTCAAAATCAAAATACACTTCTATCTCCCTAGATGAAAATAAATTCCATAGTGCCCCACTGAGTGCCTTAAAAACCAACATCATTGTAACAATGGTTAAAAGAATATCTAAATAGTATATGTGAGGATACCATTTATGGATAACCTCTAATACATATGGATATCTCTATTAATGAAGAACCTATAATACATAAGGATGATTCTAAATTTCACACATGCTAATAATTGATTGCAAATATCATGGGAAACCTACATTATAATTGGTAAATTAATAAGGATTCATGAACATATCTTAAAACTATAATAGATCCCTAGAGTAGGAAATAATTCCATCCAAAATGGTGTGAGGAGCCTGACCACCCATCCTCTCAACCAATGTAAGTTCTTAACTATCATAGGTCCAAGGAACACCTGCCTTTGGAAAGTAGGACCCTTTGGATATAGAATTATTGGATGTTTCTGATTCCATAAATAAATCTGATGGAAACCATCTGAAAGTAGTGATCTCTAACCAGTACACGTGTTTCAGGGGAAACATACATGCACTCATGTGACCTTTCCAAGGTCATGATCTTAGGCATAACTCTCATGGTCATTATCACCTCTCTTTAATCTATAGGAGGATAAAGAATGAGTATACTAATCAATAAATCTCAAAGCGTAATCTTCGGCCACCAATATAATATAATATGTCTCCACAAATTGGGTAGCCTCAGTACGTAATTCCCAATTACCAACATAATAAAAATATTTCCCCATCTATAGGGAATCCATTTTGGTATAAGCCCCTATCATTCCTAAAATCATAGGGATAGTCATAACATCTCTAAGAATGATCACCTACCTTATCCTATTATCATTTTAAGGGATAAGTGATCTATAAGTACTCTAATTCCCACCGTAACCAGGATACATAGGACTCCTTCCTAAGGCCTGATACCCATACCACGCCCTCCATAAGATGGAAAACCATACCTCTGAAAGGGTGACTTTAATATGCTCATATGCAATGTGTCTAATCTGTTGTTATATCTTATTTCTCACACTGAGCAAGGATTATGTGATCTTGGAGACTAGTGATGACTGTACCAATATCATGATGAGAATTCCCCAAGTGAGGAATCATCATTTGTATGTTATCCCTATTACATCTCAACTCCACTCAAAGGTCCATATTCCTGAAGAATCAATCTAGGGTGGTCTCATATGCATAAGCCTCACCTAGCGAATCTAATTTCATATCTCTCAAGGCATAGACACTCTTCACAAGAACTATGTAGACTCTAATTTCTATCTTAAAAAGGATACGTATGATGCCTCACTAAGGTTCAATATCAATATTCACATCCTTTCCGTATGATGTAAAACTACATGTATGGGTCCAGTCATATGACCTTAAAATATATCAAGAAAACTATGTGGGTTTTTATTCTTATTCCACAAGATATGTAGGACGCCTCATAGAGGTTCAACCCCACCTCCAAGACATAAACTACCTCCCTGGATGGAAATAAATACCAGAGTTTTTAAACATGTCCATAACCAAAAGCATCATAACTAAATAAGAAACGGATAAATAACTTGTGATATACACAAGACCATCATTCCTATCGATGCATGTTCATTATCAAGTTGATGATGCGAGAGTAACCAGTTCTGTAATGGGATCTGGGAAGGATTTCATGAACAAATCTTAAATCTATAAGAGAGTCCTGGAGTAGGAAAAATTTACCCCCAAAAGGGTGTAATGAGTCCGACTTCCCACCCTCTTGACCAATGTGAGTCCCCAAGAGTCATTGGGCCAGAAAACATACATGACCACTAGCATTTGGAAAGCAGGTTTATACCCAACTATAGTTGGGGGAACCATTGGGATTTTTTGGGAAAAGTGACAATGGTATCCCAATGACCAAAACCCATTTCATGCCTCGAATCCCTAACAAAACAAAAATGGTGAACCAAACTTGAAAATAATTAACTGTAGCATGTCCTTAGTGAGATAAAAAGGATATATTATCCAGCACCCCATTGAAAAATTTTGTTTCGAGTATAATATTGAACACACAATGAAAAATAATAGTGAACTCCATGTGAAAAGAGTTAACTATGAAATGTCCTTAGTGAGATAAAAGGATATACTATCCATCCCCCTGTCAGACCATTTTGTTCTGGGTATAATTTCGAAAACCCGAAGAAACAGGGATCAAAGGAAGTTAAGAAATAATTATTAAAATTAAATAAAATATATTTTTATTTTGGTTTCAAGTTTTCTAATTATATACCTAATCTTAAAAATACAATATAATTTATGATCCTTGGATTGTTTTTTATTTTTAATTATGCTTAAAATCATGTAATAATATGTGTAAAAGGCTAGGTTCACTATAAGGAAGGATGGATGGGTACCCTCTCTTTCCCAATCTCTCTTCTAGGAGAGGTAGGTATTTTAAAATCTAAAATGGTTGGAGGTTTAATAGTGCACTAGATGGTGGTTATGATGTGATAGCATAGGTGTCTTTGGGTGAGATGTGTTTTGGACATACTTGTGGGGTGGTGAGCCTAGGTGTCTTCAAGTGAAATGGGACATAGCTCGGGTATCTGTAGGTGAGATGAGATAGGATGAGGTGGCTTATTTTTGGGGTCATTCATGTAAGACGAGGGAATGGAGTTTTTTTTTCATGTTCTTGTTTCCTAACTACTTGGGATATGGTTTTTATGTGATAGACCATGTTTTTTTGGGTGAGATATGATGTGGTTGTGCTTGTGGGGCGGTGAGCTTAGGTGTTTGTGGGTATGATGTGATGTGACTGTGCTTGTGGGGTAGTGTGGTATTTAGAAGATATGGGATCACTAGGACCTATGATTTTGGGGTGTAAGAGTGGAATACCATTGGGAAAGCAGTGCAGGATACCCTTTATTGATGTGACTCATGTTATATTATATTACTTGATTTGTTTTATTTTTTAAGCATGCATTGGTGAGGTTGGGGAGGATAGATGAACTGTTTAGGTGATGTTGGTTCTACTTTTTTCTCACATATTCATTAGTATATTTCTTTCACAAGTGCATGAGAGACTTTAGTTTTCCTAATAAGTATACTTGTATGCTCACCCTATGTATATGAAATTGTTTTTAGGTTTATAGGAGGATTATGTGGACCACAGTGGACATTACTAGCTCATACCTTGGATAGTTTCTCTGTCACTACCTTAGCTTTTCTTTTGGGTATTTACTTTGGAGACTTTTATCTGAATTGGTTTTATTTGTACATGCATGCGAGGTGATTTTGATTTCTTTTTATATAATTCCATTTAGTTTTTTTTTGGATTATTCATCTTATCTTTCGATATTATATTATTATAGAGAGTAATTCCTCCCATTTCATGAGATTTTTATACCATCAGTACTAGTCACCAACCCGGGTCCTACATAAGGTAGGACTCAGGGAGTCATTATCTCTCCCCACGCATTGTAGTTTATTTGGAGGGAGAGGGTCATGAAAGAGTGGTATCATAGGTGATGGTTGAGAGATGGGATGGATTTTAAATTTATTCATAGGGATGATTTCGTGGGTTAGTATGGAAAAAACTCCATTTGACCTTAGTTCATGATATAGGCTAGGGAGACTGGCTTGGACATTAAATTTCAGGGCCCCTTGAGATCCAGTGCATGCGATCCTAGCTTATATAATAGCCAAGTGAGGTGGACCATTTTTTAGGGTCGAGACCTATGAGAGGTACATGAATCATGATGACTTGTGTTCTTGCTTTAGTTGGTTTGTTTTGGGAAGGTTAAAATTAATGAAGTGAATTGAAAATAACATTAATAAAATTCCATACTGCATGGGAATAGTAAATTCTTGTTTTCTTTAAAATATGGTCCATACATTTCATCTATGTGTGGATCAAGAAGTTGATATTCATTAGACTAACCCAGTTGATCATCATATGTTTTTTCTGGAAGAGGATGATGAGGCTTGAATAAGGATGTTGTGCGCTTTCCAATGATAGTATTTGGGGAAGTATGAGGATAGTGTTTCAGATGTAGAGATGGAGAGGTGTCTAGAGGAGCTTGAGATTGCTTTCAGTTTGATCTTGGAAATGGTGGAGTACTAGTTACCTTTAGCACTTGGTCAGATGCAAAGAGCTTTATGTTAGTGTTGGGAGCTGTATCTAGGATAGGAGGAGGATTCATACATTTCATGGGTTTAATTTTAGAAAGTGTTTTGGGCATAGTTCCTTTTATTAACCATGGAGGCTGTGAAGAGGTAGGAAATTTTTTATCTTCATGATGTGAGTATGTTAGTAAAGGAGTTTGGAATCAAGTTCATGGACCTACAGTGCTTTTTCCTAAATCTATTTCTAGATGAGGAGTCTCATAAGAGACTTCTTGAGGAGGTACTCCTTCCTTATATCTAGTAAGAAATTACTACTTTTACATTTCCAATGTATATGGAGTTTTAGAAGTAGGTGGAGGTGATTGAGTGCATGAACTCGTGAGTAGGTTTTTTTTGATAGGGGAACCAGTAGGGTTCCTTTAGGATTAGAGTTTTTAGTGTAAATTCTAAGGTTCCAGGACCTTTGAGGTTTTGATCAATGTAGAGTTGACCTTAGTATCTTCCTTTCCATTCTTCTAGGGCCAGTGGTTTTCATGCTCTTCTAGGTGGACTTATTTTAGTGTATTTTGGTAGTGGGGTTTGTGGACATCACCAAAACTAGTTCACAGTGGTTTTCCAAGCTATGTTTAGTGAAGGTGGACAAGTTCATCCCCAGTCTCAGTTGTAGTTTCTAGTGAGACCATTCCAACAGTAGGGGTAGCTAGCCTATGCTCCGTAGAGGGGACATAGAGCAGGTAGAGTCTGACTATAGGATATTCATCATGTTTATGGGCCTCAACCTGAGTTTGGTCATAAATGTGGTCATAAATATAAAGGTAGAGGATCTGGGCATAGTCAATTGCACACAGTGAAGGTGGCAGTTCCAAAGGGGAAAGAAATCATCATAGGTACAATCGGTTTGTTTAGTATCCTTGTTTTTTCCTTGTTTGATTTAAGATATTTTTAATCCTTTGTTTCACCAACTCTTTTATATTATTTGGTACTATATTTAGAGATTATTTCCATGACCCTTGTTTTGACAATGAATGTTGGATGTCATACCATCTTGTTTGATGTATTTCAGGGGTGTAGACTGATGATAGGGTCACATAAATCCTATGGCGATATTTTCTTTATGCCGATGTTGTTTTATGATGTCATCATAGGAATTGATTATTTTTATTCTATGTCTTTTATTATATACTACTTCTAGATTAGAGTTGGTTTCTCATATGTGGATGGACAGCATATGGTTATTTTTGGAATGCGGGGTTTTCAGGTGGGAAGCCAGCATCTGGATCCCTTTCTTTTTTGGTTGATTTATATATGGAATCATAAGAGGTCGGGATGGTAGAACTTCCTAGGTTTATTGGAGAGTTTTTGGATGTTTTTTATAAGGAGTTTTTTATACTACCCCCTCAACATGATGTTGAGTTCTGAATAGACTTTTATAATGATGTTTCTATGATTTTGATGGATCCTTATCAGATTAAACATTATAAGTTGAGCGAGATGAGGATTCAAACAAATGATATTATGTAGAAGGGTTTTATTTATCATAGTGTATCACTATGGGGTACTCCAATGTTGTTCTCCAAGAAGTAATATGTTAATATTAGGTTGTGAATAGACCATCATAGGTTTAATCAGGTGATAGTCAAAAACTGTTACCCACTTCTAAGGATAGAAAATATTTTCAACCAGCTGAGAGGGGATAGTTGGCTTTCTAAGATCAATATTGAGTCTGTATATCAATAATTGAGGGTGAAGGAGAGAGATATCTCAAATAATTTCTTCATATTCAAGTATGGGAACTTTGGGTTTTTAGTCATGTTGTTCAATGTTACAAATGCACCTTCAATGTTCATGGGGTTTATGAAATCCTTATTTTATGAATTTATGTACTATTTCATCATCATATTAATTGATGATATATTGATCTACTTTAATTCATAGGTGGATCATGTCAATCATCTTATAACTGCCTTGCAGGTTCATCAACACCACTAGCTTTATGAAATTTTTACAAGTGTAAGTTTTGGATAAGAGTGGTTCATTTCCTTTAGCATGTGGTATCTTAGTAGGGTTTTATAATGGACCCATCTAAGGTATGGGTATTTGTTTCTTGGTAACCACTAAAGAATGTTGAATAGGTTAGTATCTTTTTTGGTCTCATTGGATATTATTAGAGGTTGGTATCCGATTTCTCTCAATTTGTATCCCAATTGATAGATTTGACCAGAAAAGACTACAATTTTGGGTGGTCTGATCAGTTCCGGGTAGCGTTTGGTTACTTGAAGGTGAAGTTGGTCAGTTCTCTAGTGATTCAGTTTCTAGAGGATGGTGTTATGTTTAAGGAATTTTGTGAATATTCCTATTTGGGATTGAGAAGCGTGTTGATGTAGCATGGGGAAGTGATATATTATGGGTATAGGTAGTTATTTCATCATAAGAATAACTATTCCACCCATGATTTGGAGTTGGTAGTAGTTGTGTTTTCACTAAAGTTGTGGCGGTATTATCTCATTTGGGAATATTTTGTAGTCTTTATAGATCACATGAATTCAAGGTATATATTTTCTCAGCATGATCTAAATTTAAAATAATGGAGGTCGGTGGACTTCCTTCAATATTTCTATTTTGATATTTCTTGCACCTTAGGAAAAGGGAATGTTATGGTAGACACTTTGTGTATCAAGTTGGGGAAGGGTGTTTTTTTTTCTGGGGATGCTTGGAGAGCAGTGGAGGATTTGGAAGCCTTGCACTTAGATGTAAGTGTGGATGATAGTAGAGTCTATTTATTTTAGATGATAATGAAATTTTTTCTGATGTATCATGTGGAGGAGTCTTAGTGAGGAGACTCAAAGACAATGGTGATGCGCAATTGGGTTTTCCAGGGTGATGCTCTATAGAGATGGTCAGAGGATAGTTGGAACTAAATGATCTTTCATGGGATTTTTTTTGTTTCGATTGTGATTCCTGAGATATTCCTTCATGAGTTTTATATATCACCCTTGTTAGTATACACAGAAGTATCCAAGATGTACCATGGCTTGAGGATGTAGTTTTGTTAGCCTAAGATGAAATGAGAAGTAGATGAGTTTGTGATAAAGTGTTTGGTTTTCCAGTAGGTAAAGTCCAAGCATCATGTTATTATAGGTTTTTTGTAGCCATTGAATGTTCCTAAGTAGAAATGGTATTACAACTATATTTATTTTTTTATATGGTTACACAAAGCTTGGGGATTTTGTAATTCTATCTAGTTGATTGTGGATCAATTGATGAAATTATCCCACTACTTAATGATTAATGAGTCGGTCATAGTAGATGATTTGGATAATAGGTATTTGGATGAGGTAGTGTGGTTTCATGGATTTATGAGGTCCATTGTCTTGGATCATGATGCATGTTTTACCTCACAATTTTGGAGGGGATTACAATATTATTTTGGAACCTAGTTATTCCTCATCACTAATTTCCACCATTATAAGGATGAGAAGAAAAGGTGGAATATCCAAAAATTGTAGGATATATTAAAGGATGTGTCTTGGACTTTGGTGGATCTTGGGTTTGACACCTTCCTTTGGTTTAGTTCTTCATAAAACTACAGTTGTCACTCTTCCATTAGCATGGATCTATTTGAGGATTTTTATGGGATATTATGCCATTATTTTTTATATTGGGTGGAGGTTGGGGAGTCAGTGGTTCTTGGACTTTATTTGATTTAGAGAAAATAGAGAAGGTTCAGCTTTCTCATGAGTGGATGAAAGTAGAACAAGATCGGTATAAGTCATTTTCTTATCGCTGGAGGAGGCCCTTGGTGTTTGAGTTTGGGGAACACATTTTCTTTAAGGTTTCCCCTAAACAATTGAAGTGGATTTTTTGAAGGGGAGTAAGATTTTTCATAGGTTTTTTGGGCCCATTGAGGTGCTAGGGTGAATTAGAGAGGTGGCATATCGGTTGGAATTACCACCATGGTTGGAGAGGATCCACAATATCTTCCATGACTTTCAAATTCATCAGTATATTCAGGATGAATCACATGTCATTTATTGGGGAAAGTTAGATATCAAGGATGATGTGAGGTTCATGTATCATCTAGTAGAGATCTAAGATCATCGGTAGAATGTGTTTTAAGGACAAAACATTCCCTCGATTCATGTGTTGTGGAGGAATGGTTGTCTGGAGTAGAGTACTTGGGAGTGAGATACATGGATGCATTCCTAGTTCCTGGATTTTTTTTGAGTTTTTATTTTCTCCATTTTTCTTTATTATGTGATTTTTGGATCTTGTTGTATTATGAGATGTGGTATTTTCCTTGATGTATTTTGCGTGATAAAGTTTTAACATATGAAAATGGGAGGACCTAGTTTTTATTGATATTTATTAACTTTGTTGTGATTAAACCCATACAGGTGAGTCAGTTCAGCCCAGAACAGATAGTATCTTGACATGAAGGATAGAATTCTCTAATTCATATGTTCAGGTCGGTGTGGTTAGCTAGTTGCAATGGTTTTTTGTTTAGACTTTGTAGAGGTTGAGATGGTTGTGTAGCAATGTGGTTATATGAGAGAAGGTAGTTTGTGGTTCTGTGGTGATGGAATTATGTGATATGTTTTGTATCCATTTTTTTCTGGCATGTTTGGATGGTGGTAGAATGTTTTGTATGATGATATACTTGAGATGTATATCAAGGGGTGGTTGTTCAGACCCCTTTCTTTATGGACTGGATTTTGGATTATTGAGGGAGCGAATCATTTTATTGGTATCTTATGTAACATCCCATGCCTTCCCATCCTATTACTTTTCTAGTTTTGGTAGTTATTAGTGTTCTGGGGAGGTTCCAGGAGTTTTTGATGGAGAGTGGAGGTGCAGTAGAGAATTTGTAGGAAATTCATGTCATGTATTGTTTACACAGTGTGAAATAGTGGTTCATAAATTTTATGTGGGTAAGGGGGAATCCAGAAGAGAAATTACATTTTGTGAAATTTTAATTAATTAAGTTTATTAAATGAAGTTCGAGAAGACTAAATATTCAGTGAAATGTTAAATTTTTAGAAAACTCATGGTTTACACACCATGTATATGTTACATGATATGAAATCAGTGGGATTCTGGGTTTTAAGTCTTATTCCCATCCAAAACTCCATTTATTTGGTTTAACCACTTACATTATAATTTCGGATGAGCCCTAGGTGTCCTAGGGAGATCATCTAGCCCCCTTCCTCTCGCTTTGATCTGTTGATTCTGGTTGATCCCCTTTGGTGATCGGTGGTAAGATCTTCTCTTCTATTTGGTTGTTTTTCTTTCATTCTTACCTTTGGGATCCACTGAAGTTGTTTTTTATGGTTAAGGGAATTATTTGGGTTGTTTTTTATGATACTTGGGTGCGGTGTTGGTTGATCTATGTTTTCTCATGGTGCGGTTGTGATTTGTGGGTGTTTCTTATTTTCCATACAGTGCATAGAGAGTCATAAAAGCTTCTTTAATGTAGTAAATCCCTAATTTCTCTTTATTTTGTATCATGCAGTATGGTTTTTCGTGTGTTCATCTATGAGAGATGGTTATAATTCCTTAATTAAAGATAAATAAATTATTAAATTTAAATTGAAATGGGAAATGTTTTTGATTTTCGTGATTTTGTAGCTTTGATATTATTGTGATGTGATTAATTATATGATCTTGATGCCTCGCTGAAAATTGTGGTTGTTAGGGGATTTTTTTGCACTGAATGATATGTCTTGTGACTATTGTGTATGATGTGATTGTTATGATATCATCCTAAATTGGGAATTGGATAATCACTTATATTTGGATAAGGAAATGGTTTCCATGAGATTATGGCATGTGTGAGAACACCACTAAAATAAATTGGAAGGTGATAAAATCACCTTTTGTTAAATATGTAAAATGGTATTGATGAGTTTTGATGTGTGGTCATGATTCTGGGATGGAAATGTGTGTTTACAATGCGATGTAGGGATGATGGGGGAGTTTTTTTTTCATTGTTTAGGATGGTGAGGTGGTGGTTTATTTTTCTATGATTTTGGGACATCGAGGTAGTTTTTTTTTTGGACATGTTTTTAGGGAAGTTAGGTGGTTATCTTTTGGTCATGATTTTGAGGCAGTGAGGTGGTTTTTGTTTAGCCGTGCTTTTAGGGCAGCAAGGTAATTGTAACATCCTAGGTAAAAGAATATGATATTTTCATATTTATTAATATTTGTGAATTAGATATTAATTTTACTTTAAAGGAGATTCTATGTCCAATGGTGTACTCAACATGCAACAACAGGTCTCTTTGAAATCTTATGTTGCACACAATGTTGAGTTATACTAAAAAATAATAATATAATATTATTATTTTAAATAGCAGTTAATGCATAGTCATTGTATTAGCAGGAATAAACCTAACTAAATACAATATGATTACACATGTTTGTTAAATGTTTTTAAATTTATACGATAAAAGTTAGAGGCTTAAAATGTGAATGAATCCAATTTTAAGCACAAATAGTCTAATATTCTTTAAAAGGTCAATTTATCACCTTTTGATGGTGATCCCTTTTAAAATCTATTTTGTGTCACCTTTATATGTTATATTTGAAAAACTAAAATTATTCTTTATAATCGAGACATCAAAATTTTCTTTGGATGAAATTTTGGTATTTCTCTGATAAAGTTCATTTTTTAATGAATTGTGCAAAATACTACATTTTAATTCAAAACTGGCTTTTAATATAATTTATTTATATTTTTAGGTTATCTTTTTAATTGGTTTTAAATATTAATTAGATTATTTTTTTACCATTTAATACAATTTTGGTCATTGGAAGTAATTTCACTTTGAAATTGGACATAAACAAGTGTCAATCTTTTGATAGTTATTATTTCTTAAAAACAAGCTTTTTATTTTGACAACGGGAATTAGTTTTAAATTAATTTCTGCCACTTCTATGTTTTTAATTTGGAAAAATGGATTCCATAATTGGAATCAGGAGGTATAAATTTTGTAAATAGGAAACTTTTATTTTTATACATTATGAATATTTACTTCAGTAAATATTTTATTTACCATGGTTAAATGGTAAATCTAGTAAATAAGGGTAAACAATAATATTATAATAATATTAAATTACCCTTAAACTTGTCCTAACCCTATTTTATGAGATATTTCTCACCAAGTTCATCTTTGGGTCGATTTTGGGACCCCATGAATCCACTTGGGAGTGATAATGACACTATATTAATTAATTTAAAGTAAGGGAAAAAATAACCTAAACATATATCTTTCAGTAAACATTTGTATATGAGGTAATATAATTGATATATTTGACTATAAATATTCATTTTAAATATATAAATATTTCCTACATAATGGTATTTTATTTATAATTTTTATAAATTAAACAAATAAATTTAATTATGACACAATGATGATGTTGTAATTTCTTCATTAATAAAGGATTCAAATAATCGATATTATAATTATTAAAATAAGTTTATTTTGAAACTTTTTTTGACATACACGAATTTTAGAGATAATAATGACTTGTTATATTTAAATTAATGAAGTTTTTTTGAAATAATCAAGTTATAGATTATTAAAAAGTCTTGACATGAATAGTTTATAAATTGACATAAATGAGATTTTAAAACAATTAATGTTTTATTAAATGATAAAATAATCCAAAAAATATAATATTCTTCCAAATGACTTAAATACTATTAAGAATTTCATAAATGATCCATTTTGGGTCTATTGGAATTTTATGGTAACTATATTAACCATATAGAGTGAATACACAAGAAGACATGGTAAGAGTCAAATTAGTTAACTAAGGATTAAAGCTAAATGATAAGGTGAAATTTGAAACCAAAACTTGTCTAAAACCTATTGGTTGAGATGGTTTATAGTAATAGACATATTATTTTAAATTTAATGAGTTTGGGAACTTTTGAAACCGAAATTTAGTTTATAATATTTTCAAAAATTCCTAAAGATCCCCTCCTCCCCCTTATAGTAATTCATCACCTATAACCCATTCCTCACACCTCTAAAGACCATTTTATCGTCCAACCTCTGCCCAAATAATCTCCCAACATTCCTTTCTTACTTCTATAATCCTTCCCCTAGTAAGAAGGCAATTCTAGTAAACCTTTTGGTTCAAACCAAAGGGAGATGCCTGATTTAAAGGTAATGTCATCTCTTAAGTTCTTTTCATTTATTTTACTTATCCAAACCCCTAAACTCTTTTATTACTTTATTTTATAACAACAACAGTATTTTAAATATACTAGGTTGTTGTTATGAGAAGTATTCTGACTACTCCTACAAACACATCCATCTAATGGATACAAACATACTATTTTTATGGATGGTGGACTACTACCTCATGAAATGATGATTGTTCAATTATCTCCCACCACCTCTCCTGGTGAAGATTATGATGGAACTGTAATTATATATGATGTTTATTTTATCTCTATTCTTATATAATTATCTTTTATGACATACCTTTATGCTTTTCATATTATATATATACGATAATTTCATTTTTGGAAGTGTGAACTACCGCCCCCTCAAAGTGATATGACTTGTTCATACCATACATGGAACGTATAAAGGATGGTGTTAATGAAAATATGTAACATATATAAAATATGATATTATATTGGAATTATAACATACCTATGTATCTTTTGGTTTTCATTCCTTTAAAAATTAAAAAATAAATGAAAGTAGCATTCATGCGTACGTACGGCTTACCATCTCCATGAATGGTGCATTTCATTTTCATATACTCAGATGATATGGACTATTATAAATAAATATATAATAGATATATATGATTTATATGATATGTAAATCATTAATATTATTCTGTATATAATGGACTTTTGACCACATGGACAACTTGTAATTATAAGTACCAAATATCGACAAAATGACCGTTGTTAACTTAAATGATTATGTAATGTTTCTAACATGGTAATAAGTGATTTAAAAAGAATAATAAACTTTAAAAAAGTTCTTAATCAAGTAGAAATTAAATTTATTTGATTATTCAGGAGATTTAAAGAACGAACGTGTCAAGTCAAACATGAGGTAAGGGGTTTTCATCTCACTTTTTTATTCCCGTGAGATTCATGTTATATTTGCCACTATTTCCTTTTGTGTGGTGTATGTACTACCCATGATTGTATTAATTGTGTAATATAATTTAATTTATGGGTATTTACATCTTCATTATATGATCCTTCTTTAATTTGGTGTATGTTTCGTAAGTTACCAAACCAGTAAGGGAATTTCTAATTTCAATTCCAACTCATTGGGTTTTACACACACTTCATTGATTATTTTACTCAAAGATTATGTGTGAAATCACTATTTATTTATTTATATGGTAATTTACACTCCCCTTTGTGTAGATATACTTTTAATACACATAATCACTCCATTTATAAATTCTCAATTCATTTATATGAACTTGATAGGGGTAATCTTAACTCAATTTCCATCCATTGAGTTAAACATCCAAGTCATTGGTTTTGTTTTTACAAGAATATGTGTGAATGTACTATGATTGATTTATACTTAATATCCAATAATATTGAGTATATTTATATTTTTCACACATAATTATTTCATTAATTTATCCTTAATCTAAGGATATAGTCTTTATAAGGGACTTTCTCTCAATTTACATTCCATTGAGACTTATTTGTTGTTATACACCAATTCACTTTTATATGATGTATATACTACCCTTTTACATATTATATCATGAATCTCCTTATTCTCATGATATTATAAGCTTTGATTAATTTTATTCCTCAATTATTTGTGTTCAAGCATCTCTCATTTGGTTAATAACTCTTTAACTAAAATATCATTTTAAATGTTTTAAAGATTTATTCTTCTAAATATTTCACATTAATGTCCATGTTTTAAAAATTGTTTTGAGGATTTATTTATATGGAAATGGATGTTTTGAAATTAAAATTTCCTTCAAAATATTAAAAGTGGTATGGTACACTTTGATTCAAAAATATCTTTATTAAATGTTTTAAATGGTTTTGAAAATGGTCTGATAAAGCGTTGATTATGTCAATATCATGAAATGATATATTGTGATTATAATGTGGAAATGTTATCTTTCCTCATGCTTGTTTTATGTGTTATGATTATGTTTTGATTCTTGGGCATTGTTTATGTATATTGGTGGTTCCATGATAAACCTAGGGCGAGTGGGCCCAAGATAGCTCTATAATGAATTGGGTAACGTGACAGAGGTAAACGTTATTGTTTCTCCTAAGAGATTTTATGGAATATACTATGATGGGTATTCCAAATGTAACTCCCTATATAGCTGTGAAAGCTAAAACATAAGTATATTATGGATTCCATAATTTACTATTAAAATTTATGTTTTCTATGTGTTATTCATAAATCTTATGATTTCATGAGGTATGTTAAAAAGATTATGTTTCGATGTACTAATGTTTTATTTATTTATTTTATAACCCTTACTGAGCTTTTAATGCTCATCCCATGGTTTATAATTTTTTCACATGACTTAAAGATGAATAGGTTCAAGGATGGGATCAAGGAAAATTCATGTTATCTAAAACATGGAACTAGATATAGCTCTTTTTTAAGAGTTTTTAATTTATGGAAACTGAGTAGAAGAGTCTACTTTGTAATTTTTGAGATGTAATGTAATAGTTATTCCCTAATTATATAAAACTCTAAACCTGAAAATATCCTCAATTTGACTTGTAAATTTAATTTAAGATTATGTAATGTTTTAAGGTTGGGTCTTTATAGTTGGTATCATAGGTCGGTTTAGATAACTTTGTAGGTTAGGGTGTTATTTAAGAATAAGTTACATAACCATAATTGTTAGCATATTATAAAGAGTTATGGTTATTTTAGATAAATCGAATGAGTTTAAGATAACATGAATAATTCAATCTTAGTATTTACCCTCCTCATAAGATATTATATGATGATTTTACTGATATACTCACACTGGCCTTTTTGCTTTTAGTAAATGGTTGGATATAGTAGGCACCAAAGTAACAATGGATGTGAAGGAAACTATGGTGGTTTTTGGAATGAGAAACCAAATGAAATGGGAGATGAAATGGGAAATATTGTGATTATTCTCAACCAAATATCTAGAGTCATGATTGACAACTTGAACCTTGAGGATTTTTCTAAGGCATTGTATATGCGAGAAATGAATCCCTATGGAAGTTCAGGTAATAATAATAAAGGTAAGTATATTCAAAAATCTATGTGTCAAGGATGTGAAAATAAACACCTAGGAAAATGATTTAAATGGATGGGAAGATGTTTTAGATGTGATAATTAAGGTCATAAAGCAATAACCTACCATGGAAAAGGGAAGCATCCATTTGACTCTATGAAATGGAAAGAAGTTCTTTATGAGGGATCAATTGATTGTTTTAAATATGGTGTGCATGTTAATTATACAAACATATGTCCTACAAAGAAGGTTCGGGAATGGGATCACCATTATCATACAAATATATGTTTAACAATACCTAATTCCATTCCAATTACAGATGAGGAAACTGACAATGACCAATGAAAGGTATAGATTATTTCTTAGATGATTTTTTTGACATTATTGAATCTTAGGATATGATTCATGACTTTTTTTTGTAGGAAATAAGTATTATAGAATAAGATGAAAAATAATGGTTAATGAATCATGAATAATTTTGAATGAGTAAGAAGTATACATATAAGGGATTCAAGATTTATGGTAGATTTTAGGATGATAAAATTCTTTAAAGTATTAAGACTCTTTTGATGATGGGATTACTTTGAAAGATTTTTCTAATATGTGTTACCCTGAATTTTGATATATGAAAATGTTATTCAAGGAATAATTAACTTTTATTTTGTGAATATAGTTATAGAGAACCATTTGGGTTTATATGATCCTTGAATTTGAAGCAATTATAGGTTATTACTTTTTGGGATGAAAATGCGAAGTATGAGATAAAATTTGTGGTTAAAATGTGTTATGGTTATTTTTTAAGAGTATATCTCATTTTTTGGGAATGTTATAAAATTATATAGTTTTTAAAAACGGACAACACATAGACAGTGTGACAACCCGTCACGTCAGAAAAAGCTACAGGAATCGAACCCACAACCAAAGTTCTATTGGGATTTATCACCTACCACTGGACTACGTGTAGTCCCAGGTTAGTATGACTAATTCTCCTTAGTTAAATTATTTTATTGATTAATAATAAGTTTATTTTGGTAACTTATTTTTTATCAAATGGATATCCTTAATATAGGAAAATGATTTTGTGATTAAGTGATAAAGGTTATTTTGGAAGATGTTGTCTCTTTTGGGGAAACACTATATGCCTAAGGAAAATAGAATACTATAGGATTTCATTTGTGGAGTGATGGTTGAAATTTTATTATGGAAAAATCTATGTTTTTATTGTGAACATATAGAAATTTATGTTATTTTTGGAAATTATTAACCTATCATAGAGAATATGTGATTAGGTTAATTACTTTTAAGTATGTCACTTTAAGAATACTCGATATTATTTGGAGATAAATGTTAAGATTTGCTGAGTAAGATTATGTGATTAAATCCTTCAGAATTTTGGGTTTCCATCATAATTTGGATTACATTGAATAATTTTAAGGAAAGTTGTTTATTGAATGGTCTTTATTGAACTTTGGGTATTATTTGTCAAATTTTGTAGATTAATAGTAGTATTTCTTTCTATTAAGTATTATCCTTTTTGGGGATTATCTGATCTCGTACTAAGCATTTTGGTATTGTTTAATGTCTAAAGATAGTGGAAATGTTCACCTTTTTTGGATTATGTGATTTTATAGAAGTTGATTCTAGCGCTTCAGGTATGACCAAGTCATCTTGAATACTTGTCGTTTGGATAAAATATGAGTTTTTGGTAGAAACTTATTAAAGGATGAAACTCCACTTGAAAAGTAAGTATATTTTCCTATGCTCTTATTCTAAGTAGTAAAATAATTAATCAAATTTAGGAAAATTAACCTAAAACAAAAAAAATTTCCATTTACTTTTCATATTGGGGAATCAAATACCATTTAACCTATCATAAGTTTGTGGTTTTCTAGTGGTTAACTTTCTCCTAATCGTGTTTTCTATCACTCTCTATCATAACTTAACGATTAGTTTCTCTTCCATACACATTTTTTCCTACATGTAATCCTAGTATGTGTGATATTGGGTGACCTTTTTACTTATATTTATTTCTTTTAAAGTTATAGTTTTATTGACTCCTTTTCTAATGTGGGGATTTTAATGATGTTTCCAAGCCCAATTTTAAAATTGTTAGGACGCAATTCCAAAAAGGGGGGAGGATGTAACATCCTAGGTAAATAAAGACTGAAATTTTCAAATTTATTAATATTTTTGAATTAAATATTAATTTTACTTTAAAGGGGATGGTATGTCTGATGGCATACTCAACATGAAACAATGGGTTTCTTTAAAATCTTACTCTGCACACAGCGTTGAGTTATACTGAAAAATAATAATATAATATTATTATTTTAAATGGTAGTTAACGCATAGTTGTTGTATTGGATAGAATAAACAAAAGTAACAACAATATGATTACACATTTTTGTTAAATGTTTTTACATATATCCAATAAAATTTAGAGGCTTAAAATGTTAATGAATCCAATTTTATGCACAAATAGTCTAATATTATTTAAAAGGTCAATTTACCACCTTTTGATGGAAACCCCTTTCTAAATCTATTTTTTGTCACTTTTATATGTTCTATTTTACAAAATAATTTTTTTCTTTAGAATAGGTACATCAAAATTTACTTTGGATGAGATTTTGGTATTTTTCTCATAAAGTTAATTTTTTTAATGAATAGTGAAAAATACTACATTTTAATTCAAAATTGTCTTTTAATCTAATTAATTTATATGGTTAGATTATCTTTTTATTTTGTTTTAAAGACTAATTAGATTATTTTTTACCATTTAATCCAATTTTGGTCATTTTAAGTAATTTCACTTTGAAATTGTACATAAACAAGTATCAATCTTTTAATAGTTATTATTTCTTAAAAACAAAATTTTTGTTTTGGCAACGGGAATTAATTTTCAATTAATTTATGCCACTTCTATGTTTTTAATTTTGAAAAATGGATTCCATATTTAGAATCAGGAGGTCCAAATTGTGTAAATAGTTAAATTTTATTTTTTAGACATTATGAATGTTAACTTTAGTAAATATTTTATTTACCATGGTTAAAGGGTAAATCTGGTAAATTAGGGTAAAAAATATTATAATAATATTAAATTACCCTTAAACTTATCCTAACCCTATTTTATGAGATATTTCCAACCAATGTAATCCTTGGGTTGATTTTAGGACCCCATGGAGCCACTTTGGAGTGATAATGACACATTATATTAATTAATTTAAAGGAAAAAAATAACATAAACATATATTTTTTATTAAAACATTTGTATATGGGGTTATATAAGTGATCTATTCGACTATAAATATTCATTTTAAATATAAAGATATTTCCTATATTATTTTATTTTATTTATAATTTTTAGACATTAAATAAATAAATTTAATTATGACACAATGATGATGTAGTAATTTCTTGGTTAATAAAGGATTCAAATAATCGATATTATAATTATTAAAATAAATTTATTTTGAAACTTTTTATGAAATTCAAGAATTTTAGAGATAATAATGACTTTTAATCTTTTAAATAATTAAGTTTTTTAAAAATAATCAAGTTTTTATAGATTTTTTAAAAGTCTTGATATGAATAGTTTATAAATTGACATAAATGAGTTTTTAAAACAATTAATATTTTATTAAATGATAAAATAATCCTAAAAATCTATTATTCTGAAAAAAAAAATAACTTAAATAATGTTACAAATGTCATAAATGATCCATTTTTGTTCTATTGGAATTTTATGGTAACTATATTAACTATATAGATTGAATACACAAGAAGACATGGTAAGAGTCAAATTAGTTAAGTAAGGGTTAAAGCTAAATGATAAGGTTATATTTAAAACCAAAACTTGTCTAAACCCTATTTTTTGAGAGGATTTAGAATAATATTCATCTTATATTATAATTTAATGATTTTGGGACCTTTTGAAACCGAAATTTAATTTATAATAAAATAATATTTTCAAACATTCTTAAAGAGCCCCTCCTCCCCCATTATAAAAATCCACCACCTCTAACCCATTACTCACACCTCTCAAGCCCCTTGTATCATCCAACTTCTAAAAATGAGCTCTGAACATCCCTATTTTCCTCTTAGAATCCTTACCTTAGGCAGAAGGATATTCAAGTAAACCTTTTGGTTCAAACCAATGGGAGATACATGATTTAAAGCTAACGTCTTATCTTAAGTTCTTTTCATTTATTTTACTTCTCCAAACCCATAAAATATTTTATTGATTTCTTTTATAACAACACCAGTATCCTCAATATACTAATTTGTTGTTATGATAAGTATTCTAACTACACCTACACACACTTTCATCTAATGGATACGAACATATTGTTTCTGTGGATGAAGAACTACTGCATCACGAAGCAATGATTGTTCAATTATCTCCCACCACATCTCATTATGGCCATTATGATGGAACTATAATTATATAAGATATTTATGATATTTATTTTAACTATATGCTTCTGTAATTCTCTTTTAGAACATACCTTTATTCTTTTCATGTTGTATATATACGATAATTTCATTTGAGGAAGTGTGGACTACCGGCCCCTCAAAGTGATATGACTCGTTCATACCATATATGGAACATATAAAGGATGGTGTTAATGAACTTATGTAATGTATATAAAATATGATATTATACGGGAATTATAATATACCTATGTATCATTTGGTTTTCATTCCTTTTAAATTTAAAAAAGAATTGAAAGTAGCGTTCATGCGTACGTACGGCTTACCGTCTCCTTGAATGGTGCATTTCATTTTCATATATCCAAATGATATGGAATATTATAAATACATATATAATCGATATATATGATTTATATGATATTTAAATAAAGAATATCATTTTGTATGTAATAGAATTTTGACCTCATGGACAACTTGCAATTATAAGTACCAAATATCGACAAAACGACCGTTATTAACTTAAATGATTATGTAATGTTTATAACATGGTAATAAGTGATGTAAAAATATTAATTAACTTTAAAATGGTTCTAAAACAAGTATAAATTAAATTTAGTTTATTATTCAGGATATTTAAATAATTAATGAGTCAAGTCAGACGTGAGGTAAGGGGTTTTCATCTCACTTTTTTATTCCCGTGAGATTCATGATATATTTGTCACTATTTCCTTTTGTGTACTATATGTACTCCCCATGATTGTATTCATTGAGTAATATAATTTAATTTATTTTTATTTACATATTCATTTTATGATCCATCTTTCATGTGGTGTATGTTTCATAAGTTACCAAATCAGTAGGGGAATTTCTAATTTCAATTCCCACTCATTAGGTTTTACGCACACTTCTTTGATTATTTTACTCAAAGATTATGTGTGAAATAACTATTTATTTATTTATATAGTAATTTACACTCCCCTTTGTGTGGGTATACTTTTTATACACATAATCACTCCATTGATAAATTCTCAATTCATTGATTTGAACTTGATAGGGGTAATCTTAACTCAATTTCCATTCATTGAGTTAAACATCCAAGTCCTTGGTTTTTTTTTTACAAGAATATGTGTGAGTGTACTATGATTTATTTACACTGAATATATAATCATATTGAGTGTATTTATATTTTTCACACATAATTATGTCATTTATTTATCTTTAATATAAGGATACGGTCTTTATAAGGGACTTTCTCTCAATTTACATTCCATTGAGACTTATTTGTTGGTATACACCAATTCACTTTTATATTGGGTATATACTACCATTTGACATATTATATCATGAATCTCTTTATTCTCCTAATATTATAATCTTTTATTAATTTTATTCCTCTATTATTTGTATTCAAGCATCTCTCATTTGGTTAGGAACTCTTTAACTAAAATATTGTTTTAAATGTTTTAAATATTTATTCTTATAAATCTTTCACATTAATGTCCATGTTTTAAAAATTGTTTTAAGGATTTATTTTATATGGACATGAATGTTTTGAAATTAAAATTTATTTCAAAAGATTCAAATTGGTATGGGACACTTTGATTCAAAAATCTCTTTATTAAATGTTTTAAATGGTTATGAAAATAGTTTGATAAAGCATTGATTATGTCAATATCTTGAAATGATATATTGTGATTGCAATGTGGAAATGTTATCTTTCCTTTATGCTTGTTTTATGTGTTATGATTATGTTATGATTCTTGGGAATTGTTTACGTATATGGGTGGGTCTATGATAAACTTAGGGTGGGTGAGCCCTAGATAGCTCTCCAATTCATTGGGTAACATGACGAAGGTAAATGTTAATGTTTTCCTAAGAGATTTTGGGAATATAGTTTGATTGGTATTTCAAATGTAACTCCCTACGTAGCTATGAAAGATACAACGTAAGTATATTATGGATGCCACAAGTTACCATTAAGATTTATATTTTCTATGTGTTATTAATAAATCTTATGATTTCATGAGGTATATTAAAATGCTTATGTTTTGATGTACTAATGTTTTCTTTCATTATTTTATAACCCTTACTGAGCTTTTAATGCTCATACCAAGTTTTGAAATGTTTTTTACCGGACTTAAATATGAATAGGGTCAAGGATGGGATCAAAGAAAAGTCGTGCTATCTAAAACATGGAACTAGACATGGCTCTTTTTTTAAGATTTTTTATTTTATGTAAATTGATTAGAAATGTCTAATTTGTAATTTTTGAGATGTAATGTAATAGTTATGGCCTAATTCTCTAAAACTCTAAACCTAAAAGGATCCTCAATGTGAATTATTCATTTAATTAAATATTATGTAATGTTTTAAGGTTGGGTCCTTATAGTAATGGTTTTTTTGGACAAGATTATGGGGCATTAAGGAAATTATTTGATGGATATGATGGGTTGATTGTGATGTGTGGTTGTGTGGTTGTCTTATGTTAGATACCTAGTTAGTGATGGAATAACTATTTAATAATGATTGAAATGTTTGGGGTTTGGTTTGGTTAATGGGATGGAATTTATTGATGAACAAATAAATGATGGATTGTGTGGTTAAATATGGTTGATGCTTAATAATGAAACGAATGGGTTAGATAACGGATTCGGTTGGTGGTATGAGATGTGGCTTGTGTTTTTTGTAGTGTCATGAATTTAGTGGTGGAAGAGAAAGTGGGGATTTTTTTATTTGGTTAGTGTTTTATTGTGAACCCATAGGTTAAGATTTTATGTGGAAATATTTATATAATTTTATATTCCTTTTTTATTTCTATACACACCCATCCACATCAAGAACTATGTGCTGACACCTGCATAGTCACATGGCGGGTGTTTTTCCTGACATCCGAGGAGGAGGAAGTATGGCTAGGTTCCCACTCTTTCCCACTCTCTCTTCTAGACAAGGTTGGTATTATATAATATGTGATGTTCAGAGGTATGATAGTGCACTCAATGGTGGTTGTGATGTGATATACCAAGTGTCTTCGGGAGAGATGTGTTATGGTCATGTTTGTGGGGTGGCAAGCCCAGGTGTATTTGGGTGAGATGTGACGTAGCCTAGGTGTTTGAGGGTGGTATAAGATGGTATGAGGTGTCTTATGGTGGGGGGTTTTCATAGTAAGAAGAGGGAATTAGGTTTATTTCCTTCATGTTCATGATACCCTACTACTCTAGTTATGGTTGATATGTTAAAACCCTTGTGTTTTTGGGTGATATTTGATGTGGTCGCTCTTATGGGGTGGTAAGCCTGAGTGTATGTGGGAATCATGTGATGTGATTTTTCCTTTGGGTAGGTGTGTTATTCATAAGATATTGGAGTTTTAGGTCATATGATGTTGGGATCTAAGAGAGAAATATTGTTGAGAAAGAAGTTTAGGGTACTCTTTATTTATGTGACTCATGTTATATTATATTACTTGGTTTTAATTATTTTGGGGTAATGCCTTGGTGAGGTTGGGGTGGTTAGTTGACCTACTTAGGTTTTTTTGGTTGTACTCTTTTTCTCATGGGTGCATTAGTATGCTTCTTTCACATGTTTACTAGAGACTTTGGTTTTCCTATTGGGTATACCTATATGATCACCCTAAGTATATAAAACTATTTTTAGGCTTCCAATAGGATTATGTGGACTGCATTGTACATTACTGACACAGACGTTAGATAGATACTGTGTCATTGACTTAGCTTTTCTTTTGAATATTTACATTGGATACTTTTATCTGTATTATTTTTATTTATTCAAGCATGTGGTGTGGTTTTGGTCTCTTTTTATATTATTTCATGGACTTGTTTTGGGATGATTCATCTTATCTATCAATCCTATATTATTATAAATGGTAATTCCTCCCATTTTATGATATTTTTATACCCTCGATGCAAGTCGCCAACCCAGGGCCTACCAGAGGTGGGACATTGGTGTCATCATCTCTCTCCCCTCATTGTGGTTTCTTTAGAGGAAGTAGTTTCATGATAGGTATATACTATATAATTCATTATTTGGGGGTCTAACCAATCACAAAAAGGATTGATATTTCTTATCTGAAACTTTTAAATCCTTGGGTGTTGTGATTTATCAATTTTTATTTAATATAATGTGAGTATGAGTTAATTAAAATTGATAGGATTGAAATTTTGACTATTCCAAGAGTTGTAATTAAAAGGAATCTATAAAAAGAGTGTACCACTAATTCACCCCCACCCCACCCCCTCTCATTAGTACCTAACAAGACCTAGTCTCCATAAAGTCCCATTCCACTTCAATTCATTCCATGGGTTTTTAAAAGAACTTTTCATTTTCAATTTAATGGTTGATAACACTTAAGTGGATAGACTACATATCATGTTCCACATAAACAAATGAATAAACCATAAGGTGATGTTTAGGGACCACCTACCTCATTTAGAGTTATCCCCCCTTTAAATCAAAGTTCCATCCTCGCTTAAGATCTTTTAATCTAGAACATCCATAACCCATCAACATGAATATATAACTTTATCAATAATCATTTAATAATTCACAAAAAAATTATAATTTTTCCATGGTTTATTCTATAATTAATATCTAGGGAATAAACCAAAATTTGCACATCGAAGATCTCCCATGGATTAAATCCTGATAAAGGGGGTGTTTACCACCCCTGGTATCCATCAAGGCCTCTAATACATGAAATCCTCAATTTATAATCCCGATATATCCATCAGTTTTACCCAAAATTATATAAACCCTGAAATAAATCAAGTTATGATTAAACCTATTTGAATCTACACAAAACCAATCATGATCATCCTCACAGGATATCCTTTATCTAAGCTAAACAAAATCCCCATTGTTAAGAATGATTTGACCATGATGTAGTGGAATCATCATTCAAAACCATCACTTAAAATAAGAAAATATACAGTGATAAAAAGGAAAAGAAACCAAGGAAGAATCAATATGAAGAGATAGATATACCTCTAGTTATCACCCAGAACAATCAGAATAAAAATTCATCAAGAAGTAAGGAATATCTCCATTAAAGTATAAGAGGGGGATGAATGGGATACCTCTTAAGTTCAATGCCTTAAAAATGTCCTAAAATACCTTTTTATTTCATTTATGAATTTTTTAATATTTTAGAAAATTTTAAAAAAATCATCACTTCAAAAATTTAACAAAAATCGGATTCTTTAAAAATAAATATTATGTATCATATATACATCTTACACAGTCCATACATAAGATATCCTCTCCATACATAAAATATATAATAAATATTTAAGATATATATATTCAATAAGTAGGATTTTTACCTTAGGAAAATCTATATATAATATATAAATTTCATATGCATTATATTCATATTAATATGTATGATATATTTTTCTTATATATGATATTTTCCTTAGAAAAATTTCAATATGTAATATATCATAACCCACACATAATAAAATACTTCATAAATAATATATTTCATTGGTGAAAATATAATACCTGTGATACGTTTTTATAACTCCCATGTAATTTGTAAGATTCTTTCCTTTTCAAAAAATGATACTTAATATATCTCCCCCTGCTAAAACATGTTACACGCTGACATAAGATATTTCCTTTGTCGTATTTTCAAAAACCCTTAGAAGAAATATATATATATTACATATATAGGGTTTCCATTACTTAGCATAATTTTATAATCACAGAATGAGTTACTGTTATATATGTGGTACCCATACATAAGTGTAACTCTTCACAAGGTACTTTTAGAACATAGACAAAAAAATTATGACCTTCACAAGGTGAATTTTAAACATATAAGTTGACATTTACCAGGGCTTAATGGATTTTCCAAACCCTTCATAGGTTTACTCTTATGTATATAGAGGTGTTTCTAAACTTACCCAAATTCTCCAACCCCACTCAAAATTCCTCTCACTCTCTAGAAAATGACCCTTACATACAAAAGTTAGAAAAATTTCTCAAAACCAAACATTTTTAAAAATTCAAAAAATACAACTCCAGCTTTCATTTGACAAACTGAGATAATTCATATTCCTCTAACCATATCCAAAAACACTTAATGTTTTTCTACTCTTACAATATTTATTTGAACCCCATTTCTAAAAATTCCCCCTCTCTGAGACCAAATAAAATTTCCCCTAGTTTTCACAAACACGGGTATTTATAACCTCTATAGAATAATGCTTCTCATCCATGATAATTATCCCACTTCATCATCTATATACAATCTTGATTACAAACTTCTGATGCATGAACCAAACATAAATATCTCACCAATAATGGTCATGTCAACACTACACCCAAACCAACTCCATTTCTCAAAAACTCCACCAACCCAAGCATTGTGGTGCTGGTTATTTTCATAAGATCCATGAAAATACCATACTTTTATTGGTGTTTTTGGATTCTCAATCCATCAAAATCACACCCCATTATTTGATTTCACTATTCCACATTTTTTCATCACTTGATTAACATCTCACACAAACATCCATGTATGAACCCATGGCTTCACTCCCAAGACCATATCTAGAATAGAAGGCCCCTACTTTTCATTCATACTGGTGTGTTTTTTACAAGCATAAATTTTCCATAGACCCAACTAACTCTACCAACCCATTTCCCAAACATATCCCTAGTTATACTACTCTACTTTCACCCCACCTCTAGCAGTTATTAGTTATCAATGTACCAACTAAAACCGGTTCTCATTGACCATTACCCATGTCAGATCACTTTTTATTTACCACACATAACCCACTAACTTGCATCAATTAAAGTATCAAAACTACAACCACATCTCATTTGATCCCACAAACACTTTGTTCCTAATTTTTACTGAAAACTACTAAAAACAATCTCCCTATGCTTATATTTCCTATTTAATTCTCCCCACCATAAAACTTTCCTCATTGACAATCCATGAACATGATATTTCTTGGCATCCACCATCAATAGGACATTCACCCTTAATGAGACCCACCTATATTCCTAGAAAAGAATCACATCTTGAGAAGACCTAATCGAGAAACCAATGATATCATGGTTCTCTCTGTAGTTAAAACTTAATACTACTGGTAACCCAGCACCATACACCTGGTCCAAATAAATATAACTCAAGATCCATTAACATTCTCACCATTACACAACCTACACATTCCATTCTACCACAAGACCTACCTAGTCCCACTAGAAACATGTTATAGAGTTTATTCCCAGCTCATCATAGTTGATGCACTATACAATTCCACATCTATCCCATAGATTTACTCAACCCCTCAGTATTTCACTAGAATCAAAGGTCATCATTTAATAATTCACACATCAGAAAAAGGTTACAACCCATCTCACATATGAGATAATCATTAGGATTTAACCACAATTCTCATGATCCCTCAATCAAACCATTATTACTTTATAAAGATATTTTCTCCCAAAAATTGTCTATATCCCAAGTCCTTGATTAATTTATAAAACATACTCAAAAAATTATTACCAACACAAAAACTCACATAATATTACAAGAACCCCTATACATTCAAGAGTTTTCTTTTTACCAAAACTAAAATCTCTAAATCCTAATCTTTTCCAGTCATTTTGTTTCTGAAAACCAACATTGTCTTTAAAATCCACTTAAAACTTAATTTTAAAATTATCTTTATCATATTTTCTTAAGACTATAGAATCTCAACACATTTTAAAATCACCATCTCCATAGGATATTTTAATTGAAACCAATATGAAATACCACGCCACACATATTCTAGGAATTTTTCAAATACAACCAACATGCATTGATATATTCCATTATTACCTCTCCTTATAAGTCACATAACCTACGAAACTCAATCTCCCCACTTCATATATTTCGTAAAATCCAACCATTGGTATTCCCCACATGTCATTCAAGTCTGATCTTGACTAATAAAACACCAATTTTACCTGCCTTATGCTAATCTTAGGTCACACCAATCCACCTACCACCAAAGTTAAACAAAATCTCACACTCTTTACCATTAAAAATATAGTATCTATAAAACCAATCTCACAAGGATTTTCAAAATCCCCCATTAAAAAAATAAAACATATCCAAGTAGGAACACCCCTTGGTTTTATCCTACCGTATCATCTATATCATTCTATATCGAGTCACATCCCATAATTCCTAAGCTCATATGCCTAATTCTATAACTAATTAATCATCACACACATGATAATCTCATCAATTCTGGGAATTCCTTCCTATTTACTCATTTTTTCATGCCTCCTATGTATTATAGACCCATCAATTCAACCACTACCTATGCTTCCGTATCAAAAATATCTAAGTAATATCCATACCTATGTTATCTACTAGATAGAACCTAAAGTGAATCAATTTAAATGCCAATAATCCACCCATGCTTTTCATTTCTAAAGTAACTTCTAGTCACTATAACCCCTCTATCAGGTTACCCTCATATATCACAACTCATTTAATAATAATAGGAAAGTGTCTTACTAATAAAATATAACAATAACTCAAAAATTTCATAATACACATCACATCATCACTAAGATCACCCACTTATCCTATAATCCTACCCCATATAGTTCATATCTCAAAAATAATAATCTAAGCTCCTATATTAGATACTATAAGGAAAATCACATATCAAGACACCCACTCAGGGGTTAACATATACATATCAGGCATCTCAGGCTCAATTCACTATCCACTTTAGGGCACTAATCCTCATTGAGCATCTATATTCCAGACTACCCTCTCAAGGATCAATATTTCATACATGTGCATATATACATATATACGACATCACCCTATGATGATTCGTATAAAGTAGATAATAATCAAGGTTTAGTTAAATGAAATTTCATTCACAACTTATAGAGGATAATTATTTATATATTTCCATTGGAATTTTATTTAATTGATACCATATAATAAGCAAGACATCCAATCACTAGTATTAATAGAAAATAATCTATTTTTATTATATATAATCCCACAAAGAAACTATATGATAAAAGATAATATTGGTAATTATTGAAAATTTTAAGAAAATGAACCTAATTTTATTATCTTTTATTTTTCAAGGAGCAACACCATGATCACATATAAGAAAACACAAGTTATTTGAAGCTACATACCTAATATGATGCATGAAATCACACATATTTTCACCCCCATCCAAGAGAAAAAACCAATAAATCAATAAATAAAAAATACCATTTTGAACAAGATATAACTCAACTCTAACATAAAAAAGTAAAAAATTAAACCCAACTTCCTGGTAATTTGGATTTTAACTCATGTAGATGCTAACTAGGTACACCGCATAACAACTATATCATGTTTTGATCTTCCCTATAACCTATATTCTATATCCCAAATTGTAAAACAAATAAAACAAAACTCTAGTTACACTTTATGATGTTTTCAACCAATCTTAATTTACTATAACCATACAAGGTTTCAAACTAACCTCAGGCACACCTCCCCATACACTAGAGGTTACAATAAGAAAAAGAGGTCTAAAGTGAAACCATGTGGGACTATACCCCCCATATCATATTAGAGAAAACAATAGAAATAGTGTAAAAGTATTAATTATACTAACTGAATCAATAAATAATCATTCCATACCTAGATATCATAAATAAATAATACAAAAAAAACTATAAAAATGAACTATCTAAATGGAACACAGATAAGAAGACGTCAACAAAAATAAATCATAGGAATATTATATACATAATAAAAAAAGTATATAAAAATGAACTAAAAAACCTAGTATAGAGTCCCCTCATAGTACCATATCTTAAATCCATACATTATATTCATCTCAATCATTCAATACCAAGCCTATACTCTACTTGCACATATGATCATGGGTCTACTTGAGTACTAAATTTCCAGGACCACCTAAGAAAGGTGTTCATAAAACTTAGAATGTTACCGATGATGGTTTACCTAACATAACTATAATATATAGTTTATTCATGATGTGATATACTTTAAATAATAAAATAAAGTGTGTAATAATAATAAAATAACCATCATTGATCCTACGGTTCTAATGTGACACCCGAGATCAACCCTACCTACTTTGGACAGTGTTGGATGTCTCTAAATAATATGCACACCACCCAAGGGGAATGAAATCCTTATTTGGAGACTAAATTATCATCACCCAAGGGGAAACCCTACCCTACCCCAGAACCTTAAGTATCACTACCTAGGGAGAAACTATGTCTTGCCTCAGAACATCATGTAGCATACACCCAGGTGGTCACATCCCACCCTAGGAAATTATATAGAATATACTCAAGGTTAATAAAACCTTGGAAACACATATAGAATACACCCCAAGGGGTGAATCCTACCCTGTATCTTTATCATACCATCATTACCTTGGGGTTTGTATCCCACCATGGCGCTTGATAACACATACAATTAGGGCCTCAGATCACTCAAAACCTTATATAACATGCACTAAAAGTGAATCATATCACCCCAAAATATTATATATCATCCACATATGGGTCACATACCCTACCTGGAACTCTCAAATACCATCCTATTGGTTGTATCATCCCCTACATAGAATAATCACATCAAGGGGAAATAGTTTTCCACCCTAAATCACATATCATCCTCACACATGTTGGTTACACACCCAAAACCATCACACAATTACTAGTTTGGACTCTTAATTACATAATATATTCTCAAAATAACATTAATTCTAGGATAAAACCATGTTATACCACATGTGCTAACACTTCTCAGAATCAACTCAAAATCAGGGTACCTTCCATGGTACCCTAGGTCACATCTTAGATCAGACGCCCTACATGGGTTTTTTTATTTCATTCCCCACTATATTCCCAGATCCTATCAATCATAGGGAATAGTGAACTTTATCATTTTCAAGATCGCATAATGAACTCATTAGAAATATACTTTATACAGCACAAACATCCCACTAGATAGATGACATAAAGACTATCTCACATTTAATGTCAACTAAGTTGGGTTTATCACACTAAACTTATATGTAAGTCCTTACCATGGAACCCCTACTTGGATATACATACATAAAATTAAATGAGGAAGAATAACCCCACACTGAACCATCTAGACAATAGAGTTTAAGGTAACTTAAGATCACGTGGGGAATACTCCTATGGTGATCATTTATACTCCATCACCCTACCTTACTCAGAAGGAATCAAACAAACCTATCTTAAGATATATTTTGATCATTCTTTTTATTTTACTACTTAAGGGGTCCTTATAGATAATAATCCATACTTCTAATTTAACCCTTGACCATTGGTATCCAAGACATCATCCAAGTGTCCATGGGTCCATTGAGCCCCAATACACTTCAATTCATTCTAGAGGTTTCTAAAAGAACAACTAATTTTTCTATTTAATGGTTGATCACACACATGTTTCAAGACTGCATATCACATGCTACATAAAAATTTATAAACCTTGGGGAGTTTTTTAGGGACCACCTACCTTATTAATATTTATCCCCACTTAAAAAAATCTCTCCACCCTCACCTAATCTTGTCCAAGCTTGACCATCCATCGTCCATCTACATAAAAACCTACCTCCTTTGATAATCATTTTATAAGTCACAAAATGATATATAATAATCTCTCCAAAACATATTTTGGGTTATTTTCTATAAAATACTTTTTAAAGTTAAGCATGAACTTAAACAAATGACTTAACTAGGAAACTAACTAAAAAAATTAAAATAAATTCCAAATTTTAAATTTTTTCATAGGAAATAGGTCGAAACAATTTATAATCATTTCCACAATTTATGACATAATTAATATAATGATTAATATCTAGTGAATAGAACAAGATTCACTTAACAGCAATAAAACATGACTTAAATCTTGATAAAATGGGCATGCATCACCCGCAACATTCATATAAACCTTTAGCACATGAAATCTCTAATTTTTCATCCTAGTTTATCTATCAATTTTATGAAAAAAAATTAATTCCCATAAATAAAATAAGGTAGAAACATACCTATTTAAATCAACAAAATACCTATCATGATCATCCTCTAATGATATATTTTAGATAAATTGAGAAAAATACCCAATTCTCAAGATGATTTCAACATGGTCTAGTGGAATCATCACTCAAAAGATTAACCTAATAGTAGAAAATTAATAGTGAGAAAAAAGGAAAATAAACCAAGGAATAATTTATATGGAGTGATATATTTACCTCTAATTATTACCCAGAATAAAAAAATGAAGATCTTTCTATAATTGGTAGATATCACCCTTGGAGTCAAATATAAGAAAAAATCAGAGTTATCGGAAATTATTTAAATCCCACACCTTTATGGTATGTAAATTTTATAGGGAAATTTGGATTTTTGATTTCTAATGCATGGGTCATTTTGAAAAGAGATATTCAAATTGGAATTATGAGAGTTAGTGCACCCTAAGGTGATTTGTTTAGTTATAGATAAAGGCCTTAGAGGTGCCTCAGGTGCACGGATGAGTATTAGGATATTTTTATTGGAGTTAGAGTCTTTGGAAGTGTTTTTTCTTTGGTTCATGGTTTAATGTGCATGATTTGGGAAAAAATATGAATCAATCTGAGTGTGTGGTTATTTTCAATTCATTTTTTTCATGAATGTTTACTTTTTTTGGTTAGATTATGTTTAAGGTTTAACCATGTGAGTTCTATGGAAAACTGTGAGAGGTGGATTTGTACCGGGGTGTGTCACATGGTTGGTGTGTAGGTTAGAAAACTATGTGTAATGACCCAAAATTTTATAAATTAAATTGCCTCTCTTTTGGTGAACAAAATAATTTTCAAGTAATGAATTTATATAGAACACGTGAACTTCTTTGGTTATTTTTGGAATGTTATATAAAATATCGTTAAGCATCATAACTATTGATAATATAACATTTGAATAGTGATCCTATTATTAATATATATAAATGGTAATGATACAGTCTAATTAACACATATGGAAGAATAAATGGCCTCGACTAGTAGGATTTCACCCTATAAATCCCACCTATCAGAGCTTCAAAGGGAGATACAGTAACGTCCCGACCCAAGAGCTACTGAAATGGTTCCCGGAGTCGATCAGTCACATGGATTCAATTGTACCTCCACATATGATAGATTCTTATGACTAGAATTAAGGGTTTAAGGGTGGTATATTGGGGATATTATACCCTTTGGATCATAAATAAACATATTGGAAGAAATAAAAATAAATAACAGTGGAAGTAGTTGAACAAAAGAGCAGAAAAATATAAATGATAACTGACAATCAATAATAAATTATTAAATGATCATTCATGAACATGTGTTAATGTATAGAAAAATACATACAATAATTAATACATAAACATTAATAATGAAACGAAAAAAATCCCCAAGGTTATATCTATGAGCATCATGATCATTGACTTAGTCATATGATTTTAAGCTCTAATGTACACAAACAATAGCACATAGCATAAACCATGATCTTGAACCTGAAACCATGAGGTCTATATGGGTACTAAATGGTGGCTCAAATAGGGTTTGAGATAAATTTCGTAGGACATCATCAATAGTGTTTATTTCTATCCAGTCTATAAATATAAAATAAGGTCATGTTTGGGTATATTAAAATTAAGTAGTGTATTTTTAATAAATGTAAATTAGTTGGGCTCAGGTTCCTTAAGGAAACCTGGATAACTATACCTACTTCAGCCTAAGCTGGAAATATCTTTAAACAAGTTTCACCATTTATATATATATATATATAAAGTATAAAGATATGTAAGTATATATATACACTATATATTTAGTAACATATATTTCTATATATATATATATATACACGTAGTGCTAGATAGGACTCGAGGTGTAACTCAAGCATCCATGCATAGTCACAGGAGTCTCATAGAGTAATAAGGGATGTCATTCCCAAGTATCACATTCAATAAGGGATTACATGCTCAAGTATATCATTTAATAAGGGTATACATACCTAAGTATCATAAAAAAATTAGTATAAGGGGTTATTCTCATCATCCTGGTCAAGGTGGAATAGAATGTCATGTCCTGAAAACTAAGTGGCAAGAAGTTCCCTACCCAATATCCATAACCAAGGGGGTTTAAAACTTCATTTCCACAACCCTAACTATGTTACCTATATAATAGTATATTATAAGGCAATTCCACTTTCCCTGTGATAACTTAACCTGGGAAATTTGTAAAGAGGAACCTCGTATCAATCAAGGCATAGTGGAGCATCATTAATATGACACATTTATTATTTAAAAATAGGAAATGGGATTATCCATTCCATAATAAAAATTAGTGACAAGTTATAATATCCATATTATTATTAGTTTGACTATGAATTTATACATTCCATTTATAAGAAGCATAAAGGCCCTGAGAAATACTCATTCCATAATACAATTCATTAAAAATGTATCTTTACATTGATTTTAATTCAATTCAATTAATAAGATTGATCGATTCATAAACATCAAGCATAAAACAATATACCAAATACCGAGAGGTTCATCTAATCCATTTAAATTTATTAAGGAATTTATTAATGTTCCAAATCATTTAAATAACACACCCAAGGGGTGGTTTAATCACTAGTCATGGAAGATACAAAAATCATGTAATCAAATTCACCTTAATAGGTGTTTTAGGTTAAGATCACCAACCTCTAACCATGTTATAGGGTTCTAGGTCATGGACTAATCATTTAATTTAATTAATTTCATGTTTTAGAAGTGAGGCATGGAAGGTCTGGTGCACAGTACAACAATGATAATTTATGAAAGACACAAAATTTAGAGAAATACATTTATACCACCTACCTTATACCAATTATTCTTAACTAATCCATTATCATCTTTTGGTTTGAGCCAAAACGAGAGAAATCAAAGAATCGGACAAAAGCCCTAAAAAAGGGTAAATTATCTTCCACATATTTAGCATTCCATATAGTGAGATAAAATAATAAAATACTAAATAGGATTGAAGATCCTACATAGGGTGATCAAATGTGACTAATGGAGTTTGATTCTAATTTTGGATGAAGGAGATACCACCATGGATATGAGTTAAGCCAAAAGAGGATCTTGAATGGGGATGTTTTTCATGGGTAGTGGGGTATAAATAGGGAGGAAAATGATATATGGGTTGGAGGTAAAATGGTAAAATTAGATATTTTAAATATTTCCATGGTTTGGCCACATGGTTTTCTAAACTATGCGCCTAACCGTGTGCCTATACCGGTTAAGTGGCACTAACCATGTGGACTAGGTGCATGGTTTTCTAAATCATACACAGCTTATGCACTCCCCTCTTTAGTTTTCTACAGAACCCTCACACGGTCATGTGGACTTCCTTTCATGGTTTAACTAACCATACGACACACCTATAAGGATGCATGGTTTGGGGTTTATTGTTATCACTAACCATTTACTAACTATGTTTCACCCTTTACCTCTCCAAAAGTCAATATTTCAATATATTATGCCTCTAAAACTCAACCTAACACTTGAGGAAACCTTTGGACCTTAAACCCCCATAATAAATATCACCTTTAAGTGTTTTAAATCTCTAATTTACATTCTGAGTCTCATTTTATTATTCTGACCATCCACCAATGAAAATTTCAAGTTCTCTTGGAATTTTCACCAGGCCCAAAATATAGGATGTTAAAATCTCCCTGCCTTAAAACTTATTATCCCTGAAAATCTGTGGGGGGTAAAAACACCCAACCATACATGGGCCATGAATTTTAACTCAAATTTACACATTTCATTTTCCATGCCTAAAAAACCAACAAACACTACTTTAAAAATGTGGTACTTAAGATGCTAAACTCGAGTCAATGCTTAGATTCAAACTGAAACATAAAGATGTTTCTTACTTGAGTCCATATAACCTAATACATGATCACATATTCATCTATTTTTATCATCTGATCTATTCACTCCCCACCATAGGCTCTAGCTTTCCATGGCCAATTCTGAGCCATGGTACTCCCACCAACAGAACTTTCAATTGAAGCACAGTCCAAGCATCCTAATGAAACCTCTAGCATGATTCTCAACTCAAAACACCCATTATCACATGAGGAATCTAATCTTGGTCCTTTAATATCTTAAAATGATCAAATTTCAATTGATTAAGATTAGCTGGTTTTTTGGATTTTCCTTGAAAATCCCCATCCAACTCTTACACTACACTCATCTCCTTCAATGATGTTCTTAACATGGTTCCTCACTTGACTAAATTCTTCCAAACAAGATAATGAAATTTGAGCCAATTATGACTAACAATCCATGAAAAGATCTACTTAAGGTGCCAATGAATTATCAAAACCAGATTCTAATGTCTTTAACTAAGGCACACCAAGATCATCTCAAGTACGATCACCAAAGAATCATAACTGAATTTCAATGACACATCCTAGATAAACTACCCCTATTTCCATAATCCAATGGAATCAAAGTGACAAAATAACCATCAAATGACCAGAATTAATATCACATGACCCTTCTTACAAGAGTTTCATCCTTCTAGTGATTTATTTTCTACTCCCCACCTTAGAATCATCCTAGTCATCTTACCAATGAAATTATTCCCTAATCACCATTTCCCATGCCCTATCCCTCATAGCTGGAATGGATTAGAACCAACTCATTTTGAGTGATAATTTAAAAATCACTCATCACTCATCCTCATATCCCAAGAATAGTTTATTTTACAATGTAGATTAAAGTTACAATGAGGGTCACCACCCTTAATGCACACTATCATACTATGAATTGTATGGCTTATTTTAAACTACTCCTCGAGTGTAACTCTTAAGGAGTTCTTCCATCAACCCATAAAATATATTTGGTTAGATATCGCATCTTATAGTTAATGGCCTCTCAACGTATGTAGAATAATGTCAGGATAAGGGAAAGTTTTATTTTTAAACTAGGATTACACTGATATTTTATTGATAGGAATCTATATATCCCTATGAGTCATACTCATGTCAAACAAGGTTATATTTTTCTTTAAAAACATCTGACACCGTGTCTTCGGACGATGTGTGTCACAGTCCTCCCATGGGAAAATTGACTCACATAATATGGTTTATTTCCTAATTATCCCTTATCACAGGTAACTTCATTTAATTTACCCAAAGTTATGGGTCACCATGCCCGTAAGTTTCACTTCCTTCAAACCATCAGTCCTTAGATCAAACCTATCCATTCACTAATGTTCAGTTTTAAATAGTTAATACATGCAACTGGTATGAACTAACTTATCATTCAAAATGGGTGTACTATCTCATACAACCTAGTTCAAGATTCGACTCATGATATTGTGGTTTATCCATCGATAAATTCAAACTGACCAAGTTACAGAGAACATCGGTTTCTAATACACTAGGATATCCCTTGGAAATTCTATTCAATGTTGGGAAACTACTTGTGCTAAGTTTTATAAAAAACCACCCACCTCATGGAATCATCTAAAAAATTTAAAGTATCAACCATGAAACCACCAATAATCTAGGCTAGGCACACAAACAATCCTTCCCATAAAATCTATTTTCAATATCCAAGCACCATAGTTGCTTCCTTGATGAACAAAGGCATCAACATGCCTATATTTTCAAAACTCGAGTACCTTTCATGAGTTGATCTTTAATGAGCATGAAACCAAGTTCTTTTCCTTTAAGGTAAATATGAACTCTTGTCCAACCTCTCTCATTGGTTTTCTTTAATTAAATGAACAACATCAACCCACAAGGATTTTTATCAAAACTAATGGAATCTTGGTCTCCCACCTATCCCAATAGTCTTCCATATAAGAACATTATCCCACTTAGAGGCCTTAATCATATGACATCTAACACGGTTGTAAACTCTATCTGAAAGAGGTAAAACTAAAGAAAGTAAAATATCATCATCTTACTAGGGTAAAAACCTATTAATATAGGTGTAAGATAAATAGCTACCAATCATTGGTCTGCTAGGTTCTGAATCTCTCCAAGAATCCAAATAGGGGAGTTCTTCTCGGAGGGTAACAATGAAAATGAATAAAGATATATATCTGAAACTCAGTAGGTATCCACATATGGTAATACCCCCTTAAGTTTCAACTCAATAGAAAAACACCCATCTACCTGGGGGTTTTATTCCATTAACTAATATTTATACCTGTCTCGAATAGTCAAAGAATGGAATTTAACATTTCTAGGGACTTAGTTCAAAATTCTATGGGTTAACCATTTCCAAGGGCACTAACTCAATGGGATAAACCCTCAATTTAATGTAATGCATCAATATTATAAACTAGATTCATACCAAATATCTCTCAGATCTACCACCTATCCATTAACTCCAAGAAAAAATGGGAAGTAATTCCAATGAGATCTACAGGTAATGATCACATTCCCATTCAAGGCAACTCTCAAAATAATATAGGGATAACCCTTACCCGTGGATTCATGATATAAACACTAATACAAGGTTTCATTTTATTTCATTTAATTGATCCTCATTTATTCAAAATTTTAAAATATATTATATAAATGAAGCATATCACGTACCAGTTTCCCTGAAAAACTGTAATAAGTACATTACTCAGCTGACCCCATACAGCATTATGCAATTTATTTCATAATTTCATTTTAAAAATTAAGAATTATTTATTTAACCATGAAATTATCATAGTTGGATTGGTTATCGAAAAATGGAAATTTTAATATATCGAGAAAACAAAACCTTTAGGTTTTAATTAGAATTTCAATTATTAGAATCCTCATAATAATAAGCTCAAACTTAGTTAAAATTTATTCTATCAATTAAAGGGGACTGGTCAAGTAATCTACCACTATATATTTATATGTAATCCCATATAAGTGGTTTTGGATACTTTAAATCACCATAAAATTAGCATAAATATACCCCTATGGGGCTAAGAACTAAGTATGAAAATAATTAAAGGAAACCTGTGATGATCCAATCATATCAAACTAGGTTCAATTTTATGGGAATCCATTCCCAATTTATGAAGTCAACAATTTATAAATTACCATTGGAATTCCATTCAAGTGAAACCCGTAATAGTAATTTTATTCAAGATTTAACACACCCTTAATGGGATTATCTCATAAGAAACATGCACCAACTGACCTACTTCGATCTAATTATTAATTTAAGGATTTATTCATATGATCCATCATACCCAAATTATAAAGATACTATACTTCATAAAGGAAACCATTTTCTATAAGAATTTCAATTTATCACATACCATGCTTCATTTAGATTCATTACCATTCCATGTTTATAAAGGTATATACATTTATAAGTAAAAATTGGAATTCATGCAACTGAAATCCCATATATAATATTTTGGTTATATGGGTTACCCTTCATAATTTATAATGTCCTATAAACTTTATAAATGCTTATTAGCACCCATTTAATCAAAATCATAAATGTTTCATCTCATGGAACCAACATTTCATGGCTAAATTATGTTATGATTGGTTAATTAATGTTCTACCATTAAGCTATATAAGAAAACACCATTTAGGTTGAAGAATACTCTGTAATAACCGATCATATATCATAATTATAGAAAATAATTCAATCTTATAGCAATGAATACAGGTATGTACCAAAAAACCATAGAAGAATATTATATAGGAAAGCATGCTGAATAATCACACAAACAAGGTATATAAATGATCATGAATCTAACAAATATACAATGAAGTCTACATGGCATGGAATATGAATTACATGTGAATCTATGGATGGTTATAATGATGAATGAACATGCCTAGTATCATACCATATAGAACCAAGAGTTAAATATTATATATCCATAAATAAATAACCAGTGAAAGTACGATAATCACCGAAGGTGAAATAATAATCAACTATAATAATTATCAGTATAAACATTACTGAAATCCCTGGAAACTTGATATTTCCCTCGTTCATGGGTTGGAGAGACCTAGACATAAGATATTTACCTAGTAATGATACATTCCTATTCTCTTTTCTATCATCCAAAAATAGTAACATAAAAGGAAAAGAAGATTTGATACCACTTTGTAACATCTTGTCTCGAGAGACACTAAAACCGTGCCCCGGTCTAATCAGTTACATCACCTCAATAATTCCTCCCCATATGCTAGGGGCATCCGAATAGAAGTGAGAGTGTAAATTTGGTACAATGGGGAGACTATACACTCTAGATCAGCTATAAAAAATATTGAAAGCAATAACAAATAAAGTATAGTGGAATCAATTGAAAAACAAAGCAGGAGAAGCTAAATGATAACTAAAAATAAAAAATTAATGAATAAATGACCATGAATGAACATGCTATAATGTATAGAAAAATACATATATAATGTAATAGATAAAAATGAAAAAAAAATAACATAATTCCCAAGTTAATCTTCATAATAATCCTAATCACTAGCTTATTTATGTGATATTAATCTCCCATGTGCATGAGAAATAACACACAGCATAAACCATGATCTTGAACCTACAATCATAAGGTTTGTTCAAGTACCAAACAGAGGCTCAAATAGGGTATGATATAAAATTAGTAGGAAACCTCCAATGTTTTTTATTTTTATCAAATATATTAATATAAATTAATTTTGTGTGTAGTTTTATCAAAATTAAGTAGTGAAGTATTAATAAATGTAAATAAGTAGGGATCAGATCCCCCAAGGGAACCTAACTGAATATACATGCTTTAGCCTAAGATGGAAATGTCTCTAAAAAAGCTCCACTGTGTATGTGTATATATGTATATATATATGTATATATAAGTATAAATATACGTATTTATATGTATTTACTATATACATGGTAACATATATATCCATATATATATATATATATATATATAGTGCTAGCCATGACTTGAGGCATAACTCAGTAGTCCATGCATAGTCACAAGAGTCTCAAAGAGTAATAAGGGATACCATGCCTGGGTATCACATTTAATAAGGGATTCCATGCCCAAGTATCACATTTCATAAGGGACTCCATTCAAGAGTATCATTAAAAATAAGAAAAATGTGTCATTATCATCCTTCTAATCGAGGGGGCGTGGAACTTCATGTCCTGCAACACAAGTGATGAGAATTGCCCTATCACATATCCCCAACCAAGGGGGTTTGAAATTACATGTACACAACACTAAATAAGGTACCTTTTTAATAATCCAACATATGTTAATTCCACTTTCCTTATGAGCCCTTGGCCTAGGTGTTTTGTAAAGGGGAACTTGGCATCAGTTAAGGCACGGTGGACCTTATTTAAAATGATACATTTATTGTTTAAAAACGGTCTACAGGATTGTCCATTCCATAATATAAATCAAGGATAAGGTATGATATCCATATAATTATCTATTTAATAATTTATTTAGTCATTCCATTTGTAATCAACATAATAGCCATGAGAAATACTCATTCCATAATACAATTCATCAAGCACATTTTATTACATAGATTCTAATTTAATTCAATTAATAATATTGGATGACTAACAAATGTCAAGCATAAAGTAAGATACCAAATATCAATAGGCTCATCTAAACCATTTAAATTTATTAAGGTATTTATAAACATGTGATGGCATATAAATAACACACCCAAGGTGTGGTTTAATAACTAGTCAAGGATGATACAAAATCATGTAATCAAACTCACCTTAAGAGGTGGTACGGGTTTAGTTCATTGACCTCAACCCATGTAATATGGTTACAGGTCATGGTCTAATAATTTAATTTAATTAATTTCATGTTTAATAAGTGATGCACAGAAGGTCCAGTGCGTGGTACAAATTTGATAATTTATAAATGGCACAACTTTTAGAGAAAGGCATGTGGATAACCTACCTTATAAAAAGGATTCTTCAATAATCCATCATTTTCCTTTGGTTCGAGATGAAATGAGAGTAATTTAATAATTTTTCAAACAGCCTAAAAATAGGTAAAATAAGCTCACATGGATTTAGAATTCAATATGGAGATATAAATGAATAAAGGAAACAATGGGATTCAAGATCTTACTAAGGGTAATCAAATGTGACTAACATCATTCGATTCCAACATAGGATGAAGGAGATACCCCCATGCCTAAGAGGTGATCCAAAGGAGAATCTCGAGTGGGGATGTTGTGTATGGGGTATGAGGGAGAAATATTGTGGGAAAGAATATAAGAGCTAGATGGAAAATGGTTAAATCATGCATTTTAAAGGGTCACATGGTTTTTCCACACAGTTTTCCAAACCATGCACCTAACCTTGAACACCCCATGTTCTACCCTTCACAATTTTATGTAGACACCTTTTATGGTTGTGTATCCTTCCTTGAATTATTTAAATAATGACATGCCACTCCTACAAATCTTTTTGGTTTGGGGCGCATGATTATCATGAACCGTGTGCCAACTATGTTCCATCATTTACCTCTCCAAAAGTTAATATTTTGATTCTTAACACTTCCTAAACTCAAAAAAACACCCAATACAACATTAAAAACTCAATACCATCTAAAAAATATCCCCTTAAAGTGTTCCAATTCTCAAATTTACATTTTGAGGATCATTTTAAGATTCTTCCAGTCCACCAAAAAAATTCTATTTCTATTGGAATTTTCAAACGGTCTAAAATACGGGACATTATAGTTAACATCAACAGTATTTTACCTTGATCAAGACCAATGAAATATTAAAAAACTAAATCATTAATGAAATGGTTTATGGGAGAAGTTAAATATCAACAAGATCATGGCCTAAACCATGTATGTCGAAACATCCTAAGAAAATTTCATCATCACACTCCTTACCCTTAGGGAATTCACTAGTGTAATAAAGGGCTATGTATGTAGACCCTAACGAGATGAATTTTTATTACTTTAATTAAATAATGATTATATTTATCCCTTTTTAATATTACTTTTTAAATATCCAAATGTTGAGTTTGATAAAAAATATATTTTTATATGATTAAACAAAAATTGTATTTTGGAAAATATATAGTTTAAATCAAAAACTAATTTAATGAATTCATGAATTTTTTTAAAAAATTATATTTTAATAAAATTTTATTATAAAATAATATTTTTTAAATATAAATGATAATATAATTTTATAAGGTCAAATATAATTTTTATAAGGGTTAGAAAAATTTTATTGTCAAAAAATCAGTATTTTTCAATAAATATGTATTTTTTATTTAAAAATATAAATTTTAATATTTATATATTTATTTTGATAAAATAAATATAATTTTTTAAATCATCACATTGAAATTATACAATGGTAAATTTTCCATAATTTTCTAAGATAGTCAATTTTTTGTGTGAAAATTAAATACGGTATAAATATACATTATGTATTATGACATAATAAAAATAAAAATTGATGAAATATATTCCATAAAAGGTATCTATGACCAAATAAATATTTCCCCTTTAAAATAATTTTTTTTAAATTATTTTATTAATATTATAAACCCTCTATGAATCTTCCAATGTCTATATCATATTTTAAGGTTTAAAAATCAATTATTTATAAACATGAATCATTTCCACATCCCCAAGGTTATTATTTAAATAATATAGGTTATTAAACTTGTAAGATAATTAAAAACACTTTAAATTTGTAGAAAATTCTTGAAAAACCCATTTTATTTTTTTTTTATTTTGATTAGTTTATCATATAGAGTTCAAAACCTAAGTTTTGAAATTAATAAAGAACTCCCCTCTCTTTTTCATATAAACCCACCCATCCTCTCATTACTCTTCACTAAAAACTATTTTATCATGAAATTGATTTTTCCATCCATTTATATATTCCTCTCAAGGTTCCCAAACCTCTTAAGAAGCTCCTCCCATGCTTTTAGAAGTGTCCTCTCACTGTAAGGGATCCTCTCCTTCTCTTCTTTTTTCAAGCACCATCTTTGTACAATTCCATTAATTTATAATTTTTCATATTTTGTTTTGTTATTAAATATAAAAATTATTATCCTTATTATTCAGTGATTATATTCCCCTATTACTCTCATTAATCCCTTCAATGAACCTTTACTTACCAGCATTATGCTGTCGAAATCAACCTGTGATTTTTTAGGCCAAACAATTTTGTAGTGAATAACCATCCTCATTTCCACTAAAGGGTATTAGCATAGATGTAACTATTATCCATTTATTGGTTACTTCCAAGTATTTATATCAAACTCCTGAATAATTTTATTAAAGTTTATTAAATACGAATTTATGTTATATAATCTATGTGGAACACTTATACATGTACGTGATTTGAAAGTGATGGGTGGGATGGGGATTATAACGCTCTCCAATGCATTGGGTAATGTTTTAATATCATGATATTCCATGTATGGTGTGTGGGAGGTTATCCAAAGAACACTATGTTATGTTTTCTTGGTATTTATACTTTAATTATGTTCATGTTTCCATGTTTTAAATTTTTTCTCCATTCCTATGTTACCTTCATGCTACCATGTTATACCAGGACTCTTTGTTCAAGATTATGATCTCCACCCCTCTTATTTTACCTTGATATAATTCTTGTATTATATGTACTTATTTTCCTTATGTTATTATTTCTTTAATCCCTTATTTGGATTTATATCTAACCACTTTCTTTTGTACATCCCAAGTTATCCCATATAGATTTAGAAGATCCAAGGAAAATAAGGGCATATTTTGGAGTTTTAATTAATGATGTTCTATTTATTTTTCAAGTTTTTATGTAATTTACCTAATTTCAAAAAATTTATATGCATCATGATCTTATGGGCTTGTATTAATTTCACCTTTATGTAATAAATCATTAAATAAAGTGTATTAAAAATATGGGTTGTCATACTGTGTGGGAAAACTGTGTGGGGAGTGTGGCCTTGGATAGTGAAGGGTATATAGTTGGAACAAGGTTTGTAAAACCATATATATCAATCATACTTCTTAACGTGTTTTTTTAAAAGTGTTTGGGGGAGACTATTTTCCCCCCTTGGGGTTTTAGTCCTCTCCCCCTTCTCCACCTCTCCCTCACGTGCACAGACAAAGGTGTCCTCTCCCCCTCTTCTCTTTTTGGTCCCCACCCCCTCGGTTTGGGTTGTTTTGGATATTATTATTCAGAGTTTGAGATGACTTACTCTTCCCTTATTACTTCTTATTCTCCTCCCTCTTATTCCTTCTGGTTTGGGAAATTTGGATTAGGGTTTTGGAGAATATTTCCACCAAATCAAGGTGGAAATCGTTCAACATGATAGGGCCTTCATATTCAATATCTATAGGATATCCCCAGATATGGTCTTCACATTGTTACACATAATTTTGTGGGTGTTACATCTTTATATGATTTTTTTATGTATTTGTATTTAATTGGATGAAATTAATGTTTAACTGCATGTCAGGTGATAAGTATTTTTATTGATATGATGTCAGGAGTATGTTACAGACCATTCGTGAGTGGTTGGTCATGGTTTCAATGCAATGATTTTACCAAATGATATTTTAGTCATTTAAATTAAATTGAAATGAATTGTAAATTCAATTAAAAAAATTATAATTAATTTATTTAAATTTTATGGCATGATTTAGGTAATTGTATGAGTTAAACATGGTTGGTTTGACTTGGATGAGTTTGGGATATTTCTACTAGTTTATTATTAAAATAAATGACTCCAAGTTATGGTAGGTTATCCATTGAAAATTACCCTTTTGGTTTATTAATTTTATAATTCATGTGGTATGTGGTCTCTCCACTAATTTTTATTGAACTTTTAAAATGTAAATAATTTTTAAAATTAAAATGAAATTTGTATGAAAGAACGGATGATGTGCCAAGGGATACGATAGACCCTTGAGTAGTAGGCTAGTGCCTGAGAAATATATGGTTGGGGATTTCATTATAAATTTGTACTATGAGATGTATAAACCTTCAGGGTTATGAATTAAACTAAATAAAATGAATGAGTTGTATCAAAATTATTGTTAGGTGCCTTGGTGGCCTCTAGTTAGTCTAGTTGATTATGTATTGAGGTGAGAATTATTTTCCCTCTATTATATGAGATTTCAGGTGGGTAGAGCAAGGATAGATCTTAGATAGGTGAGGTTTGCATGGATCAACCTAGTATGACCTTGGGGAGAGTTATGGGCATTATTTCTTTCTTCCTAAGTGGTGCTAGTGGGATTGATCCTATGAGGATAAAAAGTTCATATGATGATTATTATGATACTAAGGGATTTTATTCCCTTTAAGTGATGGAATGGTCCCAAAGTTGAGATAAGGGAACCCATATGAGGTTTCCAAGTTGTGATGAGACCTAGGGAACCGATAGGTGATATGGGGACTATGTTAACCCTTGAGAGGGTCAGTGTGGGAAATGGTAGTGATGATTTTGTGTGTTTACTTAAAACCCACTAATTAGTAGTGGTAATATTGGTTATGTTCATGTGATTCCATCCTATGAAAAAAATTGGGTTTGGGTAGGTAGTTAATCCTTGTGGTATTACATGATGTTCTAGGGTGAGTTATAACCCCATGTATGGAAGATATATTTTTTTATTTATATTCATATGATACATCTATGGTTCTATGTTGGGATACCCTGGGTACATGTGTTGTGAGGTTCCAGGGTGGATGTGTCCCCTGGGTGTATGTGGTTTTTGTGATGTGTGAATGAGGGTTCAGATTCCATAGGCAGGATACCACTTTGAGTAATGTAGAATTGTTCCTATTTATGGGTAGGGGATATATCCCCCCAGATTTATGTTAATATGGTTTCAAGGATGGGTATATTAACCTTATCTTTCTTTTTATGATTATTGGGATGGGTATATTTTTTATGGGAGGTTTCTCATGTAACGAAGATGTGAATATTTACCTCGATTGGTTTGTCATTTTTATTTTTTTAAAAGGTTCAGGCTGAAGCCTCAATTTATTATTAAATAAAATACCTCTTTTAATCTGGGTAGAAGAAGACTCATTACATAGACCTAAGTCCCAAGGCCAAGTGGCCTAAAAACAAGTCTTGAAAACCCATTTTTTGGCCCAAAATACCCACAGTGAACAGTACACCTACTGTACCCATGCTTCTACAGTACCTCCACCACTACAATTCCTACTATAGTACCTCTGCCGCTATAGTTCCACCACCGCTACAGTTCCACCGTTGCTATAGTACTACTATAGTTCCCTTCTTCAGTACTACTATAGTAACCCAGAAATTCCTCCCTGATCGGATTTGATTCTGGGTCTTTTGGATGCCAAGCAGGAGCCTATACCCATTGGGTATTGGCTCTTTGGAAAAACATGTTGTTGGGTAAAGAGTTATTGGGGTGGCCTCCCCACCTGCGTGTCGCACATCCCCAGTAAGGCCCAAGGTGGCCAACTCTTGGTCTTAGTCCAGTTCCTAATGAGGTATAGGGGCCCATGAGAGGGTCCATCTAGTGGTTATTTATGTGGTATAGATGGGTACATTTCCATTGAGTTGTAACATGAGCTCAGAGACACACTATCACTTGTCAAAATAGTTATATTTAATCCCATGTTTCACACTAGATACTGAGTATTAAAGGTGGTTATTTATTTATTTACATTATTGTACTGTATTTAATTATTCATAAGATAATAACACATGTATATGCACTACATTTTTTGTTATGTTTGGGGTTATGTTGGCGGTGCCATGTTGATTTTTACTCTTACCTTTCTTGAGCTGCCATGGAACTTGGGTACCCAAGAAGACTTCGCTAATCATAGGTTCCATTTGTAAAGATTCCTGGAGTATCTTAATCAAGTGATATTTCTCAAATGAAACTTGTATGTTGGGATATGATGATGATTGAGGATGGTATTAGAGTCTCCTTTCATTTTTATTCTAGTGTTTTATTTGTATATATTATTGTCCCAATGGGTGATCAATTGTTGTAGGCTAGAATGGTTGTGATTCTAAATGATTATATGCTTCCACATTTACATTTTATATTTTATTATTGTTTTTTATTTCCTCTATTTACTATATTTCTTATTTATTGATGTTTTTTGGTTATTTCAGTAGTTTTTACTTTGATCTGAGGTTATATTCTTCCCACATTAACACCTTAGACATTCTCTACTAGTTGTTAGCCTCTGGCATATGGGGAGGTGCACTTGAGGTCATTTGTTTACACCAATCTTGGAATATACAAGTGTTCTAGGGTGAAAGGATGTCACAAAGTTTTTTTAGAGAACCCTTTTCATTTTTCTTACTATTTGGGTATATAGTAGATAGGGATTAGGGATGTTTCAGAGCTTATAATAAACCTCAAACTAGTGTGTTGTGAACACCTTTTCCTATGGTAATTCTTGGTTGCAAGGTATATAGTATTTCTATTCTTATTATCCCCTTTAAAAATTTAATGATTTCACCAATAATTTCACACTTGAGTTTTGGATTTATGATTTATGGATTTTTATCTCTTTGATCCTTGGGAAGAGGCATATGCATGCATAATATTTATCGCATGGGACTCACATGACATGCATGTGCTTTTTTGTGATTTATATCACTAACAATGATGGTTTATCTATTTAAATTTTCAAAAAAAACTTATATGATGTTTCCCCAAAAAACTTGTTGGTTTCATTATTCTCATCTGGACCATAGTATTTTCTTTTGATGATAGGTCATGTGGATTCTATAAAATGGAATCCTTTGATGATGACTACATATTCCCTATTTTAAGGGATGTATAGTGACCCTTTTTGGGTTTATATGGGTTTTATATTCCTTGTTATATGTTCTAAAAGTAAATATGTTTTTATAAGTGTTAATAAAAACCTATATGGTGGTTTCCATGTAGCGTATTGGAGGCATTCGATTTAGATGAACCATATACCTATGGTATACTTAATATGTATCATCTTAGATGATTTCATTATATATATATGTGTGTGTGTGTGTGTGATACTTGATCTTCAAGATTGGTATTTATATATATATATATTCTTAGTGAATATGTGTTCCATAGAGGGGAAGTGGTTCAACATGTGATGTAGGTTACGTGCATGTAAGACTTTGGAGTGAGTGTTTTTCTATGTGATTTTTCGGGAAATATTTGATATGGGGGTATAGATTTTACCCCATGAGTTGTGTATATGTGAGACTTGGTTTATGATCTAGGTGGTACAACCTAGTGGCCTTTTTATATTTGACTCAATATTTTTGTGATTCGGTGTGTTGTGAGATATGAGGGTAACCTGGTAAAGGGGTTATCCCTAGATTATGAGTGCCCCAGAATCATTGGAAGATACTTCAATTATGGAATAAATTCATTAGAGGTGCTACCAGGTATATGATATTGGCATGGGGATTTTTTTATCCTCATGATTAAAATAACTTGAGGTGCTTGGATATCAAGGTCTAGTTTTGATGGGTGGGATTGGTAGGATGTATTTCACTATTTATTTTGGGTGTGTTTCCTGGTGAGTTTTAGGATCTTGATCCTAGATGGTTGAATCTAGGATAGATATAAATGGGTAAAATATTTTGATTTTTGAGAAAATTATCAGGTGGTGGGTGATCGTGAGATTGACCTTGACATGGGTGAAATGTATTTATTTTGAAGAGGAGTTACAAGGATGATTCTAAATAAATGATCCGGACATGTATTGATCATTATTAGTTATTTTTTTATGAATATGAGACTAATTTTTGTGATATGTGGCTCGGGGGAACAAGATTCAAGTCTTTTGAATGGGTTCTATAGAAGAATAAAACTGTTAGATTCAGATGAGATCATGACGAATGGTGGATAAGAACCAGTGAAAGGGATCTTTAGAAGAGTCACTCTGCCTTGGTGGAGGATAATGAGCCTTGGAATGTATTTTTAGTAAAAGTATCAATTCATAATTGTAATAATGTTTGGGTAACATGTGGTGTTATCTGTATGTGGGTCGGTGAGTGAATGTGTACAATTCAATGACCAATAGAAATTGATGAAATTATTACAGGCTTGGTTTCCTAATAGTTTTTATGAAATTGAGAAATATTCTTATTTGGTGATAGGTGATATTAGTGATGAATAAATGTACCATGGTATGATCAACCCAGGTGTGTTCCTCAAAATTCATTGTCAAGGAGTCATGTTATTAGAGTCTATTGAGGTTGATCTCGAGTGTTAGTATAAGGAAATACATATAGTGGGGATTGCACTATAGGCTACAAAAGTATGTAACCCTCGTTATTGATGGAATATCGATGGAGGTCAAGGGAGATGTTCCAAGTGAGTTGATAACAAGTATTCTTTGATGTTTTGTGTTAATTATCATGTATGAGTGGGATATCCACATCCAAACATTACATGTGGTAATGGATGGAACATGATATGTAAAGGTATGACTCTATGCTAATAGGGTTGTGGGTGTGATAGGACTAATCGTTGGATGCTTGATATGGAATATGGATATAGGTGTATGGGTTGGATAAATTTTATCCAATTACTTACTGACCACTGGGTTTAAGGATTGAATTCATTGTTGGATAGAGCATGTGCATTGGTATTAGGCTCGGGGTGATTTTGATGTGATTTCAATGTGAGTCAAATTTGAGGTTCATCGGTTCTTGGAGTGAGAGAATGATTGTTAGTACTGATGGTTGGTGATACGACCTTATAATTACACTGAGATTCATGTATGGTATTTAGTGTGGGATATTGGATGATCCTATGATTCCTTTGGGAGTTAAGGAATTGGGATCAGGCGATGAGATAGTGTGTCGATAGGTGTAAGAAAAAGTTTACAAGAAGACTCATCTAGGGGAAGACTAACTGGTTTTTTGGTATATAGTTTGATGTTTTTAGTTAGGACCCACATCATTTATATCATATTGGGTATGAACTATGTTTTTTTAGGATTATTTGAGGCATTTCGAGGAAAAATGCCCAATATATGGGCCTTGTTCCTGGGTGGTAGAGGCTCATCCAATTTAGTTCAGGATTGAGGATAAGAAGTGCTATTAGGTTTTGACCAGTTTTTATGTGTGTGATTGAGTGTGTTAAGATGTAAATAGAAAAAAAATCATTAGGTTATTGGAAATATGATTCAATAGGAGATTCCAATTATGGGAATCACCATGGCTTAGAATTGGCCTTTGTGAGTTGGGCCTTATGGTGGGAAGCATCATAAGCCTGGAGGAGAATTGATCAATGACACTATATATTATCAAGATAGACATTAATGAGTAAACCTTTTCTTGGCTATTTGTTGTTTTTGGTGAGTAGTAACATAGATTTTGGTGATTAGTGTGCCTCATGTTTGTAGTTGTGTAATGGAAGCGCATTCGACATTTTGGGATAGAAAAAATGAATTGAGCATGAGTTGATGACCATGGTTGGTTCAAATTAATGATTTAAATACCATAAGGAAATATCTAGTATAATAATTTATATTTTGGGGAGGTTTTAAAACCCCACACCTTAATGTGATATGAATTTAAAAGAGAAATTTGAATTTTTTATTTTCTAAGTAGGGTTCATTTTGAGAATCGAGAATCGGATTGGAATTATGAGAGTTAGAGCATCCCAAAGTAATTTTTTTATATGGATTGAGTACTAGGAGGTTCCTAGACTTATAGATAAATTATTGGATGCTTTATATTGTATTTGGAGTTTTTGGATGGATTTTTAACCTGGTTCACGATTTGGTGCGCATAGTTTGGGACAAAACATGAAATACCTAGAGTGTTTGGGTATTTCAAGTTCATTGTGTCCATAAAAGGTTTGTTTTCATGGTTAGTATATATTTAATCATTAAACATGTGAATTATAAGTCAAACTATGCAAAGTGTATTTGTAAAAAGGTGAAGTGGATGTTTTTAGATAAACAATTCAATACCTACAACTTTAATTCATAGGGTTTCTCATGATTGGAACATGGGTTGGAAAACTATGAAGCTAGATCATGGGAGGTGTGTCGATATGGATAGTGAAGGATACATGGTTATTTAATAGTTTATAAAACCTTGTAACCAATCTATGTTGGATGCTATATTTCATTAAAAAGTGATAAAATACAAATTTCCCCTTAGTATTTTGGGCCTCTCTCCCATATCCTCTTCTCCCTCATGTGCATCGACAAAGGGGTACTCTCCAAATCTTCTCATTTGGTTCCCCCTTAGTTTAGGTGTGTTTGGGTGTAATTATTTGGTTTTTTATGTGTTTTATTGCTCTATTATTTCATATTATTATTCTACCTCTTGTTCCTTATTATTTGGGTGATTTGGATTGGGGTTTTAGTGGTAATTTTCACCAGAGCATGGTGGAAATCATCCGACATGATAGGGACTTCATATTTCATAGATAAAGGACATCACAAGATGAGTTATTATTTTAATTTCATGAATTTGGGTGGAGATATTCAACCATATTAATTTTACTAAGTATTTGGATTAAATTTAGGGTTAATTGGGTTTCATGTGATAGGTATTTTTATTGAGATGGTGTTAGAAGTACATCATGAACCTTCTATGAAATTTTGATCACGGTTTCTGTGTGATGAGTTTTCCTAATAATAATTTAGGCATTTATGACTATTTAAACGAAATGAATTAAATTTTAAAATTAATTTTAAATTTTTATAATTATTTTATTTAAATTTTATGACATGAGTTAAGGATTCATGTGAGTTGGTGATGGTTGGTTGGACTTGGACAAGCTTGGGAGTGATTTATTAGGATGTACTTAAATGAAATTACATTGAATTTTGGTAAGTATTCCCTTGAAAATTTCCCTTTTGGTTTATACATTTGATTTTTCATGTGTTATGTGGTCTCACCCTAAGGGATATTATCCTTTTAAATTATAATAAATTTTTTAATTAAAATAAAATTCATTTGAATGAACGGATGATGTGTCAAGGGACATGAAGAGCCCTATAGCATTGGGTTAGTGACTCATATACTAATGGATAAATATTTAATTATAAATTTTTACCATTATATGTATATATCCTTAGGAGTATGAATTAAATAAAATGAAATGAACAAGATGTAGTATCCCAAGTGATAGGTGACTTGGTGACTTCCAGCTATAGGTGAAAATTTAATTGAGAAGGATGTCTAAGGTATTAGTCATGTGGGACCCCTGAGATACCTTATAGTCATTGGACTAGTTGATTAGGTAATGGGGTGAGAATTCCTTTCCCTATAGTATATAATCATCTAGGTGGGAAGACCCATGATATATCTTTTATAGGTTGGGTGTGAGTGGAGCAACCTAGGATGACCTTTGGAAGAGTGACAGTCATTATGATTTCCTTCCAGAGTGATACTAGTGGGGATTATTCTATGAGGATAGTGAGTTTTTATAATGATTATGATAACATAGGGGGGAATTTTTTTCTCTGAGTGATTGTTTAGGCCCAAGAGTTGATATGAGGTAACCCATGTGGGGTGTATGAGTTTTTATGAGACCTAGAGGACCCTGGTGGGTTCCTTAATGAATATATTAACCCTTAAAAAGGACAGTGTAGGAATGGGTAGTTATGATCTTGGGTGTCACGTTAGAACCCAAGAATTGGTGGTGGTAATCCAGGTTGTGTGCTTGAGAGGCTAGCCTAGGAAATATTTGTCGATTTTGGGTTGGTATCCAACTGATTTGGTATGACATGAGATTCTGGGATGACCTATAGTCTCGGGTGTACACGTTGTATGTTTTATTTATATTCATATGATACATTTTAGGTTTTAGGGTGGAATACTCAGGGTACATGTAATGAAAGGTTTCAATGAGGACATTCCCCCTTGTTGTCTATGATTTATGTGATATGAATATATTTGTTTGTGATATGTAAATTAGGTTTTAGAAGAAATGGGAAGGATATGACCCCAAGGTAATGGAGGCTTATGCCTGGTTCTGGGTAAGGGATGTGAACCTTAGGTGTATGCTCATATGGTTTAGTTGATGGGTATATTTCTATCATGTGTATTATTATGGTTTTTGGGATGGTTATATTCCCCCTAGGTAGTTTTTCATGTTTTGGGGATGGGTATATTTCCTTTGAGTGGTTCCTTATGTTCTGGGATGGGTATATTTCCCCTGGGTGGTTACATATACACAAAGACACTCCATCACTATCTGGAGTAGGTATAGTCAATCTCAGGTGTCATGTTAGAACCTAATAATAAATAATGGTTATTTATTAATTTATGCTTCTATATTTTATTTACTTATTCAGCTGACTACATCACATTTGAATACACTTCATTGCTAGTTATGTTAAGGACTATGTTGGTGGTGCACTATTGAGTTATAATCACACCTTTATCAGGCATCCATAACACTCGGGTACCCACTAATACTTCACTAATCACATGTTAATATTGGGTAGAGGCTTAAAGCAGCTTGATTGAGTATGATTTCTCAGATGAGTTTTGGAGATTGCGATGTGATAAGACTCAAGGATAGTTGAGCATCTTTGTATTTTTATTCTTGTAATTTATTTGTATATTTTATTAGACTAGTGGGTGATCAATTTTTATAGGCTAGCATGACTGTGATTCAGTATGATCATATGCATATGAATTTATTTTTGATATTGTATAATTTTTATCTATTGCTTCCTTATTATCTATTTATTATTTTTGGATATTTTTTTGTTATTTTTTATGTGTTTAATCTAATATAAGGATATAGTCTCCCTATGGTAACACTTTAGAATGTCACTACTTTTAAGTAACCACTGATAGGTATTCATGCCTAAGGTCACATGGAAACAACATTTCTAGCACTGTGGAGTGGTTTAGGGTGGTGGGATGTTAAAATTTCACTACCTTCAAAAGGTCTTAAATACCATTTTATTTATTTTATGTATATTATTAATATTTTAGAGAAATATAGAAAATTTATTCATTTTTAAAATTTAACAAACACTATAACCTCTAAAAATATATATTATATATCATATATACATCTTATATATTCAATACATAAGATATCATCTTCATACATAAGATATATAATCAATATATAAGATATATATATATATATTCAATACATAGGATGTTTCCCTTAGAGAACCCTATACAAAATATATAAAGTCTTTAAATAATATATTCATATCCATAGTAAGATTTATTTTTCGAAAATATGAAATTTTACTTAGGAAAATATCAATAGGTGATTTATCATAACCCACACATAATATAATCCTTCATATGTAATATATTTCCTTAGTGAAAAATATAATTCATAAAATATTATTTCCAACTTCCATATAATATATAATATTTTTTAATTTAAAAAAATAATATGTTATATATATTCCCCCTTCACAATATATTATGCATCAGTGTAATATATTTCCTTTTCTAAATTTTCAAACACCCTTATAAGAAAAATATAAATATATATTTTCTATACAAGGTATCTGATACACGGAACAATTTTCCAAACATGCAAGGGGGTTAATATTACATATGGGGTACCCATAAAAAAGTGTAACTCTTTACAGGGTACTTTTAAGACTTTTATGAAATTCCTTTAACCTTGATAGGGTGACACTTAAGTATATTAAAGGAATTTCCTGGTACATAAATGATTTTTCTAAACCCTTCATAGGGTTACTCTTACATATTTAGGGGTTTTCAGACTTATTTAAACTCTCCAAACCCCCTAAAAATGGGTCTTACACTCAATAAAAATTCTCAAACATACCAAAGTTAGATGAAATTCTCAAAATAAGATATTTTTTTAAAATTCCAAAAATAATCCTCCTTCCTTCACCTGGCCACCTGAGACAATTCTAGAACCTCAAAACATATCCAAAAATGCTTCCCAAATGTGTTTTTTCCCTCATAATCATGTGTTCGGGTTAGGAATCATCATTTGTTAACGGTTTCTCACAGGTTTGTTTGTCTAAATAGAAACACCCAATGGATAAGTATCTAAGAGAACCTACTTTCCAAAGGTAGGAGCTCATTAGGAGATTTGGGAGATGATGCTTGAGAACTCACATTTTTCTATTGGATGGAAGGTCGGGCACATCGCACCCTTTTGAGGGGAATTATTGCATACTCTTGGACTCTCTTATAGATTAAAGACATATTCGTGAATCCTTTTTTAAATAACAAGTATGATATAGATTACCCTATAATTAGTAATCAATTATTAGAAGGTATAGATCTTATAACCATCTATATGTATCTGATTTTTTTTCATCAATGGATATGTCTGTATGTATCTAAATTTCTCCATCGATGGTATCCTATTATATACTACTTAGAGATTCTTTGGTCATTATTATGACTATGCTAGTTTCCTAGCCACATAGTGGGGAAATATGGAGTGTATCTTCATTTAGGGAAATGGAAATTACTTTGGAATTTATCTTCATCTAGGGAGGCAGGAGTTATTTTGATGTTAGGATTGAACCCATAGATGGGATTCCTACATATCCTTGTGAAAGGAATAAGAACACGCATAGTTCGGTTCAACTTAATGGGGCACATCATACCTTTTAAGGTTATGTTCTAAAGACCAAACCATATGGTTTAACATTATGTCACAAGGATATCTAGATATAATATTCCTAGTCAAGGTTTGGTGTGGGACCTATGTTGAAGTTTCCCAAGGAACATGGAAGGGATATGAAATTCCAAGTTGAATTAGAACCAACAGGAAATATGGACCAAAGATAATAGATTTGATTAGATTGTTGGGTTTGAACCTTAGGGATGCATCCAACATATCCCATCTGAATAGGAAAAAATCCCACATAGTTTTATTGTGAGGACCCATGCCTATGGAGGCCCAAAAAGGTATGTATCACGGGGGAGTATGGCCATTTGAGCAGATTAAGTTCGGGCTTATTCCTAAAGAGGATTAACTTATAAAAGGGACCATGAGAAATTTATTAACTTAGGGTGGTTTGGGTGGGCTTAATTTAGTTCTTATTCCTAAGGAGGATACCCTAATTAAGGGAATTATGATTGGGGCTTACTCCTAAGGAGGATTCCCATTCGAGACTTAGGAAGGCTACATATATATCCTGGTTAGTAGTAATTAGAGTTCTCTTAGTTCAATCGATCGATTCATACACTTTGAGGTTTCCTTATGGGGATTTGAAGGTTTTGATTGGAGATTATTCCTAAGAAGTATTTCCATTGAGCTCGGGCCTTATGTAGGTATCCTACATGTCCTAGTTATAGTAGGAATCATATTTCTTATAGTTCAATATGTCACATGTATTGTGAAGGTTTCATGATCACCATTAACTTCTAATACCACATTGTTCATGCTCAGTGTGAGAAATAAGAGGATTTGAAATATCTAAAAATCCACACACTTTTCCTTCTCCACTAGTGGAGGAGGAGGAGGAAAACAGTGGAAGAGGTCGGGGTTACGGCACTTACCTCTCTTCACTTCACCCTAAAAAGGAATTATGGTGAAGGATGTGGTGGTAGGTAGGATAAAGAGTACAAACTCTAATAATACAAACTAGGGGCTTACTATAGAATGGATTCCCTAAAATTAGTTCTATGGTGGGAAGAGGATTTGATTGCATGTTGAATGGAAAAGAAAGGTTAATCCTTATCCTCCCTGCTGGAAACTAGATGATACACATCTTAGAGATGAGAAGGGTAGGACGTGGTCCAAACCCTAATCTCCAATATTGAGAACTCTCTCACACTTTCCCTGGGGTAAGGTTTCTCATGACCATGGGGATACAAACCCACATGCACTTCGAGGACCCAGACTAGCCAATCGGACAAGTGTAGGAAACCTCTAACCAAAGGAATACAAACCCAAGTGGAGGGCATGATGGTGTTCCACTATCCATGGTTGTGTAATCCCAAAGGTATTGACAGATGTTTCAACTTTTTCCCTTTCAGACAAGGGATCCAAGGAAGAAGAGTCCCTACCATGGGTGGCTTAGAAAAGGGCCTTAAGGGTGGATCATGTAGGTTCTCTACAAAGGTATGTCACGCAGGTGTGCCACATAGGTCCTGGGAGGAAATAAAAGTGCTTCACGTATGGGGGAAGGCATTCATGAGCTATATATTCCTAAATAAATAGGCCACTGGTTCAACAACACTCATTTGAGGCTTTTGATAAGGCATCCTAGGTCTCCTCTAGTGTCCATGAAAGGTTCTCTCACAGGTCCTTGATGAGGGAGAGGGACCTCAATAAACTGGTTTATTCTTAGGGGATAATGGTCCCTGTGTAGGTGTCTTATGTATTTAGACCCTAAAGGGACTTTGATCTTGCTTATCCCCTTTAATTATCTCTTATCTCATGTTTTGGAGAGCTAGCTAAGAAATTTTAGGGGACCTGGGTGAAGGTGTTGTGCAATGAGAGCTTCGGGGGTTATTCCAATTTTTCAGTTCTCTAAATGAGGAGTCTTAAGGTCCTATTTATAATAAAATATGGTACCCTAATTAAAGGAGTTTTTTTCATAGGTCGATGGCATAGGTCCATAGTGTAGATGTCTGGCACAATGGTGTTTGTGTATTTTGTTCCGTGTGGGTTCCTGGCATAGGTATCCTGCTTTTTTTCATGTAAGGTAGCTGCAAAAGCTGTGTAACATGAAGTTTTATGTACACTTAGGTTGATTTGGAAAATTCTTTGGGTTATCCATAAATTTATTTAGTATTTTCACATACCCAAGGTCCTCTTCATAACCTTTTCATCCTACTTGATAAAAAATAGCTTCAATAAAATCACCCCTTAGGATTGTAACCAAATGAAAGAGGAGTGTCTAATCCTATGGAAAAATAATGGACAAAATATTATGAAGGTGTGAAGTGGTGGATCAAGAAATTTCTCCGCGAAGGATGTATGTGCGGGTTTTCTGTGTATGGTGTTGGGAATAGCTAGTCGGTGTGGACCAGCGGTGCCTATAAATACCCCCCCCCCCATAGTTTTCCTCAAATTCCAACATTTTAAGGTTACTCTTTGACTATGAAGGTTCTCCACCTAGCTACCTCGCTTTGTTCATTCATGAAAGTCTCCCAGATGTTCTGTCAAGTTACAACTATCTAAGTGATTGGGTTGCACGGAGTTACCTTGGCATGCAGTCTAGTCATGGTATCTCATTAGGTGCTTGCATGGAGAACATCGTTGAAGGATTTTTACTGGAACCCTTATCGAGGGACCTATGCAAGAACTCTTATCGAGGGACCTACTTGAGGTATCTCTTTCACTAATTTTTAGAATTATCCAAAGTTAAAATTTGAAATTTCTTGAGCCAACATTTCAACTCAATGAGAGAATTTGGTGCCTTATTTAATTTTTTCAATCTGATGAATATTGTGTCTCTTTTTGTGTCCAGTTTAAAGTCGTGTAAGTTAGACTAATAAGTCCAATGATTAAGGTTGAACTAATTTGGCCATAAAGTTTGGAATAAAGACCCAAATAGGGATTGTGGGTAGAATGTTCTAGCATTATTCAGGTATCTAGTGGATAATATTGAGTCAGGATTTCGTGGTTTTTGAATCTAAAACACGGTATTAGGGAATAAAGTTGGTTTTTCTAGAGTAAAAAGTTACCAATGGTTGGAAAACCTGTTATGGTGGATATTTTATATAAGGCCAAATATGGCATGTACTGTATAGTTAAGTAGTGGAATCCTTTGCATGAAAAACTTGTTATGTGGGTGACTTATACAAGGCCAACTGGGGAATGTACTACATAGTAAGGCAAAGTAGTTTTCATAAATTATGACATTCTATTTCTCATGGGTGAAGGGAGTTTATAGAGATTTAGATTTCTCAAGACCGTAAGGGGTAGTTTTTCTTAGGAAATTTGTCTAAGAATAAATGGATCGTCTGTGTTGGCAAAATCCATGAATGGGAAACCACTTTTACATGAATTTGGTGTGTAAAGGAGGGTAAATTTTAGGTGATCAATGTCAGAGGGGAAGGGCCCTTTATAACAAATGCAAAAGTGTCATGTAGTTTTTCCCCCATGGTTCATCTTAGTTGGAAGTGTCCATATGGAGTCATGAAAATTATGTTGTACAGTTTTAATTCATGCGGTAAGGATATTATACTGTGTAGTTTAAAGTCGTGTAGTAAGTACATTATGTTGTGAAGTTTAAATTCATGAAGTGAGTACATTATGCTATGAAATTTAAATTCATGCAGTGAGGATGTTGTGTAGTTTAAAGTTATACAGAGAATACATTATGTTGTGTAGTTTAAAGTCATGCAGTGAGAACATTATGTTTTGTAGTTTAAATTTAGGCAGTGAGGAAGTTATGAGGGCTATAATTTAAGTTCTTTAGCTTTTAATGAAATGTTTATGGTTCTCCAATTATTGGTAATTTTCTTAGAAACATGCTACTATATTCGAGTGTGAAAAGAGAAAATTGTAATCTATAACATGAAGATCTATGAATTTGAAGAGTGGTATGGGGAAATGGATTATGGAACTAGAGGAGTTTTGTCCCAAAGATTAAGTTACCTCTAGTTGAAAAACTCATTTTATGGGTTGTCTTATACAAGTCCAACTAGGTCGCATGCTGCATAGTCAAATAGTGTAATTTTTGGCTAACAGAACTATTATGTGGGAAACTTATTCAATGACAACTAGGTAACATACTGCATAGTCAGAAAAATAAATCTTTAATAATTATCAAATTTTATCGTTAAAAAGATGATGGAAGTTTTCAGATATTTGGACTTCTGTGTATATAGAGTTTGGCTTCTGGAAGGGGTACCTAAACACGGAAGAGGAATTTCAAATCAAAATGTTCAAATAATTAGGGGAATATGTTATCTACATTGGTATGACCCAAATACAATAATTATAGAGTCTATAGTTTCAGGTCATACAACTAGGATCATTAAATTATGAAAACAATAAGTTATAAATGGTCTTATCGGACCAAGGTCATTCCTATATACTTTGGACATCAATGTGGAGATTGTAAAACATGGTGGTGGAAGTTTTCAAATTGGTAGAGTGGACATTGAAAAATATGAAAGGGATGACCACTAAATTTTAATTGAGGGTTTTGGCATATTATTATCAAAGCTTGCGGGGATATAAGAGGCAATTACTAAGGGAAAAGTTGTTGTTGATTGACAAACCTATTTTGTGGGGGGGGGTTATACAAGGACAACTAGGGAGCACACTACATAGTCAAATAGTGGAATCCTTTGACCAAAAATCCCATTTTGTGGGATGTTTTATGAAAATCCAGTTGGATCATATTACAGTATAGCCATGTAAAAGACCTCCCAAGTATCATAAATTCTGCCACCAGAAGTCAGAGAAGGATTATTAAGATCTGAAGGTATTTGTAACATCCCGGTTCCAGAAGCCACCCAGAGGTGCCTCGTACCCGGTTGGACACATGGCCTCAAGCGCATTTCCCTGAATGCCAGAGGCTGCCGACTAGTAGTGAGGGACTTGGGTGTGTTGGTGAAGAAACTATTCTCTCATTGGAAGAGTACACAATGGAAAATAGAAACAATAAACAATAACGGAATCAGTAAACAATCCATACACAAGTGAACAGCGGAAGACTGAATATGATAAGCAGCAGGAGCACATATATATATAAATGATGCATAGTACAAATATGTCTAAGAAAGCATCCAAACAACTCAAAATTCTGAATATAGTACTAAACAAAAGTAAAAAAGAAAATATAAAATCAACTCCTCAGTGTCGCAAGCCTTGGATTGGTCCCATGCTCTCCTGCTCCAATGCAATCAAGTACCTGAAGTCGAAGGGCGCTTACCCTTGTCTATACCTGCAGCAATATAATCTGTGTGGGCCTAAAAGAATGACCCAAATGGGGTGTGAGACTAAATCCAAGTAGGAAACCACCTGAAGATCTGTGCCTAATAGTCAGTGAGCATATGGTAGGTAATAGTACAGTAAGCAGTAAATAGTAAACAGTAAACAGGATGATACACAACAGTAAACAATCCACAGAACAACAAGCAACAATGAAGCAAATAGTTATCCACAAATAGGAAATCTCTCTAGGAATTACTCACATCCATCCCCTCTGGTTCTATCCAAGAAGTACCAACAACCCTCTGGGTAGTAAACTCAGCCTAACCACTCTGGTTTGGTAATACGAAATTATAAGACTCTCTGAGGAAGCACGCTTAGTCAATTCACCTTACATTCTAAGGTAGTCAGGGACTCTCTGAGGAAGATCATGTTGTCTAATCCCTTTATATCCCCAAGGTCTAGAGACTCTCTGAGGAATCTCACTCGGTCAATTACTCCTATAGCTTTAGGTCTATCATGAACTCTATAAGGAAGCTCACTCAGTCAATTCCTCCTATAGCCTAGAATGGTTTAAGGAAATTCAAACAAAACAAAGACTCTATGAGGCAGGTCACTCGGTCTATCCTCCTTTAGTCTAAAAAGCTCAAGACTCTCTGAGGAAGCTCACTTGGTATATCCTCCTGTATTCTATAATATCCAAGACTCTCTGGGAATCTCACTCGGTCTATCCCCTATAGTATATAAAGTCCAAGACTCTATGATGAAGCTCACTCGATCTATCCCCTTATAGTATATAGCACTAGGATCTCTCGGCCTCATGCCAGTCAGTGCATAATAATGCTATAAGGACAAAGTAAACCTACAGAGTTACTTGGCTAACCATTCTACAGCATAATAAGCAATGTCAGGGAACAACAATCCATCCTACAGTCACAAGGCATGGAAAACAGGTAGAATGTCCAATAGTTTAAACAAGACCAAAAGGTCGTAAATAGAAAAAGACATGGGAAAAACATCCAAGAATAGTAATTATCCTTATACATAGCCAAAATACCTCTACACGAGAATACAAGCAAAGCAGGAAGACAATAGGGGAAAACAGTAAACATGCAATACCCCGTTCACGGGTATTGGTGGAAATTGTATATAAAACTCAAAGAATTTGAACGGAAAGGCATAAACCACCTACCTTGATGCTAGAAGATTGATATACTTGAACCGCGAGGCTTGAATATCCTTAGAACGTCGTAGATCTACGAAAACGTACAAAACGTTCAACCCATGATAACTTGCAAAAGAGGAGGAATTGGAAAAAAAAGATCTAGGAGAAGGAAGAGCTTATCGTTGCAGTTCCAACGCAATTGATGGTGGTTGATTCGAAGAACGAACGGAGGATCGGGGGCTTGGAGAAGTTCTGCGGTCGTACAGGTTCTCTCGGTCAAAGAAGCTGGAGAAGAAGCGTGTTCTGGTGACTAGACATGACCCCAGTCAATTTAATGAAAAAAAAGTACACAGCATGTACTTTTGGAGTACACAGCGTGTACTATGATTTTCTGTACTCCGCTTTAAGAAGACTCCACATCACCCCTACATGGTCATGTGTGTTTCCATGACATGGCCAGCTCACAGCCTCAAGCGGCATCAAAGTACACAGCATGTACTTATAAAGTACACGGCATGTAATTCAAAAATTTCTAGAAACTCATCTTTTCTCAAAAACTCCAGAAAAAGGAAAAACATACCTGAAACGAAGGTCTAGGTTCTTACAAACTTCCCCACTTAAATAAATTCATCCCAAAATTTCCTTAGTGAGTCATAGAAGAAGAAACCCCTAATAGTTCCGGCCACTACAATCGTACATCAGCCTCCCTCTCCCAAGTCTCGTCTTGTACTCGTCGTGCTGCCATAGCACCCGTACCAGAGGAATAGACCGGCCACGGAGAACCTTTGTACTACGATCGACAATCTGGATAGGATGCTCCTCAAATGATGCATCTACTTCGAGCTTAACCTCCTCAGGTTGAAAGACATGAGACGGTTCTGAAAATTAACGTCGGAGCTGAGAAACGTGGAAGAAGTCGTGCATAGCCCGGTACCTCTGAGGTAACTGCAACCGATAGGCAACCAGCCCAACTATCTCCAACACCTCAAACAGCCTGACGTACCATGGAAAAAGCTTACCCTATCTCTGAATCCTATTGTGTCCCAACCTCGGTGTGACACGCAGGAAAACCTGATCCTCGACCTCGAACTCCAGAGGTAGTCTCTACTGGTCAGCATAAGACTTCTGTCGAGACTGTTCAGTAGCCATCATCTTCTGAATCAACTCTATCTGCTCAGAGGTCTCTTGAAGAAGACAAGGTCCTAGGAAAGCTGCCTCTCCTACCTCCAGCCAACATAAAGGTGATCGACATGGCCTACCATACAAAGCCTCATAAGGTTCCATATGAATAGTCGCCTGAAAAATGTTGTTGTAGGGGAACTCCATAAGAGGTATATGCTTCTCCCAAGAACCTCCAAAGTCTAGAATGAAAGCTATGAGCATATCCTCAAGCACCTGAATCGCACGCTCGGACTAGCCATCTATCTGGGGATGGTACGTTGTACTCAAAAGTATATGGGTAACCAAAGCCTTATGAAGCCCCTGCCAAAACCGATAAGTAAAACGCACATCTCTGTCTGAAACTATGGAGTGTGGAACTCCATGTAGATGTACAATCTCTCAGATGTAAAACCATCCTAGCTCATCAACATTGAGGGTCTCCTTGATCAGCAAGAAGTGAGAAACCTCCGTGAGTCTGTCAACAAAAACCCATACTGCGTCATTCCCTCGAGGAGACCTCGACAACCATGTCACGAAATCCATCGCGACATCATTCCACTTCCACTCCGAAATGGGTAACTGTTGAAAAAGACATGCTGGTCGCTAATGCTCCGATTTCACCTACTGACAAGAGAAACACCTCATGATAAAACTAGCAATATCTCTCTTCATACCTGGCCACCAATACTGTCAGTGTAGATCACGATACATCTTGGTGATGCCAGGATGAACTGCCCAAACTAAGGAACGAAAGTCCTGCATCAGCTCCTCGCGTATGTCTGCTGGCACCCATACGCGTCCCTGTAAACACAAGATCTCATCCTCGCCTACTGTCCATCCAGGAAGAGGGTCCCCTCCTGAAAAACTCTCACGCAGGACTAGTCCTTCCGAGTCTGATGGCTGCCTCATCTGATCCCGATCAATAAGTGTAGAGGTAATAGCTACATAAGATAGAAAAGTATGCACCTGTCTTTTGTGCACCTCCAAATGTATCTCAGAGAACAGAGCCATAAGCTTACACTCACTATTGCCCTCCTAAACTACCTGTATCTGAGTTCTCCTGCTCAACGCATCACCTACTGCATTGCCTTTCCCAGGAATATAGGCAATCTCAAAGTCGAAGGACTGAAGGTACTCAACCCACTTGTTCTATCTCAAATTCATATCACGCTGAGTGAATATGTACTTGAGACTCTTGTGGTCAGTGAACACCACAAAGTGATCTCCCATAAGATAATGTCTCCAACATCGTAAGTCATGAACAACAGCTGCCAACTCGAGATTGTGCATCGGGTAGTTCCTCTCATGTGGCCTCAACTGCTGAGACCCATATGCAACGACTCCATCTCCCGGTATAATCACAACTCCTAGCCCAATACCTGAAGCATTATAGTAAACAGTGTAGATCTTGCCCGGCTCTGGCAAGACTAGTATTGGTGCTGAAGTCAACCTCCCCTTCAGCTCCTAAAAGGCTGACTCATAAGAATCTGGCCATAATAACTTTGCCCCTTTCTTGGTCAGACCTATCAGTGGTGCTGCTAGGTATAAAAAGTCCTGTATTAAATGCATGTAGTATCCAGCCATCCCTAGAAATCTGCACCTCAAAGACATTCTTCGGCTTCTCCCAGGAAACTACTGCTCTCACTTTCTCTAGGTCTACTGATACTCCTGTCTCTGATATAACATGACCCAAAAAGTGAATCTGATCCATCCAAAAGTGGAATTTCAAGATCTTAGCATATAACTGATGCTCTCTCGGTGTACGCTGAACGATTCCAAGATGGGTAGCATGGTCGTGTCGAGTGTGAGAGTACACTAAGATATCGTCCATGAAAACTTCCATGAAGGAATCCAAGTATGGATGGAACACTCAGTTCATCAGTGCCATGAAAAATGCAGGTGCGTACGTGAGACCGAACGGCATAACCATATAATCGTATAGACCATACCTGCTCCAGAAAGCTATAAGAGGTATATCAGATGGTCTAACGTGCAATTAATGATAACCGGATCTCAAATAAATCTTCAAGAACACTCAGGATCCTCGAAGATGATCAAAGAGATCATCGATCCTCGGAAAGGGATATCGGTTCTTGACCGTCAACTGGTTTAGCTTTCAATAATCCACACAAAGCCTAAGGGTTCTGTCTTCCTTCTTCGCAAACAGGACAGGCGAACCCCAAAGAGGAGTACTAGTTCGGATGAAACCCTTTTCCTACAACTCCTCCAACTGCTTCTTGAGCTCCTGTAACTCAGGTGTAGCCATCTTATAAGGAGGAATGGACATCGGTGCCACTCCTGGCATGAGCTCAATCAAAAAGTATACCTCACACTCCGAAGGCAAACCTGAAAATTCCTCTAAAAATACTTCTCTAAAACGATCCACCACTAGAGGAAAGTCTAACTATGAAGTCCCCTAGTCATCCAGATAAAGGCTAGCAATCTGGGTTGTAACTCCTCCTAGCCCATGATGCCCATGTCTTGTTCGACTCACCTGGACATCCCACTCACCTCTATAAATAAAGGATCCACCCTATGGTGATATAAAACTCACCCTATGGTGATAATAGTCGAAGACTTCCTAGAAAGGAAATAGCCAGTCCATTTCGAGAATAACATAATATATCGTCATCTCTAGGACATAGAGGTCCCATAAGAAGTGACACCCCGCAACCTCAAGAGGGCACTCTCAACACTAACATACGCTAACCGATCTAGTCCCCAACAGTGTGTCTAGAGTCAAATTATCGATAGAGGAAAAGATGCAGAGCCCAAATCTCTCCATAATAGAAACATAGATAAATCTACGTGTAGCACCAGTATCGAAAAGAGATGAAGATAAAACTGAGGCTACTAAGATCGTACCTCGAATTGTAGAAGGTTCAGGATCCTTCTCCTGATGGGTCTGCTCCACTGCAAAATTTTGGCATGTACCGCAGCCCTGCGACCCTGCCTGACCACTCTGAGATGATCCGCTCTGCTGTCGCGGGTAGCCTGGTGACTGAAGACCACGTTCATGACCTCCACCTCGGCCCGAACGACCGTAAGAACTCCAGTTCCCAGACTGGTGAGAAACTGGAAATGCATCTCCTATACGCGGGGTCATAGAAGAACCCATACCACCAGTCGTAGGTGAGAAGATCTAGAAAAAACGATGAAGATGGCCCATCTTGCTGTAAGAACGACACTCCATCGGGTCTCTCTAGCACTGAGGCCTAGTATGCACGCTCCTCCCACATTGGTAGCATACTACCTGGCTACCCAAAGATACATTCTGCCTACTCTGATATCCTCGAGTAGACTCCCTGCGGCGCTTCCTGCTATCAATAGGAGGAACACTGACCCTAGATGTTGAACCGCCCTGGCTCACTGCTCCAGAATCCCTCAGATTGCGCTCAGTGATCAGCACCTAGTTGACGATAGAGGATATTGAAGTCAACCTGAAGATGTTCACCTGCGAGTGGATGTCGTGCCTTAGACCATCCTCGAACTTCTGTGCAAGGAACAACTCATTGCCTGTTGGAATAGGCATGAAACTCTACAGTTCAGTAAAGTGAGATGAGTACTCCATAACCTAAAGAGTACCCTATTCCAGACTCATGAACTCCTGGGATCGATCGTCCCTCAAGGTATCTGGGTAGAATTAATCATAGAAGATGCGCTGAAACTCAACCCAAGTCATACTATGCTGGCGTCCTGACTATGAGATCACCTCCCACCACCTCTTGGCGGAGTCTCAGAGCATATAGGTAGCGAGCTTCACCCTCTTCTCTGGAGGTATCTCCAGATTCTTGAAAATTGTGAGTGTGGCCTCTATCCATGAATCTACAGCCTGAGGTCCTCCTTCCCCTAAGAAGGTGGGAGGATGATGCTGCTGAAAAACCCACATCAACTCTGCCATCGATGGGGCATGAGGCGGCCCTCCTTGGAAGGTCTGCATCATCCTCATAAAATCTTCCCTAAACTGCGCATCGGCACCCAAAAATGGTATAACCATTGGTTCCAAGGCTGGCACAATAGGAGGATCTGCAGGAGGTCCCTGATTGGCCATATCCAGTGTCTGATCACTGTCTGGAAGCTGATGTACAATAGGAGGACGTCTCGGTGGCATAACTCTGAAAGGTCAAAAGCACAACTTAGATCAGGATTATCAAAGACTAAAAACACAAGAGTACAAGAGGGGAATAGGAGAAAGAAACATTCAAGTTTTACAAAACATGACTACACGGCGTGTATAAAAACTACACGTCATGTCCTTCTAAGATGTTCACATGGGCATGTATCTCTACCATAACTGGTCATGTAACTCCCCAACGACACAGTGTGTTGTCCCCACACACGGCGTGTACTTGAACACTATTCCCCTGCCCGAGTCTCCTTACACGGCTAACCCACACGGTCCTCTTAATCCTAGACTACACGGTGTGTTCACGAAGGACATGGCGTGTACTAGACATGGTTTCAACGACCCATGTTGTTAGTTACATGGAAGGCTACATGGTTTGCTCTACACAGCGTTCTCCCTGAGAACACGACGTGTACTTGAAGTTTTTCACCAACCTGTGTTGTTCATGACATGGTTGGGAACTTGGGTTACATGGCACGGTGTGTGAAAATAGGACACGGCATGTATAGTCGAAGTTTCATCTATCTGTATCATTATTCACATGGGTAGACACACGGTTACTACAACACGGCGTATACCTACCGTACATGGCGTGGTCCTGAAGATTTTTCACAACCCCATGTTTCTGCCCACACAGTCAGTGACATGGTTTAAAAACTACACAGCGTGTATTCATAAAGTACACATCGTGTATTCTGGGTTTTTCCGGGAAGTAGCTTAGAAACTGCTCTGAAGCCCAGAAAACACAGAAAAAAAGGAGTTAAGGTGCCAAATTCCAATCCGTGAGAGCCCATACTCCCCACGAATCAAATCTTGACATCTCATACATATCATATACAAGAAGAACAAGCAATTATCCACCAAATTCGGGTCTAGGAGGGCCCATAACACCTCAAGAACCAAATTTTGGTGTCCATTTAAGGAAAACACTATACAAAAAATTCTTTATCAAATATCATATATTCTCACAAAACATCTATCACAATAGCATGCATACTTTACACAACGTCTATCACAACAAAATTCAATTGCTAATGCTTCCTAGATGGCATGACAAGAATGCATGGAATATGATTTCTAACAAGTGCCTATATGATGCATGAGATGGCATACCCTCATCTCATCGGGTTGTGATAGAAATAAAACCACAATAACAACAACAGTAACAGCACAAAGCATGTGAATCACCCAACAGTGAAATCAAATCAACTATAAAATTGCAAAGCAGTAAAACTGCAATAAACGAGGTAGTATAGATTTTCCCTGTACGTGGGTCAGCTACTCCCAGGCACAGCTTATTACCAAGTACCTATTCCATCTTATCCCTAGCTATAGGCACCAAACAGTAAGTCAAGATAAAATAATTCCTTTGATACCACTTTGTAACGTCCCGGTTCTGGAAGCCACCCAGAGGTGCCCCGTACCCGGTTGGTCACATGGCCTCAAGTGCATTTCCCCGAACGCCAGAGGCTTCCGACTAGCAGTGAGGACTTGGGTGTGTTATTGGGGAAACTATGCCCTCATTGGCAGAGTACACAATGGAAAATAGAAACAATAAACAATAACAGAATCGGTAAACAATCCATACACAAGTGAACAGTGAAAGATTGAATATGATAAGCAATAGGATCACATGTATATATAAATGATTCATAGTACATATATATCTAGGAAAGTATCCAAACAACTCACAATGCTGAATATAGTACTAAACCAAAGTATAAAAGAAAACAGAAAAGAAACTCCTCATCATCGTAAGCCTCGGCTTGGTCCCATTCTCTCCTGCTCTAATGCAATCAAGTACCTGAAGTTGAAGGGCACTTTCCAATGTCTATACCTGCAGCAATATAATCTGTTTGGGACCAAAAGCATGACCCAAACAGGGTGTGAGACTAAATCCCAGTAGGCAACCACCCGAAGATCTGTGCCTAACAGTCAGTGAGCATATGGCAGGTAATAGTATAGTAAGCAGTAAATAGTAAATAGTAAACAAGATGATACACAACAGTAAACAATCCACAGAACAACAAGAAATAGTGAAGCAAATAGCTATCCACAAATAGGAAATCCCTCTAGGTGGTAATCACAAAAATCCCCTCTGGTCCTATCCAAGAAGTACCAATAACCCTCTTGGTAGTACACTCAGCCTAACCCCTCTGGTTTGGTCATACAAAATAATAAGACTCTTTGAGGAAGCACGCTCAGTAAATTCCCCTTATAGTCTAAGGTAGTCAGGGACTCTCTGAGGAAGATCACGTCGTCTAATCCCCTTATAACCCCAAGGTCTAGAGACTCTCTGAGGAAGCTCACTCATTCAATTCCTTCTATAGCCTCAGGTCTATCACATACTCTCTGAGGAATCTCACTAGGTCAATTCCTCCTATAGCCTGGAATGGTTTAAGGAAATTCAAACAAAACAAAGACTCTCTGAGGAAGCTCACTCAGTCTATCCTCCTGTAGTCTATAAATCTCAAGAATATTTGAGGAAGCTCACTCTTTCTATCCTCCTATAGTCTATAATATCCAAGACTCTCTGGGAATCTCACTCGGTCTATCCCCTATAGTCTATAAAGTCCAAGACTATCTGAGGAAGCTCACTCGGTCTATCCCCTTATAGTCTATAGCACCAGGTTCTATCGGCCCCATGCCATTCAGTGAATAATAATTCTATAAGTACAAAGTAAACCTATAGAGTTAATTGGGTAACCAGTCTACAACATAACAAGCAATGTCAGGGAACAGCAATCCATCCTACGGTCACAAGGTATGGAAAACAGGTATAACGGCCAATAGGCTGAACAAGACCAAAAGGTCATAAACAGAACAAGGCATGGGAAAAACATCCAAGCATAGAAATTATCCTTATACATAGCCAAAATACCTCTACACAAGCATACAAGAAAGGCAGGAAGACAACAGGGGGAAAACAGTAAACATGCAATACCCCGTTCACGGGTATTGGTGGAAATTGCACATAAAACTCAAATACTTCGAATGAAAAGGCACAAACCACCTACCTTGATGCTAGGAGATCGATATAATTTAACCACGAGGCTTGAATCTCCTTATAATTTCGTAGATCTATGAAAATTGACAAAACGTTCAACCCACGATAACTTGCAAAAGATGAGGAATTGGAAAAACGAAGCTCTAGGAGAAGGAAGAGCTTACCATTGCGGTTCCAACACAATTGACGACATTAGATTTGGAGAACGAACAGAGGCTCAGGGGATCAAAGAAGTTCTGTGGCCATATAGCTTCTCTCAGTCGAAGAAGATGGAGAAGAAGCATGTTCTGGTGATTAGATGCGACCCCGGTCCATTTAATGAAAAAAAAAGTACACGAGGTGTACTTTTGGAGTATACGGTGTGTACTAGGCTTTTCCGTACTCCACTTTAAGTGGCCTCCACATCACCCCTACATGGCCGTGTGTGTGTCCATGACCCAGCCAGCACACGGCCTTGAGAGGCATCAATTACATGGCGTGTACTTATAAAGTACACGGCGTGTAATTCAAAAATTTCCAGAAACTCCTCTTTTCTCAAAAACTCCAGAAAAAGGAAAAACATACCTAAAACAAAGGTCCAGGTTCTTACAGTATTCAACATTACAAGTATGAAATATGAAAGATAAATAGTCCCATGCATAAAAAAAGTGTTTAGAGTGATATTTTTCATGATTTTGGATTCCCTTACACATATCTGACTCATTTGTATAAAGGGACATCTCTGTTTCCTTGGTAGGCTCCCTAATGAGGGGACCCAAAAAGCTTCTGTATAGATTTTTGTTTGTATATAGAAGAGAGGGAATTTTTTCTTTACACTGTGGCTGGGAATAGGATATGAGACCTAGGCATCACTACATATCTTAATGGTACAAGAATCAATTCACACATAGTTCTTAAATACCTTCCATGCTGATTGAATTCAAATTAGGAGGAAATGGGGGTTTTATTTTGATATGAGTTAATGCATAGGGTGAGAACTCATATTGGGTCTTCTCATATAGATCTGACTCATACATGGGAGAGTGGGAGAATTTACCATATTTTGTTGTGGCTAGAACCAGGATTGAGGATCTGGATGTCACTAAGTATCTCATAAGGGTGAGAATAAATCCACACATAGTTATTGAATAGGTCATTCAGTTTATTATTGTGTGATAAGAACATCTAGTGTGTCAATTAGGGTCTTATGGCTAGGACCATGGTAAACCCAATGTGAATTGATATACCATACTTATGTATGGAAACTCTTTCACAAAATCTCTTAAGACCACGTGATCTATGCTTGGTGTGAGAAGCAGGGGGTAGAAAAAGTTTCTTCTATGACATCAAGGAAATAAAAGTAAAGGATAGGAGTATTTAGATTATGTGATGGTTGGTCTAGGATATAGAATCCAAGTATTGATACATATCTCATTGAGATGATAATCAATCCATACATATTTATTGAGCTCCCATGGAGTTTAATGTCATGTGGTCTGGACAAAAATTAACTTTCATGAAAGGAAGGAAATGTTATGGATGAGATAGGGTATAGGGCACATGCATCACTACATATCTTGATAAGGAAACAATAAATCCACATATAGTTATTGAAAATTTTCCCTATGTAGGTTTGATCCATACACATTATGAGTGAAGGGGATTTTTTTGTGGTTGTAACTAGACCCAAGATTGGAGACCTAGGCATCACTATGTATCTCATTGGAATGAGAATCAAGCCAAATTTTGTTCTTGAAAATGGTTCCCCACACCGATTGAGTTTTTATGTGGGGATAAGGGATTTAAAATATTTTCCATATTAATATTTGTGTAGATCTAGTTCATACACAAAGAAAAAATAAAAAAATTATAATATTGGTTGGTCCCAGGATTGGGGATCTGAGCATCACTATATATCTCATTGGGATGAGAATCAATCCACACGTAGTTCTTGAATATATCATGTAGTTTATTATCATGTGATGAGGATTTCTTCCATATAGTTTATCATCTTGAGGTAAGTACATTGGTTGTCACGTAGTTTAACTTCATGAAACTAGGACATTATGTTGGGTAGTTTACTATCATGAGATAAGAAAGATCATACAACATAGTTTAATGTTTTACATCTTGGACATATATGGTGTTGTGCAGTTTAATGTCCTACATTTATGATGAATTTTTTGTTATTACATGAAATATTTCTTCAAAAACCTTACATTGGTTGGATTTGTAATAAGTTATCCATCCATTGAGATCAAGAAATAAGCTCTGTTAAAGTGGACCTTGTGTATGGAGTAAGTTCCCTCCCACATTGGTTCAAAATTTGGAGGCTTCTTTCCTTGTATCATTAGAATCTATGAACCAATACCAATTCTCCTTGGAGGAATGAATGGAGGTGAACCTACTTGTTGAAATCTCGTGCTATCTAATTCTATTATACCTCCAAGTGATGAAAAGTATGCAACCTTTTTTCATCCAGTCATTCCTACTCATCCAGTCACTTCTAATATCACTCATCTAAGGATATATGATCATAGATGGAAGCTTAGAGTGATTAAAACTGAACCTCAATAGGTAGGACTGCTTCTATTACATATACTAATGAGTATAGGTTCATTCATGTGTAAGTACAAGTTGTAGTATGGTAATCCCATAAGGCGTGAAAATGATTTTCAAGCCAATATTTCTTATATTTATCCACCATTTTTAAAGTATATTTGACTGGGTTTTGTTGAAAATCTAAATCTATCCATTAGTCACTGAATTATAGTAGTATGAATGGTTGGATTAGATATTATACTCTTGGTATAGTTTCTCTAATTTAAGAGAACAAAAATTGGTGCCATTTTCCATCAGTAGGGTATGAGGGATAGAAAATATAGTAATGATGTTGGATTTTACAAAGCCAACAATTCTTTTTGCCTTGAATTATTAGAGAGGTATTACCTCAGCCTACTTAGAGAATAAATCATTAGCAGTAAGGATGTACTTGAACTTCTTGGCCATAACTGAGGGGTATGGCCCCACTGCATCTATTCCTCATATGGAAAATGGCCATGAGTATTTGGTTTTATGTAGAAACTTTGGAGTTTGATGGATGAATTTGGCATGCACCTGTAAAGAAGGACATTTCTTGGTAAATTATGTGAAATCTTGCATCATTGAAGGCCAAAAATATCCCAGCCATCGGATTTGATCAGAAATCCTATATCCTAACTAGTGTGCACTACAAGTTCCTATAGGATCGAATATGTATAATGAGATGCTCAAATATGAGAGGGGGTGAATTGTATACTTTAAAAATTCATTTGGAACCTTTAAAGTTGATATAAAACTTTCTTAAGGAAATTTTCTTAACCTTAAGGAAATCTGTTTCTTAAGGTTAGATTTTAACTTTAAGAAAACTTAGTTTAACAGAGTTGAACAAATATTCACAAACCCTCTTAAAGAAAACTTTTCTTAAATATTAAAATCATAATATAAATACTTAAGAAATATTTTCTTAAAGGAAATATTCTACCATAAAGTGTATAGAATCTTTAATATAATCAGAGTAATGAAATTATAAAGTATAAGAATGTTATACTTTCTAACTTTAACAAAGATAAAATTGCACCAGAATAAAAAAAACTTGAAATAGAAAACAAGTAACAATAAGATTCTTTTATCCCAAAGAGAAGGGTATCCAACAACCTTGGATAAAGGTTCCCTGATTTATAGTTTCAAGAAATTCTGTCTTACCCAAACCCAGGTAAGCCCTAACTCCGAAGATCAGTATCTATCTTGGTATCCCTGCAAGCCCTCGATTTAGAAGTAAATCATAACCTCTGTCTTCCAAATCTAGAATCCCATGATCAACACGATCGGAGTCTGCAGAAAGCAAGTCTGAACAATTTGTTCATGTCTGAACAAGTGTTTTACAAAATCCACACAAATCACTGAGAGTTTTAAGAGCCTCTCTCTCTAGAAATCACTTCACAAACTTTGATCACTTTTCTATTCACTATTCATTATAGAAGTAGTAGTTCCACACTTTTCTCATTCAAATGAACTATTATTTATAGGAAAAACTTATGAATAGTTGGCTCTACTCCAACGGTCATATTTTCCTTAAATTTTGGAGGGACCTGGACATGTGTCAAAAATACAATGGTTAGTTTATAACAGATTGTACGACATCATTTTATGTATAAGAAATGATGTTAAGTTTAAGATAAATGTTAAGTGTAAGAAAACATAGAATCTGATAATATTGGAATGATTCATTAAACAACTCTAACATTATTATGAAAATGGATTCTTAAGAAAATGTAAATCAGATTGAGAAAAACGGTATCACTAGTATAGGTACCGGTATTAGTATCATGAAAAATGGTATGGCATTTGTACCGGAAATGGTATCATGAAAAACAGTATAAAATTTTTACCGGGATCGGTATCATGAAAAACGGTATGACATCTGTACTAGAATTGGTATCATGAAAATTGATATGACATTTGAACCAAAATCAATATCATGAAAAATGGTATGAAATTTGTACCATAATTGGTATCATGAAAAACGGTGTGACATTTGTACCGGAATTGGTATCATGAAAAATGGTATGACATTTGTACCAGAATCGGTATCATGAAAAACAGTATGACATTTGTACCAGAATCGATATCATGAAAAATGGTGTGACATTTGTACCAGAATCGGTATCATGAAAAACGGTATGACATTTGTATCCTAATGACAAATCTATAAGTAAATGTAATGACAGATGTATAAGTAAATGTAATGATAAATCTGCAAGTATAACGAAATGAAAAACCAATAAGTAAAATAGAATGACAAATTAAGCACTTAAGAAAAAAGTGTTTGTGATTTTCAAAACATAAAACCATAAGGAATGGATAAGTCAAAAGATAACATTATTGACTCAACAATCTCCCCCTTTTTGGAAAGCACAAACAACTTTTCTACGGAATAATATATTGACTTTGATAAACAAGTACGAAAAACTTATCTCCCTCTTTAAAATAAATTTAGGATGAATATGACTAACTCCCCCTTAGGTTATGTTTCCCAAGGATTGTATTCTTGAACTTTAGCATCCAGTTTTCTTTCTTAAGGAAATATCTTCCCCTTAGATAAAAATTTCTTCTTAAAATAAACTCCCCCTTACTTAGGAATTATTCTTTCTTACAATACTCCCCCTTAATAGATTCCCATCCTTTGGAGTCTTTATTAAATTCTTCCTTCAAATAAATTCTCCCTATTTTTTATTTTCAAAAATGAATGAAGAAGTATAATATGTACCTGTAAGGTAAAGGAAACATATATGTGAAAAAAAAGTAGGATATGCAATAAACTTCTTAAGAAAAAAAATTATATTACAACAAAACACCGGAACATAAAAAAATCATTCATCCTTCTTCAGCTCAGGAAACATTTTATTTATCATAGATTTAAATTTCTTCACTTCCTTATGATCTTCTTGAAGCTTCTTCAACAAGATCTCTTGATTCTAGTTCTTCTTTTCTAAGGACAAGATCCTTTCTTCTTGAGCTTTGATTCTATCATCTTTATTCTTAATGAACTCTTCTTGAGAAGCCACCTTTTTCAATAATTCGGCCCTGACTTCCTTCTCACTACTTATAGACCAGGAAACGGAATTGATTTGGATAACTTTCTCAAAAATGGATGCCTTGACTTTGTTGAACTCGGTTTCACAAGTATTTAATGCTCTGTTTATTGAATCCATGAAGTCACTAAACTATCTAATCTCTTCATTGATGGTTTTTGTGCGGTTAAATACTTTCTTACAACTCACCTTCTGAGCTTTATAATCAAGCAAAATATTACTGAAGTTTTCTTCTTGCTTGACCAACATGTCCATATGCATATTGGTATATTTCTTCTTCTAATTCAAGGTCTCTTGCATCATTTGACTCTAGGAATCTATATTTTCATGAACCCGAATAGTACTGACCAAATTTCTTAGAGACAACTTGACAAAGTCATGCTCAACATAGGATGAGGATTTGGAATTTGAATTATCTTTTCCTTTCTCAACTACTCTTGGAGTTAAGGAATCTGGTTTCTATATCTTTTTAGAAGACTTTTGAGGGGTTTCTTTTTTGAATGAGGAAACCAAAACACTCTTCCCTTTGAGAGGATTTTGAACTAGGTTTTTTTCATCTGATACTTGGATAACATTAACATCTCCATGTTCATCTTATTCCCCTTCAAGCTCTTCTTCTTGTGTTCCTTCTTGTCTTTCTTCTTTTGAGATCACTTCCACTTCATCACTTTTTTGTTCAACCTCTTCTTTCTCTTCTTCTTCGACTTTAATTTGAACTTGTTCTTAAACTTCAACTTTAACTTCTTCTTCAATTTATTGATCTTCAGAAACAAATTTAGAATTTGAACTCTGAGGAGTTCCAATGTAATCTTCCAATTCCCTTAAAACATCATCATTGTATTCTTGAAAGATTTTATCTTCCATTTCGTGAACAGGTTCTGATATTGTTAATAATTTCTTGGCATTCTGGATTTCTGGAGTGTCAACCAGTTTCTTAAGAATAACTTGAGATTCTGGTACTTATTGAGATTTCTTCTCTACAGATTTTAGTAAATACTGACACACTTGAGCTTCGAAATATTTCTTCTTCAAGATATTCTCCTTCTTTTATTTCTCTATATTTTCAGCTTGCTTGATTTTTAAGGCCTTAGCCTCTACAGGGTTTAAGCCAAAGGAAGGATCTTCTTCATTTCTAGTAGCTACCATTTCTCTCCACTTTGAAACCATTACATCAAAATAGGCTTTTGGAATCTTTGCAGGAGGAGGTGTTGATACAAGAATATCGAGAACTGGTGCAGGTAAACTTGGTTCTTCATGTTTCCTTTTCTTAGGTACTAATTTTGAATATTCTGTAACATCAAACTTGTTCTGGACAACCATTTATTCAAAGATTTTGGATTCTGATAAAAACTCTACCTTCATTCTCCTAAGAGTATCATCGCTGAGAAAAAAATCTTAAACAGTTTTGAAATAGATCAGTAAGGAACATTCAGCTCTTAAAGGAACATTACGATTATCCTGAAGATAGTTGTTGAATACATAAGTATCTGAGATCTGATGGTTCCGCCTTTTACTACATGGATAGTGAGAAAGATGTACTTAATCAAATTGATCTTCCTTACATTGAAAAGAAATTCTAAAAGAAAGATATCACATATCTTTAGAGAGTCCTTATCTCCTTTTCTTGGAATAAGGAAACCTTGCATCCAGATAGATACCAGCTTGTGATTTGTTGTAGGATTTGTAATCTTCATATTCTTGACATACTTAAGACCAAGGTAGTCCAGAGCCTTGTATTTTTTCAAAATATCCTTCCTTTAAGGGAAGTCTGTGAGAGCATAAAATAGCCTCTCCTTCATATGGTATCTTGAGAATGTTTTTTGACTTATTATAAGGAACTTTATAAGCCTTGTCATAACATTTGGACTTTAACATATCATTTCCATCCTTCTAAAAGAAAGTAATGGATTCATATAATTGTATGACTAGATCGGGGTAAAACAGATCCTGAGATTTATCCTTATCTATACATACACTTTCCCATATATTAGTTCTTATAACCTTAGAAATGAGGGATTTATACTTTGCAAAGAAATTATGGCATACCAGTATTTCCCTAAATATTGACCAATCCTATATTTCCTTGCTAACCGGCATCTGGTCTGCTGAGGATTCAAGAGACATTAGGAGTGTAAGAAACTACAGAATCGGACTGTAGACTTTGAAGGCAATAGAAATTCATCATAGAGATCAGGGAAGATGAAGTGGCATTCACTAATTTAAGAAACCCTTATATAGAAATAGTTGTGACCTTTCAACTCCCATAAGATAATAAAACGGATGAAAATAACCTAATCTGATCTAATAGTTGAGGATGATTGTAGAAAATAAGAATTTCGATCTTTTTAGGTAAGGTAAATAATAAATTGAAAATCTTGAAATATCAAAAAATGAAACTTAAAATTAGGAAGACAGGAGTATGAAAATGTACCTTTTGGAATACTCAGAAGAATTTGTCGATTTTATAAGAATTTTCTTGGAAGTTTTAAAAACTGAGAATTTCAATTCTGAGAATTTGAATTCTGAGAATTTGAATTCCGAGAATTTTAATTCTGAGAATTTCAATTATGAACAGAAAGGTAATATGAATTCTATTAGAGAAAGATAGATTTTTTAAAAAATTTAAAAGAAAGATAAATTTTATTAAAGAAAGAATAAGAAGGAAAAAAATAAACAAGCATGTGTACTCCCCCTGAAATAAGGAGTATCTTAATATTAGGATGTGATTTAAACAAGAAGTAGATATGAATGATTACCTTATAGCGATCATTCCTAGCTTCTGTTTAATGTATTCAAATCTATCAGAAGGAAAGGTTTTTTAAAAATATCTGCAAGTTGTTCTTGCGTTCTGATGAACTGAAGAATAAAATCTCCTTTAAGTGTGTGATCCCTAAGAAAGTGATGTTTAATATCTATGTTCTTTTCACGAGAGTGATGTTCAGGGTTTTTACTTAGGTCAATGGAACTTGTGTAGTCACAAATTATTTTAGTTTTAGTAAAACTCATACCATAGTTTGTGATTGTGTGTTGCATCCACAATACTTGAGCACAACAACTTCCAGCTGCTACATATTCAGCTTCTGTAGTGTAAAGTGCTACAGAATGTTATTTCTTGCAAGACCAAGAAACTAAGGAATCTCCTAAGAAAAGAAAAGTTCTGAATGTACTTTTTTTATCTATTTTACAACCACCAAAGTCAGCATTTGAAAAACTTTTTAGTTTAAAATCATTTCCAGAAGAATAAATTAGTCCCAAATCTAAAGTTCCTTTTAAACACTAAAAAATTATTTTTACAGCCTTTAAATGGGATTATTTAGGATTATCTTGGTATCTTGTACATAAGCATACTGAAAACATTAAGTCGGGTCGACTAGCTGTTAAGTAAAGTAAACTTCCTATCATTACTCTATAAGATGTTTGATCCACAAGTTTCCCTACTTCATCAACATCAAGAGTGTTAGAGGTTCCGATAGGAGTACTTATATTTTTAGTGTTTTCATATCCAAACTTCTTAAGAAGATCCTTGATATACATATGTTGAGATACCTAAGTTCCTTCTGGTATTTGAGATATTTGAAAACTAAGAAAAAAAGTTAACTCACCCATCATACTCATCTCAAACTCAGATTTCAAAAGATTCACAAAGGAATCAGTTAAGGATTGCTGATTTGATCCGAATATGATTTCATCAATGTAAATTTGAAAAATAAAAACATATTTATTATCTTTCTTAATAAAAAGGGCTGGATCAACAGTTCCCTTTACATAGTTATTTTGAAGCAAAAATCCCGAAAGTCTATCTTACCAAGCTCTAGGGGATTTTTTAAGTCCATATAAATCTTTGGTAAGTTTATAAACATGATTAGGATATTTAGTATCTTCAAAAATAGGAGGTTGGTCTACATAGACCTCCTCCTGTGCATAACTTTTGAGGAAAGCACACATCAAATCCATTTGATAAATTTTGAAATTAAACAATGCTACAAAGGATAAAAGAATACAGATAGATTCAAGTCTTTCTACAGGATAATAGGTTTCTTCATAGTCTATGCCTTCTTGTTGATTATATCTTTTAGAAACTAATATTTCCTTATTTCTAAAAATAATTCCATTTTCATCTCATTTATTTCTAAAAACCGATTTTACTCCCATAATTGAAGTTTCCTTAGGTTTTTCAACCAAGGTCCAAACTTGATTCCTTACAAATTTGTTGAGTTCATCTTGCATGTCCTTTATCCAATCTTTATTACCCAAGGCTTCTTCAGGAGCCTTTGGTTTAAATTGAGAAAGAAAAGCAACATGTTCAACTTCATTCCATAAATAACTTCTAGTTCTTGCTGGTTAATTAACATTACCAATTATATTATCACTGGAATGATTCCTAAGAAACAACTTGGATTTCGAAAAACTTGTTCATCAACATAGGGTAGAAAATATTCAGAAGTTAATGTCTCAAAAATGTCTTCTTGAACATTTTCCTTAACTGAAGGATCTTCTATCAAAGGTTGGTGATCATTTTTAGAAAATATATCAGAAATAAGTTCAGGTTTTTTGAAAACAAAAGGATCAGTTTCATCAAATTTAACATGTACTGTTTCTTCCATCGTACAAGTGTTTTTATTAAAAATTCTATATGTCATAGAGTTAGTAGAGTAACCTAAGAAAATTCCTTCATCGGATTTGGGTGAAAATTTATGTAATTTATCTTTAGTATTCAAGATGAATACATTGCAACCAAAAACTTTTAAGTAAGAAACTTTTGGTTTTCAGCCAGTCCATAACTCGTAAGGTGTTTTATTAAGAAATAGTCTTATTAAAACTCGATTTATAGTATAACAAGAAGTACTTAAAGCTTCATCCCAAAAATGATTAGCTATAGAATATTCATTCAACATGGTTCTAGTCATCTCTTGAATAATATGATTTCTTCTTTCAACAACACCATTTTGTTGAGGAGTTCTTGGAGCTGAAAAGTTGTGAGTAATACATTTATTACTACAAAAAGTTTCAAAGTCTGAATTTTCAAATTCTCCACCATGATCACTATAAATAGTTATCAATGGTAGATTTTTATCATTTTTAACTTGATATATAAAGTTTTTGAAATAAGAAAAAATATTCAGATTTCTTTACAAGAAAATAGACCCCAGTAAATCTAGTGTAGTCAATAACTAAAACAAACACATAGTGTTTGCCTACAATACTTTCAGTTTGTGTTGAACCAAATAATTCCATGTGAACTAATTATAATGCATTAGAATTTGAAACTTAACTTATAGATTTAAATCTATATTTATGTTTCTTTCCATATTGACAGGGATCATAGACTTTTGAAGAATCAAACCTAAGATCTAGTAGGTCCAAGTCCTTTCTTGGAAATTTTACTATGATTCCTTAAGTTACATTGTCCTAGTCTTCTATTCCAAAGCCATGATTGTTCTTCAAATGCACTAAGGCAAGGTAGATCTTAACTTCTAAGGTCTTCTAGGTTTAAGGTGTACACATTCTCATGATGAAGGGAAAATAAAATAAACTCATCCTTGGAATTGTGAACTAAGAATTTATCATTTCTAAAATTCACAAGGTAACCTTTATCACATAATTAGCTTATTCTAATGTGGTTGTGTTTAAGGCCTTTTATAAAAAGAAAATTTTAAATAATAGCTTTACCAAGAAGAATAATGTTACCTATACTGGAAATTTATCCTTGAGGGTTATCTTTAATTGTTACTTTTCCACCTTTAGTCTTTAAAATCTTTTTGAAATAGTATTTGTTACCAGTCATGTTTCAGGAACATCCACTATACATGTACCATATGTTGTTGGTACTTCCTTTATTATCCTGAGAAAGAAAGAGTTAGGTTTTCAGAATTGAAACTTTCTTGGATCCAGAATTGTTAGATAATAAAATCTTGGGTATCCACATTTGTTTAGAAAATTAAGTTTTATGAAACCCAATGGATTGAACTTTATTTAAAGAACAGTTCTTCTTCCAATTCCCACCACTTTGACATTTATCTCAAAATGGATCTCTTAGAGGAACAAAATAATTATTTCTAAAAATTGGTTTTTCATGAGAATAACCTAATCCTTGATTATTACCATGAGGTCAGATTTGAGAATACATATTATCAAAATTTTCTTTACCAGAAGTAAAATTTGAAAGAAGTTTCTTTAAGGAAAATATTTTAGATTTTAGTCTGAGGACTAAATTCTTATCCTCTAGAATAATAGATTTTGAGTTAAGTTTATCCTCTAAATCATCTTTTTCTAAAAAAATATTTTTAAGATCCTTATAATATTTATCCTTCTCAGAATTAATTTCCTCAAGTTTCTTAGAAATATTTTCTAAAACAGCATTTTTCTTATCAAGATCTTTGGTAAGATCCAAAATTTCTTTTTTAAAATAAATTCTCAAGAATTTTATTTTTCAAGTTTCTTAGAACTTTACAATTTATTATCTCAAGAAACTTAGAAAATCTAGAAACTTCATCATAAGAAGGGAAATCATTATTGCTATATAGTGAAGTGGATTATTCATCTAAAGAGAAACCTTTATCAGGAAATTTTTTACTTAAAGACATATTTGTTAAGGATTAAGCAGTTCATACCTTAGCCATAAGACAATTATTTTGAAATAGAGCTATGGTTATTAGGTTAATATTCTTTTGCTCCGAAGATTCATATTCTGAAGAGTCATCAGAAGAATATCCACCACTTTCACTCCAAGTGTCATTGGCTTTCAAGACTTTCTTATGCTTTGATCTGTAGAACTTCTTCTTGTTCCTCTCAGAATTTTTGTGCTTCTTATCTCTCTTCTTAAGCAAGGGACAATCAGGTCTAATATGAATAGTTCTTCTAAATTCATAGAATGTCACTTATACATTTTTCTTTTCTCTTCCATCTTTCTTTTTGTATCTATATTGAAAGTTATTTTTCCCTACAATATTGATCATCCTCCGAGTAAGATTTTCTAACTCATTTTTTGAAGCTTCACTTTCACTAGATTCATATTGAATAACAACATTCTTAGATTTAGATCTTATAACTCTCTCAGGAGTCTTAGATTTCATATGATTTTAAGTATTTGTAAAAGAAAAACATCAATTTTCATTCTTCTTCTTAATATTATCAGCATCTCTCTTCATTCTGGTTTCATGTTGGAGAAGAGTTCCAAACAATTCATCAAGAGAAATCTGAGTAACTTTCCTTTTCTCATCTATAGTTGTCCTCTTGGATTCCCATTCATTGGGAATGATGTCTATAATCTTGTCTATAAGAATCTCATCATCTAAACCTCTCTCACCCATTGATTGTAAGATATTGACAATGGTCATGAATCTTAGTTGTACCTTACATATGGGTTCTCCATAAGGAAAACAGAAACCATGATACTCAGCTCTGAGCATCGCTCTTCTAGTTTCAATGACTTTGGAAAATTCCAAAGTGAGTTACTTCAAGCTTATTCTAAATGCTATTAGTAGCTTCACAAGATAAAATTTGGCTATATATGTTTCTAGTCATGGAACAAATAAAAGTAATATGTACCTTAAAGTTCAACTGATATTCCACCTTTTCTGGATTAGTGAAGGTTCTAAGTTCCTTATCAGGAATATTATAATCTCCAGTTAACATAATATAGTTGTATACACTATTTTTTATCATGAAGGTCTTAATTATGTCTCTCTAGTATTCATAATCATTTCCATCGAAGATCGGTGGTCTAGTAGGATTGATATTATCTAGAGATCCAACATGAATTCCATCCATACTAAAAATAATATTTCTTTCCACAAAACTCGTTAGCAGTAAAAGTTAGTAAACAAGGATTAAAAATATGAATAAGTTAGGAATAATTAAATCTTGAGAAAGAAAAATTATATGTGAATATAAGTATTTTAGAGACCTCATCTGATACCAATTGTAGGATCGAATATGTATAATGAGATTCTCAAATACAAGAGGGGGTGAATATTATACTTTAAAAATTCCTTTGGAACCTTTAAAGTTGATATAAAACATTCTTAAGGAAAGTTTCTCAAACTTAAGGAAATCTGTTTCTTAAGGTTATCTTTTAACTTTAACAAAACTTAGTTTAAAAAAGTTGAAAAAATATTCACAAACCCTCTTAAAGAAACCTTTTTTTTTTAACTTTACAACCTTAAGATAAAAACTTAAGAGAGATTTTCTTAAAGGAAATATTCTATCATAAAGCGTATAGAATATTTAATATAATCAAAGTAAAAGAACTAGAAAGCATAATAAAGTTAAATTTCTAACTTTAAAAAAGTTAAAATTGCAGTGGAATAAAAACAACTTGAAATAGAAAAAAAGTAACAATAAGATTCCTTTATCCCAAAGAGAAGGGTATTCAACAACCTTCGATAAATGTTCCTTGATTTATAATTTCAAGAAATTCTGTCTTAACCAAACCCAGGTAAGCCCTCAATCCCAAGATTGGTATCTATCTTTCTATCCCTACAAGACCTTGATTTAGAATTAAATTGGAACCTCTATCTTCCAAATCCAGAATCCCGTGATTAGCACGATGGGAGTCTGCACAAAGCAAGTTTGAACAAGTTTTTCATTCCTGAACAAGTTGTTCATGACATCCGCAAGAAGCACTGAGAGTTATAAGAGCCTCTCTCTCTAGAAATCACTTCACAAACTTTGATTTCTTTTCTATTCACTGTTTATCGTCAAAGTAGTGGTTCCACACTTTTCTCATTCAAATGAATGCTTATTTATAGGCAAAACTTCTCAACGGTCAGCTCCACTCCAATGGTCATATCTTCCTTAAATTTCGGAGGGACCTGGACACGTGTGAAACATACAACGGTTAGTTTATAACATATTGTACGACATTGTTTTATGTATAATAAATGATGTTAAGTTTAAGATAAATGTTAAGTGTAAGAAAACTTAGAATACGATAATATTGGAATGATTTGTTAAAAACTCTAACATTATTAAGAAAATGGATTCTTAATAAAATGTAAATCGGATTGAAAAAAATGGTATCACTAGTATAGGTACTAGTATCAGTATCATGAAAACCTCTATGACATTTATACTGGAATCGGTATCATGAAAACAGAATGACATTTTTACCAGAATCGGTATCATGAAAAATGGTATGACATTCGTACCAGAATTGGTATCATGAAAAACGGTATGACATTTGTACTGGAATTGGTATCATAAAAAATGGTATGAAATTTGTACCAGAATCGGTATCATGATAAACGATATGAAATTTATACCGAAATCAGTATCATGAAAAATCGTATGACATTTGTACCGAAATCGGTATCATGAAAAATGGTATGACATTTGTACTGGAATTGGTATCATAAAAAATGGTATGACATTTGTACCAGAATCAGTGTCATGAAAAACGGCATGATATTTGTATCGTAATGAAAAATTTGTAAGTAAACATAATGACAGATATATAAGTAAACTTAATGAAAAATCTGTAAGTATAACAAAATGACAAATCTATAAGTAAAACGGAATGAAAAAATCAGAACTTAAGAAAAAAGTGTTTGTGATTTTAAAAACATAAAACCATAAGGAATGGATAAGTCATAATATAACCTTATTGACTCAATAGTTCTTGTATTTACTTCTTCCATGATAGTCATAGTCTCTTTTATATCAATTCATTAGATAAGGATTCCAAAAAATCCTCGCTTGTAGAGGATCATGTGGTGATTTAGGCTATCATAAAAAGTAAAGTTGACTACTTGTTGCCGGATTTTCTATCTCTCAGCTTTATCCAATGGGAGTAATCCATCCTAAAGATAATCCATGATGGGAATCATACATCTCGTGGTAAGACATATGGATCAGGTATGGGGTAAAATTCATTAATATCATATGTTCTATCTTTAACAAAAGGAGAGGCCATGTGGTGATGGGAAATTTTGATGGAATATTCATCTTGATTTGGATCCACTGGGGTTGTGGCTACATTTTCCAATGCATTGACCTAGGAATTCTGTGATTGTGGGATGTGAGTCAACATTGGAACTGAGTGTAATTCCACCATTAACCCTCATACATAATCACATAGGGGTATTAGATCCTATTTTTATGGCTTAATCCCCGTTGGTCTATTTGATTAGAAACTCTAAGTCACTTTTTACCACTATGTGGTTCATTGGTGTTTGGAGTTCCAATTACAGGCCTGCAATGAGATCTTGATATTCTGCCTCATTGTTGGTATAACCATCTAATAGGAGGAAGTATTATGGAAACACTACCTTCTCTGGGGACATAAATACAATCCATAACCCAACTTTATTGAGTTTTGGCCTTCCATTATCTTCCTCATTGGACTTTTGGATGCACCATCAAAGTACATTTCCCATGTTTGGGGGTTTTCCTAAATAAAGAATACTAATTCATTAGGTAATTTAGTATCTAATGACATCCTCTCTATAGATGGGTGCTCAATGAGGAAATATTCAAAGGCTTTTCCTTTCACTAATTTCTGAGACATGAACTGTATGTTGAACTACTATATAATAACTACCCACCATGTCAGACATTCTATTAGCATGGGACGAATGAGGATAAATTTTATGGGGTTATTTCAAGAAATCAAATGAATCTCATGGTGATGTGTATAGTGTCTTAGTTTATGAAATATAAATATTAATGCTAGGAAACTCTTCTTGATATCTGAATAATGCTTATCAGTATTGAGCATGGTTTTACTAAGATAACACAAGTTGTTTTCATTCTCATCATCATTCTTATGTGCAGGAAAGGCACCTAGTGAACACTCCAGGGACATCACATACAGAATGAGTGGATTTACTTAAATAGGTTTCATTAACACCGGTGGTCTCAAGAGATACTTCTTGAGGATGTAAAATGATTCCTGTTAGTCATTGGTCCAATAATATGTGACCCCTTTCTTTATCAATTTGTTGAAGGGTAAACACTTTCCTAAAAGGTTATCTATAAAGTACCAGATGTAGAAAAAGTGTCCTTGAATTATTCTCTACTCTTTTAGGTTTCAAGGAGGCAACATTCTAACGATAGATTTCATTTTATCAGGATCAACTTTTATGTCACAATAGAATACGATGAAGCCAAGAAACTTTCCCAAAGTTACCCCAAAATCACATTTCAAGGGGTTCCTCTTCAGGTTATGTTGTCTCAGTTTGTTGAATATGGTTTCCAGTTTATCCAAGTGATTAGAAAATAGTCGAGACTTGACCACTATATCATCAACATAAAATTGGAAAAACATTCCCATGAAGGGTTTGAAGATTCATTTCATGGAATGTTGATATGTGGCACCGGTGTTCTTCATTCCAAAGGGAATTTCCTAGTAGAAAAATACTCCTTGGGGATCTGAAGGCTATGGATTCCTCATCTTCTGGGGATATATGGATTTGGTTATACCCAGAGTATCCATCCATGAAGGAGATGTATTGATAACCAGTAGTTGCATCAATCAGGAGTTTTGTGTTTGGAATCTGTAAGTCATCTATGGGAAAATGTTGATTGAGATCTCTAAAATCAATGAAAAAATCTGGTTTTCCCATTATTCTTCTTCAATGATACAGTATTGGATAGCCATTTTGGATATTTTACTTCTTGGATAAAGTCATCCTTAATGAGTTTTTTAACTTCGGTCTCAATTTTGGAGGCGTGAGTTAGGTGTGTTCGTTTGGATGCCTATTTTTATCCTCGATGGTCTTCTGGTAAACCTAGGTGATGGGTTGCCACCTCAGGATTGAGACCTATAATCTTTGTGTATTTCCAAGAAAACATGTCCCTCTGATGTTTCAGGAAGGAATTATATACCTTCTGTTCTTTAGGATCCATGGCCTCACTAATAATATTTGGTCATGGATAATCCTATGTACCCATATTTATCTCTCTAGGTTCATCCACCATGGTGTTAATGCTTTCCCCAAATACTAGATGGGATTCCCTAAGATCTTACTCTTTTATATCTTCCTTATGATTTACTTATTTTTCCTTTTCCTGAGATGTAGGTTATGAAGAAATAATTTTCATGTTAGAGTAGGGATCATCATTTAGACATTTCAATGATAAAGAAATCATTTCTGGCTCAGTCAATAGTGAGGGAAATTTTTTCAATTCTAAAGGGAAGACAAGATACTGAGATTAAGTATCCCTATCCCTTTACAATAGTGTGACAACTTCTTCTAGATTAGCTGATGAAGTAGGGACTTGTTAAAGCTCAGGGGATGGAATGAAGGTATTTCCATTCAAGACTTAATTATTTCTTGGAGGGTTAAAAACTTATCCTTCATTGTTGGATTCAGTTTTCAAAACTGACATTACGAGATCCACAGAATGAGTCTTTGAATGTGGGCCCACCCTTTCCATTTGGTTGATGGGAAGAACATACTCTATAGTGATCTAATTGAAATGATTAGTCAGGATCATATCAAGACCATTTGGGGTGTTGATTCAAGTAACATCATCTCCCATGGAATATTTTTCTCCCTTATGATAGAATCTTGCATCAATGTGTTGTGGCTCATAGGATTTAATGGGGCCTTGTCATCATGCAATGTCCTAATTTGTAAATTGACTCAATATTTGAGACATTGGTGGTATTATGAAGGAATGGATGCATGTTAATGTATTCAAGGTCTTCCTATAAAAACATTAAAAGTCATATCCTGTCACATGACCATAACTTTTGATTCTAACACGAGATCTCTAAAATGAGTTTTGATAATGATCCCACTAAGGGTTTATTACTTATTATTATAATATACTTGTAACATCATGTGGAGGGAGACAAGTGAGATTCATTGAGACCCATTTGGTGAATTGTCCGAACTAGAATAAGGTTGACCCCTGATCCATTGTCAAAAAAATTATTGTCGAACATAAATGTCATTAATTATACCAGATATATAAAAGGTCCTAACATGTCCTTGCGTGACACTATATTCATCTTGGTCTGTGAAAGAGATAACTACATGGAATTCTACTTGATCATTCTCTGTATAATATACATCATTAGTATAAACCTCTCCTTAAAACTCCTGAGGGATTTAAAAGGCCTCGATGAGTTCTTCTCGGAGGTCTTTTGATAGACTTAAGGCATCCAGGATTGATAAATTAGCTATTACTTGGGATAGTTGCTTCATCACATCATATTTTTTATTTAAAGGATAGTGTTTCCCCACATAAGTGTGTTCTTTTTCTTAATATTTTGGATTTTATGTTCTTGATGTAGATGGATTGTCCCTCATAGTAGGAGTTGGTAGTGGTTCCACTCTTAGAGTGTTAGGTCAGATAGGTCTTCCCACATGCCTGGTTAGATAGGGTGATGACATATCCTCCAATCAATATTCCAAGATGATCGTGTCAAGTTGGATCCTATATTTCATGGGGATATTTCATTTTTTCTATTGATCTTGTTGAATATCTCTTATATGAGTTTTCGATATGTAAACGGTTCAAACATGAGTGTGGTTAGAGTAATTACTTCTGGAGAAACCATGTCTTCCTCTATAACCACAACCTTAATGGCCTCTTCACCCAGTTCCCCAATCAAGTTTGTTGAATTCAAGTTCACTATCATAATCATCATCTATAAAGGGATCCATTATGTCAATAACCTTAATGGATCTGAAGATCAACTCCTCATATGATGAAGATTTCATCTGACAGGTTGAATTTTATTATGGCATTTGGAAAGGTGGTGTTCGTGCTTTTGGGACTATTGGCATGAAGTATGATAAGTTCAAGGGTGACTTTTTTCCTGATTAAAGCTCATATTCCTGTATTTTCTTCTTACACTTTTTTCCATGTCACTTTTTAGAGGATTGGCCTCTAGAGGATTGTGCTGTTGATGGGGCTGATTGTGCTGCCACAGAAGTGGGTGAAGGAACAGTTGGATGTTTCAACTGGGTTTGGATAATATCATGAGTCTGGTTGATTATTTTTCTAACAATCCAATCACCAAACTTCTATTCACTTTTTCTAATATCCTATTTCTATTAATTTTCCTCTTCTAGATTAGTAGAAGAAACACATGAAACTTGAGCATGTGAATTTTTCAACTTCTCTTTCCTAGAGTCCACCATCGTTTGCATGATTTCTTTTAAGACAAAATAATCCTAGATATAATTCCACAGCATTTGGTGAAAGGGGTAGTAGTTTGGGATATTTTCATGACCTTATTTTACAAGCTTCCTAGAATTTGGAAAATTGAACATTCTTTTTTCCAATTCCAAGATGATGTAGTTGAGGAACTGTTCATTTAGAAAATAATAGACCTTTTTTTTCATCTCCTAAAACTATTTTTTTTCTCTGATATATTTGATCATCTTAACGAGTAAAGATTTTTTTCTAATCCTCAGGAGGCAGAGCCACATGATATGATGCAGGCTTTGAAATACGAGCAGGTACAGGTGCCTACTTAAGTGTAACTATAAAAGCCTCTACTTTTCCTATTCTCCTTCCTTGAGGTGATGGAATTACTCAAGACTTGGATTTGTTCTCTATAATTGAATCTTATAGATGCTGACAAATTTTGGAAAGATTCTAAAACCCTCTTTTGTATTTCATAGGGATCAATGGTGTGTGAAATTCATCATGAATATTTTCTACACAAATAGGTAACAAATATTCTTGAGGGATTGGTATGTTTAAGTAATATTTCATTCCATTCCATCGGGAAATGAAATCTGAGACTCTTTTATTCTCCTATTTTTTATAGTTTGTGATATCAAAGAATGTAGTCTTCTACAGTGTTGAGATGAACTGGAAAAGGAACAATGATAGAGGTCTTCCCATCCAGTTATTGACTGAGCCTACAAGCTTGTGTACCACACAAAGGCTGGTCCTCATAGTGATTTCATGAATCAACTAATTTTCACCACTTCATGTTGTTTAGGGGTACCCATCATGGGATCACAGTGAGAGACAAAATGATTCAAAAGCTGCTCCAGGTCTCCTGAACATTGAAGATTAGAAATATAGAATTCCCAAATTTTGGATAGGGAGTATTTGATTCTACCCATTTTGGGTAGTCCTTATTTTAAAGCTATATCGGTGCACGTTATTCCTCTATAGCTTCAAATCGATCTGTTAATGACTTGATTTTGTTCATAATAATTCAAGGAATGTATGGCTAGGCCAAAGCATGGATAGGTGTGGGAGCTGGTAGGACCATTAGTGGTGGTACTACGGGTACCTTCCATGGGTAACCAATAGGGACCGGCCTATAAGGACGTTCTTGAACTTGCTCTGATTGTACACCCAATAGAGGTAATTCTAAATATTTTACCACAAGATCCAAATATATTGGTGGTTAGTATCCTTCATTGAATGGATGTTCCAGATCTGTATTAGTTGTTGCAAAGAAAATATCTTTTTTGAGTTGTGTTAGCTAGAGGTTCAAGATGAGGACCTCCTTGCCAAAATTTATAGAAAGAATGCTACTTAGGATTAATTATATATTGAGTCTCCTTAATTATCCAATATCCTACTCCTAATGAGAAAATATTTCCTCTAGTGAGAGAGACTTACCTTCTTCGAAAGGGAGTTGGGGTATAATTTGACCATTTCCTTTTTCACTCTTTTAAGGAGGTAAAGGCAGATCATTTGAGGGAGCACCTAGATTTAAGGAAAGTCTCGGGTTTTGGGTGCATACACCTCCTTCAACTATTTTGGTTTCGACCATGTCATGAACCATAAATTCATCCTCTCAGTCTTCCTCTAAACTATCCTCATGTTCTTTATAATCAGTGGGAGCAGCATTGATGACATTCACTAAAATTAAATGCATTGAGGAAATTCTATCGTGGCCTTTGAAGGAATGTCTTCTTATATTCTATTCACAAATATTTATTCTATACTTTGTCAATTATCTTAGAGTTTTTTTGTGTAAAGTAACTTGAAGAGAATCTCCCGATAATTCAGTAGTACGTGTTCCAAGTAATGGCACCAGATCACAGGATAGGATGAATTGAGAGGATCCACTTTATGACATTTACCCTAATTGGGAGAAGACCGATTCCAACTGAGGAAAATATTGTTGAGGAGAAAAATCCCCTAGCCTTGAGGGATGGGGTTGTTCCTTTTCTACTTTCACAACAGTTCGGGCATGGTTGGATAACCTTGAGGGTTAGGTTAAAAAAGACTTCAGCCCTATGGGATGTGGTTTCACCTGAACTACTAAGGATGATATTATCGCAGTTTCTCTTCTAATTTTAGAATTATTTTCCAAACATTGGTTGGGTGCATCATTTGGTGTGCACTTGGATCAACCATTTTTGAATATTTTTGTGATATTTCTTACATTTGTGTTATCTGATTGCTAGAATCCTCTAAACGGGAGGATTTCTTGATATTCTCAAATTCTTAATGCAACAGTCTATCAACAACCTACTCTCTTTTAGCCTAATTTCAGTGACAGACGGTTAGTGCCTATTCTTTTTTAGAATATATTTAGTTAGGAATAGATTCTATTTGTTTAATCTAGCCTGAGTCTATAAAATTTCATGTTATAAACTTCGGTGGGATTTACTTGTTGGGGATCTCAATGAAATGTAATGCTCCATGTACACCCCATCCTCTGATATGAACACCAGATGGGGCATATGTGATCAGTTTTTTCAACCTCATTAATGCACCGAGGCATGCACATTGAAGGTATCCTTACTATTTTTTGATCTTCAAATATCATGAAGCTAGGAGTGATGTCAAGTCGATTTAGAGTTGTATCCCTTCTATTACCTTGATGTGACTTTTATACTCATCATAAGGTAATACTTTTTCTTTAAAATGATGAAGTGTTTTCCATATGTTGAGGTGAATTTCATGTATACAATCTTCCAATAATGCCTCTAGAATACTGTATTGAGTGGTGTCTAAAGGCCAAAACATGACTGGTATTCCATCATTAGCCAACTATTTTCTCATGTTTAGCACATCTTCTTCATCCTTTGGTAGAGGATCCTCTACCTGATTCGACCATAGTGTATAATTACCAGCTTCTTTATCATAAGTAATGAGATTAGTAGGGGTTTCATCTGGTGTACAAGAAGGTAAGTGACCCAAGGGTGGTTCAGAGAATAATCATTATCTTGGGATGTCTTCCAGCTGAGAAAGAATTTCCCCTGCCAATGACAAGAAATTAGACATGAATGGTCATGTTCTCATAAGTGCCTCTTGATAAGAGAGATTTTTTGTCACTATATTTCCAATTTAATAATTCTCTTGACAGTTTGAAGCACTACTATGGAGAGAACTTTCACAACTAACTCCATCATGTGGAGGACTACCATGGTGGATTATATTAAGGGTAAAACCCTCTAGATACTTGATCTTTTATCCAAGAAGAGGACCCTCACATCTATCATCATGAGATGGTCTCTTGAGATTGATCAGATTGTAGATTTGAAGCAATATTTCATAGTGAAGTTTCCATTGAGTACCTTTAGAATTAATGATACTACTCCCATAATTTTGTAATGGAAGGGTAGGATCTTGAGCTACCAAAGATAAGCATCTGAGGGCTTCAAGAACTCCAGCATTAAGTAGAACCAGATCATGGATCATCTCTTGATCTTTTAATCGTGTTTGTTAAGGCTTCTTATTGGTTGACTTCTTATGAGAGATTTGGTCCACTTACTAGGATAAGTGGTTTTCATGGTCAGGTTTCTGTGTCTACCTTGGAGTGGCCATTGGAATAGGCTAATTACATTTGATTGGAGTGGGTGTATGTTCCCAAATGGATTGTCTATATAGTATGGAGAGTTTTCCCTATGAACCTCCTAGATTGGAGAATAGGCGTGTTTTTGCTCTGGGGTGTTATACTTATGGTATAACTCATTTTTTGGGAAATATTTGGGTTTCTATACCTCAATCACTATGGTTATCCCCATTATGATATTCTAGAAAGTCTGTAAAATATAAGTAGGAATTTTCATATGCCCTTTTACCATTTCCAGGATATGATTAGTGACTTCAATGACTAGAAAGGGGATATAAATCTATTATATATCTAGAGTAAGTGTATGTTCATGCTTCCTTCCTCCCTTTCCTACCAGTGGATACTAACAATACTTGTGTGTGGAGGCAAAGAGTTGAGTCTACCCCTTACTTATCGTCAGGACTTTCTGAATGACTTCTCTAGGTGATTCTAGAAGAGGATGTTGATAGGTTTGATAGGTGCAATAAGGTGTATGTTCCTACTCACAATATTCTTCTAGATTTGAGTTGCGGGTTTTCTTTGATGTTATCAAGTGAGTCTACTCGATGCCTAAATGAAGGTGAATGGGTGTATGTTCCTGCTCGTTGTTTGCCACCAAATTAGGTTGGTTGGCTTCTTTGGAGGGGTAATATGAGTGACACTACTCCCTATTGAATTGTTTGCATACCTAGTGGGCCAACTTTTGTTCTTGGGTCTAAATTACCTGGTCCGGTTGGTTGAGGATAACACCCTCATCATGTTGAGGGGTAACTATTGTGCGGTGTTGGTGGAGGTTATTTCTAGCTAGATCTCTTTAGAAGGACCCATGTGTATCCTGGATGAGGTCGTATTTGGACTCTTTATCCACCTCCATGATATACGGTAGGGACTAGATATTTCATTTTGGGGATAATCTCCTGAAATGGTTGGAGATGGCGGTCAGCATCGTCTGTTTAGGGCCACTAGACATTATTGACCATATGATTAGTGGCATTGGTTGTGCTGGAGGACTTTTCAAGCAGTCTCCATGGTAGGTATCATACCGTTATGATGGTACTCTCTAACCAAAAAGTTTGAAACCTAGTGTTAAAGATGTTGGGTTAGCAATGAATTCCTTCACGATGATGAAGACCCATCCTAAACTACAACCAAATAGTTTTTTGGTGAAAACATGAATGAAACCATTGGATTGAGGGGATTTCTGAGATTAGGTACCTATATATATGGCAAACACAAACAAAAAACCTCATCAAAGTATCATCAAATTTTAATTAACACATTCATGGTTAATTTTCTTGTTTGGTCCTCTTTTATCTAGTGAAAAGGGGCCTGACAGATGGGTGAAATTTTAATCTTGGTTAAGGATTCACATCAGGTTCACTATTTTTTGTTTCCCTCAGAATCATGTGTTCGAGTTTGGAATCATCATTTTAAAAATGTTTCCAATAGGTTTGTTTGTGGAACTGGAAACACCCAAGTGCCCTGTATCCAAGGGAACATTTCTAAAGGCAAGCGATCATTGGGATATTTATCCGATGATGCTTGAGAACTCACATTGGTCAATAGGCTGGGAGGTCAGGGTTATCACACCCTTTGGGGGGAATTATTTCCTACTTTTGATCTCTATTATATATTTAAGACATATTCGTAAATCCTTTATTAAATACCAAGTATTATATTAATTACCCTATAATTAACAATCAATTATTAACATGTATAGATCTTAGAATCATCTGTATGTTTCTGAGGTTCTTCATTAATAGCGATGTCTGTATGTATCTGAGGTTCTCCATTGACGGTATCCTCATATATACTACTTAGATATTCTTTGGTTATTATTATGATTATGATGGTTTCCTAGCCACAAAGTGGGGAACTCTAGAGTGTATCATTATCCAGGGAGATGGATATTAATCTGGGTTTTATCTTTATCTAGGGAGACAACATTTGTTTTGAAGTCGGGATCAAACCCGTAAATGGGCTTCCTATGTATCCTTGTGAAATGAATCAGATCCCACATAGTTCAGTGTCGCTTAATGGGTCACATCATACCTTTTATGGTCATGTGATAAGGACCTAGCCGTATAGTTTAATTTCATGGGGTGAGGATGTCTAGGTGGAATATGTTTAGTCAAGGTTTGGTGTGTGACCTATTTTGAAGCTTCCCAAGGAACCTGGAAGGGATATGAATTTCCAAGTGGAATTATGTCCTTTCGGGGATATGGATCAGAGAGAATATAGTTGATTAGATTTTTGGGTTTTAACCTTAGGGGGGCTTACTATGTATCCCATCTGGATAGGAATCAAATCCCTCATGGTTTGATTATGAGGATCTATGCCTATGGAGGCCCTCAAAGGTGTGTCTTTTAGGGGATTACGGCCCTTTGATCAGATAAGTTGGGGCATATTCTTGAAGAGGATTCCCTTGTAAAAGGGACCATGAGGAATGTCTTAACTCGTCAGGGTTTGGGGGGCCTAATTTGGGGATTACACTTGAGGAGTGTAATGCTCAGACCCCAGTTACCCATAGTTGGTGCATTATTTTAATACATTGGCATGATTACAAGGAATCAAGTCCCGAAAGATCGATCAGTTTAGTAGACTTATAAAATAGATTACATACATGAATGTTACCTTACACATTAGAAAATAAAACACAACATCGATGATCCTTTTAGAATTCCATTAATCCCCTAACTTAACCATACTTATCGATCATAATACACTTCTTGGAATCCTGGGAAAATAAAACTTAGAAAGGGGTGATCTTAGATGCTCAGTAAGGATAACAATATAGCAAAAACTTTCATAAATAAGCATAAAAATTTAAGGCAATGTATAAGACTAAAACAAAAGCCTTTTAAACTTAAACTTCATTATAATATGGAAAAGATAAAATCAAATAATTCCATTTAATTATTCACATGGATATTTTACTAGTCGAATAATCACAAGCAATATCAATATCCACTTTCATAATGATGGAACGCATAATGTCAGACATCATAACCACATAGTCAAGGCCTTGTGCCAAGACTACAAATAAGATTTTGTCAAGGCCTTGTACCAAGACACTAGTTTGTCTCAAGAGACCTACTGATGCATCGAGGAGCTATAGCGGGCTCCACCCATCACTTACTAAGTCCAATGCATTCCTCGTATGAAAAGGTTTAAACATAACATAAACATTCGTATTAAAACTACCATACGAAATGTCAATACTTTATACATAAACCATGAATGGTATAAAAATAACACATACACAGTCAAACATATCAAAAAACCTTCAATACAATATGGAAGATTTGTATTATAATAAATCAACTTCAAACAAGTTTAAAATCCATCAAAATATGTTGATATAGATGAAAATGATTTGTAAAACTCTTCGAGAGAAATATCTCTTTTCATGAAAATATTTAAAATTCACACAATTTATAAAAGAAGAAATTTAAATTCATTTTTGAATCAAAGTATACCATACCAATTTGAAACTATTGAAAGGAATTAACATTTTAAAAACATTCATGTCTATATAAATAAATCCTTAAAACCCATTTTGAAAACATGGACATTAATGACAATGATTTAGAAGAATAAATATTTAAAACATTTAAAATGATGTTTTAGTAAAAAAGTAACTTAAAAATAATCCCTTTGAAAAATCATTTATGAAACATAGAAATGGATATTAAATATGTCCCATTACATACTTACGTAAAAACAACCTCAGATAATAAAGAGATTATGAAATTAACCCTTACCTTGCACTTTCCTTTAGTTGAGGGTACGCTTAACCTTTTTTATAAAGACTATAGTATGTTATTAAATTATAACAGAACCATATTAATATTTATTATATCATACATTATTCATTTATGACTTTATACTAACCATTTAATAATAATTTCCATGTTAAATTAACGTTTCGAGTAATAATCGCTTTCTTTATCGTACGTGTTTTAACTTGTTACTCTTGATTGTATCACTTAGATCGTGATTTAAATACTTCCAAAATATAAAACATGATTTATATATCATATATATTTAGAATATAATTATGTATAACAAATATATATATGAAATGGAAAACACCATTTATGGAGACAGTATGTCGTACGTACGCATAAACGTAGTTTCCGTTTTCATATCATATTGAACGTAACTAAGTGAATAAGATATATGTAAGTACATAAATATATATATATATATATATATATATATATATATATATATATCTCCCATAGAATTATTATTTAATATATTACATACTTATTAATGATATATATTTTATAATCATCGTTGAATGGTGAACGTGGAAATGAATCTCATCACGTCATGGAAACAGTAATCCGTACGTACGCATGAGTGACAATATCATTATATTGATGGTGAAATAGTATGTAATTGGATGGTATATCATATATAAAGAATCATTAGAATGTTATATTTATTACTTACATCAGTTATACTCATTATTATACCCATCCAAATAATTAAGTGTTTGAATAACAAACTACACCACGACGTGGAGATGGTAATCCGTACATACGCACGTATGGTGATTTTTTCATTTATAGGATTTATAAAATAATGAATATGGTTGTACCATTTTTATAATAACATCATAGTATATATAATATAATAAATTTATTATTTTATAATGGAAACAACAAAGAAATAGGAAGTGGAAGAAGAAAAGAACTTGAAAGAGGTGATGAAATATTTACCTCTTCTTCAGGTTCTTCCTTTTGATTTGTTCAAAAGGGATCCTTAGGTTGGATTTATAAAAAAAGTAAGGCCTCTAGGATGAAGGAAGGAAAGTTGGGAGGATATTTGGTCAGGGTTTGGCCGATCCAAAAGGCTTTGGAGGTGTGAAATTAAGAGAAAGGGAAGTGCCCTTTTATAAGAGAGGTGAGGGTCACTTTAGGAAAAGCTTGTTATATTATTTTATAATAAAATAATTTTCGGTTTCTAATGGCTCAAAAATAAATTATTTAAATTATAAGGTGGGTATGGGTCGAAAAACTCTCTACCAATAGTTTTTATATAGGTTTAGTTCATCATATTGACCTTATCTTTTAGATTTAACTCTTAGTTAAATAGTTTGACATTTACCATGTCTCTTTGTATTTTTATATTATATGGTTAATAAACTTACTATAACATGCCAAGAGAACCCCATGTGGTTCATTATTAATATATATAACCTTATCTAAGTTCTTTTTCTGAACCTTAGATTTTTAGGAATATTATATCAAATAATAATATTATATTTGTTTTAAAAACTCAATTATGTCAATTTTGACACTATTTAGTATTTGATTTTTTTAAAAACCATAAAAACTTTATTGCTTTGAATAAAATTTATTTAACCAACCCTAACATGTCATATTAACATATAAAATTAGTGTAATTCATCATAAGTCTCAATTTACATTTATTTGGATATTTATAATATTAATTATTTTAATCTTTAATTAATAAGATAATTACTGCATCATCATTGTGTCATACATAAATTAAATTATTTAATGTCTAAAAATTATAAATAAAATACCATTATGTAGGAAATTTTTTTATATTTCTAATTAATATTTATAGTCGAATTTATCTTATCCATAACCCTATATTAAAAATGTTTTAATTATTTAACATTGAATTTAACTCTTTTAACTCTTCTTTAAATAAAATAATAATAAATGTCATAATATTATCCAAGTGGACCAAAGGGGTCATATTTTATTCTTAATGTTTTTTTGGTAGAATTATACTTATTCAATAGAATTAGGGCATGTGTTAGTGTAATTATGATATCATTTTTACCCTTAATTACCTTATTTACTTTTAACCATGGTAAATAAAAGTCAAAAGTTACTATTCACCAAAAGTTATTTTCATCTTATTGAACCAAATTTTACATACTAATATTAACTGTGTCTCTCATATTTTTGAAATTCAACTCACATAAGTGGAAAAATTAAGTTTTATGCAGATTTGCAAATGCTCCTGGGAGATGGGTAAAAGATGGTAAAAAGTTCGATAAAATTTTATATATCTAAACTTATTATAAAATGACTCCAATGAATTAAATTGAAATTATATAGGTATTATATATCTATTTTTACTTAAAATAAATTAAAATAAAATAACTAATTATTTAAATAAAATGTCGGGTTTAAATAATAATGCAGTGTTTTTCACTATTCATCAAAAATAGAAAGTTTTTAGAAAAATACCAAAAATCCCCCCTAAGATAATTTTGATATTCCGAATTCAAAAATGAAGAATATTTTTCCAAATTCAAAACATATAAGTTTAATTTATTAATTTAAAATTAATTCCCATTATCAAAACCAAAAAGAAGGTTTTTAAAAAGTAAAAACTATCAAAAGATTGACATGTGTCTATGTCAAATTTAAATGTGAAATGACATATAATGACCTAAATTGTATTAAATGATAAAAATATAATCCAATTATACTTCCACACCATTAAAATGCATAATTTATCACTAAAAATTATTTCGATTAAAAAGGTTGTTTTCAATTAAAACATAGTATTTTTCACTATTCATCAGAATATGAAAGTTATTAGAAAAGTACCAAAAATTTATCCAAACTAAATTTCTATGTCCCAATTCTAAAGAAGAATTTAATTTCACTAAATTGGATATATAAAAGTGTCAAATATTGTTTTTAAAAAGGTTTCACCATTAAAAAGTAGTAAAATTTCATTTTTTTTAAAATACTTATTTTATCCGAAAAAATGAGTTTATTCTTATATTATTTCTAAGAAACAAATAATATGGATGTTAAAATTATATAGAGTATATATGATTCAAAATTCAGTTAATACTATTCATAACCGCTTTTTGAACGGTTAGTTTATTAAGTTGTAGTGTGCTCGAACTCGGTGTTGCGTGTAGCGCAAGCTATTGAATTACTTTAATGAGATAACTTACTATGAAATCTTGTGGTGTTACATTCTCCCATCCTTAAATAAATTATGTCCTCACAATTTGAAATTGTTCTTCGAAAATAAATGGTCAAAAATAGAAAAATGCCTTTGTGAAAAACCCACATCGGAAATTGGTTTAATAAAATTTACTCTTAATAAGAGGGAAAGGGAAATGAAAAAGTCACCACCAAATTATGATCTCGATTAGGAGAACATTGGGAAAATTAGAGACACATAATTAAATGAAAACATAAATATTTATAGCGAGCGATTGAGGTCATCAATCACAAACAACAGTAAAATTGAGGGCCTCAAAGCCATCAATCTAAGATGATGTAAAATATCATCGATTCAACAAAACATAAGGTGTTAGGATAACACATTTTTGGTTTTAAGATCCATTCCCTAAAGTTTAAGAATTAATTTATTCATAGAATAAGAGGGAAAAAATACTTGAAAAGTAGATTTTCATCCTTTAACTAATTCCTACCACAAACTCATCTTTCACTCCAAAAGATAATATAATTCAAAAGTACTATATTTATCCTAATCCTATAGGGTTCCAAAAATAATGAATTTATAATTCATTTGTCAGACTATTTAAAAAAACTACATTATACAAACTAGGACATCATGTAGGCTAATGGTAGGTGATGCACCCTTGTAACCCTTCGATTTCGGGTTCAAGTCTCGCGGCCTTGCCGAACGTGATGGGTTGTCGCCCGACCTCCAGGTTGTCCTTTTTATAAAAATACAAAAATAATCTCAAGAAATGATTTAACCTTAACAATAATATTCAATGTAAAATATAATCGATTCCAAACTTTAGACTTATCCAAAATACTTTTGTCGAAACTCACAATCCAAATTTTATAAGGAAGGTAAACACAATGAAGATCCTTTTTTCCACATAATAACATGTGAATACCTTCATCATGTATTCTTTTAAAACATGGTAACACCCTAAATTATCATATAACCGCATTGATTACATTCATGTTCCCTTATTCCTTATAGAATACTGGATATACTCCTTATATCCAAAAATGTTGTAAACTCAAACAATGATGGAATATACAAATCATTAATCTGTTTCAAGGTAGTCAAGAATATCCAATATAATTTATCCAAATCAATCATATCTTATTCAAAAATAACTACCTCATTATCAGAATCATATTAAGTTTTATCTTTCTCTCAACCAAATATTTTCCAAAAATTTAACCTGCCATTGAGTCACTTTTCTTGGTTCCACACAATCTCAAGTTCTTAATGAAATAGTACTTCAGTACAATCCTTATATACTCTATAATTCATATAACATGTACATCGTTAATACAATACTCAAATGTCATAATACTTTAATAACAACATAAGAACTCTTAATCATTCTCTTCATCTTTAGTAGTATCATAACTTGATTATTATCTACTAGCAGCATTTGGGGTATACTCTGATGATTGGGACATTGATTCACGTAGTGTACCAACTCCTTGCAGATGAAGAATTATACATTTGAAACATTTTTCTTACCCTAGAAATCACGTACCCGGTGTCCTTTTTCTCCACACTTATAAAAAACTCACATTCGATTCAAGCATTTACCAAGTTGATTCTTTCCACAGTTATCACATATGGTAAAATCCTTCTTTCCCCTCTACACTTTATCCATCTTTCTCTCTTCCATCCTTTTCTTCTCTTGCTTTCCTTCAAATCCATAGGACTTAGAGAATTATTTACTTATCTTATTAACACATGATACTATTTCTTCATATGATGAGAATATGTGGGAGAATATTTTAATTTTAAATGTTGGATTATTACCATGAAAGATGTGATCATTCTTAATCTTTCGATCATGAGTATTGCTAGAATTATCATTCCTTCTACTAGGTTTCGTTTCTAAAAAATGTCATACACTAGGTTAGTTTATGAATTGAAATGCATAATTACAAACTTGTAAAATACCTAAAATAAATTGAAAATATTATGCATATAATCTATAATCATAAAATGTATTCTTTGAGAAAGTATTTACTTATAAATCCTTCATAATGGATTATAATGAAAATGTGAATTATCCTATGCATATCCCCCGGGAGTGTCATAACCAAGAGCGCAGCAAGGCCTATTGTCGTGCACCAGAATGCCCTGGGTCAAGCCTAAAACTCCTTGTCAGAGTTTTCACTCCTAGGTACATCTGTGCCAGAGCCCCCTCTACCTACTCATATCCAGATAGGGATGTATTTCTTGTAAAATGCATAAAATCTCTACATTACCAAAATTCTAGGAAGTTATTATATATTAATCCTTAAAGTCTATATTAGGGTAATGTTATCTAATCAGAGTTTATCTAAATCTATTTCCAAGGTTTGTACTAAACATCATATGATACCAATCATAACTCCCAGACCCTAGTTACCTAGAGTCGGTGCATTATTTTAATACATTGGCATGATTACAAGGAATCAAGTCCCGAAAGACCGATTAGTTTAGCAGTCTTGGAAAATATATTACATACATGAACATTATACTACACATTAGAAAATAAAAAACAACATCAATGAACCTTTGAGAACACCAATAATCCCTTAACTTAACCCTACTAATTAATCATAATACACTTCTTGGAATCCTGGGAAAATAAAACATATAAAGGGGTGAGCTCATATGCTCAATAATGATAACAATATAGCAGAAACATTCGCAAATAAGCATAAACATTTAAGGCAATGTATAAGACTAAAACAAAATCCTTTTAAACTTAAACTTCAAATAATATGGCAAAGATAAAATCAAATAATTCCATTTACTTATTCACATGGATATTCTACTAGTCAAATAATCACATGCAATATCAATAGCCACTTTTATAATGATGGAATGCATAATGTCAGACTTCATAACCACATAGTCAAGGCCTTGTGCCAAGACTACAAATAATATTTTGTAAAGGCCTTGTGCCAAGACACTAGTTTGTCTCATGAGATTTACCGATGCATCGAGGAGCTATAGCAGGCTCCACTCGTCACTTACTAAGTCCAATGCATTCCTTATATGAAAAGGTTTAAACATAACATAAACATTCGTATTAAAACTACCATAAGAAATGTCAATAATTTATCCATAAACCATGAATGGTATAAAAATAACACATCCACACTCAAAAATATCACAAAAACTTCAATAAAATATGGAAGATTTGTATCATAATAAATCAACTTCAAACAAGTTTAAAATCCATCAAAAGATGTTGACATAGATGAAAATGATTTGTAAAACTATTTGAGAGAAATATCTCTTTTTCATGAAAATAATTAAAATTCACACAATTTAGGAAGGAAGAAATTTGAATACATTTTTGAATCAAAGTGTCCCATACCACTTTGAAAATTTTTAAAGGAATTAACATTTTAAAAACTTTCATGTCCATATAAATAAATCCTTAAAAGCCATTTTGAAAACATGGACATTAATGAGAATGATTTAGAAGAATAAATATTTAAAGCATTTAAAATGATGTTTTAGAAAAAAATTAATTTAAAAACAATCCCTTTGAAAACTCTTTTATGAAACATGGACATGGATAATAAATATATCTCAGTAGATACTTACATAAAAACAACCTCGGATAATAAAGAGATTGTGAAATTAACCCTTACCTTGCACTTTCCTTTAGTCGAGGGTACGCTTAACCTTATGTATAAAGATTGTACTATGTTATTAAATTATAACAGAACCATATTAATATTTATGATATCATAAATGATTCATTTATGACTTTATACTAACCATTTAATAATAATTTCTGTGTTAAATTAATGTTTCAGGTAATAATCACTTTCTTTATCGTACGTGTTTTAACTTGTTACTCTTGATTGTATCACTTAGATCATGATTTAAATACTTCCAGAATATAAATCATGATTTATATATCATATATATTTAGAATATAAATATGTATAATAGACATATATATGAATTGGAAAACACCGTTTATGGAGACGGTAGGCCGTACGTACGCATAAACGCAGTTTCTGTTTTCATATCGTATTGAACGGAACTAAGTGAATAAGATATATGTAAGTACATAAACATATAAATATATAAATATATATATATATCCAGTATCTTTATTATTTCATATATTACATACTTATTAATGATATATATTTTATAATCATCGTTGAATGGTGAATGTGGAAATGAATCTCATCGTGTCATGGAGACGGTAATTCGTACGTACGCACGAGCCACAATATCATTATATTGATGGTGAAATCATATGTAATTGGATGTTATATCATATATACAGAATCATTAACATGTTATATTTATTATTTACATTAGTTATACTCATTATTATACTCATCCAAATAATGAAGTGTTTGAATAATAAACTACACCACGACGTAGAGACGGTAATCCGTACGTACGCACATATGGTGACTTTGTCATTTATAGGATGGATAGAATAATGAATATGGTTGTACCATTTTTATGATAATATCATAGTATATATAAGATACCGGAGTTATTATTTTATAATGGAAACAACAAAGAAGGAGGAAGTGGAAGAAGAAAATAACTTAAAAGAGGTGATGAAATATTTACCTCTTCTTCGGGTTCTTCCTTTTGATTTGATAAAAAGGGCTCTTTAGGTTGGATTTCTAAAAAAATTAAGGCCTCTAGAATTAAGGGAGGATATTTGGGAGGATATTTGGGTAGGTTTTGTCTGATCGAAAAGTCTTTGGAGGTGTGAAATTAAGATAAGAGGAAGTGCCTTTTTATAAGAGAGGTGAGGGTCACTTTAGGAAAAGCTTGAAATATTATTTTGTAATAAAATAATTTTCTAATGGCTCAAAAATGAATTTTTTAAAGTCTAAGGTGGGTATGGGTCGAAAACCTCTCAACCAATAGGTTTTAGACCAGTTTAGGTAATCATATTAACATCATATTTTATATTTAACTCTTAGTTAAACAGTTTGACATTTACCATGTCTCTTTGTATTTTTATATTATATGGTTAATAAACTTACTATAACAAGCCAATAGAACCCCATGTGGTCAATTATTAATATATATAACCTTATATAAGTCCTTTGGCCGAACCTTAGATTTTTAAGAATATTATATCAAATATTAAAATAAAATTTGTTTTAAAAACTCAATTATGTCAATTTTGACACTATTTAGTATTTGATTTTTTTGAAAGCCATAAAAACTTTATCACTTTGAATAAAATTTATTTAACCATCCATAACATGTCATATTAACCTATAAAATTATTGGAATTCATCATAAGTCTCAATTTACATTTATTTGGATATTTATAATATCAATTATTTAAATCTTTAATTAATAAGTTAATTACTGCATCATTATTGTGTCATATATAAATTAAATTATTTAATGTCTAAAAATTATAAATAAAAAAATTATGTATTAAATTTTGTTAGATTTATAATGAATATTTATAGTCGAATTTATCTTATGTATAACCCTATATTTAAAATGGTTTAGTTATGGAACATTGAATTTAACTCTTTTAACTCTTCTTTAAATAAAATAATAATAAATGACATAATCTTTTCTAAGTGGATCAAAGGGGGTCATATTTTATTACTAAGGTTGTTTTTGGTCGAATTATACTTATCAAATATAATTAGGACATGTGTTAGGGTAGTTTTGATATCATTTTTACCCTTAATTACTCTATTTACTTTTAATTGTGGTAAATAAAAGTCAAAAGTTACTATTCACAAAAAATTATTTTTATCTTATTGAACCAAATTTTACATATTGATATTAACTGTGTCTCTCAGATTTTTTAAATTCAACTCATAGAAGCGGTAGAATTAAGTTTTATGCTGATTTGCAAATGCTCCAAGGAGGTGGGTAAAAGACGGTAAAAAGTTCGATAATATTTTATATATCTAAACTTATTATAAAATGACTTCAATGAATTAAATTGAACTTAAATAGGTATTATATATATATATTGACTTAAAATAAATTAAAATAAAATAACTAATTATTTGAATAAAATGTCAGTTTTAAATAATAACGCAATGTTTTTCACTATTTATCAAAAATTGAATGTTTTCAGAAAAATACCAAAAATCCACCCTAAGCTAATTTTGATATTCCAAATTCAAAAATTAAGTCTATTTTTCAAAATTCAAAACATATAAGTTGCATTTATTAATTTAAAATCAATTCCTGTTGTCAAAACCAAAAGGTGGGTTTTTAAAAAGTAAAAACTATCAAAAGATTGACATGTGTTTAGGTCAAATTTAAATGTGAAATTATATATAATGACCTAAATTGTATTAAATGATAAAATTATAATCTAATTATACTTCTAGACCATTCAAATTCATAATTTATCACTATAAATTATTTTGATTAAAAAAAATTCAATTAAAACATAATATTTTCACTATTCATCAAAATATGAAAGTTATCAGAAAAGTACCAAAAATTTATCCGAACTAAATTTTTATGTCCCTCTTCTAAATAAGAATTTAATTTCATTAAATTTAATATATAAAAGTTTCAAATATTGGTTTTAAAAAGGGTTCTCCATTAAAAAGCGGTTAAAAGTTCATTTTTTTAAAAATACTTATTTTATCCGAAAAAATGAATTTGTTCTTATATTATGTCTAAGAAACACATAATATGGATGTTAAAATTATATAGAGTATATAAGATTCAAAATTCAATTAATACTATTCATAACCACTTTTTGAACGGATAGTTTAGTAAGTTGTGGTGTGCTCGAACTCGGTGTTGCGTGTAGCGCAAGCTATTGAATTACTTTAATGAGATAACGTACTATAAAATCTTAGGGTGTTACAAGGAGGATTCCCGGATTAAGGGAATTATGATTGGGGCTTACTCCTAAGGAGGATTCACATTGATCTCGAGCCTTAAGTAGGTTTTTTACATATCCTAGTTAGCAAGAATCAGAGTTCTCATAGTTCAATAGATCGGGTATTACACTTTGAAATTTACCTATGGTGATTTGGGGGTTTTGATTGGGGATTATTTCTAATAAGGATTACCATTGAGCTCAGGCCTTAGTTAGGAATCCTTTGTATCCTGATTATAGAAGGAATCATAGTTCTTGTATTTTAATCCATTGCATGTATTGTGTGGGTTTCATGATCACCATTAAACTCTAAGCCCATGTTGTTGGAACTGGGCATGCAGCGGAAGCCCCAAACAGGTGGGTTTCTAAAACATTTCCACTGACGATCAACATAAACTTGTTGACGTCGGTGAAGAGAAGCCCAGTCAAAGTTGAGGACCACCTGTGAAGGTTTTTAAGCACAAAATAAACCGTAAAAATACCTGGTTTATATCTAAAGTCGTGCACGACGTCTGCTCGTCATTTGTGACTGCTGCTCAAAGAATCAAAATTCGAATTTCTCTAGATCATCCACACACACTTCAAGGAATCTGTGGGAGCACCGTTCATCATAATCTGGGTACTAGCATGGAATTACGACAACGCCTTCGACGCTCCAACAACCACTGCATCGCTTCGCTAGCGATACCTAAGAGAGAGCTCGATCCGAGCTCCTTGGATCTACAACCTCTCTCTCTAGAACATGGGATATAGGATAGGATAGATAAGCACCATTAATAGTGATTGGAAAAATCCCATCCTCTTCTATTTATAGTGGTTAATTAAAATACCTGGTATCACCTCATGATCCCCGAATACATAATGCACTATCAACAACATTTTATGACTACTAAACTGAGTTATAAATATTATTATCATTTACTTGTAATATATTAAAATATATTACGTGATAATAATTGGGTCATTAACTTGACTCATCATTTCCATAATATTAATTGAACCTTGAATAATTTAATATTCGTCAATTAATATTTTTCATGTATTTACTCAAAACTCATAAATACATTTAATAAATAAATTCAAAACTCATTATTCTAAACTAGAATAATATGAATTTATTTATTGCATTGGTGATCGTTTAACCTTGGACAAATCCCGGACCCTAGTGGTGGGCCCACCATGTTCAAAACTCATATTCAACTGAATAGGGAAAATTCTTGAATACGCTATTGTGTGTGACCCTCTAGGATCTTATCTCGACAGTAGTGAATAGTATTCACACACCAAGAGTGGGATCTAGCAACCCATCATGGCCCTTGAAGAGACAAGGATTGTCGTAGCAATGAAAAACAACCTATGAACACGTAGTTTGTAATGTAATCTCTTTATCTGTAATATCTCATAAAGGTGTATGTAATCACGTGTAATTTCCATTTTCTTACTTTATAGTTTGTTGATTTAACTCGATGGATTTACCCTTGATTGTCATGGTCATGGTCTTATAAAGGTACTTCCATCCTTATCAACATGGAATGATATATATTACTTCCATAACCCGGAAGCAACAAATCCTTTCTTGACCATTCAACCAATGCCATGCCACCAATGATGCCCCCAACACAAACTACCTCGCCATGACTTCATCACCATTGTTTTCATCGTTCATCAAAGTACGTAATCAAATGACATACATTGGTAATGATATCAAGTTAGGATACCATTACACATGATCATAGATAAGAACATCCAATGACACCTGAAACATGAGGTGTTCCTATTGGTTGGTCAGTCTTCATGATCTCACTACTAGAGATCACCAAGTGTGGACTTCATGAGAATAAGTCTCAATACTTATGATCCCCTAACACATAATAGTCAAACATCTACTATGTCTAGTCTATAAGATGTATCTATACCATAGAACATATATTTAATATTAATGTCATAGTATCTAGAGGTTCTCATTATAGCATGGGCTCTGCTATAACCTTTCGATAAAAAAATTAATCTTTGGGAATTACCATTTCAATAGTGGATGCAGAAAATTATACACTATAATGGTAAGATGACATCATGTATAGCTAATTGTATACACGATATAGTAATCAAAATCACTGAATAGTTGGGTATAGGTCACCCACTATTTCAAAACATGTGAATCATTCTCAGTGTGAGAAATAAGAGGAATTGAAAGATCTGAAAATCCACACACTTTTCCTTCTCTACTGGTAGAAGATAAGGAGAACAATGATGCAAGAGGTTGGGGTTACGGCACTTCCATCTCTTCACTTAACCCAAAAAAGGAATGAAGGTGAAGGAATTAGTGGTAAAGAGTAGAAATACTACAACCTCATTAAAGAAAGGCTAGGGGTTTACTCTAGGTGAGATTCCTTAAAATCAGTTCTGCAGCGGGAAGAGGATCTGATTCCATGTTGAATGGAAAATAAAACTGTAATACTTACCCTCACCAATGGGAATTGGAAGCTCCAGATCTTAGAGAAGATAAGGGAAACACATGGACCAAACCCTAATGTCTATGACTGGGAACATTTTGACACATTCCCTAGGGTAAGGGTCCTCATGACTATGAGAATACAAACCCATACACACTCTGAAGACCCAAACCAGCCAATCAGACAAGTACAGGAAACCTGTGACCATAGGAATACAAACCCAAGTGGAGGGCACACCAATGTTCCACTAATCATGGTTGTGTATGTCTGGATGTCTTGATGGAGGTTTCGACATTCCACCTTTCATACAAGGGATCCAAGGAAGAGGAGTCTCTACCATGGGTGGCTCAGAAAAGGGCTTGAAGGGTGGCTCATGTTGGTTCTGGGTGCAGGTGATTGGCGTGGGTATGCCGCGTAGGTGTGCACATAGGGAATGGGAGGAACTAAAAGTACTTTATGTAGGGGATAAAGTCCTGTGTGATCTGTATATGCCTCGTTCAATAGGCCACTGGGGAAAAAACACTTGGGTAAGGCTTTTTCCAAGGTGCCTTGGGTCTCCCCTGGTGTCCCTGAAAGGATCTCATGCAGGTACCTAATGGGGGAGATGGAAATCGCATAGGTGGATTCTCCTTAGGTTATAATGGTCACTATGTAGGTGTCTTATGTATTTATACCCTAAAGGGGATTTTATCTGGCTTATCCCCTTTAATTTTCTCTTCTTTCATGTTTTATAGAGCTACCTAAGAAATTTAAGGGGACCTGGGTGAAGGTGTGATGTAATGAGAACTCTAGGGGTTCTTCTAATTTTTTAGTTCCCTAAATGAGAAGCCCTGAAATCCTATTTATTGGAAAATATGGGACCTTGGGAGAAGGTGGTTTTCTATACAGGTCGATGGTGTTGATCTACGGTGTAAATGTACAGTGTAGGAATGTTGGTGCCTTTTTTCTGCACAAATGTTCGGCTTAGGTATCCTGCTTCTTTGGTCTACACAGGGTAGTTGTGTAGGCTATATAATACATATGTCTATGTGCACATAGGTTTATTTAGACAAGTCTATTGGTTCTCTAAAAATTTATTTATCACTTTAACACACCTAATTTCCTCTTCATAATCTTTTCATCCTCCTTGATAAAAAGAACTATCAACAATGTTACAAATCTCAAAATTATGATCTGAATCCCAATTCTCAAAACACCAACCTATACTGGAAAATATTAAAATTTCCTCTACTTTTCACAAAATCGTATAGAATTGAGTGTTTATAATATTATTTTGTTCCTTCTTTAAATCCTAATCTTCATTGGTATTCATCACAATAGCCTATATTCACTCTAATTTCCAAATCTATAAATTTTATTTACCCTATTCTCCACTTTGATCCTCATTTAAATTAAGTATTAATTATTCCAAATTGTGCTCCCTGAATTTTACATAATTCACCCACTTATTGGGTCTTAAAACTACCCATTAATCAGCAATTTAGTCAATCAGGTCAACTATAATTCCATGAAATATGATATATATTAAAAACTAATATAATTTCCTTGATTTACATTCTTTGTTTTATGGCTACCATTATTGAAGAATGATTCTTAATAAAAACTCCTAGATTACGACATGATGTATTTCAACATGGAATTATCCCAGTCAATAACCTTATCCATGAAATCCTTCCAAATATTATATTTAAATTTTATAAATATCATGTAGTGATCTAATTAAATATTTTAAATATCTAAACTAGCTACGGTGTGGCCCTACTAATTACAACATGAGGTCTTGCTTTCCAAGAAATAAACTTTATAGTGTTCTTCCCAAAATTCACCCTTTATGATGTGTCTGGGTAGATCATGACATGGGAATCCTATCTTTAATACTACTATGGTGTGTTCAATATGGTTCTGATGTGATCTCATTATGTCTTAAAAAACAACATTTCATCTTATTTTCACATCCAGACACTATGGCATAGTAGTTTCCCTACACACCATACTTCTATATTATTTCATTATTATGCACCATTTGTTATAGACCACATCTTCATTTCACAACACACTTCTATCTAAAAACTCATTTTATCTTATATAGATGGAGTTGTGTAATGGAACATTCAATCATGGTTTGATTTACCTTTTCATATCCCCAGTCCAACCTTATGTAACCTCCATAAAACCCTTATTATTCTTACATAACTACTGATTAATCTAATATAGCTTCCTTTTATAGTATTAGTACCATGATTACATCATGATCTTGTCTCTTCTAGAAAATAAAACTCCAAAAAGTCTCTTATATTTTCTAGGTTCCTATAAGCATCTATAATTCTCATGCCTTGAAAAGTATAACCAATTTAAATTTCAAACAATTATTCATAACATTTTGGAAACAACATAATCCTCCTTAAGTTAATAAACATAATCCAATGATTACCTTAGTTCCAACATATATAGAATAATTTCATTAAAACAAATCAATTCTTCCTACATTAAAAACGTGTTTTTGAATTTTAATAGATTAATTTTAGATTTATGTGTATTTTATCCCCCTTTTATAACATAATTAAATGGTAACAAATTGATAGTAAGTGATTTGGATTGTATCTAAATTTCTTCCACTTGATGTGTTTATAAATTTCTCACACTTTTGATGAAGTTGAAATATTCCGCACTTCATGGGGACTCAATAACTTTTACCCAGTATATTTACTCCATCTTTGATAGAAAAACCATGTTTTCATTTTATCCTTTTGAAACCAAAAAATATTTTCAAAAGAAACAAATAAAAATGATAATAATTTGAGGGTTAATCCAACTCATAACCATCCCACATTGATTCATCCATGTAATGGTCCTCAAACTACAAGTTAGAGAATCTAAATCATTGAATACAAGACAATAGAAATATCAATTAACCATTATAAGCCTATAAGAGAAAACTCATTGTAGGAAACAAGATTAATCAATAATTAAGACAATTTTTCCCATAAGTGATCATCTAATAGAAATTATTTTGAATACTATCTTTGATTTTTTAAATAAAAATCTATTACCATGCTAAAAATTTCATCAAGTAATTCAATTAAAAATAAGGTAAACGGGTTCAAAAACTCATACCTTATTTTTTTGAAAGAAATAGGTTTCCCCAATTGGAATAAACTTGGAACCATAAGTTTCCTAGATTTACCAAAAATAATATTCATAATTTATTATCCATATTTTAGATCAATCCCTTTCTCTAATTCCTTGGTCACATCAATAGCATGTTAGTGTCCCTCTATTATCATTTCAGAAACTACCATTGTCTCCTTCATCTATTTGGAGTTTTGAGAGGTGTCAATTGTTATCTTAATATATATAGTATAATTAACACTTAATCATTTAATAAATTTTTATCCACTTAAAATAGCTCTATATTACTACATCAAAGTGGATTGGGTATACTAATCCATAAAATAAGTCTCATTGAATCTTTGACTGGTCATATTCTTTTTATCCTCATTACCCTTGGAATATTTGGCATGATCCTCTTTCTTTTCCTCATATAACTTTACAATAACATCATTATGAATCCTTTTCTTGAAAATATTATAATTAATATTTTAAATACAATTTCACTAAAATCCATGAGAGAATAGTTTTAGTTATGTGTACTAATTGTTTCACCGACCATAATTCTCCTTGAGTCCACCCAGATTGGTAGTAATTATCTCTTTTGTTTCATACTATTATGCTTTATTATTCTTCTTAATTTTTACTACTAGAATTTTTTACTAACATTTATTCAATTTTTATCAAAAAAACTTCATCCTACATAACACTCTCATGTCTCTCATTCCTCTGTTAAATAAGTATTTCCATTAGATACCATGATTTTATTTCCATATTTTTGTTTCTTCTTATTAATGGTGTGTTTCTCCATTAGTGAGGAATTCGATTATGACTCATCGTTATGGTTAAGTATCCCCCTAGAATCATACACATTATCCATTAATAGGATGTCTTTCCCTTAATTTTTTTCTTCCTCTACTCATGATATAAATCTCTTTATCTTCTCAAAGATGATATTTCCTTATTTTTAACCCATTCACCCATGTGTTTCATTATTATTAGGGTGTCCAAATTAGAATCACTCCTAATCAAATCAAGAAAATTTCCATAATTTTAATTACTTAAATTTTACTTGAGATTCTCCCCATTGTAATTAATTTCCATCCTTCTTTTAGAGATCCTCTTTCTTTTAGTATCCAGTCAAAGGTTTCTTTCTTCTCTTGTGGTTTCTCAACAAGATCTTGTGGCAGTACGCACATCAAATGTGCATGATCCTCTGAATAAAAAAGATTAGAATCCATAAAATTTATCTCCATGGATTTATGGTGCTCCAATTCTATAACTTCTTATTAAGATAAACACATCTTGGAATCCTTAAGATCATCCCAAAATCCCTCAATGATATCTTAGTGGGTCATCAATCTATATTTCTAGGAATCTAATCCATCTTCAATTTGTGAGGCATATATACTTAGGAAATATTCATCATGTTGAGACAAATAAAACCTCTACTTTAAAATTTAAATATCATCTAAAAGCTTATTTTTTTCTCTTTTAATCTCCATGTAATTTTTTAAGGATCCTCATGATATTTTTTAGTGGTTACCATCAATTTCCTTAATTTATTTTATTCCATTTTCTTTCAATTACTAAATTTATTATTACATATAGACTCCATTATTTTGTTAGAATATTATCTTATAAACTAGTGGAAATATCATTAAAATTAAATTTATAATATAAGGAATCTATAATGAACCATATCATTATGGGTCGGTGAAGTCTGAGGGGAATTTTAATTTTTTGATTTTGTTCAAGGATCAGGATTCCGAACCATGTTTTAAATTGTTCTGGGGATGTTTTGAGAGTGGTATTTCAATGGAAGAACACCCATTGTGAATTTTGGGGTATCTATTGAATTATGTTTTAGGTATAGGTTTTGTCATGTCCATAGGGTCATATCATGATGAGGTGAGGCATGAGGGGTAGAACCTCTACTCGGGATTAGTCATGTCACGACCTAGATAGTCTCACTATAATGGGTCTTAGTCTGAGGTGTGGGCCCTATGTATTCAAGAAGATCACATTGTGACACATAGTTCGTTCCATGACCAGGGTGGTGGGTTATTTTTTTAGGGGTATAATGGTCATTTTAGGATTTAAATTTTAAAATCTCCTTGGGTTTTTCTTCTAAGTGGATGCATGAATAAGGGAGTCTAAGTTCCTATTCCCCTTTATTTCTCCCTCTTACCTCCCTTCAATATAACTCATTTGGGGTGGTTTATTCATAAGGATTCAAGTTAGGTTTCCTATCCATATCTTCTTTTCTCTTCTCCTTAGTTCTTCCTAATTTTTGGCTCACTCGGTTAGGGTATTGAGAAGCTGATCCCACCCAATTATGGTATATTAGTTCTGATTGATGGGTATTTGGTTCTCAATGTTTATTTTGGTCCCCTAGAACCAACTTATTTGTTATTTATGATTACATATATTCATGGTTTTAAATATTAATAATGTTTTTATCAGATCATGATTTCTCTTCAACATGACATTGCATGTGATAATGTCCTAAGGGTACCAATCACACTGAAAGGTCATTGAGATTCCCCATTGTGTTGAGAACCTATAAGTGATATGATGGCATTCTTAAATACATATTCTATAGTATAATCATATAATATAATGGGACACATGTGATATAACCTATTAATTGTTGGGTCTCATAAAAAAATACACTTATTCTCATAAAGTTTATCCATGGTAATCTTCAAGAGAAAGAGGTTATGAGAACTTGACTCACCAGTAGGAAAACCAAATTTATATGTGTTATTAGATATTTCTATAAATAGAAATGTATAATGGTACTTAGACATAAATATTATTATAAATTCATATTATGAATCATGTACTTTTATGTATTGATGAAAACTATGATGAAATATGATCACATTGAGGTATGATACATTGGGTGCATCATGGATGATATTGTATTAATGAATACTATAAGGAAGGATTTTCCCCTTTTTTTCTTAACAAAAGTTGATATCTCAAGACCTTTGATAGGAATGGAACTTTATGATTAGTTTTATTATTGTATATTTTTTTTTCATGTTCATTTTCAGAAAGACAAATAAACAAACATGAATCACATAGTTTGGTGACACCGGTAAGAAACAAAATTGATTAGATATATCAAGATAAAGGTATTATATTATGTAGTGTAAATTCCAAAGTGGTATTATGTTAGGACCCCCTCCCCACAAGGTGTAACCCTCATGGGCTAACAATTGGAGAAGAAAGATAGTGACACCTGAGTCCCTCCTCCAGTAGGCCCCAAGTTGGAAACTACCACCGAGGGTATAGTAAACATACATATGGGAGACATTACCCTATAATAGAACACATGCGGAAGAGATAGATAATATAAAAACCAAAAAACTTCTGTTTATACTCCAATATAAAATAAAACCTAAGTATAAAAATGTAATTTCATGTAATAACTATTAAAAATGAAAGGAAACTACATGTACCAAAAGAAAAGTAAAGATGACAGTGATCAAGAAGCTCAAATAGATCTTCTTAAACCCTAAGCTAGTAGTAACTAGCCTGGTCTCCAACCTACTCCAGTTGACCCAAAAAATAGTTTATATATATTTAGGGTGAGTATAATAGTATACTCAATAGGATCCTCCCCAGAGCCTCTCATGAAAAAGGGTAAGGAAAACATGCTAAATCACAATGAACAACAAGTGAAACTAACTCATCCCCTAAATAGGTATACTAAGTTCCTATACTCACCATGGATACTATCACCAAGTATCACATAAAAAGACATATAATAAAGAATATCAAGGGCACCCCACCACTACTTCCCCACTGGTTTTCAATTCTGCCCCAACGTCGCACGTCTTGAGCATCTCTCTTCAAAAAAACTATCCTGCATACACCTAGGAGAAGTACCAAAACATGCACCTCATGAAATACACCACCACATTCATGTAACCAAAAGTAACCAGGTAGTTCTCAGGGAGCCACCACAGCTCGTATAACATGTATCATACATTAGGTATGATACCTCAATCCATCACATCCCATACACTGAGTAAGGATCCTCAAACAGTTATAGCCTATACATGTTATACCTATAGTAGTCTTTAGGAAACTATAACTAGAATACATGTGTGTGAAATAACCATAAGCCATTATATCCCTCTACACACATATATGGGGAAAAGTAAATATCGTGCATACCATAACAAATAACTACCAAGATAAGAGAGCAGAGCCAAAGGGGGTAGTCATCTATCCTCAAATCAGAATGTTAGGGACCCCCCCCCCCCAGGGCTCAGAATACCCAAGGTGTTATTCTCCCTAATTGATAGGGTGGATTAGCATATAGAAGCACAAAAAGTATATGATATAATATATCTCAAAACCACACTATGGGAAAATCCTAGTATTATAATCAACTACATCTAACGTCTCTCAGACTCACGGTTGCCACTGGTAAGACCAGATATCCTATAAGCACACAAACATTTAAAGAGGTATATTAAGTTATTTTATACATTTTTCATCAGTTTCAATTTTAGTTAATTAATCATTTAACCATTATTAACTATTAAAATTTTCCACATTACATTAGAATCACAACAATGATCCAACCCCTCCAGTAATAAGAAAATCAAGTCCACAACTTCTCAGAATTATAACCTCAGCATTGCATCCTACTAAGCTCTGATCCCATAGGTTAAATATTTATTCATTTATTAACATCATTACTTTCCATATTACTAATTATTCTAGGAAAATATTCTAAGCTACTAAAAACAACAGGCTCAACATGATGAGTAGATAAACTACCTTTCAAGTCTTCACCACCTATAGTAGAAGCATAGGCCCATCCAACCACAGGAAGCTAAAAATGGAAAGCACGTGGCATACCATGCACATCTTCATCTCTCTTAGAAGGAGAGTAACCAAAACCATCTACCTCAGGTAGTGGGAAAATTAAATCAAATAAACAATAATATGGCCATCAATAAAGAAACTAATTCAAACAAGTATCTATTTTCCATAAAAATGGGTAATCCCAGCTTTAACCCATTATTTCATCTCCAGTGTCCTCCTTTACACCCACATTAATATACTGATGCATCTCTCTACTACAAGAGTCAACTGTTGTCACAAATACTGGGCCTCCCCACCCCACATACCACAACATCCCTCTAGGCTCATCCATCTTAGGATCACATTACATCTAGGCCTCCATACCCCACATACCACAACATCCCTCTAAGATCATCCATCCAAGGCTCATGTCACATCACAAGAAATAGGAAACAAACATAGCAACTGAACTCTTGTCCCAAAAGAAATTCATTCATCCTTCACACAAAACAAGATCTCATAGCTCCAAAGCACAAGGTACTTGGCCTTTATAAGCAAGCAGGAAACTCAATCCCTATAAAGGTATTATCTTTTACAAACAACCAGTTCTTATTCCATATTAAATTAACTGATTCATTATTCACAAGTTCTAACTATGGTCAACCTAAGAAACAAGATATCACAAGATATCACAAATTAATTAAACAATTATTTTAACATGCCTTTAATTATTTTATCAACAAGCATCATCATGCTCAGTTTCATTAACCAATTCATTTAAACATGCATATTTTCATCAATTTGATTATCATAAAATAACAACAACAATAACTGGATTCATTAAACCTACCTCTTTACCTTTTATCCAGTTAATTTTCAATTAATTATGGATTTACATTATTTACCTATTTCAATCAAGAACAACATGTTAATCCAAGAAAGGCATAGATATCACACTATCTAGAAAATCAAGAGTCAAACCATTCTTATGGTACAAACAACAACATCGCCAATTGATCGATATTAATTCTTTAATCTAGTTCAAGTAATTATTAGGTAAATTTCATTGTTATCCAAGGGGATAAATCATACTAACTCTATAATTTTACGTAATTAAATAGAGAAGCAATGAATCTCCTACCACAAAAAGGTCATTGACATTCTTCGCATGAGAATGTACCTGTAACAGATCTCTGATAACTCCTCCCATAAGAACTGCATCTATCTGAGGATTTCATGGCACAACCACACCAACAAAAACCAAGTGAAACCCTATTTTAACCATGGGTAAGCAAACACCATAGTACAGAGAGAATATATGATAGGAAATGAGATCAAACTATGATAAATCAATAGAAAACAAAGGAAAAAACACCTTGGATCAACCCAAGTTACCATAGATCAAATATGAAGCTAGAAATCAATCCTAGATGAATGAATCCCTAAAACATTAAAGAGGGGGTCACTGGGACACCTGGAGGTGAGATAGAACCACTACATTCATAGGGTTTTACAACCCAAGAAGTTGGAAATGTTTTAAAACATACAACATAAGGGAATTACATGATGTGTAATCCCCTTCCAGTTTTTGTAATTCTAAGGGTTCGGTTTCTAATGAAAATGCATCACCTATTCAATTTATTTTATTTTTTAAACCTCGATCTATTACAAGATGTGAATCCCACTTTCAAATTTTGTAACTCTTCATGACATGAAATCCATCCCTTCTTAGAACTCCCAGAAATTGAACAACCACAGGATTCCTCCAAGCCTCCCCCTAGCACCTCAAGCCTCGAAAACATGCAGAGGTTTGATCCATGTGGATTCATGACCATACATTAGATACCACTCAAAAAATTATCATCCTCAATAATCCAAAAACCAATCTAGAGAGGAAACAGAAATGGGGTCATTCAAACAGCCACCCCATGAGATACCTCTCAAAGCTCCCACCACCACATAAGCTTAACCACCACACTAAGGGAACAATGAAAAACCATGAAAAATCCACAACCAGATCCTAAACACTCTCTCAGGGGAGATACCTCTCAAAAGAGAGAAATCCACAACAAAAAACAAGAGAAATCCATCTCACAAACCAGAAAAGTTCTACAACCATAAAATGAATAGTGTTACAAGAGAAGAGCTAAATGCTAAAAATCTCAAGGTACTAATAATGTATTTGTGACTCACATTCTCAGGTACTCTCCTCCATGCCACCATACCACCATAAGACACGAACCAAGGGGATAACATTACTATAAAACACCTTCTCCTGGTGGTCCTGGATCTCTATAGGATACTCCTCAAAGGTCGCATCATTATCAACATCAATCTAGCCCCAATCGATTATGTGAGAGTCATCATGAGGATAAAAATAGAGTTGAAACATGTAAAAAATATCATGTATCTAGCTCATTTATAGGTTAAGTGTTGCCCTATAGTCCACTGATCCAACATGAGCTAACACCAAAAAAGGCCCAATGAACCAGGGAGAAAGCTTACCCTCATGACAAAACCTTCAATGCCCACAATGGGGAGTCACCTTTAGGAACACATGATCCCCAAAATTGAACTCCAAAGGTATGCTCATATTATCAGCATAATATTTTTGATGATCCTTCACTGCCTTCATCCTCTCACAAATCACCTGAACCATATCTATCGTATTCTACACCAGTTTTAGCCTGAGAATTTTTAACTCTCTGACCCTAGTCTAGCACAACAGAGAATGGAAAGTTTAGACATACAAGGCTTCAAACGGCGCCATACCGATGGTGGAGTGAAAAATATTGTTTTAAGAGAACTCTACCAAGGGTAGGTGCCTCATCCAAAAATCTCCAAAATCTAGTACATAAGAGTGCAACATGTATTCAAGGGTCTGAATGGTCCACTCTATTTGAATGTCTATCTGCAAATGAAAATCAGTGCTCAGGAATAGCGGAGAACCAAAATCATACTGGAGACCTCTCCACAACCTGGATTTAAAACAAGGATCTCAATAGTAAATGATCATCCTTAGGACTCCATGGAGTCTCACCACCTCCTCTAGATATTGCCTCAACAAAACCTCCACTAACCTCGACTCCTTGAAGACAATAAAGTGAGACGATTTCATCAAATGATCCACTACCACCCATAAAGTGTCATAAGCTCCCTGAGCTCGACATAAACTGGTAAAAAATCCATCGAGACGTCCTCCCACTTCAAATGAGGAACATCTAACATCTGGAGAGAACCACTGGGAACATAGTGTTTAGACTTCACCTTATGGCAGACCAAACATCGATACACATACTTCACAACTACACACTTCAAACTAGCCACCAGAATTTACCTCTCAAAGTTCGGTGCATATTTATCATGATAGGATGTACTTCTAAAGGTGATCTATGGAACTCTTTGATAACTACCTCATGCATTGTCAAAGTAATGAAAAGTATTCCCTAAAACAGCACTTGGTGTTGTTCATCCTTAGACCAACCATCAGGGGCCTCGCCACAAATAACTCAGTCTCTCCATACCTCCACCTCAAGATCCCCCAACTAGGATTCCTCCACCTACTAAACTAGATTTTACTAAAACATCATCTAAAAAAGACAATATCTCCCCACAACTTCTCCCATATCTAGACGCAATGCTAAAAGTTCTTCCATCACTCTCCAAGAATCACCTACTTCCCACATTGCATCATGGTGCGACTTCCTGATCAACACATCAACCATAACATTCCCCTTTTCAGGTGTATATGAAATATCAAAGTCATAATCCTATAATAACTCCACCCACATATGCTGACGCGAGTTCAAGTCACATTGGGATAAAACATACCTCATGATCTTATGATCGGTGAATACCACAGAATTCTAACCTAGGGGGTAATGTATCCTCAAATTCAGGGAAAGAACACTTCTACCAAATCAATATCATGGGTGGTATAATTATTCTCATGGGGGCGTAACTACTGATACCCATAAAAAAAGACCGATCTCTCTTGCATCAGAACACAACCCAGCCCAAGATGAAAATAATCATAGAAAACTTCAAACTAAACTCCTTTTTTTGGAAGAAAAGTAACTAGAGCACTGACCAACTTCTTCTTTAGATACTCATAAGCTATCTAACACTGATAAGTCCACAAGAACGCCTAATCCTTTCTAGTCAATGTTGTTAGAGGATTCAAAATATGAGATAAATCGGCTATAAATCTCTTATAATATCCTAAAATACCAAGGAATCTTTGCACCTATGCCAATGTCTTGGGGGATTCCCAGACACAACTTCATCTACCTTTGATGGATCCACAGCTACTCTCTACTGGGATATAACATGCCCCAAGAAATAGACTTTTCAATCCCAAAACTCACACTTTGGAAACATCACAAACAACTTATCATGGTGAAGAACTCCCAAAATGGAATGAATATTCTTTACACTCTCCTCCTCAGAAGTATAGTATATAAGTATTTCCTTCATAAAATCCACCACAAACTTATCTAGGAACTCACAGAGCACAGCATTCATTAACCCCATGAACACAACTGGAGCATTTTTCGCACCGAACAACATCACAATGAACTCTTAATGCCCATTACAATGATGGAAAGTATTCTTTGAGATATCCTCATCCTTTACACACATCTGATGATATCCTGACCAAAAATCGATCTTTGAGAACCAAATCGCACCCTTTAGTTGATCGAATAAATCATTAATCTGCGGAAGAGGATAGCATTTATTCACTGTCACTTGGTTCAAGCGATGATAATCAATACACAACCAAAAAATTTCATCATTCTTCTTTATAAAAAAAATAGGTGCACCCCACAGTGACACACTTGGACAAAAAAAACCACATCGCGGCAAACAATTGAGTTGTATACGCAACTCTCACAACTTATAAGGCATCATCCTTTATGGAGACATTGAGATAGGAGACACACCTAGCTATAGTTCAATCTCGAACTTGATCTATCATTGTGGGGGTAATGCTACAACCTCCTCTGGAAATACATCTGGTTACTCTTCTAATACCCTATAAAACACCAAGTATTGAACCTCCAAAAAACTCATCATAAGCTCATCCATTAAGGATAACAAGGATGAAACACGCCTCTAACCCATATGAGGGTCTCGATCACCAAAAAACACTACTGGATCTCCATCAACATCGAAGAAAACATCCTGCCTCCTGAAGAAATCCATGATATCCTACACTAAATACAATAAATCCATGCTAAGGATGATTTCATATGGTTTTATTCATAAACATAAGAAATCTACCCAATATTATCACTTCCCCATCACTATCTCATTATTTCTACATACTTCAAACAAGTCATCTCAACCTCTAACTAGGGTATTAAATGTCAAGGGAATTGGAAATTATCTCTACCTCGAGTCCCAAAGCATGGAAAAGGGTAGGTGATATGAAGAAGTGTATCTCTATTGGATCAAACAAGGCAAAAAACCTTGTAGAAAACAAGAAAAGGGTACCTTGAATGACATCAATCTCACCCGGTGCTGGAAATGCTAAAACATGAAGCTGAGCACAACCTACTACATGGCATCTCTGAACCTACTAAAGACCACCTCCATGGCTTCACTCCACTATCTGAGGATGGGGAGAGTCCCAAGGATTTCATCTTTCTGATCTAACTACTCTCTACTGATCCCAAATAGGAGCAACCTACTACTGCTATCTTGGCTGGAACTACCAAAATGGAGGAATCAAAAGTGGTACAATTGGCACATGCTGATTACTCAGAAATTTTGGGCACTCTTATCACTGATTACCTCAACCTCTATAAAAAACATGTGTATGATCCCTTGGTATATGCCTAAGATCCTCCACCCCCTAAGAAACAGGACATTGAGGGATATGACTTACCCCTAGCTGATTAGAAGCCCTTTTGTCCTGAAAAATGGGAACCTCATACCATAGATCTACTTCGTAAGGAACCCTAAAGGCCCATCTCTCATAGTGATTCAGTTATGGATAACATACTATCGATGAACTATCCTCTATCAATCATCTTGATATACATCTTCAGTATAAACAGAATGACCTGGAGCTAGATATCTAGATGCAAAGCCTCCTCTAAATCCTCTACCTAGCCTCCTCATCTGGAAACAGGTCTGAATCATGTCGTAGAAGGTTTCTGAAATGGATCCCAAACTCTCACACACTAAAGCTCCCCTTCTTAATGGTAAACATCTCCTAGTAACTGGACGCCTTCACTGTCAAAGAAAGAAACTTGGTTTTGAACTGGTCTCAGAACTCCTCTCATGAGACTGCTAACTCCTTGTGATCTCTAAGGAACAAGAACCAAAACTTCATCAGTGCCCCATATAGCATCGTTACAACTAATGATACCCAATGCTCCTTATGAGCATGGATCGAACTGAAAGATATCTCAAGCTCATCCAACCAGTATTCTATGACTCCATGTGAAATGGATCCCTCATACCTCTACACCATCGGGTGTTGAAACTCTCGAAGTGTCCTCCTCCAAGTGTCATCGTCGTCAACCAATACTTTGTGGTGATATACTGGTGCAATTTTCTGAACATATTCTATAAAAACCTGATGAGGTCATCGACCTATATTCATGCCTATAAAATTACAAATAACTATATCTCCAAAACCTAGAATATAGAAAACTTTAACATTAATTAATTTTTTTCTTTTATTCATTTTAGGTTAACCTGTCTCAATGTCTATCCATTCAAACACAAGTGTAAATAACAATGATACATGATACTTTCCTTGGTCTCTACCCTAAAACTAGTATCACCTCATTTAATAGCCACTGTAAGCTTAAAGTTATGTGCATCAGATCACAGGGTGACAAAATACCCATGCCTCAACTGGTCTCCCTAGTTTACAACACTTTTTAAACATAGCTGACATTGTTTCCCTACCAGCCCATGTAACCTCACATGTGACTAACTCCAAACGCCATCCTATCCCTCAACTAGACCTCTGATGTTACTCTATAACATCCCCCTACCCACAAGGTGTACCCCTCATGGGCTAGCAATGGGAGAATAGAGATAGTGACACCTGATTCCCACCTCCAGTAGGTCCTAGGTTGGTGGCTAGCACTTAGGGTATAGTAAACACACATATGGGAGTCATTTCCATATAATAGAAGACATGAAGAAGAGAGAGATAAGATATACACTGACGAACTCCTTCTCAAACTCTAATATAAAATAAAACCCAAGCACAAAAATTTAATTGAATGCAAGAACTACTAAAACTGAAATAAAACTAAAAGTACCAAAATAAAAGTAAGGATAGCGGAGATCATGAATCCCAAATAGATCATGTTAAACCCTAAGCTATTAATAACCAACTTGTTCTCTAACCCACTCTAGATAACTTGAAAAATAGTATATATATATATATATACATAGTTTTAGTATAACAGTATACTTAGAAAGATCCTCCTCGGAGCCTCTCATGAAAAAAGGTAAAGAAAGCATGATAAAGCACAATGAACAACAAGTGAAACTAACTCATCACCTAAAAAGGTAGACTAAGTTCCCAACCTCACCATGGATTCTCTCACCAATTATTGCATACAAGTACATATAATAAATAATATCAAGATTACCCTCCTATGGATTCCCCATTGGTTTACCCCTCTTCCCCAACGTCACATGTCTTGACCATATCTCTCCAAAAAGGCTACCACATAAACACCTAGGTGAAGCACCACAACATGAACCTCATGCAAAAAACCACCACATCCATGTATCCAAAAGTAATCAGGTAGTTCTTGGGATCCACCATAGCTTGCATAACATGTATCATACATCAGGTATTATACCTCAATCCATCACAACCCATACACCAAGTAAGGATCCTCAATCTTTCACAGCCTATACACATTATACCTATAGTATTCCTTAGGAAACTATAACCAGAATACATGTGTGTGAAATAAACATAAGCCATTATATCATTCTACACACATATATAGGGAAAACTAACCATTGTTCATACCATCACAAGTAACTACCAAGACAAGATATCGGGGAAAAAGGTGGTAGTCGTCCATCCATCCTCCCACTGGGATGTTGGGGAACCCCCCCCCCCCCCCCATGTCTCATAATCCTCAAGGTTTTAGTCTCCCTAACTGATAGGGAAGAGTATTGTATAGAAAAAAAAGTACATGATATAATATAGATCACAACCAAGCTATGGGAATATCCTATTCTTAGACTCAACTACAGCAAACATCTCTTAGACTCTCGACTGCTACTACTAAGACTAGATATCCTATAAGAACACAATCATTTAAAGAGATACCTACATTAAGTTATTTTATCCCTTTTTCATTAGTTTCACTTTATGTTATTTAATTATTTAGCCATTAATTAACCATTAAAATTTTACACATTACATTACATTAGCATCGCAATAAGGATCCATTCCCTATAGGCATTAGCAAACCGAGTCCATAGCTTCTCATAATTATAACCTCAGTATTGCATCCCAGCAGTCTCCAACCCCATGGATTAAAAATTTATTTATTTACTAACATCATTACTTTCCATATTACCATGTATTCTAGGAAAACATTATAATCTAACAAACACAAGGGGATCAAATACGGTGAGTAGATGAACTACCCATCGAATCTTCACCACCTATAGCAGGAGCATAGACCCATACAACCATGAGAAGATAAACATGGAAAGAACATGGAATACCCCACATGTCTTAGCCTCTATTGGAAGGAGAGTAACAAAAACCATCTGTCTCAAGTAGTGGGGAAAGGAAAGAAGATAAAAAACAATGTGGTCATCGTCCAAGCAACTGATTCAAACAAGCATCCAGCTTCCATAACAATGGTTAAGACCAACATCAACCCATTCTATGTCATCCTTACCACCCACATTCATATCATGATACATCTCACCACTAGAGGCATCAACTTATACCACAACAACTGGGCCTCCCCGCCCCACATACCACAACAACCCACCTGGATCAGCCATCCCAGGATCACATCACATTCGGGCCTCTCTACCCCACATAATACAATATCCCTCTAAGCTAAGCCATCCTGGGCTCACATCACATCAGAAGTAGTAGGAAATAAACATAGAAACCAGGATCTTGGCCCTAAAGTAAGGCATCCGGCCTTTACACACAATGATCTCTCACGGATCCAAAGCACAAGGCACTCGGCCTTTACAAGAAAGCATGCCACTCAAACCCTACAAAGTCATTATCTTTTATCATAGGACTGGTTATTATTCCAACTTGAATTAAACGATTCATTATTCACAGGTTCCAAATATGGGAAACCTAAAAAATAATCTATCCCAAGATATCACAAATTAATTAAACAATTAATTTAACATGCCTTTAATTATTTTATCATTAAGTATCATAATTCTCAGGTTCATTAACTAATTCAATTAAACATGTATATATGCATCAATTTGATTATCATCAATTTAAAAAAATAACAAATAGATTCATTAAACATGACTCTTTATATTTTAGCCAATTAATTATCAATTAATTCCATCTTTATGTTATTTACCAATTTCGATTAAGAACAATGTCCTAATCCAAGTAAGGTATTGATATCACACAATTTAGAAAATCAAGAGGCAAACTGTTATCATGGTATAAACAACAACATCACCAAGTGATCAATATCAATCTTAAATCTGGTTCAAGTAATTATTAGGTCAATTTCATTTCTATCTAAGGGTCTAAATCATGCTAACTCTATAATTTCACATAATTAAATAGAGAATCAATGAATCCCCTACCTCAAAGAGGTCATTGACACTCTTCTCATAAGAATGGATCACGCAACGGATCTCTGATCACTCCTCCCATAAGAACTGAATCCATCTGAGGATGATGTGGAACAGCCACACCTACAATAACCAAGAGAAGACCCATTAGAATCATGGGTAAAAAAATTATATAACATGGCAAGAAGATATGAGAGGAAATGAGATCAAACTAGGATAAACCATTAGAAAATGAAGGAAAACACACCTTAGATCAACTCAGGTCACCACATATTGAATATAGAATCTAATAATCGATTCTTGATGAAAGAATCACCAAAACGTTAAATAGGGGGTCGTCAGGTCACCTGGAGTTAAGAGAGAGACATTTTATCCATAGGGTTTGACAACCCAAGCAGTTGTAAATTTTTTAAAACATACAACATTGGGGAATTATATGACATGTAATCCCCTTTCACATTGTATAATTCTTGAGTTTTGGTTTCTAAGAAAAATGAATTTCCTCTTCACTTTATTTTGTTTTTCAAACCCTGGTCTATTACACAATATGAAACCCACTTTCATGTCATGTAACTCTTCACAACATGAAATCCTTACCTGATTCTAGATCCTAGAAACTGAACTACTCCAGAATTCCTCCAAGCCTCCTCTGGCAACCTCAAGCCTTGGGAACACAAAAAGGGTCAATCCACATAGATTCGGGACCTTACATAATATCTTATTGTGGCGTTAATTTATTTCATTATGGGTACCTTTCTTTGTTTCAAGATTCTAACCTTGGACTTTAGGTGGTTATTCCTAATTCCATTGAGAAAAGGGCCTAGAGGGTCACACACTAAGTATATCCAAAACCTCAGTTAAATTCTATATGAATTTAACATATTGAATAAATATTATTCTCATACATGGTATAATAAATATTCATGTTTAATTGATCAAAAATATCCAGTCACCATTTATTCGAGAGAATAAATATTAGTTAAATATGTAATAAATATTTATTCACTATTTTATTGAATGTAATATTTATATATTTATCAATGAATAATGCAGTAATATTTATTTATGAAAATAAATAGTCATTATTAAAGGTTCCATAAGTACTAGGTAGGATGCACAATATGAGTTAATGATTTGATGAGAAATGATATATTAAATATTATTTCAATAAATATTAATTTATTTAATCAATAAATAATATTTATTTATCTGTGAGTTTATCTCATGTCAAGTAAAAAATAATTTATTACTATTATTTATACATGGGGTTTATTAGGGATTAAGGGAATAATAAGGGTGCATGTTAAATTATTTATTCTCTAACCCTATCTCTATATAAACCTGATTATATCATTGTCAAATCTAATCATAATTGTGTACAATGAAAGTATATAGATAATCCTCAATCCCAAGAGAGAACTTCCTTTAGAATTATCTCAAGAATAGAGAGAAATTATCTGCTTTCACCATATTTCTTTTAGGCATAAGTACTCTTATATAAGATAATAAAAAAAGTACAGAGGGGGAAAAAGAGCAACAGATGTCCAAAAAAACAAGCCAAACAAAAGTAGTGAAAATTCATGCAACACGAGATCGGGTGTTCATGTTCTGGTGTGGGGAACGCCCACCCCTACCACGAGGATGCCTCCCTCTTCGACATGTTTTCACTTGATCCCATGGTCCTCCTCCGTCATCTGGGAGTCCATCATCAACAACTTCCTTCGTTTCTTCATCTTCAAATGCATGGTTGTATTCTTGTCCATCCTCCTCACTACTTCCAATTGCAAGAAGAGAAAAAGCATTGCGCGTGCTTACCTTGGTATGCATTTTTCTCTTAGCCGATTGTAAGGTATCATGAGACATAAGGGAGCCAATAGGTTAATTTTTTTATCCCCTGTCCTTAGAAGATTGTGAAAATCCTGTATTAGGAGTTTGAAACCCTCCTATGTCATGTGAAGAATCAATTGGCTGCTTACAGGACACCAACATAACAGTATTACCAGAGTCATCCTCCTTCCTAGGAGGTAGTTTAGCAGCAACATCTATTATCTTACCATGAGCAGGTAAAAGATAAAGATCCTTACCCTATACTTTATCTGGAACCAAGGGCAGCCATTGTTTTGAGATAGAGGGATGAGCAAACTGCTAAATCATGATTGTAGAGTGTTTGAGGGCTCGTTGTTGAAATTGTAGGTATCAAATCCCTTCTATGTTCAGTTTCACCCTTCCATCATGTAACTTGGGGGAGGCCAGTTCCAGTGGTTGATTATTAACATCAAACTCAACATAGCATTTCTCAGGTGCAGGGTTTCTTGATTTCCCTTGTTTAGAGGTAGCCCTTTTGCATTTGGATTTCAAAGAAATAGCAGACTCCATTTTTTCCTTACCTTTTCAGACCTTTGAGGCTTTTAATTTTTTTTGTTTCCACATTTCTAGATCAACATCAGCTTGAATAGACAATTCTTTAGCACCCTGACTATAATTTGAATCATTATCAGTCTGTTCATCCTCTGAACCAGAATGAGAAGCTTCTTTCTGAGACATGTAGAGGTGTGACTCACTTATAAGATCATCCCAAGAAATTTTTTTAACCTTGATAAAACCTACATTAACATGAGTCAAAGGTGCAGCCTGAGACAACTCTGCCCCCCCCCCCACCAGGCCTAATGGGAACTTCATCCCTATCCCGAACCTGGGACTTAGGGGGCTCCTCAAAACCAGCAATACTACGAATAGAATTAGTCTGTAGAATCACTTTTTTAGAGTATTGTTTCTCAGTAGTTCCATATGTCTCTTTAATCAGTGTAGTGGGATCAGTTGCTATAGTTTTCTTTCTTCTGAATTGGATGGAATCATGCCCCTTTAAGAGACAATTTGAGAAGAATGTATTACTTCTACAATTAGAGATCAGGTGGCCTATAATACCACAAATAGTACAGAAAGGAGGAGTCCTTTCATATTCAATTCTCAAACTGACCACATATTTCGGGGTTGAGATAATTACATAGTCAATTATAATAGCACTTAGATCAACTTCTACTAGTATTCTTGCAAAGTGACCGAAAGTTTCCATTTCTGTTGCATTATCCATACGGATTGGGATACCAATAGCCAAATCAATGTCATAGAGGATTTCTGGGTACCATAGTACCCAACTTAGTCCATGTACTTTGACCCAGACCTGGGCACATGTCTCTTTAAAATCATTGATGTTAAAATTCAGATTCCAGTCATGAATTCGAAGAACACCTGGTTTGAGATTAATTGACCCAACACCCTAAGAAATCCCTTTTAACTCAGCAGATGGGAAGAGGATATGGAAGAATTCACGACCTAAGGACATGCATTTGAAGTCGAAAAAACCCCAAATCATAGCTAATCTAGAAACCAAATTTAATACCATCTATAGCTTCATACACTTCGACAATGAAATACGTGAAATAAAAGAAAACTTACAAAGCTCAATTCTCTCAGAAATAGCTCCATCAGAGGCTGAGATGTGTGTAGTTAAACCTTTTCTAATGATCTGTTGTCCAATCTGATCCTTGAGGAATGAAAATGAATCCCCTGAGGAACCAGCGTGTGGAGTGAAAACTTTTGCGGAATCACTTTCTTGGACCATGGAAACTATCTCATGTCTTTCGACGCGATGATTGGGCACATATGAATATAGGTTGAGGCTACGGGGATGGTCTCATCCGTTGTGAGCTCTAAGAGTCGTCGTAGGGTTCCTCTCCCACTCCTCTATCCTGGTACCTCTTCCACCCTCTTTATTCTATAGAAAACAAGAAAAATAAATTTGTATTTAAATAAATTCTTGTGGAAATCAACATTAAATGACACAAGAATTAGAATATTCTATTAAAACACTATGGTGTTTCTATAGTGGTGTTTAAAGGTTTTCAGTGAATGTATAGATAATCACTAGGGATTATAACCTTGAATAATATGATACAATGATATAAATACCTGAAGTTCTCATTTTATTCTTCAAAAAATAAATAGTTACAATGTGTGGAAATTTTTTATTTACATAAATTAATTATAAATTATATGTGATGAAACTATATCATGGATTCCAAGTTTTATATTCATCTAGTTTTTAGGATAAATCCAAAAAACAATTATGAATTTCTATTGTTGGGAACTAACCTGGACACTTTGGCTACGCCCAGGAACCTTCATGTAGTGTCATAGTAGTTAAGTAATAATTTATAATTATTTATTATTCATTGATCAATCATACATATTTGTTGTTAGTTTTTCATTTCTAGATTATTAATTATTTAATCTATGATATGATTAATATGTTTCATTAATAAAAGAATCTTTTCTCAAGTTTTATATGATCACAAATAAGTTTAAAGCATGTGAAAAAATATTAAAGATGCCATCGGGGGTGCTGGAGGTTCTAGATGGGTGAAATTCTTACATGGAATGTAATTAAAAATTACACATCATGTACCAAGGTTCACTATATAAATAATAGTTATGGGATAAATGGATCACCTAATAGAAATAAGCACACTTTATAGTAATTTCACACTTTGTGTTCACTAGCCAGACTGTAACATGGTGTTTCATATTACACAATGTGTAGCTAGCATACACATCATGTAATTTATTCATTTTTCATTGAATTTCATGCAATCCACAAGTTCAAATGTGTATCATATATTATTATATGATGTGTGGGACTAAAAACCAAGCAATTCAGAGGTTACACACCATATAGCTGCCCTACATGGTGTGTACCTCATGAGTTTTTTTTTTGAAATACACATCAGGTTCCTAGGTATATTTCATAGACACATAGAAATTGGTATACACGATGTGGATCTTGTTAGTACACACCATGTATCTCAATCGACATATAAGTTTTATATCTCATTATTATATTCTTTGTAGTCACCCGATAAATAAAAGAACTAAATTATAAAAAAAATATAGAATTAAAACCAATTTAAATGGTCGGTAGCTTGTGTGCCTATTATATATAAATTTTTTCATAATTAATAAATGCTAAATTAATTCCATGTAATCATCTGAAAAATATTGGGGAATTTTTTTACTTGACATGTTTTCATAGATGATGGGAATCATCCAACACTCTTTGGATAAACATTAAAATTTATTAATTAATTAATTAATTGAATTCATTCAAGTGAATTTGTCTTAATAGTAAATAATTAATTAGAATGAATGCTGAAAAGTTTAAATTTGTGTATTCATTTCATGCGTGGATGATCATAGTCTTATACTAACCTATGTATGTGATTGGTTTCTTTTAATTTATTAAATTAAAATGATGTTTTGTGTGTCATTTCCTCTTTTATACTATATAGGAACTATGTATCCATTGTTATTTTATGTAAACCCCCTTAACAATTCTATTAGTTCCTATCGTCCTCGTGTGAGTAAAAGTATATTTAAGGATGGATCTCCTAGGTGAGATTAAGCGTTCAAATTATGGATCCTAGGTGAAATCAACCTAATAGATACACAAGCACACTGGTGGAATGCTGCAACTCAATCAAAGCATAGTTTAATGAGTTACTTCCCTAGGGTAAAGGATTGGTTTATCATTCACTAGATAAAACAACCATTCAAAAATCTCATGATCATGACATTTTATTATTTTATTTATGTTGGTTTCTTGGTTAAGTATTTATGGATGCGTTATCATTAAATAAATGAATTAACATGCATTCAAGATAGAATTAAAAAATCAATTATGATTAAATTTTATCTGTACATGGCTAATAATTTAACTAAAGTACACTTAATATTAAAAAAATGTAATAAGATAAAATGGATAATTTATCCATAAGGATAAAAATATATACAACCAAATATTAAGTTATAAAATCCTTCCATTACTCAGGATAACATGAAACCATATTTCAAAGTACTTTCTAGCTCCAATTTATGGTACTTTCAATTATCAATGAGTCTTAACTTGAATTTTGGGTTGAATTAACCTTGTTCACGTCAAGGTTTGACTACCCATGAAATAATTTTTATAACAATGAGGCAAGTGTTAAGGAAATACAAGTCTTCAATTTTAGGTTTGGGGAGTCCATATTGTAATATCCTAGAATTTCTATGCAATTTTTTTTTTAAATTATATGGAATTATTTTGACACCACACGCTTTGATGGCACGTGATTCTGAGGCCCGGTGAGCCCTGAACAGAATTTTGAACCTTTTTTAAGTTCATTTAAGTAAACGTGCAAGAAAGTTTTTCTAACTTTTAGAATGATTCTTGGATCAAAAATATGAGGGCACTGTTGTACTTGGAACGCCAATATTTTCCTAGAAAGGACCTAACTTCAACTGGAAAGGGTCAAATGAAAATGTTATTTTTCATACTTTTCAGAAAAAAATAAAATAACTTAAAAAGATATTTTATTTTTTTTCAAAACTCTTGAGTGGAAAATGGAATTGTTGTGTTTCAGTGATGAGGCATATTAAATAAATATCATTAATGGCTTGTTTTTTTGAAGTGTAACGATGCGACATCGTAGCGTAACAGAAATGTTGCAACGTGTCTTCTTTTAATGGGATAATGTGTTTGAGAGTTGGGAATCAAAGGGTGGATTTTTCTCTGATGAATGAGAAATATCTCTCTCTCTCTAATGATGAATGCCATTGAATAATTCCATCTAATCAAGGATTGAAGAACACCAGTGGGATGTATTTTAGAGATGACGAATGGCGATGAACGCTAATGGATTGAGGATCAATGATGGCTTGGATCTTATTCCCTCGTCAGCGAAAAGTCCTCAAACCAAGTAGGGGTTTAATTGTTTTAAGTTTTCCCCATCCTTATTCTAAAAGAACAAACACAGATCAACCCACGAACAGGTTAATCCATGGATCGTGTATTCCTGCAAGAGGGTGTTTACCTTTATGTTATTACACTGGGATTGATGATTATCTAATAGAACTATGATCCCAGCCCTCCCATGTTTTTAAACTTCTAACATAGAGGGTGCAGGCCGACAGCAACAAAGCTTGAGCCTCTCTGCTTGTGCGTTCTTCATGGTTGCATCCTCAAAATGGTGGAAAGGTGGATTCGAGAATGTGGTAGTAATGTCGGTGACCCAAGAGGCCTGAGGGCACAGGCGGTTTTGAGATCGGACCACCGGAGCGGACCCGGTGGCCCATGGAAGGTTTCGCCAATGGCCGGATGTAGGTGGGAGGCGGCGCCAACTAGCACCATGTGAGGGATGAAGTGGATGGCCCTCGCTGGCCGTGCTGGCAAAGGTAGTGCGCTCGATGTGCGCTGTGGTGGAGGAGGGTTACAGTGGATGGCTAGACGCAGCACCAGCATGGCGCCGCATAGGAGGAGCGGCCTACTCCATGCAGGCCGCGTGCTGACCATGGAGGGTAGCCGGTTGATTGAACGCACGCACCCCAACTAGACCAAGTCGATGGGATAAATTCAGGACACGCGACAACCCAGGCTAGGAAAAGAGATCGGCCCGTCAGTGTAGGTTGGGCCAGATAAATTCAGGTCACTGGGTGACCAAGAGGACTAGACCCACGGCCAACCTCATCTATGTCCATTGAGTCCAAATAGGCCTGTACAATGGGCCAGACGGATAGGATCGGGTCATGCAGGACCCTGGATTGGATTGGTCAGGTCGGTCCAAACAAGTCAGACCGATCCCAGATGCAATCGGCCCCTATTTACAAAAAGGAACGTATCTCCCAGACCGTACATCTGATTGACGCGTCGTTTGCGGTGTTGGGACCCATGTGACGGGGTGGTCCTTATGAAATCCTCTAAGTAAGATTTCATGGAAGTTAACCTAGAAAGGCTTCATGACTCAGCTACCTAGCGAGACTCCGTGACTCAACTATCAGTGATACTACGTGACTCAGGTACCCAACGAGAATCTATGACTCAACTATCAGCAAGACTCAGTGACTCAGCTACCCAGTGAGACTTCATGACTCAGCTACCTAACAAGACTCCATGACTCAGCTATTAGAGAGAATTTGTGACTTAGCTACCCAACAAGACTTTGTGACTCAGCTATCAGTGAGACTCTGTGTCTAATCTAACCTGCAAGGCTTTGTGACTCAGCTATCAGCGAGGCTCCGTGACTTAGTTACCCAACAAGGATTTTTGACTCAGCTATTGAATAGTTATAAGTGACCTGGATAACCTAAAGGAATAATTGGGGATGAGTGCCTTTGTAGTGATTGATGTTCAGTGGTTTTAACCATTGGTTTTGTTATCAACACATTAAGTTATACATGTGTCTAGATGGATCTAGTGACTCTAATCTTTTTTCATTCTTTTGTTATTTACTTTGTGGATTTTTGTGATACCCGAGTTGGTTTCAGGGTCCCTACTGAGTATTTTTATGATTATCCATGTACAGGATTCGCCTGCACCTATTGTGTCTTGTGCAGATGATGGACAGCTTTGACTGGGATCCTGGAGAGCCATGACCAGGTGGTGTTCAGAGGTGGATCTATAGACACAGTATACTTTAGTGACATCTAACAGTGAGCTACACCTACCCTTTAGGTAGTATCCTTAGCGGATGACCTCTATATCTTGTACTTCCTTTTTCTATACTTTTCTTTTCTATTGGGTTTGTATTTTGGCCCCCTTTTCCCTTTCAATTACACGTTTACTTGTGTGGTTGCTTCCTCATGTGACATACTCATTGTTGGCATCCCAATTTTAGCTTTACTTTTCATAGTTTGGGTTTTGTGTGTGTGTATAGGTTTAAATTCAATGCCTTCCTTTTTTGGATATGCCTTTTTGGTGCTAGTCGCCACCCCGTGGCCTATAGAAGGCAGGATTATGGTAGTCACGGAATGGGGCTCGAGGGATGGGTTGTGTAGAGTGGTATCATAGGTGGTCGGTTCTACCTCAAAGACCGAGAGTTGATTGTTTTATTTTTGGAAAATAGTGTTAAATTTTTTGAGTTTTACTTTCAGATTTGGGGAGTCTAGTATTGGTATAGTGGCCGACGTATCCATACCCTAGGACCCAGAATTCTTTTTTCCTACTCGGTGCATGAAAACCCTAGTTGCTTGCATCTTTAAAATGTTATTCATGATATCTTTGAGTCAGAGTCATCTCACCAGGTATAATTAATTGGCCATGGTTCGTCTTGATTTCTCTCAGGATGCCTCTACGTAGACAGCTAGCTATGATCCTAGTACCAGATCATGACGATGATCCACAAAGTGATGGGGCATCGGTTCAGGGACCGTTTCCTAAGATGGAACCCCCAGGTGGTGTACTAGAGGCACCACCACCTGTCAAGCATCAGTTTCTACCATCCTTACCAGCAGAGGATGCACACTGACTGAGTGTGTTTCATGTGTTCTAGAGGTAGAGGCCTATGAGGTTTCGAGGAGAGACAGATACCAAAGCAGCTGAGGATTGGGTGGTGGCGGTGACGTGAGTTTCTTCCTAGTGAGGACACCATCAGACCATATGGTAGTTCTAGCCACTATCCTTTTACAGGGTGTGGTAGGGGGATATTGGATCTTGAAACTATAGACGCACGAGGAGGTGACCCTCACCTAGGCAGACTTCGAGCACCTTTTTAGGGAGGAGTTCTTCCTCGTGACCTTGCACTCAGTACACATACAGAAGATGTTTCACTTACGGCAAGGTAGCATGACTGTGGTTGAGTACTCTGTGAGGTTCACAAACCTCTCCTAATACTCTTCTGATATGGTGTGGGACCCTTTATTCGGGGCCCGAACCTTTGATTAGGGGATAATATATGAGATTAGAGCATCGATGATCTCCCTCAGCATCCCTACACAGGTTGGGGTACTGGAGTGAGTCCTTCTAGTAGAGAACTTCCTGGAAGAACCTGTACTAACTGTGAGAGATTCCACTAGATAGCAGGTAGTGGAGTCCTCAGTAGAAAGTAGCTGAAAGCTAACACAGGTGTCCAAGAGGACCAGACCCTCCAGGGGACTTCCCCATGATATCAGATTGGCAGTGTGATGCCCCATGGGTAGTGGAAACTCGTAGAGGAATGGGTTGGGCTTCACACACAGTGGGCAGAGGCACATGGCTCTAGACTGCTCGACCTGCCATATAGACGATCAGTAGGTGGTCGATGGACCACCAAGGAAGAGGTAGAGAGTCGAATAGGGCAGTTCATAGAGAGGAAGACATGGTAGGGGAGTAATCAGAGTGGTAGAAAGTGGGAGGATATATGAGGTACTACAACCACCACCCCCAGGTGGTCCACCACGAGCTCCGGGAGTAGGTGGACAGGGGCATGGCCAGCTTCAGGCGATAGAGGCCTATGACCATGGCACTCCAGAGATAGTTAGAGGTATGATATTTGTCTACTCCATTTTAGTTGTAGTTCTTATATACATAGTTTCCGGTCACTCTTTCCTTTCCACAAACCTTGTTCGAGGCTTGAATATTTCGGTGGAGTTGTTGTCTTGATCCTTACAATTAGAGAATCCTATGGGAGGGGATTCTATGATTACACACTGGTGCTAGAAGTTTGAGCTTACTCTAGGAGGCGAGAGTTTCGGTTGGGATCTCTTAATAGAATCATCGAGACCTTAAAACTTCACCTTGGGTATGGATTAGTTATCTACAATCCATGCTCAGATAGACTGTATTAGGCGCAAAGTGTGGTGTGTCTGTGAGGATGGGACCAGATTTTCCTTCACTGGTGAGAAGAAAACTTTTGCAGCATAGGATGGACTATCTCGAAGGATGGTGCAGCTGATCACTCATCAGTTTGTGAGCCTCACCCTTGGTGCAGTGGACGAGAGGAGTCTGAGCTTTCCTATAGTGGTGGACAAGTATGAGGATGTCTTTACTAAGGATGTTTTAGAAATACCTCCTCACTAAGAGGTAGACTTCAGCATCAATATATACCTCATCATGGAACCGATATACACACCGGAATATCAAATGGCCCTTGTGGAGCTTCGTGAATTGAGGGTAAAATTGGAGTACATGCAGGATAAGGGATTCATGAGGCCCAACATTTTACCATGGGCAGCCCCAGTGTTGCTTTCCAAGAAGGCAGACGGGAGTTTGAGGTTGTGTGTAGGCTTCCAGCACCTGAACCAGGTGACCATGCAGAACAAGTATCCACTACCAAGGATTAATGACCTCTTAGACCAGTTGAAGGGATTGAGGTGGTTCTCAAAGATTGAACTCAGATCAAGTTATCATCATCTTCAGGTATGGGATAAGGACATATCGAAGATAGCCTTTAGATGTTGGTATGGCCACTATGAGTTCTTTGTGATGCACTTCAGCATGACCAATTCCCCATAAGTTTTCATGAGACTCATGAATAGGATCTTCTAGCCTTACCTCGATTGTTTCTTGGTGGTCTTCATTGATGACATCTTAGTTTACTCAGCGTCGGAGGAGGAGCACACTACAGACCTATAGATAGTCCTGGATACACTCTGAGAGCACCAACTTTATGGTAATCTCTCAAAGTGACAGTTTTGGATTTGGGAGGTCCAATTTCTAGGACACATTATCTCAATGGTTAGAGTTGTAGTGGATATAGTGAAGATAAATGCAGTGGTTTCTTGGGAGCCACCCAAGAGTATGACTGAGGGGCTGAGTTTCTTGGGGTTGGTTGGATACTACCAGAGGTTCATGTCCAACTTTTCCAGAGTATCAAAACCTTTATCATCTTTGACACGAAATGGATGACCGTTCATGTGGATAGAGAAGTGCCAGCAGAGTTTCCAGGAGTTGATACAGATACTGATAAGTGCCACTATCTTGAGGCTACCATAAGTGGGTGTTGGGTATATATTATTCTACAATGCATCGGGGACCAGATTGGGTTGTGTCCTGATGTAAGATTGAGCAGTGATCACCTACAACTCACAGTAGTTGATTCAGCATGAGTATAACTATGTGACACATGACCTGGAGTTAGTAGTAGTGTTCTTTTCCTTGAATATGTGGTGGCACTACTTGATGGGTTAACGGTTTACCATCTAATCTGAACACAAGAGTCTCAGGTATATCTTCTCATATAAGGACCTGAACTTGAGACAGTAGCGATGGTTAGAGTTTCTCTAGGACTATGAATTTAAGATAGTATATACTTCTAGTAAGGAGAACATGGTAGAAGATGTGCTCAGTAGGAGGTTTGGATCATAGCTGTTGAGTGGGGTGATAGAGCAGCTAGCTGTGATGCAGATATCCTTTGTGGATAATGATGGATCATCTTACCTTCATTCAATGATTGTCAGCTTTTTTAAGTTGACTGAAAGGCATGAAATGCTCGGTTATCCTCAGGACAATCTCCTGATGGATTTTCGATAGGTGGGGAGCACGTCATCCTTTTTAGAGTACACACCGTAGTACAAATGATGTTACGGGAGGAGGTGTTGAGTGAGTTCCATATGTCCCCATTGGAAGAACATCCTGGTGTGGAAAAGATGTATCAGGACCAATGACATCAGTACTAGTGGTCAAGGATGAAGAAAGTGGTGGCAGAGTTCGTTTCATGATGCCTCACTTGTCAGCAAGTGAAGGCTGAGCATCAGGTTCCAGCAAGCTTGGCCCAGCCACTCGAGGTACCAGAGTGTAAATTGGATGGTATCTCAATGGGATTTGTGATGGGGTTACCACGCACATCCAGGGGCCATGATTCAATTTGGGTGATCATTGACTGACTCACCAAGTCGGCTCACTTCCTACCCATCTGGGAGTAGGGATCAATAAAGGGATTAGGATACCTCTATGTCTAGAAGATAGTGTGGCTTCACGGGGTTCCTTTAATGATCATATCAGACCATGATGCATGCTTTACATCCCAATTTTGGAAGGGATTACAGGAGGCATTCGGGACTCAAATACACTTCAGCATAGATTTTCACCCACAGACTGATGGTCAGACAGAGCGGACCATACAGATCTTGGAGGACATGCTTTGGGATTGCGTCCTTGATTTTGGTCATAGTTTGGGGGACCACCTCCCACTGGTGGAGTTTTTATACAACAATAGCTATCACCCACCATTAGCATGACACCGTTTGATTCCTTTTATGGGCAGACATGCAGATCACCTCTATGTTGGAAAGACCTAGGGGAGTCAGCACTAATGGGTCCAGAGTTGGTACAGGATACCACTGAGAAGGTACAAATCATCCAGAATCAAATGAGAACAACTCAGTGTACACAGAAATCATACGATGATAGGAGATGGAGACCCTTGAAGTTCGAGGAGGGAGACCATGTGTTCCTTCGGGTCTCACCCTGACAGGGATTATGGAGATTTAGTCGGGGAAACAAGTTACCTCCAATGTTCATCAGACCTTTTCATATTTTCAAAAGAGTTGGTGAGGTGGAATTCAGAAGTGTTGGTGAGGTGGTATACCACTTATCTCTTCCCCCAAATATGCATCGGGTACATGACTTTTTCTTCATGTCGCAACTGAGGAGGTACATGCATGATCCATCACACATCATCGACCGGGGAGAGCATGACATTGATGATGTGGTGACGTTTATGAAGTACCCAGTGGAGATAGAAGATCTATAGGAGTGGGTCCTTCATGGATGGTAAATTCCTCAAGTTCACATTTGGTGGCATTATTGGAATCTACCAGAGAGAACATGAGAGTGGGAGGCTCATATTCATGCTCAGTACACCCATTTGTTTGATTAGCCTTTGTTTTGGATTTCAGGGATGTAAAGCCCTAAGGTGGGGAGAATGTAATATCCTATAATTTCCATGTAATTTTTTTAAATTATATGGAATTATTTCAAGACCACATGCTTTTACGGAATGTGATTCTGAGGCTCGGTGAGCCCGGAACGAAATTTTGAACTTTTTTTAAGTTTGTTTAAGTAAACATGTAAGATGGGTTTTCTAACTTTTAAAACAGTGCTCAGATTAAAAATATGAGGGCACTGTTGAACTCAAAATTTTGTGATTCACCTAGAAAGGATCTAACTTCGACTGACAAGGGTCGTATGGAAAAGTTATTTTTCGAACTTTTTGAAAAAAAAATAAAATAACTTAAAAAGATAGTTTTTTTTTCAAAACCGTAGAGCTGAGAACGACGGCGTTGTGATCTAGAAACAAGGCACATTAAATGAAGATCATTAATGGATCATTTTTGGGAAGCATAATAGTTACACTACTTTATAAATGAAATATCATAATGACGCGACATTGCAGTGTAACAGAAACGTTGCGACGTGTTTTCTATTAATGCATTAATGCATTGGAGAGTTAGGAATAAAAGGGTGGATTTTTCAATGATGAAGGAGAAATATCTATATCTCTCTCCAATGATGAAAACCATCGACGAACTCTATTGAATAAAGGATTGATGAATGCCGATGGGACGGATTTGAGAGATGACAAATAGCGACGAACGCTAACGAATCAAGGATCAATGACGGCTCACAACTTCATCCCTCATCAGCAACGAATCCTAAAACCAAGTAGGTGTTTAATTATTTTAAGTTTTCCCCATCCTTATTCTAAAACAAAGAACACAGATAAACCCATGAACAAGTTGATCTGCGGATCATGTGTTCTTGCGGGAGGGTGTTTACTTTGGGGTTTTTTCACTGGGATTGATGATTATCTGATAAAACTATGATCCCAAGCCTCCCCTATTTTTAAACTTCCTACGTGGAGGGCGGGGGCCTACACGAAAAAGGCATGATCCCCTCCACTTGTGAATTCATTGTGTCCACATCCTCAAAATGGTGATAAGGTGGATCCGACGTTGTGGCAGTGATGGTGGTAACTCAAGATGCCCAAGGGTGCAAGAGGTTTTTAGATCAGACCACCAGAGTGGACCTGGTGGCCCGTGGAAGGTGTCACTGGTGCAACACCACTGGCACGGTGGTGCCAGCAACCGGTGGTGGGGGCCTGCAGTGGTGGCCACAGGAGGGAGGCGGCGCCAACTGGTGCCGTGTGAGGGATGAAGTGGTCGGCCCTCATTGGTCGCGCTGGCGGAGGTGGCGTGCCTGGAATGAATTGTGGTGGAGGAGGGTGGCGACCCACTCCATGCGGGCAACGTGCTGACCAAGGGGGGCGGGAGGCTGACCGGTCGAGCTAGTATGGGCTGCCCGAGTGGCCTGGATAAACTTTTTATCTGGTCCACTTTAGTATACCAGGATGAGGGGATAAAGTCGAGCCGCATGGTGACCCAGGCTAAGAAAAGAGACTGGCCTGCCAATGCGAATCGGTCCGGATAAATTTAGTTCACTGGGTGACCAAGAGAACTTGACCCACATCCAACCTTTTTTGGGTCCTATGAGGCCTAGTGGGATATACAGACAGGATTGGGTCATGCGGGACCCCAAATCGGGTTGGTCGGTTCGGTCTAAACCAGTCGGACCGAGCCCAGACGCAATCGACCCCTGCTTACAAAAAGAGACGTATCTTCCAGACCATGCATCTGATTGACGTGTCATCTATGATGTTGGGACCCAAGTGATATGGTGGTCCTTATGAAATCCTCTAAGTAATATTTCATGGAAGTTGAATCAGCGAGGCTTCATGACTCAGCTACCCAACGAGACTCTGTGACTCAGCTATCAGTGAGACTTCATGACTCAGCTACCTAGAGAGACTCTGTGACTCAACTATTAGTGAAACTCTGTAACTCAGCTACCTAGCAAGTCTTAGTGACTCATCTACCTAGTGAGACTCTATGACTCAGTTATTAGTGATACTTTTTGACTCAGCCACCCACTAAAATTTTGTGACTCGCTATTAGTAAGACTTCGTGACTCAGCTACCTAGTGAGGCTTCATGACTCAACTATCAGTGAGGCTTCCTGACTCAGCTACCCAGTGAGGATTCATGAATAAGCTAATGAATAGGTCTAGGCAACCTATATAGCCTAAAGGACTCATTGGGGAAGAGTTCCTTTGTATTGATTGATGTTCATTGGTTGCAACCATTGGTTTTTCTATCAACACTTTAAGTTATACCTGTTTCGAGATGACTCTAGGGACTCTAATATTTGTTTATTCTATTGTGGTTTCCTTTGTTGATTTATTTGAAACCTGAGTTGCTTTTGGTATCCCTAATGATTATTTTTATGCTCACCCATACACGAGCTTTTTCCACACCTGTTGTGTATTATGCAGACGATGGAAAACTTTGACTGGGATCTTGGAGATTCAAGGCTAAGTGGTTCTTGGAAGTGGATTTACAGATGTAGTATGCCTCAGTGACATTCGACAAGGAGTTACACCTACCCATCAGGTAGGATCCTTGGCGGAAGACCTTTGGAATTTTACTTCCTTTTACTATACTTTCCTTTTCAGTTGGGTTTATATTCTAGCCCCCTTTTCCCTTTCAGTTTCACCTTTACTTGTGTGGTTTCTTCCCCATGTGACATACTTGTTGTTGGTATCCTAGTTTCAACTTTATTTTTCGCAGTTTCGGTTGTGTGTGTGTGTGTACAGGTTTAAAGGCAATGCCTTTCTTTTTTTGTATATGCCTTTTTGGTGCAAGTCACCAGCCCCTAGCCTATGGAAGGAGGTCTTGGGGTAGTCATGGCACGTGCCTCGAGGGATGGGTCGTGAAACATATAACAGATGAATGAGCTATGAGTTAATGTATTTGGAAAGATATTCTAACCTAAATACCTTTGAATAACATTTCAAGACCAAGTCTGAGATATTAAAAATGATATATGGATTCTTAGCACTAGAATATCCACATGACGGGATATTTTGAAACCAATGGTAAGGGCTATTAGGGTTTGATAAAATAGTGAGATATTAATAAAATAAATTTTATTATCTATTTTTTAATATTGATAAAGTACTAAAATATTATCTTATTGTATAAATGTAAAACCATAGGACATTGAATTAATCACTATTATCTATATTGGAGAATGATAACATTCTTATTAGATCAAATTTCTAGGAATGTTATAAGCACTTGTGTGTTATACTATGCTATGAATGGAAATTATATGTGCTAGAAACCCTTATTCTTAAAGTGCCTAGTAAAGAGGCTAGTGAGAAGGAACTCTCTCTCTATATGAAACACTTGGATGATACGATATATTTCTAGTGGTTAATTTTATTATCCATGTCGAGTGATCTCTTAAAGTAACATGAGGAAATGGATGCATAGAATTTTTTCTCACTATCATGATTTATATCTATTTAAGGAATAAAAAGTGAGATATGTGATCTCCAAGGAACTATTAACATGCAATATTGGAGATTTATTTCCAACTAGGCCACATTTAATCAAGATGATTGGATATATTGATTGGTTAGACATCTTTGGCTTTAATATTCTAGATTTTTTGTGTAAAGATCTCATCTTGTCCTAACTACCTCAATGATCATCCTATTTAATTGTGAATTACTATATGTTTAATAGTGAGAAGACTCTCTTGAAACTCCTTACCTTGATTTACCAAGTTGATAAGTACATGAGGCATAAAGAACCTATGAGACTTATGGTGAATAAAATGAAGAAAAATGTAAAGGGCCCCATGACTCACATAAAGTCTAAGGCTCTTGAGCATTATCCTTTAAAGGAAGATGTAAATGTAGGAAAATTAGTCATATGTAGTATGTTTTTCATGTGGAAAACTAGTCCACTAGAATAATAACTGCACTGAGTTAAAGAATCATGAAAAATATTTCTATATATACTAATTTTTTTATTAGATGCATCTTGTGGTGCTCACATATGTATCCAAATATAGGGACCAAGTAAATTATAGAATATTTACAAAGAAGAGGTGGATATTTAATTATTAAATGGAGAAAGATTGGTTACCTTGGGTATAGATACAACCACATTATTTTTCTAATAGGGATTATCATTAATTTTAAAAACTGTTATTATGTACTTAATGTTATTAAAAACATAATTTATGTATCCGTCCAAGATAGAAATGGTTTTATTTTCAAATTTTGAAATAAAAACTGATTCTTTTACAAAGGAAACATGTTTTATTGTACAGAGCATTAAAATAATGGTTTGTATGTATTATATTATAAAAACCAAGTATTGTAAATTGATAATGAATTAAACTCACGTGACTCATATCACACCCAATTTTGGAATCACCAACTAGTTCATGTAAATGAGAAGTAGTTAACAAAGATCTATTAGGATGGATATATAGATTCTTTTAAAAAAATACACTAAATAGTTGTCTCACTTTTTACAAATTGTATTCTAGTGGGAAGGGTGAAAGGGCCTCGAAGATTCTAGAATTGGTACATGCAAATGTGTGCAGACCATTTTAAGTATAATCTAGAGGTGGGTATTCATGCTTTACAAATGTTACTGATGACTTGAGAAGATGTGAATATTTCATCTTAATGAGGTGTAAGTATGAATATTTTTATAAATTCAAAGAATTCAAGAATTAATTATAGAATCAACTTGGTAAGAATATGAAGAGGCTTTAATTGAATCGAGATATAGAGTATATTAACTAAGAATTCAAAAATTATCTACATGATTTTGGATTCTATCTCAAATCACTCTTCCTTATACACCAATGTGGAATGGTGTTAGTAAAAGGAGGAACTTCACCTTATAATACATGGTGAGTTTGATAATGATATATTCTGATATTCTATTATCCTTTTGGTATGTGTGTAGCGGCCCTACCTTTTCTTACATTACTATTACATCATTATAAAGATAAACAGCATAATAGTATTACTCCACGAGGATCCAGAGGTTTAGTGTCTTGGTAAAACTAGGACCAAACATAACATTTACAACATCAAGCATAAACATTTATTTAATTCCTTCTTCTCTAGATTCTAATTGGATCTTGACCTCTCCTTAGTACATGTAGTCACCTAAGGATATACATAAAAAAGGGGTGATCTAAAAGCCTAGAAAGAGGATAGATATGAACAATATAACAATGGGTGAGAAAAATCATAACATAGGTAATGTGTCGTGAACATGATATGAAGAATTAATAAAATACTTGAAATGTGGCAATGCATAAAAATGAAACATCATGTCTTAGTGGTCAAATACCACACACAGTTGTGAATAATGCTAGAATTTTGTTCATGCATCATTTCAATTTAACTCATTATATTTATAACTTTATCCAATGCTTGGAGCGTTGTATCATTCTGGGCGCATCCATCACATTCAAATATTCATATTGCGCTATATAATTCCAGGCGCACCTGTCACATCATAACATTTTCATTAAAATACATGACACATAAAACATATATGAACATAAATAACCCATGGAAAGGATTGGGTTTCATCTCATAGGAACACATCCATAAACTTTTGGTTCCCAAAAGAAAGAGTAAACGGCATACTTGATACAAGAACCATCATCCTTGAGTGAGAAGTAAAATGTGTGTTTTTGAAAGATGAGTTCTTTTGGAAAACATTTTATTTGACATAAAATATAGTGTAAAACATTTATATCCTAGAAAAGTTATGATAATGATGAAAAAAATTATTTTTAAGGAGTAACCAAACAAAAAAATGGAGTGAAAGAGGGAGAACCCAAAGAAAGAAAGTTGGGTTCGAGAATTTCCCCTTACCTTGTATCTGAACACTTTATTCACATTAATGTCCTGTATAATGACATTATATTCATTAATTATCAATTCCATAACCTTTTATACATGAATATGGTTCATTATGGTTTCATTAATTTATTTTATGGTCATTTGGATGAGTTATAGAGTTTAAATTCTTTGTTCGGAAATGTTTGTTTTTATAGTTTTCTTGAACGGTTCACTTGTATTCATGAATGGAAGTTCATTTAAAACATGGATAAACATCCAAAATTGTAATAATATTTTATTTATGATGTTATAGAAATTTAAATGGTCTTATAAATAATTTTTTTACATACTATGATAATGAATCATTAGATAATAATTTAATGATGATCGTTTGGGTTAATTCGGGCGGTTTTTCGACCACAACAAAATTTTTTTGTTTAATCATTTAGTAATATGTACATAAGTTAGTTCCAGAACATTAAATAGGATATAATATATATAAAATAATATATTTAAAATATAAAAATAGTTTCATGACCATATCTTAAGTAAGTAAAGGAAAATGAAAACATGTCGTTCTTGAAGGTGATAAATTAACACCTCACGAACAATGTTTTACTTTCTAAAATAAATAAGAGGATAAGGGGATTGGATGATATATATTATCCCATTAGTATCATAAATTTCCAGTATATTTAAGATTCTGGAGTTAGCATACCATTTTTATGAGGATAGGTGGGGAGATATTAAGAAAGTAACTTGAAATTTAAAGGAAATTAAAGGAAAAGAGAGAGGGGAATTACCTCTTGAATCCTCCTTAAGGCACCTTGGATTGGTATTTTGATGAGACCAAAAGCTCTTGAAAGTGGGGGGAGGTCTAGGTAATATTTTTGGGTATATTTTATACAAGGATTTAATCTTGATAGTTGTGAATAAATGAGGGTGTGAGGGGTGGTATTTATAGTGGAGGGGAGAGGGGTTTTCTCAATATTATATTCATTAATTTATTATTTATCCATAAGAAAAGTAATAGTGATGATTCCATGACCAATAATAGTAATAATTTCATGTGATTTAGAACCAATTGGTCTTACATCCACATAAAATCATACATGACTCTATAATTAATTTATTTATCATAGTTTGTAAAGTATAGTATTTCACTATTCATCAAAATTTCAAGTATTTCAGAAAAATCCCAAAAATTCACCGTAACATTTTTTCGATGTGTAGAATCAAAAAATGACCTCCATTTTTCAAAAATAATTTTCTAAATATTATTAATTTAATTTTTAATTAAAATCATAATTTACTTGAAAAATTCAAATTTTAAAATTAAAACTGATTTCATAATGCTTTCAAAATTTACATAAGGTCTTATAAAATTATATTAAAAACAGAATATATAGAATTTTTAATTAATGAAAACATTTTAGAAAAATAAATTTTCTTTTAAATTAATTAATTAATTATAATTATTTATTTATGACTTATAAAAATACCAATACTTTTACTATGGTCATATTATCACTTATAAGATGCCTAAATTTTACTTATACATTAATGGGTGAGGTTACATTTTTTTGGAGGGTTTACTATTAATAAGGGTAATATTAATATTCATAAGGGTATGTTAATATTCATAAGGGTAGGTTACTATTCACTAAAAATTAAGTTTATCCTGTTGGATTCCAAACATCTTACTGATCGCAACTGTGTATGTCAGCTTTTTGAAATTCAAAACATAGAAGTGGAAAAATTATGTTTAATGGTCACATAATATTTAGTATCATTATATTTAATTTTGTTTCCTAATGTGATTATACTTTAAGGAATGATTATAAAAAGTTATTTCTATTGATAAAACTTTGGGTCGTTACAAATTTCATTATAAACTACAGTGTACACACTAAACTGAGTGTTAACTAAGGAGGAAAATATTATTCCATTTGAAATATTAGGTAGAAAGAAAGTGTTGTATTTACATACTTATGTATGGGGTTGTGAGTTGTTAGTTAAGGAAAATTTTGGAAACAAAAAATCACCTTGGGGCATAGAGTGTATCTTTATAAAATATCATATAATAAGGGGATATTAATTATATAACCCCTTGGAAAAGAAAGTTATTATGGTAAGACAATCCATGTTTATTAAGAGAAGAATATCTATAAAAGATATAATGGGTGAAAGATTGAATTTGATAAAGTTGATGTTCAAGATATACAAGATTTAGTGAAGGAAAAAATTCCATAGGTCCCATGGAAGAGGTTGTTACTGAGACACGAGTACTGGTTAAGATCACTATAGAAGTTCATGAATCATAAAGATTTGGATTTATAATCACTAAAGATAGAAACTCATTATTATTTGAAAATAATTTTACTCTTTCCTATAATGAGGAAGTGAAGATCTTAGAAGATAAAAAATGGAAAGAATCCATGAATTATGAAATGGATTCCATATATTAGAACTAAGTATAGTTTCTGTCCAATCCATAAATTGATTTAAATATGGTTGTGTGAAAATGGGTATTAAAGATAAAACTATACATTGAAGTTAAATTGAGTAAATATAAATAACGGTTAGTGGATAAAAGGTTTAAATAGTGTCAAGGCATTGATTATGATGAAACTAATATTCTCAGGTGGAACGTGCAATCACCCTACAAGGGGGGGATGAATCAGATATGACCAAATTTTACTGAATATATTTAACATAAAATCTTCCTTATTTTAAGTTGATTAAACATATGATATCATTTGGGATGTATAGATGTCTTAGAAACACACCCTCACCACTTTCCCTTATGTTATACAAATAAAGTAAATTAAATTGAACATGAATATTTTACAAGGTTCATCCTTAATGTGAGAACCTATTCCTTATCGTGTCAACTCCCATTAAGTCATGGATTATTCCACTAATATATAAATCCTAGATTAAAAGTGTCATGGGAATTAATCACCATTAACCTATTTAATTTACTATCATACACAAGTAAAGGATATTTATAATGCATCCCATAGTTGGGATATCTCCCAAAAAGATCCTCCAATATCATGATAGTAATGTTGGCATTGTTTATACTAAAACCACTATTATTCAAAAGTTCTTCCTGAACTCCCTCGGGGATGGAACTTTGATTTCCATAGGATCTTGTGTTTTACTCAACATGCATGTTGGAATATCCGCTATCTAGTTGAATGTTAATCTATATCTCTCACTGTCTAGGATTAGTCTATCTGGTACTACTTCTTCCAATATTATACATTTGGTACCCCTCAATCCATTTCACCTCGGTCTGATAATCCTTCTATATGACGCACCTCTATCCAATGTGCCTCCATATATTAAACTATGTCTAGTATGCCTATATCTAGTTCACATATGTCTATTTCCTCTATGTCCAAAAATTCTTCATCTTGAACTTTACTATTTGATTCTTCTTCTTTAACCAAGTAGTTTCTTGGTTGGAAAATAACACTATAAAAAATCAGAAATTGTACTTGTTAACAGCATCTAAAACACTTCCAAACCTAAGATATATTCCCCCTTTATAGAGGAAACCTTCCTATGGTATATGTTGGGAATGTGTGGTCTTCAGTTGGAACTTACCACCAACTCAACTTTTGAATTTAAATTAACTCCCTAAAACATCCTTATGAAGATATTGATATTTAACTTTGTTAGAAGCCCCAAAAAAACTTATCATAAAAAATCTATAAAACTTCCTCAAATATCAGTAATATTTATGAATGTTGAAAGCACAACTTATTATATTCACATTTTTAAGATTTTATGAAGGTATCTCTATCTGATGTATCATAACAACTTATTTTTCCTATTCCTTCATAAGAACTCCTCCATCCAGTGATCTTTTTAAATTTCTTCTCAATCCTATTTTTTCAATTGAATTTATCCAGTAAACTTAGGCTTCATTCATATGGTTCCCTTTAGTGTTTCCTCTATCCAATGAATTCATATAAGTTAATCCATCTTGATTTTTTAGATTCATTGGCACCTATATATTTGATCATCTTGAATCTACTTAGATTTCACACAGAGATCGGTCTACTAAACTTTATATAGTACAACTTCACATCTTCTACATTTGATGTATTTCTTCTGATGGACACATCATTCTCTGTCTGGTTCCGCATTGTAAAAGTCTTTATGATGAATTTTACCTCATAATTTTCTATCATATGGATTCATAAATGTTTCCCTGGTACTTTCAAGACTTACTCTATCTGATAATATTTATCTATTGAACATAGTTCAGTGTCCTTCACAAAATTTCATCTGATATGAATGATATTATCTATTCAATTCCCATATATCTGATTATCTCTCTATATTCTATTCATTATAACTTATTTTCTTATCATCTCTCTCTATTATTCAGTCTTCAGACCTATCTTTCTGATGGACTTTATAAATCTATATCTGATATAACTTTATATTATCATCTTGACTTTATTAAACTCATCCAAGAAACATCCTAAAATCATCACTCTATCTAGTGGAATTTATATTTCTCTATATGGTATAACTTTTTAATTATCCATTTGATAACCTTCAAATATTTATTCTTTTGTAGGAGTTAAAAAGTATCTATCTGGTCAACCTTTATACAATAGCAACTCTATAACTTTGTAAATATAACTTTATACATCCTTTATATATTTTACTTTTTACATCTTTATAATTGGATATTTATGTAGCTTCACCCCCATTCCTTTTCCATATTCATGGAATCCAATCTCTTTATAAGGTGAACTCTCCTTACATTCCTTATGAATAAATCATAGAGAAATTATCAGATCATTAGTGAGATTTTTCTATCTTGATTATCCTAGATTACTTCACTATTGTTCTTATAATGGTTTTACCTTCAATTTTACTTCATTAGTATATCTTCAATATCCTTATATGATACAGTTCTTTCTTCATTAATTCTATATAACTCTTTATTTCATTGGTTCCTCTTTCCTCCAAAACAACTATAAGAAATATTTCCTTTAACTTACTCATTAACTTTATAAAAAACTATTGAAAAAAAATATAATTTATCATTATCATCATCATATAGGAGTAACAATATTCCCCTTTATATTTTATGTTAATAGAAAATACTCTTTAAGGTCAATGAGATATCTTTCCCACTTATTATAAATAAATTCAATGTTTCATTTATTTTTATCTTCTGAGAACAATAAGTGGGGGTCTTATTTTATATCCCCCTTAATGATCTGAATTTAAAATCCCACTTTAGGGTCATCTTTGTAGTGAGGTAGTAACTTTCTTAAAACTTATTCTTCTTTCCCCTTTACTTATGAATATAAAATTTAGATCCTTCATATAAGGATACCATCACTTTCCTTAAAGTGATAAGCCCTAAATCAACCAACTTTAAGTCTATATGATCTATGGTCAGTGTATAAAACAAGAGTGGCTAACTCGAATATTAAATTTGTCCATAGAATTTATCAAGTGATACCAACATCTATAAAACATTCTTTTAGGGAAAATTTCATTATATTTTCATCTATAATACTTTCCTAAAATCATCTCAAAAATTAGATTAAAAACATTCAAGTATAAAATGAGCAGGTTTCTCCCCCTTTGTAAAATAATTCTTACTTTGTCACCAACAAGAAAATTTTCCACATTGTTCATTCAAACATCAATTTTCAAATTAGGATTGTCAGAGTATAGACAACATAGCTTAAAAATGACAGCGTCTTCAATTCTCCAATTTTTTAAATATCTATAATTTTTTCAACATCATTCAAAACTCCAAAATTTGGGTACTATAATCTTTAAACCACTGTATATTCAGCATCTAGTATTGGAACAATTTGGTTTTCTAGAATATGTCTCTTTACTTCAGTTTATAATGGTTATAAAATATAGGCATCCACTTTAGTTTAGGGATTCCCCTGAATGTATTCACCTTCAATTCCATTTTTAAATTAAGTTCTTTAGAACATCTGAAGGAATATGGTGGATCTTTATTAAGTTCTTCAGATAGATCAACATGGATGAGAAAATTTTCCCAACCAAGAAACTCTCTATCCTTCTTACTTTTTTGTGACTTCACCCTTATCATTCCAAGTATTAATATTTTTATGCATCATGGGTTTATTATCCTTATATTTTTTCTTAACATTGTGTGGTGGATTCTTCTTAACTTCAACTAGAAATAAGAAATAACTTTTCTTATTTTATTCTACTTCCAAATTCTTTGCTACCTTCAAATGTTCTGGCCATACAACCATGAAATCATTTGGAATATGTTTATCTTTCTTATAGTATTTTGATTTATTTTTAGTAACACTACTTCCTTCTAAAGATTTTATACTTTTATCTATAAACTTATCCTATCCTCATAACATTTAAATAAAATTTTCAGAAATGTTTCCAACCAACTTACATATTCTAAAAAGCTTATTATCTTCCGATAAGTTACTCTTCAGAGGTAACTTTCAGTGAAATTCAACTTCTTCATTAGAGATTTCTTATACCATTCCAATCTAGTTATTCTTTTCTCAGATTTATGGACTTTTTTTCTTGATATTCCTTCAATATTTTTAAAAATTCATATAGAGATTAAAATTTTTCATGAAGTGAACATTTCTTCCACAAAAGTAACATCTTTTCTTGGGCATGAAATCTTCCAAAACATAATTCTTAGGTGAAACATTCTTCTTAGCCTTAATTTTCTTTCACCCTAAGGTAGATTTATAGTCTATATTCCTTAAATCTTCTTTCAGATTTTTTATCCACTTTCCATTAGTAGTATGTTAGTTGTTCTTAGTATAAGAATAGAAAAAAAAAATTCTTCAACAGGGCCATTTTTTATGAAATTTTCACAAAAATATTCAAGATATTAAAAATTATTAGATTACAATATATTTTTCTTCTTTTTTTATGGTTATATACACTTAGTTAATTTTCCATTTCCTTTAACTTTTCTACCACTTAATGTTGGAATTATTTGTTCTTCATACCATGGAATATTATGTCAACAATCAATAGACATGTGTTCAAGATTTCACAACACCAGTAATAACAAATAATCATTGTATTCTTCTATTGTGTTGTCTTTTTTTATGGTGGATAATTATCTTGAAACTTAATTATTCTTAATATTTACTTTATTCTTTCAAACATATTGCATAGAAATTCTTCCCACTTCTCTTCTTACTTTCAACTTTTTGAGATAGGTGTGTTTCTCACCTTTCTTCACCCATTTTTGTTTAAAACTATAACATGCACTATAAATATGGGATTTGGTGCTAATATATTCATCAAAACATGGGGTTATTTTTTTTATATTATTAGAAGAGGATTCTTCTGATTATTTCATATTCTTCCTATAATTTGAATGATTCTTTTTGGAAGTAAGACTTTCCTTAGAAACATTGGCATGGATTATTTTCTTGACATTATATGAAGATTCATCTTTATTAGCCTCATCACTTTCATAAGAATCTTTAAATTTAAATTTTTCTTCTAACTTTCAAGACACCTCACTTTATATTCACATTCATCCTTAAACTTTTTTATCTTTTATTCATGTAACTTACTCACCTATTTAAAGGAAATATGAAGTTCCTTTACTTTATTTGATTTTATCTCCAGTTCAGTATTATTATCATCAATAATTTATTTGTGGGTAACCTTTAATTCATAGATATTTTCTTGGAAAAAAAAATTTAACACATTGTCTTCACACAAACTCATCTACAAAGATTCTTATATATAACTAAACTTGTCTTAATAGGATGTTACTAATTGATCCTTGATATCAATGAGTTTAGTAAAGGTTCCACACATGTGTAACTTCTAATGTTTTTCTTCATGCATTTTGCTCTCTTCCTATAGTGATCCTTAAAACTCTTTTATTCTTATACCTTTTCTCACAACTAAGATATATTGACTTCAACGGTAGTTTTTAATGCATGGAATATTTCCTTAAAAACCTTATTTATAGTAGTATTTTCATAAAAAAAATTCAATTCTTCTTTAGAAAGGCTGAACTTTTATTGAGAATTTAATACCTATTATTCCTTTCCTTCAGCAAGTTTAGTAATAATTTTATAGTTACAGAACTTTTTATTAATTTATCCACTATGTCATAAAGTTATAATTTCATCTATGAGGTATAATATTATTTTCCTTTGATATATTTAAGTATATTTTTTATAAATTCAATAGGGATATTTATTAGGTAACCTTTGAAAATATTTAATATTTTCTACTAAATAAAACTCATCATAGTTTGAGAATGATTCTTCCAGATGATTAATTCTATCTGATTCACATGAATTATTACCACACACTTTAACTTTTGGTAGTGGTGGATCCTATTGCTCCTGATTTTTAGAAAATAACTTTTGATGCTTCTAATATTCTATCTTATTACAGTTCTTCAGGGTTTTATCCAAAACTTCCATATTGCAACAACCATAAATAACTTCTTCTTTCTTCATCTTAGGATTAAATTTCTTCTCCTTTAGAGACATAATTTCTTTAAATTATTCTGATTTTAACTTAATATAGAATAGTTAAGAATAAATATGAATAAACTAATATATCTAAATATAGGAAACCTATCTATAATACCAATTGAGATTCTTGGGTGAGTGATGTGGTCACCCTAAGAGAGGGGGTGAATCAAAAGTAACCAACTTTTAATAAATATATTAAACTTAAACTCATACTTATTTTATGTTTATTGAACCTCTATTATCATTTAGGATGTATGGATATCTTAAAAATAAATCTTAACAATTTACCTTGTGCTATGTAGATAAATTAAAGTAAACAATGCACTAGGATTTTTACTAGGTTCACCTCCAGTGAAAACCTACTATTTATCGGATTGACTCTTATCATGTCACAGATTCTTACACTACTATATAAATCTCATATTATAATTTTTGTGGGAAGGAATCACCCTTATCCCAATTTATTCACAATCTTACATAAGTTAAGGATATTTATACTAAATTATACAGTTGAGATATCTCCCAAAAATATCTTCCTATATCCTGATAAGAATGTTAGAATTGTTTATATTGGAACCACTAATCTTTAAAAGTTTTTCATGAACTCCCTCATGGATAGAACTTTAACTACCTAAATATATTCTATTTTAATAAATGTTCACATTGTCATATATTTCATCCGGTTGAATTTTCTTCAGGATATCTCAATATTTGAGATCATTCCATCTAGTACTACTCAATCTAGTATACTTTGTACGGTACCTCTCAGTCTGTTACACCTTAGTCTAGTAGTCCTTCTATCTGATTTACCTCTATCTGATACGCATCTATCTGGTACGCTATGTCTATTATTCATTTGTTTGGTGCACATTTTTTTGGTTCATCTCTCTTCATAACTTATTAATCAAGAACACTTTCATTTAGTAATTATTCTTTAACCAAGTAGTTTATTAGTTGGAAACTCACGCTACAAAAACATTAGTAATTCCACTTGTTAAAAATAGTTATAGTGCTTCCAAGATTAATATTTGTTCCCCTATTTATATAGGAAACCTTCCTTTTATATATGTGGTGAATACACAGGCTTCAATTTGAACTTCTCGTTAACTCGATTTTTGAATTAGAATTAACTACCTTTAATATCCGTATGAAAATATTAGGATTTTACTTTGTCAAAGGTCATGCAAAACTTGGTGCTAACTATCTTCAAACATTCCTCAAATCTCAAATATATTTATGAATGTTTAAATCATAGCTCATCATCATCAATTTTTTTATATTATATAAATGTGGAACTATTTGATACATTTTAAGAACTTCTCTATCTGGTGCCTTCATAAGAAATCCTCTATTTAGTGATCTTTGTAAATGTTTTTCTGGTCCTATTTTCCTGATCAAATTAGTCTGGTAAACTTATTCTCCATTTTTTCAATTCTCTTGAAACATTTCCTTTGCATAATGGAATCATATAAGTTTTTTCACCTTGATCTATCATATTCCTTAGCACCACTTTGTCCAATCATCTTATGTATACTGAGACTTCATGTAAATATCAGTCTACTAAAATAAATCTAGTACAACTTCACATCTTCCTTGTCTAATGTAGTCTATCTAATGACCTTTTTATTCACTATATAATGAAACTTTTTAAAATTATTTTTGATATATTTTACTTATCTATTATCCATCTGATGGATTCATGAATGTTTTTCTGGTACTTACAATACTTCCTCTATCTGATCATATCTTTCCACTTAACTTATTTTGGTGTCCTTCACAAAATTTTGTCTGATGGGAATGATATTCTCTTTCTAGTTCCCGTATTTATAATGATGTCTCCACATTCTGTCCATTGGTACTTCATTTATTATTATCTCTCTCTCTATGTATGTTAGTCTTTAGGCCTCTCTATCTAGTGTAATTCATGCATATTTATTTGATATAACTTTGTATGATTGACTTGAATTTTTTAAACTCATCCTATAGACTTCCTCAAATATTCACTTTTCTTGGTAGAATTTATAGTTCTCTATCTTTTATAACTGTGTACCTATCAGTATAATAACCTTCAATGATTTATTATTTTATTGGAGTTATAAATTCTTTGTCTAATCAACCTTCATACAGAAGCAACACTATAACTTTGTATCTTGAACTTTATATAGACTTTATATCTTGTACTTTGTATAGCTTTATAACTGGAACTTTGTGAAACTTCACCTACATTACTTTTCCATATTCATGAAAACCACTCTCTTAGTAATATGAAATCAACTTAAATTCCTTATAAATGAATCATAGTGACTTTATCATATCAATAGTGATATTCATCCACCCTAATTAGCTTTGATTACTTCACTGTTGTTTTTCCAATTTTTTTACTATTGTGATTACTTCATTCAATATATCTTCAATATCCTTATTTTATATAGTTTTTTCTTCATCACTTCTATAGATATCCTTATTCCATTGGTTCCTCTTTCCTCCAGAATAGTCGTAGGAAACATTTACTTCAACTTACTCATTGACTTTGTAATAAACTGTTGAAAACAAATAAATACATCATCATCATCATCATATAGAATTTATAGAAACATTTCCTCCATTTTTCATGTTTAAATACATCATAATTATACTTGTTATATTAGATTTTCATGAATATGATATTTGGAATATTTATGTTAAAATATATTTCCTTAACACAAACCTTCAAAAAGATTAATATATGACACAAACATAAGATCCATTTACTCTGAGTAATTCCAATAAGGTATGAAAGTTGAAAAGATCCATTTTTGGATTAATAAAATCATTGAGGTCATCAAAAATTTAGTTCGATGAAGCAATAATAAAATTTGGTTTCATAAAGAATTAATTTGATCCATATATTTACAATAAATTTATCAGGAGTATAGTCATTTTCTTAGTAGTATATTTTGATCACGTATTATTTATTAAAAATGATATATATGTCTTACAATCAGTTAAGGACTATTTAAACAAGTTCTTCTCAGTAAATGAGTAAGGTGAAGTATCCTACATTCTTGGAATAAAGATTATTAATGGTAGATCCAAGAGGATTCTTTGTCTAAGTTGAGGTACACATATTGTTCATATACTGAATAGATTATATATAGAACAATTCAATAGGGGATTAGTTTTAGTGTCACATCTTATATATCATTCTAAGAAAATATGTCCTTAGAAACAATAGGATATAGATAGGATGAGTAATATCTCATGTTATTTTGTGATAGTATCTATCATATATTTCATTTTATGTACTAGTCTTGATGTTACCTATGCATTGAGCATGGTAAGAGGATATCAATCTGATCTAGGTGAATATTATTTGACTACAGTTAAGGCTATCTTTAAGTATTTGAGGAATATTAGGGATATGATATGGGTATATGGTGGAGATGAGAATCTAGTAATTAGGGGATATACAAATTTTAGTTTCCAAATAGGTTGTAATGGTATGAAATCATAGTCAGGATATGTCTTCAATCTCAATGGAAGATTTGTGATCTAGAAGAGTTCAAAGCAGCCATTTGTTTTTAAATCTATGGTGGAATCTAATTATATTTTAGATTCTAATACAGCTAAGTAAGTAGTGTGGATGCATAACTTTTTCCAAGAGATTTATGTGGTTTCCATTAGTAAATACCTTATCACATTATATTGTGATAATACTATAGTAGTGGTGCTCACAAAGGATCCCATGTTGAATCAAAGGACAAAGAACATACTTCGGAAGTGTCACATATTTAGGGATTTTTTTTCAAAGTTATGACGTTATGGTGAGAAGAGTTTCTATTGAGGAGAATGTAGAGGATCCCTTTACTAAAGACTTATCTTAGTTGAAGCATGAATATCTAGTGAGATCCAGTGGACTAATATTTATTAGCAGTTAGATCTAGTGTATGTGGGAGTCTATTAAAGTTAGTTCCCTAGAAAAAACTTGTATGTACTTTATTATTACCTTTAAACATGGTTTTGAATATTAATAAAGTTATTATAACATCATTATTGTTCTTATGCATGATATTGTATGTGATAATGGGTATTTATCATGCTGAAAGGTCATAACGGTTTCCCTCTATGATAAGAACCTAGAAATGTTATGATGGTATTCTTAAATAAATGTTCTATATAGAGATGATATCTTCTGATGGGACACAAGTGATGTAGTATATTAGGGGTAGGGGATCATAAGACATTGAGACTTCTTCTCATGAATTCCGTCCTTGGTAATCCCAAAGAGAATGAGGTTATGAGAACTTGACCCACCAGTAGGAAATCAATATTTATATGTTTTATTTAATATTCATATATATAGATATGTGTAATGGTTCTTAGACTTTAAGATTATTATTAACACATATCATGAGTCGCATACATTTATGTATTATTGAATATTATGATTACATATTCTCATTATGAGGTGGGATACATTGGGTATGTCACATCTGATATTATATTAACATATAATTCAAGGAAATATTTCCCCCTTATGTTCTTTAATGTAAGTTTATATCACAATCCCTTTTATGGGAATGTAAATTCTCAATTAATTCCATTGACATGATGTTCTATCATAAAGTTCATTTTTAGAAATTATTCGCATTGATCATATAATTTAATGACACCAATATGAAACCTGATTCATTAGAGATTTTGAGATAAATTGATTATATTACACAGTACACATTCTTAATATTTTTTATGACATTTTTATATTAACTTCTTTCACTATGGGTTCCTTGGTGTGTAACTATATGATAACATTTGACTTTAGGTAGTTATTCATAATGCCACTAAGAAAAGGACCTATAGGGTTACACAGTAATTGCATCCATATGATCAATTAAAATCAATATGAATTTAATATGTTGAATAAATATTATTCTCATATGGGGTTTAATAATTATTCATGTTTATTTGATTATAAATATTCAGTCACTGGTTATTCAAGAGAATAAGTGTGAATTAAATATTTAATAAATATTTATTCACAAATTTAGTGAATATAATATTTATATATTTATAGGTGAATAATGTGGTAATATTTACTTATTTAAATACATAATCATTATTAAATATTTGATAAATACCAAGGAGTAATATGGGCCAAGTTTATAAAAATTGGGTATAACCGCGAAAGAAGCACACTACGCAACAAAGAAAATATAGATTAACCATTGGCCTGAGGACGTGATCCTATGACAATGCCCCAAACCCCTCCCCACCCTTACCACCCCAGCCGAGCATGGGGGGAAATGGCCAAGTTTAGTCTGGTGAGAAATGATATATTAAATATAATTTAAATAAATATTAATTTATTTAATAAATAAATATTATTTATTTATTCTTGGGTTTATCACATGTAAAATAAATAATAATAGTTTTATAATTATTATTTAGACATGGGATTCATCGAGAATTGATATTATAAAAAGGGAACATGTATAATTATTTATTCTCTGACTCTAGATCTATATAAACTCAATTATATCATTCTCAACTCTAATCATAATTATTCTCAACAGTATAAATAGAATATTATAAATCCTTATAGATATATTCCTCTATAATTATCTCAATAATAGAGATAAATTCTCCTCATCCATCCTATTGATTCTAGAGAAAATAGGACTAATCCTTTAGGCCTTAAAATGGTTCGTATGGCAATCATTATCGAATGTAACGGGTGTTAGAATATTTTTCACTAGTACCTAGGAATTTCTATGATGATTTTAGGAGGCTTTTGGTGCATTTATGGATCATCACTATAGGTATTATACCATTGAATCCTCTGACGCAATGAAAAAAAATCTGAATTTGTCATCTGATTCATCAATAAATAAATAATTCCAATGTGAAGTAATTAATTTTTTATATAAATTAATTATAAATTATATGTGATGATCCTATATGATCAGTTATAGAGTTTCAATTCATCTAGTTCTAAGGATAAATCCAAATAAGATTATGAATTTCTATTATTAGGCATGATCCCAACCGCTTTTATTGTGCCTCTGAACCATCATACGGCTTGTAGAGGAGGTCCTAGAAGATGATGTTCACATCTTCGTTCATAATTTATATTAAGTTATATATATCCATGGTTTTTCCTAGGTTTTTTTTGTTTTTAGGTTTAATTAGTCCTTGTTTTTGGTGTTTTAATTAAGTATTTGGGTGGATTAGACCTAAGTGAATGTTAAGAGTTGACCGCACCCCTTTTTCTCGTGGTTTGGCATCATCTTACAACCCGATGAATTTGGAATTGATGATTCCATTGTGGGATTTTGGTTTTCGGTGTTTATTTTAGTAATTTTATGATTTTTATGGTTAATTTAGGTGATCATGGACTCATATTACATTACCATGATCCTGGGATCATGTTTCAGGTCATTGGTTGAGGTTGGTGGTTCCATACATAACTCATTAAATTTAAATCCTTAATTGCTTTATTATTTTTAATCATTTCATGAACTTATTAAATAAAAATTTTATAATGTGTATCTATTAGTGTTTTCTAAAATTCATTAAGGTCTCTTTTCAAAAAAATTGAGTTATTAAAAATGTTTGTTTGGTTTGTAATAATTTTAAATGGAGGAAACTCGTGTTTTTATGAAATGGTTTAAAAAAATCATGGATTGGATTTTTGAGAGTTGTTTTGTGTTTTAATGTTTATTAAATACATTTAGTTAATATTTTATTGATATTAAAACTTTAATTTGGTTTGTGACATTGAAATTTTTTCAAATAAATTCTTTAGTATTGTTCCATGGTTTGGTTTTTAGGGAAGACAATCGTAATTTGGTTTTCTTAAAAGATGTTTCTAAAGGATTGATTAATACTATATCAAAAGGGTTTTATTAATGTAATGTTTTTGTTGAATCTTTACCCTTGAACTATTGTTTTAAATTTAATTTTATGTAAATATTATGTGACTTTATGGAATCATCCTAGATATGGGATATGTTTTATTTATAGTGTACTTGATGAGAAAGGGGTTGTTTCTGTGAAGGATGTTCAAAGGTGATGGTATATTATATTCTATTACTTGTTATGTGTTTTTTATATGTCACCAATATTTAATGTTTTTAACTTCATGGTTTATATTTCTCACCACTACTTGGTTATTCATGGGAACCGTGGGTTCCTGGGCAGGGACCTAGGAAAAGTATCACTAGGTTTTTTGATATGGATAGATATTATTTTGTATAATAACTGATATAGTATGAGGATCCTAGAGTTCATTGACCTCAGTTACCTAGTTTCACTCCCATGATGTTGTTTAAATTTGGTTCTTATTTTTATTTTTGGATATTATTTCTCTTTATACTCATTTACTTTATTTTATTTGAGTGTTTATATTGTTGTTTACAATCAATCATTTATCCCTTTGATTGAGTGGGTGTTGTTTTTACCTATATTTGTTTTTTCATAGATTCTTGTCCATTTATGTGTATTATAATATGAGTTCATTTGGGATTATTATGTTATTGTTTGTTATCATTGGGATTTTTTTTTGTAAGTATATATTTGTCTCTTGGGTGTGTTCTTCTAATTTTTTAGAAATGGTAATTTAAAAGTGATCTTTTACCCTTTACTTTTGAAATGTGGGTATTTAAAAATAAAATTTTGAAACTATCTTCTTTACTATAAATTTCATCTCTTCTTAAAATTTTTAAATATTGGTTTTTCTCAAAATGGGAGGATTTTTTACTTTGGGTAAAATGAATTTAAATGATTATCTCATATTTATTTTAAAAAAATGAATTGATTACTTTTATTGTTCTATTTTTAAAATATCATGACAAGAATTTAGTTTTAAAGATTATGCATGGGGTGATATGTGTTGGGACTTTTTTACATACCTAAACATTATAAGTTTTGTTCAGGTTCTAATTAGATAGTGGTTGCTCTTGGGTTTCCAATTCAAGTTCGGTGGTGGTACCAATAAAAGAAGGATTTTCATGACATAAGGTGATGAGTGATCATGGTTTTGTTTTATTTTGGTATTTTATTCTTATTATATATCATTTCATTTCAGAATTTTTACTCTGGTTTCTTTTTCCTTATGTCAATCCTTGTATTAGTATTTTTTTTAATACACTATGGTTATGGTGGTTCGATTTTGGTTATAGTTCATATTGTATACTTATGACTAATTTGGTTTCATTTAATTATTAAAACTATTTGTTTTTTATGAATGATCATCTAACATATGGAATGGTCATTCCATATTTTTAGGTGTAAATTTTGTGTTATTCTTCTTTTATCAGGAAAAAACATCCCCTCTTGTGTCTCATTGATGCTCAGGAACTAGTTTCCAACCCATAGGGATTATGAATGCCCATAAAACGATGTATTGGGTATAATTAGGTACATAATTTGGAGTAAACATAGATTATTTCATGATAATTTGGTATCAGAGATAGTTTTTTTTATACCATTTAAGGATACATGGTATATGGGAGTTAAGACTATTGTAGGTTGGTATGAAGGAGTGTCTGGTCAATATTTCCAATACTAAACCTTTAGTTTCCTAGGGAATTTATGAATATGTAATTATTCTTTTGGGTTTAATTTTTCCTTATATATGGTTACAATTACATCTTTTAATATAGTTGGAAGAGGAACCAATTAGTGGCATGAGCAGGGTGCATGGGCTGCAAACAGTGCAAATAGGCCATGTATCTTGGAATAGTGTGTTTCATTATGTTTTTCTATTTTCAATGTTTTCTTAATGTGTTTTATTAATATTATGGATTTATTTTTGATTCATTTTGATGATATTTATATGTTCTTTAGTTTATTTTTCCTTGTTTTAACATTAATTTGAGATGAATTCCTTAAACTATGGTTGTTTTATAATTATGTTGGGTCTCATTTCTTATATTGTGACCTTGGGTGACTATTTTGTTTTAATATGAAATTATTGTAAATGAATTTTAAAAATAATTTAGATAAATAGAATATATTTTTAAAACCTTTTTGTAATTTTTCAAGGAGTTATAATGGACCTTTTTTATGTTTTAGTGATAAAATGAATTTTCCTTGTTAAACAATTTCAATGAAAGAAAATGTGTTGTTTTATATTATGAATGGGTTTTAAATTGATAGTTTCATTTGAATTAAATTTTTTATAATATAATAATGGTTTTAATGGAGAATTTTAATTGGAGATGTTGAAATGTGATGAGGTTTCGAATTTGAATTGGTGTGGTGGTAGTTTTTTGTAAATTGAATATTTCTAAAAGTGGTGTAAAAAATTTTTTTTGCAAATCTTTAAAATGTGTTTTTTTAATGGATTTCAATTTATAAATATAATATATAAGATGAATTTATTTTTTTTTTTTTGTGAACTTGTAAATTTTGGTTTGTGGAGGGAGGTTATAAAATGAAGTAGGATTTACATTAATTTAATTGTCAAAAAATAAGTTGAATAACTTCAACTAAATGATTTATTTTAGTGTAAACCAAATTGGTAAGGGGTCACCGGTTCATTTTATGAACTGGTATACTTCAAATTGTGGAATATTAATGTTATTTTCCTGGATTTGTTATGATATTATTAGTTTTTTTCATTAAATAAATAATAATACTCATGCGTTAAATTATAGATTTGACCTTTTTAGGAGTTTTATTTTTCAAAAAAAAATATTTTGGTTTAGGTTGGTTAACAATAATCATATCGATTAAAATTTTTTATTTTCAACATAACACTTTAAAGAAAATTAATTTTTAGTATTTATAAGGTTTTTTGGTTTATATTGTTGGAAATGTTAATTTTGGTCATATATAGAGAATATGGAATACTATGGTTTTAAATGGTGTTTTGTGGGTTATTTCATGTTTGGTTTTAAAATGAGAAAATTATTTCATTTCAAGGACATGATTTACATTTTATGATTCTCTAGTTCTCATTTATGTTGAAAATATTTTATTTGTTAAAAATGATTTATGTTTTCAAGGGTGTACTACTTTCCTGATGTGTAGGGTTTAACATTATTTAGCAGTTTGAATTGATTCCTTTTTAATTGTATTCTTCTATGTTGTTGAGTTTCCAATTGTTTGGATATCTATTGATGATGCATGGTTTTGGATTGAAGGGATTCTTTTTTTATGGTGGATAGATCCTCACCTATATAAAAAGTTTGTATGATCTATTTTATGATGTTTTTATGTGAATCTTTTTGGTATGTGAATCATCTATTATCATGTAAGTGATTTCATCCAAAGGAAGTTTGTGAGACTTTCTATGTACAAAAATATTTTTATGGTGGTAAGGTTGTAAGAAACCTTATTTTTATGGGTTGGTGAAGTCCGGGGGGAATTTTAATTTTAGGATTTGGGTTCGGGAGTGGGAGTCATGATATGTTTTAGATGGTTTTTGGGATGTTTTCAGAGTGTCGGTTCAGTTCAAGAATGCCCAGAGTGAGTTATGGGGAATCGGTTGAATTATATAGTAGTAATAGGTTATGTAACAACTATAGTGTAACACCACAATGGGTATTGGATCAAGGGGAAAGCCCTATGGTTGGGATCAGTTATGACATGATAGGGCTTGGCCTAAGGTATGGGGCCTCTATATTGAGGGTAGTCACACCATGATCAGAGTGGTGGTATATTTTTTTAATGGGAAGAATAGTTATTTGGGGATTTTAATTTAACACCCCCTCTAGTTTTTCCTCCCAATGTATGTGTGGATGGGGGAGGATAAGTTCTTATGCACTTTTCTTCCTCCCACTAACCTCTCTTTGACCTGGCTCATTTAGGGTGGGTTATTCACATGGATTTAAGGTAGGGTTACTCTCTATATTTTCTTTTCTATTATCCTTGGTTCTTCTTGATTTTTTTGTCACTAAATTAGGTTTTTGGGGAGTCAATTTTATCAAGGTATATTGGAATCATTCTATTTTATGGGGATTTGGTGTGCATATTGTAAATGGGGTCATGAAAGGAGATGTTCACATCATCTTCACTGTTTCTCTTTAGGTATGTCTCTTTGTGGTTTTTCCTTAGGTTTTGGTGATTTTGGGTTTAATTGGTTAATGGTTTGTGTGTGTTAATTAGGAATTTGTGTCTTATATCTGGGTGTATGTCTTGAGTGGATCAGGCCCATTTTTCTTGTGGTTTGATTTATCTATGTCGCTCAATGAGTTTTGCATTGATTATACTATTGTGGGATTTTGGTTTTGGGTGTTTAGTTTATTAATTTTATGGTGTTTATAGTTTAGTTATGTGATCACTGAATTGAAGGTGGTCTATATGATCTTGGGATTGAGTTATGGGTCATTTATAGAGGTAGGTAGATCCATTCATAAGTCTTTAAATTTAAATCTATAATTGATTTCATATTTTTAATCCATGATTTAACTTCTTAAATAAAAATAGCATAATTTGTATTCATTAGTGCTTTCTAAAATTCATTAAGGGCACTTTTAAAAGAAATTGGGTAATACAAAAAGGTGTTTTTTATAATGATTTTAAAGGGAGGAAACTCATGTTTTTAAGAAATGTTTTACAAACTAAAGATGGATTGGCTATTCTAAATTTTTTTTGTTCTATAATATTTATTTAAGTTGTTTAGTTGATATTTTCATGATATTAAAACTTGAATGATATTTGGGTTACATTGTGATGTTTTTAAATAATTTATTAAGTATTGTTCCATGGTTTATTTTTTAGGAAAGAAAATCATAATTTGGTTTCCTAAAATATGTTTCAAAATGTATTGTTGGCACTTTATCAAAAGGATTTTATCACTCTAAATATTTTTCTTGAAGAATTTCCCTTGAGTTATTGTATAAAAGTTAATATTATATTGATATTAGGTGACTTTATGGACTCATCATGGATAGGGGATGTGTTTCCTTTATGTTTTATTTTATTAGAATGGGGTTGTTTCTATGAAGGGTTTTTGGAGGTGAGGGAGTGTTCTAGTCTTGATTTGTTATATGTTTTGTATATGTCACTGTGATTTGATATGTTTGATTTCATGGTTGATATTTCTCACCTATACTTGGTTAGTCATGGGAACCTTAGGTACTTAATAAAGGACTTGGCACAAGTACCATTAGGTTTTTAGATATGACCACCTAGTATTAGATTATGCTACACTAACTAAATGATACTATAAAATGGATGTGATTATTACTAAAACTAGATGTAACTCTCCCTAGAAACTCATGTATGGGACTGGATATAGCTAGGTATGGCTATATATGATTGGTATGATCACTTAGATAATACAAGTATTCTTGGGTGCCTTGACCTTAGTTCCCTAGGGCCAATCCCATGATTATTATGTTAGTGTTCATTATCATAGAGGTTTTTATTTTAGTTTAAAAGTATAGATTTATATCTTGGGTGTGTTCTTATGGTGTGTTATAAAGGAGAAATTAAAATGGTATTTTTTCCTTTACTTTTAAAATATTGGTATTTTTAAAGAATGTTTTGAATATGTTTCCTTTTTTTATAAATTCCATATCCTCTTAAAATGTTTAAATTTTGGTTTTTATCAAATGGTTGGATTATTTACTTTGGGTAAAATGAATTTAAATGATGGTCTCATATGGTTTGTTTTAAATGAAATGAATATATTGCTTTTATAGTATTATTTTTAAACAATCATGAAAATAATTTACTTTTGAATATTTTTCATGGGGTGTGGGGAGGATACTATTAGGAAAACTTAGGGATATTCTCAAAAATATAGGGCTAAATCATTATTGGGGGGTTTAAACCAATTAATACTTTTTATACCTTTACCTCTTAGACCTATTAGGATTTCAATTCTCTTGTTATATCTTCATTTTTGTATGCAACTATATGAAAGAAAGTAAAGGATGGTACATGATTCTTTTGCAAGGTTCACTACCCAATAAGATTAGTTAGTCCTTGCTATATATGGTGATAATTGATAAAGTGATTATTCACTATAATGTGGTCTCAAATAGAGTGGTTTGTCTTGAAAATGTTCCGGAACCCAAGGGTGATTTTGTAGATTCTAGGCATAGTAGAAGCAACGGTTTGTGGTAATTATATTAAAATTTATTTTAATAATTAATTTCCTAAAACCCTGAGTGAGGACCTTTCACATTAAATTTATAATTAATTTATTTATATCTGAAGAAAATAAATACCTTGTCTTAGGATCCTTTCTTCTTTGGAATTTTTGATCTTCCAAATGACCCTTTTCAGATTGCCTTCATTGTGATGTGGGTATCTAATGGTAGAAACCCTCTAGTAGTGATCCACACATCCTTATTTGATCTCTAAGAAACACCAATTTACCTTCGAGTGCTAGCACGGCGAATCAATAATCTTATGTTATTCATGTTGAGAGCTCATCCTTTGATCTTGAATGAATCTCTCTTGTGTGTTTTTCTTGAGAGGAAGAGATAAAGAGTAGGAATTCAAGAGAGAGAGAGAGAGAATTATATTATTCTCAATGATTCTCCATTCTCACCTTTTCAATTAACCATACATAATAGCATAACCATCTAGGGATTAGTTTAAAATATTATTTAATTACATATCATACCTTAAATAATATAATGAGAATTATAATACCTCATGACATAAAATAATTATAATATTATTATTATTTTATGGTGTGTTATAACTAGTGCGGTGATAAATATTATTTACTATATTAAAAATAAATATTCATCACCAGATGTGATCTTGGTCAATTTGAACTCCTAGAAATTTATTGAATACCGAAATAAAATTATTTTATTAACTTAAATAAATATTTTATTCACAAACTAGAAAATAAATATTTATTCAATATTCAATAAATAAAATAAATATTTTATTCATAAACCAGCAAATAAAATTTATTAAATATATTCACACAATCAAAAAAATATTAAAAAATAAATAATTATTTAGTGCCTTGTGAATATTAGAGATCAATAATAATTGAATAAAATTATTCCTCAGTCATGAGAATAATATTTATTCTAATAAATAAATTTAAATAGAATTTAATTGATATCAATGGAAACACTTATTGTGTGACACTCTAGGATTCTTTATCATTGAAATTAGGTAGGCTTGCCTAAAGTACAAGATTACTATCTAACAATGGGTCAAGGCACCCAAGAGAAAGAACTTAATTTCACAACAACAAAAACCACATAATAATGATCACTGTGTAATATAATCTCTTTTTTTAAATATATCATCAAGTAGGTTTCACATCTATGTCATCAACCTATTTTCTCAATACGTCTTTCCTTGACTATTTAAAATAAATTTTGTTAGACTATGTCCATGTAATTTATGAAAGAGTTATATTTTAATCAAAGGGATAAGATATCGATTTCTATAAATATTGAAGTGAAAAATCCTTCCTCATCTTATCCATTAATAACATGTCATTCGTGATGCACCCAATGCACCCTACCTTATCGCAAACATATATCATCATGGTTTTCATCAGAAAATCTAAGTGTGTGAGTAATGAAAAGTATTAATGATAATATTAAACTCTAAGTACCATTATACACACTCACAAATAGGAATATATGATGACACAAAAACATGAAAAATTCCTATAGGTGATTCTCTTCTTATGACCTCCCATCATGAAGATTACCAAGTGTGAACTTCATAAGACAAAGTCTCATCCACTTATGAATAATCCCACCTAATATTCTATATACTATGTAACCCATCATAGTATATTATCTAACTATAGAACTATATTTTAAGAATATCATCATGGCACTTCAAGGTTCTCATCATAGCGGAGAACTTCTATGACCTCATCAATGTAACAGATACCCTAATAAATTATCATATCAATGTTATGTAGAAGAAAAATCAATATGTGATAATATATTTAAATTAAAATTCACTTCTTTGAATATACATGTAATCTAAAGTAAAAGAATTAGTTGGATTTAGGGAACCCACTCCAACAAACTCCCACTTGTAATAGAGAGAACTATTAATGACCGATTAGTTATCATATATAAAAAACATGATTTCCCTGAGTATGGATATAGCTACTAGGACCATCACATTTTTTTGGATAGGATTGGAAAATAAACATGTATTTTTGGAGAATATGTTTACTACAACATTAATATCTTGAGAAAATCTATCAATTAGTGATATAACTAAGTATCCACCTCTTTTTCCCTTGTCATAATCCTAACATCTTGATTAAATACATAGTCAATTATTATCATAAAATGACAAATATATTTATTTTGGTACAACCCAAAATCAAAATAGGTCATTGTTAAACCCCCTTTTTAAGCTACATTAGAAGCCACAATGTACTCAGATATTGTGGATATGTAAACCACTGGTTATGATAAGTATTTCTTACATATTACTATAGCCTTATCGGTGATACTATATCAAATTGAACTAAATAAAGATAAGTGTTCAATTACCTTGATCACTAATATTATTACTTCTCTAGACACTAAGAAATCATCCAATTTTACTTTTCAAAATATTGTTGAAAAGTTATGATTAAAAGTCTATATAATTTTGTTGGTTTTGTTTGATATTCACCTATTACGCTTTATGCATCAGTAATATAAAATGTCAATACATATCATGAAACATGAGATAAATTCTTAGTACTTAATCTTGAGATTTATTTTAATCACTATAATCTCTTCATATATCCATGCATGTTCTTATTGAAGGATTATAATCCAACAACAATTCAGTCTTGAATTGTTTCAACTTGAGTTTTTTTAATACTTATTTAATATATGTACTATGAATAAATTGATAAAACACATGGATCTATCTTCTAGATCTTTTTCCCTAGAACACAGTAACTACTTTATCTCATATTTTGATAAATTTTCATTCCTTATACTTAAAAAAATAGTAATACACAACATTAATTTTTCATATGTTTTCAACATATCTAACTTGAAATCTTATAATGCTCCCACTAACCAGATAGAGACACATGTCACTCATTTATTTCCAAATAAATATTCTATGACCATTGTGAATGATTTATTAATAAATGAATTTGTATAATATACATATCTTATTGGCATTTATTGATGTCACCAACCCTTTTAGTTATGCCTATTAGACACATATCAAAGGGTATCCATTTGTTTGTTTTATATAAACATTTTCTATAGGGATTCCTCTAAATGTGGTGACCTTAAAAATCACTATCCCAATATGATTATCATAGAAGTATTCTTTGACAAGTAGAATTCAAAAATTATTTTATTCATGATGAGAGGTGAATATGTTTTTATTATTATTTTCTTGTACCATCTATGTCTAGTTTCATTTGAATGCTCACCAGTAGTATCAAGTCTTAGAAAAATTAAAAACTATGAGTCTTGAATCTCGATACATAGAGTCTATTACTTTAATTTATATATACTTTTCAAACTTATCATATTACCATTTACTATTTCATTGTAAGAATCATTATTCTAAAATAATAATACATGTATCACCCACCACGGTGAATATGAACCACCTCTTTGTTTATGAATTCATGTGCATTATGTGTCTCTGGAACTACTCCTACCAATAAGCTCAATAGAGTCCAGTGTTACTATGCCAACTCATGTGCATCTAGAGCCTTAATGTTGGAAGTTAAGTCTTCTTCTACTATCATTAAATATATAGGATTTATTTATGGAAATATAGTCGATCTTGACGAAATTTTAAAATCCTTAGTGGATTTAGGATCATTAACTCAGATACACCTTAGTGTTTTTATGTTTGTTTATAGCTAAGGCCAGCTTTTAACAAATGGTTTTCAAAAAACACTTATGGTAGTGTTCTAATTGATTCTTATCATATCACATTTGATATGATATCCATTATAAAATATAGTTGCTATATGGTTATTTGTTTCATTTATAATTATAAAATATGTCTTGAAAAGTGATAATAGAGGATTTACAATATATATAAGGCTCATCATTGATCTTACTTTTACTACCATCATAACATTTATGTATATAAGTAAATTTAATTTAGGGATAACCTTTACTCTAAATATATGATCAATGATTACTTGGATAAGATATACTATGACAATCTAGATTGAAGATTCCTTTTACTAAGTGTACTCATTTACTTTACTGAGTATTTCTAAAATTTCTCATGAAGTATATGAAGTTACCTTAAGCATTATAATATTCTATATGGATATGTTAAACTAACTCTAAAAGTGTTATGATGTACCTTTATTTAAAAGGTTTCTTTATCTAAAATATGATAAGTATTTTTTTTATATCCAGTATATTAGCTTAATTGAGACCAAAATACTTTAATAGAAATAAACAAGTGAACTAATTTCAATTTTATTTGATAAAATTAACTTTACATAATCAGTTAAGAGTCTTATATTTTATATTCATCATTCATTTCAATAGATATTTATGGTTAAAGATTTACTAAACTATTCATTTGGTATTAAAGTACTATAACAACATTTATTTTAAAAAAGAAATTATACCTAGTTGTGTCTATATGGACACTAAGATAAATTTGTTGGTAGCACTTATTACAAACTTGAATCAATCCATTTAAAAATGAGAAATACTAAGCTTCCCTTGGCTGATATAGGAATCACCCCTTCTTGTCTCTTTTTGATTTCACTCTATAACTTTTCTATTCTTGATTTTTTCTGTATTCAAATAGATATATGTTGTAAGAATATTGTATTTAATACACAAGTGTTGAATAGAAACTTGATGAACATACCTAAAGTGGATGCAACTAATTTCTTCTTCAATTAATTACAATTTCTGTTTTAGTGTCTATTCTTTCCATATAAGAAGAAAATAGGCTCATGTTCATTCTTCTACTTTTAAATATATTGTCTATTTGAAGTACGGCATAAAGGATATTTTGGATTTAGATTATCCATGGAATCTTTATCCTTGTCTTTCAAACTTTTCACCTTAAGGGGTGGAGAAACAGGTTTTAACCGGTCCACATCTGCTTGGTGAATTATGGACAAAAGTTTCATGAGTGAGTTATCTATTTTTTTATCTAGGCATAGACAATTAAGGATAATCTTGGTGGTAAGGATAATAAGATAAGATTAATGGATAATTTATTATCCATGTGAAAGTAAAATTTTTCTAATTGATCAATATATCCAACATTTTGAAAGCATGATTATTAGCTAGATTTATTTCTTCCAATTTACACAGATATAGTGCATTGGTAATCTTATTTATTTAAATAATTTACTTATCTTTCTCAAGAGAAAGAAGATGAGATATTATGCTGTAAGAATCCATGTATTTGTGCTTTATCATCAAGTCTCTATAAATAGTTGATAATATGATATAATGGATATAGGAAGCATTATCTATATATATGTGGTTGGAATCCTTGTCACCTTTTCTCACTTACTAGGGTGGAAGAACAAGATTAGGGGATTTTAACACATAATAAAACTTATTATGATAATAACACATCGTATAAAAGATTATACTATATCTATAAATTTGTATCTATAAGGACATTCCCTGAATTTATTCCACTATTTTACCTGATTAGTACTTCACCTGATTATAAATTATGTGAGACGTGATAATAATATTAATTTTATTAAGTCTTCCACTATTTTATCAAGCCCCAATAACCCTAATCATTGAAATTGGAATGTCTAGTTGTTGGGATATTCTAGTAGCAAGGATCCATGTGTCCCTTCGCATAACCCCAATGAGAGTTGGTCAAGCTACTTGAAGGTATTTAGATAAGTAGGTATTTTCCAAATATGGGATTGCAGTTCCTTGATCCATTGAGTAGACTCCCCATTCCTAAAATCATGACTTATATTTCATCAACCCCTACCTTTAAGTTACATCAATTTTAGCAAGGGATACTTCTTTGGATTTAATATATTTAATTAAACCCAAAACCTTCACAAGAACTCCACGTTAATTGTCTCAATGAGGGTTGGTCAAACAATTAGTTCTAAGGCTTTCATTCCTATTAAAGTAATGGAAGGCCAATTATGACTTAATATTTATTCGAGGGATTTTAATTTATTATGCATAAATTTTATATTATTTTATCCATTACATCACTTGTTAATATTAAGTTTATTTTACTAATTAGTTAACCATATTAGATAAAACATTTATGCATAATCCATTTATTTAAATTCCATCTTTCACATTAATTTATTTATTTATATGATATCAGTCTCATATCCATATAATAAATAATTAATAAGATATAAATAAATAAATAATAAATTTCCTAATCATGAGCTCATCTAATAGTTTATTTATTGAGAGTATAATAAATCAACATTTTACCTAGGGGAATAACTTCTTTTCTGTTCTTGGCATGAGTTTTAGCATTCCTCCTATCTACCTATATATCACCTAAGTTGTCATTTAATCTTCAATTACCTCCATGTGTCTTGGCATACTCCATTAACTACAAGTATTTATTACTCACACATAGGTGAGGGGAACCAAAGGATTAGTTAAAGGGGGTTATATAAATAACCTTGGACATGCATGTCCTATATAATAATGGAGGGAGGGATGAATTAAAGACCAACAATTTAATTTAATAATTAATAATTAAAAACCCATTCAATAAATTAAATTAAATAAATTAAAACACATACATAGGTCTTAGACATTCTCATGATCGGTCAAACATGCAACAAATACGCAAAAATAACTGGTTAACATTCATTTCTTATTCGTTATTTATTATTAATAAAAATGCTCTTGCATTCATTAATTAATTAATTAATTCCATTTCATCTTAATAACTATCCAAATTCATTTTTAGATACCCATATTTATGGAATTACTGAAAAATAAATATCAAAACAAATTATTATAGATTATTATAATAAATTAATTGAGCATTTAAATTTTTTTAAAACCATTATTAAATTGCCAAACACTTAAAGTGAGAATCAAAAAGATAAGGTTTTAATACTAAAATTTTAAATTTAATATAATTTAATTCTATCCTTTATTGGTAGAATACATGGTGTGTACTATCCATCTACACATCTTGTACCTCGGTTTTCATGTATCTGGGTAGCACTCCTGGGGCATCGGTATGTTAACTCAACTAGACTACACAGTGTGTACATGACAGCTACATGTTATGGATCCTCTTTAAATGTGCTTGGTATAAACTTCTGGACTTAGGTATGTATCTCGACTAAACTACACAGTGTGTACAAGCTAGCTACATGTCATGTATTCCTTATGCCATGTGTATTTTGTTCTTTCCAAATGGATCGAAGTGTATTTTGGATGTGGGAAATGATGAACTGCACAAAATTTACACTACATGAACATCATGTATATCATAAATTCTCCAAGTTTTCATACTCACATAGTTTGACCATGTATAATGACTACACCATCCATCCAATGGCCTGAAGGCCTTCATTTTTTTATTGATTTGATAATACACCTTTCAAGGGGTGAGGTGGAACCCTTACAAGGCCCGTAGGCATAAGTATTACATGGCCCGTAGGCCTTAGAGGAATTCATTGCCTGTAGGATTAAAAAATTACATACAACCCAGACTAACTACTGGAACTGCTCCTCCCCAACATCTTCATCGTGAAATCAACTCTCCACCTTTACATGGATGCTCGACTAGGCTATCCTGTGCATACACAGGCTTGTCCCAATGGCAGGTGCCATACCCTATCATTCTTGCAATCTGTGTAGCTTCTGCTGTGGTGAAAGATCCTTGCTTATCCTACTATAGAGCTTGTTTCTTGTAGGTTTTCTGGTTTTTATCTACACTTAAGGTGTCCCGAAGGCCTTGAGGTGGCCCAAAGGCCTTACTGGCCTGAAGGCTTGGGTGGCCCGAAGGCCTTAAAGTACTCGAGGACCAAATCGGTGGCCCGAAGGCCCAAACGGGGGCAAATTCCCTGCTGCTACAGTGCCAAACAATGTTGCTACAGTACCTGCTACATTACTTCACAGTTATCGCTAAAGTACCTTCTACAGTAAGGCTATAATAACCCAGAAATTGTGCCTCCTCCTGGATTTGATCCTGGGTCGCCTGGATGCACTTAAGAGTCCTCACCAACCGGGCTGAGGCTCATGTGCGTATAATGACTACACGGATTTCATGATTTACACCACTAACCTATGTAGACTACATGGCGTGTATGCTAGCTACACACCGTGTAATCTGACATCCTATGTTCCAAGTTGGTCTGGTCTACACATGGTGTGAAATGAATACACTGCATGTAATTAACTGCTCGATGTGTAGTGTATCCCATGACACATCCAGGTGCAATGTGTATGGGTACATATCATGTACTCCAGCTACATGTTGTGTAACCCAGTTTTACTGGACAAAAAATTTCGCACTTACCGATGGCATTTATGGTCATTCTTCATCAATTCTTAAACCTTTAAGAAAATAAAACACTAAATGACCATGATTAATATGTCAAAAATATTTTATTGAAATGGTATTAAATAATTAATAGTATAAAATAAAACATTCAACCATGATTGTGTATAGATAAAAAATCAAATAAATAATTATAAATTTAAAATGTGACCACTATGATACCACTTATAGGTTTTGGGTGTAGTGAAAGCACCAATTGGTGGAAGTTATATTAAAATTTATTTTAATATTTAGTTTTCTATAACCCATAGCAATGATATTTTACATTAAATCTATAATTAATATATTTAGATCTAAAGAAAATAAATACCTTGTCTTAGGATCCTTTCTTTAATGATGTTGTTGATCTTATGAAAGACCCTTTTCAAATTGGATTCATTGTGATGTGAGGATCTAAGGGTAAAATACATTTAGTGGTGATCCACACATGCTCCATTGATCTTCGACCAATGCCAATTGACTTCTGAGTGATATCATAGAGAATCAATTGTCTTGCATAATTCATGTTGATTTTCCATCCTTCGATCTTGAAGAAATCTCTCTTGTGTTTCTCATTCTTGAGAGGAAGAGAGAAAGTGGAGGAATTTGAGAGACAGAGAGAGAGAGAGAGAAGTATATTGTGCACAATGATTCTCTATTCTCAACTTTTTGATTAACCTTACACAATAGACATAACCATCTTTTTATAGAGTTAGGGTTTAGGTTAAAATATCATTTAATTGTATACCAACCCAAAAATAATATAATGAGCATTATAAAACCCCATTCCATAAAATAATTATAATATTATCATTATTTTATGACATGTAATAACTTTCACAGTGATGAATATTATTTATTGACTTGCAAATAAATATTCATCACCAGATGCGACCTTAGTCCATTCTAAATCCTCAGCATTTATTAAATACCTGAATAAAATTATTTTATTCAATTAAATAAATATTTTATTAAAAAACCAAATAATAAATATTTATGAAATATTCAATAAATAAAATAAATATTTTATTCACAAACCAGAAAATAAATATTTATTATTTACTTTTATACAATCAAATAAATTATTTATTATCTTGTGAATATCATCGATCAATAAAACTTGAATAAAATTATTCCTCGGTCTTGAGAATAACATGTATTCCAATAATTAAATTCAAATTGAATTTAATCAAGATCAATAAAAAAACTTTGTGTGTGACCCTATGGGATTCTTTCTCATTGTCCTTTGGAAATCTTGCCTAAATTCCAAGATTATTGTCTAGAAATGAGTCAAGGAACCTAATGAACTTAATTTCATAATGATGATGACCGCATACAAATTCTCCCTATGTAATATAATCTCTTTGTCTCATCAAGAGGGTTGTACATCTATGTCATCAAACTATTTTATCAATACATATTTCTTTGAATGTATAAAATAAATTTCATTACCTCATGGCCATGGAATTTTTGTGACATTTATATTTCAATCAAAGGTCCAAGATATCAACTTTCATAAAGATAAAAGGGATAAATCCTTCATAGAATTATCTATTAATATCATTTCATTCGTGATGCACCCAATATACCATACCTTTCTGCAAACATATGTTGTCATGGTTTTCACCAGTAAATATAATTGTTCTATTCATGACATGTATTAATGATAATATTAAAATCTAAGGACCATAGAATGTGCTCACAGATAGGAATATTTGATGACACCAAAGGATGCAAAATTCCTACTGGTGGGAATATTCTCATAACCTCCCATCATGTAGATAACCAAGTGAAAAATTCATGAGATGAAGTCTCATCCACTTATGAGTACTCATGCCTAATAATATCTATGATATCTGCCCCATCATTGTATGTTATTCGACCATAGAACTATATTTTAAGAATATCATCATGGAACTTCAAGGTTCTCATCATAGCAGAAAACTACTATGACCTTATCAATATAAAATATACCCTAATACATTATCATATCAATGTTAGGTAGAATAAAAAATAATATGTGATAATATATTTAAAATAATATTCAATTATTTGAATATACATGTAATCTAAAGTATAAAGTAGTTGGCTCTAGGGAACCAAATCCAACATATTTACTACACTTTAGGAGGGGGATATAAAACAATCCTAATTTCATGGACTAGAGATATCATAGTCCAACTATAGAACCTTATTGGATATTTATATAGCCTATGTAGATAGTCTTCAAATTCTTAATATTCTTTGCAACACCAAGAAATTCTTTCATCAATGTGACGTCTATTGAATTTCTCATTCCCTTTTTATTATTCTATTTTCTTATTCTTATATTATTACTTGTACAAAATCATACAAGAAACCTTTTTTACTCTTCCTCTATATTCATAGAAGTGCACACAACCTTCTTCCTCTTCATAGAAACAACTGGAACGCTACTTTTCTTGAACTGGTTGCAAGACTTATTCTTCTATCGTTATTCTTTTCTTGAATTGGTTGTATATCCTCTCTATTATTCTTCTATCTACTCTTATTCTTCACCTATTTTAGGTGAATATTCATTTGATTCTTCACTAATCTGTCCAATAACTATTCATCTGGAACTTCTCTATCTGATACTATTCATCTGGAATTTCTCCATTTAATATTTTTCATCTCATACCAGTTAGTCTGACACTACTCTTTAGTATGGTACCTATTGTGAGTGGGTTACCTAGACCCACCTCCTTTATATGATTTCATTTCCATTACATTTATACTATTTGATATATACATGTGTTTATTTTTTCCATAATAGTCTTGATACTTATGAATCTACTATTTACATGATAATTTCTTTAGATTATGTGTCATAACGAAAGGTTTTAGTAGTAACCAACTATAATGAGAACCTAAAGATGATAGGAATGTAATCTTAAATATATGTCCTATGGTCTAGAAACATCATACTGATGGGACACGGATAATGTCTAACTATCAGGTTTTGGGTACTTATAAGAATTTATTCTTCTTCTCATGAAGTTTTCACTTGGTGATCTCAAATAGATGAGATCATGAGGACTAACTTTCCAATAGGAACACCATATGTTTCAGGTGTAATTGGTTTTTCCTATCTAAAAAAATGTGTATTAGTCTCCAAACTTGATATTTTTATAAATTTATACCATTTGATTGCATAATTTGATGCAAGAAAAAAACATGACATTAAAGTCATGGTGAGGTAGGTTGTGTTGGGTGCATCATTGCTACTATGACAATAATTGAATGATAAAGATAGAATTCATCACTTCTGAGTTGAGGAAGAGATATCTCGTGGGCCCAGGTTGACTAGGATGGTAGTACCTTCATAAAATTCATGGTCCGGTATAATAAGGTAAATTTTTCTATTAAGGTCATCAAATATATAAATAATCAAAAGGGTGATGAAATGAGTGTTTATCCTACTTTATAAGATACTGTGAGATAAATATATTATATTATAAAGAACATTTTCTTAGGAGGTAATCATAGCTATGACATTCCTTATCTCCTTAGAGGCCATAATGGGGTTCTATAATTTACTCTTGGTATGTGGGTTGGACTTTCTACTATAAAGATAAGGACCAAGAGGTTAACACACTAAGTGTATCCACAAGTTCCACCTATTCAAATGAATAAGAGTTTAGGATGAAGTGGGCCCCATGTGCGAGGTCTCGTGATCATTCAAGTTTTTTCGATCTCAAGTAATATAAATCAATTATATTATTCAATTTTAGAATAATAATGATTGGTTTTATTTCTCATGGTATTCACAAGTTGTTTGATCATAAAATTAAATATGATAAAATATAATTTTTTGAACAAACATAGGATGTTCAAGGTTTGTTAAATTATTTTGGTAGCTTATTAATGGTTTGTATTCTATCATGTAACATGTAAATATGTTACAAGTGATTGATAAAATATTTGTGGAATTTATGAAATTTTTAATAATTCGTAAGTGTGTGAAAGAGTCTAAAATAAATGTTATTTCTTTCCATATATCAAAGTAAAATTTTACAAAGTATGACCTAGGTATAAAATCTCATTTTAGCCTCTTGAATAGTGAGATACACCATTAGGATGATTTTATAGAGAGAATATATCCTCTCATATCCTCTCAATCTCTTAGAGAGATATTCTGAAGGAAGAACAAGGTTGGATCGATCTCGTATTCTTGATCAAATTTGTGTTCTTCATGTGATCAAAGGGACATCATAAAGCTCTTTTATTTCTCATGATAGCATCGGGAATCATAAATTGACAATTTAGGAGATCTAATTCCTATTTGGATGGTCTATATGAGTCCTATCTTAGGACCTTTGATCCACGACATGCCAATAGTGAGCTAATCAGTTCGGTGATTTCAAAAGAACAAGGTACCATTTACGGTTTCATTCAATTTTATTTTTTATTATTAAATTTAATTGAACATAGTCCTTTGAGAAATTTGGGTAAGGGTTTTTATGGATTTAGTGTTTTTAAAAATAATTTGAACCCAGAGTTTTAAATTTTTTGTTTTTCATATTTTCATTATTCTTAGAGTTCCTTCAATTGGTATCAAAGAGAACATGTAATTATTTAAGTTGAAAACTTTTAAATTTCAAATTAATTATCTATGATTAGGAAATATGGTATCAATGTGGTCCCAACTCAACTAATGGTGCATCTATCTGAGTTCATATCACTGAAATATGGGTGATCAAATATCAATGAGTTTTGCATATATATTGTAACGAGATTTAAAGGTTTAATTTTTGTTGCACTTTAATGGATACAAATGCGATGAATTTGTATCCAGAGTATGATGTGAGCACATTTCATGTTAGCCAGAGATACCGAAAGCCAGATGGGTAGTTCGTTGGAAATATCATCTTGTTGTGCAAGATTAATAATTTTTACAAAATAAAAAAACATATATACATATACTTACAAATGGAAAGGTAATGATAAAAAAGGGACAAGATCCACGCCCTAATATTTTGGGTGAGGACTTTTTCCCTCCCCATTTATAGGGAGGGTGATTGTTTATATTATTTTATATATATATATATATATATAGTATACTATATATTATAATGATATATATATATATATATTGTGTGGGTGTGTTCATATATATATATATATATACTTTTAAACAGATACCCTAATTAAACTTGGGTCAGATCAAGTTAGTCCAGATCTATTTTGATCGGCCCATCAACCCTGTCACAGGCCCTAAATTAATATCCGATGATATTCTATAGGCCCAAATGGACCCAAAAAATTATGAAAAAAATAACAAATTAAATTTAATTGTATTATATTTAATAAAATTATTTCAGGTGTTGTGGGATGTGTCAATAATTAATTAAAATTATTTTAATGAAATTTATAGCATTAAAAATACCCTCAAGTTGATTTTTAGTAAATTTAATTTTTCTTATGCAATATAATTACATATTGAATGATCATGATCTGATCCTGACCTGTGCATGTTCTGTTCATTATTTATTTAATTTAATTATTTCATTTATGGTTTAAAATTAATAAGTATTTTATTTTGATGATATTCACATCGTCCCTCCGTCTTTAATTTGTATAAGGGTTTTCATGTCTACATTTAAGTGATAAAATGTATTTTCACACCCTGAATTCCCCTCACCTATGTGTGAGTATACACTGTAAAGATCAAAGGAGTTTGTGGTGACGTGGTTCAAGTTGATAGTTGGTGTAAACCAAACAAGTGAAGTGCACAGGATTTGTGGGCACTGCAATTCAATTTAGGTATCGACTTGAGTAATTCCTATAGGGTATCGATTAATCCATTGTTCACTTGATTGAGTAACAAATAGTTAAAGAATCATGATCATTTCATTATTTATTAATTTATCGTATGCATGGTTTATTATTTTTTGAATGAGTATTCATTATATTCAATCACATATTATAATAATAAATATGAATGAATAGATAAAATAAACATGTGTGGTGAATATTTTCTATTTAAATAATGGTTAAGTTGTGAGTGTTATCACATAGAACAATCATGTTAAATAGAAAATGATTTAATTCACTAAGATAAATTAACAAATCCCTAAAATAAAATAGCAATTCATTAAATACCTTACATCACTTGAATTTGGACACAACCGATTGTTTGATATGATCGTCGGCCCTAGTTGAGGGTGTCTCTTACTACTGAGGAGTTCTTATGAGAGTGGTGGTTCAATTTAACTAAAGTTTACAAAAAAGGAGTAGTTATAGCTAGCTTGTTGCAACTTTAGAGGAAAACATTGATCAATACAAAGTAATTCTTTGTAGGATATGGGACTCCACTCAACAGATCAAGGAGTTGTCAGTTAATGAAATTGGCCAGTCAAAATCCCACCGTATACTCTCTAAGTAGTGGTGATGTCATAGATAGGTCTATGAAGAGAAGTATAAGGATCCTTTCCACTAAAATACTTAATCAACTGGGTATTCTGAATCTAGTAGTTGAGGGCTACTAAGATTTGATAAAATAGTGGGAGAAATTTAAAATTCATAATTTGAAAATGTCTATTAGTAATCAATATGAAGTGTTAATATACTAAATTTACTTATTGTAAATCAAATGGAAACCACCACCAATTCAATTTCACTATGATAAATATTGGATAAAGAGAATATCCTGACCATTCATACCTTCCAGGAGTGGCACATGCACTTTCACATAGTATTGCGTCGATATAGGAATATTTATATGTTGGAATCCCCAATTTCTACTTAACCTCCTTAGGGAGAAATAAATTTAGATAAAGATAAATACAAGAAGCATATGGATGTTTCACTAGATGTTTAGTGTTTCAGGTTTCTATCTTTGTTCAGTGAGTTGCGTAAAATGCATGAGGACAAAGATGATTTCCAAATGTTGTCTTATCTTCAAGAGTTATACCAAGAAAGATCTAGGAAAGAAACATATGAGATATCAAGTGACTTGTATAGATATGGTATAGTATAAGTGAATAAAGTATGACCTAATATACTCAAGTTGATCATGTATAATGGGAGACTGGAGACCCTTGGGTTTGAACTGAACCAAGAACTATAAATTGATCTTGTTCTTGCCTCTTTACCGCATAGATTATCAACTTTAAATTTTAATTATAATATGAATAACATGAATAATTCAATCTAGTATTTGTTTTCCATAGTTCTCCAAAAAGATAAGGATATGAATAATTCCAACTCTTTTGTCCTTATGGTGAACAGGAAGAAGAAAGGTGAGGTAAAAGTTTCAAAGGCTATGTCCCAATCAAAGACACCGATTCACCACCCTTTAAAGAAGCCAAATATATATAGGGAGAGAAGTGATCAGAAGGAATTCTATTTTTCATGTGGAAATAATGTTCACTAGACGAATAATTTCACATCTAAGAAGAATAAGCGAGTTAATGATTCTACTTCAGGTATATTTGTCATTGAATGCAATATATTTATTTCTACAAGTTTAGTATTGGATATTACATGTGTCTCATATATTTGTATTCAAATATAGTAACCAAGTAGATTCAAGATAATTGTAAAAGGTGAAGTAGATCTTTAAGAAATAAATGGTGTGATACTAGTAGCATTAGCAGTGGGATAATTATTATACTAAATAATTGTTATTATATACCATATGTTACCCGAAACATAATATCAGTGTTGAGATTAGACACTATGGGATTTTATTTAAATTTTGGAAATAAATTTTATCTTATGTATAAGGATAACATATATGAAACATCTTAATAATGGGTTATATATACTTGAACTAGAAAATCCAGTTTTTAAAATCAATGATAAATCCAATGAGAAAGAATCATATCTTACCCACCTATGGAAATTTATGCTAGGTCGTGTAAATGAGAAGCGTTTAAGAAAATTAGATCAAGTAGGGTATTTAGAATCTATTGAGTTAAAAACCTTGGATGTATTCCATGCTTGTTTACAAGGTAAAATGACCAAATCTCTTTTTAGTGGGAATGGATAAAGAGCCAAAGAACCATTGGAATTGGTTCATACTGATGTATGTGTTCTGTTTCCAATAGAGGAAAGGTGTGGTTTTTCTTACTTCATTAATTTTACTAATGACTATAGTAGATATGTATATATATACTTAATGAGTTATAAGTCAGATTCATTTTTCTTGTTTAAGGAATATCATAATTAAGTATAAAATCAACTTGATAAAAAGATTAAGAAAATCAGCTCAGACCATGGTGGATAATATTTTAACCAATATTTCATCAATAATTTAAAGGATTGAGGAATAATTTCACAACTAAAAACTCTTTATACACCTAAGTGGAATGGTATTAGGGAAATAAGGAATCAGACCCTTCTTGACATGGTCAAATTAATGATGATTCATGTAAATATACCATTATCCTTTTGGGGATATGCACTGAAAACTGTAGCATTTACACTAAACTGAGTACTAACTAAAAAAATATGGGATTCCATACGAGTTGTGGTATAGAAGGAAGCACAGTTTGTTACACATATATGTATGGGGATGAAAGTCTTTTATCAAGACTATACCTAGTGAAAAATTGGCATATAAGAGCACAAGTTTCGACTTTATTGGTTATCTTAAAGTGACTAAAGGACACTACCTATATAAACTTTCATATAGAAAGGTGATTATAGTAATACATTCTATATTTCTAGAAAGGGAACACATTTCCAATGAAAATAGTTAGGTCAAGATTTAATTTGATGAAATTGATGTTCTAGATGCACAAGATTTGGTATAGATAAAATCTCTACAAAAGAAAGTGGGAGATAAAGGTATTCCCAAGACACAAGTACTATGTAGGTATACTATAGAGGTTAGAGAACAAGAGAGATATAGTTTTCTTATCACTAAGTTAGGTGACACATTACTCCTAGAGAATGATGAATCTATAACCAACAAATATGTAACGGCCCAAACTTTTGAATAAATTTTATTTCCTACTTTTGTGTGTTATTTCGTTTTATACTCCACAAAACTATATCCTTTAATCAATGAAGTGATACCATTGGGTTTCGACTGTTATGTGACTATTGGTCAATATGACTGTTGGAAACTAAACTCTTAACGTTACAATTATTGTTTATAAATACAAGTGATCTTGGTTAATTAATACAAAAAATAAGAGTCGATGGCCTCATCCAGTAGACTCGAGTCATACAAAGATCATCTATTAGAGCTTGGGAAGGAGGTAGCATCTCTGGGATTTTCTCTGGACTAAGCCCAATCTGAGCTTCAACATGTGAAGCTTGAACGGAATTGCCTAATAGAGAAGTTCAAGCTGATTGAAATCACCACTCCAGTAATATTTTCCGAGCTGCCCCAAGATTCTATCACCATAGCACACCTTACACTTAAGTCCTATGCAAGTGTTATGAGGGGATATTTAATGCGACCTTAGTTACTTGTGTAAACCTTTTGTATAAGTAAAATTGTTATTTCTTATTATGGAAAAGTTGGTGAATTTCAAATATCTAGAAAATGTAGGATGAATTTATAATTTCATATTACTAATGAATTTTGGAAAAAATGTATTTTAAAATATTGATGTAAACTTTAAATAATTAATAATGTGAAATGATTTTCAAAAAATGTTCTTCTATAGTTGTGATCAATAATAAATTTAGAGTCTAATAAGATCAACTTGATTTTCAGTGAATAGTAAATTATGAATAGTAACGTACCCTTATGAATAGTAATGAATAGTAAATTGGACAAAAAAATAGAAATATCACCTATGAATGTATAAATACAATTTAGACATCTTAAAAGTGAAAAAACGATCATAGTATAACTTTTGTTATTTTTGTAGGTCATAAATATTTTATTTAAAATTTTATAATTAATTTAATAATTTAAAATTAAAATTTATTTTAATAAAATTTAATAATAAATTGTTACTTTATTGTATTATGGTTATATGATAATTTTATGGGACCTTGATTACTTTTTCAAGGTGTTACAAAATAAGTTATAGTTTTAGACTTGTTTTTTTAATAAATAATGAATTTATTTAAAAATTAAATTAAAAAAAATTAAAAAATTATTTTCATAAAATGGAGTTCATTTTTGAATTCAGAGAATTGATATTAAGTTAGGGTAAATTTTTGGAATTTTTCTGAAACAGTTGAATTTTCGGTGAATAATAAAAATACAGTTTTGAGTTTCGTGTATTTAATGACATCATTGATGATGTAATGGTGATGTAATAATTCTGGTCAACTTTTGAATAGTAATATATGCTATGAGGTGTCCCAATTGTCTAATACCATGGGAAAATACCATAGGAAAGCCCATGGTTTTGCAAATACCACTGATGAGGTGTCCCTTGGAAATTAATTAAATATTCCCTCACTTTTCCTATAAATACGAAGCCATTACCTCATTCATTTCATTAAAAAATCCTCCTCAATGAAGCTCTGGTCTTTCTACCCCCCAAGGAGTCCTCCCAAGGTGCCCTCAATCCCCCCAAAGTCCCAACCATCAAGCTTTCAAAGTTACTCTTCAAGGTAAGGGAACCTTTCACCCTCCTCTTTTTAGTCATGATTTCCTTTATGTTATGTCTTTTAGTTTTAATCTTATTATGTCGGGGTATGTTCTTATATATTATTATTACTGTACATTTCATTTCTAAATGATGATATACCCTTTCCACTCTCATCAATTTATTTTTTGAATTTTTTAGCAACGTTGTTAGGCTGCCGAATTTTTCGTAAAAGAAATAGCATCTTCTCTTTTATTTCATGTTTACTTTTATTGTGGTATGTCATTAAAATATACATACCATTATCTTATTATGTACCCATACTGTATTATTAATTATTTATGAGTATTTTACCCTTTTCCCCTCTCTTTTTAATGTTTTATAAAATGATGTTATGTAGCCGTTATGCTGCAGAATTTTCGTCTCAAAATCTCTCTTTTTCTCAAGAAATTATCTTGTATTATTTTATGTGGATACCCAAATCTTTTTTCATTTAAAGGTGTATTAATAAATACATAAAATTGATCTATTTTATTCTGTAATTGACATACATATAACCCTCACTCCCTTTCCATGGGTTATAAATGACATAATGATCTTATTTTTAAGTACTTTTTAAACGCCGCGATTTTGACATGAAATCAATTTCTTTGATTCTATTTGGGTTATTTATGAAATGTTTGATTACTATATATGTGCATCACATGAAAATAAATACATATTAAGGGTGTTCCCTGATATCACTCTAATTAATTGGGTAAATAATTAATCTCTAGAGATGACAAGTTACACGATACCTTGGTGAATAACCTTGGTAATGTTTTTATGAAACCTTGGAAATAAACCTTGGTGATATGTTTATGAATGTATAAATGAAATTTTTTAGCCAAATATTCAATTTTTTATTCAAGTTATTTTTATTATGATATGCCTCTACTTCTATTGCTCATGTGTTGTGGTTTTCATCAAGTTCTTATTGATATCACAAGTAAACTGATTCCCTTGCTTTCCTTACTAGGACTTCTACTCACCATTTCCTTTGACGTATGTCTCTAGGATATGAGATGAAATAATTGTACTTTGGAAGAACTTATGATGAATACCTAAAAATTTATTAGAATAATGTTTTATGTTTTCATGTTTTATGTTCCTGATTTCCAAGACACTAGACTTTAAAGATCATATGTCTGTAAAATATAATGAAAAGTTATGTAATAAAAAGGAGGGATGCAATAGTTGGTATCAGAGGATTGTTTAGTTATTTATAGAAATTATGATATAAAAAATTTAGGAAAAACACTATAGAAAATTTTAAATATAGGAAAACTTCCTAGTATTTTGGTGATTATTGAGTAAGTGGTTTATTAAGAAAATACATCCATGTCTAGATATGAGCAGGTAGAGGCGGCTCTGGCACAAATGTACCTAGGAGTGAAAACTCCGACAAGGAGTTTCAGGTTTGATCTGAGGTATCCTAGTACATGACAACGGGTCTTGCTGCACTCTTGGTTATGACACTCCCGGGGGATATGTTTGGTTAATCATAAGCTTTTTATGAATCATTATAAAGGATTTATAGAGAAATATAATTTTTTAAAGCATGAATTTTTAAGACATAAAATCCTTTATAGTTAAAAGATTCATAAATCAAATAAATTTCTCACTAAGGATTTATTATTTTAGAAAATTTAGGGCAAGAGGAGGAACCATGCAAATGGTGACCGCAATGGACCATGCACTGACGGCCCTCCGATGGAAGCCGGAATGGAAACTTTTATGAAAATGATGAACCAACTAACTCAAGTTATGGGAAATAACATGAATCAAGCTGAGAGACTAATCTCACCATGAAGGGAACAACTTTTTGTTGAATCATTTATGCATCAAATACCACCAACCTTCAGTGGATCTACTAACCCATTGATTTTTGAACAGTGGATCAGCTCTATCGAGAAGATATTTTATGTGCTCTACTGTTCTGAACAAGAGAAGGTTACCTTTGTTGTTTATCGCTTAGAGGGAGAAGTTGATCAGTGGTGGGAACTGATTAAAAACACAAGGCCAAGAGTAGAATTTGAAGCTATGGAGTGGGAAGAGTTCAGAGGGGTATTCTTCAACAAGTATTTCCCTAAATCGATGAGAACAAGAATGGAGAAGGAGTTTCTTGAGCTGAAGTAGAAGGAGAATGAATCTGTGGGAAGCAATGAGATGAACTTCACAAGGCTTTAATTTTACACCTATAGATTTTTCATGGATTAAAATGGTAAGTTTGATATATTCTTCGGTGGACTGAGACCTCATCTACGGAAGAATATAGCCAACCGAGATTATGATAGCTATGAGGAGATCATGCAAAGTGTGATGAAAGTCAAACTGGAGTTTAGTGAGATGCAATGGTCTCATAAATCCAATGACAAGAAAAGATATATCGAGCCAAGATTAGGGAGGTTCTTCGATCAGGGAAGAGGAGGGAAGCAAGTGCAACATCCCACATGTAATAAATGTGGTATGAAGAACTCAGGAAACTGCTTTCTCGGGAGTGGGAAGTGCTACAAGTGTGGAAGAGATGGCCATGTCGTGCGGAATTTTTATAGTGAGGTGAAGCCTCAACTTCCCAACACTAACGACAAGGGGAATATGGTGCAGGCCCTACTTGATGTCCAATTCTATAAGTGTGGAAAACTTGGGCACTTTTCCAATCATTGTCCAAATTCGAGGGCAGTGGAGGGGAATCACCATCAGCCTCAACAACGACCAAGGGAACAAGGTTGTACTTTTTCAATCACTATGGGTGAAGTTGAAGCGCCTAATGGTGTGGTGGCAGGTACTGTTGTTGTTCTCTCAAAGATAGCAAGTACTTTGTTTGGTTCTTATTCTACACATTCCTTCATTTCCTCCAATTTTTCAAAGAATTTAGAATCAACCCCCTATTTTCTTAAAGTAGAGTTATCAGTCAAGACTCCTGGTAGGATTATCCAAGCATCGTCAGTGTTTAGAAACTCTAGTATTTACTTTAGTGAGAACAATATTATCGCAAATCTAGTAGTCATTCCCATGCTGGAATTCGACATTATACTAGAGATGTACTGGATCTCAAAGTATAATGCTACGATCAAATGCAGAAGCAAGGAAATTTCAGTAGTATTGAATAGAAAACCTAAAGTTATCTTGAAAGGAGAGATATCTCTACCTGAACTTTTTCTAGAAGAACCTCCTATATTCTTCTTTATGGATTTGATCGGTGAAGAAGAAGAATAAAATGAGAGTTTGAGGATAGAAAATGTCCCCATCGTCCAGGAATACATTGACATATTTCATGAGGAGTTACTCAGACCTCCCCTAGAAAGAGAGGTAGAGTTCTCCATTGAACTTGTACCTGGATCCCATCTGATATCAAAGACCCCGTATAGGATGTAAAATGTGGAGCTGGAGGAGTTAAAAAAACAGGTCCAAGATCTTTTGGAGAAGGGGTTTATCTGACCAAGTGTGTCTCCTTGGGGAGCACTTGTTCTCTTTTTGAAGAAGAAGGATGGATCAATGCGAATATGCATTGATTATAGAGAACTGAACGGCATCACAGTGAAGAACAAATGCCCTCTTCCAAGAATTGATGGCTTATTTGACCAACTTCATGGGCTCAATTCTTCTCTAATATTGATCTTTGATCTGTTTATCATCAATTGAGGGTGAAAAAAGAAGATATTCTAAAAACTGCCTTCTGATCAAGATATGGGCATTATGAGTTTGTTTTTATGCCCTTTAGACTAACTAATGCACCTGATATTTTTATGTATTTGATGAATATAGTATTTTAGGACTACCTTGATAAATTTTTGGTAGTTTTTATTGATGATATTATGATATATTCCAAAAGTCATGAGGAGCATAAGGATCATCTAAGGGGTATTTTTAAAACTCTAGGGAAGGAGAGGCTTTTTTGGAAGTTCAGAAAATGAGAATTCTGGTTACAGCAAGTTTCTTTCTTGGGGCACATTGTAACCAATGAAGGAATCACAATTGACCCTACAAAGACAAAAGTTGTAGAAAAGTGGCCTTAACCTACAACAATAACTGGGATTCTTAGTTTCCTTGGATTAGTGGGATATTATGGGAGGTTTCTGAAAAACTTTTCATGACTTTATAATCCATTAACCATGTTAACTCGAAAAGGGGTCAAGTTCATCTGGACAAAGGAGTGTGAGGAAAGTTTCCAAGAGCTGAAGAAGAGATTGGTTACTACACCTTTGTTAACTCTACCCTCAAATAGAGAATGATTTTTTATTTTTAGTGATGCATCTCTGAAAGGGCTTGGGTGCGTCCTCCTGAAAAATGACAAGATCATTGCTTATGTATCTCGACAGTTGAAGACTCATGAGCAGAACTATCCTATGCATGATCTGGAGCTGGCTGTGGTCGTTTTTTATCTGAAGATATGGAGGCACTATCTTTATGGGGAGAAATGTGATATATACATAGAACATAAAAGTTATAAGTATATTTTCACACAAAAGGAATTGAACATGAGACTGAGGAGATGGTTGGAACTTCTCAAATACTATGATTGTTCAATTCTTTATCATATTGGAAGAGAAAACAAAGTCGTTGATGCATTAAGAAGGAAAGACCTAGTTATTATTTCCATGATGAGGATTCAAATAGATCCTTTTATCAATGACCTAGTAAATCTAGACATGGGAATTATAAGGTAAGGTATATCATCAACCCTAAACCAAATGATTTCTCAACCGTCATTACTACAGAAGATCAAGAAAGATCAAAATGTATATCCTTTGTTACAGAAGAAGTTTGAGGCTGTGAAGGATGGGAAGTTTCCTAAGTTCAATATTGATCAATAAGGTGTACTAAAATTTCATACAAGATTATGTGTTCCATCTATTCTAGAAATAAAGAAGGAGTTGATGGATGAAGCTCATAGCTCCACTTTCTCTATACATCCTAGAAGCAGAAAAATGTATAGGGACCTTCATGATCATTATTGCTGGGATAATATGAAAAGGGAGATTGTTGACTACACTTCAAGGTTCCTGGTATGTCAGAAAGTGAAGGTAGAGCGACAACTTCCTAAAGGGGTATTGCAACCACTACCCATACCAGCATAGAAGTGGGACAATATCACTATGGACTTTGTCATTGGTCTCCTAAGAACTTCCAAAGGAAACAATGCGATATGGGTTATTGTAGACCATCTCACCAAGACTGCCCATTTTATCTCTATTTAGGAAGATTTCTCTCTTGATCAAATTTCCAGGATTTACATGAAGTAAGTGGTAAGGCTGCATGGAGTTCCACTTTCTATCGTATCTGATCGTGATCCAAGGTTCACATCAAAATTCTTTAGAAGTCTTCAACATGCTCTGAGTACCGAATTGAATTTCAGTACGGCCTATCATCCCCAAACTGATGGCCAATCTGAAAGGACTATTAAAATACTCGAGGACATGTTGAGAACATGCTCAATGGAATTTAAGGTTGGATGGGATCAACATCTCCCTTTAGTTGAGTTCTCTTACAACAACATCTTCCACTTGAGCATTCAAATGGCACCCTATGAAGCTCTATATGGTAAGCGATGTAGAACTCCTACTTGTTGGCATGAAGCTAGTGAGAAAAAGATTCTTGGGCCTGATCTTGTGCATGAGATAATAGAAAAAGTCCATTCCATCCAGCAACACATTAAGGCTTCTCAGAGTTGGCAAAAGAGCTATGCCGACAACCGTCGAATAGACTTAGAGTTTGATGTTGGTGAAAAAGTATTTCTTTGAATTTCACCTTGGAAGAGATTCATGAGGTTTGGGAAGAAAGTAAAGCTTATCCCTAGGTACATTGGCTCCTATGAAATCCTTGATCATGTGGGAGAAGTGGCCTATCGGCTTTCACTTCCTCCAAATCTAGCATAAGTTCATGATGTCTTCCCTGTATCCCTATTGAGTAAGTACATACTTGACCCTTCACGTGTACTAAATCTAGAGGTGTTTCAACTGGAACATGACCTTTCTTATGAGGAAAATTCGGTGGAGATCTTGGATCATAGAGACAAGTTTCTACGCTACAAGACTACCCACCTTGTTAAGGTGTTATAGAGGAACCAAAAATGCGAAGAATCCATGTGGGAACTAGAGGAGTCTATGAGGCAGAAGTACCCACACCTTTTCTCTTCTGATGGTATGAGTTAAAATTTTGCGGACGAAATTTCTTAAGGGAGGAATAATGTAATGATCCTAACTTTTGAATAAATTTTATTTCCTACTTTTTTGTGTTATTTCATTTTATACTCCACAAAACTATATACTTTAATTAATGAAGTGAGACTGTTGGGTTTCTACTTTTATATGAACATTGGTCAATATGACCATTTGAAACTAAACTCTTAACGTTACAATTATTTTTTATAAATATAAGTGATCTTGGTTAATTAATACAGAAAGAATAGTCAATGGCTTCATCCAATAGACGCAGTCTGTACGAAGCTCATCTTTCAGAGCTTGGGAAGGAGGTAGCATCTCTAGGCTTTGCTCTGGACCAAGCCCAAACTGAGCTTCAACATGTGAAGCTTGGACGGAATCACCTAAGGGATAAGTTCAAGCTGATTGAAATCACCACTCGGGCAATGTTGTCTGAGTCACCCCAAGATTCTATCACCATAGCACACCTTACACTTAGGTCCTATGGAGGTGTTATAAGGGGCTATGTAACGCGACCTTAGTTACTTGTGTAAACCTTTTGTATAAGTAAATTTTTTATTTCCTATTATGGAAAAGTTGGCGAATTTCAAATATCTGGATAAATGTAGGATGAATTTATAGTTCCATATTACTAATGAATTTTGGAAAAAATGGTATTTTAAAATATTAATATAAACTTTAAATAATTAATAATGTGAAATAATTTTCAAAAAATGGTCTTCTACAGTTGTGATCAGTAAGAAATTTTGAGTTTAATAAGATCAACTTGATTTTTAGTAAATAGTAAAGTTTTAATATTAACATACGCTTATGAATAGTAATGAATAGTAAATCGGCCAAAAAAATATAAGCATCACCCATGAATGTATAAATACAATTTAGACATCTTAAAAGTGAAAAAACGATCATAGTATAAGTTTTGTTGTTTTTGTAGGTCATAAATATTTTATTTACAATTTTATAATTAATTTAATAATTTAAAATTAAAATGAATTTTTATAAAATTTAACCATAAATTGTTAATTTATTGTCTTATGGTTATACGATAATTTTATGGGACCTTGATTACTTTTTCAAGGTGTTACAAAATAAGTTATAGTTTTAGAGTTATTTTTTTTAATAAATAATGAATTTATTTAAAAATTAAATTTTAAAAAATGTAAAAAAATTATTTTCATAAAATAGATTTCATTTTTTAATTTAGAGTATCAATATTAGGTTAGGGTAAATTTTTGGGATTTTTCTGAAACAGTTGAATTTTCGGTGAATAGTAAAAATACAGTTTTGAGTTTCAAGTGTTTAATGACATCATTGATGATGTAATGATGGTGTAATGATGATGTAATAATTCTGGTCAACTTTTTAATAGTAATATATTCAATTAGGTGTCCCAAGTGGCCAATACCATGTGTAAATATCATAGTCAAGCCCATGGTTTTGCAAATACCACCAATGAGGTGTCCCTTAGAAATTAATTAAATATTCCCTCACTTTTCCTATAAATACCAAGTCATTCCCTCATTAATTTCATTCCAAAATCCTCCTAAATGAAGATCTGGTCTTTATAGCTCCCAAGGATTCCTCCCAAGGTTCCCTTAAGCCCCCCAAATTCCCAACCTTCAAGCTTTTGAAGTTACTCTTCAAGGTAAGGGAACCTTTCACCCTCCTCTTTTTAGTCATGATTTCCTTTATGTTATGTATTCTAGTTTTCATCTTATTATGTGGGTTTATGTTCTTATATATTATTATTACTGTCTATTTTATTTCCAAATGATGATAGACCCTTTTCGCTCTCATCAATTTATTTTATGATTTTTTTTAGCAATGTCATTAGGCTGCCGAATTTTTTGTAAAAGAAATAGCGTCTTCTCTTTTCTTTCATGTTTACTTTTCATGTGGTATGTCATTAAAATATCCATACCATGATATTATTATGTACCAATACTGTATTATTAATTATTTATGAGTGGTTGATCCTTGTACCCTCTCTTTTTAATGTTTTCTAAAATGATGTTATGTAGTCGTTATGTTGTAGAATTTTCATCTCAAAATATCTCTTTTTCTCAAGAAATTATCTTGTATTTTTTTATGTGGATACCCAAATCTATTTTCATTTCCAGGGGTATTCATAAATACATAAAATTGATCTATTTTATTTTTTAATTTACATACATATAACCCTCACTCCTTTTTCATGGGTTATAAATGACATAATGATCTTATTTTTAAGTACTTTTTAAACATCACGATTTTTGACATGAAACCCATTTCTTTGATTCTATTTGGGTTATTTATGAAAATTTTTATTGTTATCTATGTGTATAACATGAAAATAAATACATATTAATGGTGTGCCCTGATAGCGCTCTAATGCATTGGGTAAGGAATTAATCTCTATAGATGACAAGTTACACGATACCTTGGTGAATAACCTTGGTAATGTTTTTATGACACCTTGGGAATAAACCTTGGTGATATGTTCATGAATGTCTAAATGAAATGTTGTATCCACATATTCAAGTTTTTATTCAAGTTATTTTTATTATGATATGCCTCTACTTCTATTGCTCATGTCTTGTGGTTTTCATCAAGTTGTTTTTGATATCACAAGTAAACCGATTCTCTTGCTTTACTTATTGGGCCTTCTTCTCACCCTTTACTTTGATGTATGTCTCCAGGTTATGAGATGAAATAATTTTACTTAGGAAGAACTTTTTGTGAAGCCCTACAAATGGATTAGAATAATTTTTTATGTTTTTATGTTTTATTTTCCTGATTTCCAAGACACTAGACTTTAAAGATCCTCTATTTGTAAAATGTAATGAAAAGTTATGTAATAAAAAGTTAGGATGCCATAAGAGAAGTAGTAAATGGAAAGGATGATACTAAATGGAAAAAATAAATTCATTCTAAAATGTAGTCTAAGTACCAAAATCAGCTTTGGATTCTGGTAGACCCACCGACTTATGTAAAACATATTATATGAAAATGGGTATTCAAGAAAAATATGTACATGGATGGTCAAGTAAGCACCTATAAGGAATGACTGGTAGTGAAGGGTTTCAGAAAACATCAAGGAATTGATTATGATGAAACCTTCTCATGAGTTTCAATGTTTAAATCCATCATAATATTACTTAAAGTAGTATTCTTGCATGATTATAAAATTTGGAAAATAGATGTCAAAACTGTTTTTCAAAATGGGAAGTTAGTTGAAGAAATCTATTTGACACTGCCTGAAAGGTTCATTATGTCAAAGAGTCACAATAAAGTATGCAAGGTGCAGAGATCCATTTATGTATTTAAGAAATAATCACAATCATGGAATGTTTTTTTATGAGGCCATAATAGAATTTGGTTTCATTAAGAATGAAAGTGATCCATGTGTATATAAGTAGTTTAGTGAGAGTGTCATAATTTTCCTAGTATTATATATTAATAGAATATTGTTAATGGGAAACGAAGTGAAAGTATTACAGTCAGATAAGACTAAGTTAAATGAATTCTTCTCGATGAAAGACTTAGGTGAATTATCCTATATTATAGGGATCAATATCTATCGAGAGAAATCTTAGAGGTTATTTTGGCTAATTCAAAGTTAATATATTGATAAGGTGATAAAAAGGTAAAATATGGAACAATATAAGAGAGTATTATTTCCAGTGTTACCTAGCATTAATATGTCCAAGAATATGTTCCCACTGACATAGGAGGATAAAGAAAGAATGAGTAGAATCCATTATGCTTTAGTAGTGGGATCTATCATTTATGCCATGTTATATACTAGGTTTGATGTTTCCTTTTCTTTAAGCATGGTGGTAAAATCAATCCAATCTAGGATATTTGCATTGGGTAGTTGTAAAAATTATCCTAAAGTACTTGAGACATATAAAGGATATATTCTTGGTGTATAGAGGAGATAAAGAGCTAGTCCTGATGGAACACATTGATGCTAGCTTCTAGAAAGATCAAGATGATATAAAATTACATTCATGCTATATATTTTGCCTGAATGGTGGTGTAATGAGCTGTAGGATATCAAATCAGTTTATGGTTTCCAATTATATAGATGAATCTGTGTATATAGCTTCTTCTAATGTAGCTAAAGAGGTAGTTTGGATATGTGGATTTGTTTCAAAGCTTATATTTGTACCTTGTAGTGAAAATCCTATTATAGTATATTGTGATAATACTGTAGATGGTACTTTAAAAGGATCTCAGGTCACACCAAAGGATAAAGAATATACTTCTAAGGTTTTATCTCTTGAGGGATTTTACTCAGAGAGGTGATGTCGTAGTTAATAGACTATCCATAGAGGATAATGTGGCAGATCCCCCAACTAAGTCCATATCTCAATAGAATAATGATACTCATGTGAGATCTAATAGGTTTAAAATTGTAAGAATTTGTCTCTAGAGAAAGTGGGAGTGTTGTGAGTGGGTGACCTAGACCCAACTCCTTTATGTACTTTGATTACCATTACATGTATATAGTTTGATATATATGTGTGTGTGTGTGTGTTTATTCTTACCATAATAGTATCGATACTTCTTCAAACACTGTTTACATGGTAATGTTCTTATATTATGTGTCATGTCAAAATGTTATATAAGTTCCTAGCTATAATGATAACCTTGAGATATTATGACACTAATACTAAATATATGTCATATGGTCTAGATATATCATACTGATAGGATGAAGATGATGTTTCAATATTAGGTGTTGGGTACTCATAAGCATTAAGACTTCTTCTCATGAAGTTCACACTTGGTGATCTCATGTAGATGAGATAATGAGGGATGACCCACTAATAATAATGCCACATGTTTCTGGTGTCATTGGTTGTTCTTATCTATAAAAATTTGTATTGGTATATGAACTTGAGATTGTTATCAATGCGTACCATTTGATAATGTACTTTAATGAAAATAAAAACCCATGACATTGAAATTGAGGGTATGTAGATTGGGTTGGGTTCTTTATTGGTGGCATGGCATTGGTTGAATGATCAAGATATAATTTTCAGCTTCTAAGTTAAGGAAGAGATATATCATGGGTCTAGGTTGACTAGGATGGAAATACCTTCATTAAATCTATGTTCATGGTATAAAAATGTAAGTTTGTCTAGTATGGTCACAAAATATATAAATAATCATAAGGATTATTACACGAGTGTGCATCCTTATTTATGAGATATCATGAGATAAAGAGATTATATTACACAAAACATGTTTGTGGGAAGTGGTCGTAGTTATGGAATTCCTTATCTTCTTAGGGTCCATGACGGGTTTCTAAAATCCTATATTGGTCTATGGTTTGACTCAATAATATCACGATAATGACCTCGAGGGTCACACACTAAGTGTATCTTCAATTTCCATCTATTCAAATGAATACACGTTTAGGAAAAAATGGTAACCACGTGTGGGGGCCGATGAAAGTCCAAGTCTGATAAATCATAAGTAAAATAATTCAATTATATTATTCAAGTTTAGAATAATGATTATTGACTTTATTTATCATGGTATTCACAAGTTTTTTGATCATAAAAGTGAATATGATAAAATATAATTTTTCGAATGAACATAGGATGTTCAAGGTTTGTAAAATTATTTGAGGAGATTATAAGCCTAGTTAATGGTTCATATTCTATCATGTAATATGTTAGTATGTTTCAAGTGATTGATAAAATATTTTTGACATTTTTGAAAAGTTTAATGAGTCATAAGTGTGTTCAAGAGTATAAAATGAATTGTATTACTTTCCAGGGACCAAAGTGCAATTTTTGAAAGTATAACCTAGGTATAAAAGATCATTTTATCCTCTTAAAAAGTGAGCTTATCTATTTGGATGAATTTAGAGAGACAATATCTCCTCTCCTATACTCTCAATCTCTTAGAGAGAGGTTTTTAAATAATAACATAATTGGATCAATATCATCTTCTTGATCGAGTCTATGTTCTTCACGTGATCAAAGGGACATCATAAAGCTCTTCAATTTCCCACACTAGCACCTGAGAATAATAGATTGATGATCTAGGATCTATGGTGCATGTGTAGATGATATAGAGGATTCCTAATGTGGAGCCTTTTAGCTACGACATGCAAACAGTGAGTGAATCAATTCAGCAATTTCAAAAGAAAAAGGTACCATATATGGGTTTTTTTATTTTATTTTTTATGATTAAATTGAATTTCATGTGATCCATTGAGAAATATGGGTATGGATTTTTATGTATTCAGTGTTTTTAACATGAATCCAAACCCAATTTTTTAAATTGATCATTTTCACGCTTCCACTGCACCCCAGGTTCCTTCAGTACCTGACTGTCGGATACCATGTTCACCCAGTACCTCGCATGTCCATTTGGTTCCTTACTAACCTGCCTAATGCCTTCTGCTCTGTTTGGAACCTTATACTCCATTTGGAACCATCTTCTCCATCTAGTTTCTTCTGCTCTATCTGGTACATTCCTATCTGCTACATTGTGTTTAGTACCTCTGTGTTTGATGCTTCAATAAAAATACTCTCAAGTTACTCGTTTGGCCCCTCACTTATTTTATCTGAACAAGATTATTTGAATATTCCTGGTTGACACCTCACTCCTTCAACAACAACTCTCATAGTGGAAATAAATTTTTCAAAAATAATCAAAACTTAAAAAACTTCTTCACAATACACTTTATCCCTATTATATAGTCATTGTTTCTCCAAAAATTATGGTTGGAGCGTGAACTTCAAATTTGAACTTCCCGCTCCAAATTTGAATTATCACTCAAATAATTTTACATTTTACCACCTTCAAACCCATGAATAGATAGGATTCAGAAAACTTTGTAAGGAATTTCCTTAAAACTTAGCATCAACATTCTTCAAACAATCTAAAATCGTAGCTAGAATAATGATCTTTCCTTCATGATTATTTAATCGTTTAACCACCATTTTAGAAACATCAAAATGAAGAACATTACAAAAACTTTGTAAAGATCCTAAAAACTTAATCCGGTTCTTCTACCATAGTAACTCCTCTATCCAATAATGCTTTTTCCACTAAACTCATAAGGATATTCTTTGTCTGGTCTTCCTTCATTAAGTAGACTTCGTATTTTTCCATTCAATAACCTATGCATGCTTCTTATGTTTGAAGCTTTCTCAAGTTATTATATCTGATGGTTCTCTATAATTACTTCACTCAAAAACATTTTTCCAATGATATTTCTTGGAAACTACTATTTGATGACCTTGCTCATCTGGATTTCTCTATTTGAGGAACCCACAAACATTCTCCATCCATTTAACTCACAAACTTTCCTCTTTCCTATAAACTCGTTCAATAAACCTCTATCCAAAAAACTAATATCCACCAAGTATCACCAACTTATTCCTTATAAAAACTTTATCTAGAATAATGAATATCTTAAACTAAACATGATTTTTGGCACTTTGAAGATTAACAAAGAATCACCTAATTTTCCTCCATTTTATAGAGGCATTTCTTCTTCCAATATTTAACTTTAATCATAGGCACAATATATTGTGATGTTTAGTCAATGATGAAAATATCACCAAACATTGACTAATATGGTTTGTTTGAAACACTCAACCTAATGCACTTTGTGTAACTTTTGGAAAAACACTTTGTCTCATATTTCTTCTGATCACCTCGATTAGTTAGACTATATTTGATCATCTCTATCTACCAACCTCATTTTTCCCTATCTGGAACACTTTTTCCAGAAACTTCATATGGTGGATTCAAATTTATTATGTTGTTAACAAATATGTTAATACAGACATCAAATCAAATTTTTGAGACATTAGGATCATATCATCAATTGTCATAAAAGCCTAAAAGTCTTCATATAATCTTTTTCCTTGTTGTAATGAATATTTTCCAAATATTTTGAAGGAAATACCACCATTTATCTTTTTCAATATAAAAAGACTTGGAAACTTCTTCTATTATTCAAAAATCTTGGATTATTCGTCATTGATAATCATAACTTCATCATCACCATATCCATTCAACATCTAAGCTACATATTTATTCTTTATTAGTAGGTTGGATACTTCGACCAAACTTCTAAGAAACTTTAAGAAAATTCTTCAACATATTGTCATTAATAACTGACTTGGATACTTCAACCAAACCTCCAAGAAACTTTTTATTTATAACTTATTCAACATATTGACATCAATGAAATATTTCTAATTCATTTAAAATTATTGAAAATAGACAGAATACACACAAAGTGGGATCAATAGATACATAGTGGGCCTTTTCTTCATGCTTATATATTATAGGTTCTGTTTAGGTTCTGATCAGATAGAAATTGGTCTTGGGTTTCCGGTTTGAGTTTGGTGGTAGTTCCAAGGAAATGATGATTTTCTTGGAATAGGTTAATGCATGATCATGGTCTTTGTTTTATTTTTTGATTCTATTTTTCTTGTGTATTATTCCATTTTAGTGTTCTTATTTGGGTCTCTTTTTCCTTATGTTGGTCCATGTATTAGTATTGTATTTATATTATTTTAAGATAATTTAATTATGCTAGTTGTATTTTGGTTATAGTTTATGTTGTATTATTATTCCTTTTTGGTTTCATTTAATTATTAAAACTATTTATTTTGTTATGCATGATCATTCAATGTATAGTATGGTCGGGACGGATTTCCAAGTGGAAGTTTCATGTTATTATTTTTTTTATTGGGAGAAATTTTTCCCGTTTGTGTATGTTGGATGCCCAGGAACTAACTGACAAACCATGAGGATCAAAAACATCCTTCGGGCCATGTTAAATTCAAAATTGAGTACTTAGTTTGGGGGAAGTCCAAATTGGTTTGTGATAGGAGCAATCAAAACTTCTTAGAAGAAAAATGATAAGACCTTGAGTATAAGATATCTCCCATGATGAATATATCAAATCAAAACATCCAGAGAAAAAAATCAAATATTAAACTCAAAAAACATTTTCCAAATTCTTATGTGAAAGTATATATCAAGTAAAATGTGAAATGGTTTAAAGATAGGTTTGAAACAAAATGAGATGTTATTAAATTTTATTTAAAAAAAATTATATTCTTGTATGGGCACATCTAGAAACTTTACCTTGAATTTCATTTTGATACCAATTATTTTATATTAGGTATAAGGCCCCATCCTTAAACCTTACTTAATCTTGAGTTATTACAAGATTACACATTGAGGATCTTTTCAGGTGTAGAGTTTTAGAGAATTAGATCATGAAACTTGCATTACATTCCACATTTAAACAAAGTGGTTACATAAAAGACAGTATTCATCCTTCTCATCAACGGAAACATATTTAAAATAAAACATGGATTCTTTCTTGACACATCCTTGACACTATCATCACATCATGTACCTTTCCCTTGACCTGTGAAAAACATTTCAAAAACTTGGGATGAGCATAAAACGCTCAGTAAGGGTTATAAAAATATGGAAAGGAAACATGAGTTCATATATACATAAGAATGAAATCATACTTTACCCATAAAACATAGGGACTTTAACATACCTCATCAAATCATGAATAAATTATAGAAATCATAAGACATAAAAGGTAAATTGATGCATTCATAACATTCTTACGTAGGGAGTAACCCTCTTGGTTATGTTTGGAATACCCACCACAGTATATTCCCTAAATCTCTTCGGAGAAACCTTAACGTTTCACTCCTTCACGTTACCCAATGCATTGGAGAGCTATATCGGGCTCACTTGCCCTTAGTTTATCATGGAACCACCTATTATCATAACAATGCCCAAGAACCATAACATAATCGTATCACATAAAACATGCATAAAGGAAACATAACATTTCCACCTTTCAATCACAAGATATCAATACAACACATTGATATAAAAACATTATGAAAACCATTTTCAATACCAAAATAAAAGAAAAGTAAAACATGGTATTTATTTTTCTTTTAAAAAGAAGGTATGGCTTGTAGAGGAAGTCGAAACTCAAATAATGGTCACGGCGGCGGAGAAGTCGTTGTCACCGCATACGTATGACAAAAACATTCCCTTTTATCGTTTAGTAAACGCTTTGTATAAAAAAGATTCCTTTTGAATAAACGTAAAAGTCAAAGGGGTTTATACACCGTATAAAAGAAATATGTGCATAAAACAAAATATGCCTCAATGAATGGAGATTGAGACGAAGTCCCATACAAATACGGTATCCTTGGATTAAGGATAAATCAATTACATAATTATGTGTGACAAACTAATACACCAAATATAAGGGGATATTAAGTGTGAAACAATCAGAGGAAATTCACACATATTCATAGAACGACATATTCAAGGAGTACAAGTTTATCCCAAAGAATAAAAATTGGGTTAAGAAGTTCCCTTGCAAAAATTAGACAGCCTGGCGGCGTCACTTCAAAATTCATAAAAAGAGTTAATGAGAGATAAAAAGGGTATCTCATCACCTGGACATAAAATTTACATCAATAAGGATATATAAGAACATATCCCAACATAATAGTATGTGAATTAAAAGACATAACAAAAGAAGTCTTTTAAAAAGAGGAGGGTGAAAGGTTCTCTTACCGACTTGGGTAACTTTCGAAACGTACACCCCATTGAAGAAGGGTCATACAATGAATATTTAAATACCCATAAATGAAATTATATTACAAAAAGATTGTAATAATGGGAAGTACATACACCACTCAAAGGAAATGGTGGCAAATGTAGCATAAATCTCACGGGACTAAAAGTGAGATGAAAAATCCCTTACGAAAACTCGGCAGCCTAACGACGCCACTTAAAACTTCCAAAAATGGATTGATGAGATAAAATAGGGTCTCTCATCATATTAAAATAAAATTTACAGAAAGATTAATATAAAAGAAAATCCCCCACCATAACAAAGAGGAGCTTAAAAGAAGTGACATAAAGGAGAGTACTTAAAAAGAAAGAGAGAGGTTAGATCTCTTACGAAAATTCGGCAGCCTAACGGCGCCACTCAAAACTTCCAAAATGGATTGATGAGAGAGAATAGGGTCTCTCATCATATGAACATAAAAATTACAGTAAGAGTAATATAAAATAACATCCCAATCACAAGAAATATTAGCTTAAAAGTAATGACATAAAAGAGTGTACTTAAAAAGAAAGAGAGGAGTAGGATCCCTTACCTCAAGTCCAACTTGTCTTGTTCGTTTCTTTATATTCCTGAATAATAAACTTTGGTCAATTAATAATTTCCTAATTACCTCCTTTAGAGATTATTATTCAGTTCATATCACATATTATAATGTTATAATAATTTTTTAATAATGTTAGTTCATATCAGACGTTTTTGCCGATGTTTGGTACATGAGTCAAAAATGAACTTGTTTGAAAAAAGATTTCCCATGTAGTTATAAGTAAATAATTTCCAGAATAGTATTAATGATTAAAATATCATATATATCCATTAAATATTCATTTTATACTATTCCATATCATTTGGAGATAAAAAATGAAAAGCACCGTTCATGGAGACGGTAGGCCGTACGTACGCATGAACGCTACTTTCTTTTTTTGTCATATTAATGGAATTAAAACAAAATGAGAGAGATATATATATGTTATAATTACAGAATGATATCCATAATTTAGATGTAATATATTACATATATATCCATTATATATATGTACTTATAATATTACATAACATTTTGAGATAAGAAATGAAATGTACCGTTCATGGAGACGGTAAGCCGTACGTACGCATGAACGCTACTTCCATTTCTATTTCATATTTAATGGAATTAAAACATAATGATACATAATATTATTTTAATTCCAGTATGGTATCATATATAATATTATTAAATATATCCTTTATACGTACCACATATGGTATTAACGAATCAAATCACTTTGAGGGGGCGGTAGTCTGCACTTCCTTAAATGAAGATATCGCGTTTACCCATAATGGAAACCATAAAGGTATGCCATAAATGAAAAATACAGAATCTTAAGTAAAACATAAACATATTAGATATTATATATAAATATAGTGTCATCTTACTGGCCACCTTTGAAGGTTTTAGAAGAATGTTTAACAATCATCGTTTTGGGAGGCAGAAATTCGCCATCCACGGAAACAGTATGTTCTTTAACCATTAGATGTAGGTGTGAGTAAGTGTAGCTTGAATCCTTCTTATAAAAACATCCTAGTATATTTAAGATACTGTATTTGTTACAAAATAAATGAATAAAAAGAGTTTAGGGGTTTGGAGAAGCAAAATAAAACAAAAGGACATAAGTGAAGACATTACCTTAAAATCGGGTAACTCCCTTTGGTTTGAGCTCAAAGGCTTCCTTGGGAAGACTTCTGCCCAAATTGAGGCTTCAAAGAGTAAGAGAGGGAAGTGGAGAGACAAAATGGGCAGGGGTTTGCCGAGCCAAAGGCTTTGGGAGTGTGGTTAAGGAGGTATAGGTGGGGGCCTTTTATAAGAGGAGAGGAGGGGTACTCTTGTAAAGTTACAAAATGTTACTTTATTTTCAAAAGCGTTTCGGATTTTAAAGGTCCCACATTGATGTATTTCGAGGATAAGGTGATAAGGGTTCGAAATCCACTCATAAAATAGGTTTTGGACATGTTTAGGTCTTATATATTACATTATCTTTCCATTTTATTTAAATCGTTAAATAATGAGGTCATCGCTGCATCATCATGATGTCATAAATAATTTAATATATTTAATGTCTAAAAATTATAAAAAACTACTATGATGTAGGAAATAGTTTTATCTTTCCAATGACTATTTATAGTCAAAAATATGACTTGTATAACCCCATGTAAAAATTGTTTTAGTAAAACATATCATGTTTGTGTCATTTTTACTTTAACATTAAATAAAAAGATATTTATGTCATTTTCCAACCAAAGTGGCTCCATGGGGTCCCCAAGTTGACCCATGGATTGTATTGGTCGGCCATGACACATCCAATGATGGTAGGACATGTGTCTAGGTCATTTCATTTTATTAAAACATTATTCTTACCATAAACTACACTAATTACCTCTAATCGCGATTAAAAACTTAATAAGTTACTATTCACCAAAAAATTATTTTTATCCCATTGAACCACATTTTACTTCTTAATGACAACCATGTATATCGTATTTTTTGAAATTCAAAACACAAAGATGGCAAAATTTCATTTAAATGGAAAATCTGTTTTTATAAGTACCACTTAGTGGTTTCACTACTCATCAAAAATTGAAGTTTTTCAGAAAAATCCCAAAAATTCACCCTAAGCTATATTTGATATTCTGAATTCAAAAATGAAGTCTATTTTACAAAATTCAAAACATATAAGTTTCATTAGTTAATTTAATAATTAATTCCCGCTGTCAGAGCAAATAGCGTGTTTTTATGAAACAATAAGTATCAAAAGATTGACACTAGTTTAGGTCTGATTTCAAAGTGAAACTAATTCCAACGACCACTATTGGATTTAATGGTAAAAATATATTCTAATTTAACTTTAAAACCAATTCAAAAAATAATCTTATCATATAAATAAATTAGATTAAAAAGAGGTTTTGAATTAAAATACAACATTTTACACTATTCATTAAAAAATGAACTTTATCGGAAAGATACCAAAAATTTACACAAAGTAAATTTTGATGTCACAATTCTTAAGAAGAGTTTTATTTGGTCCAATAGAATGTATAAGAGTGAAAAAAACTATATTTAATGACATTTTGCCATCAAAAGGCGATAAGTGAACCTTTAGTGAAAACTAGGGCATATACGCCTAAAATTGAATTTTTTCCGTATTTTAAGCCTTTATATTTTATTGGATAAATGTAAAAACATTTAAAAACATATATAATCATATTTTAGTTATTTCTATCCATTCCCGCCAATACAACGGCTACATGTTAACTACCATTTAAAATAATATTATTTTATTATTAGAGTGCAATGTAAGATTCCCAAGAAACTCGTTGTTGCGTGTTGGATACGTCATCGAGCATAGCGTACCCTTTAAAGTCATATTAATATTTTATTCAAAAATATGGATAAATATGAAAATGTCATATTCTTTATTTACCTGGGGTGTTACATCCTTCCCCCCTTTTGGGAATTGCGTCCTCGCAATTTTTAAAATTGAGCTTGGAAACATCCTTGAAAGTCCCACATCGAAACAAGAGTCGGTAAAAAAATCACTTTAAAATAAAGGAAGATAAGTACAGATGTCACCCGAGTTAACCCATACTAGGATTCCATGTAGAAAAACATGGACATGGAAGAAAAAGCAAAGGGTCATGTTCTTGAGGGAGAGTGATAGTAAACATGTCTAGGAGAAAGTTAACCATAAGAAAATCACAAACTTGTGATGGGTTAAACGGTATTCGATTCCCCAGTAAGAAAAGTTAATAGACAAAATTTTTGTTTTAAGTTACTTTTTATTGAGGAATTTATTCATAAGGAAACATAATCACTTATCATGTTGACTTTCAACTTTTACTAGATTCCTTAATCAAACTCATATTTTTTTTCAAAAGACGAGTATTTAGGGAGACTTGTTCGCATTAATAGTACTATAATCAACTTCTATAGAATCACCTAATCCACCAAAGATAACTATATACCTCCCGTGTCTTTAGGCTTTAACCAAAACCAAAACCAAAAAGGTTAGTACAAGGTCAGATAATCCAGAAAAGGATAACCCTTTAAAAAGAAAATTTATGCTTAATCTCCAAAATTTGTCCAACAAAACCCAAAGTTCAACGAGGACCATTCGATAAAAAATTTGTCCATAAAATTCTTCAAAGTAAACCAAACTAATATTGAAACCCAAATAGTTGAAGGATTTAGTCACATATTCTTCCAAGTTAAATCGTAACATTTATCTCCAAACAACATCAGTTGCTCTTAATGTCTCGTATTGAAAAGTAATTAACCTAATCACATATCCTCCATGATAGGTTAATAAATTTCCATAGATAACCCAAAATCAAATTACTCTTAATTAATAAAATCATCTAACTAAAAAAAAGAATAAGTCAAACTAACCAGAGACTTCACGTAGTCTAGTGGTAGGCGATAAATACCAGTCGCACTTTGGTTGTGGGTTCGATTCCTGCAGCTTTGTCCGACGCAACGGGTAGTCACACGGTCTGCGTGTTGTCCTTTTTCCAAAACTATATAATTCTCAAATCATTCCCCAAAAAGAGATAAAATCATCAAAAATAACCATAACATAATTTAACCTCAATTTTATCTCATGCCTTTCACTTCCATTATAACATATAGTAACCCATAATTACCTCAAAAGTAAGGATCATATAAACTCTAATGGTGACCTTTATAATTATTACCTGAACTTCCACATCGATTGGTCATCTCGTACATGATGCATTAAAGATCATACCAAGGATCAAGTGGTTGATCATGACTCCTTGATAGTTGGTTTAGAACAACCACGAGTTTCCTCATTGAATCCCCCATTTTATCTAGTATCTTAATCATAGAACCACCATAGTTTCCTTCAAACCTGTTGTCTCTTTGGTGCCTGCTAGATCTAGCCATTTACTAAAACCAAAAAGGTCAGTGTGAGTATATCAACATAACCATCATGTACTAATAAGTATGATAAACACTAAGATATACTTACTCATTCACTTTATCTAAAAACTATGACACTTTCTAAAATCCTAACCATTATGGTAATGTCACTTATGCTTAAAGAATACCCTAACCTCTAAATTTATCTAAACCGACCTCTGATACCAACTATAAGGCCCCATCCTTAAACCTTACTTAATCTTGAGTTATTACAAGATTACACATTGAGTATCTTTTCAGGTTTAGAGTTTTAGAGAATTAGATCATGAAACTTGCATTACATTCCACATTTAAACAAAGTGGTTACATAAAAGACAGTATTCATTCTTCCCATCAACGGAAACATATTTAAAATAAAACATGGATTCTTTCTTGACACATCCTTAACACTATCATCACATCATGTACCTTTCCCTTGACCTGTGAAAAACATTTCAAAAACTTGGGATGAGCATAAAAAGCTCAGTAAGGGTTATAAAAATATGGAAAGGAAACATGAGTTCATATATACATAAGAATGAAATCATACTTTACCCATAAAACATAGGCACTTTAACATACCTCATCAAATCATGAATAAATCATATAAATCATAAGACATAAAAGGTAACTTGAGGCATTCATAACATTATTACGTAGGGAGTAACCCTCTTGGTTACGTTTGGAATACCCACCACAGTATATTCCCTAAATCTCTTCGGAGAAACCTTAACGTTTCACTCCTTCGCGTTACCCAATGCATTGGAGAGCTATATCGGGCTCACCCGCCCTTAGTTTATCACAGAACCACCCGTTATCATAAAAATTCCCAAGAACCATAACATAATCGTATCACATAAAACATGCATAAACGAAACATAACATTTCCACCTTTCAATCACAAGATATCAATACAACACATTGATATAAAAACATTATGAAAACAATTTTCAATACCAAAATAAAAGAAAAGTAAAACATGATATTTATTTTTCTTTTAAAAAGAAGGTATGGCTTCTAGAGGAAGCCGAAACTCAAATAATGGTCACGGCGGCAGAGAAGTCATTGTCGCCGCATACGTATGACAAAAACATTCCCTTTTGTCGTTTAGTAAACGCTTTGTATAAAAAAGATTCCTTTTGAATAAACGTAAAATTCAAAGGGGTTTATACACCGTATAAAATAAATATGTGCATAAAACAAAATATGTCTCAATGAATGGAGATTGAGACGAAGTCCCATACAAATACGGTATCCTTGGATTAAGGATAAATCAATTACATAATTATGTGTGACAAACGAATACACCAAATATAAGGGGATATTAAGTGTGAAACAATCAGAGGACATTCAAAAATATTCATAGAACGACATATTCAAGGAGTACAAGTTTATCCAAAATAATAAAAATTGGGTTAAGAAGTTCCCTTGCAAAAATTAGACAGCCTGACGGCGTCACTTCAAAATTCATAAAAAGAGTTGATGAGAGATAAAAAGGGTATCTCATCACCTGGACATAAAATTTACATCAATAAGGATATATAATAACATATCCCAACATAATAGTATGTTAATTAAAATACATAACAAAAGAAGTCTTTTAAAAAGAGGAGGGTGAAAGGTTCCCTTACCGACTTGGGTAACTTTCGAAACGTACACCCCATTGAAGAAGGTTCATACAATGAATATTTAAATACCCATAAATGAAATTATATTACACAAAGAGTGTAATAATTGGAATTACATACACCACTCAAAGGAAATGGTGGCAAATGTAGCATAAATCTCACGGGACTAAAAGTGAGATGAAAAATCCCTTACGAAAACTCGGCAGCCTAACGGCGCCACTTAAAACTTCCAAAAATGGATTGATGAGATCAAATAGGGTCTCTAATCATATTAAAATAAAATGTACAGAAAGATGAATATAAAATAACATCCCCCACCATAACAAAGAGGAGCTTAAAAGAAGTGACATAAAGGAGAGTACTTAAAAAGAAAGAGAGAGGTTAGATCTCTTACGAAAATTCGGCAGCCTAACAACGCCACTCAACACTTCCAAAATGGATTGATGAGAGAGAATAGGGTCTCTCTTCATATGAACATAAAAATTAAATTAAGATTAATATAAAATAACATCCCAATCACAAGAAATATGAGCTTAAAAGTAATGACATAAAAGAGTGTACTTAAAAAGAAAGAGAGGAGTAGGATCCCTTACCTCAAGTCCAACTTGTCTTGTTCGTTTCTTTATATTCCTGAATAATAAACATTGGTCAATTAATAATTGCCTAAGTACCTACTTTAGGGATTATTATTCATTTCATATCAAATATTATAATTTTATAATAATTGTTTAATAATGTTAGTTCATATCAGACGTTTTTGCCGATGTTTGGTACATGAGTCAGAAATGAACTTGTTTGAAAAAAGATTTCCCATGTAGTTATAAGTAAATAATTTCCAGAATAGTATTAATGATTAAAATATCATATATATCTAGTAAATATTCATTTTATACTATTCCATGTAATTTGGAGATAAAAAACAAAAAGCACCGTTCATGGAGACGGTAGGTCGTACGTACGCATGAACGCTACTTTCTTTTTTTGTCATATTAATGGAATTAAAACAAAATGAGAGAGATATATATATGTTATAATTCCAGAATGATATCCATAATTTAGATGTAATATATTACATATATATCCATTATATATATGTACTTATAATATTACATAACATTTTGAGATAAGAAATGAAATGTACCGTTCATGGAGACGGTAAGCCGTACGTACGCATGAACGCTACTTCCATTTCTATTTCATATTTAATGGAATTAAAACATAATGATACATAATAGTATTTTAATTCCAGTATGGTATCATATATAATATCATTAAATATATCCTTTATACGTACCACATATGGAATTAACGAATCAAATCACTTTGAGGGGGCGGTAGTCCGCACGTCCTTAAATGAAGATATCGCGTTTACCCATAATGGAAACCATAAAGGTACTCCATAAATGAAAAATACAGAATCTTAAGTAAAACATAAACATATTAGATATCATATATAAATATAGTGTCATATTACTGGCCACCTTTGAAGGTGTTAGAAGAATGTTGAACAATCATCGTTTCGGGAGGCAGAAATTCGTCATCCACGGAAACAGTATGTTCTTTAACCATTAGATGTAGGTGTGTGTAAGTGTAGCTCGAATCCTTCTTATAAAAACATGCTAGTATATTGAAGATACTTTATTTGTTACAAAATAAATGAATAAAAATAGTTTAGGGGGTTGGAGAAGCAAAATAAAACAAAAGGACATAAGTGAAGACATTACCTTAAAATCGGGTAACTCCCTTTGGTTTGAGCTCAAAGGCTTCCTTGGGAAGACTTCTGCCCAAAGTGAGGCTTCAAGGAATAATAGAGGGAAGTGGAGAGACAAAATTGGCAGGGTTTGGCCGAGCCAAAGTCTTTGGGAGTGTGGGTAAGGAGGTAGAGGTGGGGGCCTTTTATAAGAGGAGAGGAGGGGCACTCTTGTAAAGTTACAAAATGTTACTTTATTTTCAAAAGAGTTTCGGATTTTAAAGGTCCCACATTGATTTATTTTAAGGATAATGTGATAAGGGTTCGAAATCCACTCATCCAATAGGTTTTGGACATGTTTAGGTCTTAGATATTACATTATCTTTCCATTTTATTTAAATCGTTAAATAATGAGGTCATCGCTGCATCATCATGATGTCATAAATAATTTAATTTATTTAATGTCTAAAAATTATAAAAAAAATACTATGATTTAGGAAATATTTTTATCTTTCCAATGACTATTTATAGTCAAAAATATGACTTGTATAACCCCATGTAAAAATTGTTTTAGTAAAACATCTCATGTTTGTGTCATTTTTACTTTAACATTAAATAAAAAGATATTTATGTCATTTTCCAACCAAAGTGGCTCCATGGGGTCCCCAAGTTGACCCATGGATTTTCTTGGTCGGCCATGACACATCCAATGAGGGTAGGACATGTTTCTAGGTCATTTCATTTTATTAAAACATTATTTTTATCATAAACTACACTAATTACCTCTAATCGCGATTAAAAACTTAATAAGTTACTATTCACCAAAAAATTATTTTTATCCCATTGAACCACATTTTACTTCTTAATGACAACCATGTATGTCGGATTTTTGAAATTCAAAACACAAAGATGGAAAATTTTCATTTAAACGGAAAAATCAGTTTTTATATGTACCACTTAGTGGTTTCACTATTCATCAAAAATTGAAGTTTTTCAGAAAAATCCCAAAAATTCACCCTAATCTATATTTGATATTACGAATTCAAAAATGAAGTCTATTTTAAAAAATTCAAAACATATAAGTCACATTAATTAATTTAATAATTAATTCCCGCTATCAGAGCAAATAGCGTGTTTTTATGAAACAATAAGTATCAAAAGATTGACAATAGTTTAGGTCTGATTTCAAAGTGAAATTAATTCCAACGACCACTATTGGATTTAATGGTAAAAATATATTCTAATTTTACTTTAAAACCAATTCAAAAGATAATATAATCATATAAATAAATTAGATTAAAAACAGGTTTTGAATTAAAATACAACATTTTACACTATTCATTAAAAAATGAACTTTATCGGAAAGATACCAAAAATTTACACAAAGTAAATTTTGATGTCCCAATTCTTAAGAAGAGTTTTATTTGGTCCAATAGAATGTATAAAAGTGAAAAAAAACTATATTTAATGACAGTTTGCCATTAAAAGGCGATAAGTGAACCTTTAGTGAAAACTAGGGCATATACGCCTAAAATTGAATTCTTTCCGTATTTTAAGCCTTTATCTTTTATTGGATAAATGTAAAAACATTTAAAAACATATATAATAATATTTTAGTTATTTATATCCATTCCCGCCAATACAACGGCTACATGTTAACTACCATTTAAAATAATATTATTTTATTATTAGAGTGCAATGTAAGATTCCCAAGAAACTCATTGTTGCGTGTTGGGTACGCCATCGAGCATAGCGTCCCCTTTAAAGTCGTATTAATATTTTATTCAAAAATATGGATAAATATTAAAATGTCATATTCTTTATTTACCTGGGGTGTTACATTAGGTAATTGGAGGAAACAAATTTTTTGATCTTTATGGGTGAATCTTTCTCAAATACCAATTATCAATCCTGTAATACTGATGCTTAGCCACTGAGATGGGGGTGAATTATTGGTCTATGTCTAATGAAAACTTTTTCACTTTTTCTTCCCATCCAAAATTCTTCCCACATTTTTAGTTAGTGCAAGGATCTCATGATGATCAACACATTAATGATGATTATAGTAAGAGTATGAGAGATATATAAAGTAAAGTACAAAACATGAGAGTTACAAGGTTCACAACACTCTTATTATTGAGTGGTTATGTTCTTAGTGTTCAATGGTTATCATATAATTTTCCATTATAACGTCTTATTATCAATAGTGAATTAATCAATGGATAGAGTGAAAAGATTTTCCTAAACTCCTAAAATAATGTTAAAAACGATACAAGGGAAATAGATATGCAACATGAAGCTCTCTAACGTGTTTGATCCTTCCTATGTATTCCTTAAGTGCCTTCATGTTAATGAATATTGTGTGCATTGTTCTTCTCTCAAGAAAGACTTTATTGAGTTTACCACTCCTTCTTAATGATCTCACTATGAGTATCTCATCACTTTGGTGTCATTGTATGAGTACATATTTTCACAACTGCAGAAAAGTTCATTTTATAGAGATGAATCATTTCTCGATATCACCATCAACAATCGTGATCAGTCCCTGACTCCTGGATAGCCTCATCTTCCTCTATGTGTTAAATCCATCAAATACTAAGTGAAATTCATCTGGTAGATTTTTATGGTATCCTAACTTAAGTCCTCGATTCCCTAAAATATAGGGTATATGATATTTAGATATTCTGGAATTAACCAAATCATGATATGATGGTTGTTATCATAGTGCAATATAAAATATCACAATGTGATATGATTCTTAATGTCACAAGCTTCAATCAAACTCATACCCAAAATTTCTGGATTATATATCTCGCCATATTCACAAAATCTTCTCCTACATGAGCCAATCAAGGCATATAATGAACTAAAATATCTTCTTGATTTCCATATATAACTTGAAATATCCTTTCATATTCATCCTATAAATGATGCTAGAATCTCCAATGATCTTATTCCTCTAGAAAATCGCTTCATCTCATCTTCATGACTATCTTATTTGAGTTCTATTATCCATGATAGATCTAGAACATAATGCAAGGAACATATTAATATCTCTTATGCACTTTATCTTTCCCGTGACTATCAAATCCATAAAACTTGAGTATCCTTGAACTCAAGAAACAAATCCAGCACAACATCAGTCTCCCTTGAGCAAATCAATCTCAATAATTCATTCCAAATCCAACTTTATCAAATGTTGAAACAGTAAGACAAAAAATCCGACACAACATAACAATAAATGCATGGACTTCATCTTCATAACTTGCATGGGCATATCATATCCTCCTTTACCAAACATCTTCTAGAAAAATCTAAATGATTCTTTGCATGCACATACTTCTTTTAATGCCTTAACAAGCAAGAATAATAAATGTTTAGCACATCGAATAACATTCCAATCTATATTGATCTATTGTTCTTCAATCTTCTTCATGTTTCATAGCCTTAACTTGTAGAATTATCAAGGTACACTTTTCTTCACATTCCTTCACCATTATCACTCAACCTTTGAGTTACCACTTTACTTTTTCTTTGTATTTTGTTTCAGTTATCATCATAATCATCTTCATACTTCAGTTCTATGTATGTCTAAGTAATGATTGGCATCTTCTTCTACCATTATTCTCTATGAATCCTTACCCTTTGACTTTGTTCCTTCACATAACTTCTTGGTTGCAACATTTTCTCATTTTCAACAAATATTTCATTGATTGTAACTACTGGAAGTCAACAAATTCAAAAATCTATTAGTTGTAGCAAATATTCACTATTCTAAAAATATCATTGTTTAAAGAAAATATTAATTTCAAAAAATTATGATTCAAGAGTTCCCCAAATTTTTCTTCTATCTAGGTCACATGTCTGGGGCTTCAACGTGTTGACTCGATTGAACTATATGGCATGTACATGCCAGATACACGTCGTGTATCCACTTACCGTATGCCCGAGATACTCACATGGGTCTTCGATGTGTATCTTGGATGATTTTATGGTGTGTACCAACCAACTAGGTGTTGTTTGATCTGAATGTTGCATGTTTGTGCAACCAGCTGAAATACTTGGCATGTTTATTATAGCATCCCGCCTTTTTATAACATAAACTTTCATTACATTACACAAAACTGAGGATCTTTAAGGTCTAGTGTCTTGGAAACCAGGAACATAATACATGAAAACAACATAAAACATTCTTCTTAAACACTTGAAAGGCGTCTCCTTAAGTTCATTCTAGGTTCATTACTGCATCTCATAACCTGGGGACATACATCAAAAGAAAGGGTGAGCAGAAGGCCCAGTAAGGGAAACAAGAGGAACATTTTACATGTAAACTTGATATACTTCAATAAGGACATGAAAAGAACTTTAAGGCATGAGAAAGAAATCATGAGGCATTTCATAATAAAAACAACATTTTTCATAACTTGAAGATGTGGCTACATCATTTAACATAGAAAATCATGAACATATCACCAAGGTCCATCCCCAAGGTGTCATTTGAAAATTACCAAGGTTATTCACCAAGGTATCGTGAAAATTGTAATCTCTAGTGGTTACATCATTACCCAATGCATTGGAGCGCTATCAGGGCGCACCCTTAAATTTGCCTTTATTATAATGTGAGCCACATATATCATCATCAAACATTTCATAAATAACCCATATAGCATAAAGGAAATGGGTTTCATTTCATAATCATAACTTTTTAAAAACTGCTTTAAAGACATGATCTTTATATCACTTTAAAACCCACAGAAAAGGAAGGTGGGTCTCATGTATGTAAATCCCAGAATTTAAAATAGAAAATTTTGGTATATATGTGAATACCCTTTTAGAAATAGGATCTTTGAGTATTCACTTTATAACATAAAATAATTTTTGAGAAAAGAGAGAGGCATTTTGAGGGGAAAATTCTGCAGCATAACGGCTAAGTTTCGGGGTTTTAGAAAACATTGAAATGAGAGGGGACATGGGTCACCCACTCATAAATGATCCATAAAACAGTAGGGTGAAAGAGTAAGAAGGACATATGGACATGGTAATAAAATTTGAGGGACATACCATTTGAAATGAAAAACATGGAAGGAAAAAAGATTAGATTTCTCTTATGAAAATTCGGCAGCCTTACGGCGTCACTTAACTTCAAAAGAAAATGATTTGACAAGATCAAATAGGGTCCCTCATAATATGATCATAAGATATCAGTATGATAGATATAGAGATCATACCCCAACATAATAAAAAGGAACTTGAAAGACTTGACATGAAAATCGAACTTGAAAAATGAGAAGGGTGAAAGAATCCCTTAAAAATTCGGCAGCCTAACGGCGTCACTTAAACTTTCATAAAACGAAATGATGAGAGTAAGAGGGGATCTCTCATCATATAAACATGAAAGGGCAGTAAGAGGAATATAAAATAACATACTCTCACATAAAAACATGGAGCATAATAGGAATGACATAAAAGAGATTACATGAAAAGAAAGAGAGGGGTCGGATCCCTTACCTTAAAACGTGACTCTTGAAACTCAAAGGATTGGACCTTGAGGGCTTGGGGGCACCTTGGGAGCACTCTTTAGGAGGTAAGAAGACCAGAACTTCGTTGGGGGAGAGTTGTGAGTGAAAACTAAAGGAGGAAAGGGTGGGTATTTATAGGGAAAGTGAGGGGACAAAGCATTAATGGCCAAGGGACACCTCACATGTGCTTTTCTCAAACTCATGTGCTCTCCCTTGGCATTTATCATGGAGTTAGGCCACATGGGGCCCCCAAAACAATAATTCATCACCCTTGGCCGGCCAACCCTCAAAAGATCTCATGAAATCATCATGACACCGTTATGATGTCATTAAACATACTGAAACCCTAAAACTATATTTTTACTATTCACTGAAAATTCAACTTTCTCAGAAAAATCCCAAAATTTCACATTAACCAAATATCAATGCTCTGATTTCAAAAATGAAATCCATTTTATAAAAATAATTTTCTAAATATTTTTAATTTAATTTTTAAATAAAAACACTATTCATCGAAAATTCATTTTTTTCAGAAAAATCCCCAAAAATTACCTTAACATAATATCGATGCTCTGAGTTCAAAAATAAAGTCATTTTTATAAAAATAATTTTCTAATTATTTTTAATTAAATTTTTAATTAAAAAACATTATTCATCCGAAAAAACTAATACTTGAATAATAATTTATGAAACCGTTATTTAACCATTTTATTGAATCACATTACTTAATCAAGGTGCCTAGATTATTTTAAAACTTTCTTTAAGTGAGATTACTAATCCATTTGGTCACCTTACTAATCCTAAGCGTAAAATCACTATTCATAATTTACTATTCATCAAAAATTAAGTTGATCTTATTAGACTCCAAATTTTGTACTGAACATAATTGTAGAAGACCATTTTTTGAAAATCATTACACATTTTTAATTATTTAAGGTTTACATAAACATTTTTAAAATATCCTTTTTCTAAAATTCATCAAAAATATGCATACTATATTTATCCGGTCATTTCAAAATTCATAAACTTCATCATAAGAAGAAATCCCAATTTTTATTTAAAACAAGGATTACACAAGGTAGTTACGGTCTCGTTACATAGCCCCTTATAATACCAGCATAGGACCTAAGAGTAAGGTGTGCTAGGGTGATAGAAGCTTGGGGCAGCTCAGTCAACATTGCCCGAGTAGTAATTTCTATCAGTTTGAACTTCTCACGAAGGTGATTCCGTTCCAGCTTCACATGATGAAGTTCGGCTTGGATTTGATCCAGAGCAAAGCCCAATGGTGCTACCTCCTTCCCAAGCTCTGTTAGATGGGCTTCGATCGGTCCAAGACTACTAGGTGAGGCCATCAAATCTTCTTTCTATAATAGTTAACCAAGATTACTTATATTTGGAGACAATAATCAAAACATTTTGTTCACAGTGGTCATATTGACCGATGGTCATATAACAGTCAAAACCCACTGGTCTCATTTTAATTATAATCATGTTTAAAAAAATTTTGTTGAGTATAAAAATAAAATAAAATAACACATGAAATTAGGGAACAAGATTTATTCAAAATTTCGGGTCGTTACAATCTTCCCCCCTTAAGAAATTGCGTCCTCGCAATTTTTAAAATTGGGTTTTGAAATTTCATTTAAAGTCCCACATCGGAAAAAGAGTCAGTAACACCATTACTTTAAAAGAAAGAAAAGGAAGTACAAAGGCCACCCGAGTTTACTCATACTAGGATTCCATGTAGGAAATATGGACATGGAGGAGAAAACAAAGGGTAACGTTCTTAAAGGAGAGTGATAGAAAACATGATTAGGAGAAAGTTAACCACCAGAAAATCCCAAAATTATGATGTGTGCAAGCGGTCTTTGATTACCTAGTAGGAAACGTAAACCAACAACTTTTTTGTTTTACATTCCTTTTCATAACTTTGAGGAATTCATTTACAACATAGAACAAAAACATAAGGAAATATATCTACCTTCATGTAGAGTTTCATCCTTTAATAAGTTTCTACCCAAAACTAATCTTTTCTCTAAACTATGAGAATTCAAAACTACTTTGTCTCATCAAAACACAAGAATCATCTTCTAGAGAATCACATAATCCACAAAAGATCAACTATCTATTTCTTCTATCTTTAAACATTATCCCAAAAACAGAAAGAGTAAGGTAAAAAAAACTCTTCAAAAAGAAATAATCCCATAGGAATGGAAACTACTTTTAAATCTTCAAGTTCCATGGTACTACCCAAAGTTCATCATAGTCCATTCCGTAAATAATGGTCCTTAAGATTCCTCAAAATAAACCAAACTAAGATTGAAACCCAAATACAAGAAAGATTTGATAAAATAGTCTTCCAAAATAAACTTCATTGTTCATCTCCAAACAACATCAACCACTCCTAACATCTTATAACAAAAGTAGCTAACCTAAACATATTTTATCCAAGATAGGTTAATCATTCCCGTAAGTAACCTAAATTACTATAAGTCCACCTTAAATTCATCGATTATTCAAAATATAAGTCAACCTTACTCCTCAATAAAAATACCGTTGTAATCTATTTACCTCGATCATATAGGGTCCCCAAAATAGTGAACGTCTTCCAAAATAAAAATCATATTTTAATCCCCTAATCATCTCTATCATCTTAATACGGCAATCATAGCATTTCCTATCACATTGGTTGTTGATACATGTTCTTCCATTTCCCGCCATTAACTAAGAAAAGAAACTATAATTAGGGGCTTAAATACTTAGCCAATAATCAAGAAAAGAAACTTAAAGCATATAAGGATAACTTGTAGTTGAAAAGTATACCCTAACTTGTGATCCCCTAGGTTCCCATCTAGGTTATCCATGATCATATATTCTTATGTGAACCTTTATTTTATTTTATCTTTGATCCTTTAACAATGGTTCATACTAAGCTTATGAATTTACCAAAGCATATCCCCCGGGAGTGTCGTAACCAAGAGTGCAGCAAGGCCCGTTGTCGTGTACCAGTTCCCGTTTGAGTCTATCTCAAAGCGGTGTTTTCGGGTTTTACCCCTATGTACATCTGTGCCAGAGCCACCTCTACCTGCTCGTATCCAGACAGGGATGTATTTGCTTGGAAACCCCTTACTCAATACTCACCAAAATACCAGGAAGATTTCCTATATTTAAACTTTTCTATAGGGTTCTTCCTAAAGTTTTTATATCCTAATTTCCACAAATAACTAAACCATCCTTTGATACCAACTATAGCATCCCGCCTTTTTATAACATAAACTTTCATTATATTACACAAAACTGAGGATCTTTAAGGTCTAGTGTCTTGGAAACCAGGAACATAATACATGAAAACAACATAAAACATTCTTCTTAAACACTTGAAAGGCGTCTCCTTAAGTTCATTCTAGGTTCATTACTGCATCTCATAACCTGGGGACATGCATCAAAAGAAAGGGTGAGCAGAAGGCCCAGTAAGGGAAACAAGAGGAACATTTTACATGTAAACTTGATATACTTCAATAAGGACATGAAAAGAACTTTAAGGCATGAGAAAGAAATCATGAGGCATTTCATAATAAAAACAACATTTTTCATAACTTGAAGATGTGGCTACATCATTTAACATAGACAATCATGAACATATCACCAAGGTCCATCCCCAAGGTGTCATTTGAAAATTACCAAGGTTATTCACCAAGGTATCGTGAAAATTGTAATCTCTAGTGGTTACATCATTACCCAATGCATTGGAGCGCTATCAGAGCGCACCCTTAAATTTGCCTTTATTATCATGTGATCCACATATATCATCATCAAACATTTCATAAATAACCCATATAGCATAAAGGAAATGGGTTTCATTTCATAATCATAACTTTTTAAAAACTGCTTTAAAGACATGATCTTTATATCACTTTAAAACCCACAGAAAAGGAAGGTGGGTCTCATGTATGTAAATCCCAGAATTTAAAATAGAACATTTTGGTATATATGTGAATACCCTTGTAGAAATAGGAGCTTTGAGTATTCACTTTATAACATAAAATAATTTTTGAGAAAAGAGAGAGGCATTTTGAGGGGAAAATTCTGCAGCATAACGGCTAAGTTTCGGGGTTTTAGAAAACATTGAAATGAGAGGGGACATGGGTCACCCACTCATAAATGATCCATAAAACAGTAGGGTGAAAGAGTAATAAGGACATATAGACATGGTAATGAAATTTGAGGGACATACCATTTGAAATGAAAAACATGGAAGGAAAAAAGATTAGATTTCTCTTATGAAAATTCGGCAGCCTTACGGCGTCACTTAACTTCAAAAGAAAATGATTTGACAAGATCAAATAGGGTCCCTCATCATATGATCATAATAGATCAGTATGATAGATATAGAGATCATATCCCAACATAATAAAAAGGAACTTGAAAGACTTGACATGAAAATCGAACTTGAAAAATGAGAAGGGTTAAAGAATCCCTTAAAAATTCGGCAGTCTAACGGCGTCACTTAAACTTTCATAAAACGAAATGATGAGAGTAAGAGGGGATCTCTCATCATATAAACATGAAAGGGCAGTAAGAGGAATATAAAAGAACATCCTCTCACATAAAAACATGGAGCATAATAGGAATGACATAAAAGAGATTACATGAAAAGAAAGAGAGGGGTCGGATCCCTTACCTTAAAACGTGACTCTTGAAACTCAAAGGATTGGACCTTGAGGGCTTGGGGGCACCTTGGGAGGACTCTTTAGGAGGTAAGAAGACCAGAAATTCGTTAAGGGAGAGTTGGGAGTGAAAACTAAAGGAGGAAAGGGTGGGTATTTATAGGGAAAGTGAGGGGACAAAGCATTAATGGCCAAGGGACACCTCACATGTGCTTTTCTCAAACCCATGTGCTCTCCCTTGGCATTTATCATGGAGTTAGGCCACATGGGGCCCCCAAAACAATAATTCATCACCCTTGGCCGGCCAACCCTCAAAAGATCTCATGACATCATCATGACACCGTTATGATGTCATTAAACATACTGAAACCCTAAAACTGTATTTTTACTATTCACTGAAAATTCAACTTTCTCAGAAAAATCCCAAAATTTCACATTAACCAAATATCAATACTCTGATTTCAAAAATGAAATCCATTTTATAAAAATAATTTTCTAAATATTTTTAATTTAATTTTTAAATAAAAACACTATTCATCGAAAATTCATTTTTTTCAGAAAAATCCCCAAAAATTACCTTAACATAATATCGATGCTCTGAGTTCAAAAATAAAGTCATTTTTATAAAAATAATTTTCTAATTATTTTTAATTAAATTTTTAATTAAAAAACACTATTCATCCGAAAAAACTAATACTTGAATAATAATTTATGAAACCGTTATTTAACCATTTTATTGAATCACATTACTTAATCAAGGTGCCTAGATTATTTTAAAACTTTCTTTAAGTGAGATTACTAATCCATTTGGTCACCTTACTAATCCTAAGCGTAAAATCACTATTCATAATTTACTATTCATCAAAAATTAAGTTGATCTTATTAGACTCCAAATTTTGTACTGAACATAATTGTAGAAGACCATTTTTTGAAAATCATTACACATTTTTAATTATTTAAGGTTTACATAAACATTTTTAAAATATCCTTTTTCTAAAATTCATCAAAAATATGCATACTATATTTATCCAGTCATTTCAAAATTCATAAACTTCATCATAAGAAGAAATCCCAATTTTTATTTAAAACAAGGATTACACAAGGTAGTTACGGTCTCGTTACATAGCCCCTTATAATACCAGCATAGGACCTAAGAGTAAGGTGTGCTAGGGTGATAGAAGCTTGGGGCGGCTCAGTCAACATTGCCCGAGTAGTAATTTCTATCAGTTTGAACTTCTCACGAAGGCGATTCCGTTCCAGCTTCACATGATGAATTTCGGCTTGGATTTGATCCAGAGCAAAGCCCAATGGTGCTACCTTCTTACCAAGCTCTGTTAGATGGGCTTCGATCGGTCCAAGACTACTAGGTGAGGCCATCAAATCTTCTTTCTATAATAGTTAACCAAGATTACTTATATTTGGAGACAATAATCAAAACATTTTGTTCACAGTGGTCATATTGACCGATGGTCATATAACAGTCAAAACCCACTGGTCTCATTTTAATTATAATCATGTTTAAAAAAATTTTGTTGAGTATAAAAATAAAATAAAATAACACATGAAATTAGGGAACAAGATTTATTCAAAATTTCGGGCCGTTACATTTTTGGGTGAGAGACTACATGATGTGTGCACTCCAGCTACACATCGTGTATCTCTAATTTTGTTTGTTCAGATAACTCGGTGTGTATCTCTGATACAGGAATTGATGAAATACATGTCGTGTACACCACATACACATCATTTATATCATAAATTCTCCAAATTGTTAGTATATCATGGTTTGACCGTGTATTATAACCACATGGATCGTGTAATTTATGCCGCTAACCCATGTAGACTACACGGTGTGTATGTTGATACACGCTATGTAATCCAAAAAACTGTGTACCAGGTTGTCCAGTCAACATGCAGCATACACTAGTAGAAAAATTGTTTATAACATCATGGTTTTTACATCGGTTATTTAGAACTAACATGAAAATCTAGGAATATTAATTTTTTATGTCGGTCTTCCATTAATCGATGTGGAAAAGGCATTTATCACATCGGTTATATAAAAACCGACATGAAAAATGCATATTCGCCGCTCTTTCATGTCGTTTCTGTCATTTAACTGATGTGAAAGAGTGATTTTTTATGTCAGTTATATTATAACTGATGTGAAAAGGTGTATTTTCACATCAGTTAAATGATAACCAATGTAAAAAAATATTTTAAATATTTATGAATCAATGGAGGGTTCATTTCGCGGTCTTTCATTATCCTGATGTAGGTCTCTTTTATCTCTCACCCAATCCCTAACTCTCTCATTTCTTTGATCTAGTGGTCAAATATCACATTATGATCTTAATCAACCCTCATATTTCATCATCCTCATGTTACACATTGAATATAGATCTGAAGTAAGCCTCACACATTGTCGTTTCTCTCTTTTCGATCATTCTTTGGTGTGGAATCTCTAACCGATGATTGTTCGATCAGGTGGACTTCATTCTAGAATTACCATCTTCATAGACTTGGGTTTTTTCAGCTTCATCATTGCACGTTCACTTCTAGATCTACTCATCTCAAACTAGCTTGTCTGAAGTTTTGAATATATTTTATAATGTGTTAATTAGTTGTTTATGATTTTATTTCTAGTATGAATTAGTTGTTCCCATTCAATATATTTTTCCTTGTTTGAATTACTTTAAAATTATTTTATAGAATATTTCATGCTAAAGAGTATTATTCCTGAGATAATATAGGTGGATCTTGTGTGTTTCTACATTGTCATTCAGGCCAATGAATTAGGTTTTAAATTAATTAGGTGTTAATATCATAGTGCTTTCATTTAAATTCTGATAAAGTTGGTGCATGGGAGATTTAAAAATTTCTTTTTCATATAAGAGATAGCATGTGTGTATTTTAGAATAGAATAGCAGTTTTTTGTAAAAAAATAGTTGGGATGGACCGATCATGGGTGTGATGGAGCTATGAAGAGTTTGAAATTGGTAATTAGTAGTGAAAATCATTTCTAATGGATGATCAAGAGTAAGGGGGTCATCATAGATGCTTCTTATTGATGAGAATACCTATGGTGTGGAGTTTATTATGGGGTGAGTTATTATAGATTAATCAATTTAGTGGGAGATTAAATTCCTTGTATGGAAGTAAGGGTGATTTGATAAATGGGACTCATATGAGAATTTTGAGACTATGAGCATCTTTGGGTGGTGTTTTTATGCATGGTCAGGTTTTTCAATGTTACTATGGGCCATTGCAAAAGGGTTAAATGGGTGATGTGTCTAGTTTTTAAAGTAGCATAGCAACTGGGTACCCAATTAGATAATACTATATGTAGAATATGAAGTCCCATAAAGTAAGGTTTAATGTGATATTTTTTTAAACTAAGACTCAATTTATGATTTGAATCTATTATTAATTTAAAAATAGAATAATTTTTTATTTTTATAAATAATCAACTATGAATTAGTTGTTCTTATTCTATATATTTTTTATGGGTATTGTTTTATGGATATCATTGTACATATTTTTTGATAATTTCATCAAGTTGTATTCATTTATTTTTACTTAAGAAATTTTTGAAATGAATCTATTTTGTAATTCCTTCCACATGAATGAATTTTCCCATCAAAATTTTATATTTTCCTTCTAATGTTTCTATTCTTGGTTTTATATATTTTTTTTTATGTCATTTCTAATCTCAGTATTTTATAAATTACTACCTTTGTTTTTTATATTTATTTTTTATATTTGTTATACATAATAATAAATTAAAGTTGGATTATTGCACCACAAATAGGTGATGAATATGAGAAAGGTTTCAATGATTTTTTGGAATTTTCTAAATGAAATGTTCCAAACAATAACATGTTTTTATGTCTATGCCTAAAATTTTTAAATTTGAAGAATTTGGAATGCATAGAGATCAAAGATCATTTAATTTTTCATGGTTTTAATTTGAGTTATAGCCCTTGGATTTGGCATAGTGAAATCAGGCATAATTTTAGATCTATTAATGATGGTGCTTTACAAGGTCATAAATTTGATCAACTTAATGAAATGATTCAAGATATTGAAGTACAAGAAATTGAGAAACAACTAACAATTGAGCATTTATATGGTGATGCTGAAAAACCATTGTATCTGGATTGTATGGAATATACGGTTTTATAGATGGTGTTAAGATTGATTAACCTGAATGTGAAACATGGATGGAGTGACAAGAGTTTTACAGATCTGCTACAATTATTGAAAGACATTCTTCCTAAAGACAATGATCTTCCATATTCACATTATAAGGCCAAGAAAATATTATGCCTGATGAGATTGGGGTATAAGAAAATACATTTTTAACTGAATTATTCTGTGTTATATAGGAAAGAATATGAATTTTTGTGAGTGTCCTAAATATGGGACATCACGGTATAAGTTGAAAGAAAAATCATAGGCTAATTTAGAAGTTACAAAGACCCTACCAAGGCATTTTGGTATCTTCATATAATTCCTCATTTGAAATGTTTATTTGCTAATTCACATGATGAAAAAAGGTTAATATGGCATGTTGATGAGTAGATATGTGATGGAAAAATACATCATCCAGCTAATTGTCCACAGTGGATAAAAATTGATCACTAGTTTCCTACATTTAGAAATGAAGTTAGAAATCTCAGACTTGGACTGTGCATGGATGGAATGAATCCATATCGAAGCCTTAGTAGCACACATGTTTCATGGCCTGTTTTATTGGTAATTTACAACTTATCTCCTGAATTTTGTATGAAGTGAAAATATGTCATGTTGAGTTTAATGATCTGTGGACTAAAACAGCCCGAAAATGATATTGAAGTTTTCTTGTCACCATTAATTAATGATTTGAAACTATTATGGGAGGAAGGTATAAGGGTGTATGATTCGTATAAAATGGAATATTTTTAACTCCGTGCAATGATTATGTTCACTATAAATGACTTCCCAACATATGAAAATTTGTCTAGATAGAGTGTTAGGGGGCATAAAGCTTGTCCACTTTGTGAACAATAGACTCCATATTATCAACTGCATCATGGGATAAAAAGAGTATACATGGTTCATCGAAATTTTTTTCCTATGGATCACTCTTATAAAAGATTAAAAAAGGATTTTAATGGCTCACATGAATTTGATATTGATCCAAAACCTTTATCCACTTATTAGTATTTTGGGAGGGTGTAAAACATTAATGTGGCATTTGGAAAGACACATAAATCTGGTAATGATAGAAATATTTGGAATTAATAGTCAATATTTTTTGAGCTTCCATATTGAAGATATAATAAAGTGAAGCATAACATTGATTTCATGTGTGTGGAGAAGAATATCTATGAAAGTCTGATTGGAACATTGTTAGATATTAAAGTAAAGACTAAATATGGTTTGAATGAAAGAATGGATTTACTCTCAATGGGAATATGTTTGGAGTTGGCTCCCACTCCTGATGGAAGGCAAGAATTCCTACCTCTGACTTGCCATACCTTATCCAAGAGAGAGAAAATTATCTTTTTTCAATGTCTTGATGATATCAAATTTCCACATGTTTATTCTTTAAATGTAAAAAAAATTGAGTCTTTAAAGCATTTGAAGTTGATAAGTATGAAATCTCACAACTGTCACGCCATGATGCAACAGCTCCTACCAGTTGCATTGTGTGGAATATTGTCCATTAGTGCTAGAATGACTATCATGAATATGTGTTGTTTTTTTTAATTCAATTTGTAATAAAGTGATTGATTCTAATGCTTTGAACACTTTGGAGAACGAAGTGGTTTTTATAATTTTTCAATTGGAAATTTATTTTCCTTAATATTTTTTTGATATCATGGTGCATTTAATATTTCATTTGGTGTGAGAAATAAAGCTTTGCAGACTTATATATCTACGTTGGATGTATCCTTTTGAAATTTATATGAAGATATTGAAGGGGTGTGTTAAGAATCCATATCAACTTGAATCATCCATTGTTGAGAATTATATTTCTGAGGAGATTGTAGAGTTTTGTACAAGCTATTTTTCTACAATGGAGCACATCAGTTTGCCTACATCTTTCCATGAACGAGTTAATTATGGGGGAAAGAGAATTCATGGATTGAAAGTCAAATCATTGACAGGTGAAAAGATAAAGAAGGTACATTTATACATCTTGAATAACATAAATGATGCTCAACCATATATAACATTTCATATTAATGTGTTGAAACAAAGTTATCCAAAGAAGAAAGATGTGTGGATTTTGAATGAGCATAACAAAACTTTTTTACCATGTTCTAAAGAGATCATGCTTAGTAAACCAGATGTATCAGAAACATTGAAATGGTTAGTGGGCAGTCCAAGTTTAAATTTGATAACATGGTCTGGGTATGACATTAATAAATATACTTTTCATATAAAAGATCATGATGACATAAGTGCAGTTTAGAATAGTAGTGTGTTGGTGTTTGCAGAAGCAATGCATTTTTCGAGTGTTAAAGACAAAAACTCAATATCCACATCGACTGCATATTATGGAGTCATTGAATAAATATGTTAGCTTTATTACATTGAATTTTAAATTCTAGTGTTTAAGTGTAAATGGTTTATCGGTAATAATAGTGTATGACACGATGAATTTGGACTGACACTAATTAATCTGAATAAATTGGAATACACAAATGATTCGTTTATCATGGAAACACATGAAAAATAAATTTTCTATGTTCATGATCAATCTGATATGCAGTGTTCTTTTGTGTTACAAGGGAAAAATAGTATGTTGGTGATGATAAAATTAATGAAGATGCTGATTTATGTGAGATCCCTACTTCCATGGAATGATTAACAAATAATATTGATGAGAACGTCATAGACATGGTTTGTGTCATACAGAACGATCATGATGAAGGAATTTGGGAAAACAATCTTTAGTACATTCCTAATATTATAGGTAACATATGTTTAATTATGGTTTAATTTTTTAAATTTCATAAGTTAGATATTTTAATTTTACTTTCTTTATTAAAACATGTATTATAACTAATAAGTTAAATTGTTTGTTTATATTAGTTTAGTTTTGTCTAGTTTTCCATGTTTACCCTTACGTAACTAAACTATTAATTAATTTTGTTGAAAACCATTTATTTTAAATTTAACATTTTAAATAAAAACAAAATATATTGAATTATAGTATATTATAAAAAAATATTTTTTTTGTAAAAATGATTTATTAGGTTGGTGAATTTAACTATGTGATTTCATCTCTCATTAATATTGTGTAGTTTTCATTCATTTTTTTCATTTATTGTCTCATTAATATTGTTAGCATTTTAGTTAACTATAACAAATATGAATAAAAATGTGTAAAGTTTAGTTTACTTTACTTTTTGTTTGATCATTTTTAATTTTTTATTTACATTTGAATGTAATTGTTGGATTTGTATATTTTTATAATAATTGATGTTTCTTTGTTTGTAGGATAATGACATATCAATCCTCTAATCCACCATATATTTCTAGAGATGGTCATACTCATACCTTTGGGGAGGAAAGTACGCATGATCATGTTGATGAGCCTCCTCATCCTTCTTTACATGAGACATCTACTTCCACAGGGGGAAGAGTTTGAGGTTTGGAAAACATAGCACCACACATTTACCAAAATTATCATTTTCTTATAGGCAAGAATAGAGGATACCTATAGACTTTGATGATAATGATATTCCAAGTGGTCTAAATTTAGAACAATTCAAGACTTTTGTATCAGTACAGAAAGTTAGTATTTTGTTTGATGATTGGAGAAGTTTTGAAAAAGGGACATTATCATAATTGTGGGAGACAATTTTGGTAAGCTTGTTTGTTATTATTTTACTTATCTTGAAATGTTTATAGTAATATATTTTTTTCCACTTCATATCAGATAACATATGATATACCTAATACTAGATGAGTCGGGAGGAAATGTTTATCATTGGCTGTTAGGAGATAGAGGGATTTTAAATCATCCCTCAAATCACAGTTCATTTTTGGGAATAGACAACATGAAAATCTATGTGATATATATCCATTTATAGATGAAGATACATGGAAGAAATTTGTTGAAAGTAGACGATGAGAAGAGTTTTCGGTAAGTGAAATGTTACACTTTTAGAAGTTTTTTTATATTAATGGCCATGTTAATGATTTCTTTATTCTTATTTCTTAATTTATAGTAATCAAGGCGATCTAATCAGGAGATTCAAGCTAGAAATGTATACCCCCATACATTATATCAGGGAGGGTATACGTTATTGGAAGAACACATGCTAGCAAAAAAACTTCAAAAGCTAAGAGCTGAGTCTGTAGGGTCTACAGAGGTCCCCCCCCCCCACTGAACATGAAAAATGGAAGAGGTCTTGGATGATCAAAAAAGGACAATATCTTATAGAAGTGCTAAGAGTTGTAGCTGATAAGATTGTAATATATTTACTTTATTTATTTATTTAAGTTAAATCAACTATTTATATATTGTGATTCATTACATATTTTTTCAAATATTCCATATAGGATTCTCTTGAGGAGAATAGCACATAGGGGGTCTTTATTGATGAGCATAGAAAGGATATTTTAGCTAAAAAATTGGGAAATCCCGAACACCTAGGTCATGTATGAGGATACTCGGTAGGTGTATCGGTAAGAAAAGTGTTTCCATGTTTGGAAGCTTCTTCAAAGGAGCATGTTTATAAAAAACATAGAATCGTTGGAAGCCAAATTTCAAGATATTCAAGTGACGATGGAGGATAGGATCAGAGCTTCGGTACAGTCAATGTTTGCAGAAATTCAAGGAAAATTTTGGCCAACTGATCTGAATCCTCCACCTTTGCCAACAAATCTCACTCCTCCTTATCCTACTCACACATCTTTGTTTCCAGGCCCCACTTCTTCCTATCCTACCCCTACACCCCTCCTCCATAGATTCTAAGTTATTTTGAATTATATGTTGATGATCCTCATCATATTGTTTCATATGGGATGATATATTATATCAGTGATACCATTTATCATTATCAGATTGAGATAGAGAACAATAGGGTCACTGTATAGGATATTATACATAGATCAGCAAAAATACCATGTCCTACAGATGAGGTGAGTACAATTGGACAAAGTATAGTTCATTTTTTAGTTTTTCTATCTAGAATACTTTGACATATTACCATAGAGGTATGTATATATGTTATATTTTATTTCATTTTGTTATTAAATTTGTTTTCTCATTTTAAAGTTTATGTATTTATCTAATTTTTTATAAGAATTGTTTAAAGGTAAAGAAATACTGTATAGATAATAAAAAATTCAAAGTGTCATGACTTCATATACATATTCTACTAGTCTTGATAGATTGTAAGCATACACAAATTTATTATTGGGAGTATATGAGATTCCAATTGATGTTTTTTTTGTGGGTGTGCAATGACTGTGGGGATTTTTAAAAATGATATCATAGAGCTTGTAGTTGGAGATCAATTGGGCATCAACACGATGCAATTTTTTTCCATGTAATTCGATTAACAAAAAAATGTTCCTTTAATTTATTGAAAATTTATAGTTATGTCTACTTTTTATTAGGTATCTATATAAAATTTGTACATAGCATGACATGAAAGATGTATATGTATTTATGGACCCATAGCTTATTTCTCATATAGCTTTGACAATGACTGATGCAAAAAAAGAACAATTTATATAGCTGAAAGATTTAAGAAGAATGTCACCATTCAATGTTGGATGTTTCCATATCTTGAAGCGTATGAAACATTTTTTGCTCACAAATTGTTATATATCACTTAACATATTAACAACTCATATTAAATTTTCTTTTATATTATTGTTCATTGGATGTTGGGTGTTTCTTTCATGAGAGAAGACATTGTACTGGGTATGCTCTATCCATGGTGAAGTGAGAGCAAATTTTCAGAATGTATTGTACACATAAGTTTTATTATTTTAATACTTGTTTATATTATAATGAATAAAATTTATTTTATTCATATTATTTTCAAATAGGGCATGGAATTTCCTTAGAGAGACAACAAGAAAGAAGATATCCAAGATCAAATTTGTAAAATATAAGGTGAATTTTCATTTACAATTACTAAATTTTGGATATATTACATAAAAATGTTATTCCGAATTAAAATATCTTTGAAATAGTGTCATAAACAAGGTGTAAAAGAATGTGAATATTATGTTTTAAGATTTATGTATGAAATAATTTCAACTGGGACAATTAAAAAGTTTCAGAAGGTTGGATTTCTTTATAAATCTTTACTTAATATTTCATATGTTTTATTGAAAATTCAAGTCAAATGCTTTCTGTATTATTTTGTATCTTTTTTATGACCCACGTACATATAGTGCAGAGGAGTTGATACATTTAAAAATTGAATGGGATAATCGTTTTACAAGTTTGATTGATTTTTAGTTTATTTTTAATATACATTGTAAATTTGAAAGTTCAATTATAAGTGCCATTTGCTGGTTTTCTGCTGCTTTTGGCTGCTTCTGTGGTGGAGGATGAATCAATGACCAATTTTAAAATAAAAAAACGTTTTTCACATCTGTTGTCCAATAATCGACATGAAAAATAGCTTTCCACATCTGTTATAGAATAACCGACGTGGAAAACCGATAACAGATATTAATTTATAACATCGGTTTTAGTTAACTAACGTGAAAAATTTATTTACAACATCACCTACAATAACGTTGCTTAATAACCGACGTGAAGAGGCATAAAAACTGACATGAAAAATCATTTATGCGCTAGTGGTGCACCACATGTAATAATTGCCTGGCATGTTGTGTATCCTGTGACATGGTCTGGTGCAGTGTACTAGGGTACATGGCATGTACTTCCGAGTACACACTGTGTAACCCTATCTTATCGGCCAAAAATTGAAAGTTCCCAATGGAAACTCGGGTCGTTCTTCATCTGTTCTTAGACCTTTAAGAAAATGAAACACTAAACGGACATGATTAATATGTCGATAACATGTTAATTCAAATCGGATTAAAGAATGAATAATGGTAAATGAAAATTCAACCATAATTTTGTATGGATCAACAATCAAATAAATAATTATAAATTTAAATACAACCCCTCAGATATCACTTATTGGTTTCAGGTGTAGCGGAAGCGTGCAGTGGTGGGCGATATATTAAAATTTATTTTAATATTTGAGTTTCCTGAAACCATGATCATGGATCTTGCACGTCGAATTTATAATTAATTTATTTGACATCGAAATAAAAAAATACTTGTGTTTAGAGTCTTTCTTCGATGTGAATGTTGATCATCCAAAAAGACCCTTTTGGATCAGCTTTGTTGCGTTGTGAGGATCCACGGATAGAATCCCTCTAGTGGTGATCCACACGTGCTCCTTTGATCTTCAAGAAATTCCAATCGATCTTTGTGTGCTATCATGACAAATTGATTGTCTTACGTTGTTTGTGTTGATCACTCATTCTTTGATCTTAAAGGAATATCTCTTTTGTTTCTCGTTCTTGAGGGGGAGAGGAGGATTCGAGAGAGAATTTGTTGTGTGCAACAATTCTATATATCGATTGCACCGATTTTTTTTGCACATACAACATAATAGACATAACCTTTTATTTATAAAGTTAGGGTTTAGGTTATAATAAATATTTAATTACATGACAGCCCTTAAATGATATAATAATCTTTAATAAACCCCATGCCACATAATAATATTATTATTATTTTGTTTCGTGCGTCAACTTGCACAATAAAAAATATTATTTAACTGTCTGGTTATTTAATATTTATCACTGAACGTGGTCTTAGTCTGTTTGAACTCCTCTAGCATTAATTAAACACCCAAATAAATATTTAATTTAAATATTCCCTTCATCAATAAATATTTATGATCAATAAAACATGAATAAGATTATCCCTCGATCTTTAGAATAATATTTATTCAATTAATTAAATTTAAATAGAATTTAATCGAGCTCATTGGTAACACTTAGTGTGTGGCCTTATAAGATTCTTTCTCATTGGCATTAAGCGGGTTTGCCTAAAGTCGAAGATTATTGTCTAGCAACGGGTCAAGGAACTCAAGAGAAAGAACTTAATGTTGCAACAACGACAACCACATACGAACATCCATTGTGTAATATAATCCCTTTGTCGCAATATCTCATCAAAGAGGTTGCACATCTATGTCACCAAACTATTTGCTCGATATATCATTCTTTGGCTATCTGAAATAAACATGTTGTTACGTCATAGTCATGGAATTTAATGTGATGGTTCTATTCCAATCAAAGGGTCGAGATATCAACTTCCATAAAATTGGAAGGGACAAATCCTTCCTCGACTTATCCATTAATGACATGTCAATCATGATGCACCCAACGTACCATACCTTACCAAGAACATATGTCGTCACGATTTTCTTCATCAAATCTAAGTTCATGAGTCATAACAAGCATTAATGATAATCTTGAATTCTAGGGACTATTACACATGCTCGCATATGGGAATATCCGATGACACCAAAATATGTGGAATTCTTACTGGCGAGTATGTTCTCATAATCTTCCATCTTGGAGATTACCAAGTGTGAACTTCATGAGAAGAAGTCTCATCCGCTTACGTGTACTCACAACTAAAAGTATATGTACTATTTGACCCATCATAGTACGTTATCTAACCATAGAACATTATTTAAGAATATATTCATAGAACTTTAAGGTTCTCATCATTGTGGGGAGCTGTTATGACCTTATCAATACAACATATACTATAGGACATTACTACATTAGAGTCATGCAAAACAATGAACAATATGTAATAAGAAGTTTTATTAATATTCAATACATCAAATATACATGTAATCAAAGTACAAACAGTTGGTCCTTGGACACTAACTCCAACATATGTCTAATGAAAACATTTTCACCTTTTCTCCCCTTCCAAAATCATTACCCACGTTGTCAACTAGTGAAAGGATCACATGATGATCAATACATTAATGATGATGATGGTGAGAGGTACGAGAGATCTATAAAGCAAAGTACACAACATGAGGGTTACAAGGTTCACAACACTCTTGTTATTGAGTGGTTATGTTCTTGGTGTTCAACGATTATCATATCATTGTCCACTTTAATGTCTTATTATTAATGGTGAATGAATTAATGAATAAAGCGAGAAGATTGTATTGAAAGAATGTCAAAAAAATACAAGGGAAATAGATCGACAACATGAAGCTCTCTGATGTGTGTGATCCTTCCTTTATCTTCCTCAAGTGCCTTCATGTTAATGGATATTTTGTGCATTGTTCTTCTCTCAAGAAAGACCTTATTGGGTGGCCCTATCCTTCTTAATGATCTTAAAATGAGTATCTAATCACTTCAGTATCATTGGATGAGTACATCTTTCCACAACAGTGAAAAAGTTCATTTTATAGAGATGACTCATTTCTCTATATCACCATCATCAATCACAATCGATCCATGAGTCCTGGATAGCCTCATCTTCTTCTATGTGTTAATTCCATCAAATTATGAATGAAATCCATCTGGTAGATTGCTAAGGTATCCCAATTTAAGTCCTTGTTTCCCTAAAATATAGGGCATATGATATTTAGATATTCTGGAATTAACCAGATCATGGTGTGAGGGTTATTATCAAGACACGATATAAAATATCACAGTGTGATATGATCCTTAATGGAACAAGCTTTAATCAAACTCATATTCAAAATTCCTGGATTATATCTCTCGTCGGATTCACAAAATCTGCTCCTCCATGATCCAATCAAGGCACATGATAGACTACAACATCTTCTTGATTTCCATATATAACTTCGAATCTCCTTCCATATTCATCCCATAAATGATGTTATAATCTCCAATAATCTTGTTCCTCTGGAAACTCGCTTCATCTAATCTTCATGACAATCTTCTTTAAGTTCCACTATCCATGATAGATCCAACACATCATGTAAGGAACATATTAATCTCTCATGTGCACTTCATCTCCCCCATGACTATCAAATCCATCAAACTTGAGTGTCCTTGAACTCGGACAATAAATCCAACACAACATCAATCTCCCTTGAGCACATCAATCTCAACAATTCATTCCAAAGCCAACTTTCTAAAATGTTGAAATAGTTATTGACAACAAATCCAACACAACATAACAAGTCATGCATAGACTTCATCTTCATAACATGCATGGGCATATCATATCCTTCTTTACCAAACACCTTCTAGCCAACTCTAAATGATGCTTTGCATGCACATGCTCCTTTTAATGCCTTAACAAGAAAGAATAAGCAATGTTTACCTCGTCTAATATCATTTCAATCCAAATTGATCTATCGTTCTTCAATCCTCTTCATGTTTCATAGCCTTGACATGTAGAACTATCAAGGTACACTTTGCTTCACATTCCTTCACCATTATAACTCAACTTTTGAGTTACCGTTTTACTTTTCCTTTGGATTTTGTTACAATTATCACTATAATCATCTTCATACTTCAATGCCATGTTTGTCTAAGTAATGTTTTGCATCTTCTTCGACTGTGATTCTCCATGTCTCCTTCCCCTTTAGACTTTGTTCCTTCACATAACTTCTTGGTTGTAGCATTCCTTCATTGTCAACAAATCTATCATTGATTGTCACTGTTGATAGTCAACAAATTCAACGATCTAATAGTTGTAGCAAATATTCATTATTCCAAAAATATCACTATTTAAAGAAAATATTAATTTCAAAAAATTATGCATTAAAAGTGAATGTAATTGTATATCAAAACACCTAATATATATATATATATAAACACATAAACACATATTTATATTTTTTTTGACAAGCGAAGGAAGTTATAGTAAACACGAAGATCAAGAGAAACAAGATCAACCATCCACGAGGGGAAACAATCAAGCCAGAGATGGTTATCCTCAGACGCATGATAAGAAGCCAGATGGTGAGCTGCTTTATTTACCTCCCTTTTGATGAATGCGAAAGAGAAAACTGCAAAGTTGCGACTGAGGGATTGGATTTTTCTGATGAGGAAGCTATAAGGTTGGAAGCCAAAAATAGTCTGTGTTGATGGCGTTAATGATGCTAAGATAGTCATATTCAATATGAATAGCATTCCTTCCATAATTTTTAGAGAAGATCAGACCAGCAAGGGCATCATGGGCTTCAGTGACAGCGGGTTCCCAGAACTTGTGGATCGAATCCTGTCTGGTCGCGATAATCTTGCCACAGCGGTCGCGGACCATCAATCCAATTCCAACAATTACACTTTTGGGTAAGGAAGCATCAACATTAATCTTAAAAATCCTTTCTGAAGGGGGATTCCATCTAACTTCAGCTGATCGGGGCTCAGAGAACAAGTTCTGGTCCGGGTCCTGGTTCCACCCATCAACCAAAGACATTGCACGTTCAATCCAAAAACAACAAGGTTTTGAGGCGTGATTAAAGATGAAATCATTTCATTGTACCCAAAAAATCCAAACCACAATGCACAATGAGACAACCTTATCATTAGTGAATGTGGAAGACCACATCATCAGCAGTGATGGGAGATCTGGCGCTGCATCTAGCAAAAGCTCTGAAAATGATTCCCAAGCAATCCAAACCCCCCAGACCTCTGAATAATGAATGATAGCGTGCATGGGGTTTTTCATGTCATTCAAGTAAAGGGGGCATAACTGGTTTTCCGTAACATTGCGGAATGAGAGGAAGTTCAAGGAGGGAAGGATACCCGTACAAATCTGCCACCAAAAATAGCGGATCTTTGGGGGGACTTTCAAATGTCAAAGAACTTTCCAAAGCCCCTCACTAGCATTTGGGTGGACATTTAGAGCAAGACGGTAGCCTAATTTCACTGAATAGGATCTTGAAATATCATTACACCAGAAAAGACAGTCATGCCCTGCATCCATCGTGTAGGGAATGCTGAGAACAATTCTTCTATCCCTTTCATTAAACCATGAGTTAATTTTATCTAAGCACCAATCGGAACCAGAATCATTGAACAAACAGCATACAGTGGCCTCCTCGGTGCTAGGAAAGGTTGGGGATGTAGCCAGCATGCAATCTTTGTCAATCAATCAAGTGTCCTTCCAAATATTGACTTTTGTCCCATCCCCAATCCGTCAGCCAATTCCTTTGTCGAGTATCTTTTTTGAACCCCGGATACTTCTCTAGAGGAAGCTGGGTCGGGGACCCATAGAGGAGTTCCGGAAAACAGAGTACGGAAAATATTTTGCACAAAGAATCCACACGCAAAGAGATGAAGGTTGAGTCAGAAGGCGTCATCCTTGTTTCGCTAGTAGTGCATCGTTAAACAGGCCGAGGTCATGAAAGCCCATGCAACCGCCCGCTTTAGGGTCGCATAGTGACTTCTAGGAAATCCGGTGAATTTTGTTCCTCCCATTACTATGGCCCCACCAGAAATTGGAAATACAGGAGTGAATCTGGTCAACAGTCGCACCAGAAAGCTTGAACAGTGACATGATATAGCTGGGGATAGACTGAAGAGCGGCCTTGATGAGGGTTTCTTTTCCCGCTTTAGAAATTCTCATCGGAGACCACCCTTGAATTTTTTTATCAATTCTTTCCACAGTGGATGAGAAAAATTCTTTTTTTGACCGGCCTACCATCGTGGGGAGCCCGAGGTATTTATTATGCTTGTCGACCATCTGAATTCTAGCAGTGAGACAAAGCCCCGCTCTCTTATCCTGTGGCACACCTAAGCTGAAGGAGATTTCTGATTTGGTCTGATTAATCGTCTGTCTGAAAGCCCTCTCATAAAGTCGTATCACATTGCATATAGAACGACATTCATCATGAGTGGCTCTTGAGAATAGAAGGCAATCATCCGCAAAAAAAAAAAGATGAAAAATAAGCAGGCTAGTCTGGCACACCTTTGCCCCGTGAATCAAGTTAGAAGAAATTGTCATAGAAATGAGGTTGGAGAAAACGTCGGGCACCAAAATGAAGAGAAAGGGGGAGAGAGGGTCACCCTATCGACCTCGGGTGGGTGAAAAGTCTTGTGAGAGCCCACCGTTGATATTGATCCTAAAAGAAACAGATGGCACACCGTGTATGGCCATATTAATCCATTTTGGACAAAAACTCATTTTAGTCAGAACAAACCGGAACAAATGTCATTCAACTCTATCATACATCTTAGTCATATCCAATTTCAAATCCATAATTCATCTTTTAGACACTGGGCGTGTTTTTATTGAATGAAACGCCTCATAGGCCACAATAGCATTATCTGTGATTAGCCTTTTCGCAGCAAAAGTTCTTTGATTTTCAGAGATGATGGAAGGCAGCCACATACACAGACTATTGACTAAGATATTTGAAAAAAAATTGTATGAGATGTTGCATAAGTTGATTAGCCTGAAATCTAAATCCAAGAGGGTTTCTTCATTCACTACTACAAAAATGGGTTTTATCAACGCTCAAAATGGGATTTAACAGCACTAAAAAAGCACTGTAAATCTCAGCGCTGATAAAGGGGGGGTCCCCTTTATCAGTGCTAAAAAAGCACTGATAAATGTCATGCCTGCTATAGCATAAAATTCTGCAGCAGCACACCCAAACAAGATCTGTAAAAAAATCAGCATATCAACAAGTATACCCATACAAAATTAACACATAATTTATAAGGTAATTACAGCAAGTATACACATACAACAAGTATACCCATACAACAAGTATACCCATACACCATTAACATATAATTCATAAGTTAATTAAACACATAAAGAATTCAATTCAGAATTCAGGGGGTTGGGGGTTGGAGGATGTTCAGGGGTTTGGGGTGGCTGTCCAAGGGGGGTAGGGGGTGTCCAGGGGGTGGGGGTTTCCGGGGGGATGGGGGTGTCCATGGTGGGGGGGGGGGGTTGTCCATGGTGGTGTCTAGGGGTGGGGTGGTGTCCAGGGGGTGGGGGGGCTTTCTAGGGGGTGGGGGTGTCCAGGGGGGTGGTGTTCAGGGGGGTGGGGTGGGGCGGTCCAGGAGGTTGGGGGGCTGTCCAAGGGGGGTGGGGTGGTGTCTAGGGGGGTGGGGGTGGCTGTCCATGGGGGTGGGGGTGTCCAGGGGTGGGGGTTGTCCAGGGTGGTGGGGGTGGGGTTTTCCATGGTGGTGTCCAGGGGGTGGGGTGGTGCCCAGGGGTTGGGGAGCTTTCCAGGGGTGGAGGTGTCCAGGGGGTGGGGGTGTCCAGGGGTGGGGTGGTGTCCAAGGGGGTGGGGGTGGTCCAGGAGGTTGGGGGTTGTCCAATGAGGGTGGGTGGTGTCTGGGGGTGGGGGTGGTTGTCCATGGGGTTGGGGGTGTACAGGGGGTGGGGGTGTCCAGGTGGTGGGGTGGTGTCTAGGAGGGGTGGGGGCATCTAAGGGATGGGGGTCATCCAGGGGGTTGGGGGTGTCCAGGGGGTGGGGGTTGTCCAGGGGGGCTATCCATGGGGGTGTCCAGGGGGTGGGGTGGTGTCCAGGGGGTTGGGGGGATTTCCAGGGGTGGGGGTGTCCTGGGGGTGGGGGTGTCCAGGGGGTAGGGTGGTGTCCAAGGGGTGGGGGTGGTTGCCAGTGTTGTACCTCTCGAACCCCTCAAGGTTTTATTTTCATGATCACAATCACCCTCATATTTATCTAATCTTTCTTTAAGTGTTTTTGGATGATAGGAATCATTTCAGGTTACCAAGGAATTGGGTCAAGCAAGCTTAAGTGGCAAAGGAACAAAAGTGGACTGAAAATCAGTCCACCGGCCAACCGGTGGCTTCACCACCGGCCGGCCGGTGGACCCTGGGAAGGATGCTGAGCCACTGCCTCCACACCGGCCAACCGGTGGCCTCAGCACCGGCCAGCCGGTAGAGCCCAGACCGAGAGCTCACCCACTGCTTCAGCACCGGCCAACCGGTGGCCAAGCACCGGCCAGCCGGTGGCACCCAGCCAGCACAGTGCAAGCTACTGTCTTTCCACCGGCCAACCGGTGGCTCTGGCACCGGTCAGCCGGTGGCCCCTGGACAGGAATCCAATGACTTTTTGCAAACACCGGCCAACCGGTGGCCCTGCACCGGCCAGCCGGTGGACACAGTCAAACTAGCCGTTGGGCTGTTGACCAGCCTGCCCACTTGGCTCCCAACGGCTCTTTTAGCCTCTCCAACGGCTCCGAAGCCTCCCCAAGGGTTCCATGCCTATAAATAAAGGCCAAGGAAGCCCTGGACACCTACCGGAACTATACGGAAGCCCACGGACAACTTGTTGATCATTCGGCGTACCTCCGGCGCTCCACCTTCAAGGATCCTCAAGTGCTCCATCCATTTCCAATCCAAGGAGCACCTCAAGAAGCTTGGGAGAGCACGCTACATCAACTCCATCATCCAATTGGCGCCCAAGTCTTCCTCCAATACGGGTTTTATTGTTTTATCTTTTTTGAGCTTTAAAATTGGGTTTGTGCCTACAAACCCCAAACCCTTTTCTCATCCCCCTTTCTTTTGGGTTTCACACCACCATTAAGGTGTGAAGAGGTTCACAAGCTTTTCCTTCAAAAAGCTTGAGACACGGTGAGCTAGCCTTCACCCGTTAAAAAGGCTAGTGGGTTCTTGCTAAACCATTAAAAGCAAGTGGGTTCTTGCTTAACCAATAAAAGCAAGCTGTAATAGGTCCTAGTGCTACCTCAAAGCCTAGTGGGTTTCTTGCTAAAACCATTGAAAAGCAAGCGGTAGAATCTCTCAACGGTTGAGTTGGGAGCGGAGACGTAGGCCGGGTTTTGGCCGAACTCCGTTATCAATTTTGTGTGTCTTGCCTTATTTATTTCCGCTGTATTTATACTTTGATTTTTAATTTGTCTATCAATTTTTTAAAAGGCAATTCACCCCCCTCTTGCCATCATTCCCCCGTATTTTCCGATCCAACAATTGGTATCAGAGGGCGTATTTGAATAATTCCCTTAAAACGGTTTCAAATTAAAGATCCTATTTTTTTTTATGGCATCTACTTCTTTCGCCCCCGAAGGCTTTTCATTGGGTCGGGCTCCATTTTTTGATGGAACCGACTATAATTATTGGAAAACCCGCATGACTACTTTTCTTAGAAGCATTGGCTATCCGATTTATAAAATTGTCATGCAAGGTTACACCCTCTCCTCTCCCGATGAATCCAAATGGACTCAAGCCGATATAAAGAATTTTGAGCTTGATGGCAAAGCCATGAACGCTCTCCATTGCGGCTTAGATAGAAATGAGTTCAATCGAGTGTCTACTTGCACCTCCTCACATGAAATTTGGAAACTTTTAGAAGTAACTCATGAGGGCACTAACAAAGTTAAGGACACTCGGTTAGACATGTATAGACAAGATTTTGAAAGCTTTACTATGCATTCTTCCGAATCTATTACCGATATGTTTACACGCTTCACTGACATTTGCAATGGAAGGAAATCTCTTGGTGATGATGTTTCAGCCGAGACGATGGTCAAGAAGATCTTATGGGTCCTTCCGAGCTCATGGGCACCAAAGGTGACGGCGATCCAAGAAGCTAAGGACGTCAAAAATATGCCGGTCGAGGAGCTCATCGGATCCCTAATGACCTACGAGATCACGATGAGGAGGCAAGCACAAAAGGAGGGCACCCCTATCAAAACTCCAAAGAACATTGCCCTCAAGGTACAAAAAGAAGTAAGCTCCTCCTCATCCTCTTCATCCTCATCTTCCTCATCATCAAGCGGCGACTCGGAAATGGAGAATCTCGCCCGCCAAATGCACAAATTTATGAAGAAGCACAAGAAGAAGAAGAAATCTCGCAAGGCGCGAAAGCAAGAACCCACCGAAAGATCCGAGCCCAAGGTAAAATGCTACGGGTGCGGCGAGAAGGGCCATTACAAGCCCGATTGCCCACTCAACAAAAAACGGGCCACGCCAAAGGAGAAAGGAAAGAAGAAGGTCCTCAAGGCGACATGGAGTGACACCTCCTCATCCTCCTCCTCCTCCTCGAGTGACCAAGGTACAAAATGCCTAATGGCATTCCATGAGGTAACATCTTCCGATTCCTCTTCCTCATGTTCTTCAAATTCTAATTCTTTAAATCATCTTTCTTATGAAGAACTCTCATTTGCTAGAGACCAATTAGAAAAAGGTTTTCATGAACTCTCTTCTAAATTTGTCGCGTTGAAAAAGTCTTTTAAAAAACTTTCCTCCGAAAAAGACCAACTTCTCAAAGAGAAGGAGGAACTCTCCCTAAAAATCCAAAATTTCCCCAATGTTGATTCTTTGGAATCAACCATCAAAGACCTTAGAGAAACTCTAGCCAAGTTCACCCAAGGTGAACAAACTTTGTCCAAAATATTAGGTTCTCAACGAGTATCTAGAACCACCAATGGACTTGGCTATACCAACCGAGCCTCCTCCTCCCATGCACCCACTGTTTTTGTAAGGGGGAGCTCTAGCTTTAAATTTTGTAATTATTGCAAGAAAACCGGGCACCTTATTTATGAATGTAATTGTAAAAATGCCCGTTATGGTAGGCCCAAATCTATTTGTTATTCGGATGAGTTTTATAGGAGAAGACCCGCCATGAAACAAGTTTGGATTGAAAAATCCCTTCTAGCGAGTCTCTCCGGGCCTAAAATTGTTTCTTTTCAAAATCCCTCTCCCCGGTGATTTGTTGTTTTTATTTAGGGGGAGTTAGGATCTTTTAAGCTTTATTGTAATTTCAAAATTTTCGATTCCAACCTTCAATTTCAACACTTGGTATCAAAATTTTTCATTTCAAAAATTTCATTTGGTTTCAAAATTCAAATTTCAATTTGTTTTTGATTTAAAACTTTCAATTCAAACTGTTATTCATTTTTTTTTCAATCTTTCAATTTCCAAAATTTCAATTGATTTTCAAATCTCAAATCTTGATTTTCAAAAATTTCCCTCAATCAAGTTTTATGCCCCATTCTATTTTGATAATCACAAAGGGGGAGAAATTTCTTGATTGATTGGGGGAGAATCCTTTTTCATCATGCTTTGCATTGCCTTTAATCTCAGTATTTTACTTTGATTGTTTTGGTGATTGTGATCATCAAAATAGGGGGAGATTGTTGTACCTCTCGAACCCCTCAAGGTTTTATTTTCATGATCACAATCACCCTCATATTTATCTAATCTTTCTTTAAGTGTTTTTGGATGATAGGAATCATTTCAGGTTACCAAGGAATTGGGTCAAGCAAGCTTAAGTGGCAAAGGAACAAAAGTGGACTGAAAATCAGTCCACCGGCCAACCGGTGGCTTCACCACCGGCCGGCCGGTGGACCCTGGGAAGGATGCTGAGCCACTGCCTCCACACCGGCCAACCGGTGGCCTCAGCACCGGCCAGCCGGTAGAGCCCAGACCGAGAGCTCACCCACTGCTTCAGCACCGGCCAACCGGTGGCCAAGCACCGGCCAGCCGGTGGCACCCAGCCAGCACAGTGCAAGCTACTGTCTTTCCACCGGCCAACCGGTGGCTCTGGCACCGGTCAGCCGGTGGCCCCTGGACAGGAATCCAATGACTTTTTGCAAACACCGGCCAACCGGTGGCCCTGCACCGGCCAGCCGGTGGACACAGTCAAACTAGCCGTTGGGCTGTTGACCAGCCTGCCCACTTGGCTCCCAACGGCTCTTTTAGCCTCTCCAACGGCTCCGAAGCCTCCCCAAGGGTTCCATGCCTATAAATAAAGGCCAAGGAAGCCCTGGACACCTACCGGAACTATACGGAAGCCCACGGACAACTTGTTGATCATTCGGCGTACCTCCGGCGCTCCACCTTCAAGGATCCTCAAGTGCTCCATCCATTTCCAATCCAAGGAGCACCTCAAGAAGCTTGGGAGAGCACGCTACATCAACTCCATCATCCAATTGGCGCCCAAGTCTTCCTCCAATACGGGTTTTATTGTTTTATCTTTTTTGAGCTTTAAAATTGGGTTTGTGCCTACAAACCCCAAACCCTTTTCTCATCCCCCTTTCTTTTGGGTTTCACACCACCATTAAGGTGTGAAGAGGTTCACAAGCTTTTCCTTCAAAAAGCTTGAGACACGGTGAGCTAGCCTTCACCCGTTAAAAAGGCTAGTGGGTTCTTGCTAAACCATTAAAAGCAAGTGGGTTCTTGCTTAACTAATAAAAGCAAGCTGTAATAGGTCCTAGTGCTACCTCAAAGCCTAGTGGGTTTCTTGCTAAAACCATTGAAAAGCAAGCGGTAGAATCTCTCAACGGTTGAGTTGGGAGCGGAGACGTAGGCCGGGTTTTGGCCGAACTCCGTTATCAATTTTGTGTGTCTTGCCTTATTTATTTCCGCTGTATTTATACTTTGATTTTTAATTTGTCTATCAATTTTTTAAAAGGCAATTCACCCCCCTCTTTCCCCTTTAATTTGTCTATCAATTTTGAGCTTTAAAATTGGGTTTGTGCCTACAAACCCCAAACCCTTTTCTCATCCCCCTTTCTTTTGGGTTTCACACCACCATTAAGGTGTGAAGAGGTTCACAAGCTTTTCCTTCAAAAAGCTTGAGACACGGTGAGCTAGCCTTCACCCGTTAAAAAGGCTAGTGGGTTCTTGCTAAACCATTAAAAGCAAGTGGGTTCTTGCTTAACCAATAAAAGCAAGCTGTAATAGGTCCTAGTGCTACCTCAAAGCCTAGTGGGTTTCTTGCTAAAACCATTGAAAAGCAAGCGGTAGAATCTCTCAACGGTTGAGTTGGGAGCGGAGACGTAGGCCGGGTTTTGGCCGAACTCCGTTATCAATTTTGTGTGTCTTGCCTTATTTATTTCCGCTGTATTTATACTTTGATTTTTAATTTGTCTATCAATTTTTTAAAAGGCAATTCACCCCCCTCTTGCCATCATTCCCCCGTATTTTCCGATCCAACAGCCAGGTGGTGGGGGTGTCCAGGGGGGTGAAGGTGTCCAGGTGGTGGGGTGGTGTCTAGGAGGGGTGGGGGTCGTCTAGGGGGTGGGGGCCGTCTAGGGGGTTGGGGGTGTCGAGGGGATGGGGGTTGTCCAGGGTGGTGGGGGGTTGTCCATTGTGGTGTCCAGGGGGGTGGGGGTGTCCAAGGGGTGGGGTGGTGTCCAAGGGGTTAGGGGGCTTTCCAGGGGGTGGGGGTGTCCAGGGGGTGGGGTGGGGTCCAGGGGGGTGGGGTGGTCCAGGGGGTTAGGGGGCTGTCCAAGGGGGTGGGGTGATGTCCAGGGGGGTGGGGGTGGCTGTCCATGGGGGTGGGGGTGTCCAGGGGGTGGGGGTGTCCAGGTGGTGGGGTGGTGTCTAGGAGGGGTGGGGGGTCGTCCAGGGGGTGGGGGTCGTCCAGGGGGTTGGGGGTGCCCAGGGGTGGGGGTTGTCCAGGGTGGGGGCTATCCATGGGGGTGTTCGGGGGGGTGGTCGGTTTTTCGTACGTCTATCCGAATGCGTTTGGTTGGTTTTCCGTACGGCAGTTGTTGTTTTCACTTAAAATTATGTCCATTTTAAGCAAAAGGGAGACACTTTGAGTGATATTGACCACACTATGCCTCAGATTGAGACGGGGTTGACTTGTACACGTCACAAATGACTCATGGATCGTTCTCCTAAAGTATCAACACAATATGAATACGTTTCGTCAGTTTTCTGTACATTAGTTGTTGTTTTCACTTAGAATTTTGTCCATTTTAAACAAAAGATAGACACTTTGAGTGATACCGGCCACATCGTGCCTCAGATTGAGGCGGGATTGACTCGTACACATCACACATTACCCATGGATCGTTCTCCTAAAGTATCAACACAATCTGAATGTGTTTGGTTAGTTTTCCATATGTCAGTTGTTGTTTTCACTTAAAATTCTGTCTATTTTAAACAAAAGAGAGACACTTTGAGTGATATCGGTCACACCGTGCCTCATATTGAGGCGGGGTTGACTCGTACACATCAAAAATGACCCATGGATCGTTCTCTTAAAGTATCAACACAATCTGAATGTGTTTGGTCAGTTTTATGTACATCAGTTGTTGTTTTCACTTAAAATTTTGTCCATTTTAAACAAAAGAGAGGCACTTTGAGTGATACCGGCCACCCCGTGCCTCGGATTGAGGTGGGGTTGACTCGTACACGTCAAAAATGACCCATGGATTGTTCTCCTAAAGTATCAACACAATCTGAATGCATTTGGTAGGCTTTCCATATGTCAGTTGTTGTTTTCACTTAAAATTATGTCCATTTTAAACAAAAGAGAGACTTTGAGTGATATCGGCCACATTGTGCCTCGGATTGAGGTGGGTTTGACTCGTACATGTCACAAATGACCCATGAATCGTTCTCCTAAAGTATCAACACAATCTGAATGCGTTTGGTTGGTTTTCCGTACGTCAGTTGTTGTTTTCACTTAAAATTTTGTCCATTTTAAACAAAAGAGAGACATTTTGAGTGATACCAGTCACACCGTACCTCGGATTGAGGCAGGGTTGACTCGTACACGTCACACATGACCCATGGATCGTTCTCCTAAAGTATCAACACAATCTGAATGCGTTTGGTCAGTTTTCTGTACGTCAGTTGTTGTTTTCACTTAAAATTTTGTCTATTTTAAACAAAAGAGAGCCACTTTGAGTGATACCGGTCACACCGTGCCTCGGATTGAGGTGGGGTTGACTCGTACACATCAAAAATGACTCATGGATGGTTCTCCTAAAGTATAAACACAATATGAATGCGTTTAGTCAGTTTTTTGTACATCAGTTGTTGTTTTCACTTAGAATTTTGTCCATTTTAAACAAAAGATAGACACTTTGAGTGATACCGGCCACACCGTGCCTCGGATTGAGGCGGGGTTGACTCGTACACGTCACAAATGACCCATGGATCGTTCTCCTAAAGTATCAACACAATCCTAATGCGTTTGGTTGGTTTTTCGTACTTTAGTTGTTGTTTTCACTTAAAATTTTGTCTATTTTAAGCAAAAGAGAGTCACTTTGAGTGATACTGGCCACACTGTGCCTCAAATTGAGGCGGGGTTGACTCATACATGTCACACATGACCCATGGATCGTTCTCCTAAATTATCAACACAATACGAATGCATTTGGTCGGTTTTTCGTACGTCAGTTGTTGTTTTCACTTAAAATTCTATCCATTTTAAACAAAAGAGAGACACTTTGAGTAATATCGGCCACGCCGTGCCTCGGATTGAGGCGGTGTTGACTTGTACATGTCACACATGACCCATGGATCATTCTTATAAAGTATCAACACAATCTGAATGCATTTGGTTGGTTTTCTGTACGTCAGTTGTTGTTTTCATTTAAAATTCTGTCCATTTTAAACAAAAGAGAGACACTTTGAGTGATACCGGCCACACCGTACCTCGGATTGAGGTAGGGTTGACTCGTACACATCACAAATGACTCATGGATCATTCTCCTAAAGTATCAACACAATATGAATGCGTTTGGTCAATTTTTCGTTCGTCAATTGTTGTTTTCACTTAAAATTATGTCCATTTTAAACAAAAGAGAGACACTTTGAGTGATACCGGCCACACCGTGCCTCGTATTGATGCGGGGTTGACTCATACACATCAAAAATGTCCCATGGATCATTATCCTAAAGTATCAACACAATCTGAATACGTTTGGTCAGTTTTCCATACGTCAGTTGTTGTTTTCATTTAAAATTTTGTCCATTTTAAACAAAAGAGAGACACTTTGAGTGATATCGGTCACACCGTGTCTCGGATTGAGGTGGGGTTGACTCGTACATGTCACACATGACCCATGGATCGTTCTCCTAAAGTATCAACATAGTCCGAATGTGTTTGGTCGGATATAAAGGTATTTTGGAGATTTTATTGGTTTTTCTTATCCAAAGCCCAAAGAAAAGTGGTTCATCATTCTTGCATGTTGTTGGTGCATTTCATCTGTTAAAATGGACAAATGAATCATTGGAGAATGGATGTTTTATTTAATAACAATTAAAATTTTCCTACGAACATTTACATACAACAATGTTTCATCTTTTGATCTCCTTAACCCCTCTCAAAAATGGCCGCCAATTGTACGCGTCCCCAAGTCAGATCTTCATGCTATTTGTGTACAATCTTCCATCAGGTTACGGCCCACTCGTTTCTGAACAAATCTATATCGTCTTGTGAATATGAGGCTTTCGATAGTGAGAGTAGTACTACAAAATATATAAATAAAGAATTAATAAATAATTTAAATGAAATAGTTGTTGTTTTTGAAAATACATCTTTAGGGATGCTAGTTTGTTGATGGAAAATGATCGCTCTCATAAATTTACAAACATAATAACCGCAATCATTATCGTTTTTTTGTTTTGGACACTGTAAAAACTTTGATCATTAGGAGAATAAGTAACTTGTTTTGATATGTGTTTGGATAGTGAAATTTTATTATATATACCCTAATATTTTTCCAGACGTAGTACTTGCTCGCCTCCTTATGCTTAGCCTCTATCCTCATTCCTTTTTTTAGACGATATTGATACACCACCATATCATAACAGAATCCTCAATAAAAGATAATATAAATTATATTACTTGATGTTTAGACCTAAAATGTAGGATGTGGTGTCTTACAGATTCACAAACTCCATCATGTGTGGTCAGTTTGTTGGATATCCTTGCATTGAATCCAGAAAATAAATCTTTGGAGTATCCAAGTTCACCGCAATTAGCAATCAATGTTGCCTAAAACACAAAAAGGAATAAGTAATAAAAGAAGTGAAAATATAATTGATATTCTTTAATCGTAGAGTTTTACCCCTGCATAGTTGGTATTAGGAAGAGTCTGTCATCCGTAATCTTGCTTTCAAATATTTTCAGCAAGCCTTCCACTATTTCATCCTTTTTTAATGGCTCTAATTTCGTTAGTTGTGTTGATGTGGTATGAGGACTAACGAGTCCGAATTTTGGCTCAGAGGAAAATTCCTTCAACTGTTTTTCATATATATGCCTGCCAATAATATAAAACGCATTTAGTCATAATTAGCGCATTATATCAGCTTTTAGAAAATCAATTCATGAAAACATACCTCATATATACATTTACAACTGTGACACCTAGCCAACTGTATTCAAGGATCTCATTTACATTTTTAGCAGTAACGAAATCTTGAATTTCCTCTTTGTATATATTCTTTTCAAAAACCATTATATGACTGCTACCACTTTTTAGCTTCGTATCCACATGAGTCTTCAATGCTAGTAAATGTGGATAGAGAACAGGTGGTGTTATTGTGCTTTTAGTAGCTCTTTGGGATCGGTTGGTCGATCCTTTAGATGCTTTTGAGCCCACGTTTCTTGTCACCCCCTTCCCTTTCTCCGTCTATAATAACATTCATTGGTTCATACCTTTTTTTCATTAATTGTTAAAGGTTTAGCTTGAAAAAAAATGGAAATAAATACCTCTTTGTCCAAATGTACTCTTACAAGTTGTGACGACCATACAATGAATGTCCCAATAGCCTTTTCGATCGTATGAATATCATCGTCATCAAATGGAATAGGTAGCTCTGCATTTGGCTCATGAGCTACAGTAATCATCACTTTCAGATGATCTTTTGGAAGTGGTCTATTATGCAGCTTGTCCTCTGGGATGTTGAACACTGTAGCCCTCGCTACAAGGTGATAGGTGGGTGTTGACATATATAAATCACAGTCATTATCACCCTGTAGAAGATCAGTACAGGAAAAGTATCAGTGTTTGTCTGATTCACATTTCATGGGAACAATTATTAGAATATTGATTAACACGGCTAAGATAGCTCTTTGAGGGGAATGGCTCACCTCAAAGCTGGTGGGGGTGGGGTGGGATCTTCACGTGCTGGTTGTTCCTGGGTTGTGTCTTCTCATTGCTTCTCACCCATAAAAGTTTCTAGCAACTCTCCCTGCCATTGAAATCGTTCTTCAAGAGTTGCTAGTCTTTCGCTCATTTGTTTCATTTCTTCATTTCTACCATCCGTTTGTTTTTTTTTCTCAAAATATACTCAGGGTGTCACCCCAAACCCCGCACCTCTGACACGACCATATTGTTCTGGTCGCTTCAAAGTCGTCGATAACAGGTCTGCATCCGCTACAGGAGTAGCTGATTCCTGTGACTTTCGGATATAGGAAAATAAGTAATTATTATTATGTAATAGCAATTTAAAACAAAAATTTTTATTGTGTCATACTTACACATATTTCCCACACTTTTTGTGTGTTTTCATCTACTAGCTTCCCTTCCTTATTCACATGTGCCTCCTTCCATAGCACATGACGTGGGATGGAAGTGTCTTTGGCTTTAGACTCATCAATCTACATATAAATATAGAGAGATAATTATGATATTGTTTCTTAGCACCTAACAATATTACTATAAATTTAAAATACGTGCCATTTTTTTCTAGTGAAGTGTACCCCATCCTTGCTTTACGATAGGGGTATGTTGGTTTTGATGCACATTCCTTATTTTCAATACTGAGTTGTTGTTTCATAAATGAAATATTGACAATCAAAGTGATGAATACATGTATCCTCAAACAACGTATTATCAGCTACAATGTACCTGAAACTTCTTATCCCCACGGCGGCCAATAAATGCATCTCATGCTTCTTGGGATAGCAAGTGAGCGTAGACAAGGGGTGGGTGCAGGTTTATTTTACCTTTGAAATCTTTCAGGTGACATTTTGTTAGAATAGTGCGACAACCTTGATGAATCCTTCCTGCAAGCCTTAGTACATAATTCTTGTGTGAATCATCTACTATAAATGTACTCTGCTAGGGATTGAGAAGAGTAAGACATTGTTTCATTATTTTATTTTCTAGTAAATTAAAGAAATAATATCATAATGTTACTGTAATTTCTTCCCAGATCACAGCCTTCAGCCCTGACACAACACGGTGTCATGAATCTATGTCAATCAGCACGTGTTACCGAGTGACAATTCCAATGTAACTACTAAACATAGCCTTGTTGGGATTCACATGTTGGCCTCGTGCATTCCATCTGACATCAAATTTGATGCTTTTGCTTTTCGCCTTAAGAAATTTGGCTAACACCATCAAACTACGACGCACCTGTGTTTTCTGCGACGTCGGTCCTTCATCCCCGACCATTTCATCGATATCAACACCATCAATATGTTCATTTGAAATGGTAGCAACGACATGTGCTGATGGTTGTTGAACCTCAACACTAGGAGTAGCAACAGGTTCAGAAACTTGTTAATGCTCTGCACTGTGAGCAGTTGTTGCTGCTGCTGCTTGAGAGACTTGTTCAGCCTCAAGGTTAGGAGCACCAGAACGTGCAGAAGTCATTATCTGCAAAAGTGGTTGAACAGTTAATTTAGATTACATAACCTAGGTTTATCCAAAATTACTATGGAATATCATAGGTTTTGTTACCCAAATTAACATAAGAAATAGAAAATTAAGGTTAGTGAACATAAATTCAATCATGAACATCTAAAGGATATGCAATAAATCTCCCTCACCTTCCCCAAACTCATACCTAGAACCGCACTCGAAGCCTCTATGAGATCCTATTTCTTGGAACACACCCTTTTCATTTCACACTAGTTCACTAAAAACAAGGATTTATATGACACCTTAGCACATAAAAAGGGCCTCAAACACACAATTAAAAGGACCCCATCTACAACACCTATATAGTAACCACTTTAGGAGTCACTGACTTGCCCACATGTTTTTGGATCGCCTCTCAAGAACACATCTCGATGGGGGAATTGTTCATCTTCCTTGCAAGTCCAAATTCATACCAAACATCACTAGCATAGGGCTCTACCAATGCCTACTGTATACCTAGAAAATAATTGAAAAAATTAGGAAAAATAGTTTCTTGTACCTATTTCTAATAGTACTACAAGAAAAGTATAACGAACATAGATCGTGCCTCCAAACACTCCTGGAGTCTCCTGGTAAAAAGACTCTAGTGACTATAACTATCCAAGATTCTAACCACTAACTTCCCAATATAGGAGTGGTCTACTTAAGGGTAGTATTAGTAGAATCAAACCAAAGTTCCATTCACCTCATGTTGCTCCCTGATCTCCTCCATCACTTTAGTGCTGTGCATACCTCCTTTCTCCAGTTCCTTCCTCTGCCTAGGCTATTCATCGACTGCCTCTCTAGCTGTAGCATGAATGTTAAGAAAATGCAATGTGATATGTCTATACCCATCACAATCATATTAAATTATGTGGAGTAATGGGCTATCCTTGAGGTACCTATGAATGACAGTGCCTCCTGAGATGAGATTTTCATCACACACCTACTGTGGGTGGGTGTTGCTAACCCCACATCCCAGAAGATCACTACCTTAAAAGATTATGATATGAACTCAAACCATAGGCATAATCATAGAACACTAATATAGTCATCCAAAGCTTAGTATTACATGTTGAATTCCCCCAAACCACTAGAGGTCGGTCTATGAATTGAACAACATAAATTAATGGATTTAATAAAAAGAGCTGAAATACATTCCAACCAAAAAATGGAAAATAATGTATGACCTACATAGGAGGGGACAGATGTTAATTCACCACTGGTATACACCTCAGTCTGTGTATCCCAAACTAATCTCTACCTTATCCTAGTCCACCAAGGACTCTGTGAAATGTTTCATCGTCTGTATAAGACATGACATGTATAGGAAGATCCCTTGTAGGGATGAGTATTACAATACCCAATAGGACACCCCAAAAACACCATACATAAAGCATCGAGAGTATTCATGCCACTAAACACAGGTATTCCAAACAAGATATGAGACATAATGATAACCAAGGATATCCCAAATATACTCATAAAAGACTTTGAGTCAAAAAATATCTCAACCACTTCTAGTTGTAGATCCACTCAGGGTTTCAAGGTAACACTCCTCCGAGAGGAAATGCTACCCAAGCTATAATTCCAATGACGACACTCATCCTAGAGGTCACACTCATTCGATCTAGCCAAGAAGAATCACATAGGAAACTGAGAGTGTTCACTCGAGATATACACTACATCAGACTAATACCCCATCAGAAATATCAGCTCATGATATAAATATAGGGGGTCAACGCCCAAGGCTTTGATGGGGGAATACTAGATTCTACTACAATAATCCTCCAAGATAGGGGATAGACACTTGTGTAAGTGTTGGTCATGCCAATTCAACAAACCCAACATAGGGAAAACACATTGGAAATAAGGTTTGCTTCAGGCCTCTCGGAGGGATACAAGCTCCGGGTCACTAAGTGATCTGTGGTCCATTGCTCAGGATCATATTTCATACTAACCCCCATAAAAGTGAACCGAGACCACTCACTATAGAATAAGTATATTGAAAACTGAGAGGGTTCATCCGAGATACACGCTCCATCGGACTAATACACCATCTGAAATATCAGATCTCTGTACAAAGAGGGGGGGTTAATTCCTAAGGCTTGCTGGGGGACAATAGACCCTACTTGAAACATCCCCCAATATAGGGGATCAATGCCCATGTAAGTGTTGGTGATTCCAATTCTACAAACCCAATATAGGGACAACATGAATGAAATGAGGATCGCTCTGGGTCCCTTGAATTGATACATGTTCCAAGTCGCTGAGGGGTATGAGTTCCAATGAACGGGACCTAATTCCATAATAACCCTCATATAAGTGGACTAAGACAACTCAATCAAGAATAATGAAACTCACCAACACTACCCTGGTCGTTAAGAAGATATATAGGGGCCAACATCCTTGGACGAGGTCATGAAGCTCCATCAAGCCCTCATAGGAATAGACAAAGGGAACACAATCCATCAATACTAGTCCATGGAAGCTCAAAAATCTCACAACAAAACTGAAATAAAAGGAAATAGAGCTCAAAACTATCCTCAAAGGAGGACATGATGTGTCCCTAGGGGTATACGGTGTGTCTAAAAAAGACTAGCATTGCCCATGTCTCATTTTCACATGGAGTGATCTGTGATTCCAACTATGGAATGTGCAATGACCATTCACCAATTATTCATTGAATCATTGGCCAAATGAGAATTAAAATGATGAACACATGTAGAGCAGGGAGAGAAATTACCAAAAATAAACCTAAAAAGAGAAGTGGGGGACTTACCTAGAGTAGATCACACCCGCGATGGAGGGAGAGAAGAAGCGTCGAGCGGTTAGAGAGCCTTCTACGCTACGTCGGGAGGGGAAGGCATGACCGCCAGAGGGAGAGATGCACAGGAGGAGCCACCAACCATTGAGAAATGGAGGAGTGGGGTTCGTGGGGAGGAGGAGAAGTAGGGTTTGCGGGGAGGAGGATCCGCGAAAGGGGTTCGAGGGGGAGGATAAGGAGTAGGGCTAGCGGCAGAGTAGGGTTAGTGGCGGAGGTCCGGCAAAGAGAAGATCGGGGGGAGTTGTCGCAGGGGTACAGTACAGCAAGAGTTTGAGGGCGCGATAAATAGAGGATACTGTGCACCCGATTTTATAAAATATGGGACTGTTGTTTTATCAACGCTTTTTTAGCGCTGATAAAGGAAACCTTTATCAGCGCTTTTTTAGCTCTGATAAAGGGATCCTTTATCAACGCTTTTAATTAACGCTGATAAAGATTTACCTTTATCAGCGCTTTTTGCTTAGCGCTGATAAAAGGTGGTGATTCTCATGCCCGTTTTTGTAGTAGTGATCTTTGGAATGAGGGTTTAAATGGTCTTGTTGAGAGAGAACATATTGATTTTCCCTACCCAGATATCTTTCATAAGATTAGTAATGTATGAGCCTATAATGTGCCGGTATTTTTTGAAGAAGAGAGCGTGGAAGCCATCAGGACTCGGGGCTTTTGTGGAATGGATGTGCTTCAGAGCCCGTAAGACCTCGTCATCTAAAAGCTCTTTTGTTACAAAGCATATGTTCTATACAAACAATATAACAGATGTAATGTTACTTCCATGAATGATATTTACATCAATAAAAAAACAGTTGTTGCAAAGCTTTGGGAGCTCGTGATAAATATTTTGTCAAAAATGGATTTATCACTATATTTCTAAAGAAATATTTACATAACGTTGCATTAGATACACATTAGATTTTATTCAATGCATTATCAGGTTAAGATTTACATGTTATCATTTGAAGATAAAAAAAATTACTTATAAATCTTTTTTTTGAATCATTTACCAGGATATGCATAGGTTTTATGTTTTTGAATAATGAGTTGGTAAATAATTTTTAAAAATAAATTTATGAATATATCTTCCTTCTAAGATTAGAAGAGATAAAACCTACTTTGTATCTTAAAAAACCTAAGGGAACATTTGAAAGAGTTTTGATTTATAAAATTACAGGGGAGTTTTTATTCATTGTAATATGTGTGAAACTAAAAAAAACAGAACTTTTTTACAGTTTTTTTTCGCACATAAAAAAATAAAATTAAAAAACTCTAATTTTTTATTATTAAATGAAATATTGAATATCATGCTTTCTGGGTAAATTTGAAACAGTGTAAGAAACCCGTATACCTCTTTTCTTCCGCATTTGACTTCACCGTCCCCTTTTTCGCCTTTTCGTCGCCGGCCTAAGCCGGTTTCCGGAGGCGGCTCCACGGCCGGACTTCCCTTGCGGCCTACCTCCCCTTCTGACCAGATCCCGTGCCACCGGAGCCCCGCCGGAGGCACCGCAGGGCTTCGCGGGCGACTTGTGGTGATAGCGCCTGGCGCTGCGGGGTTTCGCCGGATTGTTGCGCGGCGGTGCGGCGGCGGTAGCATCCGGAGACGGAGCAGGGGCCGGATTCTCGGCGGAGTGCCTGCAATTTCGTCTCATCTTCGCCAATCGGGTGACGGAGTCCCGGAGGAGCAGCGCGGCTTTGAATTCGCTGGACCGCCTGGAGGAGGAAACCAGACTGTTGTTCGCCAGGAGGAGAAGATCCCGGAAGAGCTGATCGGGGAAGGTGATTGAGGAGTCTAGAATCTTTGATCTTATGGTGTCCACATCCACTGGACACCGAACAATCTCCTTGAATCTGGATCTTTTCTGCTGTAGCACAAAGAACAGGCAACAATAAAACAAAGGGAAAATATCTTTGATTGGTTGGTCCACTGGATTGTGATACAATTTTAATGCCTTGAGCTATTGTTATGTACAGGTAAAAAATGCCCCATTTTGCCTGAAGTGCACAGTTGAGAAAAGTTCGATACTTTGTTGTGGAAGACAGCCTGCATCTACGCAACAATAAAAAAGGCACGATCTTTAATTTGTAGGTATCATTGCTGGGCAAATCAGTTAGATCTTTTACTATGTTGATATCAATTTTGCCCGGTTTCCATCCTGCATTAAGGGTGTGTTTGGCATGATCTTTTCCTATGTTGATATCATTGCATGGTTTCCACCCTTCATTACTCCTATGTTCTTAGGTTATGTTTGGTAGAAAACATAGACAGTGAGGTAAAAAGAATGAGAAGTGAAAATTTGGTCTCTTGTGTTTGCTATGCATCATTTTCATCATTCGAGACGAACTACTCGCACTATCTCATAACAAACAAGGCCTAATTTCATTGTTTTGTGTTATCACATAGGGTCACAACACTCAGGCAAAGCATTGGTCTACAACTAACCATGTTGAAAGGATAAAACAACTAACAATGTCATTCACTTGAAGAATTTTAATCCTACCTCGCTATCGAGCCCATGCCGAAAAACGGAAGCCTTTTCATGATTCACGACGGAGTTAAAGATTCTCATTAGATCGTCTGCTCCTTGCTTGCTTCGAGCTTTAGAAACCTGAAAGCAACTCCTTGTTGAACATTCTCCACTCAGGGAAGCACTAGTGACATCGAGGCCACCCAAGCTCTGGCTCCCTTTCATGTCCCTCGTGCGGATCCTCCTCTTCCTCTTCCCCTTCCATTTTCTGAAACTTTCCATTTGTCCATTGCATATGGGACCAGCCAGCTTCTCGATGCTTAGAGATTTCTTCTGCTGGAATGGCTCCACTGGCTTCTCCTCTTCTTGTGAAACCTCGGGTCTAGCGGCATCTGGAGCTTCATTAGACACTGGCTGTAAGGTAAGGCTCTTGTGATGAATTTGTACACAAAATGTGTGTGAAACTACCGGCAGATAGTCCATCCTTCGACGATTCTCTGCAGGAAGATCCAGTCCCCTCGGTTTTTTGAAAGGAGTTTGGTGAATCTGTGAGTCGGCCATCATCTTCTCCAACATTTGTCTTCAGAGTATGGAGCTTGAGTTCCAAAATGCTAGCACAAAAAAAAAACCCAGAAAACTTCAAGAATAAGAATTCACAAAGGCAGCAGCCCCGGAGTGAGAGAGGCAGGAAACAAAACTTAACCCAATCGTGTCTTCAGATTGCTCTAATGCTTTCTTCAACTCTACAATCCGTTTTTTTCGAAGCTCTTCAAACCAGCTACTGGATTTAACAAACAAACGCCTATAAACAATGTCAGGAAGGATGAACTTATCCAAATGAACATGTTTAAACCCATGTTTTTTTGCTGTCTCGGCTTTTTCTAGATAAAGCTTGTCAATTTAAATGGATATGGAGAAGGTATGGCAATTCTGGTAGCACAGCTGCACTTACTTGCGGCCAGAATAGCGTTTTCGCAAATCCTCGTACTTAGCTCTGCAAACCTGCATTCATTCAGGGCAGTTCTCAGTAAATTTGCATGCTTCGAGAGAGACCAAATCAACCATTCTAAAGTTTTAACCAGTGAGAGAGAGAGAGAGAGGCAAGATAGATATGATTTTTTATTAATAAAAAATGAATAAATTAATCGGAATTTTAAAATATTAGAAAAGGGCGATTCGGCGCGAAAAAGGCACGAAAAAGATTAACAGATCAAACCTCGGGCGTGAATGAAGACTGATGTTGCCGGGTTTGGGCTCGGGCTCGGAGCTCCGACGCGACGGTCTCCCAGTTACGGGTCCCATGCCGTTGTACGGCCCCGCCAAGCAGCAACTCTTCCCAGGTGCCCCATCCGGTCATGCTCAGCGCCACCGTCCGCCGCCTCCCCGCCGCCTGCCGGCGATGACAGTAGTATCCAATTTCGCGTCGGAGATGTAAAAAACCACTTGCCAAGGGAGACGAGACGCGAGTATAAGCGGCAGGAGGCGAGAATACTACGAACCAGCTATGAGGATGCGATCAGGAGAGGAATTAGGGAACTCCAGTAGGCGGTGCAGGGGATTTTCCGGCGGAGCAGCGGCGGGTTTAGGGGCGGCGCATGGCGATTTTTCGGCTATTGCTGGTGTGATTCGGTATCGGCAGGCGTCGGAAGAGGGATTAGCGGATTCGATCACGGTCGAGAGCGTCTAGATACGCGGATTTGGGGGCGATGGGATTGCGAATTGAGGGGGTTCGAAGGAGAACAACGGGGAAATAGGGAGGAGATTTTACGGACGGCTCCATGAATTGGTTAATTTGGGAGAGGGAAATTATGTGACTTGCCGTTTTCAAAAAAAAAAAAAAAACGATTTTAAAATAATCATTTTAAAAACTGTTTTCTTTTTGCCTAAAACAAATTATTTTACACCTTTATTTTATAGTACAAATATTTTCTAGCAATATTTAAATTAGTATCACCTGAATTTTTTTGTGTTTCTTAATATCAAGAATAGCTTTTGCAAACATAAAATCAAAATATATCGTGCCATTCATAATGGATTTTTCTTATGGAACTTAATAACTTCATAAGCCATCACTAAAATAATTTAAAATTATAATAAAATGAAAAAAAAAATCATCCAAGAACATTTGGTCCATAAAAAATAGCAATACATACACACTCATTCATATATAGGGTCACAAAATTACATGTATGTTTTAATACATAATAAACTTTTAGATATTATAAATTTTATTTAAATTAAATTTTGATATACTATGACATAAGCATTTAAATTAAAAAAAATCATGTTCAAAGTTTCTATCAACACCTAACACGTTTAAAAAGTGAGATCCAAATCTTAAAATCTATGATTATACATTGCTTAAATCCAAGACAATGTCATTAGAAAATAATGTTTTTTGTTTTTTTAATCATTTGTTCATTTGTGATGGGAGAGGGAGACCAATATATATAGAGACAATGATCATTGGATCAAAACCTCATTAATATTATATTAAATTACATTAATTCTCTTATTAAAGTCATTAATCATTTTGTGTCATTAAATTAAATCAATTCCCTATTCAATTAAAACTTATTCAATTATAAGCCCTTGCGCCCCAACAAAAACGCAACATACAAGGATTAAAACTGACTTATGTCATTACAATATTTATACTCAATATTTGTATATAAATAATTATGTGTTTTCACACTAATTTGAACAAAGTTTGGTATATATTTTATTATAACAAGTGTGTGTGGGCTGGCGCACATAAATATTATCATCATTAGTATTATTTTTTATTTTGATTATTAATATTAATAATTTTATATTTTTAACATTAATTTAATATTTTAATTATGTACGTATATGATCTATAAACATCAGTATATTTATATTTTTTACAATTATAACATTTATACTTAAATGGTGGACAAACAAAACAAATACCTTGGGCTTCCCACTATTGCTGGTCGCTCAAAAAAAGAAATCTTCTCATCCACGGTGGATAGAATCGAGAAAAAAATCCAAGACTGGACTCCGAAAAGAGTCTCTAAACCGGGCAAGGAAACACTCATCAAAACCGCTCTTCAGTCCATCCCCAGCTATATTATGTCCCTGTTCAAGCTTTCTGGCGCACTAGTTGACCACATCCATTCCCGCATCGCTAACTTCTGGTGGGGGTATAATAATGGCAGAAAGAAAATTCACTGGATTTCTTGGAAGTCACTTTGCACACCCAAAATAGGCGGTGGAATGAGATTCGAGACCTCCGACTCTTTAATGATGCTCTCTTGGCTAAACAGGGCTGACGCCTCATGATTCATCCATCTTCCCTTTGTGTGCGAATTCTTCGTGCAAAATACTTTCCCCACTCGGATTTCCAGAACTCCTCTCTTGGCCCCCGCCCCAGCTTCCTATGGAGAAGCCTTTGGGGATCCCGAAACTTACTTAACAAAGGACTGGGCTGGAGGGTCGGAGATGGTACAAAAATTAATATTTGGACCGATCCTTGGCTGATTGATAAAGATGACATGCATACTACCTCCCCTGTCGTACCTGGCTATGAGAACGCCACTATTTGCTGCTTATTCAACGATCATGGTTCCGGGTGTTGTATGGATAAAATCAACTCATGGTTCAATGAAAGGGACAGAAGGATCATACTTAGCATCCCCTGTGTGAGGGATGCGGGGCCAGACTGTCCCTTTTGGAGCAATAATTTTTCCGGATCTTATACGGTGAAGTCAAGGTACAAACTTGCTCTCGATATCCAAATCGAGGAAAGGGGAGGTCTCTGGAAAACCCTTTGGCATCTTAAGGTCCCCTCGAAAATCCGTTTTTTCTGGTGGCAGGTTTGCACAGGTATTCTTCCCACTATGGACTTCCTCGTCTTCCGACATGTCACGAATGATAAGCATTGTCCCATCTGCTCGGGTATACTCGAATCCCCTCTGCATGCGATCACCCAGTGCCTGGGGGTGGAAGAGATCTGGAATTTTTGGGGTTCTGATTTGGAGCTTATGCTGGATACAACGCCGGATCTTCCGACACTGCTGATGTTGTGGTCGTCTTCCTTCACTGCAGACAAAGTTACTTCATTATGCATCGTGGCATGGATCGTCTGGGCGCGACACAATGACTTCATCTTTAATCACTTTGAAAAGCCCCCCAGGTTCTGGATTGAACGGGCTACATCCTGGATTGAGGGGTGGAAAATAGACTCTGACCATTTAGGGCTCTTTGGCACTCACACAGTTGCGTCAAGATGGTACCCTCTCCTAGAAGGGATCCTCAAGATCAACGTTGATGCATCTCTTTCCATTGATGGAATTGTCGGAATTGGACTTGTGGCACGAGATTTTCATGGCCGAATCATTGCTGCCAAACATGAATCAAACCATGCTCTATGAGAGCCAGTTGTTGTTGAAGTCTTCGTTGTCCTTGCCGGGCTGATGTTCGCAAAAGATCGAGGATGAGAATCTATTCACATCGAATCTGATTGCCTCATCATCATCAACGCTTTTGAGCTTAATGATGACAACCTCCATTCTTTTGGCCCTGTTATCACGAACATCCAGGCTCTCAGTCAAAGCTTTACAACCTGCTCCTTCTCCTTCATTAAAAGGAATGGAAACAAAGCATCTCTTTCCATTGATGGAATTGTCGGAATTGGACTTGTGGGACGAGATTTTCATGGCCGAATCATTGCTGCCAAACATGAATCAAACCATGCTCTATGAGAGCCAGTTGTTGTTGAAGTCTTCGTTGTCCTTGCCGGGCTGATGTTCGCAAAAGATCGAGGATGAGAATCTATTCACATCGAATCTGATTGCCTCATCATCATCAACGCTTTTGAGCTTAATGATGACAACCTCCATTCTTTTGGCCCTGTTATCACGAACATCCAGGCTCTCAGTCAAAGCTTTACAACCTACTCCTTCTCCTTCATTAAAAGGAATGGAAACAAAGCAGCCCATCACCTGGCTTCTTTCAGCACGTCCGGCATGAATCACCTTTGGCTTGATCACTTTCCTTCTTAGTTGCAAGAATTTGTAACTGCTGACCTTCGTGGTTAATATATCATCTTCCTTTGTCAAAAAAATATACATATACATATTAACATTAACATATTATTGTTGTGACTAATCCAACTTTAATATTAATAACATAAAATTTGTGTTTTAATATTATTATATATTCTTATGTACACCTTTAAATGGGAAGTCAATGGATTTCACCTCTATGTATCATACCTGCAAATCTGGAAACCAGGAGGTTCAACCTATCAACGTAGACTTGCTGAAAGGATTAACTAGTCAATCAACCCCCCATACAGATGAAACTCGTTAGTGCCAATATTACAATGTGTGTCCGTGAAGTAGCCCATTCCTTTGACCACCAATTGACCTAAGCATAGTATTTTGATATTAATATTAATATGATTTATAATTAATATTAGGATATTAATACATTTTTTATATATAATGTTTTAATATTAATGTTAACACATTGTTGTTATTATTATTATTCAATACTGAAAATTTGGGTTATAACCACAATCATATTGGTTTTTGCCCCTATTGTCATAACAATAGGGGTACGACCACAATCAAAAATAGACTATAGTCGCAGATCTATTGTCATGGTCAGCGATAGTGGTTGAAAGTCGATGGACATGATCACTAACTATGGATCTAGATGTCATGAATTTAAAACTAAAAAAATATGAATTCAACCAACCACTACATAATATGACATTTCGAATCAGGCCAAGCAATACAACCATCAGATTGACGTGTGATTGATTCCTATATATTACAAATGATTTGACGACCGTTCTTATCACAACCCAACCCACTGGGGCTCGCTTGACCGAGGACAACCCGAGCGTGACACCCCAAGCACGCCTCCAATAGGTTGAGGGTTGATGACCAACACCAAGTAGGCATATCACACACATGAGAGACCTTAGCCTAAGACACCTATACATACACACTCAACTCTAAATGCCCACACAATGTTGAAAGGTAAAATACAACTGATACCAAAATGCATGCATACATCTATATCCCATATCAGAATACAACACAAGTACTGGAAACCATAAAGGGCTAAATACATGCCCACCAAAGCCATAAAAAGATTCTAACCTGCTAGGTAGGAGGGGATTGCTGTCAAATGCAACACCTGGTACGAACCACAGTCTGTCTAGCTCAACTATGCTCCGTCTTCTCCTGGTACACCTAGGAAACATTACTACAAAATCGACATTTAACAACGCCAGAAAAATGGCCTTTATTGTTGGAGTTGGTGCCCTTGAAACCAATTTCTTTGTACTTTATGATAAACCTATATTCATTGGATGAATATTAATAAACTTCTTATCACATCATGATAGTTCTTCTACGTGACATAGTATGTGATAACGTCCTAAGAATAGTTGTCGCACTAAAAGGTCATGGCAGATCCCTACTATGATAAGAACCCAAAAGTGTCATAACACTATTCTTAAATATATGTTATTTGACCGAATGATATCATTTGAAGGGACACAAATGATATAGGTTATCAAAGGTGGGGACTAATGAAACTTTGAAGCACCTTCTCATGGTGTGCACCCTTGGTAATATCCAGAAGAATATTATGAGAACAAGACCCGCCAGTAGGAAATCAACATTCATAAGTGTCATTGGATGTTCTTATCTGTGGACATGTGTATTGGTCCTTAGACTTTAAGATTATTATTAATGAGTATTATGGCTCACACGCTTATATGTATTGACGAAAACCATGATGACAAATGTTCACGGTGAGGTAAGATATGTTGGGTGCGTCATGAGTAATACTACATTAATGGATAATGCGATAAATGATTTGTCACTTCTACAAAAGTAGATATCTCAAGCCCTTTGATGGAAATGATATAGCCTAACTAAATCCATGGTCATAGTGTTCTCTAAGCAAGTTCAATTCTGAGAAGTCAAAGAATGAGAAATCGAGCACATGAGTTGATGACACTTGCATGAAACCCACTTGATTGGAGATATCGGGACAAAGAGATTATATTACATGGTAAACGTTAGTATGAGGTGACATGTCATTGCGACATCAACTTCTTTCTCTTGGGCACCTTGACCCATTGCTAGACAGTAATCTTGGACTTTAGGCAAACCCACCTAATGCCAACGAGAAATAGGCCTAGAGGGTCACACACTAAGTGTAACAAGTATCCTAGTTAAATAATTTATTATTTAACAAGTTGAATAAATATTATTCCCGTTTGTGGTTTAATAATTATTCAAGTATGCTTGATCGCATTTATTTCATCGCTAGTTGTTCGAGAGAATATATTACGGATGAATTATTTATTTATCAGCGAATAATGCAGTTATATTTATTTAATAAATAAATAGTCATTATTCAAGGCCCGATAAATATTGAGGAGGATTGGTGGACCAAGTTATGGGTCTGATGAGAAATAATATTAAATATCAAGTTAAGCACATGTCATGGAAACAATAACATTGCTATTATTATTTGACATGAGATTTCACATGGAATAATAAAATAAGTAACGACACTTGTGATAATTATTTATTATTACCTTCCTCATTATAATATTATTCTATAATTAGTCAAGGGGTAATCCCACCGGCTGAACAATGGTTGTGTGCACAACATCTTTGGAGAAAAGATCTTGAGCCTAGAGAACTCTTCCCTCTCTAAGAACGCTCTCAAGAACGAGAGAGATCATCCTCCATCGGATCTAGGAGAACGTTTTGGAAGCGATTCTCAAGGTGATCAAAGGCGGACATCGCAAGCGACCGCACTAGCACCCAAAGACTTCTTCAGCGACGTTCGGAGATACGTGGAGCACATGTGGATCACCGCTAGAGGAATCATATCCTTGGATTCTACATCGCAATGAAGCCGCACCTCAGACCCATGGTCGAACACATCAATGAAGAAAGAATCACCTTGAGGATAATTCTTTAATTTAATTAAATTAATTATAAACAAAATATATCGATCCTCTCTTCTCGGTTCCGGGTTCTCTCCTTTGTCTTTTATCTTTGATTCAATTTTGTGGATACTGGCGTTTATCGTTGTATTGATCCTGAATTAATCATCGATCATGACAATTTGCAAAGTTGGATACACGCCCATCCTGCGCTTCTGCTGCGCCCAGAACCTACAAGTGGTATCAGAGTGGTCATATTTTCATTTATAATTATTTAAATAACTCATTGATGATTTACGCTTTAATAATTTAGTTTGTCAATTCATGTTTAATTGTTCTTGTAATCTGAATTTTTAGATCTATTCTTTCTCTTTCGTTTCTCACAGATCTAACAGAAAGAAATAATTTTTGGATTAAAATTATATTGAGGATCTCATCAGGAGGCGCCAACTATTTTGTCCAGGTAACACAATAGTACACGCCATGTATTCGGAATTACATGTTGTGTAATCTTCCATACACGCCGTGTAATCCGAATCACACGCCGTGTAGTTGTGTTCAACGCATCAGGAGTAATTCAACAATTACTCAAGCCATGTGCATTAATAAAATGTGATATAGTTAATTCTTACACCGCATGTTGACCAGGATAGACTGGCGCACGATTAGCTGGACTACACGCTATGTGGCCCACTGGACACGGCGTGTAGTCCCTTCGGGTCAAGGTCAAGTCGTGTATCCCATACATGGCTTGCCCAATTGGTGATCGTATAATGTGGAGTCTACATGGTGTGTGACCCACTGGACACGCCGTGTACTCCAAGGATTCTTGAAGTACATCTAATACGCCATTTCCCCATGCGTGTACTTCAGATGGACGATGAGGAGGGTACACACCATGTAGTCAGATCTACATGCCGTGTACTGTTTCCAGATTATGCAGATTTAAAAATTTATTATTATATTATGTAACCCTTGAGACATGTACCTTCATGTGGGCGTAAAGATGTGACACAACATGTGATATGTGTTTGATATATATATATATATATATAAATGTTTAATTAACATCTATGTAATGTTCAAAATTTTGCACATCATGTATGAGTTGTATTACAATTATAATTTTGCGTGCATGCTACATGTCACAAAGAATAAAGTGCATACAAGTATAAATACATGCTGGGTAGTTTTGGATGGGTATTCACCGGGTTTCCTCCAAGGTACAAGTTATGTACAAGGTTATGGATAAGAATCTCAAGGAAATTCAGAAAAGGATTAAGATAAAAAAGGATTGATTAATTAAAGATAATGATTAATCAATTCGAGCGTAATTTATCTTAATAAGAATGATTAAATAATTGAATGTTAGTTTTATTAAATGCGTAATTCGTTGCATGTATGTGGATGATCATGAGCTAGACCAGACCTTTGTATGTGATTGGTTCCCTTTTAATTTATTTATTAAATTAAAATTGTTGGCATGTGTACCTTCTCCTCATTAATATGTAGGGTCTGCGTTTCCATGGTTTCTTTTATGTAAACCCCCTTTTACCCCTCACCTGCGTGTGAGTTAAAAACATATGTAATGGATGAAGCTCCCAAGCTAGTGGAGGCGGTTCAAGTTAGGAGCCGAGGCGAAACCAATCCAAGGAGATACAAAGGTGGACAAGTGAAAAGCTGTAAACACAAACCTTAAACAGTTCAAGGTGTTTCTACCCTAGGTCAGGGTTAGTTTATGATCTGTTAGATAAACTAACCAATAGTAAATCTCATGATCATACCCTTTATTTATTTCTATCATTTGTATGGTTATTCATTATGGATGTTTGACGCGATCACATAATCAATGAACTAACAAACATACAAGACAAAACTAAAAAGAAAATGGATTATGCGTAAATATTATCTATACATGTTTAATCACTTAAGTATATCCCACTTAATATTAACAAGCATTTGAAAAGATAATAAGTGGAAATTTACGCATAAAGGACAAAATTCCTCAATTAAATATTAAGTCAGTACAACCTTCAATTATTTTGATTAGAATCAAACCATAGTTCAAAGTGCTTGACCAGCCCTAGTTGGGGTGCTTTTAATTATCGGGGAATTCTAATTTGAGGTTTTGGGTTGAATTAACTTATTTTACATCAAGGGTTGACTGCCCTAGCAGGACTTGGTGCAACAGAGAGGCAAAGGTTGAGGAAATCCAAAATTAAGGATTTCAGGATTGGGGAGTCCACTCAACAGATCAAGGAACTATGAGTTAATGCAGTTGGCATTTAGAATGTCTACCTAAAACCTTTCAAGTTTATTGAGCAACCCTAGTTGAGGTAATGTGAATGGCTATATGGATCCTTGGCACTAGAATGTCTAAGAAATAGGATATTCCAAAGCCAATGGTGAGGGCTATTGGGTTTCGACAAAATAGTGGGAGACTAATAGATATTAATTAATTTATTTGTTTATATTTATCAAGATAAAGTACTAAAACTCTGTTAATCTTATTTGTAGAAACAACATAAAAAATGACATCAAACATATCATTGTGATCCATACCCAATAAGGAAAACCTTCTCACCGACACTAATTTCTAGGAGTGACAAAAGCGCCTTCAGGTTATCTTTTCCATGAGAGAAAACTTTATGTGATGGAAGAGCCTTTACCAGTTGTGCCTGGAAATGAGGCAAGTGATGAGGAACTCTCTGTGTACAAGAAATGTCTGAATGACGCTACATATGTTCAGTACCTTATGCTATCATCCATGGCCAATGAGCTCTTGAAGCAACATGAGGAAATGGATGCTTATAGCATGATGTCTCACCTTCAGGATCTCTATCAAGAGAAGGTGAGATAGGAGAGGTATAAGATCTTCAACGCTTTGTTCACTACTAATCTTGGAGAGTCTACACCAGCTGGACCATATGTAGTCATTCTTATTGGCTACATTGAGCATTTGGACATCTTAGGGATTAAATTCCCAGATAAGTTGTGTACAGATCTCATACTATCATCACTTCCCAAGAACTTCTCTAGTTTTATTGTGAATTATAATATGAGCAATAATGAGAAGAGTTTATCAGTGCTTCTTATCCTGATTCACCAAGTTGATAAGGAAATAGGGTGTAAAAAACCCACAGTCCTTATGGTGAATAGGAAGAGGAAGGACAAGGAAAAGGGGCCTAAGATTTATAAAAAATTTAAAGCCTCCGAGCACCGTCCGACGAAGAATAAGAAGATCCAGAGGCATGACAAGGAAAAGGAGGTAGTATGATTTTAATGTGGCAAGTCAGGACACTGGAAGAGGAACTACACCCAGAGGCAAGGGGAAGTCAAATGTGTGTTCTTTATCGAGTGCAATATTTCCATTTCTACACATTAGGTATTAGATACAGCTTTTGGGGCTCACATATGTATTCAAAATGCAGGAACCAAGTAGATTCTAGAAAATTGATAGAGGAGAGTTAAATCTACGAGATGCCAATGGTGCGAGGCTGGCTGATCTTGCCATTGGTGACTACCACCTCACATTGCTGATGAGAATGATTTTGGTTTTACATGACTTTTATTATGTACCTAGTGTTACCAAGAACATAATTTCTATATCGATTTTAGATACATATGGATTTATTTTCAAGTTCAGAAATAAATGTTGTTACTTTTATAAGGAAAACATTTGTTATGGTATGCCACATTTAAATAACAGTCTGTATGTATTAAATTATGAGAATCAATTGTTGACAATTGATAATGAACTAAGTTCACATGACTCATACAATACCCAGTTGTGGCATCACTGCCTCGGTCATGTAAACGAGAAGCGCCTGACAAAGCTCTGTCAATATGATTATTTATACTTTTCCGAGCTAAAATCACTTGATAGATGTCACACTTTTTTAAAATGGAAAATGACCAAATCACCATTTTGTGGATATAGTGAAAGGGCCATAGATATTCTAGGATTGGTACACACTGATGTGTGTGGTCCATTTTCAGTAGAAGCTAGAGGTGGATATTCTTACTTCATCACTTTTACTGATGACTTGAGTAGATATGGATATGTCTACTTAATGGGGTATAAGTCTGAGTCCTTTGAGAAATTCAAGGAGTTCAAGAATGAATTAGAGAATCAACTTGGTAAGAATATAAATAACCTTCAATCAAATCGATGTGGAGAATATCTTAACCAAGATTTCATTGATGTTTTATAGGGGTGTGGGATTCTATCTCAACTCACTCCACCTTATACATCATAGTGGAATGATGTTAGTGAAAGGAGGAATTGTACCTTGTTGGACATGGTAAGGTCGATGATGAGTCATGTAGATATTCCATTATCCTTTCGGGGATATGCATTGCAAACTGCTACATACACATTAAACCAAGTACCAACTAAGGTGGAAAATGGGATTACCTTCGATATATGGAGTGGAAAGAAACCCACTTTGTTTCATACAAGTGTATGGGGATGCGAGACGTTTGTTAAGGCTTTCTTAGGCAACAAAATAGAACCTTGGGGTATGAAGTATATCTTTATAGGGTATCCTAAGGAAACAAACTGATACTACATATACAATCCCTTAAAAAAGAAAGTGATTGTTGCCATAAAAGCCATATTTATTGAGAGGGAGAACATCCTCAAAAAGTATAGTGAGAGAAAGATTGACTTCGATGAAATTTATGCTCAAGATACACATGAGTTGGTATAAGAACAAGTTCCACAAGTCCCCGTAGAAGAGGTAGTTCCTGAAACACAAGTACTGCGTAGTAGTACAAGAGAGGTAAGAGAACCAGAGTGATATGGTTTCCCTACCACCGAGGATGGCGACTCATTATTGTTGGAAAATGATGAAACTCCCTCCTAAAAGGATGTAGTAGAGATCTCAGAAGCTACAAGATGGCTAGAAGCTATGAATTATGAGATGGATTCCATGTATCAGAACCAAGTCTGGGTTCTGGTCGATGCGTCGGTTGATGTAAATCCTATTGGGTGTAAATGGGTATTTAAGAAGAAAATGGACATGGAAGGTCAAGCTAGTACCTATAAAGAAAGGCTAGTGGCTAAAGGTTTTAAACAATATCAAGGAATTGACTATGATGAAACCTTTTTGCCAGTTTCCATGTTTAAATCCATAATAATCATACTTTCCATAACAGCTTTCCATGACTGTGAGATTTGGAAGATGGATGTCAAAACTGCATTCCTTAACGAGAACCTTTAGGAAGATTTCTATATGACACATCCAGAAGGGTTTGTGACACCAGGTGATGCTAAAAGGGTATGAAAGTTGCAGAGATTCATTAATGGTTTAAAGTAAGCATCCAAATCATGTAACATTTGATTCAATGAATCCATAATATAATTTGGTTTCATTAAGAATGAATGTGATCCATGTGTTTACAAGAGGTTTAAAGGGAATGTGGTCATTATCCTAGTACTGCATATTGATGGCATATTGCTTATTAGAAACAACATACCGGTCTTGTAGTCATCCAAGGACTGGTTGAAAAAGTGCTTATCTATGAAGGACTTAGGCGAAGCAGCCTACATTATTGGGATCAAGATCATTCGTGATAGATCTAAGAGGCTACTTGGATTAATTCAAAATACATACATTGACAAGATACTAAAGAGATTTAGTATGGAACAATCCAAGAGGGGATTGGTTCTAGTGTCATATGGTATACATCTTTCCAAGAAAATGTGTCCCCAGACACAACATGAGAAATATAGAATGAATAAGATTCCATACGATTTAGCGATAGGATCAATCGTGTATGACATGTTATGTACCAGACTTGATTTTGCCTATGCAATGAGCATAGTAGGAAGATATCAAGAAGATCTAGGAGAACAACATTGGACTACTGTCAAGGCTATCCTTAAGTATCTGAGAAGAACTGAGGATATGTTCCTAGTGTATGGAGAAGACGATGATCTTGTCATCAGAGGGTATGCTGATTCTGGTTTTCAAAAATATCAGAATGATATGAAGTCACAATCAAGATATGTTTTTCATCTCAACGGAGGAGCTGTGAACTGGAAGTGTTCAAAGCATCCAGTTGTCACTGATTCTACAGCAGATCCCGAATATATAGCGGCTTCTGATGCATCCAAGGAATTTGTCTGGATTCGAAACTTTTTCCAGGATCTTGATGTGGTATCTAGCAGTAAGGATCCCATTACATTATATTGTGATAATACTACAGTGGTGACTCTTGAAAAGTATCCAAGGTCACATCAACAGAAAAAGTACATACTCTAAAAGTATCACCTATTGAGGTATTTCTATCAATGGGGTGAAGTTGTAGTGACCAGATTTTCCACGGAAGAAAACGTGGTGGATCCCTCAACTAAAGTCCTATCTTAGCAGAAGCATGAATATCATGTGAGAGCTAGTGGACTGAAGGTTTTTAGCAGTTGGATCTAGTGCAAGTGGGAGTCTGTTGAAGTTGGTTCCCTAGAAACCAAATTCTTTGTACTTTATGATAAACCTATATTAATTGGATGAATATTAACAAACTATTTGTCACATCATTATTTCTCTTCTATGTGACATAGTATGTGATAATGTCCTAAGAATAACTGTCACACTAAAAGGTCATCGAAGATCCTTGCTATGATGAGAACCTAGAAGTTCCATGACACTATTATTGAATATATGTTATATGGCTAGTTGATATCATTTTAAGGGACACAAATTATATAGTCTATCAAGGGTGGTGACTCATGAAAATTTGAGGCAACTTATCATGGTGTGCTCCCTTGGTAATATCCGAAAATATATTATGAGAACAAGACCCGCCAGTAGGAAATCCACATTCATAAGTGTCATTGGATATTCCTATCTGCAGGCATGTGTATTGGTCCTTAGACTTTAAGATTATTATTAATGAGTATTATGACTTTCTCACTTAGATGTATTGACAAAAACCATGACAACAGATGCTCGCGGCGAGGTATGATATGTTGGGTGCGTCATGATTAATACTGCATTAATGGATAATGTGAGAAAGGATTTGTCACTTCTACAGAAGTAGATATCTCAGGCCCTTTGATGGAAATGATATAGCCTAACCAATTCCATGATCATGTTGTTCTCTAGGCAAGTTCAATTCTAGGAAGTCAAAGAATGGGAAATCGAGCACATGGGTTGATGGCACTTGAATGCAACCCAATTGGTTGGAGATATCTAGAAAAAGGGATTATATTACACAGTAAGTGTTCATATGAGGTGACATGTAATTGTGATATCAAATTCTTTCTCTTAGGTGCCTTGACCCATTGCTAGACAGTAATCATGGACTTTAGGTAATCCCACCTAATGCCAATGAGAAAGAGTCCTAGAGGGTCACACACTAAGTGTAGTCAGTATCTCAATTAAATAATTTATTATTTAACAAGTTGAATAAATATTATTCCCGGTTGTGGTTTAATAATTATTCAAGTATGTATGATCAAATTTATTTCATTGCTAGTTGTTCAAGAGAATATATTATTGATAAAATATTTATTTATTAGTGAATAATGTAGTTATATTTATTTAATAAATAAATAGTCATTAATCAAGGACCGATAAATATTTAGGAGGATTGAAGGACCAAGTTATGGGTCTAGTGAGAAATAATATTAAATATTATTTGGTTAAATAATATTTAAATATAACATTCAAGTTAAGAACATGTCATGGAAATAATATCATTGCTATTATTATTTGACATGGGGTTTTACATGGAATAATAAAATAAGTAATGACACTTATGATAATTATTTATTATTACCTGGTGAATTAAATTACTCGTTATGTTATTATTCTCTAATTAGCCAAGGGGTCTTCTCACCGGCTGACCAATGGTTATGTGCACAACATAACCCAAGTCTCGAGTTCGAGTCTCAGTTGGTAGCTGCTCCTGTGGGTCTCGGTGAGGTCTCGAGTTCGAGTCTCGCCAAGTTCATCCCTGTCCTGCTTGTTGCATGCTTTTCTTTATACTGTAGCCCCTTCCCTGAATAACCTAAGGCTTTAGCCTCAACTTTATAACATCCTTGGATAAAATCCATTGAGCCTAGAGAACTCTTCTCTCTCCAAGAATGCTCTCAAGAAAGAGAGAGATCCTTCTCCATCGGATCTAGGATAATGCTTTGGAAGTGATTCTCAAGGTGATCAAAGGCAGACATCGCAAGCAAAATGATCTTCTGTGCTAGCACCCAGAGACTCCTTCAGTGACATCCGAAGATACGTGGAGCACATGTGGATCCCCACTAGAGGAATCCTATCCTTGGATTCTATATCACAATGAAGCTACACCTCAAACCCATGTTCAAACTCACCAACGAAGAAAGAATCACCTTGGAGGTAATTATTTAATTTAATTTAATTAATTATAAAAAAATATGTCGATCCACTCTTCTCGGTTCTGGGTTCTCTCTTTCTTTTATCTTTGATTAAATTCCATCGATACTGGCGTTTATCGTCATATTGATCCCAGATTAATCATCGATCACAGAAATTTGAAAAGTTGGGTATACGCCCATCCCGCGCTTCCGCTGCACCCGAAACCTACATTTATCAGCACTAGAAAAGCACTGACTACATGAGCGAGGTCAAAATCCATGGTATTTTATCAGTGCTTTTAAAGGTGCTGATAAAGGGCCATACTGTAGTGTGCTGTAACAACACACTGCAACACCACTACAATGTGCTGTAACAATATATCGCATCACCAAAAACATACCAGATATCAACAAAAAATAAGTATAAATAAATTATTTAAATTAAATAAAATTTACAACACAAACATAAGAAAAAATACTATATTATAGACATTTCAAACATTGGTTTATACAATTACATAAATACAAATTATTACATACATTTTAAAAAATGAAAGTTCCTTTAGATTTTAATCCTAACATGACTCATGCAATTACTGAATAAACCTCCCTTGATCGAGCAAAAGGACACACCTGTATAAGAAAACAATTCTTATGTTAGTAATAATATAAAGAAATAAATTAACAGAAAGTGTTAATTTTACTAAAATTGATGTCAATTTTAAATAAAAAGATGCATTTGGAGTCATACTGGTCACACCGTATATCAGATTGAGATGAAAATGATTCTAACATGTCTCAAATAACTTATGGATTGTTGTATTAAAGTATCAAAACAATCTGAATGTTTTTGCTTTCTTTTGAGTGTGTCAATTGTATTTTTTACTAAAATGTCATTTTAAACTAAAAACACACACTTTTGACTCATTATGATCACATTGTGTATTAGTTTGATATGAAATAGATTCCTACATATCAAAAATGACTTTTAAATCGTTTCTCTAAATTATCAAGAAAATCTGAGCATGTTTGATTAGTTTTCAATGAGTGACACTTTTTGAGATAAAATGTTGATTTTAAAATGATAACAAACGCTTTGATTTATACTAGGAATATCGTGTATCAGATTAAAGTTAAACTGATTCCTAAACATCAAAAATAACTTATGGATCATTTTTGTAAAGTATCAAAACAATACGAATGTGTTTGCTCGGTTTTGAATAGGATAGTTGTCCATTTTACTAAAATTGATGACAATTTTAAATAAAAAGATGCACTTTGAGTCATACCAGTCATACCATATGTCGGATTGAGGTGAGTCTAATTTATAAACATCTAAAATGACTTATGAATAATTTTCCTAATGTTTCAAAACAATCTGAATATGTTTGCTCGGTTTTGAGTATCTCACTTGTCTTTTTTACTGAAATATCATTTTAAAATTGAAACACACACTTTGACTGATACTGATTACATTGTCTGTCAGATTGAGGTGAAAATAATTCCTACACATCCCAAATTACTTATGGATCATTTTTATAAAGTATTTAAATAATGTGAATGTGTTTTCTCGGTTTTGAGTAGTTCAGTTGACCTTTTTACTAAATTGATAACAATTTTAAATAAAAAGACGCACTTTGAGTCATACCGGTCACACCGTGCATTAGATTGAGGTGCGACTGATTTCTACATCTCCCAAATGACTTATGGATCATTTTACTAATGTTTTAAAACAATTTGAATGTGTTTTATTAGTTTTGAGTATGTCACTTATCTTTTTTACTAAAATGTCATTTCAAAATTGAAAACGTACTTTGACTCATACCGATCACATTGTGTATCAGATTGAGGTGCAACTGATTTATAAACATCATAAATAAATTATGAATCATTTTCTTAAATTATTTAAACAATTTGAATGCATTTTCTCAGTCTTGAGTAGGTTAGTTAGCCTTTTTACTAAAATTGATGTCAAATTTAAACAAAAACACTCACTTGGAGCCATATCGATTACACTGTGCGTCAGATTGAGGTGAGGCTGATTCATGCATGTCTCAAATCACTTATGGATCATTTTATTAAAGTATCAAAATAATCTGAATGTGCTTTCTCAGTTTTGAGTACGTCACTTGTTTTTTTACTAAAATGTCATTTTTAACTTGAAACACTCACTTTGAGTCATACAGATCATATCATGTATCCATTTAATGTGAGACCAATTTATACACATCAAAAATTATTTATGGATCATTTTACTAAATTATCAAAAACATCTGAGAGCATTTTCTCAGTTTTTAGTGATTGACACTTTTTAAAGTCAAATGTCAACTTTAAACTGATAACAGACACATTGAGTCATATCGGGCACATCATATATCAAATTGAGGTGCGACTAATTCTTAGACATCACAAATGACTTATGGATCACTGTCTTAAAGTATCAAAACAATCTGAATATGTTAGCTAATTTTTGAGTATGTCAGTTGTATTTTTTACTAAAATTAATGTCAATTTAAAATAGAAAGAAGTAATTGGAGTCATACCGGTCACATCGTGTGTCAGATTCAGGTGCGACTGATTCCTACATATCCCAAAGTCTCAAAAAATACTAACTGTTAATGTTAACATGATTTCCATTGACTTTCTTTGTCGAACTTCCAACACTGCATGAGAAGCTTTGAACAAACCACATCAACTCTAAAAAAGGAATCCACCTGTATAAGAAAACAATTATTATGATTAATAATAAAAATAAGTAAATTAAATATAAATATGAAATAATACATTAATTATATAGAAAATGATTTTACTGTGAAAATATCAAGATTATATATGTGATTAAGCGGTGGAGGGAACTTTAAGGAAAGTGATAAATGTTAACATTGTAGGGGTGAAAGGTTTTGAGGAAGACTAAATATGTGAAAGTTTTGGTGGAAAAAGGGATGAAATATGGACAGATCACCCCAACATGAACAAAAGAATACACCTGTATAAAAAACAATTATTATGTGAGTAATACTGAAAAGAAATAAATTAAACATAAATATGAAATAATACATCAATTCTATGGACAATTATTTTACTGTAAAAACATCAAGATTACCTCTGTAATTGAGTAGAGGCAGCGTTGTTTCTCTTCCTATAAAGGCAGTGGAGGTAACTTGAAAGAAAGTGATAAATGCAACACTATAAGGGTAAAAAGGTAATGAGGGAGAAGACGAATGAAAGCTGGACAGAGCACCTTAACTCGAATAAAAGAATCCACCTATATAAGAAAACAATTATTATATGAGTAATAATAAAAATAAATAAATTAAAAATAAATATGAAATAATATATTAATTCTATAGATAATTATTTTACTATGAAAACATATAGATTACCTCTATAATTGAGCAGAGGTAGTATCGTTTCTCTTCCTATAAAGGTAGTGGAGGTAACTTGAAAGAAATTGATAAATGCACCACTTCAGGGGTGAAAATGTTTTAAGGGAGAAGAAGTATGTGGAAGATTTGGTGCAGAAAGGGATGAAAGATGGACAAAGAACCCAAATTCGAACAAAAGAATCCATCTATATAAGAAAAAAATTAGTATGTGAGTAATACTAAAAAGAAATAAATTAAATATAAATATGAAATAATACATAATTCTATGGACAATGATTTTACTATGCAAACATCAAAATTACCTCTATCATTGAGTAGAGGAAGCATTGTTTCTCTTCCTGCAAAGGTAGTGGAGTGAACATGAAAGAAAGTGATAAATGCAACACTGTAGGAGTGAAAAGGTTTTGAGGGATAAGAATCATGAAAGTTGGATAGATCACCTCAACTCGAACAAAAGAATCCACCTGTATAAGAAAGCAATTATTATGTGAGTAATACTAAAAAGGAATAAATTAAACATAAATATGAAATAATACATTAATTCTATGGATAATGATTTTAGTATGCAAACATCAAGATTAACTCTGTGATTGAGAAAATACAACATCATTGCTCTTCCTACAAAGGCATGACACATGGACGTAAATATTCTAAAATAAATTAACTCTGTAAGGAATAATGAAAATTAAATCACTGTTTCATTATATATTTTTTCGGTAAAATATATAAAGTATACCGTAACATTACCTTTACATATTTCCAAAGGGTTTCCTTCATCATAGTTTATTCTTTCATCATGTGCAGAAGACATTATTTTCATGAGTATTCAAACATTTAATTTATATTATGTTAATGCAGTAGATAACATATAATATTATGAAAAAACATAATATATTAAAAAACACTTTTACCTTCTCATTGAACCCTCTTTATTTTTTTAAAGGTTTCCAGTATTTGGTTCCTCTATCGAGAATCCAAATCCCCTCTTTGTGGTCCCCTCTAATGTACAAGACATTATCTACATTGGGATCGACATGAACTAATTGTGATGTCCCAATGAAAGGGTCATCCTTGATTGAATTTTTGTCTGAATGAACATTTGTTTTAGTCACTAGTAGGACAATCAACCAATTATTTTTTGTTGGACCGGATACATAAAATAATTTAAATGATTGTGATGCCATTATTAATGGATCGTCTTTTCTCCCTTCCACACTGAAATTCACCTTCACAAAGCCCATTTCATCAACTTTCACTCCGTTGATATTGTCAACCCATTTGCAATGGTAAATTGACACTTGAAATGTTTTATAATACAACTCATATATATATTCAATAATGCCAAAATATGACATATTTTTATAAATTTTATTTCTATCCTTGGAACCGGATATGTGCATCGCTTCAACCACAAGAAAAACACCACTATTTTGCATCATACTGAATTCATAATGTTCTTTTGTATAGAACGTATAACCATTCATTACAAAAATAGTGTAAGATATAACATTTTCATTCGGTCCTCTGGCTAGCCATTAAATTTGTTCAACAATTGAATTTGGATTTTTAGATAAATCCTTACAAATTTGACCTATGAACCATCCTATAAATTGTTGATTATGTGTATTTGATATCCATCCTTCAGCCCTTGATGGATTCAAATCTCTAAGAATTTATTTGTGGGATTCAATGTATGGATCATCATTTTCACTATTATGTAATATGTAAAGATGTTCTTGCTCCCACTCTATCAAGGTAATTGTAACAACATCTCTTCTGGAAATTCATTTTCCTATAAGGCATTCGCTATGACGAGACTTTAGGAGACTAATGTTTTTAACATCTAATAGGCAATCAATACAAAATTCAATAGCTTCTTCAATAATATATTGTTCTGCAATACAACCTTCTGGCTGACTTTGATTCTTGACATAACTTTTCAAAATCTTCATATACCGTTCAATGGGGTACATTCATCTGTAATGGAAAAAAACACATAGTTGAACCTCTATAAACAAGTGAACCATTAGGTGGACCATTATATTAAAGAATGATGGTGGAAAGAACACATCTAATTTACACAATATGACTGCAATATCTTTATTCATGATGGGCAACATCACCGGGTCTACAACTTTACTACATATGGATTTGAAAAAGAAGTAGAGTTTGGTTAATGCATATCATAAATTTTGAGACAAAATGAAATGGAAAGAAACATACATTAAATATTATATCAAAACATGATATTCATGTGATTTTAGTCCTTGTAACTTAAAATTAGTCATTGACACTACATTCTTGATATTTTATGAATACCCCTGTGGAACTTTTATACTAGTAAGGAAAATGAAAATTTTCAATTTTTTCTATCTAGATAGAGTTTAAGCTACCAGAGGAAGAAAAGTACACCTTTTAACCTTCATTGGTGCCAACTCTTCCCTTATCCCCATTTTAATCAAGTCCAACCTATCCTTGATGCCATATTTTATTTTTCCAGGAACATTTTGTAATGTGCTAATAACATTATCAAATACATTTTTTTTCTACATGAATGACATCAAGAAAATGTCTGACATACAAACCATTCCAATATGGTAATTTAAAGAAAATTGATCTCTTCTTCCAACCCAATTTTGTAAGGTTTTTCAAAAATGGTTTACCAAAAATAGTGTCAATATTTTTTACTTTTTTGTACAGTTGATCACCCATTTCTGGATAAGGTGTTGTACCTTGTTTGATATTCCCATTGAATGATGTCATCTAGGATCAATATTTATATCGTCAAGGTAAAAATTTCTGATTTCCTAAAAACATAGTCTTTAAGGAATGTTTCAACCGAATTGAGTATGTGAGTTTTTCACAAATGGGACACCCTAATATTCCTTTAATGCTATAGATTGATAAATTTACATAAGCAGGGAAGTCATTTATCATTCCCTATAACATGGACCTCAATGTGAATTCTTCACTTCTATGAGAATCGTACATTGTAACAACTGTATCCCACATCAATTTTAGATCTTTGATCAATGGATCCAAAAAGACATCAATATCATTACCAGGTTCCTTTGATCTAGATATAATTAGATACAACATAATGTATTTTTTCTTCATGCATAATCATGGTGGGAAGTTATAATTTACCAATATAAAGATCCATGTACTATGAGTATTACTTTGTACACCAAAAGGATTTATTCCATCTATAGATAACGTAAGATGAAAGTTTCTCAACTCATCTCCCAATTTAAGAAACTTGTAATCAATTTTCTTCCACTGAGGAGAATCTACTCGATGACTTAGGTTCCCATATTTAATTCTTGTATCTTCATGCCATGTTAATTGTCTCACGGTTTCTTGACATCCATATAGTCTTCTAAACCATGGAATGACAGTAAATTACCATACTAATTTCAAATGACTTGATTCATTTTTCTTGTATCAATATGCACCACACTTAGGGAATTTTATGAGCGAATCATGGTCCTTGTGAAACAATATGCAATCATTTGGACAAGAATATATATTTTTAGAGATCATACCCATTGAATGTAAAATTATTTTAGCGTCATATGGTAGTTCATTTTATTCTGGTAGCATATCTTTAAGAAGACCAAGTAGTTCTGTAAAGATGGCGTCACTACATCCGCTACCAGCTTTCAAATTATATAACTTCAATACAACTGAAAATGTTGTGTATTTAGTACAATCAGTATACAATGGTTTCTTGGAACAACTATTTAACTCCTCAAACAACTTTAGAAAATCATGAAGTTCATATTCAATTTCCATTGTCATTTATTCCATGCTATCTCCATCATCTTTTACAAAGGTATCCATGTCAAATGATTCATAAACTGTAATATCACCCTAATAAATGTCCAAATTCAGTTTTCCCCATGTTTAGTCCAAAATTTATAGCTTTGACATCTTCCATGACAAATTAAATGTTCTTCCAACTCTTCCAAACTAATTTTTCTTTAATAACAACAATGTAAACATGAACAAAGGATTTTAGAAGGGTCATCTGCATGCTCTCTTGCAATCTTAATGAACTCTTTAACTCCATCTTCATATTCGTTTTTCAAAAAATTAACATGCATCCATTTTAAATTTATATACATCCTATTGGGTTTATAAAAGATTAATTTTATACAATATATAAATAAATACACATAAGATATTCATTATCAAAAGTTAAAGTTATAGACAATTATAATAAGGGAAACTAAACATTTGATTGTTTCAAAGAATTTAAGTATGTTGAATAAAATGGGTAATTGAATTTAAGAAAATAATTACTCTATATCAAAGCTTTCTTAAATCCCCTAAACAAATGAAAATATTATATAGGCAATTATGGAGTAATAAGAAACTCAAATATGATAAACCATAATAATAAACTCTCATTCAATTAACCAGAAGATATAAAAATGTATTAGAACAAGTGATGTATCAACCTAAGAAATTATTAAATTTAAAATTAATGGTATATCAATATTTAAAAATATCTCAAGACTCTTGGGATGTCAAATCACCACACCGACCCACCCCAAGGAAATTCAAGGTACTACAACTAGATGTAAAATTAGCATTTACTAATGGGTTACATGAATATGAAGTTTACATAAAACAAAAAGATAGTTTTCTTATTCTTTAATATGAGAATAATGTTTATAAATTGACAAAGGTGATGTATGAATTGAAAAAATAACTACGATCTTGGTATTGAAAGTTAGATGAATTATTAAAGAAACTTTAATTTAAAAAATGATGAATTGATCATAATCATTACATAAAAACTAATTTTATGGATAGATTTAAAGTGTTTAACAAGGTGGATGAAATAATATTCAGAGATCTAAGATATGAACAATGATAATAATTTTTTATATTAACAATGATCAATGTTTAAATGTTGATGATTAGTGAGTTGACATTTTCTTTAGTTTATAAGCAACTCATGGAATTCATGGGATATTTATTTCCCAATCCATGTATGTGAGGGAAGTATTTTATATATTTTAAAAGTAATATTGAAAAACCATGTTAAAACCCATTGAAAATTGAATAAAATTTTCAAATATCGTGGATGAAATTTCAATATATATCATGGAGTGTGGGAGATTCATTATATACCAACTTTTTTGTTAGTAAAAAGGTTTGGCATAATATTTTTCTACATGTCATATTGCTAGGTATCAAAGTGATTCCATGGAAATCTACTTGTTATTAGTTAAATAAATACTCAAAAGGGAGAAAAATTCTTGAAAATCTTCATTTTTGAGCAAGAAATTATAATGTCTTATAGGGGTATATAGGTCTCAAAAAAGTGGTATAACTAGAAAGGGGTAATCTCAAAAGGAATTTTTTTTTCAAATTATTGAGATAGGGGGAGTAGGATGGTGATAAAAAATTATAATATAGTTGGAAAATAGTATATAACATCAAGGTATAATATTTCATATATTATTATTAAAAGGATTTATAAATAATGTTGGATTAATCTAAAGAGGGATAAAAACAAAATAGATTTTTTTAAAAGTGTAAAGACATATGAAGTTGGATTATTTAAAAAAGGTATAAAACATTTAACAATAGATATAGTTTCCAAAAAAACCAAGACAACCACATATCAAAAACTCGATCTGGCCTATGATAATGTCCAAGGGACATTCTCGATCCCCCTTGGGCTAGAAACAAGCACCAAGGCATGAAAAACAACATAGTAGGAATGATTTGTCCCAAAAAATAAATAAAACTAGTAGAAAGAAAATTTAAATAAAAACTAACATGATGCATCCATACATTGGATTCCCACACTAACCCAAATAAGTAGAAAAAAGAAGATATGAATCAGTATAATATAAAAGAAACCCCTTAACCTACATTCAACTCCCTCACACACAAAAGTCCCAGTTTTAATTTCTAAAATTTCATAGGTATGGAATACCATTGATAAAATAAAGAATGAAAATATGTATGATAGCTTTGAACGATCAATTTGGGAAATGTAAAAAAAAATAAAAAAACCAACTAAAATCAATGTGTCACTATCGAGTACAGAAACAATAAACTCTCTATGAGTGATCAAGAGTTGAATCAAAATTAGAAACTGAGAAAATCATAAGGACTTCCTCACTAGTATACAATCACCAGACCAAAAATAACAACATCATCAAAAAAGAAATCAAAAACAAAACAAAAAATACACAAAGAAAATCAGAAGTCCTTCCTCGCTAGGTTGAAGAAAATATGAAACCCTCTTCAGAAACCCTGACTTCAGTCGAACACCGGATGTCAGACAAGATGTTCGAGATGCAGTTGAGTGGTGTGATTCGAGGTTTGATTCACCAAGGAGGAGCACTGACAGTGGGTGGCTTTCGCATAAAGCTTATGATATCGTGACGAGTTTGAAAATGGTTTGGGTTTTATAATTATATCATGAAAATTTTATCTACGCTAACATATAAGCACTAATAAAGAGTCATTTTATCAGTGCTTATTACTTAAGCACTGATAAAATGACTCTTTATCAGTGCTTTTTTAGCGTTGATAAAGGTAGGTATTTATCAGTGCTAAAAAAGCACTGAAAAAATCAATCTTTATCAGTGCTAAAATTATAGTGATGATAAATGTTAATTTTATCAACATTTTTTTAGCACTGATAAATCCTCATCTTTATCAGCGCGAAAAAAGAGCTGATAAAGATGCTTTTATCAGTGCTTATTACCTAAGCACTGATAAAGGATTTATAATTATAATTATAAATAAAAAAATTATAAATATTTATATATACTTAATAAATATATATAAATATAAATACAACAAAATATATTCCTTTTTAAATACATTTATTATAATTTTATAATTATTTATTTATAATTATAGAAATATTTTTAAAAAATAATACTTACATCATTATATATATTTATATAATTATACACACACACACACACACACATATTTATTTAATAAATATATATAAATATATTCATTATTTATGTAAATTTATTATAAATTTAATAATTATTTAAATATATATAATTATTTATTTATAATTATATAAATACTTTTAATTTTTTTATTTACAATTATAAATATATAATTGTATAAATATAGTAAATGTACATTTATAAATATTTTTATTTATAGATATTTTTTTTACAAATATTTTTTTAACATTATTAATGAATATATAATTTTAAGTGCATGCATATTTGTTAAAAATGAGTGAAATTGCATAAATTAAGAATAAGTACACTTTAACAATATTGAAAAATATATAAGTTTTATATGTGTGCATTGTATATAAAAATGCATTAATTATGTATATGTGGAATCAATATAACATAGATTTGATCTATGTTAAATTGAAAAATCAAATGACATTCAATTATATGTCGAGTACTTTGCAATTAGTCAATATTTTTAGTTCATATAAAATTTTAATTATAAACCATTATTCAATAAATATATGACTATTTAATGTAAAGAACATAAATATTTTGTAATATATAAATCATATTTATATACATTAATAGATATATATATATAATATAAAATTTAATAACATTAATTATCATAATTATCTAATTAATAAAATGTTTAATATTTAGTAATGTATAATCAATTTATTCAATTTTATCAATAATTATTTAATTAATATATATTTTTTATTTTTTAATAAACTCATTTTTTATTTTTAATTCATTTTATTATTTCATTTTATTTATTCAGACCTTTATCAATGTTAAAAAAATGTTGATGAAAGAAATATTTATCAGCGTTAAAAATAAAGCACCGATAAAAATTATTATTTATCAGTGCTAAAAATAAAGCGTTGATAAAGGATGCACTTTATCAGCGCTAAAAAAATCTTTGATAAAAGTTTTGTTTATCAGTACTAAAAAAAGTGCCGATAAAAGGTTAAATTTATCAGTGCTTTCCTTAGCGTTGATAAATATGCCATTTATCAGTGTTTTTTTTCTAGCACTGATAAATACAGCTCTATTAAATGAGGGTTTTTTAGTAGTGAAACCGTCAAAATATTTGTCGTCTGTATAATACACGACATGTGTGGGTAGTGTAACATCCCTAGTTTTTAAAAGGAAATACTATGTTCGATAGCGTACAAAATACACAACACCGAGCTTAAACTAACAAATAAATATTGTTATTATGCGATCGTACCTAGTCATTAAATTGATTGGAATAAATAGTATTAACTGAATTATGAAATATAAAATGAACATACTCATTAATAATGTATTAATTAATGATTAGAAAATTAAACACTTAATTTTATTAGTCATTTTATTCTTTAAATACACTTTCTTCAAGAATAATTTTTATTACTTTTTTGAGTGAACAATATAATTAATTTATGAAACTTTTAGAAATTTTATTTAATGAGTTAAATATTATTTTTTAAACCAGCACATTAAAATTAGCTTATGATTAGATTTTAAGAATTTTCTGAAAAATTTGTTTTCCAATGAATTGTGAAAAATACTGATTTTTATTGAAAACTGTATTTTTTCAATTATTTACAAATTAAAATTAAATTTTAGATTAGTTTTAAAATTTAATTTGTTTATTATGATTTAAAATAATCCAATTATGGTTTTTGAAATGGATTTTACTCTTGAATATAGTATAAAACATTTTATATTTAAAAAGTTCATTTTTTCGAAAAACTGTTTTTCGTTGCGTTTTAATGATTTAATTTTAAATAAAATGATGAAAATTGTGTGTTTTGAATTTTAAAAAATGGATTCCATATTTTTAATTATGAGGTCCAAATTTAGTAAATAGTTTGATTTTATTTTTGGCAACATAAATAGTAACCTTTGTAATTTTTGCTACCACAATAAAGGGTAAATTGAGTAATTAAGGGTAAAAATAAAATGATAAGGACTATAACATAACCCTAACACTTGACCTAATTTTATTGGATGGTTAATATTAGTTCATAATAATCCAAGTTTCAGTTACATGACCATTTATGCCTACTTGAATTAGATTATGACATTTATAATATTTTATTTAAAGAAAATTCAAACATGTCACACTCTTGTTTTTAATAAGCATGATATTTTTATTATGGTGTTATCTAGAAGACATGTTCGATTATAAATATTATTTTTAAATATAATATATTTCTCTTCATCATGGAAGTTTATTTATACTTTTTAATGAATAAATAATTATCTTAAATCCTTGAACAACATTGATACAATAATTATTTAATTAATGGAAAAAACAAAAAAATGATATTAAAAATATTAAAATAAATATAATATGGGATAATTAATGTAATCCATGAATTTTATATATTACTTTGACATTTTAGGGATGCATTAAAATATTTTTTTTGAAGTTATAATGTTGTATTGATATTTTTAAAATCCAAAGTAATAAATAGTGCCAAAATTGATATTAATGATATTTTAAAATAAATATTTTTTTATTAAATGATATAAAATTTCTAAAAATATTAAATTCAAAAAAATGATTATGATAATTTTTAAAATATAATCCATGATCCAATTATGGGTCATTTGAAATTTTATAGTAACAATATTGACCCTCAAATAGTAAAAATCAATGTTGTTAGGGTAAGAGTTAAAGAGGTTAAATAAAGGTTAATACTAAATGACAAGGGTAAGAAAGTGGCCTAAAATTACCTAAAAATTATTATATGAGAGTATTTTGACTCATAATCATCTTATATTTGAAATAAATCACTTTGTAACCATTTGAAATTAAAAATTAATTTATATTAATTTAATATTTTGAGAAATTTCAAGAGTGCCCCTCCCCTCTCTTATAAAATGGAGCCACTTCTTCTCATTTAAACATACTTAATAACCCATTTGGTTCATAAAATGTATACTTAAATAACTTCTTATAATCCCTACTCTTATTCTAGAGTCCTCAATTTAAGCAGAATACCCACCTCAGTGGTCTTAAGGTGTTAATCAAAGGAGATTGTGGTATCATTTTTAATCAAGTATTTTTGTTTTATTTATTCTTCCACTTACCTGAAATATTATTCAATCATGCTAAAATAATAAAACCAGTATACTAAATCTACTTATATTCTATTATGTTTATATCATAACTTATATCCATCTCCACTTTCATCAAATGGGAAAAGAATTCATCTTTCGTGTGTATGGAGGACTACCGCATCACGAACCAATGTAATTAGTTTTGCATCTCCCTATCCAAATACTAGTTATAATGATGAAATTAATGTTTATATATGATATCAATGAAATATTTATCATTTTTAAAATATAATGTATCACTTACATTCTTGAAATTATATGTATAGAAAAATGATAATGTCGTTCGTGCGTACGTGTGGATTACCACCTCCACAAAGCTATGTGATTCATTTTCATCACCACATCATATGAATGATATATATAATCATAATTAAATAAGTAATATCATATTTAATATATTATTAGAATTTTTTAAAGATAAAATTATACCTATCTTCTTTCCATAATGATCTTTGAAAAATGAAACAGTTACTCAACCGTACGTAAGACCTACCGTCTCCATGATTGCAACATAGTTCATTTTTCATATCCATATTTAATTGATGAATTTAAAAGTATAATATATTTATAAAAATTATAATTATGAAATTATTATTATTCTAGAGATGATGTAACAATGAACACTTTTACCATAGTCAACCGACCGAATTCATTTTGGACTTATGAACTGAATATGATCAAAATTTCCGACGTGAACTTAAATGATTAAGTAATTGTATATAACATAAAAATGAGTGATATAAAGGGAATAATAAACATGAAAAAGGTTATAAATCAATTATAAATTATCTTAAATTTATTATTCAGGAAATAAATAATGTACGTGATGAGTGAGAATCAAGATAAGAGACTCTTTAACTAAAAAAACCCCATTTTCAATGTATTAAAGATTTATTTTACAAATCTTTCTCTATTATGTCCATTTTTTAAAAATGATTTTTAAGAATTTATTTATATAGACATGAATGTTTTAAAATTTTAATTTTTGAATTTTTCTCAAATTTTTTCAAAATGGAATCATTTATGTTTTTATTTAATGAAATTTCTTCTAAAAAAATCCTCTTTTAATACTTATTTTTAAAAAAGTAAAAAGGAATGTTTTTTTAACTTGTATAGAATGAGCGGATTTTACTGCTTTCATGATGCCTTAATTATTTGAATCCCAATTTACAATATTAAATGGATATTTTCAAATAAAATTTTTCCCTTGGTATATGCATGGTTTTCTTTTTAAATAAGTGATTTTCCTTAGGAAATATTTTTATGATGCAAGCATTCATGTTTTATGATTATGTTATAGTTCTTTGGAATTATTTATATTGATTAGTGTTTCCATTATAAACCAAATATGGGTGGGTTTGTGATATATCTCCAATTAATTGGGTATATTTATGTTACAAGTTTACCATGATGGTTTTTCCATGTGTAACTACGATGGTTACATCGAAGTATAACCATGAGGGTTTTTTTATAGTAATGGTGAGGGTTACATCATATGTTAGTCGTAAGGGTTACATAATAAGTATGTATAATAAGAAAATTATTCCCCAAGTTACCTATATTATTTATTTATGTTTTATATGTTTTTATAGAAATCTCATGTTTTCACAAGGTAAGTTACTGTGTTTATGTTTAAAGAAAAGTATATGTTACTTTTAAGGGTGAAAAGTATAGATTTTTGAAAAGTTTTCATGAGATTTTCATGTTTTCAAAGAAAATTTTTTTGGTTTTATTTTTCCTTTAATATTTCTTATGAAAATTTTTATAAAAATAATTGATCCAAAAAGGTGATTTCTTGGGTAAGAAAATATTTATTTTGAGCCCAATGTTTATTTTGAAAAATGAAAATTTTTATAAGTATTTATGGATTAATGATTTATTTCTTTCTTTTTTATGTTGCTTAATAATATTTTTGTACTCATCCAAAGTTTTAAAATGTTTTTAAAAGGGTTTAAGGGATATTATAAACAAGGATATTTTTATGAATACAATTGTGAAGATTTATCATGAAAAGAAAACATGTTTTATTTTAAAGGGGTTTCCTTTTGTAAAAAAAGGATACTGTATAGAAGTTTCCATTTATAATGTACAAGTTTAATTTGTAAGAGTGTTTCGGTGCGGATGTGCGTCGGGTTTCTGTTCCGGCGCTGTTCCGCCAGGACGCGTTCGCGCGTGCACCTGTCGACCCGAGGGGATGGGCGCGCGCGGCTTGTGGTCCCGCAGTCCCGCTTTCCAAAGGCGGGCGGCATCCGTCCCTTATTCAGGGGCGTCTGCTCCTTGATCGAAACCGGGATGATGGGATGTCGGCTCCTCCTTCCTTGGACGTCTCCTCGGAACTCGTAGCCTAATCCGTGTCTCCCTCATAGATTTAAGACATGCTCGTGAATCTCGTTCCCGGCGCCATATCTTCATGGACACCAGTTAATTACGATGCTTCCGCCCGGACGCTCCAAGGAGTCTGGTCGGGGCAGCAACCTGCGGTGAGGAGACCGGGTGGCTCTGGGTGTTGGGGGCGTGTCTTAACACTGCAGCTCTGCATATCTGTCTTCCGTCCCTAATAGGGCTTCTCGAAGGCATGATGGCCTGAGGCATCCCGCACTGGGTGCGGGGAACTGCGTCACCTGAGGTTTTCCTCAGCTTCCCATGTTTAACACGGGGTATGCCGCGAGTTTAACGTCCAGCGGGGACGGCATCGGACTGATCAACACAAGGAGTGGATCAGATGACAGAACCCCTTACGGGGAACCTCCGACGCTGGGGCCAGCACATGGGCGGCTTCCCAAGTGAAGTGGAGTGGAGTGAAGTGGCATGACCCCACCGGGATGTGGCGGCCCGGGTAAGGGTCAGGATGGATGATGGAGTGAAGAGCTTGAACCTCGTAGAGGCTTCCTACGTACCGCGCGTTAGCGCGGATCAAAGTCAGCGTAGTTCGGATATACAGTTTAATGTCATGCTGGATGTTGGCGAGCCGACTCACGAGGAGATCGAGGCTGCCGGGCGGAGGATTGAACCGAACCACCTCGCACAGAGGGGGATGGAACGGCCGGGTGGATCACAGTTTCACGTCATGCTGGACGTTGGCGAGCCGACTCACGAGGAGATCGAGGCTGCCGGGCGGAGGATTGAACCGAACCACCTCGCACAGAGGGGGATGGAACGGCCGGGTGGATCACAGTTTCACGTCATGCTGGACGAAAATAGAAAAAGGGGCAGTGGGGAAGCACAATGGAGATACACACGTGCAGTCTCCCACAGGGGCGGATTCATATGTGAATCGACGCAAGCGTGAACCCAGGAGGGGTCCACTGATGGACGAACCGACGTGAAGACGACCGGGACGACCAGGTGGTGGGCTTGAACCTCAGGGAGGCTTCCTACGTACCCTGTTTAGGAGACAGGGATCAAAGTCCACGTAGTTCATTCGGTAACACTCTACCCCCAGGGGCGAAGGCCACTCCAATCCCGACATCCCTGCAGAGACGAGCGGGTGGGGGCCACATCCAAACCGGGAGGGGGACCCTGCGTGCGAGGCACGGGATCGGGTGAAGCGGACGGTTTAACGTCTTGCCGGACGAAGTACAGTTTAACGTCGTGCGTTGAGGACGAAGCGGACGGTTTAACGTCTTACCGGACGAAGTACAGTTTAACGTCGTGTGTTGAGGACGAAGCGGACGGTTTAACGTCTTACCGGACGAAGTACAGTTTAACTTCGTGTGTTGAGGATGAATATGCTTGGAAGTTTAACGTCGTGCAGCGCGGACGTGGCACAGTTTAACGTCATGTTGGACGAATGTGCAGTTTAACGTCATGCGGGACGAATGTGCAGTTTAACGTCATGCGGGACGAACGCTGTACAATTTAACGTCTTGTAGCTTGGACGATTGCAGTTTAACGTCGTGCGGGACGAATGATTTGCCGCCGATGGGTCCATGTCACTTCGCGCGAGCCTGGAGGGCCGCGCGGGAAGACAACGCATGGTGCGGGTACCCGGAATGAGGATCATCGGGCGCCACGCAGGCGGGTATCCTCAGGGGGTCAACGGGGGCGACCCTGGCAGATTGCGCGCAAAAGAGGAGCTTTGCGCGCAATACAGCGGGCCGGCACGCAAATGGGGCGGGCTGGCGCGCAATTGGGCCAGCGCCTTGCGCGCGGATGATAGAGATTGCGCGCACCGGGCTTCGGATAGCGTGCGGGGGCAACGGCTCATCCTTTAATGAATGGCCACTTGAAAAAAAAGGGGGGGGGGTGCGCGCAATCGGGCTGGATTGCGCGCACCCGGGGGGCAATTGCGCGCAAGAGGCTTCTTTTGCGCGCGAAGGCCTTTAGGTGAGAAGTTATTTAAATGAAAGGAGCCAAAGGGATTGCGCGCGAAGGCGAACCCCGAGGCTTTCTTGCGCGAAAGAAAGGAGGTTACCTGGAGTTCGGCATTGCGCGCGGAAGGGGTTGAATTGCGCGCGCGAGAGACCTTTCGAATTCCGGCAACCCTTAAAACGTCGGGGGTCGCCTTATATTTATAGGCAACCCCGGCGCGGAATCTGGGTCACGGGCGCGGAATTCTCTTCGCGGGCGCGGAATCGGGCCCGGCGCGCAAGGGAGTCGCGCGGGCCGCTGGCGCGCAAAATTACGCGCCGGTCCAGCGCATTGCGCGCATCCCGGGAGGTTTGCGCGCGGCTCATCAACTTTGCGCGCGGGCTTCTAAAATTCCGCGCAAGGCCTCCGGGCCCTCCGAAACGTGCTTCTGACTCCAAATATGACCTCGCTTTCCGCATCCGGAGCTTCGTTTGGGAACAAAGGACTTTTCCGGCGTCTACAAAAGCCCCCCCTAGGAATCTGATCGGCGAGAGGTCGCAACGATCGGGTTCCGAGGGAGACGCCGGAATGCCGAAGTCCTGAGTGGCGCGGGACTGTGGCGCGCAAAAAAGGGGTGTCGGGCGTGAAATTCGCTGCCTCGGTCGCGCAAAGCGCCTTCCGCGCAGCGCGGACACCCGGCCTCGCCTATAAATAGGGGCCATGGGTCCCCCTCACCGTACACTGGCCTTCCGCGCGATAAGCATTCGAGCTCTCGTGCGCGAAATTGCCCTTTCCGGTGCTGAATTCACCCGTTCGTCGCGCAAAACTTTCCGGATTTCGGCCTGTCTTTGCGCGAATACCCGGGGTTTTACGCGACGGACTTCCCGATTGCGCGCCGTCCACTAGGATTGCGCGCCAACTCTCAAACTTCTCCACCAGCCTCGTCCGATTCCGCACGCTTCATCCCTTAACCCGCACGACTCCCGAAGCTTCTGAGATGGCCGCGCATCAAGGAAATGAGGGGGATGCCGCCACTCGCAGAGCTGAGATGGCGACGAACGAGGAGGTTTACGGAGCCAAGGAGATTGTTTCCAACAATCAATCCTTGTTCGACTTGCTGACGCCGGCCCAGAAGACATATCCGCTGTCGGACAACCTGCCGCTCTGGAACTTTGGCATCCTGGATGAGGTTCCGGTGCCAGGGTTCGAGGTTGATGCGCCACGGACCTGGGTGACTCGGGAGGACGAGCTTCCCCGCTATAACATCACCAACAATGGGCATCCTTCCAGGGAGACCAGGCACTTGGACGTCTATGTCCTGAACCCGAGGACGCGAACCATCGCCGGGGGTGAACCTACTGCGGAGAATTCTCCAGCCCTCTACTCGAGCACATATCGCCAGAGTGTCACTGACGACACCAAGGGCTGGATGAAGGACTGGGACTTGCGGTCTGGGGACAATTTCACCAGTGAATGGGCCTGGGCGTTCTGGGTACGCCACACCTGCGATCACTTCGTGGAGGAGCTGCGGTACATCGACCTATTTGAAGCGGTGTGGACGTCGCAGTTCCACTTCTACCAGCAGTCCGAGCTCGGGCCGGAGCTGTTCACCCGCTGGTCCCCGGATACCAACACCTTCCATCTTCACCATGGGGAGGTCGGCATCGGTCTCTGGGACATCCACTGCATCGGAGGTATCCCGCTGGAGGGTTACCAGTACGATGAGTTCCTGCCTCCGAGGAACACCTGGGGCGACAGGTCACAGACTCCTATCCTGACATGGCATCTGCTGGACCTGGCTACAGAGCGGCTCGGGGTCAAGGACTTCCAGAAGGACATAGCCTACAAGGAGTGGTTCGGCCAGTTCTTGGAGCATGACCCAGCGGTCAAGATGCCAGGCAGGGGGAAGCGGTGCCCGACCGCGGCTCAGAGGAGCCGGAACGGGTCGTACTGGCGGGTCCTGGAGACGGGCGACTACCACTCATGGGGGTACCGCGTCATCGAGGCCCGGGACCCAAATGTCTGGTACGCGGCGTTCCTGGCCGCCTTTCTGAGTGGGTGGCTTCTGCCAGTGCGGGACGCGAGGATGGGCGTCCGCCCGGCGACACTGGCGATGGCGGGCGCCATGGCTGCCAATAGAAGATACAACCTCGGGGTCCCAGTACTGGCGAAGCTGTATGCCATCCTGGGACGCATCTCACGAGGGGGGTCGCCACGAAGGATCTGTGGGCCCTTCCAATTCTTCCATGGCTGGGTGGCTGCTCACCTTGGTGGGTACACGTTTCCGAACGCCATCATTCCTCCGGGCAACGGCCTGCGACCCTCCCTGCTGAACATTGCGGGGGTCGCTCCGATGATCCTAAATGAGGAGGGCATGAGGATTCGGATTGGCAATCATGCCAATTTCAAATTCAGCCCGTTCCCCACTCCCGTTGGCCAAATGATCGACAATGGACAGGGCCCGCTAGAGCAGCATGAATACTTCCTGAACATGCGGGGCGGGGTGCTCGTGGCTCGGATCGACGGGAAGGTGATCTGCGAGCCTTACGTGCCAACCCGGTTCGCCAGGCAGTTCGGGTGCCTTCAACGGATGCCGAAGAGGGTATTCACCGCTGTTCGGGAGGAGACGAACCCTGGCGTCCTTCGCTAGATGTGGCTGATGTTCACCGCTTTCGGCTCTGGTGACGTCATCACTCTCCCTCCTACCGGGGTCGACGCAGGCTTGGCAACCGAGTACGCCGAACACTGGGCCATCGCGTACCCCGAGGGGCTTCTACGGAAGCCAGTTCGGCAGCTCGAGGTCACCCGTGCGGAGACCGGGCGTCAAGGAAGGAGGCGAGGCGCCGCCACGCGGGGGAGAACGGAGGCGCGCCAAGCAGCGGAGCCGGCGCGGGCAGGGACTTCGGCGGCGGGCACATCGCAAGCTGCCGCCACGACTTCAGCGCCCAGAGAGAGGGCACATGCGGCGGTCGGGGAGCGGCCCGGGAAGCATGTGAGGCGTCTGCTCGAACCCTCCCATGATGCGGTCTTCCCGGCGCTGTGGTCGGCCTGGATGACCCTGCGGCAGTCACTGGGGACCGACGTCATCTAGCGAAAGATACTCAGAGAAGGAATCCATCTGCCAGAGGTCGAGCGCCTCCAGATCGCCGACAGGGTGGACTTCAACCGGCAGTATGCGTATCTGACGGCCATGGACGGGTACGCGCGCCAACGTGGTCAGCGTGCGGAGCCATCCCTTCTGGTGAAGGTGATGCTCGGTCTAGAGCCTGCTCCAGAACAGATGCCGCCGGAGGAAGATGACAGTAGCAACGACTCCGAGGAGGAGGAGGAGACGGGGGAGGATGAAGGCTCGGAGGGAAGGTCCCATCCGGGGAGTCCGCAGGAGAGCGGCGAGGTGGCCGACTCTGACAATGTTGATGTCACTGAGCTCCTCGAGGTCCGCTTCTATCCCTACTCAACCTGTGTCATCCATTCTCTTATGCAGCTTCTAACCCATTTCTCCACCTTTCTCAGGAGCGCACGGATGTTGGTCAGGCGTCCTCAGCGGGAGTAGGAGAGGCGCCAGCAGGGAAAGGCGGGGGCCAGACACCCATCATTTAATTGACAAGCGCGGAAGGGTCCCCTGCTGTGACTGTTCCTGCGGCGGCCGGGATAGCGGTAGATGACGCTCTGAACTCCCGTAAGTCTCCTTACTTTACTGCTGGTGCTTGCCATTGACGATCCGTGACTAACCACGGCATGCCCTGCGCAGTGATCTCAACCCTGGAGGCTCGTCGGGCTGTCGAACCCGGGCCATCCATGAGTGGACCGGTGGCAGACATGCTGCCTGCTCCGGAACAGACTTTCCACACCGAGTCGGCCCCATCAACTGCTGATCAGGGGGCTGCGGACGTCGGCGGTGCTGACATCGGAGGGAGGTCGGGGGCTGATGAGGGTGTCAACGCCGCTGGGGCGAGAGAAGAAGGTCGCCCAGATGTTGGGGAACCTATCCCTCATGAGGACATCCCAGGGGCGGACCCTACAACGGACCTGCTGGCTGCCTTCCCTGCCTACCGGCCTGCCGACCCCGAGGAGATGGACGACTCGGATGCGGAGGCGGTCGAGGAGAGTCGGATAACGCGCCGCAGGGGGTGGAAGTGCATCCAGCGCTTCCTCAAGCGAGACCCATCGGAGTGGCTGGGGCTCATGGGATCACTTCAAACCTGGCTGCGCTTCCTGTGTGCCGGGGGAGCTGATGCTCAACGCCTCCATTTGACGGTCCGTGATTTCATGGCCGAAAAGATGCGCGAGAGCCGCCGGCGTGCCGACGTCGCACAAGGTCGGGACATGTCGGAGAGCACGCGGGCGCTCCTCGTGGCAGAGCAGGAAGTCCGGCGCCTTGAAGGGCAGGCGACAGAGAAGGAGGCCTTCGTCGCAGCATGTACTGAGCTTGTGGAGAAACTATCGGCCCAACTGATCGATGCCCAGGTACAGCTGACGGAGGCGGGCCAACAGATGGTCACACTCCAAGTCGAGCGGGAGCGTGCACAGGCCAGGATCGACGAACTGCGTGCTGCGACCGCTGACGAAGAGAGGGCACGCAGAGAGAGAGAAGCAGCTCTGGAGGCCACCAGCCAAAGGGTAGCGGCGTTAGAGAGACTCATTCAGCACGCTAATCCCTAGGGGCTTTGTTTTTGCCACTCCCAGAACACTTTGCTTCCGCTACTTTGATCCATTTGTATGAACCAATATATTTATCTGCATCTTTTGGCTTAACATGCTCGACCACAATTCATTGTCTCGCGGGAGCGTTAACCAAGCTTCAGGCATCCATAATTGGGCCTGGATTTCTAAAGAAAAGAGGGAGGTCATTCCTAGGAAAGGAGACCTCAGACCTAATCAATGTGTCATCCCCCCAACTTGTTCCGACACACGAGCGGGGCAATGCTAGGGGCGTTAAGATTTTATCCGAACATAGGGAAATGAGAAAGGGTGAATCACGTGTCCCGAATCCAGAAATCCACGACGGTCGGCCTTCCAGGAAATGCCCAAGACGGCAAGCGGACAATGGATCAATCGACCATACTACTGCAATAGATGGACCGAAGGTCATCATTCATATTGCAGGAGGCGGATCACATGTCATCATCAATGCCGCTTTGGGGGTTCCTTCAGACACAAGGGTGGAAATCCAAATCAACAGGGCATGCGAAGCGTGGGGCGAAGTGAAGATTTGTTCGGACAGAATCCAACGCTCTCAAAATTGCGCCACCGTGGGGAAAGCGTATTAGGCGGATGCACTAATCTGGCCGTGAATCACCCCAATTCTCAGACGAAACCTCTTTGACGAGGAAACTGTCGCTTCCCATCATTGCGATGGGGCATCCCGAGCTGAATCGGGGAGAATATCACAACCGCACCACTCTACCCGAAGTCAGGCCAGACGGCCGGCGACGAGGAGGGGCGGGACTTAGCGATCCCTGAGGTTGGACCCGAGTCGAGATGCCCGGGCGTTCCTACGTACTCCATCAGGCTGGAGATCAAGCCATACGTAGTTCTGAAGGTGCAGTTTAACGTCATGCAGGACGTAGAACCCCGATTAGGGGAGATCTTAGTTTAAGGTCGTAGAGCTTGGAACATAGGGGGGAGATCTTAGTTTAAGGTCTTAGAGCTCGGACCATAAGGGGAGATCTTAGTTTAAGGTCTTAGAGCTCGGACCATAAGGGCCTCAAAGTATGCCACATCGCGGTCCTATCCCCTGGATATGCGAAGATGCACTGAGGGATAGTGTCAAGAGTGTCGAGGTTTCGCCTGGTCAGAATGGGAGGTGGAAAATGTGAATCATGCGGCCATTCACTCAAGGACTGGGGGCACCGGCGTAACGATATGGGAGTACTGCCGACCGTGGCGGAAAAGCAGCATCAATATCGCACTGACCGTTGATGGAATGAGGCAGCAAACGAGCATCAACCGCTCAAGCGCAGGATTTATATCGACTTGCTGCCCAAAGCCCTTGGGGGCACCAGCCCGAGTCGGTGGGAGAGCACTGGGGCATTGTGTCCGAACCGCTCACGGGGGTCCCACCCAGGGCGTAGGCGATGGGTCCGAATGAAAGGGAGCACGAAGCCTGAAAAGTGGAAGGAACCTGACCAAGTTGGACCTGACCCTCCTAGCAATAAACCAGAGTACTCTTGACACCGGTGGACCACTGCAAGGGGTCGAGGGACACGCCTTGAGGGTGACCCGAAGGCGGCGGACTCCCCAGAGAAGGGGGAATCTTTAAGAGGTGGGGGGCTGGACCCGAAGTTTCAAATATCCGGGCGTTCCTACGTATCCCATAAGGATGAGAATCAAGCCACACGTAGTTCTTGCGAAAACGGGAACACGGCGGACCCAGCGGAGGTGGGGACATACCCCAGCCCTGCGGTCACGCACGATTCCAGGAGAAGGATCCCGGGATAGGGGCGTGCGTATGTCCATCACCCGAGAGGCAGAGATGCTAGCCTCCAGCTATGCTGGGCCCAGAACGCGATTGCTCGGGCGACTCCTTCCTCCTTATGGGGATGAGGGTCCAGCTACGCATGGCCCTTAGGGAGGACATTCACATATATCCTTGGTGCTCAGATCATGGGAGCCTCAAAAGACACCATTACCCTGGTTGGCCTGCCTAACATGTAGAGGTGTACTGAAGGTCAGTATGAAGAGAGTGTCGAGATTCCACTACAACGCACAAAGGCGGAGTGTGATGAGGACTGCGCAACCAATGTTCAGAGCCTGAAAAAGCTGGCATGGCGATCGAGGATGTCGCTGACCATATTCGCAACACAACATCCGATCGCGTCAGCCTAGGATGGGGCAAGCAAACGAGCATCAACCGCTCAAGCGCATGATTCATATCGATTTGCGGCCCAGGACCCGCCGGTAAATCGACCCGGAGCGGTAGGAGAGCACTAAGGCATCATACCCAAACCGCTAACGAGGACCCCTTTGAGTGAAGGCTCGAGCAAGGAGAAGCGCAAGGCCTGACAAGCAACACAGGACTTGTCGGGATTGAATCTGACACTACGAGTCATAGACCGAAGTACCCTAAACATGTTAACAGATCACCGGAAAGGGTCGGAGGACTCACCCTGAGAGCAACCAAAAGAGGGCAGATCCCCGTGATCAACCAGGAGACGGGGCTGGACCTGAAACACAAGCGTTCAGGCGGTCCTACGTATCCCATAAGGATGGGAATCAAGCCGTACGTAGTTCTTGAGAGGCAGTTTAACGTCATGCAGGACGATGAGGGGTGTGAGGTAGTCCCACACACGGGGGAGGCGTACAGCGCGGCCAGTAGACCAACGTGAATGGGGACATAATCCCCCGCCCACGTCATACGCCTCGCACAAAAAGGAGGGGAACTTGGGCCAGAGGCCCAATGCGGGATAGAGATTCCCGAGAAATGGGGCTGGGCCTAAAACACGAATGTTCAGGCGGTCCTACGTATCCCATAAGGATGGGAATCAAGCCGTACGTAGTTCTTGAAGTGCAATTTAACGTCATGCAGGACGAAAAGAGAAAGAAGGGGGGAGCAGAAGGCATCCCCAAACGTGGGGGGCGTACAACATGACGAGCAAACCAACGTGAATGAGGGCATAGCCCCGCGCTCACACCATACGCCGCACACCCAGAGGCAACCGGGCCAAGGGCCCGATATGGGATGGAAATTCCCGAAGGATGGGGCTAGGCCTGAAACATGAATGTTCAGGCGGTCCTACGTATCCCATAAGGATGGGAATCAAGCCGCACGTAGTTCTTGAAGTGCAGTTTAACGTCATGCTGGACGATGAGGGAAAGGAGATCTTAGTTTAAAGTCGTAGAGCTCGGACCATAAGAACCTCACGCACGCCACTTCGCGGTCCTATCCCCTGGATATGCGAAGATGCACTGAGGGATAGTGTCAAGAGCGTCGAGATTTTGCCTGGTCAGAATGGGAAGTGGAAAGATTGTGAATCATGCGGCCATTCAATCAAGGACTGGGAGCACCGGCGTGACGATATGAGAGTACTGCTGACCGTGGTGGAAAAGCAGAATCAATATCGCACTGACCGTTGATGGAATGAGGCAGCAAACGAGCATCAACCGCTCAAGCGCAGGATTCATATCGACTTGCTGCCCAAAGCCCTTGGGGGCACCAGCCCGAGTCGGTGGGAGAGCACTGGGGCATTGTGTCCGAACCGCTCACGGGGGTCCCACCCAGGGCGTAGGTGATGGGTCCGAATGAAATGGAGCATGAAGCCTGAAAGGTGGAAGAAACCCGACCAAGCAGAACCTGACGCTCCTGGCAATAAACCAGAGTACTCTTGACACCGGTGGACCACTGCAAGGGGTCGAGGGACATGCCTTGAGGGTGACCCGAAGGCGGCGGACTCCCCAGAGAAGGGGGAATATTTAAGAGGTGGGGTGCTGGACCCGAAGTTTCAAACATCCGGGCGTTCCTACGTATCCCATAAGGATGAGAATCAAGCCACACGTAGTTCTTGAGAGGCAGTTTAACGTCATGCAGGACGACGATGCTTGGCAGTTTAATGTCTTGCAGCGCGGACGTGGTACAGTTTAACGTCATGTTGGACGTGGTACAGTTTAACGTCATGTTGGACGTGGTACAGTTTAACGTCATGTTGGACGAGGTATAGTTTAACGTCATGTTGGACGAATGGAACTCAGGCAAAATACTGCTTGAGGAACCTAGCGTTAGTGGGAGGAGTGACACGCTCACCATCCATAGTCGCTAGGGAGTACGCGCCATTGGGATAGACCTTGTGGACGACAAAAGGTCCCTCCCACTTGGGCTCCAACTTGGGTGGCTTCCTGCCGAGGATCATTGGTGCTCTCAGGGCTAATACTAGATCACCCTGCAGGAAGGAGCGGAGGCGAACCTTCTTATTGAAAGCTCGATCCATCCTGCTCTGATGCCTCTCTAAGTTGTGCAAAGCGCGAAGCCTATTCTCATCCAGTGCTTCCAACTCGACTAGACGGGCTTCAGCAGCTCTGCCCGACGCTTTCTGGTCGTAGACCGTAGTGCGCAAGGATGGTAACTGGATCTCGATGGGCAGGACGGCCTCAGCTCCATACACCAGGGAATAAGGGGTCATCTGGGTGGAATTGCGAGTCGTCGTCCGATAAGCCCAGAGAGCGTTGGGGAGCTTGTCCGGCCAACTCTTCTTGTTCTGACCAACCATCTTTTGCAGAATGTTAGAGAGGGTCTTGTTAAACGCCTCAATCTGTCCATTCTCCTGCGCATGATAGCGAGATGTATGGTTCGAGCGAATGTTATACTTGGCGTACAACTTCTTCAACTCGGCTGCTCGGAAATTGGTTCCGTTATCCGTGAGGATAGCGTGAGGCACTCCAAATCGATAAATGATGTTGGAGGTCACGAAGTCAGCGATGGAACAAGATTTGACCTCTCTGAGCGGAATCGCCTCTGCCCATTTGGAGAAGAAGTCCGTAGCGGTCAGAATGAACCGGCACTGGCGAGCCGTCGCCGGTGGATAAGGTCCCACAACGTCCATCCCCCAGACTGCAAAGGGCCAAGAATACCTGGTGGTATGGAGAGGCTCCGGCGGCCGATGCACAAAGTTCGCATGAACCTGGCACGCATGGCACCTCCTGGCATACTCGATGCAGTCATGGATCATGGAGGGCCAGAAGTATCCCAACCTCCGGATCTGGTGGGACAGCTTCGGCCCAGTCTGGTGGGCGCCACATGAACCAGCATGAACCTCTTGCATGACTCGTGGGATCTCAACTCCCTGAAGGCAACAGAGGAGAACACCATCAAATCCGCGTCTATAGAGGATCTGCTCCAGGCCGGGACTGCTCTGGAGGACAAACTGCGATGCGCGGCGTCGAACTCGCTCGCACTCGGCTCGATCTAATGGGAGAATGCCATGTTGGAGGTACTCAACCAAAGGCGTCCTCAAATCATGGGCTGATTCGACTGTCACATCTGGGGTATTCAGGGCTCCAAGCACAGGGGCAACCACGGTGAGATTACTTACCGATGGGCCGCGATCTCCCTCCAGGATAACAGGAGCGATGAGCCTGCGGTGCGTCACGCGGATGACCAGGTTGTCCTGTTCAGGCTCAGCAAGTGCCGCAGCAAGGCTGGCCAAAGCATCTGCTCGACCGTTTTGCGACCGGGGAATATGGACAATTTCTGGCCGAGAAGGGAACTGGGCCATCAGAAGGAGGGTGCACTCCAGCAATGGCACGAGTTCCGACTTCCTGACAACATAGTCGCCATTGATCTACTTAACGACCAGCTCGGAGTCCCCTTTCACGCACAGATGGGGCACGTCGATCTCGAGAGCTAACTCGAGGCCGGTGATGAGGGCATGGTATTCCGCCTCATTGTTGGTACAGCCCTCTGACAACAGGAAAGTGTATGGCAGCACGGCTCGCTCCGGGGTAATGAAGACGATACCCAAGCCCACTCTGTTGAGCTTAGGATTATCGAGTCTTCTACCGGTAGGGCTCCGGGAGGCGCCGTCAAAGTGCATCTGCCAGCATGGATCGGCATGATCGACCGAGAGAATGGTCTCATCAGGAAAGCCTAGATCCAGCGGCTGATCTGCGGAGGTCGGGTGAGCTGCCAGAAAGTCTGCCAATGCCTGTCCTTTGATGGCCTTCTGAGACACATACCTGATGTCGAACTGCTGGAGAATCACAGCCCACCGCGCTAAACGGCCAGTCAACATAGGCCGGCTCAGGATATATTTCAACGGGTCTACCCGAGAAACCAACTGTACCTCATGGTGCTGCAAGTAGTGCCGTAATTTCTGTACGGCAAATACGAGCGCCAGGCAGCTCTTCTCGATGGGGGAATACATAACTTCCGCATCGAGGAGCATGCGACTGAGGTAATAGAGGCTATTCTCTGTTCCCTCGTTGTTCTTCTGGGCGAGAAGGGCACCCAGGGACTGTTCCAGGGCAGTCACATAGAGGACCAGCGGCTTCCCGGATACAGGCAGCATCAGAACCGGAGGTTGAAGCAGGTACTGCTTGATTTCCTCGAAAGCGGTCTGACACTCTTTATCCCATACATAGGTGGCACCTTTCTTCATGAGCCGAGAAAAGGGCTTACACTTGCCGGCCAGATTCGCGATGAATCGGCGTATATAGGCTAAGTGGCCTTGGAACCCTTGCAGTTCCCGGATGTTACCTGGGGGAGGCATCTGGCTAATCGCCCTGATCTTCTCTGGGTCGATCTCAATACCCCGGTATCTTACCACAAATCCAAGGAACTTTCCGGAGGTGACCCCGAAGGCACACTTCAACGGGTTCATCTTCAGGCAGCAAGACCGGAGGAAGCCGAACACTTTCTCAAGATCTTTGAGATGGTCCTGACGCTGGCGCGATTTGACCACCAAGTCATCGACGTAGCATTCCACCAGTGTGCCGAGGATTGGCTTGAATATGCGGTGCATCGCCCGTTGATAGGTGGCTCCTGCATTCTTCAGGCCGAAGGGCATGACCCGGTAACAGAAGATACCTTGGGGGGCCCTGAAGGCAGTGAACTCCTCATCCTCAGGGGCCATCCGGATTTGATTGTATCCGGAGTATCCATCCATGAAGGAGAGGGCTTGGAACCCTGCTGTGGCGTCGATCAACAGCTCTGTCACCGGAAGGGGAAAGTCATCCTTCGGACAGTGGCGGTTGAGATCACGGAAGTCGATACAGACTCTGATCTGCCCGTTCTTCTTCCTGACCGGAACAATGTTGGCCAGCCATTTGGGGTACTGGACTTCCCTCACGAAGTTGGCCTTGATAATCTTGTCAACTTCGGCCTCAACCATGGCACCGTGGGGTGGGTGCATCTTCCTGGGAGGCTGCTTGAACCCGCGATGGTTCGCTGGGAGACCAAGGCGGTGGACGGATACATGAGGATCTAGCCCCGACATCTCGTCATAGCCCCAAGCGAACACATCACGGTGCTGCCTGAGAAAGTCCACGTACTGCTGCCGCTCCTCAGAGGGCATGGCAGCACTGACCAATGTGGGTCTTGGATCTGCTTCGGTTCCAAGGTTCACCTGTATTAACTCATCGACCGTGGCGGGGACGCCCTCCTCAAAGGCTGGGGGTGCATCTTCCACGTCCTCTCCACTCGGGGAGGGATCGTCCACAGGAGAGACTGCGCTGGAAACTGCATTGGGGCTACCAGATCCTGCTGGGCCGCTGGTGCTGGCACGGGCGGTCACGGTCATCTCATCAGGAGACTCACAGGCCGTCGAGACCATGGCTACGTCCAATCGTTGAATCGGGAGGACGTAGGCGTCATCCAAGCTTGCCCAGGGATCACTTTCAACAGCGACAGGCTCAACCTCACCTGCCAGGATCTGCTTATCCTTGCTCTTGTAATAGTCCGCGTCCAGATAGCGGGCTTCACATGAGGCAAAAGGAGAGGCATCTCCTTGAAGCACGCCTACTCGACCATTAAGGGAGTATTTGAGGCATTGGTGGTATGATGAGGGAACCGCCGCATGAAGGTGGAGCCATGGCCTGCCCATCAATGCGTTATACGCAGTGTCCTGAGAGACTACCATGAATTCGGTGTTGGCAACCAAGTCACCAAACTGGGTCTTCAAACGTATCTTGCCGACCGGGGTTTGCTCAGTGCGGTCGTACCCCTGGATCCTGAGGTCGGAGGGGATCAAGTCATCCTCAGACAACCCCAATCTCCGGAGCGTCCGAGTTGGAATCAGGTTGATCCCGGACCCCGTGTCGACAAGACAGCGCCGGACTTCAAGGCCGTTGAACTGGCCAGTAACATACAGCGGACGAATGTGTCCCTGTATAGGAGGGTCTTCATCCTTACCAGAGAACGAGATAACTGCCTGACATTCGGCGTTCTCGATCGTTTCGGCGTGAAAGGACTCTGCAGCCGCAACCTCCGTCTCAAACTGGAGGGGGCTCTTCAGGGCTTCAGCGAGTGCCTCGCGCATCTCAGATGACATGCGCAGAGCCTCAAGGATGGAGAGCCTTGCTGGGATGTCGGCCAAGTGCTTCAGGACATCATACTTTTTGGCCAAGCGCGAGCCCCTGGTTGCAGGAGGTTGCTCTGTGGTTGGAGGCATGACGGGCCTTGCCGGTTGGACCGGCGGCCGACTGGTACTTGGCGCATCTTGCTGTTCACTGGTTGCAGTCCGGGAAATGGTCACCGTACTGAGGTCAGGAGGCCGGGATGGACTCGTGGCAGGGCGGAGCTGATCGCGACGCGGCTGAGGCGGTTTTTCCTGGTCCCATACCACAAACAGTGGCGGAGGCGAATCCGTCATCCCCGGATGGGGGGGCTGCGCACGCTGAGCTCGGTTTTGAGCCTGCTGCCTAGTCTCGGTGGCGTGCATGGCCTGGCTGGAGGTACCAACTGCTGTGCCCCGGCGACTCCTGCTGCTGCGGTTCTTCCGACGGTGGCGAAGACTGGGGACACTAGGGAGGTCCACCTGGTGTTCTTCAACGTCGGGAACCGAAAAGGGATTTACCAGCTCGACGGTATTAACCGAAGTGTACCCAACACTTTCGTCGGATGAATCATCCATCACCGGGCGGATCCGAGGTGGGACCCCCATCTCCGGGGGCATGAAATCGCCGAGAGTGCGGGATAGTGGCGGAACTGGAGGGGCGCGCTCTTCCTTCTTGCGCCGCCGCCGTTTGCTCTTCTCGGAAGAGGCAGGCTGGGACGACGATGCCGAAGCAGCATCCGCAGGTTCTGGGGGCTCAGGCTGATTCAAGCACGCACGAATGATTCCATGGGCGCGAATGGTCGTCTTGCGGGCCATCCAGTTATTATACTTCTGGGATCCACGATCGGAGACCAGCTGCCATTCGTCCTCATTGCCACTATCATCATCTGATCCAACGAACACGCCCGCCACTTGTGCTGGAGCTGGGCCCAACCTGATTACATTGTTGTTAATCTGGTCTTGGAGCCAGTCCTTAAATGCATAGCACCGCTGGATGGTGTGCCCCAGGGCTCGATGGTAAGGGCAGTAGCGGGGGTTATCCGTGAGATGCGCCTCCTCTGGCCTCCAACACTCAGGCAGTCGCACAATCCTCTGCTCCAGGGCGCTCCGAAAATAACCGGGGACCTGATCCTCGTGAAATGAGTAAGTCAGGTATCGCGGGCCCCTGGGAGCGTGGTCTTGACGAGGGGCCGGAGGGGCCTGCCGAGGAGGTGGACCCTGATTATCTCGCCTGGGTTGTGGCAGTACATTACGCGGAGGGGCCGGCCGGTTCTGGGGCTGCCGCTGCTGGGCCGGGAACTGAGCCCGTGGAGGCGGATTCCTGTGAGGCTGTGGAGCTGGCCTCGCCGGCAGCAGCTCCAATGGCCTGGGGGCCTCTATCTGGGCAACAGCAGCGGGCTCAGCCCTGCTGACTCTCCTTGCAGAAATCATAGGAGGCAGCGGGCGCGCCTGACTGGCCTGTTGCAGGGCTTCCTCAAGACGTTGAGCTTTGTCTGAGAAGTCCCTGAACCCTCCGGGGTAATTCTGAGTGATCAGGGAAGGGACCAGCTCGGTCTTGACGTTCCCGACGCACATTGTCAGCAACTGCTCCTGAGTCAATGGCATGTCAAGGGAATACGTGAGACCCTTCCATCGGGCGACGAAGTCCGCGACTCGCTCATCAGGCCTCTGCTTGCACTTGAAGAGGTCTGCGATACTCGTCTTCCGGGTCGTGGAACTGAACTGGTAGAGGAACTGTCTACGAAGGTCCTCCCAGCTAGTTATCGAACCGACGGGGAGCTGGCTGTACCAGACAAATGCTGGCCCTTCCAGTGACTGAACAAAGTAGCGAAGCTTAGCGGCCTCCTGCTGCGCCGGAGTCCCCAACATAGGCCCGCACCTCGAGTTGAAATGGGCCAAATGCTGTGGTGGATCTCCAGTCCCATTGAAGGGGGCGAAAGTGGGATTCCCGAATCCCGGAGGTGCCGGCATGTCATCCACCCATGCTGGGTATGGCTTGCCGTCCGGTGGGATCGCCACTTGCCGAGTCTCCAAGGCTTCCAAGCGGGCGATGAGTGCCGCCATCGGATCGTCCGGACATGGGTTCCAGTCCTGGCGAGGATCTCTAACCACGAGCGCGTTGCATGGCCCTTCAATCGGGTCGTCGACCGGGTCGTCGAACTCGGCAGCTCGTGGGATGGCGGGCGGAGCGGCCCTTGGGGCAGCGGGAGGAATCCGAGAGGGGTCTCTCAGGTAGTCACGCCGCTCGGGAGGGTGTGGCGAAACATACCGCGCCCTCTTGCCATAGGCAATGGCCTCTCTCCTGTCGGCGAACACGGCATAATCGCGGTTTCCCTGGAGAGTCTCATCGAGGAGCGATTGTTCCGGTCCCTGTTGTCCTGGCCTAGGATCACCGTAGTCAGGCCGCTGCTCTGCAGCGCGCTCGGCGAGGAGTTGGTCAACCAGCTTCTTCTGCTCGGCGAGCTGTTGACGTAGCGTAGCCTTCTCGGGATCCTCCTCTGCCCTCTGCATGGAGGCAGATGGGTCGGCGGGCTTTACAGCCTCGCTGTGCTCTTTACCTTTGCTGACGTTTCGGCTCAACGTCAGTGCTTCAGTGGGTGCGGCGAGTCCCAGGAGGTTCCTCTGATGACGAGTAACTCTCACCGATGGATCTAACGATGGCTTGTCTTCGGGGGGGAAGCCCCCGTCGAGAAGTTCCAAGTCGTTCCCCTCTCCTGACAGGTCAGCCATATTGACTGTTTCCGTCCCTGGGGATATACCCTCAGGGCCACCCAGTGAATCGGGCTGTCGGCGAATCGCACTGAAGCGTAGGGCAGCGTACTGCCCCCATCCACGGATATACACGTGGGGAGTGGCTTCCTCAATAACCTTGCGGAGTACTTGAAAACACTCAACGCATCGTTGTTGGAGGGCCTCGAGGTGCCCAAATGACCCGGGGTGCCAAACCGCGGGGAGCGTGGCCAGGTCAATTTGGCGGCACTGCTCACCAATATCCTCCAGGTGTAGTTGACTCCCGGGGTATGGCATTTGTAGGCAGTGAAGACGGGAGTGAGTCTCCCGGAGAGTTCGGCGGAAGCATTCGAACTCATCCGGGGTGAGTGATTCGGGTGCATCAAAGCCCGGTCCTGCGACTGGCCAAAACTTCTCAGGGAAGTGGCCCTCTGCAAGGACGGTCCAGAAGCTCCATGACTCAAACTCGGGACCCAGGTCTCCTTGGTCCTCTTCAATGGCTAGGAACGGACGGGGAACCGGCAGTGGTGCCGAGGCGGGCCGTCGGGCCGACGGGCTGGCCGGCGGTGAATACGACGAGCAGGCCGATTGGCCTCCATATCCCGGGCCACCCTCTGAAGGTGGCGGTGCCCCAGCTACCACATCGCGATAGGACGGGCCGGCGAGCGAACATCCCGCCGCATCATCGGTGCTCGCCGAGGGTGCACTAGATCGTGGTTCGACCGTCAGTCCCCAGAAAAAGTCTCCGGCTTCTCCGATCAAGGCGGAAGGCACTTCCGGAGGGGCCGGGTACCAACCGCAAGCTTGATCCTTGGGGGTCTACCAGGCCCTCGCTACTCCGGATATACCTTCGGAGAGAAGCGGGGATCATATCAATCTCGCTCTCGGGGAGTACGAGGCTAACGTGCCGCATTCCTACCCCTGCCCTTGACTGGCGGAATTGGGGGGAGGGCTCTGTCACCGAATCGTACTCCGCCTCTGAATCAGAGAAACGAACCGGTCGGATCTCTGTCCGGAATTCCCTAACACTCCTCCCTCTACGTCGACGCCTCTCCTTCCTGCCCCTGGGTGGTTCTTCGGGGTAGGGCTGATCTCTGTCCTGGCGTCCTCCGGCTGCACTGGTGCTGGGGCCAAGAGGACTGGAAACCAAGGTGCGAGGAGCACCGGGACAGATATCAAAGGGGACGCGGGGAGAGATGATTCTGGGCAGGCCTCCGGGCCGGGATCGGAAGGTGGGATGACCCATGCCTCCTGGATCGGCCACACGGAGTAGACCCTGCTGGTGAATAGCGCTACCGCGAGGTGGTCCGCGGTGGCTACTGCCTGTACCAGCAACCGGGAGAGTCGACCCAACCTGCCTTTGGGGCGGTCGGGGCCTCGATCCAGGTCGGGCGTAGAAGTTCCCCTGCTCAGGATGCGCAGGGGCCTGGTGACTGGAGCCAATAGTGGCTTGGGCCAACGCGGTCGCTGTTGCTAGGGCCCCAAGGTGGGCATCCTCTTCCGCTCGTGCCCGATGTTGGCGTCGGGACAAACGAGTCGGTATGAGCGGTGCGGGCAGGTGGAGAGCTCACTCTTCGACTTGAGGGGCCTGGCGGCGGTGTCGCCGTGGCCTGGCGGGAGCCCTTACCGCGGATCCCTGGAGCGAATCTCGGATAGGGTAGTCCCGGGCGTCTTCCACCTCATCCGCATAGGGAAAGGAGCTGTCGGAGCATTCCGGGGATAAACTCCCGAAACGGTTGGACGTCGAGGTAGGCAGTGGCGCCTCCCTGCGCGGCCCTCAGGGGCGGCGGTGGTGGCGAGGTGCAGCTTCCTCGAGGTCTAGGCGAGCCATGTCCCTGGTGGGGATGACTCCCTCTTCCTCATATCTCCGCACCAAGTTGTTGATCACCCTTCTCTGGATGACCTCCGAGGGGGAGAGAGGGCGTGGTTGTCCCGCAATTGCAGCTGCTGGGACGGCTGTGAAACGGGCGGGACCGCGCGGAGTAACCGCGTCGGTGTCTCCCCTACCCCTGCGCCAGTGGGCGGGTGGCGATCAGGCACTGGACTGGGCGACTCGATTCCTGAAAGCAGGGAGAAAAACCCATTAACACTGACGGGAAAGGGAACCGACAACCAACCTTTAGTGCCACGACGCCTTCCGTGGGGGGAACCCAGGCCATCGACGTTGTGAGACGGAGTGCCCGATTTCCCTTCCCCAGCCCCTGGCGGGTAAAACTGAATGCTCGGCCGGGCAACATGCCGGTCTTCCAACTCCTCTGAAAGCCATCGGTCTTCGTATTGAGGAGAAGAGATTCACGTCGGGTTCACCATTTTTCTGTTTCGGTGCGGATGTGCGTCGGGTTTCTGTTCCGGCGCTGTTCCGCCAGGACGCGTTCGCGCGTGCACCCGTCGACCCGAGGGGATGGGCGCGCGCGGCTTGTGGTCCCGCAGTCCCGCTTTCCAAAGGCGGGCGGCATCCGTCCCTTATTCAGGGGCGTCTGCTCCTTGATCGAAACCGGGATGATGGGATGTCGGCTCCCCCTTCCTTGGACGTCTCCTCGGAACTCGTCGCCTAATCCGGGTCTCCCTCATAGATTTAAGACATGCTCGTGAATCTCGTTCCCGGCGCCATATCTTCATGGACACCGGTTAATTACGCTGCTTCCGCCCGGACGCTCCAAGGAGTCTGGTCAGGGCAGCAACCTGCGGTGAGGAGACCGGGTGGCTCTGGGTGTTGGGGGCGTGTCTTAACACTGCGGCTCTGCATATCTGTCTTTCGTCCCTAATAGGGCTTCTCGAAGGCATGATGGCCTGAGGCATCCCACACTGGGTGCGGGGAACTGCGTCACCTGAGGTTTTCCTTAGCTTCCCATGTTTAACACGGGGTATGCCGCGAGTTTAACGTCCAGCGGGGACGGCATCAGACTGATCAACACAAGGAGTGGATCAGATGGCAGAACCCCTTACGGGGAACCTCCGACGCTGGGGCCAGCACATGGGCGGCTTCCCGAGTGAAGTGGAGTGGAGTGAAGTGGCATGACCCCACCGGGATGTGGCGGCCCGGGTAAGGGTCAGGATGGATGATGGAGTGAAGAGCTTGAACCTCGTAGAGGCTTCCTACGTACCGCGCGTTAGCGCGGATCAAAGTCAGCGTAGTTCGGATATACAGTTTAACGTCATGCTGGACGTTGGCGAGCCGACTCACGAGGAGATCGAGGCTGCCGGGCGGAGGATTGAACCGAACCACCTCGCACAGAGGGGGATGGAACGGCCGGGTGGATCACAGTTTCACGTCATGCTGGACGTTGGCGAGCCGACTCATGAGGAGATCGAGGCTGCCGGGCGGAGGATTGAACCGAACCACCTCGCACAGAGGGGGATGGAATGGCCGGGTGGATCACAGTTTCACGTCATGCTGGACGAAAATAGAAAAAGGGGCAGTGGGGAAGCACAATGGAGATACACACGTGCAGTCTCCCACAGGGGCGGATTCATATGTGAATCGACGCAAGCGTGAACCCAGGAGGGGTCCACTGATGGACGAACCGACGTGAAGACGACCGGGACGACCAGGTGGTGGGCTTGAACCTCAGGGAGGCTTCCTACGTACCCTGTTTAGGAGACAGGGATCAAAGTCCACGTAGTTCATTCGGTAACACTCTACCCCCAGGGGCGAAGGCCACTCCAATCCCGACATCCCTGCAGAGACGAGCGGGTGGGGGCCACATCCAAACCGGGAGGGGGACCCTGCGTGCGAGGCACGTGATCGGGTGAAGCGGACGGTTTAACGTCTTGCCGGACGAAGTACAGTTTAACGTCGTGCGTTGAGGATGAAGCGGACGGTTTAACGTCTTACCGGACGAAGTACAGTTTAACGTCGTGTGTTGAGGACGAAGCGGACGGTTTAACGTCTTACCGGACGAAGTACAGTTTAACGTCGTGTGTTGAGGACGAATATGCTTGGCAGTTTAACGTCGTGCAGCGCGGACGTGGCACAGTTTAACGTCATGTTGGACGAATGTGCAGTTTAACGTCATGCGGGACGAATGTGCAGTTTAACGTCATGTGGGACGAACGCTGTACAATTTAACGTCTTGTAGCTTGGACGATTGCAGTTTAACGTCGTGCGGGACGAATGATTTGCCGCCGATGGGTCCGTGTCACTTCGCGCGAGCTTGGAGGGCCGCGCGGGAAGACAACGCATGGTGCGGGTACCCGGAATGAGGATCATCGGGCGCCACGCAGGCGGGTATCCTCAGGGGGTCAACGGGGGCGACCCTGGCAGATTGCGTGCAAAAGAGGAGCTTTGCGCGCAATACAGCGGGCCGGCGCGCAAATGGGGCGGGCTGGCACACAATTGGGCCAGCGCCTTGCGCGCGGATGATAGAGATTGCGCGCACCGGGCTTCGGATAGCGCGCGGGGGCAACGACTCATCCTTTAATGAATGGCCACTTGAAAAAAGGGGGGGGGGGGTGCGCGCAATCGGGCTGGATTGCGCGCACCCGGGGGGAAATTGCGCGCAAGAGGCTTCTTTTGCGCGCGAAGGACTTTAGGTGAGAAGTTATTTAAATGAAAGGAGCCAAATGGATTGCGCGCGAAGGCGAACCCCGAGGCTTTCTTGCGCGAAAGAAAGGAGGTTACCTGGAGTTCGGCATTGCGCGCGGAAGGGGTTGAATTGCGCGCGCGAGAGACCTTTCGAATTCTGGAAACCCTTAAAACGTCGGGGGTCGCCTTATATTTATAGGTAACCCCGACGCGGAATCTGGGTCACGGGCGCGGAATTCTCTTCGCGGGCGCGGAATCGGGCCCGGCGCGCAAGGGAGTCGCGCGGGCCGCTGGCGCGCAAAATTACGCGCCGGTCCAGCGCATTGCGCGCATCCCGGGAGGTTTGCGCGCGGCTCATCAACTTTGCGCGCGGGCTTCTAAAATTCCGCGCAAGGCCTCTGGGCCCTCCGAAACGTGCTTCTGACTCCAAATATGACCTCGCTTTCCGCATCCGGAGCTTCGTTTGGGAACAACGGACTTTTCCGGCGTCTACAAAGAGTTTTTACTAATTCAATATAACTATAAAACTAAAATTTATTTGGGAATGAAAAATAATAATTCTAGTTCAAAAAGACTAGAATATGTTTTGTTTTAAGGATGGGTCCTTATAGTTGGTATTAGAGCAGGGTTTAGATAACTTTGGAGATTAGGATGTTTTCAGGTGAGGTTATCTTAAGAGTTATGGATACCATAATGTGTTTATAATTTTAATATTTATCATAAAATCAATGTCTTATAAATCCCTTTTGAGGCTTCAAGTTATAAAATTTTAAGGTGACTAATGATATTTTTGGAGACATTTATTCTTTAAGGTATTTATGGGTTATTACTTTTTATAATTCAAAATGAAAAGTATGAGATACACCTGAGGTTAAAAAATTTATTTAATTTTGAATATATTAGGGTTATTTTGAGTATTTTATCATATTTTAGGGAATTTTATAATAATTATATAGTTTTAGAAAAGGACATCCCACAGATAGTGTGATAACCCATCACATCCAGTAAGGACACAAGGCTTAAACTCACAACCAAAGGACGACAAGGGTGTAATGCCTACCATTGGCCTATATGAAGTCCCATTGAGTATGAATTTTTATTTTTAGTTAAAATTTTTTATGTATTAATAATAAATTGATTTTAGGAATATATGTATTATCGTATAGAATACCATGGGACTGAAAATTGATTTGGTGATTAAGAGATTAATTTTATTTTAGAAGAAGATCACTATAATTTTTGGAAGCATTATAGGAATAAGGTAAATAGAATACTATGATATTTTATTTGATTAATAAAATTTGAATTATATTTTTATGGCTTTATGATGTATGTAAATGATTATCATATCTTGGATATTACATGATTTGGGTAAATACGTTTTGGTATAAGAGTAATTGATGTTATTTAGAGATAAATATTAAAATTATCTTGAAAGACTATGTGATTAAATCCTTCTAATTTTTGGGTTTTAATATTAGTCTAGAATATTTTTTAGGAGTTTTAAGTATAGTTATTTGTTGAATGATCTATGTCGAACTTTGGGTATTACTATTGAATTTTAGAGTTTAAAGTAGTTTTTTAGCATATAAAGGTTTATTCATTTTGGAGAATTATCTTATATTATCCTAAACATTTTTTTGTTAATTAATAAAGATAGGAGGAATATATTTTCATCCTTTTGTGGATTTATTGATCCATATAATCTGATTCTAATGCTTTAGGCATGAAAAATTCATCTTAAATACTCATTATTTAGAGAAAAAAATGATACTGGGGTGGAAATTGATTAAAGGATGAAATTATACTCATCAAGTAAGTATATTTACTCATGTTATTATATAGGGAAGTAAATTAATTCCTCAACTCTATAAAAAGGATCTTGAAACAAAAACGTTGTCTATTTACTTTTCTTACCGGGAAATCAATGACCATTTAACCCATCACAGATTTATTGTTTTTTAATAGTTCACTTTCTCATGACCATGTTCTCTATTAATCTCTGTTAGTACTTGGGTGTTATCTTATATCTTCTATTTCTATGTTTTAATAAATGGAAACATAATTTTGTGTTATTTTATATGACCTTCATACTTCCCTTCATTTCTTTTAAAGTGTAATTTTTATTAATATTTTTTCTGATGTGGGATTTCAAAAAAGGTATTTTGAAAATTCAAACCTTATTTTCTGATCCTGAATTCAAAATAATGAGTATAGAATTTCCAAAATAGGGGAGATAATGTAACATGATGATTATTTAAAATAAAAGATTATTTTCGGTAGCATACAAGATACACAACACCGATAACAATAACTAAATATTTTTATTATGTGATCCTACCTAGTTGTTAAATTAGAAGGAATGAACAGTATTAACTAAATTATAAAATATAAAAGATTAATACTCATTAATAATATATTAATTAATTCTTAAAAAATTAAGCACTTCATTTTAGTAGTAATTTTATTCTTAAAATACACTTTCTTCAAGAATGATTTTTTAACTTTTGTGAGCGAACAATATAATCAATTTTTGAAAATTTTATAAATAATAATTAATAAAACAAATATCATTTTTTAAATCATCATGTAAATATTATATTATGTTTAAATTTTGAGAATTTTCTGAAAAGTTATATTTTTTTAATGAATAGTAAAAAATACCGATTTTTATTGAAAATTGTATTTTCTTTTCAATTATTTACAAATTAAAAATATATTTTAGATAGTTTTAAAATTTAATTTGTTAATTTTGATTTAAAATAATCAAATTATTGTTTTTTAATTTTATTTCACACTTGAATTTAGTATAAAAACATTTTATGTTTAAAAAGGTCATCTTTTTGAAAAACTGTTTCACATTGCGTTTTAACAATTTAATTTTAAATTAAATGATATAAATTATGCATTTTTAATGTTGAAAAATTTATTAAATATTTGGAATAAGGATTTAAAAATTTAATAAATAGGTCAATTTTATTTTTGGACAATATGAATAGTAACCATAGTAATTTTTTATCACAGTAAAGGGTAAATCAAGTAATTAAGGGTAAAAAAATGATAAGAACTAGAAAATGACCCTAACACCTGTACCAATTTTATTATATGAGTAATATTAATTCATAATAATTAAATTTTCAATTATATGACCATTTATGGAAACTTGTATTAGATTATGAGCTTTATAATATTTTATTTAAAGAATATTCAAACATGTCACACTCTTATTTTTAATAAGTATGATATTTTTAATATGGTGTTATCCAGATGATATGTTTGACTATAAATATTATTTTGAAACCAAATATATTTATATTAAACATTTTAATTTATTTATAATTTTTAGTGAAGAAATAATTATCTTAAATTCTTTCACAACATTGATACAATAATTATTTAATTAATGGAAAAATCAAATAAATGATATTAAAAATGTTAAAAAAATATAATATGGGATAATTAATTTAATTAATGAATTTTATAGATTTATTTTACATTTTAGTGACATATTAAAATATATTTTTTGAAGTTATCATGTTTTATTGATATTTTTAAAAGTCAAAGTAATGAATAATGTCAAAATTGACATAAATGATATTTTAAAATAATTAGTATTTTATTAAATGATATAAAATTAATAAAAATATAAAATTAATAAAAATTATTATTATAATGTTTCAAATATAAACCATAATTCAATTATGGTCGTTTGACATTTTATAGTAAAAATATTAACCATCAAAGAGTAAAAATCAATGTTTTCACGGTACGAGTTTAAAGAGATAAATAAAGGTTAAAACTAAACAATAAGGGTAAGAACATGACCTAAACTTAACTAAAAATTATTTTATGAGATTATTTAGACTCATAATCATATTATATTCTAAATAAATCACTTTAGATCCTTTTTAATTAAAAATTAATTTATATTAATTTAATATTTTAAGAAATTCTAAGAGTGCCCCCTCTCCTATAAAAGCGCACATCTTATTATCATTTAAACACACTTAAAAACCCATTTATTTTAGAAAATATATTCTCAAATAAATTTTTATAATACCAAATCTCATTTTATATTCCTTATTCTAGGTAGAACACCCACCTTAGAGGTCTTAAGGTGTTAATCAAAGATGATTGTATGAAGAAGAGGTATCGTTTTTAATCAAGTGTTTCTATTTTATTTATTCTTCCACTTCTCTAAAATATTATTCAAACATGATAAAATAATAAAACCAGTATATTTAATATATTGATATGTTATAATGTGTATAGCATAACCTATATCCTTATCCACTTCCATCAAATGGGAACAAAATTCATCATTCGTGTGTATGAAGAACTACCACCTCACAAACCAATATAATTTGTTTTGCATATCCATTTCTCAAGACTAGTTATAATGAAGAAATTAATGTTTATATATGATATTAATTACATATTTATCATTATTAAAAGTCAATGTATCACTTACATTCATACCATTCATTGTACATAAAAATGATAATGTCGTTCGTGCGTACGTGTGGACTACCACCTCCTCGATGCAATGTGATACTTTTTCATCACCACATCACATGAAAGATATATATAAGTATATTTAAATTATTAATATCATATTTAATATATTATTATAATTATTTAAATATAAAATTATACTTAGCTTCTTTTCGTAATGATCATTGAAAAATGGAAACATTACTCAACCATACGTACGACCTACCGTCTCCATGATTGTGACGTAGTTCATTTTTCATATCCATATTTTATGGATGGATTTAAAAGTATAATTTATTTATAAAAATGATAATTATGAAATGATTATTATTCTATAGATTATGTAACAATAACCTATTTGACCATAGTCAATTGACCAAAATTATTTTGGACTTATGAATTGAATATAATCAAAAAGTCCAACATGAACTTAAATGATTAAGTAATTGTATATAACATATAAATTAGTGATATAAAGGTAATAATAAACATATAAAGGGTTCTAAATCAAGTATAAATTAAACTAATTTTATTATTCAGGAAAATAAAGAATGTACGTGATGAGTTAGAATCAATGTAAGGGATTGTTTAACTAAAAAACCTCATTTTAAATGTTTTAAAGATTTATTTTCTAAAATTTTATCTGTCATGTACATGTTTTTAAAAAGATTTTTATAAATTTATTTATATGTACATGAATGTTTTAAAAAGTTTATTTTAAAATTTATCTCAAATTTTTTCAAAATGGAATATTTTTAAGGTTTTATGTAAGAGTTTTTCTTTAAAAAAAATTTTAATGCTTATTTTTACAAAAGTCAAAAGGAATTTTTTAAAACTTGTACGACATGAGAGGATTTTATTTATTTTATGAATCCTTAAATATTTGAATCTTAATTTACAATATTAAATGGTTAATTTAAAATAATTTTTTTCCTTTGTATGTGCACGATTTTCTTTTTAAATAAATGATATTCCTCAAGAAATGTTTTTATGATAAAAGAATTTATGTTTCATTTTTATGATATGCTTCATGGGAATTGTTTATGATGATAGTTGATTTCTTTATAAACCAAATATATAAGGTTCCATGACATCCCTTCAATGAATTGGGTATGTTTGTATTGGAATTTGATAGTGATTTTTATTCCAAGTGTAACAGCGATGGTTACATCCAAGTATAACCGTGAGGGTTATTTTATGGTAGCCTTGTTAGTTACATCATATGGAACTCATGAGTGTTACATAATAATTAATTATGATAATAAAATTATACTCCAAGTTACCTATATTATTTATTTATTCTTTATATGTTTTTATAGAAATATCATATTTTCATAAGGTAAGGTATTGGGTTTATGTTCAAAGGAAAGTATCTGTTACTTTTAAGGGTGAAAAATATATTTTTTTAAAATTAATTTTTTCAAAGAAACCTTTATTGGATTTATTTTTCCTTTAATATTTATTATGAAATATTTTATGAAAATATTTAAGTATAAAAGGTGATTTCTTGGGTAATAAAATGTTTATTTTGAGTCCAAAACTTATTTTGAAAAGAAATTTTTTTATAAGCATTTATAGAAAAATGATTTATTTATTTCTTTTTATGTCCCTTACTGATCTTTTTGTGCTAATAATAAGTTTTAAATTTTTTTAATAGGGTTTAAGGGAGAGTAATAACAAATATGAGGCCATGAAGAAAAATTTGAAGATTTATCATAAAAATAAAACATGTTTTATTTTAAAAGTATTTCCTTTTGTGAAAAAATGGATACTATGTAGAAGTGTCCACTTGTAATGTATGGGTTTACTTTGTAATATTTTTTCCTAATTCTATAAAAATCTAAACCTAAAAGATCTTTTGGAATGAAATAAAAATAATTCTAGTTAAAAAGGACTATAATATGTTTTATTTTAAGGTCAGTTACTTACTGGCAGAGCCCATGCAGGGGTGAGTATATACATACCTAGTAGGACATCTTGAAATCACCAAGCATAAAGAATAAAGTGAGTATTTAGATCATCATTAAAAATAAATGTCAATTATATCATGCGACATAAAAATAATAACCTAGATACACTCAATATAAACACTAAGTCTCATGGTAAGTTCACAACTATACTACCAATCTAAGATTTCACTCGAGACTTCAAGGTAATGCTTATCTGGGAGAACACACTCCATGAGTCTGATAACACTAATTCCACTAATCTGAGAGGTTGTTCCAATCTAGAATCTATGAATAATTATATTCAAGAACTCTGAAGACATCGATACACAGATAGGGGATCTCACCCAGGGCCTATGGGGTATACTTGTCCCTATCTAGAATAACTTTCTAAGTAGGGGATCAAATTCACAGGTATGTTGGTCACATGATTCCTAACCCAACCTAGGGAAGAATAAAATGATAGAGGATCACACTATAACTTTCTAAATTCAGATTCGACTCAACAATACCCTGATCTTGGTTGACCATATGGCCTCAAGCGCATCTCCCCAAATGCTAGAGGCTACCGACTAGAAGTGAGGGACTAGGTGTGTCAGTGAGGAGAATAAGAACTCATCACCAGAGTTTAGCACAATAGAATATCAATAATAGTCAATAGAAAAAGCATTATAATATTCAGATGATAGATAGACAACAAGTTTAGATAACAATTCTATGATTATATCATATAAAAGACGGACATGTCATGTGTTTATAAAACAACCAAAATAGGCGCACAACAACACAATATAATACATGTCCCCAAAATACCAAAAAGACCAAAAGTACTATCTCCTGATAGCATCATGATCCTCAACCCAATCCCGTGCTCCCCTACTCCTAAGCATGGAACAAAATCAAGCAACAATCTGTGGGTGCTTTCCTTAGTCCCTACCTATATCCAAATAGTTTATTTGGGTACCCAAAAGTCGCCTGAATATGGTGTGATGTATAATCCCAGTAGGTAACCACCCAAAAATCTATACAATCCAGGCTGTACAATATAAGCTAAGCAGTGTGCAAGTAAATAAGGTAACCAATAAATGAATATAAGGTTCCCATGGAATGTATAATATAGAACAAGTGATAATAAATATCCTATCAAGGCTCTCTAAAAAACAAGCACCATCTCTTATAACAAGGTAACTATAATAACTATAAGTAACCAACACGACCTTGTTGTACACCCATACATATCATGTCTATCACGACCTTTCCGTATAACCAAAAGTGTTAGAACATCCATGGATGTACTGTATAACCAAGTATATGATATTTACCATAGTCATGCCATATAATGAAGTGCCATAGTAACCATGACTGATCCATTCAACCAAGCATACCATATTACCCATAGCCGTGTCATATAATCAAAGTGTCAGACCATGAAGGGCCAGATCCAAGGTGTAGAAGACCAAGGAATCCTAGTCAAGTCCCAGGAGAATCTCAATGAAAAATTGGTAATGACATTGTTTGGAGTCCTAAGAGAATTTAATCCTAACATGTCCTACATGAGTCTAATAAAGTCGAATCCAAGGGGTATCAAGGCCCAAATCATCCCACATAATTAAGAACTAAGGAGCATACTCTATCCAAAGCATCCACTACCGAGTCAAGATCCAAGTAGTAACATCCAAGGAATCTAAATGGAATCCAGAACCTTTTTATACCAACCTAGGAATCCACTACTATTTCAAATACATCTCTATCTATTCATCAATCAGTTTCATTACAATTTCACTTCATGATTATACCCACTCATCATTAACAATTCACATTCAAGGAAACCAATGAGTATACCCACTCATTCAACCATTTCCATTTAATCTATTTAATCAATTAAAGCATGTAATATCATGATAAAATAGGTTAAGGAGGAAGTATATCTCCTAGTCAATCAATTAAATTCCATTTAATTAACTAAGGGATTCCTATAACCAGGAAAGCTCAAATCACACCCCTTGGGTGGTTCAACATTAAGTGAAGTCAAAAGGGAACACCCCATGTGTGACCTTGGTTGGGTAAACAACCACCAAAACATCTCAAGGGAACCTAAGGGATTCCCTAATAGGCCCCAATTCATTTAATCCAATTGTTTAATTTAAATTCAGGGTTGCGTAGTTAAGTGTGGCAAGAGGCACAATGGAATATAGACTAATAAATCACCAAAAACAATTGAAAAGGTATAAAACAACTACCATAACTTGGTAGTAGAGTGCTCGTCTAGTATCATCTTATGATTTGACTCATATTGAGAGAAAAATGAAGAACATATGAAGATCTTGAAAATAGGGAAAAAGAGATTGCACTTAAATATCACAACCAATACTAAGAAGAAAAAATAACATCTAAAAAGGAATTGAGATATTACCGGCATCGATCTAATGTGACCAAAGGTGAAAGAAATAGATTTTAGATATTAAAATGGGAGAACATCCTACCTCTTGGATTTCTTGGGTGCTCCTATGCATGAAAAGAGAGGGTGAAGGATTTTATCCAAAATAGAGGCCCAAACCTCTTATTTTTTTAAAAACTTCTTGGGTGTTTACATGATGTGTAAATACCTTACACTTTGTGTAAATATCTGGGTCTTCCTCCCTAGAAAAACCCTTTACACGATGCGAAAGATCTTGGCCACACCATGACACATCGTGTATCCTAATTATATAGCATGTAATTGGCTTGCAGCTAATATAAATCCCTCCATCCTCTTTCTTCCCAAGAACTAACCAACCGTACCATAAACCATCTTAAGGTATAATCCAAAAATAATTTAAGAAATAGTTCAACTAGAAACAAAAGAATCCATACCTCAAGAAAAACCTGAGATCTTACAATATACCCCCCTTAAAGAAATTTGTCCCTGAATTTCCCTCTCAAGGGTGGTCAAGATTTGTTTTAGAACAACTTTGGCTACTTATCATGTATGTCGGCCTCCCGATCCTATATTTAATATTGTAAATAGCCATGCTTCCATAGCACCTGTACTAGAGGAACTGACTGGCCTCATAAAACCTTCGTGCTCCTACTAACAATATGAATCTGATGCTCCTCAAAGGATATATCAACCTATAAATCAACATCCTTAGGCTGAAAATCATGAGATTATTTTGAGTGATAGCAGAAAATTTGATATACATGGAATAATTCATTCATGGTTCGATACCTCTAAGGTAACTGCAACTGATAGGCTACCAGCCCGACTTTATCCAGAATCTCAAATGACTTGATATATCATAGTGAAAGATTACCTTATCTCTAGATTTATCTATGTCCCAGCCTCTATGAAACATGTAAAAATACCCAATCCCTAACCTCAAACTCCATAGGTCATCTGTAGAAATCAATGTAAGATTTCTGTCAAGAATTTCTAGTAGCCATTCACTTTTGAAGCAACTAGACCTACTCAGAAGTCTCTTTCATGATATGTGGTCAGAATAAATCTTCCTCACCTGCCTCTAACTAGCACAGGGGTGAATGAAATGACATACCATACAGAGCCTCATAAGGTGTCATCTGCATCATTGCATGATATCTATTCTTTTAGGAGAACTCAACCAAGGGTATATGCCTCTCCCAAGACCCCCAAAATTTAGGATGCATGCACACAACATGTTTTCAAGAACTTTTATTGTATGATCTGACTGAATATTATTCTGAGGGTGGTATGATATGATCAAAATCACTTATGTACCCAGTGCCCTCTACAAACTCTGATAAAAACAAGATGTAATCCAAGCATCCCTATCTAAAACGATAGTATGTGGGACCCCGTAAAGTCATACTATCTCAAAAATATACAAACTCCCAATCTCATCAACACTGAAGGTCTTCATGATCAGTAGGAAATGTGAAAACTTCATGATTCCATCGATAAAAACCCAAACAACATCACTACCTTGAGGCGACCTTGGTAAACTGGTCACAAAATCCATCACAACATCATCCCATTTCCACTTAGGAATAGGTAACTTCTATAAAAGTCTAGCTGGTCGCTGTTGTTCCACCTTCACCATTTGATAGGTGGAACACCTCATAAAAAAACCAACTACCTCTCTTTTCATACCCAACCAAGAATACTGATGGAATAATCACGATACATCTTGGTGACATAGGGATGCACTACCCAAACTGAGGAATGAAAACCCCGTATCATCTCCTTTCATATGTCCACTAAAACCCAAACACGACCATGGATACATAGAATCTCATCCTTTCTTATGGTCCAACCAGGTGGTGGATCCTCACTTTCCACACTCTCTTGTAGGACTAAGCCCTTCGAATCCGATAGCTATCTCATCCTTACTTTATCTAGTAGGGTATAGGTCACAGTTTAGGATGAAATATAAGTCCACCCCTGACTTTCCTGCACCTCCACATGCATCTCATAGAACAAAGCCATAAATGGTCACTCGTTACTGGCCCACTGAACTTCCCATATCTGATTCCTTCTTCTCAGTGCATCATCCACTTCATTACCTTTACTAGGTGTATAGTCAAGCTCAAAATCAAAATGCTGTAGCTACTCAACCCACCTTTACTGCCTCAGATTTAGATCACACTGTGTAAATATGTACTTGAGGCCTTTGTGGTCCATGTACATCACAAAATGCTCTCCTAGTAAATAATGTCTCGAACATCGCAAATCATGAACGACTCTAGCTAACTCGAGATCGTGCGTTGGGAAGTTCTTATCATGTGTCCTCAACTGCTGAGATTTGTATTCCATGAATCTATCCCCCTGCATCAGCACTTCTCCAAGACCGATACATAATGTGTCATAATACACAGTGTATCTTCTGCCCAGATATGGCAGTATCAAGGCTGGTACTGAAGTCAATCTTCCTTTAAAATCCAGAAAAATCTTTCTCATAGATATCTAACCATACAAACTTCACACTATTCTTAGTCAAGCCCATCAATGGCGCTACAAACCATGAGAAGTCCTATATGAAATGCCTACAATATCTAGTTGTCCCCAATAAACTTTGTATTTCAAATACATTATTGAGATTCTCCCAAGAAACTAAAACTCTCACCATCTCTAGGTCAACTGATACTCTTGTCTCTGAGATAATGTGACCCAGGAAGTGAGTTTGATCCATCAATAAGTAGCACTTTGTGAGCTTAGAATATAACTGATTCCCTCTTAGTGTATCTAAAATGATCCCAATATGTTTGTCATGGTCGTGTCCATTATGGTAATACACCAATATATTTTCCATGAAAACCACCTCAAAAAAATCTAGATAAGGATTGAAGAGATGATTCATCAGTTCCATGAAAACCGCTGGTGCTTTCATGAGTCTGAACAGAATAACCAGATACTCATATAGATCATACCTACTAAGAAACAATGTATGAGGTATGTATGCAGGTCAAACACATACCTGGTGATATCCTAACCACAAATCAAATTTAAAGAACACCCAAGCTCTTCAAAGCTGATCAAATAGGTCATCTATCCATGGAAAGGGATATCAGTTCTTAACTGTTAGTTGGTTCCATTTTCGATAATCCACACATAGCCTAAGGGTATCATCTACATTTTTCAAAAAAGTACTAGAGAACCCCATGGAGAAGTACTGGGTTGAATAAACCACTTTGTCTCCAAATCCTCTAGCTACATCTTGAGCTCTTGCAACTCCATCATAGCCATCCTATATGGAGGAATGCGTACTAGTGTATCACCTAGCACTAGCTCGATAAAGAACTTTACCTCTCTATTAGGAGGTAAACCATAAAATTCATCTAGGAAATTGTCCCTAAAACGATCAACCACTGGAGGAAATTCCTCCTAAATCACTTTTATTAGCCACTGAATGAGGCTAATATTCATTGTTAATATATATAATATTAATTTTCTTTATTATTCATAAACACCATTTTAGTGCATTTTACACTTAACATTATTTCATATTATAATTGTAATTCCTTCTTAAAATTCACTATTACATGGTACATTTTTTAACATCATTTAAATTACCCAAAATAGCCTTGATTTTATTTTCATATTTTATTTTTAGGTCTATCATGCTACAAGTAACAATTCAAACTTTTTAATTATCTAAAGATTCACATTGGAAGACCCCTAAAATGGGATTTCATGGCAACACATTCTAAAAGTAAACTGGACATCAGCCTAATAAAGATACTGTAGCGGATAGTATCCAAGGCCAATTATTCTAAAAATTTCTCTGAAGATAGAGACCATCATGAGGAACATTTCATTAAATAGTGGCCAAAGCTAATTCTGATGTTTGAATGGAGTTCCAGGCGGCCCAAGTTGAAGATAAATTTATGGGCCAGATTCTGTGGCCTAGAAAAACAACCCACCATTTTACACATATCTCATAATAAATAAAATATTTTGGGCTTAAACTTTTCATACAGTTAGGGGAAATCCTGAGATCTATTTTTTTTATTTTATGAATCACTCCAATTATTCCATCTATAAGGCCATCTATGCACCTTTGTTAAGTGTATGAAAGATGGATGCAACTTCGGGTCAAGGGTGGAAAAGTCTCATCTCCCTTACTTTCCACCACCCTAGGCCTACCACCATTAACTGAGGAGACTTGGATAGATTGGGGATCGACTTAAGGCTCTAAAAATTCCAATTTAAGGTAGTGGTTTTGGATTATTGAGTGATCCTGGAGATTTTCTTTCATTGTAATGTTATTATGCCTATTTGTCTTTGTAATGTTCTTCTTTCTCATGCAAGTTGTTCGAATCATCTTAGTTCTTAATAAAATTTCTTCTTTTCCTCTTATTCTAATTTTCTTCTTATAACTTTGATACCATTACCTTAAGGTGTGAATTTATTCACACTATACCTTGTGATATTCTTCACACAACGGTGGAGTGATTGCTTTCTTTTTATTGTTTTTTTACTTCTCTAATTCCTCCCTCATGAGTCTACTTTCTGCTTCCATTGAAACCATAGAATCAATGAAGGGATAAATTTTTTATGGGTTGATCCAATGGAGTATCAAGGGTATATATTAGATGTTATTTCTCAATCTCTAAATGTTTTTGATTTATTTTAATTGAGTTTCTTTTATTGAAGGATTTTATCTCTTCCTCTTCCTTATTGAATTTTATTGCCCCACTTTTATGTGCTAATAAGACCATTTACCTTGGAGTGCTCATGAAAATGATCCTACAAGTATATAGGTGATTATCATGTTTTTTTGAAGGTGTTTAACCAGTAAGTGATGAGGTTAGTTTGAATTTATTAAATTAATCCTTCTTGAGTTAATGAAATTGAAATTGTTAAAAAAAGGGAATTCATCCAATCCACCCTAAGTGATAACCTATAATCAAATCATTCTTTTAATTTGAATTAACTTAAGTATCTTAGAGTTTAAGCAAACCCATATAAAACCAACAAAATTTGTCCACTTCATAGCAAAAAATAGTCCATATAATGCACATGTCTATAGGTTTCTTCTAAGGTCTATGAGGATTCGATAACCCAAGCTAAACTACAAGCAACCACTTAAACCTAAAAACATGGGTAAATTTGGGAGAGAACATATTTTGGCACCATTTTCGGGGACCCAATTAAGTCATATTATCACCCATTCTATTATCCCCCATTTCTCTTTTCTCACCCCAAATTCTCTTATCTTTTCCTTTTCTCATTTTTTTCTCTTTTGGCGCATGTCCGCCTACACTCGCGATCAATCAAACCGTTTAGTTAGGGTGGATAGTCTTGGGGTTGGGGAGTCAAGTAAACCAATAGAAATATTTCCATTAGATCCTAATCTTCCTAATACTCCAAATTCAAAAATTGAACCCATTTCAATGGAAGGTCTTCAAAGAAACCAACTCATAAACCCGGGTGTGAACTAAAATGGAAATCCAACTGCGGCAACCCCAAACTTGGGGAATGCAGTCAATCAAATCATGAATGAATACCTCACACTTTCCTGGACCAATGCCACCTCATGCATTAGACACAATTCCCTAGGAGATTTCAATTACATCTTTAAAATCCATGTTTTAAACCACCTTCCCACATTCCATGGAATGGAGTATGAGATGCCCTACCTTCATGTTAAGGAGTTCAATGACATTGTAGAAACCATGTGTCCCCTAAATCAACTAGAATCAGCTAAGATGAGGATATTTAATTTTTATTTAAAGGATCTAACTAAAAATTGGCTAAAAAATTTGAGACCATAATCCATCAACTCTTGGGACCAACTACAAAGAGAATTTTACAAAAAATAATTTCCCAACCACAAAACAATTTCACTTAAAAAGAGCATCCAAAACTTTTTTTAAAAAGAGGGAGAGTCATTCTACGAAACATGAGAAAGGTTAAAAGACACTCTAAACATGGTTCCACACCATGTTTTTTCTATTCCTGAACAAGTGATAATTTTCTATGAAGGTTTGGGTCTGTGGAAAAAACAATTCATTAACATGATGTGTAATGGAACTTTCAAAAACAAAGCCCCAAATGATGCTTACAAGTTTCTAGAAAGCCTTGATGACCAAAATCAAACATGGGAAACATCACCTTACTATGAGAATCCACTCAAACCTAGTGGAATTTACACACTTATGGAGGAGGAAAGCCTTAGGGTGAAACTTGCTGCACTCACTAGGAAGGTCGAGGAGATCGATCTTAAGAAGGTCCATGAAATTCAAACTGTTGACCCTGTTTTCACAATTTGTGACAAACATGGAAACAATACTAACAAATTCCCAACCATCCCTTACATTAAAGATATTATTCTAGGAGGACCACTAGCGGAGGTCAATGATCTAAACTTTAAAAATCCCTAATACCAATAACTTCAAACCATCAAAACTAGAAAGGCACCCATGCCTACTTAGGCAATACCATCCTCAAATTTAAGGTGAGAGTTAAGTTTCACTCAAACAACTCATGAACAACTAAAGGCTGTGACTATTTTAAGAAGTGGGAAATCAATTGATAAAACTAAACAAATAAGTTAGAAACCATGTGAAGCTTAAAACTCTAATGAAAATTCAAATGAACCACATGATCAAACTGAGGAAACTGATAACAATGTGAAAGAAACAACCCTTAAAAAAAAACCCCAAAACCTACACCATTTCCTCAACGCATGAGGGGGAAAACCAAGCCTGAATTGAATGAAAAATTTAGGGAAATATTCTCACAAATAAAGTTAAACATTCCAATCCTTAATTCTATTCAAACCATTCCTGTATACTCAAAATACCTTAAATAAATATACACATTTAAAAGGAAATTCTCACATAAGAACCAATTCCTTCTAGCAGTAAATGTTATTACAAAAATCCAAGGAACCCTTCCACAAAAGATGAAATACCTAGGATGTCCTTACATCAATATTGAACTAGGATAGAACAAAGTTGTCAAAGCCTTGTGTGACCTAGGTGCCAGTGTTAATCTCATTCCCTATGTAGTGTACTGCCAGTTAGGTCTGGAAGAGCTCCAACCTACATCTATCACACTTTAACTTGCTGATCGTAGCATTAGGGTTCTAAAGGGGATTTTAAAGGATGTTCTGGTAAAATTAGAAAACTTCACCTACCCTACTAACTTCATTTTCCTTGACAACAATCCTAACTTAGGCAACAAGGAACAAACCCCAATCATCCTTGGTTATCCCCTCCTTGAAACAATCAACTTTGTTATCCAATTCTGAAATGGGAACATGAACATCAACTTTGGAAACATGAGTCTAGACTTGAACATATATAATGCAAGCTCACAAATAGAGGATGATGAGGAAATTCATGAAGTAAACATGATAGGAAGCGTTGATAATGAATCTATAGAACATTAAGGAATATTTGATGAATGTTTAAATCAGGATGAGATTAATTTCCTTTTTTCACATGAAGGAAGTCTATCTCCTTGGCTAGAATAACTTTCAAATTGATCCTATAATGAAATCTTAAGACAAAAAATCAGTGAAATATTTTAGGAAACCACATTCATGGAGACCACTCCAACTTCCTTCCCTAAATCTGATCAAGCCAATCTAGTAGCTGAAACTTCTACACATGGGGAATCAAACCTATCAGAAACTCTAAAAAAAGAAATTGATCTTGAGCCAATGTCCCAATATTCTGCTGAAATTTTGAACCAACCTGATCTTGAATTTAAAGAACTTCTTTCTACACTTAAGTATGCATTCCTAGGATAAAATGGAACACATCATATTTTAATTTCTTCTTCTCTTCAAGCTGATCATGAGAGGATGCTTCTAGATGTACTTAGAAAACACAAGAAACCCATTGGATGGACCCTGTATGATATTCCTGAGATTATCCCACTTATTGGGACTCATAGGACTGTTTTGTAATTTTATTAAAATCCATTTCATCAAACTCAACAGAGACTCAATCCTAATCTCATGGAAGTAGTGAGAAAAGAACTTTTGAAATTTTTATAATTTGGTATCATATATCCCATAGCTAAGAGTGAGTGGGTCAGCCCAATCCAAGTGGTTCTAAAAAAAGTTGGAATCACAGTGATAACCAATAAGGATGGAGAAATTCTTCCAACAAGGGTGAGTAGTGGCTGGAGAGTCTGCATCGACTATAGGAAGCTAAACTCATTTACCAAGAAAGACCATTTACCCTTACCATTCATTGACCAAGTCCTTGAGAGATTCACAGGTCACGCCTTCTAATTTTTCTTAGATGGGTAATCAAGGTATAATAAAATTAAGGTCTCCCTATAGGATCAAGGAAAGACTACATTCACATGTCCATTCAACACCTTTTCTTTCAAACGCATGCCCTTCGGGTTATGCAATGCCCCTGGAAGCTTCCAACAGTGCACGATGGGAATCTTCTCAAACATGGTAGGAGATTTTCTTGAGGTCTTCATGGATGACTTCTCTGTATTTGGGGATACTTTTGAGGGATGTATTAGGAATGTGGAGAGAGTTTTTTCCGAATGTGAAGAAATAAATCTGGTCCTAAACTGGGAAAAATTCCATTTCATGGTTAACCAGGGGTTAGTCCTTGCCCATATAGTCTCCGGTAGGGGGATTGAAGTTGATAAATCCAAGGTTGACATCATTCATTACCTTCCATCACCCAAAACTGTCAAGAAAGTGAGGTATTTATTAAGACATGCTAGTTTCTATAGAAGGTTCATTAGGAATTTCAGCTCTATTTCATGACCACTTTGTGCTATATTGGTGAAATATTCTCCATTTTTATGGATAGAAAGTTGTGAGGAATCATTCTCTACACTCAAGTCATCTCTTATCTCTCCACTTATCATGCAATCTCTAAATTGGAATCTTCCTTTTGAGATCATGTGTGATGCGAGTGACTTCACTGTAGGAGAAGACTTAGGACAACAGTGTGAGAAAAATCCATGTGTCATTACTTATGCAATCAAATCCTTAAATGATGCCCAAATCAACTACACCACCACTGAAAAGGAGTTACTTTCTATTGTGTTTTCATTAGAGAAGTTTGGGTCCTACCTCTTAGGATCCCCCATCACTATGTTCACTGACTATTCTATACTGAAATACCTCTTCCAAAAACAATATGCTAAGGCTAGACCAATTAGGTGGGTCCTTCTCTTAAAATAATTTGACCTCACAATAAAGGACAAAAAGGGTGTTGAAAATGTTGTAGCTTATCACCTCTCTAGGATAGAATTCAATGACAAATTTTCTCACCTCTTTGTGTCTTCTTTATTCCCTGATGAATACCTATACTCCATGAGTGACTACCCTTGGTATGCCAATATAGCCAACTTCTTAGTTATAGGGGTCATTCAAAAATTCTTAGGGACTCAAGCTAGAAGAAAATTCCTTTCTGATGTCAAGAACTATGTGTTTGATGATCCATACCTTTATAAGTTCTGTCCTGACCAAGTCATGAGGAGGTGTGTCCCATAATCTAAAAAAGAGTCCATCCTTAAATTTTATCATAGCGAGGCATGTGGGGATCACTTTCACTCTAAGAAAACATATAATAAGATTCTTCAGTGTGGTCTCTTCTAGACCACCCTCTCAAGGGACTCCTATACATTTTGTCAAAGATGTCCTAAGTGTCAATAAGTAGGGTCCAACACAAAAAGGAATCAAATGCCACTCACTCCCATATTAGTGGTTGAAATATTTGACTATTGGGGAATTGATTTCATGGGTCCCTTCCCAAACTATAGAGGATATATTTACATTCTCTTAGTTGTTGATTATATCTGAAAATGGGTTGAGAAAATTCCCACAAAATCCAATGATCATCAAAATGTGATTAGATTCCTAAAAGAAAACATCTTCTCTAGATTTAGAATTCCTAGGGCTATCATTAGTGATCCTAGAACTCATTTTTTCAATCGTCCAATCTTAACTCTCATGGAAAAGTATGGAATTTATCATAAAGTGTCTAATGCTTACCACCCACATACCAATGGTTAAGCTAAGTTATCCAATTGAGAAATCAAACAAATTATTGAGAAAAAAGTTAATCCATATAGGAAAGATTGGTTGGGAAAAATCTTATATACTCTTTGGGTATATAGAACCTCATATAAAACCATTTTAGGAATGTCCCCATATAGGTTGGTTTATAGAAAAGCATGCAATTTTCCAGTGGAGATTGAACATAAGGCTTTTTGGGCAATTAAGAAAATGAATTATGACCTTTCATTGGCCATAATAAAAAGGAAATTAGATCTCAATGAACTTGAGGAACTTAGGATGGAGGATTATGAAAATTCAAGGATAAATAAAGCTAGAGTTCAAGCCTACCAATCTCAAAATATTTAAACCAAACACATTGTACCAGGTAAAACTATTCTTTTTTATAGTTCTAAACTTCATTTACACCTAGTAAATTTGAGGTCTAGATGGTTAGGTCCATACATAGTACATAAGGTGTACCCCCATGGGGTTGTAGAAATTAAAGATCCCACCAATGGTCAAACATTTAAAGTTAATGGTTATATAGTCAAAACATTCATTGAAACATTACAAAAAAATGAATTTGATCAAAACTTGTGTGAAAAAAAATTAGATGAGGAAAATACTTAAATAATTAAGGGTCTAAGTCGAGCTAGAGACATTAAACCAAAGCACTGCATGAGAGGCAACCCGTGGTTTTCATCTTTGTGAATCATATTTTTTTTAAAAAATAGTATTAATAAATCAATTTTATATTAAAAAAATACTTAACTTTGTATATGATAGTACCATAGACTATTGACCTATTCTTCTATTATGAGTATGGATGGGTATGAATGGGGAGTGCCATATTCATCCGTGTCACGTGGTGTGATCCTTGAGTAATACTTTACCCAAAAATTTAACAAGAAGACAATGTATCATCAGTTTATTTTTATGGGTTTATAGGTTTAAAATATATATATATAAGGACACGTCGTAGGTCGTGGGGAAAACCCCGTCACAACTGGTGAAACCGTGGGGACTCGAACCTGAGATAGAAGGGAGACATGGAAGTGTGCCTACCACTGACCTATGGGTTATAGTGCTTCTTTTTTCTATAATTTTTGTATATATACTTATATTTTACTTTTATTATATATATATATATATAAATATATATATATTGTTTTGTTTTGTTTGTTTGTTTGTTTTTCCTTTTTACACTAGGGAACTCTACGAGTGACATAGATATCAAAGGACTAAATTGGAGTATCACGAACTTCAACTTCAACCACCAGGTGACTTCATTCAATGATCCTCATTTTCAATTTCCTTTTTGAACTCCCCTTCTCTGCCTCTATCCCCTTCTAAAATCTCTTTTCCTCAAACACTGGGGAAAGTGTTATTTTAAGTTTGTGGGGGGGGGGAGATGAAATAAAAAATTTGATTTTGTGTAAAAAAATTGCTTTTGTGTGAAAATTATTGATTTGAAAAAAATGTGTGTAAATGGAAGGAAAAAATCCTTTAACTTTTAACATGATAATACGCATTTCACACTTTGAAACTAAATATCAAATAATTTATCATGCCCTAATTTTAATTTTAATCCATGTATAATTTCATGAGCATAGATTTTGGAAAGTGTGGCTATCTAATTTGAAATTTCATCGTTTATAATTTCATCCAAATAGAAAAAAAGAGATCACAATGCACATCCTTTGGATAGTGGGGTATTAGTTTGAGTTCATGGGGTCCCCCAAATAAATATCATATGTTTGGTGATCATTTTAGTTTTAATATTAGTATTCAAAAAAAAAAACAAAAAAAAAACAATAAATTTGCGCATAGAGCAATGAAATGACCTAATGCATGGTTTTCAGCACTTGGGGATCGTGAATCCATAGTTTTATGGCCCAGAGTTAGTAATTTTATCTCTATTTATGGTAATATGACTTTTTTTTGACCAAGTTAACTCAAGATGATGCCTGAGTATATAGGATTCACTTGGTGCCCTATGGTCTTTGAGCCTGGGAGTCATCGGCAAAGTCTCGCTACATGGGTTGACTCTTTTGAGTGAAATTTCAATTACCATGGAAATATTGAAAAAAAATTGAATACTCATCTTAATATTGAAATGTGATTCCACCTAGCACTTCCTTCATTTCACCCTTGAATAAAGATGAACCTCCATGTCTATTGTGATACACAACACATCCTTATACTTAATTGATATTGGATGAAATATGGTGATGAATTTGAACAAAGGAATGGGCTTGGGATTGAGATCTGCTTATGAAACTATCTTGCATTAAAATATTTTTATGGGTTTCATAGTTATTTTTTATAAGTTTTTTTGGTGATAATTGTGTATTAAAATGTTTTTGGAAAAGGGAATTTGAATTTCATATTTTTGAGATATATTTTGCTCGGGACTAGAAAAAATCAAGTTGGGGGGTGTGATTAGCCACTGAATGAGGATAATATTAATTTTTAATATATATAATATTCATGTGATTTATTATTCATAAAATCCATTTTAGTGAATTTTACACTTTGAACATTATTTCATATTATAATTGTAATTCCTTCTTAAAATGCACTATTACATGGTACATTTTTTTTAACATCATTTAAAGTACCCAAAATGGCCTTGATTTTATTTTAATGTTTTATTTTCTGGTCTATCATGTTACAATAAACAATTTATACTTTTTAAGTATCTGAAGATTAACATTGTAAGACCACCAAAATGGGCTTTCATGACAACACATTCTGGGAAAAGTAAACTAGAAAGTAGCCCAATAAAGAGAATGTAGAATCCAGAATCCAAGCCCAATTATTCTAAAAATTTATCTGAATATAGAGGAAATCATGGGGAACATTTAATTAAACAGAGGAAAAAGATAATTTGGTTTTTTAAATGGAGTTCCAGGCAGACCAAGCTGAAGATAAATTTCTGGGCCAGATTCTGCGGCCCAAAAAAATAGCCCACCATTTTACATATATCTTGTAATCAATAAAATATTTTAGGCTGAAACTTTATAGAAGATTATGGGACATAAAGAGATAAATTTTTGAATTCTGTGTATCACTACAATTATTCCATCTAGAAGTCCATCTAGGCACCTCTATTTAGTGAATGAAAGATGGCTGCAACTTCGGGTCAAGGGTGGAAAAGTCTCCTCTCCCTTACTTTCCACCACCCTAGGCCTACCAACATTAATTGAGGAGACTTGGACAGATGGGGGATATACCCAAGGCTCTCAAAATTCCTATTTAAGGTAGTAGTTTTAGATGATTGAGGGATCTTGGATCTTTGTTTTCATTGTAATTTTATTATGCCAATTTTTCGTTGTAACGTTCTTCTTTCTCATGTAAGTTGTTCAAATCATCTTAGTTATTAATAAAATTTCTTCATTTCCTCTTATTCTATTTTTCTTTTTATCACTTTTATACTATTACCTTAAGGTGTGAATTTATTCACACCATACATTATGATATTCTTCACACAACAGTGGAGTGATTTCTTTCTTTTTATTGTTTTTTTACTTCTCCAATTCCTCCCTCACAAGTCTACTTTCCGCTTCCATTTAAAACATAGAATAAATGGAGGGATAACTCTTTTATGGGTTGATCAAAGGGAGTATAAAGGGTCTAGATTGGATTTTATTTCTCAATCTCTAAATGTTATTGATTTCTTTTACTTGAGTTTCTTTTATTCAAGGATTTTCTCTCTCCCTCTTCCTTGTTGAATTTTATCGCCCCACTGTTATGTGCCAATAAGATCCTTTACCTTGGAGTGATCATGAAAATGATCCTACAAGTGTATAAGTGATAATCATGTGTTTGTGAATATGTTTAAATAGAAATTGATGAGGTTAGTTTGAATTCATTAAATAAATCCTTCTTGAGTTAATGAAATTGAAATTTAAAAAAAAAGGGAATTCATCCAATACACCCCAAGTGATAACATAGGATCAACTCATTCTTTTAATTTAAATTCACTTAAGTCTATTAGAGTTCAATTAAACCCATCTAAAATCTATACAAGTTGGCCACTTCATAGAAAAAAATAGTCTATATAATGCACGTGTCTATAGGTTTCTTCTTAGGTCTCTAAAGATTCAACAACCCAAGATAAACTACAAGCGACCGCTTAAACCTAAAAACTTGGGTAAATTTTGGATAGACCACACTCCCTGATCATTCAAATAAAAACTAGTGATTTGGTCTATCATTACTCCCATCCTAAAATGCTATGGTCCAGCATGGCTTCTTGGACATCACATTCACCCTTATGAGTATAAACTGCAACCTCCAGTGATGTGAAAGTCACCCTCTAATGATAGTAGTCAATGTAAGATAAAAAATCTACTAGCAATTACATCCTGAGTATGAATTCAAACCCTATCATCTCAAGTAAAAAAATATTCCAGATTAAGTGACACCCACCAACATCAAGGGGGAACTCCCTACACTAGTGTACATTCTCCTTTATGATTTCCAATAGAGTGCCTAGTATTATAACACTATCATAATATAGTATAACGATCCTAAGGATTTTCAACATAGGTGAAGACATGTAACTATGTGGTTCACATATATCAAAAAATAATATGCAAAAGTATAATATACTAAGATCATACCTCTCACCACAGATGGTTTGGCGCCTTCCACCTTAGGGGTAGGCTGTAGGGAATAAATCTATCCTGAACCATGACCCCATGACACAACCACACTACCCGGAGTTGGTCCACTCTGATTTATAAGTGTAACTAGTTCCTAGCTACCTCGACCATGACCACCTCTACCTTATTCTAATCAAGTGGCACTGCACTAGCTCCCTACCTGATGTAGATCCGAGAAATGAATTCTTAAACCTGGTGTCGGAGCTGACCCCATACCACTCACTATTGGAGGGAAGATCCTGAAAAAATACTTCATTTGGACCATATTAGTGCAATATAGACACTTGAATGAGTTGTAGTAGTACTAATTATTCATGTGGCCCCATATTACATACTAATGATATAAGACCAAGCTACCAGTATTCACGGCCTGACTGGTACTCATCTCACAAGAAGCCTCAAAACGTTGCTTCCTACCATTGGAAGTTGAGCTACTAGGTTAAGGGACTGCGCTTCTTTACTCTGTGCCCCTATGTTTGCTTTGGTTCTACTCTATAATCAGTTCCTGATTCACAATTTCAGTAATAGGGGTCAATATGAACACATTGACCTAAGATTGAATGGCATGTCAGAGACCTTCATCAAAACATATCTCCCTTGATAACTCATCACCCACATACGTCAGTGCAAAATGCTGCAACTTTGTAAAGAATTCTGAGTAATCCATAACCATAATAGTAACTTGATCCAGATGAATGAAATCACTAGCATGATATTACCATAGAGTATCAGGGTAAATTTAGTCATAGAACCTAGTTTGGAAATCAATCCAAACTATGTCTTGTAGTCAGTTAACCTAGTTCAGAACATCCCACCAGCACTTTTCTTCCCCACAAAGAATATATATAGTGAGATTCACTCTCCTCTCAGGAGGTGTCTCTATATTCTTGAAGATCAAAAGTGTAGTATCAATCCATAACTCAATAGCCTGTGGACCTCCATCCCCAATTTTTTTTGGAGGATACTGCTATTGGAACACACATGTCAGCTCTTCCATAGATAAGGAAGGCTGTGGTGCTCCCTGAAAATTATGCATGAAGTGATAAAACCCATCAAAAAATTGTGCCTCAACACCTATGTCTAGAACAATAGTTGGTGTCACAATTGGAACTAAAAGAGGATCCACCGGTATCCCATGGCCCACTGCCTCCAGAGCGTGGTAATCACCTCCATATCAATAAGACTAGTGGTCTTTGTGGTGGCATGACTTTACAATGCTAAACACATACCTAAGAAAATAATTATATCAAATATCACAGCTCAAAAGTGTAGGACAGGTCAAAACCCTCCTAAACATAGGTCATACCACATAGCCTGCTCCTAAAGTCAAGACTGAAAAAGGAACAGTCACAAACTCTACTAGAGACACTGCCTCTTGCCCACTCAAAATTCGAGTCTAGGTAAAGCACTCTATTTCTCATCTCAATTTTTCATTGGAATTCATATTTATTTCACATTTCATTTTTTAAAAATTTTGAATCAAAAGGTGCATCAATTCCCAATAAATAATGGCCCATACTCTTTATGAACAGAAAGATGGAATCACTTTCTCTACACACTATACAAAAATTCTATCAAAATAGTAGGTATAACTATCAAGTCACCTATCACAATAGAATGAAATATGAAATGAATCCTAAATGGAATATCATAATGCATGTCATGTGATTTATAGAAAGTGAATAAAATGATGCATGAGATTAAATACTCTCATCTCATCAGAATGAAATAGAATATAACCCATAATCATATTAATAATAACATCACAATTTAATTACATCACACATGGTGGAATCAAATCAACTATAATAATCAGAATCTAGAAAATAACAATTTTTTGTTTGAGGCAATTTGGATTTTTCCTATATGTGGGGTAGCTACTCCCAAGCACAACTCATTACCAAACTTCTATTTCTTATTATCCATTTCAATTGTCACCAAATATTAAATAAAACTATAAAAGAACATTCTGATACCAATTTTTAATGTCTCATGCTTGGATGCCACTCAATAGTGTCTCAAGACTAATTGGACACATGACCTCAAGCACATCTCCCCAAATTCTAGAGGTTGCCAATTAGCAGTGAGGACCTAGGTGTGTCAGTGGGGAGAACATGCCCTCATCACTAGAATATAGCACAATGGAATAACAATAATAGTCAACAATGAAATTATTATAATAGTCAAACAAAAGATAGACAACAAGGATAGATAACAATGCCATAAGTATCTCATATAAAATATGAACATGTAATGTGTCTATAAAATAGAAAAAATAGGTACACTGTAGTACAACACAATACATGTCCCCAAAATACCAAAAAGACCAAAAGTACCATCTCCCGATAGCATCATGAGCCTCAGGCTAGTCCTGTGCTCCCCCACTCCTAAGTATGGTACAAAATTAAGAATTAAACAATGGGAACTTGACCTAGTCCCTACCTGCATCCAAATAGTTTGTTTGGGTACCCAATGATGGTCTGAACAAGGCGTGAGATACAATCCCAGTAGGTAACCACACAAAGATCTATGCAATCCAGGATGTGAAATATAATCTAATAAGTATGAATGTAAAGTAGGTAAATAGTAAATGAATTTAAGGTTCCCATGGAATGTATACTACAGATCAAGTGATAATAAATCAGCTCTCAAGGATCCTTTCAAAACAAGCATCATCTCCTATAACAAGGTAGTTATAACAACCAGAAGTAACCAATACAACCTCGCTATACACCCGTATATATCATCTTAACAAATACCTTTCCATATAACCAGAAGTTTTAGAACATCCATGACTGAGCTGTATAACCAAGTATATTCCATGACCGTTCCGTATAATGAAGTGCCAGAGTAACCACGACTGAGCCATTCAACCAAGCATACCATATTACCCATGGTCGTGCCATATAATCAAAATTTCATACGATGAAGGGATAAATACAAGTTATAGAAGACCATGACATCCTCATCAAGTCCCAAGAAAACATCGATGGAAACTCAGTAATGGAACCACTTAGAGTCCTAGGAGCATGTCATTCGAACATTTTCTACATGAGTCTAAGAAATCCAGATCAAAGGGGTAGCAATGACCAAGGCATCCCATAGAATCAAGACCCAAGGAGCATACTCTATCTGAGGAATCCATTAATGCTTGAATATACAAGGACTAATATCCAAGGCATCTAAATGGAATAAAGACCCTTGGTATAACAACCTAGGTATCCACTACCATTTCAAATATATCTCATTCCATTCTTCAATCAACTCCATTAACATTTTACACCATGAGTATACCCACTCATCATTCACAATTCACACTCAAGGAAACCAATGAGTATAAACTCTCATTCAACCATTTACATTTAATCAATTTAATCAATTCAAGCATGTAATATCAATATAAAAAAAGTAAAGGAGGTATTACATCTCCTAGTCAAGCAATTCAATACCATTTAATTAATTAAGGGCTTCCTCTAACTAGGAAATCTCAAATAACACCCCTTGAGTGGTTCAACGTCAAGAGAAGGCAAAAAGGAACACCCCATGGGTGGAATTGGTTAGGAAAAAAACCACCAACACATCTCAAGGGTAGCTAAGGTCTTCTCTAATAGGTCCCAATTCATTCAATTCAATTGTTAAATTTAAAATTGGGGCTAAATCAGAAAGTATGGTGGGTGGTACAATGAAATATAGTCTAATAAATCACAAAAAATAATGGAAAAGGTATAGAACATATATCACAACTTAGTAGTAGATTTATCATCTAATATAATCTTTCGATTTGAATCAGATCATGAGAAAAATGAAGAACAGGTGAAGATCTTGAAAATAGGGCAAAAGAGCTTACACCTTAATAGTGAAGACGATACCAAGAAGAATGAATAATGAATAAAATGGAATTGAGATCATACTGTAACAGATATAACATGACTAATAATGAAATAAATAGAGTATAAATCTAAAAACAGGGGAAAATTTTACCTCTTATCTTTCTTGGGTACTCCTGTGTGTGAAAAGGGAGGGTGAGGGCTTCTGTCCAAAATAGAGCCCCATGCCTCTTATTTTTTTTTAAAATTTCTCAGGTATTTTTATGACATGTAAATAACTTAAATTTCATGTAAATATTGGGGTCTTACTCCCTAAAAAACCCCTTTACATGACATGAAATATCCTGGCCATACCATTACATGTCGTGTAATTGATTTATGTCATGTATCATAATTACGCAATGTGTAATTGGACTGCAGCCAATATACAGCCCTCCAACCTCTTCCTTCCCATGAACTACCAAATTGAACCATAGCCCGACTTAGGGGCTAAGCAAAAAAAAAATATAAGGAAGAGTTCAACTAGAAAAAAAATAATTCATACCTTAAAAAAGGTTTTATATGGGCTAAATAAATCCCCAAGAGATTGGTATTCTAAAATTTCCACTTTCTTGAAGAAATTAAAATTCAGGAATGGAGGATTTGAAAATAATCTCTACATTAAATATGATAATAAGGTATTTATCATTGTTATCATTTATGTATATGATATTTTTTTACTGGAAATGATGAATAAGTTTTAAAGAGTTTGATAAAGAAATTAAGAATATTTTTGAAATGTATATGTTTGGTGGGATGAGGTACTTTCTTGGCCTACAAATTTCTCAAAAAAAAATTATATTTTTCTATCTCAAGAGAAGTATTCTAATGAAATGTTGAATATGTTTGACATGGAGGATTAAAATATGGATTCTACACTAATTTTAGTAGGAAATAAATTTACCAAAGATAAACTGGTCAAGGATATATATCCAATGGAATTCCAAAATCTAATTGGTAATCTACTATACTTAATAGATTCAAGAATAGATATTATGTATGTTGTTAAACTTTTTTCCTGGTATAAAAGTGAACCAAAAGTTTATCATTCCATGGTTTGAAATAGAATACTTATATACGTAAAAGTCACATCGAACTATGGATTGAAATATGATAGTAAAGTGAAGCTTGATCTATTTGTTTTTTCAGTTGTAGATAGGGAATGAATTGTTAATGATAGGATGACTACATCTGGTAGAGATCTATTTCTTGGAGAAATATGTGTTTATTGGAATTCATAGAATCAAAATTTATTCACCTTGAGAACTTCTAAGGCTGAATATCTATATTCCATCCATGCCTCAACACAACTTATGTGGATGAAAACTCAGTTGGAAGATCTTAAAGTGAAAGTGAAGTTTCCATTACTTTTGGGATATGATAATCAAAATGCTATTAATATTTTAAATAATTCAGTTTAGAATTAAATATCCAAGAAAATTGATATCACATATCACTTCATCAAAGAGCTAGTGGATAAGAATGAGTTAAATTAGAATTTGTTTCTACAAGGGAGAAGTCTGCATATATGTTTACCAATCCACTCTCAAAAGAATCATTTCAAAATCCATGGTTAGAGTTAGGTGTTCAAACTCAATCTTTAAAAGGATAAGGTATGATATTTCTATCCTCTATCTCATCTTGTCTTTGGATATTATTTTCAAAGGGGGATAAAAATTTACAACATAGATATTTCATTTATTTTTTTCTTTATATTATTTTTTAAGAGAGGGTATATAATATAGGGTTAGTATCCATTGATATGTGTTAAATTTGGGGTAATTATCTCTTAAAATTAGTCATATATTTAGATAGATTTATTAAAAGTGGTAAGCTGTGATTTCAGTATGTGTGAACTATTTTAACATTTTGTTTTAAGTAGTTGTATAACTTTTTCATGTTTGAAATGTTGATGAAGTTCTTATTGAATACTGTGAGGTTTGTGTTTAAGAAGTTCCATATAGATCACTATATTATGGATAACATAGTATTATTTATTCAATAGTTTTGTTTCCAACACTAATTTATCTCACATAGGATTGGAATTATTTAATGGTGATGCATTTTTATGTTTTAAAAGTTTCATAGTGATTTATGTTTCTTAATTAACAATAAAATCCAAAGGGGGAAAATTTTGAGCCCAAGAGGTTATGAGATGGTTATTTTGATATGTAAAGTTAAAGAATTAGTGAATATGATACAATTGATTATTTTGTATTTTTTTATCAATGCGTAAATCATATTTTAATTCTAATTCAGATGATGCTTCAGCTGGTACAAAGAGTGTACAGATCATTGAAGGAGTCCATGATATAAGAAAATTAAAGGAAGTAGAAAAAGGAGTTCCATTCCACAAAGCATAGGATACTCAATTAGAGTACCCCACATTGTAGAAGGAGGACCACACTATTGAGGTGGTCGGGTAAATTTCACTGGATCTAGAAAATTTAAGATCTCTACATCACAACTTGTTTTTATATCATGGTCAATAGAAAATATAGAGGACTATGTTGTAGTGAATAAAACTCACTATAAAGGTGACCATGATGTTTTTTGGGGGCACTATAAATTTCATGTACTCAATGCCATATCACCTATTCCATGTCACAATATTGTGTAGAAGTTAAGTTTAAACCACTAGAAACCAACAGAATACACTATAGTTCCCCAGAGCACACCATAAAAGTTTTTTTATAGGGATAATTTGGGAAGTTTGAGCAAGAATGTTGATTTGGATTCACATTCGAAATTTGGTGGTTATTTCAACATATTTTAACTACCAATTTGAATTTAAGGGTCAATATTACAAGGGGAGATGATTTAAGGGATGTGATTCAAGAAGGGAATTTGAATTTGAAATTAAAATTAAAATATGTTTTATATTAAATATGGGATACTATGAAAATTTTAAAAAAAGTGTCAAGTAGAATAATAGTGTGGTGTGTGTGTAGTTTTATAAGAGAGACAAAAGAAGAATTGAAGAGGAGAAGAAGCACATGTGAAAACTGGCATGGAGTCAGGATTTCATACTTGAGTTTATGTAGGTTGAAGAAGAAGAGGAAGAGAAGAAATTAATCAAAAAATTAAGGATGTAACACCCCAATATTTTTATGAAATATCTCTCTTTAAATAATTTGATTTATTTGATATCTTTCATTACAGACAACATTGAGTTTAAACAAACCACAATATACTATTAAAATATTATTATTTAAAATGACAACTATTACCTAGCTATTTTATTGGTGAGTATTAATAGGAATAACTAAATTATGAAAAATTTATGTTTATATATGTATAAAATTAACTCATTGGTCATCAATTGATTATAAATGAAAATAAAAATCATTTTAAAGAAAAAGAAATATTTTTCTGAAAAACAATTTTTATGCATGTAATGTATTTTTATCCTAGTAAATTAAATTAATCCCTATTGGTGAATGATTTTAATGAAATTTATATATTATTTACTTGATCAAATTTTTTAAACAATCATCATATATTTTTCTATGCATAGGATAAGAATAAATCCAATTTTATGCATAAAAATGTATTTTTCTAAAAAAGTAGTTTTTGTAACATTTTGCGCACTTGATTTAAAATTAATTTATGAAGTTTATAGGTATTTAATTAGATAAAATTAATTAAATATTTATAATCATGAGGTTCAAATTTGGTAAATTATCCCCTTTTATTTTTGATTAATATGAATAGTAATCATGGTAAAATTTATCACCTTAGTAAATGGTAAATTGAGTTAATCTATATTAAAATTAAATGATAAGGCCATAATTATTCATAAAAATTATTATTATATGAAATTAATTATACCCTTAACACCTTATTACTAAAATTGAGTTTTTAATGAACAATTGTCCATGAAAATGACTTATATATTATTTAAATCAATAAAAGTTACAAAACGTCACTCTCTTTGTTTTTAATATCTCTTATGTATCCATATAGGGAAAAAATTAATTTATGAATTAATATAAGTGTTTATTTTTATCTTAATATATTTATTTTAATTATAGTTTTTTTTAATTTTTATTAATTATATAATGACCTTAATTTCTTATGCAATACTGATTCAATATGTCTCTATTTAATAAAAAAAATATAATAAATGATTTTAAAAATATTAAAAGTGGTATAATTTGACTGAGATAATGCATAACATGAATTTATATATCTATATTAAATATTAGGGATGTGAGAAATCATTATATTCAAATTCCCCCTTTGTCTTGATTTGTTTAAAGTTAAATTAGATGAATAATGTCAACATTGACAATAATAATATTTTATCAAATTTTTTTTATTAAATTATTTAAAAATAATAAAAATATAAAAATAATATAATGTGAATATTATATGGTCAAAATTTTTATAAAATTTTCATTTATAGTCCAATTTTTTCCTTATAAGTAAAAATTACATGCCATTAATATTGAAAAAGGTGTTATCATAGTTAAAATTAAAATTGGTTAACTGAGCATTAATAAAAATAATAAGGTTTAAAATAACCCCAAAATTTGTATAAATTATATTATTTGATATTTTTACAATAATATATTACATTATATTTAAATTCATGTCCATTTTAAGGCATATTTCATGAGAATTAAATTATTATAATTTAATATTGTGAGAAATTTCAAAAGTGCCCCTCACCCCAATTATAAAAGGTAACCTTCTACCTCACTTATTAACACCACTTTAAACCTTATATATTGATAAAAATATACCAATTTACCTTATAAACTTCAATATATAAATTATATAATTTTTGGTCATCCCAAAATACCAACCCCATATCCCTTTAGAGGAGATCTAAAGGAGTCATTTCTAAGAAGAGGTAACCGCCTTAACCGATCAATTTCTTTTATACTCTTATTTACCTCCTATAAATATATAGTATGTATTATAAAATAAAAAATTAAGTATAATAAATATTATTAAATTTTATTATTATTATTAAAACACCATCATACACCCCCTTTCCCATCAAATGAGAAGTGAAATTATCACTCGTGCGTAGGTACGACTTACTATCTCCACATAACGATACAATTAATTTTTCATCACCATATTTTATGGATGAGTTTAATGTTTATATATAATATTAATGAAACAATTATACATATATAATAATAATATCATATCTATATTCTTACCATCCAATACTTTGGGAAATAATAACGTCGCTCATGCGTACGTGTGGACTACCACCTTTACAAAATGATGTGATTCATTTTTTATTTTAATTTTAATTGGATGATAATGAGGATGAATTTGATAAATATATATTATATATGTGGTATAATAATTATATTATAAAGGTTAATTTATATTTAAATTTCTTTCATTCCATCCGTTGAAAAATTAAAACAACATTCATCCGTACGTATGACCTACCGTCTCCATGAACTATGTTATTCATTTTTCTATATCTAACTTTTATGAATGAATATAAATACATATATAATGATTATATATAATATTAATGTCATGATAAATATTTTTTATATTATAGAACAAAGATAAATGTCTAAGGACTGAAACTACTAAACTGATATACTCATGATGAATAAAACTGTTAACTCCTCGAAATAACAATTTTAATAGGGAATTATTGACAAAAGGGGGTGTTGAAATGTTAAAAAGGTATAATATATGATATTATAAGTATTAAAATGAATCTATTATATAATTATAATAAATTTAAATTTATTATATAGGAGATTAAATTTCTTTCGAAGTAAGGTGAACTCGAGGTAAGGGATTTTCATCTCACTTTTACTTTCCATGGGACAAATGCCATATTCACCCCTCGTTTATTTTGTGTGGTATATATAATGAACATGAATTTATTTTAATATTATTCTCATGAAAATTATGGGATATAAATATCCATATACATTTCTTTCTTTCGTGGGTATTATTATTCCAAAGTTTCCAAAGTATTAAGGGTTTATTTCACAATCTTATCAATATTTGGGTTTTTTTATGTTTAAGTCTATACTGAGGAATATTTCTCTTCCATATAAATGTTTTCTAAAAACACTTTTAACATTATCCTATGATTTTTTAAAGTCATTTTTAACCATGTTTTAATTTTTACAAAACATTTTTAAAGGAATCTTTTTTTTTTGTTTTCTAAACGAGTTACTTTGTGAAATATTCAACAAAAATATAGAAGGAATATTTTTTTAACTTATATGTAATGAATGTATTTTCCTGCCATCATGGATAAATTTTTATTTTAATATTTATTTAAATTTTTACAAGTTACTTTTCAAAGAAAATTTTTTATTTTATAATTTCACAACTTTTTAAAAAGAAATAATTTTAAAATGGAAAGATTATTTTCCTCAATAATTATTCCAAGTGATCTTTAAAAATAATTTTACATATATGATGACTTTATTTGATGTTAGTTATGATTTAATGCGGATATGGTCCAAGGATACCATATTTATTCTTTATATGTATGGTTTATGTTTATAAAAACCATTTATTTTCAATGGGTTATGTTATGATGAAATGTTTATGAAACCCATTTTTTTACATGGGTTATGTTATTATGAAATGTTTATAAAATCCATTTATTTTCATGGGGTATGATATGATAAATATTTTATGATCTTGTGGAACATATATGAATGATTTTAATTATGTGATAGGAGGTACCCATATCTCCCTCCAATGCATTGGGTAAATATTGATATCTCATGAGATAAACAGAATTGGAATGGGGAGTGAACCCAATTCAGTAAGGGACTATATCCATTATGATAGTCTAGGAGTAAACCTTGATTACTATGATGGTTTGGCTAGTGAAACCATTCCACTATTATATCATTGGAAATTATCCTTGGATACTAAGGAAATAATATTCTATGCTTATGTGTATACCACAATTCCATGTCTTATACCTATATTATGATCTCATGGTTCATGTTCTTTGATTCCTTTATGATTCATATCTTATGAGCTACCATGATTTATTCCATGACTTAACATTATGATCTTTTATATACAAGGTATGGTTTTTAAATGTTAATATCATGTTTTTATACCCTTAGGATCATGTTATTATTAGGTAATCATTGATATCTCCCTTGTTTACCCTTATTGAGTATCTAAGCTCACCCTTTTCTTATGTTTATTTTCCCCATGTTATAAAGAAAGGTATTAAGTATGATATGTCTAATAGTGTTGATAGTTATGAATAAATAAGTAGGAGATGATATAGATATTTTATTAACTGGTTGTTTATGTTTCCAAGTTTCCAAAAATACTAGACCTAAACGATTCAAGCATGGATCAGAATGTTATGAATATTCATCCCCACACTCCTCATGTCCACCGACATCACCATCACCATGACCAACATTGCTACCACCACCATAACCATTGGCACAATCACCATAACCACAATCACTATTATACTCAACATTTATATCAACAGTGGAATCAGATAGGGATTGATTGAAAACTAACCACATCAAATCCAAGAAATACTTAACAACTAATCCACTCTTAGGCGATAGTGAAGAAAAATAAGTTGATATAGCTTTTAAATTTTTCTCAGAGATTCTTCTTTCACATTCTTGAGATATTTTTTTTGAATCTTTGGTTTTCTTATTTTATGGAATTACACAGATGTTATTTTTTAATATTATTTCCACCACTAGAAGAAAAAATACTAGATGACCAATATTTGGATGGTATATTCATCTTCTTTGGTCAACAGTGAACCCTACCTCGATGCTTATCTACCATAAATTGATGTAAATGATTATATAGAACAAAATTTTATACTTCTATCTACGTGAGAGATTTAATAACATCTTGTTAATAATTTTAAATCCTTTAAATAACTATAAATGTAATGACTAAAATATTAAAATTTGAAAGTAAAAAAATTTCCTATACAATTTTCTTATATGTCTCACTATTGAACATAATTCTATTTTATTTTTTAAATTTGAAATAAACAATGTCCCATGAGAGACCCATACCTCAATCCCCAAAATTTTCTTCATATATCAATATTTTAAAATAGCGACCCATGCATGTGCATGTGCCTGTATTTACATGTGTGTCAGTTTGTGTGTAATTGAAATTAAAATGTTTCCTATGCCTGTTCATGATCTGGTAGAGGCGTACAACCAAGCATATGAACATATTTCATTGATAATTAATTTATTTCATTTATTTTATATAATGCCTATAAAAAATATATATCATTGCTACTAATTCCGGATCTGATACTATATATGCACAAATTAGTTATAAATTTAACCAATACTTAAAAGCATGACTATTATAATATAAATATTTACCTTTTTATTCTGAAAGAAGAAAATAAATAATGAATGATATAGCCTCAAGATCAGTTCCTTATCTACATTTCCAACCTATGTATAGATCATGATTTTATGCCTTCCAAATATCTCTCAACTCAATCAACCTGGTGGTCTTCGTGTTATGTCCATAAGGGAAATTGCATCATAGATACATTCACAAAAATCTATATTAATATATAAATATGCATCATAAATGAATTTAAATGATTTTATAGTTACTCAAATATCTACACATGAATTATTATTTATTTATTCTTTAACTTCCCTCTAAGATATAACTTTCATAGGGATAATGTTACTATGTTTTGCTAATGTCCCTATAAAGCCTTTTCACTCCTTCCCATTCTTTCCAATAATGTCCATATCCTCATTGTAGTGCACCATTATTTTCATGTTTCTATTTTAAAAATTATATATCCTTGTATAACCTCTTCACCTATTACAAGAACCAACTATAATTAAAAAAAAGGAAATAAGTAAATATAATTAATTTCATCTAATATAATTTACATTTATTGAGTTATAGTGGAAACATGTTTTAGAAATAGAATAATCAAAAGTTCAAGGAAAAAAAATTCCAAAATTTTAAGGAAAAAATAAGTTATAATTTGGAACAATAAGAGTATCATAAGTAATAACATATTCACTAATAACAAGCACAATCCACTATACATTAGATGATATAAAGTGTTGATGGAGTGGAATGAAACATAGATAAGACAATGGATAAAGAAAAGGCATAAACTAGGGAAAAACCTATTGTATAGGAAATTTTATATAAGGATAATATAGTGGTATAGGAGTATAAGTAATATAATGTATAGGTGGAATATAGTAAAGATATAAAGTGGGAATCAATGGGTATTATAGAGGGAATGACTTTGAAGGGTGTCCAAATCCATAAATAGGTACAGTATTAGGACGTCCTGAAGTCCTGTATGGAAAAATACTTTTCTACAACTCATCTGAATCCAAAATTCTACCTAAATAGGATGGATAATTTTTTTTAAATGAAACCTGATATAATATTTTTCATATAAATGAATAAATGAAATTGATATTTTACTCACAACAGCGATTATAGGAGTCAACCCCTTCTTCCGATTATAAATCTCATTATTATATATTATTTTTCAATGGACCTCTTCATGTTTTGAAATTATGACCTAATAATTGAAAGTAATAACATGTTAATTTAGAAATATACTACATTTTTATAAATTAATTATATTCTAAAATTCAAAAAAAATATTATATATTAAAATTAATTAAAAAAACATAAAAGAAATTTTATAATTACCATACGGAAGCATTATGTACTATCTAATAAAATTTACATTCATAATTAACTCTAAAAATTAACTCATTTTCCTCATAAAATGTTATGTTTTATTAAATACCATATAGTTATTCCAAAACAATACTTTCATCAATGTATTCTTTAAAAATACATCTTTAAGTAACATCAACAATAACACCAAATTCAAGTTTGAAATAATCACTTATATGGAAAAACTATTTCAACTATGAACCTAAAATATAGGGATCATCAGTACGAAGTTGACGGCTCATGTAAATTTCTTTAAACCTATAGTTATCTATATGCATTCCCTTCCTTGTCATGGAATCAAACTACTTACACTTCAACATAACAACTCGACCTTGTGCATAGTAGTCTAAGTTGATTTTTTTCAACAACTATATAATAAGATATATCCTCAAATCAAGTTTACATATCTAATGTAGTGAAATAACAAATTGTGGTTTCACTAACTGTTACACCATTTCACTGTGTTGTTGGGTTTTTTTTCAGGGACACTTATAATGAATTTGAAGAAATTATTGAAAAGTTATTTAAACTATTGTCCCACATTATTTAGAATAAAGGATGATGCTCTGACCTTAGGGGAAACATCATTCATTGATAAACCTTGAATATGAAATATTTGAATCCATGAATGAAATAATTTTCCATAAAGTAGTATTATAAAAACTAAACTATCAGATATTTGAATTGAACCATGAAGGAAATTATCCACTGTGAAAAATATCTCTGCACTTTATCGACGAATAATGGTAAGTTTTGTTTACAACTATCTTATGTTACCTATAAATTAAGAAATAATTATATGTGTTAGATGTTTAAAAAATGATTAATAAGAAAATAAAAACATAATACAAAAGTAAGTACATTATATGATCATAAACAACACCACAGTTGAAAAATACTATCTGATGAGATATATGCCACTCTTTAACATTCAATGCATATAATGAATATGATCCACATATCCCACCAGGCTGGAGTATTAATGAAAATAAAAGTTCAATTAGATCATATTTTCCATATTCATTTCTCATTGGGGGATTACATCTAGTAGTTACCATACCCAAATACATTGAACAAAAATCCTTGTATTTATATAAAACATACCCATTTATGATGGAGCCTTCATGATGATTACTATAACTCATATAATATTTCAAATTATAGATCATATTTTCATTAGGATATATCTAAAAAAATGAAATAGGACCACCAGATAAGACTCCATCAAGAAGATTCATAGTTATATGCAACATGGGTGTGAAGAATAATGGAGGAATATTTTTTCCAAATCATAAAAAATGATCATTTACTAATTTTAAAGTTTCCTAATAGTAACTTTGTTCAACATTTTATCACAAATATCTAAAAAAAGTGAAAAAACTGAATAATAGCGAATCTCACATTATTTGAGTGAAAATTTCAAATGGCTATATGAAACAATATATGAAACAAGACAAGGTAATCATGGGTTTTAATGGATTTTAATTTAATGTCTTTCGTATTTACCTATTTTGATATACTTCTCAAATAACCATATAGAACCCTTATGATTTTAACATTGTAAATATATATTTTTTTCCAAAACTATTATTGAATAACAAAAATGGGGAACCTTACATTGATTCTAACCAGTAAGCTTCAAATGCAAGATCTTCTTTATACCCCAATCCATTAAGTCACAACATGAGTGCACATCATCTTTTATTTTTCTTTTAAAATTTATCATTATAACAAATATAATTTCAAAAATTATTTTATCAATATACATTACATATAAACAATGTTTAAAAAAATTTGACAACCAATATGGTAACTCAAAGTTTATAATTTTCTTCCTACAATTTTTTTCTATAATTTGAAGGAGAAAACCTCTTACTTTTGGATTTTTGTTGTCCCTTATAAAGAAAAAAAATTAAATAATAGACTTCTTTAATAATATCGTCCCTTGAAATTCTATGATTTGGTTCTTCTCTCTTAACAACATTATCAAATTATTGATGATTTTTTCTATATAGATGATCCAAAGGTAGAAATTGATGATGATCAATGAAATTGAAAGTTCATCAATGTTTTAATCTTATAAAAAATATATTTCTCATGAAAAAAAGGAATGATAGTTTTCCCTTCATAATATAACCAGATAGTATTCCATAATAAGGTAATTCATTTATCATCTATAGAAATTCCAAATGCATTACAAGTTAAACCTTTCTAGGTGCATCCTATGTCTGCACACCCATATTATACAACACTTAAAACTCATGGATTAAGGGTTGAAATTATATTCCAATATCATTTCTTAGATCATTGGGTCTAAATATTAATAGAGAAATGATAATGAATGGTTGTTTATACACAAATATGGTGGAATATTATAAATAGAAATGAAAATAGGCCATGTATTGTGTAAAGTATACATCTATTGAAATGGGTTGGATCCATCACATGATAAAACCAATTAAACATTACATGGTTCAACTACAAAATGATGCACCCTATTAAATTTACTCCATGCTAATCCATCTATAGGATGAACTATTTCATTATTTTCTTTATTCCTCTAATCTTCATTCCATTTCATTTCTGTTTCCAACTGTTTTGGAATAAATAAATTTTAATTTCTTGGAATCAGTGGAAAGTGAAACATTACCCTTTTTAGTACATTATATTGGTTCCCATATTTATTATGATTCCATCTTTATGAACATAAATGTTGACACACATTAATTCTTTCTCTTTACTTACAAAACAAACTAAAATCCTTAGGTAAATCATGGACCTTATTAGATAAAAATCCAAACTTATCAATTAAATTTGATTCCATGTAATAATTTTATGGAATATCTATATAATATTGTAGTAATTACTTAAAAAATGAAAATAGATATTCAATTCTGAAAATAAAAACTCCATAAATTCTTTTTTCATGATATAATCACATCAGAAACTCCATCCTTGTCATTTTAGGACCTGGATGATATACCAGGGTCCTTACATATTCTATTGGATTTCTAACTTATTTAGACTCCTCATCATGATAAATAGATGAAAATTATGTACCTATATTCATATAATCTTCCACTTGACTATATAATTATTTTACTGAGAAATAAAGGGGAATAGATCATGAATTAAATTCTCCATACCAATCATTTCAACCGATTCATTAGATTCATCCTCTTTAGAACTTTATTTATCATGATACAACACATTTTTTACTCTGTAAACTATTTTTCATGATATGGTAACAAAATTTTTCATGTGTCAACCATGGTATTCAAACATAGTAATAACAAGGGCATCGAATCAACCCCCAATTTTAATGATGACTAAAGGCAAAATCTATGAATAATAACAAATCCTTTTGAAATTCAATTGAGATGTGCTCAGTGTTGTACATCCAATTTATTTCCATTTAAATATAAAAAGTAGGATTATTACTAATATAAAATACTTTGACAAACAAAAAATGAAATAATAATAATAATGAAAATAAAAATTTCACTATAATTGTATTACAATACAATATTATAATAAATAAATATCAATCTTAAATAATTTAAGGCCTTACCTTAGTTAAATTTTGAAACTTATGATATCAAATATGTTTTCTTAGGGACCTATCATATCACTAAAAATATTTAATATCATATAAAATAGTAAACCCACTATTTAAGTCCAAAATAAAATGATAAACACATATTTGGATTGAACAAATATTTATAACAAATAAAAATGTGGATTTTGATGGCCGTACACTCAATCTATTATATGAGATCACTTTATGAATCACTAGCCCATAAACTATTCAATTTTCTAACCATCCACTATTATAAAACCAAAATTACATCCTCATATTCTAAAATCCATTCCAAAATTCATTATCACCTCTAATAAATTTAAAATATTAATTCTTATAATTCAACTAAAATCCATTGGGTATATCATCCATTATAAAAATAACCAATTTGATCTTTTTTTACAAACATAAAAATAATTTGTCACCAACTTCAAATAAGAACCCCTAATGTATAATAACATTATGTATTCCTCTCACATCAAACCATGATATCCAAATGTTTACAAAGTAATCATTTAAAATTTAAAATCATTTTGAAAAAATTATCCCATTTAAACTAAATTGAGAATAATCAAAATAATGTATGAATAATAAATGAAATCTTGTTTTAAGTAACCTAAACCCTAAAAAAATTAAAATACACTAATTATATATTTTCCTAACATTTACCTGGTGGATTTACTCACCACTATATTAACAATTTAACACACATTATATGAAAAATTATTTACTTTGAATTGATCAAAATCCCTTTCAAATGATCATAACATAATGTGATAGAAATATAATATCAAATTAGAAATGAATGTTGAAAAAACCAAATAATAAATTGAAAATTGGTATGATAAATTAAATAAAACCAAATAGTATTACAGACCAAGTATAAAAAGTCCTTTAATAGTATATTTGATGGTTAAAAGGGTTAGATATCTTATAAAAGGTCCTACAAATGAGATGGGAGAAGGGATATCATAGAGTGATGAGGGATGTTTAGGGAATAATAAGTTGGGGGGGGGGGAATTAGGGAAGAGGAAGGGTGTTGGGGGTTGAAGGGGTGAAAATACAGGTCATTTCAGCTATCGGTGAGTACGAAGGAGTGTGAAAGGGTGGAGGAGTGGAATGATACTAAAAAAAGATATGACAAAAAATAGTAAATGTGATGTATATTCATTGTTTTTGTTAAAATTATGGTAAATGGACATAAATTATTTTTTTCCAATTTATGATATTTAAGTTTTTAAAGGATTTAATTTGAAAGTCTATATTTTACTTTAATATAGTTATAAGGTGAGTAATATATTTGAATCCAAATTCATTTTAAAAAAGTATTTTGAGTTTATATTTAATTCAAATTATTATTATTATATTTTTATCTAGAATGATTTAAAAATTTATAAAAAATTTGGGAACTTGTCTTACATGACAACATATTAAAAATATCATAAAAATATTATCAAAATTACATTAAATTAATTTACATGTCGAGACAAGTATGAAAACATTTATTGGTGCTGACACAGTGCTTGCACATTACAAGATAAGTCTTTGCTCATCCTTAAGAGATAAAAATGATTAATAATCAATGATGTTGATATATATTCATGAATTTTAAAATTATATAGAAATTTAGTTATCCAAATTCTTACCTAGTGCTTTCACATGATAAGAAATGTTAAAATTATTATATTAAAAAATGTTATCACGATATAAATGAGGAAAAAATATTAGGAATGGGTTTAGATGATAATATTTATAAATACTAAATTATATTCATATTATTAATATATTTTTAATATTAAATAAAAGGATAATTATCCAAAATTCTTATACAGCATCAATGCAGCGCTTGTGCAAGCAGAAGAAAAGTCAAAATAAATATTTTTAAAAATATATAAAGTTACATGTTTTATATGAATTAGAGTTTTTTAATAATTTTATGGATAAAAACGAATGATAAGTAATTATATAAATATTAATAGATGAATTTTTTAAATATATTAGTTATTTTTAATCTCAAATTACAATAATAAACTTGAAAATCTCTATAAATGAGATTTTTTTGTTAAAAATGATTTGTAAATTATTAAGAAATCACAAAAACTTATATTAACACATATTTGAAAGAGGAAGGCATAAAATAATCTCATCTTTTCCATTTATGATCTACTTATAACTTTAAAATTATATTTTAACCACGAAGAAATGAATATTTATGAAATCACCACTAGATATTTTCTATAAATTAGAGATTTACTACTATGAAAGTGGGTGCCCTATAACCCAGTTGTGTAATGTCCCATAACCCTAGACCACTCGACCATTTCCCATATCGATAGTCACTACGTGACCTTAGACATGCCTCCCCATATTCTAGAGGCTGATGACTAGCAGCAATGGTTTAAGGTGTTACCGTGAGGAGACTATAACCTCATATCATAGTAGAATATAATATAAATAACTAAAATTATTCCATAAAAATATTCAAAGTAAATTGAACTAGATTAAAAAATCATGATATAATAGATAGAATGCAACAACATATAGTCATTCAAACTCACAGTCATTCTAGCACACAACACTGATTGCCCATAGGGATGATCAAATATATAAAAAAAATAAAAAAAATAAAATATTCTAATGCTCTATTGCTATCCCCAAGCCTCCTTTTCATAGTATCTAATCCTATTTGAGATGTACCACATGATCAAAATACTTTGGCCCTCTTCCTAAAATAATCAGTGAAGTTTTATTAGGTACCCAAGTTCCATAGACACCTGAGAAAGGTGTGAGTACAACTCAGTAGGGAACCACCAAGGGGGGGTACCAAACATAAACAACAAAGTAGTGAATGCACATGTTATATATTTAGATGAATAAATAAAAAATATAAAAAAGCATATATAAATAACTACCATTGATCCTTGGGTTTTAACATGACACCCTAGATTAACTATACCTATTTTGGTTAGTGTCAATGTGTCTCTGATCATGTCACATCAATCACCTAGGGAGACCAATTCCTACCCGAGAACCAGTGACCACCAATAAAAACCCACTCCAACCAGTGAAAAATGACTATGGGCATAAAATATACCACCCGAGGGAAATATACCCATCCATGGAATATAATAATCTTTATGGGGGAAAATATACCCATCCCTATAATATAAGAAGCTATCTAGGGGAAATATACCCATCCCTAGAACATAAAAAACCACATGGTGGAAATATATCCATCCTTAGAACATATGAAGCCACTAAAAGTAAATATACCCATCCCTAAAACCATATAATAATACACCTATGGGGGGGGGGGTTGTATCTTCTACCTGGAACAAGGAACATGCCTCCATTACCTAACGACTGTATCCTAACCAGATTCCTAAACCATCAATTACCATGAATCCCATAAATTTATATATATATATTTCATATATATCACATGTATCTAAGGGTATATCCTCCCTAAAACCTCACAAAGAATGTACCTAGTATATTCTATTTTATAAACCTAGATATACCATATGCATATACATAAAACATATATTATTCATACCCATGTGCCACAACTCACCCTAGAACCTCATGTCACACTACACTAGTTGGATAACTTCCCAAACCTAGAACATGTTTCCTAGGATGGCCTCTCAAGCACAAAAACTAGATTATCACTACCTATTCCTAGGTTCTAATGTGCCACCCAGAATTGAAAATGCTAGATCCCCTGCACTACCCCTCTTAGGTTCAATATGAATACTGGGGAACCTACCAAGGTCCCCTAAGTCTCATATTAACTAGGAAACCCTACATGGTCACCTTTATATCACTATAAATCCTAGGTCCATAGTCTATCACCTGGTGGGAATATCATCCATCAACCTCTCTAGGATCACATCATGTCCTCATTGGACTCATTGACCATCACATAGATAAATCACCCAATGTAGATGTCCATATTCCTTCTCAAGTCATCCCATGTTAGTCCTCATACTTAAAGGGACCTAAAGAGTTAGGACACCATGACCCATCCCCAATAGGTAATCTAAAATCTTTCAAACCCTTCTAAAATACTAAAGTATAATTCTCAAAAGTTACAAATATTCAGAATTTTCTCTTGGATACTGCTAAAACACACACGAACAATACTGCTATAGTGTACCCATAATAGTTGGATTTACAGTGCACTGGATAATTTTTTTGCTACTATACCTACATTTATGACTTAGTAAATCACCACCATCAAGTTTTTAACCACACATCTCTAAAATTTTAATCATAATCTTAACCATATTAACCACTAGGATAATCTTAAATAAATAATCACTACTATAATTTCAACCCACAAAAACAGTTATATAGCCATAGTCCATTTGAACCATAGATATAAGTGGACCTATAGTCATAGTCCAGTTGGACTGTAGCCTTAGGTCTCTCTATAACCATGGTTTTAACTTGACCGTGGCTATATAATCCCATCCCCCAATTGAATTCAACTTATTATTATTATATTTTTATATAAAATGATGTAAACATTATAGAAACTTAGGGAATGTATCATATATGATAATAAATTTAAAATTAATATTATCCAATTAATTTAAATTAATTTTCATGTCAAGATAATTCTGAAAACATTTATTGGTTTCGTCATCATGTTTTCACAACATAGGAAAAGTCAAAATTGGTGTCTTAAAGATAAGATTTAAGAAGGGATAAGTCTTTTCTCATCCTTAAGAGATAAAAATGATGAATAATCAATGATGTTGATATATATAGATATATATGTATATTCATAAATTTTAAAATTATATTACAAGTTAATTATCTAATTTCTTACCTTGTGCTTGCACAAGGTAAGGAAACTCAAAATTATTAAATTAAAAAATGTTATCATTTTATAAATAGAAATAAATAATATTATGAATGGTTTTAGATGATATGAATGATGAATAGTAAATTATATTTATTTTTGTAATTTGTTTTTAAATTTAAATAATTCTATAATTATCTAAAATGTTTACATAACATCAATGCAGCGCTTGTGGAAGTAGGAGAAAAGTCAAAATGAATGGATTTAAATATTTTTAAAGTGATAAGTTTTAGATTAATTAACAATATTTATGAATTTTTTGGATAAAAATAGAAGATAAGTAATTATATAAATATTAAGAGATTAATTTTATAATTATTTAGATATTTTTAATCTCAAATTACAATAATAAATCTGAAAATCTATATAAATAATTGTTTTTGTTCAAAATGTTTTATAAATCACTAAGAAACCCCAAAAACTTATATTGATGCATATTTGGATGAGTAAGGCTTAAAATAATCATATATTTTTCATTTATATACCACTAAAAAATTTAAAATTACATTTTTAACTCTAGAAAATGAATATTTATGAAAACACTATGAGATCATGTTTATAAATTAAGGATTTACTATTGTGAAAGTGGGTGCCCTAGAACTAGCTTGTATAATGTACCATCACCCCAGACCACTTGATTGGTTCCTAGACCAGCAGTCACTATATTACCTCAGACGCACCTCCCCATACACTAGAGGCTGCCGATTAGTAGAAATGGTTTAGGGTGTTACTATGGGGAGACTATACCCTCACATCATAGTATAACATAATGAAGATAAAAAAATAATCCATAAAAAATAATCAAAGTAAACATAATAAAATCACCAAATCATGATCTAATAGATGGAATATAGCAGTATATAATCATATAGACTCAAGACCATGACAACATACAACACTGACCACCCATCAAGGTTATCACATATTCAAAATAAATACAAGACTAAAATAAACTGAGACTTTACCGCTATCCACGATCCTTCACATACCAGTTTCTAATGTTTTCTAATATATTCCACTCGATCAATCTATTCTAGGCCTCTAACCAACTTGGACCAATAATCAGTGAATTTTTTTTAGGTATCCATGTGCCATAGCCTCCTGAGTAGGGTGTGTGTACAACTCAGTAGGGGCGCACCACCAATGGGGCCCAAAAAATAACCAGTAAAGTAGTGGGTGCACATGTGATATAATTATTTTAATAAATAAACATAGTATTAAATCATAAATAAATATCTACCATTTATCTGAAGGTTTTAACTTGACACTTGGTATCAACTATATTAGTTCTGACCAGTGTCAGAGTGTCTAATCTTGTCACATAAATCACCCAGGGAAATAATTCCTACCTCAAAACTAATTCCTAAACATCAAACCTACTTTGGAAAGTTCCATATTACTATGGGAATAAAAAAAATCAAGGAAATATACCCATACTTGGAACATAAGAAGGCATTTTGGGGAAATATACCCATCCTTGAAATATAATAAGTTACATTGGGGAAATATACCCATCCCTAGAGCATAATAAGTCACTTGGGGGAAATATATCAATCCTAGGAACATAAGAAGACTCTAAGAGGAAAAATAACCATCCTCAAAACTATATAAGTATACACTCAGGGGGTGGGGGGTTGTCACATCCCATACACAAAACAAGGAATATGCCTCTATTACTTGACAGTTGTATCCTAAACCCAGTATCTAAACCCTTATTTTCCATGCATCATTTTATTTAATATTATGAACATATATTCATTCTAGAACATGAAAAAAATTATTATACACATAATTAGTTGATTTTAAACCATTATAAGTGAATTTAAACCTTCTATGAAGGTGATAGTGAAAAAAACTCATCATCCATGAAGGTGGTGAACCGACATAATACGAACAATGGTTTCATTTTTTTAGAATAATGTGAGACAAGAAAGGGGTGGATAGTATATATTCAATTATAAATATAAAATTATAGTATATATATGATACTGGAGTTATTATTCCATGTTTTATGAGGGAAGAAAGGAGAAGGTATAAGAACAAATGAACTTAGATGAGGTAAATCGAGAATATTACCTCTTAATGCCACCTACTTGAAATACTCCTTATGGAACTTGTAATTGGTATTTTGATGAGACCATAAGAACTAAGATGTGGGGGGAGAGGTTTGGGAAGATATTTGGGTTTAAATTGGGAAAGATACAAGTCTTAAAAGGCATGAGGAGAATAGGCGATGATGGTTGGTATTTATAAGGGGAGAAGAGGGCTATTTTTGAATATTATATTTATTAGTTTATTATTTTGGACCAAGACTGTCAATGTTATTAATTTTTGTGACTATATATAGTAAATGGTTCATGTTTTTTCTAAATAATGCGTGCTTACATTATCCACGACTCAAAAATTCTTGTATTTAGCATATAATGTTAAATAACATATTTTACCTTATTTCATTATTCACAAAAAATAAACTATTTTAGAAAAATACCAAAAAACAATCCTAATAATTTTTCAACATGTAGATTAAAAAAATGAAATATATTTTATGAAAATAATTTTATAAATATGAGAAATTTAATTTTCAAATAAAATCCTCATTTATTTGAAAAATATCTATTTTAATATTATAATCGATTTTACAACCCTTTGAAAAACTACTAATGGTATCATAAAAGTATATTATAATTATAATAAAAATTATTATTTATTTATAAATACATTTTAAGAAAATAATATCTATTCTAAATCTTTATATTTATTATAAAGGTGTAGTTAAAACATTTATGTTTCATAAAAATAAAGACACTTAATCTATCAATTTTAAAACATCTCTTTACTTGCAGCATGATATAAATATATCATATTTTTATTTTTTAAGATAAATAAATATTATTGTATATTTTTATAGGTGAGTATTATATTCTAACAGCCGGGTCACTACTCCCAACAATCAAATTTCTATTCTAACAGTCAGGTTACTATTTCAGTGGTCAGATTTGTAACAGTCATATGAGTTCCCTAACTCCTATAAATAGATAATATTTAATTATTAATTTATTCACATATATTTTATTCACAGGGTTTTATATATTTTCATTAACAAAATACATATTTATTTACTAAAATTCTGCTGTATTTCTATAGTGTTGTTCTTGAGTGCGATTATTCGAGGGGATTGAGTAGATCCAAATTTTACTATGATTATTTTATATTTTTATCCCATTGTAATACTTTAAATTATCATAGACATTTTTATTCTCTAAATGAAATGTTTAAATTTTTATAATAAAATGTTGTTAGTTTCATCATGTTGTGCATATGCTTTATAAAACATTACTAAATATGACACATTTATTAGAATGGAAGTTCTATTGATAAAATTTTGGGCTGTTACATTATTCCCAATTAAGAAATTTCTCCCTCAAAATTTTGTTTTACATACTTATTTGAAAATAGCCAAGGGTACTTATTCTTCATGGATTCCCCCGATTCCCATGTCACCTCTTCATACTTATGGTTTCACCATAGTACTTTGACTAGATGAGTTGTCTTGTTGCGTATAAATTTATCTCTACTGTCCAAGATCTTAACCGGATGCTCATCATAAGAGAGATCACTTTACATTTTTACCAAATTTGAATTCAATACATGTGAGGGATCTGGTATGTACTTCCTAAATAGAGATACATGGAATATATCATGTACTTGAGAAACAGTTGGTGGTAGTACTAGTCGATAAGCCACATCTTTGATGCAATCGAGAATCTCAAAGGGGATGATGTACTTAGGACTTAGTTTACCCTTATTTCCAAATCTCATGACTATCTTCCATGGATATGTGTATAGGAATACCTTATCACTAACCTCAAACTCCAGGTCTCATTGATTATTTTTAGAATACTTCTTCTGTCAACTCCGTACAACCTTGAAGTGATGTTGAATGGTCTTGAAATTTTTTACCATTTACTTGACCAGTTCAAGTAACAATAGTTTGCATTCACAAAATTCATCCCTATATGTAGGTTTTCTACATATCTTCCCATAAAGGGATTCCTATGGATCCATTTGGAAGCTTGAGTGAAAACTATTATTGTATGGGAACTTGACCTAAGGAAGTTGTCAATTCCATGATCCTTTTATGTCCATCAAGAATGATATAAACATATATTCTAGTGTCTGAAGAGTCCACTTAGATTAACCAAAAGTTTAGGGGGTGATAATCCATACAAAATTTTAAATTAGTGTTCAGAGCATGTTTAAGACTCTTCAAAAACATGGAGGTAAAACTGGGATCTCGATCCGATATAATTAATAGTAGTGTTCTATAAAACCTCAACACTTATATGATGTATATCATTGAAAGTTGATCAAGTGATAAGTCCTATAGAATTGTAATTAAATGAGGAGTATTTTTAAGAATATCCATGATAAATTAGAAAACATTATTTCTTCTTGAGGTCTTAGAAAGACTAGCTACAAAGTCCATGTTGATGTTTTTCCATTTCCATATAGGTATGGGTAATGATTGCATCATCCCATTAGAATTTTTCCTTTCATCCTTCACTTGATGAAATACTAGGAATTTTTATGTATATTCAATGATCTCTTTCTTCATATTGTCCCACCAATATTGTTCTCATAGATATCAGTATATTTTTTACTCCCTAGGTGGATGGAGAAGGTCAAGCTATGTGAATTATTCAACAAATATTTATTTATTTCAAAATTTTATGGTAAAAATAGTCATGAACCAAATAGTAAAACTCCTTATTAATCAAATTTTAACTCTAAGGATTTCCATTTTCTTATAGCTTCAACCTTTTAAATTTTCACATCATCCTTTTGAGTATCCTTTATCTTATCCAGAAGGGATAGTTGAGAAACCATTTGAGAAATTAATGATGATGTTCCTTCCTTTATAATTAAATTGTAAATCCTTTTAAATTATAAGAAGATTATATCCTTCTCAATTCTGATCATTGATAAGGTTTCCAAATATTTTATACTTAGAGAATATACCACTTTATTTTCTTTCCTAGGAAAGTATTGGATTTAGAAATCATAGTCTTTGATCAGCTCTAACAATATTCACTAGAACATATTAAGCTCCTTCTTTGTGAATATATATTTGAGGATATTATTATCTGTATATATTTAACACTTCTCCCTATAGAGTTAATGCTGATAGATTTTAAATGCAAAGATCACTGCATCTAACTCCATATCATGCATTGGGTAGTTCTACCCATGAACTTTAAACTTCCTAAGGTATAGGATATCACTTTTTCATTATGCATTAGTAAAAAAAATCCATACCCTTATTTGAAGCATCATTTTATACCATGAAATTTTTCCCACCTATGGGTAGCATGAGTAATAGTGTATTTATAATCATCTTTTTCAATTATTTGTAGCTCTATTTGAATTCATTGATCTAGACAAACTTTTCTCCCATACAAGTCATATTGGAAAGTGAGTTTTACAGTCATGATAAATTCCACACAAATTGTTGTTAATACCCATTTAAATCAAAGAAAATACAAATATACATTATAGATATTGGTCTAGGAAACTCCTTAATCACCTTTGTATTAAAATGGTCCAACAATACCCCTTTTCTGGTAATAACATGCCCCCAGAATAATACTTCCTCTATCCATAACTCAAATTTACTGTAATTTTCATATATAACATCCTTTCACAAATCCTTTAGCATAGTATTAAAATTTTCCTCATGCTCCTCCTTCCTTTTGGAGTATATTATAATATCATCTATAAATACTACAAAAAATATATTGACGTAATATCTAAAGTCTCTATTACTTAATTCCATAAAAATATCTAGAGAATTAGTGATTTCAAAGGGAATCACTATGCAATCATAGTGTTCATAACTTGTTCAAATGGAATAATTGGGAATATTTTCCTTCTTCACCCTTAGTTGGCGATATCCCAATAGAAGGCCCACCTTAGATAAATTCTAGGCCCGAATTAGTTGACCAAACAAGTTATCAATCCATGGAAGGGGATAATTTTTTTAATCATGATTTTATTTATTTCATGATAATAAATTCAAAGGCACATTGACCCATTCTTATTCTTGAGAAAGAGGATCGATACACCCCAAGGTGAAGAACTTAATCATATAAAACCCTTGTACAGATTATCTTATAACTAATTTTTTCAATTTCTATAACTCAATGGTAGACATTCTATATAGAGTATTTGATATAGATATAGATCCAAGTATAAGTTCAATTGGGAACTCAACCTCTCATCTAGGAGGAATTCCAGTTAACTCTTCAGGGAATACATCAGTATAATCCCTCATAGTGGGCATATCTTCAAGAATGATTATCTCCTTTTTCTCAATAATTTGAGAAAGATAATATTTCTCATAAGGAAATAATATCCACACTTGAGAAGAATTTAATGTCCCGAAAATTCTGTATATTTTTTTTAATTATATGGAATTATTTTGAGATTTAAAAATCTGACGGCACATGATTCCGAGCCACAGAGTTCCCAGAATGGTCCATAGAAGTTTTGTTAAACTTTAAATAGTGCGTGTAAGCAGTTTTCCTGAAAAAGTGGAATAAATATTAAATGGTTACTCAGAATAGAAATTCGAGGGCACCGTTGTGTTTAGGATGGTAGGTTTACCCTAGGCGCGACTTAAGTTTAGTCGGCACGGGCCTCCTATGAGAAAACCCAAAAATGGCATAACTGTAAATGAAATAATAAAATAAATTATTTTATTTTTCAAATGCTTATAACTCACAAACGGTAACTTAGATTGAAAATCCGAGACCACCACTGAACTCGTGAGGTCATGATCTATTTAAGCAGATACTAACTTTGGCTGACATGGGACACTAGTGAAAGTTAGTTTTTGGACATAAATAAAATAATTAAGTGACAGTTATTTTATTGTAAAATCTGTAACTTTTAAACGGTAACTCGGATTGGAAATCTAAGAGTACAGTTGGGTTTGTTGGGGTGTGTTTCACTTGGGAAGAGCCTAACCTCAATCGACGTGGGTCGAGGGTGACTGTTAATAATTTTTTGAACTTTCTTTTCAGGTAATTTTAGTAAACGTGCAAGCGACATTTTGTAACTTTTGACCCGGTGCTCAAAATTGAAATCTGAGGACACCGTTGAACTCGCAGCACCGATATTCGTTTAAAGAGACATTCACTTCGACGAAAGTTGGCTGAGGGTGAATGTTAGTTTTGTTCTTTTTCATGGGAATAAAAATAAAATAAACTTTTATTTTTATCCTCCCAACTGAATGTTAAAGAGGCGGGGACCACCTGAACTAATACCTCCCACTTGTTGTTAAATAGGTAGGGACCACCTGAACTAAAGCCCCCTTTTTGTGAATTCATAGTGGTGGGGACCACCCAAACCCCTCTTAAATGTGGGGAAGTCCCTTCGAATCCTCACAATTAATTGCACCAATGTAAATTAATTGGATTAACACTTTTTAAATACTAAGTAACATCGTCATTGGAATTTTGGAAGGTTCCTAATAAATTAACTCTCATAAATTCCACGATTGTTACTTACCTTCCCCCCTCCTATTTATATGGAGCTTGGGAGGAGGATTTGGGACAGCTTCACCAAGCGGCGATGCGCTGGTAAAGTTCTGCGATGCCCAACACTTGGAGAAACATTACGCTTCTCTAATGAAGAAATTCTTCAATGAAGAACACACTCTAGAATTGAGGAACAAGGATGACATTCAAACCGACTTCAGAAACATGATTGAAGAAGCGATGATCGTGGTAATCCTCTTCACCTTCGCCGTTTCCATCTCACGACCTCCGTCAAAAAACCTTTGAGGTAGGGGTTTAATTCTATTTGATTAATATTTCCCATGTTCTTCCCTTCTAAATAAATAACGCAGATATACTCTCTCTAACTAGTTTATCCGCTGATGTTTTCTTTTGCGGGTTTGGGAATAGTGATTGACAGAGGTTGTGGGGTTTGATGTATTAAATATCTTCCATACACATTCTTGATTCAAAATTTGTGAACCAATTGCTACCGCTCTAATGTGGAGAGTGTGGGAAAAACAAACATGGCCCTACCTCTCCACATTTTTCTTGAGTTTTTGTTGTGTTATTCACGATGAAGGCGACGATGCGACTGCGCCACCTGATGGAAGAGAACCGAGGCTTGTTGCCACAACGTTGAAGGATGGAGGACCAGCCGAACCGGCCACCGACGAAGGCGCGACATGCTACCATGGTATGCATAGAGGAAGGATGGCCAACTGGACAACTGCGATGGACCCCCACACCGCGGATGCCCTGTGCCGCCCCGCGACCCTCACGCCGCCCCACGGCAGACCGCTGCCCCACGAACCTCACACCGCTCCGCGGCCCTCACGCCACCCCGAGGCCCCCGCGCCGCACCGCGGCCGCCCCACCACCAGGTCGGATTACCAGGTTGGGCCACCCAGCGCGGGCCATGCCAGACCCAGCGGGCCAGGCCGGACCTAGTAGGCCGGGTCGGTTCGACCGGGTCGGACCAGACCTAGAACAACTTCGACCCATTTCTGCTCTTTTGGCCATAACTTTGGCACCGAGTGTCCATTTGAAAAACCGTCTTTGGTGCTGGAAACCATGGAGCGTGATGGTCCCTTTGGTATACCCCACTTGAGATTTGGATAAAGTTGGGGAATGGTCGGGTTTGATCGAGCACGAATCCAACCGGGCCCTTGGGACTAAAAGGCTAATAACTTACAGACCAGGTGCCCGTTTGACACACCGTCTATTGCGTTGAGACCCCTATGACGTGGCGGTCCTTTGGGATACTTCTTAATGGGACTTCATGGTAGTTGGAGTATTGACCAGTGGCTTGAGGAGTGGACCCTCCCGGAGACAAACGAGCTTATTGTGGGAACCCTGTAGCTAGCTGTGGAGATGTACTAGTATCTTGTGTGGGTCTGACAACGTACTGGAGATGTACTAGGATCCTGTGTGGGTCTGATGACATACTGGAGATGTACAAGGATCCTGTGTGGGTTTGACGATGTAATGGAGATGTACTAGGATCCTGTGTGGGTCTGAAGATGTACTGGAGATGTACTAGGATCATATGTGGGTCTGACGACGTACTGGAGATGCACATAGCCATCCTGTGTGGGTCAGCACCGAGCCATCCTATGTGGGTCATCACTGAGCGATCCTGTGTGGGTCAGCATTGAGCGATCCTGTGTGGGTCAGCATTGAGCGATCCTGTGTGGGTCAGCACCGAGAAATCCTGTGTGGGCCAGCACCGAGCGATCCTGTGTGGGTTAGCACCAAGCGATCTTGTGTAGGTCCTCACCTAGAGATCCTATGTGGATCAGCATATAGAGATCCTATGAGGGTAAGCACTGAGCTATCCTATGTGGGTCAGAAGTGGAGCCTCTTAACAGAGTAAGATGATTTAGTAGTTACATATAATCATTTGTACTTCTATACCTAAGTTAAACCTAGTGTGAGTTGAGTTCGTACCTGTGTGGAACTTTCCTTCATGGTAATACCTTTGTGGTATTAATTCCTTTATGGAATAGTTGAGATTTGGGATTTTGGGTTGGACCCTGTGTTTACTCATGATTGAGATGGGTATACTTGATAACTTAGGTATATGTATGGGAATATACCTCAGTAGGGTTGTCAGTTGATTTCATGCTATGTGGTTTATCCTTTGTGGATTTTGTGAGACCCTGAGGGTCTCAAGGTCCTTACTAAGTATCGTTATACTCACCCCTACATGGGCTATGCCCGCACCTTGTTGTGTTTGGTGTAGATGACAGACATCGCTGACTGAGGACGAGGGTGCCAGGACTGGACGGTGCCCATACGGCATGTCGGTATGCAGAGGAGACAGGCAGATGTGGAGTGATGAGGAGGAGATATGTACCTACCCTTCAGGTAGAAAACTCAGAGGATGACTTAGTAGCTGTCTTTCTATTTCTACAGTTGTATTGTATTTCAGTTTTACTTTTACCTTTACTATTGGGCTTGTATTCTGACCCCTCTTACTTTCAGCACTCTTTTTTATATATAGTTTTACTTGTGTTTATATCTCATTGTGTGCTTGGTTGCATGTGTTTACAGGTTATAAAGGCAATGCCTTCTTGGTGTTAGGGAATATGCCTTTCGGTGCTAGTCGACAGCCCCTAGCCTATAGAAGGCGAGCTTGGGGTAGTCATGACATGAGCCCTGGGGGATGGGTCATGACAAAGAATATTCAAAGAATATTCTTCCTCCTCCATAAACTTGAACAAAATTAGAGGATGAATCGAGATGTGAAGATTGATCTCCCTCTCTTAACAGTTAATGTTGGATTTATATAAGAACAATCATTCCATTCCTAATATAGCATAAAACTCTACTAAAGGAAGTAAGAAAGGGGTTTTTAGAAGGTTTAATACATAATAATTGACCTAAGAGGAGTTATATACTTGGGATGAAATAATTGCTTCATTTTCTATTCTCACAAATAAATCAACACCCATGTTTTGAGGTGGTGTTTGAATATTTGTACTAAAATTTAAAGATATAAACAATGCATAGAATAATAATCAAATAGTAAATTCCCTATTCTTGAATTAATAAACTATATACCTATCACCACATTATTTTTAAGATCCACCTTAATAGTAGTGAAAACATATTATCTTCTTTTCTCTTTAGGCCTTGGAGGTTGTTGTCATTTATTTTCTCTAAAAACCCTTGTCTTAGGGAATTGACTTAAATAATTCACATATTCTTTAAAGTTAAAAAAATATACCATAGGTTGAGTGTTGATATGAACCTTCTTTTCTTCCTTTTACTTATCAGGATTTTTCATTTCCCTTTGACACTAATTATAATGATTCCCCTCTTTTCTACAATTTAAATGTCTCTAGGTTCACTTCAAAATTTTTCTAGGATGTTTATCACTACACTTTTGACTTGTGGGATGTTGAGTTTTCTTTAATCCATGGGATCTATCCATTAATACTCCTAAAAAAACTCCATCTTACTCTTTTTATCTCTAGGACTATGATACCACTGAGAGTCATTGATCTTTATCTCAACCTTAAGGGAACAAAAAACAATCTCTTCATAAGGGTTAATGAATTGAATCACTAAATATTTTCATAGAATCAACTTTAACTAACTAAATAAATGGTCCACTTTACTTTCATTGTTGATTAAAAAGATAAAGGTGTATCATTAAATCCTTGTAATGTTTTCCTCACATGACCTGATAGACCCATCTTACTTTTGTTTCTAAGGAAATACCTCTCCATTTTATGATGGAGAGTTCAGGGAAATTATTTATCGAAAAATATTTTCTTAAATCCTTCCCATTATATGGAATCAATTTCCTCTTTGGACTTCATGTTATTAATTATTTTCCACCACTAATCATCTTCTATTTCAAAATGATAGGCAACCAACATGACTTTCTCTTGTTCTGAGTATTAGAGGGCATATAATATCTTCCCAATAGAGTTAATCCATTATTACTTGATGAGGGGACAAGATAATCAACTAAATGTAGGAGGAATTTTTCATATAAATAAATATACCAAAACTTTATATTTATTAAGAGTAATAGGGAATTCCACATGATCAAATTATTATTCATAGCATGATTCAATCTCAGTAAAAATGAGATTATAACCTAATACACTTATGAATTTAGTAATATTTAAAGCAAAACTCATTTGATTCTAGAAAATCATATGGATCCTTATATCACATGAATTAAAGAATGTATTATTCCAAAATACATTATTTTTCTATATATAAATCATAGATATAATAAATAGATGCATAACATTAAAACATGTTTGAATAAAGAGAAATTGGGATAAGAACCCTTACATCAAGACCAAATTTCATTGTAAGATATCTAAACTCATATGTAATAAATTTAAATTTATTAAAATTATATAAATGGAAATTAATAATACCTAAAATACCTTACATGTTTTACTTATAACAACTTATCACCTACTCATTAAAAACCATTCATTATCATGAACATATCAGGTGTTAACCACTTCATTTTTTATGTATGTTTTTGGTTCGCTGGTTATGGACCTTGAAAATTGATCATGGTTCATTAATATCTATAAATTTAATCATGATATAAATATAATAATTATATATTTTTTGTCTACATAGTTATGAATATTAATATACATCGATGAAGATAAATGTATCACATTATTAAGTTGAGATGGTAGTCTATACATACGCACGCGTGACGTTTCCATTTTTTGATGGTTAGATAAAAAACATGGTAAATATAAAATAAAATTCCTAGATTCATTATTATAATATAAATATTATTTATAAACATTAAATATATCATAATAACCAACTATGAATACTGGTGTTGTAAAATGAGTCTTATCACTATGTGAAGGTGGTAATCCAAACCTACACACAAGTGATACTTTCATCTACCATTGGATAGAGAATCCATGGTTAATAGTTTTTACATAATCATAATAATATCTCATTATATATATGATACTAAATTAATTATTTTTTTATGTATACAATATTGTTATAGGTCGTAGAAGAAGGAAAACAATTTGAATTATCTTGTCTAAGATCTATACCTCTTCTTTGAGAAAACTACTTTGTCATATTCATTTATCATTAAAGGATTAGTCTTAAAAGAATACCAAAATATCTAATATTAAAAAAATTATTCTAGTAATTCATTTAAGTAGGTATTTTAATTTCTATAGTACACAAAGTTTGTGAAAAATTTAAGAGAAGAGGTACCCTTTTATAAGTGAGTGGAGGGACAAACATGTAATTTACTAAAATATTATAATGATTTTAGGCCACCTTAAGGTGAATGTTTCTCTAAATGGAAATATATTTTAAGGTATGATAAGATAAGGTTTAAATATATTTTATAAATAATAATTTTATAGGTGTTTGTTGAAAACATACTCTTTTCACATGGTTTAATCTCTGGGTAAAACCATTTTAACCGTAACCATGGTAATAATTTTTTTACTATTTTTATATTAACTATTATTAATAATTAAGTGAAACCTATTACATGATATTAAATATTCTAATTACAAATATGGAATCCATTTTTCTAGATCCAATTTCATTATGTGGAAGAATTTAATTTTAATTAAGAGGGAATACCATAACGAAAACCCATTTTTGATAAATGATTTGTTAAGTGTAAATATTAATGTACATTAATTCATTCCCTTATAAAACAGTGAATGTTAAAAAATTATATTGAATATATAAAATATAAATTTAATTAAAAAAAATTAATAAATAGATATTAAATCAATTTATTAAAATAAAAAACATTGCACGCATAAAAATAGGTATTTAGAAAATGTGTTATTAATACAAAAAAATGAACTTAAACAAAAATATATTATAATGATGATTAATATGTAATTAATTATATTTTTTCTAATTTAAAGAGTCTGAGGTTTCATTAATATCAAATTCAAATCATAATGGGACATTTATTTAAATAGAAATGTTAATTTTTAAAAAAATTGGTATTTTCACCATTCAATAAAAATAAATATTTTTTTAAAAATTATAAATATTCAACTTAAGATAATATTTACATACTAATTTTAGAAGTGATATTCATTTCTATAAATAAAATTTCTATAAATTGTAGAAATTAATTTTGACGATCATGAAAATAAATGTGATAAATACCATTTTTGAAGAAAACATATTTTTGAAGCATAAAATTAATTTACTGAAAATTGAGTAAATATTAATTATGCATTAGTAAATACATTTTAATTATTGAAAACCATTATACATATTTTAAATAAAGTTTTTATGAATATTCAAACATTACAATTTAAGTTCTATGTAAACAGTTTACTAAAATGAAGTTCATATAGGCTTGGGGTTTCTTGTAAGGAAAGCTATCGAGTAATTCACATTTTTTTTCAATTTAAATACATTTTAAAATATGTGTTGTTACATTATATCCCCATTAAAATAAATTACAACCTAAAAAATATATCACTTTGGTACAAAAAAATTAGGTTATCTCAGCTTTATCACATCCTTGGGATCCCATATGGCTTCCTTAAATTTTTAATTCATCAAATAATTAACTAAATAATGGTGAGTAATTTTATTATGTATAATATTATCTCATAATCCTATAATTCTATTCATTTCCATTCATAATAAATTTTGTTATCCATTGGTATAACCTATGAGTTTAGTAAATATTAAGAATTAGTTTTTTTACTTCAAAGGGTGAGATACATGGAAAACATTTTGGGAATGAGATATATTTGGTGGGAGTTCCAAATTATAAGCAATAGTCCCTACTCAATCAAGAATCTCAAAGTGACTAATGTAATTAAGGATCATCCTTCCTTATTTTGGAATCTCCAAAACATCTTCCATTGAGAAATTCATAGGAAATATTTCTCACCAACATAAAATTCAATATATCACTAATAATTGTTAGTATAACCCTTTTTTTGAATTTGTGATGCCTTGATGTGATGCCCAATTAATATAAAATTATCTTCAATTTCCTCATCTAGATCAGGTCCTAATATATTTATTTCTCTAAATTCTTTCTAGTATTTCAATTTATTACACTTGTTTCCAAATAGGGATTAATAAGGAGCCATTAAAATGATTGAGTGAGGATACTTTTGTTAGAAAACATGATTAGAGGAATGTGTTGATCCCTACCACATTTGAAATCCAAATAATAGGATATCAACATATCCTCTAGGTATATAATGGTCCTATTAGATATAACATCTATCCAAGGATGACATAGAGTACAAAAACACAATTCTATATCTAAGGATTGCTGGGGAATTCTCCATAATTTCAAGGTAAACCTTGGATCATGATCAGATATAATAGAATTTGATACCCCATTTAACCAAACCAATTAATTAATGTATAACATAGAAAGATGATTTAGAGATAAATCTTATCCAATAGTAATGATTTTCACTAACTTCATAAGGTGATTGACTATAACCCAAATGATATTATGGCCTTTAGATGTTTTGGGGAGCCCAACAATGAAATTCATGGTGATTTTTTAACAATTAAAATCTGGTATGGGTAATGGTCATAAAATCCCATTATAATTATGTATCTAATCCTTAACATACTGACATACCATGCACCGAGATATATACCGTGTAATATCCCTCTTTATGTTGTGCAATTAGAAAAAATATTTCAGGTCTCTTTATAAATTTTTACATCCTAGATGTATAGAGAATGACAAGCTATTAGAATCTACAAGTAGTTCCTTATTCAAATATGGTATTTAAGGGATACATACTTAGTTCCTAAACCTTATCCTTTCATCATAATCAAGTTTAAACATAATAACATTTCTCTCATTCATTTGTAGCACTACATCCTAATTTTGTGCCTCTTTAATCATTATATAGATAGATGGATAATCACTCATTTATGAAGATAATATTTATCCCCTTAATTCAATATTTCATGGTCAATATTTTAAAAATATATAAATATTGGATCTTTTGGTATACTCTTTATAGATAAGAAATCACAATCCTTTCAACTCAAAGCATCAACCACATTGTTTTCTTTCCCAAGGTGACCATGTATTGAGATTTCATAATCATTAGTCAACTCTAACAGTCTTCTTTGTAACATATTAAAATCTTTCTGGGATAATATTTACTTTAAAAATTTATGATCAGTATATATGTAACACATTTATCCATAAAGATAATGCCTTAATATCTATGATGCAATGATTACCACTGTTGAATCCCAATAATGAGTTTGTAATTTTTCTCATGTGACTTATATTAGTGTGAGTGTTATGATGTCACTATATAATTTTACATTAAAATAAATCACAAACCATTTATTTATGCATCACTACAATAAAAAACCCTTCTCCTGTGCAGGGTAGTGTGAGAATAGTTGCACTGACCAACCTTCACTTCTATTCCTTGAAATTTTCATTACACTTAATAATACAATGAACATAAATACCTTCCGAGTTACCATGTTGAGTGGATTAGATAGCCTTGGTAAATACTTTAAAAATCCTCAATAATATCCATCCAATCCATGAAAACTATATATTTTAGTAACAATGGTCAGTTTGATCTAGTTTCTAATAATAACCCTCTTTGATGGATCCACTAATATACCCTAATTTGAGATTATATGATCCAAAAATGTAAACTTCTATACCTAATATTTAATCTTGATAAATTTTACACACAACATATCCATCTATAAGGTCTTCAGTATAATCCTAAAGATATATTAATGCACTTACTTTCTCATAGAATATGTAATAATATCATCAATAAAGACTACAATAAACTAGTCACGGTAATCTCTAAAGGTTATACTATTTAAATATATGAATATAGTGGGGGAATTAGTAAGTCCACATGGAATCACTATATATTCATTTTTTCTATACCTCGAATGGAATGTTGTATGTGGAAAATATTCAATTTTGAAACCCAACTTATAGTATCAAAATTGAATATTAATCTTTAAAAATTTTTTATTAGCTAATACTTAATCAAAAAAATCATCAAAATGTGGAAAAGGATATATATTCTTGATAATTATAATTTTAAGTTATAAATAATCAATATCAAGCCACGATGATCTATATTTATTCCTAAAAAAGTGTAGTTGTCCCCTATAGTGATCTACATGGATGATTGAATCCCTTTTCATGATTCTCTAGGATTTATTTCTAAAATTTATGATAATCAAATAGGGCCATTATATATTGATTCTTTAAAATAGGGGTGGTATCAAGTATGAGTTCTTTTGAAAACTCAACATCAAAATTTATAGGAAGACTAGGATTATTATTCAGAAATAACTTAACAAACTCTAATAAAATATTCATATCATCAATGATGACTTTCTCACAAACCAACTGAGATATACACACAATTTTAATAGGAACCAAAACCCATGAAATGGTCGTAATTCCAATTGGATGTTCGTATTTTTCCTCAATACTATTTAAACTCATAAGTTTCTTTAATATATCAAATTTGATTTTTATAATTTATTAATTTATAATGGATCTATGTAAATAGATTTCAATGCTCAAAATCACATCAAATTCCACTAAATGAAGAATAATAATATTTTCATATGGAACATTCTTACAAACATTAAAATGACAACTATAAAGACCCTAAAACTAGTAGCATAAAGTCGGTGGTTACTTTATTAAATTGGAATAATATACATGGAATCACATCCTGAAGGACTGAAAAGTTTAGTATTTCTGGAAAACTAGATACATACTTTAACCTTAAATTACAATTTAAAAAATACAATAAGGTATAGAAAATACTTTGATAACACCATTATTCTCCTAGATTAACCCTGCTTATCAATCATAATAAACTTCTTTTTATCCTGGGGAAAGATAAAACATAAGAAATCGGTGAGATCTGATGCTAAATAATGGTATTTATATAGAGGAGGCTATAATAAATAGGTAATAACAATTATGGAAAGTTAAATAACTAAAACACATGCCATCTAATCAATAACTTGAGCATAATTTGGCCGTAATAAAAGATGATCAAATAATTCCCATAAATAATCACATGACCTAGAAAACTTAACCATGGATATTCCACTAAATGAATAATCACATGGGAATCAATAACTAATATCATAATGAGGTAATTCATAATTCAAGGCATTATAAACATACTTTCAATATTTCATCCAAGACACCATACATAAACAGGTAAGACATCATCCAATACACAAACTAGGTTTTCTCATGAGACTTACCGATGAATCGAGGGGCTATAGTGGGCCACACCCATCACATACTAAGTTCAATGATTTCTTCATATGAAATGGGTTAAACATAATAAAAATATACATTTTTATTGAAACTATCATATGAAATGTAAATAACTCTCCCAAATTAGTAAATATAATCACCAACCATCCAGAGTAATATAGTGAATGGTATGAAAATAGCACATACCCAATCAAACTAATCATAAAACATTTAATAAAATATATAAGATGGTACCATAAGATATCAACCTCAATTAATCATAATATTAATCAATTTATGTTGACATAGATAAAAATAATTTAAAAGAGATCCTTGAAAAATTATTGAGGAAAATACCATTTTTCAATTGGAAAATCACTTATTTTAAAAATGTTGTGCAATTATAAAAGAAAAAATTTTCTTATAAAATAACCATGAAAAAATGTAAATTAATCTTCAAATAATTAATGTGTTATTAAGGTGAGAAAATATTCTCATTTTGTATATGTTTAAAAAACACCCTTATGTATTTTTATTGAAAAAGTTTCAAAAAAATTATTTAGAAAATGAAATAACATAGGATTCAATACATTTTTTAAAAGTAAAAATTAATTAAAAATTAATTTAAAAAATAATAGTATAACTGTAAAAAATTTTTTGGGAATAATTATAGAAAACATGGACATGGAAGAAAAAGAGAGTTTTAAGGGAAACTTAAAAAAATAAGTTTTTAAAGAAACTCTCTTAAAAATGTCATATCATTGAAGTGAGAATTAATCTAATGAATTAATTATGTGTACCCAATATAAATCCACGTAAAAAAGTGTAAATACAACACAAGGTAATAAAAATTCATTTCACACATAATCTTAGCATAAAAAGTCAATGAAGTAGAAGTTTAACCTAATGAATAGAAATTGAGTTAAGAAATCCCTTACGTCATGCTTACCTTTATCTTTGTGTACTTAAAAATCATGTATAATAGTTTAAAGAATGTTAAAAATTTATTTCATAACTATATTCATTTTTACAATGCCTTATATGATCCTTTTATAAAATCTGACCAGCTATTCATTAGTAACATTTCATTATTTTCATTGTCTCAGCTCTGTTTGTTTCATGGTTTCATAGCCTGTACACTTGTGTATATTTATGAATGTTCATATAAATTGGAAATTAAATTATAGAAGTGAAATTAAATGGTATTAATTCACATCCATAAGTTTAAATTTCCCAATATATCATTTTTCTTTCTGACGTGAGGATGATTCATTTGATAAAATGTTAATGATAAATGTTTAGTTTATTTTGGATGTTTTTTTAACCATCACAAAATAGTTTCATTTTATTTAATATAATGTCTATATATTAGTTACAGAACATGAAATAATTTCTAATAAAATTATTACCATCTAATTTAACCATAATAATACATTTATGACCAACCTTGAATGTGGTAATTGAAAATGAAAAATTGTTATCCACAGAGATGGTTAACCGCCATAATTTAGTCAATGGTTTCATTTCATTAAATAAGAGGAGATAAGAAAAGGGGTGGATTTAATATATTCTATTATAAATATAAAATTATAGTATATACATGATACTAGTGTTATTATTCTTTTATGGATTAATTATGTGAAGATAAGGTATAATAAGAAAATAAATTAAGAGAGGTTGTTTGAGAAAGTTACCTCTTGAATATCACCTCATTGAAGGACCCATTAAGGAACTTGGAATTGGTCTTTGGGTGAGACTAGTAGAACATAGACATGGGTAGAGTGGGTAAGATATGGTTTTTTTAGATATTTGAATATCTTCAAGGCTTTTGAGGAGAAAGGGTGGTGATGTGTGGTATTTATACTTGAGGAGGGTTGGTTTTAAGTGATTAAATAATGATTATTTAATATTTAAAGCCAACCACATTTGGTTGGAATTGATTACAATGAATTTGGTTGATAATTAATGTTTTAAAGTATGCTTAAGATTTAAAAACACATCAACTACCTATTTAATATTGTAATTTTTAAATATTTTTATGCTTTTACCTTTGAACTTTAACCCGCAACATTATTTTACCTATACTATATTAAATCTTTTATTCACTATAGTAACTTTTTTATGAATAAAAAATGAAAATAACCTTGTAACCTAATTTTTACCTCTTGATTCCAAATATAGAATAAATTTTACTAGATTTAGTTTATAAAATTTTAAAAAAATCATTTCTAAATATGTTAAATATATAACTCATAAAAATAGTCTTTTAAGGTTAAAATTGTGGTTTTCAAAATTTCTAAGCATGTGTTTCTAAAAGTAAAACCTTATGTGTTATGTCATTCCATAAAAACATTTTTATCAAGAATAATGGTTACTAAATTTAAAATAATGATCATATAATAATTACTTTATAAGATTTATGGTATTTCGTAATACTTGGGTTCAAATCCAGGTGGCGACAAATTTTGGGTGGGGCCTTGGTCAACCAAGATAGAGGTTGGTGCATAGGTGTAGGGGGTGCATCATCATTATATTTTCACGACAATGGAAATTTATGGCATCAATTATAGGGATAGTGAAGCAGTCCTTAGTGGATCTACGATGAGACTTCCTCAGGGTAGCACTCAGTGGAGGCCACAATGATGTGTGAGAAGTGGGTCTCAAGGGTGATATGGTTGGAAGGTCGTTGATGTAAAGAACTATAAATCCTGTGGATTTTTTTTTCTAAAATACATGGGAATTTTATGAGTCCGTTGTTTTAGACGGCACCTGATTTCGAGGCTCGGTGTGCCTGGAATCATTTTCTGAAGTTTTGTTCGGGTACGTTCAATAGACGTACGAGCGAGATTTTCTATCTTTTGAACCGATGCTCGGAATTGAAATCTGAGGACACCGATGAACTCGCAGTGTCGATATTCACTTAAGGGGACCTTTACTGTAGTTGTGTTTCAACGTGAATGGAAGTTATTATTTGGGGTTACTATTTAAAATTAACAAATTAAATAAAAATGTGTGTGTAACACATTTTTTTTGGATGGTGGTTAAAGTATCTAGGTGGAGGTTAGGAGTGGGGCCCACCATACCCTAACCTCTCTTGATAGGATATAAATAAAGGTGGGGCCCACACAAACACCAAACCCTTGAACTCCCCTAAACTTTTGGACTTCCCATTAAAGTGCCAACACACCCATGTAATTAATTTTTGAGACCTTTGAAGTTCTTGACAACTCCATGTAATTAATTAAGTGAATCAACTTAATTAATTAATTTGGAGTGATTGAATTATTTTGAATTCATTTTTTGAAACATTAAAAAGAGGGGATATATTCCCTTATTTTGGTTGGACATATTACCTTGGGAGGTTTTGGAGGATTAGAAAGAAAGTGTTCTTCCCATGAAGAACACAAAGGACATCTTCAATATCTTCTTCCGCATAAAGGGAGAGGACACCACCCACAAAGGACACCGCTAAATACAACGTTATTTCCTCCGACATTGACGGAATGACGTCTGTCTTCCGTGACACCCGACTTCAGCGACACCCGTCTTTCACGGCTCGTCGACGTGCAACGTCAAATATGAGGTAGGGGTTGGATTTTAAGTATGATTATATTCCCAAGTTATTCTTTTTAAGAACGCAGATGTTTTATTTTGCAGGATGGGTTAGAGATTATGCTGGGGTTAGTTTATGGTTCTACTATATTCTGGATTACTGTTTAAGCCTCTAACACGGAGGGAACGGGCTATCGAACAAGCCCGGACCCTCCACCAATTCGTTCTTGATGCGCGGTTTGATGGGAGACGGATGAATGGAATGGAAACCCTGATTTGAGTCCATCGTAGTGAAGAATAGGACTCGAGGGGGATGTAGGCGTACACGAGAGGCAAAAAGGACCACCAGAATGACTACAATGGCCCACGGAAGAGCACGACAGTGTGGGTCGCCGGTGGCCGGCACCGGCAGGCCGCCTAGGGGCGGCGGCGCCCCGTTCGCGCTGCAGGCGGAAGGCCGCCGCGGCATCGGCCGCGACGGTGGAGAGGAACCCATGTGTGGGTTTTGGGAAGGCCGAGCAGCACCAGCTGGCGCCGCTATTACAGAACATCACCCCCCGCTCCGCGCACCATGCACGTAACGCGCTCGGCCGGGTCGAGCCGCGACGTGCGGCCCGGGCTGGACCACCTGCCGCGCGGGCCGGACCGCCTGCCGCGCAGGCCAAGCCGCCCTCGCGCAGGCCAGGCTGCAGCTGTTGGGCCAGGTCTGGTCGACCCGGTTCGGGCCAACCTAGGGTGGGTTGGGCCGGGTTGGACCGGACCCAGACCCCCCTCTTTGGACCATTTTTGGTCTTACACCCATAACTTGAGCTATGAACCTCCGATAGACGCACCATCAGTTGAGTAGGATTACTTGGATCGAGACGGTCATTTAGATATGTCACACTCAAGGTTTTGGCGATGTTTGGGTATGGCCGGGTTGGTTCGAACCTGTAATGGCCCGAACCTCTTCGGCCCATTCCTTTGTCAAAAAGAAGATCTAGAATTGTTCTGGAGGGTAAAATGGAATTTTCCCACACTTTCCAGAATTTTGAAACTACACGCCGTGTAGTTTGAGTACATGCCATGTAACACCTTTCCGGGTATACCCCGTGTTGCAGGCCGTGTCCTCGCTGTGTGAAATAATGGGTGCACGCCGTGTTCCCAGTTCTACACGCCGTGTAGTCCTTCCCCGCGTACGCGTTACCAGTCAATGGCCATGTGCCGTGTTGGAGCCGTGTCCTTGCCATGTGAATTAACCGAGTACACGCTGTGTACCATAAAGTACACGCCGTATAATTTTTCTTTTCACGCCTATAAAAGGAGGGGTCCCCTCCTCCTTTTCAACACACACCTCTCCTCCCATCTCCTCTGAGCAGAGCTCTCCCAAGAGACTCAAAGGCTCTTTCTTCCATAACTTCTTTGTCTGAGCTCTGATTTACGATCCATCAGCGGCCATGGGATCGTAACGACGAGGTGGAGCTTCCGAGCTTGGATCCGTTGTCTTTCCTTCGGCCTTTCCTTTCCGACCTCCACCTGAGGAGGTTTTGCCGGGACCCGACAGAGGTGATGGACGCCGATGGAATTCTTCTAAAGTTGATCCGGGGGAGCGCTGTGATCAGGAACCTGTTAAGGTAGGGATATTACCTTAGTCTCTCTAATCTGTGCATCATGCAGGGTGGGTGTTCTATTGTTTACGTGAAACACTTTTTTAACCGGTTTAATAAAGATAATAACTGTCTTATATAACAGGGATGGGAAGTTGTGATTGCTGTTACTTTTATCTTGTGATATTATGTTATGAATTGAATGAGCTTCTACCTACGGAAAATCACGGTCGTTGGGGGCCTTTTCTTATGCAATTAAATGTTTCCCTCCCCTTTTGGATTTTTCTTATGGATGGAAACCTTGTGGAATTTAGAAATTGGTTAATCACGTAAAGTTGGCTGTTTTAAAATCTGGAACCCTTGTGTGATCACCCCAGTAGAACGAAATGGAATAATGAACATGCGGGTGTTAGCTTGGTTACGTGGCATGTGATGGGGGTGTTTTGTGGGTTGTTATGGATCAGGTGAGCAGTGGGGCTGCGGTTGACTTGGTTGTGGGTTGGTGTGAATGTTGTGTTGGTAACGGGCAGCAAGGCTACAATAAATGGTATTAAAGGGATGATGATGTACGGTGTGGTTGTGGTTATGGTGGTTGGCAACGGGGCTGCAGGGATGGGTTGATTGTGAACGGGCTATGGGTTGTGAATAATATATAAAAGCGGAAGAGTTAATGAATGGTGGGGCGTGGTAATGGAATAGGATTAATAATCAATGGGGCTGGTTGGTTGATAAGAAGGGCTTGGTTGTGTTGCTTGTGTTTTCCTAACTTGATTTGTGGATGACAGGGATATGTTTTACGAATGATCGATGTGGTTGGTTGTGGATAGTTGCCCAGTAGCTAAGGAACTAATAAACTAATTCTCCTGAAACGTGAAAACCTAAATGGGGTTGGGGTTGTTTTTTGTATTCATACTTCGTGGTAGTAGTGCCAAGGCACGTGCTCAGTTTTCTGTTTAGAAGCCATATGTTGGGTTGTGTGTTTGGTATATATATATATAACTATATCTTTTGTGTTTTATCGCACCCCACCCATGTTGAGCACTTAGTGCCGAACACTCCCATTTCATGGGAGAGGGTGTTTTTCCCTTAGTTACTAGCTCCTTCCTGCTCCTTCTCCCCTAGGCTGTGATCGCTTGAGGCAACCTTAGACCTAAGAATCTTCGGGTAGGTTTCGATTGGGGTGGATTAGGCCCAAGACTCTTCGGGCAGGTTCTACTTTTCCCAAGAATATTCGGGATGAGGCCCAGGTGTGTGCGGGCGGGATACATGGTTGTGAGGCCCAGGTGTGTGTGGGCGGGAGATGTGGTGGTGAGGCCCAGGTGTGTGCGGGCGGGGAGAGTGTGGCAGCGTCAGGACGTTCGTCATTAGGAAGAGCAGCTAACTAAAGGAAACCGGTGTGGGGTACCCAATACTCTTGTTTCTTATATACTACTACCTGTTGTTCTTGTGTTTTGGTGAGTGTGGCTGGTGAGGTTTTGTGGATATAATTCCTTGCTAGGTTTCTTATGTTGTTCTCACGGGACATTAGGATGTCTCCCCACTTGTGCACGAGAGCTTTAAGTTTCCCTACTGAGTATACTTGTATGCTCATCCTACGTTTACTTTCAGGTTTCCAGGAGGACTACCAGGTTTGTGTGGGACCCTACTAGTCGGACAGTTGGAGTTGTTGCAGTTTCTGTTCTCTTGTTTTCTTTTGGTATTCAACTTTGAGATTTCTTGTACTTGTACCTTGTTATAAAATTGTTTAAACATGCATGTGGGATTGGTTTGGGTTTATTTCTATACACTTGTTCTTTTTTCCTTTTGGGTGGTTGACTTGTCCTATTTTCCGATCCTAAATAATAAAAAGGGTAATGCCTCCCATATTTTTGAAAACTCATACCCTTGGTGCTAGTCGCCACCCTGGGGCCTACTGGAGGTGGGACTCGGGGGTTATTATCTCCCTTCCACCATTGCCAGCTCAGGAGGGGCATCTTTGGTGAGAGGGGGTCGTGATAGAATGGTATCAGAGGCTTATGGTTGAGAGATAGGATGGAGTCTGGAGTTAGGCACAGTAAGGATTGCATGGGATGGTAGGACAACAGTTTTAGTTAATCTTGTTGCGTGACATAGGCCAGGAAAGACCGGCTAGGACAAGGGATTTTAGGGCCCCCCGTGATTTGATGCAAGGACTCTGAGCCTACTGAACGACCAAGTGAGACTACATAGATTGCAGGGTAGAGACCCTAGGGAAGGTACATGCGTCATCATGATTGTGTTTTACTTAATTTGGGTGTTCTGGGAAAGAAATTGAAATAAAATGATAAAATAAAACCTTGAGTTTTCTTTAATACTTAGGCTTAGGCGATCCTTATTTACCATACAGCTATTGCACCTGGACGTCATCCCCGGGTGGCTCAGACGGCCGAGGCCCAGCAGATTCAGGCGGTCGATCAGCTGAGGATTGACCGAGAGGAGGAAGATAGCCAGTGGTAGAAGACTCTCCATTCTTTCCAGCGGCATACCCTCAATAAGTACGAGGGTAGTACTTCGGATACGGAGATGGAGGGGTGACTTGAGGATCTAGGGATTGCTTTTACCTTGATTCGTGCCCTGAGAGAGTACTGGGTTCCCCTAGCAGTCAGTCAGCTGAGAGGTGCGGCGTGACAGTGGTGGATGCTCTACCTCGGAGAGAGGATAGAGGTAGAGGTTACTTGGGCTGACTTTGAGAAGGAATTCCGAGAGGAATTCCTTTCTTCCATGATCAAAGCGTAGAAGCGGCAGGAGTTACTCTCCCTTCAGTAGGGGAGTATGTCGGTACGAGAGCTGGGGATCAAGTTCAAGGATCTCTTGCGCTTTGCTCCGGATCTCTTTCCGGATGAGGAGTCTCGGGCGAGACGTTTGGAGGAAGCGCTTCGTCCTTCGCTCCAGTATGCTGTCACCCCCTTCACCCTTCCGACATACTTGGCGGTGCAGAAGAAGGTAGAGTTTGTAGAGAGGATGCACTCATTGGGAGGTTCACCCCGAGAGGGGATCCAGCTGGGCTCGTCGAAGGGGAAAGCAGTCAGCAGGAGGTCTCCTACGACGGGACCTTCTAGGTTTAGGCCAGTGGGGAGCAGGCCCCAGCAGTTCCAGTTCAGATCTTCAGGTCCTCATCCCTTTTTCACGAGCCCATGACTAAGGTGTTTTTCTTGTGGAGGTTTTGGACACGTTCAGAGTCAGTGCCCGACCCGAGCTCAGTACGGTGGAGGTGGGCAGGTTCAGCGCCCACCTCAGCAGCACCGGTTGCCAGCGAGGCCCTTCCAGCAGCAGCAGGACCATGATCCTCCGAGGGAAGACTTTGCAGGAGGAGGCCGACCTCAGGGTGCTCCTCAGGGACCTCGACCAGGGCATGGTCGGGGAGGTGGAAGACATTAGAGAGGCAGAGGAGATGGGCATGGACAGTTGCACGCAGCAGAGTTGACAGCTCCAGCAGGACCAGAGGTGGTGCGAGGTACGATTTGTTTGTTAAGCACTCTTGTTTCTACTTTGTTCGATTCAGGAGCCTCACACTCCTTTGTTTCACCTGGTCTAGCCCATGATTTGGGACTAGACGTAGAGAGAATTTCCATACCACTGGTGCTGAGTACACCAGTTGGAGGCCAGACCAGCGTATCTTGTGTTTGCCAGGGATGTGGTCTGATGTTGGGACCACATCGATCTAGTGGGGACCTTCTTCTGTTACAGATTCAGCCATACGATGTCATCCTAGGCATCGACTGGTTGTTTTCTGTTAGTGCTGTTATCGACTGCTTCCGGAGAAGAGTCGTGTTATCTGACATGGATGGGAAGTGCATATCTTTTGTTGGCGATAGGAGCTATCAGGCGGGAAGCCAGTGTGTGGAGCCTCTCCTTTCCTTGTTAGGCGGGTTATTAGTGGTTTCAGCTGATACAGAGATGATGGATGTCCTAGAAGTTGTTGGGGAGTTCCTTGATGTTTTTCCTGAGGAGGTTGTGACTCTACCCCCCCGATGTGACGTTGAGTTTGGGATAGAATTACAGCCTGGTGCCTATCCGATTTCGATGGCCCCTTATCGGATGGCACCTTCGGAGTTGTGGGAGTTGCAGATTCAGATTGACGATCTGATGGAGAGAGGTTTTGTTCGACCCAGAGTATCGCCATGGGTAGCTCCAGTTTTGTTCGTGAAGAAGGCAGATGGTGGTCTCAGGCTATGCATAGACTACCGAAGGTTGAAACAGGTAACGGTCAAGAACTGCTACCCCTTCCAAGGATTGATGATCTCTTCGACCAGCTGAGGGGAGCAGGTTGGTTCTATAAGATTGATCTTTGATCGGGATACCATCAGCTGAGGTTAAAGGACAGTGACATCTCGAAGACGGATTTCAGTTGCAGGTATGGGCACTTCGAGTTTGTAGTGATTCCGTTTGGAGTTATGAATGCACTGGCTGTGTTCATGGGACTTATGAACTTTGTCTTCTGAGATTTTCTGGACCGGTTTGTCGTTGTGTTTATCGATGACATCCTGATCTTCTCAAGATCATAGGAGGAGCACGTTGAGCATATCAGGGCAGTCCTGGAAGTCCTTCGAAACCACCAGCTTTACGGGAAATTGTCGAAGTGTAAGTTCTTGATGCAAGAAGTACACTTCCTTGGGCACCAGGTGTCTCAGCATAGAGTATCGGTGGACCTGTCGAAGGTGGAGGCAGTTGTTTCTTGGGCAGCACCCAAGAGCGTGGAAGAAGTTCATAGTTTTCTAGGGTTAGCAGGTTACTATCGGAGATTCATTTCGGACTTCTCTTGAGTTTCTTCTCCATTGACAACTTTGACGAGGAAGAACCAGGTCTTCCTATGGAGCGAGCAGTGCCAGAAAGCTTTTGAATACCTGAAGAAGAAGTTGGTCAGTGCTCTCGTACTCAGGTTTCCAGAAGAAGGGTTGTTGTATGAGGTGTTTTGTGATGCTTCTAGCCTTGGTCCAAAGTGCATGCTGATGCAGAAGAAGGGAGTGATCTGTTATGGGTCTAGGAAGTTATGCCCTCATGAGCGTAACTATGCCACCCATGACCTAGAGCTTGCAGCAGTAGTGTTCGCACTGTAGTTGTGGCGACATTACCTCTTTGGGGAGCGCTTTGTGGTCTTCTCAGATCACAAGAGCCTGTTATATATCTTCTCCCAGCGTGACCTGAACTTACGACAACGGAGATGGGTCAAGTTTCTCCAAGACTATGACTTTGATATCTCTTACACTGAAGGTAAGGGCAATGTTGTGGCTGATGCCCTGAGCAGGAAGTCGCATCAGGTAGTGGTTTAGGAATCTGCTGATGCTTGGAAAGCAATGGGAGAGTTGACTGCCTTGCACTTGGATGCAAGGAAAGAAGGTGTTAGAGGCTATTTGTTTTAGATGACGATGCAGTCCTCCTTGTTGCAGCAGGTGTAAGAGTCTCAGTGGGGGGACTCCGAGGCAAAAGTGATGCAGGATCGTGTCGATCAGGGGAACGCTCCAGAAGGATGGTCAGAGGACAGCTGACATCAGATGCTTTTCCATGGAAGGTTGTTTGTTCCGGAGGCGATGCGTGAGGGAGTTCTCCGTGAGTTCCATAGATCAGCCTTGGCGGTACATCCAGGAGTTTCAAAAATGTACCAAGGCCTGAGGGATCAGTTTTAGTGGCCCGGGGTGAAATGGGCAGTGACGGTGTTTGTGGCTAAATGCCTAGTGTTTCAGCAAGTGAAGGCTGAACACCGTGTTCCCGGTGGTTTGTTGCATCCTTTAGATGTCCCCGAGTGGAAGTGGGATGACATCTCAATGGACTTCGTCACAGGACTACCCAGAGCTCAGGGTGGTTATGATGCTATCTGGGTGGTGGTGGATCGACTGACGAAATCAGCTCACTTCTTAACAATTAAGGAGTCAGGCCCAGTGAGTACCCTAACACAGAGGTACGTAGACGAGGTTGTGCGGTTTCATCGAGTCCCAAAGACTATCATCTCAGATCGGGATACTCGGTTTACCTCACGAGTCTGGAGGGGGTTACAACATGCTTTTGGCACCCAGATATGCCTTAGCACTGCTTTCCACCCCCAAACCGATGGGCAGATGGAGCAGACTATCCAGACGTTGGAGGACATGCTGCGAGCATGCGTTCTTGATTTCGGAGGATCATGGGTACAACAATTTCCTTTAGTAGAGTTAGCCTACAACAACAGCTTTCACTCTACTATTGGCATGACACCATTTGAGGCTTTGTATGGAAGGCAATGTCGTTCACCCATTTGCTGGGAAGAGGTTGGTGAGACAGGTGCTCTTGGGCCAGAGGTAGTGCAGAGCACCACAGAGAAAGTCCAGCTTATACGTGAGAGTATGAAAGCGGCTCAGGATCGACAGAAGTCTTATGCTGATTGTCGGAGGAGGTCCTTAGAGTTCGAGGTGGGAGATCATGTTTTCTTGAAGGTTTCCCCTCGACGGGGGTAGCGGAGGTTTGGGAAAGGGAGCAAGCTCTCACCTAGGTTCATCAGACCTTTTTAGGTGCTGAGGTGAGTCGGCGAGGTGGCATATCAGCTGGCCCTGCCACCTCAGTTGGAGAAGGTCCATGATGTCTTCCACATCTCCCATCTTCATCGGTACTTAAACAATGACTCTCATGTTATCGACTGGGGAGAGTTAGATATAGGGGACGACGCAAACTTCGAGGAATGAACAGTCAGAATCGAAGATCGTAAAGAGAAGGTGCTCTATGGACAAACCATTCCATTGGTTTGTGTGCTGTGGAGGCATGGCGGCCTCAAGAAGAGCACTTGGGAGCGGGAGACCCAGATGCATGCTCAGTACCCAGAGTTATTTTTACTTGTGTTTTCCCTTGTTCTTCTGAGCTTTGTGTTGATGTTGTACTTTGTACCTTTGATATATGGAATGCTTGGCTTGTTAGTTTTGAGACCTTTTGTTTCCTTGTTCCATGGTAATGTGTAACATGTTCAGACGTGTGGGAAAGGGAAAAACCTGACCCTTAATCGAGAAGCATTAATGAGGATGCGATTGAACTCGTGCGGGAGATTCAGTGCCGCCTAAAGAGGATAATATCTCGACATAGGAGGAGGAATTTCCCAAACCCACGTGTTCAGGCAGTGTGTAGATTGTGCAGTGTTGGGGGCATTGTGAGTTGAAAAATCCTAATGTATGAAAGTGGGAAGACCCAATTCTTAATCGAGACGCATTAATGAGGATGCGATTGAACCCGTGCAGGCGAGTCAGTGCCACCTAAAGTGAATAATATCTCGACATAGAAGAAGGAATTTCTTAACACATATAATTAGGGTTGGTGGTTGGGTTCCTGTTATAACAAGAGCCCTAAGAGGTATCTTGTTGGGTTTCCTCTGGGTTGGGTTTTGAATTCTCGGGGATGAGAATGTTTTAAGAGGTATCTTATGTAACGGCCCGGACCTCTCCGGCCCATTCCTTTGTCAAAAAGAAGATCAAGAAGTGTTCTGGAGGGTAAAATGGACTTTTCCCACACTTTCCAGAATTTTGAAACTACACGCCATGTAGTTTGAGTACACTCCATGTACCCCCTTTCTGGGTATACCCTGTATTGCAGGCCGTGTCCTCACTGTGTGAAATAATGGGTGCACGCCATGTTCCCAGTTCTACATGCCGTGTAGTCCTTCCCCGCGTACGCGTTACCAGTCAACGACCGTGTGCCGTGTTGGAGCCGTGTCCTTGCCGTGTGAATTAACCAAGTACACACCCTGTACCATAAAGTACACGCCGTGTACTTTTGATTTTCATGCCTATAAAAGGAGGGGTCCCCTCTTCCTTTTCAACACACACCTATCCTCCCCTCTCCTCTGAGCAGAGCTCTCCCAAGAGACTCGAAGGCTCTTTCTTCCATAACTTCTTTGCCTGAGCTCTGATTTACGATCCGTCAGCGGCCACGAGATCGTAACGACGAGGCAGAGCTTCCAAGCTTGGATCTATTGTCTTTCCTTCGGCCTTTCCTTTCCGACCTCCACCCGAGGAGGTTTTGCCGGGACCCGACAGAGGTGACAGACGCCGAAGGACTTCTTCTAAAGTTGATCCAGGGGAGCACTGTGATCAGGAACCTGTTGAGGTAGGGATCTTACCTTCGTCTCTCGAATTTGTGAATCATGCGGGGTGGGTGTTCTATTGATTACATGAAACACTTTTTGAACCGGTTTAATAAAGATAATAACTGGCTTATATAACGGGGATGGGAAGTTGTGATTGCTGTTACTTTTATCTTGTGATATTATGTTATGAATTGAATGAGATTCTACCTACGGAAAATCACGGTCGTTGGGGGCCTTTGATTACACAATTAAATGTTTCCATCCCCTTTTGGATTTTTCTTATGGATGGAAACCTTGTGGAATTTGGAAATTTTTTAATCACATAAAGTTGGCTGTTTTAAAATCTGGAACCCTTGTGTGATCACCCCGGTAGAACAAAATGGAATAATGAACATGTGGGTGTTGGCTTGGTTACGTGGCATGTGATGGGGGTGTTTTGTGGGTTGTTGTGGATCAGGTGAGCAGCGGGGCTGCGGTTGACTTGGTTGTGGGTTGGTGTGAATGTTGTGTTGGTTACGGGCAGCGAGGCTGCAATAAATGGTATTAAAGTGATTATGATGTATGGTGTGGTTGTGTTTATGGTGGTTGGAAGTGGGGCTACAGGGATGGGTTGATTGTGAACGGGCTATGGGTTGTGAATAATAAATAAAAGCAGAAGAGTTAATGAATGGTGGGGTGTGGTAATGGAACGTGATTAATAATCAATGGGGCTGGTTGGTTGATAAGAAGGGCTTGGTTGTGTTGCTTGTGTTTTCCTAACATGATTTGTGGATGACAGGGACATGTTTTATGAAGGATCGATGTGGTTGGTTGTGGATAGTTTCCCAGTAGCTAAGGAACTAATAAACTAATTCTGCCAAAATGTGAAAACCTAAATGGGGTTGGGGTTGTTTGTTGTATTCATACTTCGTGGTAGCAATGCCAAGGCATGTGCTCAGTTTTCTATTTAGAAGCCATAGGTTGGGCTGTGTGTTTGGTATATATATATATAACTGTATCTTTTGTGTTTTATTGCACCTCACCCATGTTGAGCACTTAGTGCCGAACACTCCCATTTCATGGGAGAGGGGGTTTTTCCCTTAGTAACTAGCTCCTTCCTACTCCTTCTCCCCTAGGATGTGATGGCTTGAGGCGACCTTACACCTAAGAATCTTCGGGTAGGTTTCGATTGGGGGGGATTAGGCCCAAGACTCTTCGGGAAGGTTCTAATTTTCCCAAGAATCTTCGGGATGAGGCCCAGGTGTGTGCGGGTGGGATACGTGGTTGTGAGGCCCAGGTGTGTGCGGGCGGGAGACGTGGTGGTGAGGCCCAAGTGTGTGCGGGCGGGGAGAGTGTGGCAGCATCAGGACGTTCATCGTTAGGAAGAGCAGCTAACTAAAGGAAACCGGTGCGGGGTACCCAATACTTTTGTTTCTTATATACTACTACCTGTTGTGCTTGTGTTTTGGTGAGTGTGGCTGGTGAGGTTGGCTGGATAGAATTCCTTGCTAGGTTTCTTCTATTGTTCTCATGGGACATTAGGATGTCTCCCCACTTGTGCATGAGGGATTTAGGTTTCCTTACTGAGTATACTTATATGCTCACCCTACGTTTACTTTCAGGTTTCCAGGAGGACTACCAGGGCCGTGCGGGACCCTACTAGTCGGACCGTTGGAGTTGTTGCAGTTGCTGTTCTCTTGTTTTCTTTTGGTATTGTACTTTGAGATTTCTTGTACTTGTACCTTGTTATAAAATTGTTTAAACATGCATGTGGGCTTGGTTTGGGTTTATTTCTATACACTTTTTCTTTTTTCCTTTTGGGTGGTTGACTTGTCCTATTTCCAGATCCTAAATAATAAAAAGGGTAATGCCTCCCATATTTGTGAAAACTCATACCCTTGGTGCTAGTCGCCACCCCGGGGCCTACTGGAGGCGGGAATCGGGGTCATTATCTCCCTTACACCATTTCCAGCTTAGGAGGGGCATCTTTGGTGGGAGGGGGTCATGACAGAACCCGAAACCAACCGGGCCCTCGGAGCAGAAATGCTTATAACTTAAGGACCGAACGTCCGATTGACGTGCTGTCAACTAAGTTGGTTTCCTTTTGATGATACTGTCCTTTTAGCATACTCCAAAAGTTTTTGGATGATATTGGAGTATGGCCAAGTTGGATTGTACCCGAAATCCAACCGGCCCCTTAGAACGGAAATGACAATAACTCTCAGACCGGGCGTCTGATTGACGCACCGTCTGTCACGTTGGGTTTCTTATAATGAGACGGAAATACGGGATACATAAACTCAGAAATTCATGATAGTTTATGTAATGAAACTTGGATCGAGGAGCGGACCCTCCCCAAATCTAGCGTGCTGTGTGCGGGAACCCTAGGGCTGACTGCGACTGAGATGACATAATCCTACGTGGGTTCGACAGTGATGACTTCTATACCAGGATCCTCCGTGGGTTCGACATCAGTGACTTTTGTACCAGGATCCTATGTGGGTTCGATAGCGATGACTACTATACTAGAATCCTACGTGGGTTTGACAATGATTACTTCTGTACCAGGATCCTCTGTGGGTTCGACAACAGTGACTTCTGTACCAGGATCCTACGTGGGTTTGACAGTGATGACTACTGTACCAGAATCCTACGTGGGTTCGAGAGTGACGACTTATATACCAGGATCCTTTGTGGGTTCAAGAGTAGTGACTTCTATACCAGGATCCTACGTGGTTTCAACAACGATGAATACTGTACAGGAATCCTACGTGGGTTCGACAGTGATGACTTCTGTGCCAGGATCCTACGTGGGTTCGACAGTGCTGATATTGTTCCAGGATCCTACACGGGTTCAACAGAGGAGATGATTCAAAGGCTACATCTATTCATCTATACCCCTCTTCATGAGTTGTATACCTGTGTGAGCTGAGTCGTGTCTTTCAACCATTATCATCGTGGTGAATGACTTTACTTCCTGTGTGGACTGGGTTGTGCTTGAGCTTGAGAGTTGGAGCCAAACAGTTATTGATAACTTAGGTATATGTATGGGCATATACCTAAGTAGGGTTGGTTGATACTTCGTGATTGTATCTTTATTATGTGGTTTATCCTTCGTGGATTCTAGGAGACCTTCTGTGTCACGACCCGTCCTCGGGGCCCGTGCTGTGACTACCCCAAGCCCGCCTTCCATAGGCCAGAGGCTAGCGACTAGCACCAAAGGCGTAGATCTCGATAAAAAGGTAAGGCATTGCCTTTATGATAGTAAACAAACACAACAGAGTACACAAGATGAAGTAAGAACAAAGTAATACTGAATACAAAGTAAGTGCTGAAAGGTAAATGGGCCAGAATACAAACCCAACTGAAAGTATAGTACAACTGAAAAACTAGTACAACTGCAATAAATTAAAACAACAACCACCGAGTCATCCTCCGAGAATCCCACCTGAAGGGTGGGTACATATAGTCTCCCCAGTGCCATGAGTCCATCCGTCTACTCCATGTACGTCTCACCAAGTGGTCCACCTCCGGGTACCGTCCAGCTCTAGAAGCCTCTACCACGATCAGCACTGTCCATCGTCTGCATCCAATACAACGTAGTGCAGGTATTGCCCGTGAAGGGGTGAGTATAATGATACTCAGTAGGGATCCCGAGACCCCATAATGTCTCCCAGAATCCATGAAGGATAACCCAAAAATCAAATATACAATCACAAAGTATCAACCATCTCTACTTAGGTATATGACCATACATATACCTAAGTCATCAATCCAGTTCGGCTCCAACTCTTGAGCCCAAGTACAACCCAGTCCACACAGGAATAAGTCAATCACATCAATGAAAATGATTGAAAGTCAAGAATCAGCTCACATAGGTATACACATTTTGTAAAGTGATAGAGATCATCAGATGTAGTCACTGATTCATCTAAGCTGGTGGACCCATGTAGGATACTAGTACAACTAAGCTGTCAGACCCACGTAGGATACTAGACCAGCTACTCTGTCGGACCCACGTAGGATACTAGAACAGAAGTCAAACTGTCGGACCCATATAGGATACAAGTACAGTAATCATCGCTGTCAAACCCACGAATGATTCCAGTATGGTAGTTGTCGTCTCCAAACCCACGGAGGATTACAGTACAGTAGTCATCGTCACCTAACCCACGGAGGATTCCAGTATGGTAGTCGTCATTGCCGAAACCATAGAGGATTCCAGTACGGTAGTCATTGCAGTCGCAGCCTGCTCTAGGGTTCCCGCACACATCACGATCGATTCTAGGAGGGTCCGCTCCTCGAGCCAAGGTGTTCGATACATCAACCGTCACAAAGTCTAGAGTTAATGTATCCTAAAGTTCCATCTCGTCAAAAGGAACCCAACGCGATAGATGGTGCGTCAATCGGACGCCCGGTCTGAGAGATATTGTCTTTTCCGTTCCAGGGGCCCGGTTGGAAATATGCTCATTCCAAACCTGGCCATTATCCAAAGTCCTCCAAAACTCACTTAGAGTATCACAAAAGGACCGCCATGTCACGAGGGTCCCAGTGCCACAGACGGCGCGTCGATCGGACACGCGGTCTTCGAGTTATTCACCTTTAAGTGAAAACAGGCCCGACCCATTAAGCCCAGTAGGCTGGCGGGTCCGACACAATAGAGGGTCGGACCGGCCCAGTGAATCCCACGACCCGGCTGGCCACAGCTCAGCCCGAGGGGGGCTAGTGGTCTGGGGGGGGGGGGGCTCTTTCCCGAGCCGGCGACGCCAAGTGGCGTTGCCCTTCTAACCGGTCGGCCGAAGCCGGCCGAACTTCCTTGCGCAAGCGGCCCACTCATGCGGGCCACAGTTTGGTTGCACGACACCTTCGGGTGCTGCAGATTCTTCAACCGGCTGGCCGATGAGCCAGCTGGTTCACTACCGAAGCGGCCCGCAGATTGCGGGCCGCGGTCTTCCGTAGCGCGACGCCCCTTGTGGCGCCGCAGTCCTCCTTCGGCCTGAACGGATTTTGACAGCCGGTTCTTCGTCGGCAGAGCGGCCCGCGGTTCCTCCTCACGCGGCCGGCGTGTGGCCACCGCCTTCAATTGTCTCCACTTCCCGATTGTAAATAAAACAAGAAACATCAGAGGTTCGTCGGGCCGTGTTTGTTCAGCCCGCGCCCTCCGCGTTAGGCGGTAACAATCGACCAATGTCAATTCCGAAAATTAACAAAGAAATAGGTACAATTTATTCACTCAAAGAATAAACAAAACCCCTACCTCGATAATTGACGTCACACATTGTCGAGCCATGGAAGACGAGCGTCGCGGTAGATGTCATTGTGGAGAACGATGTCACGGAGAACGGACGTCGATTCCCTGGTCGTCGGGGTGCGTCCGAGGAGAAAGCGGCGTATCCTCACTTGTTGCAGAGAAGAGGAAGGAAGGAACATCGTCATTCTTCATGGAATCTGTGTTCTTCGTCGAAGAGGGCGTCATTCTTCATGGAAGGATGAAGCTCTCTTATAATTCCAAAGGTTCCACCTAAATATTTGCCAAGAAAATATTAAAATGAGGCTTTCCCCTATTTTAATAAACTTTCCAGGCTATTTCAAAAAGATTCAAATCCACCCAAAATAATTAATTAATTTGTGGTGTACATAATAATCAATTCACTGAGTTATCATATTAATGACCATGTGGAAGGTGGAGAGTTTAGAAATTAAAGGGGGGGGGGGGTTGTCAAGAATTAAACAAGGGGTTTAAGGGAGTTGAAGAGAGTTATGGGGAGATGAAAGGTTGGGGCTCGTGTGGGCCCCGCGTCACAAATATCCGCACATGGAAAGTTATTTGGGTGTGGGACCCACCAATAACTTTCCCATGGGAGGAAATAACCAACTCCCAAAATAAAATTGTGTACCACACAATTTTATTTAATTTAAGATTAAACCCTAAAAATTAACTTTCAACTCGCATGAAACGAAACTACGGTTAAGGTTCCCTTAAGCGAATACCGGCGCTACGAGTTCATCGATGTTCTCAGATTTCAATTCTGAGTACCGGTTCAAAAGATAGAAAAACCGAACGTACGTTTATTGAACATACCCAAACAAAACTTCAGAAATTGATTCCAGGCACACCAGGCCTTGGAATCAAGTGCCGTTAGGAACCGCAGACTCGTAAAATTCCAAAGCATTTAAGAAAAAAAAAATTCCTTAAAATTTATAGGTCTTTACATTACTCCCACCTCAGTGATTTACATCCCCATAAAGCTAAAACACACACCAGGAAAAAAAATTGAGGTACTTAGCTTGCATCTGAGCCTCCCGCTCCCAAGTGATCTCCTAGAGGTTCCCGTGATGCCAGAGAATGCGCACCAGAGGAATCGACCATCCACGTAGGACCCGCTTCTGTTGATCCTCGATCTCCACCGGGCCCTCCGTAAACGTTGCCCCATCATTGATGTTCATCTCCCTGTGATCGATGACGTGGGTCGGGTCGTGCACGTATCTCCTCAGCTGTGATACGTGGAAGACATCATGCACCCGGTGCAACTGAGGTGGAACGACCAGGCGGTAAGCTACCTCTCCTAGTCTGCTGAGGACCTAGAATGGCCCGATTGAATGTAGAGATTACTTTCCACCCCAGCCAAATCTCCATAGACCCCATCGAGGTGAGACCTGTAAGAAGACATGGTTTCCATCCTCGAACTCTATTAGTCTCCGCCTCCTATCAGTATAGGACTTCTGTCTGCTCTATGCAGTCTTCATCTGCTCTTGGATGATCTGTACCTTCTCTGTTATAGCCTAAACCATCTCTGGACCTACGAGTGCTGACTCCCCAGGGTCAGTCCATCACAGAGGTGATCCGTAAGGTCAGCCATACAGCGCCTCATAAGGTTCCATCCCGATGGTGGAGTGGTAGCTGTTGTTGTACGCAAACTCCACCAAGGGTAGGTGATCCTCCCAACTATGACCAAAGTCAAGGACACATTCACGGAGCATGTCCTAGAGTGTCTATATTGTCCTCTCAGTATGGACATCCATTTGAGGATGGAAGGCGGTTCTCAAGTGAATCTATGTTCCGAAAGCCTCCTATAACCCATTCCATAGCCGAGAAGTGAAACGAGCATCACGATCAGAAATGATAGTCGATGGCACACCGTGAAGCCATAAGATCTTCTGAATGTAGAGGCATTCCAAGCTCTCTACTGAGTCCTGCTCTCTGATCGGTAGGAAATGGGCCGACTTGGTGAGTCGGTCAATGATCAACCAGATAGAGTCGTGCCCTCTGGATGTACATGGAAGCCCTGTCATGAAATCCATGGATATCCCATCCCACTTCCACTCCGGGACCTCTAAGGGTTGTACCAAGCCTACTGGTACCTGGTGATCTGCCTTCACTTGCTGACAAGTGAGGCATCATGAAACAAACTCTGCTACAACCTTCTTCATACCCGGCCACCAGTGCTATCGTCTAAGGTCTTGGTACATCTTCGCCACTTCTGGATGTACCGCTAGAGGGGAAGTGTGAAACTCCCTCAGCACTTCCTCCTACAACGCAACTGGTACCATGGTACGTCCCCTGAAGAGGATGTCATGCTATCCTCCTTTAGAAAATCCATCAGGCACCTACCCTATGGATATTTGAGCATGTTATGTCTCATAGTCAACGTCCCCATGCTATTCCTCTCTGACCTGCTTATGGAGTGGAGTGACTGTGAGTGACTGTAGAAAGGCTGCTCAATCTCTATCCACAAAGGATATCTGCAATGCGGCTAGCTACTCTGTCGCCTCTCCTAGTAGCTGAATGGACGATCTTCTGCTGAGAGCATCAGCTACAATGTTCTGCTTCCCAGGAGTATATACTATCTGAAATTCATAGTCCTGGAGGAACTCGAGCCATCACCGCTGTCTCAGCTGCCGTGAACCATAAGCAATAACTGCTCTCTCCTGCATCAGGACACACCCGAGTCTGGTCCTTGATGCATCGCAGTACACTACATACCCAATGCCCTTCTCCGGTAGCCTCAAGATGGGCGCACTGGTCAACCTCTGCCTCAGCTCCTAAAATCTCTACTGACATCTATCTAACAACACGAAGGGTTTCCCCTTCTTTGTCAAAGTTTAAAGCAGTGCTGAAACTTTGGAGAAGTCTGGAACAAATCTCCTATAGTATCCAGCCAGACCTAGGAAGCTCCGCACCTTCGTCACGCTCCTGGGTGGCTCCCAAGAAAGCACTACCTCGATCTTCATTGGATCCACTGCAAATCCCACCTCCGAGATGACGTGTCCCAGAAATTGAACCTCTCGAATCCAGAACTGGCACTTCGAGAGCTTACCATAAAGCTGGTGCTCTCGGAGTGTTTCCAGTATAACCCACAAGTGGTAGGCGTTCTCCTCCTCAGTAGTCGAGAAAATCAATATGTCATCAATAAAAACTATGACAAATCGATTGATGTAAGGCTGGAAGATCCTGTTCATGAGACTCATGAACACTGCTGGAGCATTGGTTATGCCAAAGGGAATAACCAAGAACTCGTAGTGGCCATACCGACACCTGAAGGCTATCTTCTGCACATCCTCATCACAAAATCTGAGCTGGTGATAGCTTGAACTAAGGTCTATCTTCGAGAACCAACGTGCTCCCTTGAGCTGATCAAAGAGGTCGTCAATCCTCGGGAGTGGGTATTTGTTCTTCACAGTCACCTGATTCAGGCGACGGTAGTCGAAACACAGTCACAAGATCCCATATGACTTCTTGGCGAACAATATCGGAGAAACCCAGGGTGAAACACTGGGTCGAATAAATCCTTTTCCCTGCAAGTCCTCCAATTGTACCCACAGCTCACGAAGCTCAGCGGGAGCCATCCGATATGCTGGAGTAGATATCGGTGATGTCCCGGGGTACAGGTATATGTATAAGTCTACCTATCTACAAGGAGGTAGTCCTGGAATGTCGTTAGGAAAAACATCCGCATACTAATACACCACAACAGGAAAACTCAGACTCCACACATCAACTGCTCCAAGGATGAGACTAGCCAACTGATGTGTGATCGGCTTCCCTCTCCTCTACGAAAGTCCATCCTGTGCTGTAAAGGCACCCTTATCACCAGTGAAGGTGAACCTGCTCCCATCTGTGCAGACACACCGCACCTTGTGCCTAATGCAGTAGATCTGAGCATGGACTGTAGACAACCAGTCCATACCCAAGATGATGTCGTAAGGCCTCGACACCGCTACGAGAAGATCCCAACCGAAGCTCTCGCCTCCTGGAGTAATCTCACACTACTGGCACCAGTGGTTAATCGTCTAGTCTGCTCCCGTAGGAGTCTATAGCTGTAAGGATCGAGACAACAGCTCCATCAGAATCTTTGAGCTCCGAACAAGGGCAACAACAATAAAATAATGACTCACTCTTATGTCTATAAGTACAACAGCAAGGGTGGAGTAGACACAGATAGTACCTCGAATCATCTCTGGTACGCCGTGGTCGTAAGCCTTCAATACCTGGATTTGAGCCTACCTCTGTCTGCCTGCTCCCTGTGGTTGTGGTGGACCTCCTTGTGGTGGTGGTGGTAGAGCCTCAAAACGTCATCCACCACCCGCTACTCGGCCAGTTCCTCTGCCTCATCTACCTACTCCCTGTAGACCACCACGGTCGAACCTCTGCCTTTGCCTGGAAGGTCCCTCTAATGTATTTTTCTCATCTGCATGACGGGTCGGGCAGTCTTGAGCCATGTGACCCTGCCCGCTGCATGCATAACACTGCCTGCTCCTTGTATAGATGGCTATGTTTCGGGTGCCCCGCACAACCGAACCTGTATCATGAGGTCGCTCTCCTGATGGCCTGGTCTTCTTGGACCTTTGTGACATCTGTCTACTGCTGGCTGTAGAAGACTCTGCTACGTATCACCCTGCGGTGGGTCTCACTGCTGGTTTTGGCTCAGCGAGAAATCTCTCCATAAGAAGGGCTTTCTCCAGCACTCCCACCTGTGTCGGAATGCTGAGGGAGATCATCGAAGCCCTGATATCATGCCTCAGTCCCTGCTCAAAGGTCCAGGACCTAAATAATGGGTCCTGTACCATGTCTGTGGAGTAGCGAGAGAGGTCAGTAAACCTCGCTGAGTACTGAGCTACTGTCATGCTGCCCTGCTGAAGGTGAAGTAACTCCTGAATCCGCACTGTACGAAGGGTGGTGGGAACAAACTCTGAGCGGAAGAGACTCTCTAAGTCTCTCCAATGTAAATATCCCTTTTCATTCACCTAGAGCATCAAGCTCCACCATCTACCTGCTGCTGCGTACAGGAGACTCGCGGTAAGGATCACCATAAGGCCGGCTGGAATCCCTACCAATCTGAATACTCTAATGAAAGTCTCCAGCCAATCCTTAGCTGCCTGAGGGTCTGTCTCTCCACAGAACTTGGGTGTCCTCTGTCGGTGAAACTCATGCAACACAATCAGGCACTGTGCACTCTCTGCTGTTGGGACTGGTAGTATTGGTGGCTCAGCGGGTAGTGGTACCGCTGGTGCCTCCACTGTGATGGGGCCCTACACCGAGGCCTCGTCGCTCGGTGGACTGCCATCTCATATGCGACTCAGAACCCTAGCTGGATGCCTTCGTGGGGCCATTCTGAAAATAAACAGGTGCACCACGGTCAAAACAATATACCTGGTGAGATGAAACAAAGTAATCAAAAATAAAACTTTTGAAACACACAGACAATCAGTGTATTTGTGCACTGAGTCGGAAATCAGGGGTCAAGGTCCTGATGTATGGATACGTCAGCCGCCACACCAACATTGGACTCCCTAGACTAAGAACCATACTCAACACTCTTAAAAATATTTCTTCATAGAAAGGAATGATCAGAGTCCTGAGTTCTACGGTAGAACCTCCCTATGATACCAATTTGTCACGACCCATCCTCGGGGCCCGTGTCGTGACTACCCTAAGCCCACCTTCCATAGTCCAGGGGCTGGAGACTAGCACTAAAGGCGTAAATCCTGATAAAAATGGAAGGCATTGCCTTTATGATAGTAAACAAACACAACATAGTACACAATCTAAAGTAAGCACAAAGTAATACTGAAGATAAAGTAAGTTATGAAAGGTAAATGGATGAGAATACAAACCAAACTAAAAGTACAGTACAACTGAGAAACTTGTACAACTGCAATACAGTAAAACAACAACCACCGAGTTGTCCACCGGGAATCCCACCTGAAGGGTGGGTACAGGTAGTCTCCCTAGCACCACGGGTCCATCCGTCTTCTTCGTGTACGTCTCACCAAGTGGTCCACCTCCGGGTACCGTCCAGCTCTACAAGCCTCTACCACGATCAGTGCTGTCCGTCATCTACATCCAACACAATGTAGTGCAGACATTTCCCATGTAGGTGTGAGTATAACGATACTCAGTAGGGATCCTAAGACCCCCGAAGGTCTCCTAGAATCCACAAAGGATAAACCACAAAGAAAAGATACAATAAAGAAGTATCAACAATCTCTACTTAGGTATATTACCATACATATACCTAAGTCATCAATCCAGTTTGGCTCCAACTCTCGAGCCCAAGTACAACCCAGTCCACACAAAAAGAAGTCAATCACATCGATGATAATGATTGAAAGTCAAGACTCAGATCACAAAGGTATAAATCTTTAGTAAAGTGATGGAGATGATCAAATGTAGTCACTGATTCATCTAAGCTGGTGGACCCACGTAGGATACTAGTCGAGCTAAGATGTCGGACCCACATAGGATACTAGAAGAACTACTCTGTCAGACCCATGTAGGATACTAGAACAGAAGTCAAACTGTTGGACCCACGTAGGATAGAAGTACAGTAATCATCGCCGTCGAACCCACGGAGGATTCCAGTACGGTAGTCATCATCACCAAACCCACAAAGGATTCCAGTACGATAGTCGTCATTGCCAAACCCACGGAGGATTCCAGTATGGTAGTCATCATCGCCGAACCCACGGAGAATTCCAATACGGTAGTCGTTGCAGTCACAACCAGCTCTAGGGTTCCCGCACACAGTAAGATCGATTCCGGAATGGTCCGCTCCTCGATCCAAGGGGGTCGATACATCCATTGTGACAAAGTCTAGAGTTTATATATCCCGAAGTTCTGTCTCGTCAAAAGGAACCCGACGTGACAGACAACGCATCAATCAGATGCTCGCTCTGAGAGATATTGGCTTTTCTGTTTCAGGGGTCCGGTTGGAAATACTCTCATTACAAACCTAGCCATTATCCAAAGTCATCCAAAAATCACTTAGAGTATCGCAAAAGGACCGCCACGTCACGAGGGTCCCATTGCCATAGACAGCGCGTCGATCAGATGCTCGGTCTTCGAGTCATTCGCCTTTAAGTGAAAACTGACCCGACCCGTTAAACCCAGAAGGCTGGCGGGTCGGGTCAACCCGGTTTTGACGGGTCCGACTCGACAGAGGGTCGGACCGGACCGGTGAATCGCGCGGCCCGATGGGCCGCGGCTCGGCCGGCAGGCCAAGTGGCTCGGCCCGAGGGGGCCGAGCGGTCCGAGGGGGGGGGCACTTTCTCGAATCGGTGGCGCCAAGCTGCACCGCCCTCCCAATCGGCCGACCGAAGCCAGCCGGCCTTCCTGGTGCAAGGGGTCCGCTCGAGCAGGCCACGGTCCGGCTGCATGGCACCTTCGGGTGCCATGGCTTCTTCACCCGGCCGACCGACGAGCCGGTCGGTTCACCACCGAAGCAGCCCGCAAATTGCGGGCTACAGTATTTCGCAGTGCGGCGCCCCTTGTTGCGCCGTGGTCCTCCTTCGGCCCGACTGACTTTTGTCGGCCGGTTCTTCGTTGGCCGAGCGGCCCACTATTGCGGGTCTCGGTTCCTCCTCACACGGCCAGTGCGTGGTCATCGCCTTCGATCGTCGCCACTTCCCAATTGAAAATAAAACAAGAAACTTCAGAGGGTCGTTGGGCCGTGTTTGTTCGGCCCGCGCCCTCCATGTGAGGTGGTAACAATCATCCAATGTCAATTCTGAAAACTAACAAAGAAATAAGTACAATTTATTCACTCAAAGAATAAACAGAAACCCTACCTCGATAATTGATGTTGCACGTCGTCGAGCCGTGGAATACGAGCGTCGCGGTAGATGGCATCGCGGAGAACGGCGTCACGGAGAACAGATGTCGATTCAGTGGACGTCGGGGTGCGTCCGAGGAGAAAGTGGCATCTCCTCACTTGTTTTAGAGAAGAGGAAGGAAGGCACATCATTAGCATTATTCGTTTAAGAGGGTATCGTTCTTCGTGGAAGGATGAAGCTCTCTTCTAATTCCAAAGGTTCCACCAAAATATTTTCCAAGAAAATATTAAAATGAGGATTTCCCCTATTTTAATCAACTTGCCATGCTATTTCAAAAAGATTCAAATCCACCCAAAATAATTAATTAATTTGAGGTGTACAAAATAATTAATCCACTAAGTTGTCATATTAATGACCATGTGGAAGGTGTAGAGTTTAGCAATTAAAGGGGGGGGGGGTGTTAAGAATTAAACAAGGAGTTTAAGGGAGTTGAAGAGAGTTATGGGGAGATGAAAGGTTGGGGATCGTGTAGGACCCACCTCACAAATATCCACACATGGGAAGTTATTTGGGTGTGGGCCCCACCAATAACTTCCCCATGGGAGGAAATAACCAAATCTCAAAATAAAATTGTGTACCACACAATTTTATTTAATTTAAGATTAAACCCCAAAAATTAAATTTCAACCCACATGAAACGCAACTGTGGTAATGGTCCCCTTAAGCAAATACCGGCTTTGTGAGTTCATCGGTGTCCTCAGATTTCAATTCTGAGTACTGGTTCAAAAGATAGAAAAACCCGCACGTACGTTTGCTGAACGTACCCAAACAAAACTTCAAAAATTGATTCTTGGCACACCGGGCCTCGGAATCAAGTGCCATCAGAAACCACAGACTCATAAAATTACAAATCATTTAAGAAAAAAAAATTTCCCTTGAAATTTCCAGGTCATTATATTCTGGGGTCTTGGGGTCCCTACTGAGTATCGTTATACTCACCCCTGCATGGGATATGCCCGTACTTCGTTGTGTTGGTTGCAGACGACGAGCAACACTTATCGAGGCAGAGAGTTATAGAGATGGATGACAGTCAGTGGTGGACCACTTAACGAGACATACACAAAGTGGATGGACAGACCTGGGGTGCTGAGTAGGCCATCTATACCCACCCTTCAGGTGGAATTCCCATAGGATGACTCAGTAGTTGTTGTTTACTTTTCGGCAGTTGTACTAGCTTTACAGTTGTTGTACTTTACAGTTGGGCTTGTATTTCCAACCCCTTTTCTTTTAGCACTTTCTTTTGTATCCAGTTTTACTTAGTGTTTATTTCCAGTTGTTTCCTCTACTTCTTGTGTTTAGACTATGTGTGTGTTACAGGTTAAAAAGGTAATGCCTTCCCTTTTATTGGGATTACACCTTTGGTGCTAGTCGCCAGCCTCTAGCCTATAGAAGGCGGGCTTGGGGTAGTCACGACACGGGCCCCTAGGACTGGTCGTGACAAATTGGTATCAGAGGAGTCAGTTCTACCGCAGATTTTGGACTCTGATTTTTTTAAACGGCAATACTGTTAAGTGTTTTGGGTGTGGTTATCAGTTTAGGGAAACCAGTGTTGGTGCGACGGCCGGCGTATCCATACACCAGGACTCTAACTTCTGATCTCTGACTTAGTGTACGAAAGCACTGATTGTGTGTGTGTTTCCTTTGAAAGATTTTTCTTCGTGATTGCTTTGTGTTAGCTTACCAGGTATACTATTTTAATAGTGGCACACCTATTTCTTTTCAGGATGGCCCCAAAAAGGCATCCAGCTAGGGTTCTGAGTTTAGTATGAGATGGTAGCCCACCGAGTGATGAGGTCTCGGTGCAAGCCCCCATCACAGTAGAGGCACCAGCGGTACCAATACCCATTGGGCCACCGATACCACCAGCTCTAGTAATAGAGAGTGCATGTTTCCTGAGTGCGTTGCACGAGTTCTAACATCAGAGGCTGCCCAGGTTCTGGGGAGAGATGGACCCAAAGGCAGTTGAGTATTAGATGGTGGCTGTTGTGAGAGTTTTCATATTGGTAGGGACACCAGACGATCTCATGGTGATCCTGGCCGCGAGTCTCCTGTATGCAGTAATAGGAATATGGTGGAGCTGATGCTCAAAGTTCATGATGATGAATCATTACTCTGGACAGACTTCGAGAGCCTGTTCCGGGCAGAGTTTGTACCAGCCACCCTTCGTGCAGTGCGGATTTAGGAGTTACTTCATCTGCAGCAGGGTAGCATGACAATAGCTCAGTACTCAATGAGGTTCACCGACCTCTCGCGCTACTCCACATATATGGTACGAGAACCATTCTTTAGGGCTCAGACCTTTAAGAAGGGACTCAGGCATGAGATCAGGACTTCGATGATCTCCCTCAACATCCCGATACAGACGGGGGTATTGGAACGAGCCCTCCTAGTGGAAAGTTTCCTTGCTGAGCAGTCTCCAACAACGAGACCCACCACTAGTCGACACGCACAAGAGTCTTCTGCAGATGGCAGTAGACAGATGACGTAGGGGTCCAAGAGGACCAGACCCACAGCTGGTCGACTACATGACTCAGGTTCAGTTGTGTGGGGCACACGAGACATAGCTAGCCATACGAGGAGCAGACAGTGCTATGCATGCGGTGGGTAGGGTCACATGGATTGAGACTACCTGACCTGCCCTGTAGATGAGCAGTGGGGAGTAGAGGGACCTCCCAGGAAGAGGAAGAGGTTTAGATGTGGTGGTCCGCCGGGAGCAGGCGGACGTGGCAGAGGAGCTGGCCGAGAAGTAGGTGGTGGACGACGTTTTGAGGCCCTACCACCACCACCACCAGGAGGTCCACCCCGACCGCAGGGAACAGGTGGACAGGGGAGAGCTCAACTTCAGGTAGTTGAGGCCAATGACCATAGTGCTCCGGGAGCAGGTGTACAGGAGTGGGACTCACTCCAGGAATAGAGACCTTTGTTCATGATTCTTCTAGATTCGTTGATGTCGTTGTTTGTGGTTTATTTGTGTGTTTGTACTTTGAGCTACAGTAATAAAAGACACTTGTCCATGTGACATTTTCTTTCCTAACTTTTAGGTGTGGTTGATACTGAGAGGTTCCAGTAAAAACCATTGACTTGACCCTCACATTCGAGATTCTTACTAGAGGAGACCCAGTGACCACACACTGCTACCGATAGTGTGACTCGACCCTTGGAGGTGAGAGTAATAGTTGGATCTCTTGGTAGTGGCGTCGAGGCCTTACGACGTAGTCCATGGCATGAAATAGTACTGTTCATGTCAAGATTGACTGTATTAGGCAAAGGTCGTGGTTCATCTAGAGGATGAGACCAGATTTCACTTTTTGGCAAAGGAGAAATCTTAGCAGCTCTTATAGGACATAATCGAAGAAGGGTGTAGTCAATTTCTTTACAATTGGCTAGTCACACCCATAGTTTGTTGAGTGAATGGTTTATGATTTACTCTAATCTCAAAAGTCTCAGGTGTGTCTTCTCGCAGAAGGACCTGGACTTGAGACAATGGCGTTGGATTGAGTTCCACCAGGACTATGACTTCAAGATAGTCTATACTCCTGGAAAGGGGAACATTGTAGTAGATTCTCTCAGTAGGAGATTAGGAATTCAGCTATTTGGAGAGGCGACGAAGCAGATGTCCGTGTTGCAGATATCCTTTGTGGATATAGATTGAGCAACCTTTTTACAGTCTCTAACAATCACTTCCCAAATTCTTCAGCGAGTCAGGGAGGCGCAGCATGGGGACACTGACTGCGAGACACGACATGCTCAGATATCCTTAGGTCAGGCACCTGAAGGATTTTATGAAGGTGGGGAGTACGTCATTCCATTCAGGGGACGTACCATGGTACCGGTTGCACTTCAGAAGGAAGTGTTTTGGGAGTTCCACACATTCTCCTTAGCAGTACATCCAGGAGTGGTAAATATGTACTAGGACCTTCAATGACAGCACTGGTGGCCAGGTATGAAGAAGGCAGTAGCGAATTTTGTCTCTTTATTCCTCACTTGTCAGCAAGTGAAGGCGGAGAATCAGGTACCAGCAGGCTTAGTTCAGCCTTTGGAGGTCCCAATGTAGAGGAGGGATCAGATATCCATGGACTTCATGACGGGTCTTCCACATACGTCCAGGGGACACGACTCGATTTAGGTGATCATCGACCGACTTACCAAGACGGCCAAATTCCTACAGACCAGAGATGGTATGAGCTACCACGGAGGAGGTTAAAGTCATCTAGGAGCAGATTAAGACTATACAGAGCAGACAGAAGTCATATGCTGACAGGAGTTGGAGACCTCTAGAATTTGAGGTTGGTGACCACGTCTTTCTATAAGTTTCACCTCGATGAGGTCTAAGGATATTTGGCAGAGGCGAGAAGTTATTTTCGCAATTCTTAAAACCTTTTCATGTCCTCAACAGGGTAGGTGAGGTGGCTTACCACTTGGCCCTTCCACCTCAGTTTCACCGAGTGCACGACGTCTTTCACGTATCTCAACTGAGGGGATATGTGCACGATCCGTCCCACATCATCGACCACGTGGAGCTAGATATCAATGACGGGGTGACTTTCATGGAGGTTCCTGTGGATATTGAGGATCGAAAAGAGAAAGTCCTATGTGGATGGTCGATTCCTCTGGTGCGTATTCACGACAGCATGGGAACCTCCTGGAGAGCACATGTGATCGGAAGGCTCACATGCGTGCTCAGTACCCCCATTTGTTTCCTTAGTGTGTGTTGTAGCTTACGGGGACGTAAAGCCCTGAGGTGGGGAGAATGTAAAGACCCAGAATTCCTGTGGAAATTTTGTTTTCTTAAATATATGAGAATTTTATGAGTCCGCAGTTTTAGACGGTACCTGATTTCATCACCCGGTGTGCCCAGAATCATTTTCTGAAGTTTTGTTCGGGTACGTTCAGTAGACGTACGAGCATGATTATCTATCTTTTGAACCGATGCTCGGAATTGAAATCTTAGGACACTGATGAACTCGTAGTGCCAGTATTTGATGAAGGGGACCTTTACTGTAGTTGCGTTTCAATGTGAATGGAAGTTATTATTTGGGGTTACTATTTAAAATTAACAAATTAAATAAAAATGTGTGTGTAACACATTTTTATTTGGATGGTGGTTAAAGTCTCTAGGTGGAGGTCAGGGGTGGGTCCCACCACACCCTAACTTCTCTTGATAGGATATAACTAAAGGTGGGTCCCACATGAACACCAAACCCTTGAACTCCCATAAACTTTTGGACTTCCCATTAAAGTGCCAACACACCCATGTAATTAATTTTTGAGACCTTTGATGTTCCTGCCAACTCCATGTAATTAATTAAGTAAATCAACTTAATTAATTAATTTGGAGTGATTGAACTCTTTTGAAATCATTTTTTCCAACATTAAAAGGAGGGGTGATATTCTCTTATTTTTGTTGGACATATTACCTTGGGAGGTTTTGGAGGATTAGAAAGAAAGTGTTCTTCCCACAAAGAACACGAAGGACATCTTCAATATCTTCCTGTGCATCATGGAGAGGACGCCGCCCGCAAAGGATGCCGCCAACAACAACATTATTTCGTCCAATGTTGATGGAACAACGTCCGTCTTCCATGACATCCGACTTCCACGACGCCCATCTTCCACGGATCGTCGACGTGCAACGTCAAATATGAGGTAGGGTTTGGATTTTAAGTATGATTATATTACCAAGTTCTTATTTTTAAGAACACGGATGTTTTCTTTTATGGGATGGGTTAGAGATTATGCTGGGGTTAGTTTTTGGTTCTACTATATGCTGGATTACTATTTAAGCCTCTAACGTGGAGGGCACATGCTATCAAAAAATCCCGGACCCTCCACCAATTCGTTCTTGATGCGCATTTTGATGGGAAATGGGTGAATAGAATGGAAACCCTGATTTGAGGCTGTCACAGTGAAGAACAAAACCCGAGGGGGATGTAGGCATAGACGAGAGGAAAAATGGACCACCAGAATGACTCTGGTGGCCCGCGGAAGAGCGCGGGGGCGGCGCCCTGCGCGCGCCGCTGGCGGAAGGCCGTTGCGGCACCGGCCACGACGGTGGAGCGGAACCTGCGTGTGGGTTCTGGGAAGGCCGGGTGGTGCCAGATGGTGCCGCCATTACAGAACACCGGGGGCTGCCCCCCCCCCCCCACTCCACGCACCATGCGCGTAATGCGCTCAGCCGGGCCGAGCTACGGCCTGCCGCGCGTGCCGGGCTGCCCTCACACGGGCCCGGCCACCCTCGTGTGGGCCTGGCTGCAGCCTCTGGGCCGGGCCGCACCACGCCGTGGCCTACCAGGCTGGACCTGGATCCAATTCGGGTCGACCCGGTTCAGGCCGACCCCGGGCAGGTTGGGCCGGGTCGGACCGGACCCAGACCCCCCTCTTCAGACCACTTTTGGTTTTTTCCCATAACTTGAGCTATTAACCTCTGATCGATGCAATGTTATTTGCGTAGGATTCCTTGGATCGATCCGATCATTTCAGTATATCACAATCAATGTTTTAGTGAAGTTTGGGTATGACTGGGTTGGTTCGAACCCAAAACCAACCGGGCCCTCGGAGCAAAAACGCTTATAACTTAAGGACCGGATGTCCGATTGACATGACATCAACTACGTTGGATTACTTTTGATGAGAAGGTCCTTTTGGAATACTCCACACAGGTTTCAGATGAGGTTGGAGTTTGGCTTTGTTGAATTGTACCCGAAATCCAACCGGACCCTAGGAACGGAAATGCCAATAACTCTCAGACCGGGCGTTCGATTGACGCACCGTCTATCGCGTTGGGTTTATTATGATGAGACAGAACTATGGGATAAATAAAATTAGGACTTAATGATAGTTTATGTAATGAAACTTTGATCGAGGAGTGGACCCTCCCGGAATCGAGCGTGCTGTGTGCAGGAACCCTAGGGCTTGCTGCGACTGAGATTACGGAATCCTACATGGGTTCGACAGTGACGACTTCTATACCAGGATCCTCCGTGGGTTCAATAGCAGTGACTTCTATACCAGGATCCTACATGGGTTTGACAACGATGATTATTGTACCAGAACCCTACATAGGTTCGACAGTGATGACTTCTATACCAGGATCCTCCGTGGTTTTGACAGCAGTGACTTATGTACCATGATCCTATGTAGGTTCGACAGCGATGAATGCTGTACCAGAATCCTAAGTGGGTTTAGCAGTGACAAATTCTGTACCAGGATCCTCCGTGGGTTCGATAGTAGTGACTTCTGTACCCAGATCCTACGTGGGTTCGACAACGATGACTACTGTATCGGAATCCTACGTGGGTTCGACAGCACTGATATTGTTCCAGGATCTTATGTGGGTTCAATAGAGGAGATGATTTAGAGGCTACATCTAATATTCTCTACCACTCTTCGTGATTTGTATACCTATGTGAGATGAGTCATGTATTTCAAACATTATCATTGTGGTGAATGACTTTACTTCCTGTGTGGACTGGGTTGTGCTTGAGCTCGAGAGTTGGAGCCGAACAGTGATTGATAACTTGGGTATATGTATAAAAATATACCTAAGTAGGTTTGGTTGATACTTCATGATTGTATATTTCTTCTGTGGTTTATCCTTTGTGGATTCTAGGAGACCTTCAGGGGGTATCGGGGTCCCTATTGAGTATCGTTATACTCACCCCAGAACGGGCTATGCCCGCACTTCGTTGTGTTGGTTGCATATGATGAAAAACAATGATCGAGGCAGAGAGTTGTAAAGATGGATAGTACCCAAAGGTGGACCACTTAGTGAGATGTATATGAAGTGGACAGACAGACCTGGGGTGTTGAGGAGGCCATCTATACCCACCCTTCAGGTGGGATTCCCGAAGGACGACTCAGTAGTTTCTGTTTACTTTTCTACAGTTGTACCAGCTTTACAGTTGTTGTAATTTACAGCTGGGCTTGTATTTCCAGCCCCTTTTCTTTCAGCACTTTCTATTGTATCCAATTTTACTTAGTTTTTATTTCCAGTTGTTTTCTCTACTGCTTGTGTTCAGACTGTGTGTGCGTTACAGGTTAAAAAGGCAATGCCATCCCTTTTATCGAGATTATGCCTTTGGTGCTAGTCGCCATCCCCTAGCCTATGGAATGAGGGATTGGGGTAGTCATGGCATGGGCCCCAAGGACGGGTCGTGGCAGTTGAGATGAGTGGCCAAAGCATGGTAGTTTTTAGTCAAGAATAATGGAAGGATCAATGGCTGTAGAGTGATGCGTCGACACTTGTTGAAAAAAAACAAACATAGGTGCATCCTAGAAGTGGTTCAGAGTATAAGCACCCACCTGCATATTTATCAGATTTTATTAATGAGAGGGTATGACTTTCACCATAAGGACTAGGAATCATGTAGTTATGCATGGACACAAGCGTCTCAACCTAGTTGGTGAGGACTCACAAGTGCATCCAAGAGACCTGAACTCAAAACTGTGAGAAGACATAATTTTCGTGGTACTTTAGCAGTACTCTAGTGGGCACTATAGTAGTATTATAGCAGGCACTATAACATGCACTATTCGTTACTATAGCAGCTGGTACTATCCATTTGGGCTTTAGGGCCACCAGTTTGGGCCTTGGGTCCTTTAAGGCCTTCAGGCCACCCAAGGCCTTCAGGATAGTAAGGATTTAGGGCCACCTAAAGTCCTTTGGGCCACACAAAATTGTGCTTAAATGAATAAACAGACTCCACAAGGAGCAGACTCCAGATGAGGATTTAGAGTAGGTGCATTCACTAGAGCAGAAGCTTAGCAGATTTGTTAGAAAGAGAGTGTATGACATTTTCCATTGGGACCAACCTGTGCATGCATAAGAAGCCTAGCCGAACAAGCCGTGCGAAGGTGGAGAGCTGATATCACGATGAAGAAGCTGGGGAGGAGCAATTCCAAGTATATTTTATATAATTCCTAAGACCTATGGGTCATGTAATCTCTAAGCCTATGGGCATTGTAAGGATTCCCCATCATCCCTTGAAAGGGGGGGTTATCAAATCAATAAAAAATAAGGCCTTCAGGCCATTCAGGCATGTAGTTATGCATGGGGTATTTCTTACTGATCAACTTGGTAGGTCGGGTAATTTCGATAATTATTAGCATCAGGTTGGGAGGTGTCCTCTTTGTGTTTCTTTAGGCCATCAATGGTCATGTACTAGGCCTAAGTGCCTTCGGGATTATGATCCATGAAAGGTTACCTCTAAACCTTATTTTAAATGGAAAAATAAATTAAAAATCAAAATCTTTCAGGATTGATAGTGGTAAAAATAGTATTTTCACTTTTTAACTGAAAAATAAACTTTTTATAAAATCCCAAAAAATTACCCTAAATTAATTTTGACGTTTTTGAGTCCAAAAATGAATTTTATATTATCCATATAATTATATAAATATGAGAATTTAAAATTTTAAATAAATATCCATATTTATTTAAATTTATCAATTTTATCAAAAAATAAACATTCTGAGCATTATAATAATTACTTAGGACTTCATTAAAAAATAATTTCATGTAAAAAGTTTTTTGTAAGATTATTTCATGAAAGTAAATTTTATCTAAAACTTCTATATTTATCATAATTTTTTTAATAGAATATGTTCATAGTCTCCCAAAATAATAGTATTTTGAATATATCATTAAATAATCTTGACAATCATTTAAATGTGTCGACGTATCCAACAACAATAATAACCAACTATTTTATTGACTAATGATTATAATACTGATCAAATATATTAGTTGATAAACATAAATTATGATGAAAATATTTACCTATAATTACACCATCATACTTACTCTTTATCATTCACTTCAATTTGAGTCAAGGTTCAATATAATCTCCAAAATGAAAATTTAATTACTTACTATCTGTTTCCATTCTATAACACTGTTCATGGGTGGGATGATTCTAGGAGATTTAGGTGACCCAATTTTTTTTATTTTACATTATTTAGTCTCTATTTTTCTTTAAACTATAATATTTGGATTAATAATGGGAATTTTTATAAACTGAATGTACCATTATTAAATATTGGAATAAAGTGTTGTAAGTTTCCTATTAAGTGTCTTCTTTCCTTTTAATATTCATGGCTGTAAAAGTTAAAATCAATATATGATGTGAAAAGATATTATGAAATGTAAATGAATTTCTATATGCTCATAAAAAAATTCATTATAAAATAAATGTTATATTAATAACATAAAGTAATTTTTGGGTCGTTACATTCTTGCTCCTTAGAGAAACTACACCCTTATAATTTGAAATTTCACTTCAAAATTCAAAGGTTGATATTTTAAAATTCATTTGTGTGAAAGACACATCATAAAAAAGGCTAATAAAACATCATATTAAAAGTATGAAAAGAAAAATGTGAAGGTCACAACAAAACTAAGTTTTCTAACAGGGGAGAATTAGTGGCAAGTAAAAACATGAACATGGAAGAGAAATCTAACTATCGAGTTCTAATGGAGAGTGATTGAAAACATGATCATGAAATAATTAAAAGTCACAAAACCATAAGTTTATGATTTATTAAAATACCATTGATCTCTCAGTAAGGAAAGTAAATGGATAAATTCCTTTTCCAAAATCCTTGTCCTAGAGTTGAGGAATTCTTTTACTATCTAGATAAATCACTCAAGAAAATAAACATACTCGATTTCATTCCATGTCATAAGAATAATATCATCCTTTAGTTGTTATTTGATCTTATCCCCACTTCATTTCTTACATCAGGAGATGGATATTCAAGACAATGTTTTTATTCCTAAATCACTTTTAATGAATCATAAGATCCACAAGTCATTTATTCATCCTCTAAATATTTAATGAAACCAAAATGGTTTTCAAATGTTATCCAATATGGTAAATAATACATTACCCACAAGCAATAACATCCAGTGTTTGACTTAATCCATTCCAAAAGTTATCGATCTTATGGATCCTCCAAAATATTATCATCAATATTCAAAATTCCAAAATATTTATAAATAAGGTCACTAAATTTACTTATCATTAATCCCCCATAAAGTAGATCTTAATGTCACATGTAAATACCTTGATAACATATTTTCCAAAATCTTAGTAATAACTTTAATCACAATAAAACATTAATGAAACCATGAATTATTCCTTATTCATTAAATAAAACATAAATTATTTGATATTATCCTCAAATCCAATTTTTTTTCCAACTCCATCAATGATCATATAAACCAATTTTTCAATAAATCATTAACCAGCTTCTAGGTAGTCAGTAATATCCAATTTAATTTATCCATATCATCTATTCATCCAAACATCATTATCTCAACATCAGGAATTTATTAAGTGTTGTATTTCCTTTAATCATGCATTTTACATGTAGTTCAAATTACCACCGAATCATTTCTCTTGGTACCAATCAACACATGCTTTCAAATCCTTTAAAAAATAGTACTATAGTAAAATCCTTAATTTTTTTTGAGAATATCATCAATAAAATACTTTTACAACATATTTATTGGATTCTAATACCCAAAAACTCAATCATTACATATCATTATTAAAATATTAACTACACACCATCGTCTTATTCCTTAATACCTCCTTCCTTTCTTATGTTATTTTTAGTTTCTTCATCATCAATAATAGAAACATTATTTGTAAAACCTTGCTGATCCTCTTCATGAGTTTTCCTACTAGGACATAGATTTGTATAATTCTCATACTTATTAAATTTAAAACATTCAACCATTAATAATAATTTAGGGAGACCATTATTCTCTTGTATTACATTAACCAAACATTTTATTTTTCTTCTGAAATTATTTTCTTTGAGTACTTATTTTCCACACAAAAAACATATTCCCATTCCTATAAGACATTCAATTGGGTGTTTCTTCTCACATTATAAATATATATAAAACTAAATATTCTTTTCTCTATGATCTCCACCACCTGATATCTCAGTGAACTTTATTCTTCTATTATTTGGTGAGTTTGAGAGTTAGTAAAGGTTTATAGTTTTAATCAAATATCATGATAAATGATTAGGTATAAACACAATAGCCTTTACTATACTAATAATCCCATTTGTTTTCTCATCATGAAATTGTATATCACATTCAATGTTAACTAGATTCCCTTCGGTTCCCACTATTTACTAAAACCAAAAAGAAAAGTGTAAGCACCAAACTACACTAATCAAAGCGAGATAATATTATTCAAAGTATGTCTAAACAATGAATCATTCTTATCAATCTATGAGACTTTAGGTTTAAACTAGGTTTTACATGGTAATTACCAAATTTATAGGATGATATCCTATAATTATAATTTCCTCAAAGTAATTCATATGGTTATGTTCCCTAATCTATGTCTTCCTAAATCTGGTTCCCAAGGTTTCTACTAAAATTCCTTTGATACCAACTGTAAAGACCCAAAATTAAGTATCTCGAGTTGGTGGTTACTTTATTACATTGACATAATATACAAGGAATAACATCCCAATGTAACAAATAGTTTAGTAGTTTCGGAAAACTAGATACATACTTTAACCATGCATTATAATTGAAAATATAAAATAAAACACAGAGAATCCTTTGAAAACACCATTATTATCCTTTCTTAACCCAACATATCAACTATAATAAAATTCTTAGAATCATGGGGAAAATAAAAACATAAGCAAGGGGTGAGATTAGATGCCCAGTAAGGGTATTCCTATAGTATAATCTATCATAAATAAAAAATAAAAATTATGGGAAGATAAATAACTGAAACACATTCCATTTAATCAATAACACGAGCATAATTTTTACAAAAAAATGATGATCAACTAAGGGATTATAAGTAATCACATTAGTTAGAAAACTTAACAATGGATATTATACTAATAAAATAATCACATGGGAATAAATAAATAATATCATAATGAGGGAATGAATAATTCTAGACATCATAAACATACCATAAAGGATTCGACCAAGATACCATACATAAACAGGTAAGACATCAGCTAATACCCAAACTAGTTTTTCTCATAAGACCTACTGATGCAATGAGGGGATATATCAGCCCCCACCTATAACTTAATAAGTCCAATGTATTTATAATAATAAATGTGTGAAACATAATAAAAATATAAATTTTTGTTGAAACTAGTATACAAAATGTAAATAACTTTCCTCAATCAATAAACATAATCACAAACCATCCATAATAATATGGTGAATGATATCAAAATAGTACATACCCATTACAACTCATTATTAAACATTTAACAAAATATGTAATATTGTGTCATAATATATCAAACTCAATAAAATATAAGATTCAAATAAGGATGTTTACATTGATTAAAATACTTTGAATGAGATAATTGACTTTTTTTGAGGAAAATACCTTTTTTCACTTTGAAAATCACTTATTTTTAAAACATTGTGAATTTATAAAAGAAAAAGTTTTATTTGAAAATAATTATGTTAACATGTGATGGAGGAATAAAATAATTAAGGCTTAATTATGGCATAAAAATATGCTAATTCTATATAATTTTAAAAAACATTCCTTATTTTTGTTAGAAAAGTATCAAAGAACCTTTTTTTGAAGAAGTCAAAATATACCATTCAAACCATAAAGTAAAAATTAAAACATTATTAAAACTATATTTGAAAAATAATAGGATAATATTAATTTTTTAAGAAACAATTATATTAAACAAGGACATGGAAGAAGATGAGTGTTTTAAGAGAAACTTTATTTTTTTTAAAGAAAGTCTCTTAAAAATATCATAACATTGATGTGAGCATTAATAAAATGAATTGATTATGTGTATCCAATATAAATACAAATAAAAAAGTGTTAATAAAACACAAGGTAATCAAAAGTAATTTCACACATAATATTAGCATGAAAAAATCAACGAATTAGAAGTTTAAACCAATGAATGAGAATTGTGTTAAGAAATCCATTACCTCACGCTTCCCTTTAGTTTTGTGCACTTAAACATCCTGAATAATGGTTTAAATAATGTAATTATTTTATTTAATAAATATATTTAAATTTATATAACCTTATATGATAATTTTATAACATATTACCACCCATTCATTAGTAATATTTCATTATTTTCATTGTCTTGGGTGAATTTGTTTCATGGTTTCATGGTCGGTTCACTTGTGTATAATTATGGATATTCTTTTCAAATGGAAATAAAACTAATGAAATAAATTGAAATGGTATTAATTCACATTAAAATATTTAAACAATTTCATATATAATTTTTCTTTCTAATATGAGGATGATTCATTTGATAAAAAGTTAATGATAAATGTTTAGTTTATTTTGGCGGTTTTTCTAACCATCACAAACTAGTTTAATTTTATTTAATATAATGCCTATATATTAATTTAAGAACATTAAATATGTTATAATATACTTATTAAAATATTATTTAACCTAAATAATACATTTATAACCACCCTTGATGGTATAAATGGAAAACGAAAAATCATTATCCCCAGAGATGATTAACCGCCATAATTTGGACAATGTTTTCATTTCTTTAAATAAGAGGAAATAAGAAATGGGGTTGATAGAATACATTCCATTAAAAATAAAAAATTTCATTATATAAATGAAACTATATTTATTATTATTTTATGGATTAATTAAGTGAAGATAAGGTTGAATAAGAAAAGAAATTAAGAGAGGTTTTTTGAGAAAGTTACCTCTTGAATATCACCTCCTTGAAGGTCCCCTTAAGGAACATGAAATGGGTATTTAGATGATAATTGAAGCACTTAGAAATTATTAGAGTGGGGAAGATATGGTTTTTAAGATATTTTAATATCTTCAATCCTTTTGAGGATAAATGGTGGTATTTATACTTGAGGAGGGTTGGTTTTAAGTGACCAAATATTGATTATTTTATATTTAAAGATAACCAAATTTGAGTGGAAATAATTACAAATAATTATTTTTTATAATTAATGTTGTAAATTATTTTTAAGTTATATAAAAACATAAAAAAAACTTTTAAATTTTTAGTTTTTAGGTATTTTAATCTCTTACCTTTTAACGTTAACCTGCTAAATTATTTTACCAATAATGTGGTAAATATTTTTTTTACCTTGGTAGCTTTTTTATGTATAAAAATGAAAATGAAATTATAAAATAATTTTGATATCATGATTTAAAATATGGAATACATTTTACTTTATTAAATTTATATTAGTTATTAAAATCAATTCTAAATATGTTACATGCATAACTCATAAAAATATTTTTTTAATGTTAAAATCATGGTTTTCAAAATTGCAAATCATGTGTTTATAAATGTAACACCTTATGTATTACTGCATTAAATAAATAAATTTTTATCAATAATAAGGGTTAATAAATTTTAAATCTTTATCATATAATAATTATTTCATAAGAGTTATGGTATTTTTTAAAAACAATATTTTCACTTTTTAACCCAAAAATCAATTTTTTTTAGAAAATTCCCAAAAAAAATTCCAAAGTTAATTTTGACATTTTGAGTCCAAAAATGAAGTTCCCATTATCAATATAACTTTATAAATATGATAATTTAAACATTTAAATAAATATCCTAATTTATTTAAATTTATAAATTTGATCGAAAAATAAACATTCTGACCATTATAACAATTACTTAAGACTTCATTAAAATATATTATCATGTAAATAGTGTTTTGTAAGATTATTTCATGAAATTAAATTTTATATAAAACTTATATATTTACCATAAAACACACATTTATTATAATATGTTTGTATTCTCTAAAAATAATACAATTTTGATTATATCATTAAATAACCATGATGATCATTTTAATGTCTCGACGTATCCAACAACAATAACGACCAACTATTTTGTTGACTAATGGTAATAATACCGATCAATTATATTAATTTAAAAATATAAATTATAATGATAATATTTTCCTATAAATATACCATCATAATTACTCTTCATTATTCACTTCAATTCAAATCAAGGTTTAATATCATTTCCAAAATTAATATTGTATTAATTACTCTCTTTTCCTTACTATGACATTGTTCATGGGTGGGATGATTATAGGGGATTTAGGAAGCCCAATTTTTTTATTTTAATTTATTTATTCTATATTATTCTTTCCATTATAATATTTGGATTAATAATGGGAATTATTGTAGACTTAATGTACCATTATTAAGTAAAGGAATAAAGTTCTTTTAGTTACCTAATAAGCGTCTTCTATAATTTTAATATCCCTTGTAGTAAAAGTTTATCTAAACCTATGATGTAAAAATTTCTTATGAAATGAAAAATTATTTTCATATTCTTACAAAAAAAATCATTATAAAATAAATTTTCTATTAATAACATAAAGGAATGTTCAGTGCGTTACAACATCCCTATCTCTAGTGTGAAGGATAAGAGTTCCTTAAGCATACTTATACACTTTAATGATTGTCATAGTACAAAAAATTCTTTTTACTAGTAGTTATCCATATGAATTGGGAATTTAATCAGATAGTTCCCCAGTTACCCACTTATAATACATTTAATTCAGTGGAAATTTGATGCTCTATGCCATTTATTTCCATGAAGAAAACATCATTCCATACTTTGAGACATTATCTGGGGTACTTATTTCCAAATTCATGACATGAAGGAAAATTATCATCCATTCCTCTATGATTATTTCCACCTGAACTTTGATAAAATTATATTTTCCTATTATTTGACATGTTAGGAAACACACCTATGTTAATTTTGTTAATAATATATCACAATAGCTAATTGAGCATTGTCACAAGGTTTTACCTTCCATAACATATCTCAATATATTTATTAAGAATAAAATCATGGGATTTTCCTTCAAATTCAATGTTAACACAGTTCTTTCAGGTTCCAACCATTTAATGAAACCAAAAATCATAGTGCGAGGAACTATAATCATAGTGGGAAATCATATAATCATGTAAATAATTTGTAGGTTATCAAAACCATGGAACATTATTTCCAAATTAACGAAATCATAGGATGAACCTTGGCCACCCATAGTTATTATTTAATCTAATAAACCTGTATAGATCTTAAAGGAAATGTTAGTTAAGCTATGAATATCCACTAGGAGTTCCAAATTGGGTGTGCAATATGGGACCACTCACCATGAACCAGAATGATTATCGAGTTATACTCGAACAACTCTTTTTAGGTTATTACATATAGAAGTATCTGTTCCAAAACCATATCCACTTATAGTATCTAGATAAGTACATATTTTCTTAGGGAAACCACACACCATTATTTAACCGAACATAGGATTTTATATTATTCCTAGTCTTATCCTATGGGTTCTCACTAAAGTTTCATCATACACATTTCTAAATTATACTAAACCATGCATCTAATACCAAATATAGAAACTCATAATTTTCATAAATAATTATTAAATCTTTTTAAAAGAATATTCAATACATTTTATAATAACACATGAATGACGACTATAATGGTTTACAGTAATTGGAAACTTTGATATGTTAAAAACTACAACATAAAATATCTATATCATTTCACATTCTGTTCTTCACAAATATAACCCTTATTAGACATAACATACTTAAAACTAATCTCCATAACCTAGGGAAATGGAACATAATAAAGGCTGTACTCAGATGCTTAGTAATGATAAATATAATATATATTATTAAATGATCATAAATTAGAATAATATAAGCATAAGGATATGAGAACATGAGCTATTAATTAGATTATCATACCCAACAATTCATATTTTATAATCCTGAAATATGGAATAATTTTTATCAATTGAAATATATAAGAAATAAGATTTTGAAATCTTAAATAGTCAATCATTAGCCATGAAAACATATCATAAGAATTATAAATAAATTTTTATCATTAAAATAATCATAAAAAATAATTTTTTAGTCAAGGATAATTGTTAAGACCATCATAGATGTTTTGGTTCACTCCCCATTCCATTATTTATTTAGTAAATCTTCACTCCCAATAATATCTTATTGGACTAAGTCCCCTACTGAATTGGGTTCACTCCTTATTACTATAATTATTATCTCATGAGATATCTATCTTTACCTAATGCATTGGAGGGATATAATAGACCCACTTGATCATGGTTTATAACATAACAACCCATCCTGGGTTTATAATGGAACCATCCATCACATAATGAGAAACATACATATATGTAACATGAGATTAAAAAACATTCCTTATAATATCAGATCATAACCCATAAAAAGGATATGAGATTCCTAAAAATTTCATAATAAAAATAATAAACTATCCAGATAAATAATAATGATGGTAATATTGGATCATATCACCAATAAATCATAATAAAAATCAAAGGATATTATTATAGATGAAAATTATTTTAAAAGGTCACCTTAATATTTTATGAGGAAAATACCATTTTTATATGAAAATAATTATTTAGAATCTAAAAGTATCCTGAATATTAAGGAAATTTTTTTATTTAAAAATGAAAAAAATAATTACAAATAAATCTTTAAAGAAAATAGTATTCATGATAGTGGGGAAAACTCTTCATTTTGAGTATGTTAAAAAAAGTTTCTTTTACATTTTTGGTAAAAAGTAAAAAGTTACACATTTGAAAACTGATAAGAATGATCTATTTAAAAAAATTTATGGAATATAAAATACATTCAAAATTTAATTGAAATAATATTTGTAGAGTTTTAAAATCATTCTTATTAATATTTTAAAGAAAATATGGACATGGAAGAAAAGATTCATGACTGAAGGGAAAAACTTGTTCAGGTTTCCTTAAAAATATTATTTTGGTATATTGATTATGTAAAGAGTGGAAAATGAAATTAAAAAATTAAATATCCAATAATATAACAATATTATAGGAAAATGAATAATATTTGGGATATACATATCATACAATTTGATCATCGTAAAATTTAAGCATAAACAATCCTGGTAAAAATGAGACTGTAAAATAAAAACCATACAAATTTAGAAATATTTGAATCATAAGTAATTAGATTCTTGGAAATAATATAGATATATAAATACCATAAATTAAATGAATAATTATGATAAGATAAATTAGTGTTATTTATATACACCATAGAGATAAGAAGTTGGTCTATAACATTAACACATATCTTAATGAAGAAAAATTGAGATGAAAAACACTTACACCATGTCCATATTTCATAATAAGTGCTCTAAAATACTATATAATAAATTTAAATTTAGTATAATTATATAATATAAATTAAATAATACTTATAATACCATTCATGGTTTATTTATAATATCTTATAAACTATTAAATAATAATATTTCATTATCATCATCATTTTGGGTGTTAAATTCTTGTTTTTTTCATGTACATTCTGGGTTTGGTGGATAAGGTCCTTTCCATATGAAAAAGATTTCATAATCAAAATAATTTTACTCATGAAATAAATATCATATATATTCATTATATACATATTTATAACCATTCATATAAAGTAGTTATGTAAAATTAATCACATCACTAGGTGGAGAGGGTAGTCCGTCCGTACGCACGAGGGGCACTTCCATTACTTGATAGATTGAAATAAAGAATGGTAATTATTAATTAATTAATAAATAATGATTATTAAAACTTAAATATAATATATAAAAATTAAATCTATCATAACATCCATCCATTAATGATAGTGGTGGAAAATGAGTTGTATCACTATGTTGAAGGGGTAGTCCATATATATGTACAAACGATACTTTCATCTCCCATTGGATAGGGAAGTGGTGGTAAATGGTTGTGAAATAAATAATAATTACATATAAATATATTTATGATACATTATTCAACATGTTTTTATGGATAAAACTTATTTATAGGATGTATAAGAAGAAAAAAATTGAAAGAGTTTGGGTAAGATCTATATCTCCTCTTTGACTGACCTCCTTTAGATAACTCCTTAATCCTTGAAGTATTGGTCATAGAAGAAGAATATATATATATATTGAAGGTAATAATTATATGATGTCTATTTACTAGGTTTTTTGAGCTATAAGGCTCATATTGTTTGAATAAGGGAGGTGTAGATGTGTCATTTTACAGGTGAGGAGAGGGCTACAAATAATTTTTTTTAAAATATTTTAATGATATATGGTCACCTTCATGGGAAGGTAGATCAAAATGGACATAGATTAAAATTTAGTATAATATAATGTTTTTATATCTTTAATAAATAATAATTTTATTGGTTTTGGTGGAAATCCTACCCTTATCTCATGGTTTAGACCCTCGGTAAACCCACTTAAACCATAACATTGGATTTTTTACTATTTTTATCATACTCTATGAATAAAAATTAAGTTTAACCTATTAAATTATATTAATTATGTTTATTTAAAATATGGAAAAATTTTAATAGATTTAATTTTCATAAGATGAATTTAATTTTGATTAGGTGCAAACACCATAATGAAAACCTATTTTTGAAAAATGATTTTTTACATAAAAAATAATTTAATTAAATTAATTTCAATTTAAAAATCATAAAATGAATGTTAAAATATTTTATTTAACAAATAATCTATAAATTTCATTTAAACCATTAATAAATAAATATTAAATTAATTTATTAATATAAAAACACATGGCACGCAAAAAACTATTTTTTTTCAAAAAATGTGTTTTAAGACCTAAAGCTTAATTATACCAAAATTATGTATAATGATGATTAAAATGTAATTAATTATATTATTTTTAATTAAAGGATACTTAAAATAATTTATAATAAAATTAAAAATGAAATGAGACATTTACTTGAAATGGAAGGACAATTTTTACGAAAAAACATTATTTTAAAAATTCACTGAAAAATATATCTTTTTAGAAAAATCATAAAAATTTACCCTAAGATAATATTGACATGATGATTTAAAAAATAAACTCATTTCCTAGAATAAAATTTCTAAAATTTCTATAATTTTTTTATAAATTTCACATATAAAAATACAATAAAATATATTTTTAAAGAAAATATATTTTAGACAAATAAAATGAATTGACTAAAAATAGAGTACTTATTTATTATGAATTTATGAATATATTTAAATCATTTAAAAATATTATTTATATTATTCATAAAATTCATATTTCAATTCATACCTTACAACTTAATAGCTAAGTTAATAATTTACTAAATCACAATTCATATAGACTCAGGGTTGCGTGTAAGGTAATCTATCAAATAATTTAAATTTTATTTCAAATTAAATTAATACATATTATTGGGGTGTTATAGATATTAAATCAACAAGGTTAAGTATTTTAGGTTTATTATGATGCTTCTTTAGTCATACTAAACTATTCATTTATATAGGATCAACGAGTAATGCTTTTTTATTTTTAGAAAGATTTAACCTAATAAATAAAACTATGATAATCACTTTCTATAATTTGTCATTATTGTAAATGATTTAATATATCTATGGAATTATTTGTTTGGTGAATAGTTTATTATATTCACGGACCATAATAATCTAAAATATATCCATTCACTCATAGATTTAAATTTGATGGGATGATGCATGGAATAATTCCTATAATATTTTGATTTGTATATTAAATATACATTGGTGATGGAAATTTTGTGGTTGATTTGGTAAGTGGGAAAGTTTAATCCCAAAATGTATAGGAAACTAAAGAAGAATGGTGGTTGATGCCACTAATGTATGAGCTCTACCAATATGTCATAGACGATCAATAAGTGACACATTTTCATCATATAAATATCTAATTATCTACTGTTGAATGAGTTAATAACTCTTAAATATTTTACCATGATTATATGATCATCTGAGATAAGATTAATTATAAGTAATTCTTCTATAAATAGTCTTAGGATTTAAATTATTTTCTTTATATACAATAAAGTTTATTTATTTATAAAATAATGATGAAACAAGTTATGAAAGAATATTCTTAATCAAGGTGGATTTTGAATCTTGGAGTTAAAAAAATATATCACAACATTCACTAAAAATTTTGTTTTCTTAACATGAAAAATGAATTCATTACTTTTTTATCCAGATTCTTAGCCTATTAGTTCCAATGCTTTCGTATCTAGGTCGCACATCATTGAGGAGACCTGTGTTTCTTTCCATCATTCCCACTTTCCAAGGGTGTGTGGCCTCTACCACTATGGATGGTGATGTTGTCTCCTTGATCGAAACATGATGATGAGATATCAGTTACCCCTTCTATGGATTCCTCCTTGGAGATCATTTCCAAGTCTAGATATCCCTTATATATTTGAGTTGTATTTGTTAAACTCATTCTCGAATACATATCTATGTGGAATCCTATTAATTAGGATAATTCTATTTCAATAAGTTAGTAACCTTCATACAGAGTATATGCTAACATCAGGCATGCCTAAGAATCTCTAGATGTTGGGTGTGTTAGACCCTTGTAAGTCTTACTCTTAGTACAAAATCTCATATGATTCATCTTAGGGATTGAAATTAATGCATCCTATGTTGATCACAAGGTAATTGATGTTAAGGGCCTAAGTATTCCAAATTTTTTTACCTTAGTCACCCACGTTTATTACACGGGTTAAGAAAACTGGGTTAGGTCACAAGTTTTATGTCCTATGAAGATGGATATAAACATACGATTGAGAGAGATTAAGGTATGCGTTTAACATATTATAGAGATAGACACCGGGATAATGTCTTATGGGGATAAGATGGATGGGTCAGAATTCCCCATGGAGGTGGATCTGGAAGGCGCTTCCCTAGGAGGGAACACCTGGATAGTTTACCAGTGGGTCGGAATGACACATGGTGGCAGATCCAGGAGGTGTGGATTAGAACACCCTATGGTGGAAGATATGGGAGATGCATCCCTAATAGGAAACACCTAGATAATTTACCAATAGATCAAAATTTTCTGTAGATGCGGATCCATAATTGTGGATCAAAATTCCCCATGGTGGTGAACCCATGAGGTGTGCCCCTAGGAAGGAAGATGTCATACATGGGACTACCAATGGATCAGAATACCCTATAGAGGTGTATTTGGAGTTTTGGATCAGAATGAATCTTGGTGGAATATACAAGGGGTGTTTCCATAGGAGGGAACACCTGGATAGTTTACTAATGGATAAAAACACCCCATGGAGGAAGATCTAGAGTTGTGGACTAGGATGCCCTATGGAGGTGAATCCTGGAGGTACATCCCTATGAGGGAACACCTATATAGTTTACTAATGGATCATAATTCCCCATGGAGGCAGATATGAAGTTGTGGATTAGAACACCCCATAGAGGAGGATTTGAGAGGTGTGTCCCTAAGTGGGAAGATGTCACACCTAAATTACCATTGTTGTGATTGAACCTCAAGGATGTGTCCTACGTACCCTATTTAGAGATAGGGATCAAAACCTATATAGTTTGATGCGAAGGTTGTGTGACAGGACTAATCCATGCAGTTTAACATCATGTGATAAGGATGCTCGTGTTGCAAAAGGAGTGCCTATAGGGGATGGTGTGTATTTTATGTGTTGAATCTTCTTAGAGGTTTATAGGAGAATAACTGATGTGTTTGAGCATTACTCATGGAAGAGGACCATTCTTTCCTCCCCATTTTAGGTCTAGATGAATCCCATGTCTATCACATGGGGTAAGAATACATTTTAACATCATGCAAAAGGATGTGATTTGTGAGTCTTATGCATGGATATTCCCATAATTTCTTCTTTATGTTAAGCCATGAGGGAATCCCATGTCTAGTGCATGGGGTAAAATTATAGTTTAACATAATTTGAAAGGATGTGGTGTGCAAGGCTTATACACAGATATTACCATCATTTCTTCATTATTTTATGTCATGAGGGAATCCCATGTCCATTTCACGGGGTAAAATTATAGTTTAACTTCATGTGAAAGGACATGGTGTGTGAGTATTATGCATTGAGAAAACTATGCTTTCTTCCTCATGTCAGGTCATGAGGGAATCCCATGTCCATTACATGGGGTAAAATTACAGTTTAACTTCATATGAAAGGATGTAATGTGCGAGGATTATGCATTGAGCTTCCCATGCTTTCTTCCACATGCCAGGTCGTGAGGTCATATTATCTTACTGATGGGATGAGGGATATGATTTGGTCATACGCCTGATGAGGTGGTTCATGGTGGCTGTTTAGTGGTCATATCATAATTATTACATGAGGAATCTTATTCTTGACACATAATGAATTTTGTGATTTTCAAAGGAGGCATCCTATTATTTTTCATATAGGGTATACTATAGTTTAAAGCCATATAGTGAGGAATAAGGGGGTCATATCATGATCATGGAATAAGGAATATAATTCTTGATGCATAAGGAATATCTTGTTTGTCATAGGATGCATTCTATGCCTTTTAATATAGGATATACTGAAGTTTCAAGTTATGCAGTGAGTACTACTGGGCATCTTACACATGACACATAAGGCATATCGTGTTTTTCACAAGAGGAATCCTATTATATTTCATATAGGGTATACTATTGTTTAATTTCATGTAGTGAGGACTTCTGAGCATTTTTTTTGATGCATAAGGAATCTCATTTTGGTCACATAAGGCATCCTATTTTTTTCATATAGGGTATACTGCAGTTTAAATCCATATAGTGAGGATTATTGGGAGAATATACCCAGTGATGGTTGGTGTGGGCCTTATTCAAGGGTGAACCTTTATAGATCAAACTAGCATGGGAGTCAGGTGATGGGGTTTCATGAGTTTCTTGAGGTATGTTTTGTCTAAATGTACTCATTGGATCCAAGAAGAGAATCTCAACTCATGACATATGAAAGGGACCAAGAGGAGCGAGTCAACTCAAGGAATTTTAGGGAGTGTAGAGGTGTATCTTGAATCATGATATTGTATAGGTGAATGTTAGGGATGTATATAAGAACAAACCAAAATTCATTCGAACCAACCCAAAAAATTATGGTGTGACACTCCAATTTTCAAGGGAGTCAGTGATGACAGTGAAGGGATCAGTGTGAAGTCCCATGACCATATCCCAGAACATACACTAAGCTGGTGTGTAGGGGAACATCCCCCTTCGTTATGGACCATTGGGTGAGAAGGTAGGATATTCATGAAAGAGGGGGTTTTATAGAGCTCAGGTTCTTGTGAAGGTTGGGGATTCATGAAACTCCGGGTCTCATGAAGTTTTGGGATTCACAAAGATCAGGGTCTCACGAAGGTTGTGGATTCACAGAGCTTAGGATCTTGTGAAGGTTGGGGATTCAGGGAGCTTAGGACCTCACAAAGGTTTGGAATTCACATAGCATAGGGTCTCACGAAGGTTGGGGATTCACAAAACATAGGGTCTTGTGAAGGTTTGGGATTCATAGAGCTCAAGGTCTTAGGAAGGTTGGGGATTCATAAAGATTACGATATTTTAAATCCCAGAGGAAATGAGTTATATGAATTAACAAAGCTATGGAGATTTTTGAATTGATTGAATAATGTTGTAGCTAGGCATCTCCCCATCCCCCCTTCTTTGTAGATAAGGAATGAGGGGGTATTTATAAGGTGTGGGATTCATGATTATTTGAGGATTTAATTAAGATTTATGAGATTCATGAGTGATGGTGTTCTGAATGTCCAAATGACACAATGTGATGGTTACCGTTAAACCTTCATGCATTCATGAAGTGCTTGATGATTCTATATTGACATTGTATAGAGGTTACCATCAGGAATCTATGATCCGGACCTCTGAGAATGGATCTCTATGAAGGGGACCTTCACAAACGGTTCTTTTTCAAATAGGACCTTAAAAAATAGATCTCCATGAATAGAACCCTCACGATAGGATCTCTATGAATGATACCTTCCTGACTAGACCTTCATAACCATTTTCATTATCTTGAATTAAAATGGATATAACTTCTAATCCATAGTTCTATTTGTACTCTAAGACTAGTAAGATTTAATACTACAAAATGAGATATGCTATTGAATTAGGGTCCTTAGCATTTAGTCTATTATTGGTTGAATTTTTTCTAGTTACAAAACAATCAATAAGTTAAATAAGAACACCATCAACTTACTAGTTAAGTAAAAACTTTCCTCTAACTATACGAAAATTGGATGAAATAATATAAGAATTTATATATATCTTTCTAGGATATATAATAGGACAATATAGGGCTTGGTTCATCATTGATTACCTAACTAAGATGGATATGTTATTTCCTATCATAGAATTCACTTCTTTTGGTGAACATGAAGTGTTATATATTAGAGGAATAAGAAATAATATTGGAACAAAATATTTTGTATTATTAGATCATATCATGAGGTTTATGTCTCATTTCTAACTGGGATTATAGTGATATATGTTTAATCAAATAATTTTGAGTATAATGTACCACACATAAATTGATGTTTAGTATAAGAAAACAATTTCTATTATTATGGTATTATATTCAGGATTTTAGTGGTTTGTGGGAGTATCGTCTCTAACCTATGAACTTATTATATTATAAAAACCAACAATTTTCAATTTTGATAAATCCTTTTAAGGAACACTATGTAATGAGTTATTGTTTTATCTAATTCTTTAAAAAATGGAAAGTACACTTTGATTACTCCTAAGCCGGTCTATATGATGATTAGAGCATGTGAATTTGTTTAAAAAATTTATTTATTATATCGGATTACTATAAAATGTTTTAAAATGATCATAGATGAGGAACTCTAGAATTCATGTTCAGTGATCATGTGTTTCTTCATGCTTCTTGGATATTTGTCCAAGAACACATGGGGAAGAAAGGAAGATGTCATTGGATTTTTTTGGACCTTTCCAGACCATTTGGAGGATTGAAGAAGATTTATATCATGTTTCTTTATCTCTATAATTTAATGGTATGTGAAATATCTTCCATGTTTAATTATTTGGTAATTTTATATATGATCATGGAAACATTATCTAATATAATGATGTCAATATTAGTTAAAATTAATCATATTTGGATTATCCCTTTTATATCATTTATTGAAGTGAAAATGTGATACAAGGTAAAGAGATTACTTTAATTTTTATTCTATGGAATCATGGGATATTACATGCTAATCATGGAAGTATGAAGCTAAAATGAAATATTGGCGGTTGAGCTTGTTTAATAAAGAGGACCGTTAGTACTTCTTGATAATGATATGCGCAGAATTATGAAGCCTATAATAGCCCCATTTTTTTGACTATTTTCCTTTAAATTATTTTATTTATCTATTTATCTATTATAATCTAATGTTTTAGGAGAGTTTAAATACATTAGATATGAGTGTGAAATAGGAGGACAGGGGTGGAAAATAAATTATATTCACCAGGTACAAATCTAATTTATATTGTTGTCTCACACAATCAATCAGATGATAAATTGTTAGGGGCTGGTAACTAACCTCTTAATGGTTGCGATGTACTCACACCCTTCACATGTTACATTTAAATAAATGTGGAACATTATTTATGAGATTTTAGAAAGGGGAAATGAAATATTCCTAGGGTATAAGGATGATAAGATCTTAGAGTCTTAATGTTCTATAATTTATAATAATCATTTTGTACTAAGAAGTATTAGGTGGGGTTTATTATTAACATTATTATTGTGAATCACAGTTTTTATTATTTATTTTATACATTTGATTCCATTTATTTTAGTTATTTATGAATATATGTTATGTTTTTTATTTTTTCATGAAGTTTCATTTCGATATAATATTTTTTTTATTTAAAAATTTGGACATATAGCCTTTAGCATATTGATTCTGTTATTTGATATACAAGTTTTTTTCCCAATATATACATGAACATATAAGACATCTTGAAATATTTAATGATTATTTGTGTTTTATTGGTATATAATTTAAATAATTAATTTTTTTAAATAAATTAAAATTCAATAATAATAAATTTTTTATTTTTAATTATTTTTAAGGATTTCTAGATTAATATAAAACTTCATGTGATTTGACTTATTATTAATTTTAAGTAGATATTTATGCATAAAATGGGGATTTTTTTTATAAAAAGACTATTTGGTTATGTTTTATGTTGTATATGGAATTTGATAAATGGAAAAAATGATAGAGAGGGAATGAGTATTTATCCAAGAAATTTGTTCGCTATTACTTAACTAAAAAAACTTATAATTTTTTAAAAGGAGAATCCAATAATTATATCTACTTGAATTTTGAATATTCCACCTTGATGTCTATATAAATCTATATAGTAAAGGGATGATAAGAACACTCATACTGCTAGTGTTGTAGTTGATCCATAGGTTTTAAATGGCATTGGAAATCTACTTCAGGATGGGGGAAAATTAATACCTCAATAAGAACACACTTCTATAAATATTATATGGGATTAATAATTTCATAATTATCCATATTTTCAAGGTTATTTCAATATATAGAAGGTTAAATAATGGCTTAAAAACATTCCTCACATTTTTTGAGCATTAAGACCCTTGAGATGGACAAGGAGAGATTGAAATGATTTTTTCTCAAAGGGGTTTCTCATAGATAGTGTGATGTGATTAATGAATTAAATAAATACCAAATATTTACCTATATAGGTTCATAAGATACTTTATTTAAGAAATTATATTCTAACACCATTTTCTATGTCAATATATAGATGTCTATGGTACTCAATAAAGAGAAAATTACATTAATGGACTATGTGGATATGTTAATTGACCTGCTATGTTCCACCCCTACATTAGATCAGATGATAAATTAAAGGCCAAAATATTTGAGATGGAGTTAAATGTACCGATTAAAATATATTTTATATTCATGAACCTCTCTATATTCTCATACATGATAAAGAAATTAGTGATGGAAAAGATAGGATCTCAAGGATACTAGAGAGTTTTGGTTTTACCATCTGGTTAGAACATAAGTTGAGGATCATCTAGTTAGAAAAAGTGGAAGAAAGATTAACTAACCAGAATTTTATATATAAAGGGTAGTTATGGTGGAAGTGTCCATGTTTCAATTAATTTTAGGAGATTTGTTATTTCATGATTCTATTGTGGTCATTATAGACACATTATGATGGATTAAACATATGAGTTTGAAGAAATAGAATTAAAGAGAAAATTTTACAATGACCCCAGTAAACCTAGACCTTTTATATCCATCCTTTTAGATAGAATATCCAAGATAACTATGCTCCTTATGATAAGATAAGATATTGAGACATGAAGTGTGGTTATAGTCAACAATATGGGGTAATTTCATATGTCCAGGGAATTCAATCATAGGTTCATTATAATAGTACCATTTATCAATTTGTAGTATAGTTTTATACTATATATGTTTAATATTTTCCTCCCAGTAATATATACTATTTAAATATATTTTATTATTTATTTTTCAATTTTTTAATATATGATATTCTGAGACTTTTTCCTCTTATTAATTTTTATTATTTATGGGATTGGGGATATAATAATCTATAAATTTTTTGAATATCTAAACTATTTATGGAATTCAATTTGATGAAAATACAAATGTACTTATTATCCCATTATGGTGGGATCATTTAGATATCTTAAAGATTTATCTACTCTCAATATAAATATATTTTACATTATCTTGGGAAGGAATTAATTAACTAGTTTCTGTATTATATCAATTATTGTAAATGGTGGATATACTTTTAATCTCTCTCTATTATTCAATATATTTTTATTGGAGGGTTGGAATTCAAAGAAATTCAAGTTGGACTAAATCATGGGAATTTTTTAATAGTTATATACCAGATAGAGAGTATGATGTTGTGAGTAGTCAAAGATTAAAAATAAATTGTGCAACTTCTTATGTTGGGAAACATTTTTAATATATTTCCCAATATTTTTAATAATTTACTCAAAATTAAGTTTTTTAGTTCTTATCCATTTTATTTCCTAAAATGGATCTTTATATTCTACCATACCATTTTCTCATATAGTATACATTATGAAAATTCAACTTGGCGAGTTTAAGTGTACACATTTTATCCATCCTAGAATGTCTCCATGGGGTCCTCATGTTGTGTTCACCCTACAATGTGATGAAATAGTATGATTATGAGCGGACTATAACAAGTAAAATCAGGTAATTATTAATAATATATTTCCATTATATATGATCACTGATTTATTTTAATCAATATTAAGTGGATTGATGTTTTTATAGACTTAATTATAATAAGGATGTCATTAAATCCAAGTGATACCAAATGAAATTTCAAATATTATTTTTCAAATATGATATAACTAATACGACTAGCTATTTATTACATTTTGTATAGCCTACTTATGGATGATGTTGTATCTTTTTCAATACCTGTTCTCATGTGGTGATTGATGATTCACTATTTAAGTAAAAAAAAGTGACGGTGAAGGGAAATTGTCTACTAAATCCTTAAGTAAGTTTGTAATAAGTTGGATAAAAAAGTGACTGAGATAAGTTGTAAATGTATCAAATTATTTCTCAGTGAGATATTAACCAATTTATAAAGACCATACAAGTGGTAATACATCCTTTAAATGAGTTTTAAAGTCTGTATGTTTCAGATGAGAATCCCTCCAAATAGGTTAAATATATTTTGTATGTTATTGAGGAATTATAAGGATGCTGTATCTATTTTCATAAGATAAATAGATCACATATAAGAGGAAGTTTTATATAATATATTCTTTCTCATATGATGCAAATACCTAGTATTATTGGAATTTTTTTGTGATATATTTTCATTTAATAAATATACTCATAAGATACAACATGCTCATAAAGAGTTTCTTATATGATATGAGAATCCCATAAAATAGGATAACCTATTAAGATATAAAAAACACATAATATGATAAATGTTTAATAAGGACACTTAATTTTATACAACAGTTCATACAATATAATATTTTATAAGATAAAAAAACCATATGTTTCATCATATAGTGTAGAAACCAAGCCGTAACATCATAGGAAGAAAATACCGAGTATAAAAATATAAAATTGTGGAATTATAGAGGAATAAATTCTGATAAAAAGTGGATATTATTCTGATTATTCATGGACCATGCTTTATGGATTCAAACATCATGATAATGAAAATGATTTGTGATCCAAATTGTTGTGAAAAATTTAGCCCCATGCCCCATGAGATAATGTTATGTCACAGTACCACACATTAAATAATTTCATTATAAATAAATTCTATGGAATTTTTAGGAAGGTGATGTGATGATTTGAATACCACATGAAGAGAAAAGTCCTAATTCTTAAAGAGGATCAATATATAAACATTGAATTTAATATTTAATGATATTTTAAATGTTGATACCCGACTATAAATTATGTAGTTTTCTAAAATTAAAATACAACGTTCATGAAAATATTACGTGAATATACAATTTGAAGAAATAAATGAAATAATAGAGTGGATGTAGGAATCTTTGAAATTTTTTGAAGAGTGAGGAGATCTAATTTTAGTGAATAAAGTTCATACAATGTGTGGAGCTATTATGATGAGAAAAATATAAAAAAAATCAGTCTATAGGAGCTCATGATTTTCATTATTGATTTTTCTTTAAAGATATGTTTTTGTTTTATTAAATAAGATTGTGTTTAAACATCATTGGTTTCTGATTTAATCTTATAATAGTTTTATGGCCAAACCCTTTGCTATAGCTATATCTTGATGATAAATCAGTACTTGTGTGTGTGGGATAAAAACCACCATACACTAGGAATGTAGTCATCCTTCGGGAGGAAAACTTCATTAAGAAATTCATATGCTCCATTTAATATATTATTTATTACATTAATGGAGAGATATATACTAAATAAGAAACATGAAATAGATGTTTTGAAAAATTAAATAACCACTAATTCACCCCTTCCCTCCCCCAGTTTATATCAATACCTGTTAAATCATAACAATTGGAATTAGATATATTTTTTCCATTGATGATCCTTTTTTGGGCCAACCATGGAACACCATGACTTAGTTAATGAGAATGGGGTTACAAAATTCGATAGAAAAGAATATTATTTATGGGAACAGATAATGATGAATTACTTATTATTATAGGGATGAGATTTTCTTAATGCTATTGATCACATATTCACAATGATATATGATATATTTTCATTGTCTCTAACTAAAAATAATAATATAGAAAATAATTGAAAACAATGAATGCAATACACTCATCATTATCCGAGAAAGGGTTAAAAAAGGGTATCAGATACAAAATCTTTTAATGAAATTTAGGAAAATTTCATAGTATCTATTAAGGAAATAAAAATTAAATTGACAAAAAACTAAAAATTTTCAAACAAACATATGATGATATTATGATTCAGGAAGATAGTTATTTTGATGTGTTTTTAAAAGTTTTCAATGTTTTTAAAAACTCCATCTGAGGCTACGGAGAAAATTTCGATGATCCTAAAGTGGTAAATAATCTTATGATAATACTCCCTAAAATATTTGATGCTAGTATATCAATATTATAAAATAGTGATCTTGATGAGTTCACTATTAATGAAATGTATAACATTGTCATTTATTACTAAAGTAGAAGAGGAATCACTCTTAAAAGAAAAGGAATAAAGAATAAGGATATTTCATTCAAATAAAATAAGGAAATATAAATTTAAGATGAGAAAATATATTATATAGAGAGAAAAATATAAAACATTACCCTAAAAGTATTTCTCTCAAGTCATGAAATTTCACATGAGGATGATGAGGCAAGTTTAATAAAAATTTTCATTGAAAACGTTTCAACTATAGAGAAGTTAGTTATTTCACCTCTAATTTACCCAAAAAATTAAAAAATTAAGATGGAGATGAGGAAACCAATAATGTTTCATCCTATAAATAAATAACACAATAGATATGTTAATCTAAGTTGAGAATAAATAAGAGAACCATACAATGTTTTTAGAAGAAAGTTATTATCCATTGAAGAAGGGGTTTATGGAAGTGATAAGAGAAATAAAGATAAGGAGATTCATATAGAATCATATCATTACTTTCCCATGAGTCAATAATTATATAAGGGTGAATCATTATATGGTGAATTACATGTGAATAATGGTTATCCTGTATAATAAGGGGATTTAGTTGAAGATTACAACTTTAGGATGTTTTTCAAGATTTGATTATAAGAAATTAGTAGTCTAGGAGATGAGAATTAAATTCTCAAGAAGAAATATAATAAGAATAAATAAATTTAGATTAAAAAAATATAATTGAAGAATTAAAAATTATGAAAAATGAAAATATATAGAGGAATATTTTTTTTATGATATGACCTCAACATCTATCCTTGCGAATGGGGAGATGGATAGATTGAAGTAGAAAATTTCTATGATTGATAATAAAAATGGGAATGATAAAACGAAGCTTCAAAAAATATATTGAAGGTATATGTTAACATTCTAATAAATATATATCCATCACTAATGATATTTAAGATATTGAAAATAGAGTTAAGAAATCTACTTGTAGTTTTTCTGAGAAGGAATTTATGATCTCTCAAGGTATCAAAAAAAATTGAAATTTGATTCAATGATAAATCCAAAATAAAATTCAAAACATGTTCATATATAGATAAGTAAAAATTCTCATAAAATATTCATTTCATCCTTAGATATACAGGAAACTTGAAAATGGTAAATTTTTTTTAAATAAAACTCAACACATGCATGAAAATTAGAGCAGAAAGAATCTTATGTGGATACATAAAATCTACCAAATAATAATGTTTTAAGGATATTGTATGTTATTTTGTGTTCTTGGTCATAAAGCATAAAATTATTGGTATAATATGTCTTTTCTTTATCTGAGGAGAGAGTATATATCAAGAGGGAGATAATAGAATAAATTATAGAATACTTCCATGCATCAGTATCCATAAAAGAATATTGAGATGTAAAAATGTTTTTAATGTTTACAAGAAACATATGGGAGATTTAGATTAGAAGGAAATATGTTAGATGAATGTGTTTTATTTATAATATCACAGTATAATAATTATAAAAAAACTATAAAAAATTATAATTATAACCATCAAGGTAATAATATAGAACTTGATTTTAAATCATTAAGAACTGAAAATAAATTAATTGTGGATAGTTATTGATCATTCCAAATGACTGTAGATTTGAGAAAATCAGGGGATTTTTAGAATTATAAAGCAAAGTCTATTAATTTTAACCATGATATCTCTATTGATATTAAAGGTAATTGAATAGGTATAATTGGAAAGAATAAAATCAATCCTAATAATGTTTTATTTGTTGATAGGATAATGTATAACCTTATAATCATTTTAAAACATTGTAATGATGGTAATGAAGACAACTTCATGATAAATTGATTCCAAGTAAAGAGACTAAAATATGAATCTATAATATATAAGGTGTAATAACTCAATGAAACTTATTTCAAATGATAGAGTTAATGCCAAATTGTTTCCTAATCCTACAAAATGAAATAAACCTATGAAATAAATGGTTTAGTCACCTTAGTGAAAAATAATAAGGAACATTATAAAAAATGATGTTATGAGAAATATTCTTATCTTGTGAGAAGATGCTTTAATAGTTTAAAAACATGTAATAAAGGAAAAAATAGTGAACAAAAACAATAAAGGAGTGGATATTCAAAAAGATAAACCATTATAGTTGTTACACTCTAATGTGTGTGGTCCAATGAAAAATAAATTCACCATATTGAGATAGAAATTTAACCAAATTCATTGATTAATTTAGCTGAATAAATTGTACCATGATTATGTCCCACAAATCTCAAGGTCTTGATATATTTAAAATTATTAGGAGGTTTTATAAAAAAATAGATTTTACCTAAATATGTTGAGATAAGATAATGTTACAAAATATTCTAATATAATTTTGTTAGAATATTTAAAAAAACATGGTATCAAACAAGAGTTAAATGAACCATACACCCATAAAAAAATTGGAGTGGATAAAATGATAAATAGAATACTTATTGATATGGATGGAATATTGCTTACTGAGCTTGACACATCAACACGTTTCTAGCTACATGAAATAAAAAAAATCAAAAAATAAATAAAATAAGAATTTCATGATTCCAAATTCATATATGGATCTCTATAAAATATATTTCAAAATTAATCAAAATTGAAAACACATTAGAGTATTCAAGATTCCCTAATTTATCAATAATAAGGGCATTAATGGATGAATGTTTGATTAAAAAACTAATGATAGAATATTCCTTGGTTACAATTTTTTTATTTCCTAATGGAGTTACAAAAAATGTTCATAAAAGATAATAATTTGTGATATTTTTTATTTTTTAATATCAGAAATATTTAAATAGATTTCTCATGGTGGATTTAGTAGATGATATTGATGAAAATAGATAAGGAGAATAAAATATAAAAAATTCTCATTTTTTGGATGATAATCCATATTAAAAAAACACTAATGATGAGAGGAAAAAACATTATTGGTATAGCTCTAAGGAAGAAAAACAAGTAATTAATGATAATATCATTGTGAACTAGAATAAGAAAATACAAAACCAAATAAGAATATGTTGAACTATAATCATAAGTATTCTCTCTAAATTTTAGAATTTTTTGAACATTATTTTTAATAAAAGAAGTGAATAAAAGAAATGAATGATGAGTTTGATAAAATTGAGAAAAATAATACATATGAACTTCTTCTATTAACCGAGGATAAAAATATTATTAGAAAAAATGGAATTACCAGTACCCAGTTAAATGAGAATGGATATACAACTTAAAATAAGGATATGTTCATATGTAAGGGAAACTCTTTAATTGAGGGTGTTGATTTTTATGAGAAATTATTCATTGTAACTAGACCTAAAATAACCAAAATATTTTTAGAAAATTTTTACAAAGAAACCTTAATTTTTTTTATATTTATGTAAAGTCTCCATTTCATAATAGGGAAATCAATGAGGATATTTATATGGAATAAATTGAGGGGTTTTAGTTTTATGATGATGGTAAAAAAAGTTTTAATTATATAATATAAGTCCCAATCCTTATACATTACTTAATATTGAGTCAAGTTAATAATTTTAATTTAATTCACATTGATGATCTTTTTAGGTTTATATTTTTAGATAATTTGGCTATAACTATTACATTACATATCAAATATTACAAAGTAGACATTTCTTCTATATCCAATTTTTTTTCACAATAATAAAACTCCTTAAAAAAACAAGAATTATTTTCTTGATAAAAATATTCTTGATTTTTTCCTTTCTCTTACCCTTCCTTATACCCAGTGAAAAAATTTCAAAAGCTTGGGATGAGCATAAAAATCTCAGTAAGAAATATAAAATAAGGAAAGAAAACATTAGCCCATTAATACATACAGATCAATGAAATCATACTTTTTACTCATAAAATAAAGATTTTTAAACTACCTCATGAAATCATAAGATTTATGAATAACTAATAGAAATTATAAATTATAAAGGTAACTTTTGTTATCCATAACATACTTACATTGTATATTTCATATCCACATAGGGAGTAACCTTCATTGTTATTTTTGGAATACCCATCACAGTATATTCCCTAAATCTCTTAGGAGAAGTCTTAACATTTAACTCCGCCATGTTACCCAATGCATTGGAGGGATATAATAGGATCACCTACCCTCAGTTTATCTTGGAACCACCCATATACATAAGAAATTCCCAAGAACCATAACATAATCATAACACATAAAACATGTATAAAGGAAAAATAATATTTCCACTTTGAAATCACATTTCATCTTTATAAGACGCACACTCATAAATTAAAACAAATTATCTTAAAATAAAATGGTAAACTTTTAAAGTAAATATCAATACATAATAAAAACATAATAATGAGAAATTAGATTCATTAAGTATATATAAAAATCATTCAAAGTTATTGAAATAATCAATCCCCTTTTAAAACACAATTAAAACATTTTAAAAGAAGATTTTTGAATCAAAGTGTCACATAACACTTTTAAACCTTTGAAAGGAATTTAAAATTAAAAAAATTCATATCTATATAAATAATTACTTAAAATCATTTGAAAAAAATGGACATGAAATAGAATTATTTAGAATATTAAATCTTTAAAACATTTAAAATGATATTTTAGATAAAGAGTACTTTACAATTTTGAACATTTTAATTATACGCCACATGAAGGTAGAACATTTTACAAGACATTAAATATCATTAGTATAGATATAATATGGATAATTAATGTAAAAGGGTCTGTATATACACTTTATAAATAAATAAAGGTGCGTATCATCAAGAAATCTCTCAATGAAAGGAGATTGAGATGAAATCCCTTATAAAGATCCTATCATTAGATTAAGGATAAATCCATGAAATAATTATGTGAGAAAAATAAAAATACATGAAATATTAGTGTATATTAAGTATAAAACAATAATAGGTCATTCACACATATTTTTGGAAAAACAAAACCAATGACATGGATATTTAACTCAATGAATGTAGATTGAGGTTAGATTTCCCTTACCTTGAGTCTGACTTATCTCGTTCATTCTTTAATTTTATGAATAATAAACTGTGGTTAATTTTTAATTTATTTATAAGCTTTTTAAATTTTATTATTAATTTTATATCACATATTACCATGTTATATCAATTAGTTAATTATTTGAGTTCATATCAGATGTTTTGTCGATGTTTGGTATTTGATTAAAAAATAAACTTGTTTTGATGCAAATTATCCATGTGGTCATAAGTCCATTATATACAGAATAATATTCATGACTTAAATATTATATATATCTATCATATATGTATTTATAATAGTCCATAAAATTTGGATATAAGAAATTAAATGCACCGTTCATTGAGACAGTAGGTCATATGTATGCATGGATGCTACTTTCATTTCTTTGTCATGTTAAAGGAATGAAAAATAAATGATACATAGGTATATTATAATTAAATTATAATAATTATGTTATAAATGTTATATAAGTTCATTAACACCATACTTTATATGTTCCATTTATGGCATGAATGATTCATATCACTTTAAGGGGGCAGTAGTCCACACTTCCTCAAATGAAATTATCGTATTTACACATTATAGAAAGAATAAAGTTATGTTTTAAATAAAAATTAAAGAAGAATATAGAGAATAAAAATATAATATATATAATATATAAATACTTTTCCATCATAATTTCCACCATGAGAGGTGGTTGAAGAAAATTGAACAATCATCATTTTGTGAGGCAATAGTTCTCTGTACACAGAAACAATATGTTCTATATCCATTAGATAGAGGTGCGTGTAAGAGTAGGTCAAACCCTTTACATAAAAAAATTATATTATATTATGGATATTGTTTTTTATAAAATAATTAAATAAAATTATCATAGGGGGTGTAGAATGAAAATAAATGAAATGATGTTGAGAGAATACGTTACCTCTAAATCGGGTAACTCCTATTGATTTGAGCCAAAAGGCTTCCTTGAATTTTTTTTATACCCAAGGTATGGCTTCTAGGAGTAATAGAGGGATGTTAAAAGCTTATTTTAGTAGAATTTGGATGATCTAAGAGGCTTGAGAGGTGTGAGTAAGTGGGTAGAGGTAGTGTCCTTTTATAAGAGGGAGGAGAGACACTTTATGAAAGTCTTTAAATAATATTTTATTATAAATTGATTTTAGAATTATAATAGTTGAAAAGTGATAAATTCATAGGGTAATAAGATTATGATTCTAAATACTCTCAAAAAATAGGTTTTAGATAAGTTAAGATCACAAAAATAACCTTATATTTTAGCTTTAACCCTTAGTTATAAACCTTAACTCTTACCATGTCCTCTTGTATTTTCATAATATATGGTTACTATAATTACTATAAAATTACAAGAGAACCATAAGTGGATCATTAATTAAATTTTTAACATTATATATTTCATTTGGACAAATATTATATTTTTAGGACTATTATATCATTTAATAAAATAGTATTTTTTAAAAACTCATTTTTGTCAGTTTTGACACTATTTAGTAATTGATTTTTGTTAAAGTAATAACAAATTTATTTATTAAAAAAAAGGAATTAACTCAAAGATAACATGTCATAATCATCCAAAAAATTCGTGTTTGGCTTAAAAATGTTCAAATTACATTTATTTTAATATTTATAATATCATTTATTTGAATCTTTCATTAATAAGGTAGTCTTTGCATCATTATTGTGTTATAAACATATTTATTTATTTAATGTAATAAAATTATAAATAAAATATCATAAATTAGAAAATATTTTTATATTTATAATGAATATTTATATAAACCAAATTAAAATTGTTTTAGTTAGGAGATACATGTTTATGTTATATTTCTCTTTTCTTTAAAATAATAGTAATATTATTGTATTATTTTTCGGTATAACTCAATGTTGTGTGAAACATAAGATTTCAGAGAAACCCATTATTGCGTGTTGAGTATGCTATTAGGAAAAGTGTCCCCTTTAATGTAAAATTAATATATTATTCATAAATATTCATATATATGAAAAAATAATATTCTATAAATTCATGGAATGTTACATCATTCCAACTTTTGAAAATTACATCCTTGTAATTTTAAAATTTGGCTCGATAAATTCAATGAAAATACCACATTTGAAAAAAAGTCAATAAAACTAACACTTTAAAATAATGAAAGATAAGTAAAAAGGTCTCTTGGGATAACACATACTAGGATTACATGTAAAAAACATGGATCTGGAAGAAAAACTAACCATCTTATTCTGATGAAGAGTGATATAAAACATGATCAGGAGAAAGTTAACAACCATAAAACCACAAACATGTGATGGGTTAAATAGTCATTGATTTCATATTATGAAAATTAAATAGAAAATCTTTTTTTAATATCCTTTTCATAAATTTGAGGAATTATTTTACTAATTAGAATAATAATATAAGAAAATATACTTACTTGACAAGTAGAGTTTCATCCTTTAATAAATTTCTACCACACACTCATATTTTCTCCAAAAAATTAGTTTTCAAGATGACTTGGACACACCTCAAGTACTAAAATAAACTTCTAGAGAATCACATAATCCAAAAAAGATGAAATATATATTTCCCCCATCTTTAGACATTAACCAAAACCAAAATTACTAGTACCAGATCAGATAATTACCCAAAAATAATAATCCTTTATAAAGAGAAAGACTACTTTTAATATCCAAAATTCAATAATAATACCCAAGTTCTACATAGACCATTCAACAAACAAAATTCCATAAAATTCCTCAAAATAATCCAACTAAAATTGAAACAAAAAACTCCTAAGTATTTGATCACATAGTTTTCCAAAATAAATTTTAACATTTATATCCAAATAACATCAACTACTTTTTAAGTTTCATATAGAAAAGTAATTAACCTAATCACATATTATCCATGATAGGTTAATCATTCCCATAAATAACCCAAATCTCCATATGTCCACAATAAAAAAAATATATTCTTCCAAAATAAAATTCAATCATTACTCCTCAAATGAAATCCCATAGTATTCTATTTTCTTAGGCATATAGTGTTCCCAAAAGAGTGAACTTATTCCAAAATAACATTTATCACTTAGTCACAAAATCATTTTCCTATTCTAAGGATATCCATTTGATAAAACATAAGTTCCCAAAATCAACTTACTATTGATCCATAAAATCATTTAACTAAAAGTATAAGTCATACTAACGAGGGAATTCACATAGGCTAGTGGTGGGTTGATAAATCCCAGTTTCACTTCAGTTGTGGGTTCAATTCCTGTGGCCTTGTCAGATGTGACGGGTTGTCACCCATCTTGCGGGTTATCCCTTTTTATAAAACTAAAAAATAACCCTAACATATTTTAAACTCAATAGTTTTCTTATACCTCTCATTTTCATCCCAAATCATAATGAACTCAACATCTTAATTCATGAAGACTTATATATATTTAATTTTTTTTTATTTCACCTATATATGATAAAATAAAACTATTCCAAATAGAAATAACATCATACCTTGATCATGGTGTCCACCTAGTTTCATCGTCATCTTGTTTACATAGATAGAAGGTATATGTATTTCAACAATGATTTAGAGATACTTAAAAATAATTTTCTTCCTTTATATAAATATACCGTGTACAACTTCGGTCATATGGGTGTTGATAGAAAAATAATTTTAAAAAATAATCATGTATAACATAATATTTCAAAACATCTGATAAAACTTGATTTTTATAAAAAAGTCAGACCGAGTTTGAGTTGAAACTTTCAATCAATTGTCCTTTTAAAATACCATATTTATTTTATAAAATAATATATTTTAAAAGATTATATTTTAAAAGTAAATATAAATAGGTTGTGCAAGGGTCTCCTTCTTAAGCACCTTTTTCCAAATCATAATATGCTTTAAAATATTCTGATAAGGTAAAATATTTGAAAATTCCTTGATAATATTTACCTTTCTTGAAAATATGAGAATATTGAGAAAATATGATTTGATTAAATACAACCCATGATCCATGATGGTATCGAGGTATAGTGGAGGTGTTTGATATCTCAAATAACTGCTTGCAAGTGAGTTGCATGTTAGTAAAAGTTTCATAATAATCCAAGCATGAATTTGTAATAATTATTGTTAGAAAGTCATTAGGAAGAGATAGGAATATTGTTTGAGATCCTCCTAATTACATTTTTAACTGACCTTTCTTGATCTTAAAAGGTTATAAAACATGGATTTAACTGAAAGAATAGACATAAAGACTTACCATATGGTTATCCAAAAACTTAAAATCTCAAAAGTTATCTAAACTGACCTCTGATACCAACTATAAGGCCCCAATCGTATACATTACTTAATCTTGAGTTAAGTTAGAAATTTGACTTTAATTCACATCAATAATATTTTTAGGTTTATTGTTTTAGATAATTAGGCCATAAATATTACATTACATATCAAATATTAAAAAGTAGACACTTCTACTCTATCTATTTTGTTCATAATAATAAAACTCCTTATAAAAAAAAGAATTATTTTCTTGATAAAAATATTATTTAATTATTCCTTTCTATTACCCTTCCTTATAACCTGTGAAATTTTTTTCAAAAACATTAGATGAGCATAAAAAACTCAGTAAGGTATATAAAATAAGGAAAGAAAACATTAGTCCATGAATACATACAAATCAATGAAATCATACTTTTTACTCATAAAACATAATATATTTAAAATACCTCATGAAATCACAAGATTTATGAATAACTCATAGAAATCATAAATCATAAAGGTAAATTTTGGAATCCATAATATGCTTACATTGTAGCTTTCACATCCACATATGGATTAACCTTCATCGAAACATTTGGAATACCCATCATAATATATTCCCTAAATCTATTAGGAGAAACCTTAACATTTACCTCTGCCACATTAATCAATGAATTAGAGAGATATAAAATGATCACCCACCCTAAGTTTATCACAAAACCACCTGCATACATAAGAAATTCCCAAGAACCATAACATAATCATAACATATAAAACATGCATAAAGGAAAAATAAAATTTCCACTTTGAAATCACATTTCATCTTTACAAGACACAAGATCATAAATGAAAAAACATTATTTTAAAATAAAATATTAAACTTTTAAAGTAAACATCAATACATAACAGCAACATAAAAAATGAGAAATTCCATTCAGGACGTATATATAAACAAACATTAAAAGTTTTTTAAATAATCAATCCCCTTTTAAAACACAATTAAAAAAGTTTAAAAGAATATTTTTGAATCAAAGTGTCCCATACCAATTTGAAACTTTTGAAAGGAATTTACACTTAAAAAAATTCATGTCCATATAAATAATTCCTTAAAATTATTTTGAAAACATTTACATGAAATATAATGATTTATAAGATCAAATATTTAAAACATTTAAAACTATGTTTTAGATAACGAGTACTTTACAATTTTGAACATTTAAATTATACACCACATGAAATTAGAAAATCATACAAGACATTAAATATAATGAGTATAGATATAATATGGACAAGTAATTTAGAAAGGGTTTTATAAAAACTTTAGAAAGAAGTAAAGGTGTATATCATTAAGAAATGTCTCAATAAAAAGAGATTGAGATGAAGTCCCTTACAAAGAGCGTATCATTAGACTAAGGAAAAATCAATGACATAATTATGTGTGAAAAATATAAATACACCCAATATAAGTGGATATTAAGTGTAAAACTATAAATGGTCATTCAAATATATTTTTTGGAAAACAATACCAAGGGCATGGATTTTTAACTCAATGAATGGAGATTGATTTTAGATTTCCCTTACCTTGAGTCTGAATTGTCTGGTTCATCATTTAATGTAATAAATAATAAAACTAAGTTAATTTATAATTTATTTATAACCTTTTTAAATTTTATTATTCATTTTATACCATTTATTACCATGTTATATCAATTATTTAATTATTTTAGTTCATATCGGACGTATTGTCGATGTTCGGTATTTGAGTAAAAAATGAACTTGTTTTGATGAAAATTATCCATGTGGTCATAAGTCCATTATCTAAAGAATATTATTCATGACTTAAATATTATATATATACATTATATATTTATTTATAATAGTCCATAACATTTGGATATTATAAATGAAATGCACCGTTCATGGAGATGGTATGTTGTACGTATGCATGAACACCACTTTCATTTCTTTGTCATATTAAAGGAATGAAAAATAAATGACACATAGGTATATTATAATTAAATTATAATACTTATGTTATATATATTACATAGGTTAATTAAAACCATCATTTATATGTTCTATTTATGGCATGAGCAAGTCATATCACTATGAGGGGGCGGTAGTCCACACCGCCTCAAATGAAATCATTGTATTTACACATTATAGAAGGAATAAAAGTATTTTGTAAATAAAAATTACAGAAGCATATAAAAAATAAAAATAAAATATATTAAATATATAAATATAGTTCCATCATAATGTCCACCATGAGAGGTGGTAATAGAAAATTAAACAATCATTGTTTCGTGAGGTAGTAGTTCGCCATACACAGAAACAATATGTTCTATATTCATTAGATGGAGGTGTGTGTAAGTTTATATCAAACAATTAGCATAATAAAATCCTAGTATATTTATAAAATTTATTTCGTTATAAAATAATTAAATAAAAAGAGCATAGGGTGTGGAGAAGGAAAATAAAGGAAAGGATCTTGAGAGAAGATGTTACCTCTGAATCGAGTAACTCCTTTTGATTTGAGCCAAAAGGATTCCTTGAATTGCCTTAAGTCCAAGGTAAGGATTCTAGGAGGAAGGGAGGGATTTTGGGAGATTAATTGAGCTGAATTTGGATGATCCAAGGCGCTTGAGATGTGTGAGTAAGTGGGTATAGTTGGTGGCTTTTTATAAGAGGGAGGAGGGGCACTTTAAGAAAGTCTTGAAATATTATTTTATTATAAACTTATTTTCGAATTATATTAGTAATAAATTGATAAATTTAGAGGATAATATGATTATGGGTATAATTCATCTCAACCAATAGGTTTTATACAATTTTAGGTCACAAAATTAACCATATCCTTTAGCTTTAACCCTTAGTTAAAAACATTAACTCTTACCATGTCTTCTTGTATTTTCATAATATACGGTTACTATAGTTACTATAAAATGTCAAAAGAACAAAAAGTAGATCATTAATGAAAAATTTGAACATTATTTATGTCATTGGGATAAATATAAGATTTTTAGGACTATTATATCATTTAATAAAATATTATTTTTTAAAAAACTCGTTTTGTCAATTTTAACACTATTTAGTAATTGATTTTTGTTAAAGTAATAAAAACTTTATTTCTTAAAAAAGGAATTAAATCAAAGATAAAATGTCATAATAATACATAAAATTTGTGTATGGAATCAAAATGTTCAAATTACATTTATTTTAATATTTATAATATCATTTATTTGAATGTTTTATTAATAAGGTAATCACTTCATCATCATTGTGTCAATATATATATATTTATTTAATGTCTAAAGATTATAAATAAAATAACATTATTTAGGAAATATTTTTATATTTATAATGAATATTTATAGTTTAAGAGATCATTTATATAAACTAAATTAAAATTGTTTTAGTTAGGAGATACATGTTTATGTTATATTTCCCATTTCTTTAAATTAAAAATTATAAAAGGTCATTATCACACCCAAGTGGCTTCAGGGGGTTTTAAATTTTACCCAAGGATTATAATGATTGTAAATATCTCATAAAATTAGATTAGAACATATTTTAGGGTAGTTTTATATTATTATAATATTATTTTTTACCCTTATTTACCTGATTTACCCTTTAACCATGGTAAATAAAAATAATTACTGAAGTTACTATTCATAATGTACAGAAACAAAAGATAAAAATTTATATAATTTGGAACTTATGATTCCAAATATGGAATTTATTTTTTCAAATTAAAAATAATGAATTGGTAGAAATTAATTTAAATTTAATCCCTGTTGTCAAAACCAAAAAACGGGTGTTTAAGAAGTAAAAACTATTAAAAGATTGACATGTGTTTTTGTCCAATTTAAATGTGAAATTACTTCCAATGAACAAAATTAGATTAAATGATAAAAACTTAATCTAATTAAACTTTAAAACCAATTAATATGACAATATAACTATATAAATAAATTAGAGAAAAGGCAGCTTTGAATTAAAATGAAGTATTTTTCACTATTCATTAAAATATGGATGTTATTAGAAAAGTATCAAAATTTCAACCAAAGTAAATTTTAATTTCCTTATTCTAAATAAAAAGTTTATTTTTTCTAATATAACATTTAAAAGTGACCAAAACTATATTTAAAAAGGGTTCACCATCAAAAGGCGATAAAACGAGCTTTTAAAAATATTAGAGTACTTTATGCTTAAAATTGGATTGATTCTCATTTTAAGTCTCTAAAATTATTGGATAAATGTAATTTTTTTAACAAACATGTGTAATTATATAGTAGTTATTTCTTTTCATTCCCACCAATACAATATCTAATCATTAACTATCATTTAAAATAATAATTATATTATTGTATTATTTTTTGGTATAACTCAATGTTGTGTGAAACGTAAGATTTTGGAGAAACCTATTGTTGCGTGTTGAGTATGCTATCGGAAAAAGTATCCCATTGAATGTAAAATTAATATATTATTCATAAATTTTAATAAATATGAAAAAGTATTATTCTATAAATACCTAGGTTGTTATATATAAGGCTCACTGTAGACTGAAACAAGCATTAATATCCCAGTACATCAAGTTAGATGTGTAATTCATAAGCATGGAGTTCAAGAAGGTATATGATGATAACTATCTATTCATTAAAATACCAAAAAACATCACTCATTTTTATTGTCTTTATTTATGGAATAGGGTGGTGATGAGAATAAATTTTGTAATGATTTCTCCAAAATAATGGTGATAAGGTTCAAAATGTATCTACATAGAGAAATGATTTTTTTTAATTTTATAAATCACCCAAGTTACTTATCATGTTTTCATTTAAAAATATGATTATGAAAAAGAGTTTTTAAAATATATTGTAATTAAATAAACAAGATGTGTATCTACTATTTTATAGGTAGTGACAAAGATGAGAAAATACAAAGAAGGTAAAGTAGTGAATGAAAATTAATTATATAGCTTATTTAATTTTTTCTATATCTAACTATTTCAAGATAGGAAATAGTCTTCTTTTTTAGTCTCTAAAATCTATTTTAGTATAATATGAAGGAATGAAATCTACATTTACCTAATAAAATATTATGGTACAAGTCAAATGTATCCAAAAATCTATTTTATGAATAATAGGGATGGAAATTTGGACATAAAAGGGTTTATAAATACTGATTGGTTAGGAGATATTGATTATAGTAAATCAATCTCAAGTGGATAGTTTCTATTTGGAGAGAACTATGTAACATGGAATTCGAATAAAAAAATATAAATGACTTTGATCTCAACAATTTAATGATATTTAAAATGAGGAGAGCCTACCATAAATTAAGAAGTATTTACAGAATTAAAAATGGAAAAAATATTCAATAAAATTTTATGCAAATAAAAAATTTGTGTGAAATAATAGAAATGATAGAAATGATCTTAGAACAATTAACATAATGTGATGAAGTAGGAGAAAAAATTTATAAGAATAAATTTTATCCTGTGAGTGGAGCTATTATGAGAAGAAGAAGAAGATATTGATATGTTATGTCTATAAAATCTCATGATTTCCACTATTAACATCTCTTCACATATCCGCTATTTTTTTTTATTTAATAGGAATATATTTTAACTTCACTTTTTATTATTGTAAACTTATATCAATTTTAGGTTATAATATTTCCTATAGTTATTTGTTGATAATAATGGAATAATTGTATGTGTGTGTGGGGTAAAAACTACTACACACCAGAGACATAGTTATCTTTATAGAGGAAAAACAAATAAATAAACAAGATATTATCTACTTATTTTATTCTATTTTATATATTTGAATATATAATTATTAAATAATTATAATAGAATACATGTTTTCAAAAAATTATATAAACCAATATTTACCCCTCTCAATACTTGTAATTAACTATTATATCCTTACATATTTAGTTTAAAAAATTCACTCATTGGTTTTTTTGAATTTTATGAATAGTGTATTTTATCCATTATAAGAATCCTTTATGGTTTATTTTTGGATGAAATCCTCAAAAACATGTGAACCTAAAATGATTTTAGTAGATATTTGTAGATTATATTGGAGAGATTTTGAGAGAATACACTTTATACTATCATGTCTAAATGTCTATTTTTTTGATTTGGGAAGTATAATTCCTTAGGTATAGGTTAACAAAGTTAAGAGTTTTATTTAATATTTAGTGTCATGAACCACTCTAATTAGGAACCCCTCAGGGTATTGCTGTGAAGACAAGAGTGACACCTAAATCCAAACACTAGAAACCATGGGATGGAAACTGGAACTGAGATAATAAATCAAAAAAATAAGATACATTAGATTAATAATATTAGGAATATAAATCAAAACACCAATCAACACTATAATATAAAATAGTGACCAATATAACCACAATGAATATAAATTTACTATAAAAGAAAATTCTCCAAGATAAAATACCAATAGAAAACTCCAACTGTATAGAATCTTACAGCACCTCCAAGACTCAAGATAGTAATATCTATATTGGTCCCTGAATCCTTCCTAGAAAACTAGAAATAGATTTATATATATGAGTGAGGATACATGTATACTATGTAGATTCATCCTCAATACCTCTCACACAAATATGGATGAAACATACTACTTTCCAACTGAATAAATATTAAAACTGACAAAAACTGAAGCCATGTAAACTTACACCCAACCTCACCAAGTCCTAATCACTAAATATCACATTAAAGTATAATAAAATTGTAATATAATTATATATAATAAATATAAACTGAAACCAATTCCCTGCTAGTTTTTCACTCTTATTCCTGAATGACATAAGCCCTATTTCTCCCAACCCTTCCATTAAACCACATGACTATACCTCACATGAAAACCATAAACACATTTTCATCATGACCTCATATTTTATACCACCACATACCACATATTGTATCCACATATCACTATATTATAACCACACATCATATCCTCATGATATTAGGGTATCAAGGACATAAAGAACACTGAACTCAGTCCCTACTACTACCATGCACCACCCTCACCGTGATTAATTTCCTCCACCACATCATCATAACATCACATAATTTTCACTATAAACTCTATTCAATATATCCCATGTATCATATCCTTCCCATATATGGACGAGATAGTAGGGTAGGGGGATTAATCATCCATTCATTCCCTCTCTAACCTAGATGATAGAGAAAACACCTAAAATCTAAAACATCTAGGCATATATAAGGTAATACAACTTGGGTGGGGTGCATAAGAAATAATAGGAAAAATAAAATATGTAATATAATAAATTATATTTTAGAAAGGAGTATGTAGTGGTGGTTTCAGAAACTGCTGCTAAATGACTAAATATTTTACTTATATTGATGATTTTTAATAGAATCATTAATTTATGTATTTATTGAGTATTTTTCAAAAACTAATGATAATTATTAATTACAAATATTTTTATCAAAATCATCACTAACTATTCATAAAAATCACACCTCCATCTTCCCTCCCCTATAGCCATGGATCGAGACCTAGTTGTATGTACATACTTTGTGGATGTCCTTTCATATTCCTCCACTCATACATCATATACATCACCCCAAAATACTCCATTAAATTTAATTACTTGGGACTATATTACCTTGTATATTTGTGTTTTACCAGTTTTATAGTCACAAAACTAATGGATTTTCCATTACTTTAAATGCCATAGCCTCTCACACTTGTAACCCGACCATGTGTAATATCCTAGGTAATTATAGAATAAGTATATTTTCATATCTATTAATATTTATGAATTAGATATTAATTTAAATTTAAAAGGGAATCTTTTTCTGATAGCATACCCAACATGAAACAACAGGTTTCTCTGAAATCATACGTTGGTCACAAGATTGAGTTATATTGAAAAATAATACATTATTAATATTATTATTTTAAATGGTAGTTATAATATAGACTTTTTATTATAAGGAATAAAAAAACTAAATATATTATGTTTAAATTTTTTTATTAAATGTTTTTACTTTATTCCATTAAATTTTATGGGCTTAAAATAAGAACAAAACCAATTTTAAGCATAAAAAGCTCTAATATTTTTTAGTTTTACCGCCTATTGATGGATAAACATTTTTAATTATAAATTTTGATAGTTTTAAAAATTTTATATGACATATTAGACTTCTTATTTGGAATAGGGACATAAAAATTTACTTTGGTTGAATTTTTGGTATTTATCTGATAATATTCATTTTTTATTAATAGTGGAAAATACTATATTTTAATTCAAATGGAATTTTCATCTAATTTATTTATATAGTTATGTTATAATTTTAATTGGTTTTAAAGTATAATTAAATAATGTTTTTATTATTTAATCCAATTTAGGTCATTGGAATCAATTTCACATTGAAATTGGATATAAAAACTTTGTGAACTTTTGAATGTTTTTACTTTAAAAGCCCGTTTTCTCGACCTGTCAATGAGATTAACTTTAAATTAATTTAACCACTTATGTGAATTTAATTTTGAAAAATATAAATACATGGTTTTAATAATTATGAAAAATTTTGTCTAATCGGATCAAAATAAGTTTTTGGTGAATAGTAACTTTAGTATTTTTTTACCACGATTAAAGATAAATAGGATAATTAAAGGAAAAATTAATATTATAATGTTATAAAATTTACCTGACACTTGTAATAATATTATTGTATTATTTAAAATCTACCATTACCATCCTTGGGCCAAAATATTGACCTTTGGAAGCCACTTTGGTGTGATTATGACATTTATAATTTTTAATTTAAAGTAAAGGGAAATATGTCATAAATATGTCTCTCCTTACTAAATTTTTTTTAATATGGGGTTATATAAGTGATATATTAGACTATGAATATTAATTATAAAGATATGAATATTATATACATCATGGTAATTTATTTATAATTTTTAGAAAATAAATAATTAAATTAAAAAGTGACACAATAATGACGCAATAATTGATTTATTAAAGAAATAATAAAATAAATGATCTTAGTAATATTAAAGTAAATATAATTTTAAATCATTGATTCCATACAATAATTTTATGGATTAATATGACATTTTAAGATTGATTTAATTTTTTTGAAGGAATCAAGTTGTAATGATGTTTTTAAAAAGTCATGCAATGAATATTGTCAAAAATTGACATAATTCATAATTTAAATTATCAAATATCTAATTAAATTATATAAAATTTATAAAAATGAAAGATTCAACGAAAAAATTGAGATAACTCTAAAAATTTCATTAATATCTCATTAATTGGTCTTTTTTAGAGATTTGGTAATTATTTTAACTCTCAAAGTGTAAATTACTTGATAAAACGTAGGAGTTAAAAAGGTTAAAACAAAAATATGAGGATTAAAATTTATACAAAACTTGTCTAATTCTCATTGGATGATTTTAATTTGACACCTAATCATCATATATAATAATTAAATCAACTTGGACCCATTTGGAATTGTAATTGAATTTATATTAATTTAATACTTTTAATAATTCCAATGGTGCCCCTCCCCTCTCTTATAAAAGGCACCCACTACTCTATATTACTCACACTTAAAAAATAATTTGTTTGGAAAATATATACCCTAAAACATTTATATAATCTCTCCCCAAATTATTGAGGCCTTATTTTATACATAACACCATTCTTAGAGGTGTTAAGTTGTTAATAAAGATGATCATCAGAAGGAAAGGTAATGTTTTTATTTAAGTGTTTCTATTTTATTTCTTCTTCTACTTGATTTAAATATACTTTATACATGATGAAATAATAAATATAGTATCCTAAATATACTAAGATGTTATTATGTTAATATAATCATTAAAATACATCTTAAATTTCATCAAATGGGAAATGAACACTTTGTTCATGTGTACAGCAGACTACCACCTCACGAACCGATATAGTTTGTTTTTTATTACCATATCTCAAGACTGTTCATAATGATGTAATTAATGATTTTATACTATTTTCATGACATATTTATTTTTATAATAGAATAATATATCAATTATGTTCTTACTTTTCATGTACATAAAAATGATAACGTCGTTCACGCGTACGTGTGAACTATCACCTCCATGAAGAGATGTGGATAATTTTTATTCACCACATCACTTTTATGATATTTATATAAGTATATTTAAATGATTATTATGATATTAATTATATTATGATAATTCTGGAAATATAAAATAATAATTACCTTATTTTCACAATGATCAATGAAAAATAAAAATGATACTAATGCATACGTACGACCTACAGTTTCCATGATTATAATGTTGTTTATTTTTCATACAATAAATAAATGGTTTGATTTAAAAGTATAATTTATTTATAAAAGTAATTATTATGTCATTAATGTTAATTCAGAGATTATGGACTTATGACCACATGGAAAATTGACATCATACAAAGTTCATTTTTGACTCAAATACTGAATATCGACATAATGTTTGATATGGACTTAAATAATTATGTAATTTTTATACCATGGTAATAAATGATATTAAAGTAATAATAAACTTAAAAAATGTTCTCAAGAAAGTATAAATTAATACAAGTTTTTTATTTAGGAATATAATTATTTTACGTGATGATTCAGACTCATGGTAAGGGACTTCGTCTCAATATCCTTTCATCGAGGCATATTTTGATAATATACACCACCTTATTTTATAGGGTGTATAATTAAAACCTTTTAATTTTAATTTCATTCAAAGTTTTTTGAAATTAATATTTTTCTATAAATCATTTTACTAAACATAAAAAGGAATTTTTTTAACGTACGCGATGGCAATGAATTTTCTGCCAATGTGACCATTATTTGATATTTGGCTTCCTATACCAGCCTTAATGTTTTTAAAAGGAAAATAAATACCATATTCCATTTTTATTTATTTTATTATTTAAAATTATTTTTAGGACGGATTAATTATCTCCATTTTATTAAATGATATATTTTTATTGAAAGGAGGAAATGTTATTTTTTATTTATACTCAATAATGTGTTATGATTATGTTATGGTTCTTGGGAATTGATTATGTATATGGGTGGTTCAATGATAAATTTAGGGAAGGAGATCTTGTGATAGCTCTCAAATTAATTGGGTAATGATATGGAGTTAAATGATAAGGTTTCTCCTAATATATTTAGGGAATATACTATGATGGGTATTCCAAATGTAACTATAAAGGTTACTACCTATGTAGCTCTGAAAGCTAAAATATAAGTATGATATGGATTCCAAAAGCTACCTTTATGATTTATGATTTCTAATAAGTTTTTAAGGAATATTATGATTTCATGAGGTATGTTAAAGAATTTATGGGTAAAAAGTATGATTTTGTAAAAATGTTTTTATGAGTTTAAAATATTTATGGACTAATGGTCTCATTCCTTATTTATATCCCTTAATGGTATTTTTTTTAATACCAAGTTTTGAAATATTTTTCACAGGTTATAAGGATTTTTAAGGTAAAGGAAGAAGAAAATATGAATGTTATGCATAATTTTTTCAAGAAAAAAAATTCATGTTTTATTTCAAAATGTTTTAGATTATGAAAAAAATGGATTGCGTTTAGACTTGTATACTTTGTAATTTTTGAGATTTTATTAATAGTTATGGTCTAATTATATAAAACTCTAAACTTGAAAAGATCCTCAATGTGAATGAATATTAATTCTTGACATAACTCAATATTGTGTAATGTTTAAGGATGAAGCCTTATAGTTTGTATCATATGTTGGTTTAGATAACTTTAGTAGTTATAATATTAATAAAATATCTATAAATGATTTTTTACTTTATAGTCAAATTGAAATGATATAGAATTTGAATATTACCATGTTTCTTAATCTAGGATATGTTTGTTTAGAATGGTTTTCCACATAGAAAACAAGGCATCTATGCTGGGATGACATCTAGAGGAAAACAACCTTCAAAATTAGCAGCCTTAGATGGTTGGAATCATAACAGAATAGTTTGTTGTAGTGATGATGTAGTTGAATCAGAAAATAAATAGTGGTGGTATCCAAATAAGAGATCATCAAGATTAACTATAGAGGAACATGTTGGTAGTGGATCATTTCCTAAGGCAACATCCCCCCTCATTCAGTGGATCATCTAACCCCATGACAACTAAAGGGTGGTTTAAATCTTTAGAAAATATTTTCTATATTATGGGGTGGTCAAACAATCAAAAGGTTAGTATCACTATTTACCATTTTGAAGGTGAAGCCGATCAATGGTGGTCAATGGTTAAGAATATCAGGGATAATGAGGAGATTGATTCTCTCGAGTGGGATGAATTTAAAAATATGTTACTTGGGAAATATTTTCATAAGGAATTTTGACTTAGGATAGGAAAAAAATTATTAGAATTTTGGAAAGATGAGGATTCAATGGATGAATATTAAGAAAAATTCACTCGACTAGCAAGGTACGCTCTAAATTTCATCTGGGATCTTGATAGTAAAATCAGTTTTTTTTACTTAGGATTAAGGCCAAAGTATTGAAGTGAATTAGCTTCTCATGAGTTCAAAAGTTATGGAAAACTTATCAGATATGTAGAGAAGGTGGAAATAGAGCATTCTGATGATCATGTGTTCTTTGAAAAATAGTATAATAAGAGGTCGAGGTGGAAAGAAAAAGGGTACAATTCTTCAAAAAAGTATGATGGTAAGAAAATTAAGTTTATAGTTTGTGAAAATTGTTGTAAAAAACATACTGAAAAATGCCTTATGAATTATAGTAAGTGATTATGATATAGTAAAATGGGACATTAGGATTGTAACTTCACTGAAAAAGATCAAGGTAGTGGTATGAAAAATCTGATTTATTTTTAGTAATTTTTTTAAGTGCAATGAGATGGGCCATTATGAAAATGAGTGTCCAATGAAGAACTCGAATGGTGGGAAGCATCCAGACTATAACCAATAAGGTGTGGTGAAATATATTGTAACTACTTCAGTAGATGTTAGGCCATCAAATGAAGTGGTATCCGGTATATTTTTTGTTTATTCAGATTATTACAATGTGTTTTTTGATTCAAGGTCTACACATTCTTTCATTTTTGGGAATTTTTCAAGTAAATTGGAAATTACACCTCAATAAATGAATCTAGAACTTATAGTAAAAACACCTAGGAGAAATATTGAGGAAAAAAGAAATTATAAGAATATTACTATCCTTATCTATGGAAATAATTTACCAGAAAACCTTATTGTTTTTCCTCTATTAGATTTTGATGTTATTTTGGGTGCGGATTTACTTTATGTTTACCATGCCAAGATTGACTGTAGAGATAAAGAGGTTTTTTTAGAAAGAATTTATATTTTTGTACAAGAATGAACCATGAACATTGATAACATATCATGAAGATGAGAAACCATTAAAATATGGAAATGAATGTTACCTTACACATATTTTTGAAAGAAAGGAACCGTTCATATTAATGATGTGAAAGTGGTAAATGAGTATCTTGATGTTTTTCAGATGAGTTTTCTTGTATCATACCTGATTGAGAAGTTAAATTTACTATTGACTTAGTTTCTGATGCTAAGACATTTTCAAAACCCCCTTATCAAATGGATCATATTGAACTTTTATAGTTGAAGAATCAATTATAGGAGTTATTAGATAAAGGCTTCATTCGACCTAGTAAATCACCATGGGGTGCTCTTGTCTTGTTTGTTAAAAAGAAATATAGTTTAATGAGACTTTTCATTTATTATATATCCTTGAATAACATCACTATTAAGAACTAGTATCCATTTCCTTATATCGATGATTTTTTTGATCAACTCAAGGGAGCATAATATTTTTCGAAGGTTGACTTGAGGTTAGGGTACCATCATTTGAAAGTAAAGGAAGTAAAAATTCTAAAGACCATATTTTATACTAGATATGTACATTATGAATTTTTATTTATACTGTTTGGATTAACTAATGCACCTATTGTATTCATGGATCTTTTGAATAGAATATTCCATGAGGTCTTGGATAAGTTTATGGTTGTGTTTATTGATGACATTTTGGTATATTATAAAAGCAATGAGGAGCATGAAAGTCATCTAAGGGTTATTTTCAAAAACATAAAAGAAAATAAATTGTATATAAAATTAAAACAAAGTGAATTTTGGTTGCAAAAAATTTATTTCCTTGGTCACATTGATTCTAAATATGGTATAACTGCTGATCCTTATAAAACAAAAGTTGTCGAAGAATGGATAATACCCACAAATATAACTGATATTCGTAGTTTTCTAGGTTTAGTAAGATATTATCAGAGGTTTTATTAAAATTTTTCATGGTTATCTAGCCCACTGACTATGTTGTCTTGAAAATATGTTAAGTTAATCTGGAAAAAAGAATGTGATGATTTATTTTGTTAATTGAAAAGATGATTGTTTAATGCTATAGTTTTATCACTACCTTCCTGAAATGGTTAATTTTTTATTTATAGAGATGAGTCATTGAAAGGACTTGGTTGTGTAACAATACATAATGATTAATTGCTTATGCTTTACATCAGTTGAAACCTCACGAGTTAAATTAACCTACACATGATTTGGAATTAACTTCTGTTGTTTTTGTTTAAAAATTTGGAGGCATCATCTGTATGGAGTAAAATGTGAATTATATACTGACCAAAAAAGTTTGAATTATATATTCACTTAGAAATAATTGTACATGAGGTAGAGAAGATGGTTGGAACTAATCAAGGATTATGATTGCACAATTCATTACTATCCTGGAAAATGAATTATGGTGGCTGATGCTTTGAGTTGGAAAAGTAATTCTATATTAACTATGTTACATTTGGAACATGATCCTTTGGTTAATGATTTGATGAAATTTATATTGGAAGTTGTTGGTGCAGTAAATTCCTCTATTTTATTTTAGGTTTCAATACAATCATATCCATCAGACAGAATTAATCAAGAAAAAAAGGAAGACAATGAATTGTAGAAAAAAGTAGAATTGGTTCAAAAGGGAAAGTTTCCTGAATTTAACATTGATAATGATTTTATTTTGAGATATGGGAAGAGATTATGTGTGCCTTGTGATTCAAAGTTGAATAAATATTTGTTATATGAAGCTCATAGTTCTCCATTTTTAATTAATCATGGTAGTAATAAGATGTATAGAGACATTCTAGAGTGTTATTGGTGGGATGGAATGAAAAAAGATATTTCCAACATTATAGTGAAGTGTTTGACTTTTCAGTAGGTTAAAGTAGAGCAGTAGTTTCTAAAGGGGATGCTTCATCATTTTCCAATACCAGAGTGGAAATGGGAAAATATATCCATGGATTTTGTAGTGGGATAACAAAATACTTCTCAAGGTAACAATTTGATTTAGGTTATTGTTAATAGATTGACTAAATATACTAATTTTCTTCCTATTCAGGATACAATGTCTCTAGATCAACTTTCTCAATTGTATCTTAAAGATATAGTCCGGTTACATGGATTTACTCTCTCTATTGTATCTGATTATGATCCCAAGTTCAATTTTAACTTTTGGAAAGGCCTTCAGAAGTCGTTGGGTACATAATTAAATTTTAGTACAACATTTCATCCACAATCAGATGGGCAGACCGAATGAACAATTCAAACCTTGGAGGATATACTGCATGCTTGTTAAATGGATTACCAAGGAAGTTGAGATCAATATATTTATTTTGTTGAGTTTTTTATAATAAAAGTTTTCATCCCAGTATACAGATGACCCCTTTTGAGACATTATATGGAAAGCAGTTCCAAACTCCAGCCTTTTGGGATGATTTTGGAGAAAGAAAACTGATGGGACTAAAAGTGGTAGAAGTGATAGTAGAAAAAGTTTTACTGATTTAGTGACACATGAGGATAGATCAGAGTAAGTAGAAAATTTATGTAGATAACTGGAAGAAGGATCTTTCGTTTGACGTAGGTGATCATGTCTTTCTCAAAGTTTATCCATGGAAACGTGTGATGTGTTTTGGTAAGAGGGGAAGCTGATTCCATAGTTCATTGGACCATATGAAATCATATAGAAAGCTGGATCAGTTTTCTACAGAGTGGATTTAACTTTGATTTTATCCTAAGTACACAATGTTTTTCATGTTTCAAGGTTAAGAAAGTATATACCAGATCCATCTCATGTTTTGAGTCCAAAAGTAGTTCAGTTGGAAGAGAATGTTTCTTATAAGGAACAACCAGTCTAGATTCTGGACTGTAGAGAGAAAGTGTTGCAAAATATGTTGATTCATTAGGTTAAGATTTTTTGGAAAAACCATATTGTTAAAGAGGAAACATGAGAATCTGAAAATGCTATAGATTAATAATTTTTTTATATCGATTAATATTTATGAATTTGATATTAATTTTAATTTAAAATGGATGCTTTTTCTGATAGAATACCTGGCACTCAATAATGGGTTTCTCCGAAATCATATGTTGCACACAAGACTGAGTTATATTGAAAAATAATACATAATTAATATTATTATTTTAAATGGTAGTTATATCCTAGATATTTTATTTGAGATAATAAAAATAACTAAATATATTATGTTTTCACATTTTTATTAAATATTTTTACTTTAACCCAATAAACTTTATATGATTAAAATAAGAATAAATCTATTTTTAGCATAAAAAGCTCTAATATTTTTTAGTTGTACCGCCAATTGATGGAGAACTCATTTTAATTCTAAATTTTTATAGTTTTAAAAATTTTATCTGATAAATTAAACTTATTATTTGAAATAGGGACATTAAAATTTACTTTGGTTGAATTTTTGGTATTTTTCTGATAATATTCGTTTTTTAATGAATAGTGAAAATACTGCAATTTTAATTCAAACTACTTTTTCATCTAATTTATTTATATAGTTATATTTTAATTTTAATTGGTTTTAAATTATAATTAAATAATTTTTTATCATTTAATCCAATTTATGTCATTGGAACCAATTTCACATCGAAATTAGACATAAAAACTTTTTGAACTTTTGAACATTTTTACTTTAAAAACTCGTTTGCTCGATCCGTCAATGGGATTAACTTTATATTAATTTAACCAATTATATAAATTAAATTTTAAAAAATGGTATACATGGTTTTAATAATTATTAAAAATTTGTTATAATTGGTTCAAAATAATGTTGGGTGAATAGTAACTTTAGTATTTGTTTATCACTATTAAAGGAAAATAGGGTAATTAGAGGTAAAATTAATAATATAATATTGTAAAATTACCCCAAAACTTTTAATAATCTTATTTGATGAGTTATTATCAACCATGAACATCCTTGGGACAAAATTGTGACATTTTGATGCCACCTGAGGTGTAATTATGACATTTATAACTTTTAATTTAAAGTAAAGGCAAATATATCTTAAATATGTATCTCCTTACTAAAAAAATTTTAATATGGGGTTTTATAAGTGATATATTCAAGTAAAAATATTCATTATAAAGATAAAAATATCACCTAAATTATGTTAATTTATTTATAATTTTTATAAAATAAATAATTAAATTAAATAGTGACATAATGATAATGTAGTAATTGATTTATTAAAGAAAGAATCAAATAAATGATATTAATAATATTAAAATAAATATAATTTGAAATATTTTATGCCATAAAATAATTTTATGGATGACTATGACATTTTATTATTGATTTAATGTAGTTTTCTCAAAGTAATCAATTTGTTATGATTTTTTTAAAAAGTCATGTAATGAATAGTGTCAAAATCGACATAATTCTAACTTAAATTATAAAATATGCAATTAAATGATATAAAATTAATAAAAATCCAATATTTTACCAAAAAGTTTATATAACTCAAAATATTTCATTAATGACTCATTAATTGGTCGTTTGGTATGATTTGGTAATTATTTTATCTCTCAAAGTGTAAATTACTTGATAAAATAGTAAGAGTTAAAAAGGTTAAAACAAAAAGATAAGGATTAGTTTTTTTTTTCAAAACTTGTCTAATTATTATTATATGATTATATTTAGACACCTACTCATCCTATATTTTACCTAAATCAACTTGGACCCATTTGGAATTGAAATTAAATTTATATTAATTTAATACTTGTAATAATTCCAAGGGTGCCCTTCCCCTCTCCTATAAAAGGCACCCATTCCTCTATATTACTCACACTTTAAAAAAAATTTGTTTTAGAAAATATATACCCCAAAAAACTTACTATAATCCCTCCCCACATTCTCTAGGCCTTAGTTTAGTCAGAACACCCTTTTTAGAGGTGTTAAGGTGTTAAGAAATGTGATCATCCGAGGGAAAGGTAATCTTTTTATTTAAGTGCTTCTATTTTATTTCTTCTTCCACTTCCTTTAAATCTACTTCAACCATGATGAAATAATAACTACAATAAAATCAATATACTAAGATGTTTTTTGGTTAATATCATCACCCAAATCCACCTCTAATTTCATCAAATGGAAAATGAACATTTCGTTCGTGTGTACAACAGATTAGCGCCTCGGGAACTGATATAGTTTGTTTTTCATTACCGTCTCTCAAGACTGGTCCTAATGATGGAATTAATGTTTTTATACAATTTTAATGAAACATTTGTTATTATAAGTGAATAATATATCAATTATGTTCTTAATTTCTATGAACATAAAAATGATAATGTCATTTGTGCGTACGTGTGAACTATCACCTCCACGATGCGATGTGAATCATTTTTATTCACCACATCACTTGTATGATATATATATAAGTATATTTAAATGATTATTATGATTTAAATTATATTATTATTATTTTATAAAGTTAAAATAATAATTACCTTATCTCCATAATTATCAATGAAAAATGGAAACATTACTAATGCGTACGTACGACCTACCGTCTCCATGATTATAGCGCTGTTCATTTTTTATACCATAAATAAATGGTTTGATTTAAAAGTATAATTTATGTATAAAAGTGATTATTATGTCATGAATTTTATTTTTTAGGTGATATAATTATGACAACATGGACTATTGACATCATACCAAGTTCATTGTTGACTCAAGTATTGAATATCGACAGAACATTCGATATGAACTTAAATAATTATGAAATTTTTATAACATGATAATTAGTGATACAGAATAAATAATAAACATAAAAAAATGTCCTCAAGAAATTATAAATTAAACTAATTTTATTATTCAAGAATATAAATATTGTACATGATGAGTCAGACTCATGGTAAGGGACTTCATCTCAATCTCCTTTCATTGGAATATATTTCGATAATATACACCATTTTCTTTAATATGGTGTATAATTAACCCCTTTAACTTTTAATTTTATTCAAAGTTTTTTGAATTTAATCTTTTTCTATGAAGAGTTTTACTAAATGAAAAAAGGAATTTTTTTAATGTACGCGGTGACAACGACTTTTCCACCGATATGACCATTATTTGATATTCGACTTACTCTATAAGCCTTAATGTTTTTAAAAGGAAAATAAATACCATATTACTATTTCATGTATTTTGGAATTGAAAATGGTTTTGAGGATGAATTGATTATATCAGTATCTTTTAATGATATCTTGTGATTGAAATGTAGAAATGTTATTTTTCCTTTATACTTGTTAATGTGTTATGATTATGTTATGGTTCTTGGGAATTGCTTATATATAGAGGTGGTTCTATGATAAGCTGAGGGCAGGGGAGCCCATGATATTTTTCCAATCCATTGGGAAATGATATAGAGTTAAACAATAAGGTTTATCCTAATAGATTTCGGGAATATACTGTGATGGATATTTGAAATGTAACCATGAAAGTTACTCCCAATGTATTTGTGAAAGATACAATGTAATTATAATATATATTCCACAAGTTACCATTATGATTTATGATTTAAATAAAATTTTTCAGGAATCTTAAGATTTCATGATATATATTATAGAACTTATGTTTTATGGGTAAAATGTATGATTTTTTTAAAATGCCTTCATGAGTTTAAAATATTCATGGACTAATAGTTTCATTCCTTATTTATATCCATTACTGATTTTTTTTGTGCTCATCCCAAGTTTTTGAAATGTTTTCTACAGGGTATAAGGATGGTTAAGAGAAAGGAAGAATACAATATGGATGTTATGAAGAATTTTATCAATAAAAAGAATCCATGTTTTATTTTAAAAAGATTTAGATTATGAAAAAAATAGATAGCATGTAGACTTGTCTACTTTGTAATTTTTGAGATGTTATGTAATAGTTATGCCATAATTATCTAAAACTATAATTTTAAAAATATCCTCATTATGATTGAATGTAAATGATTGACTAATCCCAAGATTATGTAATGTTTAAGGCTGTGGCCTTATACCATGCTTCACTCCTCATACAAAACTTATTTCCTCTATATAGGTATTAGTCACCTCCACTAAACTTGATTTCTCTATAGTATAGTAAAATTACTCCAAATCATGGGGATTTGATAGGATGTTTCAAATAGAGGCTAGGGAATAATAAATTCATATTCTTATCATAATACAAATGTTAGTAATATTACTATAATGTTATTAATTTTATTTTGGATTAATTGAAAAAAACATTTCTAGTTAGGATATAAAATTTAATACTTTTACTAGTAAGTGGATGAGGGTCATTTATGGATTATTTTCACTCCTTGAGTGGGAATATTCATGTCATGATACTAATCAGTGAATTTTTCTAGTTTCAATCTAATAATGAGGTGTTTTTTAGGTTTTTAGTAATTATTTTGTTCCTATATATTTATATAACAAAAATATAAAAGGGCCTATTTCCATGGTTTAAACGGTGGAAATATGCCCAAAAATTGAGGCTATTGCATAAGACAATGGTTTACATAGAATGTGGAACTTATCACTATTGTAATAGGGTATATGAAATAGACACATTTTCAAACTATGATCTTAGTTATTATATGGAAATTGTCTATGTGGATGGTGTTCATAGGCTACAATCCATATTCCAATGCAACCCATTGACACATTTAAGTAAATCTTGTATGTAACCTTTGAAAAAATAAATGAAAACATCTTGTTCTGATTCTGTAGCCTCTTCTATAATCCTCCCAAGACATTTCCACAATGCTATAATCTAATATATGTACTTAGACACACACACACACACATATGTATTTATAATTATATATAATTATAATAGTTAATATTTTATAAAAATATAAAATTATATTTAGATGGAAGTCTATTGACATGGTTTTTAGAAACCATAATTGCATATGTTTCAAGAGTGTCATATTGCCATGGTTTTATATAAATATGGATATATGAGATTTTAGGGAGTTATATGTCCACATATTTTTAATACCATGGTCATAGGTGAATTTAATTATTCCTATTTCCATATTTTTTTAAACCATGGAAATTTGTGTTTGGTTTAAGCCTTATCTCTAAGTTTTACCAAAACCATGGTTATAGGTATTTACCACCAATTTATCACATAATTTTTGTGGTTACCACATAATTTTGGTAGTTTCCCCATCTTCCTACCACTATAGGTTTTGTAAACCATGGATATATGGTAAACTACAACCACAATTTAGGAAAACTGTGGCTCTAGACTGAACTAGGGAGTCCTATGACCATGGATTAACATTAATGGTGGTAGTAAGCTACCTTATAGATTTGGATCTGAAAACCATGGATAAATAATAATAGACATAGGTCCATTTTCTAGTTATATAACTATATTTTTTCATTTACATCATGGTCAAATAAGTTTCAAGATAGTAGCCACTCTACTACATAATAAAATCATTTCACTCTAGCTATAGAGAGTAAACCAAGAGTAAAGTTGAGTTGATCTATAAATTTAACATAGGACCCATAGTCTCAAATGGAAACCATTTTACTCCTAACACCCATAGTACATAGGGATAATCTAAAAATATATCTTATAATGCTACAAATGGTACAGTTCATCACATACCATGTATAATTTTTGTTACTATATTGTCTTATCCTATCACTTTTCCATTCATAGGTATACGTACTAATGATGTTGGGGTATCAAAAATTAATACTATAAATTTATTACCATCAATAGGATATTTTGAGGACACTTTTTACATTATATTAGAAATAATTCTATTCATGAAAAGTAAGTAATTCCCCACATAGTTGGGTCGAAGAGTTTCACTAGCACATGGAATTTCATGGTAACATTTGATTTATTGTATTATATATCTATCCTAATTTAAGTTATATTATTTTAGTAAATGTTATATATGTATTTTATTGATATTAAAAAAGGAGGTAGGTCATATTTTTAGATTAACATATATGTGGTTTTATGTCAAAAAAATGGATGAATGTAATGTGATTGAACATGCATAAAAAATAAGTAGAAAATTTTTTATTTACCATTATTTTATATATATATAATTTAAAATTTATTAATGTTTTTTCATTTTCATCATAAAATCAATGAGCTATATGATTCCAACCCTTCCATATCATCTTTTGTATCCTTGGTGGATTTTATGGCTTGAGTTTTAAGAAAAAAAATATAGTCATGTGAGTGGGATGGGTTGTGTTCCATCACCATTATGAGTCTTTGGTAGGACATGTACATTATTATCATTGACATGAGCTACTGGGGGGTTACATCAATTAATGATCTGAAAGGATAGTGGGAAATTCATACACTTAAGAATACTATTAAAGGTAAATATTAGCATATTAATAGATAGTATGTTAAGGTGAAAACATTATAGAGTGTATTAACTACTATGTTTTAGTGGATGATAATCGGTATTCCCAAATAAATTGTAATATAAATAGAGTATTTAGGACTAGAACACTTAAAAAATTCAAACTTATTTTATACATTTTATTAAATATATATTTTTAGTATGGTGGACTTATTCACTATACACACGTAAACATGATAAATTCAATATTTTGTTCTTTATTTTATTTATTTTGGGTATATTTTTAGTTCTGTTATTACATAATTATTTCAGGTATGTTTAGGTACATTTAATTTATTTTTGGATAGTTCATTTCAGTATGATCTGATATGTGATTGGTGAGTTTTGTATAATTCAATTTACTTCAAATAATTTTCCTTTGGGTTAGTATGGTTTTTTTAGGTTCAGTTGGATGAGGTTAGGTGGGTTTGATTAGGTTCGTATAGGTTTTTATAGTTTAGTTTAATTTATGTTAGATCTATATGATTATGTTTTGTTTATTTTAAGTGAATTTATATAAGCATATTTATGTTTAGGTTTCTTTAATTATGTTCAATTTAATTTTTATCTAGTTAGGTTATTTTTGATCTATTGTACCTGGTTTTGTGCATTTTTGTTTGATTTGTTTCATGTATGTTTTGGTAAGATTAGTTTGGGTTAGTATGGTTCAATTATTTTATTTTTATTTTTTAATATTTTTTTATATTTGATCATATCTTGTTCATTTTAGTATAGTTTTATTCAATCAGAAATAATTCATTTTTTTCTTTATTTATTTATTTTTGGTTTAGTTTTATTCAGTTTAGCGTGGATGAAATTTTATCTTTTTTGGCATCTTATGGTTAACTCATTTTGATCTATACAGTTTATTTTTTTGGATTTTCATAATTTGGGTTAGGTAAAATCAGGTTAGTGTAATACCCATGGTTTTATAATGCGTTATTATTATTATTATTATTATTATTTAATTATGTCTAAAATTTAAAGAAAGTTTTTTTATTAATTCAAAAGGATTGAAAAATGATTTTAAAATTGTCCCTACAAGATATGAACTAAAATATATACACTAAATTCATTATTATATGGGAAAAAACAACAAAATCACATAAAACTATATACCACACACCATGAATTATAATTCACCATGGATTATTAATCACCATGGATGAACTATATAGATTAAAAGTGTATAATTTAATATAGGGAAATAGATAAAAAAGAAAAAAATCCTTGTGACTAAGAAGTATAATTGATCATATTTAACCTAGAGGATCACTAATATTCAAACGAATCCTATAATGGGGAAGAGAACAATGAAAGGATAAATCATTATGAAATATCTATATTTTAATATAAGAATTGTTCCTTATGAAGTGAGAGTTAAATGAAAAAATTATTGAGAAATTCTATATATATGAATGAAATCTAGTTATTATAAATATGGTTGTTTCAAATATGGTTCCATGACATGATACTAATTGATCACTATGGGTCTTTTAGGCTTTGTTTTGGTCTTCAGGAAGCTGGGCCCTCAGGATTTCTTGTTTTGGGCCTTTTGTCCACGAGGCAATAGGTTCATGTAAGTGTTACCTCTAAACATAATTAAAAATATGGATCTATTCTCAAAAAAAGGTTCTTCTACCCCAACCTGTAAAAAAAATATCTACTCTAAATTATTCTATTATTCAGTAGTCAATTTAAAGTTATATAACTGAAAGTGAAATAAAAATATGATATTAAAATATGATATATATATATATATATATATATTTACACATTACATATAACCAATATTATAATTATTATTATAATAAGATATGATATATATTTAATATTTAAATAAATATTTCAATATCAAATGAGTAGTGAAATTATTTTTTTAATATATATAAATAATTAATAGTATTTGTTAAATGTATTTATCATAATAGTAATATTTATTTTCAAATTATTTTTTTATTAAGTATTGTACATTTTAGCAAAATAAATTAAACTTATAATTTTAAAATATTATTATATATTAACTAATACATTAACATAACTTAAATTATAAATCGATATGAAATAATGTTAAGAACACATAACATTTAAAACACCATTTTCCCTTAAAAATAGTTTTATTTAAAATTTATATATTTATTTTAAAAGATAAATATTTTAATATTTTAATTTTAAAATTGAAAATAGAACTTAATTTTTATAATTCTTTAGTTAAAAATTATTGTATTATTAATATTTAGATATTTCTAAACTAATCAATTTTTATGTGAATAATAAAAATACATATTTTGTTCAAAAATTGATATTTATAATAAAAGAAGTAAATAAATGTTTAATAAAAAATTTTGATATAAAAATATATTTTATAAAGTTAAAGTTATTATTTTATAATATAATTTTGATTAATAAAAACCATTCTTAACATTTTAGAAAATTTAAGTAATGTTGTAACAAAAACTATTTTTTTCTATTTCTTATAATAAAATATTCACATGGTGGAATTATGTTTTTGACTTATTTTCACACTATTTAAATATTAATTGAATAAAAATAGACATTTATATTTATATAGAATCAATAAAACTGATAAATTTCTCCTAAATAATTAATTTTTTTTAAAAATACACTTTTTTCTAAAGAAACGTTTTTTTCATTTTACGTGCACTAATGTTAATAAGAATTTTTCTAACACATTGAGCTTTTTTTTGATAAGTTTGATTTAATATTTAGAATTATAAGTATTGTATTATCTAATAAAGAACAATTTATTTTAATTTATTGAAAATAAATTTATAAGTTAAAAATTAGTTACCACGATAATAAGAAAAAATGATAAAAGTAAAAAATATATTAGTAAATGACATCAAAATTGTTTAAAACATGTCTTGACAAGTTTTTTTGAGTCTTTATGGACATTAATCATTCCCAAACTCTATTATTATTCACTTTTTATTCACATTCCATGTGAAACATGTTCTTTATTTTTATTAAAGAATTATACGTGCAAAAAAATCTCTTCTTATTAATTATAAAAGAAACCACCGTCCCTCCACCTCTCCACACATAAAAAGCTCCATAATTTTGGCCCAAACTCTTACGTGTTATCTCATAAAAACTTTACTTTCATCTTTAAAGAACTTATCTTTCCAAATTTTCATGAAATGACTTCTTAATGTTATCACCAGAGGAGAACATCCAAACTGAGAGGTAATATTTTTCACTACACCTTCTTAATTATTTTTTAACTTCTACCACCACAAAACTCATATATCCGAGAGAGTATGATAAAAATAGTATTATTAATATTTTTTATATTTTTATAATTATGTATAATCCATTTTATACCTTTAGTTAAAATAATTGATAAAAATAAAAATATCGTCATTCATGTGTGTGGACTTCTACCTCCATGAATGAAATGTTTAATTTTTCATTAATTCCTTTTATTGAATGGTTGATAATTTTAAGAACTTGGTTTTTTAATTAGGTACAAATCCTTAAAATTTTGGTCTAATTAATTTTTTAGAACTAAATTGGATGCCTAATGAATTCGAAAAGGTATCAGGGGTGTTTGGGCTCATTCAGAGCCTGAAACCCATATTTTTGAAAAAAATGGTCCTATCACATGGTTAGAGTAAACTGTGTGGGGAGGATATAGAAGTCATCTAAATCATGTGGGTGGTATTAATTTTTTAGAAAATCCATATTGCACTGTTGGCACACAAATTTTAAAACCATGCGACCTAACTGTGCGAGTGCCTCCTCTTCTCTAGGTATCTGTGCAAGGTTGGTGCATAGTTTGGAAAACCATGCGACCAAACTGTGCACAAGCTAAATTTATGATGATTTTAATATTTTACCCTTAATGATCTTATTAACTTAACCATTATTTCCCAATCTTATTTCTAGTGGGATGAACAGCCACTTCACCCATTTTGGAGCATTTGAAGGCCAAATGTAGGGACTGAGAGATCTCCTTCATCTGAGGTCTGATCAAGCTTCCGTTTGTCCCATTGGATGTGCAATGGTAAGTAATGGAGTCATTTTTATCCATTATTTGTCTCTCATACTCTCAACCTATTTATCGCGGTTTATTATTTTATGCCCATTTTTTAGATCTACTCTGATCCAATCCAAATCAGAGGCTGATACTAGAGGAGGAGAGTCGCACTAGAACTAGGTGGGTGGTTTATAACTCATCCATCAAGTTCATTGATTTTTGAATTGATGTGTGGGCCCCACCTATTTCATCAGATTCCATTTATTGAATTTATATTCCATTATTATATTCATTAGAACTTTATGGTTATGCTCTTTCCATAAATGTGATTGGTTTTTTTGTGGTTACATCCACAACTCCTAACACTCCATGTAGGGTGATATGCCATAATTTAGTTTTTTGTGTTTTGAAACTTTTGAGCCACAGTTCTAGTGTGCTCTATCTTGACCACACTAATGATAATCCTCCTTATATTAATTGCCTATTGAATCATGAAATTTTGAATAACTTGTTCCTTGTCACTTACACTTGAACCACCTAAGGTAAGTTCCTAAATGTAAGTAATTCATTTAAATGATATTACGAAAGGCATACTTAATTATATGAATTGGACTTATTAAATGTAAAGGAATGTTTTGTTTCACATCCATAGCCCAAATTACCATGTTCATAGAAGGCAGCAGAGTGAACCTTATTAATTGAACTTGACTTACATGGTTTTAATTAAAAGGTTGCATTCTACTTGGCCTTGTCAAACTAATGAAAGGAAAGTCTTGAACCAAGTGATTTTTTAATGGAATTATTATCGTATGAAAAAATTAATTGTAGTGAATTAAATGTAAGGTGACTATTTATGCACATGGACCTTGAAATATTTATAATAATTCTTAAATTTTGTTAGCTGTTGGATTCTTAAGGGAATTCCTTGGGTACTCAAGGACGTCATTCCAATTCATGTATGCTAGTTACCTTGGGTGAGACAAACCTGAGAACCTGACCCTTGTCTACCTTTGGATTCCTGTCATGACACCATTAGATTCCTTCATTTTTATTACTAGATTCCTCAGATACACTCCTTGTATGCAGTGTGATATAAGGTTCCTTGGTTACATTCTTGGGCCTAACCACTGCTTATCTCCCATTTTATGTTGGATAAATTCTTTGGACTCGGTTAGAAGCATTATTGTGGGAATTCCTTGGATGATTCTCCTTGGATTATAATCTTACCCATTAACTAGACTTAGTTACTACTGATTTATTGGCCCCCGAGGTCTAGGTTTCCTTGGTGAATACTATATAACCACTTCATAATAATTATCAATTATGGTTTCCCTGTTACATCTTGGAACCTTTAATATTTATACTATAACGAGGTGATTTTAGTGATGGCTATGCATCATGTGACTTGTTTATATAAATTGGAACTTAATTATTGATGAACTAGATACAAGTTCAGACACTAACTGAGGGATGGAGTAGGTACTTGGGTATTTAGTTACATTGTACTGTTTTACTTTACATATGCATGCCTACACACTATTAAATTTCAATTACATGAGTTGGATATTATAGACACCACTGGTGGTGGCCCACTGAGATTTATCTCACACCTTCTCTGGGTACCGTTTGGTACTCGAGGCAGATTACATGTATATAGGTGTTGATAAAGCGAAGCATAATTCTTCAGACACTTGATTACCTGCTGTGATAGGATGGAGCTGGTAACAGATGACCGAGATATAGCTCGGGATTCTTGGGATAACTTATTTTTTTTATACATTGAGTTTTTCATGTATGCCTACTACTTTGTATCCATGTTTTCCATATTTCTAGTGACATGAAATATATAATCACCAACTATTGTATTTTATTCAAGTTGTTTCATTTATTATTGATTTGTCTCTTTTCACTATGAATTCTATTTACTTATATTGCTTATGCTATTTAACTATGTTTATAACTATCTGTTATGCTACAATCTGATAATGAGAGTATATTCTACCAACAGACACACCCTAGACCCTGGACGCTAGTCGGTAGCCTTTGGAATTCAGGGAGATATGCTTGAAGAAATGTTCCCCCGATGATCAAGGCACTTATTAAGTTCCATTTGGATCTGGGATGTCACAAAGTGGTATCAGATGGTTTTCCTTTCTTTCTTTACTATTTGGATACAATATTCAAGAGGTTAGGAATGCTTGGGACTTGGTCAAAAGTCATACATGGGAATCAAAAACCCATGTTCAGGGTAAAGTCCAAGTTACCTATATTATAATTTTTGTTCTGCATTTTCCTATTACAGTTGATATAATTTCATCATTGGGTGATGTACCTGATATGTGGAGTTATTGATTATTATTCTTATTGAGAATTTCATTTCACCCTTTCCCTGATGATATTAGGTCAAGGAACATTGTTTCATGAATTATATAGGCACCTAGAATTCACATGTCATGCATATTTACATGTCATATAGGTTCATTGAACTAATTTAATTTATTTTTTCCATGTGATTGATGAGTGAAACTTTCCTTGTTTATATATTTCTTATGCTGTTACAGGCTGGGATTTATTGGTTTCCTGTTTCAATTCACAAGGTGTTATGGTGCCTCACGAGATGGAATGTGTATTTTACTAAATCAAGCCTTTTATTAGAAATTCAATTGGGTTTTAATCTTACCAATAAGGAGTATATTCCCTAATTCACTAGGATGGACAACTCATTTTAAATGAACATTGATATAATTTATAATAAAATGCACTTAAATGTGAAACTTGGCTTCTAAAAAGTAATAGTTTCATGTCCTTATCCTAACTTTTCATGTTTATAAAAGGTAAAGGAGTGAACTTGGAAATTAAATATGAAATGAATGAAATGGTTTCTAGTAAATGATGAGGCAAGGTACTATTGAACCTTCATCTACTGGAACCCCTGTAATTACACTTGATCACTTACCTATACCTAGCCTTCTAAGTGTGTAGTTGGGGTAGTATACCTTGGGTAGTTATCCCTTTATTACATTAAAATTCCTTTAGTGTTGCTAAAATTTTCTTAAATATTGTTCTGAGGTGTGTGATTGGATTCAAAGATGCACAACTGCCCTAGGAAGGTCAGTTGGGGCTTGTTTCTTTTGAGACAACCCATTATAGATGTTTATGACCTTGATAAATAAAGAAAATTCTATAGGGTTGCATTTTTGATGAACCAAGGTTGGCTTGACGTGACCCTCATTGGATACATTATCTATTAAAAGGAATTTGTGTGATAAATTGCCTAATTATGACCATATGTTGATAATTTCTTAGTGTTTACTATAAAGTTTTATATGAATTTTCGGTTATGCCTTGGGGAATCTATTAAACCAAGTACCAAGTGCTTGTGTTTAAAATTCGTGCTTGAGTTTTTGTTTGAATATTTGAAATGATTAAAGGTTGAATGTGAATAAGTGTAATGACCTTAAAAATGGAACCAGTAAGTGGTTTCCTTGGTTAAAATGTCTTTTTGAGTTTCCTTATAATGGAAACGTGGTCATTTTATATAGGACTTATCCTTCTTAGTAATGAATTAAATAATAGTATTTTGAGTCTGGTGACTTCTGTTTGGAATAACCTAGTGATAGGGTTGACGCTTGTGCTTTATAAGAGGATATATGTGATCATCATCACCCTTAAAGCTAAAATTTATTGTTAAATGTTGTCATTTTTTGATGTTTGGTGCCATTTTGGTGCTGTTGTCCCTAGTAGGACTCTTACCTTCTAAATGAAACCCTTGTTCATATAGGTAGTCATGGTATCATTGACCCTTGTTATAAGTGTGAGCATCAGATAATGCATGGTTTCAATAGGTTAGACATGCTGAGGGAATGGTTGAGAATTTCATAGGTCTCATGAACCTTTCTTCTTTCTCAGTAATGGGAGACTTGGAATATATTTTTCCAGGTTAAAGGTCATATGGGGTAGTAAAACTCTATGTTAACTCTCTTGTATGAACCACCCGATACTCGAATACATAGGGAGGATAGCCTATGGATAATTACAAGGTTATGTCTTCTTTCTAGAACCTGGAGGTAGTATACATTCATGTACATGGTAACCATCAAGATGAAAAATGATATAAAAAATTGGTTGGGTTTGAGAAAATTCATTAAGGCTTATGCTATTGAGTACATTCTCGGGTCATCTCTGTAGTAGAGTGACTTGAGCATTAAAGGAAATAGGTTCGTCCCAATATTTAGGATGAATTTCAAAAGACTTGGGTGTTTTGAAATGCCAGTTAGTTTGGTTTTGTATTTCTTGACAAATAATTTAACGTATGTAAGTGTGACTCAAATAAGTATCACATGTGTAGTTAATGTGAGTTTGATCTAGCACACTTATGAGCGGCTAGTCGGTCTCTTCTTTCGATGACTAGGACACTCTTTAGGTGGGGGATTCACTTCAATTTTGGTAATTATATGCCCTTCTAAGTATAAGGAGTACATACTAAGAGGACTATTGGGAAATGGTTGGTTTTTCTTGAATACCCTGAGGATTTCATGTTAGAATTATGACAGTGCTTACTCAAAAACACAACTTTGAAATAGCTGGCTGTGTATGAAACCTTTGAGAAACACCATTTGTCTTGGATGGACTTTGGTGGTTTAGTTTGAGTGATCACGTGATGCCTAGGGTAGTGAAGGCCTATGATCAGGTTGTAACAGTGCATCTAAATGTGAAGTTGAGATTCTTTCTAGGGAAGTCAACCAGAGGTGGCTCTCCTGATCTTCTTAAAAACCTTGAAATATTCTTAGCGTAATCATCTTAAAGAGATGAGAATATCCCCTATCTTGATGTCATCCTTGATGCACTAAGAGGATTTCGGTCTTACACTGTGCTAAATTTTAAAAACCATTGGGCTAGTTAGTGACCCCTCTAAGGGATGAGAGTTGGATGTGTGGTTTTTTCTGAGGCTTCATTAGTCCTGGGTGATATGTGGGTGCTCGAGTTGGAACACCTTGGACAGACTCTTGGACACCAAATGCTTTCTTTTGACGTGACCACCAGGCGAATTCCATTATGGGATCAGTCAATATTCTCATATGAAAGTTTTGGATTTTTAAAATCTCTCACATATAACATGAGGTATAGACTATCGAGGGGTAGTTCCTTAGACTCATTTTTAATTAATCTGTGGTTACTCGGTCTTGTTGTTGGGCACGAAAGTGATGTTAAAAAGGTGTGACAATTTCAGGGGAATGGATCTGAGTTACACCCTTTCTCATGCCAAGTCATGTTAGTTTAAATGTTCATATGGTGGATGATCAAGGAATGTCACCAGAATTTATTCATGGGCTTTGATAGACGTGGTTAGGAAAACACGTAGGATGCCTTGGAGGAAGGCATTACAGTTCAGTTTCTGATGCACCATCCGTCTAAGATATGAATCTTCAAGGATGGTCAAATGGAGGTGGCTTTACTATTATCCTTATTATTTAATGTATAAATTAGGTGAAGGACCATTTTTTGGCTCATCGTCAGGTGAAGGAGAGTGCTGTTTGTATCAGCTGGTAATTTTTAGGGAAAGTTGACTTGACTTGTCAAAAGGTGTCCGTGGGTAATAAACTGTTTAATTTTTTTGAAAATCATGTGAGAATCATTGTTATAATTCTTAGAGGTGTGCTTTGTAAGACAATTCCAATGGTGGAGATACCACAGTTCTAAATTGGCCCCCTTTTTTGATAAAATTCTTGGTGGGGAACACCATCGACTAGATGTTTAAAGATACTACAGTGTGATAGTGTCTCTAGCTAAATGGCCTCACCATTATTGGTGTCCAGGTATAAAAATGGATATAGGTAGTTTTTTCAGGAGGTTTTCAACCTGTTAGGAGGTGAAGGTGGAAGAATAGTGACCAACCAAACTTTTGAAGAAGCTACCCAAGCCTGAGTGGAAATGTAATGATGTTGCTATAGATTTTGTAGTTGGATTACTTAGGTCTTCAAGGGGTAGTGACACTATATGGGTAGTTATTGACCGACTAACAAAAGAAGCCCACTTAATTTATATTCAAGATACTTTCTTAGTTGATGAGTTGGGAAGGCTGTATATACAAGAGATCATACAACTACACAAGGTCCTTCGTACAATCATTTCAGATAGGGATACTTGTTTTACATCATGGTTCTTACAGGACTTACAAAAACCTATGGGTACACAAGTGCTTCTAAGAACATATTTTCACCCTTAGACTGATGGGAATTCGAAGTAGATGGTATATGTTCTAAAGAACATTCTCTGAGCATGTGTCCTTGATTTCAATAGGATATTTGGAGAAGCATTTCCCTCTCATCAAGTTCACCTATAATAACAGATTTCAAGAAACAATTCAGATGGATCCTTTTAAGGGATTGCATGGTTGGCCATGTCATTCACCTCCGTGCTGGCTATTGGTAGGTGAGGCAGCCCTACTAGGTCCTCATCTCGTATAAGAGACTTTAGAGTAGGTTCAGTTTATTAAGAACTATATGACTACTTCTCAATCTAGACAGAAATCTTATGTTGATTGCCATCGATGACCTCTAGAGTTTGAGGTCAAGGATCGCGTTTTCCTATAGGTATCACCCAAGTTAGGGCATAGACTGATATAAAAGTAAGGCAAGATATCATCTCATTATGTAGGGACATTTGAGATCTTAGAAAGAGTCAGTCCAGTAGTCTATCGGTTGTTACTACCTCAGAGGTATCGTGTTATGCACGACATCTTCCACATTTCATAGCTTCTCTGTTATCATGTAGACCCGTCACATAATTTTGATCCCAAAGAAGTTGAAATTGATGCTAATGATTATTTAAAGAAGTATCCTATAGGAATCATCAATAGGATCACAAAGGATATCCAAGGTCAGTCTATCCCTCTAGTACTAGTGATATGGTAGCACAACAGTGTACAAGATGAGACTTGAGAGTGGGAGGCCGATGCGCATGCTCAGTGGCCAGAGTTCTTCTCAGACAGTGTTTCACCGCCCTTGGAAGGTGAACTTAGGGATGAGTTAATTTAAGGGGGAAGACTGTACGAAACCTATTTTTGACTTAGGTAAAAATACACAAAATTTTGGTATAATTCACTTTTATGGACCAAAAGTGGATGCCTAATGACTTCATGAATGTCTCAGGGGTGTCTGGGGCTCGTTCGGAGCCTGTAACCTATATTTTTTGAAAAAATGGTCCTATCACATGGTTAGAGTATACCGTGTAGGGAGGATACATGGTTAGTCTAAACCATGTAGATAGTCTGCATTTTCGGGCAAAGCCATATCACACGGTTGGTGCATGGTTTCCCAAACCGTGTGGAATAACCGTGTGAGTGCCCCCTCTTCTCTAGGTAGTGGCACATAGTTTGGAAAACCATGCATCCAAATAGTGAACATGCTAAATTTTGTGTGATTTTACCATTTTACCCTTAATGATCCAATTTCCTTTACCCTTATTCCTCGATCCGATTTCCAACAGGATGAATCTCTATTTCTCTCATTTTGGAGCTTTTGAAGGCCAAATATAGGTATTGAGAGATCTACTTCATCCATGGTCCAATAGAGCTTCCATTTGTCATGTTGGATGTGACATGGTAAGTATTCGAGTCTTTTTTAGTCGTTCTTCATCTCTATTGATCTCAACCTAGTTATTAAGGTTTAGGATTTTATGATCATTTTTTAGATCTACTTCGATCTGAGCCAAATTATAGGCTGATACTGGAGGATTAGATTTGTACGAGTACTTGGTGGGTGGTTTATAACTGATCCCTCAAGTTCATTGATTTTGGAATTAACATGTGGGCCCCATCGATTTCATCAGGTGCTGTTTATTGAATTTATATGCCATAATTATATTCATTAGAATTTTATGGTTATTCACTTTTCATAAATATGATCGGTTTTTGGTGGTTATGTCCACAACTCCTAACACTCCATGTAGGGTGACATGCCATAATTGAGTTTTTCATGTTTTGAAACTTTTGAGCCACCATTCGGGTGTGCTCGAGGTTGACCACACTAATGGTAAGTCTCCTTAAATTAATTTCCTATTGAATCATGAAATTATAAATAGATTTCACCTTGTCACTTCCACTTGAACCACCTAAGGTAAGTTCCTAAATGTAAGTAATTCATTCAAATGATATTATGACAAGAATACTTAAATACATGACTTGGCCTTATTAAATGTAAATGAATATTTGGTTTCATATTCATAACACAAATTTTCATGTTCATGGAAGGATTTGGAGTGAACATTATTAATTGAACTTGACTTACATGGTTTTAATTAAAATATTGTATGCTACTTGGCCTTGTCAAACTAATGAAAGGTAAGGATTGAACCAAGTGAATTTGTAAATGGCATAGTTTATATATGAACAAATTAATTGTAAGGAATTAAATGTAAGGTGACTCCTTATGCACATGGATCTTGACATCTTTATAGGAAGGCTTGACTTGTGTTATCTCTTGTATTCTTGAGGGAATGACTTGGGTACTCAATGACATCATTTCAATTCATGGATACCAATTGCCTTGGGTAAGACCTACCCAAGAACTCAATCCTTGTCTACCTTTGGATGCCTAGTATAACACCTTAGGATCCTTTCATTATTATTATAGGATTCTTTAGATATACTCCTTGGATTCATCATGAGATAAGGTTCTTTGGTTATATCCTTAGGCTTGACCATTTCTTATCTCCCATTTTACCTTGAATGAATTCCTTGGACTCAGTTAGAAACATTATTATGGGAATTCCTTGGATGATGCTCCTTGGATTAAAGTCTTACCCCTTAGCTCGACTCAGTTACTATTTATTTAGTGGATCCTAAGGTCTTAGTTGCCTTGGTGAATACCATGGAACCACTTCATATTAATTATCAATTATGGTTTACTTGTTACATCTTAGAATCTTCAATATTTATACTATGCATGCCTGTACACTGTTATATTTCCGTTACATGGGATGGATGTTATAGATACCATTAGTGGTGGTTCACTGATATTTTTCTCACACCCTCTCTAAGTGCTGTTTGGTACCTAGGGAAGACTACATGTATGAAGCTGTTGATAAATCAAAGCATAATTCTTCAGACACTTGATTGATTATTGTGCTTAGATAGATATGGTAGCAGATGACAGAGATGTAGCTCAGGTTTCTTGGAATAGTTTATATATTTTCTTTTTTCCTACATTGGGGTTTGTATGTATTCCTTCTAGTTTGTATCCATGTTTTCTAGCTTTCTAGTGACATGACATATATCATCATCAGTTATTGTATGTTTTATAGTTGTTTTAGTTATTATTTATTTGTATCTTTCTGCTGTGCATTCTATTTACTTATATTGATTCTGCTATTTTCATTTATTTATAATTATCCGTTGTGATACACTCTAGAAATGAGGGAATAGTCTCCCCATGGACACATCTTAGGACCTCACTGCTTGTTAGTAGCCTATTGAATTTGGGGAGATGCACTTGATGCCATATATCCCACTAGGATCGGGGCACCTATTAAGTGTCATCTGGGTCCGGGACGTCATAAGAAACAATTATTTTATAAGATAATATGATATTTATAACATTTTAATGATTCTAAAATGATATAGTATATTATTTTCTTCTATATATACATTATTTAAAAATGAGATTTATCTATGTGTATGTGCGAACTATTACCTCCACGTAATGATGTTTATCTTTCTTTATCCATAAAAATGAACACAGGTTCAATAAAATATTCATTTAATGAATAAAACGTTTATTTACTAAACTATTAACATTATGGAATGATAATATTAGACATTCTCTAAGTAATATTAACAATAAATAGTTATAGTAAATTTAACCACTAAAAGGACATATCAGTGTACCAATTCAAATTTGAGTCCATATATAGAAATCATTTTTACCTATATAAATTATGTGATAATGGAATAATAAATGACATAATAATATAAAATTATAGACATTATAAAATTTTATTATAACACATTGACCTTGGTTATCATATAATTAATTTTTCTGATAAATTGATCGAAGAACTTAATGTTATCAACATAGGGGAAATACTGTTTCAAATTAGTGAAACATGATGTTAAATTGACCTTATAAAAAGAAATATAGTTTAATAATTTTCTTATTAAAGTTTTCAAACAACTTTATTTGATTATTCATCCAGGTAAGTGTATTTGTAAAGTTATTTCAAACATGAGGTATGGGTTTCGATCTCAATCACCCATTATCGAGGCATTATTTAATATTGTGAACCAATAATTGTTTATGTGGTTTAAATACTTTACCATTGAATTGATATATAAAAAATCATTATTTAATGGAGAAAATTCAATTCAATTATTTCCCTTCCTTTCTATGGGATATTATTGATGTCTTCACTAGAATATAAGGGAATTTTGTAACTCAATGTTATTTCCTTAGTTTTAATATTTCTCCTTGAGTTTTATCTTTTATATCTTTCAAAAAACCCTATTTATATATATAAAGAACAATTTTGTTTCAAATAATCTTTATTTGATAGTTCTAATCCATCTTGAAAATATAACTATGTTAATAATATTTCTCATGATCTTAAACAATGGTTCCCCTCCTTATCTATAATTTCCCTTCCCAAAAATGTTTTCTTTTTTAATTGGAAATATAAATTGGTTTTATCCCATGTGAAAATCATACTTAACTCTCTTATTTTCAAAATAATAATAATAATTATTTTTATGATGTGGGATTTTAATGAAGGTGTATTAAAACATAAAATGGATCTACTGTACCACCATCACTACTTTTTTAGTTACATGTTCTCTTAATTTTTATTCCATTTTATATCGTATTCTTCTCATATACATATTCTATTTTTGAAAAAAATTAACTTACATATATACCCAATCAAATATCTTTTTTCTTTTATGGGGTTATACATGTTTTTTGTTCCCTATGAAATTATCAATTTTAGGTAAACCCAATTTATAGGAACATTCATATTTCTTTTCTCATATCGATCATCACCCCTATGAAATGTTTTAAAATGATGAATAGATTATAAAAAACATATTTTTTTGGGTTAAAAAAATTGGTTTAATTCTAGTTTTATGGAAAATAATAATGTCCTACCTTCTTTAAAAATATCCTTACTTCTTTATAAATAACCACTCATGTAGTATGTTTTTATTCTTTCTTCTCATAGATACCTCTCATGAATTTTATACATTAAAACTCCATGTTGAAGAACTATGTTCATTATTCAATTATGAATGTTCAAAATTTTTAATTCCATATTATCTTGGGATACTTTTTTATTAGACTTCATTTATTCTGTTAAACAGAATAATGAATCCCATTTCTTTCAAAAGGGGTTGATCCTCCTTATGATATATGCATGGTTTATTTTTCTTATGTATAATGAATGTGTATGATTTTCATTTATGTGGTGGGTGAGACTAGAATTATATATTCCTCTAATTTATTGTCTAAATATTTATATATCATGAGATGTTATTTAAGGGAATAGAGAGTGAACCTAATCCCCCTTGGTAGTTTTTCCACTTTTTGATGATGGTCTTGGGAGTGACCCTTGATTTATGTTTATAATATCAAGTTTTATGTTATTGTCACATGTTTATGATCTTTTGATATCATTTCATGTGTTATGTATCCATATATATGATCACCCTCTTTATTCTATCATATTAAGCCTATATACTCTAATTTAATTCATTATTTCCATGTTTATTTTCATATAGGGATTTCAAACATGAATTGGTTTTTTAATAATATACCTAACTGCACACCTAGCTAGACACACATAGGGGATATGATTTGGTTAGTCCTATTATATTTTCAAAACGTATTGAATGATTAACTTCCTAGTCACATTGAGGCACTATAGAATTATAAGATAACCCAAGTTAGATTAAAATAGGATAAAATAAGATTGATATTGATTAAAGTGAAGTAATTTCATGAAAATATGATGATGAAAATGGGTAAAATGTTTTATGGTCGATTCCCTTTTATATTATTTATTTTTATAATCTTTCTATGAGGTGAAATTTTCATCCCTAATGCCAGCCATTTTGGATTTAGTGATGGTTTAACTAGAAGAATCTATGTTAACCTTGAGTTTTTAGAAAATGTTATTATTACCTCAATGATCAACCAATTAGAGTGGGGTATGGATTGGGAAAGATAGTGATTATTCCAAATCAACTATCATGAAACATGATTAAAAATATAACTATAGTGGAAATAATGAGTGAACCAAAAAAGGAAATGTAGAAGGATATGAAAATTTAGGCAATGTTGATGATGAAAAAAGGGAAATTCAACAACCTATATGTAATAAATGTTAGAAAGGCCTCAAGTAAATTACCTCAATGGGACTAGAAAATAATTTACTAGTTGAATAGGGGATCATTGAGCGTGAAACTATGGTAGGAATATGATGATGTCAGTTATCATGGAGAAAGTACTAAGCATTCTTTAAAAATTACACCTAATGATTCAATTCCTTATGTGTGAAAACATGGAAATTTACCAAATAAATTTCATAAATCCGTGGATGATAAGAATGATATGTTTGAACAACCACCACAACCTTAGGAACAAGGTAGAGCCTATACAATGAATACCTATGAGGTGGATTGTGGTAACTAAATACACCACTTCAAAAATATGAACATGGGTTCATTATTCAATACACTCTATGTATCCTATATTTTTTTTATCAATTTACCACCCTAATATATAATTTATCAAATAAAATATGTAGTTTTATTATGGTTTCATTTAATAAATTTTTATAGAAATATTAATCTTACTATGGGAATTTTAGATGGATTTGACATGATTCTAGTAATGGACTAAAAATTTCAACATTGACTCCATATTTGTAACGACCTTGACCCGAACAGCCACCCGAACAGTGCTAAACGGGTCGGGTGTCACTACCTTAGGCACACCTCCCCAAATTCCAAAGGCTTCTGACTAACAGCAAGGGTATTATAGGTTTACTGGGGAGGCTATAACCTCTCGGAGGATAGTAACAATGGTAATGGTCTGAGTATATTAATAAAGATGCATCAAAATAATGACTTAGCAGACTCGAACTAGACCCGCAGAGAGGAAGCACATTCAGTATCGATAAACAATGAAAGCAATAAATATAAAAAACAACAACAGAAATAAACACAACAACATGGTGATCACTTGTAACTACTACTAAAAAACAAAACATGCATCCAAAGTAGGTCATATATATAAAAATATAAAGGGCTCCAATGGCTAACCAAATGTAGCTACAAAACAAGAATACTGATATAAGAAAGTAAGCAAAACAAAATAACTCCAGCTAAATAATACCTCAAGGTCCATACCATCTCTACGCAACAGCTAATGCAGCCCATCTCCTGAAGATGGCCTCTTTCCGGCACGTAAATCCATAAAGTCTGCACGTGTCCTGAAGGACCTGTGCAGGGTGTGAGACGAATCTCAGTAGGATACCACCCAACGGTGCATACCTAATATAAGTGTTTAAGAAATTATGCATTTATAAGGAAAGAAGTAAACAAAACGATGCACAAATAAACACAAACTCCACTGGTGCTCAGCAGCCACCATGGAGTGTCACCTACTTCGTCCAACGCTGGAATCTCTGTCATATAACCCGACACCATGTGTCCTATGACACCGCGTGTCTCAAGTACCGACATCCCGAAGGTATGCCCAAGAAACAATAACCCAGAGGAACAACAATGCTTGTCCTCAATAAGTAACCGGAGGGACAACAATGTCTGCCCTCAAATAACATTGCCGGAGGGACAATGATGTATTCCCTCAAAGTAAAGTATCCATAGGGACAGTGATAACTGCCCTGAAATAATGGCGATCCTCTACCCCCAACCCAATAGCCTCAATGCTATCCCCTGAAGACTCCTCACCTTCCACATTGCTTCCTATGGAAAGCACCCCCAAACCAAAAGTACCTAAACCACAACTAATGGGGGAATCTACCCACACGAGTGGTCAAAACCACCTCATCATGGAGTCTCTCTGTGTAAACACTAATCATAGTTCCGGGTGAGTGGTAATCACCAAAATAGTACCCAAGCCACAACACTTCTGACACCTCGTGTCCCTACGACCATGCTGCTCAAGACTGATGGCCTTGCCATCCCAGTAACCCGGGCCATGCCCAACCTGACAGTCATCCTGCCTCAAACCGACACCCATGACTCCCAATCCTGTGGTAAGAACCACCCAATCTACCCGGGCCAAGCCCAACCGATGATCAACACCACTCAAGAATGTCTGGGCCATGCCTAACCCAACCCAATTGTTCCAACATATGCAATTCAGAAATTACATATATAACACTTTTAATAGAACACATAAACATTCAAAACAATCTAAACAATTGAATTGCACTAATAAGGTGCTATCCCATACCATCACTGAGGTATTGAGAGCCTCTAAGAATTCATATCAAGGTTTAATAAACTAAACTTATCATATAAAACATCCCAGTTCAATCATAACCATTTTGCCTTCCCTCATAAAAAATTCCCCAATTGAGCAATGACCCCTCACCCAGCCCCGCTCAAGAAAAAAATCATACCCAAAGGCATCCCACAGGTCTAATGAACAATTTAATTTGCAATATCAGATAAAACAGTGTCCTGCTCAAAATACCCAAAAACACGCTGAAGGCCGCGCTACCCAAATGACTACAAAAACACAAAAAGAGGTATGCACCACCTACTTGAGACTTGTATGATGATACTTCTCCGATAACAGCCTCCGATTAGGTCTAAAACACGGTATATCTACAAAATAATGAAAACCACTCGAACCCCAATAACTTGTTCTAGAACATAATTCAAGAAGAACGGCTCCAGAGGAATCAATGCCTTACCGAGGGGGTTCTAATGGATCAGACGATGTTCTAAATGGAGTTCAGACGGATGATCCGGAGCAAAAACAAGATCCGTCCAACTCTGCCCACTCAAACCCATCGAAGGGTTTGGGTTTTTCCTCAAAACGAGGCTACTGACCGTTTTATCGAAACAAATAAAATACATGGCATGTAATTTAAGTACACAGAGTGTATCATTTTACTGTTCCTATGATGGATGAAATTTCTCTGACTTACATTCTAGAACTTACCAACATGAGTACATGGCGTGCACCTAGGGGTACACAGCATGTAATTAGTTTTTCTTCTTTTCCTCACCGACTTACCCACACGCCATGTATATCCCTCATACATGGCTCGACCACACATCGTGTCCAAGGAAGACACAATGTGTACTTGGTTAAACAATTCTACCCATCTAATATGCCCACATGCCATGTATGGCCTTCACATGGTAAGTGGTAAATGTCGTGTTGAGTAACACTACATTTCGTGTAGTAAGAAATTCCAACAAGGTCATCACACGACATGTACTCGGCGGCACACGGCCGGTGCTCACCCAACCCATACACAGAGTGTACTTTATATTACATGGTGTGTTGTCTGGAAAATTCTAGAATATCCTAGATTTTCCCAGATTTTCTCAGGAACAAGTCAAAAATTCAAACAGGGTCGGGATTTTGACCTATTCTAAAAACCCGGGTTCTGACAATATCCCCACCTTAATATAGCTCGTCCCCGAGCTATCAAATGAAACCCGAAGATGGCACCGAACATACCACCCCGATTAAAGTAACCCGGAGTTCCCCGATCTCAAAGGTTCTGGTTAAATTCCTCAAGGGCTCCCCACCATAGGAATCACCTAACTCAGTCTCAACCTGACAAAACATAAAACAAAAAAAGATTCACTGACCTATTTTCCGGACGCATAGTCCTTCCATGATGTATCGTCGCCCCTGCACCTCATTGGTGCTCCTGTTTCGCTCCCGACACCCAAAATATCCCGTAACGCATCAGTGTCCGCCTCCACGAGGTCCTGCATCCCATGGATGCTCAAAATGAACCTGGTGCCTAGCACCTCAAGTAACCCGCATCCTTGATGCCCTGATGCCCACGACACCTCAAGTAACCCACACCCTCGATGCCCCGAATACTACTCATCCCATATATATATATATATATATATATATATATATATATATAAATAAGTAAATCACTCACACGATATGGTGCCAATACCACTGACTAGTATCTAGTCAGTCCACATAGATCTTGTGCATCACGTGCACTCAAAACAGACATACCTCTACAGGTCATGCCAAAAAGGAAACATGGAAAATCATAGCCACACCTATGGTGTACCTCTAACTGTTGTCGGCTCACTGGCCGACTCAGCCTCTGGAATCTCCACGGCGTGCACCTGGCCTGAGGTACAACTGCCCGATGCCTATCCTCCCTACGGTGCTACTCCAGCCACTGGACACTGACCCCTCAAGTGGATCCCGCTGTTTCTGTCACATCCTCCGCATGCAGCTAAAATTTGGCTACCCTATCCTGGTACCGAACCTGAAACAACTCCAGATGCCACTGTCTGTCCTGGTCCCTACTTGCCGGCTGTCTGAGAAGGCTTCCTGCAAAACCTGTCAAGGTGCATGACCTATCCACATGCCCGAAAATCCTTTGGAGGCCTATTGCACTGAGTCCGAACATGCCTTGGCTGTCCCCACTAAAAGAAAACCACTGAAGAACTGCTACAAGGTGGTCTAGCTGAGTCCTTGGCCTAACTTCCCTTCTGGAACTCATACCGTTCTCGCTTCCTGCTATCCAAACCCTCACCTGAAGCCATCGTCTGACCAAACTGAGGCCTATCCCTCTGGTTTTCCTCCGTTATGAGCACCTGATTCACGCGACTAAAAAAGAACCCATCCTGAAGATATTCACCTGGATCTGAATGGCGTGTCACACTCCATCCTTGAAGTGCCTCACCCTAGTCGCGTCATTGCTTACCATACCAGGTGCAAAGCGATACAGCATAGTGAAAGTAGCTGCATAGTCCATGATGGACATGTCTCCCTGCTGAAGACTCAAGAACTCCTGAGCTCTCTCTGCTCTTAGTGTCTCTGGGTAAAAGTGCTCAAAGAACCTATCCTCGAAGCCCTTTTATGCCAGTCCCTCATGCCTGCGAGTCTGAACCTGCTCATCCCACCAATGTTTTTCCAGTCCTCGGAGCATGTACGTTGCCAACTTGACCCTCTGCCCTCGAGGCGTCTTGAGATACTCGAAGATCATCTACATACTTTTTATCTAGTTCTTAGCTGACTGTGGACCACACTCACCCTGAAAAAGTGGTAGGTGCCATGACTGGAACTCCCGCGTTAGATATTAAATAGATAACTCTATACCCTGCACTCCTCTGTCGACTCACTGCAAGACACATACCAGGCTAGCTCAGAGCTGCTCATCAAGCCATGGTCCAAACGCTGGCAAACCCAGCTGCTATCCTACCTGCACTGGATCTTGAACCAGATCCTGTCCCTGAGCCTATATCTACAGCTCTTGCTCTGTCGACACTGGATCTTGAACCTGATCCTATGGCACTATATGATCTCCCGCCTGACTCTCCATCGAGAAGTATAAGGGGAACCCACTGAATAACATAAATGGCCAGACATCCCATATATATATATATATATATTCAACATAGATAAGGAAATCAGTAAAAGGAAGAACATAACTACTACCCTTACTCTCCCCCACTACAACCCATGCCCATGGCATCCCAGTCTTGTGGCCTCCTTACCCGCCCTTAACAGAGCCAAGTATCAAAAGTACCTCGGGCCATGACCATCCCAACAACCAACATTGCCTCAAACCGACGATTGAGTCACCCAATCCTGGTGATCAAAATCACCTCAACCAATAGTACCTGCCTCCTCGTACAAGAGCCAAACCCAAATACCCTGTCGCATGCAATTCTATAATATATACAACATGGAATACACATTACAACAAACAATAAATTCTATCAAGAATTTCACATTTTCACATTTCAAGAATACAAAGCATGGAAATTGATATCATTCACATGGAATTATCACATAATGAAGCATACTTGCAGTTATGAGATTGAAATACCCTACAATGTGCCTATCAAAAGCCAAGAAAACAAGACTTTACATACCGGGCCAAGGTCTAATTATTCCTTACCGCACCAGGTCAAGGGTCACATATCACAATCAATAACATCACACGCCAAGTGATCCACCGAGGTGGAAATCATATAATTTGTAATATGAGCAAAGAGAAAACAACAATTCCCACCCATGGAAACTTGGTCCATCCCTCATACCTGGGGCTGCAGGCACCCAAGAATAAGCTAGAAACCCAGTTCCAATAACAACCTATCTCCAGTCTACCATATCCCAAATAGTAAAACCAGCAAAAATAAAATAGAAGCCTCAGTATCACTAGTAGAAAACAAAACACTGCTACTAAATCCCCATCAAGAACTCCTTGATACCACTTTGTAATGACTCAGACCCGAATAGCCACCAGAACAGTGCTAAACAGGTCGGGTGTCACTACCTTAGGTGCACCTACCCGAACGCCAAAGGCTGCCGACTAGCAGTGAGGGTCTTATAGGTATAATGGGGAGGTTATACCCTTTAGGAGGATAATAACAATGGTACTAGTCTGAGTATAATAATAAAGATGCTGCGGAATAACAACTCAACAGACTCGAACCAGACCCGCAGAGTGGAAGCACATTCAATATTGATAAACAACTGAAGCAATAAATATGAACAACAACAGGAGAAATAAACACAACAACATGCTGATCAATTGTAACTACTACTAAACAACAAAACATGCATCCAAAGTAGGTCATATATATATAAAAATATAAAGGGTGCCAATGGATAACCAACTGTAGCTACAAACCAAGCATGCTGATATAATAAAGTAAGCAAAACAGAATAACTCCAGCTAGGCAAGACCTCAAGGTCTATACCATCTCCATGCAACAGCTAATGCAGCCCAGCTCCTGAAGTTGGCCGCTTTCCGGAATGTAAATCCATAAAGCCTGAACGTGTATCGAAGGGCCCATGCAAGGTTTGAGATGAATCTTAGTAGGATACCACCCAACGGTGCATAACTAATATAAGTGTTTCAACAGTCATTCATTTATAACGAAAGTAGTAAACATAATGATGCAAAAATAAACACAAACCCCACTGGTGCTCAACAGCCACCATGGGGTTTCACCTGCTTCGGCCAACACCATAATCTCTGTCATATAACCCGACACCATGTGCCCTCTGACATCGCGTGTCTCAATTACCGACGTCCCGAAGGCACTCCTGAGAAACATTAACCTGGAGGAACAGTGATTCCTATCCTCAATAAGTAACAAGAGGGAAAATGATGTCGGACCTCAAATAACGTAGCTGGAGGGATAACGATGTCTTACCTCAAAGTAAAGTATCTGGAGGGATAATGATATCTGCCCTCAAATAATGGCGATCCTCTTCCCCCAACCTGATAGCCTAAATGCTATCCCTTGAAGGCTCCTCACCTTCCACGTGGCATCCTACGACAAGCACCCCAAAACAAAAGTACCTAAACCACAACTAACGGGGGCCTCTACCCACACGAGTGGTCAAAACCACCTCATCACGGAGTCTCTGTGTGAATACTACTCATTATTCCAGGTGAGCGGTAATCACCAAAATAGTACCCAAGCCACAAAACCTCTGACACCTCGTGTCCCTATGACCATGCCGCTCAAGACTAATGGCCTTGCCATCCCAGTAACCCGGGCCATGCCCAACCTGACAGTCATCCTACCTCAAACCGACGCCCATGATGCTAAATCCTATGGTCAGAACCACCTAATGTACCTGGACCAAGCCCAACCTGTGATCAACACCACTCAAGAATGTCCGGGCCATGCCCAACCCAACCCAACAGTTCCAGCATATGCAATTCAACAATTACATATATAAAACTTTTAACAGAACACATAAACATGCAAAACAATATAAATAGTTGAATTGCACTAATAAGGTGCTATCCTATACCAACAATGAGGTCTTGAGAGCCTCTAACAATTTATATCATGGAATAATAAACTAAACTTATCAAATAAAACATCCCAGTTCAATCATAACCATTTTGTCTTCCCCTGACCAAAATGCCCCAATTGTGCAACGACCCCTCGCTCGGACCCTCTCGAGTAAAACAACATACCCAAAGAAATCCCATGGGTCTAATGAAAAATTTAATATGAAATATCAGATAAAAATGGGTTGCGCTCAAAATACCTGAAAATGCACCGAAGGCCGCACCACCCAAATGACCACGAAAACACAAAAAGAGGTATGCACCACTTACCTAAGAATTGTATGATGATACTCTTATGATAACAGCCACTGATTAGGTCTGAAACACGGTAGATCTATAAAATAATCAAAACCACTCAAACCACAATAACTTGTTCTAGAAAATAAATCATGAAGAACGACTTAAGAAGAATCAAGGCCTTACCGAGGGGGTTGCAATGGATCAGATGATGTTCTAAACAGAGTTCAGACAGACGATCCAAAACAAAAACAAGGTTCTACCAGCTCTCCCCACTCAAACCCGTCAAAGGGTTTGGGTTTTACCTCAAAACAAGGCTACTGCCTGTTTTAGCAAAAAAAAAAAGAAAATACATGGCATGTATCATTTTACTGTTCCGATGATGGTTGTAATTTCACTGACTTACTTTCCAGAACCTGCCGAAATGAGTACACGGTGTATAACTTGGGGTACACGGCGTGTACTTAGTTTTTCTTCCCTTCCTCACCGACTTACCCACACACCATGTATATCCCTTATACACGGGTCGACCACACAACATGTCCAAAGAGGACATGGAGTGTACTTGGTTAAACAATTCTACCCATCCAATATGCCCACACGCCATGTATGGCCTCCACATGGTCAATGGTACATGGCGTATTGAGTAACACTACATGCTGTGTAGTAAAACATTCATACACGACCATCACACAACATGTACTCAACGGCACACGGCCGGTGCTTGCCCAACCCACACACGAAGTGTAATATATAGTACATGACGTGTAGTCTAGAAAATTTTAGAATATCCCAGATTTTTCCAGATTTTCTCAGGAACAAGGCAAAAATTCAAACAGGGTCGAGATTCCGACCCATTCTAAAAACCCAAGTTCTTACAATATTCACCTATCATGGTTAGATTTCCCACAAAATTATCCATATTATAAAAAAAATGGATGGGGGTAGAAACAAAAACCATCAACATTCGAAGAGTGATCTTAACATCACCACAACATCTGATAATAACAACATATCATCTTAGTAAGCATTCATCAATGAATCACAACCACATGTAGGATCTGATTTTTCTCGAGAGGTTGAAATACATGGAAATTTTATATAAAGATTAAAACCCCAACTACCATAGATAGGGAAATAATACATGGTGGTTAGGTGAAAAGGGGGAGATTTCCTAGTGATCTTGATACTGGGATCAGTTTTGGAATTTAGTTTGATTCCATAAATAATGCATTTTCATGTAGTGTGTGTGGTAAATAATTTGTCTCTTGGAAAGGCCAGTTTCAAAACATGCCGATATACCCAAATTAGATATGGTGGGATTACTATCCCCAACAACCATTTAATGGGATGGTATTTATAGATCAGAAAATGTAGGGATATGTGTAACAAGAGGGAGAAGAAATGGTTGGTTATTTATTGGGGATGGTGATGTAAGTAAGGGATAATATGGAGAGAGAGTAGGATAGTTTGGTGGTAGAAGATAATCTTGAAAGGTTTGGGAGGCATATGAATGTGTATCTCAATGTTATTTATAATTATGAGTATAATTATTCATTAAAATAATTATTTTACCTTAACTATTTTCCTGCACCTCCAAGTTGAATAACCATAAGGGATGGAATATTAGTGTCCGTTGTGTATCTATTATAAAAATAGGGAAACAAATTTCACACCTCAGTCAAATTTATGATAATCAATAACTAAAAGTTTGAACATAGACTTAAGTAAAAACAAAATAGGCCTTATCACCATCACCTAAGAGGTAGTTGAATCAAACAGTTAGGAAGAAACACAATATCTATATTATGATTATTATAATTTAATCGATGCAATTATTACCTCATTAAAAAATTTAATTTCATGTCACCATATAGATACCCTTATATAAAATTGTTAGTAAATAATAACTTAAATTGTGAGGATTCAATTTATTTAATAGATGGAGAATGTAATGCCTTAGGTTTTAGGATCCATTATTATTATTATGATGTCTATATTTTAAATAAATGTTTCTCTATTCTCCCAAAAGGATTGAAACATGAATATAAAATGTGGACTACAAGATATAAAAAAATTAAATAAACTTTATTATTTCATAAGTGGTACTTTACAAAAAAATCACTTAAAACAATATACTACACGCCATGTATTTTTACTCATCATGAATGAAGTACAATGATTAAATGTGCATAAATAAAGCAGGGATAATTTGTGAAAATAAGAAAATCCTAAAGACTAAGAAATATCCTAGTTCATCTTCAAACTTGAGGATCACTAATTTAAAAAAAAATACATTAATGTAGGGGAAAAGCACAAAATTAGAAAGCAATATACAAAATCTATAATGTGATATAAGAATTGTGGTTACAAAGTGCGAGTGGGATGAATGAATGAATTTCTAATTTTATACATAGGAATGAAATATTTTCATTATAAATATGTTCATGGTAAATATGGTCATTGAAAATAAGGTTGTTGGACATATATCCTAGAGGAATAGTAAAAGTGGGTATTATTAAGTAGCAAATTTAAAATAATATCTCTCATTATGAAATAAAATTATGATATTAAAATATTAAAAATTTATATATTTACACGTTACATATAAATAATAATTATAATAATAATATAATTAAAATATCAAATGTTTTTTATATAAAATTCAAATAAATATTTCAAAATCAATGGACTAGTGAATTTAAAATTTTTAAATTAATTAATTAATTAATGGTATTTGTTAAAACATATTTAGTATGAATGTAATATTTATTTCCAATGATTTTTTATTATGTATTGTATCTTTTTTCCAAAAAAATTAAATAAAAAATTTTAAAATATAATTATTTATGAACTAATACATTAGCATCACTTAAATTAGAAATTGATAATAAATAATATTATGAACACATAATGATTAAAACATCATTTTTTAGTTAAAGAAGTTTTATTTGTATTTTTATTTTTCAATTAAATGATAAATATATATATTTTATAACTCTAACTTTGTAAAATAAAATTTGGAATTAATTATATAAAATTATATTATTATTAATTTTTAATGAAATAATCAATTTGTAAGTAAGCACTAAAAATACCTATTTTTCTAAAAAATATCGCTGTGAAAAAACAAGAATGACACAAAAGTTTAAGAAAACCTTTTTATATAAAAATATATTTTATAAATTTAAATTGAGTATTTTAAAATACTATATTTATACACAAAAATTCAAGCATAACATTTCATAAAATTTAGGTAAAATTTTAATGAAAAATATTTCTCCTTTATTCCTCTTAATAAAATATTCACATCTTAGAATTTTATTTTCAACGTTTTTTAATGTAAATTAGATATTATTTAAATAATAGTATAAATTTTAATTTCAATAAAATTAATAATTTTAATAATTTTATCCTATGCATAAAACTTAAGCTAAAAAAAACTTTTTTTTTAAAATGTATTTTTTTTGCGCGTTACATGATCTACTAATAAAATTAATTTTTCTTACACATAGAAATATTTTTGATAAAATATATTTTATATTTATAATTAGTGAGATTAAATTATATAATAAGGCACATTTAAATTTTATGAATTAAAAATAAATTACTTAGTAAAAATTTCTGTTAGGTTCACTAGGTCAAATGCCCTAAGAGTGGGGGTGAATGAGGGTATGATAGATTAAAAATAATTCCTCATTGGATATTGATTCATCATTAAAAAAAAACTTCTCTCTTTATTCTATAGAAATGTAAGAAGAAAATTTAAATCACACACATGAAAAAGTAATTTTACTTGGTTCACCCTCACTGGGCTACGCCTAAGGAGCATACAAAAGAGATGTGCCAATGTACCAAATCCACTAAAGATCGCTTCTAATTACAAGGATCAAGCTAGATTAGTTTTATAACCAGGATCACTGCCTTTACAATATTTAGGGTTTTCTTACTGAATTCCTAGTGATCACTCCTTATGTCTCTTTCTCTGGCTCACTGCTGGTGGAAAGGATCACTGTTTTCCTCTTCCTCCATTCACTAATTTAGGAATGGATTCACCCATAGTTTATTAACTTTTAGATCCATTAATTATCTATAATGAATACATACTCATTTTTATATGGATGCTCTATTGAAGTTCCACTTTTATCCAATATATGAATACCACTTTACCACAGATGTACCAGGTAATGACTTCTGAACAACTTTTGTGATGATCGCTGCCTTTGTGAAGCTCAAATAGACTTCCTGAAGAACATTATTTCATGAAGATTAATTAGACTCTTTAAAGAACCTTCTTTCTCAAAGCTCAACTAGACTTCACAAATCACATTCTTTCATGAAGCTTAACTAGCCTTTATGAAGCTCACAAGTTTTGGTCAGATTTTTATAGCCTTCGCAAATTCATTAATTTCTCAATTCTCATAACATTTAGTTGGATTTTAAGGACTTTACAAACTTCTTCAAATAAAACCACTTCATGAAACAACTTTGTAAACCAACATCACGAATACAGATACTTAAGATTCTCATTGAGTCTTGATGCATCTTCTGAAGGGGGTAAAAGCCTATTTATAGAAGTTTCCCACCGACTCCAAAACCTTCAGGCCACGTTAGCACCATTTTGAAGAGCTCCTTCATTTCCTTCACGGTTCTCACTATTTCTCAAATCTCCATAGAAATTTCCCATTTGTGATTCTCTTTATAATCATGGAGTATTTTTTCAAAACCTTTGTAGCACCATGATACTCCACTCGCAATGATACTCACCTTTTTCGTTCATTATGCTCATTGTAGTCATTAAGATCATCATCATAATTCTTTGATTATTTGAAAAAAACTCTTTATGAAGCCCATATTTATAAATTAATGCATTTACCATATTTTCATATGACCTTCAAGAAAAAACAACTTTCCTGATGCAAGCCAAACTCCAAATTTTGGACCCTGAAAATTTGGAAAACATTGGGAAACGAGATCACCTTGTGTATGATCTTTTCTATATTGATTCCAAGGTATCCATTCCTTCATCATAGATATTTATCAACATATCACGACAAAAATATCTATGTACTCCAATAATTACATGGAAACCTACTTTGTCAATAAACAAAATCAATCCAAAAAATGCTACAATAATACCTTGAGGTATTGTTTTCCCAAAAATCTCCCCCTTTGGGTTTATTGAAAACTCTTTCATAATTTGATACTTCATTGAAACTTCTTCCATATTCTACCACCATTCACTTCATGTGATTCTGATATAGATCAAAGATTGACTAAACACACACTCTATGCCCACATGATCCATGCTCTACATGATAAACAAGAGTAGCATGCAAAGTTCATCAATGAACCACTTCATTCCTGAAACCAATCAATTTATTTCATCACAAAATCCATCTATCGTGATATACATCCTTTTATAAATCACCTTTAGCATTGTTAGATTTAAAAACCCCCCTATCTCACTGATCCCCCTATCTCACTGCTCTACCTACCATTTCTTCTCCCTGTGTCTTGACTAAGATATTTTCTCCCATTTAATATCATAATTTCTCCCCCTTTGCGAACAAACCTGAATTCCATTCCTTTTAAGGCTAAAAAATGGAAAAGAACTCATGTTAACACATTAGAGAAACACACCATACCTCGGGGAGAGTGTATTTCAACATCCACACTTTTTCAAGTGAAAGGAGTCAACTAAACTCCCAGATCCAGTTGATGCCTATTAAAAATGATTCTCTAGGTAAGGCCTTTGTCAGAATGTCTGCAACCTGTAATTATGTAGGCACATACTCCAACTTCACAAGCCCTTCTTCCACCTTCTCCTTGATAAAATGATAATGGATTTCAATGTGCTTTGTACTTGAGTGATGTACTGTATTTTTTATAAGATTTATAGAACTTAAATTATCACAATGGATTCTGATAAGGGACTTTACTTAAACTCCCATATCATCAAGTTGTTGCTTCATCCACAATAATTGCATGCATGCTTGAGTATTCACAATATATTCAGCTTCTATGGTGCTCAAATAAATGAAATCTTGTTTCTTTCTTAGACAAGAAATACACAATCCTCAATGTTAGAAAGCACCCCATGACATTGATTTACTATCATATGCTGAATCAACCCAATCTACATATATATATCCCAATAACTCGTGATGATATTTTTCATTGTACATCCAACCAAAATCCATCATTCCCTTAATTTACCGAAGTATTATTTTCACTAAAAGCATCTGTCTTTCCTTAGGAATGATTTAATACCATGATTCTTGAAATTTGGCAAAAAAAATGTCAAGTACAACATTTTTCCAATGACCTTCCTATATTTAATGATATTAACCTCTTTCTCTTCATCATCCTATAATAGTTTCACCTGGGTATCCACCAGAGTTATCATATACTTGGAATTTTGTATTCAAAATCTTCTAAAAACTTCATTTTCATATTTATCTTGAGAAATGAATATACCATTCTTTCCTTACGTTATCCATAAGGCCCCATACTTAAACCTTACTTAATCTTTAGTTATTACAAGATTACACATTGAGGATCTTTTTAGGTTTAGAGTTTTAGAGAATTAGACCATAAAACATGCATTATATCCCACATTTAAACAAAGTTGTTACAATAAAATATAGTATTCATTTTTCCCATCAACGGAAACATATTGAAAATAAAACATGGATTCTTTCTTGACACTTCCTTGACACTATCATCTTATCATGTACCTTTCCCTTGACCTATGAAAACCATTTCAAAAACTTGGGATGAGCATAAAAAGCTCAGTAAGGGTTATAAAAATATGGAAAGGAAACATGAGTTCATATATACATAAGAATGAAATCATACTTTACCCATAAAACATAGGAACTTTAACATACCTCATCAAATCATGAATAAATCATAGAAATCATAAGACATAAAGGTAACTTGAGGCATTCATAACATTCTTACATAGGGAGTAACCCTCTTGGTTACGTTCGGAATACCCATCACAGTATATTCCCTAAATCTCTACGGAGAAACCTCAACGTTTAACTCCTTCACATTACCCAATGCATTGGAGAGCTATATCAGGCTCACCCACCCTTATTTTATCACAGAACCACCCGTCTTCATAACAATGCCCAAGAACCATAACATAATCGTATCACATAAAACATGCATAAAGGAAACATAACATTTCCACTTTTTAATCACAAGATATCAATACAACACATTGATATAAAAACATTATGAAAACCATTTTCAATACCAAAATAAAAGAAAAGTAAAACATGGTATTTATTTTTCTTTTAAAAAAAGGTATGGCTTGTAGAGGAAGCCGAAACTCAAATAATAGTCACGGCGGCGGAGGAGTCGTTGTCGCTGCATACGTACGAAAAAAAAAAACAAAAAAACATTCCTTTTGTCGTTTAGTAAAATGATTCATATAAAAAAAGATTCCTTTTGAATAAGAATAAAAGTCAAAGGGGTTTATACACCGTATAAAAGAAAGTTGTGTATAAAACAAAATATGCCTCAATGAATGGAGATTGAGATGAAGTCCCTTACCTCGTGTCCGACTTGACTCGATCTTTCTTTAATATCCTGAGTAATAAACTTGAGTTAATTTCTACTTTCTTAAGAACCTTTTTCAGGTTCATTATTCCTTTTCTATCACTTATTACCATGTCATGAACACTATGTAATTATTTAAGTTAATAACGGTCGTTTTAACGATCATTGGTACTTGAGTAAAAAATAAACTCTTTATAATTACAAGTTTTTCCTGCATCCATTATATCTAGAGTTATACTCATGATGTAGATATCATATATATCATATATATCCAGTATATACATGCATTTATAATATTACATAACATTTAGAGGTAAGAAATGAAATGCACCGTTCATGGAGACGGTAAGCCGTACGTACGCATGAACGTTACTTCCATTTCTGTTTCATATTTAATGGAATTAAAACATAATGATAAATAATAGTATTTTAATTCCAGTATGGTATCATATATAATATCATTAAATATATCCTTTATACGTACCACATATGGTATTAACGAATCAAATCACTTTGAGGGGGCGGTAGTCCGCACTTCCTAAAATGAAGATATCGCGTATACCCATAATGGAAGCCATAAAGGTATACCATAAATGAAAAATACAGAAGATTAAGGAAAACATAAAAATATTATATATCATATATAAATATAGTGACATCTTAATGGACACCTTTGAAGGTGTTAGAATAATATTGAACAATCATTGTTTCGTGAGGCAAAAATTCGCCATCCACGGAAACAGTATGTTCTTTAACCATTAGATGTAGGTGTGTGTAAGTGTAGCTCTAATACTTCTTATAACAAAATCCTAGTATATGTAAGATACTGGTGTTGTTACAAAATAAATGAATAAAAAGAGCTTAGGGGGTTGGAGAAGCAAAATAAAACATAATAACACAAGAGAAGAAATTACCTTAAAATCAGGTAACTCTTTTTGATTTGAGCTCAAAGGCTTCATTGGGAAGACTTATGCCCAAAGTGAGGCTTAAAGGAATAATAGAGAGATGTGGAGAGACAAAATGAGCAGGGGTTGGCCGAGCCAAAGGCTTTGGAAGTGTGGGTAAGGAGGTAGAGGTGGGTGCCTTTTATAAGAGGAGAGGAGGGGAACTCTTGGAAAGTAATGAAATGTTACTTTATTTTAAAATGAGTTTCGTATTTAAAAGGTCCCACATTGATATAATTCGAGTATAAGGTGATAAGGGTTTGAAATATACCCATAAAATAGGTTTTTGACATTTTTAGGTCTTAGATTTTACATTATCTTTTCATTTTATTTAAATCGTTAAATAATGAGGTAATCGCTGCATCATCATGATGTCATAAATAATTTAATTTATTTAATGTCTAAAACTTATGAAAAAATACTATGATGTAGGAAATATTTTTATATTTCCAATGAATATTTATAGTCTAAAATATCATCTATGTAGACAAAATTAAAAATGTTTTACTCAGGTGATACATTCTTTGTTATATTTACTTTCTTTAAAAAAAATAAAAAGATAACAAGTAACTTTCCACAAAAGTGATTCCATGGGGTCCCCAAGTTTGGAACAAGGCATCCCATGGTCGGCCATGAGACAACCAGTAGCATTAGGACACATGTTGGTGTCATTTTTTGTTATTATGATTTTATTTTATTATCCTTAACTACCCGATTACTCATTAATCAAGATAATTAAAGATAATTACCGTCGTTACTATTCGTAATGTCCAAAAACAAAAGAGTATTGATTACATAATTTGGACCTTCTGATTACAAATATGTAATCTATTTTACCAAATTCCAAACACAGAAATTTCAATAATTAATTTAAAAATATTTCTCGTTGTCAAAACAAATAGCGGGTTTTTTTGAAACAATATCTTTGAAAAGTTTGGAATTAGTTTATGCCCAATTACAAAGTGAAATTAATCCTAATGACCACCATTGTATTAAATGGTAAAAATATATTATAATTAAACTTTAATACCTATTAAAAAGATAATCTAACCACATAATTAAATTAGATGAAAAAGCAGTTTTGATGTAAAATGCAGTATTTTCCACTATTCATAAAAAAATGAACATTGTCAAAAAAATACCAAAAATTTATCCAATGTAAATTTCAATGTCGCAATCATAATTAATATGTTTATTTTGAAAAATAGAGCTTATAAAATTGTCAAAAGTTTGATTTAAAAATGGTTTTCCATCAAAAGGCAGTAAAACAATCTTTTAAAAATATTAGTGTATTCTATGCTTAAGATTGGATTTATTCTCATTTTAAGCCTCTAAAACACTATCTAATTCATTAGTAGACATATATAAAAATACCTATTATTCATTACTTACTTAGGATGTTACATCCTTCCCACCTTTAGATAATTGCGTCCCCGCAATTTATTTACTTATCGAATAAGTGGGGGTATTTAGCCCTCATTGCATTTTCAAATTCCCATGTTGCCTCTTCAATCATGTGGTTTTTCCAAAAAACCTTTACCTGATGAATCACCTTATTCCTTAACACTTGCTCCCTGTGGTCAAGAATCTAGACCGATTTTTCCTCATAAGATAGGTTCTCTTCCAGTTGAACTACCTATGTATTCAAAACATGAGATGGATCTAGCATGTACTTCCTTAACATTGAAACATGAAAAACATTGTGTACCTAAGATAAAATCAGAGGTAAAGCCACTCGGTATGCAACTGATCCATCTCTATCCAGAATTTCATATGGTCCAATGATCCTTGGACTCAGCTTTCCTTTCTTACCAAATCACATCACACTCTTCCATGGTGAAACTTTGAGAAAAACATGATCACCTACCTCAAAAGAGAGATCCTTCCTCCTGTTGTCCGCATAACTCTTCTGCCTGCTCTGAGCTGTTCTCATGTGTTTCTGTATCAGATGAACTTTTTCTGCCAACTCTTCTAACAATTCTGGTCCCATCAACGTCCTTTCACCCACTTCATCCCAAAAAGCTGGAGTTCGACACCGCTTCCCATATAACGCCTCAAATGGTGCCATCTGTATACTGGAATGAAAACTGTTATTATAAGAAAACTTAACCAAAGAAAGATGTTGGTCCCAACTTCCCTGATAATCCATCGAACAATCCCGTAGAATATCCTCCAATGTCTGAATTGTTCTTTCTGACTGCCCATATCATTGCGGATGAAAAGCTGTACAAAAATTTAATTCAGTACCCAATGACTTTTGAAGGCCCTTCCAAAAGTTAGAAGTAAACCTGAGATCATGATCGGATACAATGGATAGAGGAACTCTATCCAACCTGACTATCTCCTTAAGGTACAATCGAGAAAGTTGATCTAGAGAGAAAGTATCTTGAATAGGAAGGAAATGAGTAGATTTAGTCAAGCGATCAACAATAACCCAGATTGCATTATTACCTCGAGATGTCTTCGGTAATCCCACAACAAAGTCCATGGATATATTCTCCCATTTCCACTATGGCACTGTTAAAGGCTGAAGCATCCCTTTTGGTAACTGCCGCTCTGCTTTAACCTGCTGACAAGTCAAACACTTCACAGTAAAATCAGCAATATCTCTTTTCATTCCATCCCACCAGTAATACTCTTGAAGATCTCTATACATCTTAGTACTGCCAGGATGAACTGAAAACGGAGAACTATGAGCTTCACATAACAACTCTCTCTTAAATTGTGAATCACAAGGCACACACAATCTCTTCCCAAATCTCAAAACAAAATCACTATCAATGTTGAATTCATACAACTTACCTTTCTGAACCAGCTCTACCTTTTTCTGCAACTCACTGTCTTGCTTCTGTGCTTGCTTGATTCTGTCTGATAGAGAAGATTTCACTGATACCTGAAATAAAACAGAAGGAAATCCTGCACCAACAACTTCTATGCCAAATTTCATCAAATCCTTAACCAAAGGATCATGTTCCAAATGCAACATTGTTAATGAAGCATTAATTTTTCGACTCAAAGCATCAACCACTTTATTTTCTTTTCCCGGATGGTAATGAATTGTACAATCATAATCCTTGATTATTTCTAGCCATCTCCTCTGTCTCATGTTCAATTATTTCTGAGTGAATATATACTTTAAACTTTTGTGATCGATATATATTTCACACTTTACTCCATACAAATGATGCCTCCAAATTTTTAAAGCGAAAACAACAACAGCTCATTCCAAATCACGTGTAGGGTAATTTACCTCATGAGTTGTCAACTGTCGTGAAGCATAAGCAATTACTTGATCATTATGCATTAGGAAACAACCAATTCCTTTCAATGAAGCATCACTGTAGATAAAAAACTCCCCATTCCTGGAAGGTAGTGCCAAAACTGGAGCATTCACTAATCTTCTTTTCAGTTCCTGAAAACAATCATCACATTCTTTTGTCCAGATAAACTTAACACCCTTCAGAGTTAGATTAGTCATTGGACTAGATAATCATGAAAAATTTCTAACAAACCTTCGGTAATATCCTTCCAAAACAAGGAAGCTACGAATCTCAGTTACATTTTTGGGTCTTGTCCATTCTTCAACAACCTTTGTTTTTACAGGATCAAGAGTTATCCCATATTTAGAAACAATGTGGCCAAGGAAATAAATTTGTTGCAACCAAAACTCACACTTGCTGAATTTCCCATACAATTTCTTTTATTTTAAGGTTTTCAAAATAACCCTTAAATGTCCTTCATGATCCTCTTTACTTTTAGAAAACACCAAAATATCATCAATGAAAACCACCACAAACTTATCCAAGAACTCATGGAAAATTCTATTCATTAAGTCCATGATTACAGCAGGTGCATTGGTTAGCCCAAAAGGCATTACTACAAATTCATAATGGCCATATCTTGTACGAAACGCGGTCTTCGGAACATCTGCTTCCTTTACCTTCAACTGATGGTAACCCGAGCTCATGTCAATCTTTGAAAAATACTAAGCTCCCTGGAGCTGATCAAACAAATCATCGATATGAGGCAAAGGATATTTGTTCTTAATAGTGATGTTATTAAATGCTCTATAATCAATGCAAAGTCTCATAGAACCATCTTTCTTTTTAACAAATAAAACAGGATCACCCCATGGTGATGTGCTAGGTCGAATGAAACCTTTCTCTAATAAATCTTGCAATTGCTCCTTCAACTCTAAAAGTTCAATTTGATCCATTCGATAAGGGGGTTTTGAAATTGGCTTAGCATCAGGAACTAAGTCTACAGTAAACTCAACTTCCTGATCTGGTATTATTGCAGGCAACTCATCAGGAAAAACATTAGGATACTCATTTACCACTGGCACATCATTAATCAGAACTGTTCCTTTATTTTCAACGATGTGTGCAAGGTAACATTCATTTCCATCTTTTACAAGTTTCTCAGCCTCTTGATATGTTATCAATAATAAGGGTTCATTCTTGTACACAAACTGAAAGTCTTTCTGAAAAGAAACTTCTTTATCTCTACAGTCAATCTTAGCATGGTAAATAGAGAGCCAATCCATACCCAGAATAACATCAAACTCTACTAGAGGTAAAATAATAAGGTTTTCAAGTAGGTTCTTTCCACGGATAAGGATAGGAAGATTCTTATAAATTCTTTTTGCCTCAACATTTCCCCCAGGTGTTTTTACCACAAGTTCAGGAGTCATTTCTAGAGATGGTATTCCCATTTTACTAGAAAAGGTTTCAGAGATGAAAGAATGTGTAGACCTCGAATCAAACAACACACTAGAATAATCTGAAAAAACAAACAAAGTACCTGATACAACTTTATTTGATGTCCCGACATCTGCTGAAGTAGTTGCAAAGGATTTCACCAGCCCCTTCTGCTTGTAGTCTAACTGCTTCCCATCACTCAAGATCTTTGTCGGACACTCATTTGCATAGTGACCCATCTCATTGCACTTAAAACATTTCACTAACTGTAAATAAAATTTGGTCTTACCATCACCCTGATCTTTTTCAGTGAAATCACGAGCCTTATGTCCCATATTACCGCATCGGTAGCACTTTATAGAATTCAGAAGACATTCCCCAGCATGCCTTTTACCACATTTATCACAAACTGAAAACTTAGTTTTCTTACTGTCAGACCTTTTTGAAGAATTCTTTCCTTTATCTTGCCACCTCGATATCTTCTTCTGTTGGTTGTTATAGAACACTTGATCATCAGAAAACTCCATTTCCACCTTCTCATCACATCGAACAAGCTTTTCATAACTTTTGAACTCACGAGAAGCTAATTCCCTTCGATATTTTGGCTTAAATCCTGAGTAAAAACAATTGATTTTACTATCAAGGTCTCGGATAAAATTTGGAGCATAACTTGCCAATCGAGTGAACCTTTCTTCATAGGCGAACACTGAGTCTTCCTCTTGCCTCAATTCCAGGAATTGTTTTTCCATCCTAAGTCGAATAGCCTTAGGAAAATACTTCTCAAGAAACATACCTTTAAATTTATCCCAGTCAAGAGCATCAATCTCATCAGCGTCCCTGATATTTTTAACCATCGACCACCACTGATCTGCTTCACCCTCCAAACGGTAAATAGAAAGACTAACCTTTTGATTCTCTGAACACCCCATGACATCAAAAATCTTATCCAGTGCTTCAATCCACCCTTCAGCTATCACAGGGTCAGATGATCCTCTGAATGATGGGGGATGTTGCCTCATGAAATGTACCACCACTAACATGTTCCTCTGCGGTTGATCTAGCTGATCTTGTGCATGGATACCACTACCATTTATCGCTTGATTCAACTATTCCATTACTGAAACGAACTGTTCAGTTCCAATTCCGGCCATCTCAGGATGCTGATTCGGAAGGTTATTTCCTTCTGTATGCCTTTCTAGCACTGCTTCCCTGTTTCCTCTACAGAAAACCATTCTGAACAAACATGTATTAGATGAAGCAACATGGTAATCTTCAAATGCTATATCACTTCAATTTGACCATAAAAAAATATTTTTGTATAATCATTTAATAGAATTCTAACTCCTAAAGTTATATAAACCGACCTTTGATACCAACTATAAGGCCCCAGCCTTAAACCTTACTTAATCTTGAGTTATTACAAGATTACACATTGAGGATCTTTTCAGGTTTAGAGTTTTAGAGAATTAGACCATAAAACATGCATTACATCCCACATTTAAACAAAGTGGTTATAATAAAATATAGTATTCAGTTTTCCCATCAACAGAAACATATTGAAAATAAAACATGGATTATTTCTTGACACTTCTTTGACACTATCATCTTATCGTGTACCTTTCACTTGACTTGTGAAAAACATTTCAAAAACTTGGGATGAGCATAAAAATCTCAGTAAGGGTTATAAAAATATGGAAAGGAAACATGAGTTTATATATACATAAGAATGAAATCATACTTTACCCATAAAACATAGGCACTTTAACATACCTCATCAAATCATGAATAAATCATAGAAATCATAAGACGTAAAGGTAACTTGAGGCATTCATAACATTCTTACGTAGGGAGTAACCCTCTTGGTTACGTTCGGAATATCCATCATAGTATATTCCCTAAATATATTTGGAGAAACCTAAATGTTTAACTCCTTCGCGTTACCCAATGAATTGGAGAGCTATATCTGGCTCACCCGCCCTTAGTTTATCACAGAACCACCCGTCTTCATAACAATGCCCAAGAACCATAACATAATCGCATCACATAAAACATGCATAAAGGAAACATAACATTTCCAATTTTCAATCAAAAGATATCAATACAACACATTGATATAAAAACATAATGAAAATTATTTTCAATACCAAAATAAAAGAAAAGTAAAACATGGTATTTATTTTTCTTTTAAAAAAAGGTATGGCTTGTAGAGGAAGCCGAAACTCAAATAATAGTCACGACGGCGGAGGAGTCGTTGTCACTGCATACGTACGACAAAAAAAAACAAAAAAACATTCCTTTTGTCGTTTAGTAAAATGCTTCATATAAAAAAAAGATTCCTTTTGAATAAGAATAAAAGTCAAAGGGGTTTATACACCGTATAAAATAAAGTTGTGTATAAAACAAAATATGCCTCAATGAATGGAGATTGAGACGAAGTCCCTTACCTCGTGTCCAACTTGACTCGATCGTTCTTTAATCTCATAAGTAATAAACTTGAGTTAATTTCTAATCGCTTAAGAACCTTTTTCAAGTTCATTATTCCTTTTATATCACTTATTACCATGTCATGAACACTATGTAATTAATTAAGTTAATAACGGTCATTTTAACGATCATTGGTACTTGAGTCAAAAATAAACTCTTTATAATTACAAGTTGTTCATGTATCCATTATATACATAGTTATAATCATGATGTAGATATCATATATATCATATATATCCAGTATATACATGCATTTATAATATTACATAACATTTAGAGGTAAGAAATGAAATGCACCGTTCATGGAGACGGTAAGCCGTACGTACGCATGAACACTACTTCCATTTCTATTTCATATTTAATGGAATTAAAACATAATGATACATAATATTATTTTAATTTCAGTATGGTATCATATATAATATCATTAAATACATCCTTTATACGTACCACATATGGTATTAACGAATCAAATCACTTTGAGGGGGCGGTAGTCCACACTTCCTAAAATGAAGATATCGCGTATACCCATAATGGAATCCATAACAGTATGCCATAAATGAAAAATATAGAAGATTAAGGAAAAAATAAACATATTATATATCATATATAAATATAGTGACATATTAATTGCCACCTTTGAATGTGTTAGAAGAATATTGAACAATCATCGTTTTGTGAGGCAAAAATTCGCCATCCACGGAAACAGTATGTTCTTTAACCATTAGATGTAGGTGTGTGTAAGTGTAGCTCAAATAATTCTTATAAAAAAATCCTAGTATATGGAAGATACTAGTGTTGTTACAAAAGAAATGAATAAAAAGATTTTAGGGGGTTGGAGAAGCAAAATAAAACATAATAACACAAGAGAAGACATTACCTTAAAATCGGGTAACTCTTTTTAATTTGAGCTCAAAGGCTTCCCTGGGAAGACTTCTTCCCAAAGTGAAGCTTCAAGAAGTAAGAAAGGGATGTGGAGAGATAAAATGAGTAGGGTTTGGCCGAGCCAAAGGCTTTGGAAGTGTGGGTAAGGAGGTAGAGGTAGGGGCCTTTTATAAGAGGAGAGGAGGGGAACTCTTGGAAAGTAAAGAAATGTTACTTTATGTTAAAATGAGTTTCGGATTTAAATGGTCCCAAATTGATATAATTCGAGGATAAGGTGATAAGGGTTCGAAATATACCCATCCAATAGGTTTTTGATAAGTGTAGGTCTTATATTTTACATTATCTTTTCATTTTATTTAAATCGTTAAATAATGAGGTAATCGCTGCATCATCATGATGTCATAAATAATTTAATTTATTTAATGTCTAAAAATTATGAAAAAATACTATGATGTAGGAAATAATTTTAGAATTCCAATGAATATTTATAGTCCAAAATATCATCTATGTAGACAAAATTAAAAATGTGTTACTCAGGTGATACATTCTTTGTTATATTTACTTTCTTTAAAAAAATAAAAAGATAACAAGTCACTTTCCACAAAAGTGATTCCATGGGGTCCCCAAGTATGGAACAAGGCATCCCATGGTCGGCCATGAGACAACCAGTAGCATTAGGACACATGTTGGTGTCATTTTTTATTATTATGATATTATTTTATTATCCTTAACTACCCGATTACTCATTAATCAAGATAATTAAAGATAATTACTGTTGTTACTATTCATAATGTCCAAAAAAAAAAAGAGTCTTGATTACATAATTTGTAACTTCTGATTACAAATATGTAATCCATTTTACCAAATTCCAAACACAGAAATTGCAATAATTAATTTAAAAATAATTCCCGTTGTCAAAACAAATAGCGGGTTTTTTTTTGAAACAATATCTATGAAAAGTTTGGCATTAGTTTATGCCCAATTCCAAAGTGAAATTAATCCTAATGACCACCATTGGATTAAATTGTAAAAATATATTATAATTACACTTTAAGACCAATTAAAAAGATAATCTAACCACATAATTAAATTATATGAAAAAGTAGTTTTGATGTAAATGCTGTATTTTCCACTATTCATAAAAAAATGAACATTGTCAGAAAAATACCAAAAATTTATACAATGTAAATTTCAATGTCCCAATCATAATGAATATGTTTATTTTGACAAATAGATCTTATAAAATTGTCAAAGGTTTGATTTAAAAATTGTTTTCCATCAAAAGGCAGTAAAACAATCTTTTAAAAATATTAGTGTATTCCATGCTTAAGATTGGATTTATTCTCATTTTAAGCCTCTAAAACACTATCTAATTCATTAGTAGACATAGATAAAAATATCTATTATTAATAACGTACTTGGGATGTTACATTATCTCTAAACTAATGAAAAACATAAATTCACAAATCACTGGGATTTTGAACTCACTTATCATGAATTTGAAAAACTATATGCACTATGCTTCATCTGCTCCTCCAATTATTATGTCATTGACATATACCGAAACCATAATACTTTGATTACTATCATTGTTCACATATATATTTTAATCAAATTCACCACGCTGGAAACTGAGCTTCTTCAACAAATGGTCTAGTCTTGAATACCATGCTTTTGGTACCTGCTTCAAACCATACAGTGCCTTCTTCAGCAGATACAATCTGTTCACATCTTCATGAATGAGAAAACCATTTAGTTTATCAATGTACACTTATTATTCTAGAACCCCATTCAAAAATGATGACTGGAAATCCATATAGAAAACTTTGAACCTTCTTTGAACTGCTATGACCTAGAATATTTGTATTGTCTATAGCCATAAATAGGTAAAAAAGTTTCATCAACATAAATAACCTCAATCCAGGAGTACCCTTTTCACACTCGTCGTGATTTGTTTCAAATCACTATTCCATATTCATTAATCTTTGTGTGAAAGACCCATTTAGTACTAATGACATTCTTATCTGTTGGTCTCAAAAAGAATATCCCATGACTGATTCTTTTCAATTTGGTCTAGTTCTTCATTCATATCCTGAACCCAATTCTCATCACCAACCACTTCCTAAAAATATTTAGGCTCTACCTATGATAATTATGATTCTTCTTGTAGAGTATTCATCCTAATTATATGCACTGGCATTGTATGGTCACTAATTATGTTATTTCTATCAATTTTGTCTCCTATCTTCTGTCTTGGTAAAGATAATGAATTATGCTCATCCTTTTCATTATCTAAATCATCTTCTGAATAAACCTATGGAACTAGAGAATCCCATGATCTTCTTGTCTCGTTGTCACTATCATATATTTACATCATGAATTTCAACTACCTTTCATAGACTCTTGTTAAAGTATTTGTATGCTTTGTTTTTCTTTGAAGACCAAATAAATCTCCCTTCATCTCCATGGGATTCAAACTTCCCATGTTTCTCCTTATTGAGAATGAAACACTTACTTTTAAAGACTCAAAAGTACTTAAATTATGGATTATTTCCATAACATAGCTCATACAAAGTCTTATCTTATTTTGGAAATAGTAACGCTCTATTTGAAGTGTAGGATGCTATCATCACTGCTTCTTTCCAAAATTTCTCTAGAATATATTTCTTAATGACCATTGTTTTAGCCATGTTTTTGATAATACAATTTATTCTATCAACTAATCCATTATGATATGGAGTTCTTACTGATGATACTTGATTAATTATCCCATGTTTCTCAAGATAATCCTTCACTTGTATATTTTTGAACTCTATTCCATTATCTGTTCGGATCTTCCAGATTGTTCGACCCAACATCTTCTCAACTTCCCATTGATAGGTTTTTATGAAACTGAATACCTCATATTTGTGAGTGATGATTTAAAACCATTCCATTATACTATAAAAATCAATTAATATAACATAATATCTCTTCTCATCAATATACCTCGGTGAAATTGGCCTACACACATCAATATGCACTAACTCAAGCAATTTTGTTAACATTTGTTCTTTTGGATTATATGTTTTTAAATTATCTTATGTTGTTGACAGGAATCACACGTATAGGTAAGATCACATGATAATCTAGGGAGATCTCAAGTAGCATCATATTTCACTAGATCTTCCAAGGATGTTTGGCTCAAGTGGCAAATATGTTTTTTCCACAACTTATTTTCTTATTCCTTGGACAAAAATCACATATCTTATTCTCCAACCATAAGGTAGATATTCCCTTTCGTATGATTTCCCTAAAAAAAAGATACCATATTTTCCCTTGATGACACATAATTTCTTGGAAAATATTATGAAATTTACTGAGTCACATAATTAACTGAAACTTATTAAGTTGTGACTGAGTCCTTCAAAAACCAAGACATCTGCACGTCTCATGTCTTTTCCACCAAACTTTTCTTTTCTAGAGACAATAATTTTCAATACCTTATCATTATCAAATATTATGATACCTTCTTTATTATACCTAATCTCAGTCACCAAGTCATTATTTCCTATCATATGTGAGGTTCATCCACTATCAATGATCCATATTCCAGTGCGATTTGATTATTTAAAAGAAATCCCTAAAACAACTGGCTACTCAAATCTTTTATTCTTGATACATGTTTTTCAATTCATACCCAGTATTAATTGAAAATAATTTTCTTCCTTAGTGTATGATGGGCTAGCTTTATCTTGCAACACTACAAACTGATTTTTCATTTTCATCTTTCTTGATGGTTCACTGAATTGCTTCTTGTGACCGATTTATTAATACTTCTACACATTCCTCTACATGATGGATGTACGATATCTAGCCATGTTTCCAAATCCTCCACACCAATAACAATGGCCCTCGAAATATGTTATATAGTATTGCACTTTGTTTTTTTTCCATTGTTCTTGTGCCCTTCAGTATCTCTTGGCTATGGAACACACATTTGGTGAGTGTTCCATATTTCTATAGAAATAACACCTGATGCGAGGTGTATTCCTACGTGTCACTTATACACTACTGGTTGTCCCTTGGATTCTCTAAATATTCCGACTATGCTTTGTACCCAAATTAATTTTCAAAATCAGAGTGGGTGCTTGTGGTCTGACTTCAACCATGACTGCTTTATTCTTTTAATTAATCCCTATACCAGCCTTATTATTTTTATTTGACTATTTCTACTTTTATAATAGACCTTTATTCCCCCCTAAATCTTCTCGATTTCCTGAATGATCTAATTTCTTGATGTCGTACCGATAGTCGACATTTTTTCTTGATCCTTAATATTTCGTTATAGAAAAATGAACTCCTCGTCAAGTTCTTTATAACATTTGATTTGATCTTTTCTAGTTTGGGTAAAACTATCAGATTTATCTTTTCTGTTCATCAATTTTGATCTTGTACTCAACAACCTTATCTGAGCTCTCTAGAAATGAAGACTTCAATTTTTCAATTTCTTCATTCATCTCAGAATTATCTTCTTCATACTACTGCATATAGAGTTTGGAATCATGAACCAATTTTTTGGATTTCTTTTTTTGGATCTCCAAACATCTATTTCCTCAAGAGAATCTTCTAATTTGACCTGAAGGTAAACGCCTCCTTCAACTTCCCCTTCTTCACTATCAATTTCTTTTTTTGTTACAATATTTCTGATAACTAACACCATATCATCAGCTTCATGATCTTTGTAGTCCTCCAATTCTTTTACCTTAGATTCTTATGAACTATCATCTTCTCTTAAAAGCATATTCTTCTTTTTAAAGATTTTTTAAACTTTTTCTTCCCTTTCTTATAGGCTGAAGACTTCTTCATGGGAATTTCAACTTCATCCTCATCATATTCTTGAAAATTATTAGGGAAACTTGCTGCAAGATGTATAACTTTTCCATATCTAAAGGATACAAGTGGAAGTTTCCCTTTGAACTTTCCTTTTCATCTTTGAATATTTGAGAAAAGGTACAATATCGCCTCATATGTTTCTTCATCTTCTTGTCCATATTCAATGGTGATCTTATTTATGTCCTTGAATGCCACATATTTGGAATTCCCTTTTTCCACAAAATCATTATCATCATTTCTCATTTCATATGCTATAAGAGTGTTGTGCAAGTTATCCAATGTCATATCCTTAGGATCTTTATCTTTCAACATAGAAACTTCCAGATTGAACTGATGTGGAAGTTTTCTCAAGATATGTTTCAAAATATTTATATCTTTGATAATTTCTCCAATACCATGCATGTCTTCCACAAAAAAATTTACCCTATAAAAGAATGTATCAATAGTCTCATTAGGGTTCATTCTAAGATACTTATAATTATTCCATAGAACCTGTAGCTTTTCTTCTATGACTTATGAGTCACACAAATAAATATTCAGTAACTTTTCCCACAAATCATGTAATGTTTTTCATGACATAACCTTTGTATAAATTTCATTTGATAGGGATCCACCTAAAGGATTGATCCCTTTAGCACCAACATCCAATTCCCATATTTTAGATTTTGATAAAGAATCACTATCGATACTATCTCAAATACCATTCATCTCTACTATAAATACAACCATTCCTAAAGATTGAAAGTAGTGATGCATCTGATTCTTCCATAGTTTAAAATTATTCCCATCAAAGATCAGAATCCCTTTGTGGTTGACCACCTCCATTTCTTCTACTGAGAGAGATTCATTGAATTTTAACCTTTCCCTTTGATACTAATTTTTAGGTTTACTAGATCAAATACCTTGAGATGGGGGTGAATCAGGGTATGAAATATTAAAAGTACCACCCCATTGGATCTTGTTTTTTCATTAAACAAAACACACTTCTCTATTTATCATATAGAAAAGTATGGAAAACGTTAAATCATTCACAAGACACAAAAATTTTACTTGGTTAACCCTTATTGGGATACATCAAAGGAGTATACAATGGTAATGTGCTGATGTACCAAATCCATTAAAGATCACTACTAATTACAAGGATTGGGCTATATCACTTATATACCTAGGCTCACTACCTTTACAAGATATCGGGTCTACTCACTAAATTCCCAAGGGTCACTCCCTATGAATCTTTCTCTAGCTCACTGCTGGTTGAAAGGATCACCATTTTTTTCTTCCTTCACTCACTATTATTGAAAGGGATTCACCCACAGTTTAAGGACTTTTAGGTCCTTTTATAATCTCTAATGAATACATCCTTATTTATATATGGATTCTTTGTTGAAGTTTCACTTTCATCCAATAGATGAATACCACATTACCACAGATGTACTGGGCAATGCCTTCTTAACAACTTTCGTGATGCTCACTACCTTTGTAAAGATCCTCTTTTGTGTGCTCAAATAGTATTTGTGAAGCACCTTCTTTCGAGATGTTCAATTAGCCTCCATGAAGCACCTTATTTCTTGAAGATCAACTAGACTTTGAAAAGAACAATCTTTTATGAAGCTCAAATAGACTTCTCTAATCTCACATGTTTTTGTTATCTTTTTATAGTCTTTGTGAATTCCTTACTTCCGCGATGGTTAGAACATTCAGTTATATTTTATAGACATTACGAACATATTTGAATGAAATACCTTCACAAACCACTTTTACGAACCATCTTCGTGAAACTAGAGACTTAAAATTCTTGTTGAGTCTCGATGCATCTTTTGAAGGGGATAGAGGCCTATTTATAGGCGTTTCCAACCGAATCCAGAACCTTCTATCCATGTCAACACCATTTGGCGGAGCTCTTTCATTTATTTCATAGTGCTCCCTATTTTTCAAAGATCCATGAAAATTTACCATTCATGATGCTCATAATAATCACAAATCATTCCATAAAAACCTTCATAGCACCGTAATTCTACACTTGCGATGCTCTTCACCTTCACCATTCGCGATGCTCATCGTAGTCACAGATCTCACCATCAGAATTATTTTATTCTTTGAAAAAAGAACTCTTCATGAAGACCATATTTACGAAATTCATGGCTTTACTATATTTTCATATTGAATTCAAGAAAAAACAACTTTCTCAATGCAATCCAAACTCCAAATTTTGGACCGTTAAATTTTGGAAAACACTAGGAAATGACATCACCTTATGTATGATCTTTTCTGTACCACTTCCAGGGCATCCATTCCTTCATCTTGGATATTTTTCAACATACTGTGTCAATAATATTTCTTGAATTTAATACTTACCATGGAAAACTACTTTTTCCACAAACATAATCAACCCAAAAATGCTACAATGATACCTTGAGGGATTTCCCGACATTTTCTTTATCTCTGTAAAAACAAAATTGGTAAAATTGAAGAATATAAGAGTAAAGGGATTAAAACATGTTTAAAACATGTGCGGAAAAGTTTCGTTTAGTATTTCTTAGCCATAACCCTTTTAATACTCTATTATTATATACTTTGGATTCAAATTCCTTATAACATGTGCTCTTATTTTAATAAAGGACTATATGTTTAAAAATGCCCTTATATTCTATAATAAAATGAACCACAACCACAACCCCTACAACTATATGAAATTAGAAATACCATTAGTCTAAACCCAAACTATACCCTAGTGTATCATGAATGCACTCCCCATGTACTATAAACTTTTATCCTTCCAAAACACAAATCTATGTTTCCTTAAGGTGGTGACTAAAGGAGATCATCCAAAGAGAGTGGTAATGTTTTTCACTACACCTTCTTAATTCTTTTTTTCTTATATCCCACAAACTGATTCTATCCATGAGAGTATTAAAACTCTAATATAATTAAAATTATGGTATATTTTTATGCTAATATAACATCCTTTTTCTACCTTCCTCAAAAATAATTGAGAAAAAACAAAATATATTCATGTGTGTGTTTTGACTACCACCTAAATGAAAGACATGTTAAATTTTCCAGAGCTTCCTTTAATGGATGTTTGAAAAATATTATTATATAATATAATAGTATATGTATATGTTTCCCTCAGAACATGTGTTCTGGTTAGGAATCACTATTTATGAATGGTTTCCAACGGATTTGTTTATAGAACTGGAAACACCCAATGGTTCTGAATCCAAATGGACCTACTTTACAAAGGTAGGCATTCATTAGTTTTGTTGAATTATGACTCTTAAGAACTTGCATTGGTCAAGAGAATGGGAGGTTTAGATCATCACACCCTTTTGGGGGGAATTATTGCATACTCTGAGACTCTCTTATAGATTTAAGATATGTTTGTGAATCCTTCATTAATTCACAAGTATGAAGTAGGTCATCCCAATATTAGATATCAATTATTAGAATGTTTGGAATTCAGAATCATCTATATGTATTTGAGGTTCTTCATCAATGGAGATATATGTGTGTCTCTGGGATTCCCCATTGATGGTATCCTCTAATATATTACTTAGATATTCTTTGCTCATTATCACAATGATGCTGGTTTTTAAGCCACTCAGTGGAGTAATTTAGAGTTTATGGTCATCCCAGTAGATGAATGTCACTCTAGAATTTATCATCATCCAAGGATATAGAAGTTTAATCTGGAGTTTATTATCATCTAGGTAGACAATGGTTACTCTGTAGTTTTATCATCATTCAGGGAGATTGAAGTTTTTTTGATGTTGGGATCGAACCCATAGATGGGATACTTACGTATCATTGATAAATGAATCATAACCCATGTATTTTAGTTACATTTAATGTGACAAATAATAACTTTTAAGGTCTTGTTATAAGGACTCAACCATATAGTTTAACATCATGTGGTAAGGACATCTAGGTGGAAGGTTCCTAGTCAAATCTTGGTGTGTGACTTATGCCTAATAAGCCCAAAAAAAGCTAGAAGGAATATTAGCATCCATGTTGAATTAGACTATGCTAGGAATATGTACCATAGAGAACATGGTTGATTTAGAATGTTAGTTTTGAACCTCAGGGAGGCTTCCTACGTATTCTGTTTGGATGTGAATAAAAGACCATGTAGTTCGATAAGTCTCGTAGGTGAGTATGGCCCTTTTAGAGGATTAAGTTGGGGTTTATTCTTGAATATCATGCCCTAATGAAAGGTAGTATGATTGATATATAAACTCATGATGGTTTAGGGGACTAATTTTGGGTTTTCTTATAATGAGGATGCTCGAATTAAGGGAATTAGGGTTAGAATCCTAAGGAGGATGTCCAGTGATCTCGGGCCCTAAGTGAAGGCTTCCTACATAACCCAGTTATAGTGGGAATCATAGTTTTCTTAGTTCATTCCTTCATGTGGATTGGGTGTATATTTTTTTCATTAAAAACCTCTAATACCATGTGATTCATACTCCATGTGAGAAACAAGAGGATGTGAAAGATTCAACAAACCACACACACTTTTCCTCCTTCGCTGGTGGAAGAGGCTGGAACTACAGTGGAAGAGGTTGTGGCTACAATGGAAGTGTTCATAGCTATGACATTTCCATATCTTCAATTTACATTGTACATAGACCCAACATAAATAAGGAATGAAGGAGAAATATGTATAGAGAAGAAAGACTACAACCTCCAACATGAAAGGCTAGGGAATTCCACTAGGATGGTTTCCCTTTGACTGGTCTTGGGAGATGAGGGAAACTTTTCCTTTATCAAATGGAAAATAAAGTGTGATCCTTATCCTCTCTACCCGGAACTAGATACTTCGATTCTTAGAGATTTGAAGAGAAGGATAGAGTTCTATCCCCAGAATCCAGAATCCAGGATCAGGAACTCTGCAACATTGTCCCTAGCATAGGGTTCAAGTGATAATAGATATACAAATCTATAGATTCCCCAAGGATCCCGACCCTCTGGTAGGAAAAGTGTGGGAAACCTCTAACCGTATAAATAAAAATCCAAATGGGAGACATGCTAATGTGCCTTTCTCTAAGGTTTTGCAAAATAGGAGGTCTTGGTAAAGGTTTCAAAATGGCCCCTTTTAGAAAAGGCATCCAGTAAAGGTGAAATATTACCATGAGTGGATTTGAAATAGGCTTTATGAAAGGATCATGTAGGATGAAGGTATGGGGTGAACCAAGGAGGACCATGCAAGGGGTGAACCACACAAGGGGTCTCCACACAAGTAGGCTTGGGTGAACTGGTTTTACCTTAGGTGAGGAACAACCTGGATGACTAAACTTGGGTGAAGCTTTGTTCAAGCCTTCAAGGGTCTATATAGGGATTCCCAAAAGTATGCAAGTTCTTTTTTGAGGAAGTTCATGTTGTGAAAGTCTTCATAAGTCTGGGGGTTGGGTGCACTCTTCTTATAAGTACTGTTTATTTTTAACAATGAATGGACATAAGTCTCCCTATCCCCCTTTGTTTCCCTCTCTTTAAGTGTTATAAAACTACCTTGGATATTTTCGAGGACTCGATCAAAGAACTAGGGTGAACAAAGTAGCAATTGGAATTTAGGGAAATTCTTCCATATAAATGAAGGCCCCAAGGGTCTATTTATAGGAAAATATGAGACCTTGGGAGAAGGTGACTAGTAATGCAAGTAGGGTGTCATGAAAGTACTTGTGTACCGACAATGATTGGATCTACCTTGGGAAAACCACTTTGTGATCCTTTGAGAATCTTGAAATTATTAATCTATTTTCTCCACTTTTTTATAAGGAATTTCCCTATTTCACTTTTTCATCCATGTGATGAAACAAAGCGTCAACAAAATCCCCACCCCCCAGGATTGGTTCCAAAATGAAAAGAGGGTCTAATCCTGAGGTAAAGGGATGAAAAAGACAGATCAACCATGCAAGTTTCCATGCTTAGATGGCCACACAGGTCTATCGCACAGGTAGACTTCATCATCTATAAATAGGCCCTTCACTTTAGTGAAAAACTTTCACGATTCATAAAATTGAGCTCTCTCTATTAAAACACTTTTCTGTTTTTTTCTTTCACATAGATACAATATGTATTTGAGAGATGCACTTGTGCACCACATGTTTGACCGAGACACTTGCACGCCTAAATTTCACTTGCGTCCCTTAGTTCCTTTTCCAAATTTACTTTATTTTATAATTTTTTTCAAAATGAACCTACTCTTAAATGAATTTGATATTCCTTTGTAGGTTCTATAGTTCCCAATAAGATCGCAACTATTGATTAATTGGTTAAAAATTGAACCAAGGAGATGATGAAAATCATAGTGCATGATTACTACCACATTTGTGATACCACTATTATTGATCTAGTAGAGTATCTGAAGAAGTATCACCATGATTTTTTGAAGGGTAATTATCTACCACTTTACTGTTATGACTATATACAAGAAGTCCTCCCTCTAGAACTGCAGAATTATCTCCAAATCACTTGGTTTCAATAAAACAAGAACTTTTCATCTTCGAAAATATATGGTGTGGGAACATATATTAAATCCAGGATGGTTGCCACAACCTATGTTATGAATCATATCCCATGTTCTCTAGATCTAAAACCACATATGGTCGAACTAAATCCACAATGTTATTATTCAATTTTTCAAGATTCACAAATAGATTAATCGAAGGACTGGAAGAAAAGTTGGGACTTTTATCCAAGAGGGAGTGATAATACTGCATCGATATAGGCATAATAGGTACACAAAACTTGTGTATATTTTAAACAAGATCTATAAAGTGTCAGAATTTATGAGGCTCTATGGGTAGGGAAAATGTATGTGTATAGGATTGATGATTTTGTGCCAAAACTATCGAGCCGATGGAGTCCAAAAATGAATTATTTCTATTTGATGCATGGATAAGTGGGTATTAGTTTTTGGGACGTTCAAAATATATCCAAGGCTCTGATACTTATAGATATGTTTGACGAATTAATCCCCCTATAGAAATATTGAATGATGTTGATAGGATGCCAGCTTTGGAACGTGATCTACTAAAGATAGCTCACAAAATCAATAAGGAAAATCCCCATGCAAAGGGGGATATTCATCCAAAGACTTGGATGGGAAATTTCTTGAAGGAGAAAGGGAAAGGCCCCAAGTGAAAGCATCCAATGATCTGCCCAAATTTGGTAAAGAGAAGAGCACCAGAAACTTTTTGTAATATTCTATAAAAAGGAGAGTTTGAAAAGTGGGGATATGAGATCAACCCCAAAATTATTTCCAAGATAGATCTTGTGGGTTTTTTTGGATATGCGGATCAATATTTATCTATTTCATGTCCATGATTCCAAAGGTGGTATAAGGCCTGGATTACTTGTTGTAGCGGCCAAATTGGAAGAGAGGAAGATGGTGGGGTTGGCTACCCCTATTCTGAAAAATATTTATAATACTTTTTTGCACATTCATGGAGGGATGGATGCTTTTCTAATTTTAGTACCATTTATGGTTTTATGGGGATGGATCATGACTCATTTTAGAACCTATACTATGTAGATTGGGATCCAGGTCCTTGGTAGCTTGTTAAGACCATTCGTTCAGGCCTCTACCCTTATCTTTGACACCTCATGACATTCCGACAAGGTTGTGTTTATTCAAGGAGTTCAACTTTTTTCCTTATAGTAATCCTTCCACATAAAGGTTTATTGATGATGGTATGACCATAATAGCACCGAGGTCATATATTCTAGCTTGTAGGGATGATGTATTGAAAATCAGGATTGATTGGGAAATCATATGTGAGGCCTATTCTCCTTATCAATTTTCACATCAATTAAAATGATTGAAATATATTACTCTATCCCCTACAGTGCACGTTATACTAGAACAACATCCGATGGTGGCTCAATAGCTATGGTTTCTGATAGCCATAGAAAAGATAGGGGAAGTGATCAATCTGTATCTGGATAATATCAAAATCAGATTGACTATCTGGTATTCTGAATCTTGGGTTGCATCATACCCTGAAGGGGTGATAAAAAATGTTGTTCCTTAGGTTGGAGTAAAGTGGTGGAGTAGCAAAAAACCTTCTCATTTGTAAGGTGCTTCATCTACGTCAGAGTCCGAGTCATTGGAGTCAGAGGATGATGATGAAGAGACTCCTAACTCACTAAAGAAACCTCATAAAAGATATAATATACCTACCAGAATCAAGAGGGCCACACCATCATCACTAACTAAGGCTAAACTTAGGTAGTCTAGTCGCTATCGCCAAGAAGAGAATCATGTTTCATTTTCTCATCAATCATCTACGATGATAGGAATTGGGAAGCCCATCTAGTCTAAGGCTGTAGGATCAACTTCATAGTAGGATAGAATGTATTCATACTACATACAACCATAAGCAGTTAAAATGTGGTTGAACTCATTTTGTGATGCTGAAACTATGTGGGAGATTATATGTGAGCGATTGTATATTCTAGGGATAGGAGATCTTTGAGGATCATCTGATATTCTCTTTGAGGATAATTATATTAAAGTAAGAATCTATATCTGGGATCTATAGATGCTCACACATGAAATCTAAAATTCAATCCCCACCACAAAATGAGTGAAGGAACTAATAGATCATGGCACTGATGATGGTATTGATCCTTCATATTTTGAGGAATGGTGCAATTTTTTTGATCCTAAAGATGTAAATTTTATTATTCTCAAACTATTTTATTCTTTTCCTTCAAAATTATTCAAAGCAATATCACTATGAGAAATTCCATTTTAATTTGAAGCTAACTAAAGGAAAAGAAACTGAGGTTCCATCGCCACAGTATTGCCCTAGTGGTACTCTACTCAGGGATGATGGATCACCCCTCAAATCAGGATAAATATCACTAGGCTGATAGGCCATGGAGGATGAGATAGAAGGGGGCTTCTTGTTTCCAATACCTATTTTTGGAGATGATGATTCTATTCCTCCTTTGAAGAAAATGAAGAAGCTGGTATGCTAGAGAAAGAAATCTATGGATGAACACTTCATTAACAGCGGTAAGTCTTCCTAACATCATCAATTTTGACCTCATCCAAAGAAAGTACTTAAACTTCTTGGAATTATAGGAACCTTTTATGTTTCTTCCCTAAAGGAAGTTACAAATGACCTTATGAGAACTGAGGAGGGAACTTCCGACCAAGTGCAGACCCCAACCTATAAAATGGAATCTTTGGCTAAAGAGGCATCTAGGAAAGAGAAAATGCTATATACTCCCAGTACCACTCCTATTACTACTATAAGGAGAGAAGAGGCATCTGGTATATCCGAAGTGCTTTATGAGAAGCTATATATCAATAACTGACTTCCACCTCTATAATATTTTAGGTTCATCGCATGTACCAGAAAATCCTACGACCACTAATGATGACCTTATGACTAATACTAAGGAGGATGTTTGGGGTGTAAAGTCATCAAAGGAGGGTCTTGAACCAACTACTCTAGGTGCTCTCATGGGTGAGATTAACTTGAGTTATGGGATATCAATAGAATCTATGGAGAATATTGGCATGTCCCTTGATGAAATATTGGAACACACTAATATTCCTACTACTTTAAAAGAATTTTGGATTATATATAAATCAAATGGTTGTGAGTCTTTATTTTCCATCCAATCAATATTTTAATGCCTAGTTCTATAATCATGATTAGTTGAATATAAATCCCCATCCAAAAAAACTACTACAATAGAGGTTCCTGGAGAAGGAGTTGAAATCACTCTCGATCCCACTATTGAGGAGGATCCGTCTCAATGGAACCTTGAGACATGGAGTTTTCCTGAAGTCCATCTAGCTGGTCCTGGGCTAACCTAGGAAGTTCCCCTCAATAAGAAATGACATCCCAAAATACTAAGGCTAAGAAATATAGGGAAGAATATTCTCAAGCTACTTATCTGCTGTTAGGTAAGGGTCACCAAATATTGTGATTATGTCCCATTATTTCCATTATTTTGAAGCTAATGATGATTTTAGTTCATCATTTAGGATGGTCAACCTCTATGGCTTGGTTTGATGGTGAAACTTATGCATTAGCTCAACCAACATTAGGAGGGAAGATAGCTACTATTGGGGAGGGAGCAGAACATGACACTTCTTTAAGTGCATTGATTCCAGAGTACACCCCCTTATGATAGTGAATATAAGTCAGATCCATAGTTCCATAATTCTCTCAGCATCAGACATCGCAAAGCTTGGAGAGATATATGGAATATTATCTCTGAGACACCCCTTAATGAACTGCCTTCATGAATCCCATGACTTTCAGCATTATTTATCATGTTGGGATTTAATTGTTTTTATTACCATGTAATCCACAATGTAGTGAAGGAGACCATTCAGAGTTGGTAACAAGAGCATAACTATTGGAAATATCTCATAGATGAGTAATTTTCACACCATTATCGCACTAAAATCACTTGGTGAAATACAACAACCTGTTTCTCACAAATTCAAGGTATCTACCTGCATCAGGTTTTCCCACAAGAGATTACTTATTAGGTATCACTCTGGAAAGTTTGAAGGAGAGCACACACAAAATATTAATTCTTTTGATTAATATATTTATTTATTTAGAATTCTATCATGCATGTGATCAAATTCTGGATAAATAAATAATCTGATGAACTCCCATATGTGATTACTTATTAAGTATCACATGAACATGCACCAAAGCATGAATTCAGAGCCCAAATGATAGTTAATATAAACAAAGATATAATTAATTAAATAAACAACCAATTAAAATTAATTCAAAAGGAAATCAAACATTGTTAAAAAAATGACATGTAATTACCGTCACTTTCATCGTAACTATGAAACAAAATTATTATCCTACCATCACGACAACGACACAACACATAAAATAATAAATAGATATCACTGTGCTCATGTTTCCACAGTTGTCACCATAAGACACCGTCAGTGATCACAAAATAATAATCATTGCTCCACTCCATGCAGTCACTGATACATCGAACCACACCATCATGCACTACCACAAAAATTATTGGATCTGTATTCGCTCTTGGTGTGCAATAATGATCTTTGGAAGTGAGGCAAACCTCTATGCACATGGATGACACACCCAAACTGCCACTGCACTCTTGGAATGAAGGATTGTGGTTTTAGGTTGTTGTGCTGGTCAGTAGAGGAGAAACCAACCATCGTGGTGCACGCTAGGTGGATGGTGAAGACAAGATGCTGCTTAATGGTAGGGGAGATATGCGAAAGGAAGGAGGGGGGATGGGGTGGGGGACTGTCTAAGGGAGAGTAGAGGGGAGTAGGTAGGAGGGGGTGTAGGGATGCTGGGCCATGAGGGGTGAGGGGTGGGGCGAGAAAAATTGGGGAGAATGGTGGGGTGGGTAGGAGGAGTGGGGGAATATGGGGATGGGAAGGTGCTGGTTAGTTAGGGTGAGGGTGGGGCATGGGATTGGAGAGATAAAAGGATGGTGGGGGGATAATGTGGGAGGGGGGAAGTGGTCAAAGTGGAGTGGGGATAAGGTGGGGGCGACAAGTAGATAGGTGAGATATGAAAAAAATTCAAAATATAAATAAATCTAATTATCTAGATAAGTTAAATAATAATAGTAATAATAATAATTGAATTATAATAGTAAATATTAAACTAATTAAATATAAACAAAAATAATTAAGAAAAAGTTATAGAGTTGAAAGTACATAAATTTTTATGCATGTTTATTTAAATAAAAATTTGAAAATAGTATCACTATAATTAAATATTAATATAATAGAATTAATAAAATAAAAAAAAATATAAATCAAACTACTAATAAAATAAGTGTTAGAATTTTTTTAGTAAAGTAATATTAATAAAAAAATAATAATTAAAATAAATAACCAATACTAATATATAATTAACTAAAAATTACAAAAATAAAAAAACACTACAAAACTATGAAAATAAACTAAAAATACTAAAAAAGAGTAATTTTTTTAATTAAAACTATGTTAAACAATTATAAAAATACAAGATAAATCCATGTACATTAAATTCCCCAAACTTAAAATTTTTCACTCTTGGGAAAAACAATCAGAAAAAAACAAAAGTGGGACCGTAGACAAATCAAAACATAAAAATTACAAGGTCAAAATTTTTCAATCTCTTTTACCCATAATATATTATGCTTCATTTAAAAATTCAATTTTTAGAAATAATTTTTCTGCCACTCACATTCTTTCCAAAACAAGTATGTGAACTCTTGTATCATGTGACCTACCTCACCATCACTCTTATCTCTAAAAATATTTGATCAAAGTCATGCTCAATTCTTGTAAACATGCATTTTTAAATAGACTTTACATGAATTTTACATATCCACTAGTGGAAATCAAAATAATGCACCAATCTGAAGGACTATACTGAGGTTCAAATATGGGATGACGTGTCATAAAAAAACTATGACATTTTTTTAAAAAAGGAGGGATAAATATTGTAATAAATGAATGATAAATTCCAATCCAATTGTCTCCCTCAAACTCTCTCCCCCACACTTAAAACATTTCTTGTCCCTAAGAATATGATAATATAATGTTTTTCTCTTTTTATCTTTTCTTTTTCCTCTCTTTTTTTAGACACAACTCACTCAAATAAGATGGTCAGAAAAAACTCGTGAGTATCAACTCTAAAACCCCATGAAATAAGTGTTAGATAAAAATACCAAATAATGGTACATAAGTAGCATGTACGCTGTAACATCTCAATGAAATTATGTCATATAGAAAAATCTCTAGCTCCTAGAGTAACAGATCATCACTTTTATAGGTATCACAAAAAGTGAGTGTCACCACGTAATGACCACCAATGTAATCATTGTTGAAACCAAAAAGAATCTATATGCCCATATAAAAATACATGTAATGAATGTGGCTATTGTTAAATAGAACACATATGATCCTGATTTGATAATGTCAATCCATGTGCATCAAATGACTCACTTCCCCTTAAAGGACCCCTCCATGAATAAATATCTCCCCACACTTAGATTGAAAATTATCATGAAAATATTCAAAAAATTGGTAGGGAAGGGTATCATCTATTTGATCATCCAAAAAGGATTCTTCTTAACATCTAAGGGCTACACGAAGGAGAAATTTTATGGATGGATCAGTGGGTTAATCAATCTGAAGAATCAAACAAAATCCTCATCCATTTTAATGAAACTTTAAAAATTACTGTCATTTTGATGGAAAAACATGCCAACTTGTAGAATAAATAATATAGTGGATATTCCCTCAAGAAAAATACAAACAAGAGATGATGTAAAATGGTACATAGTCCTCATAGGTATGGAAATATAATGTTGTACAACACAGATGAGTATGAGTGCAAATAAGTGTCTAAAAAATATAAAAGTTTTCAATTTTTTTGAAGCATAAAATAATATCAGTAAAAATCTAAGTCATGAGATCAAGGATCAATGAATTCCAAACAAGAATCATGTGCACAAACTTCCCAAGGATACAAGTGGTATGTTCTCAACTGTGTTATGACAAAAATGTAGTGGCTTTCATGTGGGTTCATGAATGATAGGAATGTTAGTTTTTTTTAATTTTTAAAAAATTTCTTAGTGTTTTTTTGTTAGTTTGCATGGTGTTTTTGGAAGCATAAAATATAGAAAATATAAAAAACTTCCCCATGTAAGTGACGATAGATGTATAAAGGCTTTCCATATCTGATGAAGCTCCAAAAATGGTATACCTATAAAAACTATACATTGAAAGCACATACTCACATCATATCAAAGAAGTCACACCATAATCAAAAGAATGTGGATGATAAAAATATATATGATGAATTCAAATTCACTATAGTTCCAACAGAAAATATATTGTAGTAAATACATGCATTTTTTTTCAAAGTAAAACTAAATGAAATGAAATTAAATGTAGTGAAAAGAAAACCAAAAAATTATGGGTTTCCTTCGATTGAACACTAAGTTTATATATTTATATATACATTGTTAAAAATCCACCTGGATTGAACAGAAATATATACCATGCATATGCATATTTTTTAGTAGAAGTGTGGAATTCATTCATTGAAACTAAATTTATCCTGTAAGATGCACAAAATCTCAATGAAAACTTATCAAAAAAATGGATGGTTTGAACGAAATGAAAATATCACAACTCAAAAGGTAATAAATATACCAACCTGAAGAAAATATCATTGAATAATTGAAGTTTGTAAAAAGGGAATCATGGGAAAGATTAATAAGATTACCTCTTTGAATGTGCATAGGTGAAAAAATGCTTTTATTTGACTTCATAAGTGGCCAACTTATATCCATGACATCCTTGAATGTAGTATATAGGTTGATGATGTATCCAAATTAATTTTCACACCCAACCACTATCATAGAGGAATCTATTGGTTTCCAACTCAATTAATGCTCGATGGTTTCATTGATTGTGCCAAGTCAACAATATTGTTTTAATATGTGGGTATTTCATGTGAAGTGTTTTCAACCTTGATGCATGGGGCAAGTGGTGTGGGATCATTTAGAGTAGATGAATCTATTCTATTAATAATGACATATTTTTCAAAATTTTCTTTTATAACACCCTTATCATATTTCTTTGTTTGTACATGTTTCACCATAAACTCAGGATCCTCTAGGAAATCCCATTCTTTCATTAGTTCTAGAAAATTATGAGTGTTTTCTACCACCAATACTAACTGTTTCTCTAACTCCAATTTTTTTTCCAGATGACTCCATTTTAGAAAAAGTTTGTAACTCACAAAGATTTTCAAAAGGAGGTGATTCAATGTCATTTGAAGTGATGTCCTCTTAAGTGTGAAAATCCACTGTCTCTCGGTTCAATTATGAATCTATCATATTAAATAATGGTCCTAGTTAAATTTCCTCCTCATCCTTAAAAGGTGAAATTTGATGGACATTGAACATGTCCTTTTTTACTTTGGGATGGCTGGGTTGTGAACTAAAAGAAGGAGGAAATGAAATAACATTTTTCGAGGGACCATTATGTTCAACAGAGAAGAAGACCAAGATCTCATATTCTTGAAATGTGATTATATTGGAAGAATTAAATTGTGATGGAGGGGAGTCATCAATTTTATGATAAGAAGGCAAATCAATCTCATTATCAGACTCGAGACATGGATGTTGTTCAAATGGAACCTCTATTGAACTCTCCTCAAAAGAATTGTTTTGAATTAGATCATCAAGTGGAAATGAGGTAGTTTGTTCGAAAATATTATTCATTTGATTTATTAAATTCTTCAATTTATTTTCTAGATATTTTGTTTAGGAAACAACTTTTCATTACTTTTATCTTGAAGTTCAAACCTCCATTTTGTCTTAGTGATAGAATAAATAAACATGCACCCAATTGTTGAATCATTTGTTTCACATGAATTATCAAGTTCTAAATTTTCATGAAGGATTTGACTTTGAAAATGATTAACAAGTGGGTAGGAATTAGCAGTAGGATATGGATCATAACACAGACTTGAATGATAATCATTAAAATAAACATGTTTACCTAGAGAGATCATGTGTTTTGAAATATTGTATTTCATACCTTGCGATGTTGGTGGGTAGGGTGGGTATTGGTTGTAACTGTGTGGTGCGACCCATGTCATTCTGAACTTCTAGGTGTCTTGAAAATCCATGCAATGAAAAATTCCCAGAGTAGTAAACTGTTTTTTTGTTTTGTTTTTTATTTATTTTTTACCTGATTCAATCTTTTAAATGAACTCTCATTGATATTATTCTCCCCAAAAATGGTGTCAGAAATTTGGCACGAATGTCTACGAAAAAATTTGAAATATTTATTAACCTACCAACTACTATATAAGTGGGGAGTAGGGTCGAACCACATAGATAATTTGAGTAGACACTAGGAATATCCTCTTAGATGAATGTTATAGTAGATGAGATTTAATCATGATTAACAGCTAAAAATTCTAAAAAGTAAAAAACTATTTAAAAATGGCTATTTAAATTAACTAAAAAGATCTAAGTCAACTAAATTAAGTTATGGAAGAAACTGATGGAGATGGAAGTGTCAGAGTCATGACATCCATTCAGGTGCATGCAATGTAAATTTTTTAATTCCCACATTTGAATATTTATTTAATTATCACCAATTCAAAATTTAATCAAAATACTATTAGGTTTAATTCTATGATGTTATAAATTATTCTAATTTTCACACAAATTATCTGTCATTTCGATCTTTGTCGTGATGAATAATTAGCACGTCATTATAGCACCGAATCACTTGGTGAAATACAACAACCCATTTCTCACAAAGTCGAAGTATCTACCTACATCAGGTTTGAATGCAAGAGATTACTTATTATATATCACTCATAAAATTTTGAAGGAGAGCGTACACAAAATATTATATTTTTCAATTAATATATATATTTATTTAGAATTTTCTCACACGCACGATCAAATTATGGTAAAATAAATATTTTGATAAACTCCCATCAGTGATTAATTAATAGGCATCACACAAATAGGCACCAAAGCATCCATGAAGAACCCAAATGAAAATTAATTTCAATGTAGATATAATTAAATAAATAAACAACCAATTAAAATTAATTCAAATGGTAATCAAACATGGTTAAAAAATAAGGACATGCAATTACCATCACTTTCATCACAACTCCGACACAAAATAATTATCCATCTATCATGAAGAAAACACAACAAATAAAATAAAAAATATATATCATTATGATCTTGTCTTCGTAGTTGTCACTGTAAGATTTTATCGAAAATCATAAAATAATAATCATCACTTTTTGTTGTGACTGATACATCTAACCACACCATCGCGCGTCACCCCAAAAATTATTGGATCTGTATTTGATCTTGGCATGCCCCACTGATATTTGGAAGTGAATAGAACCTCTACGCATGTGGATGAGGCACCCAAACTGCCACTGCACTCTCAGAATGGAATAGGATGGTTTCTGGTTGTTGTGATAGTCAGCGGAGGAGAGACCGACCATCGGGGTGCACGCTAGGCATATGATGAAGATGAGTTGCCACTTGCTGTTAGGGGGATATGCGGTAGGGGGGATGGGGTGTGGAACTGGCTAAGAGGGAGTGGAGGGGAGCAGTTAGGAAGGGGGGGATACTAGGTCGCGAGGGGAGAGGGGTTGGGGAGTGTCATTGGGGATAATGGTTGGGCGGGTGTGAGGAGTGAGGGAATATGAGGATGGGGAGGCACTGTGTAGTTAGTGGGGAGGGTGGGGTGTGGGATTGGAGAGGGAAAGGGATGGAGGGGGAATGGCGTGGGAGGGGGGAAGGGGTCATATGGGAGGGGGGATAAGGTGGGTGTGGGGAATAGATAAGGGGGAAACAAAAAAAACAAATTCAAAATTTAAATAAATCTAATTATCCAGATAAGTTAAATAATAATAGTAATAATAATAATAATAGAATTAGAATTGTAAATATTAAACTAAATAAATATAAACAAAAATAATTAAGAAAATGTTGTAGAGTTGAAAGTATATAAACATCTAAGCACATATAATTAAATAAAAATTTGAAAATAGTATTATTATAATTAAATATTAATACAACAGAATTAATAAACTAAGAAGACTAATATAAATCAAACTACTAATAAGATAGAAGTGTTAGAAAAAGGTTAATAAAGTAATATTACTAAATAATAATAATTAAAATAAATAACCAATACTAATATATAGTTAACTAAAAATTATAAAAAAATAACAAAAACACTATAAAACTACAAAAATAAACTAAAAAAACTAAAAAAGAGTAAAATATTAAATAAAAAATATGTTTAAAAATTATAAAAAAATCCATGTACAACAAATCCACCACACTTAAACTTTTTCAATCCTAGGAGAAACAATAAAAAATAAACCACTAGTGGGCCCGTAGACAAATCAAAACATAAAAATTGAAAGTTCAAAAATTTTCAATCTCTTTTACCCATAAAATATCATGCTTCATTTAAAACTTAATTTTTAAAAAAACATTTTTTTCCACTCACATTCTTTCCATACATGGAATCATGTATCATGGGACCTACCCCACCATCACTCTTATATCTGAAAATATTTGATCAATGCCATGCTCAATTATTGTACACTTGCATGCTTACCATAGGATTTCCATGAATTTCACATCTCCACTAGTGAAAATAAAAAGAATGAACCATTATCAAGGACTTACATGAGGTTCAAATGTCTATGAGGCTGTGGGACAATGGGTTATAAAAATACTAGGACCATTTTTTTTGAAAAAAAGAGGGTTGAATCTTGAAATAAATGCATGATAAATTTAAGTTAAAATGTCTCCATAAAAATATTGCTCCCCCATACTTAAAACATTTCTTGTCCCCAAGAATATGATAATCCAATTTTTCGCCCTTTTTAATTTTATTTTTTCCTCTCTTTTTTTAGACACAACTCACTCAAATAAGATGGTCAGGAAAAACTAGTGAGTATCAACTCTAAAACCCCATGAAGTGAGTGTTAGATAAAAATACCAAAGAATGGTACATAAGTAGCACATATGCTTTAACATCTCAATGAATGTAGGTCATATAGAAAACTCTCTAGCTCCTGGAGTAATGGATCATCACTTTTATAAGTATCCCCAAAATCGAGGGTTACCATGTAATAACCACCAATGTACTCATTGTTAGAACCAAAAAGAATCTATATGCCCATAGAAAATAAATTTAATGAATGTGGATACTATTAAATAGAACACATATGACCAGGATGAGATAATGTCAATCCATGTGCATAAAATGACTCACCTCCCCTCAAAGAACGCTCTCCATGAATAAATCTCTCCCCCACACATAGATTGAAAATTATCATACAAATATTCAAGAAATGGTTAGGGAAGGGTATCATATATGAGATCATACTAAAATGATTTTTCATGGATTCTAAGGGCTACATGATTGAGAAAATGTATAGGTGGCTCAGTGGGTTAACCAAGATGAAGAATAAAACCAACGCCTTTGTCATTTTAGTGAAAATTTCAAAATTCCTATCACTTTAATGAAAAAATATGGAATGTTATAGAAGAAATAACATGGTAGATATTCCCTCGAGAAAAAGATAAACAAGAGATGATGTAAAATAGTCTAGAGTTCTCACAAGTATGGAAATATAATGTTGGACAACACAGATGAGTATGAGTGTAAATAAGTGTCTCAAAAATATACAAGTTTTCAATTTTTTTGAAGCATGAAATAATATCAGCAATCATCTAAGTCATGAGATCAAGGATCAAATCATTCCAAACTAGAATCATGTGCTCAAACTTACCAATGATACAAATGGTATGTTCCTGAATATGTTAATAAAAAAATCTATCAGCTTTCATGTTGGTTCACTAATGATAGGAATGTTAATTTTTTTCATTCAACTTCTCTGTGTAAGTGGAGATAGACGTGGAAAGACTGTCTATATCTGATGAAGCTCCAGAAATGGTATACCTGTAAAACCTACACATTGATAGCACACACTCACATCATATCAAATAAGTCACACCATAATCAAAATCATGTGGATGATAAAAATATGTTTGATTAATTCAAATCCACTATAGTGCGAGGAGAAAACAGATTGTGGTAAATAAATGCATTTTTATTTAAAATAAAACTAAATGAAATAAAATTAAATGTAGTGAAAAGAAAACTAAAAAATGATGGGTTGCCTCCGATTGGGATCTAAGTTTACGTCTTTATCCATACATTGTAAAAAATCCACCTGGATTGAATGGAAATGTATACCAGAAATCTGCTTCTTTTTAGTAGAAGTGTGGAATCCATTCAGTGAAAATGAATTTATCCTGCAATATACAAAATATCTCAATGAAAACTTGTCAGAAAAATGGATGGGTGGAATGAAATGAAAATATAACATCTCAAAAGGGAATGAATATACCTGTCCTAATGAAAAACTCACTAAATAATTGATGTTTGTGCAAATGGAATCAATGGAAGGATCAAGAATATTACCTCTTTGAATGTGCTCAGGTGAAAAAATGCCTTTACCAGTCTCATTAAGTGGTTAGCTAATATTCATGACATCCTTGAATGTAGTATCTGGGATGATGTCATATCCCAATTTGTTTCCACACCCAACCACTAGCACATGGAAATATACTAGTTTACAACTCAATTCATGCTCTATAGCTTCATTTATTATACCAAGGTCAAGAATATTGTTAGCATATGCGTGTATTTCAAATGAAGTGTTTTTAACCTCGACGCATAGATCAAGTGGTGTGGGATCAATTGGAGGGACCATTATGTTCAACAGGGTGTAAGACCGAGCCATCATATTCTTGAAATGTGATTAGATTGGAAGAATTAAATTGTGATGGTGGGGATTCATCAATTTTATGATAATAAGTAAGATCAATCTCTTTATTAAACTTAGGACATTGATTTTGTTCAAATGGAACCTCTATTGTACTCTTGTTAAAAGAATTGGTTTGAATTAGATCATCAAGTGGAAATGAGGCAGCTAGTTTAGAAATATGATTCATTTGGTTAACTAAATTCTTAAATTTATTTTCTAGATATTTTGTTGAGGAAAGAAAATTTTCATTACGTTCATCTGGAAGTTCAAACCTCCAATTTTTTCTCAGTGATAGAAGAACTAAAAATGCACCCAATTATTGAATTATTTTTTTCACATTAATTATCAAGTTCTAAATTTTCATGAATGATTTGACTTTGAAAATGATTAACAGGTGGGTATGAATTAACAGTTGGATATGGATCATAACAAGGACTTGAATGATAATCATTAAAATAAACAGGATTACCTAGAGATCTGACCTGCGGTGAAAGATTATATTTCATACCCTACAATTTTGGTGGGTATGGTGGGTACTAGTTGTAACTGTGTGGTGCATCCCCCATCATTCTGAACTTCTAGGTGTCTTGAAAATCCATGCAATGAAAGATTCCCAGAGTAGTAAACTGTATTTTTTGTTTTTTTGTCTTTTTATTTTATTTTTGACTCGAATCACTCTTTTAAAATAACCCTCAATGCTACTATTCTCCCTAAAAACAGTGCCAGAAATTTGGCACGCACATCGCAATGCATGAAAATTTTCAATATTCATAAACCTAATAACTACTAAAGAAGTGCAGAATAGGGTCGAACTGCAAATAGAATGTGAGTAGACACTAGGAATATCCTCTTAGATGAATGTTTTGGTAGATGAGCTTTAATTGTGATTAACAACTAAAAATTCTAAAAAGTAAAAAAATATTTAAAAATGACTATTTAAATTAATTAAAACTATCTAAGTGAACTAAATTAATCTATGTAAGAAACTGACGAAGATGGAATTTTCAGAGTCGTGACGTCCATTCAGTTGCATGTAAAGTCAATTATTTAATCCCCACATATGAATATTTATTTATTTAATTATCATCAATTCCAAATTTAATCAAAATACTACTATGTTTCATTCTATGATGTTATAAAATATTCCAATTTTCACATAAATTATCGTTCATTCCGTTCACTGTCCTGAAAAATAATTTTCCAGTCATTATAACACTAAATCACTTAGTTAAATACAATGAACTGTTTCTCATAAAGTCAAAGTATCTACCTGCATTGGGTTCACTCGTAAGAGATTACTTATTAGGTATCACTCAGGAAAGTTTTAAGGAAAGCACACCCAAAATATTAATTTTTTCGATTCATATATTTATTTATCTAGAATTCTCTCGCGCGTGTGATCAAATTCTAGATAAATAAGTTCTCTAATGAACTCCCATCCGTGATTACTTATTAGGTATCACATGAACATACACCAAAGAATGCGCACAGAGACCAAATAATATTTAATTTAAACACGGATATAATTAATTAAATAAACAATCAATTAAAATTAATTCAAAAGGCAATCACACATGGTTCAAAAATAATTACATGCAATTAACATCACTTTCATCACTACTCCGACAAAAAATAATTAGTCCGCCATCACGATGAAAGCACGACATATAAAATAATAAATATATATCATGGTTCTTATGTCATTGAAGTTTTCACCATAAGCCGCTGTCGGTGATAGCAAAATTTTAATCATTGCTCAACTCCGTGCAGTCGCTGATACATTGAACCACACCATCACACACCTCCAAAAAAATGATTAGATCTATATTCGCTCTTATCATGCACCACTGATCTTTGTAAGTGAAGCGAACCTATACAGACATGGATAACGTGCCTGAACTGTTGCTACACTCTCAGAATGGAGGAGGCTGGTTGTTGGCTTTTGTGTTGGTCAACAGAGGAGAGACCGACCATCGTGGTGCATGCCAAGAGGATGGTGAAGACGAGCTGCTGCTTGATGGTAGGGGGGATATGCGGTAGGGGGAGGGGGGATGAGGTGGAGCATTGGCTAAGGGAGAATGGATGGGAGTGGGTAAGAGGGGGCATTGGGATGCTAGGGCACGAGGGGAGGGGTGGGGTGAGCAGCACTGGGGATAATGGTGGGGCGAGTATGAGGAGTGAGGGAATATAGGGATGGGGAGGTGTTGGGTAGTTAGGTGGGAGGGTGGGGGCATGGGATTGGAGAGAGAAAGAGATGGTGGGGGGATGATGTGGGAGAGGGGAAGAGGTCAAAGGGGAAGGGGGATAAGTTGGGGCAACTTATAGATAGGGGGGAAACAAAAAAAATCAAATTCAAAATTTAAATAAATATAATTGTTGAGATAAGTTAAATAATAATAGTAACAATAATAATATAATTAGAATAATAAATATTAAACTAATTAAAAGAAAACAAAAATAATTAAGAAAAAGTTATAGAGTTGAAAGTATTTAAATGTTTATGCACATTTAATTAAATAAAAATTTAAAAATAGTATTACTACAATTAAATATTAATATAATCGAATTAATAAACTAAAAAAATATAAACCAAAAAAATAATAAAATAAAAGTGTTAGAAAAAATATTAATAAAGTAATATTATTAAGATAAAATAATAATTAAAATAAATAACCAATACAATATATAATTAACCAAAAATTATAAAATAAAAAAAAACACTACGAAACTACGGAAATTAACTAAAAACACTAAAAACAAGTAAAATATTTAATTAAAACTCGGTTAAAAAATTATAAAAGTACAAGAGAAATCCATGTACATCACTCACCAATGCCAAACTTCTTATCAATATTGATGTTTTTCGAGCTATCATAACCCAAGTAGAATCCAGTAATAACAAAAAGTTGGTGGAATTCAACCGGTGAATCAAGGAGAAGGATATTCAAGTATCGCGTCCTTAATAAGAGTTGGATTATATTCAAGGGGAACTTGAAAAAATTTAGTTTTGAAATGGATAAGCACAAAAGGAAGGGGTTATTTTCATTGTGACTACCAAGGAAGTGCTTCATTAGGCCGAGGAGACTGGGGTTGGTCGCCTGAAGGAACTTCAAAAGGAAGCTGATGGGGCTCATGAGGCTATTAAAAATATGAAAAGTTATGTCAACGACCTCTTGTGATATAAAATAGTGAGACTCCATTTTTTGGATGTTCATGTGGGGATTTTGTTTCTCATAAATGGAGAGAATTTTGTTTCTGATCATCTATGTATTCAACCTTATCTTTTATTATAATTTTAATGTCGAAACTAATTTCCATATCATGATTTTTTATATCATCTATTCCTAATTACAAATATAGGGATGAGAGGCACTCTAAAATTTTACCTAATCCAAGGGGCCTAGTGAACGTAGTTTGAATGTTGCTAGGGTTATATGGAAAACCCTAAAATCATTGTGTCTTTTTTATCACCCTAATTTTTACCTATTGCTGATATAGAGTGGACTTAACAGGTGATACTTTAATTTTACTTAGGATTCCCCTTTTATGTTTTCAGCTGAACAAGTTTTTCCTTTTAAATTTTTATCACTCGATATTTCCTAAACTATATAGAGTATAGGCATAGAGAGCCGAGACTCAACCTTTTTCTAGATTTCCCTTAGAGATTTTCAGCCTGGTGAGTACTATGTCTCTTTTTATGGGAATTTTAAAGTAATGCATGTTGGACTAATAAAACTAGTGCTTTAGGTCGAATAGATTTGACCATGAATTTTGAAATTAGAACCCAAACAAGGCTTGATGGCTATGAATGTCCTGATTTTTTTTTATTTTAGATACTTCCAAGGGGAATATTGAGTCAGGATTTTTATGGTAACCAAATCTAAAATTTGAAATATAATAATAGAGGAGGTATCTTACAAGAATGAAGTTACCTCTATTTGACAAAATCGTTATGGGAGATGTATTATATAGGGTCTACTAGGGCATGTGCTGCATAGTCAAACAATGGAATCCTTAGGTTGACATGCCCCTTATGTAGGTGACTTATGCAAGGCCAACTAGGGAATGTATTTCATATTCAGGTAAAGAAGTTCCTAGGAATTTTGACATTCTATTACTGATAGATAAAGGGGTTAAAAATTTGGATTTCTAAAGACTATAGTGAGTGTCTTTACCAAGGAAAGATGTCAGAGTATAAAAGGGTCCATCTATTATGGAACATGCCATGAATGAGAAACCACTTCAATATAAATTTGGTGTGTGAAGGAGGGAATATTTGTCAAAAATGGGATTTATGATATTATTCTGTGTAGTTTAAAGTCATGCAGCAAAGACATATATTGTTTAGTTTTAAGTCATGCATTAATAACATTAGGGGAGCTGTGCAATATCAAGTCGTGCAATAAGGACATTAGGGTACTAGGTAGTTTAAAGTCACGAAACAAGGACATTAGAGGGATTTGACTTAAGGTATTTAGTTTTTACTTATGGTTTGATGGTTCTCCAATTCTTATTAATATATCTAGAAATATGGTACTATATTCTGGTATGGAAGGAGAAATGTTTAAGCTGTGATTTGTGGATTCTTGAATCTAAAGAGTAATATGGTAAAAGGGATAAATAACATTAGAGGCGGTCTCTTCCCAGAACAAAGTTACCACTATTTGAAAAACACATTATGGGGGTTATATTATACAGGGCCAACTATGGAATATGCTTCATAGACTAATAGTGAAATCCTTTGGCTGACAAGATCTTTCTGTAGGAGACATTATGTAAGGCCAACTGGAGGAACGTACTACATATTCAGGTAAATGATCTCTCAAAACTTATTAAATTCTATTGCTTAAAGCTGATGAAAGTTTATGGAGATTCAGATATTCCCTAGCACAAAGTTTAAATTATAGAAAAAAGTGACTGAATACAGAAGAGGTATTTCAAGTCATAATTTCTAAATAATTGGGGGAATAAGCTCTCTACTAAGTTCTAACCCAAGCACAAGAAGTATGGTTTCTATAGTTTTAGGTCATATGAATAAGACCAAAATATTAGGAAAATAATGAATGATATTATGGTCAAATGACCCAAGGTTATTCCAATATTCTTTAAAAAAATGAGAGGGAAAAGTATACACCACAATATTGGAGACTTTCAGGTCTAGAGAAAGGATATGATACAAATATGCAAAGGATAAACACTTTAAACTACAAGTTACTACAAACCATCATCAAATCTTAAAGGGATATAAGAGGATTCTCACAAGAATGAAGTTACCGCTATTTTAAAAATCCATTATGGGGGTTTTATTATAAAGGGATATCTAGGGAATATGATGCATAAAAAAATAGTGTAATCCTTTGGAAGACATACCATTATACAAAAAACTGATACAAGGCCAACCGAGGGCACATACTGCATAGTCAAGAAAAATAGTTCTCTAGTATCAAATATTTTTCCACCATAAAACAAAGAAATATTATGAAGATCTAAAAATATTCAATATTAGGAGTATGAAATGAGAAAGGAGTAATGTCCAATACACAAGGGAGGTATTTGGACCAATATTGACCATGAGTTCGGAGTCCCTTAGATTGATCTGATTCATATGTATAATGGGGACATTTCTTGTTTTCTTGGTGGGATCTCTAAGGAGAGGAACCAAAATAAAATCTCCTACATAGAAATTGTTTTAATTCGTATATGAAATAGTGGAGGATTTTTTATGTTTTGATACAACTGGGCCTAGAGTTAAAGATCTGGACGTCACTACGTATCTCACAGGGGTGAGAATCAAGCCACATGTAGTTCTTAAATACAAAACCCCACTCTGATTGAATTAATTAGTAGAGAATAATGGGGGTTTCTTTGAATAAAATTTCATACATAAGATGAGAACTTGTATTAAATCTCCTCACATAGATTTGACTCATATATGGGAGGAAAGATGCATTATTTGAAGAATGTTGCAACTGAGCCCAATATTTAAAATCTATACATCACTAAATATCTCATATGAGTGAGAATAAAGCCACACATAGTTCAATAAATTGGTCTCCTTGCATAGTCTTGGTCCATACAGAGGGAAAGGTGGTATTTATACGAGTCTTTTGGGTGTATATGAATGAATTGAGTTGGGTATTTTTATTATTCTTCTTTAATTTTTTAGTGAAAATGGACAGTAATAGATCAATTTCGTCTTTTCTTTTCTCTCTTCTACTCATATCATGTGTATGAGGATGGAAATAACAGAGTTAGGTCACTATATTCTTCTTCAATAAAAACAAATATTCTCTTCTATTTTTGTATCAGATCTTGAACATCAATATTTCATTGAAAATATGATATATATATATATATAATAATGTTAATTGCAACAACATTTTCATATTTTCTCTATATATTCATCTTTTTTGTATTTAAAAAACTATATAAATAGATATTTTGTATTATTGAGTCTTACGATAATTCAAATCCTATTTGACTATCAGTGGATTCCATTTGAGAAATCCATAACTCCTAGTCTCTATTTTATTTTCATAAAACCACCCCATTTAAATTATATGTAACTGTATGAATTTTTAATAACTATCATGGTTATTATTTAAAACCAATCCTTACACCCATAATAAGCTTCATGCATTAATCAAAGTAATTACATGTATAGAGTCATGTAGGATAATTACTATCTTCAAGGTACCTTCTCTTAACCAACTTGATTTTCAATATCCTCTACAATTACTTCATCAATATATGATCAATTTTTATTTAAAAATACATCAAAATCAATTGCATGTATATGGACGTGTCAAATTTTGAAATATGCAGAACATAAAACACATATATTGTCTATATATTTATCTATACATAAACTAACCTCAAATATTATCATAAGATCATTCCCATATTTTATTTGAGATTTTTTCCATGGGAATGATAAGAAATAGTTGAATGGTTTTGTCATTTTTATATATTATTCCATATCAATCATAATTAATTAAGATGAGACATTACTTTTAGCCTTTGATACACATGCATTTATGTGAAGCTTAAAAAATGTGTCTTGAACTTACTCATCGATGTTTTAGACCACTCATGAACATTGATTTATATAATTAGTTCTTTACAAAACTTCATAAATCATCATGCATGGTTGATCCAAATTATTATGGCGTGCTCGATCGAATTAAAACTAGATATCATTTATTACACTTATGGTAGATAATCATAAGTCATGCAGTAATTATAGATGATCTTATGTTTGAAAATATGTTTGTGTTGTTGGTTGCCATTTTAAGGTCGATCTAGTGGTGTGGTTTATCTCATGATGCATGGTTGATCTAGAGACCTTGTGGTTAATCTATATTTATATGTTTAGTCACATGTAACACATATAGTCGACCCAAATTGTGTCATGTGTTCAATTAAAAGAACAAATGGGGTTAATATAAAATAATAAAATGGTGATTAAACACTTTTGTGAAGAATAAGTCTTTTGATCACGAGGAGGAAGATGGAAAATTGGAGAACTTTCATTGAACCACATTAAATGGCCATTTTTTTAACATTGGATTAATAATGAAATGCTTCTCTGATATCCCACATTGTATAATTATATTTATTTATCTAATTTAAAAAGAAAATACACTGCATCATCTACCCTACTGTTAGTATTTGGGTCTGCTTTGGGAACCCTATCCTCCACCGTCATGCCTCCCCATATGGTGTACCTTTGCCACTTATCAATGAAATGAATGCATGTCCTCTATATGCCTATATAAGAACAATTAATTCAATATTCTCCTCAAACACCATAAAATTACCAAGATATTATAATACCTATATGGTTTAGCCTATTCTTGAAAATGTATTTGAACTAGTTTGGCTTGGCTGGTTTAGGGTAAGAATTGTTCACTAACACTTTTCAAAATGAGTTTGCAAATTCATCATAAATACTAATTCCATCTCAATTCTACTAATCTAATATTTTTTTCATTGAACTCATCAAATATTATTCTTCATTCATATATAATTTTCTATGTTTTAATCTATATAGATGGAAATCCTTAAATCTTCAAACCACTTCTTCCAAAATTTATCTTCTAGTTTTAAAACACTAAATGGGATTGGATACACTTCCTAAGACCATATTATTATTCAATCCTGGATTATTTAATTAAGCATCCAATCAATTTTTCACTCCTTTTATTATTCGTTATTTTGACATAACATAGAAATAAATATAACTCAAATAATGTGGGATCATCAAAATGATGTGATAATCTTTTACAGAAACTACATTTCTATAGGTTAGGACACTAATAGTCTTAACCCATCTTTCTAAAAAATAAGTAAAAATAAGACAAATCCAATTTTTAATAGTATTTAATATAAAAAATCTACCTTTTATTGTTTAGTTATAAGAAAATAAAAACTTTATTTTGGATGGTAAAATCATAAAAAATGTCAACATTAAGCACACAAAATTTTAATAGACACAAATTTAAAAGAATATAATAAACAAATAACAATAGATGTCTATTCATATTGATCACCTCCATCAATTTATTTTTCATGTTGAAGGTTCTAAATAATTATCAAATCTATTTTATCAAATTTTTTAGTTGAATAATTTTATCACACTTGAAATAAATTGTATCACATATGAATGTATATTCCATATCTATAATATTTATAAAACTTATAGGTTATTTAATTGGGTTCCTTTATCTAGTGTTTATAAATAAATTCTATAAGAGTTGGGTCATAATATCACCAATATTCATCACATGAGTTCTTCTATATTTTTATCAACACATTGAATATTTTAAATGAATTTCATAATTTTTGAACCCCTATGGGAAAACTAAAATAGTGTGGGACATAATAATATAAAACAAATAATATAATATAATCCATTCCACCAAAAATATACATAGTTAAATCCTTTGGTATGGATAATTTATAATACTATACGTGAATAATTTTTTTTATTTTTCCAAATTATTATTTTTATACATGAGTATGAGTGTCTTTAAATATATGAAAGTGTAAATTCAATCTGTGTATGAGTCATCCCATATTTTCATATTAGTCTTTTAAATTTCCATATGATATATACAGAAATTCATATAAGTTATACAGAGTAACAAACAAGCCAATTTGTGAGAGATATTATATTATGTATGTGTTATGTGTTCTATATATCTGTCATTTGAAAATTAAACATCATGAAATTATAAATTCATAATACAAAAACCTAAAAAAAACAATAACAACAAAAATATTAGCAACAATAGTAAAAATAAAAACAACAATAATAATAAACCATGAAAAATGTATTAATAAAAAGTGAATAAACCTGTGAGAAATTATAATTATCCAATTCTTAAATTATGATTTATTTCATTATTAAAAATATGAAAATATATTAATACTAATAAAGAGTCTCTTTCCTAACACTAACATTCTATATTATTTTGAAAATTAAAAAACAAAATAAAATTTTATAAAATCCCACCCCATTTGAAATTTATCTAAATTAAAATAAAATATTTAAAAAATCTCTTTTTTCCTAAAAAATTACTCTATATTAAAGATAAACACTATTTTTCATTTGATAAAAAACATAACATAATGATACTAGTATCAACGTTACAGATAACATCCATTCTTAAAAATAATTGAGGATTGTTAAAAATATCCCATAATAAATTCATACAAACATAAATTCTATAAATATAAGTATATTAGTGATAATAGCTTATAAATTAAAAAGGAGAAAAAATAATAACCATTAATATTTAAAATATATTCTTTTATATAAATTTATTATAGATTAAAAATTTGAAACATTAAATCATAATAAACACTTAAAAATCCTATGGTTCAAACTAAATCTCCATTATAATAAGGTAAAATTTAATTTTCACAAAATTCATAGATTCCAAAAGTTTTTTTAAAAATAGAATCCAATTAATAATCAATTGAAACAAATTCCCAAAAATATCTCTTTCATTAAACCGATCTATAATAAAATAAAATCTAACATCTATATTAATAGTTCTAAAATTATATAAAAGTTTTTTTTGAAAATAAAATTGTTTAGGTACTATCACAATAAATAATCATTTTATCAAAATAAACATTAAAATATAATTTTTTTGTTTAATATATATTATTTTAGTATAAAAATATGCGGTAGCTATATAATCTGCCTTAAATGTGGATAAAACAATTGATAATTGATTCATTGAACTCATTTGAAATCAACATTTTACTAATTAGATGATCTATAGCTAAATAAATTTGTAAATAAATTCTACAAACACATAAATCTAAATTAGAATAATAAATAAAGTCAAAAGAGTTATGTATTATAAAATATAAATTATAGTTCCTTTAATATATTTATTGAATATTTTTATAGATTTTATGTGACATTATTTAGGATTATCTTGAAATATAGCACACATAAACACACTAAATATAGTCACAATCCCACTAGATATGAATTAAATAAATCATTAAATCATTACTCCAATTATTTCAATATATACAGTGTTTCTAGATTCACCTAAATCTAATTTAGAATTAGTACCCATAAGGATTCTAAAAGATCAACTATAAAAAGAAAACCTTTAAACTAACTCCTTAGAATACTTTTATTGTTTCAAAAAATTCCACCACATATTTGAAAATTTTAAATTTCTAAAAAGAATTTTAATTCTTATATTAAAATTACATAAAAGTTAGAAGTTAATAGCATAGAAAATTAATTATAAAAGAAATCACTAGTGGAACCAAAACTCAAATCAATAAAATAAATATAAATAATTAAAATATCACTATAAAACTTCTTAAAAATTAATGTATGATCAAATTTTTATTTATTAAAACCATTATTTAGTAAATGAAATTACAATTCCTTATACAAATCTCCTAATGAATTTTTAGACAACATAAAGTTTTTAATAATTTAAAAATTTGATCAGTAAACTTTCAGTGTTCAAAACTATGTGGTTGAATAACATAAATTTATTTAGAAATTAAACCATATATAAAATCACTTGTAACCTTCATTTGAATAAATTTAAATCCTGAAAAATATTTTGATGATAATAAAATACTAATATCTTAACTCATAATAATGATAAAAAATAATGATGAAAATATGTAACTTTTTATTAAAAACATATTTGAGAAACAAGTATTGCTTTAAGCTTTACAATATGACTAGATTCATCCATTTTATTTCTAAATATCAATTTATTCCATACATTTTGTTTATCATTATGTGGTTCAATAAAATTATTCACATTATTATGAGAATGTGAATTATGTTTATATTCCATAGAAAAAATACAATTATAATATTTTAAATATCCATTAAATGTTTTAGCCATAAATTAAAAAAATATATTTAGAAAACGAAATTCCTAACATATTTCATCGATTTAATTCTAAATTCAACAATAGAAACTTTATTATCCTATTTATTATATTTATGAGTTCTATAATTTTTACAATCACATTGAGATGGTAGATCCTCCCCTTCAACTAATACATTTTTATTTAGAGGTTTATTTTCACCAAAAAATAATCGTTCAAAAATCTAATCCAATTTTATATGAATCTATATTGCATATAAAATAATTTTCATTAACTTTCACATGCACATAATAATCAAATATCATAGTTCAATTACTATACACTCAATGGTATTTACTAATATTAAAATAACTTACCAAAATTTAACAATTATTTTTAGCATCAAATTTATCTAGATTATACTTAGTATTTAAGATAAAATGTTTATAACAAAAATATATAAAATATACATTTTTATATTTATTTCCTTTAAACTATTTCTAAAGGATTTTATTTAACAAAGGTCTATAAAAGGCTTTATTTAATATATAAGAATATGTATTTATAGATTTATCTTAAAATAATTTATGTTAATTATATTCATTTAGAATAGTTTTTGACATTTAAAAAATAGTCCTATTTATCATATCTACAACAACATTTTATTGATGTATTGTAGAAGAAGAAAAATTTAAAAAATTGTAGTTTTCTTCTCATAATTTCTTAAATTATTTATTAAAAAATTTCATAATTATATCACTTCAAATGGAGGTAATTATTTAAACTATTTTATTTTGAAAAAAATTATAGAATTTAGTAAATTTATTTAACGTTTCAATTTTATGTGACATAATATGAGTCCAAGTAAATTTACTAAAATAAAAAACTATAAAAAACATTTTTCCTTCTACTAAAACTAGTTGTTTTAAGAGGTAAAAATAAATCAAGAAGAATATTTTCAATAGGTATTATAGAATTAACTTTATTGACAAATATGATGTTTTCCTTATGTTGGTTTTCATTAAAAAATGAGTCATGACCCATGTATTGACTTTACTTCAGTTCATGAAATTATGGAACATATCCATAGTTTGTCTATTTGTGTAGATACCAAAAGGTTTCATGTCCATGCCTCTTATTATATATAATATTACTTATTTCAAATGAAATAGGGAACTTAATATTAAGATTTATTGGCTTTGAGAATCATTAAAAAATATATTATCTTTTCTATTTTCATATTATAAAATAACATCATTATTAAATCATAAACATTTATTATATTCAAACATAAGACTAATTTAATCATTGAAATATTGTGAAAGACATATAAAATTATGATTTAATCCTTAATACATTTGAAATTAAGATTGTGTTAGAAAATACATATCCTACCGGATCCTCTAACCATGTTTTTTGAGTTATTTTAGAATGTAATAGATCCTCCATATTATTAATTAAAAGATATAAATTTTAATAGTTGTCAAGTAATATGCTTGGAGAATCCAATTTATATTTAATATATATATTAGAGACTCTTAAGTTAAATTTTCTGAAATCATCAATGTATATTTTTTTGATACCGATGGTATTTTTGGTCAAAAATTATTATTAAAAGATTATTTTCAACCCTAAATGATTTTAGGATTTTTATTGGGTTATATGGAAATAAAATTATTAGATGTAAATGATTTTGTATATTCTAATGATTGAGTAAATATCAACAAACATTCCTATTAATAACAGACCCTCATACTACACCTAAAACATATAACATCATTAATACTTTTTTTAGAACATTTAACAAAGAATGTGTTAAATAGTTCAATTATTTTTTTATTATAACCAAAACTAGTAATTTGTTTTTATTTTTTAAGGCTTGCATCATTTTATATTATTTCTATTTACCTGGTACAAGAGTAGATAAATTTCCTTCAAGATAAAAATATTTATTTTTAACTCCCCAATCAATGTGTTAAATTTTAATTATGTTTTAAATTCCTTTTGTCAGATTATCTTTCTTAGTTATATATGGCTCAGAATTAGATGATTAGTAATAAACTATTATATTTTATTTAAATTCAATACCCTTCTTCTTTATAGTCTCTTCATTCATAATGTTATTTATCTTGAGTTTTCATTGTAACAATGAACTAATGAATTCATCCAATGTATATTCCTAAAAATTCTCGCTCTCATTGATAAAAAATATTTCATGTAATTTCATTTGTAGAGATATCAACACTCTTTCAACCATCATTGTGTTAACCAACAGATCTCCAAGTGAAAACTAACCATTTATTATTCTTATAAATATGTGAAACATTTTATTCACTTATTATTTTTCATCTATATTAATATCTTATAATTACACATGAATCATTCTATTTTTATTCTATTTGATATTTTTTGTACCATAGTTTGCATCTTTTAGTAACCTATATATTTCATGAGTATACTTATATACTAATACATGTTTATGATTAGAATAAATATATTCATGAAATTATAAATAAAATTACACTTTATCACATCATTACCCATAATATTATTTAGATCAGATTTAGGATATTCATATGATTTTACCATTTTCATCCAATGATATATTATTAAATGTTTAATATATACTTATATACTCACCTACTAGTATCCATAACCATTACCATCAAAATTTGGTGCTTTTAGGGGAATCTATCCATCATTTTATATTATTCTTGACATCTTTCGATTATTATTTTCCTTTTTCAAATTAGTCTAGGGAATGGTTGGCTTAAAAAATATAAATAATAGAAACTGAAACCATTTTCAATTTTCATAAAGTTATAAACTTCCTTAGTCAGGTGAGTTATCTCATCTTTATCACATCTATGTGGATCAGAATCAAAAGATTTGTAAGAAATAATTATATTTTAGTTAAATGAAATACTATTATTCATTTTATTCACTTCATCCATAATATTCATCAGATTTATTTGGTATTATAATAATTAACAGATGAGTTCATAAAATGTATATTCCTCAGAAATCATATTCTCATAGTTATAAACCATTTCCTCATGCCACTTTATTGGCAGAAAATATAGGACTATATCAACAAACACTATGTTATCTAGGGCCTATCCAAATGATCTGAAACCATTTTAGATCCTCATGAATCATGGAATAATTTGGTTAATATATTATAATTTACCCATATTAATGTATTTTAATTAAACATGTCGAATTCTAAGTTTTATATTGTTTAGATTTTCTATATATTAGAGTGTGATTTGTAGTATCCTCTATATGTATTCAGTTGACTTACATGGTGTGTGATGAGCTGGACCCATAATCCCAAATTTGGTTCCATAAACACACAATTTACACACTCACTTTTATACTAGATATATTACCCAATATTTAGTCATCATTAATTAAAAAATCGACAATTATTATTTTATCCCTTTTATCCCAACGAATTTTAGGGTTATATTGTTATAGAATTTGGATGAAAAAATAACTAACACAGTCCATTTTCTTTATACCAAGCATGAATTTTTGTTATATATGAAACTACTTAATCCAAAATGAGCTATTAACATCTCCCATAAAATATTTCGCACATTCTATCCTTCTAAGCATGTCACATGTACTATCACAAACCAAGACAAGTTGCCATCCGACCCAACACCCGCCCTAGTCCAAGACAAGGCCCAAGAGGTGTTCTCGATCCTCCTGGTATGATGAATATCACCATAAATTAAAGATAATTCAATTGGTAATGATTTATTCTTGAAAAACTAGGACCAAAGCACCAAAACAGGAATGTATCAAGGACTATAATAACTGAAAATCAATAAATACAAAACCATACTTAGATATAATGGAAATTTCCAAGATATAAACTACAAGAGAAAACTAAAACAAACCACAACTGACATGATATACACATGACCTCTTAGTCTCCACTAACCATAATACCAACATACTTCAAAGGAAACCCAAACTAAAAACTTTAACTTTCAAAACAACTCAGGTCTAACGGTGGCTAGTTGAACAAGTAGGGTGCGAGTATAAACAGATCAATAGATAAGTACCATGGATTACATGCATTTCATTTCTTGAAACAACACAAAAACACTAGTTTTAAGTACATTTATAGAATAGGTTTTATCATTTTAGAATACAAACACGTCTTTCTAGAAAAATACACTTTTCTAAAAAACACACACCACCAACTTTTTAAAACAAGTTTCCACTTTAAAACATACTAGTTTCAAAAAACAAAAACCCCAAGAAGAATCAAAACCATGTGATAAAAGTGGATACAATGAAAATGAATGAAAATATAACAATTAGGTGAAATAATAACAAAATGGTATATAAATAGCTAAGAAGATACTAGTAAAACTTATAAAAATCAACAATCATGAGAATTTCCTAAACATCTCTAGAATTAATCCATATTCATACTTAGTTTATACTCACTTACCTATGTACAGTGAAACTCTATAGTCAATAACAAACTAACCTCTATAAACTATCCAATGTAGTGGAACGCCCCACCTAGAGTCTCAGCTAATCAAGGGGGTACCAACCCACCCAATGGGGATCATTAAGAAACTATCACTCAAACCTCTAGATGATACCTAGGAATACCATGGTAATAGTAGAAAGTGATTGGGGATTTCTCCACATGCATGGTTCAAACCAATAACCCACAACCACTATGCTTTCCTAGCACAAACACTGATGCTACCTATACAATTTTCCTCTTCTCGGAGGATCCACTATAGGGGTTCCCATCACACATAAACCAAGAACATGTGCCCATTGGGATACCAGATCATATGAGTCTTAAACCATTTTATGAAAATACCAAAAAGTAACAACAAGGATTTTACATCACATGATTTTTTTAAAAACATATCCAAAACATCTCAAATTACCAACCAGGCCTTACATTTCCTAATCTAATCCCATTTCCAATATGATTTTAAAAACCAAGATGAAATCATAAAATTCCCCAAAAATGGAAAATGGGCCTTCATACCATTTATAAACCAAACATATTACAATGTAAAAAACATGCCAAAATTTCAAACACCAATTTGAAACCCCATTTGATTCATTTGAAACCAAGGGACCTTTAGTAAAACACCAAAGGTTTGAAAGAAACATTTGAGAAGAAGAGGGTTGGAGAAGAAAGGAATGAGGAGGGAGTGGTGTTTTGAAATTTGGGTTTTAATTTAAGAGATTTTATCAAAGAAAATTTTAATTTGTGTTACCATACACATTTAAACCTTGTGAACATATAGATATACCCCAATGGCACACTCATTGAAAACCAAGAGAGCACCCATGAACCACTTTTAGAAATCCACAATTTACACAACCACCTAACAAAACAATTTCACACAAGGTAAAAAAAGGAAATTAAACTTACACCCAAGGATAAAATTCATATGAAAAACCAAAACACTAAATAACTAGAAAGGTTAAACACAACCCAATACCCAATTTTCTCTCTAAAGGACAAATTATATTTTATGAAACACTTTTCATGACCATAGATATAAGTATAATTATAGAAACTATTTGAAAACTCGATTTCAAATTTACACATTAAAAACAACATAATAAATCAAACTAACACAACTAAAATATGATTAAAAAATTTTAGAAAAAAAATATAAAGTATTAATTTCATGTTCTAGAATAGAAAATAATGGAAACACCTACCCCAAGTAGAAGAATCGTGCCACCTTTGACTAGATCCACTAGAAAGACACTCAGACCACAACTCACAACCCTAAGAAAGATAAAGCCACAATTTTTCACCACCCTAGGTATCCAAATCATCCAAACACGGACAATATGGTTAGATAATAAAAAGAAAACGTAATAAAACCAAATAAGAGAGAGAGGGGCGCCCTAACCTTTCAATCTGAGTAAAGAATCACCAAGAAACCACCTTGAAATCCACTTAGAGGAGCTTAAATGAGCCAAAAACGATTTATGGGAGGTGTCCAGGTCATGGTATTCAAATGGGGAGATCCAAGAGAAGATTCCCCAATTAAAAATATAGTGAAATTTTAAAAATATCCTTCTTTGGGTGGGTTGAATGGTTAACTCACATGATTAAACAAACCGTGCACAAACCATGAAATTCCCCACTGTTAAGAGTTTCACGAGCTGCACAATTAGGTATCATGGTTAGTTTAACTATGTGCTTTAACCATGAGACCTATGCACACTTATGATTCATGGCCAAAATAACCATGCACCTTAACCGTCTAACCTGGAAGAAGTCCCCAAACATCACCCTTTTCACCCAAAACTACTATAACTTAAGGGGATAAACCATCCAACAAACATAACCCATAGAGAAGTGACACTAGGGGTGTCACAAACTCCCCACCATGCCATTTTATCTCCATACATTTCATAGTAACCCTGAATAAGTTCAAAACCACAAAAAACCTCCAAAACTCAAATAAAAACTCACCCAAACCTCAACTCAAACCTCAACAAAAAATATAAAGCATTTAAATGAAAATAAAAATAAAATAAATAAATGAAAACCGAGGTTGGGGTATGAAAATTCTCCCTACCTTAAAAAATTTATACCCCCCATAAATCCACTAATCCTAATGAGAACCAAAACTAACACTCAATACAAAATGAGGGTGAATGGAACCACAAACTTCACAAAGACCCATTAATCCACATGCCACACCCAAACTGTTCTAGGGAGAACCACAACAAAAAGGAACTGTGGGGAGAAGAAAAAGGTTATCCCCACCACAAAGGCCAACCCACTCAACAAAATTAAGACAGGAAATACCAACATGAACCAAAGACCCCCGACATATGGGAAACTCACAAAGGGTGATCAAAACAAACAATGAACCCAATAATGATCCATAATTTCCTCAAGAAAAAATGTCTATAAAGTGATCACAAACATAGATTAATACCAAAAATTAAGTCGGAATACAATTCATTGTTTCCATAAGACACACACATCTTCACAACATGCACACAATGTAACTAAAACTGATCCAGAAAGTTAACCATTTAAAAACCCATATCCATAAAAAACAAACAAAAAATTACAAAGAAAATAGAACCACCAAGAATTTTACCAAAATTAAAACTGTAATCAGTTAACGGAACTACAATAGTGGAATTAAAACTTTAAATTCTGACATTGAATACAAAATAAAGGGACTTAACCCCACATCCAAGGATTCCTGGCTATGTGCAAGCTTCACTCTGAAGCCTATGGATGGAGCCCTGATGACTAAAACATCCATTACCCCATAGTCAGGCAATAATATCTTCCAATCAAGACTTCCTCTTATGACCATGTGTTGGGAAAAAATCCCTCAAGTTATCATTGAAGCATTTTTGAGGTGATTGTGTTTGTTGACAAAGTGGGCCTCTGTGTTGTGTTTGTTGACAAAACAAACCATGAGGTACAAATTTGTTGACAAAGGGGATTTCATGATGGAATGTTGAGTTCAAGGTAAGTTTTTAATTATCTATGATTTATTCGAGAACTTTGAAAAAGTAATAGTTGATCTGGAGGTGGTTCAGAAAGAGAAGATACAAGGTGGCGTCGTTTTCTAGTGTTTGCCAAATTTTTGGACCTCAAAATTGACAAATGGAGAAAATTGTTTTTTGCAAAGGGACTTTCACGCTGGTGTCTTGGAGGCTAGAAAACTTGCACGCCATATTTTTTTCAATATCATAACATCAAAATATGGCAATGTATAAAGGGGCGCCCAAGTTTTAGGTTTGGTCGCGCAAGTGACTAGGGCGATAGAGACTAGGGTGGCTGGACATGCGCGCCAAGAGGAAACTTGCGCACCGTTGCTCAGGGGGTCCAAATGCCTATAAATAGAGGTCAAACCCTCCACATTTGGTACAGATTTCAACACTTAGATAAAATTAGAGATTCTTTCGCACATGTGTTATGGTCACACAAGTGTAAATATATTCAGAAGTTGCGCGCCCAAAGTAGTTTGGTTGAGAAAGGGTGTGAGTCGCCCAAGTTTAGAGTTTAAGAAGGGGGTGTCGCACAGGTGTTTTGGTGACACTTCATTCCAGGATTTGAAGAAGCGCGAAAGTTGATAGTTGCGTGCCAAAATTGGTTTGGGCGTAAACGGGTGTGAGTCGCCGAAGTTTTGAGTTGAAGAAGTGAGTGTCGCACAAGTGGTTGAGGTGAACTTGTGTGCCAGTTTGAACTTGCACACCAGCTTAGAGAAGCGCACTAGGTATTGTTGAAGAACGCTAGTCATTTTAGGGCTGCGTGAAAGCTGGAAGATTTCCCAATCCCTTCAGTGCAAAGTGATATTAATCTATGGGTGAAAGTTGGACTTTAACAGAGCATCTACATACAATATAGGATGTATTCATTAGTGATAATGAAGAGACCTACAGGTCTATAAACTGTTAGTGGATCCCTTCTAGAGCAGTGAGAAAAATAAGAGGAAGAAGGTGATCCTCTCCACCGGCAGTGAGCTAGAGATAGAGACTAAGGGAGCGACCCTTTGGAAAGCAGTGAGCTGATCCTAAACCTTGTAAAGGCAGTGTGCCTGGGCATAGAAGAGATCTTGCCCAAACCTTGTAAACAACAGTGTGCTTATAATGTATTTGGTACATCAGAAAATTTCCGATGTATGCTCCTTGGATGTAGCCCAATGAGGGTGAACCAAGTAAAATTTCTGTGTCCTGTGCATGCTTTACTTTCTGTTTATATTGTGCAACAGGAAAGAGACAGAAGAGTGTTTTTCTTAACAGCAAAACCAGATCAGAAGGGGCTTTAATTTTAAATTAGTCATACCCTGATTCACCCCCCTCTCAGGGTATTCAACCTAGCGGACCTAACACCATGATTCTTACATAATTTCTCAAGATGACCCAAGTGTCCACATCGATGATAGACCTTCAGAGTATTATGAAAATATGGCTTTGAATACCCAAACCAGCCTCATTGGAAGCACTCAAATGACTGGTCCGACGAGTGAGAATTCAAAACCGCTGAAAGAGACTCCCCAGGAACAATTTCCTCTAAAAAAACATATTTCTAGATTTGTAACCTTCATGAGGGAAAAGAGATACCATATTTCAAACTACCTATGCTCCAGAAACAAACTTAGATAATAACACTTCATCAACTAGCTTCTCAAATAGAACTTAACCAGATGATATGAATTTGTCCTTTATCTTTGGATGAAGACCCCAAATGAATAAAGGATATTTCAACTGATCTTATGATTATACCTCTAAAGGAAAGAAAAATATCCCCTTGAAGTGGTAAACATAGGCCTTCACCATCTTCTAACCTTACTAAACATTCATGAGCTCATCAACATTCCTCTTCTTCACCTCCTACGATATTAAACATAAAAAAAGTGGTCTTAAACACATAAAAAGTCATCCCAACTTGAAATGACACTACGATTATCACCTTCTACAAGTGAAAATATGGACCTTAAAAAGCATTTGATGAACCTAGATCACCATAGAAAATGAAAAAAACTGAGAAATGGATTCCATTACTCCACTAGAATTTTGGATAGGGATAACTACTAGACAAAACTCACTGGAAACCTTAGGGGATTTTCTGGGCGGCATACTCTAATAAAAATAAAAAAATAGAGCTGAGATCAATATCCAACCACAACTCAACTAAAAAGAGAAACACACACTAAAACACCACAAAAAATTACAAAACAAAACCAAAATACTCTTTCAAAACCACCTTTACCATTCCAATTTCAAACTGCCTTCTTCTAGGGCCACTTTTTTTAAAATGAATTAGTCTTCTTTCAAATCCAATCCAACACCAAAGCCCACTTTTTAAATAAAAACCAACACTAAAATAATTTTCCATTTAAAAACCCTTTTCGCAAAACCATTCTCATTTTCAAATACCACTCACACAAATTAAAGCCAAACCAAACACTCAGCTCACACTAAAATCCCAGGATATGAAACTATTATCAGTGAATTATCAAGAAACATGGTTAGTTGACCATGACCTAGGAAAGAAAAAACCACTAGAAAGATCCTGAGCTATGCACTTGGGCTCTACATGGGTCAGTACTCCATTTCAATCCATCATTCACACCACCTCACTTCCATTGTCATTCCCTATACACACAAATAAAAAACCAAAAAAAAGTCTCAAATCCCAAAATACCCCTAATAACTTGAGGATCAGAACAAGAAAAAGTTATCAAGGCTCTTCCCATACCTACCTCCTAAGTCTTAATAGTCATAATCTCCATCTACCTATTACAAACCATAATTATATCATTGAAAATTTCCCCTTCTTATAATTATTTCATATAGCAAAAATGTAACACCCTTACCTCTCTAGAACAGAGCCGGTGCATTAATATTCTATATGTAATGAAAATATCTATGGAAAAATCAGTTTAGTAGTCTTGAAGAAACTAGATACATATATGTAACTCAATTTACATTATAATAGGTTACAAAATACAATACATAACAAAAACAAAAAAATGTATCCACAAGAACTCAATAAATGATATCCTATTCAAAACTTGTTGAAGGTAAAAATGAAAGGGGGATCTCAAATTCTCAGTAAGGGTTACGAATAGAAAAAGCATGAATCAATAATAACTGAATCGTAAAAAATTTGACATAATAAATATGGAATGGTGAATAAATGAAATACTCACACCATTAATAAATTGAGAATGAAACTACATCCATAGATTTTTTCATAGTTAAAAAATCATTGATAGTAATAAATAATAACGAATAAAGATAATTTTCATTAACTTGACTTCATGTATCTATCACATTATAGAATAATACTGTTAAAAACAATTTAGTTTTGTGGGTAGAAACCTGTCTGATTTTTGGAAACAAACTCGAAGGGTTTGTCGCCAACTGATTTGTCTCATGAGACCTTTCGATGCATCGAGGGGATATAACTGGCCCTAAAAACCACTGAAATTCCAAATAATTATTTATACATTTATTTAATACAAAATCGATATTCCTTTTCAATATCCGTATAGAGTATAGGATACAGATTCATCAATATTTCCACAGTTAAAACACCATTCCAAATAAACATCGTATGTAAAATGGTATATAGTTTAATAAACATATACATGATATGATAATATGGATATTTAATAGAAATATAATTTCAAATGAAAAATTATCTCAAATGGGTAGTAGTTACACCACATAAGGATTATTAGGTGCACAATACAAAGTTAGTCACAACGAAATGGAAGTTGAGACAAAGTACCTTACCACAATGTAATCAATCGAATCCTATGACCAAAAATTAATAAAAATCAAATGAATAATTTAATACCATGAATATAAATAGAATCATGATATTATATATCAAATTAAAGCACACATATACCACATACAATAAATAAGTGGCAAATAATGGAAATATCACAAAATTAAAAGGGAGATAAGAAACCCATTAAAAACATTACGACATGGTAACAAGTGTTCTTGAGAGGGATTAATGAGAGGTAAAGGGGTATACCATTATTTATATATCATAAGAGAAGTATGGGGGATGTTTGAAAACATACCCTATCGTTAGTAATTAAAAATAAAAGGGTACAACATTTGGGAAATTCTTGAACAAAAGTGAGAGAGAGGATCCCTTACCTTATGCTTGAAGGTGTTCTTGATTGTTCTTAATGACCTGAATAATCAAATTTATATTCATTAATTAATAATTCCATAACTTCATCAACATTTAATTGACATGTTATAACTTTATTAGGTTCATTAATGGATTTTTTATGGGTTTAAGAGATACAATTTTATTGTTTTGGTGACATTTTCTTCTTTGGTTTTCATGATCCATTTACTTGTATTCATGAATGGAAGTTTGTTTGAAATGTGTTTAAACATCCAGAATTTTTAATATATATTATTAGTGACATTAAAGAGATATAAATGATCTTATAATGATTCTGGTTATATACCATGAGGATGACTCATTCGATGAGTTAATAATAAATGCTTGGATTTGGGTTGACAATTTTGTGCACAATAAACTTGTTTTGTATTATTATTCCATATTATGAGTGTGTAAGGATTCCAGAACATTAAAAAAGATGAAATAAATATATTATGGTATGGTTCAACCATTTAAAAGGTTTAATTACCAGTATTAAAGATATAAATTCAAATTGAAATCCCATATTCCATGAGTGTGATAAATTAACACATCTCGGATGGTGTTTGTATTTATTGTATAAAAGAGGGGAAAATGAGAGATTATGATGAAATATTCCATTATAATAATGAAAATATGTTAAATTTAATGTACTGGAATTATCATGGATTTTAGATGTGGTGAGGTGAGAGGAGAGAAACAAAATAATAAAACTTGTAAAAGAATTTGAAAGAAAAGAGAAGAGAGGTTCACCTCTTGAGTACTCCTCCTTGAGAAACTCTTTAAGAATTTTGTTTTTGGCCTTTTGGTGAGACTAGTAGGTATTGGACGTGGGGAGAGGGATTGGGAAGAATATTTGGAAGAATTTAGGCTAGGTTTTAATCTTGAGTGGTGTGGGAGGAAGAGGGGGTGAGGGGAGGTCAATATAGTAGAGGGGGAAGGGATTTTACATTAATTTAATTATTATTTTAATATTTTGCTCAAGAATATGAATAGTCTTGATTCATGTGATCCTAAATAGTAATAATGGCATGTGAGTTCGAACCAAGTGGGCTTAAATCAGCCTTGTATCACATATGATGTAGTAGATCAAGTATTTAACATTTATCGTAATTTATTGTATTTTACTATTCATAAAAAATTCAAGTATTTTAGAAAAATCCCAGAAATTTACCCTAACTATTTTCTGACTTTTAGAATAAAAAAATTAAGTCCATTTTTCAAAAATAATTTCCTAAATATGATTAATTAAATATTTAATTAAAATCATTATTTAATCGAAAAATTAAACAGTTAAATTATTCATCTTTATTTTTAAGGTGACTAAATTTATTTATACATTCATGGGTGTGGATACCATTCATAAGAGTCATATTACTATTCATAAGGGTACATTACTATTCATAAGTTTAGGTTACTATTCATAAGGGTATGTAACTATTCACCAAAAATTAATTTAACTCTATCAAACTCTAAATATCATCCTGAACACAACCGTGTATGTCAGATTTTCAAAATTCAAAACACAAAAGTGGAATATATAAGTTCAATGGCTAGGCTATGACTATCTCCAAAATAACCAAATGTTGGTTCAAAGAAACTCAGTGCTTTAAGAATATAGTCTATGACTTGAATATATTTAAGAGAAATATACTATAAAATTTTTGGGGTGTAACATTATTCCCTCCTTCAGAAATTTCATCCTCAATTTTTTTTCATTTATAAAGCCCACCAAAAAGATGTGGGTGGTTCTTCTTCATAACATTATTAGGTTCCCATGTTTCTTCCTCCGTATTATAGATTTTACAAATAACCTTTACTAGACGAGTCGTCCGATTTCTCAATACCTGCTCCCTTGGGTCAAGGATCCCGATAGGCACTTCACAGTATGAAAAATTAGGTTATAGTTCTATTTATTCACAGGTGAGTACATGCATTGGTTCTAGCATAAATATCTTCTGTAATGACACATGAAACACATCATGAACCTTAGAGAGACTTGGAGGCATTGATAAACAGTAAGCTATAGCTCTGATTCTTTCCAGAATTTCAAATGGCCTGATATACCTGGGGCTTAGTTTCCCTTTCTTACCAAACCTTAAGACACCTTTCCATGAAGATACTTTTAGAAAGACATGATCTCCCACTTGGAATTCCAAATCCTTTCTCCGGTTGTCAGCATAAATCTTCTTCCTACTTTGGGATGCTTTAATATGGGATGGGATTGTCTTCACCTTTTTTGTGGTCTCTTCAATAAGTTATAGGCCTATAAGTTTCCTCTCCACAACTTCATCCCAATAAGTTGGAGTTCAACATCTCTTTCCATATAATGCTTCATATAGAGCCATTTGAATACCGGAATGGAAACTATTTTCATAGGAAAATTCCTCCAAAGGCAAGTATTGATCCCACAAACCTTAGAAGTTAATAGAGTATGATATCAGCATGTCTTCTAGAGTTTGAATAGTCCTTTTAGACTATCTGTCAGTTTGGGGGTGATAAGCAGTACTCATACGAAGCTCAGTATTCAAAGCCTTTTAGAGATTTTTTCCAGAATTTTGATGTAAATTTGGGATCTCAATCAGAAAAAATCGATATAGGTGCACCATGAAGTCTTAAAACTTCATTAATATAAAGTATTTCCTAGTGCTCAAGTGGTAAATCCTCTCTTATAGGAAGGAAATGTGCTGATTTTGTGAGATGATCAACAATTACCCATATTTCATTGTTCCTTCTTGGTGTCCTCGGTAGTCCGGTGAAAAGATCCATCGTAATGTTATCCCACTTACACATAGGAATAGGTAGAGGATGCATCACTACTCTAGGATGTTGTCTCTCTACATTCACTTGTTGACAAACTGGACACCTTAATACACAGTCAACAATTTCCCTCTTTATATTATCCCACCAAAAATATTCCTTCAGATATCTATACATCTTTGAGCTACCCATTTATATATAGAAATTTGAGCTATTATCATCATCTAATAGTTCCCTTTTTAGCTCAGGTACTGATGGGACACATAAACTCTTCCCAAACTTTATAACTCCTTCCTCATACACGAAGTATTCCAATCTCCCATTCTTAACAGAAATAAATTTCTTTTGTATATTTTCATCATCAGATTGAGATATTTTTATCTTATCTTTTAAATATGGTTTAGAAATCAATTGAAAGAGGAAATATGTTTACCCTTCATTTATAATTCCCATATCCATATTTAGTAGATCCATGAATATATGATCTCTATCAATCCTTATTTAAGTCAGAAGTCCATGATCTCTCCTGCTTAATGCATCTGCCACCTTATTTGCCTTTCTAGGGTGGTAGTGTATTGAACAATCGTAATATTTGAGTAACTTGATCTATATCCTTTTCCTCATGTTGAGTAATTTTTTTTTGAAAATTTATTTCAAACTCTTGTGATCTGTGCATATCTCACATTTTTCACTATAAAGATAATGTCTCTATATTTTTAGAGCAAAGATTTCAGCTGCTAAATAAGATCATGTGTTGGATAATTTTTCTCATGAGTCTTCAATTATAAGGACCCGACCTTATTACATACATAATCTTGAATTTATTCAAGAAAAAACATACTTTTTCATTGAGGATATTTTCAAGTTTAGAGCTTTATATAATTAGGACAATACATTCATAACATTACACATTATTATAGAGTGGATACCATAAAAACAGTTTCCATTTTTTTCAAAATATAAAACATTAAAACTTAAAACAATAATCCATGAAAATTATTCGACATTTAACAAGGATTAATTCATTCTATTACCCATACATTAACCTTTGAAAATCATTTAAAAACTTGGTATGATCACAAAATCTCAGAAAGGGATGGAAAATAAGGAAAGATCACATTAGTCCATGAATACTCGTAACATATGAAAGCATTTTCAAAATACATTCTTGTCAGCCATATATACTTACTTTTTGTAACATGATATTTACACAAGATACAAAAAAAAATGAGAACATAAATATAATCAAAAAGGTATCTTGGGGCATTACTTATATAATCTTGTAACCTTTCTTGGCTACCTTATAATTTGTAACCCTCACGACCACCTTACTTTGTGTTACCATCGTAGTTACACTTGGAGTAACCATACAAAAGACCTCCAAGTTACTCATAACCAATGCATTTGAAGGAGATATAGGTACCAAAATTCATCATAAATAATTCCAAAGAACCAAAACATAATCATAAAACATGAATAATTCCATAAAAACATTACTTTGGAATTTCGTAAAACTGAATTTAAAAAGAGGGGTTTTAATGAAAAGACCCTTATAAATATCATACAATTGAAGATATTCTTAATAAAGTGGATGTATTATGCATATATATTGTAAATAAACATAATAAAACATAATATAAATATAACATATCACACAATCAATTTAAATAGCACATAACTAATGATGCACAAGGTTAACCCAAAGAATTGAAATTGAGTTAAGAATTCCCTTACCTCGAGTTTATCTTACTTACAACTTGTTTACACCTCCTGTATAATGGGTAAAAGAGTGTTATTAATGTTATAAAGAAACATTTTTATGTTTATTACATCTTATATGATCATTTCATAACATCATTTCACCCTTTAATTGTTAGTATTTTTCCTCTTGCACTGTTTTTGGGTGAGTTCTTTTCATGATTTCAAAGTTTGGTTCATGATGGATGTTCTTGTTGATTAGAAGTGAAACTCATGAATTGTAATGGAGTAGTATTTTTATATATCCAGTAACATAAATTATACTATTTATCATTTTTAATTAATACATGAGGATGATTCATAAGTTAAAACATTAATGATGTTCGTTTAGATCTTTTAGTGGTTCTTCGATAACAACAACTTCATTTTGTATTATAATTTAGAACCATGAGTAGAAAATAATTCCAGAACCATGGATGAGAAATATTACATATTTTATAACCTGGTTCAATCATAAAAATGGTTTTATGACCAGAACTGAAGGAATTAATTCAAATTGAAAACACATCGTCCACGATGTCAATAATTCGACACATCACAGACAATATTTTAATTCCTTGAATAAGTGGGGGAGAATAAAAATAATGATGATGAATTTTACATGAACATGATAACATCCATAATATACACGATTATGGAGGTTTCATGCCTCTTGTTTAGGAGGAGGTGAGGAAAGAAGAAGAAAATAAAGGAATCTTAAAATAAAAGAAAACTTGATAAATTTCTCACGAAAATTCGGCAGGCTAACGACGTCTCTTAAAATTTTATAAAAATAGTTTGATGAGATGAATTGGATATCTCATCATTCATAAATAATATTGGAATTAAGTGGGGATATTTAATGAAATATCCCATCAGAATCCAAAGGGAATGGAGGAGAATAACATAAAATGAAAGAAAAGAAAGAAAATAAAAGAGGATGTTTACCTCTTGATCTCTTCTCCTTGAGATCCTCCTTAAAAGATTTGGTTTTGGTCTTTTGGTGAGACCAAAAGCTCTAGGACGTGGGTAAGAAGATTGGGGAGGGAATTTGGCAGAAATTAGACAAATATCAAGGCTTGAGAGGTGTGGGAGGAAGAGGGGAGTGAGGGTGGTATTTATAGTGGAGGAGAGGGGGTATTTTTCATTATTTTAATCATTATTATTATATTTTTGCTCAAGAATATGAATAATATTAATTCATGTGACCCCAAATAGTAATAAAGGCATGTGAGTTCAAAACAAGTGTGATTACATCATCCTTTCATCACCTATGATGCTGTAAATCAAGTATTTAGCATTTATCGTATTTTATCATATTTTACTAATCATACAAAATTCTTGAATTCTAGAAAAATCCTACAAATTTACCATAACCATTTTTCAATGTGTAGAATTAAAAAAATGAAGTCATTTTTTGAAAAATAATTTTCTAAATATTATTAATTTAATTTTTGAATAAAAGCATACTTAATTCAAAAAATTAACAGTTCTAATTCTACAACTAATTCTTTATCACTATGAAAAATTAACCAAGATGTTATTATCTTCTAGCCGTAAGAAAATAAAATAATTATAAAATTTACTATTCATTAGGGTCATATTACTATTCATATTACTATTCATAAGGGTATGTTACTATTCACAAAAAACAAGTTGGTTTCATCAGACTCCAAATAACTTATTGAACCCAATTGTAGATGACAGTTTCTTAAAATTCAAAACACTGTGGTAGTATAGTTATTTTTAAAGGCTAGTTATAAATATATACTTTAAACAATGTTTAATGCATTTCAATTTATTTTAGAAAACCTTGGGGTCTTACATTATCCCCACCTTTTGGATATTGCGTCCTCGCAATTTTATTTACTTATTAAACAAGTGAGGGTACCTTTCCCTCATAGCATTTTCGGACTCCCATGTTGCTTCTTCTACCATGTGGTTTCTCCACAAAACCTTTAACTGGTGGATTAACTTATTCCGAAATACATGTTCGCTTTGATCAAAAATCTGAACTGGTTTCTCTTCATAAGAAAGGTTCTCTTCCAGCTGAACTGTTTTTGGGCTCAAGGAATGTGATGAATTTGGCACATACTTTCTCAGCATCAAAACATTAAAAACATTGTGTACCTGAAACTAGATCAGAGGAAAAGCTAAGTGGTATGCAACTAGTCCAACTTTCTCCAAGATTTAAAAAGGACCAATGAACTGTGGACTTGGATTCCCTTTCTTACCAAAACACATCACACTTTTCCAAGGAGAGATTTTAAGGAAAACATGGTCACCTACCTCGAAAGAGAAGTCTTTCCTTCTGTTATCTACATAACTTTTCTACCTGCTCTGAGATGTCCTCATGTGCTGCTGGATCATCCTCACTTTCTCAGCCACTTATTCTACTAATTCTGGCCCCATCAACTTTCTTTCACCGACATCATCCCAAAACACTGGAGTCTGACATCGCTTCCCATACAAGGCCTCAAAAGGTTCCATCTGAATACTGGAATAAAAACTATTATTATAAGAAAACTCAACTAAAGAAAGATGTTGATCCCAAATTCCCTGGTAGTCCATTGAACAAGCTTGAAGTATATCCTCCAAAGTATGAATCGTTCGTTCTGACTACCCATCTGATTGAGGATGAAAATATATACTGAAATTTAAATCTCTACCCAACGACTTCTGAAGTCCCTTCCAAAAGCTATAAGTGAAACTGGGATCCCGATCAGATACAATGGAAAGAGGAACTCCATGTAACCTGAAAATCTCCTTGAGGTACAATCAAGAAAGCTGATCCAAGGACATTGTATCTCGAATAGAAAGAAAATGTGCAGATTTTGTTAACCGATCAACAATAACCCAAATTGCATTGTTACCTCGAGAAGTCTTTTGTAGTCCCACCACAAAGTCCATGTATACATTCTCCAATTTCCACTCTGGAACTGGCAAAGGCTGAAGCATCCCCTTCGGTAACTGCCACTCTGCTTTAACCTGCTGACATGTTAAACATTTCATTGTAAAGTCGGCTATATCCCTTTTCATTCCATCCCACCAGTAATACTCCCGAAGGTCTCTATACATCTTAGTACTTCTAGGATGAACAAAAAATGGAGAAATATGAGCTTCACACAACAATTATTTCTTCAACTAAGAATCACTAGGAATACATAACCTTTTTCTAAATCTTAAAACATAATCTTTATCAAGGTAAAATTCTGTAAACTTACCCAATTTAACCAATTCTACCTTTTTCTGTACCTCACGGTCTTCCTTCTGTGCTCGCTTAATTCTGTCTGACAACGAAGACTGCACTGAAACCTAAAACAAAATAGATGTATTCCCTACACCAATAAATTCTAAGTAAAAATTCATCAAATCATGAATCAAGGGATAATGTTCGAAACACAACATGGTTAATGATGCATCATTTTTCCGACTCAAGGAATCCACCACTTTGTTTGCTTTTCCAGGATGGTAATTGATCGTGCAGTAATAATCCTTTATCAGTTCAAGTCATCTTCTCTACCTCATGTTTAATTCCTTATAAGTGAATATATACTTTAGACTTTTATGTTCAGTATATATTTGGAATTTGGTTCCATATAGATGTTGCCTCTAAATTTTCAAAGCAAAAACCACAGCTGTCAATTCCAAATCATGTGTGGGATAATTTAACTCAGGAGGTTTTAGTTTCCTTGAAGCATAAGCAATTACTTGATCATTCTACATCAAAACACAACCAAGTCCCTTCAAAGAAGTATCACTATAGATAATGAAATCACCATTTCGGGAAGGCAGGTCCAAAACTAGAGCATTCACCATTCTCTTCTTCAGTTCCTAAAAAAACATCACATTCTTCTATCCAAACAAATTTAACCCCTTTCCATGTTAACATAGTTATCGGGATAGATAACAGTGCAAAGTTCTTAACAAACCATTGGTAATAACCCGCTAATCCAAGAATACTATGAATCTATATAAAATTTGTGGGTCTTATCCATTCATCAATTACTTTTGTTTTGGTAGGATCAAATGTTATTCCATCCTTATTTACAGTGTTCCCAAGAAAAGAAATCTATTGCAGCCAAAAATCACACTTGCTAAATTTTCCATATATATTTTTTTCTTGTAAAGTCTGCAAAAAAATTCCTTAGATGTTTTTTATGCTCCTCTTTATTTTTAGATTATACCAGAATGTCATCAATAAATACAACCACAAACTTATCCAAGAACTCATGAAATACTCTATTCATAAGATTCATGAATACAGAAGGTGCATTAGTTAATCCAAACGACATAACAACAAATTCATAATGATTATATCTAGTATAAAAGGCTGTTTTTGGGATGTCATCCTTATTCACCTTCAGCTGATGGTATCCGAATCTCAAGTCAATCTTAGAAAAGTACTGAGCTCCCTGGAGCAGATCAAACAAGTCATCGATATGAGGTAAATGATACTTTTTTTAATAGTGATGTTATTGAAAGCTCTATAATCAATACAAAGTCTCATGGAACCATCTTTATTTTTAACAAAAAAATAGGGGCTCCCCATAGTGAAGTGCTAGGATGAATGAAGCCTTTGTCAAGAAAATTCTGCAAATGATTTTTCAATTCAAGAAGTTCTATTAGAGCCATACGATATGGTGGTTTTGAAATTGGATTAGCATCAGGAACTAATTCAATAGTGAATTCGAATTCTCGATCTGGTATGACACTAGGTAACTCATAAGGAAAAACATAAAGGTATTCATTTACCACTAGCACATCATTAATCTGAACAGTTCCATTGTTTTCAACAATTTGAGCAAGATAACTTTCATTTCCATATTTCAATAGTTTCTCAGCTTCCTGATATGTTATCAATTGTATGGGTTCATTATTGTATACAAACTGAAACTATATCTGAAAAAAAACTTCTTTAGCTCTATAATCAATCTTAGAATGATAATCAGAAATCCAGTCCAACCCTAGAATAATATCAAACTCGAATAAGGGTAAAACAACAAGGTTTTTAGGTAAAGTCTTTCCATAGACCACAATAGAAAGATTCTTATAATTCCTCTTTTCTATAACATTTTCCTATGGTGTTTTAACGACAAGTTCGGGTCTCATTTGTTGAGGTGATATTTCCAATTTACCAGAAAATTTCTCAGAGATGAAAGAATGTGTAGACCATGTATCAAAAAAAACTATATCAAAATCTGAGTGAACAAACAAATTACCTGATACAACTTCGTTGGATGGCCCAGCATATGATGACGTAGTCATAAAAGATCCCACTACACCTTTCTGCTTTTATTCTGGATTCTTTGCATCATTTGAATCTCTCTTTGGGCAAGAATTTGCATAATGACCCATCTCACCACATTTAAAACACTTTATAGTCTAATTATCAGGATTAGTCTTTGGATCATTTTCGTTAAAATCTTGGGCCATATGTCCAAACATACCACATTTAAAACACTTCCCAGTTTTGCTAAGACATTCCTCAGGGTGTTTCTTGCCACACTTTTCAAAAACTGGAAATTGGGTTTTTTTACCATCAGATTTCTTTGGTTGATTCTTACCCATTGCTTGCCAACTAGACCTCTTATTCAATTTGTTTCCAAAATGCATGTGATCATCAGAAAACTCTATATCTACCCTCTCATCACATTAGACAAGTCTCTCATAACTTTTGAATTCACAAGAGGCCAATGCCCTTCGATACCTTGGATTCAATCCTGAGTAAAAGTGGTTGTTTTTTACTATCAATATCCAGAATAAGATTTGGGGCATACCTCACTAGTCGGGTGATGTTCGCTTCATAAACAGCCACTGAATCTTCCTCCTTCTGTTTCAATTCAAGGAATTGCTTCTCCATCATAAGTCGCACCACCTTAGGAAAATATTTTTCAAGGAAAAGACTTTTAAATTCATCCCACTCTAAAGCATAAAAATCCTCTCTACCCATGATATACCTTACCATTGACCACCACTGATCAGATTACCCTTCAAAATGATAAATGGAAAGACTTACCTTTTGATTGCCTAAACATCCCATAATATCTAATATCTTTTCAAGGGCTTTGATCCATCCTTCAGCTGCTACTAGGTCAGAAGATACATTGAATGCAGGAGGATGTTGTCTCATAAAATGTTCCACTACTTTCCTATTTCGTTTTGGTAACTCTATTGGTTCTCTTGCAAGGATTCCACCATCATTTATTGCCTGCGTTAGCTGAGCCATTACTGTCACAAACTGCTCAGTTCCAATACCTACCATTCTGGGCTGTAGTTCCGGAAGGATGTCATTCTGTCGGTGCCTATCCTCTTCATCATCAATGTTCCTTTTGAGGACAACCATTCTGAACAAAAATTTCTTAGATGAAGCAACATGTTAATCTTTAAATTCTATAACATTTCAAATTAAACATAGAGTGAAAATCATTTATGGTATTCTATTAACATCACCTTAACCCATAAAGTTATCTAAACTATACTCTGATACCAACTAAGATGACTTGGACTTATTACATACATAATCTTGAATTTAGTCAAGAAAACACTTCCTTTTTCATTGAGTATCTTTTCAAGTTTAGAGCTTTAGAAAATTAGGACAATACGTTTATAACATTACACATTATTACAAAGTGGATACTATAAAAACAGTTTCCATTTTTTTCAAAATATAAAACATTAAAACTTAAAACAAGACTCCTTGATAATTCTTCAAAATTTAACAAGGATTACTTCATTGAATAACCCATACATTGACTTGTGAAAATCATTAAAAACTTGGGATGAGCAGAAAATCTCAGTAAGGGATGGAAAAGAAGGAAAGATCACACTAGTCCATGAATACTCATAACATATGAAAGCATTTTCAAAAGACATTCTTGTCACCCATATATAATTACTTTGTGTAACATGAGATTTAATAAATATCCACACAAAACATGAGAACATAAATATTATCATAAATTTATCTTGTGGCATTACTTACATAATCTTTTATCCATTCTTGGCTACCTTATAATTTGTAACCCTCACGTCTACCTTAATTTGTGTAACCATCACAGTTACACTTGGAGTAACCATACAGCTGAACTCTAACTTACTCATACCCAATGCATTGGAGGGAGATATAGGTCCAAACCTTAATCATAAATAATTCCCAAGAACCAAAACATAATCATACAATATGAATAATTCCATAAAAACATTACTTTGGAATTTCATAAAACTAAATTTAAAAAGAGAATGTTTAATGAAAAGACCCTTATAAATATCATACAATTGAAGAGAGACTTAATAGAGTGGATGGATTATGTTTATATACTATAAATACACATAATAAAACATAATATAAATATAAACCATCACACAAACAATTTAAATAACACATAACTAATGAAGTAGAAGGTTAACCCAAAGAATGGAAATCAGGTTAAGAATTCCCTTAACTTGGGGTTTTCTTACTTAATTTTTTTTAAAACTCCTTTATAATGGGTAAAATAGTGTTATTAATGTTTTATAGAAACATTTTTATGTTTATAAAATCTTATATTATCATTTCACAACATCATTTCACCCTTTAATTGTTAGTATTTTGCCTCTTGCACTGTTTTTGGGTGAGTTCTTTTCATGATTTCAAAGTTTGGGTCATGATGGATGTTCTTGTTGATTGGATGTGAAAATCCATAATTATAATGGATTAGTATTTATATACTTCCAGTAACATAAATTATACCATTTATCATTTTGAATTATTTCATGAGGATGATTCATAAGTTAAAACATTAATGATGATCGTTTAGATCTTTTAGTGGTTCTTTGATAACAACAACCTCATTTTGTATTATAATTTAGAACTATGTATGAGACATATTACATATATTATAACCTGGTTCAATAATAAAAATATTTTTATGACCAGACTTGAAGGAATTAATGCAAATTGAAAACACATCGTCCACGATGTCGGTAATTCGACACATCACGAACAATATTTTAATTCCTTGAATAAGTGGGGGAGAACAAAAATAATGATGATGAATTTTCCATGAACATGAGAGCATCCATATTATACAATATTTGGGAGTTTTCATTCCTCTTGGTTAAGGGGATGTGAGGAAAGAAGAAGAAAATAAAGGAATCTTAAAACAAAAGAAAACTTGATAAATTTCTCACGAAAATTCGACAGCCTAACGACGTCTCTAAAAATTTCATAAAAATAGTTTGATGAGAGGAAGGGGATATATCATAATTCATAAATAATATGGGTAGTAAGGTGGGATATTTAATGAAATATCCCATCATTATCCAAAGGTAATGGAAGATAATAACATAAAATGAACGAAAAGAAAGAAAATAAAAGGGGATGTTTACCTCTTGATCTCTTCTCCTTGAGATCCTCCTTAAGGGCTTTGGTTTTGGTCTTTTGGTGAGAACAGAAGATCTAGAACGTGGGTAAGATGATTTGGTAGGGAATTTGGTAGAAATTAGACAATGATCAAGGCTTGAGAGGTGTGGGAGGAAGAGGGGAGTGAGGGTTGTATTTATAGTGGAGGAGAGAGGGTATTTTTCATTATTTTAATCATTATTATAATATTTTTGATCAAGACTATGATTAATATTAATTCATGTAACATAAAATAGTAATAAAGGAATGTTAGTTCGAACCAAGTGGGCTTACATCATCCTTGAATCACCTATGATGCAGTAAATCATTTATTTATCATTTATCGTATTTTATCGTATTTTACTATTCATAAAAAATTCTTGAATTTCAGAAAAATCCCAAAAATTTACCCTAACCATTTTTCAACGTGTAGAATTCAAAAATGAAGTCCATTTTTAAAAAATAATTTTATAAATATTATTAATTTAATTTTTAAATAAAATCATACTTAATTAAATAATTAACAGTTTTAATTCTACAACTACTTCTTTATCACAATGAAAAATTAACCAACTTGTTATTATATTCTAGCCGTAAGAAAATAAAATAATTATAAAATTTAATATTCATTAGAGTCATATTACTATTCACATTACTATTCAAAATGGTATGTTACTATTCACAAAAAAACTAGTTGGTTTCATTAGACTCCAAATAACTTACTGAACACAATTGTAGATGACAATTTCTTAAAATTCAAAACACCGTGGTAGTAAAGTTATTTTGAAAGTCTAGTTATAAATATCTACTTTATGAAAAGTTTCATGCATTTCAATTTATTTTAGAAAACCTTGGGGTGTTACATCAATTGCTTTGATGCATAAGAAATAAATTTTCCATTTTTTCACAAGGATGCAAACCAAACCATTATTTGACGAATCACTATATATTACAAATCCATCACTTCTAGATGGAAGAGTCAAAATTGGATCATTGAAAAATCTTATTTTCAATTCTTTGAAGCATTCTGTACATTCTTTTATCCACACAAAATTAACTCCTTTACATGTGAGATTTTTTAGCGGGTTACCCAGTTGGGAAAAATTCTAAACAAAATGCCGATAGTAACCTACTAAGACAATAAAACAACATACCTCAGTTTTGTTTATTGGATGGGCCAATCTTGGATTGCCTTTATCTTTAAAGGATCAAATATGATTTCATACTTAGAGATAATATTCCCTATAAAAGAAACTAATTGAATCCAGAATTCGCACTTGCTAAACTTATCATATAATTCATTTTTTCTAAGAGTTTTTAGAATAATACGCAAGTAATCCTCATGGTATTTATAGATTTATAAGTATACCAGGATATAATAGATGAATACCACAACAAAGTTATCAATATATTTCTTGAAAAATATATTCAATAAATCCAAGAAAACTGAGGGTACATTAGTCAGTCCAAAAGGCATCACTTTAAACTCGTAATGTACATACCTGGTTTAAAATGCTATCTTAGGAATATATTCCTTACTCACACGTAGCTGATGATATCCAGATCAAAGTTCAATCTTCAAAAATTATTGATCTCCATGAAGTTGTTCAAATAAATCATCAATCTGAGGTGGAGGATACTTATTCTTTATTATAATAGCATTGATTTCCCTAAAATCAATGCATAGCCTCATGGATCCATATTTTTCTTGACAAACATAACCGGGGATCCCCATGGAGAAACACTAGGTCAAATAAATCCTTTTTCACTCAACTACTCAAGTTGTTTCTTTATCTTCACTAACTCCACAATGGCCATTATATAGGGGGTCTTTGATATAGGTCTTGCACTAAACATTAAGTCAATGGAAAACTCAATTTCCCGCTCTGGAGGATTTCCAGGTAAATACTCTAGAAATACATCAATGTATTCTTTCACTATATGCACATATTCAATTTGAATGTTTATTTCCTCACCCATAGATATTGGGTTCTCTTCCTATCCAAGAATTGCATTCAAAAGAGCTACTGGGGGTGGGTCTAGATAAGAATTAGATGGCATGGTCTCTGCTCTAATGATAAGAGATTCTATACCATTTTCAAAAATTGTAACTCCTTTCTTTTTGCAATAAATATTTGCTTTATAGTTTTAAAGAAAATTAAAACTGATAATTACATCAAAGTAAGTCATTGGTATGATGATAAGTTTAGAAAATAAAGAATATTTATGTGTCATGAGGGGGACTAGCTGACATGCCTTTGTTGCAATGATGCATCCCCTAAAAGTTTTGACTAATAACTCCTTTATTAAATCAAATTGGACCTTTCTAATTTTCTTTGAAAACTAGGAAGATATAAATGAATGCAATGATACAGAATCAAATAAAGTGTTTTCTAAGTTTTATGAAACAATTAATGTACCTTCCACCACATCATTAGGAACTTCAACTTCCACAGTTGTAATCGCATAATCTCTCCCTTTCTCTCTTGGAATTTTTTGAGGCATGTTTCCTTGGCACTTAGGACACTCATTTTCATAGTGTCCCATATCTCTACAATTGTATCATTGAACATCATCAAATTGTTTATTACCCTTTCATTCATTAGATAGAGAATCCTTTTCTCCATACTAATAGTAGACTCCCATGCCTTTCAAGCATTTCCCGAGATGATTCTTTCCATAGTTCTCGCATAATGGGAATTTCTTCATTCCCTTGTTCTTATTTGGAACTTCACATTTCCCTTGGTTATCATATTATCTCTTATTTATCATTGTTTCCCTTGAACAAATTTGATCTAGAAAATTCCTTCTGTGTTTTGATGGAACTTAATAAAATTTCATCGTATGATGAAAATGTCTGAGAAGCCAATGCCCTTAGAAGACTTGGCTTAAGACCTTAAAAAAATGATCAATCTTGTTTTCTGAGTCATGCACATAATCTACAACATACCTAGCTAGACTTGGGAAGATATCCTCATACTCTGCAACACTATCTTATTCCATTTACTTTAAGCCCAATAATTTCCTCTTTATTTTAGTTCTTTGTTCACGAGGGAAATATTTTTCAAATAATATTTCCTTAAAATTCCTCCATTCCATATCTTCTATTTCTTCTTCCTCCATGGTATTCTGAATCAAGGACCACCATTGATCAATGTCTCCCTTGAGACAGTATATTTCCAGTACTACTGTTTCATTTTTATTGCATCTTAATGACTTGAATATCTTTTCAAGGGACTTGATCCATTTCTCAACAACCAATGGAATAGTAGTCTCACTAAAAGATGAGGATTTTGCCACATGAAACAATCCCACACAGGTGTGGAATGGTTATTCATTATAACCTGAGTAAGTTGTCCAATATGTTCATGATCTGATCTGCTCCAACATTGACTGTGTTGACTTGCTCAGTAGGGATATCCCTACATTGCACATGAGTATTGATTCCCCTTCTTCCATTAGACGATATTTATAAATAATAGTACACACTAGATTAGGGTATGAATCATAATGTATAATATTAACTTAACAAAATACTTAGCATAAATTGAGATCCTACGCATAGATAATCCCATAATCAAAAAAATGGTTTCTTTGAAGAATAATTTACATTTCAATCCTTTAGAATGGATTGTAAAGAAAATATGAATTATCCTAAGCATATACCCCGAGAGTGTCACAACCAAGAGATAAATAAGGCCCATTGTCGTGAACTAGGATACCCCAGGTCAAGCCCAAAACTCCTTGTTAGAGCATTCACTCCTAGGTACATCTATGCCAAAGCCACCTCTACCTGATCGTATCCAAATAGGGATGTATTTGCTAGAAATATTCACATAATCTATTCCTTACAAAAATACCAGGACATTATTGTACATTTATCCTCAAATACTACCTTAGGGATGTGTTCCCTAATATACATTTCCTACTCTAGTTTCCTTGTTTTCTACTAAACTTCCATTAATACCAACTGTAACACCCCGAAACCTCTAGACCGGAGACGGTGCATTATTATTTACATTGGCATGGTTAGAAGGAATGAAAATTCTGTCGGAATGATCAGTTTAGTTGTCTTGAAGAAACTATATACATAGATGTAACTCAAATTACATTGTAAAAGGTTACAAAATAAAATACATAACAAAAACTAAAAACTGCACCCACAAGAACTCAATAAATGATCTCCTCTTCAACACCTGTTGAAGGTAAACAATGAAAGGGGTGAGATCAAATTCCAATTAAGGGTTAAAAATAGTGGAAGCATGAATTAATAATATCTTAATCATAATTTTTTTGACAAAATCAATATGACTTGGTAAATAAATGAAAAACTCACGCCATTAATAAACTGAGAATGAAACTGTATCCATAGACTTTGTCATAGTGAAAACCTCATGGATTGTAATAACTAATAATGAATAAAGATAATTCTCATTAATTGTACTTCATGTATCTGGAACATGTTACCATAATACTATTAAAAATGGTTTAGTTATATGGGTAGAAACCCATCTGATTTTTGGAAACAAACTCTAAGGGTTTGTCGCCAACTGATTTGTCTCATGAGACCTGTCGATGCATAGAAGGGATATAGTGGGACCAAATTCCACTTCAAGTGCCAAGAATTATTTATACATTGATTCTATAAAAGATAAATATGCCTTTTCAATATTCGTATAGAGTAGAGGATACAGATTCATTAATATTTCCATAGTTAAAACAACATGCCAAATAAGCACCGTATATAAAATGGTATACGATTTAATAAACATATCCATGATATGAGAATAATTATATTTAATATAAATATAATTTAAAATTAAAATTGATCTCAAATGGGTATTAGGTACACCACATAAGGATTATTAGGTGCACAATACAAATTTAGTCACAACGAAATGGAAGTTGAGACAAAGTCCCTTACCACACTGTAATCAATAAAATACTATGACCAAAGCTTAATAACCATCAAAAGAATAATTGAATAACATGAATATAAATAGAATAATGATATTATGTATTTAATGGTAGTACACATATACCACATATAAGAAATAAGTGATGAACAATGGAAATCTCACATAATTAAAAGCGAGATAAGAAACCCCTTATAAACATTACGACATGGTAACAAGTGTTCTGGAGAGGGATTAATGAGAGGTAAAGGGGTATCCCATTATTTATATATCATAAGGGAAGTATGGGGGATGTGAAAAAACCTACCCCATCATTAGTAATTAAAAATAAAAATGCACAACATAGGGGAAGTTCTTGAACAAAAGTGAGAGAGAGGATCCCTTACCTTATGCTTCAAGGTGTTCTTGATTGTTCTTAATGACCTGAATAATCAAATTTATATTCATTAATTAATAAGTAAAGAACCTCATAAACATTTAATTGATTTATTATAACCTTATTAGGTTCATTCATTGTCTTTTTATGGGTTTATGAGATTCAATTTTATTATTTTGGTAGCATTTTCTTCTTCGGTTTTCATGATCCATTTACTTGTATTCCTGAATGGAAGTTTGTTTGAAATGTGGTTAAACATACAGAATTGTTAATATATATTATCAGTGAAATTAAAGAGATATAAATGATCTTATAATGATTCTGGTTATATACAACGAGGATGACCCATTTGATGAGTTAATAATAAATGCTTGGATTTGGCTTGGCGGTTTTGTGCACACTAAAATTGTTTTGAAATATTATTTCATATTATGAATGTGTAAGGATTCCAGAATAGTAAAAAAGTTAAAATACATATATTATGATCTGGTTCAACCATTGAAAATGTTTCATGACTAGTATTTAAGATAGTAATGCAAATTAAAAACCCATCTTCTTTGAGTGTGATAAATTAACACATCTCGGACAGTGTTTGCATTTATGGTATAAAAGGAGGGGATAAGGAGAGATTATGATGAAATATTACGTTATCATAATGAAAATATATTACATGTAAGGTAATTGAATTATCATGAAATATTGATGAGGTGAGGTGAGAAGAGAGAAAAAAATAATAAAACTTGTAAAAGAATTTGAAAGAAAAGAGAAGAGAGGTTCACCTCTTAAGTACTCCTTGAGAAACTTCTTAAGACCTTTGTTTTTGGCCTTTTGGTGAGACCAGAAGTTCTTGGACGTGTGTAGAGGGCTTGGGAAGAGTATTTTTCCAAATTTAGGCATGTCTTGAAGCTTTATTGGTGTGGGAGGAAGAGGTGGTGAGGGGTGGTTTATATAGTGGAGGGGGGAAGTGATTTTACATTATTTTAATTATTATTTTAATATTTCCCTCAAGACTATGAATAGTCTTGATTAATGTGATCCTAAATAGTAATAATGGCATATGAGTTCTAACCAAGTGGGTTTACATCAGCCTTGCATCACCTATGATGCATTAAATAAAGTATTTATCATTTATCATAATTTATTGTATTTTACTATTCATAAGAAATTCAAGTATTTTAGAAAAATATCAAAAATTCACTCTAACCGTTTTTCAACATGTAGAATCCAAAAAATAAGTCCATTTTTCAAAAATAATTTCCTAAATATTATTAGTTAAATATTTAATAAAATCATTATTTAATCAAAAAATATAAACACTTAAATTATTCGTCTTCATTTTTAAGGTGCCTAAATTTATTTATACATTCATGGGTGTGGATACCATTCAAAAGAGTCAAATTACTATTCATAGGGGTAAGTTACTATTCATAAGGGTAGCTTACTATTTATAAGGGTATGCTGCTATTCACCAAAAAATAAGTTAATTCTATGAAACTCTAAATATTATCCTGAACACAACCGTGTATGTCTGATTTTCAAAATTCAAAACACAAAAGTGGAAAATTTAAGTTCAATGGCTAGACTATGACTATCTTATAAATAACCAAATGTTGTTCCAAAAAAACTTAGTGCTTTATGAATATAGGATATGACTCGAATGTATTTAAAAGAAACACACCATAAAATGTTTGGGGTGCTACAATAAATTACATAAAATCACATAGATAACACAATAAAAACTTTATAATTGAATAATTAATGAAATAAGTGCTATTTTTAGAAATTAAGGAACCTATACCAATGGAATAGTAACCTGAACATTGGAATTTTAATATGGCCCTTATGAATAGTAAACCATCCAATAGAATAGTAACCACAACCATGAAATTATAAATAAAAATTTAGCATCTTATAAATGAAAATGTGATATAATTATATCATAGTATAAGTAAATAATTTTTTTGAAAATAATCAATTAAGTTTTGGTATTTTTTTGAAACATAAATATTTATTTACAATTTTATAATTAATATAATGATTTAAAAGATATTTTATTTTCATAAAATATATTCATAAATTAATATTTTTATTATTATTATAATATTATTTAATGAGACTTTAATTAATTTTTTTGTGTTATAAAATCAATTATAATTTTAAAATTGGTTTTTTTGAATAAATGATGGTTTTAATTAAAAATTAATTTTATTATATTTAAAAATTATTTTAATAAAATTAAGTTCATATTTTAATTTTACATGTTAAAAATTGAATAGGGTAAATTTTTGAGATTTTTCTAAAATATTTGAATTTTTTGTGATTAGTGAAATACTGTAATTTACAGTATAAGATAAATACATGAATTATTGAGTCATGGATGATGTTTTTCTGATATAAGAACCATTAGTTTAAAATCACATGCACTATTTACTATAATTAGTCATAATAATACACACTATTCATATCCTTGAGCCAAAATAAAAAACAAATGAATAAAATAATAAAAAATACCCCTCTCCTCCACTATAAATACCACCCATCACCAACTCATCTCCTCACAACTCTAAACCCTTGAATATTTTTAAATTTCTAACCAATACACTTCACAAGTATGTTCCCCACATCTAAGAGGATCTAGTATTAATAAAAGATGAAAACCAATTTCCCTAAGGAGGTTCTCAAGGAGAAGAATTCAAGATGTAAAATCCTCTTTCTATTTTTTTATTTTCTTTTCACTTTCTTTTCTTTTATTATACTCTCCTAACCTCATATATCCAAAAATTAATGATAAATATATTATCTTATATATACTTTAATTTTATAATTTTAATGTAAAATACACTATCAATTATCTTATCCTCTTTTATTCTAAAAAATGAAAATATTGTTCATGAGGTGTTGATTTATCACTTTCGAGGATGACTAGTTTTCATTTTCCTTTTCCACCTTCATGGCAGGACATAAAATTGTTATAATGGTAGGTAGAAATATTAAAATTTATATATTTTTTATGATCTAAGACTACCTTTTATAAAAAATAATTAATAATGAGACAAAACTAGTTTGTGATGATCAAAAAACCGCCAAAACAATCTAAATGATTATCACTAATGTCTTATCTAATGATTCATCCTCACCCAAAATAACCAAATGAATTATATAAAAATTTAATATTTTGTATTTTAATTAGTAACATATAAATTCAATTCTAAACATCTGTTCCCATTTTACATGATCTTTCATATATTAATTCAAGTGAACCAATCATGAAAACCAAACAAACGAACACTCTCAAACGATGAAACTGTATCTTATAACTCATCAAGAAGGCCATAAATGAACTTAATAAAATTATAATAAATAAAATACATGTATAAAAGGTTTTTAATTAATTAATTAATTCATTTAATTTAATTATCATGGAAATTAAGATCAATTTAATAACACTTTCTTACATAAGGTAAGAGATTTTTTTCGAACCTTAATTTTTCCCTCCAGGTTACACTTTCTCTCTCCTTATCCTATTGTAATTCTTAATTATTATTATGTAATACTCCTAAATCATATTTTTATTTTCCAAAAATATTTCCCTATCCCTTTTGTTCTTTCTTTGATGGGGAAATACATGTTTAATTAGGCTCACTTCCCATTTCCTCCTGATAAGAAAGCCCGGTTAAAGTAAACTTCTCAAATTCTTACTTATTTTCAAGTACCATCCTTAATCTATTTTAATACTATTTTTTTTGTAAAATCTCCCATATTATCATAAAATAAAATCTTACTTCATTTTTTGGTTTATACAGACAATTGTGACTTTTCTATTTTAATGAATCTTTAATGTTTCCCCGTATTTCCCTGTAATATTCACTAAAGTGGCTCAAATCTGAAGTTTTCTAAACGCTGTTTTTAAATGTTTTTACATATTTATGACATAATTTATCATTATATATGACTATTTTTCTTTATTAATGTCCATTTATTATTTATATCCATTCTTTCATGAACTCTTTTATGATACACCCTTTGGTTATGCCTCATGACATGTTTATGATACCCAATTCTTTAATTAGGTAACCCTTATGTTTATACCTCATGTTTAATTTTTCTTGTGGAACACATATGCATGAAAATGTTATTATTGGTGAACCTGGATAAAATTTAAATTCATTGGGTAATGTTTAGCCTCATGATACATTGTGTTGGGATATGAAGTTAAACCGATTCCCTTATGGGACTTTGTTCTCCATGTGAAATGGTCTTGGTATTTAGCCTTGAATCATGCTTATATCATGTTGTGTCTTATTTCCAAATTACAATGATTCCATGATTATATTTCCCTATTATCTACATGTTATTATTCCTTATGTTTATTCATGATTGATTCCGTTTTATTTCATCATGTTATGCCTTCTAACTCATGTGCTTTGTTTTATTCTTATGTTTATACCCTTACTGGGCCTTTTAGGTTATCCCTTTTGTTCACATATCCCCTATGATATCTGATGAATATTTAGGATCTAAATATAAGATAAGATACCTTTAGGGATGATTAAAATAAATATTTTTTATATTATTTACAAGTTTTCAGTTTTATGTACCTAATAATCCAAAGACACAAGAATTTACGATCCTTGGCTTGTAATTTGATGGTTAATTATGATTAAAATCATTTAATAATATATTTAAAATGATAGAGTAACTATACTACATGAATCCCCAAATTACAGAAACCTTCTCTGATAGTATTTCTCATGAATCAAGACAGAATTCCATCTGACATGACACCCAACCCGGTTTGAGAGAAGACCTGAGAGGCATTCCTAATCCTCTCGAGCTAGAAACTAGCACCAAGAATCAAAGATAATTCAAATGAGAATGATTTTTCCCAAACAACTAGGATCAAAGAACCCAACAAACCACATAACAAGAAATATAATAATTGAACATCAATAAATACAAAATCAGATCCAAACACAGTGAAAAATGATAATGTAGAAACTAAAAAAAGAAAACTAAACCAAACTACAATTGACACGATATCCACATGGACTCCTAGTCACCACTAACTAAAAGACCAACCTAATCCCAAGGAAACTTGAACCAGAAACCTGAAACTACAAAATAGCTCAGGTCTACTGACACTGATTGGCACAGGTAGGGTGTGAGCATAAATAGATTAATAGGAAATAACCATAGATTCTATGCGTTTCCTTTCCCAAAATATTCCAAAAACACTAGTTTGAAGTATATATAGAATATAGGTTTTATCATTTCAAAATATGGACACATATTTCTAGAAAAATCCACTTTTCTGAAAAACACACACTAATAACTTTTTAAAATAGGTTTCTACTTTAAAACATACCAGTTTCAAAAAAACAAAACCCAAAAAGATTCCCAAATAGGTGACAATAAAGGATACACTAAAAATGTAGTAAAATAGTACAAGTCGATGAAATAATACCAAAAACAGTATGGAAATAAGCAAGAAGATACTAAAAAAATAGGTAACCATTCAAATCATAATTAAGTAGGAACATACAGATAAAAAATCATGGGAATTTTCTAAACATATCTAGAAGTAATCCTTAGATGTACTTGGTTCGAACACAACTGTCGGTGTATGGTGCCATTCCATAGTTAATAACCAAATAGCCACTCTAAACTAGGAAATCCAGTTACACATCCCAATTATCCTCTTAACTAGTCCATGGTGTTCCAAATTATCTAATTGGGGTGAATAAGAAACCATTACTTGACCCTCTAAATTATTCCTAAGAATCCCATGATAATAGTACATAGTCATTGGGGTGGTCCTCACATGAGTGGCTCCAGCCAATAACCCGCATACATCATGCTTGCTGAGCCCAAACACTGAATCCACCTATGTAATGACCATATTCTCAAGGGTTCAACCATAGGGGATCCCATCACACATCAACTAAGAACAAGTTCTAATCAAGATTCCACATTATATGAGTCTTAAACAATTTTCAAAAAATACCAAAAAGTTTTAATCGAGACTTCACATCACATGAGTTTCAATACAAATCTCCAAAAAATCTCAAAGTTCCAACCCGACCTTACATTTTCATATCCAATTAAATTTCCAACACCATTTCAAAAACCAAGATGAAATCATACAACTCCAACAAAATTCCAAACATGCATTCATAAAATTTAGAAACAAAAAATATTCCAAAGTACCAAACATACCATAATTTTGAACACCAATTTGAAACCACATTTGAGTCGTTTGAAACCAAGGGACCTTTAGTAAAACACCAAGGGTTTGAAATAACCATTTGATAATAAGGGGGTTGAAGAAGAAAAGAAGGATTAGGGGGAGGTGTTTTGAAATCTGGGTTTTAAGTTGAGAAATTTTATCTAATAAAATTATATTTTTTGTGACCAACCACATGTGCACCTCATACACATATGAATATTACCACATCCAATGTCACACTCATTGGAAACCAAGAGGGAACATAAGAACCATCTTATAAATCCACCAGTTTTAGAACCACCAAACACAACAATTTCAAACAAGATAAAACACAAATTGGAAATTACACCCAAGGGTCAATTTCCTAAGGAAAAAAAACAAAGAACTAGTAAGGTTAAATTCAACCCAACACTAAATTTCCTCTCTAAAGGAAAAATTACATTTTATCAAACAATATTCATGTATATACATATAATTATAACTATAAAAACCCTTTAAAAACCAACTTTTTTTAAATTTATATAATGTAAACACCATAATAAATCAAACTAACACACCACATATAATGTAAACACCATAATCATGTCAGATTCGATGAAATCCACTAGAAAGACACTCTTACCATGGATCAAAACCCTAATAAAGAAAAAACCCCCAATTTTGCACCACCATAGGTACAAAAATCATCCAAATATGGCCACTATGTGTAGAGAATAAAGGGAAAATGGATGAAAACCAAAGGAGAAAGAGAGGGGATCTATAACCTTTTAATCTGGGTGAAGAATCACTAAGAAATGACCTTGAAATTCACTTGGAGGAGTTCGGAGGAGCCAAAAACTCCATGGGAGGCATCCAAGTCGTAGGGTTTGAATGGGGAGATCTAAGGGAATAAAACCCAATTAAAAAGAAGGATAAATGTTAAAAATACCCTTATTCAGGTGAGTTTCTTGATTAGATCATAGAGTTAAACAAACAGTGTGCAAATCATGTAATTCCCCACTATCAAGAGTTTCATGGTCTTTACGCTTAGTCTGTATGGTTAGTTTAATCGTCCTTCTTAACTATATGAACTATGTACCCTTAGGATGCATGGTTAAACTTACTATACACCTTAATAACACGACTTGGAAAATTTCCCCAAACATCACACTTTTCTCCCTAAGTGTCCTCTAACTCAAGGGGCTAAACCATCCAATACACCTCATAGAGAAGTGGAAATAGGGGTTTCAAAAAATTTCTATATTGTCATTTCTCCCCATACATTTCACACTAACCATGAATAAGGACAATAACCAACCAAACCCTCCAAAACTAAAATAAATACTCACCATAACCTTGACTCAAACCTCAAATGAAAATATTAGGCATCTAAAAGAAAATAAAAATAAAATAAATAAATGAAAACCATGGCCAGGTCTAACATGTACTATTTTTTCCCGTAACATAAAGAAGTGGGAAAAAAATATGGGGTGAGTTCAAATGCTCAATAAGGGAAAACATACAACTTAGTAAATTATGGCATAAAAATGGAATAAATATTATGGAAGTAAGAAGTAAACAACATGAATACATAATTAATATGAAACTAATGGAATTCTATATACCTGATAATAAATGAAAACATGGATACTAATAATGTTGTTCTGATATTGATGGAATTCATAATGTTGGACATCTAAAATCTTCTTTTAAGGCCTTATTCCCAGAATTTTAATTTTTATTGATACTGATGTCAATGCATCTTGCTGAGTTGGTTATCCATAAAAAAAATAACCAAACATGTTCTTTATCATGAAAAATGTTGACGCATTAGGGGGATATATTATTTTGGTCCCCACTAATCCATTGTTTAGGTCCAATTCATTTATAATATGTATCAAAAATACTTTTTATACAATTACCTAAGTAATTTATTTCTGAATAACAAAATGATATCTATATAACAAAAGATACAGAATTTAAATACATAATCAACTAGTATTAGAAGTAAATGATAATAATGAATGACGTTACTTTTTCATAGGCTGATAAAAGGAAAAACATGGTATTAACCCATCTTGAGAAACAATGTGGATGGTAAAAAATATATATAGTCAACATTACAATAATAATTCATTGTGGAATAACAACATACATAATTAAAATATTTTTCCCCATATAAAAAGAATAAAATTAATTATAAGTGAACATCAACCAATCTGATTTATATAAAATGTGATATTTACAATGTATATATAAATGAGTATATAGAATAGTCATTGCTAGAATAACATGATAAAAAGGCATCTAGGAAAAGTGGGTGTATATTTTCAAAAGAACATAACTAAAATGTAACAAATGAAATGTGAAAGGATATTGAAATGGATGAAAAAAATCCTTGAAAATGAAATTCTTAGATTGATATTAGAAAATAAGGGATCAAGAATCAAATTGAATGATACCTTGAGTTTAATCTCCCAAATGATTATATATATATATATATATATATTATAAAATAAATCATGAAACATAAACCTCATTAAGTAAAATAATTTTGAAAATAATATGGAAGTGGAAATTTAAAATTAAAAGAATGTTTAGAATATATTTTTAGCATTGATGAAAAATACAAATTTACACGTCACTTTCAAAGGTATCATTTGAAAAGGTGAAATGAAATATTCTAAAATCCTTTAATTTAATGAGGAATCTATAATAATGTATCCTTGAAATGATATAGTGTTAATAATGGATAAATGAGGAAATTGAGAAGAAACAATAAAAAGTGAAAGAAAAAATGTCTTTTTATTTTCAAAATACATTTTTTTAAAACTCATATTGTAAAAAGAGTAAAAAATGTCACTTTTATTATAGAATAATTTTCCCAAAAAGTATTATAAAATACCATATAATAAAATAATATGGTTGTATAATCCAAGCATAAAAGGAATATGTTAATGATGAAATAATACAACTCAAGGGAAAACAACTTTAATTATCAATATACCATATCAGAAACATAGTCCATCAGGCATGAAAAATTTGAAAAGTGTATTATGTGGTAAAAATATAAAAAAGGAATAATACCACATAATAAATTTATATGTCAGAATATACCCAACTTATTTGAAATATGTTATAGATAATGACCATAACTCAATTAACAAAAGCTGAGTTACAAAAAACATTATTACTTGGGGAACAACTAATCAATGAATATTTGAACAAGGGAACATGATTTGGATAGTAAATCACATGAAATAAAACTATTATGATAGAAATATATTCATGGGTATGGAATATACTATACAATGATAACATGGTGTGAAAAAATGTATTATGTATCAATGTATTAGAATTGAGACCAAGAAAACCCTTATGAATTTAGAAACATTTGAATAAAAACACATTGAAATAGATGGTTTGTAATTAAACATAAAATAACATGATTAAAATATTATTAATGATTTTATATAAAAAATAGGTAGTATAAACACCATAAAAAATAAATTAGGTTTATAATACCAAAATTGTGTCAAATAGGAGAATTTGAGCTGAAAACCCCTACCTCGATCCTGTTAAATTTTACACATGCACCAAAAGTCATAAATAATTAACTTTGCTTCATTAAATTCAAACACAATAACCATGTTAATAAATAATTTATAATCATTAAATATATATATTAGTCAGTTTTTACCTATTTTTGATCACTGGGTGTATGTAATATTTATCTCTTTGAAATAGTTTCATAAAAGAAGTGTTGGTATATATTATTATTCTAAAATAAATCACTATTAGAAAATATTCAAAAATTTAATGGATGTTCTAATTTAGTTTATAATTCTATAATTCAATTCCACAGATGTTTTGGTTATAATCCATGATGTTGGTATCTATTATTATTCAAAACTAAATAACTATTAGAATATATTCAATAATGTAATGGATGTTATAATATAGTTTATAATTCTATAATTCAATTATGTGGATATTTTGGTTACAATCCGTGATGTTGAAATTGGTGAAGTTATTTTTTTACGATTTATAATGAATGAATGGTGGTTTCTTAAATTATGATTTAAATGTTAATATAATAATACCATAACTAAAAAACATTATTTACTTATATATATATATATATATCATATTATACCAACACATATGTTCTCATAGTCATCCATGATATAAATGCATATTATTGTTTAAGTAGGTGGTTAAACTAACTCAAAAATGAACCTACCATGATTAATTAAAGACTATGAGGTGGTGTAGTTATAATATAATTACAAGAGAAGAATTATGATCTTATTTACTGGTTATTTTTGTGATTTTAAAAAATTTTATGTATTTATATGATGAATTAATGGATATAAAAATAATGTGTAGTAAGAATAACATGATTTTCCTCATTGTATGCTAGTTTATGATGGTTAATGTTACAATACTCACTTATTTCTTATATTATCTACAGATATCCAAATTCATATTTATAGAGTATGAATCATGAAATATGTAACACATCTATTCTCTAAACCCATATCTAGAATAATAATTGAAATTTAGTGATGAAAAAAACTTTTCTTCCATGATAGTGGAAATCTGCACACAAGCGTAAGTAAAGTTTTCATTTTTTAATTGAGTGAGAGTGTAATATATAATTGTTTTATCATAAATATAATAAATTTTTGAAGATTATTTATATTGATGTTATTATCTATATTTGGGTAGTATATGTTTTTAGAAGGGTGGATAGGAAAGATAAATATTAAAACTAAAATGCTATATTTATGTTGAGAATTTAGATATTCTCTTGAAGTATCCATTGAATAACATGTGTAACATTGGTGAGGATTTGTGCTAACAAACACTTAGAGAGACTCTATAATAAGTAAATTTGAGAGTGTTTCATAAGAATTTTGATCTATTAACATGGTTAATTGTGGTAGGAATTTGGATCTATTAGCGTGGTTCGATGTGGGAGGAAGTGAGCTCCTTTTATAAGTGAAAAATACTGAAATATATATGGAATTGAATGTAAGGTAAGGAATAAGAATAAAATTTTCTAAGAGTTAGCTGAGTTAGGTCCAGAAAATGTTGGTGATACATTTGGGTATTAATTTCAAAAATAAAAAGGATTTCTAGAAGGTGTATTTGACCTTTTAGTTATGATAAGTTTGAGATAAATCATTGACACATTTTACCCATATTAATCATGATTAAAAAATAGAAATTGTAATAATTTTATTACAAAAAATATATGATGATCCTTATTAGAAAGTTTCAATTATATGAATCCAAATTTGCGATCCTTTTAACTTTTTAAAATTTATAAATATATGAAAATATATTTTAAATTTAAAAAAACTCTATAAAAAATTTTATTTATAGAAAATTGTATTTTTATATATTATTTTTTTTGTTCATATTTCCTATTAATTAGTAATTAATGAGAGTTTATATATTTTATTTTTTTCTGACATCATATTAGAGTCATATTTTAAATTATATTATTCTAATTTATTTAGAAATAAAATCAATTATTTAAAAACATCCATATTAATTTTACAATAGTATTTAATCTTTTTTCTTAGTAATTTATTTTCAATGAATAAAAATAATATTAGAATAGTTACGTAATTTGGACCAATAGATGCTAAATTTAAATTCCATTTTACAAAAAAAATTAATATGTGAAAATTAAATTATTATTGAAATTTGTGTACATAAAACCCATTTATTTAGAAAAATAGAATAAATTATTCTTAACTTAATATTACTGTAATTACTCTAAAAATAATTTTCATTTTATCAAATTTAAATACTAAATCTTATACACTTCACTCATAACTAAAAATAGAGATATAATCAAAATCTATATTTTAGGAAGACAAGTTTTTTTAATATTAACCTTTCTCATTCACAATTTATATTATTTAATATTTAAATTTATAATAATAAATTATTCATATAGGGTATATTTTATAATCATTAATTACATGTTTATTAATATAGAATTTCATATAATATACAATGGTAATTTTTAAAAAAATAAGTTTTTAAATAATAAATGATATCATTAGTTATTTTTTGGTAAACTAACTATATTTCATTCATATTGAAAGTATCCCTTAATTATTTATAAATATATTTAATCAAGTGATTTCTAAAATTCATTCCTATTAATTAAATTCATAGGTTTTAATGGTCATAATTAAATATTTATATTTAATCTCAATATAACATGGTTTATTTTAAGTTCTATGTTGCAAGTGGAGAAAGCTATGAAACACATTCATTTTATTTAATGGTAATCATATATTAAATATTTTGGCTATTACATTCTCCCCCTTTTAACAAATCTTGTTCTCACAATTTGACTCTTATGATCAAAGTAGTACTATAGGAAACACATAACTAAACATACACCTCTATATAGTCATGGGTTTATTTTTTATGTGGAATGATATTTATCTATATGATAAATAATAATCATAAGATTATAAAGAGAGATAACCCATTCAATATTTCACATATAATTCCAATAAGGGTTCCATATTTATCTCTAAAAGGAATAACTTCCCATAAACTTATAAAATTATTTATAAGTTAATCATAACACTATGAGATTTTGTATCTCAATATTTAGTATTAAGTGAGAACATGACATAAGTAATAGAAAATATATGGTAAAAACTCAAAATATGATTTTATTAGTAGTAGTTTCATAGGTTTTGTCTCATTCACATGGTTGTTTGTGACTATTTTTCTAGTTGTCCTAAGACTAATTGAAAAATGAAATATTTAATAAAAAATAGGTAAAAAATAATAATAAAAAAAAGAACAAAAAACAAGAGAGGGGATCATGGGGGATAAAATTAGTAAAGTTCAAGGGAATACACTTTTTAGTATCAGCATAGTCATTAGGAAAATAAAAAATACTAAAAAAACAATCCTTTCAATATAATAATATTTTGAATCAAGATAATTCACTAACATGTTACAATCATGACCTATGTGAACATCATTCAAATTATATATAATAACTGAGATTATGGTTATGATATGATAGAGGATATTCTAAGGGTATTACAAGTATCATTTTAAGGCATTGACCACAATGGAAGACTCTGATTCGACTTCAGATCAATAAATTTTATTAGACTAATAGAGGTTAAGCTATTGGATCATTTTAATAGCCTCATCCACCACTACCAAACCCTCTATAAAGTAAAATAAATATGATATGACTACTGATCCCAAAGAATCACACACAATACTATCACCTCACATGATCCCTTAAGCACAAGATCCTTAATTATTTAATTTTAAACTAGGATATGAATGATTCAATTTAAACTAGAAGCCTAACTACCTCCCCCCATTCGAAACTGAACTAGGATGGAAAAATATTAGTGAGATGAGGACTTGCATTTACATAGGTATAAGAATACCCTTACTTTTTTTCATAAGAGATTGAAGGAGATATATAAATATAGATCTGTTGTACTGGAGGTTCATCTGGAGTCCCTGATGAATGACTACATTATGAGTTTCCTAGATAAAACAAGAAGAATCAGTGGTGAATAAGGTATATCCCTTGGCCTTTGATTGGTTCCCCACTAAAAAGTATCAACATGACTAGAATAAATCCTCCATTTTTATCCCTCTTCAAAGTGACCCCTAAAGGTTGCCAACCTGAATCCACAGATTCAAATCCCATTCACTATTAACGAAAATGTGAGTAAATATTTCATCATTTTAGTTAGTTTCCACATTGATGCAAGTGTAATGTAGATTTATTAAAGATTCTAATCTATAGGACTGTATCAGTTTGAAATTCTCTATAGAAGGAAATTAAATTTTGGAGATAATTATTCACACCATATTTTTGTACTTATAATTACTAGATTAGAAGATGATTGAATCATGTTTTAAAAAAATAGGAAAGATTACCTAAGGGGCATGAAGTAATGAAACAATGATTAGGATCATCATAAAAATGGGTGTTACTCATCACATCTTTATGATACTCATTATGAACAATATTTATGAACCTAGGGTGTGTGAAAGCTTGTGTAAAACATATGTCCAGATCTTAGCTTCTAGAAAATAATGTGGGAAATCCATCTTTATTGTAATCCAAAAAATAGATTTCACCACACACAAAGCTCTATCCCTTTATGTAAATTTCCCCCACACTTAATCCTAAATTTTTGACATACAGTAAAATGAACCTTATTTCCTTCATCATTATTGTCACCAAAATTTCTATTAGATTCCAACCCTCTCTTATTTGGTTTATTTTTAATTTCAACTGTGTTCAGGTTGTTAATCATAATTTTTGATAACCTTTTTAGCATAATAACATGATTTATCACTCCAAAACATATCATATTTGACATTTCATTTCGATAACATGGTTCATTAAGGATTAATATATTACTAAATCCAAAATTATTAACTTGAGTAAAGATCATTATTGGGTAATTGTGATAAACCAACCAAGGAAAATATAAAACCATGATTTTTCACTATATAACACTATCATGTTAACATATAATTCATAAAAATAAACTTGAATCAAAATTAGTTCAACCTATTTCACTCTCATTTTAACATATATAAATATTTTTTCAAACTAGTTTACTTTGAGTTGGTTTATCTTATACATATTAACATAATACTCAAAATAATATTATGAAATTACCATGAACCTACATAAAACATTCTAAGCCCAATAATCATTGAAATTTAATCTCTCAAAATCCATCTTATTCTTCCTCAAAAAAATTTATCATTCTTACAATAATACACCCATATATGTAAATAAGAGAATAATATACTCTCAATAACATAAGATTCTCATTTATATTATTTTAAAAGTATTTCAACCAAATACTAAAACAAAAATCATTATAAAAATATCAAAAAGATGAATATGAAAACATCAATCCAAATATGTCTTCCCTTATGACACCATTATTTATAACAAATGATACTTTTAGATCGATCAATGACTCTATTTGGTCAATACTTGGTTATCCTTGTCTATTTCACTATTAGGTTTTATAAAATAATCAGTTAAAATAGATCTTAAATCCTTCATAATGGTTTCTAAATAAAATGTGATTAAAAAAATTATATACCTTGGGACTATATTTATAGGTGTGTAGTAAGAACACTTGTTTATATACCAAGGCATGGTTGTGTTAATACCCAAAATTCCCCCTTCCTGGTTATTACACCTAGGTTGATCTATATCAGGACCACATACACTTTCTAGTATATAGACACATATGTAATTTATAATAATATTATATAAAAAATAATTTAAAAAACATCATGATTTCATCCTATGTTTATACTTATTTGTAGGATTTTCACTAAATTCCCCACATGTTAATCACCAAATAATATGTGCATTATTACTATTATTAAAACATATAATATACCAAAAGGCTATATGTACTATTTTAATTTTGATTAACCCTTACTTATCAACTGTTAAACTAAAATCCTGACCTCCAAAGATATCAAAAACATACCTTTGATAAAAATTACGACACCTCATACCCACACTCTTAGATTCTGTTCCATAACCACTTAATTTACACACCAACTTTGATACCAACTATAAAATAGTTGATATAGTCATCCATAATTAAAAAATCAATAGAAATTATTACATAACTTACATCCCAATTATATTTATGGTTTATAGATTTGGATAATTAAGAAAAAGCAATAACTAAAAAATCCTATGTTCATTGTATAAATTTGACATTTTTTGTTTTATATGAAACTATTTAGCCCCTAATGAGTCGTAAACAACAAAAATAAATTCTTTTACATATTTTATTCTTCTAAACATATTACATGTACTGCATTTCATCATAAAATCAGGAAATAGAAACATAAGAATGGGAGAGCTTAGATGATCAGTAATGGAAAACATATAACTGAGGTAATCATGGAATAAAAAAGGAATATATATTATTTGAGGAATAATTAAAAAATATGAATCCATAATCAATACAAAAGTGAGAGAATTTTATATATATGAAAATAAATTAAAACATGGATATAAATGATACTAATCTCCTACTTATTTAATTCATACTTTATAGAATCAAATACCAACTGTCATGGCCCTTTTAAAATAAATATACTTTTCATTGAGACTGAAAAAAATAAATCTTTCTTGAATTTGGTAGGAATACACAAAATTCCCATACATGTTTTGTCTCATGAGACCGATCAATTCATAAAGAGGGTATATAATTTTGGTCCCCACATGTAACTTGTATAAGTTAAAATCATTCGCTATAATAGTTAACAAGACATCTCATAACATTACTTACAGAACCTCTTAGTGAAGAAAACAAGGCTATCTGTATAATGGAACTACAATATGTCAATAAATAATAAACCTTTGTTAGTAATAAATAATAATCAAGAATATAAATACATTTTACCATTCCAATAAAAGGGATCATATGGTCATAACGTATCTAGAGAAAGAGGTTTGATGGTCAAAGAATATACAATCAACTTGCCAATAAACATATGTATTGGAATAACAATATACATAATGATAATATTTTCCCCATGTTAATAAAATGACTAAATGGAAATGTTAATATAGAAACAACATGATCATAAAACATTCCGAAAAAATGGTTAATGGTTTCAAAATAGTATCATTATAGTCTAAAAATGTAAACTTAGAAGGATGTTGACATAAATGAAAAATATTATTTAAAAAACAATACTTTGAACAATATCACAAAAGAAGGGATTAGGAATCAAATTATTTGATACCATGAGTGAATTATCGAAAATGATAACACAAAAAAAACACACACACACACACATATATATTTGTATATAAATATATTTGATGATAAATTATGAAACATAAACCTCATTTGGGTAAATCCTATTGAAAATAAAAGGGTAGTGAAAATTAAAACAAAAAATAATACTTAGAAACGATTTTAACATTGATGGAAAATAAAAATTCAAGTGTTTATTTAAAATATAACATTTTAAAAGGATAAATGAATGATTATAAAATCCTTATCTTTTAATAAGAACCTCCAAAAAATATATCCTTTAAATTATAAAATATTTATCTTGGATAATTGAGTAAATGAAGACAAAACAAATGAATGTGAAAGGATAAACCCTTTTTTATATTAAAAATATTGTTACTAAAAAATTACACTATAAGATGAGTAAAAAAACCATTATGTGTATTAAAAAGGATTTTTACATTGAGGATTATAAGATACCATATAATAAAAATTTAGGGTCAGATAAACCAGGAATGGAAGAAATATGATTATTTAAAAAATATATAACTTTTGGAAAATATACTTGACTTATCAATATACCTTGTGAATAATATACTCATTGGGGAAGGAAAAATTTGAAAATGGGTTTATGTAGTAAAAATTTAATCAACTAAAAAATTGAACATAATACATTAAAATGGAATAATGTACCCAATATATATATATAATAAGTTCAAGATAATGATTGTAACTCAATAAGTGAATGGTGAGTTATGAAAAATTCTTACTACTCATGAATAAAATAAATCAATTTACACTTGAATAAGGGAACATGATTTTGCAAGTAAATACCATGAAATAAAAAAATTATGAAAAAATACATCTTTAGGTAGTGAATAAACCATACAAAGAGAGCATTTTGAACATAATGTATTATATCTCAAAGAATAAAAAATAAGACAAAGAAAACCCTTATGACTTCAGAAACATTCAAATTATAAAAATTGGAAAGAGAGAGTTTTTAAATGAACATAAAATACCATTATTTAATGATACAACATGATATGATATCACAAACTTGAAATTTATACACCACTAAAAATGATATATGGTTCATAACACCGAACACAACTCAATGAGAGAAATATGAGATAAACCCATTATTTATGTCCTGTTTTTCTTGAAACATGCAAAAAACATCTTGAATTGATAAATATGTTTATTAAATACATCATAAATAAAATTATTAATTACTATAACCATTTATATTTCTTAATTTTAATCATTATATATATATATTATTTAGTTTTTACCTATTTTCAACACCGAGTATAAGTAATCTTTATCGATTTGAACTTGTTTAGTAATACTATTATTGGTATCTATTTTTTTCATAGTAAATTACTCATAGATAATTAAATATATAATAATATATGTACTATGATGACTCATAAAGATATAATTTCATTCCACGGTATTTTTGGTTATGATCCATGAGGTTGAAAATGGTGATGAGTACTTTATGTGATTCTTAATAAATAAAGTGTAATTTCTTAATAAATGAGTTAAATGTTGATATAAAAAAACTAGAAAAAAATAATTATTTATAAATTTATATCATATTATAAAATTCGATAAGTAATCACAGTCATCCATGATATAAATTCATAGTATTGTTCATGAAACTAGTTAAACTGACTAAAACATGAACCTAACATGATTAATGGATGATTATGAGGTATTATAGTGTTAATATAATTTTACCAATATATTAATGATCTTACATAGTGTTAAATTGTGTGAAATATTAAAATTCTAAGTAATTAATATAATATGTAATGGACATAAAAATATTATGTCGTATTAATAATAATATTTTCCTCTTAGTATGCTTATTCTGGTATGATAATGTTTCAATGTTCGCCTATCTATAATAATAATTTTTCAATTAATTATTTTTATTCATAGAATATATACCATGTCATATATAAAATATTTTTAAACTATACCCATTTCTAGAACCATCATTTTAATGAAGATATTATAAATAAAACATTTCGTTCATGAAGGCGGTAATACGCACACGCCCATGAGCAACATTTTCAGTTTTTTTGATTTAATGGGAGGGAAATAGATAATGATTGCAATATGAATAAAATAAAATTTAAGTATATTATTTAAAATGATGTAAATATATATATATATATACATACATACATATATATATATATATATATATATATGGTTATAATGATTTTGTAGGAGGGTGGATGGTAAGGATAAATAAGAAATGTAAAAGGAAAAGTGATACTTATTTAGAGAATTTTAATCTTCTATTGATGTATCCTTTGAAAAACTTGAGGAAATTTGTTGATCCTAGGGGTTTAAAAACGTATATAGGGGATATATAAGATGAAAATTTTGTATGTATTCATCAGTATTTCTAACTATAGGTGTTGATTTAAGTAAAAGGAAGTGAACTTCTTTTATAGGTGCAAAAAGAGGGCCACATATTTAGAAATGAATTTTAGGTAAAGGATATGAATGGAATTTAATGAGAGTTACCAAGTCAGGTTCAGAAATGGTATGTGAGGCATAATATTTTGACTTTTAAACTTATAAAGTCTTTATAGAAGGTTTATGTGATCTTTTAATTATTAAATATTCCAGATACCTCATTTCTAATTTTTCTATTATTTATCTTGATGGAAAAATAACCAAGGTAATTATATTATTAACAAAAAAGAAAGATAAACCATCTTACTAAATCGTTATGTTTTGAATATTAATTTGTGATCCATTTATCCATATTTTATTTCTAAATATTAGAAAAACAACTTTTAAATTAAAACATATGATATATGGAAAATAGTTTTTTTCTAGAAAAATTCTTTTTCATATATTAAGGGTTTTTATTATTATTTCATGTTAATAATTAATTGAATGATTTTATATATGTTTAACCATCATATTAGATTCATATTTTTCAATTATATTAATCGAATTTATTTTAATAAAAAAATAATTATTTGAAGACATTCATTTTAATTTCACTATTTTAATTTATCTTTATAAGAACTAATTTATTTTCAATGAATAAAAATAAGTTTGGAATAACTACATAGTTTAGACTAATGATTCTAAAAATAATTTCAATTTTATCAAATAAAATTAATATATTTAGTGAAAATTAATTTTAACATTTTTGTGGAAAAAACCTATTTTTTTAGAAAAACCCCAAAAAATTATCTTAACTAATATTATTATAATAAATCCAAAAAAATTTAATTTCCAAAAATTCAGATTCTTAATTTTATAAATTTAAATTTTAAATAAAAAGTCATATATAATGAAAAACATATTTTATAGAAAATTATATTTTTTTTGAATATTAACCACTCACATTCATATTTTTTTTTATTTACTAATTAAACTAATTTTAACAAATTATTCATATAAAATATATTTTATCACCATTAATCACAAGTTTAATGAAATGGCAATAAATATCACATAAAAATAAAATGTTTGTAAAAATAATTTTCTAAAAAATATATGATCTTATTGGTCATTTAAGGTAAACCAATTGTATTTCATTCATATTAAAAATTTCCATTATCTTCTTTCCACATAAATTTCATAAAGCGGTAAAAAATATTCATTATGGCTAATTCAATGGCTATATTTTAATGTACATACCTAAATATTTATGTTTTTTCTAGATATATTATTTTTTTTCTTAACTTTGGTATTCCGTACGATGCAAGATATTAAAAACATTAACTTATTTAATGGTAATAATATATTAAAATTTTGGGGTGTTACAAACTGAGACATGGACCATAACACTTTTACATAATATATTTACGAAATTATAATTTAAAAAACACTTAATCACATCATTAACCATATAATTATCTTGAACAACTTCAGGATGTTTGTATGATTTTAGCATTAACATATAGTGATCAATGCATAGATGTTTATGATATGGTTCCATCCTCGTCCATCTGTATCTATAACAATTATCATCAAAATATGGTGGTTTCTAGGAAATCCATCCATCGTTTGAGTTCATTCTTCACATATCAGAAAAAATCATTTCCATATATGATTATGTCTAGGAAAATGTTATCATAATAAAAGTATAAGAAAATAATCCTACATCCCCTAATAAACAATCATTGATACTAACTGTTTTCTAGTGTGAGATGATAAGATGATTCAGAGGGGTGAATTAATATTTATAAAATTTTAAATAAATTAAATAACTAGTGTTCAATATCAGAGTCAATCATATCTTGTAGATAAAATTCCTGAAAAATAGTTACAGGTTCATATCCAATAAAATATACATGCATGTGACGCACTGATATGAATAAGGAATTTCCATTAATTTTAGAATTTTGAATTTTTTTTTTGGATAAATTTTCATAATTTTACAACATAAACATGTTTTAATAGCTATAATTTAGTCACCAAAGGAACTAAGTTGAATATATAATAGAACCAGGTGATTTAGATGGAAATTAGAGGAATTTGGATCCTTTTTTCATGGAACTTTATACTTCTAAGTCAACCAAGCTGAGCAACGAAACCATGAAGTCCATGAAGATCTTGGAATATGAAGACAGAGCCTCCCACATGGTTTCCACACAGTTTTAATAACTGTGATGACCCTCTAGGAAACCTTGCGAGGCGTGGAAGTTTAGAGGCTTACCATTTGGTATCCTCATGGTTTGAAAATCGTGCGGACTAGCCCAGGTATCCATGATCCTCTTATTTATTTAAATAATCCTTGATCATTATTGGAGCATGGTTTATCTAACAGTGTGCCTTAACCATGAAGTAATCAACATGCTAACACCTAACTTCTATATACACCTCATACCCATCATTTGACCAAGGATTTGGACCCCCAATCACCCTGGGATACTGGGGGAAAACCAATGAATACATCCTTGAATATTGGTAAGGATCACTATCATCTAAATGGGAGAGATCTTGTAAGGGAGAGTTTGAAAACAATTTTAGGAAATTTTTGGAGGACTTTATCTAATGGTTCTCTGGAATTTTTCATTTTTTTATCAATTATAATGAATATTTCAGGTATTAAGAGCTTGTTTGATGTCATTTATTCAATTTGTATCTAACACCATTCATGTGTTGGGCTTGTGGACAATGTAGGTTCATTGTTAATTAATTTTCTTATTGTGTTTGTGTTGTTTAATTTTCCTCTCATAATTTCCCCCAAAATATATTTCTTAATATCACTAGAAATTCCATTTCAGATGAAGAATGGAGTTTTTAAGATTCTCCAGGTAATTTATGAAAAGTAAAACCATGATAATTGGGTGCAAGTATCATCTCCAAAGGGACTATTTTAATGAAGTTTATAGAAATAAATTTCTAGACTAAGAAACTGATCTCTATTAATGTGCATAAAGAATTTCCATACATTTAATCATTTTTAAATTATTTGTTTGGATAAATTGTCATGATTTTTCAACCTAAACATGTTTTTATAGGTATAATTTAGTCACCAAATAAATGGATTTGAAGACATATAATAACTGAGTGATTCAGATGGAAATCAGAGGCATTTGGACCTTTTTTACATGGATATTGCAACTGCTAAGCCACCCAAGATGATAACCCCAACCCTGAAGGTCATGAAGAGCTTAGAATATGAAGATATAGCCTCTCACATGGTCTCTACATGATTTTAAAAACTGTGAAGACTTTCCAGGAAACCATGTAGGGCTTGCAAGTTTGGAGGAAGAGGTTTACCGAACAGCCTTTGCATAGTTTAAAAACCGTGAAGACCATCCCAGGTACTCATGCACTTATTATTTAGTGGATAGAATATTGATAATAGTGGGTGCACAATTTAAATAACCATGCACCTTAACTGTGCGACAATCAGCATGCCACTACCTTCCTTCTATCTACCCCTCCTACCCATCATTTGACCAGATATTGGGACACATAACCACCCTAGGACAATGAGGGATGGATAATTAATGTGGACTTAAATATTTGGAAGGATAATAATCATCCATAGGGGAGAGATCTTGGAAGGGAGAGTTTGAAATCCATTCTAGGCAATTTCTGGAGGATTTTATTTTATGGTTGTTTTCCATATTTCATTTCTATATCAGATAGAATGAACATTTCAGGTTTTAAGAGCTTATTTTTCATTATTTATTAAATGTGTAGCTAACCCCCTTCACATGTTGGGGATGTGGAAAATATAGGTTCATTTTAAATTAATTTTATTGTTCTGTTTTTGTTGTTTCATCTTCCTCTTATAATTTTATTAGAAATATCTTTCTTAATCTCACTAGAAACTCTATATAATACAAAGAATGGAGTTTCTAGGAATCTCCATAGAATTTATGAAAAGTAAACCCATGATCATTGGGTTAAATTATCATCTATGAATGGACTATATTAATAAAGTTTATAGAAATCAATTTAAAGGCCAAGAAATTGATATCCATTAACTTAATCAAAACTCACCAGACCAAGGGATGTTCTGTTACATTTGAAACCCTTATATGCGAGTTATTATGAACAATAAAACATAATAGGAAAATAAATTCTCAAAAACCTTCACAAAAATTCACATCCTTAACAAATTTCTCCCATTTATCATTGAAAACCAGTTTATATGTTTTTTCTATTTTAAAGTGAACCATTAAGGGACTTGAAGAATCAGTCACTCAACCATTTGTAACAACTCTCACAGATCAAAAAACATTGATTTTAAATTCAAAAATCTTCATTTAATTACTTAAAATTCAAGAAATAGAACACATTAACTCTCCCTATAGATCTACCTCATATTTACTCTATACTAGTAGTAAGAGTGGGTAATTAAAATTGGGCTTCCAAAAGTAGCACTTTGGCCAGAACGACACCAGCATGTATAACAGAAAAAAATAAAAATAATACAATCACATTTTTATTGTAGTATTGGTAAACATGATCCTATAAATACTCTTCAAACCTCTCTTCTCCACAAGTGAAATTGTATTCACTAATCAAACCCTCACATTTAAAAGGATTTTAAAACCCTCTAAATATAATTACTTTTTATGGACCAAGGCACAACCAGTCATAACCAACCATTCTATGGACCAATGAATAACTTAATGAACCATAAATTGAAATGGATTCATAAACTTAAAGAAACATACCATTAATATTAGAGGTATAACTAAACAAAAAGACATTATATTTAAAGGTATAAGAATACATTGATAAACAAATTAAGCACAAATCGAAATGAAAACTAATACACCATTGAAACTAGAAAGTAAATGAAGAAAAATTATACCTATAGTGTTTGATGTATATTGATCACTTGTGAAAATGTATATTTAACATTAAAGCTCCTAGAAAATGATCATAGAATTCTTATCCATAGTTTTAGTAACAAAAATTTTACACTTTTGAAAAATAACGAATCTTATATAAATATATCACATGTACTTGTCACCTCTATCACACTTCTCATATCTTCAATCACGTTCTTTCATCCAGTATTTATAAATGGCTTCACTATTGGTCAAATCATGATCTCCATGGAATTCATTATATGTGAATTTCAATACTTTAATACACTCATTTTAGATATTAAATGAGTCTAAAAATTCCCAATCAATGTAGAAAAAACAAAACAACATGAAATATAATAATATTGAATGAAATAAAATAAAATTATTTATGACACAAAAATAGAGTAAACTCCTTTTATAAGGATAAAATATAATAACATGGATGAAAATTTATTCATTCAACATAGGTACCATTTTAATAAAAATGTTTGATTTTTTTTGAATCCATGTAAGTTTGAATTAATTACATATATGTGTGTGTCAAAACCTATATGGATAAGAGTATTTTATATTTTCACATAAGTAATATAAAGAACATTATGAGTCACATATAGCAACATAGAAGTTTGTGTAAAAAATATTTAATGTTCTGTATGTGTTATGTTTTTGGTGGATGTGTCATTTGACACTTACAAAAACTTCAAGAATCATGAAAATGTATGATTAATGAAATCCAAATTTCATAGTACATAATCTTATACAAAAATAATAATATTTATAGGAAGTTTAAACAATGAAAACATGATTAGTAAAATGTAAATAAATTTGTAATAAAATTTTATACAATATTGAAATCTTGAGGTATAGTAATATTCAAAAAATGAAAAAAACCATAAAAACGTAAATAGTAAAAAAATCCATCTATTCAATAAACACTATTGTGTTTTTATCTTTTTGGAATCTAATGGTTTCAATTTAATCTTATATTACATTTTATTCATAACAAAAAACTCATAAGTACCTCTAACCCTGATTATTACTTAACAAACATAAGGTGGGTTTTTTAACATAGTTTATTTTTATTCAATAATAACTTCTTTAAATAGTACTAAAATATCAAATGAATTCTTAAGACCATAACTAAGAACATATTCTATTATTTCACCCGAATTTCTAACAAGTACAACCAATTTTTATTATTTCATTATATTCTCATCTTTAATTCAACTTTTACTCTATTGTTACATTCTTGAATAACCTTGGATCTAATAAACCAATTTATTAAATAACTTGCTTCCTTATTAGGGTGAATAAATTTTATTAAAGTAGTTGGGTGATATAGATACATTATTGTTGTAATGAAATTTAATTCCTATTATACTTAAGAAAAACGTCATATTATAGCAATTCCATAAGTATGTATAGTATGATAAATAATTTAAATTCATTTATAAATTAACCATAGTATTTAAATCCATTCAAAAAGGATATATATTTTTTATAGAGTTTAAATCCATCTAAGAAAGTGAACATTTAATAGCAGATTTTAAATTTGGAAGGGAAGCTATAAAGGATTCCTGAGAGTTTAGAGCCTTTCATAAAGGTGATTATTTTTATGTTGTTTAATATTCAGTAGAAAGGCATGAAGGTTGTGCTAGAGTTTATAGTTGTTTAGTAATATAAAAGGTCATTTCATAGTTTTTAATGTCCCATTCTGGCTCACTATGAATAATAACCGATCATGTGGCTCTATATAACATTAGGCACACCTCCTTGAATGCTAAAGGTTGATAATTGACAGTGAGGGTCTAGAGTGGTATAGTGAGAATATTATACACCATGTATTAGAGTATGAAATAATATAAAAAAGGGAAAACATAAACCACATCAAAAATAAAATCAAAAAATAAAAAATAAACATGTCTATAATTAATTAAATAGATTCGATATATCGACATGAATGATAATTCAAACAAAAAATATAGAACACACATTAGGCTAATAAAGCCTCATCTCATCCCATTTTTGGTATCCATGTCATCCTTATAAACAATAATGATCATGAGTCTCAATCCAACCTATACCTACAACTGAGTGAGATTTTTCTTGAAAAATCTTGTGCAATACTAGATTAAGTAGGGTGTGAGTACACAAAATTATGGGTAACCACCGACAAAGTCCCATAAATATAAAAAATGCATTTATATGTTCATGTGATATGTTAACAACAAATAAATAACATCTGAAAATAGAAAAAATAAACCATTGATGGTCCTCAAGAATGTGACCCAAATAGACCATACCTAAATTTCTTAGTTACTAAGTTTCACTAAACATATATTCTTAACTTTGGAATCCATAACAATGAACTAGGTGTCTTTAACACTAGTATAAATTGATAATTTCTCTGGGGATAAACTCACCCTAGTACACATGACAATGACTATGGGAATTCTCAAGCATAGAATAAAAATTCTAGGAATGATCCATCCAAGTAAAAAATGGCCCCCCCTGATGAGCCCCAGTAATGTAGGAGACTGAACCATGCTGACTAGAGACCACACATGCCACAACAGCTAGCACATGCAGGACCCATCCTTCAACCAAAACAAATATAATCTTAGATCCATGTACATTACAACACCACCAATGGTATTTAAAACCTCTATACTAGGGAATTTTTATTTTATACCATAGACCACCCTCCTTTGGGAGTTTTATTTGGTATCACAAACCACCCTCCTAGTATATTTTTCCTTATTATCATATAATTACATACAATTTTATTTTTATAGAACACCAGGTAGAGTGTTTCCATATCAATCACTGTACAAACTACCATAAGTAAATTTTCTATTTTAAACATAAAAATAGCCCTATGAGTTTAGAATACATCTCATAAAAAAACTGTCTCTTAGTCATGTTCCATAAAACATATGTAATATGAACAAATATGGGGTATAATGCATGCATGACTCTCCATGATCACTACAACCTCCATAGTTCAGTACAAGACATAGGTTCCAAAGTGACACCCACAATGACCTATACTAGATACTATATGAAAGAAGAAGTCTATAAAACTCTATAGTAACCTCTTATATTACCTCAGTCAATATAAGGGTAGAAGAACTTAACTTATTGTCTTTATCCATAGTCTTGAGTTTTGGGTCAACACCCAACACAATAGTGCATCACAAACATTAGAAATTCCATACATGTTAAGGCATCAAAATAATCATGGGCATGTTGTATTATAAAGAGTCTAAAATGGCGGATCCTAGATCCCCTTAGAGCATAGGAACATTCTAGGTTGGTCCTCACACCCCAAAATAATAATAATTCACCCAAATCATAACTACCTAGGAAAACACATATCCATGGAGGAGGGATACTCATCATAGTTTCAATTTGACGAGCCTAAGGGAACCAAAGTATCACTAGGGTCATATAGGAAACATAAGTAAAAAAACATTTAAGCCAATAAAACTCTTATAAAAGGTTTCAAGGGTCTCCTAAATGAGGCATAATAAGTCACACTCATGCTATTTACACCTGTCAAGGGGTTTAATTTTCAGAATGTATCACAACAATAATCGCAACCTAAACCATTAGTGGAATAGGTATATAGGGAAGTTCTCATGATTCAGTCATTTCCATAAAAACTCCACTCAGTGTAGTGAACATTATAAGTGTTTAAGTATTTATATATAAATTAAAAAATCCCATTTAAGTTGAATAATTCATTTATAAAAGGAATTTCTGACCCTTAGTGGAAATAATTATCATACACATGCACCATAAACAAATCATGATTCCATAGTCCATGTACTAAGATCACCAAACTCTTAATGAAGCCAATACCCTAAATAATCCCTGACTCAAAAGCTCATCCATGGACCAATAAGTCTTAACTGCATCCACCTAGCCATAAGTCATCAATAAGAGGACCTATCCACACCAATAAATCACAAAAAATTTATTAAGATCAATTTATAATTATTCCAAGAAACTGACAATAAATTACCCTTTAAACCAATTATGTATAATTTTTTAATTATTCCCTGGGTCATATTACTACTTTGGAACCACAATCAACCACTACTATAAGGCTTTCTAAAAACACCCAACCCTAACTTGGGGAAAACCCCAATGTGAAACACTGAAAAAATTTCAAAATAAATAACTTTTAAGGAAAAACCATAATAAATTTTTGTTAACAACATACATATATAATGAAGCTCTAAGAAACACTATTCTGACATCATCCTATGATGTCCCCTATACAAGCCACATGGAAGCGACATCTTATTCTACTCATTCAATTATGATCTAATAGATTTAGAACCAATTCACTAATTGGAGAGGAAAAAAATTTGTAAGAAATAGGAGAATACCAAAAAAGTTAATAAGAGTAATTTAATACTTAAGATCACTAGAAAATATCATCAAATGACACCCCAGACCAAGGGGAAGATGGAAGGAGATTGGGGAAATGAGCTGTAGATCAATAAGAGAAATGAGGGGTTGAAGAGGGGATTCCAAAACTAAACATTTTATGGTTATGGGAGTAATGTATTTTCACCGATTAAATCTCAAATAGATTACTGATACTAGTACACAAGCTAGAATGTGGCCACCCATAGCAGGCTAGTGGATCTGTCTAGCCACTGGCTAGTAGACGTATTTCAAACGGATCTGTAAGTGCTGCTAAATTTTGGATATGAGAATCCCAAAAAATATAGTCCTACTACAATTTTCTCCCAATAATTACCAACACTTTAAGTAGTTCCATTCAAGTAAAAATATAAAATTTTAATATGTTCTTATATTTAGAGTTTTATTTAGAAGACTAATTCAAAATTCTACATTCAAACTAGCCAAAAATAAAAATTCCCTCTAGAAATATATCACCCACATGTAAATAGGATCATATATAGTATAAATATAATTTGTAATTTATAATGGTAACATAGTAGTTTAGATCCATTATGGGAGGAAAATGGTTATATTATAGTTCAAATCTTGATGATATTGTTTTAAACATTTTTTAATTATTTAAAACCACTCAAAATATTATGGAGGTTATGTCACAATTTAATGTTTGATGGAAATTTTTATAGGTTACAATATATTTCAAATTTAGATCGGAATACATGAAAGTTATTTTTTAGTTTAAAACCAAAAAATAAGGTGACTTTGTTTTGCATCAATTTAAACCCTTAAGGGAAGTCATGATGTTTAATCAATAGTTTAATGCTAGACATGAGACTGTTAGGTTTACTCCATTGTTTAAATTTTCCCAATTGGAAATAGTTTTATGATGCATTTTAAATACAACAAGGCGTTTAATGGTTTACACGGTATCTTAGACCTATCTATGAAATTAATGGTATTGTTTTGGGAGGATTTTGAGAGAAGAGAGTGTTTAAGGTAATATTAGGAGGTAATCTTGAAGATGCTTACTATTTTTACCAATGATGGAAATGAATACCCATAATGTTCTAAGGGATATCATATAGTTTAATTCAATATTATTAGGGTGTGAGACTTATCCTTGATAATTTGGACTTGTAGTTTTAAATCATACAAGAGATGTATAAAATATTGTTTCATGTCGTATGAGTAGGGATAACACTCATCATTGAGAATTAATAATTATTTTTTAAATAAATATTTAAAGTTATACCATATAGTTAAATAAAATACCTAAAAAAATAATGTTTTATAGTTTAATTCCATGTTGATAGTAAATAATATACAACCTTAAGAAATAATCCATGTATTTTAAATTTATATATATCATACAATGTTGTTTAATGTTATATAGAAAAGTTGAGTAATGTATAGAATAAATCTACATGGATATGGGATAATATTCCTTATTTAAAAATGAAACTTATAATTTAATGCTTTGTAAAAAGGTATACTAGATAGTTTAGAATCCTAAGGAAAGGATAATATACCACAAAACTCATGGGTTTGAATAAATTACATGCACTATGTTGTTCCTATTAATATGTAAAGTATCACTCCACACAACTTAATATCGTATATGATAGGCCTTATTTAGGATATATAACTAATAAATATAATGTTTGGGGTTTTTATATAGACTAGGTGAGATTTATTTACCTTCAAAAACTAGGCTATGGTGTTTCATAACATAAGAAAATTTATACCATTGTGGTCTATTGGGATTATCTGAAAACATAGTAAACTTAGATGTCATAAAAAACTGTCTCATATACACCATAACAATGGTGAATATAGGCCATTGAGGTCATGTGGAATTGTATAAGTAGAAGGAGGTGACTAATTTAGGTGATGAGTTTTTATAATGGAAACAAAAATTTTAAATTATTTTATTTGATTAAAAATTATTACAAACAAGACTATAAATATTAGTATTTTTTTTCTAGAAAAATGGACTGGTATTACCAAGGTGGGTGACGATGGAGAAATTTAGTGGATTATAAATGGTTATAAAGACCCAAAAATATTAAACTTAACATGTATATGGAAAGTAGAGGATGTGTTTCAATAACCTTGGCATTAAAATTTCACTTCAAATTACTCATTAAAAAGGAATTGATGTTTGAACTTGATGAAGTGGTCTTTAAAAATGGTCCATGTAATGTTTGAAAACATTTTTTTCTTATTTTAAAAAAATTTTCTCCATATTTTCCTTATGATTATACTATTTGATTCATGATTTGGTGAATATTAGTGGGATTTTTGTAGATTTTAGAAACCGAAATGCGTGTTTTAGATAATTTTTCTCAAAATAGAAAAACCATTGATGTGGTGCTAGCCATGGTGGTCCCTAGGTTATCCTATGTAAAATGAGATTAGGATAAAAGGTTAGGATAAGCATCATTATGGGTGTGGTGGGATTCAAGTTCTGATATTGGTCATGATTTAGTGACCTTACTGTGTTTTTTTTGAGGTGATGGTGAGGGGAAAATGGTGTGTTCTTGGGTATCATGTCATAAGGCTGGTCATAATGGAGTGTTTTTTCATGAGCACCCTAATCATGGCTATGCCTTGCTATAGGTCATGGTTATGGTCATCTGGCATTTTAAATTTCCAAAACAACAACTTCTTCCATATATATCCATCAATTAATCATGTTTGGTCTTCAAAATATGCTCATTCATAATGAAGGTGTGATTAATATGGCACTCACTCATTTTCCTCTATTTAAACTGCTTGATTGTCCTCCCTTATTAAATAATGTCAATTATTAAAGAGATTTGAAAGAGTTCAATTTTATGTTGTGTCTCTCATCCAATCCTTTTTTTATTCCTTGTTTAGATTTATCTTTACTACTCCTTAATGAATCTATAGGCTTGATTCTTTATATATTTTTGGCACTACTAGTTTGCTGTAATTCAGTGGAGATCTCTAGTGAGTCATTATTTTTATGGATGATTTTTTCTTTTATTTAATGATATTAGAATTAGTATTTTATGGCTTAGACTATGGTATCATGCGTTGTTTGGTGAGGTGATTCCATACTTTGGTGTAACATCATCCATTATTGAGGACTATTGGCATTGTATGACGACTTTATGGGGTTTCTCTTGGTGAATCTTCTTTGGTTAGTCTCATTTTTTCTAGAATTGATACCACACTCTTAAAATATGTGTTATTGAACACTCGTCTGATATTGTAGGTGGTTCTTAAGGTCTTTGGGGGTGATCATATTTTGGTGACAACCTTCTTGAAGAACCATGACATCAACATCAACAAACTTATTGTAGGAAGTTTCTCACTTAACTATATGTTTTTATTTTTTTATATTAATATGTTACTGTGTATCCCATGAGATTGTGTTTGATATTTGATCACATTTGTGTGTGTGTGTAACCTATGAGACCATGTTTTATGTTTATTAGATTTGTGTGTATATGGGTAGTAATACTCATGCTTTATATTCTACATTGTTCCTTGTTATGTTTTTTATTACTTGATAAATAGTACATAGAATATGGAATACTTGTTGAGATATTTTTGTCCTTTATAAGTTATTTCTTATATGTATCTAGGTGAAGAACCTGTAAAGTCTCCATTTTATGTGTTCATCTTAACAGGTGGACCTAAAAAACTTATACACACCCTTAGAGAGAGAGTGTGGATGATGTGATGGATTTACCTTGAGCAGTGAGATTGGGTTGACATGTGGAATAAGGATTTCTCCAGAGTATTAAATTAGGTTGAATTATTCATGTCCATAATGGAAAATGTGGAATTGTTCCTTAATTATGGAACATAATTGTCCTCAAATGTGGATGATTGTATTCTATACAGTTAGATAGAATTTCCTTTAATAGTAGGCATGAGGTTTTCTCATAAAGGTGAAAAAAGTTACTTATCATTATATAAGTCATGCAGTACTATTGAGATACTCCTTTGACATGGTCCCAAAAATAGTAGAACCAGGTTCATTGAGGATTTTTCAGTGCATGTTCACTCATTGTATGATTAATTGTATTATTGTATGCACATTTAATTATTCATAATTTCATATAATTATATATTCATTTTCACATATGTTATGGATAAATTTGTGTTTTCCTACTGGGATTATAGTCACACCCTACATGGGAACCTTCATTCACATGCATATATCATGATTAGGGATCTAATGAAGGGAAAGTTCACTATGATTGGTTGTAGTGGAGATGGGATATTGGGATATAAGAAGTATTGAGATAGACATCATATGACTATCGTTTAACCTTTATTTATATATTTATTCCTATTTTACATAATGACCTACAATATTGGGGGTGCATTTATTTTACATGTGTAACATGAAATGGAACATTCCTAATAATTTTATAATATTTTTATTCTTATGTGTCATTTAATTTTTTAGATTTATGTTATTAGCATCCAATGATGGCTATGATTACCGAGCATATTATCCCCCCACATTACACTATACAATTTATTCTAGTTTTCAACCTATAACTTACTAGGAGGAGAACATGAGGTTATATTGCTCTATAGCTTAGAACTAGTGGCTCGAGTTGGGTAGTTACATATTAGTTTCAATGTTCCTATGGTCCCATTCATTATATTCATACTAGGTTATTGTATAAAGGATATAGGTTGTGTGGAACTCATGTAGGGAAGTTTTTGTGTGCCTATCCAGCTCATGTCTATTAAAACATTGAGTCACCAGTGATGGGATTTCAGTTAAAATTTTATGGTATTTATGTGTGTTTATGAATCATGAGTAGACACATAGGATCACATTATATATATTTATATATACACACACATGTTTCATGATTCATATTTGTTCTTTAATATAATTCCTTGACTGTACTATTTTTTTGGAATGTGCTTATTTTCTCGATTGAGTAATCAATATGTATTCTTACTATTATGGTAAATATATGTGATATTATTTAGTTGAACGTGATAATGTTGTTATGTCTTTTATATATATGATTGTGACTAATGAGAATGTACTTAGGACTAGGACTGATACATATTAAGAACTAATACTGTTATACATTATCTTTGGGTATCTTCTAGGATATGCTTTTTGATAGATTTTTATGTTGTTTTCTTTAAGAAATATTATTCTATTGTAATAAGTTTTCTAAATTTTCATATTGAAATTCAAAAAAATTCCACCTTAGATATTATTGATTTATCCTACATGGGATGACACACTAATTCCACCGCAATGGTATAGGTGTTGAACCCTCCCTAACCTAGAGTTATATATACAATAATGGTCAACTATGCTCGATGATTTCAACTGTAGAATTTTCCAACACTCATGGGAACTGACAGCCCTCAAAATGATGAGGAAATGATTGATATCATAAAGGGAAACATTAACTAGTGGAGACTCACAAGGATTAGATTGTAATGATCACAACCTTTATACTCCAAGTGCCCTCTATAAGGTGGTGGGGTGTGATGGGATTGATAGTAAGGCTTGAATGTATTATTTTAAAGGCATTAAAGTAGTTTTTATTTAAGGGTTCCATTTTTTATACACAGAAGATATATTGAGTTCATGATTTTATGGAGCTTCATTAAGGGGTAATGATTATTTCTATGTGATGGACTTGTTTGATGGATTCCCAAAGGTTTTATCACTTTTGGCTAGGAATGAGGTCCAAAAGAATAGAATAATTTAGATAGGTATCCTCCTATAACTTAGAAAATATGTTAGGGACTTTGACATAATGAAATATAAACAGGTTCTTCATAAGATCTTTAATTTTGAGAAGGGTCTAGAGGAGGATAGTCTTTCAGTTTTTATTCAATTTTATAGTGTGATGACAACCAGATTTACTAGTTACACAACTAGTGCCTCTTCTGGTGGTATTATAATGAATATCGGAGAGGAAATATAAGGAGACATATAGGTGGAGTAGAGTAGATCATCATATACCCCCTCAATGAGAGGATTTTCCACTAGTTTCTATAAATATGTATGGAAGGTAGAGTTTAGTACATAGTGAAAAAGGTCACCTACGATGTTTTACCAATGTGGAAAGATGGTATATATTAATTTTTTTTGAAGACGACACATCCAAATTCATGGAGTGTATGATAGGGTGTGGGAAATGGTCCTTAATAGAAAACCTAGGCACCACATATATTAGTGACCCAAGAATTTTTTTCTCTAAGTATTAGAAGGATTTATGCAATGGATTATTTTCCACATGTTAGTAGAAAGATACCTACTATGGTACTTGATATTATTGGTTTTTATATGATATTTAGAATGGATTGGTTAAACATTTATTGATCTCATAACAATTATTATCAAAGTCATGTGATTTTCACCACGCATAAAGGAGAGATGTATGTGTTGACTGGTTAGTCAGATCTTGGATCATGTAATATGGGACCATATATGATTTAGATCATAGTGATCATGATATAACTATAAGGATTGAAACTTGTATCTAAATCATAAGGAACTCCATCTATATTTTCCCAAGTGATGGATCATTATTAGGTTGTATTACTAGATGACTTATTAGGGCTTATTTCAGATAGAGTAATTGAGTTTGAAATTGATATTTTTCTTGGTGAATAACCAATATCTTTTTTTCTTATCATATGAAACCTACCAAGTTGAATTAATTGAATGTGAATGTATAAGATTTAGAGGTGAACAAAATTATGAGATTGATAATATCACTTTGTAGTGATTTAGAATTGTTTTATAAAAAGGTAGATGGTAGTATATAACTCTGTGTGAATTATAAGAAGTTTAATCATGTAATGATGAAGAAAATGTACCCTTTACCCATGATTCATGATATGTTTAGTTAGTTAGACATAACATAGTTGTTCTCCAAGACTAGTCTTTGATCATTCTATCATCAACTATGATTCAAAGAAGAGGATGATCTCAAGATAGCGTTTAGACGTAGATATTAAATGTATGGGTCTATTTTTATCCTTTTGGTTTTGAATATTCTCAAGTAGTGTTCATGGATTTCCTGAATAGGATATTACATCCTTTTCATGAATCTTTGGTCATTGTATTCATGGATGATATCTAGATATACTCCAAGAAATTATAGATTCATTCTAGGAACCATGATATTATAATTAGTATACATTGAGCACATGAATAATATTCCAAAATGTCAATGTGTAACTTATATATTCAAGAGGGGTGGTTACTAGGTAATTTCATATCTAATATAGGGACTTATATGGACCCAAATAATGTAGAGGACTTAATTTATTAGGCCCATACTAGGAATTTTTTTTGGATCAAGAGTATCCTTGGGCATGTGGGGTACTATCAATTATTCAATTTGGTATTTTCTTTTTTAGTTTCACTAATGTTAGATAGAAATAAATAGTTAAAAATTTTGAGTGTCCTAATTAGAGTGAGGAGGCGTTCTTTGTGATGAAGAGAATATTTATGATGAACCCAATATTGATATTACCTTAAACTAACATTGGATGTGTAGTTTTCCGTGATTCCTTGGATGTTGGTTTGGGTGCTATACTAATGTAGAGTGAGTAGGTAGTTACTTAAGGGTCATGAATGTTGTAAAACCATGATAAGAACTACCCTTTGAATGATTTAGAGATAGAAGTTTTATTTTACTCCCTAAAGTGTTAGTGGAACTATCTCTTTAGTGAAATATTTATCTTCAATATAGACCACATGATCTTTTGATATATCTTTTATCAGTAGGAACTCAATTTTAGAAATATGTGTTTAGTGGATTATCCCTAAACATTCGATTTTTAGATTCCCTATTATCTAGGAAAATGAAATTTCATTATAAATATTATTAATAGAAACATATTGAAGATATAATACACTGGTGAGAGGCCATCACCAGATGAATAATGGCTGATGAGTTTGAAGGCTAAGTGACTTGTGAATGCATCAATAATTCATGGTGTTTTGACTTACGAACCTTTGGTGATCATGTATTATTTTTTGTATCATGTTAAAGTGTTCCTTGAGTTAAAACATAACTGTGTAGTGATGTGGTATTTCTTGATATGGGATGATTCTATTATAGGGTGGTATTTAGATGATGACAACATGATCTGTCATGAACCAAAATAGGTTGAACTTGAACTGATCACTGGATCTGGCCTTTGATAAGGCCCGAGAGGTAATATCGATCCTCCAATGCTAGAAACTAGTGTTGGGAATCAAAGATAATACAATTAGGAAGGGTTTATCCCATTATGAACCTATGAATAAAATAATACAACATACATAGCATAAATCCACTGAATAAAAATAAATAAATAAATAGTTATAGATAAAATTGAAGTCAAAAAACATAGAAAAGTAAAACAAAACCAAAAATAAAACAAAACCAGAATATACATGATTTCCATGTGACCTCTTGGTCACCACCATCCATAAAACTAACTCACTCTATAGGAAATACTGAATAAAATTTGACCCTATAAAATATCTCAGGGCTACCAACACTGAGTGTCACAAGTGAGGTGTGAGCATAAAACATCTCAGTAGTTAAGAAATATAGAATCCATACATGTAATTTCTTGAAACAATAAATAAACTATAGTTAGAAATAAAATTAAGAAAATAGGATTTTAACATTTAAAGAGTGAAGAACATAATTTCTTTTTGAAAACCTAGTTTGAAAATGGAATGCTAACTAGGAAACACAACAAAAACAATTTATTAAAGATAGGAGAAATCTGAAATAAGGAAAAATAGAAGGGTATAAAAAACAAATATATAAATAAAGGAAACAATGCGAGTACAAGAAGACAAATACTAGAAAAACAAGTAACTAGAATGAAAATAAAATAAAATAAGAACATAAATATGTTTGATCATGGGAGTTTTCAAAGAATACGTCGAAGAAATTTCTAAATTCACTCAGTTTGGATCCACCTACTAACATATGGATCTAGTCCATAGTCAATAACTAACCTAGATTCTTTAAACTAGCCTCAACAGTAGTGAATCCCACATAGCCTATCATCTGTACAAGTGTTTCTAATCTATCTAATCAGGAATAGAAATCAACAATCTCTCAACCCTTTAGATGATGACTAGGAATCCCATATTTGTGAAGAACCAGAATTTACATGTATTTATTCTAATTAAATTGAAATTTATGAGTCAAAAAAAATTAAAGGCGTGTGATTCTGAGGCCCAGGGTTCTCGAAATCAATTTCTGAAGTTTTTTTTGAGTACATTCAGTGAAAGTTCGAGTGGGTTTTTTATAACTTTTGAACCGGTTCTTAGAATTGAAATCCGAGGACATCGTTGAACTCGCAGTGCTAGTATTCTCTTCAGAAGACTTTTACCTCGACAACAGTTGGTCGAGGGTGGAATTTAGTTTTTGGGTTTTTTCGTGGAAATAATAAAATAAAATAAGCTCATGTGTTATTTTATTTTATCTATTGTAACCACCGATGTGGAAGATGGAAGTGGGGACCACCAGTCCTTAACCTCCCATGAGAGGTTATGGTGGTGGTGACCACCACAACTTAACCTCCCATGAGAGGTTGTGGTGGTGGGGACCACCCGAGGCCTAAAACCTCCCATGAATTATGGTGGTGGAGACCACTCGAGGTTTATCCCTCATAATGGGGGGAGAGGAAACCTATCAACCCCCATCTTTAATGTGGAGGAGCCTCTTCGGCTTCCCCCACATTGATTCTGCCAATGCACCAATTAAATGTGCCAACTACTCTAACATTTAATTATGCCAACTTAGCCATTTTGAAATTTTTGGTAATAATTAAATAATAGATAACTTAATCTATTATCTTTTTTGGAATTTTGATTTTGGTGGAACTTGGGAGAAATATTGGGAGAGGAGAGAGATTGGGAGAAATAAAGTTCTCCAATAAAGAACTTCATCACCCAACGAAGAATGCTCTCCTAACAAAGAACACTCCACCGATGAAGAACGACCTCGACTTTGAATTTCTTCCTCGGAACCTCCTTCGACGTAGGAAGTTTTCATCTAAAATGAAATGAAATCTACCTTATTTCACAAACTTCGGTGATCAACAAACAAGGTTGGGGATTTTTGGGATTGATTTTATATTCCCATGATTCTTACCTTCAAAAACAAAGAACACGGATCAAATCATAACTAGTCGATATGCATATGTTTTCCTTTTACAGGTTTTGGGATTCTTCATTGTGGGAGGGTTTGTTGTGCTTCGTTCTTATGAGCCAAATGATACCACCCAAAATGTGGAGGGTGCAGACCAAACCATCATGGCCCGAACCCTCCGCCGTTCTCTTTTGCGGTGTTCTTTGAAACAGAGGAAGGTGATAACGGTGAATAAGGTGACGAAGGAAACGACCACGACACCTGCGGCCTCCACGACCAGAACCGCCCCCGCGGAATTCTGCACTGCCCCCACGAAATTCCACGCTGCTGCTGGCCGAACCAGCTGCTCCCCCTCGCGACGCCCCGGCCGAACTGCCCCCACAGTCCCTGCCCTTCCGGCCGAGCCACCTCGGGTCGGGCCGAGCTACCCTGGTCGCGCCATCCGTAGACCGAACTGGCCCCAGCCACCCCAGCCTCCCCACTGAACTGGCTCCCGGCCATGCCGACCGCGCCAGCCAAGCTCCGCCACCAGCCGAACCGGCCCCAGCCACGCCGCGCCCCGGCCACGCCTCCCTGGCCCGCCAACTTCCCAAGCCACCCCGGCCGTGCCAGCCGGCCGCCCTCCCGAGCCCCCAACTAAACCCATGCCCTCACAATGCCCTAGATGAACCGGACCCTTGTGTATCCCCCTGAGCCGAGCTTCCCTCATGCCACCCTCAAGTCCGAGCCACCCTTGCGACGAACCGCGGCCGGTCTGCGCCCTCATGACCGGTCTGCGCCCTCGTGGCCCTCTGCGACCCATCGCGACTGAATGGGCTGGACCGAACCTAACGGGCGGCCCGCCCAACATGCCGAGCCCGACCCAACTATTCAGGCCAGGTTGACCCGAACCGGGTCGGCTGAGACAGGGTCGGGCCGGGTCGCTCCGACCGGGTCGGACTGGACCCGGGCCGACTACAACCCTTTACTTTCTTTTGGCCATATCATTGGCACCAGATGTACGTTTGATGAACCGTTAGCGACCCTAGTAATCTTGGAGCATGAAGGTCCCTTTGAGTATACCCCACTGAAGTTTGGGGTATAGTTGAGATATGGTTAGGTTGGGTCATGCACGAATCCAAACGGGCCCCCAGGACTAAAAGGCTAATAACTCACAAACCGGGTGTCCAATTGACACACCATCTATTGCGTTGTGACTGCTATGACATGACAGACCTTTGAGGTACTTTTTTATGGGACTTCGTGGTAGTTGGAGTATCAACCAGTATATCATGGAGCAGATCCTTCCAGTGAAGAGAGAGCAGAGTGTGGAGACCTAGTAGCTGGCTGAGACCTGATGACTACTGACCATTTGACTCAGAGAGACTCTACTAGCCCAGTGGGGAGTTCTTAGGTGTGGCGGAAGACCCACGGTGGAGGAGATTGTTTGGTGACACGGTAGACCCACAGTAATCGACAGTAAGAGTACCTCTACAGGCTATGAGGTGAAGTGCCTGGTTGTGGAGGCAAACTCGCGGTGGGGAGTGCCTTTGTGTGACGCAGCAGACCCACGGTACTCGACAGGAGGAGTACCTCAACAGTCCAAGGTTAGTGGAAATCACGCTTGGTGTCGCTGTAGGACCACTGTACTCGATTGAGTATAATTTCTCTAGTAGAATACGTTTTAATAATGTGAGTGGGGATGTTACTAGATACTACCCCTAAAATAAAATCCGTGTTAAGCTGAGTTAGTACTTTTGTGTTTTCCTCATGATTGAGAGGGATAACTTAATAACTTAATTATATGTATGAAATATACCTAAGTAGGGTTACCAATTGATTCCTTACTTTGTGGTTTATCCTTGGTGTATTTGTGATACCTTGAGGGTCTCGGGTTCCCTACTGAGTATCGTTATAATCACCCCTGCATGGGCCATGCCCGCACATTGTTGTGTTGGATGTAGATGATGGACAACGCTAACTGAGGTTGAGAGTACTAGGACTGGATGGTACCCGGAGGTGGACCTTACGACAAGTCGGTACACGGAGTAGACTGACAAACGTGGAGTGTAGAGGTGGCCATCTATACCTACCCTTCAGGTAGGAATCCCGGAGGATGACCCAATAACTGTATTTCCTTTCTTCAGTTGTACTTGTACTTCCAGTTCCTTGTACTTTACAGTTGGTCTTGTATTTCCGACCCCTTTTACTTTTCAGAACTCTTTTCTTATACAGTGTACCTAGTGTTTTGTATCCAGTTGTGTATATTTACAGGTTATAAAGTCAATTCCTTCCCAGTTTTAGGAAATTATTCATTTGGTGCTAGTCGCTAGCCCCTAGTCTATGGAAGGTGGGCTTGGGGTAGTCACGACACGGGCCCCGGGGGATGGGTCATGAAAAATTGGTATCAGAGGAGTCAGTTCTACCAGAAAACATAGGTCTCTGATCTTTTCTATGAAGCAACAATTTTAAGTGTAGTGAGTGTGGTTTTCAGTTCAGAGAGTCTAGTGTTGGTGCAGTGGCCGACATATCCATGCACCATGACCATGACTTCTTATTTCCGACTCAGTGCACGAAAACATTGATTTTATTTTCATTTTAAAAGGTTTTCTTTAAGTGAGCTCAACCAGGTCAGCTCATAAGGTATAAGTCGACTAGAGTTCCGAGAGTTGTACGCACTGATAGCCCACCGAGAAATGAGGCCTCGGTGAAGGGCCCTTTTCCAGCTGAGGCACCAGTGGTACCACTCCCAGTTGGGCCACTGATGCCACTAGCCCCAGCAGCATATGGTGCACGCCACTTGAGAACTTTGTACGAGTTCTAATTCTAGAGGCCACCCAGGTTTAGGGGAGAGATGAACCCACTGGCGGCCACGGATTGGATGGTGGTTGTGGTGAAAGTTTTTTCAACTGTTAGGGACACCAGTTGACCTCATTGTGATACTTGCTTCCAGCCTTCTATAGGCAGTAGCAGGTAGATGGTGGAGATTTATGCTCTAGGTCCATGATGAGGTGACACTTCTCTGGGCAGACTTCTAGAGACAGTTTTGGTCAGAGTTTTTTCCAGCAACTCTTCACGCAGTGCGCATACAGGAGCTACTTAATCTGCAATAGGGCAACATGACTGTAGCTCAGTACTCAGCGAGGTTCACATACCTCTCACTTGATTCCACCGATATGGTGTGAGACCCATTCTTTAGGGCCCAGACCTTCGAGTCGGGACTCAGGCGGGAGATCAGGGATTCGGTGGTCTCACTCAGCATCCCGACGCAGAAAGGGGTGTTTGAGAGAGCCATCCTATTGGAGAGTTTCTTTGTTGAGTAGTCTCTAGTAGTGAGATCCACCACCAGTCGACACGTAGAAGAGTCTTATATAGTTGGCATCAGATAGATGTTGCAGAGGTCCAAGAGGACTAGACCTACAGGTGGATGACTGCATGACTCAGGATCGGTTGTGCGGGGCACCCGAAGCGGAGACAGATATGCCAGGAGTGGGCACTGTTATGCATGCGGCGAGTAGGGTCATATGGCTCGTGACTACTCGACCTATTGTTCGGATGATAGGAATACGGTCGAAGGACCGCCCAACTATAGAAAAAGATTTGATCGGGGCGGTCTATAGGGAGCAGGTGGACAGGGGAGAGCTCAGCTCCAGGTAGCTGAGGCATACGATCATGGAACTCCGGAGATGATTCAAGGTATGATCTATGTCTACTCCACCATAGCTGCAGTACTTATAGACACAGGTTCCAGTCACTCTTTCATTTCCACTACCCTCGTTTGGAGCTCGGAGATTCCGATGGAGCTATTGGATCGATCCTTACAGCTAGAGACTCCTACGAGAGTGGATTCGACGATTACACATTGGTTCTGGTAGTGTGAGCTTACTCTAGGAGGCAAGAGCTTCAACTGGGATCTCCTAGTAGTGGCATTGAGGCCTTACGACGTCATCTTGGGTATGGAATAGTTATCTATAGTCCATGATCAAATTGACTGTATTAGGTGCAATGTTCAGTGTGTCCGCACGGATGAGACTAGGTTTACCTTTACCAGCGAGTGGGGAGCCTTTACAGCACATGATGGACTTACATGGAGGAGAGTGCAACCAATCACTCATCAGTTGGCTAGCCTTACCCTCAGAGTAGTTGATGTAAAAAGTTCGAGCTATCCTATAGTGGTAGAACAGTACGCGGATTTCTTCCTTGATGATGTTTCAGGTCTACCCCCACACCGAGAGGTAGAATTTTAGATTGACTTGTACCCCGGGATGATACCGATATCTACAACAGTGTATCTGATGGCTCCCATGGAGCTTTGCGAGCAGCAGGTACAACTAGAGGACTTACAGGGGAGGGGATTCATCTAGACCAGTGTTTCTCCCTTGGCACCCCTGATTCTATTCGCCAAGAAGGCGGATGGGAGCTTGAGGCTTTGTGTTGACTATCGACACCTGAACTAGGTGACTGTGAATAAAAAGTACCCACTCTTGAGGATTGACGACATCTTTGATTAGTTTAAGGAAGCACGATGGTTCTCGAAGATAGATCTCAGATCAGGCTATCGCCAGATTAGAGTTCAAGATGAGGATGCGCAGAAGATGGCCTTCAGATGAAGATACAACCAATATGAGTCCTTGGTTATGCCATTCGGCATAACCAACTCTCTAACACTGTTCATGGGACTCATGATCAAGATCTTTCAGCCATACCTCGATCTCTTTGTCGTAGTCTTCATCGACGAAATTCTGATCTACTCGACTACAGAGGAGGTGCATGCTTATCATTTGTAGGTATTACTTGACACACTCAGAGAGCACTAGATTTATGGTATGCTCTCAAAGTGTCTGTTATGGATCTGAGATGTTCACTTTTTGGGACATGTCATCTCGGAGGATGGAGTTGCTGAGGATCCAGTGAATATTAAGGCGGTACTTGCTTGGGAGCCACCCAGGAGTGTGATGGAGGTATGGAGTTTCTGTGGTTTGGCTGAATACTACTAGAGATTTGTTCCATATTTCTCCAGAGTTTCAACACCACTATCAGCCTTGATGAAGAAGGGGCAACCAATTGTGTGGTCGGAGATATTCCAGCAGTGCTTTCAGAAGTTGAGGCAGAGGCTGACTAGTGCCCCCATCTTGATGCTTCAAGAGGAAGGCGTAGGGTATGTAGTCTACTGCGACTCATCAGCGACCAGACTCAGATGTGTCCTGATACAGGATCAAGTAGTGATTGCTCATGGTTCTCAACAGCTGATACATCATTAGGAGAACTATGCTACCCATGACTTGGAGTTAGCAGAATTGGTCTTCGCCTTGAAGATGTGGAAACACTATCTGATGGGTGAGCATTTTACCATATACTCTGATAACAAGAGTCTCAGGTATATCTTCTCTCAGAAGGACCTGAACCTGATACAATGACGTTGGCTTGAGTTCCTCCAGGACTATGACTTCAATATAGTCTATACACTTGGGAAGGGGAACATTGTTGCATATGCACTCATTATGAGATCTAGTATACAACTTCTAGGTGAGGCGACAGAGTAGCTGGATGCTTTACAGATATCATTTGTGGATAGAGATGGATCATCCTTCCTTCAGTATCTTACAGTCACTCCCCCACTTTTTTAGTGAGTAGGGGGCACAACATGGGGATGCTGATTGCAAGACACGATGCTCTCAAATATCCATAGGGCATGCACCTGATGGATTTTATGAAGGTGGGGAGCACGCCATCCTCTTCAGAAGACATACTATGGTACCAGTGTCACTTCATGAGGAAGTGTTAAGGGAGTTCCACACATCCCAACTAGTGGTACATCCAAGAGTGACAAAGATGTACCAGTATCTCCGATGACAGCACTAGTGGCCAGGAATAAAGAAGGAAATTGCAGAGTTTGTCTCTTGGTGCCTCACTTTTCAGTAAGTGAAGTCGGAGCACCAGGTACCAGTAGGCTTTGTTATGCTTTTAGAAGTCCCAGAGTGGAATTGGGATGAGATATCCATGGAATTCATAACAATACTTCCACGTACATCTAGGGTACATGACTCGATTTGAGTGATCGTTGATCGACTCACCAAGTTGGCCCACTTCCTACCGATCAGGGAGTAGGGTTCAGTAGAGATCTTAGGACACCTTTATGTGCAAAAGATTGTGCGGATAAATAGAGTAACTTCAATGATTGTCTCTGATTGTGATGCACGTTTTACTTCCCAGCTATGGAAGGGGTTGCAGGAAGCTTTCGGGATGCAGCTTTATTTGAGCACCGCCTTCCATCCTCAAATGGATGGTCAGAATGAGAGGACCATTCAGACCGTTGAGGACATGCTCCGTGCATGTGTCCTCAACTTCAGTCATAGCTGGGAGGATCACTTTCTTTTTGTGGAGTTTTTATACAACAACAGCTATCACTCCACCATTGGGATGGAACCTTTTGAGGCGTTATACGGGCTACCTTGCAGATCACCTTTGTGCTGGACTGACCCAGGGGAGTCAGCCCTAGTGGGACCAGAGATGGTATGGGCTACCACAGAGAAGGTGCAGATCATCCAAGAGTGGATGAAGACTACACAGAGCAGGAAGAAGTAGTATGCTGACTGAAGATAGAAATTTCTGGTGTTCGAGGATGGAGACCACGTATTTCTATGGGTCTCACCCTAACAAAGTCTACAGAGATTTGGCCGAGGTGGAAAGTTATCTCCGAGTTTAATCAGACCTTTTCAGGTCCTCAACGGAGATGGAGAGGTGTCTTACCGCTTAGCTCTTCCACCTCAGTTGCATCGGATGCACAATATATTCCACGTATCCCAGTATAGGAGATACGTGCACGACCCTTCTCACATCATCGACCATGGAGAGTTGGATGTCGACGATGGGGTGACTTTTACGGAGGTTCCAGTAGAGATTGAGGATCGATAAGATTGAGTCCTTAGTGGATGGTCGATACCTCTGGTGCATGTTCTTCGGAAGTAAGGGAATCTCCACAAGAGCACATGGGAGTGGGAGGCTCAGATACATGCTCCGTACTTTGACTTTTTCTCTTAGTTTGAATTGTAGCTTACGGGGACGTAAAGTCCTGCAGTGGGGGGAATGTGAAGACCCATAATTTCCATGTAATTGTTTTTAATTAAATGGGAATTTTATGAGTCCACATAAATTAACGGCGCATTATTCTGAGGCCTGGTGTTCCCAGAATCAATTTATGAAATTTTGTTCAGGTACGTTCAGTGAAAGTTCGAGCAGGTTTTTTAAAACTTTCGAACCAGTGCTCAGAATTAAAACCCGAGGACACCGTTTAACTTTCTGTTATAGTATTCACTTAAGAAGACTTTTACCTCGATGAAAGTTGGTCGAGGGTGGAGTAAGTTTTTGGGTTTTTTTTTGTGGAAATAATAAAATAAAATAAGCTCATGTTTTATTTTATTTTATCTATTATAACCACCCATGTGGAAGTTAGAAGTGGGGACCACCAGACATTAATCTCCTTTGAGAGGTTATGGTGGTTGGGACCACCACACCTTAACCTCCCATGAGAGGTTATGGTGGGGGGGACCACCTGAGGCCTAAAACCTCCCATGAGTTATGCTGGTGGGGACCACCCGAGGATTATCCCTCATAATGGGGGGAGAGTAAACCTCTCAACCCCACTCCTTAATGTGGAGGAGCCTCTTGGGATTTTACCATATTGATTCTGCCAACACACCAATTAAATGTGCCAACTCCTCTCATATTTAATTATGCCAACTTAACCATTTTGAAATTTGTGCCAACAATTAAATAATAGATAACTAAATCTATTATCTTGGCTTGGAATTTTCATTTTGGTGGAATGTGGGAGAAATATTAGGAGTGGAGAGAGCTTGGGAGAAATAAAGTTCTCCAATGAAGAACTTCATCTCCCAATGAAGAACGCTCTCCTGACAAAGAACGCTCCACCGAAGAAGAACGAACTCGACTTCATCTTTGTTCCTCGAAACCTCCTTCGACGTAGGACGTGTTCATATACAATGAAACGAAATCTGCCTTGTCGTGCCAATGTCGAAGGACAATGAACAAGGTAGGGTATTTTTGTGATTGATTTTATATTCCCGTGATTCTTACCTTCTAAAACAAAGAACGCAGATCAAATTCTAACTAGTTGATCCGCATATATTTTCCTTTTGTGGGTTTTTGGATTATTTATTGCGGGAGGGTTTGTTGTGCTTTGTTCTTGTGAGAAAAATGTTACCACACTAAATGCGGAGGGTGGGGATCAAACTAGCATGGCCTGACCCCTATGCCATTCTCTTTTGCGGTGTTCTTTAAAATGGAGGAAGGTTACAACAACGATGAAGTTGAAAAAGGCAACAACCACGCCACCCACGACCTCCGCACCGTACGCCACCCCCGTTTAATTCTGTGCCACCATCGGACGAACTGACTGTGCCCCCTCACAGTGCCCCAGCCGAAACCCCCCCTGCGGTCTCCACCCTTCTGACTAAGCCACCTCGGGACGGGCATAACTGCCCTGGCCGCATCGTCTACTGACCGAACCGGCCCCAAACACCCCGGCCTTCCGACCGAACTATCTCCTGGCCACGCTAGCCTCCCGAGCCACGCTGGCCCGCCGAACCCATGCCGCCACTGGCCGAACCAGCCCTAGCCGCGCCGCACCCCGGCCGCACCACCCCGGCCGCACCACCCTGGCCCGCCGGCTTTCCGAGCCGCCCTATCGCAACAGCCCACTGACCTTCTGAGCCCCCAGCCGAACTCGCGCCCTCGTAGCGCCCTGGCCAAACTGCCCCCCCACGATGCCTTCCGGGCCGAGCCGCCCTCACGGAACCCTCCGGGCCGAGCCTCCCTCATGCTGAACAGCGGCCGATCCACACCCTCGCAGCCTGCACGGTAGTGCCCAATGGGCCGGGCCGAACCTAACTGGATGGCCCACCCAACGGGTCAGTTTGGGTTGACCCGAACTAGGTTGGTTCAGACTGGGTTGGGCCGGGTCGGTCTGACTAAGTCGGATCGGACTTGGGCCCACTACGACCCTTTACTTTCTTTTGGCCATATCATTGGCACCAGACGTCCATTTGATGAACTATTAACGACCCTGGTAATCTTGGAGCATGAATGTCCCTTTGAGTATAACCCATTGGAGTTTGGGGTATAGTTGAGATACGGTCAGGTTGGGTCATGCACGAATCCAACCAGGCCCCTGGGACTAAAAGGATAATAACTCATAGACCGCACAGTAGATTGACATGCCGTCTATTGCATTGAGACCCCTATGACATGGTGGACCTTTGAGATATTTCTTCGTGGGACTTCACATGGAAGTTGGAGTATCGATCAGTAGCTCATGGAGAGGATCCTTCTAGTGATGAGCGAGCAGAGTGTGGAGACCTAGTAGCTGGATGAGACCTATTGACTACTGACTGTTTGACTCAGAGTGGCTCTACTATCCGAGTGGGGAGCGCGCTTGGTGATGTGGCAGACCCACGGTACTGGACATGAGGAGTACCTCTGTAGGATACAAGGGGGAGCGCCTCTGTGTGGCGGCAGACCCATGGTGGGGAGCGTCTCTGTGTGACACGACAACCCCACGCTACTCGACATGAGGATTACCTATACAGTCCAAGGTTAGTGGAAAGCGTGTTTTGTGTCGCGGCAGACCCAATGTAATCGATTGAGTAGGAGTTCTCCTGTAGCTGAGGTTTAGATAATGTGACTGGGGATGTTACTAGATACAACCCCTAAAATAAAATCCTGGTTGAGATGAGTAAGCACTTTTGTGTTTTACTCATGATTGAGACGGATACTTAATAACTTAGGTAGATGTATGGGCATATACCTATGTAGGGTTACCTATTGATTCCTTACTTTGTGGTTTATCCTTTGTGGATTTGTGAGACCTTGAGGGTCTCGGGGTCCCTATTTAGTATCTTTATACTCACCCCTACACGGGCTATACCCAAACCTTTTTGTGTTGGATGCAGATGACGGACAACACTGACTGAGGCTGAGAGTACCAGGAATGGACGATACCCAGAGGTGGACCTTACGACGAGTCAGTACACGGAGGAGACTGACGAATGTGGAGTGATGAGGTGGCCATCTATACCTACTCCTCAGGTAGGAATCCCGGAGGACGACCCATAAACTATTTCTCCTTTCTTCAGTTGTACTTGTACTTCCATTTACTTATACTTTACAGTTGGGCTTGTATTTCTAGCCCCTTTTACTTTGCAACACTCTTTTGTTATACAGTTTACCTAGTGTTTTGTATCAAATTGTGTGCTCTGTTGTGTGCGTTTACAGGTTATAAACGCAATTCCTTCCCAGTTTTATGGAATTACACCTTTGGTGCTAGTCGCAAACCCCTGGCCTATGGAAGGCGGGCTTGGGGTAGTCACAACATGGGCCCTGGGGGACGGGTCATGATAATAATAATAGTATACGGGATAATTATTAGTTCTTCACATGCATGAAATTAAACATAACTCATATATAGCAACGATTATACCTTAAAAAATCCCCGAAAAAAACTATGCAAAGCCCCCCTCATCGAAAGGATGACTATAAGAGTTTCCTTCACACATATAACCCTTAAAAAGTGATAACTGGGCTTACACATCATCATAGTTTAAAACCACTTTCCAGAACATCACAAAGTATCAACCGAGCCTTAAAATTTACAAATCCAAACTAATTTACAAAACCAAGGTAAAAACATTACTTATACTAAGAAGGTTAAAAATGGGATAAGCATTGGAAAACACATTTTAAAACCACATTTGAAGTCATTTCAAAATGGAAAATACATTTAGAGAACATTATACATTTTTAGAAAAAAAAATGGGAGACAATGTGGAGGATAGAAAGAAATGGGGGAAAGGTTGTTTTCAACACCAGGGTTCAAAATGGGAATTTTTATAGAATTCCATTTATATATGTGTGTTCCCATCAATATGTGAAACCTGTACACATATGGATATTACCACACCCAATGAAAATATATATATATATACACACACATATATAAATCCATAAAATACCAAAAGTTCCAATTAAAGAATCATAAGGAATATTACAACTAATCATATGATTTGAAACATAAGCACCAATCCATGAAATGGAACCAAAACCCAAGAACAAGGATCAATTCACAAGTAAACCAACTACAAAAGCTAAAAAAATCTCAAAAAAATCTCAAAATAGTCAAATTATTTTTAAATGACCAATTGGAGATTTATCAAACACCTTGAATTCATATACATATAGAAAAATTATATAAATCCTTTTGGAAACCATTTTCATTAATTTTATAATATGAAAAAACCACATTTAATAAAACTATCAAATAAAAAATTTATTAACAGATTGAAAATTTATTTAATAAATCTCAATAATTAAAGATTGTTTTATAATTATAATGGATGGAAAAATCTAACTCAAATGTGTGTTAAATAGATGAAACTATAGGAGAACGAGGAAAAAATACCTAGAAGAAAACCTCAAAAAAATTACCCAAGGTAACCCTCACTCTAGGGTTTTGTAAAGAAGGAACCAAGATTATAGGGATAAGAGGAATAAGATAGGGAGTGATGAAGAGGATAAAATTGACCAAAAATCAAGATAAACTTACCAAATAACCTTGGAGTATTATCAATGGAGGAAAGAGATCCAAGGGAGGAGGGTTTGGGATCCCCCTTCATGTAAAAAAAAGTGAAATATAGAAGATGGGTCAAATTAGGGTTAAAAAATAAAAGGAAAAAATAGAAATTTCATGTTTCACGAATCCTGGAAAGTCACACGATTTGGCCGCATTTTTTTCCAATCCTTGAACCAACCATGAATACCCTACTAGAAGGAAGGGGCACATGCATGGAATGGCCACAAAGTTTGAGAAACCCTACACCACTTGTGAAATTTGGATATATCAAAATCATAGAGTCTCTCGCATGCTTTTCACATGGTTTTTACTTACCATGTGCATTCCATGCACCTTATCCCAGACACCACACCCATGCTGTATGTTTACTCCTTTTCCTCATAAGGTTTGGAACAAACTTGATGCAGTCCATCCAAGGAAAACCAAACAATACAAAATGAACTAAAACACCCTTTTCCTTCACAATCCCCATAGTTTCTTCCAAAACTGTGCACACTAACTGTTTATAAGGCCAGAAGCAACAAGAAACCTCCAAAACTCAAATATTCTAATTGGGAACTCAAACCAAACCTGAACCAAAAGATAAAGCACAATGTTATAAAAAATGAAATAATAGAAAAATGGGGGCAAGGTGTGACATGATCTAGATCGATATGAGTGTAGTTGTTCCATCTTCCATGAGGGAGGATATAATCGAAGTCTCTCATATTTTTGGTAGGTCATGAATATTGAGATAGGGAAAATGTACCATGAATGTTGACATCAGTTTTAGTGGATAGGTATGAGGGGATAAATCATTGGTTTTTTTCATGATGCCTTACCTATTAGAGGATAAAGGGTGAGAAAAATTGACTTAGTGGTTTGGTTTATTCACTTTCAGTGTAGGTATGAAAGTAAGACAATGCGATAATAAAAATCGATATAAGGTTACCCAAGACTTTAAGGATTCATGATTTCATATGGGTAGTAGCCAACTAGCTCACTAAAGATGCTAATTTATTACCAATGTGAAAGACCATTATTGTAGATTTTTTAGGGAAGTTGTATGCGGGGGATATTTTATGAATCCATAGAGATTATGTGATAATAATATCAGATAGATATTTTCATTTCACATCATGGTTTTGGTAAGGATTATATGGATAATAGGGTATACAAATATAATTAAGTACAAAATATGGTCCATAGATCTATGGATACTCTGATAAGAAGATTCAATTCCTTGAGGATATACATTAGGTATGCAAAATTTAATTCGGTTGAGCATGAGATGAGCACCATGAATTGGTTGAATTTGATAATAACAATAGTTTATAGGATTATATTTTAATGTAATAATATAAGGATATCTATGGATTGAGGTTCTTCTCGTAGCTATGTTGGAACGAGGAAAGTGAGTTAGTAGTTATAGGGATGAGTTTAGTTTATGAGATCACTTAATGAGTGAAAATGATCAGGAATAGGCTAGTTACTAATTTTCTTAGGAAAAATTTTTATGCTGAAAAGGGGATATAACATTTGGATTTTTGTAACGATCATGTTTTTTTCAACGTTACCTCGATTGGGGAATCAATACATTTAGAATAAGTAGATGATGGTTTGGTGGGTTGTGGGTCCATTTGATATCACCAAATTTATTATATAATTATCTAATAAACTATAACTTACTATATGTTTTAATGTCATGTATGATGTGTTTCACATTTATCATCTTCAGTGGTATAATCCTGATCCTATGCACGTGATTGACTACAAGGACATTGAATTGGAAACTAATGCACCATTATAGTGTGCTCGGTGTCCATCATTGACTAGTGTGAAGAGTTATTTCAAGGGATTATAGTGTCACTTGTTCATATGTTATGGTATTATAGTCATATCTAAGTGAATTAATTGGGGTGATATTTTGATGTTCGAGTTCAGTGGATGGAGTTGTTGATGTAGGACCACAATAGATGTTTGTTGGAGACGAGAGGTCTGTAATGGGAAAGATTATAATGTTTTGAAACATTTATTCATATATGAAAACCCTTATCTCCAAAATTTCCTTAGGATTATATAGTTTGATTCCTTCTTGGGTGAATCTTAGTGGGATTTGAGTAGAATTTGGAATCTTAAATGTGGGTTTTAGATACTTTCTATCCAAAACAATAAGCACAATGACCGTTCTGGTCCCTGGGTGCTACTATGTGAAATGGTATAATGGGATACAACTAGTTTAGGTGTGGTTGTGGGTATGGTATGCTATACTTTATCCTATTTTCCATGGCATGTGAGACATCACCTTTCCCATTTTAGATACTTTTGTGAGAGGAAATTTTCCTAGGATAAGGTAGAACTCTATAGGGATGACTATGTTGGGATTCATATTTAAGAACACCATGACCATGGCTTGTTTATGGTGTAGTAAATGATGACGGACGTGGTATATTTTAAATGGATGAAAAATATTCTTCTTCCTCACTATTTAAACATAATTATGGGGTGATTAATTCACTTCTCACTCATTTTCCTCTATTTAAACAACTCAATTATCCTCCCATTTAAGAGATTTATTATTTTTGTTGTCTATTGATAGAGGTATGTTTGGTGTGGTTTATTTCATATATGATCTATTTTTACTCTTTGTTTGTATCAATCATTCCCTTATTTTGACCATTCTATGGCCACCTTTCTTTTTTCCATTATTGGTGCTACTAGTTGGGGGGGGGGGGTATTAAATAGAGATCTTAAGTGAGTATTTTTTATTGTGTATGAATTATTATCCTTTCATAAAAAATCATTGAATAAGGATTTTATGGACTAGACTATAGTTCATTGAGTAGTATAGTTAGTTGATTCCTGTATTTGGTTTAACAATATCTTTTCTTAATGATTATTGGAATTCTACAATGTATCATTATTGTTTTGTCTTAGTGACACTTATTTAGAGAGTCTCTCAAATTATATCCTTGATACTACTCTATTAGATTCACCATTATTGAACTCTCATGTGATTTTAGAGATATTATTATAGTATTTCTATATAATATGGTTATGGTGACAACCATCTTGATGAACCTTGATGTTTACATCAAAAACCATGAGTTAGAAAATTCTTTACCACGTAAAGGTCCTATATATATTATTTTCTTAATATTTTATTATTGAGAATGTGAATACATGCTTGATTTCTATTAACATGTGTGTGTATCTCATGAGACCATGTTTTATGTTTATTACATGTCTTTGTTTATGGATACTAATTCTCATTCATGTTACATTTAATTGTAAAATGTAATGAAATTTATTAATTGAGTGGTATTTCATAGACTACATAATAGTTTTTGAGATAATTTTCATTGATTTATATGTTTTTACTTATATGAGGCTTGGTGCATAGCCAATGGAATATCTGTTTTCAGTGTTCAGGTTGATATGTAGTCTTAAAAGACTTAATCGCTCCCTTATAGGGGGCATATAGAAAATGTGAAGGATTTACCCAGTTCCATAATATTTGGTAAACATGTGGTATGAGGATTTCTCTAGATCCATGTTTTGGTTCAACCTGTGCTTTTCCACAAAGGAAGGTGGAAGAGTTATTCAGAAACAATTCTTGATTTCTGTTCACATGTGTGTGTGTATCCCATGAGACCATGTTTGATATTGATTACTTGTTTTTGTTTATGGATACTAATACTCATTCATGTTACATTTAATTGTAAAATGTAATGAAATTTATTAATTGAGTGGTATTTCATAGACTATATAATAGTTTTTGAGATATTTTTCATTGATTTATAGGTTTTTACTTATACGAGGCTTGGTGCATAGCCAATGGAATATCTTTTTTCAGTGTTCAGGTTGATATGTAGTCCTGAAATACTTAATCTCTCCCTTATAGGGGGCGTATAGAAAATGTGAAGGATTTACACAGTGCCATAATATTTGGTAAACATGTAGTATGAGGCTTTCCTTAGATCCATGGTTTGGTTCAACCTGTGATTTTCCACAAAGGAAGGTGGTGGAGTTATTCAGAAACCATGCTTGATTTCTGTTCACTTATATGTGTGTGTATCCCATGAGACCATGTTTAATGTTGATTACATGTTTTTGTTTATGGATAATAATACTCAATCATGTTACATTTAATAGTAAAATGTAATGAAATTTATTAATTAATAGGTATTTCATTTCAACCTATGCTTTTCCACAAAGGAAGGTTGTGGAGTTATTAAGAAATAGAGGAACATTCTTTTCCTTAAAGGATTACAATGATTTTTCTTAAAGGAATATGGATTTTACCTTAATGAAAGGTGTGGGGTTTGTCCTTAAAGGTGGATAGAGTCACTTATAATTATCTATGTCACATGAAACTACTATGATATTCCTCTAGCATAGAATCATATCAAGTATGATCAGAGTTCATGGAAGCTTGTTCGGTGCACATTAACTGGATGTATGATTTTTTGTTTAATTTTTTTAACATTTACTTATTCATCATGTGAAACACTTCAATATACATGATCTCTTATATTAAGAATGCATTTATTTTTTCCTAATGGTAATATAATCACACCTTTCATGGGATCTTTCGTGAACATACATGCTTCAAGAATAGGGATACAATGAAGGAAAAGGTCCTTGTGATAGGTTGTTGAGGCTCTTATATATGGGAGATGGGTGTGGTGGTGAAAAAAACTCTGAACTATTGTTGTTGAAATTTTATTTATTTATTTAATACAATTTTATATGATAACCTAAAAAATTAGGGGTCTGTTTACTTTACTTGTGTAACTAGACATGAAACCTCCCTTAGAATTTGATCATATTTCTCTTCTATGCTTTCATTTTCATTATTTTAATTTATGATATTAGTATTTATTGATGGCTATAATCACTATGGGTAAAGTCTCCCCATGTTACATTATAGACTTTCTATAAGTCAACATCCACTTGCATACGGGGAGGTGCACATGAGTATATGTGGATCTTTATCATAGACTTAGTGGTTTAGGTTAGGGAATTATATTCTAGGTGATAAAAATAGTATTAAAATCATGTTTTTATATAGCTGTTTTAATTTATTCATGAAGGACATATTTTTATTATTTTTACATCATGAAGAAATTTCTATCTGATCCTTGAATTCTTTTATTCTTTCTTTGGAGAATATTGATCTTCCTCCTATAAATGGAAATAAAATATTTTATTCATAGTTGATGGATATTTTTTCTCCAAGGATAAACCCGATAGAAAGATAAAGTCTATTTTAAGTGGTTAATCTTAAAATTTATAGTGGGAATTTTTCTAAGATTAATCTATAGAGAAGTTTATAGTATTTTTACAAAATTATCCAAAGGGGAAATGAATAATTTTTAATGTTTATTGCAATTCTTGTAAAGGTGGGAGGTTAAAAGTAATATATACCCATATAAACAGGGGTTACTAAGGTGTAGAAACTAACTTCAATAAATCCCACTCATGTATAATTATATTGCACATATAAAATTGGAATGTACCAATGGAAATCCTGGGAAAAGTTTATTTTAACTATGAGAATCCATGATAATCCCCTTAGCATAGGGTGTTACTAGAAGAAAAAAAATACACTTTTTTTATTTTTTAAAAATTTTAGGCATTCTTACATCATATATATAGTTTTTTATTTAATTCTAAATACCTATAATTAATAAATTTCAATACAAATGTCTTTATATAAATCATGTTAGTTCCTTGTTGATATAGATGTTATTAAATAATAATATATGTTTGTTAGTGTTAAACACATACAAGACAACTACCTTAGTCCTTATACTCAAACTATAATGTCTTTCCTAACATATAAATTTATTTTTAACCCTATATTTGAATAACTTTCATAGTATAGATTTAGATTCTTTGGTGATGTTCCAATACAACTGTTATTCCCTAAATTTTCAAATGCATTGACAACATACCCAATGGGTCAAGGGAGATCAAATATTTTATTTTCTATTTTTTTCATGAATGAATAAAAAAATATTTATTTTTTTATAGAACACGATCATGATTATAAAAGAGAACACACATTTTATAGATCCCGGAGTGCATAAATATTTATCTATTTACCACTTATCTCTCAATGGTCTATGGAAAGACTAGAGAACTATCTCGAATCTACACCCTTGGGATGAATTTATAAATTAATAGTGATGGGATTAATAATTATGAAAAATATATATAATATTTGAGTCGAATATAATGGTTTAGTGACCCAAACTTTTACTAAATAAATACTACATCATTTTAGATGAAAATTAAATACATTTATCGATAATATATGTTTGATGATTGTATATTCTTAGTGTATTTAGAGACTATATACATGAAAATATTATTTAAGTATAATATCTCTCATATCAAATATCTTTCTTAACATATGGTAATATTATATAATATTCACACATGTAACCTTCTATAATTAAATGGGGAAAGAAAACATAAGAAAGTGTAATATTAGATGCTATATAAGTTCAAATATGAGAGATATAAATCATTATAGGATAATATTAGTATAACAGCATGATAAAATATTCAAGTTCATCTTCTCAATAAAAAGTATTTATACATGGAAAAGAATAGATCATAAGCTCCAAAGTAAATTATTTTAGAAGTATGACCAATAGGGGTGTCAAAGCAGTATTCATCATTCATGAGTTACAACATACGCATGTCTTATCATAAGCATAATAATGCATAATATTTTCAATATAGTTAAGTGAAATCATTTTCAAGTGTAATATTGTGATTACAGCTAGAAATTAATCATATTCACACATCAAAATTTGAACAAATATTTCTTTAACCATCTATACACATATTCATATGAGCATAAATGTAATAAATCATACTCACACATCAATATGTGAACAAATATAGACAAAAATCATGTCTCTTATTATCATCATCATATCATGAGATATCAATATTACTTTACCAAATTAATTGGATGGTTATAATGGACCCTACCATCACATAATCACAATTCCTAAATATGAATGACGTAAGATCAAAAAACATTAATAATAACATTATAGAATAACATGTGGAAAATAAATAGGTTCCATAAATCTCACATTATCATAATAACAGACCATATATGGAATAAATAAAGATTATATCATTATATTATATCCCTAGTGAATAATAATTAACAACATGGATGTTATTATTGATGAAAAGTTTCTTCAAAAGATATCTTGAATAATATTTGAGAAAAATACCAATTAGTTTTGAAATTACATATTTAAAACATTAATATTAATAAAAATATTTTAATTTAAGATGACCAATGAAAAATCAAATGGAAGATTCAAAAAATTTAATGTTTATGATTTCATAAAAATTTGTTTATGTAGTAATCTTTTAAAAAACAAAAAATATATTCAAACATTTTGTAAAAAGAAGCACATTCAGAAAATGAAATGAAGGATCCTTTTATAGTTTCTTTGTATAAAGTAAAATGTGGGTAAAAATTAATGTAATAAATCAGTTTTTAATAGTTAAAAATATTATCAAAACACATTTTAGAAAACATGGATGTTAAAGAAACGCTTTTTCTATCCAAAAGATGAGAAAAAATGTCATCATTTATTAAAAATATTTTCCGAACTTTTTTCTGAACAAACTAGAGGAAAGTGATAATAAAAACTCAAAATTATAAAACTAGATAGATGAGGAGAATAACTAAATGGGATTATAATATAATTATTATATAATTTTTTCAATGAAAAATCAAACTAAAAGAATCCCGATTAAAATTGAATTGAAACTTAAATCCATTACAACATTGGTAAATTTTGAATTGTATGTAAAATGAGATATTAAATTAGAATGAATATTTAAATATCATTAACATTAGTACAATCACGTTATAAAATTTCATGGAGTACTATATACAACTGATAAACACAAATATATGCATAACATCAAACACGTCACTTCAAATTAATATTGAGACGAAGAATAGTAACCGCTTTGGAAATATCTGAATCAATACCAAATGAAAGAGGGAACCTTGTATGTATTTTTATACCCCAATAATATTAATTAAAATAATCATAAAATACATTCATGGGTAGGAAATACATCACAAAAATAAAAAAATTCTTGAATATGGCATATGTATCATTGAAATAAATGTGAGATGTAAAACCCTTATCTCACGTTTCATCATTCATGTTAAAGATTTGAGCATTGTGTAAAATAAATATATATTTATTATAAATATATTATATATCATTACTCATATATATATATATATATCATACCACATAATATTTACATTATAGAATCTTATCAACTATTTATTAATAATTCTTTAATAAAATAACAGTTACTGGTAGTAACTGTTTCATTTTTCATGCATGATTCATTCTAGCAGTCCAAGTCCTTATACATTTATTATCATTAACTCATATCCAATTTTTTTTTATCAAAATAAGAGTATAATATGTAACAATTATATATAATTTTATAAATATTCATGTAAATAGGTGATGAAAAATGAATTACATGACTTCATCGAGACGGTAGTCCATACATAAGCCCATGTGATGTCTCTATTTTTATAGATGAAAATAAAGAAAGGTAATTAATAATAAACAATTAAATAACCATAATAATATCATAAATAAATAATATATTTATTAAATACTAAATTATAACTATTAACATAAAGTAGTGGTGGTAAATTAATTACACCACTACATGAAGAATGTAAGTCGTACGTACACACGAGTGGTTTTTTCATTACATAAGATAGAAAGAAGGTAGATAATGGTTGTTACACCATCATAATAACACTAAGTATATAAAAGATACTGAATTAATTACTTTATCATAGATACCTTATATTTGTATAAGGTAGAAGAAGAAATAAAATTCAAAACACTTGTTTAAGAGTTATACCACTTCTTTGAGAAACCTCTTTTTGATTACACCTTAATCCTTGAAATGATAGTCTCTTGGAAAGAACAGAAGATCTAAGAAATGTTGAAGGTATATGTTAAGGTATTATGGTATGGATTTTTAGATGTATATGGCCCAAAAGGTGTGATAAAAATAGGATAACAGGTGTGATTTAATAAGTGAAGTGTAATATCCTATGTTTTTTTAAAGGAAACACTATGTTTGATATTGTACATGATATGCCACATCGAGCTTAAACGAACAAAAAAAACTATTATTTAAATATGGAAGTTATTTCATAGCTATTAGAATGGAGGTATTGAATAAGATTAACTAAAATATGAAGTTATGGTTTACACATGTATATATAATTAATTATTTGGTGAAAAATTAATTATAAAAGAAAATAAAACATTTTTTAAAATAAAAGGAAATGTTTTTTTGAAAAACTACTTAAGTGTGAACAAGTGTGTTTATAATACAATAAAATCACACTTATTGGATTATATTAATTATATATATATATATAATATTCAATATATTATTTATAAACCATATTATTTTTTAGACATAATATAAGAAAAAATCCAATTGTATCGATAAAAGAAGTATTTTTCTAAAAAACCATATTTGTCGCCTTTTGATGGCACACTTATTTTAAATATAGTTTTTTAATATATTATTAATTATATAAGAAAATTAAAATTCTTATTTTAAATATGAGTACCAAAATTCACTTTTTTTAAATATTTTATATTTTTATCATAAGATTCATTTTTTGTTGAATAGTGAAAAAAACACTGCATTTTAATTGAACGTTATTTTTTCATTAAATTATTTAAAGTGTTAAATTATATATTTGAATGATTTTAAAGTATAATTAAATCATTTTTTTCATTTAATCCAATTTATGTAATTGGAATCAATTTCACATTAAAATTGGATATAAAAACTTTGTGAACTTTTAAACGTTTTAACTTTAAAAACCTGTTTTCTCGGTCCGTCAATGGGATTAATTTTAAATTAATTTTAGCCAATTATGATTTTTGAATTTTGAAAAATGGATTCCATATTTGAAATCATAATTTCCAAATTTAATAAATAGTTCGATTTATGTTTTGTAAAATATGAGTAATAACTTTAGTGATTATTTTTATTACCACAATTAAGGGTAAATCGAGTAATTAAAGGTAAAAAAATATTATAAAATATTATAAAATTATCATAACACCTATAAAAATTTAATTTTATGGGTTATTTTCAAAACAATTTATCCCTTTTCCTATTTTTTTAGCTCTTTAAGCCAATTAGATGGCTTTAGGACATTTATATTATTTTATTCAATGAAAATTCAATTTTGTCATACTTTTGTTTTTAACAAGTGAGATATTTTTAATATGAGGTCATACAAAAAATAAATTTTACTATAAATCTTAATTTGTAATATAAAAGATTTATCTTCATCATGGTAATTTATTTATAATTTTTAGGAAATAAATAATTAAATTAGATGGTGACACAATGATGATGGAGTAATTAATTAATTAATGGAATAATCAAATAAATGATATTACAAATATTAAAATAAATATAATTTGATATAATTAATGTCATACAAAAATTTAATGTATGTATTTGACATTTTATGGATTAGTTAATATATTTTTTCTAAAATATCAAGTTTTTATGTTATTTTTAAGAAGTCATGAAATCAATAGTGTCAAAATTGACACTAATGGTATTTTAAAATATAAAAATATTTTATCAAATGATATAAAATTTATAAAAATATATTATTCATCCAAATAATCGGTATAAGTAATAAAATTTTATAAATGACTCATTAATTGGTATTTTGGTAAGTTATAGTAGTTATATCAACCCTCAAAGTGTAAATTACATGATAACACGGTAAGAGTTAAAATGATAAAATAAGGGTTAAAACAAAAAGATAAGTATTAAAAAATTAATCAAAACTGATATAATTTTCATTGGATGGATTCATTTAGAACCATAATCATACTATATTATAAATAACTTAATTTGGATCTTTTTTAAATGTAAAATAAATTTATATTAATTTAATACTTTGAAGAATTCCAAGAGTGCCCCTCCACTCACTTACAAAAGGAAACTACTTATTATCATTTCTACATACTCAAAAACCAATTTTGTTCATCCAATATATGCATAAATACCTTAATATATTCACTAAACTCTTTATAGAGGTCTTATTTTAGGCAGAACACCCGTCTTATAGGTGTTAAGGTGATTATAAAAGGAAACCGCCCAAAGAAAAGGCTTTGTTTTTATTTAAGTGTTTCTATTTTATATCTTCTTACACTACCATAAAATATTATTCAACCATTATGAAATAATAACTAGAGTATATAAAATATAATTATATTTTATTATGTTAATATCAACTCCTAAATCCATCTCAACTTCCATCGAATGAGAAAATAATTAATTGTTTGTGCGTATGTGTGAACTATCACCTCCACGAACCGATGTAATTCATTTTCCTTTACCATATCTACAGACTAGTTATAATGATGAAATTAATGTTTATATATTATATTTATGAAATATTTGTCGTTATAATAGAATAATATATCAAATAATTTCTTACCTTCCATGAACATAAAAATGATAATGTCGTTCGTGCGTACGTGGGAACTATCACCTCCATGAACTGATGTGATTCATTTTTAATCACCAAATCACATGAATAATATATATTTTTATATTTTTATTATTAATATGATATTAATTAAATTATTATCATTATATAAATATAAAATTATAAATACAATCTTTCCATAATGATCATTGAAAAAACGGATATGTTACTCCTAAGTACATACAATCTACCATCTCCATGATTATAACGTTGTTATTTTTTTTTGTAAGCACACATAAATGGTTTGATTTAAAGGTATAATTGATGTATAAAATTAATTACTATGTCATGAATATTATTCTAGAGATGATGGTATAATGATCACTTTGACTATTGACATCTTACCAAATTCATTTTAGAACCATGTATCGAATATTGACAAAACATCCAACACGAACTTAAATACTTAAATAATATTTATAACATGATAAAAAGTTATATAAAAAAATAATAAAATTAAAAAGGTTATAAAGAAGTAAATAATTAACAAAAGTTTATTATTTATAAATATAAATAACATACATGAAAAATCAGGCTCTAGGTAAGGGATTTCATCTCAATCACTTAGCATTGAGGAATTTATTGATAACATGCACCTTTATTAATTTATAAGGTGTATATTTATCCCAATTAAAATTAAATATTAATATTTTATCTATCCTTATGTTATTAAATGTTTTTTAATGATACTTGTTCATTCCGATTATGATTCAATTGTTCAAAGTGGTATGTGATGCTTTGAATGTTTATAGATTTAATTGTTAAATCTTTTTCTCCATGTCAATATTCATGATATTATTTTACAAATTTATTATATGAATATAAAATTATTTTAATGGAAATTTTATCTATATTTTTAATTTAATTCAAAGGGTTTGAAAATGAATCTTTTTACAAGTTTTATTTGGAACATTTGCCAAATCAATAAAGGAATGTTCGTTTTAACGTATACAATTTAAAACAATTCTCTACTGTCGTGATCGTTATTTGATATTTTGGTTTCTATACAAGCCTTAATGTTTTAAAAAGAAAAATAAATACCTTATTCTATTATCTAGGTATTTTGGTATCAAAAAATGGTTTTGAAATTATATTGATTATTTCAACATATTGAAATGATTTCTTGTGATTGGAAATGATTTTTTTGAGTGAAATGATGAAAATTTCAATATTTTATGTATTATGATTATATAATGGTACTTGGATATTTTATAGGTGGTTACATGATAAATCAATAATGGGTGGTTATATGATAAAACAAGTACATATGGTTACATTATAACCTCTAATGAATTGGGTATGGAAGTCGACCTTATTGTTATTCCATTTTTAAGAATGAAATGTATGGAAGTCGACCATATGGTTACTCTATTTTGTAAGAGTGGAATTTATGGAAGTTGACTGCATGGTAATTACATGTAAGCATAACTTTGTCCCAATTTACCTTTATGTATTTTCTTTACTTTATATGGGTTTTATGGTAATATTGTGAATAAAAAAAGTATAAAATGAGATTAGTTTAAAAGGAAAGTATTTACAAATTATCAATGGTGAATAGTATTAATTTATGTTCATGGGTTTTAATTTTTACCAATGGACTAAAAATTTCCTTATTTTTATATCCCTTACTAATATTTTCATGCTAATCACACATTTTTTTAATATTATTCATCAGACTTATGGATGAGTAAACCTTTGTAGATTTCATGTTGAATGTCGTGAAGAGTTTTCATAAAAGTGATAATGATTTATTTTAAATGTTTTAGATTATAGAAAAAATGGATAATGTTTGGAAGTGTCCAATTTTTATTGGAATAGTTTTTAATGTATGATTTAAGGACTAATTATATAAATCTATAAAACAGAAAATATCCCAATTATGAAAGAAAGTAAAATTATTGACCTAACTCAAGATTATGTTATAATGAACCATAATTTACATACATTGTTATTACTTCATAATTGAAGAATTCTTTTTACAACATATACCAAAACCACAATAGGACCATATAGGTATAGTGTATTTAGAAACTGGGAAACATAAACAACTGGTTCATAAAGAATCTACATTTTCTCCCATTTATTTTATCATATCTAGAGTCCCTTTTGGCATATATTACTTAATAACCTTATTCCTAACCTGGGGAAAATAAAACATACAAAAGGGTGAGCTCAAATTCTCATTAAGGGTAAACAAAAGAAATATCAATCACATCATATTCGTAAGAAAATAACATTTTGGAAATCTTAACCTGCAAAAGAGATAAAAATTTCATAACATGGGATAAATCATAGTAGTGAAATGTAATCCCAATAATAATAACATGAAAATTTGTGTAATAGACACATAATCATAGAGAATCATTTCTTTGTAGTCAAGACTCATTGCCAAGACTATCCTAGCGGACAAAGTCTATTTCTGAACTGAGTTCACTCCTCGTTTCAGTCCTGTATCACTAAACCAGATTAACCTGCCGTTCCAGCCATATCTATCTCATGAGATATAAATCTTTACCCAATGCATTGGTGGGAGATATAGGTCCCACCCATCTCATAATGATTCTATTCTTAGGTGTGCCACAAGATCATAAATCATACATCATAGCATAACCCATGTAATAAAAATGGGATTCTTAAAAATCATACATTCATAACAAAATCTATATAAGATAAAAGGAAATCATAAAAATAATTCTATCATAACATAATCAAATCAATTTAAAAATAGATATAGAAATATAAAACTATATTATCTTAGATGGATAATCATTTTGATAAAACACTTGAACTCCGTTCTTGAGGAAAATATACTTTCTACTTTGAATTTTTTTTCCTTTCTTAACATGTCATAAAATTTTAAAATAAAAGAAGTTAATTAAAAATAAACTTGAAAACTTTTAAAGTAATCTTCATGGAAATAATGTGCTCTGAAATCATAAAAATCCATTCATGTCGTATAAGTTAAAAAAAACATTCTTCTCGTACTTGGGCCGGAAAAGCCAAAAAGTACCTCATACTAAAAACAACAAAAGATTCCTTTCATATCTTTTACTAAAAACTCAAAAATGTGTAAAATTGGATTTAAAAAATTGTAAGATTATATAAATAATATCACATATTGAGGAAACATGGATGTGGATGATAAATATTCCCCAATAAATTCTGAAGTATAAACAATCTTGGATAAAAATGAGATTGCCAGATTTTCCCTTACCTTAGGTCCGATTTGCTTTGTACGTATCCGGAACTCCTGTATAATTATTTAAATAATGTTATTGACTTATTACATAATATTACTCATTTTTATGATATCATATGGGGTCATATTATTAGCTTCTTATTAGTAAAATTTCATTGCTACTTGTTATTCGGGTGTTTATTGAGTTTTTGTTCTTATGCGTGTTTTGTCGAATAAATTCTTTTTCTTATTTTTAGGTTATAGATACCTCATTTAAATAATGTTATTAGTGTAATATATATCATATTTATTCATTAAATTCATTTATATAATCATTATTCATTGAAGATAATGTAGAACGAGTCGCATCACATCGTGGAGACGGTAGGTCGTACGTATGCACGAGCGATGATATCGTTCCCATGATCGTGTAATTGTACTGAAGTGTATGTATACTATTTCAGAATCCATATAACTTTACAATAATCATATAGAGTTATTATTTACACCATTATACCCATCCAAGTAAGGTAGTGGTGGAAAACAGATTACACGACGGCGTGGAGACGGTATTCCATACGTTCACATGCGCGGTGATTTCGTTTTCCGTAGGATGGATAGAAGGTAAAGTAGGGTTGTTTCATAGTTATAGTAACATATCATTATATTAGTGATACTTATGTTATTACTTCATAATGAAACAACTAAATAATAGGAAGTAGAAGAAGAAATAAAGTTGAAATAATCGGTAACAGACATTACCTCTTCTTTGAAGCGCCTCTTCTTAACCATCTCTTAGGGCACTAAAGATGGACTTTGTAGAAGCCCAAGACCTCTAGGATGTTTCTAGGGAAGTGGATAAGAGAAGTTGGCAGGGGTTTTCCGAGATTGAAGGCTCAAAATGGGGTGAGGAGGAGAGGGATGAGGTGCCCTTTTATAATGGAGGAGAGGGGCACTTTAGGAAAAACTTAAAATATGATTTTATAATAAAGTTATATTCGGTTTTTAATAGCTCCAAATTGATTTATTTCGAATCCAAGGTTGGTATGGGTCTAAATCCTCTGAACCAATAGATTTTAGACAAGTTCAGGTTACTATTGTAACCTTATCATTTAGATTTAACTCTTAGTTAAATAATTTAACTTTTACCGTGTCTTCTTGTTTTATTACACTATATGGTTAATAAACTTAATATAACAAGACAAAAGAACCTCAAGTGGTTAATTATTAATATATATAAGCTTATCTAAGTCATTTGGCTGAACCTTAGATTTTTAGGAATAAAATAACAATTAATAATATAATATTTGTTTTAAAAACTATTTTATGTCAATTTTGGCACTATTTGGTAATTGATTTTTGTGAAAATCATAACGAAATTATTAGTTAGAACAAAGTTAAATAAATAAATACTAATATGTAATATTAACCTATTAAATTATTTTAATTTTTAAAAAGTTTCAAATTACATTTATTTGGGTATTTATAACATCAATTATGTTAATATTTCAATAATAAGGTAATTACTGCATCATCATTGTGCCATAAATAAATTAAATTATTTAATGGCTAAAAATTATAAATAAAATATCATTATGTAGGAAATATTTTTAGATTTTTAATGAATATTTATAGTGGAATTTATCTTATTTATTACCATATATTAAGTTTTTTTTTTGTTTTTAAACTTTGATTTTAACTATTCTAACTCTTCTTTAAATAAAATAATATTAAATGTCCTAATCTAGTCCAAGTGGACCTAAATGGTCATATATTATTTCTAAGGTTGTTTTTGGTCGAATTAAACTTATAACATAGAATTAGTACATGTGTTAGGGTAATAATAATACCAATTTTACCCTTAATTAACCTATTTACTTTTAACCGTGGTAAATAAAAGTAAAAAGTTACTATTCACCAAAAATTATTTTTATCTTATTGAACTTCATTTACTCCTTGATATTAACTGTGCCTCTCAGATTTTCGAAATTCCACTCACAAAAGTGGTAAAATTAAGTTTTATGTAAATTTTCAAACTCTACTAGGAGGTGGGTAAAAGACGGTGAAAAGTTCAATAAAATTTTTATATATCTAAAATTATTATAAAACGACTCCAATAAATTACATTGAACTTATATAGGTATTATGTATCAATTTTAACCTAAAATAACTTTAAATAAAATAAATAATTATTTAAATAAAAATTAAGTTTTTAAATAGTAACCAAGTGTTTTCACTATTCATCAAAATTTGAATATTTTCAGAAAAATACCAAAAATTCACCCTAGGATAATTTCGATATTCTAAATCCAAAAATGAAGTCCATTTTGAAAGATAAAATTTATAAAATTTTGAAAAGTGGGTATTACTATTCATAACGGCTAGTTTATATAATATTTTAATAGCATATAGTTGTTTAGTGAAACTCGGTATTGCGTACAATGAAAGCTATTGAGGAAGGTCGAGATTGCGTGTAAATCTAGCCAATCTAGTGTTGTGTGTAGTGAAAGATTCCTTTGATGATGTATATAACATAAAAACAAAATATTTCTCATAAAAATATTGGGTGTTATATTCTACCCCCCTTAAAATGAATTTTTCCCTTGAAATTCGTTACTTTGTAACAAACAGATGAGGATACCTCTCCCTCATAAAATCCTCAAGATCCCATGTAGCTTCTACTAATTGGTGGTTCCTCCATGAAACTTTCACCAAGCGAGTGGTCTTGTTCCGTAGAAATTTTTCGCTACAATCCAGAATCTCTATCTGCTGTTCTTCATAAGAAAGATCTTGCTCTAGCGGTACAACTTCTGAGATGAGTACATGTGAAGGATCAGGTATGTACTTTCTCAGGAGAGATAAATGGAACACATCATGAACTACAGAGATATTCGGTGGAAGCGCCAATCGGTAAGCTACCTTCCCAACATGATCCATTATTTCGAAAGGACCAATATACCTAGGGCTCAACTTTCCCTTCTTTCTAAATCCCATTACTCTCTTCCAAGGATATATTCATAAGAACACTTTATCACCCACTTCAAACTCTAGGTATTTTCTTCGGTTATAGACATAACTTTTTTGTCGACTCTAAGCTACTCTTATGTGTTGTTGAATAGATCAGACCTTTTCTTCCATCTCATCAACAAGATCAGGTCCTAATAGCTTTCTTTCCCCATCTTCATCCCAGAAAGTTGGAGTTCGACATTTCCTTACATAAAGAGCTTCATAAGGAGCCATATGAATACTGGAGTAAAAGCTATTATTATAAGAAAATTTCACCAAAGGTAGGTGTTGATCCCAACCACCTTTGAAATCCATAGAGCAAACTCTTAACATATCTTCTAGAGTTTTAATTGTTCTCTCAGACTGACCGTTTGTCTGAGGATGATAAGCAATGCTAAAAATCAACTCTATAGCTAGAGTATGCTGAAGACTTCACCAAAACTTTGAGGTATACCTCAAATCCTGATTAGATATAATGGAAAGTGGTACTCTATGAAATCTTACCACTTCCTTTACATATATCATAGAAAGATAATCAAGAGAGAAATCCTCTCTAATAGCAATGAAGTGTGACGAATTTGTAAGACGATTAACTATGACCCAGATAACATTATTGCCTTTGGATGTTTTAGGAAGTTCGGTGACAAAGTCTATAGTGATGTTTTCCCATTTCCATTCAGGTATGGGTAATGTTTGTAACACCCCCTTAGACTTCTGTCTCTTAGCTTTAACCTGCTGACAAACCAAGCATCGAGAGACATATTTAGCAACATCTATTTTCATGCCATCCAACCAGAAGTACTCTTTCAGGTCTCTATACATCTTTGTGCTTCCAGGATGAATATAGAATGAAGAACTATGAGCCTCATCCAGCCGCTCCTTCTTTAATTATGGGATGGGAGGAACACAAACTTGATTCCTGAACTTTATTATCCCATCACAATCAAGGTTGAATTCAGGAACATTTATCACCTTCTTTTATAACTCTACATCTTCTTTTTGTGCCTCTTTAATCTTCACATGTATAGATGGTTGAACATTCATTTGAGAAAGATAAGATTTTTCCCCTTCCATTATAATTTCAAGATCCAACCTTTGTAAATCCATAAATATTGGATCTTTTGTGATCCTCATCATGGATAAGCTAGCATGGTCTTGTCGACTTAATGCATCTTCCACCTTGTTTTCATTCCCAGGGTGATAATGAATTGAGTAGTCGTAATCCTTAATCAGCTCCAAGCATCTTATTTGGTGCATATTCAGCTTCTTTTGTGGGAAAATATACTTTAAACTTTTATGATTAGTATGAATATCACACCTTTCTCCATAAAGATAATGCCTCCAAATCTTTAATGTAAATATTACCGTAGATAACTCCAAATCATGAGTTGGGTAATTTTTCTCATGTATTTTCAACTATCGTGAGTCATAAGATATCACCATATCATTTTTCATGAGAACACACCCTAGTACCTTCTTGGATGAATCACTATAAATCACAAACCTTTCTCCACTACAAGGCAGTGTGAGCACAGGTGCACTGGATAACCTTCTTTTAAACTCCTTGAAATTATCTTCACACTCCTCCGTCCAAATGAACTTAACTTCTTTTCGAGTCAACCTAGTGAGTTGATTAGATAATCATGAAACATCTTTCACAAAACGTCGATAATATCCAGCCAAACCAAGAAAACTTCGGATCTCAGTTACTGTTGTTGGTCTCAACCATCTTTTGATAACCTCTATTTTTTATGGATCCACAAATATCCCCTCTTTTGAGATTATGTGACCTAAAAATGAAACTTTATGAAGCCAAAATTCACACTTGGTAAATTTGGCATAAATATTCTCCTTTATCAGGGTCTTCAATACAATTCTCAAGTGATCTTCATGTTCTTCCTTACTCTTTGAATAGACAAGAATATTATCTATAAAGACTACCACAAACAGATCAAGATAGTCTGTAAAGACTCTATTCAATAGATCCATGAAGATAGCAGGGTCATTAGTAAGACCAAATGGCATCACTATAAATTCATAGTGCCAATACCTTGTACGGAAATCCGTCTTTGGTATATCTTCCCTTTTGACCCTTAATTGATGATAACCTGAACGAAGATCAATCTTGGAAAAGTATTGACCGCCGTGTAGTTGGTCAAATAAGTCATCAATTCTTGGGAGAGGATATTTGTTCTTGATAGTGATCTTATTAAGTTCTTGATAATCAATGCAGAGTCTTATTGTTCCATCTTTCTTCTTAACAAACAGAACAGGTGCTCTCCAAGGTGACACACTATGGCATATGAATCCCTTATCAATATTCTCTTGGAGTTTCTTCTTCAATTCCTTCCACTCAATTGGGGCCATTCTATAAGGTGTATTTGAAATAGGTAAAGTACCTGGTACGAGTTCTATTGAAAACTCAACTTCACGATTTGGTGGAAGACCAGGAAATTCCTCCGGAAAGACATCATCAAACTCCCATAAAATGGGAATATTCTTAATCGTGAGTTTATCTCCAACCATTTTAGATAAATAACCTTTATTTAGTGGAATCAAGACCCATAGGATGGATGAAATTTCCACTGGAAGGTTATGTTCATCATTTCATCGATAGACGATCATAGATTGATTTGGAATATGAAATGTGACTTCCCTTCTTTGGCAATTGATATGAGATTCATATAAAGAAATCCAATCCATGCCAAGAATCACATCAAATTACACTATAGGAAGGATCACAAGATTTGCAGGAAGCACTTTCCCACAAACTTCAATCGGAGAAGAATTGTAAACTTTTGATGCGACTGTTGTGCCATTAGGGGTTGTCACAACTAACTCAATATCTAACTGCTGAGGAAATACAGTGATACCCTAAGAAAATTCTTCAGAAATAAAAGAGTGGGTGGATCTAGAATCAAATAAAACATTTTCTACTTTATAGTGGATGGTAAGTTTACCTTTAACCACTTCGTTATCATACTCCACATCGCAGATAGAAATTGCATGTGAATTTCCTCTGTCTTTGGCCTTAAGAGTTTGTTGACGTCGATCATTGTCAAAAACCCTTGGATTAGGGCATTGATTGGCATAATTCCCAATTTCATTGCACTTGTAACATTGAAGTGTAGGAGGTGCATTCTATGTAGGTTTTTCTCTATTTGCATCACTAGACATCTTCTTCCCATCATTGTAGCATTAAGATGCTCGATAACCTTCCTTTCCACATTTGAAACATTTACTTGTCCCTTTAAGACAATTCCCTCCATGTTTCTTTCCAAACTTTGAGCATAAGGGAAAACTCATATTCTTTTCAGTGTGCTCTTTAGATTTCCCTTTGATTTCCATTTTCCTCTTCTTATCAAATGCATATGACTGATAGGTTACTCCAATCTCCATCTCAACCTTGAGAGCACATCGAACAATTTCCTCGTAGCTATTGAAGTCCCTTATGGCTAACGCCCTTATAAGACTTGGTTTTAAGCCACTAAAGAATCGACCGATCTTACTCTCAGGTTGGATAATAATCCCAGAAGCATACCATGCAATTCTTGTAAAAGTTGCTTCGTACGTACCAACAGATTCATCCTCCTTTTGCTTTAGTTCAAGAAACGCCTTCTCCATCTTTGTTCAAAGAATACGAGGAAATTACTAATTGAAAAATAAGTTCTTGAACTCATCCAATTCCATTGATTCAATTTCATCCCTTTGCCTCGTATTATTGATAAGATTACACCACTGATCAGCTTCACCTTCCAAAAGATATACTGATAATATGACTATATCATGTCCAGAACATTGAAGAATTGAAAATATCTTTTTAGTGGTACTGATCCACTATTCATCCACTAATGGATCAGTAGACCCACTGAATGAGTGTGGACGCTGCCTCATGAAGGATTCAACAAAATGTTTCTCGTTCCTTTGCTCATTTGGAAGTCATGCATGATTCATAACTTGAGAAAGTTGTGTGAGCATGGCTAGAATATTTTTCATTCTAGCTCCCAGAACGTTCGGTTGCTGAGGGGACAATCATTGCATTGCCCATCACATTCCGCATTAACACGGTTCCTTCGGGTTCCAGCCATTGACTAAAACCAAGAAGACTAGTGTGAGAAACACTAATTATAATACAAAAACCACATAATCAAGAATAAAATTTCACACTTAAGGTCTTATCATAGGTTGTTCATGGCCATTTCTAAAACACTAAGATTGTGTTCTATGCTTAGACTTATCCTTAGGGTTCTTACTAAGGCTTTCACATCCTAGTTTCCAAAGGTTGACCATAACCTCCCTCTGATACCAACTATAATGACCCATACTTTACATACATTGTTATTACTTCATAATTGAAGCATTCTTATTACAACATATAACAAAACCACAATAAGACCGTATAGGTATATTGTCTTTAGAAACTAGGAAACATAAACAACTGGTTCATAAAGCATAAAAATTGTCTCCCATTTATTTTATCATATATAGAGTCCCTTTTGGCATATCTTACTTAATACCATTCTTCCTGACCTGGGGAAAAGAAAAAAAAACAAAAGGGTGAGCTCAAATGCTCAGTAAGGGTAAACAAAAGAAATATCGATCACATCATATTCATAAGAACATAACATTTTGGAAATCTTAACCTTAAAAAGAGATCATAATTTCATAACATGGGATAAATCATAGTAGTGAAATGTAATCCCAATAATCATATCATGAAACTTTTTGTCATACACACATAATCATATAGAATCATTTCTTAGTAGTCAAGACTCATTTCCAAGACTATCCTAGCGGACAAAGTCCATTTCTGAACTGAGTTCACTCCTCGTTTCAGTCCTGTATCACTGAACCAGATTAACCTTCCATTCAAGCCATGTATATCTCATGAGATATATATCTTTACCCAATGAATTGGAGGGAGATATTGGTACCACCCATCCCATAATGATACCATTCTTATGTGTGCCACAAGATCATAAATCATACATCTTAGCATAACCCATGTCATAAAAATGGGATTCTTATACATCATTCCATCATAACATAATCCATATAAGATAATAGGACATCATAAAAATTATTCCATCATAAAATAATCAAATCAATGTAAAAATAGGGATAGAAATAGAACCCTATATTAACTTAGATGGAAAATAATTTTTATAAAACACTTGAACTCCATTCTTGAGGAAAATATCCTTTATACTTCGAAAACATTTTTCATTTCTTAACATGTCATAAAAATTTAAACTAAAAGAAGTTAATTAAAAATAAACTTTAAAACTTTTAAAGGAATCTTCATGGAAATAATGTTCTCTGAAATCATAAAAATCCATTCATGCCGTATAAGTTAAAAAACATTCTTCTCGTACTTGGGCCGGAAAAGTCAAAAAGTACCTCATACTAAAAATGACAAAAGATTCCTTTCATATCTTTTAATAAAAACTCACCAATGGGTAAAATTGGATTTAAAAAATTTTAAGAGGAGAGAAATAATATTACATATTGAGGAAACACAGATGTGGATGATAAATATTTCCCAGTAGATTCTAAAGTATAAAAAATATCGGATAAAAATAAGATTGTGAGATTTCCCCTTACCTTAGGTCCAATTTGCTTCGTACGTGTCCGAACCTCCTGTATAATGATATAAATAATGTTATTGACTTATTAAAGAATTTTAATCATTGTTATGATATCATATGTGGTCATATTCTTAGCTTCTTATTAGTAATATTTCATTACTACTTGTTATTCGGGTGTTTATTGCTTTTTTGTTCTTATATGTGTTTTGTCGAATAAATTCTAATTATTATTTTTAGGTTATAGATACCTCATTTCTAGAATGGTATTAGTGTAAAATATATCATATTTATTCATTCAATTAATTTATATAATCATTATTCATTTAAGATCATGTAGAACGAGTCGCATCACATCATGGAGACGGTAGGCCGTATGTACACACGAGCGATGATATCGTTCCCATGATCATGGAATTGTAATGAAGTGTATGTATACTATTTCATAATAAATATCACTTTAAAATAATCATATATAGTTATTATTTACACCATTATACCCATCCAAGTAAGGTGGTTGTGGAAAACAGATTACACCACGACGTGGAGACCGTATTCCGTACGTACGCACGCACGATGATTTCATTTTCCGTAGGATGGATAGAAGGTGAAATAGGGTTTTTTCATATTTATAATAAAATATCAGTATATTAGTGATACTTATGTTATTAATTCAAAATGTAACAAGTAAATAAGTTGAAGTAGAATAAGAAATAAAGTTGAAAGAATCGGTAACGGACCTTACCTCTTCTTTGAAGCGCCTCTTCTTAACCTTCTCTTAGGGCACTAAAGATGGTCTTTGTTGAAGACCAGGACCTCTAGGATATTTCTAGTGAAGTGGAGAAGAGAAATTTTCAGGGGTTGGCCGAGCTTTAAGGCTCAAAGTGGTGTGAGTAGGAGAGGGAGGAGGTGCCATTTTATAAGGGGGGAGAGGGGCACTTTAGGAAAAACATAAAATATTATCTTATAATAAAGTGATATTCGGTTTTTAATAGCTCAAAATTAATTTATTTAAAAGATATGGTAGGTATGGGTCTAAATAATCTCAACCAATATATTTTAGACAAGTTTAGGTTACTATTTTAACCTTATCATTTAGATTTAACTCTAAGTTAAAAAATTTAAATTTTACCGTGTCTTATTTTTTTCTTACACTATATGGTTAATTAACTTACTATAAAAAGCAAAAAAAAAAAAAAAACTCCAAGTGGTTAATTATTAATATATATGACCTTATATAAATCCTTTGTCCTAACCTTATATTTTTAAGAATAAAATAACAGTTAACAATATAATATTTGTTTTAAAAACTATTTTATGTCAATTTTGACACTATTTGGTAATTGATTTTTGTGAAAATCATAACAACATTATTAGTTAGAAAAAAGTTAATTAAATCAATACTAATATGTAATATTAACCTATAAAATTAGTTTAATTCTTAAAAAGTCTGAAATTATATTTATTTGGGTATTTATAACATCAATTATGTTAATATTTCACTAATAAGGTAATTACTGCATCATCATTGTGTCATAAATAAATTAAATTATTTAATGTATAAAAATTATAAATAAAATACCATTATGTAGGAAAGCATTTTAGAATTTGAATGAATATTTATAGTTGAATTTATCTTATTTATAGCCATATATTAAAAATGTTTTAGTTATTAAACTTTGATTTTACATATTTTAACTCTTCTTTAAATAAAATAATATTAAATGTCCTAATCTAATCCAAGTGGACCTAAATAGTCCTATTTTATTCCTAAGGTTATTTTTGATCTAATTTAAGATATAAAATAGAATTAGGACATGTGTTAGGGTAATAATAGTACCATTTTTACCCTTAATTACCCTATTTACTTTTAACCGTGGTAAATAAAAGTCAAAAGTTACTATTCACCAATAATTATTTTTATCTTATTGAACCAAATTTTACTCCTTGATATTAACCATGTCTCTTGGATTTTCTAAATTACACTTACTAAAGTGGTAAAATTAAGTTTTATGTAAATTTAAAACTCTCATAGGAGGTGGGTAAAAGCCGGTGAAAAGTTCAATAAAATTTTTATATATCTAAAATTATTATAAAACAACTCCAATGAATTACATTGAACTTATATAGGTATTATGTATCAATTTTGGCCTAAAATAAATTTAAATAAAATAAATAATTATTTAAATAAAAATTCGGTTTTTAAATAGTAACCGAGTATTTTCACTATTCATCAAAATTTGAAAGTTTTTAGAAAAATACCGAAAATTCACCCTAGGCTAATTTCGATATTCCGAATCCAAAAATGATGTCCATTTTGAAAGATAAAATTTATAAAATTTCAAAAAGTGGGTATTACTATTCATAACAACTAGTTTATATAATATTTTAATAGCATATCGTTGTTTAGTGAAACTCGGTATTGCGTACAACGCAAGTTATCGAGGAATGTCGTGATTGCGTGTAAAGCAATCCAAGCTAGTGTTGTGTGTAGTGAGTGATTCCTTTGATGATGTATATAACATAAAAACAAAATATTTCTCGTAAAAATCTCGGGTGTTAAATATGTAATGTTTAATTCCAAGTCCAAATAATTGGTATCAAAGGAAAGGTTTCCACAAATTTAGAGGTTAAGAGAATGTTAATGGCATTATATTAGAATATTTTAATTTATGGTTAAGTTGAAATGATGTAGCATTTTAATATTACCTTTTTTATTCATCAAAGATATATTTTTTTATAATGGTTTTCCACAGAGGAAACACGTAAAATATAGAGGGAAGGCATCGAGGGTAAAATATCCTTCCAAATCAGCATCTTAAGATGGTAGGAATTGGAATAGAATGTTTTTTTTGTAGTGATAGATCAGTCAAAACAAACTATAAATGTTGGAAGTATCCATGCTATATAGGAACCCAATGTACCCTGAAGGAACATGTATATAGTGGAACATTTCATGAGGCAACATCCCTCATAATTAAGAGGATAATATAACCCCGTTCAAGATAACGGATAGATTAAAGCCCTAGAAAATATATTTTATATCATTGGTTGTTCAGATGACCAATAGGAAACTTTTTAAATTTATCATTTTGAATGTGAATCTGACCAATAGTGGTCAATGATTAATAATATCAGAGAAACTGAAGAGATTGATTCCTTGTAATGGGATGAATTTAAGAACATATTTCTTGAGAAATATTTTTCTAAGGGGTTTCAACTTAGGATGGAAAAACAATTCTTAGAATTGAGACAAAAGTAGTAAGATTTTGTGGCTACACATGAAGAAAACTTCACATGTTTAGCAAGTTATGTCCCAAATTTTATCTGGGATCTTGATAGTAAGATAAATCAATTTTACTCAGGATTGAAGTTGAGGTTTTGAAGGGCATTAGATTCCCATGAGTTAAAAAGATATTATAAACTTCTTCAATGTGTTAAGAAGGTATAAAGGGAGTTTTCTAATGATAATTTATCCAATTAAATCAAGAAAAATATGAGGTCTAGTTGGCATGCAATGGGAAAGGATTCATCAAAGAAGATTAAAGGTAAGAAAATAAAATCCCTATCTTGTGTGAAGTATGGTAAAACAATCTTGGAGGATGTATTAAAAAGATGGTGAAGTAATTTTTATGGGTTAATTTTGGTCATATGGATTGTGAATGTAAGGAATATGATCAGAAAAGAAAAGATAATCCAATGATAAGATGTTTTAGTTGCAATAAGTTGGGAAATTATTCTAAGGTGTGTCCAAAGTTACATACTTAGGGTCTAAATCATCATGATTAGAGACAAAAAGGTTTGAGAAAATATTTTTATGCTACTACAGTTTATGTTGATACCTTTGGTCAAGTGATGGAATCTCTAGGTAGCTCGATATTTTTTTGAAGGGTAGCCCTGTGTTCATGGTTTTCAACACTCCTTTTGAGGTTTTAATTGATGTGATTATATGTGATTAAGGACCATTCTGGGAGATGTTTTATTGGATTTTTGTTTATCCAAGGTTTTAGTTTAATGATATGTATTCCTTTGGTTTTGGACTTGAGTTTTAAGGTATTGATAACCTTTAAGGTTTGTGTGATTTTAATGACTATGGTTATTTTTAGGTATTCACTTTATAATTATAGGAATATTATCAGGATAAAATTGTACTTATAAAATAGAAATATATCAAGTAACTATTTTTATTTATGTTATTAGATATTAAATTAATTCCTATAATATAGTAAAATTATTTTTAATGAAAAACTTTATATTTTTTAATTTTCTTACTAATAAATCAATGACCTTTTAACCCACCATAGATATATAGTTTTGTGATTGTAAAATTTATTCTGAAAATGTTTTATATCAATCTCCATTATAACTTTAAGGTTATTTTTCTATTACATATCCATGTTTTCCTATATGTAACCCTAGTATGTGTTATCTTAGGTGAACTCGATACTTCCCCTTCTTTATTTTAAAGATGAAATTTCATTGATCCTTTTTCATATATGGGATTTCAAAAAAAGATAATTTAAAAAGTCAAACACCTAGTTCCCGATCCTAAGTTTAAATTGAAAGGATGAAATTTATTAACAGGGTATTATGTAATATCCCTAGTTTTTTAAAAGGAAACACTATGTTTGAGAGAATACATGATACACCACATCGATCTTATATAAACAACAAAATTTTATTATTTAAATATGGTAGTTATCACATAGATGTTCGAATAGAGATAATGAGCGTGATTAAATTAATTATGAAAATATGGTTTACACATGTTTGTATAATTAATTCTTTGATGACCAAGTAATTATAAATTAAAATAAAACCATTTTTAAAATAAAAAGAATTTTTTTTATGAAAAACTATTTATTTGCGAAAAATTTTGTTTATAAAATAATCAAATCAATATTATTAGATTATATTAATGAAATATATAAAAAATATGTTAATTTTCTTTTCAAAATTAATATTATATGTTTTATAAACATGATATAAGAATAAATCCAATTTTATAAATATAAGAAGTATTTTTTCTAAAAAGGAATATTTACTACCTTTTGATGGTAAACCTTTTTTAAATTTAGTTTATGACATTTTTATTAATTATATTTGAAAAAATAAACTTCTTCTTTGAAATTGGTGTATGAAAATTTAATTTTCATTAATTTTTGATATTTTTCTGATAGGATTCATTTTTAGATGAATCGTAAAAACAATACTACATTTTAATTGATAACTGCTTTTTTAATTAAATTTATTTATTGCGATAAATTATATATTTGGATGGCTTTAAATCATAATTAAATAAATATTTATCATTTAATCCAATTTATATCATTTAAATAAATTTCACATTGAAATTGGATACAAAAACTTTGTAAAACTTTGTATATTTCTACTTTAAAAACCAATTATCTCGATCCATCAACGAGATTAAATTCAAATTAATTTTAACCACTTATGGGTTTTTATTTTTGAAAAAATGGATTAAATATTTTTAATCATAAGGTAAATATTTAGTAAATATGTCTCTTTAATTTTTGGAAAATATGAATTGTAATTTTAGTAATTATTTTTATTACCATGATTAAGGGTAAATCATGTAATTAAGGGTAAAAATAATATTAGAAAATATTTTGAAATTACCCTAAAACATATAAAAATTTTATTTTATGAGTTATTATCTACCAAAAAAATCCTTGGGCCAATTTGGTAAGAAATTGGACCCACTTGGATGACTATAAGAAATTTATAGTATTTTATTCAAAGAAAAGTCAATTTTGTCATAAATTTGTTTTTAACAAGTTAAACATTTTTAATATGAGGTTATACAGAATTTAAATTTGTATATATATAATAATTTGAAATATAAAATATTTGTATTCATCATGTTAATTTATTTATAATTTTTATGAAATAAATAATTAAATTAAATGTTGACACAATGATGATGTAATAATCACTTAATTAATGGAAGAATCAAATAAATGATATTATAAATATTAAAATAAATAAAATTTGATTTAATTAATCCCATAAAATAATTTTATAGATATATTTAAAATTTTATAGATGAGTTAACATAGTTTTTTCAAAGATAAAAAGTGGTTATTATATTTTCAAAAATTCAAAAAATGTATAGTCAAAATTTACACTAATGGTATTTTAAAATATAAAATATTTTATTAAATGATATAATTTTTTTTAAAAAAATATTAATCAGCCAAATAATTGGGATACTTCCTAAAATTTCATAAATGACTCATTTCTTGGCTGTTTGACATGTCATTATAATTATATTAATGCCCAAAGTGTAAATTACATGATAACACGATAATAATTAAAAGGGTAAAATACAGGTTAAAATAGAAAGATAAGGATTAAAAAAATAATAAAAAACTATTTAATTTTCATTTTATTAAAGGATTTATACCCATAATCATCCTTTATTCAACATAAATTAATTTTGTTCCCTTTGGAATTGAAATTTATTTTAATTAATTTAATACTTTGAAGAATTTCAAGAGTGCCCCTTCCCTTTCTTATAAAAGAGACTAATTCTTATCAATTATTCTCACTTAATTTTTTTTCTTCCATGATATGGATAAATTACATAATAGAATCGCTAAAAATATTATATATTACTTATTTTAGGCATAACACCCTCCTTATAGGTGTTAAGGTAATAATCAAAGGAAATCACCCGAAGAAGAGGTATCATTTTTTATTTAAGTGTTTCTATTTTATTTCTTCTTCTGCTAGATTCAAATATTATTAAACCCTGATGAAATAATAAATCCAATATCCAAAATATAATGATATGTTATTATGTTAATATAATGACCTAAATCCATATCCCCTACCATCATATGGGAAAATAATTAATCGTTTGTGTGTACGTGTGAACTATCACCTCCACGAACTGACATAATTCTGTTTCAATTACCATATATCAAGACTGGTTATAATTATGGAATTAATTTTTATATATTAAATTCATGAAATATTTATCATTATAAGAGAATAATACATCCATTAATTTATCACCCTCCATGAAAAAAATAATAACACCGTTCATGCGTACGTGTGAACTACCGCCTCTGCCAAGTGATGAGATTCATTTTTAATCACCACATCACATGAATAATATATAAATACAGTTAAATGATTAACATGATATTAATTATATTTTAATAATTCTATAAAGATAAAATAATACATACCTTCTTTCTATAATGTTCCTTGAAAAATGGAAATGTTACTCATGCGTACTGTGTCCATGATTATAAAATTTTTCATTTTTCATAACCATACATAAATGGTTTTATTTAAAGGTTTAATTGATGTATAAAAGTGATTGTCATTTTATTAATATTATTCTATATATTAGGTACTAATGAAAACTTTTACTATTGACATCTTACAAAAGTCATTTTGGACTCAAGTATCGAATATCGACAAAACGTTCGACATGAACATAAAAAATTAAGTAATATTTATAACATAATTAAAAGTGATATAAAAGAAATAATAAACATGAAAAAGGTTATAAATAAAGTAAATAATTAATATAATTTTATTATTCATGAATATAAAGAACATTTGTGGTGAATAAGACTCAAGTTATGGGATATCATCTCAATCTCCTTTAATTGAGGTATTTTTTGATTACATTCACCTTTATTATTTTATAAGGTGTATATACAACCCATTTTACATTAAATATCCAAATTTTATTGATCCACATGTTATTTAATGTTTTTTCAATTTTCCTCTTTCACGTGTCTTCTTATTTAAATGGTCAAAGTGGTATTAGACACTTTGAAATTTTTAATATTTAATTATCATATATTTTTCTCCATGTAAATATTCTTGATATTATTTTACATATTTATTATATGGATATAAAACAATTTTGAAGGAAATTTTATCTATATTTTTAATTTAATTAATTTTTTTTCAAAATTAATCTGTTTACATGTTTTATATGGAATGTATTGAAAAATGAAAAAATAAATATTATTTTTAACATATACGGTGACAACAAATTCTCAATAACTATGACCATTATTTAATATTTGGATTTCTCTGCAAGCCTTAATGTTTAAAAGAATATCTTATTCCCTTTTATGGGTATTTTGGTATCAAATTTTTTTTGAACTTTGATTGATTATTTCAATATCTTGAAATGATTTCTTATGATTGAAAATTAAATTTCATGAGTGAAATACAAAATAGTTCATTCTTTTATGTGTTATGATTAAGTAATTGTACTTGTAAATTTGATGGGTGTTTATGTGATAAACCTTGTGAGGGTGGTTCTGTGATAAACCAAGGATGGGTGGTTACATTATAACCTATAATGAATTTGGTATGAAAGTCGGCTGTATGGATATTCCTTTTTGTAATAGTGACATGTATGGATGTCGACCGTATGGTTATTCCATTTTGTAAGAGTAACATGTATGGGAGTCGACTGCATGGTTATTACATTTAAGTATAATTATGTACCAATTTACCTTTATATATTTTCTATACTTTTTATGGGTTTATGGTAATCTTGAGATTTAAAAAAGGTATTAAATGATATTATTTTCAAAGGAAAGTGTTTAATACTTATTAAGGGTTAACAGTCTTACTTTATTATAAAGTTTTCATAGGTTTTAATGTCTATAAAAGAAATTAAGATTTCCTTATAATTATATCCCTTACCAATATTTTTATGTTAATACCATGTTTTTTAATGTTTTTCATAGGACTTAAGGATAAGTAAGTATTTGAATATGTCATGTTGAATGTCGTGAAGAGTTTTAATAAAAGCGATCTTTCTTTATTTTAAATTTTTTAGATTATGAAAAAATGCATATTGTTCAGAAGTGTCCACTTTGTATTGTTATGGTTATGTTAAGTATGAGTTTTGACATAATTATCTAAATATCTAAACCTAAAAAGATCCTCAACGTGAAAGAAATTAAAATTCTTGATCTTACTCTATATTATGCATTGTTTAATGCTAAGTCCTTATATGAAGAGAGAAGAACTCTATGAATTACCTAAATTATTAAATTAATATAACTAATTTTCATATTTATGTAGCTTAAAGTTGATAAATTCTGTTTATAATATTATTATAGGTCAAAATAAACTCATAAAATAATGTTTAGAAAATTTAAAATAAGGTTTTTACCCTTATCTCTTAGTTTTGAACCCAATTAACCCTTTTCACAATTACCGCAACATCAATGGTTTCTATACTTTTAGGGTCATGAATGTTACCATAAAAGTTAAAGTGACTCATAAATTATACATAAATGATATGTAAAAATATATCTCATTCAATTGGATAATTAAATTATTTTTATTAATTTTAAATCATTCAATAATCTATTTTTTATTATAAAATATTACTAATTTCATTTATCAAACTATTCATTTACATTGACTCTAAAGCAATCAAGATAGTTATATAATTTGAATATAAACCTTTAAAACAACCCTAATAAGATATAATTATATATTAAATTCATGTAATTCAATAATTAACCCAAATTTTATTACTTTTAATATTATTATAACCATTTATTTTATTTTTCTATTAACTGAATAAATAAATTATCGATGTTTCTTAACCATTTAATATAATTATATAGTTTATAAAAAATACAAATAAATCACTATGATTAAAAAACCTTAATACTAATCAAAAAAATATTTATAATTTAACAAAACCTTTTTATCCTAATGAAAAAATACTAGTATTAAAGTGAAGAGAGTGACATTTTCCATTTTTCACTCTCTTAAAATAATAGAATGGTAAAAATTAAAAAAAACTGGAATAAATTTGAAATATTCGAGATACATGGATGTAAATGGCCAAAATCCACTCATCAAATAGGCTAATGGTAAGTGTTATAGAAAATTTAATGCCCTATCCCAATGTTTTAACCTTGTTTTCCCCTAAGGTGATTTTTTACCAAGGTTACTATTCCTAATGAAAAATGGATAAAGGGACCTATTTTCCAAATGTTATTCTACAAATTCAAAATATAAAATCCATATTTTTATATTCTATTTTTATAGGTGTTAGAAAATCATTTCAAAAATAAGTGGGAAAAATGTGTTGAAAACAACTTTTAGAAAAATATATTTTTAAGCATGAAACTAGATTTATTCTTATTCCATGACTAAGAAAAAAAGATGAATAGTAAGACATTTGATTTAATATATAACATATAAATTTATTTAAAGTAATTCAACATTAGTGATTAATTTAATTTAATAAGAAAAAAATATTTTGTACATAAAAACTGTTTTGAGAAGAAATTTTTTTAAGCCCAAAAATGGACTTATACAAAAAAAATGTTTAATAATAATTATTATATAATTAATTAGATTATATAAAATTAAAGGATAAATATTTTAAATTAATATAAGTTTCAAATCATAATGGTAAATTTTAATTAAAATAAATTTTATCTTTTCAAAAATCATTATTTTTCACGATTTATTGAAAAATCAATATGTTTTAAAAAATACAAAATTTTTCCAATTAGTTAATTTTGATATTATGATTTTAAAAATGAAGTCAATTTTTTGAAATAAGATTTATAAAAGTGAAAAAAATAATTTCCATGTGTACTAGGTCATCTGTCAAAGCCGATTCCTACTAGGTCATCTGTCAGAAAGGAAAGCAAGGTGAGATTAAATAATAATATGACATCTCCTAATGAGTTTATTTCTCTAGAGCAGCTGAATCTTATGAGGAAGTATGCCAACGTCTTGAAGAATTATTAAATCTCAAAATGGGAATTATCTATTGTGGATAAAGAGTTCTACCATGGATGTGGTGATGGGTATGGTTCTTATGATATCTAGTTGTTTTTTGGGCATGAGTTCTTGTTACTGAACTTTTATTTTATTTTAATAAATGGTCAGAGGCTAGCCTATGACTTAATTTGTGGGAATATTTATTTCATATATTGTTTTTTATATTCATACCTGAAAATTCAAAGGATTGGTTATAGTAATAATTTTATAATATATCTGAACTTCCTTAAATTGTGGTATCGAATGTTAAGAAATCTATCGATCCAATTATTATTTTAAACTAAATTTTTGAGGTGTTACATTGTACCACCTTAAATAAATTTCACCCAATAAATTATTATCATAGTAAAAAAATGTTAAAAATGTTAAATTATATTTTTTGAAAAATCACATCATAGAAAGGGGTAATAAAATTTGCTTTCAAAAGGGGATGTGGGAAACATAATGGTTATCTAAAATAACATATTATCAAGTTCTCTTATAAGGAGAAAACTGGTAGTAAGTTCAAATTTATACAATTAAGTATATAAATAACATGAAAGGACTAATAGATATTGATATAGGACATGGTCATGAGAACATTAGTAACCACAAAATATTAAATCAATGATGGGCTGAAAGGAAATATTTTTTTAGAAATGATAGTAAATGTAAAAAAAATTATTTCAAGTTATTTTAAATATATCTGAGTGATTATTTTGTTATCAAGATTGAGTACCATGGAAAATATGTTTAATTTATTCCTTTTTATTTCATAATCACATTTCCACACCTTAGGTGTGCTTAGATCAATTCTACAAATATCTCATCTCTTTTTCTGAGAAATGGATATTCAAGATTATTTTTTGATGCCTAAAGTTATAAATATAACTTTTAATGAATCATGAGATCCATAGGTCATTCCTTATACCTATAAATATTCAAATCTGAAAAGGAGTGTACAATTTATCCCTAGGTTCATATATAACATATTAATATCTAATACCTCAATAATAACATAAAATTTTCAACTTAATCCATTTCTTAAATACTTAACCTGAATAATACTATAAAATATTTCCGAATAAATTTAAAAACCAAAATATCTAAATGATTTTATCACATATTTTGTTTAAGATCAATTTTAACATTTATCCCTATATGGAATAAAGTAGTTCATAATGTTACATACCAAATTTTTGAATAAAATGAACATATATTCTACTAAAAGATACTAGTAAATTAAATCAATAAAAAACCTCAATGAGAAAATATATTCCTATAAAAATTTACACAATATTTATTCGAAAAATAAAATAATATACTATTGAACATTTTACATAATTTTAAAAAATGGAATAAGATTCATCAAAGATGTCCACATAAACTATGTTATCAAATAACTAACCAATTTCTAGGTCACCAAGATTATCCCATTTACTACATTAATTTCAATCAAAAATTTATCCCAACTAAACAATATTAACATAAAATCAATCCCATGTTAAGGGTAATAATCCCCTTTATCTTGTTTTCTATAAAAAATATCACCTTACCACAAAATCACTTTTCATGGTTATTAGTAAAATTAAAAATATGTTTTCCAATCCTTAAAAATAACTAATGTGGAACAATATTTATATGTTTTATGATTGTTATAATTAGAATAAAATTTATATAACAGTTATAAAATTTAATAATTGAATCCAAGTACATAAAAACTTCAATCATTTCACTTTAATGAGTGAAATAACATAGGTCCTCATGTGGTCTATTATTTGACCCTTAGATTATTGAATTTACTCAGATAATTTATATTTTACCCACAAATAATACATTGAACTATAAAATTTAACTTAGGTTGAAAATTATATTTCATTATAAAACTATTAAATTTTCATCAGAAATTACTTACTCTATTCCCTTAATTTCCATGTATATAATATCTTCTCATTCACCTAAGACATTTTCAATATTTCTTCTTTCCCACATTCTAAACATGATGAAAGTTGAAAATAATTATCTACATTGTCTTAATGAAAATACATTCATACTAGGTGTTTTTGGAAACTTACCCTTTTTGAGATTGTTAATTATATAATGGGAAATCTGATAAGAAATAATCACAAGCTTTCTCCTTCAATACCCTATTTCATTTTTTTAGTCAATGGGAAAATAATTCAATTGTCCATCACATTCTATGTTAACATAGACCCTTCTAGTTCTAGATATTAATTGAATCCAAAATAATATTATGAGAAATTAAAATCATAGTGGTAATCCACATAATCATGAAAATAATTTATAATATTTCTAAATCATGACAAATTATTTTAAATCTAAGACAACTTTGGTTTTATCAAGGCTATTCATGGTCATCATCTATTTAGATCCTTCATAATATTTCATAAAGAAAATAATATTTAACCAAATAATATCACCTAGGAGTTTCAAATTAGGTGTGCTATAAGGAAAAAATGACCATGAGGAATAATGATGGTCGATATATAATTGACCAACTCTTTTCAGGGGTCATTACCACTAGATGCATCTGTTCCAAAAACTCTTCCTCTTATAATATCTAGGAAAAAGATATTTCTCTAGGAAAGAAAGAAAATATCTACCTTATCAAAACAACAGGATGATGTCCTATATATTGAAATATATATAGGGTTTTTTTTATAAATTTCTCTAGTCCTAATATCTAATGATCACTTACACCCTACTCTAATACAAACTATAGTGACTTAATATTTTCATAAAAAATATTCCCTCATTTGAGATGAATATTAACTATATTTAACAAAAATACACACCTAAAGACCATAAAGATTCAGTGAATTTAGAGACTAGATATATAATTATCTTAATTATGTACAATCTTTATCATCTCAATCATATTACTTTACATAAGGAATGCCTCTATACTAATCACACTTATGACATTACATCAAATCTTGAGGACATAAAACATATGAACTAATGATCTCAGATGCTTAATATGGGTAAACATGGTAGATATCATCCATAAGAAGATAAGATGATTGTAAGGTTATGATAAAATATTCAAGTTCATGACCATACTGTAAAATATATGCATCGATAAAACCTTATATCATAGGCTCCAAAATAAAATTATTTTTTGAAGTTTGATCAATATGGGTGTCAATGTAGTAATAATCATCTGGGAGACATAATATAAACATGTTGAATCACAATAATAAGAATTAATAATCTTGATAACATATCTAAATGAAATAATATTCATTCATAATCCTTTCATTATAGCTAGAAAGATATCATAATCGTTCATTATAATGTCAACAATGTTAGTTGTAACCATGTCCATGCATATTCCTGTGAGAAAATATAGAAGAAATCATAAACCTGAATCAATATTTGAAAAAATATATTATAAATCATGTCCACATGTATCATGACCATATTATGAGGTATCAATATCACATTACACAATACATTGGAGGGCTATAATATACCCAAACATCACATAATCACATTTCCTCTATATAAATGTCAATAGATCATAAAAAATTCATTATATCATCCTAGAAAAACCCATGGAATATAAATGGGTTTCCTAAACACCTCATTATTATAATTATACACCATCTAGAGAGTAAATAAGGATAGTATTAGTAGATCATATCCAAAGTAAATAATAATTACCATCATGGATGTAGTGACAGATGAAGAATTTCTTGAGAAGACATCTATAATAATTCTTGAGGAAAATACAATTTCATTTTAAAATTAATTATTTAAAATCTAGATATATAAAAAATAGTAAAGAAAATATTTTCATTAAAAATATTCATAGAAATTTTTCATATAATCATCAACTCATTGAGCGGTCATGACGGTATGAAAGACTATTCATTCTATAATCTTTAAAAAACAACGATTCAATTCACACCATTAGTAAAAAGTATCTCATTCATAAAATAAAAAGGATTTCACTTTTATTTTTAAAAGAAAATTAATATATGGATAAAACTTATTTTAAAAAATAATTGGATAATAGAATAAAATATTATGTAAAATCATATAAGAAAACATTGATATAAAATTAAAGGGTTTCAATAAAAAATAGAATAAATAAGTCTTTTTTTCTTAAAAATACATTATGAATATTTCTGTAGGACAGAGTGGAAAATGGTACTATGACTTAAAAATTATATAGATAAATAGAAGAGAAGAAAAATGTAATGGTTTTTTTTGAAATAAGTATAATATAATTTCCTCAATTGAAACTCAAGCAATAACAGTTCTGATTAAAATGAGATTGAAATATAAACCCCTTACCATATAGGTCACTTTTGAATAGTATGTACCATGAAATAATAACATCAAATGAAAATTTAAATATAATAATAATAATTACAATCATGATATAACATATCAATATTATTTAAATACACATCATAAACATATATAGGTGCATAACATCAAACACGTCTCATTAAAACTACACCGAGACGATGAACTATTACCATTTGGTTAATATATAAATAAAAAACTTATGAAAAATGGAACCTTATATGAATTTTTAGATCAGAATAATTTTCATAAAAATAATTATAAAATAAATTAATGGGTATTATATACACTACAAAAATGAAACAAGTGGTGAATATGGTATATGTCTCATGAAAATAAAAGTAAGATAAGAAAACCTACCTCAAGTATTATCTTTCATCATATGAATTTGAACCTTTTATTTAATAAATTTATATTTAGTATAAATTTATTCCTAGACTATATTCATATATATCTTAAAATATATGATTTACTTATAACATATTATAACCCTTTTATTAACAATTCTTTATTAAAATCACTTATTCAGGTGAAATCTGCTTTAAATTTAAGTCATATTTCGGTTCTGCAGTCCCCATCCAGAAACATTGATTATGGTTCCATCATATCCAAAATGTTAATAATTTATTGATTATAATGTTTAATAATTATATATACTTTTATAACTATTCATACAAAGTGATGCAGAAAAATGAATTACATCACTTCTAGGAGATGGTATTTCATACGTACACATGAGTGAGGTTTCCATTTTTTGATGGATGAAATGAAATAAAGGCAAATAATAATTAAAATTTTGAAAACAATAATAATATCATAAATAACAAATTTATTTAATTAATACATCATTCTAACCTCTTAATTAAAGTGTTTATGATAAATAAATTACCCTACTATGTGGAGATGATAAGATGTACGTACACATAATCTTTTTTTTCACTATCCATAGGATGAAAAGAAGGTTAAAAATATTTTTTACATTACCAAAATAAAAATTCATAAAAAATAATAAAATTATAAAAGAATAAAATTTTATTTGATAGCATATGTGACTCACAACATAGATCTTAAATAACCCATGAAATACATTTCTCTAAATTTAATCTCTTTTATAGCTTACAGAACACGTAACCCGGAGTCTAAATTAATTGCAATATAGTATAAAATTATAAACTAGAAAATTAATTGGTGGCTATGAGTAATAATAAATAAATTCTTAAAATTATATTTATCTATTTATTAGAAATAAAATAAGATTATTTTTAAATAAGTAGAAATTTTTTTCGATTTTTTTTTCTAACAAATAGTTTAGTGTCGTTTTGTGCACAAAAAATTAAAATTAATTTAAACACATTTATAAAATTTATTTAATCAAATTAACTTGATTTAATAAATTATAAAATAAAAATCATCTTAAGGTGAATTTCTTGTATTTCTCTAAAATGATTCATTTTTTGATGAATAGCGAAAATACTAAATTTTAATTGAAAATTTCGATTATTTTAAATAATTAATAATGATATATTATATTTTGATTTTTTTGAAAGTTAAATTCGTTCAATTTTATATAAATTAATCCCTTTTAGGTCATTAGAATAATATTTATAATTAATATTGATATAAAAACTTTTCTAACGTTTAGACATTTTCCCCTTGAAAACGCGCTTTATCTTCATGCCTCCATAATTAATTTTAAATTAAATATTTACAATTAAATGAATAGAATTTTAAAAAATAGATTAAATATTTTGAATCCGAATAATATATATTATATAATAATATAAATTTAATTTTTACCAAAATTAATTGTGAAAATAGTAAAAATTATTTAACGTGGTTAAAGAAAAAATGGATTTACCAAGGGGTTAAACTAAGAATAAAAGTTTTTAAAATGAACCAAAATCTTATAAAAAACCCATTTTATTGACAAATTTCTACATTATTACTTCTAGGTTCTTTAATTTCTCATTTATTAACCTTTTTGAATTATAAAAACGTGGGTGTAGTTGAATATTTTCAAAAAATATAGACGTGTAAGTCACCTCACTTATAAAAGGCGACCTGACCTCCTCTCTTCTTCACAATTTCAAAACCTTTTTGTTTGGAAAATAAATTTCCAAACGACTTCTAAAATTCCATAACCTCATCCTATAATCCTTATTTGTTTCATTAATTCATCATTGGAAGGCTTGGTGCAAACCTAAGGAGGATACCTAAAGAAGCGATAACATTTTTTAATGAGTGGTTTTATCTTATTTCTCAATCCACATCATTTATTTGTTATTCAATAATTGTAATGTAAAAATTTTAGTACCTTTCATATAAATATATTTTTTATGTTAATTTAATTACCTAAAAACACCTCTATGTTCACCAAATGGGTTACAAAATCATCATTTGTGTGTACGACATACTATCACCTCCTGAACTGATGCCATTTGTTTTTCCTTTACCATGACTCACAGTTGGGTATGATGATAAATAAAATTTATATAGATGATATTTATGGAATAATTATACCTCTATATTTATTATACTATATATACCTTTTTTACTTTCCAATTAGCGGGGGATACAATAACTTCACTCTTGTATACAACATACTACCGCCTTGTGAAGTGATAGGATTCGTACATCACTAACACATTACATGGATGGTGAAAAGGATATATTTTATGATTATATTTGATATAAAATAAATAATTATGATATCCATTTTATATTATTCATTCAAAAAATATAATATATATCATTTTATTTCTTGACATTTCACTCAAAGAAAGATGATAACACCATTCATGTACGTGTGGATTACTATCTTTACAAAACGATGTGACACTCTTTTCATCACCACAACACATGAATGAAATATATAAGTATATTTTAAGAAATAATATTTTATATATGATATTATTATAATTTTCTAATTATAATATATTACTTTCCTTCATTCCATGATGATCATTATAAAATTGAAATGTTACTTATGCGTACGTATGACCTACTGTCTACATGATCGTAACATACTTCATTTAAAAAAACCATTAATGATTTATATTAAAAGTATAATTGTTGTATAATTATGATAATTATTACAAAATTATTATTATTATAATGATTAAAGTATATAATATGCAAAATATCTAGAACTTTCATGACAAAATACGCTTGAGAAAGCGAGCCAATTAACATCTGAAACAATAAAAATAATGATAGATTATTAAAGAAAAGGTAAAAAGATGTTATAAATAGGATTATATATTATATTATAAATATTAATAAGGTTATTTATATGTTAATAACATTTTTAAAACCACTATACATGAGTTTAAATCATTTTAAATCAAAAGGAAGTGTGAGGTGGGGGATTTCGTCTCAATTTACATTCCATTGAGACTTATTTGTTATTATGATAAAATTCACTTATATGTGGTATATATATTTCAAATTTCAAATTTAATTTCATTATTATTTAATAATTTATGGTATTTTATGTTTCAATTTTAACTATATTATCCAAGGAGATTCTATAAGAGAATTAACAAATTGTAAAAGTTAATGTACAATCTCACTTTATTTTGTGATTGTAAAATTTATCTTGAAAAAATCACTCTCTTGTAATCATTTTTATATGGAAATTAAATTTCTATTATATATAAATATTATTTAATAATTGAAATTATTATTTTTAAACTAAATACAATTTTTACCTATGGTGTATACTTTGAAATTTATTTTACCAACTGGGGAAATATTGATAAATATATATCCTTTACTCAATATGTATATTTGATGATAAGAGATATTTTTCCTAAATTAAATTGATTATTTCATATAAGAGGATTTATTTGGAAATTAAGACAAAGGTGGGGCCCAGTTATAGATATCCCCTCATTACATTGACATGTCTCAAGAGGCAAACCATTTTTCCAAATCTGATGGGTTTTTACTAAGATGTTTTAAACTGTCATGAGGATAGATCTTGATGGTATTTGTATCATATGACTTAGTTATGTAAATTTACATATATTATGAATTATATTACCATGATTTTAAAGTTATTTAAATGTAATTTTTATTCAGTTATTTAAATTTCCATATTTATTGTGCTTATTAATTCATGATAGCATCCATTGTACATAATCCTTACTGACCATTTGAGATCACCCGGATTTTCTTTCATTTCCCAGGAAATGAATAAGAATTATTGGAATTAGTTTTTATGTATGAAGTTAATTTTATTTTGTTATATATTATAATTTTCATTTTATACCCCTATATGAAATGTTTATCATGTATGTATCTAGTTCTATAAAAAGATAAAGTTTTAGATCTTTTGATTCTTTATATCTATGCCAATTTAATAATTCAGACACTGGCTTCATGTTACTAGTGTTAGGGTCACTGTAGTTGTTATCGAATGATTTTTAGTAGAATCCCTGTGAACAAGATTTAGTAAAATATAGATTAGGGAACATAACCGTATGATTAACGTTGAGGATAATCCTAAAAGAACATCCAGCATTTTGGTAAGGATGAAATTATTTGGTTCTTCTAAAATATACATCCATGTTTGGATACTGTAAGTGGATGTAGTTCTATCCTAGATGCATATAGGGGTAATAACTATAAAAAGGGTGCATTGGGATTATCCTGATCATCACCTGTTGCATGAAAATAGACCTTACTGTGCTCTTGGTTTGACACTCCTTGGGGATATTCTTTGGATAAATAACAACTTCCTTAAAAAAAGTTCGAAGGATTTTAAAATAAAGGTATCCCCAAAGAAACCAAGTTATAATGAATATTCTTTTTAAATTTATTCTAAGTGAATTATACATTACAGTTTGAAATAAAACATTTTATGATCTTATCTAGTATAATCCATTTTTATAATTGAAAACAGAATAGAAGAAGGCAATCAATACTCATGTCCAATTTATAGATTTACTTTATAAGGAATACAATATATATGGTATTATAAAAAATATAATTATGGCTATATTAGGTCATCCTAATTAGGTTATGATAAGTAACCTTTCCTAGATATATAAACCTATCCGACAACATGATTATTCTTTGTTGTATTTCGTTATGTGCCATAAACCCCCATCATTTAATGGGAATACTAATCCAAAGGTATCCAAATAATGGGTCAATTATCCGGAAAATGAATTTATGGCCTTAGGATGTAGTAAAAAAGGAAAGGTTAAACTTTTAGTGTATTTTCTTAAAATAAATACAGATCAATGGTAGCCATTTACTCATAATAATAAGTAGGAAGAGTAAATAGAAATAATGGAATAAAAGTATTTTAAGGAGACATTATTAACACATATTTTCCTTATGATAAAAAAAAGATAACAATGATATTCCTTAGATTAAATAAAAAGTTACAAGTAAAGTGTTGTAGAGTATGAAGAAACCTTTACAAGGTTTGACATGTATGATATAGATTAAATACGCAATATAGAGTTCAAAACTGACTATTTCTTTAAAGGGATTAATCTAAGTCTCTAAAGGGTAATAACCTCTCAAAATTTTTATTTATACTATGAAATGGTTTTTTGTGATATCAAGGTAGATAGAGAATTATAAAAGTATTATGGATTCCAAGGGATTCAATAGAATAATTGGATGACATAGAAAAATAGGATAATGCGAATAAAAAAACAAAGTATTTTCTGATATGTGATAATTGCTGAAAGAAACACCCTAGAACTTTCTTGAAGGGAATATAAGTTTTATAGAAGTGTGAAGAGAAAGGAAACCATTATCATGATTGTAAGGGAATTGAATAAATTTCAATTTTTTAATTATTACATAGTAAGTAGATGTGGAACTATAAAAATGAATACCCAAAGAGTTAAGGGAATATACCTTATAATAAGTTAAGGGGTCAAGGTCAATCTTATTATATTAACATAGTCTAAGTGTAATGATTTAAGTACTTGTGTTTGGATTCAGAAATTATGTAATTTTATTTTTCTATCAATGATATATTGGTTATAAGAATTATAAAATGTATAAGGATTGTACTATAATACATTTTCAATAAGGATATAAAAATGTATGTCGAACAATATAAATGGCCAATAAAAATTATTCAGTGGGAAGTTGAACTTCTTGGAGAACACATGATTTTAGCTAATATAACCCTTAATATGTTTTTGATATTGAGACACTGATGTTGGGATAAAGAGTTGATGGATATGGATAATGTAAATTTGGTATTACTGACTACCTTGTAATTGATTAATGATTTATTGAAAAAGTTTCTTAAGAAATCATTTATGGATTTAATAACATTTTTGGATTTAAGGGAAATATCCAATAATCTGTATTTTATTTAAAAAATAAGTAATATTGTATGTTTTCAATAAGTAGATATGAAAATTCAGGTTATTACCAGGTTCTAAGAGAGTACATGATGAAGACATTCACAGGTTTGGTGTTTAAAAATTAAGGGATAATTTAAGTTTCTTGTGGGATTAAATATATGTAAATTTTGGAAATTTAGTGACCTTGTTTCTAAACTGTTGAGTCTAAATTATTTTGAAGGGTTATAAGTTTAACCATTTATGAAATGGTTTAAGTTATACATTGGATGAGGTTATAAATATTGATGTATTAATTTACCATAGGAATATTTATGCATATTAGATAACCTCTACTAGAAATTTTATTATAATAATAACAATATATTAAAGGATAAATTATCAATCTATTTTGGATCATACAATCCATTAAAAGTGAATTTTAGTTCTTTAGTTATAAAAAAATTGATTTTTGGATACTCATTCTTAGAGAATGCAATGAATTCAAAATTTATTATAGCATAACCAGAAGATGAAATTCTGCTTATCAAATACAAATATATAAATTTTATTTCCTTATATTCATAGAGTGTAAAATAATTCCTCAACTTTATGAAGATTATATTGAAACAAAAATTTTGTCTTATTATCATTATTTTTTATAATTTAAATGGAGTTTTTCACCGTAATTCCATTTATGTATTTGAGGTAATTGTTTGTTGAACATGTGTTGGTTCAACAATTCTGTTTATTTTTTTTAATCACCCACATTTGTGTTACTATTGAAATTTATTTTAGTTTAATTTTAGGAAAATTTTATTTATAAATATACTTATTCTAAAATTATATCCAAGTCATTGATTTTCTAGGAATATTCGTTTATGTATTTGGGACATGTTTAAACAGATTTTGGAAGCATTGCTTATACCCTTTGTTTGTAAGCATAAGGTAAGGAACGAAAACCCTATGTTTGGAACAACACGTATGGATTATATACCCTAAATTTTTAGAAAAGTATGGTTCATGAACACTACATTAAAAATCCACCAAACATTTGAGGAAGCAAACAAATTAAACATTAACCCTACTTTTATGATCAACCCTACATTATCAATGCTATGTTTGATGTTTTGTCATAATGTGAATGAACCCTATGTTTAACTATTCAACAATGGAGTTTTAAATCAGAATTATTATCCTTGATTTATGAAATGATCTTAGAGGACATGAATTTATTTTCAAAGACCATTTATGACTGATTTAGAGGCTTATATTCAACGAAGTAAATCTGTCCTATTTATAAGGTAAGTTATGACCTCTCTTGAATGTTTTTGAATTCAAATATTCATTATTTATTCTGTGATATTTCTAAAGTTGGTATGACTTGGATCTGTTCGACCTATAGTATAAATATCAAAATTATATTCATTAAAAAGAGATAAATATAAAATAAAGGTGATATAAATAAAAATACATGTGTCGTTTCCTTCATAAATATACTTTGGAGACATACATGTTTTGATCTATCGTCCTACTACTGTTGTTGTCACTGCTACAATGTTTTATCATTTCATATTCTTCTAAAAGAATAAAAAAGAATTTTTTCTTAGATACACTATGGATACATACATGTTTAAACATATCTCTAGAGTTTTCATTTTCACTGTTTCAAGAAATCCTAGGCAATGTTGAAGATCAATTTACTGTTGTACATTATTGAAGATATGGATACATGTATCAGTTATTACTACAACTGTATTGATTAATACTTATTCTCAAAAAAATCAATCTCTATTGAATTGGTGGTGTTTCGACTATTCAGACTCAGTATTTGTTAAGTGTGAACTTCTTGCACTAATCTTTGGATTTATGGTTTCTTATAAAAGAACCAAAAGGATTTATAAATCCTTATTTTAAAGGTGTCAAGTATCTGCAATAAGTTGTTTATTAAAGGTCTTAGGAAAAGAGGACCAAGTGAAAATCACTAATCTCATGGATTTGTGCATTTTTGGAGTGGAATAAGGGGTATTCATGCCTTGAACCACAATATATCACTATATTCATTTCTATTAATTATTTCCACTGATCACTCATCTTTAAGAGAAAAGGAAAGGATCACTACACCTAAAGAGAGGTGTTTTTAAATTGTTAAAGTCTTGAGAACCACAATTCACCCACCCTTTTGTGTCTTTGTCTTCATCATTAATATCATGACCAAATAATTGGTATCAAATGTAGGGATCTTTTTAAGGATCAAATAAACATTTACTAGCTCTAACACGCCCGAGTTAAGGATTCAGATGAAGACATCGTGAAATGGATGATTCTAGAGAAGGTATGTTGATGATTCATGTTCTCTATTTTGATGGTGATAATTATGGATGTTAGAAAGACTGTATGATTATTTATTTAAAAACTATTAGATTAAGAGGTTATATGAAGGCTCTTAAACCTTTTGAGATTCATAAGGAAGGTTTGGAAGATTGGAATAATGAATAAGAATGGGAATATTATCTCGATTTAAAATCTATGAATGCTATTGTGTCTAGTTTATGAATTGATGCTTTTAATTGAGTGTCCCAATATCATAATTTATATAATATGATGTAGACTATTGTCATTTCCTATGAAGGAACTAAAAAGATCCAAAAACTAAGATACAATATGGAATTAAACTTTGATACTTTCTGGATGTGTGAGGATAAAAATATAAATCAAATGAATGGAAGATTGACCACAATTTTCAATAATATTGCTGCTTTGGGAAATAAAATTTCACAATTAGAACAAGAATTAAAAGTACGTAGAGTTCTAACCTCTAAGTGGAATGGAATATATGTAGATATACATTATTCTACACCTGTACAAATTTTACTATGAAGTATTTGATTTGAAATATAATGATGTATGAAACTGAGACACCAGTTAAAGCTAAAAATTATTTAAAACATGAAGAAGATGCACTCAAAAATAATATGGATCAATAATCTAATTCAAATCAACCATATTTTTATAATTATTTAATAGATGTTACTAATAAAATTAAAAATATGAACAAAAAGAAAAATAAAGGGACTCATGAAAGAATATGTCGTGAATGCAAGGAAAAAGGTCATAAAAGGGTAACGGTTCTTTACTAAAAGCTCAAAGGAGATCCAATTACACAAGAAAAGTAAGGAAATTTGTAAAGGAGACATGGATTAATACTTATGGTTCACATGATGTCTCTTCTGTAGATTTTTATACCGAGCATAAAAAGAAAATTGTATGTCTTATGGCCTATACTGATAATGAGGTAAAATCTTCTTACTCTCAAAACATTAGTTGTGAGAAACTGTCTTATAATGAATTAAATAAATATCATTTTATCCTATAAGAAAAGTATGATTCATTAAATAAATATCATATAAGTATAAGGAAATCTTATGATACTGTTCTTTTAGATAAAGAAAATTTTTAAAATACATTATAGATTTAAAATATGATTCTTATAAATCTTGTGATTTTCATGATAATAAAATTAAATAAATATTGGCTGAATTTGATTATTTAAAACAAGAATATAGTATTAAAATATAATGAGAATTTTTTTTTAAATCAAATAATTCAAAAAAAATAAAATTCCAAAATCAAAATTTGGAATAAGAAATAATGGTAAAAAGATAAAAGTATATAAAAATTATTTTATTCCTGGTCAAAATAGTAAAAAATTGTCTACTGTTAAGTGTTATTATTATGGTATTAATGGTTACTATGCAAATTATTACCTTTTTAGGAAACCTAAAATTTTGGGTTTAAAAAATGAATATTTCTTAGAAGATTTGTCTTACTTAAATTGTATAATTCCTATTCAAAATAAACAAGTTTGGTTACCCAAAAATTTAATTTCTAAAACTGATGAAACCAAAAGAATTTGGGTACCAAAATGAATCTAAATTTGATATTATATAGGATTATACCACTAAGCTGTGTTGTTAAACCTTTAAGTGGTTTATCGATGGATATGTGTAAAATATCTACAAAAGGAGTGAAAAAATCTAAAGTAGTTGATTATCAAAAAACCTCAATAATAAATTCAGTAATCTATAAAGTATATTATTTTTAAGTATTTACATACTTATAGTACATTAATTGTTTTATACAGGAAGAAAAATATATTTCTCAAAATTTAATAATAACTCTTCTTTACTATTTAAATCAAGTTTTATTCTATTTTGATTTGTAAAAATCATAAAATTTTTATTCTTTAAGAAAATATAGTGTTTATTGTGAAGTATTTATATTTTATTTTTTGAAATATTTTATATTTTTGTTCTCAGAATTTCATTTGTTTATGAAAACTAGAATACTATTATATTCTTAATAAACAATGACTGTTCTATATTTTGGGGCAAAAGAAAATGAAACATCATATGCATTTTTCTATAACCTAACATTTCATCATTTTCTTAAAAATCTTAAAATTATAAAGTCCTTATATTTGAATTATCTTCTTAAAATGTTTCTGGAAAACTACACACAACAAGATGAAGCAAGCAAGTAATTCAATTTCAGAATAAAATAATTCTTATAGAAGGATGAAAGGTAATCCTTTTAATTTATTTTTTACATATGTCAAATATTCAATTGAAAATTCTTCTAAAAGAGAAAAGTAAGTTTAAATTCATGAATAATTTTAATTATACTCTTCTAAAATATCTTATGAAAGGATTCTGTTCATCTTCAGCACTTTAAATATAGAAAAAGTGAAGATACAAGCTTCTTTGGATGCATTTAAAAAGTCATATGAAAATTTTTAGAATGAATCTGTGTGGGAAATGGTTCTGAATTCATCACAAAAGAAGTATCAAAATATGAAGATATTTTGATCATGAAATAATATTTTGAATCTTTCAAAGTAGAAATGGTATGTCAAATAGAGATACTTAGAAAATAAGATGCTAACAAGATAGAACTTGACAAGATGAAGTTGTTTCTAATTGAACAATGTTCATCTTCTTCATATCAAAGAAAAAAAGTTGTTTGAAATATATCTTAAGAACCTTAAAAAGTTTTATCTTCTTTAAGTGATGAAGTTCAATGTTTGAAAATTTCCGATGAACAGTTTTTTCCTTTCTATACCGTCATTTTTATTTTATCTTTCCATATGTCAAATTTACTATTTTCAAAATATATTGTTTAGTAAAAGAAAAATTAATTATATTATTTTAGTTAGTTCATAACTTTTTTAGTTATCTTACATAATATTGTATTTAATATTTAATTATTTCATAAATAAGTTTATTTTTAAAAATAGTAACACTAGATTTATTACTTGTAAGTTTTTTGATTCATTGAATATCCTATATGTAATGATTTAGTTAAAGTTTTAAGAAAATAAATTATTTTATTTATTTTATTATTCTCATTTCTTTCTTATATTTTTTTTAGCATGAATTTAGGGATATTTTATTTGAAATACTCTATACTTTTATCTTTTTAATGTTACAAAAGGGGTATAAGTTTATAGAAGTTTATAGTTTCTAATGATACAAGGGAAAGTTTTATGTGATTAAGTTAATGGTTATGGTTATAGATTATTTCATTGTATTTTTATTCTCAATAATCTTAACATAGGATAAAAGTTATGATCCTTATAATGGGAGAGAAGTTTTTATAAAAGGAAAATGGTTGATAAGTATTCCATTAAAAAAAAGAAATGTTATTTCAAAAAATGGGGGGTGGTGAGAAATTACTATTTTTAAATTCTATTTTATCATGGATTTTGACATTGGTTTTGTGACCATAAAAAGGAGGATATTGTTGAGAATATGTTGATCCAAGAATTTCATTAATTTTTTTTAGTTTTGATGCTCACAAACACCCACATTTGTTTTACTAATTAAATTTATTTTAAGTGGAATTCAAGAAATTATTATTCTTCATAATATTTATTCTAAAACCATATTAAAGATAATGGTTATCTAGGAATATTCATTTAAGTATGAGGTATGTGTTTAAATGTATTATATAGATAGTTTTTATACCCTAAATTTGTAATAAAAACATAAGGAATGGAAACCCTACGTTTGAAAAAACATGGATAGATTATATACCCTATTTATTTAGGAAAGTATGGTTCAAGAACCCTATGTTTGGAATCGACCCTACATTTTAAGAATAAAATGTATGGAACATCAACCCTAATTTTTTAATAAGCCCTAAATTGTAATCCCTACATTTGAAGTTTTTTTGTCATGTGAAGGAATCCTACATTTGACCATTCAACGTCAGAGTTTCAAATCTTTGATGTTATCCTTGATTTATGAAATCATATTGGAACACATAAAGATCTTGTCAAATATAATTTATGATAAATTTATAAGCTTTTTATGATCGTCTTAAAGTCTCATATCTAATAGAGTAAATCATTACTATTTATAAGAGAAGTTATATCTTATCTTGAATGTTTTTGAATTCAAATAATGATGATTTATTCTATGATATTTTTGGAGTTGGTTTGAACTTAATATGTTTGACATATAGTATAAAAATCATAGTTCCCTTTATCTAAAAGATATGAATATACAAAAAAGGTGATATACATAAAAATCTATGATTCATTTCCATCAAAGTTACACTTTGGAGACATACATGTTTTGATCTATCTTATCACTACCATTTTTGTCATTGCTATTACAATTTATCATTAAATATTCTTCTACAATAATGGTGAAACATTTTTTTAGATATACCCTTTGGAGAAATACATGTTTATACATATATCTGGAGTTTTATCTATCACTTTATGAAGAAAGCCTATGTGACATTGAAGATATATTTTCTATTGTGCTTTATTAAATAATTGAATAAATATATTATTTGTTACTAAAAATTTAATGTGTAATATATATTCTTAATAAAATCAATATCGATTGATTTTGTGGATATTTGACTACTCAAACTCAGTTGTGTTTAAGTGGAAGCTTCTTACACTAAGCTGTGGATTTATGGTTCCTTGTAAAAGAACTTGAAGGCTTTATAAAGCCTTATTTTAAAGGTGTTAAATGCCTATAATTAGTTTTTTAATAAAGGTCATAAGATAATAGGACCTAGTGAAAATCACCAATCTCATGGAGTTGAGCATTGGTGTAGTGGACTAAAGGATTTTGTGCCATGAACCACTAAACATCCCTGTGTTAATTTTCTTTACTTATTTCCATTTCTCACTCAAGTTTAAGAGAAAAGGAAAGCATCAATACCCATAAAGAGAGGTTTTTTGAAATTATTAAAGTCTTGAAAGCCACAAATCACCCCCTCTTGTGTCTTTTTCTTCATCATTATCATCCCAACCTAATTTTAAATTCCTCTACCATGTCCTCTATCACTCTATATCAGTATTTGGGTGATAGTTTTCTCTTTTATGTCAATGTTTATAATTCTAGTCATTATTCTACTATTCGGAAACCTATTATGTGTTATTCCATATCACTCTGTACTTTCTTATATATATTATTAAGAGTATGTGTTATTAATCTTTTTTAATACGTGGGTATTTCAATAATGTTATTTCTAAATTCTAACCATTGATTACCAAGATCTTGTTTAAATATCAAGGATGTAATTTATTTAAAGTGGGGAGAATTCACCCCCCAAAATTCTAAAAGAAGAACATTTTTTTCTAAAGAATATGTGAAATGAAAAACTGAGATGACATAACTCATGAAATATATTTCTTTAAATTTAATATATTTGATGGATTTCAAAACACTCATCCCCAAGTCAAAATGAACTATAATATAATATAGAATTTGTTTATAATGCGATTGTATGACCATTCTCATTTTGAGTTGATGTAGACCTACTTTCCAAAGGAAGGTGGCCACTTGGATTTCTCCTATAAGACCTTTAGAAAAAACTCTCTTCGATAGGATGGGATTTCAAACTCATCAAACCCTTTTGGAAGAAATTATTTCCTACTATGAGACTCTATTCCAGATTTAATATATATTCATGAATCCTTTATTAAATTCCAAATATAATATAGGTCTCTCTTTCATTAACAATATTTTTTTTCATGTGCTGATTACAGAATCATCTATACATATACGAGGTTATTCATAGATGGATAAATATTTATATGAGTGAGTATTTACATTGATGGTACCCTTTAGTAAGGGGATGATAGATTCTTATATATTTTTATTATCAAGATATAGGTTTTGAATAGATCAATGAGGCCCTCTTGAATTTATCATCATCTAGTAAGATATGAGTTTTTTTATATCAGGATTGAGTCTATGAGATGGATTTCCTACATTTCCTCATGAGAGGAATCAAAACCCACATAGTTTTGTGCCACATAATGGGAAAAAACATACCTTTAAATTCATGTGATGAGGACCAAATCATGCAGTTTAACATCATGCAGGAAGGACTTATAAGTGAATGAGTCTTAGTCAAGAGTTCATGTGAGAATTATTCTAAAGAGGCCTAGATGAATTAGAAGGAATATATCCTCCCAGGATAGATATAACCCTATTGGGGATATGGCTCAGAGAATATTAGGGTGAATATTCAGTGTTAGTTTTGGACCTCAGGGAGGCTTCCTACGTATCCCATTTGGATGGGAATAAAAAACAATGTAGTTTGGTTCATGGGGATTACACCTATAAAGGTGGACCATAGTTGGGTACGGATGGGGCTTATACATAACAGGAGGCCTATAGGTAGGCGAGGGGAAGATCCATAAAGGATTTTCCCTCCCAAAGAAGGTATTTGATCATGCAGATGTTACGATTGTCACTAACCTCTACTCCATCATGAGTCAGGATCAGTGTGAGAAATAACAAAAAGTAGAATATCTGATAGACCACACAAGATCCTTCATGCACAAGTGGATGAGTTTAAGACTATATATGAGAGAAAACGGATATAACGCATACATCCCCTCTTTTTTTCATAACCAATACATTCTCTTACTCACCCATATAGATACATCCTATATGAAAGGCTATTGGGTTTCTCTAGGATGGATTCCAAACTATTGATTCTAGATAATAGAGGATGAAAAGGCTCAAACCCTCATCAAATGTAAAGGAAATAACCACCTCTCACCATTAGAAACTGGGATGTCAAGAAAACTACCTCCAAGGTTGGGATCCTTGTTACCACATTAATAAATGATTGAGGACATTTTAAGGATCCCCATTATTTATTAATTTAGTAGTATGAACTCTGTTACCACAGGAATGTATAATTGAGAGGGAATTCTAGTATGAACTATACTCTAATCACATATATCTTGAGGCTTTAGAAGTTGACTTTTCATGGAGGTTTATAAAGGGGGACCATTTGGGTATTATCACTATATGGGAGTGGTTGATGGGGGAGGGTGTTTTAACTATTCATAAAGGGCCAATATGAGGCCAAAATCTACACAGAAGGGTATATATACTAAAGGAAACCATCCCAAATTCTATTTTATATATGGTAAGGGGGTCTTTAATGATTAAATTCACACGATATTCACAGAATGATAGTCCAAAATGAATTTTTCTAATAAGATGGATATCTACAAAGGAATTTTCTTTACATATGGATGCTCGTAAATGGTTTTTTCTATAATTACTGCTTCTTATGCCATAAAGACTAATTCTTATGTCATATTTTAGTTTTTGATATGCGTTAAATGATTACCTGCGGAAATTTCTTTCTCAGACTCTCTCTCTCTCTTTCTTTATTTCTATGTTCCATCTCTCACACTGTAGTCTAGAACTATTTATCCACATCAGTCCCTATGTGGGGATTTTATAGCGATACTAATGTACCCTATCTCCCATATTGATAGTAAGTGATGAAAAAAAATTGTTCTGACAAAATATTTTTTATACGGTCATCCTCCTCACCCCTTAAAGAAAAATTCATTTGTGGGGGGCCTAAAGGTGATGCCTTATCCCCAAAAATAATTTTCATTTGAAAGGGATTGGAAAATAATGCCTCACTACTCAAAGGAAAATTTTATTTTCATGTGGGGATATGACTCATTTCCCCAAAAATTATTATTTTTATGTGGATCCATGTGGAGGTGCTATGCGGATCCATTACTCATGTAGCGAGAATGCTATGCAGATAAAGGGGTGCCTTTGTAATACCTTCATGTATCTTGGTACTTTAACATTTTAATATTCATGGATAGATTTTTTAGCCCTTCCATATGTATAAAATCCTTCTAATATTCTATGTGAACTTTAATAGGCCCAACAAAATGCCCCCTTAGAAATGAGGTATGATCAATACAAAGAGGAGCCCATTATGAGGAAGAAGTCGATTCAATTGAATGCTTTATGGGATGCTTTGTAGACCCAGAAAAGGGGACCATGACTATAAAATGTGTTAGAATCAAATAATTTTTCACTTTTGGAATCAAGTTATTTGCGTTCCATTTTGATCATGTCTGTTTATCGTCCTTCTTTGTATAGTATTTCTCTAGTGAGTAGTATTTCCTTCATAACAAAAAATATCAAATGTGAAAAGTTATTTTCATTAAAATGGTTATTCTATTTTGTAGTCAAATTATTCCCATGTAGGAATAATTTATTATGTATAGAGACTGAAGTGCATCGTGGGATTCATAGTGTCTTAAATACTTCATGGTCCATATTGCTTGATATGCAGTTCTTCAGACATTACCAAGCGAGGTATTTATACTATGAGGTTATCATTTCCTTTTCTAATTTTGAAGAATATAAGAAATGGATATTTCAAAAGATACTGCTTTTGATACAGATGAAAATAAAAATTCCTTGATTGAAAGCATTTGGAATAATGTAAAACACAACATTATCCCACATCTTCAACTTTTCATATGGGTGTTAGACTATAAAGGTATCCTATTTCAAATAGGCTTCATCTTTATAGATTTGGGTTTATATCAAATTTCTCTATTCTAGTACCATGATTAACAAATCAACTGCTATCATGGATAACCAGGTACAAAAACACACCTCGAAAAAACATCTCATCAAGTGGGACTTTTATTTGGGAGACCTGTTATGAGGGGTTTTTTCTAAATCATAACCATTTATCATTAGACGAAACATTAAGAGCACCAAAATAATATATCCATTGATATAATTCTATTTTCTATAAATCCATGGCTGATGATTCATTTGGGTGGTAATCTAAATGAGATCTTTTTTCCTTGGGGATCCTTTGGTCTATAACAGGGACGACCTTTATAGGTTCTCTAGAGCTTTGAATAGTTTAAGGTCAAAATGAAGGTAGTAGTATTTTATGAGGTTACCTCAGTATCACACACTTTCGTTCACTAGAAAAAATTATGTATCCATCAACGGATCTTTCAGTGGAGCCTAGATAAACACACATTTATCATAGTATATAGGGAAGTCAATATCAACCTCTAGGATGTTCATTTTATCTCTAGGCCCCCAATTATGGGGAAAATTTAAGATGAATTACTTATTACTTATTCAATGTTGGATTAACCTGATATATCTCGTCCAATTATGAGAGAATTTATCATAATAGTGCATAATCCTTAGGGGGTTGATCCACTCCCCAAGACAGATGTTCCTTTTTCTAACTGGATTTGGGTATTTTCCACACAAAATAGAAATAAGCCTCATGCAAGGAGGAAAAGTAAATTTATTACCATTGGAACCCAAAGATAGATCAGATCTTGCTAAATAATGCTAAAGGAAGGTTAATCTAATCAACAGGGTTGGAATGTTTCCCCTAAATATCGACTTATTGGTTCACATTTCATCAATCTTAGTGATTTTTTTCAGTTAATGGTTGCTACTAGTGTGTGAATCCAACACCAGAGTCAGATTTAAGACCTTCAAGATAGAATTCCATCTAGACACAGGGAGGTATATTAATATTTTGGTCCTCTTACTAGAAAATATTTATCATTTTATAGGGCATAAAAGTAAGTAAAATTCACCCTATAAGATCATATACTCATTTAAAGATATTTGGGGCTAGATAGCATTCAACATTAGAGGATAAGAGCTCATAAATAAATAGAAGATACCATATTTTTTATTAGATCCTTTGTTACAATGCTTATGTGTGGTGAACACGTTGACTATGGGAGAACAAGATGCAATGGTCTTGATCAATCATCATGACGGTTTTTTATACACCCCTTATTATTATCCCACTAGTAACTTAAGGAATGACACATTTAGTGATAACACTATACAAGGGTAGCTCATTTACTCAAGGAAGGGTGTTATGGATTCCCAAATTGATGGAAAACTTATATGCGAAGGGTATTCAAAATTTTTATTTACACATAAATTACACTACATCCAAAAGAGGTCCCCTCTATTGATTAACAACACACAATGAGAAAAGCATCTAATAAACTATCATCAAATTTGGATGATGTTCATGTTGGAAGACACATTCTCCCATATTGAACATTTTCCCACAAACATCAGTGTCAGGATTTTACGATCATATGTTAAAGATTGGATCTTCTTATACCAAAATGGCCAGATGGCACAACTAGTTTCTATTATTATGGGTAAACCCCTTTTAAGGTCAAGGGGGATGAAGAGAACACAACTGAGAAAGTTAGGCTGGGAAAGGGTATTTCCCAAAGAAAATCTATTATTTCTAAAATATAGAGGAAAAGATGGGGATTTGGGTTCTATCTCATTATAATAATGGTTACACCCCATGAAATAAGCTAACAAATCATATAACCAAGTTCCCATACCCACAGAGGATGAATATACAATGTATTAGATGGAATGGGACTCCTAGATTAATTTTATACCCAATGATGGAATCTGAAGCTTCCTTTAAGATAAAGAGATCATTCTAACTGGGTATGATGGCATATCTACACCCAAAATTATTTTTTAAATAGAGGATCCTAATTTAGTGGATTCTTACATTTGGGTTCTTTAATATTCTATTAAATCACTACAAGTTCAATTTATATTTCCATATTGGGTAACTGAAATAATAAGACTATATGAAAGTGAGAGTAAATATTGTAACTGTGGTTCATAGGGGGCTGATGAGGAAGATTTTCTAGCTCCATATGAATTTGGAGAGATGCATTATTCATCATGATTGGGGCTGATAAAGAAACTATCACCAAGGGGACTGGTATCAGATATTCTAGTAAAATAGGCATGGTGGCTTTATCTCACCCGACCTACATGGTCATCCTCCTCTACGTTATCCATCCATATCATGGTAGCGTTTCCAATAGCATGGAAATAATGAAATGATTAGATAATTAGTTTTTTTCGAGTAAATATGTGGTTTGATATAGGAATGGAATATTGATCTTCTTGGATATGGGACTATCACTACACCTGAATACATTTCTTTCTAAGAAAACTTTGAAGAAATAAGTGTGTATTTTGATGAAAGGGATGCTTAGATCTATTCATTAAAAATCAAGATTCAATGGTCTAACCAGGTGTGGGAAGTGGTGGTAAAATTGGTGTTAACAATGGTGGTATAGGTTGATTTTGGTGGAGAGGTAATATAATATCTTGAATAAAATCTATTTTCCTGTCACTATAATCTTTTAACTCATTTTATTTTCCCCCTCCACCATATTTTTTGGGAATCTAGGGGAGATTTGTCACCCATTACTTATCCGAATTATACTGAGGGTTGAATTGATATCAAGGAGAATGTTCCTATGGGGGAAAAGTTCATCTAAGAGTAATCTCCTAGTGTAATTGAAAATATGCGAGTTGTGATTGAAAATCCTTCAAGAGTATTCCCACCCCCCATTATTACTACTATGTCACCTAAGTTATTTTCTTCATGTGATATCATGGGATATAGGAAAGATAAAATATTGGGTATTTATATTTGATCTGGGATATAAAGAAAGGATTTTATCCTTATTACTTAATTTTTTATGATATATGCCCAGTCGTAATAGTGGGTCATCTTGTATAGGGATTTTAATTGGTTCTACAAGTTAAGAGGTTTAAAATGTTCAGCTTCATGTTTACCCTATGAATGTTGATCTAGATGCGGTGGGAGTGTCCATTCCAAGGTAATATGAACTTAATTAAGATCTAGGACCAACATTTTTTGTTTCTAGAGAGGATTTTTAGGGAGAAAATTTTCTATCTTCAGGGCCGACTAACCTTCCCCCAAATAACACAATGGTGGGGGAAGCATCAATAAGGGAACATGATGATTTTAGTTCAACCATTGCTCTTAGTTCACTCATGGTAATCCATGTTTGATTAGTATGTGTGAGTGACATTTTTAAGGTTACCGATTTAGTTGAACATGAACCCATTGTACATTCCTCCCCTAGAGAGTTGTCTTTTGAGGGTCATGTGAAATATGAAGAGGTGACTCTTGAAATACCTACCAGTGGGGCGGTGACGACTGAAGAGGTCAGTGCCTCAGAAAAATAAAGTGAGACTCTAAATGTTTTTACCACCCTATATATATCCTTTATAGGTATTAATTTTTGGATACTGGTTTTAGGAGCAATGGTATAAGTATAAGAGATCTCAGATAATTAAAATATCTAGTCATTTGAGGTGAACCTCGCATTGACTGATGTAGAGCACTCTCATTTGAAAAATGTTAATGATAGGACATACCTTAATAACATAGTCCCAAAATATGTTCTTACCTTTGAGAGTGATTATGATCTATACTAGAGGAATATTAATAATTTATGTGTTTCCTGATAGACAGTGTGGAGGAATCTATGGAAAATGAATTCTCGAACCCCTTTGTCAAATATTCCATAAAGGATTTGAATATTTCACTGCATATTTTTATTTTACTTGTTATGGAGGTTTAACTAATACACAATACTTTCCATGATAAAAGATTTGGATTCCATCTGAGATAGGGAAAGCACTCTCTAGTGTCAACTCATAACCGTAGAGTCCACAACTCATTTTGTTTCCACTATAGATATTATTCTTAATTTTTTTTTGATCAAGCTAGAGTAGAAACCCATCAAAAAAGATAATTTATAGAATATAGAACTTTGGAGGAATAGATATATCAATATATATATCATCTGAATCAATATTTGGATCCTATTAAAGCAGATACTATTTAAGATAAGTGGTTGTTTTAAGAAGAATAGAATGTCAGGAAGGATGCTATTGAGAGGGAAGTGGCACTATAAGAATGTGTGTAAAAATAGGTTGTAAAATTTTCAAATATAGATTGAGTGGTAGAGGATTTTGATCATATAATGATTCATCTCTTTGAATCTATTGGTCAATATTTTTAAGATTAAAGACTCAATTATATAAATAGGCTTTGAGTAGTGGATGCTCCTCTATCTTATTGACATATGAAACGAAAAAGGGATTTAATTCCAATTATCTATCACTTCATTCCTTCTTTACCTATGGATTTTAATAGTAAAACCAAAGTTGAATTACTTGTTATAATTTCTATGTATTATTATACTTAATTTTCAATAATTAGAAAAGGAAAATGATCTTAATTTTTTCTTAGGTAATGTGACTTTGAAAGATGAGACTCGACCTTTGACCATGTTTTCCATTGTGGTTTTTTAACCAAATGAGTTGTTGCATTAATTTTTAATGGAAAATTAGGATCTTTCAAGACCAACCAATTTAGTCGGAGTTTTATACTGAACAACTTTGGCCAAAATTTGTGAGAGTGGTAATCTCACACTAGGACTATAGGCCTTGAAAATGAAACTCCCTACATAGATCTGTATTGTATGTTAGGAGATGGACATTTTATTCCTAGCATGTATCCATAAACCACTAGATGTGATTCAAAATATTCGTTGTATATTGAATTAAAACATATGAAATGGGGTATTAACATTCTGATGAATAAATTATTTTTATTCAAAATACTTCTACATAGGTCGAGTTTTCTTATAGGGAAGGAAGAGGCTATGAAAAATGAGCCATCTGAATATTTTTGATTCATTTGAGATAAACATGGTTATTCTAAAATTTAGGGTTGTTTCATGAGGTAGAGTTTCTGATAACTCTGCAGGAGATATCAAAAAGATAGGGTAACCTTGAAAAAGTTTTGGGACTTTTAGGCTGAACATGATCTGGATAAAATAAGGGAAGAAATCAGGGTTAGATAATGGAGTAAAGGTGCTCCATGTGCCTTGAAGAAACATCAAAGGTCCCTCCCCCACCTAGGGTAGAGGGACTGATGTGATGATCATTGAATCAGTGGGACATCGAAATCATAGCTCTTAGCGAGATGAGAGGAACTATTTTGAAATCATGAGTGTGGATGGATGGACAGACAACACCGATTTTCACTCAAAAGCAGAGTCCGATGGAGAAATAGGAGGGTACGAAAATGGTTTTACTATTCCAAGTTGGAAAAAGGGAAATAAATAAAATAGGGACATAGGGAGCTGCATTTTTTCTAATAAGTAGAAATAAAATGGATGGAAGGACTACAAATATCTACCTAGGACAATAGAGAAATAGTCAAGAAAAATAGTGGTAAAGTCAAGGAACTTGAGATCCAAATAGTGGAAGAAAACAATTAGGATCAACAAATAAGAGATACCGAGACCCTAGAGAACATCAAGGAGGTTTTATTGGATGTGGCTACCATCAAAGATTTGAAAACTCCTAAAGGGGGTGTTGAAGAGATGATCAAGGATCAGCAAGGGTATATACTTATTTAATTAAAGGAGGCACAAATAGAGGAGTATGTAAATCCTTTCAGAAAACAACATGAGGTAGGAACTCTTGAAGTCCCTCAGTTAAAGGAAGCTTCGGTTCGGGAAAATATGGAACTACTCGTGCACTTAAGTGAAGAAATGGTGGAGGACGTTCGGGTTTCTTATTTTGACTCAGGAATTGGTAGATCAAATGATGATAATATTGATACAATTATACACTAATAAGGATCAATGTGAGTAGATTGACAAGAAGGACCATATATTGGTTAGAGGCTTCAACATTGAGAAGATTAAAGAGGAGGAATACATGAAATCTTGAGATTATTTGGCATATCATTATGAATGAATATTAATAGATCATCCTAACATTGAGGTAAATTATTTTCCCTAGAATGTTTTTAGGGGGATTGATTCCAACCAGAAAAAAATTTTCTTTCAAAAGTCTATAGTTTCTTTTTGGTGTTTGAACTAGTTAGCTATGAGGGTTCTCAATTTTCCCTTAAAAGTGTTGAAAAATAATAATTTTCATTAGAGGAGGAAATGAAATAATGAATCAAATCAATTCATAGAGGTGGTAATCCACATGCACACAATAATGACCTTACAATTTTTCAATAAATGGAACAGTTAGAAAATATATGATATATTAAATTTCTATAATTATATATATGTCATTAATATCAGATATATACACCAATTCCATCATCATTAATATATGTTCGAGACAATGATTGAAAAATAATTATATAGTACCCCACCTTACATTTTTTTAGTTTTATAAAATGAATCACTTTGTGGTTAAGTGAGAACTAGTAAGCAGACCATGACACCAAAAGGATCCCTAAGTAGGATGAAAAATGAACCCTTTAGAGGACCCAACCTTCCTAAAAAACCCACAAATAAACATCAACTAACCCAAAAAATGGACAGAATCCCATAAATCCGACCCGTCGGTGCTATATCATCCCATCGCCACCCTGCACTATCACCCATCCCACTGTCGAGCCATTAAGAGCCGACCATGAGGGTGGAAACCCTAAACAGAGGACAATGATTTAGTATTACTCCAAAAAATGAATGATAGTTTTGTTTAACATTTTATTTAATATGAGATTAATATGGGATATTATCTTAACATAAAAAACCATATTATATATAAGATAATATTACTATTTTTATCAAGTTTGATGACTGTTTGAATAAGTTATAAGAAGAAATAAACCGAAAATGCTTATTTAAGAACTGTAACTCTTATTCATACAACCCATTTAGGTTTATAGAAAAACAATTAATTGTATGGTTTTATGATCAAATAAAGAATACTAGGATATGGGAAAGGATTTAATTACAATATTTGAGTAGGTATTTTCTAAAACAAAATGATTTTTATGTGTGAAGAAGAGATGATAGGAGGTACCCTTTTATTATAGAGGGTTGGAAAAACACTTGAAACTTTCTAATGTATTAAATTAATATAATGTAATTTTAATATTAAAATTTATCTAGATTAATTTATTTGAATATATTATGGGGATGAGTCTAAATAATCTCATTCAATAAAAACTGTATAGGTTTGGGTTATGTTTTCACCCTTAATTTTTTGATTTAAGCGTTGTTAACCATTTTTGATGATTACCATGAGAACAAAGTTTTTTACTCATTATATACCAAGAAGGTTACTTTTAGAGGACAATTTTCCCATAAATGGATCATGATTGTTATTTTAAACCATATCCAATTAACATTTTTAAACATTATACTTCTAGGAATTTCAAATAATTTAATAAATTATATGTTATTATAAAATATCATTAATGAATTTTTCAAACTATTTATTTAATTAGACATTGAAAATAAGATGGAAGTAATTGAATTGAAATATTATACTTTAATACATCCATGAAATGTTTTATATATATAGAAAATTCATGGAACACAATAATTAATTCAAATAATAATACTTTTAAATTTTTTAAAATCATTCATTTTATTTTAATATTAATTGAATAAATACTATGTCAGCATTTCATGACCCTTTAATATTATCATTTATCACTAAAATTATAAATAAATTAACATGATAAAAAATAATTTCTCTGTGAAATGACTAATTATAATTGAACTTAAGCTATTTTATCCCTATCACAAAATATTATAGATATTAAAAGCTAGAAAGTGACATTTTTGACATTATATTTGACTTAAATATTATAAAGGTAAAAATAAAATAAATATGGCACAAATATTTCATATATTATAAACATGGATGTAAGTAGATGAAATCCAGTCATATAATCAGATAATTTATTTTTTGGTTATTTTTTAGTTCTTATCATATTATTTTTAACCTTAATTACCTTATTTACTCTTACTATGGTGATAATTATTTATTAGAGTTACTATTACAAATGAATAAAGATAGAAGGGGCCTATTTATAAATTTTGGACATCATTATTACAAACATATAAATCATTTTTCAAAATTTAATTAATATAGGTGGTGGAATTTACTTTAAACTTAAATCTAAAAAAATCGATGGAAAGAATTTTTTAGAAAAATGGTTTTGTAAGTATAAATTTCATTGTAAATTCAAATGTAAAATAATTTCAAATGAATATAATAAGATTATTTTGAACATAAAGAAACTAATTAAAATTTACCATTAATCAAATGTTTAATATTACTCCATAAATACTTTAAATAGTAATATAGTTTTCAATAAATATTATTATTTTCCAATATTGATTAAAATATCATTATTTTTCAAACATTTTGAAAACATTTATCCTAATATAACTTCAAAATATTGAATTGAAAAAATAAATTCATTTTTCAAACTCAAAATCAATATTTAAAAAATTAAATTACAAAATATAACCCTATAATAAAATAGTTTAATAAAACTATTTATTTTTTGATTTAGAAATTATTTAATATTTTAATATTGAATAAAAATTTCAATTTCATGAATAATAATATGGATGAAATTTTTTTTATTCTATCATGAAGTAGGTCGTAACATTATTATCCAATTGTGGAAGTTGCATCTTTGTAATTTTATTCACTTTCTAAATAAGTAGGGACATATTTCCTTCATAGCATCATCAAATTCCCATTATGATTATTCAACAAAATGAGTCTTCTATAAAACATTAACCTGGTGAATCAATTTATTCTATAAAATATTTCTCTCTATGGTCAAAAATATATATTTTTTGTTGTATATAATAATGGATATCCTTAAAATAAACTACCTTAGGGCTCAAAACATGAGATGAATCTGGCCTATATTTTCTGAACATCGAAACATTAAAAACATTGTATACTTGGGAATAACTTGGAGGCAAGGCCACTAAGTATGAAACTGATTAAACTTTATGTAGGATTTAATATGGTCAAAATAGCCATAAATTTATCCTCTCATTTTTACCAAAATACATAACACTCATACTTGGATTTAATTTAAAAGACCAAGATCACCTACCTAAAAAAGAAAGATAGTTCCTCTTATTATTTTACTAAATTTTCTTCCTTCTCTAAGCCATCCTCATATATAGTTAAATAATATTCAAAATATCAATAGTTTCTTTTACCATCTCTTGACTCATCAACTTTATTACTCATACTTCATCCCAAAAAGCTGGAATATAACTTCGATTTCCATATAATGCCTCAAAGGTTCCATCTATATACTAGAATGATAATTGTGGTTATGTGAAAACTCAAAAATTTAAATATATTAATCCCAAAATCCTTGTTAATTTGTGGAATAATAAAAAAAAATTTCTTCCAATATCTGAATCATTCACTCAGACTGTCCATCACATTTGGGATTAAAATCTATACTAAAATTTAATTCAGTACAAAGTGAATTCTGAAGTCCTTTCCAAAATTTAAAAGTTAGCCCGAGATCACTGAATGATAAATTATAGCAAGGAGATCCATGCAACCTTACTCTCTCTTACATGTAAAATTGAGTATGTGCATATAAATGTATAATTATCAAATGTGAATGAAATGTGAAAATATATTTAGTAGATGAATAATAAAAAAAATTTCATTATTACATCGAGAATCCATTGGTAACACCATAGTGAAATCCATCGGTATATTTTACAACTTCAACATCAAACCTAAAAAAGGATGAAGCATCCCATTAAGTAATTGTTTGTATTCTTTAATCTATCATAAATTAAAATATTTCATTTAATATTCAGAAATATTTTTTTATTCCATCCCACCAGTAATACCCCCAAAGGTCTCTATACATCTTAATTCATTTTAGTTTAACAAAAAATAAGGAAATATCTACTTCATTTAATATTTCCATCTTCATTTAAAAATATAAGGAAGAAACTATCTTTTTCAAAATATTAAAACACATTATTCATCAACATTATTCTCTAAAAAATTACAATTCATAATTTATTATACCTTTTCTTTTAAAACATGATCAACCTTCTGATCTTTCACAATTATTTCTGATAGAGATGATTTCACTTACACGAGAATAAAAAAAAAATAAGTTTTAATATACTCAACTTCTATGAAAATTACATAAATTCACTAACCAAAGGGTCGTGTTCCAATGTCATAAAGATAACATAGAATTATTTTTTAGTCTCAAAGAAATTTTTACCTTTTTTTCTTTTTTAGGATTGTAATAAATTGTGTAGTCATAATCCTTACTCAATTCCATCTATATTCTCTACCTCATGTTCCATCCATTTTGACTGAATATATATTTAAAACATATATGATTACTATAAATTTCAAACTTTACTCTATATAAATGAAGCATCCAATTTTTAATGTAAAAAACTAAAGAATCTAATTGCAGGTCATGAGTAGGATAATTTAACTAATGTAGTTTCAGTTGGTGTAAAATATAAAAAATTAACTGACCATTATTCATCATGACACAACCAGGTCCCTTGAAAGAAGAATCATTATAGTTGAAAACTTTTACATTTGTAGAGAGATAATACAAAACAAGTAAATTCACTAATCTTTATTTTATTTACTAAAACAAATGATAAAATTATTTTATTTGGATGAATTTAAATCATTTTCATGAAAACATCATTACTAGGCTAGATAAATATGGAATGTTTTTTTTGAAAAAGGTCTCTAGTAAAATACTAATATAAAATACAAGGAATTTATTTGAAGTTTGTAGGTATTTTGCATTATTTAACAATCTTTTAAAAGGTACAATAGTTATTGCATATTAAGAAAAAAATATTTTAATGGAAATAAATTTGTTTAAACCAAAATTAATACATACTAAATTTTCTATATAGTTTATTTTATTTTAAGGTTTTCAAAATAATAATTTGGTGTCTTTTATGATCCTCGTGAATTTTTTAATATACCAATATATTATCAATAAACATAAACACAAAATTATCTAAATATTCATGGAAAACTCCATTTATATGAACCATGAATATAGTATATAAATTAGAAAAAATAAATCGTATAACTAAAAACCCATAAATAAAGTATGTAATAAAAAATGTAGTATTTAGGATATCATTCTACTTCATCTTAAACTGATGATACCCTAATAAGAGATAAATCTTCAAAAAATATTTCACTCTCTAAAAATGATCAATAAAATCATTGATATGAGGAAAAAGATAATTGTTCTTGAAGATGATGTTTTAAAGGCTTTATAATCCATGTAATGTATCATTCTACCATGTTTCTTTTTAAAAAATTAAATAAGATCACCCTAAGGTGATGTGTAAGGATAAATGAATCCTTTATCTAGAAACTGTTTCAATTTCCCTTTCAATTTACTCGATCCATTAAATAAGGGGATTTTAAAATAATCTTAGCATCGTATACAAATTCAACAGAAAACTAAACCTCCCTATAATTTATAAAACCAGACAAATCATAAGGAAATACATAAATAAATTAAGTAACTAATTGGATATCACTAATCTAAACAATTTTTTCCTATTAAAAAATATGATCTATTTAGATTTACCTACCATATCTAATAAATTTCCTAGATTATTGATGGGTTATCAATCATATGAAATCATTGAACAAAACATTATTAGTTATGAAATATATATTAGCTTCATAAACTATAATCCAATCAGTACTAATAATATTATCAAACTATAATCTGGGAAGTTCAAAAAGGTATATAGGAAATACCATCCAAATAATAAGAAAATTTTGAATCCTATATATCTAAGTTTCTTTTATATTTACATCTATAGTTTTAACCAAAATTTATATCTTATTTTCATGAGGTGATATTCCCATTTTGCATGAGAAATTCTATAAAATAAAGAAATATGAAGATCCAAAGTCAAATAAGGAATTGGAATAATTCTAATAGGCAAGTTACAGACCAATAACCATATAATTAGATGGCCCATAATGAACTGTAGTAGTAGAAAATTACATTTTCACATGTTTTTCGATCTTGATGATTTTCACCCTGAGTAATTGTATCTAGACAAACATTTTAATAATCCCCACCTCATTACAATTAAAATATATCACCATGGGATGGATATTTATTTATCTATTCTTGGTTTGTTCTGGACTCTTTTCCATTCAGTAATGGGTCCTATGACCAATCATACCATTTCTAAATCATGAAAATTATTACCTAAATAGTATTATACTAAACATGGAACATATTTGGGTTCTAAATATAGAATTTTTAGTTGGTTTACACTTTTTTTCATGCCCCTTGACCATGTATTACAATTTTCATCTTGAAGAACATAATTTTATACAAACCACATCCCATATTTCTTAACAAAATGAACAAAATTATCTTAACATTTAAATTCTAATGCAGCCAACAATATTAATAAACGTGGTTTCAATAATTAGAAAAATAAATTAATTTTACTATAAAGGTCCCAGATAAAATATTATATGTACCTATATAGACTTGTAAAACTTTATTCATGCAAAAATAATAAATATTCATCATTTTGGTTCAATTAATATAATTATTTCTCTATCCCAATTTGAAAAAATTTAGGGAAATATTTCTCCTAGAAATATTCATAAATTTAGCCCATTTAATGGAATAAAGATCATAATTATCTATGGTATTCCTAACTGAAGGCCACCATTCATCATCTTTATATTCAAAAAGAAAAATGGGAAGAGATAATTTTTATATTTCTATACATCCAATGACATCAAATAAGTTTTCAAGAGAATTGATTCATCCATAGAATACTGTTAGATCAGAAGTGACACTTAAATACAAAGGGTATTATTTCATTAATTGATCAACTATCAAGATGTTTCTATTTGGTTAATCTGGTTACTATATATCATGGATTCCAACAACATTTATACCTTGTGTCAACTGAGCCATGAAATTAAAAAAAATTTCAGTTCCAATTTAAACTATTTTGGGATTTTTATGCAAAATGATATTTTCCCCTTGATAACTTCCTACTTCAAATTTTATATTTATTCATTGGAAAACAATTTTTAATGTTCATAAATTATATATTGAAATTTAGTAATATTTAAATGATATATATTTTCAACACAACCATAAAGTAAAACATTTCAATTTTATGATATTAACAATATCCTTAATTATAAAGTTATCTAAACCAATTTTCTAATTCCAAATATAATGACTATGCCTTAAAAAAACACATAACCCTGATTTTTTGGTCAATAATTTATTTTTTTACATTACCTTGTATCGTAATAGTTTATATTTTTATATAATTTGGTCATTAATCATATTTAATAAACACATAAAACAATAATTTATACCATAAATTGATATACATTTTCAAATAATATAAATTTTTTAAAATGAAACACATTTTCTTTTTATGAAAAATGTTTATGAATTTCAAGTTGTATTATTCATGGTCATAACCATTCTTAGACCCCATGATAACAATTTCAAAATAAGGGATAACAAAAAAACATAATAAGGGATATAAAAAATAAAAAATAATTTATTTCACTGAAAAACAAGAAAACTCGTAAAATACATACCTTCATCACATTATTCTATGAGACTTTAAAATAAGTAATTTCCACATTAAAAACACACACGTTGTTTGAGAATGAAAAAATTTAAAAATCAATGAAAGAAAATAGGAACACATTTTAGGTGATTAGAGAATCAAATTCATAAACTATATTAATAGTAACTAGATCTGAGTAAACACTAAATTAGAAACTACAACATTTAACCCCCTTCTGCATGTTGTTGAATACATGAAACATTACCCAATGCACTAGAGAGATATAATGGGGATCACTCATTGAATAATCTCTATGGTTCTCACCCATCATATAATTTGTATTAGGATCATCCATCATATAATCTATATTAGTGTTACCCATTCATCACATATAATTATCAATTACAAAATGATGAATAAAACATTTCAGGAATTGAACTTTTCATCATAAAACCTTGAAAAACTCTTTTAAAACCATTTGTAAAACACTTTCCGATATCAAAATACTATTTACTTTTAAAAATTATTTTTAAAGATAATATATTGGGAATAATGTAGAAAATGAGTTCTTATTAAATAAAACTTTATAACTTATAAAGGAATCTAATCATAAAAAAATAATTATGGTGGTAAAAAATTTATTGTCATCATATAGGTTAAAATACAACATTTTGTTTTGATTTTTGTCCAAATATTATGTAAAAAAATTTCCTTTTTAAAACATTTTAATGAAATTAAAAAGTTACATAAATGATCCTTATAATTAATTTTATTCCATATAAAAATATAAATAAAATAATTTTAATAATATGGACATGGAATAAATTGATTTAGAAATAAATCTTGAAAATATCTACTTCCATGTTTAAAGTTTATTATTCCATTACATCGAGTCTGAATCATCACATATGTTCCTTACCTTCAAGAATGATAATATTATTTTAATTACATAATTTTATAATAATACTTTTCATGTTTATTATTCCATTTATTTTCATGTTATAATCAATTAAGGAATCGGTTTTGTTCATGTCAAATGTTGGGATGGTATTCATCTCGTATGTCCAGAATGACATTGGTACGTTTATAATGGATAAAGAGGTCATTATGTTAAAATATCTATGAAAATATCCATGATATAATTTAATTTTTTTTATAAATAAATTATCATTTTAAAACTAACCATGAATGATTGTTTTGAAAAATGAACTATGTTACAATCATAGAGATAGTATGCCATATGTATGTATCTGTAACATTTCTATTTTTTCAAAGATCATTATGGAATGAAGGTAAGAATTATTTTATATTTAAATAATTTTATTTATGTAATAAATACCATATTATTTCTTTAGAAACACTTATATTTATAATCCATGTGATGCGTTAATGAAAAATGAACCACATCTGATCTTAAAGGTGGTAATCCGTACGTACACATGAATGGCGTTATCATCATTAAATGAATGAAAAGCTAAAAAAATATGTGATATATTTCTTTTAAAAATGGTAAATATTTTATTAATATAATAAATTTATATTAAATTCATCATAATAAATATCCATGAGAGGTGGTGATGGAATTTTTTTACAATGTTCCATGTGGGAACAATCCGTCACAGACACGAATGATGATTTCATTTCCCATTGGATGGAAGAAGAGATGGATATTGTTAATTAAATTAATAAAAAAATTAATATTATAAATAGGATATTGGAGACATTAATTTATCTTGTTTTAATATGTTTTTAAGGTGGTATATGAAGAAATAAAAAAGAAAACTCCAGGTTAAGAACTACACATCTCCTTTTGACAACATTTTCAGGTTCACAACAAAAGCTCTCATAGGTTGGTTTTATAATAAAAACAAGGAATCTATGATGTGGGGAGGGATTTATGAATGGTATTTGGGTATTTATTAGATGAAAAAATGTTTTTAAATTATTAACAAAGGAGGGGAGTAGGTTTCCTTTTAAAAGGAAACAGAGGGACACTCTTGGAATATCATAACATATGAAATTATGATAAATTAATTTTAATATTAAATTTGATCTAAACTGATATAATCTGATTCTAAGATGAGTAGTCAAAATCCTCTCATACATTAAATATTTTATAGTTTTAGGTGACGTTTATACCCATATTTTTTTGTAGAAACCCATGTTAACCATATTTGATGATTACCGTGATAAAAATATTTTTTAATCTATAAGGGTTAAGATGTACACTATAAAAGGAAAATTGGAACTTAAATGGTACACAATTGATATTTTAAACCAATAACCAATCACTTGGAAAAATATTGGTTTTCTAGGAATTTTAAATCATTTGATAAAATATTATTTAAAATAAAATATCATTAATTTCAATTTTGGAACTATTAATTTAACTCAACTTGGAAAACTACATGAAAAATGGACTTAAAATACAAACCCTTCTCATGAACCTAGAATTTTATATTTATGAAAAAAATTATTAGAACATAATAATCCATTCAAATTATAATACATTTAAGGATTTAAAACTAATTTATTTTATATTTTTTAATTAAATAAATACTGTGGTGGCGTTGCGTAAGCATTTAATGTAATTATGTAATAACTAAAATTATAAATAAATTTCCATGATTAAAAAATGATATTTAAATAACTAATTATAACTAAAAAATTGTTGTTTTTATACCTATCGAAAAAATATTATAAATATTAATAGCATGAAAGTGACATTTTTTTACATTATCATTTATTTAAAAATTATAATAGTCAAAATCAATAAAATATGAAACATAGATTCCATTTTATGAAACATGAATGTATATAGCTGATATAAACTAATAAAATGGGATAAAGTAAAGTGTTATTTGTAAATTTTAGTCCTTATCATATTATTTTAACCATAATTACCCAATTTACTCTTACTGTGGTCATAATTTTATTTTATAGCTACCATTCATGATGATTAAAAATAAAAGGAACCTATTTATCAATTTTAAACCTCCAGATTCTAAATATGTATATATTTTTAAATATTCAGTTCATGAAAGTGGAAAATTTTAATTTAAAATTAATCTCATAAAACGTGTTGAATAGTAGTTTTCTAAAATCACCTTTTTATGTATAATTTTTTACACAAAATTATGGATTAAAATTCACTATAAGGACTATAATTGTATTATATTCAATCAAAATGTAAAAATTAATTATAAGGCTATTCCAAAAAAGAATATGTCTTTGTAAACACATTAAAAGAAAATAGAGTTTTAAATGAAAATTATAATGTCTTAGAATTTTTGTGTATTATTTTTAAATATTATTTGGAATTATTTCGAGACAAGAATTTTTGATGGCATGTTGTCCTGAGGCCCATTGTGACCGAAAAAATGTTTGAAATAAATTAATCTTTTAAACAGTGTGCACAAGTGGTTTTCCTAAAAAAGCAGAATTTACTTTTAAAAGGGTGCCCAGATCCGAAATTTGAGGGCACCGTTGCGTTTATAACAGTGACTTTACTTTAGGTAGGGCCTAACATCCACTGGTGCGGGTCAACTTCAAAAGTTGGTGTTTGGAATTTTTAAAGGAAATAAAATAAATTTACAATTAATTTATTTTAAATGTTTCCTTATTACACAATGACATAATTACTCCCTTTTAAATACCTGCTTATGGAAAGTTTGAATGGTTATCTGTATAACCCCGTGAATTGAGAATTTACATTGAATGTTTGGATGAGAATCCATTACCATATGACGAAAACATAATCGATCAACACATCTCGGATTCGATAAACCACATTAATGAACGCGACATGACGATCGTTCTTCAACCGAATTGAGGTAGGGGTCGTGCTCTAAAATTTGTTTCCTCCCCATTCTTGTATTGAATGACGAACGTGGATCAAACAAAAAATAGGTTGATTCGGGGATTGTGTGTTCTTACGAGAGGGTTTTTATTGGCTTGATTTTGGGGATTGATCCACGATGTTAAAATCCATGTTTCGATTCCCTCTATTTAATCCTTCTAATGGGAACAGATCAAATTCATGACAAATGATGTCAGAGGTTCATTCATCATTTTGTGGTTTTGATTTCTTCCCCTCTTTTTACCCCACATTATTCACATTTTTTGTTGGGTGATGTACAAGAGATCGTTGCGTATCTGTTCTGCAGTGCAATGATCCCAAATCGCAGATCGGGCACCATGACAACCTAGAGGTGGTGCAACAACGATGGTGGATGGCGAATTGGACAGATCAAGTGGAACCGTTCTTCTAGCGTTCTTCGGGTGGAGGAATCAAATATTGTTTTTAGGGTCAATCGGAGGTCTTTAACCATCAGAATCAGCTTCGTGGAGCTAGGGTGACCTCAAACTTCAGTTTTGTGTTGATCGGGTGGTCTGATTGACGGATTGCTGAAACCCCAAAGCGCCTGACGAAGAACCCACGATTCTAGAAATTTCCAGAACACACAAAATGTATCCCGAAGCACACACCATTTGTTACCAATGACAGAAGCTAGGGTTTGCATGTGACACGTGATGGAGAACATGATGTGCCTCTTGGGAGACATGATGTGTGGGCCCCACCTAATGGCGGTTGGAGTTTCGGGAAATAGGAAGCACCAAAATGACGTATTCTCCAAAGAACAAGATGTGTGGGTACTTACGTGGGACTCAACATGTATCTTGGGTGATACCTAGACACGGGGGGGGGGGGGGGATTACATGATGGTGTACTCCACCACCTGGCCTGAGCAGGCTGGCTGCACGGGTTACCCCGCGTACTATTTACACGAGATTGCACACATAGGATGAAGTCGTGTATGAGCACATGACCACGTACATAGAATTTAACCTGGCTACTCAGACCTGTTGTGTAGTCATTCCTACTTTCCGTGTACTTACCGTTTCACACAGCATGTTCCTTCTGACCCTAGTCGTTTCACACGAGCAGTACACGATGTCACGAGACACGACATGTGACCCATTCTACACACCATGTATATCATGGAACATGGATTGAACATCTTTTCCACCATATCTTAGTAATGTTTTGTTTTTTTAGTGCCCCATTTCATGTTCCCCTGAAGGTCAAGTATCATTTCATCCAACAAGAGTATGATCCCTTCAATAGTACTTTCTAAGATAGAGCTAGGTTTCCCTCCGAGAGGCTCGGAGCAAGATTCTCTCTCCATTCTTGACCATAGGTAGAGTCAGGTATCGACATGAATACTCTTACGGGATGCCGATCCCCTACTTAGAAGGTAAATCCGGATGAGTCGTGGTATCCTCCAAGGCCCTGGTAGTGATCCTCATCTGTGTATTGTGATCTTTCCCCACTCAAGAGTGTGTTCTCCCGGAACGGGTGTATCTATCTCTCATGAATTTTCCGGACGAACGGTACTTGTATGATGTTATCAGATCTATCATAATCATGGAGTGAGTTCTCCCAGACGAGTTCTTTGTGAAACCTTCAAACTAAATACCTAGTAGGGGGTATGCAGATGTGTGACTTGTCCCTAAACTACGGATCTGGGTTTTGAGTATTTCTGGATGTGTTTCTCTTGTTATATGTTCAGTAGACATATATTGTGTAGAGATGATTGTACTTTTAATTTGTGTATTGTTTTGTGGGTTTCATGGTCCTCTACTGAGTGTTGTTATAATCACCCCTGCATGGGCTTTTCCTGTACGTGTCATGTATTGTGTAGACGAGTGGCCTTTTGATAGAGTTCAGGGCGGACTGGGACCAGACCGTGATTTCTGAGTTCCCTATAGGCCGTTGTGTTCCTATGACTATAAGTAGTAGTCCTAGTACCTCTTTGTGTTTATAGGTTGTACTTTTTAGTTTTTAGACTCTTCTTGTTTGTGGGACTTTATTTTGGCTGGGTTTATTTTCTACACTTTACTTTCGTTTTACTCTATTAGTTGTTTCTAGTTGAATTCATGCATTTTGTTCCTTAGTGGTTATTTCATTTTAGCATTTGTGGGATTGGATATATGTGTGTGTGTGTGTGTGTTTAGGTAATTAGGAAATGCATCCCATGTTATTAATATGCCTACTCGGTGCTAGTCACTATCCCATGGACTACTGGAGGTTGACTTGGGGAGTCACGATGCAAGCCCCACTGGGACAGGTCATGAAAGAGTGGTATCAGAGGTGGTAGGTTCTACCTTAGGTTCAAGAGTATGTGAGATTGGTTTGGGGGAAATAGTTTTAAGTGTTTCGAGCTCAGCTTTTAGGACATAGACTCTAGTATTAGTGCGGCTGGCCGACATATCCATACATCAGGACTCTGATAACATGCTTTTCAGCTCGGTACATGAAAACACTAATTGTGAGGAAATAAGTGAACAGTACATGCATCATATAGGGATGGGTTGTGTTTTCCATGTCTTTTATGTTAGATATCCAGATACACTCGTTAACCACAGTACATCTTGTTTTCTTATAGGATGACTCCATGATGTATACCCACTAGGATTCAGCAACTCGATCATAAAGATGAACCCCTCAGTGATTTGGATTTGGTACAGGGACTAGTTCCCTTTGCGTAACCTCCTGGTGGTGCACTTGCTACACCACCACCATTGGAGCAGCCCATGGTACCTATAGTACTGATAGACGATGGGTGTGGGATGAGTGCACTCTATGAGTTCTAGAGATAGAGAACCCTCAGGTTCCGAGGATAGGCTGACCCTCAGGCAGCTGAGGACTGGTTTGAGGTGGTGACTAGAGTTTTCCATCTAGTGAGGACACCAGCAGACCAGATAGAGATCCTAGGAGCGAGCCTTCTTCTTGGTCAATAGAATGATGGTGGAGTCTGATCACATAGACTAATGACGAGAGACTCTTTCGTGGATATAGTTTGAGAGACTCTTTCATGGATAGAGTTTGAGAGAATCTTTAGGGAGTAGTTATCTCTAGTTTTGCTGAGATTAGTGCGTATCTACGAGCTTCTTTAGCTCCAATAAGGTAGTTTGACAGTAGCTAACAATTCATCGAGGTTCACCAACCTCTCAAAGTACTATATGGATATGGTCCGCGACTAGTGCTTCAGAGCTCAGACCTTCGAGTGAGGTCTACTAAGGGACATATGTGCTAGTGTCATGACTCTATTAATTTCTACTTATGCTAGAGTGCTTGATCGAGCCTTGGTGACTGAGAGCTTCTTGGTGAAGGAGAGATAGCCGACGAAAGTCAGCAGCATGCAGACATGTGCATATACCTTGATAGCAGGGAGCTGACGTTAGGCACATGGATTAGAGTGTGGTGGACATCACAGGAGGACCCAATATAGGGGTTTGGTAGTCTAGGGATCTCAGGCTGGATCCAATCATCCTAGGGAGAGGCGATGCTACTCGTGCGATGGTAGAGGACATATTACTAGAGACTATCCAACTCGTTGAGATGCTGATAGGGAAGCAGTTTAAGGACCACCGAGGTAGAGGAATAGAGTATAACAGACATACCCTCCAGGCAGTAGACGTGGTAGAGGAGCAGGGAGAGTTGTAGGTGGTGGCAGACACTTCAATCTACTTCCAGCACCGCCACCAGAATGTCCGCACTAGGCTCAAGGAGCTGGGGAGACAGGGGTGGGGGCAACTGCATGCAGTTTAGGCATACGGCCCAGAGAATCCAGAGATGATCCGAGGTACGATCAATGTCTTCTCTACCTTATATTATATACTTATAAACATAGGTTCCATTCATTCCTTCCTATCCACATTTCTTGTGCAAAACCATGAGATTCTGGTAGAGCTGTTGACTCAACCCTTATGCTTGGAGACCCCTATAGGAGTAGACTTGATGATCAAACACCTTTTCCGATAGTGTGATCTTACCCTTATAGGTGAGAGTTTCGATTAGAACCTCTTGGTGGAAGCATCAAGGCCTTACGATGTCATTCTTAGGATAGATTAGTTATCGTTGATCCATGCCCAGATTGGCTGCTTTAGGCGAAGAGTGCGGTGTATCCACAATGATGGGACGAGGTTTTCATTTTTTGGTGAAAAGGAGACCCATGCATCAAAAAATGAGATCATTCATAGGAGTGTGAATCCGATCACACATGAGTTAGCTAGCTTTACCCTCAAAGTAGTAGATTTTGTGAGATTCTAGTTCCCAACATTTGTGGCGGAGTACGAGGAAGTCTTTCCCGAAGATGTTCTAGGACTACCTCCCCAATGAGAGATCGACTTCCACATCGAATTAAACCCTAGGACGGAACTGATATCCTCAACATTGTATCAGATGTATCCTACAAAGAGTTTTGTGATGAGGGTTCCATTGGAGGGTTTTTAGAGAAAGATTTTCATAAGACCCAACATTTTTCCCTGGGCGGCCTCAGTTTTTTTCCCAAGAAGGCATATGAGTGTTTGAGGTTGTGCGTGGATTAATGATACCTAAACTAGGTTAAAATGAAGAACAAGTATCCACTACCAAGGATCAAATATCACTTCGATCCGCTAAGAGGGGAACATTGGTTCTCAAAGGTTGACCTTTGATCAGGTTACCACCAATTACGAGTACGATATGAGGATATACCAAACATGACTTTCAGATGCCAATAATATCACTATGATTACTTGGCAATGAATTTAGGCAAAAAAAATTCCCCCATAGTGTTCATGGGACTTATGAACTGGATCTTACTACTACATTTAAACCAATTTATAGTGGTCTTCATCGGTGACATACTTTTGTACTCAGTCTTAGAGGAGGAGCACGCGAGACACCCGTGGATGGTTCTAGACATACTCCTAGATCACCAGCTTTATGGTAAGCTCTCAAAGTGCCAGTTCTGGATTCAGGAGGTCTAATTTTTAGGACATGTCATCTCAGTAGATGGAGTAGCTATGGACCCATCCAAGGTGGAGGCAGTGTTATCCTGGGAGCCACCTCAGAGCATGACGGAGTTGCGGAGCTTCCTTGGGTTGGAAAGATATTATCAAAGATTCATTACTGATTTCTCCCAGATGTCAGCACCAATGAAAACCTTGACCAGGAACGGGAAACCCTTCATGTGGATGGAGAAGTTCCAATAGACTTTTGAGATGTTGAGACATATTTTGACGAGCACCCCAATTTTGAGATTTCCGGAGGAGGGTGTCAAGTACGTAGTTTTATGTGACTCATCAGGGATCATGCATGGTAGTGTCCTGATGCAGAGACAAGACATGATTGCTTGTGGTTTGTGCCAGCTTAGGCTACATGAGCAGAGCTATATGACCCACGATCTCGAGTTGGTAGCGGTAGTATCCACGTTGAATATGTGGAGACAATACCTTATGGGTAAGTGGTTTATCGTCTAATCTAACCAAAAGAGCATCAAGTACATATTCTCGAAGAAGGATCTTAATCTAAGACAGAGGAATTGGATAGAGTTCCTCTAGGACTATGATTTTGAGATCATATATACTCCTGGGAAGGGGAACAAGGTGGAATATGTTATTAGCAGGAGATTGAGCTCACAACTATTGAGTGAGGAGACAGAACAGTTGGCCTCATTGTAGTTTTAATTTTAGGATAGAGAGGATGAAACTTACCTTCAGTCGTTGGTTTCCACCCCTCCATTATTACAGTGAGTTTGGGAGGCACAACTTGGGGATGCCAACTGTGAGTCTTTATGTGCTCAATTATCCTCAGGGCATGCCCCTGATGGATATTCGCATGGTGGGGAGCACTTAGTTCTTTTTAGAGGATTCTCTGTTGTACTAGTGGTGTTGCAGGAGAAGGTCCTGAGGGAGTTTCATACATCTCACTTAGTAGTACATCCTAGAGTGGAAAAGATGTACCAGTATCTCTGATGATAGTTCTGGTGGCCAGTCATGAAGAGTGCAGTATCAGGGTTCATTTCTTGATGCCTTACGTTCCAGTAGGTGAAGACTGGGAACCAGGTTCTAGCAAGGTAGCTCATCCCCTGTAAGTTACATAATGGAAGTGGGATGGAATATCAATGGACTTGGTGATGGTATTACTGCGAATGTACAAGGGGCATGTTTCTATCTGGGTGATAGTTGATAGGCTCACAAAGTCTTCCCACTTCCAAGCTATCAGGGGGTAGAGTTTTGTAGAGAGCTCAGGAAGCCTCTACGTGCAGGAGATAGTTAGGCTTCATGGAATCCCTTTGATAAAGTCTCAAATAGAGATTCCCACTTCACATCCAAATTGTGGACGGGATTATAGGAGGCTTCCAAGACTCAGATACGCTTGAGCACAACGTTCCATTCCCAGACAGATGGTCAGACGGAGAGAACCATTCAGGTTCTGGAGGATATGTTGCGGTCCTATATCTTGGACTTTGGTTACAATTGGGAGGACCACCTACCAATGCTAGAGTTTGCGTATAATAATAGCAACCAATCAACCATTGGTATTTCACTATTTGAGGATTTATATGGGAGACTCTTCCAGTCACTGCTTTGCTAGATGGACCCCAGAGAGTCAACATTGATGGGTCTAGAGTTGGTACGAGATGCCACCGAGAAGGTACAGATCATCCGGGGTTAGATGAAGACTACACAGAGCCGACATAAGTCTTATACTGATAGGTGAAAAATAACTCTAGAATTCGAGGATGAGGACCATGTCTTTCTTAGGGTATCACATTGACAAGGGTTGTAGAGGTTTGTCCAGGGTGGAAAATTGTGTATGAAGTTCATTGACCCTTTTTAGATACTATGCAGAGTTGGCGAGATGGCATACATCCTAGCTCTACAGCCACCGTTGCACCAGGTACATGATGTCTTCCATGTGTCACAGTAGAGGAGGTACGTGTATGACCCATCACACATCATCGATTGGGGAAAGCTGGACATAGATGATGGAGCGACCTTTGCTGAGTACTCAGTAGAGATCAAGGATCAGCAGGAGAGGATCATTCGTGGGGGATCGATTCCCTTGGTGCACGTCTGGTGGTAGCACAAGAATCTTTAGGATATCATGTGGGAGTGAGAGGCTTAGATCCATGACTAATACCCACATCTTTTTTTGAGTATCCTTGTTTTGGGTTTTTAGGGACACAAAGCCCCAAGGTGTGGAGAATGTAATGTCTCAGATTTTCCATGTATTATTTTTAAATATTATATGGAATTATTTCAAGACTATAATTTTCAAAAACATGCAATTCTGAGGCCCGAAGTGCCAGAATAAATGTTTGAAATAAATTAAACTTTTAAACAGCACGTGCGAGTGGTTTTCCTGAAAAGTGGAATTTACTTTTAAATAGGTTCCAGGATTCAAAATCTGAGGGCACCATTGCATTTAGAATAACAACTTTACCTTAGGCAGGGCCTAACATCAACCAATGTAGGTAAACTACAAAAGTTGATTTTTGGAATTTTTAAAGGAAATAAAATAAATCGACAATTTATTTATTTTAAATGTTTCCTTTTTACACAATGACCTAATTAATCCCTTTTAAATACCTTATTATGGAAAGTTCACACGATTTTCCACATAACCCTATGAATTAAGTATTTCCATTAGAGCTTTGGAGGAGAACCCGTTGGCAGACGACGACAATGCAATCAATCAACACATCTCAGATTCGATGAACTTCACCAACAAATGTGATGCGGAGATTGTTCTTCAACTGAATTGAGGTAGGGTTTTTTTTTTAATTTTTTTCTCCCCGTTCTTGAATTAAATGACAAACGCGGATCAAGCCATGAACAAGTTAATCTGTGGATCACGAGTTCTGGAGTTAGGGTTTTTATTGGGTTGATTTTGGGGATTGATCCATGATGTTAAAATCCATGTTTCGATTCCCTCTGTTCAATCCTTATAATGGGAGCAGATCAATGCCATGATGAATGATGGTGGAGGTTCATTCCTAATTTTGTGGTTTGAATTTATTCACCTGTTTTTACCCCACGTCCTTCGTGTTCTTCATGGGGAAACGAACAACAGATTATTGCACATCTGTTCTACAATGTAACGATCCCAAATCACAGATCAGTAACCATGACGACCTAGTGGAGGTGCCACGATGACGGTGGATGGTGTATCAGCTCGGATCGAGAGGAGCTGTTCTTCGAGAATTCTTCAGGCGGAGAAATAAAATCTTTCTTTCGGGGCCAATCAGAGGTCTGTAACCATTAGAATCAGGTTCATGGTGCTAGGGAGACCTCAACCTTAGAGTTTCACAATGATCGGGATGCCAGATCTACATATTGCTGAAACCCCGACGTGTCGGACGAAGAACATGCAATTCTAGAAATTTCCAGAATAGATGGAATGTATCTCGAAGAACACCCCATATGGTACTAGCAGCGATAGCTAGGTGTTTCACATGGAATGTGATGGAGAACAAGGCATGCCTCCGAGGAGACACGGAGTATGGGACCCACCCAAAGACGGTTGGAGTTTTGGGAAACATGAAGCACAAACACTACGTGTTCTCCGAAGAACACGACGCGTGGGTCCTTATGTGGGACTTAGTGTATATATCGAGCGATACACAGACATAGGGTGGAGTACACAGCCATGTAATCCACCACATTTCTAGAATAGGCTAGCTACATGGGTTACCCCATGTACCGGTTACATAGGATGGCACACACTGGCTGAAACCGTGTACAAGCACATGACTGCGTACACAGTGCTGTCCTTGGTTACTCAGACATGATGTGTGGTCCATCTTACACACCGTTTACTTACCTTTTCACACAAAATGTTCTTTCTGGCCCCTGTAATTTCACACACGAAGTACATAAAGTCACGAGACACAACGTGTGACCCATTCTACATGCCATTTTTATCCTGGAACATGTCTTGACCCTGTTTTCCACCGTATCATGGAAATGTTTTATTTGGGTTAGTGCCCCTTTTCTCATTCCCCTAAAGTTCAGGTATCATTTCCTTCCACCAAAGTATGATCCCTTCAGCAGGACTTTTTGAGATAGAGTCAGGTATCCCTCCGAGTGTCCTAGAGCGAGATTCTCTATCCATTCTTGACCATAGGTAGAGTCAGGTATCGATGTGAGTACTCCTACATGACACAGATCCTCTACTTAGTAGGTGAATTAGGATGAGTCTTGGTATCCTCCAAGGCCCTGGAAGTGATCCTCATTTGTGTATCATGATCTTTCCCCACTCAGGAGTGTGTTCTCCCGAAATTAGTGTATCTATCTCTCAAGACTTTTTCTGATGAATGGTACTTCTCGGATGTTATCAGAGGTGTCATACTTGTGGAGTGAGTTCTACTAGATGATATCTTTGTGGAACCTTAGAAACTGAATCCCTAGCAGGGGTATGTATATGTTTGACTTGTCCCTAGACTACGAGTCTGGGTTCTGAGAATGTCTAGACGTGTTTCTCTTGTTCAATGTTCAGTAGACATATACTGTGTAGAGATGACTGTACTTTTCCTTTGTGTATTGCTTTGTAGTTTTCTGGGTCCTCTACTGAGTATTGTTATACTAACCCCTACACGGTCATTTCCCACACGTGTTGTGTCTTGTGCAGACGAGCGACCTTTTGACGAAGTTCAGGGCGGACCAAGACAAGACCGAGCTTTCTGAGTTCCCTATAGGCCGTGGTGTTCCTACGACTACAAGAAGCAATCCAAATACCTATTTGTGTTTATAGGTTGGAAATTTTATTTTTTAGACTCTTGTTGTTGGTGGGCTTATATTCCAACCTAGTTTACTTTCCACACTTTACTTTCATTGTACTCTATTGGTTGGGTTTAGTTGTATGCATGCATTTTATTCCTTAGTGGTTTTTTCATTTCATCATTTGTGGGCTTGGAGATGTGTGTGTGAGTACAAGTACTTACGAAATGAGTCCCATGTTATTAATATGCCTACTCTATGCTAGTCACCAGCCCCTGACCTATTGGAGGTGGACTTGGGGAGTCACAGAACAGGCCCCACTAGGACAGTTCATGACAAAAATCAATACTTTTCACTATTTACTGAAAAATAATTCTTCTTAAAAACTTATAAAAACATCACCATAATAGAATTTTGACATAATGAATTAAAAAATGAAATTAAGTTTTCAAAACCAAATTTTATAATTTTGAAAATAAACTTTAAATTAAATCCTTATATGAAAAGATTTTATACCTCTACTTATATTTTGATTTAAAAAATACTAATATTTTTATAATGAATTGAAAAATATAATTAATGAATAATAATAAACATAATATTTATTTATTATATATTTACCTATTTTATTACAATATCCATTTCACAACAGATATGAGCTTCTTCTAGTCGATAGAAGAACCATGAAGAAAATTGTTAATAGGGCCCAAAGTTTATGTTTGGGAATTTTTTTGTCAAAAAATCTCCATGAATGATATTTATGATGTTTGTTAAGAATTAGAATCTATGTTTAAGTTATATGATTCTATTTTATATTCTTGATTATGTTAGAGATGTGGCATGTTGACTAGCCCTTCCACCAAAACAGGCATAGGTGCCAGATGTTTTCAACATATCTCTCTTGAAGAATTATATTCTAGATCAATCATGTGTAGTAAATTCAAAGGTGGTAGAGTTGGATCTTGGTATCTCCTATAAATGGAATATGATGGAAATATTCAAACAAGGAGATAATATGATAAAAAAAGGACATTGTTTTTATCAATGTATTATGAAAAATCAAATATACAAAAAGGCAACGTAGGGAACAAGGTAATAATGATACAATAGTAACATTATTTATTTACATCAAATGGTTTGGGATGAAATTTCAATGTTGAAATTTATGAAGGGGGAAATAATTTAATAACCATAAATTTTCTTATAATGAAATGTTCCCTATATAATATATTTTTAACGTAAATGATTTTCATGAATTTGTTTTATTAATTAAATATAGAACATTACATAAAAAGTAGGAATACACTCTATAGAATCAATAATAGTATTACAGGGAAATAAACACAATTAAATATAGAAATTATAACTTTGTATTATGATATGTCATTGTCCCATACAATTATTACAAACATGAACAATACAAAAAAAATGAAACAAAAAATTAAAATTAATATCAAAATTTTAAAAGAAAAATATAAGTAACCTCAGTATTTCTTTTATTAACAAGGAATAAAATGAGATATGTTTATAAGAGGCTTTATGGCCATATGAATAATATATGAATATAAATTATAATAATTTATCTTTGATGTGGTAATTCAAGCAATAAATAATATCACAATTCTAACAAATTAGTATTTATAATTACAATAATTATATATTAAAATTTCAATTTTATTAAACGAATAATCAAATCATAAAACATAAAATTAAAAAATAAGAATAAATTTTAATAATTTATTTCTTAATTAATATAGTAAAGTATTAATTATTATGTTAAAAATTAAATATATAATTTTAAAAACACTTTTATTATAAAAGATATATAGTAAATAAATATCTATCATATAATAATTATGATAAAAAAAGAGTGTGATCACTCATATTTAAAATAACAGTATTTATTCAAAAAGAAAATTATTTTCCATGTATTCTATAATTTTATTTAAATTAAAAAAATTTAATATTAAGAATCTAAAATTAAAAAATGGAAACATTTTTCTAGAATCAACAAGTAAGAATTATCTTAGGTTCATTTTTTGAGATGAATATGAATAAGATTATATTTTTGTAAAAATAAAAAATATAGTTTATATAAATACCATCCCTTTTATGACATCAACGTGATATAAATTTAGCTAACTGATTAATGAAACCATTTTTCACTTAAAATATATTTAAGAGATAAAATTAATCTTTTAATAATATTAATTTTAATTAATTATATTTTTGAATATTTAAAACTCGTGTTATATTTTACTCTTAAAAAATGTGGTCCTTTACCATTAATTAAGAGTTCCCATTATTATATTCATTTTTGGATTGTTTTGTATTTAAAATAATGATAATTTGTTTAATCATAAACCATTAAAATTTATAATTATTAATACTATATATTTTATTAAGTTGAAATGATAATATAATCCTTATATTATTCTAAAATACACCTCCCCCGTGTGTATATAAACACCCTTCCTATAGCTATTTCTCCTCACTTGCATAATTAATTCCTTTCAGAATGATCTATACAAATCCCTCTCTTAAAATCCACTCTCACATCCTCAATCCCCTAGTCTAACCAAACACCATTCTCCAAAGGAATTAGGATAATCCAAATAAGGTGACTCAAATATCAAAGTGAAGTTACCAAACATCTTTATCATTTTTTACTTATTATTATTTTCAATAAATAATATTTTAAAACACATATTATTTTTAAACCATGATTCCATTACTGAGGAAATTTCCTCCTTTATATCATTAAATGATGATATATCACCCATTACCAGCCACCAAAACCATTTTAATTTTCCGTTACTATGTCACAAAATATGGGTTTCAAAATACTTTTTTCATATCAAACCTCATAATACATATTTTATAAAACATAGTGATAGGGAAAAATAAACTAAAAAATTGGATTTAATATACTTCACTATTTTTTATAAATCTCTTATGTTAATTAGTTTACCATTTCTTTTTTAAAACTCTCTTTAAACATCATTTCATACATTATAGTTTTACGTTACCTATGTGAACAATTATATTTTATTATCCAATTATATAGTATATGGATATTCCATAAAATTATTTAATGATTTAATATATCATAATAATGAATTAATATAATTTATTTTATTTTGAGATGAAAAATAGTAATGACAATTATGAAATTAGGAATAAAGAATCATTGTAAATTTTAATTCTTCCAAACTTTCTTACCAAGGAAGATTAAAAAAAAATGAAGTATATAGTGGTATATTAAACTACACAACTACTGTAATGGTATAAAATATATACCTTTAACCTATCAAGGATTATGGATCCATTATAACATGACATTCAAGCATTAAATCTATATCAATGTAGTTAGGTAACTATAATTCAAAAACCATTGAAACAGTTGACACACACAATATTCATTTAATAAGTGAATAAAAAATGATAAAAATTGATTATAATAGAAAAAATCAATATGAAAATTATTTCTAAGTCAGTTAAATAATGAATATATATTGACCATTCAAATGTTTAGAGGAGTTTCCCCTATACGTTAATACTTTATGTAAGGGTTCTTTTCCCACTCTTTATTTTCTTGAAGATATATTCTCTATATCTTTGTATCTATCTCCTTTCAAATTTATAAAAATATGATATCCTCAAAATATTTCATTTATGACGATTATATATTAATTTTTCTATGGATATACATTGCACTATGGTTCAGTTTTTCATGCCTTTATGCCAAACCATACAAAGCAAACAAGGGAAGATTTTTTAATTTTTCACCATTTTACAAAATATTATATTCATGTTTTTACACTCTTATAAAGGAAATTTTATCTATATAATTTCTAAATAAGGCCTTAATTTTTAAATATAAAATATTTGAGTCTATTTTTACTTTAACGAAAATTCTATGCTCTTTCCCTTTTTAGAGACCATGTTTCCTTTTTTATTAATGGTTCAATAAAAATAATTTTTTTTGCGGACTTATTTGAATTTTCTTTTGATATTTCCTTCATCTTAAGATCTATTTTTGACTAAAATGATTCCACAAAAAATAATAAATTTATAGGATTATTTAATCCATTTCTTTAGGATATCCTCAATGATACCTCATTTGTTAAATATTAATGGTCTTATTATGTTACCTATTTCTTTATAATGCGTATACTTAATATTTATGATCGATTCATGTTTATTTTATCTTTATAACCCATATGAGTGATGTATTATGATGGTGGTGGGTCCAGAAATTATATAATCCCCAAATCTATTGAGTAAATATTAATATCTATTGATATTTGTATAGATGGTCTAGGTAAGGTAAAATTTTATCATATTGTTATGCATGTTAAATGTTGAGTTAACCTTTTCTGTATTGTTATTTCAAGGCCAAGTTGTTAGAATAATGGAAAATGTTATAATATTTTTGTAGTGATCCATAGCCTATATTTATTGTGACATGCATTAAGATTGCGATGCATTTTATGTTCTCTCATGTTTACAATGCTCTTATGATATTTTATTCTAATTGCATGTTTTTATATGATGGTTTATAATCATTATATTATTGTCTAATAAATACTATTATTGAACTTCATGATATATCATCCCACCTTTATCCTATTACAGCTTTATTAGAATTCATGACTCACCCTATATTTTATGTATGTTAATTGAATATCTGATGATATACAATGAGTTTGAATATATTATAGAAAATGTATGGAGATGATAGTAAAAGACTTCATTATTTTTTTATATGTTTTATGATGTACATAAATCCAAAAAATTATAAGATCACTTCTTATTTTTGAGGTATGAAAACTTTTAATTTATACTAATTTCATTAAATTTATCGTAATGTGAATGACTAGTAGGGTCACAGAAGAAATGGGGGTGTCCAGGGCTTGTTTGGAGCTCAAAGCCTAAGATTTTGGATGAGGCATCTGGGCCAAAACGTAAGTATAAAATGTGTGGGGGGTGGGGTGGGGGGGGGGGGTCCAGAACACTATCTTGGTCCACACTGTTTGATGGAACTATGCAACCAAGACCTCACACCCATTCTTTTTCTCCAATGTTTTTAATAGAGAAAAAATGCATGGTAGGAACACAGTTTGTCTAACCATGATCCATGACCATTCAAGGAGGATATTTAGGTAGAGACAGGTTCATAGTTGGTATAAGGTTTTTCTAATCGTGCATCCATACTGTGTGACCCCTTAAAGTTGGGTAAAATTACCATTAAAAACATAAGGGCTTTATTTATTTACTCTAACACTCCATTTTCTTATTTATTCTTCAATGAACAACCTCGCCTCCAATTTGAAGATTCCATTCAACCACAATATTGGATTTGTTATAACTTCAACCCCTAGAGTCTGAATATCTTGTTGTCTGTCTTATCGGATGTGTACTGTTATGATATTTATTTCTATTTTTCATTTCATCACTATTCTTCCTCTCGACAGAGTTATTTTATTTCGAGCACATATTCCCTATTTTTTGGGTGTTTTCATCTTCACTCAATTTTTTCTATTACAACCCATATTTGTGGTGAAAAATGGATGAGGAGTCAACTACTAAGATGAGGTAGGTTTTCTCTAGATTTTCCCTAAAGTATTTATGTTTATATATTATTTCATTGTGTTGGGTACATGTTTTTTGAGTAATTCTTATTAAATTATTTTATACTTAATCTAAATGGATTGTCATGATGTATAACACTCATTAGACCCATTTAGGTTTAATTAATAGTTATGGAACACAAATTTGAACCACCTAATTGTGTGTTGTTAAATTGTATTAAACCACAATTGGTGGTATTTTTATTTGATTCACCTTTTGAGGTGAGTCCTTTTTATGATTTCCATAATTATTTCATATAAATTGATGAAATTATAAAATTAATAAAGGAATGAGGTAATGGAAGACAATTTCCTGATGCATTTTTCCATTGTTCTCGCTCTCTTATGCTTGATATGTATTTCATAGTTGAAATGGATAATTAAAACGATTGTAAGGATTTGTGTGATGCTAGTCCTTATAATCATATGTTACCATTTTAACAACCATATGGGGTGTGTTAATTGATTATAATTGTTATGTAAAATTGGATTAAAATGTGTGATCATATGGTATGGTTATGAACATTCTTATTGTCATTCCAATAGTGAGAGGTGGGTTCCAATTTAGGATCAACATAGACCGACTCTTCTAGATTGAATTATTAAATGATTATAACAAATGATTATTATATTACATCGTTGATACATGGGTTCTTTTGGGAATTCCTTGGATCGGATCATATAGAATATATCTCAAATATTCCGGAGCAATACATGGACTCCTTTGTCGATTGGAAACGAAGGAATCAGAGTGAAAAATGATATAATAACATGAAAGATACTTGTAATTCCTAAGTTGAAGGTCATGGATGGACTCAGAGTGTAGCATATCATATATTCCACATGCGACACATGGGCCCATTTTTTTGTATTACTAGGGACAGACTTAGTAGGAGGTAGATTTATACTTCACCTAAAGAGATACCATGAATCCTATAAGGGATTCATAGGATGGACTTATAATCTATTTGGTTCATGTTTTCCCCATAGTGATACCTATATTCCAAATTAGGAACTCCAAGGATAGTATTAGGTTATATTCTAATTAAATAATAAGTATATTATAATTATAATGTGTTATCCAAGAAAAAGAACAAGCTTTGATTCAGTTGGATCCTTACACAGTATTGATTCCCTAATTATACACATCTTGTTTGATTCTATTTATTGGGGATGATTTCTCTATGATCTAGGACCTAATAATTAATTATAAATTAATTCAAATTGTATGATTACTCAGAGATAGTCCATACTAGGCCAAAGATAGTTGACGAGGATGTGTGTTCCATGGGATCCTGAACTTATGTGGTTTATTTATATGAAAAAATTTATTAAAAAAATTATTATAACCTAGAAATTTTTTATTATATATTCATATACTAGATAAAATTAGAAACCATTTGTGGTTTAAAACAAATTTTATCTTACAACCTGATTGGGATGCCTTTATGGTACAGAGAAAGACTTCATGGATGTAGGTAGTGATAGGGGAAATCTCCCAGTTGTTGATACTTGATTGATTGGAGCATGAGAGTGGGAGAGAACAATATTGAGATAAGGATCACGATGCTATCTATAGATAGTATTTTGGGTATTTTTGGATTTTTTGTATACATATTTGTATGTGTAACAACTTCCATGTCTATTAGTATTTATTTTTGTTTATCATACCATGATCATCATTTTGTATATTAAATTGATGGATGTGATTACCTAGTTATTATGGGATGGTTGTTTATTATGTAGCTATTAAGTTATATTTAGGCTTCCTCTATTTTGATATTTTCATACTGTTTTGATACCCATTTATTATGAGTGTATAGCCTCCCAATTATTCCACCATGAACCCTAACTACTAATAGGAAGACTCTGGCATACAGGGAGGTATGACTAAGGTCAAGTGGCCAACTGGGTCTGGTTACTGTTTAGTGAATCAAGTCCAGGGTGTCACAAAGTGAATCATAGGTTTCATTTTTTACTTACTAATTTTGGTATGGCAGGAAGATTAAATATCATGTTTCAGTATTTTGTCGTGAGCCTGTGCCTAGGAGTAGCCGACCCACATATAGTGAAAATCCAAATTACATGGGATGGGACTTTTTGTTTTTGATTGTGTTTATTATTGTTGACTAAATTTAACTCTTGGGTGATTCACTTTCTATTATATATTCTATATGATTATGGATTTTTTCTTTGGTATATATGGAAGGGAAGTATTGCATGATGAATAAATATAGACACATCATTATTTTTCTATCTTGCATTTTAAATGGCCTATTTACATTACCGTGTTCCCTGCTTGTAGCATTTTTCATCCCTTTATTACAATTACTATGAAATGTTTCTAACAATTCATTCAAAGACATGATACGTCAACGGTTTTGATTAAATGGATTCCAAAATTAAATTTATACAGTGTATGGTCCCTTATAAATTGGAAATAGTGATATATATATAAAATATTTTATAAAATCCCTATAAAAATGAGAATGAATTTAAATGAAACGATCAAAGTTAAACAGGGATACTAATTACAATTTAAAGGGTGTTTTCTTCTATAAATTACAATGGACACTCTGTATACTAGGAACTTTGACTTAAAAATGACAACCTGACCATGACCGGACCTCAGTAGTGAATAGTAGGCAATGTATCTTTCTTTTACTCTGAGCTGTTTATTTCTAAAAACTAGATTTAGGATAAAGAATAGGGGTGTGAATCTTATATATGAATGATTATACCTATAAAATTCTTATTTATAAACTTATATACGTTTTTAAATCTTATATTGAGGTGTGTCTTAAAATTTGTAGTGGAATTACATGACAACATCATCTAGTCATGTTCCAAGAGAGTGGAGATGACCATTTTCCCATGGTGGTGGGCCCTAGTACCCCAATAGAACCTTCGGTAGTTCCACTTGTGGCACTTCTAGTTATACATAATATGGGCATTGATTTATAGTTTCAATATGAGTGTGTACACTGTATGAAGACTATTTAGGTAGCCCTATGACTTTACCTAATAAAAACATTTATTTTATCCATTAAAGCAGGAAAAGGGGCCAAGGCTATGGACAAGTAGAAAGATGGTTACAAAGGTCTAAATTAGTGAATTTCAAGGTCACCTCTCAGAACAAATCCATCCCTTCAAAGGGGAAATCACACAGATTAGAAAAAACATGTAATTGGTGTACCGAGTAAAGGGATGGCAGACCACAGACTGTAGAGTCATGTCTAGAGGTCATGCTATCGATTTTCAATCATCTAAGGTTACTTTAAAATGGGATAGTGAAGCTTGATACATATATACTTTGTTATTCCTCAAAGATATGGTGGGACATTATTACCCAGATGGATCATGTAACACCCCCAACCTTCCATGATACGCTTCTCTTTCAATAATGCAATAGCTTGCATTGTACGCAAGTTCAAGATTCTAACACACCGTGACCAACCAAATTAGCCGTTATGAATAGTAATACCCACTTTTTGAAATTATAGAAATTTTATATTTCAAAATTGACTTCATTTTTGGATTTGGAATATCGAAATTATCCTATGTTGAAATTTTGGTATTTTTCCGAGAGCTTCCAATTTTCGATGAATAGTAAAAAATACATAAAAACAACTTTTTTAATCAAAATAATTTATTGTGATAAATTATAACATTGAGTGGTTTTAATGTATAATTAGAATATATTTTTACCATTTTATCCAATGGTGGTCATTATAATTAATTTCACTTTGAAATTGGACATAAACAATTGTCAATCTTTTGATACATATTGTTTCTTAAAAACACGCTATTTGTTGTGATAGCGGGAATTATTTATAAAACTAATTAATTCAACTTATATGTTTTGAATTTTTTAAAATATAAATCATTTTTTAATTAGAAATATAAAATATATCTTAGTGTGAATGTTTGGTATTTTTCTGAAAAACATCAATTTTTGATGAATAGTGAAACCACTAAGTGGTAGTTAAAAAACTGATTTTTCATTGAAATGAAACTTTACCACTTCTATGAATTGAATTTCAAAAATCTGACATACATGGTTATAATTAGGAAGTAAAATTTAGTTCAATGGGATGAAAATAATTTTTGGTGAACAGTAACTTTTAAGTTTTATTAATCGCAATTAAATGTAATTAGTGTAATTTAAGGTAAATATAATGTTATAATAATATGAAATTACATTTACACGTGTCTTAAACTTATTGGATGAGTCATGGCCGACCAATAAAATCCATGGGTCAACTTGGGGACCCCATGGAGCCACTTGGGTAAGAAAATGACATTAATAACTTTTTATTTAAAGTAAAAATAAAATTGTCACAAACATGTGTTGTTTTACTAAATAAATTTTTATAAGGGGTTATAAAAGTCATATTTTTGTCAATAAATATTCATTGTAAATCTAAAAATATTTCCTACATCATGGTATTTTTTTTAATTTTTAGACATTAAATAAATTTAATGTTTAATGACACCATGATGATGCGACGATTACCTCATTAATTAATGATTTAAATAAAATGAAAAGACAATGTAAAATCTAAGACTTAAACTTGTCCAAAGCCTATTGGATAGGTTTATTTCGAAACCTTATCACCTTAGCCTCGAAATATATCATTGTGGGACCTTTAGAATCTTAGAAGCATTTCATAATAAAGTAACATTTCAATCTTTCCAAGAGTGCCCCTCCTCTCCTCTTATAAAAGGCCCCCCACCTCTACCACCTTATTCAAACCTCTCAAGCCATTTGGCTCGGCCAAACTCTACCCAAATACTCTCTCAACTTCCCTCTCTTCTTCCTAGAAACCTCACTTTGGGCAGAAGTGTTCCCAAGGAATCCTTTCACTCAAATCAAAAAGAGTTACACGATTTTAAGGTAATGTATTCCCTTATGTTCTTGTGTTTTATTTGGCTTATCCAACCCTTTAAAATCTTTTTATTACTTTATTTTGTAACAACACCAGTATCTAAAATATACTAGGATGTTGTTTTAAGAATGATTTGATTTAAACTTACACACACCTTCGTCTAATGGTTAAAGAACATACTGTGTCTGTGGGTGGTGAATTACTGCCTCACGAAACGATGATTGTTTAATCTTCTTTTAACACCTCTCATGGTGGCCATTATGATGAAACTATTTTTTATATATGATATATTATGTTTATGTTTTCCTTTTTCTTCTGTATTTTTCATTTATGGCACAACTTTATGATTTCCATTATGGGTAAACACGATAATTTCATTTTAGGAAGTGCGGACTACAACCCCTTAAAGTGATTTGAATCGTTAATGCCATATGTGGGACATGTAAAGGATGGAGTAAATGATATTATATATGATATTATACTTTAATTATAATATACCTTTATATCATTATTATTTCATTCCAATAAATACGAAATAGAAATGAAAGTAGCTTTCATGCGTATGTACGGCTTACCGTCTCCATGAACAATGCATTTCATTTCTTACCTCTAAATGTTATGTAATATTATGAATGAATGTATAAACTGGATGTATATGATATCTACATGATGAATATAATTCCGGATATAATGGATATTTTATCACATGAACAACTTGTAATTATATGAAATTTATTTTTTACTCAAGCACCAAAGATCGACAAAACGACCGTTATTAACTTAAATAATTACATAATTTTCATAACATAGTAATAGGTGGTATAAAAGGAATAATGAATTTGAAAAAGTCTCTTAAGAAAGTATACATTAACTCTAGTTTATTATTCAGTAGGTTAAAGAACGATCGAGTCAAGTCGGACACGAGGTAATGGAACTTCTTAACCCAATTTCCATTCCTTGGGTTAATCTCCTACTTTCAAATTATGTCATGATATTATTATGTAAAATATTTTATTTGTACTTTATTTATGTGTACATATCATGAATACACATAATAGATCTATTTTATTTAAAAAAATGATCTTTGTAAGGGACTTCGTCTCAATCTCCTTTCATTGAGGCATATTTTGTTTTATACACAACTTTATTTTATACGGTGTATAAACCACTTTGAATTTTACATTTATTCAAACGTAATATTTTTATTCGAAGCGTTTACTAAACAAACAAAGGGAATGTTTTTTTTGTCGTACGTATGCGGCGAAAACTACTTCTCCGCCATCGTGACCATTATTTGAGTTTCGGCTTCCTCTACAAGACATAACTTTTTTTAAAATGAAAAATAAATACCAAGTTTTAATTTTATTTTATTTTGGTATTGAAAATGGTTTTATTATATCAATTTGTTTTATTGATATCTTGTGATTGAAATGTGGAAATGTTATGTTTCCTTTATGCATGTTTTATGTGATACTATTATGTTATGGTTTATGATATGTTTAAACCCGTTCATATGAGGAATTCATTGGAATTAATAAGTGACAGGTGGAGCCCGCTATAGCTCCTCGATGCATCAGTAGGTCTCATGAGACAAACTAGTGTCTTGGCACGAGGCCTTGACAAAATCTTATTTGTGGTCTTGGCACGAGGCCTTGGAAACTTGGTTATTGTAGTCTGGAATTATGCATTCCATCATTATGAAAGTGGTTATTGATATTACATGTGATTATTAGACTATTAGAATATTAATGTGAATTAGTAAATGGCATTATTTCATTTTATTTTTTCATATTATTCTTAAGTTTATGTTTAAAAGGATTTTTTTTAGTTATACATTGCCTTAAATGTTAATGTTTATTTATTAAAGCTTCTGCTATATTATAATCCTTACTGAGCATCTGAGCTCACCCCTTCCAATGTTTTAATTTTTCTAGAATGTGAAGAAGTATATTATGAATGAACTACAGGGATAGTATGAGGGGATATGAAGACAAGATGTTGTTGTAGTTTTGTTTTACTTTGTGATGTAATGTAAGACTTATGTATGTATCTAGTGTTTCCAAGGCTACTAAACTAATCGGTGTTTCGAGACTTGATCTTTTCTAATCATGCTAATGTTACGCAATAATGCACCGACTCTGGGTAACTGGGGTTGGGGGGTTACAGTTGGTATCAGAGGCAGTTTAGTACTAACCTTGGAAGCTAGATTTAGATAAACTCCGATTAGATCACATAGCCCAAAGATAGACTTTGAGGATTAGTATAGAATAACTTCCTAGAATTTTGGTATTATAGAGATTTTGTGAGTTTTCCAATAAATACATCCCTGTCTGGACACGAGTAGGTAGAGGTGGTTCTAGCACAAATGTACCTATGGGTAAAACCCAAAAACACCACTTTGAGCTAGACTCGAATGGGAACTAGTGCACGACAACAGGCGTTGCTGCACTCTTGGTTACAACACTCTCGGGGGATATGATTAGGATAATTCTCATTTTCTTTACAAACCATTATTAAGGGTTTATGAGTATATACTTCCTCAAATAAAATATTTTTAGGATTATAGTTCAATTTATGTTAAGTGTTTTACAAGTATGGAATTATGTATTTTGATTCATAAACTAATCTAGTTTATGGCATTGTTTAGAAATGGCGCCTAGTGGGAGGAATGGAAACCATATCAATGCACGCACTCCATATAGGGATTTCCCTCATGCTCACGATAATTATAATGGAGCTGGTGATACAACTGGTGTTGATCAGCTTATCACCATATTGGGACAACTCACTCAGGTTATGAATAATAACCTTACTCATATGGAGCACCCTGATCCACAACGTGGAGGATCAATGTTAGATCGCTTCATGAGGAAAAAACCACCACAATTTAATGGGGGTAAAAATCCATTAGTAGCTGAGTAATAGATAAATTCCCTAGAGAAAATATTTCAGGCTTTAGGGATTAGTAAAAGGGAAAAAGTTATCATGGCAGTTTACCGCCTCACGGGAGATGCTAATCAATGGTGGTCCTTGATTCAAAACACAAAGGAAGATGACGAAGTATCAAATATGAAATGGAGGGAGTTCAAAGAGATTTTCGTAGAAAAATACTTTCCTCGTGACCATCGTGCAGATATGGAAAGGCAATTTCTGAGTCTGAGGAAAAAGGAGGATGAGAATGTCGCAAAGTATGAGGCCAACTTTACAAGATTAGCGAGGTATGCTGCAGTTTATATACATAACCCAAGAAGTAATATTGATCGTTTCTTTTATGGGTTAAAACCATTTCTCCATCGAGCTTTAGTATCAAAATCCTTTTCAGCCTACGAAGATATTGTCTCGTGTGCTATCAAGATAGAAAAGGAATTCTCTAAATCTTATGACAATAAAGTAAAGCAAGAGAAGAAGAGAATGATAGAATAAGAGACAGATAAAGGGAAAAATGGAATGAAGTATTTTCCATATTGCGATAATTTTGGGAAGAATCACCCCGGTACTTTCCTAAAGGGATTGGGAGTTTGTTATAAGTGTGAAGAAAAAGGTCACCAGGCTCGTGGTTGTAATGGAAAGAAAGAGGCTATCAATATTGAATGTTAAAAATGTAGGGAAATGGGGCATTATGTAAATTAATGTCCTAAGTTTCAGGGAATATTACCTCAGAAAAGGCCAAGGGATCAAGGACAATCTTATGCTGTTACTACAGTTGAAGTGGAATAATTAATGTATTGTTGCTTTTGGACTCAATGATTATATTCTGGTTATAAGAATAATGTGATATATATAAGGATTGTACTGCAGTACTTGTTGTTTTCATTAAGGTTTTAATATGATGATTGTAATCATATTTTTAGTATTTGACAATAAGAGAAACTTTACTTTGTTTGGGGAATCTGATGACTTGATTTTGGAATTTAGAGACCTTTTAGAGAAAGTCTGAACATAGGTATTTTGGATAACTATAAAGGTTGGAATGGATTAAGTTGACCCTTGGATAGTATTGTTTAAGGTTAAAAAATTTCTGAAGATTATTTTTGGAATATTATAATACTATAGTTTTAGGAAAAGGACAACCTGCAGGTTAGGGGATAACCCGTCGCGTAGGACAAAGCTGTAGGAATCGAACCCACAACCATAGTGAGACAGGCCTTTATTACCTACCACTAGCCTACAGGAAGTCCCTAGTTATTAAAAAATTGTTTTCCTAATCTATATGATATGTGTTAATGTTTGGAACCTTGTACGATTAGGATAAATATAATATTTTTGAGTTCTATTATCTTTTTGAGTGAAGGATGAGTTTGTGGTAGAAATTATTTGAAGGTTGAAACTCTACTTGTCAAGTATATATATATATACCTATATCTTATTCTATGAATAAATTAATTCTTAATCTTTAGGAAAGGGATATTAAAACAAAAAATGTGTTATCCTAATACCTTATGTTTTGTTGAATTGATGATATTTTAAATCAACATAGATTGCAGGCTTTGAGGCCCTCAATTTTACACTTTTTTGTGATTGATGACCTCAATCACTCCCTACAAATATTTAAATTTTTCATCCAATTATATGTCTCTAATTTTCACCAATGTTCTCCTAATCGAGATCATAATTTGGTGGTGACTTTTTTATTTCCCTTTCCCTCTTATTAAGGCAAAAGTTTATAAACCTTATTTCCGATGTGGGTTTTCCACAAAGGTATTTCCTATTTTCAAGATTTTATTTTTGAAGAACATTTTCAAATTTCAAGGACTCAATTTATTGAAGGAGGGAAGAATTTAACACCCCCAACCTTCCACGATACACTACTCTTTCAATAATGCAATATCTTGCATTGTACGCAAGTTCGGGATTCTAACACAACGCGACGAACCAAAGTAGCCATTATGAATAGTAATACCCACTTTTTGAAATTATATAAATTCAATATTTCAAAATGGACCTCATTTTTTGATTCGGAATATCAAAATTAGCCTATGATGAAATTTTGGTATTTTTCTGAGTGCTTCCAATTTTCGATGACTAGTAAAAAATACATAAAACAACTTTTTTAATAAAAATAATTTATTGTGATAAATTATACTATTGTTTGGTTTTAATGTATAATTAGAATATATTTTTACCATTTTATCCAATGGTGGTCATTATAATTAATTTCACTTTGAAATTGGACAAAAACAATTGTCAATCTTTTTATATATATTGTTTTTTAAAAACACGCTATTTGTTGTGACAGTGGGAATTAATTATAAAACAAATTAATTCAAATTATTTGTTTGGAATTTTTTAAATTAGACATCATTTTTTAATTTGGAATATCAAATATAGCTTCAAGTGATTTTTTGGTATTTTTCTGAAAAACATCAAATTTTGATGAATAGTGAAACCACTAAGTGGTAGTTAAAAAACTGATTTTTCGTTTAAATGAAACATTACCGCTTCTATGAATTTAATTTCAAAAATTTGACATACATGGTTATAATTAGGAAGTAAAATTTAGTTCAATGGGATGAATTTTTTTGGTGAATAGTAACTTTTAAGTTTTATTAATTGCAATTAAATGTAATTAGTGTCATTTAAGGTAAATATAATGTTATAATAATATGAAATTACCTTTACACTTGACCTACACTTATTGGATGAGTCATGACCGACCAAGACAATCCATGGGTCAACTTGGGGACCCCATAGAGCCACTTGGCTAAGAAAATGATATTAATAACTTTTTATTTGAAGTAAAAATAAAATTGTCACAAACATGTGTTGTTTTACTAAAACAATTTTTAGAATGGGTTATAAAAGTCATATTTTTTACCATAATTATTCATTGGAAATCTAAAAAGATTTCAGACATCATGGTAATAATTTTTATAATTTTTAGACATTAAATAAATTAAATGTTTAATGACACCATGATGATGCAGCGGTTACCTCATTAATTAACTATTTAAATAAAATGAAAAGACAATGTCAAATATAAGACTTACACTTTTACAAATCCTATTGGATGGGTGTATTTAGAACCCTTATCACCTTATACTAGAAATATATGATTTTGGGACCTTTAGAATCCGAAAATCATTTCATAATAAAGTAACATTTCAATCATTCCAAGAGTGCCCCTCCTCTCCTCTTATAAAAGGCCCCCACCTATACCACCTTATTCACACCTCTCAAGCCATTTGGCTTGGCCAAAATCTGACCAAATACTCTCTCAACTTTCCTCTCTTACTCCTAGAGGCCTCACTTTGGGCAGAAGTCTTCCCAAGTAAGCCTTTGGCTCAAATTAAAAATAGTTACCCGATTTTAAGGTAATGTCTTCCCTTATGTTCTTGTGTTTTATTTTGCTCCTCCAACCCTTTAAAATATTTTTATTACTTTATTTTGTAACAACACCAGTATATTCAATATACTAGGATATTGTTTTGAGAATTATTTGATGTACAATTACACACACCTTCGTCTAATGGTTAAAGAACATACTGTTTTTGTGGGTGGCGAATTACTGCCTCACGAAATGATGACTGTTCAATCTTCTTTTAACACCTCTCATGGTGGCCATTACGATGAAAATATTTTTTAAATATGATATATATTATGTTTATGTTTTCTTTATACTTCTGTATTTTTCATTTATGTCACACCTTTATGATTTCCATTATGGGTAAACGCAATAATTTCATTTTAGGAAGTGCGGACTACCACCCCCTCAAAGTGATTTGAATCGTTAATTCCATATGTGGGATGTGTAAAGGATAGAGTAAATGATATTATATATCATATTATACTATAATTATAATATACCTTTATATCATTATGATTTCATTCCTTTAAATACGAAATAGAAATGAAAGTAGCGTTCATGCATACGCACGACTTACCGTCTCGATGAAGAGTGCATTTCATTTCTTATCTCAAAATGTTACGTAATATTATGAATGAATGTATATAATGGATATATATAATATATATGATATCTAAATCATGAATATAATTCTGGATATAATGGATATTTTACCACATGAACAACTTGTAATTATAAGAAATTTATTTTTGACTCAGGCACCAAAGATCGACAAAACGACCGTTATTAACTTAAATAATTACATAATGTTAATAACATGGTAATAAGTGATATAAAAGGAATAATTAACTTGAAAAAGGATCTTAAGAAAGTATAAATTAACTTTAGTTTATTATTCAGGAGGTTAAAGAACGATCGAGTCCAGTTGGACACGAGGTAAGGGAACTTCTTAACCCAATTTCCATTTTTTGGTATAATATTATACTTTCAAATTATGTCATGATATTATTTGGACAAATATTTTATTTGTACTTTATTTATGTGTACATATCGTGAATACACATAATAGATCTATTTTATTTAAAAAAATGATCCTTATAAGGGACTTCGTCTGAATCTCCTTTCATTGAGGCATATTTTGTTTTATACACAACTTTATTTTGTATGGTGTATAAACCCCTTTGACTTTTACATTTATTAAAAATGAATATTTTTATATGAAGCACTTACTAAATGAAGAAAGGGAATGTTTTTTTTCATATGTATGCGGTGAAAATGAATTCTCCACCGCCGTGACCATTATTTGAGTTTCGGCTTCCTCCACAAGCCATAACTTTTTTTAAAATTAAAAATAAATACCAAGTTTTAATTTTATTTTATTTTTGTATTGAAAATGGTTTTATTATATCAATATTTTGTATTGATATATTGTGATTGAATTTGGGAAATGTTATGTTTCCTTTATTCATGTTTTATGTGATACGATTATGTTATGGTTTATGATATGTTTAAACCTGTTCATATGAGGAATGCATTGGACTTAATAAGTGATGGGTGGAGCCCGGTATAGCTCCTCGATGCATCGGTAGGTCTCATGAGACAAACTAGTGTCTTGGCATGAGGCCTTGAAATAATCTTATTTTTAGTCTTAGAACGAGGCCTTGGATATGTGGTTATGATAGTCTGGCATTATGTATTCCATCATTATGAAAGTGGTTATTGATATTGCATGTGATTATTCGACTAGTAGAATATCCATGTGAATTAGTAAATGGCATTATTTCATTTTATTTTTGACATATTATGATGAAGTTCAAGTTTAAAAGGCTTTTGTTTTAGTTATACATTTCCTTAAATGTTAATGTTTATTTATGAAAGCTTCCACTATATTGTTATCCTTACTGAGCATCTGAACTCACCCCTTCCAATGTTTTAATTTTTCCAGGATGTGAAGAAGTATATTATGAATGACCTACAGGGATAGTATGAGGGGATATGAAGAAAATATGTTGTTGTAGTTTTTTTTTACTTTATGATGTAATGTAAGACTTATGAATGTATCTAGTGTTTCCAAGGCTACTAAACTAATCGGTCTTTCAAGAGTTGATCTTTTGTGATCATTCCAATGTTACACAATAATGCACCGACTCTGGGTAACTGGGGTCGGAGCATTACAGATCATCACCTGGATATGGATTAGAGGAATTTTTCATATACCCATCTATTATTTTTTCTATCCCAAGATATTTAAGGGATATTAATACTGATAGTTTATTCAATTAGAGTAGGATCCCTTACCATTCATTGAAAATTATGATCATTTATTGGAGCTCTAAAATTACACTCCTATTCATTTAGGTGATGAGTTATATAAAAATAAGTGAATTAATGATTTTATAATGCATGACATCCTATAATAGGTGAATATATTTTTTCATACTAATGTATATGGAATTATGAATCTTGTGCTTATCATGGAGTGTAACCCGAGAGAGGCTGGATGTGTGAGCCAGGGTAGTATGCTACCTTGATATAGAACAACATGGACCAAAATTATAAATCATCATATGAAGAATCCATGTGGTGATATTAGTAGTCAGGGTATATACTCAGGTAGCTAGGTGAGTTTCCATCAGTGCGATAGAATGGGATAAATGAAACATCAGTGTACGAGGGGTCCGTTTGAGTGCTAGTCATATAGAAATATGGGTCATCTATAGTTATTTTGTATATCTTTTGCTATAGTAGCATGTGAAAGAGAGTCTAAACTAATTCTAAATTTATGATCAGGGTTAAAAACTACTCATTAGGTAGGAATATGGAGTATGGCTAGACGAGAAGGATTAGTAGGTGGTAATGGATGAGTTATCCAGACACTAGACATACATTACAAGCAGAGGAAACTCACTTATTGCATTCAAGCTATATGATAGGGCCAAGAAACAGGCTATATATATGTAGTGAAATAGATACCTAATGAGAAGTGTGTCAAACCTTTTATGGTGAGAGGTACTATTCTAAGATCCTCTATGTCAGTATCTACTCATTTAGATACAAGTGCTTATCATTACTTGATATTCGTGTGTATTGTGGAAGGCCTTCAGATCAATGTTCATTTTTCCTATGGAATGATGACATTGTATACTCTTTTTGGGATATTATTCGTGAGTAAAAGCCAGTGTAGGGAGTACCCCTTGAGATAAGTGGGTTTTGTTTCATACATGACATCTTTTTCCTCAATACGATAGGGACTGTTATCATTATTAAGAAGGATTGGCTAGTTTATTTTCATGATTATGTTGAAAGATATATCCAAAGTTTGAATTTCTTGTCACTAGGAGGTATGGTTTTTATTGACAAGGGTGAATGAGATGTCCATGTGAGCTGAGCTAGACCCGAACATCATGGGTTAGGTGGAATGATTTCCCAGATTGCTATATCATATCTAGATAATCAGAGAACACATCAGGAATATTTCCCTCTAGTGGTAGATTATTTCTGGGACATTTTTTAAAATGAATTTTCCAGAATACCTCCTGAGATATAGGTAGAGTTTTCTATCATGATAGTTCCTAGAGCTACAATGGTATCCATTCCTCCTTACATGATTTCTACTATTGAGTTGTAGGAGCTCAAGCGCTAGCTAGAGGACTTGGATGCTAAGAGGTTTATATGAACCAGTTCTTCTCCATGGTTTCACTAGTAATTTTCACCCAGAATGATGATGTAAATATCATGATTTGCATTGGTTACCATCAGTTGAACTTACCTATGGTTAACAACTAGTATCCATTGCCTCATATAGACAATCTATACCACAAGATCATAGGATCAACTGGTTTCTCTATGATAAATATGGGATAGGGTTATCATCCGGTAAATTTTACACTATAATACATAACACATAAAAAAATCCATATTATATATTGATTTTATGAGTATTTGGTCATGTTGTTCGGTCTCATGAATGATCTAGCAGCTTTCATGACACTGATGAACCAGGTCTTCCATCCATATATGGATTATTTTGCAGTGGTATTCATGGTAAACATTTTTTCATTCACACACTCAAGATGACCCTGAAAATCTTAATGATATTATATTTAATACATTGAGATATCATTAGTTATATGATAATCTCACAAAGTTACACTTATAGATGGATATGATTCACTTTAAATGTTATATTTTTTTAGGGAAAAGAACATTAGTTGGCCCATAGAAGGTGATGGACATAGTTTCTTGGTAGAATCCCAAGATAATATTTTATATAGAGTGTTTCTTGGATCTAAATGGATATTACAGTTCCTCCATAAAAGACTTATCATTCCATGAAGAACCACTTACGAGATTGATTTAGAATGGTGTGATGTTTATATAGCTATAATCCTATCAAAAAACCTTCTATAAGATGAAAGGGAGACCAACATTAGCACGGATCTAGATTCTTCTAGTGGTGGGAAGAAGTTATATAGCCAATGTGATGCATAATTTATTGGGATAAGAGTAGTTATGATAAAGGGGGAGTGATTCACGATATAGAAGTCTTGTCAATTGAGTACAGATGTAAGGAATTTTCCAATGGATGATATTGAGTTAGCCATTGCTGTACATGCATTACGATGTTAGAGGAACTAATTACTAGGGAAATTTTGTGGGATATACAAACCAAAAAGGGACCATGTATATATTTTCACTCTATGAATTGAATATTAGAAAAAAAGTTTGATTGAATACCTTTATTCCTTAGACATATACATTTATTATATTACCAAAAAGGAAAATTTAGTTTTCGATGCTATATAAATGAGGACTTAGACACAAGTAGTTTATGAGGATAGCAGTGAGTGGCTACTTATTTTCACATTTTTTTATATAAATTTGGATGTTCAAGACCATCATAAATACTATTCAATTGCATAATCTTCACTTACCCCTTCACTTTTGGAGAGAGTGTGGATGAAGCAGTTAGCAGAATTAGAGGGCTTTATCCTACTGGAGAGCATTTCAGGTGATGACCCACCACCTAGTTAGATCATTGATAAATATGAGTACTTACGCATCCATGTATGTGTCTGGGTTCATAGAGATGCATGAGAGTATTTAATGTGAGCGTATGATTCCTCTATATGGGTTTTACATCCTGTTATTACCAAGATGTATCTTAACTTATACCATCAACACTGGTGGCTGAGGATGAAGTGGGAAGTTGCTGGGTTCATTACTTAGTGTGCCACCTTTTAGTAGTTGGAGGTGTAACACCATTGACTAATAAATATTTTAAAATGGTTTTCTATTCGTGAGTGTAAATGTGATGACATCACCAAGGATTTCATAATTTGATTTCTAATATCACCTCAGGGAAGTTATGTTTTATTAGTGATCATATATTTTTTGACAAAGGTTTCCCATTTTGTACCTATTCGAGAGACACTTTTAGTGGATGAGATTTAGAGTCTCAAAATTCATGTGATCATATGCCTCAATGGGGTTCCGTATTCAATTGTAATAGAAATAGAAACACAATTCACTTCACAATTCTTGTAGGGGTTATATAGGGAACTAAAATCTCAACAACTGCTAAGTACAACCTATCACCCATAGACCAACGACCTATCCGATAACATGACATGAGTTTTAGAGGACATTGTTTGAGCATTCATCCTTGATTTTGGAGGTTCTTAGGAGAAACACTTACCACTATTTATGTTCCCTTTAATAAGATATTTTAGAAAAAAAATACAGATAGATTCTTATGAGTACCTATACAATAGGCTATTTCTTCCACCCTTATTCTTGTTAGAGACAGAAGAGAAAGTTATAATATGTACGCATATAATTTAAGTGAATTTTGAGAAGGATTAGCTTATTAGGGAGAGGATTTATACTGTTTAGTCTATACTAAAATCTCAAATCGATCTTCATTTCCAAACACTCGAGTTTGAGATAATGTGTCAGGTTTTCTTATGAATTCCACCTAAACTGGGGCATAGGTAGATTCAGAAAAAGTGATGTTATTGCCTTATTACATTAGGCCCTTTGAGATTCTAGAGAGAGTAAAACTAGTTTCCTATCTATTGTAATTACCTCCAAGGTACTAAAACATGCATGCCATATTTCATGTATCACAACTCCACTGATATCATTCTGATCCATTGCATATATGCCAGTTCAAAGAGGTTGAGTTAAATGTAGATGAATTCTTTGAGGAGAATCCAATCAAAATTTTTCATTGATACATGAAGATTCTATGTGGCCTGTCAGTTCCATGGGTCTTTGTTCTATGTAAAGACCATTATTTACATGATAAGACATGGGAGTGGGAGGCTTAAGTACATTCTCATGGGATGAAGTTATTCTTAGACGATGCATTACCACCTTGGAAGGGAAATATAGAGATAAATTTCTTTAAAGGGGATGATTGTGAGAACCCATATTTTCTATGAGGTATGAAACCTTTCTATCTCCATTAATTTCTTAAAATTTGTTCTAATGTGAATGACTAGTGGGGTTAGAGAAAAAATGGTGGTGTTCAAGGCTTGTTTGGATCCATGAGTCCGAGATTTTGGAAGAGGTAGCCGGTTTGAATAGTTAGTAGAATTTGTGTAGCCTAGGAAGCATGGTTTGTCTTAACAATACAGAGTGGACCGGTCCACAATCTAAAGCTGAAAGGTTTAGTGAAACCATGAAACCCACGTTTTGTAAAACCATGCAACCCAGGCTACATGACCATATGTTTTCTGTAATGTTTTTAATAGGGGGAAAACATAAGTTCTATATAGAGTTTATCTAACCATGCATCGTGATTGTGTGAGGGGGTATTAATAAAGTTCTAGGGTCAATATTGGAATATGTTTTGTCCATCTTTGTGAAAAAACAATTCACCCCCATAGAGTAAGGTAAAATGTCCTTTTTGACCATAAGGGATTTAAATTTTTAACCCCTCTATCCCTTTTCCATCTTCTTCCTCATTGGATATCCTCACCTCCCTTTTTAAGCTTCCATTTAAGATGAATTTAGGGTTTTCCATAACATCCTCCTCTAGATTCCAATTTTTTCCTTCATTCTCATTGGATAAATATTGGAAAAATCCCTAGTCCTCTTTCACCTTTTATTTTTTCTCTCTAAATGGAGTTATTTTGGTGCGAGTGCATATGTTGTACTTTATGGGGTTTGTTTCTTTTCTCAATTTCTTCCATTATCGCCATAATTAGTAGCCAAAAATTGATAAGGAGTCTATTACTATTCTAAGGTTATTAATATCATGGTTTTACCTCAAATTCTTGGTGTTTATATATTATTCCATTGTCCCACATGCCTAGTTTTCGAAGATATTTGATTTAAATGATTTCATCCATAAATTTCACGTATATGCTTGATATATACTATTAATTAGAACCACTTAGGTTTAATTAAGGGATAAGGACCTAGAATTTGAACCACCAATTATGTGTATTGTTAAATTATATTAAACCACTGTGTATGACATCATTATTTGATTCAGCTTTTAAGGTCTGGAATTTTTACCCTTTCCTTATATATGCCATGTAAAAAATTAAATTGTAAATTGAATAATGGAAATGAGTAATGTAAGTCCATATCCCTACACTATAGGAATACTTTCTTACTCATTTATACCTAAGAAATATTTCATAATTGAAATGGCCAATTAAAATGAATGAAAGGTTTCATGTGATTCTAAGTATTCTAAGCCCATGCTATTATTTAAACAATATTTAGAGGTGATTTAATTGATTATAATTATGATGAAAAATTTGATTAAAATGAGTTATTATATGTCATTTGTAGACTATGAGACCCTTGGGTTATACATGGGTTCATTTATGAACACCCTGGACGAGATCATCTAGAATCTATCTCATATATTCCGGAGTGAAACATAGAATCCTTTATAGACTGCTAAGGATAAACTTATAAGGAAGAATATTATTATGCCAAAAATGATACTTGGACTAACTATGTGGGATTTTATGGATGGAATCCGAGGGAATCTTTTCATGTGCGCCATGAGTGACATGTGTTCTCTCTTTATGTACCCCCATGGATGAACTCAGTGGGTGGTGGATTTTTAAAACCCCTAGAGTGAAATTGGGACTCTTATGATATATTCCTAGGAAGAGCTTGCAAGGTGTTTGGTTCTTGTTATCCCGGGAGTGAAACATGGGTTCCAATTTAGGAATTCCAAAGAAAAACTATGTTTAGTTTCATATTGAATAATAAATAAAATATTATTATGACGCATCTTTCAATCCAAAGAACAAGCTTAGATTCTGTTGGAACCTTATACTTTAATGATTTCTTTATTATATACATCATGTTAGATATGATATATGGGGGAAACTTGGGCTATGATCTAGGTCTCGAGACATTATTTTAAATTAAATCATCATTGAATGATTACTCAGAGACAACTCAAATTAGGCTGAAGTAAGTGGTAGAGGACAGGTGTTTGATGAGAAACCAGACTTTTGTGGTTATTTATATACCACAATTCATTTCCATCTTTATTATTACTTGTACACTATTTATTATATATTAAAAAAATTTATGAAATTATACATCATTGGTTGGGACTACTAAGTTCATATGATACCCTACATGGGTCACCTATATTGTACCTAGACAGACTTAATGGATATATTAATGGACATGGGAAACTGCCCAATTTCTTATACTTTATTGATTGTATAATGGGAGTGGGGGAGAACAAGACCGAGCTGTAATACCCCAAGATTCCACGGTACATTTCCCTTTGAATAATTCAATAGCTTGCATTGTACAAAACTTCAAGATTCTAACACATCGTGACCAATCAAACTAGCCATTATGAACAGTAATACAAACTTTTTAAAATTTTATAAATTTTATTTTTCAAAATGGACTTCATTTTTGAATTTGGAATATCAAAATTATATTAAGGTGAATTTTTGGTATTTTTCTGAAAACATTCAATTTTTGATGAATAGTGAAAAACACTGCGTTATTGGTTAAAACCGAATTTTTATTTATATAATTATTTATTATATTTAAATTTATTTTAGGTTTAAATATATACATAATTCCTATATATGTTTAATTTAATTCATTTGAGTCATTTTATAATAAGTTTAGATATATATAAATTTTATTGAACTTTTTACTGTCTTTTACCCATCTTCTAGGGGCATTTACAAATTTGCATAAAACTTAATTTTACCACTTCTATGATTTGAATTTCAAAAATCCGAGATACACGGTTAATATCAGTAAGTAAAATGTGGTTCAATAAGATGAAAATAATTTGTGGCAAATAGTAACTTTTGGATTTTATTTACCACGATTAAAAGTAAATAGGGTAATTAAGGGTAAAAATGATATCATAATTACCCTAAAACATGTCCTAATTCTATTTTATAAGTATAATTAGACCAAAAAACCTTAGAAATAAAATATTATCCTCTTTGGTTCACTTGGATTAAATTAGGGAATTTATTATTATTTTATTTAAAGAAGAGTTAAAAGAGTTAAATTCAATGTTTAATAACTAAACCATTTTTAATATAGGGTTATATATAAGATAAATTCGACTATAAATATTCATTATAAATATAGAAATATTTTATATATAATTTTATTTTATTTATAATTTTTATAGATTAAATAATTTAATTTATTTATGACAAAATGATGATGCAGTAATTACCTTATTAATGAAAGATTAAAATAATTGATATTATAAATATCCAAATAAATTACATTTGAGACTTTTGATGAATTACAATAATCTTATAGGTTAATATGACATGTTATGGTTGATTAAATAATTTTTTTTGAAGTAATCTTGCTGTTATGATTTTCACAAAAACCAAATACTAAAAAAATGTGAAAATTGACATAAATGAGTTTTTAAAACAAATACTATATTATTGGTTAATATAATATTCCTAAAAATATAAGGTTCGACCAAAGGGCTTAGATAAGGTTATATATCTTAATAATGAACCAATTGTGGTTCTATTGGATTGTTATAGTATGTTTATGAATCATATAATATAAAAACACAAAGAGACATGATAAATGTCAATCTATTTAACTAAGAGTTATATCTAAAAGATAAGGTTAATATGGTGGCGTAAAACTATATAGAACATATTGTTTGAGTGTTTTTAAACCCATATACACCTTATATTATAAATAAATCATTTTTGGATCCATTATAAATCGAAAATGATTTTATTATAAAATAATATTTCAAGCTTTTCCTAATGTGACCCTCACCTCTCTTATAAATGGGTACTTCCCCTTCTCTTAATTTCTCACCTCTAAAACCATTTATCTCAGCCAAACCCTACCCAAATATCCTCCCAACATTCCTTTATTCATCCTAGAGGCCTTTATTTGGTCAGAAAGTCAACCTAAGGATCCCTTTTGATCAAATCAAAAGGAAGAACCCAAAGTATAGGTAAATACTTCATCACCTCCTTCAAGTTCTTTTCTACTTCAACATCCTCATTATTTGTTGTTTCCATTATAAAATAATAAATATAGTATCTTATATATACTATGATGTTATTATAAAAATGGTACAACCATATTCATTATTCTATCCATCATATGAATGACTAAGTCACCAAACATGCGTACGTACGGCTTACCGTCTCCGCGTCGTACTGTAGTTTGTTAATAAAAAACTTCATTATTTGGATGGGTATAATAATGAGTATAACTGATGTAAATAATATATATAACATGTTAATGACTCTTTATATATGATATAACATCCAATTACGTACGATTTCACCATCAATATAATGATATTGTCACTCGTGCATATATATGGATTGCCGTCTCCACGAACGCGATGAGATTCATTACCCATCGTAATCATTCAAGAATAATTTTCATTTTATGATTAAAATAATTTTTAAGAACTTAATATAATTCTGGATTAGAATAAAATACATCCTATCCATAACAAACATGGCTTACATAACCGAGCATATAATGGAAAACGGTTCAGTTAACACCCGAAATGATGATACTACTAACATATTATCGACAAAGCAATATTAAAGGATCATATATGATATAATATTTATATATATAGATCTTTCATAATTTAATAACAATTATTTAACTATTATAAAATATTTTAACGTAACCTCAACCAAGGAAAAGTACAAGGTAAGGGTTAATTCCACAATCACTTTATTATCTGTGGTTGTTTTTACGTTCGTATCTACTGAGTCCTCTTTATCATCCACATCCATGTTTTCTTAAAAATGTATTTCAAAACATTTTTTCTATTTACTAGACAATGGGTTAAAGTAATTTATACCCTTATTTGATCTTATATGTTTAAAATGGAATCTTTTTTTCATTTTCCAAAACAATGTACTTTATTACCTTTTCGACAAAATTAATATAAGAATGCTTTTAACTTATACGACGAGTGAGAATATTTTCTACTGTTGTAAAATTGTCTAAGATTCCCTTGAAATCTTATATGAATATTTTCAAAATAAATGTTTTTTATAATTATATGACTTTTAAATGATTTTAAAATAGAAAGAGATATTTCTCTAAAAAAAGTTTTGATTTCATCTATGTCAACATCCATTTGATGGATTTTAAGCTTGTTTGAAGTTAATTTATTATGATACAAATCTTCCATATTGTATTGAAGTTTCTGTGATATGTTTGAATGTGGATGTGTTATTCTTATACCATTCATGGTTTATAGATAAAGTTTTTACATTTTGTATGATAGTTTTAATAAGAATGTTTATGTTATGTTTAAACCTTTTCATATGAGGAATGCATTGGACATTGTAAGTGACAGTTGGAGCCCTCTATAGCTCCTCGATGCATTAGTAGGTCTCAAGAGACAAAGTAGTGTCTTGGAACAAGGACTTGAAATATTATTATTTGTAGTCTTTCATAAGGCCTTGACTATGTGGTTATGAAGTCTGTCATTATGCATTCTATCATTATGAAATTGGATATTGATATTACATGTGATTATTTGAATAGTAGAATATCCATGTGAATAATTAAATGGAATTATTTGATTTAACCTTTCCATATTATGCTAAAGTTTATGTTTAAATGAATTTTTTTACTCTTATACATTGCCTTAAATGATTATTCTTATTTATGAAAGTTTCCGCTATATTGTTAACCTTACTGAGCATCTCAGATCACCCCTTTTAATGTTTTATTTTTCCCAGGATGTGAATAAGTATTTTATAGTTGACCTGTAGGGATAGGCTAAGGATATAAGTGTGTTAAAAAGGGAACAAAATGTTGTTGATGTTTTAATTTCATGATGTAATGTAAAACTTTTGAATTTAAATAGTACTTTGAATGCTAATAAACTGATCAGTCTTTTGGGACATGATTCCTTGTATCATGCCAATGTTATCTAATAATGAATCAACTCTAGGTAACTTGGGTCTAAGCGTTACATGAGTTGGGGCTCTTGATGATATCTGGAAATAGTATTTTGGGACTTTTAGATATTTTTTTGGTAAACTTGTATGTTTGTGTACCTCCTTCCCTGTATACCGATATTTAATTTCTATATCATTCCCTGATCTTAATTTTTTATATGACATTGATTCATGTGATTATCTTGTTATTATACGATAATTGATTATTCTTCAGCTATTAATTTATCTGTATACTTCCCCAATTTTTGATATTGTTATACCGCTATGATACACTTTGATTATGATGGTATATTATCCCTAGTGTCAAAAAATATACCCTCGATACACGTTGGTAGCCTCAGGCATATAGTAAGGCACACTTGAGGTCAAGTAGCCAACTGATTTTGATTACTATTTAGTGAACTAGGTCCAAGATATCACAATTATGAAATGCCTCCAAATTTCTTAGAGGATTATATGGATCTTTATTATAAAATAATATATAATAATATGTATATGAGATGCATGACATTATATTACATAACATTTTTTTGAATATAAGAACCATTTTACTTGGAAATGTGAAAATGCGATATTATATGACTGATGATGGAGTCTGGATGAATTAGAATCTTTAATATTCATATCAAAATATCTAACATTTATAAACATCCTCGGTTCCTATATTGTTTAGAAAAATATATATGTAAAAAGTTATATCTAATACCCTGGTGGTGAAAATAGAAATATTATCTAAAACAATAAAAACACCATAAGTTAAAGCTTCTATTTTTACCTAATTTAATTCATTTTTTTCATCATATGGGGAATGTTTTTTACATGGTAATAAAATTAACTTATGTTCAATTCTCACCCTTTTTATCATTGGTTTCGTGGTAGGATTTTTTAATGGTGTATTTTTATTTTTCCCAGCCATTTTCCTTTTAACCAATCCATTCTTATTATTCACAATAAATGTTTATTTCATTATTCACTTATCAACTTGGATTTTTTTGTTAAAAATATATTTAACAAATTTTTTCAAACATTATATCTTATTGTTTTAAATTAATTGGTTCTAATTATGGGAGAATGGTATGTACAGATATATTCTTATTCAACGTGAATCATAACATTATTTTTTGATTAATATACTATATAATTATGAAGTAATGAAGATTATAATGGATTCCATATTCTTATTTTCACATATATAGTGTATTGTGAAACATATTACTTTCTTAGCATACTTTCTCCTTGTAAATTACTTAGAGAAGAAATAAACTGGCATGTCTATCCATGTTATCATGTTTCGTTCATAACTAATTTGAGATTAATTATAAAATGATGATATATATATATATATAAATATCATCCAAGTGTCTCTTTTAGTAATCCCTCTCAACCTTATTTTCTTCTTATGGTGGCTCATTAGATATATTGGGATATATTTAATAATTTTATTTCTATATTAAAATTTTCACTAACCTACGGTATTTCATTTAATTTTATGTGAAATAAAATTTATTAATGTTGTATTATGATTTTGAGTATCAATTATTTATAAATTATTGATATATAATCTAGTAATATTTGTCACTATTTTTTAAATCTTAATAGCCTTGAACTATTATTTTCGTAATATTTAGTCCCATTAATATTTAAGTGAGAATGGATAAATAAAAAACCTTTTAAATTATAAGGTTTCCCTACTAATAGGATTTAAGGTAGAAGTTTTTTAGAAAACAATATTAAATAAAAAATCCTTGATTTTTTAGGGATTCTTATATCATGAAAACACTAAGCTTGTATTTACTTATAAAATTAATAAACAATTTCACTAGGCACTCAATTGGTACTTCTTTGATGAAAATTTTATATAATTAGACCCACCACTCTTATTAGAAATATCTAATAGGTGGTGGTAGCCTTTACTACAGATGATGAGTATCTTGTACTATGGTTTTGTTCTACGTTGAGTGGTGCAAGGTGTTAATGAATTAATATTTCTTAAAGGGATTCAATTATTTATTTAAAAGGTGAATGAAATATTTTTCTATTTATCATTATTATTAATTTTAACAATGTTTTAAATTTCATGAAAAATTACCATGCATAAATAAATAATACTTTCCACTGAATAATATAGTTTTATCTTTTCTTGAATGTCAACAATTTTATGTGACCATGTTTTATGAACACATTCACATTATAATTAACCACTGAAGACAGAAATATCATCCTAACTTGATTATGATATTTTATACAAACTACTAAATTGTCAAATGAATAATAAACCAACCAAGACCCTATGATCACTAATTTATATATAAATTTAATTTATTTATTGCATCATCATTTCTCCAAATATTTTTCAATTGTTTTATATTTACACTAGATCTCATTTTAGACCGCCTTATTTTGAGGTGCTCCCTCTTTAAAACCATATACTTACATGTATGTGAGATGAAATAAAGTTGTGAAAGTTATATTAAAAAATTTAAATGTGAGAATACCAATTCTTATATAATTTAATGGGGGATATGAATTTTTAAAAGACCACAAATCTATTATTTATAATAAATTAAGAAAAATAAAATTTATTTATGATAATAAAAATAAATGACTAATAAAAAAACATTAATGGGTTAATCCCATATTAAATATTTTCAGTACGAATCAATATTTTATAGTAAATATTTATTTTATTGTATTATAATATCTAATAAATGCAATGGTGTGGGTGTCAAAGGGATCCAACTCCTTGGAAAGGATATTGTTTGTCATTTAGAGAGTGGGGAACATATGATAAAATTTCCTCCCATACCTTTTTATATATTTTTTTTATCTAATAAATGAATTCAGTTCATTTCCTCCCCCTGGTGCATGAGTGGTTTGTGGTATCTCCTCCACCCTTTCCTTAGGTGTCTCTCCTCTCTTTAATAACCCCGTATCAACCATATAAAATCAAATTTATGAACCATATTCATTGTTAGAACTCTGTCGATCCTATTTACATGAATTTAAATAATCTTAATAAAGTTTTCTAACATAAATTATATAGAATCTATAACATCATACATTTTTAAAGACAATGAAAATCCTCATTGATAAAGATATTTTGTTGTTTTTTAGTGAAAAAGTAATTGAAATAAAATAAAATAATAGATTTTCTAAAGGATTTTTGTAAGGGTAAAAACCCAGTAAACACCATGCAATATTCTCTTAAATATTTTCGGAGTCATGTGATGAGTTAGTGTAAGATTATAAGGCCCAAAGAGCATTTCCAGAGATGAAATAAAAATACTATGTATATCATTTCACTCGATCATGGTTTTTGTATAATAATTAAATATCTCTCAAACAATGAATCATATGAGAATTATAAGATCACATTTAGGTCCGAGATGAGGTTTTTACCCTAGGAGAGCCATAAAATTTATGCGCATCGAGTGTTTGGTAACATCACGTGCAAGGATAACTGATTTATTACTTTTATTTATATATTTACAAAAATTATTGAATATGTCCCCAAGGGTGAATAATATGATAAATATGAATCCACTATAAGGTCTGAGATGTGGGGTTTACCCTATGTGGGTCAAAAAATTTATGAACATTGTGTGTTTGTTATGATTTCACACAAGGATAACATATTTAAAATTTTTATTATATTATTTTTTGTAAATCATTTAATATCTCCCAAATGGTACATAGTAAGAGAAATCTAAGACCACTGTTAGGTCTAGGATACATGGTTTACCCTAGCGGGACAAAACTTTTGTGCGTGTGGGTTTTTGGTCAAAACACACTTAATATTATGTTAATTAATAATAATATTATTAGTTTAATTATTAGAAATCATATTTTACTATTCATCATCCCTAACCATATTCATGATTCTATTTTTAATGCTGATTCTTCAAAATATTTCCATTTCAAAGGTGTTTTGTCCTATTAAAATTAGAAAAGCCTTCTTAGTGTAGAGGTAAAGACTCTTACATCAATTTGTGGGTAAAATGGTGATAAAGATGGGTGTTTTAATTGCTATAATTTTTACAGTTTTGAAATACCTAAATGATTCAATTAATTTGTGTGTGGTAATCCTACCGATTTAGCATGACACTCGATATTTCTTTCATGTGATCGGTAAAGCATAGTTAATCCGATTCAGATACTGTTGCAGTGTCCTTATTCTACCTCCTATATGTGGTGCATGAGTGTTCTAGTATTTTAATTGCTTTTATTTTATTTACTTTCCTTCCACTTTTATTTTATTCTCAAATTAACAAAAATGGTGGGTTTTGAACAAAGGATAAACAAAGAATTATGAATCAATAAATTCCATCTGAAAAATGGTTGGTTTAAATAATATATGATAAACCCTGAATTATCAAGGGATAATTCCAAATAATTATCAAATAATAAATTATAAAAATTATAAAATGTTATTATACAATTTTAATAATTTTTTTTAAAAGTTATCAAAAGATAATTATGTAATTTTTAACAATAATAACTATAGAAATTTATCAAATGATAATTACACAATTTAAAACAATGAAAATTGTGAAAAATTTTAAAAGGAGAATTGGAAAATTTTAACAAAAGATAATTTTAAATAATTATTAAATGATAATTACAATTATTTGTAAAAGGATAATTTTGTGAGATTATCTAGGATAATATTATACAATTATAAAAGGATAATTTTAAAATATCATCACAACATAATTATCAATAAATAATTAATGGGAAATTAGAAATTATATTGATAAAAAAATTTAAAAGATAATTTCATTAAACTATAAATGTTATGTTATAAAAAATTATCAAAAGATACTTTTCGAGAAATTACCAAAGGATATTGATAAATAATGATCATATGATAGTGAAACTAAATTATCATGGGTAATTTATGGGAAATTATGAAGCGAAAAGTATAAATAATTTATTTTATGAGAAATTATAAAAAGATAATTATAAAAGGATAATTTATAAAAAATTATCAATAGAAAATTATAAAAGGACAATTTATGATAAATTATTAAAATATAATTATAAAATGATAATTTATAATAATTATAAAAAGATAATTTTAAATATAAAATTTATGAGAAATTATTGAAAGATAATTATAAAAGGATAATTTATGAGAAATTATCAAAAGATAACTATAAAAGTGAAATTTAAGAGATATTATCAAAAGATAATTATAAAATAGCAATTCTTGAGAAATTATCAAAAGAAACTTATAAAAAGATAACTTATGAGAAATTATCAATAGATAATTTTAAAAGGATAATTCATTATAAATTGTCAACATATATTTATAAAAGAATAATTTATGATAAATTATCAAATGATAATTATTTTTTTGGTGAATACTGTGAGTTCATGTGTTTACCTAAATGATAGTTTGTAAATTATTCAAGATAGAGAAAATATCAACACATGTGATATTTTAAGGATAATTCAGAAATTATCTTGGAGAGGTAAAATATCAATGCATATGATATTTTATTTCTTTTTGAAATAAAATATATGCATTTGTTTTTAGGTACCCTTAGTGAACCTCACGTATATATTTGTCAAAAACTATGATAATAAGGTCCACATTGAGGTCTTCATGACTATTGAGGATTCCACTTCAGCATTTAAACCACAAAGAGTGGTTTATTATACTGTTTATGTTGATGAATTTGAGGTAGGAAGTTCCTTACTTTCTTGGGTTTAGTAAACATGTTGCCTTAATATAATTATGTTTATATATATTTGATGAACAATCAAGATTATGATCACATGTAGGTGTGTGTAGCCCTATAAACCATTTTTACACTTTTTTTACTTGACTACTTTATAGCATATTATTTATTATCGATATTTATCACATGTATTATATGTTAAACTTTACTTATGATGATTTTTTATTCTTGATTATGTATCCAACCATGTTATGTGTTCATTTATAGAATTATTCTTAGAGATTAAGGTATGCTAACAATCATGATATGTTTATCCCTTAGAGGGGGATTATGAATGACGATATCGATGAGGGACTCATGAACAAGGTAGTGATATGATGATGCCTCATGGATGCAGTGTGATGCACTAGATTTGTAGTGGATTCCAAGGGGTATGTTATCGATGCCTAGTAAACATTTAGTAGTTATCAATGCATAGAGAATGCCGAGAACATGAATTTATTGATTCTTAGTGTATTCCACGTTTGTTGATCACACACTATAGAGAATCAATATTCATTGTCATACTATACAATCCTTGATTCTTGGGACACCTTTACTATCATTTTTCTATCGAGTCTAAGTATATACCGTCAAGGGTTTGTGGGGGATTGGTTAGCGCACAACCACTCAATTTTTGAGTTTGAGTATCTATTATTTTTATTCAATTATTATAATTATGGAATACACTAATATACTAGATAAAATCAATTTAAGGGTGCATTGGTGGTGTCCTACTAAGTCTTGTACTCACACCCTACTCAAGATTTTGGTGATCTTATAGATTTCATGACGGATTTGGCGAAGGGAACGTGCCCTGTGGTAGAATGTTAAGCTGAGGAGTGTGGATATATTTTGGGCTAGTAAGAGAACTGGTGGGACCTATAACTTACCATTTATTTAATTATGTACACTATTTACATTGGACATGATTTCAACTTGTTGGAGATGTTTTTATTTACATATCATGCGTTCCATTTATTAAATTATTACACATGTTTACTCTAGTGATTTATTATGTTAGTTATTGTTTTCTATTGATCCTATAACACTATATGAAGTTTATAATATCCCCACTATTAAACTTTGTCCCTCATAACATGATGATAAACTTTTCTATATGGGGATGCATGTATGAGGCAACCTAACACTTGAATCAAAATTGGTGGTTTGGGTTGGGATGTTACAAAAAACTATTAGAGGAATAGGAATCACTTATTTTTTCACTTTAATTGGGTTAAAGAATGTTAGATAGAAGTTATGGTAGTTGGGAATCGAGTAGGGGAGCTATGATCGTGCCTGACCATCATAGTTTAGTGGACCTCTAAATTTCTATATAGTGAGGTAATTATATCTTTCAATGATCATTGATTAAATTTATCTTTTGTGATTAATATGATGTTGATATGTGATTTATGGGATTTTGGAGGAATTCGTGCATCACAAGAAGGATCCTAGGTTCACATTTCATATATATATATATATATGTATATATAACTGTTGTTATAATGCATAATAGTTCTTTGAGTAAATGAAAATTTTCACTATCTGTTCATGATAGTTTCCTTGTGTGATATATTTGTTGAAAAGTTGTGTGATATATCTTTATTGGATTTAATTATTTGAACTGAGTACGGTGTGGTGTTATTATATAGTTTATTATTGTGAATAATGTGTATGGATGGATAAAATGGTTAATTCTAGGAGAGTTATACCTTAAGATGAAGGTAGACTCTTAGGGAAGCCTTTGTGCGATCCCATAGATTGCATATGATCTGTTTATGTTCAGAATGTTCCTTAATGTTACAGATGATGTTGCATCCACATATTCTTATGGAACCACTTTTTAATAATGTCTAGATTTCTTTGGTGTGGGAGGGTGTTTTTTTACCACTATATGTATAGTAGAATGAATATGAGCATCCTCCAGCACCTGTTATGTGGTTAGTTCATCAAATCCACTTAATCTAGAAGTCATTCACATTGTGTGTGACCTTATAATTAGATTCCATATCTATGGTCAAACCTGTTTTGAATTTCCATTATAGCATTCTCCATACCAGCAGGGTGTGAAAGTTTCTCATGATACTGAGGAATGAAATGAAATAATTTATAGAATCGTTTATACAGTAGTGACTCTGAAGGGTTAGAAATTAAAGATGAGATAAGGATCATGTTGGGTGTGAATCCATTTTGACACCCTTGGATTAAATTTGTGAAAAATGATATGAAAGGGTTTCAAGGAAAATAATAATGAATTTGATCTAGCTGTTACTATCCACGCTCATAATTTTTTGTCACACTATCTCTTTAGTGAGATATTTTTTGTTAATATGGACCATAAATAATCTACTATGTCTTCACACATAGGGACCAAAATATGAGACAAAAGAACTTAATTGAGTATCTTCATACATTCATTTTTCATATGATTTATGCACCTATAATAGGTAACATCATTGTATATTCTCATATCCATAAGGCACAGGCCGATCAGAATCTTGGTGAGAGTATCTTTGAGGAAAAGCGACACTCAATTAGATTTTTTGATTATTAGAGGGTGAATGACTTAGAGGAAAAAGGTTTTATGATTTATGTTCCTTTTGGTTTCAAACATTCAATTGTAGACTAGGTAATGGCTAAACATAAGTTAGATTCAGAGTGTGCTCTAACGAGTTAACAACTAGCTGGTGGTGACTCCATATGTAAATGGTCGATGGATGATGATGATGTGATCTTGGTATATGGGATAGTAGTAGTCGATTATTCCATCAGATAGGGGAAGATTATGGATTAATATATATATATATATATGGATAGTACATCCTGGTGTGACCATGTTATATCATAACATTCAGCAAAAGTCTTGTTGGTCAGGGATGAAGAGATACATAACTAGTTTTGTCTCCTGATACCTTATTGGTCATTAAGTGAAGGAAAAGCACCAGTGCCCTCATGGGTAGTTAAAATCACTACTAATACCTATATAGAAGGGGGATGATGTCATGCTGGACTTATGATAGGGTTATCCAGGACACGTTATACTCATGAAGTTTCATGGTTAATTGTCTATCATCTGAAGAAAGTTTCCCACTTTTTATCGATTAGAGATACTCACTTAGTAGAGAAGTTAAGAATGCTCTATCTTTGAGAAATAATTAACCTTCACGGACTTCCCCTATGTTTTTTAGATATAGATACACGTTTTAAATCAAGATTTTGGAAGGGATTGAAGAAATACCTAGGAAAAAAGTTGATATTGAGCATGAATCACCACCCTCATACTCATGGACAGTCCTAGCGAACTCTGAATATTTCATGATATAATTTGAGATTGTTTACTTGAAATAAATGGATACTAGTATGATCACATTTACATGATTGAATTAATATTAAATAATATTATATAGTATTTTTTAGATGAAACCTTATGAGTCTCATTATGGGAGACCATGTCGACCACCGCTTGTCAGCATGAGGAAGGTGTGTCAACAGTTGTAGCCTCAGGTTTGTTTAGGAGACCTCTTAAAGAGTGCATATAATTGAAATTAGGGTAATAATTTCCCAAAGATGAAAATGATTATATACTGAATATAGGAGGATAAAATTCCTGTTTCTAGTGGGAAATCAGGCCTTTTTTAGAGTAACTCCTTAGTTAAACCCCTAATTTCTAAGGAATAATAGAAATATAGCACTATGGTTTCGGGGATGCTTTGGAAACAAAATATTTGTGGGTATGGTGGCATATCATCCTGAAGTTCCTCTATGTTATTTAGAAATTCAGGATGTGTTCCATATTTCTAAAATAATGAGGTACATGCCCAAAACAACACCTGTTATAGATTACAAGAAAATTGAGTTGAACCTGATGATTCTTATAAGGTGTGTGCAGTGTGGATTACACACTAGAGTGAGAAAGTAATATAAGGAAAAATGATACCACGTATCCGGATTCATTGGAAACGTGGTGTCTTGTGTTTGAACTCCGTGGTATGAGATGTTCAAGAATGAACACTAGAGGATCTTCTTAAACAATATAAGTTGATAGAGGGGGATAATTTTAACCTCGTAAATTTTAAAAGTCAATAAAAAAACTATTTGATAATTATTTATTGTTATGTTTGTGTAAAAATGTAATTTTTCAATATAAATAACCTAATATACAAATTAAATGCTTTTTATAAGTGTAAAATCTTAGTTAACACCTTCAAATATTCTACCAAACATATTAATATTCAATCATTAAGTTAGTGTGAGATGCTGAGGCCCATAGATCCTCAATGTAGGAAGAATAAAAATTTTAAATGTATTTTATTATGTGCCTGTGATTTTTCCATAATAACTGAATGTCTCCAAAATGATGTTTTATTTGAGAAATACTAGACCACTATTCCATATGAGATGAGGGGTTTACCCCTGGCACAATATCACATTTGTGCATGTCTAATGTTTGGAAACAGCACATGAAAGGATAAATTATTTAATATTATTATTTATATATTCCTGAATATAATTTAATACCTCTCCAAAGGTGAATCGTATGAGAAATCATAGACCAAATTTAGGTTTGGGATGTGGGGATTTCCCTAGATAGGGGTCAATTGTTTTTTTCACTGAGCGTTTGGTAAGAATGAACAGAAGTAAAAATTATTTAATATTTTTATTATCATATTTTTAGAGAATAATTTAATATCTCTCAAATAGTGTGTCATACAAGAAATATTAGTACACTATTTGGTATGAGATTCATTGTTTAACCTAAGAAGGATATTTTTTTTGCATGTGTTGGATGTTTGGTAAGTAAACATTTAAAATTTATTTAATTAGTATTTTTATTATCAATTTATATTATTTAAAACCATATTTCTTCTATTTATCATCCTTAAAGTGATGCCATTTTTTATGTGGCTTCATCGACAATTCATCATTTTAAATTATATTTGACCCATTAAAATTAGAAAAGCCTAAATTAGAGAAAATTAAAGACCTTGGATTCAGTTTTCAAATGAAATCATGATTAAAACATGTGTTTTAGTTTGAGGTTTTAATTGTTATGATTTTTTAGGATTTCAAATACCCGAACGATTTGATTTTTTAGTGTTGGATGATCTTATCGGGTTTGGTTGACCCCTAATCTCCCTTGGACATGATCAATAATTTTTGGTTGATCAGATTCAAATATAATCTAGGAATCATTATTATGTGTCCTATGTGAAATGCATGAGGGTTCTAGGTTCTTAATTGTTTTTCCTTAAAAAAATTTCTTCCACTTTTCATTTATTATTAAATTACAAAACATGGTTGATTTTGAAAAAAGGATAATGTTAGAATTATAAACTAATAAATTCCATTTAAAAAATGGATGATTTAAATAATATATGATAAACCTAGAATTATCAAGGGATAATTCCAATGAATTATGAAAGGTCATTTATATAAATTTTCAAATGTTATCTGTCATATTTTTACAATGATAAATGTTGAAAACTACCAAGAAAAAATTGCACAATTATTTATAATGATGAATATAGTAATTTAGGAAATGATAATTTCACAATATTAAACAAATATAATTTTAGAAAATTTTCAAACAGAAATTTCACAACTTTATCCAATGTTAATTTTCAATAATTGTGTAATGATAATCATAGTGAATTATTATCGGATAATTTCATGATATTTTCGAGAATAATATTATACAATTATCAGTGGATAATTTTTAAAAAATATGATATGATAATTATAAATGGATAATTTTTTACAAAATGGAATTTGGTATTATAAATAATTTTCAAAATATAATTGCATTAAATTATAATGGGTAATTTATAATAAAATTATCAAAATATTGTTTTTTGAAATTACCATATTATAAAAATAAATTACTTTTTATCAAGAATTAAACTAAATTATCATGGTAAATTTGAGATAAATTATCAAAAGATAATTATAAAAATTTAAATTATGATAAATTATCAAAAAATAATTATAAAAGGATAATTTATGGTAAATTATTTATAGATAATTAAAAAAAGGATAATTAATGATAAATTGTCAAAATATATTTATAAATGGTTAATTTTTGAGAAATTATAAACAAACAATTATAAAAGGATAACTTATGAGAAATTATTTAAAGATAATTATAAAAGGGAAATTTATGAGAAATTATCATTAGATAAATATAAAATAGAAATTTATGAGAAATTATAAAAAGATAATTATAAAAGGATAATTCATGAGAAATTATCATGAGATAATTATAATATGATTAATTATAATAAATTATAAAGCTATAATTCTAAAATGACAATTTAGGAGAAATTATCAAAATATAATTATTCTTATGGGGAATATTTCCACCACACGTGTTAAACTAAACGATTAATTGAAAATTATCCAAGAGAGAAAAAATATTATCCAATGTGGTATTTTATTGACAATTCAAAAATTATCCAAGAGAGTGAAAGTATAATCACATGCTATGTTTCATTAATTTTTGAATTAAAATAGTTGGTTTTGGTTTTAGGGATCCTTAGTGAACCTAGAGTATTGATGTATCATGAACTATGAAAATAAGGAACATAAAGAGGTGTTCTTTACTATTGAGGTTTCCACTCCAGCATTAGAACCACGTGGATTGGTTTATTCTTCAATTGATTTAAATGAGTTTAATGTATGTAGTTAGTTTACTTTTTGGGATTTTTTACTCATGTTTCCAAAATATGATTATGCATAGACATATTTGATGAATGTGTAAGGGTATGATTGAATGTGGGTGTGTGTGCAACCCTATGAACCTTATGATGCACCTGTTTCCGTGAGTACATTTGTTCTTTTTATTCATGTTTAATGATGATCACATGTGTTTTATGTGATACAACAATTATAATGCTGTGTTTTGGTTTCTCTTGCATCCTACCATGCTATGTGTGATTTTATGGTATTTCTCTTAGATCCCATAGAATGTGGACCATCGTTACATTTTTATCCCTTAGATAGAGAGTGTTCATGATTTTTGACGATGATGATGAAGGAACTATGAATAGGGCAGATATCGGATGGTTCATTGTGGATGTTGTGTGATGCACTCGATACCTAGAAGAGTCGATGATGAATTTTCTTAATTCCTATTTAATTTTGAGTATTTATTGATGCCTAGAGAATACCAAGAAGATGAATTTATTTATGCCTAGTGTATGCCAACTTGAATGATCAAACTATTCTGAGCAGCATGATTCATTAGCCTCATAGATAATCATTGATTCTTTTAACACCTTGACTATCCTTCCTACATAGAGCCAAATCATGTACTGTTGGGGGTTTGTGGCCGCTTAGTTAGTGCCTAAACTTATAGTTTTGGATTGTGTGATCTATTATTTTTACACATTTATTACTGTTAGTATAGAATATAATTTTATACATTAGCACATTTGGTAAAGGATGCATTGTTGGTATTCTACTGAGTCTTGTACTCATACCCGACTCGATCATTTCAGTGTCCTTGTAGATTTCAGGAGAGATCTTGTGAAGGGAAAGGGTTCTGTGGAGGACTCCTGAACTAAGGAGCATGGATTTGGGGCCCATCTTGGATAGAAAATAGTGGGTCTTTCTACTTATCATTTATTTTCATATATGGGTTACTTACCCTAAAAATGATTGTAACTTTTGGGAGATGATTTTATTTAGTTTTCATGTATTCCATTTCTTTAGTTATTATACATGTTTACAATGATTATTTATTATGTTAGTTATAATTTATTATTGATCCTATGATAGTATACTGAGGGTATAATATACTCACCATCAGAATTAAACCCTCAGTTCTAGTCATAATCCTCTTTCATATGGTGAGGCATGCCTGAGGTCATGTGGAACCCTTGATTAGACATAATGATTTGTGTTGGGGTGTTTCAAAAACATTATAATATGACCTGAAGGATTTCCATAATAATGTAAATATTCATAGATGTTTTTTTATGGGTTCTGAACATAATATTTCTGGTAAATTTTATATTATGTTCTATTACTTAGTTCCAATACCAAGTTATATAAAAAATAAGAATGATGTACATAAATGTAATGATTCCATGATGAATCACAAGATTATATATTTTCACACTAATTTCCAAATCATTGAATCTCGATGGATTTAAGATAGAATCTATCTTGATCAACCAAATATTCTCAAAATTCCCATGGTTTATTGAACTACAACCAATGTATTCAAGAATGAATGATTGTTTTTCTTTTTGATAATCCAATGATCATTAGAAAACTATATACAAAATTCAATATGAACAAATCATATTTTATGTGAAATTGCTTCTAATTTAATTTCATATTATAAGAGAATGATTGATTGGAGAGGGAATTATTTCTAGGATATTCTCATTCTCATTTTGGAAAAAATATTCTATTATATAAAAATGTTATGTTTTTTTAATAGTGATTAATTCATTTAAGAAAATTAAACTATTCAATGATGAGAATTTACATTATTTATGTTAATAACTTGTTATATATATCAGATACATTAATCACCATCTTGTAACTCACTCATATGTCATGTGATTTAATGAAAAGATAAAATTTTTCTTCTTTCCTTCTTAATATGTTTTAAAAAAATGAATATTTTATATTATTATTTTTTTTTCATTCACTAATTAAAAATTAAAGAACTTATGAATAAATTACAAATAATATATTATATTCAAATTATTATTTTCAGGAATAATATATAATTTTTTTTGGATTTTTGATATTTCTTAATGAGAAATTTACAGACCCAATGTCATGAGGTAAAATTTTTCCTAGACTCCAATTCATTTGAGTCTATGGGACTTCAAGATATAATTTTTATTTCCTCCACTAGGGCCATATCTTAATTGCACTGATTCCAACTTATAAACAATAAGAATTTTCTAGAAACAGATAACATCCCCTAGAATAAAAATGATAAATTATAACAGTGATAACCTCCCACAAATACTAATCATGTAATATGATCACTTTATCTAATGATATCTCATAATGCAGGATACAGATAATGTATTACTATGTTTAAATTTTTATTCCAAAAAACACTTTTGTGGAAAATTGAAAAACCAAAACAGATCTACAATGTAAGTTGAACACCATAAGAAATTACAAAATCATTAAAAACAAGTATGAAAATGATGGAGTTACTTACCTTTTAGAGCTTTATGAAAGGAGAATGAACCATCATGTTTGAGTCCTCTTGGAGTAGATCTTCAAAGTGGCCAGTCATCTTGTCCCATGTGTGATAATACTTCTCCACAACAATCCTACCCTCATTTAAACCTCGTGCCATGATTTTATCTTGTTTACTTATCCAAGCCTCTTGATCATCATTAACTTCCACCTAAGGGAGTATTTCCAGAATTATGTCCTTCTCTTCCTCTGTGGCCTTCAGATGGAATGGATCTAAGGTAAGATCCTTATTTGAATGTATAATAAGATCCAGATACTTGCCTTCCCCATTTTCATCACATTCCTCCTTGGTCCCTTCCACTTTTTCCTCAGTATCATGGTCTTGATTTTGAACTCCATGTTTCCCATTTTTAAGGGCCTGTCCTTCCTTTCTTACACTATTCTTGACCGACCATGTTTCCATCGGTTTTGGAAAGTTTAAATAGTCATTACAACCCTTTGATTTTTCCCCTTGGCCAAAATGCATTTACCAGAGTCTTGATTACCATTTTTTCTTTTTTCTTTCTTGGACTGTGAAGTCCTTTCCCTTGAATTCCTTCTAAACTGTCCACAAACATTTGGATATAACTGTCATCACCTGATTTAAACTCATCTTGAACCTGAAACGGGTCTTGAACATTCAAACCTTCAAAGCGATTGCCCAGATTTAGCACTGAGGCTTCCTTGAAGGAGATCCTTGATAACTTCTCCCTTTCTTCTTTAACCTCAGAGACCACCTTCATTCTAGAGAACACATCCTTCAATTAGGATGGGAACTTTGATATGAAAGTGTTTGGGTCTAGGGTACCCAAAACACTCACCTCATCTGACCCCCTGTTCCTTGTCGCGGTTATGGAAGGTAGACATGCTCCTTAGAAACAGAATTTAATTTCAATCCTTTGTCAATAGAGTATGGATGAACTTCATAATCCAGAAAGAACCCCTCATGTAGTCCAGTTCCAATCGGCTCTACCTCAATGCTTTTATCAACCTGGACCTTCTCATCTGGAGGAGAACCTTATAAAGCAATATGACCCTTACCAACGAAAACTGCCTCTGGCCCTAAGTCCACTAAACACGAAACCTGTTCTTGTTCACATCCAGGGGCCTAAATTTGAATCTGGACACCCAAGTCCTGTTTCAGGTGGCCAAATACATCCACCACCTTTGGGATAGCTACCAACTGCCCACAAGGAACAAAAGTTTTGGCTGAATCAGACGCTAGATGGTTCGTTGAAGTTGGATTGATCCCCAGTGGCATGACTTCATGTGGTTCCTCCCCGGAATACTTGACTGGACCACACCACATCCATCACAATGAACATCCCTCTTCTTCGACATCTGCACTTGACTGAACCTACACCTGCAACAACACATTAAGGCCAGATGCCCAAGCCGACCATAGGAGACACAATAGTTAGTCCACGAATCATTGACAACTGCATGCTTCCACCGACATTCCTCTCTAACTAAAATACAAACCTAGTCCAGCAGCGCCATTGAGAAATCAACCACTATGAAAAATTGGGGGTAAGTAGGATGGCAAACAACATCCGTTTGGCTGTCCGAGCACAAGAATCAACCAACAAGATTCCTAAGAACCTTCAAAATAGAGGGATTTTGAAAGGGAATAGGGAGGTCTGGGAGACTTACCCAAATCCCTGAGGTCGGAGGATCCCGCTTCATGTGGAAATAGAAATACCATCATAAGAGGAAGAAGAAACAACCATTGCAATTTTGAGGGACACTGAATCACATGGAAACTAGATCTGACTCAGTTGCGAACCTAATCCAGATGTGGTGTCTATCATGAAGCCCAACCACTACATGATCCTTTAGTCTCCATGATTCTAATAAGAACTGGTCAAACTCATCGATTGAAGGTATCCATTGACAAAAACGAGCCACTAGAGTTCGGTTAAAGATATTTGAAGCATTGGAGAACTCGGAAAGCGATAATGGAAGATGAAGCAAGCCTTCATGAAAATATGGAACCTTCTAGATGAGAGGGATATCTGGAAGTTTTGGGAGATATTCCGAGGGAGAGAAAGGAAATGTGGGAGGCGAGAAGAGGAGGACAGGAGAATAGAGCCTCCTCCCTCCAAAGAGGAGGGGGTAGCTAGGCGTGCTGCCATCGATGCCTAGGGAATCTTCAGGAGGGCGACGGGAGGGGAGTGCGACTGATCGATATAGACAATGTGTTAACATCATTTCAATATTTAATTATATTTAATTTATTGTATTGTATGGACATATATTCATATATGATGTTCTTGTTTTCAATCCAAACTACCATTCAATATAAATTGTCATATATTTATTCATCATATGATGAGGAATGATAATTCCTATATTGATCATTTAATCGATTTAATACCACTGATGACACAACTAATGAATGTAACCTAATGAGAAACATGGATTGTGATTTTTTTATCATGAACCAAAGTACTCAATTAATGATACACTTATATCAATCTCAATTTTAATGATTAATATTCAATCTAATAAATAAAAATATACAATGAAAAAAACATGAGGGGTTCCTATTGAATGTAAATGATATATGGTCTAATGAAGATATGAATATGGTGGATATATAGAGATAATAATAGATTATATGGGTATATCTAAAGGTCATAATATATCATGAATTATGCCTATTAAATTCAAATTATACAAATTTCCAGGAATCATATCCTATGAATCATTTTCTAAGGTTGTGATATGTTTATGAAACTAAAATTAAAATGTTAAATTTTGAATTATCTTCTGTGATAGATGTTATTATAACATATGGTAGAAAATAGATTTAATTTATATGATGAATGAACAAACACATCTATTCAATGAGTTACAAGATGTTTAGACATGCGTTATAACACATTAAAAAATACATATGTCATCTAAAGAGTTATATAATTCCTTATACAGAGAGAAAACTACCATGTGATGGGTTTTTTGGTTTGTGTAAAAATATAAGTATTCTTCCATGTATCATAAGATCTTATCATATTTATCCTTTGTATTAAAATATTAATTCATTTAAAATCACTTATCATGGGTATATATTAGTTGTTTCAGGTCTCACATATAATGTACCGTTCCTTACATACATAGATATAACATCATTTTATATGAATATTCAATAATGCTCACAATAATTCATGCCCGAGAACTGTATAGGTTTAGTGTCTTTGGAAACATTGATACATAAGCAAATGGTTTGTAAAAATGTTCATTATCCTCCATTATGTTCTTCATATATGAACCCCCCTTTTAGGCATATTATTCATAAAGCCTTTCTTTATAACCATGAAAATGGAAACATAACTATTGGAAATCATAAATTCCCTGTAAGGTAAAATAAGTGAGATATTTATCAATGATGATATTTGGGCATAAGATAATAACACGGGTATGAAAACATAATCATGTTTATGTTATCTACATAAAATATTCACAACCAAAAAAATATAGATAATAGATTCTAAAATAAAGACATATCGAGACACATGATGAATAAGGGTGTCAAAGCAGTAATCATCATTCAAGAGTCATAAAATATAAATATGTATTAATAAGTAAATTAAATCATAATATAGTGAAAAAATATATTCAAAATCAGGTCCATACAAAATCTAGTGGGGAAACCTAGAATGAAATCATTCTCATGTATAAAAACGTGAAAAATCTATTTATAATCATGTACACACATAATCTTGTGAGAAAAGATAAAAGGAAATAAAATTAAAGAATTAAATTGTGAAATATTTTATTCACAACCATGTTAATTCTTGTCAATATCATCTATTGAGATATCAATATCACATTTCCCAATGCATTAGAGGTCTATGACAAACCCAACCATCAGAAAATCAAAAATCCATTCCAATGTTCACCATAAGGTCATGAAAACATTCATTAATGTATCATAGCTTAACTATTGAAAATGAAAAAGTGTATCATCAATATTTCATCATCATAATAAAAATAATCCATTTAATAATTCTTGATGGTATCGTGGGAAAAAATCCCATGTAAAACAAAAGTAACATCAATGGATGTTATCATATATGAGAAATTCTTGTAAATGTTCACTAGAATATTACTTGATTAAAATACCATTTTCATTTTGAAATAACATAATAAATAAATTAAATGTTTCCAAAATAGTTATAAAAAAAATTTCATTGAAAATAACCTTGGAAAATTATAAAGGGACCTTCATAACATTGAGCGGTCATGATTTCTGGAAATTATATTCAAGTCAAAATTGGTAAAATAAATATTAGGTTTACACATTTGGTAAAAATATAATTTTATGAAATGATAATAAAATTTATTTTAATTTTATTTTATAAAATATGAATATTGATAAAAAATAATTTAAAAAATAATTGAATAATATTAACAAAATTATTTTCAAAATGTTAAAAACATGGATAATGATGAAAAAGGTTTTCTAGCCGAGAGAGGGGAAATTATTTTTTCTTTTCATAAAAAAATTTCATAACCCAATTTGAGTACCAATGTTTTGAAAATGGTACTAAAAAATAGTAATTTAAAAATTTAAAAATTGGAGAATAAAAATGAATGTGGTTTATCTGATAAGTATCATATAACTTCTTTAATGGAAATCCAACAATAAAAAATCCCCATTGAAATATGATTGAAAAATAAATCTATTACCACATTGGTAATATCTAATTAAAAATATCATAAAATAGATAACCATATATGTATTTTTAGAAACCAATATTTTCCATAAAAACAATTATAAAATAACTTCATGGGTGATTTATACACCACACAGATGAAAAAAGTGGCGAATACGACATATGTCTCATAAAAATAAGTGTGAGGAGAGAAATACCCTTTACTCAAGTCTCATCATGCTTCATATTCATTATACACTACTGTATGATAAATATGGATTTATTTCACATCTATTAAATCACCAAATTAATTTATAAGTTACTATTTACCATTCCTTTATATTTTAACATTATCCTTCTAAAATAATTCTAATTAAAATGAACATTCGGTTGAAAACCAATCCATTTTGCATGCATGTTTCAGTTCTATGGTTCATGTATTTCTACCTTGGTCATGGTTTGATCACATTAAGAATTTAAATAATTAAATATTAATCATATTTATGTAATTTTTTAATCATTTATATGATGTAGTGAGAGAAAATTAATTATATCACTTTTTGGAGATGAAATTCCATACGTACGCACAAACGATATTTCCATTTATCAGTGGTTGAAAAAAATTAACGGTAAATAATAATTCTTCCATTTAGAATAATTATTTTATAGAAATAACATATATATTTATTTAATAAATCCTTATTACCATCCATATAATATAGAAATGAAAAATAAATCACATCACTTCATGGAAGTGGTAGTCCACAAGTTTACAAGAGCAACATTATCATTTTCCAATGGATGTAAAGGTAAAAAGGTAAAGAAGAACATATAATTAAAAAGTTATAAATATATTTTAAATTAATATATAAAAATTAAATCCATCAATATGACCATCCATAAATTATTGTGATGAAATTTAAATCAAATCACTACGTAGAGGCAGTAGTCCACACCTACACATGAGAGTTTCATTTCATTTCACATTAGTAAGAAAAGAGTGTAGATAATGGTGGCTACATAAAAATAATTACATTTAAATCCATTTATGATAAGGAAGATATTATTTTATGATGAAAACCTTTTATTTTAGGGTTTTATAGGAATAAATAAATTGAAAGTGGTAGGTTAAGATGATCTTTTTTCAAAATGCCTTTGTTATATCTCTGCTTAAGGATGCTTAGAAAGGTATATTAAGAAGAAACAACCTCTACATCATGTATAAGGAATTTTAGAATAATATTGGGTTGGTTTTGGTTAATATAGGTGGATTAATTTAATATAAATAAGAGAGAGGATTGGTGTCCTTTTAGAAGGGAGGGAAAGGGAACTTTTAAAAATTTTCCACATATAAAAATATTATAAAGTCACATTCATTGTGACATGGTTAAAAATGTTATTCATTTGGAATTAAATTTGATATCGAATATAAATAAACTCATACAATATGACTTATATATTTTTTTGTCATTTTAACCCTTATACATTTTGTTTAACCAATCATTAATCCTTTTTATCATTAACCGTGATAACACATTTTTCAATCATTATGGGATATAAATTTATATATAAGGTTAAAATTGGAAAAAATGGTAAATTTTCTAAAAATTTTGACATATCCCATCCCCATTTTCCTCTTTTAATTATTTCATTATTATTAAATCATTTAACAATATATTATTTAACATAAAATACTATTAAGGTCAATTTAAGAACTACTCACATATTTTGGAGCAATAGACATCTATTTTGGTATATAATTTTAATATTAAATACTTAAAAGAAAATTATATATTATTAATAATCATAAAATTCATGTGGCATCATAATTCATCCAAAAAATTAACTTTTTGTGTTTTTAGAATCATATACCTTGATTTTTCTAATGCTTGCACACGAATTGTGTCAGCCTTGTATAAGAATTTATTGTAATTTTACAATCAGAAAAAATTATAGACAAATTATGAACATAAAAATAAATTAATGATATTTAAAAAAAAAATTTATATTCACTCATAAAATCTTCTTATACCTATTTGACCATATAATTGAAATTAAAAGCAATAGAGTGATTTTTTTTAATTTTAATTAATTAAAATGATATTAATTTAATTATAAAAGGAAAATGGTTCCAAAGTGAAAAATATTAAAAGTTAAGATGAATATGTTAGACACAATATCATAAAATTAAATAACATAAAGTTTTTTGTTGATTTTTAGTCCTTATATAATAGTTTTAACCATGTTTTACCCATTTTACACTTACAGAGTTGGAAAATATTTTCCATGCTTACTATTCATAATGGTAGAAACATAATATGGTCCTATCTAATAAATCTAATTCTAATTATTTTAAATATGGTATCCATTATTCAAGATTCAATAATGATAAATTTTAGTATTTAATTTTAATTTAAATTCTAAATAAAAAAGGAAAATATTTTTTGAAAAATGCATTTTTAACCATTGAAATTAACTTATATAATATTTATGAATACTATTGATTCATATGGAATAAAAATTATCATTATAAGTAAAATGAATCATATGTGAGATAAAAAATACCCAAAACAATACTATTGTTAAATGACATGACTTAGTGAAAATAAATGATTTTATTTTGAAAATTGTTATTTTCACCATCCATTAAAAAATCAACCATTTCAAAAAAATAAAAACATTTTGTCTAATGCTAATTTTGATATGATGATTTTAGAAGTAGTGTTCATTTTTTAAAATAAAATTTCGAAAATTGGTATAAATTAATTATAATTTCTATTTAAAAATGCTGTAAGAAACATTTATGAAGAAAATGAATTTTTATAAAATTAAATAACTTCACTTCATATTTAGTTCTTATTTTATAAGAATTATAAAAAAAATTTATATTGAGTTGGACCATTATACATATATTTCATTTTTCATTTACTCATATTCATACATTCTATTTCAACAACTTGGTTTTAATGTCCACATTTAAGTTATATTTGTTTTACAATATAGATTTAAATTTTCATAAATCTCGGTGTTGCACATTCAAAAATATATAAATATTATTATTATTTTAATATAAATTTTTAGGGTGTTAGATCATATGAATCACCCACTTTATAAAGGCTTTAATCCCCTATCCCATCACTGGTGGTTATTATGACACCACTTATCTTATGAGGGGATGAGAGGTTGAATCATCTTTAGGGGTCTTGTCTATTAGTCTAGATACTCTTATTGATTTTAGTAATGATTATAAAATACTTCTTAGTATTATTATTATTTTTATTTTGGTGAAATCGATTGACTTTCAACATGAATTTAAGTTTACAAACCACAAGGGAATTATATTATCTCTCATTTGATCAAAATATTTGGTTACATAATTTTTTTAATCAATATAATGACACTATAGGATTTATCACCATCCAATCAAGCATTGGAATCCAATAAAAGGAGATTAGAGGTGTTGTGGAGTTTATATTAAGCCTTGGATAAGGGATTCCCATTTATTACAATAAAAAAATATATAGATTGGGGATATTTAACAAGTCATTTCATACCATATAATTTCATGTGACAAGGGTCATAATTGTTCCTTTTAAGGTCCTCCATCCATGATAATTTCCTTGTTTTTTAAAGAAATGTAGAGTGGTATACTATGTTAAATTTACCTAGAAATGGTTTGGTGTAGGAATTATAATGAATTTTACCTCTCTTTTTATTTTATCCATTGAGACTGGTGAATGTGTTCTTAGGAAAACTAAAAGGAGGTTAAAAAATAAAGAATTTAAGGAAACCATGTAGTGTGTTTTGAATCAATGTGATTAGTGGATAACAATGAGTATATAGAAACTAGTGTTTTTAGGAAACCAAGAGGATAATTTCAACATATTTAATTTATAAATAATAGGAGGAGGATCTTGACATAAGGATCTCATGGGGGGATTACACATGAGCTTCCCATATGATAAATAATTCATAGAAGGGTTTAACCTACAATAAATCATATGCGGTGATAGAATTTTTAAAAGGTGAAAACATGTGCTACAAGATTATGGAAACCCTTAAAATATTTTGTTCATGAAAAGGGATAGTTTTAGAAAAAAGTTTGTTTAAACACATATAGAAATATTATTTCCTGAATTGGGAGACCATAGTTTAAATATTATAAGGATATAGTTGATTAGAAATAGGGAAATATAAACATTAGAAATAAAAAAATTCCAAATAAGATTATAGTTCTTTTATAGTTGGTTGGTTCTACCAATGTTTAATTTGTTTAAAGGATATTGGATGAATTTGAATTCTAGGGGTGGCCCTCCATGGAGGATATACATTAGAATACATAAAAAATAAGCATTATTATATGAATAATATACATGGGGATCCTCTTAAATGAGTACCCATGATAGATCTTGTGATGATTTTATGTCGGGAGTCTTCACTGCATAGAATTTATAAGAGATATTTCTCCCTTATTTTGGTTGAATTGAAAAGTTACCAAAAGGGTTATTGGAAAATATAAAAAGAAATACTTAAAAAAGTAGACCATTGTAATTATCTTGAACATCATAATGGGGGAAAATGATTCATCCCCATAGAAGTTTTTAATATGGATATTTATAGGATATCTATATAATTGTTTCACCAAAAGATGAAGAATCTATTACTAAAAACAAGATATGTGGTCACATTGGAGATCTTCCTTAATGTAAAACAAAACATAATGTCATGATGGATTTAATCTAATTTGGGAAATGATTTAAACTAATAAGAAATATGAAATAATCTAACATTGTGAATGATTGAATTTGACATGAGTATAAAACATTCATATTGAATATTAAACCAATACACAAATGACTTTCTTAATCTAAAATGACCATATAATATTATCTTAAATTCCCAATTAGTCTTCTATGGAAGAAACTAATATTGGAATTAGGAATGGAAAGTGATCCCATGAGGCTATAAGAAATGTTTTCTATGATACTGAAAATGATTCTCGCAACATAAATGTTTTCTCTTCTATTTAAATCATATGTGATCATCCTAATTTATTAATATTTCATCCTTTATTTTATGATAAAATGAATCCCAAATTAAAAAAAACATATCTTTTAATACAATTGTCAGGTTGGGTTGGAAAATTAGTCAAGTTGAAGCTTAAAAAATGAACTATTCTCTTATTTACAAGGTTTACCCATAAAATGTATTTTTTTATTAAAATAAGGGTCAATCATACCTTTAAAAATGGGTTTTATCATTTTTAAAACTAATTCCTCAGAAATGGATAATTTTTATAGTACTTATTGTGGGGGTTTCAATTTCAAGTTCACCATGCTATGAATATTTTTTCTGATGAATCTTCATCCCATGTTGAGTGAGAAATCATGTGGCTCATGGAGATATAATTTGTTTCTTCTTCATTGAGTGTGACACTACATCATGTTCAAAATAACCCCTATCATATGACTATAGTTCATAATACATTTATCACAAAAAGTGAATAATTGTTTTCATTCTAATAGAGTTTATTGCCTATTTTGGAGATAATGAGATTCCCACATAAAAATAAAGCGATTCACTTCATCTATTTGATTCACTATAGAGTTGGAATTTATTTAGGATGCCTCTAAATGATCATCATCAAGAATATTGTGAAATTTTATTGTTGTATAATAAAATATTTATGGTATGATATTTGAAATATTTAATAGTTAACATAGTCTAGTGATGATAATCGAATATTATTCATTAATGACACACAAGGTACATTAGAAGGATCCCCTTATAAATAGACAAAATATTTACAAGATTAATTATATATGACCTTTTAAAGTTAATATCGTACAATATAATGATTCAAAATGTATCCTTAAATAGTTTTTATATTAATCGTATTTCATGATGGATCATTCTTACGAAAACCCTTCATGTCAATTTAATTACACATAGTGATTTGATTTTTTTATTTGGCATCTAGTATCTCATTATGCATGTCATTTTGATTCTAGGTTAATATAATACATGGGATTATTTCACATTATGAAGGACTAACAAATGATATGCTGGTTATTCCTGTATAATGATTGAATAGTGTCACATAAGAAATATGTCAAATAATACTTTTCCTTTATGGGCATTTGGTTTTTCCTATATAGGTGTCGAGTTAATGTCACCTAATGAGATGAGTTATTCTCATACGAGTTTACATAGTACCATATTAATTCTACAGAACCTATGATTTTAATCCCATACTAGGCCTATGTGAGGAGACTTATTCTTATACATATACGGATATCGTTAAAAATGACATCTGATGGAAAATTTATTTTCATAAATTTTAATTAATAGTTGAATTGTTTAATTTTTTTTATAAATTATGTAAAAGTTATTTTTGGATTTATATTATTTTATATTTTTTATTATAAATTGATTAATTATAAAATTTTTATAATTAATTAATTAAATGTTTCCAAACTTTTATTAAATAAAAATTAAAAATATTAATTATTAATAGTGAAATGCCATTTTTAAATTATATGAGATGTTTCATAATTTATATATAAAATGTGTATATTGAAATTATAATATTATATTATAAGAAAATTATAAATTACATGATAAACTAAAATATAATGGTGTTTATATATTAATTATAAATTTCTCAATTTTTTTTATTTTGAATAGTTCAAATTAAAGGCCTTATTTATGAAATTATTTAAACTACATAAAAATGAGTTTTGAAAGTTTATGTGATCATGGTTTTAATAATATTAAACATTTGATAGTTTAATTATTTAAATATTATACATAAAAAATTTAAATAATTTCTTTATATATCATACAATATCATACATATTTGTAAAATAAAATTTGAAGTATAATATGATAGAGTTTTGTTGGTTAGAGTGTAAAAATCCAAAGTGGTGGTGAATTGAGTTTCTAATAATTTTTTTTGTAAAAAATGACTTAAATATAAGTCCCACAATTTATAAAATACTGCATAATTAACTAAAATAGCAGAAGTATATGATTTTATTTCAAATATCTTCTTAGAAGTTCGATCACAACTTAGTTAGAACAATTATAAAACTATTTAATCTTATGAAATAGTTTTACTAGAATAAAAAATGGTATATAAATAAAAAATTAAATTTAACTATTAAATCAATGAATTGATATATATTTTTTAAAGATAAAATATTTTTTAAAATATAATAAAAGAAAATAAGAAAAAATAGACAGTGGAATAAAAGAAGAGATTTAGTCTCAATCTAACACCTAGTCCTCTCCACTTGGATATTACCCACTACTAATATTTTAATTTAATAAACTCATCCAAAAAAATTATTATGTTTTACATAAAATAATTCACAAAGTTTTATTTGATGTATAGAGGCTCTTCAATTGTTCTATTTGGGATAATAAAAAGACAAAAACTTCACAAATGAAATCCAGGATATATACCCTCTACCATATTTCATCATGGGATAATTTATGAAAAAGAATAAGAGAGAGATTCTCTCTCTCCAATACAATACATGTTCTAGTCCAAAATGATATACATTTTAAATCACACATATATCAAAAGTGAAAAAATAGATTAAGTGAAGAGAAATAATTAATTTTAGAAGAGTATATAGTTCTATTATCCTACCAGAGTTTCTTCTCCTCTCGATATCATCATTAAATTTCTAATTGATATGTGAAGATGTTTAGATTTTCTCTAATTTTTTATAGATGTTTCAGAAAGAACAAAGTCCTAGATGTTAAAAATAGAATATTGGTTCATTTTTTTCTTGAAAAATTATTATTTCTATGTTTCATGTATATCTAACCTTTTTTAACATCACACATCTTTGATCATTAAAATGTATAATTTTAATCCAAAAAATAAATTTATAAATCATCATTGAAGATACATGTACTTTGGTAGGAAATTTGATCTCAATAAATTATTATGATCAAAATTTAATTCTACTCATAAATGTAGATAAATTAATATATTTAACAATATAATACATACTTTATATATGATTGCTTTAAGGTTTTCAATGTCAGTATCCACTATCATTTCAATACTTAAGAAGAATTTTGGTTGGATTCTTATGGTCAATCAATTGTACCTCTGGTAGATAATTTGATATTATAGTTGATCACCATACACTTATGGTCGATAAAATTATTCTGTTGGATGGTCTCATTATTTTTAAAATTTAGACTACTATAAATAGGCACTTCATTTGGCAATACGATCAAACTTTTTCTTTGTTTAAAGTAACTTTTCACAAGGAGTTTCTTTTATTTTGTCCCGCGTTCACATGTTTTCTTCTGTGGTCGATCCAAATAGAATTTTTTTCGATATAATTGTTATGATGATATAGCTATGGTTAATCTATTATAAATGAAGTCAGTCTATTATTCATGTGGTCGATTCATTCCATTGTGAAAACTCTTGATCACGATGATATCTTTAGAATCAATGCGCGATCAATCAGTTAATCACATTGTAAATCCAAGTCATTGTGAAATTTTTATTCATTTATAGAAAATAATTTAACTTTCATAAATCTTAATATTTTTTAGAAATAATAACTTGATTCAAGATTATTAAAAATTCAAATTACTAGGATGAGTAAAAAATCTCATACTTTAAAATGACCACAAATAATAGAAAAAAAATATTCAAATGATTAATGATTATGTATTAAAGATTATAATTTTTTGGACCAATAAATTTGAAATATTGAATAATAATTTTCAATTTTTTAAAAATCTATACATTAATCATATGATATAATTTATTCCTATTTGTTCATGATGTATATTTTACTCCTAATTTTGGATTTTTAAAAAGAATTTATTTTGGCTGAAAGAGTAAACATAAAATAAGTATAAAATAATTCAAAAATAATGAAAATAAAAAATTTATATATGAATAAAGATACATCTCATTAATTATTTAAATTATTTCCATAAGACCTATTTGAATCTCATCCAAATCAAAGTCTGTTATAAGAGATGGGTCCTTCCCTATTTTAATAATGGGTGGAGGAGGAGCACAAGTCTAATGAATTGTATGAGGTATAGAAATAGATATTCCTTTGTAAATTGGTCGGATCTATCCAAGGGCCTAAGAAAAAGTGGGACTAAAGGGACTTTTTGGAAGTATATGTGAAGAATAGGGAAAAATAGATGAAGATTTGGTGAATAATGTTTTTGATGAGGCTTGGAAAAAATATGAAAAGATGAATGTCATACAAAGAGAAGAAGGTGATAACACATGAGTAATAAAAACATACATAAATGACTCTAAGATCTTGGTGAAATTACATATGAACCTTATTACTTATTCTGTAAACTAAATGAAATCATATTTCTCTGATACAACTTACTGAGTAGATGAGTCATAACTAATAATTTATATACATTTTTTTGAAGGCTATTGTTGGTGGAGGAATATTCAAATATCTTCCAATGAAAGGAACATAGTTTGAAGATCCTATTTTGTGTAAATCCTTATATTATAGTACATTATTTCACCCATGGTTGTACCTTTATATTTGGTAGTCTTGATTAATTATGATCTAATAAAATTAAACTATTTTTATCAATGAGAATAAATATATATTTTCACTTGATTTTTTATATCCTTCTCACTATCTAAGATCTTCTAAATCTTATAATGAATCCACATTCTAATAAAACCCTTATTAAAGAAGTCCATAGTAGTAAGAGGTTTTGATGAATAAATGGAAGGTTTGTATGGAATGGTTATCAGTAAGAGATACCTTCCCCCCATGATATTTTCCATATCAATCAAATGAAAATTCAGTGCTACAAAGTTTCTTCTGAAAAATTCCATTTGACTCATGAAGTATCAAATCTCATGTTTCATATGATATATTTTTATGAATGACTTAGATTGGATGTTTTAAAAAATACCTTTAAATGTTTATTAAATATTATCATATCTATCACAATTATTATCACAAGTGATACTCAAAAAACATCTTTTAATACTTCAAAATGTCATTATTGAACTGTATGATGTCTGTAGAAGTTATTAAGTAAAGAGTTAAAGAGGAAGTCCCAAATTATTAAGACAAATTAGCTTTAGAATGATCAGTATCACACTCAAAATAGAATATAATACTGAGATCATAAAAATGATCATCGATCTCAGGGGGTTTTCTCTATGCTTCTTCTTTGGGAGTGAAAATCCCTAAGGGTCTCACAACTTCTCTAAGATAGGAATCATAATTTTTTTTAGTTTATTATATTGAAAACACTTTAATTATAAGAGAATTTACTTAAGTATGTTTATATTGGGAAGGATTTTTAGGCACATCTATAGGGGAATAAGGAGTATCTGAAATATTTAATAGATCCTTAGAAGACAGTAGTTGGAATGATCCTTATGGAAATGGAGTAGAAGGAAGGTTTAACACACATTATTGTTCTTCCAATGAAATAATAGAAATGAATGGTCCGTATGGATTTGAAGGATCATCATCATTATCATCATTTCCATCATCATCACCCTTATCACCCAAGTCAACCTATTTAGAAACCTATTTATCATCCTTACCATCAGAATCTATGAGGGTAGACATGTCCCTATAAATGAATAGATTATCTATAAGGGATTATTCACTAGATAATGTAGTTCCAAAGAAGGGATATACCCCTATATAAAACATATGTGGACTCTCCATCACTAGATCCATATCCAAATAACTTTCCCAGTCAGTGGGTTGAAGAACATATATAATTTATCTAGGAAATCCCCCCTTAGGATTTACTCCTTATCACACTATTTAAACCAAAAAGGTATTTGATGATATTTTATATATTCAATTATAATGTTAGGAATCATATAAAATTCATGAAAAGAAGATCCATCCTTTCCCTCTGGAAAATATCTTCTTGTTTCCTCAGATATATTCATAGGATCTTGAGATTCATCTTCAACAGATGAGTAATCATCTTTAATAATTTCATATTGTTATAAACCCAGATCAAGGATATATATTGGACATAAAGGATGTGATATTTAATTAAATAACTAAATAAATATATCCTCATCATAGATCCATATATTTTTACAAGTATTCCATTTTGTTTTCATCCTTTTACAGGTGTTATAATTCAAATAAGAACCAATTAGAAACACTATTATTTTGACCTCCATATGGACCAATATTTTCTATTCAATAAAATTTGAATTAAAAATTGGGTATGAAAAAGTGTGTAATATTGAAGATAGTTTGGTTAACTATTTTATATTATTCATCAGAAATCAATGAATTTTTATCTGGATACCCTGATCCATTTTGTATTGAAAAAAATTGATACATTATATAGTTATAATCAACCTTTCTAGGGTAGATTAAGTACTGAGTTAATTTCTAAAACTACATATATTCTATAAATAACTCATTTACAATTGTTATTTTATTGGTTCTATCATTTTTCGTCACTTATAACCCATAACCAATAATTAATTAGGGATTATTTATAGTATAAAAGATCAGATAGTTATTATAACCAATATTATGTGGGACTGTTAGACAGTCATCCCAGAAGGTGAAATTGAACCCATACCATTGATCAACAACAACTTTTATAATTAAATTATCATGATATATTGTTTAAAAAACAATATTTAGGTAAAACCCTATCAAAAGGCTCAAATTAAAGGGAAACTTTTCATCCATATACCAACTGGTCCATTTTTTAGGATGAATGAATCTATATTTTTAGGAGTTACTGTTTATGAACTACTCATCATTGAATTCTCTCTCAGACACTACTTTATGATAAAAGTTACATGTCTTTGAAAATTTCATTATATGCTTAAATGTTACATTTCTATTTTGGATGATTATGGTATAACTTCTTTTAATGATCTCTTTATTTAGACTTAGAAGACTGAGATTCACTATTTAAAATTATAAAGATTTGGTGAAGAAATGTTTGAATGACATTTCAAAATTGGTTTTTGTTTTAGTTATAATGGATTTTGATGATTGATATTCTGATTTATGTTTCCTTCATATAAGGATTTTTTAATATTATCATGAGTAAAATTATAATATGTATTAGAAATATTTATAAACACATAAAATATATTTTAAAATAAAACAACTAAAATAAACTTTCAATAAAATTAGAACATATGTATATTTATAAAAATATTTTAAATAAGATTAAAATAATATTAAATTAATTATAAAATAATGTTAGATAAAATTAATCATACCTAATACTTGTTTGATATAATCTAATTTCTCACATTTCATTGGAATTATAAAAATTTCTATAAACTAAAGTTTGTTTCTAATTAATTATATATTGATATCTCTTTTTTGAGAATTATAAATGAAAAATTGATATATTATATCAATATGATCTTCATAGAATAAGATATAGGATTCATAGAGGTGTTAATATCTCTTTTCTTACCACAATTTATAGGGACATTTCTGAATTGATATCTATAATACAATAATTTGTCTTTTAACTGAAAAATATGTGCACAAGAAATACATGAATCTATGTACTCAACTTTAGAAGTAAATGATGAAATATATTTGACTTCATTTCTAAACCATGAAGCTAAAGTCTTTACCAAAAGAGGAAATGTTATAGAGGTTCTTTTCCTATCTAACTCACAACCACCAAAAATTAGTTTTCAAATAACTAACTAATTAAAATACAAGTTCTTTAGGGTAAATAAATCATAAATTGGGTTATTTATTGATGTAATTAATAATATTTTAAAAAAAATTAAATGATATTATTTTGGGGTTTCTTGAAAATGCGTATTCCTAGACACATATACATAATATCAGGTTGTATAACAGTTACATGTAATATACTCATAATTATATCTCTATATGATGTTTTATCTACTAACATTCTAGTTTCATTAAGACCTGGATAACATCTTGTACTCATGGGAGTATCTTAGCTTTTAGGTTTATCTATGCCAACAAATTATAAAATATATCTTTTGAATTTTATCTTATATAATATTGATCCTTGTTTATTTTTAATATTTTAAAATCCATGAAATTAATTTATCCCACCTATTAAACTCATTACAAACTAAATTTTCACTATTTTTGGATATTCATTACACAAGTAGTATTTGGATGTTCAAAAAATATTATCATTAACAAATATATGAAATTATAAAACATACATTGAAATTATTTATATAAACATTGTAGGGTCGAATTTTTTTTAAAACCATTTGAAATAAAAATGGTTTTGATACTATCATTCCAAGTTTGAGAATATTATTTGAAACCATTCAAATATTTTGTTAATTTGAAAACATGATTCTAAAAATGAACATTTTGAAATCCAAGAGTTTTTTCAACAAATATAGCCTCAATAATATATTTATTTAGGAATGAAATATTGAAATCTATTCAATATAATCTAGATTTATGATGTGGAACATTGGAATTGAATATTATGATCGCCTAATGTCCAACTAATTTTGAAAATGATTCTTCATAGTCAACACCTTATTTTAAAATATATCATTATGAAAGAAATAATAATTTCTTTATAATTAATATTCTAGAATCATAAAACTTTTTTATACACCTACTTAATTAAAATGATTTAGTAGTATTTAGGTATATATAATAATTCCTAGACCTTTTTTCGTTCAAACTAGTTAAATTCTTCTTGAATTACTATTACACTATGTTAATCATTGATGGATTCATTAATGTTATTGGGTTCAATTTATGACAAGAAAGATTTATTTTCAACCTATTTTCTTATAAAGGATATTGTTTTAGTTCCTATATATGTATATCCAAATAGATAATATAATAGGTGGCCTTTAGGGGTTCTAATGGTTCAAGGGATAAAAGTTCTAGGAACTTAATTTCCAGGTTTTGTAAGTGACAGATGATCTCTTATACGTAAAGTATCATGTTAATCAGTAGAATGATTACAATATTTAGAGTTATTATTGATATTTTTTTAAATATCATCCTAATAATTTTATAATATAGGTTTTGGTTCATTTAGATCTGTCTAATCAAAAGTGAAACGAACAATTTATTTCAAAACATTGAATTTATTGTGAAATACCCTATAATAATTTTAAGTGGTTGAATAACCAAAGAAAATTCATTCATATCTTTTAGGTGAAAACTTTTCAATGCCCTCTTAAAACTTTTTAACATAAAATTTACCACCAAAAACTATAATGTAATTTTCATTGGTGTTTCTACCTTTCCATAATGCATATAGAGTCCTTTTCAAGATAGGAATTACAAAAACTCTATTAATTACATACAGTGATATGTGAACAGAATCATCCCATAAATATAAATAAGTTTCATATTAATTGAATATTTCTATAGAGATTTCTTGAAGAGTCGTATTTATTCATTAAATATCTCTATTTTGTTGAGGTGTTCAAGGGGGAGAGAAATTTTTAGTATAACCATATTGTAATAAGAGAGACCCAAATTATTGATTCTAAAAATTTTGGCTGAGATCACTTCTCAAGGTCAATATGGTATGTCCACTATGGTTTTTATGGATTTAGAATACTTAGAAAAAACTTAAAGAGATTAAATTTTACAAGAATGGAAAAAACCATGCATGTCATGAATAATCATCATCTATAATAAAATAATAATGTTTTTCTATGAAAATAGAAACTCTAGATGGTCTAAATAAATAAATATGAACCAAATTTATTTTTCGAAAGTTGGAGACCTTTTTCTTTGCTTGGGAAGTTATTTATTGATTTTTTTCTTTCCTAACGGTATTTTACACATTCATTTTTTGAAATTACAAGTTATGAAGATAATGGAATAAACATTTCTCAGTTATCATTTTAATTGAGTGTATATTTTAATTTCATAGTATCCTATTATTTATTTATGATTCTCTAGGAAAATAACTTAATAAGAAACTTTTTGATAATGTAAAGAGTCTAAATTAATAGAAAAAAGGATCATTTCTAACATGAGTAAGTTCCAAACCTTTCTTATAATAAAATGTTTTCAATCATTTTCTAAAATTTCACATTAAAACCTTAATATAATAATGTTGAAATAAAATGTATATTATAATTTATATCATCAAAACAAAAACATTAGATATATGAATAGATTCTCTATTCCATTTCTTCCATGTACAATGATTTTTTTTATTACATTGTCACCAAATGTGACATGCTCACAAATACATTTATGAGTTTTTAAAATATTGAATAGTCTCGATTCATGTTTCGGTCAAATCCACTATCTAGATACCACATATTTGTGTTCGAGATCTTGAAGTGTTTTTCCCATATCAAATTAAATAATCATTGATTTTGGAACCCATATCTTTTTCGGTCAATACAAAATAAAAATAAGATGTTTTTGAATCCAATTTTTTAATAGAATATTATAAATAGATCTATAAGATGTTTAAAGAGATTATATTTAGGTGATATATTAGTAGAATGATTTCTAAAACTAGAATCATTTTTAGAAACTAAATCTCTATTTCTATAACATCGAATAAAAAAGTTTTGGTTCATTTATTCTGTCTAGGTTGATAATCAAAACCAGATTTTGGGTTTTATATAACCTAACTTCTCATAATTTTGTTCAAGGTTTTGATTCTTAAAATAAAACCTTTAATATATATTTTTACGTGTTCATTTTTTATCTTCATATCAGTATTTTCGTTTAATAGATTATTATTCTTTTCATTTTCATTTATAAGAGAATAGTTTTCTTTAGCACGTAATGCACAAGCCTTTATATGATTTTTAGATTTACGTTTTGACTCATTCTTTGCATCCTCTATCATAGAATATCATTCATCTAATTCTTATTTAGACTTTATATAATCATCAATAATATGACAATAAATTGTATGTAACTAATATAAATAATCCATAAAGCTTATATTATATTTTTATTTCAGATTTTCCAAGATTTAATTTGAGTCACTAGAGATATCCCCATATTCACTCCAAGTATAATTGACTACACTTTTTTTTGTATTTTTTATTTAAATTCATAATTCATTTTTATTTGAGCTTCTGAAAATCACAATTTATGTATTCTTTTTTTTAATTCATAAAAGGAAATCTTATAAAATGATTCATCCTTTTTCTTATCTTTATTATAATTTCATATATTTTCATATTTTACTTTTTTAGTTATAATTTATGAAAAACATCTTCCTTTTGTATAACCTGGTAAACCATATGACTAGTTGAGCCATCTCTTCATCAATTTTAGTGTCACCTTCACCTATAATTTTATGTTCAACATTATTTACTTCTTTTATTTTTTATTATTTTTATTTATGAAATAAATTGTATTTATTAAACATTAATTCAAGATTTATTACAAAAAATACAACCTAGAATATTTTGAAGTCTAGTATCATTGAGTAATTAGGTACATTACATAACAACTTAAAATAGGTGGCACACAACCATTATTGAAAAATTCTTTATCATTGTTAAAACCCTGAAGTTTGTTCCAAACAAATTTCTATAGAATTCCAGATGTAAACCTCAGATAGATTCTAAATGTTGAGTTTGAGTAGAAATACTTCTTTATGCCAGAAGGATAATATTGGAATTTTATAAGTCTCTAATAAAAATGTGTTGGACCAGGCCCAAAAAGATTACAGGACACATGCATGTGACACCTGCATAGGACACCTATGTGGGCCACCTACACAGGAAAACTACACATGAAATTTACATAGAAGACCAATGCCTGGGACGTGTACTCAGGACCTTCATGGGAAACGTTATTCTTTTAGGGTTCTCCATTTTCTTATAAATAGGACCCTTGGGATCCTCATTCACACAATTGGAAAATCAGAAGAATTATCCAAGATATGGATGGGTATCCACTTCACCCAGGTCAAAAAATTCCTTAGGTGGATCTTAACGACCTGAGTAACGAGATAATTAAAGGGGATAAGCGATATCAAAGTCCCTTCAGGGTCTGAAACACATGAAACCTACACAAGGAAAAATTCTCCCATAGTATACAACAACCTCCAAGAGACCCATTCCCTTACAATGGACCTTTTAGAGACCCATCTAGGGACACCTGAGGAGACCCATGGTGCCTAGGGTAAAGCCTTTCCCAAGTATTGTTACCTAGGTGTTTGATTTTCCAAGGCATAACAAACTCTTCCAAGACTATACCCCTTGATAAAATCACTTGAAATTCCTCCCAAACCCTATATGAAACACATTGTCTCTCAAATCTAGGACCTACGTGAGTCCCCCTTTGAGTCCTTTTCTGATCCACTAATAGAAGGGCTCCCCTTTCTATTGACCCCCACCCAAGGGAGGATAATTTGAAACCTCCAATGAAGCATCCAAAAAGTAATATCATGAATAGGGGAACACCATCATGTATCTTATTTAGATTTTATTTCCTATAATCATATGTTTCTTAAACTTATCCTATTAAAATATCTCGGTCCTTGAGGTGCATATGGATTTGATTTCCAATGGTCATGAGGACCCTGACATTGGGGAAAATTTCAGGGAACTACTTGTCTCTTCCATGAGGGCTAGGACCATTTCCTTCATTGTATTATCTAATATTGGGAGCCTACAATTACATTCTAGGAGGGTGAGGATTACACTTGCATTTCCATTTGACATGGAATGAAACCCTCCTCCCCCATTACAAATATAATCTTAGTGAATCTACACTGGATTAAGCCCCTATACTTACTTGTATGAGGTGGAACTCTTTCTCCTTATCACTAATCAAGGTCCATGTTAGTACGGGTAGTCAGACCAGACTCTCAAAGATATGAAACATTAGGTGGAATAGGCAAATCTATGGACCTGTTCTTCTCGCAATGTCTCACCCTCTTCCAACAATGGAAGAGGATAATTGTGTGGTTCGTCATATCATCTGCTTCCTCTTGTTTCTCATGTTCAAGAATTAATCATCATGGCTTTTGGTCTTAGTATATAGCCATAGTCATGGAATAAACATAGTCTAACACATATTTTGGTAGAGAATCTTACTTTGGATTATCCTATTTCCTTCCATCAGAGTACCCCCATAGTTGTGGGCCCTGAAGGAATTTTATCCAACCTCATGGAAAATCAGGTCGTGTTGTTCCTCAGATCCTCTACTCATTTATATTTATCACATTGAGAATGAATCACATGGTCTTAGAGGTTAGCGATGGTTACAACATCCACAAGATCCCCAAAACCTTTTGGGCATCATTCAAAGTGTTTTTTTCCTAGCCAAATATGGGCCTCTTAAATGGTATAAGCCTCAACGTTTTACCGACTTGGGAATGTTCCTCATGAGTAATCCCCAAAACAAACCATACTTATTAACCAAGGTCATTCATTTCATGAGTAATCCCCAACTAAACTTCAAATCACTGGGGAATCCTCCTCAAGTTTAAGCCTCGAACCAAACCCTCAAATCACCATTAGTCAAGTCACTCTTTATGGAACCAAACTCTAGAAGGAAATCCTCCTTAGTAATAAGACCTAACTAAAGAATTTAAAAGGGTCATACTCCCTTATGAGATATTTCAAAGGGAATATACATGTCTAGGTCCTTATAACCGAACTATATTTTTTTTGATTCCAATCAAAATGGGAAACATTGGAATCCTCTCTGAGGTTCAAATCCCCAATCACAATTCAAAACAACTCTCTATAAGCCAGATTCCCATTAGGGTCTAATTCAACCAAGAAAATCATATCCCCTCCAGGTTCCCTAGGACACTTTGTCATAAGTCCCACACAAAAATTTGACAAGACACCTTTTGGATATATTCCCTTGCCACATGACACTAAACTTCATGATTTGGTCATTATAACATGATCTTAAAAGGTATGACGTGCCCCGTTAAGTGGTACTGAACTATGTGGGTTCTGATTCCTTGCATAAGGATACCTAGGAAGCCCATATCAGGGGTCTAATCCTGATACCAAAACAACCCCAATCTCCATGGACAATGATACATTCTAGAGCTCCCCAATTTGTGGCTAAAAAACAAGAATCATCATAATAATGACCAAAAAATATCTAATCAGTACATAATAGGATACCATCGATGGAGAAACTCATATAGATACAGATTTCTCAATTGATGAATAACCTCAGATACACACATATTATTAGAAATTCCATACATGATAGTAATTTATTATTAATTTAGGGGTGACATGCATTATACTTTGGAATTAATGAAGGATTTATTAACATATCCTAAATCTATAATAGATTCATAGAATAGAAAACAATTTTCCCCAAAAAGGCTGTAATGATCTCGACCTCCCATCCTCTAGAAAAATGTGAGTTCTTAAGAACCATAGTCCATACTCCCCAACAGGTGCCTTTCTTTGGAATGTAGGTCTCATTGGAAACAAAACTATTGTGTGTTCCCAGTTCCATGAAAAAACCTGTTGGGAATTGTTTGAAAATACTAAAACTGATGTGAATTATAATACACAATTAAACCTTCTACAATGAACCATATTGGAAACATGAATCTCAATCATAAAAAATTGAACCAGACATAAATCCTTGACAAATATGATAATGCCACATATCTGCCAGACCCCTTTTTCTCTCAAAATGAAAGAGGGACAAACAAGACAATCAATCATGAATGTGTTCATTCAAATGATATGATTCTTTGATGGGATTTTCTTGTTTTTTATTTTCATATATTCAAGATATTTCAATCAAAAATCCATTTGATCCAATGATGTCTTTTTGGTATCCACAAACACATTCACTCGACACTGTTCTCAATAAATATTTTTATAAGAAAAGGACGTCATCACCAAGCAGTATCTTCAATGATGGTTCTCCAATGCACTAGTCTAAGAGTCCCATTATCATGGCACCATCCTAATCCTGGTGGCTAAACAACATGCCCTCCAACTTTTAAATCCCCACCCATTATATAGTCAATGATGATTTGTGGTCCAAAAGCAGAAAGAACCAATTGCTGTTTTCAAGCGTTTTGGGAGATTATCCCCTGAATGTGAGAATTAGTCCCTCTCATAACTTAGGGAGGTGGATCAAGAGGGAACATACAACCTTGTTAGTATAACTAGGGGTCCTCCCAATGCACCCATCCCAATAGTCGCTATTGCAAATATCACGTGGTATTAATCCTTGAACTTGATGAGAGTTCCATCTTTAGCCGACCGACCCAAGTTATCCAGACACGGGTATACGAGACACCCCTCTAGAGGATTTGACCAGCCAACATGAAGCATTTACACAACCCAATCCCCTATGGAGAATCCCATCATTCAAATTTGGTGGCTAACATAAAGTGGGAATATATAATTTCACTTAATTTATCCACCCATTACACTATCTTTCCAGATTCCAAGGAAGGCCTTCAAATATAGTGTCACACATCGAGAAAGAACATACACCTGCCATCACCTACCAAGACTACCAGCTGATTCATCTGGTATCACTCAAGGAAGACCTCCAACAAAGTTTTGGGAAAGACACATGCAGTAACACACACCAACCTGCAGATGCCTTCTAGCACTCACCCATCCTGCTAGTTGTTCCATCTGGCAGTACCCAAAGAAGTCTGCCAGAAAGTCCAGAAAAAAAGGGGGAATACCCAACTCATTTCCCCACATAAGAGTAATATTAGTAGCCTCTGGTAGGAAAGGAAGGATTGAAGTAGGAACATACCCCTACTCAAGATATGAAATTAATATATTTCCCCTTTCCAATCAATTAAGCAACCAAAAAAATCCTGAAAATAGTGAAAGGGAAGACACAAATACTTATTCATATCCTACAGAACTATAAGGAAATAAATATGGTGACAAGAATAGTTTTATATATATGGATACACCACTACATCCCCAAAAAATGGGGTGGTTAATGAACATGCCACTCCGAAAGAGACACACACCTACTCCCATCTAAGTGGGCCGTGGGTAAAACTCCACCACGATATATAGACAAACGGATCAGGAACACACACCTATTCAAATCAGAGGTAATCAGTCTATCCCAATGGCCACTACAAGGTTGGAACAAACCCAACCAATGAAAAAAACTTTCCCTAGTAAGTGGCCTCATTCTATCTCAATAAGAAATCCAAAATGAATCCTTATTAGAGAAAACTAGAAAATAAATTGCTGATTTTTGATCCTACTCTAATCAATTCTAGAGTTCTTGAAGCCCTCATATGATTATTTATGGCAAATCAAGTACCAATTATCCTATAATATAATTATGGAATATGTATTAGTAATTACAAAGGTCCTCTCCAGAAACATCACCATGAAGTATTTCTTCACGACCACAAACTGTCCAATATTGAGATCCCATATTCTAATTAGAGTCTCAAAATATATCTGCATGGCCAAAAGATCAAGGATAAAGAGGGTTATACCTTTAATATAATACACCATAGTGGTCCTCCTCAAGATTGATTCTGTTGTCAAAGTTCTCCCCACATTAGTATTTAATGTTATTAAGATAATCCTCCAATGTAAATATAGTGACGAGAAATATTTCCTATTATGAGGAACTTATGAAAAACAAGGCAAGTAATATCCGATGTCTTTGCCATTGACAGGTGAAATACTTTATCAATCGAAATATAACCCAAAGTGATGATCATTATCTAAAACACCCTTAGAAAACCTACCTTCCATTGTAAGGGAGTAAGTCTCTACCAAAAGTTTTTATTATGATAAGGCAAAATGAAATAATCCACTATGATCAGATCAGGTGGAGGAGCCCCCAACAAAAGATGAATATGAAATGAAAACACAAGGAAATAGGTGGTTAAAGACGACATACCGGTCATGTTCTGGCCTTTAGCCAACCCTCTGTACAAAAATATAGAGGCTTTGTCAGATGATTTTGTGAATGATTTATGCCTTGATATATGGAAAACTCATCATAAATTGAAAGAAAAAAATATTACTTTATGATGAGTATCAAATTACCATCAAGGTATTTGAAGGGTTGCAATGCCAAATTGATTTGACATCCCTCATAACTGTACAATATCTAGAGACAATAGGGAGACCTTCAATGTGAATGCCTCAGCACATTAAAAATATGGGGACAACTAGTATCAGATGCCCCATATAGGGTTAATATTAGAGGATGGGGTGCACACAAAGTGTAACATTTCGTTGCACTCCATAACCATTAATTCCCATCGAAAGTGGTACATGTAATGTCATAGATTCATGTCACCTTCAGTAAATATAAACTATTCACAACTAAAGACATTTTCATAAAAATATTCCACATATTTATCCAATCAATATATGGCCAAAGGAGAGTAGGATATTGAGATACTTTTCCACTAAAAATATGAAAATATTCAGAAATCCTCCCACTTATGGTATGTTACTCATTAGATAGCACAAATATCTGAAATAGAGAAACAGTCTTCAGAAGTCTGTGATTCAAGTGAATATGAAATGATGCAGTCATCAAATATTTTGAAAAAACTACATAAAATAAGAAGGGAATCCATGATAGTAGTATCAACGACAGTTCAATTGAAACTCCAGCCCACAAGGATGGGGGTTTTTTAACCCAAACTTCAAGGTCAGCAAATCAAGTTTGGAAAATTGTGAAAGTTGAATAAGAACAGAACTGGCCCTCAAAAATGGGGTTTTCTTCACCTCAACAACCTCCCCTCAGTAGAAATTAGTCTTATACCATTTAGGGGAAAATCCATCGAATGGGACGTCCCAGTTCTTCCCTCATATGATCTGGTATCCACAATAGGGAAACACACAAATAAGGTATCTAGTGACTTCATTAAGATTAAAATCCACTGAAAAGATCATAGATAACTAGAAAAGGATAAGATGGGGCCTCATGGAAGGCATAAAAAGTGGCAGTCTCACAAATACCCTAATATAATGCCTACCATGAATTACACATCAATGAATTTCTTTAACACTTCCCCAGGAAACCCTAAATAACACAGTACCAATTAAAAAGTGGAGTTAGAGGAGGATGTTCCAATTCATATGGTGATCCTCGCCAAAACAATTAGAGGAGGCATGAATAACTGAAACCAAATTATCTCTATAATTATGGCCATTCTTAGAAATTATAGAGCATTACCTTTTTTAAAGGTATCCAGCAATTAAATTAGAAAGGGTCATATTTTTCCCCACCTACCTCCTGGAGAGGATAATCCCCTTTCAGTCACAGAAATTTTCTCAACAGGAGTATGAGATGATATGATTTAGAAGACTCAATGAAGAAATTTTCTGAGGTATCCATCCTGCTAGATATAATCTTCTAGAATATAGTCAACATACACCCTTGACTCGAGTAGCTCAAAAATAATGGTTTATCACAAAAAATGAAGTGGATCTAGAGCACTTGATCGATGTGGGATAACAACCAAAAATATACTTGGATCCCATATATAAATATTAAGATTTATATCTATTGGGTGCAGAACTAGAACATGGTCATGCACATCCTTACGGGCATACCCCAATAGATACCCATGATAAATACCTTTTGTGACACCACCAATGGACCTACGATCTACTGCACCAACTCAATATCTATCCTAATATGATATTCCCCAAGAGATCATGAATGAATTTCAGTCACTCATGGATCGCTTAGAATCCATAGTGTAACGGCATGCACCGATACAACTAGAAAATAATCTATACCCTGATTGGGTAGATCCCACTCCTCCTCCTCCGTGCTTCGGGAACCCAATATTTCCCATTTTTAATGGATTGGGAGACTGGAAGCATAATTTGACACATTTGTTCTCTCATTATTATGCCATGATGGTTACCCATAAACAATAGCAGGCACTGAAACTCAAGCCCTTTGATCAATCACTACTGGGGCCAAACTTTGTATAATACACAAGTTTGAACGCTCAAACAATTACAGGGTGGGAAGACATATTTTAGAAGTTTATCTTCTATTTTTTCTTGAAACTACAGAAAATCACAATCCTTTATCTATCAAACTACAAAAATTAATGAATGAATGGGTCTTGGGTTTCATCTCTTGGTGGGAAGGATTGACATACTCATTAAACCTACCATTCCATTAAGAGTAACTGTTTCCCATGTATATAGTGAATCATTATGAAGAATTGTGCACACCACTGAACCATGTGAAATAATCAAGTGGGTTTCACAACCTTATCCAAATTTCTCAAAGACTGAAGGAATCCATTTCAAAGACTAAGGAAAAGTCCTAAGTAACTCCACCAAACCATTGAAGGAGAGGATGAAAAGTAAAGGCTTATACTATTAAACTTAAGAAGGACTCTGTACATGATCATACCCTAAAGCTTATACCATATCATGTGGCTGAACCACCTGAGAGTCATCAATAATGTCTACCTCATTAGGATGATCAAATAGTTAAAATGAGAAAACATTCTGAGGAGATGATAAAAGGTCTATTCTATTTGGAATGACCAAGTCCCCGACTACTTTATAACATCTAAGAGTGCTTTTATTTTAAATATTTCATACATAAGATGGTAGAATATGGGCAAGTGAAGATAAAAAATTCACTTTCTTATGTTTAATGCTTCTCTACCACCGAGATAAATGAAGATAATGAATTATAGGAAGTTAAAAGTAAGTTTAAGTGGAAGATTGGTGACTGGATGGTCAAAAAGGTGATAAAATGAACTCATTCTATTGTTTAAGAAATTTTTCATTATCCAAAAGTACCTTTGGACACTTTCGATATTGTACATCCAACTCTATCGAAAGGTATTTCCTCGGAAATCCAATCCTCCAAAAAGTGACAGGACTAGAAGATTAAGAAGAAAATGCAGAAATATGAGATTATGGAAAGGAAAACATTATCATTGACATTAGCTGACCTCATGTTAATGGTCTCAAAATTGTGGGTCCTGCCCCGCCAAATGGTACAATAAAATCCAACCCACCAAGTGGAATATCCATAAAATGAGGATTTGATCATCATTTTTATCAATGTTATTCACTTAATGGATCACTTTTTGGAATATGAGCATGATTATTAACCTATAATCCCTACAATTAATTGGGTAATAAGTAGAAGAGGCCTTCATAGTTGATGATATAGGGGAAGATGTGGTTATTCTAGGAGTCTATACTTTAACCACTCCCCTACGCAAACATTCTATGTAGCTGAAAATCGTGAGAGAGCTTTCTAATGAGCTCAATTGAAGAATTTTAGTTTCCCCACACATTACAAGGTCCTCCAAGACATGATCACCCCAGAAGATCAGTTAGAGGATACATCATCTCTGTATAAACCTCGATGAGTATGCCTACCTAGACAGCCTAATCTACCAAGAGAAGAAGCACCTTTGACTCCAACAAAAAGGGATTATCCATCTACTTCAAGAACTTCATCCTTTAAAAATGATAAAAAAGAATATCCCATTCTAGGAATCATAGAACAATAGACAAAAAATATGGTGGTTTAAAGAAATTATCATTGGTACATGATACATTTTCTATCTTGGATACCTTGATACTATAAAAAGATCTTTCAGAAGTACTCAAAGAGGTCTTATCAATCCATCAAGAATTTAAAGTTCAGGTAGCTGCTGTTAAAGTGTATCAAATAGATAATGATGCTACAAAATTTCACATAGTCATCTATTTTACAGATCAATATGAGGAATCCAACATATAGGGGCATATCAAACCCCTGTATATATCTGACATGACAAATGACTTTGATATCTGACGAGCCTTCATTGAAAATGGACTAGGAGTCAACCTCATTCTAATCTAAATTTTTTTTCAACTGGGTTTCAGTCAATATCACTTGTTCCCCTATATCCCAATGTTACTGGGTTTAGAAAAGAAAGATAAAATGCATCTTGATGAAATCAAAAATAGTACTAAGTTAATGTATCTAATGTCTATGTTAGAATTTATGGTTTTTAGAAAGGATAAAACCTTTAATGTTTTTCTTGGAAGTATTTGGATACATCAGCAAGAATATATCCCCTTGTTGTACCACCAATGCCTCAAATATTTTATCAATGGTCATATTAGGAAATTTTATGGGGACAAATTCCCATTCATATATTGTAAGTGACAATACATTGATGCAGAATTCAACTATAAGGAAGGTAAACTATCCATGACTAACAATGTCACTCAGATCAATGACCCAAATGATCTAGATATGAATTTATAAAATTATTTCCAACAGATTAGTGAAGAGTATGTGCTCCCAATAAACCGAAACAATTAGGTGATTCAAAATGTGAGTACACATTCAGTGACATCAGTGATATCTATTATGTTATCTGATCCCTATAGTAATGGATAAGATGTCAACTCGCTGAGAAATAATGAAAGGCTAGATGAAAGTGTTTTCATTCCATCCCATGAGCTCAAAAAATGCCATGCTCCATAATCTTGTCTAGAAGTAGTTTTCATATCAATGTATGAAAATGAAGAGACTTATTCTCAGTCCCTCATTTCCCCTTCATATTTCCTAGAAGTTCTTATACCAACAAGATATTCTAAAATGGGTTCTTCATACTCCAAATGTATAAATGTCAAATCCTCTCCCTACTCCAAGAATCATTCTTCATTAACTACTTCCCAAGAAGAGGAAAATAATCCAATTCATGTGGAGAAAGAAGAAGCGGAAGATGTCAGTGTTGCCCCTCTAACATTTGAGTAAGGTGTATCTACAACTGTTGATTGGATCAAGGTGATGAATCTAGGTATAGAAGAAAATCCATGACCCTCTTTGATTAGTACGACCATAAACCCAAAATAAAAGGAGGTGTATTCTTCATTCCTGAAGAAAAAATGAGAGTTATTATCTTGAAATTACATAGATATTATTGTCCTTGACCCCAATGTGGCCACCCATCACTTGGGTTTTCCAGAAGACCACTGAGGTTACAAGAATGTATCTAGAAGGAGACATCCAAGTCATGCCTCCAAAATGGAAGCTGAAGTATACAAACTCTTCAAGGATGAATTTATACAAGATGTAAAATATCAAAAATCAGTTGCTAAAATTTTCCCTTTGAAGAAGAAAAATGTGAAAATAAAAGTATCCATTGACTTTAGAGATCTAAACTGGAATTTTCCAAAAGATGACTTCCTAGTTCCAATCACATAACTCTTAATAGATGCATAACTAGTTATCAACCCACTATTTCATGGATAGATATTATGGGTATAACCAAATTTGGATGGACCTAAAATATTAAGAATCCACCTCCTTCAAATCCCCCAAGGAGTATTCAAATATTGGGTAATTTTCTACGTCTTGAAGAACATTGGTGCCACATACCAATGTTTCATGCATCACATATTCAAAATCTTAATGGGGATGTTTTTCTAATGATACATTGATGATCTATTGGACATGTTTTGAATTTGTTTGACAACCTATTTGACCTAGAGACCATATTCAATAAGCTACAAAAACATATCATGAATATTAACCCATTAAAATGTTCTTTTGGGGTACCATTACAGAATTTTCTTGGCTTCATTTATTCCATCACGACATCAAATATGACCCTGAGAAAAAAATATATCCATAGAATGTAACCTCCTATAAACCATTAATATTAGGGTTGAATTCAAGGTAACTTTTCCTATATCCAAATATTCATATCCAACCTTTTAAGAACGTTTTTTCCCTTCACCAGACTAATAAAGAGGGGGTCATATATTAGTGGAACAGGGACTATCACAAAGCGTTTTACAACCTCAAGAAATACCTATTTCTCCCATTAGTATTAAAGTAAAATTTAGAGGGAAATATTCTCATTATATATGTGAAGGCCCTTGAGAAATATTTGCGTGGATTACTTGTGAAAAATAATGACACAATGAATGAAAATAAAAATTATTAGCTTACCAAAAGCTTGATCGACACTGAGACTCTTTATTCATATATCAAGAAAAAATTCCTAGAATTAATATTGGTGGTTTAGAAACTGAGGAACTACCAACAACACCACAAGGACCAATTGGTTTCTCTTAATAACCCTCTCAAATATGTCCTGATCATTCCTATGTTGATAGGATATCAAGAATGGTGGGTAGTTATTCTATGATAGTTCGACATATAATTCTTGCTTCAAAAAGTAGTGAAAGGTCAGGCCTTGGAAGATTTTCTTGTAGTACATCCATCTATATGAAAAACTTCATTAAATATTGAATTATAGGATGAAGATATATTCTCCATTCAATGAGTCCCCCAAACATGGGAAATGTATTTTGACGGTGCATCTAGGAGACCAATGAAGAGGATAATGGAATACCCTAAACTCAATAAAGTCGGGTTAGGGATCATTATCATTTCTCCATCGATGTTATTTTACCTTACTCATTTCAAATATCATAAGACTGTACCAACAATAAGGTGGAATATTATGCCCTTATTTCATGTTTGGAACTAGTGCTCCAAATACCAATGGACCAGCTGGATATGAAATGCGACTTAGAGTTGGCAATAAAACACCACAATGGGGATTAATACATTGGAAAAGAAAAGATAATCACCCTGATTGGCTGTTTCTAAGGATTAATAGGAGAATTCGATTTAGTGCCTAAATTTAATAACACCCTTCAATCACAAAATGCACAAGAATATTCATTGGCGAATGCACCTACAACACTAGAGAATCAAAACTAGGTTGAAATAGTGATCATAATTGTGCATTTCCAAATGGTTTCATATTTTTTTCAAGTCATAACCAATGAGATTAATAAATCCAATATTATCCCTAAACCATATGGTCCTACCACTTGGTTGATGATACCCATCTGAGACTACCTCTGGAATGGAGTACTACCTCTGTATAGAGATGAGAAAGATAAAATATATCTCTGAGTTTCCAACATCAAGATTTATGATGGCACACATCACAAAAATTACTCTATCAATGAGGATTTGATGGAGTCCTTCTCATGGGAATTGATAGAGAAAAAACAGATATTATCATAAGCAAGGTGCACAATGGGGCCAGTGATACCCATCAATATGGATATAATCTTTCCAACCAAATCCAAAGACTTGGATACTTAAATCCTTTAATTATGTAGTATTGTATAGAATTCACCAAGAGTTATGATTCCAACCAAGTGAATTCCAACTTAATCCATCAACCCCAGAGTTGATACATACAAAAAATACTCCTAACCATTTCCCATATGGGGAATTTATGTTTTAGGGTCATACCCTCCAGTGAAGACCAATAAGTTTTGATATATCTTATCTGCTATCAGATTCCTCTACAAATAGGATGAGGCCACACCCCTCAAAGAATTTTGGGGTAAAATAATTTCATCTTCATGAAATCCAACATAATTACTAGATTTGGTGTAACCCATACAATTATGGTGGACAATGGAATTAATTTGTTTCTAATAAGGTAGACATCTATATCAGGAGTACAATATCAAATCCAACCATTTATCCCGCTTTCATGTAGTGTATAATGGATAGATAAAGGCCTTCAACAAGACCTTGTCAAATATACTCCATAATATGGTGGATAAAGATAAAAATTCTTATCCTAACAAGATCATTAATTCATTACAGGACTATCAGACCACAACCGGTACTACTACATGAGAAACCATGTACTCACTAGAATATGGAACAGAAGTATCCCTGCCCATTGAGGTCCTGTTGACATCTCTTTGTGTTTCAATCTATGATAATCTATTCATGGATGGGAAATACTATAAATTACTAGATGAATTGGAGTGACTAGATGAAAACTACTTTCATAACTTGCATCACCTAGAGTTCTCTCCAAATTGGATAGCATAAGCCTTTAACAAGAAGGTCCACCTCTACTCCTTCCTCCAAGGATAACTTTTATTGGTCCTCATAACTATGATGATACCATGGATGAATCCTCAAAATCTTTAACCAAAGTGTTAGATACATTACTGCATAAACAAGTTATACTCTAATAGAGATTATTCCTTTATATCAATGGATGTAGAGATCATTATAACCTCAACCAATGTTAGATTCTTAAAGAAATATTTTGTGTAACCACCCATGGAAAATCTCACCTACAAGATGCTAAAATACATCATTGTTCTTTATCGCATGAACTTAAAAGGAATGACATAATGACTATGTCACATGATGTTTAACCATGTGTTATAATATTCCTTGTCATGCGATGATAAACTACACAACACAAGGACATAGTCACTTTACCTATAACTGAAAGAATCAATTATTCCTCATTGCATGACATTAAACTACATAGTGAACTTCCCAATTATTCAATGTTTAGAAACCCCCAAATTACCATGTGTTGAGATACTCCTTGTAGGTCCCTTAAATATGGGTCTCCATCTCAAGTGTAAGTATTAACCAAAACATTTCCACTACACTGTGGCACTTGGGTTCTCTTTATGGTTATATGTCAAAACCTTATCATACCCTTACCGAATTACATAAAACATTATGGCCAATTTCCTAGTAGAATTAAAATAAACTTGAAGATTCATTAAATAAATATGTGTTTCTTGATTCACACAATAATGAGATATGTATAGATTCCCATACATCCCATCCTGGGTCCAACCATGATTAAGAAAAAAACCCCTTTTCTTCTAGGTGAATGAATTTGATCAGCGCAGGGAACATTTCTTGAACATATTGCTTGATTCTCATTAAAATTATAGGATTAGTGATTCCTAGACCTCAATTATTAGGCCCAGCCGTCATTATGGAAAATAAAAAATCCCCTCCCCACAAGTCAAAGTCTTTGTAATGTGGGGAACAATTTTCAAGAACATTGTGTGGATTGATTATCATTATTATGGGAAACATAGTGATTCAAAAATCACTGATCTGAGGCCTAGACACAACAAACAAATATCCCCCACTCCCTATCTATGAGTCAGATCTACATAGGGAGCCTTCTAAGAACTATGGATGGCTTGATTCTCATTCTAATGTGATATATAATGACACCTAGAGATTATGTCATAAGCCCTTATATAATGACCCATAATTTACATACATTTTCATTAAATCATAATTGAAGTATATTTATAACAAAATATAACAAAACCATGACAATAACGTAAGGGATAGTTTCTTTAGAAACTAAGAAATATAAACAACTAGTTCATAAAGCATCTATGTTGTATCCTGTTTATTTCATCATAACTAGACTCATTTTTGGAATATCATATTTAATACCTTTATTCCTTACCTGGGGAAAAGAAACATACAAAAGGGTGAGCTCAAATTCTTAGTAAGGGTAAAAAAATAAATATCAATAATATCATATTCTTAATATTATAACGTTTGATAATCTTATCTTGCATAAGAGATCTTAATATCATGTAATGGAATAAATCATAGAAGTGAAATATAATCCCAATAATCATAACATAAGACATTAAAAATTGTGGAATACACACATAATCATATAAAATCATTTCATATTAGTCAAGTCTCATTGCCAATACCGTCATAGTAGACAAAGTCCATTTCTGAATCGAGTTCACTCATCGTTACAGTCTTATATCATTGAACCAGATTAACTTGTCATTCCAGAAATGTCTATCTCATGAGATATAAATCTTTACCCAATGCATTGGAGAGAGATATAGGTCCCACCCATCACATAATTAAACCATTATTATGTCTTCCACAAAAACATAAATCATACATCATAGCAAAACCCATGTAATAAAATGGGATTCTTAAACATCATGCCATCATAACATAATCCATATAAGATAAAAGGAAGTCATAAAATTAATTCCATAATAACGTAATGAAATAATAGTAATAATAGTGATAGAAACATAACCCTATATCATCTTAGATGGAAAATAATTTAGATAAAACACATGAACTCATTTCCTGAGGAAAATATCCTTTCTTCTTCAGAAACATTATCTTTTCTCAATATGTTTTGAAATTTTAAAAGAAAAGAAGTTAATTGAAAATAAACTTGAAAAATTTCAAAGGAATATTCATGGAAATAATTCTCAATAAAAGTGTAAAAATCCGTTCATTCCGTATAATATAAAAAAACATTCTCTTCATACTTTTGACGGAAAAGTAAAAAAGTACCTCATATGGTAAACAAAAGAAAGATTCCTTCTATACCATGTGGTAAAAGTCAAAAAAGGGTAAAAATGACTTTAAAAAGACTTGGTAGAATATTAAAAATTTTATGAAACATTTTTAGAAAACTTGGACATATATAATAATTATAACCCTAGTAAATACTTACGAATAAACAATCTCGGATAAGAACAGAATTGGAATAATTATCTATTACCTTAGGTATGATATGCTTTGTTCGTATCTGAACCTCATGTATAATTATTTAAATAATGTTATTGACTTATTAACGAATCATATTCATTTTTATGATATCATATATGGTCATATTCTCATCTGTTTTTTAGTAATATTTCTTTGTTACTCGTTATTCGGGTGCTGGCTACATTATGTTCTAATGCATGTTTTGTTGAATAAATTATTACTCCTATTTTTATTTTATAGTTATATCATTAAAATAATGGTACAATAATAATATATGTCATATTTATTCATTCAATTCATTTATATAATCATTTTTCAATGAAGATCATGTTGAACGAATCACATCACATCATGGAGACAGTAGGTCGTACGTACGCACGAGTGACGATATCATTCCAATGATTGTGGAATTGTATTGAAGTATATGGTGTATAATATTTCAGAATAAATATAATTTTACTATAATCATATATAGTTATTTCTTCCACAATTATACACATCCATGTATGTTGGTGATGAAAAACAGATTACCCCACAGTGTGGAGACGGTAGGCCATATGTACACACGCGTGGTGATTTCATTTTTCATAGGATAGATAGAAGATGAAATATGGTTGTTTCAAATTATTACTAACATATTAGTATACAAGTGATACTAGAGTTATTACTTAATAAGGAAACAACTCATATAGATAAAGTAGATGAATAAATAAGTTTGAAAGAATCCGTATAGGATATTACCTCTTCTTTGACGTGCCTCTTCTATACCTCCTCTTAGGGCACTAAAGTAGGTCTTTGAAGAATACCAATAACTATATTATGTTTATAGGGAAGTGTAAAAGGTATGTGGATAAGGTTGGGCCAAGTTTTAAGGCTCAAAATAGAGTGAAGAGGAGAGAGAGTAGGTACCCTTTTATAAGAGTGGAGAGGGGCACTTTTGGGAACCTCAAAAACATTAATTCATAATAAACTCAAAACCCACTTAAAACTCCAAAAATGACTGAACTTAGATTATGAGATGATATAGGGTTTTTAATTTCATAAAAAAATACAATTTATACATGTTTTGATTTTATTTTACACTATATCATTTATATTTTTCCTTATTTAATCAATTTAATTTTATTTGTGGTAATAATATTCTAAATTTTAAATGGTTATAAATAATTAATAATGTGTTTGGAATTGTCAATAATTGGATAATTTATAACATTTTGTACCATATAATATTAAATTTAGAAATTTTAAATATTTTTGCGATTTTTAAAACATTTAATAATATGTTATTTTTTTAAAATATCAACAGTGTCAATTTTGACACTATTTAATTATTATAATTTAAATAAAATACACACTAAATATATATTCAAAAAAAATATTTAATAGATTCTTTACATTTCATATTCATCTATAAAATTCATGGATCACATTAATTAGTTCATATAATATTTATTTTAATATTTTTAATACCATTTATTTGATATTTATCTTAATAAAATAATAACTACAACATTTTTGTATAATTATTTAATATACATATTTATTACATAAAAATAAAAAATAAAATACTATGATGAATATAAATCAAATAAATTTCCTAAGAATACTTTTTTTTCAAATTTATCTTCTAAAAAACCCAATATTTAAAATGATATAATTATTAAATTATGAAGGTGAAAAATTTGAAATCATTTAAAATAAAAATATATATGTGTCATAATATCTTTTATAAGGATCCAAATGGTAAAATTGTCTACACTTGGATGCTTATGGTCTATATATACTCGACTAATAAGGTTTGGTCAAGTTTTTGGGACTTTTGATGGGTATTATTATTTTAATAAAAACTATATTATTGATTTTTCACTAAATAAATAATTTATGTATCATTAATGTATAAGATATTAAGGTAATTATATAATTCTTAAAAATTAAAAATAAATTATCATGATAAAAAAACAAATTTTAGCTTTCAAATGAGTGTTGATAATCGAATCTATATTATGTATAACATTATATTAAAAATAATTTATTTATTAAAGTTTGAATGAGACATATTTCACTTTTCTTTAAATAAAATAAATTAAATGTCTTAATCTCATCCAAGTGGGTTCCAATAGATACAATTTCGACCCAAGAATGTTTTTGGGCAAAATATAATCATCCAAATATATTAAGACAAGTGTTAGGCTAATTTTATAATATTATCTTTACCATTAATTACTTGATTTACCATTAATTGTGGTAAATAAAATTTACCGTAGTTACTATTAATAATGTTGAAAAATAAACATAGCCTATTAACATAATTTATACCTATTGATTCAAAATGTGGAATCTATTTTTAAAAATTGATGACACATAAGTTGCAGTAATTAATTTAAAATTAATCCTATTGTTGAAATCAGAAAACGTGTTTTAAAAGTTAAAACATTATAAAAGATTGAAATGTTTTTACCAATGAATTCAATGTAAAATTAATTTTAATGACATAATTATATTAAATGGTAAAAATATATTCTATTTATACTTTAAAACCATTCAATATTATAATTTAACTACATAAATAGTCTCTAGGGAGAAAGTAGTTTTTAATTAAAATTTAGCGTATTTTTTCTATTCATCCAAATATGATTTTTATATGAAAAATATCTAAATTTTATCCAAAGTAAATTTTTATATCTTGTTTCCAATGAACATGTTCACATTTTCATATTAAAATTATTAATGTTTCTATATCATAAAGTAAAAAGGGTTCTCCATTAATAGGAGGAAAACATTCTTTTAAAAGGTATTGGTTTTTATACAATAATTAGGTTTTATACAAACCCTATGAAAAAAATATCTATTTGATGAATATCAAAAATATCATTTTAATTAAATAACATAAATATCTCATTAATTTCATTTACTAATAGTAATTCACTCAAATAACTAATATAACATATAATTGATTTACATTTTTCATAGTTTTTTTAAAAGTTAGTTATATTTATTCCCACTAACATAACTGCTAGGTTATAGAAGTAATTTTATATTAAGGGTATCTCTCAGTTTGTTTAAACTCCTGATTGCGTACAATGAAAGAAACTGAAGAGTAAAAATTATTTAAATATTTAAAAAAACATATGAGTGTTACATTCTACCCCCTTAAACTGAATGTTTCACTCAAAATTCATCACATAGAAATAGAAAAATTGGGATACCTCTCCCTCATCATATCCACAAGTTCCCAGGTATCTTCTTTTAATTAGTGGTTCCTCTATAAAACATTACCCAAGAGAGTAGAATGTTTTTTGTAGAACTTTTTTTCAATGATCTAGAATCTAAATTGTTTGTTCTTCATAAAAAAGGATCTTGGTTCAGCGTTACAACTTCTGAACTTAGTACATGTGAAGGATCAGGTATGTACTTTCTTAGGAGGGATACATGGAACACATCATGAACTTGAATGAGATTCGGTTGAATCACTAATCGATAAGCTACCTTCCAAACACGATCCGGGATATCAAAAGGACCGATATACCTAGGGATCAACTAGCCCTTCTTTCCAAATATCATTACTCTCTTCAAGGGAGATATTCGTAAGAACACCTTATCACCCACTTAAAACTCTAGGTCTTTTCTTCAGTTGTTAGCATAATTTTTTTGTCGACTCTGAGCTGCTCTTATGTGTTGTTGAATAGATCAAACCTTTTCTTCCATTTCATCAACAATATTAGTTCCTAATAGCTTTCCTTCCCAAACTTCATCCATGAATGTTCGAGTTCTACACCTCTTTCCATAGAGGGATTCATAAGGAGCCTTCTGAATAGTAGAGTGAAATCTATTATTGTAAGATAATTCCACCAATGGTAGGTGTTATCCCATCCACCTTTTAAATCCATAGAGAAATATATCCACATGTCTTCCAGAGTTTGAGTTCTCCTCTTAGACTACCTGTCTGTTTGAGGATGATAAGAAGTGATGAAACTTAACTCTGTATCTAGAGCATGCTGAAGACTTCACCAGAACTATGAGGTAAACCTCGGATCCCGATCAGATATAATGGAAAGTGGAATTCATTGAAATATTACCACTTCCATTACATATATCATGGAAAGATGATCAATAGAGAAGTCCTATCTAATTGTAATTTAGAGTGCCGAATATGTAAGATGATCAACTATAACCCTGATAGAATTATTTCCTTTGGATGTTTTGGAAATTTCGATGACAAAGTCCATAGTTATGTTTTCCCATTTCCATTTGGGTATGGGTAATGGTTGTAACATCCCCTTACACTTCTGTCTTTCTACCTTAACTTGCTAGAAAACCAACCATCGAGAGACATATTCAGTGACATATCTTTTCATCCCATCCCATGAGAAGTACTCTTTCAGGTCCCTATACATCTTCGTGCTTCTAGGGTGAACAAAGAATGAATAACTATGAGCCTCATCCAATAGCTTCATTTTTAATTTTGGTATGGGAGAAACACAAACATGATTCTTAGACCATATTATTTCATAACAATCAAGGTTGAATTAAGAAACATTTCTCACCTTCTTTTGTAACTCTACATCTTCCTTCTATGCCTATCTAATCATTACATGTATAGATGGTTGAACATTCATTTGAGAAAGATAATATTTCTCCCCTTCCAATATAATTTCTAGATCCATCCTTTTCAAATCCATAAATATTAGATCTTTCATGGTCCTAATCATGTATTAAATGGCATGGTCTTGTATGCTTAAGGCATCAACCACCTTGTTTGCTTTCCCAGGATGGTAATGTATTGAGCAGTCGTAATCTTTAATCAACTCTAACCATCTTTTTTGGAGCATATTCAGCTACTTTTCTGTGAAAATATTCTTTAAACTTTTATGATCAGTATAAATATCACACCTTTCACTATAAAGATAATGCCTCTCTATTTTTAATACAAATATTACTGTAGCTAACTCCAAATCTTGAGTTGGGTAATTTTTCTCATGGATTTTCAACTATCGTGAGGCATAAGCAATCACCATATCATTTTGCATGAGAACACACCTCAACCCCTTCATGGATGCATAACTATATATCACAAACCTTTCTCTACTCTAAGGAAGTGTGAGAACAAGTGAATTGGATAACCTTCTTTTTATCTCTTTGAAATTATGTTCACATTCCCCCATCCAAATGAACTTAAATTTTTTATGAGTTAACTTAGTGAGTGGATTAGATAATCATAAAAACTCTTTCACAAAACGTCGATAATATCCAGCCAAACCAAGAAAACTCCAGATCTCAGTTACTCTTGTTGGTCTCGACCATCTCTCAATAACCTCTTTTTTTGATGGATCCAACGATATCCCCTCTATTGAGATTATGTGACCCAAAAATGAAACTTTATGAGGCCAAAATTCATACTTGATAAAATTGGCACAAAGCTTCTCTTTCCTAAGGGTCTTCAAAACAATTCTTCAAGTGATCTTCATATTATTCCTTTATCTTTGAATAGAAAAGAATATCGACTATAAAGACTACCACAAACCGATCATGATAGTCTCTAAATACTGTATTAATTATATCCATGAAGATAACAGGGGAATTAATAAGACCAAAATGCATCAATATAAATTCATAGTGTCCATACCTCATATGGAATGGCTTCTTTGGTATATCCTCCTTTTTGACCCTTAATTGGTTATATCATGAATGAATATCAATCTTGTAACAGTATTGAGCACTGCGTAGTAAGTCAAATAAGTCATCAATACGTGGGAGAGGATATTTATTCTTTATAGTGATCTTGTTAAGTTCTCGATAATCAATGCAGAGTCTCACTGATCCATCTTTATTCTTAAAAAATAAAATAGGTGCTCTCCAATGTGATAGACTATGGTGTATGAATCCCTTATCAAGATTCTCTTGGATTTACCTTTTCAATTCCTACAACTAAATTGGGGCCATTTTATATGGTGTCTTTAAAATAGGCACAACACCTGGTATGTGTTTTATTGAAAACTCAACTTCACAGTTTGGTGGAAGAACTGTCAATTCCTCTAGAAATACATCATAAAACTCCTGTAAAATGGGATTTTTCTTAATCTTGAGTTTATCCCCAATAATTTGAGATAAATATCCTTTATTTATTGGAATCAAGTCCCATAAGATGGAAGAAATTTCCACTGGAATGTTACATTCATCCTTGCACTAATAAATGATCATGGAATGATCTGGAATATGAAATGTGGCCTCTCTTATTTGAAAATTGATATGAGACCTATATAAGGAAATCCAATCCATGACAATAATCACATCAAATTCCACTATAGTAAGGATCATAAGATTTTCAGGAAGCACTTTCCCACAAACATCAAAAGAAGAGGAATTGTAAACTTTTGATGCGACCGTTGTGCCACTATGAGTTGTCACATCTAACTCAACATCTAATTGTTGAGGTAATACCACAATACCCTTATAAAATTCATTAGAAATAAAAGATTGGTTGGATCCAAAATCAAATAAAACATTTGATACATTAGATTTTATGCTAAGTGTACCTTTCACCACTTCCTTATCGTACTCCACATCGCTGATAGAAATTGCATGTGACTTTCCTTTGTCTTTATAATTAAAAGTATTTTTGACGTTGATCATATTCAATAAACCTTGGATTAGGGCATTGATTAACATAATTCCCCATTTCCTTTCACTTATAAAATTTAAGTGTAGGTGGTTTATTTTGTGAGCCTTTTCTTTGTTCGCATCATTTGACATCTTTTTTTCCCATTAGTTCTACATTCAATTGTTCGATGACCTTTTTATCTACACTTAAAACATCTACTTGTCCATTTAAGACAATTACATTCATGTTTCCTTCCAAACATTGAGCATAAGGTAAAAATCATCTTCTTTTCAGTTTGGTCTTTATATTTTCGTTTGAATTCAATTTTCCTCTTCTTATCAAACCCATATGACTGATGGGTTACTCCAATCTCCATCTCAACCTTGAGTGCACATCGAAAAATTTCCTCGTAGCTATTAAAGTCCCTTACAACTAATGACCTTCAAAGAATAGGTTTTAAGCCAGTATAGAATTATCGATTTTACTCTCATGTTGGATAATAATTATACAAGCATACCTTTCAAGTCTTGTAAAATGTGCTTCATAGGTACCAACAGATTAATCATCATTTTACTTTAGTTCAAGAAACTCCTTATCCATCTTTTTTCAAAGAGTATAAGGGAAGTACTTATTGTAAAATAAGTTCTTGAACCCATCCCATTCCATGGACTCAATTTCATCTCTTTTCCTTGTATTCTTAATAAGATTCCACCATTTATCACCTTCACCTTCCAAATGATATACTGATAAGATGACTTTATCATGTTCAAAACATTGTAGAACTGAAAATATCTCTTCTGTGGTACTAATCCATTGTTCAGTCACTAATGGATTAGAAGACCCACTGAATAAAGGTGGACATTGCCTCATGAAGGATTCAACAGAATGCTTCTCCTTTATTTTCTCATTTGAAAGTCTTACATGATTCATATATTGGGAAAATTGTGTGAGCATGGGTACATGATTTTTCATTCCATATCCCATAACATTTGGTTGCTCAGGGGGATAATCATTGAATTTCCCATCGCATTCAGCACTAACGCAGTTCCTTCAGGTTCCATTCGTTAAATAAAACCAAAAATCAAAGTGTGAGAGACACTAATAATAACAGAAAAACCACATAATGAAGAATAAAATTTCAATTTATCACACATTAGGTTTTATCATAGGTTATTAATGGCCATTACTAAAACACTAGGATTTTATTCTATGCTTAAACATATCCTTAGAGTTCTTACTAAGGCGTTCACATCCTAGTTTCCAAAGGTTAACTATACCTTTCCTCGGATAACAACTATAATTAACCATATTTTACATACATTTTATTAATTTGGAATTGATTTATATTTATTACAAAATGTAAAAAAACAATGACAGGTTCGTATAGGTATAGTGTCTTTAGAAACTTGGAAACATAAACAACTGGTTCATAAAGTATCTATGTTGTCTCCCATTTATATCATCATAACTAGACTCCTTTTTGGAATATCATATTTAATACCCTTATTCATGACCTGGGGAAAAGAAATATAAAAAATTGTGAGCTAAAATTATCAGTAAGGGTAAACAAAAGAAATATAATGCTTATCATATTCTTAAGATCATAACATTCGAAAATATTATCATGCATAAGAGATCATAATATCATGTCATGGGATAAATCATATAAGTGAAATGTAATCCCAATAATCTTAACATAAGACATAAAACTTTGTGGAGTACACACATAAGCATAGAATATCATTTCATATTAGTCAAGTCTCATTCCCAATACCATCATAGTGGACAAATTCCATTAATGAACTGAGTTCACTCCTTGTTCCAGTCCGGTATCACTGAATCAGATTAACTTGTCATTCAATCCATGTATATCTCAGGAGATATAAACTTTTACCCAATTCATTGGAGGGATATATAGGTCCCACCCATCTCATAATAAATCCATTATTATGTGTTCCACAAAAACATAAATCATACATCATATCATAACCCATTTAATAAAATGGGATTCTAAAATATCATGCCATCATAACATAATCCATATAAGATAAAAGGACTTCATAAAAATAATTCCATCATAATATAATCAAATCATATTAATAATAGAGATATAAACATAACCATATATCATCTTAGATGGAAAATAAATTTGATAAAACACTTGAACTTTGTTCTTGAGGAAAATATCCTTTTTATTTAAAAACATTTTATTTTCTTAATATATCATGCAATATTAAAATAAAAGAAGTTAATTTAAAATAAACTTGAAAACATGTAAATAAATATGCATGGAAATAATTATTAATGAAAGCATAAAAATCCGTTCATTCCATATAAGTTAAAAAAACATTCTCCTCTTACATTTACTAGAAAAGTCAAAAAATACCTCATATGGTAAGAATAATAAAGATTACTTCCATACCATGGAATAAAACTAAAAAAAGGGTAAAAATGAATTAAAATAGAAATGGTAGAATAATAAACATTTTATGTTTTTTTAGAAAACATGTACATGGATGATAAATATAACCCCAGTAAATACTTACGAATAAACAATCTCAGATAAGAATGAGATTGGAATAATTATCTCTTACCTTAGGTCTGATATCATTTGTATGTATCTGAACCTCCTATATACTAATTTAAATAATGTCATTGAATTATTCTAGATTCATAGTCATTTTTATGAAATCATATACAGTTATATTCTAATCTATTTATTAGTAACATTTCAATGTTACTCATTATTTAGGTGTTAACTGCTTTATGTTCTTATTCCAGTTTTGTCAAATAAATTATTTTTCATTTATTAGGATATAGTTATATCATTTACATAATGATATTAGTATTATATATATATATATATATCATATTTATTCATTCAACTCATTTGTATAATCATTTTTCAATGAGGATCATGTATAACGAATCACATCACATCGTGGATATGGTAGGATGTACGTACGCACGAGCGAAAATATCATTCCAATGATTGTGGAATTGTATTGAAGTGTATGGTGTATAATATTTCAGAATCAATATAATTTTATAGTAATCATATATAGTTATTTATTCCATCATTATACACATCCGAGCATATCGGTGATGGAAAACATATTACACCATGGCGTGGAGACGGTAGTCCGTACGTACGCACACATGGTGATTTCATTTTTCATAGGATGGATAGAAGATGAAATATGGTTTTTACATATTCATAATAATATATTTGTATACAAGTGATACTTGAGTCATTACTTAATAATGAAACAACTCATATAGAAGAAGTATATGAAGAAAGAAGTTTGAAATAATCAGTAAAGGATTTTACATCTTCTATGATGTGCCTCTTCTAAACCTCCTCTTAGGGCACTAAAGACGGTCTTTAAAGAAGACCAGGACATCTTGTATTTTCCTATGGAAGTGGAGAAGGAAAATGGATCAGTTTTGGCTGAGTTTAATGGCTTATAATGGATTGAATAGGAGAGGGAGGAGGTGCCCTTTTATAAGAGAGGAGAGGGAGGAGGTTCCCTTTTATAAGAGAGGAGAGGGAGGATGTTCCCTTATATAAGAGAGGAGAGGGGCACTTTTGGAAACATCAAAAATATTAATTTATAATAAACTCAAACCCCACTTAAAAACCTCAAAAATGACTCAAGTTAAAATATTAGATGAGATAGGGTTATAATCCTATAATACAACAAAATTTATACAGGTTTTGATTTTATTTTAAACCTTTTCTTTTTTATTTATCCTTATTTAATCTATGTAATTTTATTTGTGGTTATAATATTCTAAATTTTAAATGGTTATAAATACTTATGTGTTTTTAATTGTCCATAATTAGATATTTTATGACATTTTAGACCATATAATTTTAAAATTTTAATTTTTAAATATTTAGGTGATTTTTAAACAATTTAATAAAATGTTATTTTTATAAAATATCAATAGTGTCAATTTTAACACTATTCATTTATTTGAATTTAAATAAAATACACAAAGAAGATAGATTCGAAAAAAATATTTTTTATATTCTTAAAATTACATATTCATCTAGAATATTAGTGGAGAACATTAATTACTTCATATAATATTTATTTTAATATTTTTAAAATAATTTATTTGATATTTATCTTAATAAAATAACTAATAAATTTTTTTTGTATAATTATTTAATATACATATTTGTTTCATAAAAATTAAAAATAAAATACTATGATGAAGATAAATCAAATAAATTTCATAAGAATACTTTTAGTTGAATTTTTCTTCTAAAAATCCTAGCATTTAAAATGTTATATTTATTAAATTATGAAGTTGACAACTTTAACATCATTTAAATCTTAAAATATGTGTTATAATCTCTTTTATAAGGCTCCAAAATGGTCAAAAAGCCAACCCTTGGATTATTATGGTTTAGATATACTCGACCAATAAATTTTGGTCTTGTGTTTGGGATTTTTTATAGGTATTATTATTTTAATAAAAACCATATTATTGATTTTCACTAAATAAATAATTTATGTATAATTAATGTATATGAAATTAATGTAATTATATATTTCAAAAAAATTAAAAATGAATTAGCATGATAAATAAAAATATTTTAGATTTCAAATTAGTATTTATAATCAAATTTATATTCTGTATAACCTTATATTAAAAATAATTTAATTATTAAAGTTTGAGTGAGACATATTTCACTTTTCTTTAAATAAAATAAATTAAATGTACTAATCTCATCTAAGTAGGTTACAATATATACCATTTCGACCCAATTATGTTTTAGGGAGAAATATAATCATCCAATTATATTGAGAAAAGTGTTAGAGTAATTTTATAATATTATTTTTGGCTTTAATTACCCAATTTAACTTTAACTGTGGTAAATAAAATTTATCGTAGTTACTATTCATAATGCCCAAATATAAAATTAACCTATTAACATAATTTATAATTATTGACTCAAAATATCGAATCCATTTTTCCAAATTTAGTACACATAAATTTCAGTGATTAATTTAAAATTAAGCTCGTTGTTGTAATGAGAAAACAAGTTTTAAGCAAACGAGCCTATACCCGAGTGGTAAGGGCTCCTGCTTGGCATCCAGAGACCCAATTTTAAAACCAGGTGGAGGAGAATTTGCGAGTATTATAGAAGCACTATAGAAGTCACTGTAGTAGTCACTGTAGAATTTGTTGTTCGGTACTGTAGGAGCCGGAACTATTCACCCAATTTGGGCCTTCGGGGCACCAGTTTGGGCCTATGGGTCTCAAGGGCCTTCGGGTAATCAATGGAATTCAGGCCATAGGGCCTTCAAGTCATGTAGACCATTGAGTAGCCTAGTTCACACAGAGAAGGACCTAGAAGAGGGTCAGAGCAACAAGAGTAGCAACCACCAGAAGCAGAGCTAACCAGATTGGAAGAATGAAAGGGATGGAAGCCGCCCTCGGGACCAGGCACCGTACAACTTTGTACATGGCAATGCTATCTGATCAGAAATGCAAGGTGGGGAGCTAGGTGATCAATGACGTAGAATTTGGGGGAGGGGCATTTCAAGTGGGTCGGGCCTACAGGTCATGTATTGGGCATGGTATGCCTCTAGGCCTTCGAGTCATGTATTGCGGGTCAATCGGGCCTTGTGACTTGGGCCTATGGGTCATGTACGTGTTCCATTTAAACCCTTAAAAGGGGGATTATACATAATGAAAAAAAGAAGGCCTTCAGTCCATTCGGGAGAAAATGAGTTTTAAAAGTTAAAACATTGAAAAAGATTGAAATGCTTTTATCTATGAATTCAATGTAAAATTAATGGCAATGACATAAATTATATTCATGGTAAAAATATATTCTATTTATAATTTAAAACCATTAAATATTATAATTTTACCATATAAATTATCTCGATAAAAAAAGTTGTTTTTAATTAAAATTTTGCGTATTTTTACTATTTATCAAAATATGAAGTTTATCAGAAAAATATCCAAAATTAACCAAAGAAAAATTTTATATCCTACTTCCAAAGAACATGTTTACATTTTCATATTAAAATTATTAATGTGTCGAAATATTAAATTAATAAGGGTTCGCTATTAAAAGGCAGAAAAACATTCTTTTAAAATATATTGGTTTTTATACAATAAAAAGGGTTTATACATACCCTATGACAAAAATATCTATTTAATTAATATAAAAAGTATTTTTTTAATTATATAACATAAATATCTCATTAATTTCATTTATTAATAGTAATTCACTCATATAAATAATATGACATATAATTGATTTACATTTATCATAGGTTTTTTAAAGGTTAGTTATATTTATTCCTGCTTACATAATGACTAGGTTATAACGGTAATTTTATATTAAGGGCATCTCATAGTTTGTTTAAATTCATGATTTTGTACAAATCATGCTAATTAAGTGTAAAAATTATTTAAATATTTCAAAAAAACATACGGGCGTTACACCTTTCATCATTATGGAGGATATAAAATTCCTTATTCCTTGTGTTAGAACCTAATTTAGGTGGGGAACTATTTTCAAGAACTACATGTGGATGGATTATTTCTTCAACAAGAGACATAGTGACACCTAGGTCCATTCCCCTACTCCATCTGTAATACCCATTTTTAGGTTTTGAATTATAAATCCTTATTTGATGATGTTAAACTGTATGGTTCTTCAAGAACTATGTGTGGATTGATTATCATTCCAGGGGGATATGTAGAGAACCCAGATTTCCATTCATGGGCCTAGCCAGAACATTTATATTCTTTCATGTTGGCTCATCTTCTCCCTCACCACCATGATGTTAAGTTTCATGGGATTTCAGGAACTATGTAAGTGTTGATTCTCATCCTAATGATATATGTATCGATGTTGGAATCATATATACTGGACCATCCACCAAAGAATCTAAATGCCAATATCCTTCATTTGTGTTTGCTATGTTTTTTGTAGAAGAATCCTTTTTCGCTCCTTGTTTCTCCCACTGAGTGTATCTAATTTTGGATTATGATTTTTGGTAAAATGAGTCCCTACATAGTTCAAGCACATCAATTCACATTGGAGTTACTATGGTCCTGGATACAAGACATTAAAATGAACACCAGATGTCCTCATCACATTAAAATAAACTACACGATTTCCTCAAAATCTATGTGTGCATCGGTTTTCATTTCAAGGACATATGTAGTGACGTTCCGATCTTTAGTCCTAAGTCCAACCGTGAGACAATACTAGAAATTACCCCACTCCCCCATGTATGAGACAGATCAATAAGAGGGGATTAAATATATTCTCTCACCATATAAATGAACCCTTCTTAAAAATATACCCCATTTCCTCCACACATGAATTCTACCAGCATGGGGAATATTTATTTTAAAACTAGTTCTTTCTTGATTATTTCTCAAAAAATATACATTGTAATTCTCTTGTCCCATTCCCTAACCAAGACACATTATTCCCTTTCCCTTCACATCGAGACACCTTCGTCCTTACTGCATGATGTTAAACTATATGGATACTGTCCAAACCACAAGACATTAAAATACATGGTACCTCCAGAACTATGTATAGCTTAATTATCATTCTAATGAGATACATAGTGACTACTAGGCCTCATGTCCTAGTTCTAGGATTAGGGTAAATAAGAGTACCCCCTCCCGTAACAACCCAAACGTTTTAATAATATTTGTTTCTTTAATTTTCGTGTTATTTCATTTTATACTCCACAAATCTATATCCTTTAATTAGGGAAGTGATACCATTGGGTTTCAATAGTTATATGACCGTTGTAAAATAAACTCTTAACATTATAATTATTGCTTATAAATAAAAGTGATCTTGGTTAATTAATACAGAAAGAAGAGTCGATGGCCTCACCCATTAGACTCAAGCCATACGAAGCCCATCTGTCAGAGCTTGTAAAGGAGGTAGCATCTCTGGGCTTTGCTCTGGACCAAGCCCAAGCTAAACTTCAACATGTGAATCTTGAATGAAATCGCATAATGGAGATGTTCAAGCAAATAGAAATCACCACTTGGGAAATGTTGTCCGAGTCGCCCCAAGATTCTATCATCATAGCACACCTCACACTTAGGTCATATGCAGGTGTTATAAGGGTCTATGTAATGAGACCTTGGTTACATTTGGTAATAATTTTTCATAATTTAAATTGTTATTTATTATTATGTTAAATTTTTGAATTTTAAATGTCTGGATAGAAGTAGGATGAAGTTCCTTATTATTGATGAATTATAGAAAAAAGGGGTGTTTTAAAATATTTTTGTAAACTTTAAATAATTAATAATTTGAAATGATTTACATAAAATGGTCTTATACAATTGTGACCAGTATGAAATTTAGAGTCTAATAAGTTCAACTTATTCTTTGTTGAATAGTAAAGTATGAATTGTAATATACCCTTATGAACTGTAATGAATAGTAATGAATAGTAAATCGGCCAAAAAAATAGTAACTTAACCCATGGATGTATAAATATAATTTAGACATCTTAAAAGTGAAAACATGGTCATAATATAAGTATTGGTATTTTTTTATGTCATAAATATTTTAATAACAATCTAATAATTAATTTAATAATAAAAAAAAATGTATTTTCATAAAATTTAATCATAAATTGTTACTTTATTGTCTTTTGGTTGTATAATAATTTTATGTACCTTGATTACTTTTTCAAGGTGTTACAAAATAAGTTATAGTTTTAGAGTTGTTTTTTTGAATAAATAATGATTTTATTTACAAATTAATTTAAAAATATATAGTTTTTTTTTCATAAAATGGAGTTCATTTTTGAATTCAGAGAACCGATATTAGGTTAGGGTGAACTTTTGGGATTTTTCTGAAACATTTGAATTTTTGGTGAATAATAAAAATACAGTTTTGAGTTTCAGATGTTTAATGACATAATCAATAATTTAATCATGATGTAATAAATTAGGTCTACTTGTGAATAGTAAGATATTTTATGAGGTTTCCCAAGTGGGAAATACCATAGGCAAGCCCATGGTATTGCAAATACCACCCATGAGGAGTCCCTTGGAATTTAATTAAATATTCCCTCACTTTTCCTATAAATACCTTGCCATTCCATGATTAATTTCATTCCAAAATCATCCTCAATGATGCTATGGTCTTTCTACCTCCCAAGGAGTCCCCCCCAAGGATCCCTCAAGGCTTCCATGGTCCCAACTTTCGATCTTTCAAAGATACTCTTCAAGGTAAGGGAGCCTTTCACGCTCCTCCATTTAGTAATGATTTACTTTATGTTATGTCTTCTAGTTTCCATCTTCATATGTGGGGGTAAATTCTTATATATTCTAATTACTGTAAATTTCATGTCAAAATTATGAGAGACCCTTTCCGCTCTCATCAATTTATTTTCTGAATTTTTATGTGACACCGTTAGGCTGTCAAATTTTTCTTAAAAGAGATAATATCTTCCCTTTTATTTCATGTTTCCTTTTCATGTGGTATGTCATTAAAATATCCATACCATGATCTTTTTATGTACCCATACTATATTATGAATTACTTATGAGTGTTATACCCGATTAACCTCTCTTTTTAATGTTTTCTAAAATGTTGTTATGTAGCCGTTATGCTGCAAAATTTTCGTCTCAAAATCTCTCTCTTTTTCTCAAAAAATTATCTTGTATTATTTATGTGGATGAACAAATCTATTTTAATTTCCAGGGGTATTCATCAGTAAATAAAATAAATTTATTTTATTTTGATATTGACATACATATAACCCTCACTCCCTTTCCATGGGTTATAAATGACATAATTATCTTATTTTTAAGTACTTTTTAAACGTCACGATTTTGAGATGAAACCCATTTCTTTGATTTTATTTGGGTTATTTATGAAATGTTTGATTATGATATATGTGTATCACATGAAATTAAATATATATTAAGGGTTTTCCCTGATAGGACTCCAATGCATTGGGTAAATAATTAATCTCTAGAGATGAAAAGTTCCAGGATACCTTGGTAATGTTTTTATGACACCTTGGGAATGAACCTTGGTGATATGTTCATGAATGTCTAAATGATATATTGCATCCACATATTCATGTTCTTTTTATTATGATATGCCTCTTTTTTATGATTATCATGTCTTGTGGTTTTCATCAAGTTCTTATTGATATTAGAAGTAAACAGATTCCCTTGATTTCCTTACTGGGCCTTTTTCTCACCCATTCCTTTGATGGATGTCTCTAGGTTATGTGATGAATAAATTTTGATTAGGATGAAATTCTTATTAAGCCATAAAAGTTGTTTCTAAGAATGTTTTATGTTGTTTTCATGTTTTATTTTCCTGATTTCGAAGACACTAGACTTTAAAGATCCTCTATTTGTAAAACTTAATGAAAATTTATGTAATAAAAAGGTAGGATTCCATAGTTGGCTTCAAATGAAAGTTTAGTTATTTATGAAAATTATTCTATAAAAACTTTAGGAGTAATCCTATAGAAAAGTTTAAATATAAGAAAACTTCCTGGTATTTTGGTGAGTATTGAGTAAGTGGTTTATCAAGAAAATACATCCATGTATGGATACGAGCAGGTAGAGGTGGCTCTGGCACATATGTACAAATGATTGAAAACTCTGACCAGGAGTTTTGGGCTTGAACTGAGGTATCCTAGTACAAGATAATGGGCATTGATTCACTCTTGTTTATGAAAATCCTGGGGGATATGTTTCATTAATAATAAGCATTTTATGAATCATTATGAAGGTTTTATAGAGAAATGTAATTGCGTAATGCATGAAGTTTTAAGACATAAAATCCTTTATGGTTAAAAGACTCATAAATCAAATACGTTTCTCACTAAGTTTTTATTATTTTAGAAAATGGCATGCAATAGGAAGAACCGTTCCAATGGTGACCGCAATGGACCATGTGTTGACGACCCTCTAATAGAAGCTGGAATGGAAACTTTCATGCAAATGATGAACCAACTAACTCAAGTTATAGGAAATAACTTGAATAAAGTTGAGAGACCAATATCACTGTGAAGGGAACAACTTTATTTTTAATCCTTTATGTGTCAATGACCACCAACCTTTAGTGGATCTACCTACCCATTTATTACTGAATAGTGGATCAACTCTATTGAGAAGATCTTTTCTATGCTCTACTGTTCAGATCAAGAGAAGGTCACCCTGGATGTCTATCACATAGAGGGAGAAGTTGATAAGTGGTGGGAACTAATAAAAAACACTAGGCCAAGAGTGGGGGTTGAAGCTATGGAGCGTCAAGAGTTTAGAGGGATCTTCTTCAACAAGTATTTCCGTCGATCGATGAGAACAAGAATGGAGAAGGAGTTTCTCGAGATGAAGTAGAAGGAGAATGAATATGTTGGAAGCTATGGGATGAACTTCACAAGGCTTTCACATTACACCTCTATCTTCTTCATGGATCAAAATGGTAAGGTTGAGGGATTATTTTTTGGACTGAGACCTCATCTGTGGAAGAATCTAGCCAACTGAGATTATGATAGCTATGATGAGATTGTGTAAAGTGTGATGAAAGTAGAACTAGAGATTGGTGAGATGTAATGGTCTCATAAATCTAATGAAAAGAAAGGATTAATGGATCAATGCTTAGGGAGGAGCTTAAACCAGGGAAGAGGAGGCCAGAAAGTGAAACATCCCACGTGTAATAAATGTGGGAAGAGGAATTCGAGGAACATCCTTTTTGGGAGCGGGAAATGCTACAAGTGTGGATGAGATGGACATATCACATGGAATTTTCATAGTGAGGTGAAGCCACAACATCCCAACACTAACGAAAAAGGGAAGATGGTGTAGGCCCTGCCTGATTTCCAATATTATATGTGTGGAAACATGGGAACTTTTCCAAACACTATCCAAATTCGAGGGTAGTGGAGGGGAGCCACCATCACCCTCAGCATAGGCTAAGGGAGAAAGGTCATGATTTTTGAAATCACTATAGCTGAAGTTGAAGCGCCAAATGATGTGGTGGCAGGTAATTTTTTTGTTCTCTCAAAAATATTAAGTACTTTGTTTGATTTTGGTTTTGTGCATTCCTTTATTTCCACCAAGTTCGCAATGAATTTAGAATTAATCCCCGATTTGATAAAAGTAGAGTTATCAGTCAAGAACCTGGTGGGATTATCCAAGCATCGTTAGTGTTTAGAAACTCTAGTATTTACTTTAGTGAGAACAATCTTATTGAAAATCTAGTAGTCATTCCCATGATGGAATTAGACATTATACCAGGTATGGACTGGCTCTCAAATTATAATGCTAAGATCAAATGTATAAGTAAGGAAATCTCAATAGTCTTGAATGGAAAACCTATAGTTATCTTCTAAGGATAAATATCTCAACCTAATATTTTTCTAAAAGAACCTCCTATATCCTTCTTTATGGAGTTGATTGGTGAATAAGAAGAAGAAAATGAGAGTTTGAGGATAGAAAATGTCCCCATCTTCTAAGAATATGTTGACATATTTCCTGAGGAGTTACCCAGACATCCCCTATAAAGAGAGGTAGAGTTCTCCATTGAACTCATTCATAGGTCTCATCAGATATCAAAGACCCCCTATAGGATTGAAAATGTGGTGCTAGAAGAATTAATGATACAACTCCAAGATCTTTTGGAGAAGGGGTTTATCCGACCGAGTGTGTCTCCTTGGGGAGCACCTATTCTCTTTGTGAATAAAAAGGATGGATTGATGCAGCTATGCATTAATTATAGAGATCTGAACAAGATCACAGTGAAGAAAAAATACTCTCTTCCAAGAATTGATGACTTATTTGACCAACTTCATGGGGCTGAATTCTTCTATATGATTGATCTTCGATCTGGTTATCATAAATTTAGGGTTAAGAAAAAAGATACTCCGAAAACTACCTTCTGATCAAGATATGGGTATTATGAGTTTGTTGTTATGCCCTTCAGACTGACTAATGCACCTAATATTTTTATGGATTTAATGAATAGAGTCATTAAGGAATACCTTGATAACTTTTTTGTTGTTTTTATTGATGATATTTTGATATATTCAAAAAGTCATGAGGAGCATGAGGATCATCTAAGGGGTATTTTGAAAACTCTACGGAAGGAAAGGATTTTTGGAAAGTTCAGTAAATGTGAATTTTGGTTGCAAAAAGTTTCTTTCTTGGGGCACATTGTTACCAATGAAGGAATCATAGTTGAACCTGCAAAGGAAAAATTTGTAGAGTATTGGCCTCAACCTACAACAATAAATGAGATTCGTAGTTTCCTTAGTTTAGTAGGATATTATAAGAGATTTTTGAAGACCTTTTAATGACTTTATAATCCATTAACCATGTTAACTCGAAAAGGGGTCAAGTTCATCTAGACAAAAGAGTGTGAGGAATGTTTCCAAGAGCTGAAGAAGAGATTGGTTACTCCACCCGTGTTAACTCTGCACTCAAGTGGAGAAGGATTCATTATTTTTAGCAATGAATCTCTGAAAGGGATTGTGTGAATTCTAATGAAAAATGAAAAAGTCATTGCTGATCCATATCAATAGTTGAAGACTCAAGAGTAGAACTATACTACGCATGATCTGGAAATGGCTGCCGTCGTTTTTTCTCTAAAGATATAGAGGCACTATCTTTATGGTGAGAAATGTGATATATACACATATCATCAAAGTTTGAAGTATATTTTCACACAAAAGGAATTGAACATGAGGTAGAGGAGATGGTTGGAACTTCTAAAACACTGTGATTTTTCAGTTCATTATCATCCTGGAAGAGCAAACAAAGTCACTGACACATTAAATAGGAAAGACCCAGTTGTTCTTTCCATGATGATGATACAAAGAGATCCTTTGATCAATGACCTAGTAAGGATGGACATGGGAATTATAAGGGAAGGAGCATCATCAACCCTAACCCAAATGATTTCTCAATCGTCATTACTAGAGAAGATCATGAAAGCTCAGAAAGAAGATCCTTTGTTTAAATGAAGTTTGAGGTTGTGAAGGATGGGATGTTTTCTGAGTTCAATATTGATCAAGAAGTTGTACTGAAATTTTGTACAAGACTATGTGTTCCATATATTCTGGAAATAAAGAAGGATCTGATGGCTGAAGCCTATATCTCTACTTTCTCTATACATCCTAGAAGCACAGAAATGTATAGGGACCCTCGTGATTATTATTAGTGGGATAATATGAAAAGGGAGATTGCTGACTACACTTTAAGGTGACTGGTATGTCCGCAAGTAAAGGCAAAGTGACAAATTCCTAAATGGGTATTGCAACCACTACCCATACCAGCATGGAAGTGGGGCAATATCACTATGGACTTCATCACCGGTCTCCCTAGAACATCCTAGGGAAATAATGCAATATGGGTTATTGTGGACCGTCTCAAAAATACTACCCATTTCTTCTCCATTCGGGAAGATTTCTCTCTTGATAAACTCTCCAGGATTTACATGAAGGAAGTGGTAAGGCTGTATGGAGTTCTACTTTCTATCATATATGATCGTGATCCAAGGTTCAAATAAAAATTTTGGAGAAGTCTTCAACATGTTCTGATCACTAAATTGAATTTCAGTACGGCCTATCACCCCCAAACAGATGGCCAATATGAAAGGACTATTCAAACACTCGAGGATATGCTGAGAAAATACTCAATGGAATATAAAGGTGGATGGGATTGACATCTCCCTTTAGTTGAGTTCTCTTACAACAACAGCTACCACTAAAGCATTCAAATGGAACCTTATGAATCTCTATATGGTAAGAGGTGTATAAATCCTACTTGTTTGCATGAAGCTGGTGAGAGAAAGTTCTTGGGCCTGATCTTGTGCAAGATATGATAGAAAACGTCCATGCCATCCAACAACATATTAAGGCTTCTTAGAGTTTCAAAAGAGAAATGTCGAAAAATGTCAAACGGACTTAAAGTTTGATGTTGGTGACAAAGTCTTTCTTCAAATTTCACCATGGAAGAGAGTCATGAGGTTTGGGAAGAAAGGGAATCTCAGCCCATGGTATATTGGCCCCTATGAAATGATTGATCGCGTGGGAGTAGTGGCCTATCGGCTTGCACTTCCTCTAACTCTAGAACATGTTCATGATGTCTTCCACGTATCCCTCACGAGGAAGTACATTGAAACGACCTGACCCAAAATCCACTAAACTGGTGCTCTGAGCTAGTTCGCAAAAAGGCCACAAGCGCGCCTCCCCTTACGCCAGAGGCAGCCGACTAGCAACAATGGCCTAGGGTGTGATAGTGGTGAGACTATTCCCTCATACCAGAGTAACCAAATAATGGAAATAACTAAGTATCATACACAACGGAAAGTAAACAGAGTGCGGAAGCAATAAACAATTGAAATAGAACAAGTTGTAATAGTAAAATGCTGTAAAATCCTGAACAGCTATGCAATATAACAAAATAGTGGTCACCCACCGGGCCGACCATACAGATACAAGTACAAAAGAAATTGAAAGTAAAAGTACAGGGCTTTACTACTAACTCCGAGCCAAACCATGTACCCGATCTCCAGACACTGTCGAACTGCAGCAACCCTATTAGTAGAACCACTCGAGCAGCTCCACTTGATCATGAAACACTGGGCCTCAGCCCTGTCCACCATGAAACTTGTTCTCAACCTGAAAAGTATACATAAGTCTACACGTACACCGAGGTTCATGTGCAGAAGTGAGAAATAATCTCAGTAGGGCACCCTGACAAGCAACCTATAACTGTGTTACTAAAAGTGTATGCAATAACAATGTTCTCAGCATAGCTAGAACACTATAAAAGGAAGTAAACCAAACATGAAACCACAGTTGAACCTAGGGAATGTAATCCCTGTCAACTAAGAAAGTACTACCATGGATGTCCATATCTATTTACGTACACATGTATAGTCCCATACCTATACAGATATATAAAAATATGAATATTCATGATTAAGTGATTCAAATAACAAGAACAAAATCAGAAGTCAATCCTTGGGACTATAATCCTGATCTTCTGGACATCCTGTGCAAGGGAATTGAGCTGGACGTCGTGACACTCAAGCTGTGTATCATTTAGTTGATCTCTAGGTCCGTAATCCCATCAACATGGACCAGTTTCAGCTAACCCTGGAATTATATCTCAAAGAAAGCTAATGAAAATCAGGCAACCCTCTGAGAAATCTCTCACAGCCTAACACCTCTGGTTCAGTTATAAAGATATATAAATACTCTTTGAGGAAGCTCACATAGTCAATTCCCCTTACAGTCAAAGGTAAAATAAGACTCTCTAAGGAAGCTCACACAATCAATTATCTTTATAGTCTAAGGTAGAACAAGACTCTCCGAGGAAGTTCACACAGTCAATTCCCATAAAAGCTCTAAGGTCATAGACTCTTTTAGGAAGCTCACTTGATCAATTCCCCTTACAGCCCAAGTTGTTCCATCAAAACAAACACTCTCTGTCGAATCTCACACAGTCAATTACCATTATAGTCTAAAGCAATCAAGGAATCTCTAAGGAAGCTCACATGGTCAATTCCCCTTATAGCCCCAAGTTGTCCTCGGGTCTCTAAGGAATCTCACTCAGTCATCCTTCTTATAGCCTAAATTGCTCAAAGACTCTCTAAGGAAGCTCACTCGGTCAATTCCTCTTATAGTCTAATACATTAGGTTCTCACGACCCAGTGTTGGTCAACAAGAATAGCAGTGAAATATGGCCAAATTAAACCTATAGAACTAATTGGATAACCAGTCTACAATATATCAAGAATGTCAGAATACAAACTCTCTATCCTACAGCAACATGCATGGAAAAGAGGAAAGGTAGCCAAAAAGGCTAAGCAGACCAACTGTCGTAAACATAACATGCATGGGGAACACATCCAAAGCATAGAAATCAACACTATTCATATCCAATTTATCCCTCACGAGAATCCAATAACAAAAATTCAAATTTATGTTCAAAATGACAGTCTGGAAATACAAGTGTTCTTACAAACTCCCCACCATAAACCTTCTCATCCCCGAGAAGCCCAGTTAAAGGACCAACAACCATGCTCCCAACCTAAGAATCTACACAACCAAGCTATCTAGACCGTCCAACGACTAGCCCTATAGCATTAACAACCACATTTTATGTAGAAGATATTCAACTATGACCAAACTAGTACTCCCCACCATAGGAATACCCTTGTCATCATCTAAAAAGAAAACTCTGAGCTCAACAACTCAGGGAAAACACCAAAGTTTAATGTAAACAAGGAAACCCACTCTCAAAGGGACAACGGTGCACTCCCTACCATATGGATTTCCTTACACCGCTCTAAGAGCACAAACATAACAGGTTCCATCCTCAACAGGGATGGAAATTAAAAAAGAAAAAGGAGCTCGATGTAAGGTTGAAGCTCTCTCAACATACTCAAGATGAATCATGATAGCCCATGAGCGTCTCTTGTAGGAGTACACTAAGATTTAACTAAAGTCTTGTCTATCTCCTTCTAATCCACACTAATATCCTTCCAAAACCCGACCAGGATTAAAGAATGGGTCAACCATTCTCACATAGGTTTCCCTAGAATGGAACAGACTTCGACCTACAAGGGTTTGAGTCAAAACCAAGGGTCTCTAGGTCTTCCACCAAGCCCTATAGAAAAAACCTCACAACTGGGTCACAAGGTCTAACCACCAAGACTAAATGATTCAAAACCTCTCAGAAGAAGGTAAAGATCACAACGACCAAAGAAAGACAAAACCAAAACACAACCTACAAGGGCCCTGATCCTCTTTGAGAATCCCCCGAAGGAACTACTCCCTGGAGTCCACAACCCAAGTAGAAGAGAAACTGAACTGACACTCATCGGGTATCCGTATACGGAAATACCTCAAGGAGGTCCGATTCACCAGAAAATCCTTGGTATCTATCAACATCATAATCATAGATTTGACTAGATAACCATAGACCTAAGAAACCACACCCCAAAGGGTTAAATAGAAAGGCATCACATGCCACATAGACCAACTAGGGCCACTGCACCACCTGTGCATGAGGATTGAGTCATCAACCTCAATAAAAATGCCTCAACGTAGATCCATGTAACCTTCCATTAGAGTAAAAAGTATGTGTAAGTAGACCAAAAGGTCTCAATCGTCAGTAAAAAAATTCACACTAGAAGGCTTATATGATGTGAATCCTACATGCCTAGTATGATGCATGAGACACCTCTTTCCTTTGCCGGCCAAGAGTCAAAATCCAAATCTAGAATCTTACCAATGTCCAAGGGCTAGAGATCCATAGTAAATCAAAACACCACAAAAAATGTGCATCACTCTAGGAGAAAATCATATACAACTATAACATCGTAAAATCAGAACATCAATCCCAAACCCTGGAAACCAAGACTTCTTACTGGAACAAGTGTTCTCGACGCACCAACCTGATATCCATCATAGGTTCCAACACATTATTAATTATTTTATCTACTAGATCCCAAATAGTAAAGACCAGGAAAGAAAACTTCTTTGATACCACTTTGTAATGACCAGACCTAGAAGCTACTAAACCTGTTCTCTAAGCTGGTTCGCCACAAGGCCTCAAGCGCGCCTCCCTGTAGGCCAGAGGATGCCGACTACCAGCGAGGTCCTAGGGTGTGATAGTGTAGATAAGATTCCCTCATACCAAAGTAAGAAAACTGTGGGAATAACTAAGAATCATACACAACGGAAAGTAAACAGAGTGCTGAAGCAATAAACAATTGTAATAGAACAATCTGTAATAGTAAAATGTTGTAAAATCCCGAACTACTATACAATACAGTACAACACTGGTAACCCACCAGGCTGACCATAATGATACAAGTACAAAAGAAACTAAAAGTAAAAGTATAGGGCTCTAGTACTAACACTGAGCCAAACCACATACCCGATCTCCAGACACTGTCGAACTGAAGTAGCCCGATCAGTAGAACCACTCGAGCAGCTCTGCTCGATCATGAAACAGTGGGCCTCAACCCTATCCACTACGCAACTCGTGCTCAACCTGAAAATTAGACACAAGGTCTACATGTACACCGAGGTGCATGTGCAGGGGTGAGAAATAATCTCAGTAGGGCACCCCAAAAAGCAACCTATAACTGTGCTTCTAAAATTGTATGCAACAACAATGTTCTCAGCATAGCTGAAACACAACAAAAGGAAGTAAACCAAACATGAAACCACAGTCGAACCTAGGGAATGTAATCCCTATCGAATGAAAAAGTGACACCATGGATGTCCATATCTATATACGTACACATGTATAGTCCCATACCTATACACATATTTATAAATATGAATATTCATGATTAATTGATTCAAATAACACGAACAACATCAGCAGTCGATCCTTGGGACCATAATCCCGATATCCTGGACATCCTGTGAAAAGGCATTGATCTGGATGTCGTGCCACTCATGGTGTGTATCATTTAGTCGATCTCTGGGTCCGTAATCCCATCAACATGTACCTACTTCAGCCAACACTGGAATTATATCTCTAGGCAAGCAAATGAAAATAAAGTAACCCTATGGGAATTCTCTCACTGCCTAACCCCTCTAGGTCAGTTATAAGGATATATAAAGACTACATGAGGAATCTCACATAGTCAATTCTTCATACAGTCATAGGTAAAACAAGACTCTCTGAGGAAGCTCACACAGTCAATTCCCCTTATAGTCTAAGGTAGAACAAGACTATCTGAGGAATCTCACATAGCTAATTCCCCTTATATCCCCAAGGTCAGGGACTCTCTGAGGAAGCTCACATGGTCAATTACCCTTGAAGCCCAAGTCGTTCAATAAAAACAAAGACTCTTTGAGGATGCTCACATGGTCAATTCCCCTTATAGTCTAAGGTAATCAAGGACTCTTTAAGGAAGCTCACACGGTAAATTTCCCTTATATCCCCAAGTGGTCCTAGTCTCTTTGAGTAAGCTCACTCAGTCAATCCCCCTTATAGACTAAAGTTCTCAAAAAATTTCTGAGGAAGTTCACTCAGTCAATTCCCCTTATATTCTACTACACCAGGTTCTCAAGAACTTGTGTAGGTCAAAGAGCATAACTGTGAAATATGGCCAAAGTAAACCTATAGAGCTACTTGGCTAACCAGTCTACAGCATATCAAGCATGTCAGAATACAAACTCCCCATCCTACAGCAATAGGCATGGAAAACAGGAAAGGCAGCCAAAAAGGCTAAGCAGACCAACAGTAGTAAATAGAACATTCATGGAAAACACATCCAAATCATAGCAACCAACACTATTCATATGAAATTTACCCCTCTTGAGTATCCAAAAACAAAAATTCAAATTTTTTCTGAAAGTGATAGTCCAGAAAAATGCGGGTTCTTACATACATACCATCCCCTTCACATGTACTAAATCTAGAGGTGGTAAAACTATAACATTACCTCTATTATGAGGAATATCCTATGGAGATCTTGGATCATAGATACAAGGTTCTATGCAACAAGACTACCCACCATGTTAAGGTGTTGTGGAGGAACCACAAATGTGAAGAAGCCACGTGGGAACCAGAGAAGTCCATAAGGTAGAAATACCCTAAACTTTTCTCTTCTTAGGTTATGAGTTAAAATTTTGGGGATGAAAATTTTCAAGGGGGAATAATATAATGACCCAAACTTTTTAATAATATTTGTTTCCTAAATTTTTGTGTTATTTCATTTTATACTCCACAAAACTACATCCTTTAATTAGGTAAGTGATACCATTGGGTTTCGACTGTTATATGACCATTGAAAAATAAACTATTTATATTATAATTATTATTTATAAATACAAGTGATTTTGGTTAATTAATATAGAAAGAAGAGTCAATGAACTTATCAAGTAGACTCGGGCCGTATGAAGCCCATCTGTCAGAGCTTGGGAAGGAGGTAGCATATTTGGGCTTTTCTCTGGACCAAGAACAAGCTAAGCTTCAACATGTGAAGCTTAAATGTAATCGCCTAAGGGAGAATTTCAAGCTGATAGAAATCACCACTTGGGAAATGTTGTCCGAGCCACCCCAAGATTCTATCACCATTGCACACCTTACACTTAGGACTTATGCAGGTTTTATAAGGGTCTATGTAACGAGACTTTAGTTACGTTGTGTAATCCTTTTGTATAAATAAAATTGTTATTTCTTATTATGTAAAATTTGTGAATTTCAAATGTCCAAATAAATGTAGGATGAAGTTCCATTATACTGTTGAATTTTGGAAAAAGGGTTATTTTAAAATATTTTTTTAAACTTTAAATAATTAATAATGTGAAAGGATTTTCATAAAATGGTCTTCTACAATTGTGACCAGTAAGAAATTTAGAATCTAATAAGATCAACTTAATTTTTGTGAATCGTAAATTATAGATTGTAGTATACCCTTATGAATAGTAATTAATTGTAAATCAATCAAAAAAATAGAAACTTTACCCACGAATGAATAAATATAATTTAGAAATCTTAAAAAGTTAAAAAATGGTCATAATATAAGTATTTGTATTTTTATATGTCATAAATATTTTAATTACAATTTTACAATTAATTTAATAATTGAAAATAAAAATTCCTTTTCATAAAATGTAATCATAAATTGTTACCTTATTGTCTTATGGTTATACAATAATTTTATGGTACCTTGATTTCCTTTTCAAGGTGTTACAAAACAAGTTATAGTTTTAGAGTTGTTGTTTTTGAAAAATAATTATTTTATTTAAAAATTAAATTAAAATTATTTAGAAAATTATTTTCATAAAATAAATTTCATTATTTAATTCATAGAATCTATATTAGGTTAGGGTGAATTTTTTGGATTTTTTTTTAAAATAGTTGAATTTTTGGTGAATAGTAAAAATACAGTTTTGAGTTTCATGTGTTTAATGATATCATTGATGATGTAATAAAATTTTTCGACTTGTGAATAGTAAGATATGTTATGAGGTGTCCCAAGTGGGAAATACCAAGGGAAAACACGAAGGGTAAGCTCATGGTTTTGCAAATACCACCGATGAGGTGTCCCTTGGAAATTAATTAAATATTCCCTCACTTTTCCAATAAATACCTTGCTATTCCCTGGTTCATTTCATTCCAAACTAATTCAATGAAAATATGGTATTTATACCTCTTAATGAGTATTCCCAAGGTGCCCTCAATCCCACAAGGTCCAAACCTTCAAAATTTTAAAGATACTCTTCAAGGTAGGGTAATCTTTCCCCCTCCTCTTTTTGGTCTTGATTTCCTTTATGTTATGTATTCTAGTTTCCATCTTCATATTTTGGGGTGAATTATTATACATTATAATTAATGTAAATTTTATGTCAAAATTACGAGAGACCCTTCTCACTCTAATCAATTTATTTTCTTAATTTTTAAGCGACGCCGTTAGGCTGCCGGATTTTTCGTAAAAGACATAACATATTCTATTTTCTTTGATTTTTCCTTTTCATGTGGTATGTCATTAAAATACACATAACACAATATTATTATGTACCCATACTGTATTCTGAATTATTTATGAGTGTTTGAAGCTTGTCCCCTCTCTTTTTTAATGTTTTCTAAAATGATGTTATTTAGTCGTTATGCTGTATAATTTTCCTCTCCAAATCACTATCTTTTTTCTCAAGAAATTCACTTGTAATATTTATGTGGATACCGAAGTATATTTTAATTTCTAGGGGTATTCATCAATACATAAAATTGATCTATTTTAATCTATAATTGACATATAGATAATCCTCACTCCCTTTCCATGGGTTATAAATGACATTCTGATCTTATTTTTAAGTACTTTTTAAACATCACAATTTTGACATGAAACCCATTTCTTTGATTCTATATGGTTTATTTATGAAATTTTTGATTATCATCTATGTGGATCACATGAAAATAAATACATATTAAGGGTGATACCTGATAGTTCTACAATTAATTTTCTAAATAATTAATCTCTAGAGATGAAAATTATCACGATACCTTGGTGAATAACCTTGCTAATATTTTTATAACACCTTGGGAATGAAAATTGGTTATATGTTCATGAATGTCTAAATAATATGTTGTATCCACATATTCATGTTGTGAATCATGTAATTTTTATTATGATATGCCTCTTTTTCCATTGCTCATGTCTTGTGATTTTCATTAAGTTCTTATTGATAACACAAGTAAACTGATTCCCTTGATTTACTTACTGGGCCTTCTACACACCCTTTCCCTTGTTGTATCTCTCCAGGTTATGAGATGAATCAATTGTACTTAAGATTAACTTATTATTAATACTTAAAAGCGGGTTTAAATATTGTTTTATGTTGTTTTCATGTTTTATATTCTAGATTTACAAGACACTAGACTTTAAAGATCATCTGTTTGTAAAATGTAATGAAAATCTATGTAATAAAAAGGCGGGATGCCATACCTCTCCTATATAGAAACAAAGATAAATGCAAGAGCTATAAATTTGGGTGTAATAATTAGGGGTCCACTGAGGAAATAGAGATGACCAATTCTACCCATGAGTTAGATTTATGAAAGGGACTCTACACTTCATAGACAATATCAGTCCAAATTCTTACATTTTTCACAAACATAACCCTTCCACATGTAAAACTCATAATATTGGACACATTGGGATCTTCATAATCATTCTCTATCTCCTGATTATAAAATGTATGGTACCTTAGGATTTCATTGCTTAATTATTCTATAACATTATATAGTTATATTTTCATAATGTATCCCGAAAAATAGGTTTGTTGGCCAATGAATGTCACTTTTGACTAAAAAATAATATTCTCTAGTTGGATTTTCATAAAACATCACAAACAATGGGTTTTAAAACTAGTGGAAAGATTTCCCTTGGGATAATTCACTTTTATATTTGTAAGATTTGATGACATTAGGCAAGAACCCGTGATTCACATTTAATGTGTAGTCATCTTTCGCTTATTTTTCCTATATCCTTTGTCTCAATCTGAAATCCCCCAAGATGATGATTTACAATTTCCACCCCCAATTCTGATGTATATAGGATTTATATTATTCTAATAAGCCACATATCACACATCATTTCCATAATTATATGGTCTTATTTTTATATCATTAAACTACAGGAATACAACCTGTGAATCTAACCCTTTATTTCAGGAAGAATCTATTTTGATAAAACTCACAATTTACCCAATAATTCACCACACCATGAGTTAGATACTACCCAACACTCTAGAAAATGAATGATTAATATGAATAGTTATCCTAACTATTAGCCTACCAATGCATTCCTTGTTTGCTCATTTTTTTTAAAAAAGACTAATTTTTACGAGGAAGTACCGATCAAGAACCCTGGCGGGAGGAGAGGGAGACTAGAGAGGGGGATGTCCCATGGGGTGTTCAGCCATGGGGGGTCTCTCATGTGACTGGAAAGGTGGTCGGGGGATGTCGGAGGAGGAGATTGAGCCAATAGAAGAGGGGGATGTCACCAGGATAAGGAGATGAGAGGGGAGAGAGGAATGTCACTAGGAGCTTAGAGGGGAGAGGGATATCGTCGTCAGAGAGGGAGATGAGAGGGGAAGGGGAACGTCGCCGGAGGAGAGGGAGGGGGTCGGGAGGCGGAGGCAGAGGTAGTGGCCGCGAGGAGGTCGAGCTTGGGGAGGGTAGGAGTGGGTCAGGAAGAGGAGGGAGGGTTCACACGGGGATGAAATTTCACAAGGGATCCCTAAATTGGGTTTATTTTTTCCCAAAGGTTAATAAAAATCGTGAGTAATAGTTTTTTCCAACAGTTTTGTTAAAACGTTGGGAAAACCCAACATATAATGGCATATGAAAACAATTTACTAGAACCATTGGTATAGGTTCTTTTTCCCAATGTTTTTTCTAAACCATTAGGAAAAAAGTGTTGGTTTAAACTGGATTTCCACTAGTGATAGTTCTTTCATGCACATGATGCTTACATATCAGGTACATGAAAAAGTTTTCTCCATAGAACATTTAATATAGGATCATATTTAATCATATTTAATTCTAAGATCAAGTATTGTGAAATAAATACATGTATATATAAAATATAATGAGTATAGGTATTTCTATATGGATACCCTTGAGTGGAAATAAGTATGGTATTCATAATAAAAAGGGTTTTCATAGAAAAACATAGTGAAATTCTAGAAGCATAACTATGATACTTAAAGATTTATAAAATGGTTTAATGAGAGAGAAATGGTTTTTTAAAAATTTATATATCATATGGATAGTAATATGGACATGTAAAAAATATCCCAACATTAGGAATTATAAATAAATGGGTTTAAAATGAAGAAGATGCTTGAATAAAGAGTGGGAGGAAAGGATCTCTTACCTTGTGTGGGTTATTCCAGAAACATGGGAGGAACTTCTTGAGATCTTGGGGGAACCTCATGAGGTCTCCAGAGAGGTAAGGTTATATTGAGGTCATATTACATGGGTTTTGAGTGAATATAATTGTAATCTTGAGTGGGTATATATAAGAAAAGAGAGCGGAGTTCTTTATTATTTTCCAAACATAGGTTTTGGTATCTATATAATAAACTAGTAAAAACCACAAACCTTACAATATATCATGACCATGGTTTCTTCAAATGGGATTGGTTTCCATTATTTTATAAGGCCAATGGACTAACATAATAAAATATTAATCTTGGTGATGAGGAAGTGAGTCATGATTATAAAGAATTGATTTAAAAGTCATAAAATATAATATAGGTTTTGGAGGATTTATAGAGGCATTAAAAATTTAAATTAATAACTTCAAAATCAAATTATGTTAAAGGAGAATAATATATTTAGTTTCTAATAACCTTAATAGAATTTATTAAGTCACTTTTTGGGTCATTATGAATTCATAATAGACAATATATATTTATACCCTATTTTTACTCAAAAATTTTACTATCTTATAAAATTTTGAAAGATTAATAATTAGATAATTTCAATATTATAATTAAAAAGATATTATCATTTTCTAAATATAATTTTCCAAACATGTGAATTCTCATATTTAAAATAATAATTGACATTTATTGAGAAATGTTGGTATTTTTTTACAATAACAGTTTTCTCGCTCTTATAAAAAATATTTATGACTTCATAATATTATATTATCAACTAAAATAAATAAATAGTAGTTAATATTAATATATTATTAAAATATAATGTATTTTATAAAATCATTAATTCATCAAATATAATATATTAATTAAAATAATATATTACCCAAATATATAATGTTTGTTTCATTAAATAAAAATAAAAAACATTTAAAAATTAATAATAATATGTAGTAATTATGAGCATTATTATGTATAAAATGAAATATAAATACTCATATTATTAGGGACTTGATACAAATCCCTTTATTACACTAGAAAACTCACTAAGGGTAATGTTCAGGATGGTGATATTTTTGTGGGGTGGTTTGATGTAGATGGTTTGGGCTGTGATCTCGATGAGATTGAACTTATTCCATAAACAATTTCATTCATGATTTAGTTGTTTGATATCAGTTTGGGAATGTTCAAGAGAAAATATTAGTGATTATGTCTCCCTTATAATCTCTAATAAATGGGATTTACATGGTACAATCCTATAAGTTGAGGCAATCACTTCTTTGTCTGTGTCAATTAAATTTTTCAAAACCCTATATTTATAATAATCTTTAAATAATTGTTCAACAACTATATTATAAAAATTTATAATGATTAATAGTCCATTAAATTTGGTAAGATATAATAAAAAAAGCAATAGAAAATGTTTCCTATAAAAATAATACATAATAATACATTTAATTAAATTATATTGGGATTTAAATTCTAAATTTTTTGATCATTATATCCATTAAATGAAAAATATTTTAAATTTCACTTTCTATCCCCATTTTTTACCTTCAGATATTATTTATACTTATCCAGCTTCATAATTAATTATTTAAATGGTAACTTTCTAATGTCTCTTGACTCTCAAATAAAAACTCTGGTACCTCTCCCTCTATATGGTAGACATCTCCTAATCATCATTACACGAGTTTATCTGTTATCATTTGTAGAAGTATGATTATAGAATTTTTGTTCTCATTAAAACTAAGATACATTTAAAAAATAGATTCAGCAGCTCTAATTTTCAGTATCATATTTAACAGTATATTTATTAAGACACATTTCATTAACATTATATTTACCATTATGAGACATAAAAAGTGTATCCAGAATAAGATAAGAAGAATCATAGGAATTCATTATGATAAATTTATATTCTCTTCAATAAAATAAAATAAAGAATTCATTATTTGAATTTTGAATAATAATAATATTTATATGGATTATCCCATTCCATTCAATCAGTTTTAGGTTTCTCATAGTTATCAGAAATTGATCTGCAAATACAAAAAACACATACTCTCAAGATGGATTTTCATTTTTATTTTCCATTGAGAATAATTTTACCATTAAAATGAGGATGTTAATTTGTTGATAAACTTTATTCATCACATCCATAATTATATAATTTAAAATAGAAGTAATATTTTCAAAACATTTATCAAGCCTAAATGTATATGTAGTGGAGTAAAATAAAATTTCATACTAAATGTTTGTTAGAGTGGAAAACACATGAGGGGTGTGAATTGAGTTTCTTATTATAATTTTTGTTAGAAAAAAATTATATATAAATCACCTATTTTATAAAATACATCTTAGTTAATAAAAAATAGATGTATATAATTTAATTTTATAAAAATATTCTTAGAATATAGACCACAACTCAGTTTAAATAGGTTTAAAAATATTTTAACATTTTAAACATACTTACTAGAATCAAACATGGTATATAAAACAAAAATTTAAGGTAAAAAAAGTAACATATTTCTATATAATTTTATAAATCTAATATATAATTTTTTTAAAAAAAATACAGTAAAAAAATAAAAGAAAAAATACAAAGTGAAATAAAACAAGATGATTATGTTAAAGTCAATATCTAATCCTCTTCACTCAGAAATAACTCAATTTGAAATAGTTTATTATAATTTAAATAATACATAACATGAATAATATTTTTTTAAAAATACCACACAAGGTTCTTGAGTCTATACAGAGTCCTTTCCATAGTTATGCAAGAAACAAATATAACAATTGTACACAGGAAGTCCCAGATATATAGAATCTTCCACACTTCTTCATGGGAAAATATGTGGACAAAATAATATATAGTTTATTTCAATGTCCAATACAGTATAGTGTGTGGTTCTAGAAGATATATAGTTTGAATAAAAAACTTATCAAAAAAAAACTATGTAAGATAAGAAAAACAATTCAGTGCAACAAAGTATATAGTTTTTTTGTTCTATAAGAAATTATTTTCTTCTTTTTGTGTTCATTAAAGTTAAAATTTATGTGAAAAGACTTTATAATGTTATATGATGTATAGTTGATGTTTAGGAAAGAATAAAGTCATAAATGATCAAAAACAGAGTACTATCTCATCACTTTATTTTATGAAAAATTCCCATTCCTCTATTTCATATATATATGTTCTTTTTTATTCCATACATATGTGGTTTTTTAAAGGAATAAATTTTTATTTGAAAATCACCATCGATAAATCATATTTAAAATACTTATACATTAGCAAGAAATACAGGCTTAATAAAAAGTTTTGAATGACTTGTAATTCTTCATAAAAAATTGGTTGAATTAATATATTTAATAACATAGTATATACTTTAGATATCATTACTATAAGGTTTTGCACATCATAATCAGAGGTCTCTTATAAATTTCAAGAATACCTTCTCGATTCTTATGGTTTATCACTTTTACATACGATTGATCATTTGATCTTATGGTCAATAACTAAATAATTACGATTGATGTCTTTCCAATTATGGTTATAAAAATAAATTATTATATGAGACTAACAACCACATTCAATTTATTTTGTCTTGTTGTTGATCCTATACTTTTTTGAAAGTCACATTTCATATAAAAAAAGTTTTATTTGGACTTGGGGCTGGATGGATGAACATGTGGTCAATCCGACATTCTATGAAGCTGATATATGATTTTATGAGGAGATAACTATAGTGGATATGTTATGTATGTGGTAGATCTGATTATCATTCATACAAACCATAAATTTTAAAAAAATCATTATTTACAAAGTACCATAAGTTATAACATGTGTTTAATCAGGTGGTCAAGCACTCAATTTGAGATATATAAAAATTTAAATTCTTTTCTATAAAATCATATATTTTTCCTAAAATAAAAAATGGATTAAAAGCATCATTAATACGATTTGGGATTATTAAAATAATTAATATCTAGACTAATCCAAAAAAGATAATAAGGTAATAAATATAAAATTATTATATATATATATGTTCTGAAATAGATATAGTTTTTTTAATTATGAATCATTTATAATTGTTCATTTATGAACTATTCAAATAGGTTTATCCCATCACTAAATTTAGCAATTGTTCATTAATTTATATTTTTACCAATTTAACCATGGATATAATTTTTATATTATAAATATATTGGTATGTTTCAGTTAAAATATTTAAGCATCTTCTTGAGATTATCATACATGCATCTATGGAGATATTTTTATGGTATGATAATGGATATTATTATTTTATGCCTTTTCTTTGGATTGTATTGAGTTATGAATTTGTATTAAGTATTTAATTATGATATATATATATATATATTATTTGTTAAAAGTATAATGGAATTTTAATCTCACATGAATAATGTAACCCTAGGTAGGGGGACTTTGGGTTAGATTGCCCACTGACATGTAGGCTTATGCCCAGTCTAGATTAGGGAGTGTTGACTATCTATGGATCCAAGGATACTCAAGTAAGGATTCATTTTATCAAATATTTCTAATCATTTACATGGAATATTTTGAGGTACTTTAATCATGGGATGTATTTATATATTTATAAATATATTTTCCTTTTAATTCAGGTTAGTAACATAGGATATGAGTTATGTTAAAAGTTACAAACCAATATGGGTTGGATATGTCAATTTAATGAAAGGAATTGGATTCCATGATAAATAATTAGAATCATTTATAGGTTTGAAGGGAATAACATGATATAATATGATGAAACTGAATCCATATGAAAATACTATGTGTCAGATTCCTTTTAATGAAAACACTTGTCAGGAACTCGGTTATTTGATACGTTTGTTTCATGATAAAGCTGGTTTCTCATAGATTATATTATTTAAGGAATGGTAGATAAAGGAAACACTAAGAGTTAAGTAAAAAAATATTACCACGTTATTATTCTTACACATAGGTGGTAAATCCTTATTAAAGATTCTATAGAAATAGATTTGGGATTATCTCCATGTGTTGGATTTTTAAAAGAGTTGTTCACTCTACTATCATAGATTTGTATATTATAATATTGGCATGATGGAAATACTAAATATCTATTTAGTGAGATAAACACAAAATTGGACTCATTTATTAGGGAAATATAGAACCTTGACCGATAATGGATATAATGAGTCAAAATGGGGAAATAATTTTAGTTGGAACTCATTTAATAAAATTCAGTGTTAAATATTAATAGAAAAAGAGAAAATTTTGTTAAAATATTATCTTGTAGATAAATAATATCATCATAATTGAACTTGAAATTGAGATTAAACCTTGAAAAAAAGAATATTAATGTAAAAAAAACTTGTATTGGAAACTTAATTAAAGTTCTTAAGTAATATAAATAGATTTTTTCTCTTAAAAAATAACATCCTAAATACAATAATTATGGAAATATTTTAAAAATGAATATTGATTATTATAAGTAGAATAAAATCATCCACATAATGTTTCAAAGGTATTATATAACAAATTTCTTAAGGAAAATTAATCTCTACTCATATAATCTATGATATTGATTTTGATAATAAATAGGTGATTGAAAATATATCATCTAAGGCTTCTTCTTCTTATTGAACTCACTACATTTTCATTGTTGTAAATGTTTCAAAAAAGTAGTTGTTTTCCAAAAACTTTTTCCCTATATTATCAATCTTTGGGGATATATGAACTTGGAATAAATTTTTGTCTTATATTGTTGTTTTTATAGTACATGTGGATACAAAATTAAAATTTAATATAAAAAAATATTTGGAGAGTCTAAAAATACTTCCTAAAGTTTCCATCTATTGGCAATGAAGCATATATGAGTTATTAGGAAGTGGTAATGTTCCCATATAATTGAATTTTCTAATACACCACAAGGATTTAATATGTTCTATGGATTTTCTATGTTAATTATTAGTGTTATATAAGTTTATTTTCATTTTATTTTTATGGGTATGTGATATAGAATGTACACATTATAAATGTTGTGAGTATATATGAGTTAAAAATAAATTGAATAATCAAAATATCTTTTAGTTTTTATTCAATTGATGATGTAAATATTTTATATATCAAATATTTCCAAGTGAAGTAATTTATCAAGATGAGTTGGATCTAAGTAAAAAATGATTATCACAATATCATTTATCTTATATTTTAAGAAAAGAGTTTTTAATAAATTGTTATTGCAACCAGTGTGGGATGATGGATTCAATACACATGGTTTATGATTCATTGGATTCTATGACCTTTTTATTAAATAAGATAAGGATAATCATGATTTATACAATATAATAGTGTTTATACATACATATATTTTTTTTAAAATAAGTGGTATCTCACCCCACCGCTAATTATTGAATATTTTAATGAACTATATTATTTCATGATAATACTCTAAAGATGAAGAATACCATGTATGATATAGACAAACCAATTTACCTTTTAAATATTCATATTATAACGATCTATGTGTTATTTAAAACATAAATAAGTTTTTAAATAATATAATGATATTATGATAAGAATGCCGTGTCTATGAGACTTGTGGGATTATTTCTAGAATCAGAGAAGTTCGAAGATAAAAAATAGAGTATTATACCATTTAAAACCTAAATTAAATGTTACCTCAACCAAAAAATTGTTTAGGATGTGTTGGGGAAGTATTAGTATAAATATCTATAATAAATTTAAAGATTAATGTTTGATGGGAAGGATTCTAAGAATAATGATGATGTACATAGAAAGGGTCTTAAGTGGACTATAAAAGTTAATAACATCATAACACAAGATGTTGTAGAGTTATTGAGTATAAATATGTTTAAGGAGTTGATATTTTTGAATATGATTCATAAAGAACACTATAATTGAAACCACATTTATTAAAATATGTTACTCAGTAAAGAGTTTAGTGGAAAGGATTTATTATGTGTTCACATAATGATGCAGCATAGATTATATTGATATGTAGTTAGTCTAACAAAACACCTAAACATGCATCAAACATAAGGATGATATTTTAGTCTATATTATATGATATATTAGATAAATTATTATTTATGATTTTTATAAATAAAATTAAGGTGATAAATAATATTAAATGTGTCATGTTATAAAATAGGAAATATCCACTTTATCATTTATTTCTGTTGGATATATATACATATATACTGATATATATACTATAATGTGAAATGATAATTGAACTCTCAATGCTTGACTCTGTGTTATACTAAATTGATGATCATCTTGATGAATTAGAGTTTATGATGAAATGTTATAGCAAGTCTGAGAAATATTCTTATATCGGCATATAGAATATGCTTATGAGGAATACAACAAGCTTTTTTTCCACTGGATGAACAAAAAAAGTTAAATTCATAGAGTGTTATATTATATGTATTTGTTAAACTAGGGTTCATTGATCGTGTCCTCATCCACCCCAATAGATTTTGGTGAGATACCTATCATGAAAACATTCATACTATGATACCTTTCTCATTTAGGACTTAAAGATTAGTAAATTTGGTCCTACGAGGTTTCTTGCTAATCATTTAATTTGTTAAAGATCAAATAGAAGAGATTTCTGCACTCATATAATGAATATGAATTTTGGGAACATCATTGTGATTGAATTAGGTGGTGTAAATTCATACCTAGATAGTATATATGGTGTGATTATTTATTCCGGAAAGGGTATTGTTATTTTCTCATCCATAGTGGTGAATTATATGTGATGTACTAATAGAAATGGTTATTCCACACTAAAAGAAAAAACAACATATGATTTTTTATATTGTATTGACATACTCGGTTTACCATGAGAACTCAATAGAGCAGAAAAATAGATTATATGATAATTCATTATTTCATGTGATGCAACTTGTGCATAGAAATATAGATTCAGATCTCATTATAAGATTAGTACCATTAACAATTACTTCAAGTTGATATTTTCTTAAATTTTTGGGTATGGTGATTCATATTTTATTTCAATGCTACACAGTATTGTGGTGTCACACATTTTGGTAGACTAAATAATGAATGAATTTGATTTGGAAAGTGTTTTACAGATTATTCAAAAGTATTTTTAGATGTGTATTAATAGAGTATTTCATATGATGTAATATATGTTGGTTATGATGATATCATTCTAAAACATTTTTGGAAATATCACAAAGGAGTTTTTGATATGCTTTTAAAAGATATTATATATAATACAACATAATGTGAAATGTCAAAAATTATATGTGTTTTTAGTGTAAGTGGGACATTTAAGATGAAATTCCCTAAATCTATTATGAAAATGATACATTGCAATATATCATAAGTGATGACATGGGTATATGAAAAGGCCTTAATAAATCATTTATTATGCCTATGAAAGTCATATTAAACAAATGAAAATAAAATTTTCAATATTATTCATTTGGAATGGTTGTGATATCTTGATGCAACTGAACATTAAATATAATTGTTTATATTATCTCCCAGGATGGTTTTTATTCATAACATAATGGGGAATGTATATTTTATCTATAAAATGAATTCATAAACACTTTTAATTTATGGGATAAAAGTTATTTACTCATATTTTATATCACATGGTTAAATGTAATCATTTGATCATAAGTTTTCTGAAGCCCTATATATAGAAACTATAACCATATAATGGGTTTGTTAGATCATTTGAAACATGGATGATTCTCCCTCATACCAAAATCTTTCAATCCCTTCCCCAATTTCATTATATGATACTAATATATAATATAGATGAAAACAATCCCACCCAAATGTCATGGAAATCATGTTATCTCATAGATAAACAGTGAAGGAGGGATTTATTTAAGTTTTCCATAGGGTATCTCTATTAAGAATATGGATGAATATAGTTATTGTTTCAATCAATGGTTTAAAGAATTTTTTTTATTATCATTTTTTTGTTAACATGGTTTTATATTTCTTAAACATGGATTTCTTAGATTTTAGTTGTTGAATTAATCATAATCCTTAGTTTAATTAATCATTTACCATGTCAAAAAAATATGTAGGTCAAACATATTATATTTCTATAATTAGTATAATTAATTATGAACTTCATTGGAATAACTATCATTAATAATGATCTTGTAACACATAATAGCAAGATATATTCGATGTCCCATTAGATTAATATATCTAGTGTATACGATATTTGATCGATATTATATTCATACTATTTCAAGGTTCACATTATTTTTTGGAGATATGATATGAACCATATGTATACATACATATAACGTACATGGGAATGTATGGATACTATCATAGAATGTATAAATCATTAATATATTATACTGAATTCAGGATATGGTAATCAAAAAAGAAATTTTCATGTTGGGTTTAAGGCACCCACACATAAAAAATTCATCACATAATCAAAGTAATCTGAGTAATTCTCCAAAAAAAATATTTAATATTAAAATTCGGAGTATTTTCACATTAATAAATCTACCTACTCAACCAAATCTAGAGTAAAAAATCCAATATGAATATTTTATTTCAATTTATAAAACCATAATTTTTTTTGATTCAATAAAAATATAACTAAATAAATTATGGGGTATTAGTTAAATGAATTTTTTTATCCATGCTATAGATTTTATAAATAAATTTTAATGTGGGAATATAATATTTAAAATGAAAATCATTTAATTTGGATGCATAAAATCACTTTGAATATAAATCATTACACCCTCTAAATAACCCAATATAATGAACCTTTTTATTTTCATTTTTTATATTTAAGATTTCATTCTAATTTATGGTATTATATATAAAGTAAAATTTGGAAATTACTTGTCTTGTAAGATTATAGCTAAAAAAATAAAATATCACTAAGTTATAATCCTAAAAGAACATATAAAATAATTTTTATGAAAACAACTAATTAATATTTTTTTTAAAAAGGAACTTTTTTTATATTCTTTTTATAAGACCATAGCATACCAATGATCCCATAATAAAATAGTGGAAGGATATTACCCCATTTAAATTAATAAATTATCTTAAGTTTTTTTTTCACTGAAAAAAATGGATATAATTCCTTTTTTTAAATTAGTTAACTCATCAGTGAGGTAGTATCTCCTCTACCTCTATTAGAACAATCCACTATGTTTTGGAAATATTTAAAAAATTAAACATTAAATAATTATGGAATGAAGATGTTTAACCAACCATTATCTCTTTTTTTAAAAATTAATGTAAAAAATATCATTTCAATATTTTTAATTTTCATAAAATTATATATTCTTTTTATCATGATATTCTTTCATTAATGGAATTAATTTTTTTAAAATTAATACTTGTTATCCGAATTTAATTTTCCTTCTCCTTTATTTAAATATTTTATTTCTTGATGGATGTAAAATTTGACATTATGTTTTCCAACATGTAATGAAAAATCCCTACTTTTCATATGAACTATGGCCATTCCCATTACGTAAAAGTTCATCACAAGTATGTGAGATATCTTTCCTTGTTCTTTATCAAAGAATTTAAATTCCACTTGAAAATAAAATTTATCCACATTAATTAAAACCTATTTAATGAATCTTTATTGATATCACACAATTTTTTCTATCATTGGGAAGCCAAAAATGTGTAATTTATATCATCCAAACACAATATATTGAAGTTTGAGCAATGAATAACGTTTTCAATCTATCTGAGATCATGTAATTATATTACAATTCAAAAGGAATATTGTTTAAGGTATGTAAAATATACCTTGATTTTGTTTATACTTTGGGAAGCTCTTTGACTTCACATACAAATATGAAAAGTCCCGACCCAAATGAGTCCGCACATGAATCATTTAAAAGTATGACTGTTCATCCATAGAATGAAATTTAAAAGTGTAGGAACGGGTGATAAGAACCAAGAGGGTATGTGCATATAAATGGGAGGAATTCTCCAATGGTAACTATAAATAATGTAATTTTCAACCAGTCAATATTGAATCAAATTTAACATATATTATATAAACTAGCAATATTTGAATGTATATATTATGATCATAGTAAATTAGAGAAAATATCTATTTAAATTTTATTTAATAACATATATAATAAAATAAACCAGCATGATATAATCGTATATGAAAATCAAAATATATTCAAACACCTTGGTTGATATATGAAATCTCATTTTATAGGAAAACTCTGAGGATTATAATCTAATCCACCTATGTAGTCCCAATGAACAATATTTAAAACCTCTATGTCCTCTTAAAATATGTATAACATATGAAAATCTATGAGAATGTCAGAAAAAAAGCTATTGTGAAGAGTTGAGTAAAATAAACTAATATTTTTTCTGAATTTATTTTAAATAACACAATCAGGAACATTCATGTGTAATAATTTAATCGTATGAAATCATACTACATTGTTGTAGAATTATAACTCTGTATCAACCTATGGTACTCTCGATCAAATATTTGTTAGAAGATTATATCATCCTCATAGAATTATAAGATATCATATATTTCACATTCTCAACCAAAATCTATTTTATTCATGCTTTTATAGTTAATCTTATCCAAATAAATGATACAAAAACTCACCATAAATATCACTCCCAAAATTAAAAATCTCACAAGGATATAAAAATATTAACATGGCTTAAACTAACTATAGAAGTACCTATAAAGAATAATCAATCATCATGATTCAAATAAAAACTTCATATATTACTGAACCATATTTGAGTACCTACTTTTAATAGAGTTATAATTAATGTTAGGGGATTTCCAGACCCCACTAATTGGAGAAGCATACGCTTCCACAAAGAAGGAACCCATTAGGGGACTTCCTCACTCCATCTGTCATGTGGGGGAAAATTGACCACATTGATTATAATATATTTTGAATGAGTACCTTGAATCATACCATATGTAGAGGTATTATGCCTTATCAAGAATGAAATTAATGAAGTTAGTAATTTATCCCATATTTTTAACACCCTAATATATTATGAAACATTTCTATGTAAATAAATTTTATTTTGTTGACATCTTTCATTACACACAACACAATGTTTAAATGTACAATGATATGACATTAAAATATTATTATTAAATGAGATAGATATCGCATAACTATTGGATTGGTGAGTATGAATAGAATAATACAATTTATAAAATATATGTATAGAGGATTGATTTAATACAAAATTATTGAATAATTCTTAATAAATAAGTATTCAATTTTCAATAATGACATTTTATACATTGAAAATATGTTTTCCACAAAATTGTTTTTATTGCATTTTATGCATTAATATTCAAATTAATTTCATCAAATATTATAGATTTAGTTTTATAATTTTTTTATAATATTTTAATTTATTATATTAATATTAGATAAGGGTGAATTCTTTGGAATTTTAAAAAAAAATTGATTTTTGGTTGAATAATGAAAATACATATTTTTAAAGAAAAATGGATTTTATTATCTAGTATTTCGGGAGAACTATTTTTATTTTTTTTTAAAGAAAAATTCATTTATTTTATTTAAAATAATTTAATTAATTACTTTTGAGTCAATAATTTCGTTGATCATGGAATAGAAATATGTTCAGGCTTAAAAAGGGTTTTTTTCTTTAGAAATCAGTTTTTATCACATTTTATGTGTTTATTTTAGATCAAATTTAAAAAGATAAAAGAAATATAAAATAATAAAATGGATTCCATATTTTTAGTCAATTAAAAAATAGTATTTAATTTTGTGAACTTAATTTTTTGACATAATTAATAGTAAAAGTTGTTAAATAATTTTACCATGGTAATAGGTTAAATCGGGTAAACCAAGGTTAAAACTAAGTGATATGGAAAAAGTTTTTAATTTTAACACTTATTTGGTGGAATTATTTATAACCTTATAACATTATTATTTATATTAAATTGTTTATGGGATATATTCAAATGGAAATGTCTTAATAATATTTTAATCATTTAAAATATTAAAGGTGTGTCCTACCACGAACTTATAAAAGGATACGTATCCTATCTCTTTTTACCCTACATTGAGGCACCTGGATCAAAACAACCCTAATGAATTCTCTTATTCACATAGGTATATGTGAATTATATATTCCAGTCTTCTTAAATATATATTCCAAGTGTTCTTAAGAATATATTTATTAGAGGTATAACGAAGATGTCTTAATCATTTTTACCGACTCTTTCAAATATATTTATTCTTATAATTCCACTAAATAAATTGTAACCATAGTAAAGTAATGAATATAGTAACATAAATATAATTATACATCATTATGATTATGATAAAACCATTTTACACCTCTTTTCCATCCTATGGAAAGAGAAAGCATCGCTCGTGGGCAGGTATGGATTACTATCTCTACATAGTGGTGTAATTCATTATTCATCACCATTTTAGATGCATGGTTATAAAAATGTATAAAATGAATATATATTATATATATTATATGATTATGGTCTTGTAAAAATAATAAATCTTTTATATTTTCCCTTCTACTCAATTGAAAATTCATAACATGGCTCGTGTGTATGTGTGTACTACCATATCCATGAAGCGATGTGATCAAGTTTTCATGTAAACATTCCAAAAATTGATAAAAATATTTTTTAAAGAATATACATGATATTAATATAATTATTGAAATTATAGGTATTATATAATTTGGCGAAATATGAATGTTCCAAAACCACTAAACCAAAACATATATGAAAAGAACTACTAACAATAAAAATTGTTGATTTTAATAAATAATTACTTATTAACAAGAGTTGTAATGTTATAAGGGGATCTTGTATAATATTATATGTATATATATAGTTCTTTTATAGAGGTATATTAATTGATAACTTACAATACACAATGTTGAAAGCGCTTATATGTAAACTCAAACTTGAGTTAAGGGTTTTCTTTTACAAACTCGTTTTATTTTAGGATTGTTAATCTTCAGGTTTCCTTTGGAAAATATATATCAACCTTATATGTTAAAACCCATTTATATTTTTATCCTATGGTTATTTTTGGTGTTTAATTTTATTTTCCATTTTTCATTTATTATGACTAGTAATCAACAAGTAAGTTACATGTAAGGGTCATTTGTTTAAAAATATTATTGTAATGATTTTGTTCCAAATATTTTTCTTCTTTGTCCATATTTTCATTAAATTGTTTTCTTCAAAAAAAAATCAATTAAAAAAATATTTGTTTACGTAATTTTTTTTCCATTTAGTAACCCATATAAAAAGTTATGAAATGGAACTTCTTTTCATTTTTAGGATGAGGTACTTTTTACCAAAATTGGGAATGAAATATTTGTTTTAACAAACTCAATATAAATAAATTTTCCCACCATCATAACTAATTTTTTATTTGAAACGTCCTTTACAAGTTTCTATGGATTTTTTAAAATAAAATGATATTTATAATATGATGATTTTTTTAGATTTCCAGAATTAAAATTTGAAATAAAAGGTTTATTTCCATCATGAAATGTTCGAGTAATATTTTAAATTTAATTTCATATATGAAAAGACCCTTTTTAAATCCCTCAACCCGCACTTCTGGATTCATTACTAAAACATGCTATTTATTTTTTTTAAATAAATGATTATATTAAAATACACATTATATTATACAATCATGGTTCCTTTCAGGTCTAGGTTTTGGATAATTAGACAAAAAATTACAAACATTGAATAATATTTTACCAAAATAATTACAAAATAACTAATTGGATTTATCTGCACTTGCACCTTAATTGTCCTTTGTCCCCCTAAGGAATCATGTGAAAAAATTTTAAAAACTTTGGATGAGAACATAATCTCAATAAGAGATTAAATAAAGGGAGAAAATTTTAGTCCATGAATACTTATAAACATATGAATTTTTTTTCACAAAGACATACTTCTTAAACATAAAGTATCATATACATACTTTGTGAAAACATAGAAAATGTAAATAAAATATGTAGGTAACTTGGGGAAATACTTACTTAAAATTGAAACCCTCATAGATAACATATGATTTTTGACCCTCTTGTGTACCTTATAGTGCAACCCTCATAGCTACCTTACAATTTAACCCTCACAGTTACCTTACAATGTGACCCTTGCGGTTACCTTATGGTGTAATCATCATAATTACACATGGAGTAACCATATGGATGACCTACAACATAATCAGAATCAAAGAGTTGGAAGGATATATAGGTCCCAAAATTCATTATAAACAATTCCCATGAACCATAAAATAATTATACAACATGAATAATTTCATAACAATAATATTTTTCAATTTTGTAAAACATAATTTTAAAAGAGGATTTTAAAAGAAAACCCCCTTACAAATATCATATAATTTAAGTGAGACTTAATAATGTGTATGGAATATTTATATACACTATAAATACACATAATTAAAAATAATATAAAAAAATTCATCACAAAAATTTTTAATACCACATAGATAATGAAGTAGGAAGTTAACCCAAAGAATGTAAATCAGGTTAAGAATTCCCTTACCTCAGATTTTATTACATAAAACATGTTTAAACCTCTTGTATAATTGTTAAAAGAGTGTTATTAATATATTATAGAAAAATATTAATTTTTATAACACCTTATATTATAATTTAATAACTTTATTTCACCCTTTAATTATTAGTATTTTTTTCTTTCCATTGTTTCAGGTGCGTTCTTTTCACGATTTCCATGGCCGATTTTGTATTTTATTTCCTTGTCGTGTGTAAATGATATTAAAAAATTGGAATGAAATGGTATTTATATGTTTTAATAATATTAAATGATTCCAAAAATTATATTGGTTATATGTTATGAGGATAAATCATTAGATAAATATTTAGTGATATCCGTTTAGATCATTTTGGCAGTTCTTTGATAATCATGAACTAGTTTCATTATATAATATAATATTATGTATATGTGTTAACTCCTTAACATGAAATATGATATATCATAACCTTTAAAATATATTTCAACCATTAAAATGGTTTTATAGATAGTTATGAAGGAAGTATTGGAATTTGAAAATACATTATCCACGATTTTGGTAAATTTGCCCTTCACGGATGATGTTTTTTATTTTTAGAATAATAGGAACATGAGAGGAACAATGATGATTAATTTTTCACATAAACATGAAAAAATTCATAATATATAAGATTATGTAGATCTCATACCTCTTGTATAAGGGTAGGGTAAGAGAGTATATGAAAATAAAAGGAATTGAAAAGAAAACATAACAAAATGAAAGAGGGTTCTTACATATTGATCTCTTCTCATTGAGATCCTCCTCATGGCCAATGGTTTTCGACTTTTGGTGAGAGAATAGGGTCTTGGATGTGTGTAAGAGCCTTAGAAAGAGGATTTTACAAAACATAGAAAATGAACAAATCTTGAGAGGTGTGAGAGGAAGAGGGGGGTGATGGTGGTATTTAATGTGGAGGGGAGGAGGGGTTTTACATTTTGTTAATTATTAGTGTAATATTTTCTAATCAAGAATATGAATAGTTTTGATTAATGTGACCCAAAATAGTAATAAGTGGATGTGATTTCAAACAAAGGGTTCTTATATCATCCATGATGCTCAGAATAGTGTATTTTATTGATAATGTATATAAGTGGTATATTACAGTATTTTACTATTCATCAAAAATTCAAGATTTTCAGAAAAATAAAAAACATTTACCCCAACCATTTTTTTGACATGTATAATTAAAAAATGAACTCCATTTTTTGAAAATAATTTTATAATTATGATTAATTTAATTTTTAAATAAAATTATATTTTATTCCAAAAATAACAAATTTAAAACTATAACTGACTTAATATCACATTGAAAAATTAATCAAGATCTCATTATCTTATAACCTTAAGAAAATAAAATAATAATATGATATACTATTCATAACAGTCATATTACTATTCATAATGGTATGTTACTATTCACCAAAAATTATATTGGTCCTATCAGACTCCAAATAACTTACTAATCGCAACCGTGTATGTCCGTTTTTCAAAATTCAAAAACATAAACATGAAAAAATAATGTTTAATGACTAGATTATAAATCCCACATATTACTCACTAGTTCATTTAAGCACAAAGTGTCTCATTTTAAAATCTCAGGATGTTACATTTACCCCACCTTAAATGAATTGCATCGTTATAATTAAATTTTTTTTAAAAGGTTGGGGCTGAAGCCTCATTTATTATTAAAGGAAAGCAAATACCTCTTTTAACTGGGTAGAGGGAGACCCATTAAATAGCCCGAAGGCCTAATTTTCATTTAGCCCATTACATGGCCCGTAGACCCATTTATTTTGCTCGAAGCCCATTCTGTGAAAAGTACTGCTACAGTTCCTGCACTGCTACAGTACTGCACAGTCCCCACCACCGCTACAGTACTCTGCCGCCGCTACAGTGTCCTGCCGCCACTACAGTGCTCGCCGTTGCTACAGTACGCTACAGTAATGCTACAGTACCTGCGCCTAATGGGTTTTGAACCCCCATTTTTCATGTAGATTTAAGGGGTGCTTACCACTAAGCCAAACCCCAACTACTGCGTCCTTATAATTCATTCATTTTACTAGTAATTCTAAAATCACATATTGATAATTAAGAAAAACTATTTTATTATTTGTACTTAATTAATTATATTTTCAAAATTAAATACTATCACTAATTTTTTTTTAAAAAAAATTCCCTAATATCCAAAGTTGTCTAGACCGTTCCTCTGATACCAACTTTAAATCTCCAAACCGACACTTTCAGATTTAGCAGTAAAACATATTGTTATTTTTTTTCAGTAAACGATTATTATAAAATATTCATTACATCATAAAATCTATTACATATTCAAGTGTATGTTTTAGAGAATTATACAACAACTTTCATAGATTGAATCTGAGTTTACAAAAATAATTACAAAATAACTAATAGGATTTATCTTCACTTGCACCTTAACTAACCTTTGAACTTATAAAGAATCCTGTGAAAAACATTTTAAAAAACTGGGAAGAGAATAGAAGATCAGTAAGAGATAAAATAATGATAGAATACATTAGTACATAAATTCTTATAAACATATGAAAACATTTTCACAAAAACATACTTCTTACCCATAAAGTATAATATACATATTTTGTGAAAACATAGAAGACGTAAATAAAAAATTTAGGTAACATGGGAAATTGCTTACATAAAATTGTAACCCTCATGGATAAAATATTATTTTCAACTCTCATGGATACCTTACAATGTAACCCTAATATAAACCTTACAATGTAACCCGTACGACTACCTTACAATGTAACCCTCATAACTATCTTATGGTGTAACCATAGTAGTTACACATGGAGTAACCATACGACCAACCTCCAACATAATCATACCCAATGCATTCAAAAGATATATAGGTCCAACCATTCATCATAAAAAATGACCAATAACTAAAGCATAATCATACAACATGAATAATTCTATAGAAACATTGCTTTTGAATTTTGTAAAACAGAATTTTAAAAGAGGATTTTAAAAGAAACCCCCTTTAAAAATATCATATAATTGAAGTGAGACTTAATAGAGTGGATGGAATATGTATATAAATTATAAATAAACGTAATTAAACATAATATAAACAAAATTCCTTACACAAAAAATTTTAATACCACATAAATAATAAAGTAGAAGGTTAACCCAAAGAATGGAAATCAGGTTAAGAATTCACTTACCCCAGGTTTGTCTTACTTAAAACGTGTTTAAACCACATGTATAATGGTTAAATAAGTGTTATTAATATCATAAGGAAAAACATTCAGGTTTATAATACCTTATATAATTATTTCATAACATCATGTCTACCTTTAATTCTTAGTATCTTTTCCTTTAATTCTTTTATGTGCCTTCCTTACATAATTTCCATGGCCAATTTTGTATTTGATTTCCTTATCGTATGGAAATGAAATTACAGAAGTGGGATGAAATGATATTCATATGCTTATATAATATTAAATTATTCCCTAAATCATTTTGGTTATATGGTATGAGGATAAATCATTATATAAATCACTAGTGATATCTGTTTGGATCATATTGGTGGTTCTTTGATAATCATGAACTAGTTTCATTATATAACATAATATTATGTATGAATGTTAACTATAGAACATGAAAGAGGATATATAATAAAATTTATAATATGTTTCAATCATTAAAATGGTTTTATAACTAGTTTTTAAGGATGTAATGGAAACTGAAAACACATCGTCCATGTTTTTATAAATCGACACATCATGGGCGATGTTCTTATTTTTAGAATAAGTTGAAGGGGAGAAGAAGAATGATGATTAATTTTTCCCATAAACATGATAAAATCCATAATATATAAGATTATATATCTTTAATACCTATTGGATAAGGGGAGGGGGAGGGAGTATATGAAAAGTGATGGAATAGAAACGAAAACATAAAAAAATGAAACAATATTATTACCTCTCGATCTCTTCTCCTTGAGATCCTCCTTGAGGCCATTGGTTTTAGCCTTTTGGTGAGACCAGTAGGTCTTGTAAGGGGTGATGTTCTTTGGGAATGGGATTGGATAGAACATGTAAAATGATCAAATCTTGAGGGGAGTGAGAGGAAGAGGGGGGGTGAGGGTGGTATTTATAATGGAGGGGAGGAGGGGTTTTACATTATTTTAATCATTGGTTTAATATTTTTTCTCAAGAATATTAATACTATTGATTCATGTGACCCAAAATAGTAATAATTGCACGTGATTTTGAACCTAGTGTGCTTAAATAATCCATGATTCTAGTAATAATTTATTTTATTTATAATTAATATATACATTATACTACTGTATTTTACTATTCATAAAAAATTCTAGAATTTCAGAAAAATCCCAAAAATTAACCCCAAACATTTTTTGATGTGTAGAATTCAAAAATGAAAATATGTTTTTGAAAATAATTTTCTAAATATGATTACTTTAATTTATAAATAAAGTCATATTTTATTCTATAAATAACAATTTTAAAACTATAACTGACTTTATATCACCTTCAATAATTAATCATGTTCTTATTATTTTATAACCTTAAGAAAATAAATTAATAATATGATTTAATATTCATACATGTCATATTAATATTCCTATTAATATTCATAAGTGTATGTTATTATTCATAAGAGTATGTTACTATTCACCAAAAAATAATTTTGTCATATCCATATCCAAATAACTTACTTATCACAACAGTGTGTGTCCACTTTTCAAAATTCAAAACACAGAAGTGGAAAAATTATGTTTAATGGATTGATTATAAATTCAACACAGTACTCAATTGCTCATTTAGGCACATAGTTTCTCCTTTTAAAATATCAGGATGTTACACACATCAATGTTACTAGGGATATGATCCATTTATAGAATATTATTTATTTCTTTAGATGGTCTCTGATGATGAAATTGTTATTTTTTAATCTACAATTCAATAAAAATAATTTCTGAATTCTATGTAATTTTTAGAATGAATTGAATTTTTCATTCCAAATATAATGAATTTATCGGACATGCAAGTAATGGTTGGGGATTGTCTATAGATAGTCCCTTGATATATTTATAGGTATCATAAAAAATAGACAAAATTCTATATTATTTGGGTATTTTTTTTACACCTACCAATTTATTCAGAATTTTGTCTTGGTTTAGTGTCCATGACTGTAAGATTCATGATAATTTTTTTGAGAGGCCCTGTTTGTGGATATCCAAAGTTATGCTTTTTTTGAGAGGCCCTGTTTGTGGTTTAGTGTCCACTTTTCAATGTTTATTATGCCATATTTCTTTATGATAGATTCGATTGTTCATAACCCTTAATGAGAATTTGGGTTCCCCCTTTATAATTTTCCCATTTTTAGGGTTTGAAGAAAGAAATTATGAATGATATCATGGATGAATTAATTTTTCTTATACTATGATTTTATCTTTTAAACAGGATACAGAAATCTAGTATGTATCTAGTTTTACATATCTTTTTATTCGATTGATCCTACGTGTTGAGATCCCTTTTATATTTTTACAAAGAAATAAGAAAACATTGGTTATATGTTACTATAGTCATGTAGTTATAATTGGGATTAGATAATGTTTTATAAGAACCTTGGTAAATAGATTTTAAATGAACATACATAACATTATTATTATGATAACCCCTTATAGTATTGGAGAACATTTAACATTTTAGGGTTTTTTATTTTTTAACTCATTATTCACGATGATTATGACACAACTGAATGTTTTCCATTTTATAGAGTCACAAACTAATGGAATAATGGGAGTCGTAACCCATTATCAATGTAGGTATTACTGTTTAGATAAATCCAACATAGATTGTGTTGGAACTGAGAAGATCTTGGACATATTCTGGTAACTGACACCAATTATGATAAATAACCATTCTCTTATGGAGAAACTGATTTTTCAATAAAATGATTGTCTTATATTGGATAACATTATGTGACAAGAGACTATATTTTAATTTAACTACTAATCCATTAATGGATGAATAATGTATTTAGTTCACTGAAAAGGTATTCTTATGTTTTAAGAGTAATGAAAGTGGGAATGTAATTCAAGTTCTGTATTGTTTTAAAGGATTTGTAAATTTATGGTGGTCGTTAATATATAATAGTAAAGTGTTTTATAGATATAAAGCATGGAATAGAGAAATTTTAATGTCATGTTATTCTAGAAATATTTCCCTCGAGATAAAAAAGTTTAAATGTAGTGGAAGATACTTACATCAATGACTTTAGAAGAATAAGCAATATATGAGTTTGATGATAACAATTCAAGATTATCCAAGAAGGTTGTTGACTACATATATAATCTATAAGTCACGATTGACCTATTTATTGATTATATGAAGATGAGTCTCCAAAGGTAATTAGATTCTCTAACATTTTTATGATATGAATATTTAGTATCTAGTTCCTCCAAGATAAGGAAATATTTCATATGTTTTATATAATTATTCTATTTCATGAAAATAAGAAGCCCAAAGATCACCAAGAAAAAAGAAATGTGTCAAATAATAAGAAAGGGAGAATTATATTTTCAATATATGATAATTTTTAAAATATAAACCAATGTACTTGCTTAATGGAAATATGAGTTTTCTTCTAGTGTAAGGAAATGGGTCAAAAGTCTCTTGAATGCAATAGAAATAACGAAACAACTATTATTAAGTTGTTTAACTATAATGATATGTGGAATTATTCAAACCAATGTCCCATGCATCAAAGGAAATTACCACATAAGAAACAAATGAGAGAAGTTAAAGATTATATAATTACTATATCCTAATTAGAAGTTCCTAGTGGTGTGGAGAAAGGTACCCTTATCATCCACTCTATAAGGGAATTTTCTTTTGACTAAGGTTCCTACCACTATTTTATTTTTGAATAATTGTTTAAGGGTATCACATAAAAACCTCAATTATCTGATTTTTTATTTTTACTTAAAAATATTAATGTCAACATGATCGCATATATTTTCTATAGGTCCTATACGATATGACTTTGTAGAAATGTACTTCATTAAATTATATTTCATCTTTCTTTATTAGAAACTGATTTTATTTTCGGCATGTGTTGGGTCTCTTAGTATAGGGAACATATCAATTTTCAGGGAAGGGAAGTTACATTTAATAATCCAAATCAACCAAAAGTAATCTATCAAAGATTATATAAGATTTAATTCACAATGGATACTACTTCCATCATATGTGATTTAATATGGATTCATGAGGGATAATTATCTCCAATGGTTGGGGTGAATCTCATTTTTAAAACTATTCCTACTATTTGGGAATACGATTATATATTTTCTAAGAACTTTCAAAATCCTTTGAATCATGATTTTTTTCTCCTGAATGGAATATATAATTGGTACTACACCAATTTTAATACTCCTTATAGAGTGGACCCAATTTAGTTATAGAAATTGAAGAAAAATCTATAGAAGAATCTAAATAAGGGATTTATTAATTATAGTTCTTCACCATGGGGTGAAACTGTTCTTTTTTGTTATAAAGAAATATTGTTGAATGCATCTTTCCATTGATTATCATAAAATTAATAAGAGAATTATAAAGAATTGGTTTCTTCTACCGAATATTTTTGATATGACAGAAAATTTACTAGAAGCTCAATATTTTTAGAAGATTGGTCTTCTATAAATATTTCATCAACAAAGGGTTAAGAACTAAGATATACCCAAAATAACCCTCACTGAGAAATAAGTTTTTTGTTATCAAAAAAACTTTTATGGAAAAAGTGAAAAACCCCAAGTTCATCCAGAACATGCATTAAAGGAAAAAACATAGTTGTTAAAATAAAACATGACTCTAGTTTCATCCTTATCCCTAAAAAGTTTCTACGAAATGGAAGTAACCAGTGTTACTGGTGCATCATCAAGTAGGTCTTCAAAGTGAGATGCCATCTTGTCCCACACTTGCATGTATTCCTTCTATATGATCTTCTCTTCATTGAAACCTCTTACTAAAATTAGATTCTGTTTGTCTATCCACTCACTCTGTTCACTGTTAGTATCCACCCGAATAGGAATTCCCATCATCTTCTCAGCATCCTGTATGGTGGCATTAATCACTATAGATTCTTCTTCTATATCTTCTTTGGAATGAAATTGCAATTCCAAAGTAATTTTCACATGCTGTTCCCCCCGAAGGAAGGATTCCCCACAACCCCCCTCCACCAAATGAATCAACATTCCAAAAGAATTGGAAATTCTCCCCTTCTCCTTTACCTTTACTTTTTTAGCAGATCGAGTCTTCATAGGTAAAGGTAAATATGAGTAATACTTTCTCCCTTTATTACTACCTTGCCACTCCTTCCTTATCCATTAGATGCAGAGATCTTTGTCATGGAATTATGGATCACTGTATTCAGTATCCTGACTAGATAACTCTTCATCACAATCATCCTTGGGAAGATCATCCTCCTGATCAGACCCTTTAACCCCCAATCCAGTAAAGTGATTATCTAGCTTAATAGCTGGAGACGCGCTCCTTGAGCTTGATCTGTTCATAACTTCAGTCTGTTGAATGTTATATTACTAGAAGAACCCAGACCATTAAGCATAGCCTTAGCATACGAAGCAGCCTTAATGGCCTTAGAATTACCCTCCTTATGTATAAGCTCATTGGTGTCCAAACATGCAAAAGTGTTATGGGTCTGGACACCATCTTGAACTAGACCCTTGTCTGCAAGTTGAGTGTTGACCCCCGATGTAGAAGCAATCTGGTTTGGAGTGATATGGGGTTCATTTAACACCCCTTCCGTCTAAACAACAACATCCTTTACAGAGAAACTCCAACCTTCAGCTTGAGGCAACTACACTGAGGGTTCGTCCATTCACTTTTCCACTGTTTTACCCATGTCCCAGTCCCTTAATCCCTCCTTGATCTGATCCAAAATCCCCAGAACAGAGGGTTCCTCCACCTATTTGGACACTGGTTTACTCTCTACCACATTGCTCGCTAGTTGAATGGCTTGTTCCACATCATCTCATTTCCTTGCCTGCGCTGCATCCTTCCCCTGGTGAACACCCCGCCTACAGTTGGTGACCCGAGTGACCTAGATGACGGAAAGATGAGCATAAATCCACCCAATGGTAAACTACCACCGGCTGTTTACACTGTACCTCCTTGATGACTTCAATCCACATAGACTCAGTTGGTGGACTTGATGCATCAACCTCCACACACATACGTGGGTTGATCGGATGGAACAAGGAAGCAGTACACGAATCAACACAGAGAAACTGACCCAATAAATTCTCGAACATACATAAGATTACAGGATTTTGGAAAGGGAGAGGTAATTGAGGTAGATTTACCCAAACCAGAATTGTTGGAGTGTCACAAATCAAGTATAGATTGTAGCTCCACCAGAATAGGTACAAGCCGCAGCTGCCGCATTTCCTAGGAGCACACTACAACTCATGAACAAAATCCTCTGATGAAGAGCATCGCACCATCAAATGCCTTTCATCTAGAAGGACGACAACTGCTCGTTCATGGATCCCAAAAGTTTCGAAGACAAACCTGTCAAAGGGATACACTGAAGGCCATTTGTTCGTGAATCTTGAAACCAAGGTTAGGTTAAGGACACTCTCCACCTCCATGAACTCCCAAACCGAAAGCGGAATCACGGGATCTCCTTCCCAAATGCAAGGGAACTTAATTCATGTGTCATATAATTTAAGTGAGGATATATCAATAGATCCTTAAATGATCAAATTTCCTAAGAAATTTACCATCCTAATTATGGTGACTGATATCCATAGTTTTCCTGTGTTTAAAGGATACTACTGATGTATTATGAGGAACATCTCTTCTAATTCAAATCCACCAACCAAGTTGACCCACATGGGAGTAGAGTTTTTGTGGGTAGAGGAATGTAAGGTTAATTTCAATGATCTAAAGGGAAGAGTATTCAACAGAATTGTTCATAAAATATCCTATAGATGATTCACGTTTGTGATACATAGAAATTCATCAAATAAGGGACTGGAGTACATCCTCATATAGGATGGTATGGTGAAAGTTTATGCCTCTAACCATCTGAAAAATCAAGAGTAAAATTACCTGAATAATTACATGGAGATGGTCGTGATAGTTTTTCAATTATTGATATAGTGGAATATTTATTGGGAATAGTGTGATATATATAATGATTAAAATATCGTGAAGTATATATTTACATAGATAGAGATGAAAATGTGCTTGAGAATACAGTTTGATTTTCTGAAAGATTATGTATTATTAATAAATTACCAACCTATAAAGGTGAATAAGCTAGATGATGTTCTGAGATAGTAAGAACCTTTTTGATATTACATGATGGGTATTAAAGATGATAAAATATATTACGATTTTCAGAAGATCAATATTCAAATATTAAGAAAAGGGGGCATATCTTATCCTTATCAAATGAATGTAAAATGATCCATCCAAGAGAGGATTGATAAGTCTCATAATGATGATGTGGAATTATAAAAGAATGTGAGGAAGAATCTGGAGTTTAACCATGGTCATGTTGGAATGATAAGGTGCTATAAATGATTATGTATTCCATCAATACATGATAAGAATAAAAAGGTATTCAATGAAGTTCATGTTTAATCATTCTCTATTATTCTTGAAATAATGAAGATTCATAGATATCTAAATATGTGTTTTTGGTGGGATTACATGAAAGGGGATATTGAAATGTATTTATCTCAATTCCTAGTGTGTTATCAATTTAAGGTTGAGATATAGATAACATTTTATCATTCCTTTGAGACATTCCATAGAGTGGTTCTTCCCACATCCTAGACATATATAAAACTAAATCTTCATTCCACTATGGTATCCACAACATGAACTCTTAATGAAATGCATAATTATCTTATTTTATGATTCCATGTGTTGGTTGTGGTGAAATGTTTTAATCATATATCACGATAAATAATTAAGGACAATCAAAATATCATTCACATAAGTTATCACTCCATTTGGTATGTCATCAAAAAATGGTGTATCACATTCAATGTTAATCTAGTTCCTTATGGTCTCCACCATTTTCTGAAAGTAGGAATATTAGTTAGGGAATAAATATCTATTTTGAAAATCCACATGATCATGAAAAATAAATTATAAGATGTATATATCATGAGACCCTCTTTTCATTCTATGAAATATTTTGTTTACCCAAGGTCTTCGATGGTCATTATTCAATACCTTCAAGAGGGGTAATAAAGAGTTTTTCAATTTCCAAAGCCTATCCTCTAAGAGTGTGAACTTAACTATGTTGTAAGTCTCATTGTCATGTACTAGGTAACATTCTAATGAAGCCCGATACAACTTTGTCAGAGTTATTAAAACTAGGAAAATCTATTATCAATGCACATCCGCTTATAGTATCCAATATGAATTTATTTCTAGAAAACCACAATCTTTATCCTATAAAAATATTTATGCATATTTTCTTATAAATATAATTATATTTAGACATATTCTTAGACATATCCCTTGGAATATCACTAATGTTGCTCATGCTAGTATCTAAATGTTAAATAAACATACCATATGAAACTAACTATAGCTACCGAATCTACTAATAAATAAATATTACATATTTTTAGAATAATATTCATTACACCGACTTAATAATATTTTGAGGTTCATTTCAGTTTTGTTTCTTTGTATAATTGGAAACATAAAAAACTTTCTCATAATTGAGCTATATAATTTCCAACTAAGTCCATCATAATTATTGACCTTCTTAGACATATCATACACAATACCTTTCTTTAGAAAATGGGAAAGGAAATATAAGAAATGGTGAGATCATATACATAGTAAGGGTAAATTAGATAGTTATCTATATAACATGAATATATGTGTATGAGAGCATGATAAAAAATTGAAAAATCATACCATGGATATCATAGATTTTAAACATGATTCACTGTAAAAATATTATTTTCTCATAATAAATAAAGAAAAAAGGAATAAAATAACTTGATCCATGATATCATTACCTTATATCGAGGTATATATTTAATGTCATACAAAAAAGAATAAAAAATCATTTCCTTAGAAGTCATGTCTCATTTCCAAAACTATCATCTTTGAATGAGTTCACTTCCTAAACCATCATAGTAGTCAATGTTCACTCCATTGACTATAATAGTGGATCAAGTACATTACATAACTCATTTAACCCACCATTCCTATAGAGACCCTAATTTTTCCTTGTAATACTTTGAAATATTTCTATATATATCTCTAGATCTAGGCATCGAGACAGTATGCGATTATGAGGCTCCATGTTCCAGGAATTAATTTTATAAATATATTAAATATATTTTATACTACATGAAAGTATTTTTTATATAAAATGGAATAAATCTTAAATCAATTCTTGGATTAGAAATTAGATATCATAGTTGTGTCTGAATTACATTGTTTACCCTAGGCGTGTCCTAAAATAGGATGGTGTGGTGTGTTCAGATATCTTACTCACTGGGGGTATGTTCATTGGATTAATTAATTTAATAAATAAATAAATTAATTCATTTTAACCTAACAAAATGTTTATAACCAAATTTCTATTGAGAATCTCCCAGGGTTAGCCTCGTAATACTAGGATCTACCGATAGATTCTCCTTCCTCCTATTGGTGAATCAAATCAGATGATGATTAAATGCTCGATCGGTGTAGATTGAGATGTGGTGAACACAATGAATATCACTAGAGAATACATTATTCTATGAATAATTATGAAATCACCACGTAAGACACATCAATTTATTTTTTATGACCTTTCCGATTTAATTGATTGAGAAGATCACTATATTCAATTGATCTTCATCAATTGTAGCCTTGGTATGCTCTTAGGGAGTTAGGAGCTGATGAGGCATCTATTACACAAGCAGAGGAACCATCTGTCCTTGGTTTGGTGAATGGTGATAAAGAGGCTGTTGAATATGACAACACCCAAGAGCTAATCATGCACTCGAATGAAGAAATGTTAGAGGAGTCTTTTTTGATCAAGATATCAAAGGAGGATGCACAAAAAATATTTGAAAGATCATTGAGAGTTGATTTTAACGAAGAACAAGCCTTTTGGATTGACAAACAGAACATGATATTGACTCGTGGTTTCAATGAGGGGAAAACAAGATTGGAGGAGCATGTGCAGACAAAGGACAAAATGGCTTCTCACATCGAGGATCTTATTAAAGGAAATCTAAAAATGGAGGTTACCTCCATCTAATGACGACTTCTTAAGGTTAAAAATTCTAATTGATTTAAATTTTCTTGGAATGGATTTATAATTTCTTATGAGGTTTGATTATTTTCTATATTTTGAACATTGTTAGTTTCCCACTATTCCTTAAAAGTGCTTCTGAAATAAAATAAAAAATTATTGGTTTGTCCTAGATTCCCCATTTACGAGTTTTTCCAAGAATTATTGAAAAAGATCATCTCAAAAAATATTCTTCTACTTTCCCCCATTGATTTCTTCACATTCATCATCGAATGGACCCTGCGGTCTTAGTTCGACATTATCAAGAAGTTTCGATCCTTATCAGAACCCCAAAATCACAAAATTTTCCCTAATGAGTTATGAATTGATTAAGTAGTGGTATATTTGGGATGTTTTTGGGTGGTTGATGATCTCTAAAAAACCCGATAGTAGAATCATCAAAGGCAGAATGAGACCGAGCATTCCCATTATGAGGCAACCCCTGAGAGTCGTCGAGAATTCTAGTTTTAGGAAACCTGAGGGATGGAATCTAGCGAATGACACTAGATACACTATTCATGGGTAGAGATAAGGCCATATTTTAAGTTGTGAGTCTGGATTCAATGCACGGATTATGAATCTAGAATTTAGTAAAAACCCTGACTATATGTTGTTTACAAGGATGAACACACGGCGTATAGCCCCTTGGTTGTAGAAGATAGATTATTGGAAAATCATAAGGGTGACATGAAATGTTTCCCTTATACATGCCATTTGCCTCATCCCTAGGTGGGTGAGCTATGTGATGGATCAAATGGGTAGGGCTCTATGAGGGAGTACATGGCCAGAGACATGGCCATGCACCAAAGTACAGATATACGAGGTCATATACATAGACATCGAGTCATGTACACAGTCACATGGTCATATACATTAACATGAGGTCATTTACACTAACACAACCATAAGGACACTTCTTGGACCAAGATAGGTTGGACACATCATGTATTCCACCTTCATGACATGATCTCTTACATGTATTGGGATTAGTGTTCTAGCCAGGGCCACATCTATGCGGGGGAGTGGTCCCACATGCTATGTAGGTTCCCTCACATACTATGTACCCCTTGATTCGTTTTGAGAAAACATCAAGGTTCTATATCTCTGTCATTTGAACATTGATTTTGTCCCTTGAGTAGACCATAGAGTGTTTTTATCATTGAATGCAATGGTTCCCTTATTTGTTTCTTTGGATATTGGATGTTGGAGGTTCCGGGATCATCTCTTATTTAGGTGACACATGATGATGTTAGTGATTAGGTAGAATCACCAAAGGAATATTAAAGAGTGGAACCCCCCATCAGTACGTGCACAAGTCCTATACAACTACTATCTGAGTGGAACTCCCTATTAGAGAGGGAGATGGTCCTTGATGACCAAAGTAGAAACCCATGTGGTACCAAGGTTTAGATTCTTAATTTTTGAGTTGAACCCCCTATCGAATAGAGAATGGTTCCTGGATGACTAGAGTTGAACCCCCTGTCACACCAGGGCGTGGGTCCTTAACCTATATAGTGGAACCTTCACCCCCATCATATTGGGAATGGTTCCTCTACTTACCTAGTGGAATCCCCCTATCAGATAGAAAATAGGTCCTCATGACACTAGAGTGGAAACCTATCATCATGGGAATGGGTCCTTTATAGGTACCTCTAGACTAGAACCCCCATACAAACTAGGGTGTGGGTCCTATTCTTAGATATTATGGCCCCTCAACTTTGAGGAACAATTACAGGGGATGGATTGACTATCATTATTACTTCTAGGTAGATGCACAGAGATGTTAGGCATCATGGATATACTTTTGAAAATGTTGGAGACTCTTATTCCTAGGATGATCTATGAGATAGATATCCATTTAATCTATCATTTGGGATTATTTTGAATGAGAATATACATATGTAATCATATTTATACATACATTTAGAATTTTTTACTCTCCTTCCATGCGTTGAGAAGATGAATTAGGTATGCTAGGTTCTTTCTATGTTTATCTTCCCATGGTTGAATAAGTATACTATCGTACTATAGGTGTAAAAGACTTGGAATGTTAATCATCTATACACCGTGTTGATCCCAATTGTTTTGGACAAGGTTACTCTTTATATTGGTTTGTGTTGAGATGTTATCATTCACTATACCATGCATTCTATGTTCAATATACTTTCATTAAATTCTTATTGCTTCACTTACTACTCCACCTTTAGATTTCGAGGTGTCCTATTGGGTATGTATATACTCACTCCTTTAAGGGATTTTCGCACATGTGTCATGTATTATGTATACGACATCCATGCTTCCAAAGATTCTTGAACTATATGCTTCTACAATGGATCACAATGTTATGTAATGAATATTTTCATATTAAGATGTGATATATATATATATATATATGAAAAGTATTGGTTTATATAGTTTGTACTATAGAATGGTATAGTTAACCTTTGGAAACATTGATAAGAAAAATTTCATTAGAAACCTAGGGATAATTAAAATTAAGGGAAAATTTCCTTGAATATTTCTAATGGATATAATGAGTTGCTTTCAATAAATTACATCCATGTATAAATAATACGAGTGGATGTGGCTCTGGGATATTTGTAACTAGGGGTAACATTTTATAAATGGGTTAATTGTGATCTAACTCGATCATCACCTAGTATATGAAAACATACCTTGTAACACAAATGTTTTGAAAATCATAGGGTATATTTGTTTGGGAAATTCACAATTTATTTATGAGTCATTATGTTGGGTTTGAATAGATTATGATCATTACTAAACTATGATAGATCTAAGGTATAATATATTGAGAAGAAGGTGTCATTGTTTAAACATAATATGAAATATTTTTCCTGACTAATCACTCTGATTATGAATCCATGATGTTTATGCTAACTATTTTAGTATTAACATGGGATTGACGATAAAATGATCATTTTGAGGTTATAATAGGTACACTCAAATATTTAAGTATCCTATTTGATCTTAGATATATGAAATCTTATATATTACTAAAATTCCCAAGGAATATTTGTTTATATCCTAAATAATTATATATTTAATTTTCTATGAAAACCCCTAATGGTATGATGATCACATATCATGCCTAGGACTCTTCCCCAGCTGAATTTTTTGGGAATTTACTTCCTGTAAATACTTTTAATCTCCCTATAGTTAAATTTTATTTTATCGCTGGTATATATTTTCATTCTCCACATAAATCTCAGATCAATTTTCAAGGAAGGGAAGTCACATTTGATATTCCAAACCAACCTATGATCATATATCATTGTGATGATAAATATGAACTTATTATTGAAATGAAATCTATCACATGGGTCATTATTCCTATAAAAAAGGGGTGTTTACCTCAATTGGTTTGGTAGAAACTAAATATCAATGATATGATTATTTTTTTAGGATTTCGTTGATGTCTTTTAAGAAGAGTTACCTAGTCTTTAACTGAATCGAAAATTTTGGTTTTCAATATAACTCATTCATGGTTCCACACATATTTCAAAAAACACATCTAAAATATTTCCAATTGAGTTTCCAAAATTTTAAAAAAAATTAAGCTCCTTCAGAATCTTATCAAATTGATTTAGTTATAAAAGTGTGTATCCTTGGGGTAAACCTATTGTCTTTATTATGAAAAAAATGGATCAATTTGATTCTATAGTGATTATCATGAATTGATTAAGTTCATGATCCAAAAATTAATCATATACCATGTATTGATAACTTTTTTTGATCAAATGTGTAGAGATCAATACACTTCCAAGATTGAAATTCATTTTTTATATCATCAATTGAGGGTCAAGATGTTGGATATAGCCAAGAAAATGTTCCATAAAAGGCATGTACACTAAAAATATATAATGATTCCAACTTTTCATACTAACCCCCCTTCAATATTCATTGATTTAATGAATAGAGTATTTTGAAATTAACTGGAACAGTTTGTGGTAGTACTTACATATTATATTCTCATAAATTCAAAACTAATGTTAGAGCGTGAATATCATTTGGTAATTGTTTTTAAGACCATGATGAAGGAAAATTTATTTGTATATTTTTCCAAGATTGAATTTATGAGATTAAATTTTTGATTTTGGGGTTATATAATCTCAAGAGAGGTTATATTTGTGGATCCATCAAAGAAAAATGTTATTGAATATCATCATAGACCAACCACTATGATTTATATCCGTAGTTTTTCTATTTTAGATAGATACAATCAATGATTATGGGGGAATTTCTCATTACTTTTTGGTCCACTCAACATGTTACCTCAGAAGGGAGCCATGTTGCTTTAGATAAATTAATGTGATGAAAATTTCAAGGATCTAAAGAGAAGGTTAGTTAGCACAACTGTGAGTACATTACCCTGCTATGGGGAATGGTTTATAATATATAGTGATGCCTCAAAGAAGGGATGTAGATTTTTTTCATTCATAATTACATGGTTGAAGCTTATGCCTTAAAAAATGATATTTAATGAGAAAAAAATACCCAAATCAGGATTTAGAGTTTGCTGCATCGATTTTTTCATGAAATATATAGAGGAATTGTTCTTATAAAGATTGGTGTGATATATATGGTAATTATAGAAATTTTAAAGTATATTTTCATATAGAAAAAGTTGAATACGCATGAGATAAGATAATTGGAGGTGATTGATGATTATGAATGCTTAATACATTACCACCCTATGATAATGATCAATGTAGTAGATGATTTGAGTCAAACAGATCATACTAGATTACCCAGAATGAGGATAAAAAAGATATAGTATTTCAGTATTTGAAAAGTAATGAAATTTAGATCTTGAAGGATGTAGAGAAATATTTTCATTCTAAAAAGTGTGTTTAACAATATGTTTATGTTATTATTAAGGAGTCATGAATGGAAGATGTGGATCTTTATAAGAAGGTGAAAAATGTTCAAGAGTTTATCCATGATTTTTATGGAATGATATGTTTTGAGAACCATGTATCTGTTCCTTCCATAGTAGATTTTAAGAATGATTTGTTAGAGAAAAATCATAGTTATTTATTCTCTATTCATCCTTTAAGTACAAAGTTGTATAGAGATATGAAAGAGAATTTTTATTAGGATTTAACAAAGGGATATATTGTAGAGTTTTAATTTTTGTAATTGGTATGTCATAAAATTAAGGCTAAGAGAAAAAATTATAAATGGATTTTATAACCATTACACATAAAAAAATGTAAATGGGAAAACACCACCATGTATTTTATCATCAGACTCCACAAAACAAATAAATGGTACATTTTTTATGGCCTGTAGTCAATCGTCTTATGAAGTAAACATACTTCATTGCTATCAAAAAATATATTTCCCTTGATCATCCTTCTAGGTAATATATTTAGGATATTTTAAGGATTCATGGAGTACCATATTCTATTGTATCTCATCGAGTTCTTATTTTTACCTAAATTTTCTTAAAAACTCTTCAGTAATCAATTGATACATGGAGTTTCAGTAATGTGTATCCTCACCAGAAATATGACCTATCTAAAAGAACTATTAATACCCTAAAAGTTTGTGCTATGGTATTTTTTTAGTGATTTCAATGATTTTTGGGTATCAACACCTTCCTATGGTTGTTTTTTCATAAAATAATAGTTTTTTATGAGGCACTCAGATAGCTCCTTATGAACCCCCTATGGAAAGAAGTGCAGAACTACAATTTACTAGGATGATATAGATATCCACACTTCTATTAAATAAATATCACATATTTTTAGATAAATATTCAATACATTTCATAAAAACATTCCTGAATATCCTAATTGTTTGGTGTCTTTAGAGAATTGGAACCCAATATTCGTATTTCATGAATGATCATCAACATCTTCCATAAAGATCATCTAGCATAGTAATCCTCTTAAGAATACCCTACCTAAACTTTTCTTCATATCCCATGTAAGGAAACATAAGAAATGGTGAGCTCAAGTTCTCAATAAATGTAAACATAGAATAAATCATACTATGATCATATGAAATAATAAGATAAGAATAAGTATATGATATCATGAACATAACTTATGAAAATAATACAAAATTTTTATATATCTAAACATCATACATGGAAAATAAATTATCATTTTATAAATTATGGTCCATAAGAGTTAAAAAAAACCTCATAAATAAATCATGAACCGTAATCACATGTCATACATGTGTGGCACAAATCATAAATATAAAAAAACATTTATTATATCAATGTTAACTAAAAATACATTCAATATAGTGGATTTGGACTCGTTACCTATTTCCTATTGTAGATCAAAATTCACCAGTTTCTTATAGTGGACCAAGATTCACCTATTTCCCATAATGGACAAAACCCTTCAATTTGTTTCCCATTATTATTAATAAGATAAATTTTTTAGCTAATTCATTGGAAGGAAATGAAGGTACCACCAGTTTTATAATGAGAAACATACTTATGTGTTCCACAGTATCCTAAAACAATCTTAATATCACCACAACATAACCCATGTAAATAAAATGGGTTTCATAAACATTTTATTAATTCACCATCACATAGCCCATGAAAAATAAATGAATTTGAAAAAAAATCTCAAACATAAGATTTAAAGATGTAGTTATTGAATAGGGATGGTATCATAATATATTATCCCTATTAAATCATAATTGGAATCAAAGTATGTCTTATTGTATGGAAAATAATTTTGAAAGATCACTTGAAACATTTCTTAAAAAAATAGGCTTTACACTTTTAGAAAATACATTTTAAACAACAAATATTAATAAATGAATTCGGAAATAAATTTATTTGAAAATAAAAATTTAATATTATAATTTAATTTTGAAAATATTAAGTGGTATTTGTGTAGGTAATTTCAATTCAAATCGTATATGTAAAAATACAGATTCATTTCAAATTTTCGGTAAAAACATCATTCCTTGGAAAATTAAAAGATGATTCCTTTTAAAAAACATTGTAAAAAAGTATAACATGGGTAAAAATGTATTTTATAAATTATATTTATAATTTTAAAACATTTTTGAAAACATTTTTAGAAATCATGGATATGAGTTAAAAAAGGTTTTTGACTGAAGAGGGAAATAAAAGTATTTTTTTAAAAAAAATTTCTTTTCAACTCTTGAGTACCAAAAAGAGATATAAATAAAGGAATAATATGTACACTCATGAAGAAAATAGAGTAGAAATAAATTAATTAGTTTATTGTTATATGGATCCCAATATTTTCTCATCAGATTCATAAACATAAAAAATCTTGATAAACGATTAGATTGTATTATAAAACTCTTACAATATTGGTTACTTTTAATAGAAAGCCCCATGAATGAAAAACATTAACTAAAACATAAAATATAAATATAGTTAATAACTTTATGATATTACATGTAAAATGGGATGTATATTCATATCATAAAATAAGATATGTGCGTAAAACTACATATGTTTCAAAGATGGAAAATTGGGATAAAAAACCAATTTGGTAAATTTTGAACTGTAAACCCCAGGTAAGAGAGATTCCAAAATGGATATTTAAATACCAATAATTTTATAAAGAAGAATCATAATATAAATTCATGGGCCATATATACACAACATAAAATAATTTTTTTGGGAATATGGTATGTGTATCACTGAAGTAAATAATGAGATAGAAAGCCCTTACCAAAAGCTCCAAATTCTTTCATACACATTTGAACCTCAATTATAATAAATATAATTTTGTTAAACATATATTAAAGAGACATAGTTATATAGATCATACCATATATTATTTACATAGGACCACTTATTACCAGTTTATTTACAACTCATTATAAAAATCATGTTTTAGGAAATAACTTCTTTGTTTTTTGGTTATGATTTGATTTTTTATTTTCAATCATATTACATTTATCATGGTTCTATAATATACTATTGAAACTCTATATTTTCAAATAGAATTAAAATATTATAAAGAGTAATTTAATCATGTTAAAGTATTAGAAATTTACAAGGAGAGTCAAAGGGTCTAGCCTAAATTACCCTACACACACACCATTGCGCATCAAAAGTCCGACACAACCCCCCAATGCGACACTAGAAAGAAGGAAACCCATTTACTGGATACCCACATTGTGAACCTGCACTAGGGACCTATGAGGTAAAACTAATTTGGCTATGTTCCCTTAGTTTCTTATAAACAAGAAACTAGGGAACCTCATTTGGATAACAGAAAAATCTGAAGAAACCCTAAGCTCTGGAAACACGACCCCTTTTCCCAGGTCTCCAAAATTTTTCAGGTAGCTCTCCAAAACCAAAGATAAGAGATAATTAATAGGGATAAGTGAGATCAAGGTCCCTTAAGGGTATGAAACACAAGATAACTACACGAGGACTCCTTCTCCCCTAGATAACAACCTCTTACATGAGGCCCATCTCCCTAATCGTGGACTTTTGTGGGACCCATCCAAGGACACATGAGAGGAAACATAATACATACGGTAAATACTCTCTAAAGTGTTGTTTCCTAGGTGATCTATTTCCCAAGGCACTTCCATCTCACACAGGCCTATCCCCCATGCATGAATCTCTTCCCTTTCCTCCGAATCCATACGCGAGGAACCTTTTCCCTCTAATATAGGACTTGCACGATTCTTCCATCGAGCCCTCTTACAAGTCACCAATGTCTAGGATCCTCTTATTTTGAATCACTCACCTGAGGGGGGGAAAATTAGAAACCTCTACTGAAGCCTCTAATATTGTAAAATCATATTAAATGTCACACCAGTATTCTCTAATTTATATTTTTATTCCTATGGTCAGAGGTTTCTTGAATTTGTCTAACTATATGGTTGGGATAATTAGGGTTCTTGTGGATTTTTAGTCCCACAATTATGAGGACCCCAACCCCATATAATGTTTCATGGATTTAAAGTTATTAGAAACTAGGGTTCGGACTATTTCCTACAATTTTCATATCTAAGAACCATCACCTCTGTTCTTAATGGGGAGGTTGTGGATTAAACTTGAGATTTCATTCAACATTGAATGAGATCCACCTCCCTTTCTTAATAGTGATTTTAAGGCATCCCTTATAGAGAATTCCCATATACCTTCTTATGTTAGGTTTCAATATTAATCTTCCTCACCCCATTGGCTACTGGGTATGAGAGAGGATAGGAACCAGAGTCCACTCCTCTCTCTTACTCATACCCTTGACCTCTTCCACCAGTAGAGGAGTATAAGTGTGTAGTTTTCTGGAACTTTTTATCTCCCTATTCTCTAACATTAAATAACGACTTATCTGGGATCATGTAGAAATAGTTGGTAGTCATGAATATAGAATCTACCCAATAATATTTATGTTTCAATAAGGTATGGTCCTTTGAATATTCCTCTCACCTTCCGTCAGAGTGCCTCCATAGGCACGAGTCTTTAATGCCATGTATCCAACTTATCAGTAAAGTAGATCATGTGGTTTCCTATAAATACCTTTTCCTCTTGTTTCTCACACAAATAATGACTCATGTGGGCTTAGATATATATGGGGGTCATGAAATCTACATGATCCCAAACTCTTTGGGATTCCTTTTCAGGAGTAATACCATTCACATTATCCTCAGGGCATCCTATTCAGAAGCAGGTCCTAAAATTTCTTCCATGGGCATCACACTTTGTATAATACCCAACCTTTCACCAATATGGTAATCCTTATTAGGATTAATCCCAAATCATAACCCCTATTCACATGGTAATATTCCTCAAAAGAAAGTCCCAACCAAACTTCAAACAATCTAAGCATCCCCCTCTTGAGTAAGCCCAGAACTAAACAAAAAAATATATGTTAGTCAACCCACTTCTCATGGACTCAAACTCATTCAATAGGGAATCATCATTAGGAGTAAGATCGAAACAAATCATATCAAAGGCCCATACTCCCATATAAGATAATATTTTATAGGGTCTCAATATATGTGATCCCTCATAACTGAACTATATGAGATTAGATTCCCATCCAAATTGGATATATAGAAATACTCTATGAGGTTCACACCCAGCACCTAAAATTAACCCTGTTATATCTTAGAAACATTCAAAATAGGGTCTAATTTAACCTAGAAATTCATACCCTTTCCAGGTTCCTTGGGATTCTTCAAACTAAGTGACACACTATTCATAGACTAAGAACCATTAACCTAGATGTCCTTTACACATGTTGTTAAAGTATACAGTTAGGTCCTTATAACATGACCTTAAAAGGTATGATGTTCCCCATTAAGAGACACCAAAATAAATGGGTTCTAATTAATTTTACAAGGATATTTAATAATCTCATCCATGGGATATATCCCAACACCAAAAAAACTCTTGTCTCCTTGAATAAAAACATACTCTAGAGTTCCCCACTGTGTGGCTAGAAAACAAACATCACTGTAATAACAAGCAATGAATTTATAAATAGTAGACAAGAAAAACCATTGACAGAGAACCTTAGATACATATAGATATATTCATTTATGAATAAAATTGGAAACAAACAAATGATACTAAATTATATATATGTTAATAATTGAATTTTAATTCAATAGTGACCCATAAACTACTTGGGAATTAATAATGGATTCATGAACGTATCATAAATATTGAAGATAGTCCTGGAGTAGGAAATAATTTCCCTTAAAAGTGTGTGATGAGGATGACTATAACACCCCGAGATTTTATGAAAAATATTCTTTTTAATTTCATTAATGTCTTGTGTTTTACGCTACACCAAAATGAGCTTGCACAACACACATCCTTGTCTTGCCTTGAATTACACGCAATCGCGACCTTCCCCGATAGTGTGTGTAGTACGCAATAACGAGTTTCACTAAACAACCATATGCTATTAAAATATTATTGAAACTAGCTGTTATGAATAGTAATAACCAATTTTTACAATTTTGTAAATTTTATTTTTCAAAATGGACTTCATTTTTGGATTTGGAATATCTAAATTAGCTTATGGTGAAATTTTGGTACTTTTCGGATAACTTTCATTTTCTGATGAATAGTGAAAATTACTAAATTTTAATTAAAAACAACCTTTTTAATTGAAATAATTAATAGTGATAAATTATTAATTTGAGTGGTTTTAAATTATATTTAGAATATATTTTTACAATTTAATACAGTGTTGGTCATTGGATGTAATTTCACATTTAAACCAGACATAAACAAGTGTCAATATTTTGATATTTATTATCTCTTAAGAACACGCTATTTGTTTTGACGACGGCAATTAATTGTTAAATTAAGTAATGAAACTGATATGTTTTGAATTTGGTAAAATGGACATCATTTTTGAGTTCATAATATCAAATATAGCTTAGGCCTAATTTTTGGTATTTTTCTGGAAACTTTCATTTTTTTATGAATAGTGAAACCACTAAGTGGTAGTTAAAAAAATGAATTTTTCATAAAACTTAATTTTACCGCTTCTGTGAGTGGAATTTAAAAAATCAGAGAGGCACGGTTGATTTCAGTAAGTAAAATGTGGTTCAATGAGATGAAAATAATTTTTGGTGAATAGTAACTTTTTACTTTTATTTACCACGATTAAAAGTAAATAGGGTAATTAAGGGTGAAAATAAAATTATTATTACCCTAACACATGTCCTAATTATATTTCATAAGTGTAATTCGACCGACAACAACCTTAGGAATAAAATATGACCATTTAGGCCCACTTGGATTAGATTAGGACATTTATTATTAATTTATTTAAAGAAGGGTTAAAATAGATAAAATCAAAGTTTAATAAGTAAATGATTTTTAATATAGGGTTATACATAGAATACATTAGACTATAAAATATTAATTAGAAATCTAGAAATATTTCCTACATAATGATATTTTATTTGTAATTTTTAGACATTAAATAATTTAATTTATTTATGACACAAAGATGATGCAGTAATTATCTTATTAATGAAATATTGACATAATTGATGTTATAAATACCCAAATAAATGTAATTTGAGGCTTTTTATGAATTACACTAATTTTTTAGGTTAATATGACATGTTATTATTTATTTAATTAACTTTTTATGAACTAATCATTCTGTTATAATTTTCACAAAAATCAATCACTAAATAGTGTCAAAATTGACATACAATAGTTTTTAAAACAAATATTATATTATTAATTTTTATTTTATTTTAAAAAATCTAAGGCTCGGCCAAATGACTTAGATAAGGTTATATATATTAATAAGAAACAACTTGGGGTTATTTTGGCTTGTTATAGTAGGTTTATTAACCTTATAGTGTAAGAACACAAAAAGACATGGTAAAAGTAAAATTATCTAACTTAAAGTTAACTATAAATGATAAGGTTAAAATAGGAACCTAAACTTGTCTAAATTCTATTGGATTAGAGTATTTCGACCCATCCCCACCTTATATTATAAATAAATCAATTTGGAGCTATTTAAAACCGAATTTGGCTTTATAATAAAATAATATGTTTAGTTATTCCAAAGGTGCCCCTCTCCTCCCTTATAAAAGGGCACCTCCTCCCTCTCTTACACACACCACTTTGAGCCTTCATGATCGGCCAACCCCTGCCCAATTCTCTTCTACACTTCCCTAGAAACATCCTATTGGTCTTGGTATTCTTCAAAAACCAATTTTAGTGCCCTAAGAGGAGGTCTCAAAGAGGCACTTCAAAGAAGAGGTAATGTCAGTTACCGATTCTTTCAACTTTATTTCTTCTTCCACTTCTTCTTCTTAGGTTGTTTCATTATGAAGAAATAACATCAGTATCACCCATATACTGATATGTTATTATATGTATGAAACAACCCTATTTCACCATCTATCCATCCTACGGAAAAAGAAATCACCGCGCGTGCATACGTACGGAATACCGTCTCCACGCCGTGGTGTAATCTATTTTCCACCACCAGCTTACTTGGATGGGTATAATGGTGTAAATAATGACTATATATGATTATTATAAAGTGATATTGATTCTGTAATAGTATACATACACTCCAATAAAATTCCACGATCATGGGAATGATATAATGGCTCGTGCGTACGTACGGAATACCGTCTCCACGACGCGATGAGATTCATTCTCAATGATTAACCATTCATAAATGATTATAAAGTATATATAATAAGTAATCATGAAATATATTACATAATAATATCTTATTTATGTATATATATATATATATATATATATGTATCTCATCCAATTAATTCCATTCAATTCAATGAGGAAAGAAAAACATCGTTCATGCGTACGTACGGCCTACCGTCTCCATGAACGGTGTATTTCTTTCCATTTATCGATCTATTATATATATGTATATTATGAATATATATTATATATAAATCATGTTTTACATTCTAGATGTAATTTATCATGATTTAAGTAATCATATGAATAATTACAAGTCAAAACACGGATAACAAATGAAACAATTTTACCCAAAACGCTCTTTAACATGGAATTTACAAAAGAATGAGTAATATAAAGTCATAAGTGAACCATATATGATAACATAAAAACTAATATGATTCTATAATAAGTCAATATCATTATTTATATCATTATACAGGAGGTTCAGGCACTTATGAAGAAAATCGGACCTAAGGTAAGGGATAATTTTGCAAATCTCATTTTTATCCGAGATTGCATATTCCTAAGTATTTACTGGGGTTATTTCTATCATCCATGTCCATGTTTTATAAAAGTGTTTTCATGTATGTTTAAAGTACTTTTTACCCATTTTTGACTTTTACTACATGGTATGTAAGGAATCTTTCTTTTGTTTACGTTACGAGGTACTTTTTGACTTTTCCGGCAAAAGTACGAAAAGAATGTTTTTTTAACTTATACGGCACGAATAGATTATTACAGTTTTATAAAGACTTATTTTCATGATGATTCCTAAAAATATTTCATGACTATTTAAAAAAAAATCTCTTTCTTTTAATATTTCATGACATTTTGTAAAAAGAGAATGATTTTGAAGAAGAAATGATATTTTCCTCAAGAATTCATTTCAAGTGTTTTATCAAAACCATTTTTCATCTAAGATGAAATTATTTCATATGTGTATGTTTCAAGTTTAAGGTCTCTATGATTTACATGGTTTCACATTTCTTATTATGAAATGATATCCATTTCTTTTATATGGATTATGTGATGATGGGATGATGCTTTTAGAAACCCATTTTATTCGTTGGGTTATTATGAATGATGTATGTTTATTTTGTGGAACAAGTAAGAATGATTTCATTATGAGATGGGTGGGACCTATATCTCCCTCCAATGCATTGGGTAAAGATTTATATCTCATGAGATAGACATAGATGGAATGGCAGGTTAAACCGGTTCAGTAAAACAGGACCGGAACGAGGAGTGAACTCGATTCAGAAAGGGACTTTTTCCACTAAGATGGTCTTGGCAGCAATGCCTTGGCTACTATGGAAATCATTACATGTGCTTAATGGATGCGAAAATTACATGTTTTATTCCCATGCTATTTTATCATTCTTAATGATTCTTTATGATCTATTCCTTACGTACTTCCATGTTTTATGTCATTGCTCAAGCTTTTGATGTTTAAACAGTATGTTCATGTTTTTAAGTTCAAATGTATATGGTATGTTTTATTTTATCCATGTTTACCATTACTGAGAATTTGAGCTCACCCTTTTTATGTTTTCTTTTCCCCAGGATAAAAAGAAAGGTTTTAGGTAAGAAAAAAAAGGGGAAGATCTTTATGGGAGATGTTGAAGATCTTTCACCACGATTAGAAGATTATATTACGAGTTTACAAAGACACTAAACTATTACGGTCATTGTGTGTGTGTTTTTGTTATGTACTAAGTATTCCGCAAAAGTAATGTAATGTCCATGTACGTCAAGCTTCGGGTCACTACAGTTGGTATCAGAGGAAAGGTTTAGTCAACTTTTGGAAAATAGGATGCAAAAACGTTAGTGAGATCCCTAGAGATATTTCTAAGGTATGGATAGGGATGTCCCTAAGGATAAGTATATGTATAGGATATAGTCCTAGAACTACGGTAACGATCTTATAATTTAACCTAAGATGTTAGATATTGAGTGTACTCCCCCTTTACTATGTTGTTTTCCCTAGCATGATTTTTGCCGCTCACACTACTCTTTTTGGCTTTTAGAAAATGGCTGGAAATAAGATGACTCACGATAATGGATGATATGATGGAAAATGGAATGATATTATTCATGAGAAACCAAATGAAATGGGATTTGGAAGTACAGACATCATTATTATGCCGAATCAGCAATCTCATAATATGATCAATAAAGAAAATTTGGTAAGTTTCCTGACTCGGCTAATAAGAGAAAGATGGAGTTTCATGATGATCATAGAGGAAAGAAAGTTCAATTTCCGCTATGTAAATCCGGTGGGAAGATGAATCAAGGAGAATGTTTCAAAGGAACTAGAAGATGCTTTGGGTGTGGAAAAGAAGGACACAAAGCCAGAAAGTGCAAAGGAAAAGGTTCAGTTATCACCAGGGATGAGGATAATGGTATTGCTACGACATCAACAATGGTTAAATGTTTTAAATGTGGAATGTACGGGCATTATGCAAACCAATGCCCTAAGAGAAAGTCTCATGAAGAGAATCAGTACGGTCGTATGGGTAGTATTTATGTTGATGATGATGAAGAGACTACAAATTATATGTGAGATGAAAGAATTTTTGAAGCTCGGTCAATGGTTTAAGAATGTAGTGGAATGGTTACATGTTTATCATGTGTAATGTTGTATAAGTAATCTCATGGTACTATGGAATAAAGAGACATCTAAGGATTGTTACACTGTTGTCTTTCCTTGAGTTTTGAAAGTGTATGAATAATGGTACTAGTATCCATGAAAGGTTATTCAGATATTTTTGGAATGTAGATGATATGCACAAAATGAAGGGATAAGGAAAAAATTAAATGTTTGATAGTATTCATGAGCTCGTGACTGATATAAGGAAATAGTTATATCATGGTTTGAGTATATAGAATTTTGGGTTTTTGGTATGTGGAATGAGTTAACTTTTGACAGCACTCATGTTTTTACTGAGATTCAATGGGTATTCATTTTCCAAGAGAATACATGATTAAGGCCTTAGAATAGTTGGAATGTGACCAACAAGACATATCTTATGATATATGGGGATCAACGATGGTATTAACATGCTTGTTATATGAAATCTCTGGTAATCATTTTCACTATACTATGAGAGTGGACTGCAGTATTATGGATAATCCTAATGATTGGAATGGATTATGTTGGACATAAGTTAGTATTGTTTAAGGATAGAAGTTTTTTCTATATTATTGATGGGATGTTATAGTAATGTAGTTTTAGAAAAAAGGTCATCCTGCAGGACGGGTGACAGCCCATCGCACCAGACAAGGCTGTGGGAATTGAACCCACAACCGAAGTGCGACTAGACTTTATCGCCTACCACTGGCCTACAGGAAGTCCCTGGTTAGTAGAAACTAGTTTTATTTTATTAAGAGGTATGATATATGAAGTATAAGTTCATTTTTGGAACCATATACGATTAATCTAACCATAAGATGGACTTATAAATTTTGTTAACCTTTTGTTTGAAAGAGATGGAATGACCCATCATTCTATCACATGATCTTCTAACACATCATGAATAACAAATTCAACTTCATTTCTTTAAGGGATGAAGTGGAAATTGTTCAACTCACGAACAATAGTGAGATTGTACCAAAATCATGCAAGTATTTCTTTTAATTCATCAACTTTAGGGAAATGATCTTGAAAACCAAAAATGTTGTCCTAGTTCCCTTATATCCGATTAATCAGATGGTACCTTAGATCATCACAAATCAATAGCTTTGTGATTGTTGGATTTTTCATAGCCATGTTCTCTACCACTCTCCATCAGAACTTGATGGTTAGATTTTTCTTCCATATCCATATTTTCACCTATGTTCTCCTACGTGGAAACCCCGTGATGAGTTAATTTGGGTAACCGTTACATTTCATACTTTAGTTTTTAAAAGCCATATTTTGGTATTCCTTTTTACGATGTGGGTTTCTATTAAACAAACTTTCGAGTAGTAAACCATTTATAACCCCGACGAATTTCGAGGGAGAAATTCATTTTAAGGGGGTTAGAAGGTAACACCCCGATATTTTATGAAAAATATTCTTTTTAATTTCATTAATGTCTTGTGTTGTACGCTACACCAAAATGAGCTTGCACAACACACATCCTTGGCTTGCCTTGCATTACACGCAATCACGACCTTCCTCGATAGCGTGTTTAGTACACAATAACGAGTCTCACTAAACAACAATATGCTATTAAAATATTATTAAAACTAGCTGTTATGAATAATAATAACCACTTTTTGAAATTTTGTAAATTTTATTTTTCAAAATGGACTTCATTTTTGGATTCAGAATATCGAAATTAGCTTAGGGTGAAATTTTGGTACTTTTCGGATAACATTCATTTTCGGATGAATATTGAAAATTACTAAATTTTAATTAAAAGCAACCTTTTATTCGAAATAATTAATAGTGATAAATTATTAATTTGAGTGGTTTTAAAGTATATTTAGAATATATTTTTAAAATTTAATACAATGTTGGTCATTGGATGTAATTTCACATTTAAACCAGACATAAACACGTGTCAATCTTTTGATATTTATTATCTCTTAAGAACATGCTATTTGTTTTGACGACGGGAATTAATTTTTAAATTAAGTAATGCAACTGATATGTTTTGAATTTGGTAAAATAGACATCATCTTTTAGTTCATAATATCAAATATAGCTTAGGCCTAATTTTTGGTATTTTTCTAGAAACTTTCATTTTTTTATGAATAGTGAAACCACTAAGTGGTAGTTAAAATAATGAATTTTTCATAAAACATAATTTTACCGCTTCTGTGAGTGGAATTTCAAAAATCCGAGAGACATAGTTGATATCAGTAAGTAAAATTTGGTTCAATGAGATGAAAATAATTTTTGGTGAATAGTAACTTTTTACTTTTATTTACCACAGTTAAAAGTAAATAGGGTAATTAAGGGTAAAAATGATATTATTATTACCCTAAAACATGTCTTAATTCTATTTAATAAGTGTAATTCGACCAAAAAAAACCTTAGGAATAAAATATGACCATTTAGGCCCACTTGGATTAGATTAGGACATTTATTATTAATTTATTTAAAGAAGGGTTAAAATAGTTAAAATCAAATTTTAATAAGTAAATCATTTTTAATATAGGGTTATACATAAGATAAATTCGAAAATAAATATTAATTAGAAATATAAAAAGGTTTTCTACAAAATGATATTTTATTTGTAATTTTTAGACATTAAATAATTTAATTTATTTATGACACAAAGATGATGCAGTAATTATCTTATTAATGAAATATTGACATAATTGATGTTATAAATACCCAAATAAATGTCATTTGAGAATTTGTATGAATTCCGCTAATTTTCTAGGTTAATATGACATGTTAGTGTTCAGTTAATTAACTTATTTATAACTAATAATTATGTTATGATTTTCACAAAAATCAATTACTAAATAGTGTCAAAATTGACATAAAATAGTTTTTTTAAACAAATATTATATTATTAATTGTTATTTTGTTCCTAAAAATATAAGGTTCGGAAAAATGACTTAGATAAGGTTATATATATTACTAATAATCAACTTGGAGTTCGTTTGGTTTTTTATAGTAAGTTTATTAACCTTATAGTGTAAGAACACAAAAAGACACGGTAAAAGTAAAATTATATAACTTAAAGTTAACTATAAATGATAAGGTTAAAATAGGAACCTAAACTTTTCTAAATTCTATTGGATGAGAGAATTTCGACCCATCCCCACCTTATCTTCTAAATAAATCAATTTGGAGCTATTTAAAACCGAATTTGGCTTTATAATAAAATAATATTTTTAGTTATTCCAAAGGTGCCCCTCTCCTCCCTTATAAAAGGGAACCTCCTCCCTCTCTTCCACACACCACTTTGAGACTTCAATCTCGGCCAAAACCTATCCAATTATCTTCTCCACTTCCCTAGGAACACCCTAGAGGTCTTGGCCGTATTCAAAGACAAATTTTAGTGCCCTAAGAGGAGGTCTCAAAGAGGCGCTTCAAAGAAGAGGTAATGTCCGTTACCGATTCTTTCAACTTTATTTCTTCTTCCACTTATTCTTCTTAGGTTGTTTCATTATGAAGTAATAACATCAGTATCACTAATATACATATATGTTATTATATGTATGAAACAACCCTATTTCACCATCTATCCATCCTACGGAAAAAGAAATCACCGCGCGTGCGTACGTACGGAATAATATCTCCATGCCGTGGTGTAATCTATTTCCAACCACCACCTTACTTGGATGGGTATAATGGTGTAAATAATAACTATATATGATTATTATAAAGTGATATTGATTCTGTAATAGTATTCATACACTCCAATAAAATTCCACGATCATGGGAACGATATCATCGCTCGTGCGTACGTACGGAATACCGTCTCCACGACGCGATGAGATTCATTCTCAATGATTAACCATTCATAAATGATTATAAAGTATATATAATAAGTAATCATGAAATATATGACATAATAATACTGGATTTATGTATATATATATATATATTTATGTCATCTAATTAATTCCATTCAATTAAATGAGGAAACGAAAACAACGTTCATGCGTACATATGGCCTACCATCTCCATGAACGGTGTACTTCTTTCCATTTATCGATCTATTATATATATGTATATTCTGAATATATATTATATATAAATCATGTTTTACATTCTCGATGTAAGTAATCATGATCTAAGTAATCATATAAATAATTACAAGTCAAAACACGGACGACAAATGAAACGATTTTACCCAAAACGCTCTTTAACATGGAATTTACAAAAGAATTGGTAATATAAAGTCATAAGTGAACCATATATGATATCATAACAATTAATATGATTCTGTAATAAGTCAATAACATTATTTAAATCATTATATAGGAGGTTCAGACACTTACGAAGAAACTCGGACCTAAGGTAAGGGATAATTTTGCAAATCTCATTTTTATCCGAGATTGCATATTCGTAAGTATTTACTGGGGTTATTTCTATCATACATGTCCATGTTTTATAAAAGTGTTTTCATGTATGTTTAAAATCCTTTTTACCCATTTTTGAATTTTACTACATGGTATGTAAGGAATATTTCTTTTTTTTACGTTACGAGGTACTTTTTGACTTTTCCGGCAAAAGTATGAAAAGAATGTTTTTTACCTTATACGGCACGAACAGTTTTTTACAGTTTTATAAAGACATATTTTCATGATGCTTCCTAAAAATATTTCATATCTATCTTAAACAAAATCTCTTTATTTTATAATTGCATGACATTTTGTGAAAAGAGAATTATTTTGAAGAAGAAATGATATTTTTCTCAAGAATTCATTTCAAGTGTTTTATCAAAACCATTTTTCATCTAAGATGAAATTATTTCATATGTGTATGTTTCAAGTTTAATGTCTCTATGATTTACATGGATTCACTTTTATTATTATTGAATGATATCCATTTCTTTTATATGGATTATGTGATGATGGGATGATGTTTATGAAACCCATTTTATTCGTTGGGTTATTATGAATGATGTATGTTTATTTTGTGGCACAAGTAAGAATGATTTAATTATGAGATGGGTGGGACCTATATCACCCTCCAATGCATTGGGTAAAGATTTATATCTCATGAGATAGACATGGATGGAACGGCAGGTTAAACCAGTTCAGTAAAACAAGACTGAAACGAGGAGTGAACTCGATTCAGAAAGGGACTTTGTCCACTAAGATGGTCTTGGCAACAATGCCTTGGCTACTATGGAAATAATTACATGTCCTTAATGGATTCCACAATTACATGTTTTATTCCCATTCTATTTTATCATTCTTAATGTTTCTTTATGGTCTATGCCTTACGTACTTCCATGTTTTATGTCATTGCTCAAGGTTTTGATGTTTAAACATTATGTTCATGTTTTTAAGTTCAAATGTATATGGTATGTTTTATTTTATCCATGCTTACCATTACTGAGCATTTGAGCTCACCCTTTTTATGTTTTCTCTTCGACAGGATATAAAGAAAGGTTTTAGGTAAGAAAAAAAGGGGAAGATCTTTATGGGAGATGTTGAAGATATTTCACCACTATTAAAGATTATATTCCGAATTTCCAAAGACACTAAACTATTACGGTCCTTGTGTGTGTGTTTTTGTTATGTACTAAGTATTCCACAAAAGTAATGTAATGTCCATGTACGTCAAGCTTCATGTCGCTACAATGACCTCCCATATCTTTGACCATGGTGAGTTTTTGTGCATTGTTGTACAAAATTACCAATGAGCAGGAACCTTTGGAAAGCTAGTCACCATCGATACAAAATAGTTTGGTGTTTCTGGTTCAATGAAAAAACGTGTTAAAAGCCGTTCGGAGATGGTAAGACTAACATAAATGATTTCACAAAACTCAAATCCATGCAGTCGACTATTTGGAGAAACAAATGAATATCTCTATCAAAAACAAAAAATGGTGATCTCTATGTCAACCTATAACAAAGATGATAATATTCTCACCCCTCTATCAGGCCCATTTTGCTGTTGTAAATGAAATATTTCTAAACAAGACAATACATAATGCATGTGTTCTTTAGAATGAGTTACTAAATTGATGGGGATTTATTGTTTTTGTTTATTATATATCTGGGAACATTCTCTAAAAACTCCCTTAGATCCAATGCCATTCTGCTGACTTCCAAAAAAGTACAACCCAACCACTGTTTAGGTTAGGTGTTCATTCAATCGGAGGATGTCATCAACAACCCAAGTTATTCAACACTGGGTCACTATCACACTGGTCCTAGAATATCATCAACATGGTACCATCACGACCCTGAGTGCGGACTGATAGGCTGTATAAATCACCAAGCCCCACCACTCATCTGGTCAGTGACAACTGGTGGTCTAGAAATAAAAAATTTTGACCACAATATTCTAATATTTTAGGAGATTATCCCTAGCACATGAAAACCAGTCCCTCCCATATCTCAGATAGGTGGACCAATAGGACACATACATCCTCATATTGAATAAAAAAGGTTCCTTTCAAAGGTCTCCAACTAGTGATCACCACCACCAACTCCACACAGTAGTGATCCCTCAACATGATGGGGCCTCCTTCCATAGCCGACTGACCTAGGTCATCCAAAGACAGACATACAATACCGGCCATCTAGTCCAGTGACTGTCCAACTGGGAGCGGGGCCACACCCCACTCCCCTCTGGAGCAGCCAACCAATCCAATTTGGGGCCCAAATGTGAGTGGAAACATACACCTTACCCTCTTAATTCATCATATAAGACACATAATCAAATAGAATCTAAATAATCCCACCATTAAAATCTATTGGTACAAGGTAAGAAAGAATACACACCTACATGAATTTACCAATCCTTCCAGTAGACTCATCTGGCATCACATGAAAAATGATGCCTACTAAATTTGGTGGCTAGTGTAACGAACCAAAATTCCATCGATAGAATTTCTCTATTTTTATAATAATTTAATATAATATAAATGAAATAAAATTACATATAAAACACAATAAAAACTTTACAAATCATGAATGAATGAAATTAGTGGTATTTCTAGAAATTAATGACCTATTACTATGTAATAGTAACATAACATTTAAAATAGTAAAATGACTCTTAGGAATATTAATCCTTCCAATAGAATAGTTACTTAACCATTGAAAGTTTAATTAAAATTTAGGAATCTTATGAAGGTAAATGTCATATATGTATGTAATGACATAAGAAAATAAATGCCCTAAAATTGATAAATTATGTGTTGGTATTTTTGTAAGTAATAAATATTTAATTAAAAATTTTATAATTAATTTAATCATTTGAAAGAAAATATATTTTTCAAAAATGTATTAATAAATATAATTTTTTTTAAATTATTATTATAGAATTTTATGAGACATTAAATAATTTTTCAAAGTGGTAGAAAATCAGTTTTAATTTTAAAATATAATGTTTTCAGGTAACTGATGATTTTAATTAAAAAATTTATCTCTCATATTTAGAAAATTATTTTCATAAAATGAATTTCATTTTTTAATTCTACACGTTGAAAAATTGTTAGGGTAAATTTTCGGGATTTTTGTAAAATAATTGAATTTTTTGTGAATAACGAAATATTGTAACTTACGGAATATATAAATTATATGTTAAATACACTATTTATTGAGTCATCACTGATTTAATAACTATAATATAGAACTTAACATAACTATATCAATATATTTAGAGATAATTCTAAATCTATTCATTGTCTTGATCCAAAATAATAAACTAATGAATATAATAATGAGAAAACGCCCATCACCTCCACTATAAATACTACCCCTCAGCACCTATTTTCCTCACTCCTCTCAAGATTTGAACCTTCCAAATTATACCCAAGTATATTCCCAATCCCCTCCCCTATGTTTAAGATAACTTGGTCTCATCAAAATACCAAAAACATTTCCCAAAGGAGGTTCTTCAGGAGGAGAGATTTTAGACATAAGATCCTAATCCTTTTCTTTTAATTTCATTTAATTTATTTTTCATTTCTTATTCTATCCTAACATCCTATATTGAAATTTTCATGATAAATTCAATATATTTTATATAATTTAATTATATCATGTTAGTGTAAGATCCATCATCAAACTCTTTTCTCTATATATTTTATTCTAAAAATGAAATCATCGCTCATGATGCGTCAATATACTGACATCGTGGACGATGCATTTTAATTTTAGGCTAACACCATGAATAATATTCAAACAAATATTATAATGGCATTTAAATACTATAAAATATATTTTATAAGCCTTTTTTATTCTAGAACTAAAAAATTTACATAACACTAAAAGACAACGCAAATCAAGTTTGTTGTGATCGAAAACCAGAAAAATTAACACAAATGATTATCATTAACTATTTATCTAAAGATTCATCCATGTGAAATTTAAAAAAATGATATATATAACTATTTAGAATAATTTATGTTCATTAATAACAGATATGTTTTCAATTCTTTTATAATTATACCCATTCGACATGAACTTCCATTCTCGTATTCAAGTAAATCGATCATGAAAATTAAGAAAATGAACATTCACGAATGATGAAATTATAATATATAACTCATTGAAAACCACATAAATGAGAATAAAAAATTTATAATTAATAAAATTAATTTCTTAATTGTTATTTATTTGTTAATTAATGAAATTAATTAGATTATCCAGGATATTAAAGTGAAGAAAGCATTGAGACATAAGGTAAGGGGAGTTCTCATACCCAACTCTCTTTCATTGGGTTATCCCTATTTCACATCATTTTAAGTATATATATTATTTTAAGGATATGTAAATATCATTTATTCATAATAATATTATATTTTATGGGATAAATGTGCAATTAATCTGGTTTTATGAAAAATGCAATGATTTTTTTCAAATTAACTCTTATTTATAAAAATACATCTTTTACTTCTCATGGGATTGTTTCTTCTTCAATAAAAATTGATGATTAATATACCAAATATGCAATTACATATTTACTTTGGTAATCCATAAGTTTATTTAAGAATTAATTCTTTAGGAAATTAAACCCATTTCATTCCCTGGGTTATTTCATATCCATGATTGAGATACATTCTCTGTGGCATGCATGATAATGGAAACGATATAATGTGACGGCTTCTCCTAGAATAATATAGTGATCCAATGAATTATGTAATGTGATGTTTCTCATGATATAAAGTGATACATGTGTTGTAGTTTACCACTAATACATTATTTTTCATTTTTATGCATCAGAACATTCCAACCCTTTAATGCTTCCCCTCATGATTATAATTCTATACATATGTTACGATGATAATGATTATGATCACCCCATGTTATATTGATTGATGTTCTTATCTATACTCTTATTTGTATTATATATCACCCCTTTAATTGATTTATATCCTTATGTGATTACATGTACTAACAAGAACCCATGGGACACTAAGAAGCTAGAGAATAAGGAATTAAATAAAATTTTATGTTTTATTTTGTAAATTTTACATATTGTCATAATTTTCCCAAGAAACTAAACCTTTGGATCCTGGTTTTATATTTATTTTATTTTGTTTATTAGTAAAATGATGTAATATATATGTAACAAAAAGTAGAGTTTCTATAGTTGGTCTCATAGAATGGTTTATTAAATTTGGGAATTAGGATTAGAGAACCTTAGTCAAAAACTTTAGTATGAGATTCAATATATGTAAGCACAGAAGTTGTTTTGTTTTAAAAAATTATAAATATAGGGATCCCACAAGATATTAAATTAGAATTAATTTCACAATGTAACACATTATTTATTAATGAATCTTTGACTTATGTTTTGTTCTATGCTCTTCTATTTTATAAAATAGCAGGAATTAAGAGAAACTAGGCCAACAACCCATGTGAGGGATAATGTAGTGATTTCCCTAACGAAATCCCCAATACAATGGGTGGTGTGGTTCAAACATTCATGGTTATTATTACCTATCTCTCTTATGTTATGAATAAAAACCTGAATAATGTGGAATGTTTGACTTCACCTAAGAGGTAGAAAAGGGCTATCAAGTGTTTTATGTGGCAATGACCACCAATTTTTAATGGATCGTCCAATCCACTAGTCATAGAATAGTGTATCAAATTAGTGGAGAAGATCCTTTATGTCATTATATTTTTTGATATGGAGAAGGTGACTCTATCCATTTAACATTTATATGGAGTGGGCGGTCAATAGTGGGATTTGATTAAGAACACCAATATGTATGAAAAAAGTGTAGATATGGAGTGGGAAGACTTTAGGATAATTTTTCTTAACAAGTATTTCACTCAAAATCATTACACAAATATTGAAAGAGATAATTTATAGAGATGAAGTAAAAAAAACTGAATCTATCATGGCCTATGAAAAAAATTGCACAAGTCTTTCATGATACACTACGAGTTTTGTTACTAATAATGATAGAAAATATTTTAGGTTCTATAGTGGTTTAAAACCACACCATCAAAAAGAACATACAATTTCAGATTTTGGGATTCATGAAGAAGTTGTTCGATGTGGTCTCAAAGTGTAGATGGAGTTTAGAGAACGGTTCCATGGTTGTGGAGATAATAAATGAAAGATGGAGTTTCAAACTAGGGGATATAATGAAAAAGTTAGAAAGATATCCCAACCACACACATGTCCAAATGTGGAAATAAGCATCATGGGAACAACCTCAAAGGGATATGGAAATTCTATAAGTGTGGGAGAGAAGGCCACCATGCTTATGAATGTCAAATATAAATAAATAATCTGACTGATACAATGAAGTAAAGGATAGAAGAACCCATTGTCCAATGCAACATCTATAATGAGGAAGGTCACTATGCAATCTATTGTACTAAACCTCACATCCTAGAGGGTAATCAATGTCATTTTACACCAAAGACAAAGGAACAAGGGAAGGATTATGGAATCACTACTATAGATGTGGAGCAAGAAAATGAAGTCATACAAGGTACACTTCCAATTCACTCAAGAATGGAAAAAAGTATTATTTGATTTCTGATATATGGATTCCTTTATATCTTCCAAAATTTCTATAACTATTGAATCAAATCCATGAAACCTTGAAGTATAAATATTTGTAAAAATACATAGTGGTGAGATCATTGTTACCTATGTGTTTGGGTCTTCTCCTCTTGGTTCATGTAGTAATATTCTCCCATAAAATCTCATGGTACTTCCCTTGGTGGAATTTAATGCTATATTAGGGATGGATTAGCTATCATTATATATACCACACATCAACACTGGGAAAATAAAATATCGTTTCATATTCTGATTCATCCCATGCTCCTCTAAAAATTAATGGAAGATCATGAATGTCCTCTATAACATCCTCAAACAATGTGGGTGATTATTTCTTTTGAAGAAACATACTTCGCTCAAATGGTTTAGTAAAAGGAAGGTATCAACCTTGTGGAAATGCCCATTACGAGGGAATACAATAATGTATTTCCCAAAGAGTTTCCCAAACATCCCCCAAATCGTGTGTTAGAGTTTTCAATAGAACTCATACGTGGAGTTAATCCTATATCAAAATTACCCTATAGGATAGACCCGATTGAATTAGAGGATTTAAAGGAGCAGTTTCAAGAGAATTTGGAAAAAGGGTTCATATTATCTTGTGCATCTCCAAGGGGTATGATAGTTACATTTTAAATAAAAAAGGATGGATCAATGCAGTTGTGTATCAACAACCAGGATCTCGAAAAGATAACCATAAATAACAAGTATCATCTTCCAAGAATTTAATACTTGTTCGATCAGCTACGAGGAGATTGAAAATTATCAAAGGTTGATCTCCATTATTGATTTAATTAGCTAAAGGTGAAAAAGTAAGGAATTCAGAATATTAAATTTCCTATAAGGTAATGGTAATATGAGTTTCTGGTGATTCCCTTCAGACTTACTAATACCCCTATAATATTCATGTATTTGACGAAGATGGTCTTTATAAATTTCATCGAATATTTTTTATTAGTGTTTATCGATGATATTATCATCTAATTCAAGATCAATAGAAACATGAAGAACATATATGGTTTGTGTTGGAAAATTTAAAAAAGGATAAGTTTTACTCCAAGTTCATCAAGTGTGACTTTTGGATTCAACAATTAACATTATTGGGACCTGTGATCACAAGTGAAGGAGTTTCTATGAACTATAAAAAAAATAAAATTGAGGAATTTCCAAGACCCAATGTTGTCAATGAAATATATATTTTTCTAATATTAGTAGGGTACTATCCATGTTTTGTGAGAAATTTCTCATGATTTTCATGAACTCTAACTATTTTAATAAGGAAAGGGGTAAAGTATGTCTTGATGTAATAATGTGAGGAAAGCTTCAAAGACCTAAACCAGATTCTGATCACTACACTTATACTCACATTACCAAAAATTAGAGAATATTTTTTGATATACAATGAAGTTTTAAAGAAAGGATCTGGTTTTCTCTCATGAAAAATGACAATGTGATATCCTACGACCCACAACAGTTAAATATCAATGAGAAGAACTACCCCATGTATGATTTGGAGATACCAGCTCTGATTTTTTTCATTGAAAATCTAGAGGTACTACATATTTGGTGAGAATTGTAACATATATACTGATCACACGAGCCTAAATTTTATACTCACACAAAGGATATCAAAATGTATTAAAGGAGATGATTAGAGATAATCATAGTCTATGATTTATCTTTTCACTATCATCTTTGTAAGGTGAACAAGGTAGCCATTACTCTTACCATAAAAAACCTGCTACTCTATCCATGTTGCAGATTGAGAAAGGCCATATCTTCTTGGACATGTAAAGGATGGATTTGGAAATCATAACTGAAGAGAATACATCCTACCTTCCCAAAATTATTTACTAACCATATACACAAGAGAATATTAAGGAGTAACAAAGGTATGATCTAATGTTTCAAAAGAAGGTGAATGAAGTAAAGGAAGGGAAGCTATAGGAGTTCCATATTGATGATGAAAATGTGATCTATTTTGGAAGAAGGATTTGTGTGCCTTAATCACCTGACATAAAGTGGGAGCTATTTGATAATACACATAGCTAACCTTTCTCCATTATCCCTGGTAGCACCAATATATACTGTGATCTCCAAGAACACTTCTGGTGGGACAACATAAAGAAGGGTATTACTAAGTGTATCTTATAGTTCTTGATATGTCATTATGTTAATGAAGAGAGATATAATTCCAAATCGATGATGTGACCATTTCCTATACCCATGTGGAAATGGGAGAATGTTATTATGGATTTATTCACTAGTATCCCAAAGAAATCCAAAGGAAACAATGAAATATGAGTTGTGGTGGACCGACTCACTAATACTTCCCACTTTATTACTACATAGGAAGACTTCTCAATCAAAAAACATCCGAAGATATATCTTAATCAAGTGGTGAGGCTGCATGCAGTACCTATTTCAATCATCTCTAATCATGAACCATGATTCACATCTAAATTTTTTAGAAGTCTCTAGCATGACTTGAGTACTGAATTGAATTTCCGAATGTCCTATCACCCCCAAACCAATGTCTAGTCGAAAAGAAATATTAATATGATCAAATATATTCTAATAGCCTATTAAATGTAATTCAAAGATGGATGAGTTCAACATATTCCATTTTTTTGTGTTATCATACAATAATAGCTTCCACTCATGTATTCAGATAACCCAATATGAAGCTCTGTATGGAAATTGATGTAGAAATCCAACCTGTGGGGATGAAGTGGGTGAATGAAAGAAACTTAGACCTGATATTATATAAGAAAGGAAAGATACTATTCAATCCATCTAGAAACATATCAAAGCAGCCTTGAGTTTTCAAAAGGGCTATGCCAAAAACTGTTGAAGGGACTTGGATTTTGATGCTAGAGATAAAGAATTTCTTCAAATATCATTATGGTAGTGATTAATCCAGTTTTGAATGAAATGGAAGCTTATCCCAAGGTACATGGGCCCCTTTGGGATCCATGATATCATGGGAGCAGCGACCTATCGACTTTCACTTCCACCAAATTTGGCTCAAATTCCTGACTTGTTCCATGTATCTCTCTAGAGAAAGTACATACAAGATATCTCGCATGTGTTAAACTCAGAGGCGGCACAAATGGAAGATGATCTCTCTTATGAGGAGCAACATATAAAAAATTTGGATTGGAGAAATAAGGTTCTGCACAACAAGGTAAACCACCATGTAAAAGTGTTGTCAAGGAACCATATGTATGATGAAGTGACTTCGGAATCGAAGGAGGCAATGAATGAGAAGTACCCTCACCTATTTATGTAAAACAAAATTTCAAGGGAGAAATTTTAAAAGGGGGAAAGAATGTAACAACCGAAACATCTATTAATAAAATTTCACACTATTTATAATACTTTCATATAGTATAAATGACATAAAAGTACATATTGAACCCAATAAAAATGTTATAAATGATTAATGAATGAAATAAAAGGTATTTATTGAAATTAAAGAACCTATAATAATAGAATTGTAACACAACTTTTGGAATAGTAACACGACCCTTAGGAATAGTAATCTGTCCAATAAAATAGTATCTTAAATTTTAAATGTAAAAATAAAATTTAGGTATCTTATGAATGAAAATATTATATATTTATGTCATGGAATAAGTACATAAATGTTTTAAAAATGATAAACTAAGTGTTAGTATTTTTGTAAGTCATCAATTTTTAATTAAAATTTTATAATTAGTTAAATAATTTAAAATAAAATATATTTTCATAAAAATTATTCATAAATTAACAAATTTATGTCTTATGATTATAAGATAATTTTATGAGACCTTAATTAATTTTTCGAAGTGTTAGAAAATCTATTTTAATTTTAAAATATGTATTTTTAGAGTAAATGATGATTTTAATTAAAAATTAAATTTCCCATATTTAAAAAATTATTATCATAAAATTGAGTTTATTTTTTAATTCTAGATGTTGAAAAATAGTTAGGGTTTATTTTTTGTTTTTTATAAAACAATTCAATTTTTAGTGAATAGTGAAATAAGGTAAATTATGGTATATATACATTATAAGTTAAATGTACTATTCCTTGATTCATCACTGATGTAAGCACCATAATCTTGAATCACACTTAATTATTATAATATATTTAGTGATAATTCTGAATCTATTTATAGTATTGAGCCAAAATATGAAACTAATGAATATAATAATGAGAAAACAACCCACTCCTCCATTATAAATACCACCCCTCTCCACCCCTTTTCCTCCCACCTATAAATATTTTAGCCTTGTAAAAATTATTCTAAAGTATCATACAAAGCCCATATACCATTTCCAAGACCCATTTGTCTCATCAAAAGACCAAAACCATTTCCCTAAGGAGGTTCTCAAGGAGGATAGATTTAAGAGGTAAACTCCTCTTATTTTTTCTTTTAATTTCTTTTAATTTCTTTTTCATTCCTTATTATATCCTCTAATACTCTATAAAAATGTACATAATAACTAAAATATATTTTATATACTGTAATTATATCATTTTAATCAAATATCCATCATCAAAATCATTCTCTCTATCTTTGATTCTAAAAATGAAATCATCGACAGTGATGTGTCAATTTTCCCACAACGTGGATGATGTATTTTAATTTTGCATTAAAACCTTCAATTATATTCATTTAACCACTATAATTTTTGGTAAATACTGTAAAATATACTTTAAACCCCTTTTTATTTTATATAACAAAATTATTTACATAATACAAAAGGATAAAACAAATCGAGCTTGTTGTGATAAAAAACCGCCAAAACTCACCCCAAGGATTATTATTAACTATTTATATAATGATTAATCCATAGGAAATTTAACTAAATTATATATATATATATATATATATATATCCATTTAATCCTATGTATGTTAACTAATAACACATATTTTAAATTTTGTAGAATTATATTGATTCTACATAAACTTCTATACTTATATTCAAGTGATCCGATCATGAAAACCAATCAAACGAACACTCCTGAACGATGAAATTAAAAAATAAAACTAATCAAAAAGAGAGTATATGAAATTAATAAAACTATAATGAATAAAATTAATGTATAAAAGTTTATTTAATTTTTAATTAATTAAATTAATTATAATATCCGAGATATTGAACTGAAAAAAGAATTCAGACATAAGGTAAAGGGAGTTTTCAAACCCAACTATCATTCTTTGGATCTTCCTTATTTCACCCCATTTTCAGTATGCATATTCCTTTAATGTTACTTAAATATAATTTCATCATCATTATCTTACCTTTTCTTGGATAAACATGTTGCCAATTTCATTTAATAACAAATGAAAACATTTTTCCAAAACATTACTTCTTTCTAAAAAAACATATTTTACTTTTCATGATATCATTTCTTCTTCTATCAAAATAGATGACTCTTATACCAAGTATTTTATTCCATCATTCTTTTGGGAAATACAATGTGTATTCATGAATTCATACATTTTTAAACGAAACCCATTTATTTCAATGAGTTGTTTTGATGTCCTAGATTGGAATAATTTCTATGTGGCATGCATGATAATGTAAATGTTATGATGTGGTGGGTGCATGTATAATTATATTGATAATTTAAATGATCTGATTGATGGGTTCACCTTGAGTTATATAGAACTCCAATTAATTGGTTAATTTTATGCATCCAATTATATAAATTCATGAATGCATGGTAGTTAACCACTAAGATATGATGTTTATTTTTTATGCATTGACACATTTCAAGACATTATTTAATTCTTCCTCTCAAGATTATGATTATATTCCTATGTTTTTATGATAATGATTATGCTAAACCCATTATCGTTTGATTTAACTTCTTATCTATCCTTTTATTACTATTTTATGTCACCTATTTCTTTGATGTATATCTTTATGTGATTACATGTATTATGGAGAACATACAGGATAATAAGAAGAAAAAGTAGAAAAAATTAAATAAATTTTTATGTTTTATTTTGTAAATTTTATATATGGTCCTTATTTTTCCAAGACACTAACCCTTTAGATACTAGTTTTGTTATTATTTTATGTTTTTTATCATAAAATGATGTAATAGAAACGTAATAAAATGTCGGGTCACTATAGATAGTAGCAAGTAGGTTCACAAACCTTCCTGCATTCATTAAGACTACCAATAGTTTCTTTTGGTAGCACTCGGAGAAGTAAACTCGAAAGCATCGACAAAAAATAAGGGTAAGGATCAACTTAATGCCACAACACATGAGTACTATCAATATCAATAAAAGTAAATAGAGGATATGAGAAATCCTATACATATTTTCAGGATATAGAATGGGAATATATGCTTGTTCTAACTATTGTGGTCACCAAGAATATCCTAAAAATGGTGGGATGGAGGACACAACTCCATACCCATATCCTAAAAACCTGTCAGGACATTATTACATAGACAATAGTAGTGATAGAGGGATAGAACCATAGATCCGTCCCCACCAATGGGTTAGCTCCTTAATATGTCTCCCCAGAGAAGAAACACACCTCTACTTCTATCCATGAAGATCATGGGGAAAACTCCCCCATATTATATAGATATTCAGATTGGGAACATACACCCATTTCAACTAGAGATCATTTACCTATCTCAATGTCCACACCATGGAAAGAAAAATTACTTTCTAATTAAAACCAATTACCCTAGAAAGTGGCCCTAGTCACTCGTAAGAAGGGGTCTAAGAGGATTACTCACCAACGAAAACTAAAAGACAAAGATCCTATTTATGATCCCACTATACATAATTATGCAATTCTTGAGGCCCTGAGTTACTTATCAGTGGGAGCTCAATATCCTACTCTCCCATTACCAAATTATGGGAGTAATAGAAGTAATACAGAAGGTCCCCTACAGAAATATCACAATTAAGCCTTTATTAATAACCATGATTAGAATGATATCGAGATCCCATCTATTGATGAGAGTCACAAAAACCCTCAATGTGGTCAAAAGATCAAAGAGTAAGAGGGTTTAACCCTTTCTCTAATCGACCATGGTGGTTCTCTCCATGATGAAACTTATAATTAAAGTACTCTCTATAGTAGTATTTCAAATCTTCAAAAGGGTCATCATCTAAGTGACGTAGTGATGATAAATCCCTCCTACCATGAGGAACTTGGGAAAACAAGCCCTGTCATGTTTGATACCTTGTCATTTTCAAGTGAAATTAATTCTTAAAAAGAAGACAACCAAAATAAATAGTCCTTCTCTGAACCTCCTTTGGATCACCTTCCTTCCACTATAACATATAAAGTCACAACCAAACTCACCCATAATGATAAAGTGTCCAAGAATCATCTAATATGGTTAGATCATACAGAGGAGCCTCTAGAGAAAGATGTCGAATATGTTATTAACATGAGGATGTATCTTGATAAATATGACATACCGGTCATGTTATGGGATTTAGAAACCCCTTGACATACCATCCCAAATGAATTTTCAGAAGAATGTGTGCACAACATCCGCCTCAACATATAGAAGACTCTTCTTCACTTACGAGTGACAATATTTCCCTATGAGGACTATCAAAATCAAGTTAAGGAAATATAAGGGATGTAATAAAATGTTGAATTTGTGGCCATTCTAGCTGCATGAAACCCAGGGAGAAAATAACAATCTAATTCACGTGTGTGCCTTAGTGCATTAAATTTTTTGATTCAACTGATAAAAAAATCCCCATTTGATGTTTATATCAGAGTATGGGGTTCACATGGAGGATCAAATTCCACTATATTATACAAGCATAAATGACAAGAAAAGTTTGTATCATGAGTTTTTATAACCCCAGACCGACTTCAGCAGATAGACCTTATTCATAACCAGAGATGTGCTCAAGAACAATAGTTCTTCACCAACTAATTCTGATGTTAGGCCATAAGAGAGCATTCTATTCATTGAAATTTTCACCAAGAATCTAAAAATTTCAATAAAGATTTCCTTTTTGGGAGCTATTACCTGTTAAATAGTGATAATGTTATAAATAGTGAAACTGTCTTCGAAACGGGTGACCCAGTGCATATCAAATGAATACACCTGACCATGATTATAAAAAAATCCATAAAATTAGAAAATAATGTTTGATAGTATCATCAATGATATTTTATGAGCAATATCATCCCACTAGTCAGGGGTTTTTTTAACCTAACCGTTGAGGTCAGCAATCTAGACCCAAAGTGTTGTGAAAGAAAAACAAGAACAGCCCTTGCCCACATGGATGGGGGATTTTCACCTCAACAACCTCCTCAATGGATTTTAGTCTTCTCCCAATACGGGGAAATTCCATAGATTGAATCCTATAAGTTCATCCAATCCCGTGATTTGGTATCCTCATTTGGGATTCGAATGACCGAAATTTTTAAAGATTACCTTTGGATCAATTTCAACCAAAAATCTCCTAGTGAATTAGAAAAAAAGAGGACAAGGCCTCATGGAGTGTGTAGAAGGAGACAACCTCATAGAGACACTGAATAGATTCTTGTGATGCATTATTCATTAGTAAATTTAATTAATACCACCGTTGGATACTCTACAAAAAATGATTCCAATTAAAAAAAAGAGTTAGAGGAGAAAGTTTCAGCTCACACTTTGGTCCACACCAAAACTGTTTAAGGAGGTTAGTGCAGCTAAAACCAAAATATTTCCCAGATTTTGGGAGCTTTCTCAAATAATACATCCTTACTTCATAGAAGGGAGTATGGAAAGGAAAATGTAAGGCATCAGATTATACCTAACATGCCTCTTGGAGATGATAATCCACATTCTTTGGAAGAAATGTTTCCACAACAAGAGGAAGAGATGAAGGAATTGAGGAGAGTCAACGCAGTACCACTTCAAGGAATCATTCCTGTTAGATATACTATATAAGACGACCCTTAAATCACACCCCCCAATTTGAGTACCTCAATATAGATTGATTTTCATAGAAACTAAAGGGGATCTGGAAGACCCAATAAATGTAGGGTACCAACCACCAATCTACTTTGATCCCGCAACAGTAGATCAAGAATTACCTATGTTGGGTGAACAACCAGAATAGGACCAAGAAATTCCTTACATGCCTCCCCCTATGGGATAACCAAGGAAAATACCAGTGGTACCATCACCCATAGCCTTACTAGTTTTTATTCCTGCTCAAGCTCTAGTCCAGCCAAACATTCCTCAAGGGCTCATGAATGATCTTGAGTCACTCATGGATTGATTAGAAGCCATGGAGGAATTAAGAGTTCAAATAAAACTAGAAAATAAGCCTTACCTTAATGGGTAGATCTGACATCTCCCTCTCCATGCTTTGGAATCCCAATATTTCCTTTTATAAATGGCTCAAGAGACTCAAAGAAACATTTGGAACATTTTATCTCTCAATATGATCCCATGATGGGGACCCCTGAATAATAGGAGGAAGTGAAAATCACGTGCTTTGGGTAATCACTATCAGTACCAACCTTTGTCTGGTAAAAAAACTTGTATGTTCAGTCAATCATGGGGTGGGAAGACCTCTATCAGAAGTTTCTCTTCCAGTTCAACTCAGAATTGTAGAAGACAATAGTATTCGACCTCTCAAACTATACATAGAAAGAATATGAGAGAATCTTGGATTTCATTTCTCAATGGAATGAGTTTAAATATTCTTTGATCCTACCATTTACTAAAGAAAATTTGGTTCCCATATGTTTAGAAAATCATTGTAATGAGTTTTAACACCGAATATCCTTATAAAATACACAAGATGGTTTTGGGACCTCACCACAATCACTCAAAGAGTGGAAGACTCTATCATATAGAACAAATCCACGGATGAATAAATTACATTCGCTCAGTGAAATAGAATATTAAAATAAGTGGCTTCCACTATTACACTATAGCAGGCCAGTATAAATTCTCTTACTCCAAAACACATTCCATATTGGTGTGGCTACCCCACCGAAGCATCAGCAATAAAATCCACCTCATCAGGATGATCAAAGATAGTAGAAGAGAAAATATTTTTGAGGGATGAAAAAGGTCCATTATTTCTGAAATGACTAAGCCCCTAGCTACTTTATATCAGCTTTGGGAAACAACATATTAAAGTTACCAAATCCCAAGAATATCAGAAAATAGAGAGATGGATATATCCCAAATTTCCCCTCTATTAAGTATTGATGCATAACATCTACGAGTGTCTCATTATTAAAGAGCTCCTAGAAAAGATGGTGGACTCTTGGAAAGTGAAGTTGATTAAATCTACTACTCAAATAGTGTGCATCTCTACCACCAAACTAGTGAATGAGGATGAATGGAAAGAACTTAACAACAAGGGTACATGTATTTTAAATGAATTGTATGGTTAGAAAAATGATAAGGAAAACTCATTCTCTCTTCTGAGCATATCTGCAACAGTTGAATGCACCTCAAGCTACTTCAGCCACCAAACAAGCAACTTCATCGAAAACTTAGTCCTATAAAAGAAAGTCCTCCAAAATCTGATATGGGAAAAGGGTATGAAGCGAATGCAGGAAGTTGAACATGTGTTAAGGAAAAATTTATCCTTGAACCTTGTGAACTTCATGTCGACCCTCTAAAAAATAGGGGAGCTGCCCTGCCAAACAATACAATAAGTGTCCACCCATCAAATAGAACCTCCCTCAGATGAGGAGTTGTTTTTAGGTTCAATTATCATTGTTCAATTAAAGAATACCTCATAAAATGATGAGCATGATTATAAACCTAAATTACATATACATTATTAGGAAACTATGGGAAGAGTTCATCAAGGTTTATGATACATGAGAAGATACAATCATTCTAGAAGTCACTACTTTATCCATGCCCCTTCTTGAACTGTCTATAAGGCTAAAACACATGAAAGATCTCTCTAGCATGCCTAGTATGAGCAAGAAAGTATCCCCCAACATGACAAGTTCTGCCTCGACATTCTCATCATTAAAAGATTAGTTATAGGATATTCCATCGCATAATCAAGCTTTGCGTGTTGGCATACGAGGCCTACCTAATCCACTAATAGTGAAATCATCTTTAGCTCTTTATCTAAGGGACGATTTATCAATAATAAAAACACTAGCTCCCAATGAACCTATAAAAGAACAACCCCATGATAGGATGAAGATAATTTTGGACAAGATATATGATGTCTCGAACCAAATTCCCTTAGTTCCAGCCATGTTTTCCATCCTAGATTCCCTAATTTTATCAAAAGCTCTTCGAGAAGCACTCATTGAGGCCTTGTCAAGCCCTCTAGAATTTGACACCAAGTTTGTTTTTATAGAACTGTATCCATCATAGAATAATATTGAATAATTATTTATGGAGATGACTTTTAAAGAATAGGATGAAAAAACCATCATACAGGGACACATTAGTCCCTTTTATATATATGGTTGGATAAATGGCATTAATATTGGATGAACATTCATTGATAATGGATCAAGAGTAAACCTCATCCCAATCTGAACACTTTTTCAACTAGTACTCAATGATTATCAGTTGTCACCCTCTACCCTAATGTTATAGGGTTATGGAAAGAATGATCAAAAAAATATTTGGAGAAATTAAACTCAAGGATTAGTTAAACGGTCTATTTTCTGAATCTGAATTTATGGTTGTCAGAGGATTCAACCTTAAATGTTCTTCTATGAAGACCTTGTCTTTATCATATTGTTTCCATCCCTTCATCATACCACCAATGCCTCAAATATCATATAAATGGTAAAATTGGGAAATTTCATGGTGATAAAGACTCATTCAATTCCTACGAGTCACAATATATTGACCCATGATTCTTTCATAAGAAAAAGAAATAGTCTATGAATGATACTATCACTCATATCCATCCCCCAAATGGTCTAGTGATATTTTCATGGAATCCATTAAAATAGATTAGTGTAGATTATGTTTTATTTATCATTTAAATCCAAGATATGGGTTCAAATTTTAGCACACATCTAATGATTCCCATTATGTCAATCGTGGTAGATGAGCCTGATAGCATTGGAGAATATTCCAAATCTCCCAGAAATTCTATAGGAATGGAAGAAAATATATTCATTATATCCTATAAGGTATCGAAAAACCATTTTCTATCATCTAGGTTAGAATTAGCTATCATTCCAAATGTAAAAAATGAAGAGGATCATTCTCAGTCACTTATTTCCCCTTCAGAACTCAAAAAAGGCTTCATACCAACGAATGTTCCTGAAATGGTTTCTTCATCTCTAGGATGCCAAAATAGAGATTCCTATCATCATTCTAAGGAATCTTCCTCATAACCTATTTCATAGGTAGAGTAAAATGAGAATAATCATGAGGAGGAATAAGAAGAGGAAGACATCAGCGATGCCCATCCATCATTTGGGGAAGGTGTCTCCAAAACTATTGACATGTCCAAGGAGTTAAATCTGGGCATATATGAAGATCAATGAACCGGTTTTATTTTTGAGAATAGGAATCCAAAGGAATATTAAGTGCACACTTCCTTCCTAAGGAAACACTATGACGTTTTTGGTTTTAATTACATATAAATGGTAGTCCTTGACCCCGAAGTGGTCACCCATCGCTTGGATTTTCTATAAGACCACTGGTGGAACAAGAAGGCATCCAAAAGGATGAACCTGAATCGTACCACTAAAATTGAGGCTAATGGGGATGAAATAATCAAGGATGAATTCATTAAAGATATATATTATCGGAAATTTATTTTCAACATCATCCCAATAAATAATTAGAATGGGAAAATTAGTGTTTTCATTGACTTTAGAGACCTCAAAGGGCACTATCCAAAGAATGACTTCCAAATTCCTGTCATAGAACCCCTAGTTGATGCAAAAACTATTTATCAATACCTATCCATCAAGGATATATATTCAAGATAAAATATTATTCATATGGTCCCATAATATGAGGAATAAACAGTATTTAAAACCCACATAGAGTATTATTTTTATTGGGTAATGCCATTTGGTTTCAAGAATGTTGGTTCTACATAATTATGTTCCATGCATCACATTTTCAAACCCTTCCTTGTAAGGTTTGTTTAATTTTATGTTAATGATATTGTGGTCAAATACTAAAAACATTCTAAACACTCAACTGACCTAGGGTCCATCTTCAACAAGCTACGATAGCATAGCCTGAAGATCAACCCCTTAAAATGTGATTTTAGGGTAACCTCAGGGAAGTTTTTTAGCTTCATTATACCACATCATGGTATCAATATCGACCCTAAGGAAAAAATATATATCATTATAATTTCACTTTCTTGGAACCTTAAAGTGTTGAGAGGACATAGAGGATACATGAAATATATCAGGGGATTTATAGCTAACCTTATTGGAAAGTTTCTATCCTTTACGAGACTTATGAAGAAGGGGGTCACATATCAATATACTGATGATATACATGAGGCATTTGATGACATCAAGAGGTACCTATCAAACCCAGTAGTATAAATTTCACCTTTTGAGGGAAATCCACTCATACACTTGTGGAAGACCTGGAACAATCACTAAGCACCTTCCTTAGGCCAATAAATGATATTGAGAATGAAAAAAAAACATTATTGTGTCATCAAAAACATGATTGATGCTAAGATTTATTACTCATATATTTAGAATAGATACCTGACACTAATCCTTGTGGTCCATAAACTAAGGAACTACATATATCACCACAAATTCCAAATGGTCCCTCATAATAACCCACTCAAGTATATCCTCTACCTGCCTACTTTGATAGGATGTCTAGTATAGTGGGGATTTATCATGAAACAAATTGATATACAGTTTGTACCTCATAATGCAGTGAAACACCAAGACATGACATATTTTCTTATAGAACACCCATATGTAAAAGCAATTTCATTTAATACTGAACTTCCTAAAGAAGAGATATTTTCCATTCAAGACAACACCCAATTGTGGGAAACGTATTCTGACGACGCATCTAAGAGACCAATTGGGATGATAATGGAAGACACTAAGTTGAACAATATTGGGTTAGGGATTGTACTTATCTTCCTAGTGAAGGATGTCCTAACATACTCCTTCCTATTATCAGAAGGTTGTACCAGTAATGAGGTATAATATCAGTCTCAGATTACTGATCTAGAATTGGAAATCCAATTATTGGTGGACAACCAATAGGTGAAAGGAAACTCAGAGTTGGTAATAAAATAGATCAACAGATATTACACCATTAGAAAGGAAAAGTTTATCCCCTTTCTTAATTATGTATGAGGGTTAATGTCAGAGTTCCTCTCATAGCCAACACTACCTCACGTACCATGATCATAGAATTCCTAGGCTAATGACTTAGAAAATGTAGTTACATCTCTGGATAATTGAGATGAGGGTGAAAAGGTTATCAATATTTCTCTTTTCCAAATGGTATCACATTTTATTCAAGTCAGAATAGAAGAGATCAACTAATTCATCCCTATCCCCAATCAACATGGTCCTACCTTGGGATGGGAAATTCTCAGCATGGGGTACCACTTATAAAGATTACTACTATTAAATAGAGTTGTGATGTATAAAATCTAACAATGAATAGTTAACATCACCCTTTATGATGGCCCAAATCACCAGAAAGTCCTTTAAAAATGTGGATTTTATGGGATCATTATCTAATATTTTGAAAGATAAGATACTGATGATATTAATAAATAAGTACATGTAAGAGTCTATAATGACCACCAATAAGGGTATAAATTTTCTAATCAAATCCAAATACATGAATAATTTGGGAGTTTGATGACATTGGATTGCGCAGAATTCACCATGAAATGTCACTCCTATCAAATACATGCTAAACTCATCAATCAACCCCCATAGTTTCTACATGAAGTCAAATAATCATGATACTATTCTACCTGGGGAATGGATATTTTAGGGTTGTACTCTCCAGCTATGTACAAGAAGTTTGAATACATCTTAACTGCTACTGATTTCTTCTTCTAATGGGATAAGAAAATAACCCTCCAAGAAGTCAAGGCAAATATAATATTTGGCTTCATAAAAACCAAAATCATTACCATATTTTTTACAGCATACAATACTAATTGAAAACAACTCCAAATTATGTTTCGATGAGAGATAAAATCTAAACCATGAATATGATATCTAGTACAACCATTCATACCGATATCTTATGGAGACTAATGGATAGATCGAGGCCTTAAAGAAGACCCTCTCAAACATATTATGGAAAATGGTGGATAATGATAAGAAGTCTTATTATATAAATTTCTTTGATTACTTATGGGATTTATAGACATTCTCTTTTACTGCCACACATGAAAACTCATACTCACTGGTATATGGAACCAAAGCAGTTCTGCCTATTGAGGTATAGTTTCCATCAATCTATTTTTCTATCTTTGATCAGTTATTTGGAGATGAGAAATAAAAAATATTACTAGAAGAATGTGAGTGACTGAATCATAAAATATTGCAAACCTTAAATCACTTATAAGTCTATCAAAATCAGATAGTGTGAGATTTTAACAAGAAGTTATGTCTCCTCTCATTACTAAAAAGAGACATGGTATTGGTAATCATAATTCCAATGATAACAGGAAGAATTATTCCAAAACACAAAACAATGTGGGAAGGACCTTATTCCATACATAAGGTCGATTCTAATAGAGATTATTCCTTGATCTCAATGGATGGAGAGATCATTACGATGTCTACCAATGCATGGTTTGTAAATAAATTCTTTATGTAATCCCATGAAGGAACATACCTGCTATAATATGGAAAACTACATAGTGGTTCTTTATTGAATTAAAATAAAATAAATGACATAATTTCCCAACCATAGGATGTTAAAATATGTGGTATCGTCATCGATGTCACACAAAAATAAACTTCATGATATAAATTCCATGTCTCATGACTTAATATTTCAAGAGACCCATTGTCCTTACCTTATGACATTAAAATTCACGGTTAACATCTGTCTTATTCAAAATTGATAAAACCTTGAATAATCAAGATTTGAGACACTCCTCATGGTCCCTTAAAATTTGGACTACATCCCATATGTATGTCCCAACAATATCCCACTAACCCTTTAGCAGGTCGAGATGCCCTTCTGGTCATACATGAGGAAGAAAGGATAGGGAAAATGAAATGTATACGTCCTACGTACATCATATCCACCCCATAGTGGAACTTGGGACCCTGTTATAGGCATAAGTCCCAACACTATCACATCCTTATTTCATGATAGTAAAATATATGATCCTATCCAAAATTAGATGTGGGTTGATTTTCGTTCCCTCTCGAGGCTTCTACCGTTGATGTACATATGATGTGAAGTGTTAGTTTTCCATTTCCGGCGGCAAGCCTGTGGAAGGCGGTCTTGGTTACAACGTCTATGTAAGTAAACATAGTCATTATAAAAATAAACTTCGTGTAGAGGGTTTTACGGTGGCGGCCGCTGTTGGGGGAGGTTCAGTTTCTTACTTATTTTCTGTAATTATGGAATGGGTTAAAGGGTAAATAGTGGTTAGATCTTGTTCCAAAAAATGATACCAAAACCTCATATTTTTTCCCAACCATCATCCTAGAAAATACTAAATCCTCTTTATCCACATGAAAAACTGATTAATTGGGAGAAAAATCATTATATAACTACATGTAGCATGATTATAATTGCAATGAGATATGTAGTGATGCCCAGATCTCCAATATTAGGCCCTGAAACAATGAAATATGAAAAGTTTCCCTCCCCCTATGCATGGATAAGACCTTCACAGAGAATTAATTTTTTTAAGAACTATGTGTGGCTTGATTATCATTCCAATGAGATACATAATGATGCATGGATCCCCAGTCTCAGGCCCAGCTTCAATAAACCCCCACCCCACTCCCTTTGTATGGATGAGACCTTCACAGGGAACCTTATAAGAACTATGTATGTCTTGATTATAATTCTCATGAGATACATAGTTATTCCCTAATTTTTATTTTCAGGCCCAACCATAACATTTCCATTCGTTCATGTTGGTTCATCCTCACCATCCTCGCATGATGTTAAACTACATTGGATTTTAAGAACTATATATGGCTTGATTCTCATCCTAATGAGATACATAGTGAATCTTGGATCATATCTCCTCTCTCAACCACCATCTAATTTAAATACCTATACCCTTCACCTATGTTTCCTTTGTTTTATAGAAATAACATTTTCCAATCATTGTTCCTCACACTGAGCATAGATCATATGGGATTAAGAGTTTCGGTAAAAGGATCCCCCACATAAGAGAATAATATCAATTCACATTGGGGTTACCTTGGTCTTGGATAAAATACCTTATATGGAACATGAGATTTCCTCATCACTTGATAATAAACTATATGATATCCTTAAGAACTATGTGTGGTTTGATTCTCATTCCAATGATGTATGTAGTGATGTACAGATCTTTAATTTTGGGCCCATCAGTAATGTATTATAGGAAATTTCCTCAATCTACCATGTATGAGTCATATCTATATGAGAGGACCTAATATGTGTTCTCACCCTATACATGAACCCATATTAAAAAAACCCTTTTTCCCATGCATGAATTAAATTAGAGTGGGGAGTAATTATTTTAGAACTATGTGTGGATTTATTCTTGTATCGAAAAGATATGTAGTGACCCTTAGGTCCTGTAACCTATCCTAGCTATATAATTCCATAACTCTTCACATCAATACAACTTTTTCCAAACCACACGACATTAAACTGCATGGCTAATGTCCTGACTATATGACAAGAAACTACATGGAACATTAAGAACTATGTATGGCTTGATTCTCATTTGAATGAGATACATAGTGATGCCTAGTCCTCATGTCATTATTCCTTCCATATGGTAAATAAGTGTACCCCTCTACAATGTACACAAAAATATATAGGAAGGATCTCTTAATTTGGTTCCCCTCATTATGTGGTCTACCAAGGAAAAATAGATGTCCCCCATCTATATATGCATCCGATATTTGCAAGTCACTCAAACATTAATGGCCAGTATCAGTACAAATGTTTCCTCTATACTTGGATATATCCCCCCCACATGTCATTATCTTAATCTTTGACACTTTATGATCTTCATAATCATTCTCCATCTCCTGGTGATATAATTTCTGATAATCGTGGACTCCTTTTCCTTTGTATTCTATAAGATGAACCAAATAATTTTCATAATTTATCCCAAAATATGTGGTTTCCATCCAAATGATTCCATTAATAACTATTCTGTAACATGCCCTAGCTAGCATTGCATAAAACAGCCCACAAAACGGGTTGTTTTAATCAAAAGTAATTTCATCCTTAGGAAATCTCTCATTTGTCTCCATCAAATTTGATTTCATTATGTTGGAACCCATTATTAGAGTTAGGTCTATGGCCATATCATAAATACTTTTTCCATATCCTTTCTCCCAACTAGATAACCCAAAGACAAAGGTTTATGATTTTCTCCATCATGTCCAATGTATTCTAAAATGACCTTGGTCTGATAGAACACATTTTACCTATTGTTTCTATGATGATATAGTCCAAGCAGTATAACTAAAAACTAAAACAACTATATTTCCTTTTCTTGGGTTATAAATTCACGGGGAACCTTTTTCACCAATTATTGGGTAATTTTTACTTGAGATTCCCCTACTCTATTCAGGCATATCCTTTTACAAACCAAAATCTATGCTTGGGGAAATTTTGAATCTTCAAAATCGTCCTTTGGTCATGAGAAATAGAGTTTCAAAATTCCTGAGAACTTATTTATATGAGTATATTGTAACACACCCTTGTTAGACCTACATAATATATCCCATATAATGGGTTTCTCAGCCATATGATGTCACTATTGACTATGATGTAACATTCCCCAGATTGATTTGCATAAAAATCCACAAAACAGGTTTGTTAGTCAGTAGTAACTTCCTCCTCATGAGATAACTTCTATATTTCCATAATCCCTCTTTTCCAATACCACTTTTGGATTAAAAAATCCCCATATTATATCTTAGAACATTCTTCTCTCCCACCTGAATATAGTATATTATTTTTTGGACAAATTACCAAGAAAGGGAGAGTAATTAATTTTTTATTCAAATATAATTAAATTAAATTATATCCTCCGTAATTTATTTTCTTTATGAACTTAAACTGCATAGCCTAATGAAATTACTATAAAAATTTAAAATTTGTAACCATATTTCCTCTCTATAATATATTAAACAAAATGTTCAACATACTTACTATTATTTTTTAAACTACACGGTTAATTTCCTAGTCAACTATTATTAAACATTACAATACATTAACACTTGTTAGGAAGGATCCTTCCCCCCTTACATCGGGAATTTTTAAAAAATGTACCCGCTTTCACTCAAGCCAAATTCATCCATGAGTAGTTGACCATTAACAACCAATTGCAATATAGATGCTTTGTTTATTCTCAAACAACTCCCTTTGACAAATCCACTCATCGTGGTCTTGATAAATACAAATTTCATAAACTATATTCATTCATCAATAATAAGATTCCTAAATTCCTGATAATTTCTTTTCCTCACTATACTGTAACATGCCCCAGTTGGCATTGCATAAAGTATCCCACAAAATGGTCCTATCAACAAAATTATTTCACTATTAACTATGTAGTAACACACCACATATGTATTTTTATAAATCATGAAAAAACAGGGTTTTCTATTAGTGGTAACTTTATCTTCAGTAGGGTCCTCCTATATTCCATTATATCATGTTTTAGAATCAGGGACCATAAAATCAAGGCTCAAGATTCTCCATCAAATATCTAATGAGTTTTGGAAAATTATTTTATAGCAATAATTTCTTGGGTCATCATTCCAAAAAATATTGTCATAGGTGTTTGAACTAAAACACCAGTCTTGTTACTTCGTCTTAAAATACTTTAAACTGACAAAGAAAATGTAACACTCACCAGATTGAAAACCTGTAAAGGGAACTCTAGAAAAATGTTGAGTCTCTTGTCACTAGATGTATATTTAATGTGGTTTAGAAAAAAAAATATTAATGATAATATAATAGTAACAAAACATTTTAGGCTGACAACCCACAACTATCGGTCTAAGAACAAACCATGCCACACCTATTAAGTCTTTATTATATTGTACTGAAGTAATAAAATAAAGCAATTACCTAAAAGATGAAATATTTTTATGGTAGTACATATGAACCAAGAAATAGTAAAACTATACACTCTAGGCCCCTGGTATTAAGAAAAAATTAGAATTCCCACTCATCACAGTCGTTGTAATTATAACATGATGAAATACAATCAAAAGTGTAATTTCTTAATGTTTTATTATAAGTACTGTAAGAAACAATTATTGAGAAAAATAATCCTTTTCAGTTATGTTTCAAATTAAATGGGAATTTAAACATGTGGGATCCTCTATAACAAATTCTATTGTTTATCCACAACAAATCATTTGAAAAGATGAAATGCACATCGAGCAATATCCATAGCTTCTCATAGATTGCTTATTTGAGTAACAATTGTCTCCTCAGCTTTATGGAACATCTCTTTCTCTACACCAACAATGTCTCCATTTTGTGCTAAATACCCAGCCAAGGATCGGTGTAATTAGACTACATGATATCTTATGAAATATAATTCCAATTCAAGTCACATTATATAAATAGACTTCTCATCAAGGTGATCTTGGTACTCCTCCACCTTCTTGGAGTGGCTAACCTCAGCATCAATTACAGAAACTCTGAGTTCCTCAAATTGGTCCACCAGTTGTGACTTGGTTTATCATGACCATCTCACCTCACCATTTTATAGATGATCATATTGACCACATTATGGATCTCATGGTAATTAAATATGCAATATCACAATATCGAAAGATTTAATAGGAGTCGATGAAATCGTGATAAAATTTCATCAAGACATGTCCTTCGATTATCTTACAAATGTCCCACTAGGAATAAAAGGCGTGTGTTTTGAAAAAACTTATGTATCTCTAGATCAGATGTAGATCCAATATCATATGGGAAATAATAATATGAAATCAGTGCACTCAATGAGCTTCTTTGTTCCCCCATCCAGAATAGCATCAGCTCCACCCATCAATATTTGTGTAACTCGAATGGAAGCCCCCATCTCATGACCAGTCATTGAATCTAATGGAATATAATTTGAAGTGACACATCCCTTAAACATAAAATGGTCAAAAATAAAAAATTAAGTGAAGTGGCCAAAATAGTTGGTGATACTCACCCGTCGTTGGGTCGATCATTGAGATTAATAGCTCTTTGGTTCCCCATAACATCAACTCTTATAGTAGGAACATACTGGAAAATATCCTCCTATTTACTTTTCTCTATAGTAGGGATAAATGGATCCTGAGGATCTCCCACTTCTGAATTCACCCCCACTATAGCCAAAATCAATAAATCTTTATAATTTCCGAATTCATGACTCTCAACCATAACTCCCCCGACAATGGAAGTAGGGTGGACTTGGATTCCTCATTCATGAAATTTTGTGGTGATGTTCTCTGTATAAAAAGATTCATTATTTGAACTTTCATGTAATGCATCAGGTGAAAGAAAAATAAATCATTCCTATAAAATTCAAGAGCAATAAAACTCACATCCCTCCAATTATTTTCAGAAAACCCTGAACCTTTTTAGTGAACCTTGAATATCAATGTATGGAAAAAGTAAAGCCTTCATTTCATGATATATGGCATCATTCCTTACATCATCCTCACCAGTAGAGAAATATATGCTGCATAGATTAAGACTGAAATTGGCTCTTCCATCGATCTATTGTGCTGACTGCTCAGTAACCATAGTGTTGTTATCCCCCAAAGAGTCAGGATTAGCATAAACACATTAATTGGACCATCCGAGATCCCTATCATCCACTTATGAGGTGAAAATGGGATCCACATTCACTGCTTCTGGGTCCTCTGGTGTGAGTAATGGACCTAAAATATCATGAGGAGAGGAAATTCAAAAACCTTACATGACACCTAAGGAAGTACATCTTACATTATCTTGGCCCTCTCCCCTATCTGAAAGAATGGGAGTAGACATGTCTTCATCTATAGATGCTTCAGCCATCAAAATAATAGAATCAGCAAACAATATCCTTGCCTTCTTGGGAGATTACATGTTTATCCTTGAAGGACAAGTTCCATACCCCATATGGGAGGAAAGTGACTCAAAGTCCTGAAAAGAACTGTATAAGAAAGAGAGACTATGTCAAGAAAGTCATGATATAAAATGACAACATAAATATTTACTGCGAAACATTTTTTAGAATGAAAATAATTCCCTCTTTCTCTTCCTCACTGAATATGGAAAAGATCTCATCTCATTTCTCCTAATAGAAATGACTTGAGAAGATGACTAAGGAGTTATGGGAAACATGACTAGAGGGGATGGAAGAGGAGTTTCTACTTCCATTTAATCTATCATGGACCTTTGACCTATGTATGGTTTTGAAGATTCATGGGCCTCATCCACTATCCCTATAAAATTGAACACATGACCATATTCTAGAAACTCATGTTCCTCCATTGCTTCTATTTATTAGATCATCCATTATTTTTCTTATCCCATGAAATAAAAAAAAATACCTTCCAAATTGATGAAGGGAGATGAAAGAGAAGAAAAAGGAAAACAGAGAAAAGATAAATACATCATCAGGGTTGAGGTAGATGTCATATTCCTCTTATGGATAAACTATTACATTCTCAAACACTCCCTGATCCAGCATACCAGACACTCACTTTATTTTCAGGGTTTGATTATCGGTTGAGTATATCAAATCCTCAATCTTCTGAAGATACATCGTCACATCACCTAAAAAATTATCATGATGGATATAGGATGGTTCCATGATATCAAATGACTCTAGTATTCATAGGAAAACCTAAATAAACTCTCATTCATCTCTTATATAGTGATTTGTTCTTTCCAAAACTCAGATAGCTAAGGATTGCACAAAATTTTACTCTCATGCATCTAATTTAAATGAAGACACAAAACCCATTGATTTGGAAGCCTATATATGACTATTGTATTTCAGGGGTGAATGAGGGGATGGATCATGGTTCTATTCTTGATGATGATGAATAGACTACCTTGGTGCTGGAGGTGTGGTCTTCTAAACCCTACCATGCCCAATAGTTTTTTTTTCTGAGATCACTTTGAAGGATCTAGAGATTCAACATAATCATCTTTAGATCAGGCCTTTTTACCATGCATACTATGACATGATGTTGTGTTGGCCTTGAACTAGTAAGTTCCCTTCTCCAATAACCCCTAAGGATATTAAAAGATCTATGCCTTGTCATAGCTAGCCTCAAGTCCGATTGATGCGACCGACAGAGGAAGAGTGATCAACATTTTGGATACCTCTATGGAAATTAGGATCCAAGGATATCAGGATTATATCATATGCTTCTCCAGAATAAATTGCATAGTGGGAAAAATGTTTTACTATTGACTATATTTAAAGAAGTTGAAAAACCGATACAGTGCATAATCTTCATAGATGATCTCTCTAACAATGCGGCCCACCAGTACATTGTATCTAAATTCTATATTGTATTCCCTTATCTCGTAATTATTTTCCTTTCCATAACTGAAAAATTTATCTTTAATGGTTACTAAGAATAAAGAAGTTAAATTCCCACTAAACATTCATCATATTCAATGCATCATCATACTTTAGTTTTGGAGGCTAGATTCCAAAGACATACTGAAAGAATAGGGGAATCAGTTGTCAGTGATTTTGACTAGGATAAATGGCACATATGAAGTGAAGTGTGTTTTGATCCACCACCATGAAATTTTAAATAGCCATGAAATACTAAACAGGGCCTTCCCATTGTATGTATGCAGTAAAAAACCATAATTTCTAGACAGGATAGGGGTAACCATCCCTATGAACCTCCCCTATGCTAATTAGACCACTATAAAAAGGTCTCTAACATTACATAACTATTTGACTTGTGGTCTAGAAGTAGAAAAAATATTATCTACTTAACGAGGAATTTGTCTAACTATGTATTCACATCAACTTCATAATGGAACTTATAACCCCAACGGGTATACCAAAGCTTCTCCAGTGTAGGCCAAAATTTACCTGGAGCACCATGATTCTTTATGATGGGACATATGGTAGGGACACCAAAACTATGAAATTATATTACCAGTTCTAAGAAATACTTCATCCAAATTATAGAATGGATGAAATCCATAGGGAGAGGATGTTTTCCTACAATTTCATTTCCATCTTGAAAATCTCATGAGCCAATGGAGTTATCCATTCAGTGTTAGCCAACATTGTCCTCAGTGGGATGAACTCATTGTACATTTCCTGAATAATGGCCCTCTATAAAATTGATAGATATCCTACAAGCTGATATCAACTTCAATATCCATCAAGTGAAATTAATTTGGTCATGGACTCCATTAGATCCTAAATTTGGGGATGATATTCGGGTTCATGTATATATAGGTTGGTCCTACCCAAATAGCCTCATAGATATAGATTCATTGTAGGACTTTTTTTAACTATATGAAAGTCCTACGTACCTAGTAAGACCACATCCACTAGTTCCGCACACCCCTATAGTGAGGAATTCATAATCCTCCTTCAATCCTTTAATTTGATCTGTCTTTGATGCATGGATGTTTGAGTTAGAACAACAAAGCCTCAATTCATGGATATGCTATTTCAGATCCAGAGTGCAAGTGTTATGATGCAGGATTGATGTTATTCAATTATTCAGAACTTTTTATTTACTCTCTTTTCTTATTTTCAATGAAAAGTGCGTAATTGGAGTGAAATACTCATGTTTTAATATTAAATGCAATTTTTGAGCATTATTTGAATTAATCTAATCAAGTCATCTTACTACGTTAATTATAACTATCACCCTAGTTATTAGAATTGAATTATTTTTTTTATTTAGTCTGATTTACTCCAATTACAACATTTCATTAGAGGGGACCTTTGGCCAAATCGTCCATTTTGAGGGTCATATTGTACACACAAGAAGACCCAAAGAATCTGTGAAGAAACTGGACCAGCCATTATGATTGAGTTACTGGTCTAAACACCGATTAAATTTTTTTATAAAATTCCACCATATCTTTTTTATTATTTAAAATAATCATGGATAAAAAATTTAAGGTCCAAATTTAACAAAATTGGGCCCAAATGAAGCTCTGAAGTCCATCCCACCACTCTATACGGGAATTAAAATATGGATAATATTCATGACGTTTCTCCTGATATACCCATAAAATAAAGATGGTTTTTTTCATCATGAAAGGTAAGATGTGGGTGGCCAACTTGTTAGAATAAATAATTTTTATTTGAGGTCATGTTCATTTTCAAACACCAATTCACATTTCAGACATAGAAAAAGTGTTGATAAAAATCGATAAATGAAAAATGATTAGTAAAATATCCATATATTTGGATCCAAATATCCAATGGCCAAAAAATATTTTGGGAGGATATTAAACATAAATATCTAAAACTTGGATGAAGAGAAGATATCGAGATTCAGTTGTCTGAATGGCCAAATTGGAGATACTAGTGGAGGGGATGATTTGGAATGCAAACGGTCCACCTCTTTGGGCTATAAATACAACCCCCACTTCTCCTTGCATGTGGTTGGAATTTCAGAATACAATAGGATCAATTGCAATGACCAAGGCTCTTCTAAAATCCAAGGAGAACATTCCAAACTCATGTTTTCACTTGAGATACTCTTCCTCCTCTCTATGATTTCATTTAATTTTGTGTTCTTCTTTGTTGTAATCTTGTATGTCTTTGTTTTGTAATTATATTTTAATGAAATTACCTTTACCATTAACTATTATTATCATCTAACCTTTGTTTTGAAATATTAATGTTACATAAATTACATAAATGATGTTAAAAATTAATCTCTTCTTTTTCTTCCACATTCAATCAAAAGTCTGTGTTTGATTCTCTTCGTCGCTCATGTTTGTGTTCGGCGCACCACTCTTTTCTTATCCCTTTATTTTTATTCTCCTATTAATTCATAATCAAATAAAAAATAAACCATATTACTAATCATTTAAATTAATAAGTAAATATTTTATTGGGTTGAGTTAAAATTTAGGTGTGTAAAGTGATTGCGATATTTTTTTCGATGAATCTTCTTTGAATTAATATTGTGTATGCAGGACTTAACATGTCACAGATTAATGACTTGTTTTGTTTAACGAGTGGTTTCCATAGATTATTGTAATAATAAATACACTACCATAAAAAATATATGACTAATATAAGAACCCTAAGTTATGTTAAGTATTGTATTAAAGCCTTAACAATTGGTAATTTCAATCAACTTCATCTTGTGACCAGTGTGCTAATTTTATGCAATATTAAGCTTGGATTAGGGATATCACAAGATTAATGACAAAATGAAGAAATAAACCCATTATTTTTAAAATTATTAAATCAATCTTAATCCATCACTCATTTTGATTAATCTCCACAAACAAACCTTCCAGTCAAAATACAATCAACTAAAAACAATTGACTATTAAAAAAATTATAATCGATGAGGATTCTACCTGAGTACTGCTATACACATTAGTAGAGCACCGAAACATTGAATTGTTGATAGATGAAAATTAGACATGCTTTCCAATGTATCCATTTATTAGGATGGTGAAATATGTATCCATTAGTTTTTGGTTATTATAAAAAAATAAAAAACAATAAAAACTATTTTAAAAAAAAACTCTCATAAAAATCATAAAGAGAAAAAAAACTGAGAAGAAAAACCCATCTTCCATTTTCTTACGAAATATCTCTAAATTCCCTATAGCCTCTAAAACTATCCCTTGGATTTTATTAACCCTAAAATTGATCAAAATGTTTTCCAAATTAGGAGGACCATTAGGGATAATCAAAACATTTTCCAACCAATTGAATTAGATATGGCTAATCCTAAGGAACAAACCCTTAATGTAATTGTTTCCCTTGATATGATTTACCAACCCCTTGGTATTTAATATCCAAACATTGGGCCTGCCTTTGAACCCAAATTGGGTTTGATTCATTTTCTACCTCATTTCCACAGGCTAGCTAGTGAGGATCCACATCTTCATCTTAAAAAGTTCCATGTGGTGTGCTCTACCATGAAGCCTCAAGGGGTTCCTGAGGAACCAATCAAACTTTGAGAATTCCTATTTCCTTATTTGAATCTGACAAGTCATGGCACTACTACCTCACTCATGGTTCCATAACCACATGGAATGACATGAAGAGATTTTGTTATAAAAGTAATTTCTGGCTTCTTGTAATGCTTCTATTCGAAAGGAAATAAGTGGAATTCTTCAATTCCCAAATGAATCACTCCATGAGTACGGGGAAAGGTTAATAAATATTATGGAAAACTACCCAAAACACCAAATCTCTGAACAACTCTTTATCCAATACTTTTATGAGGGGTTATTGGATACTGAGAGAACTCTCATTTTTGCCCCAAGTGGTGGTTCTATTGTTGTTAAAACTCCAACAACTGCAATATATCTCATCAGAAAAATGGATGCAAAAACACAACAATTCCATACTCGGGAACATGCTCAACTAAAACAAGACTAAGATCGTTAATAGATAGAGCGGAACAAGATGACCGAGTGGATGAGTGAAATTACTGGTCTTCTACAACAAATAGATGGGGCTACACAAGCCCCATACTCATATTCTCCACAATCTCTTCTCCCTGGACCTATCAAGAACTATGGAATCTAGAGCTCCCCATCTCATCCAACTGACACATGTACAAAAATTCAATAGGATCCATCTAATTCATCTAGACCAATGGAGATCAATGCGGCATATTATTAGAGGAACACAAACCCTCAAAAATCAATTCAGTTCATTAAGAAGTTCAACCAACCCCACTATGAGCCCTTCTCATCTACCTTCAACCAAGGCTTGAGGTATGGTAATCCCATATATGATCCCCCCCAATACCTCCTCAAAAACCAAACCAATTCCAATATGGTCAAAGTTTTGGTAACATCCAACAACCTTACCCTTTTGTTCATCAACCAAAAAGGATCAATCCTCCTCTTCCTCATCCCAGATTCCACTATCCTAGTGAGCCTTCCCAATTCATAAACCAAAACAACTGCTTTTCCAAGATCCAAAATCAAGGTAATCGCAATCAGGGACAAGCCTCTTCTTCCAAGAAATCATGGGAATGTGCAGTTAAAGATCTTCCCCCCTTCACCCGTTCCAGCCTAAAAAACATTAAAACCCAAATTTTTCAACTTGCATCCCACCTAAGCTAAGAACCACAATCAAATTCATCCCAACTCCCAGATCAACCATTACCCATCCCCAAGGGTAATGTAAGTGAAACTTCCTTTAGATTGGGAAATGAAATTTCTATGCCTCATGACGTGTCCTCTAAATCCCCTTTAAATGTTGACCTAAAAAATGAAAATAAAAATAAAATTTAAATGGAATACGAATCCATTACTGTACCTCCTTCCATTCCACTTAGGAACCAAATTCCTTTTACTCAAGACACTTCTAAGCGAAAGAAGTCCTTTAAAACGAATCCTGAAATGATCGACATGTTTAGACGTGTTGAAGTCAAAATCACCCTCTTAGATTCGATAAAACAAATCCCTATGTATTCCAAGTTTCCTATGGAATTTCACACCCATAAGAGGAAACTTAAGACCATCGTAAACATTTCCACCTAGTAATGTATTCCTATAAAGTGCAAAGATCTAGGGAAATTTATGGTTCCATGCCTAATTAGATGTTCCTAATTTAATGATGCACTCATAGACCTAGGAGGATCAATTATTGTCATTCCCAAATCCATCTTCTCCTAACTTGGTCTTGATCCTTTACATACAATGGGTGTTTTCATTCAGCTGTCTAGTCGAAGTACTGCTAGTCCTGAGGGTATAATCAAGGATGTCTATGTTAATTTTAATGATCTTATCTTCCCTAATGATTTCAATTTACTTGACATGGAAGATGAGATGAAATCTTTTGGATGTCCCTTAATTCTAGGAAGACCATTTTTAATGATAGTGAGAACCAAAATTGATATCTATTTTGGCATCTTATCCATGGAATTTTGTGACCAACTGGTAAAGTTAAAAATTTCCCAATCTATATGATACCCATATGACGATCACTCTGCATTCAAAATCCATGCTTCTGAGGACACTTTTGAAAGTCAATTGAACCCCATTCCACCATGTTCATCATGTTATAACAAGAGAAGATCTTGTGAAATCTTCAACCTGATTAACCAAGTCATAAATGGTGAAGTTAATGTTGACCTTTCTTTCGTAGACTCCATCAATCTAGAGGAACTTTAAAACTATATTGAATCCCACATTAACTATGATCTATACTGCGCCACCTTAGACAGTATTAAGGAAAATGAATCTAAAGAAACTGAAGTCCCTTCCTCCATTCCTGAGCTATCTAATCCATTAATGAAAGATGAGACAGATCTGGAACCTCTTTCTAAACACCTAAAATATGAAATACTTTTACCTAATGACTCTTATCCTATCATCATCTCCACTTCACTTACAAAAATTGAGGAGTCAAAACTTTTTCAGGTGTTAGAGGAAAAGAAAAAGGCCTTAGGTTGGACCCTAGATGACATACCAAGAATCAAAATTTCCCTTTGTAGGCGTCACATCCATCTTTAGGAATAATCCAAAAAATTAGATAACCACAAATAAGACTCAATCAAATCATACTTGAGGTAGTTAGGGAAGAGATTACCAAGATTTTTCAAGCTAGTGTTATCTACCCAATTTCTGATATTAAATGGGTTAGTCCAATTTATTTTGCACCTAATAAAATTGGAATAACTGTTTTCATAATTGAACATGGAAAGGTAGTCAAAACTCGATTGAATAATAAATGGCGTGTATAAATTGTTTACAGGAAATTGAATGTTGAAACTAAAAATTTTCATTTACCTCTTCTATTTCTTGATTAGATGCAAGAACTATTAGCTGGAAAGTCAAACTATTTCTTTCTTGAAGTATACAGTAGCTACTCACAAATCCCAATCGCACATCAGGACCTAGAAAAGGCTACTCTCACTTTCCACTTTGGAACATATTCATATAGAATTATACTATTTGGACTTTTCAATACTCCTAAAACTTTCTAGAGGTGTATGATGAGTATCCATTCTGTGTTCATTGAACACATCATGGAAGTATTCATGGATGAATTTACCATTTTTGGTGATTCATTTGAATCTTACTTTCATTAACTCTCTCTAGTCCATCAAAAGTGTGTCAAGTGTAACCTAGTGTAAAATTTTAAAAAATGGAATTTTATGGTTTCAAATGGGATCGTTCTTGGTCACATATTTTTACAAGAGGGTATTGATGTCAATCCTACCAAAATTGAAGTTATCCAATCACTTCCTGAACAAAATTCTGTTCAAGAAATCCATTCATTTCTCAGTCATGTGGATTTATATCAGTGATTCATCCATAACTTTAGTAGTATTTCCCTCCCACTCACTTTGTTGCTCCAAAATGATGTCACTTTCAATTTCTATGATGTTTGAAAGAGATCCATCATTGAACTAAAAACTGCTCTTAAATCTATCCCGACAATCCAACCCCCCATATTGGTTCTTACCCTTTGAGTTGATGTGTGATTCTTTTGATAGAGACATTGGGGATGTTCTATGTCAAAGAAGTGAAAATATTCATGATTTTGTTTATTATTCCCCAAAAACATTGGATGAAACTCAATCTCACAAGGCATTCACTGAAAATGAACTTTTAGTAGTGGTTTTTTCTTTAGGTAAATTCATTCCCTATCACTTAGGTGCAAAAAATCATAATCTTCATGGATCATTATGCTATAAATTTCTTACTCAAGAAAATTGATCACAAACTGAGGATAATAAGATGGATCCTAACAATCCAAGGGTTTAACCTTGAAATCAATGATAAACATGGAATAGAAAACCCTCTAGATGATCACTTGAGTATAATTTCTAATTCTTCACATTCTGAAATAATTGATCCAGAATTTCCAACTGAGCACCTTTCATCTCTCACTCCAAAAATACCATGGTATGCCCCAATTGTTAATTACATGATTTATGGTGTTTTTCGGGAAATTTTTTCCAATGAACAAAAAATGAAGATGAAAAATAAATCAAAATGCAATTTTTAGGAAGAAAATAAACTTTGGAAAAATGGGGAAGACATGGTAATTATGAGATGTGTGGATGAATATGAACATTCTTCAATCTTATAATTCTATCACTCACTTCCTAGAGGTGGCCACAATGGACCACAAAGGACCTCCTGAATGGTCTTGGACTCTGGATTCTTTTGGATTTCACTCTTCAATGATGCACATGAGTTCTGTTAGTCATGTCCCGCTTGAAAAAATGTTTGGCACAATTTCTAAAAGAAATGAAATCCCTCAAAATCCTATAATCTTTTTTGAGATATTTGTTGTTTGGTTCATCGATTTAATAGGATGATTCCAACCTTAAAATTTATTCTCATACATTCTTCTTGTGGTTGATTATGTTTCTAGGTGGGTAGAGATAAAATCCACTAGAATGGATTATTCACATACAATTAGTGAGTTTCTAAAAACCCACATATTCCATAGATTTGGAACTCCCTGTGCCTTGATTAGTGACCTAAGAACTCATTTTCTAATAGAATAATGAAATATATTCTTAAAAATAATGGGGTTGTACATAAAGCTTCAAATTCATATCACCCCCAAAAAAATTCATGGCTGAAAATTCTAACAGAGAAGTGAAAAGATTTATTGAGAGAATTGTAAAACCACCAGAAAAGACTTGATTGAAAGACTTGGTGAAGCACTTTGGGCTTATCAAACTTTCTATAAAACACCCATTGGGATGTATCCTTTTAGGCTAGTTTTTTGGTAAAGCATGTCATTTTCCAGTTGAAATCCAAAATAAGTCATTTTGGGATATAAAAACATGTAATTTTGATTTTGAAAAATCTAGTAATGAAAGATTGTGGAATGTGGATTAACTGGAGGAGCATCGACTTGATTCTTATGATAATTCTAATTTATACAAAGAAAAATACAAGGAACTCCATGATAAAAACATTCTGAGAAAGGTATTTCATGATGGTGAAAAGGTATTTCTCCCAAATTCTCAATTTCAACTTCACTTAGGTAAGCTTAATTCTCATTGGGAATGTCCTTTTATTTTTTTTTCATGTTTCACCATTTGGCATAGTGAAAGTCCAAGACCCCTATTTAAAAAGGACATTGACTGTTAATGGACATCGGTTAAAGTATTACCATAAGAGGACGCACAATAATGGAACACCATTGACTTCCACCAGATCCACAACTTTTACAGTAAACTCACCACTGAATGGAGATGATGACCAACCAAATCTAAACTAGGGGGTACCTATTTCCCTTTTAAATGTCTCTTTTCATCTCTCTACGTCTCTCTATTATTCATCTCACTTTCATTTTTACCACTTTCTTCATCAAACCCTTTCTTTTTCCCTTTTTCTTTTGTGTGGGTGTGTATTTTAAAAACACTAAAAAACAAAAGAAAAATGAAAAAATGAAAATAATAAAAAAGAGTCATACTTACTCAACATCCACTTTTGAAATTTTGTCCAACCATTTTGGGGAGTTATAAAGACATGTTTTCATCTCAATTTGTATCTTTTAATCATGACTTTGGGTAAAGAATCTTGTTTAAAAACCAATAAATTATAAATACCCAATTTTTGAATTGGAAAATGATTTTCCCCAGCTGTGAGGTATGATATTAGATTTCATGCCAAGGTCACCAATGGCCATATTTTTAAAATATTTTTATCACTCATGATTGTGAGTATTTATTTTGTGGGCCTTCTAGCTGAATTTCCTAATTTTGTGTGAATTAATATGATAGAGGAATTTTCTAAACCTCGTGAGAATCACAATAGAAAAATATCCTCCCATTACCCTTACATTAAATCATACTTTTGAAATCCCCTCTGAGGCTGTAAAAACCTTTTCTTTGATATCCACATTACAATCCTAATACTTTATCCCACCCAACATCTTCATGGATTTAAATTGCATTATTTATTGAAATTTAAGTTTGGGGGGAATGGATTTTAATTAGGGTTCCCTTTTATTGACTTTTAATGTGTTATCATATACTTGAAGGCAAGAATCCATTTTAGTGTTAGAGATATGTTGTCATTTAGTGAGTCTTGGTAATGTATATATTCTTATGACATAATATTTAAATTTTATTGAAAAGTGTTAAAAAATAAAAAAAATCAAAAAAAAAAAATCAAAAAAATAGTGTTTTGTGTCTTGGGTGGGTCAGAAATCACTCTTACTCAACCTTTGATCTTATTATAACTTTTATAATTAGTTTCGTGAGAAGATCAAACATGGGTTAGGAGATGATTGAGATATATTTTTCAAGTTCGACTTTTTAATAATTCCAAAAAGAAAACAAAAAAAGAACACTTATGTCATTGGGAGATGTTTTTTGTTTTTTAACTATTCCATATCCTCATTCCCTACATATTTTCATCCACTTTTGTGTCTTGATTCACACAATTTTTTCCTTTTAAATATGTGTTTCCATTTCATTCCATGTTTTATTTCAGAAATATTGTGTATTTATTTTTCCATGTTGGTGTTTTACCCTTCTTTCTACTCTTTTGAATACTGAATTCCTACCATCCCATAGCCACAAAAAACCCCTTCAAAATACCTCTTGATTATTATGCTCTCTAGGATAGGTAATGGAAGTTGAGAGTTCTTTAAAACTCTATGAATTTCACTTTTGGTTGGCGAATGAGTGAACCTACACAAATAAATATTTATCATCTTGAGAGGATTATGTTTTGAGTGCCCACATTTTCCATTTCTAAATTTGAGCATGAAAAAAGAGTTTTTTGGAACATTTTTTCTTTAAAAATTTGAGGTGGAATTCAATATGGATGACTGAAATACTCTAAACCTCACTTGAGTGGGGAAAATAGAATTTTAGTACTTTTTGGTGTGTGAAAATGATTTTTAATGATATTTATATTTATTGCACCTATAGACATAAACAAGAATACGTGTAGGGGATTTGATGTTATTCACTTATTCCGAACTTTTTACTTACTCTATTTTTTGATTTTAAATGAAAAGTGCATAATTGGTGTGAAATACTCATGTTTTAATATTAAATGTAATTTGTGAGCATTATTTGAATTAATCAAATTCAGTTAGTTTACTATTTTAATTATAACTCTCACTCTACTTATCCAATTGAATAATTTTTTCTCTATAGGGTTACTTAATCCAATTACAACATTTAATTAGAGGGTACCTTTGGAAAAATAGTCCATTTTCAAGGTCATACGTTCTACACAAGAAGACCCAAAGAATCGGTGAAGAAACTGGACCACCCATGATGATTGAGTTACTGTTGTGAATCTCAAATCCAAAATTTTATGAAAATCCACCGTATGTTCTTTATTATCCAAAATAATCACAGATATAAATTTTAAATTCCAACTACAATAAAAAGGGCCCCAAATGAGGCATTGTAGTCCAGCCCACCATTCTTGCTGGGAATTAAAATCAGGACACAATTCATGACTTTTCTCCAGATCTACTCATCAAATAAAGCTGGAATTTTTCAGTGTAAAATCAAATATATGGGTGGATAACTTTTTAGAATAAATTATTTTGATTTGAGGGAATCTTCATGTTCAAAAGCCCCTTCACATTTCATCCTTTGAAAAATTGTTGATAATAATGGAGCGGTGGAAAATATTATTAAAATATCCATATCTTTGGCTCCAAATTTCCAAAAGCCGCCAACTTTTAATGGGTGATAGTAAATATCAATATATACAACTTGGAATTAGATAATATATTGAGATTCAGATCTAGATGGCCAAATTGGCGATGAAAGTGGAGGGGAAGATTTGGAGTGCAAACAGTCCACCTCTTTGGGCTATAAGTACAACCCCCTCAATCCTTGCATGTGGTTGGCATTTCAAAATAGAGAAGGATCAATTGGAATGACCAGGGCTCTTCAAAAATATTGAGAGGACACTCCAAACTCATGTTTTACCTTGAGATAACATTTATCCTCTCTTTTATTTCATTTACTTTGGTGTTCTTATTTATTGTAATCTTGAAAGTCTTTGTTTTGTAATTATGTTTTAATGCAAGTACCTTTACCATTAACTCTTATTATCATCTAGCCTCTATTTTGAAATATTAATGTTCTGTAAATTTCTTAAATCATGTTAAAAATCAATATCTTATTTTTCTTCCTCATTTAGTTAAAAATCTATATTTAATTACCTTTGTCGCCTGTGTGTGTGTTCGGCTCACCACTATTTTCTTATACCTTTTTTTCTTCTCTTATTAATTCATCATAATAAATATAAAAAAATAAATTACTAATCATTTCATTGGATGGGTAAATACTTCATTGGGTTGAGTTATTATGTAGGTATGTTAAGGGATTGAGAGATTTTTATCGATGAATGTTCTTTGAATTAACATTGTGTATGTTGGACTCAACATGTCATGGATTAATGAATTTTTTTATTTAATGAGTGGTTTCCATGGATTATTGGAACCATAAATACACTAACATAAAAAATATATGATTAAAATCAAAACCCTATGTTATGTTAAGGCTTTTATTAAATCATTACCATTTTTGAATTCCAATCAACGTCATCTTGTGACATGGGTGTTCATTTAATGCAATATAAGTCATGGGTTAAGGATATATCAATCTTAACTAATGAATGATGAACTCACCCCAATATTTATACAATTTTTAAATCAATATTAATCAATCAGTCATTACAATTATGCTCTTTTAACAACCCCCCAATCAAAATACAATCAACTAAAAACAATCGACTATTAAAAAGGTATCATCACCGAGGATTTGACATGGGTGCTGTTATACACATTAGAAGTTCACTAGAACCTTGAACGGTCAACAGAAGAAAATACACCACACTTTTAATGATGTAACCAATAAGAACCATCTCATCCTTTATATAAACACCCTTTGAGGAGATGTTGGTTGATGGGCTATTGATGAGATTCACGAACCAATACTTCAGGAAATAACTCCGAAACCAAAGGATAGTATCGTACCTCAAATCCCCTGAACATACAATGGTAGGTCATCAATTTGTGGGTATTCTCATATGTACAGTGCTAATTACTTCTCCAGATTTAGAAGATCAGGATCTACCATGTCTTAGTAACTTGCCTCAACATCTTTGATCATCTCGGAGGAATCTGTAACATCTTGTTAAAGAGGTGTCATCAAAGAAGCCGTTGAATACTTATAAAGATGAATCCAATTTCTCCCATTATGTTAAAATATTGACTTAGAAAAGTTCAAATTTCGACTTGGAGGGATCCTAAAATTTCGAAAAGGAAGGAACTCATGCTGAACCATTGATAAGTTCCCATTGGAAATACATTCGACAAGGTGCCCCATGAAATCCCCTCGACCAAGCCCTTTGGAAAGGATCCTCGACAATATCTTAATTTTTGAAACACCTTCACTCAGGTGTTTGTACATTTGGATATTCTTCTAAGCATATTTGTGAATACAGAAGGAAAAAATATTTGAGTGGACTAGCTACACAACAAGAGTGGAAATTATCATCTTGAAATTAAAGTAAACTGAAGAATGGGACAGTGGTATTTATAGACACTGCTAGTCTACACTAGGTACCTTTGCACCTGGGCTACTCTGAGGACCTACACACTACACCTACATCGCGGATATGTACTATAGATCTACATGGTTCACCCAAACACCCATCGTACTCTTTCCCCCAATCTTCCCTAGGATGAGACCTTCTTCTTTCGATTGAATTCAATCCTAAGAGGGGATTTTGATGAAAATCCATATTTTCAAATAGAGTGAAATGATTATGATGTGTACCTTAAGCACTTTGAAGTACCAAAGAGACACAAATAGAATCAAATGGACCATCCAAATTACCCTTCATACACACACTTATGTATCAAAACATCAATGCAACCCCCCTTGCATGACACAAAAAATAATTCCAACCCTATGTTGGAGACCTATATTGAGAACCAGTGCCTAGGACCTATGCAGGAAACCTCCTTCACCCAGTTTTCCCTAGTTGCATATAAAAAGGACCATAGGTATCCTCATTTGGATAACTAAAAAATAGAAAGAATCCCCATGATTTGGCTGCACAACCCCTCCTCCCAGGTCACCATAGTATCTCAGGTAGTTCTCTAAAACCCATGTGAAGAGAGAATTAAAGGGGATAAGAGATATCAATGTCCCTACAGGTTCTGAAACACATGATACATGCACGAGGACCCCTTATACCCTATCTAAAATTAACTTACACGAGGCCCCTCTCCATAATTAGGGACCTACACGAGACCCATCCCAAGACACATGATGAGACACATAGTGCCTATAAGAAAGCATCGCCCATGTTTTGTTTACATTGTAATACATTTCACAAGGCACATCTAGCTTGATCACACATATAATCCCTATCATAATGCCTTAAAGTTCCTATAAGGCCCTTTTTAAGGAACCTCTTCCCTATAAGTTAGGATCTACATGAGCCTACCTTTGTGTCCTCTTCCAAGACACCAATGGAAGGGATCCTCTAACTTTTGATCCCTCACCTAAGGGGGTCCAATTTGAAACCTCCACTAAAGCCTCCAGACATGAAAAACCATTGAAAAGGGCACAATATCATGTCTACAATTTGTATTTTTATTCCTATGGTCAATGGATTCCTAAAAATTAATATAAATATAGGTAGGATACTTAGGGTGAGTGCATATTTTTATTCACCTAGTCACATGGACCCCGACCCTAGGGTTGGTGTCATGGTGTTCCCGGTATCAGATAATAGGGATAGAACCATGTCATACCATTATCATATATACTACATGGATCCTTTATTTCTTAGAGGGGAGGATGAGGATTATTCTCTATCTTCTATTCAACTAGGAATGAGATCCTCCTCCCTCCACAAATAATTGATTTTAGGGCATTCCTCCTAGAGTAATCCCCTATCATTTCTTGTGGGAGGATGCACTACTGATCCTCCTCCCCCTTGGATACTTGGTTAGGGAGTAGATGGGAACTAGAGTCCAATCCTCTCTCTCCTATAACCTCGACCTCTTCCAAAAGCACAGGAAGATAAGCATGTGGTTTGATAGATCTTTTCCTCTCCCTTGTCTATCACATTTAAGCACGACTCATCTTAACTCATGTGGACATAGGGGATAGGTACCATTTGAAATACACCTAGTCAGATGCAAGTTTTGGTAGGGGGTCATCCATTGAAAATTTATATCACCTTCCTTCAAAGTGTGACTATAGGAATCTGTCCTCCAGGCCATGTATATAACTTCAAAGAAATAAAGATCATGTGGTTTTCTAGACATTATCTTTCCTCTTGTTTCTCACACCGATCATGGATCATGTGGGAATAGAGGTTGATGTTGGTCATGAAATACACATAATCCCAAATCTTCTGGGATTACTTTTTGGTAGTAATCCCTCTCCATATTATCCTTAGGGAATCCTTTTCAAGAGTAATCCCTGGAATCTCATCTATGGGCCTCCTACTTGGTATAAGCCCCAAACATTCACCAATATGTGTATCCTTCTCCAGAGTAATCCCCAATCATAACCCCTATTCACATAGTAATCCTCCTTAATAGTAAGTCCCAACCAAACTTCAAACAATCTGTACATACTCCTCAGGAGTAATCCCCACACCAAACTAACAAATCTCCACTATTAAATCCACTTCTCATGGCCCCAACCTCATTCATCTTGGCATCATGTTAAGGAGTTATTCCAAAATTATTACTCCCAAAGTACCAAACAAACCTTTAAGATAAACCTTTATATGGTCTCCATAAAAATGATAAATCATAACCGAATTACAAGGGACATGATTCTTATCCAAATGTGATACATATAAAGCCTCTCTAAGGTTGAAACCCAACACCTCAAATCTACCCTTTTCTCTCTCGTCCAAATTCTCAGAAGGGCTTAATTCAACATAGAAATTAATATCCCTTCTAGGTTCCCTTGGATGCTTCAACATAAGTCCCAAAAAAACCTTGAATAAAAACATTTCACCTAGTTGTTCTTTCCAAATGTTGTAAATATATACAGTTTGGTCCTTATCACATGACCTTAAAAAGTATGATGTGCCCCATTAAATGGTGTAAAACTATGTGGGTTATGATTACTTTCACAAGGATACATTGGGAGACCATCCATGGGTCTAATAAAAACACTAAAACAACTCCCATCACTTTGGATGAAAAAAACTCTAGATTTCCCTACAACATTTCTAGAAAACCACCATCTTTATAATAACAACCAAAGAATTTCTAATTACTGCACAATAGGATAACATCTATAGAGAACCATATATACAGACATATATCTCCATTGATTAAGAAAATTAAATACATACAGGTGATTATAAATTACATACATGTTAATAAGTAATTATTAATTCAAGGGTGACCCATATCTTACTTGGGAATTAATAAAGTATTCACAAACATATCTTAAATCTATGAGAGGGTCCAAGAGTAGGAAATAATCCCCCCAAAATAGTGCAATTATCCCGACTTACCATCATATCAACCAATATGAGTTCTTAATGAACGTTGAAGAAACTTCCCAACATGGTCTTTAATTTGGAAATTAGGTCTCCATGGATAAAAAACATGTTGGTGTTTCTGATTCCATGAACCAACCTGTTGGAAACCCTTCAGATATATTAAACCTGAAATAAATGATTGCACAAAAATCAAATCCTTGTAATCGACCATCGTGATGCTAGATTATGATCTACATAAAAAAATATCCATAATGTTAACTATGATATATATCATATATAATTATTATATATGTATATATATTAATATGAAAAAGTTATAAATAGAAAATGTAGTATAGTGTTTATAGAGATGGGAGGCCAAATGTATGAATGAATGTTGTTTCCATTATCATTATAAATAAAATGAAATAAATGTAAATAAATATGACTTTTATAGAATAATTTATATTTCATATATATCATATGTATTCATTAAATTTATCCAAATTGAATTCCCTGAAAAGCATTGCGGAAAAATGAATGACTTCACTTCGCAAGAAGTAGTCCGTCGTACACACGATGGCGTTATTTTATCCTCAATAGAATGGAAGTTAAGAAGGTATATGTGATATCATAGTTATATAAGTATAAGTATGTTAAAATTTTCATATATATTAATTTAATCTATCCCTAATCCATTCTAATGGAAATATAAATTAAAAACACACCACATCAGTTCGTGAGGTGATAGTACATTGTACACACGAGTGACATTATTTTCTTCCAACAGGTTGTGAGGTAAAAGGGATATGTGAAATCATAATTATAGAGGTATAAAAATATCATAAATATAATATATAAATATCAAATTAATAAATATTTCCTTAAATTATTGTTTTTCATTGAAATTGAATAACATCGGTTGATGAGGTGGTAGTCCTCCGTACACATGAAATATGATTTCGTATCCCATTTGATGATAATGGAGACGGATTTTGGTTATGATATTAACATAATAAAATAAATTTATATGGTATATAATTTTTTATTATATAAAAAAAATTTTATGAGTAATGTATGTGGGATATGAAATAATAGAAAAACGCTTGCTTAATAATTTTACCTCTTATTAAGGGAGAATCTTTTGGTTTAAACCTAAAGTGTTATAAGGAAGGTTTAAAAATTAAAATATGTCCTTTATAAAGTGTTTAGGGAAGTAGAGAATATATTTTCATAGTTATTTTCTAAAAAAATGTTTTATGTAAGTGTAAATAGGGGAGCATATGGGGTGACCTTTTATATGTTGGGGAGAGGAAACATATAGAAGTTTTTAAAATAATAAAGTGTACACTTGTTTTTCACATGAAAATGATATAAAATGGGAAATTACCAATAATCATAGGTTATAAGGTATGAATATGTCCAAAAAATTAGTTTTTTACAAGTATCTATGTCATGTTAACCCTTATCTTTTTAGTTTAACAACCAAATAAATGTGTTTTAAAGTTAACCGTGGTTATTAATTTTTTCTGTTTTTACGATTTATATGGGAAAAAATAAGTTGAACTTATTATATAATAAAAATTATTCTCATTCTAAATATAGAATATATTTTTAAATATTCCCTTCATATAAGTGGAAAATTATTATATAAAATTAAACTCACTGATGTGAAGAGGAAGAGATTTTCTAAAGAGAAAATAATGAAATGTAAAAAAGTTTGTATATTAGTTTCCAATATAAATATTAATCCAATAACCTTAATTGTAATAAAATATATATAATTTAACTATTTTTAATTTTAAAACCATAAAAAAAATTATTTCTTTTCTTAAATTATTTAATTTAAATAAAATTGTTTGAATAAAAACTAGTTTTTTTCACTATTCATCAAAAAATTTATCTTCACAAAAAATTGTGAAAAATTCACATTAATATAGTTTTGACATCGTGATTTAAAAAATTTATTTAATTTTTTCAAATAAATTTTCAAATAGTGTTAATAATTAATTATATATATAAATAAATGTGTAAAATAGGAAAATAATGTTTTAAAACATAGTGTTTAGGCATAAAATTGGATTAATTTTTATCTCGTACATAACAAAACATAAGATGAATGTTAATAATTTGAATAAATTTTTAATAAGTAAATTTATTTAAAATACTTCTCAAAAATTGATTTGTTTAATTTATTTAGGTAAAACATGTCAGTGCATAAAATATTTTTTCTGAAAAAGTTTTCTTTATTTTGAAAAGGTTTTTTATTCCATTTCAAATTAAGTGATCCCTAAATAATTAATTTTATATACAATTGTAAACAATCTATTTTCATAATTCAGTTATCACTATTCATACCAACCATTCCAACTGCTAGGCAATAACTAACATATTAAATAATAATATTTTAATTGTATGTCATGTTTCGTTAAAACTTGGTGTTGTGTATAACATAATCTAATATTGATATTTCATATAACATAAGATAATATCAGTATTTTGTGTAATGAAATATAAACATACTATTATGTGTAACCTATGATATACTCTGGGTTATTTGCAAGATATCATTAAAATTAAAATTATTCAAAAAAACTATTTCATAAAATCTTGGGGTGTCATGTTCTTCCACAATAAAAAAATTATCGCCTCACCATTAAAACATGTTATAAGTTATGAAGGATTTAACATTTGAAAAATAGTTTTTTGGGAAACCCACATCCTTAAAGGGGTGAATAAAAATTCAAGTTGAAAAGATAGAAATGTATGTTCAAAGGTCACCTAGAATAACACATAACTATGTTTCTATATAGTAGAATATTGATGAGAAGTGAAAATTTGGATATCGAAGATAAAACTAATTCAAAAATAAATATAGATATTGATAGAGAACATGGTCCAGAGAATGTTAATAAAAATGATGATCTTAATCTGTGAAAAATGAAAAAACCATTCACTCATCATCAATGAAGGTAAATGTGTAGAATTTTATTCCATGATTATTTTCCTAAATTTAATTAATTTTAAAGATAAGATTTACTTACATGATATTTTTCAATTTCATAAGAAAAATCTCATCCATTGGTTGTGCATTGATCAATTATCACTTCACCCCTTACTTGAATAGATGAATCCTTCATGCTTGAAGTGTTAACATATAATATGATCCTTAAAATAATGATACTTTTTTCCTTTAATATTTAGTTATTATCAAAACAAAAGGTTTTCACATGTTATCCAATATACATAAATCATCATATAACTTAATATCTATAATATCATTGAATGTTGAATTTAAACAATTCCATAAATAGTTAAACTTATAAACCTTTCAAAATTGAAATTTAAAGATATATTTCCTAAATTTTCCAAAATCAACGTAAAATTAATCTCCCTATTATCGTTAAGTAGTTATTAATGGCTATATTCTAGATATGTGAATACCTTGGTCCTATATTAATTAGATGCATGGTAATAATTACTACTTCCATAAAACCTTAAGGAAAGAATGCATCCTTCATCATTCCTTAAATAAAACCACATATCATTTAATATATTCCATAAATCCAAAATGTTATAAACTCCATCAAAGATAATGTATACCACAATTTCAAACAATAATTAATCAGTTCCAAGGTAAATAATAATATCTAATTTACATTATTCATATCAATATTATCATTATCCAAATATCATTATCTAAAAATTTGGAACATATTAAGCAGTTTCATTAAATAAATCATTTGTTTTCCAAAAAATATAATTATTTCATTAAATAACTTTCTTAGTCATCAATAACATTCAAAAAATTCTTACAAATTTTTTACAAGAAAATATACTTAAATTTTATAATATACTTCGTAGTTCTCAAAGTCCAATACCTAAACACTTCAATAGTCCCAATTCATTCAAAAAACATTAAATATGATTCATCATTTTAGTGTGTATGGATTATTTCTAACAATATTAAATATAAATCATGTCTTAACATTCATCAACCACAATTTAGACAAACATCCCATTTTTAACATAAATAATACTTTTAGAAAAACCAATACCTTTTATATTTCATCCATGGTCTCTTCATCATCAGTAGTATAACCAATACTCATACCACCATGTTGATTCTCTTCATGAGATTTCCCCCTTGGGACAACAATTTTTATAATTTCTATTAATTACACATTTAAAAAATCCATATGATTATAATACATTAGGGATAAAAATATTCCCTTACATTTTGGTAACTAAATATTTCATTTTGTCTCAAAAATTAGTTGATATGTTCCCTTATTATCCACACATAAAACATATCATTCCACTGAGGTATTCCCTTGAGATATTATTCCAACATTCTAGTTATATAGGAAACCAAATTTTCTTTTCTTTTGGGTCTCTACCACCCGATCCCTTAGCAAACCCTATCATTATCTTCTCTAGTGAGTCCATGAGTTTTCGAAAGTGCACATTTTTAATAATATAATGTGATAAATGATTAGTAATAATCATAATATAATTCAATAAAAAAATTATATAATTTTGTTTCTCATCACCACATTGTCTGTTAAATTTAACATTAACCCAGTTTTATCTTGTTCCCATTATTGTCTAAAATTCCAAAGAACATTTTTTTTATTTTAGAAAATAAAATCACATTAAGGATAAGTGATAACCAACAAAAACCACCCATGAAGAGCCATGAGAGGGCTAGAAAAGGAACCTAGTATTGGACTAGGCCCACCCAAAAAACAAAAAAAGGCAATAATCATAAATGGGCCAGCCAAAGAACCATATCCACGACCGATCTGCCCAAAAAAACAACAATATCATGCCTGCGACATCCCTATCACCACCTTGATGAGCTGGTCATCATGTCACAACACTGAGGGTGTACATGACCTATACCAACCTACACATGTACTGCATCAGCCACCCTATAATGGATCCCGCAGACCATGCCCATCATCATCTTTTACCACACTACACCTCGATTTCCGCACCTTTTAAGGGACACAATTTTCCAAAAAATAGACGTCAGCGATGCTCACACACCTGACACCAATGAGAATAGACCACACACGACCCATCTCCCATCACCACACTACTCAGACTCCACCACACCAGAACCCGAGACATCAGAAAACCTAAATAGTCAATGAAAACCCAAAAAGAAGTAGGAGACACTGTACACCCTGATCTGTATTGAGGACACCACCTACGACCTTCTAATTACCCGGGAGTGGACGACAGCCCACCAGAACCCAAACCAGAAGAAGGGGGAATCATAGAAGCACTCAAGGCCATCATAGGTATGGGAGAGAAGACATATATAGATGAAATGTCTAAGGAGGTTGACTAATGATATTGTTTAACTGAGCTCCAGAGGCCTTACTGGTCTGCAAAGCCGTAGAGTGGTGGACACACCCTTCCATGAAGAACCCAACCCTGGACTGTGTCAAGACTAGGAAGAATGATAGGGGGAGTAGGGAGGGAGGGATAAAAATATCTATAGAAAACCAGAATCCACCAAAGGGAGCATTCATGGGATGAATCCCCTTACGGGCCCATAGAGTTTCAACTAATGAAAATGAAAAACCACAGTTTGATAAATAATAATCATAGTGGGAAGCCACATAATCATGAAGATTCATTTATCTAATGTCTAAATATTGACTCATATTTTAAAGATATGAATCCTTATGTTTAACCTAGGTTATTAATTGTTACCATATATTGAAATCATTTAAATTTATTCATAAATATTTTGTGATTTTCCAAAGAATATCCTCTAATAGTGTCAAATAAGTTATGTAGCAAGGCCCATTATGGTGCACTGGCTACTGACAATATCTAACTCAATTAACCCATTTGGGTGATATGTCCACTAGGTACCATTTTTGTAGAGCCACATCCATTTTTTTATTTTTAAGGGGATTTCATTTCATACAAACCAATGGCTCTATCATTTTCCCAGATTCTAGGATACTTTTTGATACTTTCTCTCATCCTTCGAATTACCCTTAGACATATCACCAAACATATCCTTAAAAATATCTGAAGGGATCTCACTAAATTGTTCCCTTACTGATTTATAAAATTTGACTAAACCAATCATTCAATACCAAATATAGAGATCTAAACCTCTCATATATAAATATCACATATTTTTAGATGAATTTTCAATAAAATTAATAAACAATAACTAGAGGACCGTAATCATTTTCTATGTTTAGAGACTAGAAAAAAAGTATTCTTATTCCTTGAAGGATATTCCACATTTCCAATGGATATATTATCACATATTACTCCTCTTATCCATACAATAACTAAACCTTACTTCATAATATGGGGAATTTAACATAAGAAAGTGTGATATCATATGACCAGTAAGGGTAGAAATATGATATATCAAACATGGATCATAAGAAATCATTTGATAAATATAATAGTATGTGATCATGGACATAACTTATAAAGTTCATACCAAACCTTACATAGATCACAAAAATTAGTTAGAGAATGAAATATTATAATTTCATAGAACATGGTACATAAGAGTGAGAAGTCATAAAAAATAAATTAGGAACCATAATACCATTTCATAAAAGTGTTTCACCATTATAAATTAAAAAACATAACTCCTATGTCTAGGTAAACAACCAAGACCATCAACATAGTTTATTAAGACTCATCAACTAATTAACATTACGGATTAGAACACACATGTTTTTCTTAATGGATTAGGAAAAATATTTTTTCCATAGTGTACCGAGCCCTTAGAATTTTTCATTATTGTTATCTCATATGATATAAAGATTACTCAATTCATTTTAGGGAGATATAGTTCCCAACTATATAATAATGAAAAATAGACTTATGTTTTCCACAATATCATAAAAAATTAATCATATCCTAAAATTGTAAACTATATAAAGAAAACAAGTTTCACAAAAATTTCACTAAATCTATATTACATAATCAATGAAAAATACAATGATTTCAAAAATTATTTCATAAATTCCCTATCACATAACCAATTAAACAAATGGGTTTCATAAAAATTTAATCAACATAAATATTAACCCTATATAGAAATAATAAGGATGATATAATTAGACATTATCCCTTGTAAATCATAAGAATTATCCTAGGATGTCATCTTATATGAAAAATGAATTAGAAAGGTTTCTTTGAACATTTCATGAGAAAAATAGTCTTTCCACATTGAAAAAACACTTTTTAAAACATAAAAAATCATACAATAATTTTGAAATTATTTTATTAAAATAAATAATTTGAAAAATAAGAATGAATATTTAAAACATTGAGGGTTCATGATAGTAGAAAATTCCATTCATGTCATACATGTTAAAAAAATATTCCGTTCAGATTTTCAGTAAATTCCAAAGATACTTGTTTAGAAAATTACACGAAGAATCCTTTTAAAATAAAATTTCAAAATTAAAAAAAGTTTAATAATTTATTTACTAAATCCTTTGGAAAATGTTAATACCTTTTTTAAAACATATTTATGAAACATGGTTATGGATGAAAAAATGGTTTTTGAATAAAGTGATAAATGAAGAAGAGTTTTATTAAAAACATTATTTTCTCCCTTTTCAGACATAAAGAGAGGAAAATGAATGGAAAAAAAGTATCATGATGACATAACTACTGGAGTAGAATATTATGGTTTTTCCTAAAATATATATCACAACATTTCCATACTAGAAGCTTAAATACAAACAATCCTGATAAACGATGAGATAATATCATAAACCCTTACAACATTTGTAACTTTGAATCATAATCTCCATGAAAGAATAAAATTAAATTAAACATAAAATACCATGAAAATAAATAAATTCCTTAAATTATCTAAAAAGTGGTGGTATAAAATGAACATAAATTAAAATAGGTGTATAACACAATATATGTATCAAAAAAGGAAAATTGAGACAAAACTCTCTTACCACTTTGGTATATTTAAAACCATAAACCCCAAGATAGAGTGATCCTAAAATGGATATGTAAATCCAAGTAATTTTCAGAACAATAATAATAAAATAAAATCACGGGTATTGTATAACCCACATTATAAAAATCATGTACCCCATTGGTAAAGGCTCATGCTTGGCATCCAAAAGATCCAGGATCAATTCTGAGAAAGAGAAAAATTCCCGAGCCACTGTATCAGATTTATAATAGTGGAGGAACTGTATATGAGGTGTCACTATAGCGGTCGAGGTATTGTAGTAGAAAATTTCGTTTCATCAGTACTATAGTAGGGACTATAGCAGCTCGGATACTCCAACATTAATATTCACCTGCGGCCCCTTTGGGCCATAAAATAGGGTTTTCATGCCCCTGGGCCTTTGGGCTATGTAATGGGTCTCCCCTACCCAGACAAAAGGGGGTATTTTATTTTTTTAATAATAAAAGGAGGCTTTGGCCCCAACATTTAAAAAAATTATATAACTCACATAAAATAAATATGTGGTGAATTTGGCATGTGTTTAACATGTGTAAAATGTGAGAGAGGAATCCCATACCATAAGTATTGACTTCTATTATAAATGCTAAAAATACAATATATTAAATATAATTTTTTAAAAATCTATTAAATAATAATTATTATATAAATAATACCAAATATTATTTAATTATGACATTTTATTACCCATTTGTTAACAATTCCTTGTTAAAATCACATTTCAGGTATTAAATTATTTGTTTTTCATATATATTTTGATTTTTTATTGGTGGTCCTCTTACATTTATCATGGTTAAAATGTTAACATAATTTAACCCATGAAATTAATATCATATATATTGAATTTTTTATAGTAATCCATAAAATGTAGACATATAAAATGAAATACACGATTAATGGAGATGGTAGGACATACATACACATGAATGATGTTTCCATTTTCTCAAATCATGATATTAAAGAAAGTTAAATAACATATTTTTTTTAAAAATAATTTATATTTCATATATATCACATATATTTTTTAAATTTACCCAAATTACCTTCCATAGAATTCATTAGTTAAAAATGGATCACATTGCTTTGCGAGGTGGCAGTCTACTGTACACACAAACAACGTTATCCTATCCCCCACAAAATTAAAATTAAGAATGTATATGGGATATAATAATTATAAAAATTATAAAAATTAAAATATATTAAAATTATCATATATATTTAATTAATATATCTGTATTACCATCCAAGTAAAATAAAAATTAAAAACACTTCATATCGGTTAGTGAGGCGGTAGTCCACCGTACACACGAGCGACGTTTTTATCTTCCAACAAGTTTAGAGTTAAAAATGTAGATGTGGGATTATAATTAAAAATATATAATAATATCATAAATTACATATACAACAGTTATATCTGTATTATATCTATCCCTGATTGGTTGTGAAAGAAAAAAAAATAACACCAGTTCACAAGCTGGTGGCATATCGTATACATGAATGATATTTTTGTATCCCATTTGATATAATAGAAGATGGATTTATGTTATCGTGATAAGATAATATTATATATGTATATGGTAGATAATTTTGTTATTATATTAATAAAATTTTATAATATTAATGGAGGTGGATGAAGAAATAAAACAAAAATTCATGTTTAATAATTTTACCTATTCTTCACAAATCCTCTAAATGTTTACACTTAAATTCTTCCTAGTAGGATTTACCAATCAAATCAAGTCATATAATCAGTTTAAAAGGAATAAATTAATAACATTAGGTATGTATTTATAGAACCAAAGGGTTTTGGAAGTATTAATATGGGAGAAGAGGGGGTGGCCCAATACAAGTGGGGGGGGGGGGGGGGGGGCGAAGGATACACTTGGAATTTTTGAAATGAATAATGTCTACCCAAGTTTATCACATTTAAAAAAGAAAATAATGTTATATAAATGAACATTATAGGTTTTAAGGTCACAACATGTTCATCTAGTTGGTTCTCAACAAATTTATAGTTCATTTTACCCCATATCAATTTAGTTTAACCCCGAACAACACCGTTTTAACCTTTAACAACGAGAATTAATTTTTTTACTATTCATTTTTATGAAGAATTAATTTGGATTTATTATATAATATAAAAATTATGATTGGAATTATAGAATATATTTTACCAAATTCCATTAAAATACATTGTAAATCTTAATTGAAATTATACCCACAAATACGATGAGAAAGCATTTTTTCCAAAGAGAAAATGTTCAAAATTTGAAATATTTTTATTCCAAAATTCAATATAAAATTAATTAAAATGAGAAATTTTTTTAATAGATATTTATTGAGAATAATTTTAAATTTATAAAAATATTAAAAATAAATTATTTTTAAATGATTTAAATGAAATTCAACTTCTTAATGAATACAAATAGTTTTTTATTCAATAAAAAATATATCTTTTTAGAAGATTCTAAAAAATTTACACTAATATAATTTGTACATTATTATTTAAAAAATTGGTTTAATTTTTTCATATATATTTTATGAAAATTTCTAAACATTGTTTTTAATAAAATTAATGTGAAAAATTTGATAAAACAACTTTTTATAAAATAATTATGTTTTAAGTATAAAATTAGATTTATTTGTACCTCATTCATAGAAAAAACATAAGATAAATGATAATTTTGTAGTAAATATATAATATATACAATCTATTAAAATAATTTACAATTTTTTTTTTAATTTGATAGTAAAATTTTTTTGTTCATATTATTTTTATGAAAAATATTTCTTTTAATTTCATATGGTTATAATTTTCATTTATGAATAATTTTCCACTGAAGAATTCATTTTATATTAATAAGTAAACCATATATTTTTATAATTTATGTAATACTATTCCAATAATTAATTCAAATAGATATGTGATAAATATCATAATCAAAAAATAATAATTTATTTATAAGACTTGTTTCATTAAAACGCTATATTGCATGTTACGCAAGCTAAACTTGATAGTGTGTGTGGCACAAGCTAAAATCGTTATTGTGTATAACAAAAGGTAATCTGGGTGTTTCATGTAAAAAAATATAAATTCTATTTTTCATGTAATCTATATTGTAAATTTACTTTATTCACAAAAATAAATATTTTTGAAAAAATATCCGGGTGTTACAGTTGAATTTAGAGAAATAAATCGACTACTAACTAAGTTAGTTGAAAAATGGTAGGCAAAGTAAGATCCATTCAATATATCTTCATGAAATCTCATAATCAATAGAAAATTGATGTTGAAAATCATCAATGTGGTCTAGAGTTTGAAGTTGTTGAGAAGGTTTTTCTATGAATTTCTTTACAAAATTAGGTTAACAGATTCATGAATAATTGAAAGCTACAACTTAGGTGTATTAGACATTTTAATATTCTTGATTTAGTTGGGATGGTTTCTTATAACTTGGAAATTCTAATTAACTTATCTCAAGTACATGAATTTTCCCATGTATCAGTGTGGGAAAAGTAAATACCTGATCCTTCACATGTACTAAACTCATAGGTAATACTGATAGATCAAGTTATTTTCACTGAAAAGCAACCTTTGGAGATTTTCAATTTTAGAGAAAAAGTGTTGAAATAAATACTTATTTTCAATACAGTCATTATATGCTTCAAAATCACATTTTTCTCAATTTTATTTCTTTACCTAAACAAATAATAATTTTTTTTTTCAAAATTTTAAAAATTAATGGAAAAAATAATCATAAATTTTAAAATCAATAATTAAATATAAATTTAGAGTGATTTTTTATAATTTTCTGAAATTATTAATTTTTCAATAAAAACTAAATAATTATATTTTTTTTGGAAAACTACTATTTCTTTTAAAGAATTGAAAAGTTCTATTTTGAATAAATATGATTATAAAATAATATTTGTTCAATTATATTATGATAAGTTCAATTTATCTCATTGAAATGTATTTCGTGTTTAATTTTTACATAAAAATGTTTTATAATTAGGAAAACATTTTTTTTGGAAATAGACAGTTTTTGTCACATATACAGGTTCGATTTTATATTAAATTATACCACATATAAAAATTGAATTTTTTAAAATGGATTAAAAATTTGGAATAATCATAATTAATATTAAATAACATGTTCAAATTTAATTTTGGTCATAACGAATAGAAAAAATTGAAAAAATTAATTGCTATGGTTAATGCTAAAACATGATTACTAGTTGTTATAATTAAATAATAAAGGATTAAATGACCTAAAAACTATTATAATTTAATGCCTCGACCCTATAATCTCGGAGCTAGTTCATTGCATTATTATATTGTCATGATTACAAGGAATAAAATACAGAAGGACCGATCAGTTTAGCAGTCTTGGAAAGCCATATTACATTCATGATACCCATAATACATTGGGAAATATAAAATAAAAACATTATATATAATAAAATGAAATAAATTGCATCCTTTAATGATTATTAAAATATTTATTCTTCATAACCATGAGAAAGGAAAGATAATAGGGGTGATCTCAAATGCTTAGTAAGGGAAACTAAAGAATACGAAATAATAAATTACTAGATATAAACCATCATGGAAGTTAAATAACTGATAACACATTCTATTCAGATAACTAGATAGTGAAAATTCAATATGGAATGGTATAAAAATGAAACACATGCCATTTAATTAGTGAACTGAAAGTTAAATGTGTCCATAAATATGTCAACTCAAAATTTCATGGATTAATAATTACAGTTATATATAATATTTAAATGAATAATGATGGATATCTATAATGTACCACTAAGGATTCATTCTATGGATCTAATACTTTCATGGATTCATGCAATGAATCTAATACTTTCAAGGCTTAATGCCCAAAATCTAATACTTTCAAGGCTTTATATAAAAAATATTTTACTTTCAAGGACTCATGGAAGGAATATAGTACTTTTAAGGCTTCATTACCTAAATCTAAGACTTTCAAGGATTCATGACAAGGATTTAATAATCTAAAGGCTTTGTTCCATGAATCTAATACAATCAAAGTAGACACCGTATGAAAAAATGGTACACAATTTAGGAAAAAACTAATATGTATTGTACGATAATAGGATGTTAAGGTAAATTTTCAATGAAATAAAATGTTTTGATTATTTTAAGATAATTTTTACAATCACAAAAGGAATTGAGATTTCAAATAAAATCATTAATAACATTCGTTAAGAGAATAATCTTTAAACATTCCAAAGTGTCCTATACCACATTGAAACATTTAAATCATAATCCCCACAAAATAATAATATTAAAGGAAACTTATAATACCATTTTAGTAAGTATATTCATTATATATCATGTAAAGATATAGTATATATACCGAATAAATGTGAATTGGTACATAATAACAAATTAGTCTTGATAGAATGTAAATTGATATAAAATTCCCTTACCTTAACAAATTTTTTTATGTGGACTTTATCCTCATGTATAGTGGTTTAAAATATTATAATAACTTATACAAGATCAATACTAATTATTATAATATCGTATATTAACTTCTTATAATATTTTATTACCCGTTTTTAACTCTCTTTAATTATTTTAAGAATTTCGGGTGCCAATTGTCTAGTTTTATCATGCATGTATTGACTTGTGATTTATTATTCCTAAAAGTTGTATAATGATTTAATAATATAAAAAATGTAAAAATGAATTATTTATCATATATTATCATCATATATGTATTTATATTTTTCCATAATATTTGGAGATTATAAATGAAATGCACCGTTTATGGAGATGATAGGCCGAACGTACGCATGAATGCTACTTTCATTTCATTATTGTATTAAAAGAATGAAAATTAGATGATAAATATGTATATTACAATTCCAGTATCATATAAATGTTATATATGTTACATAGGTTTTTTAAAACCATCATTTATACATTCAATGTATGGCTTGAATACGTCATATCGTTTTGAGGGGGTGGTAGTCCACACTTCCCTAAATGAAATTATCATATCTACACAAGTTGGAAATCATAATGAAATGTTATAAATAATACTTAAATAAGAATAAAGACAATATAAATATAATATATATAATATATATAATATATAAATATATTATCCATCATAATGGCCTCTATTATAGGTTGTAAAGGGAAAATGAACCATTATCATTTCGGGAGGAAGCAATTCACCATACACAAAAATAGTATGTTCATTACCCATTACACGGAGTTGTGTTTAAGTTTAGTTTCAAACAATTACATACCAACATACTAGTGTATTTATGATACAGTTTTTGTTATATAATCAAAGAATACAAATATTTTTTGGGTGGATAATGAACATGAAACTAGAGATCTTAAGATAAAATGTTACCTCTTAATCATGAAACTCTTTTTGGTTTTCAACAAAAGGATTATATGGTTTTATTCCTTCCAACTAGATTGATTATAAGTAAAGGGGAGGTATTTTGGGAGACTGTTTTGGTAGATATTGGACAATCTATATTATCTTGAGAGGTGTAAGGAAGGGGTTGAGTGTTTTCCTTTCTATAGTGGAGGGGGAGTGACACTCTTGTAAATACCAAAATGTATTCATTAATTGGAGGTAAAACATACCGAACACTACTAGAATTATATATATTTGAGATGAGATATTTGTGACAGGATCCTGTCACAAATAGCCTTTAGCGACGGGGGCCCGTCGCAAATAGCATGTTGTAGAAAACAGCGGCGCAAATTCATTTATTTGCGACGGGCCCGTCACAAAACATGGTATTCACGACGGGCTTTTTTTTCGTCACAAATAAGCCTCTGATTATATACATTATATATAAATCAACCATTTGCAACAGGCCCGTCGCAAATACTATTTGCGACGATAAATATTCTCATCGCAAATAACCATCCGACTATATACATTATATATATATATAAACATTTTTGCGACGGGTCTGTCACAAATAGTATTTGTGACGGACCCAGTTCCCTGTCGCAAATACTATTTATAAAAAATTATATTTATATTATTTTCAATGAGATCCCATCGCAAAATCTCCCATCACAAATACTAATCATAATTAAAAAATAAAACAAAATTATGATTAATGAGAAAATTATATTATTATTATTAAATTTTTTATTATTATTAGTAAAATAAAAAAACATTAAAAAAATTAAAACTAAGAAAATATATTTAATAAAATTATGATTAATTAGAAATTAATATTAATATTATTAAAATAATAAAAAAATAAAAAATAATTAAAATTCTCAATATTTACAAAAAATTATAAAAAAATCATAAAATGTGATTATTATTAGTAAAATAAAAAAATATTAAAAAATATAATACTAATAATAAAATATGAAGTTTTAGAAAAATTAAATTATGCAATATTTGCACCAATATAAAAGACCGAAACTATAAATAGTTCATATTACGACAAATATTGAATTCAAATGTTTTTAACATAAAAAACAAATCATTGGGGTGGGGTCGTCTGCTAGAGGAGGTAGAGGAGGTGCAGGAGATGGTGGAGGAAACTCCATCCCCAAAATACGAGTCAGACGACGCATGTACTCCATCTGCTCGTGATGCCGCTGCTACTCCCATCGACGTATCTCCTTCTCGTGATGCTGCTACTGCTGTTGCTGCCACTAACACATATCTTTATGCTGCTTCTACAAACTCTCTATAAGCTCAGCCTGAGTTTGTAACTGCTCCTGATACTGTGAGGCAGAAGATGATTATAGCATCCCGTCTTTTTATAACATAACTTTTCATTCCATTACACGGAACTGAGGATCTTTAAGGTTTAGTGTCTTGGAAACAAGGAACATAAAACATGAAACAAAAAAAAACATTCTTCTTAAACACTTGAAAGGCTTCTCCTCATGTTCACCCTAGGCTCATTACTGCATCTCATAACCTGGGGACATACATCAAAAGGAAGGGTGAGCAGAAGGCCCAGCAAGGGAAACAAGTGAAACATTTTACATATGAACTTGAGATACATCAATAAAGTCATGAAAAGAACTTTAATGCATGAAAATGAAATCATGAGGCATATCATAATAAAAATAAAACTTTTTCATAACTTGAAGATGTGGCTGCAACATTTAATATTGACAATCGTTTCGTTTCACCAAGGACCATCCCCAAGGTGTCGTTAAAAATTACCAAGGTTTTTCACCAAGGCATCGTTAAAATTGTAATCTCTAGTGGTTACATCATTACCCAATGCATTGGAGCGCTATCAGGGCGCACCCTTAAATTTGCCTTTATTATCATGTGATCCACATATATCATCATCAAACATTTCATAAATAACCCATATAGCATAAAAAAATGGGTTTCATTTCATAATCATAACTTTTTAAAAACTGCTTTAAAGACATGATCTTTATATCACTTTAAAACCCACAGAAAAAGAAGGTGGGTCTGATGTATGTAAATCCCAGAATTTAAAATAGATCATTTTGGTATATATGTGAATACCCCTTTAGAAGAAATAGCTTGAGTATTCACTTAATAAAATAAAAGAACTTTAGAAAAAGAGAGAGACATTTTGAGACAGAAATTCTGCAGCATAACGGCAATGTTCCGAGGTTTTGGAAGACATTACAAGAGAGGTAAAATGGGTCAAACATTCATAAATGACCCATAAAATAGTACATGGACAGAATAAGAAGGATACATGATCATGGTAATGAAATTTCAAGGACATACCATTTGAAATGAAAAACATGGAAGGAAGAAAAAAATTAGATTTCTCTTATGAAAGTTCGGCAGCCTAACGGCGTTACTGAAACATCAACAAAATGATTTGAAAAGATCAAATAGGGTCTCTAATCATGTGAACATAAGAGTTCAGTATGATAGATATAGAGATAATTCCCCAACATAACAAAAAGGAACTTGAAAGAATTGACATGAAAGTAGAACTTCAAAACGAGAAGGGTGAAGAACCACTTAAAAATTCGGCAGCCTAACGGCGCCACTTAAAACTTCAAAATACTGAATTGAAGCGATCAAATGGGGTCTCTCATCATATGAACATAAGAGTCCAGTATGATAGATATAGAGATCATACCCCAATATAACAAAAAGGAACTTGAATCAATTGACATGAAAGTAGAACTTCAAAACGAGAAGGGTGAAGAACCACTTAAAAATTCGGCAGCCTAACGGCGCCACTTAAAACATCAAAATACTGAATTGAAGAGATCAAATGGGGTATCTCATCATATGAACATAAGAGACCAGTATTATAGATATATAGATCATACCCCAACATAATAGAAATTAACTTGAATGACTTGACATGAAAGTAGAACTTTGAAAAAGAGAAGGGTGAGAGAATCCCTTAAAAAAATTCGGCAGCCTAACGGCGCCACATAAAACTTCAAAAAAATTGAATTGAAGAGATAAAATGGGGTCTCTCATCATATGATCATAAAAGATCAGTATGATAAATTTAGAGATCATGCCCCAACATAATACAAATAAACATGAAAGACTTGAATGAAAATAGAACTTGAAAACGAGGAAGGTGAAAGAATCCCTTAAAAATTCGGCAGCCTAACGGCGCCACTTAAACATTCTTAAAACGAATTGATGAGAGCAAGGGGGGGTCTCTAATCATATGAACATGAAATAGGCAGTAGGATGAATATAAAAGAACATCCTCCAACATAAGAACATGGAGTATAAAAGAAAATACATAGAAGAGATTACTTGAAAAGAAAGAGAGAGGTCGGATCCCTTACCTTAAAATGTAACTCTTAAACCTCAAAGGTTGGGACCATGAGGGCTTGGGGGCACCTTGGGAGGACTCCTTGGGAGGTAATGAGACCGGAAATTCGTTGGGAATGAGTGGGGAGTCGAATGGATGAGAGGAGGGCTTGGTATTTATAGGGAAAGTGAGGGGACAAGGCATTAATGGCCAAGGGACACCTCACATGGGCTTTTCTCAAACCCATGTGCTCTCCCTTGTCATTTATCATGGAGTTAGGCCACATGGGGCCCCCAAAACAATAATTCATCACCCTTGGCCGGCCAACCCTCAAAAGATCTCATGACATCATCATGACACCGTTATGATGTCATTAAACATACCGAAACCCTAAAACTGTATTTTTACTATTCACTGAAAATTCAACTTTCTCAGAAAAATCCCAAAATTTCACATTAACCAAATATCAATGCTCTGATTTCAAAAATGAAATCCATTTTATAAAAATAATTTTCTAAATATTTTTAATTTAATTTTTAAATAAAAACACTATTCATTGAAAATTCATTTTTTTCAGAAAAAACCCCAAAAATTACCATAACATAATATCGATGCTCTGAGTTCAAAAATAAAGTCATTTTTATAAAAATATTTTTCTAATTATTTTTAATTAAATTTTTAATTAAAAAATACTATTCACCCGAAAAAACTAATACTTGAATAATAATTAATGAAACCGTTATTTAACTATTTTATTGAATCACATTACTTAATCAAGGTGCCTAGATTATTTTAAAACTTTCTTTAAGTGAGATTACTAATCCATTTGGTCATATTACTAATCCTAATCATAAAATCACTATTCATAATTTACTATTCATCAAAAATCAAGTTGATCTTATTAGACTCTAAATTTAGTACCGAACATAATTGTAGAAGACCATTTTTTGAAAATCATTACACATTTTTAATTATTTAGGGTTTACATAAACATATTTAAAATATCCTTTTTCTAAAATTCATCAAAAATATGCATACTATATTTATCCGGTCATTTCAAAATTCATAAACTTCATCATAAGAAGATATCCCAATTTTTATTTAAAACAAGGATTACACAAGGTAGTTATGGTCTCGTTACATAACCCCTTATAATACCAGCATAAGACCTAAGAGTAAGGTGTGCTAGGGTGATAGAAGCTTGGGGCGGCTCAGTCAACATTGCCCGTGTAGTAATTTCTATCAGTTTGAACTTCTCACGAAGGCGATTTCGTTCCAGCTTCACATGATGAAGTTCGGATTGGATTTGATCCAGAGCAAAGCCCAGTGGTGCTACCTCCTTCCCAAGCTCTGTTAGATGGGCTTCGATCGGTCCAAGACTACTAGGTGAGGCCATCGAATCTTCTTTCTATAATAATTAACCAAGATTACTTATATTTAGAGACAATAATCAAAACATTTTGTTCACAGCGGTCATGTTGACCGATGGTTATATAATAGTCAAAACCCACTGATCTCATTTTAATTATAATCATGTGTATCAAATAAAACATTTTTGTTGAGTATAACAATAACACATAAAATTAGGGAACAAAATTTATTTAAAAATTTCGGGTCGTTACAATCTTCCCCCCTTAAGAAATTGCGTCCTCGCAATTTTAAAATTGGGTTTTGAAATTTCATTGAAAGTCCCACATCGAAAAAGGAGTCAGTAAAACTATTACTTTAAAATAAAGAAAGGGAAGTACAATGGTCACCCGAGTTAACCCACACTAGGGTTCCATGTAGGAAAACATGGACATGGAGGAAAAAACAAAGGGTCAAGTTCTGAGGGAGAGTGATAGAGAACATGATTAGGAGAAAGTTAACCATGAGAAAATCCCAAACTTATGATGTGTGTAAACGGTCTTTGATTACCTAGTAGGAAACGTAAACCAACAACATTTTTGTTTTACGTTTCTTTTCATAATTTTAAGGATTTCATTTACCACATAGAACAAAAACATAAGAAAATATACCTACCTTCAAGTAGAGTTTCATCCTTTAACAAGTCCCTACCAACACTAATCTTTTCTACAGATGGTGAGAATTCAAAAACACTTGGTCTCATAAAAGCACAAGAATCATCTTCTATAGAATCACATAATCTACAAAAGATTAACTATCTATTTCTTCTATCTTTAAACATTATCCCAAAAACAGAAAGGTTAAGGTAAAACAACTCTTCAAAAAGAAAGAATCCCATAGGAATGGAAACTACTTTTAAATCATCAAAGTTCCATGGTACTACCCAAAGTTCATCATAGACCATTCCATAAATAACGGTCCTTAAAATTCCTCAAAACAAACCAAACTAAGATTGAAACCCAAATACAATAAGGATTTGATAACATAGTCTTCCAAAACAACTTCATTGTTCATCTCCAGACAACATCAACCACTCCTAACATCTTATAAAAAGGTAGCTAACCTAAACATATTTTACCCAAGATAGGTTAGTCATTCCCATAAGTAACCTAAATTACTATAAGTTCACCTTAAATTCATCGATTCTTCAAAATATAAGTCAACCTTACTCCTCAATGAAAATACCGTAGTAATCTATTTACCTCGATCAAATATGGTTCCCAAAATAATGAACGTCTTCCAAAATAATAATCATATTTTAATCCCCTAATCATCCCTGTCATATTAATACGAAAATCGTCGCATTTCCTATCACATTGGTTGTCGGAACATGTTCTTCCATTTCCCACCATTAACTAAGAAGAGAAAGCATAATTAGGGGCTTAAGTACTTAGCTAATAATCATGAAAAGGAACTGAAAGCATATAAGGATAACTTGTATATGAAAGGTATACCCTAACTTGTGATCTCCTAGGTTCCCATCTAGGTTATGAATGATCATATATTCTTATGTGAACCTTTATTTTATTTTATCTTTGTTCCTTTAACAATGGTTCATACCAAGCTTATGAATTTACCAAAGCATATCCCCCGGGAGTGTCGTAACCAAGAGTGCAGCAAGGCCCGTTGTCGTGTACCAGTTCCCGTTCGAGTCTAGCTCAAAGCGGTGTTTTCGGGTTTTAACCCTATGTACATCTGTGCCAGAGCCACCTCTACCTGCTCGTATCCAGACAGGGATGTATTTGCTTGGCAACCCCTTACTCAATACTCACCAAAATACCAGGAAGATTTCCTATATTAAACTTTTCTATAGGGTTCCTCCTAGAGTTTTCATATCCTAATTTCCACAAATAACTAAACCATCCTTTGATACCAACTATAGCATCCCGTCTTTTTATAACATAACTTTCCATTCCATTACACGGAACTGAGGATCTTTAAGGTTTAGTGTCTTGGAAACAAGGAACATAAAACATGAAACAAAAAAAAACATTCTTCTTAAACACTTGAAAGGCTTATCCTCATGTTCACCCTAGGCTCATTACTGCATCTCATAACCTGGGGACATACATCAAAAGGAAGGGTGAGCAGAAGGCCCAGCAAGGGAAACAAGTGAAACATTTTACATATGAACTTGAGATACATCAATAAAGTCATGAAAAGAACTTTAATGCATGAAAATGAAATCATGAGGCATATCATAATAAAAATAAAACTTTTTCATAACTTGAAGATGTGGCTGCAACATTTAATATTGACAATCGTTTCGTTTCACCAAGGTCCATCCCCAAGGTGTCGTTAAAAATTACCAAGGTTTTTCACCAAGGCATCATTAAAATTGTAATCTCTAGTGGTTACATCATTACCCAATGCATTGGAGCGCTATCAGGGTGCACCCTTAAATTTGCCTTTATTATCATGTGAGCCACATATATCATCATCAAACATTTCATAAATAACCCATATAGCATAAAAAAATGGGTTTCATTTCATAATCATAACTTTTTAAAAACTGCTTTAAAGACATGATCTTTATATCACTTTAAAACCCACAGAAAAGGAAGGTGGGTCTCATGTATGTAAATCCCAGAATTTAAAATAGAACATTTTGGTATATATGTGAATACCCCTTTAGAAGAAAGAGCTTGAGTATTCACTTAATAAAATAAAAGAACTTTAGAAAAAGAGAGAGACATTTTGAGACAGAAATTCTGCAGCATAACGGCAATGTTCCGAGGTTTTGGAAGACATTACAAGAGAGGTAAAATGGGTCAAACATTCATAAATGACCCATAAAATAGTACATGGACAGAATAAGAAGGATAAATGATCATGGTAATGAAATTTCAAGGACATACCATTTGAAATGAAAAACATGGAAGGAAGAAAAAAATTAGATTTCTCTTATGAAAGTTCGGCAGCCTAACGGCGTTACTTAAACATCAACAAAATGATTTGAAAAGATCAAATAGGGTCTCTCATCATGTGAACATAAGAGTTCAGTATGATAGATATAGAGATAATTCCCCAACATAACAAAAAGGAACTTGAAAGAATTGACATGAAAGTAGAACTTCAAAACGAGAAGGGTGAAGAACCACTTAAAAATGCGGCAGCCTAACGGCGCCACTTAAAACTTCAAAATACTGAATTGAAGCGATCAAATGGGGTCTGTCATCATATGAACATAAGAGTCCAGTATGATAGATATAGAGATCATACCCCAATATAACAAAAAGGAACTTGAAACAATTGACATGAAAGTAGAACTTCAAAACGAGAAGGGTGAAGAACCACTTAAAAATTCGGCAGCCTAACGGCGCCACTTAAAACATCAAAATACTGAATTGAAGAGATCAAATGGGGTCTCTCATCATATGAAAATAAGAGTCCAGTATGATATATATAGAGATCATACCCCAAAATAATATAAATTAACTTGAATGACTTGACATGAAAGTAGAACTTTGAAAAAGAGAAGGGTGAGAGAATCCCTTAAAAAAATTCGGCAGCCTAACGGCGCCACATAAAACTTCAAAAAAATTGAATTGAAGAGATAAAATGGGGTCTCTCATCATATGATCATAAAAGATCAGTATGATAAATTTAGAGATCATTCCCCAACATAATACAAAGAAACATGAAAGACTTGAATGAAAATAGAACTTGAAAACGAGGAAGGTGAAAGAATCCCTTAAAAATTCGGCAGCCTAACGGCGCCACTTAAACATTCTTAAAACGAATTGATGAGAGAAAGGGGGGGTCTCTAATCATATGAACATGAAATAGGCAGTAGGATGAATATAAAAGAACATCCTCCAACATAAGAACATGGAGTATAAAAGAAAATACATAAAAGAGATTACTTGAAAAAAAAGAGAGAGGTCGGATCCCTTACCTTAAAATGTAACTCTTCAACCTCAAAGGTTGGGACCATGAGGGCTTGGGGGCACCTTGGGAGGACTCATTGGGAGGTAATGAGACCAGAAATTCGTTGGGAATGAGTGGGGAGTCGAATGGATGAGAGGAGGGCTTGGTAATTTATAGGGAAAGTGAGGGGACAAGGCATTAATGGCCAAGGGACACCTCACATGGGCTTTTCTCAAACCCATGTGCTCTCCCTTGTCATTTATCATGGAGTTAGGCCACATGGGGCCCCCAAAACAATAATTCATCACCCTTGGCCGGCCAACCCTCAAAAGATCTCATGACATCATCATGACACCGTTATGATGTCATTAAACATACCGAAACCCTAAAACTGTATTTTTACTATTCACTGAAAATTCAACTTTCTCAGAAAAATCCCAAAATTTCACATTAACCAAATATCAATGCTCTGATTTCAAAAATGAAATCCATTTTATAAAAATAATTTTCTAAATATTTTTAATTTAATTTTTAAATAAAAACACTATTCATCGAAAATTCATTTTTTTCAGAAAAAACCCCAAAAATTACCATAACATAATATCGATGCTCTGAGTTCAAAAATAAAGTCATTTTTATAAAAATAATTTTATAATTATTTTTAATTAAATTTTTAATTAAAAAATACTATTCACCCGAAAAAACTAATACTTGAATAATAATTAATGAAACCGTTATTTAACTATTTTATTGAATCACATTACTTAATCAAGGTGCCTAGATTATTTTAAAACTTTCTTTAAGTGAGATTACTAATCCATTTGGTCATATTACTAATCCTAATCATAAAATCACTATTCATAATTTACTATTCATCAAAAATCAAGTTGATCTTATTAGACTCTAAATTTAGTACCGAACATAATTGTAGAAGACCATTTTTTGAAAATCATTACACATTTTTAATTATTTAGGGTTTACATAAACATATTTAAAATATTCTTTTTCTAAAATTCATCAAAAATATGCATACTATATTTATCCGGTCATTTCAAAATTCATAAACTTCATCATAAGAAGAAATCCCAATTTTTATTTAAAACAAGGATTACACAAGGTAGTTATGGTCTCGTTACATAACCCCTTATAATACCAGCATAGGACCTAAGAGTAAGGTGTGCTAGGGTGATAGAAGCTTGGGGCGGCTCAGTCAACATTGCCCGAGTAGTAATTTCTATCAGTTTGAACTTCTCACGAAGGCGATTTCGTTCCAGCTTCACATGATGAAGTTCGGCTTGGATTTGATCCAGAGCAAAGCCCAGTGGTGCTACCTCCTTCCCAAGCTCTGTTAGATGGGCTTCGATCGGTCCAAGACTACTAGGTGAGGCCATCGAATCTTCTTTCTATAATAATTAACCAAGATTACTTATATTTAGAGACAATAATCAAAACATTTTGTTCACAGCGGTCATGTTGACCGATGGTTATATAATAGTCAAAACCCACTGATCTCATTTTAATTATAATCATGTTTATCAAATAAAACATTTTTGTTGAGTATAACAATATCACATAAAATTAGGGAACAAAATTTATTTAAAAATTTCGGGTCGTTACAATGATGCCTCTCCACGAGCTTCTCACAATCTCGACGCCGACATCACAACAGTACCATAATAAGTACGAGGAGTCAAATGAGAGCCGAAACCAACTACTCAGCCCTTCTCAAAGCCATACTAAGTCGCCTGTATCCATGTCGCCTCATTGAAATGGTGGACACCACTCTCCTCAATCTTCTTGTCCGGACTCTCAGCATGTGTCAGAGAGGTCAAAGCCTCATAGGACTCCTTGAATTCCAATTTGAAATAAAAATGGTGAAAATATTATAAGCAGTTAATAAAAAATAGAAAAAAAATAATACTAATAATAATTGAACACTGGCGATCACCTTTAATCTCTCCAGTGGCTGGATCACTGTACATTATGTGATAAATGATGAAATCCTTAATATCGGGATGCTCAAATGCCTACAGAAATATAAAATAAACTATTTAGATTTAAAGTCATATAAAATATTTAAAAAATATACTTACCAGATTCTCTCTATGCTTACTGAATATATAACTACCAGCTCGATGCATCACCACCTGTCTCTACCGATTCTGTCATCCCACTAAAGATATCCTCTGAAATCTACCACCCAACTAGTGTAAACATAATCCATACCAAATGTGAGATGAAATGTACTCTGGTCAGTGGGCAATAAATGACTCATCGAATTCTATCACTCCTGCTTTATTAATGGCTGTTCTTCTCAAATTTCGAAAAAACTGACAGAAACGGTCATGTATAGACACCTGCCGTGCCGCATGGATAGTGTCACGCATGTTATCATCGATGGAATACCATAAAACCTAGAAATAATTTATAATATAAAGTTATTAATAAAATAAATTTCAAAATAAATATTCTTTAGTTACATACTATCCAAAGATCGAACATGTCGCGCCGCACATCAATAGAAATCTGTTCCCATGAGATCCATGGCTGAGAAAAATAATTGCGCAAGATATCACTCCCCTGTTCAATAGCTACATGCACAAAACTGTGAAAAAAGTAATAAATGATAAAACAATTAGTATATATATAAATTAATTAATGAAAGATAACTAAAATATATAGGTTTTTGTACCTCCATGACCATGGATTGAAGCCAAGACTTGGATGTCGCTCTGGGATAGGGTTAGGAATCATCAGTCGCGCAAGACCACACCCCCTCCACGTACCCCCTAAACTGGCAGTAGGTTGAGGGTCTGATGATCCAAAATCCACCTCATCCAAAGGTAGATCAGCCACCTGCAACTCGCAAAATATATCATGATCAATCTGAAATAGAAAATTATTGTTGTTAGCTGATAGTTGAAAATAACTATTATATATAGATATATTAGTTATGCTTATAACCAGCATTTAAATGTTTCAATTTCCATCTTCATCTTCATCTTCGTATCTATCCATGTCAATGTCTCCATCTTCCTCCTTAGCATCATCAATATCCATACGAGTTTCAGTTTCTTCATATCCTATCATTTCAAATTCATTTGTTACATCATTAACATCATCGTCATCATCGATCCTTAATTGTGGGGTGTCATCATTGATATTCAGGTCTCTTTATGAAAAATATGGATTTTGAGAAGTCTCTTGAAAAATTTCAATTCCTTCCACTTCAGTGGAACCACATTCAGTTTGAGTAAACTAATTTTCTTGATATTTCATTTTTATTATGCTCCACTAATCCCTCAAGTCTCTTGAAGTAGCACAATACTTTGGGTAATAAATCTGATGTGGCTTTTGAGCCAGTAAAAATAGTTCATTTCCTACAAGAAGAATTTTATAATTAATATCAATGATTCCATGAGTCAGATGAACACACATGCCTCTATTAGTATCCAACCACTGACATTTAAACATCATTATGAAATTTTGTCCTAGATAACATAGCTCGATAATTTCATCCAGAATGCCGTAAAAGTAAACTTCAGTTTCATTGTGATGCGATCCTCTCAAGAAAACCTCACAGTTCATTTTTTTGATTCCCCATATGCACGTGTATGAAATCGAAAACCATTCACCACATATTCATTATAATATTAAACCATTTTTGGTGGTGGGTTACTCAACATACACATTTTCTTATCAATTTTATCAGCATGTCGAGACACCTGAAAATTTGTAAAACAATTATCAATATGATAAATATGAAACAGAATTGATAATAAACAGTCAATAATTTATGTTACCAGTTCTTGAAACCCATGAGGAATTTTTTTGCCTACATTCTTGTAGAGAAACTACTGTAATTTGTGGAAGTTGTTTCTTGATATGATTATCATATAACCAACAAATAATAATTTAATTTAATGCAACATAAATTATAAAATAAGTGATAGAAGCACTCACAGTTCAATTGATTTCATTTCTTCATAGTTGAGAAGACCATATGTACGAGCTCTATGATGTTCATCATCTGAAGGCCACCATTCATGAACTCCACTGAAACCAAGATTTGGATGATTAAAAACTAATAATTGATTTTCCATTTCTTCATTAACATTCCCCTTTTTTAATCCCATGCGATTTTTCTTTGAGGGATATTGATAATCAAAACAATAATAGCAGAAAAAAGAAAACCCCTCTTGGAAATAAGCTTCAGAAATTAAGCCTTCAACTGATGCTTTGTTACGTACTTTTTTCTTCAATTTCGACATGCATCTCTTGAATGGGTACATCCATCGAAACTATATGAGACCTCCACATTTAGCATCATGTTGCAAATGTAATATCAGATGTTCCATTGAGTCAAAGAAAGCCGACAAAAATATTTTCTTAGTTTACATATAATTAAAGAAACATCTTATTCCAGTTTTCTTAGGGAATCATTGTTTTTTTTCACTTCACAAATGTCTCAAAAAAATATGATATGTCTGTTATCGAATCCCAAATCATAGAATTCAACAAACCTCTGAATCTAATTGGCATAAGTCTTTCCATTATAAAATGAAAATCATGACTTCTTAATTTTGTAATATAACCATTCCTAACACATCAACAAAAAATTGGAAGCACAACCATCTCGAAGTCTCAAATCTGTAATCCAGTGACAAAATAATAAGCAACTCTCTTTGGATAGTGTATAAGCTGCTTTTGGCTTTACTAACCACTGTGATCTAACATTTTCAAATAGTTAAAGTTCTGGTCAGCTGGAAATTTGGGTAAGATCTAATCATGCCTTTAATGTTTCTTTGGTCTTACCTGGTGTATCCAAAACTGTACGAAATAAATTATCAAATCAATTTTTTCTCAAAATGCATGAAATCCAACATGTGGTGGACCATCAAATCAGACCAATATTAAATATCCCACAAAAAATGCTTCATTTTATCCAATTATGTTCATTCCCAAAGCCATCAATTTTCTATTAGTTTACTATTGGACCAAATGTGATGGGAGGTAATGAAAATCAAACTGATTTTAACTCTACACCTAAGATCATCTTTGGAGGTTCATCCCTTTCAATTATACCTTTTCTGAAATGAGATTTTTTTCCTTCGGAAAGGATGATTGGTGGGAAGAAATCTGTGGTGACAGTCATAATAGTAAGGTTTTTTCCATTGACCAGCATAAAGGATTTCTTGTTTTTCATACAGTAAGGACATGATTTTGGACCATGTGTACTTAAGCCAGATAACATGCCATATTCCATAAAGTCACTAATCATCCACATTTTTTGCAGCTTTTAATATGAATTTTTATTTTGCAACGACATCATATATACTAACACCATCACTTCATAATGAATTTAACTCATCAATCAATGGCTTCAAATAAACATCAATATTCTTTTTCAGTTGTCCTAAGATTAACAGGGTCAAAAATATATAGGGCTCCTTCGTTAACATCCATGTAGGTAAATTGTATGGAGTTATAAAGACAGGACAACATGAATACTGACTATCGTAAGAACCAAATGGATAGAAACCATTAGTATAAATACCCAATCACATGTTTCAAACTTCTGAAGAAAAAGACAAATGCAGATGGTCAAAATGTTTCTATAAATCTCCATCAGATGGATGATTCAAGATTCTATCAGTTGAAATCTTTGTTTTGTGCCATGACATCATTGACACTATGTTCCGAGACATAAATAAACGCTGCAACCTGGGTGTAAGGGAGAAATATCTCAACTTTTTTACTGGAATCGATCCATACTTCCCTAGTAGAGCTTCTTTATACTTCAAATGTCCACATGTGGGACAATTATACAATGATTCATTTTCAATAGAATATAAGATGCAGTCACTTTGAAATGTATGAATCTTCCAATAACTAAGGCCCAGATTACGAAACCGCCACTTGCTCTCATAGTAATTTTCAGGTAACACATTTCATTCAGGTAACATTATTTTAACCAAAGAAAATATCTGCTCAAAATAGTTGTTTGATATTTCATTATATGATTTAATAGCAATAAATTTGGAAACCACTTCTAATTTTCTTATCTTACAACCTGGATATAATGCGTCCTCAACAGACCTCAACAACTCATAAAAAATGGATGGTGCCAACTCAGGTGTTAAATCACTATCATCTTGAGTTTTAGTTTATTGAACAGGTGGACCTGCAACATCATGTACTAAATTTTGAAACCGCGATGGATCTGGAATCAAGTAGTTAGAATCTTCTCAGGAACTGTGTTCACCGTGTTGATACCAAATAACATAATCTGGTTGAAAACCAAACCGAAAGAGATGTCCTACAACCTTTCAAATGTGTCAAACGTTCTTAGATCTCATTTTTTATAAGGAAAATTAATTGTGACTTTTAAAACATATTCTTGTTTTGATGATGCATGTGATAAGAAAGCTTCAACACCCTCAATATATACATGATTTAAACCAGAACCATTTGGATTTCTGCGATGATTTATCCAAGAACAATTATCTAATAATGACTGATTTCGATTTCCTTATTCCATATTTTTAAACAAAATATAAATCATTACTATTTTTGAAAAATTTGAAATTATAAAAACACTATCTAAAAAAAAGAAGATAAATAATTACAACTACTTCTTAATAATTACCATTAAATTTAGGCGACATAATTTCAAGCGGATTGTTGACTACTCTTTTGTCCGATGGGTCAATTACTTGCATCTTTCTAACACTAAAATCACAATAAATAATCTTCTTGGAGGTACGCTTATTCATTCTCATGCATACGATAATGTTTAAGAATACCTCCGAGCAGTTTCTTCATTGTGATTTCAGTGTGAGAAAGATACAAGTAAATGAGGCATCGGACAAAAGATCCCCCTTTTCGTCGATGAATCGTCTTCTTGCAAATGTCATCGGCTGAATTTTTTTTTAAAAAATGTGGTCTTACGAATGTATATTCAAACACATGAATACGAGATTGGATATGCATACGTAGAAGTATACTTTTCATAATTTTTTGAGTCGATGAAAGTTTAAAGCAGAAGAGTCATTGAGCAAAAGGAGTTCCATCAATCCACTAGAAATTGTTCCAAGTTATTACAAGTTATTAGAATTTATTCCTATTTATTTCTATTTATTCTTATTTATTCTTATTTATTACTATTTATTTCTAATTTTTCTTTTTTGTTACTAATTATTCATATTTATCAGTAATTATTCCTATTTATCACTAATTATTACTATTTATTTTTAATTATTCTTAATTATTCCAAATTATTCCAAATTATTAATATTTATTATTATTTATTCCTATTTATTACTAATTATTTCCATTTATTTCTAATTATAAATATTTATTCCTAATTATTCTTAATTATTCCTAATTATTTTTAATTATTCCTTATTATTCCAAATTATTCCAAATTATTCCTAAATATTTCTAATTATTCATAATTATTCCTAATTATTCCTAATTATTCTTAATTATTCTTAATTATTAGTAATTATTTCTATTCATTACTATTTACCCCTATCTATTCGTAATTATTCATATTTATTACTATTTGTTGCTAATTATTCTTATTTATTGCTAATTATTCCTATTTATTGATAATTATTCCTATTTATTGCTAATTATTCCTATTTATTATTAATTATTCCTATTTATTACTAATTATTCCTATTTATTATGATTTATTCCCATTTATTAGTATTTATTATTTATTATTCCTATTTATTAGTATTTATTATTATTTATTCCTATTTATTATTCATTATTCCAATTTATTAATAATTATTACTATTTATTACTAATTATTCCTATTTATTACTAAATATTCTTCTTTTTTACTTATTATTCCAATTTATGACTAATTATTCTTATTTATTATTAATTATTCCAATTTATTCCTATTTATTACTAATTATTCTTATTTCTAATACTTCTATTTATTTCTAATTATTCATATTTATTACTAATTATTTGTATTTATTACTAATTATTCCTATTTATTACTAATTATTCCTATTTGTTACTAATTATTCTTATTTATTACAAATTATTCCTAATTATTCCTATTTTTTTCTATTTTTTTCTCTTTATTATTATTTATTACTAATTTTTCATAATTATTCCTATTTATTAGCATTTCTTATTATTTATTCCTGTTTGTTATTATTTATTCATATTTATTACTAAATATTTCTAATTATTACTATTTATTGCTAATTATAAACATTTATTCCTATTTATTCAAAATTATTTCTAATTATTCTTAATTATTCATAATTATTCATAATTAATCCAAATTATTCCAAATTATTCCAAATTATTCTTCTTTATTCCTAATTATTCTTAATTATTCCTAATTATTCCTAATTATTGTTAAATATTTATAATTATTCTTATTTATTACTAATTATTCCTAATTATAATTAATTAATTTTAATTATTAGTAATTATTTCTATTTATTAAGAACTATTTCTATTTATTACTATTTATTTCCATTTATCACTATTTATTGCTAATTATTCCTATTTATTGCTAATTATTCCTATTTATTGCTAATTATTCCTAATTATTGCTAATTATTCCTATTTATTAGTACTTATCCATATTTATTAGTATTTATTCCTGTTTATTACTAATTATCCCTCTTTATTACTAACTATTCTTATTTACTACTAATTATTTCTATTTATTAGTATTTATTATTATTTATTACTAATTATTCGTATTTATTAGTATTTATTAGTATTTATTCCTTTTTATTAGTAATTATTCCTATTTATTAGTAATTATTAATATCTATTAGTAATTATTCCTATTTATTAGTTATTATTTTTATTTATTAGTAATTATTCTTATTTATTAGTAATTATTACAATTTATTACTAAATTATCCTATTTACTACCAATTCATCTTATTTATTACTATTTATTACTATTTATTAGTATTTGTTACTATTTATTACTATTTATTTCTATTTATTACTAATTATTTCTATTTAATACTAATTATTCTTATTTATTACTAATTATTCCTAATTATTCCTAATTATTCATATTTATTACCATTTATATTTATTTATTACAAATTATTCCTATTTATTACTAATTATTCTTATTTATTACTATTTATTCCTATTTATTACTATTTATTCCTAATTATAACTATTTATTTCTAATTAATACAAATTATTCTATTTATTGTTAATTGTACCTATTTATTTATAATTATTCATATTTATTGCTAAGTATAAATATTTGTTCCTAATTATTTTTAATTTTTCCTTATAATTACTAATTATTCACAATAATTACTAATTATTCCTATTTATTTCTAATTATAAATATTTATTCCAAAATTATTTCTAATTATTTCTAATTATTCCTACTAATTACCAATTATTCCTATTTATTACTAATTATTCATTTTTATTGTTAATTATTCATATTTATTAAAAATTAGTAGTAATACTTTAAATTTATTATTACAAGTAACAACTATTAACAAAATAATTTAAATCTAATTAAATAAAAAATAATAAAAAATAATTAAAATTAACATAAAAAAATAAAATAAATATTAAATTAAATATAATTTAAATTCCTTTAAACTTGATATTCAATTGATGTAGATGGCTTCTATACTCTTCTGTAAAAAATCTAACTCAAACAAATTTTCACCCTGAAAATAGGGTTGAGAGAGAGAGAAAGTGAGAATTGAGATGAGGATTTGAAAAAACGGATGGGGGGTATATATATGTTAGATTAGTTGTGAGAGGACCTTTAAAGATGGGACTACCGTCGCAACAGATACCTTTTGCGACGAGGCCCGTCGCAAATACTTTTTCCCGCATTAATTTTTGTCGGCAGTTAAAAGAGTATTTGTGATAGAACCCGTCACAAAAGGTATATGCCTAACACACGTTTTGCGACGACGCATCATCCCGTCACAAAAACCCATTTACCACTGCCGGGTATTTGCGACAGGACCCATCACAAATAACTTCTGAGCGATGAACCATTTGCGACGGGGAAATTCCCCCATCATAAATAACATTCCCATCCCAAAAAAACTATTTACCACTGCCAGGTATTAGCGATGGGACCCATTGAAAATACCTTCGAGCGACGAACTATTTGCAACGGGAAAATTCTTCACATCGCAAATAAGCTTCCCGCGGTTTGGCGCGCAACCCACACCAAACCGCGCATTAATTTTTTCTATGGTCCACCAAAACCCATTGCAAATAACAATGTATTTTCAACGGGATGACTCCCCCGTCGCAAATAATCTCTGGACTGGATTATTTGGGATGGGATATTATCCCGTCGCAAATAACCCGTCACAAAATGTTATTTTTCTCGTAGTGTAATGTGACCCAAAAATGGAAACATAATTTATTAAAGGGGATTCATGGTCAATTAAAACCTCCAAAACAAAAAAATATATGTATTTTAATAACTTGGATTCCTTACTTTAAAGATTCCCAAATTTTATCATTTTAGTTTTTATTAAAGCATCTAGTTTTCTAATCTAATGAATTTAACTATAAAGACTAAAACAATGTGAAATTAATTATAAAATATATTACAACATAATTATGAATATTATATCTAATTTATAAAAAAAATCCAATGTGTTATGAAAATTAAGTTTAAAACAAGCGCGTGTGATGCGCTAAAATAATACTTAATCCCGGACCGTGTTAATAATGTTTTTACAGTAGATGAGTCAATATGTTAATTATAAAAGATCAATTGGTATATTAATATACAATAATTATTATTTATTAGAACTTAAAAAATCACTTTTCAAAATATGTGATTTTTATTAATTTTAAATCACTTTATAAAATATAATTTATTATAAAATAACAATAATCTCAATTTAGGAATTACTTATTTAATTTTAATTTAAAAATATCATTTTTTTAGAATTTTCAATATTAAGTTTAAAACTGTGTAACATGATATAATAATCTAATAAAATGATTAATGACAATAATTCAATCAATTTACTTCACTTTTAATATTTATCGTATGATTTATTTTAGTAATTATTAACTAAATAATCACTACATTGGCATTTCTTAAGAATTTTATGTAACTAAATCATCTCTAAAATTATGGATAAATTATTATGATAAAATTATCCCATTTATATTTTAAAATAATATGTATACCCAAAGATATGATGTTTTTTCATATCTCAAAGTTTTATAAATTTTAAAGGTATGGAATGTTCCCTTTTTATCTTTTTTTCCTTACTTAAACTCTTATATAGGGCACTTCCATTTAATTATATTCCAATAAACCATAATATTATAACAAAGGGGGTATACATTATAATTATTAGCATAAAATGGATTTTAGACAAGTTTCAAGGTAATTGTGGTCCCTCAGATTATGGTTTAGTCCTTTTTTAAGCTTAATTTTACCTTAATATCCATAATTAATTTTAATCACTTTGACCAATTTTCTGGTCTAAAAATTTTGTTGATATTATTATACCAAAAATATTATACTGATTACAATAGTTTATTTATATTTTTAGAAATTTAAATGACAGAAGTGGAAAAATTAATATTAACATTAATCCCGCATACATAATGAGAATGCAGGGTTTTAAAGAAAAAACATTCAAAAGTTCAGTATGTTTTTATATTTAATATAAACATAATAATGATTCTAATAACCTAAATTGGATTAACATATTAATAATTTATCTATTGTGACTTTTAAAACCAATTTAAGATATAATTTAACACTAATAATTATTTAAATGAAAAGACTATTTTTAATGAAATTAATGTAATTTTCACTATTCATCAAAAAATGTAGTTTCTCAGAAAAACCCCAAAAATTCATCCTATGCTAACTTCAACATTCTGAATTCAAAAAATTATGTCTTTCAAAAATAAAATTTATAAAAGTTTAAAAATTTAGTTTTAAAATAGTTTCTCTATTAAAAGGGAGTAAATTCAGCCTTGCATGTAACATAAGATAATTTAGTGTTCTGTGTAACATAAGTTTAACTTTGTGTTGTGTATAAATAAAGATATAAAAAAATTAATTTTAGTCATAAATTAAAACATTGTTACTTTCATGTGGTGTTACATTCTCCCCACGTTATTTAAATTGCGTCTTTGTAATTTAAACTTGATCTTTCTAATGAAGGGATTTATATTTGAAAATAAAATATAATTAAAAAACCCACATAATGAATAGGGTTAATAACATATCTTCTTAATAAGAGAGAAAGGGAAGTAAAATTGTCACGTAACTTGGTATTCTAATAGGAGAACATAGGTGGGACAAGGAAAAATGTATATAGAGGAAAAATATAATAATTATATTCTAATGAATAGTGCTAGAGAACATAGTTAGAAGAAACTTAACAATCATAAGTTTATAAATCTTTGATGAACTAAGAGTCCATTTGATTCATCAAAAAAAAGGAACTAGGAATTTAATTTGGTTTAAAGATCATTTTTCCTATAGTTGATGAATTCTTTCACTCTCTATGAATATAAATAAATTTACTTACTTGGTATGTTTCTATAACAAAAATCTTATCCATTAGTCATGACTTGAAATATTTTTACATCATCTCTTAGAGCAAGATTCAAAGCACTGTGATGTAATATATCAAAATCTTAAACCATTACCAAAGATCAACTTAAAAAATTCGATAAATGGTTAAAATTTCCAAAATATTATCATCCAATAACTTAGAAAGAAGGTCACTAATTTTCAAAAATGAACTTATCATTAGCATTTAATCAACATGAAGAAGATCTAAATATTCACATTCCAAACATGTGAATAAGTTCATCATGTATCTTCTTGAAATATGGAAATAACTCAAATCCCCATAAAACCATATCAAAAATAAAATAATCCTTCCTTATTAATTATGTAATACACATGTTATTTAATATATTACTTAAATAAAAAAAGGTTTATAACTCCATCAATGAGAGCATAGACCACTTGTTGACAAGTCAATAATCAGTTCCAAGGTAGTCATCACTTGTCCAAATTAATCATTTCTTCATCATTATCTCAAATTTGGAAACATATTTAATGGGTTTCTTTCCCTCAATATGGTGTCTAAAAAAATATTAACTTGCTACTAAATCAATTTTCTTGGAACCATTCAACATGTGATATGAAATATTTAATAAAAAAGTTATTACATTTCAATCGTCATATATTACATAATCCTTATAATCAGTTATTTGATGATAAAATATTCAAATGAAATGTTTCTTGAATAGGAATACCAATCATTTCTCTTTATATGCGGCAATATCATAATTTCATCATTATCTAATAATATCATTTGGGGCACATTCCTTTGAAACATGAAAAAAATGTTTGTATAGTGTCCCATCTTATTGTAGTTGTAACACTGAATAATAGCCTTTTTATTTTTCCCTTTTCATTCTTTAACATGGTGAACCTTATCTCCACACTTATAAAAAAACACTCATTCCCTTGAGGAAGTTTCCCTAATAATTCCTTCCACAGTTTTCACATGTGGGAAAATACTTATTTCCCTTCATCCCTTTACACATATTTTTCTATTCCATCCTCTTCTTCTATTACTTCCCTTAAAATACATAGGATATTTCTTAACTAATATCATTAAAATATGATAACATTTTATCATATGATAAGAATAATTGGGAGACTATTGCCCACCAAAATATTGGCTTAAGACAAATAAATATATAATCTATATTACTCTTTGGATCACGTGCATTGGTGGAGTTCACATTCCTTCTATTAGGAACCATTTCTAAATAATGTAATATGCTAGATTAGCTCATAAAATTATGATCTTTTTATAAATCTAAATATAGTGTAGCATATATCATAAGTTTATGCATCGTAAATCCTAGAATCATAATCTTTGGTTCCATTGCGAGAATTATTACATTTAAATTTTTTATAATGGTAGATATTAAAATTGTAAATTATCTAAAGAATATCCCCCTAGAGTGTTAAACTAGGTTTCATAGTAAGTCATTTTTTCATGTACTTGGTTACCCTGAGTTGGTCTCAGAACACCTCATCAGAGTTATTACTCCGAGGTGCATATGTATGAGAACCACATCCACTTTTAGTATCTAGAGAAATATGTATTTCTAGGAATACCTACATAATATATAGATTACAAAAATTCTAGGATTTTATTCTATACTCATCTTGAATGTATATATTTGGGTTATGTTTCATAATCTAGGTTTTCAAAACATTGTTTCCAAGGTTGTTTCTACCTAGATCTGATACCAACTGTAATGCACTAACCCTAGAACACCAGATCCGGTGCATTATCTTATTACATTGTCATGATTACAAGGAATCAAATCTCAATGGATCAATCAATTTAATAGTCATATAAAGCAATATTATATACATGAAACCCATAATACATTTGGAAATAATAAATACACACATGATCCATTATATAATGAAATAAACTACATCCTTGAATGCTTATTCAATGATTTCATCTTCACAGCCTAGGGAATGGAAACATAATAATGGTGATCTCAAATGCTTAGTAATGAAGAGAATATTGGAATAATTAATTAATTAATACAAATAAATAAACATGTAAATGTAAATAACTGATAACACATTCAATTCGATGATCTAGAAAAGGTAAATTCAATATTGTAAGGTAAGAAACTGAAAACAAATGTTAATTAATCAATGAAAAAAATTTAAATGTATCTAAAGATAAGTAAATTCAAAAATATCAATAATTAATAATAACTGGGATATCAATGAATTAAATTAGTAATGAAGGATATCTATAACATACCACTAAGGATTCATGCCATGGATCTAACACTCTCAAGGCTTGATGCTAAGAATATAATACTTTCAAGGATTTATGACAAGAATCTAATACAATCAAGGATTAATGCTAAGAATAAATTACTATCAAGCCTTAATTCAGAGAATATAATACTTTCAAGGATTAATACCAAGAATCTAATACATTCATGTCTTTATTCCAAGAATCTAATACAATCAAGTCTCTCTGCCGTGAATCAAATACAATCGAAGTGGACAACGTATAACAATACTATATTTTTTAGGAAAATACTAATATCCATTGTGTTAGAATATGGATATTAGGGTAATTTTCAAATTCAAAATTATTAAAAGGATGTTATTGTTTCAGTATAAAGTTAACAATCACAAAAGGAAGTGAGATTGAAAAGAAAATCATTAAGAGCATTCTTTAAGAGAATAATCCTTAAATATTCCAAAGTGTCCAACACCACTTTAAAGCATTTAAATCATAATCCATATGAATGAATAATATTAAATGAAACATATAATATAATTATATTAAGTATATTCATGTCAAAACATGTCACAATGTAGTTGATACACCAAATGAGAGTGAATTGGTGCATAATAAGAAATAAGATTCAATGGAATGTTAATTGAGACAGAATTGCATTAGCATAAAATTCCTTTTATTGTGTGGTATTTATCATCATATATAGTGGTTTAAAATATTTTACCAACCTATAAAATAACCATACAAATTATCATAGTATAATATATTAACTTCTTAAAATATTTTATTACCCTTTGCTAACACCTTTTCGTTATTTTAACTATTTTAGGTGTTAATTGTCTAGTTCTCTCTTGTATGTATTGACTTATCATTTATTGTTTATATTAATTGGATAATTATTTCATCATCTATATAATGTATAAATGAATTATTTATCATATATAATAAGTATATATTTATTTTCAGTAGTCCATAATATTTGGAGATTAGAAATGAATTGCACCATTCATGGAGACGGTAGGCCGTACAAACGCATGAACTCTATTTTCATTTGTGGTATTAAATGGATGAAAACTAAATTATAAATATGCATATTATATTTAAATTATCATCTATATGTAATATATTTTACATATTTTTATTCCAAAAATATTTTTTACGTACCGTGTATGGAATGAACGAGTCGTATCCCTTTGATGGGGCGACAATCCACACTTCCTCAATCAAAATTATCATATTTACACAACATGGAAAGCGTAATGGTATGTTCTAAATAAAAATTTAAAAATAATAAATACATTATAAATCAAATATATATCATATATAAACATATTATACATCATAATATCAACCATGATCGGTGGTAAAGGAAAAAGAACAATAATCATTTCGTGAGGCAGTAGATTTCTGTATATAGAAACAATATATTTGTTACCAATTAGATGAAGGTGTGTTTATGTGTAGGTATGAATCCTTGAATAAAAACATAATAATATATTTACGATAGTTCTATTTTTATATAATCTTAGAATAAATATATTTGAGGGGGTGGATAATGGACATGAAGCTAGAGATCTTGAGATAAGACGTCACCTCTTATTCGGGTAACTCCTTTTGGTTTGTACTAAAAGGATTCCTTGGATTTGATAATTCCCAATGAGAGACTTAATGGTATATATGAGGTATGTTGGGAGACTATTTTGGACTATGTTGGATGATACAATGTAGCTTGAGAGGTGTGAGAAGGGGGTATAGTTCTTGCCTTTTTATAGTGGTGGGGAAGTGACACTCTTGTAAATACCAAAACATATTCATTAATGGGAGGTCTACCTTACCAAAAGTGACTCAAAAAATGTAAAAATAATATATTTAAGGAGAATAATGGTAGATTAAAATCTACACCACACAAAAATATGTGCATTTTAAAAATTTGGTTCCTTAACTTTTATGATTCCCCAATATTATCATTTTGGTTTTTTTTAAGAATCTAATTTTAAAATATAATTATTTTAATAACTAATACTAAAAAAGAAGGATTTATTAGAAAATATTGAGACAATGAATTATTAATATTATATCTAATTTATAAAATAAAAATATCACGTGTTTTTCAGATTAATTTTAAAACAATCACATAAAATACTACTTAAACTCGAACCGTGTAAAGAATTTTTAATAGTATATAGGTCAATATATTAAATTTAAAGGATCAATTTGTACATTAATAGAAAATATTTAGTATTTATTAATGGTTAAAATCACTTTTAATCATATATTATTTTTATTAATTTTAAATCAATTAATAAAATATCATTATTTGTAAAATAGAAATAATTAAAATTTTGACATTATTTATTTAATTTAAATTTTAAAATATCAAAAAAAATATTTTAGTTCAAATATATTAATTATATAGATTTTTAACATGATATATTAATTATCAAATATGATTAATGGAAACAATTAAGTCAATTTACTTCACTTATAATATTTATATTATAATTTATTTTAGTTAATTATTAATTAATAATCACTGTGTTGGAATTTCTTAAGAAATATAAGTAAGTAAATCATCTATGAAATTATTGATAAATTATTACAATAAAAATAACTCATTTACCTTTCAAAATTATATATATAACTGAAGATATGATGCTTTTTTCATATCTCAATGTTTAATAAATATTATAGGTAAGGAAAATTCTCTTTTTTTTATTTTTTTCCCTACTTAACCATTTATATACAGCACTTCCATATAATAATATCCATATAACCCTTAATATTGGAACAAAGAGGGTATATGATCTATTTATTGGCATCAAATTTTTTTAACAAGTGTCTAGGACATTTTGGTATCTATGATTATGGTTCAGTCCCTTGTTAAGCTTAATTATACCATAATAACTTTAATTAATTTTAATCACTTTCAATAATCATTTTGGTCAAAAAGTAAAGTTTATATTGTTATACCACAAGTATTACAATTATTACAACTGTGAATGTAGGTTTTTCCAAATTCAAATCACAAATCCTAAAAAATTAAGATTAATTCCAATCCCATAGGTGTGATGCGAGTACAGGTTTTTAAAGTAAAAACATCCAAATGTTCAATTTTTTTAAAACAATTAAAATATAATAATTATTTTAAAGACCTAAATTGTATTAATATAATCATAATTTATCTATTTTTAATTTAAAACCAATTAAAAATATAATTTATCACTAATCATTATTTATATGAAATGACCATTTTAACTAAATTATATAAAATTTCACTATTCTTAAAAAATGATGTTTCTCTGAAAAATAAAAACAATTCACTCTAAGATAATTACAAAATTTTGAATTCAAAAAATGAAGTTTAATGAAAAACAAATTCATCAAAGTGTCAAAATTTAGTTTTAAAATAGTTTCACCATTAAAAGGTGGTAAAACCCAATCTTGAATGTAACATAAGCCAATTTAGTGTTGTGTGTAGGGTAAGTTTAACTTTAAGTTTCATATAAAAAAAAGATGAAACACAATTATTTTATTCTAAAATAAAAGAATTTTAATGTCTTAGGGTGTTATATCTAATTTTTATTCTCTAGAAATATTTATAACTTATAAAATATATGACTCGAAAATTATATATTTTTGAACCATTTGGCATCTGTATAATGTGGGTATAATTTTTTCTTTTAAGAAATTACATGTGTGTCTTATCCTATGATATTAAAGGGACCCCTATATTATATCCATTACATACTTTTAAAGCACTTTGGTTCAAGAAATAACTTCCCAAATACCTTAATTACATCCCTTATCATCTCATAATGTCCTTATTTTGGTTGTGAAATCCTCCTAATAATTCTTTTGGTGCAAATGTTAAGATATTGTCAGAAGAAGATGTATCATTCTTAACTAAGAATTTTTTATTTCTTATTCCACAAATTTAAAATCCTCTTAAAAATATTCTCATATAATAAAATCCTAATTTTTCATATATTATGATTTTATTATTTTTATGGAATAACGTGTATCAATATCCTCTTCAATAAAATATTAAAATAACTATCGGTCGTGCATACCGAGGACTACCGCCTTACAAAATGATGTAATTAATTTTCTTTATTTCCTTCGCATTAATATATATAATTATGTAAAATTATATATATATATATATATGATATATTTTGATCTACTTTGGTATCTCTTGGAATGAGGGCATGATGCTTGTAAGACCACATCCATCAACTTTCTATACTTTCATTGTTTTTCAATAAAAGGGCACTTCCCGAAACTTCCTAGTATATGATACATATAATAAAATAATTTTTAAAGGTGGACTATTATATAAATTTTGTTCATTCTATCCATTGAAAAAATTGAAACAACATTAAGGCACACGTTCGACGTACCATCTCCAGGAATAGTGTAATTTATTATTATATCTATACATTTATAGATGGATATAAATATGTATATAATGAAAATATATGATATTTTTTCATTATAAGTATTATATAAATTATGGAACAATATTCAATGTTCAAATACCAAAACAAACAAACTAAATCATATGTGAGAAATGATGTTGTTATTACCCAAAAAATTGATTTTAAAAAATAATTATTAATTAATTAGTGATAAAAAGGTACAATTAAATCATATATGTAATGATATATATAAACATAGGTTTTATATATATTAATAATAAATTTATATTTATTATATATGAGTGTTGAATGTAGAAAAAAAATTCTACATTTGAGGTGTGGTATCTTTCTCTATTTTTTTTAAATAGAGCACATTACATATTCACAACTTGTTCTTTTGTGTGGTGTATATGTTTACAATGAATGTTTTTTATAATTATTATCATGAAAATCATAATATATAAATATCAAATAATTTTTTTTTCATTAATGTGGCTTATGATGAAAATGATTTCAAAGTGGTAAGGGTTTTATGTTATAATATCATTATTTATGGGGATTTTATTTTATAATATTTTTTATGATGAAATATTATGATATAACTATCAAATAAACAAGAATTTTGATATCTTATTTTTATTTCCATAAACTAAACGTTTTCATTTTTATTTCCCTCTATCTACGTACTCAATATATTAGAAAAATGTTTTGTAAAATGAAAACATACTTTATTTATCCCTTCGATCAAAATCCATTTTCTTCCATATCCATGATTGCTAAAAAAAACATCATGGCCGTTTTTAATATTCCTATATTATTTTTAAATACATATTTACACATTATTTTATATAAAAAATTGTTTAACAAGAATCATATTATCATTTTCCAAAGTTGTTGCAATTTTATTTTTACTAAAAAAGTGAAAATAAACTTTTTTTAATATAAATGATAATAATGACCTTTTTTTCCTTCATAAAAACCCAATTATTTTAATATTTAATTAATATTTTATAATTTAATTTTTATATACAATTTTTCTTTAATATTTTTAAAATTTATAGATTTTGAAGTCGTGATTTCAAAATAGACAAGGTATATTCCACAAGAATACTCTAACGATCATTTAATGGTATTTCTATTAATTAATTAAAATATGACTTTATGTTTCATATGAGTTAATATGGATATGATCCATTTATAATATCATTATACTTTCAATAAATGGTTTATTGTTATAATGAAAATATTTTCAATACAACCCATTCCTTTTCCCGAGGATAATTTTTGATGAATTGATGTAATAATTATAAAACTTGTTTCTTTTCGATTAGATATTATATGATGAAATTTTTATAAAACCCATATCATTTTCATGGTTCTTATTATGATAAATATTTTAGGATTTTTTTCACACATCTATTTGGTTTTCGTTATGATATGGGTGTTCTTGGAATTATATATCCCCCCAATGCATTGGGTAAAGTTAGAAATCACATGATATAAATAGGAATAGAATGTGGAGTAAACACTATTAAATAAGTTACATTGTCCACATTAAAATTCTTAGAAGTTAATGTTGAATTGTACAATAGTGTGGGGAGTGAACCCATTCGACTATGATATTCTTGGAAATTATCATTAACTAATAAGGAAATTATTTTCAATGCTTATGTGTATTCCGTAAATCTATGACATAATCCAACGTTATGTTATCATAAATTATGATTTTGGATGTATTTATGATTCAAGTATTATGAACATGAAACATTTATTCCACAACAAAATTCTTTGATCTATGATATGTAGGATATGGTTTTAAAATGTTATTCTCATGTACTCTTACCCTTACACTCATGTTATATTGATCTCTCCCTTTTTTACCCTTACTATACATCTGAGCTTACCCTTTCTTATGTTTCCTCTCCTTAGGTTATGAAGAATGTCTTTTAGGTATTATATATCTAAGAATAATTCTAATAATGAATAAATTACTTGGAGATGACCTAGATATCTTCTAAACCATTTTTCAAAATTTTAAATATGAAAGACCTTTAAAATTATCAGGTGGATCATTATTTAATGTAATGAATATTAATCTATTAAGATTTGATATATATATGAATGAAAATTATGGGCCACTACTATTGTGATTTTGACATGATGCCTTATGGGTGTTCTTCATCAATCATTGAGATTGGGATTACATGTGGATGATTGGTAAAAATGTAATGGTGCATAGATGAGGCGTGGAATCAATATATTGAGTAGAAAAGATGAAACCTAAATAGTGATTCATTATTTACTTCTGAAGAATAAATTAGTTTATTGGGAATCCATGGTCCAAATAACGATTTATCTTAGCAGGTATGAATTAGAAACCAAGCTAGGGAAAATGAAATGTCACATGGTGATGACATGAGCCATGATTGTGACTAGGGTGACGAGGATCCATGTTTTTTGTAACATCCTGATTGATGATATGGAGCTCAATAGTATCGAAAAGGTGTTTTAGATAATGGTGGTAATTTTATTTTTTGTGTAAAATTTGACAACAGATATAGAGAGGAGTTTTGGGAAAAGACAATGAGGTGAGGTGGTTCTCCATCAAGAGAGTAAAAAATTATAACTGAAAAAACAAAAAACAAAATAATTTAAGGGATAGTTATGGGACAATGGATGAGGTTGTTGAGACCTTGGTAATAGTGGTTCCCTGAATGTAGGAATATGAGGTGTTGTGTTTATTGTGTATGGTAGGTGCATTTCATGTTCATGTCAGAACTTTGATGAATAATGAATATGTGAATAAATATTAAAATATAAAGTTTCATGTCTTTTAAAATTTTAATCATAATTCCATGAGTTGATCCATATAATTGTTGTTTTATCAACAAGGTTTGACTACACGTGAATGAAGTTTGTATATGCCCATTTTTTAAAAATTGTTTTTATAAATCCCCCTTGCTCTTGTCCCTCCCCAAGCCTGTTGGACCATTGGCCTAAGAACCAATTCAACCCACTAATGATCATCATATAGTGGGGATTATTTTACATGAAATGAATTTATTTCATTTTTTTGTCTTCACTACTATGAATTCCTCCATTTCTAGAGGTGGTAGATGAAAATTTCCAAATATCTCACAGGATTTGAATGAACTTTCAAATATAGAAACAAATAGTATGTTCACTATTCTTTAATAAATAACTGGTTTACCTATCATCATTATATTTTCATTCTCCACATTGGTGGTAGTCCTTACATAAGCTCTTAATTTTTCCTATAAAATTTGAGGTTGTGGTTTTCAGTTATCATAAAAAACCCTTGGTCTAGTGCTTTGAGTTCTATAATTTTAATGAACCTTTCATTTGAAACATTAGATCATTGGTGGAGGATTATGTTGATCCTTATTTTTTCCATTATATTTATTTTAATTTCCATGTCCCATTAAAACTCACAATTGTTAATCCCTTCTTTTCAAATCTTGTGTCATCTCCATGTTCCTTTGTGGTGGGTTCTAGGTTTCATTTTCCACACCTTTAACATGTGGGAAATTGAATAAAATATTCTATGTGAAGATTATCAATTGAATCCTGAGATTTGAAATCCATTATTCTTTTCAGGTTTTTATTCCCATGATACCATTATGATTCATAGATATCCAAATCCACCATAAAGAAATATTATACTATTCCTCATATCCATTAATGTATTGATTTTTTTAAGATATTGTTTTAGGAAAATAATTAAGTAGAAAAAAATTCATTTAAAGTCAATAAAAAACATACTGGTGTATCTAGAAATCATTGTGAATAATTCCCCAATTGACCAAATAGACTCATCATCCCTTTGCAAGAGCCAAAAAATTATCTCTCCATTTTATTATAGAGATTATATGGAAATTACCTTTTAAAAAACACCTCAATGTATTCATTTCATTCATGTTCATTGATTTCTTCCTTGTGATTGGTATTCTAGGTTAGTGTCAACCATTTACTACCTTCAACATTTAATTAATAAATTCCTAAGATCACTATATTTTTCTCAAATCATTAAATATTGTTTATATTTTCTCAATGGAGATTATATATTACTCTATGATTAATGGATTATATGATACACTAAAAACATGGTTGTTGATGTATAAAGAAATAAAATATATCTTATGTATTTCTTAGATATTTTGAGTTCTCCACATTGGTCATGTTATTATTTATAGCATGCAAAAACTGATTGATTACCAATAGACATCATGAAAATGTGTTCCGTGCACTTTTCTAAAAAATTTCTTCAATCAGGCATAAAATGTTTGTGGCGTGACTTTGCCTTTTTTTATGGGGTTTAGTGATGGTAGTGAAGGCACCTACATGAAGGAATGAGACTGTGTCCTGGTACTGATTCTATGCAGGGGTACAGGGGTGCAACCCTCACAGTATAGAGAAATAAATTTGGCTAAGTCCCTTAAGCAGTACACTAGGTACCTGCATGGAAATAACTGCATGCCATAACGTTTCTGATGAATGAAGTAATTATTTTGGCTATTTCCTCAAAGCGGTGCTCCTTTTAAGCCAAAAAACCATCAGTTCAAGGTACTTTCATTCCCAAACATCTCCAGGGTCATATTTTTGCCTATTAATAGAACCATGGGGTCTTCATTTGTATGGACAAATTTCCCTAAATCTCAATTGCTACTATGGTCACCCTAGTGCTTTGACCAAGTCTTTTGAAACCTTAAAGGTAGTTATTTAGTACCTAGATTAGAGGAATTGAAGTAGGATCATAGGACATAAGTCCTTTTAGTGTTTGAAATCTCTAACACTTGAACATATAAAGTGCCCAACCACCCTAAATTATAAAAACTTGTGCGCCACCTACTCCTTTCAATGGAACATGAGCAATCCAATTCTGGGAATACCTATGAATAATATTAAAGGCTTGAGTCAAGTCTCACCCATGTATTAACATCTAGGTTTTTCGTCACTTAAGTTGACATCATGTCTCTGAAGCCTACTTGCGCACCCATACTTGCATGCCAGATACTTACTTGTGCACCCTTATTTTTTATTCACCTATTACCATTAGTCTATACAAACCTTTAATAAAGCCTTCTTCAATAAAATTCATGATAAAGCTTATTCTTTATTGGATCCTTTATCTAAAAGGGATTATGTTGAAACCAACAAAAAAAAATCATGACTTATCTATCCTTTGGGATGGGTGCACCAGTGTGTCTCCTGTTTGGGTTTGTATATCCATAGTCACAAGTTTCTCACATTTGTTTTGTAATGTTCCTAGAATTCATGGAGTGTATGTGGCTTTGTATATCTGCAGTCACATGGACTGTTCTCCTAGGAACATTTTTGGAAATTTCCTGGTTTGGTCGATTAGGGTTTGGGTCATGACCTCCCCTTCTCATCTCTAAAACTTGTATCCTCAGGTCTCTAGTAGGAAAGGTAAGATTCACACATACATTTCCCTTAAAAAAAAAGAGAAGTCACCCTTCCCTACCAGGACCAATTTTAGGGAAACCATGCTGGTGTAAGCCCCTAAACTTTCAAGTAGGAGGTTTTAATTTTTCTCCTACATACTTCCTTCACCTTCAACCCTTCCTTGAATTAGACCCATGTCTAATGTAAAATGAATAGAGGTAAGGCTTTCCACCTTGTGCTCTTACACGGTCACCTTGGCCTCATCCACCCTCACTGCTGTAGGCCCGTCCTCTTCCACCAGAAGAGGAGGAAAATGGTGCATGTGTGCCTTTTTCGAATCTTTGATATCCTCTTGTTTATTAAACCAATCATGAGTCACGTGGGAATAAATATTTTTCATGATACAAAATTTTTCACAAACACCTCATATTCTTGAACTATGATAACTCAGATTCCCATCATAATTGGGATACAAAGGAAGACTTCCTAAGGGACAAGATCCATCTAATTTCATCGATCAAAAGGAATCCTTTTCAGAAAGTAATCTCAAAATCAATTCTCTCAAAGAACTATACTATCCTATGAGACTCTTAACCTACAAGAACTCTGATTCCCACCATAATTGGGATATATAGGAAGCCTTCCTAAAGCTTGAGTTCCATCTCATTTCATCAATAAAAAGGAATCCTTTTGAGGAAGTAAGCCCAAACTCATTTATCTCAAAGGATTATACTCTCCTATGAGACTCATCAAACTATGAGGGATTTCATTCCCATCCAAATGGGATATGTAGGAAGCCTCTCTGATGTTCAAACCCAACACATGAAATCAACCCTGTTCTTCCTGGGCTATATCCCAACAGGGTATAATCAAACAAGGAAACCCACATTCTTTCCAAGTTACCTGGGCTGCTTAAGCCTAATTCCCTCACTACACCATGAATAAGCACCCTTCACTTAGATGTTCTTTATGGAATCCCCCCTTTTTCATTACATAAAATTTTCGCTACATTATACAAAATCGAGGATCTTTAAGGTTTAGTGTCTTGGAAACTAGGAACTTAATAAATGAAAAAAAAACATTCTTCTTAAACACTTCAACTGATTCTTCATTGTTCATCCTAAGTACATTAAAACATCACATAACCGATGAGCATACATCAAATGAAAGGGAGAGAATAAGGCCCAGTTATATAAATAAGATAAACATTTTACATGTGAACTTGAGTTACATCAAAAAAGTCATGATAACTTTAAGGCATGAGAAAATGATCATGAGGCATATCATAAAAAAAATAAAGTGTTTAATAACTTGAAGATGTGGATACAACATTTAACATATACAATCATTTTCGTATCACCAAGGTCCATCCCCAAAGTTTCATTAAAAAAAATTACCATGGTTATTCACCAAGGTATCTTTAAAATGGTCATCCCTAAAGATTAAATCTTTACCCAATGCATTGGAGCGCTATCAGTGAGAAACCTTAATTTTTTTTATTTTAATGTGATCTAAATATATCATCATCAAACATTTCATAAATAACCCATATAGCATAAAAGAAATGGGTTTCATTTCATAATCATAATGTTTTAAAAACTACTTTAAAGGCAAGATCATTATGTCACTTTAATCCCACAGAAAAGGAAAGCAGGTTTCAGGTATGTAAATCCAAGAATTAAAATAGAATTTTTTTTATATATATGTTAAAACCCTTACAGAATAATGATATTTGATTATTCACTTAATAAAATAAAATAATATGAGAAAAAGAGAGATACATTTTGAGACGAAAATTCTGCAGCCTAATGGCTATGTTACAAGGCTTTAGAAAATATTGAAAAGAGAGGGGACATGGGACACCCACTCATAAATGATCCATAAAATAGTATAGGGACAGAATATAATATATATAAGAACATGTTTATGAAATTTTAAAGACATACCATATGAAATGAAAAACATGGAAGGAAGAAAAAAATAAGATTTCTCTTGTGAAAATTCAGCAGCCTAACGGCGTCACTTAAAACATAAAAAGTGAACTGGTGAGATAAAATAGGGTCTATCATAAATTTAACATAAAATAACTGTATTATGGATACATTAATCATTACACAACATAATAAAAAGGAACTTGAAGGACTTGACATGAAAATAGAACATGAAAATGAAAAGGGTGAAAAAATCCCTTACAAAACTTTGGTAGCATAACAGTGCCACTTAAAAATTCTTAAAATGAATTTATGAGAGAAAGAAAGGGTCTCTCATAATATTTAAATGAAAAGTAAATTAAGATGAAAAATAACATCCTACAACGTAATAATAAGGATCATAAAATAAATGACATAAAATAGAGTACTTGAAAAGAAAGAGAGAGGTAGGATCCCTTACCTTAAAATGAAACTCTTAAAACTTGAAGGTCGGGTCCTTGAGGGATTAGGGGAACCTTGGGAGGACTTAATGGGAGTTTATAAGAAAATATATTAGTTGGGGGGGGGGATTTGGAAATGAAATTAATGAGTTAATGACTTGGTATTGATAGGAGAAGTGAAGGGATAAGGCATTGATGGCCAAGGGACACCTCATTGGTGGTATTGGAAAAACCATGGGCTTGGCCAAGGTATTTTCCCATGGTATTGGACATTTTTGACTCCTCATACCTTATATTACTATTCATAAGTCTACCTGAATTATTACATAATTATTACATCCTTAATGATTTCATTAAACACCCGAAACTCTAAACTAAAAATTTACTATTCACTGAAAATTCAACTTTTTCATAAAAAATCCCAAAAATTCACCTTAACATAATATCAATTCTTTGAATTCAAAAATGTACCCCATTTTATAAAAATAATTTTCTAAATAATTTTAATTTAATTTTTAAATAAAAACACTATTCACCAAAAAAATCTAATAGTTAACTAATAATTTCTGAAACAGTTATTTACCTATTTTATTGAGTCACATTACTTAATAAAGGTGCCTAAATTATATTAATACATTCCTTAAGTGAGATTAATAATCCATTTGGTCACATTACTAATCCTAAGCATAAAATCACTATTCATAATTTTCTATTCACAGAAAATTAAGTAGATATTATTAGATTCCAAATTTCTTGCTGAACAAATTTCCAGACACCATTTTAGAAAATCATTACACATCATTAATTATTTAAGGTTTACATATATATTTTGAAATAACCTTTTTAGAAAATTCATCAATAATATGCATCCTATTTTTATCCGGACATTTGAAAATTCACAAACTTCACCAAAACAATACATCAAAATTTATATTTAAATCAAAGGGTTACACAAGGTAGTTACGATCTCGTTACATAACCCCTTTTAACACCAGCATGGGACCTAAGAGTAAGGTGTACTAGGGTGATATAATCATGGGGAGGCTCAGCAAACATTTCCCGAGTAGTGATTTCTATCATCTTTAACTTCTCGCAAAGGTGATTCTATTCTGGCTTCACAAGATGAAGTTCAGATTGGGTTTGGTCCAGAACAAAGCTGAAAGGTTCTACCTGCTTCCCGATTTCCATCATATGGGCTTCGATCGACCTGAGACTACTGGATGAGGCCATCGAATCTTCTTTCTATATTAATTAATCAAGATCACTTGTATTTATATACAATAATCAAAACATTTAGTTCCCAATGGTCATATTGATCAACAGTCATATAACAGTCCAATTCTCAATGGTCTTATTTTAGTTATTCTCATTTTATTAAATGAAATAGTTTTGATGAGTATAAAATAACACACAAAGTTGGGAAAAAAAATTTATTCAAAATTTTGGGTTGTTACAATCAACCACCCCTATTAAATTGCGTCCTCACAATTTTGAAATTGGGCTTGGAAATTTCGTTGAATGTACCACATCGGAAAAAGAGTAAGTAAAACTGTTACTTTAAAAGAAATAAATGGAAGTACAAAGGTTACCCAAGTTAACCCATACTAGGATTTCATATAGGAAAACATGGATATGGAAGAGAAAACAAAGGGTCATTTTCTACTGGAGAGTGATAGAAAACATGATTAGGAGAAAATTAACCACAAGAAGATCACAAACATATGATGTGTTAAACAGTCATTGATTACCTAGAAGGAAACTTAAACCAACAAAATTTTTGTTTGACATTCCATTTCATAATTTTTAGGAATTCATTTACTACATATAATAAAAACATAATTAAATATACTTACCTTCATGTAAAGTTTCATCCATTAATAAGTTTCCACCAAGACTAATCTTTTCTCCAAACAATGAGCATTCAAAAAGACTTGGTCTCATAAAAAGCAAAAGAATCATCTTCTAGAGAATCACATAATCCACAAAAGAATAAACATATTTTCCCCTTCTCTTTAGTCATCAACTAATACCAAAATAGTTGTTACGAGATCATATAATCCCCAAAAAAGGATAATCCTTTATAAAAAGAAATATGACTATTAATCTCAAAAATTCAACAAAAGTACCCAAAGTTCCAGAAAGACCATTCAATACACAATCATCCTTAAAATTCTTCAGAATAATCCAAATTAAAGTCAGAACCCAAAACTCAGAAGGATTTGATAACATAGTCTTCCAAGATAAACCTTATCGTTCATCTCCAAACAACATCTACCACTCTTAACGTCTTATAATAAAAGTAAGTAACCAAATCACATTTTCCCCAAGATAGGTTAATTACTTCCACAAGTAACCTAAATTACCATAAGTTCACCTTAAAGTCATCGATTATTCGTAATATAAGTCAAAATTTACTTCTCAAAGAAAATATCGTAGTAATATATTTACGTTGATCATATAGGGTTTATAAATTCGTGAACGTCTTCCAAAATAATATTCATATTTCAATCCCCTAATCATTTTTTTCAAGAAGAACAGCTTCACAACATCAAAATGTGATACATAACAATAAATGTTTTCCTTAATGAAAAACAAACATCTTAGGTAATGACTCTATGTTCTTAGAAAACATTAATGATATTCTCAAAGAGCACAAACTAAAATACGACATGACATAGACAATTAATTCGAAGATGTTACATGTAATTCAGTCATCATGATCCATCTCAACATAGGAATTGAATTGTTCCCTTGTCCTTGAAGATTGTTGATTCTCATCATGCTTCTCATCCCTTCTAAGAGAGCACTACCTTGGATAATGTCTGACTTCTCCACATTTATGAAATTTAATAGTATAAGGAACATTAGATTGAACCTTATATCCATTCATCACATAATCCATTTTCTTAAAGCAGTTGGATACAATATGCCCTATCATACCACACTTAAAACAGCTCATGTTTCCTTTGTGACATTTTCCATGGTGCCTCTTTCCACACTTTTTGCACAAAGAAATTTGGTCTTATTTCCCTTATCACCTCTATCAGATGAACATCCTTGAGACATCATCTTCCTCTTCCAGGATGAATTTTGGCATTCAACTTGGTACCAATTATTAATTTTGATTTTTGATAGCAGGTTTCGCATAGTCACAATATGTTCAACAAGATCTCTCGTCATCTCTGTCATATTAATAGGGAAATTATCACATTTCCTATCACATTGGTTGTTGGGACATGTTCTTCTATTTCCTTCCATTAACAATGAAAGGAATTTATAATTATAGGGATTAAATACTTATCCAATAATCATGAAAAGGAAACTTTAATCATAGAAGGATAAAATTGTTGAAGAAAAGTATATCCTAACTTGTGATCCCCTAGGTTCCAATCTTGTTTATCCATGATCATATATTCTAATGTGAATCTTTATTTTATTTTATCTTTGTTCCTTTAATAATGGTTCATACTAAGCTTATGAATTTACCAAGGCATATCCCCCAGGAGTGTCAAACCAGGAGTGCAGCAAGGCCTGTTGTCATGCACCAGGTTACCCCAGGTCAAGCTCAAAACATCTTGTCAGATTTTTTACTCCCAGTTACATCTATGCCAGATCCACCTCTACTTGTTCATATCAAGACATGTATTTATTTGTTTGGAAACCACTTACTCAATACTTCACCAAAATAATAGGATATTTTCCTATATTTTATATTTTCATTAATAAGCCTTGTAAAGTTTTCAAAATCCTAATTTCCATAGATAACTAAACCATCCTTTGATACCAACTATGGCATACCACCTTTTTCATTACATAAACTTTTCGCTACATTATAAAAAATTGGGGATCTTTAAGGTTTAGTGTCTTAGAAACCAGGAACTTAATACATGAATTTTTTTTCTTAAACACATGAAAGGACTCTTAATTGTTCATCTTATGTTCATTACAACATATCATAACCTGGGAGTATACATCAAAGGAAAGGGTGAGTATAAGGCTCTATAAGGGAAACAAGAGAAACATTTTACATGTGAACATGAGATATATCAATAAAGTCATGATAAATATAAGGCATGAGAAAGAGATCATGAGGGATATCAAAATAAAAATAATGTGTTTCATAACTTGAAGATTTGGATTCAACATTTAACTTAGACAATAATTTTCGTATCACCAAGGTCCATCCAAAAGGTGTCATTAAAAAAAATTACCAAGGTTATTCACCAAGGTATCGTTAAAATGGTCATCTCTAGAGATTAAGTCTTTACCCAATGAATTGGAGCGCTATCAGGGCGCACCAATAATTTTCCTTTATTATCATGTGACCCACATATATCATCATAAAAAATTTCATAAATAACCCATATGGCATAAAATAAATGGGGTTCATTTAATAATCATAACGTTTTAAAAATTTCTTTAAAGACATGATCTTTATTTCACTTTAAACCCACAGAAAAGGAAAGCAGGTTTCATGTATGTAAATACCAGAATTAAAATAGATAATTTTAATATACATGTGAATACCCCTATATAATAAAGAACTATGTGTATTCACTTAATAAAATAAAATAATTTGAGAAATAGAGAGAGACATTTTGAGACAAAAATTCTGCAGCATTATAGCTATGTTATAGGGTTTTAGAAAATATAGAAAAGAGAGGGGACATGGGTCAAATAATTATAAATGATAAATAAAACAATATAGGTACATAATATAATGGATATAATTTTTTTTAATGAAATTATAAAGACATACCATTTGAAATTAAAAACATTGAAGGAAGACAAAAATAAGATTTCTCTTATGAAAATTCGGCAGCCTAATGACGTCACCTAAATCGTCAAAAAATGAATTGATGAGATAAAATAGGTTCTATCATCATATGAACATATAAGAATAGTATGATGTATATATCTATATATATATAATACCCCAACATAATAAAAAGGAACTTGAAAGTCTTGACATGAAAATAGAACTTGATAATGAGAAGGGTGAAAGAATCCCTTACAAAAATTTGGCAACCTAACGACGCCACTTAGGCATTATTAAAATGAATTGATGAGAGAAAGAGGTGGTATATCATAAAATTAACATGAAAAGGATAGTAATATGAAAAATAAAATCCTCCAACATAAGAACATGGAGAATAAAAGAAATGACATAAAAGAGAGTACTTGAAAAGAAAGAGAGAGGTAGGATCCCTTACCTTAAAATGTAACTCTTAAAACTCAAAGTTCGGGACCATGAGGGCTTAGGGGAACCTTGGGAGGACTCCTTGGGAGGTAATAATACCATATATTCCTTGAGGGGTAGTTGTAAATTAAACTAATGGGGGAAAGTATTGGTATTTATAGGATAAGTGAGGGGACAAGGCATTAATGGCCAAGGGACACCTCATTGGTGGTATTGGAAAAACCAGGGGCTTGACCATTGTATTTGCCCATGTTATTGGCCACTTGGGACACATCATAACTTATATTACTATTAAGAAGTTTATGAGAATTATTACATATTTATTACATCCTTAATGATGTCATTAAACACCCGAAACTCTAAAATGAAAATTCACTATTCACCGAAAATTCAACTTTTTCAGAAAAATCCCAAAAATTCACCTTTACATAATATCGATGCTCTAATTTCAAAAATTAACCCCATTTTATAAAAATAATTTTCTAAATATTTTAAATTTAATTTTCAAATAAAAACACTATTCACCCGAAAAAACTAATACTTAAATAATAATTTCTAAAACAGTTATTTACATATTTTATTGAATCATATTACTTAATCAAGGTGCCTAAATTATATTAATACTTTATTTAAGTGATATTGATAATCCATTTGGTCACATTACTAATCCTAAGCGTAAAATCACTATTCATAATTTAATATTTCATAAACATTATGTTGATCATATTAGATTCTAAATTTTTACTGAACACATTTCCAAAAGACCATTTTTTGAAAATCATTACACATCATAAATTATTTAAGCCTTACATAAATACTTTGAAATATCCTTTTTCCAAAATTCATCAATAATATACATATTATTTTTATCTGGACAATTGGAAATTCACAAACTTCACCAAAAGAATACATCACATTTTTTATTAAAATCAAAGGGTTACACAAGGAAGTTACAGTCTCGTTACATAACCCCTTATATCACTAGCATAAGACCTAAGAGTAAGGTGTGCTATGGTGATATAATCTTAGGGCGGCTTGGCCAACATTTCACGAGTAGTGATTTCTATCAGCTTGAACTTCTTGTGAAGGAGATTCTGTTCCAGCTTCACACGATGAAGTTTGGCTTGGGTTTGGTCCAGAGCAAAGCCCAAAGGTGCTACATCCTTCCCGAGTAATGTCAGATGGGCTTGGATCGGCCCGAGACTACTGGATGGGGTCATCGAATCTTATTTCCATATTAATTAATCAAGATCAGTTGTATTTATAGACGATAATCACAACATTTAGTTTCCTATGGTCATATTGACCAACATTCATATAACAGTTGAATCCCAACAGTCTTATTTTAATTATACTCATTTTATTAAATGTAAAAGTTTTGTTGAGTATAAAATAACACACGAAGTTAGGAAACATAATTTATTCAAAATATTTGGGTCATTACATAATTACCACATGACATTAAACTATATGGCTAGGTCTATATTACAAGACCTTAAAAGGTATTATGTGTCCCATTAAGTGGCACAAAACTACAGGGGTTATGATTAAATTCATAAGGATAGATAGGTATCCCTTTTATGGGTATGATCCTGATATCAAAACAAACTTTCATCTCCCTAGATGTCAATAAATTACAGAGTTTCCCACTGAGTCGATTAAAAATCCTTATTATCATAACGATGGTTAGAAGAATATCTAAATAGTATATGAGAGGATACCATTGATGTAGAACCTCAAATACATACGGATGTATCAATTAATGAAGAACCTTAAATACATATAGATTATTATAAATTTCACACATGCTAATAACTGAGTGTAAATTCCAAGGGAAACCTATGTTATACTTGGTAAATTAATAAGAATTCATGAAAATATATTAAATCTATTAGAGAGTCTCAGGGTAGGAAATAATTCCCCCCAAATGGGTGTGATGAGTCTGAACTCCCATCCTCTCGACCAATGCATGTTCTTTAGTATCATAAGTTCAAACATAACGAATGCCTACCTTTGGAAAGTAGGTCCCTTTGGATAAATAACTATTGGATGTTTTCGGTTCCATAAATAAATCCAATGGAAGCTTCCCATAAGTAGAGATTCCTAACTAGATCACATGTTCCAAGGTAAATGAAATAATACCTCCTTTAGGTTTATAATTTTAACAGCCCTCTTGTTAGGTCTATCATTAAATAAATCATCACATCATGCATTACATTATATTTTGATATGATTTCTCATTTTTCCATTTATTTACTAAAACAATGGAGAGTTAGGTATGATAATTTTTGAATTTATAATAATATAAGATAACTTACATGGATTTAAGGAAAAAAATCACATGTGATTCCAATAATATGTCTCTATAATGAATGGTAATTATTATTTGGTGTTCATTTAATTTTTTTACAAACCTAATCCTTATAAACAACAAGAACATGTTTGGATACTATTCAAAATGAATCATATGTTATACACAGATTAACACCTAATTTTTTGCATAAATATCCCTATAAAAACCCCAAAAATATAATTTCTTAAAAATATTAGGGAATTAGGTACATCAAATTGAATCTATAAAAAAATAACATTGTATTTTATTTATGTCATCATGCTTTCTCCTAGAGCTCACCATACTCTTCTTACTACATAGGATATATTGAAATCACACATAAAACAAGGGGTTATCAATAAATCCCATTAAGAGTAAAATAAGAAAAAAATTGGATGATACACTATTAGAATAATTAATTATATCTAATAAACAAATAGGGGATGATAATCTACCATCACAAAAAGACACACCTTATGAATCAGATATCATAAAATCATAGTAAGCATGAGATAAAATAAAATGTATCACATAAATAAGGAATTACATTATACACATAGGTTAAGGATCACTACCAAGACATAATAACACTATATAAGGGTCTAACTACACCTAGACATGCATAACATTATGGTTATGGCTAACTGATCCAGGCCCATGTATAACAATATATGCAAGTCTTACTTCACGTTTAAAATTCATAGTGATTCCATGATAAATTATGAATTACCCAAATTATTCAAGGTTCTATATAATAATGACCTTACTCATCATCATAATAAAACATGAATATGTTTGTCATAAAGAAAATAAATATATATAAAGCATAAAAATGAAGGAAACCCATGGTAAATAAATATTTAACATAATAGTTTCATATATTTATAACCATAGAGGTATCTTATAATATTCTATGAAAAAAATAGATTAAATGATATTTATCATTAATTAATAAGAAAATGATAATTTTACATAGAATTAAATCTTAATAGGATTCAAATATTAAAAATAAATGATTAAGAAGATGTCCTCAATTTAAATTTTTTAATTGAACTTTGATGAAAAGTGTAAAATAGTATATCAAATGGGTAAAAGAATAAAATTTATAGTGTACCAAAAATGAACTAATATATTTTATATTATATTATATAGGTTTTTATTTAGAAATTATAGAGAATATAACCTCTATAGTAGTGAAATAATAGAAGAAATATTTGGGGAGAATAACGTGACAATCTTTACTTATAAGATTCATAAGGTTAGAATTAAGGGAAAAAATAAAAACATAACCATGATGGGATGTATATACCCTGAAAAAATGAATAAATGGGATAAATAATTTACATGAGGTAAGAATATTATAATGTTATAATGATGAAGAAATATATACATTGTGTGTTATAGAGTATATCTGCAAAATGAGAATGTGTGGGCAAGGACCCTTTACCTTAAGTGATGAATTGGTTTAAAAACTCTTATAAAATATGTAATAATTAATCTAAATTGATCAATAATTTGGTTTAGAACCTTTATGGAGTTCATTTATCTCTTATAAATAATTTTGACCATGATTATTCCTTGATTATTTTTATATAATTTTTGTCAATTATTTCAAAATTGTTCAATTCATGCTTCTAAAACAACATTAATGACATGGTAATGTTCAAAGGTAAATTGTAACACCCCACGCTTCTACGGTACGCTTCTCTTTGAATTATGTGATAGCATGTGTTGTACACAACACCGAGTTCTAACACACCATAACCAATCAAACTAGCCGTTATGAATAGTAATACCTACTTTTTGGAATTATATATAGTTTATATTTCAAAATGGACTTCATTTTTGGATTCGGAATATCGAATTTAGCCTAAGGTGAAATTTTGGTACTTTTTGGATAACTTTAATATTTTGATGAATAGTGAAAATTACTAAATTTTAATTAAAAACAACTTTTTTAATCGAAATAACTTATATTGATAAATTATGAATTTTAGTGGTTTCAAATTATATTTAGAATAAATTTTATCCATTTAATACAATGCTAGTCATTAGACATAATTTCACAATTAAACCGAACATAAACAAGTGTCAATCTTTTGATAGTTATTATCTCTTAAAAACACGCTTTTTGTTTTAACAACAGGAATTAATTTTAAATTAATTTCTGCCACTTCTGTGTTTTGAATTTGGAAAAATGGATTCCATATTTGGAATCAGGATGTTTGAATTGTATAAATAGGTAACTTTTATTTTTAGACATTTTGAATAATTTCTTTGGTAAATATTTTATTTACCATGGTTAAGGGTAAATCCGGTAAATAAGGGTTAACAAATAATATTATAATATTACTAAATTACCCTAAAACGTGTCCTAACCTTATTGGTTGATACATGTTCGACCATAGGCATCTTTGGGTCGATTTTGGGACCTCATGGAGCCACTTGTAAATGATAGGGACAATTTATTTTAAGTAAGTTAAAATGAATACAAAAATGACACAAGCATATATCTTTTAGAAAATAAATTTTTACATAGGGTTATATATGTTTTATGTTCGAATATAAATATTAATTAGAAAGCTAAAACGTGTTCCTACATAATGATATTTTATTTATATTTTTAGACATTAAATAATTTAATTTATTTATGACACAATGATGATGCAGTAATTACCTAATTAATGAAAAATTAGAATAATTGATATTATAAATACACAAATAAATATAATTTGAGACTTTTTATTAATTAAACTAATTATATAGGTTAATATGACATGTTAGGATTGATTTAATTAATGTTTTTTGAAGTAATCATTCTGTTATGAGTGTTACAAAAATCAATTATTGAATAGTGTCAAAATTGACATAAAAGAGTTTTTAAAACAAATATTATATTATTAATTGATATTAAATTCCTAAAAATCTAATTTTCGTCCAAGAGACTTATATAATGATAGGTGTATCATTAATGGACCACTTGGGGGTCGTTTTGATGTATATGGAAAGTTTATTAACCATATAATATAAAAATACAAAGAGACATTGTAAAAGTGAAACTAATAAACTAAGAGTTAATACTTAAAGATAAGGTTAATATAGTAACCCAAACCTGTCTAAATTCTATTGTTTGAGTGGTTTTCTACCCATCCCCACATTAACCTTTAAATACTAAACTTTGGAGCCATTAGAAACCGAATATGAATTTATTATTAATTAATATTTCTAGCTTTTTCAAAGGTGCCCCTCACCCCTCTTATAAAAGGGCACTCCCCCTTCTCAATACTTCACACCTTCAAAGCCTTTTGGTTCGGCCAAACTCTACACAAATACTCTCCCAACTACCCTCACTACAAACTAGAGGCCTTAGTTTGATCCGAAAGCCAACCTAAGGAGCCCTTTTTGTAGAGACCCGAATCTTGACGTACATGGATATTACATTACTTTAACAGAATACTTAATAAATAACAATGACAGACACACAAGGATCGTAATAGTTTAGTGTCTTTGGAAACTTGGAACGTAATCTTATAATCGTGGTGAAAGATCTTCAACATCTCCCATAAAGATCTTCCCCTTTTTTTCTTATCTAAAACCTTTCTTTATATTCTGGGGAAAAGAAAACATAAAAAGGGTGAGCTCAAATGCTCAGTAAGGGTAAGCATGGATAAAATAAAACATACCATATACATTTGATCTTAAAAACATGAACATAATGTTTAAACATCAAATGATTGAGCAATGAAATAAAACATGGAAGTACGTAAGCCATAGATCATAAAGAAACATTAAGAATGATAAAATAGCATGGAAATAAAACATGTAATTGTGGCAACCATTAAGCACATGAAATGATTTCCATAGGAGCCAAGGCATTGCTTCCAAGACCATCTTAGTGGACAAAGTCCCTTTCTGAATCGAGTTCCCTCCTCATTCCAGTCCTGTATTACTGAACCGGTTTAACTTTCCATTCCTTCCATGTCTATCTCATGAGATATAAATCTTTACCTAATGCATTGGAGGGAGATATAGGTCCCACCCATCTCATAATGAAATCATTTTTACTTGTGCCACAAAATAAACATACATCATTCATAATAACCCAATAAATAAAATGGGTTTCATAAACATCATCCCATCATCACATAATCCATATAAAAGAAATGGATATCATTTAATAATAATAAAATGGAAACCATGTAAATCATTGAGACATTATACTTGAAACATACACATATGAAATAATGTCATCTTAGATGAAAAATGGTTTTGATAAAACACTTGAAATGAATTCATGAGGAAAATATCCTTTTTCTTCAAAATCATTTTCTTTTCAAAAAATGTCATGCAAGTTAAAAAAAGGATTTTGTTGAAAGTAGTCATGAAATATTTTGGAGGAAGCTTCATGAAAATAAGGCTTTATAAAACTGTAAAAATCCATTCATTCCATATAAGTTAAAAAAACATTCTTCTCGTACTTTTGCCGGAAAATTCAAAAATTACCTTGTAGGGTAAATAAAAGAAAGATTCCTTCCATACCATGGGGTAAAATTCAACATGGGTAAAAAGGAATTTAAACATACATGAATACACTTTTATAAAACTTTTACATGGATGATAGCAATAACCCCAGTAAATACTTATGAATAAGCAATCTCGGATAAAAATGAGATTTGCACAATTATCCCTTACCTTAGGTCTGATATGCTTCTTACGTATTCGAACCTCCTGTATAATGATTTAAATAATGTCATTGACTTATTACAGAATCATATCCATTGTGATGATATCATATATGTTTCACTTATGACTTTATATTACCCGTTGTTTTGTAAATTCCATGTTAAAGCAGCGTTTTGGGTAAAATCATTCCATTTATCATATGTGTTTTGACTTGTCGTTTCTTGATATTATTACTTATATTCTGATTTACATAATTATAGAATGTAAAGCATGATTTATATATAATATATATTCATCATATACATATATATATTATAGATCGAAAAAAGGAATGAAATACACCGTTCATGGAGACGGTAGGTCGTACGTACGCATGAACGCTGTTTTCGTTTCCTTATTGAATTGAATGAAACTAAATAGATGACATACATATATATATATATATACATAAATCCAATAGAATTATTATTTCATATATTTCATTATTATTAATTATATAAACATTATGATCATTCATGTATGGTTAATCATGGAGAATGAATCTCATTGCGTCGTGGAGACGGTAGTCTGTACGTACGCACGAGCGATGATATCGTTCCCATAATTATTGAATAGAATTGGAGTGGATGGTATAATATATCAGAATAAGTATGATGTTATAATAACCATATATAGTTATTATTTACACCATTATACCCATCCATGTAAGGTGTTGGTGGAAAAACAGATTTCACCACGGCGTGGAGACGGTTTTCAGTACGTACGCACGCGTGGTGATTTCATTATCCGTAGGATGGATAGATGGTGAAATAGGGTTGTTTAATAATTATAATAACATATAATTATATGAGTGATACTGATGTTATTACTTAATAATGAAACAACCTAAGAATAAGAAGTGTAAGAAGAAATAAAGTTGAAAGAATTGGTAACGGACATTACCTCTTCTTTGAAGCGCCTCTTTGAGTCCTCCTCTTAGGGCACTAAGATTGGTCTTTGAAGAATACCAGGACCTCTAGGATGTTTCTAGGGAAGTGGAGAAGATAATTTCGAAGGTATTGGATGTGCTTGAAGGCTCAAAGTGGTGTGAGGAAGAGAGGGAGGAGGTTCCCTTTTATAAGGGAGGAGAGGGACTCTTTTGGAAAAACTAAAAATATTATTTTATTATAAAGCCAAATTCGGTTTTAAATAACTCCAAATTGATTTATTTCGAAACTAAGGTGGGGGTGGGTCGCAATACTCTCATCCAATATAATTTAGACAAGTTTAGGTTCCTATTTTAACCTTATCATGTATATTTAACTTTAAGTTAGATAATTTTACTTTACCGTGTCTTTTTGTGTTCTTACACTATAAGGTTAATAAACTTACTATAACAAGCCAAACGAACCCCAAGTTGTTTATTATTAATATATATAGCCTTATCTAAGTCATTTGGCTGAACCTTATATTTTTAGGAATAAAATAACAATTAATAATATAATATTTGTTTTAAAAAGTATTTTATGTCAATTTAGACACTATTTAGTAATTGATTTTTGTGAAAATCATAACAGAATTATTAGTTCGAATAAATTTAATTACATCAATACTAACATGTCATATTAACCTATAAATTTTTTTTAATTCATAAAAAGTCACAAATTACATTTATTTGGGTATTTATAACATCAATTATGTCAATATTTCATTAATAAGATATTACTGCATCATCTTTGTGTCATAAATAAATTAACAAATTTAAAGTCTAAAAATTACAAATAAAATATAATTATGTAGGAAACATTTTTATATTTCTAATGAATATTTATAGTCGAATTTATCTTATGTATAACCCTATATTAAAAATGATTTTCTTATTAAACATTGATTTTAACTATTTTAACCCTTCTTTAAATAAATTAATAATAAATGTCCTAATCTAATCCAAGTGGGCCTAAATTGTCATATTTTATTCCTAAGGTTCTTTTTGGTTGAATTACACTTATACAATAGAATTAGGACCTGTTTTAGGGTAATAATAATATCATTTTTACCGTTAATTATCATATTTACTTTTAACCGTGATAAATAAAAGTAAAAAGTTACTATTCACCAAAAATTATTTTCATCTCATTGAACCACATTTTACTTAATGATATCAACCGTGTCTCTTGGATTTTTAAAATTCCACTCACAGAAGCAGTAAAATTAAGTTTTATGAAAAATTCAGTTTTTTTAACGACCACTTAGTGGTTTCACTATTCATCAAAAATTGAAATTTTTCAGAAAAATACCAAAAATTATACCTAAGCTATATTTGATCTTATGAACCCAAAAATGATTTCTATTTTACCAAATTTAAAACATATCAGTTGCATTAATTAATTTAAAAATTAATTTCCGTCGTCAAAACAAATAACGTGTTCTTAAGAGATAATAATTATCAAATGATTGACACTTGTTTATGTCTGGTTTAAATGTGAAATTACATCCAATGACCAAAGTTGTATTAAATTGTAAAAATATATTATAAATATACTTTAAAACCACTCAAATTAATAATTTATCACTATTAATTATTTCAATTAAAAAGGTTGTTTTTAATTAAAATTTAGTAATTTTCACTATTCATCAGAAAATGAAAGTTATCTGAAAAGTACCAAAATTTCACCCTAAGCTAATTTCGATATTCCAAATCCAAAAATGAAGTCCATTTTGAAAAATAAAATTTATAAAATTTCAAAAAGTGGTTATTACTATTCATAACGGCTAGTTTTAATAATATTTTAATCACATATCGTTGTTTAGCGAAACTCGGTATTACGTACATCACACGCTATCGTGGAAGGTCGCGATTGCGTGTAATGAAAGGAAAGTCAAGGATGCGTGTTGTGAAAGATCCTTTTGGTGTAGCATACAACACAAGACATTAATGAAATTAAAAAGAATATTTTTCATAAAATCTCAGGGTGTTACATTCTACCCCCCTTAAAATGAATTTCGCCCTTGAAATTCGTCAGGGTTATAAATGGTTTACTACTCGAAAGTTTCTTTAATAGAAACCCACATCGTAAAAAGGAATACCAAAACCAATCTTTAAAAACAAAATTATGAAATGTAATGGTTACCCAAATAAACTAATCCCTGAGTTTCCACATAGGTGAAAATATGTATATGGAGGAGAAATCTAACCATCATGTTCTGATGGAGAGTGGTAGAGAACATGGCTATGGAAAAGCCAGCAATCACAAAGCCATAGATTTGTGATGATCTAAGGTACCATCTGATTCATCAGATATAAGGGCACTAGGACAACATTTTTGATTTCAAGATCATTTCCCTAAAGTTAAAGAATTTTAATTATATGAAATAGTTACTTTAGTATAATCTCACTGTTGTTCGTTCCTTGAACAATTTCCACTTCATCTCTTAAAGAAATGAAGTTGAATTTGTCATTCGTGAAGTGTTAGCAGCTCATGTGATAGAATGATGGGTCATTATATTTGTCTCAAACAAAAGGTTATAAAAGTTATCAAAAATACATAAGTCCATCAATAGTGATATTAATCATATATGGTTCCTAAAATGGACTTATACTTCATATATCATACTGCTTAATATAATAAAACTAGTTTATACTAAACAGGGACTTCCTGTAGGCCAGTGGTAGGCGATAAAGTTCAGCCGCACTTCGGTTGTGGGTTCGATTCTCATAGCCTTGTCAGACGTGAGGGGCTGTCGCCCGTCCTGCAGGTTGTCCTTTTTCTAAAACTACATTACTATAACATCCCAAAAATAATATCAAAAAAAACTTCTATCCTTAAACAATACTAACTTATTTCCAACATAATCCATTCCAATCTTTAGGCTTATCCAAAATAATGTTGTCTAATCTCATATTATAGTGAAAACAATTACCAAAGAGTTCATACAACTAGCATGTTAATACCATTTTTGATCCCAATATATCATGAGATATGTCTTGTTGGTCACATTCCAAACATTCGAAGGCCTTAATCATGTATTCTATTGAAAAAAAAATGAATACCCATTGAACCTTAGTGAAAACATGAATGTAGTCAAAAGTTAACTCTTTCCACATACCAAAATACAAAAATTCTATATACTGAAACCATGATATAAACTTCTCCTTATATCAGTCATGAGCTCATGAATACTATCAAACATTTAATTTTCTCTTTATCCCTTCATTATGCACATATTATATATATTCCAAAAATATCTGAATAACCTTTAATGGATACTGGTACCATTAATCATACACTTTCAAAACTCAAGGAAAGACAATAGTGTAACAATCCTTAGATGTCTCTTTATTCCATAGTACCATGAGATTACTTATACAACATTACAGTTGATAAACATGTAATCATTACACTACCTTCTTAAACCATTGATCGAGATTCAACAATTCTTTCATCTCACATATCATTTTTAGTCTCTTCATCATCATCAACATAAATACTACCCATATGGCCGTACTGATTCTCTTCATGAGACTTTCCCTTAGGGCATTAGTTTTCATAATGCCCGTACATTCCACATTTAAAACATTTAACCATTGTTGTTGTCATAACAATACCATTATCCTCATCTATGGTGTTAACTGAACCTTTTCCATTCCACTTACTGGTTTTGTGTCATTCTTTTCCACAACAAAAGCATCTTCTAGTTCCCTTGAAAAAATCTCCTCGATGCCTCTTCCCACATGATTTACATGAGGGAAATTGACCTTTCTTTCCTCTATGATCATCATGAAACTCCATATTTCTCTTATTATATGAGTCAAAAAACTTACCAAAGTTGAGATTATTGATCATATTATGAGATTTCTGATTAGGCATAATAATGATGTTTGGACTTCCAAATCCCATTTCATTTGGTTTCTCATGAAGAATATCATTCCATTGTCTGTCATATCCTCCATTATCATGAATCTTCCTGTTTCCAGCTATTTTCTAAAACCCAAAAAGAATAGTGTGAGAGGAAAAAATCATGCTAGGGAGAACAACATAGTAAAGGGGGATCACCCTCAATATCTAACATCTTAGGTTAAATTATAATATCATTACCGTAGTTCTAGTACTATATCCTATACGTATACTTATCCTTAGGGACATACCTAGACATACCTTAGAAATATCTCTAGGGATCTCACTAACATTTTCGCATCCTAGTTTCCAAAGGTTGACTAAACCTTTCCTCTGATACCAACTGTAGAGACCCGAAGCTTGATGTACATGGATGTTACATTACTTTAGTGGAATAGTTAATACATAACAATGACAGACACACAAGGATCGTAATAGTTTAGTGTCTTTGGAAACTTGGAACGTAATCTTCTAATCGTGGTGAAAGATCTTCAACATCTACCATAAAGATCTTCCCTTTTTTTTCATACCTAAAACCGTTCTTTATATCCTGGGGAAAAGAAAACATAAAAAGGGTGAGCTCAAATGCTTAGTAAAGGTAAGCATGGATAAAATAAAACATACCATATACATTTGAACTTAAAAACATGAACATAAAGTTTAAACATCAAAAGATTGAGCAATGACATAAAACATGGAAGTACGTAAGGCATAGATCATAAAGAAATATTAAGAACGATAAAATAGCATGGAAATAAAACATGTAATTGTGAAAACCATTAATCACATGATATGATTTCCATAGTAGCCAAGGCATTGCTGCCAAGACCATCTTAGTGGACAAAGTCCCTTTCTGAATCGAGTTCACTCCTCGTTCCAGTCCTGTATTACTGAACCTGTTTAACTTGACATTCCATCCATGTCTATCTCAGGAGATATAAATCTTTACCCAATGCATTGGAGGGAGATATATGTCCCACCCATCTCATAATGAAAGCATTCTTACTTGTTTCACAATATAAACATACATCATTCATAATAACCTAATAAATAAAATGGGTTTCATAAACATCATCCCATCATCACATAATCCATATAAAAGAAATGTATATCATTTAATAATAAGAAAATAGAAACCATGTAAATCATTGAGACATTATACTTGAAATATACACATATGAAATAATGTCATCTTAGATGAAAAATGCTTTTGATAAAACACTTGAAATGAATTCATGAGGAAAATATCCTTTCTTATTCAAAATCATTTTCTTTTTACAAAATTTCATGCAATTTAAAAAAAATTATTTTGTTGAAAATAGTCATGAAATCTTTTGGAGGAAGCTTCATGAAGATAAAGCTTTATAAAACCGTAAAAATCCATTCATGCCATATAAGTTAAAAAAACATTCTTCTCATACTTTTGTCAGAAAAGTCAAAAAGTACCTTGTAGGGTAAATAAAAGAAAACTTCCTTCCATACCATGGGGTAAAATTCAAAATGGGTAAAAAGGACTTTAAACATACATGAATACACTTTTATAAAACATGTACATGGATGATAGCAATAACCCCAGTAAATACTCACGAATAAGCAATCTCAGATAAAAATGAGATTTGCACAATTATCCCTTACCTTAGGTCCGATATGCTTCGTATGTATCCAAACCTCATGTATAATGATTTAAATAATGTCATTGAATTATTACAGAATCATATTCATTGTTATGATATCATATATGTTTCACTTATGAGTTTATATTACCCGTTGTTTTGTAAATTCAATGTTAAAGCAGCGTTTTAGGTAAAATCATTCCATTTATCATATGTGTTTCGACTTGTCGTTTCTTGATATTATTACTTATATCCTGGTTTATATAATTCCAGAATGTAAAACATGATTTATATATAATATATATTCATCATATACATATATATATTATAGATCGATAAAAGGAATGAAATACACCGTTCATGGAGACGGTAGGCCGTACGTACGCTTGAACGCTGTTTTCGTTTCCTTATTGAATTGAATGAAACTAAATAGATGATATATATATATACATAAATCTAGTAGCATTATTATTTCATATATTTCATTATTATTCATTATATAAACTTTATGATCATTCATGTATGGTTAATCATGGGGAATGAATCTCATCGCGTCGTAGAGACGGTAGTCCGTACGTACGCACGAGCGATGATATCGTTCCAATAATTATTGAATAGAATTGAAGTGGATGGTATAATATATCATAATAAGTATGATTGTATTATAACCATATATAGTTATTATTTACACCATTATACCCATCCATGTAAGTTGTTGGTGGAAAAACATATTTCACCACAGTGTGGAGACGGTATTCCGTACGTACGCACGCGTGGTGATTTCGTTTTCTGTAGGATGGATAGATGGTGAAATAGGTTTGTTTCATACTTATAATAACATATCCGTATATGAGCTATACTGATGTTATTACTTCATAATGAAACAACCTAAGAAGAAGAAGTGGAAGAAGAAATAAAGTTGAAAGAATTGGTAACATACATTACCTCTTCTTTGAAACGTCTCTTTGAATCCTCCTCAAAGGGCACTAAAATTGGTCTTTGAAGAATACCATGACCTCTATAATGTTTCTAGGGATGTTTAGAAGAGAATTTGGAAGGGATTGGCCGAGCTTGAAGGCTCAAAGTGTTGTGAGGAAGAGAGGGAGGAGGTGCCCTTTTATAAGGGAGGGGAGCGACTCTTTTGGAAAAACTGGAAATATTATTTTATTATAAAGCCAAATTCGGTTTTAAATAGCTCCAAATTGATTTATTTCTAAGATAAGGTGGGTATGGGTTGAAATAACCTCATCCAATAGAATTTAGACAAGTTTAGGTCCCTATTTTAACCTTGTCATTTATATTTAACATTAAGTTAGATAATTTTACTTTTACCGTGTCTTTTTGTGTTCTTACACTATAAGGTTAATAAACATACAATAACAAGCCAAACGAACCCCAAGTTGTTTATTATTAATATATATATCCTTATCTATTCAGGTACTTAGATTTTTAGGAATAAAATAACAATTAATAATATAATATTTGTTTTAAAAACTATTTTATGTAAATTTTGACACTATTTAGTAATTTATTTTTGTGAAAATCATAACAGAATGATTAGTTCGAATAAAGTTAATTAAATCAATACTAACATTTCATATTAACCTATAAAATTAGTGTAATTCATAAAATGTCTCAAATTAAATTTATTTGGGTATTTATAACATCAATTATGTCAATATTTCATTAATAAGATAATTAATGCATCATCTTTATGTCATAAATAAATTAACTTATTTAAAGTCTAAAAATTAAAAATAAAATATCATTATGGAGGAAATCTTTTTATCTTTCTAATGAATATTTATAGTCGAATTTATCTTATGTATAACCCTATATTAAAAATGATTTTCTTATTAAACATTGATTTTAACTATTTTAACCCTTCTTTAAATAAATTAATAATAAATGTCCTAATCTAATCCAAGTGGGCCTAAATGGTCATATTTTATTCCTAAGGTTGTTTTTGGTCGAATTACACTTATCCAATAGAATTAGGACATGTGTTAGGGTAATAATAATATCATTTTTACATTTAATTACTCTATTTACTTTTAACCGTGATAAATAAAAGTAAAAAGTTACTATTCACCAGAAATTATTTTCATCTCATTGAACCACATTTTACTAAATGACATCAACCGTGTCTCTAGAAGTTTTGAAATTCCACTCACAGATGCGGTAAAATTATGTTTTATGAAAAACTCATTTTTTTTAACTACCACTTAGTGGTTTCACTATTCATCAAAAATTGAATGTTTTCAGAAAAATACCAAAAATTAGACCTAAGCTATATTTGATATTATGAACTCAAAAATGATTTCTATTTTACCAAATTCAAAAAATATCAGTTGCATTAATTAATTTAAAAATTAATTCCCGTCGTCAAAACAAATAACGTGTTCTTAAGAGATAATAACTATCAAAAGATTGACACTTGTTTATGTCTGGTTTAAATGTGAAATTACATCCAATGACCAATGTTGTATTAAATTGTAAAAATATATTCTAAATATACCTTAAAACCACTCAAATTAATAATTTATCACTATTAATTATTACGATTAAAAAGGTTGTTTTTAATTAAAATTTAGTAATTTTCACTATTCATCAGAAAATGAAAGTTATCCGAAAAGTACCAAACTTTCACCCTAAGCTAATTTTGATATTTCAAATCCAAAAATGAGGTCAATTTTTTAAAATAAAATTTATAAAATTTCAAAACGTGGTTATTACTATTCATAACGGCTAGTTTTAGTAATATTTTAATCACATATTGTTGTTTAGCGAAACTCGGTATTGCGTACAACACACGCTATTGTGGAAGGTCGCGATTGCGTGTAATGAAAGGCAAGTCAAGGATGCATGTTGTGCAAGCTCATTTTGGTGTAGCGTACAACACAAGAAATTAATGAAATTAAAAATACTATTTTTCATAAAATCTCGGTGTGTTACACGTTTGATCAAATCAAAAGGAAGAACCCGAAGAAGAGGTAATGATTTCACCACCTTTTTCCAAGTTCCTTTCTTCTTCCAATTCTTCTTCCTTTGTTATTACCATTCTAAAATAATAACTCCAGTATCATATATATACTATGATGTTATTATAAATATGGTACAACCATATTCAGTATTCTATCCATCCGTTGAATAACATGTCACCATACGTGCGTACGTACGGCTTACCGTCTCCACGTCATGGTGTAATTGTTATTCAATAAATTATTATTTGGATGGGTATAATAATGATGTGTAATTCATGTAAATAATAAATTTAACATGATAATGATTCTGTATATATGATATACCATCCAATTATATATTATTTTAATATCAAAATAATGATATTGTCGCTTGTGCGTACGTACGGACTACCGTCTCCACGAACGCGATGAGATTCATTCTCCATCGTATCCATTCAAGTATAATTCTCTTTTGATGATTAATAATAGTATCTAAGGACTTGATATCATTCTGTATATGATTAATATACAACCTATCCATGACAAACACGGCTTACGTAACAAAACATATAAAATAAAATGAGTAAGTTAACACCCGAAACAACGATAATACTAAGTTATTATTAACAAATCAATGTTAAAATATCATATATTATATCATATTCTTGTATAATTTAATAAAAATTATTTCACCATTATACATGAGGTTAACCTACCCCATCCAAGGAAAAGTACAAGGTAAGGGTTATTTCCCAATCTCTTCATTATCCGAGGTTGTTTATACGTAATAATCCACTTGGATCTCTTTATCATCCACATCCATGTTTCTTAAAAATGTATTTAAAAACATTTTTACTATTTAAAAGAATATGGGTTAAAGTCATTTATACCCTTGTTTGAATATTTATAAGAGTTTTATAAAGGAATATTTCCGTCATTTTCCAAACAAGGTGATTTTTAACCTTTTTGACAGAATTAAGGTAAGAATGTTTTTTTAACTTATACGGCGGGTGCAGTTATTTTCCTCCGTTATAAAATCGCCAAATATTCCCTTACAAGATTATTAGAATATTTTCAAAGAAAATGTTTTATTTTATAAATATATGACTCTTAAATGATTTCAAAATAGAAAGAGATATTTCTCTAAAAAGAGTTTTGATTTCATCTATGTCAACATAGTTTGATGGATTTTACGCTTATTTTAAGTTGATATATTATGATACAAAACTTCTATATTGTATTTAAGTTTTTGTGATATGTTTGACTGTGGATGTGCTGTTTTTATACCATTCATATTTTATGGTGAAAGTATTGACATTTCATATGCTAGTTTTAATACGAATGTTTATGTTATGTTTAAACCTTTTCATATGGGAATGCATTGGACTTAATATGTGACGGGTGGAGCCCGCTATAGCACCTCGATGCATCGGTAGGTCTCATGAGACAAACAAGTGTCTTGGCATAAGGCCTTGGCAAAATCTTATTTGTAATCTTGGCATGAGGCCTTGGATATGTGGTTATGATAGTCTAGCATTATGCATTCCATAATTATGAAAGTGGTTATTGATATTTCATGTGATTATTCTATTAGTAGAATATCCATGTGAATAAGTAAATGGAATTATTTCATTTTATTTCTGCCATACTATGTTGAATTTCAAGTTTAAAAGGATTTTGTTTTAAGTTATACATTGCCTTACATGTTTATTCTTATTTATGTAAGTTTCCGCTATACAGTTATCCTTACTGGGCATTTGAGCTCACCCCTTTTCTATGTTTTATTTTTCCCAAGATGTGAAGAAGTAATTTATGAATGACCTGCAGGGATAGTATGTGGGGATATGAGTGTGGAATATGGTGACTATGTTGTTGTAGTAGTTTTTCACTTTATGATGTAATGTAAAACTTTATGAATATATCTAGTGTTTTCAAGGATACTAAACCAATCGGTATTTCGAGATTTGATCTTTCTTGTGATCATGACAATGTTATGTAATAATGCACCAACTCTAGGTAACTGGGGTCAGGGCATTACAGTTAGTATCAGAGGAAGTTTAGTACAAACCTTGGAAGCTAGATTTAGATAAACTCTTATTAGAGCACGTAGACCTAAGATGAACTTTGAGGATTAATATAGAAGAACTTCATAGAATTTTGGTATTGTAGAGATTTTGTGAGTTTTCTGATAAATACATCCCTGTCTGGATTAGAGCAGGTAGAGGCGTCTCTGGCATAGATGTACCTAGGGGTAAAACCCGAAAACACTGCTTTGAGCTACACTCGAATGGGAATTGGTGCACGACAATGGGCCTTGCTGCACTCTTGGTTACGACACTCCTGGGGGATATGCTTAGGATAACTCTCATTTTCTTTACAAATCATTATGAAGGGTTTATGAGTATATAATTCCTCAAAGAATTTTTTTTATGATTATAGATTATATCCATAAATAGTTCAATTTATGTTAAGTATTTTATAAGTATGGAATTATGTATTTTGATTCATAAACTAATCTAGTTTATGCCATTATTTAGAAATGGAGCCTAGTGGAAGAAATGGAAACCGTATCAATGCACGCACTCCATGTAGGGATTTCCCTCCTACTCAAGATAATTATAGTGGAGCTGGTGATGCAACTGGTGCCGATCACCTAATCACCATACTGGGACAACTCACTCAGGTTATGAATAATAACCTTACCCATATGGAGCACCCTGATCCGCAACGTGGAGGATCAATGTTAGATCGATTCATGAGGAAAAAACCACCAATGATCAATGGAAGTACAAATCCCTTAGTAGCTGAGAAATGGATAAATTACCTAGAGAAAATATTTTAGGCTTTGGGGAGTAGTGAAAGGGAAAAAGTAATCATGGCAGTTTACTGCCTCACTAAAGATGATGATCAATGGTGGTCATTGATTCAAAACACGAAGGAAGATAATGAAGTATCAAACATGGAATGGAGGGAGTTCAAAGATCTGTTTTGAGAAAAATACTTTCCTCGTGACCATCGAGCAGATATGGAAAGGCAATTTCTGAGTCTGAGACAAAAGGAGGATGAGAATGTCGCAAAGTATGAGGATAATTTTACAAGGTTAGCAAGGTATGCTGGAGATTATATACGTAACCCAAGAAGTAAGATTGATCGTTTCTTTGATGGGTTAAAACCATTTCTCCGTCGAGCATTAGTCTCAAAATCCTTCTCGTCGTATGAAGACATTGTCTCATGTGCTATCAAGACAGAAAAGGAATTATCTAAGTCTTATGACTTTAAAGAAAAGCAAGAGAAGAAGAGATCTACTGATCAATATGGGAACGGAAATAAGGGGAATAAGTCAAAGGTTGAATATCCATCCTGTGGTAAATGTGGGAAGAAACACCCCGGTACTTGCTTGAAGGGAACGTGAGTCTGTTACAAGTGTGGTGAAAAAGGCCACCAAGCTCGTGATTGCAAGGGGAAGAAGGAAGCTACCAATGTTTAGTGCTACAATTACAGGGAGATGGGGAATTATGCAAATTAATGTCCTAAGCGTTAGGAGAACTTACCTCAGAAAAGGCCAAGGGATCAAGGCCAAGCTTGTGCTATCACTACTGCTGAGGTAGAAGCTCCAAAAGACGTGGTGGAAAGTCATTTAATGGTTTCCTCAAGTTTAGAAAATACATTATTTGATTCTGGATAATCACATTGTTTCATATCTTCCCAGTTTTCTAAGAAAATTAGATATTTACAATTATATTTAACAAGGTATTTGTCAGTTAAAACTCCTAAGGGAAGTATCATTAAAACTAAGTTTTGTGAATCAGTCCCCATTAGAGCACATAAATGTTCTTTATCTGCTGATCTCATCGTCAAACTTATGATTGATTTTGATATAATCCTCGGTATGGAATGGCTTTTGGATTATGTTTCAATGATTTATTGTAAGAAGAAAGAGGTTACGATTTTTTATGATGATGATAAGGAACACCTTATCTTTAGAGCAGAATCATCACCACCTAATTCTTATCTAGATCCACACCTAGTAGCTCAACTAAACTCAATTATTGGGGAGGAAGAGAATGAAATGACTATAGGTGAGGAATGGATTGGTCAAATAGAAGATGTACCTATTGTGAAAGAATATGTAGATGTATTTCCGGAAGATTTACCTGGACATCCTCCAGAACGAGAAGTTGAGTTTTCCATTGATTTAATTCTTGGATCAAGGTCTATATCGAAGACCCCTTATAGAATGGACACTGTAGAATAAGTTTAACTAAAGAAACCACTAGAGGAATTGAGTAATAATGTATTTATTCACCCAAGTGTTTCTCTATGGGGAGCCCCTGTTCTTTTTGTTAAAAAGAAAGATGGATCTATGAGGTTATGTATCGACTACAGGGAGATCAATGCTATAACAGTAAAGAACAAGTATCCCCTACAACACATTGATGACTTATTTGACCAACTGCATGGAGCTCAATACTTTTCAAAGATGGACCTTCGATCTGGATACCATCAGTTGTGTGTGAAGAAGGAAGACATTCCAAAGACAGCCTTTTGAACTAGGTACAGGCATTACATGTTTACAGTAATGCCTTTTGGATTGACTAATGCACCCTCTGTATTCATGGATATGATGAATAGAGTTTTCAAGGAATATCTCGATGAATTTGTGGTGGTATTTATTGATGATATCTTGGTATACTCTAAAAGCTACGAAGATCATGAAAATCACTTGCGCATTATCCTGAAGACTCTGAGAAGACATGAATTATATTGGAAGTTTAGCAAGTGTGAATTCTGGATTCATGAGATTTATTTTCTTGGCCATATTGTCTCTAAAGATGGAATATCTGTTGATCCTTCTAAGACCAAGGCAATCCAAGAATGGCCAGCACCTACGAGTATAACTAAGGTACGTAGTTTTATTGGTTAGGCAGGTTATTATCGACATTTTGTCCAGAATTTTGCCCCATTGGCTAACCTATTAACGAAGCACACACGTAAAGGGGTTAAATTTGATTGGAAAAAAGAGTGTAAATAATGTTTCGAAGAACTGAAGAGAATATTAGTCAATGCTCCTATATTGAATCTACCATCGAGGAATGATTGGTTCGTTATTTATAGTGATGCATCGAAGAAAGGACTTGGTTGTGTCCTTATGCAGAATGATAGAGTTATTTCCTATGCATCACGATAGTTGAAAATTCATGAAAAAATTTTCCGAATCATGATCTCGAGTTAGCAGCTGTGATATATGCTTTGAAGATATGGAGGCACTACCTCTATGGTAAAAAATGTGAGACTTATACTGATCAGAAGAGTTTGAAGTATATTTTCTCACAAAAAGAACTCAACATGAGGCAAAGTAGATGGCTTGAATTACTCAAGGATTATGATTGTACGATACAATACCACCCGGGGAAGGCAAACAAGGTGGCAGATGCTTTGAGCAGAAAAGATCATGGAGTTTTGAACAATATGAAAATTGAAAGGGATCCAATTTTCATGGATCTAGTGAAGATGGACATGGGAATAACCAGGGAAGGTGAAACAACAATTCTTTTTCAAATGGTTTCAAAACCATCTTTACTAGAAAAGATTAAGAGTTCTCAGACCAATGATGGAGAATTTCAATAGAAGATTAAAGCTGTGAATGATGGGAGATTGAGAGACTTTGTGTATGAAAATGGAATTTTGAAATTTGGGAAGAGACTTTGTGTTCCTGATATACCTGATCTAAAAAGGGAATTGCTGGATAATGCTCATAGTTCCAATTTCTCTATACACCCTGGGAGCACCAAAATGTATAGATATTTGAAGGAACATTTTTGTTGGGACAACATGAAGAGGGAGATTACTGATTTTGTGTCAAGATGTATGGTTTGTCAACAAGTGAAAGCTGGAAGGCAACAGCCTGGAGTTGTCATGCAACCTCTTCCCATACCGGAGTGGAAATGAGACAATATTACGATGGAATTTGTCATGGGGCTATCAAAGACTCCTAGAAGGAACGATGCAATATGGGTTATTGTTGATCTTCTTACCAAGTCGGCACATTTTCTTGCTATAAGAGAAGATCTACCACTAGAACATCTCACAAGACTATATATTAATGAAGTTGTGAGACTTCATGGAGTACCCATATTGATTGTTTCTGATCGTGATCCCCATTTTACTTCGAGATTCTGGAAAAGTCTTCAGAAAGCCTTGGATATTGAAATTCATTTGAGAACTGCCTACCACCCTCAGACAGACGGACAATCAGAACGGACTATTCAAACCTTAGAAGACATGTTGAGATCCTGCTCACTTGACTTTCAGGGTATGTGGAATCAATATTTACCTTTGGTAGAATTTTCCTATAACAATAGCTTCCATTCGAGTATTCAGATGGCACCATATGAAGCGTTATATGGAAAGAGATGCCGTACACCAACCTGTAGGGATGACGTTGGTGAAAGAAAACTTGTAGTTCCAGAACTGGTAGAGGAAACGATGGAAAAGGTGAAGGTAATCCAAAATCACATCAAAGCAGCTCAAAGTAGGTAGAAGAGCTATGCCGATAATCGAAGGAAGAATTTGGAATTTCAAGTCGGTGATCATTTTTTCCTGAAGGTATCTCCATGGAAGGGAGTCATATGTTTTGGTAAGAAAGGTAAACTGTGTCCCAGGTACATCGGACCTTTCGAAATTCTAGAACGAATTGGGCCTGTAGCTTACCGATTGGCGATGCCGCCAAGTCTCTCCAAAGTTCACGATGTGTTCCACGTATCTCTGTTGAGGAAATACATGCCTAACCCAACGCATGTACTCACCTATGAGGAATTGGAACTGGAAACCGATCTGTCTTATTGTGAAGAGCCCATCAAGATTCTTGATACGAGAGAACAAGTACTGAGAAACCGAATGACGCGTCTAGTAAAAGTCTTGTGGAGAAACCATAAGATGGAAGAGGCAATGTGGGAACCCGAGGAACTTATGATGAAGAACCACCCAAGTCTATTCATGTGGTAGTATTCTAGAAATTTCTAGGAGGAAATTATTTGAAGGAGGGGAGAATGTAACACTCCAAGCTTCTATGGTATGCTTCTCTTTGAATTATGTGATAGCGTGTGTTGTACGCAACACTGAGTTCTAACACACCATAACCAATCAAACTAGTCGTTATGAATAGTAACACCTACTTTTTGAAATTAAATATATTTTATATTTCAAAATGGACTTCATTTTTGGATTAGGAATATCAAATTTAGACTATGGTGAAATTTTGGTACTTTTTTGATAACTTTAATATTTTGATGAATAGTGGAAATTACTACATTTTAATTAAAAAACACTTTTTTAATCGAAATAATTGATATTGATAAATTATGAATTTGAGTGGTTTTAAAGTATATTTAGAATATATTTTTACCATTTAATACAATGTTGGTCATTAGACATAATTTCACAATTAAACCGAACATAAAGAAGTGTCAATCTTTTGATAGTTATTATCTCTTAAAAACACGCTTTTTGTTTTAACAACGGGAATTAGTTTTCAATTAATTTCTACCACTTCTTTATTTTTAATTCAGAAAAATGGATTCCATATTTGGAATCAGGATGTTCAAATTGTGTAAATAGTTACCTTTTATTTTTAGACATTTTGAATAATTACTTCGGTAATTATTTTATTTACCATGGTTAAGGGTAAATCCGGTAAATAAGGGTTAACAAATAATATTATAATAATTATAAATTACTCTAAAACGTGTCCTAACCTTATTGGTTGAAACATGTACGACCATAGTCATCTTTTGGTCTATTTTGGGACCCCATGGAGCCACTTGTAAGTGATAGGGACACTTTATTTTAATTAAGTTAAAATGAATACAAAAATGACACAAGCATATATCTTTTAGAAAAACAATTTTTACATAGAGTTATATATGTTGGATGTTCGACTATAAATATTCATTAGAAATCTAAAACTATTTCCTACATAATGATACTTTATTTATAATTTTTAGACATTAAATAATTTAATTTATTTATGACACAATGATGATGCAGTAATTACCTAATTAATGAAAAATTAGAATAAGTGATATTATAAATACCCAAATAAATATAATTTGATACTTTTAATGAATTAAAAAAAATTTCTAGGTCAATATGACATGTTAGTATTGATTTAATTAACTTTTTTCTAAGTAATAATTCTGTTATGAGTTTAAAAAAAATCAATTATTGAATAGTGTCAAAATTGACATAAAAGAGTTTTTAAAACAAATATTATATTATTAATTTATATTCAAAACCTAAAAATCTAAGGTTCGGCCAAGAGAATTATATAATGATAGGTGTATCATTAATGTACCACTTTGTGGTCGTTTGGATGTATATGGTAAGTTTATTAATCATATAATATAAAAATACAAAGTGACATTGTAAAAGTGAAACTAATTAACTAAGAGTTAATACTTAAATATAAGGTTAATATAGTAAACCAAACCTGTATAAATACTATTGGTTGAGTGGTTTTAGACCCATACCCACATTAGCCTTTAAATAATCAACTTTGGAGCCATTAGAAACCTAATATGAATTTATTATAAATTAATATTTCTAGCTTTTCCAAAGGTGCCCCTCACCCCTCTTATAAAAGGGCACTCACCCTTCTCATTAGTTCACACCTTAAAAGCCTTTTGGTTCGGCCAAAATCTACACAAATACTATCCCAAATTCCCTCACTACAACCTAGAGGCCTTATTTTGATCATAAAACCAACCTAAGGAGCCCTAGTGATCAAATCAAAAGGAAGAACCCGAAGAAGAGGTAATGATTTCACCACCCTTTTCCAAGTTCCTTTCTTCTTCCACTTCTTCTTCCTTTGTTATTACCATTGTAAAATAATAACTACAGTATCATATATATACTGTGATGTTATTATAAATATGGTACAACCATATTCAGTATTCTATCCATCTGTTGAATAACATGTCACCATACGTGCGTACGTATGGCTTACCGTCTCCACGTCGTGGTGTAATTGTTATTCAATAAATTATTATTTGGATGGGTATAACGATGATGTGTAATTCATGTAAATAATAAATGTAACATGATAATGATTCTGTATATATGATATACCATCCAATTATATATTATTTTAATATCAAAAGAATGATATTTTTGTTCGTGCGTACGTACGGACTACCGTCTCCACGAAGGCGATGAGATTCATTCTCCATCGTATCCATTCAAGTATAATTCTCATTTGATGATTAATAATAGTTTCTAAGGACTTGATATCATTCTATATATGATTAAGATACGACCTATCCATGATAAACACGACTTACATAACAAAACATATAAAAGAAAACGAGTAAGTTAACACCCGAAACAATGACAATACTAAGATATTATTAACAAATCAATGTTAAAAGATCATATATGATGTCATATTCTTGTATAATTTAATAACAATTATTTCACCATTATACAAGAGTTTAACCTTCCCCAACCAAGGAAAAGTACAAGGTAAGGGTTATTTCACAATCTCTTCATTATCCGAGGTTGTTTATACATAATAATCCAATGGGATCTCTTTATCATCCACATCCATGTTTATTAAAAATGTATTTCAAAACATTTTTACTATTTAAAAGAATATGGGTTAAAGTCATTTATACTCTCTTTTGAATTTTTATAAGAGTTTATAAAGGAATTTTTCTGTCATTTTCCAAACAAGGTGCTTTTTATCCTTTTTGACAGAATTAAGGTAAGAATGTTTTTTAACTTATACGGCGGGTGCAGTTATTTTCCGCCATTATAAAATCGCCGAAGCTTCCCTTATAAGCTTATAAAAATATTTTCAAAGAAAAAGTTTTATTTTATAAATATATGACTCTTAAATTATTTCAAAATAGAAAGAGATATTTCTCTAAAAAGAGTTTTTATTTCATCTATGTCAACATCCTTTGATGGATTTTCCGCTTATTTGAAGTTGATTTATTATGATACAAAACTTCTATATTGTATTGAAGGTTTTGTGATATGTTTGACTGTGGATGTGCTATTTTTATAACATTCATAGTTTATGGTGAAAGTATTGACATTTCTTATGATAGTTTTAATACGAATGTTTATGTTATGTTTAAACCTTTTCATATGAGAATGCATTGGACTAAATATGTGACGGGTGGAGCCCGCTATAGCTCCTCGATGAATCGGTAGGTCTAATGAGACAAACTAGTGTCTTGGTACAAGGCCTTGGAAAAATCTTATTTGTAGTCTTGGCACGAGGCCTTGGCTATGTGGTTACGATAGTCTAGCATTATGCATTCCATCATTATGATAGTGGTTATTGATTTTTCATGTGATTATTCGATTAGTAGAATATCCATGTGAATAATTAAATGGAATTCTTTCATTTTATTCCTTCCATACTATGTTGAAGTTCAAGTTTAAAAGGATTTTTTTAAGTTATACATTGCCTTAAATGTTTATTCTTATTTATGAAAGTTTCCGCTATATTTTTATCCTTACAGGGCAATTGAGCTCACCCCTTTTCTATGTTTTATTTTTCCCAGGAAGTAAAGAACTAATTTATGAATGACCTGCAGGGATAGTATGTGGGGATATGAGTGTGGAATATGGAGTCTATGTTATTGTAGTAGTTTTTCACTTTGTGATTTAATGTAAAACTTTATGAATATATCTAGTGTTTCCAAGGATACTAAACCAATCGGTCTTTCGCGATTTGATCTTTCTTGTGATCATGACAATGTTATGTAATAATGCACCGACTCTAGGTAACTAGGGTCGGGGCATTACATAAATATCTTATTATAAAATAATCTCAAATAGTATCCTATTATATGATTCATACTATTATTTAAATGGATTTTTTTAATATACTATTAGATAGTTATATCTCATTGATTCATACTAAATATTCTTGGTCGAGAAAATTAAAATTTATTATGGTTATTACCACATAATATGACAATTATGATGAATATTTTACCAAAATAGATTCATTGAAATTATATTAATTCATTTTTATTTATATTTAATTGTGAAATCTATTTTTAAGAATATGTATAGAAGGAATAATTATAAAAAATACAAATGTTTATTTAGGTTGCGTAAAACTACCACAATTGAAATGATGAATTTAATTGAATTTTAAGAAGAATTGGATGGACAATTGATATTATAAATTTAAAAAAATTTTATATTATATTAAAACCTATATTTTAAAGTTACTTTCATTGATCATAACATTTTTTAAAAATTTTAAGACTAGTATTGAAATGAATAAACATGTGTTCTAAATCCCATATTTTTTTGACATGGTAATGACTTATTAAAATGGGTTTGATGAGAGTTAATGATTGATATTTCTTCCAATAAATATAAAAAAATTATATTACTATGATAATGGATTCATTTTAGAATAAATGGTTAGGTGTTTTTAAATATTTTTCATAGAAAATAATAAGATGTAAAAAAAGAAAAATATTTGGAAACGTCGCATTAATCTTTGAGTTGCCTTGATTGGATTGAGTTTAAAGCCTTTATAGGAGGGAAGTTTTGTAAAAATATAGGCAATATATTATTTAAAGGAAGTATATAGTGGTATTTTTTTATAGAGTTGGTATTGTATGAAATTTTGGATGTTATGAATGTGGGGTGTGTGAGGGGTATTTATATAGCCTAGGGAGTTGGGTATTTTATATTAAAGTATTTATTATACTATATTTTATGACATATACTATGAATAATATAAATTCTAGTTAACTTTAACTATTTATGATTGAACAAATTAATTTTAATTTATATTAAATCTTGGATAATTCTGAATGAAGTTAGGGAAACCATAAATTGAATGAAAATAACCAAAATAGATTAATAAATGAAAATATAACTTAGGTTCAAAAGTATAAAATATAGGTTTCAATACAACCTATTTTCTTTAAATAAAATATTTTACTTCTAAAATCTATTTTATAATGAAAAAACCATTTTTTTTATATTTTTAAGCTATATTTACATCTTGATGATTTAAAAAAAGTTAAGGTATTAAAAACTAAAGTTTTTACTATTAAAAAATTAACTTTTTTAAAAAATTCCCAAAAATTTACCCTAAAGTAGCATAAAATGGTTGATGCAAAAAATGAATTCATTTTTATAAAATTAAAATTGAAAATATTATAATATTATAAATTACAACAAATTATTCAATAAATGGTAAAAATATGCTATGTAAATGTTATTTATTTTACTAAGAGTGACCAAATTATTATTTTCTATCATTCATAATTATTATATAATTTAATGTTCCCACTATATCACGTAGTTTGAATGTGAGGGTTTCAAATAACTGTTAGCCAATTCAACTAAATTCTTTGAATGAAAAATTTTACACCCATTGATTATTTTAACGTCTTTATATATTAGTAAGAATGGATATCGTACATTTATTAGAACATTCACACAAAATTCAAAATATGATTTAAATAAAGTTTAGAATATTTAATTTATATAAATATTGACCCAAATTTGCAAATCTTTACCTTGATGTTTCAAATTCTGATATGAGACTTGGGTTTTCTGCTAATATCAACTATGATTTCAAGTTCTATAAAAATGAATCACCCTGTAGCCTATAGTGTGTAAAGGAATCACTCTTAAACCTATGATGTTCATGAGAATTAACTTTAACCCCATGTTATCTCATAATAGGTATTAAATATCCCAACTGGTATAAATTCTATTTTATTGGATTTGTCATGTTATCCATGGTTCTATATCTAAAAAGGATCTTCAGTAATCTCTTAAATCTCTTTGTATACAAATATATGTTCTTCATCATCAATATTAGTTCTTTGAATGCCAAGGAGTGAATACGTATGATAGTATTTACATAATCTATACAATTTTATGAATTTTTGTTAGATTTAACTTCTAAATAATCTCATCTTCATTCATGTAAACTAACTTTGAGACTATATAAAATATGCAAACAGTTGTCCTTGCTTAATATTTTTGGGTTTTTTTTCTTAAGGATACCCAATTATTTTGTATACATCAATGGAAAAAATCATAGGTATATTGATATAAAACGTTTTTATACACATAACACGATGTTCTTAAACTTAAAGAGTGGTCCTGACATTATAATTTTTAATCTTATGTACAAAGTCATCAATTTATTCAAACCATGTAAAATTTAGATCATAAAGGTCTAATTCTCAACCGACACACAATTATTTATTCTTATGAGATAACTTCCTGAAATTCTTTATTGTAAAAGCATCATCACAAAATTAATTATCTCATTAATTTCATCAAGAAAGGAATAAATTCATGTTATCCTTACCTGAGAATTGATCATTTTTAGTCTCTTTAAAAAATCTAACATTAATGGTGCATCTTTCCAATATTTATTAGAATCATTGACCTTATCTACAACTCCATTGTGCTTCTAAAAAATATTCATTATTTATTAAAAATTTTCAAAAAGTTCACATAATAAAAATTCTATAGATTCTTAATTGCATGTAGTTCTTGCCAGATCACCTGAATAAACCCCTATTTCTCTAAATCTTAAGGTAAACTGCTCGAATGTATGAATTTCTTGCGATTAAACTTTTCGTACTGTTATTTAATTCACAATATTTATAAGATATGAATCACATGGATCATTATTTCTTATTATTAACATTAAAATATCTATACTATGTACGGTTATCATATTGATTTTCGTTCATGGATAACTCATGAAAACTTTAACTTCAGCTATAACATCCAATTTAGCTTCAATTAGTCCACACTAACCCTCTAAATTTATTCTTCTATATATAGATATAAATCATTATATTATTACCTAAGAGAATATATAAAATCCAATTATTTTTATATGCACATCTCTTTTAAAAGTATATTATGTTTGATTTTTTATTGGACATGTAACACTAAGCTTTATGGATCAAAAAATATTATTATTTAGTATTATCATTATGAATTAATCATTGAATTGGTGGGTATAAAAATGAGTAAACAAATTATTTAATAATAATATATATAAAAATATATCAAAATTACATACACAATTAATATTTATTTATTCAAAAATATTACATAATTAATCAATTTTTTGTAAAGCCTTTTTATGTTTAAAAATTGATTTTCCACAAAAATGGTTTCTATTACCTTTTGAGAAAGAATATTATTAATAATTTTTAAAAATTTTAGAAATTATTTTTCCATGTGACCCTTTCATTTTGGAAATAATTATTTCAAATTTATCAACTGGTCAAATATAAGGATTATTACGAAACGATCAATTTTCAATGAATAGTAAAAAAATACCAATTTTATAGAAAACTATCATTTCCATTAATTTATATAAAATGTCAAATTTTTTTATTTTTTAGAATATATTCAATTTATATTTATTAATATAAATAAAAAAATCCATTATAGTCAATATTATTTATAATAATCATTTTGAAACATTTTCTTAGGTGAAAATGCATTTGTAGGAAATACAGGTTTTCATCACATTACATGTGATTATTTTAAAACTAATTTATTCCACTTATAAGGATTAAATATATAAAATGGGTTCCATATTTTGAATTAGTATTTCTTGATTTATTAATCATTTAAACATAATTTTTTGTCATAATGAATATTAACCACAGTAAAAATGTAATCGCCATGATAATGGTAAAACAGGTAAAACAAGGTAAAAACTATGAAATAAGGCTTAAAAATCACTCGTTACTATAAATATAAATAAATTTATGAACATAATTCATCCATATCATTTTCCCTTTCAATAATATGGATTTTTATTCTCACTTTTCTTTGATAATGACCATTGCATTATTTTAAGTAATAGAAAATTCCACTGTAACCTTTTCAGGCATTTAATATCTACAATCTATTTTATAGGGATAAAAACATGGTATGAATGTTTATAAAAGTATATTTTTTCATTCTAAATTTTATTGTACTATGTTAATTTATTTTAAATTTTTTGTGATGAAATAATTACCTTAAATTCTTATGCACTACAGACATTGTTCTTGTACATATAGTAGAAAACTCAAGTAAATGATTTTAAAAACAAAAATAATAATATCCTTTTTAGATTTACGGTGTTAATTGAATTTTTTTAGATATATATAATTTATTTTTTATTTCATAATATTTTATATAAGAAAATAAATTTTTGTATTGATAGTTTTTATATTAAAATTATATGAATTTTCATGAAAATAACTTTAATGATTCTTTTGTTAATTTATATTCTATTAAAATATTAAAAATTAATAGAAAATAAATCAACTTCCAATTGAACTATAATTTCTATATAATATCAACCATTATCCATTTCTAGGTCAATTTTCTTTCTATTGTAACGTTCTTGACCCCAAAAGAGTAATGAACTTTGATATCATGATAATTATCAAAAGGGTTAATTGGGCATAAAAACTGATATATAAGGGACACAACATCAAAAAACAAGTCCACATTTCATTGTATGTGAGGATTTTTTTATTCCCATCCTATATTTGAAATGTATTAATTTCGATCCAATTATATATGAAAATTAATTTATATTAATTTAAAACATTATATAATTATAAGAGAGTAACTCTCCTCTCATATATTAGGAAACTACTTAACCTATCATCCTCACACTTCATAGGATATTTATATTGGAAATTATCTACCAATAAAATATAAAAATAATTTCCCACTTCATATATGTCTTAGTATCCCGAAAAGACCGTCATATAAATCTTATGGAGTATGAAAATGGAGGGTTTTCAAAGATGAGTTGATCGTCTTGGAAAAGCATTTTCATTTTACATATTATACTACATATTTCAATTTTATACTAAAAATTACAATATAATAACATTAATTTGTTTAATATACTAATATTTTATTATGTAAATTTAATTACCTTACTCGTAACATTTTTTCTTTATGAGGAATGAAAATATCATTTATATGTACATTTGGACTACCACCTCGGCGAAGTGACATGTTTTTTTTCAGCACCACAAAAAAGGGTAGTTATTAGGAATTATTTCAAAAATATATATGATATTGATGAAATAATTATTATCTACAAATATAGTATATTTTTTATCTTCGTTCCATGTCACCCTTTAGAAAATAATAACATCACTCATGTATATGTGTGGAATACCTCCTCCAAGATGTACCATGATTCATTCTTCATGTATTACATTCATGTATGATTGTCAAATTATATTTAATTAATAAAAAAATATATCATTATTTTTATTCATGAAATGTTGTATCAATGACCTCTTGGACCATGTTGAACCTATCAAATGTTTTTTGAAATTTCAAACTGAACATCTTCAAAACACTCGATGTGAACATAACTGAATAAGTAATTAAAATTTTCATTTTAATAAATTGAATAAATATTTTAATGAAAATATAATATAACTTAGAAGGGACCTTAAATAATTCACTTATTTATATAACTTTATTATAGATTATTTAAAGGATATAAATATCATGTTTGGACCTAAGGTACGTTTTTCTTAATTAAACATTCATTCATAGGGTTATATTACTACTTCATTCACTATGTCACAAAAATATAATATTTTAAGAGGCATATAAATTTATTATAGGGTATTTACACTTAATTGTCATGATTTTGAAGTTATTACTCATAACCCCTACATTAATTTATTATAACTTCAATGATATGATCTTTGAAAGGATTATTAATCTCATTTTAATTTTCTTGAGATATATTTCATGAGGTGCACCATTATTTATATGTATAGTGTAGATAAATCCCGATGAATTAATTTTTGAAAAAATAAATAATTTAATTCATTTCATTTACAAATCCATATCATATTTTTCATTTCAATGACTTCGGATTAAAATGTTACTAAAGAATTAATGGAATTATGTTAAAGTCTGATTTTAAATTTTGGATTGTTTATGACCAAGGTTCCTTTGGGGGGATGTTTCATTGTCAATGTTTCATGAACCAAATATTTATTATTATTCTATGGTTATTTTTATTTTTTACATTATTTTTAATAATTTTTGACTATTTCGAACATAAAATGAACATGAAAATGTTTTTAATAAAAGAAGACTATATTTTCTCTTTGGTCAACAAACATTTTATTTCATATCCATATATTTATAAATTATTTTCGATAATTTATGTTTTATTCTAAAATAATTGAATAAATTAACTTTTTTCCATTTCTAACATTATATAAAATGTTATAAAAAAATATTCATAGAATTTTTCGAATGAGTAAATATTTACCAATGATGTTATTGAAATGTTTTTTTTGATATATACAACATGAATGAATTTTCCTACTATCAAAACTATTCATTTATTTGAATATTATTTTATAAGTTTCATTTTTAATTTTAAAATTAAATCCATTGATAAATATTTTTTAATTTATAGTTTGTAAAGGTTGAAAAAAGATGATTATTTTCTCCTATATTTAAATAAATGCGTTAAATATTATTCTAAAGGTATTTTCATTAATGTTAAAATCCTTTATTGATTCCTCTAATTCACTAGAAGTATGCTCTTATGATATCATACATACCCAATATATATATGGATTATTATGATTTTTTAAAGTGATTATCAAGAAACCTATTTTATCTCCAAGGGAAAGTCAAGATATAAAGGAATGAATTTTTTTTAAATGATTCATAAATAAATGAAATATCTCATGTGTTATATTATTTTATGGTACTTGAAAATTATTGATAATGATGTGTGGTCCAAATATGTCTCAAGATGATGGGTGATTCTAATATATCTTATATGATGGGTAGGCCCGATTTAACACTTCAATGCATTGTTTAATCTTCCAAATATTTAAATGAATGATGGAAACAGTTAAATGGGGAGGTTTCTCTTACAGATTAAATTTTTATCTAGTTATTTATGACATGAGTGAACACAAGTGATGATGATAAAGATCCACGATACCAAAATATTTTATCTATACTTGAGTTTATAATTATTTCTTTGATCAATAATTATTTCACATAAATCGGGATTTATGACTCTTATAACTCTTGTATTTTCTAAAGATTTATTCATTTTCATATGTTTTATGATCTATTTTTTTATGGGTATGAAGTTTATTATATTTTTATTACTGTCTTTATAAATATATGATCATCTCATGGTCACTCAAGATATTCAATTTGTAATGCCTACGTTTACCCTTATTGAGAATTAGATCCCACCACTTTCTTATGCTTCATTTTCTCCACGTTATAAAGAAATATGTTTAGTAAGATATATCAATAAGGGTGTCATGTGGGAGATGATTATGTCTTAATGTAAAATTGGTAGTTTTAGGTATATTGGAAAAAAATTATTTCTTAAAAACATGGGTAATGATATACAATAGTTTATCCTAATTCTATAAAACTCAAAACATAAAAGACAACTAAGATTGTATGGGATCCCATTTTTTCTATTGATTTTGTGTGTTTTGGACTAAAAAATTCTGTCATGATTATTCTAATCATATAAAGATATTTAAATAATATGTTTCTAGCAATCAATCTATGAGTGTAGGTTTGAGATTTTATAGTTGATATTAGAGTGAGGTTTAGATTACGTTGGTGATTATAATGTATTATGGTTAGGTTAACTAAATATATTTTTAAATTTTATTTTTTTATATTATGAAGGATAGTCATATGTTTAGTGGATAAAATTATCCTTTTAAAGTCACTAATGATAATACATTCCTATGATTTGAATATTTTATTGGGAATATGGATGGATACTCTATTATGATAATTATGGTCTATTGGATATTAGGTTTTCCATGATGGAAGAAAACTGATTTTGTTACAAGGTAATATTTTTTCTAGATATGTATGATCATTGTAATAAATACCATTCAAGTATATAATATTGATTCTTGTTATTATTGAATAATTTCACTTATTTTGGAACACTATATGATTTGTTTAAATAAAAATACTTATGTCTAAGAAGGGATTTTATTTATAGAAGAAGAGTTAAATTATATTTTGGTTGTATATTTTATTTTATCTTAGATTAATGTTGATTTATGTTAATTATGGAAAATATTAGTATATTTTATAGATTATAATACTAGTGCATATACAATTTTCTATATTTGACTTTTTGAGTGACTCATATTTTTTTGAGATAAATATTAAATTTATCTATGACGAATATGTGATAAAGTCCTTCAAAATTTTGGATTATGAATTTGATACAAAATATATTTTTTAGTTCTATGTTAATTCTTCATGGATTAATTTATGATTAATTTTTGGTGTCATTGTTGAGGATTTTCAGATCAATGTGGTATTTATTGTCTATTATATTACCTTTTGGTAACCATTTTGGTTTTGGTTAATGTCTAAAGACAAGAGGAATAAATTGTTATTATTTTATGTCATTTCTGATTGTATATTATATTCCACTAATAATTTTTTTTATTTCAATAGAACTTGTTAGGGGAAAGTGGTAACCTTGAAAAAAAAACAACCAGCCCCATCTTAAACCATATCAAAAACTACTATTCTATACTAGAATAATTTAAAGGGGGTATAATCCTTCACCATGTAGAGGCTCTAATTGATAGTGGTTAAATCCATGTATTGATCATCCAATGTAATGTCTTTGAAATGGTCATCCATCTTTTTTCCCACATCTGAATTTTCCCCTCCATATTTATTTTCACCCCATTGATTCCTCTTTCCAAGATCCAATCCTATTTCAATATCTAAATTTTTTTCTCATAATTAAGATATACTTTGAGATTCCTACCAAAACATTTATCAGACACCTATTTTTTAATTTTTATATTAATGGTATCCTCTAATATTTATTTTTTTTAAGATTGTAGAAGCACTAATATATTTATTTTTTTAACTTCCTCCCTTCCATTATCCTCTTAGACATCATTAATTAACTTCTATATGAAAAATGGTTATGGTTCCAACATCCTAACAACTTAATCCTCCTTAGCCCAATCATAAGGAGTTTTAGCTTTCTATCTCTATTAACATGGTTATGTATGATAACATTATGTGTTTATTCAACGATCCTTACCTCTACCTCAACTTTCTTTAGATTTTTTGATGATATATTTACCATGAATTTTAGTTGATGATATATGTATTTTTTATTTTTTTCCTCTTGTTTACTGGAAAATATCCAAAAATATGGTTACCTTACTTTCAATTCCTCAAGATGGACCCAAAGATAGTTATTTCAAGGTAATCTTGTTTACATTCCAATAACAGTTTAGAGTTGGTTTTAGTGTCACTATAATTAGGATTCGTATGGGACCTTGATCCATACTTATTTATGTTCTATATTGAAATGAATGTTTACAACCCATTAGTATCTCCATACTCATCCTAATTTTCATTCCTATATTTGAAGTGGTTTTGAAGTTGGATTGAGTTTAAGGAATTTTGATGATCAAAATCCCTCACACCAGAGTAGTTGTTTCACTCAGACTATGAAATTCAAATAATAAAGAATACTATCTTGAATAAGTGTGGGACCTATTACAAACAACCTTGGTACCAATATTATCATCGAGATCCTACCATTTTCCCACACTCCAATCCCTTATATCATTTTCCAATAAAATAGACATAATGTAAGAGACAATTCTAACCTCTCTCAAGACTTACACTGCTGAATTCTAACTAACCAAATCATGCCTCAAAATATAAAATATGTTTGCAACCATCAGAACGAGATTCAATGGTCTCCTCCCTTTAAAAAAGGGTCATTATTTGATGTTTCATCAGTAGTAAAATAAAAAACCGGCGGATTAGAAGGAGGATCTATATAGATCCCTATGAATGTGATATAATCAGCCTCTCTATGTTGATTCATGTGTCCACTCTGGGATGCTAAAATAACGTTTCACTGATGCTTAAATGAAGAACAAAAAATGTACCCAAGTATTGAATAAAATTTCTTTCTTACAACAAAACTCTTCCAAACTATAGTCTAGACTAACTGTACTAGGGAATTTGAAAGTTCTACTTCAACACATATACATCAGAAGATAGGGTGACAAACAAAGATTGTTCTACTTTAAAAACAAAAAATTAGGAAAAAGATATTTCCTAATAGATTGATGACCAAAGTATTTTAGACCAAGGTATTTTAAAATGATAACCTCGTGGTTACCTTTCTCATGGTAAATTTTTAATAACAAAATTTATCAAATATGGGGAAAATGAGCTTTAACGAATGTAAAATATTATTACTTAAAAGGATTATTATAACATAGCTACTGAATTTTCGGTTATGAATATGGGTGACCAAATTATGATATATATATATATATATATAATGGTCCTATTTAATAATAATTTATATACTGATACTCAATAAATAAGAACACATTATTTAGAAAATTCTTTCTATGTTTGAAAATATGTTTTCTTTAGAAATTGTTTTTATTACATTTTATGAATGAATAATATAATTAATTTATACAACATTTAGAAATTTAATTTTATAAATGTTTATAAATTTTTAAGTCAACATATAAAAATGATCGTAAGTTGAAATTTTGGGTTTTTTTTTCAGAAAAGATTAACTTTTAGTGAATAGTAAAAATATTATGATTTTATAAAAAATTGTCCTTTCTATTAATTTATATAGAATGTATAATTATGTTTTAATTTTATTATTAAAATTAATTATTTATTTTTATTAAAAATAACCCAATAAATTTGATTATAATAAAAATTATTCTTATTTTTGGTATAAAAACAATTTTATACTCAAAAATGAATTTTTCTAGAAAAAAAGTTCTTATCATGTTTTGCGAGTGTAATTTAAAGTTAATTTATTTTACTTGTAGTGAATAAATTTGTTAAAATTAAATCTATATTTGGAATCATTATTTACAAAATTTTAAAACAGATAAAATTTGACTTCTTATTATAAAAAGTAACTTTTTAAAAAATGATATCAACATAGTAAAGGTAAAATAGGTATAACAATGTCATAACACTAAAATAAATCCTTCAAATAATCGATTAAAATTATGATTTCTTGTTATTTTAATTTGAAAACCCCTTCATATATTCAAATATATAGAGCCATAATGTGATTTGTTTTTGAAAAATACATTTATATTATTTTATATAACGGAAAATTCCAAAATTTCTCTTACTTTCCTTTAAAATATATTATATTTTGTGATAGAAATAAAAAAAAGATATTAATGAAAATAAAATTTTATATTTAATATAAATAAATACATTTATTATGGTGATTTTTTTAGTGATGAAATAATTAACTTATCTTCTTTCACAACACTGACACAATGCTTATAAAAGTAGTAGTAAAATCCTATAACTGATTTTAGAAACATTAGAATTCCTTATTATTGGTGATTTATGGTTTTACAAGAATTTTTTAGATAAATATATAATATTATTGAAATTGTAAAATCTTAGGTTCTAAATAAATTACTATATTCGAATTTTCCATAAATTCAATTATACTAATAGTTCTAAAAATTACATTAGTGGTATTTTATTTTACATAAAACTAAATTAAATTATTTCATATTAAGATAAAAACTATATGTAGTGACTTGAATCATAGTATCTTGAATATAGTGTATACTATATTATGTTAGAATAAGATAAAAGAAATTACACCCTGAATGACTAAATATTTTATTTGTGTTAGTAAAATATATATGTTTATGAAATTCATATTAAAACTGAAAACATAAAATACAAAAACTATTTTCATTGAGAACAACATTATTCTATTTAGTTTATCACTACATATAAATAAAAAACAATTCCTGGTATTATAGGGAAAATAAAACATAAGTAAGGGGTGAGCTCCAATCCTCCGTAATGGTAATCATACAATGAAATCTAGAAATAAATAAGTAATAATAAATATAGAAAAGATAATAATTGAATCACATATCATTTAATAAATAATATGAGAATAATATAGTTGATATAAATTTTGATTATACAATTCAATATAAATAATCACTTGAGCTTGAAAAGACAACCACATACATTATAAATAATATAATAATCACACGAAATATCAATAACAATATTAATAATTATTGAATGTGTAATGGAAAGCCTATAAAACAAATCATTAAGACCATTTTATAGAATATCTAAATAAACTGGTAAGGATTTGACCAAAACCCAATCTAGTTTTTCTCAGGAGAGTTACCGATTATTCAAGGGATATAGTGGTATCACCAATTATATACTATGTATGATTCATTAATCATATGAAATGGGTAAAATTTAATCAGCATAATCATTTTTATTAAAAAACTAACATATGAAATGTTAATTGTTACCCCATTAAATAAACAAAATAATTAACCATCCAGAGTAATGTGGTGTATGGTAATAAAGTTGTATATCCCATATCAAAGTGATCATAAAGAAATGAGATAAATAATATGAATGTTATCAGTACAACATATACTTTGTATATTATAATTAAATTATTAGATCATTGTTTTTTTATGAATATTAATACCATTAATGTTCATTAAATTTTTTGACAAAAATAATATTTTCATTTTTAAAATGACATTTTAAAACGAAAAGATTACAAATATTTTTGGAAAATAAATTTATTTAAAAGTATCCCCATAATTGGTTTAAAATAATCATTAAATAATTGAGTGGTCATGATGATAGAAAATTATGTTCATTTCATACATGTTAAAACAATTATTCCCTTCATATTTTTGATAAAAAAATGGGACTTACTTTGAGATTGAAAAAAAATTCTTTTTGAAAAATTCTTTTAAAAATTTAAAATGGGTAAAAATTTATTTAATAAATCATTTGGAAAAGGCTAAAAATGTGTCTGAAATTATTTTTAGAAAACATAGATTTTAATAAAAAATATTTTTTACCAAAGACTAAAATAATGTAGTATTTTCATAAAAAAGGTTTCTCAGTCATGCTAACTATATAAGTAAAAAAATATAGTATTACTTGAGAATGATCCTGAAAAACTATAGATTATGAAAATATAAATATTTTAAGATATAAATATAAATTAATTACCCAAATAGAAAGGTAAACATAAACAATCACGAATAATTATGAGATTGTGAAATAAACCTTTACCACTTTGGTATCATCTAAATTGTAAGCCCCATCAAATTAATTAGATCAAATGAAACATTAAATAACCTGAAGACAAATAGATTAATTATTTGGAATATTAAAGGGGTAGTATATACACTACACAAAGCAAATAAATTGTGAATATTGAAAATGTATCACTGATGTAAAAGTTAGATGAGAACCCCTTTATGCCATGTATGATTTCTATCAGACTTCTCTATACAAACATTAAAATGGATTTATGAATGTTATTAATTTATTACAGAACCATAATCATATTGATAATATTATATATTATCCTCTTATAAAAATGTTCCAATTTTTTCTTAATATAATTTTATTAGTTTTTTGGGTGTTAATTATAATGTTTTCCCATTACCATTTTATCATAAAAGTTCTAGTTATTTTATATAGGATATATATATAACATATATAGAATGATAATAATGTTATAAAAATTATGTTTACTTAGAATATACATTTTTGTTACAATTTCGGTGAATTTTTGATGTGGAACATGAATCACATAACTTCGTTGAGATGGTAGGTCATACATACGCACGAAAAATAATATCATTCCCATAAAGAGTGAAAGGGTAAGGAATTTGGGGATATATTAATGTTATATAATCAATATTATCTCATATATATAACACGTATTAATTAATTTTACCCTTATTACATTCAATGTGAAGTGTTTGTGAAAAATTAGTCACATCGCTCAGTGATTATGTAGTTTATCATACACACAAGTGATGTTATTTCATTTGATTTTAAATGGAACATAAAAAAGGTATATGTGAAATTACAATTCCATAATTATAATATAATCATAAATAACATATAAATTTGCTAAATTCATACCTATATACAATATTAAATGGCGATGATGGAAAATGAAGTACATAAGTTCGCGAGGTGGTAGTATGCTATACACACAATCAATTATTTCATTTCCCATTTAATAGAAGTGGAGATGGAAAAATCTTATGTCCTCAATATTATAATATAAAATTATTTTAGAGATAATTTTATTATAATATTTTATTTTTTAATAAATAATTGAATGTGAAAAAAGATGAATGAAAATGAAGGGGATTTATTAAGATGATTACATTCTCTAAGTGGGACCTCAATTGGATCTCCGTTTAAGGAACCTAGGTATGGTATTTTGGGAGGAAAAATAGCTCTAGTATACATATCAGAATGTTTGGGATATATTTTTTTAGTGTTTTTCCTAGCTAAAGGGCATGAGTGTTTTGAATAAGTGAGGAGAGGATGTTCCCTTCTATATGTGGGGAAAGGGAACACTATTAGAGATTTCTAGGAAATTTACCAAAATAACTCAAAATGAAAAATTCATTCAAATGATAAAAAGATACCAAATAACCTTGGTTTCTATATTATGATTGGATAAAGAGGAACTATAGCTATAAAATATGATTTTCTATATTTCTAGGTTATTTTAAACCTTATATTTCTAGTTTAACCCCGCAGTAACACATTTGTATCTTTACCACAATAATTATTTAATTAATTTTTTCGCTATTAATTATGGTAGAAAAGTAATTTGGACTTATTGGATAATTTAATTTTTTATGAATCTAAATATTGAATTAATTTTTTGAAATTCATTCACATTAGTGGGTGATCCCAAGTTATATTTATCTCTATAGACATGATGAAAATGCAGGTTTCCAAAGATAAAATTCTCATAAGAATACATTGTTATAATACAAAACTAAAACTAAAAATTTATTTAAATTAACTAAATTATTGAAATTTTAATTAAATTTAACTACTTTTATTTTAATAATAATTTAAAATAATGTTTGAAATTATAAATAAAATAAATTAATAGATTATTTTTAATTAAAATTCAATATTTTTCACTATCCATAAAACATGAAACTTTTAGACAAATAAATTAACCAAATATAATTTATATATGATGATTTAAAAATTGAGGTTTCTGATTTCTAATACATTTTCATAAAGTGTTAATAAATAATTTTAAATTTTTGTGTGCAAAGTGTGACTAAGCCACCTTTTAAAACAATACAGTTTTCAGAAAAAAATTATTTTACTTTTAAATTATTCTTATTTTATTTCAAATAAATAGATATAAATTTCATTTATTTTATACACATATAAACTTATAATTTTAATAATATAGTTTTTCGCATTTAAATAATAATATTTTAATAGGTTATCATATTTCATTTAAACCTATTGTTGCAAGCATCATAATATATTGCAAATATTGAATTTATTTAAATAGAAATTTATCATCAAATATTTGGTTGTTACATTCTCTTTAAGTCTTTGCATTTTGTGTCATATACCCTATCGACTATGACGTTCTTATTTAAAAATCACAGGGTTTTACATTATATCCCCATAAATAAATTATAACCTCACAATTTAACCTTTATCTAGGTAATCAAGGTTTTGAAATATGAAAATAACATTGTTGGGAACCTACATCATAAAGTGGTTAATATGAAATCATATGGATACGAATGTAGGTGAATTATGAAGGTCAAACATAATAACATATTTCTAGGTTTACATATAAGAGAAAATTTGTGGGAAAATAAAACATATACATGAAATATAATACTATTACCCAATTATTAATATAGAGTGACAAAAGTCATTGATAAAAACAATATGATAGATAGAGAGAAGGTTAACGATCCAAAAACCCTAAATATGTGATTTGATAAGGGATAATTTGATTCATTAAAAAGGAAGCTAATAAGGGAACAATTTTTACTGAAGATCCTTTCATTGAGTTGAGGAATTATTTTACCATCTTGAATGGGAACATATGAAAATACAATTACTTGATACATTTTTATTTAATAGGAACAATTTCATCCTTTTGTTTTCTTTTATAAATTACCACTACATTTTTTACTCCATGAAATGAATATCAAAGATTAAATTGTTATACAAGAATCACTAAAATTTTCTTTTAACCAATTATCAAATCTATATAAGGGAAAAATGTTGTTCCTACAATCCTTACTAAAACAAAAATGGCATGTTTATGTTTTATAATAACACCAAAACTCCAACTTAATCAAATCCATAAGTAGTTAACCTTAAATATCATTTAAAATATGTATGAATAAATTTAAAAGGAAGTTCAATAAATCAATGTTATATTCCCAGACAATATAGAGTGGCTCTTAATGTCACCATTCATGTGGGAACCATGGATATTCTTTTCTAGAAATTTGGAATGGTTTTTTGTTGTTGTCAATCCTCTCATAGAAGACAATTACATTATCAGGGAGATTTCAAGGATAAGGGTCATATAGTTCTAGCCAAAATCAGTATTAAAAGTTTCATAATTTCCCAGTGTTCTCCAAATTTTTGGAGTCCAAATTTTAGAGAATGTAAAGCCTTGTGAAAAGTGGTTTTTTGAAGGCATTATGGAAACATGAAAAAGGCATGGGTTTCACTGAGATGGGTATCTTGAAGTGTGTTTTGTGAAGACATGAATATTCTAATAGTTATATTTGTGATTACAAGAAATGGAGCATTGCGAGTGAGCATCATGGAAACATGAAGGTTTTAACAGAAGCTCTGTGACTTTGATAAAAGGAGCATCGGAGCGGTGCAATGGTTGCTTTGATGGAAGGCTTCATGAATATTATGATCATTGAGAACATATAATTTAATTAGAATATTGCAAATAGAGGAGTGTTGTAGAGGCATTTTTGACCATTCCCAAAATTGTGCTGGAGGTGGTGGAGCTTCGCAGCTAGGTGAGCTAAAAAATAAGAGACTGCCCCTCTTCATTTGACACAAACCTTTCAGAGAAAATCCAGAATCACTTTGATTTCACCAATCAAGGGGTGATATGTGAAACTAGGATAATATGCGAGCTTGAGCTTTGTGAAAATAATATTTTAGTCTTGACTGAGGTCAATTACTCTATGTATTGAGTTCTTCACAAAGATGCGATGTTCTGTGTTGGATCAATGAGCATTATGAAGTTAGTTGTTCCACGAAGGTAGTTTGCTTTGTTATGGTAGGTTGTTCCATGAAGGTTGAGGTTATTTTTGACGGAGTGAGCTCTGCAAAAAAGCGAGCTCTATGAAGGAGTGAGATCTATGAAGAAGTGAGCTCTATGTATGTGTGAGCTCTCTGAAGGAGTGAGATTTGCAAAGGAGCTTGGTAAAAGAAAATTTTTGAGAATCATTTTTTCAGTGAATGTGGATTTCAGTGTGCATAAAATTATGTATATAGTGAATGGTAAGTCTTGTGATGAGTTTGAAAAAATGAATCAAGTACCTATATATCGAACTGACCTTTATGTCGATAAAATGAGTTAGAATTCTCTCACAGTAGTGAGCTAGGGGGAGTCAACAGAAGTGATCTGAGGGAAGTAGTGAGAAGTCCTAAAATCCGGTAAAGGTAGTGTACCTAGCAAAGAGTAACTGTTACCAAACAATTGTATTCCATAGATGGTGAAAATTAGTGGATTTTGGTACAACTGATACACTGTAGGAATATTATTTTTGGATGTAGCCCTTAGTAGTGAGCCTAGTAAAAATGTTGTTTCATCTCTTAAATGTGAATGTTTGATTTCTGATCATATCCATCATATAGGTTTAACGAGTTCCTAAGTACATGTGAAAAAGATTCATCACTTTAATAGAAAAATTTTACACCCAAATTCAACCCTCCCCTATGAGGGTGTCCCTGGGTACAACATTGCAAATATGTTTATAACTTGATCATCATAAATCCTTAACAAAAACCTTAAATTTTTGTTTAATATATTCTGTAAGTCAATAATTGTTGTAAATTCATATAAAGGTGGCATAAACCATTATACCTATATCCAAATTCCTGGTCACTAATACTATCCCTTATACATAACATTATTATATCAATATCCAGAACATAATAAGGGATATCCTACCTCCACCATGTGGTTTCTAGGAGGTTCAATCTATCCCTGGATAAATTTTCTTATACATGAGTAGCATTCTATATATGTTATCAAATACTTCATGAAATATGACTATCGTATAATCATTATATGTTTCATTATTCTTGTGACATAAATATATTTATTAAAATACTTTTACAACATATTTCTTGGATCCAAATTCATAAGAACATTAATATTTTTATTTTTGTGGTAACAATATCATATGCTTATCATTGATCCATTAGATTATTCTAAGTTATATTCCCTTAACACATGGAGAATTCATTTGTGTAGTGGCACATTTCCTTATAGTTAATGAATTGATCATTACAAGATTCTTTATTTCCCAGTAAATCATGAATTGTTTTTCATTTTTATCTACATATAAATCAACCTCATTTACATTGAATCATGTATGAAGGTGTTTCCTTCCACATGTGCCGCAAGTTGAAAAATCATTCTTTACCCTATTCCCTTTATCCATTATTTTCTATATCTTTCTCTTATTCTCATTCTTCCCTATAAAGTCATAAAACAGGGATAATTATTTCTTTTACTTGGTTTCATATGATACTATATCCTCATATGATGTGAAATTTGGTGAGATAATTTCACTTTATAGGATTTTACTAATCTCATCACATAAATAGTCAATAACTCTCTCTAGATTACGTATGTAGTCCCAAACATGCCCTGCTAACATTGTAATGTTGGATTCATACTTAGTGATGTTTTAAAATTCATTTTGACTTATACTCATGAATTTTAACCACATATATATTTTTTATGTTAAGGAAACTAATTTTTAAAGAACAGTACCTTCAAATCTTTCTACTTAATGATTTCTATTTCCTCCTCAGCCTTAGTGTTTTGAATTATTGGAAACATTTGTTCTACACCTCCTAATAGAAGATAAACTTCCCTCACAACATTTACCCATTCACTACTATATAAATAATGTAATTTATTCTAAATTAACTTTTCCATTACTCAACAAAAAATGGTTTTTTCGTCCCATTGAATAATGGAGGTTGTTGATGCAAGAAGTAGTCTAACATTGTTACACAGCATGGTGGATCTTCTTGTGCCTCCATACGTGAAACTTTTTTACTCATTACCTGAGTATTATACCCTAAAAATACTATATATTTGGTATTAATGATGTAATAATAATGACAAACTTCCATCACAAAAGATCATTTATGATCAGAGTCCTTCACTAATGAGTTGTTGCAATAAACATCATCACAAATGAAGATATATACAACAGAACATTGAAAATAAAACATAATTGCGATAGGTTAGGCACCCATCAAAAATGGTGTTTATATTTGTTTTAAAAAAGTAAATTGAAACAGAATGTCAGAGTTAATAATATTTCAGATGGATAGTTCATCCATCACAAATACTAATTTTTAAATAAAATAAAAAATAATAATTTAATTTAATATAATAAAAAATAACTAAATGTAATTACAAAATTAAACATAATTACAAATAATTAAATATAATTAATTTATTTAAAATATAATTAAAAATATTGAAAAAATATTATAAACATTAAAAAAAAAATAATAAAAAAAATAAAAAATAAATAAAAAATAAAAATAAATGTAACATCCCAAGTAAGTAATAAATAATAGATATTTTTATCTTTGTCTATTTATTAATTAGATACTGTTTTAGTGGCTTAAAATGAGAATAAATCAAATCTTAAGCATGGAATACACTAATATTTTTAAAAGATTGTTTTATTACCTTTTGATGGAAAACCATTTTAAAATAAAACTTTTGAAAATTTTATAATCTCTATTTTTCAAAATAAACTTATTCTTTATGATTGGGATATTGAAATTTACTTTGGATAAATTTTTGATATTTTTCTGACAATGTTCATTTTTTAATGAATAGTGAAAAAATACTGCTTTTTTCATCTAATTTAATTATATGGTTAGATTATCTTCATAATTGGTCTTAAAGTGTAATTTGAATATATTTTAACCATTTAATCCAATGGTGGTCATTAGGATTAATTTCTCTTTGTAATTGGGCATAAACTAATTCCAAACCTTTCATAGATGTTGTTTCAAAAAAACCCGCTATTTGTTTTGACAATAGGAATTATTTTTAAATTAATTATTGAAATTTCTGTGTTTGGAATTTGGTAAAATGGATTAAATATTTTGAATCAGAAGGTCCAAATTATGTAATCAGTACTTTTGTTTTTGGACATTATGAATAGTAACGACGGTAATTATTTTTAATTATCTTGATTAATGAGTAATCGAGTAGTTGAGGATAATCAAATAATATCATAATAATAACAAAATGACACCAAAATGTGTCCTAATTCTACTGGTTGTCTTATGTCCAACCATTGGATGCCCTGTTCCAATCTTGGGGACCCCATAGAATCACTTTTGTGGGAAAGTGACTTTTTATCTTTTTATTTTTTTAAAGAAAGTAAATATAACAAAGAATGTATCACCTGAGTAAAACATTTTTAATTTTGTCTAGATAGATGATATTATGGACTATACATATTCATTGGAAATCTAAAAATATTTCCTACATCATAGTATTTGTTTCATAATTTTTAGACATTAAATATATTAAATTATTTATGACATCATTATGATGCAACAATTACCTCATTAATAAAGGATTTAAATAAAATTAAAATATAATGTTAAAAATATAACTTAAAATTGTCAAAGACCTATTGGATGAGTCTATTTTGAACCCTTATCACCTTATCCTCATAATACATCAATGTGGGACCTTTAAAATCCGAAACTCATTTGAAAATAAAGTAACATTTTGTAACTTTCCAAGAGTGCCCCTCCTCTCCTCTTATAAAAGGCCCCCACCTCTACCTCCTTACCCACACCTCTCAAGACTTTGGATCAGCCAAACAATGCTCATTTTGTCTCTACACATCCCTCTATTCCTCCTAGAAGCCTCACATTGGGCAGAAGTCTTCCCAAGGAAGCCTTTGAGCTCAAGTCAAAGAGAGTTACCCAATTTTAAGGTAATGTCTTCACTCGTGTTCTTTTGTTTTATTTTTCTTCTCCAACCACCTAAACTCTTTTTATTAATTTCTTTTGTAATAAATTAAGTATCTTCAATATACTAGGATGTTTTTATAAGAATAAATCGATCTACACTTACACACACCTATATCTAATTGTTAAAGAACATAAGCTTTCTGTGGATGGTGAATTTCTGCCTCCCGAAACGATGATTGTTCAATATTCATCTAACACCTTCAAAGGTGGCCATTAAGATGTCACTATATTTCTAAATCATATATAATATGTTTATGTTTTCCTTAAGCTTATTTATTTTTCATTTATGGCATAACTTTATGGCATCCATTATGGGTATACGCGATATCTTCATTTTAGGAAGTGCAGACTACCACCCCCTCAAAGTGATTTGATTCGTTAATACCATATGTGGTACGTATAAAGGATAGATTTAATGATATAATATATTATACCATACTGCAATTAAAATACTATTATGTATCATTATGTTTTAATTCCATTAAATATGAAATATAAATGGATGTAGCGTTCAGGTGCATGTACGGCTTACCGTTTCCATGAACAGTGCATTTCATTTCTTACATCTAAATGTTATGTAATATTATAAATGCATGAATATACTGGATATATATGATATATATGATATCTACATCATTAATATAATTCTGGATATAATGGATATTTTACCACATGAACAACTTGTAATTATAAAGAGTTTATTTTTAATTTAATTACCAATGATCGTTAAAACGACCGTTATTAACTTAAATAATTACATAGTGTTCATGACATGGTAATAAGTGATATAAAAGGAATAATTAACTTGAAAAAGGTTCTAAATCAAGTAGAAATTAACTCAAGTTTATCATTCAGGAGGTTAAAGAACGATCGAGTCAAGTCAGACCCGAGGTAAGGGAACTTTTTAACCCAATTTCTGTTATTTGGGTTAATCTCCTACTTTCAAATTATGTCATGATATTATTATGTACTATCTTGTATTTATACATTATTTATGTGTAAATATAGTTAATATACATAATAGATCTACTTTATATAAAAAATGATCTTTGTAAGGGACTTCGTCTCAATCTCCTTTCATTGAGGCATATTTTGTTTTATACACAACTTTCTTTTATACGGTGTATAAACCCCTTTAACTTTTACCTTTATTCAAAGGGAATCCTTTTTATTCGAAACATTTACTAAATGACAAAGGGGAATGTTTTTTTGTCGTATGTATGCGGCGACAACGACTTCTCCGCCGCCGTGACCATTATTTGAGTTTCGGCTTCCTCTACAAGCCATACTTTTTTTAAATTAAAATTAAATACCATGTTTTAATTTTATTTTATTTTGGTATTGAAAATGGTTTTCATAATGCTTTTATATCAATGTGTTGTATTGATATCTTTTGATTGAAAATTGGAAATGTGATGTTTCCTTTATGCATGTTTTATGTGATACGATTATGTTTTGGTTCTTGGGAATTATTATGAAGACAGGTGGTTCCGTGATTAAACTAAGGGCTGGTGAGCATGATATAGCTCTCCAATGCATTTGGTAATGTGAAGGAGTTAAATGTTTAGGTTTCTCTGAAGAGATTTTGGGAATATACTGTGATGGGTATTCCAAACGTAATAAAGAGGGTTACTCCCTATGTAAGAATGTTATGAATGCCTCATGTTACCTTTATGTCTTATGATTTATATGAATTATTCATGATTTGATGAGGTATGTTAAAGTGATTTTGTTTTATGAGTAAAGTATGATTTCATTGATTCTTATGTATACATTTACTCATGTTTCCTTTCCATATTTTCATATCCCTTACTGAGATTTTTATGCTCATCCCATGTTTTTGAAATGATTTTCACAGGTTAAGGGAAAGTTACATGATGCGAGGATAGTGTCAAGGAAGTGTCAAGAAAGAATCCATGTTTTATATTAAATATGTTTCCATTGATGGGAAAAATGAATACTATCTTTTATGTAACCACTTTGTTTAAATGTGGAATGTAATGCAAGTTTTATGATCTAATTCTCTAAAACTCTAAAGATGAAAAGTTCCTCAATGTGTAATCTTTTAATAACTCAAGATTAAGTGAGGTTTAAGGCTGGGGCCTTATAGTTGGTATCAGAGGTCGGTTTAGATAACTTTAGGACTTAGAATTTTATTAAATGATTATCCAAAAATATTTTTTTTAGGGTCAAATTGATATGATATAGCATTTGAAGATTACCATGTTGCATCATCTAAGACATGTTTGTTCAGAATGGTTTTCTATAGAGGAAACAAGGAATTGGTGCTAGGAAGGTATATAGAAGGAAATAACCTTCCGAATCAGCATCCTGAGATGGTCGAAATTGGAACTGAATAGTTAGTTGCAGTAATGGCGCAGTTGACTCAAGCGATAAATGGTGGCGGTATCCATGCACGAGATCAGCCAGATCTACTGTAGAGGAACATGTCAGTGGTGGAACATTTCATGAGGCAACATCCCCCATCATTCAGATGATCATCTGACCCTGTGCTAGCTGAAGGGTGGATTAATGCACTGGAGAATATTTTCAATGTCATGGGGTGTTCAGAAAATCAAAAGGTTATTCTTGCTATTTACTGTTTTGAGGGTGAAGTAGATCAGTGGTGGTCAATGGTTAAAAATACCAGGGACTCTAATGATATTGATGCTCTCGACTGGGATGAATTCAAAGGTATGTTTCTTGAGAAGTATTTTCCTAAGGCTATTCGCCTTAGGATGGAAAAACAATTCCTGGAATTGAGGCAAGAGGAGGACTCAATGGCTGCCTATGAAGATTGGTTCACTCGATTGGAAAGGTATGCTCCAAATTTTATCCTAGACCTTGATAGTAAAATCAATAATTTTTACTCAGGATTAAAGCCAAAATATCAAAGGGCTTTAGATTCTCGTGAGTTCAAAATTCATGAAAAGCTTGTTTGATGTGCTGAGAAGGTGGAAATGGAGTTTGCCGATGATGAAGTGTTCTATAACAACCAACAAAATAAGAGACCGAGGTGGCAAGATAAAGGGAAGAATTATTTAAAAAGTCATGATGGTAAGAAAACTAATTTTCCTATTTGTGATAAATGTGGGAAAAGGAATGATGGGGAATGTCTTATGAATTCTAGAAAGTGATACCGATGTGTTAAGATGGCACATAAGACTCTTGATTGCCCTGAAAGAGATCAGGGTGATGGTAACTCCAAATTTGATTTATAGTTAGTGAAATGTTTTAAGTGAAATGAGATGGGTCACTATGAAAACGAGTTTCCAAAAAAGAGCTTGAGTGAGGGGAAGCAGTTAGACTACAAGTAGAAAGGGGTGTTGAAATCCTTTGCAACCACTTCAGCAGATGTCGGGCCATCAAATGAAGTTGTATCAGGTACTTTGTTTGTTTTTTCAGATTATGCTAGTGTGTTGTTTGATTCGGGGTCTACACATTCTTTCATCTCTGAAAACATTTCTAGTAAAATGGGAATACCATCTCAAGAAATGACTCCTGAAATTGTGGTAAAAACACCTGGTGGAAATGTTGAGGCAAAAAGCATTTATAAGAATATCCCTATCCTTATCTGTGGAAAGAACCTACTTGAAAACCTTATTGTTTTACATCTAGTAGAGTTTGATGTTATCATGGGTATATATTGGCTCTCTATTTACCATGCTAAGATTGACTGTAGAGCTAAAGAAGTTTCTTTTCAGAAAGACTTTCAGTTTGTGTACAAGAATGAACCCTTAATGTTGATAATTTATCAAGAGGTCGAGAAACTTGTAAAAGATGGAAATGAATGTTACCTTGCACACATCGTTAAAAACAAAGAAACTGTTTAGATTAATGATGTGATAGGGGTAAATGAGTATCCTGATGTTTTTCCTGAGAGTTGCCTCGAATAATACCAGATCGGGAAGTTGAATTTACTGTTTACTTAGTTCCTGATGCTAAGCTAATTTCAAAACCCCCTTGTCGAATGGCTCAAATTGAACTTTTAGAGTTGAAGGAGCAATTGAAAGATTTATTAGAGAAAGGTTTCATTCGACCTAGAACATCACCATGGGGTACTCCTATTTTATTTGTTAAAAATAAAGATGGTTCTATGAAACTTTGCATCGATTATAGATCCTTGAATAACATCACTATTAAGAACAAATATCCTTTGCCTCATATCGATGATTTGTTTGATCGTCTCTAGGGAGCTCAGTATTTTTCAAAGATTGACCTGAGATTGGGGTACCATCAACTGAAGGTAAAGAAAGAAGATGTTCCGAAGACCACATTCTATACAAGATATGGCCATTATGAATTTGTAGTAATGCCTTTTGGGCTAACCAATGCACCTGCTGTATTCATGGACTTAATGAATAGAATTTTCCATGAGTTCTTCGATAAGTTTGTGGTGGTTTTCATTGATTATATTTCAGTTTTTTCTAAAATTAAAGAGGAGAATGAAAGACATTTAAGGGTTATTTTTCAAACCTTAAAAGAAAATTAATTTTATGGGAAATTCAGAAAGTGTGAGTTTTGGTTAAAAAATTTTTCTTTCCTTGGTCACATTGTTTCTAAAGATGGGATAACTATTGATCTTTCAAAAACAAAGGTTGTTGAAGAATGGCCAAGACCCACAAATGTAACTAAGATTCGTAGTTTCCTTGGTTTGGCATGATATTACCAAAGGTTTTTTAGAAATTTTTCACGGTTATCTAGTCCAATTACTAAGATAACTTGAAAGGGTGTTAAGTTTATCTGGACAAAATAATGTGATGATTGTTTTCAGGAACTGAAAAAAAGATTGGTGAATGCTCCAATTTTGGCACTACCTTCCAGGAATGGTGAGTTTGTTATCTAGAGTGATGCTTAATTGAAAGGACTTGGTTGCGTCCTAATGTAGAATGATCAGGTAATTACTTATGCTTCACGACAGTTGAAAACTCATGAGGTAAATTACCCTACACATGATTTGGGATTATCTACTATTTTTTTGCTCTAATAATTTGGAGGCATCATTTGTATGGAATAAAGTGTGAAATATATACTGATCACAAAAGTTTAAAGTATATATTCTCACAGAAATAATTGAACATGAGACAGAGGAGATGGCTAGAATTAATCAAGGATTATGATTGTACAATTCATTACCGTCCTGGAAAAGTAAACAAAGTGGATGATGATTTGAGTCGAAAAAGTAATGCTCCTTTAACAATGTTGTATTTGGGATGTGATACTTTGGTTAAGGATTTGATGAACTTTGGCATAGAAGTTTTTGGTGCAGGATTTTCTTCTGTTTTGTTTCAGGTATCAGTGAAATCTTCTCTATCAGACAGAATCAAGAAAGCACAGAAGCAAGACAGCTAGTTTCAGAAAAAGGTAGAGCTGGCTCACAAGGGTAAGTTGCCTGAATTCAACATTGATAATGATTGTGTTTTGAGATTTGGGAAGAAATTGTGTGAGCCTTGTGATTCACAGTTGAAGAGAGATTTGTTATGTGAAGCTCATAGTTCTCCGTTTTTAGTTCATCCTGGCAGTACTAAGATGTACAGAGATCTGCGGGAGTATTACTGGTGGGATGGTATGAAAAGAGATATTGCTGAATTTATTGTAAAGTGTTTGAATTGTCAACAGGTTAAAGTAGAGCGGAAGTTACCGAAAGGGATGCTTTAGCCTTTACCAGTGCCAGAGTGGAAATGGAAAAATATATCATGTACTTCGTTGTGGGATTTCTGAAGACACCTCGAGGTAATAATTCCATCTGGGTTATTGTTGATCGCTTGACTAAATCTGCTCATTTCCTTGCTATACGAGATAATTTTTCCCTAGATCAACTTTACTTTTTGTATATTAAAGAGATAGTCAGGTTGCATGGAGTTCCCCTATCCATTGTATCTGATCGTGATCCCAGGTTTACGTCTAACTTTTGGAAAGGCCTTCAGATGTCGTTGGGTACTAAATTAAATTTTAGTACAACTTTTCATCCTCAATCAGATGGGAAGTTAGAACGAACAATCCAGACTGTGGAGGATATGCTATGTGCTTGTTTGATGGATTATTAGGGAAGTTGGGACCAACATCTTTCTTTAGTTGAATTTTCATATAATAACAGTTTTCATTCCAGTATATAGATGGTACCATTTGAGGCATTATATGGGAAGCGGTGTCGAACTCTGGCTTTCTGGGATGAAGTGGGTGAAAGGAAGCTGATGTGACCAGAATTGGTATAAGAGTTATAAGAAAAAGATCATATGACACAGAAACACCTGAGAACAGCTCAGAGCATACAGAAGAGTTACGCAGACAACAGGAGTAAGGATATCTCTTTTGAGGTAGGTGATCATGTTTTTCTCAAAGTATCACCATGGAAAAGCATGATGTGGTTTGGTAAGAAAGGAAAGCCGAGTCCAAGGTTCATTAGACCATATGAAATTCTAGAGAGAGTTGGATCAGTTGCTTACCGAGTTGCTTTACCTCCGAGTTTATCTCAGGTACACAATTTTTTTCATGTTTCAATGTTAAGGAAGTACATGCCAGATCCATCTCATGTTTTGAGTCCAGAGGTAGTTCAGCTGGAAGAGAACCTATCTTATGAGGAACAACTGGTCCAGATTCTTGACCACAGGTAGCAAGTGTTACAGAATAAGGTGATTAATCAGGTAAAGGTTTTGTGGAAAAACCACATGATTAAAGAGGCAACATGTGAATCTGAAAATGCTATGAGGGATAAATACCCCCACTTATTCGATAAGTAAATAAATTGTGGGGATGAAATTTTCTAAAGGGGGGAAGGATGAAACATCCCAAGTAAGTAATGAATAATAGATATTTTTTATCTATGTCTATTTATGAATTATATAGTGTTTTAGAGGATTAAAATGAGAAAAAAATCTAATCTTAAGCATGGAATACACTAATATTTTTAAAAGATTGTTTTACTACCTTTTGATGGAAAACCATTTTTAAATCAAACTTTTGACAATTTTATAAGCTCTATTTGTCAAAATAAAGTTATTATTTATGGTTGGGACATTGAAATTTACTTTGGATAATTTTTTGGTACTTTTCTGACAATGTTAATTTTTTAATGAATAGTGAAACAATACTGCATTTTACATCAAAACTGCTTTTTCATATAATTAAATTATATGGTTACATTATCTTTTTAATTAGTCTTAATGTGTAATTTGAATTTATTTTTACCATTTAATCCAATGGTGGTCATTAGGATTAATTTCACTTTGGAATTGGGTATAAACTAATGCCAAACTTTTCATAGATATTGTTTCGAAAAAACCCGCTATTTGTTTCGACAATGGGAATAATTTTTAAATTAATTATTGCCATTTCTGTGTTTGGAATTTGGTAAAATGGATTTAATATTTGGAATCAGAAGGCCCAAATTATGTAATCAAGACTCTTTTGTTTTTAGACATTATGAATAGTAACGACGATAATAATCTTTAATTATCTTGATTAATGAGAAATTGGCTAGTTAAGGATAATAAAAAATATCATAATAATACAAAATTACACCAACATGTGTTCTAATGCTACTTTTTGTCTCATGGACGTCCATGGGATGCGTTGTGCCAATCTTGGGGACCCCATATAATCACTTTTGTGGGAAAGTGACTTTTTATCTTTTTATTTTTTTAAAGAAAGTAAATATAACAAAGAATGTATCACCTGAGTAAAAAAAATTTAATTTTGTCTACATAGATGATATTATGGACTATAAATATTCCTTGGAAATATAACAATATTTTCTACATCATAGTAGTTTTTTCATAATTTTTAGACATTAAATAAATTAAATTATTTAGGACATCATGATGATGCAACGATTACCTCATTAATAAAGGATTTAAATAAAATAAAAAGACAATGTTAAAACTATAACTTACACTTGTCAAAGACCTATTGTATGAGTATATTTAGAACCCTTATCACCTTATCCTCATAATACATTAATGTGTATCCTTTAAAATCCGAAACTCATTTGAAAATAAAGTAACATTTTGTAACTTTCCAAGAGTGCCCCTCCTCTCCTCATATAAAAGGCCCCCACCTCTACCTCCTTACCCACACCTCTCAAGCCTTTGGCTCGGCCAAAACCTACTCATTTTGTCTCTCCACATCCCTATATTACTCCTAGAAGCATCACTTTTGGCAGAAGTCTTCCCAAGGAATCCTTTGAGCTCAAATCAAAGAGAGATACCTGATTTTAAGGTAATGTCTTCACTCGTGTTCTTTTGTTTTATTTTGCTTCTCCAACCCCCTAAACTATTTTTATACATTTCTTTTTTAACAAATCCTGTATCTTCAATATACTAGTATGTTTTTATAAGATTCTTTCGAGCTACACTTACACACTCCTACATCTAATGGTTAAAGAACAAACTGTTTTTGTGGATGGCGAATTTCTACCTCACGAAACGATGATTGTTCAATATTCCTCTAACACCTTCAGAGGTGGCCATTAAGTTGTCACTATATTTATATATGATATATAATATGTTTATGTTTTCCTTAAGTTTCTGTATTTTTCATTTATGGAAGAACTTTATGGCTTCCATTATGGGTATAGGCGATATCTTCATTTTTGGAAGTGCGGACTACCACACCCCTCAAAGTGATTTGATTCATTAATACAATATGTGGTACGTATAAAGGATAGATTTAATGATATTATATTTGATAACATAGTGGAATTAAAATACTATTATGTATCATTACATTTTAATTCCATTAAATATGAAATATAAATGGAAGTAGCGTTCATGCGTACGCACGGCTTACCGTCTCCATGAACGGTGCATTTCATTTCTTAGCTATAAATGTTATGTAATATTTTAAATGCATGAATATACTGGATATATATGATATATATGATATCTAAATAATGAATATAATTCTGGATATAATGGATATTTTACCACATGAACAACTTGTAATTATAAAGAGTTTATTTTTTACTTAACTACCAATGATTGTTAAAATGACCGTTATTAACTTAAATAATTACATAGTGTTCATGACATGGTAATAAGTGATATAATAGGAATATAGAACTTGAAAAAGGTTATGAAGCAAGTATAAATTAACTCATGTTTATTATTCAGGAGGTTAAATAATGATCGAGTCAAGTCGGACCCGAGGTAAGGGAAATTCTTTACCCAATTTCCGTTCTTTGGGTTAATCTCCTACTTTCAAATTATGTCATGATATTATTATGTACTATCTTGTATTTATACTTTCTTTATGTGTTAATATAGTTAATACACATAATATATCTACTTTATTTAAAAAATGATCTTTGTAAGGGACTTCGTCTCAATCTCCTTTCATTGAGGCATATTTTGTTCTATACACAAATTCCTTTTATACGGTGTATAAACCCCTTTGACTTTTATGTTTATTCAAATGGAATATTTTTTATACGAAGAGTTTACTAAACGACAAAAGGGAATGTTTTTTTGTCATACGTATGCGGCGACAACGACTTCTCCACCGTCGTGACCATTATTTGAGTTTCAGCTTCCTCTACAAGCCATACCTTTTTTAAAATGAAAAATAAATACTGTGTTTTACTTTTCTTTTATTTTGGTATTTAAAATGGTTTTCATAATGTTTTTTTATCAATGTGTTGTATTGATATCTTTTCATTGAAAAGTGTAAATGTTATATTTCCTTTATGCATGTTTTATGTGATACGATTTTGTTATGGTTCTTGGGAATTATTATGAAGACGGGTGGTTTCGTGATTAAACTAAGGGTGGGTGAGCCCGATATAGCTCTCCAATGCAATGGGTAATGTGAAGGAGTTAAACGTTAAGGTTTCTCCGAAGAGATTTAGGGAATATACTGTGATGGGTATTCCAAACGTAACTAAGAGGGTTACTCCCTATGTAAGAATGTTATGAATGCCTCAAGTTACCTTTATGTCTTATGATTTCTATGACTTATTCATGATTTGATGAGGTAAGTTAAAGTGCTTTTGTTTTATGAGTGAAGTATGATTTCATTGATTCTTATGTATACATGTACTCATGTTTCCTTTCCATATTTTCATATCCCTTACTGAGCTTTTTGTGCTCATCCCATGTTTTTGAAATGATTTTCACAGGTCAAGGGAAAGGTACATGATGTGATGATAGTGTTAAGGAAGTGTCAAGAAAGAATCCCTGTTTTATATTAAATATGCTTCTATTGATGGGAAAAATGAATACTATCTTTTTTGTAACCATTTTGTTTAAATGTGGAATTTAATGTAAGTATTATGATCTAATTCTCTAAAACTCTAAACTTGGAAAGATCCTCAATGTGTAATCTTGTAATAACTCAAGATTAAGTAAGGTTTAAGGCTCAGGCCTTATAATAAAAATTAAGAATTAATTTTTAAGTTTTTAATTTTTAAAAAGGAAAAATATTTAAAAAGTAAAAAAATTTATTATATAAAAATAATTTCAAATAATTAAAAAATTTAAAAAAAATTAAAAAAAATACAAAATACAAAAAAATAAAAAATAAAAAAAATAAAGTTAAGTAATAAAACATAAAAGTAATTCAAAATTTCATCCATAATATGTTCTTCATCAAAAATATAAAAAATGATAGAACTTCATAAATCATCAACTGAAGTTTGGTGGAGGAGGATCACTCAAAGGATCAGGGTGACTAAAGCCCATAACAACACCATGCGCAAGACGTCACACTAACTCCAATATCTTCTCATCTCCTTGAAACTACTACTCAGACTCATCCCCTCACTCTTTCTCCATCCCATGTATTATCTCATCCTGAGCTCTCATCCTCTACTCATATTTTATAACAAACGACGACAACAACACTGACTCTCTATGATCTCCCTTCAAGCTCACCAATGTCATCATAAAAGTAGCACAATAACTCATAGGTTTTATTCGAGAACTAATACCAGTCATAAATCCTTTTTTAACACCATGAAAAGTATCTTGTATCCAGACCCCTTCATCGAAACCCAAATCACCAGTGGCATCTTGTTTTATATCGTATGGATTTCCCTATGAATGATAGGTTGTAGCCTCCGACATTTTATTAAAATATAATTATAAATAATAATAAATATAAAATTAATATTAATGATAATTTTAAATAAATTATGAATGAAAATATATATTTTTTCGGTCTCCTACAACTTTTCCTGTATGGGGTTCGGTATAAATCATCTTATAAAAATAAATCTCCATTTTAGACGGGTCAATAGAGGCCTATATAATATAACAAACATATAACATTTAATGTATACATACATTAATAAATAATATAACTTATCATATTTCATCAATGTATGAAAAATGTACAAATTTTGTTTCAATGTGTAACCTCTTGGCTCCCTGAATTTTGATGTGTAGATGATGACCTAATAAAAAAAGTCTCTCATACTATGTAAGAGAACAATCCATCCTATACCTAAGCTGAGAAATAGTTCAGTTGATGAGAGATGCAAGAATAGTCAAAACAAGAAGGAGAATATTTATCAATAACTATCTTTCAATAGTTGTGTATAAACTGACGAAAAAAATCAATTATATAAATATCTTATTCCTCTTGGATAATATCTCTTAATCTATCAAGAAGAAGATAAAATGAATTCTGAAAAACATTTAAAAATAATATATTAGTAAATAAATAAATTCTAATAAGTAAATTTTATTTAATAAAATACAATACAAGGGTCAGACATCTGGGTGAAGATGAAGATATGATGTAGGTCCCTTGAATCCCGTGGATGAGAAAAATAATTTCATAGAATAACACCTGCCAGCCTAGTAACTAAATGTGATAAACTGTGAAAACCAAAACAAATAATCCAAAAATTATTACCAAAATTAATACAAAAGTTTAATATAAAATAAATATCTTATATAATTAAACATAACATTGTAAATGAGGATCAACATCAATAGATATTTTTTTATGTGGAACATGATCTAGAATCATTAATCAAGAAAGAACAGACCCCTCCTCATAGGAACATTATCATGGGGGGTCAAAAGAATCTGTATAATAACTTTTAAGTTAAAAATAAGTGATAGAATGAAATAGATTTTCAAGAGAATGTTCTGCCAAATGAAAAAAACAATCTTACATAAATGGATTTTTTTTAAAATATCAAATAAAAAAACCAATAAATACCATATTATAATAATCTAACCTGTAAAAAATTGTTAATACATGTATCAAATATAGAAAACTAATAAATATCAGAATATAATAACTGCCTATAAATAAATATAGGAATATAAAACAACAATCATCATCTTATTCATCGTTTTCATCAAGAACTATACACTCATCGTCATCTTCAGCATCATCAACTTCTGAATGAATTTTTGTTTAACCAGTCCTTATTAATTCATCAACACTATCTATATCATCAAACAATAACAAGGGGGGGGGGGGGTTCATCATTTATATTTACATCTCAACATTTAAAATATCTATTTTGTGATGTTTTATAAAAAATTTCAATATCATTCACTTCCATAGAACAATTTTTATTTTTATTCCATGTCATTAAATTTTTATAAGACATTTCTAGTCATTCAAATCTCTAAAAAAATGATAGAAATTTTCATAATAAATCTTATGTTCTTGATTTTCTAATAGAAATGGTTAATTTTTTATAGAATTCTGTTATATTTAATGTCAAAAACTCCATGACATGGATGAAATCACAACCATTGATCAGTATCAAACCAATGACATTTAAACATTGTTACCTAATTTTTTCTTTGATAATGTAACTCAATTATTTTATCCATTATAGATTTAATGTAAACTTCACTTTCTTTATGATGATAACCATTCAAACAAACATCACTATTCATTGATTTCTTTGAGTCACCATATATTCATGTATGTAATAGTAATCTATTAACCTCATACCCATTATAAGATTTTAACAATTTTGACGTAGAGTTTTTTTCATGCATAATCAACTTTAAATATTATTTTCATATTGTGTTTCTAATAAAAAATAATAATTTATATTAATATATATCATTGAAAAATTAATTTATTTTTTCATAGAAAGAATCATAACATACCTATCATTGAAACCAATATGCAAAATTATGTTAACGTCATTCTTCAAGATCATCCGATATAATTTTTATAATTTGTTTATTGCTATGAAAATAATATAGTATAAATAAAATTTATTGTAAAAAAGGTATCCTTTATAAATATTTAACAAAATAAAAAGAATTGGTACTAACTATAAAAATAATTTCATTCCTATACAATTTAAAAGAACATATGTATGAGCTCTGTGGAGTTCTTCATCTAAAAGCAGTTGTTCATGATAACCACCCAAAAAATTTAGGGTTGATTAAAAAGTGACAATTGATGGTATGTGATATAATCAGAATTTATCTTCTTTAGACCCATTTGGTTATGTTTTAAATAATATTCCGATTGAAATTAATAAGAGAAAAAATTTGAAACTTCCTCATGAAAGTACACTTCTTCAATTGACCCTTGAAGATATGATTTTTTACATACATTATTATTTAATTTTTCTATAAATATCTCAAATGTGTATATATATCAGAATTGTACTGGTCATCCACATTTATCTTCATACAAAAAATGTAACATTAAATGTTCTATTATGTTAAAGAATCCTAGAGGGATTATTTTCTCCAATTTATATAAAATTAAAACAATACCCTCTTCGGCATACTCAATGAATCATAATATAAATTTTACACAAAAATATATTGAAATTAATATGATATTTTCATTAACAAAGAACATATTGAATAATTCAACACCCCTTTGAGACCAACATTTAGTAATATTTCCATTATGACATGGAAGTCATGTGTTTTTAAACTGGTAATATTCCTATTTTTTATGCAGTGAGAACAATTATAAGCATTACCATCTAGTAACCTCAAATACCAAATCCATTGACAAAATAATAAATTAATTTCTTTTGAAATTTTGTAAGTTGCTTTTGGATTCATTGAACTGCGTGATCTTTTATCTCTATAAAATTGAAGTTCTCGAAGACTACAAATATGGGGAATATTGAACCATTCCTTAAATTATATTTGCATATAACGGGAGTGTCTAACATTTTATAAAAAACAATTATCAAAAAAATCTTCTCAGTATGAGCTAAATCTACCATGCGACGAACTAAAAAATCAGACAAATACGAGAGGTCTTAGAAAATACTCAACATTATCAAATTATGACCCTTCCAAAAAACATTTATTTTTTGTTAATAAATGCTTGGTCTAAAATTAACATGATGTAATTAATAGATGATAGATTTTAACTGAATGCCATAGAGAAAAAATGGATATTAATATCTTTCAATTCACCCTTTTTTAAAATTATTTATGTTCTTTTGAAAAGTTTGGTCCGTAGGAATAAATTTACTATAGTAGTAAAAAATAACCAGTCTTTATCCCATTACCAAGAAAAATGGTTTTTTCTTATCCATGTAGTAAATAAATAATTTTAAACCATCTGTGATGCAAATATATAACATAATATTACCAAAAATTCATTTATCATCTATATTAAATCAAACATCCATGTAAAAAATATGACTTTAAACTATATAAAATGTATTCACACCATTGTTCCAAAATGAAAATAACTTATTAATTGGTGTATTCAAATAATCATTAATATTCATATTTGGATTTCTTGGAATTAAGAGTGACACACACACACACACACACACACATATATATATATGGTTCCTTTATTATCATCCAAGTAGGTAAGTATTTTGGAGTAATGAAATTAGGACAACAAGAATATTGACTACTGTAAGTTCCAAATGGAAGAAAACCATCAGTAGAAAGACAAAAACATAGGTTATGTGGTTTTAAATTAAAAGAAGGTTGCATTTGAACAAATGTTTTCCATGAGTCACCATGACTTGGATGATTTAATATAACATAATGGAAATGTTTGATTTATACCATGTCATAAATAAAAATATGTTTTGAGACAAAAATTAATGTTGTAAACACGGTTTAATTGAAAATTTCCTCAATTGTTTAATAGGAAATCTATAATATCCATGGTTTGCCTCTTTATAAATTGATTGTCCACATGTTGGAAAATTTACCAAGTACTCATAATCATCATAACATAATATGGAAATATATTAACATGCATGAAACTTGGATAACTATGACCCAAATTATGGACAAACCTCTTACTTTCATAGAAACATGAAAGTAATGTATTTCCATCAGGAAACAAAAATTTAGCCAATAATAATTTTTGATAAAAGAGCCTATATGACAATGTAGAATATTAATTAATAGACATAAATATTGTTGTAGCTTAATGATTTCTCATCTATGATCCCAGATATATGGCCTCCTTAGTAAATTTAAACAAGATATAAGAATGAGAAGTTTCTGATTAATGATTTAGAATATCATTTTGAGTTGTTTTCTTGAATATGAAAACCGGAATCTTTATTTACTATATTAGAAAAATATGTATCTAAATAAATTTGTATTTTATACTGAGTTATGTTCACCATGTTGATACCAAAAAACAATCATTCAAAAAACCAAAACACTATAAATGAAGTCCAAATTTACAATTGTTTTAAATTTCCTAAGATCACATTTCCGACTTAAAAATTTAATTGTTCCATTATAAATAAAATCTGAATTCGAAGATGTAAATGGTATAATTTTTTAGCACAATCAATGTAGATAGGTTTTATACTAGTTCCATTATGATTTTTGTGATTATTTATCCAACCATGATCACGTAATAAAAATCGGTGTCTACTTCCTGAGTCCATAGTTATATAAAAAAAATAGAATTAAGAATAGTTTACACTGATAATTTTGACTAATTAAAAATTATTATTATATCATATCACATTGAAATATTCTATAGAATATGATCAGAGTGAGTGGTTAGGTTAACACTGGATTACGGGGCTCATATAGGCTCTACATATATAGAATAAAAATGTCAAATATATTATTTTAGAAACACAATATTTTAATAAAATAATAAAATATATCCATAATGGTGTCTCATATGAGAAATATGAGACCCCCGTTGGGTTTGTGATGTGGGTTTTAAACTATGTGCGACATAAAATTTGTGTGCATTGAGAGTTTAGTAAAATCACACTTGATGGTAATTCCATTTAAAATTTTTATTATAATTTTTTTTAAAATTAATGTATATTCATAATAATGTCTCATATCAAAAATATGAGACCACCATTAGATGAGGGATGCTAAGTTTACCCTAGACACAAAATAACTTTTCTACACACCAGCTATCCGATTGCATGGCACATAAGGGTAATTCATTTAAAATTTTTATAATATTTTTATAAATAATTTTATCATTTCCAAAATTGTATATCGTATGAAAAATTGAAGACCACCATTAAGTTTACGATGTTGGATTTACCCAAGAAAAAACATTAATTTTGTGTTCATCACGTGTTTGGTTACATTTCATCGGAGGGGAATTAATTTATTATATTTATTATAATTTATTTTGAAAATTTAAAGTATATTTCAAACTAAGTATTATAAAAATCTGAGACAACTGTTTGGTCCGGGATTTGGGGTTTACTATAGATTCGACATGTCATTTTTGTGCATCGAGAGTTTGGAATAATCACACACGATGGTAATCCCATTTAATATTTGTACAATATTTTTTAGAAAAAATTGAAGTTTCTCTATAATGGGCTAATGCATCAGAAATTTGAGACCACCATTAGATCATGGATGCTGGGTTTATCCTAGGAAAGACATAATATTTGTGAGCATCAAGTGTTTGGTAGCATTGCAAATGAGGATATCATTTTTAATATTTTATTAATATTATGTATATATATAAATATATATATTATGAAATTTATACAAATTGTTAATACAAATTATTCTAATTAATAAAAAATTTATGTGAATTATAGTGAATTTATGATAGTTATAATTGTTTATATTTTTTTCAATTTTGGATAAATATTTAGTATTTATTTCAAATATTTTTTAAATTTTTAGTTTTTGATACAATTGTTTCTTAAGTAAAACTAATTAATTGTTAATTAAAGAATTTATAAAAAATATTACATTTTTTTATAATCAATAGTATTTTTTTTTCATTGACAAATTTTATCATTTTTTTGTAATATCCTCAAATTTTAAAATTATTAATAATATTGTGTAACTAACATTAATATTTAATATTTATTAATAATATTGAATAATTAATAATAAATTATTATAGATTATGTAATTATTATCATTAATTACTTAAAATATTATTACATTTTTATTAATTACTCTATATATATCATGACTTCTTAATTAATATAAACACATCAAATACATTCTAACACCTTTTAAAATAAATGTACATATATCAAATCAATCTATATATATATATAATAAATATTATAAGTTATTTTGAAATGCTGAAATATACATATTCAGTTGTTAATATATATATATATAATTTATAAATATCTTAACTTATAGTTAATTTTGGTAATAAGTAATTTTTATTCTCTTAAATTAAGAATTTTTATAAATAATTTATAAATAAATTTGAGTTAATATATGTAATAAATATTTATTTGGAATTGATATTTACTATGAAATGATTAATTTGAATTAATTATTATTTTGAATCAATAATTTTTAATTAATTTTTTTTAAATGAAGAATATTTACCTGAAATTAGAGATATGAATGAAACCGATTGATTAAAATAAAAATATTGTTTATATAATTGACAAGATATAATGATAATAAAATATCATTGATAATATATTTTTCAAAAATAAAAGTCTATATAATTTATTTGATATAAATATAAAATATAAAATATAAAATAATAATATATTTTTATTTGGAATAATTGAGTATTTAAAAACTATATTTTTTAAAAATATTACTCGAACCTGCTCAGATTAATAATCTAGAATTAATTTCAAATTATTTTTTTATACATATGATTGTAAATATATTTAAATATATTAATATATTAATATATTTATAAATATATATTTATTATAAAAATATTTTTTAATAAAATTGTATATATGTATTTGTAATTATATATCTATATATAAATACCTTTTTACATATATATTTAATATCTATTTAATATATCTATTTATATATTTATAAATTTATTTTATTAATATATATATTTATGAACTGATATTTATATTATTATATATAAATAAATATATTTAAAAATATGAATATATACATACAATTGTATAAATATATTAATAAATATAATATGTGCTAACATGATATATAGATACATTTATCAAAATCTAATGAAATAACTCATGTATACCTAATTAATATAATCCAAGGAATAATGAATTATAAACAATTTTATATTACCAAAAACAACATCAAAATAGGATACACACATACATATATAAAAAATGAAATAGTGACAAAAATAGCTAAAAATCAATTGAAATAGCTCGTTAGGACCCGATTAATAAGAAAACAAGGATTAAATTTTCACAAATCATAAATACAAAAATAAACATCAAAATCAAATAAATTTATAAACATAGGGTGTTAGAAAATAAATTCATGTAAGAAAATGATTAAGATGTAGGAGAAAAATGAAAAACAATGATAATAGGAATCCATACTAAGGCGATTCGACAGAAGATCTGTAAAACATCAGCTGTAACAGAGTCTATCTGAGTGGGGTTGAACAGGGTGACATACATGTAAATTCAAGAGAATAGAGGAATATTATGATAGGAATATTAAGATTTGGTGTGAGTGGTAATAATTTAATGTTTATTATGATGACCTATTTGGGAAAAAATTTATTTTTTCATGAACAATTATTTCATCAAATGTATTTGTGATGAGAAAAAATGACCATAAAAAATACTTCATATCTATGAACTATTTTCAACTGACATAACTGTCTGTTGTAAATTCCCCTCACTACATATTTTTACATTTGGTGGAGAGAATTCTCACTAAAAGGATTTGTGTTAGATGGTTTAGTCCATCACAAAATATGACTATTTACGATAGAATAATAAATCTATCACAAATAGGTTCATGTCAAAAAGTGTTTACGATAAGACAATTTTCCATCATTATTTCCCCATCCCAAATACCTGATATTCTAGTTGGGCAATACGATTATAATTTTACCAGTTCAAACTCCAAAACCAAATTTAGCTTCATTATCTTCCCAAAGGGAAATCCTTATATGGGGTTCATGTATTGATGTGGTTCCCATTACTTCCACTATGATCTATTTCTAAATAATATAATACCCTATATTAAATCATAACATTATGAATCATATTCTATAATCCAAAATTTATAGAAACACAAAACATAAATTTAAATTTCTTTGCCTCGTTAATCTGATAATCGTAAACATGGAATCTTTTAGGATATCTTTATATTCATATTCCTTATAATGGTTTATAAAGAGAATATGAATTATCTTAAGAATATCACCTGGTAGTGTCAAACTAGGTGTAAATTAAGGACAATTTTAATTCACTATGGGATAATTAGGTCAATGCTAATACACCTTTTTTGAATAATTACCCACTAATTACAACTATTCTATAACTAACTCAAATTATAGTATCTAGATAGGGATTATTTTTGAGTAAAATCAGATAATCATTTTTGGATACTCATATAAACCTACCCTAAAAGTAAATCATAGGATAATGTTCCTTTATATAAATATTTTCCTAAATCCATTTCCAAAATAATCTATTAAACTTTATTTGATACCAACTATAGTGACCCCAACCCCAATAGCTTGAAGCTGCTGTCAAATTTATTTGATTGGAATATAACATAAGGAATTTAATCCCAAAAGACTGAATATTTTAAAATATTGGTAAACATGATATGTACTTCAAATTAATATTATAATTTAGAAAATAAAATATGAAAAGTATCTTCATTGAGAACACAATTAGTCCTCTTAGTGAATCCCTAAATATTAAACAGAAAACACTTCCTCTTATCCTATGGAAAAAAAACATAATAAAATAGTGAGACTAGATGCTCTGTAAGGGAATTCATATAGTTTAAGAAATATATAAATACAGTTTTATCAATAGTTCCAGGTAAATAAGTGAAACAGATTTATTTTTATCAAATACTTGAGCATCATATGGACGAAAAAATAAATAAATATCAAATAATGTCATATAAATAATAAAATGAGAATGAACCGATATCTAGGACTATCTAAATAATAAAATAATAACCTAGAATATCAATAAATAACTTCATAATGATGAAATACATAATGTCGTATATCTACAACATATAATTGAGTTATTCTGCAAATATATATAAATAAATGGGTAAGGTCTCAGCCAAAACCGAATCTAGTTTGTCTCATGATACCTACCAATCCAATGAGGAGATATGGTGGGGCCCAACTATCAATTCATCAGTGAAATGCAGTCCTCATATAAAATGGGTGAATCATAATCACCATAAAAATACGTATTGAAAAAATAACTTACAAAATGTTTATACTTACCCCGATCAATAAACATAATCATATACCATCTAGAGTAATGTGTTGAATGGTAATAAAACTATACATCCCCAACCAATCCAATAATAAACCATCTATAGAAATAATAAGAATGGAATAAATACAACATTTCATCAGTGTACCCTATGAAACATATTCTTTTAATGACATTATTAAATATAAATACCATAAAAGTGTAATAAAAAATAATTTTAAGGAAATAATCTTTTAAAATAGAAAACAAAATTAAAAAGTGATCACAAAATGTTTTTAAAATTATTTTATTTGGAAATAATCAATAAAAAATTTTAAGACATTATTTAAAACATTGATTGGTGACTGTGCTGTCATGAAATGTCAAATTGATTATGTTTTTAAGGTTGATTTATAGTCTAGGGAAGACCCTAGGTCATCTCTCAAGGAGTATTAATAGGTTTTGAGTATGTATTATTAATAAGAATTACTAAAATATGGGGTGGTTTTGAAATAGATTTTATGTAATTTACTTAATTAAAGAGTTAAATAGTTGATAAATAAAGGTGGTGTATTAATAATTATGACAGAAGAATATTATTTCAAGTTCACTACACATCGTTGATAGTTCATTTTTCTAAAAATTTAGCATGGTTTTGTTTAATTATTTGGTTGAAGGTTTTTGAAGGACCCCGGGACACCCTGAGAGGGGAGGGGTGAATCAGGGTGACCACTTTTTCTTTTAAAGTGATGGATCTTGTTCCCACGTTGGTAGGAACTTGTTGAACCTGTATGATGATTATGATCAGAATGAAAACATTCACAAGCACAGAGAAGACATAGCCATTTTTACTTGGTTCACCACTAAGGGCTACGTCCAAGGAGCATACGCCGACAGGTTGTCGGTCGTACCAAAATCCACTATGCTTTACTAGTTGTAGATTACAAAAGTTCGGGTACAGTTGCTCTGTCCCAGGTTCACTGCCTTTACAAAGGTTCAGGGATATCTCACTACTTCCCTCGGGTCACTCCCGTTGACTCCCCCTGGCTCACTGCCGTTGGTGAAGTCCCACTCAGTTTATAGACGTGAGGGTCTCTTCAATAGATTTGCATTGAAGTCTTTGCCTCTGCTCAGCGTGAGACTCTGCTTGCATCGAAGTCCGAAATAGATGCACTAGAACGCACAGAACCACTGAACCGGATAACCAGAACGTGCAGACAAACCTTACTAACAATTGCGTGCAACACCAACCCTTTGCGCGAAAAACCTTCCTATTGCGCGCAAAATTTACTTTTCGCGTGGAAAAATATTTCGCGCAAAAATCCCCTTTTTCGCGCAACTCCAAATATTTCGCGCAAGCCCCTTTACGCTATCCTTTTTCGCGCATCAGACCTCGGATCTTCTCTAAGTCTTCCACACACACGAATGATGGGGGTCACCTCATATTTATAGGCGACTGAGACCCCTGCGCGCAAAATCCCCTTCGGCGCGGAAAACCTCTCATCTGGCGCATAATATTTCGCACAGCTCAAGTATTTCGCGCACAACCCTTATTTTCCGCGCAGCCCATGCCTTTTCCATTTTTCACCACTCTGATTTCGAAACACTATTTGCGCGAAAAACCTTGATCCACTATTTCGCGCATCCCGCTGTTTTTCGCGCCTAACTTAAGTATTTCGCGCAAGCCTCTTATATTTCGCGCACCACTTCCTTTTTGTGCGAACCTCCTTTTGCAGACAATCCATGTCTTCATTTTCCGATTTTGAGGCCCAAAAATTTGGCAAACACTGGGAAACAACGCCACCTTAAATACTGTTGTCTGCTTGAACTGTATGATCACTTTGCTGGAACACATTAGGAACTTCCACTGAGGATTGACAACAAACACAAACCAAACTACAATTCCTGCATAGAACAACCATGGGTCCAACAATCTCCCCCTTTGGGTTTGTTGGCAATCACCTAAATAAAGTCAATATATCACCATCCACATGCATACCAAAAATGGAAGGATCAACTCAGCCAGCACTCTAAGTCTACGTGAGCAATGCTCGGTGTAGAAAACAAGAGAGGAAGCTTGAATTGGGTTCCCATGTTTTGGAATGCTCAAAGACGCTCAAGAAATTCCTGACCTTCTCTCATCATGTCACAGAAGCATTACATGTCCATAGACAATCCTGAATTCCTGAAATTCTATTATACCTTTCCTTTCTCCCCCATTGACAATAAACCCAAAGGCCGGTAAATTAATCAATGTTCCGCTCAAACCATACTCCCCCTGGATAGTATCTCCGCCATAAACCTGCATCACAACCATAAACAGATAGAAAGAATTACCATAAACAGGGAGAGGGGACTTCCGGAGCCTCTTTATGCATTAGGAGGTGGTCGAACACCGAGGTTCAACCGATGCTTCTCGAACACAGCCGCAGACAATGGCTTGGTTAGGATATCAGCCACTTGCTCATTAGTTCCAACATGATCCATTTTAATCACGCCTTGTTCAACCTTTTCTTTGATAAAATGATACCGTATTTCAATATGTTTTGTACGAGAATGCTGAACCGGATTCTTCGTAAGATCAATTGCACTTTTGTTTTCACAATAAATCACCATTGGTTGCTGCACCTTATCACCAATATCTGTTAGCTGCTGCTTCATCCAAAGAAGTTGAGTGCATGCTTTTGTGGCGGAGATATATTCAGCTTCAGCAGTACTAAGAGAAGTACTTTCTTGTTTCTTGCTCAACCAGCCAACACATTTCTGCCCAATATAGAAAGCTCCACCACTAGTGGACTTTCTATCTACGACATCACCAGCCCAGTCAGCATCAGAAAATGCTGATAATTCACTATCCCTGCCTGCAGCAAAAAATAACTCGAAGTTATGTGTACCTTGAATGTACCTCATGATTCTTTTTACTGCTACCATATGTTCCTCCTTTGGATTACTCTGAAAGCGGGCCGCAAGACATGTTGCAAAGACAATATCTGGCCTTGTCGTTGTCAGGTACAGTAGGCTTCCAATGATCCTCCTGTACATGGTGGGATCAACAGAGTTCCCATCCTCATGCTTTCCAAGTTTTGTTCCAACCGCAATCGGAGTTGACATTGGTTTGGAGTCTTGCATATTGAACTTTTTCAGCAGCTCTCTTGCATATTTTTCTTGAGAAATGAATGTGTATTCCTTCTTTTGAATCACTTACAGCCCTAAGAAATATGTGAGCGCCCCAATCATAGACATTTCGAATTCTGATTTCATGTGGTTGGCAAATTCATCCACTGATTTCTTCCTACTGCCACCAAATATGATATCATCAACGGAGACAAGAACCATGAATTGATCTTTTGGAGAATTCTTCACATAGAGATTGTGATCGACTCCACCTCTTTTGAATTCCAACTTCTTGAGATATGAATCTAGTCGTGAGTACCATGCCCATGGTGCCTGCTTCAAACCATATAGAGCTTTCTTTAGTTTGCAGACCTTTGTTTCATCGGTACCCAAGACAAACCCCACCGGTTGTTCAATGTAGACTTCTTCTTCGAGTACACCATTCAAGAATGCTGTCTTCAAATCCATTTGATATACTTTATATCTGTCACGACCCGCCTTCACCAAAAGGAGGGAAGGGTCAGCAGATTGCCAGGCCCTTCCTTCTTTAAGTTGAAGGAGAGATAATGACCCCCGAAACCCGCCTTCAATAAGTCCCGGAGTGGTGACTAGCACCAAGGGTATAGGAAATTCTCGCAAATGGAAGGCATTACCCTTTTTATTTTATAGGATCGAAAGAAAAGGAGGAGAAAACCCAACAACACCAAGGTAGAAAGAAAAGTAAAGCCAAAAGTAAACCATTCCCACATGCATGTTTCAAAAGTGAAAGCCACAAGTGCAAAAAGATAACTACAAGGTAAGTACCAAAAGAAGAGAGAAACAACTGCAACTGCTCCAAAAGTCCGAGCTAGTAAGGTCCTGCGTGATCCCCAAAGTCCTCCCGGAAACCTGAAAGCAGTTTTATATACGTAGGGTGAGCATACAAGTACACTCAGTAGGAAAAACCAAGACTCTCTTGCACAAGTGGGGGAACGTACTAAAGTCCCGTGAGAAAAGAGTAAACCAAACACCTAACAAGGCAAACTATCCATCCCAGGCCTCACCAAGGCTTGCTCCCCAAATAACGCAAGTCAAGTAATATATATATAAGAGCACATCGATGTTTGGGTACCCCACGCCACTTTTCCACTGGTTATTGAGACATCCTACGCATCGGACCAATCCCGCCACTCTCACCGCAATCCCACTGCCAAATCCCGCCCGCACACACCTGGGCCACAACCACACGCAGTCCCACTGCCAAAATCCTGCCCGCACACACCTGGGCCACAACCACACGCAGTCCCACTGCCAAAACCCGCCCGCACACACCTGGGCCTCAACTGTCACATGTAACCATGCCTGCAAACACCTAGGCCAGAACAACCACCGCTACGCCCGAAGACACCTGGGCTAAAGGATCCACTGCCACGCCCGAAGACACCTGAGCCTCATCCCGAAGACACTTGGGAAACCACCTGCCGCACACACCTGGCCAACCACCACAACACCCTGCCCGATGATTCTTGGGCTAATAATGGACTTTAGGCCTTCACAGCCTGCCCGAAGCTACTTGGGCTATCCGGGAAAGGGAGCAGAAAAGGAGCTAATAACCAGCCACTAAGGATAGTGTTGGGAAAAACACCCTTCCCCCATAAATGGGGGTGTTCGGCACTAAGTGCTCAACTTGGGTGGGGCGCGAATAAGAAACACAAAGCTACAAGTATAGATATAGGTAACAAACACTCACCCAAAACTTAGGTTTTCCTAGCAAACTTACAGAACACAACACCACAACGTCCGAGTCAAAAATTCACGACCCTTGCCCACAAACCATCTGTCCCATTCTTGTTTCACGTTCAGTCAAATGTTCAATAAATTTTAAGCACTTCTGGGCAACTACCATAAGCATAACCAAGGAAAACGTCAAAGCATAGATCAACCAAAACACTCACACCCGGTTCTGCCAACAGAGGATCTCTCCCCAATTTGTGATAAAAACTCACAACCACTGAAACCATGCCAACAGGAGATCCCATCCCCCAAATTCACACAGCCACCGAGAGTATAAAAGAACGGGGAATCCCATCCCCTCCCACATTTCCAACAAACGGTCCGAAGGGAAAAAAACCAACAACCACTACCAACACAAGTCAGGGATTTTTCAAATTTAAAAGATTTAACACGCTCCATGATTTCAATTTCCGTGTGTTCTAACCGGGGGTTATCACAGAAGGGCCGATCCTGGTGCTTTCAATTATTCAGCCGGATATAGTGGTTAACCAATTTTACAGCAGGAGTTCGCAATTTCAGCAACCCATTTAAAACATCACGAGGGGATTCAACAGTGCACACACAACGACCACCAACGGCCTCAATTTTCAGAAAACATGAACCAGCACAACAAAAAGGATGATTCAAGATAAAGCATAACAACGATCACATCCCCTTCCCCTTCTTCCTTTATAACTTCGTTTATTATCTTCATTAGGGTTTGGTTCAACCAATTCCATAGGAACAAAAGTAACGCCCACCCCGCATGATACACAAAAGTGAGAGACGAGAGAAATTCCCTACTTGTTGATAGATGATCGACGTTTAGGCCGGGGGCGCGGAACTTTACGGATAACGACGCGGCGGTCCGGTGCACCAGAAGAGCCATGATCGAAGAAGGGGGGAAACCACGGCCTAACCCTTAATTTATAAGAGCTGGGGACGGTTGAGATGAAAACACAAAACCACGGAAGACGAGGGAGTCGTGGGTTGACCACGTGGCTTGACTCATCATTAATGGCGCTGGGTGGTTTTAACTGACCCATGAATTAATGAAGCATTTAATTAAAACCTTTTGTAAAGACCCGTAAAATTCAAGGAAAATTTTTTCTTAATTTTCTTTAGAATTTTACAAGAGCGCGGTTTCAGACGGCACCTGATTCCGAGGCCCGGAGTGCCCGGAATTAATTTCCGAAGTTTGGGCTCGGGTACGTTCAGTGAACGAACGAGCGGGAATTCCTAACTTTTGATCCGGTGCTCGGAATTGAAATCCGAGGGCACCGATGAACTCGCAGCGCCGATATTCGCTTAAAGAGACCCTTTCGGGAGTTGCGTTTGTTGCGAGACGAATGTTAGTTTTTGGGAGAATTATAAAAAGTTGAATAAAAAAATGTGGATTCTTTTTATTTCACTTTTGTAGGTTAACTCCTCTCAAAAGGAGTTGGGGGTGGGACCCACACCCACCTAACCTACTTTGAGAGGATTATGTGTGGTGGGACCCACACGAACCTAAACCTCTCAACTTCCCCCTTAAACTCCCCTCTCTCCCTCTTAATTGTTTGTAAACTTAACATCAAATTAATTACACATGACATGTTAATTAATTAAGTGTTATGTTTGAATTTTGAAGTTTTGAATTCCTAGGCTTGGTAAATAAAATAAGGAGGGACCTTATTTTATTTTGTTAGCCAATCTTGTGTGGATTTCATTTGAGAGCTCCTCCTCCATCTTCTTCATCTTGACGAAGAACGTTCATCTTGACGAAGAACGCTCAAACTCCGACGAAGAACGACGCCTCTCTTCTTCGTCCTCGGTGTCAACAAGAGGGAACGCCGCATCCTCCTCGGGCCTTCTTCGTCGGCAAACGAAGATCCGCCAACAACGTGTCGCTTCGGACGTAACTCTTCGTCAACGGATTTGACGAACGACGACCGCGACGCCCGACTTCCGCGACGCCGTCTTCCGCGGAACGTAGAAGATTCTTTGAATCTCAAACCCGAGGTAGGGGATGTTATTTATTGATTAATTTATTCCATTCTTGAATCATGGATTTTAGCATGACTAAACGTGAGGCTTTTGGATTTTCTTAGTTATGTTATTATTTAACGTGAGGGGGGTCGGACCGCATGAACACGGCCGAACCCCCCCCCTCCTTAGTTCTCGTTTTATTCATGCGGGTGGAAGCAAGAGGCGTGGTGCCGTCGCACCACGCGGATGAACAAGCTTATAATTTTCCGCAACACCGTCGCGCTTTGCCGAGGAGAGATTTCAAGAACGCGACGCCGTCGCGCCGCGTTGGGAGGATTCATGGCACGGCGAAAGGGGCGTGGTGCCGTCGCACCGCGCCGGACGACGAACACCGCGGCCGGTTCCGGGCCGCGGTGAGACGAGGAGACCGCGGCCGGTTCCGGGCCGCGGTGGAAGGAAAGACCGGCGGCCGTGCCGCCGGCGTCGGAAGTCGAGGGCGGGACCGGAAATTCCGGTCCCGTTGGTAAAAACCGGCCGGCCAGCGGGCCGGCCGGATGTCATAAAAACCGGGGGATTAAACCCCCGGCCGGTCCTTCAAGACCCCCCTCTTAATGAGGGGGGCGGTACATTAAAGGAGGGGGGGGCAAAGCCCCCCCGGTTTTTGTCCAGCCGGCCCCCACTTGCGGGGGCCGTTTTTATTGCAAGGCACGGCTTTTAGCCGTGCCGCTTGTGAAACGCGGGGCTTAGCCCCGCGTGCCTCCCGCCGCCGCCACGCGGCCCGCCGCCGCCGCCACGCGGCCCGCCGCCGCCGCCACGCGGCCCGCCGCCGCGCCGCCGCCCGCCGCCGCCGCCGTCCGCCGCCGCCGGCCGCCGCGCCGTCCAGAGGGGGGGGGTCGGGCCGGGTCGGCCCGGACCCGGACCCCCCGTTTCGGACCAGATTCGGTTCTTGGCTCATAACATGAGCCTCGGACCTCCGAATGACGAACCGTCTGCGGCAACGCGATCCTTGGATCGATACGGTCGTTTCGGTATATCGCACTCAAGGTTTCGGGTTACTTTGAGTTCGGCCGGGTTGGTTCGTTCACGAAACCAACCGGGCCTTCGGAGCGGAAACACTCATATCTTGAGCTACGGATGTCCGATTGACGTGCCGTCAGTCGCGTAATGTTCCTCTTAGTGAGACGGATCTTTTGGCATACTCCGCCCGAGGTTTGGACGCAGGTGGAGTACGGTCGGGTTGGTTTTGCCTTAAAAACCAACCGGGCCCCGGAGACGAAAATGCCAATAACTCTCAGACCGGGCGTCCGATCGACGCGCCGTCTGTTGCGTTGAGTTCCTTTTGACGATACAGAACTTTTGATTACATCAACTTCGGTCTTCGTGACAGTTGATGTATCAGCCTCTCGGCTCGTGGAGCGGACCCTCCGTACGAGTTTGCTGTGTGCGGGAACCCTAGTGCTGGCTGCGACTGTTCTTCTGCTACTGTGACTGCGACGACGACAGTACAGAGATCCTGTGTGGATTTGACGACGAAAGTACAGAGATCCTGTGTGGATGTGACGACGACAGTACAGAGATCCTGTGTGGATTTGACGACGACAGTACAGAGATCCTGTGTGGATTTGACGACGACAGTACAGAGATCCTGTGTGGATTTGACGACGACAGTACAGAGATCCTGTGTGGATTTGGCGACGACAGTACAGAGATCCTGTGTGGATTTGACGACGACGACTACAGCACTCAGCGATCCTACGTGGATCAGTGCTACAGGTTCTGTGTGAGCCCGATCCTGTGTGGGTCCTTGCGCTCAGCGGTTCTGTGTGAGCCAGCGCCTACAGGTTCTGTGTGAGCCCGATCCTGTGTGGGTCTTCTGCGGGGGTTAGTTACCTATCGATCCTTCGTGGGTCCGACGACTTAGATGGATCAGTGATCATCTTTATCGTCCTTGAAGAAGTATACCTATGTGAGCTGAATCCTGTTGTTTTCCTGTGTGGATTTTGTTGTGCAATCCTGTGTGGAATTATGTTCTGCTTTCCTATGTGGAATACGTATACTTTCCTGCGTGGACTGAGTTGTACTTGGGCTCGGAGGTTGGAGCGTATTTGAATTTATGACTTAGGTATATGTATGGGCATATACCTAAGCAGTGTCGGTTGTTACTTCGTGATTGTACTTTTCTTCGTGGTTTATCCTTTGTGGATTTGAGAGACCTTCAGGGGTCTCGGGGTCCCTACTGAGTAGCTTATACTCACCCCTGCACGGGCTTCGCCCGCACTACGTTGTGTTGGTTGCAGACGACGGACAGCGTTGACCATAGCTGAGGCTTGTAGAGCGGGACGATACCCGGAGGTGGACCACTAGGCGGGACGTGCACGGAGCGGACGGCGAGACCCGTGGAGCAGAGGAGCTATCTGTACCCACCCTTCAGGTGGGATTTCCAGTGGACAGCTCGGAGTAGCAGCTTTTACTTTCTGTTGCTGTTTTTCCCTTTTCGAGTTGTACTTTACTTTCAGTTTGGGTTTGTATTCTGGCCCATTTACCTTTCCGCACTTTCAGTCGTACTCTGTTTTCTTAGTGTTTACTTTCCGCTTGTTTACTCTGTGGTGTGTGTTTACTTTTCAAAGGCAATGCCTTCCCTTTTACCGGGAATTACGCCTTGGTGCTAGTCGCCAGCCCCTGGCCTATGGAAGGCGGGCTTGGGGTAGTCACGGCACGGACCCCGAGGGCGGGTCGTGACAAATTGGTATCAGAGGAGTTCGGTTCTACCGCGAACTCTGATCTTTTCTATGTGAAGCAATAATGTTTAGAGTATTGAGTGTGGTTATCAGTCCAGGGAGTCCAGTGTTGGTGCGGCGGCCGACGTATCCGTACACCAGGACCCTGACTTCTGATTTCCGACTTAATGCACGAAAACATTGATTGCGTGTGTGTTTCAAGTTTTCTTTGTGATTACTTGTGTCAGCTCACCGGGTATACTGATCTGCTTAATGAAAGTCTCAAGTTTTCTTTGTGATTACTTATATCAGCTCACCAGGTATACTGTTCTAACCGTGGCGCACCTGTTTCCTTTTCAGGATGGCCGCACGACGGCAGCCAGCTAGGGTTCCGAGAGTCGAGCGAGACGACAGCCCACCGAGCGACGAGGCTTCGGTGCAGGGCCCTTTGTCAGCAGTGGCACCGGCGGTAGCTTTACCCGCCGATCCCCCGATGCTTCCAGCAGCAGCCGCTGACGATGCACGTCGCCTCAGTGCACTGCATGAGTTTCAGCGCCAGCGACCACCCAGGTTTCGCGGGGAGACGGATCCCCAGGCAGCAGAGGACTGGCTGGAGGCAGTGGTTCGAGTGTTTAGGCTAGTGAGGACACCAGCAGACCTCATGGTGATCCTCGCTGCGAGCCTACTACACGCAGCAGCAGGACGATGGTGGAGCTTGATGCTCCAGGTTCACGATGAGGCATCCTTACTCTGGACGGACTTCGAGAGCCTCTTCCGCTCGGAGTTCGTCCCAGCCACCCTTCGTGCGGTGCGTATCCAGGAACTTCTACAGCTGTGGCAGGGCAGCATGACGGTCGCCCAGTACTCGGCGAGATTTACCGATCTCTCGCGCTACTCGACCGACATGGTACGGGATCCATTCTTCCGGGCCCGGACCTTCGAGCAGGGTTTGAGACACGAGATCAGGGCATCGCTGATCTCCCTCAGCATACCGACTCAGACAGGAGTACTGGAGCGGGCCCTTCTGATCGAGAGCTTCCTTACTGAGTCTACACCAGCACAGAGACCCACCGCAGGGCGGCACATGGCTGAGTCATCTGCAGCAGGTAGTCGGCGAATGACTCAGGGGTCCAGACAGACCAGACCTCAGGGCACTGGCTCAGCAGTGCAGGGCACACAACGCGGAGCCAGTCTTTCGAGTGGAAGACAGTGCTATGCATGCGGCGGGCAAGGCCACATGGCTCGTGACTGCCCGACCCGCCATGCGGAGGAGCAGCAGACGGTTGAGGAACCACCTAGGCAGAGGCAGAGGTTCGACCGTGGCGGTCCGCAGGGAGGAGGCGGACGAGGCAGGGGAGCTGGACGAGCAGCTGGTGGTGGCCGACGCTTTGAGGCTCTACCACCACCACCACCAGGAGGTCCACCCCGACCGCAGGGGAGAGCTCAGCTTCAGGCAGCCGAGGCCTTCGATCATGGAGCTCTGGGAGCCGATGGACAGGAGCAGAACTAGTGGTTACATCCTTTGTACTTCTGGTTCCTTGTTGCTTTTGTGTAGCGTCTTGTATTACGAGCTGCAATAAATAAAAGACGCATACCTTGTGATGTTTTCGTTCCTGTCCTCTATCGTAATGTTACTAAGAGGTTCCAGTTTTGGCTGTTGACTTGACCCTCACTTGTGAGACATCTACTGGAGGAGGCCCAGTTACCACACACTGATGCCGACAGTGTGACTCAACCCTTGGAGGCGAGAGTAACGGTTGAATCTCTTAGTAGTAGCGTCGAGGCCTTACGACGTCACCCTTATTATGGATTAGTATCATCCATGTTAGGATTGACTGTTTTAGGCAAAGAATGTGGTTCATCCAGGGGATGAGACCAGATTTCTCTTTTCGGCAAAAGAGAAATCTTGCAGCTCTGGTGGGACCGGAGATGGTCCGGGCCACGTCAGAGGAGGTCCATGTCATCCAGGAGCGGGTCCTACATGGACGATCGATTCCTCTTGTGCGCAACAGATGGCGGCACGGGAATCTCCAGGAGAGCACATGGGAGCGGGAGGCTCAGATGCGTGCTAAGTACTCTCTTTTGGTTTCCCTAGTTTTTGATGTAGCTTTACGGGGACGTAAAGCCCTGAGGTGGGAGTAATGTAAAGACCCGTAAAATTCAAGGAAAATTTTTTCTTAATTTTCTTTAGAATTTTACAAGAGCGCGGTTTCAGACGGCACCTGATTCCGAGGCCCGGAGTGCCCGGAATTAATTTCCGAAGTTTGGGCTCGGGTACGTTCAGTGAACGAACGAGCGGGAATTCCTAACTTTTGATCCGGTGCTCGGAATTGAAATCCGAGGGCACCGATGAACTCGCAGCGCCGATATTCGCTTAAAGAGACCCTTTCGGGAGTTGCGTTTGTTGCGAGACGAATGTTAGTTTTTGGGAGAATTATAAAAAGTTGAATAAAAAAATGTGGATTCTTTTTATTTCACTTTTGTAGGTTAACTCCTCTCAAAAGGAGTTGGGGGTGGGACCCACACCCACCTAACCTACTTTGAGAGGATTATGTGTGGTGGGACCCACACGAACCTAAACCTCTCAACTTCCCCCTTAAACTCCCCTCTCTCCCTCTTAATTGTTTGTAAACTTAACATCAAATTAATTACACATGACATGTTAATTAATTAAGTGTTATGTTTGAATTTTGAAGTTTTGAATTCCTAGGCTTGGTAAATAAAATAAGGAGGGACCTTATTTTATTTTGTTAGCCAATCTTGTGTGGATTTCATTTGAGAGCTCCTCCTCCATCTTCTTCATCTTGACGAAGAACGTTCATCTTGACGAAGAACGCTCAAACTCCGACGAAGAACGACGCCTCTCTTCTTCGTCCTCGGTGTCAACAAGAGGGAACGCCGCATCCTCCTCGGGCCTTCTTCGTCGGCAAACGAAGATCCGCCAACAACGTGTCGCTTCGGACGTAACTCTTCGTCAACGGATTTGACGAACGACGACCGCGACGCCCGACTTCCGCGACGCCGTCTTCCGCGGAACGTAGAAGATTCTTTGAATCTCAAACCCGAGGTAGGGGATGTTATTTATTGATTAATTTATTCCATTCTTGAATCATGGATTTTAGCATGACTAAACGTGAGGCTTTTGGATTTTCTTAGTTATGTTATTATTTAACGTGAGGGGGGTCGGACCGCATGAACACGGCCGAACCCCCCCCCTCCTTAGTTCTCGTTTTATTCATGCGGGTGGAAGCAAGAGGCGTGGTGCCGTCGCACCACGCGGATGAACAAGCTTATAATTTTCCGCAACACCGTCGCGCTTTGCCGAGGAGAGATTTCAAGAACGCGACGCCGTCGCGCCGCGTTGGGAGGATTCATGGCACGGCGAAAGGGGCGTGGTGCCGTCGCACCGCGCCGGACGACGAACACCGCGGCCGGTTCCGGGCCGCGGTGAGACGAGGAGACCGCGGCCGGTTCCGGGCCGCGGTGGAAGGAAAGACCGGCGGCCGTGCCGCCGGCGTCGGAAGTCGAGGGCGGGACCGGAAATTCCGGTCCCGTTGGTAAAAACCGGCCGGCCAGCGGGCCGGCCGGATGTCATAAAAACCGGGGGATTAAACCCCCGGCCGGTCCTTCAAGACCCCCCTCTTAATGAGGGGGGCGGTACATTAAAGGAGGGGGGGGCAAAGCCCCCCCGGTTTTTGTCCAGCCGGCCCCCACTTGCGGGGGCCGTTTTTATTGCAAGGCACGGCTTTTAGCCGTGCCGCTTGTGAAACGCGGGGCTTAGCCCCGCGTGCCTCCCGCCGCCGCCACGCGGCCCGCCGCCGCCGCCACGCGGCCCGCCGCCGCCGCCACGCGGCCCGCCGCCGCGCCGCCGCCCGCCGCCGCCGCCGTCCGCCGCCGCCGGCCGCCGCGCCGTCCAGAGGGGGGGGGTCGGGCCGGGTCGGCCCGGACCCGGACCCCCCGTTTCGGACCAGATTCGGTTCTTGGCTCATAACATGAGCCTCGGACCTCCGAATGACGAACCGTCTGCGGCAACGCGATCCTTGGATCGATACGGTCGTTTCGGTATATCGCACTCAAGGTTTCGGGTTACTTTGAGTTCGGCCGGGTTGGTTCGTTCACGAAACCAACCGGGCCTTCGGAGCGGAAACACTCATATCTTGAGCTACGGATGTCCGATTGACGTGCCGTCAGTCGCGTAATGTTCCTCTTAGTGAGACGGATCTTTTGGCATACTCCGCCCGAGGTTTGGACGCAGGTGGAGTACGGTCGGGTTGGTTTTGCCTTAAAAACCAACCGGGCCCCGGAGACGAAAATGCCAATAACTCTCAGACCGGGCGTCCGATCGACGCGCCGTCTGTTGCGTTGAGTTCCTTTTGACGATACAGAACTTTTGATTACATCAACTTCGGTCTTCGTGACAGTTGATGTATCAGCCTCTCGGCTCGTGGAGCGGACCCTCCGTACGAGTTTGCTGTGTGCGGGAACCCTAGTGCTGGCTGCGACTGTTCTTCTGCTACTGTGACTGCGACGACGACAGTACAGAGATCCTGTGTGGATTTGACGACGAAAGTACAGAGATCCTGTGTGGATGTGACGACGACAGTACAGAGATCCTGTGTGGATTTGACGACGACAGTACAGAGATCCTGTGTGGATTTGACGACGACAGTACAGAGATCCTGTGTGGATTTGACGACGACAGTACAGAGATCCTGTGTGGATTTGGCGACGACAGTACAGAGATCCTGTGTGGATTTGACGACGACGACTACAGCACTCAGCGATCCTACGTGGATCAGTGCTACAGGTTCTGTGTGAGCCCGATCCTGTGTGGGTCCTTGCGCTCAGCGGTTCTGTGTGAGCCAGCGCCTACAGGTTCTGTGTGAGCCCGATCCTGTGTGGGTCTTCTGCGGGGGTTAGTTACCTATCGATCCTTCGTGGGTCCGACGACTTAGATGGATCAGTGATCATCTTTATCGTCCTTGAAGAAGTATACCTATGTGAGCTGAATCCTGTTGTTTTCCTGTGTGGATTTTGTTGTGCAATCCTGTGTGGAATTATGTTCTGCTTTCCTATGTGGAATACGTATACTTTCCTGCGTGGACTGAGTTGTACTTGGGCTCGGAGGTTGGAGCGTATTTGAATTTATGACTTAGGTATATGTATGGGCATATACCTAAGCAGTGTCGGTTGTTACTTCGTGATTGTACTTTTCTTCGTGGTTTATCCTTTGTGGATTTGAGAGACCTTCAGGGGTCTCGGGGTCCCTACTGAGTAGCTTATACTCACCCCTGCACGGGCTTCGCCCGCACTACGTTGTGTTGGTTGCAGACGACGGACAGCGTTGACCATAGCTGAGGCTTGTAGAGCGGGACGATACCCGGAGGTGGACCACTAGGCGGGACGTGCACGGAGCGGACGGCGAGACCCGTGGAGCAGAGGAGCTATCTGTACCCACCCTTCAGGTGGGATTTCCAGTGGACAGCTCGGAGTAGCAGCTTTTACTTTCTGTTGCTGTTTTTCCCTTTTCGAGTTGTACTTTACTTTCAGTTTGGGTTTGTATTCTGGCCCATTTACCTTTCCGCACTTTCAGTCGTACTCTGTTTTCTTAGTGTTTACTTTCCGCTTGTTTACTCTGTGGTGTGTGTTTACTTTTCAAAGGCAATGCCTTCCCTTTTACCGGGAATTACGCCTTGGTGCTAGTCGCCAGCCCCTGGCCTATGGAAGGCGGGCTTGGGGTAGTCACGGCACGGACCCCGAGGGCGGGTCGTGACACCTTTGCACGCGTTTCGGATTTCCAAGATATTTTTAACAAGGAAGAATAGGGTTTAAAACCCTATTTGCGAAAAAGGAACGTTACTGGAACAACTTGGCAGGGCCAGTCTCAGATACCTCTTAAACGATTCTCGTCCTCGAGAATCAAAACAAACCAGAAGGAAAGAGAGGATCCGAACAACCATCTTCGAAGATACCTCTTAGGAGTGGACCCCCGCTAATTGAAAACACTCCCTGTCAAGAACCAAGCAACATACCACGCCAAACCGCCCGGTCTTGTGGGTTTGGGGAGTTCCCCTCCCCCATGTCAAGATATTATCCGCTTTGGGCGGCACTGACTCGCCCGCACGGGTTTAATCGCATCCACCTTAATGCGTCCTGATTAGGGGTCAGGTTTCCCCTTCCCTTTAGCCGGGGCTTCCCACACATAACAGAGGAAAGGAACCTAGCACTTTTCATAGCCAAAAAAAAGTCAAACGTTCTGTCACAACAGGCACCAAAGGTTCAAAGCTCAGAACAACTCGGGGTATTGGGCACGCATCTGTGCTTCCCTCTCCCACGTACTCTCTTCTAGGCCGCCATGTCTCCACAACACACGAACCAGACCGACGGTTCGTCCACGGAGCACTTTCTCCTTGCGATCCTCGATTCTGACTGGTCGTTCCTCGAAGGTCGCGTCTCCTCCCACATCTAGCTCTCCCCAGTTGATGACATGAGAGTCATCATGTAAGTACTGACGAAGCTGGGAGACATGGAAGACGTCATGGACCCTCTCCAACTGAGGTGGTAGGGCCAGCTGATATGCTACCTCGCCAACTCGCCTCAGCACCTCGAAAGGTCCGATGAACCTAGGGGAGAGCTTACTCCCCTTTCCGAACCTCCGCTGCCCCCGTCGAGGGGAAACCTTCAAAAACACATGATCTCCCACCTCGAACTTCAGGGGCCTCCTCCGACGATCAGCATAAGATTTCTGCCGATCCTGAGCTCCTTTTATCCTCTCCCGCACTAGCTGGACTTTCTCCGTGGTGCTCTGCACTACTTCTGGTCCAAGAGTACCAGTCTCACCAACCTCTTCCCAGCATAAGGGTGAACGACATGGTCTTCCATACAAAGCCTCAAAAGGAGCCATGCCGATAGTAGAGTGAAAACTGTTGTTGTAGGCAAACTCTACTAAAGGCAAGTGTCGTACCCATGATCCTCCAAAATCCAGAACACATGCTCGCAGCATGTCCTCCAAAGTCTGGATAGTCCGCTCTGTCTGTCCATCAGTCTGAGGGTGAAAAGCAGTGCTAAGGTGTAGTTGGGTGCCAAAAGCATGTTGTAACCCCTTCCAGACTCGTGAGGTGAATCGAGTGTCCCGATCTGAGACGATCGTTTTCGGAACTCCATGCAAACGCACCACCTCATCCACGTACCTCTGTGCTAAGGTACTCACGGGTCCTGACTCCTTGATAGCCAAGAAGTGAGCAGATTTTGTCAATCGATCCACCACTACCCAGATAGCATCATGCCCGCCCTGAGCTCTGGGTAGTCCCGTGACGAAGTCCATCGAGACGTCGTCCCACTTCCACTCGGGAACATCTAGAGGATGCAACAGACCACCAGGAACACGGTGTTCAGCCTTCACCTGCTGACACACCAAGCATTTAGCCACGAACTCTGCCACTGCCCGTTTCACCCCGGGCCACCAAAACTGTCCCCTCAGGCCTTGGTACATTTTCGAAACACCCGGATGTACTGCCAAGGCTGAGCTATGGAACTCACGAAGGACTTCATCACGCATCACCTCTGGAACAAACAACCTCCGATGAAAGAGCATCCGACGTTGACTGTCCTCCGACCATCCTTCCGGGGCGTTCCCCAGATCGACACGATCCCGCAACACTTCCACCTCAGGATCTCCCCACTGAGACTCTTCCACTTGCTGCAACAAAGAGGACTGTACCGTCATCTGAAACAAACAGCCTCTAGTACCTTCCACCCTTGCATCCAAGTGCAAGGCAGCCAACTCCCCCATCGCCTTCCAAGCATCAGCAGATTCCCGAACCACCTCCTGATGCGGCTTCCTGCTCAGGGCATCAGCCACAACATTTCCCTTACCTTCAGTGTATGAGATCTCAAAGTCGTAGTCCTGGAGAAACTCGACCCACCTCCGCTGTCGCAAGTTCAAGTCACGCTGGGAGAAGATATAGCGCAAGCTTTTGTGATCGGTGAAGGCCACAAAGTGCTCCCCAAAGAGGTAATGTCGCCACAGCTTTAATGCGAACACTACCACTGCAAGCTCCAGGTCATGGGTGGCATAGTTCCGCTCATGGGGGCGTAGCTGCCTGGACCCGTAAGAGATCACCCCTTGTCGCTGCATCAATACACACCCGAGGCCCTATCCTGAAGCATCACAGAATACCTCATAGGCCATCCCTTCTTCTGGCAATCTCAACACTGGGGCACTAACCAGTTTTTCTTTTAGGTAGCTGAAGGACGACTCACATTGCTCGCTCCACATGAAAACTTGGTCCTTCTTGGTCAAAGCCGTCAAAGGGGCTGCTACCCGGGAGAAGTTGGGTACGAATCTCCGGTAGTAGCCTGCCAGTCCGAGGAAACTCCGAACTTCCGCCACATTCTTGGGTGCTGCCCAAGAAACAATTGCCTCAACCTTTGATGGGTCGACTGCTACTCCCTGCTCAGACACTACATGTCCGAGGAAGTGCACTTCTCGCGCCCAGAACTTTCACTTTGACAACTTCCCATAGAGCTGGTGCTGTCGGAGGACCTCCAAAACTGTCCTCAGGTGCTCTGCATGGTCCTCTTCTGACTTTGAATAGATCAGGATATCGTCGATGAACACCACCACAAACCGATCCAGGTACTCCCGAAAGATGGAGTTCATAAGCCCCATGAACACGGCCGGGGCGTTCGTAACACCAAAGGGCATGACCACGAACTCGAAGTGCCCATACCTGCACCTGAACGCCGTCTTCGGGACGTCGCTATCCTTCACCCTCAGCTGGTGGTACCCAGATCACAGGTCGATCTTCGAGAACCATCCTGCCCCCTTCAGCTGGTCGAAAAGATCATATATCCTCGGAAGAGGGTAGCGGTTCTTGATTGTTACCTGATTCAGCCTCCTGTAATCGATGCACAACCTGAGGCCACCATCTTCCTTCTTCGCGAACAAGACTGGGGCACCCCACGGTGATGCACTTGGACGAACATAACCCCTCTTCATCAGATCGTCAATCTGTATCCGCAACTCCCGTAGCTCCGAAGGTGCCATCCGGTAAGGAGCCATCGAGATTGGTCGAGAGCCGGGCTGCAGGTCTATCCCGAACTCGATATCACGTCGAGGGGGTAGAGTCGTCACCTCCTCAGGAAAGACGTCCATAAATTCATGAACGATCTCTGGTACTTCCACCATTTCCGCATCTGTTGATTCTATCGTTAGTTCGGTCAACAAGGAGAGGAGAGGATCCTCCCTCCTGTTTCCCTTCGGACAGCTCCGCTCGCCGGTGAAAGTAACACGCCGGCCGTCCAAACCGGAGAACACCACCCTCCTTTGGAAACAGTCAATGACGGCGCACACAAAAAATAGCCAGTCGATGCCTAGGATGACATCGTACGGCCGAATCTGTAGTAGAAGGAGACCCTTAACCGACTGATGTGGCCCCAACATCAGTCTACATCCCCGACAAATGAACAGCAGGTCGGTCTGACCTCCAATCGGTGTGCTCAACACCAGGGGCACTGGAAGTCTCTCGGCATCTAGACCCAAGGCGCGGGCTAGACCGGGTGCAACAAAGGAGTGCGAAGCTCCGGTATCGAACAAAGTATAAGCAAGAGTGCTAAACACACTGATTGTACCTCGAACAACCTCTGGCCCTACTGGAACTGTTGCTTCTACGGCGTGTAACTGTCCACGCCCAGCTCCCCTGCCCCTCGGCTGTCGGCCACCTCCCCGACCACGCCCTGGTTGAGGTCCCTGGGGAGCGCCCTGAGGTCGGCCTCCCCCTCCTATGTCTGTCTGCGGAGGAGCGGGAGCTCGCTGTCCCTGCTGCTGCAGCTGGAAGGGTCTGGCTGGGAACTGCTGCTGCGGCGGATGCTGGGGATGAATGCCACTGCTGTACTGCACCCGATCGGGGCACTGACTCCGAAGATGTCCAGGGCTCCCGCAGATGAAGCACCGTGGTCCCGAGCCTGAAGGAAAAGAACGTGGGCCAGGGGATCGAAACTGAAACTGCTGCGGCCTGCTCCCTGCGGGTCGGAACCTGGAGGGTCCCGATGCTGGAGGCCTGGTGCTGACGGCCTTCCCCTTCAATGGTCCCAGCTGGATCCCTTCTCGTGACAGTCTGCCTAGAGCGTGCATCCTTTCCACCACTTCGGCCTTCTTCTGAACCTCTAAGTATGTCGGAAGGGTAAAGGGAGTAACAGCATACTGGAGGGAGGGTCGGAGCGCCTCCTCCAAACGTCTTGCCCGAGACTCCTCATCGGGAAAGAGGTCCGGAGCAAAACGGAGGAGGTCCTTGAACTTGATTCCAAGTTCCCTCACGGACATGCTCCCCTACTGGAGGGAGAGTAGCTCCTGCCTCTTCTCCGCCTTCATTGTCGAAGAGAGAAACTCCGCCCGGAACTCCTTCTTGAATTCCGCCCAAGAAACCTCAGACTCTTTCCTACTCCCCAGGTGAAGCATCCACCACTGACGTGCCGCTCCTCGCATCTGGCTAACAGCCAGAGGAACCCAGTACTCCGTCGGGGCCCGAATCAGGCCGAAGGCTATGACTAGCTCCTCCAGCCAGCCTTCCGTCTTCATGTCGGAGGTGCTGCCCTCATATTTCTCGAGGGCCTGTCGCTGAAAGGCTCGAAGAGTCTTCTGCCACTGGTCGTCCTCTTCCTCCCGATCAGCTCTCTGCCGATTGGCCAAAGTAGTCTCAGGAGTCTCGATCGCTTGTACCACACGTGGTCGCCTTCCAGGTGCCATAGCTGCAAGGTAAACAAGGAATGCCTAAGCCCAGTAGTGCAAAGAAAACCGTTCTCAAAACTTATTAAGATTTAATTTATTCTTAATTTCCCAAGACATCCTAGAAACACAAGAACACAAGTCATTTATGATGCATGTACCTTTCCTAGGGTCTCTACCCTGCAATCAGTGTGGCCTCACTTGGTCGTTTGGTAGGTCCAGAGTCCTTGCATCGGATCACGGGGGGCCCTAAAATCCCGTGTCCTAGCCGGTCCTCCCTGGCCTAATTCACGCACCAAGGTCACCCAACGCTGTTGCCTTACCATCCCATGCAATCCTTACTGTGCCTAACTCCAAACTCCGTCCTATCTCTCAACCTGCCTCTGATACCATTCTGTCACGACCCGCCTTCACCAAAAGGAGGGAAGGGTCAGCAGATTGCCAGGCCCTTCCTTCTTTAAGTTGAAGGAGAGATAATGACCCCCGAAACCCGCCTTCAATAAGTCCCGGAGTGGCGACTAGCACCAAGGGTATAGGAAATTCTCGCAAATGGAAGGCATTACCCTTTTTATTTTATAGGATCGAAAGAAAAGGAGGAGAAAACCCAACAACACCAAGGTAGAAAGAAAAGTAAAGCCAAAAGTAAACCATTCCCACATGCATGTTTCAAAAGTGAAAGCCACAAGTGCAAAAAGATGACTACAAGGTAAGTACCAAAAGAAGAGACAAACAACTGCAACTGCTCCAAAAGTCCGAGCTAGTAAGGTCATGCGTGATCCCCGAAGTCCTCCCGGAAACCTGAAAGCAGTTTTATATACGTAGGGTGAGCATACAAGTACACTCAGTAGGAAAAACCAAGACTCTCGTGCACAAGTGGGGGAACGTACTAAAGTCCCATGAGAAAAGAGTAAACAAAACACCTAACAAGGCAAACTATCCATCCCAGGCCTCACCAAGGCTCGCTCCCCAAATAACGGAAGTCAAGTAATATATATATAAGAGCACATCGATGTTTGGGTACCCCGCGCCACTTTCCCACTGGTTATTGAGACATCCTACGCATCGGACCAATCCCGCCATTCTCACCGCAGTCCCACTGCCAAATCCCGCCCGCACACACCTGGGCCACAACCACACGCAGTCCCACTGCCAAAATCCCGCCCGCACACACCTGGGCCACAACCACACGCAGTCCCACTGCCAAAACCCGCCCGCACACACCTGGGCCTCAACTGTCACATGTAACCATGCCTGCAAACACCTAGGCCAGAACAACCACCGCTACGCCCGAAGACACCTGGGCTAAAGGATCCACTGCCACGCCCGAAGACACCTGGGCCTCATCCCGAAGACACTTGGGAGACCACCTGCCACACACACCTGGCCAACCACCACAACACCCTGCCTGATGATTCTTGGGCTAATAATGGACTTTAGGCCATCACAGCCTGCCTGAAGGTACTTGGGCTATCCGGGAAAGGGAGCAGAAAAGGAGCTAATAACCAGCCACTAAGGATAGTGTTGGGAAAAACACCCTTCCCCCATAAATGGGGGTGTTCGGCACTAAGTGCTCAACTTGGGTGGGGCGTGAATAAGAAACACAAAGCTACAAGTATAGATATAGGTAACAAACACTCACCCAAAACTTAGGTTTTCCTAGCCAACTTACAGAACACAACACCACAACGTCCGAGTCAAAAATTCACGACCCTTGCCCACAAACCATCTGTCCCATTCTTGTTTCACGTTCAGTCAAATGTTCAATAAATTTTAAGCACTACTGGGCAACTACCATAAGCATAACCAAGGAAAACGTCAAAGCATAGATCAACCAAAACACTCACACCCGGTTCTGCCAACAGAGGATCTCTCCCCAATTTGTGATAAAAACTCACAACCACTGAAACCATGCCAACAGGAGATCCCATCCCCCAAATTCACACAGCCACCGAGAGTATAAAAGAACGGGGAATCCCATCCCCTCCCACATTTCTAACAAACGGTCCGAAGGGAAAATAACCAACAACCACTACCAACACAAGTCAGGGATTTTTCAAATTTAAAAGATTTAACACGCTCCATGATTTCAATTTCCGTGTGTTCTAACCGGGGGTTATCACAGAAGGGCCGATCCTGGTGCTTTCAATTATTCAGCCGGATATAGTGGTTAACCAATTTTACATCAGGAGTTCGCAATTTCAGCAACCCATTTAAAACATCACGAGGGGATTCAACAGTGCACACACAACGACCACCAACGGCCTCAATTTTCAGAAAACATGAACCAGCACAACAAAAAGGATGATTCAAGATAAAGCATAACAACGATCACATCCCCTTCCCCTTCTTCCATTAGAACTTCGTTTATTATCTTCATTAGGGTTTGGTTCAACCAATTCCATAGGAACAAAAGTAACGCCCACCCCGCATGATACACAAAAGTGAGAGACGAGAGAAATTCCCTACTTGTTGATGGATGATCGACGTTTAGGCCGGGGGCGCGGAACTTTACGGATAACGACACGGCGGTCCGGTGCACCAGAAGAGCCACGATCGAAGAAGGGGGGAAACCACGGCCTAACCCTTAATTTATAAGAGCTGGGGACGGTTGAGATGAAAACACAAAACCATGGAAGACGAGGGAGTCGTGGGTTGACCACGTGGCTTGACTCATCATTAATGGCGCTGGGTGGTTTTAACTGACCCATGAATTAATGAAGCATTTAATTAAAACCTTTGCACGCGTTTCGGATTTCCAAGATATTTTTAACAAGGCAGAATAGGGTTTAAAACCCTATTTGCGAAAAGGAACGTTACTGGAACAACTTGGCAGGGCCGGTCTCACCGATCGGTCTCACCGGTCGGTGTCACCGCTCGGTCTCACCGATCGGTGTCACCGCTCGGTCTCACCGATCGGTGTCACCGGTCGGTGTCACCGATCGGTCTCACCGATCGGTGCCCCACAAGGAAACCAGATTTTTGGCAAAGGAAGGGACCAAGGGGGGTCTGGGTCATCACAATATCCTCTTTGGAGTGCCATGACAAGGAAAAGCCTGATTGATTCCAGTCTAGCAACTGGAGAAAAGGTTTCTTCAACATCAATACCTTGAATCTGAGAGTATCCTTTACATACCAGTCGTGCCTTGTTTCTGATAACACTTCCAAGCTCATCAAACTTATTTTTGAAGATCCATTTGGTACCAATCACATTGTGGACTTCGAGTCTCTGGACAAGATCCCATGTCTGATTCATATCAATCTGATCTAATTCATCATTCATGGCTTTCACCCAAGATTCATCTTTTGCAGCTTCTTCGAATGAGGATGGCTCTACAACTGATAGAAATGCAGATTGCGTGGTATTCCTCATCCTTCTGGTTTGAGTGGGTGCACTCATATCCCCATTTATGTTGGATGGATCAATCTCAGCTCTTCGATTTCTCCTGTGAGATTCAGTAGTATTCTCTTCAGCCATAGTTTCTTCTTCAGATTCTTCTTCTGAGTCAACATCATTATGTGATTGAGGAGTGTTTTGAACAGCTTCCTCTATTTCTGCATTTGTAGTTTCTTCATGTCCACATTCTTCATGACTTTCTATCACATCAGCATATGACGTCCGTGAAGCATTTGTGGTTTTTTCTTCAATTATCTTAACGTCATTGCTTTCCACAATCCTTCCCAAACGCTTGTTGAAACATTTGTAGGCTTTTATGTTCATTGAGTAACCAAGGAAAATTCCTTCATCTGCATTGTCGCCATATTTCCCTTGATTTCCTTCTTTGTTCCTGATGAAGCATTTACTTCCAAAGACACGAAAGTATTTTAGAGACGGCTTCCGTCCATGCCACAATTCATATGGTGTCTTTGTCTCACCCATATAAAGTCTTGTTCGATTCTGAATGTACACTGCAGCTTGAACATCCTCTTTCCAGTAATGTTGTGGAATACGACTCTCAATCAACATAGTTCGTGCCATGTTGTTCACCTGTCGATTCCTACGTTCAACAACTCCATTTTGTTGTGGAGTTCTCACAACAACTACCTCATGCTATATCCCATGCTTCTCTAGATAATTCTCAAATTCAATGGACGTGTATTCTCCTCCATTGTCAGATCGCAACACTTTGATTGTTCGTCCGGTATCATTCTCGGTGATTCGCCGATATGTTTTCATGCAGTCAAGGACTTGTCTTTTCCTGTGAATGACCATCACACATGCCATTCTACTGTAATCATCAATAAAAAGGACAAAGTACCTTTCTCCATGTGTTCCTGCAACATTTATTGGACCACAAACATCTGTATGAATCAGATCAAGAAGGTGAGATGCCCTTTTCTTCTTTGGCCGATATGAACTGCAGTCCAGCTTCCCACGAATACAAGCATCACACGATTTTTCACGCTCACGCTTCAGGTTGGGAATGTCCATGACAATTCTCAATTTTGATATTTTCTCCATGTCTAGTTGATTGATGTGTCCCAATCTCCGATGCCACAGATTGTTTTCTTCTTCAACAGTCATGTAACATACATTTTCTTCACTATCAACCTGATACAAGTTTCCTTCTGTTCTGAATCCCTTCATAAGATAATTGCCAGTTTTTCCCTTGATAGTGCAGCCTTTCTGATTAAAGGTAACAACAAGTCCTGAGTCACAGAGTTGACTCACGCTGAGAAGATTATGACGTAGGCCATCTACGTAAAGGACTTCAGTCTTCTTTAGTTCTCCATTAGCTAATTTGGTACTTCCACTCCCTTTGATTTTTAGAGCCCCATCATTACCAAATCTTACTGTACCATCAACATTCTTTATGATATTTCTTAGTAGGCCAGCATTACCTGTCATATGAGATGAACAACTGCTATCTAGAATCCAGGTACTGTTGTTCTTTGTAGCTTTGAGGGCTACCTCTGCAAGGTTTGATTTCTCAATCTTCCACCTTTCCTTCCATGAGACATTAGATTGAGTATATAGAACTGACGGCCTTTCAACTATCTCTTCCGCATACCCAGGTTCTTCATAGTCAAAGTCTTCTTTAAGAGGTGAGAACCTGTTTGAAAGAGCAACATTGTCTTGCTGACGAGACTTGAATTGTCTGGAACTTCTGTACGAGGTGTCAATGTCCCTTCTCTGCCTGCAATTAATGGCCTTATGACCAAAGTTAGAACAACGAAAACAATATCCATAGAAATTATTTCTTCTATAAGAATTAGGATATGAAATTGTTCTCCTTTGTTGAGCATCTATATCTTCTCCATTCAGATAGCTTCTTGCCTCTTCACAATAAGACATGGTATGGCCCAGATAGCCACAGAACTGACACTTCATGAGAAGAAATGTCTTCTCACTTGAATTTCTCCTTATAGCTTCTTCCTTGGGAGAATAGTAAGACTGGCTGCCATTTTTGAAAGTTTGAGGATAATTTTCAGGTCTCCTTTTAGTTTGGATTGAGGGTTCCTTTTTCAGCACCCTAGGTAACATTTCAACATGTTCAACTTTCATCTTATCTTTCTTTTGGATCTTTTCACTTCCAGCAGTTGATGACTCAGCCTCACAGCCAATTCCACTCTTTCCCATGCAAGCGGGTCTTTGATCACTCAAGATTTTTCCAACCCCATCTGAACCACACTTGGCTCTTGCTAGTAATTCTGCATCTGAGAATCGTCCAAACTGTATTTTCTTCCTTTATTCTTTTGGAACTGATTCAGTCTCCAGTTTACTTCTTAGAGTAACTACTTCCTCCTCAAGACCCTCAGCAGTCTTGGATTTTTCATCCAGTCTGAATGTGAGGTCATTGATGACCTTTGCCTGCTCTTCAATTCTCAGCTTCAGATCTACTACATCATCATTGCTTTCAACTATTTTAGATTGTACCTTCACAAATTCTTCCAGTCGTTCAATTTCAGCTTCAAGTTGATCAACATATTCAGTTGATTCTTCTACAATTGATTTCCACTTATTGCAGCTCTTACATTTAATCTTAAGCTTACTAACCGCATCCTTAAGTTGCATCTCAGGATCTACACAAGTTCTCAGTTGTTTTTCTCCTTCAGTATCTTCTGGATTTTCAACAGTGGCCATCATAGAAGCATGGTTCCCAGTTTTGAATTCTGGTTCTTCTTCATCATAGAATTCATGATCATCTTCTTCCTCTTCACAGACAAAACTCTTCCTTTGCATTTTCTTACCAGGTTTGAAGTCTCCCTTTTTGAAGAACCTTCTCTGAGGCTTCTTGAGGTTTTCATCCTCGCTATCTTCATAATTGATCATTTTTAAACACTGAGAAGCAATGTGCCCAACTTTTCCACAACGGAAACACGCGAGAGGTAACTTCCCTTTAAATTTCCCTTTCCCATTCTGGAACTTCTTTGCAATGAGAGAAAGAATTTATTTTTCTTCGTCATCTTCACCGCTACTATCCTTTGATATTTTCAGTTTATCCATGGCCTTGAATGCCATTTCCTTTCTCACCCGAGTCGTAGCATCTTCAGGTTTGACTCTCATTTCATATGCTACCAAACTGCTCAGTAGATCATCTAAAGAAAGCTTGGAAAGATCTCTTTCTTCAAGGGCTGACACCTTCGCATTATAAAGAGGTGGAAGTCTTCTCAATATTTTCTTTACAATATCAATGTCTTTGATTTCTTCGCCTAGACCCCGAATAGCTCCAACCACTTCGGTAATACGATTGAAGAAAGAGTCTGCATTCTCGTCTGGATGCATCTTCAGATCATCAAACCGATTGTGCAGCACTTGTAGTTTTGCCTCCTTCACTTTGCTATCACCTTCATAAATATTCTTAAGTTTATCCCACATAGACTTTGCTGAGGTGCAATTCATCACCTTTAGGTAGATCTGATCAGAAAGGGCTGTAGTGAGTGCATTCTGTGCTTTAGCATCTGCATCAAAAAGTTTCCTGTCCATTTCAGTCATAGCAAGGCCTGTTGGATCGGTGACTTGTATTCCTTGCACAGTAGAAAAAAGAACTTCCATTCCAAGAGATCTTAGATGAGATCTCATTCTGTTCTTCCAGATCTGGAAATTGCTTCCATCGAAGTGAGGGACTCCCCTGACATTGATCGCGTTTTCCATGACGAAGAAGGTCAGATTCAACACCAGCAACCTCGCTCTGATACCACTTGAAGGACCCCGGGACACCCTGAGAGGGGAGGGGTGAATCATGGTGACCACTTTGTCTTTTAAAGTGATGGATCTTGTTCCCACGTTGGTAGGAACTTGTTGAACCTGTATGATGATTATGATCAGAATGAAAACATTCACAAGCACAGAGAAGACACAGCCATTTTTACTTGGTTCACCACTAAGGGCTACGTCTAAGGAGCATACGCCGACAGGTTGTCGGTCGTACCAAAATCCACTATGCTTTACTAGCTGTAGATTACAAAAGTTCGGGTACAGTTGCTCTGTCCCAGGTTCACTGCCTTTACAAAGGTTCAGGGATAGCTCACTACTTCCCTCGGGTCACTCCCGTTGACTCCCCCTGGCTCACTGCCGTTGGTGAAGTCCCACTCAGTTTATAGACGTGAGGGTCTCTTCAATAGATTTGCATTGAAGTCTTTGCCTCTGCTCAGTGTGAGACTCTGCTTGCATCGAAGTCCGAAATAGATGCACTAGAACGCACAGAACCACTGAACCGGATAACCAGAACGTGCAGACAAACCTTACTAACAATTGCGCGCAACACCAACCCTTTGCGCGCAAAACCTTCCTATTTCGCGCAAAATTTACTTTTCACGCGGAAAAATATTTCGCGCAAAAATCCCCTTTTTCGCGCAACTCCAAATATTTCGCGCAAGCCCCTTTACGCTATCCTTTTTCGCGCATCAGACCTCGGATCTTCTCTAAGTCTTCCACACACACGAATGAAGGGGGTCACCTCATATTTATAGGCGACTGAGACCCCTGCACGCAAAATCCCCTTCGGCGTGGAAAACCTCTCATCTGGCGCGTAATATTTCGCACAGATCAAGTATTTCGCGCACAACCCTTATTTTCCGCGCAGCCCATGCCTTTTCCATTTTTCACCACTCTGATTTCGAAACACTATTTGCGCGAAAAACCTTGATCAACTATTTCGCGCATCCCGCTGTTTTTCGCGCCTAACTTAAGTATTTCGCGCAAGCCTCTTATATTTCGCGCACCACTTCCTTTTTGTGCGAACCTCCTTTTGCAGACAATCCATGTCTTTATTTTCCGATTTTGAGGCCCAAAAATTTGGCAAACACTGGGAAACAACGCCACCTTAAATACTGTTGTCTGCTTGAACTGTATGATCACTTTGCTGGAACACATTAGGAACTTCCACTGAGGATTGACAACAAACACAAACCAAACTACAATTCCTGCATAGAACAACCATGGGTCCAACAGTTTTTATGATCTTGACTCCCCTCTTGCCTCTTTAAATGATGCTTAAAGAACCACCGCTTGACACAATAATCGTGTTTCCAATATTTGGTTGTAAAATATACCATAAATGATTTAACAAATCATACTTAAATCTTATGTATGTTTGAGGTATATAGTATTATTCTATTTTCCAATCAGAACATCCCAAGATTCCCACTGGAAATCTCATCCCAATCAGTGTTGAAATAATAAGTGTTCCTCTTAATTATATCAAATAAAATGTAATCAGTGGAAATCATGTAAAGATAAAAAATAAGTGTAATATTAAACACACAAGTTATACAAAACCAGTAGAAGAACATGTGCTGGAACTCCATCCCATGTTTTTATAGCTCCGTTGAAATGATCGTCCACTATTTAACGCACCATCGAGAGGAGGAGAAGGCTTGTGTGGAACTCTTTCTTCATCCTTGATCCCCATGTGAGGATAGGGGTCTCCAAAACTTCTAGGATGATTAAGATACTTCTATAAGAATCCAAAATGGTAGATCACGGCTCCTGGTTCGAACTCCCAAATGAGGATCCCATGCTTCTAATTTATAGGAAAAATAGAAGGTGGTTTGGGGCACATAGATTGTGTAAAACCACTTGGCTGATAGTTTATGACCACTTGATAGTCGAATCTCGCTTTGTAAAAAACTATAAATATGTTTACCCAACTCTAGAATATATCCACCGAATGTTTGGCACCATTTAGAGAAATGCATCTAGAGATATGGATAAAATATAGAACACCACATTTGACATTTTGCATATTTGATGTGCTGGACAGATCGGGTCGGTTGGGTGAATATATGAATGAATGAGTCTTGAAGACCTTCAAATTAAATGTAGCCCAATAAAATTGGGACCATCACAAAAAATTTCATCCAATTTTTATGCATCGTCTAGTAGAAGTGTGCGGGTGGATCCACAGGTGTGATTGGGTGTTACACAGTTTGCCCCATTTTTTCTGGACTTCATCGTGGGTCCTCTGAATAACCCCCACCTTTAATGAAATTATAAAAACAAGTAACATTTCCCTTTTTAAAAGTGATAAAAAAAAATAATTGAATCAAACTTGGATTTTATTTTGTTATTATATTTTTAATTTACAATAAAAATTTAGTTTAATACAATGGTGTAAGTGTGGAAATTACACAGTGAATCAGTGTGCAATCAATTTTTCATGCTGGGAAATATTTTTTTCCATTGTATACATGTTAAAACCAATATTCCTTTCACATTTTTGATAAAATCTAGAATGGAATTATTTTAAAAAACACACAATGATTATAATCAAAAAATTATTTAAAAAGTAAAAATGGTTAGAAATTTCATCAATAAATCAGTTGGAAGTGGATAAAATTATTTTTTAAATCCTTTTTAGAAAACATGAATCTTGATGAAAAATATTTTCGACCAAAGAGAGAAATAATGTATTATTTTCATAATCATTTTAAATCCCTTAGAGAGGGAAAATGATATTATTACTTTAAAATTTGAATGAACCACCACTTGTGAAGGAAATTGGTTTATTTTATTATAGATATACCAAATAATTTCAGTAAATGATATATAAATATAAGCAATCCCAAATAATAATGAGATTGTGAAATAAACCCATACCACATTGGAAACTTATGAATCATAAGACCAATAAAATAAGTGACATAAAATGAATCTTTAAATAAAATGAATATAATTATATTAATGATATATTATCTCAAAGGGATATCATATACACCACAAAAATTAAATAATTGTTGAATATGACATATGTCTCATGAATGTAAAAGTGATATGAGAAACCCTTTAAGAGGTATAATTTCCTTCTTATATGTCCACACCACATATATAATGGTTTTAATAATGTTATTATTGTATAATAGAACCATATAAATTTTTATAATTTCATATATGATACCTTTTTAATAATATACAAACTTTTAATAAATAATATTTCATTATTTTCATTGCTTCAAGGGTTAATTACCCTATTTTTTCACAGAGATGTTTCATGAATACTCCAGTTATTATGTATAGGATAAAAATATTTATATATATATATATAATATCATGAATTATAATACTGTTATAAATATCATATTTACCCATTATTTACATTCTTATAACACTTTCTAAAAGTCAGACATGGAAAGTGAATCAGATCGCTTTATGGAGACAGTAAGTCATACGTGCACATGAGGGACAATATCAATCCCCTAAAGAATTGATGGGTGAGAATGTGGGTGATATATTAATTTTCATAAATAAATTTGATATCATATATATCACATATATTCATTAATTTTATCTCTATTAGAGTCTAGGTAATGTGTTTTTGGAAAACAAACCATATCATTTTACGAGGCGACAGTACGTAGTACATACATGGGATGTTATAATATTTGAAACAAAATAGAATGTAAAATGTATTTGTAATATTAAAATTACATATGTATAATAATATCATATACATCATATAAAGTTGATTAATCTATCATTATATCCTGCTTTGAAAGTTGGTGATAGAAAAAAACTATATTGGTTCACGAGGTTGTAATTTTCCCTACACAAAATTGATGATTTTGTTTCTCATTTTATGGAAGTGGAGATGAGAAAATATTATTTCATCAACCTAATAACATATATTTATATGGTATATAGTGGTGTTATAATATTGTAATTTCTAATTATAATTTAATGTATAAAAATAATAAATAAAATAAAAGATCGTTGTTAAGAAAATTGACTTCTCTAAGAGAAACCATGATTAGATCACCACTTAATGACCATAGACATGTTCTACTATTAGGAAAAAATACTAAAATATGTATAATGATGGTGGATAGATATTTTGGAAGGGTTTTATTAATAAAAATATCTTTAGGGGTGTGAATGAATGAGGGGATGGAGTTCGCTTTTATATGTGTGGATGGTGAACCAAGTTGGGAATTAATTAAAAATTCCCCCCAAAAAATTTAAAATGATAATATCATTCACATGACAAAGGATTTGAAATAACCCTAGGTTAGAATTAAGAATAGGTTAAGGAGGAAATATGTATGAAAAATAATACTTTTAGATGATGTTATTCCATTTTAACCCTTAACTTCTTAGTTTAACCTCACCAGGAACCCATTATTATCATAACCATGGTAGTTATTTTTTTTACTATTTTCACTATTCATTAAGGAAATAATATTATAGTTAGCATATTAGATAATATAAATAATTATGATTCAAATTATTCAAATCTAGTTTTCAAAATTTAATTTACAGTAATTTCATAATCCATTTTAAAATTATACACCGAGATGCGATGAAAAACTTGTCTCCAAAGATAAAATGCTCACAAGTATAGATTTTTTAATATCAAAATTTGACATAAAATTTGTTTAAATGAAGTAAATTTGTTAAATTTTAATATAATTGATCTAATTTTACTTTAATGTCTGTATAAAATATAAATTAACTCTACACATAATCCAAACAAAAATAATGTTTTTATTTAAAATTTTGTATTTTCATTCTTAATCAAAAAATAATATTTTTATAAAAATCACAAAAAAATTACACTAAAGTAATTTTGATATGATGGAATCAAAAATATTTCTTATTCATTCAAATAATTTTTTTAATAGTGATAACCATTAATTATAAATTATTTCTTCAATGTGTTACTAAACCACCTTTTAGATAAATATAGTTTTTTAGAAAAAAATCATTTTACTATAAAATTATTCTAATTTCATTTATTTAAAATATGTATCCATTTAAGTTATTTAAACCTACATAAACCACATAATTTTCATACTTTATTTATTACTTTTCATACCAGCCAATTTAATGTCTAGGTTATAAAGTTCATATTAAAATAATAATATTTTTATAGAGTGTCATGTTTTGTTAAACCCTAATATTACAAGCATCAAAATTAAATGAATAGTTTTTATTTATTTTAAAAAAATATTTCATAATGTCTTAGGGTGTTACATTTTCTTATAAGGTTGGGGTTATGTTAGGTATACACAATCAAATATGATGTCACTCTTTTAAAATATTGGGGTGTTACATTATGTTTTTCAAATTTAATGGGATATGGAGGATAATATTATCGATTATACATTTATGGATATCTTTTTCATTTTTGGTAAATTTCTTGAAGGCTAATGATCTAAAATCATTGATATCGTGGCAATAATCAAAGGGGTTAATGATGGTAAAACAAAGAGATAAGGGTTGAAAAAATGTCAATAATCTATTAATCTAATTTTATGAGAGGATATAGAATCATTTTCATCCTATATTAGAAATATATGAATTTAGATACGCTATAAGAGTAAAATTAATTTATATATATTTAATAATTTATTTAATTCCATAGTGTTCCCTCTCATCTCTTATAAAAGGAATCCAAATCTAATTTTTTCCTCTCACTTCATAATACAAGTAAATCAACAAATATCTACCAAAATCCATTCTAAAAATTCATCCAAATGACCTATGAATCCTTTACAAACCAAATTACTATCCCAGAAGTCATAAGTTGTAATCAAATTGAGGTTTTTCATAGGGGATGCAATCATCATAACCAAGCATTTCCATTTTAATTATTCCTCCACCAACATAAATTATGTCATAACTATTCCAATATTATAAATTAAGTATCTCCAATATACTACAATGTTATAAATTTAATTTAATGGCCTTATTCATCTTATATTTCATCCTATGGGGAATAAAAACATCATTCATGCGTATGTTTGGACTACCACCTCCACAAAGTGATGTGTTTAATTTTTCATCAAAACCCTACATGTGTAGTTATGATGATTGATTTAATAGATATAAGTGATATCCATGAAAACATTATGATTCAAGATATATAATATGTTACTTATATTCATACGATTCCACCCATTAAAATATCATAACGTTGGTTATCTGTACTTGTGGAATACAAAATCCACAAAGTGGTGTCATTAATTTATCACATAATCCATTAATTAATGATTCTAAAACTAAATTTAATGTATAACAAATTTAATTATGTCATTATTATTAATCTAAAGATGATGTAATAATGAACCCTTTTAACATAATCATCTACATAAGTCATTTTGAAATTATGAATCAACCTTCCTCAAATCACCTGACGTGAACATAACATATTAAGTAATTAAATATTCCATTGGAAAAATGAGATAAATGGTTTAACGATAAGGGAATAAAACCATAATTGTTTTTAATAAATTAAATAGTAGGTATATTATTATTATATAATATTTGAAAGACATACCAAGCGAGCGGGGAATCTAGGTAAGGTGTTTTTAAACTCAATTTCCATTCATTAGGATATACTTAAACATTATTGATTATTAAATTCCTTTACTATGTGTAGAATTACCTATGAACGTATCATGTTGTTTTTTCACATGTTTTTGGTTGTTTTTAAATTTTTAAACATACATAATTTATCAAATAATTGAATCATAAATGATATGATATTTTTATGGATTATTCTTCTCGTTTTAATAATCTTATGACACGTTTCATGGCATGAACCATTATTTATTTTTTGGGTTTAATTACTACCCCTTGAATTATTTTTTATATATTTAATAATTTAATTCTTTCGATTGATAGATCCATATCATATTATTTCATTGATTAACGTTTTTTTCAAATGTAACATAATCGATGACTAATTTAGGTTACAAACTCGTATTTTCATGATTCATTATGTTGTTGTTTCCAATTGGGGAATTTGTTTGATATAAATTTCATCAAGAACATAAATAATCTTTATTTATATTAATTTATGAGTTTTAAATTATATATTTTCATTTTCTTTTCTTTGGTACTTAAAATGACCATGAAATTGATTTTTTATGAAAAAATAACTTTATTTTTACTTTAGTTGACAATATTATTCTTAAATATCCATATTTTTATAATATTTCTTATTAAATATTTTATTAAGGATCCATTAATTTATTAAATCCATTTTTACACATTTTCACCATCATAAAAATGGGTAAAAATAATCATCTTTTCATTTTCTGAACAACATAATTTTTACCAAAGGTGTGAAAGAAAGAATTAAGTTAACATATACCACATGAATTGTTTTAACCACGATCAAAACCATTTCCTGAGATGAATATTAATTTATCACATTCATTGATTATTTTCAAAGAATATATATTTCTAATTTTTTATTGAATTTTTAGTTTTTAATAGTACCAAAAAAAATTTTTATTTTCTATAATTTTAATGAAATGATTGATGTGTTATTTTAATTGTATTTTCATCGATGCCGTCAACCTTTAATTATTCCCCAGATTCCATTGGAATATGATGTTATGATACAATCCATAATCTTTATTTGGATAGATTATTTTTATTTTTTGAAGAAATTATCATTAAATCGTTTTATTTTCCATGGGTTAATCAATATATAAAGGAATTTATGCTTCTTAAAAAAAATTGATAAGGAAAACACACTCATTCATGTGTTATATTAATGAATATAACATAGAAGTTAGATGAAATTATGGGTGATATGATATAGATAATGATAAAAGGTTAGAAAAATATAGATTATATGATGGGTGAGGCTGATATAACTCTCTAGTCTATTGGTTAATGTTTCTTATAATTAAAGGGAAGAAGAATAGAATTATACCAGAAGGTTTCTCCTATAGATTTAACTAGTCTCTAGTTATTTGAAACATGAGTGAAAATGGGTGATGATTATAATATTCTTTGGAACCGACATGTTTTCTCTATGTTTCAGTTTATAATTATTCCTTTTAACAAAATAGATTTCTCATGGATCATTATTAATGACTATTATCTTTTTTATATTTTATAAATATTTATTCCCTATCATATGTTTTATTATAAATTTTTTGATATTAATAAATTATTATATATTTTAATCCCTATATCAATACCCACATTATCATATCATTCCCACAATAGATATTCAATTGTAAATTCCCATGTTTACCATTACTAAGAATTTGATCTCACCTAATTTTTATGTTTCCTTGTCCCCATGTAAAAATTAAATAAATTTAGTAATATATTTACATAATTGTTTTATTTGAGATTTTATTAAGTCTAAATATGTAATAATAAATTTTGAGTATATTGGAACAAATTTTCATTCAAACACATTGGTAATTTTATATAAGAGTTTTTCTCAATTCTCTTAAACATGATTCCTAAATGTTACTTGGGTAATTATGTGATATAATATTTTTCTAATGATTTTTATGTTTGGTATGATTAAAATTGGTACATTTGTATTAGTATCAACTCTATAAATTTAAATTCTATATTTATATAACTGAATTAGGGATTGATAGTTTTACACTCTTATTGCATCTATAACATTCATTGATTTTAAATATAATAAAACACCTTACTTATAACTTAAAACACATCTAAAACATACATATTTTAGTATCCTAAACATCCAATAAACTTTTTATATTTGAATTATCAACTTCCTCATCATACACTATCAGTAACTTTATCCTTAATCCCCATAACTAGTTTATCATAATAATATTCAAAAGCTATAAATTTGTTAATCTATATAAACCATTTATTACTTTTAAGTAATGACATTTTTTGATACTTCTAATGATTGGTATAAATCCATAGGATCTTAAATACAATTTTTTTCTCCAAATATCAACTTTAGTTTCTATAACAATTCTGAATTCTAGATGTTCTCAGATATCATATATACCATATAAGACACTTTTATTTTCCACATTCTAACATAAACACTACAAAATACCCTATATGATAAATTAACATATTTTACTTTTATAATTTTTTCATAATTTAGAAATTTTATAAACCATCTAACTTCAATAATTATTACCTTTCATAATTCTTAAATATTTGTATCGAAACCTATTTTAAAAATTCTTAGGAATTGTTTTTCTAGATGTTACTCATCTTAACATCCAAAACTCATTAGATATTTTTGAAATAGTATATTCTAGAATTTTAAAAAATTTCAACTACCTATCTTATGGATAATCATTAATGTAATATTCTTTTTGAAATTTTTCTTGAATTAAATATTTCAATATCTGGGTGACATATAGTCCTTGAAAAATTTACATTTCATAAGTGTAACTTTTGAAATGAAACTACTTATTAATCAAGATTCATACTTTTAGAACCATTTTGTTTTAAAATTATTTATCTAGAATATATTATCTTCATAAAAGTTAACTTCTTGATCCAAAACTTTCATAACACTTTTGACATGTAACTTATAGAAAAAATCTTATCATCTTATTTATTGCTTGTGTATTTTAAAAAATAATTCAATATCCTACTGTGACACATTTTATGAAACCATAGTAGTCATTTCCTCTTGAACAACCTTTATCAACCTTTATTACATGAAATTATTGTACTAAATTTAATTCAAAAACTATTTTATTTTGGTGTTTATTTCTGTTATACAACTTCAATCTGTTGAAATTATAAATGAATCCATATTTACTAGCCATTTTTCAACACGTGAATATATCTTCTATAACATTTCTAATGGTAGGTAGATTAACTAAAAGTGATCTATATAAACTCTAAAATTAAAAATAATATTAAACATATAAATTCATTTCACTTTTTCACCATCACCTTTCAAATATTGATGCATAGCTTACTCATTGACAACAAATATAATCCTCACAATAATATGTGACATTCAATATACAGAATTTATATTTTTTTCTATATACTTAACCATATCATATAAATCACCTATCAATATGGCCTTAATAGTTTTTTTCACTCCCCCTTATTTATAAAAAATATAAAGGATACATTTTCCTTATTTATTCGGATTATTGAGTATGATGAAGACACAATCGTCTCATTAATTTTTTAAAATTAATCTTCACCCCTTAGTTATATTTGATCCAAAATTTAGAAGGTTGGAATCTCATTTATCTAATAAAAAATCCCTTAAATTATAAACCCTTAGTCCATGTGAGTGAGATCTATCTAAAAAGTAGGTTTGATTAAAATTGATGTAAAATATATCCATAAAATGTTCATATTTTGATACCAACTCTACAATTGAATTCTCGAGGTTATTAATGTTTTTAGGAAAACATATACACTCATCATCAAAGAAACATTAATAACATTAAAGTATAAAAATGTATCTCCCCCTTTATATCTAAAAACATTATCCCTTATAAAAATTATAGATTCTTTAATCAACCCAACAATGAGAAATTTTTATCATAAATTATCTTCAACATTATGAAGAAATTATATATTAAAATGTAATAGTACTATTGTTTTAGTTGTTTATATCAAATAAACCTTAAGTGGTAAACCACATATATATCCTTCATCATTGATGATACTAATTAAATTGTTTGAAGATGTAATATAATACAAGTTAAATCATACCTTCATACAAATTACCTATGTTTTTGTATAACTTTCATAGATTTAGTTTTTAAAAGTCTCTCACTAATAATAACACATTTCATTCCATGTATAAAGAATATCAAACAAAAAAATAAACGGAAATAAGAAATGTTACCCATCAACTCCCTAATAAGAGGTAAAAGGTTGAGATTGGATTCCATACCGAGAAACTATTTGCATTTAGATATAGAATTATGAGAAATCTTTAAGATAATGACTCCTATGATTTTATAGATTTGATTCTATTCAATAAATATAGTCTCTTAAATTTCATATTCTTATTCATATGTGGGTTAGGTTTTTTCACATCATCTAGTAATAACAATTCATCATTTTGTTCTTGGTCCATTATCTTTTAAATTTCTTGTTTTTTTGGGCATATGAGTAGGAATTACTTCGAATCATGCTCATTTTCATCTTGGGGGAAGATTCCATCTTCATAGAAACATTCTTGGAACATTAAGTCACAATTTATTTACTTTTATTTCTCAAAAAATCCGTACATATTGGTATTTATGTTATAAATTTTTTATAATTGTGCCCTATATGATTGTTCCTTCCATAAAGGTTCTCAACAACCTCCTAGTTACCCATCTTTATATTTTTTTCTATTTCATTTTATATGATTTCATCAATAAAATAAATCCTTTTATTTAATTCTTTTATTTGTTATATTTATTTATTTATATTAAATCTTCATAAGTTTTTGTTCATGGATTGTTTTAAATTGTCCATGATATGTCTCATTCTTCTACAATATAAGAATCTCCAATTTGGTATGGAATAGTTCCTTGAATTATTTTTCAGTATATTTTGTTTAAAAGTTCTATTATTCTTACTAATAATTCCTTATTAGTCTCCATTTATATTCTTCTTCATCCTTTGTTGCAATATCTTCTATATATATTAGGTGCTTGGCTGTACAATTATATTCAATCACGCACACACACACACTCTAAACAACTAGGCAGGAAAGGTATGCCAAATCCCGCAGAAGATAACCCACCCATAAAGCCTTAATTATATACTATATGGCCCTTAGGCCTAGTGGTAATTAACCCTAATACATGGCTCAAAATCCTAGTGTTGGTTCATTCCTTCATCATCTTTTCTCCATCACCAGGCCAACATCATGCCTATGTTACCGGCTGCCTGTATCAAGATTTTTTCACTGCCATCATGTGCCATCATCTATGTCACTCCCTATATAGTACTATAATAATACATGCACCCAAAACGGCTTGAACATAAGATCTCTTGGATGCTATGAAAGAGACTTGACCACTCGGGTATAGGCTCGTTAGTTGTAACCTTCTCTTCGAATAAGCATATAAATTATGCATAGTATTTTTATAATAAAACATATCATGAAAATGACAAATTATATTACAATATTCATTTAAATTATTAATTAATTAAAATATAAGCTTTATGTATTGACTCACATACTTATGTGAACTTTACTTTCTCAAAGTAATATTTCTCTTGAATTCAGATTTGGTCATATTTAAAACAAAACTTCCCTAATTTTTTGGGATAGAGAAATTATGACAACATTAAACATTATTGTTTCAAGATATTACACAAAACAATTAATGCTCAATTAATATTATTCTCATTATTTTGTTTTAATTTCACCATCTTTGAAAACTTTTTGTTTTTTGATGATCCACACATTATTTTAATTTTTCATCTGGGTTACATTCTTCTAGAATATTCTTACATCCATTATTGATATAGTGTTTTAATTATATGATTTTTTATTCACTCATATTTTCCTAGATTTTAATTTGTATCTTGTATATTAAAATATAATATCATTAGTTTAGAATAATATTTATAGCATATTTTTTCCTTTATCTATGAGATTTTGGTAGATATATGCTTAGATTATCTCAATATATTCATAATAAAAATTTGAGAAATATGAAAAATAAATTTCATCCAATGTTTTATAGAAGTAGTTATTTTAGCTTCTTATAGTGATTTCCTTGAAAAAAATCCATTTTTATCAAATTGACTTCCAATAAAATTTTTTTATATTTATAGTGTTTTTATGATCACTAGAAGACTTCAATATCTTGTGATGTTTCAATCACTTCTATAATTTATATTCAAACACAATAAGCTTCTCTTAAAAGGGACAATCAATCCATTTTATTCTTCGTTCTTTAATATTTAATTGAATATCCCTGAAATTAATGATAGTTAGGTGTGTTTATTTAGTTAATGAACCCTCTCGTTTGTAACTCTCTAAAACATAAATATATAAAAAAACTCTTTATAACTCTCCTTAGAAGAGGGATAAAATTTTCAATTTAAATTAATAAGGATTTGTAATTATATTTAACAAGTATAGTGGGAGTACTATATTTTTTGTAAAATTTCAATTATTGAATTTCCCATAGCATTTTTATAAAACTCAACTAATTCTTCTTTAGGTTTTGAAACCTTAATAAATGCATGTATTTATTTGACATCATCAAGAGGTATATCTTTAAGTAATATTTAATTTCTATGTGAAAAACATTAAGTGATTCATTCAAAAAATTTCATTAAAACTTTTGTTGGAGTCTTCATGTGGAGAACCATCAATATATATGACTGAATCAATACTGCTTTAATTACCTTCAATTACCAATGCATCCTCATTCACTTATAAAATATTTCTTAATTTATTTTCCACTTTATTTTTTATGTTCCTAAATTTTACTCCTAAAACTGTAATTTTCAATATATATAGATATGGGAACTATACTTTATATTAATGGAAATTAAAAATCTTCATAAACTAATAATTGAATCTAAATTAATTAAAAATGGAGGAAAAATTGATATAATTCAAGGTGTAACTTTGTGGTTTGTTACCAATTTATATACCTAGTTTATCAAGAAGTTACACTAGTATAAGAGATACATCAATGATGGAACATTTCATAGAATTCATTCAACATAAACATTTACCCACTTCAATTATTAAAACATTTACACCTATCAGTATTAATGGATATTTTCTATTTACTTACACCATTATACCCCATGTGAGGAGATGAAATATATCACAACACATAGTATTTTTTATATCTTTCATAATAATGTAGGAATATTCTAATTATCATGTTTTGGTATAGTTTGATTCATATATTCTTCACTAATATCAACAATTATTACAATTGGTGTGAGATGGTGTCAACCTTTACCCTATTGTGTGTGATAAAATCACCCTTAACCAAAATATATAACTTGATAACTCATTAGTCTCCTGATGGGTATGGATATAATTATATTGGATCAAAATTTTCTTCCATGGTTCTACTAGTGAAAAAATTATTCAATAAAATATTTTATTTTATTACATTCTAATACAAGATCATCTTCGAAAAAGTAGTTCTTTAATTATAAATGGATAAAATAGTTCAACTAACCTTTTTTAACCTATACATTTATAATTTTTTACAATATATATATATATTATGAATCAGATAAACATATTTAAATTTACCTAACATATGAAACTTTTAAATATGTGGATTGTTATCCTTAGCTAGTATTTCATACTTCTTTTACTTTTGGACTCTCAAATATTTTATAAACTTCAAAATTTGAAATATAAGTTAATTTATATTAAATGTTATCCTTTTTCATAGCTTTGTATACTTAATATTATAGAGACTTCCAAATTTTTTAACTCATAATCATAATTTTGGGTTTATTATGTTCTTTGAACTAATTAATATTGTGAAATTACATGTATGGTTCACTGCTTTCACAAAACATTTTTTTTCATGACATAAATCAAGTAATTTATTTTCAGGCATGTATTTACATGAAAGTGGTTGTTTCTTAAATGTATTCATGCAATGAATAATTTCACAATATACCTATGTGGGATTGGATATTTTATATCTCTTTAATAACTCTTCAAAAATGGTAATGATGTGAAAAGACCATATCCATATGCATTTCAAACCATGTGTGTTACAATTTTTAACTTCTTTAAAATACATCACATTTGTTGAAGAACATTATTTTTCATTTAAAAAAACTTATATGTTTTATAACTTTTGTAATGATTTGGATAACTCCAATGAATATCCTTTCTTTTCTTAAATGTTCATCATAATATCCTCTAATTCTTAACTTATATCCAACTCCAATTTTGTTACTGACTTTTCCTTTTCCCTACTAAAAGAATAAATATCATATATATTTTACTTCATTTATTAATATCTTCTAGACTTATAGTCATATGATTTTTGTCAACTTAAAATTCCTTCCTAGCTATCTCAAGATAAATTATACTATAGCTTTATCTTTCATTTTATATTTCATAGATCAACATAGTCCTTTTGAATTTTTAATTTCAATTCCAAAAATTATTTCAGTAGATTATACTCTAAGAAAATCCATAAATCTCATATCTTCTAATTCCAATAAATACCATTCCCTTATATATCAAAAACATATAAAATATTATTCTTCTGGGGTCTTCTAATTTTGATCATATTGAGTATATAAACTTCATAGAATTATCATTGTACACTCTCTAGAACAGCACCCATTATCTCCTCAACTGTTTCAGCCTAATAATCTTTGGAACATACAACTTTACAAGTCAACAAGTATCTCCACTAAAATTAAGTAATCCTGATATTTTTTACTTTTAATGATTATTATATCATTACATGACATAAATTTTCGATTAAACTTCTAGATATCAACTTATAGTCTAGGAACATCATTAAGTTTTATATGTATTAAAATATATTATATAGAATGTAATAATCATTTAGTTTCCAAATTTAAGTATACACTCTAAAAATCTATTTTACATCAATGGAAGAAACATTGTTTCTCCAACATAAATATAATTTAGTAATTATCTAAATCTTATATCTCACCGAATACTTTCATTTGAGACATATTTGTGATTTTTTTCTCAGAACATCATTCAATTATTCTTAGGGATTCTTCTTCAATATGAAATCCATATTCATACATAACATATCGTCATATAATATATCAATATATATTAAAAATGTATATATTCCTTCATCTAATATCATTGGGATACTTCTTAGCTCAATATCTTCTACTAATTATATAGTTTCAAGATGATTGATTGAAAAATGATAAAATTCTTAAATTTTCAATATTATGGATTATAATAAATGTAAAATTCTTCCTAAAATAGTTCTTATATAATCCATATCTAGATCTTTGTTACTTATAGAAATTTATAAATGTAGGGTTCTAATGTATAGATTCTAAAAATTACTTTATTCATTATCTAGATTTAGACTATTGGAATTTTCAGGCTTATAAAATTATTCATTTCATAAAATTGTTTACTTATAAAAGTTTGAAACCATGATTTTTAAAATTTATAACTTATCGAAAATTCATATTCTGAAATAACAATTCTCATCTTATTGCACATTCATTTTTTTCAGAATATATATTTAAACACCTTTTGAGATACATGATTTGAAACTCCAATAGGCTGTGTTTCTAGAAAAACATATCTTCACATTCATATATTTAAATTATTCAAATAAGTTAACATAAACAATAATTCAATGTATCTATTGAGACTAAGAGATGTTTTGTGAATAAATTTAACTGATTAGAGGAAACATTTTATTTGATGGAGTGGATGTATTTATTTATTTATTGTATTCTACCATTAATCTTGTTCAAACTATAGTGTTTAAAAATGAATCATTTAATGTAAAAAACATTCAATGTTTCAAATCACATGATAGAAGTTATTAAGAAAAAATAATGGGTTTTACATCCATTTCAAGTGTAAGTGACATCACCACATCATGATCAATCTCATTATTGACATGGTATTAGTCTTAGAAGATAAAAAGTATTGGATAAATTAGACATAGGAATTTCATTAAAATATTGTTACAATAATGATGTTATATATATACTATAGTTTAATGGATAACATGAGAAATAATTTACATTTTGAAATTATTTTCTAAATGACTGTTTTAATGGGGTTTTTATTTGGGAATTTTCTCTTTGGGAATTTTCCCTTTGAGAAATAGAAAGGATCGTACACATTATATTCCGATATATGGTGGCCTATATCCATGTTTTTTAGTTCTTAAGGTCCTAATATAAGGATTTATATAAGATAATATTGTATATGATTCTTAAGGTTAACTAATTGTTTAAATGTTAAATGAAGATCTTGGAAAAAACTGGTATTACCACATCAAAGAGAGGAAATTGTGATCATTTTTAGAATTTTATGAAATGTCAATGTGACATATTATAAGGGATTGAAAACTATTAGTATTTTATAGTGGTTTTAATGTGGAATTACACATCATAAAATAAGTAATGGTGTGAGAAAAATATTATTGAAAGAAACAGAAAGGTGAGAACCTTTCGTGAAACAATGCGTATTGAGAGTTGTTATAGAGAAGTTCTGACTTGTCAAACTAGAACAACATATGAAAAATCATTGTGAATGTTGTGGTCAAAATTAAATTCCATATATTTTTTAATAAATTTAATGGTGACTTTTCTATCATTGATGTATCATAAAAAACATTTCGAAGAGAGATGATGTTTTGGTTAGAAGATAATTTCGTATTATGAGTAGATCATATGATGTGGATGTATTGATGAATCAAGGGATATCCATACCTGATATCTATCATATATAATAATATTAATGGGGATGAATAATTTTTTAATGAAACAAAGTCTACAATTGAAATGGTATAAATATAGAATTAGTAGAAGGAATTAATATGATTGAATTTGAATTTCTCTGTTTCACATGAAGAAATATGTGGGTGTTATGAAATAATAGAGTTTCTATGAAAATAAAAAATATTTTGAATGAAAGGGAGTTATGAGGGACTAATTGTTTTTGTTCTTGTATAATAATAATAGAATAATAAGATAAGTATGAATAATAATAATCATAAATACAACTTGACAAAAGTTTATTATATTTGAAGGCACAATTGTTCTTAGAAAAACATTATTTATATTAAATTTTATAAAGGATCAACTTACATAGTTTGGAGACATTTGGGTGTCACAGGTTTATGAATTAACCTTTCACATTTTTATCCGTAATGATCATTCTAGTGGAATATATGGTATCTGGTTATTTTAGATAATTTTGATGATTATTCACACATTTTGAGTAGTGAAAGTTTTACAAACTATTGTGCTTTATTTATTTCTATTCTAGTTTGTTTAAAAGTGATTGTGCTATTAAATTTATTTGGAAATGAATATTGTTTTTAAAATAATCTCAACAATATGTTTATTCCATTCACCCCCATAAGTGAATTACACTATGTCATGTGGTACCAGATCTATATTTCTTGCAAATATGATCTTTTGTTTAGAGTTTAAATTTAAAGAGTTCTTCTGTGTATAAATATTTGGTTATTAATGTTAAAATATAATATTGAGAGGTTTAATTTATTAACTTTCATAGGGATTACCACCTTTTATGGAAACAATTATTATATATTAAAATATTATATGTCATCTTAATTATTATCTATTAGTTTTTATATTTTGAAGGCTAAAATAGACAGTTTTCTCCCTTATTTTAATGGTGTTTCTATGATATTTTTTTTATTTAATGATATTTTAGAGTGAAGATCTTGCTCAAAATTCCACTTTTCTTCTTTCCTAAAAAATTATTTTCTTATATGTAAGAGAGTAATGAAAATAGTGGTTATTATGGATAAATATGAAATTATCCATGAAGGAAATGATAACCATAATCAAGACAAACTACAATTTTTTAGGTTGAAATATGAACATATCAAAATGAATAATGAATAAATATATCCCTAATTATTTACTTTAGTTAATGAAATTTTGATCATTGTCGTTGGTTTTGGTGATAAATTTGACGATACATCAGTTATTGAGAATATTAAATGCAATTTTTATTGGTTTTATACAAAGTGCATTATTCTTTAAGACCATGATCTTTGTACACATCCATATGATTGTCCATATAGCATTTTATTATTTCATAAAAAAATAATGGAAGTGTCTTAAAGATAAATATATAGGGTGAAAATGATATTTACTTCATATATTTCAAATTATAAAATATTAAGAAACAATAAATTTTGGACGAAGAGTTTTATAATGAAGAAGAACATGTTAGAGAACAGATTAAAAAACTAATTTCACTCATTTTATGAAGTGGAGGAAGAAAAAAATATTGTTGAGAGGGAATATATCACTAAAGTGATTCATGTGTGGATCTACAATAACTTTTGTAGGAAACAGTACTAAGTAAAAAGGAGTGGAATATTTGAATATTGTAAAGAGAGGTCATGTAGTTTCTCAAAAATGGACGTGATAAATAATGTAAATTTAAACATTTCTTCAAATGGAGAAGGTATAAACTTATGAAAACACAAAAACAATTCATAAAAATGTTTGAGGTTGATGATAGTTTTGAGAATGTAAAATAATTTACGACATCCAGTGTAACTGATGAATTTTTTTTGAATGAAAAATTTAAAACTGGAGAGTTCATTATTTTTGAGAGATTCAATGATAAGAATGGTGGATGGAATCAAACTCCCTGGGCATTGGATTTACTCTTTGTGCATCTTCCCGGTAGGGGTTCCACCTCCACCTCTCCTCAAAGGTGATGGATCCTCTAATCAATTAGACTTTCTTATACCTCTTCGTCTCATCTTTTTGGAGTTAAAGAAGTAGTGATGTCATCAATTAACTCATCCATCGACAAGAACATCTAATGACACATATGAATGTGGATTTACTACTAGAGGGTCATTTTCTCATAATCACTTACACTAGAAATTAGTAGGGGAATACACCATAAGAAGGTTACTGAAATACATATTATTATCCACCCTTGATATCCTGTATCATTTTCTTCCTTTAAAATGATATCATATGAAAATAGAACTTATACCTTATAATACTATCATGGAACATTTTGTGTCTCATCATATTATGGAACTCCAATGACCTATCAGTGATATAGTTACTCTTAGGAAATTATTTCCCACACTGTCCTGTAGAATAAAAAATATATTTGATAAAAGATTTATTACTATTCAAAATGATGAGTAATAGTATTCATAAAGTATACCAAATTTGGTTTTAGGGAACCAACTCCAATAGGCATCCAATTTCACTAGAGAGAGCTACTAAAAAACTTTTTTATTCTAGAACTAAAAACATTCTGAAGTTTCTTCTAAGATAAGTCTTTAGTCGAGGGGTCGACCATAGTTTCCTTAATGGAAAATATTATCACTACAACATTACTCATATGATAAAAATAATTTAATTGGTGTTATATTGGGAGTATGTGATTTTTTATTATTGTGATATTTTTTTTCATTGTGAGAGTTGAAATAAAAACTATTATAAGAATATAACGTGTTATGTTATTAACTATTAGGCACCACATTATTATCTTAGAAAAACTTTTATATCCAAAAAACCTCTCTCTATATATCATACTCCTTTATAAACTTGTATACCACACTAAAATCAGTTCCAACTGGCTATTTTGAACTCATACATATCAAAAATAAACTAATGAAGCTACATACATATCTTAAATATGGTATGAGGTAATTTTGTTCCATTTAAAATCTAGCATCTGTATAACCCTTGAATATTTGATCCTCATCACCATAATATACTAACATTATAATATTAGTTAACCATAGATATTTAAGGATAGACTTTACAGTAAACTACAGTTGTTCACTTAGAACATCTTGATATCTTCTTACTATATTTAAAAAATGGAAATATCAACCATAGTAAATAACATGAAATGAATGATTGATCCAATCAAGCAATTATATGGGGTCATTATTATTATCTCTCATTACTATTGTGAATTTGGAAACATTTCCTTGGAAATATGTATACCATGTTAAACTAGAACTAATCCCCTCTTTAATGTTTCTAAACAAAATTTCATTAGTATATTGTCAATGATTATACATGACATAGTTCAAGTAGCCTATTTGATATATCCTGAATTCTCTTCATGGCATGGATGTAGGATGCTTCACCAACGTATTTCCTAGATAAGCACTTTTTCAACCAGTCGTTAACTAAATATATTATTTTCATGTCATTGTTTTTTTTAATTTTTCATCAATATAAACCTCAGGGATAACAACTGCACTCCCACTAAACCACTTATAAACAGATGACTCATATTCATAATTAAGGAACCTAATCGTATTTATATATTCACCGAATATAATTTCACACAACCTGGACTATTTATTCCTTAATAAAAAAACCTATAAAACTTTTATAAAGTATTGTAATTAACTATAGTCACCAACCATTCTGGCTATTCCCTAAGGATATCTTCCTAAATTATCTCATTAAGAAAGGTTGTTCAGAAAATCTTAAGCCAAATATCATATTCATAGAAAGCTTCAATAGAGAGTATAGTTTTAATTGAGTTAAAAAATTATGTTGGATAAAAGGATTCATTATATTTCAATAACTTACTATTTTCTAAACCTTTTAGAATCCTTACAAACATTATAGATATACCCATTAACTTCTATATTTAGTTATCTTTTCGATACCTATTGTTTCTCAATAGGATTTTCATCAACTATTTAATCGACAAAAAACCAATCATTGTTAAAATTCATGGAATCCATCGAAAAATTCAATCACTACTGGAAAAATGGCCTAGAACCATGGTTCAAAACCGTGGGTATAGCCTAAAAAACTGTGGGTATAAGCTATACCCACTATTTTGGGAACCACAGGCTAGAGTGGTGACAGTATAGGTCCCAGACCTATACCCACGGTTTACCAAACCATGGGGATAGATTTTTTTCCACATAGTCAAAGCCCTTCCACAATGCCAAAGAGTTATACCCACAGTTGTAAAACCATGGGGATAATATTTTTTTAAAAAAAACATCATTAGGTTTTGAACCCACGACGTCCGGTGTCCGGCTTCTCTAAGACGAAGAATTCCCACCACTTCAGCTACGCAAATTATGCTTATTTATATGTATATTTTTATGAATATATTATATATGTACGAATTAGATAAAATAGGGTAGCGAGTTTCGGAATAAAGAGGGAAGTGAGTTTCGAACTCGCGTCTTCCTTAAATAAGACAATGTGTTTCTCCAACTCATCTACGTAGATTTTAGAGTTATATTTTTGTATCCGTATAAATATATTAAACCAAACCATGGGTATAGGTGGGAAAACCGTGGGTATAGGTTTTCCGGCCATTTTTTTGTGTCCTGCGGTTTTTTTTCACCGCCATAACACGAGAAAGCTATACCCACGGTTTTACATAACCATGGGGATAGGTCTTCAGAAAAACCCTATACCCACGGTTTGGCCAAAACTATGGGTATAGACCTTGAAAAAAAACACATATACCCACAGTTTTGATCAAAATCGTGGGTATAGGTGTTTTTCCCCACAGTCTTCTAAAACCGTGGGAATAGGTCGTCAAAAAAACATATACCCACGGTTTTGGGGAAAACCGTGGATATAGGGCCCGCCCCCTATACCCACAGTTTTGTCGAAAACTGTGGGTATAGGGCTATTTTCCAGTAGTGAATGATTCTTAATATCTTGTAAATTTTAGCTATTTATTTCTGTTATGGAGGAATGTGGATCATTATCTTTAATCAAAAATGAGTTACCTAATGAATTAACAGGAAACTAAATCTCATGTATCCTAAAACCTCTCTGGTTATCTTTTTATATTCTTATTTTTTAAGAAAAAATATCTTCTTCTACCCCCTATGTAGAAAATTTCTTATATTATGATGGAAAACTTATTATTTGAGGGTTTTTACAGATAGCACCCCTTGTTTCCTTTAGATACCCTATAAAGATAAACCTAGTTTCTCGTGGTGAAATTTTTTCCCCTAAGTGGTACATAGTGAACTCCTTGCATCCATATACACAATAATATGAAAAATTGGGTTTCCTTCCACTCCACAACTTGATTGTAGTTACACTCTTTACATATTTAGTTCTCAGTTTTTATGAATTTTATAGCATGTATTGAATATCCCCAAAAGGAAAATGGATGATTTTCATGACTTATCGTTGACCTCACCAATGTATAGAAATTTAGGGTTCCTCCTTTCACAAACATAATCCCACTATAGTGTATAATTTATATTTAGTTGAGATAGAATATGACATTCCCATCAAATTTTATTAAACACATTGTTAAAATATTCACTACCTTTAACAGATTGAATATTATTTATCCATGTTCATTCTCAACTTAATAATTTAATTATTTGAATTTATCAAAGGGCATAGACTTAAACCTCATATGGTCAATATAACCATATCATATGATGTCATTAATAAATTTATGAAGTGATAATCACACCCATAGGTTCTATTAAAATGGTCCAACATACATCTATGCATACTAATTCTTTAATCTATATAGCTCTATCACCATGTATATAATATAGTCGTTTGGTCAATATTTATTTGAAATAACCATGTGATATTTCACATTTTTAATGCTCAAAATGTCTAAATATTCATATTTATAGAGATTTATCAGATTATTTTGGTTTATATGACCATGAAAGTGATGTTGTAACTGGGTTTCAAATGAGTAAGGTTAATTTGATTCATTATAATTTTCCAATATTTTTTTATAATTTAATACACCAATACTGTTAAATAGTTGTTTCATACCATAAAAAATTTATTTTTGTAAAAGTGACATTCATTATTTCTAAATTTTAAAATAAATCCATCCATTTCATGGTGAGAAATAGAGATGATGGTATTAGTAACACCTGAAAAAAATTGTTCATTAAAACCAAAATCATGTTGGTTGGTAAAGGAAGATCGTAGTATCCATTATAAAAAGTAGTAAGGCATGTTCCATTGATTCTAAAATATATACCTCCCTCTGAAAATCAACATGAATATACTTGATTCTTACATTTGGATATATATGTAAGTAACAAAGCTACATCTAATACATAATGTGATGATATAGAAAAATTAACCTCCATAATGAACACACTATAATATTCCCCTTTCTTTTTAAAATGGGTGTAAATAGTTTTTCCAGTGTCCTATCTTTCCACATGAAAACAAAAACAATTTATTTCTTTTCTTTCCATTATATTTTATTCTTCTTGTAATGGTGGTCATCGGGAGCCTTATACATATAAAGAGTAATGGGGTTATTTGTTTTCTATAACATTTTTTATTTACCATATATAAAATAAAATTTCACACCCTAAGTATTTATTGACATTCCGAATAAGTATAAGATGTTTAAAAGTTTCTTATCATTATTTATAATCTTGTGATTCACATTGAAATTGTATAAGAATTTAGGTATGGAAGATAAAATGATATATGTGTGCATCTAATTAGTTATATTAAACCCCATGATTTTTTAAAACTCAATTTAGCTTATATTATTCACTACATAGGGCCCTGTTAGTGCAGATTTTCCATTATTTCATGTGAAAAGTGAATTGGAGATCATATATCTCACATGGGCTTCATTCTATTCATAAATATTATGTAATTGAGACTAGATAATATAAACCAAAATATCCATGAATTTTTGAAAACATCATTTCACATGGAGGATATTATGAGACATTAGGCATATGTGGCATCAACTATGTTATTTTGGAAAATATCTACAACATATCAATAAGACACTTTATTTATTGGCTTATGAAGGGGGGTTTCCAACAAATATAATATCTTTTCATGGTGTAGTATAACATGAAATAGCACATAAAATTCATTAAATTTTTAACTAGTGATAAGGTTATCCTTCTCATGTATGGTTTGTAGTTAAGTAGTGAAGCTGTGTGGATTTCCATTTATCTAATAATTAAAATCATAATTTTAGTAAATTCTAAAATACAAAACCTAGATAAAAAATTTAAAATTTATTAAAATCCCAGTATTATATTTAAACCTAATATCCACCACCCTTAACTTTATAATATCTTTTTTCAAGTATATTCTATTAGTAAGGGACCACATTTACCATCTCATAACTAGGACTTGGGCTTAAAAATATTTTGTTGTATTAAATCGAGAACTACATTAACTAACAATTACATAATCTATTGGGTAGACTACCCAATACTAAGATAATGGATAATGATTTCCAAAACCCTTTCTTATCAGTTGCTCCATTTTATTTCTATGAATTAAATCCTTAATATGAAATAATTTACGATTACCGAAAACACAAGATAAAAATCCTGGATAATTGAAATCACATTGACTAAGGCCAATGAAACAATATAAACTGATTATTCAATTTTAAATATCTTTATTCAAGGCTATATCGAATTAGTGTTTTTAATTTGGGGACTTCGTTTTCACTAAATCTCCCATTTTAACTTTTTTATATTCCTATTAATATTATGTGGATCTACTGAAGTGATTAACAATGGATTTTTAAAATGACCCATATTTTAATTATTTGATTTATAATTTAATGCATTTCAATTATTTTATTTTATTTTAATTCCATCTATTCAAATAAATTAATAGCCATACAACTGAGAGAAATAAAAAAGATAATGTTGTATGGTTATATCTATTACTACATATCTGATTAAACCTGATGATGAGCCAACTATAAATCTTTGGGGAAATAATTCATGAGCATTTAATAGTTCGATCTATAGAATTCAACCAATGATCTTGTGAACCTCATGGATTAGTTTCACCTAGGCTCTAAAATTGAATATCATTCTCTCTCCTAGGAGCACCATTATTACATATACTTTACTCACATGTAGCCGAGGGGAACCAAACGATTAGTATGGGGTAAATAAAAGAAACCACGGACACATATTACCATACATATTGAGACGAATAGATTAAATTTTGAAAATAAATTTAAGTTAATATTAACAATAAATTATAATAAATGATTCACATATACATTCCAAGTCTATTATCTTGTTCATCCACACATATGAAACAACTATACATTTTATATTATGATTGAAATTACTTCCATTTTGTATTTTATTAAGATAAACATCATTAGTTAATATAATTAAATATTTAATTAGTGAACTAATTAAATTTTTCATAATTTCATCCAAAACCCCCTAAAATTTTCATCATCAATAGTTTTAAAAAAATTAATTAATTTTATTTAAATTGAAAAAGTACACATGTATACTTTGAGGGAATATCAGATACACAATAAAAGTACTCATCATAGTGTGTGTAATATATATTAACAAGTAACCTAGTATATATTTTGATTCCCAGAATTAAAAGGTGTTTATTTTTCAATAAATGAAGAGCAATCATATTTAAATTACATGACTTGTAAATCAATTGATTCTCATGAGATACACTATAAGTAAAAACCATACACAGATTGTAGTTCATAATTTAACAAAAAATAATTTAATATATTATTGGTTATCCTATACATAAATGTACACTGTAAAATAAATGGATCATAGAACACATATAGATAGATTTAATTACATTATTAATTTTTCAATCTATGTAAAATTAATTAAATGTGGTACATTTGGTTACCGTATGTGTACAAAAGTAAAACATCTTGTAACGTCCTTTCTCATGTCCTTAAGAAATGAAAATGGAATAAGGGTTTTTTTTACCATGAAAATGTATGAGGTACATATTTTTCTACTCTAGATATATATCACATCACTACATTGTTGAAGTGTTTTCCAATCATGATATTTTTTAGTAAATACACATGTTTAACATCATAGAAACATGTGGACTACGTGTCATGTAAGAGAGTTACATAGCATATAGTTTAGTCAAACCGCATGATATACTAGTATAGTCAACACAAGGTGTTCATTAAATTATCTATGTGTATAGTTAATGCATGATGACCCTATATAAGGTGATTTATCCTGGTACATTGAAAAAGAGTACACAACAGGTACCGATGGGCTATATGTAGTGTACTCTTTTGTTATCCGATCAAAACACAATGAATCTCCTAATGTATACTTATAATTTTATTCATGTTAATTTAATATTTTACACACTATGTGAGTTAAAAAGAATATGGAATGTGAATAAATCGATATCTGAAAATAAAGAATATAAATTTCAAAAATATAACTAGAAACAAATGAATATGATAAATAATGGAATAATATATAATTATAAATTATCTCTGTTATGAATTTGAAACAATATTTAGGTTCCATGAACAATTTATATTCCTATTGGGCATAACCAAATTGATTTTTTTTAGAATAAACATGTAACATTATATTTTCAGGATTATTAATGTTATTAAAAATAGAATTTAATAAAATAATAATTTATTTGAAAATAGTGAAACAAGAAATATAGGCTCATCAAATATAATTTTAAACTATTTCATAGATATTTTAATAATTACCATGCACTGTAATTATTTATTTGAGGATAATTTGGTTGAATGATATTATCATACTGTCATTGTTCCATACTATTAAAGGGAATACTCCTTAGAGTGATGATAAAAATATGTTATGAAATCAATTTATTTCAACATAAAATTGTTGAGTTCAGCCACGAATGACTTTGATTGCATGAATATTTCATCAATTATCACATAAATAATGTCCTTATGGACAATGTATTATTAATTACCTATCAAAGTTTTTATTTCCTAGAGTATCTTTGGAACAATTATTATTAAGAACATTAAAATGATTATTCACTCTTTGGATTAAAAGAATTGTATTTAGGATTTTTGGGTACCAAAAAGTGTATAACAATAGAAATTGATATAATTTACTATTTATAAATCTGTTCTAGTTGGTAATTGAATATATTACCTTATAAAATCATATATCTTGTAGTAAACCCCATGTATAAAAATAATATAAATAACACAATGATTTTCTTGACACGTACAACACCCTTATATAAATAAATATCATTCATTTAATTAATAAATTAGTATTTATTTAAAAAATAATTAATATATCATTTTATGGCATCCGGCCTTTTTATTACATAACGTTTCATTAAATTTTACAAACAGATGATCTTTAAAGTCTAGTGTCTTTGAAATCAGGGACAAAATACAATAAAACAACATAAAAATTCTTCTAATCCACTTGTAAGGAATCATAGTTTGTTCATCCTAGGTACAATTACTGCATCTCATATCCTGGAGACATACCTCAAAGTAAAGGGTGAGCAGAAGGCTCAGTAAGAAAAACAAGTGAAACAATTGACATCTGATCTTGAGCAATATTAATAAGAACATGATAAAAGTAATAAAGGCCTCAGAAATGGAAGAATATGAGTATAATAATAAAAATAACTTGAATCATAACTTTAATATGTGGCTACAACACTTCATTTAGACATTAATGAACATATCACCAAGGTTTATCCATGAGGTGTCATAAACATTACCAAGGTTATTCACCAAGGTATCATGAAACTTGTCATCCCTATAGATTAATTCTTTACCCAATGAATTAGAGCGTTATAAAGGTGCACCCTTAATATTTATTTACTTTCATATGAGTCACATAGATCAAAATCAAACATTTCATAAATAACCCATAAAGAATAAAATAAATGGGTTTCATTTCAAAATCGTGACGTTTTAAAAGTTTTTAAAAAATAATATCAATATATCATTTATAACCCATGGAAAGGGAGTGAGGGTTAAATGTATGTATATTATAGAAAAAAATATATCCTTTTTATATATCTTTGAACACCCATAGAAACAAAATAGGTCTGGGTATTCACATAAATAAACAAGATGATTTCTTGAGAGAAAGAGATATAAATTTTGAGACGAAATTTCTGCAGCATAATGGCTATGTAACATGGTTTTAGAAAATAATAAAAAGAGAGGGTACAGGGGTAAGCCACTAATAAATAACTCATATTAAAATATAAATACATAATAAAATGGAGATAAGAACATGGTATGGATATTTAAATGACATAACACAAGAAAAGGAAACTTGAAAGGAAAGAGAAGATGTGATTCCTTTTATGAAAAAATTCGGCAGCCTAATGGCATCACTTAAAAATTAAAAAGAAAAATTAATTGGAGCAGAAAGGGTCTCTCAAAAATTAGACATGAAATTGATTGTAAAAAAACATATAATAACATACCCTCAACATAAAGAGATGGAAACTAGAAGACACAACATAAAGGAAGTCATGACTTAACAAAGGAGGGTGAAAGGATCTCTTACCTTGAAGTGTAACTTCGAAAGATTAAAGGTTGGGGCCTTGGGAGGATTGAGGGCACCTTGGGAGAACTCCTTGGGAATTAAGGAGACCATAAATTCGTTTAGTATGATTTTGGAATGAAATTAATGAGGAAAATGGCTTGGTATTTATAGGAAAAGTGAGTGAATAAATTATAAATTTCTACGGGACACCTCATCGGTGGTATTTTCAAAACCATGGGCTTGCCCCTAGTATTTTCCCATGGTATTGGCCAATTTTGACACCTCATAGAATATATCATTATTAATAAGTCGACGAGAAATCTTACATCATTATTACCTTATTAATTATGTCATTAAACACCTGAAACTCAGAACTTCTTTTTTACTATTAACCTAAAACTCAACTATTTCAGAAAAATCCCTAAAATTCACCCTAACAAAATATCAATGTACTTAATTAAAGAATGAATTCCATTTTATGAAAATAATTTTCTAACCATTTTTAATTTAATTTATTACTAAAATCCTTATTTATCCCAAAAATACAACCTTAAAACTATAACTCATTTTGTAACACATTAAAAGAGTAATCATGGTGCCATGAAATTATCGAATAACTATAAGACAATAAAGTAACTATTTATGATTAAATTTTATGAAAATAAATTTCCCTTTTAAATTATTAAATTAATTATACAATTAAAAATAAAATATTTGTGGCATACAAAAATACTAAAACTTAAACTATGATCGTTTTTTCACTTTTAAGATTTATAAAATGTATTTATACATTCATGGGTGAAGTTTCTATTTTTTTGGTAAAATTACTATTCATTACTATTCATTACTATTCATATGGGTATGTTGCTATGTTTACTTTACTATTCATTAAAAACCATGTTGATCTTATTAGACTCTAAATTTCTTACTGAACAAAACTGTAGAATACCATTTCTTGAAAATATTTTCACTTTATTAATTATTTAATGAATCTGAATACATTTTAAAATACCCCTTTTTTACTAAATTCATCAATAATACATATCCTATATTTATCCGAATATTTGAAATTCACTAATTTTCCATAAGAAGAAATAAAAATTTGATTTATATAAAAAATTACACAAATCGGCTAAGGTCTCGTTACATAGCCCCTTATAACACCAACATAGGACCTAAGTGTAAGGTGTGATATGGTGATAGAATCTTGGGGTGGCTTGGACAACATTGCCCGAGTGGTGATTTCTATCAGAAAGAACTTCTCCCTTAGGCAATTCTGTTCAAGATTCATGCATTGAAGTTCATCTTGGGCTTGGTCCAGAGTGAAGCCCAGTGATGCTACCTCCTTCCCATGCTCTGATAGATGGGCTACATGTGGATCAAGTCTACTAGATGAGTCCATTCAATATTCTTTCTGTATTAATTAACCAAGATAACCATATTTATAAAAACAAAATGCTAAGATTATAATTTGCAACTGTCAAATTGGCCAACGGTCATATAACAGTCAAACCCATCGGTTATATTTTAATTATACCCACTTCATTAATTAAAGGATATAGTTTCATTTTGTATAAAATAAAACAACACACAAAATTAGAAAACAAATATAATTAAAAAAGTTCGGGTCATTACATTTTCCCCCCTTAAGAAATATCGTCCATGAAATTTTTAACATGTACCCTCTGAAGAGAAAAGGTTTGGGTACTTCTGCCTTATAAAATCCTCTGGTTCCCATGTGGCTTCTTCATATTTGTAGTTCCTCCACAACACCTTAACATGGTGGGTAGTCTTATTGTGTACAACCTTGTCTACACAATTCAAGATCTCCACCGGAAGCTGTTCATAAGAGAAGTCATGTTCCAGTTGTACCACCTCTGGATTTAGTACATGTGAAGTGTCAGGTATTTACTTTCTCAAGAGGGATACGTGGAAGAAATCATGAACTTATTCCTGATTTGGAGGAAGTGAAAGCCGATAGGCCACTTCTCCCACACGATCAAGGACTTCATAGGGGCCAATGTACTTAGGGATAAGCTTTCCATTCTTTCCAATCCTCATGACTCTCTTCCAAGAAGAAATACACAGAAAGACTTTGTCATTAACATCAAACAACAAGTCCCTTAGATGGTTATCGACATAGCTATTTTTCCGACTCTGAGCAGCCTTAATGTGTTGCTGGATGGAATAGACCTTTTCTATCATCTCTTGCACAAGATCAGGCCCAAGAAGCTTTCTTTCACTAGATTCATCCCAACAATTAGTAGTTCTACATCGCTTCCCAAATAGAGCTTCATAAGGTACCATTTGAATGCTCAATTGGAAGCTATTGTTGTAAGAGAACTCAACTAAAGAGATATGTTGATCCCATCCACATTTAAATTCCATGTAGAAAGTTATTAGCATTTCCTCAAGTGTTTGAATAGTCATTTTATATTGCCCATTAGTTTGGGGGTGATAGGCCATACTGAAATTCAATTCAGTGCTTAGAGATTATTGAATACTTCTCAAGAATTTTGGTGTGAACCTTGGATCATGATCAGATATGATAGAAAGTGGAACTCCATGCAGCCTCACCACTACCTTCATGTAAATCCTTGTAAGTTGATGAAGAGAGAAATTTTCCTGAATGGAGATAAAATGGGCAGTCTTGGTGAGATGGTCCACAATAACCCATATCACATTATTTCCTTTGGAATTTCTCGGGAGACCAGTGACGAAGTCCATAGTTATATTGTCCCAATTCCATGATGGTATGGGTAGTGGTTGCAATAACCCTTTAAGAAGTTGTCACTCTGGCTTCACTTGCTAACATACCCAGCACCTTGAAGTGTAGTCAGAAATCTCCCTTTTTTTATTATCCCACCAATAATGATCACGAAGGTCCCTATACATTTTTGTGAAACCAGAATGTATAGAGAAAGTAGAGCTATGAGATTCATCCATCAGCTCCTTCTTTATTTCCGGAATAGATGGAACACATAGTCTTGTACGAAATTTCAGTACACCTTCTTGATCAGTATTGAACTCAAGAAAAATCCCATCCTTCACAACCTCAAATTTTTCTGTAACAAAGGATCTTCTTTATGCGCTTTCTTTATCCTCTCTTGTAATGATGGTTGGGAAATCATTTGGTTTAGGGTTGATTATGTCCCTTATTTTATAATTCCCATGTCCATCTTTACTAGGTCATTGATCAAAGGATTTCTTTGAATCCCCATCATGGACAGAACAACTGGTTCTTTCCTACTTAATGCATAAACAGCGTTGTTTGCTCTTCCGGGATGATAATGAATTGAACAATCACAGTCTTTAAGGAGTTCCACCATCTCCTTTGTCTCATGTTCAATTCCTTTTGTGTGAAAATATACATCAAACATTGATGGTCTGTGTATATATCACATTTCTCCCCATAAAGTTAGTGCCTCCATATCTACAGAGCAAAAACGACTGCCACCAGCTCCAGATCATGCATATGAAAGTTCTGCTCATGAATCTTCGACTGTCGAGATGCATAAGCAATGACCTTGTCATTTTTCATGAGGATGAACCCTATCCATTTCAGAGATGAATCTCTAAAAATAATTAATCCTTCACCACTTGAGGGTAGAGTTAACACATGTGAAGTAACCAATCTCTTATTCAGCTCTTGGAAACTTTCCTCACACTCCTTTGTCTAGATGAACTTGAAACCTTTTCGAGTTAACATGGTTAATGGATTAGAATGTCGTGAAATTTTTTTCACAAACCTCCTATAATATCCTGGTAATCCAAGGAAGCTACGAATCTCAATTATTATTATAGGCTGAGGCCACTCCTCTACAACTATTGTGTAACATCCCAAGAATCAGTGTTTCATGTAATGTTGAATTTTATATTTTAGATTACCCATTAATCAAACAAACTTATTTATTATGGAAAAGTAATAATCAAATTTTAATGAAATAGAGTAAAAACACAAAATGAATGAAAGTCTATTTATTCAAATATAAACACCATACTAATTAAAATACACTGAGATCAAATAGGAAATTAATCTAACCAAAGATACCAATTAAAAACCATATTAAGATTATAGGAAGACCACTCAAAACAACGAGAAACTTGAGAAGACGATTGGGGTCCTTAGTATCCATCATAACAAAAATAAGAATGGACAAAGACACCACAACCACACTAAGCACTAAAGGGTTGACTTGAACCATCTTATTCTTCTTCATCAATCACTATATGCTTAAGACACCCCATGTTTTGGTTTTCTAGAGCATCAATTTGTCAGTTACCTCAAGTAGACGTTGGAAACTCGACGGCTATAATTATAGCTGTTAGTCCCTAAGGTTTTAGGTAAAGAAAAATTAAGTACTCAATGACATGGTAAAATTAATTAAATATATTTAGTAATAATAATAAGCGATGTATTTTATATATGTAACTATTTTAGATATATAGTTTTGAATTATTATCATCATAAAATTATGACTAAATTAATTTGTTATAATATTATTAATAAAACTAATATTATTATAAAATTATAATTTTACGATGCATGCCATTTTGAAATTATTACATGATATTATGTAGTGATATACATTATTTTAATTTATGCAAATAGATGAATAATTATATGCTTTCATACATTTTTAAAAAAATGATATATATATGAAATTATAATTTAAAAATTATAGCTATTCAAATTAAACATTTATAAAATTAGTTTATTATTTGTTTTATAAAAATTTATTACATTAAAATAACCTGACATAATTATGTTTTATCAAAATAATAAAATTATTGTTATTAATTTTTGAATTTCATGTATATAGATACATTTTTATAAATAATGAAATTAAAAATATGTAAATATTTTATGGTTAATAATAAATACATGTTTGTTTCATATAAATTAGAATAAGTTTTTGATTATTATGATTTATATAAAAATATATATGTTTATTTATAAGTTTAATTAAAATTATTTTATTTATATTGTTATATATTTTTATAATAATTAAATTTTTAGTAAACGTTACATTTCAAAATTATTTTTGAAATAAATTAACTTATGACTTTGTATTATTGATATAATAATGATAATAATATAATAATAAAAGATAATAAGAGAAAAAGGATGGAATATCGTTGGAAGGAGGGGTGGTTTTCACAAGTTGGAAAAAAGAAAAAATATAATATAACAATAATATTGGATATAATAATAATAATAATAAAACAAAACAAATTGAGGAGGTCTCCTTCCTCCTTGCACTGCAACCCGGGTCGACGGAGCACCTCCCCGCCAATGCTTACTGCCGTGCCGAGTCGAGGATTGCAGTGGCCTTGACTGTAGATCGATCTTCCAAGGAAATCTTGGGGTCGGAGTCGAGCTGGTCTGTGAGGTCACGCCGCGCTGGAGGTGTCGTTGCGGTCTCGCTCAGCAGGGGGTCAGTGCCTTGGGTGCAGGTCAGGAGTTCGTGACCTGGGTAGGGATTTAACGGAGTCGCGTGGGATTCAGTTGAGGTCTAGGGGTGAATTGTGCATGAAGGTGAAGTCGAGCGGTGTCGCGGTGCTAGAGATCTCAAGAAGGCTGTGTGTGGGATGTGTAGATCTGTCATGGTGTGGTTGAGTTGAGGAACGATCTTCGTGGAGTTCAGGGTTCGGCTGCGGTTGCAGGTTCGTCCAAGATGTAGACTGGCAGACATCGAGGTCGTTATGCGTTCTGGGGTAGAGATCCAAACTCGGTTCTCAGTTGTAAGATATGGTTTCTTCATGTCTTAATCTGAGGTAGAATAGTTTATTTTTTCTTGGTTTTTTTCTGGATCGTATTGGTTATCCCTGTTTATTTTTGTGACGATGGATTTCTTTTCTCCAACTCAAAGCTTTGGCCTCTCCATCGGTAGTCAAGTTTAAGGCCCTTTACTCTTTTTAAACCAAGACTTGTGCTTCCTTTAAACTCCCATCCCATGCGGGTGAAACCCTATGGGTTCACCTCTTACTCCACCTCTCCCTCTCTCTCTCTCTATTTCTATGGATCATCAGCAAGCTCCTCCCCTCTACCAACCCAAAACCATCATCCACAGTCTATGTAAGGGATAGTTTTCAATCGGATTTGATCCATCAAACCATTTTTTATACATTTCTGTATATACTACATATTCATATATATATATATATATATATATATATATCTTTCCCTCTCTCCCATTTTACAGTTTTCAAAATGGGTATTGGTGCAGTTTTGTTGAATCTGACACATGCATAAACTATGTAAGGGATTAGTTTTCATTAGTTTCTAATTTAAAAAACCCTTGTATATATATATTCTGTATATATAGTTTATATATATATATTTTCACTCTATTCTATTTTAATGTTTTTAATAAGACCGTTGATGTTTTGGTAATTTGTGAAAGAGGTTATCATGTTACGTTTTTAGTTTACAAAAAACATTTCATAGATTTATATGTATATACAGTTTAAATATATATTTATTTCATTTTCAACTTGTTTTTAAACATTTACAAGTCTGGAGGATTGTGATTAATATTGTTATTATGTTTCATAAATAATGAAAGAGTTTTCTTTGAACTGTTCTTATTAAATCAATAACAAATATACACTTTCGTACATCCGAATTATACATGGGTAATTAATTATAATTTATTTTATGATTTTAAAAGATTATTTACAAATCTTACATAACGGTTTAGATGCGAACTATATTTTGCGTTCAACTGGATTAATGTTTAGTCTGGAAAACCCTGTTTTTTTCATAGGTATATACATACGACCACACATGTTTAAAAAAACCTAACATGGTTTGGCTTTCAATCAATTGATAATGATGTATTAAAATTATTTTAAAGTATTTTTTACTTTAATAAATTAATAAAAATGGTTTAATTATGAGAACTCATATGTACACCTTATGTATATATGATTGTATATATATATATATATATATTTATATCATACAGTTTTTAAAACCCTAATTTCAAGTATTGATATTTAGGATTAGTGTTTTAAATGCAACCAATACTTGAAGGGTATTTAATAAATGCTAATTTTGGTTTTTTCTAAATAAAAATTTATTTATGTCAAACATATATTAATTTAAAAAGTTTTAATTATATTAACTTCATATGTTTTTAATTTGTGAGATTAGGTTAAAAATGATTTAAAGAAACATGTCCATATGGTCTTTTACCAGAAGCAGTGAATGTTGTTGATAAATCAAGTTATGTTTGAATATAATTTCATGTTCCTTGAAACTTTTATTATCATAATGAATGACATGTATTTTTAGTAAGAATTAAATTCCATGGATAAGGTTCTTTAATTAAGAAGCTATCATTTCATGTGGCAAACCCTAATCATCTGTCATATTATGTGCTACCTTATGTGAAAGAATTTTAACTATACTATGTATGATTTTGATTAATTATTTCCATATTTACAATGTTATATGAAGTATTTTCAGACTAAATGTATTGTTGTTTCATTATTTATTATTGTACATAATGAATGTATATGATATACCATGTTAATGAACTATGAACTAAATTACCCAAAGTGGTATGGGACACCTTGGGTAATATCAATTGAAAATTAAATATTCAAAGTGCTATGGGAAACCTTGAATATCAAACCTTACTAATATATGAGGAATGTATTGGACTTCCAAGTTGGGGTTGGGTTAAAAGAAATCCCTCCTGGTTGGGGACTCGTTAAAGTAAGACCTCAAGGTTAGCGACTGGTTAAAGTAAGCCCTCCGGGTTAGGGACTGGTAAAAGTAAGCCATATGGGTTGGAGACCGGTAAAAGTAAGATCCTCAATGCATCGATAGTTCTCGAGATAGTCAGATTGGGTTATTTCCCTTAGGTTATGGTATGTGGCCTTGACATTCAGACATGAGTACGACATTATATGTTTCTCATTATGTTTCATTATATGACCAACCAAGTGATTATTTCGACTAGAGTAATATCCTTGGATATAGAACCATTACCTATGAGTATGAGTTTAATGTGCACTTGTAATATAATTAAACAGTGATGATGCATGATCAGCTCACCTTTCCATAGTTTTAATGAAAATATTAGCATTACATTTATCATGTTATACTGTGAAATTTTATAAGTTGTAGTGAAATTATTTATGCACGTCTCTGATAATGTTCATGATTAGTAGTACTTACATATGTTGCATGTTATGTTTATTTTACTTAGTAGAATTCATGCACATTTGTACAAAATTTCTTACTTTGTAAATTTATTATATTTCTGTTAAATGTTCAAATACTTGTGTATGAAATGCTTTAATTGTTTTATAGTAACCTTAGAGATGTCATGATGTTTTATTCGAAGGAATAATTTTAATGTATTTGAAAGTATTTTCAAAGGATGTTTTTGAAAGTTGTATTAAGTATTTTCAAAACCCATTACTGAGTATTTCAATAATCACCCTATGTTTTAAATGAAGAAATTTCAGGTATCTATCATGTATTCTTTGATGTATTAGAAAGCAGCTGGTTTTCCTAGAACTTGAACCTCACGGTCCTCTGTATCATGAGACATGACGTGATGAATGTAAATGTAATGTAATAATTTCATCACATCATGTCTCATGGGCACCGGATCCGGGCACTTGGGGGATCAGTCCTTACAATTGGTATTAGAGGATAGGTTCAGTCAATTCTGGAAAAACCATGTAATAAAAAATATGTAGCTACGACTGAACCTTACTAAGTGATTTTATTCTAACTTTCAGATGGTAGATGAGAGATCACTAACATGTCTTTTGTACCTTACCACTGAAATACTCGAGACTATAATTGTTAAGTGATGTATGGAAGACTATGAACCCTTTGGTAACCTCTGACTATCCTGCAAGTTCCTTCACCAAGTGACGAAAAACTCAAATATTCTCCGACTTTTCCAAGGAACAAGCCATGTTTACTATCATATAAATTATTCACAACTTGTATAAAATACGCGTAGGGGGAAATATTATGAAGGAATTTTCCTATGTTTTACCCTATCTACAAACTATGTAACATCCCAAGTAAATGAAGAATAATAAATTGTCAAACTTATTAATATTTTTGAATTAAATATTAATTTTACTTTAACAGTGTTTCTATGTTTGATAGCGTACCTGATACACAACAACGGGTTTCTTTGAAATCATACATTGTACACTAATAATATAATATTATTATTTTAAAAAGCAGTTAACTCATAGACATTGTATTGGAAGGAATGAACAAAACTAACTACAATATGGTTATACATGTAATTATCTTTATCCAATAAATGATAGCGGCTTAAAATGTGAATGAATCTAATTTTAAGAATAATTTACATTAAAAGGCCAATTTATCGACTTTTAATGGAGAGCCCTCTTTAAATATAGTTTTGGTCACTTTAATACATTCTAATTGACCAAACACAAATCCTTCTTTAGAATGGGGACATCAAATTTTACTATGGGTAATTTTTTGGTATTTTTCTGATAATGTTCATTTTTTAATGCATAGTGAAAAATATTGCATTTTAATTCAAACGTGCCTTTTAATATAACTTATTTATATGGTTTGATTATCTTTTTAGTTTTTTTAAAAGTGAAATTAAAATATATTATTACCATTTAATCAAATGTTGGTCATTGGAATTAATTTTACTTTGAAATTAGACATAAACAAGTATCAATCTTTTGATAGTTACTATTTCTTAAAAACACGCTATTTGTTCTAATAGTGGGAATTAATTTTAAAATTAATTAATTCCACTTATATGTTTTGAATTTTAAGAAAAATACATAAATTTTGAATTCGGAATACCAAATAATTATTAGGCTGAATTTTTGGTATTTTTCTGAAAAACATCAATTTTTGATGAATATTCTAACCACTTTGTGGTAGTTAGAAAAACTATCTTTTTCATTTAAATGAAATTTTAAAACTTCTATAAATTGAATTTAAAAAATCCCACATACATGGTTGTTATTAAGAAGTAAAATTTGGTTCATTAAGATGAAAATAATTTTTGGCGAATAATAACTTTTGACTTTTATATACCATAATTAAAGGTAAATAGGGTAATTCAAGGTTAAAAGAATATTATAATAATTAAAAATTACCTTAAAACTTATCCAAGACTTATTGTTTGAGTCATTTACGACCATGGTCATCTTTGGGTTGATTTTGGGATCCCATTGAGCCACTTGGGAGTGATAATGACAATTTAGAGTAATTAATTTAATGTGAAGACAAAATTGACATTAACAGAAATATTTTAGTAATTAATTTATATGTGGTGTTATATAAGTCCTATTTTAGACTATAAATATTATTTGGAAATATAAAAATATTTAATATATCATGGTATTTTTTTTATAATTTTTAGAGATCAAATAAATTAAATTATTTATGACATAATAATGACGCGGTATTTACCTCATTAATAAATGATTTAAATAAATAAGATTATAATGATTAAAATATTATCCAAAACATGTCCAATTCAAATTTTATGATTTTATTTCGTCCATTAATCTTCTTATATTCGGCTATAATGATATTTGGACCATTAGAAACCGAATATCATTATATTATAATATAATATTTTCACACTTTCCTAAAAGGCCCCTCCTCCCCCTTATAAAAGAAAACAACTTCTAACCAATTCCTCACACCTCTCAAGCCATTTGGCTCGTCCAAAATCTACCCAATTAATCTCCCTACATCCCTTTCCTCCACATATAATCCTTAACTTAGGCATAAGTCACTTCAAGAAGTCCTTTTAGTTCAAACCAAATTGAGTTACCCAAATTAAAGGTAACAGTTTCTCTTAATTTGTTTTCTTTTATTTTACTTCTCCAACCCCTAACCTATTTCTATTACTTTCTTTTGTAACAACACCAGTATTATAAATAAACTAGGATGTTTTTATGAGAATTATTATAACTAAACATACACACACCTCCATCTAATGGGTGAAGAATATAATGTTTCTGCGGATGGAAAACTAACGCCTCACGAAACGATGATTGTTCAATTACATATTACCGCCTATCATGGTGTCCATAATGATGGAACTATATTTATATATGATATATATTATTTTTATGATTTCCTTATTCTTCTGTACTTTCCAATTTTATCAATCCTTTATGGTTTCTATAGTGGGTAAATACGATAATCTCATTTAAGGAAGTGCGGACTACCACCCCCTCAAAGTGATGTGATTTGTTAATGCCTTATGTGGGATATATAAAGGATGGAGTTAATGATATTATATATGATATTATACTGGAAATATAATATACCTATGTATCATTATGTTTTATTTCCATTAAAATAAGAAATAGAAATGAAAGTAGCATTCATGCGTACGTACGGCTTACAGTCTCCATGAACGGTGCATTTCATTTATTACCTCCAAATGTTATGTACTATTATAAATACATGTATATAAAAGATATATATGATATATATGATATCTAAATAATTAATATAATTCTTGATATAATGGAATAATGACCACATGGACAACTTATAAATATAAGGTGTTCATTTTTGACTGAAGTACCAAATATCGAAAAAATCGACTTTATTAACTCAAATGATTACATAATGTTTATAAAATGGTAATAATTGATATAAAAGGAATAATAAATATGAAAAAGGTTATTAAGCATGTAGAAACTAAATTTAGTTTATTATTCAGGATATTAAAGAACGAATGAGTCATGTCGGACACAAGGTAAGGGACTCCGTCTCAATCTCCTTTCATTGAGCCATTTTTAGTTTTATACACGACTTAATTTTATATGGTTTATAAACCCCTTTGACTTTTCATTATATTCAAATGGAATATTTTTATACGAAGTGTTTTACTAAACTAAAAAAAGGAATGTTTTTTTAACATAAGCAGTGACAACAACCTTTCTACCGCCGCCAATATTATTTGACCTTTGGCTTCCTTAACAAGCCAAAATGTTTTTAAAAGGAAAATTAAATACCATATACTCTTTTTAGGTATTTTGGTACTGAAAATGATATTTAAAATGGATTTATTATTTCAATATCTTGAAATGATATGTTATTATTGCAATGTGGAAATGTTATCTTTCCTTTTTGCTTATGTTATGTGTTATGATCATGTTATGGTTCTTGGGAATTATTTACATATATGGGTGGTTATATGATAATCCTAGGGTAGGTGAGCCTGAGATAGCTCTCTAATGCATTGGGTAATGTAAAGGAGGTAAACATGATTGTTTCTCCTAAGAGATTTAAGAAATATATTGTGGTGGGTATTCCAAAGTAACTCCCTATGTAGCTGTGATAGCTACAAAGTAAGTATGATATGGATGCCACAAGTTACCTTTATGATTTATGATCTCTATGCGTCTTTCATAAATCTTATGATTTCATGAGGTAAGTAAAAGCATTCATGTTTTTTATGTATTTATGAACAAATGTTTTCATTCTTTGTTTATAACCCGTACTGAGTTTTTTATGCTCATCCAAAGTTTTGAAATGTTTTCACATGACTTAAAGATGAATAGGGTCAACGATGGGATTATGGAAAAGTCAAGTTTTCTAAAACATGGAACTAGATATGACTCTTTTTTTCAAGAGATTTTATTTTATGAAAAAATGGAAACATTGTAGATATGTATACCTTGTAATCTTATGACATGTAATATTTATGTCCTAATTCTATAAAAATCTAAACCTAAAAAGATCCTCAATGTGAATTATTCATTTAAATAAATATTATGAAATTTTTAAGGAAAAGTCCTTATAGTTGGTATCAGAGGTCAGTTTAGATAACTTTAGGTGTTAGAGTATTGTTAAAGTAATATCCATAATGTCATATATGTTAATAATGACATCATATAGCATTTATAGATTACCAGGTTGCTTCCCCTAAGATATTTCTGTTTTCAAAATGGTTTTCCACAGAGGAAACATGGAAGCTATATTGGGACAACATTAGGAGGAAGACAACTTTCCAAATCAGCAACCTGAGATGGTCGGAATCGGAACTGAACAGTTTGTTGCAGTGATGGTACAATTGACTCAGGATATAAATGGTGGTGGTATCCATACACGATATCATCTAGATCAACAATAGAGGAACATGACAGTAGTGGAGCATATCATGAGGCAACATACCCCGTAATTTAGAGGATCATCTATTTGAAGGGTGGATTAAAGCACTGGAGAAGATTTTCGATGTCCTGGGTTGTTCATAACATTAAAAGTTTAGTCTCGTTGTTTACCATTTTGAAGGTGAAGCTGATCAGTGGTGGTCGATGGTGAAAAATATTAGGGATAGTGAGGAGATTGATGCTCTTTATTGGGATGAATTCAAAGGTATGTTTCTTGAGAAATATTTTCCTAAGGTGGTTCATCTTAGAATGGAAAAAAAATTCCTAGAATTGAGGAAGGAGGATGACTCAGTGGATGCTTATGAAGAAACATTAACTCTACTGTCAAGGTATGCTCCAAATTTTATACGAGATCTTGATAGTAAAATCAACCGTTTTTACTCAGGATTAAATCCCAAGTATCGAAGGGCTTTAGATTCTCGTGAGTTCAAAAATTATGAAAAACTTGTTCATTGTGCGGAGAAGGAGGAAATGGAGTTTTCAGATGATCAGGTATTATTTGACCAACAACAGAATAAGAGGTTGTGGTGGCAGGTGAAAGGTAAGAACTCTTCAAAAAGGTCTGATGGTAAGAAACTTAATTTTACAGTTTGTGAAAATTGGGGTAAAAAGCATGGTAGGGAATGTCTTTTGAGTTCTGGTAAGTGCTACTGATGTGGTAAAATGGGACATAAGGCTCATAATTGCACTGAAAAAGATCAGGGTAATGGTAAGACAAAATCTAATTTACAGTGAGTAAAATTTTTTAAGTGCAATGAAATGGGTCATTATTCAAATGAGTGTCCAACAAAGAACTCAACTGAAGGAAAGCAGCCAGACTACACACATAAAGTATAAGGCCCCGACCTTAAAAATATCTTAATATTGAATTAAATGAATAATTCACATTATGGATCTTTTCAGGTTTAGAGTTTTAGAGAATTAGGACATAACTGTTACATCTCAAAAGGTTACAAAGTAGACACTTATACTAAGTTTCCATAGAATAAAAAAACTCTTAAAAAGAAACATGTCTAGTTCCATGTTTTATATAGCATGACTTCCCCTTGATCCCATACCTGACCCTATTCCACATTTTGTCCTGTGAAAAATATTTCAAAAAAAACATGGGGTGAGCATAAAAAACTCAGTATATGATACACAAAGAATGAAAACTGTTAGTTTTTCAAACATCAAGTCAACCATGTATACTTTATCAAAGTAATACCTTCACCTTCATGAAGTAGTAAAAACTCTTCACTGAATAAAATATCATTACTTACCCTTTTGTAACCAAAGGATTACCATAAAACCCATATAAAGAACACATAACATATAAAGGTAACTTGGGACATAAACATACTTAAGTGGAATAACCATACGGTCGACTTCCACACATATCACTTAATGGAATAGCCATACGACCAACTTCCATACATACTTAATGGAATAACCATACGACTGAATTCCATACCCAATGCAGTGGAGGTTATAACATAACCACCAGTCCTGGTATTCATGGCACCACCCGTCATATGGTTTATCACGTAACCACCCGTCAAATGTCCAAGTACCATTATAAAAATCATAATACATAAAAAAAGTATAATTGAAAGAAAACATTTCCACACTTTGATCAAAATATATCACATAAATATATTGACATAACAAATCCAATATAAAAACAATTTTCAATACCAAAATACATGAAAGAGTATATGGTATTTATTTCATTTTAAAAAAACATTACGGCTTGTTCAGGAAGCGAAAGACCAAATAATACTCGCGGCGACGGAAAAGGTCTTTGTCACCGCGTACGTTAAAAGAAAGATTCATTTTTGTCGTTTTGTAAAACGCTTCTTAGAAAAAGATTCATTTTGGATAAAAGTAAAAGTCAAAGGGGTTTATACACCGTATAAAAGAAAGTTGTGTATAAAATGAAATATGCCTCAATGAAAGGAGATTGAGACGAAGTCCCTTACCTCGGGTCCGACTTGACTCGATCGTTCTTTAATGTCCTGAATAATAAACTTGAGTTAATATCTACTTCCTTAAGAACCATTTTCAATATTATTATTCCCTTTATATCACTTATTTTCATGTTATAAACATTATGTAATCATTAAGTTAATAATGTTTGTTTTGTCGATATTTGGTTCTTAAGTCGAAAGTGGACTTTTTACAATTACATGTTGTTCGTGTGGTCAAAGGTTATATATATCCAGAATGAAATTCCTGATTTAGATATCATATATATCATATATATCCAGCATATACATGTATTTATAATATTACATAATCATTGAGAGGTAAGAAATGAAATGCACCATTCATGGAGACGGTAAGCCGTATGTACGCATGGACGCTACTTTCATTTCTTTGTCATATTAATGGAATTAAAACTAAATGAGAGGTATGTATATTTTAATTCCAGAATTATATTCATAATTTAGATGTATCATTCATCATATATATCCATTATATACATGTACTTATAATATTACATTACATTTGCGGATAAGAAATGAAATGCACCGTTCATGGAGACGGTAAGCCGTACGTACGCATGAACGCTACTTTCATTTTTATCTCATACTTTAATGGAATGAAATAATAATGATATAGAGGTATATTATAATTCTAGTATAACATCATATATAATAACTTTAAATCCATCCTTTATATGTCCCACATATGGCATTAACGAATCAAATCACTTTGAGTGGGCGATAGTCCGTACTTCCTAAAATGAAATTATCATTTTTACCCACAATGGAAACCATAAAGGTATACCACAAATGAAAAATACCGAAGCATAAGGAAAACATAAACATAATATATATCATATATAAATAGAGTGACATCTTAATGGCCACCATTAAAGGTGTTTAATAGAAGATTGAACAATCATCATTTCGTGAGGTAGAAATTCGCCAACCACAGAAACAGTATGTTCTTTAACCATTAGATGTAGATGTGTGTAAGTTTAGCTCTAAAGATTATTATAACAACATCCTAGTATATTTAAGATACTAGAGTTGTTACAAAATAAATGAATAAAAAGAGTTTAGGGGGTTGGAGAAGCAAAATAAAACAAAAGAACACAAGTGAAGACATTACCTTAAAATCGGGTAACTCTCTTCGATTTGTGCTCAAAGGCTTCCTTGGGAAGACTTCTTCCTAATGTGAGGCTTCAATGAGTAAGAGAGGGATGTTTAGAGACAAAATTGGCAGGGTTTGGGCGAGCCAAAGGCTTTTTAAGTGTGGGTAAGGTGGTAGAGGTGGGGGCTTTTTATAAGAGGAGAGGAGGGGAACTCTTGGAAAGTAAGGAAATGTTACTTTATTTTAGAATGCGTTTAGGATTTTAATGGTCCCACATTGATGTGTTTCGAGGAAACTTTTATAAGGGTTCAAAATCCACACATCCAATAGGTTTTTGACATGTTTAGGTCTTAGATTTTACATTATCTTTCCATTTTATTTAAATCGTTAAATAATGAGGTAATCGCTGCATCATCATGGTGTCATAAATAATTTAAATTATATAATGTCTAAAAATTATAAAACAACTAATATGATGTAGGAAATCTTTTTACCTTTCCAATGAATATTTATAGTCAAAAATTGGATTTTCATAACCCCATGTAAAAATTGTTTTAGTAAAACAACTCATGTTTGTGTCATTTTTACTTTAACATTGAATAAAACGTTATTTATGTCATTTCCCAACCAAAGTGGCTCCATGGGGTCCCCAAGTTGATCGATGGATTGTATTGGTCAGACATGACACATCCAATGAGGGTAGGACTTGTGTCAAGCTCATCTCATATTATTAAAACATTATTTTTACCTTAAACTACACTAATTACCTCTAATCACGATTAAAAACTAAATAAGTTACTATTCACCAAAAAATTATTTTAATCCCATTGAACCGCATTTTACTTCGTAATGACAACCATGTATGCCGGATTTTTTGAAATTCAAAACACAGAGGTGGTAAAATTTCATTTAAACGAAAAATCAGTTTTTTAAGTACCACTTAGTGGTTTCACGATTCATCAAAAATTGATGTTTTTCAGAAAAATACAAAAAATTCACCCTAAGATATATTTCATATTCGGAATTAAAAAATGAAGTCCATTTTACAAAATTCAAAACATATAAGTATCATTAATTAATTTAATAATTAATTCCCACTGTCAAAGAAAATAACGTGTTTTTATGAAACAATAAGTACCAAAAGATTGACACTAGTTTAAGTCCGATTTCAAAGTGAAATTAATTACAACGACCACTATTGGATTTAATGGTAAAGATATATTATAATTTCACTATAAAACCAATTCAAAAGATAATCTAATCATATAAATAAATTATACTAAAAAGTGGTTTTGAATTAAAGTACAACATTTTACACTATTCATTAAAAAATGAACTTTATCAGAAAAATACCAAAAATTTACAGAAAGTAAATTTTGATGTCCCGATTCTAAAGAAGAGTTTTATTTGGTCCAATAGAATGTATAAGAGTTAAAAAACAATATTTAATGACCGTTTACCATCAAAAGGTGATAAGTGAACCTTTAGTGCAAACTAGGGCATATACGCCTAAAATTGAATTCTTTCCGTATTTTAAGCCTTTATCTTTTATTAGATAAAAGTAAAAACATTTAAAAAACATATATAATCATATTTTAGTTATTTATATCCATTACCGCCAATACAATGGCTATGTGTTAACTACCATTTAAAATAATATTATTTTATTACTAGTGTGCAATGAAAGATTTCAATGAAACTCTTTGTTGCGTATCAGGTACGCTATCGAACATAGCAACACTTTTAAAGTAAAATTAATATTTAATTCGTAAATATTAATAAATATGAAAATGTTTTATTCATTATTTACCTGGGATGTTACGTCCTTCCCCCCTTTTGGGAATTGTGTCCTTGCAATTTTATTCAGTTATCAAAATAAGTGGGGGTATTTATCCCTTATAGAATTTTCAGATTCCCACATTTCCTCTTCAACAATATGGTTTTTCCACAAAACCTTTACCTGGTGAATTACCTTATTTCGCAACACTTTCTCTCTTCGGTCAAGAATCTGGACTGGTTATCCTTCATAAGATAGGTTCTCCTCCAGCTGAACTACCTCTGGACTCAAAACATGAGATGGATCTGGCATATACTTCCTCAACATCGAAACATAAAAAACATTGTGTACCTGAGATAAAATCGGAGGTAAATCCACTCGGTAAGCAACTGATCCAACTTTCTCCAGAATTTTATATGGTCCAATAAATCTTGGACTAAGCTTTTCTTTCTTACCAAATCTCATCACACTTTTCCATGGAGAAACCTTGAAAAAAACATGATCACATTACTCTAAAGATAGATCCTTCCTTAGGTTATCTGCATAACTCTTCTGCCTGCTCTGAGTTGTTCTCATGTGTTTCTGAATCAACTGAACTTTTTCTGCCATCTCTGCTACCAATTCTGGCCCCATTAGCTTCCTTTCACCCCTTAATCCCAAAATGCTGGAGTTCGACACCGCTTCCCATATAATGCCTAAAATGGTGCCATCTGTATACTAGAATGAAAACTGTTATTATAGAAAAACTCAACCAAAGAAAGATGTTGGTCTCCACTTTCCTGATAATCCATCGAACAAGCTCGTAACATATCCTCTAAGGTCTGAATTGTTCATTCTGACTGCCCATCTGATTGCAGATGAAAAGCTATACTAAAATTTAATTCAGTACCCAACGACTTCTGAAGGCCTTTCCAAAAGTTAGAAGTAATACTGGGATCACGGTCAGATACAATGGAGAGAGGAAATCCATGTAACCTGACTATCTCTTTACGATACAAACGGGAAAGTTGATCTAGGAAAAAATTATCTCGTATGGCAAGTAAATGAGCAAATTTAGTCAAGCGATCAACAATAACCCAGATTGCATTATTACCTCGAGGTGTCTTCGGCAATCCCACAACGAAGTCCATGGATATATTCTCCCATTTCCACCCTGGAACTGGTAATGGCTGAAGCATCCCTTTCGGTAACTGCCACTCTGCTTTAACCTGTTGACAAGTCAAACACTTCACACTAAAATCAGCAATATCTCTTTCCATTCCATCCCACCCGTAATACTCCCACAGATCCCTGTACATCTTAGTACTGCCAGGATGAATTGAAAATGGGGAACTATGAGCCTCAAATAACAACTCATTCTTCAACTGTGAATCACCAGGGACACATAATCTCTTCCCAAACCTCAAAACACAATCATTATAAATGTTGAATTCAGGCAACTTACCCTTCTGAACCAGCTCTACCTTTTTCTGCAACTCATTGTCTTGCTTCTGTTCTTTCTTGATTCTATTTGATAGGGATGATCTCACTGATACCTAAAACAAAACAGAAGAACTTCATACACCAACAATTTCTATTCCAAAGTTTATCAAATCAAAAACCAAAGGATCTCGTTCCAAACATAGCATGGTTAATAAAGCATTACTTTTTCGACTCAAAGCATCAGCCACTTTATTTGCTTTTCTTGGATGGTAATGAATTGTACAATCATAATCCTTGATTAATTCTAGCCATCTCCTCTATCTCATGCTCAATTCTTTCTAAGTGAATATATACTTTAAACTTTTGTGATCAATATATATTTCACACTTTGCTCCATACAAATGATGCCTCCAAATTTTTAAAGCAAAAACAATAGCAGCTAATTCCAAATCAGGTGTAGGGTAATTTACCTCATGAGTTTTCAACTAACGTGAAGCATAAGCAATTACCTGATCATTCTACATAAGGACACATCCAAGTACCTTCAATGAAGCATCACTGTATATAACAAACTCACCATTCATGGAAGGAAGTGCCAAAATTGGAGCATTCACCAATCTTCTTTTCAACTCCTGAAAACAATCATCACATTCTTTTGTCCAAATGAACATAACACCCTTACGAGTTAGCTTAGTCATTGGAATAGATAACCGTGATACATTTTCAACAAACCTTCGGTAGTAACCTGCCAAACCAAGAAAACTACGGATCTCGGTTACATTAGTGGGTCTTGGTCATTCTTAAACAACTTTTGTTTTAACAGGATCAATAGTTATGCCATCTTTTGAAACAATGTGACCCAGGAAAGAAATTTGTTGTAACCAAAACTCACACTTGCTGAATTTTCCTTATAGTTTCTTTTCTTTTAAGGTTTGCAAGATAACCCTTAAATGACTTTCATTCTCCTATTTAATTTTAGAAAATACCAAAATATCATCGATGAAAACAACCACAAACTTATCCAAGAACTCATGGAAAATTATATTCATAAGGTCAATGAATACAGCAGGTGCATTGGTTAAGCCAAAAGGCATAACTACAAATTCATAATGGCCATATCTAGTACAAAACATAGTCTTCAGAATGTCTGCTTCTTTTACTTTCAACTGATGGTACCTCGACCTCAAGTAAATCTTCGAAAAATACTGAGCTCCCTGGAGCTGATCAAAGAAATCATCGATATGAGGCAAAGAATACTTGTTCTTAACAGTAATATTATTCAAGGCCCTATAATCAATGAAATGTCTCATTGAGCCATATTTCTTTTTAACAAACAAGACAGTATCACCCCATGGTGATGTGCTAGGTCTAATGAAACCTTTATCTAATACCTCTTCCAATTGTTTCTTTAACTCTAAAAGTTCAAATTGCGCCATTCGATAAGGGGGTATTGAAATTGGATTAGAATCAGGAACTAAGTCAACAGTAAATTCAACTTCCCGATCATGAATAATACCAGGCAACTCATCAGGAAAAACATCAAGATACTCATTTACCACTAGCACATCATTAATCTAAACAGTTCCTTTATTTTCAACAATATATGCAAGGTAACATTCATTTCCATATTTTACTATTTTCTCAACATCCTGATATGTTATCAAAATAAAGGGTTCATTCTTGTACACAAACTGAAAATCCTTCTGAAAAGAATCCATTTTAGCTCTGCGGTCAATCTTAGCATGATAAACAGAAAGCCAATCCATGCCCAAAATAACATCAAACTCTACTAGAGGGAAAACAATAAGGTTTGCGGGTAGATTCTTTCCACACACAAGGATACGAGGGTTCTTATAATTCATTTTTGTCTCAACGTTCCCTCTAGGTGTTTTTACCATAAGTTCAGGGTTCATATCTTGAGATGGAATTTCCAATTTACTAGAAAACTTCTCAGAAATGAAAGAATGTGCAGACCCTGAATGAAACAACACATTGGCATAATCTAAACAAACAAACAGTGTACCTGATACTACTTCATTCGATGGCCCAACATCTGATGAAGTTGTTGCAAAGGATTTCACCACCCCTTTCTGCTTGTAGTCTGGCTTCATTCCCCCAGTTGAGTTCTTCGTTGGACACTCGTTTTCATAATGACCCATTTCATTACACTTAAAACATCTTACCGTTGGATTTTTATTTCCTGCTTGATCATCTTCCTTACAGTTACGAGCAATATGACCAGACTTACCACACCGAAAGCACTTACCAAACTTGGATAAACATTCTCCAGGATGCATTTTACCACACTTCTCACAGGATGGAGATTTGGTTTTCTTACCTCCTTGCTTCTTTGATGAATTCTTCCCCTTTTCCTGCCAACTAGACCTCTTATTCTGTTGTATGTCTTATAACACCTGATCATCGGAAAACTCCATTTCCACCTTCTCCGCACATCGAACAAGTTTTTCATAACTTTCGAACTCATGAGAAGCTAAATCCACTTGATACTTTGGCTTTAACCCTGAGTAAAAATGGTTAATTTTACTATCCAGATCTCGTATGAAGTTTAGAGCATACCTTTCCAATCGAGTGAAATTTGCTTCATAAGCAGCCACTGAATCATCCTCCTGTCTCAATTATAGGAACTGTTTTTCCATCGTAAGATGAACCACCTTAGGAAAATATTTCTCAAGAAAAATACCTTTTAATTCGTCCCAATGAAGATCCTCAATCTCATCACTATCCCGGATATTTTTCACCATCGACCACCACTAATCAGCTTCACCATAAAAACAGTAAACAACGAGACTGACCTTTTGATGTTCTGAACACCCCATGACATCAAAAATCTTCTTTAGTGCTTTAATCCACCCTTCAGCTTGAACGAGGTCAGATGATCCTCTGAATGATAGGGGATGTTGCCTCATGAAATGTTCCACCACTGACATGTTCCTCTGCGGTTAATCTGGATGATCTCGTGCATGGATACCACCACCATTTATAGCGTGAGTCAACTGTGCCATCACTGCAACAAACTGTTCAGTTCTGATTCTGACCATCTCAGGTTGCTGATTTGGAAGGTTGTCTTCCTCCTGATGTTGTCCCAATATAGCTGCTTTGTTTCCTCTGCGGAAAACCATTCTATAAACAGAAATATCTTAGGCGAAGCAACATGGTAGTCTTTAAATGCTATATCATTTCAGTCATACCATAAATTAACTTATAATTTATCAATTTTCTAACTCCTAAAGTTGTCTAAACCAACCTTTGATACCAACTATAAGGCCCCGAACTTAAACATCTCTTAATATTGAATTAAATGAATAATTCACATTGAGGATCTTTTCAGGTTTAGAGTTTTAGAGAATTAAGGCATAACTGTTACATCTCAAAAGGTTACAAAGTAGACACTTCTACTAAGATTCCATAGAATAATAAAAACTCTTAAAAAGAAACATGTCTAGTTCCATGTTTTATATAGCATGAATTTACCTTGATCCCATCCTTGACCCTATTCCACATTATGTCCTGTGAAAAACATTTCAAAAAAAAAAACTTGGGGTGAGCATAAAAAGCTCAGTAAGGGATACACAAAGAATGAAAACTGTTAGTTTTTCAAACATCAAGTAAACCATGTATACTTTATCAAAGTAATATCTTTACCTTCATGAAGTAGTAAAAACTCTTCACTGAATAAAATATCATTACTTACCCTTTTGTAAAGAAAGGATTACCATAAAACCCATATAAAGAACACATAACATATAAAGGTAACTTGGGACATAAACATACTTAAGTGGAATAACCATACAGCCGACTTCCACACATATCACTTATTATAGTAGCCATACGGCCAACTTCCATACATACTTAATGGAATATCCATACGGCCAAATTCCATACCCAATGCATTGGAGCTTATAACGTAACCAACCATCCTGGTATTCACGGAACCACCCGTTATATGGTTTATCACGTAACCACCCGTCAAATGTCCAAGTACCATTATAAAAATCATAAGACATAAAACAAATATAATGGAAAGAAAAAATTTCCACACATTGATAAAAATATATCACTTAAATATATTGACATAAAAAATCCATTATAAAAACCATTTTCAATACCAAAATACATGAAAGAGTATATGGTATTTATTTCATTTTAAAAAAACATTACGGCTTGTTCAGGAAGCCAAAGACCAAATAATACTCTCGGCGGTGGAAAAGGTCGTTGACACCGTGTACATTAAAAGAAACATTCCTTTTTGTCATTTTGTAAAACGCTTCATAGAAAAATATTCCTTTTTTATAAAATTAAAAGTCAAAGGGGTTTATACACCATATAAAAGAAAGTTGTGTATAAAACTACATATTCCTCAATGAAAGGAGATTGAGATGAAGTCCCTTACCTCGGGTCCGACTTGACTCAATCATTCCTTAACGTCCTGAATAACAAACTTGAGTTAATTTATACTTGCTTAAGAACCTTTTTCAAGCTTATTATTCCTTTTATATCACTTATTTCCATGTTATAAACATTATGTAATCATTAAGTTAATAATGTTTGTTTTGTCGATATTTGGTTCTTAAGTCGAAAGTGGACTTCTTACAACTACATGTTGTTCATGTGGTAAAAGGTTCTTTATATCCAGAATGACATTTCTGATTTGGATATCATATATATCATATATATCCAGCATATACATGTATTTATAATATTACATAATCATTTAGAGGTAAGAAATGAAATGCACCATTCATGGAGACGGTAAGCCGTACGTACGCATGAACGCTACTTTCATTTCTTTGTCATATTAAAGGAATTAAAACTAAATGAGAGGTATGTATATTTTAATTCCAGAATTATATTCATCATTTAGATGTATCATTAATCATATATATCCATTATATACATGTAATTATAATATTACAATACATTTGGGGATAAGAAATGAAATGCACAGTCCATGGAGACGGTAAGCCGTACGTACACATGAACGCTACTTTCATTTCTATCTCATACTTTAATGGAAAGAAATAATAATGATATAGAGGTATATTATATTTCCAGTATAACATCATATATAATAAGTATAAATCCATCCTTTATTTGTCCCACATATGGCATTAACGACTCAAATCACTTTGAGGGGGCGGTAGTCCGCACTTCCTAAAATTAAAATTATCGTGTTTACCCACAATATAAACCATAAAGGTATACCACAAATGAAAAATACAGAAGAATAAGGAAAACAAAAATATAATATATATCATATATAAATATAGTGACATCTTAATGGCCACCATTAAAGGTGTTTAAAAGAATATTGAACATTCATCGTTTCGTGAGGCAGAAATTCGCCAACCACAGAAACAATATGTTCTTTAACCATTAGATGTAGATGTGTGTAAGTGTAGCTCGAAAGCTTCTTATAAAAACATCCTAGTATTTTTAAGATACTGTATTTGTTACAAAATAAATGAATAAAAAGAGTTTAGGGGGTTGGAGAAGCAAAATAAAACAAAAGAACACAAGTGAAGACATTACCTTAAAATCGGGTAACTCTCATAGATTTGTGCTCAAAGGTGTCCTTGGGAAGACTTCTGACCAAAGAGAGGCATCAAGGATTAAGAGAGTGATGTGGAGAGACAAAATGGGCAGGGGTGGCCGAGCCAAAAGCTTTTGAAGTGTGGGTATGGTGGTAGAGGTGGGGGCCTTTTATAAGAGGAGAGGAGGGGCACTCTTGAAAAGTAAGGAAATGTTACTTTATTTTAGAATGCGTTTCAGATTTTAATGGTCCCACATTTATGTGTTTAGAGTATAAGGTGATAAGGGTTTTAAATACACCCATCCAATAGGTTTTTGAAATGTTTAGGTCTTAGATTTTACATTATCTTTCCATTTTATTTAAATCGTTAAATAATGAGGTAATCGCTGCATAATCATGGTGTCATAAATAATTTAATTTATATAATGTCTAAAAATTATAAAACACATACTATGATGTATAAAATCTTTTTACCTTTCCAATGAATATTTATAGTCAAAAAGCTGATTTGTATAACACCATGTAAAATTTTTTTTAGTAAAACAACTCATGTTTGTGTTATTTTTTACTTTAACATTAAATAAAAAGTTATTTATGTCATTTCCCAACCAAAGTGGCTCCATGGGGTGCCCAAGTTGACCCATGGATTTTCTGGGTCGGCCATGATACATCCAATGGGGGTAGGACATGTTTCAAGATCATCTCATATTATTAAAACAATATTTTTACCTTAAACTACACTAATTACCTCTAATTGCGATTAAAAACTTAATAAGTTACTATTCATCAAAAAATTATTTTAATCCCACTGAACCAAATTTTACTTCTTAATGAAAACCATGTATGTAGGATTTTTTGAAATTCAAAACACAGAGGTGGTAAAATTTCATTTAAACGAAAAATCAGTTTTTTAAGTACCACTTAGTGGTTTCACTATTCATCAAAAATTGAAGTTTTTCAGAAAAATACCAAAAATTCACCCTAAGATATATTTGATATTCTGAATTAAAAAATGAATTCCATTTTACAAAATTCAAAACATATAAGTTTCATTAATTAATTTAATAATTAATTCCCACTGTCAGAGCAAATAGCGTGTTTTTATGAAACAATAAGTATCAAAAGATTGACAGTAGTTTAAGTCCGATTTCAAAGTGAAATTAATTACAATGACCACTATTGGATTTAATGGTAAAAATATATTATAATTTCACTATAAAACCAATTCAAAAGATATTGTAATCATATAAATAAATTAGACTAAAAAGAGGTTTTGAATTAAAATACAACATTTTACACTATTCATTAAAAAAATGAACTTTATCGGAAAAATACAAAAAATTTACACAAAGTAAATTTTGATGTCCCGATTCTAAAGAAGAGTTTTATTTGGTCCAATAGAATGTATAAGAGTGAACAAAACTATATTTAATGATGGTTCTCCATCAAAAGGTGATAAGTGAACCTTTAGTGAAAACTAGGGCATATACGCCTAAAATTAAATTCTTTCTGTATTTTAAGCCTTTATCTTTTATTATATAAAAGTAAAAACATTTAAAAAACATATATAATCATATTTTAGTTATTTCTATCCATTCCCACCAATACAACGACGATGTGTTAACTACCATTTAAAATAATATTATTTTATTACTAGTGTGCAACGAAAGATTTCAATGAAACTCTTTGTTGCGTATTGGCTACGCTATCGAATATAGCAACCCTTTTAAAGTAAAATTAATATTTATTTCATAAATATTAATAAATATGAAAATGTTTTATTCATTATTTACCTGGGATGTTACATAAAGGGGTGGAGAAATCCTTTGCAACTACTTTAGCATATGTTGGGCCATCAAATGAAGTTGTATTAGGTACACAGTTTGTTTGTATAGATTATGCCAATATGTTGTTTGATTCAGGGTCTACACACTCTTTAATTTCTGAGAGGTTTTCTACTAAATTGGGAATTCCATCTCATGATATGAACATTGAACTTACGGTAAAAACACCTGGAGGAAATGTAGAGACAAAACGAAAAAATAAGAACATTCATGTCCTTATGTGTGGAAAGAATCCACCTGCAAACCTTATTGTTTTGCCTCTGGTAGTGTTTGATGTCATATTGGGCATGGATTGAATTTTTTTTATCATGGTAAGATTGACTGTAGAGCTAAAGAGGTTTCTTTTTAGAATGAATTCCAGTTTGTATACAAAAATGAACCCTTGCTGTTGATAACATATCAGGAAGTTGAGAAACTAGTAAAAGATGAAAATGAATTTTACCTTTCACATATTGTTGAAAACAAAGGAACTGTTCAGATTAATGATGTTCCAGAGGTAAATGAGTACCTTGATGTTTTTCCTGATGAGTTTCTTGGTATTATACCTGATCGGGAAGTTGAATTTACTGCTGACGTAGTCCTGATGCTGGGCCAATTTCAAAACTCCCATATCGAATGGATCAAATTGATCTTTTAGAGTTAAAGAAGCAATTACAGGAGTTATTAGATAAAGGTTTCATTCGACCTAGCACATCACCATGGGGTTCTCCTATATTTTTTGTCATAAATAAAGATGGTTCAATGAGACTTTTCATTGATTATAGTGCATTGAATAACATCACTGTTAAGAATAAGTATCCTTTTCTTAATATCGATGATTTGCTTGATCAACACTGGGGATCTAAGTATTTTTCGATGAATTAATTGAGGTCGGGGTACCATTAGTTTAAATTAAAGGAAGTAGACTTTCCAAAGACTGTGTTTCGTACTAGATATGGCCATTATGAATTTGTAGCTATGCCTTGTTTGTTAATCAATTCACCTGTTGTATTCATGGATCTTTTGAATAGAATTTTTCGTGAGTTCTTGGATAAGTTTTTGGTTGTGTTCATTGATGATATTTTGGTTTATTACAAAAGTAACGAGGAACACGAAAGTCATTTAAGGGTTGTCTTGCAAACCTTAAAAGAAAAGAAACTATTTGGGAAATTCAGCAAGTGTGAGTTTTGGTTATAAAAAATTTCTTTCCTTGGTCACATTATTTCAAAAAATGGCATAACAGTTGATCCTGCTAAAATAAAATATGTTGAAGAATGGATAAAACCAACAAAGATAACCGAGATATGTATTTTTCTTGGTTTGGTAGGTTATTACGTGAGGTTTGTTGAACATTTTGCATGGCTTTCTAGTCTAATGACTAAGTTAACATGAAATGGTTTTAAGTTCATCTGGACAAAAGAATGTGATGACTGTTTTCAGGAATTGAAAAGAAGATTGGTGAATGATCCAGTTTTGGCACTACCTTCTAGAAATAGTGATTTTTTTATCTACAATGAATATTTGTTGAAAGGACCGGGTTGTGTCCTAATGCAAAATGATCAGGTAATTGCTTATGCTTTACGTCAGTTGAAAACTCGTGAGTTAAATTACCCTACACATGATTTGTAATTAGCTGATGTTGTTTTTACTTTAAAAATTTTGAGGCATCATTTTTATAGAGTGAAGTGTGAAATACATACTGATCACAAAAGTTTGAAGTATATATTCAGTCAGAAAGAATTGATCATGAGACAGAGGAGATGGTTGGAATTAATCAAGGATTATGATTGCACGATCCTTTATCATCTGGGCAAAGCAAATAAAGTGGCTGATGCTTTGAGTCAAAAAAGCCATACTTTATTTACCATGTTACGTTTGGAAAGAGATCCTTTGGTTTTTGATTTGATGAACTTTGGCATATAAATTGTTGTTGTAGGAAATTATTCTCTTTTGTTTCAGGTGTCAATGAAATCATCTCTATCAGACAGAATTAAGCAAGTGTAGAAGGAAGACAGTGAGTTGCAGAAAAAGGTTGTGTTGGTTCAGAAGGGTAAGTTTTGATTTTAACATTGATAATGTTTGAGTTTTGAGATTTGGGAAGATATTATGTGTGACTTGTGATTCACAGTTGAAGAATGAGTTGTTATGTGAAGCTCATAATTCTCTGTTTTCAGTTCATCCTGGTAGTACTAAGATGTACAGAGATCTTATGGAGTATTACTAGTGGGATGGAATGAAAAGAGATATTGCTGATTTTACTGTGAAGTGTTTGAATTGTCATAAGGTTAAAGCGGAGAGACATTTACCGAAAGGAAGGCTTCAACCTTTATCAGTTACATAGTGGAAATGGGAGAATATATCCATGGACTTTGTTATAGGATTACCAAAGACATATCGAGGTAATAATGTAATCTGGGTTATAGTTGACCGATTGACTAAATCTGCTCATTTCAATCCTATTAGAGATACTTTGTCTCAAGATAAACATTCTCGGTTGTATGTTAAAGAGATATTCATGTTTCATGGAGTTCCCCTATCCATGGTATCTGATCGTGATCTCAGGTTCACTTCTAACTTTTGGAAAGTCCTTCAGAAGTCATTGGGTACTGAATTAAATTTTAGTACAGCTTTTCATCCTCAATCTGATGGGCAGTCAGAATGAAAAATTAAGACCTTGGAGGATATGTTATGTGATTTCTTGATGGATTAATAGGGAAGTTGGGACCAACATCATTCTTTGGTTGAATTTTATTATAATAACAACTTTCATTCCAGTATACAGATGGCTCCATTTGAGGCATTATATGGAAATAATTGTCAAACTCCATCATTCTGGGATGTAGTAGGTGAAAGGAAGCTGATGCGACCAAAATTGGTAGAAGAGATGGCAGAGAAAGTTTAGTTGATTAAGAAGCACATGAGAACAGCTCAGAGCAGACAGAAAAGTTATGCTGATAACCATAGGAAGGAAGTTTCTTTTGAGGTAGGTGATCATGTCATTCTCAATGTTTCTCCATGGAAAAGTGTGATGCGTTTTTGTAAAAAGGGAATGTTGAGTCCGAGGTTCATTGGACATTATGAAATTGTGGAGAAATTTGGATTAGTTGCATACAATGTGGCTTTACCACCAAGTTTATCCCAGGTACACAATGTTTTTCATGTTTCGATGTTGAGAAAGTATATACCAGATCCATCTCATGTTTTGAGCCTAGAGGTATTTCAGTTTGAAGAGAATCTCTCTTATGAAGAAAAACCATTCAGGATTCTTGACCTTAGAGAGAAAGTGTTGCGTAATAAGGTAATTCACAAGGTAAAGGTTTTGTGAAAATACCATATGGTTGAAGAGGCAATGTGGGAATCTAAAAAATCTCTGAGGGATAAATACCCCCACTTATTTTGATAAGTGAATATAAATTGCAAGGACGCAATTTCCAAAAGGGGGGGAAGGATGTAACATCCCAATTAAATGAAGAATAAGATATTTTCATACTTATTAATATTTTTGAATTAAATATTAATTTTACTTTAAAAGTGTTGCTATCTTTGATAGCGTACCCGATACGCAATAATGGGTTTCTTTGAAATCTTACGTTGCACACTAATAATATAATATTATTATTTTAAATTGTAGTTAACTCCTAGAGGTTGTATTGGCGGGAATGAACAAAACTAACTTCAATATGATTATACATGTATTTACATATATCCAAGAAATGTTAGAGGCTTAAAATGTGAATGAATCTAATTTTAAGCATAATTTACATTAAAAGGCCGATTTATTGACTTTTAATGGTGAGACCTCTTTAAATATATTTTTGGTCACTTTAATACATTCTAATTGACCAAACAAAATCATTCTTTATAATGGGGACATCAAATTTTACTTTGGGTAATTTTTTGGTATTTTACTGATAAAGTTCAATTTTTAATGAATAGTGAAAAATACTGCATTTTAATTTAAAAGTGCCTTTTAGTCTAATTTATTTATACGGTTAGATTATCTTTTTAGTTGGGTTTAAATTGAAATTAAAATATATTTTTACCATTTAATCCAATGATGGCCATTGGAATTAATCTCACTTTGAAATTGGACATAAACAAGTATCAATATTTTTATAGTTATTGTAGCTCAAAAACACTCCATTTGTTTTAACAATGAGAATTAATTTTAAAATTCATTAATTCCACTTATATGTTTTGAATTTGAAAAAATAGACATCAATTTCTAATTCGGAATATCCAATAACGATTAGGCTGAATTTTTGGTATTTTTCTGAAAAACTTCAATTTTTGATGAATAGTGAAACCACTTAGTGGTAGAAAAAAAAACTGACTTTTTCATTTAAATGAAATTTTACCAGTTCTGTGAATTGAATTTAAAAAATCCGACATACATGCTTGTTATAATAAAGTAAAATGTGGTTCATTAAGATGAAAATAATTTTTGGTGAATAGTAACTTTTGACTTTTATTTACCGCGGTTAAAGGTATAAATGGTAATTCAAGGTTAAAAGAATATTATAATAATTCAAAATTACCTTAACACTTGCCAAAACTTATTGGTTGAGTCATTTACGACCATGGGCATCTTTTGGTTGATTTGGGAACCCCATTGAGCTACTTGGGAGTGATAATGAGAATTTAGATTCATTAATTTAATGTGAAGAAAAAATTGACATTAACAAACATCTTTTAGTAATTAATTTTTATATGGTGTTATATAAGCCATATTTTCGACTATTAATATTATATGGAAATATAAAAAGATTTCTTATATCACGGTAATTTTTTATAATTTTTAGACATAATATAAATTAAATTATTTATGACACAATAATGATGTAGCATTTTCCTCATTAATAAATGATTTAAATAAATAAGATTATAATGATTAAAATATTTTCCAAAACATGTCCAATTCTGATTGGGTGATTTTATTTAGACCATTAATCATCTTAACTTTGTCTATAATGATTTTTGGACCATTAGAAACCGAATATCATTATATTATAAATTAATAATTTCACACTTTTCAAAAAAGCCCCTCCTCCCCCTTATAAAAGGAGACCACTTCTAACCAATTTCTCACCCCTCTTAAGCTATTTTGATCCTCAAAACTTTGCCCAATTAATCTCCCTACATCCCTCGCCTCCACCAAAAATCCTTAACTTAGGCATAAGGCACTTCAAGAAGTCCTTTTGGTTCAATCCCAAGGGAGTTACCCAAATTAAAGGTAACAGTTTCTCTTAATTTGTTTTCTTTTATTTTAATTATCCAATCCATAAACTGTTTTTATTCCATTATTTTGTAACAACACCAATATTCTAAATATACTATGATATTTTTATTAGAAGTATTATAACTACACTTAACACACCTCCATCTAATGGGTGAATAACATAATGTTTCTATGGATGGAAAACTAATGCCCCACGAAATGATGATTGTTCAATTACATCTTACTGCCCCTCATGGTGGCCATTATGATGGAACTGTATTTATATATGATATATATTATGTTTATTATTTCCTTATGATTCTGTAAATCCCAATTTTATCAAGACTTTATGGTTTCCATAGTGGGAAAATACAATAATGTCATTTGAGGAAGTGGGGACTACCGCCCCCTCAAAGTGATGTGACTCGTTAATGCCTTATGTGGGATATATAAAGGATTGAGTTAATGATATTATATATGATATTTATACTGGAATTATTATATAATTATGTATTATTATTATTTATTTTCAGTAAAATAATAAATAGAATGGAAAGTAGCATTCATGCGTACGTACGGCTTACAGTCTCCATGAATGGTGCATTTCATTTATTACCTCTAAATGTTATGTAATATTATAAATAAATGTATATACAGGATATAAATGATATATAAGATATCTAAATCATGAATATAATTCTGGATATAATGGACTATTGACCACATGGACAACTTATAAATATAAGGTGTTCATTTTTAACTCAAGTACCAAATATCGACAAAATGGATGTTATTAACATAAATGGTTACATAATGTTTATAACATGGTAATAATTGATATAAAAGGAATAATAAATTTGAAAAAGGTTCTTAAGAAAGTATAAATTAACTTTATTTTGTTATTTATGAGATTAAAGAACGAACAAGTCAAGTCTGACATGAGGTAAGGGACTTCGTCTCAATCTCCTTTAATTGAGGCATTTTTAGTTTTATACACGACTTTATTTTATACGGTGTATAAAACCCTTTGAATTATAATTTTATTCAAAGGGAATCTTTTTATATGAATCGTTTTACTAACCTAAAAAAAGGAATGTTTTTTTAACATAATCGATGACACCGACCTTTCCGCCGCCGCGAGTATTATTTGATCTTTGGCTTCCTTAACTTGCCAAAATGTTTTTAAAAGGAAAAATAAATACCATATACTATTTTTGCGTATTTTTTTTATTGAAAATGATTTTGAGAATGAATTTATTATTTCAATATCTAGCAATGATATTTTATTAATGCAATGTGGAAATGTCATCTTTCCTTTATGCTTATGTTATGTGTGATGATCATGTTATGGTTCTGGAGAATTATTTACATATACGGGTGGTTCTGGGATAAACCTAGGGAAAGTGAGCCCGAGAGATCTCTCCAATGCATTGGGTAACATAAGAGAGGTAAACATGAATGTTAATCCTAAGAGATTTAGGTAATCTACAGTGATGGGTATTCCAACGCAACTCCCTATGTAGTTGTGATAGATACAAAGTAAGTATGATATGGATGCCATAAGATACCTTTATGATTTATGATTTCTATGCGTCTTTCATAAATATTATGATTTTGCGAGGTAATTAAAAGAGTTCATGTTTTGTATGTATTTATGAAATTTTTTTTTCATTCTTTGTTTATAACCCTTACTGATCCTTTTATGCTCATGCCATGTTTTGAAATGTTTTTACAGGACTTAAAGATGAATAGGGTCAAGGATGGGATCAAGGAAAAGTCATTCTGTCTAAAACATGGAATTAGACATGACTATTTTTTCAAGAATTTTATTTTCTGAAAAAATGGATACTGTGTAGATATGTCTACCTTGTAATCTTTTGAGATGTAATAGTTATGTCCTAATTCTCTAAAACACTAAACCTGAAAAGCTCCTCAGTGTGATTTATTCATTTAATTAAATATTATGTAATGTTTAAGCCAGAGTCCTTATAGTTTGTATCAGATGTCGGTTTAGATAACATTAGGTGTTAGGGTATTGTTAAAGTAATATCCATAAAGTCATTTATGTTAATATTGTCATCATATAGCATTGACATATTACCATGTTGCTTCTCCTAAGATATTTCTGTGTTCTTAATGGTTTTCAGCAGAGCAAACAAGGTAGCTATGTTGGGACGATATCAGGAGAAAGACAACTTTCCAAATCATCAACCTGAGATGGTCATAATCGGAACTGAATAGTTTGTTGTAGTGATGGAACAATTGACTGAGGCTATAAATGGTGGTGGTATCCAAGCATGATATCAGCCAGATCAACCACATAGAAACATGACAGCAGTGTAGTATTTCATGAAGAAATATCCCCCATCATTTAGAGGATCACCTGAACATGTGATAGCTAAAGGGTGGATTAATGCACTGGAGAAGATTTTCAATGTCATGGGTTGTCCATAACATCAAAAGGTTAGTCTTGTTGTTTACCCTTTTGAAGGTGAAGCTGATCAGTGGTGGTCGATGGTGAAAAATATCAGGGATCATGAAGAGATTGATCCTCTTGATTAGGATGAATTCATAGGCATTTTTCTTAAGAAATATTTTCCTAAGGTGGTTCATCATAGAATGGAAAAAAAAATTCCTAGAATTGAGGCTGCAGGATGACTCAGTGGCTGCTTATGAAGAAAAATTCACTCGACTGGAAAGGTATGCTCCAAATTTCATAAGAGATCATGATAGTAAAATCAACAGTTTTTACTCAGGATTAAAGAGAAAGTATTGAAGGGATTTAGCTTCTCGTGATTTCAAAAGTTAAGAAAAAAATTTTCGTTGTGCGGAGAAGGTGGAAATGGCATTTGTTGATGATCAGGTTTTCCTTGAACAACAACAGAATAAGAGGTCAAGGTTGCAGGCGAAAGGGAAGAACTCTTCAAAAAAAGTCTGATGGTAAGAAAATAAAGTTTACAGTTTTTGAAAATGGTTGTAAAAAGTATGTTGGGGAATGTATTTTGAATTCTAGTAAGTGCTACTGATGTGGTAAAATGTGACATAAGTCTCGTAATTGCACTGAAAAATATCAGGGTAATGTTAAGTAAAAATATTATATACAGTAAGTAAAATGTTTTAAGTGCAATGAAATGGGTCACTATACAAATGAGTGTTCAACAAAGAACTCAATCAAAGGAAATCAGCCAGACTACAAGCAGAAAGGGGTGGTGAAATCCTTTGCAACTACTTCACCAAATTTTGGGCCATCAAATAAAGTAGTATCAGGCACACTGGTTGTTTGTTATGATTATGCCAATGTGTTGTTTGATTCAGGGTCTACACACTCTTTAATTTCTGAAATGTTTTCTACTAAATTGGGAATTCCATATCATGATATGAATATTGAACTTATGGTTAAAACAACTAGAGTAAATGTAAAGACAAAAAGAAAACATAAGAACATTCTTGTCCTTGTGTGCAGAAAGAATCTACCTGCAATCCTTATTGTTTTGCCTCTAGTAGAGTTTGATGTTATATTGGGCGTGGATTGGATTTATATTTATCATGCTAAGATTGAATGGATATCTCTAGTGGTTTATTTTAAGAATTATTTCCAGTTTGTATACAATAATGAACCCTTGTTGTTGATAACATATCAGGAAGCTGAGAAAATAGTAAAAGATGGAAATGAATGTTACCTTGCACATATTGGTGAAAACAAAAAAACTACCCAGATTAATGATGTGCCAGTTTTAAATGAGTACCTTGATGTTTTTTTGATGAGTTTCCTGGTATTATACCTGATTGGGAAGTTGAATTTACTGTTGACTTAGTTCCTGATGATAATCCAATTTCAAAACCCCCGTATCGAATGGAACAAATTGAACTTTTAGAGTTAAAGAAGCAATTGCAAGAGTTATTAGATAAAGGTTTCATTCGACCTAGAACATCACCATGGGGTGATCCTATCTTGTTTGTTAAAAAGAAAGATGGTTCAATGAGACTTTGCATTGATTATAGATCATTGAATAACATCACTATTAAGAATAAGTATCCTTTTCCTCATATCGATGATTTGTTTGATCAGCTCCAGGGATATCAGTATTTTTCGAAGATTGACATGAGGTTGGGGTACCATCAGTTGAAAGTAAAGGAAGAAGACGTTCCAAAGACTGCGTTTTGAACTAGATATGGCCATTATAAATTTGTAGTTATGCCTTTTGGGTGAACCAATGCACCTGCTATATTTGAGGATCGTATGAATAGAATTTTCTGTGAGTTCTTGGATAAGTTTGTGGTTGTGTTCATTGATTATATTTTGGGTTATTAAAAATGTAAGGAGGAACATAAAAGTCATTTAAGGGTTGTATCGAAAACCTTAAAATAAGAGAAACTATTTGGGAAATTCAGAAAGTGTGAGTTTTGGTTTCAACAAATTTCCTTCCTTGGTCACATTGTTTCAAAAAATGGAATAATTGTTGATTCTTCGAAAATGAAAGTTGTTGAATAATGTTCAAGACCCACAAATATAACCGGGATTCGTATTTTTCTTGGTGTGGTAAGTTATTACGGGAGGTTTGTTGAAAATTTTTCACAGTTATCCAGTCCAATGAAAAAGTTAACTCGAAAAGGTGTTAAGTTCATCTGGACAAAAGAATGTGATCATTATTTTTAGGAATTGAAAAGAAGATTGTTGAATGATCTAGTTTTGGCACTGCCTTCCAGAAATGGTAATTTTTTATCTACAGTGATGATTCGATGAAAGGAGTGGTTTGTTTCCTAATGCAAAATGATCAGGTAATTGCTTTTGTTTCACGTCAGTTGAAACCTAATTAGTTAAATTACACTACACATGATTTGGAATTAGCTGTTGTTATTTTTACTTTAAAAATTTGGAGGCATCATTTGTATGGAGTGAAGTGTGAAATATATACTGATCAAAAAAGTTTGAAGTATATATTCCAATAGAAATAATTGAACATGAGACAGAGGAGATGGTTGGAATTAATCAAGGATTATGATTTTATGATCCTTTATCATCCGGGGAAAGAAAATAATGCGGCTGATGCTTTGAGTCGAAAAATTAATACTTCATTAACCATGTTACGTTTGGAAAGAGATCCATTGGTTTTTGATTCGATGAACTTTGTCATAGAAGTTGTTGTTGTAGGAAATTATTCTCTTTTGTTTCAGGTGTCAGTGAAATCATGTATATCATTCAGAATTAAGCAAGCGTAGAAGGAAGATAGTGAGTTGTAGAAAAAGGTTGTGTTGGTTCAGAAGGGTAATTTACTTGATTTTAACGTTGATAATGATTGCGTTTTGAGATTTCGGAAGATATTATGTGTGCCTTGTGATTCAAAGTTGAATAATGAGTTGTTATGTGAAGCTCATAGTTCTCCGTTTTCAGTTCACCCTGGCAGTACTAAGATGTACAGAGATCTTCGGGAGTATTTCTGGTGGGATGGAATGAAAAGAGATATTGTTGATTTTACTATGAATTGTTTGACTTGTCATCAGGTTAAATCAGAGCAACAGTTACCAAAATGAATGCTTCAGCCTTTATCGGTGCCAGAGTGGAAATGAGAAAATATATCCATGGACTTTGTTATGGGATTACCAAAGACATCTCGAGGTAATAATGAAATCTGGGTTATAGTTGACCGATTGACTAAATCTTCGCATTTCCTTCCTATTATAGATACTTTATCTCTAAATCAAATTGCCCAGTTGTATGTTAAGGAGATAGTCAGGTTCCATGGAGTTCCCCTCTTCATTGTATCTGATTGTGATCCCAGGTTCACTTTTGACTTTTGGAAATTCCTTCAGAAGTCATTGGGTACTGAATTAAATTTTAGTACAACTTTTCATCCTCAATTAGATGGGCAATCATAATGAACAATTCAGACCTTGGAGGATATGTTACGTGCTTGCTCGAGGGAGTACTAGAAAATTTGGGACCAAAATCTTTTTTTGGTTGAATTTTCTTATAATAACAGCTTTCATTCCAGTATATAGATGGCTCTATTTGAGGCATTATATGGAAAGCGTTGTCGAACTCTAGCATTCTAGGATGAAGTTGGTGAAAGGAATATGATGGGAATAGAATTGGTAGAAGAGATGGCAGAGAAAGTTCAGTTGATTCAGAAGAAAATGAGAACAGCTCAGAGCAGAAAAAAAAGTTATTGTGATAACCGGAGGAAGGATCATTCTTTTGAGGTAGGTGATCATGTCTTTCTCAAAGTTTCTCCATGGAAAAGTGTGATGCGTTTTGGTAATAAGGGAAAGTTGAGTCCGTGGTTCATTGGACCTTAGGAAATTCTGGAGAAAGTTGGATCAGTTTCATACAGAGTGGATTTAACTCCAAGTTTATCCCAGGTAACCAATGTTTTCCATGTTTCGATGTTGAGAAAGTATATACCAGATCCATCTCATGTTTTGAGCTGAGAGGTAGTTCAGTTGGAAGAGAATCTCTCTTATAGAAAACAACCAGTCTAGATTTTTGACCATAGAGAGCATGTATTGTGGAATAAGGTAATTCACCAGGTAATGGTATTGTGGAACAACCATATAGTTGAAGAGGCAATGTAGAAACCTGAAAATGCTATGAGAGATAAATTCCCCCACTTATTTTGATATGTGAATAAAAATTGCGAGGACGCAATTTCCAAATGGGGGGAAGGATGTAACATCCCAAGTAAATGAAGAATAAGATATTTTCATACTTATTAATATTTTTGAATTAAATATTAATTTTACTTTAAAAGGTTTTCTATGTTAGATAGCGTACCTGATACGCCACAACGAGTTTTTGGAAATCTTACGTTTCACACTAATAATAAAATATTTTTATTTTAAACGGTAGTTAACTCTTAGCCATTTTATTAGAGGGAATGAACAAAACTAACTACAATATGATTATACATGTATTTACATTTATCCAATAAATGTTAGAGTCTTAAAATATGAATGAATCTAATTTTAAGCATAATTTACATTAAAAGGCCGATTTATCGACTTTTAATGGCGATCCCTCTTTAAATTTAGTATTGGTAACTTTAATACATTATAATTGACCAAAAAAAATCCTTCCTTAGAATGGGCACATCAAATTTTACTTTGGGGATTTTTTTACTATTTTTCTGATAAAGATCATTTTTTAATGAATAGTGAAAATATTGCATTTTAATTCAAATTTGCCTTTTAATATAATTTATTTATATGGGTATATTATATTTTTAGTTGGTTTTATAGTGAAATTAAAATATATTTTTACCATTTAATCCAATGTTGGTCATTGGAATTAATTTCACTTTGAAATTGGACATAAACAAGTATCAATCTTTTGATAGTTATTATTTCTTAAAAACACGTTATTTGTTTTAACAATGGGAATTAATTTTAAAATTAATTAATGACACTTCTATGTATTGAATTTGGAAAAATAAACATCAATTTTGAATTCAGAAAATCAAATAATGCTTAGTCTGAATTTTTGGTATTTTTTCTGAAAAACCTCAATTTTTGATGAATAGTGAAACCACTTAGTGGAAATAAAAAAACAGATTTTTTCATTAAAATGAAATTTTACCACTTCTGTGAATTGAATTTAAAAAATCCGACATAAATGGTTGTTATCAATAAGTAAAATGTGGTTCATTAAGATGAAAATAATTTTTGGTGAATAGTAACTTTTGACTTTTATTTACCACGGTTAAAGGTAAATAGGGTATTTCAAGGTTAAAAGAATATCATAATAATTCAAAATTACCTTAACACTTTTTCAAATATTATGAGTTGCGTCATTTATGACCATGGAAATCTTTTGGTCAATTTTGGGACCCCATTGAGTCACTTGGGAGTGATAATGAAAATTTAGATTAATTAATTTAATGTGAAGACAAAATTGACATTAAAAATATATTTTATTAATTAATTTGTATATGGTGTTATATAAGTCCTATTTTTGACTTTAAATATTCTTTGTAAAGATAAAATTATTTCCTATATCATGATATTTTGTATATAATTTTTAGACATCAAATAAATTAAATTATTTATGACACAATAATGATGCAGTATTTACCTTATTAATAAATGATTTAAATAAATAAGATTATACTGATTTAAATATTAACCAAAATATTTCAAATTATGATTAGATGATTTTATTTCGGTCATGAATAATCTTATTTATTTCTATAATGTTTTTTGGACCATTATAAACTGAATACCATTATATTATAAAATAATATTTTCACACATTCCTAAAAAGCACCTCCTCCCCCTTATAAAAGGAGACCAATTCTAACCAATTACTCACACCCCTCAAGCCATTTGGCTTGTCCAAACACTTCTCAATTAATCTCCCTAAATCCCTATCCTCCATCTATAAGCCTTACCTTAGGAATAAAGGACTTCAAGAAGTCGTTTTTGGTTTAAACCAAAGGGAGTTTCCCAAATTAAAGGTAACAGTTTCTCTTAATTTGTTTTCTTTTATTTTACTTCTCCAACCCCTAAACTATTTTTATTCCTTTCTTTTGAAACAACACCAGTATTCTCAATATACTAGGATGTTGATATGATAAGGATTCTAACTACACTTACATACACCTCTAACTAATTGGAGTAGAACATAATGTTTCTGTGGATGGCAAACTAACATCTCGCGAAATGATGATTGTTCAATTACATATTACCACCTCTCATAGTGGCCATTATGATGGAACTTTATTTAAATATGATATATATTATGTTTATGATTTCATCATGCTTCTATACTTCCCAATTTTATCAAGCCTTTATCATTTCCATAGTGGGTAAATACGATAATCTCATTTGAGGAAGTGCGGACTACCGCCCCTCAAAGTGATGTGATTCTTTAATGCCTTATGTGGGATGTATAAAGGATGATGTTAATGATATTATATATTATATTATACTGGAATTATAATATACCATTATAGACCCTGTACATTGACATTACATTACTTTTGCGGAATACCTAGTACATGACAAAAACACACACACAAGGACCGTAGTAGTTTAGTGTCTTTGGAAACTCAGAATATAATCTTCTAATCATGGTGAAAGATCATCAACATCTCCCATAAAGATCTTCCTTTTTTATACCTAAAACCTTTCTTTATATCATAGGGAAAAGAAAACATAAAAGGGTGATCTCAAATGCTCAGTAAGGGTAAACAAAAGAAATATCAATCACATCATATTCATAAGAACATAACATTTTGGAAATCTTAACCTGCAAAAGAGATCATAATATCATAACATGGGATAAATCATAGTAGTTAAATGTAATCCCAATAATCATAACATAAAACATGAAACTTTGTGGAATACACACATAATCATAGAGAATCATTTCTTATTAGTCAAGACTCATTGTCAAGACTATCTTAGTGGACAAAGTCCCTTTCTGAACCGAGTTCACTCCTCGTTTCAGTCCTGTTTCACTGAACCGGTATAACCGACCGTTCCAGACATGTCTATCTCATGAGATATAAAATCTTTACCCAATGAATTTTAGGGAGATATATTTCCCACCCATCTCATAATTATACCATTCTTATGTGTGCCACAAAATCATAAACCATACATCATAGCATAACCCATGTAATAAAAATGGGAATCCTTAAGCATCGTGACATCATAAAACAATTCATATAAGATAAAAAAATTAATAAAAATATTTCCATCACAACATAATCAAATCCATGTAATAATAGGGAAAGAAAGAGAACCCTTTATTATCATAGATGGAAAATAATTTTGATAAAACACTTGAACTCTATTCTTGAGGAAAATATCCTTTCTACTTCAAAAACATTTTTCCTTTCTTAACATGTCATACAATTTTAAACTAAAAAAAGTTGATTAAAAATAAACTTGAAAACTTGTAAAGGAAGATTCTTGGAAATTTTGTTTTAAAAATCCATTCATTCCGTATAAGTTAAAAAAATAATTCTTCTCGTACATTTGTCAGAAAAGTCAAAAAGTACCTCGTACGAAAAACGAAAAAATATTCCTTTCATATGTTTTACTAAAAACTCACCTAATGGTAAAATTAGATTTAAAAAATTGTAGGTGGATGGAAATAATATTACATATTTAGGAAACATGGATGTGGATGATCAAATACACCACAATAAATTTCAAAGTATAAACAATCTCGGATAAAAATAAGATTGTGATATTTCCATTACCTTAGGTCCGATTTGCTTCGTAAGTGTCAGAACCTCCTGTATAATGATTTAAATAATGTCATTGACTTATTCCAGAATCATATTCATTGTTATTATATCATATATGTTTTACTTATGACTTTATATTACCTGTTCTTTTGTAAATTCCATGTTAAAGCAGCGTTTTGGGTAAAATCATTTCATTTATCGTATGTGTTTCGATTTTTCATTCTTGATATTATTAATTATATCCTGATTTAAATAATTTAAGAATCTAAAACATGATTTACATATATTCATCATATACATATATATATTATAGGTCGATAAAAGGAATGAAATACACCGTTCATGGAGACGGTAGGCCGTACGTACGCATGAACGCTGTTTTCATTTCCTTATTGAATTGAATGAAACTAAATAGATGAAATACATATATATATAAATACATAAATCCAATAGCATTATTATTTCATATATTTCATTATTATTCATTAAATAAACTTTATGATCATTCATGTTTGGTTAACATGGAAAATCAATCTCATTGCGTCGTGGAGACGGTAGTCCGTACGTACGCACGAGCGATGATATCATTTCCATAATCATTGAATTGAATTGGAGTGGATGATAAAATATATCATAATCAGTATGATGTTATAATAATTATTTATAGTTATTATTGACACCATTATACCCATCCAAGTAAGGTGGTGTTGGAAAAACATATTACACCACGGCGTGGAGACGGTATTTCGTACGTACGCACGCGCGGTGATTTCATTTTCCGTAGGATGGATAGATGGTGAAATAGGGTTGTTTCATACTTATAATAACATATCAGTATATGATTTATACTGATGTTCTTACTTCATAATGAATCAACCTATGAAGAACAAGTGGAAGATGAAATAAAGTTGAAAGAATTGGTAACATACATTACCTCTTCTTTGAAGCACCACTTTGGAGATCTCCTTTTAGGGAACTAAAATTGGTCTTTGAGGAAGGCCATAACCCTTAGGATATTTCTACCGAAGTGGAGAAGAGAAATGGGCAGGGTTTGGCCGAGCTTGAAGGCTCAAAGTGGTTTGAGGAAGAGGGAGGAGGAGGTGCCCTTTTACAAGGGAGGAGAGGCGTACCTTTGGAATATCTAAAACTATTATGTTATTATAAAGTCAAATTCGGGTTTAAATAGCTCCAAATTTATTTATTTCGAAGCTAAGGTGGGGCTGGGTCGAAATTATCTCATCCAATATAATTTAGACAAGTTTAGGTTCCTATTTTAACCTTATCATTTAGAATTAACATTAAGTTAAATAATTTTACTTTTACCGTGTCTTCTTGTGTTCTTATTCTATAAGATTAATAAACTTACTATAAGAAGCCAAAAGAACCCAAAGATGTTTATTATTAATATATAAAACCTTATCTAAGTCATTTTTCCGAACCTTAGATTTTTAGGAATAAAATAACAATTAATAATATAATATTTGTTTTAAAAACTATTTTATATCAATTTTGACACTATTTAGTAATTGATTTTTGTGAAACTCATAACAGAATTATTAGTTCGAAAAAAGATAATTACATCAATGAAAACATGGAATATTATCCTATAAAATTAGTTTAATTCATAAAAATCCTTAAATTACATTTATTTTAATATTTATAACATATATTATGTCAATATTTTATTAATAAGGCAATTCCTGCATCATGTTTGTGTCATAATAAATGATAATTATTTAATCCCTAAAAATTCTAAATAAATTCCTATGATGTAGATAATTTTATTAACTTTCTGGATTCTATTCATGTTCGAAGTTTCATGAAGTGTATCACTAAATTAAAATTATTATACTTATAAGATTTAAAAAAGTGACATTTGTCACATTCTTCAGTTTTAAGGATAATTAAATTATTTTTGTTGACAAAAGTCCATTAAATGAATCTAATCCGACCCTTAGGTGATATGGGTCTACTTTTAGTCATCCAATATGATTTTGACATGAGTTAGGGTAATTTTATAATATTATATTTACCCATAATTACCTGATTTACCTTTAACTATGGTAAATAAAATTTTCCGTAGTTACTATTCATAATTCCCAAAAATAAAAAGTAGATTATTAAAATAATTTGGATCCACTGATTCCAAATATGGAATCCATTTTTCCAAATTCAATACACAAAAGTTGCAGAAATTTAATTAAAATTAATCCTGTTGTCGAAAGAAAACGGGTTTTTCGTTAAAACATTGCAAAAGTTTGAATTGATTTATCCTATGAATTCAAGGTAGAATCAATGCTAATGACATAAATTATATTAAATGGTAAAAATATATTCTATTTATTCTTTAAAAACATTAAATATTATAATTTAACCATATAAATTATTGCGATGAATTTTTTTTAATCTAAAATATAGCGATTTTTTACTTTTCATCAAAATATGAAAGTTCACAGAATAATATGAAAAATTTATCCAAAGTAAATTTTTCTTTCATGATTCCAAATAAGAATTTTATTTTGTCAAATTGAACTTATAAACATGTCAAAAACTATATTTAAAGTGGGTGCGCCATCAAAAGGCGACAAAACTACATTTTTTGAAAAATACTTATTTTACCTGAAAAATTTATTTTGTTCTTATACCATGTTTTAGAAAATGTGTAAGACGAATAATAATGTTATAAGATTAAAAATTTAGTTAATACTATTCATAATGGCTAGTTCATAATAATATTACAATAATATATCATTGTTTAGAGAAACTCAGTATTGCGTACAACACACGCTATCGCGGAAGGTCGCGCTTGCGTGTAATGCAAGGAAAGTCAAGGATATGTGTTGTGCAAGCTTCTTTTGGTGTAACGTACAACACAAGAAATTAATGAAATTAAAAATAACATTTTTCATAAAATCTTGGGGTGTTTCATTCTACCCCCCTTAAAATTAATTTCGCCCTCGAAATTCGTCGGGGTTATAAATGGTTTACTACTCGAAAGATTGTTTAATAGAAACCCACATCGTAAAAATGAATATCCAAACTTGGATTTAAAAACTAAAGTATGAAATGTAACGGTTACCCAAATTAACTCATCACTGGGTTTCCACATAGGAGAACATAGGTGAAAATAAGGATATGGAAGAAAAATCTAACCATCAAGTTCTAATGGAGAGTGGTAGAGAACATGGCTATGAAATAGCCAACAATCACAAAGCCATATATTTTTGATGATCTAAGGTACCATCTGATTCATCAGATATAAGGGCACTAGGACAACATTTTTGGTTTTCCAAGATCATTTCCCTAAAGTTGGTGAATTAAAAGAAATACTTACATGATTTTGGTACAATTTCACTGTTGTTCGTGCATTGAAAAATTTCCACTTCATCTCTTAAAGAAATGAATTTGAATTTGTTATTCATGAAGTGTTAATAGATAATGTGATAGAATAATGGGTCATTCCATCTGTTTCAAACAAAAGGTTAGCAAAAGTTATCAAATATAAATAAGTCCATCTATGGTGAGGTTAATCATATACGATTCCAAAAATGAACTTATACTTCATATATCATACCGCGTAATAAAATAAAACTAGTTTCTACTAACCAGGGACTTCCTGTAGGCCAGTGGTAGGAGATAAAGGCCAGTCGCACTTCGGTTGTGGGTTCGATTCCCACAGCCATGTCCGACGTGATGGGCTGTCACCCGTCCTACAGGTTGTACTTTTTCTAAAGCTATATTACTATAACATCTCATCAATAATATCGAAAAAAGTTCTATCCTAACTTATGTCCAACATAATTCATTCCAATCTTTTGTCTTATCTAAAATACTTCGGTCCAAGCTCATAGTATAAAGAAAATTATTACTTGAAATGTCACATAACAATCATGTGAATGCAATCATTTATCCCCCATATATCATAAGATATATCTTGTTGGTCAAATTACAAACATGTGAATACCTTAATCATGTATTCTCTTAAAGAATGAATACCCATTAATTGAACCATAGTGAAAACATGAATGCAGTCAAAAGTTAACTCTTTCAACATACCAAAATCCAAAAATTACATATACTCAAACCATGATATAACCTTCTCCTTATATCAGTCACGAGCTCATGAATACGGTCAAACATTTCATTTTCTTGTTTTCCTTTCATTATGCGCATATCATCTTTTTTTCCAAAAATATCTAAATCACATTCTATGGTTACCGGTACCACTGAAAACCACAATAGACCAATACATAAATATTCCAATATTCCACGATACTATATACAACATTATTTTGGAATCCCATTACATAAACACTTAATCATTCTACCACATCATTGTCATATTCAACATCGCCAATAGTGATCGCATGTGACTTCCCTTTGTCCTTTGCCTTAAGTGGTTGCTCATGTCTATCATCACTAACCCTTGGATTAGGGCATTTATTAGCATAATTCCCCATTTCCTTGAACTTGAAGCATTGAAGTGTTAGTGGTGCGTTCTCAGTAGTCTTTTCTTTATTCACATCATTAGAAACCCTTTTTCCATTACTTCGACACTCAGCTGCTCGATGACCTTCTTTTCCATACTTAAAACATTTTCTAGTCCCTTTAAGACAATCTCCACCATGCTTCTTTCCACACTTTGAGCATAGGAAAACATTCATATTTTTTTTCACCATTATTCTGAGATTTCTCCTTGAACTCCATATTTTGTTTCTTGTCAAAACTATGAGATGGATAAGTAACACCAAATTTCATTTCTACCTTGATAGGACAACAAACAATTTCTTCATAGCCACTGAAGTCTCTTATAGCTAATGCCCTTCGAAGATTTGGTTTTAAGCCACTGAAGAATCGATAAACTTTACTTTCAGGTTGGATGATAAATCCAGATGCATACCTTGCAAGCCTTGTAATATTCGCTTTGTATATACCAACAGATTCATCATCCATTTGCTTTAGATCAAGAAACACCTTCTCCATCTTTGTTCGAAGAATACGAGGGAAGTACTTATTTTAAAATAAGTTCTTGAACTCGTCCCATTCTATGGACTAAATTTCATCTCTTGGCCTTGTATTCTTGATTTGATTCCACCATTGATCAGAATCACCTTCCAAATGATACACTGCTAAGATAACTTTATCATTTTCAGAACATTGAAGAACTGAAAATATCTTTTCAGTAGTACTGATCCATTGTTCAGCAACAAGTGGACCAAAAGACCCACTGAAAGCAGGTGGACATTGACTCATGAAGGAATCAATAGAATATTTTTACCTTATCTACTCATTTGGAAGTCCAAAATGATTCATAGCTTGTGTAAGTATAGCAATAAGATTTTGCACTCTATATCCCATAACATTTGTTTGTTCATGAGGACAATCATTGCATTGTCCATTACATTGATCAACACAGTTCCTTTGGGTTCCAGCCATCGTCTAAAACCCAAAAAGAATAGTGTGAGAGATAAAAATCATAATAAAGGGGGAGTAACTTCAATATCTAACATCATTGGTTTAATTCTATGACCGTTAGCGTAATTCTAGTACTATAACCTATACGTATACTTAACCTTAGGGAAATCCCTAGACATACCTTAGAAATATCTCTAGGGATCTCACTAAAGTTCTCGCATCCTAGTTTCCAAAGGTTAACTAAAACTTTCCTCTGATACCAACTGTAGATACCCTAAGCTTAACGTACATTGACATTACATTACTTATGCGGAATACTTAGTATATAACAAAAACACACACACAAGGACCGTAATAGTTTAGTGTCTTTGGAAACTCGGAATATAATCTTCTAATCATGGTGAAAGATCTTCAACATCTCCCATAAAGATCTTTCTTTTTTTATACCTAAAACATTTCTTTATATCCTGGGGAAAAGAAAACATAAAAGGGTGATCTAAAATGCTCAGTAATGGTAAACAATAGAAATATCAATCACATCATATTCATAAGAACATAACATTTTGGAAATCTTAACCTGCGAAAGAGATCATAATATCATAACATGGGATAAATCATAGTAGTGAAATGTAATCCCAATAATCATAACATAAAACATGAAACTTTGTGGCATACACACATAATCATAGAGAATCATTTCTTATTAGTCAAGACTCATTGCCAAGACTATCTTAGTGGACAAAGTCCCTTTCTGAACTGAGTTCACTCCTCGTTTCAGTCCCGATTCACTGAACCGGTATAACCTACCGTTCCAGCCATGTCTATCTCATGAGATATAAAATCATTACCCAATGCATTGGAGGGAGATATAGGTCCCACCCATCTCATAATGATACCATTCTTATGTGTGCCACAAAATCATAAACCATACATCATAACATAACCCATGTAATAAAAATGGGAATCTTTAAACATCATGACATCATAAAACAATTCATATAAGATAAAAAAAATTTATAAAAATTTTTCCATTAGAACATAATAAAATCCATGTAATAATAGGGATAGAAACAGAACCCTTTATTATCTTAATGGAAAATAATTTTGATAAAACACTTGAACTTCATTCTTGAGGAAAATATCCTTTCTACTTCAAAAACATTTTTCCTTTCTTAACATGTCATACAATTTTAAACTAAAAGATGTTGATTAAAAATAAACTTGCAAACTTGTAAAGGAAGATTCTTGGAAATTTTGTTTTACAAATCCATTCATACCGTATAAGTTAAAAAACATTCTTCTCGTACTTTTGTCGGAAAAGTCAAAAAGTACCTCGTACGAAAAACGACAAAAGATTCCTTTAATATCTTTTACTAAAAACTCACCGAAGGGTAAAATTGGATTTACAAAATTGTAGGTGGATGGAAATAATATTACATATTGAGGAAACAAGGATGTGGATGATAAAATACACCCCAGTAAATTTCAAAGTATAAACAATCTCGGATAAAAATGAGATTGTGATATTTCCCTTACCTTAGGTCCGATTTGCTTTGTAAGTGTCCGAACCTTCTGTATATTGATTTAAATAATTTCATTGACTTATTCCAGAATCATATTCATTGTTATGATATCATATATGTTTCACTTATGACTTTATATTACCCGTTCTTTTGTAAATTCAATGTTAAAGCAACATTTTGGGTAAAATCATTTCATTTATCGTATGTGTTTCGACTTGTCATTCTTGATGTTATTACTTATATCCGGATTTACATAATTTCAGAATGTAAAAAATCATTTACATATATTCATCATATACATATATATATTATAGGTCGATAAAAGGAATGAAATACACCGTTCATGGAGACGGTAGGCCGTACGTACGCATGAATGATGTTTTCATTTCCTTATTGAATTGAATGAAACTAAATAGATGACATATATATATATATACATAAATCCATTAGCATTATTATTTCATATATTTCATTATTATTCATTAAATAAACTTTATGATCATTCATGTATGGTTAACATTGAAAATGAATCTCACCGCGTCGTGGAGATGGTAGTCCGTATGTACGCACGAGCGATGATATCATTTTCATAATCATTGAATTGAATTGGAGTGGATGATATAATATATTAGAATCAGTATGATGTTATAATATCTATTTATAGTTATTATTTACACCATTATACCCATCCAAGTAAGGTTGTGTTGGAAAAACAGATTACACCACGACGTGGAGACGGTAATCCGTACGTACGCACGCGCGGTGATTTCATTTTCCGTAGGATGGATAAATGGTGAAATAGGGTTGTTTCATACCTATAATAACATATCATTATATGATTTATACTGATGTTATTACTTCATAATGAAACAACCTATGAAGAAGAAGTGGAAGAAGAAATAAAGTTGAAAGAATTGGTAACAGACATTACCTCTTCTTTGAAGCACCTCTTTGGAGATCTCCTTTTAGGGCACTAAAATTGGTCTTTGAGGAATACAAGAACCTCTAGGATGTTTATAGGGAAGTGGAGAAGAGAAATGGGCCGGGTTTGGCCGATATTGAAGGCTCAAAGTGGTGTGAGGAAGAGGGAGGAGGAGGTGCCCTTTTATAAGGGAGGAGAGGGGTACCTTTGGAATAACAAAAACTATTATTTTATTATAAAGTAAAATTAGGTTTTAAATAGCTCCAAATTGATTTATTTCAAAGATAAGGTGGGTATGGGTCTAAATTCTCTCATACAATAGAATTTAGACAAGTTTAGGTTCCTATTTTAACCTTATCATTTAGATTTAACATTAAGTTAAATAATTTTACTTTTACCATGTCTTCTTGTGTTCTTATACTATAAGATTAATAAACTTACTATAAGAAGCCAAACGAACCCCAAGATGATTATTATTAATATATATAACCTTATCTAAGTTATTTTGCCGAACCTTATATTTTTAGGAATAAAATAACAATTAATAATATAATATTTGATTTAAAAACTATTTTATGTCAATTTTGACACTATTTAGTAATTGATTTTTGTGAAAATAATAACATAATGCTTAGTTAGAAATAAGTTAATTAAATCAATACTAACATGTCATATTAACCTATAAAATTAGTTTAATTCATAAAAAGTCTTAAATTACATTTATTTGGGTATTTATAACATCAATTATGTCAATATTTCATTAATAAGACAATTACTGCATCATATTTGTGTCATAATAAATGATATTTATTTAATCCCTAAAAATTTTAAATAAATTCCTATGATGTAGATAATTATATTAGAGTTCTGGAGACTATTCATGTTAGAAGTTTCATGAAGTGTATCACTAAATTAAAATTATTATACTTATAAGAATTAAGAAAGTGACATGTTGTCACATTCTTTGGTTTTAATAATAAATAAATTATTTTCATGGACAAAAGTCCCTTAAATGAATATAATCTGACCCTTAGGTGATATTGGTCGACCTTTAGTCATCCAATAGGATTTTGACATGTGTTAGGGTAATTTTATAATATTATATTTACCCTTAATTACCCGATTTACCTTTAACTACGGTAAATAAAATTTACCGTAGTTACTATTCATAATTCCCAAAAATTAAAAGTAGCTTATTAAAATAATTTGGATCCACTGATTCCAAATATTGAATCCATTTTTTCTAAATTCAATACACAAATGTTTCAGAAATTAAATTAAAATTAATCCCATTGTCGAAAGAAAACGGGTTTTTCTTTAAAACATTGCAAAAGATTAAATTGATTTATCCTACGAATTCATGGTAGAATCAATGATAATGACATAAATTATATTAAATGGTAAAAATATATTCCATTTATACTTTAAAACCATTAAATATTATAATTTAACCATATAAATTATTGCAATGAAAAAATTGTTTTTAATTAAAATATATCGTGTTTTTACTATTCATCAAAATATGAAAGTTACCAGAATAATATGAAACATTTATCCAAAGTAAATTTTTATTTCATTATTCCAAAGAAGAATTTTATTTTGTCAAATTGAACTTATAAACATGCCAAAAACTAGATTTAAAGTGGGTGCACCATCAAAAGGCGGCAAAACTGCATTTTTTGAAAAATACTTATTTTACCCGAAAAATTTATTTTATTCTAATACCATGTTTTAGAAAATGTGTAAGACAAGTAATAATGTTATAAGATTAAAAATTTAGTTAATACTATTCATAACGGATAGTTCATAATAATATTATAATAATATATCGTTGTTTAGCGAAACTCGGTATTGCGTACAACACACGCTATCGCGAAAGGTCGCGCTTGCGTGTAATGCAAGGCAAGTCAAGGATGCATGTTGTGCAAGCTTATTTTGGTGTAGCGTACAAGAAAAGACATTAATGAAATTAAAAAGAATATTTTTCATAAAATCTTGGGGTGTTACAATACCTATGTATCATTATTTTTTATTTCCATTAAAATAAGAAATAGAAATGAAAGTAGCGTTAATGAGTACGTAAGGCTTACCATCTCCATGAACGGTGCATTTCATTTCTTACCTCCAAATGTTATGTACTATTATAAATTCATGTATATAATGGAAATATATGATATATATGATATTTAAATCATTATATAATTCTGGATATAATGGACTATTGACCACATGGACAACTTCTATATATAAGGTGTTCATTTCTGACTCAAGTACCAAATATCGACAAAACAGACGTTATTAACATAAATGATTATATAATGTTTATAACATGGTAATAATTGATATAAAATGAATAATAACGGATCTTAAGAATGTAGAAACTAACTTTAGATTATTATTCAAGAGATTAAAGAATGAACGAGTAAAGTTGGACACGAGGTAAGGGACTTCATCTCAATCTCCATCCATTGAGGCATTTTTTGTTTTATACACGACTTTATTTTATACGATGTATAAAACCCTTAGACTTTTCATTTTATTCAAAGGGAATATTTTTATATGAATTGTTTTACTAAATGACAAAATGGAATGTTTTTTAATGTAAGCGGTGACAATGAACTTTCTGCTGCCGCGAGTATTATTTGATATTTGGCTTCCTTAACAAGATGAAATGTTTTTAAAAGGAAAAATAAATGCAATATACTATTTTTACGTATTTTGGTATTGAAAATGATTTTGAGAATGGATTTATTATTTCAATATCTTGAAATGATATTTTATTATTTCAATGTGGAAATGTTATCTTTCCTTTATGCTTATGTTATGTGTTATGATCATGTTATGGTTCATGGGAATTATTTACGTATACGAGTGGTTTCGTGATAAACCTAGGGTGGGTGAGCCCGAGATAGCTCTCCAATATATTAGGGAATGTGGCAGAGGTAAACGTGAATGTATCTCCTAAGAGATTTAGGGAATATATTGTTGTGAGTATTCCAAAGTGTCTCCCTATGTAGCTTTGATAGCTACAAAGTAAGTATGATATGGATGCCACAAGATACCTTTCTGATTTATGATTTCTACGCGACATTCATAAATCTTATTATTTATTGAGGTAAGTAAAAGAGTTCATGTTTTGTATGTATTTATGAACAAATGTTTTCATTATTTGTTTAAAACCATTACTGAGCCTTTTATGCTCATCCCAAGTATTGAAATGTTTTTACAGGACATAAAAATGAATAGGGTCAAGGATGGGATCAAGGAAAAGTCATGCTGTCTAAAACATTGAACTAGACATGACTATTTTCTTCAAGAGTTTTTATTTTATGAAAAAAATTGAAACTAAGTAGATATGTCTACCTTGTAATCTTATGAGATGTAATAGTTATGTCCTAATTCTCTAAAACTCTAAACCTAAAAATATCCTCAATGTGAATTATTCATTTAATTCAATATTATGTAATGTTTAAGGCATGGTCCTTATAGTCGGTATCAGAGGTCGGTTTAGATGAATTTAGGTGTTAGGGTATTGTTAATGTAATATCCATAAAGTCATATATGTTAATATTGACATCATATAACATTTAAAGATTACCATGCTGCTTCGACTAAGATATTTTTGTGTTCAAAATGGTTTTTCGCAGAGAAAACATGGCAGCTATGTTGGGATGGCATCAAGAGGAAGAAAATATTCCAAATCTATAACCTGAGATGGTCAGAATCGGAACCGAATAGTTCATGGCAGTGATGGCACAATTGACTCAGGCTATAAATGGTAGTGTTATCCATACACGAGATCAGCCAGATCAACCACATAGGAACATGATAGTAGTGGAAACTTTCAAGAGGCAACATCCCCCGTCACTCAAAGGATCATCTAACCCTGTGCTAGCTGAAGGGTGGATTAAATCATTGGAGAATATTTTCATTGTCATGGGCTCTTCAGAACATTAAAATCTTAGTATCATTTTTTCATGTTTTAAAGATGAAGCTGATCGGTGGTGTTCGATGGTGAAAAATATCAGGGATAATGAGGAGATTAATGATTTTGATTGGGATGAATTCAAAGGTATGTTTCTTGAGAAATATTTTCCTAACGTGGTTTGTCTTATAATGGAAAAAAATTCCTAGAATTAAGGCTGGAGGATGACACAGTGGATGCTTATGAAGAAAAATTCACTCGACTGGCAAGGTATGCTCCAAATCTCATACGAGATATTGATAGTTAAATCAACCATTTTAATCAGGATTAAATCCAAATTATTGAAGGGATTTAGATACTCATGAGTTCAAAAGTTATGGAAAACTTGTTCATTTTGTGGAGAAGGTGGAAATGGAGTTTGCTGATGATCATGTATTCTTTGACCAACAACAGAATAAAGGGTCGAGGTGGTAGGAGAAAGGGAAGAACTCTTCAAAAAAGTATGATGGTAATAAACTGAAGTTTACAGTTTGTGAAAATTGTGGTAAAAAGCATGCTGGAGAATGTCTTTTGAATTCTGGTATGTTCTACCGATGTGGTAAAATGGGACATATGGTTCGTAATTTCCCTCAAAAAGATCAGTGTAATGGTAAGACAAAATATGATTTAGAGCCAGTAAAATGTTTTAAGTGCAATGAAATGGGTCATTATGCAAATGAGTGTCCAAAAAGGAACTCAACCAAAGGAAAGAAGCCAAGCTACAAGCACAATGGTGTGGCGAAATCCTTTTCAACTACTTTAGCACATGTTGGGACATCAAATGAAGTTTTATCAGGTACACTATTTATTTGTTCAGATTTTTCCAATGTGATGTCTGATTTAGGGTCTACACACTCTTTTATTTCTGAAAAGATTTATACTAAATTGGGAATTCCATCTCATGATATGAATATTGAACTTACGGTAAAAACACAAGGAGGAAATGTAGAGACAAAAAGAAAACATATGAACCTTCCTGTCCTTGTGTGCGGAAAGAATCTACCTTCAAACCTTATTGTTTTTCCACTAGTAGAGTTTGATGTTATATTGGGAATGGATAGGATTTCGTTTTATCATGCTAAGACTGACTGTAGAGCTAAAGTGGTTTATTTTCAAAATGATATCTAGTTTGTATTCAAAAATGAACCCTTGCTGTTGATAACATATCAGGAAGCTGAGAAACTAGTAAAAGATGGAAATGATTGTTACCTTGCATATATTGTTGAAAAAAGGAACTATTCAGATTAATGTTGTGCTAGTGGTAAATGAGTACGTTAATGTTTTTCCTGATTAATTTCCTGGAATTATACCTGATCGGGAGCTTGATTTACTTTTTACTTAGTTCCTAATGCTAAGACAATTTCAAAAATCCCATATCGAATGGCTCAAATGGAACTTTTAAAGTTAAAGAAGCAATTGTAGAAGTTATTAGATAGAGGTTTCATTCGACCTAGCACATCACCATGGGGTGCTCCTGTCTTGTATGTTAAAAAGAAATATGGTTCAATGAGACTTTGGATTGATTATAGAGCATTGAATAACATCACTGTTAAGAATAAGTATCCTTTGCCTCATATTGATGATTTGTTTGATCAGCTCCATGGGGCTTAGTATTTTCCGAAGATTGATTTGAGGTCGGGGTACCATCAGTCTAAAGTAAAGGAAGCAGACATTACAAGGACCATGTTTTGTACTAGATATGGCCATTATTAATTTGTAGTTATTCATTTTGGGTTAACCAATGCACCTGCTTTATTCATAGATCTTATGAATAGAATTTTCCGTGAGTTATTGGATAATTTTGTGGATGTGTTCATAGATTATATTTTGCTTTATTACAAAAGTATGCAGGAACATGAGAGCCATTTAAGGGTTGTCTTGAAAACCTTAAAAGAAAAGAAACTATTTGGGAAATTCAGAAAGTTTGAGTTTTGGTTACAATAGATTAATTTCCTTGGTCACATTGTCTCAAAAAATGGCATAACAGTTGATCCTGATAAAATGAAAGTTGTTGAAGAATGGACAGGACCCACAAATATAACCGAGATTCGTAGTTTTCTTGTTTTTCCAGGTTATTACCGGAGGATTGTTGTATATTTTTCACGCTTATCTAGTCTAATTACTAAGTTAACTTGAAAAAGGTGTTAATTTCATCCGGATAAAAGAATGTGATGATAGTTTTCAGGAATTGAAAAGAAGATTGGTGAATGCTCCAGTTTAGGCACTTTCTTCTAGAAATGGTGATTTTTTATCTGCAATGATGCTTCGTTTAAAGGACTGGGTTGTGTCCTAATGAAAAATGATCAGGTAATTTCTTATGCATCACTTCAGTTGAAACCTCATTAGTTAAATTACCTTACACAGGATTTGGAATTAGCTACTGTTGTTTTTTCTTTAAAACTATGGAGGCATAATTTGTATGGAGTGAATTGTGGAATATATACTGATCACAAAAGTTTGAAGTATATATTCACTCAGAAAGAATGGAACATGAGGCATAGGAGATGGTTCGAATTAATCAAGGATTATGATTTCATGATCCTTTATCATCTGAGGAAATAAAATAAAGCGGCTGATACTTTGAGTCGAAAAAGTAATACTTCATTAACCATGCCACGTTTGGAAAGAGATCCTTTGGTTTTTGATTTGATGTAATTTGGTATAGAGGTTGTTGTTGTAGGAAATTCTTCTATTTTGATTCAGGTGTCAGTGAAAACATTTCTATCAGACAGAATTAAGCAAGCATAGAAGGAAGAAAATGAGTTACAGATAAAGGTTGTGTTGGTTCAGAAGGGCTTGTTTACTGATTTTAATGTTGATAATGATTGTGTATTGAGATTTGGGAAGAGATTATGTGTGCCTTGTGATTCATAGTTGAAGAATGAGTTGTTATGTGAAGCTCATAGTTCTCCATTTTCAGTTCATCCTGGAAGTACTAAGATTTATAGAGATCTTCAGGAGTATTACTGTTGGGATGGAATGAAAAGAGATATTGCTGATTTTACTATGTATTGTTTGAATTGTCAGCAGGATAAAGCAAAGCGACAGTTAATGAAAAGAATGCTCCAGCCTTTATCAGTTCCAGAGTGGAAATGGGAAAATATATCCATGGACTTTTTTATGGGATTACCAAAGACATCTCGAGGTAATAATGAAATCTGGATTATAGTTGACTGGTTGACTAAATCTTCTCATTTGTTTCCTATTAAGGATACATTGTCTCTAGATCAACTTGCTCGGTTGTATGTTAAAGAGATAGTCAGGTTGCATGGAGTTCCCTCTCCTTTGTATCTGATCGTGATCCCAAGTTCAGTTCTATCTTTTTAAAATGCCTTCTGAAGTCATTGAGTACTGAATTTAATTTTAGTACAGCTTTTCATCCTCAATCAGATGGGCAGTCAGAATGAGAAATTACGACCTTTGAGGATATTTTACGTGCTTGATCGATGGATTAATAGGGAATTTGGGACCAACATATTTCTTTGGTTGAATTTTCTTATAATAACATCTTTCATTCCAGTATATAGATGGCTCCATTTGAGGCATTATATGGAAAGCGTTGTCGAACTCCAGCATTCTGGGATGAAGTAGGTGAAAAGAAGCTGATCAGACCAGAATTGGTAGAAGAGATGGCAGAGAAAGTTCAGTTGAATCAGAAGCACATGAGAACAACTCAGAGTAGATAGAAAAATTATGCTGATAACCGGAGGACGAATCTTTCTTTTGAGGTTAGTGATCATGTATTTATTCAAAGTTTCTTCATGGAAAAGTTTGATGTGTTTTGGTAAGAAGGGAATGTTGAGTCCAAGGTTCATTGGACCTTATAAAATTCTAGAGAATGTTGGATCAGTTTCATACAGAGTGTATTTACCTCCATGTTTATCCCAGGTACACAATGTTTTTCATGTTTCGATGTTGAGAAAGTATATACCAGATCCATCTCATGTTTTGATCCTAGAGGTAGTTCAGTTGGAAGACAATCTCTCTTATGAAGAACAACCAGTATAGATTCTAGACCGTAGAGAGAAAGTGTTGTGGAGTAAGGTAATTCACAATGTAAAGGTTTTTTGGGAAAACCATATGGTTGAATAAGCAATGTGAGAATCTAAAAATGATATGAGGGATAAATACCCCCACTTATTTTGATAAGTGAAAAAATAGCGAGGACGCAATTTCCAAAAGGGGGGATGGAGGTAACATCCCAAGTAAATGAAGAATAATATATTTTCATACTTATTAATATTTTTGAATTAAATATTAAATTTACTTTAAAATGGTTGCTATGTTCGATAGCGTACACGATACACAACAACAGGTTTCTTTGAAATCTTAAATTACACACTAATAATATAATATTATTATATTAAATGGTAGTTAACTCATAGCCGTTGTATTGGCATGAATGAAAAAATAACTATAATATGATTTTAAATGTGTTTAAATTTATCCAATAATTTTTAGAGGCTTAAAATGTGAATGAATCTAATTTACGCATAATTTACATTAAAGGGCCGATTTATCAACTTTTAATGGAGATCCCTTTTTAAATATAGTTTTGGTCACTTTAATAAATTCTAATTGGAAAAAAATCATTCTTTAGAATGGGGACATCAAATTTTACTTTGGGGAATTTTTTGGTATTTTTCTGATAATGTTTAATTATTAATGAATAGTGAAAAATATTGCATTTTAATTCAAAAGTGCCTTTTAATCTAAATTATTTATATGGTTAGATTATATTTTTGTTGGTTTTAAAGTAAAATTAAAATATATTTTTACCATTTAATCCAATGTTGGTCATTGGAATTAATTTCACTTTGAAATTAGACATAAACAAGTATCAATCTTTGATAGTTATTGTTTCTTAAAAACACGCCATTTGTTTTAACAACATGAATTAATTTTAAAATTGATTAATGACACTTTTATTTTTTTAATTTGAATAAATAGACATCAATTTTGAATTTATAATATCAAATAATGATTAGGCTGAATTTTTTGTATTTTTCTGAAAAACTTCAATTTTTGATGAATAGTGAAACCACTTAGTGGTAGTTAAAAAACTGACTTTTTCATTTAAATGAAATTTTACCACTTTTGTGAATTGAATTTCAAAAATCTGACATACATGGTTTTTATAAAAAATTATAATTTGGTTCATTAAGATGAAAATAATTTTTTTGTGAATAGTAACCATTGACTTTTATTTACCGCGGTTAAAGGTAAATAGGGTAATTCAATGTTAAAAGAACTTTATAATAATTCAAAATTTTTCTTAGCAGTTGTCCAAACAATATTTCTTGAGTCATTTACGACCATGGGCATCTTTGGGTAGATTTTGGGACCCCATTGAGCCACTTGAGAGTGATAATGACAATTTAGATTAATTAATTTAATGTGATGACAAAATTGACATTAACAAATATATTTTTGTAATTAATTTTTATATGGTGTTATATATGTCCTTTTTTTGACTATGGATATTTTTTGAAAATATAAAAAGCTTTTTTATATAATGGTAATTTTTTTAAAATTTTTAGACATCATATAAATTAAATTATTTATGACACAATAATGATGCAGTATTTACCTCATTAATAAATGATTTAAATAAATAGGATTATAATGATTAAAATATTATCCAAAACATGTCCACATTTGATTGGATTATTTTTTTCGACCATGAATCATCTTATCTTCGGCTATAATGATTTTTGGACCATTATAAAACGAATATCATTATATTATAAAATACTATTTTCACACTTTCCTAAAAAGCCCCTCCCCCCTTATAAAAGGAGACCACTTATAACCAATTACTCACACCTCTCAAGTCAATTTTCTCGTCCAAAATCTACCCAATTAATCTCTCTACATCCCTCTCCTCCATATAAAAGCCTTACCTTAGGCATAAGGCACTTCAAGAAGACATTTTGGTTCAAACTAGAGGGAGTTACCCAAATTAAAGGTAGTAATTTCTCTTAATTTGTTTTCTTTTATTTTACTTATCCAACCCCTAAACTATTTTTATTCCTTTATTTTGTAACAAAACCAGTATTATCAATATACTAAGATGTTTTTATGTTAAGGATTATAACTACACTTACACACACCTCCATCTAATGGGTGAAGTACATAATGTTTCGGTGGATGGAAAACTAACGCCTCACTAAACAATGATTATTCAATTACATATTACCACCTCTCATGGTGGCCATTATGATGGAACTGTATTTATATATGATATATATTATTTTTATTATTTCCTTTTTCTTATTAACTTCCCAATTTTATCAATTCTTTATGGTTTCCATAGTGGGTATATATGATAATCTCATTTGAGGAAGTGCGGACTACCGCCCCCTCAAAGTGATGTGATTAGATAATGCCTTATGTGAGATGTATAAAGGATACAGTTAATGATATTATATATGATATTATACTTTAATTATAATATACCTATGTATCATTATGTTATATTTCTATTAAAATAAGAAATAAAAATGAAAGTAGCGTTCATGCGTACGTATGGCTTACCATCTCCATGAACGGTGTATTTCATTTCTTACCTCCAAATGTTATGTACTATTATAAATACATGTATATACTAGATATAAATGATATATATAATATCTAAATCATGAATATCATTCTAGATATAATGGACTATTGACCACATGGACAAATTATCAATATAAGGTGTTCATTTTTGACTCAAGTACCAAATATCGACAAAATAAACGTTATTAACTTAAATGATTACATAATGTTTATTACATGGTAATAATTGATATAAAAGGAATAATAAACTTGAAAAAGGTTCTTAAGAAAGTATAAATTTACATTAGTTTATTATTTAGGAGATTAATTAACTAACAAGTCAAGTCGGACACAAGGTAAGGGACTTCGTCTCAATCTCCTTTCATTGAGGAATTTTTAGTTTTATACACGAATTTATTTTATACGGTGTATAAAACCCTTTGACATTTCATTTTATTCAATGGGAATAATTTTATATGAAGCATTTTACTAAACAACAAAAATGAATATTTTTTTAACGTAATTAGTGACAATGACCTTTCTACCACTACGAGTATTATTTGATCTTTGGCTTCCTTAACTAGATGAAATGTTTTTAAAAGGAAAAATAAATACCATACACTCTTATTACGTATTTTGGTATTGAAAATTATTTTGAGAATGGATTTATTGTTTCAATATCTTGAAATGATATTTTATTATTGCAATGTGGAAATTTTATCTTTCCTTTATGCTTATGTTATTTGTTATGATCATGTTATGGTTCCTGGGCATTATTTACGTATATGGGTGTTTTTTTGATAAACATAGGGTGGGTGAGACCGATATAGCTCTCCAATGCATTGGGTAACATGATGGAGGTAAACATGAATGTTAATCCTAAGAGATTTAGGGAATCTAATATGATAGGTATTCCAAAGTAACTTCCTATTTAGCTGTGATTGCTACAAAGTAAGTATGATATGGATGCCAAAAGTTACATTTATGATTTATGATTTCTATGAATCTTTCAAAAATCTTATGATTTCATGAGGTAAGTAAAAGATTTCATGTTTTGTATGTATTTATGAACAAATGTTTTCATAATTTTTTTTATAACCCTTACTGATCCTTTTATGCTCATCCCATGTTTTGAAATGTTTTCACAGGACATAAAGATGAATAGGGTCAAGGATGGGAGCAAGGAAAAGTCAAGATGTTTAAAACATGGAACTAGAAATGTCTCTTTTTTTCAAGAGTTTTTATTTTATGAAAAAATGGAAACTGTGTAGACATGTCTACCTTGTAATCTTTTGAGATGTAATAGTTATGTCCTAATTCTCTAAAACTCTAAACCTAAAAAGATCCGCAATGTGAATTATTCATCTAATTCAATATTATGTAATGTTTAAGCCAGGGTCCTTATAGTTGGTATCAGAGGTCCTTTTAAATTAATTTAGGTGTTAGGGTATTATTAAAGTAATATCCATAAAGTCATTTATGTTAATATTGATATCATATAGCATTTACAGATTACCATGTTGCTTCGCCTAAGATATTTCTGTGTTCATAATGGTTTTCCATAGAGGAAAAAGGGAAGCTATGTTCGGACAAAATCAAGAGGAAGACAACTTTCCAAATTACCAACCTATGATGGTCGGAATCGAAACTGAACATCTTGTTGCAGTGATGGAAAAATTGACTTAGGATATAAATGGTGGTGGTATCCATGCATGAGATCTTCCAGATCAACCATAGAGGAACATGAAAGTAGTGGAGTATTTCATGATGCAACATCCCCCATCATTCAGAGGATCAGCTGACCCTGTGCTAGTAGAAGGGTGGATTAAATCACTGGAGATGATTTTTGATTTCATGGGTTGTTCCTAACATCAAAAGGTTAGTCTCATTGTTTACCGTTTTGAAGGTGAAGCTGATCAGTGGTGTTCTATGGTGAAAAATAACATTGATAGTGAAGATATTTATGCTCTTGATTGGGATGAATTCAAAGGTATGTTTCATGAGAAATATTTTTCTAAGGTGGTTCGTCTTATAATGGAAAAACAATTCCTATAATTGAGGCATGGGGATGACTCAATGGATGCTTATGAAAAAAATTCACTCAACTGGCAAGGTATGCTCCATATTTCATATGAGATCATGATAGTAAAATCAACCATTTTTACTCAAGATTAAAGCCAAAGTATCTATGGGATTTTCTTCTACAGAATTAAAAAGTTATGAAAAACTTGTTCGTTGTGTGGAGAAGGTGGAAATGGAGTTTGCTGATGATCAGGTATTCGTTGACCAACAACAGAATAAGAGGTCAAGGTGGCAGGTGAAAGGGAAGAACTCTTCAAAAAATTCGGATGGTAAGAAACTTAAGTTTATAGTTTGAGAAAATTCGGTTAAAAAGTATGTTGGGGAATGTCTTTTGAATCCTGGTAAGTGCTACCGATGTGGTAAAATGGGACATAAGGCTCGTAATTGCACTGAAAAAGATCAGGGTAATGGTAAGACGTAATCCGATTTACAGTCAGTAAAATGTTTTAAGTGCAATGAAATGGGTCACTTTGCAAATGAGTGTCCAAAAAAGAACTCAACCGAAGGAAAGAAGCCAGACTATAAGCATAAAGGTTTGGCAAAATCCTTTGCAACTACTTCAGCAGATGTTGGGCCATCAAATGAAGTTGTATCTGGTACACTATTTGTTTGTTCATATTATGCCTATGTGTTGTTTGATTTAGGGTCTACACACTCCTTCATTTCTGAGAAGTTTTCTACTAAATTGGGAATTCCATCTCATGATATGAATATTGAACTTATGGTAAAAACACACGGAGGAAATGTAGATACAAAAAGAAAACATAATAACCGTCTTGTCCTTGTGTGCAGAAAGAATCTAGCTGCAAACCTTATTGTTTTGCCTCTAGTAGATTTTGATGTTATATTAGGCATGGATTGGATTTCTATTTGTCATGCTAATATTGACTACAGATCTAAAGAGGTTTCTTTTCAGAATGATTTCCATTTTGTATACAAAAATTAACCCTTACTGTTGATATGATATCATGAAGCTATGAAACTAGTAAAAGATGGAAATGAATGTTACCTTAAACATATTGTTGAAAACAAAAGAAATGTTTAGATTAATGATGTGCCAGTGGTAAATGAGTACCTTGATGTTTTTCCTGATTAGTTGCATGGTATTATACCTGATCAGGAAGTTGAATTTACTGTTGACTTTGTTCCTTATGCTAAGCCAATTTCAAAACCCTCGTATCGAATTTCTCAAATTGAACTTTTAGAGCTAAAGAAGCAATTGCAGGAGTTATTAGATAAAGGTTTCATTTGACCTAGAACATCACCATGGCGTGCTCCTATCTTGTTTGTTAAAAAGAAAGATGTTTCAGAGGGACTTTGCATTGATTATAGAGCATTTAATAACATCACTCTTAAGAATAAGTATCCTTTGCCTCATATCGATGATTTGTTTGATCAGCTCTAGGGAGCTCAGAATTTTTTGAAGATTGACTTGAGGTCGGGGTACCATTAGTTGAAAGTAACTGAAGAAGACATTCCAAAGACCGCATTTCATAATAGATATGGCCATTATGAATTTGTAGTTATTCCTTTTGGGTTATCCAATGCACCTTCTGTATTCATGGATCTTATGAATAGAATTTTCCGTGAGTTCTTGGATAAGTTTGTGGTTGTGTTTATTGATTTTATTTTGGTTTATTAAAAATTTGTGGAGGAACATGAAAGTCATTTAAGGGTTGTCTCGCAAACCTTAATAGAAAAGAAACTATTTGGGAAATTCAGCAAGTGTGAGTTTTGGTTAAAAAAATTTCTTTCCTTGGTCACATTGTTTAAAAAAATGGCATAAATGTCGATCCTTCTAAAAAGAAAGTTGTTGAAGAATGGCCAATACCCACAAATATAACTGAGATTCATATTTTTCTTGGTTTTCCAGGTTATTACCTGTGGTTTGATGAAAATGTTTCATGGTTATCTAGTCCAATGACTAAGTTAACTCGAAAAGGTGTTAAGTTCATCTGGACAAAATAATGTGATGATTTTTTCAGGAATTGAAAATAAGATTGGTGAATTCTCTAGTTTTGGCACTGCCTTCCAAAAATAGAGAATTTTTTATCTATAGTGATGCTTCGTTGAAAGGACTGGGTTGTGTCCTAATGAAAAATGATCAAGTAATTTCTTATGCTTCATGTCAGTTGAAACCTCATGAGTTAAATTACCCTACACATGATTTTGAATTAGTTTATGTTGTTTTTGCTTTAAATATTTGGTGGCATCATTTGTATGGGGTGAAGTGTGAAATATATAATGATCACAAAAGTTTGAAGTATATATTAACTTAGAAATAATTGAACATGAGATAGAGGAGATGGTTGGAATTAATCAAGGATTATGATTTCACTATCTTTTATCATCTGGGGAAAGTAAATAAAAAGGCTGATGCTTTGAGTTGAAAAAGTAATACTTCATTAACCATGTTACGTTTGTAAAGAGATAATTTGGTTTTTGATTTGATGAACTTTGGCATAGAAGTTGTTGTTTTAGGAAATTCTTCTGTTTTGTTACTGGTGTCAGTGAAATCATCTCTATCAGACAGAATTAAGCAACCGTAGAAGGAAGACAGTGAGTTTCAAATAATGGTTGTGTTGGTTTAGAAGGGTACATTTCTTAAGTATAACATTGATAATGATTGTGTTTTTAGATTTGGTAAGATATTATGTGTTCCTTGTGACTCACATTTGAAGAATAAGTTGTTATGGGAAGCTAATAGTTCCCCATTTTCAGTTCATCCTGGTAGTACTAATATGTAGAAAGATCTTTGGGAGTATTACTGGTGGGATGAAATGAAAATAGATATTGCTGATTTTACTGTGAAGTGTTTGAATTGTCAGCAGGTTAAAGCAGAGTGATAGTTACTGAATGGAATTCTTCGGCCTTTATCAGTGCTAGAGTGGAAATGGGAAAATATATCCGTGGACTTTGTTATGGGATTACCAAAGACATCTTGAGGTAATAATGCAATTTGGGTTATATTTGACCGATTGACTAAATATGCTCATTTCCTTCCTAATAGAGATACTTTGTCTCTAGATCAACTTGCTCAGTTGTATGTTAAAGAGATATTCAGGTCGCATAGAATTCCCCTCTCCATTGTATCTGATCGTGATCCCAGGTTCACTTCTAACTTTTGGAAAGGCATTCATAATCCATTGGGTACTAAATTAAATTTTAGTACAACTTATCATCCTCAATCAGATAGGTAGTCAGAACAAAAAATTATGACCATGGAGGATATGTTACGTGCTTGATCGATGGATTACTAAGGAAGTTGGGACCAACATCTTTCTTTGGTTGAATTTTCTTATATTAACAGCTTTCATTCCAGTATACAGATGGCTCCATTTGAGGCATTATATGGAAAGCATTGTCGAACTCAAGAATTCTGGGATGAAGTAGGTGAAAGGAACCTGATGGGACCAGAATTGGTAGAAGAGATAGAAGAGAAAGTTTAGTTGATTTAGAAGCACATGAGAACAGCTCAGAGAAGATAGAAAAGTTAAGTTGATAACTGAAGGAAGGAACATTCTTTTGAGGTAGGTGATCATTTCTTTTTTCAATGTTTCTTCATGGAAAAGTGTGATGCGTTTTGGTAAGAAAGGAAAGTTGAGTCTGCGGTTCATTGGACCTTATGAAATTCTGGAGAAAGTTGGATCTGTTGCATACAATATGGATTTACCTCCAATTTTATCCTAGGTACACAATTTTTTTCATGTTTTGATGTTGAGAAATTATATACCAGATCCATATAATGTTTTGAGCCTAGAGGTAGTTTAGTTGGAAGAGAATCTCTCTTATGAAGAACAACCAGTCTTGATTATGGACCGTAGAGAGCAAGTGTTGCGGAATATGGTAATTTACCAGGTAAAGGTTTTTTTTGGAAAAACCATATGGTTGAAGAGGCAACGTGAGAATTTTAAAATTCTATGAGGGATAAATACCCCCACTTATTTTAATAAGTGATTAAAAATTGTGAGGGAACAATTTACAAAAGGGGGGAAGGATGTAACATCCCAAGTAAATGAATAATAAGATATTTTCAAACATATTAATATTTTTGAATTAAATATTAATTTTAGTTTAAAAGGGTTTCTATGTTCGATAGCATACCCTATATGCAACAACGGGTTTCTTTGAAATCTTACGTTGCACACTAATAATATAATTTTATTATTTTAAATGGTAGTTAACTCCTAGCCGTTGTATTGGTGGGAATAAACAAAACTAACTAAAATATGACTATACATATGTTTACATTTATCCAATAAATGTTTGAGGCTTAAAATGTGAATGAATCTAATTTTAAGCATAATTTACATTAAATGGCCGATTTAACGACTTTTAATGGTGGTCACTTTTTAAATATAGTTTTGATCACTTTAATACATTCTAATTGATCAAAAAAATTATTTTATAGAATGGGGACATCAAATTTTACTTGGAGTAATTTTTTGGTATACTTCTGATAAAGTTCATTTTCAATCAATTGTGAAAAATATTGCATTTTAATTCTAAAGTGTTTTTTAATATAATTTATTTATATGATTATATTATCATTTTAGATAGTTTTAAAGTGGAATTAAAATATATTTTTACCATTTAATCCAATTTTGGCCATTTTAATTAATTTTATATTGAAATTGGACATAAGAAAGTATCAATATTTTGATAGTTATTGTTTCTTAAAAACATGCTATATGTTTTAACAATGGGAATTAATTTTAAAATTAATTAACGACAGTTCTATGTTTTGAATTTCTAAAAATAGACATCAATTTTGAATTCTAAATATCAAATAATGCTTAGGCTGAAGTTTTGGTATTTTTCTGAAAAACTTCAACTTTTTAGGAATAGTGAAACCACTTAGTGGTAGTTAAAAAAACTGGATTTTTCATTTAAATGAAATTTTACAACTTCTTTGAATTGAATTTCAAAAATCCGACGTACATGGTTGTTATAAAGAAGTAAAATGTGGTTCATTAAGATGAAAATAATTTTTGGTGAATAGTAACTTTTTACTTTTATTTACCACGGTTAAAGGTAAATAGGGTAAATCAAGGTTAAATGAATATTATAATAATTTAAAATTAACTTAACACCTGTCCAAACCTTATTGGTTGAGTCATTTACGACCATGATCATCTTTGGATCGATTTTGGGACCCTATTGAGCCACTTGGGAGTGATAATGACAATTTAGATTAATTAATTTAATGTGAAGACAAATATTACATTAACAAACATCTTTTAGTAGTTAATTTTTATATGGTGTTATATAAGTCCTATTATAGACTATAAATATTATTTAGAAATCTAAAATGATTTCCTATATCATGGTATTTTTTTATAATTTTTAGACATCAAATAAATTAAATTATTTATGGCACAATAATGATGTAGTATTTACCTCATTAATAAATGATTTAAATAAATAAGATTATAATGAATAAAATATTATCCAAAACATGTCCAATTCCGATTCGATGATTTTATTTCGACCATGACTCATCTTATCTTTGGCTATAATGATTTTTGGATCATTAGAAACTGAATATCATTATATTATAAAATAATATTTTCACACTTTCCTAAAAAGCCTCTCCTCTCCCTTATAAATAGAGACCACTTCTAACCAATTACTCACACCTATCAAGCCATTTGGCTCGTCCAAACTTTTCGCAATTAATCTCCCTACTTCCATGTCCTCCACCTAGAAGCCTTACCATAGGAAGAAGGCACTTCAAGAAGTCCTTTTGGTTCAAACCAAAGGGAGTTACCCAAATTAAAGGTAACTGTTTCTCTTAATTTGTTTTCTTTTATTTTACTTCTCCAACCCCTAAAATATTTGTATTCCTTTATTTTGTAAAAAAACCTATATTATAAATATAATAGGATGTTTTTATGAGAAGGATTCAAACTACACATACATATACCTCCATCTAATGGGCAAAGAACATAATGTTTTTATGGATGGAAAACTAACGCCTCACGAAACGATGATTTTTCAATTACATCTTACCAACTCTAATGGTGGAAATCATGATGGAACAGTATTTATATATGATATATATTATGTTTATCATTTCCTTATTCTTATATACTTCGCAATTTTATCAAGCCTTTATGGTTTCCGTAGTGGGTAAATACGATAATCTCATTTGTGGGAGTGCAGAATACCGCCCCCTCAACGTGATGTGATTCTTTAATGCCTTATGTGGGATGTATAAAGGATGAAGTTAATGATATTATATAAGATATAATACTGGAATTATAATATAACTATGTATCATTTTGTTTTATTTCAATTAAAATAATAAATAGAAATGAAAGTAGCGTTTATGTGTATGTACGACTTACCGTCTCCCTGAACGGTGCATTTCATTTCTTATCTCCAAATGTTATGTACTATTATAAATACATGTATATACTGGATATATATTTTATATATGATATCTAAATCATGAATATAATTCTGGATATAATGGATGATTGACCACATGGACAACTTACAAATATAATGTGTTCATTTTTACTCAAGTACTAAATATCGACAAAATAGACGTTATTAACTTAAATGGTTACATAATGTTTATAACATGGTAATAATTGATATAAAAGGAATAATAAACTTGAAAAGGGTTCATATTCAAGTAGAAATTAACTTTAGTTTATTATTCAGGAGATTAAATAATGAACAAGCCAAGTCTGACACGAGGTAAGGGACTTCGTCTCAATCTCCTTTCATTGAGGAATTTTTAGTTTTATACACAACTTTATTTTATACAGTGTATAAACCCCTTTTACTTTTAATTTTATTCAAAGGGAATATTTTTATAGAATCATTCTACTTAATGACAAAAATTAATGTCTTTTTAATGTTAGTGGTGACAACGATCTTTCCGCCACCGCAAATATTATTTGATCTTTGGTTTCCTTAACAAGATGAAATCTTTTTAAAAGGAAAAATAAATACCATATACTCTTTTTACGTATTTTGGTATTGAAAATGATTTTGAGAATGGATTTATTATTTCAATATCTTGAAATGATATTTTATTATTTCAATGTGGAAATGATATCTTTCCATTATGCTTATCTTATGTGTTGTGATCATGTTATGGTTCTTGGTCATTATTTATGTATACGGGTGGTTCCGTGATAAACATAGGGTGGGTGAGCCCAACATTGGTCCCCAATGCATTGGGTAACATGAAATAGGTAAACATGAATGTTTCTCATAAGAGATTTAGGTAATACACTGTTATGGGTATTCCAAAGTAACTCCCTATATAGCTGTGATAGCTACAAAGTAAGTATGATATGGATGCCAAAAGTTATATTTATGATTTATGATTTCTATACGTCTTTTATAAATCTTATGATTTTTAATGAGGTAAGTAAAAGAGTTCATGTTTTGTATGTATTTATGAACAAATGTTTTCATTCTTTGTTTGTAACCCTTACTGATCCATTTATGCTCATCCCACATTTTGAAATGTTTTCATAGGACTTAAAGATGAATATGATCAAGGATAGGATCAAGGAAAAGTCATGTTGTCTAAAACATGGAACTAGACATGACTCTCTTTTTTCAAGGGTTTTTATTTTATGAAAAAATGGAAACTATGTAGATATGTATACCTTGTAATCTTTAGAGATTTAATAGTTTTGTCCTAATTCTATAAGACTATAAACATGAAAAGATCCTCAATTTAAATTATTCATTTAATTAAATATTTTGTAATGTTTAAGGCAGGGTCCTTATAAACTATCTGGCTTTAAGATTTTTCCGAGAAGCTGTAGAGGAGGTAAATCTCTGCGAAACCTATCTTTTTCAAGTCTTGAGTTTCTGTCTGTACGAGGAAAATCTTTGTCATCAAACCCCTCAACATTGAGGTAGTACGACGAATCTGTAGGGAAAAATTCCATCTTGATATCTCCGAGCTTTTCACTACTCATTCCTCTATCTGGATGCCCAACTATTCTATGTGGGAGTTTAACCCCACATTCCCGAGGTGTATCTGGGAAAGAGAGATCAAGGAATTGGGAAACACTATGGGAATAGAGTTGAGGACATCAGTGAACTGGTTATAGAGGTGGGCTCTGTAAAGGTACAACATAGTTTCTTTATGTTCTTTTCTTTTTAGTTTCTAGATCCAATAGTGTTTGAGTAGGGACATCACTAAGGATGTCAGGGAAGCTGTGTCAGTCAGTCATAAGGAGTACGCCAATCGAATTGTGAGGACACAATTATTTGTAGGGGGATAATGAAACTTCCCAAGAATCCGTGTTTCATGTAATGGGGAATTTAATATTTTATGTTACCCATTAATCGAACAAACTGGTTTATTATAAAAAATTAATAATAAAATTTTAATGAAATAGCATAAAAAACAAAATGAATGAAATTCTCTTTATTCAAATAGAAACACCGTAGTAATTACAATACACTGAGATCGAATACGAAATTAAGCTAACCAAAGACACCAATTAAAAACCCTATTAGGATTACAGGAAGACCACTCAAAACAACAAGAACCCTGAGAAGATGATAGGGGTCCTTAGTATCCATCATAACAAACATAAGAATAGCTGAAGCCACCATAGCCACACTAAGCAATAAAAGGGATGACTTGAACCTTCTTCTTCTTCTTCTTCTTCAATCACCATAAGCTTAGGACACCCCATGTCTTGGTTTTATAGATCACCAATCTGACCGTTACCTCATGTAGCCATTGGAAACTTGACGGCTATAATTATAGCCATTAGTCCTTAAGGTTTTAGCTAAAGAACAATTGAGTACTCAATGACGTGGTAAAATTAATTAAATATATTTAGTAATAATAATAACCAATGTATTTTATATATATAATTGTTTTATATATATAGTTTGGGATTATTATCATCATAAAATTATTATTAAATTTATTTGTTATAAAATTATTTCTAAAAATAATATTATTATCCAATTATAATTTAATGATGCATGCCATTTTGAATTTATTATATGACCTTATGTAGTGATATAAATTATTGTAATTTATGAAAACGGATGAATAATTATATATTTTCGTACATTTTCAAAAAAATGATATATATATGAAATTATAATTTAAAAATTATAGATATTGAATTTAACGATTTATAAAATAAGTTTATTATTTGTATTATAAAAATTTATAAAATTAAAATAACATGATATAATTATGTTTTATCAAAATAATAAAATTGTTGTTATTAATTTTGGAATTTCATGTATATAGATACATTGTTATAAATAATGAAATTAATAATATGTAAATATTCTATGGTTAATAATAAATATAGGTTTGTTTCATATAAATTAGAATATGTTTTTAATTATTATGATTTATATAAAAATATATATGTTTATTTATAAGTTTAATTGAAATTTATTTATTTATATTGTGATATATGTTTATAATAATTAAAGTATTAGTAAACATTTCTTTTCTAAATTATTGTTTAAATAAAATTAACTTTTGACTTTGTATTAATGATATAATAATGATAATAATATAATAATAAAATATAATAAGAAAAAAAGAAGGAAAATTGTGGGAACGAGGGGTGGTTTTCACGAGTTGATAAAAAATAATAATAATATAACAATAATATTGGATAAAATAATAATAATAATAAAACAAAACTAATGGAGGAGGTCTCCCTCCTCCTCACGCTACAACACGGGTCGATGGAGCACCTCCCCACCAGCGCATACCGTCAGGACGAGTTGAGGCTTGTCGCGGCCTTGACTGCAGATCAATCTTCCAAGGCAAGCTCGGAGTTGGAGTCAAGATGGTTTGTGAGGTTGCACGGCACTGGAGGTGTCACTGCGGTCTCTCTCAGCAGGGGGTCCGCGCCTCGTGTGGAGGTCTAGAGTTCGTGACCTGGGTAGGGTTTCAATGGAGTCGTGCAGGCTTTGGATGAGGTGTAGGGGTGCATCGTACATGAAGGTGACGTCGAGCGGTGTCGTGGTTCCAGAGATCTCAAGCAGTCCAAGCCTGGGATGTGCGACACTGTCATGGTGTGGTTGAGTTGAGGAATTATCGTCGTGGAGGTCAGGGTTCAGCCGCAGTTGCAAGTTAGTCCAGGATGTGGACTGGCGGACATCGAGGTCATTGTGCGTTTGGGGGGTGGAGATCCAAACTCAGATCTCAGTTGTGAGATATGGTTTCATCATGTATTAATCCGAGGTAGAATAGTTTATTTTTTTGTTGTTTTTGTCCAGATCGTATTTGTTATCCCAATTTGTTATTGTGTTGATGGATATCTTTTCTCCAACTCAATGCTTTGGCCTCTCCTTCAATAGTCAAGTGTAGGGCCCTTTACTCTCTTTGATCCCACACATGTTCTTCCTTTAAAATCCCCTCCCATGCGGGTGAAACCCTATGGGTTCACCTCTTGCTCCACCTCTCCGTCTCTCTCTCTCTCTAGTTCTACAGATCTCTAGCAAGCTCCTCCCCTCTGCCAACCCAAAACCAACCTCCATAGTCTATATAAGGGATAGTTTTCAATCAGTTTTGATCCATCAAACCCCTTTTTATAAGTTTCTGTATATACTACATATTCATATAAATATATGTATATATAAACCCTTCTCCTATTTTACGGTTTTCAAAATGGGTATTGGTGTAGTTTTGTTAAAGCTCGCACATGTATAAACTATGTAAGGGATTAGTTTTCATTAGTTTCTAATTTACAAAACCCTTGTATATATATATTATGTATATAAGGTATATATATATATATATATTTACTCTCCCTTGTTTTAAAGTTTTCAATAAGACAATTGATGTTTTGGTAATTTTTGAAAGAGGTTATGAGGTTATGTTTTTATTTTACAAAACCCATTTTATGGAGTTATATGTATATACAGTTTACATATATATGTATTTTAGTTTCAACATGTTTTTAAACGTTTACAAGTTTGGAGGATTTTGATTATTATTGTTATTAAGGTTCATAAATAATGCAAGAGTTTGATTTGAACTGTTCTTATTAAATAAAAAAATACACTTTTGTACATCCGAATTATACATGTGTAATTAATTATAATCTTTTTTAGGATTTTAATAGATGATTTAAAAATCTTACATAACGTTTTAGATGTGAACTATATTTTGGGTTCAACTGGATTGATGTTTAGTTTGGAAAACCTTTTTTTTCATATGTATATACATATGGCCACACTTGTTTAAAAAAAACCAAACATGGTATGGCTTCCAATCAATTGATAATGATGTATTAAAAATATTTTAAAGTATTTTTTACTTTAATAAATTAATAAACAAGGTTTAATTATGAGAAATCTTATGTACACATTATGTATATACAGTTGTATATATATATATATTTATATCATATAGTTTTTAAAACCCTAATTTCATGTATTGATCTTTAAGATTAGTGTTTTAAAAGAAACCAACACTTGAAGGGTATTTAATAAATGTTAATTTTGGGGTTTGGTAAATCAAAATGTATTTATGTCAAAGAAACATTAATTTAACAAGTTTTAATTATATTAACTTCTTATGTTTTGAATTTGTGATATTAGGTTAAAAATGATTTCAAGTAATTTGTCCATATGGTCCTTTACCAGAAGTAGTGAATGTTGTTGATAAATCAAGTCATGTTTGAGTCTAATTTCATGTTCATTGACACTTTTATTTTCATAATTAATGACATGTATTTTTAGTAAGAATTTATTTCCATGGATAAGGTTCTTTAATTAAGAAGGTATCATTTCATGTGGCAAACCCTAATCATCTGTCATTTTGTGTGCTACCTTATGTGCAAGAATGTTCACTATACTATGCATGCTTTTGATTAACTATATCCATATTGACAATTTTATATCAAGTATTTGCAGACTAAATGTATAATGGTTTCATTATTTATTATTGTACATAATGCATGCATATGACATACCATGTTAATGAACTAAGAACTAAATTACCCAAAGTGGTATGGGACACCTTGGGTAATATCAATTGAAAATTAAATATTCGAAGTGGTATGAGACACCTTGAATATCAGACCTTACTAACATATGAGGAATGTATTGGACTACCGTGTTGGGGTCCGGTTAAGAGAAAGCCCTCCAGGTTGGGGACTGGTTAAAGTAAGCCCTCCAGGTTGGGGACTGGTTAAAACAAGCCCTCCAGGTTTGGGACTAGTAAATTTAAGGCCTCCAGGTTAGAGAAAGTTAAAAGTATGCTCCTAGATGCATCGAAAGTTCTCAAGATAGTTAGATTGGGTTATTAACCTTAAGTCATGGAACGAGGCCTTTACATTCAGACTTGATCCCAGCATTATACGTTTTCTCATTATGTTTCAGTATATGACCAACCATGTGATTATTTTGACTAGAGGAATATCCTTGGTTATAGAACCATTACCTATGAGTATGAGTATAATGTGCACTTGGAATATAATGAGACAGTGATGATGCATGATCAACTCACCTTTCCATAATTTTAATGCAAATATTAGCATTACATTTATCATGTTATATTGTGCATTTTTATAGTTTGTAGTGAAATTGTTTATGCTCAACTCTGATAATGTTCATGCTTAGTAGTACCTTCATAGCTCCCATGTTATTTTTATTTTACTTAGTAGAATTTATGCACTTTTTTAAAAATATGCTTACTTTGTACATTTAGTATATTTCAGTTAAATGTTAAAATACTTGTGTATGAGATGCTTTAATTGTTTTATAACAACCTTTGAGATGTCATGAGGTTTTCAGAAAATGAATAATTTTAGTGTATGTGAAATTATTTTTAAAGTATGATTTCAAATGCTGTATTAGGTATTTTCAAAACCCTTACTGAGTATTTCAATGCTCACCATATGTTTTAAACGAAACTTATTCGGGTATCAGTTGAGTCTTCTTTGAAGTTTCGGAAAGCAGTTAGTTTTCCTAGAACCTGAACCTCACAGTCCTCTGTAGCATGGGACCTGACGTGATGAATTGAAATTTAATGTAATAATTGCGGCACATCATGTCTCATGGGAACCGACTCCGAGAACTCGGGGGATGGGTCCTTACATTTTGTCTTTGTAGGGTCAACTATGATTCATTCATTGGTAACAATGTGCCCCAAAAAAAAACTTATTGTAACTAGAATTCAAATTTACTGAACATTTCAAAAATTCTATCCTTCCATAGAGTTTTCCAAATAACCCTTAGATGATCCTCATGCTCCTCAAGACTTTTTGAATTATCATATTATCATCAATAAAAACTACAAAAAAGGTAACATGGTAGCCCTTAAAGACTTTATTAATCAAATCCATAAAAATAGAAGTTGCATTTGTCAGTCGGAAGGGCATAACAACAAACTCATAATGCCCATATCTTGATAGAAAGACATTTTTTGGAATATATTCTTTCTTCACCCTCAATTGATGATAACCAGATCAGAGATCAATCTTTGAGAAGAATTGAGCACCATGAAGTTGGTCAAATAAGTCATGAATTCATGGAAGAGGGTGTTTGTTATTTACAGTGATTTAGTTCAGTTCTCTATAATCAATGCATAGCCACATCGATCCATACTTCTTATTTATAAAGAGAATAGGTGCTCCCTAAGGAGACACACTCATTAAGATAAACCCCTTCTATAAAAGATCTTGGAGTTGTTTCTTTAATTCCTCCAGCTCCACATTTTCCATTCTATATGGGGTCTTTGATATTCGGTGAGATGTCGGTATGAGTTCAATGGATAACTCTACCTCTCTTTCTAGGGGAGGTCTAGGTAACTCCTCAGGAACTACGTCAATGTATTCCTGAACGATGGGTACATTTTCTATCCTCAAACTATTATTTATATCTTCTTCTTCACCGATTAATTCCTTAAAGAAGGATATTAGAGGCTCTTCTAGACAAAGATCAGGTTGATATATCTCTCCTTGGAAGATAATTGTAGGTTTCCATTCAAGACTCCTGAGATTTCCTTACTTCTACATTTGATCTTAGAATTATACTTTTAGAGCCATTCTATCCTTAGTATAATGTTGAATTCCATCATGGGAATGACTACTATATTTGTGATAAGATTGCTCTCCCAAAAGTAAATAATAGAGTTTCTAAACACTAATGATGCTTGGATAATCCCAATAGGAGTCTTGACTGATAAATCTACTTTTAGAAGATCTGGAGTTAATTATAAATTCTTTGCAAACCTAGAGGAAATAAAGGAATGCTTAGAACCAAAATCAAACAAAGTACGTGCTAGCTTTGAGAGAACAACAAGTGTACCTGGTACCACATCATTTGGAGATTCAACTTCAGCTGTCATGATAGAAAAAGCACGACCTTACTCCCTTGGCCTTTGGTGAGGCTGATGGTGGTTCCCCTCCACTACCCTCATATTTGGAGAGTGATTGGCAAATTTCCCAAGTTGTACACACTTAAAGCACTGGACATCATTTAGGGCCTACACCATCTTCCCCTTGTCGTTAGTGTTGGAATGTTGAGGTTTCACCTCACAATGACAATTCCTCGCAATATGGCCATCTCTTCCACACTTGTTGCATTTCCCTCTCCCGAGCATGCAGTTCCCCAAATAATTCTTCCCATATTTATTACATGTGGGACGTTGCACTTTCTTGCCTCCACTTCCTTGATCAAAGATACTCCCTAAGCTTGGCTCCATTGATCTCTTTTTGTCATTGGATTTATGAGACCACTGCGTCTCACCAAACTCTAGTTTTACTTTGATCGCACTTCGCACAATCTCCTCATAACTGTCATGATCTTGGTTGGATATATTCTTCCATAGATGAGGTCTCAGTTCACCGAATAATCTATAAACCATTCCATTTGGATCCATGAAAAATCTAGAGGTGTAACGTGAAAACCTTGTGAATTTCATCTTATAGATTCCCACAGATTCATTCTCCTTCTGCTTCAACTTGAGAAACTCCTTCTCCATTCTTATTCTCATGGAATGAGGGAAATACTTATGGAAGAAGATCCCTCTGAACTCTTCCCACTCCATAGCTTCAACCTCCACTCTTTGCCTTGTGTTTTTAATCAGCTCCCACCACTTATTAGCTTCTCCTTCTAAGCAATAAACATCCAAGGTGACCTTCTCTTTCTCTGAACAGCAGAGCACATAAAAAATCTTCTCGATAGAGCTAATCCACTACACAGTAATAAATGGGTCAGTTGATCCACTGAAGGTTTGTGGTCGTTCACACATAAAGTACTCAACAGAATGTTTTTCCCTTTGTAGTGAGATTGGTCTCTCAAATTGATTCAAGTTATGTTTTATAACTTGAGTCAGTTGGCTCGTCATTCACATGATTGTTTCCATTCCGTCTTCCTTCGGATGGTCGTCAGTGCATGGTCTATTGCGGTCACTATTTGCATAGTTCCTCCTATTGCCTGCAATTTTTAAAAGAATAAAACCTTAATGAGAAACTTATTTCATTTACGAATCTTTTAACTAATAATAATTTTATGTCATAATACTTCATGCTTCGACAATTACATTTCTCTATAAATCCTTCATAATGATTCATAAAAAGCTTTTGATTAAGCAAACATATCCCTCGGGAGTGTCGTAACCAAGAGCGAAGAAAGGCCCATTGTCATGCACTAGTTCCCGTTCGAGTCTAGCTTAAAGTGGTGTTTTTGGGTTTTACCCCTATGTACATCTGTGCCAGAGCCACCTCTACCTGTTCGTATCCAGATAGTGATATATTTTCTTGATAAACCACTTACTTAATACTTACCAAAATACCAGGAAGTTTTATTATATATAAATTTTTTATAGGTTTATTTCTAAAGATTTCATAACCTAATTTACATAAATAAATAAACTATCCTTTGATTCCAACTATGGCATCCCACCTTTTTATTACATGTCTTTTCATTACATTTTACAAATAGAGGATCTTTAAAGTCTAGTGTCTTCGAAATGAGGGACATAATAAAAGAAAAAAACATAAAAAATTCTTTTAATCCACTTGAAAGGCTTCATCATTTGCTAAACCTTGGTACAATTACTGCATATCATATCTTGGAGAAATAAATCAATGTAAAGGGTGAGCATAAGGCTCAGTAAAGAAAATAAGTGAAATAATTGACATGTGATCTTGATCAATATTAATAAGAACATGATAAAAGTCATAATGTCCTGAGAAATATAAGAATATGAATATTATAATAACAATAACTTGAATAATAAGTTTAATATTTGGCTAAAACATTTCATTTATACATTCATGAACATTTCACCAAGGTTTATCCTCGAGGTGTCAAAAACATTAACAAGGTTATTCACCAAGGTATCGTGAAACTTATCATCTCTAGAGATTAATTATTTACCTAATGCATTGGAGCTCTATCAGGGCGCACCATTAATATATCTTTACTTTCATGTGAGATACATAGATCATAATCAAACATTTCATAAATAACTAATAGAGAATAAAAGAAATGGCTTTCATTTCAAAATCACGACGTTTTAAAAGTTTTTTTAAAAATAAGATAATTATATCATCTATAGCCCAGGGAAAGGGAGTGAGGGTTATATGTATGTCCAATCAAGAATAAAATATATCCCTTTTATATATTTATGAACACCCAAATAAATGAAATAGGTCTCGGTATTCACATAAATAAACAATATAATTTCATGAGAGAAAGGGATAGAAATTTTGAGACCAAATTTCTACAACATAATGGCTAAATAACATGGTTTTAGAAAATAATAAAATGATAGTTTACAAGGGTAAACCACTCATAAATAACTCATATTACAATATAAATAAATAATAAAATGGAGATAATAACATAGTATGGATATTTGACAACATACCACCAGAAAAGGAAACCTGAAAGGAAATAGAAGATCTGATTCATTTTACGAAGAAATTCGGCTACCTAAGGGAATCACATGAAAATTCAGAAAACAAATTGATGAAAGCGGAAATGGTCTCTCAAAAATTAGACATGAAATGGAAAATAAATAGAACATATAATAACATACACTTAACATAAATATATGGAAACTAGTAGACACAACATAAAGGAAGTCATGACTTAAAAAGGGAAGGTGAAATGATCCCTTACTGTGAAGTGTAACTTCTAAATCATGAAGGTCGAGACCTTGGGAGGCTTGAGGGAACCTTGGGAGAACTACATGGGAGGTAATAAGACTAGAACATCGTTGAGGATGATTTTGGAATGAAATGAATGAGGGAAATGGCTTGGTATTTATAGAAAAAGTGAGTGAATAAATTATTAATTTCAAAGGGACACCTCATCGGTGGTATTTGAAAAACCATGGGCTTGCCCATGGTATTTTCCCATGGTATTGGCCACTTGTGACACCTCATAGAATATATCATTATTCATAAGTCAACCAGAAATCTTACATCATTATTACCTCATTAATGATGTCATTAAACACCCGAAACTCAAAACATCATTTTTACTATTAACCTAAAAATCAACTGTTTCAGAAAAATACCTAAAATTAACCCTAACCAAATATCAATTCAATGAATTCCAAAATGAAGTCCATTTTATGAAAATAATTTTCTAAAATTTTTTAATTTAATTTCTAAATAAAATCATTATTTATCCCAAAAATACAACTTTAAAACTATAACTCATTTTGTAACACCTTAAAAGAGTAATCAAGGTCCCATATAATTATAGAATAACTATAAGACAATAAAGTAACAATTCATGATTAAATTTCATGAAAATAAATTTCCATTTTAAATTATTAAATTAATTATAAAATTGAAATTATAATATTTATGGCATACAAAAATACCAAAACATAGACTATGATCGGGTTTTCACTATTAAGATGTCTAAAATGTATTCTTACATTCATGGGTGAAGTTTCTATTTTTTGGCCAAATTACTATTCATTACTTTTCATTACTATTCATTACTATTCATATGGGTATGTTACTATTCCTACTTTACTATTCACTGAAAAGCAAGTTGATCTTATTAGACTCAAAATTTCTTACTGAACATAACTATAAAAGACCATTTCTTGAAAATCATTTCACATTATTAATTATTTAATGAATACAAAAACATTTTAAAATACCCTTTTTCCAAAATTCATCAATAAAACAAATCCTATATTTATCTGGATATTTGAAATTCCCTACTTCGCCATAAGAAGAAATAACAATTTTATTTATATAAAAAATTACACAAAGAAGCTAAGGTCTCGTTACATAGCCCCTTATAACACCAGCATAAGACCTAAGTGTAAGGTGTGCTATGGTGATAGAATCTTGGGGTGGCTCAGACAACATTTCTTGAGTGGTGATTTCTATCAGCTTGAACTTCTCCCTTAGGCAATTCCGTTTTAGATTCATACATTGAAGTTCATCTTGGGATTGGTCCAGAGCAGAGCCTAGTGATGCTACCTCCTTCCCATGCTCTGATAGATGGGCTTCATATGGCTCGAGTCTACTGGATGAGGCCATTAAATCTTCTGTTTGTTTTAATTAACCAAGATAACTGTATTTATAGAAAACATAATGTTAAGATTATAGTTTCCAACGGTCATTTTGACCAACTGTCATATAACAGTTGAAACCCAATGGTCATATTTTAATTGTACCCACTTCATTAATTAAAGGTTATAGTTTTGTTTAGAATAAAATAAAAAAACACAAAAAATTAGGAAACAAAGATAATTAAAAAAGTTTGGGTCATTACAATTTCCCTCAATCCCATTAAACATGATCTAAAACACTCCTCATTATTCTTCAATCCTTAAATAATTAATGTTTTTGAAATAATTAAGTTTCACTACACTATTCCCCAAAAAATATAATAAATATTTTACTCATTAAATCTTATGAATAAATGTTTATATTTATTTGATTCATATGTTTATTCTTTTAAATAACTGAGGATTAAATCTTGGAAATAAACAAATGTTGAATTTTTATTAAACCACAATGTGGGAATAATATTTTTTCTATCTTGCTAAAATCAAATCAAATTTAACAAATATTTTCGATATACTTAGTGTATATCCCTCTTATCCCCTTTCTTGGTGGCACTTAGAAGAAAAACATAATTTCTAAGGTTATCAACATGAACCATGCTAAGGTATACATTGTGTTGTAATTAAAAATTACCTCATATGAACATTCATTGTGTAATAAAATACCTTTACCATGATATCTATAATCAAATTGGTTTTTTAACCCTCCATTAATTTATAATATATTTGTTTTCGAATAAATTTAATTTCATCGATAACTTGTGACACACGCAACACCAGGTTTAAAAGAAACAAAATACTCTGTAAAAATATTATTTAAACATGACCATTATTACATAGCTATTAAATTAGTGGGTATGAATAGAATTAAAATTTTGAAATTTAATATTTTACACCTATATATTTTTTATCAATTTATTATAAATGAAAATGAGAATCATTCTGAAGAAAAATAAATGCTTTCTAAATAGCTCTAATTTTTGTAAAAGACAGTATAGTCACACTTTGTTCACAAAGATTATAGTTAATTTTCTCATATCAAAAAATTTATCTAAAAAAATAAAATTCGTATTTTAATTTTTTTACCATAGTTAGCTTATGGGGAGGTTTAAGGATTTTTTTTAAAAAAAAATCATTTTTGGTGAATCATGAAAAATACTGAATTTTATATGAATCATGAATTTTTATTTAAATTATTTATAGAGTTATATTGTATTTTGATTTATTACTAAATTGAAATTAGTTAAATTATATAACAATTAATCCAATTTGGGTAATTTTAATCCTATTAATATTAAATTTTGATATAATAACCTTGTAATCTTATAGACGTTTTCTCTTTAAAACCCATTTTCTCATCGCGTATAAGAGATAAATTTTAAATTAAAATTTTCCAATTATGATAATTTGTAAAAATTTGTTAAATATATATATATAATAAAAATTTATAATGTCTAACAATTTCTACATAATTTTTGAGAATTTGTTTTTGTGAAAGTAGTTTAAATTAATTACCATAGTTATGGTAAAAATGAATTTACCACGGTGTAAACTAAAAGGATAAATATTTACAATTACCCAAAAACATTTAAAATGACCATTTTATGGCTCTAATTATACCACATATATTATATTTTTGATATGGTCCCATTTTGGAATCTTTTATCATGATTAAAATGAGGGTACAATTGAATTATTTTGAAAAAATACTAGTGTTCCACTCACATCACTTATAAAGAGCCACCCACTCTTATTTCTCTTTGGACCCTTTAAACCTATTTTATTTAGAATATAACTAAATAAATATCTTTTTAAAATCCAAATATTATTACTAAAATAATTATTTTGGGTATAAATCCATCCTAGTAAATATTTATTGCAATCCTCAGTAGGATACCCGAATAAGATGTAATGTTCTTCAACGCGTGTATTTATTTTATTTCATTATTCACCTCCTAAATTATTATGAAACAATTATGATATAATTTCCTCATAATATTATATATACTGGGATGTTTTTATTATAATTTAATACCCAAATACAATATATACTTCTATTAAATATGTTATGAAATCATCATTATTATGCATGGTGCACTACCGTCTCACAAACTGATGTCATTCATTCTTCTACTGCCAAATTTCATAGTTGTATATGATGATAGATATAATATATATATATATATATATGATATTTATAACATATTTATACATGTTTATTCACAATATCATATATATCATTTTAAGATCATATTCTATAGGAGATAGATAAGATCGCTAGTGTGTACTACGGATGACCACCTTGCAAAACGATGTGATTCATCTTTTACTAACGCTTAACATGGAAGGTGGTAAAGATAATTTTAATTCTAATGTGATATACATGGAATTATTATGATATTAGTGACTTAATCATAATTACTAGGTGAATATATATATATATATCACTTTATTTTATACATTTTAACTCACACAAATATGATAACGTTAGTCATGTACATGTGGACTGCCACCTACACAAATTAATGTGGATATCCTCTCATCACAAAACCACTTAGATGATTTATATATTTTAATAATATGGTATATATGACATTATTACCCTTATATAAATATTATATATTACATACCTTCTTCCCATAATGATTATTGGAGAAAGGAAATGTTATTCAGGCGTACGTATGGCCAACCGTCTACTTGATCATTATGTACATAATTTTTCAAAAAAAACAATCATGATTGGTTTTAAAAGGAATATTAGTGTAAAAATATGATAATTATTATGTATAAGATATAACTATATGATATTTGAAAAAACTAGATATTTCATGATGAAATGTGCATAAGAAAACATAGAAATTAACACATGAAACAATGAAAATAATGACTGATTATTAACAAAATAGTGGTAATATATTATTAAAGTATCATATATGATATTATAAATATTAATATGTTTTTTTAAAAAGTTAATAACATGTTTAAAGAATCTATACATGTGGTTAAAGAATGTTCAATCAAAAGGAAGCACAAGGTAAGGGATTTCATCTCTATTTACATTCCATTGTAGCTTATTTGTTATTAGGAACCAATTCTCTCTTTTGTGTTGTAAATAATTCCCCCATAACATAAATTATAATGATAAATTAATAATTATTTTTATTTTATATTTCAATTAGAAATTATTTTATACAATGGGATTTGAATTGAAAATTCACTAGTGGTAAACGTTATTGTTCATTCTAACTTTATTTTTTGATTGATAAAATTCTCTTGTAATAATAACTTTCTTTGTATAAATTTTCATTGGTAATTATATTCCAATTAAATATCCATTTTTTATGATGTATATTATTATTTCCCATTCCAAAAACAATTTTTACATATGGTGTTTACCTTGAATGTTATTTTATTGACTCAAAAAATATTGGAAAATATGAATCCATTAATCAATAAGAATATTTGATTATGAGGAAAAATGATTAATTAATTAAATATTTTACTCTATACGTAAAGGATTATGTTTGAAAGTGGTGATGAGTGGAGATTCTACTTTATATATCTCTTTGATGAATCGATATGTCTCATGAGAAAAACTCAGTTCGACAAATTAAATGGGTTTCTACCTATAGTTTTAAACCATCTTGTGAAAAGTATTGACAATAGAGGCTATCATGTTCCAAAGACATGATGTACAATAATTAAGAGCTTACTTAATTAAGGCATATTTTTTATTATCTATGATATATTCATAATAATATCATCTCTGGATGAATTTTATTCTTAGAATAATGATTAAGTGACACATGTTTTCAATTATTTACCTTTCCATATTGATTATGCCTTATCCAGTTATTTAAATGGAATTAATTCTAAATAATTTACAATTAAATATTGATTATTATTATTAATTAATGATAAACTACATTGTACCTATCCTTTACTAAGTATTTTATCTGAACCATATATTTTTTTCCATTCACTAGGTTATGAAGATGAAATATTTAAACGTGTTTTCATGGATGATGGTCATTTTATTTTGTTATGTACTATGTTTTATTTTATTTTCATAATGTAATATGGGTATCATGTATTTATATAGTCCTCAAAAACTTATAAGATAGTTAGTCCATTGGGATTTTATTTCATGCATCTCTTCCAATATAATAATGTAAGAAGCGGGATTTCGGCTACTGGAGTCGAGGTCGTTACAGTTGGTATCAAAGGATATTTAGTAGAAACATTGGTAAATATAGTAATAAAAAAATATATTATGGAACATAACCCTAAGATAATCATTTAAAAAATTATATAAGAATATCATAATTTTATTTGTAAGGATATGATTATGTGGGTTTTTCTGGCAATACAACCCTGCATGTATACTACATGTGGACATGTTTTTGAAGAAAAGGATACTAGGTGTAATAAATACAACAAAGGAGCATTGGTATAAAACCAGTCACCACCTATTTAATGAAAACATACCATAATGAGAACCTAGTTTGACATAACTGGGTGATATTATTAGGTTAATTAACATTTTATTTACAAACCATTTTGAGGGATTTAAAAATTAAGATATCCCCAAAGAAACCAATTTTTATGATTCTATGATTACCATTACATAAAATTTTAAAATAAATTATGTGTTAAAAAATATTTAAAATTATAAATTATGAATTAAAATTCATAATTTTATTATATAATCATGTATATTCCATTTTTTAGAAATTGTGTCTAGAAAGAAAAAGGGTATCAATACTCATAGTCATTATAGAGATTTTAATACTGAGTAAGCTAATACAACTGGTATTGGAACAAAAACAATTATAGAAATATTAAGTAATTGTAACCACGTTGTTGGAAATAATATTTTCATAATAGAGAATCCTATTCCCCCTCAATATTATCTTATACTAGACCAATTAATGAAATATAACCCCCATCCTTTGGTCGGGAAACTAATCTGAAGGCAGTTGAAAAATGGATTAAGTCCTTAGAGAATATATTTATATCCAAATAATTGGTTAAGAGGAAAAATTTACACTTTTAATGTTTTGTCTCAAAGGAAGTTCTTTTCAATTGTGGTCATTGATCAAAAATAATTGGGAAGGAAAGGAAATAGATGTTATAGAATGGAATTATTTTAAGGAGATATCCTTTGAAAAATACATCTACCTTGAGAAAAAATTAAAATGTGGCCAAAGTTTTATAGATTAATAAAAAATGAAAAATAAAGTGTTTCATAGTATGAGGATACATTTACAATAATTACTAGGCATGTTAAGGATTACATACAGAATATAAAGTGCAAGATTGACCATCTATTAGATGTGATTGATCCATGTATCTGAAGGGCACTGGTCTCTCAAACGTTTTTAACATATGGTGAAATAGTTTTACATTCCATAAAAATAGAGAATGAATACTCTAAATAATAAAATTTTATGGGGAATCAAGAGAAGAATATTTCATCTGAGAACCATGAAAATGGGAATGCATAAAAAAGAATAAAACAAAGTGATTTTGATCTTGTAAAAAATGTGGAAAGAATAAACTTGGGAAATATTGGATGGGATCAGGAGTTTTTTATAAGTGTTGAGATAATTTTCACCATGGTAATTAATTCAAGCATAAGAAAGAATCAATTATTTAAAGTGATTCATTTTTTAATTTATGGGGAGCTATGCATACCAATTCTCCAAGATTCAATAGAATCCACCACAGAAAGGGTAAGCTGAGAAGGGAAATATTATATGATCACTACTGATGAGGATGAAGTACCCAATGATTTAGATGATGATACATTAATCATTTTTTAAAATTTATCTAATTAATTACTTGATTCTGGATCCTTTCAATGATTTATTTATACCCAGTTTTTCAATTTTTTTTGTAATTTTCCTTTCAATTTAAGAATGAAGTTTTTAGTAAAAAATACTAAGGGAAGTCCCATTGTAAAAAAAATGTGTCAGGAAGTCCCCATTATTACTCATATTCTTTTTTATATTTTTTATTCTTGTTATCATACATATTTATGACTTCTATATAATCCTTGGTGTGGACTGGATTTAAAAATATTCTAAAAAAGTTTATTATAAGAAGATATAAATTATGATTTCTACGCAAGATATGAAATACCTTATCTTTATAGCTATGAATTTATCATCTCGGTCATATCTAGATCAACCTGAAATAGATATATTGAATGATATTATTTGTGAGTAAGTGAATAAATATAGATATGGAAAAGGTAATCTCCAAATTGGGGATACACCTATTGTATAGGAATACATTGATTCATTTTACAATGAATTACCTAAAAATACCCCTAGAGAATGAAGTTGAGGTTTCCATTGATTTCATCCCTGATGTAATACTAATATCAAAGACTTACAATATAATGACCACTATGGAATTAATGTAGTTTAAGAAAAAAATAGAGGATTTGGGGGATGAGGAATTTATTCACCCTTGGTTTCATGATGGGGAGCCCCCTTTTATTTTTTTAAAAACTATAAATTGATACATTATGTTGTACACTAATTACAGGAAGATAAATTCTTTTATGATAATGAACATGTATCCTCTACCTATCATTGATGTTTTTTCTCATCAACTTCATAGAGCATAATATTTTCCAAAGATTTCCCATCATTCTGGATATCATTGTTTTCTTGTTATGAAGAAAGATATCCCAAATAAGAAGTTTTTGAATAAGTTATGAACATTTTTATTTTATATTAATGTTATTTTGATCGACAAATATAACCTATGTTTTTAAAGTTTTAATGAAAAAGTATTAAATGAATATATTAATGATTTTTGTGTGGTAAAAAATTATTATATTGTAGTTTATTATAAAATATATGAGGACAATGATAATCACTTTTTGATTATTCATGACACTCTAAGAAAAAAATAGTTATATGGGAAATTTATTAAATGTGATATTTGGAATAAAGAATTTTTTTTTCTTCTCCATATTATTTCTAAGTATTTAATACGAGAAGATAATATGACAAATAAGGATTTCATAGAATATACTATTCCAATTAACATAACTAAGGTATATTGTCTCATTAGTTTTGAAGGTCAAAATCAGTGATTAATTCATATTTTTTCCAATTGGATAACCCACTAACAAAGATTACACGTAATGGGTTTAAGTTTGTTTTATCAAGGGAATGTCAAGAATTATTTGATGAACTAATGTGGACATTGGTCAATGATCTTATATTAAATATAATATCTAAAATTGATGGGTTTTTAATATATATTGATTCATCAAATAAGGTATATGGTTGTTTTAAAAAGAAATAATATAATTTATTTCTTATGTATCATGGAGATTGAATACTTGCTAACAGAACTAACCAAACCACAATACTGAGTAGGAAGAAATAATATTTTGATTAATGATTTAGAGTTATTATCTATATGGTTAAGGATGTGAGATATAGACAGGTAATAAAATTAAAAATTAAATCTTTTCAAATAAAGAGATTAATATTAGACAAAGGAAATGGACTGAGTTACTTTAGGATTCGGATTACTCAATACACTTCAACCATGTGAATTTAAATATGTTACTTGATGCATTAAATAGGAAATATCATGGAGTTATGACACAAATGAGGAATGAGTGGTTTCATATTTTCAGGGATATAGTAAATATCTATATGGGAATAATTATGGAAGTTAAGACATCAGTAATTTATCAAATGAATACAAAACCTTCTTTATTAGAAAAGGTAAAATGCTATCAATATTATAAAGAAAACATTGAAAATAAAATTAAGGCTAAGAATGATGGGAAATTAAAAGACATCATTTATGAAGATGGTGTTATGAAATTTGGAAAGATATTATGTGTTCTATCTATACCATATTTGATAACGGAATTGTTGAATGACTCTAATAGATCAAATTTATTTTTATAACCTTGAAGTATAAAGAAGTATAGGGATTTTAGGGAATATTTTTTGTGGTATAATGTGATTTTAGACATTACTGATTATGTGTCAAGATGATTAGTTTTTCAACCAGTGAAGGTGGTGAGATAACATCATATATGATCCATTCAACCTATCATTATTACCATGTGGAAATAAAAAGATATTACTATGAACATTTCCACAGGACTACCAAAGACTATTATAAAGAGTGGTGCAATATGAGTAATCATTGATCACCTAATCAAATCTACACATTCCCTTTATATAAGAGAATAATTACATCATGGGATCCCTATAAGGCTCTATAATAATGAAATTTTAAAACATTATGGTTCACCAATTTTGATTGTGTTAGATCACGATCCTCATTTTAAATCAAAATTATAGAAAAGTCCTTAGATTTCCATTAATTTTGAGTTCCGTTTCAGCACCACCCAGAATCCTGAAACTAATGAGTAGTATGAAAGGATAATAAAGAACAATGGGAGGCATGTTTAGGTCATTATCCCTTGAATTTCAAGGTATGTGGAATCAGTATTTACAATCATTATATTTTACTATAATAATAGTTTCAACTCAAGTATTAAAATGCTTCCATATAAAGTATTATATTGAAAGAAATGTCACAATCAAACTTTTTTACATTAATCTAATGAAAGAATATGTTTATCCCTAAAAAGTATTTATGAAACAAAAAAGGTAATAATTCTTCAACTTCACATTAAATAATCACATAGTTAAAAAAGTGTTATGTCCATAATCAGAGGAAGGATTTCGAATTCTATCTGAGGGATCATGTATTATTAAAAGTATATATAGTTAAAGGTGGTATAATACTCTATAAAAAAGGAAAACTGTACCCCATGTACACCGGAACCATTGAAATTCTTGATGTAATTGTTGTTTTTTTCTTATTGTTTGGAAATATTTGTCAAATCTCATAAAAGTACATGATGTGTTCCATATATAATTGTAAAGGAAGTATATGAAATTAATAATGCATGTTCTCACCACAGATGAAATAAAACTGAAACACAATCTATCATACTATGAAAAACCTATACATATTATTGATACTAAACACTAAGTGTCTAGGAATAGGAAAACATGACTAGTATAGGTAATTTAGAGATATATCAAAATAGAACAATCTAAATAGGAACCAGAGGATATTATTAAGAACCACCCTAATCTATTTAGAGGGTAATATCCATGAAATTTCACTGTTGAAATTGTAGTAGGACGAGAGAACCTGATAATATAATAATTTAAAATATATATCTTATAGAATAAATTTAATTTTGTTGAAAACTTTTGATGCACACAACAATGAGTTTAAACTAAACATGATACTATATTAAAATATTATTTAAACTAACCATTATAACAAATACATATAATTATTTGGAATTAATAGAATAAAACATGGGAAAATATATATTTTACACCGTTAATTTTTTATATATTGATTGTAAAGGAAAATAAGAATCATTTTGAAGAAACAAGAAATGTTTCATGAAAAAAAATATTTTTTTCTTAAAAGTGATTTACTCGCACATTGTTCACATGATTTATAATTATTTTTTCCCAATATTTTAAATATTATTTTAAAAAGTAATTTTAAATTTTTAATCATAATTCCAAAATTAACTTTCGGTAAACCTTTGATATTTTTCTAAAAAGTTTCAATTTTTAATGAATAGTGAAAAATAATGTATTGTAATTGAAAAATACCTTTTTTTTAAATACATTATAATGTTGAATTATATTTCTAATTGGTTGTAATGTTAAATTAGTTTTATTATATATCATGTAATCCAATTTATTTCATTTGAATCATTTTCATATTAAATTTTTTTATAAAAGAATTTTTGATTTTTTGATTTTTTCTCATAAAAAATATGCTTTCTCATCACATCTAGGAGATTAGTTTTAAATTAAAATTTTATAATTATATGAATTGAATTTGGAAAAATTGATTATATATTTGGGATAATAATATTTTATAACATTTTAAAATTTCATCTTAATTTTTTTCACAAAATTAATATTTAAAAAATAAATAAAATAATTATCACGATTGAGGTAAAAATTGATTTAATAAGAGTTCAAATAAGTTAATAAGGTAAAAAATGACTTAAAAACGTTTAAAACACTAATTTCATGTTTGTGTTTCTACCTCATATCTTCTAGGTTCTATAATTTCTATTTTTGGAATCTTATTTCATGATAAAGATGTGTGTATGATAAAATCCTTCAAAACAATTATAAGTGTGCCACTAACCTCACTTATACATGTTCACCCACTCTCCTCTATTCTTAATTCAATAAAACCTTTTGGTTAGGAAAAATCCTTCCTAAATAACTTCCCAAAATTCCTCCCCTCATCCTAGGAACATTAGTTTTGGTATAAATCTAACCTAGTAATTATTTTCTGCAAACCCTAGCAGGATATTTGAAGTGGAGGTAATGTTCTTCAATAAGCATCTTTATATTATTTCATTCCCCAAATACATAAATTATTATTAAAAAATTAAGATATTATATCCTCTATCTATTTCGTATGCTGGTGTGATGTTATAATAGTTTCATGAACTATTACCAAATCAATTTCCATCAAATGTGTTATTAAATCATCATTCATGTATACGGAGGACTACCTTCTCGTGAACCGATGCCACTCATTCTTCAATTTCCACCTTTCAAGGATGGGTGTGGTTATGGATATAATAAATGTATATGATATTTAAAAAATATTTATACCTATTTATTCATTATATCATATATCTTTTTATATTTCATTCCATATGAGATATGATAACACCAATTGTGTGTATGACATATTACCATCTCACGAAGCGATGTGATTCTTCTTTCACTAACGATTCACATGGAAGGAGATAATGATAACAATAATTTTTATTTGTGATATACATGAAATTATTATGATATTCATGATATATTCATAATTATTAGAATATAATATATTTATTATTTTATTTCATACCATTTAACTCACTTCATGATGAAAACATTGTTTGTGCATGTGTGGACTATCACCTTCAAGAAACAATGTGACTCTATTTTCATAAACACACCCCATGTATGATATATATATAGGTAAATAATATTCCATCTATTATATTATGATAATGATTTAATGATTTTATATTACTTACATACTTTTCATAATGATCATTGGAAAATGAAAACATTACTCTTACATACGTATGTCCTACCATCTCTATGATCATATTATACTTCATTTTAAATAACCATCATTCATGATTGGGTATAAAAGTAACATTTAATTAAAAATGTGATAACTATCTCATGATTATTAATATATATATTTTTTAACTATATAATATACAAAATAATAAAATCTTTGGTTATGAAACATGTCGAATAAAACAAGGCAATTAACACATGAAACAATGAAAATAATTAAATTTTACAAATGTTAGGGTGATAATATTTTGGAAAAGAGTTATATAAGGTATTATAAATATTAATATAGTTATCATAAAAGTTAATAACTTGTTTAAAACCACTATAATTGAGGTTAAAGAACAATATTCCAAAATGAAATTTGAGGTAAAGGATTTCATATCAATTTTCATTCTAGTATGACTTATTAGTTATTATGGATCCATTCACTCTTATTTGGTGTATAAAAAACCCCTTATAATGTAGTATCATGATTAATTCAAAATTAAAGTTATTTTATGCATCAATATAAATTATTTAATCCACAGTTATTTGACTTGAAAATTACCATGATGTAAAAGTTATTGTGAAATCTCACTTTCCTTAGTGTTTGTCAACTTTCTCTCGAAACTGTCACTTTAATGGGAAAATTTTTATTTAGTTATTACATTTATCATACATATTAGTATTATATTACGATGGATATGATTATTTACCAAACTATATACCATTTTTTTGAAATGGTGTTTACTTTCAGTCTAATATTAATAACTAGTGATGTATTGATAAATCAGTATCCATTACTAAATATACATATTTGATAACGAGGAATATTGATTCATGAATTTAAATGATTATTCAAAACATGTATAATGATTTGGGCATGTAGTGATGGGTGGGTTTTGGACTTTATATATACCCATTATGCATCAATAAGTCTCATGATACAAATTAGTTTCCCAAAATGAACAGGGTTCTACTTGTTATTTTAAACTGTCTTGTGAAAGAACTTAGTAATAAAAGATTTCTTATACTTGAGACATTACTTCAAATAATTAAGAAGTTACTTCATTATAAACATAGTTATTATTATCAATGATCTAATCAAAATGATATTATCTCTAGAATTATTTTATTCTATGATTATGGATTAAATTGAAGGTGTTTTCTGTATTTTACCTTTTCATATAGATTATTCCTTATCCCACTATATAAGGATCTATTTTTTAATGTTCCATTTTCATTATTAATATTAATTGATGTTATATTCTGATGTTGTTAACCCTTATTGAGAATTTATCTCACCCATATTTTGTTTAATTTCCCAACGTTATGAAGAAGAATCATTTGAATGATTTTTCATAGATGATGAGGATGTTATTTCATTATGTACTATGTTTTATTATGTATTCCAAATATAAAATGGGTATCATGTATGAATATATGTGTCAAAAACTACTAAATTTATAAGTCTTTCAAGATATTTTTCTTATATATATGCAAATATAATAATTTAAGACACTTACTTTGGGCTATGGGAGTTGGGATCATTGTAGTTGAATCATTATATAAAAAACCTATGTGATCAATTTCTATTTCATTAAGTTTCTATAATTACATTCCCAAAAAATACCATGACCATAGATATAATTATCTTGTTATATTCCTAAAAAAGTTCCTAATATATAATATTATAATAAATAATGTAAGGAAAAAAAATCATTTCTTACAATATTCAATAATGCAGTATCACTCGTGATAAACCGAACTTATCCTACATTATCATGAATATATGTTACCATGGTTTTCAACAGTTTATATAATTGAATGACTAGTAATATCCAATAATAATAATAATAATTTATATGTATCAATACACATATATATGGACAAGGATATCCAATGTCAAAAATGAACAAGATTTCGTATTGGAGGTTCTTGTTTTCATAATCTTATTTATTAGAATATACCAAAGGAGCAAATCATTATAAGGTTACTCGATGTCCTCTGAGTCTCCACCCTTAATTTATTATATAATTTTCATCCATTAATATGATAAAATCCATATATAAAACAAATATTTATGAATATTTTCCTGGGAAATCTACGTTCTCATCACTACGTGGAATTTTTATGACATTTTAGTCTAACACTTTATAATTGGACATTATCTCATATAATGAAACACAAATAAATAATAAATTTATGATGATAATTTTATTAATATTAAAAATCATTAATATATTTAATCACAAATTACATAATATTTGGTTCTACGGAGACAACTCTAATAGACTCTATGAAAGTCTAGATGGAGAAATTTTCATTATATAAGACTCATATTTCTACTTTTCCTCCAAAATAAAAAAGGGAATATTAGGAAATACTAAACAGATGTATGTGGAAATTTAACAACAAGATGATTAATTATTATATCTGGTGGGTGCATGATATATCCGTGGATAAGATAAACTAACCAATTCAGAACACAAATTACCATGTGTTACATTAGAAAATTCATTATTCTTCTCAGCCCGACATGATTCGAGGAAACTGATGTTAGAAGAAGTAAAAAAAATGATGAGAAGTACTTACTCTTATGTAAGTTGTTTTAAAACATCTCTTATTTCCAACCTCAATCTCTAGAATTAATAAAAATGGCATACCACAAAGATTCATTAATAGATGAATCGTCACAATATTTATTTGTTTATATAACACACTTCATGTGCCCCTTCACTGATAAAAAAAGAACATTTAGAAAAGATATAAACATCCCCGATAGTATAAGAATTGAAGAGGTCATGAAGTTTGAGGAAGACGAGTTCAAAATGCAATTTAGTGTTCAATAACTATTTTTATTGAGTATATATATATACTATATTAACCAAGAGGTAATAATTATAATGCATTAAATAGAAGAATTGACTTGATATCAGATCATATAGGGGTTGTTAATATCCAAAAAAATGGAAGACTAAATTGAAAATATTCATTTATCCAATCAATTTAAATATTAAATAATGATATATGATCCTAACAAAAATATGTTAAAGATATCTATTAAAAGAGGGTGTTTCAAGTATTGTGATAAATGACATCCCAACCCCAATACATAGAAGTAAATGAAAATTGGCGGTGCAGAACCATGGTACAAAAATATGACAACCTAAAACAGTTCTCCTTATTTATGACCATGTTATCTATTTTAGAAAATCATTATATATTAATAGATCATATGGAATACCTCATTAAGGTCCATATAGGACGTCAATTATTTTATGTTGAAGTCACTATAACTGATGTGTATTATGAAAAGACTTGATCTAATGATTGTTACACTATAATTTCCTTCACATAGAATGACTGAGAAGAATCCATACTCCAAAATAAAAGACCTCTGGATATGCCATTATAGTTAAGTGATATTGTTTTCATTAATATCTAATTGATAATTGATCTTAGATTAATATCATTCTAGTCCAGAGCCTCTGATGTATGTGTTACAGTGAATTCCATTTTAACTACTTCCATCATATCTATTTAGAAGTATAATTAATGTTAGTAGAATACACAAGAGAGGATTAATCTCATATATCAATTTAGTGATATTATTCAACTCATATTTCATAGAGGTTCACCAAGAGATATCCTTTAATGTTGAACTTATAAATTCCTGGCTCTAGATTCATCTAACAATACATTCACCATACCATTAGTGCCTCAAATACTCCATTGATGGAAAAATATATGAATTACAAGTTATAATACCCCTAATATAGGAACTCATCAGGTCCCATGGGTTCCATTATAAAAAAAAAATTGATCCATCTAATCACTTTCCTTTCATATGATGGTCAACAAGATATCATCATGCAATAATCACCACTAAATAATGAAAGAATTTTTCATAACCCATGTAGATCAACTTGTCCCCTATGTCCATATACTATTGTGTAGGTATTACAAATATTTATTCATAATCTTAACAATCATGTATCTTTAGCCAAGGGAATATGATTCCTTGGGAAGGAATAAAATCCTATGGTTTGGGAACATTTTCCCATTTTCTCATGATAATGGTTTCATGTGAAAAACCCAATTATTTAGAGGAAATATTTAACCCTAATGGGAATAATTATGATACACCCAACCCATATTCTAGACCTAAATATTACTTCATATCATATATCTGATCCTATAATTCCCATATACCTTTCAATCTAATAAATAGCGTGGCAAACGTGGAGATGCAGGGATATCTTAGGAGTTCCCCCACCAAAATTTTAAGAAGGAATCTCTTCCACCATTAAAGAAAGTATATAAGTTAATCTTGGTGTATAGTTATATCTATGGATTATATTGATTAGTGATTCAATAGACCCTGAATAAAAAAAAATCTAATTCCATAAATAACACCATGATGTTTTTTTTAAAATTATATATAAGATTCTAAGTTTGATTTTGATTTGGCTACTCATCAAATAGGTTTTATAGATGAAAAACGAGGCTATAAATAAAAATACAATAAGATACATCCATCCCATTTTACCAAGATAGATGGAAAATTTGGAAGGATCATTAAATCCAAAAACATCTGAGATGTTTTATACCAAAAATATCTCCCCAGTATTGTCCTCATTTTAAATTATAATGATAAAATTCTATTGCATGTTTATTTTAGGGATTGTATAATAATAATTTTTTAATGGATTATTACCTAGTATCAACTAATAAAATTTCTTTTGATACAATAAATATTTTATTTGACCAACCCTTTCATGGATCAGTATTTTAGATATAACCATCATTGAATGACCCCTGATAATTAGGAGGTTATTGACTTAAAGGTTCCCTAAGAGGTATAAAACTATCATGTGATTCCATTTCAATTAAATAATATTGTATCCACATATCTAAACTCTATGGAATATACATACATGACACAATTGGGAAATATTATATAATTCTATTCTAATGACTTGGTGTTTATGTCTCAATAACGTTTTGATCATTTTTCAAATCTTGAAAAACAATATGAAAATTATAGTAGCTCTACTTTAGAATGATACCCTTAAAGTGATATTTAAGGGTTAAAGAGATGAAATTTCACATCATTCAAGAACATCCTTATAGAATCTTGTTCAACCCTAAGAACACCATGGGGATATTGATATGTCACCTACTTTGAATCTAAATGAACTAAGGGCAATCTAGGGGCATCAACCCAATACTAGATACTTCATTTCAAATCACAGCTGTAAATTTTATCAATCAAAAGGTTAATAAATAATAGATTCACCTATAAGTGTTATAAATATTAATAGTAATATTTTAACAATATTATGAAACTTCATCTTCATCCATCAGTTTTTATTCCTTATGTGGAGGTAAAGACTGTTATCCTTTATATGGAAACACTATTTCCTTCTCTTGACATAATATGCTCAGAAAAAATATTTTGGAAGGGAATTTTTATTATTATCTAAATTAGAATAGATCATAAACTAAAAACAAATATTCTAATATTGAAAATCATTTCATGGTGTCGATCTTAACACTATAAAATCTATGTCATTACATTTTGCATCATGAGGTCTATTTTATCTAACATATTATCTAATAAAATATATCCTAATTCCCATATTGTTAATTATTTTTCTAGCATGATTTGTGGTTATTATAAAGTAGTTTAATATATATTTCAAGTCATAGATAGTGACTGAGAGATTGAAACTGTTTGATTTTCATTGCAACCCCTATTCCAGAGAAGTCATTATTAGACATAGATCTCTTCAATTATGTGTTTTACTCTATCTATAACACTTATCACAAATGTCAAATGGAAATTGATAGTGCCTCTAAGAATACAATGGGAAGGAGGAAGGAAAACCTAAAGAACATTTGTTTTGTCTTATGAATTTCAATTGTCTCCCTAAACAAAGAATTTCTTCCTTAAATATTCATTCTATTAGAAGGATACACCAATAATGAAGTGGAATAAAAATCCCCCATTGTTAGTTTTGATCTAGAAATAAAAATACTCATTTCTATTCTAAATAGAAAGGGCGACTCAGAGTTGTTCATCAAGTTGATAGATGGTGAATATTTTATTAGTATTAAATAATTGATCCCATATATTTATTATTTACAAGTTTCGATAGCTGAATTCCCCGCGGGGCTAACATTGACTGACATTACAAATTCATTGTGTGACTAAGATGATGTATTAGATGATATAGATTCAAATTTAGAAGAACCATAATCATAAAAAAGGCCATTCACATCACATAACACTAGGTGGTTTAATAATTAATTCATATTGATATAGAATAAGTTAATGTAATCAAACCTACCCATAGTGAAGAAGATTTCATATCATCACTTAGTGATACCATAATTGAATGAATTATTTATTTAATACACTATCTATAAATTGGGATTATACCATAGGATTTATATGAGAAATAATAGATTTAGTAGTGGGTTGTGAGTTTCATCATCTACGAAGGCTTGAATTCTCATAAAGTCCTATAAGAGTCCTCCACGAGTGCATTGAAGGGTAAGATTCCCTAGTTGTTAAATTGGATTTCAACATCGAAACCATTAGAAGCCATAAGTCAAGAGCGATGATATTTTATCAAATAAAGATAATTGTATACATATATACATTAATGATAAAATACATCATATATTTCATAATGAAATATCATATGTGTCTAATAAATACCAATTTTAACCATAAACCCCCAAAACATCTATATATAACAAAATATTCTTTGTCATTTGTTTTATGGTGAATTAATATAATGAGTCCATATACCCCATAAACATATAGTATATTCATTTATATAATTACTACCACCAACATCTTCTTTATATAAGTTGAGGATATATCCCTCAAGGGAGATGGAAGAAAAATAATTTTCAAATTTATGATATCTAATATCATTACACAATATGGTTTCAGTAAAAGATAATTTATGGAAAAAATCCCATTTTTCTGTACATTTATGTTCAAAAATTCATATCTAGAATTAAATATTCATTTAAAACATTCCTTCCAATATCATGAAGTAATAAATAGATAAATAATTTCTTTCAATAAAATGAAATCTAATATCCCTCAAAATATGATGGATAATGACAAGAAGTCTGGGGTTGGAAACCTCATGTATTCTCTGTGGTATTATCTCAATAAAACATGTACTCCAAAATTTTAAACTTGATATTATACTATATATTAGAAAAATATAGTCCTTCCCATTGAGTTTTGGATTCCATTACACAACATTGTTATCTATAAAAAGTTTTTTTAAGATAGATAGTACCATATATATCTTTATGAGTGAGAGTGAATGATTGAGAAAATATTTCAAAAAATTTACATATTTAAAATTAATCAAAACTAAGTTACAAAAGAATTAAAAAAGTTTGTTTCCATTCTCTCACACATTCATGGAGGACGTATATTTTCCTTTTTAACTCTAATTATACAAGAAAATGAACCCCTAACATTTGATCCATGATGGTAAAGACCTTTTGTTATACAAATGGTCTAATCAAATGGTGACTAATTTCTAATCAAAATATATGGAGAGCATGTGAACCCCCCTTTATAACCACCAATATAAATATTTTCATGATTTACTTTTATAGAATTCAAATTGGGTTTAGACATAATTATTGTGAAACAATAAATTTAATTTAATATTGTCTACTCTATATGATTTTAAACTACTAAGAATAGGTCCTCTTCATTGAAACCAAAACAAAAATACACATAATGCACTTTTCAAGCGATGTTAAACTACATGATGCATAGTACATCTTGTCATACCATAATCCTATTATAGTGGATAATTTGTTGAGACTCATATTCCTTATTTTTGAGCCAAATCAACATTATAATCCCTAGTACAATGTTCCTTATCCTTGAAACTATGTCATGAAAAGATTATTATCACCAATGTAAGAACCCAAACTATAAATGGTATTGTCCTCTTACGTCAGTGATTAAATACTTATGGATAAACTAGCCAATCCTAGTGCCATGTAACACATGTCCTATGACCAAAACCACCCCACCCCATCCTATTGTTTGTGTCCTCTCAATTTACATTGGGTTTTACTCAATAAAATATATATTAAGAAATTCATTAAACTATGTTTGATTTTATTCTTATTACCTTGGGATATAAATTGACATATAGATTCTCTATATTGAGACCAACAATAAATTCTAATCAATCCCCCATATTAATATATAGTATAATCCTTAACTCATTTTCATGGAATTTAGATATGGTTATCTAACTTTCTTCATGATACATATTGACGTAAATTTCCCCCACATAGAGGCCCTCATCATATGACCATAAAATGAATGGAATTGAGTCCCTGTCACATTGTTTTGAACTGCACAACATATAATTCATTCCAGATGACATTAAGCTATATTTAGTGGTCTATCATGTATGAACAAGAAATATTTGAAGCAATATATCACATATGATCTCTAGTAAAAAAATATATTCTTACATATGACTTGAATTTACAAAGTAAAAAATTCCCACGGTGTAAGAGCTCACCCAAATTTGGATATCTCTTTCTCCAGATATGTTTATGGTATGATTACATTTTCCCATATTGGTGTCATAATTTTTCTAAACTATGATAACAATAATTCCTCGCATATAAAATAACTATATGTGTATCTATTACTACTATTAACTGATAGATAATGACGTTAGGATCTCTTATCATACTAATAGATACAAGTATTATTAACTACAACCCTCTTTCTATCTTATTTTTGGTATTTATCATTCAGTTCATGTTCCTCAATGTTCGAACATTAGAATACATATATCGATATATTTCCATTTCACATGGCCTAGATCTATAAAATGACTTGCATATAAAAAATACATGTGAAATGATTCATGTTTTCATATGATACACCTAGATATAAAGATTACATGCCCAAAATGAGTAGTCCCTTATAATTACCATTAATCATTTCCATTTTAGGTTAAAAAATGTGATGAGATATATTAATAATAATGTTGGGATTGATTCTTGTTGTGGATGGATATGTAGCATCATCTAAATAATTATTCCCAACCATAGGTCATATCCCATTAAACCATTGATTAATCATACTATTTGGTCTCACTCATTCGCACAGGGTTCTCATCTACATGTATGACTCTAAGGTGAATAAAAATCATATTTTTTACAATCCAAACTCATAAAAAAATAACACTAGGGTCTACATCATACGAATTTAAATTACACGGAACCAGAGTCTGTATCACATGATATTAAATTACATGAAATATGGTTTGTCCAACATTAACATAAACTATTTAGGGTGGTAAATTCCTTATTTACTAGATTCCAAACAAGTGAATTATATCTATGAAAAGTTGTTTGTAATTTTGTTCATATCCACATGCCTATTCTAGTGCAATATAATCCAATCCCGAGGAGAGATGATATTTTTTATGAATTGAAAAATCCCCGAATATTCTCCAGGTTCCATTAACATGCTATAGTGGGAAATTCCCCTTTCCCTATATATGATATAGATATATGCTAGAATTAGCTTCTGTAAGAATTATGTATGTATTGATAATTATTAGTTCTTTATACATAAAGATATATAAATAATGAATTTTAGAACCACCCATAGATTCTATCACTACCAAATCCATCCTAGAGTATGATCTCATCATTTATGTCGAGTATTTCTATATAAAAATATATTATATGTAAGGGAATATTTATTATGTTTTGAATATAGATTGATTTTTTGTAATTTTAGGATATATATAAATCTATGAACCCTATATTTGGAAACCATATATAGTTCAAAATATATATCCATTTCACATAATAATACCTATTTAACATAATGATGATTATTTTATGACCATAGTGTTCCAACAGCTTTTTGAATGTTTCATTTCAAATACATAATTCATGCATCATGAATTCTGAATTCCCATAAACCATTCATTACTACCAATTTTGAGTAAATTCGGATCCATGGGAAACCCTTTCATGGTTCTCATACCTCCATATTTTACACATTCATCTAGATAAAATTTTCTTTCCTATGTAGATGATACTATAATATCTTTATCCCTAAATATATTTTTAGGTAACTTGTTATTTGAATATTTGTCAACAATCAACTTTAGCATATATTTACCATCACATCGTCTTGATCAAAATATATTATTTCTTTATTTAAATTATTTTTATTCATTTTTCAATGTTTTTTGGATGCTTTAAGATCTTCATCCCGATATGAGTTTCCACATCACACCACTTATCAATTATTTAATAACCACATCCCTAAACAGTCCCCACCACCACATATGGTATTTTAAACAGGAATTTGTCCCTTTATTCACATTATCACATAACCTTTCTCTTTCCACATATGCTATGAAATCCAATAGTTCAAAAAATATTTCCGTAAATTATATGAATCACTCTCTGAGATGAAAAATATAGGTATTGGGCTGTTATATATAGTGGGGTTTTCATATTTAACATTTCCATGGAAGAATTCTTTATATTTGGTCAAATTTGTGTTCTCTTAATCATTATATACTATTTTTTTTATAATTTCAAGCTTAATTTTTTCACATTACCTTCTGAGATAGTCTTTATTAACATGAAAGTACATATTATTGTTTGGGGTATCACATCAATGCAATATAGACAATATCATTATTTTTTTAAAAAAATATATGACCATAAAATTCAGTCCTTATTGATTAGAATTACATGACCCTTAAAATAAAAATTAAATTGATATACAAATTAATAGTTTGGACACCCATAATGGTTATCTAGAGAAATAGTAAAGTATCATCTATCAAATTTATATCATATCTTGGATTTTGAAAATGGTAGAGCATTAATGGAAGAAAGAAATAAAATTATAGTAGAAACAATAACGTTATAGAAAAAGAAATTATATTCTTATTGGACCCACTATTTTTGGGAAAATTTGAAAAAGATCATATACCTTATCTCATAAACAAACATTTGATAAATTTCAAGTCATATTCATTCAACAAAATATATTTTTTTGAACTATATTGTAACCCCCATGGTTCTGAATTCCTACTTGGAAATCATTTTCCCTAAAATTAGACCTCATTTATTAATTTTTTTGATTATTATGAACTATTCATTTTCTATCAATAATGAGTGAATTCATATTCGAGGAAAACATTTTCAGGGATTCATGTTTCCAAATTGGAAACTAATAACAAAAATATATATTCATATTGAGTAGAAGAACTCCTAATCTATATATGATCTAAATGAATCATTTTGGGACCCATCAATAATATATTTTCAACAGTCATACTCTTCAAACATGTTTCATACTATGATTTTCAATTCAATTATATCATGTTATAGTTTTCATGTCCTACAAACTAGGTATTCAAGTCAATTTAACACCCTATGTGTTACACATTCACACTTCATACCCATTTTCAAGGAAGTAATATGACATCATATTATGGATCTTACACAATTATTTGTCTCTTCAGCAAAAATAATGTAATAAAATGGTCTAGGACCATGGAAAAAATACTGAATTTACCCTTCAATGAGGTGTTATATACCATTATTGGGCTCCCCTATCCATGTTGGTCCTTTTTATGGTGTTGCAAAATAGATTATCTCATCACCTCATTCCTAACATTAAAACTTATAATCATTTGTTTGAACACCATGAACATAAACTACATATAACTTTTTAAAGATTTTTATAATGATGAAGGCCCTAATTCATTATTTTTGGGTCAATATTTTCTTCCATATTCCCTCCATCTTTATTAAATATTTCCAATCATATACCTCAATAAAGTTTGGCCAAAGAATCAGGACCCTAAACAAGATGCACTTATATATGACAATGTCTACATTAGTGGCATTAGTTTCTACATTCATTTTCGGGTTTTCAACATGCCATCTCAAATACCATATCATAGATGGTTATTTTAATAGATTAGCATGAAATTAAAGGAAACACATTCCAACGGATAAAATAATTTAGTATTTTTGAGAGACTATATACATACGTTATTCTAATATTACATCTAAAGACTAGAAATATTATATCATATTTATTAATGAAAAATATTATTTCTTTTAGAAAATTTGTTATTTCATTTATAGATCCATTCTTGGTAATATGGAGAATGGAAAACAATATAAATTCCGAGACCAAATGATGAATAAGGGAAATAATATAACAGAAGATATTTTAAAATAAATATGGATTGAATAAATAATAATAATATATGTCATATAAACAATAACATAAAAGGATTATAAATAAATTGACGAAACAATAACATGAATAATCACATGTATAGGAACAACAAGTTTCATAATTATATAGTGCATAATACTAGAAGTCATAATCTAACTATCAAGGCCTTATGACAAGAAATCATATATAAGCAGGTAAGGAATATTCAAAATACCAAAAAGTGTTTTCATCTTGAGACCTAATAATGAATGTAGGGTTTATAAAAGTCCCTTCCCTCAATTACTAAGTATAATGCATTCTTCATATGAATCATGTGAATAAAAATTCAGCACATAATAAACTTAAACATTAATATTAGAAAACTATCTTCCAAAAATGTTAATATTTCCCCAAATTAATAAATATAACATGATCATATGACATCCAGATTAATATGGTGGATGGAGTCAAAAGATAATATCCCTTGTAATATATAATAATTACTAGATATTGTTTTCATAGATGTGAATATAATAAAAATATAACTGGATGATTTATTTAAAATAAATATACATTTCATTTTTAAATAAATAATTTTCAAGTAAAAATTTTTCTATAATATTATGAAAAAAAAATTCATTGAAAATAATCACATAAAAGTTTAACATAAACTTCATATTAATGAGTATTCATGATGGTGTTAAAACTATCTTAGGCGATGTAAGTTAAAAACAACATTCTCTTCACTCCTTTGGTAAAAATCACTGAGATTGGAAAATAAAAAAAAGATTACTTTTAATTTCTTTTATAGAAATTCAAACTGGGTAAAAAATATTTAATATATCATTTGATAATAGTAAATAAATATTTATGAATATTTCAAAAAAATATATAGGTGGAAAAAAATATTCCTGATTGAATTAATCATTTAATTTTTCCTTAATTTCTTTTGGTCTTATTGAGTTCCCCAGAAGGTAAAAATTAAACTAACGCTTTAAAAAACTATTAAGGACTAGATTAAAATAAAATTTATGTGGTTTAAGATTGAATGATCTTATAATTTCCTCAAGGGACACTAAACCATAAACAATCCCCAAAAATGATGAGATTGCAATATATACACATACCTCATGTATCACTTGCTTTGTATGCCATTTTACCCTCATTTATAAAAAATTTTAATTTATTATAATTATATAATATAACCATATACATATTTATAATATCATATTTGATCAAATTATAACATTTCAGGACCCATTTAATAACAATTCTTTATTAAAATCACCATTTTGAGTGTTTACTAGTTTTTTTCATGTCTGTTTTGGTTAGGTAGCTTGGTTACTTAAATATTGATCAGGGATACCTAATATGGATAATATTAATAATTATATAAACATCATATATATTCATTATATATATTTTTTGAATCATCCTGTAATGTTATAGAAACATAAATAAACTACACGATTATTGGAGACGGCAGGACATACAAATGCATGAACCCTGTATTATCTATTTGATGGATGGAAGTACATAGAGATAAAAAATAATTAACCTTTATAGAATCATTATAATATCATATATATCATATATATCAATTTAAAATTTTCCTTTTTTCGATTTATGTAAACTATAAGTGAAATGTGATTCACATCACTTCTTGGAAGTGGTAGTCCACACGTACACTCGAGAGACATTATCATTTTCTAATAGATTGGAATGTTAAAAGGTATATATGATACTACAATTCAAGAATAATTATAATTTGATAGAAAACGTACATAAACTGTAATACCATCATAACAACTATCCTTGAAATATGGTAATGGAAAATAAATTGAATCACAACGTGGAGGTGGTGGTCCTCATGTATGCATGAGTGATACATTCAGTTCACATGTGAGGGAGAATGATATTCATATAGATTATAGTAAAATATCAACATATAATATATAAATATATAATTATATCTTAATTTTTTTAACATAATTTAATGTGGTAAAAGAATATGAAAAAAGATATTCGTAAACACTATTATATTATTTTAGGGAAAAATCATTTGGATCTCTTTATAAGGATAATAAGGTTGGACTTTTAGTATAGAAACACCTATATAATGTGTCTACTGATGGTTTTAGAGATATTTTTAGGTTTTAAATGAGCTATATGGCTCACGATATGTGAATAATTGAGGGGAGTTGGTACTTGATTATAATTGAGGATATTGGAACACTTATAAATTTTCAATGTTTTAAAATATATTTAAGTCAATTTATTATAATAATGGCTCCCAAATAACTCATATGATAAATTTATAAGTTTGTGGTCAAAATAGAATCATCAATTTAGTTTCAATAATTTTTTAGGTCATTTTATACATTTTCATTTGATTTAACTTTTTTGTTAATTTTTATAACCTTAACTGTGGTAATAAATTATTCTATCTTAGCTGGTTATAGTTTAAATTTTAATTAAAAAATTGATATAATATGGTAATGGGATGAAATTTTAATCCATTTATAATCCAACTTTTCCACTTGAAATATATTTTTGTTTTTTGAATAATTTAAGAGAATATTATTTTTCGTAAAATATCCTTAATGTAATTCTTTACACTATTCATTAAATTTTAATTTAATGACATGAAGATAATAAATTAATTTAAATTTATTGTCATTATAAATATATTATTAATTATTATTAATCATAAAATTCAAGTTAGATTATCAATAATGTAAACTAATTATAATTTTGATGTTTTTAAACTCATTTAGTATGATATTTCAGTACTTGAACAAACACTGCGTTAGCATTGTGTACAATTTAAATATAATTATACAATTAATAGAAACTAAAAAAACAAAATTTCAAAAATTATAATGAAATAATTAAAATTTTATATTCATTTATAACATATTGTTATCCTTTTATGAAAATATAAAATAAATTTAAAAGGAAGAGAGTAATATTATGTATTTTTCTTTACATAAAATTTTATATAGGTTATTTTCATGGAAAAGTGTCACATAAAAAATTAAATATCTACCATTAGGTGAAAATTTTAGAAATAATTTCTTCAAATAATAATTAATATGAAAATATTTTTTCAAATTACTTAGTTTTATACTAGTTTAACTCAATTTACCCTTTTATCATAGTGAAAAATCATTATTGTTTTTAATATTCATCATGAACAAAGATTTAGTTAAAATTTATAAATAGTATTAGTTTTTCATATTAAAAATAGGTATTCTATTTTACTAAATACTATCGCTTTAATTGGTAGAAATTAATTTTATAATAATCCCATAAAGTGTGATGCAAAACTGTTTTCTAATAAATTATTTCTGAATTAGGAAAGTATTTTATAACAAAGACCAAGATTAATGGTTATCAAAAATGTGTAAATTTAATTAAATAAACTAATTTAATTTTAAAACAAAAATAAATTAATGTTATTATTTTAAAATACTAGAAAATAAATGACATGTTTCTATAAAAATCGTTATTTTCACTATTCAACCAATAATTGTTTTTTAAAATTCAAAAAATTAAATATAAGATAAATGTAACATAATAATTTAAAAAAGTAATTAATTATAGAAAACAATGTTAAAATAATTATAGGGGTTTAAATCTAATTATTGAGTAAATCTATATGTATTGGGTTTTTGTTTCTCTAAAAAGATCATAAGAAAATTGAAGCGCATGTGTTAGATTCTTCCCTCCTTTAAAAACATTTTCTTAAAAATTTACATAATTTCTCCTCAGGAAAATATTTTAGTAGTTCTCCATCATAAATTATTCATTTTCCCACTTCACCTCTTCAATATCATGATTAATCCAAAGTACATTTACCATCCATGTCATTTGATTCCTCAAAAATGATTCTCTAGTGTCGACAATATGGATGGGATCTTCATAGTAAGATAAATCAAGTATAATTATTATTTACTCATAGGAGAGAAGATTCATTGGATAGGGAATGTTCCTCTTCATAAAATATATATGAAAAACATAATTTAATTTAGAGTGGCTATGTGGATTTTCCAAATAGTAATCCACAATCAGGTTCTCTCTAAAATAGAAAAATGTTTGATGCACCAGGGGGACAATTTCACTATCTTATCAATTATTATAACATCTTTCAATGGAGATAAGTTCATGAAAACATGAAATCTAATTTAGAAATATAAATCATTATTTTATTTTATTTTAGAATAGATCATTTTCCTACATTGAAATATTTTAAAACGGGTCTGAATAATCATTACTTTTGTTTTCGTCTCCAACACAAGTTATAGGCCTCCAAGATTGCTTTCCAAAAATTCATCCCAACGATTTGGTGGGTGAAATCTCTTCCCTTAAAATAATTCATACAGTTTAATTTTAATACATTAATGGATGTTATTATAATAGGGAAAATCTAGCAAAGGTAAATACTACTCATACTTAAATTGTAAGTAATGTGAGCACCACATTAACATAAATCATAATATTTGAATAGTCTTCTCATACTGCCCATCAGTCTGTGGATGATAGGTGGTACTCAAATGAATCTCAACATCAAAATAATTCTGAAGAGACTTATAAATTTTCAATTTAAATGGTAGATCTTTATCTGACACAACTAAAATATTTTCACTACGAAGTTTTACAAAATAATTTATATAGAATAATAAAAGGTTGATAAAATGGTAAATATTATTTAAAAGTGTGTAAATGTATATATTTTGTGAGACTACCAACAATAATCAAAATGGTTTCATTTATTTTCAGAGTCTTTATTGATTGAGTGAAAAATTAAATAATAATATTTTCCAGTTTCCATATTTAAATAGGTATTGGTTGCATGTCTCCTCCAGTATGTTTTCTCTCAACATCCAAAAGTTAATAAAATAAAGTTCCTTGATACATAATAAACAATTCATCACTTCATATAATCTCAGCAAGAATATTCCAAAAAATCTACAAACATCTTTGTGCTACCATGGTGATTTAGGGAATTGATGCTATGATCATCATCTAATAATTACCTTTTCTAGCTCATGTATAGATGGGAAACATATCCTCTTTTTGAATTTACAAACACTGTCATCCCCAAAAAATTCCACTAATTGCCTATTACTACCAACATTAATTTTCATTGAAAAATACACATCAACAGGCTCAGAACGTTTCATTTTTTTCAATAAAGATGTATTAGAAATAATTTGAATGTTGAATAATATTTTCCTTACCCTAATAATTCCTTTATCTAACTTTACTAGTCACCTAAATAAATAATCATTGACAATCCTAATCATAGTCAGAACTCAAATATCTTTCTTACTCAAGGAATTATCTACCTTATTATCCTTTTCAGGGCTGTAGTGTTTCAAGAAATCATAATCTATGCATAGTTTTAGTCATATCCATTTCCACATGTTGAGAAATTTCTAGGAAAATATATATTTCTGACTCTTATGATCTATGTATATTGTACACATTGGATATAATGATATTGTCTCCATAACTTCAAAGAAATGATTACATCTTCCAACTCAATATCATGGGATGAATGGTTTTCATCATTTATCTTTAACATTGCTGATATATTTATAATATCTATATCATTTTGAATAAGAAAACATCCAATCCATGTATCTTATGTTTCAATCTATATGATAAATCTATCCACTCCTAATGGTAGTGTCAACACTGATCCCTTGATAAAATTCCTCTCAAATTATTCAAAATGTTCATTAAATTTCACTATCCATAGAAACATAATCCTTCTATTTTTAAAATTGTTTAATAGGTCAAATAATAATATATATTTGTTTATGAAAAGGATGATAGTAACCAAAAAATATGAGGAAACTATGCACCTCAGTTATGCTTTTTTGTATAGGCCACTCTTTGACTAGATATTTCTATAATAGATCAACTGATATTCCATCTCTAGAGAATGCATACAAACCTAGTTATTCGATGAGATATAGATCCTTTAATGGTTAAAAATTTTCAGTTTCAATTTTTCAATATGGCATAATATGAATTACCTTTGAGTTTATAGAGGTATCAAGGGTTTTTAGGGATTGTTCGGATCCCATAACAAAACTTTTGGGTGTAAATGGATAGTCACATGGTTAGTAGAATTCCTACGGGGGAAGGTATCATAGTTATATTTAAATAAAATATATTGGAAAGTGAAAATATAAATGTTTTATAGTTAGAAGGACCCTATGAATTTCAGTTCATGGTCATGAAACAATGTTTGTTATTTTTATAGTGGAGATTCACATAGTTTGAGAACAGTTAAATGAACCGTTTGAGGAGACCATGAAATGTTGCCCTTCCTACAGAAAAGGGTGCATGGTTGGCACATGGTGTAGACATCCGTGCAGCCAAATCATGTGGACCATTAAATTAGGTGAATCTAAAAAAATACCCTTAAATAATCTTACTTCTAACCTAATTTCTCATCATCTAATTCATTGGATAAAACCTCTCCCTTGAGAGATTTTCTTAGGATACTATCCTAGGAAGTGGGAGAACTTCCTTATATGGACTTAGATTCAATAACCATTAGTCTCATTGGATCTTCATCAGTATGATATCAATTTATTTTTATCCATTATTCAATATTCTTAGTATCAACTACACTTTTTAGGTGAAAGATAATATTCCCAATTTTTTGGTTCCTCACTCACTCTTGTTTTTCTCCCTATTAGAGTCGAATTAAGAGATAATACTAGATTATCTATCCATTACATACCTATGGTAGGGGATGTCATACTCTTCCATTAAATTTGAGGTGTTTATATATATTTCATTGTGATTCACGACCAATTCTCAGAGCGACACTTGTTAAATGCATTTTAATCCTTCAATTAAATTAATAGGTATGACATATTAAAGGAATGAGACTTGATAATAATTATTTAAAGGCCATTATCCCTGATTTCAAAACACCACTTTGGGTGTGCTTTTAATTTCATGGACCACCATGGGAGACTCTTGAATTTGGTTGCCTTAGGATGTGGATTTTAACCCCATACTATGGGATGTCAATTGTGAACTGAATTATGAATTAAATTGATGAATTGAATTGTGAACTAATATGGAATTTTAATTTTAATATTTATTTAAAATTGAGTTTATAAAGAAAATGGGATGTCATACATATCCATAGAAACATGATATGTATTGGTTTGTTTAACATGAGATGTTTGTTATAATGAAAATCTCCTGTGAGTAAAATTAAAGGCTAAACCTTCTAAAAATAAACAATACATCCTGCCACCTTATGTGGTGAGGATTAATTGAAAAACTTAAAGAGGTGACATTTAAATGTTTGAGTGATGTTGAATAAATTTTATTGAATTGATTTAATGATTATATGCCTTTAGTGGCACATGTATTCATAGATGAATTCCATCAATATATTTATTTGGCCTCTGTCTTGTTTATGATTGGGTGACACATTTACTCATTATATGGACAACTAAGGATTAATTGATGGGGGTTATTGTGATATTATTGATGGATTATAGGACTCATTTTGGATTTCTATGGATGGAAACAGGGTGAAGTTGATCATATATTCCATGGGTGATACCTGGGCTCCCTTAGGGGACATAAAAGGATAAAATTGAGTGGAAATGATGTTATTTCACACCTTGAGAGATACCTGGGTCCCTATGAGGATCACCATGGATGGGGTTATAAGGTGTTGGTTCACATTGTACCTGGAGCAATACCTAGAATCCAAAGAGGAATGCAAGGATGGGCTCAGGTTCTGAATTGAACAATGAATTAAATGATTTATAAGATATGCATTCTAACAAAAAGCACAATCTTGGATTAGGCAGAGTCTTATACAATAAAAATTGCATGTTTATGAATCTCCTAAGAATATTTAAAATAGGGTTTGGTGGGGTATGCATCGGGTCCCATGAAATTTTTAATTAAATGAGATTTAATAATTAATTGAACATGATTATAAATGATATATGCCTGACTATTAATTCAGATACTTACTATCTAGATGAAATTGATTAAATCAATTGGTTATTCAATGAGAACCAAGAATTTATAGGATGTTTACTTCTTTTACATCCTTTAATATTCTATTAATTCCTTCACACATTTTTTCCTATAATTATTACTGACTATATGAAATAAGACCTTGGGTGTGTTCCTTACAAGATTATGTCTCACACCCTGTTTGGGTTGCCAATGGGTACCTGAACAGACTATATGATTGTAGGTATGACAGGGGACAACACCTTACTATAGGCTCTTCAATACTTATTAGGTGTAGGGGAGAACATGAATAAGGTCTGGATCATGATTCTAGATGGATAGTTATTATCATTTTTTTCACCATTATTACGTGAATTTTACTGATTTCATGTATACATTTTTGGCTATTTTTTAAAGACATATGAAATGTATTACCATCATTTTATATGATCATCCTTTTATAATCATTATCTATTTCTACTGTTTATCTATTGTTTGATTTATATTACTACTTCTGATTTTGTATGTCATTGTATGTTTGTTGTGTTACACATTGGGGGTGAGGGATAGTCTTCCCATTGAAAAACCTAAGCCCTCATTACTAGTTGGAAACCTCTGGTGTTTAGGGAGATGGGATTGAGGTTATGTGGCTGGCCTAGTTCGGGGCACTATTGAGTGGAATCAGAGTCTTGGATGTTACAAATTGGATTTAGAAAATTTATTTTCTGGTTGGATTTATTTTTTAGTGACAATATACATGGAAATAAAGGATATGGATACTGGTAAAGAGATGTTCCTAGTAGAATCTAAAGTACATCCAAGAAAAAGTAAAATTTCTTCTATATAGACTCCTATTTTTTATATTTTGGCTATTACAGTTGATTTGATTCCACCATTTGGTGATGAAATTTAATTTTGATGTTTTTATTGATATGATTATGGGTTATATTTTGTTTCAACCAAATGAGATAAAGTTTTTCCATCTCATAAATCATTTTAGGAACTTTACAGGAAATAACATTCAATGAAATATGTCATTCTATTTTGTATGCTTTACCTATCACTTATTATTGTAATAGGATCCATGATAGATACACCTGATGTTATGATAGGTATTGTTTAATTTATTATGGTGTGTATTAGGTGAATTCCACATTTTTATTCATGAGGTGTATGGGCCCTTAAGGATAAGAATTCTGTGAGCCAGTAGTTTATCCTTTTTAAGTGAATTATGATAAATGTGATATAATTTAAATGGGAAATGAGTATTAGAATGAATTAGAAACCAAAAGTATTTATAGAATAGAAAATAACCCAGAACCATCTTTAGTAGTGCTACGTAAGTAGTAACTCTTGCTTCTGTATGATATGGACATTTCCCAGACCTGATATAAGGAGTAGGGGTCATGTTCTTATATAGGGAGGCTTACACCTATCAATTTTTGCAATCTATATTTTTTAGATATGAACCTGGATAATAATACTATATAAGGCATGTGTTTGCAATTTCTGAGGAATGACACCACAATTACCTCAAGTCATATTCCATGAAGGTGGTGATGAACATACTTCAGAGGTAGTGGGACATGAGTTGCCGGTGGATCCTCCAGTAGTGATAGCTGTGAAAATAATAGTTATACGAAACACAGGTGATGAGGAATATTTCAATGAGGAATTTATGATCTCAATGAAGACCATTAATGGAGAACCATGGCCTTCCATGTCGATGTAAGTGTTGAGGCATGTGTTCTGGCTATAGCATCCACCCATGTTTTGAGGGATGTCACTCCATAGGCTATGGACTCATAGCTAGAGGCCATGTTATAATTCTTTAAGAATCTAGAGATGCCTCTTGAGAGGAGGGTAAATCTATCTAGGTATATTTTTGTGTGATTCCTCCAAGAGATGGTGGGATGTTATTACTCATATAGATCATCATAAATAAATGAATTGGAGGGATTTTCATACAATATGCTAGGACTAGTTCTATCTCGAGATTTTGATGGCCGATAGAGCGAGCGACTTCATGAACCTAGAGCCGGGAGCATTATCCAATATTGATTGTTCATGTTGGTTTACTGAGGTAAAATGATAGTAAACTATTTTGATGGGTAACAAGTTATCAAAATATAGGTGATTTAATGATGGTATCATGTACGAAATCTGATCCCAGGTGAATGTCTTTCAGTTTAGAACCATTTATGGAATTGTATATTAGGTTCTTATCATAGAGAGTAACTTGAGAGAGGATGTGGGTGTGATCTCAAGAAGTTTGGAACCTAGATATGGTACTACATCAACTAGTAGTAGGAAGCATCATCTGATGCTTCCACACTAGAACATTATTAACCAAAACACATACAAGCTAGATAGGTGAGGTTCCATCAATGTAGTAGATTAAAGCATACTATACCTCAGTGTACAAGGGACTTATTCAAGTGTCTATCATGTGGAATGATGGACCATCTAAAATGCTTCTACAGATCCTTTTCTCCAATATCCATTGAGAGAGGGTATGCACCAACTCTATGTTCCTAAATGGTGTCAGAAACTTCCCTTTAGGTATGGAACCACAGTTTAGACAACCAATATGGCCGAGGTGGTGGTCATGGTTGTGGAATTCAGACACCAGTTTTGCAGCAATAACAGAGTGGATCTTCATAATGTATCCAAACTTTAGCACATGGCTGCATATCTGGCCTGATATATGCAGTGTAATAAACACCTATGAAGAAAGATCCCCAACATTATATAGTGACTGTTACTATTCTAGTAGCCTCTATATTAGCATCTTCTCCCTTAGATATAGGGGATTCTCATAGACTTATATCTATGGATTTATTGGAGAGACCTGGGCTCACTGTTCAGTGTTCTAATAGCATTATGATGCCTGAAACTCTATTGGGGATTATAATAGAGGATTTTTATCAGTTTTGGGAGTTCCCCTATAGATTTTTGGGTTGCACTTCATATGGAACCTCTTTTTCCTCTATATGAAAGGTTCATAGATCATTCTCGAGATTGAATAGTTGGTACTGTTTCATACATTGGTAGATTGAAATTTACGAAAGGTGACCTTAACATGACAAGTTGGTGGATAGTTTTTCACAAGGATAAATTTGATGTTCATTAGAGCTAACCGAGACCCAAACATCATGGGTTGGGTGGGATGATAACCCTTACTATGAGTTTATATCTAGTGGATTAGGAAAAAATCAGATTTATTTCCCTTTGGTTGTTGACCGTTTCAATGAATGTTTCTCTGATGACTTCTCATGATTAACTATAGATAAGAAGGTAGAGTTCTCTATAGATATAGTTACAAGATCTACACTGGTATCCATTCCACTTCATAGGATGGATACTACTGAGATGATAGAGTTGAATAGTTAGCTAGAGTATTTATAGAAAAGGGGTTTATCTCACCCAATACTTCTTTATAGGGGTTTAGTGACCTTTTTATGGAAAATGTGGAAGGTACCCTTAGGATACCAATGAATTAAATGAAATTGAACCAGCTGATAGTTAAGAATCTGTATCCTTTGATGCAGATAGATGATATCTTTGATAATATCCAAGGAGCTCGAGTTTTCAAAAATATTTATTTGATATTAAGTGACCACTAGGTACATGTTAGAGAGTCATACTTACCTCCCATAGAATTTCATAGTTGGTACATTCTATATGAGTATTTAGTTATGTATTTCGGTCTCACGAACACTCTAGAAGTTTTCATGGAACTAATGATCTAAGTCTTCCACCCTTATTTGGACTCATTTGTAGTGGTTATTGTGGATGATATCTTGGTGTTTTGTCACAATAGATATGACCATGCCAAACATCTTGAGGTCACACTGGATAAACTAATAGAAAAGCAGTTATATGATAATCTCACAAAGAACCACACCTGAATGGATTAGATTAACTTTATGGGTCACATCATCTTAGAGACATGAGTATCAGTTGACCTAGAGAAGGTTAGAGCTATAGTTTCTAGGGAGAATCCCAAGATTGAATTTTATTTAGTGAGTTTATTGAGCCTTTATAGATACAATATGAATTTCATATAAGACGTACTATTCTTAGTAGCACTGATCAATGACATGAATATGAATTTCATGATGTTTACTAGAATGGATTCCTATAAGAAAATATATTTGGAGATGAAAGGGAGATTGACATCAGCACCGATACTGATTTTTCTATATCTAGGAATGAGTTATGCTATTTACTGCATTGCATCAGGTATTTTTCTATGAGAAGTTATTATGCATGGATATAGAGTCATATCGTATGAGTCGCAGTAGTTGAGGCCACATGTGATGAACTACCCAATGCACAATCTTGAGTAAGATTCATTTTTCCATGCATTGAACTGTTAGAAACATTACATGTTTAGAGAGAAACTTATGGTGTAAAAAAACCAAAAAAATCCTCAAGTACATATTTACAAATATTGATATGAATCTAAGGCAGTGAATATGGGTTGAATACCTATAGTCTTTTGATTTATATATTTTCTATATTCCTAGTAAAGGTAATTTATTGGCCGAGGCAATGATCAGGAGGACTCTAATACTGGTAGTTCAGCAAGCCGGTAGTGAGTGGAAGCTTATGGGTTTATTCTCTCTGATGCACTTTGAGGTTCAAGATGGGTAGGGGAAGACTTATCTATCATTCTTAGTAGCTTCCTATACCCTTATGTATAGTGTTAGGATGAGGAAGCTATTGGATTTTGAGGCCCTAGTCTTATAGGAGAGTGTAGTATGTGAGGATCCTTATGGTTGGATCATATATGAGGATGCAATTAGGCATGTACATTGTAACATATGGGTTTTAGTAGATGTGCACAAGAAGATGATGAAAGACTTTCATGCATAATCTAGGGTTGCACATCTTGGAATCACCAATATGTTGCAAGGTTTACATCACCAATACTGGTGTCCCAGAGTGAAAATAAATTCTTATGGTCTTATCATGAGATGTTACACCAATCAGTAGGTGAAGGCGGAACACAAGTGACCACTACTAAAAATACAGGTATTTGCGACGGGGCATTTGCGACGGGACCCCGTCGCAAATAGCCCGTTGCTGAAAACGCCGTCGCAACTGCCCTTATTTGCGACGGGCCCGTCGCTAAAGCCTTTTTTTGCGACGGTCATTCTCCCCGTCGCAAATAGTATTCCGTATTTTTGTAAAAAAACTTTTAAAATAGTTTTTGCGACGGGTCCCGTCGCAAATACCTTTTGCGACGAGTCCCGTCGCAAAAACTATTTTAAAAAAAAAATAAAAAACTATTAATAATAGTTGTATTTGCGACGGGCATAGTATCCCGTCGCAAATACTATAAAAAAAATAAAAAAAATAAATTATTAATAAATTTTTTTAATTAATATAATAATAGAATTATAAAATAATAAATTATTTTAATTACTATAATAATAGTAGAATTATAATTCAAAAATAAAAAATAATAGAATATTAATAAATGATTTAATTAATATAATAATATTACAATTATAATTCAAAAATAAAAAAATATTAATAAGTTATTTAAATTAATATAAAAATAATAGAAGTATTTTACATTCAAATAATAGAAGTATTTTACATTCTAATTATTGGTAATTATTACTAATTATTGGTAATTTTTCCTAATTATTGAGAATTTTTCCTAATTTTTTCTAATTTTTCCTAATTTTAGGTATTTATTACTAAATATTGCAAATTATTGGTAATTATTGGTAATTATTGGTAATTACTGGTAATTATAGGTAATTACTGGTAATTATTCCTAATTATTCCTAATTATTCCTAATTATTCCTAATTATTACTAATTATTACAATTTATTACAATTTATTACTAATTGTTACTAATTATTACAATTTATTACTAATTATTACAATTTATTGCTAATTATTACTATTTATTACTAATTTAACAATACTTAGCAATACTTAGCAAAAGGAAAACTGCTTGAATAATGAAAGGAAATTTGGTAATCATCGTTGTGGAGATGATTATAAATTTTCCCATCATTATCCAAGCAGATTTTGTTTACTAATTATTAGTAATAAAAAAAATATTATCAATATTTACGAAAAAAAAATATTAATATTATTAAAATAATAAAAAATTTATAAAATATTAAAATTATCAATATTCATAACAGACTTTGTTCTATTCTTAACATGTTCAAATCTTAAAGGGTCGCCAATTGTCAGGTCATGCGCAATAAAAAGTTTGTGTTTGCCATGTCCAATGTAAACTCTATAATTTTCCTTGCATGGTTGATCACCTCGCAAGTAATGTTGCAATCAGACAAACCAAGTCATTCCCTTCTTATCTATTAGAATTATCTCACATGAACCTTTACATAGACCATTCTTCCTTAAAAATTTGAGGGGATATTATTTTTCCCTTAAATTTTCAAGGAAGAATGGTCTATGTAAAGGTTCATGTGAGATAATTCTTATAGATAAGAAGGGAATGACTTGTTTTGTCTGATTGCAACATTACTTGCGAGGTGATCAACCATGCAAGGACAATTATAGAGTTTACATTGGACATGGCTGACACAAACTTTTTATTGCGCATGACCTGACAATTGGCGACCCTTTAAGATTTGAAATGTTAAGAATAGAGGAAAGTCTGTTGTGAATATTGATAATTTTAATATTTTATAAATTTTTATTATTTTAATAATATTAATATTTTTTTCATAAATATTGATAATATAATTTTTTTTGCTAATTATTGCTAATTATTGCTCAGTATTTCTGAGTATTCCTGAGTATTCATGAGTATTCCTGAGTATTCCTGAGTATTCCTGAGTATTCCTGAGTATTTCTGAGTATTCCTAAGTATTCCTGAGTATTCCTGAGTATTCCTGAGTATTCCTGAGTATTCCTGAGTATTCCTGAGTATTCCTGATTATTCCTGAGTATTCCTGATTATTCCTGATTATTCCTGATTATTCCTGATTATTCCTGATTATTCCTGATTATTCCTGATTATTCCGGATTATTCGTGATTATTTGTGATTATTCCTGATTATTCCTGATTATTCCTGATTATTCCTGATTATTCCTGATTATTCCTGATTATTCCTCATTATTCCTAATTATTCCTAATTATTCCTAATTATTCCTAATTATTCCTAATTATTCATAATTATTCCTAATTATTCCTAATTATTCCTAATTATTCTTAATTATTCCTAATTATTCCTAATTATTCCTAATTATTATTAATTATTACTAATTATTACGAATTATTACTAATTATTACTAATTATTACTAATTATTACTAATTATTACTAATTATTACTAATTATTACTAATTATTACTAATTATTACTAATTATTACTAATTATTACTAATTATTACTAATTATTCCTAATTATTCCAAATTATTACTAATTATTCCTAATTATTACTAATTATTCCTAATTATTCCTAATTATTCCTAATTATTCCTAATTATTCCTAATTATTCCTAATTATTCCTAATTATTCCTAAATATTCCTAATTATTCCTAATTATTCCTAATTATTGGTAATTATTGGCAATTATTGGTAATTATTACTAATTATTACAAATTATTGGTATTTATTGGTATTTATTACTAATTATTACTAATTATTGTTAATTATAGATAATTATTACTATTTATTGGTAATTATTACTACTTATTGGTAATTATTACTAATTATTACTAATTATTGCTAATTATTACTAATTATTGGTAATTATTACTAATTATTGGTAATTATTACTAATTATTACTAATTATTGCTAATTATTACTAATTATTGCTAATTATTACTAATTATTGCTAATTATTACTAATTATTTCTAGTTATTACTAATTATTGGTAATTATTACTAATTATTACTAATTATTACTAATTATTGGTAATTATTACTAATTATTACTAATTATTCTTAATTATTGATAATTATTGATAATTGTTCCTAATTATTCTTAATTATTACTAATTATTCTTAATTATTCTTAATTATTACTAATTATTGGTAATTATTACTAATTATTGGTAATTATTACTAATTATTACTAATTATTCTTAATTATTAATATTTATTCTTAATTATTAAAAATTATTACAAATTATTCCTAATTACCATTAACTATGAACAATACTAATAATTTAAATTTATTAAGTAAGAAAAAAATGTAAACATAATTAAATTACAACTAATCAAAAATAATTGAAACTAATAAAAAATTAAAAATAAATATTAAATTAAAATGAACATAAATACCATGGAAATTGATGAGCTCTGATCGTTCTTCAAAACTTTAATAACAGCTCCGAAGAAAAAAATTAAACTGAACAAAAACTCAACTTTCGAAATAGAAATTTTAGAGCAGAAGAAGGTGGAGAATGAGAATGATTTGAAAAAAACGGATGGGGGTATTTATAGGTTAGACTATTTGCGACGGGTCCATTTGCGACGGGATTCCCGTCGCAAATAGTATTATTTGCGACGAGCACCGTCGCAAATACCTTGACCCGCATTTATTACGGTCAACCGGTAAATAGTTATTTGCGACGGGTCCCGTCGCAAATAACATAGTATTTGCGACGGGAATACTTTCCCGTCGCAAATAGCTTTTACCGTCGCCGGTTATTTGCGACGGGGAGCCCTTCCCCGTCGCAAAAGCCTACTTATTTGCGACGGGTAAAGACCACCGTCGCAAATAAGTTTTTAACGGGACTATTTGCGACGGGAATAAATCCCGTCGCAAATACCCATTTTTCCCGTAGTGGACCAAAATAACTTTTATAGTAGCTACCCATCCCTGAGTGCATGTGGGATGACATTGTGAGGGATTTGGTGAAAGGTATACTGAGGTCACCTCAAGGAAATGATGTAGTATTTTTTTTTATGATAGTCTCATAAAGGTCACACATTTCATACCTATTAAGGAGTCATTGTCAGTTGATGATCATGGTGGTTACATATATTTGAGATAGTATCACTTCATAGTGTACCAAATACTATCATTTCAGATAGGGATTCTTGAGTTACTTCAAAATTTTAAAAAGGGCTACATAGGGAATTAGGTACACTGGTGCTTCTAATAGCATCATACCACCCCCAGATAAATAACCATTCTGAGTGCACGAATCATGTTCTTGAGGGAATGTTGGGAGCATTAGTCATAGATTTTGAAGGCTCTTGGGAAAGTAAAATTCCCCATGTTTAATTCTCCTACAATAATAGATTTTAGGATACTATTTAGATGGAAAATAATGAGGATTTTTGTAGGACATTCCGATCACCCATGTATTGGTTAGAGGTAGGAGAGGCATTTATGATTGGAATACAGTTTTTTAGGATACGACAGAGAAGGAACAATATATTCAATAGAGGATATATACTATGAATTCTAAATAGAAATATTATGTAGATCTTTGTAGATGACCTCCAGTGTTTGAGGTTGGGGATCATGTATTTTTGTGTGTCTCATCGAGGTAGGGACACATAAGGATCAAGAGATTGGCTAATCTCACACCACAAAATGTATGATCATTCTAGATTCTAGAGAGATTATGGAAGGTAGCCTATCTGTTGGTGTTACCTTAGAGGTAAATATACATGCACGACATCTTACATATGTCTCAATTATGTCAATATCATTCAGACCAAAATAAATTTTTTATCCTGAGGAGGTTGAGTTGTAGGTAGATTCATCCTGTGAGTAGTATCATATAAGTATAGTGGATTATAGAAATATGATTATATGTGGCTGGAAAATCCCTTTATTATGAGTTTTATGGAAAAAATGCTCAGTATAGGAATATACCTTAGAGTGAGAGGCTGATGTGTGGTCTTTGTGGATAGAGTTATTCTCAAGCATTATTTACCACCCATAAGAAGCCAATTTGCTGATGAATTATTGTAAGTGGAGGAGTTTGTAAGATCATGATTCTTCCTTGAGGTATGGATCATTTCATTTTTATTAATTTTCAGTTTAAATGTTTAAATATTTCCTATTATGAATTCCTTTTGAGGTAATAGATGAATCTTGGGTGTTGGAGGCTAGTTCGGAGCCCCAAACCCATCTTTTCAAGGAATATAGCCCATCACATGGTTACTAGAAACTGTGAAGGGAAGGCCACATGGTTACTTATTACCATGGTAATATGGAAAGTGGGAAGCTATAGGAAACATTTTTATAAAAACAATGTGAATTATAGTTCTTGGTCGTGCTACATTGCCTACAATTTTGACAGAGTAGTTTCACACGATTTGAGCATGGTTAGACAACCCATGTGGGAAGACAATGTGATGTGCCCCTTCCAACATAAAAGTGTGCACAATTGGTGCATTGTTTATCCAACAATACAACCAAACCATGCATCCCATTTAATTAGGTTAATTTATGAAACTAACATTAATTAATTCTATTTCTAACTTAATTTCCCCTCATTTAATTTCTTAGGAAAAACCTCCCTTTGAAAGATTTTCTTTGGAATCTATCCTTGGAAGTGGGAGGTCATATCCATACGGACTCAAATTTAGGAACCTTAAATCTCATTAGATGAACACTGATAATATATCAATTAATTTTTTATCATTCTTTGTTCTTCTTGGGGATGGATGGGCTATTTAGGGGCATGATGATTTGCCCTATTTTTTACATTCCTCGTATATTTTTTCCCCAAATTTGAGCTGAATCAGGAGTTGAAACATGACTATATATCCACTATAAACCAATATTAGGTGGTCTTATTTTTTTACATTATTTTTGGGGTGTTTATATATATGTATTTTTGTGGCCCAAACAATTCATGAAGTGATTACCATGATATAGATTTTAATCCTAGAATTAAATGATTAGCTATAGCCTATTGAATTATTCTAACATGATGAAATTTTTTAATAGGACATAAGCCTTGATTTTGAACAACCCCTTTGGGTGTTATTTGAATTTTTTTGACCACCAAGGGTGGATATTTAATTTGGATTCTATAGGGTATTTATTTTTACGCCTTTCAATTGGATGTCAATTGTGAATTGAATTGTGAATTAATTTTAAGAATAGAATTGTGAACTGATATGTAAAATGAATTATAATATGAATAAAAAATGCAATTCAAAAAGAAAATGGAATGGAATCCTTATCCCAAAAACATTCCACATATTAATTTTTTTAATCATAATTTTATTGTTATATTGAAAATCCCACGTGCGTTAAATTAAAGGCTATGCCTTTTGATCTTAGATAAACCCTTGATCTACCTTTTGCGGGGATGTTTAATTGAAATGAATAAGGTGATGTCCTTGAAATAATTAAGTGATATTGATTAAATGTTTATGACATGATTAAATTTCTATATTCTTGGTGTGACACATGGATTCTTATATGAATTCCATGGATGAACTCATTTGGATTCTATATTTCTTATTCTTCAGTGACACTTAGACTCCTTTTATGAAATGTCGAGGATAGAATAATGAGAGAATAATGTGCTATTCCTAAGTGATACATCAACTCATTATGCATTTCCAAGGATGGAATCATAGGGTAGTTGATCATATGGGCCATAAGTGATATTTGGGCTCCCTTAGTGGACCTACAAGGATGGAATAGAGTGGAAATGATTCTATACCACACCAAGATAGATTCATAGTTTTCTTTGAGGATCTTCATGGACGAGATTGTAGGGTGATGGTTCATATTATACCTAAAGTGATTCCTAGATTATAAATGACGTGTTATAATGATATATACATGTTACAAATTTTTCACTGAATGAATTGATTTATATAATAGGTTTTCTAGGGAAACACACAGTAATGGATTTAGTGATAGTATTATACCTTAGAGATGGCCTGTTGAGGCATCTCCTTAGCATATTTCCTGTGGAGGATATTAGGATTCAGGATAGGTCCCAATACATTATTAATTAAATTATATTTAATAATTAAATGATCTTGATTATAAATGACATATGCTTGACTGTTAATTCAGATAATTATATTCAAAATGAAATTGATAAAACTAATTGGTAACTCAATGAGAACCTATAATTTAAAGGATGTTTACATTTATTTCTTCCTTACATATTCTATTACTACCAGAAAAATTTTGTTCTTATATATATCACTTACTATATGACACTATAACTTGGGTGGTTTCCTATTTGGATTATGTCTCACATATTTGTTGAGGCTATAGATGGCTACACGAACAAAATATGTGATATTAGGTATGGAAAAGACAATGTGCCTTGATATAGGCCCTTGGACTCTACTTATGAGCAGAGGAGAATAGGATTGAGGTGAGTCTTGGGATTCTAGATGGATAGTTTTTTTATATTTTTTACTTTTGTTAAATGTATTATATTAATACCATGTATACCTGTTTTATATCTTTTTTAGATATATATGACATGTATAATTATCATTGTATATTAGATTAATTTTTATCATTATCAATTACAACTATTTATAATTTGTCTAACAATTATTAATATTTACCCTATTGTAATTTGTTTTATTTTCATTGTGTTCTACTCGGGTGATGAGGGCATAGTCTCCCCACATACACACCTAGGCCCTCCCTGTTTGCCAGAAGCCTCAGGCATTTAGGCAGAGTGATTGAAGCCATGTTTCCAATAGGTTTTAGGGAACTATTAAGTGCAATCTAGGTATGTGATTTTATATATAGTATGATCAAGATAAGTAAATTATTTAATCTTGAATTCACACGTTTTAAATTTAACATATAAATCATTTTCTCTACGAGCCTGAATAAAGATTCATAAATGATTCTTATTCTATTCAAAAAATTTTGTGTATAAAAAGACATCTAGAAAATTATACTATGAGAAAAGTTTCTATTTCCACGGTTTTGAAAATTAGGGCTGTTGGTAGCCTATATCCATGGTTTTGAAAATCATGGCTATATGTTAACATATGTCTACAGTTATATGAAACAATGGTGATAAGTTTTGCAGGAAAACCCATAGAATATGGGAAATTTTTGGTAATGTTATATAGATATGGTTTTTAAACCATAGAAATTGTGTCCTATATCAATGGTTTAAACCGCCGGGATACCCACCTATGATTATAGGTTAAATGGTGTCCAAAGGCTGCCATTGACACATTTTACACCCAAAAAATAGGTTTTTTTGAAATCAATATTAATTATAATTTTATATAACTATTTATATATTTATATATATATGTATATTAGTGATCGTCGTAGTGGTAAAGTCTTGACCAAATATAGTGGAGGTTTCATGATCAAACCTCGCCGGGTGTATTTATATTCTTATGGTTATCGCATGAGAAAATATTATCAGGAGCATTTATTTTTTTGGGCCATCACAATGGATTTAAACTGTGGCCATAGCCATATATTTCTAAGGTTCAAACCCATGTCCAAATCCACATACATCAATTTTTTCAAACCATGACAATAAATGCATATGGCCACAGTGTAAACCCTAATTATAGCCACATATGGCCATAGTTTAAAAAACGACCATAGCCAACTATTGCAACGATTTAAACCATGTTAATAGGTTAGACCCTATTACAATGAAAATAGATCCTATGTTTCAAAAAACCATGGATGTAGGCTATAACCACATTATTTGACCCTATTTACAGAGTTTTCAATTGTGGGAATTGACTGATTTTGTAGTTGTGAAAGATATCATAAATAAATACCATAAAGAAATTATTAAGATATTACTTGAACACCTTTTTCATAAAATCCATAAATATATATGGTTTATTTGTCAATCCAAATGGAATTACTATAAAGTTTTAATTTCCATACCTCATATGAAATGTTGTTTTTGGAATATATTACTTCAATATTTAGATTTGACAATACCTGAAAGAAAGATCAATCTTTGAAGAATATTATTCTCCTTGAAGTTTATCAAATGGGTTTTATATACTATGAAAGTGATACTTATTATTTATTGTAATGTAATTTATTTCCATGTAATCAATGCATAGACTTATATTATAATCCATCGTTTTTAAAATTAGATCGTGATCTCCCCAAAGAAAAACATTTCGATGTATGAGTCTCTTATCACACAACTCATGTTATAGTTTTATTTATTCAACTTTATCATTGTTATCTAATAGATAGGGTGTTTATGATATTGTTTTTTCATCAGGTATGAGTAAAACAGAATACTCAACTTCATGATCAACTGGATGTCTACGAATTTATTTAGAAAACACATCGATATATTCGCTCAAAATAACAACTGCTTCTATTCTATGGTTCCCTTTACCTTCCATAGGTTTTAATTTTACTCTTATTCCATGTATTCCTTAAGGATATGTATTTGAGGTCAATAAGGATATGATTTAGATTTTGTAATATTTTTTTAAATATCATGTATTCATCACCCTCAACAAAAATTTTAATCTTTATCACTCATCATTAAATTTTTTCTTTATAATTTTCTAGCCAATCTATAAGAAGGATTTTTTTACAAGACAATAATTTGTAAAATGATCATGTTTTCAAATATATTATGCATATCATTCATAATGGGAACAAACTAAAATATCCTTATTGAAATAATATTTTTCCTGGGAATATTTATTGACACATTTCTTCTTAATGTTCTTGGGAATTATCTATTTTTATTAGAAAACATGGAAGATATAAAAGAGTGAAATGATGTAGAATCAAATAGGTCATTATCTAAATTTTATTATTTGATCGTTATTCTAGAAAATTATTCTTAAATAACTTCTTCTTCATCTATAGTGATAACATCATCATGTACTAACTCCCTTATCCTTTTCTGATTAAAATTCCATTGATGGTTGGGAAATTAATTCAGAAAGTTCACTATCACCTTACAGTTGAAGAATTAAGAATTATAAAATTATTTCTTTTCATTTCAATCCCTATATTGATGTCCTTTATCTCCACAAATGAATAAAAACCACATTCACAAAAAGTATTTTCTATATTTATTCATTTAATATTTATTACATGTTAGAAATTCTTCCCTTTTCTTCTTCCCTTTAGCCTTATTTTATTTTCCAGGAATCTCAATTTCCCAATTATTATAAAAATTTATTTTGAATTCATAATACATGTATAATTTATTCTGCATATGGATGGAACAAGATACTATTTACTCATGTGATGATAATTTTTTGGATACTTGTTGCCTTCAAAGTATTTCCATTATCCCATCAAATAAACTGTAAATCTTACTCGTTGGATTACACTCATAGTCTAAAACATGATTTTATAACCATGTAAATTTGGATTCAGAAATTGTAACATTTTCATGTTACTTTTTTATTAGAATTTGAAATTGACTCTCTGAATTCTTCTTGTTACTCTCAAGGAAAAATGTTTTCTAAAAAAATTACTATAAAATTATTCCACTACATGTTAGTTATTCTATTCTCAGCCTTCATGTTTTTAATTAATGATACACCATGTAATTGTTCCCTCATGATTTTATAAAATTCCATTGAAATATTATCTCTTTCATTACACCAAAAATTAATAAATTTCTTCTCTAAATAAATTATCCTTTAACCAGATAAAAATGGATTAATAGTCATAATGAATGATAGAAGATTCTAGTAAATTATGTGGTTCAACATTTTCACACTATATTTTGGATGTAAAAGTTTCACTATGTGGGTAATGTTATTTTTGATAAACAAATTCATGTTACCCAATATAGTAATAATTTTTTTTCATCTCTAGACTTAGATCTAATTCTTGCTTTATTTTTATTATCTTAAATAGGATTGAAATCCAAAAATAGATTATGTGAATCAATACAATTTTAATTATTTCTCATATGTTCCAGTTCTATACAATAGAATACAGTAGATTATATCATAACATTATGAATCGTAATTTATTATTCCAAAACTATAGAAACACTAGAAACTGTATGAAAACTTATTCATAGAAAATCCTAGAATCTTAATATTAGTATTATTGGGAATATTCTCAATCCATGAAATTATTTTAAAACATTTATAATAATTTAAAAAGAAAATATGAATTGACCCAATAATATACATGGGAGTGTCAAACTAGGTGCACATTAAGGGAACACTCTTCATGCTATAAAATGAAGGTGAAATATACCTGACCATATATTTTTATTTTTATTACTCATAGATGAATCTGTACCAAAACCACATCCACTTGTAGTATCCAGACTGGGGTGTATTTCTCAGAAAATCACATAATATTTTACTTGATAACAAATTTCTTATATTATACTAAAATTATACTTATCTCTAAATGTTTTCATAGGATTATGTTCCCTAATCTGGGATTTCCAGAACCTAGTTAACATGGTTTCTAATAAAATTTCTATGATTCCAACGGTAACACCCTAACCCCAATAACCCAATTTTTTTAGTTATTTTACTATATCGGAAGAAAATAAAAGGTATCACATCTTGAAGGATCATATAATTTAATAGCCTTGGGAGACTAGAAAAATACATGATTCACGAATTATATATTAAAATATGAAATATAGTATAATAATTATTTTGAAAATATCATTATTTATTATACTAAATACATGATTTCATTCATATATACCTTCTTAGTATCCTAGGTAAAGGTAAAAATAATAATGGTTGAGATAAGATACTAAATCAGGGAAAAAATAACAGAAGATATCCTTAGATAAATATGGCCAAGATAATCAATAACCATATATAATATATGGATAATTCCATAAAATGGGACTAAATTCATGGACAACATGAAAACATAAATGATCACCTAGATAAAATTAACTATTTTCATAATGATATAATTCAAAAAAATTTGGAAATCAAAATCTTAAAATCACAAAATTATTCTAATAAAATGTTTACAAATTGGTCAAGAATACCCATAATTCGAAAAATATTTTGGCTAATTATACCTAATAATGTATCTAGGTTCTATAACCGGCCCTCCCAATAACTTACTATGTCCAATTAATTCATCATATGAAATTGTTGAATAAAAATTCAATACATAATAAACATAAATATTAATAGTGGAAACCTATCATATGAAATTCAAATATTTTCCTCAAGAAGTATATATAACATTATCATAATACATTCAAATTAGTATGGTGGATTCTACCAAAATATTATAACCTTAGTAAAGTTTAATACTGACCAAGGAATGTTTTCATAGATGAAAATAGTTTTGAAATATCACTAGATGTTTTTTAAAAAAATTTCTTTATATTATGGGATCAATTATTTTTAAAATACAAATCTATTAAATATTATTAAAAATATTTTACCTGAAAATTATTGTGGAAACATGTAAATAAAACATTAAATTTAATAGTTTGTAATATGGTTGGAGAATATGTTTATGCTTTGTGTGTTAAAAAAATATTATGTTTACACCGTTGCTAAAAAGTTCATCATTTGGAAAACTACAACAATATTTCTTATAACCATTTTCAAAAAAAAAACACATGTAAAAATTTCATTAATCAATTAATGTATAATAGTAAAAAATTATGAAATAATTTTAATGAAAAAATTGATATGGATTAGAAAGATTCCCATGTGAATAAAAAATCTATTTTTTCATAAAAATATTCTTTTGGAGTTTTTTCAATTCCCATGAAGATATAAAATGGAACTAACAAATTTAAAACCAAAAAATAACTACCTAAGAATAAAATATATGTGGTTTATTATGGAAATATAATATATTATACCCTATATAAACATAAACATAAACAATCGCAAATAATGTTTAGATTGTAAAATAAACCTTTAACATTGGTCTATCATTCTTTGTAAGTGATTTTAATCTCCAATTTTAAAAAATAATTATATTATACTATTAAAATAGAGTAATATATATATATTATCATATACTATCCACTTATAACATTTAAATTCCCATTTATTAATAATTATTTAATAAAATCAGTATTTTTGAGTGTTAATAATTTTGTTCTTTATGTATGTTTCTATTCACTAGTTTCAATTAATGAATGTTTCTCATCGATTCATAAAATATAATATGTTAATAATTATATAAATAATATATATATATATTCACTATAAACATTTTGGAATCATCCTTGAAAGGCAGAGACAATAGAATAAACTAAATTGATCGTAGAGATGATAGGTCGTACGTATGCATGATCATTATTTTAAATTTTTAAAGGATGGAAAAGAAGAATGATAAATAATAATTCAAATTTAAAGATTCATTATTATATAATATATATATATATATATATAATATTTATTCATTATATATTTCATTATTTCCATGCATATAAAGTGGATATGAAAAAACATGTTACATCTCTTTGGGGTGGTGGAGGTCAACCCATACACATGAGTGACAGAATAATTTTCCAAAGGATTAGAAGGTAAAAAGGTATATATGATATTATAATTCCATAAGAATAATAATTCCATAAATATTAAATATAATCCTGAAATCTATCATAATTACAGTTAATGAAATATTTTTAGGGAAAATTAATTGAATCTTTACGTAGTGGTGATAGTCCACATGTAGGCATGAGATACACATTCACTTCAAATTTGAAGAATAAGGGGTCATATAGAAGAGATAATAAATAATATATATATATGAGATGCATTTTTTAATTAAATTTTATTCTTTGGTTTATGATTTAAGGTGTAAATTAAGAAGTAAAAAAATGATCTTCGTAATCACGATTACCTTCTATTAGAGAAAAAATCTTTTGGATCTCATCTTAAGGACCCTTGGGTTTACCTTTTAGTAAAACCATAACCTATAAAATGTGGATAATATTTTTGGGGATATAATTTTTTATGTTTATGTTGATGCATATGGATCAATATATGTGAGTAAGTGAGAGGAGGAGGTTCCCTATTCCAATTGAGGTGAGTGGCACATTTGTCCTTTTCACAGTTTAAAAATATTACCAAGTCACTTTTTAGGAACAATTCCTCAGAAACAACACATATTGGATCAGATATGGTTATAGTTGAAATAAAGCCCTAAAATGAGGTTTCAAAATGATTTTATATCGTTTAAGACATATCATTTCGAGTAACTCCTTCATTAACCATTTTTAACGATAACCATAGTACGAGTTGTTTCAATCTCAAAAGGACAGAATTATATATATTCAATAACAATTTTATAATAAGTTATAAAATAATGAATTTTACTACTATCTGTCATAATTTTTGTCCACTTGAAATATTTTTATTATTTTTAATTTATTTCTTAAAATAAAATTTTATGTGAAATATCATTAATATCCTTTTGACACTATTCATATAATTTGACTTTAGAGACATAAAGATAAAAAATTAATTAGAATATAAAATTCATAAAAATAAATTATACAAAATTATTAACAATAAAATTCATGTGAAACCACGTGTAACCCAAGAAATAATACATTTTAGGTTTTTAAAATCATTCACTTTGATTTCTTTATAGCTTGCACAAGCATTGTGGCATTGTTGTTTTTTATTTTATTCTAATTATTAAATTACTAAAATTTATAAATTAAATTAATTCATATAAATATGGTAATAATTATTAAAATAAAAATTTATATTCATTCATTTCATGTTTTTATCCTTATGTGATCATATAAGATAAATTCAAAAGCAAGAGATCGATATTTTATATTTTTATTTAAATAAAATATTATATTAATTATTTTCAATGAAAAGTGACCCAAACATAATTATTTATAGATATTAAGTAAATAAGGTTAAAAATAACTTCATCCAATAAGATCTGTGATGATAGCTATTTACATCATTCCTTATTTTTAACCTTAGTTTACCCGATTTACCCATTTATCGTAGTGAATTTTTTTTTTCTTTATTTACAATTGATTATGAACAAAATATAAGTAAACATTGTTAAATAATACTAATTATTTTTTTTCCAAATACTTAATCCATCTGAATAGATTCAATATCTATAAGTGATAGAAATCTATTTTATAATAATCATGTAAAGCTTGATGAAACGAGGTTTTCTAAAAACATCCATTTGATGTCTCAAAGTATTTTGATAACGAGATCAAATATAAATTTTATCTAGAAGCTATAATTTTTTTAACCAGAAAAATATAATGAAATTTTAAAACCAATCCAAATAAAAACTATTCTTTAAAAATTATTGTAATGAAAATACTTTTTTATTAAAATTAGACTTTTATATTTTCTTCAAAACATTAAATTTTATAGAATATTCCCGAACGTTTACTCTAATAACTATATGAAATGATTATTTCAAAAATTAGATGAATTTAAAAAACACAAGTCATAAAATCAGATAATTTATGTTTTACTTACATCCATGAATAAAACTATTTGTATTATGTTATTGTTTATCTTAGAAAAGCAGAATGCTAAAATTGAATCTTGAATGTTACAAGTTTATCTTTTGATTGCTTCTAGATAGACTAGATCAACTTTTGATCAAAGATACCAAACCATAAATGTTAAAACATATTATTCTATGTTTCTTTGACCTAAAATTCCTAATAAAATAGGTAATGTACATGACTAGTTAAAATCCCAAAAAGGGCCACCTAGATAAAAGTCGAGTTTATTCTCTCCACACATTCACCTCACATAACCAAAGAAAATTGAGAGTTTGAAAAATGAAAATGCATAACCCTTATCTAGTTACCAAAACTCAATGTTAATCTTAGGAAAAACATTAGTTACTACTAGATAATCCTCCACCACTTTAGTATTAGGAAACCTTTAGGTCTAAATGAAGAGACACATAGCTTTTGGGGCCCATTATATAGCATGAGAAAAAAGTAAGTCAATGTCAATGGGTCAATCAACCAAGTAAAAAATTGTATCTCCCTTTTTTAAATCATTTTTATTTTCTTAGATCACCTATATGAAATAAAAAATAGGATAGTCTTTTGGTACTCGATCACTGCTGGAAAACTAACCTTTACCAACGGTTTGGAGAACTGTAGCCAAGTAAGTCGTTGGGATAGGTCTATACCAACGGTTTTCCAAAAATCGTTGGTATAGACCTATACCAAGGGTTTTGGAAACCGTTGGTATAGGTAATATGAAATCTATACCAACGGTAATGGAACCGTTGGTATATTAATTCCAAAAATAAAACATCCACTGGGATTTGATCCGAGGACCCCTCGTTTATAATTGAACGACTCAACCGCTAACCTAACATGACTTTTGTGATCATAATTACATAAATATATATATATATGTATTCTCATAAATATTTTAAATTTTTATTTATATAATGTTCTCGGTACGAAGGTTCGATAAAAAATGAAAGTACATATACCAACGGTTGTTAAAACCGTTGGTATATGTCTATACCAATGGTTTTAACAACCGTTGGTATAGGTCTTTGGTTGTGATTTTCATTCTATGAAGGATGTTGAATTTTGGCCCACTTTTCCCAATGGTTTGGACAAACCGTTGGGAAAGGTGGACCTATCCCAACGGTTTGGCCAAACCGTTGGGAAAATTGGCATATTTGGGGACCTTTCCCAACGGTTTGTCCAAACCGTTGGGAAAAGTGTACAATTTGAGGGTCTTTCCCAACGGTTTGGCCAAACCGTTGGGATAGGTCCACCTTTCCCAACGGTTTGGCCAAACTGTTGGGAAAAGTGGCCAATTTGGGGGCCTTTCCCAATGGTTTGGCCAAACCATTGGGAAAGGGGACCTATACCAACGGTTTTTTCAAACCGTTGGTATAGAAGCATTGGGAAATATCTAATTTCTAGTAGGGGATCCATCTTAAAATTTGGAATCCTCATTTCAAATCCCTCTATCATGGTTTTCATTATACTGAGTAACTAAACTCTTATATTTTAATATAAAAAATCATGAGTATGGGGAGTGTACATATGTTTCTATATCTACCCTGCCTACACCCATCAAATATAAAACAACTAAAAGGTGACTATATATCATATAAAAATAATCTGACATTGTCCTTTGATTAGAGTAGATATTCTACTATATTCATCCCAATTATATCCATCTTAGTGTGTCTTCTTAGGATAAAACCAAATCCTAAGAACCTTCACCTCATAAATTGGTCCTAGATTATGGTTATGGTATATATTATTCCATATTTGAGACACCTATATCCATTTAATCGAATATTTTGAACAAATAATGTATTTTCCCATAATTTATATATGATAAAATTATTAGAGAAATTATTATTGAATATATCTGTCTTTATACATGTTCAATTATTTTTAATTACTGTTGATATTAATCCTTTTATGTTTTTTTAACTATTATGAAGAAATGATCAATATGGAATGGATGATAGGAAATAATTATAGGAAAAAAATAATTTACATCATTCATTAAAATAATGAGGAATAATAACAAATTCGGGTGTCTCTTTAGTTTTAAAAAACAAACAAGGGACAAAAAAGTGAAATACATTAAATACAACACTCTACTAAGGCATGAATTTACATAATTTATAACTTAGACTCATCAATGTTACATCGAGGTTTTGCTATATCTCTATCATCATTTTCCTCATCAAGGTGTATCTCTTCAGCTCTGGAAGAAATATTTACCTCATTTGACATTGTATCCTTGACCAACCTATAGTTTTATCCTTATTACAATTTAGTGTTATTTAGTTCCCAATGACATTGATACCATAAATTTTCATTTTCATCATCTAGAAATTGTTCCCCCTATAGAGACTCAAATAAGTGAGATCTATCTGGAGCTACTACAACATAAATATTATCATAGAACGTGAATGATTCAACCTTAAAGATATATAGTTGGGATATCTTCCACTTCTCTCATTCTTAGAGGATGTATTCCATGGTAGAATAGATATATTAATATTTTAATACATAATATTTTAGAAACATGAAAATATGGATAAAACATTAAAACATATTTATTAGATTTTCAATGGTGGTCTTGTGACCTAGCTTTCATAAAACCATCCATAAATGTTTTCATGAGGTATGTTGGAAGTTTTGGACACCTAGTATATTTCAAAACCATTCATATATAATGATATATAATTAGGGACCAGTTCACATAGACTGAATATCTCATTATTCCACTCAGAGTTGATGGGAATCATGACAGTCCTAAACACTAGGCACTATAGTTGTTGTAGTATAGGTAATAAAGGATATTTTATCAGAACCTTATCTTATGGAGAAGTTGTTATATAAGAAATAACATGTTCATGTGTGTGATTATATATATAGATTAATTGTTGGGCACTAATTTAAACAGAAAATGTTATATAAAATCACACATTTCGATTGAAACATTGACCACTCAAGTTGGATCCAATTACTTTAGTGGGGCCATATGTGATCCACATATAATGAGGGTATACTCATCATTCTGTTGTGATATTTATCCTCTTAAATTTTCCACCTATTTGTCATCATGGGGTAATTTTCACCACCTATTATCATTAGATCACCCACTGGATCTTGACCACCTTCTATGATGGTCACATCATTGATTATCATTTTTAGATGTTTGGGATTAAAAACATTTTGTGGAATGCTCATTTAATTTTTCATGTTGTTAAGATCAATCCACCCACACATGTTCTCATGATATCAATTACAATATATTAAGTGTCAAGATAGTTTCAATCCCCCATTGATGGGTTAATAAGATATATTTTCTATTGATAATGCTTTATAATAAGGGGTTTAGAATAGAATTTCATGTAAGTATGTAATCATAGTGGAAGGGAGGACTTACTCATATATAACTCATTGTGTTGTCCTTAGACTAAGTCAATTAGAAATGATGTATATCACAAAAATGATATCATTTATCAGGATTATAGTTTCAATAACCGTAATTGGCTCTATCAAAGAATACAAATTTCATTGTATGATATTAGTTTAATAGTTTTTAGTTAGAAATCATACATGAGACATCCACCTCACTAGTATAAGGGAAGATGAGTGTGGGACATGTTGATGATTCCGCCACCATTCAAATACATGCACCTATAGTGAAAGGAGGGTGTTTGTCTTGATATTACCCTATGATATTCATTGTGTTTTCATAAAAAAAATCCCAATCAAAAAATAGATATTCTGATAAATTAATCCTTATATAAACACTCATATATATATGTATAAATTATGTTTTTGTAGAGTATGAACTTAAAACAATCATCTTATATCATTATGAATATGTTTCCCAACCACATGGCATTTCCCTAGTGTTTTATTTTTTTATAGGTGTATTTAACATTTAATCTAGGGGAAAGGGTCCTGGAGAAGGGATGAGGGAGAATGGATTCAGCCTTTCCTCTTCATACATCACCCTTTAATCATATGGCACCGCTTATGATTTTGTAATGGTTAATCTTGTAGCTCTTATTAGGATGCTTCATGCGGTGCAATCCTTTAATTCCATGGGTACATCCATCAGCCTTATTCTCTATAAGAATGTAAATGTGGATATTTTTATGAATGGATTTATAGTTAAAATAAATTAATTTAAAGAGGAACCGTATATCGTCATGGTTAATGTGTAATGACCAAAACATTCATTAATGGAAATTCCTCTTGATCTAGTTAAACGTATTATTATGGTTATATTAAATGTGAAAATCATTGGTTTTATGTTTCTAGATTTCAAAATACTCTTATGAATTGCGACTGTTGCTAATATAGTTGTTAAAAAATGATCACATGATTAATATAAATATAGGGCTTTAACAAATCCAATTCACTCAAACAAAGGAAGTGATGGCCTCATACAATAGAATTTCCCCATACGAAGCCCATTTTTCAGAGCTCTGAAAGTAGGTGGCGTCATTGGGCTTTTCTTTTCACCAAGTGCAAGCCGATCTTGGACACGTTAATATTGAGAAAAACCGACTACGAGAGAAGTGGATGTTAATAGAGATTACCACCCAAGCGATGTTATCCGAGCCACCCCAAGAGTCTGTCACCATCGCACACCTTACCCTTCCGTCTTATGCAGGTGTTATAAGGGGTTATATCATGATACCCTAGCACTATGACTATGTACATTATTCTTGTATAGAGAATACACATTCTTTTTATTGTTACTTTGTAAATAGTTTTTAAAGCACAAATAGTGTTTTTATTTAATATTCAACTAAGAAATATATTTTAAAAAATTAATGGTTTTTGGAATTAAATAATATTTTAATAAAATATATTTACTATTATTATCAAATTACTTTTTATTAAATATAAATTATCGTATAATTTTATGAATGAAATTGTAATTTTCATTAAGGTTTGAAAGATGTTTTTGTTTAAACCTATGAATTTTTGAAAAATATCATTTTTTATTTTAAAAGTAAAAAATTTACATATTTAGAAAATTATTTCGATAAAATGAATATTATATTTGGAATCAAGACATAGAAATTAACCAACGATGAATTTTAAATAATTTTCTGAGACAGTCAATTCATTAGGTAAAAATTAAATACCGTTTAAATATATAATGTGTTTTACGACATCATAATGACACAATACTGCTTTAATAAAATACTATAATCATTATTTTCGGCCAACATATGTTCTATCATTAAAATATTGTAATTTTAAAATTTTTTGATTTATTTTACAAATATTTTGTGGACCCTCCAAGACTTATAAAACATTTTTTCTTTTTCAATTATTTTCCCTGACAGTGTGACTCACGACCACATAAGAAACCCTATTATTTAAGATGTTAGTCCATTAAACATATAAAATATTGTTTTCCACTCCCCATTGGAAAAAACCATGGGCAAAAACATTTGGTTGGTTTGTGGTTTTGATTAGTTTAATGTGAGGTGTCCCTAACCTAAATAATAAACAATTCCTTCTGCTTTCCTATATAAACCCACCCAGGCTCCCACTTCCTCTTCAGTAAAAGATTTTTGAGTTAGAACAACCCCTGACCTATTTTCTCTATAATCCTTCCATGGTTCACCATACTCCCAATAAGCCTCTTTTAAGCCTCTCCCAAGATGTTTGAATCACACTTCCATGTAAGGGATTTTTTCCTTTCACTTTTTTGTCCAATTTTTATTAATTTGTTTTTACATTTTTTCAATTAAAAATGTTGGGGTATGATTTCTAACCTCCCCCACACTTCCCTATTTCTGTTTGGAAGATGATAGAGCCCTTTCTATCTCATTAATGTTTCATATATACACCCGTTACAATGCCAAAATTCTGCGGGATATTTCTCTCTCCTTTTTTATATCCACATAATTCTTTTGTATTATGCATATATATTCCATTAAATTTGTTGGGAAATGTATCTATATGAGCCATTTCTGACCATTTCATGTAAATATTATGAGACACCCTTTTCTCTCCCATAAACCATTTTCATGAATCCTTATGTCACCCCGTTATGCTGCCGAAATTGCACCAGATTTTTCCAAACCATGATCATTGTGTAGTGAATACAATACCCATGTCTCTATCAAGGGTATTCACCTTTATGAACATATACATATTTAATGGTAATTTAATTTATTTATTAAACATTACTTAATCATGGAATAACATATGATGTTGATTGATTCCATGATATATGATCCATGTGGCACACATATGAATGAAATGAAATGTTTAAGAAGGGTGGGCCCAGATAGCGCTCTAATGCATTGGGTAATGTATAGTATCATGATACATCATGTTCAATGTATGTTTACTCATTCTAATTCAAGTGACCGAGGGTTTACTCATGCATCATGTGCAATGAGGGATTTATCATGCTCTATGTGCAATGAGCCTTGACACATGCTAATTCCATGTTAAGTGTTTCTGCCACATTTTTATGTAATTATTATCATGCTTTATCATACATTTATGTTAATGTTTCTCTTTTTCTCTATTGATATGCATATTGTATAACATGTATTATATTCCTTATGTTATTCCATGTTTATTCCTTTACTGGGCTTTATATCTCACCCTTTTGTTATGCATGTCCTCAGGTTATCCCATGCAATTTCATGTATGAGGGAATGTAGTGGTCATGTAAAGGATGTTTTCAATAAAGATGGTTTGTTTCAGGTTTTAGGTTATAATGTAATGTTCCTAATCCCCAATGACACTAGACCTCTCGATCTTCCATGTTGTACCATGTGAAGAGTTTATATAATAAATCATGTTTATGAATGTAATAAAAGAAGGGTTGTTAAATAATGAATTTTCCCCATTCATCATAAAGGGATCAATTGACCATGTATTAGGTGGTCATCAACCAAAATACATCAACCTGTGATCGGATGGCCTATGCTATCCCATCTATGGATCATCTGGTAGTCATAAGATCACCACCCACTAGAGAAAGAGTGAACAACTATAGATTAGTAAATAAAGACAAGTATTCTTTAACTGACATGCCTCCCTTCTGTAGGTTCATGAATTCTCTATACCTTTCATCCCTTAGATTCTGGTAAAAAAAAGTAATAGAAAATAGTCAAGAAAGATTCCCAAACCATATCTCAATATCGATCTTCCTGGTTAATATCTTCCCAACAACTTTTGAAAAAATATCATAGTATATACACAACAATCTTTAACCAAAACTCTAGAAAAGTCTCTAGAAGCTTGAATATATGAGGAATAACATCGAGCTTTGACTCAGTAACATGTGGTATGTTATTCCATGAAAAGGTTTGTGGATACTGCTACTAGAATTCCGAAGTCAACTCTACCATGCTTGAGGGAGGTCAAACAACACCATAAATATTATAAAACATATATAGAAATCTATCTTGAAATTAAGAATTTGTGCCCAAGTCAGGAATAATAAGAGGTTTCATAGTAGGCACTATTATAGAAAACACTGGTGGTTCATGGCCCACCATCTTATGTGCATGGTCATCACTACCTGCCGGGAGTACAGATGGAGGACTTTGTGGCGGTTTGATTCACCAATGCAAAATGAACTCCTCATAAGATATGTCAAAAAATAAATTTTTATAGAAAGGAATCAATGATAGGATCATATCGCTCATATAAAAATGGTCACCCCTATCTTCCTGCTCCACAAGCTAGGTCTAGGGAGTATAAGAGATCATAATGGCCATAATAATGTAAGAGATGCCCCACTACCCACAACTAAGGTTGGGATCAGGACTATGTCTATGTTTCACATGTATTATATGGAAATAACCTCTTTAAGTGTCATATATATTATAAATGTATACTCATTTAGATAATTAAATATCATTAATTGGTTAAATTAGATGGATTTAATTCCCAATACATAATGGTCCATACTTATTATGACCCAAAATATTGTGTGTGCTTAACCCACAACATAACATGTTATAGCCAATATGACCAATGGTCCATGGCACAACATTCCATAATTAACTTCATAAGCTGTCTGCTTTACCCTATGTAGGAAGAAACTATTTGGTTAAGGGAGGAACATTATATGTCAATTATGTTCTCTAATCCCTTCAAGGAATTTCAACACAGTTCCACATATAATCAAGGAACTAATAATAAAAAACAGGAAGATGCATGCTGAAAATAAATGTGACATGAAAAAATAAAAGGCATATTAGTCCTATTACGCCTATAAGGATGTGTGTAATGAAATTCCCTCATTTCCCAGAACCTATATAAAATAAATCAACATGTTATTAATTATAGTATCAATAACATTAGAAGACATGTTTCTTATCTGATGGTGTAGATATATCAATCATAACAGGTGAAATCCGTAATAAAATATTTCCCATCTTGGGTAATTTGGGTTCTCCCCGTTCATTGGTTAGCTACGTCAAGTCATAGTGTCATTTCCAAATTCCATTAACTCATAGTCTGTAGTATAATACCCAAAATATTAAAAAATGAAAAAAATATCTGATACCACTTTGTAATCCACCGAACTAGGATCCACTTGATCAATTCCCCAAGTTGGTAGGTCATATGGCCTCAAACACACCACCTCATATTCCAGAGGATACTGACTAGCAACAATGGTGTAAAGGTTTTATGATGGGAAGTCTATGACCATATATCATACTATTATAGAATATGTAACCATAAACATACTTCAACAAAAACATTTATAAATATATAGAACATATAAGCAGTAGAAGGGTAAATAATTGAACAACTGTATAATATTCAAAAGCCACTCGGCGGTGTCATGTACATGGGTGTATGGAATGCATATATATAATATGGGATTGGGGGATTTGCATATTTTGTAGCTCTATGAAAAAATAAAAAAAATAAGAATAATATAACCCAAAAAATTATCGAGAATATGATCAGTCCTATGCTCCTTTTCTCTATCTATAAATCAGGCATATTAAATATTGATAGAATGGAAATTTCCAATTTCCGTACTTATAAAAAAGTAAACTACTCTGGGATCGAAGGTGGAACAAGTAGGGTGTAAGATAAAATCTATGTAGGAAACTAAAAATTGTGTCTATAAGTAATCCAAGATATGCTCATAGATAAATAGTATATAGGTATAATTAAGTAAGAAATAATGATGAATATTTAACTAGCAAACATAGATTCAGAGAAGAAACCTTTCGGCTCTAGAAGATTAAGCTCTTGGAGAGTATAATTTTATGATCAGTTAATATATATATATATATAGTGTAATATATTCCATCCACCTACACTCGAGGAAAAGGACGTGGCACACCTTTCCCACCATCCCAATAGTGTAAACGGTGTGAGACATCGTGCTAAACAACCTATGTAAGGGATCATGAATATCCATACCCTACAGAACCCTTACCAACATTCAAAAACATATATCAAAGGCACAATAATATTTATATCAAAATAAATGAGGCATTACCTCTAAATATTTTTATCACAAATTAGTAAATTCACCTTAAAAAGTATGTAAAAATTTTCATAGCCTTTCCACCCTTTAAAAATTCAATCCATATTATTTATTCAATTAATTATTGAAATAGAAAAACGTCATGAATAAGGAATAAAATATAAATAGTCCATTTAATTTTGAAAAATATGTTAATTCCACTTATAAGCCTCTAAGAGGTGATTAGAATGTGCTATAAAAATGGAAATTACATATAAGTAAAATTACAATTTTAAGTTGGAAAAATCACTTAGCCAGTATCAGTGGGTTAATTAAACATTTATATGGGAGTTTAAAATTCAATTAAAACCTTATATGAACACTTATTTTATGTTCTGGGTTTTTAATTAATTAATTATTAAGTGGATTTTTGAGGTGGAACAGCCATGGGGTATCTGTGATCATGGTCAAAATTCCCAATTTACTTAGTAGTGATCAATGGGCACAAACCAAGCCTTTTAAGTTAATTTAATATGAATAGGTCAATTATAAGGTGATGTGTGATAATGGATGCCATCAACCATAATGGATATGCTACAAAAACACCAAAACATTCAAGGAATTTGACGAAAACACAAAACTTAGGGCTCTTGAGGACTCCTCGTCTGACGGAAGCCTCAAATTCAAAGAAGGTTGCAAGAAATTGAATAAATAGACCGATTTTCTAGAAATAGGTAATAATATCTTACACCTAAAGAGTGAAAAAAATTTAAAGATAAAATGATTTAGTAAGGTAGATGATTTTTGAGATCCCTGAGATGGATCTGATGCTTTCGAGGGCGCTCAGGCTTCAGTTTGAGAGGATATTGAAAAATCTAATTTGAAGGAGGAGGGAGCTCAATAGAGAAGGAATCATGCCTCAACCACTAGGAATTAAGACAAAGAAGAGAAATAATCTTAAAAGTTTAATGAGTGGAAAAATGAAATTTCACCCTCAAATATCGGGGTGCAGGGTTTGGTCAAATGGTTTGGCCAAACCATGTGATATCCAAGCACAATCCACTATCGAAATAGAGACCCCATAAGGGTGGGGTGTATGGTTTCCTTAACTATGTGAAAACATTGTGAAATCCCATTTTCAAAAACCTGTAGTTCCCTATATTGTTATTTAAATGGAGGAACATGGTTACAGAGATACTATGCAAATGATACTCCTCTTATATTGTTTCCCGCATGATTAGTAGAAACCATATATGCTGGGTGGCACAATTTCTAATAATAATGTGTCCAAGTCATCCATCAAAAAACCCAGTGTTCCGTGCTCTAAACAGTAACCAGACACCTTCATGACCCCTTTGTCTCTTCAAAGTATCATTATAAGGGTTTTTTTGAAGGAATTTAAACCCATTACAAATGTTCCATGCCTATATGAAAATTTGAGTCATTACTCTAAATGTTCGACATAATCTCCCCCTTAATTCATCATTACTAGAACACTTCATAGACATATCATTAATGAAACAATTCTTATTATCCTGGGAGAAATGAGACATAAGAAAGAATGAATTTATATTGCTGGTAGGTTCAAATAATGGTAATATTTATCAACTATCATAAGTGATAATTATATAACTATAAGGGTGTTAGAATAAGATACTAACATTAAAAATCAAAATGGAATATTCTTAAACTATAAACATATATTATGGAATAACATTATTTTAATTAATAAGACATATGTGTAAAAAATAATTAATTAACAATTCTGGGACATGAAAAAATATCATAATAATAATACATAAGTTTGTAGAATTTACATAATCATAGAAAAAAACATCCATAATCAAGGATCACTCTGAAGTATATCATTGTGGTAAAATTCCCATAATGGAAATTACTACCTAGACATTTCCAATGGTGTCTTAGGATTAATTTCCATCTAGTTATCTTTGTCATTTCATATGAGTATTTAAACTCTTTTGTCTCTTATGAGTTTCTAAATTGCATCATCATTACGCAAGGAATTTGAGGGATATAACTAACCCAACCATCTGGGGTTTTAAATGATACCTACCTTATTTAATAACATAACCACACATCACATACTAATTATGTATTCATATGTGTGGTTTAAGATAATGAAATCCTTTATCATTACATCAAATATTAAATAATGGAAATAAAATAGGTTTTGATAAATATTTTATCATAAAAAAAATCATCCATAGAAATACTAAATATGGTAACATTTTATCATATCTCCTAAAATCATAACACACATCCAATCTTGTTTTTATATATTAAAAGAACCTTTAAAATTTCATTAGAACATTTCTTAATGTAAATGCACTTTTTATTATGAAATCACTTATTTAAATTCTATTAATTTCTTAAATATTATGTAGAATAATATCTTAGAAAATATATAAGGAAATTTAGAAATAATTGTTCCTGTAAAATAGTATTCGTAGTGTCATATTAATTAATTCCAATATTTTATGTATAATGAAAAACTTCTTTTATATTTTCCATAAAAAATCAAAAGTTACACATTATGAAAATGAAAATAATCTTCCATTATAACAATTTTATAAAAACTAAAATAGGTGTGAATGTGAATTTAATAAATATTTATAGAAAATGAAAAATATTTATGAAAATAATTTAATGAAAATATGGACTTAAAAAAAATATTGTAGACTGAAGAGAGTAATGAAGTCATTTTTCAATAAAAAAATTCTTTTTGTATGTTGAGTACAAAAAAGTGATTCAAATGAATGAAAAACAATTAATAAGTATAAATTAATATATGATAATATAATAAATATTATTTGTGATATATGGATCAAATAATATGATCATCTGTATATTTAATCATAAAGAATCCCGATAAATATGAGATTTCCATATAAAACCCTTAAAACATTGGTATCTTTTGATTCATGACACCCATGAAAAAAATAAATTCATATGAATCTTTAAAAAACTATACATAAGTATATTCATGATATAACATATAAAAGAGGTAGTAAATATACCTAATCAGCATAAATAGGTACATTACATCAAACATGTCTCAACAAAACAAAATTGAGACTAACAGCCCTTACAAAAATAGTAATTTTTTTAATTGAGAGTAATTGAAATAATGATGATTTTTTTATGTGAATAAATTTAATTAAATTATCAAGTACAAAAAATTAAATTATGTTGTAATATATACACCATGGAAATAATAAATTGATAAATAACATTAGTATGTTTCTAAATGAAGTGAAATTGAGAAGAAACCCAAACAACATTGGTATCTTTTCAATCGAGGGGAATGTAAATATGGAAAATTATATGTATTTTAAAACCTTATTAATTTCATTATAATCTAATCAAAAAAATAAAATATTTTTTTTTCATAACATCAAACATTTCTCTTGATTTAAAAATGATACAAGGAATATATTACCATATGTCCAACTCTATTCATAATAAATATATACACTATTATAATAATTTAATATTTATTATAATTATATAGTATAATATATTTTTTATTTATAATATCATATATGATCTGCTTATAATATTTCAATAGATATTTATTAATAGTTCTATAATAAAGTTGTCATTTTAGGTTTACCTACTTCGTTTTTCAGGAATGCTTTAGTTTCAAAGTTAAGATCTTCACTCTATGATCATGGTTCCTACATAACCAAAATGTTAATAATGATTTATATATATAATATATTAATTAAATTCATATTTATAATCATTCATATTATGTGGTGATGAAAAATGAATTACATCACATTATGGACATGGCAATCTATACGTACACGAGAGTGTCATGGAAATTTTTCTATTGAGGGAATGGAAGTTAGTTATATGATAATTAAAATTTACAGAATAATTATTCTATCATAAATATAATATATTTTATTTACATATAACCAAATTACTATGTAGTTAAATAAGAAATGATATACAAAGAACATTGATTCATGGAGTGGTAGTCCACCAGTACACATGAGTGATGTTATCGTTTACCTAATATTAAAATAAGGTTGATAAAATACTGTAAATATTGAATAATAATTATTTTATCAATATCATATATAATCATTAAATCCATGATTATAACCTCCCAATAATTATGGTGATTTAAAATGAATAATATATCTATGTAGAGGTGGTGATCCAAACATATGCACGAGCAATAACATTATTTACCATTTGATAGGAAGGGGGTAAAAAATTGTGGTTAAATAATCATAATAGAATATTTTTATATTTATTATAATCGATTCATATTTTTTGTGGATTAAAAAATTTTAGTTAAGGATTAATATGAAGTAAAATTGAAAAACATTTTTTAAGAATCATTCCTCTTCTTTGATGGACACCATTTGTCTTACACCTTATGTTATGAAGGATTTGTCTTAAGAGAATATAAAAAGATATAGGGTTAAGTGTTGGAATATTTTAAGGTTTTTTAGAATATATTATTTGTGTTAGACAGATAAAATATTGTGAATTAAGGAGGTGGAGATGTGCCCTTTTATAAGATATTGGATGGACATAGATAGAATTTATTAAATGATCACAATTATATAAGGTCAATTTCATTGTAATTGTGCTCCAAACTGATAGCTATTTGAATTACGAAATTGAAATGGTTTCAAAATAAAATAAAAATAAAAATTATAAATGTTTTGGAGGAAATATTTCTCTTATACCTCTGTTTAACCCCTGGTAAACCCATATTATCTTTAGTTATCGTAAATTTTTTTACACTTTTTAAAATTTACTATCCAAGAATTATGTGGGTCCTATAAACTAATACTGATTATTATTATTATTATGAATATGGAATCTATTTCATATGATTTAATTTCTATAATTTTTTGAATTTAATTTTAAATAAGTGCACAAATCACAATGAAATCAACTTTTAGAAAATACATTTATAAGAAAAAACAGAATTTATATCCTTTCCATTCTATAATAAAATGAATGTTTAAATAAATTTTTCAACAAATAATATACAATATTTACATAAAAATTAATTTTTATACATTAATTTATTTTATCTTGAAAATGACAGTATTCATATAAAAATAATTTTTTAGAAAAATGAATTTTTAAAATGACTATTAACTCATTAAAAATTAAATAATTAATATGATTAAAATTTAATTAATTAGATGATATATAGTTAAATGATATTTTATTTACATTAAGATAAAATCAAAAACATAATGATAGATTTACGTCAAAATTAAACATAGTTTTTACAAGAAATAATTATCTTCACTATTCACTAAAAAATAATTCTATTTAGAAAATCCAAATAATTCACCCCAACATATTATTAAAAATCTACTTTAAAAATTTATATTCAATTCGTCAAATAAATTTTCTAAATTTTTAAATTAATATAAATACGCATTCAAAGAATTCAATAAAAACAATTTTTGGAAAAAAAATATTTTTGACGCTCTAAACGACTTTAGTGAAAATTTCATTTATATTTATTATTAATTAATAAATACATTTTCAATATATAAAAAAAATAATTTTTTATTATTATTCAGACATTCTAATTCATCATATTGGTTACAAAGGGTTACTATATCACAAATCAATTAAATAGGTTGTTGTGTGTAAAACAAGTTATCAAGCATGTGCAATTTATTATAAAAAATATATTCTAAAATACCATGGTGTTATAGTTTGGGGTGATCGTTTATATAATGTAATGAAATTTCCAGGTATTATATTCTTATAATCTCTCTCTAATAATGTTTCTTTGGTTGGTTATTTATTTTGGTTGATTTTGTTTAGGGTTTCATAACGATTTCAACCAAAGCATTGTGAAAATCATCCCGTCAATCATAATTTATGTGCGATGAGATCGACCAGGGTATTTTATGACTTTAAGCATGATTAAATTATTTTTATATTTTAATTAGAGATTTATTCTATTTTAATAATTATATTAATTACAGTTTAATAATAATTATTTGAAGTGTATTTTCATTCTTTAGTTAGGGCCTTGCAATGACAATTAATGGAAAAATGGACTTGGATGAGCTCGGGTTAGAGTTTTTCTGTTTCCCTTAAAAAGGGATATGATTTTTTTTGAGTAATGTGGTTTATAGACAACCATAGATTCTATAAATAGATATTATATTTTATTATATAGAAATTCATTACATAACAAAATGATCCTTTATAGAATCACATAGGTATAATACATTTTGAAACATGGATTCATAAACAACTAGTTCATAAGTGAACTACACTATCACAAAACAAGCTAAGCCGCCATCCAAACTGGCACCCAACCTGGTCCATGGAAAGGCCCGAAGGGAGTTCCCTATCCCCATGGTCTAGAACAAGTTCCTATGAATCATAAATCAAGGTTTGGGAACAGTTTTTGTGAGTTAGAAACAAAAAACATCCAATAATAATAAATAAACCAAATCTAAAAATTCACACCAAACAAGTCATTCAAAAATTCAGAATTGAATTACATAGTTTAAATCTAACCTCAATGGGTACTACAAACAAATGGACTAGCAAGCCTATCCGAAGATCCACCACAAAGAATGTAATCATCTCCCTCCATCCATCTCTACAACACTGCACCAAGGAAGGAACCAAACAACCCGAACCACCATCTCCAAATACCATTCCCTTACCTGTTTAAAACAATACCAAATCTAATTACACACAATGGTGTATTTAGTGTGTGATACTAAACCCAATGGATGCCTCCCAAGAAAATATTTAATTCTATAAACATTATAATATTTTAAAATTTAAATATTTCATAAATAGGAAATGCTAGTAACATTTTTAACAGGATGCAACTTTAAATAAAAATTGTCTTCAAGAGGGAATCTTTAAAGAATGAAATTTTTAATGAAAACACACATTCTTCTAAACTTACCAACCGAACACACTATAAGATTATGGTAAGTACACTATTACCAGTGAGAACAAGTCATGGGAACTACCTCTATGGACTAACTAACAATTGGTCACTAGGTACATCATATCTTGGTGAAATGTGGCATATGAACCACAATAGACTATGTTATCCTCGAAAATACACTAGAAAGAACACACCCATGACCTAGTGGTCTCCAAAAAATCATTATTAGTTAGTTAGTGTTTTCATCATAGATCGTGATAAGTGAATCCGGGAAAAGGCTACTCTCAAATCACTAGCATACTAGTCCTAGTCTACCAACCTAGATAACCAGGCTTCCCATTTTTGATCAATGAAGTTCCATGTGTTATAAAATACAATTTTCACATAAAAAATCCATTTCTAAATCATACAATCACAAAAACGTTCCTAGAACATGTTCCATGACCTCAATGTAGTTCACTAATGCTAATAACAATTTTATAAAAAAACATCGAGAGGTTTTACCAGTAGTTGCACACAGAATTCATTAAAAAATTATCTTTTAATGAAAAACACCCAATAATACCAGAAAAAACAGAATTTTCATCCATAACACCATTTAATAAATCAGTTAGAAGAATCATAAAATAACCCCAAATGATACAACGTGTAATATACATGAAAACTCCAAATTCCGGGTCAAAATGAAAATTAAAAATTAAACACTCAATCAATTGTATAAAAAATGGTTTTCGAAACACACACAATAGATTAGAAACATGATAAATAGGTTAATTAAGCAAGATAAATTCATCAAAGAATATTTATACAAGAGTCCACCTACCTTAAATTTCAACCCCCCCCCCAAAGTTGTTCGAAACTTCACCCAAACCACAACCACACCACAAGCAAGTGAAAATGAACCCTAATCAAGAAGATTGAACCAATAAACATAATATTAAACCCTAGGCATAAAACTGTAGCTACAAGAATTTTAGAACATCAAGAAGTAGGGAAGATACCATAGAGGGAAGGATGAAAATAAAAAAATATTCACTTACTTGAAGAATCTTGAAGATTACCCCACCGAAACCCATTCAAGAATGGGTTCCAAGGGAGATCGAGGGAGTTTGGAAGAATTATATTGATGAAATGGTCAAATTGGGGAAGAAAGGGGAACATTAGGTTTAATTATGGAATGTAATAATGTGAATAACAATTTTTAATGACCTGGAAACTTTTCATGGTTTGTCCACACATTTAAGTAAAATGTGCAACTTAACCATGCACCCAATTCTATCAAACCAAAAAATAGACATTTTTTCCAAAATTAAAGGGGGAGACTTGGAAGAATAGATATTATAAAAATAAAAGATAAAATACATAAAAATAAGGACACTTATGTGACAATTATTGCTACCATTAAATCTTTATGCCCTTGCAAGTCAACTCAAATTTTTTTTCAGAAAACAATAATGGGTGCTCTTACTCAACCCATGAATTCTGCTCCCAAGCCTTATACAGATCATTTCCTTGGATCCAATGGTCCTAGAAAAGTGTAATAGACTTCCCCTGAAGCACCTTCTATTAGAAATCCACTATTTACACCAACCGTTCAAACACTGATAAATTAGGCTCTATTTTCTACTCTTCAAAATTAAACACATGGGAATGATCTGGGTTGTACTTATTAAACTTGGAGACATGGAATATGTCATTAATGGGTGTCAGTTAAGAAGGAAAATTTAACCTATATTCCACCATTCCAATATACTCGATGATCTCAAAAGGTACGACTTAACTTAACCTTTTCTTTCTCAGATTTCCCCAATGACGATGGCCTAAATGGGGGGGACACCTTCAAGAATACCTATTTACCAATATATTATTAATTATCCCGAATCCTCTCACCAGTAGAAGATTTTTTATGACTCTGAGATGTCAATAACTGATGTCTAATCAAATTAACCTTCTCATATGTCTCTTATAAAATTCTCAACCCCAGTAGTGAGGTCTCACCTACATCCGCCCAATAAAGAGCATCTGAGAATGTAGAACATAGAGTTCCTCAAAAGGAGACATTAGAATATATTATTTATAACTATTGTTATAATAAAATTTGACTAATACCAAATGTCAATTCCATGATCCTCCAAAATACAAAACACATGCACGAAGCATGTCATCCAGAATATGATTTCCATACTCTGTCTGACCATCCATTTGAGGATGGTTTGTCGTGCTCATCTTAATATACAACCCCAATTCCTTCTGAAGTCCTTCCAAAAATCAAGAGGTAAAAGTGGGGTCTCTATCTGAGACAACCACTGATAACAAACCATGAATCCTTACCACTTCTTGAATATACAATCATCCGAGATCATTTACTTTATTTATATATCTGATGATAATTAAGTGGGATGATTTGGTCAGACAATCAATCACTACCCAAATTTCATTCATACCCCAAGGTTTATGAGGTAAAACAATAATTAAATCCATGGAAAACTCATCCCACTTCTCGGTAAGAATGGGTAATGTAATAAGTAAATTAGAGGGTCTTTGATGCTCTGCTTTTACCTGTAGACCTGTATAGCATCTCAACATGAAATTAGTTATCTATCATATTATACCTATCCACTATAACTCCATGTGTATGTCATAGTACATTTCAGTAGCTCTATGATGAAGGAACCACTAATATTGGTGGTTATCATACATCATTACCTTCTTCAAAGAAAACAGAACCACTGAATGGCCCTTGATGCACAAGGCGCCCTCTGGAGATGAATACCAATCCGAAGTCATATCCGTACTATAAAAAACTGAATAGACCAATAAAATAACTCATCAATGGTATTATCTAGTAAAATTAACTCCAAAATAGAGGGAGTCAACTGAACACTATCTAAGAATGCACCTCCAATGTGCTCATTGGTCTCCAAGTGCATCTGAGAAAAGATCTGCATCAGAGTCCACTCATCACTAGACATCATAAAAGCTTGCATTTGTACTTTTCAGCTCAAGGTGTTTACCACCACATAACCCTTTCTGGAGGTATAGAATATATTAAAGTTGAACCCCTACAAATACTTGATCCAACGGTGCTACCTCATATTAAGATCTTTCTATGAGAAGATGTAGGCTATGCTCTATGATTTGTATACCACAGACTTCTACCTGAACAAGTAGTGACACCAAGTATTAAAAGAATGCTTCAACACTACTTAACCCAAGTCATGGGTTGGGTAATTCATTTAATGTGGTCAGAGTTGGTGATATCCATACGCCACCGCATGATCGCCCTGCATAAGCATGCACCCAAGACCCATACCTGAAGCATAACAATAAACCACATAACCCTTTCTAGATTTCTATAAAATCAATACAGGGGTGGTATTCAACCTCTGTTTCAACTCCTCAATGGATTAATGGCATTATAAACCTATTCAAACTTCCCCCATTTTCAGGTGAGTGCGGTGATAGGTGAAGAAAGCCAAGATAAATAAAAAAATCCGCATGTAGTAAACATCTTGGCTAAGGAATCTTCTGAACTCAAACAAATTCATCAGATTCTTCCATGATGTAATTATAATGATCTTATCAGGGTCCACCAAAACCCCTGCACAAAGATGGCATGTCCTAGAACCATCACTTCCCAGGTCCAAAAAGTGAACATGGTCAAATTTTCATAAAGGAAATGATCTTGTATAGTACCCAACCTAATCCATTAATGTTGCTCTCACACCTCCTTGGATACCGAGTAAACCAGGATATCATCCACAAATAACACAAAAAAGAATATAGATATTTGTGGAACACTCTATTTTTGAGTTCCATAAAAACCACTAGAGAATTGGTCAATCTTAATGGCATGACCAAATGCTCAAAGTGGTTGTACCTGCTTTGGTAACTCTTTTTCAGGATATCTTCTTCTCTCACCCTGACATGGTAGTAACCTGAACACAAATATATTTTGGGATACCGCTTTCCCCCTTCATATAATAAAAAAATTAATCAATTCTGGTCAAAGGATACATGTTCTTGATGGTTACCTTATTTAGTGTCCAGTAATTAATGCACAACGAGAGGGATCCATCAGCCTTCTTTGCAAAAAGTAAAGGAGTAGCGCAAGGATCAATGATCCAGTAAATGGATCCGTTGAATTCCTAATCATCCAACAATATCTTTAATTCCCTCAACTCAATGGGGGTCATAAGATATGAGGGAAGAGATATCGACAGTTCTCTCAGGGCCAAATCAATTGAGAACTCAACGTCCCAGTCAGGGGTTAGGCCTGAAAAATCATCTATAAATAACTTTTGGAACTCATCCACCAAATGAGGTAATCCCCCAGAAGGACCACAAACATCATCCACTAGCATGGGTGATAATAATTTAAAGAAATGATTTCCTAAATCTAGGAGTGGAGGTCATATACAACCTAAATGAGGACCCCATTCACCATGAAAAACCCGAGGACTCCCATCATATTCCATGAAAGTCACCAATAATGTATAGAAAATGATATGAGCTTTAATGTGAACTGTCCAATACATGAAGAGTATTACACTAAAAAGGTCCATATCGAAGATTCAAGCATCATAGTCCATCTCAACTCCTAACATGGAAATAACATATGATAGGCACCTGAGACCTTTCTTCTTCTTACCCAACGATGTCACCAAATCCATTACAAAAGACCAAAAGTCAGTTGAGAATTTCCACATATTCACAAAAAAGAATAGATAAAAGAAAAAGAAGAACAAGTATAAAAAATAAGGGATGCAATAGAAGATGCAATCAAAATTGTAACTTCAAATTTCAAAGGCCATGTATCTGATTCTACTGGTGTCTGGTCTAAAACATGAGGATGTCTGGTATCTACTTTAGAAAGACTACTTGCTTATTGATCTTCCCTGAATTGGATCTTCCCAGAAGATGGTCTGGGCCTACCACAATGGCATGAAAACCAGGATCTTACAATCCTAATCAGCTTTCACTAAACTGACACTCACATGGAAGACATAGGTCTTTTTACACTTTGGTATGGGAGTGTCACACTACAAAATTGTGACATGTGACCCATGACTCCACATCGATAAAAATTCATAGGAGGAGAGGTACATGTAGTCCATATATTTCCTGCATTCCCACACTGACGACACACCATAGAACCAATGTCAGAAGATTCAAATGAGGACTGTAAAAAAGGATGGCAAGAACTACCACCTCCTTTCTTACTCTACTCATCAAGAATCATCTTTTTCCCCAAGGAGTTTCCACTTCCCCCCAAAAACACCACTCTAGAAAACCCATACATTTGTTTTTGATAAATTTTGAACAAGAAATCATGATCAACCACCTCACCATACATTCCCATCTTGAACAATAATACATGAGAGGAAATTTCTAGTTATATTCCATTCTCAAACATCTGGCATTTAATAGATTCATTAAAAACAATATCAGGTGAATAATGCACTAGCTTAGAAAAATGGTTAGAATATTCCATCATTGGATGATCCATATGGGAATGATCCATGAGCTCCCCGGATTTGGCATACGCCAGAACATTAGGACAATACTACTCATTGAAGATGGTCTTGAAATAGTTCCAACTCATCTGCACATTCTTCCCAGCCAGAAGCTATGATTCCAACCACCTGTGAAAAGGAACTTATAACATAAATGAGGCACATTTTACCCAGGTGTGTCAAGTAATTGGAACATGTTATCTATCATATGAATCCACTCTTCCTCTTGTAGAGGTCCCATGCTCCTTCATAAAGTAGGAGGATTGTTCATGAGAAACTTCAGGGCATTATCCTCCTCAGACCAAATTCATGTTCTTTAACTAGAGTAGGAGCAGGACACACTCATTTCCCAAGAGCTTGGATAGCCCAGACCACATCTTCTACCAACCTTTGATCACGTGGTGAGGGGGAACTCACTATGACTTCCTCCCATTGGTGAATATGAGATTTCTAGGGAGGCATGTTGCTACGAAAAGAAATAGACATAAGATAAATCATTTGTAAAATAGGTGTACAAAAATATTAGCATGAAAATAAAAAGTAAATAAATAAAACTCATCACAGCAATGAAATAAACAACTACTTCACCCCCACAAAATGTCCATCTGTAGTCTATAGCCGGAATGTCCCACATAGAAGAGAAGTCCAAAAAATCACCACATCCCATGGCAACTTGAGGTCTTTTATGAGAGGTTCAAGCCAGGCACCCTACTCAAATATAGAACACCAAGACCTACCAATCCCAGCTCTTATCTAACCAGACTCATTCAATATAATTTTACCAAAATAGATTAACCACGATCTGATACAATTTTTTCACAAACCAAGTCAGGTCACCATCCAAAATGGAACCCGACATGGTCCTTGGAAAGGCCCAAAGGGTGTTCCCTATCCCCATAGGCTGAAACACGATCCCATTTATCATAAATCAAGGTTTGGGAATGATTTAACTTAGATCGTAAATTAAAAAAATGATAATAATAAATAAAACGAATCTAAAAATTCACACCAAACAAGTCTTAACAAAAATTTAGAATTGAGTTATATAGTTTAAAACTATCCCTGTAGGGGAACACAAAAACATGGAGTAGAAAGTCTCTCCCAAGAACCAAAAATAGAAAGGGAGTATCTTCCTCAAGCTATCTCCATAACACCTCACCAAGGAAGGATGCTAAAAATCAAAACTGCCCTCTCCAAAGACCTTTCCCTCATCTATGTCAAACATTACCAAATATACTTACACCGAAATGTGTATGTAGGGTGTGAGCCTAATCCATGTAAGATGACACCCAAAAAATATTTTATGATTTAACTATTATAAGAAAAAAATCATACAAGTTTTCATAAATTGGAAATTCTAGTAACAATTTTAATGGGATGAAACTTTAAAGAAAAAAAATTTCTAGATGGTTAAATTAAATAATGAAAAATGTTAAATAAAAAACACAATATTTTAAAATTTCCAATGAAACACAACCTATGATGATGGTATGTACAATATAACTAATGGGAACTAGTCAGGAAAATTACCCCCAGCCACTATCTAACAATGGGTCACTAGGTACATAACATCACGGTGAAATGTGGCATAAAAACATAAAAGAACTACATTCTCATGCACATTCCACTTGTAGGGAACGCGACTATAACCTTGTGGTCTCCAATAAATCATCATAATTTTGTTAGTGTTGTTATCGTCGATCTTGATATGTGAAACTTAGACAAGGCCACCTTCAAATCACAAGCACACTAGTCCTATATTTCAAACCAAGATACCCTGGCTTCCCATTGGCGCTCAATCAAGTTCCAAATGTTATAAAATACCATTAAAACTCCATTTCTAAATCATAAACACACAAATAAGTACCCCAAAAATGTTAATCACCCTTAACATAGTTCATTAAACCAAATAAAAAGTTTATAAAAAACTTCAAGTGGTGTTATAAGGCTTTGTACACAAAATTTATGAAAAAATTATCTTTTAAGGACAAACACCCAATAATACCATACCAAAATAGAATTCTAGGCCCTATAACCTTTCAATAAATCAATTTCAAGAATCATAAAATAACCCCAAATGATACAACATGGAATACAGATTGAAAACACCCAATTTCATGTCAAATTGCAACATTAATTTGAATCACACAATCAATGATACCTAAAATGGTTTTCACACCACACATAATAGAAGAGAGACATGCTAAATATGTTAATAATTAAAGGTAAATTTATAAAATAATTATTACACATGGAACCACCAACCTTGAATTTTAAAACCTCAAAAATTTATTCGAAACATCACTCGCAGCACAATCACACCATAAGCGAGTGAAAACAAACACTATTCAATAATATTGAACCAAGAAAATCAATATTAAACCCTAGGAAGAAAACCATATATTTTATAATTTTAGAACTTCAATAAGGAGGGAATAAACCCTAGAGAGAAGGATGAAAACAAAGAAATACTCACTTAAATAAAGAATCTTGATGTTTCCCCCAGACAAACCCCTTTAAGAATGGGTTCCAAGGGAGAATGATGGAGTGTAGAAGCAATATATTAATGAAATTGTCAAATAGGTGATGAAAAGACCGCATTTGGTTTAATTATACAAAGAAAAAATGGGAATATATTTTTTTATGACTTGGACACTGTGCATGGTTTGTTCACATAGGGTGGTAAATTATGTGTCCTAACAATGTGCCCAGTTCCATCCACCAAAAAGTTTTCATTTCTCTAAAAAATTAATGGGACAGCCTAAGGGGAAAAGATAGGTCAAGAATAGAAGATAAAATACATGAAAATAAGGACACTTATGTATCATTAATCATATCCAAATAAGATCATCATAAATAACTACCCTCATATCACACATAATAACATTATTCAAGTCTTGGGGAAAGGAAACATTAGAAAGGGTGAGCTCATATTCTCAATAAATAGTAATAAGGGAGATATCAACATAACAAGAACATGAGGGTATTTGAGCTTGATAATAATATTTAGAAAAAAACCCTACATATAAATATCATAATAATGAATAATGGCATAAATCCAAGAAGTTCATAAGATGTGTGTCATAAAATAATGAAATAGAATAATCCAAAAGGGACAATATTAGCATAATAAATATGTTTTTGGAATACACATAAGCAGATAAAATAATTTCCATAGTTCTCAAGGTTGTCTACCAAGACTATAATAGTGGATTGGTTATACTCCCCAACCCATCATAGTTGTTAAGGTTCACTCTCATTACTATTATTGTAGATAGAGTACCTTACTAAACTAGTTTCAATCCCCATTTTGGTCATGTTTATCTCATGAGATATCAATATTTACCCAATGTATTAGAGGGTTATAGAATTCTAAGACCATAAATCACATAATGTAAAAATACATTTGTATTCCATAAGATCATAACATATTCATCATATCATAACCCATGAAAAAGAAATTAGTTTCATAATAATCTCATCATAGTTTAACCTAAGAAAAATAATGGGTTTCAAAAATATATTTTCATCATAATCATAATCCATATAGGTAAGGAATAAGGATTACAGCCTCGGATATTATCCCCATTAATGTTTATTTATAATAATAAGATGTTTTCATAGACAAAAATATTCTTGGAAAGAATACATAGAACACTTCCTGATGAAAATATATTTTTCTATATAAGATACATTATTTAGAATATAAAAAACTCCCAAATAGTAAGGGAAAAAATTTATTTGATAGTAAAATTAGAGAAATAAGAAAATATTCAATTCAATAAGTTGTCATACTAATATGAAGTTTATTTCATGTTGTAAAATAGAGAAGAGGACATTCCATTCAAAATATCATCAAAAAAATAAAAAAGTCCCTCATTTGGAATATTATAAGATGATTCCTTTTAAGTTTTTTTTGTAAAAAAAATCATGGGTAAAAAATATTTTAAAAATAATAATATAATATTAAAAATATCCATGTTAGAATTATTATAAAACATAGATATTGAAGAAACCTTTTTTGACTATAGTGTGAAATGAAGTTGGTTATCCATAAAAAGTTTCTTTCATTCTCCTGAGAACTAAAATGAAGAAAATGATTGGAAAATATTTATTATTAATAAAAAATAGTATAAAAACATTTATGTGTTTCTTATGAGTTATATCATAGGATTTCAGCATCATAAACTTAATCATAAACAATCCCAATATACAATGCATTTGAAACATAAAACCCTTACCTCAGGTATGACTTTATTTAAATGTATTCAATCCTCCCCTATAATGAATATATATTTATTATAAATGTTTTATAAAACCATAATAATATATATATAACACTATATTACTTATTTATAAAATTTTATCACCATTTATTTTGTATTATTTATTAAAATCAATGTCCCTAGTGATAAGTTCTTCATTTGTCATGTATGTTTTAGTTTAGTAGTTTTTATCCTATTTATTTTTCCATGGATCCATAATATCCAAAATGTTAATCATAGTTTAAATTTAATATATATTAAATAAAAACATATATATATATATAGATTTACACACAAATTTATAGATAGAAAAATAAATAACAACATTCATGGGGATGGAAGGCAGTACATATGCATAAATGCTGTTTTCACTTTTCGACAGATGGAATGGAGGAGTGAAAATTAACAATTAAACTCTAAAAATATTTATTATATCTATAAATAATATATATATATATACATAAAATCTATCCTTATTACAATCCATATAAATTGGATATGAGAAATGAATAACATCGCTTCAGGGAGGTGGTAGTTGCCATTGATGCGCGAGCAAGGTTATCTTTTTCCAATGGATTGTAATGTAAGAAGGTAGATATAATACAATAATTATAGAAGAACAATTATGTTATAAATATTAAATATCATATTTATAGTCATAATAATACCCATAATATAATATGTTCTTGATAAATGATTTATATTTCCAAGTGGAGACAACAATCTATATGTATTTACACATGATATATTCAATTCCCATTTGATAGGAAAGAGGGTGGATAATGGTGGTTTAAAAACCATAATAAAATTAAAATATATTTAGGATAATAAATTTATTAATTTATGTTAAAAACTATATATTAAATGAGGTAATGTAATAATTTATAAATAATTTAACCACCTAAGGTGATTAACCCTTCATTGAAAGAACTCTACTAGATCTCCTCCTAATAATCGAAGGTTTGGAATTTTGGGAATTAAAGAAACTATATAAAGTATACAGGAAACATTATAATGGAATTTTTTAGGGTTTTGTTGAGATATTAGGATCAAAGTGGTGTATAAAAAATAAATGAGGGGTGTCATTTTATTAGGGAGAGAGATGACACACATGGAATTTATTAAAATATTAAAGTATAATAATGTCATTTTCAAGGGAAAATATTCTAATTGACCCTTATTTAAAATATTAAGATTATAGGTTTGAAATTAAATCTTCCATTAAAATTTAGATAGGTTATTGAGTAATTTTTGAACTAATTTCCTCTATTAACCCCATCATTAATCATTTTTAACCTTAACTACTATAACAAGTATTTCAACATTAAAGGGTGAATAATGATACCTTATATAGAAAAGATACTCATAAATGGAATATGGTTTATAATATAAACCATATTATAATAGTTCATGTGAGGGGAAAAAATAAAACAAAAATACTACTCTAAACCAAAATAGAATAACTCGGTGAGACTCGAACCCGAGAACTCCCTAATACCTGGCAGATCTAGTACCAACTGAGCTAGAAAATGGAGGTAGTTGATAATTTTAACAATATTTTATTAACATTTTTGACAATAATAATTTAAGAATTTTAAAAAGAGTTATAAAAATGTATTTTATTATAAGATATCATTAATTTAAATTTTGGAACTATTCATTTAATTTAACTAGAAAGCCAACAAGACAACAATTTTCCTATAATATAACATTTTCAAACATAGATAATATTCCTTATTTAACTAAACATTTAAAATAAAAAAATTCAATTAAATTATTTAACTATTAATATTTTTAAAAATAATTTTGTTTTGTTCTATTAATTGAATAAAAACTCTTTCGGTGTCACGTAGGAATTTATGGGGATTATTCATTTACTAAAAATTATAAATAAAATAATATGGAAAAACTATTGATTTATATTTCAAATAAAAAATTCTAAGTGAAAAAATCATTTTATTATTATAATTTAAACATTTTATAGATTTTAAAGTCATGAGTGTGACATTTTTTATTTATTCTTTTCTTAAATTAATATAACAATCACAACCAAAGAAATATGACCCCAAGTAACCCAATATTGGTGAAATGGATTTAAATTTCCCAAAATAACTCATAAAATTGGATAAATAAAAGTTCTAGATAAGTTTTTATGTCTTATATCGATTCTTTAAACATATTTTAAATGTTTTACCTTTATCAACGTGATAAAAATTAACTATTTTTTAGATGAGGATGGTGCCTTGGGATGAAAACCAAGGAACAAATATTATAAAAGAAAGAGATTAAAATGTCTAAATGACATAAACATATTACAACCCTTATAATATAGGGGGAGTAAATAAGAAAAAATATCTTCATGCTAAATGATATTTTTATTGATCCCCTTGTTGGAAAGGCCATCAACAACCATTTTGGATTCACGATAAATAGGAGTGATGATGATGTTGATGTCGAGAAGTGAGTGAGTGTAGTCCATCCAACATGTGGTGATCGATCAATCAAAGGGTATCATACCATTACATATTTCCTACACAATTTTGGTTGAGTCACTCTCTATATAGAGGTTGTTTCAACCATGATGCTTGGAAAAAGAAATGAAATGGATCATACTCATCATCTTCGCCTCCAACAAAGAAGTAGAGCTACAACTACCATAAAAGAAGCTTAGGATCTGACCATGATGGTTCCTGAAGAAGGAACTGTAGCCTATAGAGCCTGAATTGACTTTATATGTGCTATCCACATTGAACTTAATTCATCCAGGTAAAGGGGTGCACTAGAAAACATAAAAGGTACATCGGGGATGGAAAAAGTTTCCATCAACACGAAGACATCACATAATACTAAAATCATTCCCCATGTTGTTGCAATGGACCTTTTGAATCGAATCAGCTTCACGTATGGCAATGAGGATCTACACTGGACCTGCATTATAGATAAATAAGCAATTGTTATGAATAATAGCATTTCTATCATACCTGATCACATGACGAAGCTCAGAAGCAGCAGCAAGGAAAAATTTATTAATATGTTGAGAGCTATCTATATCCGCATAGCTCTTTAGTTGTTATTTGACAGAGTCATAAGTCATCCATCTATAATCAAATATGTTAAAAAAGTAGTTACAAAGAGCAAAAGTAGTGGCACAAGAAAGAAAGAGGTGGTTGGTATCTTCTCCGTGTTGATTACAGAGGTTACATGTAGATTAGTGTTAAATGTTATGTAATTGAAGGCAAGCATGTGTGGGGATCCTTTGGTTTTCCAGAGACCAAATAAGAGTAAGTATGTGTGTTTTTATCTAAGGATTATCAATACATTTAAGCTAAGAAAAATCACATTCCAAGTTACAAAAATAGTGGTTGTAAAAGTTTTTAGAACTGAGCATACCATTATGAGGAGGTTCCCAAATTAGTAAATCATAGTTATTAGAGAAAGGGTAGTTGTCAATGGAAATCGTAATGGTGCCTGGGATCTGATCATTCTGGGATTTATGAACATATATTTTTGAAAGGGCGTTATTAAAAAGTCATTGGAATAATGGGACCATGGATATTAAAAGAGTGTTAGTCCAATTATCCAACTAGAAGTTCATAGAAGAATCTCTAGGGACCATCCATATAGTGTTGTCCATAATGGAGAAAAAGGATTACATTATGAATGAAAAAATAGAGTAGTTGAGAAAATTAGATTTTCCTTTATTAGGTTTTTCAAGGAATCTATTTTTTAGAAAACCAATGGTGTCATATTTTTTTAGAGAAGATTCCAAGTGAGATTGGCTTGAAGATCCTCATTGAAGTACTTATGATTTTTGAAGCCTATACCACCATTGTCAATGGTTTTGCAATAGGTCGACTAGAGGATGGTTAAAAGGTTCCTTTTCCATAGTGCTGCTAGTCCAAAAAACATTTTTTATATAGATATTAATATTTTTTATTAGATAAGAACGCCATTTGTAGACAATCATAGAGTAAACCCATTTAGAAACAATAAAATATTTGACAAGGCATACTCTACCCACCATGGATAGAGATTTTCCTTTGCAAGAGGTTAACTGTGTAAGAACATGGTCAACAATAGTAGATAAATGGATGGATTTGGGTCTCTCCCAAAATATTGGGACACCTAGGAATGTAAAAGGGAGGTATCCATCTTTAATGACTAGGTGATTGATTATATTGCACCTCATGTTTGGGGGAATGTTTTTTACAAATAAGATATAAGATTTTTTCCAGCTAATTGTTTTCCCAAAAATCTCGTCATGGGCTCGAGAGCATTTTTTAGGTTTCAAATGTATCTATTATCACCTTGAATAAAAAAATAATGTTAAAATCATAAAAAAAGTGTGTAGGGGAATTCACATTTCTTGATACATGAATGGTCTTGAGTTTGTTCTGATCAACATGATAAGTAAGCAAGCAGTTGAGATAGTCCTCTACAATGAAGAAAAGGATATAAGAGATGGGGTAACTTTTCTTGACACATTTGGTGAATTAGAAGTATCCCCTAGGGGAGATGTTGATCCGAATGGAAATGGAGGGCGTGTTAAAAAATGTTCTAATAGTATTGATAAACGTGTCATTAAAACCAAATTAATAAAGCCCCTTGAAAAAAATCCAATCCATGGTATCAAAATAATTTTTTATGTCCAATTTAATTGAAATATTATCACATCTGGTGGCTTTGTCTAATGTTTTTATATAGTATAAAGTAATAAAAATGCAATTTTGAATGTATGTACCCTTAAAAATCCCAAATTGATTCTGAGAGACAATTTTGTAACTGATAGGTGAAAGTCTTTTAGCAATGATTTTGGTGATAATTTTATAATGTTTGTTAATGAGACAAATGAGCCTAAACAAGTTAATTTCTGAAGCATTGTAAACTTTAGGAATTAAAGAGAGGAATTGGGAATTTAGTCCATGAGGGATAACACCATTAGGGAAGAAATATTTAATGAGTTTCCAAACATCAAATTGTATAATGTATCAGTACTGTTGAAAGAAGACATTGTGGAATCTATAAGGACCAAGAGAACTATCAAGATTAAGACAAAAGACAGTGTCTTTAATTTCATGATCAAGAGGATTGTTATGAAGAATAATATTTTCATCATGTTTGACCACCATACATATTATTTCAGGTAAGTGGTCCCTATTATTATCTGGTCCATTAAAGATAGATGAAAAATAAGAGACAATATGATTAGCAATATCCTTATCGTTGTATAAAAGTCTATCTCTATCCTTAAGAGAGGCTAGTGGTCTATAGGCTTTTCTATCTCATTGAAGAGAGTTATATAATTTAGTGTTTCAAACACCATCAGATAAAAATTCAACTTTTAAGGCTTGTTTATCCATATTCACTAGAAAATTGAGTAATGTATTGAGAATAACTAAGATATTGACTTTATGATTCAGATCAGTGTTGAAGTCAGATCTAGTATTATTTTTTTGAATTGGATTAAGTTCATTCTCAATAATAAGGATGTCATTGTTAATTTTTTTGTAATGAGAGATAAACCAACTTTTGAGAATCTGTTGAAGAGATTTTAATTTTATAGTACAAGCAGAGGCATCATTTCATCATGTCATGAAAATCCAAAAAAATCATAATGATGTTAGTGCATTATGTTTTAGAGAACCAGGAATTATTAAAACTATAAGGAATAAATAGTTTCACTGTTTTGGTAGATATGTTAACCAAAATAGATTTACGGTGAGAGTGAGTATTTTTTAGGGTGGTGATGGAGATAGTGTCCCACTTATCTAAAGTAGATACGTTCGTAAAGGCTCTATCCAATTTAGATGAAACCATTCTTAGAGGTTTTTTCTATACCAAGTGTATTTGGCACCCATGATATTAATTTCAATAAGTTTATTATCTTTAATAGAATTTTTAAATTCTCTCATGGAGACCGTGGCATGAGAGGGTCCAATTTGTCACTTGAATTGAGAATAGCATTAAATTCCCCGATTGCAAACATAGGTGTGTTAATACAAGATGCTAAGTAGGAAAGGTCATCCCAGAGGGGACCTCAATCTTGTCATATATTCTTAACATAAGTAAAGGATCAGAAGATATGAGTGCCATTGAATATAAAATCACAAGTTATGGCTTGTTCCAAAATGTTAGAAATGTAAACATTTTGAATGGAGGAGTGTGAAAAGATCCAAAGAGAATCAAAATATGAGGAGTTTTTTTTGTGGCTCCAATAAAGGAGTAACCATATTGACATAAATGATGGTATCTAGATGAATAAATAACTTTAGGTTCAGTAATAGTAAAGAAAGTTTTAAAGTGGGTGATAAAAATTTACTATGGTAAAATGTCAAATTCACCAAAAATAAAAGGAATATATTTATGTATGTTAAACATACTGATAACATATTTTTAATCTATTTTTATGAATTTAATATCTATAAGTGGAATAAATTAATTTATGACTAAAATAAAACTTGTAATGATAAATATGTTTTTAGAAAAATGACTTTTTAAGTATAGAAATATTTTTATACCAAATTAAAGAAAAAAAATATTCAAATGGACATAATTGTATTAATAATAATATAAGTTAACTAATTTTACTTTTAATACTTTTTAAATCAATTTTTTTTTTCATTCTTTATTAAAAAATACTTCTTTCGATACACATCAGCAATTTTCAGTATTCTTTGGAAAATACATCATTTCAAAAAAATCCATAAATTTCAACCTAGGAAAAATTTTATATGTTTATTTGAAAAATTTATTTAATTTTATCAAATAAATTTTAAAAAAGTTTCAAAATTCAATAATTATATTTAAAAAAACAATATATATCATTTTTAAGGTAATGTATTTTTAATTACTAATATGACTTTAAAAAAGATTGAATTATTATTTCCTAATCATTAATTAGTAAATTTGTAATTAGAGGGAAGTATATATATATATATATATATATATTTCATAATGTGATTATTAACATTCATAATCACATATTTAATGGATATACAATAACTACCACATTATTTTATAATATTTTAAAATTATGTTGAGGTATTTTTAATCTCAGTGTTGCATATAACACAAGAAATAAAAGGAAACAATAAATTAAATAAATAAAATCTTGGTGTGCTATATTATTCCCCTTTTAAAATTATTTTTCCTTATTTATTTTATCACTTTGAAACAAAAAATGAGGACATATCTATTTCATTACGTCCTTGGGTTCCCAAGTAGTATAGTTAAATTTTTTATTTCCCCATAGATTATTACTCATGTGAGTAGTATTATTCTGTTGCACATGTTCTCAATGATCCCAGACTTATATGGGTTTCTATTCGTATGATATATAATTATCTAGTGGTAAGTAGTTTGAGTTCAATACACATTAAGAATTATGTATTTACTACCTTAATAGAGATTAAGGAAACACATCGTGAACTTTAGAGAGGTTCAATGGATGATCCTTGTGACAATCTACCATCCCTACTCAATAAAAAATATCAAAGGGAATAACATACCTAGGGATCATATTTCCTTCTATCTAAATTTCGTATTTTTATTCCATGGATAAATTCACACAAACATCTACTTAACAATAATGAACTCTGGATATTGCTAATGATTTTTGGTATAACTTTTCTGTCAACTCTATATTTCTTGGATGTGATATTAAATAACTCTGACTCTCTATACCACTTCATCAGCTAGGTTAGGACCCAATATATTTCTGTCTCTATATTTACCCTTGTTTTTTGTTTTTTAGACTTCTTTCTATATCTGGCATTAGATGAATTTGTCATCATGCTCAAGTGAAAGATATTATTGTCTGAAAACTGAACGTGTGGAAGGTATTGATCACAGTCAACTATTTAAAAATATAGAACACGATCTCAACATATAATCTAGGTATTTAATGGTTCTCTTATATTGACCATTGATATGCATATAATACGTTATACTAAAACTTAATTATGTATGCAAAGCTTGTTGAATAATTCTCTAGAACATCAGGGTAAACCATAGATCCTAAATATATATAATATAATGTGGTACTAAATGAAAAATTTCCAATTCATTAGTATAAATTATATAAATACGACTAAGATAAAAATATTCCTTGATATAGATAATCTGTTCTGACTTTGTGATGTAATTGAGTAGAAACCAAATAGAATTATTCCATTTAAGTATTTTTTGGATTCTGATGAAAAAAACCATGGTGATTCCATTCCATTTCCATTATAGTATGGGAAATGTTTGTATTATCCCCTTAAACATATTTCTCTTAGATGTAACTTATTAATATACCAAACACCAAGATACATTCTCTATAATAACTCTCTTTAGGTTGTTAGACCATAAATACTCCTTCAAATCCCTATGAATTTTTATAAATTCAAGATTAATAAGGAATGATTAATTATGAGACTCTTTGATCAGCTCTTTTATAAAATAGGATATGGAAAAAACACAGACATGGTTCCTAAAACTTATATTTCCATCACATAAAATGATGAAGTCAAGAACATTTCTTACCTTCTCCTGTAGTTCCACTTATTCATTTTTCTCTTATTTAATCATCACAAAGATCTATGGTTAAAGAAACATTTGGGAATGATAAGATGTATATACTTACTTTATGATTTATATATTAATCCTCTGAAAATAAATTTTTTTAGTCCATATCATTGATAAGATAGCATGATACATTTGAATTAGTGTATCTACCTGCATGTTCACTTTATTAGGGTGGTAATGTGTTGAGTAGTCAAAAACATTAATCAAATACACCAATATTCTATGGTGTATATTCAAATAATTTTGGGTGAATATATAATTTTAAATAACAAGATCAGTAAATATATATATCCTTCCTATATAAAGATAACTTCCCTAAATCTATAATGGAAAAATTTCCACAGCAATCTCTAAATCAAGAGTTCAGTAATTTTGATCACGAACATTCAATATATGTGAGTTATAATATATAAACAAATAAATTTTCAGGAATATTCACCCCAATCCATTCAATGATTCATAACTATAGATTGAAAACCCATCTCTACTATATGGTATTGTAATAACTGGTTATTTAACTAACCTTGTCTTTAGTTCATTAAAATTTTCTTCACATTCATCTATCCAAATTAACGTCATTCCCTTCCTTATTATCATGATGAGTGGACTAGATAGTCATTAAAATATATTAAAAAATATTCTATAATATCCATCCATTCCAATCAAAGTGTACATATCAAACATATTAGTTACTATAGGATAAAATTTAATAACTACTTTCTTTTATAGATCCAAAAATATAATCACTATTGAGATTATATAAACCAAATATGAAACACTTTTTAGTCAAAATTAACACTTTTTATACTTTTTCGTATAGATTATCTTGTTATAGGGACTTATTCACAGTCCTTATGTGACATTCATGGTCTTCCTTTATCTTTAAATATATAATAGTATCATCTATAAATTCATCCACAATCTGATTATGGTAATCTATAAAGACTCTATTCATTAAATTCGTGAATATATAAGGGGAATTAGTAAGACCAAATGGAATAACAATATATTCATAGTTCCCATACAGTGTAACACCCCGAGATTTTAGGAGATATATTCTTTTTAATTTCTTTTTTTGTCTTCTATTTTACACGACACCAAGATTAGCTTGTACTATACGCAACACCGTATTAGCTTGCAATATACACAATAATGTTCTTGGCTCGTGTTACACACAATTTCAAGTTCGTTTTATAATAATTATTCTACAAAAAATTAAGTATAGATTTTGTTTAATGTATAAATGAAATAGGTTTTGATTATATTATAAACGAAACCAAAGAGAGCTTCTACTATAGCCAGCCCTGACTTGGCTTGCATTACACGTAATCGCGACCTTCCTCGATAGCGTGTGTAGTACGCAATATCGAGTTTCACTAAACAACGATATGTTATTAAAATATTATATAAACTAGCTATTATGAATATTAATACCCAATTTTTTAGATTTTACAAATTTTATCATTCAAAATAGACTTCATTTTTGCATTCAGAATATCAAAATTAGCATAGGGTGATTTTTTGGTATTTTTCTGAAAACTTTCAATTTTTGATGAATAGTGAAACACTGAGTTATTGGTTAAAAATGACTTTCAATTTAAATAATAATTTATTTTATAAAAACATATTTTAGGTCAAAATAGATAAATAATAAATATATAAGTTCAATGGAATTCATAGGAGTCATTTTATAATAATTTAGATATATAAAACTTTTGTTGAACTTTTTACCGTCTTTTACTGACCTCTTTTGAGCATTTGAAAATTTACATAGAACATAATTTTACCGCTTCTGTGAGTTGAATTTCAAAAATATGAGAGAAACGGTTGATATCAGTAAGAAAAATTTGGTTCAATGAGATGAAAATCAATTTTGGTGAATAGTAATTTTTAACTTTTATTTACCACGGTTAAAAGTAAATTGGGTAATTAAGGGTAAAAATGATATTATAATTACCCTAACACATGTCCTAATTCTATTGGATACGTGTAATTGGACCAAAAAAAACCTTAGGAATAAAATATTAACCTTTAGGTCCAATTGGATTAGATTAGGACATTTATTATTATTTTATTTAAAGAAGAGTTAAAATAGTTAAAATCAAAGTTTAATAACTAACAGATTTGTAAAATAGGGTTATACATAAGATAAATTGGACTATAAATATTAATTAGAAATATAAAACGATTTCCTACATCATTTTAATTTATTTATATTTTTTACACATTAAATAATCCAATTTATTTATGACACAATGATGATGTAGTAATTACCTTATTAATGAAATATTTACATACATGATATTATAAATACCCAAAAAAATGTAATTTGAGATTTTTTATGAATTAAAATATATTTTTAGGTTAATATATCATATTAGGGTTGGTTAGATGAATTTTGTTGAATTAATAATGTTATTATGAATTTATAAAAAACAACGTACCAATTAATATCAAAATTGACATAAAAGAGTTTTTAAAACTAATATTATAGTTTTAATCGATATAATTTTCGTAAAAATATAAGGTTCAGCCAGAAGAATTATATAATGATATATATGACATTAATAAAAAAATTGGATTCTATTGGCATTTTTTAGTAAGTTTATTAACCATATAGTGTAAGAATACAAAGACACAATAAAAGTTAAATTATTTAACGTAGAGTTAAATCTAAATGATAAGGTTAAAATGGTAACCTAAACTTATATAAAACCTATTGGTTAAGAGGATTTAGATCCATACCTACCCTATCCTAGAAATAATTCACTTTTGAGCCATTATAAACTGAATATGAATTTATTATAAAATAATATTTTACATTTTTTCCTAAGGTGACCCTCACCCCCTCTTATAAAAGGGCACTCCCCCTTCTCTCTAATTCACACCTCCAATGACATTTGGCTTAGCCAAACCCTACCCAAATACCCTCTAAACTATCCTAACTTAATCCTATAGGCCTTGCTTTAGTAAGAAAGCCATCCTAAGGATACATTTTGATCAAATCAGAAGGAAGAACCCGAGGAAGAGGTAAATGTCTCACCACCTATTTCATGTTCCTTTCTTCTTCCACTTCCTCCTGCTTTTTTGTTTCCATTATAACATAATATCTACAGTATATTCCATATACTGTTATGTTATTATAAAAATTGTGCAACCATATTAGTTATTTTATCAATCCAATGAATGAAAAAGTCACCACACGTGCATATGTACGACTTACCGTCTCCACATCCTGGTGTAGTTTGTTATTCAAACATTTCATCAGTTGAATGGGTATTTTAATTAGTATATATGATATAAATAATAAACATGAAATTATTATGATTCTCTATATATTGTATACCATCCAATTATATATGATTTTAATATCAAAAGAAAGATATTGTCGGTCGTACGTACGTACGGACTGTCGTCTCCACGAACACGATGAGATTCATTTTCCATGATTAACAATTCAAGTATGATTATGAAGTATATATAATAAATAATCATTAAATATATTAGATGAAAATGATACTGGATTTATGTACATATATGTTTCATTTACTTAATTCCATTCAATTCAATAAGGAAACGAAAACAACATTTATGGTTACGTACGACCTACCGTCTCCATGAACGGTGTATTTCATTCAATTTATCGATCTATCATATATATATATATATGTTGAATATGACTTGTTATTCTTGATATATTACATATAAATAATGTTTCAAATTTTGGAATTATTTAAATCAGGTTATAAGTAATAATATCAAGAATAACAAGTCAAAACACGTACGATAAATGAAACGATTTTACCCAAAACAGTGCTTTAACATGGAATTAACAAAAGAACGGGTAATATAAAGTAATAAGTGAATTATATATGATATCATAAATATTATTATGGTTATGTTACAAGTTAATAATATTTTTAAACCCACTATATAGGAATTTAGGACACATACAAGAGAAATTGGACCTAATGTAAGAGATAATTATTCTAATCTCGTTCTTATCCGTGATTTTTTATTTGTAAGTATTTACTACGGTTATATTTTTCATCCATGTCCATAAAATGATTTTCATAAAGTGTTTAATATTATTAAATGTAAGTTTAAATTATTTTTTACCCCCTTTTGAATTTTACTACGATGAATGGAAGTAATCTTTCTTTTGTTTACCATACGATGTCCTTTTTGACTTTTCCAGCAAAAGTACGAGGAGAATGTTTTTTAACTTATACGGAATGAACAGATTTTTACAATTTCCAAACGCCTTATTTTCATGAAGATTCCACTACAATATTTCATGATTATTTTCAATAAAATCCTTTTCTTTTAAAATTTCATGACATTTTGTGAAAAGAAAATGATTTTGAAGAAGAAAGTATATTTTCCTCAAGAATTCATTTCAAGTGTTTTATCAAAACTATTTTCCATATAAGATGAAATTATTTAATATAGATATATTTCATGTATAATGTCCATATTATTTACATGGTTTTATTTTGATTATGATGAAATTATATATATTTTTTTATATGGATTATGTTATGATGGGATGATGTATATGAAACCCATTTTATTAATTGGGTTATTATGAATGATTTATGTTTATTTTGTGGAACACAAAATAATGATTTAATTATGAGATGGATGGGACCTATATCTCCCTGCAATGCATTAGGTAAAGATTTATATCTCATGAGTTATACATAGCTGGAACGACAAGTTAATTAGGTTCAGTGATACAAGGCTGGAACGAGGAGTGAACTCAATTTAGTAAGGGACTTTGTCCACTATAATGGTCTTGGTAGCAACGACTTGGCTACAACGGAACTCATATCATGTGCTTAATGGTTTTCCCTAATTCCATGTTTTGTTCCCATGTTATTTATCATGATTAATGTCCCTTTATGATCTATTCTTTATGCATTGTCAAGATCTATTTCATTACTCATGATTCTTATGTTTTAGGTTCATGTTCTTACATTCAAATGTTTAGGGATTGTTTTATGTTTCCATATTTAACCTTACTGAGAATTTAAGCACACCCTTTTTATGTTTTCTTTTCCCCAAGATATAAATAAATGTTTTAGGTAAGAAAACCAAAGGGGAAGATCTATATGGGATATGTTGACGATCTTTCACCACGATTATAAGATTATGTTCGGAGTTTCCAAATACACTAAACTAATACGGTCTTTGTGCGTCTGTTTTTGTATTGTATTAAGTATTCTGCAAAAGTAATGTAATGTCAATGTACGTCAAGTATGGGTCTCTATAGTTGGTATCTGAGCAAAGGTTTTGATAACCTTTGGAAACTAGGATATGAAAACTTCAGTTGGATCCCTAGAGATATTTCTATGTTATGTCTATGGATGTCCCCAAGGGTTATTATGACTACATGTTATAGTCCTAGAATTATGTTGATGATCATGAATAAACTAGGGTGAACCTAGGGTGTCATGGATTAAATAATGTGGGATAATCTTGACATCACATAAGAGCCTTTTTTTGATTACGTGGTTCCTTGTTATTTTAAATGTTTTATACACCATGGTTTTGGGTTTTAGTCAATGAAGGGAACCATAAGGAATTGGGTCAACATTGAATCCAATGGACAAATTGGTTACTATGAACAACAAAATTGAGTAATTCCTAGAAACAAAGATTTTGTGATTATGCCGAATCTTTCATCATGATATATGATTAACAAGGTGAACGTTAGTGTTATTAATAATTCATCAAATAAAATGAGATAGACTTTTATGCATGTTCTCATGGTGAGGATCATAGATAAAGGAAGATTGAGATTTATAAATAAGGGGAGAAGAACCTTGATGAATACATAAAATGGAGGGGGAGATGTTATCTGTGTGGAGAGAAGGGTCATAGAGTGACAAACTATTATGGATTTCAATGTCTTATCTATGGAGAACATGCGCATTACCCAACTCAATCCCCTGACCAAAGAGGTTACTTCAAAATAAATGAATTAATTATTCCATGAAAATCATTGAAGAGGATGGATTGAAGTGTCGATGTATTGGTATTCATGAATAATGTTGTTTAGGTACTTTTATGGTATATTGGAATATCTATGTATTGGTCTATTGTGGTTTTGCATAGGAATATGGTACCGATAACCAATAAAAGTGATTGAAATATTTTTGGAAAGTAGATGATATGAACATAATTAAAGGATAAGCAGAAAATAATATGTTTGATTGTATTCCTGAGCTCATTATTGAGATAAGAACAAAGTGATATCATGGTTTGAGTATATAGAATTTTTGGGATTTTGGTATGTGGAAAGTGTTATCTTTTGATAGAATTCTTGTTTTCACTAAGTTTATATGGTAATACATGTTTCAAAAGAATACATGATTAAGGTAATCACATGTTTGTAATTTGACCAACAAGATATATCTTATGATATATGAGGGATAAATGATGGTATTCAGGAGCATTCTATATAACCTTTTTAGTAATCATTCTCATTATACTCTGAGTTTGGAAAGAAGTATTTTGGATAAGTATTAAGGTTGGAATGGATTAACGTAAACATTAGACAATATTGTTTAAGGCTATAACTTTTTTCGATTTTATTTCTATAATGTTATAACAGTATAGTTTAAGAAAAGGGACAACCTGAAGAATGGGCGATATACCATCGTGTCGGAAAAGGCTGCGGGAATTGAACACACAACCGAAGTGCGACCGGACTTTATCACCTACCACTGGCCTACAAGAAGTCTCTATTTAGAATAACTTAGTTTTATTTTAAGAAGAGGTATGATCTTTGAAGTATAAGTCCATCTTTTGAATCATTTACAGTTAATCTCACCATAGATTGACTAATTTATATTTAATAACTTTTGCTAAATTTTTGAGACATATGGAATGAACTATCATTCTATCGCATGATCCACTAACATTTCAAGAAGTAAAAATTCAACTTCATTTCTTTAAATAAGAGATGAAGTGAAAATTGTTCATGGAATGACCAACGATGATATTACACTGAAATCAAGTAAGTATTTCTCCTTGTGCAAAAATTTATCAAAATTAGGTAAATGATCATGAAAAGAAAAAACTTTGTCCTAGTACCATCATATATGACAAATCAGATGGTTCCTTAGATCATAAAAAATTTATGGCTTTGTGATTGTTGGATTTTTCATATCCATGTTTTCTACCACTCTTCATCAGAACATGATGGTTAGATTTCTCTTCCATATCAATATTTTCACCTATGTTCTCCTATGTGGGAACCCAATGATGAGTTAATTTGGGAAGCTATTTTGTTTCATACTTTAATTTTTAAAATTATGTTTTAGTATTCCTTTTTATGATGTCGGTTTCAAGTAATAAAACATTCAAGTAGTAAACAATTTATTACCCCAACGAATTTCGAGGGTGAAATTCATTTTAAGGGGGGTAGAATGTAACACACCGATATTTTATGAGATATATTCTTTTTAATTTCTATGATGTCTTCTATTGTACACTACACCAATATTAGCTTGTACTATATGCACCACTATATTAGCTTGCACTATACGCAACACAATTCTTGGCTCATGTTACACACAATTTCAACTTCGTTTTGTAAAAATTATTATATGCAACATTAAGTATTGATTTTGTATAATGTATAAATGAAATAAGTTTTAATTATGTTATACGCGACACCAAAGGGAGATTCCACTACACATAGCCATGTATTGGCTTGCATTACACGCAATCACGACCTTCCTCGATAGCATGTGTAGTCCGCAATACCGGGTTTCACTATACAAAGATATGTTATTAAAATATTATATAAACTAGCCATTATGAATAACAATACCCACTTTTTAAAAATTTATAATTTTTATCTTTCACAATGGACTTCATTTTTGGATTCAGAATATCGAAATTAGCCTTTGGTGAATTTTTGGTATTTTTCGGAAAACATTCAATTTTTGATGAATAGTGAAAACACTAAGTTTTTGGTTAAACCCAAATTTTTATTTAAATAATAATTTATTTTATTTAAATTTATTTTAGGTCAAAAGAGATAAATAATATATATATGAGTTTAATTTAATTTATTGGAGTCAATTTATAAAAATTTTAGATAAATAAAATTTTTATTGAACTTTTTACCGTCTTTTACCCACCTCTTAGAAGCATTTTCAATTTTACATAAAACTTAATTTTAGCACTTCTGTGAGTTTAATTTAAAAAATATGAGAGACACGGTTTATATTAGTAATTAAAATGTGGTTCAATGAGATGAAAATAATTTTTGGGGAATATTATCTTTAAACTTTTATTTACCACGGTTAAAAGTAAATAGGATAATTAAGTGTAAAAATGAAATTATTATTACCCTAACACATGTCCTAATTCTATTTTATAAGTTTAATTTGACCAAAAACAACCTTAGGAATAAAATATTACCCTTTAGGTGAACTTGTATTTAATTAGGACATTTATTATTATTTTATTTAAAGAAGAGTTAAAATAGTTATAATTAAAGTTTAATAACTAAAACATTTTTAGTATAGGGTTATACATAAGATAAATTCAACTATAAAAATTTCATAGAAAGATAAAAAGATTTAATACATAATGGTAATTTATTTATATTTTTTAGACATTAAATAATGTAATTTATTTATGACACAATGACGCTGTAGTAATTACCTTATTAATGAAATATTAACATACATGATATTAAAAATACCCAAATAAATGTAATTTGAGACTTTTTAGGAATTAAACTAATTTTATTGACTAATATATGATCTTAGGGTTGGTTAGATGACTTTTCTTCAATGTAATAATACTGTTATGAATTTATAAAAAACAATATACCAAATAGTGTCAAATTTGACATAAAAGAGTTTTTAAAACAAATATTATATTATTAAATGATATAATGGTCCTAAAAATGTAAGGTTCGACCAAAAGATTAATATAATAATATATATTACATTAATTAACCAATTGGGGCTCATTTGGAAATTTATAGTATGTTTATTAACCATATATTGTAAGAATACAAGAAGACACGGTAAAAGTTAAATTATTTAACTTAGAGTTAAATATAAATGATAAGGTTAAAATGGTAACATAAACTTTTCTAAAACCTATTTGTTGAGAAGCTTTCGACCCATACCTACCAAAGCCTCTAAATAAGTTAGTTTGAATCCATTATAAACCAAATATGAATTTATCATAAAATAATATTTTATGTTTTTCCTAAGGTGCACCGCACCCCCTCTTATAAAAGGGAATTCCCCCTTCTCTCTAATTCACACCTCCAATGACATTTGGCTAGGCCAAAACCTACCCCAAAACCCTATAAAAAATCATAACTTCATTCAAGAGGCCTTTATTTAGTCATAAATCCAACCTATGTAGCCCTTTTAACTAAATCAAAATGAAGAACCCAAAGAAGAGGTGAATATCTCAACACCTATTTCAAGTTCCTTCATTCTCCCACTTCCTCCTGCTTTGTTGTTGCCATTATAAAATAATAAATCCAATATCATGTATATAATGTGATGTTATTATAAAAACTTTACAACCATATTAGTTATTTTATACATCATATGAATGAAAAAGTCACCACACGTGCGTACGTATGGCTTACCGTCTCCACGTCGTGGTGTAGTTTGTTATTCAAACATTTCGTCATTTGGATGGGTATAATAATGAGTATAAATGATATAAATAATAAATATAACATTATTATAATTCTTTATATATGATATACCATCCAATTATATACGATTCAATATCAAAAGAATGATATTGTCGCTCGTGCGAACGTACAAACTACTGTCTCCACGAACGCGATGAGATTCATTTTCCATGTTTAACCATTCAAGTATGACTATAAATTATATATAATAAATTATCATGAATGATATTAGATAATAATGATACTGGATTTATGTACATCTATGTTTCATTTAATAAATTCCATTCAATTCAATAAGGAAACGAAAACATCGTTCATGTGTACGTACGACCTACCGTTTCCATGAATGGTGTATTTCATTCCATTTACCGATCTATCATATATATTTATATTATGAATATATATTATATATAAATCACGTTTTAAATTCTGGAATTAAGTAAATCAGATTATAAGTAATAATATCAAGAACAGCAAGTGGAAACACATACGATAAATGAAACGATTTTACCCAAAACGCTGCTTTAACATGCAATTTACAAAAGAATAGGTAATATAAAGTCATAATTGAATCATATATGATATCATAAATTTTATTATGGTTATTTTACAAGTTATTAATATGTTTAAACCCACTATACCAGATTTTCTAACATGTACAGATGAAATTGGACCTAAGGTAAGGGATAATTATTCCAATATCGTTTTTATCTGAGATTGTTTATTCATAAGTATTTACTAGGGTTATATTTTTCATACATGTCCATAAAATGTTTTTCATAAAGTGAATACTATTATTACATGAATGTTTAAAGTAATTTTTACCTCTTTTTTAATTTTACAACAATGAATGGAAGGAATCTTTCTTTTGTTTACCATAGTATGTACTTTTTTGACTTTTCCGGCAAAAGTACGAGGAGAATGTTTTTTTAACTTATACGACATGAACCGATTTTTACGATTTCCTAACGCCTTATTTTCATGAATCTTACTCTAAAATATTTCATGATTATTTTAAATAATATTCTTTTATTTTAAAATTTCATGAAATTTTGTGAAAAGACAATGATTTTGAAGAAGAAAGTATATTTTCATCAAGAATTCATTTCAATTGTTTTATCAAAACTATTTTCCATCTATGATGACATTATTTAATATGGATATTTTTCATGTATAATGTACCTATTATTTACATGGTTTTATTTTTATTTTGAGTAAATTATATCCATTGTTTTATATAGATTATGTTATGATGGGATTATGTATATGAAACCCATTTTATTCACTAGGTTATGATGAATGATTTATGTTTATTTTGTGGCACATGAAAGAATGATTTCATTATGAGATGGGTGGGACCTATATATCCATCCAATGAATTGGGTAATGATTTATATCTCATGAGATAGACTTGGTTGGAATGACAAGTTAATCCGGTTCAGTGATATATGACTGGAACGAGGAGTGAACTCGATTCAGTAAGGGACTTAGTCCACAATGATGGTCTTGGCAGCAATGCCTCAGCCACTATGGAAATCATATCATGTGGTGAATGGTTTGACAAAATTCTCTATTTTGTTCCCATGTTATTTATCATGATTAATTTTCCTTTCTGATCTATTCCTTATGCATTGTCATGATTTATGTAATTACTCGTGATTTTTATGTTTTATGTTCATGTTCTTATGTTCAAATGTTTAGGGATTGTTTTATGTTTCCTTATTTACCCTTACTGAGAATTAGAGCTCACCATTTTTATGTTTTCTTTTCCCCAGGATATAAAGAAATGTTTTAGGTAAGATAACCAAAGGGGAAGATCTTTATGGGAGATTTTGACGATCTTTCACCATGATTAGAAGATTTTTTTTCTGAGTTTCCAAAGACACAAAACTAATACGGTATTTGGGCGTCTGTTTTTTATTGTATTAAGTATTCTGCAAAAGTAATGTAATGTATATTTATGTCAAGTATGGGTCTCTACATACAATGTGGAATTTTTTCTTGGTAATATCTCCCTTATTAACTCTCCATTGATAATATCAAGAACAAATATCAATCTCAGATAATTTTAGAGCTCTATGAAGTTGATCAAAGAAGTCATCAATCGAGAGAGTGAATACATATTCTTGATTGTGATTTTTTATGTTCTTTAAACTCAATACAGAGTCACATTAATTCATCTTTAGTTATATAATAATTTACTTTTCCAGGCCTTGGTGTAACACTTGGTTGAATAAATCTTCATTCATGGTTTTCTTGGAGTTTCTTCATCAATTACTGCAACTCTATAGAGGTCATTCTATATGGAGTCATTGAAGTAAGTTCAACACCATGTATGAGTTCTATTGAGAACTCAACTACATGATTCAGTGAGTGAATTTTAAAATATTATATAATGACATCAACAAAATTTCATAAAATAGGTGAAGAATAATAAACTTATGATGACTTTCTCATACTATTAGGGGATTTTACTACTAATTCAAAAATTAATCATTGAGGTGGTGTTATGATACCATAATTAATTTATTCAGATATTCAAATTTGGTCAATGTGGAATCAAATACCACACTAGTAGTTCTATAATGGATAGTATGTGTTTATTTCATCAATTTATTATAATAATACACATTAATAACAGTGATCAAATATGATTTCCCTTTTTCTCTAGGATTAAGAGGGGTATGATGATGTTCATCATCATTGACATTAAATTTTTATCACTAGTTTGCATAATACACATAATTTATTCATTTTAGATGCAGTAGTGTTAGTAGTGAATTTTGTGGTTCTTGTCCTCCATAATAAGCTAACATATTCTCATCACTATGATATTTTATATCTTGATGACCATATTTATTTTAAAAAAGAAAAATATTCAATAGATCTCTCAATAAAATTCCCACCATGTAACTTCCATACATTGATTTTAATGGTAAGGTCATCTTCTTCTCTTCAGAGTTATTAGAATATCATTTATATTATTTATTTCATTTATTTTAAAATCCATTATCTTAATGGGAAACTCTAATATCTATTTCCACAGTAACGTTACATAAAATAATTTCTTTATTACTAAAGAAGTTGATTTTTGAAAATTACCTTCAGGGACTTGGTTTTAAGCCAATGAACATTGGATCGATCTTACTTTTGGTTCCAATAATAATACTAGAAGCATACATTACAAGTATTATAAAAATTGTATTAAGTGTACTAAAACATAAAGCATATATATGATTAATATAAAATAGTTCCTTCATAATTTTCATATAATAAATATAAGGAAACTAATTTCTGAATAATAATCTCCTAAAATCACCCACTTCATGGATTCAATTTCATTCTGTTGCCTCATGTTCATAATAAGATTCCAATATTTATCAGCCTTATCTTCCAAATGATAAACATATAAGATAAACTTTTCAATTTTTTAACAATAGATAATGTAAAATATATATTTAGTGGTACTTATTTATTACATAGAAACTTTTGGGATTATTTACCCACTAAAAAACGTTCTTGCTTCTTTATGGATGAATTAACATAATGTGGTTCCATAATATTCTCATTTGGAATCTCAACATGATTCACAACATGTTATGGATTTATAATCATAACAGCATGATTTGGAATTCCAAATCTCAATTTATTTGGTTTTTTAAGAGGAAAATCAAATATTTTTATTTCACATTCAGAATTAACATGATTGATTTGGGTAGTATCCATTTACTAAATCAAAAATCATAGTGTGATTTATAATAATCATAGTAGGAATCCAAATATTCATGAAACAAAATTTATATGACATCTAAATAAACACACATTCATTTTAATGTATAAAACCATTCATTTAATATAGGATATCCATGATTATTACCAAAACATTTCGATGTTACCCTATATGTATCCCTATCTTGAGGATTCATACTAAATTTTTCACATCCTAGTTTCCAAAGGTAACTAATCCTTTCTACAATAACAATTATAGGGACCCATTCATCCCATAAATATATATTACATCTTAATAGATAAATTTTCATTACATAATATAGTGTACCCCTCAAGAATCATATAATTGTAGGATCTTTGGAAACATGGTTACATAATAAAATGGTTTATATGTTAACTACTTCATCTCCTATTAGATTATCAAAAGCCAAAAAACATCCAAGAAATTTCATAATTAATATATTTCTTAATATCATAGGAAAAGTAAACATAATAAAGGGAGACATTAGATGCCCAGTAAGCATAAATACAATATATATTAATATTAAATGAGAATAATGGTATAAGTACATGAGAATAACATTTGAAAAAAATACCCTACGTATCATAGATCATAATCATAAATCATGGAATAAGTATGGGATGTTTATAAGACTTGAATAATAATGGAATAATAGTGCATGATATAAGATGGAATTAAACTGGCATAAAAAAATTGTATTTGAAAAAAAAATATTCATATAAAATAATTTCCCTAGTTTTCAAGGATATCTTCCAACACTATCATAGTCAATTTGGTTCAGTCACCAATCTATAAAATTATTCATTTTTTACTTCTAAGACTATCATAGTATAAAGAGACCCTTAATAAACGAGTTCACTCCCCATTCAAATCCAGTTTATCACATTAAATATCAATATTTACCTAATACATGAGAGGAAAATATAACTTTGGGCTTAACCATAACATAATTAAATCCATAAATAAGTTTGGCACCAGAACATAAAAAATTGATTATATTATAACTCCTAAAATGAAATGGGATTCACAATTATTTTATCATATAAAAATATGTGTAAAATTAGGGGATTCATCAACATATTTTATTTATAACAATAATACATACATATAAATAATGAGGATGGTATCCTTGGATCATAAACCCAATATATAATTTCTAAACTCAAAATATGTTATAAAAAATGAAGATTTTTCTTTAAATTATTACTTAGTTTATTTCATGAGGAAAATATTTTTCCCTTCAGCATAACATAATTAAAGTAAAAATCCCAAATATTTATTAAAAAAATTTCTCTACAAAAATCTCAGAAATTTATAAATTAGGATTCAATTATTTTATCCCTCATTATAGAAATAAATCACGTTCTTTCTATATAAGATAAAATAGAATATTATATTCACACTTGGGTAAAAAATATCAAAAGGTAACTCATTTGGAAAACTGTAATATTACTCCTTTTAAAACATATAAATGAAATAAATAATGGGTAAAATATTATTTAATCAATTGTAGGATAATAACAAAATTAATCTTGAATCATTTTTAAAAAACATATATATTGAAGAAGATGTGTTTTCATCTGAGGATAGAAATAATGTAAATTATCCTTAGATTGTTTCATTCAATATATTGAATTCTTAATGTGATTAAAATGAGAGGAAAACATATATTCTCCAAAAATATACATAGTATAAGTAAATTGTGGAGTTTCGTGATATTTAAATCATATAATTTCATTATCTAAAACTTAATCATAAATAATCTTGATAAAAAATGGGATTGTAACATAAAATTCTTACCTTTAGTCCAAATTATTCATACTAGTGAAAAAATATAGTGTAATAAATATAGATTTATTATAAATCAATCATAGAACAATAATAATATATATAATCCTTCATATAATTTACTTATTGATTTTATAACTTATTAATTTACAATTATTTATTAAAATCACTTTTCTGGTAGATAATTGCTCTATATTTCACATATGTTTTGGTTTGGTAGTTTTGAACCTTTCACTTTTATCGTAGATCTATAAAATTAAAATGTATGATAATGATATATATTTTATTTATATTGAATATATATATATAGTTATCCATACAAATAGAGATTGAATAATGAATGACACATTCATAGAGATGGTAGGCCTTTCGTAATCAATAATGTAGTTTATAATATTTGAATGATTAAACAATAAAAATAAAAATAATAATTAATATTTACATAATCATTATAATATTTTATAAATTATATATATAAATAATATCTATACTTTTTTTATCACCTAAGTGAATTGGAATAAAAAACTTAATCTCATCTTCTCATGAATGAGTTAGTCCACAAATAAATACGAGACAAGTTATCATAATATAATGGAATGGAAGTTACATATATAGATATGATATTGTAGTTAAAAATAATAATTAGGTTTTATATATTATATTTAAACATTACTCCCATCATAATAATCTTCTAAAAAATATAGTTTTGAAAAATGAATTGTATCACCACATTGAGAAGACAAGTTGTACGTATGCACACATGATTATTTCACTTACTATTTAGTTTGATAGATGGTGGATAATGGTGGTTTATTAATCATAATAATATAAATATATATTTAGGGAATAGAAATTAATAATTTATGGAAAACACCAAATATTTATTAGAGATAATATAATAAGTAAAAAGACAGAAATCAGTTTAAGAAGATACTGCTTCATCGGGGGAAATCCTATATGTATCTTCTTAAGGATTGTAGGGTTGGTATTTTGGTAATACCAGTACATATTGAATGATAATAAGGAAGTTTAAATTATATTTTTCTGTTTTTTTGGTACCAATAAGTCTCAAAGTGATGTAAATAAGAGAATGGTGTTGTTCCATTTTTTAAGGGGGATAGGGGACACACTTGGAATTTCTTAAATAGTTAAAATATAGTAACGTCATTCTAAAAATAAATTATTTTGAATGACCCTGAAGTTGATGAAAACGATTCTAGGGTATAAATATCATTGAAAAATTAAATTTATATTGGGTTTTGTTTCATTATAGACTTTATTTTTCTTATTAAACCCTTTATTAATCATTTTTAACATAATCACGTTTTCTACTATTTCAATATTAAAGGGTAAATAATGTTACCATAAATAGAAAAGTGAGTAATAAATGGATTTTGGTTGATATTTTCAATAATATTTCCTTCACTCTAATGAAGATAATATTTTTATGAATTTTAAATCATTTAATAAAATATTATTCATTATAAAGATTAACTAATGTCAATTCTATAACTATTTATTTTATTTGATAATAAATTCCCCAAGAAAAAGATAGAATTTGAATATCATCTTTTAAAGAATCTGTAATATGTTAGATTTTTCTATAAGATTTTTGAAACACAATAATTAACCTAAATTCTATTAGATTTAATTTCATAACCCTTTATTTTATTTTTCTATTAATTGAATAAATATTATGTCTATGTTGAGTAATCATTTAAATTACTTATTTAATTTTAAAAAAAATATTCAAATTAATTTTTTCAGAAATTGATTTATATTTCAAATAAAAATTTATATCTAACCATATCAACATTTTATCCATATGATCAAAATTTAGAGATATTAAATTCAACATAGGAACATTTTGTATATATTATTTTATAAAATTAATATAAAGGTCATAATCAATGAAATATTGAAAATAGTGACTATATATTAAATAATTAAATTTAAATGGAAATATCCACTGAAACAACAGGATTATGGAAATTCTTAGATAAATATTATATCCATATCAAAAAAATCTATCAGTTTTATAACCATTTACCCTTTCTAAGGTGGAAAAATACTATGGTTACTATTCATATTAACAAAAAATAAAAGGGAACTATTTAAAAAATTTGAACCACCTAATTAAAAATATGGAATATATTTTTCTTGATTAAATCTCTATATTTTCAAAAAATCAATTTAATACTAAAACACAAAATTCTATGATAAACAATTTTTCAAAAAAAAATTAAGTAAAAATGTATTTAAAGGGAATTAAACCATAAAACAAATTCCAATAAACGTAATTATATTATTAATAATAACATAGAACTAATTTTGATTGATATTTTTTTCAAACAAATTGGAATTTTTACATGAATTATTCAAAAGGGTAATTTTTTCAATGAAAAATCCTTATCTTATACTATTTACTGAAAGAAACTATTCTAGAAAAGTCGAAAAATTTCTCTATATGATAAAATAGTTATGTTGTTCTTAAAAAATGAAGTTCATTTTATTAAATAAATATTCCAAAATTTCATAAAATAAATATTATATTCACTCACAAAAAATAAATAAGAATCATTTGTGAATGAAATGTTTTTTAAGAATAATATAACTCCACAAAAAATTTTATCATTATTTCCAATAATTTAGTTTATTAAGTTATACATAGTTGGTCACTTATATATTTATATCATAGTGTGGTTATTTATTTTCATATCCACTAATTTAATGGATAGGTGATTACTGTGAAATTAATTAATAATATTTTAATAGTTTTTCTAGGTTCATTTAAACCTAGTGTTGTATATAATGCAAGCTATGAAACAAAAAAATAGAGAAATATGTCATAAAATATTGAGGTGTTACATAGTTATTAAAAATTTACCCAATAGTTTATTTATTTTATTCATTGCATGTGGTGTGTGGTCTCACCACCAAGGTAGATCGACCTAATAAAACATGTATATATTTTTTAATTAACGTTCAATACCTATGAATAAATTAAAGTGAATACCAAGGTCACCATATACATTTCAAACTAGTATTATTACCTCAATAACTATTGGTTATGTAATTTATTACTAATGTATAGTTTTGATATATAGACCCTGAGTTGTATATATGAAATACAATATAGTGAATAAGACATATTGGATCTAGGGTGGGGACCTTGGACTTCTCCCTTTATACAAAAGGTTTGGGATGAGATAATTAGATCATTTATGATATCTTTGACCATTGAGACCATTTAATCCATTAGGTTACCGAGATTATTGTGTGGTAAGTATTCCCCTAACACTATGATTATCATTACCTATGAAGGTATACACCTTGGAGATGGATGGTCCGGATGGATGAGTTGACCAACCTAAGAATAACTTGGGAATGCATATTTTAATTCTTCCATATTTTGGGAGACATTCCAAAGAGGCATTCCATATAATGATATTGACTGTGATGAGGGGCATATTATCCTTGATTGAAGGGCATTGACCTGAGAGATGATTATGAGACAGGGGAACCCATGTAAGGTTTTATTTGTTCTGATGTGACTCGAGGGACCTTGATGGGTTCCCTAGTGATATATTGACCATAGACAGGGAGCATATGGGAATATTCTTGTGATGATTCTGACTGTAACCTTTGATCTAGAATTAGAAATTTGATCCTGTTAGGGTCGTGACAATAATAACTGATTCACTAGAGAGGTTGAACTCAGTTTTAAGAACGAATTTATATAGATTTAATACCCTACAAGATACATATTATAAAATGGTTTGAGGATGAATAATAAAATATTATGTATTAGATATATGGAATCCATAGGATTCCCTCTTGGGTTTCAGATTTTGTGCTTTATGTATATAAAATGATTACGATTACCTCTAGGGATTCATCAATTTCACCATATGACTTTTGAATGCTTAGGATTATAGATTATGGTTTGACTTAGATCATGATGACTTTGTAAAGGATATGATTACCTACCGAGGTTTTTTGTTTGTACTTGATGATTATTTATCACCTTTGATTATCTATTAAAGTTCAGATTAAATCTTGATGAATGTTGTATTATTAATATTACCTTTTCGGAACCGGTGATGATTCCTAGTCACTATTGATCACCTAAGATCTCATCAAAGATATTTAATGTATCCAAAAACTATTGGTTTTATTTTACATCCTCCTTGGACCCAAAATTTATGCCTAATGTTATGCGGCTACCTATGGATGCTTATAATGATTCAGTATTTATTATGACAACTATAAATTCATTTGGCCCAGATTTGGTTGGCATGATTTTTTGACATGCTCTAAGAAACCCCAACAGTAGCTGATATTGGTTAGGGTAATTCCCAGATTTCAGGGTATACACTAAGGATTGATTTTGGCTTTTTATTTACGCATATATAATGTTCTATTTAATTATTTGATCATATCGCTTTTCTTTACACTACACTTATATTTTTATGTGTGGGAAAACATTGGAGGTTCCTTACTAAGTTGTTCTCACACCCTATATGGTCATGCATAGAACATTGGTACTCGACTAGACTTCACTGAAAATATGTTATGGTGTGGAAGAGGCACAACGTTTCTTTATCATGTGTAATATCATATAAATTATTTAATATTGGGATAAGAAGGCCCAAGGGTGGTAGTAGTACCTCAATATATTATTATTTCATTTTTGAATATTGTATATGCGGTTGGCTAGGTAGTCTGTTTGATGGTATTATTTGGTATTTATTGTTTCTTAATGGATAATTTTATTCATTCTATAAAACCAAATGATTATGTAATGGAATATTATTGTTTTATTTTTAAATATTAGTTTACACATTAAAATGGGGTATAACCCCCCCCCCACCCACCCACGGTGTAACCCTAAACCCTCACTACTTTTTGGAATCCTTTGTTAAATAGGGTCGTTCTCACATGGTCATAGTGGGAACTCCCTAAATTCAAGAACCTATTAATGGTCGTAGACATGGAAATTGATGTTTCAATTTCGTATCATAGCTTTTATGTGACTGTTATCCTAAGGCGTGTCATAATTTTTTTGTTACAAAGTTTTAATATAGTAGACATGTGACTTAGGAATGTTTCAATGTTTTTTATGGATATGATAATAGTGAATCATGACCACCTTTTCAATAGGAATTATAGGTTACCAAGGGAAAGGTATTTTTGATGTAGGATTCATATTTTACCATTGTTTGATTTCACCTAGCATTGAATATATTAGTTTTTTAATAATTTTGAATAATATTTTTTGATCTTGGATCATTGGAATGAACCATGTGTTTTTTCAACATAGTTTTCATATTGTATTAATATGAAATTTTCATTATTTCTTGTGATTGATATCATTGATGGAAGGGTTGATTTGTTTGAAGTGTCATTAGAAACTTTGATGGTGTTTTTCTAAATAACGTGGAATGTCATTCTACTAAAATTGAGTTGAATATTTTTAACATGAAGAAAATTTAAAAGTATATATGAAGATATACTTCAATAATATGGTTATGTATTCCCTATTCTATGAGATATATAGAGACACAATGTAGTTTGGTAAAAGAATTATATTCTCTATAGATAAACCCATTTTTTGTAATTATTATATTTTTTTGTGGAGAAAACAATATCAATTAGTTAAAATGTCATCAACCACCTATATGGTGTTTCCCCTTATGGATTTCTTGTGGCATTATATATAACCGAAACATGATTCTATGGAATAATCGACACATATCAATGAAGTATGATGTAATTATACCTATTTTTTGATATATGAGACTGTTATTTGTGAGGGGTTAACTCCCATTTATAAATCATTTTGATATTGATATTATTAAGGTGTAGTAGCCTCTATGGATACTCATTGAGAAGCAATGACCCCATAGGATGTTTATTTGGCATGTGATGCTTGATATGGTTAAGTGAACCCAAAAACACATGGTGTGGCACATGAGTTTCCATGTGAAATTTGGTATAGATGTTGAGAGGTGTTTCCCTTAATCTATAACCAAGTGAGGTATGATTTATGGATTTTGTGGGAGATCTGGGTGTGTTGATATATAATTTGTGGTAGTTGATCCTAGTTCTATGGATAATATTTGAAATGAAATATTATGGTAACCCATGATAAGGGTTGACCTAGGCTTGTGAGTACCCTTAGAGAAAAAAGTATGCTAAGATACATCTAGTTGAGATTGGAAAATGTGATGTGATACTAGGTAAGATATATGACCATCGTGATTACATAGATATCATTAATGTGTAATACATGGTTTGGTTAATTTCCTTGAGAATAGTTCATGGGAGGTTAAACTAGGGATATATTTTAGGAATGATTATGCATGATATTTTCTTGATGAATTTACTATGATTGGTAGTACCATAGTATCGTAGTTTTATTTTGAGGAAAGGATCAATAGGTTACTTGGGCCTTTGTATTGTTTATTCATTTCCACGTGTTTTAGTGTTTGATTATATATGGATTTATGTGGTTTTAGAGAAATGAATAGATAGTCATATATCTTGTGGTACACCATATAATGAGTGAGATTCTTGATTTGGATAGGATCCCCAAGGGTGTATCTATTTAGTTGATATTGAAATTTCTTGAATCATTTAATGTTTTCTAAACCTGAGAGGTATTTTTTATGGTGTAGAACTCATAGGGTCATGATTTAGGTTGTGTGAATAAGTGCTATTGCGGTGTTCACTTATTATTTTGTATGACATTGAGGTGGTGCACATTGTTCAAGTGTGATGGAATTAAATTGTAAATTGGTGAGTGGTTATGTATGAAAAGAGGGTTGATAGAACAACTAATTTCCTTGGGTGATTGGGTGATTACGGATTAATGGAATGATTTTTTCTGCTTATGGTGAGGTTTGTTATGGAAATTGATTGGTAGTGGGGGTATAGTTGATCAAGGAGTTAATGGAAATGTGATATTTCCTTAAAAATAATTGAACAAGGATAGATAATAATGATATGATTATGTTGACGTAATCTATTGGGGTTTTAATCAAAGGGAATTACAAGTTAATCCAAATAGTGAGGAGTGCATCATTGGTTGATCGAGTGTGTGACCCTCATTATGATTTGAAAATTTTGGGGTTGTAGAGGATAAAAATCTGGTGATTTGGGAATATGTGGTGGTTTAAATTTATTCTACTACTCTATTGTCTACGGGTTGAAATTTTTTTATTATTCTATGTGGTAATGGATAGATTGTGGGTCGTGATGCAATGAGCCATATGTGAGTATGGTCATGGGTTTAATAAGACCATTCGTTGAATGATATATGTGACGTGTTATCACCGATGAGCAGATTAATTGGGAGATATATTGTTCTATGTAGAATATTTTTTGGACTTTATAGGAGTTATTGAATGAATTTAGTGTGTTGGAATAAATATTGGTATGATTCTGGTGTGATCTGAGGGTGATTCATGTTGTGAAATATGACTCGTCACATGGTTTAGTGGATAAATCATGTAATAAAATGTAGTGATGTAATCTATGTTTTAAAAATTATTGGTAATGTAAGGTATTTTTTTAAATTTTTTGTGGTATTAATAGTTCCAAGTGTATAGGGGTTGTCAATGAAATTTTCTTATTTTTGGAAGACTCTTCTTTTGAGAAATCACGTCGTCAGGTGAGGCCAATAGTTTTTAGTGATGGTGGCCCAAAGAAGGTATTCCAAATATAATAATTTTTATTTGGGGGAAGGGAAATGTGGTCCAAATTGTTCAGGTAATTAAATCATAGTGAATGTATTTTTTTTATAGAAAAACTAGATGGTTAAGAGAACCAGTGGTCGAGATCAGATGTTACGAATCAAGCCTTATGATGGAATGTTCTATAATCTAGATTTTGTGTTGATTTATGGAATAATATATTCCATGGTTGAATGTAAGTTATAGAGAAAATCATAGTGGATTAGGTAATTATTACGTATAGTGGGTCTACTTTTTATGAGTGATGCACCTCACATTTGGAATTGTGTAGTGAGAGCTCATTCAGTGTTCCATAGTGGAATATGTAAAATTGAATAAGGATTAATAACCAGATTAGGATGAGATTTATTATTGAATTGTTTAAAATAAATGACAAGGATGATACATTATATGGTGGGGAGATAGTATTACCCCATCTCCACAAGGTTTATGAATTTCATGGAAATTATGAATTTTTATTTTGGTCGATGGTTCGTTTTAAAAAATTAGTCCCAAAATAAGGTTTTGAAAGCTTGAAAATCTCTAAAATGCATTATTGGATGTGGTTTGAGGTTTGGTGGTTCTCATGAGTGTTCAAGAGAGCATCAAAGGGGAAATGGTGTAAATGAGTTACAATCTAGACATATTGCATGACATTTATAACATGATGTAGGTATTCATGACATGAAAATTTAGGTCAGGGGTGGGGATCCCTATCCATATGGTTTAAGGATTTATAAAACGTTTATACAATGATAAATTCACACTCCATTTTTTATAGGGGATTAGATCCTTTTGTTATTACCTAAAAAATAATTATGGAATAGAGCCTCTTGGATAGACCTCCCATATTTCCCCCTTTAAATCCCCCACAATTTGGGGTGATATTGGGTGGAATCAAAATGGATTCTAGGTAAGATCATACTCTCCACTCCATCCATTATTTTTTCTTTGATTGCGGAATTATTTTTCAAAATTATATCAAAGGTTTTCTAGATTCTTCCATTGGAGGATGGAATAAATCATCCATATCTATGGGAATTCTCGTCAACTTGTATAGAGGGGTACCCCATATGAAGTTTTCACACAACCACACATAGTTTCAGTGAAGATACATTACCTTTTAGATTTTAAAGGTTTTTGGAACCAATTAAAATTACTTTATAAGTTTAATTGGTGATATTTATTGGGTTTTTTTCTATTTCATAGGCGTTGGTTTCATTGAGAGTGGGCCACACATCATCACACATAGTTTTGGTGTGATGAGGTGGACCATTGGGTTTTAGGAATTTGTTTCTCTTGAAATTAAAATATCAAATTAATTATTAATTGATTAAAATTAAATGTAGTTGTATAATTAGTTAAAATTTTATTATTATTAATTAAATACGTTTTATTGGCATTCGTTAGGGCCTCTTAAATATGGGATTTTATATTCTGTAATTAGATAAGATGATGAGAGATTTTTTTTGTCGATCTTAAAAAGGGATACAACTTGTTTGAGTTAAGTGGTCCTTGTTATATAACACTATGATACTATTCATTATATATATTTCTTGTGTTATAAATTATCATCACACAGGGTGTTCAAACTGTAAAGATTAAATAATTTTTTTTAATTAAATTAGATGTCCTATTAATAGATTACACAAAGTTCCATGGCCACGACATACCATGTGAACTAGCTTTATTTCACTACCTACCAACAACTAGGGTTCTAATTACAATATTATGTATGATATGTATAATAACTGAGGGGTATAAATGAAATGGAATGGATTTATTGACACATAGTGGCCATAGTGTAGGGTCCTTGGACATCTCTATTTATAGCAGAGGGTTGGGTTGAGTTTTTTGGAATGTGTATGCTTTGTGTACCCCTTAAGGTACCTTAAAACCTCTGAGTTACTTATATTATTATGGGGTGAGTGTTCCTCTACTAGTAATATAGTGATTACCTAGGTGGATAGGCCATATAGTTATGGATGGATTGGTTGGGTATGTGGATAGATCTAGGGATTAATTGGGAATGTAAATGGTTCTTTTATCATTTATTGGGAGAAATTACACTAAGGCTTTCCTTATGAGGACAATGAGGCTGTATGACAATCAGGATTAGGGGAGTATTACCCCTATGAGGTCGGTGATGAACTAACATATGATTATGAGATAACGGAATCTAGGTATGAGTTTCCATGTTACGATGTGTCCTTGGGGACCCCAGTTGGTTCCCCACTAATACAATGAACTCATAGAGGGTGCATTTATAAATCAATAGTTGATGATTGTGTGATTTATTTGAGGCCCAAATTAAGGATTTGAGTATGTTATAAGTGTGATGATAATATGATTTTTACTATATATAATGAACTCAGATTTTGGGATAGATTTATGTAGATAAACAATCCATAAAGATACATATTATGAGATGGTTTTGTTGAGATGCACTAACCACCATGAAATATTGTATATAAGCAATTAATAAGATTACCTCATAGTGTTTGAGATTGTTCCTAATGACTATGAAACACTAAGGAATACCACCGATGGTTTGGTGTACATTTATAACGACTTTATAACATTTATTATGGTCTATTATGGCTTGGAATGGGACATGATTACTTTAGAATTCTCATAATTAACTCATTGGGTTTTGCATTAGATCCTAATGAATATTTATTACCTAAAATTTACTCTAAGGGAATGTCTTGGAGACTGATGAATATGGAATTATTAGGATTGACTAAATGGGTTTTGTGCATACTCTTGATGAAAATTTATCTCCGGATATCACCTCCTAGAGATCATCTTACAACCTGCTACTATATAATATATTGGATATGATCCATGAAAATAGTAGTTATATTTGATACTATATTGATGCCTTTGGATAAATAGACTGATCTGAATTCTAATCTTGAAAAATTTGGTAGAATGAGAGTAATTTTGGTTTGAAGGATTTTGTGATATTCTTAGAGACACCCCAGTATTGTAAAAAGTATGTAAGGGTTGATCCATAGTTTCTTGGAAAATATCAAGGATTGACAATGGTTTTTTATTTATATATATCACCTATTTTATTTAATTTTATTAAAATGACACATGTTTATACACTAAATTCAGCGGTTATGTATGAGACCAAATGGTCATTACCTACTGAGTTTTACTCACACCCTACATACACATCCATGTAACTTAGGTTCCCAGCCTAAATTCAAAAATATCATCGTCGAGTTAGAGTTTCTCAATAAAGTAGCATAGATTGGACTAGGTTTTATATTGGGATAATAATTCATGGAATTACAGTAAATCCCCAATACAACATTATTTATATTATCTTATTCTTATATATGTGGTCGGTCCATTGTGAAACTAGTGAGTTTGTATGACTGTAATCAACCATATATATTTTTTATTAATTGATATATGTATTCCTTATATATATTCAAATGAGTATGTTATAAATATTGTTTATTTTATTTTTACCGATTATTTAATGCATTGATATAAATGTTTTGTGTCTACAAGGTAAAACCATATACCCCACTACTAATTGGTAGCCTCTGGAAAATGAGGAGGTGAGCCTAAGGTCCTTATAATGACTCCCCTAGTATGGGAATCACTCGTTGGTTGTAGACTATAGAGGGGATATTACAGATCACTTTTCTCTACTCCTCATCAGGGTTCTAAATTCTCTTTACATTATACTATGGTGATTATTCACATATGATTTCAATCTAGGAAAAAACCTCAACATATCTTCCTCATTTGGGGGATCATACATCTTACCCTATAACTATGTTGTCAAATCATTCAAAACCCTTATTCAAGTGAAGCAAATACCAGACCTATAACTATGTAGAACCTATTCATAGGGCCTGACCAAGAAGAATCATCCACATTATTCCTTTTAATAGGGTTTCAAAATTCTCTTGGACCCATGTTCAAGAACTTCCTCCCCTTGGTCTCCCACTAGGGTTCCAGATTCACCCATTTCCCTTACATGGGTTTTATTGTCCATGGCCTCATCTATATACACTAAAATTAAATGATCAGTTTATACAATCTTTTTTCACCAAATTGTTTTTATATTCCCTTTATAAAATGACTCTTCATAATTTCTCCCACTAACTACTAATAGATTCAACGTATTCCAGATCATGTACTCCCACAATAATGTTTGTTCTTTTCATGGGGATATCAGTGAAGCCTCCTACATCCCAAACATCACAATTTTTGTTGTCTTATATCCAAAATGTGGTCAATAAAAGTACTCAGTGAACCTATTTTTTCCACTAAGTGAGTTGGAGATTGATAAAAGACATTTTAATATGAATAATCCTTGAAAAACTTCCATCGCCTTAGTTTATCATCAAGTCAGACATCTTTTGGTAGAACATGAATAATCCCCACGCATATATTTACATCTTCCATATAAATACATCAACATTTATTCTAATACAAGACCTAAAACTTCCTCAATGGTCCATATTACCTATGATAACAATCATCATTCCTTTTAAATCCATCAATTTGTGGTACTTATATGTATATATGGGTCTCCCATGTGTAAGCCCAAAATAATTATCATAATGGAATATACCTCAGGAAACCCATCCTAAAAATGAAATATTACATATGTGATATTATATCCTCAAAGTGACATGTTAATTGTGTGTCATCTTCCTCAAGGAGACATATTTCTTAAAGCCCATCATCTGTATAATCAATATCCCATGAAATCCATCTTACTAAGAGAGATATATTCTCTATGTGTTAAATAGAATTTTATATGCTCATGACTATGTCCCACACCAACCATTTATCTGAATCTCTCACCTAATATTCTTCACCACATGACATTAATCTTCACAAATTATCCCGGTCACCTAATAATGAACTATAAAAAAAGAAATTACATGGAATTGGATTATTATTAATCAGGATACAAAATAAGTAGATTTTAGGTTAAATCTCAACTGAATATAAGTCCATGATGAATGAACATAAAATGAAATTCATAGGTTCATGGATGAGAACCTATAAAAGGGACCAGAGTAGACATTGTTAGAAGAAATTAAAAGATATAACATGCCACATAATGTTTCATAAAAAATTATTGGGTTCTGGTTCCCTTCACTTGGATGTTTATATGGCCCCATTCATGGTCCAATAGCAACTCTAAAAACCCTTCAACATCACAAAATGAATATAAATCAAATAGTTCATAACTGTTTAGCCTTAAATATTATTATAATAAACTAATGTACGAAAGATAGAGAACTAATTGTATATATATATTTACACATTCACACTTGGTTTCGATTGATAATTTTCATGATGGTAAATAGTGTCACCTATGGATTTGGGAATGATAAAAGAACATATATAAAATCAATAAAGAAAAATCAGATTTTGAGGTAATTCCCTCCAAAAGAGTGAGATTATCCAAACCCCACATCATCTCAACCAAAACACATTCTAAATTTTTATGTTATGTACTAGTGACTGATATCCTTTTTAATAAAGGTCTTTAGGTGACCCAAAATGCATTAAATTTATAAATCCATAAAAAACAACCACCAAAATTGGCATTTTCTCTATATAATTCTTCCACGACTAAATGTGCTAGCTCCACTAAGAATAATCCAAAAATTTAACCCATTTAATATACACCATATAATTATATTTAGAATCTATAAAAAATTATCTAAGGGATGTAAAATATATGATCACAAGAAGAAACAAAAACTAGTTAATAGTCATAAACCAACTAAGACATCATGATAAAAATGAAACAAAAAAATAATATGAGACACCAATGTTAGACACCCCTATAATGGTCCTGTGACATTATAATACACCATCATAGAAAAATTAAGATAAGTCACAGTTCAATTGGATGAGTTTATAGGGTCTATTGGAAAGATGAACAAGAAGTAAATCCCATAAACCCAACCACTAAAACCAGTGGATCCAAAAGAAAACCCCATAGAATGATGATGTTGAAGAAAGTGGAAGTGGACCACAAATTATTTCAATAAACACCATTCTAAATCCCAATAATAGCTTTGTTTTTTACTATAGTGGAGTCACAAATGAAGGGGCCAAATTCAAGATAATCCACGAGGATGAAGATAATCATTAATTTGGATGGAATCCTCTCATTGAAAGTAAACCCATAGAATCAAATAAAATGAGAGAATCAATATGAGAAAGGAAAATAAGAAATGTAAATACAATATAGAGTATGATTAAATTATAGGGAAATAAACCTAGTGTTCTAAGGAGAAATATTTAGATTAAAAATAGAGATAATTGTAACTATAATTCTTATAAATAATAAGGATTTTTTTCATTATTCATTAACTTTATTTTTTTATTAATGTTATTTAAGTTTTTTGTCATCATTATAACCTGATTTTAGTATTTTTTTTTTTAATGTTTTTTCCAGCATGTGATAATTTTATCAGACAATGAAGTATCAAAATATCATGTTGTGGTTTTTATTTAACTATGTTTTATTTCTCACACATGACTACTTTCAATTCAATGGAGTGTATTCATTATTTGTATTTAATATTTTTTATTAATCTAATAAAATTATTATTTTATATACATTGTTTATATAATAAATATATTATAGAGTGAATATTTTAATATCTAAATATGTTTTGTAATTATATATAATGAGTGTTATGCAAAACACTGAATTTCGTGTTTAGACATAATAGGTTTTTATTTCATATTTAGAAATGATTCATTTATTTTAGGGAATTACATAGGTTATGGAATACTAAACTTCAATAGTAGTTTATGTACATATATGAATCAATAAAATATTTTTTAATTCATCAAGGAATATAACATACGGGACTCAAATAACACTATATTACAGAATCTTTAGTCTTATAAAAATCAAATAAGAAGAAAATTATTAATGTATAAGGACCCGACCATAAACATTAAATATTATAGTGAAATTAAAGTTGAATTATTTTTATAATATTCCGAAAATATTATTTAGTATTATAGTTTTAGATATCTAGTTCATACCTTTTATATAACAAACCCATATATATAAAAGGTGGACACTTATAATCAGTATCCATTTTCCCCATATTTTAATACATTTAAAATGACAAGTGTTATATTTTCCTGAAAAATAAGTGTAACATTAACATGACATATTCCATTCACTTACCCATTTTTAATCCATATGGAAAACATTTTAAAACATGTGATTAGTATATAAATCTCAAAAAATGACAAAAATATAAATAAAAAGACCATTATTTTATGAATACTTAAAAAATAACCTTTTTCTACTAAACATCAGGCTCTAAATAAAAATATTCCTACCCAATAACTCACCTTATCTACCTAATTATCTTCATAAAATATTAGATAATAAATATTAAAATAAAAATAATACTCATATGGTTTCATTAAAGTCATTAAAATCCCATAATATGTTTTTTCCCTCAAGGCTTCCTTCCTTCTCAATCTCCACCGGCTCGGTGATACCCTAAGGTGGTGATGTTTACGGATCAAATACTTATCTCCCTTACATGGGAGGATATGAGTATCTTCCATTACAATATCAATGATATATAGATTTTCCCTTACTCTTGTTCTTTGACCCTAATTGATTTTACCATTTGCAAGTGATTTTGATTAGCCTTAAGGTTCCGATTCTCTTCAAGGGCTTTCCTCAACTGATGATTTTGTCCAGGGAGTTTTCAGAGGCTTCAGACCTTCTCAATCAAACCTTGGTGGAACAATTTAGATTAAAACGTCCTTCGGTAAACACTCTAATGGTTTTGTCTTCTGATCTTGGGGGATATGTGAACAGGTTCTAGTTGGTCAGCTCGATAATAGACATATGACGAGACACATTTCGTTAGAGGAAGATCTAAATCTAACCTAGTCCTATGATCCACAATCTATCATCATGTGATTCTTTTACCTATTCAGATAGACTTATGTGTTTCACATGAATCATGGGGTTCTTTATATGGTAGAGTGGGTAAGGTTCCTATAACTACATCTACCATTCCAAAATCCTTATATTATTCATTTTATTGGAAAAATGGTTGGTCCCTTTTTTGTTGGGTCGGAGAAAAGGGGAATGATGGCAAGAGGGGGGGTGAATTGCCTTTTAAAAAGATGATTAACAAATTAAAAATCAAAGTTAAGATGCAGCGGAAATAAAGAGGCAAGACACACGAATTGATAACGGAGTTCGGCCAAAAACCCGGCCTACGTCTCCGCTCCCAACTCAACCATTGAGAGATTCCTACCGCTTGCTTTTCAATGGTTTTAGCAAGAAACCCACTAGGCTTTGAGGTAGCACTAGAACCTATTACAGCTTGCTTTTGAAATGGTTTAGCAAGAACCCACTTGCTTTTAATGGTTTAGCAAGAACCCACTATCCTTCTTACAGGTGAAGGATAGCTCACCTATGTCTCAAGCTATTTAAAGGAAAGCTTGACAACCTCTTCACACCTTAGTGGTGATGTGAAACCCAAAAGAAAGAGGGGATGAGAAAAGTTTGGGGTTTGTAGGCACAAACCCAATTTTAAGCTCAAAATTAATAATAAATGAAAAACTGTAATTGAGGAAGACTTGGGCGCCAATGGATTGTGGAGTTGATGTAGTGTGCTTTCCCAAGCTTCTTGAGATGCTCCTTGGATGTGGAAGTTGTTGGAGCACTTGAGGTTCCTTTGAAGGAAGTCGCCGGAGGTTGGCCAAATGATCAACAAGGTGTCCGTGGGCTTCCGTATGGTTCCGGTTGATGTCCAGGGCTTCCTTGGCCTTTATTTATAGGCATGGAACCCTTGGGGAGGCTTCGGAGCCGTTGGAAAGGCTAAAAGAGCCGTTGGGAGCCAAGTGGGCCAGCCTGGTCAAACTGCAACGGCTAGTTTGACTGGCTCCACCGGCTGGCCGGTACAGTCCCACCGGTTGGCCTGTGTTTGAAGAAATTGGGAGAATTCGAGTCTTGGCTCCACCGGCTGACCGGTGGATGGGCCACCGGTTGGCCGGTGGCTAGGCAGTAGCTGTTCTTCTTTTCCAGGCACCACCGGCTGACCGGTGCCCGAGCCACCGGCTGGCCGGTGGTGAGACAGTAGCTCATACTGTTGACTGGATGCCACCGGCTGGCCGGTGCTATCACACCGGTTGGCCGGTGGACTGTAATTCAGTCCATTTTGAGATGCTTTCTTGGGCCATTCCTTTGGCAATCTCTTGTCTATCATCCACAACACTTAAAAACAAGGTTAGACAAATAATAAGGTGATTGTGATCATGAAAATCAAACAACGAGGGGAACGAGATGTACAACAATCTCCCCCTATTTTGATGATCACAATCACCAAAACAATTAATGTAAAAAAGCTGAAATTGAAAGGAAATGCTAAGCATGATGAAAAGGATTCTCCCCCAATCAATCAAGAAATTTCTCCCCCTTTGTGATTATCAAAATAGAATGGGGCATAAAAATTTGATTGAGGGAAAACGTTGAAAAACAAGATGGATATTTGAAAAATCAATTGAGATATTTGAAATTGAAATGAAAATTTGAATAACAGTTTGAATTGAAAGTTTTGAATAAAAAAAATTGAAATATTGAAATTTGAATTGAGAATTTTGAATTGAAAATTTGATACCAAGAGTTGAAATTGAAGGTTTGAATTGAAAATTTTGAAATTGAAATCAAAAGGGCTTAAACGATCCTAACTCCCCCTAAATAAAAACAATAAATCAGCGGGGAAAGGAAATAAATTTTGGCCCGGAGAGACTCGCAAGAAGAAATTTTTCAATCCAAACTTGTCTCATAGCGGGTCTTCTCCTATAAAATTCGTCCGAAAAGTAAAAAGATTTGGGTTGACTGTACTGGGCGTTTTTACAATTACATTCATAAATAAGGTGCCCGGGTTTTTTACAATAATTACAAAATTTGAATTGGGAGCTCCCCCTTACAAAAATAGTGGGTGCATGGGAGGAGGAGGCTTGGTTGGTATAGCCAAGTCCTTGAGTGGTCCTAGAAATTCGTTGGGAACCTAGGAGATTGTTCAAATTTTGTTCACCTTGGGTGAACTTGGCTAAAGATTCCCTTAGGTCTTTAATGGTTGATTCCAAAGAATCAACATCGGGAAAATTCTGGATTTTGAGGGACATCTCCTCCTTCTCTTTGAGAAGTTGTTCTTTTTCGGAGGAGAGTTTTTTGAAAGACTTTTTTAAAGAAACAAATTTAGAAGAGAGTTCATGAAAACCATTTTCTAATTGGTCTCTAGCGTGTGAGAGTTCTTCATAAGATAGATGATTAAATGAATTAGAAGAACTAGAGGAGGAAGAGGAGGAAGAGGAGGAAGATACCTCATGTTTTGCCATTAGGCAATTATTACCTTGGTCGCTCGAGGAGAAGGAGGAGAAGGAGGAGCTATCACTCCATGATGCCTTTGAAGCCTTCTTCTTTTTCTTCTTCTTGGCCCTTTTCTTGTGAAGTGGGCAAGCGGGTACGGATTTTGCATCGGGTTCTTGCTTTTGAGCGGGTTCTTGCTTTTGATCGGATTCTTGCTTTTGAGCCTCGCTAGTACCTTCATAGGTTAGTTCTAAAAATTTCCAAAGATCGTAAGAAGTAGTGCAAGAAGAAATACAATTAAAAACATTTCGGTCTAGCCCACAATGTAGAGCGTTCATGGCTTTGCCATCAAGCTCAAAATTTGCAATGTCGGCGGGGGTCCATTTAGACTCATCGGGAGAAGAGAGCGTAAAACCATGCATAACAATTCTAAAAATTGGATAACCAATGCTTTTATGAAAAGTTGACATGCGGGTTTTCCAAAAAGTATAATCGGCTCCATCAAAGAATGGGGCACGATCCAAAGAATGTCCTTCGGGGGATTGAGAGGAAGAAGTGGTAGAAGCCATCAAAAAATAGGATCTTTAATTTGAAACCGGTTAAGGAATTATTCAAATACTCCCTCTGATACCAATTGTTGGGTCGGAGAAAAGGGGAATGATGGCAAGAGGGGGGGTGAATTGCCTTTTAAAAAGATGATTAACAAATTAAAAATCAAAGTTAAGATGCAGCGGAAATAAAGAGGCAAGACACACGAATTGATAACGGAGTTCGGCCAAAAACCCGGCCTACGTCTCCGCTCCCAACTCAACCGTTGAGAGATTCCTACCGCTTTCTTTTCAATGGTTTTAGCAAGAAACCCACTAGGCTTTGAGGTAGCACTAGAACCTATTACAGCTTGCTTTTGAAATGGTTTAGCAGGAACCCACTTGCTTTTAATGGTTTAGCAAGAACCCACTATCCTTCTTACAGGTGAAGGATAGCTCACCTATGTCTCAAGCTATTTAAAGGAAAGCTTGACAACCTCTTCACACCTTAGTGGTGATGTGAAACCCAAAAGAAAGAGGGGATGAGAAAAGTTTGGGGTTTGTAGGCACAAACCCAATTTTAAGCTCAAAATTAATAATAAATGAAAAACCGTAATTGAGGAAGACTTGGGCGCCAATGGATTGTGGAGTTGATGTAGCGTGCTTTCCCAAGCTTCTTGAGATGCTCCTTGGATGTGGAAGTTGTTGGAGCACTTGAGGTTCCTTTGAAGGAAGTCGCCGGAGGTTGGCCAAATGATCAACAAGGTGTCCGTGGGCTTCCGTATGGTTCCGGTTGATGTCCAGGGCTTCCTTGGCCTTTATTTATAGGCATGGAACCCTTGGGGAGGCTTCGGAGCCGTTGGAAAGGCTAAAAGAGCCGTTGGGAGCCAAGTGGGCCAGCCTGGTCAAACTGCAACGACTAGTTTGACTGGCTCCACTGGCTGGCCGGTACAGTCCCACCGGTTGGCCTGTGTTTGAAGAAATTGGGAGAATTCGAGTCTTGGCTCCACCGGCTGACCGGTGGATGGGCCACCGGTTGGCCGGTGGCTAGGCAGTAGCTGTTCTTCTTTTCCAGGCACCACCGGCTGACCAGTGCCAGAGCCACCGGCTGGCCGGTGGTGAGACAGTAGGTCATACTGTTGACTGGATGCCACCGGCTGGCCGGTGGTCAAGCCACCGGCTGACCGGTGGATCCTGGCAGTGGGCAATGCCTCTTCCAGGTCCACCGGCTGGCCGGTGCTATCACACCGGTTGGCCGGTGGACTGTAATTCAGTCCATTTTGAGATGCTTTCTTGTGCCATTCCTTTGGCAATCTCTTGCCTATCATCCACAACACTTAAAAACAAGGTTAGACAAATAATAAGGTGATTGTGATCATGAAAATCAAACAACGAGGGGAACGAGATGTACAACATTTTTCTGTGCTGATAGTAAGATGAATGATTTTTGACACCTACCTTCACCAAGAATCTTTATTGAGGTTTCTATTTAATGGAATAAATTGGAATGGGTGCAGATTTTAGTCAGGGAATAATTATAATGTAATAAAGTGGTAGTATTTGAGTCCTCCACTGATTTCTACTCGTCCTGTCAATTTTTAGGGAATATTCAATCTATATGTCAGCGAAACCATAGGGTTCATCATGAGAATGTCTCTATTCTATGTTTGGAGGTTGGAAAAAAGGACACCAAGGCCCCTGTAGTAACCCATATTGAGTGAATAGAGGTACATGATCAGAGTGGGGAAAGAACAAAGATTAGTGATCCAATGGTGGTGGATATATTACATCGTCTGAGACTAGATTTGGCCGACCATAGGCAATTATTACATGACTTTTCTAGATTAAGAGGTGCTATGTTGGTGTTAGTAATTGTCTATATGGGTACTAGTTTGAATATACCATAATATTTACCTCAGGATGTGATTATTAGTAATGATATTATACACACTCTTAAGAAATTGATACATAAAGTTATCAAAGGAGACTAATCATGATGTAAGGGATAAAATAATGCCTTATAGGTTACCTTAATATGGGTAAAGGAGAGACCGATGAGAAATAAAAGTCCATATTAGTTCATATATAAATATAAGAAACCATTTGAAGGGATGGTTGAGGTATGTCATGGGTAGGACCACATGGATTATTACTGGGAAGTGTCTTCATAGTCAGTTCAGGAATAAGAGTCTTAGGCTGTGTTGGATACCCATAAACATTTAAAAAAAACCCCAAAGGATTTCATTCATTGGTTAATGATGATAGAGAGATATCCATCACATTTTTTTGACAATGTGGAGGGAATATGTGTTATAGAACTTCATAGCCCAAGGGGAAAAATTACAGAAGGGGAATCAATATGCCGGGAGATGAGTTTCTGTTTAGGGAAATAAAAAAAAGTTTGATAGGTTTATTGGTAGATTTTTAGTTGATGGAAACAAGATCAGCTAGCATAACCAAGGTAAATTTCGATTTAACAATGTCCTATGAAATAATGAAGTGTTCAACCTATAAATCTAAAAAATCAAATTCCATGACAAGGGAACCTAAGAAAAAAAGGATAGGATAGTATGGATGGAATGGTGGAAGAGGATAAAGAAAAAGGAATAGAAAAGGTAAAATAAAACACATAGATCTTATTCTTCATTCTCATGAAGAAATGAATTCTGGGTCACTATATCTGAAGGCTTCTAAGGTGGGTAGTGGGTAGATTCATATAAAGTGAATCACAAGTCGATGTCAATGGGGAAAAAATGGATTGGATCAACAAAGAAGAAAGAATTATACAACATTATTTAAATGAAAGGAGGATTAATGTGGACGAATATATACAAACTTGGGTTAATCTCACCAAACATTTTGAATACCTAGTCACAAATAAAGTGTAAAAAAGGAACATGTCTATTATTAAGGGTTATACCATTTATCAATTCTAATAAATTTTTTGGTTTTTAATGATTTTGATATTTCCTACCATGTTTAATAGATCTATGTGTAGAACTAGAATTGTTTCCCACGTATTCCACAAAATTTCATTTGAAATGAAAATTTTAATTTTCTGTCATAATGAATCTTTTTTACAAAGTAATACATTTAAAGCTAAATAAGTCTCATATAAATCCTTTACAATTTAAAATAATAATATTTTTATAAAAACCCATAGCATGAAAAGATAAATCATATAGGTTACTTGCGGTATCATCATCATATAAATCTTACATATGGAGTTAACCACACTCTTACATGTCGAAAATCCGTTACAGTAATTCATAGAGTAACAATCATTGTTACACTTTAAATAACCATCATGGTTATACATGGAATAACCATCACAATATATTACATTAATCTCTTAATATAAACTTACTCAATTAAAATTTTCTCATTGCCTAATGAATTGGATAGCTATAATAGGCTCACCTTGCCTTAACATAGCCCGATACCACCCATCATAGATTAATAATGGAAAAAAAATATTTGGTTTACAACATATCCACCCTTTATCGTAATAAATTCTCAAAAACAATAACATAATCTTGAATCATAATATCTTGCATCAAAAATACATTTTCTTACACCACTAAAAAATAATTTTCAGATATTGAAATATCACATTCCTTTAAACACATTTATTAAAATTAAAATTTAAAGAAAATACTGAAAAATGATTTCCATTTGAAGAAAAAATGGAAGATTATAATATAATACAGAAATAAAACAATGGTTTTGGTGGTGGGAAAATTCATTGTCGATGAATATGTTAATACAAAACATTCCATTTGTCTTTATTGTAAAGAACATTAAATAATTATCAAAAAAGAATCTTTTTGAAAATATTTGAATAAAATTTAAAAGTAAAATGAAGTTTCCATTATAATTTACTTATAACCATATAAATACGTATGTAGAATAATTATAAAAATACTGATATGGATGAAAAGTGTGTTTTAAGGAATCCTTAAAATGTAATTTTAGATAATTAAAACCCTTACCCTGAGTCTAAATAATCCCATACGTTATTTATCATCCCAAATAACAAACTTATATGAATTATTTTATTAAGAAGTAACCATTTTAAATTATTTAATTCTTATTATGTCACTTATTACCATGATATATACAATGTTTTGATCATTTAATTTCATGTCGTAGGTTTTGATGATATTTGTTACATCAGTTTAAAATTACTTTGTTTGGATAACTATAGTCAAATATGTAATTATTTCATCTTCTTAAAAATAAAAATCATGAATTTATTATAATTTTCATAAATAAATTATACTATTAAAACTTTCTATTTTATATGTTAGTGAAGAATATACTATGCTTCAATCATAAAGATGGTAGGTTTTACGTATATATGACAAAAGTTTCTTTTTTTCAATGATCATTATGGAAATAGGGTAAGTATTATTTTATCTATAAATAATTTTCATAATATCATAAATATAATATAAAATATTAAAATATAAATACATAAATTGTTAAAATGATGTGTCGATGAAAAATTAATCGCATCGCTTCATCTAGGAGGTAATCAACATGTACACATGAACACCATTATAAATTCTGAGGTAGTGGAAATGTATGAAGGAAAATGAAATAGTTAATTTTAAGAATTTTAAATATTAAATGATTATCATATATAAATATTAATTCTATTTTATAATATATCCATGAGAAACAATGATTAAACATGAATTACATCGGTTCGTGAGGCTGTAGTTCGCCGTACACACGAATAATGGTTTTGATTCCCATTTGATTGAAGAAGAGATAGATATAAAGAATAAAATTAACATAATAACATCTCATTATATGAACTATAATAGTTTTATCATTCTATCATGGATTAATAATATTTTATCAAAGTTGAAGATGTAATTAAACTAAAACATGTGGTTAAAAACTATGCATCTTTTTTGGAAAGTCTTCCTTGATTAACGCCTCAATCCCTCTAAGGTTTGTATTATGAATAAACAAATTACAAATATAATGTGAGGATAGATTATAGGATGTTTTTATTGGAGTTATTATTAAAAATAAAAGGGGTTTTATGTGTAAATAAATGAGGATAATTGGTTCCTATTTTTATTAGTGGGGAGGGACACCTTTGATATTCTACACATATTAAATTTAAATTAAAATATTTCTAATTAAATCTCTTTAAATAAAATTTTATTTTGAATATAGAATGTTAATAATTTGAAAACCAATAATATAAAAAAAATTATCAAATTTTAGATCAAATTTATACCCTTATCTTTTTATATTAACCCTTTATTATCTATTTTGACAATTACTATAACAACAAGAATTTTTACACTTTAAAGTTTATCATAGTTACTATAATTGGGGATTCGGCCAATAAATATACAATAGTTGATATAATTAATCACATAACTTTAGTTTTTGTTAATATTATATTTTTATGATTTTTATATAATTTAATAATATATTAGGTTCATCATATATCAATAATGTGAATTTTAGAGCTATTTATTTACATTAATTTTAATATAATCAAGAAAACCAATGAATTATAAAATAATAAATTTAAAAATCTCTATCATTTTGTATTTATATAAAAAATTCATGTATCATGTAAATTATTTCATAATATATTACTTTTCTAATTTTAATATAATTTATTTTATTTTATTCATTAATTGAATAATTATTGCATCAGTGTTGTGTAAGAATTTAGGATAATTATCCCCTCCTTAAAAATTCTAAAAAATTCCCATGATAAATTTTAATGAGTTATCATTCAAATTAATACATATAACTGAATATATATTCTTTTTATCCCTATGTTAAATATATGAAATTTATTAAATACAAGAATGTGATAGTTGTTATTTTTTCATCAAATTAAATATTACAAAGGATATAATCACAATAAAATTTAAAAAGTAAATATAAAAAAATGGATGTATATAGAAGATTTTTAATCATAAAATTTAATTAAGGTAATATTTAAGATCATTTTATAGTCCATATTATTTTATTTTTATCATTACTGACATGATTTACCCATTACTATGGTTACAAAATTAATAAAGTTACTATTAATATTGATAAGAATTTGATCTATTTAAATAATTTGGACCTGAAAATTCCAAATATGGAACCAATATTCAAAATTGAGCACACATGAGTTGAATATTATAATTTCTAATTTAAGAAAAAAAATGAAAAAATGGGTTTTTTGAAAAAAATTTCATTTCGGTATAAAATCTTATTAAAATAATTTAAAGTATAAAATTAATTTCAAAAACTATAATTGGATTATTTTTAATCAAAATGATCCAAATAAAAATATAATTTTACATTATAAATAATTTAATTTAAAATAATTGTTTCAATAAAACTCATTATTTTTAACCATTCATTGAAAATTAAAACTTTTCAGAAAATTGTCAAAAATTCCTCTTAAGATAATGTTGACATACCAAATTAAAAAATGAAATTAATTTTCATATATTAAAATGCTATAATTTCAAAAAACAAGACTTAAAAACCATATAATGTGTAAATCCCAATTTTTTAAGAATAAATCATTTTTCCTTTTGACTAAACAATTGTCTAATATAAGTATAATGAATATTACTCTATAAAATATAAATAAGGAATATATGAAAATGATTTATAAAATAATTAACTATGATATTTCATTCTTCCATCCTTTTTTAAATTTCATCCTCATTATTTTATTCACTTATAAATCAAGTGGAGATACAATTACAATATTAAATTTTTAGACTCCCATGTTGATTCTTTAGCCATGTGGTATTTCCTAAAAACCTTAACATAGTGAGTTACCTTGTTTTAAAATAGTTTCTCTCTATGGAAAAGAATTTAAATATGTATTTACTCATAATTCTTGGAAAATAACCTCAGGGATCAATAAATGAGATAAATTAGGAACGTAAATTATTCATATTAAGACCTGAAAAACATTAGCTGATTAGGATAAAATCAAAGAAAATGCCACTCCATAGGACACTGATACATCTTTCTCTATAATTTCAAATTGTCTAATGAACCGTGGATTTAACATATCATTTTTACCAAAACATATAACTCTTTTACCATAATATAATTTAAGGAAAAAATGATCACCCCCTAAAAATATAGGACTTTATCCGGTTTTCTGCATGATATTTCTACCTTCTTCAAGCTATACTCAAATACTGTTGAATTACCTTCACCTTATCATCCATTTCCTCTACCAAGTCTTGTCTCCTCAACATCATTTCACCCACTTCATCCCAAAAAATTTAGAGTATGAATTATATTTCTCTATAATGTCTCTAGAGGTTCAAAAAATATACTGGAATGAAAAGTGTTATAAAAAAATAACTCAAGTAATGAGAGATGTTGATCCCAATGACCATGGTAATCCAATGAATAAGAAAAAATCATTTCCTCAAAGGACCAAGTAGTTTTTTCAGACTCTCAATATTTTTGAGTATAAAAAATCTATATATAAATTTACCCCATTACCCAATGACTTCTGAATTGCTTTCTTAAAATTTTAAGTGATCCTTGGATCATGGTCAGAAGCAATAGAGAGAGAAACCCTATATAACCTAAATATCTCATTTACATATATTTGAGAAAGTCGATATGAAGATAAAATATCTATAATAGTAATAAAATGTTTTGATTTTGATAATTGATCAATAATATCCTAAATATTATTATTATAATGATACTTCTTTTTTAAGTCCTCCTATGAAATCCATGTTTACATTTTCCCATTTACACTCCAACATAGGAAAAGGCTGATTCACCCCCTTATGAAATTTACATTCCACTTCAATCTATTAGAAAATAAAACATGTGATGATAAAATAATAAATAACTCTCTATATTCCATCCCAATAGTAATACTCTTCAATATATCTATATATCATAATACAATTAGTAAATATAGAAAGAGTGGAAATATGAGATTTATTGAACAATTTGATCTTCAATTGGGAATCACCGGACATACATAACATCTTTCCGAATATCAAAATAAAATCATTATAAATGTAAAATTTAGGAAATCTACCCTTCTAAACTAATTATATCTTTTCTTATAAGTAACAGCCTTACTTCTAATTTTTTTTATCTATTTATAAGAGATAAGATTCCACAAAAAGATCAAAAAAATATCTAATTTTGTAACATCCCCAACTTCTCGGTCAAAATTAATCAAAATATTAACCAGAGGTTCATGAATATAAATTACATGTTTAATAAAGCAGTAATTTTATAAATCAATGTGATGCATACATTTCATTTGTTTATAGGATGATAATGAATTGTGCATCCAAGATCACTTTTTCCCATTATATCCTTATACTCTTCCTAATGTTCAACTAATTTTTATTTAATATATATTTCAAAAATTTATGATCAGTTTATACATCTTATAGGGATAAAAAACATTATGTCACTAAAAATTTAAAGAAAAATCCACAATAGAAAATCCAAGATCATGTGTAGGATAATATAACTCCAGAGGTGTCATTTTACATGAACTATAAGAAATTACCTAATCATTCAACACCAGTACACAACCAAAAACCATAAAATAGTCATCTATATGGATAAAAAATTCACAATTTATTGATGGTTAGGATAAAATGGAAGTATTCACCAATCATATTTTTAGTTCCCAAAAAATTTCATCTCATTATTTCGTATTGATGCATATTACTCGTTTTGGTTAACATCATTAGTGGTCTAAATAACCGTGATTGTTTTTCAAAAAAATAATTGTTATAGTCTATAAACTGATGAATACTACAAATCTCATTAATATTTTTATGTCTTGGCCATTCATCAACCACGTTATTTTTAGTTTGATCAAATATTATTCCATCTTTATGTATAATGTTCCAAAGTCGTGTAATATATCATAACTAAAAATAACATTTTCAAGATTTTCCATATAAGTTATTTTTAGTCATTTTTTAGAACAAAACATAGGTGTTTTTCTGGATTCTCATAAATTTTTAAATAAATCTACATATCATAAATAAAAAAACAACAAACATATCCATATATTAATGTAAGACTCTATTTATAAGATATATAAATCCAACTACGTAATTTGTTAACCCAAAGGGAATAACCAAAAACTGATAATTCCAAAATCTATTCTATAAGGGTATTATTGGAATTTCAACCTCAATAACCTTTATCTAATAGTTCTCATGATTTAGTTAAACCTTTGATAAATACCTATCTCCTTGGATATGGTCAAAAAAATCATTAATATAAGGAAAACGACACTTGTTCATAACTATTATGTTATTCAATGGTCTATAATGAGTAAAAGAACTATTAAACAAATATTTATTTTTTAAAAAGAATAAGATCACCCCAAGAAGAATTTCTTGGACTAATGAATCCTTTTTCATGAGTTCATGTTACTTATTTTTTAACACTATATTTTCTATATGATCAATTTGATAATGTGTTTCTCAATATTTCTTTGTATCTGCAACTAATGCATTAGTAAATTAAACTTCCCAATCAGGTAGAAAACAATGAAAGTCATTAAATAAACATATATTAATAATTTTATTATGAGAACATCAATAATCATAATAGTTATTTTATTTTAAAAAATATGTGCAAAATTAATTTCATTTCCATCTTTTAACACTTTATCAACTTTTTGACATGTCATAGAAAATATGGGTTAATTATTGTATACAAACTAAAATGATTTAAAAAACATTATTTTTCACTATAATATATCTAATCAAGGTATGTAGAGTGCCAATCTATGCCTATAATAACCACAAACTCTACTAGGGTAAATGAAACTAGGTTTGGAGGTAAAAACATTGCACAAACATTGCATGGAATGTTATTTTTATTATTATTTTCATTAATATTACCCTATTTGTTTCTTCCATTATATCATTCTTCATTTATTGAGAAGGAATTAATAATTTACCTAAAAATTAATTCAAAATGAATGAATGTTTACACCGTTAATAAAAAAACATTAGAATAATCAAAATTAACAAAAAATGTATTTGATTCCACTTATTTTGATGTCCCAACATATATTGAAGTAATTACGAAAGTTTTAACCCCAAATTTATAATAATATTAATGTTTGTTCCCATAGTTTTAGTTCTTCTTTGGACACCCATGTTCATAATAACCCACCCTAAATCATTATATTCATTTTAAAACCTATTTATCTCCAATACCATGATCTTTTTCATTTAAATTATGAGGCATATACCTAATCTTACCACATCAAAATGACATACCAAACATCATAAATAATTCCCCAATGTAATTTTTATCAAAATTCACACAAATTGAGAATTCAATTTTCTTATTATTAGATTTATTTGATTAATTATCCCCTTTTCCCTTCCACCTAGAGAAATTTTGATTCTAGTTTTCGAAGTATGAATGATCATCATCAAACTACATTTCCACCTCGTACACACATAAATTAATTTTCTCATAAATTATAAATTATCTACAAGCTGATTAAATTCGATATTTTTTCATCAACCCCGAGTAAAACTAATTAATGTTACTGTCAAGATCAATAATAATATTTTTTCTGTACAATGCCAATCGGGTGATGTTTTTTTATATGTGGCCACTAAATCATCTTAATATTGTTTCAATTATTTGAATTTATTTCCCATACTAATTCAAATGACTATAAGAACATATTTATCATCATAAATGTACTTCCATTCATTGCATTTGAAGGTATATCTTTCATCTCTTTCCCTGATATTATTGACCATTGACCACCACTAGTTGACTTCACCACCCTAATGGTAAATAAAAAGACTTAAATATTATGGTACTACCCTATAAAATGTTCCATAGTTAATGTATTCCTTTTTTGAAGATCTGGATGATCTCTGGCATGGATTTCAAAACCATTTATAGTCTATGTTAACTGGGCAATAACAGTAACAAACTACTTTATTCCAATTCTAACCATTTAAGATTCTAATTCAGAATGATATTAACCCATTAGATCCTTCCTACATGAGATTCCTTGTTTCATATATGGAAAACCATTATTAACATATATAGTTTAGATAAGAAAACAAGGTAATATTAAAATTACATATCCCTTCAACTGAACCATTAATTAAAAACATTTAATGGCGTTCTATTAACATTTCATTTATTCCATCTATATGGAATCAACCTTAAACATTATATAATTTAGTAAATTTAAACTAAAATTCAATATCTTATATTTTACATATATCTTTAATGTTTATAGTTTTAGATAATTAGTCCATTCATTTTATATAACAATCCAATTTATATACAAATTAGACACTTATAATCAGTTTCCCTTTATTACATAATATAAAACTTTTAAATGAGACATGTTTTATTTTAATAAAATATCATCATTAAATTAAACATGACTTCTTATGTTACCTTTACAATCCTTAATCCATGGAAAAAAACTATAACATGGGATGTGCACAAAAATCTCAGTTTGGAACATAAAAAGAAATAATGAAATAATCAGTCGATGAATACATATTAATATTTATCATTTCTCAAAGAAAATTTTAAGATCGAAATAAAAATATTCTTAACCATTATTTAACCTACTTTACCCAAATATTTTCATATATTTTTCTAGAATAAATATAAATTAAAAAAAATCTTATAATATTTATTTGAAATTTTGAAAAAATCATAATAACAATTTTTCACAATGTTATCCTTTTCAAACATATAAAGTGTCATATGATTTCTATTTCCCTAAGAAATCATATGATTTTCCAAAAAAACCCATTTTAATCATAGATGAATCATAAATGAAACATATGGAATAATTTTCATGTCAATGTTACATGTGGATGAACTCTCATGGTTACACATGGAATAACCATCACAATCATAATTTATGTAACCATCACAATTAACCTGGGAATAAAAATCATAATTTTACTTGGAATAACCATAATAATACATTTCTATAATCCCTTATTGGAAAGGTAAACATTTAAATATTTCCATTTACACTTATATTATGGATTTATAACTGGATCTTCCATTATTGGATTGTCACAGAACCACCACTACTTGGTAAAAAATTGTACCACAAATACTTGGATTATAATGGAACCACCCATAATCCTAAAAAATTCATAAAAACCATAATATAATAATGAATCATATTTTTTTATCATAAAAATATTCTTAACATTGATAATAATATATTTTGTGATATTTTTATCTCCCATTTAGTTAAAACTAGTATTCAAAACTGAAATTTCTATAGTAAAGTGAAAGAGGTTTTTTGATTCTAAAAAACATGTAATATTATAAATGAATCCAAATATAAAATAAAGGATATGGTTGTGGTAAAAATAATTATTTGTATGTACTTTGAAATAGAACATTCCTTTATTTTAAATAGAAGGTCAAACAATTCTATATTATGATTCCATTTGAAAACCATTTAAAATAAGTTAAAAGAAACATAATGTTTCCTTTATATTTCACATAAATTCAAATAAGAAAATAAAGATCCTAATTTAAAATATATGGATATCAAAGGAAAATATTACATATTGGAAACATTAAAAGTTGAATTTTAAATATATTATCCCTTACCTTAAATCTCACTCACCACTTAAATTATCCTTCATCCTTAATAATAAATATTAATTATTTAAATTCCAATTAAAATTTTCATGTTTTTATTGTTTTTATATCACTTATTATAATTTTATATGCAATCACATATTAATTTAAATTCATGTCATACATTTTGATGATATTCGATAAATAATTCAAAATTGATATTTTTAGGTTAATTGTTTTCAAAGAGGTAATTATTTAACTATCTAAATAATAATAAAAAATACATTATGTTTAATTTTGATATAATTATTATACATTAAAATATATCCATTTAATAGGGTTTTGAAAATTTTACTATGTTATAATCATGGTGATGATAGGCTATACGCAGACATGAATAATGGTTACATTTTTAAATGGCCATTATGGAATGAATGTAGGTATTAAATTTTTGAAATTAAAATAATATACTTAATATAATATTAATTCCTAAAATATACTTATATAAAACATTCATGTGATGTGTCAATGAAAAATTAGTCACTTCACATTATAGAGGCGGTAGTTCAAACATACTCTCAAACGACAATATTATTTTTCATTTAATGTAATGGTAAGAAGATAATTGAAATGTTATATTTTAATAATGATAAATATGTAATTAATATCATATATAAATATTAAATCCATAATTATAATCCATCTTTGAGAGACAGTTAAGGAAAATGAATTACATTGGTTCATGAGGCGGTAGTCCGACATGCACATATACAATTATTTTGATACATATTTGATTAAATGGGAGATGGATATAGGTTATTAAATTAACATAATCACATATTAGTACAAATATGGGAATAGTGTAAATATGTTTACATGGTTTAATAATATTTAAAGGATGTATAATAAGACATAAAACTAAATCAAGCGGTGGATAACTAAACCAATTATTTGTAAATTCTATTTTGATTAAAATCATAATCCTTATAATTGTGGTATTATATCTAAAAAATACTCCTCAATGATGGTAGGCATTATAGTAATTTTTTTATTTTTTTGGCTGAAAAAATGGGTCTTTAAGTTAGAATAATTTAGAATAATTGGTACCATTATATATGTTAGTAGAGGGCCAATTTTAGAATTACTAAAATATTAAATTAAAATAAATTAATTTATAATTCAAAATTAGCCAAAACTGATTTATTTATAATATATTACATGTATGGTTCTAACTAAACCCCTAAAATAAAATTTATACATGTCAAATTCACATGTCAAACCTTATCATTTGGATTTAACACTTTATTTTCCCTTTTCCAATTAAAGTTTTAATAAGGGCTTTTAACTACTTGAGGGTAATAATATGTAATATAAATGGAAAAAGACCCAAAAATGGGAAATTATTGATTTAATTAATCATATACAATTTATATATCTAAATATATTACTTTTATAAAATTTATATCAGTGAATAAACTTGTATTTTCATATAATATGAATAATGTCAATTTTATAACTAATCATTTACATTTTTTTATAATGCCAAAAAGACCAATTAATTGAAATAAAATTAATTCACATACCCATAATGTATAATTTTTATCTAAAAAATTATTTTATGAATTTAAATATTTAAAATTATATTTCTTTAATTATTTTTAATATAATTTGTTATATTTTTCTATTTATTGAATAATTACTTCATCAACGTTGTATGAGAATTTAAGGTAATTATTTATTAACCTAAAATTAAAAATAAATTAACATAATGAATATAAATCATTTATCATTAAAATTACTTTTTATTTCTATAAAAATACTCTTTTTAGACCAATGTTTAAAATATTGTAGTCATTAAAAATGAGTGTGGCATTTTATTACTTTCTTTAAATAAAACATTGGAATTGTCATAATCAAATAAAAAAAGATAACAAGACTTATATCCGAGTCATGGATTATTATGGTTGAAATTTAAACAAATAATAAAATTAATTCATGTTTTTTTGTCCTTATATAATCCATATCACTTTATTTTTAACTCTATTTACAAGATTTACCATTCCTGATGGTAACAAAATGAGTTAGTCTAATATTCATATTAATAAAATAGAAATTGGTTCTATTTACTAAACTTGTACCTATATATTCTAGATAATAAATCCATTTTTATAAATTAAATACAAATAAATCATAGAATTTAATTTAAAATTAAACATACCAAGTATAATGAAAAATATATTTTTTCAGAAAAATACACTTTTCTGTATAAAATGTATTTATACAAAATTCAAGTATAAAAATAATTTCAAAACAATAGTTGGATTATTTTAAAAAAATACTGCTAAAAAATAATTTTATTTTTATTTCTAAATTATTTTAATTAATATTATTTTTTCAATAAATATCCGTATTTTTCCTTATTCATTAGAAAATCATAATTTTTAGAAAGTTATTAGAAATTCATCTTAAGGTAATTTTCACTTCATTAATTCAAAAATAAGATTAATTTTTTCTAATTAAAATTCTATAATATTAAATTATATATTTTTAATAAAACCATATAAAGTGTAAACCTAATTTTTTTAATCATATATATTTTTTCCTTTTGAACTAAATAATGACTCACTTATTTATTTTTTATATAACACAATACAATATAACTAATGAATATATCAAATTGGTTTATAAAAAATAAACGGTCAATTAAAATAGGTGAACCATGAAGGGTATTTGGATAATTTTTTTGAAAAATTGTATATTTAAATATTTATTATATAAGATAATGACAAATATATGTTTTAGTAAAAACATTAAAACAGACAGAAAGATTCTATATTTACCTTATAATGATTCTAATTAACCCAATCATATAGAATATAAAATATAATCATTATACATCATGAATTTTGATGATATCACCAATAGATATAAACACATAAAAATGATAAATAAGAATATATATTGCATGAATAAGTTATAAGAACATAAAAGTGAAGTAGAGAATGTTCATTGTAAGAAGATAAATCATTCTTTACTCTAATTGAGTTGAAGAATATTATAACCATGTACTCACTGATCACTGAATGTAGAGTGGAAATATTTCCTAAACTCACAAAAAGGTATACACATAATTGTAATGGTCTCATTAGAAGTATTAAATAACACCATGTTTGACATCATGAGTTCAACGATAAGTATTATGACACTTTAAATATCATTTTTTCGATATTCTCTAAAAATTCACTAATATACACTTTAAAAAGTTCAAACTAAAATAACAATTTTGATGACATATAAGTTATAATTTGGAATAAATAAATCATTTTAATAATAAATGTATAAATATGTGACATATATTTAAAATTTATTTTATAAAATATACACACCAATAAGTACAATTTAGTTTTTACATTAATTATTTTAAATTTATAATGAATTTTACATATGTTATCTCAATGATAGAAAAAGTATAGTCCATTAAAGGATTATATTTATAAGAGAGGGTAATTAATTACTAACTATGATAATTATAGAAATATAGATTTTAATGAAAGTAAATAATAAATATACATAATAAGCTGTCATCAGAACATGTTCGATAATATCTCATAAATGGAAACATCCAATGGTATACATAATGCATTAAAATTTTATAAAAATAAAGATATATATTTTTTATAATAATTAATTTAGGTGATATTTAATTCATTGAAAATAATGAATCAATAATGTATAAATATTTAGAAAAGGTAAAATAAGCAACCAAATGGTATGTAGTTATGAAATAAAAAATTGGTTGTATATAAAAAATTATTTTTTTAATTTTTATAGAACTTACAACTTATATAAAATCAATTCCATTCAAATAGTTATTCAAGAAACATTTGGAGACAGATGTTAATGTAAATAGATATTAGTTTTAAAAAACAAGGTAATACTGTTAATGAATAAATATTATGTCTTATAGTTAATCATTATATGAATCTATATTATTCTTTTGGTCAGAATAATTTTATAAAAAATATCAATTGAGAAATGGAATGTTTTTATTTATCTATAATGTTTTCTCCATGTATTACATGGTTATATTATTTTAGAAATTAAATACCATAATATTTATTTAAATTTTGTATTAGATATATCAAATTTTACTTAGGGGAATTTATTGAAATTTTTCTGAAAATATTTATTTTTGGGTGAATAGAGAAAAATATAAATTTTCACAGAAAGCCACCTTTTATTTTCAAGAATTCAAAAAATACTTTTATATTTATGATTATTTTTAATATAACATTAGTCTTATTTGGATAAATATAATACAATAAATTACATAAGAATAAATATTAGACTATATTTTTGAAGAAATTCAAATTTAGGCATAAAACAGGTTTTTACGAAGTACAATGGATACCGATATCATTTTTACACATTAATTCATGATTTATTCCAAAACGATACACTTAATACTAACCAAACGATTGATTATCCTAGTGTCTTTGGGTAATTGTGTATATAAAAAACAACTTGATACATAGATTCAAACACATTAATGAAAAATTCCTTAAAGTTTTTCTAAAATTTTGTAGCTTTTAACACCACCTGGGGTAACCCGGGGACATAGAAAAAAAGGGATGAGCTATGCAGCCGAGTAAGGGAGTAATCAAAGAGTATCATACTGTAAGTATTATAAATAACATAAAAGTAATTTCAAGGGATCCTAAAAAGGGTTATAATCATAAAATTGAATAATAAGTCTTGGTATAGAATGGTAACCTGGAGGGAACATGGGAAATATGGGAACAACATTAATCTAGGAATCATAAACATCAGTCAAGGGTAAGCACATTCAAATCATAACATGGTCGAAAAAGTCCCATAATGGATGAGTTACACTCCCTAATCACTTATTTTATTTATCGTGATATAAATACATTATCCAATGAAATCGAGTGGTATATATTTATAGGCGCACCTGTCTCTTTTATGTCATTTAAATGCATTGTTTTCCTCATATATAATTCAAAATAGAATAATTTTTCATCAAATATAATCCCATGATTAATGAATGTGAGGTACATACATGGAAGTCTCGAAATAATTTAGTATAGTTGCAACTAGTTCAACACACTTGAGTTGAAATGGGTACTATTAAATTCCTCACATATATTCATCATGAAAAACCACAATGACATTTTGATAGTATAACATCCCTACATAAGGATTCATAAAATGGTTCAATGTGAGATCGAAATGGGTTTATAATCAAATTGAAATAAAAATTATTTTTTGGGGGACATGTAATTATATAATCCAAAAAGAATATTTGTTAATTAATTGTCATTAGACAACAAGGGTGCATGAATACATACTTTGAATTGAAAAAACACAAGATAATGTATTCAATATAACAATAATACATAATGAGTTTTAAAATGGTTTAATGGGATATAAATGGGTCCCTTATCACATGAATGTTAAAAAAGGATAATTTTATTTGTATTTATAAACAAAACGAAACCTAAAAATTCAGAATTTAATATGAATAAGACAAGAAGGGTGCTTTAATTAAAAAGAGAGGGAGATGATCCCTTACTAAATTTTAAAAAAACAACAACATACGTAAATACTATAATGAGAGGGGATTAATGATTTACAATTACTAGGAAAATAAATGTATTTTATATGTATCTTTGTAAATTCATTTCAATACAGATAACTACGACTAAAAAATCTAATTTCAAATAATGTTCTTAAGTGGAAAATATGGGAGTGAAACCCCTTAATAAATTTCGTCATATTAATGGAATAGTTAAATGATATAATTATTTGGGATAAATGATATCTCATTTTGGGAAATAAATTTTCATTGAAGTGATATTTATAAATTCATGAAAACATAATCAATTCAGATACAAAGAGATAAAAACAAATAAGGTTCTTGAATGAAAAAGAAGAGAAAGAGGTCCCTTACCTTGGTTGGGTGATTGAAAAAACATGCAAGGAGATTCTTCAGAGCTTGGTAGAAACTAAGGATGAATAAATATGGGAGAAGTTTTATTAAATATGTAATAAATTCTTTTTTAGTGGAGTTTAATTCTATTTTTGGTGGGTATGTATATGTAAAGATAAGGGAGTTTATAAAAATTTACCAAATCATAGTTTTAGAATATAGATAATAAAATAATCAAAACCACAAAACCTCCATTGTTTTTTCCCATGGTTTCACCAAAATTGGTGTGGTGGTCATTATTTAATATTTAAAATGACAGATATCATTAAAATATTCCCCTAGGTGATTTGTACGTCATCCACGTTCATAAATAATTGATTACAAAACCATAAAATATGACATTAGGTTTTGAGAATTAATAATGGATTTTTAAAATTAATAAAATAACCAAAAAATTAAATATTTTTAGAAGGGAAAAATTTATTTGTTTTTCTATATCACTTATAAAATTTATTACATAACCTTTGGGTCATTATTATGTCATAATACATACGATTCCTTTTTACCGGAAAATTAAAATATATCAAAAAATTATGAAACACTCACCATTGGATAATTTAAGTGTACTGAATACAAAAAAATAATCAATTTAAAAATAATAATTAAATTAATATGATAAATTACATTATTGAATCGAAATCCTCATTTTTTCAAAAATATTGGGTTTTTAACAATAACATTGTTTTGACTCTTATAAAAATTAAATTTTCACTTCATAAATTTATATTATCATATATATTTAATAAATAATATTATATAATAATGTTTAATTAAAATATAATTTATTTCAAAATTTCCTAAATTAAAAAAATAGTATCTTGATTAAAATTATATATTACACTAATTACAATTTTTATTTTAACAAATCAGAAATCTAATTTTTATAAAAATAATTATTTAATTATTTATAAAGTAACAACCAAAATATAGTTATTATTATATTAAAATTAAAGAATATATATATATTCATTCTATCAAGGTCGCTTTTTTTATAGTCATTGTTAAACTATTTTTACCCTTAATTAACCTATTTTCCTTTTTAAATGATAATAAATATTTAATATGGTTACTAATCATATTTTCCAAAATAAACTCATGTTGACCATATTTCCAATTATTAATTAGGATTATTCAAATTATGGAATCTATTTTATAAAAATGAATTCATATAGTAGGAAAAATTTAATTTTAAAGAAATCATATAAGCACAATGGAATGTGGTTTTTCAAAAAAAATCATTTTCAATGAAATGATGATTTTACTATAAATTTAAAACTAAATTATTCCGTATATTAATTTTAATTCATAATGATTTATATATTATCAATAAATATGATTTAAATAATTCACCGCTATTTTTTATTTTTAATTAATTATAAAGAAGATCCAATATTCTGTTGAAAATAATTTTTAGAAAATAGTGTTTTCAAGCCTAAAAATAAACTTATATTATAATATAGTATAAATATGATTAAAATGTAATTAATTGGATTAAATATAACCCAATATTACTTTTTTAGCCTTAAAATAATATTTAAAAAAATTACTTTTTGGTAATATTATTTATTAAAATAAAATTTATTTTTACAAAAAAAAATCAGTATTTTTCACCATTCAATGAAAGATAAATATCTTCCAAAAAATATAAATATTTTACCCTAAGTTAATTTTTATATATTCAGATTTAAAAAACTATGATAATATCATCAAATACATTATATAAATTATCTTTTAATTTTTTATATTTATTTTCACAAATATAAATAATCATCATTTTTAAGGAAACAGTATTTTTGATGAATAAAATGATGTTACTAAAAATTGAATGATTATTTACTTATAATTTATCAAATTAATTTTTATGTAGTATAACATATATATTTATATATTTTTTAAATTATTAAATATTATTACTAACCTCTAATTTAATGGTTATTTTCTAATGTCTTTTTATAATAATCATCATTTTTTGGGATTCGGTGATGTGTATCACATATTATATAGAACATAATATTATATTCTAAACTTTTAGGGCGTTAAATTCTTCCCAACTTTAAAAAAATGAAACCACAAAATATTAACATGATCTTCATAAGGATTTATATGACACATGATAATGCCTTTATTTAAATCCCTCATCATGAAAATAGTTTAATAAAACATCCACATGAAAATAGAGAAAGGGAAGAAAAAAGGTCATCACATAAGTGGATTTCGAAGTAGGAGAAAATTAATTTGATGTGAATCTATACACATATAATAAAAATAACTACTGACCAAGAAATAAGAAAAAGTGATATAGAACATTATTAATAGAATGAAAAAAACCAAAAAAACTATAAATCTGTGATGGGTCAAGACACTATCTATTTATAATATGGGAATATTTTTGGTCCAAAATACCTTTCTAAGATTTAATTAATTAAATTACCATATAAATTAGGAAAATAAGTAAATATACTTTCATGAAAAGTGTAATTTCATCCATTAATCAAGTTCCACAACAATATCATCTTTTCTCTAAATGATGAGTACCCAATATGAACTTTTTATGGTGAAAGAACTATATAAATCTTTTATCAGATTACATAATACACTAAATAATAAATATTTATTCATGTAGTATTTACTTAATTCAAATTGTTAATATAAAGTAAGATAATACTAGAAATGAATAAACATTAATACATTAATATCTAAAATTCAACAAAATTCCCCAATGGTTTAACATATAACAATCCATAAATTAATACCCCTATATCAAAAATAACACTAATAACCTCAACATTAAAAAATATATTAACCTAAAAATTTGTCTAATAGCCTTCATTTTAGAAAACCAAAAACATAATATCATTCTTATCAAATAACCCTATATGTTTTACCTAAATTCTAGTTATACCTCAAACCAATAAAAAAACAACCTATATATTTTTAACCACTACAAAATAAAAATGATATTATCTTGTAATATTTTCCTCAAATATAGTTAATTATGATTAACTTCCATCACACAAGACTTCACAAGTGATTTCAATGATTTTAAAATAAATATATCATACTTCTTAATATATTCTCAAGACTTTATAGGTTTATCCAAACATTAAACAAATATTAAGGGTTACCAATCCCATATTATGTTTTTTTCAAAAACATCACCTCATCAAAAAATCACATTTATTGGTTATAACTATCATTATATATATTTTTCAAATACACAATGAAAAAATATTATGGAAAAATACTTAGATGCTTCCTGATTCATATATCCATAAATTCATGCATATACTACTTATACAACATAATTCTCAAATACCAATACATAATCTATTTAATTCATAAAATTTAAATATTTATAGAGTATAGTTACTTCCATAGTCTATGATTTAACCCTTGGATTAGGGAATTGAATCTGATAGTGACCATATTATCCAAATATATTATATTAAACAATAAAGAGTGATGTAGTACATAATTTATTCCCTTCCATCATACTATTTTCTTTTAGGAAAACTAGATACATATTGTCCTATTTTTCCGCAATAAAAACACCTATGAGAAACGTTTGAAAATATACATTGGTGTTTCATTCATAAAATTTGATAGATAAGAATTTAAATATTTTTCCTTTATCATCTTTATTAGGTGAACTTAATTGATATTTCATCACTTCTTCTTTGATATATTTAGAAATTAAATATTGTTCCAATTGTAAGTTTTTATTTTTTATAGGTAATATTGTGAAATCACAAGATGTCTTACATATTCTCCCATTATGTAAGGAATCGAATTTTAAAATTCACGAAATTTCCAATAACACGAGTTGTTGAATTTGTTATTCTAATTTCCAAACATTAATTTGAATAATGTGAAAATTATGGATGAGTAATTTTAAACTATTAAACACATAATCAAGAAATAAGTAAGATTAAATTGATAACAAATAAATCACTTATATTTCTTCTTCATATAAATTTATGGTCTTCAATCTATATTATCCATGATAAATTTCCTAACATATAATCTTATTGGAATTTTATTCCCCTAATAATACGCCGTTAGGAGCTTGTGAATTTAAAAAAGAATATCACTCATGATTGTTAGACTAGGTGTGATGTAAGGCCCATTACTAGGTACCATGTGGCCATTGAGTATAGATAAATGTGACCTTTTTTGGGTTATTACCCCTACAAACCTATGTCCTAGAGACACATCCACATATAGTATATAGAAATAGTCAATTTTTCTTAATCCACATACTGTATACTTTAAAAAACATAGCTTTATTTTCTTATACATATAACTATCCCAAATTCATTCACTAGGTTTTTCTAATCCAAATTCCAAAAATAACTAAACATTCCTATAATAACAACTATGAAAACCTTTTACATTATTACACATTCATTAATGATTTATTACATTATAATACACTTAATAAAAACCAGAAGATAAAAAATCCTAGTGTATTTGGGTAATTTGGTACATAATACAACACCTTTATCAATGGATAAAAAAATATTGAAATCTTCATTAACATGCTTCTAAAATTGCATTACTTATAAACTTATAATGGAAAACCTAGGGACATTCATAAAAATGGGTGAGCCATATAACCCAGTAATGGTATAATAAAAGAATAAGATAAATAAGGATTACTTATAAAATAATAGGAATTTAATTGGAGAATAAGATGGGTGATAATCATGAGCATTAATTATAAGTCATGATATAGAATGGTAATATAATGTCAACTTGGTAAATGTGGAAACAACATTAAACATGGTATCATATACATAGGTTATGTCCAACCACCAAGAAGTCATAACAAGATGAAAAAGGAACTAAAATGGATAAGGCTTAATCCATAATCCAAAACATGATTTGTCACGAGACTAAAACATTACCCAATTCATTTGAGATCAATATAATTTTAGGAACACTCATTACTTTAATTTCAGGTACATCCATAAGTGTGCCACATTGATCATAAAAAATTGAATCATTTTCCCTAAAATTTAATCCTATGATTAAGATATATGGTTTATATATATGGATGTAGCCAATACATTAATTATTGGTACAACTAGGTGAATAAATAGGAGTGTAAATGGGTATGAGTATACACATCACAAATCTTTGACATGGAAAATTTTATTAATGTTTCAAAAACCTAACATAAGTACATGAATATTCCTAAAAAAATTTCAATGAGAGAGAATATTGTATCTCATAAATTAGAATAAAAAAGGATTTTATGAGGGATATCTAAGAACATAATCCGACATGAACATTTTTTAATTAATATTCATAATATAATAAGGTAGTTGGAATAAAAACCTATCATGGAAAACCCACATGATAATTTAAACAGCATGACAACAATGCCTAATGGTATAATGAGAGAAAAATGGGTATATTGTCACATTAAAGTAAAAAATGATTCTATGAGGTGTATGTAATATCATAATCCAACATGAGAATATAGAAACTGATAGGAATAAGATAAGAATATTTGTTGAATAAAAATGAGATGGTGATGACCCATAGTAAATTTCATCATTTTAATAGCATAGATAATTTATATAATGGGAGAGGATAATTGATCTCACATTATTGGAAAGTAAACTGGATAGTAGTTGGAATTATATAAATTCATGAAATTTTAACCATTTGAGATTCAAAATGAAAATTAAAAATAATGTGCTTCAATTGAAAAGAAGATATTGACATCACATACTTTATTTAATCCTAGTAATGTCTTTGGTAAATGATATAAAGAGAGGGGATAATGGATATCTCATTATTATGAAATAAATTTGAAATTAGATGGATATTTATAATTTCATTAAAACATAACTCATTGAGACACAAAAGGGTAAAATAAAGAATGTTTATTAAATATAAAATAATAGAATGATGTCCCTTACCATGGGAGGGTGATTCCAAAAACATGGTAGGAGATTCTTAATATCTTAAAAAACATGGGAGGACACCAGGGAGGTGAGGGAAGAGTATGAATCTTGTCTTTGTTTTTTAGAGGAATGTGTAGTACCCCCGATGTCTGGTAATTAACTCTTTAATTCCATTTTCTGTATATGATGCTTATGGGTAATGGGTGGGAGAGTTTTCTGAACATTCAATATGTTTTTGGGGCAAAAGGTTGGGAGCACGAGATGCACACAATTTATCCAAACTGTATAGGAAGCCTAGAAGAATCCATGCAATGTTGTAGATTCTGGATAATATCTTCATCATAGTGTGCACATGGTTAGTGTGACCCTATGAGGAGGTCATATGGGGTGATTTAAAGGGAACAATATAATGTATAGTTAGCACACCATTTTAATAACCGTGCTGACTAACCGTGCGCCGGTAAAAAACTATATCATTAAAAAGAGGATCTAGGTCATACTTTCTTTTATTCCACTATTGTTTTCCCCAAACTATATCTATATCGATATTTTTCTTATGAAAAGGCCAAATAAAGTTCTCCCATAGTTTTGATGGAAATCCTAAGGCTTCCCTTGGTGTTTCGAAGATGGATTCATGAGGTATATGATTGTTCTTCATCATTCATGATTAGTTTCTTAGATCTACTTAGATGAAATTATCCTCTCTCCTATGATTCTCATATATATGCCTATTATTGGTAGATCTAATATTTTGGATGAAAAATATGTTTATATATGGTCTTTTTTTTATAGTGTAAGAGATCTAAGGCCTTTTTGTGGGGAATCCTCCTTATTTTCTGGTGTGTTCTTCGTTTGTTTTTGGTTTCCATCAAAATGGTTGAGGTAGGTGTTCTCACTTGAAAATCCTATTGATAGAACTATTTATCATGTATTCAAATTAATTTACTTGTGATTAAGTGATCATGAATTTTCTAAATTAATAATTGTTGGAAGGATAATTTTTTTGATGGTTTGGGATATTTTTGAAATCTGGAAAATTGAGTGTTTTGAATAAAGTGCCTTTGTCTTGGTTTTACAATATGGATTTTAAAATGGAGATTTTCTAGTATTGTGTCACATGTATTTGATTATATATTTTCAATAAAAGGGGATTCATTATTGAAATTAATTGGTTGTTTGGAAATTGGTTTGTTCATTTGTTTTCAATAGAAGTATAGTTTTATTGAAATAGTTTGAATTGGTTTATTTGAATGGTTTCAGAATATATGGGTTGTTTAATTTCATGTTTGATATTCCCATGAATAAGGTACATATACTATTGGTGTATGAGGTACATAAATCTGGATGGGTGGGGGTGTCATTGGGATACAAGGTGATTGTACGAGAGACCACTCATGAGTATAGAACTATCAAACGAAGCATGAATTTATAGGTGTGTTGTGAACCATGGGATGGTTAGGCCAAAAGGATATTGAGAAATGGTTTTAAAGTCATGTTTTTTTAATGGAAATATGACTTGATATAAAATTGGTTTAAATAGAACTTCTCTTATTTTGTTACAATGGTTTTGGAAATTTTTTACATTGTGTAATAAACTCTTTTGAGGAATTGTTTTATATAAATGGGTTTATATAAATATTGATGAAATTTCTATATAACAAGATTGAGTTGGGAAGTCATTGGGGAAATCCTACTAAGTTTTATACTAACCCCTAAATTTTAATTTTGGTGCTTTTGAACTTTTTTTCTTCTTAAAAATGGGAAAGGTAATGTTTTACATGTATTTAGCACCACCTCATGACATGTGGGATGTTTGGTGATGTTGGAGCTTGGATATTGTGAGGTATGGAGGCATGTGGTTATCGGGGGTGGGGGGGGGGTCATTATTTGTCTTTCGGCTACTTACATTGATTTTGATTTGGTTTTCGATGTAGCACTTTTTGGTTGGATTTTGTTTTAATGATAATGGTTTAGTTGTCTTCTTTAATTCATGCATCTTATATAGTGTTGTTCGGTTATGATTTTTTAGGTTAAGAGTTTTAGTTACTAAATATTAAATTATCCCCACTTTCATTTGAAACTCGTAAACATTCATTTCCAACAACTGGCATCTTGTGGATGTCCATAAAAACATAGTAATGATATATTGTTATCTCAAGCCAATGAGAATAATCGAGTAATTACAAATGGTATAAAATTGTTCTATCCTTTCCTAAAAATTGGCCTTTAGTTTCTTGGTCATGGAGTTAAATTCATTCTGGTCAATACCTTGGATTATAATCTTAGAATGGGGTAGGATTGTTGGGACTTGGAATGTAGATAAAAAATATATATAACTATCCTTTTTATGTCAAACATCATGTTACCAGGGAGTTGGGTGCATAAATTTCTTCGATACAATTATATGTTTATACAATCTCACTGTCATAGGTTTAGGAAATTCAAAAAGAATGACGTGAATTAGAAGAATAAATTCCCACCAGTATTTCATATTTTAATGATTTATGTTCTTTGAAAAATTGCTGATTTTTGAAAAGTATAACATTGTTTTCAAAAGAATGACTTTCAAAAGATCATGGTTGATGTATTTTAAAAGTTGGATGATTTTCAAAATAAATGTTAAATGTTTTAAAAAATGGTTTATTTGGGAATGAAATGTGGTTAAAGTTGATGTGATAGAATTTCAAATCATAATCCACCAGTTTCTATAGAGTGATACTTAGAGAGTTTGTTGTTCTTTAGAAAATGGAACCTTGTAGGCCTTGTAGAAACCAACCTGAAGAAGCTGCAGAAAAATGGTCGCAACGAAACCATAGGTGAACCAAAATAATTTTCAGAGTATCATTTATGAATTTCAATCTTTGGACACGGGGAACTATATGGATGAGCCTAGGCATGTGGATACTTCCATCCTGTTAATGAAGCAAAATCCACACATCTTCAAGGGTGATTCTAAACCCGAAAAGGAAAAGGTGTGGATGAGTTGTAAGAATTGTATCTTTGATTTCATCGGCACACCAATAGAGTTAAGAGTTAATCTAACCATGTACATGATCAAGGATCTTGCATGCTAGTGGTGGGAACTGGTGTTGTATTCCAAGGGGGATCAAGGCCTATGGTGGGTGGATATTAAATAATTGTTCAACAAAACAATTCAATCCTCACACGTTCAAGATCCAGAAAAAGATGAGTTTACTTAGACTAAATCTGAAGAATATCTCGTTCACAGATTATTTAGCTAAATTCATCAATTTAGTGTTCTTTTCACCGTAGGTTGCGACTAGTGAATCTGTAAAGGCACACATCTTAAAATTAGGGCTATGGAAGGTGACTCGCTCGAATATTATGGTGCTAGGTATTACCTATTATACAAAAATGGTGAACACAGATGGTGGATGAATGTGACATTTCAGAAGATATGAGAGGAGTAAGTATGATCATAACAATAAGAAATACTGGGAACTCTAATTCTTAGATCAAGCAGAATAGGGACACATATTTCCAAGGTGGGAGTGGGAATTGGAATTATATAGTTGAATCGATTAATCTTTCTCCACAACCCAAGAGAAAAGTAGGTTTTTTTAGTGTGGATCATTTTACCACATGAATAGAGGGAGTATGAAACAACCTAGATCATTCCATAACTACAAGAAGATGGTGAATCTTCAATGCTATTGTCACATTTTTCTGAGGTCAGGTGCTCAAGACACTTCTCAGGTGTCACATGCATTGTATGATTCGATGGGACAAGGAAAACAAAATCAGAATAATTAGTTGAGAAGTGCTAGACATTGTGATTCTAGGAATGCCACGACTCTTCAACAAGGGAAATCTTAACAAGGGATCAAGGGGTAGAGTGGAGAGATAAAGCAATTGTATGAAGATGAGCTGATGATTGTAGATTATTAGGCTGGGCGATCAACAATGAGAGGTACAATCCATTTAAATTATACCCTTATGAAATTTTTTTTTGATAATAATAAATCTAATTACTTCATTTATTCTCGTTATGTTGATCATATATGTTTAAAATAGAAAATATTTTCCTTCTGTGATAAAACATCAATCTCTTCTCGGTGAGAGATAATGTTGAGCATTTGTGTGTAGAGCACATCCTATAATTTTTGATGGATCTATACTAATATGGGACTTCTTGGTGTTATAGGTGGATGATTATGATATAATATTGGGTGTGGATTGGTTGACAATGTTTAAGTCTCACATCAACTGTTATAATATAACTTTCAGTTTCACAACTGATGATAGCATCCCACATCTCTTCAAAGGACAAGGGGTTGTAAATACTAGTGTAATGGGCATGTTGGAACAAATAATGGGAAATATCTCTTACTAGTTGGAGGTTTTTCCTTTAGCATCGATGGATGATATTGAGGATAATAGTTTTCTAGCAGTCCTGGATCTATTTCTATATGTCTTTCCCAATAACTTCCCACGGTTACCACCTTATATAGGAAGCAGATATTACAATTTATCTTCTTCAAGGGACCAGTTCTGTTTCCCTTACACCTTATAGGATGAAACCAATATAATTTAGTGAATTGAAAGTGTTTTTGGAGGTTCTAGAAAGAAAAGGTTTCATTCATCCATGTACGTCATCATGGGCAGTACTGGTCTTGTTCATTAAGAATGTAGACAAATATCTTTGGCTAAGCATTAATTATTTTAAAAATAAACAAGTTATGATAAAGAATATATATCCACTTACAAACATTGATGATCTATTTTATCAATTGAGTGGAGGTAAATGGTTCTCTAAAATTGACTTGTGACCAGGATATCATCAATTGCGAGTTCAGAATCAGGATATTCCAAATACATATTTCAGAAGTAGATATGACCCAAAAAAATACATAGTCATGTCTTTCGGTCTTACAAATGCACCAGAAGTCTATATGGTGTTGATGAATTAGTTTAGAGATATATGGATTCTTTTGTGGTGGTGTTTGTGGATGAAATATTGGTGTATTTAAGGACAAGTGATGAGCATGAGAAACACTTCGAGAAAGTGTTGGGAAACATAAGAGATAATTGGTTGTATGACAAATTGGAAAATTTTTATTTTTGGATACAAGATGTATTTTTTATCCGCAATGTAGTTTCTTAAAATGGCATTTCAGTGGATCCTGAAAAGATAGAAGTTGTTTTCTCTTTGAAACCGTCAAATAAAATCTTTGGGATAGGATGTTTTCTTGGTGTAGACAGTTATTACTAATTATTTATGTGTTATTTCTCAGGAGTAGCCTCATCAATGACAACATTGATAAAGAATAATTCTCCATTATAATGGATTTAAGAATTCTAGAAATCTTGTAATGATATAAAAAATCATCTTACATCAACACCTATCTTGATTTTTTAGATGTAGGATAGGGATATGAATTGTAATTTGATTCCTCTGGATCCAGTTTGGGAAGTGTTCTCATGAAAAGAGATCATTTACTTGATTATGGATCAATTAAGTAGATATTTCATGAGATAAATTACCCAAAACATGATTTGAAGTTAGTTGTCGTTCATGATTTGAATACTTGGAATCATTATCTCTTTGGTGAGAAATTTACTGTGTTTACAGATAATAAGAGCCTAAAACTCATTTTATTCACAATGGTATTTGAATCTGTGGAAAATGAGATTGATGTAGTATCTCCATATGTTTGACGTCAAATTAATTAATACAATGGGAAAATGAAATATAGTGGAAGATGAATTGAGCTGAAAATCATATGTGCAACAAGTGAAATAATCTTTTAATGAGTGCTATTTAATGGTTGTCATAACTTTCATGCATATAGAATGTGACGACTGAGGTGATGTTTCAGTTTTATTATCAGTTTTCATGGTTCCGGATTTCATAAAGATTATCATAGAGGCACAAAAACCGATGCAGAATGCTTGGTTATGAGTTCAAAACTCAATGTTGGTGTGACTATTAAGGGATGGAAACTTCACCGAAGTTCAATTTTGTGGTCCCCATATCATATTATTGTACTAATGGATATTTATAAACACCTTCTTTATTCTTACCTCCCTTTTAAATGGGAAGTATATCTAGGTATATAGAAGATGTATAAGGCATTGAAGGTGCAATTTTAGTGGAGTGACATGAAATGAAAAGTGGATGAGTTAATTTCAAGGTGTTTAGTTTTTAGGCATGTTAAGAAATATCATTAATGTGAAGTGGGAATATTGAATTCTTTACCAATATCAGTGTGTAAATTCGTGAAGATAGTAATTCATTTTTTTATATGTCTTCCAAGAATGATTTGGAAACACGATGCCATATGTGTGATAGTGGATTGACTTAGCAAGTCGCCCCATTTCATCCTACTAATGAAACTCATAGTGTGAAGGATATATCCAAAATATATATCAAATATGTTGTAAATAGATATGTCATGCCACTTCTGATTTCTTCAGATAGAGATTTGAGGTTCACATCTTGTTTTTAAAAATCACTAAAGAAATACCTTGGGACTTAATTAACTTTGAGTACAACATATCATCCTTAGACGTATAAGAAATCAAAAAATACCATAAATATGATGGAATTCATGTTAAAATATTTTGTAATGGATTTTGGTGTCTCATGGGAAGAGCACATTCCTTTTGTGGAGTTCTCATATAATTACAGCTATTAGGCCCCAATACAAATGGTTCTGTTAGTAGGATTGTGTGGGAATCCATATCATTCTCCATTATTTTGGTGTAGAAATTGGTGAGGATTCACTAGTTGGGCCATGTATTTCCTATGAAAAAATGGATAAGATTTAATTTATCAGAAATAGGATAGAGACGGCTTAGATTCATTAGAAATAGTATGCAGATCATTACCAATTATAGTAGTCATTTGTGGTGACTAATTCGGAGTTCTTGAGAATATCTTCATGGATTGGGCATCACCATTTTGGGAAGAAGGTAATGTTTCCTCTAGATACATTGGACCTTTCATGATATAGGAATAGATTAGAGAGTGCCATATCAGTTTCCATTTCTACCACAGTCTAGTTCAGTGCATGTTTTTCTCCACATATCTCTGTTGAAATTGTTACATCCTACGCCTGGACATGTGATTAGATGAGGTCACATTGACCTAGAGCTGGTAGCTTCATTGGTATATATCCAGGTGGAAATTAGGGATATGAAATAGAATATCTTTCAGGGAAAAAATCATCCTTGTTCGGGTTTTAGGGGAACTTGTTTATATTCAGGAAGAGACTTGGGAACAGAAGAAGGAAATGAAAGGGCATTGGTCAGAACTCTTTCTGGGAAAGGATGGTTTTCTACTTTTTGTGGATGAAAAGACCAATAGTGGGGAGAAATTAGTACCCTATATTTATAGAAGGTAACCTTTTCCTTATGTTTCATGTATATAATTGTTATGGGTGAAGGGTGGGTGATTTTTGGGAACTTTCAAGATGTTTTTGGGGATAAAGGAGGGGTACATGTGATGCACACACTTTATCCAAATTGTTAAAAATTCCAAGTAGAAACCATTATAAGTTTCTGATTCTGGGTAAAAACTTCAGAATAGTGTGTGGAAAATTAGAGTGACCATCCAAGGAGGCCATATGGGTTGATATTTAAGGCAGTAGCTGACTCATGGTTAGTGCAAAATTTTTCTAGCCATGTAGACTAACTGCGCATGGGTTAAAAACCACCTCTATAAAAAATTGATATAGGTTCAATATGACTTTAATCCATTAATTATTTTCCCAAACCTACTCTAAATTGGGATTTCTATCCTTTTAATTCAAAATAAGGTCCTCCCATAAATCCATATGAAATATGAATGATTCCCTCTATGTTTCGAAGTTGTATTCTTGAGGTATGTGGTCGTTCTTCATCATTCTTCATCGTTTTCTTAGATCTACTTAGACATAATTCTCCTCTCTTCTCATATTCTCATATCTATGACAATTTTGGGTAGATCTAAGATTTTGGATGCCAAATATATTGATATTTGTTCTTTTTGTTGATAAAATAAGAGATATAAGGTGGTTTTGTGGAGAATCGAACCAGTTTTCTTGTGTATTCTTCTTCCATTTTCAGTTCCCATCTAAACGGTTGAGGTAGGAGGATTCAATCTTGACTCCTCTTGATATAAGTATTTGTAATACATTTTAATTTATTTAATTATGATGAATTGATCATGAATTTTTTGTTTAGGATATGTTAGAAACCTTATTTTATGATTGTTTGGTAAATTGTGGAAATATGTAAAATTGGGTGTTTTGTATAAATTTCTTTTTTCTTGGTTTTAAAATATAGATTTGAAAATAGGGATTTTATATAATTATAGAACATGGATTTGAATATATGTTTTTAATAAAAGGAGATTCTTTTTTTAACAAAATGGTTGTTTTGAAATTGGTTTTCTCTTTGGTTATAAATAAAAGTATAGTTTTATTGAAATGATTTTAATTGGTTTATTTGAATTTTTTTTGAATAAATGGGATGTGTGACTTCATGTTTGATGTTCCCCAAAATAGGGTAAATGTACAATTGGGGTATGAGGTATGTGACCCTAGATCGAGGGTGTGTGTTATTGGGACATACAACATGATTAGAAGAGATACAACTCATGAGTGTGGTACTATCAAACAAAGATTGCACGTGTGGGTGTGTTATCAACCATGGGATGACTATGCGAAAAAGATATTGATAAATGGATTTAAGGCCTTGTTTGGTTGTTTTTTAAGAAATATTAATTTCTATAAAATTAGTTTAAATAACACTTGTTTTATTTTCTGAAAAATGGGTTTGGAACTTGACTACATTGTGTTATAAACTATAATGATGCTTTTTTTATTTAAACTATTTTATATAAATGTTTCAAACATTTTTATCATAGTTTTGTGAGTAGGGATGTCATTGAAGAAATCCTACTAAGTTTTATACTCACCCTTGATTTGGAACATTGATGATTTTGCAGATGCTATCTTTCAAGAAATGGGAAAAGGTAAAGTTTCACATGTTTTTAGAACCACCTCGTGATACGCAGGCTATATTGTAATGTTTGAGCTTAGAGAATTTAAAGCCTGGAGTGTTTTAGTCACCATGGAGAATTTAGTTATCTTTTCATTGTTTAATTTTATTTTGATTTGGTTTCCACTAAAACACATTTTGGTTGGATTTTGTTATAAAGATAATTTTTTAGTTTTCCTGATTTTATTCATGCATCATATAGTGAGTTGTTTAGTTATGGTGTATTGGTACAATTTTTCTATTTCTTAATGGTTAAATCATCCCCCACTTGCATTTGAAATCCGTAAGAGTTTATTTTCATCATTTGGCATCTTGGGGACGTATCTCGAGGCCTTGTAATGATTCATTATATTCTCATACCAATGATAATAAGCAGGTCATTACAAATGGAAGCCTAGGTCGGTTTATAAAGAAAATTAGAAAGGAGTTCTTTTCTATTTCCCAATCCTTAGTTTCAGAAACTATAATAAAATACAGAACAAAAACTATCCCATGGGTTTTCCTATTTTTTCTGACATATAGAAGTTTTTTTTATTTTTTTTATAATCCCATTTCTCAAAATCATTAAAGTGTTACCCTTGGTGATGTGGAAGTGAGTCTTGTTCATAGAGAAATAATTTTAAAATATTAGAAAATATTATATGTTATATAAGATTAATAAAGGATTTATAAAATTAATAAAATAAACTATAAATAAAATTATATTAATGTTTAAAAATATATATTATTATAGATAAAATTTATATCATTTATTCTATCACATTGGGTAATTATGATTTTATAATACATAACATTCATTTATACAATATTAACTTTTTATAGAAAAATTCCACTCACTCAGAAAATTAAGAAAAACACATCATTGGATAGTTTAAATTTTATGAATCTAAAAAATTTAATTATTAAAAAAAATATTTCTATAAATATGGGAAATTATATTTTTGAATCAAAATCTATATTTATTTAATAATACCAGGTTTTTTACAATAGCATTTTTATCGACACTTATAAAAATTACTTATTCACTAAATTATATTATATTACTATTTATATTTAATATATAATATTTTATAATATTAATAAATTAAAATATAATTTTCTCAAAAAATATTGAATTAATCAAAAAGTGTGTCCCGGATAAAACTATAGATTACACTAATTACAATCTGTGTTTTAACATGTAAAAAATCTGATTTTTATAAAAACATTTATTTAGTCACTTATAAAGACAAAATATGTAATATAATATTTATTAAATTGAAATATATATATATATATATATATATTCTAACTATTATGGACACCTTTTTTAGTCCTTGGTATAATATTTTTTACAGTTAATTAAACTATTTTCTTTTTACTATGGAAATTAATTTTTACTATACTTAATATTCAAATTGTCTCAAAAATAATATATATTTATTACATAATATATATTATTATTATTTAAAATATATAATAAATTTTATCCAAAACAATTCATAGAGGTGGCATAATTTAATTTAAAATAAAACACGCAATGGTGACAAAATCCAGTTTTTTTAGAAAATGCATTTTCTAGGAACATAATCTTGTACTTTGATGCAATAACTAGAAATATTCAATATATGAATCTCAATTCATAATAATATATATATATATAATAAATATAATTAATTTAAATAATTACCCAATATGGGATGTTTGTATTTAATTAAAAAAAGAAACATTTTTCATTTTAGTATAGTTTTCAAAAAAAGGGTTTTCAAGAAAAAAAATTATATACTAAAATACTGTATCATATGGACTAATTGTAAATAATTGGATTAAATATAACTATGTAACATTTATTTTATAATAAAATTTAAAATAAAATATTTTTTTTATTTCTAAATTAATTAATTTATCAAAATAAATGACACTTTTACAAAAACAAATTGTTTTTTTCAGTGTACACTAAAAATTATATATATTACAAAAAATATAGTTAATATATTTTTCTTATTTTAATTTAGAAATTTTTTTTATCATATATATCTCTTGAATGTTCTAGAAATTAACTAAATTTCTTACCAAAAATATATAAAAACATTTTTAAGAAAACGTATTTTTGAAGAATAAAATGAGATTACTAAAAATCCAGTGACTATTTATTAATAAATTATCATTATATTTATATTAATTGTGACATATATATTTAAATACGTTAAAAATAATTTTATTTTATCTATTCCTAAAAATTTAATGGATATGTTTTAATAGTCGTGTTTAGATAATTATTATTTTTTTGGGTTCAGTGTTGCATATCACATATATTACCAACCATAATATTCCATTTTAAAAATTATGGTCGGTATTTTATTCATTCTATTTTGATTTAAAACGATTTAATATTTTGTAAACATAAGATTAATTTTATTACATTTTAAAATTTTATTTTTGGTTATAATGAACTGTTTTAAGGATATATATTATTTACCATGACGAAGGGTAAAATCTTTTAATTATAGTATAAAATTAGTTATAGGGTCAAATAATATTATATTAATTCGTATTTTATCAGATAATTTCTAACCATATAAAATTATATTCCAAATATTATTGATTTATTTGAACATTACCATGAGTAATACATTTATAATATTTAAAATTTGAGGATATTTATAAGCATAATTTTCTTTTCACTTATAAAATGGAACCCAGTCACCACACCTATTCACAATACCTTATCATTCTAGCTAGGAAAATCATTCAAAACTACCTTTATACCTTCCTTCCTAATTTCCTATAGGTTTTATTCTCACAAAAATACTATCATAAGAAGGATTATGGAATTTTTTAATGGAGGTTTTTCAAAGACAAGGTATAACTCTTAATTGAGTTTCTTAATGTTTATTTATTCTTATCAATACTTCAAACCTATCCAAAAAAAACTATCATACAATAACACAATTTTATATAATATATTAAAATATAATTATTTATATGTAAAATCATTTTTCATATATGTTTATATCCTTTGGTAAATGAAAACATCACTCATGTGTATGCATGAAATTCCCCCTACACAAAGCGATGTGTTTCATAATTCATCAACACCTCTCACAGTGACTTAAAATGATGGATGAATTAAATATATGTTAAATTTATGTCATATTAATGATTATTTAAAGATAATAAATTATATATATATTCTTAACATTCCATATGTTACAGAGTGATAATGTCACTCAAGCATAGGTTTGGACTACCACCTCCATGAAGCAATGTCATCTGATTTCAATTACCACCTCTCATGGTTGGGTATAGTAATATAATAATGAATAAATATTATTTTTTTTTCATTTTATATATTATATGAAAGTAATATATTAGCTACATAATTTCCTTTCCAACCAATAACAAAATTATAACAGATATTATGCATATTTTTTGGACTACAGTTTCCCTGAAACGAACTAGTTCATTTTTCATAACCTCCATACAAGGTTTTTTTAAAGTGTATTTAATGTATAAATAAAATAATTATAATATTTTTAATCTTCATTATAGAGTGGAACCAGAACCCATTTTTCCTGAGTTAACACACTAATGTTATCAACCTAATGAACCAAAAACATCCATCATAAAAATATCCATTTTATTAATGAAATAAAAAATGAGGTAAATAAATTCAAATGATTCTTACAGGTAAACAAATATTAAAATGGATACAAAACATGTAAATTTTTAATATAATTTAAATATACATGATTTGAAGAACTTATGTAGTGAATTTCATTTGGCGTAAGGTATTTCTGATCTCAATTTCCTTTCATGGAGACTTAATCCATGTTCACCAAATATTTTCTTTTCTATAGAGTAAAAAATTAATTATGGATGAATCTTAAAATTCAATTCATAAAATTAAATTATTTTAAAAATCCATGTAAATTTACTTGTACCCTGTTAAATTTTATTTAATATTAACCAAAGTGGTAAGGGGGTTTTCTTTAAAACATGCATACACGTCTTCCTTCCAAATATGTTTCATCTATATCTATATTCATTTAAATATTTTATTGATTTTTATTTATTATGGATAAATGTTTGATAATGATTATTGTTCAACATATTTTTATTTCATTTCAAAAAATTTAAAAGGAATATTTACTATGATTTTTATATGTGTTACATTTTTGGATTTTTATAAAAGTATAAAAAAGAATGTTATTTAATGTGTAAGGATTCATCAAATTAACCTACCATCATAAAAATTAATAAATATATATATTACTCAACAATTTTATAGGGGTTTTCAAATAATATAATAATATTTTTCTTTTTATAATTTTTCATTTGTAAGGCCTTTCTTAAAAAATAATATTAATCATAATTTTTTTTTCAAAAATGAAAAGAGCTTTACTTATGGGTTCGAATGAATTTTCTTAGGTTATTTGATAAAAATATTTATGTTTAAAAAAATTCCCATGAAATGGTACTTGAAAATTTCAGATAAGTTGATTCTGATATATCTCATAATGATTACTAAGACCAGTATTTCTCACTAATAAATTGGGCAATGATTTAGTTTTCAGAAAGTGAAAATAAGGTATAATGTAATGATGGTTACTATAATGGAATTAAATTAGAATAAATTATTATAACATGGGTTAAATGTGACTGAACCTGGGATATTAATGTGGTGCTCCAAGATACATATTTTATGTTTAATAAGGTTTTAAAAAAATTATTTAATGATGTATAGAATTTTTATGAACAATGTTAAGGCTAATATCTTTCCTCTGTACTCATTTGAAAATAAGTAGGTGTCGTGAATGAAATGTTTTAATATACATAAAGACCTATTTTTTTTGGAAAAAATGTATACTATGTTGAAATTTCCACTTTATAATGAAATGTAATTTGGTAATTACTTAAAAATATAAACCAAAAGATCATGGGAACACAACAATGTGTAATCCTTACTATTAATATAATATTTATGCTTTATTGTAGTCAGAGGTTGTTATTGTTTTTATTTAAGAAATGGTTTAGGTAAATTTATACCTTTTAAAAGTTTTAAAATAAATATATAGGTCATAATGATTCAAGATTATATTATCATGAAATAATATTTGAGGTTATATAAATAACATTATTTAATCCATGTATACTCAAAATTGTTTTCCAATTAGAAAATAAGGTCGGTGAAGTTACATGGAATAAATGGTATGGAAAATATAAAAAAAGTAACCTAGAATATTTATAACATAAAATTTTTGGTGTAGTTAACTTAGTTGATATGATAAAATTCTCTATAGAGGAAAATGTTAGTAGTGATTATTTTATGAAATAGAACTCTCTGACTTTCAGTGGACCATTAGACTAGTTGAAATATATAATAATTTTAAATGAAATAGATAATAAATTTCATTTTTTGTGATATAAAAAAAGTTAATCATTTTTTATTATCATTTGGAAGGTGAATTCAATCATTGGTGGCCTGTAATTAATAGTACTAAAAAATAAGATTATATTGACGCAAGGGAATGTAACATATTTAAAGATATTTTTCTTAAGAAGTATTTTCCTAATTTTCTTTGACATAGAATTCAATGGAATTTTGTAGAATTAAAGAAAAATTAATAAGTCACTTTGTCCTCTTACAAATAAATATCTACTAGATTTTCCAAGTCTGTACTAAATTTCATTTTAGCCCATGAAAGTATAATTTTTATATTTAAAATTTGAATAAAATAGAATTTGTGAAGTTATTTGAAATCCATTGAATTTAATAGTAACGATGACATTATTTAATGTTCCTAGAGAGTTGAGATAGATTTTTCTAACACTTACATATTACTTGAGAACAAGAGTATGAAATGTTGTAGGAGGAAATCTGTGGAGAAGCTATCAATTAAAAAATTTAGAGGTGAGGCCCCCTATAAATGTATCAAATGTTGTAATTGACATATTAATTAATGTTTTACAGTATTATAAAATATTTACAAAAGTGGTAAGCTCAGTCATTTTCCTCATGACTATAATGAAAAGGGTTTTGATCAGACTTGTAATAGAAATATGGATAATAATCTAGTTGTGATATGTTCAAATTGTAATGTCTTTTGTCATTACACTAAATGACGTCCAAAATTAGTTTTTCAAGGTGGAAATCATCAATATTGGAAGTATAATAGCGTTTCAAAGTCTTCTACTACTGCGATGGAAGATAAGAGACCCTCATATATAGTAGTGATAATTCAATGATGAAAAATAGTTTTGAATATTGATATTAAAATAGCGTATCACCTATTAAAAATAAAGGAGGAAGACATCTCAACAATGGTGTTTTGTACAAGGTAGGTCCATTATGAGTTTGTGCCTATGCCTTTCTAGTAATTTAATGAACCTGTTATATTATTGGATCAATGGAATTAATTTTTCCATGAGTATTTGGATATAATTTTTATAGTGTTTATTGATAACATTCTAGATTATTTTCAAATTTAAGATGTATATAACAAATATCTGAGAATTTTTCTTTGGAAACTAAAATAAAATAATATATATAAAAAATTTAAAAACTGTGATTTTTGGGTAATGGATATTTCATTACATGGGTATGTTGTTTCAAAAAGTTCCATTATTTTTTACCCTATTAAATATAAGGTGGTGGAAGAGTTTATAAGACCTAAAAATGTCAGTAAGATTCAAATGTTTCTCTAATTATTTGAATAATATCAATAGTTTATTTAGTATATCAATTAATTGTCTATCCCACTAAAAAGGTTTACTCAAAATGTAGTTAAATTCAACTAGAAAAATTTATTTAATGAATGTTTTCATGAACAGAAAGAGGATTAGTTGATTCCACAGTATTATAATTGTCTTCTAGAAATGGTGTGTGTTTTTTATAGTAATGCTTCCTTGATTAACCCTATTTTTATCTAGATGAAAAATGATTATGTGATTTCATATTATTCATTTCAATTGAAACTACTTGAGAATAATTACAAAACACAAGATCTTGGGATAACAATGGTCAATTTTTCTTTATAAATTTATAGATTCTATTTATATTATATAAAGTTGAAATATTTAAATACCATAACATTTTAAAGTATATATTCTCTCAAAATAGTTTAACTAAAGTAAGGTAATATGTTTGGTACTAATTAAGGATAAGTAATTAATAAATCAAATTTCTCTAGGTAAAAAAGGTATTTAGTTTTATTAGTAGAAAAGATAGAACTTATTTAGATATGTTATGTTATGGAAATTATAATTCAGTCAATGATTTATGAAAATTTGACATAGAATTGGTATATCTGGTAACTCTCCCTCTTTCTGTTATGGATTCAATGTTGTCATCTTTTTTAGATATAATTAAACATGATTAGAATGAATATTATTATTTTCAAGAAATACCAGAGTTTATTTTGAAGGGTAATTTCTTAATTCTATAACTAATATATAATGTTTTATAATATTTCAAATGAAGTTTCATTTGAAAATTGATTACCAGTTGAAGAATTAATTATTTGGTTGTGATAATATCTCCCTATTTTTATTCATCCATGACACACTAAGATGTATAATGACCATCATAAATATTTTTGGTTCAGTGGAATGAAGAAATATATTTTTTGTTTTATCATGAAATTCCTAAATTTTTAATTGGTTAAAGATTAGAGACAACTATAGAAGAGTATATTTCACCCATTTCTAGTTACGAAATTAAAATGGAAGAATATATTCATGTATTTCATGGTGGGATCATCAAATATATGTCGAGTTGATAATGTGATTGTGGGTTTTTATGTTAAATTAAAATCCTCTAATAAATTTATTCTTAATCGAGCTTTTAAGAATATATAGTAAATTTTTAGGAATTATCTTAATGATATAGTCATAGTACATTAAGTACTTATATATATTATATGTAATAATTATTCAAGATTTATTTCTATTTTTAAAAAAACACTTCAAAATTTATTTATTAATAAATTAAATTTAGGTGAATCTTTTCCTTTACAATCGGATAGACAATCCAAGAATATGATTAAAAAATTGGATGATGTTCCTCAAAAAATATCATTACACTATACTGGGAATTTCAACTATCATATTTCATTAGTTTGATTTTACTATAATAGTTTTTTTCACTCCAGTATATATATGACATAAATTTTTTAATTATATTGAATATTGTGTCAAACTCTATCATATTAGTATGATGTCTGTGAAATGAGGTTTTTTGGATCTTCACTATTAAAATAAATTGTTAATAATGTAAAGATGATGTAGCAACACATGAGTGAAGAACCTAATAGTTTGTGAGTTAAGTAGATAATAGGAGTAAATACCATTCATTTGAGGTAGGAGATTATAACTTTAATATACTATCCCAATCAAAAATAGAAGTTTATTTTGGTAAAATGGAATTCTATGTTTGTAATAAATTATAAAATAAAAAATTATAAAAATAGTAGGATTAGTGGATTATCATGTACCTTTACCCACGAGTTTATCATAGGAAAATGATTTATTTCATTATTTCTGGTTAAACAAATATATACCATATGATTCCCATGTTTTGAGCCCAGATATAGAATATTTTGATGATAATGTTTCCCATAATGAAAATATGTCTTATATTTAGGATCCTATAGAGTAGGTATTATTAAATAAGGTGATTATCCAGGATAAAAGTTTATTAATGAATCACATTATTGAGGAGGAAACATGAGAGTCGCAAAACTCAAGGAATGAAAAATACCCTAACTAGTTTGTGTAATTAATAAACTTGAGAGGAAACAATTTTTTATTGGGGATAAGAATATGATAACCTAGGTAATACTTGTTGTTAATGAATAAATATATTTATATTTCTTTATTTTATGGATTCAAATTCATCACAGTGTTATAAATAATTTTGAATAATTTTACAATTGAAAAAGGAATTGATTAATTTGAACAAATTGTTTTATCTTATATTATATAGTTTTATATAAAATTTTGTTGTATATTTATTATAATATATATTTTATAAAATTAAATTCATTTTATGATTCATCATATTTAATTTCAATTAGGTTCAATTCTTAATAGTTTTCTGTAAATAATGATTAATGTTTTAATAGTGAAAAATACTGATTTTTAAAAAAACATGTAATTTATTTTCAATTATTTTGAAAATATCACTTTTTTTACTTTTTAAAAGAAATATTTTCCCAATTTAAATAATCCTAATTTAATTAATACCATAACAATAGGTATTATACTTTATATATGTATAAATGATTTTTTATTCTCAAACCTGCATTTTCTAAAAAATTGATTTCATTTTGTTTTTATTATTTTATTTATCTTATTTTCGTTCAATTTTAAAAATTGAAATTGAAAAGATGGATTTAATATTTTGAATTTTGAAGTTAAATTTTAATAATTATTTTAGATTAATTTTTTGTTATATTAAATAGTCACCTTGTAAAAAATGGTTTACACTATAAAGGGTAAAACATGTTAATTATGGTAACAACTAAGTGAAAGATTCATGAAATAATACCAGAATTATTATTGTATTATATTATTTTGGACCTTATCATATTATATTTCAAAATTTTTGATTGATTACAAATTGAATATGATTAATAAATTTATAATCCTAAATTGTTAGGATATTTACAAGTACACTACTCCCCACACTTATAAAAGGAAACAACCTCTAAATATTTATTCACAAACATTGAGAGCATTATAGTAGCTATTACCTCACTATATATATTAATAACTTCAATAACCATAATAATATGTAATTTTATCACGAAAATAAAAACCTTATCATTATTAAGGTTAATAAAAAATGGGGTTTCTTAAAGAAGAGGTATAATTGTTAACTGAGTTCTTTAATGTTTATTTATTATTGTGCCTTCATCAAACCAAAAAAAATCATATTATTAAATAAGTATATATAATAATATATAATATTATTATATGTATAGTAAAAAATATTTTCATATCCTTTTATATCCCGTGGGAAATGAAAAAATCACGATGCATATATGTCGACTACCACACCCACGAAGTGATGTGTTTCATTTTTCATCACCAATTCTCATTGATGGTTAAAATTATAGATGAAATTAATATATATTATATTTCTGGAAAATTTATTATTTTATAATTATAATTTATTATCTACATTCATACCCATATTTCATTTGTAATATTATAACATCGCGTATGCATTCACGAAGACTACCCCTATATGAAGCGATGTAATTTTTATTTCATTATCACCCCACATAGATGTTATTAAGAATAGAACTAATGAATAAATATTAAATTTATAATGTATTTATGATTATATAAAATTTTTATATTGTCTAATATTTTTATATTCCACCCAATAGAAAAATTAAAAAGTCAGTCACGTGTACCTATGTACTACCATCTCTACGAAATGACATGATTAATTTTTCATTCCCACATTTAATTGTTGATTTTAAAAGTAAATTTAATGAATAAATATATTACTTATATCATATTTGATATTTATAGGGGTATTTAACAATAAACCCTTGGACTGTAATCAATGCACTGATATTAGTTTGAGGTTATAAACTGAAATTCCCCAAAACATCTAATACGAAATTAAAAATTTTAGTAACTAAATAAAACATTTTAATTATTAAAATAAAAACAATAATGATAAAGTAAAAACCATGATAAATATTTTAAAAAATGTAAATAATTATTATATATTTATTATGCATTATTTAAAGAATCTATAAGATGTGTCAGACTCGATTTTATGTATTTATCATCTCAATTTCATTTCTTTGATAAATAATCCATCTTTACCACATGATTTTTTTGTGGTGTTTAAACTAACATTTGGATGAATATAATAATTCATTACATTAAATTAATGTGTTTAAAAAATCCATGTCATCTTCTCTTATTCAATGAACTCATTCTTCAAAAGTTAACATAATGGAAATGGATTTTTCTTTAAACCAATTTTTAATGTATTCTATTAAAATATTGAACCTCCATATCAATAATGATATATGAGTTTCAGGAATATTATTATTTATTTTCAAAAGGTTAATCTTTTCAATATTTTTAAAACATTTACTTTCTTTACGAGGGTTTAAATATAATTTTTTAACGTTTTCTATAAGGGTTATATTTCAAATTTTAATAAAATCACAAAAGATGTTTTTTGAAAATATATGTTGTATCAACCATTTAACCACATAATATCCATAATTAATTATAACACATACTCTAGAATTTTAAATGTTTTTGAAAGAGTATATTATTCACACAATTATAGTAATTTTTAATTTTTTTAATTTTTTTAATGAAATGTTATCTTGGTGTTTTTTATATAAATTTGGAAAGTAATTTTAGTATGGGTTCAAAAATTCTTAATGGTGTTAGGATGAAAAATTGATGAATTTTGAATATTTTGTTTATGATATGGTACCTGAGAATTATATATATTGATAGGTGAGACTAATGTAGATCATGTTGATGGGTGAGCCTAATATAGTTCTCCAATTTATTGGTTAGTGATTTAGTCTTTGAATGGAAAAATGATAGAGATGACCTTGTTTGTCACCCTTATAGAATTAACAATGACTAATTTATTTTGATGTATGTAAAACATGAATGAATTTATGTTATTAATATGATACTCTGAGATACATATTTTACAATTTCTAAGGGGTTTTTATGGATATTTTTTTATTTAATAAGGCGAGGAAAGTTAATGAACTATATAATCATCAAACATTTCAAATTGGACTCAAATTTAAAGAAAAAATAGTGTATTAAATGAAAAAGTGGTGTAAAATTAAAGACTTGATTTTATGGGAAAAATGTACACCATGTGGAATTTTCTATTTTGTTATGTAAATATTTTTCATAATTATATAAAACTATATACCTTAAAAATTATAAGAAATATTAGAATGTGAAATCCCTTTTATTAAAATCATAATTATAGTATTTTAAAGTATCATGTTTTTATATTAATCAAAATTGGTTGCTAAACGTTTTATGATAATTCAATACATTGACATAGAAGAAACCGTTTTTAGCAATAGAGATGATTAAATACAAATTAATTCTAATTTAACTAGTATCGTTCCATTATTAACAAATTTGGTAGATGAATGTCACAAAAATATTCTGAAATAAACACTTTAGCAAAATTTATAATTGAAAAAAACCAAAGTGTTTGTCAGATGAAAGATATCTGGTATAATATTCTTGTTATAAGTAACCATTTATGGATCAAATAATTTATTAAAATCACAACATAATAATTTTAAAAACAATTATTCAGTAGTTATACAAGTGTTTACTATTTTTTACATAATTTTATAACTTATAAATTTCTATAACTTATAGAAAATATATATTAGTCGTTCTATTTATCCAGAATAGGTTTAATACATATTCTTCATTAAATTTGTATATTTTTCTATAAATGGGATAAAATTAAATCCCAAATGAAAGGGTATACGATCTATTGATATTGATATACGAGGTCTCTTAACTTAGATAAAATATATGCTTTGATATGGTACTTAAAAATATAAAATGGAATAATCCATGAAACGATTATTACCAATGTCACATAGAATCAATCTCTTCAGGTTATAGTATTTAAGACATGGGAGGTGATTGGTAAAATAAGAATATTCCCCACACATTGGGTATTAGACCTATCAAATATATCATGATATATACTAGGATTAAGGTTACCTAAGTATAGACCGTTTTATATATATATCAAGATAATACTGTCTATTTATATTGAGAAAGAGTTAAAACTATCCAAAATTACGTACGACGTAAAAGGAATATATTCTTTGTATTTAGGGAAGAATGAGAGTTGGGTATCAATGGTTATGTAAAAATAAACAGAAAATAGATAAATTTTATTTATATTCATATATTGATTAAGAATATTTGAAATAAAATATCAAAGTATCCAGTGGAAGAAATTTTAATGGATTTAAATAACTTTCACCTTTAGATACAATTAATGAAGTATTATAAATATAAAAATATATTTATTTTTGAATAATTGTTCTATTAAAATAGATAATTTATATAATATATTTATCAGGATAATATTTTAGTGGTGGTATACTAAAATGAGTTTTGTTTGAGATTTAGAAAAAACTATGTTTTTGGAATTTTATCTCATAAATGATTTAATTAATAGAGGGGATGTTATAGTGAGGACGGTTTGTCTAATGGGACAATATGATTGTCCGAATGACTAAATTTATTATGTGAAATTTAAACAACTTTTAAATGGTGGAATATTTTCTCTATCCAAAGACAGTGTTTTATTAAAATGGTTACCCAAGACCCTACTCAAGGATTCCTTTTTATTAATATATCATATATATAGTATATATGGTTGATTTATTCTTTTCATGATAATAATAGTACATCTACATGTACTATATACTGTATTTTCCTTCAGTTACATGTATTGTTAAAATGTTATAAAATTTACCATCTATAATGATACCATAATCATACAGTGATAATAAACATAATAATATATCGTATATTTTAGATATTTCAATTCAATAGAACCCAAATGATGTATGAATATTAGTAGTTAGTGGATTACATGTATTGAGAATTTAACTCACAATGTTATCACATAGTGATATCAAGTATAGAAGATCATGAGGAATGGACCACAAATAAAAAAAATATTTTTTTGGTATCATGGGATGTTCATTCCTATGAACCTGTTCATCAATCTATAGAATAAAAATAATTATTAATGTGTTTTATTAATAATATAATTTGATATATAATTAAAAACTTAATAGTAAATATTTTTGTTTTGAGGAATTTTTTACTTAGTGACCCATTTCTATTATAAAATTCACTATATTATCAAAATCAAAATTTACCACATCCAAATATAGTGTATATATATATTCCCTTTGAATTGTATTTTAGGTATTTACTTAAATTTATTTCCAGGATATTAGAAGGAATATCCATCACGAACATTCAAAAAAAGATAAATATAATATCAAAATATAGTGACTCAATGTATAATCCTTCTTTATTAAATATCCTTATAACATTGGGGCCTATGATGCGTTTCAATGTACCACTCTTGATCTATGATTTTGACATAAAATTGTAGAGGTAAGATCCTAGTGGTTTACATGAAAAATGGCATCTAATTGTTCTACATATTCAAGAATAATGGAGTTTAGGTTATGTTGGGTACCATTTTAGTGGGTTGGTTAATGATTGATTTTGTATGACCACAAGTAGATAAATTAGTATATTAAATTATAATATATTTATTTTTTCTAATAAAATAAATTTATTTCTTTTCATTACAATATCATGTAATTTTATTGAAAATAAGAGGCAGAATTTTAATGAGTATTAAATGTTTGGGGTCAATTACATACATTTAGATGGAAAAAGATGAATTAGTGATTCAAATTTAATAATATGATATATTATATTGATAAATGTGATTAATAATATATAAAATATACATAAGAAATTTAAATGGGTTATGAGTGTAATTTTTTCTCAGTTTTACTGTATATGATTCTAAAGGGACACCATTAAGATTTAAGAAACATAAAATAAAACTGTATAAACATATAATATTCCTAAATTAGGGTGATAATGCTTTTTAGAAAAATCATCTCCATTTTTTCAAATTCGATCAATTTATAGAAATAAATGACAAAAAGTAACACATATGATCTGATTCATTTTTCATGGATCATGTTCAAAGTGTTCTAGGGATTGTAAGAGCTTTGGAAAGTAATTTATTCCTTTATGATAGTATACAAATGTAATATATTTGTAATATAGGGTTCTTTAGATCATGTGTTTACATTATTTAAGGATTTTATATTGAAAACTTTAGGATATTTAGATCCATCAATGACTAGATAATGTTGTGATAATAATAAAAGGCATGATATCCTTTCATTTAAATTCTCAAAACATAATTCAATTGTATGTGATCCTTGATAAAAATAGGGTACTAGTTTGATAGATATTATTCTTTGACATATATCTGATTAGTTTTTTTAAAAATAGAACCTTTTATTTCTTCCACCATTACTAGGATCCCTCAATAGATTGTTTTATATATTTTAATTAATTTTAAGTACTTTTTTGGGAGAGGATATTCATTAAAAAGTAAATTTTATTAGTATATAGATATAAATTATTATCATTATTTTCGTAGCTATATTAAATAATGTTGAGAGGATATTTATGATTAGGTAATATGTGTTAATATTGATTTGAATTTTAGGGGGGTAAAGGGAAATATTTCCTTCATATCATATTTATATATTTATATATAAAAAATAGGTTGGATAGAGTTTTGTGATTAGTATATTAATAAAATTAAAGTTAAAAGTGTTATCTAATTTAAAATAATAATTGTAAATCCCATATAAAAGAATGATATTTTGTTGAAATCACTATAAAAATTAAATTACAAGATGGATTTTTGTCTTGAAAAGTTATGATATGATAAGATAGTTCAATGTGATTATTGAAAACTCAAAAATAATTGTTAATTATTTAAATTTTATTATAAATAATATCTGGACATAATTATGGTGGGTTTTCATTGTGATGATGTGTGGGACTACTTTTAAGGGAAAAAAATATGTTGATACGCAATATTTTAGTTGTTCAAATATACATGCATTTTTTGGAATTATTTAAATTAAATAGTGCATTATTTTTAACTAAAAATCATATATTATTATTTATATAAGATATTTTTTTAAATGATACATTAATATTTTTTGTGAAGTTTAGATGTTTTTTGAAAATCATAATACAAACCACTTTTTGTTGTTTAGGCTATGGTTTCGTAGAGGCCATTATGAGGGGAGGTAAAGCATTTATTCTTAAAAATATTATATAGAACATGAATGTTAAAAAAATATAATCAAAGGTTAAACACCCTACCCAATTAAGGTTAAATACATTTAAATATGAAATATAAATTCATTGATCATTCTTTCAATGGGTGATAAAATATTTAGGAATAAAATAATTTATAAGAGTGTTTTCTTAATCATTTTGATAAATTATAGGATTAAACCAAAGAAGAACTATCATTTTATGTATTTATTTAGTTCTTTAAAAGGCCAAAGAATTTTTTAAAATTAAATACCATGATTTTTTAGAAATCATTTATTTTTGGGAAATTTATGTATAGAATTTATGGTTCCATGAGTCTATGATGATGAGTAAACTATCAATACACTAGGTATTTCCATTCTAAATTTCATAGATATTTTATATAATCCTAATAATGTTAAATAAAAATATTGAAATTTTTATTTTTATTAAATATAATGTTGTTTTATTAACTTCAAGTGAATATGATGGATATTTGAATTCTAAAATAAATGGGTTCAAAATAATTTCAAGAAGATTAATAGCTATACATTTGAGAAGAAGATATTGGAAAAAAAATTTAATGATGGAAATATCATTATTTTTTCTTCTATATATATAGAGACATGAGAGAGGATTTGAAATATCTTATGAATATGAAAATATAATTTGAATTAATCTATGATATCTTGATGATATTAAAACAATGGTCATTTTTATTATGACCATATCATGGTTAGTTCTAAATATCAAAATTTTATAAATAATAGTCTTTAGAAAATTTGAAAAATTATAGGACATCTAGGTTATTTCCTTAATGAATTTAAGACTATTTGATCAATAATATTGTTATATATTTAAACCTAATAATTAAATTTAAATCAAAGGATTTTCTTATACATTTTTAGTGACTTATACTCTTTTATCATTAGAAATCACCAAATCATACATGGACAGTTTCTCATGGTTTAGTGATGTGAAAGAAAGGTGGTGTTTTTTAAAAAATATATTTATATTTGAATTTGTTTTATAAATTTATCTTTAATATTTTTAAAATCTTGTTGTTATTCTCTTAACTATTCTAAATATGTTTGATAAACATAATATAATATTAAATCTAGAGGATCTGAATTTAATAATTTATATTAAATGGATATGGATAATATATATTTTTATATATTTTTAAATTACCATATTATTGGATTAATTTGTTAAATATACCATGTAATTTATTGATTTGATTATTATAGACTAAATTTAATAAAATATAATTTATTTTGATCTACTTCTATTGACAATTAGGAATTCTTTAAACTATACCAACTATTTTAATTTCAATATCCTTGATTTATATACATAAAAATTAATATTCTATTGAATATTTTATTTAATTTGTAATTATGTTTATATTTGTTTGTAGAAAAAATTAATTAAAATTCAATGTTATAAATTTTTGATCCATTTTTTAATTTAGGGACCACACTTCCTTATGGGTATTAATATATATTAACCACTTAATGTACATTTTTTATTAATGTATAACTGTACTATTAAATTTTATAAATATATATCAATTTAAATAAACAACTAAAATTAATATTTCAATTAAATATTTTCATTTTTAAATTTATTTATAAAACAAATATTAGATTAATCTCAAATAAAAAAATATGTTTCACTATAATAAAATTATTTTTAAATATAAATTTAGTGTGTCAATAATAATTATTTATTCTATGTTTAGCTTTCAAAATTATAATATTAATTATTATACACAATAAAATTAATAAATAGGATTTTATTTTAATCTTATATCATTATTAAATTCCAATTAATTATTAATTTCACCTGAGATAATCATATTGGGTAATATTGGGTTCCAATTTAATGGGTTTACAATGTATTGATAATGTTTTTTCTTATATTTTTATTCTATCCAAGACACAAAATCCCCATGAAACAGATTGTATGTTCACATTTTGTAAGAATAATTTTTTCTTGAATTGTAATATCAACTTGACTATGATTTTTGTAGATTTTCTGATACACATTCAATATCTAAATTATTTAACCCTCCAAAATTGAGAGCAATGTATTTATTATCCATTGTTTAATTTGTATCAGGATGATTATTATATTCCACGTAAATTTGGTGATAGTTCAATAATTTCATAAGTTAAATATATGTATTCTTCTTTTTGGATGTATGCTTAATAATATTCTTAAATTGAAATTTTTTATCTATGATGGATAAGTTGGACCAGTGATTCAACTATCATATAGTATAATAAGTAAACATTTTATTTTAAAGTTTGGATAAAGAAATCATCATTTAATATTAATAATATTTACTAGATATTTAAGTTAAGATATTATACAAGGATAAACATATCTCACTATTATGTGTAGGTATCCGAATAAGCTAAAAACCACCTGTATGAGTTTATTTCATATTATAAAATATACTACCACATACAATTCTTAATCCAAAAAATTGATGTTATGATACTTTTTTTGTGTGATAAAATTGAAAACAAAAAAATTATGTTAATTAGTATTTTTAAACATATTATATCCCCAAATATTAATTTTATATTTATTATGTATAATTTATAAAAGTTAATTCCTCTAAGAAGAAGATTTTAAAGATCAATTTTATCTATAACAAATATGAATATTTGTAGAATCATAATGAAATATCATAATGTTTTACATGTTTTTATTCACCATAATTTCTTCTTAATAAAATATTAATTGTTTTTTGGGATATTAAAGTGGTCAAGTTCTAGGATTTATCTTCGAGAGGGTGTGAATCATTGAATTTTTTATTTTATGATTTCACCATTAAATGATCCTCTGTTGTTGGTGAGAGTATCAATCTTATAATTATTTAATATATCAATATTTATCATATATAACCCAAAAAAAAGAAAAAACGGAATGAGATGATTTTTACTGGGTTTGGCCCCAATGTGGGTATATATTTCATTCAATATTTAGGTCATGTTCGAGATGCATATTTCCTTGAATAAACTCGAGTGATTATAATACAGACTATCTCTTGAAAATCCTAAACATCGAGGAATATAGTGGAGGTATGTCTACTAAAAATTCCATGTTGAATTTAGATTGGTTATTTACATTAAATCCCACTTGTATAAGATATTTCTTGAATATTATCAGCAGTCTTTTGACTAGTTATTTAAAATTTATCTACCTAGTTATTCAAAAGATCTTTTCGATTTTCCCTTAAATAGGTCTTTTATTTATTTTAGATTTTAGTACTACAACACATCATCCTCATTCTTCATGAATGTTTACATTCAAATCCTCTATAGGATTTGGCTGTATTCCTTATGCACTTCTTCTAATAATATAATGATATCATATAGTAGGACAATGTTCCTACTTATCACTTCATTACAAGGTACAACAAAACTACATCAACATTAGCTTCTTATATTCCTAATCTTATTCTATAATAATTATATATCATAAGGATCCATTTTCATCCTTCTTCCTTGAATCAAAGCATTATCTCTCCTAGATTGAAGAAGATTATTTCATTGGCACATAGAAAGTTGTCAATAGTAATAGTATTTATAAAGACCGAAAATTTATGTAAATAAATATTATATATTTTTAACTGAATATATAATAAATAGAAATATGATCCAAGATATATCTTTAAATATTTGATGTCTTTGGAGACTATACACACACACACACACACAAATTTATGTACATTCTTTATCATTTTTCATATATTTCTCTTAAATTTGTACCCTTCTAGAAAAAAGATACTTAAACTATTTTATCATAACTTGGGGAGAGGAAACATAAGAAGTTTGATCTCATATGAAATATAAGTGTAAAAACTGGAGATATATGTTTATGATCATAATAAATCATAAAACAAGAATAAGACTATGAGGTCATGACCATAACATACAATGTTTATACCAAGTATTTAAAAGATCCTAAACCGATTCATTTCATAAAACATATAATTTCAATATAAATGAATCATATTCATGAGAAATCATCATAAATTAATCATAAACCTTATGTTCATATCATAATCATGTCACAAAAGTGTGGGACTTTCAATGGTATAGAAATTATTGCATATATAATGGTTAACTGTCGAGACCATAAAATCATAGTGGACTAGGAATCAACACATGTTTCTCACATCATAGTGGATCATGAATCATCATATATTTTTCATAGAAGATCATGCATCCCTACCAATATCCCATAGTGGATCAAACAGATCAACTTGATTCCCACAATTTTCTCAGGATGTACAAAACATTAAAAAATTCATAATATGGGTATTAAATTATACTACCACCCATCACATAGTGAAAACCATAAATTCTTATACCACAAGAACTTAGAGATTTCAGCATATCATTATGTCATAACATATGAATAGAAACTGAGTTTCATAAATATTTCATAAATTAATCATCGCCGAACCCATGATAAATAAATAGGTTTATTAGTTCTCTTGTAAACTAATGATGAATGTTTTTGAGAAACACAATTTTCTTTCGCTTATAAGAATATTAAAGATTATTTGTTCTTTATTTTCACATCATTACTTTCCAATGAAATCCTTGACAAGAAATTGCATTCCTTTCTAATGGAATTATGACTAATATAATTCATTCTAATAGATTAATTTTGACTTTACATCAGCATATATACTCACATTTATAGAGTCAGTAAATGATTATATTTTTTATTATGGTGAATTGAGAAATATGTTGGGTAATGTTCTCATGCATTGAGATAATTTTGTTCCATATGGTGCACAAAATTCACGAGTTCATGAGAATAACTTCCCAATGCATGATTTTGAATTGGTTATTGTATTTTATTCCTTAAATACTTGGAATAATTATCTTTTTTTTCCTGATAAATACATTTTTTTTGAAACATTACAGGTTGTTACACATTTTATTACAATGATATGTAATTATATGGAGACATTGATGGATGAAGTATATAAGGATATTAAACTTCAAATTGATGGATAAAATACTAAAATGGATTTTAGTGGTGGATACATTAATTATGAAGTCATATGATTAGTTATCTAAAGATTATCTATATCAGTGGAAGCTAATATTGGTTATACCTGATATGCATCAGGAAAATTTAGAGTAAGGGGCTACTGTGGTTTTCCTTTCATATAGTATTGTTCCTGATTTTGTTGATTGGGTTAAATTTTTCCAAAAATTGTAATACACAATTTCTATCTATAACGTAAAAACGAACTTCTGTGGAGACCATTTAGGGGTGGAAATTGAGTGTGATATTACTTTTATGTTTTAGATATCGAATAGAGATGCCAAAAAATTACTAGGAATAACTACATTCTACCTTCTACCATTATATATAAGAAGAGAATTGTGGAATTTAGAAGATGTATAATGCACTGAGATCACAGTTTTGGTGGGTTATCATGAAGAGGATAATAGAGGAGTTTATTTCAATATTCATTTCATGAAATTAGGTCTATTAATAGCACCAATGGACAACTACTACTTTTCAATATTTACTACTTATAATGTAAAAATGGGAGAATATACACATACATTTTTAAAAATCCTACCATGGATAGTTAAGAAACAAGATTCTATAAGGGTAATTGTGGATTGGCTCATGAATCCATCCCACTTCATCCCTATTATAAATCCAATATGGTGGAAAACATGTACAAAATATACATGTGAGAAATTATAAAGACTCATAGTGTTCCCATATCGATCACATCTGACCATTACCCTATGCTAACATCATGGTTTTAGAAGTACTAATGGAAATCACTTGAAAAACAATAGAAAATAAGTCCAACATATCATTCATAAATAGATGAACAAAATGAAAATATATTCCAAACATTGGAATTCATGATGAGAGATTGTGTAATTGATTTTGGAGGCTCATGGGAAGTTATTTCGTTGTTATTATAGTTCTCATAAAATAAAAATTCTCAATTCTAAATACCTATGTCTCCTTTTAAACAATTGTATGATCATCTTTATCATTATACATTTGTTGGGTTGAAACATGCGAGACACCACCTATCAATCCTAGCCAGGTGTATAAGACAAATGAGAAGATTCAAGTGATCATAAAGAGAATGTAAATGGATTATAATTAAAATAAATTATATGTGGATAATCATCAATTAATGTTATCATTTGATGTATCTGACCTTGTTTTCCTAAGGATCTTTCTAAATCTAAAGAAATACAATCTTCACATGGAAAAAAAGTTGTCTCCTTGGTAAAATAAACATTTTGAGAAACTTTATCATGTTGGTCATATTTCTTATCGGTTGGCTTTACCAATGAGGTTCATTTTGGTGTATATTATGTTTCATGTATCTAAATTTAAAATATAGTAGCCTTATCCTGACCATGTAATTAAATGGGACTATATTGATCCTTAAATGGATACTACTTTGATTCATGTGCCATTAATTTTTTTTTGTAGGAAATAGAATCTCTTATGACAGAAAATAATCAAATTTACTTGGGTTTTATGTGAGCATGGTCATAATTAGAAAGAAAAATGGGAGTTTGAAATGGAAATGTAGGAGAAATGGGCCGATCTCTTCCAAAAAAACAACAATTTTCTATATTCCAAGGATAAAAAGTATAATAGTATGGAGAATGTAGAAACCCCAATTTGAGGAATGAATTTTTTATATGTTTTTTATTTATGATTATATTTCTTGGGTTTGACTCTCGGAGGATTAAGAATTGTAATAGGGAAAATAAACTAGAGTCTTGCTACTATAGCCTTTCACAAGAAATATTTATTTCATAAGCATGTTTTACAACGTAAATATTTTTTCTAAAATTTTGTAATAATATTTTACAACAAAAAGAATAGTTTTCCTATATCCTGATGTTGTAAAAATTATTTTTTTCAAAAAAATTAATTTGTCCATAAAAATAAACGAAAGAGTCTATTTATTCAACGTAAGAGACCACTCGATGGATTCATGACGTAAATCCACAATTTACATGAGAAAATAGTCTTGTACAACCTAGTATTAGTATGAACAGTGGTTTTAATTCTTCTTTATATGGATATTCATTCCTCTCGACATCCAAGGAACCTGTGGGAATTTTTCAAATACATTTTATGTCTAAAAAATCTTTCTAATGGACATTCCATTGGGGAAATATATAATTCAATGATTGGGTCTACTATTCCTTATCGATTAATTTTTTTTTTTGAATTATATTAAATGAAACCATGGAATGGTATTTGAATACAAGGGTATATGTTTTTTTGTATAGTTTATAATAAGATCATCTTTGTAATTGATATAGTAATTGAAGAAAAATGGGAGATTGGTAGTTTAATAAAAAATCATTTATCCCATTCTATGTAACTCGAGGTAGGTGGATTAACTCTCACTCTATTGTTATATAAATGGAAGGTTTAGTTTTATTACATGAATTTTCATGGATTTTCTATGGTATTTATGTGTGATTTTTAGAGAACCCATATTGGTATGAGTTATCTAATTTTTATAAAATCATGGATAGACTTAGTAAAATCCAATTTGGTATTAATTTTTAAAATATTATTTAAAAAATAAAAAAAGGTTTTGATAAAATAAAATTATTTGATCAAATGTGTTTCAAGTAAGAATATTTTTTTTAAAAAATTCATGGAAAGTTTTGTGAGTGGGTTGGCATTACTTCATTACGCATATGTGTGTGTGCAAGGCTGAACATAAGAATGATTTTTCGAAATAAGGAAAATGGTAATATGATTTTTTATGGTATCCCTTTTATTTTCTTGATAAGGAATTGTATAAACAATTTAATATTTACCAAATGTTTTATAAGAATTATGATAACTTGTTTTGTTTTAGTGGTGTGAGTTGAGAATTATTTGGGAAATATTAATGGGTTTATTCTCACCCACTTCTTGGGAACTTTTGTGTGTTTTCGGATATCAAACATTGAGATACGTGTAAGGTAAAGGTATTATATTTCCCTAGTGATGCGTCCTAATACCTTAGGCTTGGATGGTTGTGTTGGGTCTAAGAGATTTTTTCGGTGGTATATGTAATAGAGACTTGATGTGTTTGAGTCTTATTATCTTTTGGAATATTATCTCTTATTAGACTCCTACCGGATTCTGTGTTCCTCAGCCAGTTCATGTTCTACTTCTCCAAAAGTATCATTGTAACAAACCTATCTGGAGCTTCCCTATTGCTATTATAGACTTATGCGAGCCTGACCCTTATGTTCAATAACACTCCACAAGGAATCATATCCAAGAATAATCCCCTATGGAATTGATTCAATAGGTTCTGTTGGGTGGCTCTCCTCTAGTGTCTTAAATTGAGGATCCTAATTAGTATGAGGTGTCAATGATCCTCCCGATCTGCTCCTCTTCTATATCTTCATTTTCCGGATCAAGATAAATAGGTGTTATCCCATGACCTTGTCTTGGTAAGAATTTTTCCTGCAATTATTCTTATGCATGGTCCATTTTGTTCTTCCTTATGTCTTAGAGTACTGTGGTGTCACAAACATCCTCAGTCTTCAACTCCAAATAGAGAAGTTTCATTCTCTCCTCCATCATGTATATTTTTCAAAAGATCATTGGCCAAAATCAAAAACAATCATTTTCTTTCTCAACTAAAATAATTCATGCATCATGGGGACAAAACTAGACACATTTTATTTTAAATTTTATTTTATTTAATATGTAATTACCATGGGCTAATAGCAATGGTTAAAATATATTTAATCTATACTAAAATATATAAATACTCTATGTCTCTTGTTTCCACCATTGAGCCAAATAAGATCCCATGTAAAATATCATTTCATGGAATAAGATTCTAATGCATGAAAATTTGCATGACATCCCTCATTATTAGAACATTTTTATATTCTAGTATCAGCATTTTATGGTTGTTTTTATTGAAGATACTAAGAAGCAGGTTACTATGAAACTTTCAGCAGGGACTCATATCCTCATTGACTCTTTCGTCTACAGAATTTGTGAACTTCATATTAGAAAGGATCTATGGAAAGAGTTGGAAGCCTTTGATATAGGTAATTAACTATAGATTATCATAGGTGACATCAATACTATTTTCAACTAGATGAAAAAGAAAGGTAGGGATTATTTTCCCTGAAAAGCTACCAGGGAGTTTTTTTAATGCATGTCACAACGCGGTATCTAAGATATAGGGTTATCAGGTGATCAATTTACATGGAATAACAACCAAAAAGAGGTGTGTTTATAATGGTTCAACCTTGATAAATGTATAAATAATGATCATACAATTGATTGTTTCCTCAACTTAAGGTCACTAACCTAGTACGAGGTATCTCTGATCATTCTTCAAATATTATTTCTCCTTCACCCAGCCATGATGGCAAAGATCACATCAATTAATCTCATTCATTAAAGGATATTTCAGGCTACCATCAAGTGCTTAGTAATCTTGGGGTGGACTGACTCAAGGGGATGGATGGATTAGTCTTCATCATAATATTAGATGACTTAAAGTAGTCCTTGTCATGTAATTAAAAAACTAGCCTCACCACATCCAAAAAATATATCTTCTCAAGAAGGAGATATATTAGTTAGATCCCAGTTTCAAAAATAACAGGAATTATACGATGTTTAGTGATCTATCAAAAAATAAAGACTATTTATCTGTCATGACTCTGAGGAATGAACATATGTCTTAGGAACAACTCCGTATTAAGTGGATACATGATGGAGACATGAATTCAACATATTTCCATTTCTAATTAAAATATATTCAATAACCAAATGGACCAAACTTATGTTGGAGGATAGTATATACACTGATAATTGGGATACTATTGGGAGATTGGAAGAGTCTCACCTTATGTTTCTCTTAGCTGGTCTTAATCCCCTAATGATTGATGGTTATCTAGGGGGTCACATGAATATCATTGAAGAAGTTCCTTGCTCGGTCTCCAACTACATTAATTAACTCATTGAAGTAGTTACCAAAGAAAATGAAGTTAGAAATGTTTTGAAATAACTCAATCATGAATGTGCACACTATCTAGATGGCTTTCTGAGTTCCTTATACACTTCCTCATGGGATATGGGTAAGCATCACATGGTAATATAAATTCATTACTTCTTTTGAGGTGGAAATTTTCATCATGTTTGATGTGACACTTCTTTGGTCCTTGTTCTTAAAATAAAAGACCCCACCTCACACCAACTATACCAGCCCATAAGCACATGAAACTTCTCGTACATGGTACTTTCTAGAATAACAATTCGAATACTGTTGTATCATATTCTGGGATATATTTTAGAGGACGAACATGGGTTATTTGAGGGCATAATGATCCAATGATTTATTTCAGTGACTCGGTGACTGGTTAAAAATATCCACAATATGGTTCTAGGTTCCAATATAGTCATTAATATTATCATGGAAAATTAATTTTTCCATATATAATTGAAATATAACTTTAATTTTTTATAAGGAAGTGATTCTCCATAAGGGAAACTAGCCTCATCTTCTTATGCATTTGTTGTTCATAGAAGGATATTTTATTATTTTGTAAAAACTATGTATTTTTTATTGCAACACATGGGATTAGTTAAGGGGACCCTCTCTCCCCATATATTTTTATTTTTTCCCCAGATGTCCTTAGTAAGAGGATAAATAGGAGAATCTCTATCAGCATTACTTTTCTATATTGTTACAACACTATGACTAAAATCATATCTCACATTATGTTTGCAGAGGATTTAATAATATTTATGAATAAATCTAAGTTGTTAGTTAATGGTATGAATGAGGTTCTTAATATCTATTTTTAATGGAGTTTTCAAATTATCAATCATTCCAAGTGAAGTTTATAAATTTTTCTTTAATTTCCATACATAATAATTTCTTATCTAAGATACATCATGGGAATTCATTGTATTAGTTTCCCATTGATTTAATTGGGACCCCTGTCGACCTAGACAATAATCATGTACATTATTGTGACCATATTTTGGGTAATATCATGAGTCATGTATCGAACTAAAAGAATCAGTATTTATCATTCTGGGGAAGGATAAATACGGTGATTAGTACACTTATATCAATATATATCTATGTTTTATCAGCTATTGAAGTCTTAAAACAAGTTATTTCCAATATTGATAATATTCCGACTTCATTTATTTAGGATTCTAACAGTGATGGAAATTACCATTGGGCTTCATAGGGAATTATAGATAGTCCCACGCCTAAAGGTGGAATAAACATGGAAAACATATAAGACACTATGAATGGAATGCATAACAAAGTTCCTTGGGATAAGATTGAGGGGACCACATTATGGGGTTGTGTTATGTATGTCCATGGTCAAGGGGAGAGGGAGGTTACCATTGGGTCAATCTGGAATGTAGTTTTATATTATTTTTTGATTCTAAAGTATTGTGATCATTAGATCACAAGGAAAGGTGATATATCCTTCCGGAACACAAAATGGATGGGCTTCGTTCTCAGATTCTACAGATGTCTGGCAATTGAAATTTTCTTCAAGAAGTAGAGGAGTAACTCTACTTCTATTAATGTGGTTCGAGATATATTTTAACTAAATATCTTAGATATCCTTGACATAAATGATGAGATGAAAAAAATGCACATTTATGGGTTCTTATTCATGTGTTTTTTTAGAAAAAGAGTATCACAAACTGTAATCCTCAAAGAGACAGTGTGATCTATGGGATGATATTCTTCGGTCTAAAGATGTTCCAGAAAAATATAATTTTCTTGTGTGGAGGAATAGGAACTGAGAACCTCCAACGGATGAAAACCTAAAAGGCTTAGTATTAGCCTGAATTTTAGATGTTCATGATGCATGGAGTAGTGGGAGGATATCATAAAAAATTTATTATATAAAGAAGACTAGGCTCACACGGTCTAGGGAGATTTCAAATATTTCACTAGAATTCATGAAGAATAAAATTAGGTAGTACCCATCCTTAGCCATTGGTTTTAGTGTGCAGATCAAGATGGTCCTCAAATGAGAGTGAGAGATGTGATCTTTAGTGCTGGATATTATTGTTTATGGAATGATATGAATAAAAAACTTTATGACGGAGCTATTTCCACAAGAAAGATTCTGGTTAACATAACCAAAAATTTTCTACTAGACCTAAAAAGGCTTGTTAAGAACTAGAAATCTGCTCCATATCTCTGACCCCTTCAAATAGTTATATCTTTTTACCACCTAGCTAGTGATCTCTAATAAGCTCATTGGGTTCACTAGAACCCACATAACATTGGTATGAAACATTACTCCATTGGATCATTCTCTATGGGTCTCATGTACAGAGATGGAGTTGTCCACATTTTCAAGGGTAATTTCATCTCCTCTTTTTTAGTATTTTTTGGGGCTGGTTATTCTCTCAAATAAAAATCCATGATGATGTTCACGAGTCTCAACAAATGTATGTAGTGAAATTTGAGTTTGACTATGGTGGATACAGACTCACAAATTCTATGAAATTCACTAAAAAAAATACATGTGGTTCTCCTTAGTCCATTGAATATATAGTAAAAAGGTGTATTTCTATTTTGTAGAGCCAAGAAGATATTATCAATACGTGGTGTGAGGAATATAAAGTGGGTGTTATTATTTACTCATATCCTATCTATTGGGAGGAAATCAAATTTTATTCTGACGAGGAACATCTTCCCCATGGGGGTGGGTGGGGTGAATATTATTCGAGGCAATGCACTCATTCTCAATAACATCATGTTTCCTTAAGGTATATGTTCATATTATTGGTCCTTTATTCTTTATGCCAAGTTTGTTGTTTTATACATTTTTTCTTACTACAACCTATTTTCTAAAAATAATATATAAATGATAATGAAGGATATTTTCAGCTCTTGGTGCATTAGGGATGTCACCTATGGCTACTAACATTATTCCCCATATAAATCCATTGAGATTGGGAATGATGTTATAACCAAAATTCTATATATTCACAATGTGGATGGTAATGGCCAAACTAAACTCAATAAATAGGATAAAGGTATGTGCTATTAATTTTTTAAAGCATTATCCTAATTGTTTAACCACGTTTTACCTATTTTACACTTTTTGAGGTGAATAATATTTATGAGGTTTACTATTTATAATAACAAAAAATAACAGAGTCCACTTTAACAAAAAGGTTCCTACTTATTCCAAATATGGAATCCTTTTTTAATGATTCAATTTCTATAAGTGAAAAAATTTATTTTAATATACCTGTGAAAATTTGGGTGAAACCCTTTTTAAAAAATACATTTTATGCCTAGAAATATATTTATTCTTATGCCATCACTCTAAAATAAATAGATAATTATTAACAAATTTATTGAATATTTATTTTATGGATTTCATTAAATTCATTTACCAATATTGTTTCATTTATTTTATAAAGATAAAATAATATTTCACATATAAAAATAATTTAGTTATTCTTATTCAAAAAAACTATAGTAGATATGTGATAAAAATCACATTAAATAATAATATTTAAATATTATTTCACATTTTATTTAAAATCATAATTTAATTTAGAGAAATATATACAAGAAATCGATGTTACTTATAGAAAACTATGTCATAAAAACTTTGGGTGTTACATTATTTGAATTTTAAAAATATTGTATCCCTTGAAATTTTCACACACAACTACAAAAAAATAAGATATCTCTTTTTCATCATGTCCTTAGGTTTTAAAGTAGAATATTTGAATATTTTATTACACCCTAGAACTTTAACCATGTGTGTAGTATTATTTCATATCACTTTATCTTTGTGGTTCATGATTTATTATATTTTTTATTTAAATTAATTATCATGTTCCATAACTACAACCACTGAGTTTAGTACATTTTAAAGATCATGTATTTACTTCCTCATGGGTAATATGTTGAACATATTATGAACATGATAGAAATTAAATGTAAGTGTCAAATGATAAGCTGGAGTACTGATATGATCAAGAATCTCAAAAGGACTTATATACCCAGATCTCGAAATTTACTTCTTTCCAATTCTCATAAACATATTTTGATGAGATATTTGTATAAATACTATTTCACTAATTTTGTATCCCAAATAACACCAATTATTGTCCTTATATATTTTCTATCAACATTGATATCCCATTATATATTGCTTAATAGATATATATTTTTCTACCATCTCCAAAAAATAGAGCAGATCCTAATAGATTTATTTATCTAACCCCATCCAACTGTGTTGGAGTTCTACAATTCCTACCATGGAGGGATTGATAAAAATCCATTTGGATTCCCGAGTGAAGAAATTATTGTAATTAAATTCCATCAAGGTAAGGATTTTATACTAATTACTTTTTAATCCTATAAAAAATGTTCTCAATATATCCTATAGGGGTTGAGTAGTTGTCTTGTACTGACCATATTTCTAAGGATGATATAAAAACCTGAAATGTAGCTCTTTGTCATGATCTGGTCGAAGAGTTCTCTAGAACATCGAGGTAAACCAAAAATCTCGATCAGAAAAAATTTACTATGGTAGTATATAAAATATAATCTCTTTCTTAATGTAATACCTAGAATTATAAACAAGAGATAAAACGTAATGGATGGAAATGACGTGGTCAATATTGATAAGGTGATCAAAAATATCGAAAATATAATTATTTTACATTATATGTTTTCGAGATTCAAGCTATGAAATCCATGTTAAGGTTTTCTAATTTCTATTGAGGTATAGTTAATGGTTGTAAAATCCACTTATACTTTTATCTCTTAGCCTCCACATACTAGAAAACCATGCATCGAGATTCATACTCTACAACATCCCTTATCTTGTTTTCCTACCAAAATAATCTTTTAGAAATCATTACATCATTTCAAATCTTGAATGAATAACCAATAAATAACATTGATCTTCATCTAAAAGTTCATTATTAAATTCGGGTATTGACGAGACACATACATGGTTCTTAAACATTATTATTCCATCATAATAAATATTGATCTTAGGAATTGTATTTACAATCTTCTCTAGTTCTAAATCGTCCTTTTATCCATATTTAATCCTCCCATGGATAGATATTGGAACATTCTTATGGAAAATATTGGATTTATCCCCTTTTATGAGGAATTCATGTTATATATTATGAAAATTCATTATTATTGGATATCTTTACATCCCCATAATAGAGACACTAGTGTGGTCCTTCTAACTCGATGCTTCAACCACCTCATTCACCTTCCCTTAGTAGTAATATATTGAGCTCACATAATATTTAATTAATTATCACCATCTACTCTCAATAATATTCAACTCTTTATGTGTGAAGATATACTTCAAACTTTAATGATCCATATATATATGTCACATATTTCACAATAAAAAATAATTCCTCATTATATTCAATGAAAAAATTACCACCTCTAAGTTCGAGTCATGATTATATTATTTTTTCTCCAATATTTTGAATTTTTGTGAGACATATTCAATCACCATATCATTATTGAAGAGGAAATATCCATGTCCCTTCTTTTTTGTTACACTAAAGATCAAAAACCCTTATCTACTAAAGGGTTGTGGTCATAACACCATAATATTTTAATAAATATTTCTCCTTAAATAATATTAATTCTTAAATATCATGTGTTGGACACAACCGTGAGTTTAAATTAACCATGCAAATATTTTTTTCTACTATAACCTAGCCATTAAATTTGTGGGGATAAATATTAAAAACTATTTTATGAAATAAATATGAATTTAAATATCAATATGAATGTATTGGTATGTTCTTAGAAAATGGTCACACACTTTTTATTAATGTCACTTTAGTATTCAAATAATATGTTTTATTTAAAAATGAGTTTTTCTTATTTTTATAAATGCATATTAATTTGTCGATTTTAGAAAAAATGAATCTAAAAAATGAATTTCATTTGTTTAATTTGGGAGCCAGAATTATGTTAAAATTATGTTTTGGTCAATTTTCTAAATACATTTATTTTTTTAAGAAAGAGTGAGTGTATTGATTTTTATTGAAAACTATATTTTATTTAAAAGTCATTAAAATTAAAAATTAATTTTTGGATTTTTTTTCATTTTCTTTGATTCAGAATAATTTATTTATTGTTTTTAAAAAGGATTTTATTTAAGAATTTATTGTGGAATCATGTTTTGTTTTGTGGGTTATAGTTTTTCTAAAAATCTATTTTTCATGTATTTTTTATTTTAAATTATATTATGGAACTTATATGTTTGGAATTATAAAAAATAGATATAAAATTTTGATTAATTATCTTCAAATTTAGTGAATATGTGGCTTTTGTTTTTTGGTCAATAAGAACAGTAATGTTAGTAAACATTGGCTCAATAGTAAATGGTAAATTGGGTTATTTACATTAAAAATAAGATGATAAAGACTATAAAATTATCGTAATTCATGGAAAAAATTTATCAGAAGAACATAATTAGACCCTTATCACCCTATTATCAAAATTATGTTTTTAATGGACACTATTCAATGAAAATAACCTATATATTATTTAAGTAAACTAAATACAAATAATATCACTATATATGTCTTAAATATCCACCATGTGTGAACATGGTGAAAAAGGTATGTTATGAATGAATATATTTGTAAATTTTTAACTTAATAAACATATGTTCGTGATATAAATTTAGTTTTTCCCATTTGAGATACATAGATTAGATTTTGATATTTATAATATTATATTTAATAGAAATTAAAAGATGTCACTTTATTGTTTTAAATAATATATCAATTTTATTATTTAGTTACCAAAATTATATATTTGGCTATAAATATAATTCAAAAATATAGAATATTTTTCTTCATCAAGGTATTTTATCTTTATTTTTTAATAAAGAAATAATTATATTAAATAATTACACAACATTGAGGTATTAATTATTCTATTAATCGAAAAGTCAAATCAATATTTTCAAAAAAATTAAAATAAAAATAATATGAGGTAATTAGTGTGATAAATGAATATTATAAATTACCCTGACCACTTAGGGATACTAAAAAATTTCTTGAAGTTAACATACTATCTTTATATTTTTAAATGTACAAGTAATGAACTGTGTCACAATTAACACTAATGATATTTTATAAAAATAATATTTTATTAAGTTATTTAAAAATAAAAAAACATTAAAAATAGAAAATAATTATAATATAAAATATTATAAATATCACATTTATGGAATAATTGAAATCACATAAGTAAATATTATAACCTTTTAATATTTTTTTTACCTTAGTATGTAACATAAGGTCTAATTAAAATGATAAGAATTAAAATAATACCAAAACTTTTCTAAAATTAATTAATTGATGCAATTATAATATTATATCTTATTATAATTTAATATATGGCCTTTTGGGGTATTTTTATTTATATTTAATTTATTATAAATTAAAAACCTTTAAAATTTTAAAAGTGAACCCCTCCTCAATTATAAAAGAAAACATCCCCCTCATATATTCAAATTACATTGAGCCTTCATGTTAGACTATAACTAACTAACGTATCTTCTAATATTCCCTAGAAACATTATATAGGTTATTTTCTTTTCAAAAACCCAACCCTTGTGTCCCTAAGAATATATATATTGGAAATTCACCAAAGATGAGGTACATGTCTTTAAAAACATTTCCATGTTAAATTATTCTTCTACTTCAACTTCATATGTTTTTTACATTCTAATTTAATAAATCTAGTATCACCTATATAATGAATTTTATTTATTATGGAGAAACTATATTCCCCCTTTTATCTATCCTAGGAAAAACAAAAGCATCGTTTGTGCATATATAAAACTTACCATAACCACATCATGGTGTAGTCTATTTTTCATCACCACTTTATTTTGATGTGTATGATAATGGAACTAATTCATTTTTTATAATAGGTTGTTGATTTTTGAAAAAGAAAATATATATCATCCACTTCAATAGAATTTCTCAATTAAAGAAACGATATTGTCCCTCTGGCGTACGTATAACTTACTCTCCACGAAGCGATGCAATTCATTTTCCATGTTCATGATTGAAGAATGAATATATAATTGTATATAATTAAAAAATATGATATATTTGTATTTAATATTATTATAGTGATTCCATAACTATGTAGTATGTACAAGAACCAGGACTTACCTGATAAAACATGCATTGGAAAATGAAGCAGTTAACACTGGAAAAGATGGGTAATAATGAAATTTTATTAACAAAAATGTGATAATATATTATAATAGGATCATATGTGTGTCATAAATATTAATATTGTTCTGGAATAAGATAATAAAATTCTGGAAACCATTATACAATAATATTCTCATACAATCATACAATTATATTTTCATGGAAAATATTTTATTTTAAAATTGTTTGTTATTTAAGAAAAAACATTACAAAAAAGAAATGATATTTTCCTCAAGATTTATTTTCAAGACATATCATAAAATTATTTTCCATAAAAGATAACTTTATTTTATTTAACTTATTTTTTTACTAGGGGTATTATTCATGGATTCTATACCTATTCTTTATGTGGTTGGGTTATAATTATGATGGAATGACATTCCTGAAATCCATTTTTTACATTGGTTATGTTATGATGGAATGATGTTTATGAAACAAATTTTATTCCATGGCTACTAAAATGATGAACCACTTATGTCTTTATGCAACACATATATAAATGGTTTTTATTATGTGATGGGTGGGACCAATGTCTCTCTAATGACCCAAACTTTTATCAATAAAAATTATTCTTGATCTAATTAAATGTATTATTATGTAAATTGGATATATATATATATATATAACATATTTACTTTAATGGTTTTATGCTTTTGGATTTTAAAATATGGTTAATTTCTTTTACCATTGCTAATATAGTCATTGAATAGTGATCACATGATTAGTATAAATATAGGGATTTAACAAATCTAAATTAATCAGAAAAAGGAAGTGATGGCCTCATCCAGTAAAATTTCTCTATATGAAGCCCATTTTTCAAAGCTCAAAACTGAGGTAGCATCAGTGGACTTCTCTCTAGACCAAGCCCATGCCGAGCATCAACACGTTAAGCTTGAATGGAATCACCTATAAGAGAAGTGGAAGTTAATAGAAATTACAAGTCGATCGATGTTATCTGAGCTTCCCCAAGACTCATTCACCATCGCCCACATTACCTTTAGGTCTTATGAGGGTGTTATAAGAGGTTATGAAACAAGAACCTAGCAGTGTGACGATGTGTTTTATTTTTTGTACAAAAAATATACATTAATTTGATTATTATTACTCTCTAAATGGGTTTTAAAGCAAAAATATTATTTTTAGTTAATATTCAATTAAAAAAATCTATTTTAATTAATTAATGGATTTTGGAATTAAATAATATTTTAAAAAAAATTATTACTAAATTATTTTTTTAAATACAAATGATCATATAATATTTTATTAAAACAATTGTAATTTTTATTAATGTTTGAAAGTAGTTTTTGTCAAAACCAATGAATTTTCGATAAATGTATGTTTCTATTTTAAAATTAAAAATTAACATATTTAGAAAATTATTCAGATAAATTGAATATCCTTTTGGGAGTCAGGATATTGATATTATGTAATGGTGTATTTTTCATAATTTTCTGAGACAATGGAATTTTTGGGTAAACATTAACTATTGTTTAAATATATAATGTGGTTTATGATATCACAATCAACCAATAGTGGGATAATAAAATACTATAAATGGGATTCTAAGACAATATATATTTTACCTTTAAAATAATGTGATTTTATATTTCTTCTATTAATTTTATGGTTCCGTCGTGGACCCTCCAAGACTTATAAAATATTTTAAATTTTTAAAATTATTTCCTTGAGAGTGTGGCTCAACTCCACATAAGAAAGACTAATATTTTAATAATATCCTCCATTTTTCTTATAAACTAATTTTCTTACTCTAATTTACAAAAAAACAAGGGCAAAACCCTTGGGATGGTTTTTGGTTTTGGCTAGTTTTATGTGTAGTGTCCAGAACCTAAATTATCAACAATTCCCTCTCTTTACCAATATAAACCCACTCAATAAATCATTATTCTTCACTACAAACCTTTTTAGCACGTCCCTACTCTGAAACACTATCTATATAATCCTCCCAAGGCACCCAATATCCCAATAAAACTCTCTTTATCCTGTCCCAAGCCCTTGGTATCACACTTCCATGTTAGGGATTCATTCCTTTCTCTTTTTTTCCAAATTTATCTATGTTTCTATACCCTATTATTTTCAACTAAAAATGTTGGGGTCTGATTTTTAAACTCTCCCATACTTTCCTACTTATATTTGAATGATTATAGACTACTTTATCTATAATTAATTCTTCCCATGTACATCGGTTACGATGCCGAAATCCCGTAAGGGATTTCTCTCTTCTCACTTATGTACAAGAAATTATTTTATATTATGCATCTAAATTCAATTAAATATGTTGGGATATTGTGTTTAATGAACCCCTTAATTTCAATTTCAGCTATAAATGTTTGGAGACCCCTTTAGCATTCATAAACCCATTTTACAATTTATATTTGACGTTATTATGTAGTAGAAATTACATCAAAATTTCCATGCCAAAATCATCATGTAAGTGAATACCATACCCATTTCTATATCAAGGTTATTTAACTTTATGCACATGTACGTTTCGATTGAGGACATAAATTTATGTATTAAAAATCTATAATTCATGTTATAAATTATGATGTTTAATGAATCCATGATTTCTGATCTATGTGGCATAATTTTACATGGAATAAAATGATTAGAAAGGGTGTGCCCTGATAGTGCTCCAATGCATTGGGTAACGATTAGTTTCATGATAAGTCAAGTGCAATGAGGGTCTACTCATGGTAATTCAAGTATAATGGAAGTTTAATCATTCTAATTCACATGTAATAATTTTTTACTCATGTTCCATGTGCAATGTTTCTTGGGTCATGCTAATATCATGGTAAATGTTGTTGCCACATTCCCATGTTTTGATAATCATTCTATATCATTATTTTATGTTTATTTTTCTCTTATGCTCTATTGATATTACTATTTCCTAACATGTATTGTATTTTTCTTGTTAAGCCTTGTTTACTCCCGTACTAGGCTTCATAGATCACCCCTTTCTTATGTGTGTCCTCAGCCTATCCCATGAAATTCTAAGTATAATCGAATGCAGTGGTCATGTAAAAGAAGTTTTCAATAATGATGTTGTATTTTATGATCTAAGTTGTTATGTAATGTTCCAAATTTCCCAATACACTAGACCTCTCGATCCATAGAGTTGTTTTAAGTGCATTTGAAGGTAATAAATCCAATTAAAGTGTGTAATAAAGAGTAGGGTTATTATATTTATTATCTGAGGATATGTTTAGTTATTTTTAGGATTAGGATTAGGATTAGAAAACCCTAGTGAAATCCTTAGGGATAAGACTAAGTATAATAAAAAATTACCTAAATTTTGGTGATTATATACTAAGTAGTTTATCAAGAAAATACATCCATGTATGGATACAGACAAGTAGATTCAGCTCTAACATAGATGTATCTAGGGGTAAAACTAAAAAACAACGCTTTGAGCTAGACTTGAACGAGAACTGGTGCATGAAAACGGGAATTGCTACACTCATGGTTATGACACCCAAAGGGGATATGCTTTATTAATTCATAAGATTTATATGAACTATTGTTAGGGGAATGAAAAAAATTACCCTAATAATATATATTGGGAAGTAGATCATGTATAACATAGATTAAAGGGTAGAAATTTCTATGTTAAGGAAATAAGTGTAATTTATAATTTATCCATTTTTTCATTAGATTCAACATTATGTGTTACCCAATAAAATGATTTTATTCAGAAAATGGATGGTAATAGGAGGACTCGGGATAACAAATGTTGCGTAGATCAATGAGATGAATTTTTTAATGAGATGCCCAATCTTATGGGAGTGGAAATCATAAACATTTTCAAAATATTCTTAGTTAACTCGCATTTTGAATTGAATCATGGGTCAAGAGGAACGTCCACCACCCCAAGAAAGAAAAGTCTGCAATTGAGAGCTTCAAGAGAAAAATACATCTTACTTTTAATAGATTATATGATAAATCAATCATCGTACAATGGATAAACTCTATTGAAAAGATCTTCTCCATTATTAAATGTTCCAAAAAAGAGAAAGTTTTTATGGTTGATTATAGTATGTAGGGTGAAGCTGGTCAATGGTGAAAATTGATAAAAAAAACACAAAGCCTTGTGAAGAGATAGAGGTGTTGGAATGGAAGTATTTCCAGAAAATGTTTTTGGATAAATATTTTCCTCACACCCTCCAACATAAGATGGAAAGGGACTTCCTTGACCTCGAGCAAGAAGACGACGGATCTATCAGAGCATACAAGGAAAAAATCATAAGGATTGCATGATATGCCTCTGGATTTGTCATTACCCATGAATGTAAGGTTTACCACATCTTTAGTGGGATAAATCATAGCCCATAGAAATACCTAAAGATCTATGACATCGATATCTATGAGGAAATTGTTGGATGTACCCTCAAAGAAAAAATGTAGTTTAGCGAATCTCAAGGGTATCATTGGGATAATAAGCATAAAGTGGACATTAATTCTGGTGGTCTGTTGGATAAATATAATGGTTATAAGATATTTCAGGACTGCACTCTCCAAAGGGGTATAAATAAGCACCGTAGATATTTCCTGAAGGATAAAAGGAAATTATTTAGGTGTGGAAGAGAAGGGCACCTAGCCATTACCTACTGACAAGAAAAACCTATTGTTGCGACAGATGAGAGGAACACATTGTTCTACCCTCAACACATTTTTCATTTCTTCAACTACAATTAAATAGAGAAATTTGAAAACAAATTCCCTAGGCTGAGGGTTTTTTGAGGCAACCAACAACCTCCAACACAAAAAGGGAGACCTTTTTTCATCACTAACACCGAAGCGAACCCTGATAACTAACTAGTGAATGGTACGCAAGTTATTAATTTAGGAATAGTTAATGTTATTTTTTATTATTGTTCTATGAATTATTTTATATCCCTAATGTTTAGTAGAACAATCAAAACACCACCACAAAACATAGAAGTAGTGATGCTGGTGAGAATGGAAAATGGGGAAGTCATTTCATCCCATGAATATCACTCCTCCTAAGTCATAATTTGTGGAATGAAATTCCTGAAAAACTTATTCATATTCCATTTGGTAGAATTTGAGGCAATTCATAGCATGGTTTTTTCCTATATATGGCCAACATGATTATCCATGAGAGTGAAATCACTCTCCATATGGTAAATCGATCCCCGATTCTGTACAAGTGCAACGAAGAGGATGAATATTCTTTAACAACTTCATCTCAAGAATGGATATTGCTGACCTATGAGCATGTGTATCTTGAAAAAGTGATTGATTATATGGAAGAAACTATTTTTGAAGACATTATTATTTTGAGGGAATTCACTAAAGTGTTTCCTGAGTAATTGCATGGTCTTCCTCTAAGAAGAGATATTGAATTATCGATTGATATTATACCTAGGGATTTTACAATATCTAAGACTCTATATAGAATGGTTTTTGAGGAGCGTAAGGTGCTAAATAATCAACTAAAAGAGAATCTATATAAAGGGATTATATGCCTATGTGTTTCAGAATAGGGTGCACCTGTCCTCTTTGTCGAGAATAAGTATGGGTCAATGTCCCTTTGCATTGATTATCATGAGCTCAAAAAACCATGATAAAGAACAAGTATCATTTCTTCGAATTGATGACTTATTTGATCAGCTAAGAGGTTTTAAATACTTCTATAAGGTGGATTTATAGTCGGGATATAACCAAGTAAGGGTGAAGAAGAAGGATATCCCTAAGACTACATTTTAAAAAAGGTATAGTCACTATGAATTCATAGAAATTCCCTTCAGATACAATAATTCTCTATAAATATTCATGGACATTATGAATAGTATATTTAGATATTACTTTGAAAAATTTATGGTAGTATTTATAAATGGTATTCTAACATACTCCAAATAAATGAGGTGCATGAGGTTAATCTTATCACTATACTACAGACCTTACAAAATGAGAAGCTCTATGAAAATTACAACAAGTAAGAGTTCTAGTTGAATGAAATCCCATTATTGGGTCATATCATCACAATAAATGGTATATATCTATATCCCTCCTAGAAAAATTCAATTTAGGGATTGTGGAGGCCAACATTTGTGATGTATATCCATAGCTTCCTTGGGTTAGATAGATATTATCACCGATTTGTGACAAATTGTTTTTGATTGTCCAACCCTTTTACCAAACTAACTCGAAAGGGAGTCAAGTTTTCATGGAGTGATGAATGTGAAGATAAAATCAAGGAGTTGAAGAGGATTCTTATCACTACACCCATGCTCACACTACCAAAAAAATAGATAACGTTTTGTGGTATTCAGTGATGCTTTGAAGAAGGTCTTGGGATGGGTGTTGATGAAAAATGATAATCTTTGCCTATACTTCAAGGAAATTAAAGGTTCATGAGAAAAAATATCCAACACCTGATCTGGATTTGGATGCAGAAATATTCAGTTTGAAAATTTGGCAGCATTGCCTCTTTGGGGAGATGTTTTAAATATATATGGATCACAAAAGCCTCATGTATATATTCACACAGAAAGAGCTGAATATTCACCAACAAAGATGGATAGAGCTGATCAATGACTATATCTGCTCAATACATTACTACCCTGGGAAAGAGAACAAGGTTGAAGATGATCTAAGTAGAAAAGACCCAATTACTTAGTCATTAATGAGAAATTAAAATGATCCAATCATCTTAGATTTCATGAATATGGACTTGGGAATAATAAATAATGGAAAATCATCAATCCTTTCACCAATGATTGATCAACTATAAATTTTCGAAAGGTTAAAGGATTCTCAAAATGATGACGTGGGAATTCATAAGAATGTTTAATCTATCATTAAAGACAAATCCTTTTATTTTATTATTAGTTTAGAAAGAAGTTTTAGATTTGGGTCAACAATATGTGTTCCATCAAATCAGGAGTTAAAGAAAGAACATTTGGATGATGCACATAGTATGAATTTATCCATTCCCCCAGGAAACAAAAAGATTTATTGACATATCCAGGTGCATTATTTGTGAGATAGTATGAAGAAGGAGATCACTGAGTATACATCAAAGTTCTAGGTATGTCATCGATTGAAGGATGAGAGGCATACGTCTAAGGGGATGAAAGAACCACTACTCATACCAACATAGAAATGGGAAAACATCACTATGGAATTTTTTCACTAGGCTTCTGAAGACATTCAATGGAAATAATGCTATCTAGTATAATGTAGATCTTCTTACAAATACTACATACTTTATTGCAATTATAAAGGATATCTTATTCGATAAACTAGAAAATATATACATCAGATAAGTGGTAAAGCTTCATGGAATACCACTATCAATTATATTTGATCAAGATCCATGATTCACCTTTATGTTATGGAAGAGTCTCCAACACGCTCTGAATACTGAGATGAACTTCATTACAAATTATCAACCTCAAACTAATAGACAATATGGGTAGACTATCCAAACACTTTAGGACATGTTGAGAGAATGCTCAATAGATTTCGATGGAGGATGTGATCAATATCTTCCCTGGGTTGAGTTCTATAAAAATTAGAGTTTCCACTCAAGCATCCAATTGACTCCTTATGAATCCCTTTATGGGAAGAGGTTCTGAAACACCAACATGTTGGGATGAAGTTGGGGAGTGAAAACTCTTAGGTCTAGAAATGGTTGAGCAAATGGTGTAGATGTTTAAGACCATCCAACATCACATTAATACATCTCAGAGTTAGAAAAAGAGCTATGCCGATAATCATCGACAATACCTATAGTTTGATGTTGGAGACATTGTATTCCTCTTCATATCATCATGGAATAGTGTTATGAGATATGGGAAAAAGTACATACCTCACCCACCACATGTACTCAATCTATAGGTGGTACCATTGGATAATGACTTCTCCTATAAAGATAATCCGATGAAGACCTTAGATAGTAGGGAAAAATTTATAATAAATAAGAAAATGCCCCTTGTCAAGGTGTTATGGTGAAACCACAAGTTTGAAGAAGCGACGTGGGAATTAGAGGAAGTTATGATGTAGAGTTACCATCATCTGTTTTAGTGTGGGAAAAAAATCAAGTGAGGTATTTTTAATGGGTGGGAATTTGAAGCAACCCAAACATTTATTAATGAAATTTTCTCTTGATCTAATTAAATTTCTTATTATATAAAATGGTTATATAAAACATATTAAATTACATGGTTTTATGTTTTTTGGATTTCAAAATACTATTAAGAATTGTTACCATTTCTAATAAAGACATTGAATAGTGATCACATGATTAGTAAAAATATAGGGCTTCAACAAATCCAATTTACTCAGAAAAAGGAATCGGTGACCTCATCGAGTGGAATTGCTCCATACAAAGCCCATTTGTCAGATATCAGAAAAAAGGTAGTATCACTAGGCTTTTCTCTTGACCAAGTCCAATAGGAGCTTTAACATGTAAATCTTGATTGGGATCGCCTACGAGAGAAGTGGAAGTTAATAAAAATTACCTCTCGAGTGACATTATCCAAGCCATTTTAACAGTCTATCACCATCGCACACCAAACCCTTAGGTAATATATAGGTGTTATTAGGGGTTATGTGACAATACTCTCTCACTATGATTATGTGATTTATTTTTTTTTGTTTAAATAATATACATTAATTTCATTATTGTTACTTTGTAAATAGGTTTTAAAGCACAAATAGTATTTTTACCTAACATTCATTAAGAAATATATTTTGATGAATTAATGGATTTTTTAATTAAATAAAATTTTAATAAAATATTTTTACTAAATTATTTTTTATTAAATACTAATGATCGTATTATTTTTTATGAATAAAATTATAATTTTTATTAAGGTTTGAAAACAATTTTTGTTAAAACAAATGAATTTTTTATAAATGTCAGTTTTTTATTTTAAAAGTAAAAATTCACATATTTTGAAAATTATTTATATAAAATTAATATCATTTTGAGACTTAGGATGTAAAAATTATCTAACGGTGATTTTTTTCATATTTTTATCATACAGTTGATTTTTTGGCTAAAAATTAAATATTGTTTAAATATATAATGTGTTTTATGACTTCATAATGACCTAATAGTGATTTAATAAAATAATATAAAATTATTTTTCAACCACTATATTTTATAATTTTAAAATAATGTGATTTTATATTTGTTTGATTAATTTTATGGTGCCTTAGTGGACCCTCCAAGTCCTATAAAGTATTTTAACTTTTAAAATGATTTCAGTGAGAGTGTGACTCACATCCATATAAGAAAGACTAATATTTTAACAAGTTCGGCCATTGGCATTATAAAATAATTTTTCTCAATAATATTTGATAAAAGACATAGGGAAAACCTTGGGATGGTTTGTGGTTTTGATTATTTTAATGTTTACTGTCCAAAATCTAAATAATAAATAATTCCCTATCCTTTACAATATAAATCCACTCAATCTCTCATTCATCTTCCCTCAAAACCCTTGGATCTTGTAACTACTCAGACCTTATATCTCTATAATAGTTCCAAGTCACTCCAATTTCCTAATAAGCCTCTCTCTAGCCTCTCCCAATCCTTTGGGATCACACTTCCATGTAAGGGATTCCTTCGTTTCTCATTTTTGCCCTTTTTTGTTGTTATTCCATTTTATTTTCAATTAAAAATGACGGGGTATTATTTTAGACCTCCTCCGTAATTACCTTCATAGTTTTTATTGATGAGAGGACTCTTTATCTCTCATTAATTCCTCCCAGGTAAACTCGTTATCATGCCGAAATTCCGTAAGGACTTTCTCTCTTATCATTTACATACATGAAATTCTTTTATATTATGTATTTAAATTCCATTACATATGTTGGTATATTATGTTAAATGACCACCCTCACAGCGTATTTAATGTATAATTAATTATATACCCCTTTCTACCAAATCAACCCATTTTACGGTTTCTATTTGATTTCATTATGCTAACAAATTTACACCAAAATTTCCATGCCAAACACATTGTGTAAGTAAATACCCTACCGATTTCACTGTCAAGGGAATTCCAATTTATGCACATGTACTTGTTGATTTAGGACCTAAATTTATGTTTACCACTTCTCTTATTATTTTAATAAATTATTATGTTTAATGAATCAATGTTGTATTGTCTATGTGTCACCCTAATGGATGAAATGAAGTGATTAAGAAGGGTGCACTCAGATAGTGCTCCAATGCATTGGATAAACATTAATATCATGATATGTCACGTGCAATAAGGATTTAATCATTCTAATTCAAGTTCAATGTTGTTTTAATCATGCTAATTCAAGTTCAATGATTGTTTACTCTTGCTTAATGTGAAATGATCCTTGGATCATGCTAATATCATGTTAAATGTTGTGGCCACATTTCCATGTTTTGATAATCATGCTCTATCATGCCTTTATGTCCATGTTTCTATTATTATTCATTGATATTCCTATTTCCTATCTTTTATTGTATTATTCATGTTATTCCATGTTTACTTCCTTACCGGGGTTTCTAGATCACCCCTTTTTTATGAATGTCCTTAGGTTATCCCATGCAATGCTATGTACGATGGAATGTTGTGATCATGTAACATATGTTTTCAATAAAGATTTTGTGTTTTATATTCTATTTTGTCATGTAATGTTCTAAATTTCCCGTGAAAACAGACCTCTCGATCCTCCGAGTTGTCTTAAGTGAATGTTTATGTAATAAATCATGTTAAAGTGTTTAATAAAGAGCATGTTTTTTATAATCTCCCTCTAATGTTTTGTGTGATGATTTATATCTCATGGGATAGAGATTATTGGAATAAGAAGTGAACACAGTCCAGTAATACAGGACTCAAATTGGAAGTAAAACTAATTTATTAATGCAAGATTACAATGGAATGTAAAACTATTTCTGTAATACAGGGATGGAATGAGGAGTGAAATTGGTTCATTATAGGGACATTTTTGGATATGATGTATCTTGGAAGTGATCCATGAGAAATTTAAAAATTATATTATATTCTTATTTGTATGTCACTATTTTAGGACTTCTGTTATACAACCTTGAATTATTTTCTTTATAATTAATATATTAATAAATTATATGATTTAGTCAATAACTTATAATCATGACCTTTGATATGTTGGATATAAATTTTATATATTATTTTTTTGTTCTTATGACCTACTGCTCATGTTATCTCCCTTCGTAAACATTACCGAGCATCTGATCTCACCCTTTTCTTAGGTTTCTTTTCCAATGGATATGAATAAAGCTATATAGTATGACATGTCAAAAAAGGATCGAGTTATAAAGGAATAATATAGAGGCAATGTAGACATTTTATAAATCAGCTGTATATTTTTCATAGTTTCCGAAGACATGAAACCTATACGGTTCTTGTGTGGTATTTTTATGTTACATAATGAATATTATTTTATTTATATGAAAAATATATGTACAAAATATGTGCTTTTATAGTTGGTATTAGAGGAATTTTTAGTTTAAATTTTGAAACAATGACAATAAAACCATAGTGAGAACACAAATGATTTCCCTAATTATTGGATATAGTCTTAGTGTTTTGGTGATGATCATAAATAATATAGGAGAAAACCTATGGTGTCATGAATTGAAATTTTATATGTAATTTCTATTGAATATATGGTTTTCCCAATATCATTAGTGTTATTCACACTATGATTTATGGTTTTAAATAATGGTTAGGACCTGAAGGGTCATTTTTTATGATGAATGTGATCAGATATGGAAATACATTCCTCATATGTAACCAAATGTTTTTTGAGATGGAATTGAAACTCTTGTTGTTATGCAGACCAAAATTTTTCTTCTGATAAATCATGATAGGATTCTAAATGAGAAAAGGAAGGAAAAACATTTTGCTTATTCATTTATAAGGCATCGTACACCATCTTTAAGTGGGTATTCAAACCCACTAGTGGTTAAACAATGGATCAGTTCCATTTAAAAGGTATATTTTGTTCTCTAATGTTCAATACATGAGAAATTGTTTTTGGATCTCTATCATTCGTAAGGTTGTACAGGTGAATGGTGGAATCAAATAAAGAATAAGATGCAATGAGTTTAAAGTGACTCCATGGAATTGGATGTGTTTATTAACTTATTTTTCAATAAGTACATTCATTTTATTCTAAAAAGAAAGATGGAGAAGGGGTTTCATAAGAGTAACAAAAACAATGATGAATCTGTTAGTACCATGAAGAAATATTTTACGATAATTTCATGGTATGCTTCTAGAATTATTATCCAACCTGAAATTAAGGTTGATAGATTAATAAATTTCATAAAGAAATTTATCCAAAAAGAATTATCCATAAGGTACATCACTATCTATGAGAAAATAAACATAGGTACTATCAGTGATGATATAGAGATTGGAGTTACTCATAAATATTATGGTTTCGATAAGAAGAGAAAAATGGAATTCAAGGGAAAATCAAAAAGACATAGTGATATGAAGATAATATTTCCTTTATGACTAATGTGTTGAAAGAAACATGGAGAAAACTTTTTTAGTGGATTAGTAAATATTTTACGTGTGGGAAATAATTTCATCATGTAATTCACCTCTAATGTGATTAAAAAAACATATCCAATGATGCGAATATAGAAAAGGAAATATAGAATGAACCTCTCACAATTAAATATAACATGTGAAAGGAAAATAAACATTATTCTAAAAAATTCCCAAATCTTAGAGTGTCCAATGATGATAGAAATTTGAAACTTTTTAAGACCAAAGAAAATATAAAATTTAATGTGATCACTCTTGGCTATGTCAAGTACAAAAATGTCAAGGTAAAACATAAACTTATCATCCATTCTAAATAAAATAATGATATAAATGATTCAGGATTCACCCACAAATTTATTTATAAATTATATTATAAGGGTATTGTTATATTACCTCCACAATTATATGTAATGTTATATTTAGAAACACTTAATGGAACAACTATCTCATCATATGTATACAACTATTTTTCAATTGAGGATTTTGGAAATTGAAACCTGAAAATATTTTGATTCTTCCTTTAGTTGAATTTTATGTGATTCTTGGCATGGATTAGTTTTCACTATATATATGTTATATCATTTTTTGAGGAAATGAAGTAATATTTTACATTCCTATTGGATTTATGATCATCTATCAATGAGAGGATGAATATGACCTTACACTAGAAATTAATTCTATCTTGAGGTTATTAATTCCTATAAATGAAGGTTATCTATCTTAGATTGTTGGGTGGAAACTCAACATTAAGAATACACCTTTTGTGTGAGACTTTGTTGATTTCATTCTAAAACAATTGTGTGGTCTTATACTAAATTATTAATTTGAGTTATAAATATAACTGAAACTAGGTGTTGTGTCATTTGAAAATAATCCATATAAAATTTAACTAATTGATATGCATGAATTGGTGTCAAAAATCAAAGATAATCTTCAAAAGGTATTTAAATAACCTAGTGTGTCACCTTGGGGTGCACCTATACTATCTTTTAAGATGAATGATAGATAAGTGAGACACTGCACTAATTATTAGGAACATAACAATACCACTACCATGAAAACATATCCCCCCATATTGATGACTTATTTGATCAACTATACAGAACACAATACTTTTACAAGATTGATCTTCATTTTGAATATCATTAATTGATATTCAAGATGGATTATATACATAAGGAAGAATTTTTTAAATGGTTTGAACAGTATGAATTTATAGTGATTCCTTTTTGTATCACAAATTCCCCTACTATATTCGTTGATTTAATGATTTGAGTCTTTATAGAATATCTTTATATGCTTGTAGTAGTCTTTATGGGTGATATTAATTTATTTTAAAATATAAATAAAGAACATGAAGATCACTTGAGTATAGTACTAAATACTCTAAGAAAATAGATTCTTTATGCATAATTTACCAAATATGAAATTTGGATTTATAAGGTTTTAATTTGGGGTTATATAATCTCAAGATTGGGGATATCTATGGATACAACAAACCACAAAGCTATTTAATATTATCCAAGACAAACAATAGTAACTGAGATTGAAAATTTTTCTTGGTTTGGATGGATATTATCTATGTTTGGTAAAAAATTCCAGATGATTATGTAATCCACTTAACAAGATGACTTAAAAAGTAGTTAAATTAAAATAGAAGGAGGAATGTGAAGAGAATTTAATTTATCTAAAAAGAAGTGAACCTATTATCACACTACCCTAGAGTGAAGAAAGGTGTGTGGTCTATAGTGATGCATCAATGAAAGTAATGGCATTTCTTCCCATGAAAAATTATATGATGAGAGATTATACCTCATGGTAATTGAAAACCCATGAGAAAAATTATCCAACTGAGGATTTAGAGTTAGTTGTAGTGATTTTTTTATCAATGATATTGAGGAATTTTTTTTTCTGGAGAAAGGTGTGAAATATTTAATGATCATAAATTCTTAAAGTGTATTTTCAATCAAAATAAGCTGATTTCACAGAAAATAAGATTGTTGTATTTGATTAGATATTTCAACTTCTCAATACATTACTACCCCAAGAAAGAGATCATGGTGGTAATTGCGTTGTGTTGGAATAATCAAGATAGACTATCTATGATGTGGACCACAAAAGCTCCATTATTTTTAGATTTCTAAAGTATAGAACCAGAAATATTAAAGGAAGGGGACAAATATTGTCTCAAATTAATGTTCAACCATCTATACAGGTTATACTTAATGAGGCGATGAAGGAACATTTAGTTTTAAATATTATGTTAAGAAAGTTTCTTATGTTTTAGTTTGATTTTGATATAATAATAAGGCCCAGAATCCATTCTTATATCCCTAATATAATAAATTTAAAGAAAGATGTTTTGAATGATGCTTATAATTCATCCTTCCCTATTCAAACTAGAAGAAACAAATATAGAGAACTAAATGAGTATTTATGGTGGGATTGAATATATAAAGAAATTGTAGAATATGTTTCTTAGTTTTTTGTTTGTCAGTAAGTTACGATTGAGAGAAAAAAGTTTAATGGGGTGCTATGGCCATTACCAAAATGAGAATTTAAATGAAAAAAATCACCATGTATTTTATTTTCAGACTTACCAATACATTTGAAATCAATAATACTATATGGGTTATATTTTATCGCCTTATGATGTGAGTAAACATCATTGTTAACATAGAATATAACGATCTTGTTCATCTTTACAGAATAATTATTAAGGAATTGGTTAGATTTTATGGAGTACCACCCTCTAATATAACTGGTCAGGATCTGAGGTTTACCTTGAAATTCTATATAAGACTTTAAAAGGTTATAGAAGTAGAGTTATGTTTCATCACTGCATGTCATAACTATAAAATGGCCAATCTGATAGGGCATTTCCAACTCCAGAAAACATGTTGGGATCTTTCTCTTTGGATTGCAAAGGTGATTGGAAAAAACTCCAAACTTTGCTAGAATTTTCTTACAATAATATTTTTCACTCTAGTATTCAGATGTATCCTAATGAAGCCCTATATTTTAAGAAGTGAATAACTAAAAAATACTAAAATATCGTTGTGTAATTTATTATAATGGGACTAGATCTATTTAAGGAGATGATAAAGAAGATTTGACCTACCAAGAAACACATAAGAGCATCTCAAAATTGAAAACATATTTATGAAGAAAATTGATGAAAAGACCAATAGATTGAAGTGGGTGATGAGGTATATCTATTAATATCTCTCTTTAAGAGAGTAATGAGAATTGGAAAGAAGGGAAATCTAATCCGTAGTTATATCAGTCTTTTTTAAATTCTAGATCATTTTGGGATGATAGCTTATAGATTGGAGATTCCACCGAATCTCTCTCAAGTCCATAATGTGTTCCATGTATCTCTCTGGAGAAAGTACATATGTGGTTCTCCTCATACACTAAACTCAGAATTTGTATCATTAGAGAAAGACCATTCTTTTGAAACATAAATATAAATATTCTGGATCACAAAGAAAAGGTTTCTACAAAACAAGATCAATTGCTTGGTTAATGATTTATCAAATAACCACATATTTAATGAAGCTACGGGGGAACCGAAGAATGTGATGAATAAGTGGTAACCCCATTTGTTTTTATCCATGTTAAAAAATTTTAGGGTGAAATTTAATTTAAGGAGGGTATAATTTTACACCGTAATATTTAAATAAATATTTTTCTTTACATAATTTTAATTCTTTGGTAACTTCTGTTACACGCAACTATGAGTTTAAAAAAGTTACGTAAATATAATATTAACATTATAACATATACATTAAATTATAAATCACAAATATAAAAAAATAATTTATGATAAACATAAAGGTAAAACTCATTATTAATGTATTAGTAAGTGCTTAGAAAATTATCACACAATTTTTTGTAAAGTCTCTATAGTTTTGAAAAAGTATATATATTCATCAAAATGAGTTTTTATTATTTTTATGAATGAATATTAATTTCAAGATGTTCTTGAAAACTGATTTGACCAAATTAATTTCATTTTTTGAATTTATCATGTCAAAATTATCTTAATTTTATTTTTTTATAATTTTATGGAAACATTGATTTCATAAGGAATTAGAAATATTTATTTTCATTGAAAGTCATTACAAGGTAAAATTATATATTCTATTTGTTTAATAATTGATTTTTTATTTTAAATAAATAAGGTATTGTTTTTTGAAAATTATCTTATACCTGAGTTTATTATAAAAACATTTTTTGTTTTAAAAAGGGAATTTTTTTCTAAAAAAATATATTTCATGGAGTTTTTTTTAAATTAAATTTTGGAACTTCTTTTTTTGAATATAGAAAAAAGGGTAAAATATTTTACATTAATAATTTAAACATTTATTTAATAGGTCCCTTTTATTTTTTGGTCTATTTGAATACTAATCTCAGTAGATTTTTTACTATGGTAAAAGATAAATTGTGTCATTTATGTTAAAAATAAGATGATAGAGACAATAAATGGACCCCAAAACATGCTCAAATATTATTATATGAAAATAATTTGACCCTTTACTCCTAAGGAACGAAATTTCAGTTTTAATGGACTCTTTCCCATGAAAATAACATATATAATATTTAAATTAATAAAAGTCACAAAATGACACATTATTTGCCTTAAATATCACTTATGTGTCAACATGAGTAAAAATGTATTTTATGAATTAACTTAAATGAAAATTTTTATATTAATAAAAATATTTTCCTAATTTATTTTTTCTTTACTTTTTGGCCACTAATATGAGATTATGATATTTTTAATATTTTATTTAATTAAAATTTAAAGATGTCACATTCATGTTTTAAATAATACATCATTTTAATGTAGGGTTATCCAAAATAAATATTATAATATAAATTTTATAATGAAATCTATAATATTATTCTCTATCAAGGATTTATATTTCTAATTTTTTAATGAAGAAATATGTATATTAAATAATAACACAATGCTGATATGGTAATGTTTTTTAATATTGAAAATATTGTTACCTTTATAGGTAAACTAAGGGTTAACCCAAATGATATGGTTTAAAATAATTCAAAAACATTTCTAAAAAATATAGGTTGATGTGTATAGAACCATATATCATCTTATCATATAATACATGTCCTTTTGAAGTTATTTTTTTTGATATTGAATTTATTACTTATGGTTATTGTTTTGAATTCCAAAAGTGACCCTCACATCAATTATACAAGAGAACATCCTCCCTCACTTTTTAAAGTTAATTTGAGACATAAATATTGACCATAAATAGAAAATTTCTCTTATAAACGTTCCTATACACATTATAGAGATTTTTATCTTCTCAAAAGTCCATCCCTAATGTCCCTAAGAGGATATATAAAGGAATGTCTCTTAAAAAGTGGCAATATTCTCTACCAACTCTTTCAAGTTTATTTTTTCTTCTACTTTCTTTTTAGGTGTTTTTATATTATAAATTAATTATGCATGTATTAAAGATATTTTGAGATTTTATTTTGATTATGGAACAACCATATTCTAAATTTTATTGAACATATGAAAAAAAACCATTGTGCGTGTGTACGTACGACTTACTGTCTCCACACTATGGTGTAGTCAATTTTTCATCACCACTTTATTTATATGGGTATAATGATGGAATTAAATTATATATTATAATGTGATTTTGATTCTGGAAAAATAAAAAATATACCATATACTTCCTTGCAAGTTCTCTATTAGGTAAATGATACCATTTCTCATGCGCACATATGGCCTAATGTGTCCATGATGAGATGTGATTCATTTTCTCTTTTAAACATTAAAGAATTATTATATAAATTTATATAATGAATAAATATGACAAAAATTAAATTAATTTAACTCTTTAGATAATCTAACTGTATCTTATTCACCTAAACAAGTACTTATACGATAAAACATGTTTATGAAAATGAAGTGGTTAATACACAAAAAGTTGGTAATAATGACTTTTTTTAAATAAATGGTTGATAAGATGATATAAGAAGGTAATAAATGATGTCATAAATATGGATATGGTTGTGGAAAATAGTGGTAACATTTTTTAAAACATTATATATGATTTTTATATATGTACCAAGGAAATCATACAAAAGGTAAGGGTTAATTTCAAAATCTCATTTTTATTACAGATTGTTTATAAGTAAGTATCTACATAGGAAAATTTATATTCCATTTTCATGTTTCTTGAAAACAATTTCTAAAACAATTTTACTATTATCATAAAATTACTAAAATTCATTTTTACACAAGTTTTAATTCTTCTTAAAAGGTTTTAATGGAATCTTTTTACATTTTAAAATTGATGTGTGCTATTAATATTCCTAAAAACTTATGAAATGAATGTTTTTTAACTTATACAACATGAACTATATTTTTCTATTTCATGATGACTTAATGACTGGATGTTTCCCTTAAAATGATACAATTTTATTTTCAAAGAAAATGTTTTCTTTTAAAATTGAGTGATACATTTTTAAAAAATGTTCTCTAAATAGAAAGAATATTTCCTACATGAATTATTTTCAATTGATCTCTCAGAATTATTTTCCTTCTAAGATAAAATAATTTTATGTTACTTCTTCTTTAATAAGGTTATTTTTCAAGGAATATATCCCTATAGTTTATATTGTTGTTTTATATTAATGATATAATGACACATATGAAACCTATTTAATTTTGATAGGTTATGTTATCATGGAATGATGTGAATGAGACCCATTTCATTTCATGGGATCTGATTTAGTGAATTATTTATGTTCTTATAAAGAAATATGTATGGTTTTCATTATGTTAATGTTGGGACCTATATCTCTGTTGACACTCTTTTTTTCATCACATTATCTAAAAAGAATGTAAAGGGAATATACTTAGGAGAAATTGATTCATCCTTTGAAGAAAACATCAAAAATAGATAAAGGCATGAACAAGGCTTCAAAATAACATGTGTCGCGCAAGTTCCATCACTATCATGCAAGTCCACTTGTGCGATGCCTAATGTTCATGCAAGTGACTTGCACACCCTAAAGGATAACTTCCCGGGTCTTATCCAGCCTATAAATAGACCCTGTGGGCCCCCCATTTTGAGGGATTTTTTTCCAGAAACTCAGATTTGAGCTCCTAGCACCCTAGTCTGTTCTTAAAGATTCTGAAACACTTCTAAGGTAATTTCTCACCTAGAACGGAAGATCTAAAGAGGGGGGGGGGAGGAAGACATAAGTGTTGAAACTCATCAACACTTGCACGCCTGAGTTGCTAGCCCTTAAGGGAAATGTCCACACTTGCGCGCCGCCTAACTCCATCAATAGAACTTGCGCGCCACTCTTCTGGAAGAACCTCAAGATGATTCTAAAGGCTTTAACCAAGTGTCTCTCAAGTATTAATCTTCTGGTTAACCGTCACACAAGTACCCATGTGTCGCACAAGTATACCTGCGCGACTAGGACTTGCACTCCTATGCAGTACCTGCACGCCTTCCAGGACTTGTGCGCCCCTGCATTTTTGGGTTCCCTTCTTTCTCATTTCACCCCTCTTATGCCATTCCACCTCTCCTATTCAAGATTCATTCTTCAAGACACTCTTCAAATCCATTTATGGCATGATTTCTAGATTTGACTTCCTTATCTGAAAGGAATTATGTGGAATATCTCTCAAAACCTAGTTATTTGTATATCTTTATGTCACTAAAGATTGAGATTTCATTCATTCAACATCATCCTTTAAGATGAGAGAACTTAATAACCTGGGCCTCCTTTTCAAGAATAATCCCTAGTCATAATTCTTAACATGGGCCTCCTTTTTAGGAATAATCCCCAGTCATAAAATCGTAATATGGGCATCCTCCTTAGGAGTAATCCCCAAGTCCCTTATTTTTTCAAGTCCCTTAACATGGGCCTCCTTTTCAGGAATAAGCCCTAGTCATAATTTCTATTAACCAGTCCTAATTTACCTTTAATCTGGGATTCCTTCTTAGGAGTGAAACCCAATCATAAGTCCTCTCCTAATTTGAGCCTCCTTTTCAAGAGTAAGCCCCAAGTTAGAGTATTTAAATCTCCATTAAGCACATATACCATTATGGACCTTGTTCGTTGATTTCTTCCCTCAATTGAATCCTAATCTTCATTTATCTGGGCATTCATAAACACATAATCCCCACATCATTTCATCTTTCGTGGCATAATTGTCTGGTTTCACCAATACCTCCTGTTTCTCAAAACGATCATGACTCACGTGAGAATAGAGTATAAAAGTTATCATGACTACTTTCTTTGAACCATCAATCATGCATAAACATAATACTCTCTTACTTGAACTACGTGGGTTCTGATTCCTTTTCTAAACAAAGGATGCGTACGAAGCCCATCTGCGGGTTTGATCCCAACTCTGAAATAATCCATGTCCTTCTGAATGACAATAAACTTCAAGTTCCCCCTGAGTGGCTTTAAAACCAGCATGGTCATCATAATGACCAAGAGACTTCTATATAAATGTGTCGAAGGATACCATTGACCAATAATCTCTAATTAATACGGATGATTCTCTATCGATGAAGAACCTCGAATACATATAAAAGATTCTCTAAATTTTCTACATATTTAATCATTGATTTTCAGATCTGAAGGAAAGCCCATTTTATACTTGGTAATGTATTAAGGATTCATGACCATAACTTAATCTATAAAGATAGTCCCGAGGTAGACAATAATTCCCCTAAAAAGGTGTGATGAGTCCGACATCCCATCCTCTCGACCAATGCAAATTCCTAAGCCTCATCAGTCCACAAACTAATGAGCACCTACCTTTGGAAAGTAGGTCCAAATGGATGTGGAATCATTTTATGTTTTTGGTTCTACGAACAAACCTATTAGAAACTGATCGGAATGTTTGAGCCTTCAATCAAGGAAGTCAACCCCGAATTCCGAGGGAAACAAAAAAATAGTGAACCCGATGTGAATCCTTAACCAAGATAAAATGATGTTTTACCTATTTTTTAGGCCCCTATTTAAAACTCAATGATAGGGCCTACAAAAACAATCATTGAAATATGTTCTCATATAAAAGATGTAGTGGATGAATTTATCTTGATTACGTCTGTTATATCAGACAGGCACTATTTTGCAAGATCTTCTACATTTCCATAATGGCTCCTCTCAAGTTCACACCTGTGAATACTGCTGCTACAAATGCCACTACTGCTACTCCTGGTGGATCGTCATCCGCTCTAAGGATGACATCACCTACCCAGCATCTTCAACGCTGGGTATCAAATGCGCTGGTTAAGTAGTACCATCAACACGGTACCATCCCAACTCTAGAGGCTTCCTGATAAGCCCTCCAAGTGAACAACTCACACCGGTCGTCCAAACAACGATGACCAATGATCAAGAAGAAGGCGGTGCTAACCACTGTCTCCAACTGTTTCGGGTCGTTATCCCTAGAATGCAATCACCATTCACTCCCATATTCTAGGGAGGTGAATGAGCAGGTCCCTCAGGGCATTAATTCAAAAAAGCAGGAGTCCATCCTGAGGGCTCTTATCAACAATCGCCGCCAAACTCGTGTAGCAATACCCCCTCAACATGATGAGGGTACCGACTCCAGGTGTTCGGCTTAGTTTCCTCGAACCCGAGAAGGCAAGACAAACCACCGGAGGCGGAATCCGGTCAACAATGAGTAGGTTCTCATCTTTGCCGTCTCGGGAGAAGTCCACCAACCTATCTTGGTGGCAAGCAACGAGCAGGCACATACACCTGTCCGTTTTAATTCCGTTGTCTAGTAGGTTCTTCTGGCAGCATCACATCAATCCCGCCATGCAATTCCAGTGGAGTACTATAGGCAGGAACATACACCTGTTTATACATCATCAGCTAGTCAGCAGGCTTGTCTGACTACACATGATGGAGCTCGTCAACCACGTTTGATAAAGTGAAATCAGAAGGCACATACACCTGCTAGTATTAATCAAGCCTACCAACAGTCTCACTTGGTAGCACACAGAAAAGTCAGTCAGAAAGCTCCGATGAAAAACAGGAGGCAGACTCAACTCCACACTTGAGTACTGTCAGGATTCACGGATAGGAAAAGGTGGATAGAAGCAGGCACATACACCTACTCCAAGCACGGAATGGAAGAATATCCCTGTCCCAGTAGCTGATGTCACCAACCATATTTTATTAATGGTGAAAGAGTAGAATCAAATCTATACTCATATTTTGGACACTTGCCAGGATATTATAACAGCTTCAGCAGCATTTCGGGGAAAGACACATAAATCTATCCCTACCAGTGGAGTGACACATCAACAGTTCACTCTGGAATAGACACACACATATGTTCCACTCCAAGAGGGTTGTGGTGAATACTCCCCCATATCATACGGACAACCAAGTCAGGCATATACACCTGATTTGAGTGGAGATTGTCAGCCTAACCTGGCCATCTTTCCTGATCAGGCACATACACCTGCTCAGAGTAGCCACTTTCTTCAACAAGTGGTTTCCAAAGTGAGTAAGAAGGTGTCTAAGAAAAAGACCCGCCCAGTACAGTCAGGAGATCAAGAGCCAATCTGTAACAAGGCCTTGCTCGATGCTGGAGTTTATGAAACCCTTAGAAAGATATCTATTAGAATTCAAGATTCTAATCCCTCATTTCCCAATAGTGAGAACATTAATTCTGAAGGCCATCAACAGACACTTCCTCATGAAGGCTTGCTTCATGACAATTTGTTCGATCTCGAAGTTTCAGCTTCAGATGAGATCCATAGGAACCCTCTGTATGGTCAGAAGACCAAGGAGCAAGAGATTTCATCGTTTTCTTTTACCCATTATGGTGGTCCTCCCCATGATGATGAATTTCACTATGAATTTCCTCTCCACAGTAGTGATGCACATTTCCCGAAAAATGCTCCAGTGGACAATATAGTAACAAGAAATCCCTATTATCTTGAGGCACTTACAAATGTGAAACCGGTCATGTCTGATGCTTCATCACTAGCAGGTGAAATACTTTTTCAATCAGAAGATAGCCCAGGGTGTAGGTCATTCTCTGTACCACCCCTATGTCATGCATCTTCTAGTTTGATCAATGAATTCTCTACCAATTTTGTTGAATCTGATGAAGCAACAAGGAAACACCAACTATGGTCAAATCAGGTAGAAGAATATTCATTGAATGATAAAGAGGAAATGCTGAACATGAGAAAACAACTCGAAAAAGGTGAAGTACCATTCATGTTTTGGCCTCTGGCTGACTCTCAGTATGACATTCCAAAGATGTTGATGGAAGATGGAATTCATGATATTCGTCTCAACATATGGAAAACTCTTCGTCTGTTGAAGAAGAAAGTATTATCATTTTATGAATATGAAAATCATCTTAAGATAATAGAATGGTTACAACGTCAGATTGATTTGGCATCTCTATCAGTCTCTCGATATCCGAAGGATGAAAAGCAGCAGAGAGCCCTTCAACGTTCATGCCTTGGTGCACTAAGAAGATAGTGTCAGTTAATTGCCAATGCCCCATCTGGTATTCATGTCAGAGGTTAGGGTATTCACATAGCACTATATTTCATGGTGCTCTCCAGTCAGCAAAGCCCGCCGAAAATGGTCACATGCAATGTTATTGCCCATGGTCGGCCACAGTCAATGGGCTTTGTTTGTAATCAAAAGCTTGCCCAAGAACAGGCTTCAACTAGTTCCTCTCAAAATCACGCATATAGAGAACAAGTTGTTGAATTACTCCTGCATCAAGCAAACTATAATATTGAACAGGCCTCTCCTATAGAGCAAGCACATCATCAAGTGACAGAAGTGTCGGAAATCATCCAATGGTCTTTTGAACCAGGTGATAAAAGTGGATATAGGTTAATGCATCCTGCTAATTTCCGGACTAAGGTTCACAAGATCATGAGAGATTTTAAGAAAATCTCAGACATAGCATGTCAAGAGCCACCCCAGCTTACCAGACTGGGGACTCTTTCAAACCAACCCTTGGAATCAACAAATAGGATTCAAGGAGTTGAGCGGGAATAGTAGGAACAGCCCCAGTCCACTGGACTGGGGACTTTTTTCAAATCATTAATCCCCTCCTCAAAGAAAGTTGGTTATTTCTCGATTGGGGAAGAAGCCTCACGAGGAACGAAGAGCCAAATTATCAAGAGATTCCCTCCAAATTACGGTTCGTCAAGAAGTTCCTAAGGGATCGAATCAACAAAAGGCAATGTCTCATCAAAGACATGGAAGAAGACAATATCAAATAAATGCTGATAGAAGGGATGCGATGCGTTATGAATCAAACAATTTCATCAATTCTGTTGTTGCTGATCCACAAAATGAGGCACACTCAGGGGACTCAGATGAAGAGGTTCCTGCTCAAGAAGATGTACACACCAATACAAATGAAGAAGGTGTGTGTACACAAAATCAAAGGATTACTCAGAACCTAGGTAATCTTTCCAGTTACCCACTTCCCCCTCTTCGAAAAGGATCTAACAAATGGAGGGGAAAGAATCGGGTTACATATCCTTCCTCTGAAGAAGGCCAATCACTCTCACTAGAGAAAAGGTTTGCACAACAGGAGGAACAAATAAAGGTATTAAGGAGGTTTAATGAAGAACGACTTCAGGGTAGTCTTCTTCGTGAGCGTGCTGGAGTCAGTCAGCCAAGGGAATTTGTTGCAGCTGCTGAGATGGATCAAGAATATCCTCCTCTATCAGTACACCCTCATAGGGCTAATCCTACGGGTCAAGTGCAATAACAGTTGGCAGTGCTACCATCAGTTGCAGCACCAGCCATCACATCTGTCCAAGCTCCAGTAATTGCACCTACCCAAGTCCAAGTTCAACCGGATGTTTCTCCAAAGTTAATAACTACCATTGAGTCATTAACTTCTTGTTTAGAAACTTTAGAAGGGAAATGTGCGCATGTTCAACCAGAAAAGAAAGTTTACCCTGAATGGGTATATTCAAACTCTCCTCAATCCAGTTTTGGAAACCCTGTATTCCCTATTTTCAATGGATCAGGTGATCCAAAACATCATTTGACGCATTACGTGTCTTGTTATGATCCTATGATGGGAAATCTGGAGCAGCAAGAAGCAGTAAAACTTAGATTCTTCGTATGGACCTTGCAAGGACCAGCCTTTGTCTAGTAAAAAAGCTTGCAATCCCAGTCAATTACCGGATGGGAGGTTCTTCACCAAAAATTCCTTCTTCGGTTCAGATCAACTTTTCCAAAGATAATATTTTTCAATCTTACAAACTGTAAGCTAAGAGAGAATGAAAGGGTCTCAGATTTCATTGCTCGCTGGAAGGGATTAACATATTCCCTATGCTTAGCACTCCCTCAAGAGGAATTGTTGCCAATCTATGTGGAAAATTTGCGTGACAAATTACGCACGTCGTTGATCCCTGTGAAATACACAGGAGGGTTTCGAGACCTTACTTCAATTGCTCAGCAGATTGAAGATTCCCTTATATAGCCTAAGGCTAAATCTAGTGTAATTCCATCAGCTCTAGGAAGGAGAATGGGTAAAGAAGAAACTGCTACAGTTATGCTTAAACAAGCACCTGTACCTATTAATACTTCAAAACCATCATCTTCTCGAAGGGCTCCACCTCCTGAGCGCCACCAAAAAAGGCTGTTTCATCCAGATGATCAAAGAGATCAAAGATGAAAATAATTTAAATATTTGAAGATCAAAACAAACTCTTTCCAAAATGAACAAGTTCCTGGTTACTTCATTTCAGCACTGGAAAATAATCCGGTTCAACTACCAAAGCCCAAGAGGCCAAACAAGGAAGGAGATGAATACCATCCCAATTATTTCCCATTTCATCAAATGTTGGGGCATCCCATCTAGGAGTGTTTTGTCTCCAGAGACCTTCTGCAAAAGATGGTCTACTCGGGAAAATCTAAACTGAAAGGTTCTTCAGCTCAGGTAGCATGTCTTACTGCTATAGTTCTAGAGGAGGAAGGCGAATGGAAAGAAATCAAAATAAAAAATGCACAAAAGTATGATGATTGGATGGTCAGAAAGGAAATAAACCGAACTCATGCTATTTTGCGAACACAGTTAACGAAACCGATTGTGTCTTCTACCATGAATGTTTCGGCAAAACCCTCTTCATCAGAGGGAATTTCCTCGAAGAAACGACATGATTCAAAGAAAGAAAAATAATCAGAAGAAGATGAGTATGTGTCAAATCCTAAGTTGTCTTTGACTCTGGTAGACTTCATGCCATCTACTTCAAAGACACGGGCACCGCCCCACCAAACGACACAACCTAAACAGGCTAATCAGGAAAAGTCTTCATCAGACGAAGAGTTAATATTTGTTTCTGTTAATATGATTCAATTAACAGATCCATATGAAAGTTTCAGTTTCGATTTCGATGAACCTGAATTCCTTGTATCAAATAGGGGAATTAGAGGAAGTTCTTGAGGCTCAGGATACAAGGGAAGACGTGGATCTTTCAGAAGCCACTAATCCAATTTTACCCCTGCAAGATCTGTGTACGCAGCAGAAACTCGTGGTAGAGCCCTTCAGCAAGCTCAGCAAGAACAAGCAAGTTCTTCTACCAATAGAAAATTCAGTCCTTGCACAGTTATATTGGAAGACCGGATGAAGGTTACATATTCTTCATCTCAGCAAGTAAATGGATCTAATCGTTCTAATCTTCCAAAACCAAGAATATTGCCAACTCCTATCCCATTACAAGATGCATCAACTTCCAAAGCATCTGCTTCCAAGGTACCTTCTAAACCACATGTTCTTGTTGGGAAACGCAGACCTCTGGATCAAAAGTATGATGTATTGAAACACTTGGCCCAAGTACCAGACATGTTATCAATTATGGATTCTTTTAATCTATCAAAATAACTTCAGGAAGCACTCATCGAGGCTTTGTAATGTCCTCAGAAGTTTGAAACTGAAATTGTTGCAGCTGAAGTCTATCACATAGAGAATAATCCTACAAAATGCCATGCAGTAATATCTTTTAACGATGAAGATGGAGATGATTTTGTGCATGGGCATATAAGACCTTTGTACTTATCTGGAAAGGTTAATGTTGTAGATTTCCGAAGAGCTTTCATTGACAATGGTTCAGGAGTCAACCTCATGCCCATTGGTACACTTCACTGACTAGGCCTCACAGAATCTGATTTATCTCTTTCTACCATGATGTTACAAGGATTTGATACAAATGAACAAGAACCACTGGGTGAAGTTACACTCAGAACTCAGTTTGGAGATCTTGTATCCAATTCGGATTTCATTGTTGTTGATCAAGACTCATCTTTCAGCATCTTGCTTGGAAGACCCTGGCTACATCAGCATGCAACTATCCCTTCATCATACCATCAATTTCTTAAATATTGATTCAATGGTCATGTTGGGACATTTTATGGTGATAAGGCCCCGTTCAAGTCATGTGAGTCTCAATACATTGAGGAAGAATTCTATCACATGAAGGGAAGGGAGAAATCCACAACAAAGGGGATTACCAAAGTTAATGCTCCATATGGTTTGGAGAAGATTCCAGTAAATCCATTTACACATGTGAGTATAGATTTTGTGTTTCTATCAGTCATATTGACAATATAGACCCAAATCAAAATACTCTTATGGAAAGATTCATAATGTCAATTATGCCAATCGATTCAGACAACATGGGAGAAATTGGTAACCTACCAAGCAGTGATGAAAGAAGAAATGATGACGTCTTCATTTCATCTTCTGAAATCCAACAAGTCTATATATCGCCAATTAGTCCATAAGAAGTTATAGAAACATCGGAGGTGAACAATGATGTTGATTCTTAATCCATCATCTCCTCTTTATTAACCAAAGAAGACCATTCATCATCAATCGGGTCAGAAATGGAAGCTTCTTCTTCAAGATGTGAAAATTTTGACATCTCTTCTGATCATGAAAATTCTGCTTTATCATCTACTATGAAAGTAGAAATAGAAGAAATAACACATGATGAAGAAGAAGAGGAAGATCTCAGAGATTATCCTCCAGCATTTGAAGAGGGTATCTCTACCATAGTGGATAAACTCAGAGAAATAAATCTGGGTACAAAAGAAGATCCATGCCCCACTTTAATCAGTGCGGCCATGACTATTTAAGAGAAAGAGATGTATATTTCTTTTATAACAAAAAATAGAGATATATTTGCTTGGAACTATACAGAAATGCCCGGGCTTGATCATGATGTTGCTACTCATCATTTGGGTTTACCAGAAGAACATCGAGGATTTAAGCAAGCCGCGAGAAGAACACACCCAACTTATGCTTCAAAGATTGAAGCTGAAGTGGATAAGCTTATCAAAGATAACTTCATCAGAGAAGTTCAATATCCCAAGTGGTTGGAAGATATTGTCCCTGTAAAGAAGAAGAATGAACGAATTAGAGTTTGAATCGATTTCTGAGATCTTAATCGGCATTATCCTAAGGATGATTTCCCAGTTCTGATTACAGAACTTTTAATTGATGCAATAGCTGGCTATGAAGATCTTTCCTTCATGGATGGATATTCTGGATATAATCACATCCGAATGGCCCTAGAAGACGAGGAATCCACATCATTCAGAGCCCCTCAGGGTGTGTTTTTCTACCGGGTAAGGCCCTTTGGTTTAAAGAATGCAGGTGCTACATATCAGCGTGCCATGCATCGTATCTTCAAACCCTTCTTAGGGAAGTTTGTTGAATGCTATGTAGATTATTTGGTGGTTAAATCCAAACAATGTTCTAAACACTTCGCTGATTTGGATGTCATATTCCACAAGCTTCGACAACATAATTTGAAGATGAACTCCTTAAAATGTGCTTATGGGGTAACCTCAGGAAAATTTATTGGATTTTTTGTATGCCATCATGGTATTGAAGTCGATCCGGAGAAGTCCAAGTCAATCCTTGGTATGTCACCTCCTTGAAATTTGAAATAATTAAGAGGACTTCAAGGACACTTACCCTATATTCGGCGTTTCATCACCAATTTGGCAGGCAAAAGTTTACCCATCACCAAATTGATGAAGAAGGGAGTCACTTAACAGTGGACTGAAGAATGCCAAGAAGCATTCGATATTCTCAAGAAATACCTCTTGAGTCCACCGGTACTCATTCCACCTGTTGAAGGAAGACCACTTATCCTCTACTTAACAGCTCTAGAGTGATCATTGGGTTCCTTTCTTGCTCAAAAGAATGATGCTGGAAATGAAAAAAACCTTTACTGTCTCAATTAAACTATGCATGAAGTAGAAACTAGATAATCAAGTATTGAGAAGTACTGCCTGGAATTAATCATTGTAGTTCAGAAGTTGAGACACTACCTGTAACATCACGAGGTCCAATTGGTATCTTGCAATAACCCGCTCAAATTCATCCTTAGTCTTCTAATGCTTATAGGACGTCTGGCAAGGTGGGTGGTTATTTTGCAGTAATTCGCCATTCATTATGTGTCTCAAAAGGTGATAAAGGGCCAATCTCTGGATGATTTCCTAGCTGAACACCCTTCATTGGAAGACACATCTTCAAATATTGAACTCCCTGATGAGGATGTTTTCTCTATTCAAGAAAGTCCTCAGGCATGGGAAATGTATTTTGATGGTGCTTCCAGAAGTCCATCAGGGAGGAAAATGGAACATCCTAAATTCAACAAATATGGTTTAGGAATTGTGCTCATTTTTCCAGAAAAGGTAGTGTTACTTTATTCCTTTTTATTGTGAGAAGGTGGTACCAATAGTGAAGCAGAATACCAAGCTCTCATCGCAGGCTTGGAATTATCACTTCAAGAACAAGTGAATCACTTAAAGGTGATAGGTGATTCAGACATGGTAATAAAACAAGTCAATGGGGATTATTCCATCAGAATAGAAGAACTAATCCCTTTATATGATTATGTCAGAGAGTTAATGGCGGATGTTCCTTCAGAACTGACATTTTCTTATGTCCCAAGATCACAAAATGCTCAAGCTGATGCACTAGCTAACATAGCCACAGCTCTGGCAGATCCAAATCAGGACGAGACAACCATCATTATTGCCCACCATCGTGCAATTTCACCGTATTTATGAATCAGAACAGAGGAAATTAATAAAATTAGTCCCATTCCCAAACCGTGTGGTCATACTACAAGATGGATGTCACCTATCATGGAATACCATCAAAATGGAACACTTACACCTGATAGAGCCAAGAAAGAACAAATTCGGCGATGTGTGGTCAATTTTACTCTTTATGATAGCCCAAATCAACTAGATAAAATTCTCTACAAACGTGGTTTTGATTGCATTCTCTTCATATGCATTGATGGTGAAGAGACAATGGCTGTCATGAAAGAAGTTCATGCAGGTGTCTATGGTGCCCACCAGTCTGGGCATAGACTGTCTGATCAAATTCCGAGGCTTGGATACTTTTGGCCTTCAATGATAAAATATTGCGTTGATTTCACAAAGAAGTGTATTTCATGCCAAGTACATGCCAACTTCATTCATCAGCCTCCAGAGTTTCTTCATACAGCTAAATACTCATGGCCATTTTTTACATGGGGAATGGATGTGGTGGGACCTTACCCTTCGGCTACGACCAAGTAGTTTAAGTATGTTCTTACTACTACTGGCTTCTTTTCCAAATGGGCAGGGGCAATACCTCTCAAGGAAGTCAGTTCTAAATGCGTTGTTCGCTTCATCAAGTCTAACATCATTACCAAATTTGGTGTCCCTCATACCATATTGACAGACAATGGCACCAACTTCTGTTCATCCGAGGTGAAGAAGTTATATAAAGAATACAACATCAAATCCAACCATTCATCTCGGTATCATGCAGCAGCCAATGGCTAGATAGAAGCCTTAAACAAGACTCTTTCAAGTATACTGCAAAATATGGTGGATAAAGATAAGAAGTCATGGCATGATAAACTCTTTCATGCTTTATGGGCTTATCGGACTACCACTCGCACTGCAACGCGGTCAACTCCATATTCATTGGTATATGGAATGGAAGCAGTCTTGCCAATTGATGTTCACCTACCCTCGCCTAGAGTTTTCATTTCTGATCAGTCATATACAGATGAGCAATATCAAAAGCAATTGAATGAATTGGAACGGTTAGATTAGAAAATAGTTTGCACTTTTCACCACTTGGAAGTCTATCAGAATCGAATAGCATGAGCTTTTAACAAAAAAGTTCGTCTCTGTTCATTCACTCAGGGAGAATTGGTATTAGTTCTCAGGAATCCAATGATACCAGGAAAGAAACCTCCCAAGCTTGAGCCAAAATGGGAAGGACCTTAATCAATACATAGGGTCTATTCCAATAGATCTTATTCATTAATCTCGATGGATTGAGAACTCATCACTACTCCAACCAATGCCAGATTTTTGAAGAAGTATTTTGTATAAACAAAAAATATTTACTAAATGGTCCGGTATGACCTTAAACTACACCACCGTACAACAAGATGTTAAACTGCATCATCAATGGTCCATGCATATGACCATAAACTATTCGCACATACGTCCAGCAAGACGTTAAACTGTGTCTCCTTCATCATCCATGTTGTATGACGTTAAACTATACAACAATGGTCCATATATATGACCTTAAACTATTTTTACTTTTGTCCCACATGATGATAAACTGTGAAAAAGTTTCCTAAATGGTCTGGTATGACCTTAAACTGCACCACCATCCAGCAAGACATTAAACTACATCATCAACGGTCCATGCATATGACCCTAAACTATTGTCACATCCGTCTAGCATGACGTTAAACTGTAAAAAGTACCTAATCCATCCAGAAAGATGTTAAACTGTGTCTCCTTAATCTTACTTTCTATATGATGTTAAATTATATAGCAACGGTCTATACATATGACATTAAAAACTATTTGTATTCCTTTTGTCTCACATGTCGTTAAACTGTGACGTCCTAACTACATGACGCTAAACTGTATAGAAGTCCCTTACGTCCAACATGACATTAAACTGCACCATCCATGGTCCATGAATATGACCCTAAACTATTCTCACTTTTTTCCAACATGACGTTAAACTATTTTGTCCCCACCGTCCTAACTACATGACGCTAAACTTTACAGAAAGTCCTGGATATGTCCTGCATGACATTAAACTATGTATCGTTAACATTGTTGTTATCTCTAGTTTCTCACACAGAGTATGACTCACGTGAGCTTAGAGAAAACCTCAACCATAACACTCTCTCTAGGATACTAACCATGTGTAAGTCCCAACAACATCATTTTTTAGGTCGTTGTCCCTAAGAACAACTTGATTGTTAATTCATTCTTTAATTGAACTATGTGTACTTTGACCCTTGCCTTCTAGGTTGGGTATATAGGAAACCTCCCAAGGTTCAATCCCAAAATCAATCTCTTAACATCGGTTCACCTCCATCTCATACGATGTTGATTCGTGAAACAACCCCTAGAATCAATATCTTTACATTGGTTCACTATCTTCCTTGTTATACAACATTAAACTATACAACACTTTTGTCCAATATGACAATAAACTACAATATTCATTGATACCCTCACCTGATATGGAACCATTATTTACATTGATTTTTCAATCATGTTTCATTTCAAAGACTACGTGCATACATGGAAATTCCCAAACCTTTTATCTTGGGTTAAACCATCATTGTACTAAAGTCCCCTTTTACCCTTCACATGTATAAACCAAATTTTTACATAGGGTATTTCTAGAACTACGTGGTCTTGATTATCATCCTTATGGGATACGTTGGAACGTTTGAGTGTCCCACTAATCTAGCCCCATGTCTTTTGGGCCTAACCCCAAATTCCACTTTCAGTCCATTGGCTGAATAGTCCCCATGAAAACACACACTGTGTATTTCTTATAATTGTCCAAGCTTTATGACCCTAAACTAAGATCTCTAATCATTTTTGTCCCAAACGACGTTAAAATATACTTTAAGAACTATGTATGGCTTGATTCCCATCCTTATGGGATACGTAGTGAAGTCCAACATTTCCGGTCAGGACCCAGCCACAACATGATTATGGTTAGCATTGATATGTGTATCTCTGTATACATTGAACAATGCCCATGTTTATGTGTCATAATCCTAACCTTAAATATTTTCAGATCTTCATAACCCTTTTCTTGACTTTTAGTCACAAATATGTCAAATTTCTGAGAGTTCTTTTACCTGACTATGCAGCACGTGCCCTTAGGCGGCCTTGCATAAATAGTCTACATAACAGACTTGTCAACCAAAAGATACTATCATTTGACTATGCAGCTAATTCCCTTAGGTGGCCCTGTATAATTCAACCCCCTAACTGTTTTGTTAAATAATATTAACTTCATTCTTGGGAAGAAAGCCTTTTTTGTCCTTATTGGTCTTAAATGACAGTATGTAGGGATCTGCAAAAATAGCCATCCCTAACATATTTGTCCCATATCCATTTTCATGATCTGAAAGTATTCATGCCTATGGTTTATATTCTCCTTCCCTACATTTGGTTCAGACCTTCGTAGACGTGATATCCATCTAGTTCTTCAATAATCTTGTTTGAAAATATCTTCTCCATATTCAAGTACCTCTTTCCATAAAACATACTCTATACTTTGGAAAATTTGAATCTCCATTAACTTTCACTAGCTTTTAGCAGTAGAAAGGTAAATTTCTAAGAGTTCTTTTGCCTGAATATGCAGCATGTGCCCTTAGGCGACCTTGTATAAATAGTCCACATAACAGACTTGTCAGCCAAAAGAGGCTATTTATATGACTATGCAGCCAATGCCCTTAGGTGGCCCTGCATAATTCAACCCCCTAACTGGTTTGTTAAATAATAGTAACTTCATTTTAGGAAACTACTTCTTCTGATGCCTTTTAGCTCTTTTTCATATCATTCCTCGGATTCAAATATTCTTAAGCCATAGTTTACATATTTTCCCTCATATTTGAGTATTGTAATATGTTTTCAGATAAATTCTCAAGGAATTGATTCAATTTTAATCCATCTCGGTCAAATCTATTTCGACCTTAAAACATTAGCCTTTTTTATGTCCGACGTGCATGAATTTAAACTTCCCACAAAAAGACAAAGGAACCCTGAATAAAAGTCAAGTTCCAGATCACTAAACATACATTTTGTATGATTTAATTAATATTGAGCTATTAAAATGTTCTAAGTTTGTAGGGTTATTTATATTAATCCTAGTAAAAATCAAACTATGCTTACTAGGCTCATTGGCTTAGCTAAAATTTAAAGAAGGTAGTGAAAAAATGCAAGTAAAAATGATTGAAGGTGAAAGTGTTTTTCATTGATACACAGGAGATAGAAGGACATTCATAGAATGGAGTCTCTTCCCTTTTTCGGGAATTACAAAAGACTGTCAACATAAGTCTTCACTTTATGTACACCATCCCGAGCTTCATCAGCAGCTACTTGAAGCTTGTGCACTCGACCAGCTTCACTCTTCTCATCTTGATGGAGTGCCTTCTTGGCATCTGCAATGCCTTTCATACCATTCGATTGAGTTCCCTCCAGTGAATTATTGAGCTGATCAAGTTCCCCAGTAACAACATCTAATTGTTGCTGGAGCTGCACCAGCTGGATGACTTTTTCTTTGATTTTATGCTTCAGCTCCTTCATGTTGGCAGTATAATCAGCATCATCTCAGGATACCTCAGCCTCAAATTCGCCAATGTTAACTGACAGTTTCACCCTGGTCAGGAATCTGCGACACTTTTTCTCCTGCTCCGTCCAAAAGATGACCTGTTTCACTACGGCATGGATCTTTTCATATCCAAAATGGCCAAGTCCAAGCATGAAAAACTTGGATGACAATCGGGGGATCTTCAATGATAGCTTTTATAAAGGCACCACATATATGATTTTCCATATGTTGTTCCACACCTTGCATCGTGAAAATCTGAACTCTTTAAGCTCCTCTGGGTCTGATTCAATATCATCATCACATGGGGGAATGTAATCTTGTATTAATGCACTTAAATAAGTGCCATGTTATGCTCCTTCCCCCCTGACCTGTGCTTCTTCACTTTCAATTCCCGTTGGGGCAGAGCCTAAGGCCTCACTTCCAGATCTAGCCACTGCAGTTGTTGGACCTTCATGATTAATTGAAAGCTTTGGTTAGCTTCAAAGGATATCAAAAGAATCGATTGTCTTGAAAATTAAGTACAATCACAAATATTGTTATTCCTTACCCGATGGTGGATCAGCAACCTGAGAAGACTCTTCCCCATCTTTCCCAGTCTCAATAGGATCTTCAAGATGGTTCATAGGAGGGTTTACTAGGTTCATCTCTACTAGAGCAAGTGTTTCTGCAATGGTAAGGTTGACATCAATGTCCACACCCTCTTCAGGTATTGGCAGTTCAATAGCTTCTATGGATGGAACTGCATATTATTTTCAGTCATGATTAGAAGTGTAAATTTTAAAAAAAATTACTAGGAGAAGGATAACACTCACACCCAAGATCTTCTAAATCACGTGAAAACATAGAATGATTATAAAAATATTCTAAAGACATGCCATGATTCATCATTTCATCCAATGATATTTTAGAATCCTGGTTAGTCTCAGTAGTGGGAGCTTTTGATGTGTCTTCTTGACAACTTACGTCCTGCAGTCCCTGACCCTGGACAACATCTTCGGGTAAAATCACAACATCAGTTGCAACAGTCGCCAGAAGCTCTAATGCAGGAGTTGAACCTAATGTATCATAGAATGGAAGTCAGTCGGTGTTTCGTTCAATATTTTTATGAAGCATTCTTGACTTACCAGAAACAGGTTCTTCTCTTCTTTCAACAGGAGCAGGAGGGATACTGGGAATAGATGATAGCTCTTCTCTGGGAGCAGCCGAGTCAGCTTGGATATGTGATTATTCCACATCACCCTCCATGTTCTTTGATGGAGGATCTGTCCTTTCCCTCAGGGGGGAATTTTAAGTAGCCCCTACAATCCTCCAGAAATATGAGTAACCATGTTGTTATAGGTATAGACTCATGATTACCCAAAGTACATACCGCTGCTAATGAAGCATTTAGCTGTGTACTTCCTCCTTCTTTGACTTTGGTTCTTTGGTTTTTTGGGAGTATTGGTAGTCTCCCTTATTTTCACTTGAATTGGCGAATGGAAGGCTATGCCCAACGCTTCTTTCATGGCCTGGTGTCCTGGAGATATCTCGCCTGGTTCGTGGGGAGAATCAGTAGCATCCCCGATGGTAGTACCACCCGGGCTATACTGTGGTGAAGGAACCTCAGTTCCTTTGATTGCAAGCTGCAAGAAGAAGAAAATAAATTCCTTAAGTAACAAAGCTTCAATTGGAATCAAGTTGCAAAGCAAATAAGGAAAAAAATTACATATTCAGGAGCCACATAATCATGCCACTCTTCATCTCCAGAACCACCAGCCCCCTCAGTGGTGCCACAATCAATCATTTCCTTCACCCTCTTGGTGACAAGAGCAGACTCATTAGTGGAATATATGAGCATTTATAGCTCTATGATGTAAGCCCGCACTTCATTGGGGTTATCCTCGTATTGGATATTTATAGAATCCAGAAGATTCCCTATTCCAGGAATTTGTAGGCCCTCACACAAATACAGCCAGGCGGTCTCAGTACCACAATATAAACCCTTCCATAACTAGACAACCTCTGCTATTAGATATGAAGGCTGCGGGGAAGGTCCTACAATCTTTGACTTCAATTTCTTCCTAGATCCTACAACTACAGATAGAGAATAAGAAAAGAAGAATTATTGCTTTATAAAGTAGCAGTGATTAAATTACCATAATGAATTAACTCAGTAGGAGTTGATGGAGTGGGTCTTTTAATTCTGGCTGGAGGATTATATCGGGCACGAAACCGCTTTGCGGCTGGTTGTACCTCATTATCCCCATCATGGGAATCCGGTGAATCAGTTCTAGAGTAGGAGTCTGGAGAATCAGCTTCAGGTGCGGAAGCATCACCTTCATGAGGGAGGGTTTCTTTATTTATAGTACTCTTCGTTTTTCACACCTAATATACTGGGTGATTCAGCACCCCTTTGGGGTATGATGCTATCCAGTATTCGTCATAATATGTAGTCAAATTACGTGCCACTTTTTCAATTGGTAGATGAAATACCACCCCAGTCTTCTCCCTTGACGTCAGCAACCATAGTTGCCGAGCAACCATCAGATGTTGCTCTAACCTGACATGTACTGGAGGAGATACAACAATCTGTTGCAGACATTTGAATTGACGTACAAATCTATATGGAGCATAGGCTTCACATATAATTTCTCCATCAATCCTGGAAACTAGCACACCATCCCTGCAAGCTTGCATGTATGCCCTCAAATCCAAATGGGTTGTTCCATCATCAAAAAACCACCCGGTTGGCGTACATCCATAGGGAAAGAAGTTGAAATCCTTAAACACGCTCAGCCTCACTTTCATGTCATAGGCATTAACATCTAATAGAGAAACTCCAGTGAATTCTTACACTGAGGGCCTAAAAGAACTTACAGGAATTTATAATCCATTTTGTACATTGTAACTCTTGAAGTGAGTGGCAATCCATCCCCATAAAACATGGAATGGTACCACTATTCATAAAGCAGATTTACCCATGAAAACATGAAGTAAACTCTTATGAATATTTGCTAAAATGGGGGTATCCATCCCAACCATTTTTCCCTCATCCAATTTTGCCACAATGATGATGGTCCCTGGCCTGATGCCTCCCTTTGAATCCCTGACTGGAAAGAGATAAACGTTGAGCCACATTGCCAATAATCCCGCCAGACGAGTCTTCTTTGGGATCTGTTAATTCACCTCATATCCCCATTTCTAAAACTCTCCTACTTCTTGAGTTGGCCAGAATGTTCTAGGAGCACCCCTCTTCTCAGGTTTTGGGCAGGTGGTAGAATGTTTGGGCCTCTTATCCTTGGATTTCTTTTTCTTGGATCCTTTATCCTTCGGCTCCTTCTCCTTTGGTTCCTTTTATTTCATCTCAATAAAAAGTATATTCATCCACTAATCTGGATAAATATCCTTTCTAGAATGAGTTAACGAGGTATCTGAACTCTTAAGCCTGTGGAAGATCTTAAATAATTCACATGATAAAGGAGGAGTCTTCTCTAAATCATTCTATGTCACCTTTGGAGGAATGAATTCATCATACATATCGCCCAAAAATGGAGCCCCTGAGATCTTTTGGACATCCCACAGACTAATACCTACTTCTCCATGAGTCAGATGGAAAGAATTAGTTTCTGCGCTCCAGTGGCTGAGTATCTCCGGCATGATGTTATCATGTCTATAAACATATGTTTTCCCAACCAAAAAAGCTTCGTATATCACCACTCCTTTCAGATCCTCGAAAAACTCTGAACAGGATTGTCGCACCCAGTATACCCACATCCAAGTTGGCTGCACACCTCCTGCATGACGGAAGTCCCAAATTTTCTTCCAGCCTTTGGATTGATCCATCTGATCATTTCGAAAGATTGAAGGATGAAAATGTGGTTGCAGCTCGGTCATATGAGGTTTTAAATCTGGTGTACAAGGGCTTTGATGCATCATATAGGCCTTCTCCGCTGTTCCAGCATTTATAAATCATCCTCCACATGAGATATTTGCTGAAGCAAAGTTGGTGTAATTTTGAAACCATGAAAATGGAAGATAATTCTTTGCTTCTGGAATAGTGACTTCTCGCAGATGACCATAGCCATACAAAGGAAGATAGGTTCCTTGAGGAAAGTCGAGATTATATTTCTTCAGATACATAGCCAAATCTGGAAGAGTGCTATCTTTGACGATATAATAATCATGGCCAATGATGTTCATCATATCATCAATCTGCTTGCTAGCTAGTTCATCAAATATTCCGGTTCTAAGAGCCATTGATTCTGCACGAAAGCTGAATAAATTAACTTTTATGTAAGTTTATTTTTCATAAAATTTGTGAAGGAATTTCAGAAAAAGGGATAAAGCATTAAGGCGTGCAAGAATGGATGTGTTGCGCAAGTATGGATGTGTCACGCAAGTGTTAATATGTCGCGCATGTTTTGGGCGTGCAAGTATCACCGTGCAAGTCCTATTACCTTGACAACAGCGCGAAAACAAAGAAATAGCGGAAAATGAGCAACTTGTGCAGAGAAAAAGACCTGCACGATGAGAGCTCGAGAATCTGGAATCAGATACTATCCGCGGAAAAGGACCGCGTATTTATAGACTAGGAGGCTCACCTGCGTGCCTCCACCCAGCACGCTCCATCCAGTGTGCTCCAGCCCTGTGCGACTAGAACCTGCGCGCCCAGTGTTGCGCACTGAAAGACATGCGCACTACCTTTACTTTTCATTTCTTCTTTTCCTCAGAGTCACATCCTCATTTCTTTTCGATGCAACTCTGAGGGGGGACTTTTTTGACTCTCTTTTTTTATCACATTGTCTGAAAAGAATGTAAAGGGAATAGACTTAGCAAAAATTGATTCATCCTTTGAAGAAAACATAAAAAATTGACAAAGGCATGAACAAGGCTTCAAAAGAACATGTGTCATGTAAGTTCCATCACTGTCGCACAAGTCCACTTGAGAAACACCTAATGGTCGTGCAAGTGACTAGCGCTCCCTAAAGGATAATCGTCCGGGTCTTCTCCCGCATATATATAGACCCTGTGGGCCCCCCATTTCGGAGGGAATTTTTTCCTGAAACTCAGATTTGAGCTCTTGGTGCCCTAGTCTCTTCTCAAATCTTTCGAAACACTTGTAATGTAATTTCTTACTTATAATGGAAGATCTAAAGAGGGGGAGGAATGCCTAAGTGTTGAAACTCATCAACACATGCACGCCTGAGTGGCCAGCCCTTAAGGGAAATGGCCACACTTGCGCGCTGCCTAACTCCATCAATTGAACTTGCGTGCCACTCTTCTGGAAGAACCTCAAGATGATTCTAAAGGATTTAACCAAGTGTTTCTCAAGTATTAATCTATTGGTTAACCATCGCGCAAGTACCCATGTGTCGCACATGTATACCTGCGCGACCAGGACTTTCGCTCCCACGCAGTACCTGCGCGCCTGCCAGGACTTGCACGCCCCGACCTTTTTGGGTTCCCTTCTTGCTCATTTCACCCATCTTATGCCATTCCACCTCTCCTATTCAAGATTCAGTCTTCAAGACACTCTTCAAAGCCATTTATGGCATGATTTCTTAATTTGACTTCCTTATCTGAAAGGAATTCTGTGGAATATCTCTAAAAACTAGTGATTTATATATCTTTATGTCACTAAAGATAGAGATTTCATTAATTCAACCTCATCCTTGAAGATGAGAGAACTCATTAACCTAGGCCTCCTTTTCAGGAATAATCCCCAGTCATAATTCTTAACCAGTGCCTCCTTTTCTGGAATAAGCCCCAGTCATAAAATCTTAATATGGGCATCATCCTTAGAAGTAAGCCCCAAGTCCTTTATTTTTTAAATTCCCTTAACCTGGGACTCCTTTTCAGGAATAAGCCCTAGTCATAATTTCTCTTAACCAGTCCTAATTGACCTTTAATATGGGATTCCTTGTCAGGATTAAAACCTAATCATAAGTCCTCTCCTAATTTGGGCCTCCTTTTTAGGAGTAAGCCCCATGTTTGAGTATTTAAATATCCATTAAGCACATATACCTTTATAGACCATGTTCCTGGATTTCTTCCCTGAAGTGAATCATAATCTTCATTTATCTGGGTAGTCATAAACACATAAGCCCCACATCGTTGCTTCTTTCGTGGCACAATTGTATGGTTTCACCAATACCACTTGTTTCTCACACAGAGCATGACTCATGTGAGCTTAGAGTGTAAAAGTAATCACGAATTATTTATTTGAGCCATCAATAATGCAGAAACATCATACTCTATTACTCAAACTACGTGGGTTCTGATTCCATTTCTAAACAAAGGATACATAGGTAGCCCATCTGCGGGTTCGATCCCAACTCTGAAATAATCCATGTCCTTCTGAATAAAATAAAATTCAAGTGCCCCACTCAGTGGCTTTAAAACTAGCATGGTCTTCATAATGACCAAGAGACATCTATATAAATGTGTCGAAGGATACCATTGACCAAGAATCTCTAATAAATACAGATGATTCTCTATCGATGAAGAACCTCAAATACATATAAAAGATTCTCTAAACTGCCAACATATTTAATCATTGATTTTCATATCTGAAAGAAAGCTCATTTTATAATTGGTAATGTAATAAGGATTCACGAACATAACTTAAATATATAAGGAGTGTCCCGGAGTAGACAATAAGTCCCCTAAAAAAGGTGTGATGAGTGCAACCTCCCATCCTCTCGACCAATGAAAATTCCTAAGCCTCATCAGTCCACAAAATAATGAGCGCCTACCTTTGGAAAGTATGTCCAAATGGATGTGGAATCATGGGATGTTTATGGTTATACGAACAAACACATTATAAACCGATCGGAATGTTTGAACCTTCAATCATGGAGGCCATCCACGAATTCTGATGGAAACAATCTCCCACTAATTTATTAAGTAAATATTTATATCTCACGTGATAGACTAGACTGTAACGGTATGTGGACACAGTTCGTAATATAAGAGTAAAATTGGGAGTAATCCCGGTTCAGTAATACATGGCTAGAATGAGGAGCGATCTCATTTCAGTAAGGGACTTTGTATACTATTATGGTCTTATAATTGAGTATTGACTAAAATGAAAATGATTTTATATTATTATGTGTAGGTCTTCATTTCATGTCTAATTTTACTCTTCCACGAATTATGTTCTTTATAATTCATGTCTTATGAACTTCTCTGCTTTATTATATAACTCGATATCTTGATAGTTGATATGTAGGATATAATTTTAAAAAAAAATCATGTTCTTATTCCATTATGCTTATGATATGTCTATTTATTACTCCGACTGATCATCTAAGATCATCCTTTTCTTATGTTTATTTTCCCTAGGGTATGAAGAAATACATTAAGTAAGATATTTCAAAAAGGGTTATAGTTATGAAGGAATAAGTGGGGGATGATGTAAATGGTTTATTAATATGTTGTTTTTGTTTCCTTGATTCCAAATACACTAATCCTATATAGTTATAGCATGGTTTTTATGTTATTTAATGAACATTATTCTATTTATGTGTAATATACATGTTGGAAAATTATTTTATTTTATAGTGTGAGTATATATTCACTCACTAACCTTCCCATCAACCATTTGAAATTATTTTTACATTCCTCTATTCATGAGACCATAACCACTTTTTTGAATCATCTTGCATATTGGAATAGATATTACTGATATATCTCTAAAAAATCATCAATAATATCCATCCGACATTAAAAAACTACATATCTTAATAATCACGGATGTTCTCGACAATTTCTCAATAACTTCCATCTTTTAAGGGTCCACCAAAATTCCCTCAAATGAGATTATATGACCCGCGAAAGAATCATTTTTATGTAATAATTCACAATTGATTATTGTTTCATATACATTATCCTTCCTTAGGGTCATAAACTAAATTATAAAATGATATTCATTCTTTTCCTTACCCTTTCAATATATATGAATATCTTCTCTAAATTATAACATAAACAAATCAAGGTAACCTCTAAATAACTATTCCTTAAATCAATGATGATAGTCGGGGAGTCACTAAATCCAAATTGATTCAATATAAATACATTATTATCATTCATCATAAGGAAGGTTTCCTTAGGCATACCATCATTCTTGACCCTCAATCAATGATATCTAGGTTGAATTTATATCTTGGAAAATTATTAAGATCATAGTAATTGATAAAAAATCATCAATACAAGGTAGAGGAACATCTTTTTATGTTTTTTATAGTCAATAAAAAATATGAATTGACCCATAATTATTATAAAAAATAATTGGTGAACCATATTAAAAGATGTTGGGGAATATAAATCCCTTATCAGGATTCTCATATAGATAATTTTTTAATTTATTTAATTCAATTGGGTGCATTCTATAAAGCATATTTGAAATTGTTGTAGCTTATGTTATGAGTCCTATTGAAAAATAATCTTCATGATTTAGAATAATAATTATAAAATATTATATAAATTCATTGATAAATTACCATACAATAAGAATATCCACAATGTTGAGTGTCTCCCCAACCATATGATATTAATACCATTTATACACAGAGATTAAGAACCATATGAAATAAGTAAATATCATTGGACGTTTATATTCTGGCTCAAACTGATATTCCATTATAGGTTCAATAGAAATAAAAAATGTGACATACCTTCATCAAATATTAATATGGGAACCATATAAATGATTCCATTCCATTCAAATAATCATATAAAATTCCATAAAGAGAGGAATAAAAATATTTTTAGGAAGCATAATTCTATACAATTCAATCAGATTGAGACTATATAATTGATATGAAACCCCCATACTAACAATAATTTTCACCTCTAACTCAACATTTAATTATTAATATAGTAATTTGGAACCCTTTGAAAATTACTTTCACATAAAATAGCTAGAAGAGACAAAATAAAATTACACATTAATTGTTCTATAGTGGATAATAATTGTACATTTACTACATCCTTATCACACCCTACTTTGGAAGAAGATATCAAAATTGATTTCACATTATCTTTGGTATTAAGAGATTTTTCATGATAATAATCATCAAATACCTTCTGATTTGTACACTAGTTGGCATAATCCCTAGTCTCCTAACATTTAAAGCATTGGAGTGTCGGTGGTGCATTAGACAGGATATTCCATTTCCTCCCTTGAATTAGTTTTATTATTTATCACATTTCTATATTAATGGACTTTTTGAAAACCATTTAAAAATTTAAATAACATACCATATGTAATAAAAAAATTCATGATATTTGTACCCACATTTCTGGCATGTTGAGGACTACAATTTCATTCAACCATGTTATTTATTTTATTTTCATTAAACTCCATATCTGTTTACTTATCATGACCCTATGGAATAATGCGAATATCCAATTTCTATTTTTAACTTGATTTTAGATAGAACAATTTATTCATAGCTACCAAATAATATTAAGATAACACCTTTTAAAGACATAGTTTTAGGCTACCAAACAACAGATCAAATTTTCTTTCAACACTAATGATTAAACTAGAGGAATACATAGAATTTTTTTTAATGTTTTCGTCATAGGTACCAACACATTCATTATAATTTTTCTTGATCTCAATGAATGATTCTATAATTTTTTATGTAAAATATAAGATAATTACTTACTAAATAATATTTTATTATAATTTTCCCATTAAATTTATTTTATTTATTCCCATTTACTCATATTTTAATGATACTCCATCATTGATCTAATTCTCGACCTATATGATGAATGGATAGAACAAATCTTTTATATTCTAATTACTGGTGAACAAATTTTTTTCTCAATTGTCTTGATCCATTGTTCAACCAAAATTGGATCAGAATAACCAATAACATATAGAGTATGCTACTTATTGAAAGACTCTATACCTTGTTCATCCCTCCTTTGATTGGATGGAAGATAGTCATGTTTTGCATCCTAAGAATGGTTTGTGAGTGTAGAAAAATGTTTCCATATTCCGGATTCCATAGAATTTGATTTTTTATGTAGGCATTCATTTTATTTTTCCCCCACAATACATGTTAGCAAGATGTCTTCTAGTTCCATCCGTTGACTAAAACTAAAAAAGAAAAGCAAGAGAATCAATCTATAATAATCTGAGTAAGCTATATAAAAATCATGAAATATCATTAATCCGATATTTGAATCATGACACATTCTTATCAATATATGTAACCATATTATTAAAATTGGTTACTTATGGTAATTATCAAAACATGGACATGTTATCCTTTATATTGATATGTCCCCTAGGGTTTTGGCCAAATATTTTTAACCCTTTGCAGTAACGATTAAAAAATACCTACTCTAATTCCAAATATAAATATCATATCTTACGAGACATAAATATTACATATTTTTAGATGAATATTGAGTATATAAAATTATGATCGATGCATGAACCATAAACATTTAGTGCCTTTGCGGAATAGATACTCAATAATGTTATTCAAAGACATTACTCGTCAATTATCATAAGTTTCTTCTAACATTGTATCCTTTTTTACATAGACTAGTTAAAATCATTCTTTATTACCTAGGGAAGGGAATGATTAGAAAATGGTTATCTAAAAGGATCTATAAGGTAAGTCATGGTGGATATTAATAGATAATAATAAGGGTATGATTTCAAGACTATAAGTTACAATGTCCCTGAATAATTGGTTAAAGATAAAAAACATTAGTAATGGAATAAAATATTATAATTTAAAAAACCTAAAACATGATAGTTAGAAAACATCATAAATCAGCAATGAACCAAAAGATTGTCTCATAATACAATCCCAAAAGTGGGGAAACATCATACGTATGGAAAACATTTCATAAGTCAGGGTTAAAAACTGGGGAAGTCAATTTATAGTGGAAAAAACATCAACACTTGTTTCACATATCCTAACAGACATTGCATCATCACACTTTTCTCATAGAAGATCAAACGTCCCTTCTAATTTCACATTGTGAATTAATCACAACAACATATTTCTCAAAGTTATATAATTAGATATAAAACATTATACAATGGTTTGGATGGATATATAATTCTTATCCGACCATCACATAATGAGATTAACAAATATATGTGATACAAGATCATAAAATAATCATCATATCATCATATCGTTACAAATGTATAGAAACCCAATTTTAAAAATATTTTAGAAATATTTTAGAGAAAATACCATGAAAAATAAATAGGTTTTTGTAATCATCTAACTATTATAACCATAAACCATAAAAATAAATAATAATTATGTTATCATTGGATTATATCCCCATAAAGTCATAAACAAAATCGAAAGATATTATTATAGAGGAAAACTCATTATAGATATCAATAGAATATGTATTGATGAAATTACCCTTTGAATTTTTAAACCGCTTACTTAAAATCCAAATATTACAAAAATATTAAGGAAAATAAATTTATTTGACAATAACCATGGAATATTATAATGGAATCATAATAATAGAGAGTGATCATGATGGTATTAAATTTCATTCATGTATTTTACATTAAAATAATGATTTAATTATAACTTTTGGAAAAAAGTAACTTGTCCAGAAACAAAAATAAGATTCCATTGAAACATTTTTACATGACGTCAAATACAGAAAAAATTATTTTTAAAATCACTTTATAGAAACAAAAAAATTATAAAAAACATATTCTAAATAAAAAAAGGATATTAATTAAAAATATTGCTGACTAAATATAAAGAAATAGTTGGTTTTCCTTAAAAATATTCCTTCAGACTGCTGAGTAGTTAAATTGATCAAAATGAAAAGAAAAAATATATAATAGAATGAAATAACAAGAGAAGATAAAAATTTAATTGTATTTATTTGATAAGGATCAAAACAATTCCTCAAATATTATTCAATCGTGAAAAATCCTAATTAAAATAGGACTAAAACATAAATCCCTTACCTAAAGTATTGTATTTTTTCGTACACATTCAAATCTATAATATAATAAATATAGATTTATTATACATGTATTTTAGAACCATAATATTATATAGCATATAATATATAATTTATTAAAAACATATTATCACCTATTATTAATAATTTGTTATTAATATCATTTTTACAAGTGAAAAATACTTCATTTTTTAGGAATGTTTTTGATTCTTTTGTCCCAATCCTTATATTTTTATTATGTTTATATTAAATTTATAATATTTATTTTGATAAAACAAAAATATATATTAGTTTTATATCTATATTTTTATTTATATTCATCTAAAAATATAGAGATAGAAAAATGGATTCCACTATTTTTGGGAGACAATAGGCCATACGTACGCATGAACATTGTTTTAATTTTTAGTGGATAAAATGAATGAAATATAAATAATAAATCAACACCAAGTAATAATAATTTTATAAAATATCATATGTATTCATTTAATATATTTTTATTACCATCTATTTAATGTGTAAATGATAAATGACTTGCGTCACTTCATCTAGGTGGTAGTCTACACAAACTCATAAGCGTTGTTTTCAATCTCTAATAGATGGAAAGAATGTGGAAAATGGTTTTTACATCATAATAATAAAAATTCTATATATTTCAGATACTGAATAAATTATTTTTTAATGTATACCATATAGTTATAATATAAATAATAATAAATAAATTTGAAAATTATTGGTTAAGAGTTATACCTCTCGATTGAGGAACCTTCTTTGGCATATCACCTAAATCATGAAAAGATGGTATTTTGGAAAGAATCTATTATCTTGGATGTTTTTAAAGAATATATAATGATATTAGGGAATGTATATTTATATATATATATATAAAATTAGTAATAATGAAGGAGATTATGTTCCCGTTTATAAGTGGGGGAGAAGAAATCATAGAATTACTTAATGTATTAAATAAGTATAAATTAATTTTCTTGTAAAATGCATCAAAATTGACAAAACTAGATTATAACATGAGAATAAGTATAAATAATCTCATCTAATAAATGTTTATCAATTTTTCATTATGTTTTTATTGATATTTATTAGTTTTACCCCTCCCTCTTAACCCTTTTCACAATTATGTCAATATGAAAGTATTCTACCCTTTAATGGTTATGGTTTTTCCCATAAAACGGAAATTGGCTCATAAATGGATGTTTTTTTAAAATTTTCAAAAATATTTCTTTCAGTTATTAGAACACATGTATTTTATGAATTTTAAACCGTTTAATAAAAAATTATTTTATATAAAACATAATCATTTATAAAATTTTATGGAATATTCTTTTAATTTAATTTTAGAAGAATGAATAATGAAATATAATTACAATATAAACAAGTCACAACTTCCTATTATGTTATTTTAATGTATAAATATTTTGGATAATTTTGAATCACTTAAGAAAATATTACTTTTAAGGTTTTTAAAATTATTTATATGATTTTTTTACTACCTACAAAATCACTTTTTCGGCGTTGTGTAAGTATTTAAGGTAATATTTTTTACTAAAAAATAAAATTAAATTACATTGATAGAAATAAATAACTAATATTTCAAATAAAAAATTAAAATCAAACATTTCATCTTTTTACCTATATGAAAAAACATTTAGATATATAAATTCTAAGAGAGTGATATTTTGGAATTTTATTTTCTTAACATAATATAAAAATAATTTAAGAAAATGTGAAGAAAACTAAATATATTAGAAAAATTGTATTGAAGTAGATTAAATATACTAATCCACTATAATAAATTGATGTGTTAGTGAAATTTTAAAGCCATATTCCAAACATTTAAAAAAAATTTCATAGGTTTTACACTTACCAAGGGGACAAATATTTACCATGGTCACTATCCATAATGAATAAACACAAAAGAGAAATATTTAACAAACTTATTCCTAAAAAATAAAAATATAGAATTAATTTTTTAATATTAAATTTCAATTTTTGTATTAAATATCTTTTAAAATAAATGCACAAAATGAGATGAAATTTTTTTCTTTAAATGAAAAAAATATATTTTTAAGCATAAAATGGGATTTGTCACTATTTGTTTCTAGAAAAAACATTATATTAATGTTTAAATAATTATTGAATAAATAATATATTAATTTCATTAAAATAATTCAATAATAGTAGATAATTACATTTCATTTGATAAAACATATAACAGTCATACAAACAATTTTTTAGAAACAAAAATGTTTTACATTAAAATTATTTATATTTTCTTTTCTAATAAACTGATAACCAATTAATTAATTTTATACTTATATAATACAAAAATGTTTTATAATTTAGTAAGTTCTATTTATATACTTTAATCGTATGTTTAGATGATAAATATCACATTAAATAAACATATATCAACAGTATATCACATTTCATTTAAAAATAGTGTTTTATATAAAGAGAGTGTAATAACCCGATATTTTATAAGATATATTCTTTTTAATTTCTTTTATATCTTTTGTTTTATGATACACCAAGATTATCTTACACTATACGCAACACCGTATTAGCTTGTAGTATACGCAACACTATTCTTGGCTCGTGTTACACACAATTTCAAGTTCGTTTGATAGAAGTTATTCTACGCAACATTGAGTGTGTGTATATATATATATATTCAATGTATAAATAAAATATGGTTGGATTCTGTTATACGCAACAATAAAGGAGTCGTGCACTACACGCAACCCTGACTTGTCTTGCATTACATGCAATCGCGACCTTCTTCGATAGCATGTGTTGTACGCAATACCGGGTTTTACTAAACAACGATATGTTATTATAATATTATTATGAACTATCCGTTATGAATATTATTGACTATATTTTGAATTTTATAATATTATTATTCATCTTACAGATTTTCTAGAACATTTTATAAGAACAAAATAAATTTTTCGGGTAAAATAAGTATTTTTTAAAAAATGCAGTTTTGCCGCCTTTTGATGGAGCACCCACTTTAAATCTAGTTTTTGACATGTTTATAATTTCAATTTTACAAAATAAAATTATTATTTGGAATAAGGATATAAAATTTTACCTTGGATAAAATTTTCATATTATTCGGATAACTTTCATATTTTAATGTATAGTAAAAACACGCTATATTTTAATTAAAAACAACTTATTTCATCATAATAAAATATGTGGTTAAAATATAATATCTAATGGTTTTAAAGTATAAATAGAATATATTTTTACCATTTAATATAATGTATGTCATTAGCATTGATTTTACCTTGAATTCGTAGGTTAAATCAATTCAATCTTTTGCAATGTTTTAAAGAAAAACATGTTTTCTTTCGACAACGGGATTAATTTTAATTTAATTTTTTCAAATTTTGTGTATTTAATTTGGAAAAAATAGGATTCCATATTTGGAATCAGTGGGTCAAAATTATGTTAATAAGCTACTTTTTAATTTTGGGAATTATGAATAGTAACTACGGTAAATTTTATTTACCATAGTTAAAGTTAAATCGGGTAATTAAGGGTAAATATAATATTATAAAATTACCCTAACACATGCCGAAATTCTATTTGATGACTAAAAGTAGAACCATATCACCTAAGGGTCATATTAGATTCATTTTATTGACTTAGGACCATGAAAATAATTTAATTATTATTAAAACCAAAGAAAGTTACAACATGTCACTCTCTTTCATCTTATAAGTATAATAATTTTAATTTAGTGATAAACATCATAAAACATTGAACATGAATAGTAGCCAGAACTCTAATTACATTATGTACATCATGATAATTTATTTATAATTTTTAGGTATTAAATAATTGTCATTAATGTTGATACATTAATGAGGCAGAAATTATTTATTAAATGAAAAATCAGTAATATAGTTTTTATTGAAATATTAATACCCATTAAAAGCCCCACAAACCTGACCAAAACTTATTGGTAGTATATATATATATCATAATAATCCAATGACCTAATATATAACCGTTTAGAGTATTAGAAAAGTGATTATGACACTTATATTATATTATTTTAAATGATGCCAAAGTTGTCACCTTCATAATTTAATAAATAAAACAATTTAAATATTGTGATTTTAAGATGATAAATTCGAGTAAAAGTATTTTTGTGAAAGTTAATAGATTTATTTTCATCATAGGATTTTATTTTAAATTTATATTCAACAAATAAGTATATTAAATAATTATTCACAAATGTTGTAGTAATTATTTTATTAATAGATAAACAAAATAAATGGTTTTAAAAATAATAAAATAAATACTATATCAACTATTTAAAATTATCCAATAATTATCTAGATACATAAGACATTTTATTAATCTATTAAAGCTTTTAGTTCGAACATATATTCTGTATATAGTTTATATAAATTCAAATAAATGAATAGTGTCAAAATTGACACTATTGTTATTTTATAAAAATAACATATTATAAAATTATTTAAAAATCACAAAAATATTTAAAAATTAAAAATTTAACTTTATATGGTCTATAATGTTATTAATTAACCAATTATGGAAAATTCACAACAAATAAGTAATTATTTGTTATAATTTAAAATTTAGAATTTTATTACCACAAATAAACTTAAATAGATTAAATAAATATAAATCAAAATGATAAGGTTTAAAATAAGATCCAAACATGTCTAAATTTGATTGGTTGATGGGATTACAACCCTATCTCATCTAATATTCAAATATTAGTAATTTCTGGAGTTTTTTAAGTGGGGTAAGATTTATTATAAATTAATATTTTTAAGAATTCCAAAGGTGCCCCTCTCCTCCCTTATAAAAGGGCACCTCCTCCCTCTGTTCCTCACACCACTTTGAGCCTTCATGCTCGGCAAAACCCTGCCACATTATCCTCTCCAATTCCCTAGAGACACCCTAGAGGTCCTGGTTTTCTTCAAACATTAATTTTTGTACCCTAAAAGGAGGTCTCAAAAAAGCACTTAAAAGAAGAGGTAATGTCCGTTACCGTTTCTTTCATCTTTATTTCTTCTTCCACTTATTATTCTTTAGTTGTTTCATTATGAAGTAATTACATAAGTATCACTCATATAATTATATGTTATTATAAGTATGAAACAACCCTATTTCACCATCTATCCATCCTACAGAAAACGAAATCACCGCACGCGCGTACGTACGGAATACCGTCTCCACGCCGTGGTGTAATCTATTTTCCACCACCACCATACTTGGATGGGTATAATGGTGTACATAATAACTATATATGATTATTTTAAATTGATATTGATTCTTAAATAGTATACATGAACTCAAATTTAATTCCACGATCATGAGAACGATATCATCGCTTGTGCGTACGTAAGGAATATCGTCTCCACGACGCGATGAGATTCATTCTCCATGTTAAGCATTCATGAATGATTATAAAGTATATATAATAAGTAATCATGAAATATTTGACATAATAATACTACTGGATTTATGTATATATATATTTATGTCATCTACTTATTTCCACTCAATTAAATAAGGAACCGAAAACAGCGTTCATGTGTACGTACGACCTACCGTCTCCATAAATGGTGTATTTCATTCCATTTATCGATTCATTATATATATGTATATTCTGAATATTTATTATATATAAATCATTTTTTACATTATGGATTTTATTAATCATTATCTATGTAATCATATGAATAATTACAAGTTAAAACACGAACGACAAATGAGACGATTTTACCCAAAACACTACTTTAACATGAATTTACAAAAGAATGGGTTATATAAAGTCATAAGTGAACCATATATGATATTATAAAAATGAATATGATTCTGGAATAAGTCAATAACATTATTTAAATAATTATACAGGAGGTTGTGACACTTACGCAGCAAATCGGACTTAAGGTAAGCGAAAATATCACAATCTCATTTTATCCGAGATTGTTTATACTTTGGTATTTACTGGGGTGTATTTTATCATCCACATCCATAATTCCTCAATATGTAATATTGTTTCCATCCACCTACACCTGTTTAAATCCAATTTTACCCTTCGGTGAGTTTTTAGTAAAAGATATAAAAGGAATCTTGTGTCGTTTTTCGTATGAGGTACTTTTTGACTTTTCTGACAAAAGTACGGGAAGAATGTTTTTTTAACTTATACAGCATGAATGGATTTTTAAAAAATTATTTCCAAGAAGCTTAATTTACAAGTTCTCAAGTTTATTTTTAATCAACTTCTTTTAGTTTAAAATTGTATGACATGTTAAGAAAGGAAAATTCTTTTGAAGTAGAAAGGATATTTTCCTCAAGAATGGAGTTCAAGTGTTTTATCAAAATTATTTTCCATCTAAGATAATAAAGGGTTCTGTTTCTATCCCTATTATTACATTGATTTGATTATGTTGTGATGGAATTTTTTTTATGAATTCCTTTATATTATATGAGTTGTTTTATGATGTCACGATGTTTAAGAATCCCATTTTTATTACATGGGTTATGTTATGATGTATGGTTTATGATTTTGTGGCACGCATAAGAATGGTATAATTATGAGATGGGTGGGACCTATATCTCCATCCAATGCATTGGGTAAAGATTTTATATCTCATGTGATAAACATGGCTGGAATGGCAAGTTAAACCGGTTCAGTGAAACAGGACTGAAACGAGGAGTGAATTCGGTTCAGAAATGGACTTTGTCCACTAAGATAGTCTTGGAAATGAGTCTTGACTAATAAGAAATGATTCACTATGATTATGTGTGTATGCCACAAAGATTCATGTTTTATTTTATGATTATTGGCATTACATTTCACTACTATGATTTATCCCATGTTATGATATTATGATCTCTTTTGCAGGTTAAGATTTCCAAAATGTTATGTTCTTATGAATATGATGTGATTGATATTTATTTTGTTTAACCTTACTCAACATTTGAGCTCACCCTTTTATGTTTTCTTTTCCCCAGGATATAAATAAAGGTTTTAGGTAAAAAAAGGAAGATCTTTATGGGAGATGTTGAAGATCTTTCACCACGATTAGATGATTATATTCAGAGTTTCCAAAGACACTAAACTATTACGATCCTTGTGTGTGTGTTTTTGTTATGTACTAACTATTCCGAAAAAGTAATGTAATGTCCATGTACGTCAAGTTTCGGGTCTCTACAGTTGGTATCATAGGAAAGGTTTAGTCAACCTTTGGAAACTAGGATGCGAAAATGTTATTGAGATCCCTAGAGATATTTCTAAGGTATGTCTAGGGATGTCCTTAAGGATAAGTATACATATAGGATATAGTCCTAGAACTATGGTAAAGATCATATAATTTAACCTAAGATGTTAGATATTGAGGGTTCTCCCCCTTTACTATGTTGTCTTCCCTAGCATGAATTTTTCCTCTCACAATATTCTTCTTGGGTTTTAGAAAATGGCTGGAAACAGGAAGATTCATGATAATGGAGGATATGACGGACAATGGAATGATATTATTCATGAGAAACCAAATGAAACGGGATTTGGAAGTCCAAACATCGTTATTATGCCTAATCAACAATCTCATAATATGATCAATAATCTCAACTTTGGTAAGTTTCCCGACTCAGATAATAAGAGAAAGATGGAGTTTCATGATGATCATAGAGGAAAGAAAGTTCAATTTCCCTCATGTAAATCATGTGGGGAAGGGCATCGGGGAGATTGTTTCAAAGTAACTGGAAGATGATTTGGGTGTGGAAAAGAATGACACAATGCCAGTAAGTGCAAATGAAAAGGTCCAGTTAACACCAGGGATGAGGATAATGGTATTGCTACGACATCAAAAATGGTTAAATGTTTTGAATGTGGAATGTACAGGGATTATGCAAACCAATGCCCTAAGGGAAAGTCTCATGAAGAGAATCAGTATGGTCATATGGGTAGTATTTATGTTGATGATGATGAAGAGACTAAAAATGATATGTGAGTTGAAATAATTGTTGAAGCTCGATCAATGGTTTAAGAAGGTAGTGGAATGATTACTTGTTTATCAAGTGTAATGTTGTATAAGTAATCTCATGGTACTATGGAATAAAGAGACATCTAAGGATTGTTACACTGTTGTCTTTTCTTGAGTTTTGAAAGTGTATGATTACTGGTACCAGTATCCACGAAAGGTTATTCAGATATTTTTGGAATGTATATGATATGCGAATAATGATGGGATAAAGAGAAAATTAAATGTTTCATAGTATTCATGAGCTCATGACTGATATAAGGAGAAGGTTATATCATGGTTTGAGTATATAGAATTTTTCGATTTTGGTATGTGGAAAGAGTGAACGTTTGACAACATTCATGTTTTCACTAAGGATTAATGGGTATTCATTTTTCAAGAGAATACATGATTAAGGTATTCACATGATTGCAATGTGACCAACAAGATATATGGGGGATAAATGATGTTATTCACATGCTTGGTTGATGACATTTCATGTAATCATTTTCATTATACTATGAGCTTGGACCGAAGTATTTCAGATAAGACTAATGATTGGAATGGATTATGTTGGACATAAATAAGTATTGTTTAAGTATATAACTTTTTTTTTGATATTATTAATGGGATGTTATAGTAATGTAGTTTTAGAAAAAGGGAAACCTGCGGGACGGGCGACAGCCCATCGCGTCGGACAAGGCTGTGGGAATCGAACCCACAACTGAAGTGCGACTGTCCTTTATCACCTACCACTGACCTACAGGAAGTCCCTGGTTAGTAGAAACTAGTTTAATTTTATTAAGTGACGTGATAGATGAATTATAAGTTCATTTTTTCATATACGATTAACCTCACCAAAGACGGATTTATGTATATTTGATAACTTTTTCTAACCTTTTGTTTCAAAAAGATGGAATGACCTATCATTCTATCACATGATCTTTTAACACATCACAAATAAAAAATTCAACTTCATTTCTTTAAGAGATGAAGTGGAAATTTTTCAAAGCACGAAAAATAGTGAGATTGTACCAAAATAAAGTAAGTATTTATTCTAATTCAAATTATTTAACTTTAGGGAAATGATCTTGAAAACCAAAAATGTTGTCCTAGTGCCTTTATATCCGATAATCAGATGGTACCCTAGATCATCACAAATTTATGGCTTTGTGATTGTTGGCTTTTTCATAGCCATGTTCTCTACCACTCTCTATCAGAACATGATGGTTAGATTTCCCTTCCATATCCATATTTTCACCAATGTTATCCTATACGGAAACCCCCTGATGAGTTAATTTGGGTAACCGTTACGTTTCATACTTTAGTGTTTAAAGTTAAGTTCTGGTATTCATTTTTACGATGTGGGTTTCAATTAAAGAAACTTTCAAGAAGAAAACCATTTATAACCCCGACGAATTTCAAGGGTGAAATTCATTTTAAGGGGGGTAGAATGTAATAACCCGAGATTTTATAAGATATATTTTTTTAATTTCTTTTATATATTCGGTTGTATGACACACCAAGATTATCTTGTGCTATATGCAACACCATATTAGCTTGTAGTATACGCAACACTATTATTGGCTCGTGTTACACACAATTTCAAGTTCGTTTGATAGAAATTATTCTATGCAACATTGAGTGTATATATATATATATATATATTCAATGTATAAATAAAATATGGTTGGATTCTGTTATACACAACAAAAAAGGAGTCGTGCACTACGTGCAACCCTAACTTGGCTTGCATTACACGCAATCACGACCTTCTTCAATAGCATGTGTTGTATGCAATACCGGGTTTTACTAAACAACGATATGTTATTATAATATTATTATGAACTATCCGTTATGAATAGTATTAACTATATTTTTAATTTTATAACATTATTATTCATCTTACACATTTTCTAGAACATAGTATAAGAAAAAAATAAATTTTTCGGGTAAAATAAGTATTTTGCAAAAAATGCAGTTTTTCCGCCTTTTGATGGAGCACCCACTTTAAATCTAGTTTTTGACATGTTTATAAGTTCAATTTTACAAAATAAAATTATTCTTTGGAATCAGGATATAAAATTTTACCTTGGATAAATTTTTCCTATTATTCGGATAACTTTCATATTTTAATGAATAGTAAAAACACGCTATATTTTAATTAAAAATAGCTTTTTTCATCACAATAACTTATGTGGTTAAATTATAATATTGAATGGTTTTAAAGTATAAATAGAATATGTTTTTACCATATAATATAATGTATGTCATTATCATTGATTTTACCTTGAATTCGTAGGTTAAATCAATTCAATCTTTTGCAATGTTTTAATGAAAAACTCGTTTTCTTTCGACAACGAGATTAATTTTAATTTAATTTGTGCAACTTTTGTGTATTGAATTTGGAAAAAAATGATTCCATATTTTGAATCAGTGGGTCCAAATTATTTAATAAGCTACTTTTTATTTTTGGAAATTATGAATAGTAACTATGGTAAATTTTATTTACCATAGTTAAAGATAAATCGGGTAATTAAGGGTAAATATAATATTATAAAATTACCCTAACACATTTCAGAATTCTATTGGATGGCTAAAAGTAGAACCATATAACCTAAGGGTCGTATTAGATTCATTTTATTGACTTTGGACCATGAAAATAATTTAATTATTATTAAAACCAATGAAAGTGACAACATGTCACTCTCTTAAATCTTATAAGTATAACAATTTTAATTTAGTGATAAACATCATACAACTTTGAACATGAATAGTGTCCAGAAATCTAATAAAATTATCTACATCATGACAATTTATTTAGAACATTTAGGGATTAAATATTTGTCATTAAAAGGGATACATTAATGATGCAGAAATTATTTATTAAGTGAAAAATCAATAAAATAGTTTTTATTGAAATACTAATACCCATTAAGAGCCCCACAAACCTGACGAAAACTTATTGGTAGTATATATATATACCATAATAATCCAATTAACTAATATATAACCGTTTGGAGTCTTATAAAAGTTATTATGACACTTATATTATTTTATTTTAAATGATGCCAAAGTTGTCACCTTCATAATTTAATAAATAAACCAATTTAAATATTGTGATTTTAAGATGATAAATTCGAGTACAAGTATTTTTGTGAAAGTTAATAGATTTATCTTCATCATAGGATTTTAGTTTTAATTTATATGCAACAAATAAGTATATTAAATAATTATTCAACAATGTTGTAGTAATTATTTTATTAAGAGATAAACCAAATAAATGGATTTAAAAATACTAAACTAAATATTATATGAACTATTTAAAGTGCTCCACTAATTTTCTAGATACATATTAGCTTTTATGAATCTATTAAATCTTTTAGTTATAACATACCTTCTGTATATATTTTATTTAAATTCAAATAAATGAATAGTGTCAAAATTGACACTATTGTTATTTTATAAAAATAACATATTATAAAATTGTTTAAAAATCACAAAAATATTTTAAAATTATAAATTTAAATTTATATGGTCTATTATATTATAAAGGAACCATGTATGTGAAATTAACAACAAATAAGTAATTATTTGTTATAATTTAAAATTTAGAATTTTATTACCACAAATAAACTTAAATAGATTAAATAAGGATAAATCAAAATGATAAGGTTTAAAATAAGATCCAAACAAGTATAAATTTTATTGGTTGATGATATTACAACCCTATATCATCTAATATTATAATATGAGTCATTTTTTGAGGTTTTTAAGTGGGTTTAGATTTTTTATAAATTAATATTTTTAAGAATTTCAAAGGTTCCCCTCTCCTCCCTTATAAAAGGGAACCTCCTCCATCTCTTCCTCACACCACTTTGAGCCTTCAAGCTCAGCCAGCCCCTACCAAATTCTCCTCTCCACTTCCCTAGAGACACCCTATACTTCCTGGTCTTCTTCAAAGACCAATTTTTGTGCCCTAAAAGGAGGTCTCAATGAAGCACTTCAAAGAAGAGGTAATGTCTGTTACCGATTCTTTTATCTTTATTTCATCTTCCACTTATTCTTATTTAGTAGTTTTATTATGAAGTAATAACATCAGTATAAATCATATACTGATATGTTATTATAAGTATGAAACAACCCAATTTCACCATCTATCCATCCTACGGAAAATGAAATCACCGCGCATGCGTATGTACGGAATACCATCTTCACGCCGTGGTGCAATCAATTTTCCACCACCACCTTACTTGGATGGGTATAATGGTGTAAATAATTACTATATATGATTATTTTAAATTGATATTGATTCTGAAATAGTATACATGCACTCCAATACAATTCTACGATCATGAGAATTAAATCATCGCTCGTGCGTACGTACGGAATACCGTCTCCACGACGCGATGAGATTCATTCTCCATGTTAACCATTCATGAATTATTATAAAGTATATATAATAAGTAATCATGAAATATATGAAATAATAATACTACTGGATTTATGTATATATATATTTATGTCATCTACTTAATACCACTCAATTGAATAAGGAACCGAAAACATCGTTCATGGGTACGTACGGCCTACCGTCTCCATGAACGGTGTATTTCATTCCATTTATCGATCCATTATATATATGTATATTCTGAATATTTATTATATATAAATCATGTTTTAAATTTTGGATTTAAGTAATCATAATCTAAGTAATCATATGAATAATTACAAGTTAAAACACGAACAACAAATGAGACAATTTTACCCAAACGCTACTTTTACATGAATTTACAAAAGAACGGGTAAAATAAAGTCATAAGTGAACCATATATGATATAATAACAATGAATATGATTCTGTAATAAGTCAATAACATTATTTAAATCAGTATACAGTAGTTTCGGACACTTACGAACCAAATCAGTCTTAAGGTAAGGGACGATATCACAATCTCATTTTATCCGAGATTGTTTATACTTTGGTATTTACTGGGGTGTATTTTACCATCCACATCCATGATTCATCAATATGTGATATTTTTTCCATCCACCTACACTTTTTTAAATCCAATTTTACCCTTCGGTGAGTTTTTAGTAAAAGATACAAAAGGAATCTTTTTTCGTTTTTCGTATGAGGTACTTTTTGACTTTTCCGACAAAAGTACAAGAAGAATGTTTTTTTAACTTATACGGCATGAATGGATTTTTAAAAAATTATTTTCAAGAAGCTTACATTACAAGTTTTCAAGTTTATTTTTAATCAACTTCTTTTAGTATAAAATTTTATGACATGTTAAGAAAGGAAAATGTTTTTGAAGTAGAAAGGATATTTTCCTCAAGAATGGTGTTCAAGTGTTTTATCAAAATTATTTTCCATCTAAGATAATAAAGGTTTCTGTTTCTATCCCTATTATTGCATTGATTTGATTATGTTGTGATGGAATTATTTTTATGAATTCCTTTATCTTATATGAGTTGTTTTATGATGTCATGATGTTTAAGAATCCCATTTTTATTACATGGGATATGTTATGATGTATGGTTTATGATTTTGTGGCACACATAAGAATGGTATCATTATGAGATGGGTGGGACCTATATCTCCCTCCAATGCATTGGGTAAAGATTTTATATCTCATGAGATAGACATTTCTGGAATGGCAGGTTAAACTGGTTCAGTGAAACAGGACTGAAATGAGGAGTGAACTCGGTTCAAAAATGGACTTTTTCCACTAAGATAGTCTTGGAAATGAGTCTTGACTAATAAGAAATGATTCTCTATGATTATGTGTGTATGCCACAAAGATTAATCTTTTAAGTTATGATTATTGGGATTACATTTCAATACTATGATTTATCGCATGTTATGATATTATGATCTCTTTTGCAGGTTAAGATTTTCAAAATGTTATATTCTTATGAATATGATGTGATTGATATTTCTTTTGTTTACCCTTACTGATCAATTGAGCTCACCCTTTTATGTTTTCTTTTCCCCAGGATATAAAGAAAGGTTTTTGGTAAAAAAAAGTAAGATCTTTATGGGAGATGTTGAAGATCTTTCACCATGATTAGAAGATTATATTCCGAGTTTCCAAAGACACTAAACTATTAAGGTCCTTGTGTGTGTGTTTTTGTTATGTACTAAGTATTCCTCAAAATTAATGTAATGTCCATGTACGTCAAGATTCAGGTCTCTATATAGAGATATCAAATAAATAAAATTTATTTATAGAAAATTATATCATAAATTATATAAGTTTTATAATATAAAATTATTCTAGTATCTTATTCTTGTCTTCTTATTTTTCCTTTTGATTCTAATAAAATTGAGTATAACATTTTCCATATTTGAATATGGTATCTCCTAAGTTAATAATAATGATATGTTCTCATTTTTATGCTATAAAGAAGGATCATTGATCTTATAATTTTCATTCAAAAATAAACCAAATAATACATATTATGATTTTAATTTTCTCTGTTAAACATATAAATGTCATAAATATTTTAAAAACATTACAAAAACTAAGTGTACTTATTATATGGTGTCAGGAATGTTTTCATTCAGGGAACTTCATACTATGTAATCATCTATTTCTATGAAAATGTATCTTTTTAGATTTATTCTCAATCAACAACAACAGTGTGATCAATTCTATTCGACATGTCTAATTATCATTTCATATAACAACAATTATCTTATTATTTATACTAAAATAACATCATGGTACCAAACAATGAGTTCATTTTATTCTCATTACTCTTCATGAAAGATAATATTATTTGAGATGGTTTTTTTACTAATTAATATCTCATTGCATCACTTAATTTCTTCTTCCTACATATTGTTCGATTTTGGAAATATTTAATATTTTATTATGTCAATGATTCAAGAAATTACTCTTCTGATTGAGGAGTTCACCAAAATTCAAGACAAAAACAAATTCATAATAGTAAATTTTTATTTAGAAACATGGTTTATATAGAAACCTATACTTTACATACATAGATATAACATCATAATAGATGAATATTCATTAGATTACATTATGGTCCACAAAAAAATCATATAGCTTTAGTTTCTTTGGAATCATGGATACATAAAACACATCTTCATAAAAGATCTACAAAATATCCAACTAAGTTCTTCATAATTATTACCCTCGTTTGACATATAATACCTATAAAATTTCATCATACCATGGGTAAAGGAAACATAATAAAGGGTGAGATTATATTCTCAATAATGATATACATGGGAGATATATATGATCACTTAAATATAAAATTAGTATAAGGGTATGATATCAATATCTTAACATTTTAAAACCATATATAACATATCATAGATCATAATATTGAATCATGGTATAAAACATAGAAGATAAAAAGATATTAATTATAAAAGAATAAATGAACAAGAACCATTATGGAATAAAATTTGATAATGGAATAAGTTTTTTACCCAAACATAATCATAGAAATTTTTTCATTAGTTCAAAAATTATACCAGGAATATAATATAGAATTAGTTTTAATCACTATTCAATCATATACATAGTCGATGACTAATCTAAAGACTATGATAGGGGAAAAAGTCCCTTAATGAACTAGGTTTTCTCCCCACACCATGTCCTTTTTATCTCTTTAGATATCTATATTTACCTAATGTATTGGGGTGATATGTAATTCATATTCAAATCATCACATAACTAAAATAAATTCATATAATTTCCATAATATCATAAATCATTTGTCATATAACATAATCTATATAGATGAAATGTGTTTCATATGTATTTTGACATTTCATCATAACATAACAAATGGAAAATCAATGGGTTTAAGAAGCATATCATCACCACATATCAAAACATACAATGAAATAATAAGTATTATATCATTGGATAAAAAACCATAGTAAACTATAATACATATCAAAGGATGATATCATAGAAGAAAAATTATGGTAAAGATCACTACAACATTTCTTATGGAAAATAAAATTTTAACTTTGATATTGAATATTTAAAATATAAAATCTCCAAAAATATTATGACAATAATTTACTTCAATAACAAACATGGAAACATGTAATGGATGCTTTAATTCATTGAGCAATAATTATTGAAATGAAATTGTGTTCATGTAGTGTTTTTAAAAATAATGATTCCTTTCACATTTTAATTTAAAATTCCAAAGAACCTTGTTTGAAAAATGACATGAAGATTCCATTTATTTTTTTTAAAAATAAACATGTGTATAAATTACATTAATTTTTTTTATTAAATTGTTATAATAATTCTTGAAAACATTTTATAAAACAAGGACATGGAAGAAAAAATATTTTACTATGAAGAGAGAAATAAATCATTTTTCATCAAAAAATTGTCATTTGGTCTCTTGAGTTTTTAAAGGGATAAAAATATGATTAAAACCTATAACGTCCACAAATAAATATATTAGATGTAATTTTTGTGATTATTTTGATATAGGAAATTAAATTTCATGATCATAAAATTAATCCTAAACAATTTTCATAAATATTGATATTTTAACATAAATCCAATATCACTTATTTAACTTTGGTATAATAATACCCATGAGAGAAATAATTTTATATGGATAAATATATTCCAATATTTTCATGTTAATAATAAAAAAATTTAATTAATTGTAAATATACACCCCATATAAAAGATATAATTAGTAACACCCCAAGCTTCTATGGTACGCTTCTCTTTGAATTATGTGATAGCGTGCGTTGTATGCAACACCGAGTTCTAACACACCACAACCAATCAAACTAGCCATTATGAATAGTAATACCTAATTTTTCAAATTATATATATTTTATATTTCAAAATGGACTTCATTTTTGTATTCGGAATATCGAATTTAGCCTAAGGTGAAATTTTGGTACTTTTTGGATAACTTTAATATTTTGATGAATAGTGAAAATTACTAAATTTTAATAAAAAACAACTTTTTTAATCGAAATAATTTATATTGATAAGTTATGAATTTGAGTGTTTTAAAGTATATATAGAATATATTTTTACCATTTAATACAATTTTGGTCATTAGACATAATTTCACAATTAAACCGAACATAAACAAGTGTCAATCTTTTGATAGTTATTATCTCTGAAAAACACGCTTTTTGTTTTAACAATGGGAATTAATTTTAAATTAATTTCTTCCACTTCTCTGTTTTGAATTTGGAAAAATGGATTCCATATTTGGAATTAGGATGTTCAAATTGTGTAAATAGGTAACTTTTATTTTTAGAAATTTTGAATAATTACTTCGGTAAATATTTTATTTACCATGGTTAAGGGTAAATCTGGTAAATAAGGGTTAAAAATAATATTATAATAATACTAAATTACCCTAAAACGTGTTCTAACCTTATTGTTTGATACATGTTCGACCATAGGAATTTTAGGGTCGATTTTGGGACCCCATGGAGCCACTTGTAAGTGATAGGTACACTTTATTTTAAATAAGTTATAATGAATACAAAAATGACACAAGCATATATCTTTTTGAAAACCAATTTTTACATAGGGTAATATATGTTGGATTTTCGACTATAATTATTCATTAGAAATATAATAATATTTCGTACATAATGATATTTTATTTATAATTTTTATACATTAAATAATTTAATTTATTTATGACACAACGATGATGCAGTAATTACGTAATTAATGAAAAATTAGAATACTTGATATTATAAATACCCAAATAAATATAATTTTAGACTTTTTATGAGTTAAACTAATTTTCTAGGTTAATATGACATGTTATGATTGATTTAAATAACTTTTTTCTAAGTAATCATTCTGTTATGAGTTTTACAAAAATCAATTATTGAATAGTGTCAAAATTGAAATAAAAGATTTTATAAAACAAATATTATATTATTAATTGATATTAAATTCCTAAAAATCTAAGGTTCGTCCAAGAGGCTTATATAATGATAGGTGTATCATTAATTGACCACTTGGGGGTCGTTTGGATGTATATAGTAAGTTTATTAACCATATAATATAAAAATACAAAGAGACATTGTAAAAGTGAAACTAATTAACTAAGAGTTAATACTTAATGATAAGGTAAATATAGTAACCCAAACCTATCTAAATTCTATTTTTTGAGTGTCTTTCGACGCATAACCAACTTAACCTTTAAATAATCAACTTTGGAGCCATTATAAACCGAATATGAATTTATTATAAATTAATATTTCTAGCTTTTCCGAAGGTGCCCCTCACCCCTCTTATAAAAGGGACTCCCCCTTCTCATTACTTCACACCTTCAAAGCCTTTTGGTTCGGCCAAACTCTGCACAAATACTCTCCCCACTTCCCTCACTACAACCTATAGGCCTTATTTTGATCAGAAAGCCAACCTATGGAGCCCTTTTGATCAAATCAAAAGGAAGAACATGAAGAAGAGGTAATGATTTCACCACCCTTTTCCAAGTTCCATTCTTCTTCCACTTCTTCTTCCTTTGTTATTACCATTCTAAAATAATTACTCCAGTATCATATATATACTGTGATGTTATTATAAATATGGTACAACCATATTCAGTATTCTATCCATCCGTTGAATAACATGTCACCATACGTGCGTACGTACGGCTTACCGTCTCCACATCGTGGTGTAATTGTTATTCAATAAATTATTATTTGGATGGGTATAATAATGATGTATAATTCATGTAAATAATAAATTTAACATGATAATGATTCTGTATATATGATATACCATCCAATTATATATTATTTTGATATCAAAATAATGATATTGTCGCTCGTGCGTGCGTACGGACTACCATCTCCACGAACGCGATGAGATTCATTCTCCATCGTATCCATTCAAGTATAATTCTCATTTTATGATTAATAATAGTATCTAAAGACTTGATATCATTCTGTATATTATTAAGATACAAACTATCCATGACAAACATGGCTTACGAAACAAAACATATAAAAGAAAACGAGTAAGTTAACACCCGAAACAACGATAATACTAAGATATTATTAACAAATCAATGTTAAAAGATCATATATGATATCATATTCTTGTATAATTTAATAACAATTATTTCACCATTATATAGGAGTTTAACCTACCCCAACCAAGGAAAAGTAAAAGGTAAGGGTTATTTCACAATCTCTTCATTATCCGAGGTTGTTTATGCGTAATAATCCACTGGGATCTCTTTATCATCCACATCCATGTTTCTTAAAAATGTATTTCAAAACATTTTTAGTATTTAAAAGAATATGGGTTAAATTCATTTATACCCTTTTTTGAATTTTTATAATATTTTTATAAAGGAATGTGTCTGTCGTTTTCCAAACAAGGTGCTTTTTAACCTTTTTGACAGAATTAAGGTAAGAATGTTTTTTTAATTTATATGGCGGGTGCGGTTATTTTCCGCAGTTATAAAATCGATGAAGCTTCCCTTACAAACTTATAATGATATTTTCAAAGAAATTTTTTTATTTTAGAAATATATGACTCTTAAATTATTTCAAAATAGAAAGTTATATTTCTCTAAAAAGAGTTTTGATTTCATCTATGTCAACATCCTTTGATGGATTTTACGCTTATTTGAAGTTGATTTATTATGATACAAAACTTCTATATTGTATTGAAGTTTTTGTGAAATGTTTGACTATGGATGTGCTATTTTTATACCATTCATAGTTTATGGTGAAAGTATTGACATTTCGTATGCTAGTTTTAATATGAATGTTTATGTCATGTTTAAACCTTTTCATATGAGAATGCATTGGACTTAATATGTGACGGGTGGAGCCTGCTATAGCTCCTCGATACATCGGTAGGTCTCATGAGACAAACAAGTGTCTTGGAACAAGGCCGTGGAAAAATCTTATTTGTAGTCTTGACACGAGGCCTTGGATATGTGGTTATGATAGTCTGGCATTATGCATTCCATCATTATGAAAGTGGTTATTAATATTCCATGTGATTATTCGATTAGTAGAATATCCATGTGAATAAGTAAATGGAATTATTTCATTTTATTTCTGCCATAATTTGTTGAAGTTCAAGTTTAAAAGGCTTTTGTTTTAAGTTATACATTGCCTTAAATGTTTATTCTTATTTAAGAATGTTTCTGCTATGTTGTTATCCTTACTGGGCATTTGAGCTCACCCCTTTTCTATGTTTTATTTTTCCTAGGATGTGAAAAATTAATTTATGAATGACCTGCAGGGATAGTATGTGGGGATATGAGTGTGTAATATGGATACTATGTTGTTGTAGTAGTTTTTCACTTTATGATGTAATGTAAAACTTTATGAATATATATAGTGTTTCCAAGGCTACTAAACCAATCGGTCTTTCGATATTTGATCATTCTTGTGATCATGCCAATGTTATGTAATAATGCACCGACTCTAGGTAACTGGGGTTGGGGCGTTACAGTTGGTATCAGAGGAAGTTTAGTAAAAAACCATGGAAGCTAGAATTAGATATACTCTGATTAGAGCACGTAGACCTAAGATGAAATTTGAGGATTAGTATAGAATAACTTCCTAGAATTTTGGTATTGTAGAGATTTTGTGAGTTTTCCGAGCAATACATCCCTGTCTAGATACGAGCAGGTAGAGGTGGCTCTGGTACAGATATACCTAGGGGTAAAAACCAAAAACACCGCTTTGATCTAGACTCGAATGGGAACTGGTGCACGATAACGGGCCTTGCTGCACTCTTGGTTACGACACTCCCGGGGGATATGCTGAGGATAACACTCATTTTCATTACAAATCATTATGAAGGGTTTATTAGTATATACTTCTTCAAAGAAAACATTTTTATGATTATAGATTATATCCATAAATAGTTCAATTTATGTTAAGTGTTTTATAAGTATGGAATTATGTATTTTGATTCATAAACTGATCTAGTTTATGCCATTGTTTAGAAATGATGCCTAGTGGAAGAAATAGAAACTATATTAATGCACGGACTCCATGTAGGGATTTACCTCCTACTCAAGATAATTATAGTGAAGCTGGTGATGCAACTGGTGCCGATCAGCTATTCACCATACAGGGACAACTCACTCAGGTTATAAATAATAACCTTACCCGTATAGAGCACCCTGATCTGCAGTGTGGATGATCCGTGTTAGATCGATTCATGAGGCAACAACCACCAACGTTCAATGGAAGTAAAAATCCCTTAGTAGCTGAGCAATGGATCCCTAGAGAAAATATTTCAGGCTTTGGGGAGTAGTGAAAGGGAAAACTTTATCATGGTAGTTTACCGCCTCACTAGGGATGCTGATCAATGGTGGCCATTGATTCAAAACACGAAGGAAGATGATGAAGTATCAAACATGGAATGGAGGGATTTCAAGGATCTATTTTTAGAAAAATACTTTCCTCATGACCATCGAGAAGATATGGAAAGGCAATTTATGAGTTTGAGACAAAAGGAGGATGAGAATGTTGCAAAGTATGAGGCTAACTTTACAAGGTTAGCAAGGTATGCTAGAGATTATATACGTAACCCAAGAAGTAATATTGATCGTTTCTTTGACGGGTTAAAACCATTTCTCCATCGAGAATTAGTCTCAAAATCCTTCTCATCATACAAAGACGTTGTCTCATGTGCTATCAAGACAGAAAAGGTATTCTCCAAGTCTTATGACTTTAATGCAAAGAAAGAGAAGAAGAGATCTGCTGATCAATCTGGGAATGGAAATAAGGGGAAGAAGGGAAAGGTTGAACATCCATACTGTGGTAAATGTGGGAAGAAACACCCCGGTACTTGCTTGAAGAGAACGGGAGTCTGTTACAAGTGTGGTGAAAAAGGCCACCAAGATCATGATTGCAAGTGGAAGTAGGAAGCTACCAATGTTCAGTGCTACAATTGCAGGGAGATGGGGCATTATGAAAATGAATTTCCTAAGCGTCAGGAAAACTTACCTCAGAAAGGGCCAAGGGATAAAGGACAAGCTTATGGTATCACTACTGCTGAGGTAGATTCTCAGAAAGACGTGGTGGCAGGTAATTTAATGGTTTCCTCAAGTTTAGAAAATGCATTATTTGATTCTGGATCATCGCATTGTTTCATTTCTTCCTAATTTTTTATGAAAATTAGATATTGCCAATTTTATTTAATAGTGGAGTTGTTAGTTAAAACTCATAAGGGAAGTATCATTGCAACTATGTTTTTGGAATCAGTCCCCATTAGAGCACATAAATTTTCTCTATCTGCTGATCTCATCGTCATACCTATGATTGAGTTTGATATAATCCTTGGGATGGACTATCTTTCAGATTATGATGCAAAGATTTATTGTAAGAAGAAAGAAGTTACAGTTTTTGATGATGATGATAAGGAACACCTTATCTTTAGAGTAGAATCACCACCACCTAATTCTTATCTAGATCCACCCCAAGTAGCTCAACTAAATTCAATTATTGGGAAGGAAGAGAATGAAATGACTATAGGTGAGGAAAGGAATGTTCAAATAGAATATGTACCTGTTGTGAAAGAATATGTAGATTTATTTCCGGAAGATTTACCTGGACATCCTCCAGAACGAGAAGTTGAGTTTTCCATTGATTTAATTCCTGGATCAAGGCCTATATCGAAGACCCCTTATAGAATGGCCACTGGAGAATTAGTTCAACTAAAGAAACAACTAGAGGAATTCAGTAATAAGGGATTTATTCTCCCTGGTGTTTCTCCATGGGGATCCCCTGTTATTTTTTTGTTAAAAAGAGAGATGGATCTATGAGGTTATGTATCGACTACAGGGAGATCAATGCTATAACAATTAATAACAAGTATCCCCTACCACGCATTGATGATTTATTTGACCAACTGCATGGAGCTCAATACATTTCAAAGATTGACCTTCGATCTAGATACCATCAGTTGTGTGTGAAGAAGGAAGAAATTCTGAAGACAGCCTTCCGAAGCAGGTACGGGCATTACGAGTTTATAGTAATGCCTTTTGGATTGACTAATGCACCCTCTGTATTCATGGATCTGATGAATAGAGTTTTCATGGAATATTTTGATGAATTTGAGGTGGTATTTATTGATGATATCTTGGTATAATCCAAAAGCTACGAAGATCATGAAAATCACTTGATCATTATCCTGAAGACTCTGAGAAGACATGAATTATATGGGAAGTTTAGCAAGTGTGAATTCTGGATTCAGGAGATTTATTTTCGTGGCCATATTTTCTCTAAAGATGAAATCTCTGTTGATTCTTCTATGACCAAGGAAATCCACGAATTTCCATCACCTATGAGTATAACTGAGGTACGTAGTTTTATTGGTTTGGTAGGTTATTATCGACGTTTCGTCCATAATTTTGCCTGATCGGCTAACCCATTAATGAAGCTCACACGGAAAGGGGTTAAATTTGTTTAGACAAAAGAGTGTGAAGAATTTTTCGAAGAACTAAAGAGAAGATTAGTCAATGCTCCTATATTGACTCTACCATCGGGGAATGATGGGTTCGTTATTTATAGTGATGCATCGAAGAAAGGACTTGGTTGTGTCCTTATGTAGATGATAGATTTATTGCCTATCCATCAAGATAGCTGAAAATTCATGAACAAAACTATCCTACTCACGATCTCGAGTTAGCAGCTGTGATATTTTCTTTGAAGATATGGAGTCACTATCTCTATGGTGAAAAATGTGATATTTATACTGATCACAAGAGTTTGAAGTATATTTTCTCACAAAAATAACTCAACATGAGGCAAAGGGGATGGATTGAATTACTCAAGGATTATGATTGCATGATACAATACCACCCGGGGAAGGCAAGAAATGTGGCAGATGATTTGAGCAGAAAAGATCATGGAGTTTTGAACAATATGATAATTGAAAGGGATCCAATTTTCATGGATCTAGTGAAGATGGACATGGGAATAACTAGGGAAGGTGAAACATCAATGCTTTTTCAAATGGTTGCCAAACCATATTTACAAGAAAGGATTAAGAGTTCTCAAACCAATGATGGAGAATTCCAAAAAAAGATTAAAGCTGTGAATGATGGGAGATTGAGAGACTTTGTGTATGAAGTTGGAATTTTGAAATTTGGGAATAGAATTTGTGTTCCCGATATACCTGATCTAAAAAGGGAATTTATGGATGATTCTCATAGTTCCAATTTCTCTATACACCGTGGGAGCACCAAAATGTATAGTGATTTGAAGGAACATTTTTGGTGGGACAACATGAAGAGGCAGATTGCTGATTTTGTGTCAAGATGTATGGTTTATCAACAAGTGAAAGCTGGAAGGAAACAGCCTGGAGGAGCCATGTAACCTCTTCCCATACCAGAGTGGAAATGGGATAATATTACGATGGACTTTGTCATGGGGCTACCAAATACTCCTAGAAGGAACGATGCAATATGGGTCATTGTTGATCGTCTTACCAAGTCAGCACATTTTCTTTCTATAAGAGAAGATCTACCACTAGAACATCTAGCAAGACTATATATTAATGAAGTTGTGAGACTTTATGGAGTACCCATATCGATTGTTTCTGATCATGATCCCCATTTGACTTCAAGATTCTGGAAAAGTCTTCAGAAAGCCTTGGATACTGAACATCATTTTAGCACTGCCTACCACCCTCAGACAGACGGACAATCAGAACAGACTATTCAAACCTTAGAAGACATGTTGTGATCCTGCTCACTTGACTTTCAGGGTATGTGGGATCAATATTTACCTTTGGTAGAATTTTCTATAACAATAGCTTCCATTCGAGTATTCAAATGGCACTATATGAAGTGTTATATGGAAAGAGATGTCGTACACCAACCTGTTGGGATGACTTTGGTGAAAGAAAACTTGTAGGTCAAAAAATGGTAGAGGAAACGATGGAAAAGGTGAAGGTAATCCAAAATCACATCAAATCAGCTCAAAGTAGGCAGAAGAGCTATGTCGATAATTGAAGAAAGAATTTGGAATTTCAAGTTGGTGATCATGTTTTCTTGAAGGTATCTCCATGGGAGGGAGTCATATGTTTCGGTAAGAAAGGTAAATTGAGTCCCAGGTACAACGGACCTTTCGAAATTCTAGAACTAATTGGGGATGTAGCTTACCGATTGGCAATGCCGCCAAGTCTCTCAAAGTACACGATGTCTTCCACGTATCTATGTTGAGGAAATACATGCCTGACCCAATGCATGTACTCACCTATGAGGAATTGGAACTGGAACCCGATCTGTCTTATTGCGAAGATCCCGTCAAGATTCTTGATACGAGAGAACAATTATTGAGAAACTGGATGACGTGTCTGGTAAAAGTCTTGTGGAGAAACCATAAGATGGAATAGGAAACGTGGGACCCGAGGAACTTATGATGAAGAACCACCTGAGTCTTTTCATGCGGTGGTATTTTGGAAATTTCGAGAACGAAATTATTTGAAGGAGGGGAGAATGTAACCCCCCAATCTTCTATGGTACGCTTCTCTTTGAATTATGTGATAGCGCGTGTTGTACGCAACACGGAGTTCTAACACACCATAACCAATCAAACTAGCCATTATGAATAGTAATACCTACTTTTTGAAATTATATATATTATATATTCCAAAATGGACTTCATTTTTGGATTCGGAATATCGAATTTATCCTAAGGTGAAATTTTGGTACTTTTTGGATAACTTTAATATTTTGATGAATAGTGAAAATTACTAAATTTTAATTAAAAATATCTTTTTTCATCAAAATAATTTATATTGATAAATTATGAATTTGAGTGGTTCTAAAGTATATTAAGAATATATTTTTACCATTTAATACAATGTTGGTCATTATACATAATTTCACAATTAAACCGAACATAAACATGTGTCAATCTTTTGATAGTTATTATCTCTTAAAAACACGCTTTTTGTTTTAACAACATGAATTAATTTTAAATTAATTTCTGCCACTTCTGTGTTTTGAATTTGGAAAAATGGATTGCATATTTGGAATCAGGATTTTCAAATTTTGTAAATATGTAACTTTTCTTTTTAGACATTTTGAATAATTACTTCGGTAAATATTTTATTTACCATGGTTAAGGGTAAATCCGGTAAATAAGGGTTAATAAATAATATTATAATAATACTAAATTTCCCTAAAACGTGTACTAACCTTATTTTTTGATACATGTTCGACCATAGGCATATTTGGGTCGATTTTGGGACCCCATGGAGCCACTTGTAAGTGATAGGGACACTTTATTTTAATTAAGTTAAAATGAATACAAAAATGACACAAGCATATATCTTTTAAAAAAACTATTTTTACACAGGGTTATATATGTTGGATGTTCGACTATAAATATTTATTAGAAAGATACAAAACATTCCTACATAATGATATTTTATTTATAATTTTAAGACATAAAATAATTTAATTTATTTATGACACAATGATGATGCATTAATTACCTAATTAATGCAAAATTAGAATAATTGATATTATAAATACCCAAATAAATATAATTTGAGAATTTTTATGCATTACACTAATTTTATAGGTTAATATGACATGTTATTATTGATTTAATTTACTATATTAGAAGTAATCAATCTGTTATGAGTTTTAAAAAAATCATTTATTGAATAGTGTCAAAATTGACATAAAAGAGTTTTTAAAACAAATATTATATAATTAATTGATATTAAATTTATAAAAATATAAGGTTCGGAAAAGATACTTATATAATGATAGTTGTATAATTAATGGACCACTTGGGGGGTCATTTGGATGTATATGGTATGTTTATTAACCATATAATATAAAAATACAAAGAGACATTGTAAAAGTGAAACTAATTAACTAAGAGTTAATACATAAAGATAGGGTTAATATAGTTACCCAAACATGTCTAAATTCTATTGGTTGAGTGGTTTTAGATCCATACCCACCTTAAATGTAAAATAATAAACTTTCGAGCCATTAGAAACCGAATATGAAATTATTATAAATTATTATTTCTAGCTTTTCCAAAGGTGCCCCTCACCCCTCTTATAAAAGGGAACTCCCCCTTATCATTAATTCACACCTTCAAAGCCTTTTGGATTGGCCAAACTCTGCACAAATACTCTCTCAACATCCCTAAATACAACCTAGAGGCTTTAGTTGGATCAGAAATCCATCCTATTGAGGCCTTTTGATTAAATCAAAAGGAAGAACCCGAAGAATCGGTAATGATTTCACCACCCTTTTCCAAGTTCCTTTCTTCTTCCACTTATTCTTCCTTTGTTATTACCATTCTAAAATAATAAATCTAGTATCATATATATACTATGATGTTATTATAAATATGGTACAACCATATTCAGTATTCTACCCATCCGTTGAATAACATGTCACCATACGTGCGTACGTACGACTTACCGTCTCCACGTTGTGGTGTAATTGTTATTCAATAAATTATTATTTGGATGGGTATAATAATGATGTGTAATTCATGTAAATAATAAATGTAACATGATAATGATTCTGTATATATGATATACCATCCAATTATATATTATTTTAATATCAAAAGATTGATATTGTCGCTCGTGCATATGTACGGACTACCGTCTGCACGAACGCGATGAGATTCATTCTCCATCGTATCCATTCAAGTATAATTATCATTTGATGATTAATAATAGTATCTAAGGACTTGATATCATTCTGTATATGATTAAGATACAACCTATCCATGAAAAACATGGCTTATGTAACAAAACATATAAAACAAAACGAGTAAGTTAACACCCGAAACAACGATAATACTAAGATATTATTAACAAATCAATGTTAAGAGATCATATATGATATCATATTCTTGTATAATTTAATAACAATTATTTCACCATTATACAGGAGGTTAACCTACCCCATCCAAGGAAAAGTACAAGGTAGGGGTTATTTCACAATCTCTTCATTATCTGAGGTTGTTTATACGTAATAATCCACTGGGATCTCTTTATCATCCACATCCATGTTTCTTAAAAATGTATTTCAAAAAATTTTTAATATTTAAAAGAATATGGGTTAAAGTCATTTATACCCTTGTTTGAATTTTTATAAGAGTTTTATAAAGTAATCTTTCCGTCGTTTTCAAAACAAGGTGCTTTTTAACCTTTTTGACAGAATTAAGTTAAGAATGCTTTTTTAAATTATACGGAGGGTGCGGTTATTTTCCACCGTTATAAAATCGCCAAAGCTTCCCTTACAAGCTTATAAGAATATTTTCAAAGAAAATGTTTGATTTTATAAATATATGACTCTTAAATGATTTCAAAATAGAAAGAGATATTTCTCTAAAAAGAGTTTTGATTTCATCTATGTCAACATCCTTTGATGGATTTTACACTTATTTGAAATTGATTTATTATGATACAAAACTTCTATATTGCATTGAAGGTTTTGTGATATTTTTGACTGTAGATGTGCAATTTTTATACCATTCATATTTTATGGTGAAAGTATTGACATTTCATATGCTAGTTTTAATAATAATTTTTATGTTATGTCTAAACCTTTTCATATGGGAATGCATTGGACTTGATATGTGACCGGTGGAGCCCGCTATAGCTCCTCGATGCATCGGTAGTTTCATGAGACAAACTAGTGTCTTGGAACAAGGCCTTGGAAAAATATTATTTGTAGTCTTGGCATGAGGCCTTGGCTATGTGGTTATGATAGTCTGGCATTATGCATTGCATCATTATGAAAGTGGTTATTGATATTGCATGTGATTATTAGATTATTGGAATATCCATGTGAATAAGTAAATGGAATTATTTCATTTTATTTCTGCCATACTATGTTTAAGTTCACGTTTAAAAGGCTTTTGTTTTAAGTTATACATTGCATTAAATGTTTATTCTAATTTATGAAAGTTTCTGCTATATTGTTATCCTTACAGGGCATTTGAGCTCACCCCTTTTCAATGTTTTATTTTTCCCAGGATGTGAAGAAGTAATTTATGAATGACCTGTAGGGATAGTATGTGGGGATATGAGTGTGGAATATGGAGACTATGTTGTTGTAGCAGTTTCTCACTTTATGATGTAATGTAAAACTTTATGAATATATCTAGTGTTTCAAGGCTACTATACCAATCGGTCTTTCGAGATTTGATCTTTATTGTGATCATGACAATTTTATGTAATAATGCACCGACTCTAGGTAACTGGGGTCGGTGCGTTACATAAGTGGTGAATATGGCATGTGTCTCATATAAATAAAAGTGTGATGAAAATTCCTTACCACAAGTTCGAATTGCTTCAAAAGGGATCTAACCTCTTATAAAATAAATTTTACATTATAATATACATATTTATAACATATTATATTTCCCATTTATAAAATTTTAGTAACCATTTAATTCTTTATGAAAAATGAAATTTCCTAGTGTTAACTATTTTATTTTTATTGATAATATAAGTTCAATAGTTTTAGTCCATGTAAGTAAAACATGATTACATGATCACAATAATTTTAATCAAAAAATAATTAAAATTTATATTCATTATATAGTTTTTTATATTTATTCATAAAATAAGAGTTAGAAAATTAAATTACATTGTTCATGTAGATTGTAGTATATACATATAGATGAATGTTGTTTTCACTTATGGAAATATAGATAGAACAAAGTATAAATAATAATTAACCTTTATAGAATTTTTTTTACCATATATATCTTTTATTATTATTAAATATATCCTTATCATCATCCATGTAATGCATAAATGAAAAATAAATCACATTGCTTCGTGGAGGTGTTGGTCCAGATGTACACATGAATGACGTTATCATTTTCGAAAAAGTCCGAAGGTAAGATGGTAGATTATATATTATAATTATATAATAATAATTATCTCATAAATATAACATATAAACGTTAAACCCATTATTATGTTCACTCATTAATAATAATGGTGGAAAAATAATTTTTATAACTACGTGGAGGAGGAAGTTCTATCGTATTAATGATAGATACTTTTAGTCCTAATTTTTTGTATAAGAGGGTTAAAAATGGGGGTTGTAAAATCATAATAACTTTTTCATATTTTTAGGATATTGAATTTTTAGTTTTTCTATGAATGAAATATATTTATTGTATTTAAGAGAAGAAACAAATTGAAAACGTCCAGCTAAGATGATTAACTATTCTTCGATACGCCCACATTAGAACCCTAACAAAGAACCCTTGGAATTGTGTTTTTAGAATAAAAACCCTATAATTCAGGTATAGGTATGAATAGAAGATATTTTCAGGGTTTATTATATATATATGGATCAATGTGTTTTAAAGAAGAGAAAATAGGTGTGTCTTTCTGTATGTGTGGGAGATGACACAATTGGGATTTCTGAAAAGATTAAAATATAATAAGGTCATACTCAATTAAACTACTTCCAAATGTTATATATTTTAATTTTGGATATCATAAGGTTGAAATTTGGACATTAATTGGATTTATAGTTATTTGATTAACAAAATACCACTATCTATAGGTTTACCCATCCCTTCAGTAAACATAGTATAATGTAAATAGTGATAATATATTTTCTATGTATTCTCATATCATTATAAGAAAACATTATGTTGAAATTATTAAATATTATTAAAACTTATGACTCCAAATAGATAACACATTTTATCAAATTAAATTCATATAAGAACAATAAAACTAATTTAAAATGAAACCCAAAAATCGCAATGAAAAGTATTTTCTGGAAGAAAAAATTTCTTAGTAATTTTTTGTCACCAAAATCCAACATAAAAATTATTCAAATGGTCTTTATGGGTTATTCATAATATAAATAAATCAATTTTACTTCAAAATAATTTTTATAAAAATTAATTTTTGAACATTCATGAAATAAAATTATTATTTTGTATAAAAAACCATTTCACTCCTTGTTGAGAAATAAATATTTTCATAATGATCTAAAAAAATAAATCTAAGATAATTTTTGCAAGATGATTTCAAAAACCAAATTAACTGTGAAAAATATATTTTATAATATTTAAATAAATAAATTATATAAATGGATTATAAATAATGAAATAAAAATTATTTTGAGGGAAAATATATATTTGAAGAATAAAAATAAATATTAATAACTTACTTCTTATTTATCATTATATTTTCCTTTTCCAAATAATTTATACCTATGTTTTTAATTGTGACTATTCTTATTAAATATATCAATTTACTAGTAAGGATGTAAGGGTATACAATATTGTTGATCATTTGGACTCAGGTTTTCATGTATCTATCGATATAGTGGAAATTAAATTTAATAGTAGATAAATATATAATAAAATACTATTGTATATGTTTACCACATTGAAATTGAATTTCACCATCAAAATTCCATCAAAAAAATATATGAAAAATTAGATATCATTGTTTCATCACAAACTCATGTTCCCATGTAGCGTGTTTTAATTTATAATTTCATTAGAGAACTTTACCAATGTGAGGGGTATTGTTTCGTAGAACATTATATCTATGATAAAATATTTATACTGGTTGTTCATCATAGAAAAGATGAATCTATAATTGTAAAATATTGGATTTTAGCACATCTGATGGATTAGGAATATACATTATTATAAGAAATTTACTAGAACACATCATTAAAATCATTGAATTTCTATGGATGTATCAATTGATAAGTTTTATTACCTATTCAATCATGAATCTCAAATGGAAAATATACTGAGGGTTGATATTTCCCTTATTTCAAAATATCATAACCTTCTTTAATAATGAAATTAATGGAAATACCTACTATCTGACTTGAAATGTCATATCTTACCAATGATTGTTAGTATAAATTTTTGTCATATCTAGGGATCATTGATGAGTTTCTGAATGGATCTAAATTTTTCTACAATTTCTATATCTTACTAGTTTCCCAATAGCTTCATTTCTCTATCATTATCCCAACATGTTAGAGTTATAAAATTAATTTTATTGAGGGATTCATAATGATCCATTTGAAATTTCAATTTATTTCAATTGTTGTATTTAAACCCCAATTCAGGATGACTTTTATCCAAATCACCATTGAAATTCCTAGAATACAACCATGGATTATCCTATTGTGTTTAAATGGATCATTCATAAAAAATATAGGTTTCATGATGATAATAAATACTATAACACTATATAAAATCCATAGAATGTTGATGACATCACCATAACATCATGTTAAACCATGAATTCTGATTAGATATAATAGAATATAGTATTATATGAAACATTACAACTTATTTAAATTAAATTCATTAAAAACGATCAAGAGAGAAATATTATTTGATGATAAGTGTTTTGAATACATAAGGTGATTAATTACATCATGAATACAATATATTCATTTAGATGTTTTGGGTATCCTGGTGAAAAAATTGACGATGATGTTTTCTATTTTTATTCTTGTAGGGGAAATTATTATAACATCCACTTAGAAAATTGTCTATCATATTTATCTCCCTAACATACTATGAACTGAAATACATACGGTATAATATTTTTTTCAATATTTTAAAACCATAAATACATATTCAAATATCTATACATCTTCACACTTCCAATATGAATAGAGAAAGGTGAACTATGAGCATCATCCAATGGAATATTCATAAACAATGGTGTGTACAAGACACATACACAGTTCCTAAACTATACAATTACATCACAATCATGGTTTATGTCATGATTATTTATTACTTTCTTTTTTTATCTCTAAATATTTTTTATGACTTTTTAAGCTTCACTTAGATAATTGGTTGAATACTCACTTGAGAAATATGAATTTATACCCTTCCTTCATGATTTATGAATCCATACATTTCAATTCTAAAAATATTTGATATTATATAATCCTCATCACATATAAACTAACATGATCATTTCAAATATTAAATCTTCATGGTGTTAATGCATTGAGGAGTCAACTCCACTCATCATCTCTAGATAATATTAACTCTTTCTGAGTGAATATATAGTATAAATTTTTTTGATTAGAATATAAACTAAACCTACCTCCATAAAGATAATTACTTTATATAATTAATGAAAAAATTATTTAAGCTCTATCCAAATCATGAGTTCGGTAATTCTTCTCATGAACCATTATTTTTTGTGATGCATAATCTATAACCATATCATTGTTCACAAGGAAGAAACCTGGTATCTTCTTCAATGCATCACTATAGATCCCAAAACCCTTTTCATTGAAGGGTTTTGAAAGTATTTTTTCATGATCTAAAATTATCATCAATTCTGGGAAAGTTTCTTAATAATCAATTGTCCAATGAAACTTATATCCATTCTGAGCATACATAGGGAGATGATTTTATAGTAGTAATAAATTTTACCCAATATTTCGATAATATCTATCCAAACCAAGAATACTATAGACCTCAATTATAGTGGTAGGTCTAGTCTATTATTCAATAAATTTTGTATTTTATTGGTCAATATATATACCCTCTATTGAGATTAAATGATCCAAATAATGAAGCTTTTTATACAAAATATTCACACTTGGTAAATTTTTCATACAACATCTTTCTATTTAGGGTCCTCAGTTAATCATCAAGTGATCTTCATGTTCTTCATTACTCTTTGAATATATAATAACTTATTCTATAAATACTACTATAAACAAATTATGTTAATATATAATGACTATTTATTAAATCCATAAAGATAGTGGAGGAATTACTCGGGATAAATGGTATCACTATAAATTCATCATGTCCACACCATGTATGTAATGTTTTAACATTTATATCCTCCTTCATGACACTCAAATGATGATACCTAGAATGAAGTTAAATCATGTAAGAAAATATCCTTCTACATAATTGATAAAAAATTTCACTAATATGGGGAATATGATTCGTATTCATGATTATTTTCTGGTTATGTTACTGAAAATCAATTTGGAGTCAATTCCATCCAAATTTATTCCTAATAAAAATAATATTTGAACTATGTGGAGATGCTATTTGTGAATGAATCCCTTGTTAAGATTATCCTAGAGTTTCTTCATCAATTTCTAAACTCAATTAGGGTCATTCTATATTTATTTTTTGACATAACAGTACCACCAGGTATGAGCTCTTTTGAATATTCAATATCTCTATTTAGTTTAATAATAATGAACTATTTTAAAAATACATCAACAAACTAAAACACAATTGTAATATTTTTGATGTTGAATTTATCCCTAACCATCTGAGATAAAAAACTTTTTAATATGACCCAAGATCCATAAATTGTATCAAAGTTCCATTAAAAGTTCCTATTTATTTCCACACTAATATATTTTAATAGGTTGACTGATAATATCAAACATAACTTCCCTTCAATAGAAATTGATATGATATTTTTCTAAAGAAATCCAATCATACCAAAGATAACATCAAATTAAATATTTATATAATTTTATAAAGGAACATTCTTGTAAAAAAATGATTAAATTTGACCATCCTTGATAAATGTATTTTATTTTAGAGGATGGAATTGAATCAGAAAATCCATAGGTTACCAAATTTTATTATAATGAAATATAAATGGATCCCTATGATGAACTTTGTTTCTATACATCAAACTCAATATTTTTCCTTGGTAATTAAATACATTATGCCCTTGTTTTCCTCACATATAAAAATTTCATATTCCTTTGACACATTCTCCAAGGTGTATCATTCAGTATTCCTAAAATAAAGGAAATTAATCCTTCTTTCCTCTATAGTCAACACCACTTAATCTCTTAGATAACTCCATTTTCCCATTATTGGTGGTGTTTATAGTTGGTTATGGTTTTTTTTTGTTAATCATATATCATGATTATAGAATAGGCACTGTCACAATATATTTTACTACACTCATAATCTCTTTTTTTCATTCAAAAATCATTATCCATCACCTTCAAAACTAACATGATTCCCCCAGTTTACCAACCATTGATAAAACCAAAAATCATGGTGTGAGTAATGTTAATAAAAATATCATTTACATTATAAATAAATCATGACTATTTAATTTAAATATATGGCACATTAGGTTTAGTCTAGGTCATTAATTGTTTATATGTATTCAAATAAATCATAATGGTTCATAAAGAAAATACGATATGATAGAAGAATGTACCATTGTAGTGTAAAAATAATTTTTTTGGTAAGGGCATAGGAAACTTGTAAAAAATTAAGGTCGATATATAACCAACTAACTCTTCTTATGGTTTTTACACGTATATGCATCACTACCAAAACTATGTCCAGTTGTATTTTTCAAAGAGGAATGTTCTTCTATAAAAAACACACTCTCTTATTTACCAAAACTTACGACATTATCCTTAACAAAGGATTATCCTAAGGATTCCCCATTAATTTTTATTATCTTAGTTTCTAAAGTTAGCTAAAAAACTCTTAGATACTAACTATTGTGACCCACACATTCCATGCATAGATATTATATCTCAATATTTGAAAATTCCTTACATAACCATATGATCCACACTTGAATCATATATCATTAGTGTATTAAGAAATATGGATACATAAAAAATATTTTAATAACAGATCAAACACCTATCCAACTATGTTCATCATAACTATCATTCTTCTTATACATATCATACTTAATACATTTCTATATATCCTAGGGGATGAAAACATCAGAAATTATAAGATCATATTCTCAGTAAGGTTAAATAAGGGATCTGTTAGTGGTCACATAAATATAACATTAGAATATGGGTATGAAAACATGATCTTTGTATATTAAATCCTTACCAATTATATCATTGAATATAATAATGAAATAGGAAATAAATGATAGGAGTTTATAAGACATGAATCATTAAGGAATGAAATTACATTATCTATTTTTGTCTGACATTGGCATAAGTCATAAGTTTTTTCTGTTGTCATAATTAGGTAAAATAATTTCCTTAGTCAAGGATCACATCCAAAACTATATTAGAAAATTGGGTTCACTCTGAATCACTTCGTATACTTAGATAAGGTTAACTCCCAAGACTATTACAGTGGATATAGTCTCATACTGATCTTTGTTTTCTCATAGTTCCAATCCTTATAATCTCATGAGATATCCATATTTACCTAATGCATAGGATAGAAATATAATTTCAACCTCACCCATTTTTGGTACCATGTTCGTTATATGTAAGAACTATAGTATGGTTTGTGTTTGTTGTCAATCCTCAGTATAAGTTCAGAATGTGTGCATATAGAACAAGCAGATACCAGTATTGAAGGTGGCATCATTTTCCAGTGTTTTCCAAATTTTAGGACCACAAATTTGACAAATGAAGAAAAGTGTTTTTGACAAAGGTACTTTCACGTCGATGACTTATAGGGTTGGAAACATTAAAGGCATATGTTTTTAAAGAATAAATCATCAATATATAGAAAAGTAAGTAGGGGCACCCACGTTTTGGGTTTGGTCACGCAAGTGACTAGCGGTAGAAACTAGGGCGGCTGGCCTTGCGTGCTGAGAGGAAACTTGCACGTCGTCACGCAGGGTGTCCAGAATGCCTATAAATAAAGGACAACCCCACATCATTTTTGATGAAGTTAATACATAGAGAAAATCATATCTCCCTTCGTACAGGTGTTTGGGTCGTACAAGTGGTGGTGGGTCGCGCAAGTAGAAGTTGAGCGACAGTTGTTTGCTGCGCGTCCAAGGTGGTTTGGCCGAGAAAAGGCGTGAGTCTCCCAATTTTGGAGTTGGTAAAAGAGGTTTCGCATAAGTGGTTTGGTGACACATGTGCGCTGGGATTTGAAGAAGAGCAACAATTGATAGTTGCGTGCCAAAATCAGTTTGGGTGTAAAAGGGTGTGAGTCACGCAGGATTGAAGATGAAGAAGTGAGTGCCGCGCACATGGGAGAGGTGAACTTGCACGCTGTCTTGAAACTTGTGTGCCTACATGGAGAAGCATGCCAGGTGTGGTTGAACCTCCCCAGTCTTATTGGGGCTGCACAAAAGCTGGAAGTTTTCCCGATACCTTTGGTACAAAGTGAGATTTTTCTACGAGTGGAAGTTGGACTACAATAGAGCATCTACATACAACAGAGGATGCATTCATTAGAGATGATGAAGAGACCTTCACATATCTAAACTTATTGGGACTTCAGAAAAGGCAGTGAGCGAGGGGAATCAACAGGAGTAACCCGAGGGATGTAGTAGGCTATCCCAGAATAGTTGTAAAGGCAGTGAGCCTGGGATAGAGTGACTATTCTCAATCCTTTGTAATCCACAATGAGTGAAGAATAGTGGAATTCGGTATGACCGAAAACCTCTCGGCATATGCTCCTTGGACGTATCCCTTAGTAGTGAACCAAGTAAAAAGTGTTGTGTCATTTCTTTGCATGTGAATGTTTTATTTATTCTCATATCCGTCATACAAGTTATACTAGTTTTTCCCAATGTGGGAAAAAGATCCGTCAGTTTAAAAGAAAATGTTGACTCCCTGGTTCACCCCTCCCCTCTCAGGGTGTCCTGGGGTCCTTCAAGTGTTATCAAAGAGAGTTTTCTGGTGTTTGATCTATTTTATACCTCTATGGAAAATTCAGCCAGTGTTAGGGGTATTCCCCTCTTTGATGGAAGTAAATTTTAGATTTTGAAGAACAGAATAAGATCTCATCTAGGATCCCTTGGAATGGATGTTCTGTTTTCCACTATGCATGGTATACATGTTACTGATCCAACAAGGCTGGGTTTGATTGATGCAGATAGAAAAATTCTTAATGCAGATGCTAAAGCACATATTTCTCTCACCGTAACACTTTCTGATCAGATCTATCTAAAATTGATTAGTTTCACCTCAGCAAAGTCCTTGTGGGATAAACTTGAAAATATTTTTAAAGGAGATAGAAAAGTGAAGGAGGCGAAACTATAAGTCATTCACAATAGTTTCAATGATCTGAAGATGTATCATGATGAGAATGCAGATTCCTTCTTCAGTCGAATTACTGAAGTGGTTAGAGCAATTTGGGGTCTAGGTGAAGAAATCAAAGATGTAGATGTTGTGAAGAAAATATTAAGAAGACTTCCACCCCTTTACAATGAAAAGTTTTCGGGCTTTGACGAAATATATATTTCCAAACTTTCTTTGAATGATCTACTCATCATCCTGGTGGCATATGAAATGAGAGTCAAACCATAAGATGCTAGGACTCGAGTGAGCAAGGAAATGGGGTTCAAATCCACTGAGAAACTGAAAATATCAAAAGATAGTAGTGGTGAAGATGATGAGGAAAAATAAATTCTTTCTCTCATTGAAAAGTAGTCCCAGAAGGGAAAAGGGAAATTCAAAGGGAAGTTACCTCTGGATTTCTTTCATTGTGGAAAAGTTTGTCACATTGCCACTCGATGCTTAAGAAAGTCTGAGGATGAGAGTAGTGATGCTGAAGACATTGAGAAGCCTCGGAAAAGGTTTTTCAAAAAGGGAGACTTCAAATCCAGAAGTAAATTACCAAATAAGAGCTTTGTATATGAAGAGGAGGATGATGATAATGAATTCTGTAATGAAGAATAACCAATATTTAAAATTGGAAACCATGCTTCCATGATGGCTACAATTGAAAACTCAGAACCCCCGATCGGTAAAGGCAGAGATAATAAGATTACTCATAATAGTTATCCAATGATTTGAATTAAGGATTTCTTTTCCATGCTTGAGAATAAATATAATAAATTTAATAAGTGGAATTAAATGGTGAAAGAATCATCGGAATATGTTGATGAGCTTTAAGAAGAAATTGAACAACTAGAAGAACTAGTGAGAGTTCAGTATTCAATATTTGAAAGCACAGATGTTGTTCTGGAACTAAATCATAGAATTGAAGAACAATCAATAGTCATAAATGGCCATTCATACAGACTTGTATAGAAGACCAAGACTGTTGATGGTCTTAAAAAGAAGTTGTTACTCTTAGGAGTAAAATTGAATGTCAATAAACCAAAAATGAGGGTGCGAAGAAAATTCCTTTTGGAATATTCTCATATGCATAATTACTAGCAAGAGCCAAGTGTGGTTAAGATGTGGTTGGAAAAATCTTTAGTGATCAAATACCTGATTGCATGGGAAAGAGTGGTATTGGCTGTGAAGCTGAGACATCAACTGTTGGAACTAAAGAGAGCCAAATGAAAGACAGGATGATAGTTGGACATGTTGAAACATTGGCTGAAGTGATGAAAAATAAACCTTCAATCAAAACAAAAAGGAGAACTAAAAATTATACCCAAACATTCATAAATGACATGCAGCCAACTATTCTCCCAAGGATTAAGGCATAAGGAGAAATTCAAATCAGAATACATTTCCTCTCATAAAGTGTTAGTTTTGTGGCTATCTGGGCCATACCATGTCATATTGTGAAGAGGCAAGGATCTACCTGAATGGGGAAGATCTGGGATGTCAACAAAGGAGTCTGACTTCATATCCTCTATCTTATAGAATAAAAAAATTCTATGGATATTGTTTTTGTTGTTCTAAATTTTGTCATAAGGCTATTAATTTCAGGAATATAAGGGACATGGACACCTCATACCGGAGTTCGAGACAAGTGAAATCTCATCAATAAGATTGTGTTTCTCTTACAAACAAGTTTTCTCCTCTCGAAGAAGACTTAAACTATGAATAACCAATGTACATGGATGAGATAATTGAAATTCATTCAGTGCTATATACTCGATTGAATGTCCCATGGAAAGAATGGATGAAAATTGAGAAATACGAAAATGGAGAGGTGGACCTCAAAGCTACAAAAAAGCAACAGTACATAGATTCTGGATAGCGGTTGTTCATCTCATATGACAGGTAATGATAGCCAGTTAATAGATATCAAAAAGAAGGTTTAAGGTATAGTACTATTTGGAAATAATGGAGCTCTGAAAATCAAAGGCAGTGGAAGTATTGAGTTAGATAATAGAGAGCTAAAGAAGACTGAAGTACTTTATGTAGATGGACTAAGTCATAATCTACTTCATGTGAGACAAATTTGTGACTCGAGACTTAATGTTACTTTTAATCAGAAAGGCTGCACAATCAAGGGAAAGATAGGCAATTCACTTATGAAGGGATATAGAAGAGAAGGCAACTTGTATCAGGTTAATAGTAAAGAAAATGTTTGTTACATGACTGTTGAAGAAGAATATAATTTGTGGCATTGGAAACTGGGACAAATCTATCAACAAGACATAGAGAAAATATCAAAATTGAGTATTTTCATGGACATTCCCAACCTAAAGCGTGAGACAGAAAATTCTTGTAATGCTTGCATTCATGGGAAGATAGTCTGTAGTTTATATCATCCAAAGAAGAATAGGGAATCTCATCTTCTTGATCTAATCCATACAGTTGTATGCAGGCCGAAATATGTTTTTGGAACTCATTAAGAAAGGTAATTTGTCCTTTTAATAGATGATTAAAGTAGAATGGAATGTATAATAGTCATTCACAGGAAATGGAAAGTGCTTGACTACATGAAAACATATCAGTGAATCGCTGAGAATGATACTGGATGAACAATCAAAGTGTTGCGATCTGAAAATAGAGGGGAATAAAATTCCATTGAATTTGAAAATTACCTAGAGAAGCATGGGATATAACATGAGGTAGATATTGGGAGAACTCCACAAAAAAATGGAGTTGTTGAACGTAGGAATCGATAGGTGAACGATATGGCATGAACTATGCTGATTGAGAGTCGTATTCCCTGACATTACTGGAAAGAGGATGTTCAAGCTGCAGTATATATTCAAAATCGAACAGGACATTATATGGTTGAGATGAAGTCACCATATGAATTGTGGCATGTAAGGAAACCATATTTGAAATACTTTCATGTTTTTGGTAGTAAATGATACATTAGGAAAAAAGTAGGAAATAAAGGGAAGTATACTGACAATGCAGATGAAAGAATTTTCCTTGGATCCCCAATGAATAGCAAAGCCGACATGTTTTTCAACAAGTGATTAGGAAGGATTGTGGAAAGTAGTGATGTTAAGATAATTGAAGATAAATCCAGAAATTCTTCAAGGACATCATATGATGATGTGATAGAAAGTGAAGAAGAAAGTGAACGTGGAGAAAATACAAATACATAAATATAAGAAGATGTACAAAACACTCTGCAGTCAGATCATGATGTTGACTCAGAAGATGAATCTGAAGAAGAAACTATGGTTGGAGGGAATGCAACTGAACCGCATAGGTGAAATCATAGAGCTGATATTGATACATCTAACATAATTGGGGACAAGAGTGCACCCACTAAAACAAGGAGGATGATGAATAACACGGAGTCAGCATTTCTGTCAGTTGTGGAGCCATTCTCATTTGAAAAAGCTGCAAAGGATGGATCATAGGTGAAATCCATGAATAAAGAGTCATATCGGATTGAAAAGAATAAGACTTGGGATCTTGTCTAGAGACCTAAAGGTCACAATGTAATTGGTAAGAAATGGATCTTCAAGAACAATTCTGATGAGCATGGAAGTGTTATTATAAACAAGGAAAGACTAGTTTATAAAAGATAATCCCAGATTTAAGGCGTTGATGTTGAAGAAACCTTTGGTCCAGTGGCTATACTGGAGTAAATTAGGATTTTTCTTTCCATGGAACTCCAAAAAGGATATGAAGTATATCAAATGGATGTTAAGATAGCATTCATGAATGGTGTACTCAATGAAGAAGTCCACATTGAACAATGAGTAGGTTTTATTCTTGGTACTGATGAAACAAAGGTCTGCAAACTGAATAAAGGCCTATATGGTTTGAATCAGGAACCACGACCATGGTATTCCTGCAGGACTCGTATCTCAAGAAGCTGGAATTCAAAAGAGGAGTAGACCATAATCTTTATGTGAATAATTCTCCAAAATATCAGTTCATGGTTCTAGTCTATGTTGATGACATTATATGTGGTGGATGCAGGCAGAAATTAGTGGATAAATTTTCTGATCAAATGAAATCAGAAATTAAAATGTCTATGATTGGGGAGATCACATATTTCATGGGGCTGCAGGTGATTCCATGGAAAGATTACACTTTAATTTATCATTAAAAGTATGCAAGAGAGCTACTGAATATGATTAATATGAAAGACTCTAAACCAATATCAACTTCAATTGTAGTTGGAACCAATCTTGGAAATCATGAGGATGGGGCATCTCTAGACCCCACTATGTACAGGAGGATAATTAGGAGCCTACTATACCTAACAGCGACATGACCAGATATTGTCTTTTCAACCTGTCTAGTGGCCCTTTTTCAGAGTAATCTAAAGGAGGAAAATATGACAGCAGAAAAAATAATCATGAGGTATATTCAATGTAGTCACAATTATGGCTTATACTTTGTTATATAAAGAGACAGTGAATTATCATCATTTTCTGATGCTGACTGGGCTAGCGATGTAGTGGACATAAATTCCACCAGTGTTGGAGCATTCTATATTGGAAATAAATGTGTTGGAAGGTTGAGCAAGAAACAAGAATGTACTTCTCTTAGTGCTGCTGAAGCTGTGTATATCTCTGCCACAAAGGCATGCAATAAACTATTATGGGTGAAGAAACAACTAGCAGATATTAGTGATAAGGTGAAGCAACCAATGGTAATTTACAGTGACAATACAAGCGCAATTGATCTTATGAAGATTCCTATTTAGCATTCTTTTACAAAACATATTGAAATCAGGTATCACTTTATCAAAGAAAAGGTTGATCAAGGCGTGATTAGAATGGATCATGTGGGAACTGATGAGAAATTGGATGATATTCTTACCATGCCACTGTCAGCTGCTATGTTTAAGAAGCATCGGTTGAACCTCAGTGTTCATCCACCTCCCAGTGCATAAAGAGGTTACGAAATTCCCCTCTCCCTAGTTATGTTAATTGTTTTTATCTGTTTATGGATGCGATGCAAGTTTTTTGGGAAGATACTATCCAGTGGGAGTGTGGTTTGAGATGAAAAATAAAAATTTACCGATATTTGGGTTTATTGTCAATGGGAGAGAAAGGAATACATTCAGGCATGTAATGCTTTTGTGACTCGTTGATAATACAGTGTCGGTGATAGGATGGGAAGGAATACATTGGACATGTAACGATTCTGTGACACTATAAAGGAATTTCTTGGGTGTCATTGATAATTCCAAAACACAAGAACCCGATTCAAGCTTCCTCCCTTTTTTTCTACACTGAGCATTTATCATGTATACTTAGATTGTTGGTTGAGTTGATTCTTGCATTTGTGGTTTGCCTATGGCTGGTGCTTTATTGAATTCATTTACTGATTTCCAACAAACCCAAATGTAGAGATTGTTGGAACCATGGTCGTTCTATGAATGAACCAGAGTTTGGTTTGTGTTTTTTGAAAATCCTCAGTGGAGGTTCAAAATGTGTGCATACAGAACAAGCAGATACCAGTATTGCAGGTGGCATCATTTTCCAGTGTTTGCCAAATTTCTGGACCTCAAAATTGACAAATGAAGAAAAGTTTTTTTGACAAAGGTACTTGTGCGCTGACAACTTAAGGGGTTGGAAACTTGGGTGCCATATGATTTTCATGATCAGATCATTAAAATATGGCAATTTATGTAGGGGTGCCCATGTTTTGGGTTTGGTCACACAAGTAACTAGTGTAGTAGAGACTAGGGTGGCTGGACTTTTGCGCCGAGAAGAGACTTTTGCACCGTCTCACAGGGTGTCCATAATGCCTATAAATATATGACCACCTCTCCTCTTTTTCAATGAAGTTTGTACTTAGAGAAAATCAGAGCCCCCATCGCGTAAGTGTTTGGGTCTTGCAAGTGGTGGTGGGTCGTGCAAGTAGAAGTTGTGTGACCGTTGTTTGTTGTGCATCCAAAGCGGTTTGGAGAGAAAGGGTGTTAGTCACCCATGTTTAGAGTTGGTAAAGGAGGTGTCACACAGGTGGTTTGGTGACACTTGCATGCCAAGATTTGAAGAAGCGTGATAGTTGATAGTTGCACATCAAAATCAATTTGGGCATAAAAGGGTGTGAGTCATGCAAGTTTGATGTTGAAGAAGTGAGTGTCGGGTGTGTGGGATAGGTGAAATTTCACGTCGTCTTGAAACTTGTGCACCGGCTTGGAGAAGAGTAATAGGTGTGGTTGAAGCTCACCCGTCTTTTTAGGGCTGCATGAAAGATGGAAGGTTTTCTGATACCTTTGGCACAAAGTGAGATTTTTCTACGAGTGCAAGTTGGACTTCAACAGAGCATCTACATACAATAGAGGATGTATTCATTAGCGTTGATGAAGAGACCTTCACGTCTATAAACTAAGTGGGACATCACCAAAGGAAGTGGGCCCGGGGGAGTCAATGAGAGTAACCTGAGGGATGCAGTAGGCTATCCCTAAACAGTTGTAAAATCAGTGAGCCTGGGATAGAGTGATTGTTCCAAAACCATTGTAATCCATAAGGAGTGATGAATAGTGGAATTCGGTACGACCGAAAACCTGTCAACATATGTTCCTTAGACATAGCCCTTAGTGGTGAACCATGTAAAAAGTGTTGTGTCATTTCATTGCATGTGAATGTTTTATTTATTCTCATATCTGTCATACAGGTTAAACTAGTTTCTACCAACATGGGAATAAGATCCGTCAGTTTAAAAGAAATAGTTGACACCCTAACTCACCCATCCCCTCTCAGGGTGTCATGGGATCCTTCACCCATAATATAATAACAATACATTTATTTATATCCCACATGATCATAAATCATTCATCATATATCATAACCCTTAGAAAGGAAACATGTTTAATAAACAATCAACATTTTATCATAGAATCACACATAAAAAAATAATTGATTTTTATAAGTAGCCTATAATAATAATAATAATCAATCCATAGAAATAATAATCATGATATGTTTTGAACATAACCCTAGTAAAGAATAAGTAACATAAAATGGTTTTATTATATATTATAATGCCTTTAAAATCAATAGATCATTTCCGGAAGAAAATTGTCTTTTCACTTTGAAATATCATATTTAAAATCAAAAAAACAAAAAAAATATGAAGGAAAATTTTTAATTATAAATAACCTTAAAAATATGTAATGGATGTATCAAATAATTTTTTGTTCATGATTCTAGATAAATTTTTAGTTATGCCATGTACGTCAAAATGATAATTCTATTAATGTTTTTTTTTGTAAAATGCCAAAAGTACCTCATTCAGAAAAAGAAAAAAACATTCCAATTAATCCATGTTGTAAAAAAACATGGGTAAATAAAATTATAAATAATTTTATTTTAGTAAAAAAATAATATAATTTTTTGAAAACATTGATATGGTTGAAAATGAAATGCAGATAAAAGAGTGAAATAAATTTGATTTTCCTAGAGAAATATTCTATTTGTATATTAAGTTTTTATAGAGAGGAAAATGATAGAAAAATATTTAGCTACCATAAATAAATATACGAAAATAAAATTCATGTTAATTCAAGAGATATAGGTTCATAAACTTCATCATTGGAAACTTATTCCTAAGTAATTCTGATAAATAATTAGATTATAATATAAATCTCATACCACTTTGGTAACATTTGAATCATAGTACCAGTGAAAGAAATAATTAAAATCAATATTTATATCCAATAATTTTAATTATAATAATCGTAAAAATAAATTTATGGGTATTATATACACCACATAAATGAGATTGTAAGTGAATATGGGATGTGTCAAACATATTTAAAAGTGAGAAGAAAATTCCTTACATCAAGTTTGAATTGATTTAAATGGGATTTAATATAATATATAATGAATTTTATATTTAATATAAACCTATTAAATAATAATACATATACATATAATATCACAAATGATTCACCTATAATATTTTATCTTCCATTTATTTGTCATTCCGTATTGAAATCATCATTTTCTGGTGTTAATTGTTTCTCTTTTCTGATGATTATTAGTTCTAAAGTTACTGGTATTGTTTTAACACCTCTAGAATTGTTATCATGAAATAAATATAATATATATTATTTATATATATTTTTATATTAATCTATAGAATATATATATAGAAAATATAATTACAATATTCATAGAGATGGTAGATCATATATATGTGTGAATGTTATTTTCACTTTTTGATGGATGGAAAAAAGAAAGAAAAATAATAAATCACCTTCAAATAGTAATTATATTTCATATTTCATATATCTTCATTAAATCTATCCTTATTACCGTCATTTTAAATGGGAAATGAAGAATAAACAGCATCTCTTTATGGAGTTTATTTTCCACACATATGTATGAGTGATGTCTTGGTTTTGTAATAGATTAGAAGGTAAAAATGTCAATATGATATTATTATTACAGAATACAAATAAAACAATAAATAAAAGGTATAATAATTAAACACCTAACAATAATAATCCCTGAAAATAGTGATGGAATATGAATTGTGTTGTTACATGGAGGTGGTAGTCCACATGTGGGCATACGTGATAGTTTTACTTCCCATTTGATAGACAAGAGAGTGACTAATAGAATTTAAAATTCATAATAACATTAAGTTATATTAATGATAACAATTGATTTATTTTATGGTCAATAAAATAAGTCTATAAATTCTATGAGAACAAATAAATTGAAATAGGTCAGGTAAGATGATAGCCTCTTTTTTTATAGGTGTCTTTTAGATCCCTTGTTAACGACCTTCAGAATGACCTTTTATGAATACAAATACCTATAATTTTTTGATAGAGAAGTTTATAATTGATTTTATTGGGTTTGGTTGAGAAATATGGATAAAACTACTATATATAAGAGAATGTAGGGTTTTCCATTTATTTTTGGGGAAGATGACAAACATTGAATTTTTTAAAATATAAAAATATAATAAATCCGTATTCAAGCCAAATGATACCCAATTTCCATATATTGAAATTCGGGACAATATAAGGTTGAAATACATCTATCTAATAAAATTTATATGTGTTTATATTTCAAACCTAACCTTATCTCAGGGTCCCCACCAATTCCCTAGTAAACCAATTTTTAATATAACTATGGTAAAAAAATTTCTATTTTTACTGTTCATTATGGAAAAATAATATGTTTAACTTATTACATCATTTTAATTATTTTTATTTTTATATTGAATCTATTTTCTCAAATTTAATTCATGTATTTAGATGAATTTATTTCAAAATTAAATTTCCAAAGGTTGATGAAATAGTAATTTTATATGAAAAATTGTTCGATTATGTAAAAGTTATTATATAATTATTGAAAAAAATTGATTATAATAAACATTATTGTATTATATAAAATATAAATAAACTAATTTTATTTTTTATAAATTTAGAACTAAATAAAACTTTTTATATTGTCGAAACCAATAGACAGTTTTCAATAAAAATTAATTTTTTTCATTATCAATTGAAAAATAAATCATTTCAGAAAATTTTAAAAAAATTACACTATGATTATTAGTAAATATATTTTCAAAAATATATTTATCCATTGATTATATTTTTTAAAAGAGTAAAAAAATAATTATATTAATTATTATAAAAAGAAAAAAATTATGAAAAATATATTTTTGAAGAATATAAAGATGTTACTAAAAATTGAGTACCTATTTCTCAATATATTTTCTTTATCGAAAACTTTTATGCTTAATTATTAAAATTTTGATAAAATTATTCATGATGAATATTTAATTGAAATTTTTTAATGGAATACTATATTATGGTTCATTTAGACTACATTTTTTAAATATCGAAAACTATCTAACAAATTGAATTTCTTTTCTGAGAAATATTTAAAAAACTCTGAGGGTATTACAACATGATTCTTATAAATTTATCTTATAACCCTTATGATCCTTATATTGAATATTAAAAAATTGAACTGAAAGTAGGATCCTAATGACCCTTACATTACATATGGAAATCAGAATCACTCTTTCAATTATATAATTAGCCACATTATTCAGCTTCATCTCTGAGTTACTTTTATTCATAGTCTAGATGACACTTATGATTTTTATATTAATATTTAATGCATAAACGTTACTCATATGATGTTTATAATTACTCTCATGTTTCAATTAGAGGCTATAAATGATTATCACACATTATTCGGATTATAGGAATGACAATTATGAAACAACATTCATATTATATTCCTTTTCCAAGTATTTGTTCTACATAGGGAATTTTCCATTTAATCAGTTTTGAGAAAAATTAATATATTTAATGCATGAATCTATAATTATTTAAACCATATCATGTCATATTATTTTAATTTTAATAAATCTCTAATTCCTTCAAGGTATCTAAGATGAAAGTTAAAAAATTTAATGTTTAAAAATAATTTCAATGGATTAAAAAATACATATTCTTATGTATCATATGAGTACTCTATGTTTTTTACATTAATAAAAATTTCACTACATTTTAATATTCATCCTCCAATTAGGATTCATAAATTTTTCAAAGTCTATCACTCAATCTTTATAAAAAAACATGTTATTTATAATTCATTCATCACATGAGTAATTATCTATCACATGAGGATCAACTAAATAATCATCATATATAAGTTATTATATCTTGAAACTTGTTATAAGTTAATTAAAATAAAATTTAAAATCTCAAATTATTTATTTTAAATAATTCTATAGTCAATGTCAATCTTGAAATGAAACACTAAGCTCTAAGCAAGTTGTGGTATACTATAAAAATATAATAAGTTAATCATTTTCATTATACCTTGGTTTTAATTTGGTAGTATAAATAACAATAACCATATTATTTATAAGTATAAAATTTATTAACAATTTAAATGTATTAATTAATTCATAATAAATAACTACTCAATTTTCAATAAATTGTTTTCTGCTTCAATTTTTTTTCTCCCAAATGGTTTTTATTTGATTTTATGTGTAGAAATTAAATTGAATTTATAACACCATTATAAATTATTTTATGAAATTAATATAATTTTTAATATTATATTTTCAACATTAACCTGGGATGAATATTTGGGATTTTTCAGAAAATAATTATTTTTAAGTCTCTAGTGAAAAATACTAGTTTTTATAATCATCAATTATTTGTACTAAATCAAGTTATCTAAAAGTCACAATACGTTTTAAATTTTACCAAAAAAATCAGAATAAAAATTTAATTATATGTATTATAATTAGTTATATATAAATCAGTATTATAATTGATTTTTGTATATGTCTAGTTTTATTCCTTATAACAATTTTCCTGAAAATAGTTTTTCATTTTGATTTAATCATTTGCACTAAAATTTATTTCTTCAACTTTCAGATATTTTTTCATGAGAATTAGATTACATATTTGAAATATTTTGGTTAAAATATAATAAATTCCTCCTATTTATTTTTCCAATCATGAGTAGTAATCATAATAAATATTTGTATCCTTAGTAAGGGAAAATCTAGTATAATTGGTTTAAAACTATGAGTTAAGGCTTTAAATCTATATATGAATTTCCATTATCTTATTGTATAAGTCATGTGTGGACAAATATAATCATGATAACAAATTTTGTAAATTTATTTAAACATTTCATGGGTTATAACATTTATTTTATTTTAACAAACTGATATATAAAAAATTTCACTTTCTTGATTTTAATACCACTAATATTTTTTCTTAAGGATAAAAATATTTTCTGAATGAATATAGAATGATATTTTAAATATAATTAATTTTTTTCTTATTAATTTTTTTATATTTAGGGATGATACAAGTATCTTAAATTCTTACCAAATTTTGATATAGTGCATGTGTAATGAAAAGAAAAATCTACATTAATGGTTTTAATAATAATAAAATTAACATGTTTTAGATAAATTGTTGTATTGTTGGAATTTCATAGGTAATTATATATTATAAATGATGTTAAATGGTTTTATATTAAAAATAAAATTTTTTATGTCTATTACGTTAATTTAAATGAATAGTACTATAAATGACTTCAATGGTATTTTATATTAAATATTATTTTATAAAATAATTAAAAAATCAAAAAAATCATGAATGAAGACATATGGAAGGTGAAATAGTTCACAATCTCATCCAAATAAATTTATTATCAACTTTTGGCAATCCAATTAATGTTATAACCATTATAACATAAAAATGTGTTACCATGGTTATGTTTAAAAAGAGTTAACAAAGAGGTTAAACCATAATATAATGTCTAAAATGGCCCCAAAACATTCCTAAATTTTATTTGGTGATGATATTTCATCTATATCTATTTTATTTTAATCCACAACCATTTGAAAGAATTATTTATAAGAAATGAATTAATGATATTTAATTTATTTAAATTAATCCATGGGTGTCCTCTCCTCACATATAAAAGGGAATTATCTCCCCTTTATTATTCCCAATTTTTGAGCTTTCTCATTTGATCAATCCATACCATGATACAATTATAAAATAATTCTCACTATTCATTGTAGTTTTTATTAACCGAATACCAACATAATTATGATTAATGTAAAATTTAAAGGCTTTCTCTCAATGAAAATGATTTTAGATCACCTGATATTCAGGTTATACCTAAGGTAAAAGTTTCTTCTCATTATTATTTCAGTAAGACATATAAATTATTCATCACTTGTTTCATTTATGTTTTTTATATACTTAGTCAATGATAATTTACATAATGAATTTATTTACATTCATGTCCCTTAATGTTTCATTTTATGATTTTATTTCATTGAGGTTATGATTGAAACGCTTCCACAATAGTAAGGGATTTATATTACAAGTTACTTTTTTACCCTGATTGTTTGTGATTAAATTTTTTTAGATTTGATTTTATGATATATAACTCAGAAATCATATGTATTTTTTCTCCACTAGTTATTTATATAAATTATATGCATTCCTTTTATTTTCCACTTTATAAGTTCTCAAGTGTAAAAAATAATGTTTCTAATTAAACCCGACATTATTTTCTTTCCAATCAAGTGGATTTATCTTATTTTTCCATATTTTCATTAAAATGATTTTTATTGAGCTTAATATTCACCAATCATTTATTAATGTAATTTTCCCCGTATTTGACTTAATATAAAATGTTTTAAAATTACTTTTCGAGTCATTTTCTGAACGAGGTACTTTTACCAAAGGTGTGAATTGGATATATATTTTGTGTATCATGCAAAAAGTTATTTCCCCATCAATCATAAAAACTATTTTAATTTTATATTACTTTACACTATTCAATTATTATTTTCGATTAAAATATTTATTTGAATATTCTATAATTTTTTAGATTTTAGCTATGTGATTTCAAAATTAAGGGTATTTTTTCAAGAAAGTTATTGTGATATTTTAGTGATATTTTCATCTATGATAATATAAATTGATGTTACATATACTTCATTGTAGAAATTATCCAATTCCACCATATTTACTAATTATTTGGATAGTTTCTTATTATGATGATGATATATTGATAAGTTATTTTTTTTTATTTTGATGGGTTATGTTATGATGACATTATAAATTTTTTCAAGTTCTTAAAAATGAAATATAAATGGATTATGATTATTTTATGGGTGGTTAAATTATATCCCTCTAATTGATTTGACTTTTTTAATGTTTTTGAGGTCAAAAATATATAAGAGGTCATACCAATCCTATAAGATGGTACATTGTAGGTTATACCACGACTAAATAGGGTACACATGTGGTTATCCCAATCCCAACATGTGATGAATTCCATGGAAGATAATTTTTACATGAGATTTATATTATGATGATCATTCCACACTTTATGAAACTATATTATGACATGTTCTCATATTATGATGTGATCTCATTATAAGGACCCGCACTTATTTCATACATAATCTTGAATTTATTTAAGAAAACACTTCATTATACATTGAGGATCTTTTCATGTTTATAGCTTTAGAGAATTAAGACAAAACATTCATAACATTACACATTGTTACATAGTGGATACCATAAAATCAGTTTCCATTTTCCTTAGAATATAAAACATTAAAACATAAAACAAGACTCCTTGACAATTCTTCAACATTTAAAATGTCTTCCTTCCTTGTATTATTCATCCATTAACCTGTGAAAAATCATTTAAAAACTTGGGATGAGCACAAAATCTCAGTAAGGTATGAAAAAGAAGGAAAAATCACATTAGTCCATGAATACGCATGACGTATGAAAACATTTTCAAAAGACATGCTTTCCACCCATAAAATCTTACTTAGCGTAACATGAGATTTGCACAAGATCCAAAAAAACATAATTATAATCATATAGGTATATTGGGGCATTACTTACATAATCTTGTAACCATCTTGGCTACCTTAAAATTTGTAACCCTCACGGCTACCTTACTTTGTGTAACCATCACAATAACACTTGGACTAACCATACGGCCGACCTCCAACTTAATAATACCCAATGCATTGGAGGGAAATATAGGTCCCACCCTTCATCATAAACAATTCCCAATAACCAAAACATAATCATACAACATAAACAATCGCATAAAAACATTGCCTTTGAATCTTATAAAACAGAATTTTAAAAGAGGATTTTAGAAGAAAAATCCCTTATAAACATCATATACTTGAAGTGAGACTTAACTTAGTGGATGGAATATGTATATACTCTGTAAATACACATAATTAAACATAATATAAACAGAACCCATCACACAAACAATTTAAATAGCACATAAATTATAAAGTAGATGGTTAACCCAAAGAATGGAAATCGGGTTAAGAATTCCCTTACCTTGGGCTTGTCTTACTTCAAAATTGTTTTAAACCTCCTGTATAATGGTCAAAATGGTGTTATTAGTATTTTACAGAAACATTTTCATGTTTATAACATCTTATATGTTCATTTCATAACCTCATTTCATCCCTTATTTGTTAGTATTTGGTTCCTTGCATTGTTTTGGGTGAGTTCTTTTGTGATTTTCACAATCGGTTCATGATGAATCGTTCTTGTTGATTGGAAGTGAAACTCCAGAATTGGAATGGATTAGTATTTAAATAATTCCAGTACCATAAATTATACCATTTATCACTTTGGTGCTTTATATGATGATGATTTATAAGTTAAACCTTAATTATGTTCGTTTAGATAATTTAAGTGGTTCTTTGATAATTACAACCTCATTTAGTCTAATAAATTTGAATCATGAGGACAACAGAATTCCAGAACCTTATATGATTCATAAAAAATATATCATAACCTGGTTCAACCATATAAATGGTTTCATGACCAGACTTGAAAGAATTAATGGAGATTGAAAATACATCATCCACGATATCGGTAACTCGACACAAATAGACAATGTTTTTTTTATTCTTTAAATAAGTGAGAGAGGAGAGGAATAATGATTTGTAATTTTCCATAAACATGAAAACATAAATAATATACATTATTCTGGAGATTTCATGCCTCTTGGATAAGAGGGGGTGAAGGAAGAAGAAAAGGAATCATGAAATAAAGAAAAATTGAGAAATTTCTTACGGAAATTCGGCAGCCTAACGGCGTCTCTTAAAATTTCATAAAAACAGGATTGATGAGAGGAATGGAATATCTCATCATCATACAAACTTTGGACATTAAGGGGAAATATTTAATGAAATATCCCAACAAAAGACAAAGGGAATGGAAGAGAATAACATAAAATGGAAGAAAAGAATGAAAATGAAAGAGGATGTTTACCTCTTGATCTCTTCTTCTTGAGATCCTTCTTAAGGGCTTTGATTTTGGTCTTTTGGTGAGACCAGCAGCTCTAGGACGTGGGGAAGAAGATTTGGGAGGGAATTTGGCAGAAATTAGTCAATGATCAAGGCTTGAGAGGTGTGGGAGGAAGAGGGGATTGAGGGTGATATTTATAGTGGAGGAGGGGAGGTATTTTAGATTATTTTAATTAATATTATAATATTTTTATCAAGACTATGAATAATCTCAAATCAAGTGGCCTTAATTAGTGAAAATATCAAGTGAGTTCGAGGCAAATGTCCTTTCATCACTTATGATGTCATAAATAGTGCATATTTACCGATAAATTGATTATACGGTATTTTATCGTATTTCACTATTCACTGAAAATTCAAGAGTTTCAGAAAAATACCAAAAATTTACCCCAACCATTTTTCAATGTGTAGAATTCAAAAATGAACTCCATTTTTCAAAAATAATTTTCTAAATATTATTAATTTAATTTTTTAAATAAGGTCACAGTTAATTCGAAAAATAACAATATTTAAGTGCAACTAGTTTTATGTGACATTGGAAAATTAATTAAGATCCCATTATCCTATTGACATGGGAAAATAAAATAATATTATTATTTACTATTCATGAGGTCATATTACTATTCATATTACTATTCATAAGGGCATGTTACTATTCACCAAAAAAACAAGTTTGTTCCATCAGACTCAAAATAACATACTGAACACAATTGTAGATGACAGTTTCTTGATATTCAAAACATAGAAGAAATGAAATTATGTTTAAAGGATACTTATAAATATATACCTTAAACAAAATTTCAAGAATTTTCAATTTATTTTTAGAAAACCTTGGGATGTTACATTATCCCCACCTTCTTGAAATTGCGTCCTCACAATTTTATTTACTTATTAAACAACTGAGGGTACCTTGATCAAGGTGTCCACTCGGTTTAATCGTCATCTTGTTCACGTAGGTAGAAGTCCCATGCATTACAACAATGATTTAGAGATCCTTCAAAATCATTTGCTTCCTCCATCCAAATACACCTCGTACAACATGGGTCATATGGTTGTTCACAGAAAAATAGTTTTGGAAAATAATCATGTATGACATATAATTTCAAAACATCTGATAAAACATGATTTCTATAAAATAGTCGGACCGAATTTGAGTTGAAACTTTCTATTATTGGTCCTTTTAAAATACCATAAGTATGTGATGTGAGACTATAGTTTAAAAGCAAATATAAATAGGTTGCACAAGGGTCTCCTTCCTCAGCACCATTTTTAAAATCATAATATGCTTCAAATTCTTGTGATAAGGTAAAATATTTGAAAATACCTTGATAATATTTACCTTTCTTGAAATTATGTGAATATTGTGAAAATAGTATTTGTCTAAAAACAACCCACGATCCACGATGATAACGAGGTATAGAGGAGGTGTTTGATATCTCAAAAAACTGCTTGCAAGTGAGTTGTATGCTAGCAAAAGTTTCACAATCATCCGAAGATGACTTTGCAATAATTATTGCAAGCATGTCATCAGGAAGAGATAGGAATGTCGTTTGAGATCCTTCTCCTTCTATTCGTAACTGACTTTACTTTACCTGAAAATAAAAGTTATAAAACAAGGATTTAACTGAAATAATAGATATAGGGACTAATCACGTGTCTCACAAGAACTCCTAGTACCTAAAGTTGTCTAAACCGACCTTTGATACCAACTATAAGGACCTGCACTTATTTCATACATAATCTTGAATTTATTTAAGAAAACACTTAATTATACATTGAGGATCTTTTCAAGTTTAGAGCTTTAGAGAATTAAGACAAAACATTCCTAACATTACACATTGTTACATAGTGGATACCATAAAATTAGTTTCCATTTTCCTTAGAATATAAAACATTAAAACATAAAACAAGAATCCTTGAAAATTCTTCAACATTTAACATGTCTTCCTTCCCTGTATTATTCATCCATTAACCTGTGAAAAATCATTTAAAAACTTGGGATGAGCACAAAAGCTCAGTAAGGTATGAAAAAGAAGGAAAAATCACATTAGACCATGAATACGCATGACTTATGAAAAATTTTTAAAAAGACATGCTTTCCACCCATAAAATCTTACTTAGCGTAACATGAGATTTACAAAAGATCCAAACAAACATAATTATAATCATATAGGTATATTGGGGCATTACTTACATAATTTTGTAACCATCTTGGCTACCTTAAAATTTGTAACCCTCACGGCTACCTTACTTTGTATAACCATCACAATTAAACTTGGAGTAACCATACGGCCGACCTCCAACTTAATCATACCCAATGCATTGGAGGGAAATATAGGTCCCACCCTTCATCATAAACAATGCCCAATAACCAAAACATAATCATACAACATAAACAATCGCATAAAAACATTGCCTTTGAATCTTATAAAACAGAATTTTAAAAAAGGATTTTAGAAGAAAAGTCCCTTATAAACATCATATACTTGAAGTGAGACTTAACTGAGTGGATGTAATATGTATATACTCTGTAAATACACATAATTAAACATAATATAAACAGAACCCATCACACAAACAATTTAAATAGCACATAAATTATAAAGTAGAAGGTTAACCCAAAGAATGGAAATCAGGTTAAGAATTCCCTTACCTTGGGCTTGTCTTAATTCAAAATTGCTTTAAACCTCCTGTATAATGGTCAAAAGGGTGTTATTAGTATCTTACAGAAACATTTTCATGTTTATAACATCTTATATGTTCATTTCATAACCTCATTTCATCCCTTATTTGTTAGTATTTGGTTCCTTGCATTATTTTGGGTGAGTTCTTTTGTGATTTTCACAATCGGTTCATGATGAATCGTTCTTGTTGATTGGAAGTGAAACTCCAGAATTGGAATGGAGTAGTATTTAAATAATTCCAGTACCATAAATTATACCATTTATCACTTTGGTGCTTTATATGATGATGATTTACAAGTTAAACATTAATTATGTTCGTTTAGATAATTTAAGTGGTTCTTTGATAATTACAACCTCATTTAGTCTAATAAATTTGAATCATGAGTACAAAATAATTCCAGAACCTTATATGATTCATAAAACATATATTATAACCTGGTTCAACCATATAAATGGTTTCATGACCAGACTTGAAAGAATTAATGGAGATTGAAAATACATCATCCACGATATCGGTAATTCGACACAAATGGACAATGTTTTTTTTTATTCTTTAAATAAGTGAGGGAGGAGAGGAATAATGATTTGTAATTTTCCATAAACATGAAAACATACAGAATATACATGATTCTGGAGATTTCATGCCTCTTGGATAAGAGAGGGTGAAGGAAGAAGAAAAGGAATCATGAAATAAAGAAAAATTGAGAAATTTCTTACAGAAATTTGGCAGCCTAACGGCGTCTCTTAAAATTTCATAAAAACAAGATTGATGAGAGGAATGGAATATCTCATCATCATACAAACTTTGGACAGTAAGGGGAAATATTTAATGAAATATCCTAATAAAAGACAAAGGGAAACGAAGAGAATAACATAAAATGGAAGAAAAGAATGAAAATGAAAGAGGATGCTTACCTCTTGATCTCTTCTCCTTGAGATCCTTCTTAAGGGCTTTGATTTTGGTCTTTTGGTGAGACCAGCAGCTTTAGGACGTGGGGAAGAAGATTGGGGAGGGAATTTGGCAGAAATTAGACCATTCTCAAGGCTTGAGAGGTGTGGGAGGAAGAGGGGAGTGAGGGTGATATTTATAGTGTAGGAGGGGAGGTATTTTAGATTATTTTAATTATTATTATAATATTTTTATCAAGACTATGAATAATCTCAAATCAAGTGGCCTTAATTAGTGAAAATATCAAGTGAGTTCGAGGCAAGTGGCCTTTCATCACTTATTATGTCATAAATAGTGCATGTTTACCGATAAATTGATTATACGGTATTTTATCGTATTTCACTATTCACAGAAAATTCAAGAGTTTCAGAAAAATACCTAAAATTTACCCCAACCATTTTTCGATGTGTAGAATTTAAAAATGAACTCCATTTTTCAAAAATAATTTTCTAAATATTATTAATTTAATTTTTTAAATAAGGTCACAGTTAATTCGAAAAATAACAATATTTAAGTGCAACTAGTTTTATGTGACATTGGAAAATTAATTAAGATCCCATTATCCTATTGACATGGGAAAATAAAATAATATTATTATTTACTATTCATGAGGTCATATTACTATTCATATTACTATTCATAAGGGCATGTTACTATTCATCAAAAAAACAAGTTTATTCCATCAGACTCAAAATAACATACTGAACACAATTGTAGATGACAGTTTCTTGAAATTCAAAACATAGAAGAAATAAAATTATGTTTAAAGGATACTTATAAATATATACCTTAAACAAAATTTGAAGCATTTTCAATTTATTTTTAGAAAACCTTGGGATGTTACACTCATGGATTAGGAATTTTGATATTTCTATGATTTTGACTTATAAACTCCCAAGGAAATATGTTATAATTATGATCAGTCAATTACTATGTATGATTTACAAATGTTAAGATCATGATCTCATACCCTTATAATTATTATATTATTACATATGAACATTTATTAATATTTACCTAGTTTACCCTCACTGAGTATATGCGGTTACACTTTTTTGTGTTTCCTTTCTATAGATTATAAAGAATAGTTATTTGTTGAGTAAATTTAAGAAGAGTAATATGTAAAAATAACACTATGGAAGAAGATAAAGTTCATTTAAAAATAAGATTATTACATAACTAGTCTTAAAATGCACAAAACTATTATGGTTCTATTGAATGTGCTGTTATTATGTGAATTCAATTTTTGTCTAATAAGATTTTGTATTTTTGTATAAAATTATTTTCTATTCAATGATGGTATTAAAGATGGGTTTAGTTTTTTTATATTAGGATTAAAGATGTCTACTGAAAACCATAGAGAAAAGTCCAGGTACAGAATACCGACTAATTTTTTTAAAGTATATATTTTTTGGTTTTACTTTAAATTACAACCATGTATAAATACTTAAAAGTATATATGTATATGGAATAGATACAACTAGAGGTAATCACTCTAAATAGAGTTACTCTATATGAGAATGGTTTGAACAAAGGTTCCATAGATTGAAAATAAGTTTTCATGATTGAAACATAAAATAAATTATTTTTAATTATTATATAATTGTTCACTATGATTATATTTCTCAAACTATGATTTTTTTACTTAGTCAAAAATTGGAACAAAGAGGGGTCTTTTTAATACTATATTTGATGGATGACACAATGATTTTTACATAATAAATAAAATTAAATAGGATGTGGAATGAAAAATATTGTGATTATTCCAAAAAAATATCTCGATATATGAATAAAAATATGAATAAACAAGAGTTTATGAATGAAAAAAATAAGTGAAACTTGGAGTTTCATGAAGTTCAGGGATGAAATAAGATTCAAGTTCTTATATAAGGGTAATATTGGAAGAAGAACATAAGTTAATTTCTCAATAGAATGGTAAGATGTTCAATGTGTGGGAAATAAGGGTTTAAAGAACAAAATTATCGAAGGAAAATAATGATTTCAATGGAGGGAAATAATTTATATACAAAGGATCCATTTATATCTCAATGTGTTATGTGTGGTGATCTTGGGAATTATCTTTTCCAATTCCTTAATCCAAGGTCAAACTCGTAGAAAAAATAAGGGATATTATTTTCTAATAGTTATAGTATAATGACTCAATTATTTATATATTGGGATTCATGAATTATATTTTTGAGGTGTATTATCAACAATATTATGGTAATACAAATTTTGAATAATCTAATGATTATTTTGTTGTAGGTTTTCTTAATTTATTTTCAATCATATTATTTATGTTACTGATAAATTAGAAAATTGATTTGATGGTAAGGTGATATTTTTGGAAAAACATTACTCAGGGATAGATAACCCTGTATAGATTAGTTAAATAGGTTATTGATATTGATATTTTAAATTTGATTGTACTTGTAACCATTAAATCATTTATTTATTTCAAGAAAAGTGATTTTTTATAGATTTCAGGATGTTTATTGCATATTTGGATTTATATAATATATGAGATAGTATGTAATTTTATCTAAGGAATAAGGACAGAGTTAATTAATGGTACCATATATGTTTTCATTATAGTTTTATGGTGATTCATTTTACTATAATGCTTTAAAAGACTATATGGTAGTGTTATTTTTGTGTTTCTATGTGACATTATTAGTTACTTTATGTTTTTTGTGAATAAAGTAAAATTGATTTTGAAAAACAAAATTAACCTAAATTTTTTTTAAAAAATTCTTCTTCGAAAACTAGACAATAATTAATTCAGGAGTTTTGGAATATAAATAATTTTGGTAGAAATTAAGTAGAACTTTAGGTCGAATTATAGAAATCATTGAGATTATTTTTTCAAATAATAGTTTTTTCATACAAGTAAAATTATCATGTACAAACCATTTTTGTTCCACAAATAGAAGACAGGTAGTAAGAATAAAATTTCACAATATTTTGGTTTTAAAAATCTAATAAAAATAAAATTTAGTACAACATTCCAAAAAAAAGTCTCCTCAAATTTATATATATTAAATACAATGTGAAGATTCAATTAAAAGACAAACGAAGGATGAAATTACTCTTATGGATTTTAATATATTGTGTAAATACATTTACTCATGTTTCATGGAAAATCAATTCCTTAACTTTAGGAATATGATCTTTAAATCATAAATGTTGTTGTTCATATAGTGATTTCCAATGTTTTTTTATTCTTTTCAGCCCACATTGATTTATATTTTTTTGGTAATTATTTTCATTCATGATAATGTTATCTATGAACCTCTAATATTATTTGGGAATTATTAATCTCCTCCAGGTCAATATATCCATTCCTTTAAAATATTTTCGTTACTTTCAAACTCAGTTTTGTGTTACTTAACTAACATTTAGGTTTCCCAATTATACTTTTCAATATTAGTTTTATTTTCTCTTTGTATGTTATGGGTTTTTTAAAAAGGTATTTTAAAATATTAAATTCATGGTTATGGAGATATAAACTGTTATGAATAAATTTATTTAAGTTTGGTAGAATGTAACACCAAAAAAATTATTTTAAAGAAAACTACACTCAATAGACTTCTTAGCACACAACACATATCCTTATAAAAATAGTGGTGTTATGTAACAATATTAGTGTTTAAGAATGGTAGTTATAACCTTTTCATTTAATTAGAGATAGAAATATGAATAACCACATTATAAATATGTAGAAAATTTTTTATGGTTAAAATTTATTTATCAATGCCTAATAAGTATCCAATTTCTTTCTAATATCATTTTATGCATTAAAAGAAATTGTTCATAAATATTTTTTTCATTTTATTTATAGAAATTATCAAATATTTATAATATATTTATAAATGTTATTTAGGGAGATTTATATCAATTTTTTTAAATAAATTTAAATATTATATGAGGGGTGAATTTTGAGGATTTTTGGAAAACATTATTTTTATATGGATTTTGATAACTAATGTTTTTTATAAAACATTAATTTAATTAAATCTATTCCAGTAATTTAAAAGTAAAAATATTTTTTGAATTTTATATTAAATTAACATATTTATCATTTAATTTTAAATAGTAAAATTAATTATTTAGGAAAATGAATTATGATTATTTTGGTGTAAGATATTTTTGTGATTTGAAATAAATTTTTCTAAAAACATTTTTTTCATATTATTTTATACATCTATGAAAAAAATAATATATAATATTTTTATAAATGTAATTGTAAAAAAATAATTCAACATTTAAATTCATTATGTTCAAATTTTTTATATATTACCCTCTTAGTTTTTTTCATTATGAATAGTAACAATGGAAAGGATTTTCACCTCTGTAAGGATAAACCATGTAAAACATAGTTAAAAATATGGGATAAGTATTTTAGATATCTATAATTCTTGGGTTTAACCGAGAAGATGATCATTTAACTACAAAATCAATCATATATATAAAAAAATTGAAATTTATTTCCACATTACTTTGATTATAAAATTTCTATTATTTTTAGAAAATTGTAAATACAAATTTTCTCATTCAAGATTTAAATTTCTTTTATTTTTTTCATAGTGATAATAAGATGTTATAAATGAATATAAATTGTTATTTTGAAAATAAATTAATTATTTGTATCCTATATATTATGTTACAATTTTTAATGATGATATAATTACATTATATGATTACAAAATTTCAATATTGTGATTCTACAAATGGTATACAAATCAATGTAAATGATTTAAAAAATAATAAAATTAAACCTTTCTGGATTATATGTGTTATGAAAAGAATTTATAAATTAATTATATAGTATACATGATGTTAAATATATTTATATTAAAATTACATCGTTTTATTGACTTCTTTGAAGAAAAATTAAATGAATAATCATAATATAAATTTTCTGATTTTTTATGTCTAAAATATTGTTAAATGATATAAAAAACTCTAGGTGATATGTGTAATTTGAAATGTTGAAAAATATTATCCATGGATAGTTTTTCAAAAAACATTCACCTTATATGTGAATATATGACCCTTAATGGATAAAAAAATGTGTTATCATAGTTAAAGATATAAATAGTTAACAAAGAGGTAAAAACAAAAATAGTATTTAAAAGGACGTAAAAACCACTATAAATTTTATTGGATGATTATATTTAGGACATGATATATTTTTATTGGAATACATGTCCATTTGGAAGCATTATACATGTGATGAAAATTAATTTTATTAAATCATTTATGTAATTCCATGTATTTACTCACTTACAAAAGGGCACCTTCTCTCCTCCCTTATTCATAGTGTTTAATCCTTCTAAGTTAGCTAATACCAACCCTAATACCCAAATAGATTACTTGAATACATTCATTATATTGTTTTATTAACCTATGACCACCCTAATAAGGAAAAATAAGTTTTCAAATGGATTTCTCTAAAAAAGAAGAGGGTGAAGTTCTTATGAATCAAAAAATGTAAGTGAAGGGTTTCTCATATCACTTTATTTCTATAAGAAATATATCATATTCACTGATTTTTTTCTTTTTTTTGATCATTATAATTATTCAATGTGATCACTTTAAATTCATGATATTTAATGTTTCATTTAATTTTATTTCTTCTATGGGGTTTTTGATTCATAAGTTAACACAGTAAAAGGGGTTTTATGATATTATATCATTATTTAATGATATTTTTTATAAATAAAATTATTATTATAAAATATATTATATATATAAAAAATATCATATTTATTTTATTCTTCTTTGTTAATTCTTATAAATTTAATGTTTTCCTTTCATTTTCTTCTCTGTATAAAAAAAATTTATTTTCTATTCGATCGTGAATAAATTTATTCAGTGTCATGATTTCTTAAAAAAATTAATTATTATTTTATTGTTCTCCAAATATTTTTCAAAGTAATTTTACATATGTTTTAATTTCTATAGAATTATATAAATGAAATTTTCTTACTATTTTTCGAATTATGTATTTTTTACTAAAGGTGTAAAAATATTATTTATTTTCACATTCACTAAAATAATAAATTTTTCTGACAAAATAACAAATATTTACATAGGGGATTGTTTTTTAAGTTTCAATGATTACTTTTAAATAAAAAAATCTTTAATATTTTAGAAAATTTTATATTTTAAATATTTTATTTCAGAATGAAATTGTATTTTTATCAATAAGCGTTCATTGATCTTTTCATTCCATTTTCAAATATGAAAGCATAAATTTATGCTACATATTATTTAGTGGGTATATAATCTAATATAATATCTTTATTCTTTCTCAGGATGGTATATGATTATAATGATGGAATATTTATGAAACTCATTTTATTTTTCCACAGGTTAAGGTTTAATGAAGTGATAATTTTTCTCATGATATTTTGGTGGTCATATGAATTTAGTATGATTAAGTGATGAGTCAGTCTGTTATATCCCTCTAATTAATTGGGTAATATTTAATATTTATGTTCTAAAACAGTATACATAAAGATATCCCTTTATAGAAATAGAGTATATGGGAGGTTATCTCAATCCCAAATAGTGTATAATATTGGTTACACCAAGCCCAACTTGTGTTGGATGTCTAGGTAGGTATCCTTGAAAAATGATTTCTCTTATTACAAAAATACCATATTTTATGTCACTATGTTGCGGAATGTTCTCAAATATATGATTTGATTTCACATCTCGAGATCATTATTTATTTATAAATCATATCTTATAAACTCTCAATTCATTATATCATGATTATGAACAATTAATAAATGTATAAGATTTTCAATTGTTAAGATGATGTTCTCATAGCCCTATGATCATGATATTATTATATATAACCATTGATTGATATCTATCATGTTTAAACATTCCAAGACTCTATAATATTTATTTTGATAATTTTCCCATGTTATGAATAATTGTTTTAAGTAGTGTGTGTTTAATAAGTGTATAATATGAGAAGAACATTGTGCAGAATGTTGAAGATCATTCACGAAATAATATGACTATATATCAACACATAAAATACATAAAACCATTACATTTATGAGTTATGTAACATGTAATACTTATATATGAAATTATTGGGTTTCCATAGAAATAGACTCAATTGTATCTCCTTTTTCATTAATAAACTATGCAAGAAAATAACATATATTTATTAGGTTATACCTCCATAACATAGGGATGTATATATTGAAATTATTTTTTATTAATATATTCAAAACAAATATAACCAATACATCAATTAATCCTGAACTAATTAAGCTCATCAATTTCCACCATTATATTTTTTAAAACCCATATTAATTGAAACTTTTATATTTTTCATCATTAAATTGATATAAAATTTTCAAGGGCATGTATAAGATAATATTTCACACATCTATTCATTATTATTTTCAGAAAATGGTGGAATAACATCTTACACAGTAATGATCCATAAATCCTACCATTTATAACTCTAATTGGTCCTTCTTTTTATAGAAAACAAGATTTTTTAAAACTAATCACACTACTCTCTATAAAACTAAACAAAATAACATTACATTTTTGAATTCTCAATTCGTATGCTTTTTAAATATAGGTTTTAATAAATTTTCGTGCATTTACTCATCTCGAAAAACACGCACAAAAAATACAACTTATAGAATATCTCCCCCTTTCAGGTTAATTCATAGTTTTATCATGACTAAATATTATTGAAAATAATTTATATAGTAAACCCAAGGACGATAAAAGTGATTAGAATACCTTAATTTTAACAGTTCATTAAGTGTGGTCAAGAAATTTCAGATTTAAGTGAATTGTTTTGGGTATCTCTTCTTCTTATTCACCACCACCCCCTATGCGTTTCACTCCAACATCTTTTCATCATGGCATATAAACTAATGTACGGTGGAATATTATTCATGTAGTACATTAACTATTTCACTTAAGAAACTCTCCCCTTATATGATCACCTTCAATTTTGAAAACTAATAAAAAAATTGTGAATAAGGAGGAACTCCTTTATTACTCCTAGAAAATAGAAAGGTTATGATTTTTTTCTAATAAATATTATCCTTTTTTATAATATTATTATTGGAAAGAAATTTATTCTAATTTTTTTATATTGTATATAGATTCATCATAAGTATCAAGATAATTTTATTATATTTAGCTTTCCTCATAGATTTAATATAATTTCTCAAATTAGATACTAATTAATATGTACCCTTTTGTGATTTATCCAACTTATTATACAATTAAAAATGGGTTTTATATATCTTCAAATACCCCTTTGGAGTATGTGTATCCTTTATTTTGTGTGCCAGTTCCTTCATCATAGTGGCATTCATATCAAAAAAAAAGTCATTGATTTTTTTTCTTGGTTTTCAATAACTCATTTCACCCAGATTACATATTCAAGAAATTAATAGTTTTATTCCAAGAAAATTTTCACCTTCTAAATGGATCTTTTCTTTCCTTACTATTTCCCTTATTTAGAAAATTTTAGGTTTATTCTATGGGGTGTCCTCCAAGAATCAAATCATATTCTTCATATTTTGGTTCCATTCTACTTTATTCTAGAATTCTTCCTTTTTAATTGATGTTAATGGAAAGTTTTCAATGTTCCATGATGTGTAATTTTCAACCATAATAAAATAATATCATTTTATTTGGTGTGACATTTATCTTATCATTATTTATTGAATTGTTTTTAATTAGCTTGAACAACTCCCTTATTCTATTTACACATTAAGTAAGACTCATCTCTATTTATACCATATTTATTAAATTATTCTTGATTTATCTTATCATTAACATATTTCTTATTATTATTAGGAATAAAATATAACTAAAATTCACTATGAACACAATTTTTACAACATTTGTTGAATTTTTCACTACAGTGAAATATTTTCTTAGAGATTAGATTCACTATTTTTTATGAAATTTTCTTATGCACAACATGATTCTTTTTAACATTAGATTTACTACATAATAATATAAGCTATTTTTATCTGTAAAAATGGAACTTTTATATGAAAATTTTATATCCTTGTACACAAACCTAAAAAAACCAAATATCTTCATTAAGTATTGTTCTCTTGATTTTGATTACAGCTTTGAAAATTTTTTCCCCTAGTTATTATTTAGTTGATAAACCTCCCATTTAGCTTATTGTTTTTTATAGATTATATAACTGAACATGCTCTTGTCACACCTAGATAATTTATGATGTTTTTATATAAATAAATTTTATTTATTTCATATTGTTATTTAAACCCAACATCATGTCTAAACGAACAATAATATACTATTTAAATATTTTTATAAAATGTGATATTTATTACTCAGTATTTGGATTAGCATGTAAAAATGGGACAAATAAACTTTGAAAAATATATGGATTTGTCGTTTATATTGTTATTTCATTGGATATTGATTGATTATAAATGAAAATCCAAATTTTTTCATTGTAAAAGTGTTGTGTTTCTAAAACAATTATACACATAATGTTATTTTATCTTACTAAATTAAACTCATCACTATTGGAGAAAAATTATAATAAAATATATATATTATATATTCATTAAAAAATTTAATTTCCATATAATGTTTTTTTAGTTTAGGGATAATAATAAGACTCATATTAGGCTTGAAAACGCGTTTTTCTGAAAAAATGTGTCCCTTTTTCTATTAAAATTATTAATTAAATATTTTTCACTTATAGAATATGAATATTAAAAATTTCAATTCATATTTTCAATAAGGAGGATAAATTTTTTAAATAGTTCACTTTTATATTTCCCATTTTTAATAGTATCCGTGGTAAAAATGTGTCACCTCATTAAGGGTAAAATGCGTAAAATAAGGATAAAACATTGGGATAAGACTTTAATATTTATACAACACTTTACTTTATCCTATTTTATGAGTGGTGTCTGGCCGTTATCATACATGTTTTGAATATATTTCATTTTTCCCATTTTATCTTGATGGTAAAAATTATATTATTTTACATAAATAATATTCCATAATATAATACTCTTGAAAGAAATATCTCATAATATTTTTGTAAGTATAAAAAGTGGATAAGTTAAATTTTAAATTATTATATGAATATGAATTTAGTTTCTTATAATAATGATTTTTTATTATTTTTAATGATCTAATTGTTACATTAAATGATTACAAAAAAAACAACATAGTTCTTGTGCATGATCTATAAAAATCATGTAAATGACAATAAAAACTCTAAAATAATCTTTTTAGTGAGTTATACTTTCCAAAGAATATTATATATATATATTATTTTTTATGTTTGAAAGTTTTCAATTCTAATTCCATGTCTATTATGATCTCTTTAAACTCAAATTATGTAAAAGGTGTGAAAAATAAAATTATTGATATTTTATGAAAAATAATATTTGATTAAAATATTTGAAAACCATAAAAATAATGAAATATGATTAATATGATGATAAATAGTTTAATTTTTTCCACTTTCCAATTTATGATCCAATTTTCACATTATAAGTAAAATTAAACCCCATTAAGATTGAAGAAGTCATTACAGTGGTTAATGGAAACAATAGTTAACGAATGGGTAAAACCAAAAGATAAGGTTTAAAATAACCCACAAACCAATATAAGGGTGAATTTATTTATAAAATATATTATTTTTATTATAATTCATTTCTATTCTAAATAATTATACATGATAATGATTTCAATTGTATTTTAATCGTTCAAGTAATTCAATGTCTGTCATTTCCCTCCATTATTAAATGTAACCCCTTCTCTATTTTATTTACAGCTCCTAGTGCCATCAAAATCAACTGAACCTAGTATATTTCTATTATAAACATCCATAAAAAATAATTACTGGGGCTTTTTCTTAAAATAAAATTCCAATGTTCCATAACAAGGGATTAAATGAGGCATGTGAGAGAATAGTTAATCATCCTACTCGACCTCTTTCAATTTATTTATTCGTATACCTACATTAAATTTTTCTTTTTCAATATAAAATAAGAAATAGAGTATCCAAAATACACTGAAGTTTTATTGTGATTGTGTAAAAACAATTAACTTCCCTCTTTCCATTAAATAGGATGTGAAAGCATCACTCCTGCATATGTGTCAGCTACCACATCCACATATCAATAAAATTCGATTTTCACCACCCTATTTTAGGGATGATTATTAAGATGGATTTAATTTTAATATATAATATTAATTAACTTATAAATATTCTATAATTATGATATAATTTTTAACTTCTTACCTTCCATTTTGTTAGAATATGGTACCGTCGCTTGTGTGTACATGTGGACTGCCACCTCCACAAAGCAATGTGATTTATTTTTCATTTTAATTTAACATGGATTGTAAGAAATATATATATTTATTATATATGATAAAAATTATATAATAATTATTATATAAAGGTGGACTATTATTTACCTTCCTTTCATTCTAGCTGTCGGAATGTGAAAACAATGTTCATGTCTACATACAACCTACCATCTCTATTAACGATGTAATTCCATTTTCTATCTTTATCCTTTATGGATGAATCTAATAATTTATATAATGAATATATATGGTATTTAAATCACTGTTAATATTATATATGTTATGTATCCATGATCAATGTACGTGGACTATAACTATTGTCACAAAAATCTCATGAAAAATAAAAAAGGAAACATTAGGAAACGACTATTTAAAAAAGTTATTTTTTATAAATGAGAATTGTAATGTCATATGTGGATAATATTTTATATTATAAGTATTTAATTGAATATATTATTGAATTATAATAAATAAATATTTATTATACTATAAAATAAAAAACTTTCGAAGAAATTTGAACTCGATGTAAGGGCATTATCTTAGAATTTCATTGTTTATTTAGATTATTTATGATTATTTTTTTATAATGATATTTTCGGATATACCGCTCATTAATATCATTAACATTCTCTTACATTGGTTTTTTATTTAGATAACGTTTTTTCCTTTCATTTTCCACTCTTTAATTACTCGAGATATAGATTTAATGTTTTTAAAACCCGACATTGACATAAAATTCATTCTGTAATATTTTTATATATGTCCCTTTTTTATGAATTTTTTATATTATTTTTTCTATACTTATTTGAATGATTAATTTCATTTTTTGGAATTTTTTATATGTTCAAAACATTCATAAGAACGTTCTTTTTTATTTCCTAAGGTTGTACGTTTGAATTTTTACAAAAAACATGGAAGGAATATTTGGTTTATGTATATAGAATGAACATAATTTCACACTATATCTATTATTCAGTGATTTCAATCTTCCATTAAATGTTTTCCGTTTTATATTAAATTAAAAAAATTCCTCAATATTAGATAATTTTTTATATTTTAAAGAAGTTATTTCAAAATAAAAAATCTATTTTCCTCAAGTAATATTTCATATAACATTTAAATGTATTTTCAAATAATATAAAATAATTTAATGTTTCAAATGATTTAATAGGGATATGATACCATAAATTTTTATTCCTTTTATGTCTTGTTATAATGATTATTTAATGTAACAAGTTTCTTTACCATATGTTAATTATGTTATGATTAATGTTTTATGAAATCAGTTCCATTCCTAAAGGTTATGCAAGGATGAAATGATTAAATGGTTGTAAAACCTATTTTTCATTAGGTTTTTCTATAATGAAGGGAATAAATTTTTATGAAACATGTTACCTTTCTAGGGGTTTTTCTAAGATGAATAATTTATTATTTTATGGGACACATGTGTTTGATGATTATTATGTGATGGGTTGGCATAGAATTATATAATCTCTAACATATTAGTTAAATATGTATATATCATGAGATAAAAATGACTGGAATGGGGAGTGAAAATAGTTTAGTATGACACTATATCCAATATTATAATATTTGGAGGGAACCATCACTAAGGATATGATGGAATATGTCGTGAAACTAATCTAGTATGATATTTTTTTTCAAGAGCTTCAACTAAGGAAATTATTTTCCATGATAATATATATGCCAAAAACATTAGTCATATTCCAATTTAATACTCTAATTTTTCAAGTAATTTGATTATTTTAGGATTCATGTCTTATAAAATACCATGACTTATAAAATGAATCAAAATTTGAACTATGATATGCATTGTATGGTTTTAAAATGTTATGCTCATGTTACCACACCCTTATAAACATTCTATGATTAAGTGATAACTGATATCTTCCTTGTTTAACAATTGTTAGTATCTAATAAAACCCTTTCTTATTTTTCCACTCCCAATATTATAGTAAAATATTTCAAGAATGATATTTCTAATAGGGGTGATAGTTATTAAATACTTAGTGAGAGATGATTTAGAACTATTATGAACAAGTTGTTTATGTATCCATGTTTACAAAGACACTAAACCTACATAATGCTGGTATGGATCGTAATGTTATGTAATGAATATTAATATATAAATATGTAATATTTATTCATGAAATGTATGGATAAGAATATTTGGTATAAAATAAAGGTTTATTTTCTGTTGTAAACCAAGATGATAAAACATTCGTGAGAACCCTTGAGATAATTCTATGTATTATATAACATCATAATGTTTTAATATTTTTCATGTATGTCCAAGGGTAAAAAAAAGTTACTACATAATTAAATTAATGTGTTATGATTTTGACAATATATATAATATTTTTCATGGTTATGTTGTTTCCCACTATGATTATTGTTTCTCACATTCTTTTTTGGTTGTAGTTAATGGCTGTAATCAAAAGAAATCATGTTAAGTAGGATGTGACGGAAAATGGAATGATTTTTCTTCTTATATCATATTTTATTGGAACTAGAAACATAAATATTATTTTATTTATTATGAAAATTTATTTAAAGGTGATTCATACTGAGATTCCAAATGAGAAAAAGGGGGAATAGTTTTTTTCGATTCATTCATGAGCCTGCATACACCTTCATTCAATGGGTCCACTGATCCACTAGATTCAAATAAATATATCAGTACCAATGAAATTATATGTTTCATTCTCTATTATTCATAATATGAATAGGTAATCTAGTTATTTATCATTTTGATGCAGAAGTAGATAAATGGTTGACTATTGTCAAAAATGAAATGAAATTGGATGAAATTGAACCCATGTAGTGCGATATGATTAAGAGTTTATTTTTCAATAATTTATTTCTTCAAACTCTACATATAAAATTAGATAACTAATTCCTTGAGATAATATAGAAGGATTATTAAACAGTTATTAAAAATGATGAAAACTTTACAAGACGTGTGAATTATTCTCCTAGTATTATCCTCTATCTGAAAAGTAACAATGATCAATAATTAAGTGTATTAAAATAAATTCTATATTGGTAATTATAAATAAGATAATACTATATCAATTAATAAATTCTTCAAAGTGTTATCAATCCATAGATGGAAGATAGATTTATCCATTACTCTCATTGTATTTATAAACAATAGAATGATATAATTCAAAGGAGACTCAAAAAACCATAAAAAGAAAATGGTATTTCTGTTTTGGTCAATGTGTGGAAGGAAACATTGATGATGTATTATTAATGGGACAAGTAAATTTTGAATGATTAAAAATAAAAGGTTATGGGGAAATCCAATATTGAAGTAATAAGAAGAATAAATTAGATAATGATGGATAAAATGAGCAATATAATTCACCACCCACACTCCTATGTTTCAAATGTTAGGATTATGTGACTTTTGCTGACTAGGGGTCAAATAAGAATGTTAATAGTGATGATCGGTGTTCGCAACCTCTAAATCCTATAGATAAAATGAAATAACATATGATCAATATGTTGATGTGGATGATGAAGTAATGAATAGTATACTTACCATACACTAAATAATTGATAATTTTTTATTTTATTCTATATTTATTAATTTTTTATATCTCTAGAATTTTTTAAAGTATTATAAGACCACAAAAATGATTATATGTTAAATTATAAGTGAATATTACAAATGGTGTGATAATCTTATCTCATGTCTATGATTATTATTTGATAACATTTTCTTTGAATGTTCTTCCAAAAATTATTATTATTTCCCCTTTAGTTAAATTTTATGTTATTTTAGGAATCAATTAGATTTCATTATACAAATCCCATTTCAATTCACGAGTAAGGAAAGTCATGTTTGATATTCTTATCCAGTCAATGATCTTATATCAGTGCAATGATAAAAATTAATTACTAATGAAAATTGTTCCATTATATGGGTCTTGATTCCTATTATAAATGTGTATTTATATCATATGGTTGGTAAAAAACTCAACATCTATGTTATACCAATTTTATGTGAGGTTTTTTATATTTCTCTAAAAGAGTTTCACATTATTCCATCAAACCAAGAATTTTAGATTTCAATAGATCTCATATCTTGTGAAATAGAAATTTCAAAGGTCCTATATATAATTTCCCCAATTGAGTTGTAGGAATTAAAGATGAAACTCAATGAGAATCAACATAATGGATTCATTCAACCAAGTTTGTCACCTAAGGGTGTTCCTATTAATTTTTGTAATAATAAGAATAGATAAATGTGAATAGTCATTGACTATCAAGAACAAAAGAAGAAACAAAATCATGAATATGTATCCCCTACCTCATATTGATGATTTATTTGATCAAATACAAGAATATTGAAGTTTATTCCAGATTGATATTCAATCTCAATACTATAATTTATGTGTCAAATGTTATTAAATAACCAAGACAACCTTATCTATGAGGTAAAACACTATGAATTTATTTGTGATACCATTTAGAATTACTAATTTCCCAAAAATCGTATTGTATTAATGAATAGTCTTTGGAGATTACATTTATTTGATTATGGTTACTCTTGTATATGAAATTATTATATATTTCATGAACAATGAAGAGAATAAATATTGTATATGGATTTCAATAAAAATTGTATGTTAAGAGGAGTTGTATACATTTTTTACAAAGTTAAAATTTTGGATAATGAATGTTTCATTTTTTGTTTATATAACATAAATAAAGGGTATATAAGTAAATCCATTAAATATTAAAGTTATTTAATATTATCCAAAACCATTGATTGTAACTAAGATTCTTAGTTTTATTAGTTTAAATAAATATTCTAATCACTCTCTAGATAATTTATCTCAACTATCCTGCCTACTCATCAAGTTAACTCGGAAGCGATACAAGTTCTTTTGGATATATGAATGTGGAGATAATTTATTGGAACTAAAGATAAGGTTAGTTTATTAACATATGTTTATAGTAACCTGAATTAGAGAAGTGTTTTTTACCTATACTGATACATAAATCAAGGTAACAATACTTTTTCTACTGCAAAATGATGTGGTGATAAATTATGTCTCACTATAATTGAAGGTCCATTTGAAAAATTACCCACCTCATATTTTTGGAGTAATCAATGGTCACTATTTAATTAAAGATCTGGTGGAAATATATTTATGGGGAATGGTACGACATATATATTGGACATAAAATTTTAAAGTATATATTCATTCATAAAAATATGGTTATGTACTTGAAAATATAGTTATAGTTGATTGAAGATTATGATTTTACAATATATTACCACCCTGGGAATTAAAATATGTTTTATGATGCAATGAGTTTAAAGGATAATCCTAATTCTTTAATGACAAGGATTGATAGAGACCAAATACTTATGGATTTGAATAAGATAGAACTTGAAATCTCAAGGAATGTGGATAGACCCAGTCTTTCTAATATGAATGTTAAACAATATTTCATTGTGGGGATTAAAGAGGTTTAGAATAAATATGTATTGACTAAAAAGAATGTGAGAAGTTTTATTGAGTTAATCCTTGATTTTGATGGAATGATAATGTTCAATAACCTTTTTTGTTTCCCCTAAATCCCAAACATAAAGAAGTGATTTGATGAAGCACATAGCTTAATATACTCTATTAATTCTAAAATTATGAAGATGTATATTATAGTGAGCTATAATATTCAATAAAAGATATCACATCTTAATATACAAATATTCATTACATAACATTTTGATACTTTCCAGAATCATTTGAGTCCAGGTTCTTTTGGATACATTGAAACATAAAAAACATGTTCATAAAATATCTACATCATCTCCCATTTATTTTTTCATAACTAGTAACCTTATTAGAAATATAATACTTCATAAATTTATTCATAACCTAGAAAAAGGAAACATATGAAAAGGGTGATAAAAAATGCTCGGTAAGGGTAAAAATGAGATATCAAGGATCAAATAAGCATAATATGAGATAAAGGATATAATAACATGAAATTTATTTTTTGAAAACTATTCCTAGTATATCAATGATCATAATATTAATTAATGGCATAAGTCATTGAAATTCATAAGACATTAATCCTAATGTAATCATTGAACATGGAAGATGAGATCTTAATTTAGGGATAATACATGGAATTGTGGAATAAAAACAAGCATTTAAAAAAATCCATAATATTCAATGATCATTTACAAATATGTCTTAAATAATGGGTTCACTCACTAGACCAACGTATTAATCATTTTTATCTCCCAAGACTGTCATAGTGGATAAATTACCTTACTAAACATGATTCACTCCCTATGATAGTCATATTTATCTAATGAGATATCAATATTTTCTAAATTAATTGAATGTATATGTACGTACCACTCATACCATAATGAAAATAATAAATATGTGTATCACAAAATCATAAAACATTCCCCAAATTAAAAACCACGAAATAAAATGTGTTTCATAAACATTTCATCAGAACACAACCCTTGTACAAGAAAGGGGATTAAAAAATCATATTTTAATCATAAACATTAAAAATAAAAGGAATATATATCATATGATTGTATAATATCCCTATTAAATCATATGTAACAAAAAAATGTCATATTATATGGAAAATTATTTTCTGAGATCACATGGAATACTTCTTGAGTGAAATAAATATTCAATTTCGAAATTATTTATTTCTTAAAAGATGTAAATATATAAATAACATCATTTTATATGAAAATAACTTTTACTCTTGTAATGGAAGCTACATAGAAAAGTTTATTCAAGATGGTAGGAGAGTCCATTCATGCCATATATGTTAAAAATAACATTCCTTCCATATATTTTTTAAAATTGTACAAAAGTACCTTGTTTGTAAAATGGAAAAAAATATTCTTCTCATACTATTGTCTAAAATTTAAAACATGTATAAAAATGAATCTAAAAATTCATAGAAAATTGGTGAATTTTTTTTTATTTTTTTAGAATACATGGATAGGTAATATAAATATTACCATGTGGAGACTTAAACATATATAATCTAAAATAATAATTAGATTGTGAAATAAACCATTACCTCAAGTTTACATTGCATTTAAATAACTCATAAATACTATATAATGAATTGGGAGTTATTATAATTGTATAATAGTTTTATGTTAATATATATAATATCATATATTATACCTTTATAATATTTTAACAACACCTTTTCCAACAATTCCTTATTAAATGTTTTATTTTCGGTTGTTAGTTGTTTCATTTATCATGAGAATATAAGTTCCGTAGTTTTGTTCAATTAAAATTTATCTCGATTTAATAATATCAAGAAAGTTTTTATTATTATATATTATAAATATTCTATATATACATATTAACAGTCATATATAAAATTTGTAGATAAGAAAATGAATTACACTATTCATATAGATGGTTGGTCATAAGTACACATGAACGGTTTTTTCATCATTCAAAGGCTAGAATTAAAGGAATTTAAATGTTAATTAACCTTTTAAAGATCATTATTATGTCATATATATAATATATATTCATCAAATCCATCTTCATTACAATAAATTTACAATATAAATGAAAAATGAATCACATCTCTTCGTGGAGGTTGTAGTACACATGTACGCATGAGTGACATTATTATTTGTGAAAAGTTTTGATGGTATGTTAGTAGACATGATATTATTATTCCAAAAGTATAATTTTTTCATTAAAATAATTTAAAAATATGTAATACCAATCCATAAAATTTGGTGACTAAAAAGGAATTGAATCGCCGCGTGGGGACAATAATTTGTAATTAAGAAAAAGTGATACTTTCAATTGTTATTTAATAGGAAAGAAGGTATATAATGGGTTTTTGAAAACAATAACTACCATTAATAATATTCAGGATAATTAAGATATTATATTATGATACATACAATAGAGGTTTTTTTGGTAATGAGAATTAGAAAAGATAGTGATCAGTTAAGGTGATTACCCCTACATAGAAATGATTCCTTTGGATATCCTATAAATGGCTCTAGGGTTGGTCTTTTTGGAAGACCATAAAATATAAAATTAGTATAGGGAAGTTTATAAGGTAAATTAGTATATATTATTATATGTATAAAGCTAAATTATGTGTGAATAAGTGAGCGAGTAAGCGCCATTTTATAATTAAGGTGAGTTGCACTTTTGAAATTTCTCAAAATATTAAATTATAACAATTTAATTATTAAAAAATATATGTTCAAATGGATATTTATTCAAAGGTGAGGTATGATATGATTTTAATACCATAAACCAAAATAATTTAGAAACGTTTTTGTTTCATTGTCAAATATATTATCTTAACTAACCTTTAGTTAACAAATTTAAATTTAACCACGGAAACACATTTTCCATTATTAAAGGGGTGTGGTGTTTTCATATAAGATAAAAGTTGACCCATAAATTTCCAATTTATGAAATTTTTTACCGTATAATATTATCCTCATCTTATATGATATTTTTTTATCTATAAATAATTAACTAAAATAATATTTTGAGAAAATATTATTATTTTTAATTTTTAAAATATTCATTTAATTTAACTTTAACAAATCAATAAAAAAGTTAATATTAATCTTATACTTTAAAACCTCTCTGATAGGCTATAAAGACCCAAAATTTTATCGATTTCATTTTCCCCCTCTTATAGTATTGTCATAGTCACATAAAATCTAAGAAAATTAACACTCATAAATTATGAATTCAAGCTCTATAACTCTTACAAGGGTCCATTAAAGAAATTAATAAAAACAAAATGAATTATATTAATGTATTAATTGTTATTTAATATTTAATTAATGAATAAAATGTCATTATACAGGACTTTAATGTGATGAAATTATTCAGACACAAGGTAAGGGTAAAATCCAAAACCTAATTCTCATTCTTTGGGTTTTCCATCTTCAACACATTTTCAGTATGGATATCCCTTAAAAATATTATATTCATCATTATATTACATTTTCAAGTATTTACTTGTTCTATAATAGAATTTATGAAAAATCTAATGTTTTCCAAAATAACTATTCTCTCAAATAAACATACCATTTTTACTTCTTGAAGATTATTTCACACTTGACTCAAGGTTAATGGTTTAATATCAAGAATGATATTCCCTTCTTAATTTGGGAACCAAATTTTCATGAATGTATGATTTATGATGTGAATCCCAATTCATAAAATAGTTTGTTTTATGTTCAGGTTTGACATATTTTCTATGTGTCATGCATGATAATGTAAATGTTATGATGTGACGGGTGTGCCCAGAATTATATAGAGGAATATGAATGTTTGAATGTTCAGGGTGTGACATAAAATATATAGTGCTCCAATTCATTGGTTAAAGTGATGAATATCATGAGTTAATGTCAAATTAAGTAGGAATATCGTGCAATATTTATTCAAAATAATGTGTGGTATTTAACCACTAATACAAGATGTTTCATTTTTATGCATTTCCACATTAGAATTATTTCATTAATGTTTCCACTATTGATTATATTTATATTCCTATGTTATGATGATATATATTATTCTCATCCCATGATAAATTGTTTAATGTTCTTATTTTTATTCTTATAGGGATTTTACAACACCCCTTTTTGATGTCTATCCTCATGTGACTACATGTACTAAGGAGTACACAAGAGATGATAAGAATCTAGATAATAAGGAAATAAATAAATGTTTATGATTTAAGTTGTAAATGTTATGTATGGTCCTAGTTTTATAAAGACACTAATCCTTTTTATCTCCATTGTGTATTGTTTTTATGTAGTTTATCATTAAAATTATTTAAATGTAATATATTAAAAACAGGGTTACTATAGTTGGTATCAGGGGAAAGTTTTAGTTAGATAGTAAATTAGGATTAGTGAACCCTATAAAATACCTCTAATATGATACCATGTAAAAATATTCTCGAAGAATATTTTCTGAACATAGGGATCCAATAATATATTCCTTTACTATAAATTCCACAAATTAATAATTTATTTAATCATGACTCATTGTCTTATGTTTTGTTCTATCGATTTCTATTTTAGAAAATGGTGGGAAATTTGAGATACCAGGCTAATAACCCATGTGTGGGCCAATGCATTGATTTCCCAAATAGCATCCAAAATGCTTTGGGAGGTGGATTTCAAAACATCAAGGTGATGTTCTCCCAACTGTCTTAGGTTATTAATGATAACCGGGATAATGTGGAACTTCATCCCTCTCCAAAGAGGTATAAATAGGATATCGAGTGTTTAATATGGAAACAACAACTAAAATTTATTTTATCTTCTAATCCACTAGTTAGGGAACATTGAGTCAACTCTATATAGAGTATCTTTTTAGTGCTTCAATATTTTGAGAATGAGAATGTGATTCTGATCATTTATCGTCTAGATAGAGAGGCTGATCAATGGTGGGATTTGATTAAGAACACCAAGATCGCTGAAATTATTGAATATATGGAATGTGAAGACTTTATGATCATATTTATTAACAAGCTTTTCCTAAGAACTCATCATAAAAATATAGAAATATAGTTAATAGAGATCAAAAAAAGGAAGGAGAATCTATCATGACCTGTGAAGTGAATATCACAAGGCTTTCAATGTATGCTTCATATTTTGTTATCAACAATGATAGAAACATTTATGTATTATTTAGTGGGTTTAAACCAATCCTTTGAAAGGATCTTGAAATTATATAATGTGAGAGTTTTGAAGAATTTGTTCGATGTGATCTCAAAGTTAATATGGATTTTGGAGAATGGTCCCATGCATATGGTGACAAGAAATGAATGGTGGAGATTTAGGATGGAGGATCTAATGATAATGTAGGGGATAAAACTCAACCTCCCACATGACAAAAATATGGGATGATGAATCATGGGAATTTCCTCAAAGGGATGGGTAAATGGTTTATTTGTGGTATAAAAGGCCACTAAGCTCTTTAATTTCTACAAGATATGAGAAGGCAAGACAATGTGGTTGATCAAAAGAAAGAACCCCCGATGTTCCAATGCTAAAACTGTGGGGAGAAAGGGAATAATGAAATCCAGTGCACTAAACCTCATGCTGGTGAGGGTAATCAGCTTCATCAACCACCAAATCCAAAAGAATAAGGAATGGCTTATTCCATCACTACTGTAGAAGTTGAGATAGAAAATAAATTCATACAAGGTACACATCCAATTAACTCAAGAATATAAAAATATTTATTTCATTTCAGTTCTATGCATTCCTTTATATCTTTATAGTTTTATGAAGCTATGTAATTGAAGCCCCAATAACATAAAGTTGAGATATTTTTAAAAACATATATTTGTGATATTATTGCAACGCATGTGTTTGAATATTGTCCCATGGCAATATCTAGGAAGATTCTTCCAATGAATTTCCTAATAATTCCAATGGTAAAATTCAATGCTATAATGGGAATATAATTGATCACATTATATAGATCACATATCAACTATCACCAAAAGGAAATATCTTTTCATATTCCAAACCATCCCATGATCCTATACAAATGAAAGAAATATCATGAATCTCTTTTGGAAATTACTTAAATGGTGTGTTTGTTGGTTCCCCATGACATGGAATTCCTTGGTAAAATGGATGAGTAAAAGGATAGTGTCAACCAAGCAGAAATACCCATTGTGATGGAATACAATGCTTTTTTTTCTAAAGAGTTACCCAGACTTCCCCTAGATCGTGAGGTAGAGTTCTCCCTATAACTCAGTCCTAAAGCTACTATTATCTCAATGTGTCCCTATATGATGGATCCTATCAAAAAATAGGTGTTAAAGAAGAATATTAAAGGGAATTTGAACAATGGGTTTATACGTCCTAGTGCATCACTTTGGGGTGAAACATTGCTCTTTGTGAAGAAGATGGACAGATCAATGTGGATGTCTATCGATTATCAGAATCTCAAAAATATCACTATGAAAAACAATTATACTCTCTTAGGGATTTAATACTTGTTCGATGAGCTATGAGGAGCTCAGTACTTCACAAAGATGGATATTCAATCTAGATATCATTAGCTAAAGGTGAAGAAGGATGATATTTACAATGCTGCATTCGATACAAGGTATGGGCTCTATGAGTTTCTAGTGATACCATTTGGACATACTAATTTACCTAAACTCTTCTTCGATTTGATAAATAGAGTCTTTATATATTACCTCAACAAATTTGTGGAACTTTTTATCGATTATATTCTTATCTACTCCGAGAGAAAGGATAAACATGAAGAACATCTAAGACTTGTGTTAGAGACATTGAGGGTGGGGATGTTGTACGCCACTTATAGTATGTGTGACTTTTGATGAAGCAAGTAACGTTCTTGGAACATGTGATCACAAGTGAGGGAATTTTTGTGGACCCTTTGTCAACAAAGGCAATTGAGGAATGTCTTAGACCCTCTAGTGTCACAAAAATTCATATTTTTCTTAGATTAGCAGGGTACTACTGAAATTTTGTGAAACATTTCTCACAATTTTCAAGCCCACTAACTATGTGAACAAGGAAGGGGGAAAGTATGTATGTATGGAAGAATTTAAGGGATGATTCAAGGAGCTAAAGAGAAGGATGATCACTGCACTTATACACACATTACTGGAGAGTGTTAAAGGTTTAGTGATATACAGTTATTATTTAATGAAATTATAGGGTTGGATTCTCAGGAAAAATGATAATGTGATAGCCTATTCCTCACGATAGTTTAGGATCGATGAGTAGAGATACCCGACACATGATCTGTAGTTAGTAACTATGATTTTTGTCTCGAAAATCTGGTGTCACTATCACTATGGTTAGAATTGTGACATATAAACTGATCACAAGAGCCTAAAGTATATATTCACAAAAAATGAGCTCAAAATGCATTAAAATAAAAAGTGATATCTAATAAAATATTACAATTACTCTTTTTGTTATCATCTTATTAAGGCGAACAATGTAGCTTATGCTCTATGTAGAAAAGAGCATGCTACTCTATCCATGTTGCGGATTGAGAAATACCCTATCTTCATGGATAAGAAAATGATGGATTTGGAAATCATAGTGCTAGGGAATACATCCTACCACTACCAAATTATTTCCCAACCATCTATCCAAGAAAATATTAAGGATGTGCAAAGGGTTGATCCAAACTTAAAAAAGAGGGTGAATACAGTAAAGGAAGGGAAGCTTCCATAGTTCCATATCAACGATGATGGTGTGATTCTATTTGGAATGTGACTTTGTGCGACTTCATCACCTGAGATAAATAAGGGGATATTTGATAATGAACATAGATCACTTGTCTCTATCCATCATGGTAGCACCATGATGTACTGTGACCTCCGAGAACACTTCAGGTGGGTCAACATGAAGAAATACATTTATGAATATATCTCAAGGTGCTTGATATGTTAGTAAGTTAAATCATATCAACAAAAGTCCAAAGGGATTATGCAAGCATTACCTATACCTATATATAAATGGAAGAATATCACTATATACCTTGTCATCAGTATACTGATGAAGTCTAAGGGAAATAATGTGATATAGGATATGGTTGACAGACTCACCAAGACTATAAACTTTATCACTTTTTGAGAATATATCTTTCTTGAACAAATTGAAAATATATATGTTGAGGAAGTGGTGAAATAGCATGGGGATCCACTCTTGATTTTCTTTCATTATGATCCATGGTTCACATCTAACTTCAGGATGAGTATCCAACATGCTTGGAGTACTGAATTAAATTTTAGCATGATCTATCACCCCCAAACCGATAGAAAATATGAAAGGACAATACAGACACTCTAAGATATGATAAGATCTTTCTCTATATAATTAAAATATGGATGGTATAAACATTTCCCATTAGATTAGTTCTCATAAAATAATGGGTTCTACTCGAGTATTCAGAATTCTCTATATGAAGCCTTGTATGGAAAGCGATGTAGAACTCTAACTTTTTGGGATGAAGTTAGAGAAAGAAATCTACTTGAACCAGATCTTGTGCAAGAGATGAAAGAGAAGTTTCAAGTCATCTAGAAACATATCAAAGATACAATGAGTTAGAAAAAGAGATATTCTTACAAACGTCGAAGGGTCTTGGAGTTCGATGTTGGACATAAAGTCTTTCTTCGAATATCACCATGTAAGAGATTCATACAGTTTGGACAGAATGGGAAGATAATCCCAAGTTACATTGTCCCCTTTGAGATCCTTGACCTCATATGAGTGTGATGTATCATCATGCACTTCAATCTAATATGGATCAGGTTCATGATGTGTTTCACATATCACTCCTAATGAAGTACATACCAGATCCATCACATGTACTGAACTCATAGATGGAACAACTAGAATATGATCTCTCTTATGAGGAGTAGCCAGTAAAGATTCGGGACCAGAGATATAAGGTTTTACGCAACAAGAAAACCCACCTTGTAAAAGTGTTTTGGGGGATCCATAATTATGAAGAGGAATCTTGGGAACAATAGGATGCAATGATAGAAAAGTATACTCACCTGTTTAGGTAAAACAACATATTGAGGGAAAAATTTCAAAAGGGGGATGAATGTAATGACCCAAACTTTAATCAAAGCAATTTCTCCCTTCATGTAGTATAGTCGTAATCATATAAAATAAAATTAGGAAGCACAATTAAACATCATTTATAAATAAAATACTATGTTCCCATTAAACATAAATTTTCCACCTCTATGTTTAGAATTTCGAAACTCTAACATACACGTTGGCGATCTGTAAGATGTTTGGAGTATGATAGGGTAAACTTAATTTTGGGTGAAGAGAAACCAACCCATATGAATAGTAACCCATCGTTAGGAAAAGTATCATATAATTATAAATACTTATAATACCCTTATGAATAGTAAATCATTCAAAGTAATAGTAAACTCACATATGAAGTAAAAAATTAAATTAAGGCATCTTATAAGTGACAATATTACCATAGTAAGAGTATTGGTATTTTTGTAAGTCGTAAATAATTAATTATAATTAATTTTATTTATATAAATGAAAATGTAATTTCATAATCTATTTTCATAAATAAAAAATTTTATTTATTCCTATTTTAATATAATTTTATGAGACCAAATTTAATTTTTGAATTCATTATAAAATCGGTTTTAATTATAAATTTCTTTTTTCAAGTATATTTTGATTTTAATTAAAAATTAAATTGTTAATATTTAGGAAATTGTTTATTAAAAATGGTGTTTATTTTTTGATTCTACATTTCAACAAATGGTTAAGGTTCTTTTTTAGAATTTTTCTAAATTACATGAATTTTTAGTGAATAATGAAATTTGATAATTTAAAAAATATGATAAATAAATGAATTTATACATCATGATCGAATCATGGGTGATGTTAATTGCAATTATATCTTACACAAATTCACTTATTACTATTTTAGTCATAATAATATTCACTATTTCTTGTCTCATTGAGAAATAATAATTTAATAAATATAATATTATGAAAACCCTCTTGCCCTCCAATACTAATATGACCCTCACACCCTCATTTCTTCACACCTTTCATGATTTAATAAATCACTAAATTCTATTCAATTCTCCCCCAATCACTTTCCCTATGTCCATCAGCCCATTTTCTCCTCAAAAGATCAAATACTCTCCCCTAAAGATGCTCTCAAAGGAGATAAACTCAAGATGTAAATTCCACTTTCCGATTCCTTTATTTTATTTCCAGTTCCTTTCTTTAATTTTTCTTTACTCGCCTACATTTACCCAAATTTTATGATAAATACAGTAACATACGTGTACTATAATTATATTATGATAATGGGATAGTTCATTACGACTTCACCTTCCCTCTCCATTAATACCATAAATGAAAACACCGTCTCAGATTTTTTAATTTATTTCCTTCAAGGATAACGAGTTTTCAATTTGCATTACCATCCTAGAGAACAGACATGATACCATTTTAATGGTTTAAAAAGATCATAATATATTTATTATATCTTATTTTATGTTCTGGAATCCTTATACACTTATAATATAAAATAATAATACAAAACAAGTTCACTATGAGCAAAACAGCCAAATTAATCCAAGCATTTATCATTAAAATTTTATCTAATGTTTCAACCTCATGGTATATAAAAAATCATTATAAGATCATTTATAACCCTATAATGTCACTTACAATATATATTAATAATTATATATGTTTAACCACATTTCAAATGAACATCCATTCATGGATACAACTGAGCCATTCAAAAAATCTATGAAAATTAACACTCCCGATCAATGAATTTAAGCTCTATAACTCATCCAGTGGACCATAAAAGAAAATAATAAAACCATAATGAATAAAATAAATGTATTAAAGGATATTTAATTTTTAATTATAGAATATAATGTCATTATACATGAATTTAAAGAGAATAAATAATTCTGACACAATGTAAGGAGAAATTCTTGAGCACAACTCTATTTCTTTGGGTTTTCCTCTTCAACCAATTTTTTATATGGATATGCATTAAAAATAATTTAATCATAACTAAATTACCTTTTCATGGATATAAAGTTTCTCTAATTTATTTTATAAAAAATTAAATGTTTTTCAAAAGAACACTTCTTTCAAAGAAGCACACCCTTTTTACTTCTAAAATATTGTTTCACTCTTCACTTAAGGTTATTGATTCTATGTAAAGAATGACATTCCATAATTTTTGGGAACCAAATTTTTAATAATTTATTCTTTATGATGTGAAAACCATTTCATTCCATGATTTAATTATGTTCATGTACGACAAATTTTCTATGTGATATTCATGATAATGTAAATGTTATAATGTTTCGGGTGCACCTTGAATTATATACCACAATATAAATCCATGAATGTGATGGGTACAGACAAAATTATAAAGTTCTCCAATTAATTTGGTAAAGTGGTTAATATAATGAGTTAATGTGAAATGATTTGTGAACATGATTCTATTATTTTCACAATTATGTGTGGTAGTTAACCACTTATACATAATGCTCTATTTTTATACATTTCCACATTCCAAGTAATTTTTTAATGTTTCCTCTCTTGATTACGATCATATTCCTATATTATGATGATATTTATTATTTTTATCCCATGTAACATTTGTTCATTTTCTTATCTTTTCTCTTACTAGGATTTTAGCTCACCCCTTTTGGATGTATAATCTCTGTTGACTATATGTATTAATTAGTATAAAAGGGCTGATAAAAAGATATAGATGAATGAATTAAATAAATTTTTATAATTTCTGTTGTTAATGTTATGTATGGACTATTTTTTTAAAATACACAAAACCTTTGGATCCAAATTGTGTAATGTTTTTAAATTTTTTATCATTAAAATGATGTAAAATTAATTTACAAAAAGAAGGATCACTATATATGTCATATAGAACTATAATTTTTTTGGGTCATGTTAACTCATTAAAAGATTACATTGTTTTTTTATTTTTGATATCATTTATTTTATTTTTCATTAAATAGAGAAAAATTGCATCGGTATTAAATAAGAAATTAATGTTCATTTTATAATTACTAAAAATTAACAATAAATTTAATTAATTAACATAATTTTATTATTTATAAAATAAACACCATCATTCATTCATAACATTATTTTACCCCCATGTGTGCACATAATATATATTAACAACCAAGAGAGTGACATTACTAAATTTTATTTGATTTAAAAATGAAATTATTTGTCTTTATATAAAAGTGTGTATTAAGCAACTCAAAAAATTCGAAAGGTTTTTTGAGTGAAATTAAATTCATCTAATAAAAGTATAGTTGAATTATTATGGTCTAATTACTAACATGTAATCTAGATTAACCAGATTTACCCATTTTCAAGATAATGTGTTTTACCACAAGTAATATTCATATTAATGAAACTAAAAAAGGAGCTAGTTACCAAATTTGAACAATATAAGTATTAATATATAATTAATTTTATCTAATTTAAAAAATATAAATGGAAAAAATTATTTATAATGTTTGTGTGGGGGATGTGATGAAAACTTTTTTTAGAAAAAATACATTTTAACCATAAAACTAGATCAATTATTATTATAATCCATGAAAAATATTTTTCTAATTATTTACATTTTCTTAGAGATTAAATAATATATAAATTTAATTAATATCTCTCATAAATTAGGATAAATTTTATTTATTAGGATATAAATAAATTACATGCATTAAAATTGTTTTTTAAATAAATGTTTCTTATTATTTCAAATGTTTTTTACTTTCATGTATAGTTAATTGATAAATAGTGAAATAATATTAAACTTATATAACCATAAATTTTCATGGTTTAGTTAGTCCAATTCATACCTTCAAATAAAAATGATTTGCAATACCTTTAATTTTATATAATAATATATTAATAGTATATTGTGACTTATTTAAACATTGCCTTATGTGTAATGAATGTGATTGAATAAATATAATTATTTAAAGAGAAATATTTCATAAAAATATTATAGAGATAAATTCTATCCCATTAAATATAATTTTAACCCTCTAAATTTTTCACTATGATAAAAACATTTGAGGATTCATATGTATCATCATATCCTCGTGTACCCATATAGCTTCCTCAAATTGGAGGTTTCACTAAGAAACCATGACCATGTGAGTTGTACTATTTCTTATCACATTATCTCTATGATACAAAATACATAGTAGTTTCTCTTCATAATAAATATCTTTCTCTATATGTAGGGCCTCTGAGGTTAGTACATTTGAATGATCAGGTATGTACTTCCTCAAAGGTGATCCATATAACACATAATGAACTTCATAAACATCTGGTGTAAGTGAAAATTGACAAGATAGGATCTCGATATGATTGAAAATTTTAAAAATACAAATATAACTAGGGCTTAGACTACCCTTATTTCCAAATATCGTCACCCTATTCCATTGAGATATTTATATAAATACATAATCTCTAACTTCAAATTATAGATCCTTTAAATGATTGTTAGTGTAACACCCCATGGTTTTAAAAATAAATTGAAATTCAAGAAACTTTGTTTTATGTAGATATTAATTACTCAAATTTAAACCTAATTTGACCCCTTCTATGTTTTAAATGTCGAAAAATGGTCATCTACAATTATGTTCAATATGTTATTTGGATTATGATGGAACCAACTTGATTTTTGTTGAATAGTAACATACCCTTATGAATATTAATATGACCCAAATGAATAGTAAATTGTATTATTATTTTATTTCCTAAAGGTTTTATGATTATGACATCTTGGTTAATTTTTCAATGTGAAACAAAAGAAGTTATATAGTTAATGTTGTTAATTTTTGAATAATGTATAATTTTATTTAAAAATTAAATTAATAATATTTAGAAAGTTATTTTCATAAAATGCAGTTCATTTTACAATTCTATATTTCTAAAATTTATATTGTTTAATTTCTCGGATTTTTCTGAAATTCATTAATTATCGATGAATAATGAAATACGTAAAATAAATTATATTCAAATTATCAGTTAAATATAATATTTATGACTTCATAAGTGATGTAATACCACGTGATTCAAACTCACATGCCATTATTACTATTTTTGGTCACATGAATTAAGAGTATTCATTGTCTTGAGCTAAAATATTATAATAATGATTAAAATAATGAAAAATATCTCATATCCTCCACTATAAATACCAGCCTCATTCCCTTCTTACTCCAAAACCTTTCAAGCCTTTAGCCTTACCTATGTTCTATCCAATACTCCACCCAAGTCTCTTCCCCTTGTACAAGAGATTCTTTACTCACAAAAAGACCAAAACCAAAGGAATTAAGGGGGATCTCAAGGAGAAGAGATCAAGAGATTAACATCCCCTTTTTTTCATTCTTTTCATTTCATTTTCTTCTATATTCTTATTTTTTACTCACTTTCCCTTATCGAAAAGGCCTGAATGGTCCAGTATCGTACATATTATGGATTTCCTCATGTTTATCGAAGACACACCATTATAGTTCTTCTCCTCTCCCACTTATTCCAGAAATTAAAACACAATCTCTGATGTGTCGATTTACTGACAATGCGGATGATGTGATTGCAATTTATTTTACTTCCTTAAATACTGGTTAAGAAACCATTTTTATGCTTGAAAAGGATTATAGTTTCAATTATATATATTATATAAGGTTATAAAATCATTTTTTACACATGTTATTAATTTATGTAACAAAATGAGTTCATTACGTTCAAAGAATTGCCAAAATGACCTAAACAAATATCCACAATGTTGTAACTTATTAATCATCCTCATGTCAGAATTTAAAATGATAAATGGTATAATTTATTGTAATTTAAAAATTTAAATACCATTCTATTCTAATTCTTGAGTATCACTTCCAATCGACAACAATATCCATCATGAACTGATCATGGAAATCCTGTAAAGAACACACCCAAAAACAATAGAAGTAACACAATACTATTAATTAAAGGGTGAAATGATGTTATAAAAATATCATATATGATTTTATAATCATTATACTTTTTTTTGGAAATACTAATGACACTTTTTTAACCTTTATATAGGAGGTTTAAACAATTTTCAAATAAGACGAACCCAAGGTAATGGAATTCTTAACCCGATTTCCATTATTTGGGATAAACTTTTACTTCGTTATTTATGTGGTATTAAATTTTTTTTGATTGATTTTGTTTATATTATGTTGAAGTATTTTTATTTATAGTGTATATACATTATTTATCGACTCTATTATGTCTCACTTGAATTACATGATATTTGTAAGGGGGTTTTCATTTAAAATATTCTTTTAAAATTATGTTTTACAAAAATTAAAAAGAATTTTTTTTATGAAACTATTCAGTTTTTATGATTTTGTTTTTTTTCATTGGAATTTTATATTATTAAGGGGGGACCTATATATACCTCCAATGCATTGGGTATGTGTAAGTTTGATGTCGGCCGTATGGTTACTCCATGGGTAACTTCTATGGTTACAAAAATTGAATGTTTGTTGTGAGGGTTAAAAATAATATGCTAACCTAGAGGGTAAAAATATTATGTAAGTAATGCCTCAAGATACCTATTTGGATATATTTATGTTCTTATTTTTTTGATCTTTTGTAAATCTCATGTTTCACAAAATAAGTATATATGGGTGACAAGTATGTCTTTTAAAAATGATTTAATATGTTACAAGTATTCATGGACTAATATGTTCTTTCCTTATTTTCATATCCTTTAATTATATTTTTATGATCAACCAATTTTTTTAAATGATTTTCATAGGTTATAAGTATGTGTAGGAAAAAATAATTAATCCATGTTAAATGATTAAATAATTTTCAATAAATCATGTTATATTTGAAATGTTTTATATTTTAGAAGAAATGAATATTGTTTTTATGTTATCCACTATGTATTAATGTGTAATGTTATGAATGTATTATGAAACAATTCTAATAATCTATAAAGATTAAAATATCCTCAATGTGAAAGGAAGTCATTATTTGAATAAATACAATATTAGGTAATGTAATAAGGCTGGTTCCTTATAGTTAGTATTAGAGGATGGTTTAGATAACATTAGGGTTTTGGGTGATGTTAATAGAGTCCCATAAATGATTTTTACATTATCGATAATTTGAAATTTTATATAATATAAGGATTACAATTTTCTTTGAAAATGATATGTTAGTTTAGAATGGTTATCTACAGAAGAAATAGGGATGCTGACGAGAAGAGACACTGATATGAAGACAACCTTCTAAACCTGCAACCTGGAATGGTAGGGATTGGAACCGAGCTGTTTGTGGTAGTAATGGATCAGCTAACATACAAAATATGTTGTGGTTTAATCCATGCCAGATAACAACCATAGGTACCACAACAGAACATGACAATAGTGGAACATTTTATGAGAAATCACCCTCATTCATTCAATGGATCTTCTGACCTAGTAGCAGTTAAATGATTTATTTTGGTCATTGAAAAGATATTTTATGTAATGGTTTGTACAGATAATAAAAGTCTAAGCCTTTCCATTTCTCATTTTGAAGGTGAAGCTGATCGGTGGTGGTCAATGGTAAAAAAATATCAAGGATAGAGAGGATATTGATGCCTTAGAGTGGGATGAATTTAAAAGTCATTTCCATAAAAAATATTTTCTTAAGGTGGTACGACTTAGGATGGAGAACCAATTGAATGAATTGAAGAAAAAGGGGGAGGATTCAGTGGATGTGTATAATGTACACTTCACGTGACTAGTGAGTTATGCTCCAAGTCTTATTCAAGATATTGATAGAAAAATCAACAGATTTTACTCTGGATTGATGCTAATATACCGAAGGGCGTTGGCCCCCTATGAATTAAGAAGTTATAAGAAACTAGTTCAATGTAATGAGAGGGTAGAGGTAGAGTTTGATGATGATCATGTGAACTTTGAAAACATGGTGGAGAAGAGGCTCATATAGAAAGCGATGGTTAAGAATCAACCAAATAAATTTGATGGTAAGAAAATCAAGTTTTGAGTTTGTGAAAAGTGTGGCAAGAAGCACCCTGGGGAATGCCTTACCAAAACTGGGTGGAATTTGTTATGTAGTATGTTTGGAAATATGACTCGAGATTTTAAAGAAATTGATACTACGAATAATCCTCATAAGAAAATTTTTATGTGTTGTAAATGTGTTGAGATTGGTCATTATGCATATGTATTCACAAAGAGATATCCAAATGATACGAAGAATCTATAATAAAATAAGAAATATGTAGTGAGATCCTTTGCGACTACGTCAGTAGATTTCAAGCCATCCAATTTAGTTGTATCAGTTATCTTGTTTTTCTACTCAGATTTTTATAATGTTTAATTGATAGGTGTCAACACATTCCGTTATCTCCAAAATATTTTTTGGTAAATTGGAAATATCAGCTCAAAAAATGAGCCTGAAATATATAGTTAAAACGCTGGGGGAAATATTATAGCTAAGATAAATTATAATAATATTTATATTATGGTACATGGAAAGACATTACATGAAAAAAATTTTTCCCTTAGTCGAGTCTGAGGTTATTCTGTTATTAGACTGGATTTCTATTTATCATGCTAAGATTGATTGTAGATATGAAGATGTTTTTTTTCGGAAAGAGTTTCAGTTTTTATATTAGAACAAACCCCTACAACTGATAATATATCTGTAAGTTGAGAAAATATTGAATTACAGAAATGAATGTTATTTTTCCCAAATTGTTGAAAATAAAGGAACTGTTCAGATTGACGATGTTCAAGTGGTAAATGAATACCTTATGTTTTCCCTGAGGAGTCACCTAATGTCATACCTGACTGGGAAGTCAAATTCACAATTGACTTAGTTCTTGATGCTAAGACAATTTGAAAAAACCCCCATATCATATGGCTCAAATAGAACTTATTAAATTGAAAAATTAGTAGCATGATTTTCTTGATAAAGTATCCATTCATCCTAGAACTTCACCAAGGGTGATCCTATTTTTTCATTAAAAAGAATGATGGTTCCATGAGACTTTTCATTGATAATAGATATTTGAACAAAATCACTATTAAAAACATGTATCCACTGCCTCATATTGATGACTTGTTTGATCTTCTTTTGGGAGCTCAGTACTTTTCCAAGATTAAATTGAGATCCAAATACCATCTGGGAAGGTGAAGTAGAATGAAATCACAAAAATATATATATTCTTACAAGATATGGGCATTATGAATTTGTTGTTATTTCATTTGGGTTAACTAATTCACCTGTTGAATTCATGAATCTTATGAATATAATATTTCACGAGTTCCTGGATAAGTCTGTGGTTTTGTTTATTGATGACATTCTAGTATTTTCTTAGAGTAAAGAAGAGAATTAAAAGCATAAAAGGGTTGTTTTTTAAACCATAAAATATAAGAAACTGTATGAAAATTTCAGAATGTGTGATTTTTTGTTGCAACAAATTCCATTTCTTATGAACATTGTCAATAAGCGAGAAATAACATTTGATTCTTCAAAAACAAACATGGTTGATGAATGGCCAATACCCACAAATGTTATGTAGATTCATAGTTTTCTTGTATTAATAGGTTATTACTGATGGTTTATTATGAAATTTTCAAGGGTATCTATCCCGATAACTAAGGCAACACAAAAAGGGGTTAAATTCATTTGGAAAAATAATGTGATGTTTATTTTTATGAACTGAAGAATATATTGGTTAATGCTCTAGTTTTGGCCTTGCCTTCCCCAAATAGAGATTTTTTCATCTAAAGTGATTCTTTATAGACGAGACTTGGTTGTTTTATGAGGTTGAATGATTAGGTAACTTCTTATGCTTCAAGACAACTAAAACCCCGTGAGTTAAATTATCCCACAACTAACATGGATTTGGAAGATCTAGTTTTTTCATTGAAAATTTGGAGGCATCATTTATACAGAAGAAAATGTCAAATATATACCGACCATAAAAGTATAAAGTATATATTCACTAAGGAAAATTTTATCATGAGGTAGAGAAGATTACTTGAACTGATGATGGATTATGACTGTGAGATCAATTACCATCCAAGAAAAGAAAACAATGTGTCAGATTCCTTGAGATGAAAAAATCATACATCATTAACCATGTTACATTTGGAACATGATACATTGATTATTGAATTGATGAATTTTGTCTTAGAAGTTATTGGTACACTAAATACCATTATATTGTTTCAGGTTTGAGTGCAGTCATCATTATTATATAGAATTAAGAAATCACAGAAGGAAGACCATGAGATACAGAAAAAGGTAGAATTGGTAAAAATGGGCTTGTTTCCAGAATTTGACCTTGATGAAGATTGTGTTTTAATATTTCGTAAAAGGTTGTGTGCGCCTTGTGTTTCCCAGTTGAAGAAATATTTGTCTTGTGAAACTCATAGTTCTCCATTTAATGTTAATTATGGAAGTACTAAGATGTACAAGGATCTTCGTGAGTATTATTGGTGGGATGGAATGAAAAGAGATGTTTTTTATTTTAACATGAACTGTTTGACTTGTTAATAGGTTAAAGTAGAGTGGCAGTTACCGAAGGGGATTCTTCATCCACTACCAGTGCCCAAGAAGAAATGGGAGAATATATCCATGGACTTTTTGGTTGGACAAACTGTGTCTTCTCGAGGTAACAATGTGATTTGGGTTACTGTTGATTGGTTAAGAAAATATTCACATGTTTTTCTCTTCGAGAAACAATGTATTTGGATCATATTTATGGTTAGTACCTCAAAGTGATGTTTAGGTTACATGGAGTTCCTATTTCCATTGTATCTGACTGGGATCTCAGGTTCATTTGTAACTTTTTTAAGGTCCTTTATAAGTAATTGGGAACCAAATAAAAATTCCATATAGCTTTTCATCCTCAATCAAATGGCGAGTCATGAAAAACATTTTAGACTTCGAATAATATAATTTGGGTTTTTCAATTGACTATAAGAGATGTTTTGATCAACATATTTCTATAGTTGTGTTTTCTTATAATAACATTTTTCATTCCCATATACATATGGCACCTTTGGAGGAATTTTAGGGGAAGCAATGTCGGACACCATCATTCTGGGATGAAGTCGGTGAAAGAATATTGATGGGGATAGAATTAGTACATGAATTGGATGAGAAAGGTAAGATGATCCAACAACACATGAGGACAGCTCAGAGAAGGCAGAAATGTTATGTAGATAATAGAATGAAAGACATCTCTTTTGAGGTAGGTGACCATGTTTTCCTTAATATCTCTCCTTGGGAAAGTGTGATGCATTTTGGTATGAAATGAATGAGAAGTCTACAATTCATCAGTTATTTTGAAATTCTAGAGAGAGTTCGACCAGTTTCATACAAAGTAGCTTTTCCTATGTGTTTTTCTTAGGTACACGATGTCTTTCATGTTTCAATGTTGAGAAATTATGTGCCATATTTTACTCATGTCTTGATCCCAAAAGTAGTACTACAAGAATGGAACCATTCTTATGAAGAGAAACTTGTTCAGATTTTTGATCGAAGGGAACATGTATTGAATAATAAGGTAATCCACCAGGTAATTTTTTGTGGAGAAACCACATTGTGGAAGAAGCAACATGGGAGTCTAAAAATTCTATGAGGGAAAGGCACCCCACTTGTTTAATAACTAAATAAAATTGCGAGGGTGCAATTTATAAAAGGTGGGGATAATGTAACACCACAAGGTATTAAAAAAATTAAAATGCAGGAAACTTTTTTTAAGTAGGTATTTATAATTGGAATTTAAACATTATTTTTTCACTTCTATGTTTTTAATTTTTAAAAACAATCATGTACAATTTTGTTCTGTAATTATTTTGCGTTTCATGGGAAAAACTAGTTTTTTAGTGAATAGTAACATACCTATATGAATAGTAATATGAAAATTAATATGAACCTAATGAATAGTAAATTGTATTAATGTTTTATTTTCTTAAGGATTTAAGATAATGACATCTTCATTAATTTTTCTATGTCATATAAAAGCAGTTATATAATTACTGTTGTTAATTTATGAATAAAGTATGATTTTATTTATAAAATAAATTAATAATATATAGAAAATTATTTTTAAAAAATGGAGTTCAGTTTTTGATTTATACACATCTTAAAATGGTAGTGATTAATTTTTGGAATTTTTCTGATATTCTTAAATTTTTTATGAATTGTGAAATACTGTGAAATATTGTATATTAAATTTATCAATTAAATACACTATTTATGAAATCATAAGTGATGTAATAACACTTGGTTTGAACTAACATCCCATTATTACTATTTGGGGTCACATGAATTAATACTATACATAGTCTTGAGCAAAAATATTATAATAATGATTAAAATAATGAAAAATACCTTCTCTCCTCCACTATAAATGCCACCCTCATCCCCCTCTTCCTCCCACACCTCTAAAGCCTTTATCCTTACCTATGTTATACCCATTACTCCTCCAAAGTCTCTTCCCCATGTCATAGAGCTACTGGTCTCACCAAAAGACCAAAACCAAAGGCCTTAAAGAGGATCTCAAGGAGAAGAGATCAAGAGGTAAGCATCCTCTTTTGTTTTCTTTCTTTCCTTTCCATTTTATTTAATAGTCTTCTTCTTTCATCACTTCCCCTTATCTAAAAGGCATGAATGATGAAATATCATTCAAATTTTTGATTTCATCATGTTTATGTAGGACACAACATTATACTTCTTCTCCTCTCCCACTAATTCTAGGAAATTATGTCTCGATTTACCAACATCATGGACGATGTGATTTCAATTTCATTTACATCCTTCAAGACTAGTTGTGAAAAAAAAATATTATACTTGAACCAAATTATAATTTATATATTATATCTTATAAAAGGTTATGGAATAATTTCTTACACTTTTCATTAATTTATGAAACAAAATGATTTCATTACGAGTGAAGAGTCGCCAAAATGACCTTAACAAATATCCATAATGTTTAACTTATGAATAATCCTCATGTCATAATTAAACATGGTAAATGGTATAATTTATGATTCTGGAAATATTTAATTAAAATTAAATTCCATTTCTGTATTTTCACTTCAAATCAATAAGAATATTCATCAAGAACCAATCATGGATATCTTGTAAAGAAGGCACGCTAAAACAATAGAAGGATCAAAATACTAATACTTAAAGGGTAAAATTATGTTATGAAATGGTCATATACGATGTTATAAATGTGAAAATGTTCTTTTAAAATACTAATTACACTCTTTTAACCATTATATAATTGGTTTAAACAATTTTAATGTAAGAGAAACCCAAGGTAAGGGTTTTTCTAACCTGATTTCCATTATTTGGGTTAAACATCTACTTTGTTATTTATATGGTATTAAATTCATTATGTGATGAGTTTTTTATATAATGTTTAATTATGTGTATTTACAATTTATATACATATTCTATCCGCTCTATTAACTCTCAGTTGAATAATATGAGATTTGGAAGGGGATTTTCTTTTAAAATCATCTTTTAAAATTATGTTTTACAAAATTCAAAATCCATATTTTTACGAAACTATTCATGCAGTATTAATAGTTTTTTAGTTATTTGGAAATGTTTATAATCAATGTTGGGACCTATATCTCCCTCAAATTCATTGGTTATGTGTAATATGGAGGTCGGTTGTATGATTACTCCAAGTGTAACTGCAATGATTACACAAATTGTAATGTATATGTGAGGGTTACAAATTCTAAGGTATCTGAGAGGGTTACAATATTATGTATTTAATGAACCAATATACCATTATGGTTATATTAATGTGATTATGTTTTATAGTGATCTTTTGGAAATCTCATGTTTCAAAAATTATGTATATATGGGTGACAAGTATTTCTTTTGAAAATTATTTCATATGTTATAAGTATTCATAGACTAATATGTTCTTTCCTTATTTTCATATCCCTTACTGAGATTTTTGTTCTTATCACAAGGTTTTAAATGCTCTTCATAGGTTATAGGGATGTGTAGGAAAAATAAGGCATCCAAGTTAAATGATTGAATAATTTTCCATAAAATCATGTTATATTTGAAATTTTTTATATTTTGGAAGAGACAAATAGTGTTTTTATAGTATCCAATCTGTATTAATGAGTAATGTTATGAATTGATTATGTACCAATTCTCTAAATCTATAAACATGAAAATATCCAAAATGTAAAATGAAGGGATTTCTTGAATAAATTAAAATTATATAATGTAATAAGTCTGGTTCCTAATAGTCTGCATTATTTTTTGTTGACTATGAGAATCTTTTATGTGTTTCTAAACGGATCAAACCTTCTCATCAATTTCTATAAATACATTAGGTATAAATACATTTATTTCTCTAACCACCTTCAATCTTGTTTGGGGTTGTCACTTCCTACTATATTAGGCCTTATAAAGATCCACCTAAATGTTGGATTGAAATTTGTTGTTGTATGAAAATTGTACCTATGAAGGTGTTGATCTGAACATCCTTTGTAATACATAAATCATTATATCAACCAATGTTTCATAGTTATTATGGTCCTATAAGACCATAAATATTTCAATGTATGGTAAGAAATACCAAGACTTAACTCTATATCTTGGTCCTACTAATGAGTTCTCCAAAACATAAATATAAACCATGGATCCTATTCCGATCTATTTTTTTTACACCAAAAAATATTAATACTTCCTTAATAAAAAACTGAGTAATTTGATCATGATAGAAATTATATCTAATGGTAATGAATGTTGATGACATTCAAAGATGATCAACTATAACCCATATAGAGTAATTCCCTTTAGATTATTTGGGGAGTTTAATGATAAAGTACATTGTGAAGTTTTTCCATTTCTATTTTGGCATGGATAATGATTGTATCATCCTAATATAATTATTTAGATTAGAAATAATTTGTCCAAATAACTGATGTTATTTATATTTTCATAAATTATAATATACCCCTTTACTTATTTTATATGAAATGTGCATAATTTGTGAGAAATATTAATGTTTTAATACTAAGTATAATTTTTTAGCATTTTTAGAAGTAGTCCAATTAAGTTAGTTTAGTATTTTATTCATAAATATTACCCTAATAATCAAACTTGTGTGGTTAATGTTTCTTTGGATTTCTACTTCAATATAAATCATTTTATTAGAAGCGATCATGGTTTAATTCATCTATCTGAAGACTCATATAGATCACACAAGAAGGCCCGTAGAATCTATGAGGAAGCTGGACAAGCCATGAAGATTTAATTTCAGGGCTCAGTATTGATATTAAAATTACTTCATTCTCCTCAGAGGTTCTGGGAACAATGTTAGGAGTCTTGGATAAAAATTTCAAGGCCCAAATCCAAATACAACGGGCCCAAATGATTCATTTAAACTCAGCCCACCATTCTATCCGGGAATTAAAATCAATATAGTATTCATCACATATTTCCTGATTTATTTGTCTAATCTAGATAATATTTTGCAGTTTCAAGGGGGAGATATAGTTGGATAACTTTTCTGAAGAAATAATTCGGATATGAAGGCATCTTCCTATTCAAAAATCCATTTAAATTTTGGCCATTGAAAAATCGTGGACTGAAATGGATAGTTTGACATTGTTTAATAAAACCTCCAAAATTCTGGCTCCATAAGTCCAAATGACTAAATTTTTTGAGAGAAGTTAGAAAAAATTATTTTATAAAACTGTGGAGAAAGAGATATCTCATGATTCGTCTATCTAGATGTTTAAATCACCGATCCAAGTGGAGGGATAGATTGGGAATGCCAACAGTCTACTTCCTTGGGCTATAAATAAATTCCCCTCCTCTCCTTCAAAAGAGTTGTCATTTTAGAGAAAAGGTGGATATATTGGGATGAACAAGGCTCTACCAAAGTATTGGGATGATCTTCCATACTCATGTTTTTACTTGAGAAACCATTCCTCCATACTTCTGTTCATTTACTTTTTTGCTTTTCTTTATTTGTAATTTCATAAGTGTTGTTTTTGAAATTCTGTTTTAATGAAAGTTTCTTCTTCAGTATCTCTTAATATCATCCTCCTACTATAGTTATATATTAATATTCATAAAATAGTTTAAATATATTTTAATTTCCTTCACTTCATTTTATTTCAAATTCAATCTAAAGTTAATTATTAATTCCCTTCTTCGTTTATGTGTGTGTTTGATGCACCACTCTTTTCTTATCCCTTTCTTTTTCTTATCTTCTTAATTTATAATCATAATAATTATAACCAGATTACTAATAATTTAAATGTCTGAGTAAATATACCATTGGGGTGGGTTATAATTTGGGTATAGTATGTTATTGAGAGCCTTTTCTCGATGAGTATTCTTTGAGTTAATATTGTGTATGATTAACTCTATATGTCATGGATTAATGACATTTTTTGTTTAATATGTGGATTCCATGGATTATTGGAACAAAAAACACACTAACATAAAAAAGTAATGCTAATTATTAGAACCCTAAGTTATGTTACAACTTGGATTAGAGCTGTAACACATGGGAATTCCGATCAAAATCATCTTGTGAAGTGGGTATTAATTTAATGTAATATAATGAAAATATCAAGAATATCATATTCTTAAATACCCAATAATGAAATCACCCCAATATTTATCAAATTTTAAAATCAAACACCAATCATTAATCACATCATTTAATCTATGAAAACAAAACCCTGAATCAGAATACAATCAACTAAAAACAAACGTCTATTAGAAAGTATCATCGTTGAGGATTTGACCCGAGTGATGCTATACACATTAGCAGAGCATCAGAACTTTGACTGGTCGATAGGCGACAATTTTTCATGATTTAAAATAGAGTCGTTTCAGAGGATGGTGCTTTATGTATTCATTAGTTTCTGGTTTTTGTAAAAAAAACCCAAATTTTTTTTACTTTTTTTGAAAACAAAACACAATGAAAAACCCTCCTTCCTCATAAAAATCATAAACCGAAAAAATAAACAAAGAATACCCCATCTTCCTCTATCTTAAAAATCTCTCTAAGTGCCATATAGACTCCTAAACAATCTCCTGGATTTGTTTGACCCTAAAATTGAGCAAAAACTTTGCCAACTAAGGAGGAACATAAGAGATAATCAAGTCATTGAAGAACCTGTGATTGTCTAACCAATTGAATTAGATATGTCCATTCCATTGGAACAAACACATAAAGAACTTACTGCCCCTGATATGAATAAAAAACCTCTTGTTATTCAATATCCAAACATAGAGGTTGATTTTGAACTCAAATTGGGTGTAATTCATCTTATTCATAATTTCTACGGGCTAGCCGATGAGGATCCACATCTCCACCTTAAAGAGTTCCAAGTGGTGTGCTCTTCCATGAATCCTCAAGGGGTTTCTGAGGAACAAATCAAACTCCAAGTATTCACATTATCCCTAGATGACAGCGCTATGTCATGGATTTATTACCTACCTCTTGGTTCCATAACCACATGGAATGAAATGAAGTGACATTTCATAGAAAAATTCTTTCCTACTTCTCGTACTAATTCTATCCGAAACAAAATAAGTGGTATCCATCAATTCCCAAATGAATCACTCCATGAGTACTGGGAGAGGTTCAGGAATCTTGTGTCAACATGTCCACATCACCAAACCCCTGAAAAACTTTTGATCTAATACTTCTATGAGGGTTTATTAGCTATGGAAAGAACTCTCATTGATGTCGCATGTGGTGGTGCTCTTGTTGATAAAACACTTACAGCTGCATGAGATCTCATAAGAAACATGTTTGAAAACACACAACAATTTCATACTCGAGCACATGCTCAAGTGAAAATAGTCCAAAACAATCAACCTATAAAGACGAACAAGATGATAGAGTAGATGAATGAACTTACATTTATTGTGCGACAATTAGTTGTGGCATCCAACACACCAACCACGTCTTATCCACAATCAATGTTTCCTAGACCTATCAAAAACTGTGGAATCTACAACTCTCCATCTCATCCAACTAACACATATCCACAACTTCTAGAGGATAAATTTGATTCATCTGGACCAATGGAGCTCAATGTAGCATATTCTCAACAGAACCCCAACCCTACACAATCAGGTTAGTTCATTAACAACTTCACCGAACCTCACTCTAAGAACTTCCCTTCTTCCTATAACCAAGGCCTGAGGTATGGTAATACCATCTCTCATCCCCCCCCCCTCAATTCCCTCCACAAAACCCAAACCATTTATATTATGGTCAAGGAGTTGGTAACTTCCAAAAACATTACCCTTTTTTACTCAACCTCAAAGGATCAATCCCTCTCCTGGATTCCACTATCCTAGTGAGCCTTCCCAATTCCAAAACCAAAATAATAGCTTTCCCAAGAACCAAAATCATGGTAATCCCAATTCGGGATAAGCCTTTTCTTCCAAGAAACCATGGGATAGTGCTATGGAAGATCTTGACTTCTTCACCCGTTCCAGCCTCAAGAACATTGAAACCCAAATTGGTCAACTTGAATCCCACTTAAGCCAGAAACAACAACAAAATTCTTCCCAACTTCCAGCTCAACCATTACCCAACCCCAAGGGTAATGTAAGTTCAATTGCACTTAGATCTGGGAAGAAAATTTCTATACCTCAAGATAAGTCCTCCAAACCCCCTTTAAATGTTGACATAGAAAATTAAAATGAAAATGAAACTGGAAAAGGAATATGAAGTCATTCCCTCACCTCCTTCCATTCCACTTAGGAAACCAATTCCTTTTCCTCCAGCCGTTTCTAAGCCAAAGATGTCCTTTGAACCCGATCCTGAAATGTTGTACATGTTTAGACGTGTTGATGTGAATATTCCCCTCTTATATTCCATAAAAAATCCCTAATTATGCCATGTTTATTAAGGAATTGTGCACCCACAAGATGAAAACTTAGGACCTTTGAAAATGTTTCCACCCAACAATATATTCCCATAATGTGAAAATATCTAGGGACCTTTACGGTTCGATGCCAAATTGGATGTTCCAACTTCGATGATGCACTCATAGACCTAGGAGCCTCAATTAATATCATCCCCAAATATATCTTCTCCAACCTTAGTCTAGGTCCCTTACATCTATTGGGTGATATCATTCAATTGGCCAATCTATGCACTGCTAGTCCTAAGGGTATAATTGAGGATGTCCATGTCCGAGTCAATGATATTATCTTCTTAGCTGACTTCTATTACCTTGACATGGAAGGTAAGACAACTTCTTGCCATTCTCTTATGATTTTAGGAAGAACTTTCTTCATGACAACTAAAACCAAAATTTATGTCCATCCTGGCATCTTAACCATGTAATTTTGTGACCAACTGGTCATGTTCAATATTTTTCAATCCATGTGATACCCATAATAGAATGAATCTTCATTCTCTATCCATTCTTCTAAACATTCTCTGAGAGTGTGTTGAATACCAATCCATCATATCCTTATTCTACTGATAGAGGAGTTTGTGAAAATTTCCTCCTCATTAACCAAGTCATAAATGGATAAGTTGATACTGACATTAAAAATGCAAACTCCATTGATCTAAAGGATGTTGAAAAGTCTTTAGAATCTCATATTTCCTCTGACCTACACTTCTCCATCTTGGATGATAATGAGGAAAATGAACTAGAATTCTCATTTTTTGATTTAGATCAGTTTATCCAAAATTCATCATTTCCTATCTTTGATTCTGAAAATTCTATTATATGTGAGGTTAACCATAAACTAATGTGTTTATATTGTCCCAGTGAGAGTAAAGGTTGTGTGATTTGTTCCGTAATTAGTAAATTGATCAATGGTGAGGTTGAAATTGAACATTATTTGGCGAAGAACATTGAAATAAAGGATATTGAAAATTTTATTTAGTCTTATGACTCCATTGATCCTCATTACTCTACATTGGAATGTGATGAATTAAATGAGTCAACAATAATTGGGATCTCATACTGTGGTTTTGTGTTATCTAATCCTTACATAAATGAACCATCATAATTGAGGAATATTCATGAATTTATAAGCATAGAAATCCATCACGTTGTTGATAAATTCATTCCTCACATGGGAGACCAAATGGAGGATAATCATATTCTATTTCCACCTCTATTTAATTACAAGAGTACAATCAAATAAGGGGATAAATTATCCAATGAAAAATCTTGCATCCCAAAGGGGATGTTTTTCTAGAATCACACTAGAGTTGATAAAATACGATGGCCACCATTGGACTATCGCTAGTCCACTACAACGGTCCAGCAGTAGAAAAATAAATGCAGCGCTTCTTGGGAGGAAAACCATGTTTTATTTTAATTTTATGAAATTTTAATTTCATTTTAGTTTTTAGTTAGGGGAATAATGATTTTTCTTTTTTAGGTAACAACACAAAATCGTAGAACCACATCAGCATGCATCGAATCCCCAACTTATGTAGTTGACCCACCACCAGATGGAGATGACAACCCATCAATTCCAAACTAGGGGGTACCTCTTTCCTTTTAACTCTCTTTATATCTTCCTCTCTATCACTATTTTTTCTTCTTCCCCTCTTTCATTTTTTACCACATTCTTTATCAAACCCTTTTATTTAATCTTTCCCTTTTTTGGGGGTGTGTCTTTATAAAAAACTAAAACCAAATCCTAAAAAAATTAAAAAAAATCACTTAAAAAAGATGGAAAAACAAGAGTCAAGATTACTCACCTTCCAATTTTCAAATTTTGTCCAACCATTTTGGGGAGTTAAAAGACATGGTTTCAACTAAAAATTTTTACATTATCATCATATATTTGGAAAAATAATATTGTGTCAAAACCTATAAATTTTTAATGGTAACTTTTTGATTAGGAAAATGATTTTCCCCATCCATGAAGAAAAACAATTTTCTTTCTTTCCAAGGCTACCTATGGCCATCTTTTTAAAATTAGTGGGGTTTTCACCTCTATTTGTGTATCTTGAGTTTGTAGTCCTTTGAGCTGAATTTCTTACTTTAGTGTGAAATAATATGATAGAGTAATTTTATGAACAACGTGAGAATAAAAAAATCCAAATAGCCTCCCATTAACCATACATTAATATTCATTTTGAAATCCCCTTAAAGCCTATGAAAAACTTTTCTTTGATAGAAAAATTACAAGCTGAATACATTTTCCCACCAAATATCAACAAGGATTTTCATTGCATAATTCTTTGAAATTTAATTGTGGGGGGAATGTATTTAATTTAGGATACACTTTTTTGATTTCACCATGTTATCATATGCTTGAGAGAAATCATCCATTTTAGTGTGGGGGAGATGTTTTCCTTTAGTGGGGTTTGGGATTGTATATATTCTTATGACATATTGTTCAAAATTTATTGAGAAGTGTTCAATAAAAAAATACAAAAAATTCAAAAAAAATTGGGTTATCTCTTGGGTAGGTTAAAAATCACTATTTCTTAGCATTTGATATTGTTATAAATATTACAATTAGTGTCTTGAGAAGATAAATCATGGGTTGGGATATGAGTTTGAGATCTTTTTCATGTTCAACTTTCAAAAAATTAAAAAATAGAAAAAAAGAGTACTTGAATTATATTCTTATGTCATTAGGAGAAGTTTTGTGTTTTGTAAATATTTCATATTCCCATCCCCTTAAAATATTCTCCCTCCCTTATCCCCTTCTTCACACAATATTTCTCATGTAAATGTGTGTTTTTTAATTTCATTCCATGTTTTATTTCAAAAAAAAAGTGCATTGTTTTTTCCATGTTGGTGTTTTAACCCATTTTCCATATCTTTTGGACATCATCTTCCTACTGTCCCATAGACATAGAAAACCCCTAAAAACACCCTGATTTTGGAGCACTTTTGGATTGGGATTGGAAACTGAGATGTCTTACCAACTCAAATATTTTCACATTTGGTTGGTTAAAGAGTGAACCTCCACAAATGAATTTTTTTATCTTCAGAGGTGTGAGTTTTGAGTGTCCACATTTTCCATTTCTAAATTTGTGAATGAAAAAATGATTTGTTTTTGGAAAATTTTTTCTATAACAACATGTGGTGGAATTCAATATGGATGAGTGAAATAGTCTAAACCTCCCCTAATTGGAGAAAACAAAATTTAAATATTTGTTTGTGAGTGAAAATTATTTTGTCATATTTTTACATTTGTTGAACATGAGGACATGAACAACACTAAGTGAGGGGGAGTTTATGTTATTTATATTTTACTGACTTATTATATACTCCCTTTATTTATTTTATATGAAATGTGCATAATTTGTGTGAAATATTAATGTTTTAATACTAAGTATGATTTTTGAGCATATTTAGAAGTAGTCTAATTGAGTCAGCTTACTATTTTATTTATAACTATCACCCTACTAATCCAAATTGTTTGGTTCTTGTTTTTTATGATTTCTAATTCAATATAAAAAATTTAATTAAAAGAGATCATGGGCCTATTATTCCATTTTAAGGCTCATATGAACCACACAAGAAGGTCCACAAAATCTGTGAGGAAACCAGACAAGACAAGAAGATTTTATTTTTGTAATAAATCTAGAAATTATAATTCTTTAATTATATTCAAAGGATCGGGGGAAAATTTAAGGAGTCTTGGATAAAAAAATTATTTCCCAAATATAAATACAAGGGGCCCAAATAATTCACCTAAACACAGCCCACCATTCTGGTCTCGAATTACAATCAGTACAGTATTCATGACATGTCTCCTGATAAAGTCATCAAATCATGACGATATTTTGCAGTGTGAAATAGGATATATAGGTGGAATAATATGTTGAATAAATCATTCGTATTTGATGGAATATTGATATTCAAAAATCCATTCACATGTTGTCCATCGAAAAAGAGTGGATAGAAATTGATAGTTTGGCTTTGTTTAATCAAATTACCATAACTTTGGTTACATAGGTCCAAATGACTCGACATGTTTAGAGACATCGGCCAACATTATTATCTAAAACATTGAAGAATGCGATATCTCGAGATTCGTCTGTCAAGAAGTCTAAATCGTTGAGCCAAGTGGAGGGACAGATTGGGAATGCCAATTGTCAACTTCCTTGGGCAATAAATAAATTCCTCTCCTCTCTTTCAAAAGATATTGCATTTCATAGAAAAGGAGGATAGGTTGGCAGGAATAAGACTCTTCCAAAGGCTCGGGAGCATCTTCCATACTCATGTTTTTATTTGAAAAACCATTCCTCCTCATTTCCTTTAATTAACTTTTGTGCTTTTCTTTATTTGTAATCTAATAAGTGTTGTTTTTTCAATTCTGTTTATATGAAAGTTTCTTATTAATTATATCTTATTCTCATCCACATTATATAGTTTCATATTAATGTTATTAAAATAGAATAAATATAGTTTAATCCCATTCCCTTCTTTCGTTTTCTAATTAAATCTAATGTTCGTTTTTAATTCCCTTCTTCGTTTGTGTGTGTGTTCGACACACCACTCTTTTCTTATCCCTTTATTTATCTTATCTTCTTAATTTATCATCATAATAATTATAACCATATTACTAATAATTTTAATGGCTGAGTAAATATAACATTGTACTGAGTTATAATTGGGTGATATTAAGTTATTGAGAGCATTTGCTCGATGAGTATTCATTGAGTCAATATTGTGTTTGTTGAACTCTATATGTCATTGATTAATGACATTTTTTGTTTAATATGTCGATTCCATGGATTATTGTAACCAAAAATACAATACAATAAACAAGTAATGGTAATGATTACAAACCTAAGTTAAGTTACAGATTAGATTAAAGCTTTAACACTTGTGAATTCTGATCGAAATCATCTTGTGAAGTTTGTATTAATTTAATGAAATATAAAGCAAAGCTCGAGGATATCATAAGCGTAAATCCCCAATAATGAACTCACCAAAATCTTTATCAAATTGTTAAATCAAACACCAATCACTAATCACTTCATTTAATCTCTTCGAACAAACCTCCTAATCAGAATAAAATAAAATAAAAACAAACGACTATTAAAAAGTATCATCGATGAGGATTTGAACTGAGTGTTACTATAAACATTAGCAGAGAATTAGAACATTGACTGGCCGATAGGCAACAATCAGCCATGCTTTCAATAACTACAACCAAGATATATAGTCTCATAAATCTATCTTCATGCAATTCCACTAGAAATATTCTTTATAATCATTATAGATATTCATACTTATATGATGAATAGAATACGATTATTATTGATATTTATCAATCCTCTCCTTCTTAAAATGTAGTACTGAAGGGAAAAATGAATGATTCTTGATCCATATTATTCCATCACAATCAATTCTAAACTGAAAAAAAATTATCACCTTCTTTTGAAGATCTGTATCTTCCCCTTATTCCTCTTTCTTCGTAATGTATATAGATGGTTGAATAGTCATTTTAGAAAATTAATATTTATCAACATTTTTTATGATTTTAATATCCATACATTTCATGTCCATAAATTTTGAATCTTTTCTGATCCACATCATTGATGAACAAGCGTGATCCTTTCAACATAGAGAATCTATAGCCTTGTTTGATTTTCTTAATAGGGTTATGTATTGAGATGTAATAATCCATAATGGCCTCCAAACATTTTATTTGGGATATTTTATTCTCTTATTTTGTAAAAATATACTTTATTATTTTGGGATGAGTATAAATGTCACACTTTTCTCCATAGAGATAATTCCTCCATATCTTTACAGAAAAAATTACCTCATCTTACTCAAAATAATAAGTTGGATAATTTTTCTCCAAGACCTTTTTTTATTGATGCATAATATACAACAATATTTTTCCACCTGAAGACACATCCCAATCCCTTATTTGATGCAACATCATAAAAAACATACCATCCCCCCACATCATGGTAATGTAAACATAACTGTGTTAACTACCATTCTCTTCGGATCCTTAAATAATTACTCACATTCATCTGTAAAAAAAGAATAAAGCTCCATTTTTAGTTAACTGGTTTAGTGTATTGTATAGTCATGGAGAATTCTTCACTACACATCAATAATATCCAGGCAAACCATGAATACATCAAATCTCAATCACAGTGGTTGGTCTGGTCCAATGTTCATTAACTTTTTTCATTGAATGGTACATAGATATAGCCTCAGTTGAGATTATATTACCCAAGAATGAAACTTTCTGAAACCAATTTCACACTTGTTATATTTTTAAGAAATCCTCCCCAACATTAGGGTCTTCCAAAAAAATATCCAATTATGTTCAGTCTCTTCCATGGTCAATAAACATATAATAATATCATCAATAAAGACTACAATAAAAATTATAAAGGTCTTACATCAAGGATCTATTCATTAAAACCACTAAAATAGTGGGCCATTGGTAAGAAAAAATGGAATCAATATAAATTCATAGTTTCCACAATTTTTATCGAATTATTTCTTGGTTATATCCTCATTATTAACCCTCAATTTATGATAACAAAAATAATGATTAATCATGAAAAAGTTTTGATCTTGGTGATGTTGAATAAAAAATCCATCGATATAGGGTAGAGGATAAATGATCTTGATATTTACCCTATTAAGTTATAGATAATAAATACTGAACTCCATTGATATATATTTATTTTTAAAAAATATATAACAGTTCCACCCCAAGGTGATGAACTTGGAAAAATGAATCCCATGTCAATATTCTTTCGTATTTTCTTATTTAATTCATAAAATTCAATCATGGTTATCCTATGTGAATTCTTAGAAATATTTTTAGAATTAGATATCATTTACATTGAAAACTGACAATCGTGATTCAATTGAAGACTGAAATACTCTTCTATAAATAAATTATTAATATCCTCTATAATAAGCATATCTTTGAGGTTGAGTTTCTCCCCTATAATATAAGATAAACACACCCCTTGAATTAGAATCCTGACCCACACAATGGAAATAATTTTCATTGTCTGTTCATTTTTATCATTTCACTGACAGGGGAACAAAAGTCTATTTTAAATTTCAATCATAACATCCCTTCCATGAAAATTGATGTCATCCTATTATAAATAAATCTAATCCATTCCAAAAATAACATCACATTAAAATAGAATAATAATGAAAATATTTTCATGAAATTCATTCCCAGAAACATCAACTATATAAGATTCATTAAATTGGAATAGAATCGTCATACAATTAGATGTTTTTAATTCAAACTCCACATCTAATTTTTTAGGTGGTAATGTGATTCACATAGAGAATTATTTAGATATAAAATATTTAGTAGATCTAGAATCAAATTAGACATTAGAAGTTCTAAAGGTTAAGTGTATATTTTACCGTGTTGTTATCATAAACCTCATCAGAAATAGCGATCATATGAAATTTTAATTTTTTTATGGGATTAAGATTTTTTAAAAGAAAATCATTGTCATTAATCAGTGGATTTTGTCACTGGTTGCCATATTTTTTATACAACATGAATTAAAAACACTATAGTGTAGATGGTGTATTCCATGGGTCTTCATGTTTATTTATATCCTTAGTTAACTTCTTCACATCACAACAACATTTTATTTCATGATGACATTCTTTTACACACTTGGAATTTTAAAATTTTCCCTTAAGATAAGTTTTCCCAAATTTCCTTAAACATTTTCCACATAAAGGAAAACTCATATTCTTCTCCCCATGGTTTTCATAATTTCATTTGAATTCCATTTTTCTTTTTTATTCAAAACCATGTCATTTATCTGTAAAAACTCTATATATAACTTTATAGAAAATTGAATGATTTATTCAAATCTAATGAAGTCCCTTATTGTTAACTCCATTTAGAGACATGGTTATAAGGAACTAAAGAATCAATCATCCTTAATATTTGGTGAATGATAATACCAGAATCAGGACATGAAAGACTTATGAACGTTTCCCCCTAATTACGAAAAAATTCATCATCCTCCTTCTTTAAATCCATGAATTATTTCTCTGCTTTCATATGAAGAACAAGAGGGATTTATTTATTGAAAAATAATATTTTAAATTCATCCAAATATAAAGATTCAATTTCCACTTATTATCTCGTTTTATTGATATGATTCCACCACTGATCTACTTCTACAAAAAAATAATAAACATCAAAAATTATTATTTAATTTTTCTAACATAGGGGAAAAAAATATGTTCTCTATTCTAATGATCCATTTCCTAGAAATTATAGGACAAACATGACCACTAAAATAAGGCTTTCATCACATCATGAAGGATTCAACATAATGTTTTACCCTCATTTTCACATTTAGATCTTATAATGATTCATATCCTCATAATGTTTTTTGACATTAACAATAAGATATTTTATTACATCACCTATAACATTCAGTTTCTTAGGAGGTCAATCATTTTATTTTCCTCACATTCATCCTTAACATGATTCCTCTATGTTCAATCAATTAACTAATTCCAAGAATCATAGTATGAGGAACAATAATCTTGGTGAGAAACTATATAATCAAGAAAATAATTTATAGGTTGTCTAACCCCTTACACAGTATTTATGAATCTTTAGGTTTACCTCATCCAATCAGGATAATTACCAATCTTTTATATTTTATCATATACATAGAGTTATTTATTGAGTTCTTACTATGTTTTTCTCATCCTAGTATCCCATGGTTAACTAAACCATTATTTGATAGAACTATGGCCATTCATACTTTTCATACATTGATATTACTTAATAATATATAACTATTCATTAAATAACTTTTCTATAGATACCATAATCACTTAGGTCTAGAATATTTGGAAACATTAAAAAATTAATAGTTAGTTAATAAAATATTTATATAGTCACCAACTTATTTTTTCCATAACTCACACCCTTTTCAGATATATCATAATTGATAAATGTATTTCTAAACTTGGGAAAGGAAACATAAGAACAGTTTGATATCTAATACTCAGTAATGGTAAACAAGGTAGATATCAATAATCATATAAATATAACATGATCACAAGGGAATAATAACAAGATAATAAAATTTTAAAACCATACCATGCATATCAAAGATCATAATTGTTGGAGTTAGTACCCTAGAAACAAACTTCTTTAAAAAATTTTACAAACCTATATTTACAGTATGAATATTAGTAAACTCTTTATCAAAACATTATTTATCTTCTGTGTGACATATTATGTGATAATTTCCTAGAATAGTTTCCATACTAAAAGGTCATAGTGGATCCCTTCTATGAGGGGAACACATAATTTCCATGAAACTATTCATGAATATATGTTATATGGCTAGATGATATCATTTAAAGGGACACAAATGATACATGCTACATATGGTGGGGACACATGAATCATTTAGGTACCTTCCCATGGTATGTGCCCTTGGTAGTATCTAGGAGGATATTTTGAGAAGAAGACCCACCATTAGGAAATAAAAATTCAAAACTGTTATTAGATGTTGCTATCTATGAATGTGTGTATTGGTCATAGATGTTAAGATTATTATTAATAGGTATCATGAATTGCACACTTAGATATATTGATGAAAACCATTATGAAAGATGTTTTTAGAGCGGTAGGATATTTTGGGTGCATCACAAGTAATACTACATTGATGAATAATGTGAGAAAGGATTCATCACTTCTATTGATGTAGATATCTCAGGCCCTTTGATTGAAATCATATATTCTAACTAAATTCATGATCATTGTGTTCTCTAGGGATTTTCAATTCCAAGATGTCAAGGAATGAGAAATCGATCACATGGGTTAGTGTCACTTGCATGAAACATGGTTTATAAGAGATATCATGAAAAAGGAATTATATTAAGTGGTTAGAGTTCATATGCGGTGAGATGTCCTTGCAACATCAACTTCATTCTCTTGGGTGTCTTGACCTGTTTCTAGATAGTAATATTAGAATTCAGTCAAACCCACCTAATGCCCCTGATAAAGAGGCGTAGAGAGTCACAAAAAGAGTCTAGCCAGTATCACAATTAAATAATTAATTATTTTACATGTTGAATAAATATCATCACTGGTAGTGGTTTAATTATTATTCAAGTATGTCTGATCAAATTTATTTCGTCGCTAGTTATTTGAGAGAATATATTGTGGATATAATATTTTATTTATCTATGAATAATGTAGACATATTTATTTAATAAATATATATTCATTATTCAAGGCCTAGTAAATATTGAGGATGATTGGCAGACCAAGTTATTGGTCAATGGAGGAAAAATATTAACTATCATTTAGGTAAATAATATTTAAATATAACATGAATGTTAAGCACAGGCCATGGAAGTAATAACATTGGTATTATTATTTCATATGGGGTTTCACATGGAAAAATAAAATAAGTAATGGAATGTGTGATAATTATTTATTATTACATGGTGAATTAAATTCCCTGTTATGTTAATATTCCTTAAATATACAAGGTGTTATTCCACCAACTAACCAATGGTTGTGTGAAAAACAACCTTAGAAAAAATCTCTAGAACCTAGAGAATTGTTCCATATCCAAGAACACTCTCTAGAACAAGAGAGATCCTCCTCCACCATATATACGATAATTCTTTAGAAGTGATTCTCAAGGTGATCAAAGGAAGACATCGCAAGCAAAAGGATCGTCTATGCTAGAACCAAGAGACTTCTTCAGTGATGTCCAAAGGTAAATGGAGAACGTGTGGATCACCGCTAGAGGAATCCTATCCTTAGATTCTACATCACAATAAAGCCACAACTCAGACATGTGGTCAAACACATCAACAAAGAAAGAATCAACAACGAAGTAATTATTTAATTTCATTAAATTAATTATAAATTTTTTTTGTACATCCTCTCTTCTCGGTTATGGGTTATCTCATTTATCTTTTATCATTGTTTATGTTATATTGATATAGGCATTTATCTTCATATTTATCTTAGATTAATCACTGGTCATGGAAATTTGAAAATTTGGGTACATGAACCTTCGGTGCTTCTAAAACGCCTAGAACCTACAACTGGTTTCAAAGGGAGGTTATATTTTCATTAAAGAAATTTTAAATAATTATTTTATGACTAATGCTTTAATAATTTATTTTATCAGTTCATGTAAAATCATTCTTTTAATATGAATTTCAAGAACTATTCTTCCTCTCTCGTTTCTCATAGATCTAATAGATACGAATAATATTTGGAGTAAAATTACATCAAATATCCCATTAGGAGGCTCTGAAGATTTTGTGCAGGTAACACAACAATGCATACATTGTATTTTTAATTCCACACCATGTAATCTACCATATATGTCATGTATTCCAAATCACATAGCGTTTAGTTTTTTTTCAGTGAATGATAAGTAATTTGGTAATTACTCAAGATGTGTGCATTAATGACACATAGTGTAGTTAATTATTACAACACGTGTTGACCAGGAGGGACTGGTGCTTGGCCTTCCGGACTACACATCATGTGGCACAGTGGACATGGTGTGTAGTCCCTTTGGGTTATGGTCAAGTTGTGTATCCCATACACAGCTTGCTCGACTGGTGACCATGTAACGCCATGCCGACACAGTATGTGGCCCACTGGGCACTCCGTGTACTCCGAAGATTTATGAAGTACACCGAACACGTTGTTTCCTTAGGAATGAACATCGGATGGCCAATATGGCGGGTAGACAATTTGTAGCCCGATATACATTCCATGTATTTTTTTCAAAATTATGCAAATTTAAAAATTTATTACTATATTTTGTTACCCATGAGACATGTACTTTCGTGTTGGAATAAAATTGTGACACAACATGTTATCATTGTTTGATATATATATATATATATATATGTGTGTGTGTGTGTGTGTGAGAGAGAGTGTGTGTTTAATTAACATCGTCATAATGTTCAAATATCTTTACATCATGTATGAGTTGTATTACAATTACATTTCTGCATTCAAGATACATGTCACAAAGATTAAAGTGTATTCAGTTGTAAATACATTCTAGTTATTTTTGGATGAGTATTCACCATGTTTTATCAAGGATAAAAGTTGTGTACAAGGTTTTGGATGATAATCTAAATGAAAATCCTAAAATTATTGAGATAAAATAGATTGATTAATTATAAACAATGATTAATAGATTCGAGCATAACTTATCTTAAAAAGAAAAACTAAAGAATTGAATGTTAGTTATATTAAATATTTAATTCATTGCATGTATGTGGATGATCATGATCGAAACCAAACCATTTTATGTGATTGTTTTCCTTTTAATTTATTTGTTAAATTTAAATTGTTGACATGCACGCCTTTACCTCATTAATATATAGATCATGTGTGCCCATGTTTTCTTTTATGTAAACCCCCTTTTACCCCTCACTTGTCGGTGAGTTAATGGCATATGTAATGGATGGATCTCCCAAGATAGTGTAGGTGGTTCAAGTTTGGAGCCTTAGTGAAATAAATCTAAGGAGATACGAAGGGGGACAGGTGTAAAACATAAACAGGAACCTTACATAGTTCATGGTGTTTCTCCCTCAGGTTATTGTTAGTTTAACAACCGCTAGATAAACGAATTAATAGTAAATCTCATGATCTGACCCTTTATTTATTTCTTCCAGTTTTATGGTAATTCGTTATGGATGTTTGATGTGATCATATAATTAATGAACTAAAAAACATACAAGATGAAACTAAAAATAAAATTATTTATTCATAAATATTTTATTTACATAGTAAATCACTTAATTATATCCCACATAATATTAACAATCATGTGAAATGACTTCAACTGGAAATTGTTGCATAAAGGATAAAATCTATTAATTAAATATTAAGTCTGTGTAGCCTTCCATTACTTTAGTTATAAATGAATCATAGTTATATGTGCTTGACCAACCCTATTTGGGGTGCTTTTAATTATCATGGAATTCTCATTTGAGGTTTTTGGTTGAAATAACTTAGCTAACATTAAGGGTTTATTTCCCTAGTATGAATTTGTGAAACTTCGTGGCAAAGGATGAGGAAATCAAAAATTATGAATTTTATGATTGGGGAGTCCAATCAACAGGTTAAGGAGTTGTAAATTAATAGAGTTGGAATTCGGAATGCATACCTAAAAACATTCATGTTTTTTGAACAACCCTAGTTAGGGTAATCAAAAGGAAAATATGGACCATTATTGTTATAATTTCCATGCTATGGGATTTTCCAAAGATAGTGGTGAGGGATATTGGGTTTTGATAAAATTGATGGAGACTAACAGATATTAATTTATTTGTTAGTCTATTTTGATCAATATAAAGTAATAAAACTATGTTCATCCTATTTGTATAAAGAGCATAAAAATGACATCAAAAATTTCATTGAGATCCATACTCTAGAGGGAAAACCTTCTCACCAGCTTTAATTTCTAGGAGTGGAAAAGGGGCCTTCGGTTTATCCTCTTCCCTGAGAGGAAACATTATGTGCTAGATGATCCTTTACCAGTTTCTCCTAGAAATGCGGCATGTGGTAAGGAAGTCTTTTAGTATGAGTAATATTAGAATTACGCTACATAGGTTCAGTGCCTCACGCTATCATCAAGGATTATTGGGATCTTTAAAAAACGAGGAAATGGATTCTTTTAGAATTATATCTCACTATTGAGATCTCTATCAAGAGAAAGTGAGATTGGAGAGGTATGATATCTCTAACTCTTTCTTGACTACTAATCTTGGAGAGTGTATGCTAGCTGGAAAACATGAAGATATGATTATTTGATACATTGAGAATCTGGTAATCTTAGGGATTAAATTATTTGATGTTTTGTTTACAATTCTCATAATATTATCACTTCCCAAGACTATCTCTATTTCAATTTTGAATTATAATATGAGTAATAATGAGAATATTCTATCAGAGCTTCATACCCTAATACACCAAGTGAATAAGGACATAGAGTGTAAAAAACACACAGTATGCATTATGAATAAGAAAAGAAGGATATGGAAAAGGGGCCAAATATTTATAAATAATATAAATCTTCTGAGAACTATCCGACCAAGAAGAATAATATCTAGAGGCAGGTAAAGGAAAAGGAGCCAGTATGCTTTTCATGTAGAAAGTCAGGCCACTAGAAGAAGAACGACACCCAAAGGCAAGGGAAATCCTAAGGTGTGTCTGTTATCAAGTGAAATATTTATATTTCAACATATTGGGTATTAGATAAGGATTTTGGTGATCATATATTTATTCAGATGAAAGAACAATTTATATTCCATAAAATTTCCATAAGATAGGTGGATCTACGTGCTACTAATAGTGCAAGTATGTATTCTCCTTCCATTGGTGACTACCACCTTCAATTTCCAATGAGAATGATTTTGGTTTTTCATTACTATTATTATGTACCTAGTGTTACAAGAACATAATTTCTACATCATGTTTAGATATAAATGGATTTATTTTCATGTTTGAAAATAAATGTTGTTTCATTTATATGGACAAAATATATTATGATATGATACATTTAAATTATAGTCTGTATGTATTAAATTATGAGAACCAAGTGTTGTAAATTGATAACGATCCAAGTTAACATGACTCACACAACACCCAGTCGTCGCATCACCTCCATGGTCTTGTAAATGATAATTTCCTAACAAATCACTATCAAGATGGTTATTTAGACTCTTTTGAGCTAAAAAAACATGATTGATGTCACAATGGATTATAAGGGGAAGTGACCAAACCACCATTTGGAACACATTGTGAAAGTTCCACAGAGCATCTAGGATTGGAATAGACTGATGTATGTGGAACAGTTTTAGTTGAATATAGAGGTTGATATTCATACTTCATTACTATTACTAATGAATTGAGTAGATATAGATATGTATAGTTAAATGAGGTATAAGTTTGAGTCCTTTGAGAAATTCAAGGAGTTCAAGAATGAATTCAAGAATATACTAGACAAGAAGATAAATAATCTTTGATCAAATCAATGTGGATAATACCTTAACAAATAGTTCATCGACATTTTATGGGAGTTTTGGATTCTATGTAAAATATCTCCAACTTATACATAAATGTGGAATGGTGTTAGTGAAAGGAGGAACCATACCTTCATGGACATGGTAAGGACAATGAAGAGTCATGTAGATCTTCCATTATGCTTTTGGGGATCTAAATTTCAAACTTAGGCATACACATTAAACTAATTACTAACTATATTGGAAAATGGTATTCCCTTCTAGATATATAGCGGAAAGGACCCACTTTGTCACATACACATGTATGGGGATGTGAGGCATTATTTATGGATTTCTTAGGAAAAAAACTAGAACCTCAAGGAACAAAGTGTATTTTTATATGGTATCCCGAGGAAATGAAGGGATATTACCAATAAAACACCTCACACATGAATGTGACTATTGTGTGTCATTTCATATTTCTTATAAGGGAGAAAATACTCAAAAAGTATAGTAGGAGAAAGATTAACTTGGATGAAGTTGATGCTCAAGATACACATGAGTTGGCACAAGAATAAGTTCCCCAAGTGCTTATTGAATAGGTAGTTCCTGATAAACAAGTACTTCTTAAGAGTAAAAAAGAGGTAAGGGAACCTGAGAGATATGGTTTCCTTGTCACCGAGGATGGAACCTCATTATTGTTGGAAATGATGAAACTCTTTCATAAAAGGAAGCAGTAGAGGGATCAGAAGCTGCAAGATGGATATAAACAATAAATTATGAGATGGATTCCATGTATATAAACCAATTTTGGGTTGTTCTTGATGTGCCATTTGATTTAAATACTACATTCTTTAAAAGGGTATTCAAGAAGAAAATCGACATGTAAGATCAAGTTATTACCTATAAAGCAAGGAAAGTGGATAATTGTTTTAAACAGTGTCAAGGAATTGACTATAGAGAAACCTTTTCACTAGTTTCCTTGTTTAAATCCATAAGAATCATTCATTCCATGTCATATTTCAAGGACTATGATATTTTGCAGATAGATGTCAAAACAACATTCCTTAACAGGATCCTTCCAAAAGATATCATTATAAAACTACCAAAAGGTTTTGTGACATCAAGTGATGTTAAAAGGGTATTAAAGATATAGAGATCCATTTATAGATTAAATAAAGAATCCATATCCTGGAACATTCGATTCGATGAAGACATTCAATAATTTGGTTTCATTAATAATGAATGTGAGCCATGTGTTTGCAAGAGGTTTTATGGGAATGCAATTTTTATCCGAGTAGAGTATGTTGATTACATATTTCTTATTGGAAACGACATACCAATCTTGAAATCATTCAAGGATTGGTTTAATAATTACTTCTCCATGAGGGACATAGTTGAAGCATCATACATTCTAGCGATCCAGATAATTCATGATAGATCGTAGAGGCTTCTTGGGTTAAGTGAAAGAATATACACTGCCCAGCTACTATAGAGATTTAGTATAGAATAATCCCAGATGAGATTAGTTCCACTATCACATGGTATAAATCGTTCTATGACAATGTATCCCTAGACATGAGATGAGAGAGATAGTACGAGTAGGATTCTTTATTCTTTAGTTATATGATCTATCATGTATTCCATGTTGTGTAACAAAGTTGATGTTTCCTAGTCACTAATCATGGTAGGAAGATATTAAGAAAATCTTGGAGAACAGTATTTAACTACTCTCAAGACTATCCTTAATTATCTAAGAAGAATTAAGGATATGTTCCGGGTGTATGGAGGAGTTGAGGGGCCTTCCATCAGATTGTATATTGTTTCTAGTATACAAACATATCAGAATGATCAGATGTCTCAATCAATATATGATTTCTGTCTCAATGGAGAAATTGTGAGTTGGGAGAGTTCAAATAAGCCAGTTATTGGTAACTTTATAGAGAATTACAAATATATTTTGTCTTATGATGTATCCAAGGAAGCTATCTGGATTCAGAATATTGTTTAGGATCTTGATTTGTTACCTATATGTTTGGATTCCATTACACTATATTGTGATAATACTGTGGCGGTGACTCTTGCAAAGGTGCTAAGGTCACATCAATAGACAAAGTACATATTCAAGAATGTTTCAACTCTTTAGAGATTTCTATAAGAGGGGTGATATTTTATTGAGAAGTGTTTACACATAAGAGAACATGGTGGTCTCCTTGAAAAAAGGATTATCACATCAGAAGCATGAATATCATGTGAGAGCTGGAGGACTAAAGGTTGTTAGCAGTTCGCTCTACTGCAGGTGGGGGTCTATTGGAGTTTGTTCCCTAGACACCACCTTATTATTACATTATGATAAACATATATTCATTGTATGAATATTAATAAACTCTTTATCACATAATAATTTCTTTTTTTTGTGAAATAGTATGTGATAATGTCCTAGGAATTGTTTTCGTACTAAAATTTCATAGCGGATCCCTTGTATGATGAGAACCCAGAAGTTCCATGACACAATTTTTAAATATATGTTCTATGGACAGATGATATCATTTGAAGTGATGAAAATGATATAGGATATCAGAAGTGTGGAATCATGAATCTTTGAGGAACCTTCTCATGTTGTGCATCCTTGGTAAATATTGGAGGATGTTATGAGAAAAAGACCAACAAAATGGAAATCCACATTCATAAGTGTAACTGGATGTTCCTATCTAAAAAAACTGTATTTTTCCATAAAATTTAAGATTATTATTTATGGTTATTATGACTCACACACTTAGATATATTGAAAAAAACTTTTATGATAGATGTTTTCGGTGAGGTAGGATATAGTGGGTGCATCATCAGTAATACTTCATTAATGAATAATGCGAGAAAGTATTTTTCACATCCACAGATGTATATATCTTAGGCTCTTTGATGGAAATTATATAGCAAAAAAAAATCCATGGACATGTTTTTCTATAAGAAATTTCAATTATGGAAATTTACATAGTTAGAATTCGAGAACATGGGTTGATGACACTTTAATGCAACCCATTTTATTGGGGATATTGGAACAAAGAGATTATATTACAAATTAAGCGTTCTTATGAGGTGACATTTCATTGCAACATCAAAAATTTTCTCTTGGGTTCCTTGACCCGTTGTTAGACAGTAATCTTGTACTTTAGGTAGTCCCACCAAATGCCAATGAGAAGGAGGCCTATAGGGTCATAAGCTAAGTGTATCTAGTATCTCTGCAAAATAAATTATTATTTAACAAGTTGAATAAATATTATTCTCCGTTTTGGTGTAATAATTATTTAAGAATGCTTGATCTCATATATTTTGTTGCTAGTTATTAGAGAAAATATATTATGGATGGATTATTTTATTTAGCAGTGAATAATTATTTTATATTTATTTAATAAATAAATAGTCATTATTCAATTCCCAGAAAACATTCAAAAATATTGGCAGACCAAGTTATGGATCCCTTGAAAAATAATATTAAATATTATTTGGTTGAATAATATTTAAATATAACATACAAGTTAAGAACATGTCATGTAAATAATAGCATTGGTATTATTATTTGACATTGGGTTTCACATGGAATAATAAAATATGTAACAAAACTTGTTTTAATTATTTATTATTACCTACATAATTAAACTACATGTTATTTTATTATTCTATAATTATACAAGGGATCATTCCACCTACTAACCAATGTTTGTGTGCATGAAATCCTTGGAGAAAATCTCTCATTCCTAGAGGAATATTCCCTCTCTAAGAATTATCTCATGAATGAAAGAGATCCTCCTCCATTGGATATATGATATTGTTTTGGATGTGATTCTCAAGGTGATCATATGTGGACATCACAAGAGAAAGGATCTTCTATGCTAGTACCCAAATACTCCTTCGGTGATGTCCATAGATATGTAGAGCACGTGTGTATCACCCTTATAGGAATATGATACTTGGATTCTACATCGCAATGAATCCTCACCTTGGAATCGTGGTTAAACACACCAATTAAGAAAGAATCACCTTAGAGGTTATTATTTAATTTATTTAAACAAATTATAAACAAAATATGTTGATCCTCTTTTCTCAGTTCTGGGTTCTCTCCTTTGCCTTTTATCTTTGATTCGATTCCATGGATATTGGTGTTTATAATCGTATTGATCCCTGATTAATCATCGATCATAGAAATTTACCCAGATGGTTACATGTACATCATGCACTTCCAATGAACCAAGAAACATAAAAGATATTAGGGAATGGAATTAATATTAGTAGTTTATAATGAAAGAGTAATAAATTAATGAAAGAACATGGACTATTTCCTCATAATATAAAAATAAGACACTGAATTTCATCATAAACCTATGAATAGAAAATCATTTCTTCAGTAGTCAAGGATTATTTCCCAAGAAATCATATTGTAGTTTGTTCACTCCATAACCTATCATAGTATTAAAGGTTCACTCCCAAGACTAAAATAGTGGATACGGTCCATTACTAATCTGGGTTCACTCTTCATTATAGTCATGTTCATCTCCAGAGATATCAATATTTACCCAATGAAATTCATGGAGATATAGGTCCCACCAATCATATAATTAATATAATACATACATGTACCACAAGATCATAAAAATTTCATCATATCAAAAACCATGAAATAAAATGGGTTTAAAAAACATTTCATCATTACATGACATATGGAAAAGAAATCGGTTTTCTAAACATTTCATCATAATATAACCCATGAATGAAATGTGTTTCATAAATATATCATATTTTGATCATAAACCTAAATAATCTAGATAAATAATTATGATGGTATTCTTAGATCATATATCAATTAAATCTTATGTAACATTAAATAATTTCATCTTAGAATGAAAATTATTTTGAAAGATAACTTGGAATAATTCATAAGGAGAATAACCACTCCATTTTAAATACATTTATGTTTCTGATGCATTTTTTGGGGAGTGAATCCATCTTTCAAGGATGTATTGGATATTTCCCCGCATTCCCTCTTTCCAAAGACAGACTACATTCGTAACTTATTCAGGGACTTTTTCTCCATCATCAAAATGAGATGATGGGATGTTAGTTTCTCTTTCTGTGGATTCCTCCTCAAATTTTTGCATTGTCTGGGTCTCCCTTAAAGAATAAGATGTTTTTAGTGAAACGTTTCCATGGTGAAATATCTACATGGACATTGGTTAATTAAATTTCTTCTGTCAGTACATTCGAAGGGGTCATGTTATGTCAGCAACCTTGGATTGAAGGAGTAGTCACATTGGAAATCGCTCGTGTGTCTGGATGCTGAAACACTGATGCGTCTGTGTTTCTTCCCCTTGTTATAGGTCTTCTCAACAGTGTGTAATCTCAAGGAATCCCATTTCATGTGTGGGGAAATATATCCCATTGGCATGTCCCTAAGATTTTTCACATCTTCCCATGATTAACAAAGGGAATGCCATGAGTTTAACAACAGCAGAGATAGATTAGACTGATCGGAACACTAATAGTAGTGGATCATATTATTACAATCCAAGAAGGAGAGAATCTTGAAGGTTTACTAGATGGTGGATCAGAATTCACAATGATGGAAAATATGAGATGGTGTGTTCCGTAGAGGCAAGATGTCACACCATGAAAACGGATCTGGACACCACTAAGAGCGGATCAAGGGAAGTGCACTATAGAAAGCGGGACACTAAGGTTTACAATAGGTTGGGATTTACCCTTAGGGAGGTTTCCTACATTACTTGTGTGGACAATAGGGATTAAAACCCACGTACTTCGAATAGATGCTGAATCTGTCTGTACACATTGGAAAACAAACCAAGACATGTTGGGGATTACACATGTATAGTGGCCCATCACGAGAGGGACACTCTTGGTTGGATGGTTATGGATTGTGTGGAGATTATGTATGGTTAGCTACCTAGGTGGATGTCATGACTTCATCGGGATGTGGATGCTTTTGTAAGAATTCTGAGGGATAATTGAGGGTTAATTGGAATAGATGGGGGATGAGATTGAACAGTTGTGAAGGTGATGGTAGTGATGGGATTGAACCTTATAGAGGCTTCCTACGTATACCCATGGTAGGAAGTCAAATTCCAAGTAGTTTGGTGGGGTGATGGGACACCAGAGGTTGTGGCCTCTGAAAATGGATTCATGGATGGGACACATAATAACTATAACCTCTGGGTTGGGGCATGACCTTCCTGAGACACAAAGGCTTAAGGGAGAGACCAAGATGGGACATGGGTGATGGGATTAAACCTTAGGGAGGATTCATACGTATCCATGTGGCAAGGAATCAAGGTCCAAGTAGTTAATAATGGTGAATATAACGTGGGATTATGAAAAGGACATCAACCCGATGACATGCTGGGGGTTATCAGTTGTTAGCGGACCAAGAGTTGGTCTGACACCACTAAGGGACAGACCATGGATATGAGTCCCAACAATGAGGACCCTGAAGTTTATCAGTGATTGGGGTTGAACTTCAGAGAGGATTCCTACATACCTTACTCGGAAAGGGGGAAAGGATTTAAACCCACTTAGTTCGATTAGGTTTATTAGTATTTTGGGTTGAACCTCATGGAGCCTTCCTACATACCCAATCTATGAGACATGGGAAAAACCAACGTTGTTCGAATGGGTTTACTTGTGTTTGGGGTTGATCCTGTCGGATTATTCCTACATACTCTGTCTAGAATATAGGGATCAAAACCCACCTAGTTCAAATGAATATAGTTTAATGTCATTCGGGAGAAAATGGGGCATACAGTTTAACATCATGTAGGATAATGGTGAACCGACGTGAAGTGTTCAGGACTAATAGATGAAGGGCTTGATCATCATGGAGGTTTCCTATTTACCTTTCTCATGTAGGGGGGAATGATCAAAGTCCACATAGTTCGGTTAGGTGGGGAATGGAGATTACACACCAAAGGTGGCCTAGGGAGGATGCCATGGTCGATGCTTACTCTAAGACCACGTGATTCATGCTCGGTTTAAGAAACAAGAGGTAGTAAGGACTTGAAAATCACGTCATGAAAGGTGCGTCCATGAGGAATAGTGTAGGGAATATACATGGTTAGAAGCCTAGGGAGATGGAAATTGGTACTTACTCCAGGAAGGAGGCCTGATGGTGATAAAGCCCAACTGGAGATGGATGGGGTATCAAAGGTCCATGTGCCCATCTCTCTTATGGCCTTTTAACATGGAAAAAAGAGAGTAGGAGGAAGTATTCTTCCTCCCACATGAAAGGCAAGGGGCTTACACTATGATGGATTCCCTTCCATGTAGACAGATGTTATTCCATACAAGGAGGATCTCATCCATGTGAGGATGATCTCTCTCCTGTGGAGGCCAGTGGAAATGTAAAATGTCTAAGGCGTACCACCCAATGTATATTCCCCGGGGTGAGGATACAATTTAACTTCATGTGTTGTAGACAATGAAATTAGGAATTTTAACATCCTATGGATCAGAAGATGAGGATTTACTCCCCTCTCTTATAAAATACATAACTAGTGAACTTTTTCTTTGGTTAAGGGAAAGGCAATGGCTATCCCATATGAAAACGGGGTTGTGGAGTGATCCATTGAAAGGCTCACTTTAGCGTGGCAATGCGAAGAATCAATAAATATAAGCATATATATTTTAAAAGGAATGAGTCAAAGCAATGAAAGATGAAGCAAAACCCAAGGGACTTTGAAATCCCTCCATACAAGAATGGAAGTCCATATAAGAAAGGGACTTGTGAAGTTATGGGGTTCACAGGAAGGGACCTTGCGAAGATCTAGTGCTCCAGAATGTAGAGAGACTCCATGAAAGGGTATGCTTCATGAAGTGGAATGGCCTTACCTAGGAATGGAGTATACATTCATATAAAGGGTGCTTTATAAAGTGTAAGGGATTTTTTAAAGTATGACTTCATGGAGAAGGGATTCCTTGCAAAGTGCGACATTGCAAAGAGATGTACTTTGTGAAGAATAGTGATCCTACCATAGAACGAGGTCCACATATTCATAGAAGGTAATTAACGAAGCATGAGTGCCTTTAAAGACCTATGATCCATTATGGATCTCCTTTCTTTGTTATGGAACATGGGCTTCGCGAAGGGAATCCCTGGATGAAGTGGGGGTGAATATGAGCCAAGGGATATGTATTTCACAATGCTAAAACACCATTATGAGCTCATTTTTTCTCAATGATTCATAGTGAAGAGAGTGATTCTTTATTTGAGATATGAGAAGGTGAATGGTCAGGGTATCCATCCTTTGGGTTTGGGGGAATCTTGATTTTTATAGGCAAGAGTTCGCACGAAGCTCTGACATCGCGTTGTGAAGCCACTTGCACTTTGCCATCAGAGGCTAATTATGTCATGGTTTTTATAACTAGGGAGACAACCTCATCTCCTCCATGGCGTAGAGGCCTCTTTCATTCCCTCTATGGATCTTACATAGGATTTTATTAATTTCCATGGAATCATCGAGGCAATCTTGTTCACACCGCGGTGAGATGCCTTCCTTAAATTGTGTTATAACTATAGAGTATTCCACCAATTTGTTCTTCTACAGTCTCAGAGGGGGCCATGGATTTGTACCAGCCACGGTGCTGAAGGGATTTGTGTTAGACACAGTGCTGAAGGGCTTTGCAAAGCAAAACCCTATTGGAATTGGTGTTCAATTTGTGTATTTTTCCTATGAAAATTTTTGGGCGCCAAAAAATTCCCCCCTTCAAACTTTGAGCCCAAGAGAAAATGAGGGTAAAATTATGATGTTAGATTAGAAAATTTGTAATTCTCATCACCAGGAAAGATCGCGAACTAGGTTCAACTACCTAGGATTTCATAATATGTTATCTTTTTAAAGTAATTCAATAGCATTCTCCACACGCAACACCAAGTTCATGCGCATTAAGACTTACCAAACTAGCCATTTAAAAAAGTGGTTATGAATAGTATTAACTGAATTTTGAATTTTATATACTCCATATAATTTTAACATCCAAAATATGTGTTTTATACATAACATAAGAACAAATCCAATTTTTCAGTTAAAAGTAGTGTTTTTCAAAAAAATACAATTTTACAACCTTTTAAAGGTGAAACCTTTTTAAATAAAAAATATTACACTTTTATATATTCAATTTGAAAAAATAAACTTCTTCATTAGTAGTGGGACAAAAAAAATTAGTCTGGATACATTTTTGGTGTTTTTCTGATAATATTCATATTTTGAGAATAATAAAATATACTAAATTTTAATTGAAAATAAATTTTTTAATCAAAATAATTTATATTGTCAAATTATACATTTGAATGGTTTTGATAAATAATTAGATTATATGTTTATAAATTAATCCAATTTTGGTAATTGTTAGTAATTTTACATTTAAATTGGACATAAACACATATCAATCTTTTGATAGTTTTTACTTCTCAAAATCCTGCTTTCTGGTTTTGATAATGGGAATTAATTTTAAATTAATTAATGAGAATTATTTGTTTTTAATTTCATAAAATAGAAATAAATTTTGAATATAGAATATCAGAATTATGATAGGGTAAATTTTTGGTATTTTTCTGAAAACTTAAAATATTTTATGAATAGTGAAAATAATGCATAGTACAAAAATATAGACATTTTAATTTAAATAATTATATTAATTGAACATTTATCTTTAAATAGATACATAATACATATAATAGTACAATTTAGGTTATTGGAGTCAATTTATAAAAATATGAGATATATAAAATTTTATTGAACTATTTTAACGTCTTTTTAACCACCTTCTAGGCACATTTACCCACCTCCTAGGAACATTTGCAAATTTTTATAAAAAATAATTTTACTGCATATATGAATGGAATTTAAAAAATCCAAGAGACACAGTTGACATCAGTAAGTAAAATGTTGTTCAATAGGATGAATTTTTTGGGTGAATAGTAACTATTGAATTTTATTTACCACAGTTAAATGTAAATAAGGAAATTGAGGATAAAAATAATATTAAAATTACCCCAACACATGTCCTAATTCTATTGAATAAGCGTATTTAAACCAAAAGTAACATTTGGTCAAAAATAATATCATTTTGATCCATTTGTGTAAGATTAGGACATTTATTATATTTTATTTAAATAAGAGTTAAAAGTGTTAAATTAAAAGTTTAATAACTAAACCACCTTCATTATATGGATACACATATGATAAATTCAACTATATATATTCCTTAGTAAGCTAAATATATTTCATATGACATGACATTTCATTTATAATTTTTAGACATTAAATAATTAAATTTCTTTCTAACATAATAATGATGTAGTAATTACCTCATTAATGGTTAATTAAAAAATATATATTATAAATATCAGAATAAATATAAATTGAGTCTTTTGATGCCATCTACGAATTTTCTAGGTGAATATGACATGTTAGGGTTGATTTAATGTATTTTATTCGAAGTAATCCACTTTTTATGACTTTCAAAAAAATTAAATAGTAAATAGAATCAAAATTGACATAAATGAGTTTTTAAAACTAATACTATATTATTAAATGATATAACATTTTTAAAAATATAAGGTTTTTTCAAAGGACATATATAATTATAGATAATTCATTATTGAACCACTTTAGGTTCACATTGAATTTTATAGAATGTTTATTAATAATGTATTATAATAATACAAGAATACATGTTAAAAGTTAAACTATTTAACTAAGGAATTAGTGTCAGTTTTTTCTTAGGGAATGAGTCCCCACTCTCTAAGAGTGCTACTGGGCTCTCTTTTCGGCTCAGATTCCTCCTCCTCCTAGGGTTTCATCCCAGTGGCGTAGTGATCTCTCCCGGTCCCGTATTCATTATTTTTCGATGTTTCTTGGTTTCTTTTCTTTGCTATAGGTCTCTTTTCTTGGTTCACCTTACATCGACCTAGCCTCAAATACCACCACTCATATCCAGGTCGGATCAGGAGTGGAGGGTACCATAATGTTTTGGGATTTTGGTTTGGCTATTGTGGTTCCTTTTGGCATCTCTATTCTTCTTCTTTCAGGGTTTCACCCCCAATTTTCTCTAGGGTTTTATCTCCTCCCATATATTTTACTTTTATGGATTTTTCTCCATTTCCTCCAAGGTTTCAAATTCCTCTATTTCTTTCTTGCTCTCGGTTATTTTGGGTTGTTTTTCTTTTGGGGTTTTAATTTTTCTATTGCTGGTTCAACATTGGAGTGTTGGTAGTGTGGTGTTGGCATATGGTAGTTTTGTGGTGTGATGGGGATGGCATCCATGGTTCATGGTCTCAATCGGTGATGGTCATTCCACTGTTTTGTCTTGAAAAGCCCATTCTTTCTATTCTCTAGATCCAGGCTTCCATCGTTTTCACTGAGGTGGAGCTCACGGTTGGTCTCCCAGGTTCTTTGGGAAGTGAGGTTGAGTGGGAAAATTTTGGAGGTAGATAATGACGATGATCGATCGGTGACAGCGAGTTATGGTACCATTCCGGTGATGATGATGATGTGTTTGGTGATACAGTTTGAAGACAAGGCACTATGGTTTATTTCGGCTCTATGTGACAAGGATTTTTTTACGACAGTGTGGGTGTGCGGTAGTGGGAGGTTCTCAGATGGGTTTTTCTCACCAGCGAGGTGGTGACTCAAGAGATGATGGATCGATGTTTGGTATGGATGGTGATGTTGTGATGATGACTACTCGTTGTGGTGATGGAATTATTAATGTGGTATTCGATGGTGTGTGATTTTCAAGATTTGGTTTTTAAGGCGGTGGCCTTTTTTTTTTGAATTATGATTTGGTCCGTTTTGAATTTTTAATATGCATGGTTTAATTGGATAGCCACAGTTCCAATTATTCCTCTTAAGTGGACTTTTATGGAAATAATAAAAAATTGATTCAGCTAACTAAGGGTAACATCTGAAAGATAAAGTTAATATGGTGACCTAAACATGTTTAAAACCTATTGAATGAGATTATTTTGACCCATCACCACATTAGACTTGAAATAAATCCATTTGGAGCTATTAGAAACCGAAACATATTTTATAATAAATTAATATGTCAGGATTTTCCTAAAGTACCCCTCATCTCTCTTTTAAAAGGGTACTTACCCTTCTATTAAATTCACACCTCCAAAGCCTTTTCCCTCAGCCAACCCCTTCTCAAATATCCTATTAGCTACCCTCCCTTAAACATGGAGGTATTACTTTGATCAGAAATCTATTCTATGGATCCCTTTTGTTCAAATCAAAATGAAGAACCCAAAGAAGAGGTAATTATTTCATCACATCATTCAATGTTCTTTTCTTCATCGACTTGTTATTTCTTTGTTGTATCCACACTAAAATAATTACTCCAATACCTTCTATATACTATAATGTTATTATAAATTTGGTACAACCATATTCATTAAATTATCCATCCTACAAATGAAAAAGTCACCATACGTGCGTACGTACAGCTTACCATATCCACGTCATGGTGTAGTTTGTTATTCCTGACTTCATTATTTGGATGCGTATAATAATTAGCATAATTGTTGTAAATAATAAATATATCATGATAATGATTATGTATATGTAACATACCATCCAATTACATATGATTTCACAATCAATAGAATGATATAATCGCTCGTGTGTAAGTACGACTTACCATCTCCACGACATAATGGGATTCATTTCCATGTTTACCATTCAAAGATGATTATAGAAATATATATTTTTAATAATTATGTAATATATGACATAATAATTATACTGAGAATATATATATATATTTATATTTACATGTATCTCATTCACTTACTTTCTTTCAATACAATATGAAAACGAAAACAACCTTTATGCGTACGTATGACCTACCATCTCCATAAAGGGTGTTTTACATTTCATATATCTATATATTATACATATTTATATTCTGAATATATATGATTCATAAATATATATTTTATATTCTGGAAGAAATTAAATCAAGATATATGTTATACTATCAAGAATAAAAAATTAAACAACATTTGATTAAGAAAGCGATTATTACCCAAAATGTTATTTTTACATATACTTTTTTATTAAATGGGTTGTATAAAGCCATAAATGAATCATGTATGATATAATAAAAAATTATTATGGTTTTGTTATATTTTAATAATATAATATGGTAATTATACAAGAGGTTAAACGTACCCTCAACCAAAGGAAAGTACAAGGTAAGAGTTAATTCCTCAATCTCATTATTATTCGAGATTGTTTATGTGTAAGTATTTACTAAGAAATTTTTGTAATCAATTTCTTTGTTTCATAAAAAATATTTCAAAAAAAATATTTTATGGTTTTTTGGAAGGGACTCTTTAATAAGATCGTCATTTTAAAAAAATTATTTACTTATTTTTGTAAATATTTTGAATTAATTTCCATGTTTTAAAAATGATTTTGAGGATTTATTTATATGGTCATGATTGTTATAAAATGTTAATTCCTTTAAAAAGTTTGAAAGTGTTATTGGACACTTGTATTCCAAAATCCCTTTTAAATTACTTCCTTTATAAATGTGTGCTTTTAGATGATTTCACAAAAAGGATATTTCTCTCAAGGATTTTTACTAGTCATTTTCAACTATGTCAACATCTTTTATGTGATATTATTCTTCATTGAGGTTGATTTATTATAATATAATCTTCCATATTGTATTTAATGAGTTATAATATTTTTGAATATGGGTGTGTTTTTTTATACCATTTATGGTTTATGGTTAAAGTATTGACATTTCGTATGCTACTTTTAATATGAATGTTTACGTTATGTTTCAACATTTTCATATGAGGAATTCATTAGACTTAGTAAGGGATGGGTGGAGCCTAATATAACTTCTCATTGCATCTATAGGTCTCATGAGAAAAATTAGTGTCTTGTAAAAAGGTCTTGACAAAAATATTATTTTAATCTTGGCACGAGGCCTTCAATATATGGTTATGATGTCTGTTATTATGCATTCCATCATTATGAAATTAGCTATTGAAATTACTTGTGATTATTTGACTAGTAGAATAACCATGTGAATAAGTAAATTGAATTATTTGATTTATCTTTTCAATATTATGCTGATGTTAAAGGTTAAAATACTTTTTTTTGGTCTTATACATTTCCTTAAGTGTTTATGATTATTTATGATAGTTTCGGATATTTTGTAAACCTTACTGGGCATCTGAGATCACCCATTTCTTATGTTTTATTTTTCCCAGGATGTGAAGAAGTGTATTATGATTGATATGCAGGGTTATGCTAAGGGAATAATAGTTTTCTCAAAGGATTATTTATGTTTTGTTTTATTTTAGAAATTCTAAGGTAACATTTATATATGTAATCTATTTTCCAAGACTTCTAAACTAATAGGTCCTTCAGGTCTTGATTCTTTATAATCATGCCAATGTATAAAAATAATTCTCCGAATATGGGTAAAAATGCTCAGGGTGTTACAAGAAGTCCACAATTTAGATAACAAATGCATGGGTTGAAAACGCTTTGATGATCACCATGGTCAGGCATGCCACGAAGCTCGGAGGTCATTACCTATAAATAGGGGAGGACGACCCCACTTATTTACTTACTTATCTCCACATTTTCAGTCTTGGGAACTTGATTTGCATTGCTCTGCACACTCTGCGACCACTCTTTGCAAATCAGAACCTATTTTCTCTGCGGAGCACAACAAGACTTTAGACTCTGCGGTTGTGCACTTCACGGGTTATGTTTAGGAGGTTTACGACAGAGCTCTGCGACCTAGATCTGCAATCTAACTGTACAATCAAGGGAAAAAATTCTAAAGTCTTGGGATGGAATGGCTCATCAAAAAGATGTCAGGGGGACCTTGTGGATGCTGCTAGGAGGGAAAAAATGGAGGATAACCTAGGTATTAGGGAATATGTGTGGGGCCATTCGGACAACGAATCCTTAGTGGCACTGTTGTAAAAAATCCATACGAATAACCCTTTATGAAAAAGACTGCCTATATATGGTTTTGGTAAGAGGGATGATGTTACAATTCCTAAAGAATGTAGAGATGAGCCAGTCTATTGGTTCTACCATACTCCATGCCAGCACCGGTGGTTTAGGGCGGCTGATGGTTACACTTGGGATGATCACACACCCATCAGGGATGACAACATATACAATCATGATAGAAACTTTGATGGTAAGTCATTGCAGGTGGAGGTGTATCCTCCAAAGTACCACACCATTTTTAAGGAAGCTTTGAGGAACCTGGAGAAGGGATGGACTGATGAGTGGGATCAGTTCCATGGAAGCAATTTCACAGATGACTAGGCTTGAGAATTCTTTGTATGTGCCTCCTATGAGGAGTTTGGGGAGTATCTTAGGTGAGTGGGCCTATGTGAGGCGTCACAAGCCTCCCAATTCCAAATCGACCAGCCGAATCACATGATGCTATAGTTGTTTAGAAGATAGTATTCTTGGAAAAACAAGTTTCATCTAAACCGTGGGGAGGTCGGTGTCAGCCTCATGGACATTCAAAATATCTCAAAGATTCTGATATTGGGGGGTGATTTATGACTAGTTATTCCACACTATGATTACATGGGAGGACCCCAAAATGACATCACCATTGGAAAAGGTAATGATAGATCTGGTTTTGGGAGAGGACAAGAAGTCAGTGAGGGACATATACTTTAAATTGTGGTTTTGGTGGTTCCAAAATAACCAGTTGGATGGGATGTTTCTTGTGAGGCCCTGCACATTCCCAAAGGTGGTCGACAACAACAAAGAGTACCCATACTGGTGACTCATGGAGGGAAGCCTGTGGAAGACATTGGGATTCAGTGTCAGCAATGATAAACAACCAGTGGTTAGGTTGGATACATTCACCTCGATGCTCATTTGCAACTGGATTATTCTAGTAAGGGATTCGACCATGGGAGTATGAATGAGCACGTTTATCATGGAATCCATGTTGGGAATTGGGGAACAAATCAATCTGGGGATCCTAGTGTTGGTTAAAATGTACAATGTTTTGTGGCATATCAGTGAGGGGAAGATTCCACATAAGGTGTGCGGAAAAATTCATCTTTTTTATGGGTGGATATCTGCACATATGGAAACCTATTAATACCTAAACCTCATTTCCCCTCAAGTTTTAGACTTCTGACTAATTATTGGGAATGGTTTGGGTAGTTTCCAAAAAAATACAACCCCATCGCTAGTGCTAAACTGAGTCTGGATAGGGGATGAATTCAAATTTAATTTGTACCCATTGCCAACAGGTGTATTCACTAATGATAGCTAGGGAACTGAGGATCATTGGTCCTACATCACGGCATTTTTGGATGGAATCTTGGTGGCACGGGTTGACTTTGAGCCTATCTATGAGCCGTAAACCCTGCGCCACTTTGTGAGGTAGTTCTGGTGCATACAGAGTTTGACTGTGTGGGTCTACTTTGGGGTACTCTGTGAGGAACATCCCTGTGTGGTGAGTCAGATACCACTCATGTTCACATGAGAGGATGGGAAGATGCATAATGAGCTTCCTTCTCCCACAAAATTATATGGGCTAGTGAAATAGTATTCCACGATTTGGGAGGAAGCCTACCCAGGGGAGAAGTTGATGTGGTGAACTATCTTTCTTAGTGATGGGGTACCACCTCAACCTCAAGGTCAGGTCCAGAAGGCATCAAGAACATCTTGTTGTGGTAGGGAAATTGTAGTGGTGAGAACTTCACTGATCGAGACACAGGCGATAGCTCCAGACCCGACGGTCTCAGAAGAGCAAAGTCACCAAGAAGGGAGGCCACCTAGGGGGTTCCATTAGATACCCACTCAGGCTATAGGAAAGCGGCTGTGAAATATAGACATGACTGAGGATGCTGTTTTTTGGGAGGCTTGGGACTTCTGGGATGTTACAAAGTATTTACACAATACTTCCTAGATGTGGCAGCATCTGAACCAACTCGAGACGTACATGTTAGGAATTGATCACGCCAGGGCCAGATTTTCGGTATCATAGGTAGAAGGGGTGTATCACATCACTGAGTTGGAGGAATTACAGCACTCTCGGGGTACTCTTCATCCCATGAAATATCGGGTTAAAGTAATTCCCAATAAAAACCTCCCATACAGTTTTTTGCCGAAATATTGGGAGAGCGCTTCTCTATATCGAATGAATTAGAAGACTGCGATCCCTTTGGAAGAAGGCGAGGTCACAATCTCAGAGATAAAAGAGTTTTCAGAGCCTCTTGAGGTAAACCCTAAACCAATTTTTTTTGGTCCTAACTCATGTCACATAGGCCTTATCAACAATCATTTGACTTATGCCGGAGGGCCTCATATGAAAAATAAAATCCCGAATAATAGTAGATGTAACTTTGGGATCTGTACCTGTGATAATAATGACTACCAAATCTATTAGGGCTATGACACCTAGGGTCTTTCTCTCAAAATATTCAAATTTACCAACCCTATATGGGGGGCCGTATCGCAGGATTCTCGGAGAAACATATCAGTGGTGAGACTGACTATTTGATATATGTATATATTTTTCATATAATTTGTAACTATCATCCATTTAATTTGGAGAACTGATTTTTGTATATATATTGTTTATGCATAGTTCTTCGAATGTTCTGGGCCACAATGGTGGGGGTAGCTAGAGCCACTACAACTACCTTTCCCTGAGGAATGCTGATGGTTGTAGAAGAAGATTCTGATACTAACCAAACCAGAGTGCTCTCGATTATATGTGTGACCATTAGCATGATGAAACCTGAAATCATCGAGGGGGAATCCAATGATGGGGATCAATTAGATGATGGAAGGACTGACCTACCCGACCAGACACTTGATGAATATCTTACTGAGGAGTTATTTAAAGTGGTCCTAGCATATGAAACTGCCAACCCTGAGGACCAGGACAAGACGACTTTTGATGAAGAGGATATCCAAGTTTTTCAGTCATTGGTCATGGAAGCTGATGAAGCGCTTCATTGGGGAGATCCTACAAGCCCAATGGATAGAACAGATGGGGAGGCTTCGTTCCTAGAAATGTGAACAATGTACTAGAGGAGTGGATGCCCAGTTTCCTCATATGATCATATGATACTTCATGGAAGTGAAAATACATGAACATAATTACAGTCTTGGTGTGGGTTAGAAGAAGAGGAAGTTCAAGAACATTATGAGAATCTTGGAGTCTAGGCAAGCGATCCAATAGTTGAGGGCGCAAGCTAAAGATTATTTATCGTCCTCTAACGCACGATCGGGGATCATATTGCGAATGAAGTCCTAGCTTGTAAATGATGAAGAAAAAATGAGGTGACACTCTAAAAAGGTGGATATTATCCTTGCTGACAAGAATTATTCCCTGATCAAGGCTGATGGACTATTCCCCATTCCCATCGAGAAGGATCAGGAACTTAATAGGTGATAGGAGATCCTAGATGGTACATTCCAGAGAGTGGCGAAGCTGGCATGCTCTGTTGAAGAGGTAAACCCATCTATGGTAGAGTCTAATCCTTGGGCACTATAATTTGTATAAACTCATAAATTTATATACACAATTTTATTATTTATGTTGGTTGAATGCATGAGTTCTATTATTTGTTTTAGTTTGCTGTATTTCTATCGCATTCGTGAAATATACATCGATCAATCCCTAAGGTCACGTGGATCATTCCGGATGTGAGAAAAAATGTATGACCGCATCTTTATTCCAGTTTTATATGACAGTTCAAACCCATCATTAGGAATCAGGGGTCTGAATGACCACTTCAGGTTTCCAGGAAGAACCTAAGTGGCCTGACCGGAGAATGATGTTCTAAGAACAGTCAAACCAATGTCTTCCCATCATGGTCTCGCGAAAAAGAGGGGTAACACGAGGGGCATCAGAATCAATCAAAAAAAGGGGAGCTAAATGTGTGAATCACAATACCCAAAATTCAGAACACTATAGGGATAGAATGACAAGGAATGATAACTTTTTACCATGTTCACCACATAGTATCCCTATTTCTTTAGCCTAAATTGGGGAAAAAATGAGGGATGACCATTGAACCTGTTAAAGACATGGGTTCTGACTCGAAATGACATCCATAGACTTCTAGAACATTGGCCTAGGATAGTAGGTTAGCCATAGGCCGAGAATCCATACTTTTAGGGGGATCACATAGATGTGAACAATGATAAGGATCCAAATAAAGGGCACAAAAATCATGGAGTGTGGAGTGATGTGTTGTTTGAATGGAGTCTAAAACTCTCCAAATTTTTCCACCGTGATTATAGCACATTAGGTGAGTGCATCAGTCTGAGTGGGGATCATACTTATTTCATAAAAGGATCTCTCTGGTGAGAACCGAGAGTGTCTGATGGTTTAACATCAATCCAACGAGGATGATAGGCATGTAGTTTAACATCGTATGGTGAGTACAAGGCTAATTAATGGTCACAAAAGGGGAGACGAGTCTAGGATGACTGTATTAGAGGGTTTAAAAGTACATAGATGGATTTGGAAACTAGAAATCCAAATGTCACTATGTATCCTGCTATTGTAGCAATAAAACCATATGTAGTTCTGCAAGACCCGTATAGTTTAACGTCATGCAGTAAAGACACAAGGAGGAAGGTAGATATGAAGGGTTGCATGATTTTGTAATTGTAAACTCGACGTGAATGAGGACAGAAGGAAGTATACACCATATCATGTGCCTCCAACAGAGATCTCAAGCCAAGGGGCCGAAGAGGATAATTTTTGGGCTGGACTTGAGGTAAAATTACCAATTCTTCATATATATCCCATGAGTATGGGAATCAGTCCAAAAATATTTTTCAAAGCATAATGTAGTGAGAGAAAAGGACTAGTGAGGGAAAACCTCTCTTGTGGAGAAGTTGAAGCATCCCATAATTATCATGGGGCATCCTGAACTTATCCAGGGCAGAACCGTAGTTTAAAGTCTTATAATGAGGATGTGGTTAACCAAAAATGAAATGTGAAGTGTGGTACATATCTAGATGTGAATGAGGACCAATCAATCCACACCACACTATGTGTTCCTAGTGGGATTGTTTAGACCATAGACTGGAGGTGGCCTAACTCAGGCATGGATCATAAGGAATGTTCTTGGGCATTCCTACATATCCCATGAAGATGGGAATCAAGCAATATGTAGTTCTAGCAGACCTATTTAGTTTAACATCATACGGTAGGACGAAGAGTGAAAGGGGGTATCCCAAAGGTGGAATATGTAGTGCACACCACTCCAAGTAATCTTTAGGGAAATCGTTGGTCTAGGGACTGAGGATGATGAAGTTTGGAATGGGCCTAAGAAAATGTGTATGGGCATTCCTACTTACCCCATTAAGATGAGAATCAAGCCATAAATAGTTCTCAAATGGAATTTTAATGTTATACAGGCTGAAAGTCTTCTATGGTTTGGCTGCACAAATACACGTCCTACCAAAACTACTAATCCCATGTGAGTCATGCTCGATGTGGGAAATAATATGTAGAGATGAGATTTTCCAAGTACAGGGAGGCACACATTAGGTGTAATGGAATGTTGGGTGAATGTCGTCCCAATATTATTGACCTTCCTACTCAATGCACATATATGTGTAGTGGGGTAAAACTGAGTGTGTGGGAATTCCACTTAAACATAAGGGAGTAGAATGATGTGAATCATAGTGAATGAGATCAGGATTTCATTGATGGTGGTGTAACGATGGATGATTACTATTTACCATGTTCAAAACACATAATATTTTTGGCGGTATCCTGGTGTGGGGAAAGACAGATGATGTTTGACCACTAAACATGTTCAAAACATGAGACCTGCATCGAAATGGCGTTTGAGGTCCTCTGGGGTGTTGGCCTCAAGATGGTATGTGAGACAATGTGTCTTAGGACCAGGCCATAAAGGGGGTCCCTTCAGACAAGGAAGAAGATTTCAATACAAATAAAGGGCTCATGAAGCATGGACCAGTAATGAGGCAATGTTCATGTGGAATCTAACACATTGGTCTCTTCACCACGATGAATTTGATTATGCCAATGAGATGTTTCATATTGAGGGAGTCAAATCCCTTTTCAAAGAAATGGGTCATGGGGATGAAAGGTCATAGATTAAGGCCATAGAGTGGGCCATTGATAGGGAACATGGTTTAATGGAATGTGTGTAGGGTGGTGATGTATAAAAAACTGACGTGTGTGAGGACTGAATAGGCCTTCCATCTCGTGACACATTCCTAGTGAAAACCCACACAGAGTTTAAATTCATGACGATTGGACTAGGGTATGTAGTTTAACATCATGTGTATGGAAAAATGGATGATTTGTAGTACCGGGGGTAGGACCTGAAGAAAACATGTATGGGAATTCGTACGCATCCCATAATGATGGGAATGAAGCCATACATCGTTCTGGAAGATCTTATTTTATGGTTATATAACTTGGAACAGGCTGGGAAAAAATAAGGGAGACACATGGGGAAGTTCTTGCAAAACCAGACATGAATGAGGATAGTAGAATTCCATGATATACCATGTGCTCCTAGGGGAAACCTCAAGTTAGGGAACCGATGATGACGAAGATTGGGTTGTGACTAAGACAAAGTTTCTTGTATTTCCTACGTATTCCGTGAGGATGGGAATCATGCCATATGTAGTTTTGAAAAGATTCAACCAGTTTACATCATGCAGTAAGGACTTAGGATAATGGAAGGAAGACCCCCAAATGAAAATACATGGAATGGATCTCATAAACCCGACGTGAATGAGGGGAACAAAAGTTCCCCACCACCACACATGCTTCCGATCGAGTTCAAGCTAAGGGGATAGAAGAGGGATGATTTGAGATAACTAGGGATAGACCCCAAGATGAAATGCCTGGGAATTCCTATATATCCCATTAGTATGAGAATCGTGAAACACTTAGTTCTAGAATATATCTTGGTAGGTTCTAATTCCAGGTGCAATAATGTAATGCGGGTCTTTCCCATGCACCAAAAGAACATGCATTTGTTGTATCTTGTTTTTCTATAGAGTGGATGTGTGTTTTTTTAAAGAAATGACCTGAGGATGGAGAATCTAGGAATCATTGTAGGAATCAATCCATATGTAGGCCTTGACAAATAGAGTGGGGTATAAACAATACCAAACATGATTTCTAACCGAGTGATGATTCCACAATGTGGTGTCATTTTTCGTCGTGTGTCTAGAATGCTAGCGTCAAGGATTAGGGTTGTATGATAGGACCCACCAAATAATTTTAACATCATGTGGAATATAGGAAATAGTTTAATGTTATGTGGGACTATGGATTATAGTTTAACATCCCATGTCTTAGTCACCCACAGAAGAATGAGGTTCTAAATGGAATCCGTAAGGGGTGGTAAAGAATACCCGATGAAAATGATGACATGAGTCCCCATCACATTACGTGAAACACCGGAGGGGGGATCCTTACATCAAGGGGCCAGAAAAGATCAGAGGATATAGGGATGGACTCGAAGATGAAATTTCTGGGCATTCCTACATATCCCATGAGGATGGGAATCAATTAATAGATAGTTTTGGAAGATTTCATGTTGTTTAATGTCATGTGACAAGGACAAGGTCAGAAATACTAGCTCTAAAAGGGAGAGTATGTGGTGTGGCTATTGAAAACCTAAGGTGAATGAGCACATCATCCCACATATCTCACACTACGCAATCCTATAAGAGTCGAGGAAAAATGGCCAAATAGAAGAGATAATTAGGGGATCCTGAGCTGGACCCGGAGACGAAATGACAGGGAATTATTACGTATCCCATAAGGATGTGAATCAATCCATACATAGTTTTGAGAAGATTCATGTAGTTTAATGTCACGTGCTAATGATGAGGTATATCTTAGTTTATCTTCATAGAGCTTGGAAATAAATAATTGAGACTCATCCAAATGGTTGTAAACCTTGACCAAATCTCTAATCCCACATGATCCACACTCGATGTGGGAAACAAAGGTGGATAAGATCTTCGCAACATGTGGAATATAGGGAAATGTGAAATGGCTTAGAGATTTAAATGACTGCACTCCATGGATTCATCCTCTTATGTAACAAATTCATCTTGAGGGATATCACTAGAAGTGTCAAAATTCAACTTTGACATGACAGAGTGGAAAATGATTTGAATCATGCAACCAATATTTAAGGCTTGATGGGGGTGGCATAACGTTGGAGGATAAATTTTGATCATTTTTTAAACAAAACATCCATATTGTGTGACCTGAAATGGGAACAAAAAAGTAAGCATCAACCTCTTACCCTATTAACAATGCGGTACTTGTGTCAAATTGTCATTCGAAAATCCATAGGGATGTTGGCCCAAGATGGTAGAGAGAACTGAGGCCTAGAATCCTTTTCGTTTGGGGGTCCTTTCAAATTTTAATGATTATGTAATCCAAAATAAAGGGAATCATGAGGCATGCAAATGGTTTAAAACATGTATATATAGAATCCAACACTCTAGGTCCTAATCTAGACTTATCCCGGGCATGTTGTTGAATTCCCTAAGAGGGTCAAAGCACAAAATTTGTTAGAAGATGACTTCAGAAGATGAGTGGAGGAAAGTGGGATGGAGGGATATCAGAAGATAGTTACATGGTGTGGCTATTGAAAACATGATCTGAATGAGGGAATAGCCCACACCACAGCACATAACATCTTCAGAGGACATAGGCCATATGGCTAGAAAGAAGAGATAATTTCTAATAAATAGGTCTAGAACCAAAAAAAATGTCTGGGCATTCCTACATATCCCATGAGGATGGGAATCAAAACATACATAGTTCTAAAGTGTTGTGAAGTTTAACATCATGTGGTAAGGACAAATATAATAGGGGGATCTTAAAGAGTAATATGTATGGCATGGAAAATAACCCACAGTCAATGAGGGAATAATCCCACATACGCCACAACATTCATAATTACTAGAAAGAACAAAGGCCAAGTGTCCAAGAGAAAGAATAGATAAACCTAGGATAAAACTAAAAACAAAATTCCTGGTCATTCCTATGTATTTGATGAGGATGGGAATCAATCCACATGCAGTTTTATAGATTTCATGTAGTTTCATGTCATGTGATAAGAATGTGGTAGATCATAGGTTATGGTCTTAGATAATGGACCGTATATTCCTAGTTTAATTTCATGTGTGCGGGACATATGGGTGGAAAGGGTGAATCATTATACATGTCATTTGGGATACCACATAATGATAATAATTATTGAGGATAACTACTGACCATGTTTGCAACATAGTATTTGTATCGTGTGACCTATAATAAAAACAAACAATTGATCATCAACCACTGACCATATTCACAATGCGGGACTTGTGAGTCAATTTTTCATTTAGGTTCCTATGGGACATTATCCCCAAATGGTATGTGAGCCAATGTGTCATGAGGCCTGGCTGTTAGAGGGGGTCATTACGAATGTGAATAAATGATAGAAACCCAAGTATCGGGATGCACAAATCATGGTTGCACCCATGCAGTTTAATATCTTGTGATAAGGATGACGATAAAGGGGGTTGTCTTAAAGGGATGTGTGTGACATGGAAAAAATATCCCGATGTGAATGAGTATATAGAGTATATACCACAATGTACAATCCCAAGTGAGAACTTGGGCCCGGAGGCCGGAAAGGTTGAGGAACCTAAGGCTGGGCAACAGATGAGATGTCCCATCCAGTTTTCAATTTATCATCATGTGTGATGAATAAGGAGTAGTTTTATGTCACTCATCCTGGATGTATCACATAGTTTAACGTCTTTAAGTGAGCATGGTATAATTGAAAGTCTTGTGGGTATGGTCAAGAAAAATACATCTTAATGAATTTTGCATTGGTGTGTGGAGTAATATGCTCACCATCCATGGTGACTAGGTAGTATACACCATTTGGGTAAACCTTGTAAACTATATAAGGTCCCTCCCATTTGGGCTCCTTCTCTAGTGGCTTCATGCTTGTTATCATTGGAATTATTAGTGCCAAATCTATGTCACCTTATAATGAAGAGAAGAGGCGAACATTCTTGTTGAACAATCTGGCTATCTTGTTCTGATGCCTCTTTGGATTGTGCAAGGAACACTTACTATTCTCATCAAGAACATATAGTTATTCCATATGTATTTCAGCTACCTTATTTAGTGTTTTTGGATCATATATAGCTATGTGTAATAAATGTAATAGAATCTCGATGTGTAAGACTGCTTCTGTTCCATACACCCAGGAATGTAGGGTCACTTGAGTGGAATTACGAGTCATCATCTGATAATCATAGAAATCTTTGGAGAGTTTATCCATCCAACTCTTCTTGTTCTGACCAACAATATTCTTCAATGTATTAGAGAGGGTTTGGTTTAATGCCTCGATCATTACATTTTCTTATGCATGATAGTTGGGGGTATGGTTAGAACCGATTTTGTACTTGGCATATAACTTCTTCAGTTTGGATACCCGGAAGTTGGGGTCATTATTCTTGAGGATGGCATGGGGGACTCCGAATTGGTGTATGATATTGTATCTCACAAATTAAATGATAAAAAGTGCCTTGACCACCTTAAGCAGAACGACCTCTACCCATATGTAATGTAAATTGGTAGTGGTCATGATGAAGCTGCACTGGCGAGCTGTCACCAGTGGATATGGTCCCACGACATCGAGTTCCAAGACCCCAATGGTCTAAGAGAACAAGGTAGTGTGGAGAGGCTCTGGCAGCCGATGCATAAAATTTTCATGGATTTGGCATGCATGGAACCTCTTGGAAAAATCAATATATTCACATATTATTGTGGGCCAAAAATACCCCAATCTCTCGATCTGATGAGAGATTTTTGGCCCATTCAGATTAGACCCACAGGAACTAGCATAATCTTCCTGCATGACATGAGAAATCTCACCTCCTTGAATGCAATAGAGGGGAATCCCATCAAACTTGCATCTATAGAGGATCTTCTCAAGACTGTGACCACTCTGGAGGGTGAACTATAATGTGCGCCATTGTACTCACTCACGCTCGGGTTGATCTACTTGGAGATTACCATGTTAGATATACTTGATAAAGGGGGTCCTCCAGTCAGGATTCACTTCCCACACTATGGAAGGGGGGCCTAGGGGTCTTTATAAGGAGGCACTGGTATTACGGTGGATTACCTGTGGGCTATCATCATTGCTCAAAGTATGAAGAGCGGGGAATCTATAATGAACCTCATGGATAAACAAATCATCCCAATCAGGCTCTTCAAGATATTTTTCCAAGATGGTCATGGTGTAGGCTTGGCCGTTCTAGGACTGAGAGGCGTGAGTAATATGTAATTCCTCTTGACTAAATGGGTTTATCTTTTGATGGCGGGATCAGGGGAAACTGAACACTTTTTCAATATCTTTGAGATGGTCTTTTCCCTCATGAGATTTGAACACCATATCATCCACATAAAATTCCACCAATGTCCCAAGGGTCGGCTTAAAAATTGGATGCATGGCATGCTGATTGGTGGCTCCTCCATTATTTTGACACAAATTCATTACCTGGTAATAGAATGTACCTCATAGTTCCCTGAAGGTGGTATACTTTACATCCTCATGGGGCATTCGGATTTGGATATACTCGGAATACCCATCCATAAAGGAGAGAGTCTGGAACCCTATGGTTGAATCAATCAGCAGTTCCTTCGCTAGAAGGGGAAAGTCGTTCTTCAGGTAGTGACATTTGAGATCCCATAACATGATGCACACTCTGAATTATCCAATCTTCTTCCTAAGAAAACAATTATAGATAACCATCTGGGGTACTAGACCACCTTGGAGAAGTTGGATCTGATGTGTTTATCATCATCAGCCATGACCATGGCACCATGAGAAGGGTGCATCTTTGAAGGAGGTCATTTGAACACATGATGATTTTCTGGTAGACCAATGAAATAGATAGAGACCTAGGGATCTAGTCCTAAAATCACTTCATAACTCCAAGAAAATACATCATCATGCTGCTTTAGGAAATCCATGTAATGTTGATTCTCTTCGAGAGGAATAGTTTTGATGATCAATGTGGGTTTCATATCTGTATCATTACCGAGGTTCAGCCGAACCAATTCATAGAGTATGACAGAGACACCCTCTTAAAAAGCTATAGGATTATCCTCTAAATCCTCTTATTCATTAACAGAGGATTTATCCTTGGTGGGAGGCAATTATTCAGAGTTGATAGAACTCGAAGGGACACTAGCACCAGTTTGGATGGTGGTGGACACCAAATTAAAGAGCTCATGTACCATCGAAACCATGGCGATGAATGTTGTCATCACAATCCCATCTAGCCTTAGACCCAAGGGACCACATTTTATTATACCAAAGAAACAGTGTCACATATTTCAGAGATATTTTATCCTCACCTGGTGAAATAATAAATTATGACGTATTGTCATTACCATGGGGCAGAAATCAGATACCATATGGGAGTAGGGGGCAGTAGGATAAGCTGATCCTGATTTGTATAAGAATACGAGGTGATATTTCGACATCTGTTATACTTGGAATTGTTCTTCCCAATCAGTACATAGACAAAAAAACATTTCCCCATGTCTAGGGTCATGGATTCCAATTGGTAGATTGGTAAAATGTAGGCATCATCCTGGTCTAACCATGGTCCGGTCATAGTCGTAGCGTGTTCAACCTCGTTATCATGTATCTACTTGTCCTTGATCTTGTGGTAGTTGGCATCCTATTAGTGGCCTTAACAAGAGGAAAAGGGCGATTCATCACCTTAGAGAATGCATACTCGACCATTAAGGGAGTTCTATAGTCATTGGTGATATGAAGAAGAGACTACCATGTAGAGGTGGAGCCATGGCCTACCCATCAATGCGTTGTAAGTAGTGTATTTTGAGACAACCATGAACTCTATCCATGAATCTAGTCCACTAAACAGTGTCTTTCGGAAGATATTCCTAATTGGTGTTCGCTCCATCCTATCATTACCTTGAATTTTCAGTTCAGAGGAACTCAAATCAACCAAGGACAACCCCATCTTTCAAAGTGTATGAGTCCGGATAAGGTTGATCCTCAAGCCTGTGTCGACAAGACAACATGTAACATTCATTCTAATGAAATGGAAAGTGATTTACATTGGGTGGATGTGTCCCTGTATTGGAGTAATGTCATCTTATCCAGATAAAGAGATAACAACCTGACAATCTGCATGCTCGACTACCTTAGCATAGAAGGCTTCTGTGGTTTCTACCTTAGTCTCAAACTGAAGGGGGATTCTTAAATCCTTTTGAAGATCTTCACCCATATATTCTAATAATATAATATTGCTGAGGATAGATATCTTCACTAGAATGCTGGAAACATGCTTAAGAATATCATACTTCCATGCCAAGCATGAAATCCTGCTGATAGGAGGTCGTTCTTGGGCGGCAGGTATAATAGGCCTTTTTTGATGAACCGATGGAGGAATAGTGTGGGGAATTTCCTTCTACTCACTATTCTAAATGCATGGATCAACTATTGGATGAGATAAATATGACTCGGGTGGATTCGAAACAAGATGTGGCCAATCGTAGCACAATTGTGGTGGCTTTTCCTGATTAAGTAGCACAACAAATGGTGGAGGCAGGTCTGGAGAGACAGGGTGAGAAGGCTACACATGATGAGCTCCATGTTGTGGTGGTTTTATAGATTTAGTGGGACACACAGCTTGGCTGGATGCACTGACCAATACAACTCGGTGACTCATATATCTGTAGCTTCGTCGACGCTGGCGTCGGCTGGGGACGTTGGGAGGATCTGTCTGGCACACTTCATCATTGAGAACCATGTAGGGGTTTACCAGCTCCATGGTATTATCCAAAGTATACCCTTGGTCATCACTTGAAGAATACTCCATCATTGGATGGATATTGGGGGTATTCTCCAACTTTGAAGGCATGAAATTTCTGAGAGTACAGGATGATGATGGCATCAGTGGTGGTCTTTGTTTTACCTTGCACTGCTGATGCTTTCCCTTATGGGAAGAGGAAGGCTGAGACATCGATGCAGAAGTAGAGGATGAAGGTAATGTTGTGAACTTTGAAGGAATAGGTTTGTTAAAACATTCACTATCATTATTGATGTTAGGATATCTGAATATGAATTCCATCTATGTTGGGGCTAGAGCTTACCTGACTCTGTTTTTATCAACCTTGTCCTAGAGCTAGTCATTAAACAAATAGCACTGCTTGAGGATGTGCCCTAGGATCTAGTGATTGGTGAAATAATTGGGGTGATCAATGAGATATACCTCTTCGGGCCTCCTACACTCCGTCAATTGTTGAATTACCTAGTACAAGGCACTTTGGAATTAACCAAGAACCTGAGACACATTAAATGTGTAGGTCATGTTCCTTCTATCTGGGAAAGGGGTTCTAGGAGCCCAACGGAAAAGAGGGCCTATAAGATCCTGTCAAATAGGTGGAACATGATTATCCTTCCTAAGTGGTGGCATTGTGTAATGTGGGGGTGCCCACTGATTCTATGGTGGGAAATACAAGGCTGAAGGATATGCCTGAGGTGGCAGGCCTCTATGAGGCTATGGATGTGGCTCAAATTGTAATATCTCTAGCTGCCTAGGGGACCTTATTTTTAATATTGCGGAGGCTCGACCTTAACATCTCTTCTTTCCTGAATAACATGAGGCATTGAGCGTGCCTGCTTGGCCTACTATAAGGCTTCCTCTACATGCTGGGCTTTGATAGAGCAATCCTGAAATCCACCTAGGTAGTTCTGAGTGATGAGAGAGGGGACAAATTCATTTTTGACATTCCCCAAACACATTTTCAGCAGCTATTCATGCGTCAGTGACATATCAAGGGAGTAAGTGAGGCCTTTCCACCAGGAAACAAAGTCCGTGACGAACTCAACTGGACTCTTCTTGCACTTGAAGATGTCTAAAATAATCATCTTTGAGTCGGTGGAACTAAAATCGTAATGAAACTACTTATGAAGTTCCTCTAATCTAGCTAGTGACCTAATAGGTAGCTAGATGTACTGGAAAAATGAAGGCCCTTACAATGGTTGTACAAAACACTAGATTTGGAAACCTCTAATTGTGATGGTGTTCCAATCATTGGTCCACACCTTGAGATGAAGTGGGACAGATGCTAAAACATATTGGATGCCCTATTAAAGGGTGAAAAGGTTTGATTTCCAAAACTAGAGGGTGTTGGTATATCATCCACTCACGATGGATATGGCTTTCCATCAAGAAGAATTTCCACATGTCGAGTTTCAAAATCCTCAAGGTGGGAAATGAGCACTGCCATTAGATCATCTGGGAGGGGATTCTTATCATTAAGAGTATCCCTGACCACTATTATGTTGGAAGGTTCTTCAACATGATAAGCAGGTCCAGCAACTCAAAGAGTGGTTGGTGGGATGACTTACATGACTACCGGGGTAAAGATACATGGAGTGGCTATGGGAAACTGAGTTGGTTCCCAATGGTTATCACGCTGCTCGGGTGGATTTGGTGATGTATATCATATTCTGTTTCCATAAACACCATCTTCTACCATGTCTATATGGGTTAGATGGTCAATGTCACCTTGAAGAAACTCACTGTGGGGAGGGTGTACATGCCCATGCTGCCCTGATAGAGGATTACCGTAGTCTGATCACCATTCCACAGCGCGTTCGGTGAGAAGGTCATTGACCATATTTTTTTGTTCATTGAAATATTGACATAATGAATCCTATTTACGGTCATCTCCCATATTTTGTACGGAGCTAGACAAATCTGTAGGTTTGACAGCCCCAAGATTCTCTTTACCCTTATTGGGATTTCGACTAAGGTCTAATGAATCAGAAGGTGGGGGAAGGCCCAATAAATTTCTATGCTAGAGATTAACCTTCCCAATAGATCCAATGGGTGTGGCACCCCCCGGGGGGTATGTTCTTTTGGAGGATCTGAAGCCTATTCTCAACCTCTGATAGGTCGGCCATGCAAACTGAGACTGTACCTGAAGAAATATCCTCAATATCTCCTGGAACGTCAGGTTGGAACTAGATATAACTGAAATGAAGGGATGAAAACTACCCCCAACCATAGATCTGAATATGGGAGACAATACTTATTAATAATTCTACAGTTCTCTTTAAATCTCTAAACGAATCATTTCTAGAGGTTCGGATAGTGATCAGGCAACTCAGGGAATTGTACCATAGAGAGCGTGGCCAATTCGACCATACGACATTTCTGTTCAATATCTTCAAAGTGTTCCTGACTCTTCGGGTAATCCACCTACCGATGATAGAGATGGAAGTTTGTTTCCCAGAGGGTTTGGAAAAAGCATGGATCCTCCTCCTGGGTAATCAATTCTGGCGTATTGATGTTCATGTTAGTAACTGGCCAGAACAACTCTGGGAAATGGTCTTCTGTAAGGATATCCCCTAAGATCCTTAGCTAAAACTTGAGATCTATCCCTTGGTTGTCCCATTAATAGACTTGGTCAGCTGAGGGTTCAGTAACAACACTAAATTAGACCATTAAGATGGTAGAATGGTCAATCGAGAAAACAGAGAGTGAGCTGACAAGCCGCTACATCTTGGGTTGTCTTCTGAAGAATGCAACGACTGAGCCACCACATATTAGAAAGAAGGACTACGGACCTCAGCTTCCCTCACAAGGGTTTCAGTTACTAAGGGTTTCTCATGCATCTTATCATTCTCTATTGGTCCCCATAAAAAATCTTTGTGATCTCTAGTTGAAGAAGAGAACGATCTTGTTGATGATAGGGAGGATTGCATGGCTAGGCCCTAGAATGAAGCCAAATATTCCTCCTCGTCGATGTAACATTGGAGGGATGTAGGTATCTTGTGGATATAACTTTCCAGAAGGATGAGGTATATACACCTTGTTTCTGCCCTATCCCCCGACACAGATGATCGAGGTGCGGGTTCTATTAATGAATTTCATTCTACCTCGTAATTTGAGAATAATACAGGTTTAATCACAGTCTGAAACATATCAGTATTATTCCTTTGGTGGTGGAAACTCACCCTCATACCCTGGGATTTTTCTCTAGGACATGATAAGATGTTAAAACAAGGAGAAACTTCAACCGAATTGGTACTGGGGTGGAGAACACTTCCTCTTGGGTGATCTGGTGTGGGAGGAGCACTCAGAAAAATTTCCAATGGAACATGGGGTGGGCCTATGTGTCTTCAGTATGACACATGGGGAGGACCTCTGCAGGAAGTGTTACAGTTGGTAGGACCTCCACTGGATATGGAATAATCATGGGAAGTACTTCCATGTTTATTTCCCTTAGCATTGATGGCATGAGGGGAGCCTTTGTACTGGTCAAAGTGAACACATGGAAGACCTCTACGTTGGATGCCAATGAAGTGTGGAAGGCCACTTCTTCTCTAATCACTTGGCTGAGGAGGACCTTCATCCAGTGCGATAAGAATAGGGAAAAAACTGGGAAGACCTCCATTATTATGGGTGACCAAGTGAGGATAATTTTCACATCTATGACATATAAAATAAGGAATGACTCCATACATGGGATCATGGGTGCGACAGAAACCTTCATGATGGATATCAACGTGGTGGGAAGAGCCTTAACCCGAACCGATTGTGTCATGGGAATGACCTTTATGCTAAATGTGGGAGTGGGTATGGCCTTTCTATCATTTAAGGTGGAATAGAGAATACCTCTGTTCTGTATTCCATCACCATGGGTCAGCTCGAGACAAGTAGTACCAATTCCGGTGACCAAGAGACTCGTCCAATCCTGCACGTGGGGTAGTTGGGGCCCCAATCGTGGTGGGGAAAATATGTGCCCCTATTTAGCATAAACCGGGCATTTATAGTATTAATTTTTTATGGCATGGTTCACTATTTCCATTGATGGTGATTCTCCCTAGAGGGAACCATCCTCAACATTCACACAATGTAGGCGTCGGGTTGAACTGACTGGGTCTGGTGGTGCAGGGGTGTAACTCCCCTACTCTTCATCCTGTGGGACATGGTGGTGGTGTTGATGTGGCATAGTGGGAGCCCTCCTTGGTGACCCTATAGATGAGATCATATATAAGCTAGGCCAAACTTCCCATACCTCATTTTTTAGTGGATCAAGTCATCAATGCGTTCTAGGGAGAGGCTCTCAAAACGGTTGTAGGTTGGATTGGGGAGTAGTGCCTCCCTACGCGTCCCTTGGGAGCAGCGTTTACAATGTTTTACAGAAGCCCCTAGGTCTTGTCGGGCCATATCCTAAGTTGGGATAATCCTTTACTCCTCATACCGTCAAACAAGGTCATTGATCACCTTCATCTGAACGATTTCATAAGGTGAGATATGGATGGGGTGCCCCGCATTCGTGGATGTGAGGTCGTCATAGAAGAGAAAGAGTTGTTCGATATTGTCATGTTTCTATTTCCCTAACCACTATTTCAGTGGGTCGGTGGTGATCTATGTCCTGAAATAACATCTTGGGTCCTACAATGAAGGATTATTCAACTATTAGTGCTGAAAGGAGGAATGTGACATCCATTTCTCCAACGTTGTTCCATTTCCCATGATTGGTATGAAGGATCCAAACTGAAAACATCACATACTAGGATTTCCAACATTCAAATGCCCCAATATCTAGTGTTTTTTATTATTGTAAAATTATTTTCATGGCTGGACATGGGACCAGATAGCTAGACTTGATGACATGATTATCCACTTTTGTCTCGAACGCTACTAATCTCCACATTGAGGAGATTAATTTCACATCGGGTTCACCATTTCTGTTTTTGATGATTTTACGGGGTTTCACATCTATCTTTCAAGGTTGTACTAACTATTTCCCCTCATTACCTATTTCCAAAGGTGGGGGGGAATCCATCGCTTATTCCAGGTTGTTTGTTCCTTGATCAAAATTGGATGATGGGATGTCCTTTTCTCTTTTTTTGGATTCCTCCACATAATTCATCGCCTAGTTCGGGTCCCTTAATGATTAAGACATTTTTAATGAAACTATAACCTGGATCCATATCTTCATGGACAACAGTTAATTACACTGAATTTGTCAAGACATTCCAAGGGGTCATGTTTGGGAAGCAACCTTCAACCAGGGGAGTAGTCACGTTAGACATTTCAAGCGTGTCTAGACACAAAACACTGTTGTGCCTAGGTTTTTTTACCTTATGATATGGCTTATTGATGGTGTAGAAGCATGAGGAATACCATGTTGGGTGTGGGGGTGCCGGTTGTGAGGCTCTTGGCTTAGGAGATCAGGGAGGCGGCGTCTTTCCAAGATCGGACTTTGGTGGCCCGTTTTGGCCGCAACAAACCGTCCTAGTCCTTTTTCCGGAGTTTTGTGGACTCTTGGGATCTTTCTCGGCCGACGGTGGTTTCCGAGTTTTCCCTGGTGGATTTTTGCATTCATCTAGCATCCAAGGAAGATTTTATCAAGGCCTTATCTAGAGAGGTCAGAGGTTGTGGTTCCTGTCGGTTTTCCCTAACTAGATGGTCATGGGACTGTCATTTTGGCTATGAAGCATCTTTTGATGCAGTTTGGATCTCGCTTCCAGGGCTCCCTCTTCCTTTTCATAACCCGGTGATTCTTAGTGAATTTGGAAACTTGTTCGGGACCTTACTTTGTGCTGATGAGAAAACTAGATGCCTTCAAGCAGCGGTGAATCCTAGAATTTTTATGGAGTTAGATCTAGCTTTGCAACGCCCGTCCTCGGTTTTGTTAGAAGCCTGTGATGGTTTCTCATGGAAACAGAGGTTATTCTATCATCAGGTTCCATGCTTTTGCATCTTCTACGGCTTGCACATTCACATTGAGGTCTCCTACAGGCGACGTAAGGAGATATCTGGAACCTCTCAGCAAGGTCTGGAGGTGGTTTCGGGTCTTGACCCACCCGTCTTGGCCGGAGCGAGAAATGTTCAAGTTACCGTTGCCCCTCGTTTTGGCTCAAATTCAAATTTTCTAGAGAAACACGGTATGCCAAATTTGGTGTGTGGTGAGACATCTGCTAACACTGTTCCCTTGCGGTCGGCTCCTTCTTTGGTCTGTAGGGACCTCATTTCCTGGTCACCGATGTCGGATGTTTAGGCTGTGGTCCCTTCCTGGGAAGAGAGGTGCAAGCCTCAGAAGGAGTCAGAGGTTTGCCTTTCTTTCTCCATGGGCGGCGTGTTGCAGGCCTTGTCTCCCCCTGCGTCCCCTATCCTGGATTCTTCTCATCTGACACCAGATCTTATTCATAAATCCTTGGTTACTAAACTTTCTTTGCATATAGTGGAGGAGGGGGTTGCGAGTAGCATGGCCTCTGGAGTGGAAAAGGAACTGGCGAGGTCTCGTCTTTCCCCCCAACGAAGGTTTTTGGTGTCGTTAGTCCAAGGGGACGTTGGGTCAGGAACTATGGGCCTTCAATCTTCTGGAAGGGCGTCTGTTCTGGATGATGATGATTCTTCTTTTAAGAAGGTGATCTTGTCTCCAAAGAAGAATGCATGTGAAATGGGTATGTCGGGACCTCTTACTCGCTCCATGACCAAGGGGAAAGGTATCCATTCCCCACCTCTATCTCAAGCAAGCCGTTCATCTGATTCAAAGGATCGTAAGGGAACTCTGTAATTTTATCTTTTATCATTTGGAACGCATGCAGATTTGGTGCTCAAGCCAAGTGCTCGTTTTTGGCTTCAAAAGGCAGGAAAGCTAAAGTGTCTGTGGTGGTCGTTCTGGAACCGAAACTCGCTTCAAGCAAGCTGTCTGTGGTTTCTAGGAAGATGGGGTTCCCGAACTCCATTCATGGAGGTGATGTTAACCCCCAGATTTGGATTGGATGGAGGAATAACATTTCGTTAGAAGTGGTGAGTATCTTGCCCCAGTGTATTGATACTAAGATTGATATTGGTGGTGTTCATTTGTTATTTTCATTTGTTTATGCGAGCACTATGCCTAGTGGAATAAGAGATTTATGGTATCATTTAAAGGAAACTCATACTGGCTCTCTCCCATGGTTTTTGGGAGGGGACTTTAACACGGTTGCAGCTACATCAGAAAAGAAAGGTGGAACAAGGGTTAACCAGGAAAGTTTATTGGAGTTTCAGGAATGCATGGTGCATGCATGGCTCATGGATTTAGGTTTCGTGGGTTCAAAATTTACGTGGTGTAATAATTATAATGGTTCGGGTCGCATATGGAGTCGACTGGACAGATGCCTCACCAACATGCAAGGCCTCGACCTGTTTTAAAAATACCCGGTAACTCATCTATCCCATATTATTTCAGATCATGCTCCTATTTTTATAGAAATCAGATGTGAAGTGGTGATGAGGAAATCATTCTGCTACTCGGGGGAGTGGCACCGCAATCTGGGGTTTTTTCACTTGCTGGAAACTTCTTGGCTTAAGGATGAGAGAGAGTGCTCTTGGGCAGTGCTGGTGAATCGCCTCAACCGTTTTAAACAGTATATCAGGGATTGGCAGAACAATCAACAAGACAACTCTAACGGGGTTGTTAGTTTGTATGTTGACATTGAGAGGTTGGAGGGTGTTCTACAGGTGGCCTGGGATGAGAACGTCTTTATCGTTCTCTGTGAAAAGAAGTTTTCTCTCTCTAAAAAACACTTTGAGATGGAAAGAGTCTTCAAGGAATGGTCTCGGGTCAGATGGCTCAGAGAAAGAGATCGTAACACTGCCTTCTTCCAAGATTTTATTAAAGAGAAAAGTATCACGAAGATTAATATTAATATGGAGGATGGTTGTTTCAGGTCAGATGTGAATATTGCTGGAAATATTGCATTGAAACACTTCGAGAGTCTTCTGCCTAGGGAACATGTGTCCTGTTTTGTGAGAGATGACATGGATGACACTGGGTTCTTAAGTGGTCTTCCACGCTTCTTGAATGACAGTGACAATGAGTGTCTTTATTCCCTCCCCCAGGAAGAGGAGACCAGGGAGGACCTGTTGAGCATGCCCAAGAGAAGCGCACCCGGTCCAGATGGATTCTCGGAATCGTTCTATAGTTTTTCCTGGAGTGTTATTGGCGCAGTCGTTGTGCACGCTATCCAAGACTTTTTCAGGGGGGGTTTCTTAAACAAGGGTGTAACCGCATCAAGAGTGGTGCTTGTTCCAAAAGTGAAAGACCCCAGCAACATTAGTCATTTCTGCACCATATGCCTCTGCAACGTTTCTTATAAGATTTTGGCCACGGTGATTGGGAGAAGGCTTTCAAAACATTTTCCCAAAGTGGTCTTGGATGAACAACATGGGTTCATACAGGGTCGAAACATCCAGGGGCGGTTGGTATCGCGAGTGAACTGGTTCAGGACATCAACAGGCGTACGGTGGGATCAAATGTCATTCTCCAAGTCGACATGAACAAGGCTTATGACCAAATGGAATGGAGGTTCATCATCAAGGTAATGAGGGGATTCAGGTTCCAGGAGCGGTTCTGTGATTTTTGTTTCAGGTGATACTCCTCATCATGGGTTTTGGTGGCTATGATGGGGAAGAGTTTTGGTTTTTTCAAAACTATTCACGGTATGAGACAAGACGATCCATTATCTCCACCCCTGTTTGTCATTGCTCAGGACGCTCTATCTAGGAATCTGAAGAAGGGTTTGTTAGAGGGAAAGCTGAAACCGTACACGGGAAAAAGGAGTTCTGGGAACCTCACCCACCTGATGTTTGCTGATGACGTCCTGTTTTTCATGAATGGCCGGTGCAGATACTTAAGCCATTTCAGATTCATTATGTCCAGTTACAACAAGCTTAGTGGAAAATCGATCAACTTCTCAAAGAGTAATGTCTTTATCTCGGAGAAATGTTCGAGAAGGAGATGTAGAGATATACAGAGGGCTACTGGGTGCAAACAGAAACAACTGCCTATTATGTATCTTGGGGTTCCTTTATCTTCCGTCCGGGTCAAGAAACAACTTTTTAATGGAATCATGGATGGTATACTTGGAAGGATTTTTAACTCAAATAACAAACACCTTTCGTTCAGAGGTCGGGTCACGCTTATTAACAGTGTTCTTATTTCAATTCCCATGCATGTGTTTTTAGTTATTAAGCCACCAAAGGGAACGGTACAGAAAATGGAAAACATACTTACAACATTTTTTTGGGATGCCAAGAAAGAAGGGCGTTGTCATTGGGCCTCATGGAAGAAAATGGTGCATCCAGTCGATAAAGGAGGCGTCGATCTGCATGACATCCAAGATTCTATTCTTGGTTTACAGGCGCGTCTTGCATGGGAGATTATTATGGGGGAGACTCTTTGGGAAAAATTCCTCAGGGGTCGGTTAGCTGGGGGGAGGAATTCAACATGCATGGTGTGACGAGGCTGGCCAAATGTATGTTTGATCAGATGGAGATGTTGCATGGTTACTCCAGGTGGATTATCAGTAATGGGAATATTAGTTTCTGGCCTGACAACTAGGTGGGTGGGAAGCTGGCCTTTAAAGGCTGCCCGTCTACTAATGTGTCTTTCAGAGAAGCTTGCAACAGTTATGATGTTATTCATGCGACGTTGAACCGCACCTAGGTGAACCTTTTTGAAGAAATTGTGATGAGTGTGGAACTGGATGTATGTTGCTTCACGGAGGCTGCTTCCGGCAGGTTCAGTGCCCGTGACTACAGGAGGTTACTTCAGAGGGAGATACCCATGGTGGAAGGAGGACATGTTTTTTGGTGCAAGGAGATTTCGACGAGTATGAACTTCTTGGTGTGGAGAGTCATTAACAGAGCACTACCGACGGAGGAGAATATCCAGAGGAAAGGGATCTGTTTGGCGTCTCATTGTTACTACTGTGAATCTCCTTGTATTGATTCAATGATTCACCTCTTCTTCCAAGGGAAATGGGCCTCCCTCCTTTGGTCCTCCTTCCCCAACTCGCCACTTAAAGATGGAGTGCATGGGACCTATCCTGAGTTTGTGGCAGACTGGTTCTTGGGGACACATAACAGGGCCATGGAAATATCGATTAGGGCCATCATCTTGGTTGTTGTCTGCTGGGTCCTCTGGGAGGCACGTAATCAGGTTAGACTAGGCTCGAGAAGATCTCCTTTATTCCTCCTGATCAGGCTCAAAACTCTCATTGTAAAACTTGCATCCTTGGTTAAAGGGGGGAGGGGTTTGGTGGAGAAGTGTAATATCTTTAGGAGACCTTGCATTCCTCAAAGAAGGGATGCCATTTGGATAAAGTGGCAGCCACCTAACCAAGGGTTGAAACTTAATATTGATGGTTCTTGATTAGAGGGAGTAATGAGGGGTGGATGTCTACTTCGTGACTGTTGGGGCTCGGTGTATGTTGACTTTAGTGCTTTTTATGGTCCTGGTAACTCACTGAGGGCAGAGGCTCAGGCTCTTATTTCAGGACATTTGATTTGCAAGAGGAGGGGCTAGAAGGTGACAGAGATTGAATCTGATTCAGAGGTCCTGGTTAGGGTGGTGCAGGGAAGTTATAGGATTCCTTGGGACCTGACTTACATTATTCAAAGGTGCAAGATAGAAACTAGTCATGGAAAGTTTATTCATCATAGCTGGAGAGAATCTAACTTTGCAGCTGACTCGCTGGCTCGTTTGGGCAGACAGGAGGACTCTCTTGTTGTTTATGATAGTCTTAACTCCCTTCCCCTGGAGTGTTTATGTGTGGTTCAAGGGGATGCCCGGGGGCATCACCACTTTCATCCCCCTTGAAGGGATTTCCTTATTTTTCCTTGTTTTTATTTTAAACTATTAATAAAAAAATAACTTTTAGACCAGTGGATCATATTGGTACATACCTATAAAGAAAGAATCTAGAATTATTATTGGATGGTGGATCATAATGACCAATGGGGATGCATCTGATATGTTGTGTCCCATAGAGGGAAGATGTCACATAGTGACAACTGATTTGGACACCACTGACGGCTGATCAGGGGATGTGCACCCTAGAAAGGGGGAAACCAAGGTTTTCCATTGGTTGGGATTGAACCTTAGGGAGGTTTCAAATGTACCCTTTTTAGAATGAGATGATTGAATCTGACATAGTTAGAATAGATGATGAATTGGGGTGTACATAAAGGGAAATGACCCAAAGACATGTTGGGGTTTACACATGGATAGTGACCCATCATGAGAGGGACACTCATGGTTGGAAGGTTATGGATTGTGTGGGGATTGTGCTTGGTTAACTTACTAGGTGGATGGAATGAATTCACTAGGATGTGGTGGCTTGGGTGAGAATCAGGATGGATAGTGGAAGTTTGAATGGCATGGATGGGGGATGACATGGAACCATCGTGAAGGTGATGGTAGTGTTTGGATGAAACCATAGAGAGGATTCTTACATATTTCCATTGTAGGAAATAAAATTAACTCTAGTTTTTTGGGGTGATGGGAAACCTGAAAATCCCTCTTGTAAGATTGGTTTCAATTATGGGACCTGGAGGAAGTAGAACTTTTGGTTTGGGGAATGACCTTTTGGAAACAAAAAGGCTGAAGGGAGAGACTGGGATGGGACATGGGTGACAGGATTTAACCCCCGGGAGGATTCCTATGAATCCAATTAGCAAGGAATAAATATCCATTTAGTTTATAATGGGGAATAAAATTATGGTGTATGTAATGGAATGCGACTTGACGACATGCTAGGGGTTATGTGTGATTAGTAGCCTGAGAGTTCATTTGACACCACTAAGGGACTGACCAAGGTTGTGGGTCCTAGGAAATGGGGTACTAAAGTTTACCAGGGATTGGGGTTGAACATAAGAGAGGCTTTCTACGCACCATTCTTGGAATGGAGGAACGGATCAAAACCCATGCAGTTTGAATGGGTTTACCTGTGTTTGGGGTTGATCCTCACAGAGGCTTTCTACGTACCCTATCTATGAGACAGGGATTAAAAACCACGTAGTTTGAATGGGTTTACCAGTGATTGGGTTTAAACATTAGGGAGGCGTCTAACATACCCCATATTGGATATATGGATAAAAACCCACATATTTTGAATTCATATAGTTTAACTTCCTATATGACGAAAGGGGGGCATACAGTTTAACATTGTGTATGACGATGGTGAACCGACATGAGGTAGTTGGGATCGACAGATAATATGATTGAACATTAATGACGATTCCTACATACCATGATTGGAATGGGGTAAAGGATAAAGTACATGTAGTTTGGATAGGTGGGTAATGGGTCTTACACACCAAAGGTGTCTTAGGAAGGATTCCATGGTCTATTCGTACTCTATGCCCATGTGATTTATGATAAGAGTGAGAAATAAGATGCAACAAAGTCTTGAATATAAAGTCGTGAAATGTGTGTCTGTGAAGAATAGAGTAGGGATTACATGGGGTTAGTTTCCTAGGGATATGGAGATTGGGACATACTTCAAGATGGAGGTCCGATAGCGATAAATCCCAATGGGAGAGGGATGAGGTATTGAAGGTCCCCATGCCTATCTCTAGTCTAGACTTTGTGCATGGAAGAAGAGAGGAGGAGCAAGGATGGTACCTCCCATAAGAATGGTTAAGGGCTTACATAATCATGGTTTCCCTCCCAAGTGGATAGATGTCGTTGCATGTAAGGATGATCTCATTCCATCTGAGGAAGATCTCAATACATGTGGAGACCATTGGGTATAGAACATGTATAAGGTGGGGCACCTCGTATATATTGCATGGGGAGAGGCAAAAATTTAACATAATGTGCTGGGGAAGATGATCCTTGGAAGTTTAACATCCAACAACTCAGACGATGAGGATTCTCTCCCCACCCCTAGGACTTACATAACTGGGATTCTTTAACACTTGGTAAAGGGAAGACACTGGGAATGCCGTTTGGAGATGGGTTTTTGGAGTGATGCATTGAAGTTCTCACCTTAGTGTGGATATACGAAGAATCTATAGTCGTTAATGTGCCTATGAAAATAAGTATGTGAAAATGAAAATAATTATGAGGCACAACCCAATGGAACTTTAAATCACTATGTAAAAGACTAGAGGGCTATACCAGAAAGGGACTTGTGAAGAAAATGGGTTCATAGGAAGGGACGAGGTGAAGCTCTAGTCCACTACAAAGTGGAGAGACTCCACGAAGGGGTATGCTTCATGAATTTGAAAGGCCTATCCTAGGAATGGAGTATAAATGTATATTAAGGGAGCTTCGTGAAGTGTAAGGGCTTTCATGAGGTAGGACTTCACAGAGCAGGGGTGCCTTGATAATTGTTGCATTGTCAAGAGATGTACATCGTGAAGCACAAAGATCCTGCATAGCATGGGGTCCACATGTGCATGGAAGGTACTTCATGAATCATGACTGATTTGAAACCAACCAAGTTCCCTAAATGATCTCCTTCCTTTTCGATGTCCCGTGGTCTTCGTGAAGGGGATCCCTACTTGAATAGGGGTGCATATGAGCCAATGGATAGGTATTTCACAATTCCCAAATACCATGAAGAGCTAGTTTTTCTCAATGCTTCACAGAGTAGAGGTTACTTCATGATTTGTGATCTAAGAAAGAGAAAGGTCGGAGTATCCTACTGTTGGGTTCAATGGATGCTTGGTATTTATAGATGAGAGGTGGAGTAAAGCTCTAAAAACGTGATGCTCTGACAACATAATGTGAAGCTGCTAGCGCATTTCAATCAATGTGGCTTGCGACAAGTTTGTTCTAAATGCAGATTCGACCATCATTGCCTCTTTAGTGTAGAGGCCTCATTAAGACCCTCTATAGAGCTCATATAGGCTTCCATCAATTTACATGGAATCACAGAGGCGATCATATTCCCAACATATCTCAATGCATTTTATTAATTATGTCGTAACAGTATAGTCTTGTACCTCTTTCCTCTACAATGATCGTAGAGGGGGCTCAACTTGGCGCCGAACACAGTGCTGAAGGGATTCATGCCAGCTATGGTGCTGAAGTGTTTCACGCAATATTCTCTTTTCGAATTGGTGTTCTCTTTGCATATTTTTAATATTTACATATTTTGGCACCAACAATTTCTTTATAAAAATATCAGAAATTATAAAAGAAATAATGTTCATTGAAAATAAACTGTTAAACTAGTAATGGAACCTTTAAAGAAAAATATATTAATGAGGGAGTGAAGATATATTCATTCCACATAAATTAAATAACATTCCATCCATATTTCTTTCAAAACATTTATGAAGTATCATGTTTTTAAAATGAAAACAAATTCCTAAAAATCCATTTTATAATTAATTAAAAAATTTTAAAAAATGAATTTTAAAAATTAATTAAAGAATTATAGGAAAACATTTTTAAAGAAAAAAATATAGAACATGGATATGAAAGATAAATATTCTCTAGTGGACACTTAAACATAATCAATCACGAATATTGATGAGATGGTGTAATAAACCCTTACCTCCAGATCACCTTGCAGTATGAGAATTATAAAACTTTTTATAATAAATTTAATTATACAATAAAACATTAAGTGTTTTATTTTAATAAATATATTATAATATATGATACATTTATAACATTTCAACACCCCATTTATTAAAAATTATTTATTTAAATTATTATTATCGGGTGTTAAATGATTCATTTATAATGAGTACAACAATTACGTAGATTTTGTCCTTGTAATTATATCATAGTTCTACCATATCCTGAATATTTATCATTATTTAAATATAATATATCTTAATTATATGCATATTTATAGTAATCAAAAATTGTTAGAGATAGAAAAATTAATTATGTGATTGATGGAGATGATATGTTGTACGTACGCATAAATGATGTTTTCATTTTTTTCGAATGGATTGAAAGAAGGGTAAGTATTAATTAACATTCACAAGAGAATTATTATATCATTTATATTCAGAAAATTTATTCTCATTACCGTCAATGAAAAATATAAATGATAAACGAACCACATCACTTCATGGAGTTTGTAGTTCATTGGTATACACACATGACATTATTCATTATCAAAGGATTCCACGGTAGGAAGGTAGACATTATATTATTATTATAAAATTATAATTTTTTATTAATATCATATATGGAAATAAAACCCATTATAATACCCATACATAAAATATGGTGATGAATATGAATTGAATCTCAACATAGAGATGATAATTCGTACGTGTGCACAATCGATACTTTCATTTATAATTTGATGGGAAAGAGGATATATAATTGTTTTTTCATAATTATAATAACATTTATCTTTATTTAATATATTTAATATATTATTTAATGATATATATAATATATATTTAGGCATTAAATAAGAGTACAAAATAATGTGATTAATTAAGGTGATTACCACTTCTAAGAAACTACTCCAATAGATATCCTCTTGAGGTCTCTATGGTAGGACATTTCAGAATAAAATAGGTTTTATAAAGTGTATAAGTAATATTATAAGGAAAATTGGGGGATTTTGGTTGATGAAGATGGCTAAATGTGGTGTGAATAAGTGATGGAGTAGGTGCCATTATATCATAAAGGTGAGGTGAGCTTTTGGAGTTTCTCAAAAGATTAAATTATAATAATTTAATTATCAAGAAATATGTCTCAAAATGTAAATATATTTGAAAAAATGTATAGTGATTTAATACCAACTACCAATATAATTTTAGAATCTTTTCATGTCATTATAAACCATATCATTTTGATTATCCCTTAGTAAACATATTTTTATTTTATCTATTGTAAAACATTATTCAATATTAAACACTGTAATGTTTCATAATAAGGTGAAAATCGGCCAATAAATGGAAAATATAGAAATTTAGAAACTATATAATATTAAACATATCTTATTTAATTTTTTTATTTTTTTAATATTTTTTAATAAAATATTATTTGGAACAAAATATAATTTTTCACAATTTTGGAAAAATTCATTTAATATTACATTAGTCACACCATGATAATTATGGATATAAAATATAATGATTTAAAACCTCCTTAATATGTCATGTGGATACATATAATTAATTTTTTACATTAAATTTATCAAATTATATAACATTTAATATTTTTAAATTAATTTAATATATATTTTTATTAAATGGATACATACGACATCAGTGTTGCATAAGATATTACTATCATTTTGTAATTGTTAAAAGATAAAAATAAATAATAATCATGATAATAAATTTATTAAATTCAAAATCAAAGCGTATATTCATTCATAACATACATTTTTCCTCCTGTGGAAAATTAACTAAAATAAAAAATAATGAGTGACATTTTGTTACTATAATTTATTTAGATAATATAGACATCATTTTTTAGGACATGTGTCAATTAAACAAATGGATTTTGATTCTAATGTGTTATTGATTGAATTAGGGTCATATACAAAGAGTTTGGATAAATATTTATTCCCTTACCACTTATTTTTAATCAAAATTGACACAATTTACCCTTTTATGGATTTGATAAATATTACCACAGTTACAATTTATATAGAAAAAAATAAGTACATTTAAAAAATTTATACCTCTTGATTATAAAAATTTAATTAATTTTATCTAATTAAATACCTTTAAATAGAATAAATTAATTTCAATATATGTGAACAAAATATGAAAAAAGCATATTTTTTTAATAAAATACATTTCTATGAATAAAACATGATTTATTCTTGTCTTATGACTAGATACTTTTTTGATTATTTAGAATTGTTGATCAAGTAAATAATATACAAATTTAATTATATTAATTCACCAATATGGATAAATTTATTTTATTTAGATTAAAATACATTACATGGATAAAAAATATTTTTCAAAATTTATTTCTTTTTAATTCATATATTATGAATTTTCATTTATAATCAATTGAAAATCAATGATATAAAATTAAACTTATATAAAAATATATTTTTAATAATTTTTCTACTCATATTCATACCCGTAAATATATGAGTGATGCTATATCTTTAATTTTAAATAATATTATTTTTTTGTTATAATGTAGTTTTTTTTTCTCAGCTATGTGTGCACCCAATGCTTTCGAATAAATAAAATTATTTAAAACTAAATATTTTATATTAATCATAGGGTTTAACATGTAAATATCAAAAAGTGTATTTCTTTCACAATCCATAAAGGATGATATTGTAGGGTATATATCTCAATTCTTGGTATGTCAGTAAGATAGGTTTGATAGATATAAGTTTATGTGAATGTTACAACCATTAATCATACAATAATGGAAATGGTAAAACAACACCAAAGGTTTTTGTGATGGACTCCATAAAATTTATAAATTCCAAAATGTTATTTGGGTTCTAGTCGATATCTTTTTGGATTCAACACACTTAATTTATAACTTTGAAGATTATTATTTTGATCATCTTGCAAAAATATACATTAGGTAAGTTATAAGGATTAAGGGAGTGTCGTATTCTATTGTATTTTATCAGTATATATGGTATAACACAACGTTATGGTGATTTATCAAGCATGATCTATCTTCAGAGTTGTTTTTACGTAATACATATCATCCGCATATAAATGCTCTGTCTGAGAAAACCATTCAAGTCCTGGAGGATATTTTTTCCATGTACTATAGATTTCCATGGTGGTTGTGAGGAAAAACTCCCTCAAATTGAGTTTTATTACAATAATAGCTTTCAATCATGTTTTCATATGGATCCGTTTGAATCCCTATATGAAAACAAGTGTACAAATCTAATGTGTGGGAATGAAAGTAGAGAAATAAATAAATTGGAACTAGATTTAGCTGAGGAAATATTAGATAATGTTAAAACCATTTAGTAGCCAATTACAGTAGCCCATAATAGAAATAAAATTTATACTAACAAACGTAAATGAAATATTCAATTTTAAGTTGGTGATAAGGTATTCCAATGAATTTAACTAGGAAAGAAGTTTATGATATTTATAAGGTAGATAAAGATATTCTTTTGGTATATTTCCCCCTTTGAGAATCTTGAATAAGGATGGATAATAGGTTATTAAATAGAACTTCTGTTGAACCTATCTCATATTAATGATGTGACCCATGTCTCTCTCTTGATGAAGTACATACCAGATGGTATCTCATTGCTTTGTTCTTCCACCAAACCTCTCTCATGTTCATGATGGGATCCATGTATCTCTGTTTAGGATGTATATATGTGATCCTTTATATACAATGAACTCAGAGGTCAAGAAACGGGAGAATGATCTTCTAAGTGTTTGAATACCAATAGAAATATTTGATTTTAGAGATAGAGTGCTATAGAAAAGGAATACTCACCGGGTTATATTTATCTTGAGGAATCATATAATCAAAGAAGTTACTTGGGAACCCATAGATGTGATTAAATAGAGATATCAAAAATTTTTCTACTAGATAAATGTTATTTTTTGGTATAATATCATTTTATGGGGGTATAATGTATCATCTATATAATTTATGATATAATTACCAATAATTTTTTTATGTAATATTAGGCATTACATGTAACAACATGTATAAAAAAATATGATATACTATAGAAATGTAATTATTTAAAATGATAGTTCTCTCATAGTAATTAGGTTTGTGGGTATTAATAAAACGAAATAAATTATTAAATAATTATTTTTAAAAATATATAAAATTAATTCATTTTTTATCAACTGAATAGAAATAAAAATTAAAAGACATTTCAAAGTAAAAAAGAAGTTTTTTTTAAATCCCATTTTTATGTTTGCAATGTGTTTTTATCTTAAATAATTATAAATAATCACTATTGGGGAATTATTTTAATGAAATATATTTATTAAATATTCAAAAAAAAAATATTTTCATTCCTATAATTTTATCTAGGAATGAAAAAAATATTAAACCTAGTTCTACAAGTAAAAATATATTAATCAAAAAAATGGTTTTGATTTTTTTTTCGCACACTTATTTTAAAAATAAATTCTTACACATACAAAAACTAAATCATTAAACTTGTATTACATATTTGGAATCAATATGATCATATTTCATAAATAGTTAACATTAAGTTTTTATTATTAATTCCAACCTTGGTATATATTTCTCACCTCTGTAAGGGTACAACTGGTTAAAAAGTGTTAAAAATTTGGGAAAAGGGTTTAAAATTTCTTTAAAAATTTCATTTATCATTTTATATGAGATGATTTAGTCTAGGTCTATCTATATTTCTAATATATTTTATTCTCTAATCAATTTACCTAAGTAATGACTATTATATTTTTTCAAGAGAATAAAATACTAAAATATGGTATGCCTCACTTTAATATCTCAAATTAAATACTAAAGTATAAAAAAGAAGATAAATTAGGTTATAAAAATATATTTTAAATAAGAATTAATTTTTTATCATATTAATTTATATTAATTTTTTTATAATAATTAACCTAAATTCTTACACATCGCTAATATAGTACATATACAAGACGTAGAAAAATCATGTAAATGGTTTTAAAAACTAGAAAAGTAATATTTTTTCGGTGATTTATAGTTCTATAATAATTTTATTAATGAATATAACTTATTTTTGATACTATAATGTTATTTATTTTAATTCAAGTTCTAAATTTATGCCCTTAAAGTTAACTTAATGTTAGTGTCTCAAAAATTACAATTTTTATATTTTATGAAAAATACTATTTTATTATATTATGTAAAAACCATAAAATTTTGAAAGAGGAAAAGTATGATGAAAAATGGAAAAATATCGTAAATTTTACATTTATGATCTTTTTACTAACTTATATTTTAAATTACGACCCTTTAAAATGAAATAAGTTGTTATAGTGGTTGAGGTTAAAACTGGATAACAAATTGGTTAAACCCAAAAATAATTTTTTCAATGACATAAAAACCTATATAAATTTCTATATATTTTGATATTTTGATAATTTTAAACTTTTACTTGAATTCATGGATATTTGGAATTATTTTACTTGATAAATAAATTAATTATATTTCAATATTTTATGTAATTCAAGGTGTCCATTTTCCCTCTCTTCTAAAAGGAAACCCCATATCTCTTTTCATTACACCTCCTTGAGCCATATATCTTAACAAAAACATATCTAAATAACTTATAAAACTCCATATAAATTAATTATTTGTTATTTAATTCTAAAAATACCACTCCATGGTTCTATAAAAAGGGATCTAAAGGAGTCCTAATGAAGAAGATGTCGTCTTACTACCCAACCTCTTTCAATTTATGCCTCCTTAATCCTTTAATAAATTTTTTGTGTTCATTATAAAATATGAAATTAAATATCTAAAATATACTAAACTTTTATTATGATTATGGTACCACCATTATCAATCCTTTTTTCTATCAAATGGGATGTGAATGCATCACTCGTGTGTGTGTGTGGACCTCCACCTCCACATAACGATACAATTCATTTTTCATCACCATATTCAATTGATAGTTATTATGATAATTTTAATATTTATACATTAAATTTATGAAATTACCATGATTTCAGATTTATAATATCATATCTACCTTCTTACCATAATATCTATCAGAAAATGATAACATTGCTCATGTGGACGTGTGGACTGCAACCTCCATGAAGGGATGTGATTCATTTTTTTGTATTATTTATACATAGATGGTAATAAGGATGGATTTATGGAATATATATGATATATATTAAAAAATATTTATTATTTTCTGGTGAATTTTTATTTAATATAGTTTTGTTACATCCATCAAAATGTGAAAACAACATTAAGGCATTTGTACAACATATCGTCTCTATGAATAGTGTAACTTATATTTCTTCATCAAAACTTTATAGAGGAATATAAATATATAGATATATATATATATAAAGAATATATATGATAATTATATAATTATTATCATTATTTAGATGATATGACCATGATCAGAGCACAAGTATCATAAATACTGAACTGAAATTATCATGTAACATAAAACATTTAACACCTAAAAACAATTATTTTAACAAATGATTTTTTCATAAATTGGTGTGGTAATGTTTTAAGGGGAAATATATTATATTAAATGTATCTAAATTAATTTTTTATATAATTATAATATATTAAAATTTATTATAATGAACAATAAATAACTTTAAAAGGAATTAAAACTCAAGGTAAGGGTTTTATGTTACAATCTCATTGTTTATCAATATTATTTATTACTAAGTCCTTGATAAAGAAATTTCATGATCAAGATCAAAATAATATCATGTATTTTCTTAATATATGGTCATTTATAGATATTTTAAATTTTTATCTCATTTTTATCTTTTTATTTAATCGAGATACACAAAAAATGTTTTTAATGAAAACCGACAATGATTTACAATTCATAAGAGAATATTTTTCTTCCAAGTCCATTTTTGATAAAAAAAATTCAAAAACATTTTTACAATTATTTATTGAAATATTGAAGTCAATTTTACCCATTTTGAATTTAAAAAAAATATCAAAGAAATCTTCTTCTCTTTTTCTAAATGAAGTACTTTTTAATTTTTATAAAAAAAGTAAATAGAATTATTAATTAAGCATACACTTCATGAATGGAATTTCCCATCAAAATGACCACTCAATTATTTTATGATTACTTTATATTTTTCCATTTTTATTTTAAAATAAATTTATTTCCTTAATATTTATGACATTCTGGCAATTTACTTAGGCCATTTAAAAATGAAACTGTTATTTTCCTCAATATATTTTATGGGAATCTTTTAATGGTATTGTTATATAAGGTGACATCATTAGATATTAAATAATCATTAATGGGGATATTATTCAATTTTACCATACAATTTCATTCTTTGGATGTCTAAGTATGATGATTTAAGGATGATTATATGAAAATCATTTGTTTCCCACATATGAATTATGTTATGATAAAACCTATATGAAACAAATTTCTTTTCCAAAATTTATACTATTATGGAATGATTAAATTTTAATGAAACTTGTCTTCATTTAATGGGTTTTCATGTAATGAAATGATGAAATTTTTATAAAATTCATTTCCTTTACATGGGTTTTGATATGATGAATGTTTTATGATATTTTGGAAAAAATATATATTCTTTTCATTATGTGGCATGTGATCCCATAATTATATAGCTCTCTAATGTATTGGGTAAATATGGATGTATCATGAGATAATAAGGATTGTAATGGGGAGTGAACCCATTTCAGTAAGGTACACTATGTGAGACGATAGTCTCGGGAGTGAGCCTTGACTAATTATGTGATTAAACAAGGAGTGGACCCAATCCACAATGATGGACTTGGCATAGATATTTGACTGGGGAAAATATTTTCCACACATATGTGTATGAATGAAACTAGAATATTATAGATATGTTATAATAGAAGGTCTCATGTTCTTTGATTCATTAATTATTTTTGTATTATTAAATTCCAGTCTTTATTCCATGAAATAATATAATGATAAATGATATGTTGGGTATGGTTTTAAAATGTTATGGTCATATTTTCATAATATTATTCTCTTTTCATATTAATGTGATCATTTATATCAACCTTTTTTACCCTTAGTAATAAATTGGGATCACCAATTCTATTGTTTCATTTTATTAGGTAATTAAGAAAGGCTTTAAGTATTATATTCCTAACAGGGGTTATAGTTATGGAGAACATATTGTTATATGATTTTGATCTCTTATAAACTAGATGTTTGTTTATGTAAGGTTACAACGAAACTAAACAAAATGATTCATGCATGGATCATAATATTATGTAATTAATATTCATCTATTAAGATTTAATATCTGTGTAGAAACATTATAGGTCATTATAGGCCCCATCAAAATTATATGTCATGGAGAATTTAATTTTATTTTCTATCACCCATATTTTAATTGATTTTGATTTGAATTACACATAATATTGTGAAAAAAAATTAGTATAATAAATGCTTAACATTCACTAATAACATATAGTAGAAATTTCTCTTTATGATATTCATCTCCACTTTATAATAATATGATTAATTTTTTACAAAATACTCTCTTTATAATTTTTTAGTGAATAATATTTTCAATATATAGTTTTGGAAGTCTCATTATGTGGGGATTATAGTTTTATATATTTTACATTGATTTAAAAAAACTTCATTTTGAGAGAAATATTAATATGTTTAAATTATTTAATTCTTTCCACCCATATAATAACTCATATTATATATGATTCCTTCATGCATCTTTCATACCCATTTTATAAAATTATCATTGTCCTTATACCAATTGTATTTTATCTCTAATTGACAATCCTTGAAAACAATAATAAAATTATGATTAAATTATAATTTACACTTCCAATATTTTTATACTCTCCTTGCTTTAGATTTATCATAAATATGAAATATAAATTAATATTAAAATATAGAAATTTTCACTACTAATCATTAGGGATTTCTCTTTGGATTTAAGTTCTTATATTAAAGCATTGCATTTTAAAAACTCTATGGATAATGTTTTTTGTATATATATTCTATATTTAACTATTTTTGTGTTATCGTTATCCAGTTCTTAAATAAATAGAAATTTATTTGTGATAATATAACCAGGAACATTTTTCAAGCAATCTATAGACTCATAATGGTGGTTCTCAATAGATTTTTTAAATTCATCATCTTTACTATCTAACCATATTTTTTAAAAATATTGATTCTAAATAAACCTATTAGATGTACTTCCATTTTTACTACCTTTAATTCTTGGAGTTCCCAATTTCTTTTTCAAATTATTCCATATCTTCTTTATGTCAATCATCAGGTTTTTTTAGTTCTATTTCAAACTTCCATGTTGATACCAAAATGAATAACTATTGTTATTCTTTGGATTAGGAATCCTAAAATTTTATGTTAGGATAAGATATTCTAAATTAAAATTGGTTATCACTATTATCAACTTAAATTTATCGGTGCATGTATCTTCATGTAATACCCTGATATTTTGGAATATATTTTTTATTTCAATAAATATTTTCTTTGATATCTTGTTTCACATAAAATACCAAACAAAAATGAGAAGTGATATATCAAATGATTATTATTAAAAAATTACGAATAATAGAAACAAAATTAAATAAAAAAGTTATAATCCATTATAAATTCTTAATTGGATTCAAAATAACTAATGTTTTAAAATGTAACATTTTGATAAAATCAGTTTTCCTCATGTATATTATTATCACTTAAAAAAAATTTACCAAAATGAGAATTTGAATTGTGTGAAATGAGATTTATTTTTTAAATCATTATATTAAAATTACCATAAATATGAATTTTTATTAATTTTATAAAATAGCGTATTTTTAAGTTAATTGTTAAAAATATAGTTTTTACTAAAACTATTCTTTTATTAAAATAAGTACTATCAAAATGTTTATATATCAATTTAATTTTTTTATATATATGTTTAAGGAGTAAAATTATATATTTGAATGTAACATTTTAATCAATGAAAATATATGTTCATCATTTTGGAAAATAAGTAAAATATCTTTGAAAAACTCTTTTTTTCTTTTTTTATTAATTTAAAATTTCAATGGTGATATTCATTTTTTACTTTCTTTGAATGCAACATTACTTTAATTGTTTATAATATATTAACATATACCACCAAATTCAATGATATTGAAAAATTTATACAACACATGATTTTTAGTCATATAAATACACTTTTTAAAAAAACATTTTTATGTATTATGTGTGCTAATATTAGAATAAACTTCTCAAACATTTATAAATTTTATTTGATAAAAATATTTTTAAATTTTAAATCAAAATGTTAAAATTATTTAATAATATCAGTTTCAATTTTTTCCATTGAAATTAACTTTCATGGATAAAAAAATAGTTATGATGGTAAATGTTAAAATGGGTAAAAGGGGTTTTCTAATTATAAAAGACAAATTGTTTTAATAAACATTCCTTTAATCATGTGGATGTGATGTGGTTCGAATAATGTGACACCCAGATTTTTTATGATTTTTTTTTCAAATAAATTAAAATTATTTGAAGGATTATGTTTCATAATGGACCAAGTCAAGATTTATTTATACTCAAGATTTTATTACAGTCAATTTATAGTTTGGCTTGAAGTGCACACAAGACTTATTTTGGCTTCTCTAACACAAAACAATAAGTTCTTTTGATATCTTCTGTTAAATGAAAATTTGAGTTATACCGAACAAAAAAATATTATTTATTATGATAGTTAAAAACTATAAATTGAATGGTCTTAATGAATAGGATTAAATATTTTATAAAAATATTATTTAAACATGAATTATTTGGTGTCTAAGTAATTGTAAATGAAGATAAAAACTAATTGAAAAAAAATATTTATTCATATGAAAACCTATTTAAATTCTGACAAAATATTTTTATCTTAGTAAATTCAATTAATATATTTTATTGAATGATGTTAATGAAATTTATATGTTATATATTCATTTAAATCCATTATGTTTTATATTCATAAATACAAACTTATCCATTTTAAGAATATATGTTTTATTTTTAAAAGAGTTATTTTTCCGCCTTTTAATGGAAGAGTTTAATAAACCTAAATTTTAACACATTTATAAATTTTATTTAAAAAAATATACATTTTATGAAGTTTTAATATTAAAATTGTCTTATGGTTATATTTTTTTGGGTTTTTTTATGAAATGTTTCATCATTTGATGAATAGTTAAAATAAAGAATTTTTATTTACAATGGTATTTTTATCTAAATAATATATAATGATATATTATATTTTGAAATTGTTTTAATGTCGGAATAGTTCAACTATAGATCTATTAATCCAATTTTTTTATTGAAATCATATTTATATAGAGTATTGATACAAAAAACATAGACTACTTTTAAAAGTTTTCACTTTAAAAACTAGCTTTCTCACCATATCTACGTGATAAATGTTCACATATATTTAGCGACATATTTTGTGAGTTTTTGAAAAATTGTTCCATATTTAAAATATTAATATATAAATTTATCAAATATATCCCTATTATTTATGGATAATAATAATAGTAAACTTTTCTACTTTTATTAACACAATTAAGTGTAAATCATTTAATTAAGGTTAAAAATAATACTACAAATATTATAAAAACACTAAAACTTGACCCAATATTATTTCATGGGTATTCATCGTCCATAATAATTAAAGGATCAATTTTGTTTCCAAATATGGGCATTTGGATGAGATTATAACCTTTATATTATTTTTTCCAAAGGAAGTCAAACCTGTTATACTCTTATTTTTAACAAGTTAAATATTTGGAATTTTGGTTTATCAAATGAATATATTCGACTATAAGTAGTAATTAAAAATCCAAAACATTTATATTTGTTATGAAATTTTATTTTTATTTTTTAGTGAAGAAATAATTATCATAACTATTTATACTATGATGATGATGTAATTATTTAATTAATGAAAAAAATAAATTATTTGACATTAGAATTATTAAATGAAATATAATTTTATTTAATCAAGGTTTCCCAAAATTTTATAAATGAATATTTCACTTTAGAGGTTTATTAAATGATTTTATCTGAATATATATCATTTCATTGATTTTATTAATGTCTAACTAATGAACCCCCTTTCTCTACAACTTTTTTGATCTTTTAATTATTTTATTGGGATGGGGTCTTCACTGATCCTAATCCTGTATGACAATAGTTTCAAAATTGATACCAATTATATTTTACAAAAATGAATATTAATTAAATTATTTTAAAATAAAAATAAATTATTAAATAAGAACAAGGGGTTGAAATATGGTATAAAATCACATAACATTTTCATTTAGGTTCCAATTTTCACTTTATTAGTAGAAATTAAATCCTCTTATTATTTAATTATTTGTTACCATAGTGAAAAATAAAATCATTTAACTAAGGGATAATTAAAATTATAAAGTTTAAAATAAAACCAAAACTTTACTAAAATATATTTTTTCCCTATACAAATATTTAATATCGTAGATTTTAATTAATTTTCTTTTATATACACTTTTATTTATTTTAATCTATAATAAATTATTCTATTGAGAAATTTAAAAAGTTCCCCTCCCCTCTCATAAAAAATAGCACCTCTTGATCTATTTTCTTGACCCACACAAATATATTTGGTTAGGCCAAAACCTTTAAATGTATACTCTAAACATCCCTCTATTTATCCAAGAATTATTTCTTTTGGAGAAGTCAATCCAAGGAAGTCATTTTTTGAAAACAAATAAGAGATATCTGAAGAAGATGTAATGATCATAATCATGCATTTTTGTTTTATTTTTACCTTAAATCACTTACATTAATTTCTTAATATTTATATAACTTATCAATTATCTTAAATATACTTTTATTTTTTATGTTATGTTTGTGTCTTATGACTACGTGCACTTCCATCATATGGGACACACAATCACCGTTCATTTGTATGACAGACAACCGCCTTACAAACTGATGTTATTCATTTATCCATTACAACCATTAATGGTTGGATATAATGACTTATTCATTTTTTATACCTGATATATATTATTTTTATAAGATTATTATCATTATGGAATTTTTATATCACAAATACCTTCATGATCTTTATTTTGTGGGAATACGATAACATATTACATGTGTGTGGAAGACCATCGCCTCACAAAGAAACGTGATTTGTTAACTCTTTAAATAGAATGTATTGAGGATGGTTTTAATATAAATAGGTGATATATATGACATAAAAGTAAAACTATAATTTCAATATATGATATAATTGTTTTCTTTTAATATGAAAAAAATGAAAACATTGTTCATGCGTACGTACGACCTACCATCTCCACTTACAATGTATTTTATTTTCTACCTCTAACTTTATAAATCATCATAAATACATATATAATTATTATATATTATATAATTATTATAACTTTGGATATTATTAAATCATGATCTATGTTATTTGACAAATAATAAAAAGTCATGACATGTACAAAAAACAATGTGATTATTACCCAAAACATGACATTAACATGGAATTGTTAATAAATTATTAATATAAATTCATAAGTAAATAACATATTGTATTATATATAAAAATATGGTTATTTTTATATGTATAATAAATTTATATTTATTATACTAAAGGTTTTAATATGTACGATAGAAGTCTAGACTTAATGTAAGGGGATTTAGAGTCTCACTTTTATTTCTATGAGATTTATGCGATATTCACCGTTAGTTTTTGTGTTGTGTATATAATAAAAATAAATGTAATATATGATTTCTATCATAAATTTTATGGATACTTACAAATCAATTTTATGATCTCTTTTTCCAGGGGTTTATAGTTCAAAAGATACCAAATCGGTAGGGGAATCTTGTCTCAATTTGATTTCATTGAGACACATGTTGGGTTATGAACATATATTTTTTAATAAGTGTATATAATATCTTTCGAAATGATGTATAATGAATCTATTTTATTGCATGATATTTTTAGTTTTATGTAATGTTATTCTCTCTTCAGGCTTAAATTTGTGTTCTTTCAAAATACTATTTTCCAAAAATGTATTAAAAGTAAAATAATTGATCATTTATGAAAGGAAAACTATATAAAAGATATTTGAAATTGTTTTAAAGTATTTATTAATATTTTTTTAATTTTATTTTAACTGAAAATGTTTTAGTATGTATTTTATTATTTAGAAATTATTTTTTCAATGTATAAAGGGTATGTTCCTCAAAATATGTTTTCAAATACTCTTTCAAAATTATTTTTCATCTAAGATAAAATCAATTTGTGTTACCTATTTCTTAATAGGGATATTATCCGAGGATATCATTCATATTATTTTGTTGAATGATTTATGTTTTGATGGAATGATGATTATGAATCCGTTACTTTTCAATGAGAGATGCTATGATGAAATGTATATAAAAACCATTTCTTATCATGGTTTATGACATGAAGAATAATTTATTTTCTCATGGAAGATATATATATGATTTCATTATTTGATGGGTGATAACTATACCTCCCTCCAATCCATTGGGTAAGGATTTATAAATCATTAGGTATATCGGTTTGGTATTTACCTAAATTCATTTTCACAATTCTCTATGTGATTCTAGATTTCAAGTCCATAAATGTTTGTGAGGGCCTGGAATATATATAAATATATATATATAAACAAGGGTCTGGTTATGTTTCCTTAACATAATGAGTGATCCTTTTTCTATTTAAACATGTTAAAAAATATAAACATTTATCTGTATTAAAAAAATTCATGTCTTATGTCAATGTTACGATCTCATGGATTAAGTTCCTTTTTTAACTTATGATTAATATCATAAGAACTAGCAACTTTTTTTTCACAATTAATGTATAATATCAGGGACATGCAGTGTCTGATCTCTAAAAGTTATGATTTTGATATTATACCCTTACTTTATGGTTACGTATCTCCCATGATTACCCTTAATGAGATTATGATCTCCCCATTTCTTATGTATTCTTTCCCCAAGATTAGGAAGAATCTTTTTAATTAGAAATAATGAACGGAAGAACTTTATAGAAGATATTTAAGATCATCTCGAAAATTAAAATATTGTGTTCCAAGTTTCGAAATGTACTAAATTTTTATGATCCTTAGACATGTGTTTTTGTAATGAAATGAATATTCATCTAAAGTATATAATATCCTTGTATGAAAATCTGGGGTTTTTTAGTTCGTATCAAAGCACAAGTTTAGTCAGCCTTTGTAAACATGGATATGAAAACCTTATTATAATCTCAAGGATTAGTCTATGTATAGTTTATAGTCATATTTGTTTTAGTGAAAGTCATAAATAACATATAATAAAACATATGGTGTCATAGATTAAAATTTATAAAAGGTTTTTTTTAATTATGTTGTTTTATGAAAATGATTTGTATTAATCACGCTATGATTTCTAGTTCTAGTCAATTGATGGAACCTAAAGTAATTGTGTTAATGAGGAACAAAATGGGAAATGAAATCATTTCCCTCAGAACTATCCAAATTTTATTGAAGTTTGAATAAAACCCCTCATTTTTATGACAACAAAACTTTATCAATTCAAAAATATTATTGAGCTTCTGAATTACCAAAAAAGTGAGCTATGTTTTCATGAATCCTGCTTATGGAGACATCTACCTTCTTTTAGTTGAATGACTGATCCACTAGTTTCTGAGAAATGAATATTTTCTACAAAAAAATATTTTCATTCTCCATTATTTTGAACAAAAAAAATTATTCTGGAAACTTTTAATTTGGATAGAGAAGTGAATCACTGGTGAAAATTTATCAAGAATACGAGGAAATAAGAAAACAAATGACTCCATATGTTGGTATGAGTTCAAGAACATATTTTTTGGGTATGTACCTTCCTTTTATTATTCTTAAAAAGGAATATTTATTTTTCCCTTTAATATTTAGGTTATGATAAGAAATTGATGATAAAATTAAAAATAAACACTAAAACTATTGAAATAAGAATATTATATTTGCATTATGCCCAATTTCTAGAATGGAACTTGGATGAAATTATATTAAGGGGACTTTTAAATGTTTTAGCTGTAGGAAAAATGTTCATATGACATTTGAATTCAAATGTAGTGGAAATAATGAGAAATCTACAAAGATTTTATCTCCCACAATTTAGTGCTTCAATTGAAAGGAGTTTGGGAATTATGCAAAACAACCCCTAATACAAAGACTAATTTGGATGGTAAACCAAAAAAATATTTGAGGAAAAAGGAAAAAAGGGAAATAATATTCTATAACAATTAATGAACTGAACCACGATAATTAGGGAATATTTATCCTTCTCTCCTATTTCTGAATTTCATGTTTAATTTTGAATGAATAATACCAATGAAAATATTATTTTTCATCCATTATTTAAATTTAATGTGATTATCTATAAGGATTTTTTTATAATAAAATAACATATTCTATCTTTATAATGACGATGCCATTATTTAAATGGAAAATTTTTTTAAAATAAAAGTTCATATATAAATAATGAAGAATAATGTCTGTACTCAATATGGTTTTTAAAGTTATTAAAATGTTTTAGTAGAATACATGATGATGGAATTCACATGTTTAGTATATGAAAATTATTAGCATTATTAAGTTGTTTGGAGGAATAACAATAAGTTATTTCTTTTTATTTAGAAAATTTATTTCTAATGACATGGATTTTTATATTTTGATAAGTTTATAGGAGTAAAAATTTATGAAATAGTCTATGTTTAACATTGGAAGAGGATTTAGAGAGTAATGGCTTACTTCACTATATGATGATTTATGCATATTAGATAACCAGTAAAAAAAATTTGTGAGGATAATGAAAGACATAAAGACTTACTTATCTTCAAATTATGGATAATATGGTCTTCTAGTTCATTTTGAATTAAAATTTTAGCCTCATTTCCTAGAGTATGATATGAAGTGAAAATTAATAAAGACACAATCATGGATTAGATTGTTCTTATAAAATGGAAATAAATCAAGTAAGTTTATCTTTTCACAAAAATAATTCAACTTTAGGAAAAGAAACCTGAAAAAATATTATAATAGTAGCTTCATTTCCGATGAATCAAAGAGTCCCTTCGATTATCAAATATTTATATTATCTGATGTATAACATTATAATGACCATGTTCTCTATCACTCCCCGTATAACATGATAGTTGGGAATCCCTTACATGATAATGCTTTTAATTTCCGCTAATGTTCTATAAATTGAAATTATAGTTATATGGTGATATTTTAATTTTACTTTACCTATTTTTAAGAAGTTTTATTGACCATTTTTATTATATGGGTTTCCCACAAAGAAATTCTCAAACACCCTAATTTGATTTTCGAAGAGAAATTTCAAATTTCAAGGATACGTTTTCAATTTTTAAATTCTTGATCATATTAGAATATTATATTTTCAATTGAATATTCCCCAAAATCTATCACAAGTTCATGATGTGGTCCAGGTTTCTCTCTTGAATATGTACATACCATATCCTTCACATGTACTAAACTCGTAGGTCATACCTATGTAGAATGATATTTATTTTGAAGGGAAACCAGAAGAAATTATAGATCATAGAGATATAGTTATACAAAATGAGACCATTCACCTGTTTAAATTTTTTGGATTACCCTCCAATTATAGGAATCTACACAAGAACTTTAAGATAATATAAGGAATATTTATCCTCATTTGTTTTTGTTAGAGTGAATAATTTTGAGTGTGAATTTCATTTTAAGGGTAGTATAATGTAACACCCAGAGTTTTTATGATTTTTTCAAATAAATTAAAATTGTTTAATGAATAGAGTTTTATGAAACATAAAACCAATAATTAGTTTTATACAATCATTAATTACGCATAACATATTTTTGTTTCTTTTGCTACATGCAAGAATAATTGTGTCTTCTGTATCACACTACAACAAGTTTCGTAAATATCTTGTGATACATGAAAAAAGAGGAGTTTTAACAAACAATAATATTGTATTTATTATGATAGTTATCACATAGACACTATAATGGAGGGAATTAATTGGAATAACTGAATTTTAAAAACATGGTTTAAAAATCAATTCTTTGGTTACCATGTAATTGGAAAGTAAGATAAAAACCGATTGAAAATAAAGGATTTGTTTTTATAAAAAACCATTTTTATTCCACCAAATGCATAGTATCTTATTTAATAAAATTAATAAATTTTATTTCATGATATTATTTAAATTTATATGTTATATATTCAATTAAATCCAATCATTTTTATAGTCATAAATAAAAATAAATCTATTTTAAGCATAATATCTATATTTTAATAAAATATGATTTTTATAATTTTTAATGGAAGACATGTTATATAACTAAATTCTAACAATTTTTTAAATTTTATTTGAAAAAATATACTTTATTTAAATATTTCTATAAGAATTATATTGGTTTAATTCTTGGGGTTTTTCTAAAAAGTTTCATCTCTTGGTAAATTATGTAAATACTGAATTTAAATTCAAAATGGTATTTTCATCTAAAAAATATATAATGGTAAATTATATTTTAAATATGTTTAGAAGTAAAAATAGTTCAGTTATAAATCCATGAATCCAACAAGGATTATTGGAATCATTTTTATATTTAATTTCTAAAAAAATACTTAGTGATCTTTTCAACCTTTTCACTTAATGACCTAAATTCTCGACCCGTCAATGAGATAAATGTTTATTTAATTTTTTCCACTTTTATCCTTTGATTTTTTTAAGAATGGATTCTTTGTTTTGAATCATAAGGAACACATTTATTATATATGTTCATTTTAGTTATGGATAATATTAATAGTATACTTAGTAATTGTTTTACCAAGGTTAATAGTAATTCGGGTAATGAAGGGTAATAATAATATTATAAAGATTATAAACTGACCCTAAAACATTACCCACCTATATTGGATTATTTATTTTCATCCATAATGATTAAATTATCATTTATATAACCTATTATTTAAATTTGGATGAGATTATAACTAATATAATATTCTATTCTATGAAAAGTCAAACTTGTCATTCTCTTGTTCTTAACAAGTGAAATATTTTTAATATTAGGTTATCTAGTGGATATATTCAAAAACAAATAGTAATTTGAAATATTAGACAATTAAATTCATCAAGTAATTTTATTTTTAATTTTTAGTGAAAAATAAATATCATAAATAATTACATAATGATGAAGAAGTTACTATTCAATTAATTAAAATATAAATTAAATGATAATAAAAATGTTAAAAGAAGTATAATTTGAATTAATTAAGGTTATATTATAATTTTATAAGAAAAATATATCATTTTAGGGGTGTATTAAATTATTATATTTCAAATATATTTTCTTTTATTATTTTTCTTAAAGATGAAGTAATCAATAGTGTCAAAATTTACACTATTGATATTTTATGAAAATTATATTTTATTTATTTTTTTAAAATAATTAAAATATTAAATATTTATAAGGTGATAATATATGTTATAGAATAACATATATTATCCATTTATGGTCCAATTTAAACATTATACGAAAAAATTTCATCTACTAATTATTTAATGACTTGTTGCCATAGTTAAAATAAAAATGGGTTAATATGGGGTTAATCAAAATGATAATGTTTAAAATAACACTAAAAAATTTCTAAAATATATTGTTTTATGATTTTAAAACCTTATAATATATTATATTATAATCAATTAATTTTTTTTTGGTAATTTGATATATAATGAATTTATTATAAATTAATCATTTCCGAAATTATAAAAGTGTCCATTCCCTCTCTTATAAAAGGACAACTCTTATTCCCTTAAATTAAAACATAAAAACCTAATTGGTTCGAAAAAAACCTATTGATATCCCCTCAAAAATATCATCCCATAATTCTATAAGAATTTATTTTTATGTAAATCCAACCAATGAAGCATGTTTGTGCAAACCAAAAAGATATATCTAATGAAGTGTAAAAATTCATCAATGAATGTTTTTGTTTTATTTATTATTTAAATCCATTCAATTTTATTTATTTCAGGTTTTTATAAAAACCAAATATACTAAATTTATGACAGATTTTTACATTTATGGTATGACCTACTACTCCACAAACCTCCATCAAACCTTATACACAATCATCGTCCCTGTGTTTGGAGGACTACAGCCTCACAAACCCATGTCATTTGTTCATCCATCACCACCATTAATGGCTGGTAATAATTAACGGTTTATATTTTATATATTATATATATTATTTTTTAATTTTATTATGATTAAATAATTTTTATATGACTCATACCTTCATACTTTCCATTTTTGGGAGTACGATAACGTTTTTCTTTTGTACGACGGACTACCTCCACACAAAGTGAAGTGATTCATTAATGACATTCATGAAATGTTTTAAGGATGGTTTTAATATTCATAATGTGATTAAATCATGACAATAGTAACATGACCAAGAATAACAAGTCAAAACATGTAGGAAAAACAAATTTTTTATTACCTGAAAATGATATTAACCACAAATTGGTAATAAAAGAGTAATATAAACTCATAAGAAAATAATATATGGAATTATATATATATATATATGAATATTTTTCTATGGTATAATTATAATAATATTATAGTTTCTATATAGTAGGTTTTAACATGTATAAAAGAAGTCAAGACTTATAGTAAGGGGATTTATAGCATCACTTTTATTTCTATGAGTCTTTTTCAATATTCAGCAATAATTTATTTTTTAGTGGTTTATATAACAACCATGAATGTAATATATGATATTTATTCTTAAATTTATGGGTATTTAGATTTATATTTGATGATCTATCTTTTATAGGGTTTACGGTTCAAAAGTTACCAAATAGGTAGGGTAATTTTGTCTCAAATTTCTTTCATTGGGACACAAGTTATGTTAATCACCCATATTTGTTTACGATGTGTATATATTTCCAATTGACATGTCATATAATGAATCTCCTTATTTTTATTATATTATATGTTTCGTGTAATGTTGTTCTTTCTTTGATTATAAATCTGTGTTCTTTCAAATCATTTTTAGCTAAAAATGTTTTAAAATCTGTTTAAATGATCTTTTATTATTTTTAATTTAAAATAATTTAAAAGATGTTTTAAATGGATTTAAAATAATCCATTATATGTTTTCAAGGTTACATTCAATGAAAAAGGATTGCTAAAAAATTTATGATTTAAAAATAATTTTTTCAAACTATAATGGATATTTTCCTCAAGAAATATTTTTAAAAGAACTTTCATAATTATTTTCCATATAAGATGAAATAAATTGGTATTAATCATTACTTTCTAGGGATAATATCCATGGATACCATTAAAATTATTTCACTAAATAGTTTATGTTTTGATTGAATAATGTTTATTAATCCCATTACTTTTCAATGATATATTCTTCGATGAAATGTTTAGTAATACCATTTCATTTAATGATTTCTGAAGTGGTGACGGTTTTATGATCTTATGGAACATATATTTTTTATTTTCACTTTTTATGGGTTGGATATATATCTACCTCCAATAAATGGGGTAAGGATAAATAACTCCTAAGGTATATATTTTACGCATGAACCTAATTTCATGTTAACAATTCTATGTGTTGACCTAGTTTTCATGTGCATAAATTTATATCTAAACCTATATTTCATGTACATATGTCTATGCAGGGGTTTAATTTCATTTCATTAACTTAATCAGTGATCCTATTTCTATTTATACATGATCAAAATGATACAAGTTTATGTGTGTACCATAATTTCATTTCTTATGTCAATGTTTATATCTCATGGAATATGTTCTATGATTCCCTTAGAATTCATGTCTCTTGAACTACCAATATTTACTCCATCACTCATGTATAAGATCTTTGACCTGCTGGGTATGATCCAAAAAAGTTATCATTATGCTTTTATACCCTTATATTATGCTTACATATCTTTTATGTTCACCCATACTAAGAACCTGATCTCACCCATTCCTATGTTTCCTTTTTCATGGATTATAAAGAATGGTTTTAAGTAGGAATACTAAAGGGGAATATCTTTATGGGAGATGATAAATATCCTCGAAAAAATTATATTAATTTTTTTCATGTTTTCAAATGTACAAAACTATTACAACCCCTATGCATGTGTTTGTGTAATGTAATTAATATTCATAAAAAAATTTGTAATATCCTTGTATGAAAATGTTGGTTCATTATAAAAAACCCCATTAGAATCCATTATTTTACACTTTTTCATAATCTTACACTTCAATAGTGGCATATCATTTTTGAAATGAAATGATTACATCCAAAAGTACCCTTGCATTCAATTCTAAAAGGGATCAATTCCTCAAATTCATTATAAACATATACCTTATAAATATTTCCTAAAAATCATTAATTTCACCCGTAAAATAATAATATATAATGTTAATAAGACTATGGTCTCAATTAGTAAGACAAGATCCTCCATTTAAAATAAGATTTATAAGACAAATCCCATGTTCTCAAAGAGATAATTTATTACAACTTAATCTTTTATTCTTAACAATACTCTTCAAAAAAATTATAGACACCCTATTATTAACAAATTAAGAATATTAATATATACTATTTTTATTATATTAATTGATCAATCATTATTTAATAGTTTTCATTATTAGATAAAAACAAATGAACATTCATCGTTTTTATAGACATTCGGCTCAAAGAAGTGTTGTGGTTATTTGTTCAACAATATTATTTTGGATTGTCAACAAGGATGTATTTGGTTAATGAATATTTTTGAATATTTTACATTTATAATTATTAAATGATAATTTATCAGGCACCCTCATTCAATATCAATTTTTGTAAATATAATCATCAATTATACGTACGTGTGGACTATTGCCTCCACGACTAAAAAAATTGTTTTCCATCTTAACCATTTATAGATTATTCTAAAAATGTATTTAATGATAATAAATGATATTTAAGAAATTGTTAAGCTTATGTAAAAGAAATGTAAACATTTTATGAAAAACAATCTTTACTAAGAAAATCATTATAGAATCCTCTCGTTTGAGCTTGTTTTATCACCTATGTGGACAATATAATATTATTAATATCATGAATGATTATAGATTATTAAATATTGGTAATATCATGTAATATAAATGTGTTTAATTTTTTCTAAATAATTAGATAAATGATTTATTAAATTTTAAAATATTTATTAATGCACCACCTTTGGATCACTAAACACTCCAAAACTAGTTGATCTCAATATCTTTTTTCTTGAACCATATTAATGTATACCACCTAATTAAATTTAAATTATGAATAAATAAAGACAATGATTATTTTATATTTAATAATTTGGGTATGAAGAATGTTTCACAAATAAGTTATAATAAAACATGTATCCATGAAACATATATTCAACCAATAAATGAAAAAAACAAACATTTGATGATAAAAATAAATAAAAAATGGGTATCATTTTTTGTGATAAATTTTTATGAATTATGATTCTAAATTTTATTATATTTTATTAATGATATGAAACTAGTGATCAAGAAATTTATGTTCATTTTATATGAGTTTTTTACCTGTTCAAATACAATGGATTTATAACAAGGGTCTCTTTGTCTCAAATTTAATTTATGGAAATTATACAATGATTCTTTTTATTTATTAATTTTTTCATGCTCTTCTCATATATGTTTTCCTTATAGACTAGGAAATATCCTCTAAAAATGTGTTTTGTGATCCTCCTGCAAACAAGGTTTCAACATTGAAAACTCCAAATCTTATGGAATAATAATGGAAATAAAAGGAAAATGAATAAATTTTGTAGATTATATTTGTGGTGTGGATCTCCCTAAGGATGAAGTATAAAACTACTCTTCTTTCAAAAAAAATCAATATTATTTATTATTATAAGTCAATGCTCTAGATTCTCTTCAATAATGACTCGATCATTGTAAATTATAAATTATTAGGTGTATCCCATTCAAATAAGAGAGATAAGACATGGTCCATTGTAGATCTAAAAGAATAGATTACACTTTATTGGGGTAGTAGTTAGTTGAAGAAAATTCCAATTAGAATAGTATTATTTAACATTCTTATGGGAAGAGAAAAGATTTTGGATTGGCTTGAAGAATCAAAAATGTTCACTTGAAGCCTAGATTCTTCATGATTTCTAATTGGGAGTTGAATTTTTTCCTATTAAATTACTGATACTTTACAAAAAAATGGGTTAGGTTTCAGGGACTGAATTGTGTTTTCTAGCACCTAAAAATATTTATAGATCTTGCTGCTTGTGTTGGAATTATATTGAAGTTGGATCAGTGTACAATACTTAGTGATATTGTTCTTTCACCCAAAATTATAGTTCATTCTAAATTTTATTAAAAAATTATAGATATGATCATATTTATTATAAATTATAAGAACATTGAATTTATTGTTGATTATGAATACACCCACCTTTCTGTGAGATTTGAATATATTTATAGAAAAGTCAATTAAAATATATATAATGATCCAGAAACTGGTATAGAATCATACTGATCCCAGTGGATGATATGTTCCCAATAATTGTAGTAAAGTAAAATCCATTTCTATTAAAAATGGTGATACTTTAAGGAAGAATTACCCAAGAAGATGGGTTAAAAATTAGACTAACACCTTTGACATTAAGCACAAAAGGGTAAATATTAAGCTTCACTTATTGATGAAGGTGGATAAGAGAATGAGGTGTATGTTCCATCCAAAACATTTAGAACTCATGTTATGGATGAGGTCAAATAAGTTAATTCTTCATAATGAGGATGATTCCATATCTCTAGAAATAACTCATGATATAACAAGTGTTGTTAAGTCTTTTTAAATTGATCTTATTGATTAAATAATTGGAAATAAAAAGTGTACTTAAATCAAATTAATGACAGGTTTTACACCCCAAATTTTACACATCTTTAAAAAATTACAAAGTCACCTAATATGATTTATATTGGGATTTTGAACAGTAATCAAACATAGTATCTGAGAAATTTCTCTTAAGTTTTCATTCACCAGCTTCCCATGTCCTGGATGATTCTGATAAGCATGATATTGTTCTCATTCAGAAAGGTTACTGTCAAAAAAATAACCTGGTTCCCACTATTTCAAAAGATGTCTATTTTTATGGTCAGAATCATCATTACAGAGCTTCAATAATGGATGGTATAAATATAAAAAATCATTCTTTTGTTCACCACATTTCTCTATCCACTCTGGAAGGCATGGAATCTAAAAACATTTCTATTAGAAAATATATAGAGTATGGTGAAATTATATGTTTGATTTATATAGATCCTCAAGATTCCAAGTTAAATGATCATATTCATCACTATGTGGATACAAATACAGATGAAAAAACAAATGCAGTCAATTCCCATAGAAACAGACCAGACAAGTACTAACCTGTATAAGAAATTGGAGATTTTGATGGAATTAAATTATGATATTCTATGTTTTCAAATGATGAATCCAATAAAGTCTAAAAACCTCATGAATATTAGAAACTCCAAAAATATAGTTGGTTAAAAAATTAGGGTATTCTTAATTTAGTTGTAGTGGAAATTGAACATCATATTTATGACAAGGTACCATATCTTTTTCATCACCAGGTGGCTACCGAGAATTATGAAAAAAATAAAATATTAAATTCCCATAAATATCAACTATCCAAATCCTAATCTATATAAGAAGTAACTGTTTTAGATGATACACCACGTATATCTTTTGTTACTTCCATTTATGAATCCAGTAAAGGAATGGAATAACCACATTCCTTGGATAAAGTGTAGAGATGCAGTAGCAGAAAACACAAGGGGAGATCTAATAAAGATTCAAAGGAAACACAATATCCTAATGGTCATGATATATCATACCGAAATAAGAAAGTGGGTTTTCCCTATATTGACACAAAATTAAATGAAAAAATGATTGTTCTTACAGTGAGGGAAAACGTAATGACTATCATGAAATCATTGACAAACAATAATTATGGGGGGAAAGGATAAACATATCACCATCTCAAATTGATTTTTTAAAAGAATATTCTTGTTTGTAATTCTAAGGGTCTGGAAAACACAAACACAATTGATTATATTCAAATTTTAATCTAGAAATTTAACCCTAAGCCCCTTGCTATCTCTAAAACAAAGAGAATTTTTTTGATAGAATTTTTTATTTTGATAAGATGGGTTATCAACTTATTGAAAAAAATCAATCCACCAATAACACCCAAATATTTTGGGTTCTAGTTCACTTGATTATGTATGGAGTCCATTCTACCAATTCCACAAAACATATGGATAAATTCTTCTCTTTTAGGTTGGTAATTAATTTTTTCTCTTTAATATATACATATACTAGTTATCAAGATATAATGGATCTTAGGAATAACATTCAAGATTTTTGTAGCTCACCAATTGGTATATAAAATCTTCTTAGTGATTTCAATTCCATTATTAATCATTTTGAGAAGATTGGGATTATTAAATATTCTACATAAATTAGGGACTACTGTACATTCATGGAGATTAAAAACCTACATGAAGTTAACATTATTGGTTCCAAATACACTTGGTATAGAAAACACCTACACAGAATGGTGGCCATCAAATTTGATAGATTTTGTTTCAATGATGTAGCTCTAGATGTATGGGCATCTATTTTCGGCAAAATGATTGAAAAAATAAATTTTGTTCTTTATCTTATTTCAAAAATACTTTCTTATCTGAGGTGATAAACCCAAGTTTCTATTCAAGTTCAATAATTCTTGGCCCTAAAATCCTTAGTGTAGGGAATATGTATAGTTCTCCTAGTATTCATTATTTTTAAATATTGATTCTTTTTACTTTATCTTAAAGAATAAAGTTTTTATGAAAAAGCTGAAATCATGGGTCCAAGATTTTTACTGTCACATGGATGAATATATTTGTTATCTTGAATGCTTTCTTCACATCTTTCAAGAAAATAATACTACGTGTGACATTACAATGGATATTGAGTAATAAAATATAAATACTCACAACTTCTATACACTTTGAAATCAGAAATAATATTTTGAAATGGAATCCTCAAAATTTAATGGCTTACAATGAGTAATATAAACTTCAAATTCTTTAACTATCTCCGATGAATCAGATGTCTCAAGAGACCATTTTCTATTCTTAGTGCTAACATGCGATATATTTGATAAAATAGAGGATTTTTCTTATTGGGTTGTCTCTTATTATAATAATACAATTAATTTCTCGAGAACATGTAGTGTCCTTATTGAATACATCATTTATTGGATGCTCTATAAAAAAATAATTCTGTTTTGGCAGGTATTCCCCTTCTGTTTGAGATCAAATAAGTTTTCTTTGGTCTTAACTCTAGTTTCTATCCTTGTCTCGATGACTTCAAAAACTCCATCATTCAAACATATTGGGAGATTATTCATTTTGATGTCTTCAATATTTCCAATCATTTTTCCCATAATTGTTCAACTAACATTTGAAATTAATACTGAATTCATTGCATTGAATCCTAAAATTGACAATGTGATTGAGATGCATATCTTCAAGCCTATGAATCCTTTAAAAAATATTTTCAAAATTAGTGTGAAAATTATCAAAAATATTATTGATAGTATTTCCAATAGAATTGTGAATTCTAATCAGTTTTAATTTATCAATAGTTGACCGTTTTAATATTCACTTATCACCGACATTGAATTTTTAGACCGTCTTAGGAAAACATCCAGATGAAGAAATATTACTATCATACTTTATGTGAAAAAATTACATTGACTCTTTATATTGGGGTTATGTTTGAAAGGTTTTATCAAGTTTTGACTTGGATGAAACTTTTATAAATTGGGATAATATTATTCTGAGCTTAGTATGTAGATCAATTGTTATCATGGGCTCTTGTTAGGGATATTATAGATTCTACGAAGGTGTGTAAAAATGTGATCCTCTAACTACAATCATTTTTCTATTGTGGATGATTACTAAATAATTATTTTTACGGACATGGTTAATGCTAGAAATATAAATCTCATCACATTAGTTTGACGCATAGTTGCCCCACTTATTTATCAAATGATGAAGAAATTATCCTTTTCACTCACGTTGAAAAATAATATATCAGGAAAATTAAAAATTCTTTTCTTTATTATGAATAATGTCTCTGGGTTGGAGATTAGTTGGAAAAAAAATTTCTTATACATTGGAAATAATATTCCTATGGCCAGAAAAGTGGACATTATTTATGAGTTGGGAATAAAATAAGGTGTATTTTCATTTAATTACCATGGTGATCCCATGTTTTGGGGAAAACCATATGGTGGTTGTTTTTATCACATTTTGATCCAAATTAGAAACCATTTGGATTATTATAAGGGAATGACATTTTAAATGGTATATAGGATCAATCTTGTGAAGGCATTGATTATTTTAGAAAATATTATTCATTCAGGATCTAAAAATAGTTGCCAGACCTCATAAAAAATATCCACACATCTATCATATTTTTTTTCTCAAGTAGAATCATCCTTTATATAATAATTATGATTATATTAGGAAGATATTTTGGTCAATCGGTTGATTATTGGGGTATTGGAATTAAACATATTCATATTTTTAATCAATATCTACATTCTTTATTTATTTGAAGGTTCATAAATGAGAAGTATTAGGCACTGAATTTCAAGAGTTACAATTTCTTAAACATAATAAAAACTTGGAATCCTAACAATATTTACTCTTCCATCTGGCCTTCTCTTAAGGAATCATTCCCTAGTATTATAGTGGATTCTCACTGGATGGTGGATTCCATTTATTTTATACGTTTCTAGTTATATAACTAGACATATAAGCCTCTTATTAATGCTCTAAACTCTACTATTTGATCCCTCGACAAAAATATGTTGTCAAAGAATAAAATTGAGGTTTTATTGGATTCAATTCTTATAGAAATCAAGGATCTGTTCAGGAATTACACCTTTATTAATATATATTGATTCCTTAGATTTGGAACCTTTCCATAATGTGATACCCTCCTCAAATGTATTATATCAAATGGTTGTACAGGGGTAGTTAAACAACTAGTCTAGGATCAGGAGAAAATTTTAGATAATTCTATCCACATTTACCCTCTTATAGAGGGATATGCATTCTATGATTCAAACTGGTGATTTCCTATTTCTTTTTGGCATGGAAACGTTCTTTAGAATTTATCTATGTAAAAATATTATGGATTATATTAATCACTTGTTTCTTAGTTGTGAGTCCAATACTGTGTTATGCACTGCAATTTATTCACGATCAGTATACCTTGTGCTACACTCATTAGGGACCATATCTTAGAATGTGTCAATCTACATCTCTCCTATAATATGATGAACATATTTATAATATAAATCCTAGAACTTACCTATCTAATATGGACCATCCGAAAAAATATATACATGAGAATACATGATTCCTCCTACAGTTGTTAATAGTCAGAAATATGGCCTTAGAAAAAAATGGAAATAGAATTTAAAATGGTTTTTGTGATAACTCTATATATGATTTCACTATGATAATAGTTTTTGCAATCATATGTAATTATTATTCTCCTTCTGAAAGACTAGAAGTCTTATGGATATTTCTATTTCCAGGCTGGGTCAAATGTAATACAGATGGAGATTTAGGAGGAAATCATGATACCTCTGAAAATGGTGTGATACTTATAAATCATTAAAGACAATCCTTGAGGTGCCACTATGGTCCCTATTGGAACCATCATAACTCAAGATGTTGTGATGCTTAAAATTATCAATGAGGTTGAAATCAAAACTCAATGTGGTTTATTTAATTTGGTGCTTGAATGTGATTCCACCAACATTGTGTAGGCTATCATAATTGAACCATTATATACTCACGAAGGTTTAATATAATGCGGAGCAATTTCATAGACTACATACTCTCCATGAATTAAATTATCTAACACACATATCATGTAGAAATTTATTGGGTTAATGTGCATGAAAATAATGTGATAACTTATTTTGAATTGACCTTTCCCAAGGACATATTTGATAAACCTAATTCATTTTTCAAATGGAATTATTCTAAAATTATTTATTTAATGTTTTGTAATATTTTTTTAATAATGGTACCCTAAATTTCAGAAACTCATCATTTTCTTAAAATAAATTTTTATGGGTTCTTTCATCTCAATATTTATTCATTTAAAAATAATGTGTATTAACCAATTTTCCCTTTCATTTGGTATATATATATACACACAGTGGTTTTATTTTATCATAATTTTCCATATAATATAATTTATTTACAAATCTATCTTGATATCCCTTTTCATGGGAATTTGATTCTAGTTTTTCTAAATTTATATAGTTTTTTGATAACTAAAATCACCTTTCATTGAGTTATAACACTTCTTCTTGATCATATATCATCTATTCATGGTTTATTTGACCCAAATATTTAATATTTTAATTTACATTTCAATCCAGGGAATGTGTAACTTTTCATTTAAATATTCCACTATGCTGAATTTATTCCAAATAAATGTTTTACACTTTTAATAATATTTTTCATCATTCCAAAGAATTATCTTTATCATCAATTACATGTATTCTAATGTTTTTCCAAATTATATTAACTAGTGATTATTTTTAAAATGGTTTTTTAAAGTTAAAATATAAAATTTAAACATAAATCATGATTTAAAAGTGAATTTAAATGATGGTGTTTTATGAAAGAAATCATAAGGTGTATTAATGACTCCTCAAATAATGTTTTGGAAATAATCTTTCATTAATAAAATTTCTTTTGAAAAATCCTTTTATCTATTTTAATGATTAACTTTTGAAATTTTTTATCATGATTAATTTCATTCATTTTAAAAGGGAATATTTTTATAGAGTTTCCCAACCTTTCAAAATTGGTTATTTCATCTTAATTTTCATTTTAATTTTCTAATGCTATTAAAAAGGAATTTTCCATCTATTCCAGTATCCTTAGTTTTTATTATGTTACACTAAGAATATATTTTTAATTTGTTATCCATATCCATTTTGTACATTTCTTATGAAATTTTCAAAGATTGTTTTTTGTGAAACTCATCTCTTTTCCATGGGATAATTATATGATATTCAATGTATGAATTTTTTCATTCCCTAATGGAAAATGTTTTTGAAGATGATTATTTTGAAGAAGGTTAGGGTCCTATATTTATCTAAAATGCATTAGCTAAGGATTTATACCATATTAGATTATTATGAGATCATGTATTAATGCTTGCTCCTCTATAAGAATTCGATATGGATTCTTGAACCACTATGTTATGGTAATAAAGTAGTGATGTTTTCTCCTTGATGTTCATGGTAATCAGTTAGAGATTTTCGCACCACTCCATGAGTCAGGTAGTGATTCCTGCTCCATCATGATATGGGAAAAGGGTAGTTATTTTTACCCAAATATTTTATGATTATTATCTTATAATAGTGAGATATTTTATAGTTATACATCATTTTAATGAAAATGTATATTTTTATGGAACTTATTATGTTTTGTGTATCATGTTTATTATCTCATGTTTCTACACTATTATGCCATGGTATATGATTTCCTTTTTGAGTTTATATATCTTGATATAAAGAAATATTGAATTATAATATTATTTTATGTTCCTTTTAATAATATATTTCCCCTACTCATGTAATTACTCATAGGAATATGATCTGACCCTTGATGAAATGTTGATATGTTTTTCCCTTATTGAGCATTTCAGATCATCCAATTATTTTGTTCTTTTTTCACAAAGACATTATTTACATGACATTATTTAGAAGTATGTTTCATATAGAGATCCTTTTTGTAATATATTAAAGATATGAAAATGAAACATTAGTATCTAAGAACAAACATAATTTTTGGATGATAAATAAGTTGGAAATATTCTTTAAAGATAAAAAACATTTGATTCATGGGACTACATAATTATTGTAAATACCCAGACCTAGTAGCTCGTATACAGTTCTATACTTTACTATATCGGTATGATAGAAAAACACATTGCATCATGAATGACTGAATAGTATAGTATTTTTAGAATTCCAGATACAAATATTAGTTTTACATTAAAATTTGATAGGAAAATAAGACAGAAATTCCATTGGAAACTCTCATAACTCCTAGATTATTTCAGAAATATATTCATAATAAACAACATTACATTCTAGGGAAAATAGATCATAAGAAATGGATGAGATCAGATTCCCTGTAAGGGTATGTAATATAGTTGAAGAAAATATAAACAATAAGGCATGGTGAATTGCTAAAAAAATATGACATTAAAACATATTCATGAGAAAATTATGGATTCAATAGAAGCAGAATAAATAATTCCATATAAATAATCACATAGTAGTGAAGATTAAACATGGATATTATATTAGTATAATAATCACATGGATTATAAATTTATAATTTAACAATGAGGGAATGAATTTGGACATCATAAATAAATCATTGAGGCCTCAACTAAGACTTCTGAAAATAAATGGTTAAGGCCTCAGCCATATCCATTTATGTTTTGTCTTATGAGACCAACTGATGCACTTAGATGATATAGAGGGACTCACCCATAAATTTATTAATCAAATTAATTCCACTTATTAATGGGTTTAAACATAAACAATATATACATATAAAATGTAAATAACATTCTCCATTCTGAAAACATAATCACTTACCATTCTGTGTATCATGGTGAATGGTAAGATAAAACATATAAAATAAAAATAATCTTAAATAATTTAATAAAACATGGTAGTTGATAATCATAAGACTTAAATCTCATTAAAGAATAATATTTAACATAAGTGTTGAAATTTATAAAAATAATTTCACAAAATCATCGATGAATTATTGATGGAAATACACTTTTTTACTTTGCAATGAATTGTTCTTTTGGAAGAATCATTTTTATTTTTAATAATTGTTTATATAAAACTAGAAATGAAAAAAATATAGTGTTTAATGATAAAATTAGTTATTTTTTCCAAATAATGGAATCCAAAAACATATTATGGATGTTAGTTGATAATTGGTAAGAAATCGAGAAGTTCCCTTTAATTAGGCTTGCGTATTCGGAAGAATTGAGAAGGGAACATTGTAAAACATGTATTCCCCATAAAAGAAAATGAATAGTTTTGGATACATGATTTTGGAATATATAAATATAATTTATAATAATTATATAAAAAATTATTCATTACATTGTTGTAAATAGGGATAAAACATAACCTGAATAAAAATATAGATTCGGGAAGAAACCCTTAACACTTTGAAAACAATCATACCATATTCCCCATAAAATAAATGGCCACAATATAGGACACTAAATACTATAAAGATATATAAATTCATTATATTATAACTAAATTGGTAGTATACATACACCTCACACAATAAATAGTTGTGAATAAGTCATATCACATTGAAAGAAAATGGAAATTAGGATACCCTTACCTGATGTCTGAAAGTGTTATGAACTTGTACCTAATGTCCTAGATAATGAAATTAGATTAATTAATAATTTAATTCATAACCTATTAATCATTTATATTACTTAGTTTAATTCTATTTCGTTCATCTATGGCCTTCTTGAGGTGTTATGAGATTCAATTTTGTCATTATAGAGTATTATTTTCCTTGTCTTTCATGATCTATTTATTTTTACATGTATATGGAAGATATTGTATGTAGGGTCATGAAAAGTTTTCCCAAGGGAAGAAAATACTCCCAAAATCACTTTGAAGAAGGAACCGAGTATTCCCACAAGTCTAAAAAGTTACTGACTGACTGAAAATTTCATTTTTAATTTATTTAAAGCTCAAAAGGTACAAGCTCCCTCTCCAAAAGCTCATGGAGGTCTAAAGTGGTGAAGCCCAAGGGAATCCCCCTGGACAAAATTCTTACATACCCGGGGTAAGGACCCCACATTCAGAAACACCCTTCGAGGATCCGCCGGACCGCTCTCTCTAGATAAGGCATCCGCCACAAAATTTGCTTCTCTCGGAATATGGCGATAAGTACAATCATTAGGCAGCAAAGAAGCACATCTACGAACGGTATAAGTATAGTCCCATGGCACCTTCACGTCCCCATGCAGAATTCGGAACAGGATCTCGGAATCTGATTCAACTTCGGCGCAGACCAGGAAAAGACCGGTACAAATTTCCAAACCTGAGAGCAGCGCATGAATTTCCGCCCCTAAGGAATCCCCGGGGCCGTGGAAGCTGCTGAAAGACATGATAACCGAGCCATTTCCGTCGCGCACCAGCCCGCCTCCTCACATCAGACCGTCAACGAAGGAGCCGTCAACATTCAGCTTGAGCCCCAATAGAGGGGCTGTCCATTTTACCCAACGACCCGGCGACCTGCTTACCTTTGGTCTATGCAGGAAATCACAAAGCCACTGAGAATTCTGCCCACCTTTCAGCAGGTTGCATAACTCAAAAACTAGACTTTTCATCTTAACCCTCATTACGGAGAGGGACCACCAGCTCTCAATACGCGCCCTATTCCGTGCCTCCCAGATCTTCCAGAAAATAGCCGTAAGCACCACGCCGCAGATTTTAGACTCCATCTCATCCTGCCCCGTACCTGAAAACCATCAACCAAGAAACTCCTGCATGGAGGAACATACCGAATTGTACCTGCCCCTAACATCCAAACAGGTCCATAGATAAACAGCCCAGTCGCACTTAATAAAAAGGTGCAGAAGAGACTCCGCCTGGGGGTGAGCACAGCAGAGACATCTGGAAGAAAGGTTAATACCTTTCTTCTGGATATTGTCATCCGTCGCCAGAGCTTGTTTCCTTTCCCTCCACACCAGAAACAACATCTTGGTTGGAAGTTCTTTGCACAAAAGGCGCGATCCCCACTCATCACGAGTATTCCCCTGGCTGAGCATACGCCAATAATCCTTCCCATTGAAGACCCCAGAGCTGGATTCAGTAAAACAAAGTATGTCGGCGACCTCTGAAAACATAATCTTATTACGAACCTCACGCTTTTCCGGAATAAGAATTGCCTCAAGAAATCTGGGGTGGCGGTAGGCTTCTTTGACAGTAAAGTCCGGGACTGGGCAGTGAGGGAAGAAGAGTTTCTCCCCAATCCAGTTGTCTCGCCACATGTTAATGTCCCCATGACCCATTGAACCAAGTCGATTGTGAACCGCATCGCTGAAGGACTCATGCGCTCAAAGGTCATCAGTGTACCGTCTCGCGAATTAAGTAGTTCATAGAAAACGAAATGCGAAAGGATCCACAAACCATGATCGTGAACTGTAGCCTCCAGAAACCCTAGTAGATCAAGTTTTTTGTTGTTCATGATATATCTTAATGGGCCTCCACATGCCTGAAAGGGTCATCTGACTAATGACAGTCCCCACAGGCCAACACATGTCCTTTCCAGTGTGCTTTGTCCTCACTCACACACACCCTGGGAAACTTCCCAGAAGGTCACCCATCCTGATCACTACTCCAGGCCAAGCACACTTACCTGTGGAGTTCTAATCAGACATGCTACCGAAAGGAAGGTGCACCTTGTTGACATTAGTCATATCAATTATTCATTTAACCCTTTATCATTTAGGGATGTTACAATCACCCCCCTCCCCTTTAGAGCACAACGCCCTCGTTGTGGGCCCAACATCTCAACCCAGGCAGTGCACCGCACTTAAGGCTGGGTACCACCTCTAATACCAAATGTGACAACCGGGTCCGGGTGATAGCACAACCACCCCGCCTTAACATGGCCGTCGGGTCCTGGCCCACTAGGTACCACCAGTTGCCCCGCAGACATGTGGGGCCCACCCCAGGGTCCACCCACATGTCTGCACGGGTCATTTTACTAATTACAGTCCCCACAGGCCAACACTTGTCCTTTCCAGTGTGCTTTGTCCTCACTCACACACACCCTGAGAGATACACTATCTGATGGGAGAGCGCTTTACAGTCTTTTCTGATCATCAAAGTCTCAGGTATATCTTCTCACAGAAGGACCTGAACCTGAGACAACGATGATGGCTCGAGTTCCTCCAGGACTATGACTTTGAGATAGTATATACTCTTGGTAAGGGGAACATAGTAGCTGATGCTCTCAGCAGGAGGATGGGCATTCAGCTACTTGAGGAGGCGACAGAGCAGCTAGCCTCTTTGCAGATATCCTTCGTGGATAGAGATGGAGCAGCCTTACTTCAGTCACTCATAGTCACTCCTCCACTTCTACAGCTACGGTTCCGAGAGTCGAGCATGACGACAGACCACCGAGCGACGAGGCCTCGGTGTAGGGCCCTTTGTCAGCAGTGGCACCGGCGGTAGCACTACCCGCCGAGCCACCGATGCTTCCAGCACCAGCCACTGACGATGCACGTCGCCTAAGCGCACTGCATGAGTTTCAGCTCCAACGACCACCCAGGATTCGTGGTGAGATGGACCCCCAGGCAGCCGAGGACTGGCTGGAGGCAGTCGTATGAGTTTTCAGGCTAGTGAGGACACCAGCAGACCTCATGTTGATCCTCGCTGTGAGCCTACTACATGCAGCAGCGGGCCGATGGTGGAGCTTGATGCTCCAGGTGCACGATAAGGCATCTCTACTTTGGACGGACTTTGAGAGCCTCTTCCGCTCAGAGTTCGTCCCAGCCACCCTCCGTGCGGTGTGCATTCAGGAGCTTCTTCAACTGTGGCAGGGAAGCATGACGGTCGCTCAGTACTCGGTGAGATTTACCGATCTCTCCCGCTACTCGACCGACATGGTATGGGACCCATTCTTCCGGGCCCGGACCTTCGAGTAGGGATTGAGACACGAGATCAGGGAATCGCTGATATCCCTCAGCATTCCGACACAAACAAGAGTACTGGAGTGGGCCCTTTTGATCGAGATCATTCTTGCTGAGTCTACACCAGCGTCGAGACCCACCGGAGGGCGGCACGTAGCAGAGTCTTCTGCAGCAGGCAGTCAACGGATGACTCAGGGGTCCAGGCAGACCGGACCCTCAGGAAGACAACCTCAGGACACTAGTTTAGCAGTGCGGGGCACACAACGCGGAGTCAGTCATTCGAGAGGCAGACAATGTTACTCGTGAGGCGGGCAGGGCCACATGGCTCGTGACTGCCTGACCCGCCATGCCGAGGAGTAGTGGAGCTATCTGTACCCACCCTTCAGGTGGGATTTCCAGTGGACAACTCAGTGTAGCGGCTTTTACTTTACAGTTGTTGTTTTCCCTTTCGAGTTGTACTTTACTTTCAGTTTGGGTTTGTATACTAGCCATTTATTTTTCCGCACTTTCAGTTGTACTCTATTTTTACTTAGTGATTACCTTTCCGCTTGCTTACTCTATGGTGCTTGTTTACTTTACAAAGGCAATGCCTTCCCTTTTTACCGGGATTTACGCCTTGGTGCTAGTCGCCATCCCCTGGCCTATGGAAGGCGGGCTTGGGGTAGTCACGGCACGGGCCCCGAGGACGGGTCGTGACATGCCCATAGATAAATTTTCTCTAATGCCCTATAAAAGTAGAACTACTGGAACTAAGGGCGGAAGGACAAAAAAATCATGAAGGGGCCCCATAGGTTGGAAGAAAGAATTAAGAGAATACTCCATATTTAATAATGAATCATCAGTGATGCCCTAATTAAAAATCACACTCTCTATAAACATAACTAGCCACGAACCCAAAAAATGGGAACTTAATAATAATAATAGAATTGAGAACCTAATTAGAGAAACTGCCAACCACATATTTCCCACCGATTAACTCATTGCGAATGATAATCCCCTAGACCCTCATTCAATATGGTGTTCCATGTAGTCCACCGCTACACATATTTAACTCAGTGTAATGTACCACATCAGTATGCAGATGGATCCCAAAGCAGCGTGACAAACTACGTCTAGGACCACATACCACCATAGTGCCCAATGTTACATACCCATTCTCGCATAATACATCGGTACGTGGATGAACCCTTATCCCTCATACCACTATGGTACGTAGAGCTTCCCCCCATCCAACGTAAGAAACTAGTATTTAGAATGGGGTGTTTTCATAAAATCTTTCCTTCAGTTCCAATATCTCCCCTCTATTACCATCTATTCCTTTATAGTCCCTCCACAAACAAGTCCCATGGTATCAAGCTGAAGACCCCTTTAAATCCACTGAACCCATATGATCAAGCCATCAGATGAATCAGCGTGCTCCTTTGAGTCTACATACCAATTTCAAATGGAATCACGTAGTCTCTCCCCACAACATTTCAGGCTCTGGGATGTTTTTGGGACTACATTCCCTTGGTAACTTGGATTCCAAGTTTCGAATGCCAATGTGAACCTCCACATTCTAGGGATTAAGGGTGATCACCAACTTTTACATTCAATGAGGAATGGTGATTAGTCAAAGGGATGGTGTTCACTTCCCCCTGTGACAAGGAAGACTCTCATCCCCTTCCTAGAATGGGTTCTGAGGGACTCACACTAAATTAAGTACCCAATCTTCTGAGGTTGAGATTGATGACCTTTAAATGTCATTTCACATTGAAAGTTTCATCACTCTGCACCCTCACCCACCATCACCCCATCCTCTTCCACTGTAGGCTTGTCCTCTCCCACTAGCAGTAGAGGTAGCATGTGGTTGATTGGATCTCTCACATCATTTTGATTTTCACACCAAGCATGACTCACATGGGCATAGTGATTTATGAATATTACAACATACACAAGATTATGAACAATGAGAACTCTAATTATTGATCAAACCAGGATACATAAGATGCCTTCTTAAAGGCCCAAGATCAAAAGGGTTCCCATCAAAAAGGGTTCACCCAATCATGTCTCCTCAAATGGGAAGCTTCTATGCGTAAGCCCGAGAAATTTGGAACTATGAGAAATCAGATTCCTAATCAAACTAAGATACATAGGATGCATGATTGAGGTCCCAAGATCAAAAGGGGTCCCATCCAAAAGGGTTTTCCCAATCATGTCTCCTCAAATGGGAAGCTTCTATGCATAAGCCCCACCAATTCTGAACAATGTGGGTTCTGATTCCTCTCTGGAGGATATATAGGAAACCCATCATACGGGTCTAATCCCAACATCAAGTCACCTCCTATCCCCCTAGATGATGTCAAACTCTAGAGTTCTTTATTGTACGGCTCAAGTCAGCAGTACCTCTGTAGCATCAAATACAAGTATTCCCATGATGATCCTACACACGAAGGGTATCCCATGGACACACTCTTTGGGAATGAACCAATGATTCATGAACATATGAACACGATATAAATCAATAGGAGAGTCCCATACATGGTAAACCCCCCCCCCCCCAAGGGGTGTGGTGAGCCCGACTTCCCATCCTCATGACCAATGAAGTCCTTAAGTGTCATTGGTTGAATCATCCACCATTGAGAACCTACCTTTGGAAAGATTGTACATGGATCATGGATAGCAGGGCCATTGGGTGTTTCATGCTCCACGAATAAACTCGTGGTATACCATATGCGGAAGTGATATCCTAGGAGGAGTGAATCCACAAGTACATGACCCCATGAAATTTTTGGTTGGGACCTTTTAACTACGAAATCTATATCATAGAACATAAGGGGTAAATTACCCAGTCCCATCGTGGTTAATCAAACCCTAATTTAATGGATAATGATGCCAAACAGTTAGAAATAGAATAAATGGTGAATTTTACAAGAACCACTATCTATTAAAAAATGGACGGGTGATGATTCTTGTCGGGCCATTTTCTCATCACCCCAAACATGCCACCTTGGAGGAGAAATGAAAATGGTGAACCCAAAGTGAATCTTTAACCAAGGTGGAGGTTCTACCCCAATGATAATAGACACAAATTGATATTGCACGTTAGAACATTTGGTTCTCCCCTGTATGTGCCAAACACACCTCTTCGGAGGCAAAAAAAAATGGTTAACCCGACGTGAATCCTTAACCAAGGTGGCAGTCTTACCCCACTAATGCCCCTTTACCCACCAACAAAAAAAAGTGAGGGGAAGGGGACCATGTGAATTATCGAATATTCATATTTTTAATGGAATGCTACTTTGACATGGTTTTGAGATCTTTATGTCATATATGTATGTTTTATGTTCCTAAAGGGAAACCTTTGATACAAATGAAATCCCGAAAACCGATACAAACACACACATCAATGATCCCACAGGCGGCTGGGGCCCCAATGAAGAGAAGGACCCCCTCACCTACCTAGTGACTTCAACGATGGGTATCCAACACACCGATCAAAGAGTACCATTGAAATGATACTCTCCACGAGGTGGAGGCCACGAGACAAGTCCTCCTGTCTCCAAAGGCATGCGAGTCGCCAACTCATCTGTGACTGGAGCCCCAACACAAGGCAGCCCCAGTGGTCATCCCAAACCATTTCAGGAGCATTTCCATGGAATGATACAACAAGTACCTCCCTTATCTTTGGTAGGTTGATTAAGTCAATAATGAAAACTTCATCTCAACTGCATACGGGTCGTAGTCAAACACCCCTTCTAGAGAGAGTCACAACTGACTTCTGACAACCATACCACCTCCCGCTGAAGAGGACCTTCTATTAAGGGAAACTACTGAATTCTAGGAGACCTAGGCTCCTCAGGCTACCCGCCAAGTGTAGAAAATATATAATCCAGAATACGTTATCACCCTAGTTACTGAGGAGATACTCCACTGTACTAACGCATCAACATTCGATAGGAAGACGTACAACTCTACCCCCACCACTCATGTCCACCAAAAAAATAGGGCGGCATAATACGAGCATGTATAGGATCCTACTAGTTCCCACCAGTCCCTCTATTTAGATAGACTCCAAAAATACAGGCAGATAAAGATATCTTTCGACACACAAGAAGCCTATCATCCAAATAGGGCTGCATGGAACAATATTTATGCACCAATACCTGCTGATGCGTATCAAGCCTACCATCCAAATAGGATAGGAACTAGCTATATACAGGCACCAATACCTGTTGATGCATATTAAGACTGCCACCCAAATGGGGAGGCATGAAAATAAAACCAGAGTCAAATTCCTTTGGATGCATACAAATCCCATGGGACAAATACAGTGGAAAGTGAGCAGATGAAATTACCTGCTCGTGAATATGAAGCCCATCAGTCAAATACATTTCCCATAGGTGAAGAAAACCAGTGGAAGACTTGTTACTCTTTCCCGACATAGGATAACTGATAGTATTTATTAGAAACTCATGGAAGGTAATAGTAAGATAAAACCCCTTCTCTGATATCATAATAGGCCTTCATACCCATTCCAGAGAAAGATATATCTCAGAAAATCCTAGAAATGATAGAACATCGGGCATTGATCACATACCATATCATCCAAACATGTCAATATATTATTACATCTGCAAAAAAGATGAGAAACCAGGCCCATGACAAGGTTTCCTTTAACTGAATGACTTACTCACCAAATGGGTCATATGACAACCTTGATTTTTATTACAACATAAACATGATTTATTACATAAAACATCACTTGATACAACAAAGAAGATCAAGAGGTTTACTGTATTTGGGGCGTAGGATCATTACATAAAAACTTAAAACATGAAATACAACATCTTTATTGAAAACTTCCTTTAAATGACCACTACATTCCTTCGTACTTAGCATTGCATGGGATAACCTGAGGACATGCATAAGAAAAGGGTAAGCTATAATGCCCAGTAAGGGAGTACACATGGAATAACATGATGAGTACAATACCTGTTAGACAATAGGTATATCATTAGAGCATAAGAAAAACATGAACATAAAGGCATGATAAAGCATGATAATCATAACATGGAAATGTGGCAACAACACTTAACATGGAATTAGCATGAGCCAAGGATCATTGCACATGGAGCATGAGTAAATCCTCATTGCACATAAAGAATGAGTAAAAACTCGTTGCACTTGAATTAGCATGAGTAAACACTCATTGCACATGATATATCATGATACTATAATTTACCCTATGCATTGGAGCGCTATAAGGGCCCACCCTTCTTAAACATTTCATTTCATGCATAAGTGTGCCACATGGATCATAAAACAAGGAGTCATAAAACATAATAATTTATTCCACGATAAAGGAATGTTGAATTCATACAAGAATTTTAGAATCAATAAGTAAATGTTTTAAAAAGGTGAATATCCTTGATGGTGAAATGGGTATGGTATTCACTACACAATGACATTGGCTTAGAAAATCCGTGCGATTTTGGCAGCATAACGGCATGACATAAGAATTCATAAAAATGGTTGATGAGAGAGAAAGGGGTTCCTCATCATATTTAAATTAAATGGAAATTAAGGATATCATATAGATACATCTCCCAACAATTGTAATGGAATTTATATTCATGATACAAAAGTATTGCTTGAATGTAAAAGAGGGGAGAGAAGATCCTTTCGGAATTTCGGTATAGTAACAGGTGTACATGGGAGGCATTTAATGAGAGATAAAGAGTATAAAATAATTCAAACATAAATAGGGTAGTATGAGGGAGGTGAAAAACCATACCCCGGTATTCATAATTGAAATTAAATGGTAAAAACAACTTAATGAAAATTGGACAAAAATGAGAAAGGAAGAAAAAACCCTTACATGGAAGTGTGGTTCCAAAGGCTAGAGAGAGGCTTGTGAGAGGCTTATTGGGAGCTTGGGGCACCTTGGGAGGATTATAGAGAGAGTAGGGCAGACGTTTGACAAACTCCAAAGGCTTTGAGTGTGGAGGAAGTGGGATCTTGGGTAGGTTTATATAGGAAAGGTGAGGGAATTCTTTATTATTTAGGTTTGGGACCCCTTATATTAAATTAATCCAAACCACAAACCATCCCATGGTTTTTACCATGGTTTTTGGAAAAGGGAAGAGGAAAATTATATTTTATAAGGTAAATGTCCAATATTATTAAAATATGAGGTTTTCTTATGTGGAGGTGTGTCACACTCCCATGGAAATTAATTTAAAAAGAAAAGGTGTTTAATAAGTCTTGAGGGGTCTATTAATCATTTGAAAAGTAATCCAAACAAACCCAAAATCACATTATTTTAATTTTCAAACATATATTGGCCGAACATAAATATTATAGTATTTTATTACATCACTATTGGGTCATTATGATGTCATAAAACACATTATATATTTAAACGTTATTTAATTTTTACTCAAAAATTTGACTATCTTAGAATATTAGGAAAAATTCACCATTGGATAATTTGGATGTCCTGATTCCAAAAATAACATTTCTTTTATCTAAATAATTTTCTAAATATCATAATTTTCACTTTTAAAATAAAAACCGACATTTATAATAAATTCAAGGGTTTTGACAAAAATGGCTTTCAAACCTTAATAAAATAATATAATTGCATTTATACAATTATGTGATCATTTATATATACTAAAATTAATATAATAATAATAATAATAATAATATTTTATTAAAATATTATTTAATTCGAAAATCCCATAATTTAATAAAATATATTTCTTAATTAAATAATAATTAAAAACACCATTTGAACTTTAAAATCTTTTTACAATGAATCAATTATGGCAAGAAATTATATTCATTATTATATACAAAAATAATGTACATGAACATAGTACTATCTATTAGTTACATAACCCTTTAAAAGAGCTGCATAAGACCTAAGGGTAAGGTGTGCGATGGTGACAGACTCTTGGGGTGGCTCAGATAACATTGATCGAGTAGTAATTTCTATCAACTTCCACTTCTCTAGTAGACGGTCCCATTCGAGCTTGACATGGTGAAGCTCAGCTTGGGCTTGGTCAAGAGAGAAGCCCAAGGATGCCACATCTTTTCCTAGCTCCAATAAATGGGCTTTGTATGGGGAAATTCTACTGGATGAGGCCATCGCTTCCTTTGTCTAAGAAAGATTGGATGCGTTAAAGCCCTATATATATATACTAATCATGTGATCACTGTTTAACAACTATAAAAGTAACGGTCACAATTCTTATCATAAAACTAATGAAGTTGAAATTTTATAAAAATATTTTATATAAAGATACATTTAATAAGATCAAGAGGGATTTTCCATTAATGAAACTTTGGGTCGTTACAATATTCCCCCTTAAGAAATTTCACCGTTGAAATTTTCCTTTTCCCACACTTAAAAAGATGTGGTTAACTCAACTTCATCACTTCCTCCGATTCCTAAGTTGCTTCTTCAAACATGTGGTTTCTCCACAACACCTTGACGAGGGGCATTGTCTTATTTCGTAGATATTTTTCTCTACGATCTAAGATCTTCACTGGTTTCTCCTCATAAGAAAGATCGTCTTCCAATTGTACCACCTCAGAAGAGAGTACATGTGAAGGGTCTGGTATGTACTTCCTTTAGCGGGATACATGAAAGACATCAAGTACTTTGGGCATAGTAGGCGGAAGTGCTAGTCGATAGGCCACAACCCCGACATGATCAAGAATCTCAAAGGGGCCGATGTACCTTGGACTTAACTTCCCTTTCTTTCCAAACTTCATGACCTTCTTCCACGAAGATATGCATAGAAAAACCATGTCTAAAACATTAAACTCATGGTCTCGTCGACGATTATCTGCATAACTCTTTTGTCGAATCTAGGCTGCCTTGATATGCTGCTGAATGGTTCTCACCTTCTCCACCATTTCCTTGACCATTTCTGGTCCAAGCTTCTTACGTTCACCGACCTCAACCCAACATGCCGGTGTTCTGCACCTTTTCCCTTACAGGGCTTCATATGGTTCCATTTGGATGCTCGAGTGGAAACTGTTATTATAAGAGAACTCAACCAGAGGAAGATGTTAATACCATCCTCTTTTAAAGTACATTGAGCATACTCTCAACATATCCTCAAGTGTTTGGATAGTCCGCTTGGATTGTCCATCAGTTTGAGGATGATAGGCCGTACTAATGTTCAGTTCAGTATTCAGAGCATGTTGAAAACTCTTCCAAAACATAGAGGTGAATCTTGGATCTCGTTCAGACACAAAAGATAGTGGTAATCCATGCAACCTTACCACTTCCCTGGTATATATCTGTGCCAGTTGATCCAATAAGAAATCCTCCTGAATAGTAATGAAGTGTTCATTCCTTGTAAGAGGATCCACAATGACCCATATTTCATTTTTGCATTTGGATGTCCTCATAAGTCCGGTGACAAAGTCCATGGTGATGTTTTCCCATTTCCATTCTGGTATGGGAAATGGTTGCATCATCCCCTTAGACTTCTGCCTCTCTGCCTTCACTTACTGGCACACCAGGCACTTTGATGTATATTCTGCGATCTCCTTCTTCATATTATCCCACAAAAAGGTTTTCTTCAAGATCTCAATACATCTTTGTGCTCCCTGGGTGAATAGAGAAATTTGAACTATGTGCATCATCCAAAAGTTCCTTCTTCAGGTCCGGTCTTGATGGAACATATAGTCTTTTCCCAAATGGCACAATTCCTTCTTCATTAACATTAATCTCCAAGGATTTCCCTTTTTAGATAGCTTCCACTTTTTCTTGAATTCCAACATCATCCTTTTCAGCATCCTTTAACCTCTCCAAAAGAGACGGTTGAGAAATAATTTGTGAAAAGATTGATGATGTTCCCTTATCCATGATTCCCATATCCATTTTCATCAAGTCTAAGAAGATTGGATCCTTCTAAATTCTCATCATTGATAGAATCGCTGGATCCTTTCTTCTTAGGGAATCTGCCACCTTTTTCACTTTCCCAGGGTGGTAATGGATTGAACAGTCATAATCCTTGATAAGCTCTATCCATCTTCTCTGGCGCATATTAAGCTCTTTCTGTGTGAATATATATTTAAGACTCCTATGGTCAGTATATATCTCAAATTTCTCTCCATAGAGATAATGCCACCATATTTTCAAGGAAAAGATCAGCACCACCAACTCCAGATCATGTGTTGAATAGTTACGCTCATGGATTTTCAACTGCCTTGAAGCATAGGATATCACTTTATCATTCGGCATCAACACACATCCTAAGCCCTTCTATGAAGCATCACTGAATACCAGAAAAAGCTCCCCACATGTGGGTAAAGTGAGCACGGGCGCAGTGATAAGCCTCTTTTTCAACTTCGTGAAACTTTCTTCACAGTCATCACTCCAAGCAAACTTTACTCCCTTTCGAGTAAGCTTGGTAAGAGGGTTGGACAATCATGAGAAGTTTCTCACAAATCTTCGATAATATTCAGCTAACCCCAAGAAGCTACGGATATCTGTTACCGATGTTAGCCTCAGCCATCCCTCAATTGAACTTTTTTTGGAGGGGTCCACAGATATCCAATTTCTTGTGATGATATGGCCCAAGAATGAGACCTCCTTCAACCAGAACTCACACTTGTTGTACTTTTCATAGATCGTCTCCTTGCACAAAGTCTCTAGTACAGTTTTTAAATGTTCCTCATGATCCTCCTTGGTTTTGGAGTATATTAGAATATCATCTATAAAGACTACCACAAATTTTTCTAGGTAATCTTTAAAGACTCTATTAATCAAGTCCATGAATATTACTAGAGCATTGGTCAGTCCGAAAGGCATTACTATAAATTCATAGTGCCCGTACATTGTACGAAAAGCAGTCTTGGGGACATCTTCCTTATTCACCCTTACCTGATAATATCCCGACCGCAAATCCACCTTGGAGAAGTATTGTGTGAAGTTCCCAGTCAGGATCCAAGTATCACTGAGAGGGGGAGGGGGTGAATCAGTTATATATTTTTCTTTTTAAGTTTCCCATTTTTGAATCAACCTTTGCCTCCTGTTAAAGAGTTTCTTCCCTGCTGAACACACACAACAATGTGAACACAATATTTACTTGGTTCACTACTCGACAAGAGTAGCTACGTCCTTGGTATGGTACGTAAACAATCCAGTACCACAAAATCTACTAGAAAACAATCCTTTGATGTGGAATAAAACAGGTAGGATATATCCTTACACTCGTGCACCACTTTGAAAACAATACAATAGTGCGTGTTCTCCCTCTTAGCACAAATAGGGTAACACAATGTTTCAGTGCTTCTTTACAATAGAACAGATGTATTCTCTAAACTACAAATCTTCACTTTCTTACCCAGAATCCGGTAAGAACTCTCTTACAAACTACTGAATACGTGTAAAGACCCCAAATATTTCACGTAACCTTTAGGGTGCCTTGCGCATAATTAAAATGGATTGCGTGTAAAAATTACCTTTTGGCGCGGAAATCATTTTCGCGCAACTTCCCCTTTATGAGCAAAGTTTCACTTTTCAAGAAGCTTCCAGATTTTTCATGCAACATTCTTTATTTCAAGAAAACCTCTTTCTTTTCGCGCACCTCACTAAGCCTATGATTTTATGTTCACCAGAGGTCAGAATTTCTTCTATGTGTCGAACAACAACAAATGAGAAGGGTTTGCCTCATATTTATAGGCATTTTTTACCCCACGCGAAAATCACTAATCCGCGCATAAAACCTCCTTCATGCGTGTAAAAACTATTTTACGCAACTTCATATTTCGTTCCATGCTTAAATATTTTGCGCACCTCATGCCTTTTCCATTTTTCATCCTTCTAAGCATGAGGCACCAATTGCGCGCAAAATTCCACACCGCATTCCATATTGCGTGCAAACCCATCCTTTCACACGGCATCGTATTTCATGAAATGATCCAATTTTTCATGTAGCTCATGCCTTTGGAAATTTTTGAGCTTCTGATCTCAAAACATCTTTTGTGCAAAAAAAATAATTCGTCTATTTCGCGCATCCGGCAGATATTTCATGCAACCCGCTACTATTTCGTGCACCACTATATTTTTTCGGGCAAGCTACCTAAATCTCCACGCACTCCATGCCTTTATCATTTTTCGATGTTCTGACCTTGAATCATGCCTTGCATGAGAAAATCTGAACCATCTTCAGTCTTTCATGCTCCATACATTCCCAAACACATTTCTTCATCTACCAATTTTCAGGCCCTAAAATTCGGCAAACACTTGAAAATGGCGCCACCTTAAAATGTGCTTTTCTGCCATCCCCAGATTGTCCATTGCTTTGTCATTTTCTCTCTTCACTGCTTCCCATAACCATTCTTCTAATCATATCATGAATCCCACTATCATGATATTTATCTTTTGATAGATCAGCTTTAGCATCATTAGAGTAGCAATGGGAACTGAAACATCCCTATCCTCCAGCAGCATCTTTCCATCCGATCCAAACTTTATATGACTGACATCGTCATTTCTACCCCTTTCCTTCATAAGACATGCATCAAAAGTTCTCAAAACTCATGATATGTGTGAAATACATACCAGTAATGCATCGTCTGATTTGTGATCCTTCTATAAAGTGAATTGATTTATCTTCTTTGACAACAAAATACAACACTCTGCAAAGACTAACTCTTCAAACTTTCTTCTCCATTCAAATTTTTCCCAGCATTGTGCTCCATGCAGCTGATCAAACAAGTCATCGATTCTTGGGAGAGGATACTTGTTCTTTTTCATGATTTTGTTAATTTTAGGATAATTGATGCCAAGCCGCATTGACCCATAATTATTCTTGACGAAGAGGACTGGTGCACCCCATGGTGAAGCACTTGGGCGTATAAACCCTTTATCCAGATTCTCCTGTAGTTGTTTCTTCAGCTCTTCAATATCTACAACAACCATTCTATATGGATTCTTGGATATTGGTAAATCCCCGGGTATAAGTTCAATTGAGAATTCAACATCCCTTATAAGAGGAAGACCAGGAAGTTCCTTGGGGAACACTTTAGTGAATTCCCTCGCAATTGGAATTTTTTCAAGGATGGTTTCTTCCTTAGACTCAATCATCTAAGCCAGATACACATGCACATAAGGCAGTAGTATCCACGCTTGAGATTATAGAGCTAAAGGAGATTCATCTTCCTCCTTACACTTGTAAATAATCAGGGGTCGATTCTCCATATGGAGTGTGATTTCCCCCTCCGGACAATTTTTGTTTGCTCTATATAAGGAAAGCCAATCCATGCCAAGAATGGCATAAAACTCCACCAAAGGGAGTATTACGAGGTTCTCTGGGAAATTAAATCCACATATTATAATAGGTGAGGACATATATTCATGGGATTCAATGATTGCCCCAATTGTCGTACTCAACGACATCTTCACTTCCATGATTTGTGGTGGTGTTGGGATTGTTCTACTAAACCTTCGAGATATAAAATAATGCGTAGAACTTGAATCAAAAAGTATGTTCGCTATTATTGAATGAATAACTAGATTACCTATCACCACTTCATTGTCGGGGTTCACTTCGGTATAAGTGATGAAAAAATCTATTCTTTTCTGCCTTGGAGGTTGTTGGTTGTCTCCGAAAACCCTTGGATTATGGAACTGATTTGAAAAATGACATGGTTCTTTGCATTTGTAGAATTGAACAATGCGTTGAGGTTCGAACGAATCATTCCTATGCTTTGTCGCAGATGTGGGTCTTTCTTTCCGATAGTTAATAGCTAGGTTCCCTTCTCTTCTACACCTAAAGCATTTCCTGGTCCCCTTAAGGCAATTTCCAGGGTGCTTCTTTCCGCACTTTTGGCAAGTGGGGTGCTGGATCTTCTTATCACCGTTGGATTTATCCATCGATCCAACAGCATTAATGTCCAACTTACGATTCGTATCCCCATGATACCCCTATGATTCCCTGTTCTCAATTTCGACCTTGAGGGCACATCGGACAAATTCCTCATAGCTGTCAAAGTCACAGATCGCTAATGCTTTCCCCAGGCTAGGCTTCAGCCCACCAAAGAAGCGGTCACCTTTTGATTCTGGGGTAATGAAAAAGCTGGAATCGTATCGTGAAAGCCTTGTGAAGTTTTCCTCGTACGCTCCAACATATTCTTCGTGTTTTTGCTTTAGGTAATGGAAGTCCCATTCCATTTTAAGCCAGAGGGTGCGCGGAAAATATTTCTCGAAAAACATCTTCCAGAAATCCTTCCATTCCAATGCCTCGATCTCCTCCTCAGGCTTTGTATTTTTGATCAAAGTCCTCCATTGATCAGCTTCAACCTCCATATGATAAGCCTCCAAGAGAACATTCTCTTGTTCAGAACATTGGAGGATGGAGAATATCTTTTCAATGGATTTGATCCATTGTTCAGCGATTGTGGGATCAGATGATCCACTAAAATTAGGAGGCCTTTGTCTCATGAAGCTCTCGATAGTGACTTTTTCTTTCTTAGGGGGGTTTGGATGTTCCTCTTGACCCATGTTTCTATTCAATTCCTGAGATAGCTGATTGAGAAGCGTGACAAAGTTCGCGATTCCCGCTCCCATTGGATTGGGCATATCATTAGTACAATCATCACACTGATCTTCACATCGGTTGTTAGCCAGAGTCCTCCTATTACCGGCCATTGGCTGGAATAAAAGGAATGTTAGGGGTAACAAATAAAGGGCAATCCAAAGACAAAAGTTGATGACTTATAAATAAACTTTCATTTCCATAACTCATGAGTTTATAGGCTTCAATCTAGGCTTTTCATGGTCTACTTTCTAACATATATTCTTAGGGGAATTTTTTTAATTACCTTAATAAGGGTTCTTACTAAGCTTTTAAATTTATCAAAGCATATCCCCTAGGAGTGTCGTAACCAAGAGTGTATCAAGGCCCGTTGTCGTGCACCAGTTCTCGTTCGAGTCTAGCTCAAAGCGGTGTGTTCGGGTTTTATCCCTAGGATACATCTATGCCAGAGCCGCCTCTACCTGCTCGTATCCAGACATGGATGTTTTTTCTTGATAAACCACTTACTCAATACTCACCAAAACTTAGGGACGTTTTTATTGTACTTAGTCTTTTATCTAAGGCTTTACGAGGGTTTTATAATCCTAATCCCATAAATAACCAAACCTATCCTCTGATACCAACTATGACAACCCTGCTTTTTATTACAACTTAGACATGATTTATTACATAAAAATTCACTTGATACAACAAAGATGATCGAGAGGTTTAGTGTCTTTGAGGATTAGTATCATTACATAAAATATTAAAACATGAAGTACAACATCCTTATTGAAAACATCCTTTACATGACCACTACATTCATTCGTACTTAGCATTGCAGGGGTAACCTGAGGACATGCATAAGAAAAGGGTGAGCTATAAAGCCCAATAAGGGAGTACAAATGGAATAACATGATGAGTACAATACATTTTAGAAAACAGGGATATTGATAGAGAATAATAAAAACATGAACATAAAGGCATGATACATCATGATAATCATAACATGGAAATGTGGCAACAACACTTAACATGGAATTAGCTTGATCCATGGCTCATTGCACATGGAGCATGAGTAAATCATCATTTCACATAAAGGACGAGTAAAACCTTGTTGAACTTGAATTATCATGAGTCAAAACTCATTTCACATGAAGTATCATGATACTATACTTTACCCAATGCATTGGAGCGCTATAAAGGCGCACCCTTCTTAAACATTTCATTTCATGCATAAGTGTGCCACATGGATCATAAAACATAGAGCTATAAAACATAATCATTTATTCCATGATAAAGGTAAGTGGAATTCATACATGAAACTTTACAATCAATATGTAAATGTTCATAAAGGTAAATACCTTTGATGGAGAAATGGGCATGGTATTCACTACACAATGACTTTGGCTTAGAAAATCGGTGCGATTTCGGCAGCGTAACGACGTGACATAAGAATTCATAAAAATGGTTGATGAGAGAGAAATGGGTTCCTCATAATATTTACATTTAACAGAATGTAAGGAGGTCATATAGATACATGTACCAAAATTTTTAATGGAATTTAGATTCATGATACAAAATTATTGCTTGAATGTAAAAGAGGAGAGAGTAGTTCCTTTCGGAATTTCGGTATAGTAACGGGTGTACATTGGAGGAATTTAATGAGAGAGAAAGGGTCTCACATCATTCAAACATAAATAGGGAATTATGGGGGAGGTGAAAAACCATACCCCAACATTCTTAATTGAAATTAAACGGGCAAAACAAATTAAATAAAATTGGACAAAAATGAGAAAGGAAGAAAAAACCCTTACTTGGAAGTGTGCTTCCAAAGGCCAGAGAGAGGCTTGTGAGAAGCTTCTTGGATTATTCGGGAACCTTGGGAGGATTATAGAGAGAGTACGGCAGAGGTTGGAAGAACTACAAAGGCTTTGATTGAGGAGGAAGTGGGAGCTTGGGTGGGTTTATATAGGAAAGGTGAGAGAATTCATTATTATTTAGGTTTGTGACCCCTTATATTAAATTAATCCAAACCAAAAACCATCCCATGGTTTTTCCCATGGTTATTAGAAAAGGGAAGAGGCAAATAATATTTTATAAGGCCAAGGTCCGAACTTCTTAAAATATTAGGGTTGCTTATGTGAAGGTGAGTCACACTCCCATGGAAATTAATTTAAGAAGAAAATGTGTTTAATATGTTTTTTGAGGTCCATTAATGCTTTGAAAAGTAATCCAAACAAACCCAAAATCACATTATTTTAATGTTAAAACATATATTGGCCGAACATAAAGATTATAGTATTTTATTACATCACTATTGGGTCATTATGATGTCATAAAACACATTATATATTTAAACGGTATTTAATTTTTACTCAAAAATTTGACTGTCTCAAAAAATTATAAAAAATTCACCGTTGGATAATTTTGACATCCTGATTCCAAAAATAACATTTATTTTATCTAAATAATGTTCTAAATATTTTAATTTTAACTTTGAAAATATAAAACTGACATTTATAAAAAATTCACGGTTTTGACAAAAATGGCTTTCAAACCTTAATAAAAAATTATAATTGTATTCATACAATTATGTGATCATTTATATATAATAAAATTAATCTAATAATAATAAATATAATATTTTATTGAAATATTATTTAATTAAAAAATCCCTCAATTTAATAAAATAGGTTTCTTAATTAAATAATAACTAAAAACACCATTTGTACCTTAAAAACTATTTACATTGTATCAATTATGACAAGAAATTATATTCATTATTATATACAAAAATAATGTACATGAACATAGTACTATCGATTAGTTACATAACCCCTTAAAACAGCCGCATAAGACCTAAGGGTAAGGATTGCGATGGTGACAGACTATTGGGGTGGCTCGGATAACAGCGCTCGAGTGGTAATTTCTATCAACTTCTACTTCTCCCTTAGACGGCCCTGTTCGAGCTTGACCTGATGAAGCTCAGATTGGTCTTGGTCAAGAGTGAAGCCTAAGGATGCTTCCTCTTTTCCAAGCTCCAATAAATGGGCTTCATATGGGGTAATTCTACTGGATGAGGCCATCGCTTCCTTTGTCTACGTAAAATTGGATGTGTTAAAGCCCTATATTTATACTAATCAGGTGATCACTGTTCAATGACTACAAAAGTAACAGTCCCAATTCTTATCGTAAAACCAATGAAGTTGAAATTTTATAAAAACATTCTATATAAAGAGACATTTAATAAGATCAAGAGGGATTTTCCATTAATGAAACTTTGGGTCGTTATAGGTCAGTCACTCTGGAATAGTTATGAATCCCTGCTCTAGTCCAAGAGGATCAACAACAATATCCTGTGATAAAAAGGACGTCCGAATCAGAAACAAATACTCGTTCCGAATAGGGGACGCCAGTCCAAAATAGTGGCCGCTCAATGGAAGGCATATATCCTTTCCAAAAACCAAGATGTCTATCGGCATATCTCAGATGCATCACGTTACCCAACTATACAAGGACCCATGTATGAAGGCTATTACCAATAGCATATGGCACCAGTTACTTGGAAGAGAGCGCTAAAAAAAATGCACCAAAGGAAACTGGATAATGAAGATCGCGTACATAATCCTGATCTGTAGGAATTCAAGGTTCTTCATTCCCTCAAACAAATATCAATAAAGGTTCAAGATCATGTTAGTCCATCACTAAATTATAGAAGTTGTAGTATCAGTTACAAAGTCCCTCCACGCAATTTTGCTACCAACAGCTATGAGGGTCCTCCCTAGAACACCAATGGGGGCTCACTCTATGGGTCAAGAATGATTGATCATGAAATCCTTTCTCCTGATAGGCATCAAGGTATCCCTCCCCTCGACCTGAAGATATGATAATAAAATTTTACTCCCCTTACAGCCATCTACCATAATGGTCTACTCTAGGATATACGCTGCAGATACGTTTCTCACTATAGTTAGACAACAAGTCATGATGATAGTCCTCTCCATGATGAAAGTCATTGGGAAGGCTCTCCCCACAAAGGAAGTTACTATAAATGACCTCCCCATAGTTACTTCAAGCTACCAGAAGGTCCTCCCCTCATTGAAGAACATCCTAAGGGCCCTCCCTAAGATGTGAAGTGCCAAAATTCTTCCTGAAGCCAGGTATCAAACTAGGATTGTAGTCCTCGGCATCACATCAGTAATCGAAAATTTCCACCCCTTAGTGAAATCAAGTAGTAAGAAAGTCCCCCACTCGTTGTATCCCACCTTGAATGTCCTCCCTAGGGTACATGTTGTTGGGACATTCCATGTGGTTTGGCATCGAGTTTCTATGGTTTCCCATGCCATTTTGGCACCGATTGTGAAGGTCCTCCCCACAATCAAAATTCCTACAAACCCAAAGGACGCCTATTTTAGGAACAAACATGAGAATACCCTCCTATGATGAGGTGCTCGGAAAGAAGGAGTCACACATATCATACAATCCTTTTATATTGAGTGATATTCTTTCTCAACTAAAGGTTGGTTCAGGGCCATGCTCATCTTCAGAGCCACCCATGTGTCGTTCGCATATCAATGAGCCTCCCAAAACCATAGTTTCTTGGAATTAAATTTTCAAGTAGTCAAGATGGGCATATCAAGTAGAGTATCCCCCAAAATAACAACAGTAGGTTATGTTTCTTGTGAGAAGAAAACTAGCTAAATATAATATACTATTTATGTATTTTTCAACAACCAATTCTCAATCTGACATACTAGGAGAGTTTTCTGGGGAATGTATGCCTGACATTCGACTCAATATATAAACGACCCTTCACTATTTCAAATAAACCATTTCTACTATATGAAGGGTGTGTAGACCATGTCAACACGTTAAGAGAAATTTTTTGTCTAATCAACCTAGAATCCCTCGTATCTTCATGGAATCTAGGATCAAAATGGAGAAAGAAAAACCTTGAACTAGAATGCCTCCATGTACTGCACAAGTTGCATCACCTCATTGGAGATGCCTTGATTAGTGTTCATATTTGGGGATGAGAGAACATGAAGCTATGAACTTCACCCCACATCCCATACAACAATCCTAATTGGAAATGACATCTTGCAAAGTCATCAAACAAAGGCAGCAATCAAATAAAACCCATGCTCAGGAATGATGGGAAACTCAAAAAAACCCGCCTGGAATAAATCTCAAAAGAGTCAGGACTGTAGTGATCAATCCATCAAAAATATTCTGAGTCAAGAAACCAGGATAATCCAGCAGGCTTCCAACCTAAGGGAATCCTACCATCATGTAGTGATCATATCACCAGACTACCATGGATCCATGCAGGCCCAGTGACATACTTGTCTCACGCCCATGCAGTAGTGCATGAAATTGAAAAGGTGGAAATAGTGGTGGATTCTGCCGCAATGCAGGAACAAACCCAACCGAAAGGGATCGGGAATTTTTAAATCAAAATTCCCCTATAAGACCAACATATCTAGGACATAGCGCATCAATGTAATAACTATAACACCTCTAGCCCATACGTCTGGGGATATTTTTACCTCATGTCCCTATATCATAGACATATGTATTATTGCATCTAGGAATAATGATGGGTAGAGGAGTCACCCATTACACCTCTTCTCTTGGTTTTCAACCTCCATGAAAAAGGCACATTATGTGGTCAGATCATTGCTCTCTTCAGGTCAATCTTCTCCAAGAAACTAGAAGAATACAACATAATAGGCAGATAAAATCCAACAAAGGATGCAAAAAGCCTCCCTACCATTCCACACTGGGTACACCACCCCAAATGAGGTATTCATCAGTGAACATGGTAAAAATAAACCTTCAAGATATCACATAATGTGAAATAGAGGGATATGATTCAAAGTAAGATGGTTCCCTCCCAGAGGCATCACACACCGAGCCTGGTGGTGTACATACCAAGAACATGAGATCGGTCCTAAATTTTGTCACCCCCTTAGTTAATATGTCACTACCTCCCTCACAAAACCCCAACAAGGCGAAGAATAAATCCAAGGTCATCTATGACCCACATCCTCTTCTCACATATAATGTGTCCGTCAATCTTGTGGAAAGACTCTCTAAGAAGGATGATTAAATGAAAGGTCTTAGGAAAATTAATGTTCAGCTGTATTGAGGGAGCTACCATACCAGATGTGTTCCCCATACATAATTCTAGCAAGTGTTTCTAGAAGAGGTTCCCTTGACACATGCACTCATCCCTATGAATGAAGCCAAGCACATTGGTCCATTCAATACAGCACTGGGATCGTCAAACTACTTAATGTTGGCCCCAGAAGGACATCAAGACTTCCCCCCACTATGAAGAACGCCAAAATATATTCAGGTAAACCCACAAAGAATACCCATGACTGGATATCCACCCCAAATTCTAGGAGCGCCGACATGACTAGCTTTGGCCACTCCCGCCCCAAACTAAGCTCAATCCCGATAGGATATGAAACAATGGATCTTGAACACTGTTGGGAAAGTAAATGCTCAACTAGAAGCCATAGAAGGGAAGAACCCACTGAAACAACTAGAGTGAAAACCCTACCTTGATTAGGTTTGGAATGTTCCGCCACCGCCAAATTTTGAAAACCTCGTATTATTGGTATTCAATGGATCGATGGACCTGGAGAAACATTTAAATCAATATTCCCCTTTCTATGACCCCATCATTGGAACTTTGAAATAGAAAGAATTATTAAAAATCAGGTGCATCGTGTGAACCCTATAGGTATCAGCCTTCATATAATATACTAGCTTCCCAGCTAACTCAATCAATAGCTGGGAGGACATTTGGCTATCGTTTCTCTTTCAGTTCAGTTCAACACTACCTAAGATGATGGTCAATGATCTCATGAACTGTAAGTAGAGAGAGAATGAAGGAGTCTCAGACTTCATTTCCATATGGAAAGGCCTGACTTATTCACTAAACCAGCCACTCCCCTAGGATAAAATCCTCACCATGTGCATCAGAAACCTCTATGATGAATTGAAAACACCGCTCATCCTAGTAAAGTACACAATTGGGTTCTGAGATTTCCCTACCATTTCCCAATGAATAGAAAATCCCTTGCAACAAAACAATCTCAAGTACCCAGTGGCCCTATATGCTCCATGGAAAAGAATGGAAAAATATGAAGTGACTACCATCACACTTAATCCACCCATGACACCATATCTAGTTGTGAGGCCACCGCAAAACTATGATAGACCCCCTAGAAACTAGAAGACATGCCACCTTAGCATGCTGAGTGAAAATGTGCTATAAGAAATCAATTCGAAGAATGAAGAAAAAATTATACACATTCTGAGATAACCTGGTCTGTGGGTATTTCATAACCACCATTAATTGCAACTTCTTCCAGCTACTAAAAGCAAAGAGAGCCAATGAAGGCGGTCTCAAAGAACATCCAAATTACAGTCCCTATCATAGAATACTAGGACACACAATCTAGTAATTCATCTTTTTCAAGGATATCCTATAAAGGATGGTGGATTCTGGTAATTTCATGTTGGGCCCACCGCCATCACATGTGGGGTATGTTTCCAACATAGACTCAAGGGAGGAAGAGCAATGGAAATAAGTCACCATTAAGACGGGAAAAAATGGAAAATTGGATGAACTAGAAGATAGTAAACCGAATCCATGGAATCATCTAGGTGTAGTTGAAACAACCAACTATGCCCCCAAAAGTTCCTAATACAACACAACCATCCTCCTTGGCCCCGCATTCCTCAAAAGGCCAGATGGGCAGAAAAGAGGAGAAATAATATGGGATGACACCAAGGAAAAAGTTATTGTTGAAACTTGCATATTTTATACCTATAGAATTGGTACAATGGGAACCACCACTCCAAATGGTACAATAGGAACCACCTCCCCAAATGGTAAAACATGCATCACCCCACCAAACATCACTATCAAAAGGAGACATTCAAGCATAAAAATAGTTAGATCAAGAAATTATCTTAGATTCCATTAATGTAATACACATGATAGACCCCATTTCTAAAAGAGATTATGGAAAAAAACCCAAATTTCCTATTCCCATAAAGAAAGCTAGAGGAAGAGGTTGTAGAGGCCATATATTTCTTGGAAGGCCTGATCATAGTAGAAGTCAAATTCTCAGCCATTATATAACTCAAACCCTTAACATCACAAAAACTCATGGAAAGACCATTTGACAAATACAACAACAACTTAAATTCTCCATTCCCCCACTGGAGGAAATCTACGCCTTGTTATCATATAGTTTCCATCAGAGAAATCATAAATAACAAATCACCCATTGATTACGGGCAGACCAATTTGGCTAAAACCAGAAAGGACCACAACACCAATGACCCATGTCGGTGAGGCCGACCATTCTATGTCATAAGACCAATACCCTAAAGTGTCTTTGAAAGGGAAACCCCAAGCTAGGATGCACTGACCATTAGAAAAAAATATGATATTCTAAATCAGATGGCTTCACTACCCAATTTTTTTTCAATCCGGGATGAATTAAATCTGTCTTTAGATCTTAGGGATGCTCTCATCAATGCCTTACAATGTCCCCAAGAGATTGAGGCTGAAGTAGATAGAGACCAATCCCTACTAATGTCAGTCCATCATCTCTTTCGTAGTCAGGGATGAGGACACCATCATTCAAGGGCACATATAACCCTTATATGTGACCAAAATTATAAATGGGATTGATATCTAGAGGATTTTCATCGAAAAACCCTTGGGAGTCAACCTTCTTCCACTGTGAACGCTTCATCGTCTTGGTTATTATGAATAATGCCTAAAACCATACACCACAACTCTATTAGGATATGAATAAACTGAGAAGAAGGTGTTAGGACGAATCAAGATTAAAAATTGGCTTAGAGACCTCGTGTTAGTTTCCAAGTTCCTGGTAGTGTGGAAATGTAAGACCTTAAACATCCTGTTAGGGAGGCCTTGGCCATATCAACATGCTACAGTTTCTTCATCATACCTTCATTGCATCAAATAATGCACTAATGGGGAAAACAGGACATAACACACAAATAAATCCCCTTTTGATTCCAATAAGTCACATTATATCAACACTGGGTTCTATGAATCAGATGAAAAACATTCTTCATTTGGTGGAATTGATTGGATTACTACCCCTAAAGGATTGGAATTGCTACCACTGACCCCCTCCAGCAGCTTTGGGAAGAGTATATATTACACATCAACCAAGTTGAATGCCTATATGAATGTATGGATGCAGAATCAATGGTATGCATGATCTATGCTATGAACACCAAGTCCAAAGACATGAGAGAACATGCTGACTTCTATAATGATAGGAAAATCCCTACCAATGACGATCCAAGCCTATCCACAGGACCCCAAACTAACCTCACCGTACTCACTAAAAAAGGACAATTACTCTCCCAAAATTTGAGATTTAGTGTCAAAAATCATCTCTACATCAGAAGAGAAATAATATAAACCAGAAGAAGAAGGAGAACACCTCAAATATGCCCCTCCCATGTACAAAGAAGGTGTCTCCACTACAATCGATGAACTTAGGGAGATAACCCTTGGAACCAAGGATAACCTACATCCCACTCTATTTAGTGTTTCAATGAATGTCGAGGAGTAGGATTCACCTACATTATTTCTAATAAAAATCAATAAGTGTTTACCTAGAACTACATAAAGATGTTTAATCATGATCTTGAGGTTACCACTCATCATCTGGGCTTACCAGAAGGTCACCGGGGCTATAAGAAGGCAGCTAGAAGGACCCACCCGATGCATCATGCCAAAATAGAGGCTAAAGTTGACAAGATGATTAGATACAACTTCATACGAGAAGTCCAATACCCAATCTATCAAGAAAACACAGTCTCTATCGAATTGAATAATGAAAAGATTATAATCTTCATTGACTTTAGGGACATTAATCAGCATTTCCCAAAAAATAATTCCCCAGTCCTGATCATAAAATTGTTCATCGATGCAACCACCGGATATAAAGACCTGTCTTCCATGGATATTTATTCTGGATACAATAAAATCTAGATGAACTAGGGGGGATGAAGAAGTTAGTACTTTTAGGGCCCCTTAGAGAGTTTCATGGTATAAGGTGATGCCTTTTGTTATAAAAAATGTATTCACTACAAATCATCATTCCATGCATCGCATTTTCAAGAACTTACTAGGAATATTCGTTGAGTACTATGTCGACGATCTAGTGGTTAAATCACGACAGCGGTCAAACCACCCTACAGATCATGAAATAATCTTCAACAAACTGTGAAAACACAGTTTAAAGATGAATCCCCTAAATTGAGCCTTTTGCATCACCTATAGGAAATTCCTAGTCTTTTTTATATGCCATTAAGACATTAAATTCAACCCTAAAAAGACAAAATCCATCCTTGTCATGTCCCCACCTCGCAACCTCTCCATTTTCTATGGTCTCCAAAGTAAACAATCCAACATTCGGTGCTTCACAACCAACTTAGCGGGTAAGTGTTTACCTTTCACCAAGTTAATAAAGAAAGGGATTACATATGAGTTGAATAATGGTTTCCAATAAGTTTTTGACAATATCAAAGATATATATTGATCCCACCCATGCTGATGCCTTCATTTTAGAGGAGAATACTCATTTTGAATGTATCCTCCCTGGAATGGTCATTAGGCACCTTCCTCGCAAATAAGAATGATTATAGTAGTGACAAAAAACATTTATTACATCAGCCGAAAACTGATTGATGCTGAAACTTGGTATTCAAAAATTGAAAAGAGCTACTTAGCCATAATCTTGGTGGTTTAGAAACTTAGTAATAACCTAAAAAACCATGAGGTCTGCCTGGTTTCCTGCTACAACCCACTCAAATATATCATCAACTGTCCCATGATAAATGGACACCTATCGCGATGGGCAGTCATCCTAAAATTGTGTGGCATATAGTACATACCCCAAAAATTCATCCAAGGTCAGGTGTTAGCAGACTTCCTAGAAGAAAACCACTCGGATGAAACAACGCCATTGGATAATTAACATCTGGACGAAGAAGTGTTCTCTGTCCAATAGGACCCCCAGACATGGGAAACATACTTTGATGGTGCTTCCAGTCGCCGGATAGGGAAAAGAATGGAGGGACCCAAGATCAAAAATGGGGGGTTTGGGAATCATACTCATATCCCTAGAAGAGGTCATCTAACCTTTCTCTTTCCTACTTTCGGAAGGGTGATGAAATAATGAATCAGAATATCAGGACCTCATTGCGGGCATCGAACTTCCACTTCATGTACATGCCGAACACATAAAGTTAAAGGGTGGCTCAGAGAAAGCCATCAAAGGGGTCAATGGTGTCTATGAAATTAATAAATAAGTATTGGTTCCCATGATGAACAATGTTACAGAATTTACGGAAGAATTTTCATTAGAACCAATGTTGACCTATCCTCTCCGGTCTCAAAATTCTCAAGATGATGCTTGGGAAAATGCATCCATGTCTTTGGCTAATCCAGGCCAAGATGAAATGATCATTAGCATTTACCACCTCTAGAAGTTCTGTTAATTTATCTAGAACATTACAGAGGATATTGTTGAAATTAACACCATTTCTGAGCCTTATGGTCACACAACCAACTGGATGACACCCATTTAGAATTACTTTTGGAAGGGGGATCTCCCACCGGATATGGATGGAAGGGAACAACTCCAAAGATAGGTAGTCAATATTTTCTTATACAATGGGGTAATCCAAGAATAGTTTATCTAAAAATGAGGCTTTGATGAAGACTTTTGAAGGTGAATTCATGGAGAAGAGACTATTGTCATCATGAAAGAAATGAACGCTAGAGCTTGTCGAGTTCACCAATTCACATCCAAGTTATCTTATCAAATCAAAAGGCTATGGTGTTACTTGTTCACTATGATACAACATTGTGCCATATTTTCCAAGAAGTGATATTCCTACCATGTTCATGAAAATTTTATACACCGGACCCCGATGTGACTTCATATAGCAAAGTACTCTTTGTCATTATCCGCCTTGGGGATGGATGTTGTGGGACCAAATCCCCCCTCCAAATCCAAACAATTCTCGTTCATACTCAGAACAATCGACTTTTTTTTCAAATGGTCTGAACCAATAACCCTTAAATAAGTCAGATAAAAAATCATTGTTAAGTTTGTGAATGAAAACATCATTTCCAGATTTGGTGTCCCTCATACAATTTTGACGGACAACGACACCAAATTCTACTCTGATGAGTTGGAAAAGTTATACCAGGTGTATGGAATCCAATCCAATCATTCATCCTGCAACCACACGGTGGCCAACGGGCAGATACATGCTTTCAAAAAGACTCTATCCATCCTACTCATGAATATGGTAGATTAGGATAAGAAATCATGGCCAAAAAAGATCTTTCATGCTTTGTGGGGACACCAGACCACGATTCACACTGCCACACAGGTGACCCCATACTTACTAGTGTACGGGGTAGAGGCAGTGTTTCCTATCTAAATACATGTTCCATCACTTCGTGTGTAAATTTTTTATAAAATATACATAGAAGAAAAATTACATACAAGGTTTAATGAGTTGGACCATCTAGATGAGAAAAGGATGAAAACTTTACACCATTTGGAAGTCTATCAAAATCGGATCGCATGAGCCTTTAAAAAAAGGTTCACCTTCAATATTTCCTCAGAGGATAAATGGTGTTAGTCTTCAGAACCCCTATGATTCTAGGGAAGAAGCCACAAAATCATGAAACAAAGTGGTAAGGACCATATTTATTACATAGTTTTTATTCCAATGGAGTATATGCCTTGATAATAATGGATAGACAGCTCATCCTGGCTCTTATAAATGTAATTTTTATGAAGAAGTATTTTTCATAATATAAATGCCCTATCATGGTCCAAACTCTATGTCCCTAAACTATGAGTTGTTGTACCACCATGTCAGGGTCCATGCTTTATGACCCTAAACTATGAGTAATAGCCCAATCAACAGGATGTTAAAATGTAAGGAACTCATCCCTAAAACATGACATTAAACTGTGACTCAGGTCCTCACTACATGACGTTAAACTGCATAGAAAAAAAATTCCTAATTGCATGATGAAAAACTCCTTGATCTCTCACAAAACTATGTACGACATGATTATTTTCCTCATAGGATATGTAGTGACGCCTTGATCCTCGATCTTTTCCCAACCCCACTATAAAAAAATGCCTCTATTGTATCATCTATCTCCCCACACTGGCATAAGAAACCCTTGTCACTCCTTGTTTCTCACAGCGAGTATAACTCACGTGATCATAGGATCAATTCTAAGGATTCTATTATGCAGAAAAATTATAAAGATATATGGTAGACCCTACACCCATAATAAATTAATTAAAAATGATCCTACCTCAATGACCAGGCTAGATTGGTACATGAAACAATCAGAACTACGTGTGGCTTGATTCATGCTCTTGCAGGATATATAGTGACACCTGGATCCGGAATCCTAGAACATGAATTGTAGAAAAATTCCCTCACATGTACAACCCATGGACTGAAAAACATTGGTATAGGAAATATTTAGAACTACATATGGCTTGATTCATGCCTTTACAGGATACATATTGACTCTCGGATTTAGCATCCTGGCTGAAACACCAATAAATAAAAAATTCCCCTTCCTTTATGCGTAGGTTAGACTGGTGTGGGGATTACATGAAAGGTCATAACCACATGACAATAAACTGAAAAATTCATCAAGAGTTATGTGTTTTATAATTAGCAGTGTTATGACATCCCAAGTATGTCCCCCGCTCATAAGAAGTCAATAGATCTTGATTCCACTTATACATATGATCCAAATCAATATAGAAGCTCCTGTAGTTGATAGTTGATCATGGTTTGGGTATTTCCTCCTTTCCCAGACACCTATTTTCCATTTTTCAAACTCTATATTCAAGGAAAAAAAGGATCCCCATAATTATTCATGGCCATCTGATATTAAAGGCTAGCGTCCTGCGAACACCATTATTTTTCTATGCAAATCATGTCTCAGTGGATTTACATATGTCACCTACAAAAAGACTATCAATCAAATGAAAATTCACCCCCAAGAGAGTCCTCTCTTATCTCAGTATGCCCATTGGATTTCAAGTCTCATGTCATCCCTCTTGATACATGTTTCCCATGAGACTATGGTTTACACCTTCTTTCATCACCCACATTTAAGGAACACCTGAATATCCTGATTGAGATTAACTCAAAGCTATTAATGATATTTATGATATATTAATTGTCCTCACTGTATGGCTCTAAACTAAATAGCATAATGTCCTCAAAACACGACATTAAACTGAAAGGATGAAATCACCCTTATTATATGATGTTAAACTACATAGCAATGGTTTAAGACTAAAGTTTTCTCTGATATTGATTTTTTCATTATCAAGTGGTGATACAGAACCCTTGAAAACCCTTGTTTATCACACCAATCATAGGTCATGTGAGCTTAGGGATCTTAGTGAGAGATACAACATGAAATTTTGGTAAGACAGTTCAGGAAGTTGATACCAGCAGCATGACCCTAAAAGTTATGTCACAGTTCCCCTTACCATTAAGAAACCCACATCCTAGCCATATGGTGTTAAATGAAAGGGTACCCCAAAGATGGGATAGACACCTCACCCTACATGTGAGTCAGATCTACATAAGGGATACCTAATTCAATGAGTAAATAGTAGAACAAATGTCTCTAATATATCTAAATACAATCCTTACATACATAAAACTCCATGCTATGATCCATCTTGAATCCCCAAAATATTCCAGGGCCATTTGAGATGGAAGGCTTGTGTCCACCAGACACCATTGTTTGGTTATGCACATCATTCCCAAGTAGTTCTGCATATGTCTCATAAAAATGGCTATCAATCAAAGGTAAATTCATCCCCATGAGTGTCCTATCCTATATCAGTATTCCAAATGGGGTCAAAACCTCGTATCATCCCACTTAATTCATCGGACCTCAATGTTATGGTTTGCATTCTCCTTCATGTGCACGTCCAAGATGTATCAGAACATGAGGGCCTGATTCATCTCTGGTCTCTTTTGAGGTTTCTAAAAAATAAATATACCCCCATCCAAATGTGTGATGTTGATACACATTAAAAATTAATAATTACCCCAAAATTCCAGGTTTCCCAGAGGAGTTCAGTTAAAATTTCCCTTTTCATGTTCAGGTAAACCCCTTTAAAAATATCATGTACCATGTTCAAAATGTTCCCAATCTTCAGAATCCTTCATAAAAATTGGAAATGTAAGGACAATGTCTTATAGACACCTTTTTTTGGATATGAACATCATGCACTGATGGCTATGCCTGTACCTCATACAAAATAGTTTTCAATTAATGGAAAATTTGTTCTTTCGAGAGTCTTTTCTAGCTTTCGTATGCTCAGATGACATTCATGTCCTATCACACCACTAGATATGGAAAAACCTTGGATAAGGACTAACATAACTTCCTATTTCCAAATTCCCTGGACATAAAAAAAGATCTCTAACTATAATGACCATTTACCAACACTTCATTAAGCAAGTAAGAACCGTGTGGGAATAGTTTCATGCTCTAAGACAATATAAATGTCCCTAATATTTATGGACACCATTAATCAGACCAACCACCCATTGTGTCTCCCATTATCAAAATAAATTTATAGTGTTTAAAATCTTACTAAGATGTATGAGATGAAAGGCCAGTGTCTCACAGATCGCACTTTTTGACTATGCACCTCATCCCTCTATTTCATTATATATTTCGCCTACAAAACAACCACTAATCAATGGAAAATTCATCCCTATGAGAGTCCTTTCCTATCTCTGTACATATAAAATAGATCCCGAGCCTCAGGCTTGTCCAAAAATCACAAATTTAGGGTCAAGAAAAATCCATAATCCATGTCTGAAGGATATTAGAGCACTCTCAGCTAACAAATCCTAAATTAAGTCCCATAGCCTGTTATGTTAGGTCCATGTAGTTCAACCGAAAACATCATTAATAAGTTTGATTAGTAGGACTATTAACTTCTTGTGAAAAAACACCATAATTTATAGAGTAAAAGTCCATAAAGGGAACCTTTGTATATAAGTAGAGTATTATTTCAATAAACATACACCATGTACAGTTTGAAAAAAATTGTTGATCCATAAAAATAAACATAAAGCTTGTTAGGTTGAAACTCTGAAAAGAGAATCTTATGAAATAGTCATGTTATTCCTACCTAGACTGTATTAAGAATGCTTAGGAAAAAATTAGGGTAATAATGAAAAATACATAAAATTCTGTGAGGTTGTTCCATAAAACCTCATAAATAAGTGAACTATGCTCACTGAGTCATGCAGCTCATGTAGAAATTAGAGTCTGATTCGATTATTTCAATTTATTAGTTTCATACCATGGTTTACAATTAATACCCAATATAAATGATGTTTATATGATTGATTACGATCAATTGTCATGACATGAAAATACAATGAATAATTATTTGGAGGATAATCAGTTCCATTGATTTCCACAAAAATGGAGGAACATCCCCATTTTTGGGTCTCTCAAAACTATCAAAAAGAAAATTAATACATATAATGATTTGGGGATAGCTAGAATAAATCTGGTCTCACCTTTCAAGAAAAATGTAAAGTGAGTGTCGTGGGCCGTCAAAAGTTTACTCTAAAGAATTTCTCTCATCCAGTTCAGCCTTGACAGTTTGATGCACCCATTCCATAATGATGTTAAGGTCCCAACCTTTCTTATAGATAGCTTCATAGTTGGCACATGAAGAGTCCAATTGATCCCTCAACCTTGTTTTATGGGCCTCGCACTCCTAAAACTCTTTATTTTGAGTGACCACTAAATCATGAGCCTTCTCCTCATCACCCGTTAAGTGATCATGTTCCTCTGAAACACCTAGAAAGGTTATCACCTAATGATAGGGAAAATTGAACTCGGAAAAAGTTTCCTAACAATAAGAAATCTCTTCTAGGGATATGACGATTTGGTAGATAATGAGGTGCAAGTGCCTATAATCAATCCACCAGAACCCATCTTGGTGAATAACAACCGAACATTTTTTTTCTTATTAGAAATATTTTCCATAGGTGTCTTAGAGGAAAGGAAACCTTACTAGCGCCATGCCTGTTTTTGCACTGCCTGGTGACTCCCCACCATAATAGTGCCTTAATCCTCCCATGTTTCAATGGTTCTATATGTTGGAAGATTCATGACAGGAGTGGAAAGGAACCAAAGATAGGTCATCCAAGATGGGGGGGGGGGGGGGCTCTTCATTCCCTTAGATGGTTCGACCACTAAATCTAGACGTGGAGGATCAGATGTGTCTTCCATAGTGTCCAGGGATACTCTTCTAGGGCTATCCTCATTAAGGCCATGGCCAGTATTGGCTAGATGGGATCAATCAGAATCACTCCCCACTTAGATATGATGTACCGATGAAGCCCCTTCCTGATGCTTATGAAAATGAATTGAGTGTCTTCTTACCACAAGGGTTGAAATAGGTGGTGTATCCATCATAGTTACTATATGAACTAGAATAGAAGATGAATCCATCATGGTTAGAATAATAGAAGAATGTGTGGCATGGTCATCGGGGTGAGGACGAGGCAGAGAATGGTTAGAGGCTTCAGCACCTATCGAACTAGTTCTCTTTGCACGCCATGAGGGTAATATTCCATCCACAGTCGGGCATATTCTAGCAACAAAAAAGTGGACCCATTGTATTGGGGATGATAACATCCATATTGGAACCTTCCTACGCCATCATAAGTCATAAATAGTGAAGAATAGTAGGATATGACTCCCCCATTAACTGAACGGAAGGAAGATGTACCGCTTGTTGAAGGCACCCAAATTTCCTGGAAAACTGGTAAGGGATGTATGACTCGCAAATAGCCACTCGATCTATATGAGTAGTGAGAATCACATCCCAATGCATAATGTTATTTGAGCATTCTTCTAAAGAAATTCCCCTATCACTTCTTAATTATCCTTGAGGGCTAGGAGGCAGTGCAAACTAAAAACAAGAAGCATCATTCGACAGCCCAACAACATCAATAATGCTTAATGTCATGTCATGAACAACATAAATGTTGAGAATGGAGGGTTGAATTTCAGAATGTGGATCCTTTTCATTATACTGATATTTATAATAGGGGAGGTGTTCGCATAGATACCCATATAGGAATTGAAATGGCCTGCGGATATGATTTGTGGGGTTACTGAAACGTGCAGCCGATTGTCGCCTATCGACCGGTCAAGGTTCTGGTGCTATGCTAATATGTATAGCAGCACTCGGGTCGAATCCTCGGTGATGATACTTTGTAATAATCGTTTGTTTTTTGTTGATTGTATTTTGATTAGGGGGTTTGTTTCAGAGATTAATTGAAATAACTAATTGATTATGACTGATTAAACAAATTGATAATTATTGGGGTGAGTTCATAATTAGGTTAGTTAGGCTTGTGATATCCTTGAAATTTGCTTTATATTGCATTTAAATTAACACCCATGTCACAAGGTGACGTTGATTTGAATTCCCAACTATTAAGACTTTAATCCAAGCCATAACTTAACTTGTATTCTAAATTCAATCAGTACTTGTTTATGGTAGTGTATTTATGGTTCCAATAATCCATGGAAACCACATGCTAAACAAAATATGTCATTAATCCATGACAAATTAAGTCCAACATACACAATGTTAAATTAACGAATACTCATCGAGCAAATACTCTTAATCACTTAACATCCCTAAATTATAACTCACCCCAATGAGATATTTACTCAGCCATTTGGGTTTTTAATATTCTGGTTATAATAATTATGATGATAAATTAAGAATAGAAGAAAATAAAGGGATAAGAAAAGAGTGGTACGTCGAACACACACACACGAACAATGATGAAAATTAAAAATAGATTTTTGATTGAATGAGGAAGCGAAATAAGGGAAGGATATTTAACTGAATTTAAACTATTTTAAGAACAATAATATTAAACTACATATGTTGGAGAAGAATACGATATATTGAAGAAGAAACTTGCATTAAAACAGAATTACAAAAGAATGGACTTACAAAATTACAAAAACGAAGAACACAAAAGTAAGTGAAAACAAAGAGAGGAGGAAAGGTCTCTCAAGTGAAAACTTGAGTATGGAAGACCCTCCCAAGCCTTTGGCAAGGCCTTGGTGATGACAATAAGTTCTCCTCTCTTCTGAAATGCCAACCCCTCTCAAGGAGAGATGGGGAGAGTATTTATAGCCCAAAGAGTGGACTGTTTTCATTCCCAATATGTCCCTCCACTTGCATCGCCAATTTGGCTATTCAGATAGCCGAATCTCCAAATATTGCATTCTTCAAAGTTTTAGATAATAAAGTTGGAAGACTACTATAAAAATATGGAGGCATTCGGACAAGTGGATCCAAAGTTATGCGGTTGTATTAAACAAAGCTAAACTGTCCATTTCTATCCATGCTTTTTCAATGGCCAAAATGTGAATGGATTTTGAAAAGGAATATGCCTTTAAATCCGAATGACTTATTCAACAAAGTCGGCCAATGATATCTTTTATTTCACACTGAAAAATCTCAGCTTGATTTGATTCTTACATCATGAGGTATGTCATGAATACTATACTGATTTTATTTCTCAGCCAGAATGGTGGGCTGGACTTCAAAGCTTCATTTGGGCCCCTTGTACTTAGATTTGGGCCTTGGAATTTTTATCCAAGATGACATGTAGTGTACCCCGAATTATTGTGGAGAGTTAATGTTTTTGGACTTTTGGATTAAGCCCAGTAAATCAATCTTCAAGGCTGGTCCAGTTTGTTCACAGATTCATTGGTCTTGTTTGTGAGGACCATATGACCCTTCAAATGGCAGAATTGGCTCATGGTACCTTCTAATGAAATGTTTTATATTGAACGTAGAATCATAAAAAACAAGAACCAAACAATTTAGATCAGTATAGTGATAGTTATTATAAAAACATTAAACTGACTCAATTGGACTACTTCTAAAAATGCTCAAAAATTATACTTAATATTAAAACATTAATATTTCACACAAATTATGCACATTTCATATAAAATCACTAAATAGGGAATATAATAAGTCATGAAAATATTAATAACATAAAATCCCCCACACTTAGTTTTGTGCATGTCCTCATGTGCAACAAATATAAAAACATGACAAAATCATTTTTACTCACCAACAGATTTCAAAATTTTGTTTTCTCCAACCAGGGGAGGTTTAGAATATTTCACTCATCCATTTTGAATTCCACCACACGTTGTTACAGAAACAATGTTCCAAAACTAATTCAGTTTTTCATGCTCAAATTTAGAAATGGAAAATGTGGACACTCAAAACTCACACCTCTCAAGATGATAAAATTTATTTGTGGAGGTTCACTCTTTCACCAACCAAATGTGAAAATCATAGAGTTTGAAAACAGCTCTCAGCTTAAAATCCCTATCCCAAGTGAAAAAGAATCAAGAGGTTTTTTAATGGGTTTTTCTGTTGGTATGGGACGGTAGGAATATAATGTCCAAGGGAGAGAATAAGAGGGTTAAAATACCAACGTAGAAACAGCAATTAACATTTTTTTTGAAATAAAACATGGAAGGAAATGAAAACACATATTTACAAGGGAATGATTGTGTGAAGAGAGACACGATATAGGATGAAAATACGACAGTAATTATAGGATTCAATATTTACAAAACACATAACTTATCCCAATAAGAATATAATGCAAGTGTTCTTTTTTTTCTTCTCCTTTTTTTCTTTGTTTTTTTGAAAGTTGAACTTGGAAAAGATCTCACACTCATAACCCAACCCATGATTGATCTCCTCAAGACACTTATTGTAATAGTTATAACAATATCAAAGGTTGAGGAAGAGTTATTTTTGACCTACCCAAGACACAACCCATTTTTTCATTTTTTTTTTATTTTTTTTTTGATTTTTTTTTTCATCATTTTTTCGAACACTTGTCAATAATATTTAAAAAATTACATAAATGGAAGTTCATAACATTCCCCAAAACACACTTAATGACAACCTCTCCCCCGCACTAAAATGGATGCTTTTCCTCAAGAAGATAATAACTCGTTGAAAATCAATAATAGGGTACCCAAACAATGAAATCCATCCCCCCCCCCCACATTTAAATTTCCATAAAAAATATATACAATAAAAATCCATGTTGATATTGGGTGGGAAAAGGTATTGGGCTTGTAATGTGGCTATCAAAGAAAAGGTTTTCATAGGCTCGTAGGGGCTTTCAAAAGGAGGATTAATGTAAGGAAAATGGGAGGCTATTTGGCTATTGTGATTCTCATGTGGTTCAGAAAATGCCTCTATCATATTAATGCACACTAAAGTAGGAAATTCAGCTCGAAGGTCCACAAACTCAAGACTCAAAAATGGGGGTGAAAACACACATTTTGAAAAGATGGCCATATGTGGCCTTGGCATGAAAGAAAATGTTTGTTCTCATGGTTGGAGAAAATCCTTTTCCAAATCAAAAATTGAGCATTCAAAATGTGTTGGTTTTGACACAAAATTCATTATCCAAAGTCATGATGAAAATATAAAATATTTTAGATGAAAACATGTCTGTTAACTCCCCAAAATGGTTGGACAAAATTTCAAAACTCGATGGTGAGTAAGAATGGCTCTTTTTTTTGTTATTTTTTAAGTAATTGTGTTTTTTGTGGTTTTTTTTGTTTTTATGGTTTTTTTAAAAATACAAACCCACACAAGAAAGAGAAAAAAAGGGTTTGATTAAGAAAGTGGTAAAAAAAATTAACGAGAGAGGAAAAAGAAGAAAGAGGTAGAGAGAGAAAGAGATAAAAAGAGAGTTAAAGGGAAAGTGGTGCCCCCAGGTTTGGATTTAGTGGGTTTCCATCTCCATCAAGTGGTAGGTTGGCTAGATAATTTGGGGATTTGGTGGAAGTCTAGGTTGATCCAAGATTGTGGGATGTTACCTGAAAAAGAAAAATCATTATTCATATAATGAAAAACTGAAAAGAAATTTAAATTTCAGAAAAGTAAAAGAAAACATGGGTTGCCTCCCAAGAAGCGCTGCATTTATTTGCCTACAGTTGGACAGTTGCAGTGGACTACCCATAGTCTGGCGGTGGACATCATATTTTCTCAACTCTAGTGTGGTACCAGAAAAACTTTTTCTTTGGAAGGCCTGATGATTCATTGGATAATTTCTTCCCATCCTTGTTGGTGTGCTTTAAATTCAATGGGGTTGGAAAGAGAATATTTCTATCCTCACTTTGGTCTTCAACCTGAGGAATGATGTTATCCACAAAGTGCTGGTTTTCTATGCTTGGAAATTCAGGAAGATGGCTCAATTCTGATGGTTCATTTCTGTAAGGATCAGATAACATAGAACCACAGTATGATATCCCAATTGTTTTTGACTCATTTATTTCATCACTTACCGATGTAGAGTAATGAGGATTAGTGGAGTCATAATACTTAATAAAATATCCAATATCCTTTATTTCAATATTTTTCTCCAAATAATTGTCAATTTCAACCTCACCAGTGATCAATTTATTAATTAGGGAACTAATGTCACAACATTCTCTCCCATCAGGAAAATATAAACACATTGGTTCAAGGTTCACTTCACATATAACAGAATTTTCAGAATCATGGATAAGAAAGAATACATGTGGGATAATCTGATCTGAATCAACAAATAAGCATTCTATTTAATTTTCATTGTAACCATCCATGTTGGATCATTGGAGGTCAGAGGTGAGATGAGATTCCAAAGAGTTTTTAAGATCCTTTAGATCAATAGATTTTGCATTTGTAATGTCAACATCAATTTCACCATTAATCACAGGTTTAATGAGGATGCAATATTCAAAAAATCCTCTATTAGTAGAATAGGAAGAACATGATGGATTAGGATTCAACACACTCTCAGAGGGAGTTTCAGAAACATGGATAGAGAATACAGATTGATTCTTTAATGGGTTTCACATGGATTGAAAAATATTGAACTTGACCATTTGGTCGCTAAATTCCATGGATAAGATGCCAGCATGGACATCAATTTTGGTTTTAGATGTCATAAGTAATGGTCTTACTAGAATCAGAGGAGATTTTCAAGAAGTTGTCTCACCTTCCGTGTCAAGGACATATAAGTCAGCTGGGAAGATAAGATCATTTACTCAAACAAGGACATCCTCAATTATTCCCTCAAGACTGGCTATGCTTCAATTGGATAACTGAATGACAACACCCATTGGGTGCAAGGGACCTAGACCAGGGTTGGAGAATATGGATTTGGGTGTTACATTAATTGAGGCTCCTAGGTCTATGAGTGCATCATCAAAGTTCGAACATCCAATTTGGCATGGAACCGTAAAGGTCACTGGATCTTTGAACTTTATGGGAATAGACAGCTGGGTGGAAACATTTTCGAATGTCATAAGTTTTCTCTTGTGGGTGCACAATTCCTTAAGAAACTTGGCATACTTAGGAATTTGTTTTATGGCATCTAAGAGGGGAATGTTGACTTCAACATGTCTAAACATGTCGAGCATTTCAAGATTGGGTTCAAAGGACATCCTTGTTTTAGAAATAGCTTGAGGAAAAGGAATTGGATTCCTAAGTCGAATTGAAGGAGGTGAGGGAATGGTTTCAGGTTCCTTTTCAAGTTTCTTTTTCTTTTCATTTTCTGGGTCAACATTCAAAGGAGGGTTTGAGGATTTATCTTGAGGCATAGAATGTTTCTTTCCTGATCTAAGTGCAATTGAACTTACATTACCCTTGGGGTTTGGTAATGATTGAGCTGGGAGTTGGGAGGAATTTGATTGTTGTTTCTGGCTCAGGTGGGATGCAAGTTGACCTATTTGAGTTTCAATGTTTTTAAGGCTAGAACGGGTGAAGGAGGAGAGGTCTTCCACTGCACTTTCCCATGGTTGCTTGGAAGAAGAGGCTTGTCCCGGATTGGGATTGTCTTGATTTTGGTTCTTGGGAAATCGATTGTATTGGTTTTGGGATTGGGAAGGCTCACTTGGATAATGGAATCCAGGTGGAGGATTATTCCTTTGAGGTTGAGGAACAAAAGGATAAGGTTGATGGAAGTTACCACCACCTTGACCATATTGGAATTGGTTTGGGTTTTGAGGATGGAATTGAGGGGGTGAGATATGGGATTACCATACCTAAGGCCTTTGTTATAGGAAGAAGAGAAGGGCTCAGAGTGAGGTTGGTTGAAGTTTCTAACAAACTGACTTGATAGTTGAGGGTTGGTGTTCCGTTGAGCATATTCTGCATTGAGCTCCATTGGTCCAGATGAATCGGATTCATCCTCTTGAAGTTGTTGACATGTGTCAGTTGGATGAGATGGAGAGTTGCAGATTCCACAGTTTTTGATAGGTCCAGAAAACACTGATTGTGGAGAAGACGAGGTTGGGGATTTGGTGGCCACAACTAGTTGTCGCACAAGACCTGTAAGTTCACTCATCCACTCAGTCATCTTGTTTGGCTCAATTGTTTGATTATCTTGGGCTTGTTTGACTTGATCATGATCTCGAGTATGGAATTGTTGTGTGTTTGTAGCCATGTTACTTATGAGATATCTTACAGCTGTGGGAGTTTTATCAACAAGAGCACCGCCACTTGCGGAATCAATGAGTGTTCTCCCCATAGCCAATAACCCCTCATAGAAGTATTGGATCAAGAGTTGGTCAGGGATTTGATTATGTGGGCAGGTTGCAACAAGCTTTTTGAACCTCTCCCAGTACTCATGGAGTGATTCACTTGGGAACTGACGAATACCACTTATTTCCTTTCGGATAGAAGTAGTACGAGAAGCAGGAAAGAAATTATTTAAGAAAAGCTGCTTCATGTCATTCCATGTGGTTATGGAACCATAAGGTAGGTAGTAGAGCCATGACTTAGCAGTGTCAGCTAGGGAAAAAGGGAATGCTCAGAGTTTGATTTGTTCTTCAGAAACCCCTTGAGGCTTCATGGTAGAGCACACCACTTGGAACTCTTTAAGCTGGAGATGTGGATCCTCACCGGCGAGACCGTGAAAATGAGGGAGAAGATGAATAAAAACCGATTTGAGTTTGAAGTCAGATTCTATGTTTGGATATTGAATACCAAGAGGTTGGTAAATCATATCGCAGGAAGCGAGTTCTTTAAGGGTTTGTTACCTAGGATTAGCCATTTCAAATTCAACTGGTTGGACAAGGACTGGTTCTTGAATTATTTGATTATCTCTTATGTTCCTCCTAAGTTGGCGAAGTGTTCGCTCAATTTCAGGGTCAAACAAATATGATAGACTGTTTGGAAGGCTACGGGGAATTCAGAGTGATTTTGGAAGAAAGAGGATGACCGGTTTTTCTTTGTATTTTTTTCAGTTTATGATTTTTAAGTGGAAGACGGGTTTTTCTGTGTGTTTTTTTTCAATTTTTTTTTTAAAATTTTGTCTTTTTTTGGTTTTTTTGACAATAACCAGAAACTAATGACTAGTTAAAGCACCATCCCCAGAAAAGGCGCCATTTGAAACGCGCGGCCAATTGTCACCTATCACTCGGTCAAGGTATCGGTGCTCTTCTAATGTGTATAGCAGCACTCGGGTCGAATCCTCAGCGATGATACTTTGTAATAGTTGTTTGTTTTTATTTGATTGTATTTTGATTAGGGGGGTTTGTTACAGAGCTTAATTGAAATGACTAATTTATTGTGATTGATTTAACAAATTTATAATGATTGGGGTGAGTTCATCATTAGGTTAATTAAGCTTGTGATATCCTTGAGCTTTGCTTTATATTGCATTTAAATTAACACCCATGTCACAAGTGGACGTTGATTTGAATTTACAAGTGTTAAGGCTTTAATCCAATATTTAACTTAACTAGGATTCTTAACTCAATCAGTAATTGTTTTTGGTAGTGTATTTATGGTTCCAATAATCCATTGAAACCACATGCTAAACAAAATATGTCATTAATCCATGACAAATTAAGTCCAACATACACAATGTTAAATTAACGAATACTCATCGAGAAAATACTCTTAATCAATTAACATACCTAAATTATAACTCACACCAATGATATATCTACTCATCCATTTGGGTTTTTAATATTCTGGTTATAATAATTATGATGATAAATTAAGAATAGAAGAAAAAGAAAGGGATTAGAAAAGAGTGGTACGTCGAACACACACACATGAACAATGATGAAAATTAAAAACAGATTTTTGATTGAATGAGGAAGATAAATAAGGAAAGGAGATTTAACTGAATTTAAACTATTTCAAGAACAATAATATTAAACTACAAAAGGTGGAGAAGAATAAGATATATTGATGAAGAAACTTAGATTAAAACAGAATTACAAAAGAAAGGACTTACAAAATTACAAAAACGAAGAACACAAAAGTATGTGAAAACAAAGAGAGGAGGAAAGTTCTCTCAAGTGAAAACATGAGTATGGAAGATCCTCAAAAGCCTTTGGAAAGGCCTTGGTCGTGCCAATATTTTCTCCTCTCTTCTGAAATTCCAACCCCTCTCAAGGAGAGAAGGGGAGAGTATTTATAGCCCAAAGAGTGCACTGTTTGCATTCCCAATATGTCCCTCCACTTGCATCGCCAATTTGGCTATTCAGACAGCCGAATATCCAAATATCTCATTCTTCAATGTTGTAGATAATAAAGTTGTCCGACTACTGTCAACATTTGGAGGCATTTGGACAAGTGGATCCAAATTTATGGTGGTTTTATTAAACAACAGTAAACTGTCCATTTCTATCCATGCTTTTTTGATGACCAAAATGTGAATGGATTTTGGAACAAGAAGATGCCTTAAAATCCGAATGACTTCTTCAAAAAAGTCTGCAGCCTATATCACCTCTTTCTCACTGAAAAATATCATCTAGATTTGATGCTTACAACATGAGATATGTCATGAATACTATACTGATATTATTTCTTGGCCAGAATGGTGGGCTGGACTTAAAAGCCTTATTTGGGCCCCTTGTACTTAGATTTGGGTGATAAAATTTTTATCCAAGATGACATGTAGTGTCACCACAATTATTGTGCAGAGTTAATGTTTTTGGACTTCTGGATTCATCCCAGTAAATCAATCTTCACGGCTGGTCCAGTTTGTTCACAGATTCTTTGGTCTTGTTTGTGAGGACCATATGACCCTTCAAATGGAAGAATTGGCTCATGGTACCTTCTGATGAAATGTTGTATATTGAAGGGAGAATACCAAAAAAGAAGAACCACACAATTTGGATCAGTATAGTGATAGTAATATTTAAAAAATTAAACTTACTCAATTGGACTACTTCTAAAAATGCTCAAAAATTATACTTAATATTAAAATGTTAATATTTCACACAAATTACGCACATTTCATATAAAAGCAGTAAAGAGGGAATATAATAAGTCATTAAAATATTAATAACATCAGTTACCATCCAATATTTTTACCAACAACTCATAATGTCAGGCTAGAGTAGGAATGATCAGATTAATGAGTTTACCTTCTACCAGCATGACTGCCATCATCAAAGTACTTTCCTGGACCCCGGTATATACATCACGGGATGGGAAAATCAATCGACTGAAAAAAATGGCAATTAAACCTGATAATATAAGCATAGGTAACATGTCCCATTAACGATCACATACCAAAGTGGTGTGTCATCTTGCTTCAAGGGTAGCACAATATGACCCTGGAGTCTGGCGGGATTAATGGGATGGGTGAGTTCGACTATAGGGAGCCCTCTTCTTGGTTCCATTCATTGTCCCAAAATAATCCAATCCATGCCTCGAATGGGTTAAGAGAGCAATCATAGAGGGTATCATCATGTAATCCCTCTTTGATAACCAATATAATCTTTATAAAAGGGGAAACATGGTCATTTCTATTCCATGTAGTGGCTGTCGTGAGAAACTCTTCGTATAGATATCCAAGGATGGGGTGTCCTCCAAGCTGGTGAATATCCCATATGCTTATTCCCACCTTCCCATATAATAAATAGAAGTTTTTGGTGTTTGAACACTAGTGGCTCAGAAGGTCAGGACGGATTTAACCTAGGGAGAAGGCTGCGAACTGAGAAACCCAGACTGCCTGGTATAAGCTCAACACCTTCAACGAGTCCGGAGACTCCAAATAGGTATTATGTACTCAAAATTCCTAGTCCAATTCATTAGAGAATCATCCTTTGTCCACCTGATCCCACTTGGTGGTCCACCCACAGTTATGGTTTTCTTGGTAAGTGCTGATTATTGATGGGTACTCTCAGTTGACTAGTTTCAAGACAGCAATACAAAACCCGTGATTTCCTTGAGTCAATGTTGAGCATCCTATTATTAATATGATTTTCTGAATTTGAATAGTTATGACTTCACATGATGGGGAAATGTTGGCTCGATCATGTTCTTGTGGTGCTTCTAAGAAAATGATAGGGGTATTTGGGTCAACCAATGGTTGGGGAACATCGTTAGGAAGACCAAACTGTAAAGTGGATACTGCATGGATGACGGGTAATCTAGGATCTCTGGTGTCAAGTGATTTTTCAATTAACTTTCATGGGGGATAATGTAGGATCAAATATGATCCTCACTCTCACTCATCATGCTTACCCTCATCTTTATGATTTTATCACTACTTGTGAATGATCCATTGTAACATTCACAAGAAGATCCAAAAGATGATAAAAATTCAGTCTAATAAAAGTTGTTGCATAAAGGCCATGGAAGAATGGATAATGGACTTAGAAACATGTCCTCATTGGGATGTGCATACTGTTATTGAAAATGGTACATGGAATTCATATCATGTGTACTTCATGATGTGTGGAAATAACCCCTGTATACTACTACGGTATGCGGAAGTGTTACCCCACACACAACCATGGTACATAAAGAAACCATGAGTTGCTAGCCCGAAAAGTATTGGGTGGTGAACAGAAGGGTTCACTAAAGGTGGATACCATGAACCTAGTCCTCGTTATGTTCATTTTCAATGATTTAAGATTAAAATATTATGTTCAGATTATTATGACTTGTAGTTCAGTTCGCCAGTTTAATCTTGGTATAGGGACACACATGAAGCAGTGTTTTCTTACACAGAATTTTGATTTTGATTTTAAAATTCCACAATATTTTTTGTGAAGTCCAAATTTTGGTTCGCAACAATATAAATGACAAAAATCATGGTTCTCGGCAAATTCCAAGCGGTTCCCGAATAAAAGTTTCACAAGAGGCACGGTACGAAAATGCAGATAAAGTCGAGGGAGTCAAGTGCACTTTTCTTCATGAGAAATGGTAAAAGAAAAATGACATGGACCTCTATATATAGGTTTTGTATCCTACTACCTGGACTATCTATTTTATCGTGAACCATTCTAGTTTAGGACAGCTTCAACATCAGAATAGTCCCCTTTTCATCCCGAACAGACCCCATTCCTATGGGGGCATTTATAGGGTCTTGATAATTTCACCAAGGGAAAAAATACTCCCTCACTCAATTTTTAAGAGGAAGAAAGTATTTATACATTCCTAAAAAAGTGAATGGACTAAAATTGAGATGCAAACTCCAGAAGAAACATGAATGAATTCATGTTTTTTAAAATATTTTAAGTGTCCTGCATACCATCACCATGAATGCTTCGTAGACCGCCTGGATCACAAACCACTAGTATGCAGAATGAACCATGAGGCACTAGCCCACAGAGTGATGGCTAGTGAACCCTGTCAATTGTGAACCGCATCACTTAAGGACTCATGCGTGGGATTTCCATCTTCACACCATCTCATGAATTTAGCAGTTCATAGACAAAGAAAATTGGCATGGTTCTGGGAACCATGATTGTGGACCACAACCTCCCCAATCCCTGGTTGACCAAGTCTTATGCGGGCCAAGATATATATTCATGGGCATTCGAAAATGGTTCAACATGATCATAGATACAATATCCACGATTCTTTATAAAAGGCGCACAGAAGGAACTGAGGGAGGAAAAATAATGAAATCTCGATGGGGACCCCAAAGGTTCGAAGAAAAAATTTAGAGAAGACTCCAGCTTCAGTCTTGAATCATTGTCGAAACTCAGATTGTGAACCATGCTCTCCATAGGTATAGCCATATGTGAACCATAAAATAGGTTCAATTAATAATAAAAAAGAACTATGAACTAAATTAGTGAAATCGCGAACCACATATTTCTCACGGATGAACACCCTGCAAATGATAGCCCCTCATACCCTCCTTAAATATGGTTTTTTGCATAGCCCATCGCTACATGGATTTAACTCGGCGCTGCATACCACATCATTATGCAGATAGAACCAATAGTGGTGTGAAAGGTTGTATCCAATACTATGTACCACCATGGTGTGCGGTGGTCCATACCCGTGCCTGCGTATCCCATCAGTACGCAGGTCAACCCTCATACCATTATGGTATGAGGAGCTTCCCCCATCCTGTGTAAGAAACTAGTACATGGAATGGGGGTTTTTATGTATTCTTTTCTCCAGTTCCAATATCACCCCTCTGATATTGTCTAGTCCTTAATAATCCCTCCATGAACCAATCCCCTAGAATCTATCCAAAGTCTCCTCCAAAGCCACCATACCCATATGATCAGCCCATCGGGTGTATCAATATGCTTTTTTGAGTCTATATAACTAAGATATGCGGATTTATGAAGGCCCATCCCACAAAGGTTAGGGATATGGGGATGTATGTGGGTATACATACCCATGGTAACCTCGAGTCTAGCCTTGAGATGCCAATGTGGACCTCCCCATTCTAGGGATTACAGGTGATCACCTAATTTTCCATTCAATGATTAATGATAACCAGTCAAATGGGTTATGTTAACTTCCCTTTATGATGAGGACGACAGTTCTCCCCTTCCTAAAATGTGTTCTAGGGAACTACCACTAAGGTAAGTCCCCAATCTTCTGAGGCCAAGACCCATGACCATTAAATGTCATTTCACATTGAAAGATTCATCACTCCGCACCCTCACCCATCGTCGTCCCAGCCTCTTCAACTATAGGCTCTCCCCTCCCACCAGTAGAAGATGAAGCATGTGGTTGATTGTATCTATCACATCCTCTTTTTTCTCACACCGAGCATGACTCATGTGGGCATAGAGATTTGTGATGATTACAAAATTTACATGAATCTAGAAAATGAGAACTCTAATCCGTAATCAAACGAGGATACGTAGGATTTCTACATGAAGGTATGACCTCAAAAGTGTGCCCATCCAAAAGGGTTCACCTAATATTGTCTTCTCAAATGGGATGCTTCTATGAAATAGCCCCAGCAATTATGAACCACGATAAATCAAATTTCAGATCAAACCAGGATAAATAGGATGCCAACTTGACGACTTGAGCTCAAAAGGGTACCCTTCCAAAAGGGTTATCCCAATCATGTCTCCTCAAATGGGAAGCTTCTATGCGTAAGCCCCTACAATTATGAACTACATGGGTTTTGATTCCTCTCCTGAGGATATTTAGGTTACCTATCTTGTGGATCCGATCCCAATATCAATTTTTCATCTATCCCCCTGGATAAAGATAAACCCCAGAGTGCCATATTGTATGGCTCAAGTCATCAATACCTCTGTAGTGTCAAATGCATGTATGCCCATAATGATCCGGAAAACTAGGGGTAGCCCATGGAAACAACCTTCAAAAATGAACCAAGTATTCATGAACAATTGAAAATGACTTAAATTTATAATTGAGTTATTGAATAGGTAATAATCCCCCCCCAAAGTGTTTCAGTGAGCTCAACTTCCCATCATCTCAGCCAATTGAGTTTTTTTGTGTCGTTGCCTGAATAATCAACGAACGAGTGTCTGCATTTGGAAATAAGGTCTATTAATCAAAGATACTAGGATCATTGGTTGTTTCTTTCTCCAAAAATATACCCATTGGAGACCATCTGAGGAACTGATATCCTAGGAAGACCAATTACACAAGTATTTGACTCCATGCAATCACTCGTTGGGACTATCGGACTAGGACATCACCTTTTCAGTACAGAAGGGGTAAATTACCTAGTCCCCATAGGGTTAATCCAACCTTCATTTAATGGATAATTTAATAGAATGGGTCAAAACATAAGAAATTGTGAATTTAACAAGAACCCTTCTCTATAAAAAGGGACGGGTGATGATTCTCGTCAGACCATTTCTTTATCACCCCAAATGCACCACCTTAGAGGCTAAACAATGTAAAATGGAAATAATTCTCCAGAATTGAAAATATATATTATTAAAAACATACAGAGTGTTTAATGGTCTTATATATTATTTTTTTATACATGATGATGATTCATTATATTTAACATTAATGGTAATCATTTAGATCATTTTTGCGATTTTTCGATCATCACAAATAAGTTTTGCCTTATTAATTAATATAATCTATATATAATGGTTCTAGAATAATAAATAACTTATAATATATATAATACAATATTTTTAACCATAATAATGATTTTATAATCATCCATTATGGTTTTAATTTAAAATAACATCACCTTTTACATGATGATAGTAAATCGGAATATCACATATGATGTTTTCATTTTTAGACTTAAATAAGGAGGATAAGGGGTTTGATGATGTATCTTCCACTAAAACAATAAAATTATAGTATATATAATATACTATATTTATCATGCATGTTTTTATATAATAGATAAGGATATAATATGAAGAAAATAAATTCAATGAAATTAAAAGAGAACGATAAAAGATTTAGCACATCAATTCTTCTCCTTGATAACTTTCTTAATAAACCATGATATGGTCTCCTATTGATTACATAATTACCATAAATGTGGAGGAGGTATTTGGGAGAGGAAATGGGTAGAATATAAGAAAGATTCGAGGATTTTTAAGTGTGAGGAGAAGAGGTGGTGAGGGGTGGTATTTATAGTTGGAAGAGAGGAGTGTATTTGAGTATTTTATTCATTTATTTATTATTTTGGATTAAGTCTAAGAATAGTTTGATAATTATCAATAAATATATTAAAACAATGAATTATAGTTCTATATTATGTACCTATATAATCTATACATCATCAATGAATCAATAATTCATTTATTTATTAAATACGACAAATTATTGTATTTCACAATTAAAAAAATATCAATTATTTTAGAAAAATCAGAAAAAATTACTATAACCATTTTTGATATATAGAATTCAAATATGAACTCCATTTCTTGAAAATTATTTTCTAAATCTGATATTTATAATTTTTAAATAAAATCAACATTTACTCAAAAAAATATTGATTTTAATATTATTGATATTTTATAACACATTGAAAATTTATTTAAGGTCTCATAAAATTATAATATATTTATAATACAAAATAAATTATTAATTTATGATTCTATGTTAGTAAAATATATTTTTTATTAAATCATTATATTAATTATAAAATGGTAATAAAAAATTTATGACTATTAAAAATAAAAAAAATAATTTAGCATCATTAAAACATTTATTTACTTATTCCAAGATATAAATATACTAGATTTGTATTTATAAGATACCTAAAATCTATTAATAATTCAATGGGTGATTTTACAATTCTATTGGTCATATTAATATACTTAATTATCACATTACTATTCCAACGATCATATTTAATAGTATACTATGGTTTTAAACTTAGTGTAGCGTGAAGTATAAACTATCAGTGATGAAAATATTTAAGAGGAAAAAACCATAAGATATTGGAGAGATAAAATTATTGTGATTAATAATGTTTAACTTATGTAAATTTCATAAAATAAATATAGTTAATCTCACTTTTGTCATTTCCTGTGTTCAAATAATATTTATTTCAAAACAAACCATAGATTGTGGGTCTGGGGTGTTTCAATTTGTATCAGAGCTCGAGATTAGCTATTTTTGGGGATTTGTGTTAATAATTTTGGCATTATGATGAGAAAATATTGGTAAAAACTCAATAGAAAAAATGTATTATGGTACTTTATCACCGAGGTAGTGTGTCTTATTTCCATCTGGATGTGATGTGCTTTCTTATTTCCCTATTTTCTCACCTTCTAAATGTTGGTGGATTCCATCACTTCAATCAGTGATGTTAAATTCTTGACCAAAACGGGATGATGAGATGTCAGTTCCACTTTTCATTGATTATTCATTAGGGAGATTTTCTTAGTTCGGGTCTCCCTCATTGATTTTAGTCATATACATGGAACATATTTATGATTATATCTTAGGGTGCATGTTTGTTAATTTCTCTGCTTCTGTCTTGACAGGGTAGCAACCTTCAATCAATGTAGATATTAATGTTAAGCATATATGGGAATTTCTTGATGGTGGTCAAGTTAGACATCTGAAATGACTTATTATTTCTAATTTAGATGCATCTCATATGAGTCATGTTAGTTATAGATCATATAGTGTCTTGTGTCTTCCATGAGGAAGTTCACACTACGGTTGTAAATATTCAGAGGCTTTTTACCCCAATAATACAATTTGTTTTGTATAGTTTTAGGATTTTTTATTAGGTCACTATTTTTTTTTCTTGTCCAGAAATATTGGTCGCATATATAATTTCAGGTGTGGATTAGTAAGTCATGAGTTTAATGACTTATGGGGACATATGGTTTATAAGTTTAATGTCATGTGGGTATTGGTGGGTCACAGGTTTAACATCTTGTGTATATTGGTTAGTCTATGTCTTAACATCTTGTTTGGACAGGTGGGTCACATGTTAACATCTCTTAGGGATAGGTGGGCCCTAAGTATAAAATATTTTAGGGAACGTTGGGTAGTTATGTGTGTCCCCTGGGGAGAATATGACCACACATGAGGGTTTGGGTATGTTTTCCCAAGGGGGAGATGGTCAAATGTGAGGGTTTGGAAAAGTGTTTCTCTATGTATAAATTTGATCACAATTGATGGTTTTTTCAAATATGTCCCCAGGGGTCGAAGATGATCACACTGAGGGTTTAGTCAAGTGTGTCCCCTAGGGGGAGATGATCACACACTGGGGTTTTTTCAACTATATACCCATGAAGAATGATGATCAATCTTTGGGGGTGTTCAACAGTGTCATAATGGGGGCGATGATCACACTCTATAGTTTGGTGGTGATGATTGAATGTGGGTCCCATGGGGGGAGATGATCACACATTGGGTTTTGATGGTCATGTTGGATGTTAGGATTGAACCTCATGGTGGTTTATTACATACCATGTTTAAGAGAAAGGGGTCTAAACTCATTTAGTACAATTCCACAATTTAAGGTCATGTGGAAGGACCAGTCCATGTAGTATAACATTATGTGGTAAGGACTATTATCTCATGAAATGAGCATTTCAAATGTATATTGTGTGGTATACATATGAAATATTCATAAGTTATTCTATGTTCAGTGATGGTATGAGTGGGGCTTAACCCTTGGATATTCACTAGTGATTTGAAGAGTGGTGTTTATGTGAATGGAGCTTACGCGTGGTAGATTCTTGGGTACCACTCTGGATATGTAATGATGCAACTAAGGCTTACTCATGGGAGTAGTTATTGGTGCTAATAGGAGGAGAAATCATTTTATTGGGACATAGATGTGTAAGTCACCTGAGTGATGTGGTTTCATCTCATGCTTATCACATGAGGCATCTCATTCTCATCAAATGAGGCATCAAGAATTTATTACAATGGGAATCCCAAATTATTTTCATAGGGTAAGGTCACAATTTAACATAATATATATGGAAGTTTCATGTGGTACCTACACATTAAGCTGACTCTTTATTCTTCCACTTGTCGGATCATGATGGAATCATGGCCAACTAATGTGTTGTAGGAATATGATTAGGTCTTACACCTAAGGATGAGTCCCCTGATTTTTATTTCGAAACAATAGTGATATATATTTAATTTTCACTCTATATTTTCTAATTCAACTTACTCATGTTGGGTCATTAGGGAATATTGGCTTACTGATGGGTTGAGGGATAATATTGGGGCTTACACCTGAGGAGGAGGACCATGGTTTTTTTGGGAAGAGAGGGTATATTTCAAAGGAATTCACACTATGTATTCCCATTCATCTACCTTATGTTAGACTGTGAGGTCATCTTGAACTGCTAATGGGTTTGAGGGATATTATTAGGGATTACACATGAGATGAAGGCCCATGGGGATACCCAAGTGTAGATGGCATATATCAGTTATATTCCTGAAAGAACTACCCATTCTTCATACCCATGTTATACGATAAGGGAATGTTGGACCACTAATAAGTATGGAGATACAATTGGGTATTAAACCTAATATAAGTCCCATGGTGGCTATTTAGTGGTCGAATCATGAGCATCACCTGAGGAATAATTTTCATGAAACATAAGGAATCACCTTATTTTCAATAGAGGAATTATATTCTCATCATATGTGGTATTAAATAGTTTAAATTCAGGTATTGGGGACTATGTATGTTTTCTCATGATCATGGTGTGAGTCATCTTATTCAAGATACATTAGGTATCTCATGCTTTCCACCCAAGGCATGCAAAGATTTCGTCACTTCATATGCTACAACTTAATTTTATTTAGTGAAACTACTAGGAGGAGGAATCATAGAAATTCAATGCGTGAGACTTATGAAATGGTGTCCCCCTATGGTTCAACCTTGAATATTATTCTGGTGATTAGGATTCAGAAGTTATTGAGGTGTATTTTGAATCAGGGTATCTGAAGAGATCAAATGGAGAATGCCAACTCATGGGACAAGAAAATGATGAAGATGAGTTTGTTGAATCGTTTTATTTTCTTGAGAAATGTGGAGTATATAAATTCATGGTATTGTGTGAGGTGGATATTGAAGATTCATAGGGTGTAACAACAAATTCCCTTAACCTGGCCTAAAATGTTTTTTGTTTGAATCACCATTTTTCATGGGGAAATGATGTTAGTGGAGGGACATGACTATTAAATCTGGACTGAAGCCTAAAATTAATCTAGGGTGGGGGTGTGGGGTGTGAAGTGAATCCCCAAAAATATATATTTTCATGAATATGTATGAACACTATTCTTTCCAACTATATTCCAGGTCTCACAAATATATGCTATGTTGGCTAGGTTTTTCTATTTTGAAATATGTATTTTTTTTGCGAATCATGGAATTCAATAATTATTTTTTGGGTAACACTTTGTCACAAAATTTTTAATTACTATGAAAATAGAAATTCATTATTTTTTTTACTACGTGTTAAATTCTATTCCCAATGGATAATGTTATGTAAAAATATCTAAGAATAATTTCATGTAATGAGTAAATTTGTCATGGTAATTTTACCCAACATAATTGCATGGTGGTTTCATGAAGATTGAAACCCTGAGTTTTTTGAGTGATATATTTTGAACTCAAATCCATGTGTTCCTCTCAAAAATGAGGCCTTGCTGCCATATTTTTAGTCATTTTGGTCATGTCATGCAACTTACCATATGTCGCAGAACATTTTTAAGTTACCTAAAAATTCCATTTTTTGGAGGTCGTGTTGTGTATATAATAATATTCTTGTTTTTTTTGAAATCACATTTCTCAGGAAAATCAATTTTGTTACCTTGAAATAGCTCTGGGATATTTTTGAAATTTTCATGCAATTCCATACTTTACTCCAAAATCTCCCTAGTTAGCCACATTTAGATGTCTTTCAATAAATGGATATAAATTTTTATTTACATGGAAATTTAGAATTTAAAACCATGTAAATCAAGTAATATGAAATGATATACATTACTATATAACGGTATTCAAAATTAATCCATTCATTGATAGATTTATTTTTGTGAGAAAAAACTCCCCCTTTAGAGTGGGATCAATTGAGGATGAAGAGAGCGAGGTAGAACAAATTATGAGGAAAGCACTATAAAAATACCTTACTATGAGGACCACTACATCTACATCATTTTCTTAAGATAATCACCCAAAAATCTAATCCCCTGGGATTCATTCTTGGTGTGATTATATAGAGATAAAAGAAGATGATTCACTAATATGAGAGTACTGGAAAATGGTGGATGCGTTGGGATTATAATGGGACATCGTTCACCATTGGGTGTATCATAGATAAGAATTTCATGGAAATAAATTGAAACTTTTAACAACTGACTTTATTCTCAATATGTATATTTGCAAAAGTGGGTCAACTCTACGGGAACTGTATTTTACTCAGACTACGTAGAAATATGAAGAGCATGAGTCACAATTCCCATGATTTGGAACACAAAAGGGGTGACATGATAAATAAGGAAGAATAATGATCACGTTTTAAACATAATTTTCACTATCACTCCATCATTTATAGGTAAATACATGTTACGGTCTTCCACGGACCATATTGAAAATATGGACCCTTAAATATTTTTCTTGGAGCCTTTTGAAGTGTGTGCCTCAAACGGTAGGTGAGGCAGTGTGGCCTGGTACCATTATTGTTAGGGAGAAAATTTAGATATAAAATATGGTGGGGATATATATATATAGATATTTATTTCATGGGGAATAATTTTGTAAATGATTGAAGGGGGTTCAATACACTCGAGATTATGAAAATTGGGCCTTTTATTACAATTACTAAGAATATTCATATGAGTAATAGATACACGTGTCTTCCAATGTGAGTTTTATCATGGATGATAAGTAACTAGACAAATCAGGTGATGCAATAGTCGTACATCACCAAAAGGATAAAATAAGATTATCTAGTAAGGTATAAATGTACTTTTTAGTTTTATATCATGTAATGAGGATGGAGGGAGCTCTATTTAACATCTAGTAGTAATAATGTTAAATATTTTTTAGCATATTATGGTGTAGAAGATGAGTTTACTATTTAAATTAATATATAAAGTATATTTTTCAAAATTATTATCATTATTGATAATGAAATTTAACATGCATTTAAATTTTTTATGGTGAGGATGTTACATCCCAGATATTTATATCATGTTGTTTGAGAATTTGTAGCAATGTTTAGTTTTTTATAACTAGTACATATAAACTTTAATGAATAAATATATCCTGATCATGGTATTTTGATGCATGAACATGTATTACAACTAATGGTACCCTATAGTGGATCTTCTGAGAAAAAGAGACACAGGATTTAGGAAAATTATTTCTTGAATCGATGTGGTCTAGAGTGCATAGCTTGGTTTTTCCCAAGGTTCATGGTGGGTCTTACTGGATTTATACCTCTTTCATTTTATTCCCTCACATTTTACCAGATTTATATAGTTAAATGTAGTGTGGGACTCTCACTTTTCCTTAGGTTTCCTCTATGTTTTTTCAACCTAAAAAGTGTTTGAGCCTCTTTCCTTAGGATGTATTTAATGTCAGTCCAGTTTGACCAATGAGTTTAAAATTCTCTATATCATAAGTAATAGAGTATGTGTAGCATATAAAATAAGTTTATAATTCTTAGAACAATGGGGTATGTCTCAAAGGTGTTTTTTTGTAACAGAGGAGGTATACCCTAATATAAATTTTGGGCCAAGGGGGGCTGATTGATCATGGATCCTTTCTGAGACAACATACAAAAGGTTTATGGTCATGATTCGTAGAACAAAACTCCTAGTTTAATGTAATATAATATAAATAAATATAAGTATAGTTTTCCCAAAAAACACTCATAAAACTAAATAGGGAAAAACTGACTGGAATTTAGGTTTATTGAGGCATTTTTCCATATGACACTTTACAAGGGTGACTTGCACACGGTTTAATGTCTTGATTCATGGACTTAGGATCCCAGAATATGGTCATACATTACGCACCAAAATAGGGGTGAATGACATGGGAAAGTCTCTTGAAGGTAGATCATGACATCTAAGGCCTAGATAGTAACACGAGAATGAAAAATGTGTAGAGAATTTTTTTTACAATGTCTGAAACATAGGTTCTACACGCATGTAAGTCAAGGATGGGGTGAAATAATGTAGTATAGACCATTTATAGATTTCAATACATGGGATCCTCCATTTTTTACAAAAGATACTTCTTAATGTGACCCAATTACTATAGGTGAGTCAATGTGGAAAGTAACTATTTTTGTTTGGGTGCATACTCGTTTTAGAAGGATGATGATTATATAAATGGAATAAATCATGAAAAATAGACATGGATGTCGAGGTTGTCCTGACGGGAATGTTGATTGTCCTAGGAACTTTCTAACCAAGCACTTAAACATGTTATATGAAGATTTAGGTTTGAAAAGATGAGTCATAACCCAGAGGGGAACGACAAAAAAATTATTTAATGAGAAATTTGGACATTGGATAGGAGATTCATGTGTCACTATGTATCCCATGGGAATGGAAGTGAATCCAAACGTAGTTATTGAACACGGTGTGGTAAAAGACTGATGTTGAATAGATGAAATTACAGCTAGCAAGGACATTAGAACATATAATCTTTTTGATATATGGAATTCTATGTTTATTGCATTGGTTAAGGCTATAGTTGAACATCATGTTCTTATGATGAGTATTTTCGGTCTTCTCATATCTTTTTTATGATGAATCTAATGCTTATTTCATAGGGTAAGGTGATAGTTAAACATAATGTACTGAGTATGTTTGTTTTTGGTTTGTCTCATATTTTATATATATGGAATCCATTTTTTATTTAATATGGTAAGGCTAAATTAATGCATCATGTGATGAAGATTGGGTTTTTTTATCTCATATTTTTCATATGATGCATCCTATGATTATTGCATCGGGAAAGAGAAACACATTAACATCATATTATGGGGATTTTGGGCTTTTTAATTTCACATCATGAAACTCAGACAACAAATTATAATATTTTAAGGTCATATATCTCAAACGAAAACTAATAAAAATAGTTTTAGGTCATAATTATTAGACCATAGTAAGTAAAAATATTTTATGGCCATAATTCTAAGACTAAAAGGGCTGAAAATAGTTTAACATCGTAATTCCTAGACCAAAGGGGCTTCAAATTTTTTATGTTCAGTATTCTAAGACCAAAGGGGCTATAATTAGTTTAAGGTCATAATTATTGGAACCTAGAGCATGCATGTATTAGAGGGTATTGTGTGGTAAGAATGAGTGATAAATCTCTGTGAAATTATGGACAAGCAGACCATTTCCCACCAAAAATCTTAAAATACATTACATAAAAGTTAAAATTATGATTGTAATGAAGGAAATGACCTAAAATAAATTAATATTTGGTTCTGGACATAAGATAAAATATCAGGACAGCTCTATGTATCCCATGATTATGGGAATCAATTCACACATAGATTTGGAACATAGTGTGGTTGGATTCCAATGCTGGTAAACGGATTTCCCTATGGTGAGGATGAAATAAAAAATGAGGGGGAATTGTCTTGTCGAAACACTATGGATGTATAAAACTATGAAAATAATTGACCACAAGAGGGTCATTTTACATATTTTAAGGTTTTAATGCCTAGAAATGATGGGGTGTGGGTATTTTGAGAATTTTTAGGTGGGGTATGTGATTTAAATACATAAATATCGAGTGTCCTGTGAGGACCTATAATACACAAAGTAATTATTAAACCATCTAGACATAGTTTAAGGAGATGAAGCTTGGAATTGGGGAAGCCCAAAAATAGGTTTATATAGGGGTTGGGCCTGATATATTGGATCTGGAAATCCCTAAATATCCCATATGCCTTTTAAATCAATAAATACATAGTTTTGGAACATAGTGTAATATGATATCAATTCTTGTATGGTGGATTCCTCATTAGAGAGGACACATATTCATCTAATAATTATTTTATAAGGTACCATACATTGTTTTCATAGGGTAAAGTTATCATTTTACATAATGTGATGAAGAAATTCACTTTGTTCATCCCATATTCATCATACGAGGGCCCCTGGATTAGACATGGTAGGTTTTATAGTTGAATTTCATATGAGTAGGTCAAGTGTGGGGCATACACATCAAGCTACTCATTATTTTCTTCCTTATGTTGGGTCATGTGGGAATCTATATTCACTGGTTATCCAAGGAATGTGATTGGGTAATGCACATTTATAGAATATATGAGTGTAATTATGAGGGTTATTTATCCATGGTTATTGGGGATGTTTTAATCATTATCCCACCATGTGTAGGGTATTTTATAATGGATTTGAGGCTGGGCTTGATGAATGGAATTATAGGATTCACTACAAATCCATTGAAATTAGGAATAAATCCATACATAGTTTTGGAATGTGGCATGATAGAATACCCAAATCAATTTTTGGAAGTAAATCATCACTGATGAGGATGGACCATTGATTTTGTTGTTTAATCTTCACACATGAGGATTCATGTTATGCAATTTAATGTAATACGATTACAACCTAAGGGGATTTGGAAAACTATTTAATTCCACAAAACATGGATATAGAAAAAAATTAAGATTGTTTTTGTGGAATAAAATCATTAAAACCCGACGTGAAAAGAGGTTGATGTAAGCCCATATTCCACCTAAATAACACACAAAAAGCTACACACCATTTAAGGTTGTAATACTTGGACCATAGGCGGGGCCAAACAGACAAACCACAAAAATTTGGTGAACATAATCCCCCCCAATGAAGGGTTTTTGATGAATTTGTAGTCAGGAACAAAGAATGTGCGTCTACATTTCACTAAATATCCCATGGGTATTCAATCCAAAATTAGTTATAGAACACAACATGGTAAAAGTAAAATGTCAGAAGGGTGGTTTCCTCTCTTCATATTACACTAAATCATCTCATATCATTGATATAAGGAATCTTATTTTCGTTACACAGGTTAAGACATTAGTATAGCATATTTCATATAGGAAGTTTCTCTTATTAGTTTAATTTCATAAAACTCGAGATATTTTTATACCAGTTTACAGTCATAGAGTTCAGAACTAAGAGTGTTGAAAATAATTTCATAACATCTACACTTAAAAGGCTAGTGTGAGGAAACACTTCTCAGAGGGGGGTTATCTTTTCTCTAAATCAAAGAAAATTTTGCTGAGATAGTGTCGGTTTTTTTCCATTCCCTCATTGTTTTTCTAATCTAGAAGGAAACTTATGTACCATTCAACAATGTTCATGTAATGAACTAATGTAATTTAGGAGATGAGTGTAATCATAACTAAAGGATGAATCATTTACCATTGAATATCTCCAAAGATAGTCTAGAAATCCTCATACCATGAGTAAATGGAGCCTTTTTTTAAGAGCCCCAAAAGGGCATACACTTTCCATCCAAATTTTTAAAAATCAGTGTAAAATGGATATGTGGCCTCAAGGCCTCACAACTCCGATAGATTTATTGGGGGGAATAATTTAACTGAATGACTAGATTTTATCTACTTCAATATCATGGGTTTTTTATCATACCAAAATTCTAATAACATTTACAAAAGTAAACATAAATATTCTCTTTAATGGGTTCATATTTATGTTTTTATAGTATAGGAAGTTGAAATCATAGAATAAGAGATGAAGTGGAATTTGATCAAGGTTCAACAAAGGTGAAGGTTGTTCTGAAATCATGTAAGTATATCGTTTAATAAAAATTCTTCAACATTAGGAAAACGATCTTGAAATGAAATGTTGTCCTAAAATCATAATTTTTGTTGAACCGACGGCCTTTTAAATTGCCATAAATTTATCACTTTTATTCCATCATAACTGCATTGATCATTAACATGTTTTTTATTTAGGCCCATAATAACTCCATATAAATATTTACACTTTTCCTCTAAGTCCATATTTTTACTTTCCAATCTATGTTTACTTATTTGGAAACCTAGTTATGTGTTACTCTTGGTAACTATTTTATTTTCAAGAATATATTTTTAAAGGATGTATTACTATTAGTTCTTATGATTTTGGTTTCTATGAACTCAATATTCAAGTATTAAACCTTTTAAAACCCAGATGGTTTTCAGGGGTGAAATTTATTTTTAGGGGGTATAATGTAAAACCCCATAAATTTGTTAAATTTTTTCGATTTAATTTTATCTTTTCAATATACTAATTTCATGTAATGCTAAATATAGTTTATATATTATTTCTATGAGTTTTTCTTGTGTTATACACAACACCATGTTAATCTTGTTCTATATGCAACAATGAAATTTCTTGCGTTACACATAACCCTTAGAAACTTTACTCTTTGATGCATAGTGAAAAAAAACTAAATTTTAATTCAAAATATCATTTCCAAATAATTTATTAGTACTGTTAAAATATATTTTTAGATGGTTTTAAAGTAAAAAATAACACAATTATATGTATATTAATCCAATTTAGGTCATTATAATCATTTTTATAAAGATTTTAGAAATAAAATATTAATTAACTTTTGAACATTATCTCTTCAAAACCCCACATTCTCACCAGATCTATGGGATTATCATTAAACATAATTTTTCATATTATTTTAATTAAAATATGGGAAATATAAATAAATGGTTGTAATCAATATGATATTTATATTCTAATAATATCAAATTTATTTTTAAAAAGAAATATTAATGAATGTTGTTAAAATTATTGACAAGATTTATGGTAAAAATATGCTTAACGATGGACTAAACCTTAACATTAAGGGACAAATTTACCTATCCACTTGTCTAAAACTTTTTATATGGTCTTATTACATACATAAACCTTATATTATTGAGATCTTTTTGTTTTTTTAACTTTTGTTTTTTAAATACATTGGTACACCTAGCTTGTTTTAAAAAATTCCAAGTGTGTCCCCTCCCTCACTTATAAAATTTATGTTATTATATAAGAAAAATAGTATTGTAAAAATACTTATATGTTTTTATTATAAGAGTTCTGCCTAAAATTACTCACACTTCCATCTAATAGGTGTCAGACTTACTGTTCTTGTGTACGGAAAACTACCGCCTCATGAAATGATGTTGGTAATATTATTTTACCAACTTTCATGGTTGGAAATTATAATGTGAAATATATTAATTTATGATATTTATGATATTTATTATGTATTTATTGTTTTTAAATTATTATATAACCCATAACTTCATGCTTTCCATGTTGTGTAAATACAATAATTTTGTTAGAGGAAGTGTGGAATACCGCCTCCTCAATGCGATGTGAATTGTTCACAGTATAAATAGAATTTATTAAGGATGGTTTTAGTGTAATTATATGATATATATGACATAATAATTCTACTCTAATGATATTATATATATATGAATATTTTTTTAATTTGTTTCATTCAATATGATAAAAAATAGAAACAGCGTCCCTGCATATGTACGACCTACCATCTCCATGAACCGTGTATTAGACATCATATTTCAATATTATATAGATTATTATAAAAAAAAATTATGTAAATATAAATTATATTTATATCATGGATTACATTCTTGTAATCATTATATAAGTATGAGGACCAAAATATAACAAATTAAGAAACATGTGAAAAACATAGTGGATATTAACCAAAACGTAACCTTGACCTAGAAGTGTTAATATGAGGATGATGTAAATCCTTATCTTTTATTAGATATAATAATATAATTATATGTCATATTTATAATAAACACATATTTATTATACAAAAAATTTGAATGAGTATGATGAGAGTCAAGACTTAAAGAAAAATAATTTCATCTCTCTTTTTACTTACATGAGAAACATGTCTTACTAACCACTAATTTGTTTTGTGTGGTGTGTATACTGACCATGGATGTACTACATGATTTATATAAATATATTTATGTTAATTTACTTTTGAATTTTTGAAATTTATTTCATGGAGTTTATTTTTAAAATGTTACCAAATCAGTAAAGTAATTTTGTCTCAAATTTCTTTCTTTGAGACACATGCCATGTTATGAACCTATGTGTTTCTATGAGGTTTATATAATACCTTTGAAATTTTATTCCATGTATCTACTTATTTTAATGATATTTAAATCTTCATGTAATGTTATTATTTTCCTTTTATTATGATTCAATGTTACAAAAGTTGTAATGGTTTATAACTATAATCTCATCATTTATCAATATTGTTTATTATTATACTCCCATTTATGAAATATTATGAACCATATCTAAATAAAACTCATGAAATACCTTACCCTATAGTTATTAACGTTTCATATATGCAATTTTACCATTTTCCCTTCTTTGGTACTTATGAAAATTATGCTTTTTAATGAAAATCCATCATTATTTTTTCCTTTTAGTTGGGAATTTTTATTATTTAAAAATTATATTTTATTAAATAGTTTTCAAAAAGTATTAGATATTTTAGTATTATGTTTAATGTAAATTTTTACCAAGGTATTACAATTTCATAACATGGGTTTAAATTGAATCTTCATTTCATTTTCTGATCAAGGCACTTTTATGAACATTTAAGGTGAAAAATGAATGTTCTACTTGTACACACGTACCCACTATCAAGACCATCATTTCAATGATACATAATTTTTATCTTTATAAGGATGTCTTTCCCCTAATATTCTAGAAATTGTTTTGCATTAAAATTTTTTTCAAAGAAACTTGGTTTTCAAACATTATTTTATGTATAAAAAGGATTTAAGATGATATTTAAAGCTTTATTTATATGTTTTATAAAGGTTGTTTTCTAAGAAAATGATTTAAATTAATTGAAATATTTACATTATGATTTTTATAACTAATTTAAAATTAAAATTTTTTGAATTGTTTTGTATCATTCTCTATAGTTTTTCTGAGTGTTTTATAGGAAAATGTTTTTCAAATGGTTTTATGTTTTAAAAATATTTTTTTCAAAGATTAAATGATATTTTCCCCTATAATTTTCTTAAAAAATATATCAAAATTATTTTCCATATAATAGGGCATCCATTTGTGTTACTCATTCCTTTCTAGGGAAATGTTCTATTGGTTCCAATCGTAGTATTTCTCTTAATTGTTTATGTTTTGATGGCATGATGTTTATGAAACCCATCTATTTTTCACAGGTTATATGATTACGAAACAAACTTATTTTCATGGGTTATGATTTTAATGAAATTTCTAAGAAACCCTTATCTTTTACATAGGTTAAAATATGATGACGTGTTTATGACACCCATAAAATTTCATGGGTAATGATATGATTGTTTTGGATCTTGTGGAACATGTATGTATGATAACATTATGGGATGGGTGGGACCTATATACCCTCAAATGTATTGGGTAATGATAATTGGTATATAATCTCAATGGGTAAATGGGTTATATACTAGTACCAAAAACAAGAAGGTACATGTGTTGTTCCCCAATACTAAAAAATTTGCAAGTCCATGGGTAATATACTCAATATGGAAAATAAGTAGGTACACGTGTTGTATTCCAATAAAACATGTTAGAGGGTACATGGGTTGTGTCCAAAATCATAAAATAAGAGGGAACGCGGGTTATTATCCCAAGCCTAAAGTGGGTACAAATGTGATTATAACAAGACTAACATGTTATGATGGTCTTGGTAGGTAGCCCTGACAAAAGATTTAATATGAATTGGTGTATGAAAAAATTCCATGTCTTAATACTATGTTATGTTTTAATGGATTATTATCTTGGTTCCCTTATAATTCATGTCTAATGAACTACCAATATTTATTCCATGATTCAATTTTATGATCTTTTATTTTCCTTTTTTGATCTTATAATGTTATGATCATTTTCTCATACCCCTATTCTCATGTTTATGATTACATATATTCCTTGATTACCCTTACTGAGCATCTGAGATCATCCTTTTTTTGGGTTTTCCCCATTTTATGAATAAATTTATTATGTATGATATGTTTAAGAGCGGTTCTAGTAGTTTTAGAACACAGTGGGAGAAAATGTAGCTCACTTATATAACAATGTTTTCATTTCGATGCTTCCAAAAGGACTTGACTAGTATAGTATTTGGGAATCTGTTTGTATGATGTGTCAGGTCCCCAGAAAAGTGATTTAATTGTAACGTATAGAAAGAGAGGGTCACTATAGATATGAACACCAGATGATTGATGTAACAAATCCACTAACATATTAATAATTGGATTAAAGATGTGGTGCATTTCCTGATGGTATGTTGATCTAGGTGTCTTCAAAATGAAATGAATCACCTGGTAAGAGAAGTTTCTTTAGGGTTCTATAAAGGTAGTGGAATCCCCATCCTCAGGTTTCATTCTGATATGAGTATACCTATAGTATCTATCCCCGAATGATGGAGCCTATAACCCAGACTTATCATCAATCAACTTTGTTTTCATTTAAATGGTAAAATAATCCTTTATAAAAATTTGGTTTATGTCCCCTAAGTTGATACAGAATAGGATTTTTCAATTCTTTTTCTTGACAGGGACAATATTGGATACCCACTTATGGTATTAGACCTCACTGATAATGATGGTTTTAGTAATCATTCAACCTCGTCTTTAACATATCAATATGAGAGGGTTTTATATTTTTTAGTCTATTTAAACCAGTGATGACTCACTGGGATGCCAAGGTGATGAACAAAAATATGAGGGTCTTGACCAAGAATCTGATCATAGCTACTAGTTAATACGTTATAGTGTTGTTTATAGAATAACACATGTTGTTGTTGTTCCTTTGGTGACAAGGATACATTGATCATTGTCAGCCACAAGTATTCCATACTTACATGTTTCACATGAGTTATCCCATTAAATGTGGTGGATAAACCCTCTTAAAATATATAAGATTTTTATTCCAAATCCTCTTTGTCATCTTATATAGGGTGGTCAAAGGGAGGAGGTGACTCCTTCAGGCGAGCTAACCCCTAGTGGAGCACTAGTATCTAATCTAAAGGTTATGAAATACTTGAAAATGAGTTCCAATTATGTGGATAATGTGTTAAAAAAATTAGTTGATCTAATTAAATTCGTTTTATGTGTACTATTTCCACTCTTGATATCAAATAATTGGTGATTGGTTGACCTCCACTGAGTCGGTCCTACTTTTTAGTGCTTGTGTCAATTTTGTAGACCATTATCCATAGGGTGAATTAATCAGTACTTTATAGAAGTAGGGTCTTTAGATATCAGTCTATTATATCCATTGAAGCAATATAAGGTAATTTATGAACACTCTTTTTTCTTAGATACAATTCAATAACCCCTTGTCTATTTATAAAGGATCTAACTAATTCATTGGGAGAATAATTTTATCTTTCATGTCTACCCCTAGATTGTCCGCAACTGATTCTTTATAACTAGTGGAATTAATGTTCTCTCCCCCATTGATCCAAGACTTCTTAACCCCCTAGTAACTAGAATCCATATAAAGGGTTTCATAGGAGTTAATGGGTGATGAATCAACTTAGAGTATCACTACATGACCATCAATAAAGTATTTAAGACATTGTGGGTATTAGTATGGGATCATTGCATGAAAAATAATCTTCAGACTTTCTAATAATGCATTATAGGAATAATGTTTTTAGACCACCTTAAATTTAGTGCATGATACATATACAATTTTTTTTTCTTTAATCAAGTATTTCGACTCATGTTTTCTCACTCTTGGTGTACCCATGAATTGTTAGGTTGGAAGGAGTCAGATATGCTTCTATATGTTCCTACGTATAGATTTTCCACATCATGACGAGGTTGATATCAGTACCAGTATCCACTAGTATATAGTGGATTTCCATTCCATCAAACTAGATTATGATATATAGTGAGTCTATATGCCCTCTAATAGTGACGACAAAATCAGCCTTAGAAAATTAAATGATGGCCCGACATTACTCATACTCTGCCTCCTCTATATATTATACCACAGTGGAAGGTACATCAATCTCAAACTGAATATAGTTTTTAGGTCTTTGAAAAGAACCTCACTCATTTAGATTGATAGGCGGTGTCCTTGAGAATCGATATCCTCTCTGGTATGTTGATAAGGTGCTTCAACACATTATACATCAGTACCACGAGCCTCTTTTAACGAACAAAGGGTCGTTCTTTAGTAGGGGAACAAAATGTTAAATTTTATAAATCACTATGTTGTAGATAATATTGGAAATATTCTACCACTATTTATCTCATCTTCTTTTAAAAACATATGGTTTAGTTTTAGTTGGATGAGGTTGGTCCCTGGATGGATTTGGTTCATCGCGTCTCACTTGTGGCTGAGCCGTAGGTGCAACAAATATAGTCAATTTTAGTGGTGTACCAAATAGAGTAGAGAAAGAGGACTGGGAATGATGAGCCTTTTGAAAGTAATCTGACATTGTTTCACTATCATGAATAACATAGTTCAAAGTTCTAGAATGACCAAATATCTTCCATTTCCCATTCATCTAATTTTCCATCTTCTTCCAAAGGTAACTGAAGGGTTCACATAGAGTTTCCCATTGTTGAAAATTGTGAATTAGTCCACTAGTTCAATAGAAATCAAAAAGGTGTATTATTCTCCTGAACAATGTTATAGTCTAGGGCCATACATACCCTAGGTGGATCTTTGAACTCAGTATACATGATGTCACTAAGGGTGTAGACTACTTTTGGCACTAGTTGGAGACTCTAATTTTGATTATTCTATAAAAGACTAATCTTTTAAGACATGGTAGGCTACAACACGGATGTTGAGGTAGCGATCATACGTGTAATGAAAAATTTGTTGAGTTATGGATTAATCAATATGGATAAAATGATACCATTAGAGTGAAAACTACCTTACGATTCAACCACTCATTTTACTTATATGATCCATGATTGGGAGCTTGTTTCCACTCATTGGAGCCTTCACTATCACTATCGTGGTTAGGGGAGACATGTGTCACATGTTCATATATATTTTCCAATTTTACCAAGCTGTGATCAACTAGTTCATGGAGCCAATATTTTTCAACAAATCATTCTTTGATGGTGTATCCAAAGATTATGTGATGCAAGTAGTGATTGGTGTAGCCACTGAGTTTGGCATAATGGGTTCTCATTCATTCTAGAAATTTAAAAATTCTCTTTTCCAAGGTTTATATGAAATATCATGAAACATAGTCATCCCTCAAGGAATATGTATTATTCTCCCTTTTTTCAAAAGGAACCTTAAGATTCTATCCCTTATGGGGGATAGAGCCACGTTTTATTATCAAGGTGATTGTTCTTAGTGAGGCTATATCTATTAGGGATGCACCAAGAAAGGATACACCTAGAAAGGCTACACATGGAAAGGCTCAACTGATAATAGGGAAAGTAGTTATACTGGATTTTATGCCTCTTCTTGTACAATGATTGTTATATCTACTATATAGGCCATCTTATTGTAGTTGGAAGGAGAAATGGGAATGAATTTGTTTAATCTCCTAAGGATTCCTCCCAATAATTATTTTTTTCAAAGAACTCACCAAATCCACCAATCTATTTCATAGATATTATCATATGGACAATATCATATCTATAATTATCCAAAAACATCGTAATATTCTATTCTTGGGAAACATGCATGTCGAGTGAATATGTGAGTCACTTTTATCAAGCGATGAAGTAGTAACTCACTCATTAATTTTCTATTTTCTTTTTAATAGGTCATTGAAGGTTTTTTGGATGAGGTAGAGATAAATTTTTAATGGAGATATATATGGATGTCTTCCCAACTAAAAAAATACCATGTCGTTTTCCAAATATACCAAATGAATGTAGGCCCATCTAGTGTCTGCATAAAGCATTAGAGCTTGTTGGCTTATTGCTGTTCTTGATTCCCTGGAACTGGAAAAAACCTAGAGGAAATGTTTGTAAGAAGATAAAGTGGATCTCATATTTCATTAATCTGGGTGAATCTAGGATTGAAAAATTTTGGGGCTACTCAAACATGGTCAACCCTTACTGGGCATGACTTTCCTTCCGGAAGAATTTACACATGTCAAATTTCTAAATCCTTGATATGGGTAATGATAGTGTCTATCACATATTATTATTGAGTATTTGTGTTCACCAATGAGTTGGTAGGTGAATTGACTTGGATAAAATCATGACCATGCTACAAAATTATATAATCAAGCTATTCTGGTTGGGTATGATACTTGTATCTGAATCTTTTTTCGTAGGCCCTAGAGTCAACCCTAACCGTGTGAATAGGACCACCAATTTCTAACAAAGGCTCCTAGATGTGAATAATCGAGTGCCTAGATATGAGATATTAGGGTCCATTATAACATTTTTAGGTTAATTGAATTCCCTATAAATAATCTCATGGGTGATCCCTTTATTTTTATCTTGATGGATGAACACACAAATTTTAGTTATTTTTACATGTCATCATTATGTGGAATTTGATATGTGTGCATGTGTACGTTAATATTAGGATAATTCCTTCTATTTGTGGAATAATTTTACAATGATCTGATCTCTATTTGCTGACCTATTGGAGTCATATGTGGGGTATTCGAGGATTGGACCTTGGTAGGTCGGGCCATGATAGATTTTTATGAGAGGTGGTCAGATATACCTGAGGACTGAATTCAGTGAGTTTGGTTTTCATATAAAATATTTAGTTTCTTTCTTTTTGAAATCTGTTCAGGGGCTCCAGATTTGGTGTGGATATTAAAGTATCTATACACTAGGACTCTGATAACCTACCTTTTGAGTTAGTACAAGTAAATAGTGGTTTCATAATTTTTTATGGTATGTGCATCATATAGTAATGGATGGTGTTTTCTATTTGCTTTTTTAGTCATCTTCCCCACTATAATCATTTAAATATGGTTTTTATTTATTTATTTTATGATTACTCTACAAAAAATAGCCTATCATCATTAAACTATGTGATCATGAAAATGATCCACCTAGTGTAGAGCCATTTGTACATAGGAATGTACACGATATATCAACTCCATGCGGTTTACCAGCTATAACACCACTTATTATGATGTATAATGTGCTGGTAGTAATAGATAATTATTTACACATGATGACTGTGTTGCAAGAATTTTAGAGGAAGTGACATCCTAGGTTTTTTTGTGAATTAGACGCCCAGGTGGCTGAGGACATTCTAGAGGCAATCACCCACATTTTCAGCCTTTTGAGGAAACCTGTTGATCAGATGGTCGTTCTCACTATGAGCCTTCTTTTGGGATATATTGGGAAATGGTGGAACTTAGTAACTTGGTCAGACAACAATATATCTCTCTCTGATTCATACATTGACCATCTCTTTATGGAGAAGTTATATATAGTCACTTTTTAATCAACACCCATACATGATCTTCTTTATCTTTAGCAGGATAGTGTGACTATGGAAGAGTACATGGTGAGTATTAGTGATCTCTCACATCACCTATTGGATATGGTGTGAGGTCAGTTCATTAGGAATTAAAATTTTGATCATGAATTAATACAAGATGTTAGGGATTTGACAGTATCCCATTGAATTCCCACCTATGTTGCAGTTCTTGAGAGAACCTTTACGGTGGAGAGATTTATAGAAGAGTAGGCACTAGTGGAATGATATAGTTGTGGGAACCCAATAACTGAGACCTCAGTGGTAGGAATCTAATAGTAGTCACAGGGGTACAATAGTGTCAGATGCATGAGTAGGTGTTCATGGGACATACGTTAATCAGTGCATGGGCAATCAGGGTGGCTCAAATCAGCCAAGGGTGTGGTGGTATTTTTCTTGTGATGACTAAGGACATCTATCTTGGTATTTTTTGACCCATTGTATAGCTGATCATGAGACCATTGTGGGATCATCGAGAGATAGGTATGATCAAGGTGGTCTATGCGGTGGTGGGCGTGGTAGAGGTAACGAATGAGGCTTATGGAGCTACTAGATATAGATGAGTCCAACTACAATATATGGAGTCCTATAACCCTGATTCTCTAGAGATGATACGAGGTAAAATCTAAATCTTTTATACATTATCTATAATATTGATAGAAATAGTTGTGTGTCATTCATTACTTTCCACTTCAATGGTTCAAGACATATAGATTCTAGTTGATCAAATGAATCAACCCTTATGATTAAAATCTCTAATGGGTGGTGACTTAGTGATCTCACACTAGTGCAGATAGTGCGATCTAACACTAGGAGGCGAGAGAGTTTTATGTGATTTATTCATTGCATAAATGAGGCCTTATGACATCATCGTACTTATGGATGGGCTAGTAGTAATTCAATCCAAGATATACTATTTTAGGTGGAGGATGTGATGTGTTTGTAGTGATGGTATGCAGTTTTCCCTTGTGGGAGAAAATAGAACCTCAGAAGTGCATGATGACCTCCAAAATAGGAGACTCTAGTAGATTACTCACCTGTTAGCTGGAATTACTCTGGGATAAGTGAATTACTTGGGATCTCATTTTGATGTAGTGGTGGTGGAGCATGTGGACATATTTTATAGGGATGTTATAGGTTTAACTCCCCACCTAAACATAGAATTCTATATTGACTTGTATACCAAGATAGAACAGATATGAACAATAGTATATTAGATGGCTCCGGAATAGCTTCTATAGTTGAGGGTGTAGTTTTTGGACTTATATAAGAAGGTATTTTTAAGACCTAGAATTTCCCCCAGGGCAGCCCTAGTGTTGTTCACCAAGAGGTAGGATGGGATTTTGAGGTTATTTGTGGGCTATTATAAAATTAATCCGGTGACCATGAATAATATGTATCCACTATTGAGGTTCAACAACCACATTGATCAGTTTATAGGTGTGCAATGGTTCCTAAATATTGACCTGAGATGAAGCTATCACCAACAATCAATACGGGGATTGGAGATACTGAAGATAATATTTTGATGTTGATGTGGTTACTATGGGTACATGGTTATGTCATTAAGAAAGATGAACACTCCATTAGTATTCATGAGACTCATGGAGTGGGTCTTCCATAGTTTCTTAGACAGGTTCATGGTAATTTTCATCGATGAAATTCTAGTGTATTCTAAGTCTGAGGTGGACCATGCGAGACACTTGAGGATGGTCCTAGACAAACATCAAGAGAACTATCATTACAAGAAGCTCTTCAATTGTATGTTTTGAATTGGAGGGGTCCAATTTATGGGAAACATCATTTTAGATGATGAATTAGTAGTATCCCTGGTAATAGTTGAGGCAATTCATTCTTGGTAGCCACCTAAGAGTGTAACCATGTTGGGTAGTTTCCTATAGTTGTAAGGGTACAATAAGAGGTATTCCATCGAATTTTCCAGAGTGATAGCACCAAGAATACCATGAATCGAAAGGGGTAACCTTTCTTGTGGACAAAAATGTGCCATAGGATTTTTCAAGAGATTAGATGGAGGATGAAAATCACTCCCATTTTGATATTTATATAGGAGGGTGTCATGTACGTAGTGTTATATGATGCATTATGGACTGTAATAGGTTGTTTCATGATGCAAAGGAGAGATGTTATTTATTTTGGTTCATTCTAGTTGACACCACATGTGGAGAACTGAAACCCCCAAAATATTGGGTTATCATTGGTAGTCTTCACGTTAAAGGGGTGGTGACACTACCCGATGCGTGATTAGTGTATCGTTTACTTTGACCATAAGAATCTCAAGTACATCTTATCATATGGAGACATTAACTTGAGAAAACAATGATGGATATAGGTACTCTAGGAATAATTTTAGATTTTTTACACACCAGGGAAGTAGAAAAAATTGGAATGAACTTCCAGTAGAAGATCATATTCTTAGTAGTTGGATGAGGCATTAGAGTAGTTATCCATGTTGTAGGTTTCCTTCATGGACAAATACAGTGCTTTATATCATCAGTCGATGGTTCCCCATCTATTTTATAGAATAAAAGGGATTCTAAATGAGTAGATACAGACAATTAGACTTTACATACTCAAATATTCATACGACATTTTCCTGATGGATATTTTGAAGGGTGAGAGCATGCTATCATTTTCAAAAGATTGATGATGGTACCATTGATTTTTCAAGAGGAGGTGTTGCAGAAAATTAATACATCATTTTTTTTGTAGGTGTAGAGAATATGTACCAAGACCTATGAGGCCATTTTTTGACCAGTTATGAAGAATGAATGTTCATAAATTGTCTCCCAATGCCTCACTTGTCAGTTTTTGAAGTCTGAACACAAGATTCTAGTAGGTTTATCTCTTCCCATTGAGGTGTCAGTGTGAAAGTGAGATGAGATAACCATGAAAATCATGATGTTCTTACCATCTACATCTACGGGAAAAACTTTCATCTCGGCGATCATAGATCAACTCACCAATTCATACCATTTATTAGATATTTGATATCACAGTTAGTAGAGATCGTGGGGAACCTCTATGTGTGGGATATAGTCTAGCACCATGGAGTTCCATCACTGACCATCTATGATCATGATGTTCGCATCTCATCTTGATTATGGGGAGGATTATATGGGTCCTTTTGGACTTAGTTTCACTTGAGAATAAAATCTCACCCCCAAACTGAGGGCTATACATAATGGGCCATTCATGTGATGTAGGACATGTTGTGGGCCTCCATGTTAGAATCTGAATGTAGTTAGGAGGATCACTTACTTTGGTGAAGTGTGAGTAAAGAAAAGCTTATATTACACCATTGGAATAGAACCATTCATGTATTTTTATGGGAGAACATGCAGAAAAACACTTTGACAGACTGATCCAGGAGATTCATCACTCAAGGTCCCAGAGTTGGTGAGAGTTACTACGAAGATGGTGCAGATCATCTAGGAGAGAATGAGGAATAAATAGAGATGTCAAATGTTTTATGTTGATTGTTGATAAATACGAATGTAGTTTTATGAGGGAGGCCTTGTGTTCTTGAGATTATCACATGGATGTGGATTGGGGATATTTTTCCATGGTGGAAATTTATCTATATGATTCGTTGGTCAATTTCCAATACTATGTCGAATTAGTGACGTAGTGTACCGCTTAACTCTACCTCTATAGTTAGACTGGGTACATGAAATCTTCTACATGTCACAACTGATGAGGTACATATATGACATTTCACACATCCCCGACTAGAGAATGTTGGACATGAAGGATAGGGGTACCTTTTCAGATTACATGGTTGAGATTAACGATTAGCAGGAGATGATCCTTCATTGGCATTCTATTCCCCTGGTGCGTATTTGGTCACATCATGGGAATCTTCATGAGAGCACCTTGGAGAGGAATAAATAGATGTTATCCTAATAACATCACATATTTGAGTAGTTATTCTATAGTCTGGATGAAAATCACTATGGTGGGGAGAAAGTAAGGACTCAAATTTTCAATATTTTATTTTATCATATTATATTGATTATTTTTGTGACCAGGCACTGAGGCAACATGAAATTATGAGGCATGGTGTTCCTAGAATTAATTTATGAAATATATTAAATATATTAAATATCATGAACAAAAACATTTACTGAAAAAGTGTTATAACTATCAAACATGGGCCCAAATGATAAATCCAAGTGCACCGTTGAGTTTAAAACACGACTATTAACCAAGGTGTAATATAATAATTATCATCCTGCACCATTTTGGAAAATGTTATCACATACCTATATAAATGAACTAAAATAAATTTTTAATTTATTTTTTATTTTGGCGTAGTGATTATTTCTTCTGTAAATACATGGTAATATAATTTACTTTGGGTTAGCTACTGAAACCCTAACAATTTTGAAAACTATTGGGGAGATTTATTGGTGGACAAAGACGTATTTGTAAAGTCCCGTAAAATTCAAGAGAAATTTTTTCTTAATTTTCTTTGGGATTTTACAAGAATGCGGTTTCTGATGGAACTTGATTCTGAGGCCTAGTGTGCCCGGAATTTCTATCGGAAGATTAGCTCTGGTACGTTCAGTGAACGAATGAGCGGGGGTCTCTAACTTTTGAACTGGTGCTCAGAATCTCATTCTGAGGGAACCGATAGATTCACAGTGCTGGTATTTTCTTAGGAACACTTTTTCCGGAGTTGCGTTTTCACGGGAGGAGTTGGTAAAAAATTTGTGGAAGATAAAAAAATTTAAGTTAAATTTTTTATTTCTTTTAAGTGGTTTTTCCATTGAGTGGAAGTTGGGGTAACTACCCAACTTCCCATGGGAGGTTACGAGAGTGGTAGGGCCCACACGAACCCCACCCCTTCTTCTTCCCTAACCTTCCATAACCATCAATTTATTAAGTCAAGTTGAGTTAATTAATTGAGGGAAATAATTCAACTTTTGATTTTCATAAGCATAAGTTATGTTAATAAAATAAGTGATGAACTTATATTATTTTGGTTGAAATCTTGTTGTGTGAGTCTTGGGAGAAAAGTTGAGGGGCTTCAAGAACTTCATCTTCTTCTTCGACGAAGAACGTGAAGAATGTCAAGAATGTCGGATTCCTCGGAGATTGATGACGCGACACTGACGAATCATTTCTTCGCGACACGACTCTCTCATTCCGTGACGTCTTCTTCCGCGTCGGTTATTTCCGCGACGAAACCTCACTCAACGAATTCGATGAGGTAGGGGTTTATGTGTTTTTTATTCGTGAATTCTTCCGTCAACTATCCTCGTTCAATTGGACCGCTTGCTATCGTTTAACGGGAGGTGGTCGGACTGCACAAACACGGCCGAACCTCCTCCATTATTACTTTGTGTTCTTACGGTTTGAAGGAAAAATGACGTGGTGTCATCCCACCGCTCAGGAACAAGCGGAAAGGATGCGTGGCGCCGTCGCGCCACGCATTTGATAGTCGAACCAAGTCGCGGCACCGTCGCGCCGCGCCGGAAAAAAACCTGAAGATACCGCGGCGGAGGGGTGCGACACCGTCGCGTCACGCCGGATGGTCCAAGTCCGCGACTTAAGCCGCAGAGGAGCAGGGGAACCGATGGCCAGTTCCGGGCCACCGGCGTCGGAGCAGGGGGACCGGCCCTTGCCGGTCCCGTGGCGGCAACAGTCGGCCGGCCAGAGGAAGAGCTGGGGGTTTGAACCCCCATCTGGCCGGACATGAGTGGCCCCCCACATGGGGGGTGTGGTTTTCAAATGGAGAGGGGCACCCCCCCATGCACCCCCATCCGCTCGACCGAAACGGCAGAGCCACCTGGCGGGCGCCAGCGCGCTGGGCCGGCTGCCCAGGCTGGACCGCCAGGCCGGGCCGGGCCGCACCCAAGCAGGTCGGACCCAGACCTGGGACTGGTCGACCCGGTTCGGGCCGACCCAGAGGGTATCGGGTCGGGTCGGACTGGGCCTGAACCCCCTAATACCGGACCCCTCATGGTCTTTTTCCCATAACTTGAGCTGTGGACCTCTGATCGACGCACCATCAACTGCGATGCAATCTTTGGATCGAGACGGTCTCTTTGTTATATCGCACTCAAGGTTTCAGAGTACTTTGGGTTTGGCCGGGTTGTTTCGTACACGAAACCAACCGGGCCCTCGGAGCGGAAATGCTTATAACTTGTGCTCCAGACGTCCGATTGATGTGTCGTCAAATTTGTTGGATTCCTCTAAGTGAGACGGTCCTTTTGGCTTACTCCGCTCGAGTTTTGGATGTATTTGGAGTACGGTCGGGTTGGTTTTGACTTAAAAACCAACCGGGCCCCTGGGATGAAAAAGCCAATAACTCTCAGACTGGGCGTCTGATTGACGTGCCGTCTATGACATTGATTTCTTGTTGACGATACGGAACTTTTGGATACATCAAATCCGGAATATGTGTCAGTTGATGTATCAGCCCTTCGGCTCGTGGAGCAGACCCTCCCGAACAAGCTTGCTGTGTGCGGGAACCCTAGAGCTGGCTGCAACTGCGACGGCGACGACTGTACAGAAATCCTCCGTGGATTCGACGGTGACGACTACAGCACTCAGCGATCCTACGTGGATCAGTACTACCGATCCTGTGTTGGTCTGATCCTGTGTGGGTCAGCGCTCAGCAGTCCTATGTGGGCCAGCGCCTACAGATCCTATGTGGGTCTGATCCTGTGTGGGTCATTGCGGGGGTTAGTTACCTATCGATCCTTTGTGGGTCATTGCGGGGGTTAGTACCTATCGATTCTGTGTGGGTCCGATGACTTAGATGAATCATTGGCTACATCTGATCATCTCTATCATCTTACGAAGTAGTATACCTGTGTGAGATGAATCTTAACATTCAATCCTTATCTTCGATAAGATTGACTTGATATCCTGTGTGGTTTACGTTATGCTTTCTTGTGTGCATTGGGATGTGTTTTCCTATGTGGATCGGGATGTGATTTCCGGTGTGTACTGGGTTGCACTTGAGCTCGGATGTTGGAGCCGAACAAGAATTGGTGACTGAGGTATATGTATGGTCATATACCTAAGTAGTGTCGGATGTTACTTCGTGATTGTATCTTTCCTTTGTGGATTATCCATTGTGGATTCTGGGAGACCTTCGGGGGTCTCGGGGTCCCTACTGAGTAGCTTATACTCACCCCTGGATGGGCTATGCCTGCACTTTGTTGTGTTGGTTTCAGACGATGGACAACACTGATCGTGGTTGAGGCTTGCGGAGCAGGACGGTACCTGGAGGTGGACCACTCAGCGGGATGTACTCGGAGCAGACGGCTGGACCTGAGGAGTTGTGGAGGCTATCTGTACCCACCCTTCAGGTGGGACTTCCAGTAGACAGCTCGAGGATACGGCTTTACTTTTCAGTTGTTGTTTTCCCTTTCCAGTTGTACTTTACTTTCAGTTTGGGTTTGTATTCTCGCCCACATACTTTACCGCAATTTCTATTATACCAAGTTTTTAATTAGTGATTACTTATGCTTGCTTTCTCTGTGGTGTTTTTTTTACTTTACAAAGGCAATGCCTTCCCTTTTTATTGGGAATTATGCCTTGGTGTTAGTCGCCAGCCCCTGGCCAATGGAAGGCGGGCTTGGGGTAGTCACGGAACAGGCCCTGAGGACGGGTCGTGATAAATTGGTATCAGAGGAGTTAGGATCTACCATAGAACTCAGGACACTGATCTTTTTCTATGTGAATCAATAGTGTTAAGAGTATTGAGTGTGGTTATCAGTCCAGGGAGTCCAGTGTTGGTGCGACGGCCGACGTATCCGTACACCAGGACCCTGAATTCTGATTTCTGACTTAATGCATGAAAAGATTGATGAGATGTGTGTGTTTCAAGTTTTATTTGTGATTACTTCATGTCAGCTCACCATGTATACTGTTTGACCGTGGAACACCTATTTCTTTTCAGGATGGCCCCACGACGGCAGCCGACTAGGGTTCTGAGAGTTGTGCGTGACGACTGTCCACCAAGCCACAAGGCCTCGGTACAGGGCCCTTTGACAGCAGAGGCACTGGCGGTACCTCTACCCGCCGAGCAACCGATGATACCATCCACAACCTCTGATGATGCACGTCACCTTAGTGCACTGAATGAGTTTCAGCCTTAGTGACCACCCAGGTTCTGCGGGGAGACGAACCCACAGACATCCGAGAATTGGCTGGAGGCTGTTGTACGAGTTTCCAGGTTAGTGAGGACACCAGCAGACCTCATGGTGATCCTCGCAGCGAGCCTACTGCATGCAACAATAGTCATATGATGGAGCATGATTCTCCAGGTTCACGGCGAGGCATCTCTCCTCTGGATGGACTTTGAGAGCCTCTTCTGCTCGGAGTTCATTCTAGACACCCTCCGTGCGGTTCGCATCCAGGAGCTTCTTCAGCTGCGGCTGGGCAGCTTGACGGTCGCCCAGTACTCAGTGAGATTTACCTATCTCTCGCGCTACTCGATAGACATGGTACGAGACCCATTCTTCCAGGCCCGGACCTTTGAGCAGTGATTAAGGCATGACATCAGGGCAGCGCTAATCTCCCTCAGTATTCCGACTCAGGCAGAGGTACTAGAGCTAGCCCTTCTGATCGAGAGCTTCCTTGCTAAGCCTACATCAGCAGCGAGACCCACCGTAGGGCGACACGTAGCAGAGTCATCTGCAGCAGGCAGTCGACAGATGACTCATGGGTCTAAGAGGACCAGACCCTCAGGCAGACGACCTCAGGACACTGGCTCAGAGGTGTGGGGCACTCAGCACAGAGCCGACCTTTCAAGAGGCAGACAGTGCTACGCATTTAGCCGGTAGGGCCACATGGCTCGTGACTGCCCGACCCGCCATGTAGAGGAGCAGTCGACGGTTGAGGGACCACCCATGCAGAGGCAGCGGGTCGATCGTGGTGGTCCGCAGGGAGAAGGTGGATGAGGCAGAGGAGTTGGCCGAGTAGCAGGTGTTGGGCGACACTTTGAGGCTCTACCACTACCACCACCAGGGGGTCCACCCCAACCACATGGAGCTGGTGGGCAGAGATAGGCACAGCTCCAAGCAGCAGAGGCCTACGACCACGGCGTGCCCGAGATGATTTGAGGTAATATCCATGTCTATTCCACCTTTGCTGCAGTTCTTATAGACATAAGATAGAGTCATTCATTCATAGCTGCTGCCCTTGTTCGGAGCTAGAAGATTCCGACAGAGCTGTTGGCTTGATCCTTACAGCTAGAGACTCCTATGGGAGCAGACTCGATGATTATGAACTAGTGCCGGTAGTGTGAGATTAATATAGGAGGCGAGAGCTTTGGCTGGGATCTTGTTTTAGCGGTGTCTAGGCCTTATGACGTCATCTTGGGCATGGATTAGTTATCTACAGTCCATGCTCAGATCGACTGTATTAGGCACAAGGTGCGGTGTACGCACCGACAGGAGCTGGTTCACCTTCACCAGCGAGAAGGGAGCCTTCGCAGCACAGGATGGACTCTCAGAGAGGAGAGGACAACCCATCACCCATCAGTTGGCTAGCCTCATCCTAGGAGAAGTTGACCTGCAGAGTCCTAGTTTACCTACAGTAGTGGATCAGTATGCGGACGTTTTTCCCGATGACGTTCCAGGACTACCTCCTCACAGAGAGGTAAACTTTTATATTGACATGTACCCCGAGACCGCCCTGATATCCACCCCAGCATATCAGATGGCTCCTGCCGAGCTTCTAGAGCTACGGGTATAGTTGTAGGACTTTCAGGGCAAGGTATTCATCCGACCTAGTGTTTCACCCTGGGGTTCCCCGATATTGTTCGCCAAAAAGGCGGACGGGAGCTTGCGACTTTGTGTCAACTATTGTCGACTGAACCAGGTGATCGTGAGGAACTAGTATCTGCTACCGAGGATTGATGACCTCTTCGATCAGCTCAAGGGAGCAATGTGGTTCTCGACGATAGACCTCAGGTCAGGATATCATCCACTCAATTTTCGGGACGAGTATGTGCAGAAGACGGCCTTCAGGTGTCATTATGGCCACTATGAGTTCTTGTTTATGACATTCGGTGTAACCAATGCTCCAGCAGTGTTCATAGACCTCATGAACAGGATCATTCAGCCATACCTCGATCGATTTGTCGTAGTCTTCATCGGCGATATTTTTATTTACTCGACTACTGAGGAGGAGCACGCCTACCACTTGCGGGATGTACTGGACATACTCCGAGAGCACCAGATTTATGGAAAGCTCTCGAAGTGTCAGTTCTGGATATGTGAGTTGCACTTCTTGGGACACATCATCTCTGATGCGGGAGTTGTGGTGGATCCTACGAAGATCGAAGCAGTGCTAGCTTGGGAGCCACCCTGGAGCGTGACAGAGGTGTGGAGTTTCTTGGGACTAGATGGATACTAACGGAGATTTGTGCCAGACTTCTATAGAGTTTCGACACCACTCTTATCTTTGACGAAGAAGGGGAAACCCTTTGTGTGGTCATACAGATGTCAAAAGAGCTTCCATGAGCGGAGACAGAGATTGACCCGCGCCCCTATCTTGAGGCTACCAGAGGAGGGAGTAGGGTATGTAGTCTACTACGACACATCAGGGACTAGACTGGGATGTGTCCTGATGTAGGAGTGGGCAGTGATCACCTGTGGATCACATCAGTTGAGGCCGCATGTGCAGAACTACGCTACCCATGACCTGGAGTTAGTAGTAGTGGTATTCACTCTGAAGACATGGTGACATTATCAGATGGGCGAGCACTTTACAGTCTATTCTGACCATTAGAGCTCAGATATATCTTCTTGCAGAAGGACCTAAACCTGAGACAGTGGCGATGGCTCGAGTTCCTCCAGGACTATGACTTTGAGATAGTTTATACTCCTAGAAAGGAGAACGTAGTATCCGATGCACTCAGCAGGAGGATGGGCATTCAGCTACTTGGGGAGGGGACAGAGCAGCTATCCGCTTTTCAGATATCCATCATGGATAGAGATAGAGCATCCTTCCATTAGCCACTCACAGTCACTCCTCCACTACTACAGTGGGTCAGAGAGGCACAGCGTGGGGACACTAACTGTGAGACGTGGCATGCACATATATCCTCAGAACAGGCACCTGATGGTTTCTCTGTAGGAGGAGAGCCCGACGTCCTTTTCAGAGGACGTACCTTGGTACCAGTTTCATTATGGGAGGAGGTGCTGAGAGAGTTTCACACATCCCCTTTGGCGGTACATCCAAGTATGGAGAAGATGTACTAGGATCTTAGACGACATCACTGGTGGCTGGGCGTGAAGAAGGCTGTGGAAAAGTTTGTTTCTCGATGCCTCACCTACCAGCGGGTGAAGGCAGAGCACCAGGTACCAGCAGGCTTGGTACAACCCTTGGAGGTCCCGAAGTGGAAGTTGGATGGAATATCTATGGACTTCCTGACTGGACATTCACACAATTCCAGAGGTCACGACTCCATTTGGGTGATTGTCGACTGACTCACCAAGTCGGATCACTTCTTACCCATCAGAGAGCAGGGCTCAGTGGAGAGCTTGGGATGTCTCTATGTTCAATAGATTATGCGGCATCATGGTGTGTCATCATCTATTGTCTCCAATCAAGATGCTCGCTTTAATTCCCGGCTTTGGAAGGGGTTGCAGGTGGCGTTCAGGACGCAGCTACGTCTGAGCACCACCTTTCACCCTGAGATAGATAGTCAGTCGGAGAGGACCATTCAGACTCTCGAAGACATGCTCCGCGCATGTATCCTCGACTTTGGTCGCAGCTGGGAGGACCACCTACTCTTGGTGGAATTCGTGAACCACAATAGCTACCACTCCACCATCAGGATGTCACCATATGAGGCGTTGTATGGGCGACCTTGCAGTTCTCCTCTGTGCTGGACAGACCCTGGGGAGTCAGCACTTGTGGGACCAGAGATAGTCCAGGCCACAACAGAGAAGGTCCAGATCATCCCGGAGCAGATTTGGACAACTCAGAGTCGACATAACTCTTATGCTGACAAGAGGAGGAGGCCACTAGGGTTCAAGGATGGTGACAACATCTTCTTGTGGGTGTCACCTCGATGTGGATTATGGAGATTTGGCTGAGGCAGCGAGTTTTCTCCACGCTTCATCAGACCATTCCAGGTCTTCAGCAGGATTGGTGAGGTGGCTTATCGCCTGGCTCTACCACCTCAGTTGCACCGGGTGCACGACATCTTCCACGTATCCCAGCTGAGGAGATACGTGCACGACCTGACGCATATCATTGACCATGGGGAGTTGGACGTTGATGATGGGGCGAGTTTTGCGGAGGTCCGAGAGGTGATTGAGAATCGATAGGAGCGGGTCCTACATGGACAGTCGATTCCTCTAGTGCGCAGCAGATGGCAGAACAGGAACCTTTAGGAGAGCACTTGGGAGCGGGATGCTCAGATGCGTGCACTATACCCACATTTGTTCCCCTAGTTTTTGAAGTATCTTTACGGGGACATAAATCCCTGAGGTGGGAGTAATGTAAACCCCCGTAAAATTCAATGGAAATTTTTTCTTAATTTTATTCGGGATTTTACAAGAACGCTGTTTCTGACAACACTTGATTCTGAGGCCCGGTGTCCCAGGAATTTCTATCTGAAGCTTAGCTCGGGTACGTTCAGTGAAAGAATGAGCGGGTTTTTTCTAACTTTTAAACCGTTGCTCAGAATCGAATTCTGAGGGCACCGATGGATTCGTAGCGCCAGTATTTGCTTAGGAACACTTTTTCCGGAGTTGAGTTTTTACGGGAGGAGTTGTTAAAAATTTGTGGAAGATAAAATAAAAATTGAGATACAATTTTTATTTCATTTAATTGGTTTGTCCAATGAGTGGAAGTTGGGGTAACTACCCAACTTCCCATGGGAGGTTATGAGAGTGGTGGGTCCCACACAAACCCCACCCCTTCATCTTCCCTAACCTTCCATAACCCTCAATTTATTAAGTCATGTTGAGTTAACTAATTGAGGGAATTAATTCAACTTTTGATTTTCAAATGCTTAAGTGATGTTAATAAAATAAGTGATGAACTTATTTTATTTTGGTCGAAATCTTGTTGTGTGAGTCTTGGGAGAAAAGTTGAGGAGCTTGATGAACTTCATCTTCTTCTTCGACAAAGAACACTAAAAACTTGAAGAACGCCTTATTCCTCGGAGATCGACGACGCGACACCGATGAATCATTTCTCCGCGACATGACTATCTCCTTCTGCGATGTCTTCTTCCCCGACGGTTATTTCCGTGACGAACCCTTGCTAAATGAATTCAATGAGGTAGGGGTTTTATGTGTTTTTTATTCGTGAATTCTTCCATAAACTATCATCGTTCAATTGGACCGGTTGCTATCATTTAACGGGAGGGGGCCTGACCGCACAAACACGACCAACCCTTCTCCCTTTTTACATTGTGTTGTTGCGGATCAAAGGAAAAATTACACGGTGCCGTCGCACCACGTGGGAACGAGAAACAAGGATGTGTGGCGCCGTTGCGCCATGCATTTGATTATAGAACCTTGCCGTGGCGCCATCGCGTCGCGCCGGAAAAAAAACCCGAAGACACCGCGGCCGGAGCGGGGCCAAGGCGGAGGGGCGCAGCGCCGTCTCGGCATGCCAGACGGTCCAAGGCCACGTCTTAAGCCGCAGCGGAGCGGGGGAACCGGTGGCCAGAGCGGGCCGGCCGGCCAGAGGAAGAGCCAGGGGTTTGAACCCCCGGGTGGCCGGACATGAGTGGCCCCCCACATGGGGGCTGCAGTTTTCAAATGACGGGGGGCAGCGCGCCCCCCCGCACCCCCATCCGCTCAGCCGAAACGACCGAGCAACCTCGCTCGCGCCAACGCGCCACCACGCCGGGCTGACTGCCCAGGACAGACCGCCAGGCCGGGCTGGGCCGGGCCGGACCCGGACCCGGGACGGGTCAACCCAGTTCGGGCCATCCCAGAAGGTATCGGGCCGGGTCGGACCGGGCCCGAAGCCCCTAATATTGGACCCATCACGGTCTTTTGCCCATAACATGGGCTGAGGACATCCGATCAACACACCGTCAGTTGTGCTGTGATCCTTGGATTGAGACGGTCATTTCGGTATATCACACTCAAGGTTTCTAAGTACTTTGGATTCCACCGAGATGGTTTGTACACGAAACCAACCGGGCCCTCGAAGAGGAAACACTTATAACATGAGCTCCGGATGTCCGATTGAAGTTCTGTCGACTTTGTTGTATTCCTTTAAGTGAGACGGACCTTTTGGCTTACTCCGCTCGAGGTTTGGACGTAGTTGGAGTATGGTCGGGTTGGTTTTGACTTAAAATCCAACCGGGCCCATAGGATGAAAAAGCCAATAACTCTCAGACCGGGCGTCCGATTGAGGCGGCGTCTGTGACGTTGAGTTACTGTTCACGATACGGAACTTTTGGATACATAAACTCCAGACTATGTGTCAGTTGATGTATCAGACCTATGGATCGTGAAGCAGACCGTCCCGAACGATCTTGCTGTGTGCGGGAACACTATAGTTGGCTACGACTGCGACGACAATGATGACTGTACAAAAATCCTCCGTAGATTCGACGGAGACGACTACATCACTCAGCGATCCTATGTGGATCAGTGCTACCGATCATGTGTGGGTCCAATCCTGTGTGGGTCAGTGCTCAGCGGTCCTGTGTGGGCCAGCACCTACAGATCATGTGTGGGTCCGATCCTGTGAGGGTCATTGTGGGGGTTAGTTACCTATCGATCCTTTGTGGGTCATTGCGGGGGTTAGTACCTATCGATCCTGTGTGGGTCCGATGGCTTAGATGAATCAGTGGCTACATCTGATCATCTCTATCATTTTACAAAGTAGTATACCTGTGTGAGTTTAATCTTAACTTTATATCCTTATCTTTGATAAGATTGACTTGATATCCTGTGTGGATTACGTTATGCTTTTTTGTGTGGATTGGGATGTGTTTTACTATGTGGATCGGGTTGTGATTTCCCGTGTGGATTGGGTTGTACTTGAGCTCAGATGTTGGAGCCGAACGAGAATTGGTGACTTAGGTATATGTATGGGAATATACCAAAGTAGTTTCGGATGTTACTTCGTGATTGTATCTTTCCTTTGTGGATTATCCTTTGTGGATTCTGGGAGACCTACGGGAGTCTCAAGGTCCCTACTGAGTAGCTTATACTCACCCCTGCACTGGCTATGCCCGCACTACGTTGTGTTGGTTGCAGATGATGGACAACGCTGATCATGGTTGAGGATTGCGGAGCAGGACGATACCTAGAGGTGGACCACTGGGCGGGACGTACTCAGAGCGGAGGGCTGGACCCGAGGAGCTGTGGAGGCTATCTGTACCCACCCTTCAGGTGGGACTTCCAGGGGACGACTCGAGGCTACAAATTTACTTTTCAGTTGTTGTTTTCCCTTTCCAGTTGTACTTTACATTCAGTTTGGGTTTGTATTCTGGCCCACTTACTTTACCGCACTTTTTATTGTACCCAGTTTTTACTTATTGTTTACTTCTGCTTTCTTGCTCTGTGGTGTTAGTTTACATTACAAAGGAAATTCATTACCTTTTTACTAGGAATTACGCCTTGGTGCTAGTCACTAGCCTCTGGCCTATGGAAGGCGGGCTTGGGGTAGTCACGACACGGGCCCCGAGGACGGGTCGTGATAGTATTAACATAAGATCAGGGATTATTAGGCCGATGGAGATTGTGGATCTCATTAATGAAGAAAAAAAACCATTCTTCATCAATGATAAATCCAAAGTCTTAGTTGGGTGTTTTTCTTGGGATTTGCACCTCATTTCATATTCACAGTTGAATAAGTATCAATTATACAAAGTGAATTTATACACACATCGTCTGTAGAATTATGTTGTTTGAATTAATGTTTTTTTTCATTTCGTCTTTTCCAATTAATTATTCTCTTTTTAGGACAAATAATATTGACCATAGGAAAAATTGTTGGGGTTTTCTCCTCGTGCTTTGTGTCTTTTGAAATTCTTCCCTCGTTATTTTCACATTCATAACAAGCATTTTATTTTTCCTTATGGTTCAATGGATACCTAATATTTTTTCATTTCATGGTCACTCATCGGCAAAAAATATGAATACTGTGGGTTTGGTTTATAATAGATGGTGTGATCAAGTTGAAATGTTGGGGGTGTATGATTTTAGTTGGATAAGAGTGGATTTGAGGGTTCCTTTCATCCTAGTTTTGAGGATCAATGATGAATTGATTAATGGATGGTTTTTCGAGAATATTGAGGGCCCATATTCCAATTAGTGAGGATGGAAATACAAATTTTCTCTAATATATAAAATTATTGTCAAGGATGACGGTGGTGGAGGAATACACAAGAGACATGGAGGAGAGCCCTTGGGATCTGGAAAATCTGAAGCTACACGGTGTGTAATCTATAATTACAGGACATGTGGCCTAGATTCTTTGGTTCTAGGGTTTCGAATAGAGATAACTATGACACAACACGTTACATGGAAAAAATACTTGTGGCCCTTCCTGGTTGGCTTAACATGTACTTTGGGAAGTACATGGAAGTGATAAAAATTCCACAGCCAGGTGGAACACCATGCACTTGGAAACAAACATGACCAAGTATATATGGGCCAGTACACATACATGAATCCCATACACAAAGACATCAAAGTGACAAGGGAATGATTTCTTGTGTCTCTACATGCCTTTTAATTCTTCCACACAATGTGTATGTAGAGGTTTATATGATGTGTGTGTATTTTCAAAACAGTAGGACTTGGGGATAGATGGACACCCTCTGTACCCCCTGATACACATTATATACCCCCTTTAAGAGTGTTCTAGATATACATTTCCTTATTTTGGACTAGTATAGGTTGACTATGTTCCGTTGGTTAATTCCTTAGAAGATATAATGTGACATTGCATCCACTTTATAAGATTTTTCTCCCTTCTAGACACTAAGCCACATATAGTGTTTTAGTGGACCTCCTTGGGATTGGAGTGTGATTTTCTATCATCATTAATTCCAATGGTTGGGTTTGTGGAATCAACGTGGCCTCTATAAGCTGGGAATTGATCCTCCTTCTAGCTATATGTATTTTTATGGATTGGGGTATTGTTTACATATGATCCCCTACATAGTGATTTTATCATGATTGGGTTCATGGTGTCCCACAATGGTTCTCGACATGATCGCCTTTCTTTGAATCATGATATTCTTAGACTAGTGGTTTTTCATGGCAGGGAACAATGATCTAGATATATTCATATAGTTTCTTTGATGATAACATGACTAGTGGAGAGGATTCTACTTTAATGAGTGTTTCCTCAAGAATAATGTTGGGTTTGACAGCTGGTTTTGTTTTCCTTGTGGTGTGGTGTCCATCCTGAGTATATTTTGTTGTTTCTGTTATAAATTTATTAGTGTATCATGTGTTGAGATTTTTGTACTTGGAGTTCATGTTTATTGTTCTTAACATGTACTTATAAGTATTGTTATACTCATCCATGAATGGTATTTTACCACATGTGGTGTGTCTTATGTAGATGAAGTCCCTTTTGATAGTTTTGTGGGAGGACAAGGAGCATATAGAACACATCTAGTGTTTGTTAAATTGAGAAATTTATTCGTAGCTCCCATTTGATTAATTCATCACCGTAGATGAATTTTAACTCTTTATCAATTTTGGAAGGGATTGTATTTGGAAATTGTATCAACTTCTAGTGCATTGCTATCATACTCTATTGGGGGATCCTAGTTGAATTCCCAAATTGGTTCAAGTTGTTTTACATTTAATCATTGTATGGGTTTAGAGATGTGTGAATGTGTACAAGTACATTAGGATAATTCATTTCATTTGTGGGATATTCTTAGTCGGTGATGGTCGCCATACCATGGCCTATTGGAGGTGGTATTGGGGTAGTCACATGACACACATTAGTGGGTAGGGTTGTGATACCTACCATTCTTATTCCTCGTTTTATTTCACGTTGGAATATCAGCCCGATGATGGGTATGGAAACATCATTGGGCCTTAATCATAATATGGAGGCCTATAGGGTTTGTTTAGTGGTTGTCCAATAATCATTACATGGGGAATATTAGGATTTACTCATAAGGAATATAATTTTTTTCATATGAGGCATCCTATTCCAATCGTATATGGCATACTATACTTTAAATTATTGTGTGGAGGATTATCGATTTTATCTCATGATCATTGCATGAGGCATCTTATAATAAATAAAAATAGAATATTGTTCTTACACACTAGGGATCACATGATTTCCATATAGGTTATTTCACATTTTATTTTCATGTAGTGAGTAATACTATCAGGAAGACACCAAGAAAGTGCTTTTGTAGGAGTTATTCAGGGGGGGCCCTTTTTGGTTCAAACTAGCATATGATCTAGGAGATGTCGCTTCAAGAGTTTCTTGGGGAGTATTTCAATGCAATGAATCTGTGGAAACCAATTTGAAAATCTCAACTCATGAAACATGATATGGTTGAATATGAGTATTTTCAATCATTATATTTTTAAGGATTGATGAGATGTATGTCAACTCATGTTATTTTCTAGTGCGGGCAAGGGGACGGTTAATGGTGTAACCCAAAAATACCAGACCTAACTGAAAAATCGTGTGGTGATACTATTTTTTGATGGTGATCAGTAATGATAGATAAGGTAAGAGGATAATGGATGAGGAACCTAGCTCATAAGTGTTCCTCATAAGGGGTGTAGGGGTGTAGCTCCCCAGACACAAACTAGTTGGCATTTGTATGAATACTATTTTGTGAAACCAGGAACTATGTCACTCATGTTTTGGTGGTGTAAAAAAGAGTTTTCAGGCAGAATGACTTGTAAACACTATTTTTTGAATAAAAATTTATAGTGAAACATTTATTTTGATTTAAAATTGAATTAATTCAAATTTTTTACTTTCCGAAAAATTGTTTCCCTAATGGATAAATTCTATAAAAATGTCTAACCATATGCTCATTAATTGGGTGTCTTTTACATGATAATTTCAAGAAATCTCACGAGTTGGATGTTATGTAAAGCGTATAACATCATGTTTCATGAGTGAGAGATTTGGACCATTAATACCATAGTTTCTTCTCAAAATGAATGTATTATTCCATACTTATAGGAATTTTCACTTTCTCATGAAAGTTAGCATGTGTCGCACAACTTTATGGAGTTACAAGAAAATGAATTTTTTAGAGGCCAGCTCTTATATGCACATAGATTATATATTTAAAAACCCCCTTCTCACTTAAATCAATTGTGAAATAATCATGAATTTGTTATCACATTTGGATAGTTTCCTAAAATTCCATAATTTGCTTTAGAATTTTCATGGATATCCATTTTCAGATGTCTAACTATGAATGGTCATAAATTTAGATCCAAAATCCATTTAGGACCCATGAATATTCAAATCAAATCCTATGAAATTAATACACCCTAAGATCAAGTTATTCTACATTTTCTCCGTACTAGGATTCATTTATTTCATATCAAAAAATAAGTATAAGAGATAATTATATGTGTTTGACCGCTTCTCACAATTTTGGTAAAGTGGAGATTTCATAGTTAACTAATAAATTATATACATGTATTGATAATTTAAATAGGATTTCATTATTTTATAAATTCACATTTTTCTAATCACCCTAAAAAATAAAATTTGTGTATCAAATCAATGTTAACTTTGGTTCGTGATGAGTATGCCTAAGACTGCACACCCATATAGACACTCCTAGGAGATATGTTTGGGTTTATTGCATTTTCTTTAAAAAATATATGAATTATTTATATATATTTGAATTAAATGATCATTTAGGTTTGATGAAGTAATAATAAAAGTACCCTATACAACCTAGGTTAAATTGATTGAGATATAGGTTGATCTAATTATTTCATAGTTTGATAGAAAGTGACATAGGTTGAAATGAAGTTATTATTAGAGAATATATATTAGGATAGAGTTTTCATATTCATATTATGATTTATTATAATATTATTTCACATTATCATAGCCTTTTTGGTATTAGTATTTGATTGGAAATAATATCAGGAAAATGAATCTGGGAAAGGTATGTCCCTAAAAAATTCTAAACAAATGAATTTGGTGTAAATAGTTTCTCAGTCATATATTGAGTAGTGAAATGGATATATCATGGGGGATATATGTTTAGCTTCATATGGATCTCGTAACTTTTTCTTTCAGTAAAAAATAATTATAATTATTAGGAAACAATTTATTTATAGTGGGATAATGTTCCACCATGATATTTTGGACTATGTTCTTTCCTCTAAAATAATACTATGTTCGATAGATTCATACATATACGATGAAAAATTGTAATGGGTGACAAAATTATATATGAATATTATTATGAAAATTTTTGAATAATATCACCTATAATAAGTAAAAATATTATAACCAATTATAAATGCATAATAACATCAAGAACACTTAAAGTATTGAAATGATATTTTTCAATAAAAGTGGGTTTTCATTATGTATTATATTTTTATTCAAAATATAAAATTATAAATTTTAAGATTTAACTTTTATAAAATGAACATAATTTGAAATTCAATATATATCAAAATTGTGTTGAGAAGATTATTTTTGGAATTTTCTAAAAGAATTTATATTTAGGTGAATATTGAAAAGTATAGTTTTTACTAAAATTTTCCTATTATTAAGTATTTAATATATAGAATTTTATATAACATTTTAAATGATCATATATTTATTAATGTTTAAAATTATGTATTTTGAAATATTATTTTAATCATATGAAACCCTATTTAGCATTTTTGAATGTAAATAACATTTCATTTAAAACTATTTTCAGTCATTTATATTAATTAAACATTTTAATGGGAATATTCAGTTCTTAATTATATTAAATGCCATATATCATTAATTTTTTTATATTAAACCAACTTATAAAATGGAAGCTACTGATATTAAAAATTTTATACTACATAAAAAGATTAATATTAATAAGAACATTTTCTAAAAATGTTTTTTTATATTATGTTTGCATATATTAAAATTAAATTTTTTAAACTTTGGGAGTTTTATATGATAATAATATTTTAATATTTTAAATTATAATGTTTAAATTAATTAATATATTCATTTATTGTTTTCATTAAAATTAATTTCAATGGTTAAAAAATATGTTACTATGTTTAATGTAAAAAAATAGGGTTTTATTAAGTTGACAGGACCAGACATATTTAAAAATAATTCCTACAAATGAGTTTATGAGAGGTGGATAAAACAAAAACCCACTCTCCCCCTCCATTATTTTTAATTTTTGAATCATTCTACACGTGAATAGAGACATACCTTTGTGAAAATGTTATGGATTCATTCAAAATTACCCATCTCTTTAGAAATGATGCGGATCAACTCCACCAATCCATGATAAACTAATATATATGAAAATTATCCTCATACTAGGCCATTATCACCTTATATAATAGTAACTCAAGATAATAAACCTTTTATCTCTATTATATATCGTATGGCCTTCATTCCCATAGACATTTCCCAGAGAAATACTTTGTTCTCAGTGTAAGAATTACTTAGACTATATTATTTCCTTCCTATTATTTATATTAAAAAATTGTTCTAGACAATATTAAAGAATTAAATCAGTATAATTAATATAATATAATTATAGTATATTAATTGTTCATCCATTATGTAGACCATTTCTTCCAATAAGAAAAAAAAATCAATATTGATTGTGTGTAGGTGTGGACTATCTGATCCCATAACCAATGCGGTTCATTTTTCATCACCCCAATTAATAGATTGTAACAAGGATTTATTTAATTCATTAATATATTAAATGATTCAAATTTATAATTAAAGAATATTAATTTATCATAAACCTTAATTCCTTCCAATTCATTGACAAATGGAGTCATTAATCATGCGTACATGCAGACTACCACATCCACGAATAATGAATTTATTTTTTCATCACCATCCTACATGGATGGTTCTGAAAATCAATTTAATAGAAATAAATTATATTTCTGAAATATTTATGTTCAATAAAATTTATATTAACTTTATATAAAACCATATCCTCAGAACCATCACTATAACACGGTCTCATTTTAGCTAGTTTTACAACCTACATGAACGATGCAATAATGATTATGTCCCAAGTGATTAGGAAAAGTAATATAATGGTAATATCATATAATAATAATTTATTTTTGTTATTTTAGTGATTATTTAATTTTGTTATTAATTTTTCATATACTAATTAATATACCACATTTCAATCATTAAACACGCTAAAACTAGTTTATCCGAATTTCCATTTTCATGAATCCTATTAATCAAATTCACCTAATTAAATGTGACATATCTAATAATTAAAGAAAATTAATAACTCTATCATAATTTATATAGAAATTATCAACTACACACTAATCATTTATAATTTTTCCCATCTCCATGAAACTTGTATGTAAAAAATCAAAAAAAATCATTCATTTGATGAAGAGAATAAACCATAACCTGGTAACATATTTTCGGTATATGGTTATAAATTATGTGTATAAAAGTAATATATTTGAATAAGTCATTAAAATTAGTGATTAATGTATTTATGTTAATATTAGATCAGTTAATAGTACACATGAATAAGTGGTATTAATGGTAAGGAGTTATTTGTCTCAAATTTAATTTCTTAACACATATTTCATATTTTGCACCATAATAAATTTGATATGGTGTGATTAATGTATAATAAATTTATTTTAACATACCTAGTAAATTCATGGGCATTGTAGATCAATACTGTTTTCTTTCATTAAATGTATTCTGATTCAAATGATATCAATGTTTTTTGTGTTTTTTAATCACAATTATTCTGCACTGGGATATGATGTGTATTCACAACTTGATTCATTATATTATATATATATATATATATATATATATATTGGCCATGGATTTATTTTAAAATAATTTTAATTCAATATAATGAATTTACAAATCTAGATTGAGATCCCCTTTTTGGGTTTTCAATTCCAGTATTACTAAAATCATAAGTTGTTGTGATATTACAAATCAAGATTCATTGACTTATAATGCCTTTTGTTGAAATTAGTTCTTTTGTTCATATTTTCTCCCACCCTAATAATTTATATTAAAATTTACATTTATATAAATTGAAAATGTTAATTTTTATTCAAATACTCCACCTCCTTGAATGTATTCCTCATAAAAGTAATACTTATTAAGAATAATTCCCATAACTCCAAATAAATTTCTTTTTGTTCTGTTCCATGTTTAAAAATGGTTTTCCAAATGATTTTTAACTCATGGTGTGTTTGAAAAGAAATTAAATATAATTATGATTTTTTAAAAGTATGATATTTATTTTAAAATATAATTCTGTATTTTAAAAGAAATTTTATTTATTCTATTTTTAAGAAATAATTCGTCATGTTTTTTTTATTCTCAAAAAAAGTGTTTTAATGCATTATTCCCTTATAAATAGTTTTTTAGAATTATTATTTTTGTTTTTGAAAATATTTTTTTTTAAAACCAATCAATATAAATGTATTTCATTTTAATTAAAATATTTTAGGATTTTTGAAACCCTATAAAAATGAATAATTCCACTTATTTTTCAAGATATTTATTCAGAGATCTTAAAAAATGAATTTCTCATCTATGTCAACATCCTTAATACTCCATATGTTACATATGGGATATTTTTTAATCCACCATCCAAAATCATTCTCTATATGTATTATAGAATATTCTCATAATTCATTTCATGATACACATATCTTTTTCGTAGGTTAATTAACTGGTGTATAAAGTATTGATATTTTCATTCTCTAATGGAATATATATATATATGGATGATAATTATTTCTAAAAATATTTTGGTTTTAAAATTTCACTCAAATTCATTGTTTAAGAATTTAAATCTCATGTGAAATTATGGAAATTGAGTGTTGATGATCGCTCTACTATAGGAATCAGTAAATGATGTAGGATCCACTATGTAATTTGAATAAGTTAGTGAGTACAAATGTACTATAGTTATTAGGAGTAGGTAGTGATACATACTCCACATTGATATGGGAAATAGATAGTGATTCATACTCCACTTTTTTTGGATTTATATATCTTTTTTAGTCCCATAGTGTTATGATATTCTTTATTTTCATGAAATGAAATATCCTTATTCCTATGACTATAATCCATGGTTTATAACCATTTTATTAGGTTTTACAAACTCTTATACCATGGTATATATTTTCCATTTATAGATTACTTGTCTTATTATCATGAATTATAGACAACTCTTATTTATCATTATTATCTTAAACAATATATTCATCCTCTACTCATTTTTACATCATATTCTAATGATCTAATCCTTGATGGAATGTGGATGAGTTTTCCCCTTATAGGGAATTTGAGATCACCCCTTTATTTTGTTAAATTTTCTTTACGAAATTATTTTTCAGACAATATTAAGAATAAATATTCATGTAGAAAATATTTGTTTGAGATGTTCAAGACATAAAAAAGGAAATATTAGTACATTGTAAAAACATGATTTTTTTATGATAAATACATGGGAGTTAATCCTCAAAGACACTAAAACATCCATTCTTGTAGTTATATTATCATTGTGAGAATTAATGATTTAATTATGGTAATGATTAAAATTAAAGATAGATTCATCTCATTTTTTTAAAATATAGTGTTCAAATAGATTTTTGACACTTTATACCCAAGAGATTATGTATGAGGTGTTTCAGTATAACTGATAGGGGTGAATTAGTCATATCCCTCTTCATGATTTATTTCTCAATTATACTCTGAGAGTATTGATTGTTTTTATTCTATTAATCCTTAAAGATTAAAAATTTTAATTTTAAATGAAAAAAATATAAAATAATACTATGATTTTTCGAGGATTAGTACCAATGAGGCTTCTAAATCCTTAATGAATTTGTGTAAAGTTTGAGAAGTATATTTCTACTAGTAAACATATGTGAGTATAATATTGAATATCTTTGGAAAGCACTAAACATTGTTGAATATAGTGTAACCAAATACTCATTGAAAAATTAAATATTATTAACTATTTATCAGGTTGAATAAATATTACACTTGTATATGGTTTAATGATTATTCATTTTTTCTTGATCATATATAGGTTTCAAGCACAACAGATCAGCGGGTAGGGAATTCGAAACTCTTATTTTTTCATAATTGATGATTAATCTATGATATACATCAATGAAGAATTTTGAAACCAATATAATTGAATTTATTATTACTTGAAATGAGAAAAAAGTAACAAAAAATATTATAATTAAATAATTATTTTTAATTAATTTAATTTGTTAAATAATTAACAAGTGGTGAATTATTTCATTATATATAAATATGAAAATTTCTCTAAATCATACCATCATCACGTCATACTAATCAATTTTATATTCCCTATAGTGTTTATCCCCATGTATACCATACACCTATATGTGTCACCATAGGATTCTTTGATTTCTATTTAAGAAATTCCTTACTCTTACATAATTCATCAATTATCACCTCAAGAATGCCTTTGAAGGACTCTACTTAATGTCTATATAATTGAGAATGATGGGGTAGGAGGATCATTCTCCATTCATGATAGTGTTTCTAGAGAGGATCCTTCCAAGAGATTGAGGGGATCCACTTTAATAACTGTACCCAAACAAAAAAAATGGATAGTGTTTAGGGTTGGAAATAAAATATTTATGTTTAAATAGTATTAGTGTTTTAAATTCAAAAATATACATGTTCCCTTATTATTTCCATTATACTTAAATAATCTCAAGTGAATAATAATAATAATATTATTATTATTTTATACCTTGCACAAATAAATTGAATTTTCAAAGATTATTTCTTGGATAAATTTTGTATAATTTATTCGAATAATATTTAATATATATTATTTATCCTCAGGCATTTGAACTCAATTCTCTATTCCTCCATAATATTTAATGGGTATAAAATAATGACAGTATATATAATAATTAAATATCACTACTTTATTTGTATATAAATAAATAAATATTATATTCACTAAAGATAAAATATTGCTCAAATATTCTGCTCACAAAATATTTTTTGAGTTAACTAGTTACAAAATTTTAGTGATCACGAAAACCTAAATTATCATTAAACCATGTATGAGAATTATTATTTTTAATATTATAAATAACAAATAATATGTAATATTTAATTTTACTTTTGGATCCACTTAGTATATGACCCTGTATGCCTCATTCTCAGTGGCATTAAGAAGAGGTACCTAAAGTTCCAGGTTAGCATCTACTAGCACACCAAAGCACCCATAATGAAATAAGTTAATTTCATAACATTATAAAACTTCATAAAAAGCCATACTATTTAACAAAATCCCTTTAAATTTATATTTTTTATCAAGGAGGATTCATGATGGTGTCATCAACCTATATGATCGATGTCCCATTATTTGACTTTCCATAAATGAACATGCCCATAAAACACTATATCCATCGATTTATTAGGTTGTTTTATTCTCATCAAATGTATTGATATAAAAAAATTCTATTTAAAATATAAGTATAAATCCTTTCTTATATTTTTCTGTAGATCAATATTACTCGTGACACACCCAACATAACCTACATTATAAAAAGAACGTTTTTTAAAATACATCATCAACACATAAATTTACATGACTAATATTATACATTAACAATATTTTGAAATTATAAGGATCAATAATCATAATCATAGATAATAACTTATACAACAACATATAAATGTGGATTTCCTATTGGAATTTCATGTTCTGAAAATAATATATACTTGAAACATTCGTGGGTTTACACCATGAGAATGTACATCAATGTCTGGTGAGTCAATGCGATTGAGATCCTATATAATTTGTTTCCAAAAAAATGATATCATATGGAAATTGAAAATATATTTATGAATGTTATCATAAAACCACCAGGTTCTCGTCACACAAGGAAACTATTTTGACCATTCACTATCACAATCACTCTTTGGAAAATTTCACATACTATTTCATGCATAAGATAAATCATGATTTGATAAGCAGATTATAAATATTAAAAAAATGGATGTAGTTAATCAGAAAGTAAAATAAATATGGTTTTAGGTAACCAACTCCAACATACTCTCACTTTCACTACAACCAGCAACTGAGAACCTCTAGTCAGATAGCTCTTGGATAATACTTATTCTTCTATTGAGATAAAGATTTAGTCAATGAGAAAAAAATTGAATCTTCCATCTTAAATATACTCACCACAACACCCCCTATCCCAGAAAAATACCTCCATAGGTGATGCTTCTAAAATATGTTCATTCTCATCTGGTCTAAACATGGATAATTTATAAAATACACCACTATTATATTATCAATATATCATGAGATATGTTGTTTATTTCCTGGTGCCACATAAATCACTTAAGAATGTTTTTATCAAATAGTTTCTTTGGATTCAAAAAAATAAATTATATAAAAATACTGTACTCTAGAATAGGAAAAAAATATTTTCTTTGAAATCTTATGGCTTAATGATCCTCTACTATTTTTGAATACATATATTTACTATTTCTTTATAATTTTTTGATCAGTTTGAAAGCTAAAAAATGTATAACCCAAGATAACTATAAAATCATTTCCTCTATAAAAAAATTTCATTAGTTCTTCATAGAAACTAATACATAGCCTTAACAACATACCAACTTTGTTCAACTAGATCAGCTTCATGTATTCCTTCTATACCCATGGTACATGAAATCTGAATCATAGTATGTTACATTAAATACATGATTGATACTATAGTTGATTAATATGGGATCTGTCACATTTTCTCTTTATACTCTCGTGTCTGAGAATAAATTTTCTTGGAAATGTTAATTCAATGTGACATTGGAACCAATACACTATTGGAGTCGTGCGTACTAAGTCTATTCATTAACGGGTCAATGTGTTTACTTTGACATAGTCTAATCATAATATTGGATCTATCATGTAAAATCATAATCCTCATAATATTGGATACCTTACTGTATTCCTTCTTAGAGAATCAATTTTTTAACCAATCTATAACTTAATGTTAGATGAGTAATCCATTTATAATAAGTAAAATGTCATTAATATGAACTACTAGGATAACAATTATACTCCCATTGACCCTCTTGTAAAAAAATTATATCATACTCTTTATTTGTAAAACTAAATTATTTTATTGATTCATAAATACATACCATTCATTAACTAAATTTTTTATTCAATCCATAAATGGTTTACTACACTTTTTTATATCTTTTTAAAATTTCCTATAGTCACAAGCCCTTTTGGTTGTTTTATATATAAATATTCATAATGGTTTACACTAAGTAATTATTTTGACATCTATTATCCGAATTTCATATTCATTTTAAGATTCTATAACAAGTAGAGTGATATTATATTTAAATACTGAATTTAGAGAAAAAGTTTCATCATAGTCAATTTCTTGATGTTTCTTAATCCCTTTAAACAAAAGTTCATTATTATAGGTATTTACATTACATACAATGTCTTGTTTTCTATTTATTATCCATTTTCACCAAATATTCTTTACAAAAATTGGAAGAATAAACATCAATAAAAAATTATTCTAATACATAGAATCCATAGTAAAATTCGTGTCTTAGTTTCAACACTAGAATAATTTTGGCCATTTTACGTTGTCCACTAAATGGTGGCTTTGATTTTTTCTGTTAAAAATAAGCATGTGATTGTACAATTGTCTTTAGCACAAAGATTCTAAATAACCATATTGACAGATATTTTTAAAATTATTTTTTTATCTGACCAAGACATTAATTCCATAGATTGGTTTCATATTGTTTGTGCAAACATTATTCATTTCTAATTACAATATTTGGCTTTCATAATTTAATACAAAACATGTTTTTTAGTTGTTTCATACAATAATAAATGTTGCCTTTGTAAAACATGAATTATTTATTTTAAAATTTTAAAATATATCCTTTAATATAAAATAACAAAATAGTGATGTTTTTATTAGTAACACTTGTCTCAAAATAAAAAATTAATTTAAATATAAGGCATTCTGGATGGAAACAGAAGGTTGTAGTTATCAATAGACAAGGTAGAAAGTCTCGCTCCATTGGATACAATGAGATCCACCTCTCCTCTAGAAATATTTAATAATATACTTTATTCCTAAATTTTGATATAGGTGTGAGAACCATATGGTTTATCAAGTACAAATTGTTTAAATGTATAAATATTTCACATGAAAAAAACAACACTAGATTTCGCTAACTTATAGATGCAGTTCTGCTACTAGTGGCCTAGATTTCCCCATTAAAAACATAAAACTTCCTTATCTACTTTACTTATATTGAATCTTTTTCTTATTGAGAGGGATATACTATAGATCTTATTATATGGAATGAGTCATGGGACCCTTTTTCGTTCTCTTTCTTTTCTAATTCTTGATAAGGACTATAGGGTTTTCACACCCTATGTCCTTATCATCTTGGAGCATGATATTAAGAAGCCCCAATAGATATTTCTCTCTATTAATCATGTTTCAATACACAATGAGTCTAGATAATGATTTTGGATGGGTGGAAAGGATGAAATATGTGTATAACACATCATGTAATTATATACCCAGGATGTATATGTTATTTGTAAAGCTAATCATCTTGACTACATGAAGAAAAAAAAAGCACCAAGTCTCTGATATTGCAAGTGAAAATTGAATTGGAGATCTTATATTTCCATTGTCCTTACTATTCTTGATAGAGAACATGTAGTTGAGACATCATTTTATAAGGATAAATATCCTCATGTTACTTTAGAATCTCATTAAACAAGGCTAAAAGAATGACACATTGGAAATCTACAGCATCATGAATTTTTTTCATAAATATATAATTCTTCTTTATTGTCCACTTGTCTAGGAATTATTGGAATGAGATTTTACAACACTTATAATTTACTTTCATGGTGTATAATAACATCCATGAACCTTATTAATTCATGAAAATTAGTGTCAGTGATAATTTTATCCATATAGAGTACGGATCAAATTGATTTGTTTAATGTTATGTGTATTTCCTTTTATAGAGTTAAAAAAATAAGTATTTTAGTACCTAACTAATTTATAAAATTATATAAAAATATTAAATTTATTAGTACCCCACTGTATATATAAACGGTATATCACTCACCATTAGTTTCTTAAAATTTAGTTTTAAGGATATTTTATTGGTAAGGATCTGTATACCCCGTCTCATAATCTAGATGGATATAAATCAAAATATTTAAAGGTGTTTTTGTAGGAGTAACTTTCAAACTAAATTAACTCAAAACATCTTGATCTATTGAGTAGAATCCCCAATCAAAAAATCATGAATTTGGATTTCCTCAAATCGTTTTCTACAAGTTTTACTAAAACTTGTGGAGGTAATCAAACTATAATGTAATCTATTTAAATTTCCCACAAAACATAAGATAAACGTTCCTCCATAATGGAAACAACCCCAACAAAGGTTGGTCATCCAATTGGAAGAGTGGTTTGATTTCTACCCAAGTAGTGAAAAACTATTTTGAACTTATATATGTAATTTACAGATTTTAATAATTATACATTAAATATCTATTTTAACTTAGTCATATGCTTGTTAATATTTAGTGTAATAAATTATGTGATTGAACATTTCTTAGATATACTTTATGCATAATCCATTTTTTTAAGTTCTATCCAACATGATTATTTTTTAATTAATTTATATGATCAATAAAAAACATTCATAATGAAGTTTTCCATCCTAATTTACAAAAACCAATAATAAGAGAGGTATGACCATTAGATTTTATTATTAGAAAATTTATCTAATAAAGGCCACACTATCTGTCAACCTTGGAAAGAAACACCTTAAACCAGGACATGGATCGTGTTGTATCATTCCACCTATATTATAATGTATCTCATGGATTTGTTTTATCTTAGCTACATATCTGAGCCATCTCCACTCTCATGGATGTTCCATGCATTACATTTCACACGCATGTAAGGGGAAACAATGGATTGGTTTACAACATTTACATAAAACAAAACCATGAGTACACAATCCCTTTTGTAAGGAGAGGTGTGATGGAATCCATACAACAAATTATAATTTTACAATAATTATAAAATAAAATGATACCAATAAAAAAGAATGGTATAGTATTTGTTCATGATCATCCAAATAAATGAAACAAATTATGCTGTTAAAAAATAACATTCAATCCAAATCGTTCTTATTTATGATATCTCATACATGAATTAATAAATTATATTATTTAATTAGTCATTTATTTATAATTTAATTGCAATCACAACTCTATTTGAATTCTCATCAATCAAAATTTTAAACAAATTAAAAAATTTATTTATAATTTACTCTGTTTAAAAACATGTTCCTTCGAGGCAACACAAAGAGTGCTTGTCGGGACTAACTACCATATATGATATTCATATAATATTTACTCATGTAGAATGTTTCATAAATGTCTTGTCATGTAATTTCATGTTGTGTGTTTTCAAATAAATAACACACAAACAAATGTAGTTTACATAGTGTATTATGTCTCAATGCACATAGGGTCATCGTTGTATTGCGACTTATACATAAAATGTTTTTTAAAAAATTATCCAAAAAATAATTTAATTTTTAATATATATATATATATATATATATAACACTCATAACATGTAATGTATGAGAAAAATTTATGACACACAAAAAAATGTTGATAAGGATTAAGAATTATAATAAATTAATTTCCAATTCTGCATGAGCAGGTAATATACATGATGTGTACTAGCTAGCTACATGTCGTGAATAAATCATTGTCATCAATCTGTGGTGCATGCCTAGGGACTATGAATTTGGTCCTAAAACTAAAATTAATGGATTTCACAACTTATACCTATAATAAAAATTGTTTTGTATAGAAGTTAAAATGTTACCAGTCACATGTGCCATGTAAATGCATCTAGTTTTCCTTTGACTAATGGACTACACATTGTGTATGCAAGTTGAATACCAGGTAGTATAGATAATTGTGCAATAGGATTTCTAGATAAAAAGGTGTTGTAATAAATTCATACAACTTGTAATAAATGCATGCACTTTAAATTAATTAATTATTTTTCCTGGTTTGTTAAACATAGATACACAGTGTGCACCTATGATCTACACTGCATGTACTCTTGTGTTATTCAGCTAGAATCCCTAGAACCTCACTTTAGGAAAAATCTATATTTGTAGGGGGTTATTTGTGATGGAATATGATCTCATCAAAAAATATAAAAAAATGTTACGTTATTTGTGACAGGATATGATTACCATTATAAATAACCAAAAATATGTTTCCATTTGTGATAAGATACGAGACCTGTCGCAAATTCCTTTGGCATGACTACACGCAATTCCATTAGATTGGGATATTTTTTATGGAATTTTGGATTCCATCATAAATAAAATTATTTTGATGATAACCTCTCCCGCTACAGGAATATTTATATTACAGATCAACAAAAATCTAATTCAAATAAAAGTATTTGTGTAGAAATCAACATTTGGTCCCAAATAATCATTTGACATAGTAAATAATTGGTATTTATAGTAGGTAACATTTGGGAAGAGAGACCAAATCTATCACGAATTCTATTTGGAATATGTTCTTATGTATTCATGGTGGGAACTATTTTTGATAAACCCATCAGAAATACTATTATTTAAAATGGGAATTCCATCGATAATAATTTAACCAATATTAGGCTCGGCACCACCATTCTTCCATCAGAAGTTCAGAACTCCTGTTTTGGGTTCTCTCTATTTTTTTATTCGTATAAGTTGTAATTATTATAAAGAATTTTCACAAAGACATCTTATGGATTCTATTTTTGTTTTCATTTTTAAAACATCCATTTTTAAGGTATTTATTGGAAACATTTTAATTGTATGTTTATTTAATTTATATTATATTTCTAATATTTAGAAAAAATTACGATTAATTATTAGCAATTAGCATTAATTAGTAGCAACTGATATTAAATTTTGAAAATTATTACCAATTAGTAATAATTATCAATAATTATTAATACTTACCTGTAATTAGAAAATTATTTGTTAATAATTTATAATAATTTATAAAAACTAGTGACAAATAACAATAATTAGTAATAATTAATAATGAATAATGATAATTAGTAATAATTAACAAAAGGTAGTTATCATTTTCAAATATTAGTAATAATTGCAAATAATTTCTTATAAACAGTAATAATTAGTAATAATTAACAAAAATCAATAATAATTAAAAAATACAAATAATAAGCAATAATTGGCAAAAATTAATTATAAATATTGATAATTACATATAATTAGAAATAATATATGTAATTTTTAATGATTAGCAATAATTAGTAAGGATTATTAGTAATTAAAAAATTCAAAATAATTAGTAATAATTTCCAATAATAAATAATAATTTCCAATAAATAGAAATAATTTGTAATAAGTGCTAATAATTATTAATAATTAGTTATAATTAATTATTATTATTATTAATTGTTAATAATTATAAAAAATGAGTATTAATTAGTAGCATTAGTAATAAATTGTAATAAAATTCAATAATATTAATAATTACAAATAAATACCAATAATTAGTAATAATTTTAAATAATTAACAGATAAATAAAATAATTCATAATAATTGAAAATAATAACTAAAAATTTATAATAGTTTCAAATAATTAGTAATAATTAGAAATAATTGGTTTTAATTTGTAATAATTTGTAATAATTATTCATAGTTTCTAATAATCAGTAATAATTTCAAATAATTATAAATAATTATAAATAATTTGTATTAATTATCTATAATTAGTAATTATTAGTAAAAATTACAAATAATTAGTGATAAATATTGATAGTTACGAGTATTTCATAATAACTATAGACAATTATTGATATAATTAGAAATACGTACAAATAATTTGAAATAATTATCTGTAATTAGTATTAATTAGTTTTAATTAGTAATAAAAAAATTAATAATAATTATAAGTAATTAAAAATAATTAGTAATAAATATTTTTAATTAACAATAATAACAAATAATAACAAATAACTACCAATAATTTATAATAATTTGTAATAATTACCAAAAACATTGATGATTGTTAATAAATAAAAATAATTACCAATAATTGACCATAATTACCCATAATTTATTTTAATTGGTAATAATCAGTAATAATTAGTAGAAATTGGTAGTAATTATTTATAATTCGAAACAATTAATCATTAATGGTAGTAATTAATAATACTTAACTAAAATTTGAAATAATTACCAATAATTTGTAATAATTACCGATAATTGCCAATAATTAGTAATAAATCATTGTTAATACAAATAATTAGTAACAAATTCCAATAATCAATAATAATTACCAATAAATATTACTAACTACTAATAATTATTAGTAATTTCAAAAAATTACAAATAATATATAATAATTACTAATAATTAGAAATCACTTCTAATGATTACTAATAATTAAAAATAAATAATTATAATTTGTTTTAGTTACAAACTAGTAGTGATAACTATATATAAATAGTAATAATTAGAAATAATTAGAAATAATTGAAATTAATTACAAATAATGATAAATAATTACAAATAATATGTAATAATTAGTAAAAATTAAAAACAAAATTTAACAATTAGAAATAATTAATAATAATTACTTACAGTTACTGATAATTAGTAATATTTTTTAGTAATTATTGAATATTAATAATAATTAGTTTTTAATAATAATAATAATAATAATAAACACATATTATTGATAATTACTAACAATTACCTGTAATTATTAGCAATTACCCAAAATTATCATTAATTATCATTAATTATTAATAATTAGTCATTAATAGGAATAATTAGTGAAAAATACTAATAATAGGTGAAAATTACCAATATTTAGTGTTAAATTCCAATAATTGGTAAAACAATTATTAATAGCTGGAAATAATTAGTAGTAATTACTAATAAATAGTGGTAATTTGAAATAATTAGTTATAGTTAATAATAATGTGTAGTGATTTGTAATAATTTGTATTAATTTATAATAATTGTTATACACTATTTCTATTCACCATTATGTTTTAGTTGGTTATAATTTCCTATATATTTTTGGGTGTAATTATTATTAATTATCGATATTTGGTGATAAATATAAGTGATTTTTAATTTTCGGAATTTCAGGTTTTTTTCCGAGGTCATCCTTTCTTTTGATCAGATTAATAAAATGTAATAATTTTATTTTCTATTTTTTTTAAACAAATTGGAATACTTGGTTAAATAATAATTCTTATTAATCGATCTAAAATAGAAAAATTATAAACAAAATCCAAACGGTTCCAAAATATATCATGTTTATATTGCGGGTGTTGAAATATTTTTATCATTTATATAATCAAAACAAAATTTTCATTTAGAATGGATAAATAAGTGTACATATAAGAAATGTGATATGAGGATATTTGAAACATTTCACAAATTTGGGTTTCAACTATTGCATTTTGGTTTTTCTAAAGATTGGTATCAACATGGGGAATGAAATTAAGGACAAGATATAAATAATTTGGTTCCAGATCTATCACTGTTTCAAACTATAGTATATGAGGTTGCAGGTCCCTCTTTTCAAAAAATAAAAATTCAGAATTATGATTCAACTCCAGAGTTATAACAATATCATTTTTTAGTAACTAAAGTCTATTGAGAGAACCTTATATCTTGGGGTAAAGATAATTGAATTAAAATATGTTACTAAATTTATGGACATCAAATCTGATTATAGAATATAAAATATTTTTTTGATCAAATATTCTCTTCGATTAAATCTCTTTTAACAATGGTAAATGTGTTTCTATCAAATTTATATGAAATAAATAGGTTGTTCAATAATTAGGGTCTTGGTTATCAGAAGATACATGATTGCTCAAAATATTTCATAATATATTATGGTGAAACTAGTTGTTCGTTAGTTTTCTTATATTTAGACAATCGTGATAGAAAGCAGCAAAAAAAGGGAAGCCAAAATTGATTCCTATTAAATAGTTGATGCATTTCACACTTATAGCTTGATTGAAACATTTATTTATGTCTCAATACATAGTGTCATTGATGAAAATTCCCAAATTCATGATTTATCTTGATAAAATCCTAAATCATTATTGTTAAATTTATTCATGGAAACATTTTGATCAGGTGAATCCATATTTTTCATCAGAATCTCATAACACGTGATTAAGACTTTTACTAATTGGTTCTTCCCATTTTCTTCTTATAATTGTCTATATTCTTATTGGACCATTTTTTATCTATAAAAAAAATTAAATCCTTGTATGTTGATGATTAAACCATATATCATTTTGATATTACAAATTCTAGGAAATCTAAAAAATAATATTAATGGTTATTTAAATCTATTTATTGATGAGTAAAATTAATTATTGAGAAATAGTCAGTATAGATGATGTTTTTGAAAAATTGAATTTTATATTGAATGTTTCATTAATGTGCATAATTATTAACTTTATAGCATATGGAATTTTATCTAACGATAGTAAACAATGTTGAAAATCTTGTCATTATTTTATGAGTGGCCACAAAGAATTAATTCTTATCAATGTAAGAAAACCTTTTTTACACTATCATCAAAAAAATTTCTACATATGATGCTTTATAAAGGAACCAAATAATTTATGGAATGAAAAAATTTAAATACATGGGCCCATAATAATGATCTATTTTATTGAGTTAATTGAAAATATAGTATTAACATTTTTGAATGAAGAAAATATGGATAACTAGTATATTTCAGATGCATATACCCATTAGAGATATTTATACAGAAATTGAAGAAAAATGTATGTCAAAAAGCATCAGTTGAAGGTATAATTGCATTAGCATATTTTCAATAGGAAATTTTTTTTCTACCTTTATTATTCTCAAAATGAATACCATTAAAACATAATCAAACAGTTGTAATGATAGAAATATCGATGATTCAAAGAACCATCAATTACCAATTTCTTATCAGATAGAACATGTATTTGGTGGATTTTATGAACAATTGATTTCATATGATGAGTAAGACAAACATGTACATATGTTCTCCTCAATTGTGAAGAAATTAAATTATTTTTAATGTGAGTGATAATTTTTCATATTTTTTTATTATTTTAAATATATTAATATTATTTCATTTTCTGATTATATGATGATCATATCAAAAAACATATCCCAAAAATTATACAAGCTACTCATAAAGGAAATCATATATGTACATTTTCCTACTAGTTTCAAATACAGGTAAAATAAAATGATTATAGTTGAATATATGAAAATAATTTATTATTTATTATATTGATAATTATTTTTCAAATTTTCAAGTACCAAAACATAAAGATTAAATTGATAATTGGTTATCTGTATTTACTAACCCACCATCCAAATTAGTTAAGTCTTATAATTTTTATGTGGTGAATGGGTTTTAGTTTCATACATGTGCATATGGTGAATCCAAAAAAATTAATTGTGGTGTTTTATTTAAAGGATCTCATCATAGAGAATATTATTTTTGACTTTTATATCATGTTAGATGTAATAATTGTGTTTTTTATCTTGGATAATATTAGGTAATAAATTATATATTCCATTTTTTTTGAAACTGATCAAGGATTTGGCATTCATCCATTCCATGGAATCTTTGACATTAAATTTTAAATTTTTATTTTATTAAGTTAACCAGTTATAATGTCTCATCATGATTATAAAATTTATTATGAAAATTATTTTGAAACTTAAATAGATTTAATTTACAAGTGTAGAATTATAAAAATGATATCCCATGAAAATAAGTTTATAAAAAGTTAAATTGGTTCTTCTAAAGATCATAGAATTAATATATTTAAAGAGAAAACAAAAAATATTATTTTTACATGAAATGAAATAGATATTGATGATAAAATCCCAAAATTATATGTCGACGATGTTTATAATATTGAAGATGTAACAAATGAATTTTAAATAGATTGGGATGATGAAGTTAATATTCATATGGATATTAATGATACTGCTAAGGAAGATGAATATATTTACACATTCAAATATGAATAGTTTATTAATATAAATAATGATTAAATTATATTCTTCTCATGGTCATAACTAAAAAGTAACATATATTTTCAACTATTTACAGACAACATTATTTTTATGATTTCGATGGATGGGAAAAAATTTCATGAGATGTAATTTACCCTGAAAGATGATTTTCTTCCTAGTGATCATCATGATACCTCATCATCTGACCCATAGGTCACTTTCAGCACATCATCGACTCAGGGGGCTCATAATGTAGAAATATTGATGATTCCCATCCCTATTCACGAGGGAGATCAACCTCTTGATTTTAATTCACACATGTAAAGGAATAATCATTTTTTATTTTAGTTAGTTTCCATTAATAACCATTAAATATAATTATTTTATTTTTATAATAATTTTTTGATTATTTTTTATTCTTTTCTGTTTTTTTTCACATATAGTTGTCAGACAGAAGGTTTGATTCTTTGGTATTAGTATTCCAAGATGCATATGAAGTGGGAGGAAATTTCTATTAATTTTTATCATTTCATGTTTGATCATTATATGATATATAAATAAATAAAATTTATTTTTTAGATTTATTTAATTATTAACAATCTATTATTAATTATTAGTAGGTTTTATGGTATCCCATCATTGATAGCAATAGAGGTATTATTTAAGAGTCATGGGATTTCATTTTATGTGAGAATTGTCATCATTTTTATTATAGAATCTATGAAATATATTGACAGAGAAAGATAAATTCAAATTTTTTTATCGTACTTATATTAGCAATTTAGTGGAATATATCTCATCTCATGTTTGGGATGTATTGTGATCCTACTAGATATAATATAGTTTTTAGAGGAGATCATCATCATGCCAGAAAAACTGGGGGAGACAGGAAGTCACACAATGAGCTAGTGGTCATACAGTTAATATTCATAAATGAAATATGGTATGAAATTTTACTTAATAAATTATATATAGTATAAATATAAAACTCTTATTTTATATTTATATTGTATTTTTAACATATCTAGGTTACTAATATCAATTTTTTAGAAGATGTACACTGATATTTCTATTGAATAGATTACTAGTGGACGAGATCATCATATTTGTTTTATTATGTGTTTTTATTATTTTAAAAAATGAGTAAGTTAATATTTTAATTTTTTAATAAAAAATTTTGTTTAAAGGAGGTATATAAGGATACTAATTCTCAAACACATGGTGAGAGTCTGGTCGAGACTAGGGGCTATACACCAGTGCACTAGGATTTAATGATGTGGATTGGATGATATTAACTCAATATGTTATTGATAAAGATCGAGTGGTTTACATCACTTCTCAGTTGATTCCCATCTGTTATTATGGATAAACTACATGGTCATAATTAACCTTAAGGAATGCTCATGTAGAGTCATCATCATAACCTATAGAGTATGAAGATAAGTTGTGATCTAAGAATGAAGTCATATAGATCCAACATAGAGAGAATGGGAAGCTTCATCAACACTATAAATAACACGAGGGGAATAAGAATTGATGTTTATAACAACAATATGAGATGTCGATGGAGTAAATGCAACTTCTTGAAAATGGTATAGGTATGGATTTTTATCCACCTTAACAAATATACGATCCTCTATATACATTGTGATTTATGATATATTTTTTAAAAAATACACTATGATGAGTTTTGGAAAAACATATTATGTGTAATATAGATATTAATTCATATGTACAGATTTTTATATATTTTTTAATAAAAAAATTAAATTAACTTTATTTTTTTATTAATTTTTATAATTTTTTTCAATATTTTTATAATTTTATTTATTTTTTTAGTTTCTTCAATGTTATTATACATTTTGTAATAGCTTATATTATATGGAAATGTATTTTCATAGAAATTTAAAATTAGAAATTTGAATCCTATTTTTTCACAAATGAAAATTCATTCTATATATTTTCAATAAATATTTTCAATGGGACACTCTTTTGTCACAAAAAATAGATATTTCCATAAAGAAACTTTTACAACGCTATTTTTCCCACGTTTCAATTAAAAAATGATTTTGTTATAGTTTTCCACTAAAAAATATCTCAATTTTCAATTGTATCTACATATTAATTATTTAAATTTTATTCATTCAAAATTATTCCTTTTTCTGATTATTTTTGTGATAATAGAGAGGAAGAAGAGGAGATTGCCACATTCAGATAACACACATTAAAGAAGAGTTGAATATTTAATATAAATACATAAATCAATCAAAAATCATTAATTAATTATGAATTATTATGTGAACACTCTAATACCACTTGAAGGCATTGGTGTAATAGAAGAACCGGTATATAATACCCAACATTGATTTTTATCATAATAGATAATTAGTATGAGTTGTGCATTGATGAATAATGTAATGACCAATAAAATAGAATGAAATATTAATTAAAATGGAAACTTTATAACCAAATAAAAGATTATAACATAATTATTTCTAGTTAAATAATTAAGTTAAATAATTAACTTGAATTGAATTATATCTGCATTGATAAATATGAAATTGTCTCTATGTTTTATAGTCATTACACTATAGGAATCATGTGTAGATTCCTTCCAATAATGATTATCACATGTACCATAAAACTCCTAACATTGTTATAGGAGTCATGGAGTGCTAGAATGAAATATCATATTGCTTCCACCATTTTTCTATGATCATGTTGAGAATCACATCAAAGTTGAACTCTCCATGATCTCTCACGAATTGATAGAGGTGGTGGATGAGGTCTGCTCTGTGTTCTTGAGATATTCCATGTAGAGGATCTCTCTAAGCCTTGAGAGGATTCTCTGGAGGAATTGGGCCAAACCAAAACAAATAGATAACATTTTGGATTGGAAATATAAAAACATGGTGAAAATAGATTTAGGATTATGAAATTATAATTTTAGATAAACCCATATTATTTCTTTAATCCCCACATACACTCATGATGAAAATATTAAAAAAATATTAGTATTATTGCTCAAAAATCGTAAAACCAATGAATTAATTTAAAAAAAATCTTGAATAAATTGTTTAATATTTACAAAAATATTATTTAATACATATTATTTATCACTAGTCCATTAAAATTATGCTTTCATTCCACAAAAATAATTATTAGGCCTCAAATAATGAAATAATTATTTAATAAATCAAAATCACATAATTATCCACAAATAAATAGATAAATATTATATTCACTAAATTGAAAATATAATTTTAAATATTATTCTCACAAAATATTATGTCAAAGAACTTTTTAAGTAATATATGTGATCAAACCAATTTGAATAATAATTAAACCACATATGGAAATACTATTTTTTCAACATGTAAAATAATAAATAGTATTTAATATTTTACAAAGGATTAAGATCCACTTATTTTGATACCCTTTAGACAAATTTCTCTGCAGAAATAAGTCGAAACACCTAAAATACAAGGTTTTCATTGAAGAAAACCCAAAGACATCAATAGAGAAAAGATTTAATGTCATAATGATATACAAACTCATATGATCACTCTTTTTGTAATACAATCACATTATCATGATATACATGATCACGATATTTTAATAATGGTTTCATCAACCAATGTGCTCGATGCCTCTTTCATTGAAGTTTGAGAAATTAACATACCCCTAGAACACCATGGCCATTAAATTATTTAAGTTTTTTCATTCTCATAAACAGGTATGAGGTATTGAATTCCATTTTAGAACAAAAGAAAAAAATAATTTCTCATAACATTAATTAATGTAATATTACTCAGGATATAGGCAAAATATCATACTTCTCCATGAGAATATGTTATCATGATTTTCATCAATACATCAAATTAGATGACAAATAATATCCATTAATACTATTCTTAATGTATAAATTTACATTGACACATCCAAATATTGGAACAAGAAATTCCACATATAAATTATTATTTCTTTCTATTAGTCCATGTTCTCATAAACTCTAACATTGGAAATTAGCATGGGCATACACCATGGAAAATTGTCACACATTCCTTTCATTATTAGCCCCTGATTGCCTATATCTTTTGTGTCCAAAAAAACTATATCATATATCTATATATAATATATTTTCGAATGATTTTTTTTTCACTTATGGTTTCTCATCAAATCCCAGAATAGCTATGACCTTTTTGTGTGATGGTTACTTTGAGTACATTGCCCAATGTTAAGAATAATAGAAAAATAATCCTGATATGATAAATAAGATTATTAATATTCAAAATAATGAATGAAATTAATCAGAAATAAAAAAATATTGTTCTATTGAACCAAATCCAAGAGTAATACTTAATATATGGTTATTTTGTAAAACAACTATAGGTTCATCTCACTTTTTATCAATGATGTTGTTTAAAGAGTGTATATTTTGCACTAGAGATAGGAGTACATGGTCTGGGGTGTTTTTGTGTCGGTGTGAGGGGGTGAATTAGTGATGGACTTATTTATTATTTTTAATTTAAATTAACCTATGAGACCAGTTAATGTAATTAACCTATGATTCATTACTTTCTGACATTTTCTCATATGTAATCAAATTGAAGAACAAAAAATCTTAATATGATTTTCATAGGGTTCGGTCCGAATATGGGTTTCAACTCCTTGAGGAAATTTGGACAAGTATGAAATTTATATTTCTACTAATAAACATGCGTTAGTATAATATATACTAACTTCTGATTATTATGAACACGGATGAATATAGTAGAGGGTTATCTTCTAAAAATACCATATCACGTGTTGTTGGTTTCATTATAAATGCTCTAACCTATATAGGATATATTTTTAATTGTCAATGTACTTACCTAAATAGTTTTGTGTATTTGATCCCACAAATTCATCAAAATATTATTCAAATGATCCCTTCATAGGCCTTTAAGTAATTTTTCTCTTATGATCTAATAGTATGTCATACTTATTCATTAAGACTCTTCATGTCCATATCTTCATCTTAATCATGGACACACGACTTTCTCAGTTACTCTCCAAATGATATAATGTTATCAATGGGAAATATTGTATTATTATTTTTAATTTCTTTATGATCATCGAAAAAAACAACAGTGTCAGATTAATCTCCTTTCAATCATTTTTAGAAGAGTGTAATAATTTTTTATATTAATGATCCCAGAACATGATTCTAATTATTATAATGATTTTTATATTTTATATTTTTTATCTTGTTTTGATGAAAATTTACTTTTTATAGGATCGACCACATGACCATTGGATCAACCATGTAAGAATGTGACTGGCCCTAATTAATATGTGTAATGATCATTCTCACATAAGGGTTTCTACGTAATGTTCTCCATAATGTTATGTAAAGGTACGCTTGTAATTTCATTGTCTACATAAGGGTTGTATCTTGATCATTGAATATAAAAAAGGTGTATCCTAGAAGATATATAAATGTACATCGATAAATGATGAGTAATAATGGAAGATCAACCATATGAGGACCATGAAGAAATAATTTCAAATTACAATATCGAAATCATTTTAAATTCAAGTGAACATAAGATTGAGTTCTAATAATTATATATAAAACTGACTATATATAGTTAATATCAAGAGAAAGTTAGTAGACATTGATAGAGATTCATAATTTTTCTAAATATTAGATCAACTGTATGAATAGATTCCAATGATTATACAATTAAAATAAATTATAATTTCATTTTGATCAACTATACTAATAATTTTAAGGTCCAATTCGACATGTAGAGGGTTCATGCCATGTTAGGGTGATCTTCATAAGGGAAATGACTCAAAACTGAGAGAGTGATCAAAAATGTCTATGTAAAGAACTTCAATGGAGATATGATTGGAATTAAATGAGTTCTATCAGTGCTATATATATATATACAAATATGAGTATTATTATATTTATATGTATACATAGGGAATAAATATCAAAAAATTAGTGGAATCATCATACATTCATAGATGGGGTGTACATTTTAAAATCATTTTTCTTATATTCTTCTATATTCCAAACATTTTCTTTTTTGGCATAATCCAAAAAACTAAAATGAAATCCAAACTAACTACAACTCTCACTCATAAAATCACTTGACTATTATTTTAGGGGAAGAACCATATAATCATCCCAACATGATATGATATTGAGGTTCATAAAACTTCTCAAAAATACTATTTCTCCCTTTATTTATTTTTAATTAATAGTTTTGATATCATTCTCTAATAAAAAAGTTAACACATTATCATTTTTTGATTAAAAGAGTAATCATATATTCTTTCTGTTTAAATTATTATTCAGTTTCCCATGAATAAATATGGAAGTGACTTGGTTGAGCTCGATCTACCCTATGTTCAATTTTTTGTGAAAATAGATATAGGATGTGGACTTATCAATTTGATGTGATAAAAATTATTGGAAATATCATATTATGAGGTGTAGGGGATTAAATACTAACTTGGAACTAGACCCCTTATTTACATTCTTCTATGAGTTTTATTTTTGTTCATTATTTATTTCTTATTCACTTAAAAAATATTTATTTCTTCTGAATTTAACTAAATTATTTAAAAATGTTTTCAATAATAAATGTTTATAGATATAATTTATAATTGAGAAAAACATTTTTCAATTTGGGAAGATTATTTTCAATGATAAATTAATTTTAATTTTTTAATATGTATTTATCATTCAATTGGGGAATTATTTGAAGATATGAAATTATATATATCTTCTTTATTTATTAAAATGGATATATTTTAATCTAAATTAATTTTAAATTTATAATATTAAAAAATAAAAAAATTATATTTGAAGCTAAATTCACACCCTAAGAATTACACTCAAACAAAAATTCATTGTTAGAGAATATTTCTTTCAAGATCTTTGTTTTAAAAATTTCCAAGTCTTTATTTACATTTTTACCTTGATCAAGTCACGAGGGAATGTTGTTAATTTTATTGTAATAGTTAATCGATTACTATTGATTCTAGAAATTATTTTCATTATACTAATCAACCAAGATTCAATAATCATAAAAACATATCAATAGATAATAAATATTTAACTTTTACTATAAGGCATGGGATTTGATGTTTGGGGAAAAATAGAAGACAAGTGTGTAGGACACAAAATTGCTCGAAAATACAGAAGTGATGAAATTAAATCTGATATGAATATGATTGTAATACTATGAATGACTTATTTGATGCACTATGATATGATATATTTAATATAATATCTACATTTTTAACTTATTTTGTGATTTGGAAACCTCTTTTTGTTTCCAATGAATGAAAATAAAATGTTAAAGAGATTTGATTAATTATTTAAAATTTGAAAAGTGATTCTTTTAACAGTAAAACAAATGAATCTATCTCTGAAAGCTGTTATATAATCAATAATATCATTAATAATGTGATTTAACTTAGGAGACCCGTTAACAAGGAAAATGGGTCCATTGAATTTTTAGATGTCTACCTGATAGATGGAGAAGCAGAACAATGTCTATTATAGAATCATAAGAAACTAACAAGTGGAAACACAATAAAATAATTGGAAAACCAATTATGTTTGAAGTGAAACTTAATGAAAATAATGATAATGATTAACCCTTGAGTAAAATATTATCATCCAAGACATTTTTTTCTGTGTAAAAAAGAACTGATCAATGATGATTCCAGTGGTAGTGAATAAGACTCTATGGGTGATGGGGAGATGGAGAATATAGATTTTACATTTAATAATTTCTATGAAAATAAGTTTTCTTAAATATAAAACTACAATGTAAAACATGATATAAAAGGGAAAATATATAAAGAAAAATACAATTGGTGATATTGCATGATATAAGTGTATTAGGAAAGGTCACATAAAATATGACTTCAAAATGATAAAAAATAAGAATACATATGCTGATGGAGATAAAAAAACCCCCAATAAATAAATTAATGTAACCTTGATTTATTTATAATATAGATCGAGTGATTTAGACTATTGTTGGGATGTCTCGTGTGATAAAGATAATCTATGTTTTATATATACTACATCTGACGTAATAGTTTCTACTTCTACATTAAATGAATATGAAATTCAGGATGAATCTTAAGTAAAAAATGAATAATTATTTAGATATTATTTTATACTTGAAGATACAATGAATATACTAAAATATAAATATAAGAGTCAGAAAAAGTTACAAAATTTATATACTACTCCATAAATTGATCTTTCTTATAAATAAGAAAAGAATTGCAATCATATAAAGCTTAATATGGATTTAATCTTTTAAAATTAATTTTTTAGAAGATCTTGAAAATATTAAAATTGTAATACGTTTCTTAAAAATTATTTTTTAAATTTACATACTGTCCAATGTAAACACTCACATAGTATATACATTTGGATAGAGAAGAAAATATTATAACAATTATTTTGTTTCTAGTTCTAAAAAGACCATATTTTGTATGGATGAATGAACTTATAGTTATGGAAACAATTTTCAATCTTTTAGACAAAACAATTAATTTTTTATAAAAAAATATAAATTCAATTTTTAAAAATTAAAAAATGAAAATTTTGATACCCTATATTTTTTACTAACTTTTCGAGAGCCAATAAATTTGTATACTAAAATAATTTCTATGTTTCCTCTATATTAAAAATGTGTTAAGAGTTATAGTAATATATTAGGGTGTGTAGATAATGGATTTTGTTGATAAATTACTAGATACATGTCATCTTTCATGAATCTAATACAACGTTATTGAGGACATATCCCATTCCGGGAGAATGGAAACGAAAAAATAATTAGACTTGGAATGATTGTTAACTCTAAAATTGTTCTAATTTTAATGTTTTATTTAGTTGTGGTTAAAAATATAATCTACTTAGTATTTATTAGTTGTTTTATGATGGTTACAATTTTATGTTTAAGAATAGTTTTTTTAATATTTATGAATCAAATAATGTTTTAGTATTTACTACCTTGAGAAATGATAATGTATATATTGTAAATTTTTATTTATTTTCTTAAAAATTTCCTACTTCAGTGCCTTTAATTAAAAATCGTAGTTGTGGTATAGAAGACTAGTGTAATATAATATAAACTAACATAATTATCTATTCAGAAACTTATTAGTTAAGTATCTCCCAAAAAATAAATTTCCAAAAGGAAAAGAGTGAAATCTCTTTTAAAATTATCAAAAAACAAAATTATTTATACCTCTAAACCCCTAGAACTTATTCAAATGGATTTTGTTTTGGAAATTATAGAGTTTCTTTTATCTGTGTAAAAAATTTTGTATTTTTTATTGTTGATGATTATTCAATATTCACATGGATATTATCCCATGTTCACTAAAGGGATGTTTTCTTCATTTTTAGGAGTATTGCAAATACATTGAAAAACCTAAAAGACATACCATATAAACCTTGATAAAATATCATGGTCATAAATTTTATAATCATTTCATGGATGGTTTAGGTTAAAAAAAGTAAATAATCACAATTTTATTCCTCCCCCTCTAATATCTCAATAAAATGATCTTATTGAAACGATAAAAAACACTATAAATAATTTCATAGAATATGCTCACTGAATATAACTTACCTATTTATTTATGGGGAAAATAAATGAATATATATTATTATGTAATTAATATGATTTTACTAATATCACTTTTATTTAATAATCCCAATTAATTATTCAATGGTAGATAATAGAAGTTAAATCCCATAATACTTTGGATTATGAAGTCTATATTTCTAATTCAAAATAGAGACTCAAAATATTTTCACCAATGAGTGATGAAAGAATTTTTCTAGGATATCCAACCTCCATTAAAGTATATGGAGTCATAAATAAAGGATCCAATTTTTGGAATAATATGTATATTTCACTTTTTATGAGATAGGTCTATATAAAAACAAAATTCATTTTGAAGATAGAGAGGAAATGTGTCAACTGTGAATATCAATAATACCTCTAATACCATTAAACATTTTTTTTATTTTTATTAAAAATAAACTAGAAGATACCAACCATGCCATTAAAACCTTTATGAATACTTGTAAAAACCAAGACCAGCCATTCATATAATAGTTATGACAAATAAGTTTCATCCCTTAGATGTTATTATATGTGATCTAGATAATGACAGTCAAACTCGAGCCTCTCTTAGAAATAGTGTTGAACATCAATCCTATATGTGTTAGTTGAAACATAAGAACACCATCGAATAAATAATTTGAAAAAATGGGAAATATCTTTGTAAGAATAATTTAATTAATTTGAAGCAAATAAAATTTGGGAATTAATTTAGAGACCCAAATACTATATTACTGTTTGAACTAAATGAGTGCCTAGAAAAAGGTTCATAAATCTAAAATAACAGTTAGAAATATTGCATGGTTGGTTGCACATTATTATAATAAAAAGGAAGGTATTTATTATAAAGAGACTATTAAAATAGTAGTTAAAATTGATTCCATTAGAATACTTATAGTAAATAAAATACATCTACTTTCCAAAGAATATAAAATGGATGTTAATATTTCATTCTAAAAAGTTTATATTTTTTATGATGTTTTTTAAACCATTTTGATTTTCAAACCCTTATTTAACAATCATTTTTGAAAACAATAAAACACAATTTATAGATTTAAATAAACTCATAGACCTTGGTATGAAAGAATTAACTCTTTCATGGCACTAACTGAATTTTCCATGGGAATATATAATCCAACGATATTTTTTAAAATAAATTTAAAAGGATTTTTAGTTGTATAAATATTTTTTAATGATAGTATTTTTTTATCTTCTAAAAACTCATTATGTATATCATTTTATATAAAATTTCAAAATGAATTTGAAATTAGTTTAATGGGTTAGTTAAAATAATTTCTTAGTTTTTAGTCTTTTCAAATAAAATATTGAATTATGTTTACTAAAAATAAATATATAAGGGATGTTTTAAATTTTATTATATTGGATATCATTAAATGTGGTGATACTTCGATGAGTACAACATAAAAAACTAATCTTGGATGAGACTGGAAAACAAGTTGACAAAACATTTAATAGAGGTATGATGGGTATTTTATTATAATTAACTAATAATTAGATTAATATTGTGTGTAATTTGTGTATGTATACTTATTTTTAATAAATTCCAAGAGAACCAAATTATAATATTGTTAATAGAATATTCAAATACCTAAAAAATACAACAAATTTTGGATATTTTTTCTCTAGTACCTGTACAGTCGAATTAGTAAGTTATTATAATACTAATTTTGGTTAATTTATGTTATATAGAAATCATAAATTTAGAACATGTCACTTTTTTCGAAATTAAATAGTGTCATAGTGTAGTAAAAATAATAAATCATTTTCAATGTATACTACTGAAGATATGTACATAACTACATGAATATTATGTGAAGAAATTCTATACAGAAATATAAATTAGTAGACTATGGATTCAATGCATACATGTTACAAAAAAATATGATAATACAAGTGCTGTTAAATTCTTTATGAATCTTGTGTCTCATGGTAGGAAAAATCATATTGACATAATACATTACATTTTGAGAGATGAGTCGGAAAAATGTTATATCACTATTGTGTTCATCAATACTAAACACTATATAGCTGATATTTTCAAAAATCCATTCAATATTGAGAGGTTAAGCTGTATCATACAATAGTTTGGTATGATTAATTATTATTAATTGGTATTCATGAATTATTATTAATTTGTATTTAATACTATCTTAAATGTCAAAAGTGACCATAAATATCAATCTATCATGTGGTAGATCAAGCTATAATGACTATTCCAGATGTTGTAGGATTGGTCATGTAATAATACAACCTATCATTACTCTCCTGAGTAACCCTGTCAAAATCCATGCGGTTGGTCAAGATGTTGTTGATCCCTATAGCTACCGTAAGTTAGGTCACATGGTTATTCGAGATACTCTAACTATTTTCTTTTAACTTACTTTTTTTATATATTATTTTGATTTTGTCCCAGTCAATTTTCCCTTGATTGTTTTTCATTTACTAAAGGATATAAAATTATTTTCATTCTATATAGTTTTTATTTAATATGTGAACACTTTCAAACCTCAATCCACTCCCTTTTTGAAAAAATATTCTTTTAACAATGATCTCTAATGATTTATACAATATTGAAAAGATAAATAGAACCTTGGGTTCAACTCATGTTGTCCCACCTTCTATGAAGAAGAGAAAACTGATCTAATGTGCTTATGTCGAGCCCGACACATCACATCTCTTAAATCATTTAGTTATTCAAGAAAAATATGTTGATGTTGAGTGGTTGATATTGATAAAGTCATTATTTTTTTAATTGACTTAATAATAAGGACATCAATACCCAATGATATTAAATAAAATATTTTTATGAAACATAATGTGTTTGATAACTTATTTCACATGAAACAATGAATCAGAGAGAACTAAAAAACATTATTTAACAGTAAAATTAAAGGGTATAACTAAAGGAAACTAAATTATAGAAGATATGTAAAAATTAAAATAATGCTCATTATTAATATAAGACATTGATAAAAAAAATCAATTAGAGTAGCTAAATAACTAATAAGACTGATTTATTCATTATGATGTAATATATCTAAAAGTTGGGTTTATATTTATTTTTTAGAAACCAAATATATTATGGAAAAATTATATTAGTTATATTAATAATATATGAACACAAATTTTATTCAAAATTTATAGGAATTTAGAATAAAAATAGTTTATAATTTTTAAAAACTTATTTTCATATGAATATATCTATCATTATATTTTTATGTTTTTATTTAAATGATAAATTATAAAATTTTATAATTTTAATTTAATAATATTAACATATTTTTTGGATTTATAATTTCAATATTATGATAATTTTATTTTTTTAGGTTTCCCTTAAATAATTAATTTTTTTATGAATAGTCAAAACACTAAATTTTCTAAAAAAGTCACTTTAAAAAAATATCTCAAATTGGGAATGAATAAGAAGATTATGAAAAAAAAATTCTATAGAATATATTTATATAATAATAATTAATAGTAATCATTCAAAAATAATATATTGAATTTATAAATTCTATTTTTGATGTTTTGTAAAAATAATTAATATTTTAATATAATTTTTTATTCTCTTATATTAAAAATTGGTTTTTATCATCTGTAGAAATTAAATCTAAATAGTTTTATTAGTATTTTATATAATAATTTTAAAATTAATTTTGAATAACACTTATTTTTTCATAAAAGCATGACAACTAGGGATAATATGAATTGTCTCTATAATAGTGAAACTAATTATATAAAATTATTATATTAATATTGTTTAATTTCATTATATAATAAATTTAATAAATTATTTTTTAATAATTAATAAAATTTGATTTTTAAAACTTCATATACATATATTAAGAGTCATTAAATTTGTAATTAATACTACATGATGTTAGGAAAACTTAATAAGAAAAGTCTTTTTTCTAAAAAAACTATTTTTCTATACATTATTAGGACAAATATGACCGTTCGGCATAATTCTCTCACCTTCTTCGACAAACCTAGGGTTTCCTCGATTCGTGAGTGCACTGTTTCCTTTTGGTTTCGTTCTGATCTCCTCTAAATGGCTGGATTTGATCCTGGATGGGAGACGACCACTGTGGTTTGAAATATCTATGAACAAAAGAAAGAGATTCCTCCGGTGGTTTAGCCGCAAGTCATATCCTTCATTGAAGCACGTAGAGGTGTGGATCTATGTAAGGCCTCGGCCGCATGTACCCCTCTCTGCAAAAAGCTTGAAGATGACAAATTTGTGTTTGAAGCTGACCCAGATGCACTTCAAAAATGGTCACAGATGTGTAAATTTTCTATCATGGGTCCCATATCGTATATCAAAGGTGATAAATCCTGGTCCAATCTGGAACTCAAAGCATGAATCACACACATTTGGGGCTTCTCTAATTGTAATCCATTTCCCATCGGTAAAGGATACTTCCACATGCTGTTAAAATCGCAAGAATCTATAGACTAGGTTTTGAGGATAAGAAATGTGCAACTAAATCCTGGAGTTCTTTGCATCTCTAACTAGTACTATAGCTTAAAGTCGAACACTGCAAGAAATTCCATGGTTCAGATCTGGTTGCATCTACATGGGCTCAGTTGTTACTTTTTGCATCCAAAAATCCTCAATGATATCACTTCTTCCATAGGTATGCCGCTTAAAATAAATCAACATACATTGAATTCTAATATCGGTCTCCATGTAAGGGTTATGATCAAAGTTGAAATCTCTGCCAAGGTCCTGGATGTCATTACTTTCACTACGAATGAGTTCAAAAGCATGATTCGTGTCGAATGTGAGAGAATTCCTCCATTCAGCGAGTTTTGTAGGGTTTTCATCCACTCCATTCTGAAATGTCATTTTATGAAAAGCCATGTCACTTAACCTGCCAATGATGGATTGAAAAAAGTTAAATGTAAGAAGAAAAATAAATCTATGGCTCTGACTATTCCTGATTCTCACAAAAAGCGCTCGGAAGTTTGGGTGAAGAGGTTGAATCTCTCGAGTGAGAGCTCAGGTGTTACCTATGTAGAGCAGGTTGATGAAGAAGAAGACGTTGAAATCGATCTTACTATTTTTGAAGATATTCAACATATTGTTCTGGGCATCTTTGTCCTTCCTCTGAAATCCTCATTGAAAGATGATTTAATTTCTCTAGTTCAAAAAAAATGTTGAGCCCCTAGTGTCAGGGATAGATGAAACCTCCCATTCACTTCCAAGTATGGATTTGATAAAGACATCACATGTAGTCCTTGTGGATAAAAAGCCAAAGGCAACTGTTCTTGCAGATGGAACTCCCACGATCACTACCCTAGCTGCCTCTAACGTTGACATGGATTTTCCGAAGCCCCACATGTAGTCCTGATTATTATAGAGCCAATGACCATTTTTTCTTGCAAAAGGAAATTCCACACTCACTTCCCAAGCTGTCTCTCATGGTATGGATCTCTCTGAAGTTTCAGAATGCAACACTCCTCATCCGGATAAATGCTCTGATCTTTGAAAATCATCATTGTACATTAAATTTCCTGCTCAAAATGAAATGGATTCTTCTCTATAGTTGATAGGGACAATAGACATGCAGGGCACTTCTGTTTTGTCTTTTGTTCCTCAGTCCCGAATCCCACCTCTCGAGATTATTGGCCTTTCAATGTCCACTGATAAAGATACTAAATCTCCTCCCAAAATAAGTGAAACTATTTTCTCAGATGCTACTAACATTTTTTATGATTTCCCAATGAGCAAACAGGTTTTGAAGACTACTCCAGCCTCTTCTTAAAAACTTTGGAGATCAAAGAGGAACAAAGGCTTGAGTGGCTCTAAGAAGAAAAAAAGGATCCAAGGCTCCAAACACCAGTTTTAATGGATGTTATATTTTGGAATTGTCTGGGTATAACTATCTTTGACCCTATTTATATTCTTAAAATAGCTATCTTCACTCATAAACCAATTTTTTTTCTCTTGATGAACTAAAAGTTAACTTATCTTTGAAATTTATGCACTTTTCTTCCTCTGGTTATAATTTTTTATGTGCTTGAAATAATAGTGTTATGGTTGAATCTCTCCGGATCTTTTACCACTCTTCTCTAAATGATGTTAAAATTCTCAACTTCACTAATCAAATGCTCGATTTTGATTTTATTCTTGATAATCTTGATATGTATTACACTCTTGTTTATGCTATGAATCTCTACCAGGATCGTAGTCCCCTTTGGAATGAACAGTTACTCTTAGATAATTCTATCTCTAACCCCTGGTCAGTGATTAGAGAATTTAATGCTATCCTTTCACCTTGTGAAAAACGTCGTCTTTCTCATACTCAAATTTCATCTAGGGATTTTAGAACCTCAATTGAAGACAGTAATTTCGTTGAAGTCAATCTCACAGGTGCCAAGTTTACTTGGTATATAAGGCACTATAATTGGATGGTTCCTAAGAAACTCAATAGGTCCCTTGTGAATTTCCCGTCTCTCGATGACCGGGACACCATTTCTAGAATCACTTTAAATATACTTTGCTCGGACCTTCATCCTTTCTTGTTTAGCTTTCACTATAAATGTGACAAGAATAGTATTCCCTTCAAATTTATCAATGCTTGGTCAGGTGACTTAGATAGTTCTAAGATTATTCAAAATTTCTAGAATTCAATGAGTCATCAATCAAATGCCTTTGCTTGTATTATAGATCTTAAACATCTCATCCTTTGCATCAAGGGTTGGTGTAGTGATAAATCGAAGCAAATTGATAAGGCCATAACTTCCTTTGAGACTGATCTCAAACAAATTCAAAATAATGCCACCCATTCTGATTTCTCTTATGACCCTCAACAAGAGTTCAACATTTCTATGAATCTCAATTCCTTGTTAGTTCTTAAGGATAACATCCGCAAACAAGTTTTCAAAACTAAATGGTTCTCTAATGGTGATCATAACACTAGATTCTACAATTCTATGCAGAGGGTTAGGAAGTTCTATCATCCACTTGCCTTTTGGAATGAAAATGACATCCTCTATGACTCTGAGGCCTCCATTGCAAATCATTTGGTCTCTTATTTTGAGAACAACTTCAATGGGGCTTGCATTAACAATGACCTCCTCCCTGGGATCATCCTGTCCCTGGTCTAGGAGGAAGACAAAAATTTTCTCCTGAGCACTGCCCTTGACCATGAGATTAAAGACACTATCTTTAGCCTCAACCTTGACAGTGCTCCAGGACCTAACGACAACAACAATGGTTTCTTTCAGCATCACTCGTATTTTATTCATAAGGATGTTTGTATGCTTGTCAAGATTTTTTTCTAATGGTCTCCTACCAGATGGTATCAATGTCGAGTTCTTTACCTTTATACATAATGTGTCCAATTCCTCTAAAATTAACATGTTTCAGCCTATTGTTCTCATCAAATACCTCTATAAAATTTTTACCGTGCTCTTTGACAATAGTAACTCCCCTCTGTGTAACAAAATTATATCTTGGAACCAATTTGGATTCATCATGGGGCAGTCTATTCAGGATTGCATCTGCCTTGCTTCTGAATCCACCAATGCTCTCAATAAAACCTCTATAGGAGGAAACATTTATATTAAGCTAAATATTAGTAAATATTTTTATACTATTGATTGGGGTTTCATTTTCAAGGTCCTCTGGGGGTTTGGCTTCCATGATGTGTTTATTAGTAGGATCAACTATCTTTTCAACTCGAAATCTATTTACATCCTTATCAATAGCTATCCTAAGGGATATTTTAAATGTTTTATGGGAGTCTGAAAAGGTGATCCCATCTCTTCCATTATTTTCTCCATTGTGGAGGACTACCTTAGACATCACCTCACCTATCTTGTTCATAAAATTAAAATTAATCTCCTCCATGCTGCCTGAAACCTTAATGTCCCGACCCACCTCTTTAATGCATTTGACATTAATCTTTTCTTTCATGGTGGCAAAGACAACATCACTAATCTGAAAGCTACCTTATCTCACTATGAAGAGATCTTGGGTCAATCCATTAGTTGTAACAAATCATTCATATTCTTTTGAAAAAGTTTCCCTATTTCTAGAAAAAGTTGCATCATTTAGAGTTTTGATATCAAAGAAGGGTCCTTTCCTTTTACTTACATGTGTGTTCCTATATTCTGGGGTAGGACTAGATCTTCACATTTTAATGATATCTATGATCAAATCATTAATTTGATTTTTTCCTGGAATGAAAAATCTCTTTTTATGGCCGGTAGGATCTGCCTAGTGAAATCTTATATAGTCACCAAAATGGTTTATTCGTTGATGATTTATAGATGGCCTGTCAGTATCATTATGAAAATCAATACCTACATTAAGAACTATGTGTGGACTGGGAGTATCCTTGATAGGTGGCTTGTCATTGTTCCCAGGTATACCTGCTACAAACCCCTCGATAAAGGAGGTATTGGAATAAAAAACCTATAGGTTTTTAATGAATCCCTCCATGCCAGACTCACTTGGAATTTAATAAACAACAAAGATGACTCTATTTATTTGCATGAAAATCATTTCTTGGAAAAGCTCAAAACCTATACTTTGAGTTATGTTAATTCTTTCCTCTGGTTGTCAATTATAAACTCCTTTTTCAATATCATGCACAACTCTAGATGGAGGGTTAACTTTGATTAAACCCTAAAATTATGGCTTCACAAATGGGCTGGAGTTCCACTCAATTCAATGCTTCCTTCAAACGCTATTCTAGATTCTATAAATTGTACCACAATGTAAGCAATGAATTCCCTTAAATTGAACTCCCTGATCATATCATGAATGTAGTTAATGACTACACTTTTTTGAATGATCAAGGCTTTCTTATTTGGGAACCATCCCACAATGGGATCCTTTATTCAAAAACTTATTACAGGCATTTTTTTCTTCCTCCAAATCTAATTTTTCTTGGTTTCAGACTTTTGATAAACCTTGGATCAAAACTACCAGACATAATCTTGTCTGGAATACTACTAAAAAGAGTTTACCTACAGAGGTTTTTATATAATCCTTTAGTGTCCAAGTCAGCTCAAGATGTCACCTATGTCATCAACATAGGGAGGACATCAATAACCTATTTTTTTCTTGTGAAATAGCCACTGATCTTTGGAATTTTTTTAATGAAATTTTTGACTATAGATGGTTACTTGCTGACTCTATATGATCCTTGCTCAAATTTTGTACGGAGCTGTATTTTTTACCTCAAATCAGAACTCTCTTTCTATCCACTGTTGCAGAGCTCCTCCATGTTATCATGTATGATAGAAATTCAATTATCTATAATAATTTCTCACTCAATCTTAATGTAGGTCAGGAGAGAATTATAATTTATTTTAAGGATACATCTATTCTTTATAAGTCCTCCTTCACTAACTCAATTAGTGACTTTTTTGTCCTTTATCGGCTTAGAATCAACGAGATCTAAAATCAACAAAAGAACTTCCATGAAGTGTTCTGGTACACTCCGATTCCTGGCTGTATAAAAATCAATGTTTATGGTGATTCTAAAGGAAATCCTGGCCCCGTAGGCTGTGGGGCCATCTTCAGGGATTCTATTAGGCATTTTTATGGAATCTTTTTTGGTGGCTGTGGATCTACATCTGCCCTGGAGGCTGAGATGGTGGTGGTAATTAATTCCTGTCAACTTTGTTAAGCTAAAAGTATGGAATGATATTTTTATTGAAAGTGATTCCACCAACATTATTCAAGATATTTGGAATGGAGTGGTCCACCTTTCTTGGTCTCTTACTGCATGTTAGATGAAATATCTTAGCTCACTCTAAGAGAGAAGCTACATTTCCTCACATACCTACTGGGAAGAAAACATGGTGGCTGATGGTATTACCAACAAAGGTATCAACCATGACATTACATGGAGTGATGACATACCAATTGAGCACTTTCCTTACTATGAGAAAGATTTTAATAATATTTCCTCCTTCAGACTCTTGTATTCTTGCTATACCTTTTTAATAATAATTTGTGTCCAGGTCATTGACCAATACATTGCCTTTTAAAAAAATACCTTATTAATTACTATTGATAAAATATATTTCTATTATTTAAAAATTTAATTGGATTAAATGAGGAATAAATTAATATTAACTATATCTCATTTTTTTATGAATGGTTAATTTTAGTGATTATTAAAACATAAATTATTTGGTAGAGAACTAGTTACCTTGATATATATGTGTGTGTGTTAAATGCTAAATCTAAGAATAAATGACTTGATACACATTTAAAATGTATTTTAAAATTATTTTTTGATATTTTCACATCTATATCTCAGCCCAACGTCCTTTATTTCTCACTTTTTGAATCATTTACCATTTAATAGTTTCATTCCATTGTTCAAAAATAATGGGTGTTCATTATAGTGCACATTTAATCACTTATCAAAAGGTATCACATAAAATCAATCAAAGTTACACGTACCATTGAAAATTTCAAAGACACCCCCCCCCCAATTTTACTCTCCTATAAGTACATTTCATGAACTAAATTTCTAGTGCCCATAAGTTATCCTAACACCTTCATTTCTAAGGAAACATAAAAGAGAATATTCAAGGCCCCAAAGTGAGTATTAGTTAATATTTAACATTTTTTAGTAATTTTCATTTAAACTAATCCTAAAAATTGTAATATAGTGACATAAGTATCATTTTTATACTTAATTATTACTTTATTAATGGAAAAAACCGTATGTTTTTGTTTTCTATCGTGTAAGAGAAATAAAAAATATCAATTTTCTGTTTATGTGTACTACTGCCTCCACGAAGTGATATCTCCCATTTTTCACCACCACATCTCTTAAATTGTTATAATGATAGAATTGAAGAATAGAAAAACAAATATAATATTAATAGGATTATGAATATACAAATTATAACCGACCATCATTCCCTTTCATTAGTCGGGACGTCAAAATGTTAACCACATGTTGTGTGGACTACAACCTCCACAAAGTAGGATATCTCTTTTTTCATCAATTTCATTATTAATTTTTTAAAAAATTATATTATAATTCAAAACATTTAAAAAATAATTATAATATTATTATAATTATATAATAATGATATTATTCTAAATGAAACTACATTCATAACCACACTCATTCGTTAATCATGGCATGTTCATGCTTGTGTTAGTTTACCCACCTACATGAACAATGTTATGAAAATATATCATGGATGAATTTGGGAACGTAAATTTAAAAACATTATAAGTAAATAATAAAACAATATTTTTTATAGCTCTATAATTTTTATATCTAGTATTTAACATATTATTTAAATGTCATCATTGATCTCTAAAATTGACAATATGAGATGAAATTAATTTAATTTTCACAAAAAAAAACTAAAACTCATATGGAATGGGATAAGTTATATGCAAATAAAAATAGTTTATCTATTAAAGTAAAATTACTAATATGGTAATTATGAACATTTTATCAATGAATGGGTGTTGAAATTGACATCATAAATCATGTGTGGAACAATTAAAGTTACTAATATGATATGGTAAAAATAATCTATTAATTTATAATTTATTAATAACTAATGATCATAAATTAATTATATAAAAACAAATTATATGAATAATGTTAAAAAATATAATATTAATATTATTATGAGTATCTTATAGGATGTTAAATGGAATTTGGCTAAGCTGGGAAACAATGTAAAGGTTTCGTGTCCCAATTTTCACCCCTTGAATCATATTTTTTATTATACACAATGTTTTATATTAAATAGTGTATCTAATACTGTATTGAATATATTTTTTATCAAGATTTAATAATTATTAGAATTATTGCAGGTTTCATTTAAATTTTTATATTTAATAATTTTTTATATGAATGTTTCTAAAATAGTAACTTTTATTTTTATCTTTTTTTAATTTCAAGAGACATTATGGATATTTTTTACAATATTTTGTTTTTTATAGTGTATTCACTTTCTTATTACGGTCAAGTGTAATTAGAACCATGAATTCCAGTATATTTTAATTTGATATTATCTCTATCATGTTCTTTTTAAATTTATTTTTGTATTATCATAAGGGTTTATTCATCTCATTTACAAATCCCTGAGACATGTTTGATAGTGTTCACCATAATTTCTCATATATGGTTTATTCACTGCACTTCTCTATTTATGTATAATTAATATCTTGTATTTAATTATATTTTAATTCTATTTTATCCCACTCATATATATTTTATTCTTAAATTAAAATAACGATAAGGGTACTATCATCTCAATTTTTATTCACTGAGATATGATTTTTATTCATCATTTTCATAATTATATGGTGTATGTATTATACATGGGTTATATTCTAAATCCTTTCATACTATTTTCCTTTCAGGTGTTAAACTCATGTAAATCCATCACTATCGTTGCCTTAACAAACCTTCCTCTATAATAGGCTTGATTTCTTTCTAATTCATTTTCTATATGAAAACACTATTTTTCATTACATTGTTTGAAGGGAATTAAGATATATATCTACACATCAATTTTATAGGAAAATTATTGACATAAATTTATACCATTAAATTATTTTTTCATGGTTACATAAGAATTTCTTCGACTTATATATTGGAGATATATTTACAATCAGTATAATTGTAATTCATATTCAAATGTTATAGATTACACATGAATGATGATTGTACGTTGTTTAAAGATCAACATTCTTTTTCTATATGTAATGTGTTCACTAATTAACGAGAAACTTATAGACATTTCATATATTCGTATCTCAATATATATGTTTACTGATTATAGTGGAAGGTTGATCATGAATTGAATTGATATTCATATCATTTATATGGTGAATACACTTGAAATAAAGATGTGATGTGTGTATACTGATATTATATAGACCCTCGATGTATTTGATAGTCCCATGATACAAATGATTTGGGTATTTGGTCTATGTATCCCTAATTCAAGCATGAATTCTTGGTTACAAACTTGTTCGAAATAATGATGGCATGGTTGTTGCCTTCACTATAATAATGGTATCTTAGTAGAGATAGTGACTAGAAAAGTAGTCTCATCTTATACATTCCATCATCATGAATTTAGTTATTATTATCCATGTGACTATTTATATTTTCATGTTACACACATATTAATTGTATTCTCATGTGTTCATCTATGTGGAATAATTGACTATAATTTTTTCCTATCATATTATTCATGACATCATAGCTTCTGATATATGTTCCCTCTTAATAAGAATCATAGCTCAACCTTCTACGGTTTTAATTTTTGTAGGTTTTAATTAATAGTTTTACATGTGATTAGTATACAATAAAATATATTCTATGGTAAATTTATGGGATACGTTTAATACTTAATAGAGATAAAGTAACTTTTTATATATTGGGGAAAAAATTTTTAAGTGAAAAAGAAACAGGTTTTACTAGTTGATGGCTTCATTAAATTCTCTAAAGTTGTGAATCTAAAAGGTCATGGGAATTTATGTAAAGTAACATTTTCTTTAAACTATGTCATTAGTGGATAGTTATATCTACAAATCTATGGTTGGTATCAAATCTAGTATTAAATTTTATGCTATTGAAACTAGATTTGGGTGTAGGTTTCAGGTGTCATAATTTCAATTAGAGTAGAGTTAATATAACTTCATAAGTTAGGTTGTTAGTTTATGATAACTTAAGAGTTAATAATTTATTATTGAGCATAATTTCAATGTTTTATATAACACTTTATTTTATAAGAGGTAATATTAGATATTTTAGAGAATAGTTTTAGACAAAATTATTGAAACCTGTAGGGTTAAATATAAGTATCCAAAAATATATTTATGTTTTGATAATATACATTGGGGTGTTTGCTATAAATTTTTTCCCTATCTAGATTCTATATGGTGGATGTGGTTGTCGTAAATATATTCCCAGGGGTAACCACACTGATAAAGGATAGTGTATTATCAATGGAATCATCACTCTAGTGTAAAATGAGTGGGTCTAATAGTATACACCAAGATAGACACACATGGGTTATATTCTATAGTTGATAAAATTCTATTTGTAATGAATTATGAAAGTTTTATTATGTGATTTAATTAGGCTGAATAATATTAGGTAACCAAACATCAAGATATAAATATTCAACCAAGAGTGATTTATGTTGAACTAAAATATTATGTAATAATTTTCAAGAGTAAGGCATTTTAAAGATGAATTTTTAATTTAATTAATATAATATAATTCTCTAATGGTGTTCATCACTCATGTTAAATTCATTTTGTTTTAGTAATGGCTGAATAATGAAGGAATAAAGTAAACAATGGATATTAAATACAAGGTGGAGATTGTTCAAGTGAGAAACATAAAAGAATAATAATTTATCTAATAAATATCATGACTATTTAAAACAAGAAAAATGTATTATGATAAACAATGTGATTATAGTTTAATTCCAAAAAAACTAAAGAAGATAATGATTAAGTCTAATGGAAGTACGGGTGATAAATAGGCTGTATAAAATCTAATTCAATTTATTATGTGTCAATAATGTTTAAAGAGTTAACCATGTGAATGTTTCAAAGGAAGTAAAATATGCTTTAGGTGTTAAAAAAGAGTGTATTGGGGAAACTTTCATATAGCGTAAAAATGAAGTATTTAGTTAATATAAGGATGGTAAAAGATTTATTTTCTAATCATACCTTGATTGAAAGGTGAACACCTCATTTGAAATATATGATGGGTTTTTCATATATTTTAAAAACTAGTAAATAATTTTAATTTTTAGAATAAATAAAAATTCAGAGGTCATAATTTATTTAAGGGAGAGAATATAACACTGTGAGATCTTAATTTTTTTTTCTTAAAAACCAAATGGGTTTCATTGTTTTCTTCACATGAAACACCAACCCACAAAAACTGTAGACTATTACATAATCATATAATTGGATCGTAAAAATAGAGGTAAATAAATTTTGAAATATATATATATATATAATAAAAATAATGATAATTATTAGTACTATGGAATTGGTTTATAATTTAATTAATGTTTCTAAATAACTTAAAAGAATGATTTATACTAAAAAATATAGCTTTTCTATAATTAGGATTTTTATGAATTTTTTATAGAAACAAAATATATTATGAATAAAATATATATTTTATATTAATAAAATATTAAAGCAAATTTTATTTGTAATATATACGAAATAAGAATAATACTCATTAATATATAAAAAAGTTATTTTCCAATGAAAATTGTTTTCATTTTATTTTTTACTATTTTTAAAAATAAAAATATCAAATGTTAGAATTATAATTTTATAAAAATAAAATTATTTTTAGATTCATCTCGTAAATATTTTATTACTATGGATTTTTATAATTTTTCAATAATAATTAATTTCTAGGTGAATAGTGAAAATTATAATTTTACTAACAATTTTCATTTTTATTTTATATTACTAAAACAAGAATAACATTAATGTTTAAGTTTTTTTTGAAATAGAATAAAAATATTTAATAAGTATTATAAATAATTTAAAAATAAAATATTGAGTTTCTACAGTCAATTTTTATCTTTTGGAAACATAAGTAATAATTTCCCTTACAAAACAATTCTTATTTTCTTATATTGAAAATAAAATTTCATCACATGTTGAAATTAAATTTGAAAAAATTGATATAATATTCCAAATAAAAATTAAAATATTATTTAATAATGTCACTTAAATTTTTAGGCATAAAATTATAATTACTATTATTAAATTTAATTACGATGATAATAGTGAAACTATAATTTATTAAAGGATTTGTTTTATTAACCATGTGTAATTTTAATTTTAGTAAATTAAATTAATAAATATTTAATAATGAACCAAATATTAATTTTAAGCATATATATAAATATATTACCATTCATTCAATTTTCAATCAATACTAAATTAATCTATTACCACTTAACAAAGAAGAATTCATTTTTAAATAAAATTGTTCTTCTATAAGTTATATATTTTAATTTAGAGGTTAATTATATAATATTTTGAAAATAAATTGAATTAAATTGTTAAAAATTTATTTTTCTTGATCTCTAGAAAATAAGACAGTTTATTTTATATTATTAGTTATTCATAAATTAATTAGGTGAAAACTAGTAACCATGGTATAAATAAAAAATGTAAAAGTAGTTATATAAGAATAAATTAATTAGAAAATGTTTATAAAATGTGTAAAAATGCGTAGAAGAGTATTTTTCAAACCTATCTCACCAAATACTCCATTATTTATCACTTTTTGAACCATTGAACCATGAATAGAGTCAATAAATTATTGAAAAATAATGGGTGTTAAAAAAAGATCCCATATTCCCTTGTAAAATGGGATCACTTCCCCATCTCAAAGTTAACCATCACCTTAATTTTTTCAATGAAAACATACCCAATTGTAAACTCCCATAATTCTATTTCATGAACCAAATTCTCTGGTCTCTATAAGATATTCTAAGCCCTTCATTTCCATGGGGGATTTCAAGAGACAATTCATGCTCCTAAAGTGAGTATTAGATAATATTTATCCTTTTCTTAAATATATAATTGAAAAAAATATCTTAAACATAGTAATATAATAACATAAGTCTAATAATTATATTTAACTATTATTATATTAATATAAAACCCTTTATTTATTCTCTTCAGTCCACTAAGAAAAGAAAAAGAACTTTGATCTTGAATTTGTGTGGACTACCAACTCCATAAATCAACATCTTCTTTTATTAATGACCACCTATATTTCTGAGGAAAATGAAAGGAATAAAAGAATAAATATGAAACATTTAATATAAATATGATTATTTTTTTAAAAATTAAAATCCATATTCATTACCTCTCATTAATTGGGAAATAAAAATGTTATGAGGACTACCACATCTATGAAGAAACATATCACATTTTTTATAGAGTTTTGTTATTTTGTATTAAAATCTCCAAAAATATAATTCAAACCCTCGAAAATTTACAAATAATATCATTATTTTTATATAATAATTTTATTACAACAATGTATAACACTTTTATAACAATAGTCATCCTTTTAAATATGGTATATTCATGGTTCAGTCTATCTAACCAGTTACATGAACAGTTATATAATACTATATCATGGATGAATATATGAACAAAAAAATAATATTATTATAATTTAATAATAAAAAAGATTATTTTTTATGGCCCAATAACGTTTATATTAATTATTTAAATTATTATTAAAATATCATCTTGGATCACTAAAATTTTCAAAATAAGCCAAAATGATTTAATTTCCACAAAAAATAAAAAAAACACTTGTGTACTGACAGAATATATTAATAAATAAATTGGATTTATATATTATATTTACTTTAATGACATAATAATTGTGAACTTGGAATCAAATAATGGGCATTGAAATCAACATCATAAATCTCGCGCCAAACAATTAAAGTTACAAACATCATATGGTAAAAAAGTAATAAATTACTAATATATTCATAATAAATTATCAGAAAAGAAGTATATAAATGGTGATTAATCAAAATAAGGGTATCATAAATAATATTAATGTATTTTTTATTGTTTTATTTGGGGTTAGAGTGCATTTGAGTTATCATAGAAACAAAAGAAAAGTTTTTTGACTCAAGTATCACCCCTTGATACATTTATCTTATTATACATAATGCTTTATTATTTATAATGTATATAATACACAATTTAATATTTTTTATCATTATGAAATCATTATTAATGTTATTTAATGATTTAGTTGAAATTATATACTTCAAGGGTGTTTGATTCAAAATTTTCCCAAGTCATATGTATTATTTTTCTAATTTTTCAATTCTATGACACATGTATGCCATTACACACAATATTTTATTTTATATATTATATGAAAATTATTATTATCTTAATGTATAGTGAATACTATTGATTTAATTATATTTTAATTACATGTTATCCCTCTTAAATTATTTTGAATCTTATGCTATCATTATTGTAATGGTTTTTTTGTCTCTTTTTCAAATCCACGTGGCTAGTTTGACATTTTGCACCATCATTTCTCATAATTGGTGTATTAAATACCATATTTCCATGAATTAAAATGAATATTATTAATTAAATTATAATTTTATTTTTTTGTATCCCTATCATGTTTGTTTTTATTCTTACATTACCTTTATAGTAAGGGTGTTTGCATCTCAAGTTTTCTTCATTGAGATATGATTTATATTCACCATTTTTTCCTTTTTTGGTGTATATATTTTACATGGGTTAATTTTTAAATCCTATAACATTATTTTAAATTAAGGTATTAAACTCTTGGAAACATATCACTACCTTTTTATTTCTAAACCATCCTCTTTTATAGGTATTTTCTTCAATCCCATTCCTCAGTGCACACCCAATTTTTCATTACATTGTTTTAGTGGAATTATCCTACATTTTAATGAATCAATATATTAGAAAAATTTTTGGATTAACCATATAACATTAATTTGTACAGTTTATAGGATTCTTATATATAAATATATTTTACTTTTTTATTGTTGAAATAGCCGCAATTAGTGTACATATTATTCTGATATGGATATTTATTGATTACTCAGACCAGTTGATTGTATGATTCTTAATCATCCACTTTTTTAATAAGTTTATATTATGTTTATTTATTGAAGGGAAATGTAATTAAATTCTATATGTTTTTATATTAATTTCTATTTTTATTAATTATTATGGAATGTTGATTGTGCATTGAATTTGTATTTATATCATTCACATGGTGAATGCATTAAGCAGAAAAAGGTTACGGGTAGGGAACCATATTATATAGCCCCTAGATGAAATAATTGTTCTAACATTATAAATGGTTTGTATATATAGTGTATTACTACCTAATGGAAACATTGTTTCTTGGTTGAAATCATGATTACAAAAATGATATCTTTGTTGTGGCATTGATGGAAAGAATTCTCTATTGGTGAATACATTGATAGTAAATGTATTTTTATCATTATTTATTCTATATCCATGAATTTTGTTATTTTTATCCTTTGGATTTTATATATTTTTATTTCATACATGGATTTATTTAAATATATTGTTTTTATTTATTTATAATTATTTGAAACATATTTGTTCCTTCTATATTTTTCATTTTATAATAGCATCTTGTATATGTTTTCCCCTACATAGTGTTTGACCCCACCATTACTATGTTTATATTTACCGATATTATAAATATATGTATTTTACATGATATTTCTAGATGAAAATATAATTTTTGGATAATATTTTATATATTTTTATGCCTTATGTGGGATTAATTATTTTCTTATATTATGGTCAAATATCCCCCTATTGAAAAATAAGTGGAACTTGTAAGTAAATGATTTCCCTTAGTTCTCTAAATAGATAAAGATAAAATGTTATAGAAATATTTTTAATATAAAACAATATTCACATATTGTGATTATGTGATTGTTATGTCAAAGTGTCTAGAGTTACTATCAAATCTAGTATGTAATGTATGGGTTATTGGCACTAGATCTAGGGGTGTGGGATCGGGGTGTTATAGTTGGCATCATATTAAGATTTATATAAATTTATAGGTTATGATGTTAGTTGAAGGTAAAATTAGGGTTGGTAAGATAAGTTTTATAATTATTTATCAGGTACATATAACCCTATTGGTTAAGGGATTCAATACGGTATATATTATATATTATGATAAGAGATCTATAGTGAAAACCTGTGGATAAATATAAGGGATAAGTCTTAGTGTAGGATAGAATATAAAATATTTTGAAATGTTGATATTGTGTGGTTTTCCTAGAAACTACAAACCTATTTAGAATCTAGAATGTGGATGTGGTTATTTTATTTAATGTCCTAGGATAAGTCTCTCGGAAAATGGCTACATAAATATTAACTCAATTTTTACTCTAGTGAATAATGATGGAGCCTAATATTAAAAACATTTATAAAAACTCCTAGGGGATATATTTTTTTAGTCACATTATCATTAAATCCATAATTAATAATTTATAAGGAATGATGTTAAGTAATATGAGGGAACCTAACTTAAAAAATTCAAAATTTAATTAAGAGTGATTTATGATGAAATGAAATTTAATGTAATAATTTCAATGAAAATGAAATTTTTATGTTTAATTTGTATTATAATTATCATAAAATAATTATGTAATGTTTTCCATAGCTCATTTTAAATCCTATTTGTTTTCGAAATGGTTGAATCCTGAATGAACCAAGATAATTGATACAAAAAAAAGGTTGAGATAGTCCCAACAAGAAACCGAATAGGATAAGAACAAATGTAATATATATTGTGATTATTACGAAATTTATTTCAAAAATTATGATAAAAAATATCTTCATAGTTGAATAACCAAACCAAATAAAATAAAGATAGTGTCCCATTGATGTTTGGGTGACAGAGATTATGAAAGAAGGACAATTTACATTCATATATATTAAAAATGTGAGAATATATTCATAGGGTAATGACTAAAAAACTAGAAGATTCTTCATGTGTGTAAATAGAGGATATAGGGTAGTAAGTTATAGAGGTAAAACAAATTAATTAACTAGCACAAATAATGGAAAATATTTTTTCCTAGATTAAGCTAGTCTGTTAAATTAAATACTTCATTTGAAAATATATATTGAGTAATGAATAAATTTTATATACCCATAAAAAAAATTTATTAGTTAGTCAAAATTCAATTTTCAATTGTGTAACTTATTTAAGATGAGATTTTGGGACAATATGACCTGTTAAATAATATATTCCTTTAAACCCTAAAGTGTAAAAGAAATTTCTTCACACACAACACAAAACCACAAAAAACCACAAAAAAATTATATAATCATAGAATTTGGAGGTAAAAATATATATCACCAAATTAAGAAGTATTTATAAAAATAAAAATGAATGGTTAATATTTATACTAATGCATTTATAAAAAATCAATTATTGCAGTTAAATAAATAATAACACTAATTTATGTTTTAAAATGTTTTCTTTTATTTTAAACTAGATATATAATGGATAAAACATATTTTTGATATAAATAATATATATAAATAAATCATATTAAATTTGAAAAAAATAAGAATAATTATACTTAACATTGTTTAAAAATACATTTTCCTATTGATAATGCTTTCATTATATTTTATGTTCTTGTTAAAAAGGTAAATAAAAAATTTTATAATATTAATTTGATAAAAGAAACATCATTTTTATGATCATATTTTATTATTATCTTAATAATAATTTACTAGTTTTTTAAAAAAATTATTGATTTCAGGTGAATTGTGAAAATATTGATTTTTCGTAAAACATTCACTATCATGAAATTATCTTAAATCAAGAATGAATAAAAATATTATAAAACCAAATTAATATTTAAAAAGTAAAATTAATCATTAAAAAATATTATTTTGAATTTATAAAATCGTTATTTTATATTACGAAAACATATGTAATATTTTACTTCAAAAAATTATTCATATTCTCTTATAGTAAAAAACTTTTCTCATGACATTCATAAATTAATATAAAAATAATTGATTTCATATTTTATATAATAAATTTAATTTTATTTGATAATGTAATTTTTATTTTTAGATATAAAATTATTCTTAATAGGATTAATGTTAGTTACCACAATAATGGCAAAATTATTATTATTATTAATGAATTGTTTTATTAACATTGTGTAATTAGATTATATAAGAAATTAAAATATTATAACATTAATAATTAATGTAATATTATTTTTAAGACTATATATAATTATAACAACTCTCATTCATTTTGTGATCAACACTAAATAATGCTAGAAACCCATAATAAATGAGATTTCATCTTCCTTTAGAAAAACTATGTTTATAAAAATTATATATTTTCATTTAAAAGTTAATCATATTAATTTTATAAATTATATTGAATTTAATGGGTTATTAACTAATATTAATCACCCCAAAAAAATTAAGTTGTTTTATGATATGTTTTTTTAATTCATAAATTACTTGGGTGGAAACTAGTTACCATGGTATAAACAACATAAGGTAAAAGTATAAACCAGAGATTAAATGACTTGAAAAATATATAAAACATGTTTTAACATAATTTTAATGGATTTTAAAAACCATATCTCCCATAAAAATCAATATTTGTCACTTTTAAAACCATTAACCATTGAATAATATCCTTCCATCATTAAAAAATAGTGGGTTTTCACAAAAGTGTCATTTTCTTCACTAATACAAGGAGATCCCTTATATATTTTCCATGTAATGCATACCAATAAATATTTTCTTGAAATCATTCCAAATATTTATATCTTCTAATTACATTACACTACATAAATCCCATGTTCACCATAAATTTACTTAAGCCCATTATTTCCAAGGAGACTTTCAAGATTAAGTTCAAGGTCCCAATGTGTGTATTACTTATTCATTATAATTTTCTTATTTAAATTTATACTCAAAAAATCCAATAATAAGAAATATTATTACCTCAGTATCAATAGTATACTGAATTGATATTATATTAATTAAAAAAAACATTATTTATTTCATTCCATCCACTAATAAAAACAAAAGAGCGTCGATCTTGTGTTTTTGTTGACTACCCCTTCAAGAAGAAACCGCTTCCTTTTTTCATCATCACCTATATTAATTTGTTTAGGGATAATGTTTAATTATAAATTTAAAATTTATAATATAAATACAATTATGAAGAAATAAATTATAATACACCTTTATTTCCACTCATTCATTTTCAAGTGTAATCATTATATATGTGATGTGTGGACTAACTCCTCTATAAAGAAATATATCTCATTTTCTTCATCCATTTTCATTATTATTTATTAAAAAAATATTTTAAAATGTTTAAAAATATTAAAAATATGTAAATAATATCATTATTATTCAATAATAATTATATCATTTCAAATTAATCCAATTTATTAACCGTAATCATCCAATAATTATTTTATGTTCATGTTTGGGTTAGTGTAACTACCTAATTTAACTACACTATAAAACTCTATCATGGGTAAATATGGGAAAATAAATACCATTATTAGTGTATGTTAAAAATAAAATAATATTTTTTATGGTTTAGGAAAGGTTATATTAATTATTTACCTAATTATTATAATATCATTATAACTCACTAAAAGTAACAAAATAAGCTGACAAGGATTCAATTTTTATGAAAATTAATTAAACCCCTTATGGAATGATATATGAAATATATAAATAAATATAATTTATCTATTTTATTTAATATAATTATTTTAGAATGATTACCTTGGTATCAAAGAATGAGTACTAAAATAGGCATCATAAAGAATGTGTAAAAAACAAAGTTACAAACAGTAAATGATAACAATAAGTCATAACTAACAAATATATTCATGATCAATGATTAAAAATGAAAAATAAAAAATTAAATGTTTATTTATAGTATTACCATATAGAATTATTAGATGGATATGTTTATTTTATATGGTTTTAGAGAGCATTTTACTAAGAGGAAAAATATGGAAGGGGTTCATTATGTCAATATTAACACTTTAAAACATACATCTAAATACACTATGTTTTTTTCATGTAGGTTATATTTTATACCCTTAGTATTTTTTATCATCATCTTAAAATTATTTAAGATATTAATGTTTCATTTGAAATTATATCATTCCTGGGATTTTTATTTAAATTTTTTTAAACTTGTAATAGTTATTTTTTCCTATTTTCAATTTCATGATACATGTTTGATATTTCACACAATATTCTCTTTTATATGGTTAATTATATACCCAATTATATTTAATTATAATTAATATATTTAATTTTATTTTCTTTTAGTTTCATGGTACACCTATCATGTTCTTTTGATTCTTTTATGGCCGTTGTCATAAGACTTTTTTTGTATCATTTTCAAATCCATGAGAAATTATTTACAGTTTGAATCATCATTTATATTTAATAGTGTGTTAAAAATCCTTTTTACATAAATTATAATTAATTTAGTTCCTTTATTTATATTTTAATTTAATGTTATTCCACTCAAGTAATTTTTATTATTATGTTACCAATACCGCAAGGGCATTTTCAACTCAATTTTCCTTCATTGAGATATGTTTAATATTCATCACTTGTTTTCTTTTTATTATAAAAATATTTTCAAAGGGTTACTTTTTAAATTGTAACATAATTTTTTCCTTTTGGAGATCATACTTGGGAAAGACATCACTTCCTTTTTTTTCTGAACCATTCACTATTAAAGACATGATTTTTATTCCAATGAAACTCCTATATAAATTCCCTATTTTTTATTACAGTTTCTGAAGGGAGTTCTCAAAGATTGATATATATCAGCTTATTAGTAAAATTATTAACCTAAATATATACCATTTCTTGATATGGTGTATCATCAATTATACTTACATATAAATATATTTCACTTTTTATCCGGGAAATATTTACAATCGTTATACGTATTGTTCTAATATGGGTGTTTATTGATTGACCAAGAAATATGATTATGCCTTGTTTAATAATATCCCATATTTATATGAATTTATTATAATATTTTAATGATAGGAATTCTGTTCAAATTATTTTTTATCACAATATTGATGTTTATTGATTACTAATGAAAATAGACTATGAATTGTATTTATATTCGTATCATTCATAGCGTGAGTGAATTTGTCTTAAAAAAGTACTAGGTGGAAGCTAGTATTAAATAGCCCCTATATTAATTGGTTAATATCATCAGACAAAACGTTTGGGTATTTCAAAAAAGAATATCCAATGTAATGATTATTTCTTCGTATTAAAAATAAAAACTAGAATTATGAATTTTTTGTGACCTTAACATCAAAAATAATTTCATAGATAAAGGCTTGATGGTAAATTAAATATGATATTATGAATTCCATCAAATTTAATTCTACTATTTTTGTCCATGTTATTTTTTATATTGTTATTTTATCCATGGATGTATTTTATAATCATATGTTGAGTTAAAGGATATTATGTAACTTTTTTTCTACTTCTATATTATTTATTACATTCTGGTATTTGTTTTCCCATACTAAGAGTTTGAGACCACAATTCTTGTGTTTCATTTTCTAGGTGTTATGAAGAATCATATTACACAACATTTTTCCAGAAGATATTTGAATCTATAGATATTTTTTGGATATTTTTATCACTTTTTATGCATTATTTAGTTTTTATATAGTGGTAAAAATGTCCTTTCATAGAAAAATAAGTCGGCTTTGTTATTAAATAGTTTATCATAATTATATAAATCTATTAATATAAACATCCAGTAAATGTATGTAATGCAATATTTTCTTTCAATAATGTGATTATGATATAGATGTGTCTTGGAATTTATAGTTAGCATCAAATATAATTTTAAAATTATGTGTTTTTGGACCTGGATCCAATAGTGCAGGTATGGGGTGTCATAGGGGTGGACAGACTAATTAGGAACAATATAAGACAATTTTGAATATTGTTATTGAAATTATTATATGAAAATTATCGGCTTTAATATTATTAAAAGAAGGTTTATATCTCAAAAAGTGAGAATAGAAAATATTTGGTCATCTCCTCAAAATAGTGGGAAAGATATCAATAGGTACCTAAAATAGGTGAATTCAAGGATTATTAAAACTATTATAATGTAGTTTATGTGAGCATGGAGAGAGTGAAAAATTTAGATTTTCTTAACATAAATTAGAAACAATATAGTATGGTTTCCATGGGGTTAGATGGGGATTGTAGGTCATTTGTCAATTTAGTGAAATACATAATATGTATCAGATAAGTTGTCCATAGTATATTGAAGAATTTTGATATTTTTTACCTGTATCTAATGAAAAATTTAGTGAATATCAGAATTACTATATTATTCATCATTAATATGGAAAAAAATTTTCTTAACCCTTTTATATTAAACATAATTCTATACCCTATATTTATTTTATCCTTTCATAACATCAAGGGGTTATTCATAGTGGGAGGAAGTTTATAGATCTTTATGTGGGATTTGTTTAAACTAAACCATAAATAATAAGATGATTGTTGAATAAAATCTTTCAAGGAAATCATGTGTGGCTGATAGAGATAATCTATGTGATAAATTCAGTCCAACTGAACATCCCTTAAGGCCTCAAGATAATTATAATATAGGTTTCGATCTAGATGATGTGATGTAATAAATTTTTGATAAAGAATTGGATGTAGAAAGGGATGAGGAAATAAATTTTTTTGATGAATAATTGAGTATCCCCAGTGATGAGGAAGTAGAAATAGTTTATTAGAATAAATAATCAATGGGATATTATATGGATGAAAGGGGTTATATACCTAATCTAATGGAAGTTTCTCGACCTACAATTGAACTGTGATATAGAACTAAAAACGTTTCATATTTTTCTGTGGAATCATCTGTGTCACTACCTTCAAAAGAAAAATACGTTTATTATATTGATAAATGTACCAAACCCATTATGTAAAAACCAACACAAAAGTTTCTAATTCAAATGATAATGAATATATTGAGGTTTTTATTCCCTATGTTGTTGAAATTGAACTGAATTCTTGATAATATAGTCTTTCATCAGAAGATAATGATGGAGAATCTATTTTTTACCCACCATCTACAAATGGGTAGAAGACCCTAAGATCATAATTTTTTGGGTATATATTTTCTAGTTTCTTGTGAAAGAGAATATGATAGTGATGGAAACAGTCCACCAGAGCTTGGTGGACCTTCCATATCATTGGATCATAAAGTTATAGAAGTTATTGATAGATAAATATGAAACCTGATAGATATTGATGAAATGATATAACTACCTTATCCTAGGAATGAAATTTTTATATAAAATAATTTGTATTTAATTTTAGAACTAGTTTGGGAAGATAAATTTTGGATAACTCCTATAAAAAAGATAAAGATAGATAATATGGAGTAGTATGAACTGTTAACCATGATAATCATGGGAACATTGATTTTGGACAGTTTTTTGATTCCTATACATTTAAATATTCCGATTCTTTTCTCGGTAACTATTATATGAGTATTCAAAAATCTCCACATAAAAGGGAAACTACATCCCCTTATGACCAAGTAGTGCCTTATACTCTTATTTATTCTACTTATTACAATATTAACAAAGATGATTTATATGAGTTCAATGAGGAATTGATTAATTTCTTGAAGAATTTATTTTAATATTTTGTAAGATGGGTTTTGACTTTTTTAGAATAATGAATTTCAATGTGTTTTTCTACCATTTTGAATAAAATGAAACTGAGATTTTTTATTATGATTGAATATATGAAAAAAAAATATTTAGAGGTGATAAGAGAAATTTATATTTCTTCTTGTAGATCATGAGGATAAGAAGCTACATCTATCTTATAGGAGTCTTAGTTTATATACCGTGTATTATTATTCTAGTGAACCTCCACCTACTAACTAATTTTTCTCCTTATAATGGTTTTTATATAGGTCAATGTGAATATAATTTGAAAAATGGTTAGTGAAGGGATTATAGATATTTAGGATAGTTATTCAAAATAAATTATAGTGAATTTATTATATTCTCTATCCCATATTTATTGGACATATGATTTAATATAAACTAATGTCTGGAAATATTTCATGGATAGGGATACCATCAATAATGTAATTATGTACAACATAACAAATATTTTTATAATGGACAAATTGAAGTAATTATTCTAGTATTTAGCTGGGGGGAAGAAGATACCCCTAATCAATATGGCTTTCAAGACTAAAGTAGATAATATTAATATATTAAGACCTCTCTAGGATATCATTATAATGGTGAAGGAATACTTTTTAGATATTATAGATAACGGAACTAAAGAATTAAAGGACATAACCCAGTTGATGGAACCATATTTGTATAGGGATTACAATGCCTTAGTAGATCCTTTAATCATGCACATACCATTGGTTGCTCCAACCTATACCTCTATAATTACAACAACAAATTCTAGTTTCTACAACATTTTATCTGTACACTGGCTCAGTTTGTGCTACATATTTGACCTTTGACTCATGCAATTATCTTCAGATAACCCTCTTCTCAGCCACAAAATCATAAAGATCCTTCTAAAGATAAATAAAAGAAACATGTTTCTTCGCACAACATTTAAAATCGTAATATAAATTTGATTTGGAATCCTATTAAGACAATGTGTATTTTCTATATACAATTTTTGAATTAATATATATACTCAATCATTCTCATATTTCTCATTGGGTGTTATCAATATATTTTAGAATATTTTTATTCAATTAATTATGTATGCAATATTTATAATTATATTTACTCATTTTTAGTGCACTGTTGATAACAAAAATAAGGAGAAAAATGGTATGGTAGTAAATTCTAATGATATGGATATTAACATTAAAATGATTTTCAAAAATCCTTGTCTTGAACTTATAATGAATTTTTTAGGTATTGTGTAATTTTGTTTTCATGTAATTCTATTTTAATTTAATGATTTATCTTATTTTGATTTATGATCATATAAAAGGGGGAGATATATGTATTATTCCACAAATTTAATGTTTTAATAAACAAAAATAACGAGTATTCGTATTATATTGAATTATATGTTTTATCTTTGTAAATTGTTTTGAAAATTTTTCTCTAGGTATTGGATCGACTGGAAGACCAATGGATTGACCATATGACCAACTGATTGACCAAAAGTTACCTAAGGGTAATTACTATAAAATGATATCTATATATAGTTCGTCAAACTATCTATGTAAGGGTACCTCTATCATTTCATACCATATGTAAGCGTTATCTAATAAACTATGAAGATATATAAGGGTCATCTCACAATCTATGTAAGGGTACTTTTATGGATATCAAGTGACAAAGGTAGATCAACCACATAAAGACCATAATGAAATTTGGCTATATTTTAGATCTACTACAAGTTTAATTTAATTGGTCATAAGAATGATTTTTATTTACTTTTAATAAGTTATAGATAACCGAACACAAGAGTATTTGAATGAACAATTAGAGAGGGTCATGATTTTTCTAATTGTTTGATTGGACACAAGAAGATCATCAATTTATTGTGCCTATCGAATTATCCATTAGACCATTTTGATCAATCTTTTTATCTGTATAGGGTGCAAGACAATCTAAATAAGGAAAATACAAGTAAATATAGTCTATGTAAGGTTAAATTTCCCACATGAAGAGACTGATCGAACACATTTATATACAGAAAAGAAACACATTTGTTTTAATTTAATGAGGTCTGTTTGAGATGTTGAGACCTTATGGGTTGATGATGGTGATGATTCAATTTCTACTTGAAAGAAAATTAAAAATTAGAGGAATAATTTTTCACACATAGATTAGTTTTTACTTTTTGATCTATATTAATACATTATCACTCACTCTATGATTCTAAATAATTTTCACATCAATTCATAAATTAATACGGAAAAATTTTTGACTAAAACTCCCACTACTGAACTCATTGGATAATCATTCATGGATAAAAACATCAATAACCAACAAAAAACTATTAAAGATTTATTTTCATCATACCTCTCATTAATTATTCATTCTCTCCAAATCTTATTCATTTATATTTATTATTTTATTTTCCTATAAATTTGTTAGAACAATCTCATTATTTATAAATAAGAGTAACAAGAAACTCTTTACCTTTATTTAATAACTCATGTTTCAAAGTAATAATTGTTGATTCTAGTTGGTTTAACCTAGAAATCCATGTGTGTAGTTGTCTATGTAAAATGTGATTGAATATTGGGATTTATTTATTAGATTTAAAAACTATGCTTAGTAGTGGAATATTTTGAAGTTTATGGGTTTAAGATCTGAATTATATCTAAAACCCTTATTTCAATTCTACCATGTGTTTTAAATTTCTCTTCCACCGCTTATTTATAATTCAATCTAAAATTTTTTATTACTTCTGATTTTCATTGAATGTTTTTATAATTTTTATGTAAAAGTAAAACATGAACATTATAATTTATAATTGATATAAACATGTGTGTGTAATTTCATGTGAGTAGTATATTTTGAAAGTTAAACTATTTTAAAATTTTGAACTGGGTATTGATCATGATTTTAAAATAGTATTTTAAAATATAAAAATATATATATCTACAATATTTTTTAACTTTCTCAAATTTTAAACTAAGTGAAATGAAAATTTATAATTTTCAAAGTATGAGTTTTTATATTGGAAGATCGATTCACCCCTACTTAAGAAATATGATCGAACCAACAGTTGGTATCAAAATATATTTCATTTAGGCTCGCCACTTTAATCTTTTACTATTATTTATTTAATTTATACCTTGATCATGTCATGAGGCAAAGAATATATTTTATGTGTGTTTAATATTCTTTTATTATAGATGTTGAACCAGAAGTCAATGTTTCCAATTAACTATCATTCTATAGTGGTAAAAACTATGCTCAATGGAAAATAGAAATGAAGATATATTGGTAAAGAACTGTATTTTATATTTGGGGCATAGTAGAAGATAAATATTAAAAAAAATTAAAATTAAATATTGGTGTGATGAAAAATTACAATGTATGAATGCAATTGAAAAGTTATGAATGTTTTTTCTTATGCATTAAGATAAGTTGAATCTAGTATGTTATCTACATTTGTTACTTCTTTTAATATTTGGGATACTATTCATATTTCTCATAAAGGAAAAAATATATTAAATATTTGTGATTAAAAACCTATACTAGGAAATATGATTCTTTTAACAAGAACTTTTCTCTAAAATATTCTGTATATTTGATAAAATATTAAATACTATGATTTCAATTGGATAGTGAATGGATGAAAATTATAAATCACTAATAATTACAATATTTTTACCTGGTAGATGGAGAAGAAAAACAATTCTTCTAGAGAACTATGTGACATCCGTAAGGTAAAATTCAAAAAACTAAATATAAAAATGAATATGTACTATAGGAACCTAAAGTAGACAATTTGGATGTTAATCCGAAGATTAAACCTACACCATTAAATATATCTCATTCAATGTAAAATTAAGCAATCAAATAAGATTCAAGTGAATGTGAATTAGTCTTTGAGAGTGATGAGAAGATGGCTCATCTATCCTGAATATTAATAAAGTTCTATAAAAATATGATGGTTTTTCAAAATTGAAACAATGGGGGAATGTTTTAAAATATGGGGAAAATAGTATGGATAATAAATTTGATGATATTTCATTCTATGAGTGTAATATAAAATTACACCAAAATTTTGACTAACCGAACCCGATTTATAAGAAGAAATATGATGATGTAGAAATTAAAACCAAGAATATAATGAATGAAACATGGATTTATTCATAGGAAAGATACATTGATTTAGAATATTTTATAAATAATATAAGTTTGAAATATTTTTTATAATTTATGGAAACTATATTTGAGGTAATAGTTGCTACTTATACTTTCTCTAAAAATGAATTTCACGATAAATTTGAAATTTATAATGAATTTATTTTTAAAATTATTCAACATATAAAAATTCCATGAATGAGATGAAATAGAAATATAAGAACTTAAATTGATTTCATGATATATATATATATATATATATATATCATAAGGTTCCATTTTCTTTCTTCTTACTAAACACATATGTTTTTCTCTCTAAGATGTAGTGGGTTTCATTCATTGTTACCCAAAAATTCATTAGTAGTAACATTATTAGATTTTCCCTCTATCGTATTCTTATTTTCATCTTTTTACATTTTAATCAAAAAATTATGTCAAAAATATTTTCCATATTTGAAAAAGGAAAATATTTAATTTTTGGACTTGCTATGTTCTCAGTTTAATTCAATCAATATAAATCCTTCTAATAAAATTTGGATTTAATTAACAATGTAAGATTTAAAAATATAATAAATTTCTAAAAAATCCAATAAAAATCATGTGTACTTGGTTTTGATTTTCTTTTATGATCTCCAAAATGGTACTTCACGATGTTACATCATACAACATGGAACAAATATTACTTTATAGAATTCCATCAATGAAAAAGAACTGAGTGAAATCTTCTTCATAGTGTGACTTATTATTATTTCAAGAAATTACATTTTGAATGTTATTTATTTTCATATAACACTAAAACATATTCATATTCTATATAAAAAACTTCTTATCATTCCCTATTTTCATATAATATCATAATATTATTTATGAATTTTTTGTACCTAATGAACAACTCCTTACATTGTCTAATTAGATATAGCTTCATAATATCTAAATTTGTAACTCCATAGTATTTGTTTAGTGATTCTATAAATAACTATAATGACCAATTAATTTTCCAAAATTCCTTATTGAAACAGTTTCAATAGATTAAATGACTATTATATAATTTAATTTTACTATTATAGTTTTACAAACTAATGATTACAACCCTTCTAAAAACACTTATGAAAATTGTATCAAGTCTTATGAATGATCTTGATGAACCACACATTCTATAGGGAAATAAGAGTCAATATTACATTTTATGACATATCCTCATTCTCATATAATAGTATCGTTTCACATTTATGTATAATACAGATGACTCATTCAATTTTTAGATGACACTTCCCACATTAGAGATAATTATATATAAGTATAATATTTTATTTTAAATTTATCTATGTGGGTAGAAGTGACTATTATGTGTTATCTAGATTATTAGAATGAATCTTATGAAACATCAATTACCTACCATTCATTTTCCAAATATTGATTCTACAAAATAAATCTTCTATTTCACCAATTTTATGAAAAATATTAATATGTTACACTGAAATCTATACTTAATTTAACCTACAACAAACATATTCAATTGATCTCAAGTATCTATAATCACCTCAAGGTATCTTAAATGTTTTTAAATGACTATGGAAAATATAATAACATCTAAAAATCTATTTAACACAACTCATACATCATTTATACTATATGAGGACTCGATTTTGATGAATTTAATAAATCGTTAAATTTGTTTTCATTTTATCTTCTAAAAATAATTTTCAAACAAATTAGTGTTTAGCTACTCAATATTCATAACTATCAAATTATTGAAATTCCATTGACCTCATAACAATTATGTATTAACTTAATTATTAGTTTAATATTCATCTAATAATTTTTTTTATCTAGATTAGTTTTATATGATAATTCCTAGAATAATATTTAATTCCATCTCTTTCTTGATTCATCCCTGATGGAAGTAATTATCTCATCTTCATTACGTTCTTCATTTATCACCCAAGAAATTTTATATTGAAATTATTTATCATAGATATATTAAAAAAATTACAACCAATACATCTCTTCATAATGATCCAATTTTTATCTTCATATATTCTTTTAAAGGTATGGCAGGGATATTAATAGGTAAGAATCATTGTATGATTTTTCTACACTAATTTTTCAAAAAAAAATATGATTTTTTTATAAAATTTGACAGGTAGATAAGTGGATATGGATAGATATATAACACTATTGAAGAAGAAAACATTGTTTCAAATACAAATTTAATACCAAATTGGAATAATAAGAATGAGTAATGATAAATTTATAGAGTTTTAAAAGATGAATATTTTAGTTGTGTTACCAACTAAATATTGGATAAGATGAATGTGAAGTAAGTGACATGAAGAAACATTATAAAATAAATTATATTATTGTAGTATGAAATATGGAACCATTTTTATTTTTATAATTGAAAAAAGTCAATCTAAGGAGGCTTCTATGTTTATATTATCGAATATAGAAACTAAGGATGGTAATTAATATAGGGTGGTTATTTTATAATGAACTTTTTAAAATCAAATTATAAAAAACATAGAAATAAACCACAATATTATAAACTCATTTTTATATCAATAAATAAACTATTAAATATTTTTTTTGAATTTGTGGACAATAAAATATATTTTAGTCATTTTTATGTTTTTTTCCTTCTAATTTTATTATTTTTAATTCTAAATGTAGTATAAATTATTTTGGTAAAATGTATACAAACCATGAATAATTTGTGAAGTCTAATATTTTTTACCATGTCATAGGGTTTCTATTCTTGTGGATATTGGTGGGTGATTATATTGAATTTGATCGTATGGTAATATAGATATCCCACAAAATCACATTATTATATTTATCTCTTAAAGAGTAGATTATCTACCAATAAGTTTGTAATTCAATGGGGTGTGAGGAAATCCTTTTTAGGATACAATTGTGGATCATTACATTACAAATATATTTAGTGAAGATAAAATCATGAAGATGATTTTCAATTAAGGTAATAATGTATAGAATTTTTTATTACACACCAAAATTGTAATTTTTATTATTTTGAAGGACATTAAAAGATTCATTATTTATTATCAGGTTAGGGAATACATGGAGGTGGTTTTTCCTTTCAATAAAGAATCTCTTTTATTCTGATAGTTTATCCTACGAATTTTTATTAGGTATAAATATTCTATAAAGGATTGAATTTTATAGATTTAATTAAATCCATTAGATCTCACCTAATAGAATATATGTTATATATTTCACCAACCTAATGGATTGAGGCATCCATTAGATCACCCACAGTTAGATCAATGGATTAGATCATACTAATTTGTTGAGCTGGGTTAACCCATTGAGAAAACGATTTCTGTCCTAAGACCTAAGTGGTATGAATAACTAATTCATCAATAAAAATTAAGGCACCTATAATATTCACACATTTATGTTTCTAGTGATGTTAAAAGTATCTTCTAGACATTCTACATTAATTTATTTCACATGTGAATGTAGATTGTTTGATGCATAATTTTCTATAGGGGTTACCATCATACATATTTATTTTAAATAATGATAATGTATTTCCACTTATAAATGATACAATAATTAATTGTACTTTTAATTGTGGGATTCTAATAAGTATTCTACTTTAAAAAATAATAAAGATAAAACTATTATCAAAAAAATTAAAAAAAATAAAATAGAAAAATTCCCCACAATTTTAAAATATTTAAAAAACACATTTGGAAAATCAAAGACTATATTCTCTATTTATACCTTTCAAATTATCATCATAAAATTACCAAAGGAATAATTAAATATGGGTATTATTTCCCATACAAAAAATTGGAAGGAGAATGGGGATAAAGCTTTCAGATCGCTTAATCCTCCATGAATGTTGTGATCGCATGACCATCATAGGGTCATGTAATTGAACATTGGGAATCAGATAGACTATTGTAGTTCCCCTAAATAATATCTTGACAAGTCCTTCTACTCTAACAAATTTCTCCTAGATCTGTCAGATATGTCATGGCATCCAGATTAGCACCCCTAGGTTACATGGGTTTTCATCGATGAGCACCTAAAAGTCAATCCAAAAATACTTGGAAATAGGAGGAAAATATACAAAATGAAAATGCCTCTAGAAATAATAATGATCATGGGACATATCACCGATGTGACTAGTAAATTTTCTGGACAACGTTCAAGAAGACTCACGAGACCTCCAAACCATTGTATATTGAAAAAATAAAATTTAAGAAGATGATATGAGAGCTATAACCAATCGTAAAAGACATGTCATACACCAATGGTGATCCAAAAAACACTTGGAGCACCTTTCTATAGGCCAAACTCATCTAATGAAGTCACTTGGTCTTATTGTCCTCATCAAGTGAAAGGCCATGGGTATGTCCAGACAACCTTGTACTACCCCCTTTTCTCCTTAATTAAAAATAGAGGTATTTTTACACATAATACATGTGCACATCTATATGACCACTATTGGTCACATGACTCATCAACAAGTGTTAGGGTATTTTTCTTCAATAATACTCATGCACCCTTATGATCTCCCCAAAAAATATAAAATAAAATAATATAAATAATATTTAAAAAAGGTGGGAGGCTCTCGCAATCGTAAAACTCTCACCATACGCTAAGGATTCTCATAGAACAGTATTATGAGACTCTTGGAAAAGTTATATGAATCTCATTTTGGTCCCTAGAAAACACATACCTATCTCATAGAATTACTAGAAATAAAAACCAAATCCTCTGAAGCACCTTAACAAGTCATCCTTGCCTCAAAAATTCCCAATGTATGTTTTCAAGAATATAGTGAATGCCTATCAACAGGTGCCTTGATGTCATGAAGGATTGTAAAAATATCTATATAACAAAAAGAAAGTATTTTGACATGTTTTCTGGATTAAGAAAGTCTCCATTAATTGGAAATTATCTAATAAATGAAACATTAATGGAAGACCTCAGAATGTTTTGAGATTTAGTGACACCCTTGGAGAAATTAAAGATCAAGACTCACAAAAATTCATTGAGATAGAACCCTTATCCAACAACAAGATGGATCAACACAATATGCATCCTGAAAACTAGAGAAAATCGGGGTGGAGAGGCCAATAAATCTCCCACCAAAGCATGAAAAATAAAAAACAATGAACACACAAGGATGGAAGACTGCCTTTCATGACTAAGAAGACTAACTCCAAAAACATCACATTGGTGATAAAGTGGTATTCATAGAGTGGATGATGTAATGACCGAAAAGTCTTAAACCATGTAATATATCAAAAAATCACTGGAGCGATCATGTTCCATGCATAAATAACTTCATGTGATCATTTATAGATCACATGAGGGACTTCTGGAAAGACACTTAAAGACCATCTCACGCGTCTACCAGATCTGTCACGACCCGCCTTCACCAAAAGGAGGGAAGGGTTAGCAGATTTCCAGGCCCTTCATTCTTTAAGTTGAAGGAGAGATAATGACCCCAGAAACCCGCCTTCAATAGGTCCCGGAGTGGCGACTAGCACCAAGGGTATAGGAAATTCTCACAAATGGAAAGCATTACCCTTTTTATTTTATAGGATCGAAAGATAAGGAGGAGAAAACCCAACAACACCAAGGTAGAAAGAAAAGTAAAGCCAAAAGTAAACCATTACCACATGCATGTTTCAAAAGTGAAAGCCACAAAGTGCAAAAAGACGACCACAAGGTAAGTACCAAAAAGAAAAGAGAAACAACTGCAACTGCTCCAAAAGTCCGAGCTAGTAAGGTCCTGCGTGATCCCCGAAGTCCTCCTGGAAACCTGAAAGCAGTTTATATATGTAGGGTGAGCATACAAGTACACTCAGTAGGGAAAACCAAGACTCTCGTGCACAAGTGGGGGAACGTACTAAAGTCCCGTGAGAAAAAGAGTAAACCAAACACCTAACAAGGCAAACTATCCATCCCAGGCCTCACCAAGGCTCGCTCCCCAAATAACGCAAGTCAAGTAATATATATATAAGAGCACATCGATGTTTGGGTACCCCGCGCCACTTTCCCACTGGTTATTGAGACATCCTACGCATCGGGCCAATCCCGCCATTCTCACCGCAGTCCCACTGCCACACCCGCCCGCACACACCTGGGCCACAACCACACGCAGTCCACTGCCAAATCCCGCCCGCACACACCTGGGCCACAACTGTCACATGTAACCATGCCTGCAAACACCTAGGCCAGAACAACCACCGCTACGCCCGAAGACACCTGGGCTAAAGGATCCACTGCCACGCCCGAAGACACCTGGGCCTCATCCCGAAGACACTTGGGAAACCACCTGCCGCACACACCTGGCCAACCACCACAACACCCTGCCCGATGATTCTTTGGCTAATAATGGACTTCAGGCCATCACAGCCTGCCCGAAGGTACTTGGGCTATCCGGGAAAGGGAGCAGAGAAGGAGCTAATAACCAGCCACTAAGTATAGTGTTGGGAAAAACACCCTTCCCCCATAAATGGGGGTGTTCAGCACTAAGTGCTCAACTTGGGTGGGGCGCGAATAAGAAACACAAGGCTACAAGTATAGATATAGGTAACAAACACTCACCCAAAACTTAGGTTTTCCTAGCCAACCTACAGAACATAACACCACTGCGTCCGAGTCACAATTCACGACCCTTGCCCACAAACCATTTGTCCCATTCTTGTTTCACGTTCAGTCAAAATGTTCAATTAATTTTTAAGCACTACTGGGCAACTACCATAAGCATAACCAAGGAAAGCGTCAAAGCATAGATCAACCAGAACACTCACACCCGGTTCTGCCAACAGAGGATCTCTCCCCAATTTTTGATAAAAACTCACAACCACTGGAACCATACCAACGGGAGATCCCATCCCCCAAATTCACACAGCCATCGAGAGTATAAAAGAACAGGGGATCCCATACCCTCCCACATTTCCAGCAAACGGCCCGAAGGGAAAACAACCACCAAGAAACACAAGTCAGGGATCTTCAGATTTAAAAGATTTAACACACTCCATGATTTCAAATTCCGTGTGTTCTAACCAGGAGTTATCACAGAAGGGCTGATCCTGGTGCTTTCAATTATTCAGCCGGATATACGTGGTTAACCAATTTCACAGCAGGAGTGTGTTAAATCTTTTAAATCTGAAGATCCCTGACTTGTGTTTCTTGGTGGTTGTTTTCCCTTCGGGCCGTTTGCTGGAAATGTGGGAGGGGATGGGATCCCCTGTTCTTTTATACTCTCGGTGGCTGTGTGAATTTGGGGGATGGGATCTCCTGTTGGTATGGTTTCAGTGGTTGTGAGTTTTTATCACAAATTGGGGAGAGATCCTCTGTTGGCAGAACCGGGTGTGAGTGTTCTGGTTGATCTATGCTTTGACGCTTTCCTTGGTTATGCTTATGGTAGTTGCCCAGTAGTGCTTAAAAATTAATTGAACATTTTGACTGAACGTGAAACAAGAATGGGACAAGTGGTTTGTGGGCAAGGGTCGTGAATTGTGACTCGGACGCAGTGGTGTTATGTTCTGTAGGTTGGCTAGGAAAACCTAAGTTTTGGGTGAGTGTTTGTTACCTATATCTATACTTGTAGCTTTTTGTTTCGTATTCGCGCCCCACCCAAGTTGAGAACTTAGTGCCGAACACCCCCATTTATGGGGGAAGGGTGTTTTTCCCAACACTATACTTAGTGGCTGGTTATTAGCTCCTTTTCTGCTCCCTTTCCCGGATAGCCCAAGTACCTTCGGGCAGGCTGTGATGGCCTGAAGTCCATTATTAGCCCAAGAATCATCGGGCAGGGTGTTGTGGTGGTTGGCCAGGTGTGTGCGGCAGGTGGTTTCCCAAGTGTCTTCGGGATGAGGCCCAGGTGTCCTCGGGCATGGCAGTGGATCCTTTAGCCCAGGTGTCTTCGGGCGTAGCGGTGGTTGTTCTGGCCTAGGTGTTTGCAGGCATGGTTACATGTGACAGTTGTGGCCCAGGTGTGTGCGGGCGAGATTTGGCAGTGGGACTGCGTGTGGTTGTGGCCCAGGTGTGTGCGGGCGGGATTTGGCAGTGGGACTGCGTGTGGTTGTGGCCCAGGTGTGTGCGGGCGGGTGTGGCAGTGGGACTGCGGTGAGAATGGCGGGATTGGTCCGATGCGTAGGATGTCTCAATAACCAGTGGGAAAGTGGCGCGGGGTACCCAAACATCGATTTGCTCCTATATATATATTACTTGACTTGCGTTATTTGGGGAGCGAGCCTTGGTGAGGCCTGGGATGGATAGTTTTCCTTGTTAGGTGTTTGGTTTACTCTTTTCCTCACGGGACTTTAGTACGTTCCCCCACTTGTGCACGAGAGTCTTGGTTTTCCCTACTGAGTGTACTTGTATGCTCACCCTACGTATATAAACTGCTTTCAGGTTTCCAGGAGGACTTTGGGGATCACGCAGGACCTTACTAGCTCGTACTTTTGGAGCAGTTGCAGTTGTTTCGCTTTTTCTTTTTGGTACTTACCTTGTAGTCGCCTTTTTGCACTTTGTGGCTTTCACTTTTGAAACATGCATGTGGGAATGGTTTACTTTTGGCTTTACTTTTCTTTCTACCTTGGTGTTGTTGGGTTTTCTCCTCCTTATCTTTCGATCCTATAAAATAAAAAAAAGGGTAATGCCTTCCATTTGCGAGAATTTCCTATACCCTTGGTGCTAGTCGCCACTCCGGGACCTATTGAAGGCGGGTTTCGGGGGTCATTATCTCTCCTTCAACTTAAAGAAGGAAGGGCCTGGCAATCTGCTGACCCTTCCCTCCTTTTGTTGAAGGCGGGTCGTGACAAGATCGCATGAGAAAAAATAATCTAAAACTAAACAAATATAAAGAATTAAATAATGAAGGGATATAACAAAGAAAAAATATATAGAACATAAAAAAAATGTTTCACTAACCTTCATATGCATCATGTGATCCATCCAAAACATGTGACAACACTAAGACATGTCTCCCAGATCTCATGATGCTCATTCAAAATGCTATTTGAGATCATGGAAAATCCACTAACATATCAAATAAAGACATTTAGTTTCCCTGGTATGTCCACATTAGTCTTATGAATTCCTCTGGTCTATTCACATGATCATCATGATGTTCTTCAGATATGTCTTCGGACTCAAATAATGGAAGCTTCCCATATCATCCAAGTCCCACGGTAGTACCTGGTCATGTCAATAGGATCTCGTGGTGTTCTCCTCAGACACCAACCAGGACTCGCAATTACCTCTTGACATGCCATCCAATACATGCGACACCCTCCAAGAAATGTTGTATGGACTGTCATGACACTCTCGATATGCTTCTTCCAGGTCTTGTGATGAAATCAAAGAAAGTCTGTCGGATCATCTGACACCATCTAGATAGGTCATCCATGACCTGTGACAGACTCTAGGACAAACCATCTAGGTCTCATGATGTCTACTGGAATGTTATTCCTTGATCATTTGAGAACCCTCATACATCCCACCTTGGTTGTGAAAATTCCTTTAGACATGCCAAATGGATCCTTTAATTGTCTTTGTGTCTTCCAGGATAATACTATTCTACATATCAAGAAAGGTATCAAAGAATATTGAGAGGAAAATCAATATATAATGGTAATTAAAGAAGTATTGATCATGTAGGGGATCCCAGGACCTAATAAAATTGTTTTCCCTTAGTGTGTAACCCATGATCATAATGGAAACATCACTGTGTAAGTCCCAATAAGGGAAACTGTGATTAATCTGATTCCATCCATAACTAGGATATGTAGGATGCCTCTTAGAGGTAAGATATCCATATATATCTTCTAATGGTATTCCTAGTGAATAATCCCCAGAACCACAAACAATGACATTGATTATTTGTAATATCGTATTTCTCACAATGAACGTTGCTCATGTAGGAATAGAGAGTTGCAGTAATAATATCATCTTCACCATAAGTCTAAACTTATATAAGGGGAAACTTAGAGTGTAATACCTGATCAGCTGAACTATGAGAAATATAATTCTTATCATAATCAGGATATGTAGGATGCCTCTCGAAGGCTTTAGGTATATATCAAGTCACTGAAGGGTTGTCTTATTGCATTACCCATGCATCAGTGTGTAGTGAGACTAATTAATTGTTATCCATTATTCCACACACTAAGAATAGTTCATGTGATTTTAGAGAGTTACAGTTTTCATATCATTCATATTATGAATCTACGCCATCCAGGGGAATGCCATCATGTAAGCCCCGATAAGTGGCATGATATATTTTCCTCAAAAAAATGTATAATACCTTTGGACGAGTCCTAAGGGTGTGAGTGAACTAAGGGTACTATGGTCCTTTATATAACTATGATACGTAGAATGTCATTCTAAATCCCGAGCTAAAATAGACACCTACTTTAGTGAAAGTCCTCTTATAGCATAAACATCTCATCCATTAGAACCAAATCATTACCATGGGATGATAACATAAGGTCATCCATCATTAGACTGAGAAAATAATTAAATTATATACACTCTGATTATCACTAAAATTGGGATACATTGGGTGTCTTCTAGGGACACGATATTGAATAATTGGTTCTTTAGAGCACCTATATATGCCTTTTCCGTGTGATGGTAAACAATATGGGTTCAAAAAACTACATGGCTTCTGATTCCTAAAATAACCAAGATACATAGGACACCTCATAATGTCTTAATTCCCTCCTTATAAATTTAGCCCCCTCCTTGTGTCATAAAGAATTATAAAGGTCTTGGTTATAAGGATTACCCATATAAGAAACCAAACATCACTAAAAAATATGGGGAACTATAGATACATACAGATGGATTCAGTAATAAGACGCATGTCTTTTTCACATGAAATAAAATTAACCCATCATCATTATTTAGTGAAACTAGTGTCGTATTTGGATTAGAAGGAGATTTATGGTAATATTATAAATCAATAATAGAGTCCTAGAATATGAAAATATTTCCCCTAAAATGGTGTGATGAGCCTGACCTCCCATCCTCTCAACCAATCTGAGACCCTAAGTTCCATCGTGCCTGAAACACTAGGTGACAGACTACCTTTATTAAGAAGGGTTTTACATAGTTATGGATGAGGGAACCATTGAGAGTTTATAAGGAAGAATAGAATAATGGAAAACCTGATTCGATGATTGAGGAAGGTCTTTAACCCCCCCCCCCCCCCCCACAATCAAAATGTCAGGTGGGCCCCATTCCATGTCGCCTCATTCATTGATGAAAATGAAATGGAAAAACTAACATGAATCCCTATAATAAAAAATTATTGGGTTATAACTTATTGGAAAATTTTTTATACATACCATATAAAAAAATAGAATTAAGACTGAAATGATCTTACAGATTATCATCTATAATCGTGGTTCTCACAAAAATAAGTTCATCCTCATTTTAACAAGTCCAAACGAGCAGAATAGTCAGATCAGGTATGAAATAAAAATTGTGTTAACCATGAATATATGATTAATATTAGAATTACTATGATATATCACAAATTATTAGCCTTGTTCACTGTCATCTTCACAACTGCACATAATTCTCTCAGTATCCCGATTCAGTATAATGTCTTTATCATCTAGCGATTGCTCTTATAAATCCGCTACAACTATAATCCCCAAGGGTTAAAAAATGATGTCTCCTTCTCAAAATCTCTATTGTCAGGTGGTGATCACAATGTTCTAGGGGTACCACTGACAAAGAACAATACCAACACATGATGTAGTCTATGAGGTTCTCTAAACACGTAAACCGATTAGTCTGCATCGCCTAGGGAAAGTCTCAACAAAGATAGTGATCCTCATTGCCACAACCAACCACTTAATTATATTAGCCTTGAAGAATGAAAACTATCAACATTTTTCTCTAATAAATATGGATTAGGATTCCAAATAAAGAACCCTTTAAGTTAAGAAACCACTAATGAGGGTACATATCAACCAGTGTCACTTGAATCATCACAATGGTACCCACCAATCACCTATTGACGGTAACACCTGACACGCTAATGCCTCAAACATCCATGCATAGGGAAAAAGGAAGACACACTAGGTGAGTAAGGTTTTGGAAACCCAGTAGTGGTCTTATATCCCCACTCTCACTGATGAAGTCTTTCAATATATTCCAATAGTATCCAATGAGTAGGCTCATATATCTGCTCACTAAGAACAAGTCTATGGGAATTTTTCTAAAGTAGGCATGGGGGAGGAACATATCCCTGCCCTTGTGCATGAATCTGATCAGTATACTACAGTGGCACAAGGATTACCAAAATGGGCACATATTCCCACATCAATAAAAGAAATATTATATTGTGTAAGGGAAATGGAAAATGTTCTAGCTTATATTTCTTGACACACTTAGCAAAAATGTAAATACATTTTTGTAACAATTTAAAAACTCTATCAATATATTTCAAAATTATTACAGATAAAGGGATAAGTGCATACTCCAATCCCTATTTCCATGGAAGCTCAACGGTATGCTCATTATGAACATGTTGTTGTACCATAGAAAGAACATATTCTTGCTCCCTTCTATGCAGATTATCTTTGTATTATTCTAAAGGATGATTCCTTGGACTGGGATCATAATCCAGTTCTAACTGGACCTCACTAGGTGAGAGTAACACATAACTCAGGATATGGAAAAATGCCTACCGAAAAAGAAAGGTGGCATATTCTAACGGCCCAATATCAGGATTACAACCCCATTCTATTCAGTGTTCACCACGTGATGGGGAAACAAGCTTCAAGATAGACATATATTTCTATCGGAAAATTATAACATCATACTCTAAAGTCCCAGGATTGGGAATATATCCCCATTATTGTCAAATCTGACTACGTGAGAAGGGCATAAGTCTTAGGATAGACTCATATTCCATTCTGTGAATCTCCTTGGAATATTGCATCAAAATATGGAATCCAAGCACAAATTCCAACTTCTTCCTATGAAAGACTGTCCAATATCATTTCATAAAAATATTGGAGGAGGCTTATATCCCTTATCCCATTTCAGAGGTTCATCGGCATATTCTAGTGGGAAATGCATATTTTGACGAGAATCATATTAAGGTTCCAACCAAGGCCCACTAGGTGGTAGTGGAACACTCCTTGTGATAGGCTCATATTCATACCATGAAATTTCAGTGGAATATCCCAATGGCTCCGGATCAGGATCATATTCTCATCCTAATTAAGGATCACTATGTGAGAATGGCGCATGACTTACTAGTGGCTCATATTCTTATCAATATTGAGACAGATAAATTTTATACTCTAATTGCTACTCAGTAGTGGGAACAGATTCCTACAACACTCGACAAATATAAGCAGGTTTCGGTAACTATAATACATCAGGCTCATATACCTAAAAAATTCTAAAAGAAGGTCGGCATAATCATGACATAATGTTTATCAACACCCATATTCCTTTTATTCTAATTTTCAGGGTCCTTGAGGTTGTTCGAGAAACATTCAAAACACCATGAGGGTCTGTTGACTCTTCCACCAAATCAGAAGGCATTCATTACCATGATTTCCTCCTCACGGTTCTGTGGTGATGGATCATATTGACTCTACTGATAAAAACCCCCCATCATCAAAATACCCATGGAGAAATCTTCCACGGACAATAATATACACCCATTCCCATACACCTTTATATAGAGAAGTTTTTATAACTCCAAAATCTTTTTATAAAGTGGTGCTTGAAACAAAATGTTCAACTACATATAGTTCCCCATCATCATCTAGTAGCACTCCACTCTAGTCCACATATGACCCTTTAAAAAATATTATATAGTTTGACCAGATGGAGGAATTTATGTATAATGAGGAGGTGACTAACATTGACATATGGAGAGAGTTATCCATGAAAAATTTCCCCATCAAGTTCAGGACCCTTCCAAATTCTAAATATGGGATACCAAATGAGCTAAAAAAGAAGTGCATGCCTTATCTAAATCAAAATATATGGGGTACTCATCAATAACTTAAGGATAAACATCTCCCATATCTTGCATATGAGTGTCATCTTTATTAAATCAATATACTCTATTGTCACCATGACCTGGATACTATCCCCATGGCCTAGAAACCAAAATCCGAAAATCATAATTCAAATATGGACATACTTGCCTCCACTGCATCACAACCCTTCATTAGTTGATCTCTAAATCTATATCATACATCCAGAACACTATAATAATAGAAACCCCCATATATAGTGTTCAATAATGTCATAGACTTTAGTGAAATTAGGGGACTGGGTATCACATGGTAAATTTGGTCACTGCAATGAAATTCCCCCACTTCCATGATGCCCAAACATCGCAGATGCAGGGAGAGGATAGCCATAATGACATCAAAATGGGGCCTTATAAGTAATGATAGTTCATTTCAAACCTGGAGACCTAGGGTGCAATCACCCATAAAATTTCTCATAAGTAATGGTTCTCATCCCGGGCTTCCCTCGCACCAATGTCCTATGTGAGGACAATTATACCACATCATAAGTTATATAGTAGAAGCTTCCATTGTAGTCTTATAAGATCAAGCCCAACCCCTTGATCCAGGGGAATATTTTCCAACACCTTCACCACTCATATAATCAATTCCAAAGAGTATTGAGGGAATATCCTTATCAATTGACAAAAACCCTATCCATCTATACTTGGAGAATTTATATCATAATCATGATATCTAGGTCCATAAACTCCTAAGAGGGTCCTTGAGAAATCAGTGTTGATTATAGATCACACCTATCCTTCTAGGATATGGGAATTTATATCTCAATATCCATATTGGGTATCCTCAAAAGCTTTCCAAAATCATGGGATCACCAATAATAGGACCATTAAATGCCAATTGAGGCCCTGAATAACCCACAATCCTTAGGGATGTTGGAATTTTAATCATCATCATCATCACCTTAAGAAGAAATTAGTCTTCTATAGATTTGGAGTGAAAAATAAAAATTTGAAATCCCACATATTCCTCCCACTACAAGACAAACCTATATTGGTTGGGACTGTTTGGAGATTACATCTAGAAACTGCCTCAGGGTCATAGTTCATAGAACAATATAGAATGAATGTATTGGAAATATGATCAGACCTCACTAGGGTCGCAATCTGAAGTGGAATAACATAGCCAAGGGTTTGAGTAGTCACCCTGATAAAGGTACTGCATAATATTCATTTTTTGTGGAAATTAATGGAATAATTAACATTACCCAATATGCCTCTATTAATATTTTTGTTGTTAATATCGAAGGTATTATGGATAAAGATGAAAATATAAATGGACACAACATGGAAAATCTACCCTGATAGGAGGGTTATCTGAATGCACCATTGTGGTTGCACACACTAGAAACTGGAGAATGATCCAAAATATGGAACCACTGAGTAATTAGTTTCCACCTCCTCTATTGAGAAATACCAAATAAATTAGAAACAATATTGATATATCCCGATCAATTTCAAGAAGATTTGAGATTCCTACCACAATGCAGTGATGGTCACAATATGTTGGTGAAATATAGAATCTATGAAAACTAAATGAAGATATTCTCAAGGGAAATATCCCGATTGTGTATCATCTTCAGGAAGAAGAAAAAATTCCTCCTCCCATTGGAATTGATTTTCCAAAAAAGTGGCATCTGAGTGTTAGAATAGCTTTAAATCTAGGTATCCAGTCTACATAGACGAGGAAGTATAAAATGATCATTAATTCCCTCGGTTTTAGTTATATTCTTTCCCTCTCCAGGGAAACAATTATGTCTAGGGAATAATGAAGAATCAATGGGAGATGAATGTAGGGAGACCTCGTCAACCCCCATCCCAATCCCTGTGGATTGGAGTCGGTTCAGACAGTAGTTCCCCTATAGCTACATAATTTCATTTTCTCCTTGGATACTCAAATATAATCTAGGAAATGGTAATTCACACCTTTGTAGTCTATATGGATGACATATCCCAAATGACTATATAGAACTTTTCTTCCAGACGACATTGGAATTCCCACCATCTCTACTATTGAGGGTGTATTAAATCTCAACCAACATCTCAAGCACTTCCTATACCTATGTGGGCCAATGATGGGCCCTCAAGACAAGTAGAAGGAGAAAATGATGATGTGTTTTTTACAGTCTTTGAAAGGTCCATCCTTTGTTTGGTACAATAGTCTACTAGCAGGATCTGTTGCCACATGGGAGGAGCATCGATGTTAGTTCCTTTATCATTTCATCTCAACACATAAGAGAAAAGACAATTTTTGACCTATAAATCAAAAAGTAACATGAATATGAGAGTTTTTATAACTTCATAGTGAGGTGGAACGGTTAAACCAACTCATTCAGTATCCTTCTCTCTTAAGAGAAACTACTGGAATTTTGTGCTGAAAATATTAGGTATGAGTTACAGACACATCTGATTCTAATTAATTATCTAGGTGGATTCCATGAGTTTTCAAAAATAGCACAATATTTGGTATAATTCATTCAATAAACATATTCCAAATATCGAATCATGAACATAACATAGGTGTAAAGGTTAAGAAAATATATATATATATATATATATATATCACTCTTAAGCTAGTAGTTGTGCCCATCCATGCACCTAGGTAGGTTACAAACTATCAAGAAGTTATTGTTACTTGATAGTAACCACAAAATCATCCTCATCTAGAAACACTAAGAAATCAAGCTTACTCGTGATTTAAGGAATGGATGAATAGGACATACTTATTCCAGACTGAAGAATCCCTTGGTTATTTTTTCCCTTCAAAGGACAATAACCATATCATGCTTTCATAACCTAAGAAGCTTGATGGGGACAATCTCACAGACTTTAGTGACTACTTCTCTTACCATAGATGGTTGGTTCATATCATAATAGACTAAATTAACTTCAGAGATGTTTTTTAAGGGATGTTCAATTCTAGATAAGGGATTTCAGACAACTCTCTATAGAAGGTGGAATGCATAACAATTGTCTAGTTAGAAGAAGAAGAGGGATGTTAGAATGTTACGGCCAGGCATGCTCAATTTTTTTTTAAAACTAGATGAATTTAAAAATAGGTGATCGGGCTCCTTACACCATGAAATCATAGTTTTTCAAACCTACAATAGCTTCACCACCTAAGAAAAAGACATTAAAATAACCTCCCAAAGGTGGGTGTGGTCACTATAAGATGGAAGAAAAAAAAGAGGAAGAATCATATTATGCCCCAAAACAAGCTCTAAACCTTACAGATTTCACACCTAAAACATCTGAATCATGGGATCCTCCACTAAAAATAAAACCCTCATTGTATGAAGATACCATATTAATTTTTGTCAACATTTTACACTAGGAAGACCCTTTCTGTGATGATAAATATACATTAGAATTTCAGTTCCCGACATATAACTAGGGAATGGGATTCCCAATGTTCTCGAACTGAGGATACAAGGGATAGAACAAACACGGTCAGACACAATATTTCATTCACATCCCCAAATAGGATATATATGTGTAGTTTAAACACCTGGAACGAACCTCCATCAAACCACGAAAAGGCATGGATGTGTCTTAGATCTTGCCAACAATCAACGAGAATCAATTTTCTTGCATGAACACTTAGTAGGGGATAGATTATCTAATCAAATTAGACAACTAGGAAGGTCATCACGACCTACACTACCTTCTATAGATACTCCCACAACCTCAAAACAAGAACCATGTTCATCCACTTCAAATACCTCTATTCTTAAGCGGCATGTCCATGACGAACCACACATTGGGAAGCACCAACCTCTACCTTAAAAGTATGATATTATGAAATAGAAGGTGGCATACCCACTCAAGATATCAACCATGGATACACTCCATATTTTAAAGGAACTCACAAAGACCCTTGTTGAATTCCTCCAGGTATCATAGGAGTTTTAGATAGCATTTTTTATAGCCAATGATTGTCAGTGGAGACCATGAAATGAAGACATCATGTCACTACCTCATTCACAAACAAGGCTCATGAAGTGGTAATCCATGATCAAATCAGGTCCATATATGTTTTGATAAGACTCAAAAATTTCAATGTCCCAAGGGCCCTAATTGATAATGCTTCTTGTATCAACCTCATCCTAGTTCGAAGCCTCTGACATTTGTGAGGTGGTGAAGGGGACCAATCTCCCATAAGGATAACCATTCAATATTATGATATGTGTGATAAGATACCTCTTGGGAAGATAATACTCCCATATTAGTTTTGGGACATCACATAAGATGTTTAGTTTATAATTATCCAGTAAAAAACCACATATAATTTCATACTCGGAAGGCCGTTGAACATTTCATCACAACATATCCTACCCCGTAAAATACACAAGAAGACACTGATATTATAGATGAGGAGGTCTAGTATACCAATGATTCTCTATATACATGGTATATTCTTTTTATGGTGCCTTCCAGAGTCTCATTGGCACGTGGATGGAAAAACTGAGACTTTATCGGGTTGGCCTAGGGAATGTGTTTGTCTCTCTAGATAAAATCATTTTTCTGTCCTCTTTATCATTATATAAATGCTTGATAAATAATGATTCATAATATCAAAACCTTATATTTGGGTTGGAAATGGGACTACAGCTACACATAGCCTACCTGAATATCCAACAGTACTCAAATTTTGTGATAATGTAGATCAATGGTGAATATTCCATTAAAAAGATAAAATTTCTCCTAGCATAGGATACATCAGGGGAATAGTGGTTGAGCTACCATTTTATCCTACATTTTATCATGATTCCCGGTCATAGAATGTGCATACCGACACACTATCTAATGTAGCCACTATCCTGGTCGACCCTAATCAAGAGGTAGAAATCTTCTACATCACACATCGAAGAATAGTTTCATCAATTTTCATATGTGATATAGATGAAATAGATCAGTTGAAAACCTCCCAGAGTATGATGAACCAATGAACACCCCTATATGTATGGATCCCATAATCATTTATCTCTAAAATAGGATTCTCCAAATAGACCATGTTTGGAAGGAGATAGATTCTGCACTATGTAGAAAACGTCACTCTACAAGACAATCCAAACGATAATAAATCCTTTTGAAAATTATGATTTGATGGAATCCTCCTCAGGTGCATAACATAAAGAGATATGTTCACTGACATGGAAGAAGTCCATGTAGTCTTTTATGATTCCCAATAATCTGGGACAAGGATCTCCGACAAAATCAGTAGGTTTGGATATTACTAGAATACCATGATATAGAACTGTGTGAAATTTACCAAGTAATTTCATGCATGATAGATCCATGAAAACTTCATCCATAAACCCTGTGAATTTATACATACATCTATATATTCTTGTCATATACCGTTTAGGGGATAGATGTCATGGGGACAAATCCCACAGAAATAGCTAACCAGTTCGCATACATCCTTTCGACTACCAAATTCATTTACAAATTGTATGAGGAAATCCCCCTCAATGATGTCGGGATAAATAATATCATCAACTTCATGAAGACTCGCATCATCACCGGGATTGTGGTCCCTCGGAAAATATTTTTGGAAACAGGAACTAATTTATTTTCTATCTATTTGAAGAAACTATATCAGGAGTACAATAATTAGTCCAATCACTCATCTCACTAATGTGTTGTGAAAAAATGGACATATAGAGGGCTTCAATAAGATTATATTGAATATATTTCTAAAGATAGTGAACAAGGATAATATGTCTTTTCCAGATATGTTCCTCCATGAATTATTGGACTATTGTACCACCATTCATACAACCACATAGAAAATTCCATTCTCATTGGTGTACAAGATTGAGTCAGTGTTACCATAGAGGTCTAGTAGCCTTCACTCTGAATGGCCATTTACAAACATCTCTAAGATGATGAAAAAAGAAAAAGAGGATGGATAAATTGGAATTTTTAGATGGGAAAAGGTTGTGCACACTACACAACTTGGAGGACCATCAGAATCAGATATCACATTCTTTAATAAAAGGGTTCACCTATATTCATTTCTCAATGGATAACTAGTGCCAGCTCAAAAAACCCTGCTGATACTGAAAAATAAACCCCTGAAAATGGAACCCAAATAGGTAGACACTTACATCATATATAATGTATATTATAATGGAAGGTAATCATTGTTCCTAATGGATGGGGGTTGTGTCACACCCCCACCAATTCCAGGTTCCTGAAGAAATACTTTTCATATTCGTAATCATGTAGGAATCCACCTCAATGTAAGCCTCACCATTCATCCAGACCACATGACATTACACTATATAGATCTTCCCTTTAAGAAATATATTGAAATGGAATGGATTATTTCCTCTCCACATGACATTAAAATGAAAATTATTTCTTGAAATATGTATGGTTTGAATCCTGCCATTGTAGGATATGTAGTAACACCCAAAACACCAGTCTTTGGTCTATCTAAAATCATTATTTTCCTTTTTTTTTCTTCAAATTGGGTGATCCTTGTCCTTACCATAAGACATTAAACTGTATGGATAATGTCCTCACCAAAAAATTTTAAACTAAAAGGGTAATCTAGAACTACTTATATAAATATTCTGATTTTTAAATGGGATTCGTAGTGTCACCTTGATTATATAAAATGGTCTAGCCACTACATGATTCAAAATACCTCTATTGAACCCTCAACATCCACTATATTGTTGGAGAAACCCTTTCTAATAATTTTTTCTCACACAATATAAAGGTAATTTGAGCTTATTCATTATAGTAAGGGATTTCCCTCATTAAAAATCGATGAATGTACATGATAGGTACATCATGGTCCAGGATGTAATACCGTAAAGGGAACACCATGAGTCATTCTCGCATGATGTTAAATTTCATGGACAAAGTCCTTTCTACATGACATAAAACCACATGGAACCTAATGAAGATTTTGTTTATTGATTCATATCATAATAGTATATGCAGTAATTCCCTGATCTCTAATCTGGGGCCCAACTGCAACAATCAACAGAAACATTTTCCACCACTCCGTATGGTCCATACCAGTGAAGAGACAATTTCTTGTTCAAAAAATATGTGTGAATTTATTCCATCCCTCACAGGATACATAGGGATGCCCATATTTATAACTCTATACCCAGTTATAATAGATAAGTACAAAAATGATCCCTTCATTTCATATGGGTTACACCTATGTAGGGAGCTTCATTAAGAACTACGAGTGGCTTGATTCCTATCACCATGGGACACATCGTGACAACCATAATTACAATCATGGTACCCGCCACAATAAAACCATTTCCCATTAAGGGACGCAAATCCTCACCACAAGATGTTAAACTACATGAACCTTAAGAACTACATGTGGTTTGATTCTAGTTTTCATGATATATGTTGCGATGCACATGCTTGCACCCTTAGGACCACCTATAACATTTCTGTTCTTTCGCATTCGTTTGTCTAAATATTTACTACATGATGTTAAAATGAATAATATTACATCCTTATGAAATGATAATAAAATTCAGGAAAGTAAGTCCTTCCCACATGACATTAAATGGTAAGGAAAATGTCCTAGTAGCATGATTTTAAAACTGCACAAAAAACATGTCCTTATCTCATGTCATTAAACTGCATGGAAGAAAGTATGTCCCTACTACATGAAATTAAATTTTGTAGAAAATCACCCATAATAATCCCTTATCAAAGGACCATAAGTCCCTTACCCTTATCAAACATATTTTTTGGTTCTTTCTCCATATTTTAAATCACATAAATTTATATACTGCACTTCATGTATCGAGCACCTCAGGTTTTCATCAACCTTTTATATCCCTTGTAAAGGAAAATATATATTTCTACTTGGTCATGATATCTATGCATATGTTCTTAGAACCACCAACTAGAGATATATTAACCCTATATAAAGGGATTTTTAATTCTTGTGATCATGACACCACTATGGAGGAACTCATCACCTAAGTCTATATTGGTTCATCCCTGACATGATTGTCCCATATCATTTCCCATGACTAGAAAACCTCATGTTTTTATTTAAAACACCTTAATATCCTTCTCAGAACGATGTTGGAGTAATCTTTTCCATGGGTATCCTAATTAGGTTACTGTGTAACATCCTCTATATCAGGTTCCGGAGTTCTAGGGGCTTAAACTACCTATATATTGGTCAATGTTTTGTAACCGTAACATCTAGACTACGATGGTCTAAATTTCATGACCATAATCTATTAGAAAAGGAGACAAAAAACATGTTTGGATGAAAACCTACGAAGGGCGACAAGAGAAAAATTCAAGTCCACACCTACTAAATGCTTAATCTCCTGATTTTAGGAAAATTTTAGGGTTCTAATAAATAATGTATAGATCTCATAGGTTATATTTTGTAACCCTATTAAAACAAATTCTATGCTCACTAGACCCCCTGGTATAGGAAAATCAGTATCAATTATTTGTCACATATCCTTGACTCAAAAATATATTCACAAGGAAGTGGAAAAATATCTTGGGTCCTCAAACCATTCTTGGTCATTAAATTATTGATATATCACAGTTCATGATTTTTACAATTAGGGTCACTGAAACCCCCTCATAGCCCGTGGAAAGAAAAATATATCTCTCAATTCAGCCATTTTATTGATACAAAAAGCCTTAGACCCACCAACAAATGACATATTGGCTCATCATCATCAAAATTTTGAATTTTTATTAAGAAAATAAGAGATAAACTGAAACTACACTAAAATGCATGCATCGGAGAAGACCCTAAGGTCGTCTGAAATAGTGAAGACTGAGTGGATCCCCTTTAACTAATTTGACACCCTCAGGTTTTAGGGAGCTCACTGTATGATGATAGATTGGGTCAGGGCCCAAAACCTCCAAAGAAGAAAGATACTCCACAACTTGGTTCCCCTATCTCAACATGTGTTGAACCTTGATGTTGTTACATAGCTTTTCCCTACACTTTATGATAATATATTCAATGGACCATATAGATTAGAAAAAAGCCATGAAAGACATCATGAAGAATCTTGGAGTCATTTTACGCCTCTTCAATACATGCATTTTTATTCTGGCACATGTAGAGTCCCATAAGGAAATCTTTGGCCATGGCCTGTAAGGAGGACCCTTGGCCAAACCCGACAGAGAAATACAACACCAGTGATCCATGGGAATAATGCACTATCAATCAACCTTGAAGGATCCCCATGTTTCATGACACATATTTGTTGAATTTAAGGACTTTGGTCGATGGTTTCAATCGAATTCATTGCCCCCTGGCATTATTATTAACCTGCAGAGGGATATGGAAGCTTACCTTCAAACAATAGAGTGAGGGTACCTATTTCCAATTTTGGAAATAATTATCGACATCAAAAAGGATGGATTTGGTCCCAATAATGATAGAGTAGGCCTTTTCCATCACCCCTTCATTCCTTGACTAGTTTCAGTACTACCAAATACTCTATCATCTAGCCTGCAAGATCATGGTTTGGGCCACATTCTTTAGACCCCTATCTCTTGAACCATGGAACCACCTTTCCATGAAAGAGATGTCACCTAATATGGGGTCATGAAGACTTTTGAACTCCCCAAATAAATTCCAAATAGAACACATCAATTTCCCACTGAATAATAGGTGGTCCGCACTTTCCTCCTTGTAGAATTTAAAATATGGGCAACGATACACCAACGAGATCCCACAACTTTTGATGTTCTCTTCAATTGGGATGGCTTTGGTACGGATTATACAATAAAAAAAATTGAACTAATAAGTCATGGATTTTCACAACAAGGAATCATTCTAGATTGGTAGAGGCTCCTGGCGACCCCATGAGTGGCAGAAGTCCCGAGAAGTGAAGGCCCCTGAAGTCGAAGGAGTGAAAATACATTTATCATTTTCAAAAGCCATGTCAATAAGATTTAAATAGTTATATGGATCCTCATCCAATACTGATTTGATGAAGTTTGAGTGAATTCATGCTTCCTTGAATGATATTGAGGGGGAATGACATCCCGGGTAACCCAGAACTTCCACTTCCAATTTTTGATGCCAGAACGAAATGTATCCCCTCCCAAAAATCCGGAATGCATGCGGTTCAAGTTCAAGAGTAAGGGGGAATATAATGGCCTAGAACTAAGATCTATGACCCTTGAGTGATGCCATGTTTAAATAATGGGAGGTATTCATAGTTTGGCCCCACAATGTTCATTGATCCTGGATTTCCCAGTCTATTTTAGAAATCACGCATTGTAAGGTATCCACGAGACTACGAACATTAACATCCCCTTCACTGGCCGGCCTTTCCATTCTATTTCAGGAGGACCAAAGGTGTTTTCCCATAGCTTTGGGGTATCATATAAATTTATCAATCATATTATCCATGTTGATAATGACTCACTTCAGTACTTTAATGGAATACAGTGTATGAACAAGGGTAATAAGAAGCACACTCTTTATCAGTACAATATGAACCCTGAATGAAAGGTATTTATTCTTCCAATTGTTGGTACGGTATACTATCTTACTGGTGGGGAAATAAAAGTCTCTTATTCATAGGATTCTTGGGTAAATAGAAGCCACCAGTTACTCTGTGGGGAATATTCCTTATTGTATGGCAAGGCCATTATTAAACGCAGACATCAGGCTGGGAGAACAACATTTCGAGATGAATAAAAGGCTCCTGTAATTGTTAATGAGTTGGACACTCCGGAAGAAGTACTCATCGAAAACCTTGTTCAGAATTATAATAGACCTACTACCTGCATACATGAAAAGGATGTTTTCATCCACTAACATGAGGTGGGAAATAGCCCAAGACCCCCAACACCTTCGGTAGGGCTAAATCACTCCACTCGTATAGCTATTATGTATAAGATGGCTCAAGATATCCTGAGAGATGAGGAAGAGACTCAAAGAGATGGGGTTTCCTTGTCTAAGGATGTGGGTGGATTTGACAAAACTTTAGGATTTCCCCACAAAAATGACCGCCATCCATGAAGAGGAGAAGCATCTGAAATGATATGAATGCTCCAAGGTTAGAACCCTAAACATTTAAATGAGCTATTAATTAAACCCTCACTCCATCCAATCAAAAGGTTTGTTAATATTCAACTTGATCACCACATTTTCTCCACGTGTTTTGATGTGGAGGTCTCTAATCATTTCCTAGGAAAGCGCTATGGGTCCTTGGATTGATCTCCCCCGCACAAAGCCATGTTTCTCCTTGGAGATCCTCCGGGGAAGGTGCAATGAGATCCTGTCATTAATGATACCTGCTATGATTTTGTATGTAATGTTGTATAAACTCACCGAGAGGTAATGCATGACAAAGGATAGGTACCTTGTTATTAGAATAATCACCATAGAGGGGGTTCACACATCCCTCAATAAGATTCCACCTTGAAAGAAATATTGGATGGCCAATTTGATATCAGTCTTCAGAACATCCCACATGGCTCTATATATTGATCTCGAGAATCTATCTAGGTCCGGGGCACTCTCCAGATCATCGTTCTGCATGGCCTATTTAATATCATTCTCTTTTGATAAGGAGCCCAATCTTTCATTGTCCTGGTTAGACAATCAATTTGTAATCACCTTTAATAGGTTTGTTTCTCTTCCTGAGTACCCGTTGGGCATACTAGGATTGGACCCTGTAAAGAAATAGCACCCGAGGGTGTTTTTAGTCATCCATAGTATTATTGTCTCATGCCTTCCTCATGACCTGACCACTTTGGACCATGATTTACAATCCCTATACCAAACTATCCAAGCATACTAGACATCCTCGATGTTACATCACCTTGTTAGATACCCTTTCTCATAGAAGGAATGTGAAACATCCCTCTTAAACCATTAATGTTCCATATCTCAGGATTTGAAACCACATGGCATAGAGATCAAGATTCAAAATTAAGAGTTGAAATAACATATGGTTTTAGAAAAATTCTTAGATTACATTCTTTTCATAACCAACTCCATAATTTTTATGTTTCAGTCTTTATAAATATTTCATGAACCTCGAAAGGATGTATAGATCATCATTAATTATCCACGATATCGATGTATAAGGGCCTTGACCTACCAACTGAAGGAATATCCTCCTTGTAAGAAATGATCTCCAATCCCTATGAGACCCATCAATTCCATGGAACAACATGGAAGCTTAGAGTGTTGCGGGTCATCCCCGGTATGACTTCTCAATCCCATTTTCACATACATGAACTTTTCGGTTATGATTTACATTACCCATATTCCAACTATCCTGGAAGACCTAACATCCATGCATTTCCCCCTCAACCATATTGCTTCCATAAATCATCTGTGACCCATGTAAAGGAGTGGAGATCATCTTTCCTTGGTCGTGCTATTGATGAAAAAGGGATTTAACCCACTAGATAAAGGAATATCCTACATGCAAGAAAGGAACTCCAAACCTCTTGATCCATGGAAAACCCACAGTAGAACCTTGAAATTGAATTCCTTTTGAGTCATTTAGGGCATCACTAAGACATATTCTATTTAAGTGATATTAGTTCCATGCTAAAATACCTTATACTAATGTGATATCAGGTCGGAGCTAAAAGGCCTTAAACTAATGTGATATCAGGTCCGGGCTAAGATACCCTAAAATAAAGAGATATCAATTCTGAGGTAAAATAATTTAAAATAAAGTGATATTAGTTCTAATATTGATGAAGATAAACAAATGTGGGATTAATTCCATGATAAAATACCTTAAACTAAAAAAATCAGGTCCAAGCTAAAAAAACCATAAACTAAAGCAATATAAGGTTTGAGCTAAAATATCATAAACTAATGTAATATTAGGATTGAGATAAAATATAATAAACTAAATCAATATTGTGACAACTGGGGCACCGGTGATTGCACATACCCCCCGCCTTATCATGGTTATTGGGTCCCCAACCACTAGGTGCCTCTAGTTTCCCCACAAGCACGTTGTCTCCACCCTAGGGCCCACCCAAGTGCCTAAACGGGTCATCTGAATAGTGATAGTCCCCACAAGCCAACACATGTCATTTCCAGTGTGCTTTTTCATCACTCACACACACACACACCCTGTGAAACTTCCTAAAAGGTCACCCCTCCTGATCACTACTCCAGGCCAGACATGTTTATCTTTGTTGTTCTGATGAGGCAGGCACCCGAAAAGGATGGTGCACCTTGTTGACATGAGTAATATCACATAGTCATTTAACCATTTATCATTCTGGGGTGTTACAATCACCCCCTATTTTAGATCACAACATCCTCATTGTGGGCCCTACATCTCAACCAAGGTCGTGCACCACACTTAAGGCTGGGTAACACTTCTAATTCCAAATGTGACAACTGGACCCCCAGTGATGGCAGAGACACCCCGCCTTAACATGGTCATTGGTTCCTGGACCACCAGGTGCCACTAGTTACCCTACAGACACATAGTCCTCACCTTGGGGCCCACCCACATGCCTAAAAGGGTCATCTGACTAATGAAAGTACCCACAAGTCAATGCATTTTCTTTCTACTGTGCTTTTTCCTCACTCACACACACCCTAGGAAACATCTCAGAAGGTCACTCATCCTGATCACTCCTCTAGGCCAAGGACATTTAACTGTGGACTTATAATCGGGATGGCTCCTGAAAAGAAATGTGCACCTTGTTGACATGAGTCATATCATTTTGTCATTAACCCCTTTATCATTCTATGGTGTTAAGAATATTAGGTCCAACCTAAAATACTCTAATTAAAATAAATATCAAGGTCTCTGCTAAAATAACTTAAACTAAACCGATATCAGTTCCAAGATAAAATACCTTAACCTAAAGAAATATTAGTTCCAAGCTAAAAGACGTTAAACAAAATAAATATGAGGTATCAGCTAAAAGAACTTAAACTAAAGCAATATCAGGTCCGAGATAATAGCCCATAAACTAAAGAAATATTAGGTCCAAGATAAAAGACCCTAAACTAATGAACATAAGTAATTAAGCCAGCAATAGATTGTATGTCCCACCATATGGTCTCAGAAAAAATCAATCTATTCTCTCCAATACCAGTATATTCATCAAAAGATAGTTAACACTCTTTTTTAGACATGAATATTACCCAATAATTCTTTTGGATGAAAGATAATGTTAAGATATCTTGAAAAAATATATCAATGGAGAATCTCATTTTATTGTAAATTCATGATCATTTATCTAAATAATATGATATAATTTTACCTTCAAATTTTAATGCATTCAGGTTTACCTGATATTATGAAAATGATGGGTATAATTTGTGATTCACATAACATCATATCAAGAAATTATTCATACACATCATGAATGATGTAATAGTGTAAAATAACATGTAAAGATCATCAGATCTATTCATTGATAGCATACAGAAGGAGGATTCCATTATCATTCATATATATGGAAATTTGATATATATTTACCATAGAATCTATTTCTTTTCATTCCCAATGAATCTAATTTGATGGGGGGAATATTTGGAATCCTACCAAATGATCATAGAAAATTCACAATTGATGGAATACCTCAATAAGTGTATAATTTCTCTCACAAAAAAGAAATTGATTGTGTAGGTGGCCAAAGCTCACTGATCACATAAGCCTCTAATAGATTTGCAATTGAGTGACCATCATAGGGTGATGTGTAGGAACTGTGTGTATCGAATAGTTTTTACAAGGTCCCATGAAGCCCCACTTGACAAGTTGTTATGCTCCCACAAATTCTCTTGGAACATTCGGTGGTTTTGCGGTGGTAGTTGAACAATCTCCCAAAGGCCACTCAGTCTCTCATTGTCAAGCACTTGATAAGCCTTAAAAATATCCTTTGAAAATGGGAGTAACATGTTCAAAATATTAAGTCTTATAGCAGTTGAAAATATTATATGACACATCATTGATGGGAATGGTTATTTTTTATAGAATTCAAGAGGACTAATGAGAACCCCCAAACCATTATAAATTAAAAAAAATTAATTACATGTAGATGAGTTGGGAGATACTAACAGTCATAAAATACATGTGACGCACCACTAGAGATCTACTATAAACCATGATTACCTATAGATATTCCCACATAATCTGACAACATCCCTTTAACGTGTTAACCTCATCACACGAAAGGCCTTGGGTATATCTACGCAACCGCACACTCCCTATTTCACTCCCTTAGGAAAAATAGATAGAGTTTTCCATATAATTGTTATGCATCTCCATAATTACTCTATTGGTCAGGAAATGCCTCACCAAGAGGTGGGATATTTTTCTTCAACAACACATAATAACCCTCATTAACATACCAACCTTTTTAAAAAAAATATTGGAAATTAAAGTGGGAAGAGGTAGGATCCTTTCATTGTTGTAAAAGCCTCGTGATGTTCAATGGTATCCTGTGGCACAATCTCATGAGAATCATGGACAAGAGGTCTTGAACGTGTGAAGGCACCTAGAAAAACCATATCTTCTTCATGTAATCCATATAGAAGACCACTGGATCCATCGAAGTTCCTAGAATATTCATCCATGACTCACAAAATTACCTATAAAGGGCTTAGAGTGTCTGGATAATGCCTTTAAAAAGGAACCCTGATCTTGTGAAAGTTCATGGACATGTCGATATGACCATGAGATCATTAGGAATGTTTTAATGAGTCAAAAATCCACCATGAACTGTAAATAATACAATAATGGAAACATTGACAGGGAGACTCGTGGTTGTTGAAATTCAGGATATTCCCTCAGAGCGATCAATGATAATGAATACTATAAATATATGGGGACAAATACCTTGGTCAACTCCAACTTGAATCTATGTGATATGCACTTTTAAAACAATTGAACAACCAGGGTGGCGAGGCTTATAAAGTCCACACCAAATCATAAAAAATTTAGTACAAAAACATCATGAGGATGGACTGCTACCAAGTGTGACCAAGATGATAAACTCTAGGAAATTTGCACCGGTTCTAGAGAAGGTTTCTTGGAATGGATGATCTTGTGACCAAAAAGTCTTATTTTAGGTAATATACAAGAAAATAGTCATATTGATCATATTCCACGTATAAATCACTTCACATGATCATTTATTGGTCATGAGAAATACGTCTAGCAGGACAATCAAAGAACATATAACATGTCTTCTAGATCATGTGAGACATAAAAAAAATACCACTTGGTAAATCTAATGTATTCACAACATAATGGTTAGAAAAATAACTACTGGTGGAAGTCATAAATAAAAACATTATCGCTAACCCTCATGAATTTCAGATGAGGTATCGAAGATGCACAAAGACACCTAGAGATGTTTCCCATATCTCAGGATGTTCCTTCAACGAGCTATTTTGGGTCATGAAAAATTCTCTGGACATATCAGTGTAAGTCACACAGTTCCCTTGGGTAGCCTACCTTAGTTTTTCAAATCCCTCTGGGCTCAACACTCGAACCTCATGATTTCATTCGGATATATTGCCTAATGTCATACTCTCATGACATCCATGTCTTGAGGTAATACCCGGGCATGGCAACATGAACTAACAATGCCCTCTATGCATTCTTGCCAGGTCTCATGACGCCCTCAAAACATGTCATCCAATACATGTAACACTCTATAAGACATATCATGATAGATATCATGAAACCCTCCCTATGTGTCACCCAACACTTAAGATAGAACCATGTTAAGTCAGTGGGATCATCTCACACCCTCTAGATAGCCAATCCGGGCCATGCGTTGGCTTCCAGGACAATCTATCTAGGTCTCGCGATTTTTTCCAGACAAGTTAGCCTTGATCATGAAAATAAATACTTTTCAATGGTGTACATGTGAATGGATTCCAGGATAATATATCAGTACCTTTTATGAAAATTATATATCCCATATAAAAAAATTCTAATGGGGTAAATTATCGAATCCCAAGAAAGTGACATCAAGCACATAGGTTGATGACACAAATATGAAAATAAATACATTCCAATGGATTCAAGGAAAATCTATGAAATCCTTTTATGGAAATGATATATCCTAAATTAATACATTCCAATGGGGTACATTAGGTAAGTCAAAGAAAGAGACATCATGTACATACGTTAATGAAACTTTCATGCAGCCTTCTTGATTTGAGATATCATGACATATAGATTATATTACACACAAATCATTAATATTATTTATCATGATGTTGTTTCATTAATAACATGCACTACGGGTTCCTTGTTGTGTTTCTAGATGATAAGCTTAGACTTTTGTATCTTTGCCTTATACCATTGATAAATTGGCCTTGAGGGTCACACACTATAAGTATCCAGAACCTCAGTTAATTAATTTAATATTTTTTATTATATCTCCTATTTAATAAATATTAATCTTGGATGTGGTTTAATAATTATACATGTATTATTGATTACATATAAATATTAATTTTATATTTATTGAATAATGTGGTGATATTTCTTTAAGAAATAAATTGTTATTATTCAAGGCCTGGTAAATATTATGGAGGAGTAACATACCACATTTCATGGTCTGATAAGAAATAAAAAATATTGAATATTATTTGATTAAATAATATTTAATTTAATTCATATGTTATCCACATGTCGATAAACATTATTATTATTATGATTATTTGACATGGGGTTTTTCATGGATTAAATAAATAATAAATGGAATATGTGGAATTATTTTATTTTAACCATGTATATATATAAACAATATTATATAATTTTCTCAATCAGACAATTCATTTGTTTAGTTGTGAAAAAAAATTTAGATAATCATCTCAAGACCTAGAGAGATCCATTATCTAATAATGTTCATAATAAGGGAGAGCGATCTTTTCCCCTCCCACTCTTTAGTTATGAGATATCCAAGAGAATTCATTGAAAGATTTTCTTATGGTGATCAAAGGAAAATTATGTAATTACAAGGATATGACGTGGTTACACCTTAAGATTCCTACAACAATGTTCACATAATTTTGGAACACATATGGATAACTTCTAGGGGAAGCTACTTTTATTTCTATAACACAATTACGGAACAACATGGATCTGTTGTTAGATCCAACAATGTTGAAAAATTTTCATCAATGTAATTATTTGTATAATTAAAATAATTCTAAATAATATGTGATGATCCAATATCATTGCTTTGGAATTATATCCCTTATCTATATTCAATGATTTAATTACGTATATTATAATGTATATCATTGTGTAATTGTTAGTTTAATCATTGATGATGGAAAAAGTTAAAGGTGGGAACAACTCATCACAAGATAATAGATCGCTCATAACCTATAAGTGGTATTAGTGGGGTTACATAATTATTTATAATTAATTACATAACAATGATAATTTACATATTTTTAATTTAATTTTTCAAATAAATTTTAATCATTCTTTTAATCTTAATAGTGATATCTACTTCTTACTCCTTCATTTCTTATAGATCTAATCAATGCGATTAATTTTATGAATAAAATAAAATAGAATAACTCATCCATAGATTCCCAAGATACTGGTTGGACAGAATAAGAGTACACATTGTGTAAGCACAGAAACATTTCATGTACTTATATTCAATGAATCTTGAATTAATTTGGAAATTAATTCATTGCATATCCATAGATGACATGTGGTGTAGTCAATTCATACACCACTTGTTTACGAAGCCATATTATAACATTGTCATTTAAAGTACACACAATGTCACCCATGTACATGGAGTGTAGTCCCTTTGAGTCATAGATGGGTTGTGTATTTTATACACGACCTACTGAAGAGTTGACTATGTAACTCGGAGTCTAGATGCCATGTAATCCATTTTATGTTTCGTTTACTCTATTTTTCTACGTTATGATTTTAACACTGATTGCCTTGGAATATACCTTGTTTAGATGGTGAGAGATGTACAAGCCATGTAGATTGCATGTACATTCAAATTACTTATACTACGTTATGAAGATTTAAAATGGATTTGTTATATTGTGTAAAACATGAGACATGTTCTCACATGTGGTCATTCAGTTGATATGAAACTCCATGTTATGTGTTTTTAGTATACATATGAAATTGCTTAATTAATATCTATGTAGTGTTTAGAAATACATATCATGTATGATTTTTATTACTGTTGTTACTCTATGGGAACTAAAGCATAACTCAAGATTGAAAAATCAAGTAATATGTGTAATCATTAAGTTGATATTACACATTAGGAAATTAAGTGATATTTCATGTATTCTAAATGTTACAAAATTAAAACACTATATGAGTATATTACTTTTTGGGTAGATTCAGATGATTATTACCTATATTACCTCCAAGTTAAATTTATGTAAACGGTCAATTTTAAGTAAACTTATTTAATTTGTCTACAATTATAATGGATGAGAATTTCAAGGAAATTCAGATGAGAATTAATATTAAATAATTGATTAATTAAAGAAAATAATTAATTTATTTTAGTGAGATTGATCATAAATTATAATGATTAATAGCTGAATAATAATTTTATTACATTTGTATTTTTTGAATTCATGTGGATGACCATGAAAATAGACCAGAACTTTGTATGTGATTGGTTTTATTTAAAGAAATTGTTGGCATGTGGGACTTCTCTCCTATTATTTTTTAGGTCTTGTGAGCCTATGGTTTCTTTTATGTAATCCATTTTCCCTCACCTGTGTGTTAGTAAAATCATATGTCATGGATCAAGACACTAAGACAGTGGAGGTGGTTCAAGTTTTCATCCAAAGAGAAACCAATCTAAGATATATACATTAGTGAACCTATGGAAAGATGCAACACGAACCATAATTGGTTCAAGGTTTTTTTTCCTATACGTCATCATTATTTTATCATTATCTAGATGAACAAACCATTATTAAATGTTCATGATAACAACACTTTTTTATTTTATATCTTTCAAGATTCATGGTTATTTTTATTATGGATTCTTTTTCACGATCACATAATTTAATGAAATTAATGATCATGCAAGATTGAACTAAAATAAATTGGATGTTTCTTAAATATTATCTAAGTGATGGTTAATAACATGAGTAAAACCCCTTGATTATAAAAATAATATTTTTAAAGATAATAATGGAAAATTTATGCATAATAGGATAAAATACCACAATTATATATATTAATTCACTATAGGCTTCCACCACTTCAGTTAAAACAAAAACATAGTTTAATTTGTGTTACCAATCAAAGTTGGGGTGATTTCAATTTTCAAGGAATTCTAACCGTGAGGTTTTCTGTTAAAGAAACATAGTTTACATCAAGGGTTTTCTTTTAAATCCATACTTAGTGTAAGTGATAGGAAATATTGATGATATCCAATTTATGTATTTTAGGATTCGGGACTCCACTCAAATGAATCAAGGAAATGTGAGTTAATGCAGTTGGAATTTTTAATTCAAATCTAAAACCATACATGTTTATTAACTAACCAATGTTAGGGTAATTAGAATGGGAATATGGATGATTTCCACTAGGAATTCATAGAAAATAATATTATAAAACCAATGGTGACGGTTTTTTGGTTTTGATAAAATAGTGGGAGAATAATAAATATAATATTTATTTACTTTTCTAAATTTTTTCAAATAAAGTACTAAATTTTTTCTTATAATATTTATAGAAACAATAATAAAATGACATCAATAATATAATTGTGATCCATACTTAAGAAGGTAAACCATCTCACTGATGTAAATTTACACGAACAGAGAAGGTTCATAAATGTCATCCTTCTAAATGAAATGAAATTATCTGTACTAGAAGAACATTTTCTTAAAGCACCTGGAAATGAGGCTAGTAATAAAGAGTTATCACTATATGAGAAACATTTTAATGATTCTATTGTTGTTCAATGTTTCAATCTATCATCCATGTGAAATGGTATTTTGATGAAACATAAGGAAATGGATTTGTATAGAATAATATCTTTCCTTTGAGATCTCTTTCAAGAGAAGTTGAGGCAAGAGAGGTATGAGATCTTCAATACTTTTTTTAGATACATTATTAGAGAGTCTACACCACCTGGGCCTCATGTAGTCAATATTAATGGATACATTGAATTATTATAAATATTAGGGATTAAACTCTTTAATGAGTTTCATATATATCTCATAAATTCATTAATTCCAAAGATGTTCTTTAGTTTTACATTTAATTACTACATGATACAAAAATTAGGAGTTTCTTTAGAAACTTATTAATTTATTTCACCAAGTGGATAAGGACATGGTGTGTGATAAAGGTGTGATCCTTACGGTGAATAAGAAATGAAAGAACAAGGAAAAGGGATCCAAAACCTACAAATAATATAAATATCCCAAGCACCATCACTCCATGTAGAGGAAGAGCTAGAGTTAAGGCATGTAAAAGAAGGAAGTTTTTATTTTATTTTGGAAACCTAGACCACTAGAAGAAAAACTAAACCTGGAAGCTAGGGGAAGAAAAAGGTGTGTTCATTATAGAGAGAAATATTTCTATATCTAAACATTGGGTATTAGATAAAACATGTGGTGCTCACATCTGTATCCAAATGAAGGAACCATGTATATTATAATAGTTTTATATAGAAGAGGTGAATCTGATATCCACCAATATAGCAAGGTTGGTTTCCCTAACCATTGTTCACTACCCACATTTATTTACAAAGGTAATGATTTTATTTTTAAATATTTTTATTATTTAGCAATGATTATGAAGAACATAATTTTTCTATCATGACCACACACATATGTTTTTATTTTCAGGTTTATAAATTAAATATGCTTCTTTTGTAAAGAAAACATATGTTATATTATGGAACATTTAAATAATGTACTTAATGTACTAAATTACAAAAACAAAGTGTTGGAAATGGACAACAAATCATGTTCAGATGACCCATATAACATCTATATTTGGAATCTCATTATTGGTTATGTAAGTGAGAAATATTTGACAAATCTCTATCAGGATGGTTATTTAGACTCATCTAAGATAAAGCCACATGAAATAAGACATGATTATTGAAAATAAAAAATGGCCAAACCACCATTTAGTGGATACGGTAATATGGGAACATAGATTCTATAATTGTACATGCAGATGAGCATGAATCATTCCTAGTAGTACCTATAGGTTTATATTCTTCATAGCTTTTATAGATAATTTTAGTAGATATGTCTATATCTACATGAGGATTTAATATTTTAATTATATTATTTTTTTGAAAAAAGAAGTAAAAATCATGTTTTTAGAATAAATGTATTTTCAATGTATATAAAACCTTTAGTAGAATTAAGTTCTTATTTGTCAACATATTTTAATTTTATAAAACCATAATAATTAATTTTCAAATTTCGATCATCTTATTCATACTTACAAATTTAACGACTATGTTATAGTGGTCCTGTATAAATAGTATATGTATATTATGGTTTGTTAAAAATTGGTGTTGTGTGTAATGAAAGCTATCAAATAAATTAAATTTATTTGGAAATATTTTTCATAAAATATCATGGTGATAAAAGATGATTCTTTTGAACATATCTACAAACATCATGTTCAAGATCAATATTTTGTAAATAGTTATCACATTGTGTTCACACACAACATTGTTATCTACTGAGATATAATTACAGAACCCCTACATTTGGGGTTTATATAGGTCCCCACTAATCTAATATTGTAAATCCATAAACATATGTGAAACAAAAAATCCACAATATAATGTAACACCAAGACATTTTTAAAAAGAAAACTATGTTTGATATAATATTTGACTCACAAAACCAAGATTAAACACCCTGTGAATATATAACCATTATAACATAGATATTAAATTAGTGGCTATGAATAATATTAAACAAATTATGTTATATATATATATATATCTATTTGTGTGTGTATGTCCTAAAAAATTAAAACTATTTAAAATAATTTATTAATAATAATAACAATTTTAGTAAAGTGATTTTATTCTTTATAAACATGTATTATTCAAAAATGATTATTATATATTTCCATGGAAAAGATATTATAATTATATATTTTACCTTTTAGAATAATTATTCAATAAAATAAACTAATTTTTTTGAAATCAAAATATCACAACTTACTTTGGGTGAATGTTTGGTATTTTGTTCGAGAAAATTGAGTTTTCAGTTAATAGTTAAATTGCTGATTGTTCTAAAAATGCCATTTATTTTCATAAATTTAATAATTTGAAATGTATCATTATTTTTTGACCATGATTTATAGTAAAAAAATATTATTTATTAATTTTTAACCAACTTAATTTATTTTTAATTAGATTTATATTTGATTTTAGTATAAGGTTTTTTTATTTTTAAAAATGTGATTTTTTCTGAAAATTATTTTAAAGTGCACAATGTTTATACTTATTTATTAATTAAAAACTATCATTGGGGAAATTTGTAATTAAATTTATAAATTACATTTCAATTTATATTCATGCAATTATTATTATTTTTCATATAATTAATATTAAATCTTCTTTTACATAAAAAATACACTTCCGGAAATCCCACTTTTTTAGGACATCTCATAGTTTAATTTCAAAACAAGTTCCTCCAAAAAAATGAATTGAATATATTAAAATGGAATCAAAATTTTGAATTGGAATAATTTTTATTATATAATGATCTAATCATAATTTATTTTCATAAGGTATAGTGAAAATAGAATAATTAATTACTGTAATTAAGTTAATATCATGTCTAATGAGGGTTAAATTAAAAAATAAGGGTCCAAAGAAATGAAAAAATTATATAAAAATATAAATATATAAATATTATAGTGTTTAAGCCATTATAATTTTACATTTTGGTTCCTCTGGTCTTGTAAAAAATGTGGGTACACCTTTTTCTTATAAAAACTAAAAGTATCCCACTCACCAGATTTATAAAAGGTCACCCCTCTTCTCTCTTATTCACGCTATTACACCCATTTGGTTCAGCCAATATATCCCCAAATAACATAAAATTTTAAATAAAATTGTATTTTATGCCATTGTTTTTTCATAAATCCTTTCCAGTAATACTTTACGTTTAATCCTAAATAGGTTGTATGATATGTGGTAAAATTCATAACTTATAATTTTTTGTTTTATTTCTTCTACCACATCCTTCAAGAAATTCTTAAAATATTATCCTATTAAAAAACATGTATATAATATACAATTATATATTATTAAATTAATATAATAACCTAAATTTATCTTTGATTCCATCAAATGAGATATAAAAACATTATTCAAGTGTACGGTGGACTATAGCCTTATGTACTGATGTCCATTGATTTCTATCTTTGCCTATCATAGATTATTATAATTATTTTTCTAATGTATATATATATGCTATTTTTAATAGATATGTAATTCTATAGCTATTTTATTATATATTCCTGTTTACATTTCATTCCATGGGTGATAAGATTACATACCTTGTGTGTATAGTAAATTACCGCCTCACGAAGTGATGAGATTCATTTTTCACTAACACTTTACAAGGAAGGTGATAACGATATATTTAATTAATATATCTAATATATATTATATTATAATGATACTCATGATATATTTATCATTATGAAAATATAATATTTCAATTTATTTCTTACACTGAAAAGGATAATGTCGTTTGTTTATGTGTAAACAACTGCCTCCGTGAAGTGATGTAATTATTTTTCCATAAGCACATCCCAAGAAATATATCGATATATATAGATATATATAATTTATGATTTTATTTTCATTATTTAAGTATATAATAAAACATAAATTCTTTCCATAATAACCACTGAAAAATGGTATTGTTTTTCATGCATACGTATGACCTATCGTCTCCATAATCGTAACATAGTTCATTATTCATAAAACAATATCATGAATTTTTAAAAAGTATAATATATGAATAAATAAGATAATTATTTCATGATTATTATTATTTATATTTTTACATAGTGACTTCTTTAACAATGGTCAACACACCAAATCCGTTTTGAAATAATGAACCAAACATCCTCAAAATGCCAAACGTGTATTTAACATAATATATATTCAAATGTGTCATTATAAAGAAATAAAATAAATGATTTATCTATAATTTTTTAAAACTATAAAAATTTCACTAATAAATAAAATAAGTAATTTAATCTTTTTATACATTAGTTAAAGTACATACAAGGAGTGTATGGACTTGAGATAATAAATTTTTTATCTAGCTTTTATTTCTATGAGACATGTCCCATATTAACGCCTTGTTGTTGATGTATGATGTATATAGGTCCTATGAATCTATTTCATGAAATCTTTCTTGTTTTTTTTTGGATTTACCAATCCATATGATGTTCATGATTTAATAGGGTTTTGAGTTAGAGATTACCAAAGTTTCAAGGGACATCATCTCATTTTCCCTTTATTGAGGCATATTTTAAGCTTATGAACAAAATTTATTTTATATTTTTTATATAATTACACAGGAAAATTTAATATAACAAATCCTTTATAAATAATGGTATTTAATTTTAATTTTTTATTATTTCACCTAGGTGGATTTGACTTAAAATTAAAAAGTGGTAAAGAGTTTCTTAGCTCAATTTCCTTTTCTGGGGTTTTCACACTTTTTTCATTAACATCATTATGATAGGATTATGTGTGAATTAATATATAAATTTTTTTTAATTATTTTAATTTTTTTATCAATTTAAAATTGTTACACATAATCTCTCGGTTGATTAATTCTTAATACATTGATATCATAATTATAAGTATTATTCATATCAAATTAACATTCACTGAGATTTATGTTGATGTTATGCAAGTAACATATTTTATGAGGTGTATATATTTCACATCTAAATTTATATATCATGAATCTGTTTATTTTAATGATAGTTTATGTTTTTTATGTTATTATTTCTTAGTGGTTATGATTTATGATCTACCAAAGTGGGAATGTCTTTATGTTACAATATCTATTCTTTTCATGATTGTATATGTGATATTATTTTATTAAACCACATCACTTTCCCCTCCACTAGTTATGAATATGTTTAACAATTTTTTATTTATATTCTCTTCCTTAATTATTAAATAAACATCCCTAAATTCATTTATAACTAATATTGATCGTGTGTTTACTTTTAGAAAGCCAATCATTCCCTTTCATAACCATGTTTTCTAAAATGTTTCTGAAAATATAATTTGTAAGACTAAATAATTTCCAAAATATATTTTACATTGGGTTTGATCTTATTTTTCAAGGTTATGAAATAAAATTTGTAACATTTTCTAAGTGATTCACTTATGACCCCCTTTTACAAAATGATTTAAATAGAATGTTTATTTGTAAAATTCAACATGAATGTATTTTCCGACCATAATGACTATTTTTTTCTTTGAACCTTACATTTTATTTATCCAATTTTCATTTCAAATAAAATAATTTTATCATTATTTGGTGAAATTTTATTTTTTAAAAGTGATTATTAAAATGAATGGGTTATTTTCTATAAGAATATTTTTAATGATATTTTAGTGGTATTTCGATTCAACAACATCACAAAACATTGTTGTTACTTATTACCCAATGAGGTTATTTTGTAATAAAACTATCCTCAATATTTTATTACATGGATAAAGATTACTTCAAAGAGATTATTTTGGAATCTGTTTTTTCGCATCGGTTAATCATGGTTCAAATAGAGTGTTATAGAACCAATTTATTTTCCATGAGTTAATCTTGTTTCAAAGAGATTGTTATAGAACCCGTTTATTTTTTGTGGGTAAATATGATTTCTAATATATTGTTATGGAACCCATTTATTTTACATGGGATAATATGTTTTTAATAGATTGTTATGGAACTAATCTGTTTTCACATTTTAATCATTTTTTGAAGATATTTTCCTGAAATCCATTTCCTTTCAATAGGTTATCCATGTTTTAAAAAGAAGAAATGTTGTTTTCATCAGTTTATGATGAAATTAATGGTCCATTTACATTAATCATAAATGTTACAAGGACATTATTAATTATCATGGGGGTACCTATATTGCACTGGGTGATCCCAATATAACTTATATGATGGATGCGCCCAAATAGTGTCGGGTGAGATTAATATAGCTTATACGATTGGGGCATCTAGATAAAACTGAGTCAGGCAGATAAATCTTATGAAAGGGGTTTACCTAGATAGTACAAGGTGATCCATATATATCTTATATGATTTATGAACCTAGATAGAATTAGTTGATCCATATATATCTTATATGATTTATGAACCTAGATAACTTTGGTTGATCCTAATATAGCTTATACGATGGGTGAAACCAGAGAACGGTCCAATGCATTGGGTACTATTCCTCATCATTAGATGTAAGAAGTATATTGTTATTTAATTTCTTATACAATAGATTTAATTGGAATTTAGTTATGTTTTTTCATGGGTTTTAAATTGGTAATGAAGGTGATGTTCCAATATACCAACATGTATTTGTTATGCTCTTTACGGGTCATAAATGTTTCCATTGATAATGCTTGATACCAAATGATTCATGATTATTTATTATTATGAATATTTCCATTTCTAAATCATTATACTTTATTTTATGGTAAATTATTTAGGGATTTATGGGTATGAGTTATTTTACAATTTTCTCATGCACTCTGGTTATGTCTTCATAACATTATGCACTTATTATGATCAATAATTACATTCAATTATTAATGATTATTTTTATCCTTAATAAGAATTTCATCTCACCATTATGATGTTTCCTTTTCCTAAATTAATCAACATTTATATTGAATTATTTATCTCAAGAAATTTTTCATTTTAATGAAGATGATGAGGAAATAATACGTAGTGTGAAACATGAAGCATAGTCGGAAACATACTCTCTTATATTCATGGGTCTTGTTTATGTTATAGTTTTTTATAATTCTCCAGAACGCTAAACCTGAATTTTCCATTGGTATGTAAGTGAACTAGTATTTTCCATTTGATTTTGTTATTTTTGGATGGTGAAAATTTGGTATTCGTTTACGGTATGAAATCTATAAATATTTATTTTTTATTTCAACACTAGATCTTGGAGTGTAGGTTTGAGATTGTTTTAGTTGGTATCATAGGAGGGATTTAGATAAATTTTTGGATTAATATATTTTCATGTGAGGTTCTCTAAAAAGTTATTAATACCATCATAGTTTTATAATATTAAGTTTGATAATAGGTTAAAATTCATAGACATTCATTTTGGGGTTACTTGGGATATAAGGTTTTATATTTATAAAAATATTTAGTTTGAACTTTGGGTATTACAGTTGGCTATTCGAGATTAATTTCATAAAGATTTATTCATTTTTTTATATTATCTAACCATGTGATAACCATTTGGGTTTTTATTAATGTATAATGAATGGTGAAATTGACTTTTATCCTTTCAGTATTTATTTGGTCATTTAATATATGATTTTAGTTCTTCATGTTTGAAAATTTAATCTTGAATACTCATCATGTGGGGAAAATGATGAAATTTTAGTGGAGGTTAACAGAAAATGAAATTATACTCATTATGTAATTATGGTTTCTTATTCTATAGGTATATATGGGAAAGTAATTCATAAACTCTAGGAAAATGAACTCAAAACAAAATTTTATCCTACTACTATCATTTATGATGATATTAAAAAACTTTTTCATACGTCTATAGATTATGGTTTTTTGGTAGTTAACATTCAATTGATCATTCAATTTCTTTTGATCAATGACCTTGGTCACTCTATATAATTATTTGGGAATTACTCATTTCTCCCACGTCTAACCTATGTTATACTCTTTGGAAACCTAGTATGTGTTATTCCAGATAGAATTCATACGTCTCTTTATCTGTTATCAAGACAGTGATTTCTTAAACCTTTTTACAATGTGGGTTTACAGAAAAATTATTTTTAAATGTACAACCTTTTATTATTGAGATAAATTTAAAATTATGAGTATGCAATTTATTAAAACGGTTGAGGATTGAACATCCTGTTATTTTAAAAAATAAAATGATGTTCAATAGCATATTCAACAGGAAACACCGTTCTTAAAAAACCAAAAATATATATAATCATTATAAACAAGCCATTAAATTGGTTCGTATGAATAGTATTAACTAATTTATGCAATATATATATGTATAATACTAAATATAAATTATCGATAAATGTTGAGTAAATAATTATTCAGTTTTTAGTAATGTACTTTTATTCCTCAAAAAAATATTTTCTTGAAAATTCATTTTTATTATTTATCAAGAAAAAATTTTATAAATAACTTTTGTAAAATTAAAAAAATAATTTAATAAAATTAACTATTTTTAATCATGATATCAAAATTTACTTTGATTGGGATTTTTGGGTTTTTTTATAAAATATTTATTCTCGATGAATGGTGGGAATATTATTTTTTCAAAAAATGTTAGTTATTGTAAATAAATTAATTGATTAAATTGTTACATTAGGTTTTTTATATAATTTAACGAAACATAAGTATTATTTAGTTGTATTTAATCCACTAAATTTCTTATCATTGGACATCATATTGGATTTTAGTATATAGTTGTCGTTGGGATTAAAAATGGGATTTTTCTATCAACTATTTTAAAGTGCATCATCTTTCTATATTATTTAATTTAAAAAATCCAAATTGTTAATTTTTTAAATGAAAAATATATATTATATCCCAATAAATTTATATTCATACAATTATTTTCATTATTCATATTGATTAAATAAAATAATCTTTTTCTTTCATAAAATACTTCTTGAAACCCCTCTTTTTTATCGCGTCTATCAGTTTAATTTTAAATTAATTATTCATATTATATGTGTTTATTTTGGTAAAATGGATTCCATCATTTGAATCATCATAATTTTTATTTATTATAATTTCAAATTAATTTTAACTAATATGTCATGTGAAAATATGGGTACACCTTTTCCTTTTCAAAAATTACAAGTGTGCCACTCACCACACCTTTAAAATGTCATCCCCTCTCATAACTTATTAAAAAATTAAAACCATTTTTGTTTTAAAAATAATTTCCAAAATTACTTCTAAAATATAATAACTTAATCCTATAATCCATTTTTTATAAATCCATTCTAGGAATACTTTTTGAATAATCCTAAAGGGGTTGTCTGAGAAGAGGTAAGATTCTGAACAATGTGTTTTTTTATTTCTTCTTCAACTACCTTAAACTATTATTAAGATATTATCATATGATAACACCGGTATATAATATTTATTGAGATGTTATTATATTAATTTAATAATATAAGCCCATATCCTCCTCCAATTAATGGGATACAGAATCATTATTTTTGTGTATTACAGACTGCCACCTTCTGAAATGATGTCGTTTGTATTCATTCATCAAATCTCGCAAATTGTTTTAATGATGGATGTAAAGTACATATATGATATTTGTAATTAATTTCAACTTATCATCTTTTTATATCACATATTAATTTTTTCTTTATATTCCATGGGGGATACGATAACGTCTCTCGTGTGTACGATGGACAACCGCCTCATGAAGTGACGTGATTCATTTTTATTTAACATTTTAATTGGAAGGTAATAAAGATAAAGTTAATGGATATATGTGAAATAAATTACATAATAATAATAACCTTGAAATATTTATAATTCTGAAAATATAATATATCATTTTCTTTCTTACATTGAAAAATCATAATGTTGTTCATGTATGAGTGGACTACAGCCCCCACAAAGTGATGTGATTGTTTCTTCATCACCACAGAAATAATATATATATATATACATATATATAAGTATATTTAAAAGAAATAATATTTTATTTATGATTTTATGATCATTATATAATAATGAAACAATGAATTCCTTCATTCCATAATGATCATTAAAAAAAAGGAAACATTACTCATATCTACGTACGATCTACTGTCTTTATGATATTAACATATTTCATTTTTCGTAACCATTATTCATGATTGGTTTAAATATTTTAATATATATATATATATATTAAAATTATTTCATGATTAATTTTTTGAGATGTTAAAATAATGAATTTTATCAAGGTCAACACACCGAATCTGTTTAGAAAAATGAACCAAATATCCTCATAACACCTGACACACACTTAACTAATTAAGTGTTCAAATATTTCATTATAATGAAATAAAATAAATGAATTCATTATATGGTGTCCAAACTATAAAAAAATTATTAATAAATAAAATAATTTTTGTCAACCTATTATACATGAGTCAAATATATACAAGAAATGTACAGACTCGATGTAAGGGTTTTCTAATCTCAATTTTATTTCTATTAGACATATTCCATATTCAGAACTTATTTTTATTGTGTGGTGTATATACTACCCCTGAATGTCATTAATAATTATTTTCATGAAAATAATTTTTATTCACAAATCCATATGAGTTTCTCTCTCTCACTGTGTTTTGATCTATAGATTACCAATGATATAAGATACTTCATCTCAATTTTCCTTCATTGAAGCATATTTTAATGTTATGAACCTAATTTAATTTGTATAGTCTATATACTACCAATTTTACATGTAATATAATTATTAATACATTCATCATGGTATTTTTATGTTTCAATTTCAATTATTTCATGTAGGTGTATTCGAATTGAATGTTACATTTGGTAAATAATTTCTTAGATCAATTTCCTTTCATTGGGTTATAACACTTTTTCATTAACTTCATTATGATATGATTATGTGTGAATTTATATATAATTTTTTTTTTTTATTTTGAATTGTTTGGTAAGTATTTAGATTTGTTACACATAATCTATATGATTATTAACTCTCAATTCGATGATATGAACTTTGTAAGGTTTATTCATCTGAAATTCTATTTGTTCAAGAAATACGTTGATGTTATGAACCTAAATTATTTAATGTGGTGTATATACAACCCATTATTAATTTAATATAATTAATCCATTTTTATTCCAAATATTTAATATTTCATTTTATATTATTCTTTCTTGGGGATTACGATTGAAGAGTTACCATAGTGGGAAAAGATTAATGTTGAAATCAAATTTGATTTCAGGATTGTTTATGTTAGATGTTCTTTGGGAGTAAATAATATGATTATATTTTCATGAACCACATCTATTACCTATACAATGATAATGAATTTTTTTACGTGTTTTATTTTCATTTACTTCCTTATAGATTAATGAAACATCAAGAAAGTAACTTTTTAGTTATATGGATATTTTATTTTCATTTAGATTATAGATATTTCTCTTTTATATCCATGTTTTATAAAATATTATTTCTAAAAAAATATTTAAAAAAATTAATTAATTTTTTTTGACTTTATTATAAAAGGTTTTAAAATTAAATTTATTAATTTTTTTATTGTGTAACTTTTCACTTTATTTTAAAAAGTGTTTTGAAACGAATTTTTTACTTTCAAAATTTACAAGATTAATTAATTTTTCTGTCATAGTAACCATTATATTATTTGAACCATAGATTATATTTTTTATAGGTTTTTTTAACGGATATATTTTTTCAATATAACATGAATTTTTAGTTTTGAAACGTGACTTTGAAAACAAGAAATAATATTTTCTTCAAAAATGTTTTTAATTATATTTTAATTCTTTTTTACATTCATAAAAAACAATAACCCTTTTTTATACTTATGATAAAATGGGTATATATCATAATGATACCATCCTCATTAATACAATATATATATTAAGATTGTTTCTGATATAATTTTATTGAACACATTTCATTCCCACAGGTTAATAATGTTTTAAAGATATTTTAATGAATCTAGTTTATTCTCTAAGGTCTAATAATGTTTCAAAGAGATTTTTATGGAACCCTTTTTTCCTATAGGTTAATCATTATTCAAATAAAATTTTTTAGACATATTTTCAATTGTTTAATAATGTTTCTCAGATATGGTTATTGAATTTTTTTCTTTTCTATAGGAAAATCATGTATCGAAGAGATTATCATGAAACCCATATCTTTTTCTTTGATTGATCATGTTTTGAAAAGAATAATTTTTTTTTCTATGAGTATAATATGGATTTAATTCTATATATACATTAATCATGAATAGTACATGGACATTATTGATGGCCGTGGGTGTGCCCATATATCAACGAGTGAGACTGAAATAACTTATAAGATATGTGCACCTAAATTATGTTTGTTGATCTAGATATATCTTATATAAAGGGTGTACCTAGATAGATTCATGTGATCCCAATAGAGATTATATTATGGGTGTTCCCATATAGTTCTATGTAATCCACATATAGCTTATATGATGGATGTGCTCAGATAGTGCTAGGTCATACATATATAGATTATATGTTGGGTATACTAAGATAGCACTAGGTGATAATGATATTGATTTTATAATGGATTTTCCCATATTAAAGTCAAATTCACTAGGTAATGTGAATTTTCATTAGAGGAATGAAGGATGGAGTTACTTCAGGGTTTCCCATATAGATATAACTATTCTCTAGTTACTTTTGACTGGGGTTTAACATTTGTATTAAAGATGATGTTCTAAGATACCGATATGTTTTTGTTATACTTGTTATGGGTTGTAAATGATTCCTTTGATAAAGTGTTATATCACACGTTTCATTATTATTGACTCTAATGGATCTTTCCATTGGTAAATACTTATTCCATATTTCATGATTGTTGATTTTGGTTTTTGTGGGTATGTGTTATTTTATTATTTTATCATGAAATCTGATTATGTCATCGTACACTTAAGTACTTTTTATGCTCACTGATGAAATTTAGTTTTTAATTCTAACGTATACACTTACTAGAAATTTGGGAACACCCTATTTATGTTTCTTTTTCCCACGTTTATCAAGAATTATTTGGAATTTTTTACGTCTATAAGGGTTTTATTTAATTCATAATTAGGACCAAATTTAGAATATGAAAATCTGGGTATAGTGGGAAAACTACTCTTTTAAATTCATAGGTATTTTTTTATGTATAAGCCATCCTAATTCTATAAAACACTAATCTTAAAAGGAACTTCTTTATATAGGTGGTAAAATATTTTCCTTCTAATATTGTATGTTATGAATGGGGAAGCTTGGGTCACCATTATTAATATAAAATCACTAAATATATGGTTTATGATCCTGGAATTGGATCCAGGAGTGTGGTTTAGAGGTTGCAAAATATATTCTATCATAAATAATCTAGGGATTAAAAATGGTTTTCTTAACATTTATAAATGTTTTCATAAATATTAACATAATAATTAGATAGGGTGATACCGAAAATCTAATCACATAAAATGATTATTGTATAAGGTGCATTAGAAGGTGATTTATGAAACATTACTCCAAGTGAGATAGATATTTTTTCCATGAATATGAATATGGAATAAATCCCATGAAATGATATTTCATTCAAAATTTGTAAAATTATCAGGAAAATACAATGTTATGGGTCACATTCAAATCTTTCTTTATAGAAGAAGACTTGAAAAATAGTTTCAAACACTATTTGGAAGTGAATCTCAATAATATTTCCATAAAAGTTACATAATGTTTTCTTGAATAACTGTGAAATAGAAGACAAAATATATGATTATGAAAGAAAATACCTTTTAAATAATTAAATTTAAAATAACTCACTTCTTTAAAAGAGTAATAAAGTTTTCTTTTTCTGAATAAGAGAAGATAAATATGATGATAAAAAAATAATACATATTTATATATAATAATAGGAAAAAAGAAAATTTGGGTGAATAATAATATGGATATTGATGATAAATAGTAATTAATGAGGATGCGAATCATTCTTAACAATATTATATAATTATGTGAAAGAAATACATCATGGAAGAATCTTAAAAATAAAGTTCCATTTTCCCTAGAGAGGAATATAAATTTCTATATAAGAAAATCCTAATTTGTAAAAGACCTAGTATATAAGAAATTAATTAAATAAGAAACTTTATATAAATATATATATCAAAGAAATGATATTTTACTAATCAAAATCCCTTATGATGTTAATAACACTTGCACAAAAAACCTTTGAAATAGAGTAAATGTGATGGATTTTTAAATCCCATGAATTAAATGAATTGAATGATAAAATTCATCTATATGGTATTATATAATCCATACAAAAAAATCTGGTGAATATAGAATATGTTAAAAATAAGGACAACTAAGATAAGTAATACCCATAAAACTTTGGATCAATAAAGATTAAAATAATATAATAGATATATATATATGTAATGGGATTTTAAATAAAAGGATTAGGGGTTATTTTTTATTAAATATTTTAATAGTTTAGTTATTACACCATGTAAAATAAGAGTTGGTGTGTAATATAAAATCATCCATTAATTAGAGGAAATTGAGAAGAAAACTCTTACATTTTCTATTGAATTACACGATGGAATTTTAACTTCATATATAAAAAAACCATATTAATGACTTATTTAAGAACATTATTTTTATCTATTATAGTATACTATCTTCAATATTAATAATATACAATACATTTATTAGTCCTTTATAGTTTATTTTTATCATCAAGTGTTACTTATTTGGAGTGTTTCTCAAACACCTTATATTTTCAATGTTTATACCCATTATTTGAAACCAATTTACTAATTATAATATTATAAAATTAATTATAATTTTTTCCACATAATTATTTATAAATTTATAATTTCATTCTATGATTTTTTAATTCTTGGTTCATGGTTGAAATTGGTGATGATATTGTTTTCATAGTTTTTTATAAAAAAAAGTCGATAAATTAATAAAATATTAAATATCAATATAATCTTTAAAGAAATGGAATATTCATATGAACATATTTTTAAATCGTTAAATAAAGTTTTATAACCCTTAAAGTAAATTGGGAATGAATAATAAATTATGTCACCGTATGGAGAAAATAGTATGCACATGCCCATGGATGATTTTTTTTCTATAAAATAGAAAAAATATAAAAATTTATTTATCTATTTTTAATCTTGACAATGTTATAAATATAATTTTTATTCAATAAATTTACTCTATTAGTTTTCCATTAAATGTGGTTATTAATAATATAACACGTCATTCATAGAGGTAATAATATATATGAAACACGAAAGACATTTATATCTTCCAAATGGTTACGTGGAAGGTAAAAAATAGTTATCGAATAAACATAATAAAATTTTAGTAAATTAATTATGCTTATGTAATTATGATACCATGGGTATAATCTATTTTCTATAGTTATAAGAATAAATAAATAAATAGAAATAAAAAATGTTGTGATTGGAGATTTTAATATTTCTCCTCAGAAAAAACGCCTTGGAAAATTTGACTAAGCCTTTTAAGGGTGCTCCATTGAAAATATAAGGACCTCAAGGTAATTTATATGAGTTTTTTATGTTATTTTAGTATATTTTTTTCAAACATGGATGCTTAAGGTGTGATAATAAGTGGGGTGGTGAAGGGGTCCTTTTATAAGTGAGACGAGTGGCACTTTTAAATAATAGGTGAAATATTCAAAGAATATTTCCCCAAAAGTGAAAAATAGTTGAGTGTGTGTGAAATAAAATTGAAATAAATGTCAACTAATAATTTGGATACAAGTTTTAACTTGGTTTTGGCATTTTAACCACCAATTTTACCCTTTTACCATTTTAGATTTTATTTTGATAACTACATTTTTATGAAATTAATTTATTTTTATACCTAATAAAATGATCCTTATTAAATAAATTGGAACCTATGATTACAAATAGAAAATCCACTTTACATGATACAGTTTATAAATGTGATAAAAATAATTCTAAAATAATAAATGTTTATTTCATAAAAAAAATTTAGATTAAAATATAACATAAGTTATAAATTGTAAAAAATTTGTTTGTAAATTAAAAATAATATTTTTAAATATAAAAGTTCACTTTGAAAATAGTATTTTTTTCATTTAAAGGTTTAATAAAATTTTATGCCATGTTTTCATCCAATGTATTGTATAAAAGTCACAGTATTTATAAAAAGGTATTTCGTACTATTCACATAAAAATTAAACTTTTAATAAAAATATGAAAAATATATAATATTATAATTAATTCATGATAATTTCAAAAAAAAATTTATTTTTTCAAATTTATGTTATAAAATATATGTTTTTCACTTTTAAAATGAAAAAACATAATTAAAAACAGTGTTTCAATGGAAATTTCTATATAAAAAGTTAACTATTGTTAATATAATATCCTATCAATTTCTAATTAAATTAGTGTTAATATACTATTACAATTAAAAATTTTATTTATCATCATTTAATCAAAAGATATTTAGTTTCTCAAAATATAATTTCATAACACAAAAAAGACAATTTTTATTAAAATACAATTTTAACTATAAAACCAATTTAATCTTATACATTTCCTATAAATAACTATTTTATGGATTTAAATATATTTTATTCAATATATTATCAATATATCACATTAAAATAATTCTTCAGACATGATTAGTTGAAATTCACAACACTTTAAAAAACAGTTCTTAAAATATTATTACTTTTTTATTAAATAAATTTCACCAAATACCATTAAAATTAATTAATTATTTTTTAAAATTTATTTTTATCAACTCATTGATATTAAAATATATTTTGAGATTTAAAAATAAATCAAATAATAATATGGATCCTTATATATATATATAATATACTATCTCAATTAAAAATTACTTGTGTGTTTCATTTTTTTCATTATCATAATGTGTTCATTTTTATCATAAGATGTAATCTTTTTTCTCAACAAAATGCTCCAATGTTTGTTTTAGTTTAGTGTTTCATGTGAAATAGTAGATTCAACATGCTATTTGATATTAAAATATTTGTGTATAATATTCACCACCATTAAGTAAATTATATCCTTATAATTTTAATAATCACTTACTATTTTAAAATCGATGAGGGTGTTTAAAAGATATACATGATTCTATATCGAATTTCTAATGAGATATATACATTAATTCATTAGGTAATACTATAAAATAAATCGTTTCCTTCATAATAGGAATATAAAAAATATTAAGTTTCCTTCCAATCATTTTAGCAAAATAACCCTAAAGATTGGTTATTAAAACCCATGTAATTAATTTTCTAAGAGTGTTATTAGTCAGACATAATAGAAGATCTTAGGTTAATTTGGAAAATGAAATTTTATTTATTTGTTTTTTAAATTCAAATAGAATATATATGGAGAAATAAAATCTATTTCCAAAACCACATCAGATTTTTTAGAAAAATAATATTTTCATGAGTCACGTTCCCACAACCTCAACATATAACAAAATAATCATATCGCAAGAAGTTTTATCTAATATGGATGGTAATTTTATGCTCTTAGAAAAATTCATAGATTTATCATGATAGATAAAATCAAAAAAAAATTAATTCCTAAATAAAGAGTGGAGGATAATTTAACATTAATTACCATGATCCACTTCTGTGTTAGTTATTGTATAGGTTTTTCATTATTCCCATAGTCTTGGAGGTTGTTCAAACCTATTATCCACGTTTTCCCTCAATAATGGGAATAAATTTTCATAAATACCAAAATTCATGCATTATATGAATTGAAGTGTGGATATAGAATTAGTTGGACCTTAATACTTACCATTATATTGGAAAACATCTTTATCTGTATTTAATAATCTTGATCTCAATGGATAAAGCTTTTACTCATAAATTTTTTTCAATTCAATTCGAATCATTCACTTGGGTTCTTCTAACCACATTTTTGACATGTTGAAAGTTAAATATTCTTTCCTCTAGTCTCATTTTCACCTAAAGATTCACCAAAATCCATCATCATATTATTTTTAGATTCTGAGTAATTGTTAAGTTTTGGGTTTTCAATCATAACTCGTGATGGCTAGGTTAACATAACTGTAGTATTTATAAAACCAACTTCATCCCATTTGGTTTCCCATTGGTAAAATCACCAAATTTCCCGTCATATCCCTTATTAAATTAATTTACCCTTTCTCTAGCCATTACAGAAATAAAATAATATGAGGTATGTGATATATTAAATTAGTAACTATATAAGAGGAAAACAATTATGTTTGAAAAAATAATTTATAAATTATGTGAACACTATATTAATATCTAGGTTCTAACCTATTTTATTCTTGTTCATATTCCTGTTAGGATATCTAACCTAACTTGTTATATAGTAAATGAAGAATTTATATTTAAATTATTCAAAAGGGTTTTTAAATATCATTGGAATTTCAAAATAATATTACTGAATAATGTCAAAACAGGTTTTCAGTTTGGCCCACTTATTGTGTACCGAGTAAAGATTGAGTTAATTCTCAACCATCCTTTTTTAGGGTTATTAAACCTAGGTAAATTTGATTCAAATTTGAATTCAACTTTTTTAAATCTAGATGGGGATTTAATTTCTAGGTAACTAAACACTATATAATTTACCACACCTTAGGATGTTTTCTTATATTTAGATGTATCCTGAAAGATTTTATTAATGATCTCTAGTAGTTATCCTGCAAAATAACTAAACCCTTAACAATTTATAATTTAGATGAAAATTTATAATCACTATTATAAATTACTGTAATTGAATAATTTATACAATATTAGAACCCAAAGGTATAATTTATTTTCATATTAATTACCAAAAAATATTATTTCATATGTTTATTAATATTTCTCCATAATCTTATAATACTGTACATCCATTTATATATATTTTATGTTATACTCATCTTGGAAAACTAGTGAATGGGAAAACATAAGAATGGGTGTGGTCAAACACTCATAGAGGTAAAAATTATCAGCATGTTATCAAGTTTTAGATGATAAAAACATGATAAAAATTGATCATCTATGAAATATCTTATTAAAAGAACAAGGAATAATAAGAGTTGTCTATAAGGACTAATAGAATGAAATGTAATATCATATGACCAAACACATACCAAGACATAAAAGTGCGGAATCATGATATAATAATCATGAAACATGGTTTCCTAAAAAATATATAACATATGAATTTTTCATAAGAATAATCATAGGAAGTCATAACATTGTGAACATAGAAAGTTTCATTTTGTCTTTTCTCAATTTTCTAAATATAGCTTACAGTATTGTATCCTACTAAAAAATATAAACAAATCTAACATCATTGTTCCCATTATCAATATTTTGAACATAGTTACCCACATTAAGACCATGCTCAAACTTTTGAACATATTTAACTACATTTTGTACATTCCCAATCTTGTGAACATAGCTAACTCCTTCATGTTCACATTTAACATCATTACCCCATGATATATAAAACCTAAAAAAATACATTGTATTCATATATAAGACCCTCCCACTTCATATTAATACTCTATATTTTTGTGTTCCAAAAACAATCCTTCATATGTCTTATCATGAACAACCCATGGAGTGAAAATGTATTTTTTTACATTTTTTAATTTTATCGAAAAAATGTCCTTAAGAGTTTTATTTGTTTATACCCAAAATACAAGCGCCTAAATATAGTTTTTAAAAAATTCCTTTGTTGTGTTATTTATGAAACAATACTATAATATAGGGAGATATTTTGGTGATAAATAATAAAATTTAATAAAAAACATGAAAATGTATTTTCTAAAACATATTAACATTATTGTAAAATGGTGACATTGTGGATTACTTTAAAAAGTTATTTTCCAGAAGTTGACATGAATTTTTTTTCAATAACTATTTGATAATGAATCTCAATAATGGATCATTGATAAATACATAAAGGTATTATTCTAGATATACATAATATAAGATTTAATATATGATTGTAAAGGAAGAAACATTTTAAAAAAGACCTTTATCGAAACCCACATCATTGGAGAAGTAATAAAGATATCCTTTTAAAATAGGTGAAAGAAAAATATGAATATCGCTGAAAATAAATCATATTTATATTCTAAAATAAGATAGGATAACATTGGAATGAAAAAGAATATGGGTAGGGAAGATAAATTGCTTTGTTATAAAATCTTCTTTTAGAAGAATACTAGTATAATATAAAGAAATGTTTTTAAAAAGTTAAACATTAATGAAGGGTATTTGATTTATCAAATTCTCTTGCTGATATAGTAGAAATAGAATAAAAACACCATGAAAAATAGAACATGTTATGTATTTTTAAATCCCTTGATTCAATTGAAGTTATGATAAAATATATCCATGGTCCATCATATACACCACACAAAATAAAAAAAATGGTGAATGTGGAAAATGTCACAATGTAAGTGTAATGACACAAAGCCCAGTAGCGTAGATATATTTACCTCTTGAATACAATGGAATAATATATTAGGAATCTCGTCCTAATGCACCGAATAGTTTATTAATCTTGGTAAACCAGATACATACTTGAGTATTACATTACATTTGAATATAAAAATTACCACACAATGTTTTTCTATAATTAAATTATTCTATCTTTCATATCGTTGATTTTCAAGAATAGTACACTTCATGGGTTCCTAGGGACAGAAATAAAAATAGGGGGACCTCAAATAATCATTATGGGTTAATTACAATAGAATCTATCATTAATTAATAATAATCAACATGGAAAGGTATATAACTGAAAAATAGGTCATTTAATCAATAATTATTGCTTTATATAGCCATAATAAACGAGGATCAAGTAATTCCATATAAATAATGACATTAGATTGAAAACATAACCATAACTATTATATCTAATCAAAAAGTCACATGAAATATCAATAATTAAATTTATAATGATGGAATTCATAATTAAATATGTATGAACTATCATGATCTATCATTAAACAGTTATTTTCAAGATCTATCCTAACACTATTTGAATCTCAGGGTAGAAACTCATCTGGTTTGTCCACCTGATTTGTCTCTTGGGGCCTATCAAACCATCATGGGGATCTATTAGGCCAGAGATCTAGCTACAACATACTATGTTACACACTGAGTTTTTGTGAACATTTTTTTAATAAATTCATTCTCTTTGATTATGTGTGTTTCATGCTACAATAATTCAAACATTCATTGTATAGAACAGTGACTTAGATTCTGTAACACAGAACAATTAGTTTATACAAAACATAATTTTATTATTATAGTCATTTAAATGATATATTTATAACCTCGATGTTAAAGATAGAAATATGATTATTAACTGAAAATTTTAAAAAAATTTACAATGGTTTTATATAAATAAAACATATTTATTATAAGAAATATAATTTTTACTAATGTCTTTTTATGTTTGAAACCACTATTTTCATAGAAGTACTTCCTTATGTCCTTATATGAAAAAAATAAATTTTAGACACTTTTAGAAATATAATTTAATAAAATAAATATAATTTTTTAATTCATAATTTCGTAGTTATATTAGGATTAAATTTTCATATTTTTCTACGAAACATCATTTTTGGATGAATAGTAAAAATGATAAATTTTAATTCAAAACTGATTTTAGATCCAATTTATTTACATAGTTAAATTATATTATATTTTATTTTTAAATTAAAAAATATATTATATATATATATATATATTAAACCTAGTTAGTTAATTTGAATTTATTTATCATTAATTTTAATTTAAAACCTTAATTAAAATTTGAAAATTCTCACTTTAAAAATATTCTTTCTTGCCACATCTGTGGGATTAATATTATAATTTTTTAGATTCTATAAACATAATTTATAAAAACATAGATAAAATCTTTTAATAATTATAATAATTATAATATAATATGATGAACTTTAATTTTGTCCAAAAATATTTGTGAACGTGATTAGAATTAATTATAGCGATTAATGTAAAATTAAGATTAACAAGGTAATAAACATTAATCATAAAGAAAAAATCACCATTAAACTTATTATAACCCCATTTAATGGAAATATTTATTCCATGAACCATCAGTTGTTGATTTTATTTCTTTTTTATGATATTGGTTTGGTTAAAACATGGTTACACATAACTTTTTTTTTAAAATGAAACGTGTGTCCCCTCCCCCCTTATAAAAGGCCACCACCTATCCAATCACACCACTAAAACCACTTATGTTCAACTCAGATATACCAAATTAACTTCCCAACATCCCTTAATTTCTCCTTGAATCCTCATTTTGGGATGAAATCAAACCTAGTAAGCCCTTTCATGTAACCCAAATGGAGTTTCCCAAAGAAAAGGTAACATGCTTCCTCAAAATCCATTACTTTATTTTATTTATATACCACCTCAAATATTCTTATTACTTTATTAAATAATAACCTCATTAACATTAATTTTCAAATATGGTTTCATATTAATATTTATACCTACAAATAAACACACAACTATCAAATGGGTAACAAACGTATCGTTTATGTGTACGGTGAAGTGCCATCTCACGGAATAATGTTGTTTGTTTTCCCTTTACCACATATCATGGTTGGTATATATGATGGAAACTATTTTTATGTATTATATATATTATATTTTAGGCATATTTAATATTTTATAATTACTATATAACACATACCTTTGTGATTTCTATTTTTTGAAAATATGATAAGTTCGTTTGGGGAAATGTGGACTACCGCCACCTAAAAGCGATGTGATTCATTCACAAACAACATGGAATATATTTGGGATTGGTTTAGAAAACTTACAAGATATATATATGAAAATTTAATGATATTTTAATGATTATTTAATTTTTAGAAACTTGGATGAGAAAATATTAATGATAACCCTAATGAAATGCTTTAGGATAAGTCTAAGGATGAGGAGAACTATAGAAAAAGGTGTTGGAAATTTGAAAAAGGATAGAGTGAGTGGTTTCCAGGTAATAAATAATTATCTATATAATACAAGTTGAAGTGGTTCTAGAATAGATGTAACGAGGAGTAACAACTCTGACAGGGTGTGTTGGACCTAACTTGATCATAACCTGGTACATGACAATCGACCATACAAAGCATCTGGTTTAAGTCTCCCAAGAAATATGATTTTTGAATTCACAAACTCTTAAAAATCCATCAGGAAGTGTTAAATAATAAGTTGGTTATTAATAAGATAATATAAACCTATGGTTTCAAATATTAAGGATGATGACATAATTTAGAGATCATGTATGAGTTTTTTCTTGATTATGTGGTTTCTCACATGGACAACGGTTTATTACACTATGATTTGTGGTTTTAGTCAACGGATAGAAAACGAAGGAACTGTGTTAATGGATATTGTGATGAAAAATGCAATCATTGTTCTACTGAGCATCTAACTTCTGTGAGATATGGATGGAAAAATCTCATTTTTATGATCACACTACTTTCCTTAGATATGAATCATGCTGATATTACAATTGAGCAAAAGAGGGAACACTATTCCATTGAATCATTCATGAGGAAATGTCCACATTCTTTTAGAGGGTATTTTTATCCTCTTGTTGATGAACAGTATATTAGTACCATTGAAAATATATTCACTATTCTCTAGTGCTTGGGTCATGAGAAATTCATTCAATATTTTTATCGGTTAGAAGGTGAAGTAGAACAGTGGTGGACTCTAATCCAAAATATAAATAAGAATGATGAAATTAAATCCATTTATTAGTACAAGGTCAAGAAATTATTCTCTAATAAGTACTTTCTTAATGTTCTTCATACATAAATGGAAAATTATTTACTTGAGTTGAAGTGAAAGGATGATGAATTAGTTGGTACCAAGGAGGAAAATATCTCTAGACATTCAATGTAAGCTTATAGATTTATCATCTAACCAGAAAGTAAATTAGATAATTTCTTTAGTGGAATAAATCCAATTCTCATAAGGTCATTGTTTATAATATAATTCATTGTCTAAGAAGTCGGTTTTCATTATAAAATCAATATTAAAATGGAGGCTTTAGTTAAATATCAGTCTCATGGTTTTAAGAAGTAAATAAAGATGGAGTTAAAAATAAAATCTACAAATCATGAATAGAAGAAGATTATCTTCCCTTTGTGCTCTATGTTTGGATAGAATATTTGAGAGAATTTTTATATAGGGTCTAATAAGTGTTTTATGTGCATAAGAGAAGGCCATAGGGAAATAAATTTCTGCAATGATGGGATGAAGTCGATAAATGGTGAAAACAAATGAAACAATATAGAGAATGCACCTCCCAAAAAACATTTCATTATGTTTATGGAGGATGGGAATTAGGATAAATAGTGTCCAAACCCAAGGGTTGGTGATGATGATCACTGTGAAAAACATATTAAACTAAGGAAAAAGGGGAAATCTCAAGTGATCATTGTTTCTTAAGTGGGGTGAAATAACAACATGGTGAAAGGTACACTTACCATCCACTCTATAATTGTTAATGTGTTATTTGATTCTGGATATACCAACTCTTTCATATCTAAATAATTTTCTAAAGGTATTATAGTTCCACCAAAACAATTAGATGTGAAATTATCACTAAAAACCATTAAATCTATAATTATTTCATCTTAAGTCTATGATTCCTCTTTGGTGGATGTTTATGTGATTGTACTTCCTATAAATATTTACATTCTTCACTTAGTTGAATTTGATTTCATTTTAGGCATGTATTGGCTTCCCCTGTATAAATTCACCCATAGAGTTTTATGGGAATGAATTTACATTTGATATTTAAACAAACATATGTTTTTCTCTCAATTTTTTGATATATATGAACTTCATATGGAGATTACATCCACTGTATGGGTCTTAATTCCCATTCAAAATATGTTTTTTCTCAAATATTTGGGGATAAACTCGATGTCGATGATATTCTTCTTGTTTTCTAATTTATGGTTTTGTTCCCATAATATTTTCCTCGCCTTCCCCCAAAATGTGAATTTGAGTTTGTGATAAAACTCATACATGATTCCACACCAATTTTATGGACACCCTATTGAATAGACCCAATTAAGTTATAGGAATTAATGAATAAACTCCAAGAATTCCTTGATAAGGGACTCATTTAGCCATGTGTTCCACCTTGGTGTGAAATTATCCTCTTTATGAAGATTATATACAGATCAATGAAACACTACATTTATTTTTGGGATTTGAACAACATAATGATCAAGAATATGTACCCTCTTCCTCATTTTGATTACTTGTTAAATCAACTATAGGGAGATCAATAATTTTCCCTGATTAACCATCATTTTAGATATCATTAATTGAAGGTCAAAAAAGGTTATATAATCAAGATTTCATTCTCTATAAGGTATAGAAACTATGAATTATAGTCATTCCTTTGGGTATTATTATTTCCACTTTTATCATCTTGGATTGAATGAATAGATTATTTAGAAATTACCTTAATCAGTTTGTGGTAGTCTTTATACATGATATTCTTATGTATTCAAAGAGAAAGTAAGAGAAACACAACCAATTGAGAATTGTATATAAAGACACTAAGGAAGGAGAAAATATCTGAAAATTTACAATGTGTGAATTTTGGATGCAAAAGGATTCATTTTTATGTCACATAATCTCAAGAGATGGTATAATAGTAGATTCGTCAAAGACATACACTATTGAACATTGGACAAGACCGACCATGGTGACTGAGGTCCATAGTTTTCATGGATTAGATAGTTACTGTTGATGGTTTCGGGAGAATTTACCTTGAATATCAAATCCTCTAACCAATTTTACATGGAAGGAAGCCAAGTACCACTGGATAGATGAATGCGATGAAACATTCATGGAACTAAAGAGAAAGTTGGTCTTTAAAAATGTCCATATATTACCCTATAGTAGAACAAAGGTTTTAAATATATAGTGATGCATCCAAGAAGGCATTGTGATGTTTTCATATGAAGAATAACATTGTTATCACTTTATCTATAAGATAATTTAAGATCGACAACAATAATTAACCAACTCATGATATGGAGTTAGAAGTATTAATTTTTTCATTAAGGATATGGAAGAATTATCATTATAGAGAAAATTGTTATTTATATACTAATCATAAAAGTATAAAATATATATTCAAACAGAATCAATTGAACATGTTCTAGAGAACTTAGTTAGATCTGATAAAGGATTATGATTTCTCAATACATTACCATCCTGGGAAAGCAAACAAGGTGGTCGATGGTTTGAGTTGAAACGATAACACTATCTTATCCATGATGAGGATCATAAAATATCAAATATTTCATGATTTTAAATGGATGGATCCAGAAATATTGAAGGAAGGGAAGAAATATTATATACCCAATTGAATTCTTAACCCTCTATCAATGTGAATATTAAACAGGCATAGAAGGAAGATGTAAAGCTACAAAAGAATACTATAAATGTTCATATGTTCAACCCTAATCAGGATGAAATGATAAGGTTTAGGAACCGTGAATGAGTTACTTCCACACCATATTTTAAGGTTCTATTTGAGGAAGATCATATTTCATCATTCACTATTCATCTTGTAAGTGTGAAGATATATATAGCCCTGAAATACTACTTATAGTATGATGGAATGAATAGGTATATAATTGAGTTTTTATCTTAGTGATTGACATTCCATCAAGCTAAGGCTGAATAAAAAAACAATAGTGGGATGTTCCCTCCATTACCAAACTAAATAAGAAAACATAGAACATAACTATAGATTTTTTCATTGGACTCCCCAAAACTAATAAAGTGCTTAATGATTAACTGGTGGTAGTTGATAACCTTAATAATTCATCACCATTATAGAATAATTATCTCAAGGATAAATTTCCATTATATAAATTAAAAAAGTGGTAAGGTTTCACAAAGTACCATATTCTATTATATCAAACAGGGATTTTAGGATTCCCTCAATGTTTTAGAAATGTATTCAGCAAAAAATTGATAGAGAATTGTGTTTGGGCAATTTTTTTCATCCTCAAATGGATGGTCAGTATGAAATAAAAATTACACCATAAAGGATATGTTGAGATATTTTCATTGGATTTAAATGGTGTTTGGGATCAACACATTCCTCTAGTTATGTTTTTTATAATAATATCTTTCTTTCAAGCATTCACATGTCTCATTATGAAGCCCTCTATGGTAATAAATGCAGAGATCCAATATTATAGGATGAAGTTGGAGAAATAAACCTATCAGGACCTAAAACAGATGAAGAAATTACAAAGAATGTTGGAGCCATTTAGTATCATATCAAATCATCTCAAATTCTGCATAAAATTCATACTAATAGCCATCAATGCGACCAAGAATTTGAAGTTTATGAGAAGTTGTTTCTATGAATTTATATATAGAAGAAGGTTATGAGGTTTTTGGAGAAAGGGAAAATAATCCCTAGGTATAACAGTCTTTTTGAGATTCATGATCATATTGGAATGGTAGCATATCAATTGGAACTTACTCTAAATCTATCTCAAGTCCATGATGTCTTCCATATATCTCTCCAAAAGAAGTAAATACCTGACCCTTGACTTATACTTAACTAAATTATTATACTGATTGAGCAAGATCATTCTTACAAGGAATACACCAGCTGATATTATGGATCTTAAAGATAAAGTTATATGAAGTAACCCAACTCATTGGGTTAATGTTTTTTTGGAGAAACAACCAATTAGAAGAATCTACTTGGAAAATTGAAGGATATAATGGGGTATACAAATTCTCATTTTCCTGTATAAGAATGATGAATTTCAAGGGAAAATCATTTTAAGGGGGTAGAATGTAACACCCAGTGTTTTTGTGGACATTTTTTGAAATATATTAATTTTCTTTGATGGTGTTAATTTCAGGATAAACTAATTAAAACATTCATTATACGCAACACCGACATGTTTTTCATTACACATAACACCAAGTTTCTACAAAACATCATTTTTTTATTAGAATTACTTAAATGAGATAGTTATAACTTGGCCATCAAATATAGAAAAATGAAATATAATAACTATATTAAAAATATTATTGATAATTATTTTTATTTATTAAAACATATTTATAATATAATATAGAATTTTTTATAATGTATTTATATGTTTGGAAAAACTATTATGTTAAAAGAAATACTTTTTATGTCCTTCTGTGAAAAAAATAAAATTAATTTTAGACACTTTTAGAAATTAAATTTGATAAAATAAATATCATTTTTGAAATTATAATTTCAAAATTATCTTAGGGTTGGTTTTTGTTATTTTTTTTGAAAAACATAATTTTTTAGATGAATTGTGAAAAAACAAAATATTATTTCAAAACTGATTTCTCCAAGAATTTAATTATATAGATAAAAAAGATTTTAGGTTTGTTTTAAAGTTATAATAGATCAATTATACATCTATTAATCAAATTTAGGTCATTGGAATCATTTTTTTGTTTAATTTTTATCTAAAATAATTAATATTTTAACATTCTTAATTTAAAAACATGCTTTCTCTCCATGTATGTGGGATTAGTATTAAACATAATTCTTTTGATTCTTTGAATTAAATTTATAAAAATGGACAAACATGGTTTTAATAAGTATAATATTTATAGTAAAATAATATAAACATAATTTTTGACCAAAAATACTAGTGAGGGTGATTAGAATTAATTATGGTGATTAAGTTAAAATTAAGCTTAACAGTGGAATAAACAATAAAATTAATAAAACAATAACCAATAATCTAGTCCAACACACATGGTATGGAAATATTTAGGAACTGAAACTTCAATTATTTAGTTTTATTTACTTCGATTAGGTAAAAACGTGGGTAAAACTAACATGTTTTTAAAAATTCCAAGTGGTTCCCCACATTCCCTTATAAAAATCCACCACTTATCCTCAATCTTTACACCTCTAAAACAACTTCTGTTCAGACAATATCATCCCAAGTCAACTTCAAAAATCCATCCCTTACTACTTGAAGCCTCCATTTGGTCATAAAATCTTCCAAGGAATCCCTTTGGTGAAAACTAATATAAGTTACCCAAAGAAGTGGTAACATTATTCCTCATGATCCTTCCCCTTATTTTATTTATCCACCACCAAAATTATTATTATTCCATTATTACATAATAATTTTAGTATCTTAAATATACTGAGATGTTTAAATATTAATATTTCCAATAACACTTAAACACACTTCCATCAATTGGGTGACAAGCCTTTCATTTTTATGTACGTCGAACTACAGCCACATGAAATAATGTTGTTTGTTTTTCCATTACCTTCATCATTGTTGGTAATTATGTGGGAAACACTTTTTTAATATGTTATATATGATATTTTGGATTTATTTTTTCTTCATTAATTATTATATAACATATACCTTCATTATTTCCTTTCTGTGTAAATATGATAATATCATTTGGGGAAGTGTGGACTACTACCACGTCAAAGCGTTGTAATTTATTCACACATTACATGGAATGTATTAAAAGTGGTATTATTGAAAATATATGATATATTTGAATTAATAATTCAAATTTAATGATATTATACATATATAAATATATGATTTCTACTTTCTTTCATTCAATGTGACAAAAATGGAAACAACGTTCATGCGTACGTAAATCCTACCATCTCTCTGAAGGGTGTATTTTATTTCATATTTCAATATTTTATATAATATTAACAATGACTATATAATAGATATAAATTATATTTATATCTTGTTTTAAATTTTTAAAATAATTATATATGTATGAGTACCAAAAATATAACAGATTAAGATAACTGAGAAAAACTAGCAGATATTACCTGAAGCGAAACATTAACTTAAAATTGATAATAAGTAGGTAATGTAAAGTTATAATAAAACCATATATCATATTATATATATAAATAAGATTACATAAAATATTTATGATAAATTTATATTTATTATTCAATGAATTGTATGAGTATCAAAATATTCAGGATATAAAGTAAGGGGACTTCAAGTATCCTATTAGTTTCTATTAGATTTATGCCTTATTCACCACTCATTTCCTTTTTTTGGGGTATATACATAAAATAAATAAATTATATGACTATTATCCTTAAATTTAATGGTTTTTACATATCTATTTTAGGATCTCTATTTTATGGGTTTTTTGTCTCAAAATTTACTAAATCGATAAAGTAGTTTGGTCTCAATATTCCTTCTTTGAGACAAATTCCATGAACTTCAAAAACTATTTTTTCAAAAATGTTTTTATAGAAATATTTTTAGATCAATTTCAAGAAAAAATACTTTAAAAATGTTTTCTGGTTTTCAAGATTATTTAATATGTTTCAAAATTATTTTCAAAGAAAAAAGTTTTCAAAATTATTTTATGTTTTTTTATAAGTTTTTATGGGAAAAGGTTATCAAAATAATCTCAATATTTTTTTTGTTTTTTCAGAATATTTTCAAATATAATGGTTTTCTTTAGGTTTTATATTTTAAAAAAATTATATATATAATAAATGATATTGTCCTCAAGATATTTTTTTAGAAGACATTTTAAAATTATTATCCATATAAGATGAAATTAGTTGATTTTACTCATTCCTTTCTAGGAAATGATCCAAAGAATCCATTAATATTACTTGTATAAACGGTTTATGTTTTTACTGTGTGATATTCATGACATATATTTCGATTTTATAGGTTATATGATTTTAAAACATGATTCTTTTCACCGGTTATGATTAATTGAAATGATTGTGAAACCTATCACATTTCCATAGGTTAGGATGTGATGGAGTGTTTATGATACACATTTCATTTCATTGTTTATGATATGTTATTTATGAGGCCCATATAATTTTATGGTCCATGATATGATAAATGTTTTATAATTTAGGGGAAAATGTTTGAATGATTTTATTATTCGATGGTTGGGTCCAATATCTCCCTCTAATGCATTGGGTAAATATTTATATCTCATGAGAAAATGAATGGAGTCAAGTTGAGGAAATTGAACTACTATGGTAAGATAAGGACTTCCAATCCCTTGCATGGAAAAGATTGTGATAGGAGGTGGTGATGTGTCCTACATAGTGGGTGTCATCACTATAAATATGGAATATGGGGAAACCCAATTGACTATCGGGAGATAGGTAATATCGATACACTATAGTAAGATGGGGAAACCCGATCCACTATAGGATGATACGGAAACCAGATCCCATACAAGGAAATGGTTGTGATAGGGTATGTTGGTGTGTACCGCTCGGTAGGTTTAGTCCCCATGAGGTTCCCTGATATGTCTTAACAATGAATCTTTACTTATAGGGAATGATATTATTTTCATATATTTATGACACAATTCCTTAATCTTATTCATATGTTATGCTTTCATAGATCATGCTCTTGATTCCCTTATGATTAATGTCTTATAAAGTAGTAATCATTATACCATAATTGTCATTTATGATATTTAATATGTTGGTTATGATCTTATAATGTTATTATCATCTTCTAAAACCCATATTATTATGTTTATTATTACTTATCTCCCTTGTAAACCCTTACTGAGCATCTTATATGTCCCATTTTTATGTTTCATTCCCCAAGATATGAAGATATGTATTAAGTATGACGTGTCTATGAAGGGTTCTAGTCATAAAGAATTTATTTGGTTATAATGTAGAAAACTGATGTACTAGTTTCTATGTTTCTAGGTTTCTAATGGCACTAGACCAATATAGTCTTTTGGCATATATTTTTGTAATGTATTAAGTATTCTAAAAAACGGTGTAATGTTAATGTAGGAAAAGAAACAGTTGCTATATACTAAGTATATTTCATTATCCATATTATGGGGGTAAAAAGAAATAACATAATCATTTATATTGAAAAACTATCATCCAAACTAGGAATACATTCCCCAATCAATAAACATAACCATAAACCTTCCAGTGTAAAATAGATAATGGTATCAAAATAGCTCATCAATAGTAAAATTAATCCCAAACCATTGTAATAATGAATATTTCGAATATAAATACAAAATGTCTCTCATTTATCATTATTAAAATAAATGGTTGATAACATTGATTAATAAAAAGATCATAAAAATTTCATTGAAAACATTCTTGAGTAAAATATCATTCCCATTTTAGAAATCACTTTTTTTTAAACATAAACTATTCTAATAATATTTTTCATTGAAAATCATTTTTCATTAAAAAATGTCCTATTAAACTTTTAAAGGATTATTTAGGAAATAAATTTAACTATAATGGGTAATTTGATATATTTTCTACAAGTGAAAAATAAAATTCCTTCTAAAGTGTAAAAAATTAGGAAATTACCTTGTTTAGAAAATGTTATTAAAATACCATTCACATTTTTAATAAATTCATAATCTGAATTATATTGAAAAATAAATTATATTAATTGAAAAAAAAATTTAAAGAGTAATTTATTTTGAAGAAATTAGAAGAGGGTGTATCCTTTTACAAGTTAGGTTAGTGGCACACTTGTAAATTATTTAAATGATTCCACAATTCAAGCATTTGTATTATGAAGAAATCCACCAAAAAAATTATTAATCCTAGAATATATAGGGTCCAAATATATCCACGAAAAAGGTTTTCAAAAGATTGTAGGCCATTTTTCAATCTTATCATTTTAGTTTAAGCCCTAGTAAATCAATTTTTACCATAACCATTATAATTAATTGATAATATTTTCACTATTAATTTTGTTCAAAAATTATGTTGACATTTTTAGATATTATAAATTATTAATATTCTAAAAATTGAATACATTTTCCAAATTCAATTCATAAACGTGGATAAATCTAATTAAAAATAATCTCACAGATGATATGAGAAAGATAGTTTTTAAATAGGAACATTTTGAAAGATTATGATGTTTTTATATCAAAATTCAATATGAAATTATTTCAAATGACCCAAATATGCTTAATTGATATAAATGTTTACAAATTACACTTTAAATGCAATTAGACATATAATTTTACCTTATTAATTATTAAAATGAAAATGTAGTGTTTGATTAAAATTCAGTATTTTTTAATATTCTTCAAAAAATGTATTATTTTACAAAAATTAAAAAAACCATAATTTTTTTGTGTATACTAGTTTCAAAAATTTATTTTTAAAATATTTATTTCTAAAATTGGTGTAAAAAATAATTTTAAATGAAGTTCAAAAGTGTGATTTAACTATCTTTTAGAAAAATATTGTTTTACAAAGAACATTTCATTTTTTGTTAAATAATTCTTATTTTATTTCTATTAAATAAATATCCATAATTTTCGTGATTTATCTATTACTATTCATACCCAAAACTTTAATGGCTATGTTATAACAATTTTATTAAATAATGATATTTTAATAATATTTCACATTTTTTTATACTTAGTATTATTTTTAACACAATCTAAACTCAATGTTGTTTGTCAAACATGATAAACATAGTGTTTAATTCAATGCAATATGAACTCATTATTTAATGTAATGAAATAAATTTAATAGATTTAATTTACTTAAAAGTAAACATATCATAAAGTCTCTAGGTGTTATATTTTATTCTAATCTTCGGGTTTCTGTTCACATCCACTATCAAATAAAATGTTGTTATTATAGAATTTTATAGTGTTACATTATCCCCACATTAAACAAGAAGAGTCCTCACAATTTTAACATTATCTCAGTAATCAGGGGTTAAATATTTGAAAATTATTTTATTAAAAATCCACATCAAAAAAATATTAAATAAAATATCCCTTTAATAAGAGAGTAAGGGGAGTACAAAGAACATATGGAATAAAAAATAACTAGGATTTTACAAAGAAGAACATTGGTAGAAAGATAATATATAGACATGCAAGAAAATAATAATTAATTATAGGGATTTATTGAGGTCATTTATCACAATCATGTTAATTAGTAAGAGAATTTAATGGGCCTAAAAGATATAAATATGTTCTAAATAAAAATACTATCTGTTCAACACATATAAAGGTATTATAATGATTAAATTTACAATATCATTTTACTAGAGTAGATAAATTATTTTGCAAATCTATGAATATAATTAAATATAATAGATGAATTTTTCTTTCATTTGAATAATTTAATCCTTTGGTTGTGCTTTGATCAATTTCCAATCCATTGTATACTTAATTAAATGAATATCCAAAATGATTTTTTTTTTCTGAGTTGCTGAAATTTACTTTTAATAGATAATAATATCCAAAAGAGAGTGAAAATTATTCCCTTATATCTCTAACTATTTTCCAAAACCAAAATTATTAGTACAAGTTACCCAATATACAAAAATCCTTATATGGTGATATTATAAATTAACCTCTAAAACCTCATCCAACATTCAACTTAAACCATTTACAAAATGGTTAACATAATAGAATTTACAACTAATCAAGATCCAAAACATTAGAAATAAGGTCACTAAATTTTCGAAATGAACATAACCTTAATCTCATAAATAATATATGTTTCTCTTAATAATCACACACTAAATATGTGAATACATTCATCATGTATTCTCTAATAACATGGAAATAACCTATATTTCTAAAAAAACAATTGAAAACAAGTATTGTCCCTTATTCCATAAGTAAAAATTAGATTAATAGATATATTTTCTATACAAAATGTGTCTTAAATACAATTAATGATAGTATAAACTATATTTTCAACAAATTATTAATATGATCCTTGGTAGCAAGCACGGTTCAACTTACATTATCTGTATCAATAATCTCTTTATCCTAACACCATTATCTCAATATCAAGAAAATATTAATGAATAATTTTTTTAAATCGTGTTCTTGTTAAGAAATCCAAATTTCCACTAAATCTCTTTTCTTATTACAATTAAAAATATGATTTCAAATTCTCAGGTAAATAGTATTGTAGTACAATCCTTATACCATTCATAATTCTTACAACCCAGATATCATTAACAAAATACATAAATGACATAATTATTGAATCCAAATAGAATAAAATTAGTCATTCCTCTTCATATATGGTAGTTTACTAAGATTAAACAGGACCCAGTAGCTTCTCTTGAGGTATATTCCATTTATATTTGATACATTAGTTTTTATAGTTCCTCGTTTCCATGAAATTAAATAATTTAACATTGGAAACTTTTTCAATTCCTTTATAAACATGATTATATTGTAATTTCTCTCCACTGTAGTAGAAACCCTTTATTCCCCTCAAGAATGCTGTATGGTTTTACTTTCCATAAATTACCACATATTTTAAAACCCTTGTTTCTGTTCCATTTATTTGTCCCTTTTTCTTATCATCCTCTTGTTATGTTGTTTCCATTAGAATCCATAATACTCAATGAATATATTATTATTCATATTATATAATGATATTATTTCCTCCTATGATAAGAATTTTTTGGATGTTATTTAACTTTTACTAATTATATTAAAACTATCAAAAAATGATTATTCTTACACTTTTGTTTACGTGGATTAATGTGGTACACATTCTACCTACTAGGATACAGTTCTAAATGATGGAATGCACTATATTAGATCATATAAATAAGAAACATAATGTAAAGTCTCAAATATTAATAAATAATCAACATAAATTTAAAATTTTATTCATATCTAATATTATAATTATAATCATGGTTTCTATGGGTATATCTATTTTTTCAAAACATTCATAATTTTTTTAAATAAAATATAAATTTTCCTATGTGTATCCCCTAGGAGTTTCAAACCATGTTCATAGTAGGGAAAATTTTCATACACAGTGTTATGATCATGTAAATCCCAATGTGTCTTTTTGGGAGTTATTACCCCTAGGTTCATATGTTCCATAACCATATCCACTTGTAAAATTAAGACATGAATGTGTTTCAATGAAAACCCACATAACATCTACTTTAAAAAAACATTTTTATGTTCTTGTGTACTTATAGAAATATTCTATCATAGTTTTATGATCCCTATTAAATGGTTTTCTAAAATTTAGTTCACAATGTTTTTACTAAACTTCATCAGAAAATAACTATAATGACCCAACCCCCAATAGCTCAAATTTGGTTCTTATTTTGTTACATTGGCATAATATAAAAATAATTACATCCCAAAAGACTGAATTTTTTATTAGATTTATAAAATTAAATAAATACATGATTATTTCATTACAATTGATTATAAAAATTAGAAAATATATTTTCTAGAATAAAATTATTCCCTATAAAATATTATGGGATATCAAACATCCTAAACTTCATTGGTTCTTATGGAAAGTGATCAATATAAGGGTGAGATAAAATACTCATTAAGGGTTATGTATAAAGAAAGATATCATGAATAAATAACTATATTCAACATGGAATGTTATTTGAATGAAATACATTTATTTTAATCAATAAATTGATAATAAAGTAGTAGTAATAAATGATTATCATGTAATACCATATAAATAATCACATGGTCTTGGAAACATAATGATGGATATTCTAACTAATCAAATAATCATATGGAATAATAATAATTGAATTAGTAATTATGGAATGAATAATGTTAAATGTATTAATTGTTAAGATATATTATCAAGATAATTATTATCATGATATATTATAAAGATTTTTTAAATATATGGGTAGAAAACCATCTGATTTGGCTAAATAATTTGTCTCATGAGACCTATCGATGCATCTAGGGGCTATAGAATGTATGGAACCCACCAATCTCATACAACATCCATTTCATTCTTCAAATGAAATGGATGCATATAATCAACATGAAAATTAATATTTAAAAACTAGTATTTGATATGTTAATACTTTCCCCAATAAATAAACATAACCATAAAACCATTCAAGTAATATGGAGAATGGTATCAAAATAACACATTTACTGTTAAATAGATCATAAAAATTCCAATTAAATAATAAAGATGATATCAATACAACATGTCCCTAGTGGATCGTATGTAAATTACTTTTTTAGTGTTGATAATGAATACAAATACCATAAAAATTAAATTATATAAATTTTTGAGGAAAGTATTAATATCATTTTGAAAATAGATTTATTTACATAAAATAATTTTAAAATAATTTTCTTTTAAATAACCTTTAAAAAAATTGATTAAAAATATCCTTGAAAACATTCAAATGAAGCTTTAAGGAAATTATATTCATGATTGAAGGTAATTGAATACATGGCTTATAAGTTTAATAGAACATTTTTTTTGTGCTGTAAAAAGTTTAGGAAAGTTCCTTGTTCAAAAATTATAAGAATATTCCATTAATGTTTTTGATAAAATCCAAACATGCACTATTTTGAAAATGTCACAAGTTTCCTCTTAAAATATTAAGAGTAAATTAGGGTTAAATTTAATTTATCTAATCATTTTGAAAAGGTTGAAAATATTTTTTGAAAAAGATTTAGAAAGCATGGTTTGGGAAGAAAATAATGTTCCGGCTGAATAGAAAAATGAAGATGGATTTTGTCATAAAAAAATAATAAATTTAAGTATAAAATATTTTTAAAATGGTAAAATGCATAAATATATTATAATATAAGTATAATATATTAAAATTAAATGTTATTATTATAAAATGGTTAATAATTTCCATCCATTGAAATTAAAAAATAAATTATCCCGATTAAAATGAAATTGTAAAGTAAGCCCTTAAAATGATCATAACATTATAATGAGAATTAATCTATTAAAAAATTTTCTTAAAAATTGAATCAACATAAAAAAACTAAAAATACATAATATTTTAATAAAAAATCATTATACATCAAATCATTCAAAGAAATAATCAATGAAGTTGAATTTTAATCCAATGAATAGAAATTGAGTTAATAAATCCCTTACCTCATGCATCCTTTTGATTGATAATTATTTAACCTCCAATATAGTGGTTTCAAACATATTATTAAATACCACTATAAACATTTTAATGTTTATAATATCATATTATAACATCTTATGACCAATTTATTTGAAATCATTCATTGTTTTGGTTATTTGTGGTGTTAATTGATTTGTTTTCTCATGAATGTTTCATCATGAATGATCATCTTCTTACACATATCATATTGTTATATCATCTATAGAATAATAAAAATTTAATAATTATCATTTTTTTTACATCAATTAAACTTTTAAACCAAATAATTTTTCAAGGTTATAAAAAATTAAGTTTGTTATGATCAACGGGACGGTATACCATACGTGCTCATGTGTAACGTCTTGATTTTTGAATGACCATTATGGAAAAGAGTTATATAATATTTTATCACTAAATAATGATAATAATATTAGATATACCACATTATTTCTTTAAATTAACTTACATATATCATCCATGTTGTGTGGTGATTAAAAGAGAGGAACATCGCTTTGTCAAGTTGGTAGTCCACATGTACACAAACGATGTTATCACATCTATGTGAGTAAAAGGTAAGAAAAAATTGATATATAATATATTTACATAATAATTAATATTTAAATTATATCATAATTATGTCATTTATGTCACATATAATTATTATCATTAATTATATTAAATTATATGTAATTACATAGTGAATGATTAATCACCTCAAATCGTGAGGCAGTAGTCTGTCGTACACACGAGGAACCTTATCATATCCCCTATAGATTGTAAGATAATATATATATATATATATTATAATTTTAGTGGTATTAATAAGTTATTAATGTAATATATTTATACTTTATATACTTCATAATACCCAACCTTGAATGGTTTTAATGTAAGAACAAATGACATAGGTTTGTGAGGAACTAGTATGTCGTACACATGAACAATGATTTTTAATCACTTTTAATAGAAGTGGGGATAAATGTAGGTAATAATCTTATCATAAAAATGCCTTTATATATGTATGATACAAAGTTTATTATATAATCATGGTTTAATAATAACTTATGGGGGTGGATAAAGAAATAAAATAAAGACGGTCATTGAAGAAAATTACCTCTTCTTCAGGTATCCTTATTTTGTTTACAGTAAATCATTTTTGGATTTATTTATACCCAAAATAAGTCTTCTAGGATAAGTAAATGGAAATTTTTAAGTTATTTGGGTAGTAATTGTCTAAACCAAAGAGTCTTTATGGTGTTAATAATAGAGGATAGTGGTGGCCTTTTATAAGTGTGGTAAGTTTCACCCTAGTAATTTTATTAGATGATTCAATCATTCCAATGTTTTTATAATCTAAAAATGTAAAACAAGGTCCATTATCTATTCTATAATAAATGAGGTATTAATATTTCAATAAATATGTTTGTTGGAAATGTTTTTAGGTCATTTTTAACCACTATATTCTTAGTTTAACACCAATGTAAATATACTTTTACCTAAATCACAGTAATTATTCTTTACATTTTTCACTATTTATTATGGTAAAAAATTAGGTTGACAATTTTATAAATTATAAATTATACATAATAAAAATATGGAATTCATTTTTTCAAATTCAATTCATAGAATAAAAAAATACATTTAAAATTAATCCCATTGAGAGGATGAGAAAACAAGTTTTTAAAGAGAAAATATCTAATCATATTCAATGTTTTTTTTATGAAACATAAATATGAAAATGATGAAAAATAAATAAATAATATTAATTTATATAAAATTTACCATATTCTACTTTAAAACCAATTAAAAATATAATTTATCCATATAATTTATTTAAATTACAGGGCAATTTTGATTAAAATTCATTACTTTACACTATTCATCGAAAAATGAAATATTTCATAAAATTCCCAAGAATTCAACCTAAGATAATTTTGGTATTCATGTTTAAAAATTTATTTTTTGAAAAAAATTAATTTTGTAGAAGTGGTGTAAATTAGTTTTAAAATATGAAAAAAATAATGGTTAAACCATATTTTATAAAAAGATAGTTTTTTAGAACATTTATTTTTATTTTTCAATTATATTTATTATATTTCAAATGAATTGATGACCATTATTTTCATAATTTAGTTATTAATATTCATACCTTACAATTTAATGTTTAGGTTATGACTATTATATTATGTAATAATATCTTAATAATATTTCACATTTAATTTATATTTTGTGTTGTGGGTCATGTATCATAAGAATTGTATTACAGGGAATGAATGCTAAACATTGTTTTGCGTGTAACATAAAATAAACTCACTATTTTGTGTAATTAAATATATTTAAGTGATTAAATTTATTAAAAAATAAGTATATCATAAATTTTTGGTTGTTATATTTTCTTCAAGGCATAATGTTTCATGTTTCATATGCTATCTAATATAATGTTCTTATTTAGAATATCATATTCTTACAGAAAAAACTGAGATCTGAAAAGCCCTTACAACATAAGTAATATGTAAATAAAAATAACATGACTGATATATTTTTAAATGGAAATGTAAATAAAGTTATTAAGTGTGATTTATGGTAAAATAATTTACTTTTTTATTAATTAAATAATATCAAATAACAATAGGTTCAAAATATTAAATTATAACTTAGGGGAAGTAAATTAGGATGCAAATTCTTACCTTTTCTCTCAATTTTTACAGTGGTTATTTAACTTCCTATATAATAAATATAAAAATCATAAATAATTTTTTTATAAATTTCTTTTTATTAATTACTTAATATACTCTTCAGTTATAATCATATAATATAAATTTATTTGTTATTTAAGGTTGATTTTCATCATTGGGTGTAAGTGATTTTGATTATTTTATACATGATTTAAATTTTTTACATTAATACATATTCTTTGATAAAAATTTAATAATTGTTGGATTTTAAAAGGTGCTATAATAGATACGTTAAAGATATTAATAAATTTCTATTTTTATTCCACTTCATGTTTAGTTCATAATTCTTTAAGACAGAATTAGTGACAATATTATTTCAATAAATTATTATAAAACAAATTTCTTTAATAATAATTAGATAAATATTAATATAACCATATTTTAACCTCAATCATTTCATTAACATAATTTTAATACTTTATGTTTATCTTCTAATCATCCAAGTACAGTGGTGATGAAAAATGAAATTCTTCAGTCCATGAAGGCAACTGTATGCACATACACACAGATGATGTTTTTTGTTTTCAATAGAAAATAATAATATAGAAATTTATTTATATTTTTATAGTTTCTATAATTTTATAAATATGTTTTATATTTACTAAATACCTCTTTTTATCCATCCATGTATGTCAGCGATGAAACATAAAACATGTCATTCATAGAGGTGGTTTCTCTTAAGTGAAACAAATGGTGTTTTCATTTTTCAAATGGCTGGAAAGAATGTATAAAATAGTCATTACATAAAAATTATAGCATCGTAGTAAAATTATTATACCAATGTAATTATTTTATCATGTTCATAATTTTTTTTGGTTATGTAGAATAAAAATATTGAAATAGAAAGAAAAAATGAATGATTGGGAATTTTTACGTCACACCTTGGAACAACTCCATTGAAAATCAAATTAATCCTTTAAAGGGTGATGCTTTTATGAAAAAAGTTCCTCTAAGAAGTTTATAGGGTATTTAATGAGGTAATTTGGTATATTTGTTCTCAAACTATGTGGATTAAGGTGTCAAGGGAAGTGGGGTGGTGAAGGGGTCCTTCTAAAAGTGGGATAAGTAATGTTTTTGTAATAATATGTTTAATATTCAAGGTATGTGGAAATAATAGTGGAAAATAAATGAGAGTGTGTATTTTAGGGTAAATAAATCCATAAATAACTCATTTTGATACATTTATAACATGTTTTATATATTTTACCATTTAATTCAACACTTTATCAGTTTTAACTTCGTCATTAGTGTGTGCCCTAGGTGGTCCACTACAGCCTCGGGGTTTTGAGTAGGCAGCGATGACATCTATGTTCTGGTTTGATGTATTTTCAGAGTTCTTCGTCACTTGGGTGGGATTCGGCATGGGGATGGGTTCTTAATCTTGGATCTTTTCCATTTTCTTTATATTGAGTTTGGATTTTTCTGTTGTTGCTCAAGTGTTGGTTCAGTTTCTGGATTTTTCGTTAGAGTGTTGTGGATGAATCGGCTTCGGGGATCTCCTTGCCTAGCGTTGCTCGACAATGGGTACTGATCTTCTGTCATTTTGGAGATATGATGCTTGCTGCTTGGTCGATTTGTATTTTGTCATTGGTGTCTTGGTCAGTTTGATTTGGGTGTTTTGGGTTTTTGAATTGTGAAGAACTAGCAATGGTTTGTAGTTGTGCGTCGGTATAGAGGTGGCGCTGTGGTAGAAGTAGGAACTGTAACACCCCAGGTAAATAATTAATATGACATCTTTATATTTATCCATATTTGTGAATAAAATATTAATATTACTTTAATGGGGATGCTATGCTCGATGGCGTACCCAATACGCAACAACGAGTTTCTTGGGAATCTTACGTTGCACTCTAATAATAAAATAATATTATTTTAAATGGTAGTTAACGCCTAGTCGTTGTAATGGCAGGAATGAACAGAACTAATTACAAAATGATTATATATGTTTTTCAAATATTTTTACTCTTTACAATAAATGTTAGAGGATTAAAAATGCAAATGAATCCAATTTTTAAGCGTAAACATTCTAATATTCTTTAAAAGGTCGATAAACCACCTATTGATGGCGAAACCATTTTAAATCCAATTTTTGAAAATTTTATAAGCTCTATTTTTCAAAATAAACATATTATTTATGATTGGGACATTGAAATTTACCTTGGGTTAATTTTTGGTATGTTTCTCACAATGTTCATTTTTCAATGAATAGTGAAAAATACTGCATTTTACATCAAAAATGCTTTTTCATATAATTTAATTATATGGTTAAATTATCTTTTTAATTTGTTTTAAAGTGTAATTAGAATATATTTTTACCATGTAATTCAATTATGGTCATTAGGATTAATTTCACTTTGGAATTAGGCATAAACAAGTGCCAAACTTTTCATAAATATTGTTTCTAAAAAACCCGCTATTTGTTTTGACAACGCGAAGCTTTATTAAATTAATTATTGCAATTTATGTGTTTGGAATTTGGTAAAATGAATTAAATATTTGGAATCATAAGGTCAAAATTATGTAATTAATACTCTTTTGTTTTTGGACATTATGAATAGTAACGACGGTAATTATCTTTAATTATCTTTATTAATGAGTAATCAGGTAGTTAATGAAAATAAGATAATATCATAATAATAAAAAATGACCACAAAAGGTGTTCTAAGTCTACTGTTTGTCTCATGGCCGACCATGGGATGCCTTGTGAAAAACTTGGGGGCCCCATGAAATCACTTTTGTGAAAAAAGTGACTTTTTATCTTTTTATTTTTAAAGAATGTTAAATGTAACAAAGAATGTATCACCTAAGTAAAATATTTTTAATTTTGTCTACATATATGATCTTTTGGACTATAAATATTCATTATAAATATAAAACAATTTCCTACATCATAGTAGTTTGTTTATAATTTTTAGACATTAAATAAATTAAATTATTTATGACATGATGATGATGCAGCGATGACCTCATTATTTAACGATTTAAATAAAATGGAAATATAAAGTAAAATCTAAGACCTAAACATGTCCAAAACCAATTGGATGGGCGGATTTAGAACCCTTATCATCTTATCCTCGAAACACATCAATTTGGGACCATTAAAATCCTAAAATCATTTGAAAATAAAGTTACATTTTATACCTTTCCAAGAGTGCCCCTCCTCTCCTCTTATAAAAGTCCCCCACCTCTACCTCCTTACCCACACTTAAAAAGCCTTTGGCTCAGCCAAACCCTGCCCATTTTGTCTTTCAACATCCCTCTATTACTCCTTGAAGCCTCACATTGGGCATAAGTCTTCCCAAGGAAGCCTTTGAGCTCAAATCTAAGAGAGTTACCCGATTTTAAGGTAATGTCTTCACTTGAGTCCTTTTGTTTTATTTTGCTCTTCCAACCCCCTAAACTATTTTTATTCATTTCTTTTGTAACAACTACAGTATCTTAAATATACTAGGATGTTTTTATAAGATTTATTCGAGCTACACTTACATACACCTATATATATGATATATAATATGTTTATATGATATATAATATGTTTATGTTTTACTTAAGCTTCTGTATTTTTCATTTATGTCATACCTTTATGGTTTCCATTATGGTTAAACACGATATCTTCATTTAAAGAAGTGCGGACTACCGCCCCCTCAAAGTGATGTAATTCGTTAATGCCATATGTGGGACGTATAAAAGATGGATTTAAAGTTATTATATATGATGTAATACTGGAATTATAATATACCTTTATATCATTGTTATTTTCTTTCCATTAAATTATGAGATAGAAATTAAAGTAGCGTTCATGCGTACGTACGGCTTACCGTCTCCATGAACGGTGCATTTCATTTATTATCCCCAAATGTAATGTATTATTATGAGTACATATATATAATGGATATATAAAATTTATGTTACATCTAAATGATTAATATAAATCTGGAATTAAAATATACATACCTCTTATATAGTTTTAATTACATTAATATGACATTAAAATGAAAGTAGTGTTCATGCGTACGTACGGCTTACCATCTCCATGAACGGTGCATTTCATTTCTTTCCTCTAAATGATTATGTGATATTATAAAAAAATGTATATTCTGGATATATATGATATATATGATATCCAAATCAGGAATGTCATTCTGGATATAAAGAACCTTTGACCAAACGAACAACATGTAATCGTAAGAAGTCCACTTTCAACTTAAGAACCAAATACCGACAAAACAAACATTATTAACATAATGATTACATAATGTTTATAACATTGAAATAAGTGATATAAAAGGAATAATAGGCTTGAAAAAGGTTCTTAATCAAGTAGAAATTAACTCAAGTTTATTATTCAGGATATTAAATAATGATCGAGTCAAGTCGGACCCGAGGTAAGGGATCATACTCCTCTCTTTCTTTTTAAGTACGCTCTTTTATGTCATTCCTTTTAAAGCTCGTCTTTCTTCTTATTGGGATGTTATTTTATATTAATCTTACTATAATTTTTATGTTCATATGATGAGAGACCCTATTCTCTCTCATCAATCCATTTTGGAAGCTTTGAGTGGTGCTGTTAGGCTGCCGAATTTTCGTAAGAGATCTAACCTCTCTCTTTATTTTCAAGTACTCTTCTTTATGTCACTTCTTTTAAGCTCCTATTTGTTATGTTGGGGGATGTTATTTTATATTACTCTTTCTGTAAAATTTATGTTAATATGATGAGAGACCCTATTTGATCTCATCAATCCATTTTTGTATGTTTATCTGGCGCTGTTAGGCTGTCGAGTTTTCGTAAGGGATTTTTCATCTCACTTTTATTCCTGTGAGATTTATGCTACATTTGCCACAATTTCCATTGAGTCGTGTATATACTGCCCATTATTTTACTCATTGTGTAATATACTCTCATTTATGAGTATTTACATCAATGTTGTATTGTCCTTCTTTCACGGGGTGCATGTCTCGAAAGATACCCATGTCGGTAAGGGAACCTTTCACCCTCCTTTTTTAAAGACTTCTTTTGTTGGGTCTTTTAATTTACATATTTTTATGTTGGGATATGTTCTCATATATCCTTATTGATGTAAATTTTATGTCCAAGTGATTAGATACCCTTTTTATCTCTCATAAACTCATTTTCTGAATTTTGTAGTGACGTTGTTAGGCTGTCAAATTTTTGCAAGGGAACTTCTTAACCCAAATTTGATTGTTTGGGATAATCTTGTACTCCTTGAATATGTCATTATATGAATATGTGTGAATAACCTCTGATTTTTTTACACTTAATATCCACTTATATTGGGTTTATTCATTTGTCACACATAATTATGTAATTGATTTATCCTTAAACCAAGGATACCGTCTTTGTAAGGGACTTCGTCTCAATATCCATTCATTGAGGCATATTTTGTTTTATACACAACCTTTTTTATACGGTGTATAAACCCCTTTGACTTTTACGTTTATTCAAAATAAATCTTTTATCTATGAATCATTTTACTAAATGACAAAAAGGAATGTTTCTTTTTACATACGCGGTGACAATGACCTTTTCTGCCACCGCAAGTATTATTTGATCTTTGGATTCCCTAACAAGCCGTAATGTTTTTAAAATAACATAAATACCATAAACTTTTTTTTTGTATTTTGGTATTGAAAATGGTTTTGATAAAGGATTCTATTATGTCAATATATTTAAATTATATATTGTGATTGAAATGTGGAAATGTTATCATTCCTTTATGTTGGTTTTATGTGTTATAATTTTATAATGGTACTTGGACATTTTACGGTTAGTTTCGTGATAAACCATATTATGGGTGGTGCTGTGAATACCTGGACGGGTGGTTACGTTATAACCTCCAATGCGTTGGGTATAGAAGTCGGCCGTATGACTATTCCATTAAGTATGTATGGAAGTTGTCCGAATGGCTATTCCATTAAGTGATAAGTGTGGAAGTCGACCTTATGGTTATTCCACATAAGTATGTTTATGTCCCAAGTTACCTTTATATGTTATGAGTTCTTTATATGGGTTTTATGGTAATCGTTTGGTTACAGAAGGGTAAGTAATGAACTTGTATTCATTGACGAGTTTTTACTACTTAGAAAAGGTGAAAAGTATTACTTTGATAAAGTATACGTGGTTTACTTGTTGTTTTGAAAAAAACTAACAGTTTTCATTCTTTGTGTATCCCTTACTAAGATTTTTATGCTCACCACAAGTTTTTTTGAAATGTTCTTCACAGGACTTATTGTGGAATAGGGTCAAGGATGGGATCAAGGGAATGTCATGCTATATAAAACATGGAACTAGACATGTATCTTTTTAAGTGTTTTTTTATTCTATGGAAACTCAGTAGTAGTGTCTACTTTGTAATCTTTTGAGATGTAACAATTATGTCCTAATTCTCTAAAACACTAAACCTGAAAAGTTCCTCAATGTGAATTATTCATTTAATTCAATATTAATTAACGTTTGAGTCTGGGGCCTTATAGTTGGTATCAAAGGTTAGTTTAGATAAATTTAGAAGTTAGGGTATTCTTTAAGAATGAGTGACATTACCATAATGGTTAGGATTTCAGAAAGAGTCCTAGTTTTAGATAAAGTGAATGAGTAAGTATATCTTAGTGTTTATCTTCCTCATTAGTACATGATGGTTTTGTGGATATACTCACACTGACCTTTTTGGTTTTAGTAAATGTCTGGATCTAGCAGGCACCAAAGTAACAGTGGATGTGAAGGAAACTGTGATAGTTTTTTGAGCAAGAAACTGAATGACATGGGAGCTGTAATGAGAACTCTTGTGATTATCCTCAACCAACTATATGGAGTCATTATTGACCACCTAAACCTTGGTGATTTATCTAAGGAATCATATGTGCGAGAAACAAATCCCTATGTAACTACAGGTAATAATCATAAAGGTAAGTGTGTTCAAAAACCAATGTGTCAAAAATGTGGAAAGAAACAACTAGGAAAATGTTTTAAAGGGACAGAAATATGCTATAGATGTGGAAATGAAGGTCATAAAGCAAGAACCTGCCATGGAAAAAGGAAGCATCCAGTTGACTCAAGTAAACGGAAAGAAGTTCATTCTGAGGGATTAATTTAATGTTTTAAAGGTGGTGTGCATGGTCATTATGCAAACACATGTCCTATGAAGAAGTTTCGTGAATGGGATCGCCAAGATCATACAAATTTTCATTTACCAATACCTAATGCCATTCCGATTGAGGATGAAGAAACTGAAAATGACCAATCAAAGGTATGGTTTATTTCATAACTATTGTTTTCCTATTTTGGAATCATAGGATATGATTCATGATTTTGTTTGTAGGAAAGAAGTCTTTCAGAATAAGTTGGAAAGGAATGGTTAATGGATCATGAAGAATGATGAATGAGTAAGATGTCAACATATAAGGGCTTCAAGAGTTATGGTGAAATTTTTAAGAGTATTAAGTCTCTTTTGATGAAGGTGTTACATTAGAAGAATTTTTATAGTATGTGTAACCCTGATGTTTAATATATGAAAATTTTATTTAAGGAATAGTTATCTGTTCTTTTGTGGACATTGTTATAAAGAACCATTTGGGTTTATATGATCCTTACTTTTGAGGTAATTATGAGTTACTATATGTTATGATGGATGTGAAAGGCTTGAGATAAAATTGAGGTTAAATTATGTTATGGTTATTTTTTATGATTTTATCTCTTTTTGGGGAATGATTTGAGAATTATATAGTTTTGGAAAAAGGACAACACGCAGACCATGTGACAACTCGTCGCGTCGGACAAAGCTGCGGTAATCGAACCCACAACCAAAGTGCAATTGGTATTTATCGCCTACTAGTGGACTACGTGAAGTCCCTGGTTAGTTTGACTGATTCTTTTTAGTTATATGATTTTATGAATTAAGAGTAAGTTGATTTTGGGTTATCTTTGGATATTTATTAACCTATCATGGAGGATATGTGATTAGGTTAATTACATCTCAATACGAGACATTAAGAGAAAATGATGTTGTTTGGAGATAAATGTTATGATTTAACATGGAAGACTATGTGACTAAATCCTTAAATTATTTGGGTTTCAATCTTAGTTTGCTTTACTTTGAATAATTTTATGGACAAATTGATTATCGAATGGTCCTCGTTGAACTTTGGGTTTTGTTGGACAAATTTTGGAGATTAAGAATAGATTTTATTTTTATAAAGGGTTATCCTTTTCTGGATTATCTGATCTTGTACTAACCTTTTTGGTTTTGTTTTTGGTTAAAGTCTAAAGACATGGGAAGTATATAGTTCTCTTTTATGGATTAGATGATTCTCTAGAAGTTGATTATAGTACTCTTAATGTCAACAAGTCTTCTTAAATACTCATCTTTTGGAAAAAATATGAGTTTGTGTAAGGAATCTAATAAAAGTTGAAAGTCAACATGATAAGTGATTATGTTTCCTTATGAATAAATTCCTCAATAAAAAGTAACTTAAGACAAAAATGTTGTCTATTAACTTTTCCTACTGGGGAATCGAATACTGTTTAACCCATCACAAGTTTGTGATTTTCTTGTGGTTAACTTTATCCTAAACATGTTTTCTATCACTTTCCATCAGAACATGACCCTTTGTTTTTTTCCTCCATGTCCATATTTTCATATTTGGAATCCTAGTATGGGTTAACTCGGGTGTCCTTTGTACTTATCTTTATTTATTTTAATGTTATTGTTTTACCGACTCTTGTTCCGATGTGGGACTTTCAAGGATGTTTCCATGCCCAATTTTAAAATTGTGAGGACTCAATTCCCAAAAGGGGGGAAGGATGTAACACCCCAGGTAAATAAATAATATGACATATTTATATTTATCCATATTTGTGAATAAAATATTAATATTACTTTAAAGGGGATGCTATTCTCGATGGCGTACCCAATATTCAACAACGAGTTTCTTGGGAATCTTACGTTGCACTCTAATAATAAAATAATATTATTTTAAATGGTAGTTAACGCCTAGCCATTGTAATGGCAGGAATGAATAGAACTAACTACAAAATGATTATATATGTTTGTAAAATATTTCTACTCTTTACAATAAATGTTAGAGGATTAAAAATGCAAATGAATCCAGTTTTTAAGCGTAAACATTCTAATATTCTTTAAAAGGTTGATTAACCGCCTTTTGATGGCGACCCTTTTTAAATACACTTTTTGAAAATTTTATAACAACTATTTTTCAAAATAAACATATTATTTATGATTGGGACATTGAAATTTACCTTGGGTTAATTTTTGGTATTTTTCTGACATTGTTCATTTTTCAATGAATAGTGATAAATACTGCATTTTACATCAAAACTTCTTTTTCATATAATTTAATTATATGGTTATATTATATTTTTAATTTGTTTTAAAGTGTAATTATAATATATGTTTACCATTTAATTCAATGATGGTCATTGGGATTAATTTCACCATGGAATGAGGCATAAACAAGTGCCAAACGTTTCATAAATATTGTTTTTAAAAAACCCGCTATTTGTTTTGACAACGTGAAGTTTTTTTAAATTAATTATTGCAATTTATGTGTTTGGAATTTGGTAAAATTAATTACATATTTGGAATCAGAAGGTCGAATTTTTGTAAGTAAGACTCTTGTTTTTGGACATTATGAATAGTAACGACGGTAATTATCTTTAATTATCTTGATTAATGAGTAATCGGGTATTTAAAGAAAATAAGATAATATCATAATAATAAAAAATGACCACAAAATGTGTCCTAAGGATACAAGTTGTCTCATGGCCGGCCATGGGATGCCTTTTTCCAAACTTGGGGGCCCCATGGAATCACTTTTGTGAGAAAGTGACTTTTTAACTTTTTATTTTTAAAGAATGTTAAATGTAACAAAGAATGTATCACCTAAGTAAAATATTTTTAATTTTGTCTACATAAATGATCTTTTGGACTATAAATATTCAATGGAAATATAAAAATATTTCATACATCATAGTAGTTTTTTATAATTTTTAGACATTAAATAAATTAAATTATTTATGACATCATGATGATGCTGCGATGACCTCATTATTTATCGATTTAAATAAAATGGAAAGATAATGTAAGATCTAAGACCTAAACATGTCCAAAACCTATTGGATGGGTGGATTTCGAACCCTTATCATCTTATACTCGAAAGACATTAATGTGGGACCACTAAAATCCGAAACTCATTTGAAAATAAAGTTACATTTTATACCTTTCCATGTGTTCCCCTCCTCTCCTCTTATAAAAGGCCCCCACCTCTACCTCCTTACCCACACATCAAAAGTATTTGGATCGGCAAAACCCTGCCCATTTTGTCTCTCTAAATACCTCTCTTATTCCTTGAAGCCTCACTTTGGGCAGAAGTCTTCCCAAGGAAGCCTTTGAGCTCAAATCTAAGAGAGTTGCACGATTTTATGGTAATGTCGTCACTTGAGTCCTTTTGTTTTATTTTGCTTCTCCAACCCCCTAAACTCTTTTTATTAATTTAATTTTTAACAACTACAGTATCTTCAATACACTATGATGTTTTTATAATAAGGATTAGAGCTACACTTACACACACCTACATCTAATGGTTAAAGAAGAAACTGTTTCCGTGGATGGAAAATTTCTGCCTCTCGAAACGATGATTGTTCAACATTCTTTTAACACCTTCAAAGGTGGCCATTAGGAGGAAAATATACTTATATATGATATATAATATGTTTATGTTTTACTTAAGCTTATGTATTTTTCATTTATGGCATACCTTTATGGTTTCCATTATGGGTAAACGCGATATCTTTATTTAAGGAAGTGCGGACTACAGCCCCCTCAAAGTGATGTGATTCGTTAATGCCATATGTGGGACGTATAAGGATGGATTTAAAGTTATTATATATGATGTTATACTGGAATTATAATATACCATTATATCATTATTATTATTTTCCATTAAAGTATGAGATAGACATGAAATTAGCGTTCATGCGTACGTACGGCTTATCGTCTCCATGAACGGTGCATTTCATTTCTTATCCCCAAATGTAATGTATTATTATGAGTACATATATATAATGGATATATATGATGTATGTTAAATCTAAATTATTAATATAATTCTGGAATTAAAATATACATACCTCTCATATAGTTTTAATTCCATTAATATGATATAGAAATGAAAGTAGCGTTCATGCGTATGTACGGCTTACCATCTTCATGAATGGTGCATTTCATTTATTTCCTCTAATTGATTATGTGATATTATAAATACATGTATATGCTGGATATATATGATATATATGATATAAAAATCAGTAATGTCATTCTGGATATAAAGAACCTTTGACCACATGAACAACATGTAATTGTAAGAAGTCCACTTTCGACTTAAGAACCAAATATCGACAAAACAAACATTATTAACTTAATGATTGCATAATGTTTATAACATGGAAATAAGTTATATAAAAGTAATAATAAGGTTGAAAAGGTTCTTAACCAAGTATAAATTAACTCAATTTTATTATCCAGGAGATTAAAGAATGATCGAGTCAAGTTGGACCCGAGGTAAGGGATCATACTCCTCTCTTTCTTTTTAGGTATGCTCTTTTATGTAATTTATTTTAAAACACATATTTCTTGTTATTGGGATGTTATTTTATATTACTTTTACTGTAATTTTTATGTTCATATGATGAGATACCATATTCTCTCTCATCAATCCATTTTGGAAGTATTGAGTGGTGCCGTTAGGCTGCCGAATTTTCGTAAGAGATCTAACCTCTCTCTTTCTTTTCATGTACTCTCCATTATGTCACATCTTTTAAGCTCCTATTTGTTATGTTTGGGGATGTTATTTTATATTCCTCTTTTTTTAAACTTTATTTTAATATGATGAGATACCCTATTTGATCTCATCAATCCATATTTGTAAGTTTTATGTGGCGCCGTTAGGCTGCCAAGTTTTCGTAAGGGATTTTTCATCTCACTTTTATTCCCATGAGATTTATGCTACATTTTCCACAATTTCCTTTGAGTGGTGTATGTACTTCCCATTATTTTAATCATTGTGTAATATACTCTCATTTATGAGTATTTATATCAATGTTTTATAGTCCTTCTTTCACGGGGTTCATGTCTCGAAAGATACCCATGTCGGTAAGGGAACCTTTCACCCTCCTCTTTTTAAAAGACTTCTTTTGTTGGGTCTTTTAATTTACATATTGTTATGTTGGGATATGTTCTCATATATCCTTATTGATGTAAATTTTATGTCCTCATGATGAGATACCCTTTTTATCTCTCATCAACTCATTTTTTGAATTTTGTAGTGACGCCGTTAGGCTGTCATATTTTTGCAAGGGAAATTCTTAACCCAAATTTGTTTCTTTGGGATAATCATGTACTCCTTGAATATGTAATTATATGAATATGTGTGAATAAAATATGATTTTTTTACACTTAATATCCACTTATATTGGGTGTATTCATTTTTCACACATAATTATTTAATTGATTTATCCTTAAACTAAGGATACCGTCTTTGTAAGGGACTTTGTCTAAATCTCCATTCATTGAGGAATATTTTGTTTTATACACAACCTTCTTTTATATGGTGTATAAACCCCTTTGACTTTTACGTTTATTCAAAAGGAATCTTTTATCTATGAAGTGTTTTACTAAATGACAAAAAGGAATGTTTCTTTTTACGTACGCGGTGACAACGACCTTTTCCGCTGCCACGAGTATTATTTGATCTTTGGCTTCCTCAACAAGCCGTAATGTTTTTAAAATAAAATAAATACCATATACTTTTTTTTGTATTTTGGTATTGAAAATGGTTTTGATAAAGGATTATATTATGTTAATATATTTAAATAATATATTGTGATTGAAATTTGGAAATGTTATCATTCCTTTATGTTGGTTTTATGTGTTATAATTTTATAATGGTACTTGTAAATTTTACGGGTGGTTACGTGATAAACCATATGACGGGTGGTGCCCTGAATACCAGGACGGGTGGTTACATTATAACCTCCAATGCATTGGGTATGGAAGTTTGTCGTATGGCTATTCCATTAAGTATGTATGAAAGTTGGCCGAATGGCTATTCCATTAAGTGATAAGTGTGGAAGTCGACCTTATGGTTATTCCACTTAAGTATGTTTATGTCCCAAGTTACCTTTATATGTTATGTGTTCTTTATATGGGTTTTATGGTAATATTTTGGTTACATAAATGTAAGTAATGAACTTTTATTTAGTGAAGAGTTTTTACTACTTCGAAAAGGTGAAAAGTATTACTTTAATAAAGTATACATGGTTTACTTGTTGTTTTGAAAAAACTAACAGTTTTCATTCTTTGTGTATCCCTTACTGAGCTTTTTATGCTCACCACAAATTTATTTGAAATGTTTTTTCACAGGAATTAATGTGGAATAGGGTCAAGGATGGGATCAAGGGAAAGTCATGCTATATAAAACATGGAACTAGACATGTTTTTTTAAGAGTTTTTTTATTCTATGGAAACTCAGTAGAAGTATCTACTTTGTAATCTTTTGAGATGTAACAATTATTTCCTAATTCTCTAAAACTCTAAACCTGAAAAGATCCTCAATGTGAATTATTAATTTAATTCAATATTAAGTAAGGTTTAAGGTTGGGGCCTTATAGGAATGATCACCGAAGCGCATGACTCTGGACAAATTTCGGTCTGGTTTAAATGGCTTACGGTTTGGGGTGATTCTGTTGAGGTTTGTTCTTCTTGGTGATGTCATGCGGTATATGGAAAGGTGTTGCTAGAGGATGAACCTTTGATTTCCTTTGACTTGGTGAAGGATGGTTTGGCTTGTGTTTATGTGAATTGTTGTGGATTTTATAGTTTGTACTTTGTGTGTTTTGTGGCATTGTGGACTTAATTCATGAGAAATCGCATCCAGTTTATTTTCAAGGAATTTTTCTAGAAGATGTTCATAGAAAGGAGCATTATCATTTTCATCTTTATTTGGATTTGGATGTTTTGAGAGGGTATGTCATTTTTCATCGGTATTGGGACGATATATTCTTGCATGGGACAGCTTGCCGAGTAGAGATGGGAAGGAGAATGCTGATCATATATTTTTTTGTTTCTCGGGTGGATCTTTTTCTTTATTTTGAATTGGATTATAGTTGGTCATGATGATCTTGGCCATGGGGCATTGTTGTGTTTTATGTCTATGATGTCATTCTGGTTTCTCACATTATCCTCAAATGTGCTTTTGAAATAAATATTTACTTTTCAGTCAGTATTCTTACCTCCTATAAATTAAAAGTGAAATTATTTTCAATATATTAATACTATTAGTAATATAAATTATAATCAATTAAAATCAATATATTTGGTGAAAATAAAAAATTATGGCATATAAAAAGGATCTTTTTAGCAACATATATTTTTTGAGCGTAAAATTAATTTAATCACTTAACTTACCAAGTAATAAATATTAAATGGATATTACTTTATTTTATTATAAATATTAGCAATATATTTTATTAAAATATTATTTATTCAAAATTAATTTATATTACATGAAATTTAAAAAACATAGGTCTTTGAAAAATCTAACATTTAATATAAATAATATTTACCAAATACTATTAAAACTATTTATTTATAATTCTAAAAAATTAATTCTATTAATCAGTTAAAATTAAAATATTTATTTTAATTTTAATAATAAATATTTTAATAATATTAAACACATAAATTTATATATAAATAATAAAATATATTAATTAAATATTATCTTTTTGTTTCATTATTGAATTCACATAATGTATTAGAGTTTATTATGAGAGAAGTCCATAATATTTATTTTGATAAAATGAAATTTAATTCAACTTAGGATTTAATGTTGTTCTTTATGAATGAAGAATCATAATCATTTAATTGGTTTTTGATCCAAGATATTTTCATGATTGGGGATACATAAAATAAAATATCAATGCGAAAATTATTCATAGTGGCATGCACACGTGGATGAAAATTGAATTTAAATACTATGGATTTCATTGAGAATATGTTGTGATATTTGAATATTTAATGAGGGAATGTATCTATTGTGTTTTAGGATCTTCTTGAGGATGTTTATTGTGGTTTGGAAGAGAATATAAATTTTAAATTAATTAAATGAGGATCCTCTCAAAATAGAGAAGATTGAGGTGTCTCTATAAAAAAATAATAAATCATAATCATGACTCTAGTAATATAAAAGAGATGGTTGTAAAGGACTTGAATACTCGAAAGGATTCATTTTTCATTTTGGGATATATGGTGATTTGAACAAAAATTATAAAATATTATAAGTTGTTTTAAAATTATTTAATAATTTAATAATTTTGTTTTAATGTTTTTTAACAACTTAATGATGTAATTTGAAAGTACTAAAAGTATGGTTAGAAATTAATTTATAAGATTTAAAATGATTCTAATTTTTTGGGAAGTGGTTTATGATTTTAAAAGTGATAATAATCCCTTTTCTAAATTCTTATTATGACGGTTTAAATAAAAAAGAAATATTTTCAGTGATATGTTTTCTTTTATGCATGAAAAGGGAGTTTTTAATGGTATGTGGTGTTATTAAAAGATTATTTAAGGGTAACCATGACATCATACATTGTGTAAAGATACCCCATAATGCGTAAGGGTATTATCTGGCTCATGTTAAGGTAACTAAAATTTATATAACATGTTATAATGGTTGCTTCATGATTCTTATAGTCATTCGAATGTATGTAAGTTTCATAACTAATTGCATATGGGTCTTCTCTAGCTCACATAAATGTACCTCAGATCTCATATAAGGGTAAGCTGAGTTTAATATTGGGTACATAAAGGTAAAATATGAGCTTAGTATGTGTGATATAGTGTTTTCTTTTTCTTTTTAATGGTATAACAAGTTACCCTTACACAACATTATGTCACCGCATAGGGGAAACAAGCGGCGTAAGGGTAAAACAGAAATAACCTTACACAGTGAAATCCTCATACATAAAGATACCATTATTTTCATAAAACACACAGTTTTCCTATTAGAACCCTCTTATTAAGTTTTAAATGGGAAAAATTTGTTTTGAATATATTAAGATATAATAAATATTGAACACATATCCTTTTACATATATCATCACATGAATTTAAGCATAATTAACAATCAAATACAAACCAGTGATCTTAAAGTCATGTTTTTTTGGAAGATTAGATGTATTAAAATATAAAAATGGAACTAGAATGAATCATTAATTTATTAATATTCCACAATGATCTCCAAATACCATTTGATCATATAAAACATAATCAGACAATATAATGAATACATAGACCAAAGGGATTAGCTAAAATACCATGTAAGGGAATAAAAGTGGGAATAAAGCTTATCATATTAGTTAGAAGGCATAACCTGATAATATAAAAGTAATGGAACTTGAATAATTTTAAATAATAATATAATATATAACATGTAGTTATATGATAATGGCAACATAGAATGTGGAAAACAAAAAAATTACATAAACATGAGTCAAAGATAACTACCAAGACTATATCTAAGAGTGGACAAAGTTCCAAAATTGAATAAGATTATTCTCTAATCCCATAAATAATGTGTGGTGAGACTAAACATTACCCAATTAATTGGATTTATATCTATGTTCACCTATCATAACATGTTCATGAATATGTGTGCCACATGAATAATAAAATATATGGGATAAACATAAAGGATACCCATAGAAATTGATAGGTTTTGTAATGATGTCATAAGGAATAACTAATTGGAATATTATAATGGAGTCCATGAAAGAATATATTTAAATCATACATGGATATTTATTAAGTAAAATAGGTATCAAACATGATAAATAAAGTCCAAATTAAATTAAAACATATAAAATGTGTGTTAAAATACACTAGAAGTGAGAAACATTAGTGTGGTTTAAAGAAAATATTAATGAATCATTAGATAGGAAAAACATAATTATTTATATAAAATCAGAAATAAAATAAGATTGTTTCTCATGATAAAATGAGTGTTTTTATAAAAATAATGGTTTCTTTAAATATATTATTGAGTGTTCATGAGAATAGGTAAGATATAATGATTTTCCTTTTATTTGGGAATTCACATCGAGATGAATTGAGAGGGGATTGTTTTAAAATATATATATTTCCCCATAAAAGAATAATAAATTGATATGGATGCATAATTTTGCATCCTAAAAACATAATTTATAATATCTAACATATAATAAAGTATATATACGTTGGTTTAATGAGAGAGAAAGCATAACTAAATGGAACAAATGGTGGATCAATGAGATCCCTTATGTTATTTTTGAATTTACTCTACAAATTTACTTAAAATTATATAAGATAATTTTATTTTAATTAATTAATTAATTCATAACCTATTCAATATATATATTATTTATTGTAATTTATTTAAAGTATTTATGGTCATTTCAATGAGTTTTAATGTCTAATTTTATCATTCCGAGAGTGTTCGTTTCATGATTTTATGATCAGCTACCTTGAGTTTAATTATGATAGTTCCTATCAAATGGAACGGAAAAAAGTATAATTATGTGATATTAATGAAAATAAAGAATTTAAAATTCTACCATATATAATTTTTATTTCTTGTATGAGGATGATTTATTAAAAAAATATTAATGATAAATGTATAGTTTATTTTGGTAGTTTTTTGATCATCACAAAATATTTTGTTTTATTATTGAATATTATGAATATATATTAGATATATAACATTAAAAAATATAATATAAATATATATCATTTATTTAACAATAATAATAGTTTTATGACTAGAGTTGAAGGTGGTAACAGAAAATAAAAACACATTATTTATGAGGGTGGTGAATCGACAACTCACGGATGATGTTTTCATTTTTAGAAGAAAAGTAGTATGGAAGAGATTTTATGATGAATATTTAATTAACACAATAAAATAATAGTATATATATGATACTATAGTTATAATTAAACTTTGGATAGTGGATAAATGGATGAGGAAGAATATATAAGGAATTTAAAAGGGAAATGTGGAGGATTTTACCTGTTGAATATTGTCTCCATGGGAACCTCCTTAAGAAATTTTATTTTTGGTATTATGTAGAGGATATAATATCCTTGATGTGGGGGAGAGTATTTGGAATTTAATTTGGAATAATTTATAAAATCTATAGGGCTAAGAAGGTGTGAGGAGAAGTGGTGGTGAGGGGTGGTATTTATAGGGGAGAAGAGGGGTGTTTTTTTATTATTTTAATCACTAGTTTATTGATTTCACTCGAGAATATCATTATTGCTAATTATTAGGAATAAATAAATTATCTAAAGAAATATATTTTTATATAATGGTTCTTACATCATCCATCTATCAACCATAACTCAGAAATTCTTGTATTTAGTGCAGTGACCCAACCCAGATTGCCCGGAGCTGCTGTATGCTACTAATTAAATTAGCATGATGATAAAGAATAAAATATCCAAGGAACTAGGAATTAGTAGTCTTGGTAAACTAGATAAATTAATAAGTATTTTATTACAAAAGAATACAATAATTACAACATATTTTTTTTCTTCAAAATAAATAAATTTCAAGATAACTCTTATCCATCAAATAAATTCCACCATGACTTTCATTGTATTATTCATTGATTCCTAAGGAATTAAGCATAATAAGGGTGATCTAAAATTCTCAGTTAGGGGAAAATGTAGTGGACGAAATAATGAATCAATGATAACAATAAATATAGAAAGATAAATAACTGAACACACATGCTAATTAAATGACTAGATAAGGTAAAAAATAAATATGGTAAGGTAAGAAACTGAACCACATGACATTTAAACAATGATATGAAAATGAAAGGTATCTGAAAATATGTTAATAAAAAATATAGTGGATGACTAAGAAAAGAAATTAATATCAATGTAGTTCTTAATTATTGGATGCCATGTTTCCTAGGTATAAGGAACCATTACTGTCAACATCATTCATAAGATAGTTCAACATATCGGGAAGAAACCCATCTAATTTTCACAAATAATTCCTCTAATGAGACTACTGATGCATCAAGGTTCTTTCATTAACCAGTCCCCAGCCCATAGCTATTACATTAAACGTACTCCAACCCTTTTCTTATATGTCCAAATAATCCCTCATATATCGAATAATATATTTAATAATGTTCCTTATCAAATATTAGTGTGGAATAGAAGATACTGATTTTTCAATATTTCCCTAAATAGTAAAATAGCATGTAAAGTAAACACTATAGGGAAAATTTTATATAGTTGAGGAAATTATCATATCCACAAAAAAAGATGATATAGATATTTAGGAAAAATTCAATGGCAAATGATTATAGGAAATTTAATATATTAAGGGGACTAAAAGGGATCAATAAAGTTAATGTGAATACTATCCATAGAAAAATCAAAAATAATCCACCCTAATAAATAATAATGATAGTATCAATACAACAAAACCCAAGTAGAGTTAAAAAATTGTTCATGTTTTTGTTGAATATAAATACTATAAACATATATTTTGAAAACATTCATAAAGAAAATATCATTTTGTCTTATAAAACCTTTTTCAAAACCACATATTTGGAAATAAATTTTGAAAAAAAATCATTAAAAATTATCTTTTATTAATGAAAATTAATCTTAAATGAAACGACTTCGATTAAGTTCACACATTCTGTATGAGGTAAAAGAATATTCATTTTACGCAGAGAAGGGTTAGAAAAATTCCATATTTGGAAAGTGAAAATAATGTTCCACTAAAGATATTTTTAAAACAAAAAAGTTTTAAAATTTAATTTCCAAATCATTTTCAAAAACATATTTTAAAACATTTTAATAAAATATTATTTTTTAAGAAAATATTTTCTCCAACTAAAGAGAGATATAAGTTTGGGTATTATGAAAAACATTTTCCTAATCATTATGTGTACCAAAGAGTGGAAAAATATAACTAATACTTGAAAATGTCCATGAATAACCATAGGATAGAAAATTAACAGTTTTATTGAACAATGTTCACATAATTTCCTCAAATTTAAATACCACTGAAAGATCAATAAATTTATTATTGAGGAAATTAAAATTTCAAATTCTAATGTGTCTCATTCAACTTTGAAAATTTTTAAATCATAATCCCCATGAATTAATAACATTAATTTAAAGTTTAAAATAACATTAACTTAAAAAGATTAATGATATAATATAAAATTGGGGTAGTATATACACCACACAAAGTATGTAATTGGTGAACTTAACATTTATCTCATGAGTGTAAAAAAGGTGAGACGAGAATCATTTACCCTATGTTTCCTTTCGGTTTAACGTCCAAAAAATTAATTTATAATATTTTTATGGTAATTTTATACTTTATTTATAACCCTTTTCATGTTTATCATTATGTTGATTTCACTTTTTACTATGTTGTACACAACTTCTTGAGAAATTATGTTTACGTCAGGTGTTTTTACCAAAATTGTTTTATATTTCATAAATAACTTTGGTAGGTCAACTATGGATTAAGGGGTCATTATATAGCATCTAAAAAATAATAATAATTAAATAATTATCTTATTTATACATCAATTATACTTTTTAATCCAATAATTAAATATGGTTATGAAAAATGAACCAACACTGCACTCATGGAGATGGTCAAGGCAGTCTATACGCGTAAGTAACATTCTCATTTTCAATGATCATTATGGAAAGATGTTATGTAATTATATATATTTAAATAATTATAAATATATCATATAAAATTCTATTAATTCATACATAATTAAATATATAATTCTTGTGATGTAAAAGGAATCACATCGTGTCGAGGAGGAGGTAATTCACACGTCCACGAACGACGTTATCACATTTTCTGTGAAAGGGTAATAAATAAAATGATATATATATATATATATATATATTATTTTCATAAATGTAATTATATAATGTGTATAATATATAGTTTTTTCAAGTGACATAAATTAAATTAAAACCATATTTTATACATTCCATGTAGAGTGTGAATGAATCACATCACTTTGAGGGGCAGTAGTCCACACTTCCTCAAACTATGTTACTGTATTTATATAAAATAGAATGTATTAATTTTATGTATAATAATAGGGTTAAATAAGTCTAAATAAATAAATAATATCATATATATCATATATAAATATATCTCCCATCATAATAGCTACAATGAGTGGTGGTAAAGGAAATAAATGAACGATCATCATTTCCTGAGACAGTAGTTCGTTGTACATAGAACTAGTGTTTTTGTTACCCATTTGATGGTGGTGTGTGTAGTTATAGGTAAAACCATTTACATAAAAACATCATAGTATATTTAGTATATTATTTTTTTATATAATCATGGAGTAAAAAAATTTATGGGGGTATGATGGATATGAAACTAGAGAGCTTGAGATAAGATATTACCTCTTAATCTAGTAACATCTTTTGGTTTGTAAACAATGCTTCCATGGAAGGATTTCTATAAAAATGTAGGATTAAAGTTTGAGGTTATGGATTTTTAGAAGCTATATGGTCGTATATTGGATGAACCAAAGTGTTTTTAGAGGTGTGAGGAATGAAGAGATGTGGTGGCCTTTTATAAGGGAGGAAAATGACTCACTTTTTATTTTTTAAAATTACTTTGCCTTACTAATGTTTTTATGTAATAAAAGTCCTAAAAACACAAAAAAAACTCAATAATGGAAGTTTAATGGCCTAATTATTTCCATAAAATTGTATTTGGACTATTTTCTATGTCATTTTAGTCTCTATGTTAAAGGTTTAGTCCCTTATTAAGTTTATGTTTTCCATAATAATTGTAATTATTTTTTATCAATTCCTCTAATATTTTTCTTAAAATAAATTATTTTTATACAATATAAATTTGGATTATTCCAAATATGGAATCTATTTTTATAAACTCAAGTCATATATGTGGTAGAAATTTATTTAAAATTCATCCCTATGGGGGATGAGAATACTGGTTTTTAATGTAAAAACATCTGAAAAATAGCTATGTTTTTATAATCAATTTTAAAAAGAAATTTATTCCAATAAAATAAATTGTAATAATATACAAAAATATTATATAATTAAAATTTTAAACTAGTTAATATTATAATTTAACCTTATAAATAAATTATATGAAAAAGCTGTTTTGAACTAAAATTCAGTATTTTTAATTATTCGTTAAAAAACTAAATTGTTTTAGAAAAATATCAAAAATTCACCCTAAAATAATTCATTTATTTATAATTAAAATATGATGCCAATTTTGACATATTAAATAAATTAATGGTTAGAAATTCTTATTTAAAATGGGTTCTTCATTCGACGTTGGTTAAATTTCCTTTATAAAAATATAGGTTTTTATGTGTAAAATATAGTTTGTTCTTATCCTATGCTTATCAATACAAATGGATGAATTTAAAAACTATTTTATGTATTATATAACAAATATATTTCATTAGAATAATTAAATAATTGTAATTAATTATTTTTTATGTCAAAAATATTTTAGAAGTATAAATATTATAAAATTTCTTTTTATATCTAATTGGTTCATATTTTCATTTCTCATTAATTGGTAAAAAAATGGGTTAATTGTATATTTATGTAAACCTAATTTTTTATAAGTTAGTTATTACTATTCATAAGTAATTATTTAATGTCTAGTTTATATCATATTATATTAAATAATAATATTTTAACAATATATTTTTATCTGCTGAAACTAATTCTTTTGTGTAACACAAGCTATCAAGGAAGGCCGCTCGTGCATGTAGAACAAGCTATAGATGAAGGAATCTCTTGAGTGAAACACAAGATAACTTGGTTTTGAGTTCATTATAATCTATATTTTATATTTAATTTATTTATAATAGTAAATATATAGTAGAATCTTGGGATATTAAATAGTACGGTCTTGGTGATGCGTGTCATACACAATATCGAATAAAAAGTTCTTTCTCCAGATTTTTAAGGCATCACATACCCCTACCTAATTTAAATTACTTCCTCATAATTTAAACTCAATCATTGTGATAAATTTTTTGATACTTTATATGTTTGAAACCCCACTTCATGAGAATTGTTCATAATACATCCTCTAATAAATGGAGAATGGAAAGTACAAGGGTCGCAATGACTACCATGTAACTAGGTCTCTAAGTAGAAGAAGATCAATGGAAAGTAGATTTATGTACATAGAAGAAAAGTGTAAATATTTATAGCGATTTAAAGATGTCATCAATCAATAATAATTTAATAATAAAAAAATTTTAAGAGCCTCAAATCAATTAATCTATGATGATTTATAAGGCGATCAATTCAACAAAAAAAGGCATTAGTACAACATTTATATTTGAAGATAATTTTCCTAATGTTGAGGAATTATTTTACTTTATATGTATACTTACTTGATATATTTCTATAAATATACTTTCAAAATTTGGTTTTTCTTAGATATATGTTCTTATTTATTCAACAAATAATATTTACTCTTGAAGCAAAAAAAGTGCATTTCAGAAGGTTATTGAGGACCATAAAGAATTGAAAAGTATGACTATTTGTCTTTAACTATCTTTCAAAACCAGTACAGTTCATACATTATTCTCTCATTATTAAAAGTGATATTACTAGTTCATTGTTAAAATTTATTTTTTGAATTTTTTGATTATAAAATGAAAATGTAACCAGGACATTACGTAGGATAGTGGTTGGCGTGAAACCCTTATCGTCCTTAGTTCATGGGTTAAAGACCCGTGGCCTTGACATATTTGATTGGTCGTTACCCAATATAAATGTTTTCCTTTTCTAGAACCAAATTAATATAATTTCCAAAATAAATATGATTGGAATCCATGAAATAAGGTTACTCACTAAGTAGTCTTTTAATTAATGTTTTCAATACAACCTCAATACATAAATAATTTATCCATTTATTTTCCATGTAGGTCCTTATTTATTCAAGGGCTTAACCATAATAACATTTATAGGATTTTTAAATCACAACTTATCTTTAATCTAACACACCTTTAGGTTAACCTAGGTTATTCATTGTTATTATCCATTCAAATTATTCCTAATGGTTTGTAAAGAAAAAGTTGATTATCCTAGGAATATCACCGAGATTTTCAGACCAGGATCTTAGTAAGTCCCATTGTTTTGTACTAGGTTACCCTAATTCAGGCTCAGAAAACCCTATTAGAGTAATTAATCCTAGGTACATATGTTCTAGGACCACATTCAATGGTAGAATCTAGATAGGGATTTATTGCTAGGAATACCCACATAATATCTACCTTACCCAATTTCTATGATGTTATTAAATACTTATCCTCAAACTCTACCTTAGTGGTATCTTAAAAAACTATGTTTTCCAAAATATAGTTTCCAATGTTGCTATTAAAAATCGAAGGATACCAACTGTAGTGACCTGACCCCATAAATATTAAAGCTAGTGTCTTCTACTAAATACATTTCCATGATTACAAGGTTTAAAATATTTATGGAATGAGAGTTTAGTAGTGTTGGTAAACCACACACATACATGTTACTTTTATTACAAAATAATAAACTAATTACAACCTAATTTTTTTCTTCTAAATAAAAAACATCACGTATAACTCTAATCCATCTAATAAATTCATGCATATCTTTTATAGAATGATTCATGGATTCTAGGGATACGAAACATAATAATTGTGAGCTCAAAATCTCAGTGAGGGTAAAATGTAACAGAACCAATAATCAATCAATGAGAATAGTCAATATTGAAAGTTAAATAAATGAAAATACATTCTGTTAAAATAACTAGATAAGGATAAATAAATATATAAAGGTAAGAAACTGAAACACATTCCATTTAATCAGTTAACTGAAAATGAAATGTATCCATAGATATGTCGATGAAAATTCTCATGGATGAATAATAACTAAATCTAATATAAAGGGAATGCTTATTTATAATATTAAATGTTTCCTAGGTACATGGAACCATTACCTTCAAGACCATTCACACGATAGTTAATCATATCTGGTAGAAATACCAATAATTTTCATAATTACTTACTTCATCTCAAGAGACTACTGATGCATCAAGGTTGTTTCACTAAACAGTATGAAACATATAGGTATTACCTTAAACAGTCCCAAACCAATGCATTACATGCCCAAATATTTCCTCGTCTATTTAATAAATGATTTAACAATCCGCCTTATCAAATATTTATATATAATAGATGAAATAAATTTATCAGTATTTCCCTAATTAATCAGATAACTTCCAAAGTAAACACCATATGAATAATTCTATATGTTTTCGTCAATTTTCATATCCATGAAAAATTATATGGATTCTTAATTGAAATTCAATGTCAAATGATCATCAGAAATTGAATATATCAAGGGGATTAATAGTTATCAATAATGTGAATTTGAATAATATCCTTGGAAAAATAAATAATAAACCATCTAGAGGATGGATAAGGATGGTATTAATACAAATAAATCCTACTTGGAATAAAATAAAGGGTTATTGTTGTTGATGAATATAAATATTATAGAAAGATCTTTTAAAAATGTTATTAAAGACAATATCATTTGTTTTGTAAAAGCTTTGGAAAAACCTTTTCTTTTGAAATTAATTTATAAAACATTTACATTAAAAATTAACCTATTAGGCATGCAAATGAAGCTTCAAGTAGATAGTAAAAAGTAAATTTGTACTTGTCATATGAGGTAAAAGACATTCCATTCACACTATAAATGGTTAGAAAAATTCTTTGTTTATAAATAGACAATATAAAATCTTTAAAAACATTGGTAAAAGACAAAAAGGGTAAAAAATTATTTACCAAATCATTTTTAAGAAAAATTTAAAACATTTTACAAATATTTTTTTTAAATAAAACAGGTTATTTGACTAAAGAGTGAAAAAATTTCTGGTTATCCGAAAACCAGTTTCTAAAATATTTTGAGTACAAAATATTTGAAAATAGTATTAATAATTAAAAATGGTAATTATTTACCAGAGGATATAAAATTAAAGGTTATATTTAAAAAGTTTCTATAATTTCCTAGAAAATAAATACAATTGAAATATCATTTATGTTATTGTTGATGAAAATAATCTTTAAACATTCTAAAGTTACCCATAGCATTTTGAAACATTTTAAATCTTAATAGTCAAGAAGGAATAAAATTAAAATAATGTTTAAAATAAAATTTAAATAAAATTATTAATGATATAATATAACAGAAGAGGAATTGGATACACCGCACAATGAATTTAAGTGGTGACCAAGACATTTATCTAGTGAATGTAAAAATACGAGATTAGAAACCATTACCTTGTGTTTCCTTTTAAGTAAATTTCCTATAGATTCCTATATAAGAAGATTGTGTTAATTTTATACTTTATTGAGAAATTTTTTAGGGTTTATCATTACTTTTATTTCACTTTTTTCAGTATTGTATGCAATTAATTAAACAATTATGTTTACAACAGGTGTTTTGACAAAATGTGGTTTATGTGTTAAAAATGACTTTGGTAGGTAAACTATGGAAAAAGGGGTCATTGTATAACATATATTGAATAATTATAATGAAATAATTATCATATTTCTATATTAATTATACTTTTAAAACCAATAATTGAATATGGTTATGAAAAATGAACCAACATTACAATCATGGAGACAGTAGACAATACGTACACATGAGTAATGTTCCCATTTTGTAATGATCATTATGAGAAGAATGTATGTAACACTTTATTGTTCAAAATTTATAATTATATCATAAAAACCATATTATTTATATCATATATACTTATATATATAATTCTTGTTAGATAAAAGGAATCACATCTTGTTGGGGAGGTGGTAATCCACACATCCATGAACGACATTATCACTTTGCGTGTGGAAGGGTAACAAAGAAAATGATAAATATATATTATATTTTAAAAAAATGTAATTATGTAGTGAATATAATACATTGTTTTTTATTTAAACAATTATTAATTAAAAAATCCTTTATACATTCAATGAATAGTGTGAACAAATCCCATTGCTTCGAATGGGCGGTAGTCTATACGTTCTCAAACGATGTTATCGTATTAACGTAAAATGAATATTATTAATGTTATGTGGAATAAAAGGATTAAATAAGTGTGAATAAATAATAAATATCATATATATCATATATAAACAGATTTTCCATCATAAAGGCTACCTTGAGAGGTGGTAAAAGAAAAATGATTAATCATCATTTCGTGAGGTAGTACTTCGTCGTACATAGAAACAATATATATGTTACCCATTAGATGGAGTTGTGTGTATGTATTGGTTTAAAAATTTACATAAAAACTTCCAATTATATTTATGATACTTTTTATGTAATATAATCAGGTAATAAATATATTTTAGGGTGTGTATAATGGAAGTGAAACTAGAGATCTTGGGAGAAGTTACTACCTCTTAATTGTGTAACATCTTTTTGTTTGAACTAAAAGGCTTCCAGGGACAAATTTCTATACAAAGGGAGAATTTATGGTAGAGGGGATGGATTTTGGGAATCTATATGTGCATATGATTACATAACCAAATTGGTTTAAGATGTGTGAGTAATGTTGAGAGGTGGTGGCATATTTAAGGGCGGTAAAGACTCAAATGGTATTTTTTTAAAATAAGATAGGTTTAACAGGATTTTTACGTAAAAAGTAATACTAAATAAACCAAACTCAATAATGGATGGTTAATTGCCCAATTATTTCAATAAAATGGGGTTTGTATAAGTTTCTAGGTAAATTCAGAACAAAAATTAAAGGTTTATTCCTTTATTAAGATTACTTTTTCCATAAAGTTGTAATTATTTTTAATCACATTCATTAATATGTTTGCTCAAAAACAAATATGGTCTTATTAGACTTTATAAATTATTATTATTCCAAATATGGAATCTATTTTTACAAATTCCAAACCTAGAATTGTCATAAATTGATTTAAAATTCATCATGCAGGCGGGATGAGAATGCATGGTTTTAAATGAAAAATATATGAAATCATGCTATGTTTTTATTATCAATTTCAAAGTGAAATTGATTACAATGAAATATGTTTTATTATATAATAAAAATGTTATATAATTAAACTTTGAGACTAATTTAATGTTTAAATAAACCATATAAATAAATTAGATGAAAAATTAGTTTTGAACTAAAAGTTTTTATTTTTAGAAATTCATTAAAATATGAAATGTTTTAGAAAAATATCCAAAATTCACCCTAAAATAATTATTATTTTTTTCATTAAAATATGAATTTTATTTGGAAAAATTAAATCCGTTAAAGTGACAAAATTGTGATTTAAATTGGTTTTTATTAAAAGGTAGTGAAATTTCTTTTATAAAAATATAGGTTTTATTTGTAAAATAGAGTTTGATCAAATATTATTCCTATAAAACTGAATGGATGAATATCAAAAATATTTAATTGAAGATATAATATATATATAATAAAAATCACTAGTTAATTTTAATTAATTATTTTCATTGAAAAAAACTATTTTTGAAGTATAAATATAATAATATTTTATTTATATCCAATTGGTTATTGTTTTAATTTTTCATTAATTACTAAATAATGAATTATTTCTATATTTATTTAAGTCATAAGTTTTATAAGTTTTTTTACTATTCATAACTACTAATTTAGCTTCTAGTTTATTTTATATTATATTAAATAATAATATTTTAATAATACATTGTTATTTAGTGAAACTCATTATTGCTTGTAATATAAGCTTTTGAGGAAGCTTGCTATTGTGTGTAACACAAGATATTGAAAAATGTTACTCTTTCACGTAACATAAGATGACTCAGTGTTGCATTCATTAAAAACTATATCATGTATTGAATTTATTTAATGTAATAATATATAAAAGAGTCTCGAGATATTATTTTCCCTTAAATTCTTGGTGAAGTATATTATAGAGACTATAGAATACAAAGTTCATACATTAAATTTTTGGTGCCTCCCATTTTTAGTAAACTGTAAATTACCGTATTTAACTATTCAACAAAATTTTGACTATTTTGGATTAATAACAAAAATTCCCTATAACCATTTTATAATGTTTATATTTAATAAATAGACTTCATTTTAATAAATTAATGTTATAATTATGTGAAGTTTTATTTTTAATTAAAAACAACATTTATTCGAAAAAATTTTATTTAATATTATAACTAATTTTACAAAACATTGAAAATTTAATTAATGTCTACCAAAATTCTTGTCTAATTATACTAAAAAAATTATTTTATGAATTATTTTAAGAAAATAAATTTTCTATAAAATCATTGTTTTAATGAAAATATTGTTAATAAAATTTTATTTTTTATAAAAAAACAAACACTAAATTTAACATTTCTAAAACATTTACTCACTTAATCCATGATATAAATATATCATATTTTTTTATAGCATGATTGAATTTTATTAATAATTTCATAGGTGAAGTTAATATTCTTGTGGTCAAATTACAATTCTAGATGGTCATATTACTATTCCAATGGTCAGGTTACTATTCCAACAATCAAATTTCTAAAGGTTATAAGGTTTTATAATTTCTTATAAATAATTCTTATTATTTAAATAAATAAATTCTATTTATTCCAATGTTATAAATAATTTCATCATTAAAATGAATATTTTATTATTAACATTACATTTTATTTCTAAATCTGTGTTCTTCAGTGCGTTCATTTTAGTGGATCGAGCATATCCAAACTTATATTATTATTATATTTTTATTTATTTTCATGTTGTAATAATTGGCATTCTTATTAGTTTTCCTGTAGATTAATGTACCATTATTCATTTATGAGGATAATATTTTTTTTCTCTATTTTATGTTTGTGATTTATACTATATGACTAATTATAGGAATGGAATTTCCATTAACAAAATAATGGGTCGTTGCAATCTTCCCCCACTGTGAAATATTTCCAGTGAAATATTTTTTACTCATTAAGGGGAAAATAGATGAGGGTACTTTTTCTTCATCCCTTCTTGTGGTTCTCATGTCAAAACGTAATATTTATAGTTCCTCTAGATTACATTGACCTGGTGAGTAACATTTTTTCTTAGAACATTATCTCTGTAGTCCAGTATCTTCACCAGATTCTCCTCCAAAGAGAGATAATTGTCTAATTGTACCACATTTTGATTTAGTCCATGTGAGGGATCTATAATTTACTTCCTTAAGAGGTATATATATAATACATAATTCCCATGAGACATAGTTGGTGTAATTATAGTCTATAGGCCACATATCTGAAAATATCAAAAATATTGAAGGGATTGATGTACCTATGAGTCAGTTATTTTATCATCCCAAATCTCATGGATCACTTCCATAGAAATATGTGTAGGGATACATTGTCACTAAAATCAAACTCAAAATCTTTTCAATTATAATCTACATAGCTATTTTTTTACTTTAGGCTACCTTGATGTGTGTCTAAATGTTTTTTTATCTTTTCTACCACATCTTCATCTATATTAAGTCCCAATAGATTGTGTTCACTAACTTAATTCTATCAAGCTAGTTTTCAACATGTTTTCCGAAAAAGCGTTTCATATGGGGACATATGGATTCTTGAGTGGAATCTATTTTTGTAATCTAACTTGACCAATGCAAGATATTTATCTCTTCATCCTTTTATTTACATTAAACATGCTCTAAACTTGTTTTCTAATTTTTTAAAAGTCCTCTTAGATTGGCCATCAGTTTAAGGATGATAAGTAGTATTGAATTTTATCTCATAATTCTGAGCATTCTGGAGACATTTATGTAACATAAAGGAAAATATTTGATTGTGGTTATATATAATTTAAAATTCAACTTCATTATGCCTCACTAAGTCAATGATATATATCTATACATGATGGTTGAGTGAGAATTCATCTCAAACTACGATAAAATAGGTTTTCCTTATAAGATGATTCGTAACAACCCATATACCATTGTTTCCTATTGATATCTTTCAATGTCTGATAAAAAGTCTAGGGTGATTTTTTCAAATTCTCATGTTGGTATGGGTAATGGTTACAACATATCCTTGGACTTTTTCATTTCAACCATCTCTTTCTAACATATCAAGACCTATGATGTACATTCAACATCGTCCTTCTTCATATTGTCTAACAAATAATCCTCTTAGAGATCATGATATATCTTTGTGATCCATAGGTTAGTAGAGAAATTTTTACTTTGTGTATCATTCAGAATATATTTCTTTATCTCAAGATTTTATGGTACACATTGTCATGATCCAAATATTATGACTCATTCTTCATCAATTTGGAACTTTGAGGATTTTTCTTTTCGGATATAATTCACCATCATCTGAATTTCCAAAAATTTTATTTGAGAATTATTTATTTCTACATGTTGGAGGGTTAATATTTTTTTTTTGAAAGGATAGATTATTTTCCTTACTAGTTATTCATGTTCCCATCCTTTTTAAATTTAAGATGATTGGGTCATTCTCAATTCTCATCATCGAAAATATTGCAGGATCCTTTATACTTTGATAAATCTCAACTTTATTTTTTTTACCAAGATAGTATTGGATTGGGAAGTCATAATATATGATGAGATCTAACCACCCTCACTGGTTCATATTAATCTCTATCTATGTGAATATATATTTTAGGCTCTTATGATTAGAATATAACTCACACTTCTTACCATAGAGAAAATTTTTCCATACATTCAATGAAAATATCACAACATCCAACTCCAAATCATTTGTGTGAATGTTTTTCTCATATACATTCAAATTAATTGAGGCAAAGGATATCTCTTTATCATTTTTCATCATTAAAAATATCAATACCTTCTTTGATAAATCAATATATACCAAAAATATTTCCGCAATTAGAAGTAGTGTATGAACTAGTGCAGTGATAATCGTTTTTTCAACACATTAATGATGTCTTAAAATTTACTATTCTGGGAAAACATTACTTCCTTCTAATTTATCTTTGTTAGTGGTTTTGAAAATCATGACAAGTTTTTCAAAAACTATCATTAATACCACGGTAGACCAAGGAAACTGCAGATCACTATTACAAATGTTGGCTACAACCACTCTTCAATTGCCTTTATCTTTGAATGGTCTATAAATATTCAATTTCTGGTAAAAACATTACCCAATAATGGTAATTCCTTCATCCAGAACAGACATTTACTCTACTTTTCATACGTTTTCATCCTTATCAATATCTTTAGTATAGTTTTCAAATACTCTTAATGTTCCTCTTTTCGGTTGGAGTATATCAAAATATCATCGATAAATACTACTAAATGTTTTAGGTGATCTATAAAGAATATATTCATTATGTCTTCAAATATTTTTGGATCATTAAATAGTGATAAGGTCATTAATATGAACTCATTGTGTCCATTAATCATTAAAAACGCATTCTTGGGAATATCTTAATTCATATCCTTTTATTAGTGATATCCCAATTGATTGTATACTTTAATGAAATACATGAACCAACATAGTTGATCGAATGATTCATTTATCCATGGCAGGGGATACTTATTATTTATCATTATTTTTTTGTGGTCATGATACTATATTTATAGAATCATTGATCCATCCTTCTTCCTGATGAAGAGGATTGTTGCACCCCATGGTAAATCACTTGGTCATAAAAAACCCTTATCAAGACTCTATTGTAACTACTTCTCTACTCATTCCAACTCAATTCTTTCTATTCTATAAGGTTTATTTGATATAATTCGATATATAGGTATATGATTAGTAGAAAAATTACCCTCTGAATCATGGCTAAGGCTAGGGAATTCTGTAGGTATCACATCAGTATATTCCCTCACAATGGATATTTTTTCAAGCATAATCCTATACTTTATCCCAATCATTTGAGTTAGATATTATTACTTGGAATGGATTAATATCTATGATTGAGATAATTATTCTGAAGTATATTCTTCATCCTCCTTACACTTATACACAATTATAGTATGCCTTGGGATGTAAAGTGTGATCTCCCTTTCCTAATTTTAGAAATTAGATTAATTTAAATATATCCAATCCATTACCAATATAGAGTCAATCTACAAATGATTAAGTAAGATAATATCTTCATGATGTCTTAGTCCATAAACATTATTCGAATTGGATTTATATACATTGGATGTAATAATTTCCCCATTTTATTTTCCCACAAATAACTCAACCTTCATATTTTATAGTGGTGTTTGAATAGCCCGACTAAACATGAAAAATATGAATTAATGTAAAGAAACATTATAGAAAAGTACGTTCACTATTCTTGAATGAATAACCATAATAAGTTTTTCCATATCTTTATTGGAATATACCATATTAGTAGTGATATCATATTCCCTTACATAATGACTAAAATATTGTATCTTTTGATTTCCTTTGACAAACCTTGGAATAGGTAATTGGAACATATAATTCTCATGTTCCTTATAATTGAAACTCTGTACAATAGGCTTAGTGTTGGTCTGTAAATTCCTCACTTCTTCCACATTAATGGGATTATCTAAATCCCTTTATATGTAATTAATCTTTTCTCCACTCTTCCACATATTATGCATCTCCTTGTTTCTATTAAATAGTTCCCATGATGCTTTGTCCCACAATTTTGACACGTGGGACATCATGCTTTCTTTCCATCATATGATTTATCTATTTATCAACCCATATTAAACTCCATTTTTCTCTTTTTAATCCCCACACTCATGAGACCTATAAGAGTCTACAATCTCTATCTCAACCTTAATGAACAATAAATATTCACTTTATAGCTATCAAATTCTTGAAATACCAAAAATTTACATAGAATTGACGTTATTACACAAAAGAAGGGATCCACTTTTCATTCAGTGTTCAGGAAAAATATAAACATTTATTGTGAAAGTATTTTGAATTTTTATTCACACACCTCTATATACTCGTCTTTATTTTGATTTAGTTTGAGGAACTCCTTATCCAACTTTAGATATATATTTTGGGGAAAATATATGTTGAATTGTTTTTCTTTATTTCTTCCTAATTCCTCGAATAAATTCCCTCCTTAGACTTTGTGTTTCTGTTCATTTTCCACCACTAATTAGTTTCTCCATATAAATAATAAACCACCATCATGACTTTCTCTAATTCTGTTCACTGAAGGATAGATAATATCTTCTCAATGAAGTTAATAAAATATTTCACGATAATGGGATCAAAATATTCACTAAATATTGGAGGCATTTTTCCCATAAAGGATTCAACCACAAAATTATATTTCATATGAAAAGGATGGACTTCCATGCTATTAATGTCATTATTAATAACGTGATCTAGTTGTCTAGTTAGTGTAATGAAGTTCGGAGTTCCTATTCACATTTGTTTTTTCATCTCTTTAGAGAAATCATCACTTTGCATATCACATTGAATACTAGAACAGTTCCTCCTACTTCCTTATGTTAACTATGATAAAAAAATTACAATGGGGGGCTTGAATACTTATCAAATAACCATATAAAAGTAAAATTTGAATATAAAAGGATAAACATGTATATGAAAATCATACCCTAATGTGTGATTTCCTAACATTCAATTTAGGTTATCCATGGTGATATAATTATCACTATAGATCATACTAAAGTTTTATATCCATAATATCAAAAAACAATCAGACTATTATCTGATATCAAATATATAAACTCTAACTTTTTACACGTATTATAACATATTTTTAAGCATAACTATCCATCTAATGCAACAATAAAGTCAATAAAGTCTGGTGTATTTGGAAGATTAGATACATTAAACTGAATGCTTGGAACCGGAATTAAACATAACTTTTTTAATCTTCTATAATGATCTCCTACCTCCCTTTGGGTCCAATAACAACATAGGATAACTTGGGGAATAAATAGAAAAAACGGATGAGCTAAAACCCCATCAAGGTAATAAATATGGGAATAAATCATAATACATGAGTTAGAAGGCATAACATTATAATATAAATGGTATGGAATAGGATTAATTATATGGAATCACATCATATAGAACACGGAATCATATGATCTTCAGAACAATGGAATGTTGTAGCAACATAAAACATGATATAAACATGAGTGAAGGATAATTTCCATGAGTATATCACATGGTGAAAAAATACCTATATTGGATTATGATTACTCCCTAATCCCATACATTACTTCTCATGAGAATAAAGATTAAACAATACATTGGAGCACTGTATAGGTTCAGCCATCATAAAATTTTCATGCATTTTCCACCTCATGAAGAATCAAACCTTAGGGATAAAATTAATGGTTACCCACTTAAATTAATGCATTTTGTAATATGTCATAAGGCATTAAATGAGAATTTAATAACGGTGTCAATGAAATAAAATAATTTAATCATAAATTGATATAAAAATATATATATGAAAAATTAGTCATAGATCATGATTAATGGTGTCCAACTAAAGTAAATACATGAAAAAGAAGTGTTTATGAAACTTTAGAAATGAGACACTTTAGTGCGGTTTAAGGAAAATATTAAAGAAGCATTATGGAGGATAAAGAAATAATTATATATATATATAAACAGAAATGAAATAAGATATTTATTAAGGATAAAATGATTTATTTTAGATAAATAAAGTTTTATAAAAAACCTATGCAATGTTCTTTAGAATGGGTAAGAAATAAAGAAGTTCCCTTTATTAAGGCTTTATTATCGAGATGAATTAATAATAGAACCATTTAAAATATATATTTTCCCATCATTGAAGAATTAATTTATGTAGACATGTAAATTTTCAAAATATTCAGAGAATTCAAAATATGTAAAGAAATTAATGAATAAATACCTTGGTTTAAATATATAGAAAGCATAACCGGAAGGAAAAAATGGAAGCTCGGAGAGATCCATTGCATTATGTGTGAATGTCTTCTGCACTTGCACTTAATATCCTATATAATCAAATTTGATAAATTAATTAATTAATTTAGTACCTATTATACAAATATTTTATTCATTATAATTTCATTGTGTTCATTTATAGTCATTTTTTGTAATTAAAATGATTACTTTTTTTCTTCCTAGAAGAGTTCGTCTCATGATTTTATGATCAGTTCCCAGGTTTTTAATTATAGGAGTTCTTTTCAAATGGAATAAAAACACCAGAAGTAGAATTAAATGATATTGTTTCTCATTTATTATTTAAAATTATCCAATAAATCATATTTCATTCATTTTTATTATGATTCATTAAATTTAATGTCAATGGTAAATGTTTAGTTTTTTTGTAGTTTTTTCATCATTGTGAACTAATTGTTTTTATTAATTAATATTATGAATATATATTAGTTCCATAACACGATAAATGATATTATATAAATAGATAAATATTATTTTACCATAATAATTCTTTTTTATCATCCTTTGAAGGTGTTAATTTAAAACAAAAATTCATCATCCACGAATGTGGTGAATCAACACCTCACAGACCATGCTTCCATTTTTAGTTTGAAACAAAAATAAAATATATTTATAGATAAATATTACATTAAAACCATAAAATTAAATTATATATATGATACTTGAGTTATTATATAACACTGGTTAGAGGAGTAAATGTTGGGAAAGAATAAATAATGAATTTAAAATTAAAAGGTAGAGGAGTTTACCTCTATTTTTTTATTGAGAACCTCCTTAAGGAAGAAGACATGGGTATTTTTTTGAGACTTGAAGATCTTGGAATTGGAGTATAGGATTTGGAATATAATTGGGATGAATTTATACAATAAAGAAGGTCTATAATTTGTTGGGATAAGAGGTGGTGAGGGTGGTATTTATAGGGGAGGAGAGGGAGTTTTTTTATATTATTCAGTAGTTTGTTATTTTGCCTCAAGAATATCTATTGTATTGATCATTTGAACTAAATAAATTAAAAAATGATTTATATTTGGATATAATAGTGTTTATATCATCCATACAACAACCATGACTCAAATATTCATGCATTTAGCTTATATTGTACATTACCATATTTCACTATTCAACAAAATTTCAACTATTTTAGAAAAATACAAATAATTCACCATAACCATTTTATGAGGTGTTGATTAAGAAAATAGATTTCTTATTATGAAAATAATTTTATAAATATTATAAATTTATTTTTTAATTAAAATGGTAATTTATTCGAAAAATATTGATTTTAATATTATAACTAATTATTTTAAAAATTAAAACAAAATTAATTAAAGGCTCATAAAATTATATTATAGTTATAGTAAAATAAAATATTAATTTGTGAGTATATTTTATGAAAATGATTTTCCTTCATAATCATTATATTAATTATAATATTATTAATTAAAATTTACTTTTTAAAAAATAACAACACTTAATTTATCATTTATATAACATTTATTTACTTATTCCATGATATAAATATATCATATTTTTAATTATAATAAACCAAAATTTTATTTTTAATTTCATTGGATAGGTTACTATTCTAGTGGCCAGATTACTATTCAAAATTTTCACATTACTATTCCAATGGTCATATTACTGTTCCAACAGTCATATTTCCAAAATAAATAAGGGTTACTACTTCTTCTAAATACTTTTTATTCCATTCATCATTCACTTCAATTATATTCCATGGTTATATATAAATTTAACTTTTAGATGAATATTTTATTATTAACATTATATTTTATTTATAGGTATTTATTTATGAGCGCTGTCAATCTAGTGGATCAAGCATATCCAATTTTTCCTTTTCTTATTATATTATCTTCTATTTATTGTCTTATTTTAATAGATTTAAATATTATTGATTTTTTGTATACTAATGTATCATTTTTAATTTTAGAGGATAATATTTTTTGGATTATCTTTGGGATATTTCATATATACACTATATGAAATAATTATTAGAGGTGAATTTCCATTGAAAATTTTTTTGGTCGTTACATTATTCCTCCATTGTGAAATTCTACACTAAATATTTGTTCTTACATACTAAGTTGAAAATATATTAGGGTGATTCTTATTGATCACTTTTTTTTGGTTCCCATATCTTCTATTTGTATTTATGGTTCCCCAATATACTTTGACCAGGTTTGTAGAATTGTTGCATTGAAATTTATCTCTATAGTTCATGTTATTCATCATCTTCTCCACATAAGAGAGATAATTTTCTAGTTGTACAATATATGGATTCAGTACATATCAGGGATCAGGTATGTACTTCATCAAGAGCGATACATGGAATGTATCATTCAATTGAGGAATTTTTGGTGGAAGAACTAATTGATGGGCCATAACCCTAAAAAGAGAAAGAATATCAAAGGGTCCAATTTACCAAGGAATTGGTTTTCTTTTATTCCCATATCTCATAGCTCATTTTCTTTATTTGGGATGCATTCATTTTTTTCTCAATGTTTTCACAATTTCTACCATTTTTTGACCATTTTAGGTCCCAACATCTTATGTTCACTGACTTCAACCCAGAATTGTAGTGTTCTATATATTTTCCAAAAAAAATTCTTTATATGGAGCTACATGGATTCTGGATTGGAAACTATTATTATAAGAGAACTCGGCCAACAGAAGCTATTGATCACCTCCTTCTTTGAAATCTATAAAACACTTTGACAACAAGTCTTTTAGTGTCTAAATAGTCTTCCTAGTTTATACATCAGTTGGAGGATTATAAATCAAACTAAAATTTAGCTTATTATCTAGATCATATTTGAGAGTTTTCTAATACTTGATGGTAAATATCATATCATGATCAGACATAATCGATAATGGTACTCCATGTAGCCTCAGTAATTATCTAATGTATATCTGTTAATGTTGGTCAAGTGAGAAGTCCAACCAAATTGTGATAAAGTGATTTTTGATTATAAGATGATCCACAACAACCCATACAAAATTATTTCCTATATATGTATTCATATTTCCTATGAGAAAGTCCATGGAGATTTTCTCCCATTTTTATATTTTTATAGGTAAGGCTTGCATCATCCCCTTAGACTTTTTCTCTTCAACCATCAGTTTTTGACTTACCTATCACTTTGATGTATATTCAGTGATATCCTTCTTCATATTGTCCCACTAATAAAACTATGGGAGATCTTGATACATATTTGTACTCTCTAGATGAATAGAGAATATTGAGATATGTTCACTATTCCTTCCACATCATTTTTTTGATAACGTTTTTTATCCATGAGGGATAGTTGAGAAAACATTTGAGATAGGATTTACGATGTTACTTACTTAATGATTATCATTTCCACCCTTTGAAAATATAATAATTATAATGACCCATAATTTAAATAAAGATTTTACTTAAACATTAATGAAGTTTTATTACATAAGATAACAAAAACCACACCAGGACTATATATTATTTATGTCTTTATAATTGGGATACAAAAACAACTGTTTATAAATTATCTACATTGTCTACCACTTATTTCTTCATAACTAGATTCCCTTTTGACATATCTTGCATAATAACCTTCATCATGACTTGGGAAAAAGAAACATATGAAAGGGTGATCTCAAATGATCAATATGGGTAAGCAAGGGAAATATCAATCATTTCATAATCATAAGAACATACCATTTGAAAATATTACCCTCCATATAAAAATAATAATATCATCTCTTGGGTTAAATCATAAATGTCCAATGTAATCCCAATAATCATAACATAAGACGAAAAATTTATTATTACACACACAGTAGAATATAAAATAATTTCATATTAGTCAAGGCTCATTTCCAATAACATCATAGCAAACGAATTCCATTACTAAACTGAGTTCACTCACGGTTCCATCCATGTATTACTGAACCGTCATTACTTTTCATTACACTTATGTCTATATAATGAGATATAAATCTGTACCCAGGGAATTTGACAGAGATATAGGTCCCACACATCTCATAATGAAATAATTCTTACATGTTCCACAAAACATAAACCATTAACCATAACATAACCTAATGAACAAAACAAATTGATTTATTAAACATAATTCCATCATAACATAATCTATATAAGAAAAATGGATTTAATAAAAATAATTCCATAAAAAAATAGAAGTAAAAATGTGGATAGAAACATAAACCTAGGTTATCTTAGATGGAAAATAATTTTGCTAAAACAATTTTGCTCAATTCCTCAAGAAAATATTCTTTTTCCTTCAAAAACATTTTCCTTCCTCAAAATGCCACCCCCTTTTCGAAGAAATAATTTTATGTGAAAATAAAATTGTAATACTAAAGGGTATGATTCAAGTAAATAAAGAATTATTAATGTATAAAAATATGTTCATGTCGTACAATTTAAAAATTCATTCTTCTCGTACTTTTGCTAGAAAAGTTAAAAAGTACTTTATACCGAAAATGATAAAAGATTCCATTTATACCATTTAGTAAAAATTCACCAATGGGTAAAATTGAAATTTTACTATTATATATGTATATACAAAATATTTTGAAATACATATTTATGAAACATCGATTTGGATGATAAATATACACTAGTAAATACTTATGAATAAACAATCTTGTCTAAAAACAAGATTTGAAATGTTATCCCTTACCATTGGTACGATATGATTCGTATGTATCCGAACCTACTGTATAATGATTTAAATAATGTTATTTATTTAATCAAAATTTATAATAATTTTTATTATAACATTTATGATCATATTTGCATCCGTTTTCTAGTAATGTTTCATTGTTACTCGTTATTCGGGTATTAACTGCTTTATGTTCTTATGTATGTTTTTTTTGGATAAGTTATTATTACTATTATTAGGTTATAACAATATCATTAAAAACTTGGTATTATTATAATCTATATAATATTTAATAATTCAATTACTTTATATAATCATTCTTTAATGAATATTATGTTGAATGAATCACATCACACCGTGCAGACGGTAAGCCGAACGTACGCTCGAGCGACGGTATAGTTTCTATAATTGTGGAGTGGAATTGAGTGGATGGTGAATAGTATCTCAGAATAAGTATAATTTTATATTATATATATATATATATATATATATATTAATTCCATTATTATACCCATCCATGTATGGTGGTGGTAAAAAACAGATTACACCCCAGCGTGGAGATGGTAAGCCTTACCTACGCATGCGTGTTGATTTCATTTTTCATAGGATGGGTAAAAGGTTGAATATAGTTGTTTCATAATCATAATAACATCTCATTATATAATTAATACTGAATTTATTAATTTATAATTATACAACTCATTAGTTGGATGTATAAGAAGAAATAAATTTAAAAGTATCGGCAAATGATGTTACCTCTTATTTGACGTGCCTTCTTTAAATATCCTTATACAGAACTAGAGTTGGTATTTGAATAATACCATGACCTATAAAATGATTTTAGAGATTTTGATAAGGGAAATGGGTATAGTATGGTGGATCGTGAAGGCTCAAAATTAAGTGATGTTTTTAGGGAAGAAGTGCCTTTTATAATTGAAGTGAGCGACACCTTTGGAAACCTCAAGAATATTAATTTATAATAAAATGAAACCCCACATAAAATCATCCTAAATGCAACAATTTTTAAGATATGATGAGATAGAGTTTTTAACTCATCGAATAATAAATTTTAGACAGTTTTTATGTAAATTTAATCTTATCATTTTAATTAAAACTTTGTTATTCTATTTAATTTTAAATTATGGTAACAAATATTTTAATATTAAAAGAGTTATATATTTACTTATTTGAGTTAAATTAGACCATAAATGAATAATATATAAACTTTTAGACCATCTAATAATTATTATATATTTTTAAAAATGTTTTATGCATTTTATATAATTTATGAAAACCATATTTTAACAAAATATCAATAGTGTCAATTTTGAAACTATTTATTTCATGGAATTTATAAAATATAAAATTAAGAAGTGAAACTTGATCCAAATATTTTATTATATCACTAAGGGGCCAAGGTAATCTAGAAAATTCATTTGTTCTAATAATTTACCCAAATTATATTTATTAGAATATTTTTAATTACATTTATTTTATCGCTTCATTCATAAAATGCCTTCTACATCAATTTTGTGTAATTATTTAATATACTTATTTGTTGAATACAAATTTAAAGTAAAGTAATATGATCAAGATAAATCCATTATATTATAGAATAATACTTATATTCTAATTTATCTTTTGAAAAATAGAACATCAATAATGCTAAATTCTTTTAAAACATCAATGTGACAAATTTTTCTTCAATTTGAATAGAATAATATAAGTGTCAAAATCTCTTCTATAAGACTTCATATGGTCAATAAGTCCACCCTTGGATACTTATTGTCTATATATACTTGAAAAATAAGTTTTATCATGACTTTGGTAATTTTTATTGTTATTAATATTTTAATTAAAATTGTTTTATTGATTTCTCATCAATTAATTAATTTTTTCATCATATAAGTATAACTCTTTAGGGTAATTATTTATTTCCTAAAAACTACATATAAATTGTAATAATAAATTTAAAAAAATTATCTTTCCAATTAGTATTTGTAATAGAATTTATCTTTTGTATAACCTTATATTAAAAATATTTTAATTATTAATTTTTGAGGGATACATATATAACTTTTCTTTAATTAAAATAAATTAAATTTCCTAATCTCAACTAAGTGGGTTCTAATGGATACCACTTCGACCCAAGTATGTTTTATAAAAAATAATAATAATCCAATTATATTAATACAATTTTTAGGGTAACTTTATCATATTATTTTTACCATTAATTACTTGATTTATCATTTTACTATGTTATTAAAATCTACCAAAGTTAATATTTATATTGCCCAAAAATAAAATAAATCCATTTAAATAATTTGGACCAACTGATTCCAAATATTTAATAAGTTTTCAAAAATTCAAAAAAATTAATTTTTAGTATTTAATTGAAAATTAATCCTGTTGTTGAAATGGTAAAATGGGTTTTAGAAGATAAAATATTGCAAAAGATTGAAATGTCTTTACATATGAATTAAATATAAAATTAATTCCAATGACCTAAATTATATTAAATGGTAAAAATATTTTTTTATACTTTTAAACCATTCAATTATATTATTTAACCATATAAATTATTTCAATGAATAATGATACTTTCAATTAAAATTTATCATAATTTTTCTATTTATCAAAACATGAAAGTTATCAGAAAAATAGAAAAAATTCATTCCGAGTAAATTTTTATATCCCTCTTCAAAATAAAATTTTTATTTTGTCATATAGAAATTATTAATGTGATAAAATATTAATTTAAAAGGGGATCACCATTACAAGGTGTAAAATTAACCTTTAAAAAATATGTTTTTATACAACAACTTGCAGTTTATTCATATCCTATGACTAAATATCCATTGGATGAATATAAAATATATTTTACTAAGTATATAACACACATATATATCTCATTAATTTCATTACAAAAATTAATTAACTAAAAAAAATTTATATTTTTCATAAATAACTTATATTCAATGAATTCACAATGCATTTTCCTAAGTTAGTTATAATTATTATTGATAGCCTAATGGCTAGGCTGTTACAATAGTTTTATAATAAGGGTGTCTCGTGGTTCTTTTAAACTCGTGATTGCATGCAAGTAAATATATTGAAGAATACAAAATATTTGATGAACGTATTTCATAAAAACATCTAGGTGTTACTTTCTACCCCCCTTTAACTGAAATTTTCCATTGAAATTCATCACTTGGAAGAAAACATATGAGGATTCCTCTCTCACATAATATCCTAAAGTCCCCATGTAGCTTCGTTATATTGGTGGTTCCACCATAAAACTTTAACCAAGAGAGTGGTCTTGTTTCATAGAACTTTGTTTCTATAATCCAGAACCACTATCGGTTGTTCTTTATAAGAATGATATTGCACCAGCGGTATGAATTATGAGAATATTACATGTTAAGGATAGGGAATGTACTTTCTTGGAAGAGATATATGGAACACATCATGAACTTCAGATAGGTTTAGTGGAAGCACCATTCAGTATGCTATCTTTCTAACATGGTCTAGAATTTCAAAAGGACTGATATACCTAGGGCTCAGCTTTCTGTTCTTTCGAAAAATAATTACTCTCTTCCTGGGAGATATTCATATTAATGCCTTATCACCCACTTAAAAACTCTATCTCTTTTCTTCAGTAGTTAGCATATCTTTTTTGTCGACATTGATCCACTCTCATGTTTTTTTGAATATATCTAACATTTTCTACCATTTATTCAGCAATATCTAGTCTTAATAGTTTTATTTCACCAACTTCATCCCAACAAGTTGGAGTTATAAACTTCTATCTATAGGGGAGTTCATAAATAGCCATCTGAATACTAGATTCAAAGCTATTTTTATGAACATTCCACCAAAGGTAGGTGTAGATCCCAACAACCTATGAAATCCAAAGAGAAATCTCTCAAATGTATTTGAGAGTTAAAATTTTCCTCTCAGACTCATCTTTTATATGTAGATGATAAGAAGTGGTAAAACATAACTCTATATCAAGAGTAGGCTGAATACTTATCCAAACCATAGAGGTAAACCTCATATCCAGATCATATATAATGGAAAGTGGTACGCTATTCAATTTTACCACTTCATTTATATATATCCTATAAATCTAATCAAGATAGAAATCATATCTAATATCAATGAAGTGTGACATCTTCGTATGGTGATAAAATATAACCAGTATAGAATTATGGAATTTAAATTTTTTCAGATGTCTGAAAATAAAGTCCACAGTGATGTTTTCCCATTTCCATTATAGTATGGGTAACGGTTGAAACATCCCCTTAGACTTATATCTTTCATCTTTAACATGCTAAAAAACAAGTATCCAGTGAAATATTTGGGGACATATCTTTTCTTGCCATCCCACCAAAAATAATCTTTCAGGTCCCTTTACATCATTGTGTTTCCAGGGTGAATAGAGAATGAAGAACTATTATCCTCATACAATATATCCTTCTATAATTCTGGTATGGGAGGAATACAAACTCTATTCCAGAACCATATTATTTCATCACAATCAAGGTTTAATTCAGGAACAATTATCACCTTCTTTTGTAGAACTACATGTTTATTCTGGGCCTCCTTAATCATCATTTGTATAGATGGTTGAAAATTCATTTGATAAAGATAAGATGTCCCCCCTTCCTTTAAAATTTCATGATCCATCCATTGAAAATCCATAAACATTGGATCTTTTGTTATTCCCATCATGGATAGTCTAGCATGGTTATGTCAACTCAAATCATCTTCCACATTGTTTTCATTCCTATGGTGGTAATGTATTGAGTAGAAATAATCTTTAATCAAAATCAACAATATTAATTGGCACATATTCAGATTATTTTGTGGGAAAATATTCTTTAATCTTTATGATCAGTATACATACCACATCTTTAAACATAAAGATAACTCCTTGATATGTTTCATGAAAATATTACTGCAGCTAACTAAAAATCACGATTTTGGTATTTTTTCTTATGGACATTCAACTACCATGAGAATAAGCTATCACCATATCATTTTTCATGAGAACACATCCTATTACACTCTTGGATGCATCACAATAGATCACAAATAATTCTCCACTACAAGGCAGTGTGAGCATAGATACACCAGATAATCTTCATTTTAGCTCATTGAAATTCTCTTCACATTCCTATAAAAATAAACATAACTACATTCCGTGTCAACTTATTGAGTGGATTAGAAAATTGTGAAAAATATTTCACAAAATGTCAATAATATCAAACCAAACCAAGAAAACATCAGATCTCAGATATCATTTTTGGTCTCATCCAACTCTCAACAACTTTTATTTTTGATGGATCCAGAGATGTCCCTTCTATTTATATTTTATGACCAAAAAATGAAAATTTCTAAAGCCAAAATTTACACTTGGTAAATTTCTCATAAAGCTTCTCTTTTCTTAGGGTCTTTATTACAATTCTGATGTTTTCTTCATATTATTCATTAATCTTAAAATAGAAAATAATATCATCTATAAAGACTACCACAAGTTGATCAAGATAGTCTCTAAAAACTCTTTTCATTAAATCTGTGAAATAGTAGCAAGAAATATTAAGACCAAAATGCCTCACTTTAACTTCAATGTCCATACCTTGTACAGAATGTCATCTTTGATATATCCTTTTTTTACCCTTACAATATGCTATCCTGAATTAAGTTCAATCTTATAAAAGTATTGATCTCTGCATAGTTGGAAAAATAAGTCATCAATGTGCGGGAGAGGGTATTTTTTCTTGATAGTGATCTTGTTAAGTTCCCTATAATCCATGGAGAGTCTCATTGATCCATATTTATTATTAACAAAAAGAATAGTTTCTCCATAAGGTGACACACTAGGGAGTATGAATCACTTATCAAGATTCTCTTGGATTTTCTTCTTCAAATACTACAACTAAATTTGGGTCATTCTATAAGGTGTATTTGAAATAGGGATAGCACCGAGTATGAATTCTGTTGAAATCTCAACATCATGATTTAGTGGAATAATTGTAAATTCCGCTAAAATACATTATAAAACTCTTGTACAATTGGTGTATTATTAATTGTTGAACATATTTTAGGATCTTTCCGATATAGATAATTCACCAATTAGTTTTATTTTCTAGGATGGTAGTGGATTGATCAGTCATAATCTTTTAGGATATATAACCATTATTGTTGTCCCATATTAAGCTACTTCTACGCTAATATATATTTTAGGATCTTATGATTATGTATATCTCAATCTTCTCCCCATATAGATGATTACACCATATTTTTAATGAAAAGATCACATCCTCCAACTCCCAATCATGTGTGGGATTGTTTTTCTCATAAAAATTAAACTTCTTTGAGGCATATGCTGTCACTTTATAATTTTTCTGTAGTACACACCCTAATCCATTCGTTAAAGAATTATTGTATACCCCAAAATGTTACCCACTTGTTGATTGTTTAAGTAACGAAATAGTGATACCCCTCTTTATCAACCCTTTAAAAAGTATTAATATTTAATATTTCATAGAAACTGTACTCCCTTCTGATTCATCATGATTAGCGGGTCTGTAAATTATGGTAATATCTTCAAAAATCACCCGTAATACTAAAAAAACTAAGTAACATATGGATCTCCATTAATTATGTTTTCCCTGGCCAATATTTGATTTCATTTGTCTTGGAAGGTACTATAAAAATTCATTTGATTGTGATAACGTTCCCTAAGAATAATAATTATTCAATCTAGAACTCACATTTAAAATAATTTTCAAACTGTTTCTCTATTCACAATGTCGTGAGAACAATATTAAAATTCCCCATGTATTCCTCCTTACTAATGTAGTATATAATAATATCATGTATAAATACTAAATTTTTTTGTTAAGGTAATATATTAATTAGGTCCATTATTATATCTTGAGCATTAGTGATTCCAAATATAATTACAATGAACTCATAGTGTTTATACAACATTTTAAAAACATATTTTTAATATCTTCTTTTGTTGCCTTTAATTGGTGATATCCTGATCCAAGGTCCCCCATAAATAAATAATTATCCCCATGTAGCTGATAAAATAATTCATTTATCCATGTTAGGGGTTACTTTTTCTTTATCATGATCATGTTAAGAACATGATAATGAATGTAGAGGCACATTTATCTATGCTTCTTCCTGACGAAGATGATTGGTACACCTGATGGTGAAGCACTATGGCGTATAAAACCCTTATCTGTATTCTCTTGTAACTTCTTCTCTAGATCCTCAAACTCAATGTTTTCTATTCTAAAAGGTGTCCTTTATATTGGTAGAGATCCAAGTACAAGATCAATTTATAACTCAACCTCTCAATGAGTAGGAAGTCCCCTAAATTAATTCGGTAACTCATTATTGTAGTACATCACAATTAGAAAGACTTTGAGTGTGATCCTATCGTTTTTAACAATCATTTGATCTAGATATTATTTCTCATTTGAAAATAATACACATAGTTGAGATTATTATTCTAAAGGATATTCATCATCGTCCTTACACTTATACATAATTAGAGTAATCCTTGGGATGTGAAGAGTGAAATCCCTTTATTGATAGTTGATGTTTGATTTATATAAATACATCCCATCCATGCCCATTATAGAAACAATATATACCAAAGGGAGTAAGCTAGTATTTTATGGAAATTTTGGATTATAAACATTAACTGGTTTTGAGTTATATACTTCAGATGCAAAAATTTTCCCATTTTTTATTCTCACATATAGCTTATCCTTAATACCCGGAGCTAGTGATTGAATATAGCTACTAAACATTAAACATATGAAAGTATGTATAGAACCAAAATAACAAATTATGTTATCTATTCATGAATGAAAAACCAATTTATCTGACACCACATCATTATCGGGAACCACCTCAATAGTAGGGATATAATATTACCTTTCATTCTTCCATGGAGTTTTTTGTTATTAATTTCCTCTTACAACCCTTGAATTAGGGAATTGAATCACATAATCCCCATGTTCCTTATAGTTGAAACACTACACAACAAGATGAGTGTGGTTCAGAAGCTTCCTTTCTTCTTCCACATTAGATGTCTTCTTTAAATACCTTTGGTAATAATTATCTTGATCCCCTATCTTAAACTTTTGAATCATCTCTTGATTCCCTTAATACAGTTCCCAATATGATTATTCACACACTTTTTACACATGGGATGTTTGGCTTTTTTATATAATGGGATTTATCTATTCATCCTCCCCTATTAAACACAATTTTACTTTTTTTTCTCTAGAACCAAAAAATCATTGAGATTCTACAATATACATCACAACTTTAAGGTCACAATGGATAATATACTCATAGTCCTAAAAGTCTTGAATCACTAATTATTTTCATATACTAGGCTTTAGTCCACTAAATAATCAATCCAGTTTTCTTTTGATGTTCATGAAAAAGCTGGAGGATTATTGTTTAATTCTTGTGAAGTTAGTTTTATACACCCTGATAAACTCATCTTCCATTTTCTTCAATACAAGGAACTTCATCTGAATCTTAAGATAAAGAGTTTTGGGAAATTATTTATTAAAAAATATTTTCTTTAATCCTTTCCAATTGATGGAATGAAGTTCCTCCTTAGAAATTTTGTTTTTGATCAGTGTCCCCACTGATAATATTCCTCATAAAAATGATATATTTCCATCATGAATTTATCTTCTTCTTAGCATTTAAGGACAATGAATATATTCTCAATGGATTTAATCTATTTTTTCATGATAATGGGATCATAGGATACACTATATATAGGAGGCCTTTTGTTGTATAAAGTATTCAACTAAAACAGTCTATTTCATTAGATAGGGAGAGAACTCCATGTGATACATGTTTATATTTATAACTATAGAAAATTGATCCAGTATTGTCAGGAATTTTTGAGCTCCCATCCATTAATGTTTGTAATCTCATTATGAAAATCATCACCTTGCTTATCACATTTATTATTCGAATGGGTTATCCTATTTCCGTCCATTAACTATGAAAAATAATTTATAATTAGGGTGCTTTAATACATATCTAATAATCATAAAAAAATAAAAATTTTATCATCAAAGGATAAGAATGTAAATTAAAATTATAATATAACTTGTGATTCCCTGACTTTCAATCTAGGTTATCTATGGTGATAGAATTATCACTAGGGTTATTAATAAAGATTTCTAGTCCTAACCTCTAAAAACTAACTATGCCATTTTTTGATAGAAACTATATAATGCCTATATTTTAACACAGATTATTACATGATGTTAAGCATAATTAACCATCAATTACAAATCAAGGATCATAAAGTCTAGTGTCTTTGGAATATTAGAAACATTAAACTGAAAAACTGGAACTATATTGAAACAAATATTTACTAATATTCCATAATGATCTCATAAATCCATTTTATATCATATAACTTCATTTGATAACCATGGGGACACATTGAAAAATGGATGAGCTAAAAATCTAGGAAAGGGAATAAACATGGGAATAAATCATAAGACATGAGTTCAAAGGCATAACATAATAACATAAAAACATGACACCTGTATAATTTTATGGAATAATATAATATAGAACATGGAATTATAGGATCATATAAATATAGGAATGTGGAAAAAAACATAAAATAAGATATAATCCTGAGATAAGGCTAACTGCTAAGACTATATCACATGGTGGGGAAAGTCCCATAATGGGTTAGGTTTACTCCATAACCCCACTGTAGGATCGAAATAATGATGTAGATACTCAATTTAGAAGAGGGGGGGTGAATTGTAAACTTTAAAAATTCCTTTGGAACCATTAAAGTTAGTTACAAATAACTATGTTTACCATTAGCAAAGGAAAGGGCTAAGTTTAATAAAGTTAAACATAAGAAAATTCACAACACCTCTAATACCAAATGAAAACTTGGAAAGAGATTCCAAAAGTAGGTTCCGGAAATATGGTTCCGGAAATTGAAACTTAACAAAAGATTACAATATGAGATTCTACCTTAAAGAGTATAGAATCTAAAAGAAACAGAGTTCAAGTATTGAAGTATAAGAAAGTTTTACTTTCCTTATAATACAAAATGCAGCGGAAATAAAAAAGTAGTAAAACTACCAGTAACAAGATATAAGTCTTTTAACCCAAAGAGAAGGGTATCCAACAACCTTGGATAAAGGACCCTTGATTTATACTTTCAAAAAAGTATTTCTTACCCACACCAGGGTAAGCCCTCGATACGAAGATCGGAGTCTCTGTCTTGTTATCCCTGCAAGCCCTCAACTTCAAGGTAGTTGGCAACCTCTGTCTTCCTCAGCAAGGAAGCCCTCGAACTTCAAGGTAGTCGGCAACCTCTATCTTCCGATCCTCAGAAGTCCACAAATGTAATCACCAACATTCAGAGTAGAACAAAGCTTTGAGAGTTAATAAAAGCCTCTCCCTCTATAAATCACTTCAACAGCATGTATTCTTAATAACCAAGTTGTTCATCCATCCTTTGTGAGCTCTTTCAAATGAGCTCTTATTTATAGGCAATCTTCCAATGGTCAACTCCCTCTTCCAACGGTCATATTTTTCATGAAATTCGGAGGGACCTGTACACGTGTAACTTAGCCAACGGTTAGTTTATAACAGAATAGACGACATCATTTTATAACAAAATAAGTGAAACAGAATGTACGACACCGTTTAAAATCTAACTCAAAAGTTCGAAATGAAGATTCGGAGTGTAAGCAGAAATGATTTTTTGGAGTCTAAATAAATACGGAGTGTATAAAACAAAGATGATCAGATTTTGTTTAATAGTTGAATTTGGAATGAGAATTCAGAATGAGAATTCTTCATCAGAATTCATAATGAGAATTCCTCATCAGAATTCGTAATGGGAATTCATCATTAGAATTCGTAATGAGAATTCATCATTAGAATTCGTAATGAGAATTCATCTTAGGAATTCGTATTAAGAATTCGTCATCATAATTCGTAATGAGAATTCATCATCAGAATTCGTAATGAGAATTCCTCATCAGAATTCGTAATGAGAATTCATTGTCAAACTTTATAAGGATTCGTATCCTGAATCTGGAGTAAAACTGTATCCAGAATTCGGAATGAAACTTTATCATAGTTCTCATTCTGGATTTCGGAGTGAAACTATATCACAGTTCTTATCCAGAATTCGGTTCCTAAAACAGAATACTTCATATCAAAGTTTCAAGAAATTCCGAGAAAATAGAAATGAATCCGAATGTTATATTTAAGAAAAATATGGATGAGAATATGATAAGGATAATTTTTCTTAAAATCGATTTTCCTTATAAAAGAAATTTTCAATATAAAAGCAATTTTCCTTATAAAATCAATTTTCCTTAAAGATAATATGTTTGTGATTTTCAAAAGAAGATGGAATGGAAATGTCATAAGGAAAACCTTATTGACTCAATAATCTCCCCCTTTTTGGAAAGCACAGACATCCTTACGAAAAAGAAATTCTAAGAAGAAAAAAAAATTAAGGCTTATCTCCCTTTGCTTTAAGGATATTAATGAATATGACTAACTCCCCCTTAGGCATTGAAACTCTAAGGATCGTATTCTAGATTTCTGGAGTGACATTTCATTACGAATAAGAAAGCCTTCTTTAAGGAAAAACCCCTCCTTAGATAAACTCTTATTCGAGTTTTGTTTTCTTTCTCACCCTTTGTTAGGATTCTTTTTCCCTTTCATTAGAGTTCTTTTCCTTCTCCCCCTTTGTGATTTTCAAAAAGAATATAAGGGAATGGAAAAAATGACAAAGTACCTGAAAGATTAGTAGTAACAACAAAAAGAAACGAGCAAGAACAAATATTTCATTAATTTCGAAAATTTTCAACAACAAAAGAATTAAGGTACAACAAAATATTGGATCTGTCTATTTGGGATCTTTCTCCTTCACCATGAGTCCTTTTAGAATAGTCTTTATCTTCTTTAAGTCTTTATGATCCTCTTCAGCTTGCTTCTCTAAGACCACTATTCTTGCAGATTGAGCTTCAATATTTTCTTCCTGGGCTTGAAGATTTTTTTCCTGAGCTTTGATCTTTTCTTCCTGAGCCTTCAATTTCTCTTGAAACTCAATCCGATGATCCCTTTTAAACTTCCAGTTTTGAGAAACAGAATTTAGCTTTCCATTCAGATCTCTCACTTCTTGATTCCGGAAGTTCTTTTCATCTGTCATCTTTTCTTCAAAGGATGAAGTCAGCTCATTTATCTTCATGTCCTCAGTCTCAAAAGCATCTTTAACATTGTCTTGAAATTCATCAAATAGCCTCATCTCTTCCACAGTCTTCCTCGACCAGTTTGTCATCCTCTTGCAAGATTTTCTATGAGCTTCGTAGCCAACAGAAAAAGTTTTGAACTGAGCCTCAATCTCAACGCACTTGTCCATAACCATAGATACAGAGTCTGTTTTCTGATTTAAAGCATGTTGGAGCATCTGCCATCTTGAGTCAATGCTTGAGAAGGTCGGAATAGAACCTACCAGCTTCTTTAAATACTGAACAACAAAATCATGTCCTAACGAGGATGACTCCGAATCCGAAACATTGCTTGGAGAATTTTCTTCCTCAACTAGGTCAATCTTTCCATTTGAATAACTACCAACTTCCTTTCTCTTCACCACTACTGAACTTGGTGTATCAGCAAGAATTTACTTTCCCTTGTTTCTTTTTGGAATGGAGTCTTGTTCTAGAGTTCTCTTCTCACTATCAGAAACTTGGAAAACATTGTCTTCCTCATCAGCAACTTCCTGAGCACCAACTTCTTTGTTTTCGATCTGAGCAATATAATGTAGAAGTTGTTCTTCCTCTGCATGATAAGCTACTTCTTCTTATCCTCTCTCTTCTTCCATTGCTGGAGTGACCAGCTTCGAAGATTCAGCTCCTGAAGTTTGGAGCGATAAGCATTCCGAAGGTGTCCCTTTATAATCATCTACTTGTTTCAACACATCTCCGGTTTCACCACTTCCTTCAGCAACATCTTCCTCTTCTTCCACTTTCTCAACTTGCTCTACTTCTATAGCAGTCTTAGCTACTGCCTCTTCCGGAGCAACAAAGTCTCTTCCTGGAGTCACAGGTAGAGATTCTAGAGAAAAAGATCTCGGAACAGGAATATTTGCAGAAACCATCTCATTGAATTTCAAAAAATCCTGAGCTACCTCAGCCTCAGACATCTTCTTCTTGAGCTTCTTTTCTTTTTCTTGTTTTTCTAGCTCATCAGCACTTCTATCCTTCAAGTCCTTAGCCTCCGCAGGGTCGAAGCCAAACTGAGGCTCCCCTTGTACTCTCTTCTCTTTCATCTCCCTCCATTTAGAAACTACCTCATCTAGGTAAGCTTTCTTCTTCTTTGGTTTTGGAGGTGCGGAATGAACTTCCTTAGACTTGGGATTATCTCCTTCTACTTCCAGTTCTTTCAACTTTCTCTTCCTTACCGGTTTAGAGGGTTCCGGATCGGCAACTTTCGGAACTGTTTCTTCTCGAGTATGTAGATCAATAAACTATCCAGACTCCTTGTCAAAAGCTACATCCACCCTTTTGAGTGTACCATCACTTACCAGCATAATTTTGCAAACTCTGGGCTTAGACTTGCATGCCTCCTTGAAAGATTCAAGGCACGAAACTATCAGTTTGGAGAGGATTGCTGGATATCTGAGCTCTAATATTCCCTTTCTTCAAATTCTCAAGAGTGATAATAATGTGCTTCATCAAATTAAACTTCCTCAGATTTATCAGAAAATCTAGGATGTAGATCTCACTCTTCTTCAGACTGTCTTTTTCACCCTTCCTTGGTATGATAAGACCCTGTACCCATAACTCTAGAATCCGGAAATTTGTAGATAAACTGGAAATCTTCGAGGCCTTTTCATCAGCCAGTTCGAGAGTTTCTAAGGCTTTTTCCTTGTCGAATCTACCCTTAGAATCCAGCAACACATGAGAAATAAACTCAGCTTCACCTTCATTATTCATCCCTACCAAGCTGGCTGCCTTGGCATATGAAAGCTTATAAGTCTTACCATAAGACTTAAAAGGCAATTTCTCCTTTCCATCTTCATTAAGAAAAGAAACTGTTTCATAGAATTCAACAAGTATGTCTGAATACACTTCATCTTGGTTCCCGAGTTTTGACACTACAACATCTTCCCAACCATTAAGCTTGATATTCTTGGAAATAAGAGAATCATACTTGTTGAAGAAATCCGGATGAACCAGCCTCTCTCTATATACTAACCACTTTGACATCGGCTTAGAAGAAGACATGTATTGTGAAGCTACATCCACAAAAATTTGGATCTGAAGACCTCTGAGAAGTTCGGAACGGAGAAAGCTGATGTTCGGAACGGCCTTAAAACAGAGAGGTAGAGCTTCGGGACGCGAGAGCTTGAAAACCGATGTGGGAAAACTATTTGGGGTCCCCTTTATATAGGCAACGAAAAAATGGTTCAACTTCCTCGGTTGATCGAACGGTTGTGATAAGCTGAGATTAAATCTGACGGTCAAAAACCAATTCTCTTGAATCCAATCTTTTGAGGTTTTTATTAAAACTCAGAATTAAGAAAACTATAATCCGAAAACAAAATATAAGAAAATGTCAGCAAGTAAGGTATGACTACGAAAACATGAGTAAGGAAATCATACCTTTCAGATTGGCTTAGGAGGATTATTCATAATTGGTAACTTACTTACGGAAACTACGAAAAAATATTTATTATGAAAAGAAAAAATTTGGAAAACTCACTACGAAAAACCAACTCAGTAAGAAAAACTCAGTACGAAAATTTCATTACAAAATTTTGAAAACAAAAAACTTATTATGAAAGATTCGGTACAAAAATCTCGTTATAAAAATACCAGTAAGAAATTTTCCATTCCAGAAGTCTTTAATACGAAAATTTCCATTCCAGAAGTTTTCTATAGGAAAATATCCATTCTAGAAAGTTTTAGTTCCAGAAATTCCATTCCGGAATTTTAGTTCCAAAAATTTTGAAAACAAATTTTGGAAAATTTTGTTATTCTAACAATCAGATTTACTCCCCCTATGAAAAGGAGTTTATTGTTGTAAGGAGACTTTTTCAACAGAAAGATAATTAAGGAGGATTACCTTACGGTTATCATTCCTAAATTCTGTTTAATGTATTCAAATCTATCAGAAGGAAAAGATTTTGTGAAAATATCAGCAAGTTGATCTTCTGTTCTGATAAATTGAAGAATAATATCTCCTTTAAGTGTGTGATGCCTAAGAAAGTGATGCCTAATATCTATTTTCTTTGCATGAGATTGATGTGCAGGGTTCTTACTAAGGGAAATGGCACTTGTGTTATCACAAAAAATTTGACTTTTAGTAAAACTCAAGCCGAAGTCTGTGAGTGTGTGTTGCATCCACAACACTTGAGCACAACAACTTCCAGCTGCTACATATTCAGCTTCAGCAGTGGAGAGTGCTATAGAATGTTTCTTATTGCAGGACCAAGAAACTAATTAATCTCCTAAGAAATGAAAAGATCCAGATGTACTTTTTCTATCCATTCTACATCCACCAAAGTCAGCATCAAAAAAACTTTTTAGAACAAAATCATTTCCATAATTATAACATAATCCTAGATCCATGGTCCCCTTGAGGTAGAGAAAAATTATTTTTACTGCCTTTAAGTGAGATTCCTTAGGATTGGATTGATATCTTGCACATATGCATACTTAGAACATTAAGTCTGGTCGACTAGCTTTCAAGTAAAGTAAACTTCCTATCATACCTCTAAAAGATGTTTGATCTACTGGTTTCCCAGCTTCATCAAGATCTAAAGAGTTTGAGGTACCAATGGGAGTACTTATACTCATAGTGTTGTCATAACCATACTTTTTAAGAAGATATTTAATATACTTATGTTGAGATATGTAGGTTCCTTCTGGTTTTTGAGAAATTTGAAAACTAAGGAAAAATGCTAACTCACCCATCATACTCATTTCAAACTCAGATTTCATTAGACTTGCAAAAGAGTCGGTCAAAGATTGCTGAGTTGATCCAAATATGATGTCATCAACATAAATTTGAACAATCAAAACATTTTTCTTATTTTTCTTTATAAAAATAGTTGGATATGCATTTCCCTTAACATAGTTATTTTGAAGCAAAACTCCAGTGAGTCTATCATACCATGCTCGTGGGGCTTGTTTAAGGCCATACAATGCTTTGGTAAGTCTAAAAACATGATCAGGATGTTTTGTATCTTCAAAGCCAGGAGGTTGTTCAACAAAAACTTCCTCTTGAACATAACCGTTAAGAAAAGCACATTTCACATCCATTTGAAAACGATTAAAATTAAAGAACGCTGCAAAAGCAAGTAGAATACAGATTGATTCAAGTCTAGCTACTGGAGCATAGGTTTCTTCATAATCTATTCCCTCTTGCTGATTATAGCCTTTAGCAACAAGTCTAGCTTTATTTCTTACTATGATTCCATTTTCATCACATTTATTTCTGAAAACCCATTTTACTCCAATAAATGAAGTTTCCTTAGGTCTTTCAACCAAGGTCCAGACTTTATTCCTTTAGAATTCATTTAGTTCATCTTGCATGGCTTTGATCCAATCATCATCACCTAAAGCTTCATCAGTTCTTTTTTGTTCTAATTGGGAAAGAAATGCTAGATGTTCTACTTAATTTATTAAGGAACTTCTAGTCCTTACAGGTTGATTTACATCACCAATGATACTATCACTAGGATGATTCTTAAGAAACACCTTATTTGGGTTTTGAAAAGCATATTCATCAACATAGGGTAGAAATTCTTCTGGGGTAAATGTTTCAGAATTATCTTCTTGAACAATTTCCTTATCAGAAGGTTCTTCTATCAAAGGTTGATAATCAGTTTTTGAAAACACATCTAAGGATGTAGGTTGAGGTGGTTTAAAAACAAAAGGATCAGACTCATCATATTTTACATGTACTGTTTCTTCAACAGTACAAGTGTTTTTATTGAAAACTCTATATGCCTTAAAAGTTGTGGAATAACCTAAGAAAATCCATTCATCAGATTTAGGCGCGAATTTATGTAAGTTATCTTTAGTATTCAAAATGAATACTTTGCAACCAAAAACCTTGAAGTAGGATAGTCTTGGTTTTCTTCCATTCCATAACTCATAAGGAGTTTTATTAAGAATTGGTCTAATCAAAACTCTATTTATAGTATAACAAGCAGTACTTACAGCTTCAGCCCAGAAATGTCTAGCAATAGAATATTCACTCAACCTGGTTCTAGTTATTTCTTGAAGAATTCTATGTCTTCTTTCAACTACACCATTTTGTTGAGGAGTTCTAGGTGATGAAAAATTGTGAGTAATACCTTTTTTACTACAAAAAGTTTCAAAATCAGAATTTTGAAATTCTCCACCATGATCGCTATGAATAGTTTTCAATGGAAGTTTTTTCTCATTTTTAACTTGAGCTCTAAAACTGTTGAAATAAGAAAATGCTTTAGATTTCTTTGCTAGAAAATAAACCCAAGTAAATCAAGTGTAATCATCAACTAGAAAAAACAGATAGTATTTGCCTCCAATACTTCCAGTTTGTGTTGGACCAAAAAGATCCATGTGCACTAACTGTAATGCATCAGTTGTTGAGACTTCACCGATTGATTTAAAACTAGATTTATGTTGCTTTCTATATTGACAAGGATCACAAACATTAGAAAAATCAAATCTAAGCTCTGGTAGATCCTTAACTGGTTTCTTCTTAGAGAGTTTACATAATTTTCTATGGTTATAGTGACCTAGTCTTCTATGCCATAACTAGGAATGATCTTCCATTGCACTTAGGCAAGGTAAATCTTGACTCCTGAGGTCTTCTAGGTTCAACGTGTAAACATTCTCTTGCCTATTGGCTGAGAGACCAAATTCTTCCTTGGAATTGTGAACTAAGCACTTATCATTTCTAAAATTCACAAGGTAACCTTCATCACATAACTGACATATGCTAATGAGGTTGTGCTTAAGACCCTTAACAAAAAGAACATTTGAAATGAAAGTTTTACCAAGAAGAACAATATTACCAATACCAATAATCTCACCCTTATCATTATCTCCGAAAGTTACCTTTCCTCCTTTCATTTTGATAATCTTTTCAAAATAGATTTTGTTACCAGTCATGTGCCAGGAACATCCACTATCCATGTACCATGTATTGTTGCTGGTACTCTCTTTATTTTCCTAAAATCAGGAAGAAAATTAGACTTTTGGAATCCAAACTTTCTTGGATTCGTGATTTCCTGATAATAAAATTTTAGGAACCCACATCTTCTTAGAAAAGTAAGCTTTATGAAAACCTAAGGATTGGGTTATGTTTAAGGAACAATTCTTAGCCCAGTGACCACCACATTGACACTTGGTACAAAATGGGGCACTTTGAGGGACAAAATAATTGTTACTAAAAACTGGTTTTGCATGGGCATAACCAAATCCAGATTTATTTCTTAAAGGTCGTATTTGGGAATACATTTTATCAAAATTTTCCTTACCATGGGTAATGTTTGATAAACCCTTATTTAAGGAAAAAAATTTCGGACTTGAGTTTTACAACCAAGTTTTTATCCTCAAAATCATTAGTTTTAGAACTAGAGCTAGGCTCGAAAACATTTTTACTAGTAATTACTTCTTCTAATTCTTTAGAAAGTTTGTTCTTCTCAGAACTTACTTCCTCCAGATTTTTTGAAATACATTCAAAATCATCATTTTTCCTATCAAGATCTTTAGAAAGATCTGATATCTCTTTTGTAAGAATAGAATTTCTAGAGTTTTCCTTATCATGTTTTTTTATTGAGTTTGGAATTATCAATTTCAAGAAGTTCAGCAAACCTAGAGACTTCTTCATAAGTAGGTAAAGTATTTTCTTCATAAGAAGAGGATTATTCATCAGAAGAGTTATAATACTTACTATTATTAGAATTTAAAGAAACATTGGTCATTGATTCAGCATTTCGTACCTTAGCCATAAAACAATGATTATCAATAGGTAATCTGGCTATAAGACCAAGATTCTTCTGTCCTGAATATTCATAATCAGAAGATTCATCTGAAGAGTCACCACCACTGGCACTCCAGGTGTCATTAGCTTTCAAAACTTTCTTAGCTTTGGATTTATAATATTTCATTCTTTTCCTGTCTGAATGCCTTTCTTTCCTTTCTTCCTTTTTGAGAATTGGGCAATCTGGTCTAATATGTACATCTCTCTTTTATTCATAACAATTAACTTCTCCATATTTCTTATCTTTCCTTTCCTTTTTCTTATACTTAGATTGGAAATTTCTCTGGCCATCTATCTTGTTCATCCTTTGAGCAAGATTAGCTAATTCATTTTCAGAGACTTCACTCTCACTGGATTCAGATTGAAAAATAACTTTCTTGGACTTGGATCTGGTTACTCTCTCAGGAGTCTTAGCTTTCATCTGATTTGATGTTGTTGTAAAAGCAATAGTACCATTTACATTCCTCTTCTTGATGTTGTCAGCATCTCTCTTCATTCTGTTTTCATGTTGGAGAAGAGTTCCAAAAAGATCATCAAGAGAAATCTGAGTCACTTTCCTATTCTCATCTATAGTAGTTCTTTTTGATTCCCAATCATGGGGCATGATATCAATTATTTTATCCACAAGAACTTCATCATCTAAACCTTTCTCTCCCATAGAATGTAACCTGTTAACAATGGTCATAAATCTCTGTTGTACTTTACAGATTGGGTCACCATAAGTAAAGTTGAAGCCATGATATTCAACTCTAAGCATAGCTCTCCTAGTCTCAATCACTTTAGAAGTCCCAAAGTGTGTAACCTCCAACTTCTTCCAGATACAATTTGCTGCTTCACAATAAGAAATTTGGCTATATATATTTCTGGTCATTGAACACAGTAAAGTATTGCGTACCTTATAATTGATCTGATATTCTTGCTTTTCCTGGTTAGTAAAAGTTCTAACTTCCTTATCAGGAATTTTATAATCACCGGTAAGAATAACGAAGTTGTCCACTCCAGTATTGATAACAAAAGTCTTCATTTGATCTCTCTAGTACTAATAATCATTACCATCAAAGATTAGTGGTCTTGTAGGATTTAGATTATCAATTGAACCAACATTAATTCCTGCCAAACTAGAACAACCTTTAGCACACAAATATATTAGTAGAAAAAGTTCGTAATATCAATGTTCGGAATGAGAAAGTCTGGAATGGGAAAATTCGGAATGGGAAAATTTGGAATGGGAAAAAGAGCAAGAAAAACTTATTCGTGAGTATAAATATTTCAGAGACCTCCTCTGATACCAATTGTAGGATCGAAATAACGATGTAGATGCTCAATTTACAAGAGGGGGGTGAATTGTAAACTTTCAAAATTCCTTTGGAACCTTTAAAGTTAGTTAAAAATAACTATGTTTACCTTGAGTAAAGGAAATTGATAAGTTTAACAAAGTTAAACTTAAGCAAATTCACAACACCTCTAATACCAAATGAAAACTTGGAAAGATATTCCAAAAGTAGGTTCCGGAAATATGGTTCCGGAAATTGAAACTTAATAAAAGATTACAATATGAGATTCTACCTTAAAGCGTATAGAATCTAAAAGAAACAGAGTTCAAGTATTTAAGTATAAGAAAGTTATAATTTTCTTATAATAGAAAATGTAGTGGAAATAAACAAGTAGTAAAACTACCAGTAACAAGATATTAGTCTTTTATCCCAAAGGGAAGGGTATCCAACAACCTTGGATAAAGGTCCCTTGATTTATACTTTCAAGCTAGTCTGTCTTACCCACACCAGGGTAAGCCCTCGATATGAAGATCGGAGTCTCTATCTTGCTATCCCAACAAGCCCTCAACTTCAAGGTAGTTGGCAACCTCTGTCTTCCTTAGCATGGAAGCCCTCGAACTTCAAGGTAGTCGACAACCTCTATCTTCATATCCTCGGAAGTCCTCGAATGTAATCACCAACATTCGGAGTCACACGAATCTTTGAGAGTTAATAAGAGCCTCTCTCTCTAGAAATCACTTCAACAACATGTTTTCACAATAACCAAGTTTTTCATCCATCCGTTGTGAGCTCTTTCAAATGAGATCCTATTTATAGGAAAACTTCCAATGGTCAACTCCCTCTTCCAACGGTCATATTTTTCATGAAATTCGGAGGGACCTGTACACGTGTAACTTAGCCAATGGTTAGTTTATAACAGAATAGACGACATCGTTTTATAACAAAATAAGTGAAACAGAATGTACGACACCGTTTAAAATCTAACTCAAAAGTTCGGAATGAAGATTCGGAGTGTAAGCAGAAATGATTTTTCGGAGTCTAAATAAATACGGAGTGTATAAAACAAAGATGATCAGATTTTGTTTAATTGTTGAATTCGGAATGGGAATTCGGAATGAGAATTCTTCATCAGAATTCGTAATGAGAATTCCTCATCAGAATTCGTAATGATAATTCATCATTATAATTCGTAATGAGAATTCATCATTAGAATTCGTAATGAGAATTCATCTTAAGAATTCATATTGAGAGTTTGTCATCATAATTCGTAATGAGAATTCATCATCAGAATTCGTAATGAGAATTCCTCATCATAATTTGTAATGAGAATTCATTGTCGAACTTTATAAGGATTCGTATCCTGAATCTAGAGTAAAAATGTATCCAGAATTCGAAATAAAACTTTATCACAGTTCTCATTCTGGATTTCGGAGTGAAACTATATCACAGTTCTTATCCAGAATTTGGATCCTAAAACAGAATACTTCATATCAATGTTTCAAGCAATTCTGAGAAAATAGAAATGAATCTGAATCTTATATTTAAGAAAAATATGGATGAGAATATGATAAGGATAATTTTTTTTAAAAAAGCGATTTTCCTTATAAAATCAATTTTTCTAATAAAAGCAATTTTCCTTATAAAAGAAATTTTCCTTATAAAATCAATTTTCCTTATAAAAGCAAATTTTCTTTATAAAAGAACTTTTCCTTAAAGATAAGATGTTTGTGATTTTCAAAACAAGAAGGAATGGAAAAGTCATAAGGAAAACCTTATTGACTCAACACCCACATGTAATGTATCATTAGACTAAAAATCACCCAATTAATTGGAGTTATATCTAGGTTCACCCATAAAAAAATATTTATTCTTATTTTTACCACATGATGAATCAAACATAAGGGTTACCAATAGAAAAAGGTGGGTTTCGTAATCATGTCATAGGGCATGACCAAAGGGAATATCATAATGGTATCCATGAAAGAAAATATTTTAATTTTAATTTGATATTTATATGTTAAAATAAGAATAGATCATGATAAATAGTCTCCAGTTGAGGTGAAAACAAGTAAAAGTAGTGTTTAAGAAACATTAGAAATGAGACCCTTCAGTGCGGTTTATGGAAACTATTAATGAATATTTAAAGAGGACAATGACATAACTATTTATATAAAACCAAAAATGAACTAAGAAATTTTTTAAAGATAAAATGAGTGATTTTGTAAAAAGTATTCTGTTTTAAAATATATTATATATTGTTACTTAAAATGGGTAAAAAAATAAGGATGTTCCCTTTAATCAGGTTTTCTTATCGTGAGGAATTGTGAAGGGAACCTTTTAAAATATGAATTCCCCCTTAAAATAAAAATGAATTGATCTAGATAAGAAAATTGAACATATAAAAGAAATTTATAATATTTAATAAATAAGGATCAATAAATACATCGGTGTAAATAGAGAGAAAGGATGACCGAAAGGAAAAAATAATGGTTTTTGAGAGATCCCTTACCTTATATTCAAATGTGTTATGAACTTGCACAAAATATCATGTATAATAAAATTATAAGCATAAATTTATTAATTAATAACCTATTATAAATATATATTATTTATTTTAATTTTATTAAGTTTATTTATGGTCATTTCTATGAGTTATAATGTTTACTTTTCTCCTTCTAAGAGAGTTTGTTTCATGATTTTATGTTCGGTTCCCTTGAGTATAATTGTGGGAGTTATTGTGAAATGGAATCAAAACAACCAAAGTATAATTATATGATATTTATGAGACTCCATATTTTTATATGGTCCCATGTATCATTTTTCTTTAAAATAAGAGGAGGATTCATTAAAAATAATTTTAATGATAAATGTTTAGTTTATTTTAGTGTTTTTCGATCATTGTGAAATAGTTTGTTTGTTTTATTTAATATTATGAATATATATATTAGTTCCATAACATGAAACAAGATAAAATTTACATATTTAAATATTATTTAACAATAATAATGGTTTCATGACCAGCCTTGAAGTCTGTAATGGAAACTAAGAACTCATCATCCATGAATGTGGAGAATCGATGCTTAATGAGCGATGTTTTCATTTTTAGAATAAAAGGGGAAGGAAAGAGATTTTATGATATATATTACATTAAAATATTAAAATTGCCGTATATATATATGATACTATAGTTATCATGAAACTTTTTATAGTAGATTAAAGTATTAGGTTGAAGAAAGAATTAATTTAAAATATAATAGAGGAGGATTTTACCTCTTGAATGTTGTTTCCTTGAAAAATTCTTTAAGGCACATGAGTTTGGAATTTTTTTGAGACCATAAGATCTTAATAATGTGGGTCAGGTTTTGGAAGTAAATTTTTCCAAATTTAGATATGATATAATATTTATATGGTGATAAGAGAATAGGTTGTGAGAGGTGGTATTTATAAGGGAGGAGAGGGGTGTTTTTTGGTTATTTTATTCGTTAGTTTATTATTTTGGTTCAATACTATCAATAGTGTTGATTATTAAAATATAATAAATTTAATAATTAAGTATATTTATATATAATTGTTCTTAAATCATCCATATATCAACTATGACTAAACAAATCATGTATTTAGCTTATACTGTAAATTATCGTATTTCACTATTCACCAATATTTGAACTACTTTAGAAAAATACCAAAAAATCACCATAACAATTTTCTGAAATGTAGATTTCAAAAATGAAATAAATTTTATATAAATATTTTTTAAATATCATAAATTTAATTTTTAATTAAATTCATCATTTATTCAGAAAATACCTATTTTAATATTATAACCAATTTTATGAAACATTTATAAATTAATTAAAGTACCATAATATTATAATATAATTATGATAAAAAATAATACTAATTTATGAAACACTTTTATGAAATTAAATTTTCATTGAAATCGTTATATTAATTATAATACTGTAAATAAACGTTTACATTTTTAAAAAAATACCAACACTTAATTTATCATTTCTAAAATATTTATTCACTTATTTCAGGATATAAATGTATCAACTTTTCATTTTTAAGATTGATACATTTTTTATACTTTAATTGTTGGTCTTACTCTCCTAGTGGCTAGATTACTATTCTCAATGGCCACATTACTGTTCCAACAATCTGTTTATTATTTCCAAGGTCAAATTTCTAGCAGTCATAAGGGATTACTGATTCCTATAAAAAAATTATTATTCAATTAATAATTCACATATATTTTATTCCAAGGTTATATATACATTAATCATTAAATTTAATATTTTGTTATTAACATAGTGTTTTATTTCTACATATTTAATCATGAGTGTAGTCATTCTGGTGGATCGAGGAGATCCAAATTTTCCTATTATTATTATATTATTTTCTATATATTGTCCCACTACAATATTTGGAATTATTGCTGGTTTTATATTTGAATAGTGTATCAATATTTATTTATGAGGATAACATTTTGTTAGTATTTATATGTGATTTTTATGATTTATACTCAATGGAATAATTATAAGAAGTGATTTCCATTGAAAATATTTTGGGTCATTACAGTAACCAATGGTGAGGTACGAATTAAGTTGAAATCAATTTATAAAGAATTTATGTGAAATAAAATATGGAATTTGATGGATTATCTGAGTGGTGATGTCACTAAATGTAAAAATGAGTATATTTTTCTCTTTTTAGTTCTTCGTTATTTCTCTTGAGTTCCTGTGACCCAATGCCTGGTGTTAGAGTCCTTTTATGATTGTGAAAAATAATATTAAGTTCTTATTGAATTTTCCTAATTTAAAATAACCATCTCTCTTCAATCCTTTTCAGTACATCAATTTACATTAGAAAGAAAATATCTATGTAGGGGGTATATAACTTTTATATATTTCATACAATACAAGTTTTTAATTATCATGTATTAGTTTCCTTCTTTAAATAGATGTGGATAACCATAATCAAATAAATCATGGGAAATAATTTCATGAAGAATGTTTTTTGATAATATAGTAATAGTAAAATATGATTTGTAATTCTGTCGATGATAATTAAATGTATTAATTTCTTGTATCTTATTAATGGAATACTATTTTATGACATCGAATGTTACTATTAATAATACTTGTATTTCAGTCATGGGAATTATTTTTTAAATATTATTTTATAAATGTGATAGAAGTACATCATAGAGGAAATAGTGAACCTATTTTTATTAGTTTTCATAATTTAATTAGAAATATCATAGTACTCCATAGATTTTATTTATTATATGAGAATTTTAAATGATCATGTTAAAAGAAGAATATTACATAATTTTTTTTATAATTCCATGATTGGAATTCTACCTATTATTTATTGTAATTGTTAACAATTTTTGATATTATATGATATTGTCAAAAAAATAAAAAAAAATAATTGCATATTTTTTTAATAATGATAAATATTTTTGAATTATCTAAGAGAGAGAGAAATAGATAATAGAATACCACAATGTATATTTTCTAGAAAAATTATTAATGATAATTATTTGATATTATTGTTTATTGTAAAAATTGAAATAGAGATTATCGAATGTGGAGGTATTAGTATTAATGTTTGAATATTTTGGGATGTGTTATATAGAAATATTTTGAAATTATATTTTTATTTCCTCTTGAGTTTCTAGATAATGTCATACATATGTTTATGATTTAATTAACCTGATGGTTATACTTTGTTTAGCATATCTAATTTGATGAAAATGGTTAAATAAAATAAAATTAGAATTATCAGATGGCTAAAAAATTAAAAATCATTCTTTTTTAAGGAAAAATATTCTAATAATTTGATAGAAATAAAATAGTTGTTTAATTCATTATTACTTAATTTTTTCTTCCGTTAAATAATGGAATTTGATATTGAAAAATTAGCTGAGATTTTTTTTCTTGTCCTTTTATAATGTTTAATGACACTAGAAGTGATTTTTAAACTAATGATTAATAAATAATATCATGTAATAGATTATTCCTAGTGTTACCTATAGTGTTAGCATTTGATAAATAAATCGGTTAATCGATGATGGTTATAAAAAATAGATTTTTGATAAAGATAACTATTTCAAACTGAGTGAAATTTTTTTTATGTAAAGGATAAATGCCTCGTTTCCAGGGCCTAGATTACCTTTTTAATATTGTTTCATTCTATGTATGATTTATCTAGATACGATCCTTGTCATGTGATGTGATGATATATTATGATGATTGATGGATGATGATAATGATGGGTGGGAATACACAAGGAAGAGATGTTGGAATGGGGTACTGATTATTTGATGATTTTGGCATGGAATGTTCTATTTTATTTTATGAGAAATGTTATTGGGCATAAGGATAGGATTGATGTAACGAATTGAATCTATGATTGCTCATTGATGTTCAGGAAGTTGTGTACTTTCTTGGTCATGAATTATCTTTTTTAATTGAAGATGGTCTGTTGATATTTATATAATCGGTTTCCCATTGTGGGAAGTAGTTGATGATATTCATTTCAAATGCATATTTATATGGTATCTTGGGTTGAGTTTGAGAGCACCCTGATGATTATGAAAAGATAATGAGTTAATAATGAAAATGGATGTTTCTAAATTCTTACATTGATGATGAAATACTTATGAATACAAGAAATGAATTAATAGTTACCTCGATAATTGACTCGTATGATTAAACTTTCAATAAAGTAAATGATAATGGTAATAATTAATTAATGTTTAATTAAATAATTAATTAACATGAATATTGATTCTTGTATGCTTTGGATAACTCGGCCTTAATAATAGAAGTTGAGTGTCATGTTTGATGTTAGTAATAAATGAGTCTAAGGATAGGTAGTTTCACATAGAGTGATTATGATATATTTATATAACATGTATGTTTTTTATTTCCAATGGCAACCAGGTCTGGCATGGGCAGAGCGGAAACGAATAAAGCGCGTGAAGGGGATCACCCAACCAAACCTAAGTTATCTCAAGAAATGCTACAGCATAAGATGCAATATCTAGAGATGATGAAGAAGTACGAGTCCTCGGAATGGGAGTCAGCTGAACCGGATGACGAGTGTTCAGACTATGGAGGTAAGAATGAATTTGGTTATGATGTTATGTAAGATGACTTGTTCTTTGCACTACTTTCCTGCCTTTTATTTTTATTAATAAATTTGGGAATCAGGTTTTTCCTGGTTCGAACCTTCTTGCTATATGGGTCATTATGGATTGAGGTATAATACATGACATATGGGATGTAGTGGATCCCAAGAAACTTATTGTTTGTCTTTAATGATATATGTGTATAGTGGGTTGTAATAGATTTTGGATGTTCTTACACATGTGTATATGTGAATATAGTATCCATTTTATTATTATAGGTATCTCATGTATGCACTATGATTTCATGAGGTATAATACAGGATATATGGGATCAGGTGGCTCCTGAAAACTACTTCTTTAAAATGTGGAGATTTGTTTATGATGATGAGATGATATGATGCTTACGGTTCATGTTTTATCCTGCATTTAAATGAGTCTGATTACTTTGGTAAGGAATCTTTGGGCTATTTTTAGAGTTAGATAAGTCTAAACATGAGATGTTGAGGAAGAGAGTAAAACCAATGGGTGAAGTTATATAAGGTTCCCCTATTTATTATTGTATTTATGATATATTCTATGATATATTAGGAAATATATATCCATGGGGAGGGAGGAAAATGAATAGTAATCTTATTTGGGTGGTGAGTTAGTTTCATTTTTTTACTCATAGACCTTTAGTATTATTTATTCATATTTTTTCTCAAGATTTTTTAGGGATGGTGCTATTGAGTATACATGTTTTCTTAACCTATATATGTAAACTATTTTCCAATATAGAAAAATATGGTTGGTGATTGAGAATAATTTTATAGTTTGAGGAGTTGTTCAAGAAATTTGGGATCTTCGGGGTCACTATTAAGTTTCAGTTTTAGTGTTATCCAATTATATCATCTGTATATCCTTAAATTCATATCTTTTATGGAGATTTATTCTTCATTAGATATAATAATAAGTTTTTGGTGAATTTTTTATTTTATCTCTCTTTATTCTCATATCATTGATGGTAATTCCTCTAATTTTGTAGTATGTTATGCCCTTAGTGATTTTCACCAACCTAGATCTTATTGGTGGCAGGCTTCAGGAATAATTCTCTCCCTTCTCTCATTATCATCCTAGGAGAGATACCATTGGGGAGAAGGGTTAGGAATAAGTGACACTAGAGGGGATGGTTATAGTATATTATGGAAAATAGAGTTAGGAACATCTGATGATTCTTGGGTTGGTATAGAAAAAATTTCAACAGATCTTAGTACACGCTGTAAACAAAAAAGACAAGCTATGACATGGAATTTTAGAAATATATGTGATCAGATGCAAGAATATTTAATAGTACTGGATATTTTGACTGAAGAAATGTTTTTTTTTTCAGTTGACAGTCTTAGGGAGGTTCCTTTAGTCATAAATGTTTGATCTAATGATTAAATTTAGAAGAAAATGGGAAATGTTTCACAAATAAGTCACTAACTAACACTGAGAAAAAAATTCCCTGAGTTAGGAGTCCTTGAATTTATTTACTTTTCACAACTGGCTCTAGGTTGATGTCCCTGTAACATTATTGTAAATATTTTCAAAACAAATTGTCAGTAAAACTTTTTAGTGTGGATGATGATGGTGAAAATGATCAAAGGAGGATAATTGGAGAGTTATAGTGCCAATGCCTATAAAATTGTGAGGGATTTTTCTGGGATAATGGGATAATAGATTAGTTGGACGATATAGTGATAGACTTCAGTTTGAATTGAGCTCATAGGGAGTATTGAGATTTGGTTTTTGTAATTCTACACTGGGGATCATCCTGGGAGTGGTGGTTATTTTTTCTCAGAGATTGCGAGGGATTTTGTTTTGTGGGGGAGGGGGAGGGGGTTCTTAGAAAATTTTGCTGACTATGTTTCTTTATTTGACACCAAGTGGGGTGGGTTTTTAGTTAGTGAAGTCTTCCCAATGTTGTTAGATTTTTTATCTTAACTCTTGTTGTTTTGTGAGGCCTTTGAATTTCAATATTGAGCCTGAGATCCTCAAAATGTTATCCCCTTAAGGTGAATGACCAGGTTAATCATCGTTTTCCGATTGGTAGTCCTTAAGAATGAGTGTAGGTAAACCTCATCATTAGCATGTTTGAAACCCACCTAATAAATCCTTAGGCCATTATCATTGTATCCCTTAAACCATTATATTCCAACCAAAACCAATTTCTTATAAGATATGACAAAAATAAATTATTCATCAGACCTGGTATTGAAATGAAGGGTTTTCCTAGGGATAAATATTTTGAAAACTGTGTTTATATCATTCTCTTACTCTCTCTTTGGGCCTTGGATTGGTCTAGAAGGAGGGATTATAATCATATGGTGCATCCATTATTCTTATCATGAGCTTGGTGTAGTGGATATTTATTCTAGGTAAAGGGGTTATTGTATGTATTCTATTATTTTAATAAATATACTCTTCAAAAATTCATTATTATATTTTCCATAGTTTGGGAAAGGAGGATAAAGTTTGTTTTCATTTATTTTCATTATTCCTATTGGGGGATTAATTACTCTCACCCTTCTAAATTAAATAATTTTATTATTTGGGTTGTGCATGATGCTTAATAAATTATATGGTTATGGAAGGGTGTGATTACATCCTAAGAAGGTATTTCTATCATAACATATATATATATATATTACAGCCTTGAGAAAATAAATATAGGGGAAAATTTTCATATCATGATATGTTATATTTCATATTTCTTAAAACCCTGTGGGTGAGTCTATTTTTCACAAAGTGTATAATATCATGGAATGGTGGATGGATTCATTGATTTTTATTAATTTGGAAGTTTGGTTGATCTAGGTGAGTGTGATGATTGGGATTATTATTTTATATTGATATAGATATCTTGAAACTATTAACATTCAGTTATGGTAAAGAGTAATATAAATTGAGGTATTATATCCTTTGATTATTTATAGGATTCTATCAGTAGTGAATAAAATTTTGTAAAAATTTTAGAATATAAGTTATTGTATGATAAAGTGGATAGTTTAAACCACTTTTTTTGTTTGTAAAACATGACATATTTCAAATCTGAGACACTTGATGAATGAAATGAAAAGGATTGGAATTTTTAAATGAAACCCTTTTTCAAATACTATGAAAATATTGGGGGGATTTTTAAAAAATGGCATGAAATGGAAAGTAATATGATGAAATAGTTTTGATGTTGATTATTATAAAAAATGGATTTAAATGAATGATGGTTTTGAAATTAATGAACATGATGAAAACATTTGATTTTGTTTTGAACTTGAAATTATAATTTTTAAATAAGAATGATTAATTGAGTTAAAAATAATGACTTTCCCATGATTTATTGTTTCTATTTATTACTTTGTTTTTGTTTTTTATTGTGGACATTGATGTAATTGTGTAATCTTGCTTTGGAATGAGAGTTATGGGTGCATTTTTAATATTATAAATTATTTAATCCTTGATTTTAATTGGATGATGTATATGATCTCATTTTGATATATGATATTGTTCCTCATCTTTAGGTAATACTTTATTGATGGCCTTTTTCTGATTTCAGAGGTATATCCCTTGGGAGATTGTTTTGGAATTATTTAATGGTGTTGTGTAGTTATACCCCTTGAACTTATTGGGTGTTAATTGTGTTCCAAATAAATAAAAAACATTGAGATGCATCTAAGGTGTTTGTTTATTTATTCCCCCACACATTTTCTCTAACTCTCGGTTTTAAATTAATTCTTAAGGACGAGAAATGTTTTAGAGGTATCTAATGTAATGGTTTTGAAAACTCATGATCCATTGTCATTTTAGCTTTTCTGATGGTTCGAGAACCATTTAAAAAAATTAAATTGATTTTATAATTTTATAACATTGTTTTAATTTAATTTTTTAGGTAAATTTAGTAATTTAAATTATAAAAGTTTATTTGGCAATTACTTTAATCATTTTAAAATGATTCAAACGTTTTTTGAAGTGTTTTTTTAATTTTTAAAGTGATAATAACCCCTATTCATAATTATAAATAATTTAGTTTAAAAAATGTTATTTCCAAGGATATATTTACCTTCTTGTATGAAAAAGAAGATGTTTAAGGGTAAGTGGTATTTTTTGATAGGTTACGTAAGGCTAAAATGAACCTCATGTTCAACATAATGATACCCCAAGATATGTAAGGTTCTTGTCTTGCTTATATAAAGATAACATGGATTTATATAACCTTGAGTAAAGTTGTCTCTAGGTTCCTTCTACTCACACAAAGGTAAACTAGTTTCATAACTGACTATATAAACATACTCTCTAGCCCAAATAAAGGTATCTTAGATCTCTCATTTGGGTAATCCAATTTCAATATTGGATATGTAAGGGTAAATCAAGACTTGTGTAATGGTCATCTTATATTAACCTTTATACGTAAGGATAGAAAAAGTTACTCAAACGTGGCACTATGTTATTGTGCAAGGGTAAAAAAATTCTTAAGGGTAAAATAACATAATGCTTACTTAAAGAATACCTCTTATCTAAGGGTACCTAGATTTTCTTAAAGACCCCAGTTTTCTTCTTGGAAGCCTCTTGTAAGGTTTTTTCATCATAATTAATGGGTTTAAAATAGGAAATAAGTGATTTTTTAAAATTTTAATATGCCATAACTGATGCTGTAATGAAAATTAAGTAGTATTCAATTTAATAAGAATTTATGTTAAATATAATCATTAATTATATGGAGAATCTCAGGGGTGAATATAGGGATGTTAAAATCAGATTATTTCACTCTTTTAGGTTCCCCCTTATTTCTATTGAGTTACACTATCCCAAAAACCAAATTTTCATGTCTTCAAAATGTTTTTTATAAAAAAAATATCCATTTCTTCTTATTTTTTCAAGAATGAATGAACCCCCCTCCCTCTTTTATCATACTAGGTGCATCATTTTACACTAGAAGGAAAATATCCAGGAATGTGGGAAATAACTTCTTGGTATTTTTTATATTATAATTTTGGAATTTTAATTCTTTGGTTTCTTTTTTAAATATTTCACACTAAACATAATTAGATAAAATATGGGAAATAACCGCATTGAGAATGTATGTGTGATAATTTGGAAATTGAGGAATATATATTTTTATTATCTTTAAAATAATTAAATATATTAAATTAATAATTTTTTAAAGGAAAACTAATGTATACAGTATAATGTGTATATTAAAAATACTATATTTTCACGAAAGATATTTATTGTGTAAATATGTTTTTAGAAATTTAATTAATTTACTACTTGAAGGAAATGGTGAACCTGATTCTATTAGTTTCCAAAATCAAATTTAAATTAACATTGTATTCCCAAGAAGATTTTGATTATCTATGAATCTGTAATTCTCATATTGAATGAAAAATAATAAAAATAGTTGATATAAATTCAAGGATTCATGTAGAAAGTTTAATATTCATGATTTAATATTTTATGATTTCTATTATATCATGATTTTAATGTGTATGTTTTTTATTTACTCGTGATTTTGTAGATATTATGCTACCTATGTTTATGATTTGGTTATTATGATGGATATACTTGGTTTAACATGTCTAATTCATTGAAAATGGTTAATGAATGTAAAAATAGTAATGTTGGTATGATGAAGAATTCAATAGTAATTTTATTATTTAATATATTATTTTTATTATTTTATGGGAATCTAATTGATGTTAAACTCAATTTTAATTAATATTTATTCCATATTTTATCATAACTTTTGAATGAACATGAAGTTAAAAGTTTTTTTTCTCTCTTCCTTAATGTTAAAGGAAACTCAAATTGTTTCTTAAAATCATGGTTAATGATTGATTGGTTGTAATAGAATATTTCATTGGTTGGTAGATGAATTAATCAATGAAAAATAAATTGGATAATCAAACATAGTACCACAACCGATTATTTTGTAAAATAAAATTATGTGGTCATGTTAGTTTGTATACATATAAAGGGTTAATGCATTGTTTGGGCCTAGTTTCCCTATAGTTTTTTGTTTTTTTTCATCTATTATTTCTCTGAATATGATCCTTGATATGTGGTGTGATGTGGGACTTGGATGACTAATTGTTATTGATAATAATGGGTGTTGATGCGTTAGGCTTTGGTTTTGGAAAGGGGTACCAATTTGATAATTATGTTGGCATGGAATACTAGATGTGATGTTATTAGAAGTAGTGTCAGTGATGAAACTAGGATTGATGGGATGGGTTGAAGGAGGTCTTGCCTATTGATTTTTTTGAATCTATATTCCTTCTTGAAAATGAATCTATTTGTTTAATGATCAACAACTAGTTGATGTTTACAATATTATTTTCCAACTATGGGAAGAAGTTAATGGTATGAATTATGAATGCATATTTTTGTTTCAACATGGGTTGAGTCCAAGATTACCCGGGTGATTACGAAAGGATAATTTATTAATAAATTATGGGGTTGGTCCAAATTATCATATTGAATTTGACATAATTTTGAATTCAAGAAATGAATTAATTGTTTCATCCGAACTCATCTTATAAGAGTAAAATTTTAATCATGGAAATGATAATGGTAATAATTAATTAATGGTTGGTTAATTAATTAATTATAATGAATCTTAATGCTTCTACTATTTTGATGTTAAGGCCTTCATAATCTCACTTAGGAGTCTTGTGTGACAATATCAGAAGATGAGTCTAAGGCTAGATAGTTTCCCATAGTGTGGTTTTGATATGTATATATATCATGTAAGATTTTTAATTTCATATGCTACCCACCCCTTATTTTTAGTTTAACTGCCACCCAATTTACATAGGGAGGGGGTTCTTACTAATAACTTGATTGGAGAGGAATAGATTTATGGCTACACCATCTAACCACACTAGATTCTACTAGTAGTATTATATGTGGGTATGTATGGTGTTTATATTTCCCCATATATGTGTGTAGAGGTCTATAATGGATTTTTTTTCATTTCACACATATATATCTCTAGATTTAGTGTCTTGATGGTTATTATAGTTATGATGTGTATGGGATGTTATGGATAGAGGTATAATAAATGGAATACAAGATATTATGGATCTTAGAAATGACGTGGTTATCTTTCTTAATATATGTGTGTAAGGGGATGTAATTATTACTGGTTATTTTCCAACATATGTATCTATGGATGTAGAATGTTTTAGACTATTATAGGAATATTGTATATGGGTAGTGATTGATTAAGGTATAATACATGATGTACGGGTAATGGTTGCTCCAAAAACCTAATCAATTATTATATAGAGATGTTGTTGGGGTGATTTTATTATGTGATTAATGGGGTGCATGTTTTATCCCAGGTGTATATGGTTTAGCTTAGATAGTCTAGGTTGCATCAAGTTATCTTTTTGAGAGGGAGAACTCAGGATATGTGACATTTATGTAGATTCAAAAACTAGTTGGGAATTGGTAGTGGGGTACCCACTTTTTTAATCATATAATATAATATTTTTTATAGAAAACATGGATATATATTTCCATTGTGGCGATAATAGAAGAATAGTAGATAATTTTATGTGATGAGTTATTTTCATATGTTTAATCACTTGAATTTAGTATTCATCTTTCACATTTTTCATGTGAGGTTGTAGGGAGTATTATACTAAGTATACATGTTATTCCCACCATATATATATACACTACTTTGATAGTCAAGAAATAGTTCTTTAGTGATCAATAATTTCTTTTGTAGTTCGTGGAGTTTTTTATAGTCGTTGGAGATTCATGGTCACTATAAAAGTTCTGTTTTAGTGTTTTATAATTTTTTAGTTGTATTTCATTTCATTCATATCATGTATTGGGATTTTTTCTTATTATTTTTATGAGTAGTTATTTGGTAGTTTTTCTATCTTATCTTTCTAGATTCTCATATCTTAGAGGGTAATTACACCCATATCTTGGTATGTTATACCATTAGTGATTCTTTCCAACCCATAAACTATTGGAGTTAGGCTTCATGCATCATTATCTCCATTCTCTCACTGCAATTATAGGAGGGGTACCTTTGGAGGGATATTTCTTGAAAAATGTAGAGAATAAAATGAGTAAACATCGATAATTCTATCACTTGAAGAAATATCGAGTCAAAGAAGTAGAACATGATATTATAAATAAAAACACACATAATTTTATTGAGTTATAATAATAAGGAGAAGAGTAAGAGGTACTATGATAAAACCATATTTTTGAAGGAAATAAACTAAGCTCTGGTAAATTAAGAAGACTAGAAGAGAAAGTATGAAATATCATAAAATAATCAGGAGAAGTTGATGTTCTACTCACATGTTTTTTGATATAGGTATTCAAGGTTTTTTCTAGTATATACTAACTAGTCCAGAGGGCTGAGTAATTCGAGATAATAGGAGAACAATCGGGAACCCTGAACTATGATATGGAATATAAATACCATCTAGTTAAATGATAGAGAACAAGCAAGGATATCAAGTAATAATTATGGTAAACTATTTCATGTAACCACTAATGTTAATATAATAATAATCCATAGTTTGGGAATCTATCTAATTATTCAAGGGATTAAAATTTCAAGGATAAACCATTTAAAATAATTTTTTTGTTTATTTTATTTACTGTATCATTTAGGTATTGTCAAGGGACCCAAGACAATAAGATTTATACACTAATTAGATTAGGAGTTTGAATTAACAATATCATAAAAATGAATCATTTATTCAACCCCATACCCATCATTTAGACACAAAATATGGTCACTTGAATTTCTATCAGACCTAATCGAAGTTTGACCTAAAAATATCCCTTATTTTTTGAAGAATTCAGATATTACTCAAGGATATTGAATGAAAACTAATTTCTTTCATGTTAACATAAAGGTTTCAGATAGAAAATTTAAAATATAATGTAAAATGAATAAAATATATTGAAAAAAAATCACCAAATAGAACAAGAACATAACACTACTAGATGATGAATATGGTAGTAACTATTTAGACAAATTTTGTTACTATAATTTTTATAATGATTGGGTTTTTAACTATGAGTAATACATTTATCACGTAAGGGTTTCTGTTTGGAGATTAAATATTATTTTAAGATCATTCTGGTGATTTTATTTTATTCATATTTATTTTTTTCAAAAAATTTATGAGCTAATAAATCAAAATATGATTTGAAGGATAAAATCAAAAATAAATCATTGATAGGGAAGTTGTAATAGTGAAAACAATATCATCAAGCATGTGTAAGAAAATGAATGGGTCATGTTGTTTGGAAAATTTCTTTTTCCCTATATGAAGGTGAATTATAAATATCCCTTTATGGGATTTCAAAAAAATAATGGTTTCACAAAAAAGAGATCCATGCATTGGTAGAAATGTCACAAATCTACTATCTGTCAAGCATGCCCAGTTGGATGTCAATTATATGTATACCTTGAATATTTTTATAATAATTTTATATATCATGAAAATCTGATTGAGAATATTAAAATCAAATGGGAATAAAGTTATAGATTATTTAAGGATGATAATAATTCACTGAACATGGAGTTTCTGTAGATTGAGGTAAAATTAGAATTCATCCCAAAAAACTGAAAATAATGACAGTTACACAAAAACAATATAATTATATTCAGGAATCCAATAAGGATTTTATCTATGTTAATAATATATTTAAAATATATTATAACCAAATTGAAATAAAAATCAAAGAAGAATATAACCCAAAATCATGGTGAACCAGTTTATACTAATACAGTTTTGTCTATTATTTTATTTTAAATATTTATATTTGGATATGTATGGATAGGTAAAAACACAAAAAGGAACACCAACACCTTATAGGTAGAGGTTATCAAATACATGAAAACCAACCCCCAAAACATGACCAAAACGGTAGTACGACTACCCAAAATCAGAAAGGCATTCAATATGGTAAGACTATAAACACAAAAAACAAGAGAAGGTTTTTCGGCTATTTTTTGTGCATATTAAGGTTTAAGAAAAAGGAAATAGAGTTTTGGAATAATATATCAAATCCTAAAAATAATATATGGACGCAGTTGAAGGAGATTACATCTGAATAGAAAATAATTCTTATTAAACGAAAGTAATGTTTAAAAAATAGAAAAATATGATCACTAAAAACATATTTTATTATTTGAGAGTTTTTTTTTTTGAAAATTAAAACACAATTGTTGATAGATTAAATTAATTTTTTAATTATCTAATTAAGAATAATTCTTTTTCTAATGAAGAAATAATACCACAAAAGAAGAAGTTAAATGAATTATTGAGGAACGGTAACAAAAATGTTCTGAGGGAGCCATGTAAAGATGGTGAGAAATAATATGCTAATAAAAGTGATAAATGAAATACTACTATTTCTCACTAAAAATCATAAGATATTAACCAGGAAGGATAATCCTAAAGAGTAATATACTTTTTCTAGTGTGTGAAAAGTATCTGGTCATACTCTCTAAAATTGTATGACTATTATTCTAGATCAAATTGAAATAATTGAAATGTTTGAATAAATTAGTAAATCCCCACTCCATGAAATTTTTTATTAACAGAGGTGAAAATACCCATTATACATAATATTGGAAAAATAAAAAAATCATGAAGAGATCTCCAAATTTTGAATCAATAAATACAGTATTTTGGTTGAGAGAGAAATCCCATCCTTGATGTTATCATTAAAGAGAAGGAAAATAACCAACTTATTCTTTTAATTTTATTAATAACATATATTAAATTGATGGAGAAAATAGAAATAGGGGTTAGAATATATTTTAAACACTATGCAGCACAACGAAGAAGAAATCATGGAGTAAATTAAATCCTCAAGATGAGTTGGACAGAGTGTAACTCTTAAGGGGGATTAAATATAAGAATTTTTTAATAAATGTTTTTAAATAAACCATGATGTTTTAGAAATATCTAAAAAAATTTATTCAAATCAAATTTTATTCCCTTAGTTGGATCATTAGAAATTAATATGTTTAGGGGGAATTTAGATTAATGAAGAAAAGGTAGAGTAACCTATCATGCACTTTAATATTTTTTATGTGATTGTTGAGATGGATCTAGGATATATATTTCATGATAAATCTACTTAAACAACCCCCGAAAGAAAAATTGATATTGATATCACATGATAAACTAATTGATCGATATCCTTAATGTCTCGGATTATTCAATATTATTTTATACTCTCAATTTTCTAAAAAATGTAGTGATAACTTACCTAAGGATAAATATTAAAATTAATTTTGTTTCATCCTTCTCTCAATAAGGGTATTTGGCAGTAATTCATAATTAAATGGGAGAAGAAGTTCTCCTATTGATATTCATGGAATAATTATAAATATGATTGATATCTTTCCTTTATTTTTATCTTTTTTCCTTTTTAATAAGAGGTAAGTGATAAATTAGAAAATATATTAACATGTGAGGAGTTTTATAGTATTTGAAAACAAATATATAGGGGGAACTGATGTAACATTATATGTATTTCATTTAATTCAATAAAGAATTTTGATATGAATATTATAATATTTAATATGTTGGTTTGAGGGGAAAAATATATGAAGATATTGTTGTATTTTAATGGTCTAATTCAGTATGGCATCCAAAATTGTGGTGATCGTTCAATTTTTTCATGATTAATGACATATACTAATGACTGAGAAGTGGTACTATTGACAACATTTTTAATTGAGTTTAGATGAAGCAAGATAAAGGCTAGATTTAAGGATCAACAACAAAGAAGAAATGGTATAGCTAAATTGGTGAGAATTTTTATAACCCATCCATATAGAAACAATTAAAAATGCCATTGATTCAAGTGATGGATATTATTTGGATGATGATTTAAGTTTATTATGAGTGATTGAGTGGGTTTGGGGATGGGATTAATGAAATTTGGTTTGAATGGACTAAAATATGGCATATATTTACTCTTATTAATAAATATAAAAAATATCAGTCTATATATGATTCATTTGAAATTATCATATTAGACATTAATGAATCTATGATAAAAATTTAGGAAAGAGACCAACAATGTATATGAGTTATTTATGGTTGTGTAAAAGACATGTGGAGACTATATATGAGTCATATGTGACATTGTGTGAGTCAATGTTTATCAAAGGATCATTTTTGTATGAGTCAGTCAGGACCTTCATAAGTGTGATTTTTACATGCACACAATTCACTAAACTCTTCATATAAGTTATTCATGAATGGTGTACGAGTCATCCTAAAACCAACACTTAGAGAATTTTTTAATGCTGAATTTTCTGAGATATATATAATATTTATTCTATTAAAATAATATTTGATTAATATAATTCATTAAATATTTCATTCATGGATCTAACATCATTGTTATTTAAGATGATCATGGTTTTAAATTTTATGATAATAGGAGTTTCATGCCTGAACAACACCATGTGGAAATGATGCATGTTACCATGAACATTTATATTAAAATGGGATCTAAATGACGTGGATTTTAAGGAGATGATACAGTGGAATTAGAATATCTAATTAAAAACAATATCGTTCTTTTATTTTAATAATGGCGATTAAGGAGGTTTTAATGAGAATTCATACTAGAAATATATTAAATGAGGGTCATCTACCCATGGATAAGATTGAAAATATTCCCCAAAATAAAATATGGAAAATCATTCTCAACTATATGAATATTAAAGATAATGAGTATAAGAATATGAATAATAATTTAGTGATATTATATAAAGAAACACATCTTTTTTAAGAAGTATAACTTCAAGTTGAGCCTAAAAGACGAAACTCTAATAAAATTGAGGAATGATGAGGAGCGAGTTAAGGATGAGGCATATGATACAACCATATTGTAAAATTTACTTGGTGGATTTATTCTAATGTAGACAAAGGAAAAGAACAAGGATGATGTGTTTCATAATAACGAGAAGTAGAATTTGAAGTCTTACATGAATATTCATAGAGGGGGCCTTTCATGGACTATGCAAGACAGTCAGATAAACTCTTGAGGACTAAGCTGTTTGAGATAGTATTACAACTAGTGAGAAGATTGAACAATGTGATCATGTATAAATTCAATTTTGTGGGATGTTAGAAAACATAATTTAATGTCATTTAAGTATGTAAAGAGATTATTTTGTGTAATAAAACATTTTATTAGTGGATGAATCCATGGTTGGGGTGTCTAACCAATCATGTAAAGGAGCAGGCTTTCAAGGTAAAACTAAGAAAAAAATCATTATATTCTATGAATTTTATTTTCTAAATCATATAAGAGTTAATGAGTGACCCAAGACAACAGATTTATAAATAAACCAGTTTAAGAATTTTAATTAAAAAGGAACATTCATAAAAGTATATCAATTATTCACCCCCTCCCCTCATTAATCCAAAAAACCAGGTCACTTCAAGTATTCTAAAAATGTTTCCACTAAAAAAATTACAATTTTATTTAACACTTGATGGATTAGTTTATGTGATATGTACCACAGTATAAAATTGAACCGAAGAACATCAATATAGAGGATAATGGTAAAAAATAGATTAGTGGTAAAAAACTTAATGAGTTATCCATTGATCTCTCTAATAATATTGATCTATATTAATAAAAAATAGGTTAAAAATTGAAAAACAGAGTAATTAATTCAAGAGAAGGGAGGAATCCTAAAAGAATCCAATGAGTGATGAAAAGATTCAAGACATGGAAGGAAATAAAATTACTTTTAAATTTTCTAGTAATGATGTTACATGTTATGAATATAGACAAAAGGGGAACATAAAACTAGATTATATCATAATAAAAAAATGAAAATTCAAGGAAAATATTTAAGAATAAATGAATGATACAGTTGATGTAATCTTAGAGTTACAATAAGGAAATTTCCATGAATAATGTATCAAATTATTATATGGATTTTGGAATACTTTGTATGATTTCTAGAATATATTGGGTTAGTTTTTATAAAGCTTACTTTTAATATGAGGACCCGTATATTGAAGTCACTAATGAAATTTTGGAAAAACTTTTGGATAATGTTAAAAATTTAAATAAGAATTATAATTTAATTATGGAATCCCATAAAAACAGTGTTAATGAAAATATAGGGTTAACTATATAACATTATAGAATGTGGAATGTTTAATTTTATAAAAAGATTATTATAATGACACTGATAAATAATTTTAAATTTGATCATGATATATTAAAAGAAATCAGATCAAAATTTACTAATGGATGACAAAGCCTAGGAAATATTTTTTATTTATAGACCCCCATAAATAAAAGAACACGGATTAGATATGATATACAAAAATAAAAATTATATAGGAGTACATTATAAATGTTTCGAATATAATGTTTTAAATTGTTACTTATTTCTGTTATGGAATCAGAGGGAACAATGATAGTGAGTGTTATCTTAATTTCACTTGAACTTTGGTATATAAAAGGAAATCAAATTATATATATTTTTCAGATGACATCAAAAAATTTCTACTTCTAAATCAACTTGGGTTTCAAAAGTTTCATGAAATATAACAATAAGACCCAAATTTCAATGGGCACCAAAATTATCTCTTATTTCATTATTTTATGAAATATCTCTTTATAAAATAAAACATATATACACTATTTGGAATGTTTTAATTCAAGACACAAAAAATAGATCTATTAAACTTACAATCATTCAAAATATTGTAGATTTCAAATAACATATGAAGAAAATTCAAAAAAATAATAAAATTTATCACCGCACACATCCCAAGGTATGAATTTACATAATTTTTTGTCAAAACCTGTTTTTCATAATGGTTTAAAGTTATTAAATAAGTTTTTTAGGTTTGGGTATCAATATTGGGTAAGTCAAACCTAGTGTAGTAGTTTTCTATTTTTGTGAAAAAATTCACTAGGAACTTATTGGTCGGGTACCAAGTACCCATCGGGTATGGTGGAAGGTGGGTAGCTTTTGGAGGGCATCGAGGGGATAATCTCTTAGGGGGTACTCGATAGGGAACTGATTATTTAGTGGTCACATCATCACTTTTCGAAAAATAATTGTGATTAAATTTCTAATTTGGTTAATTTTTTACACAAATGATGAGCCCTCACATTTCCCTTGACATAGCCACATAACCCAAGAGGCCCCTCATCTTTAATTCTCTCAATCCTAAGGGTAGATATCCCTTATTCTTTCCTTGATTTAAAATTCATACATCCATGGCGATTTCTTAATATCAGTATAACACTCCACATTTTTTATTTCTCTTTTTTATCATTATTATATCATTATTCACTATTATTACCCTAAATTAGGGATTTTTTGAATTTTTTGAAACCAACAATTATATATAATCAATACAATGGTATTTGATGTAAAGGATTCTATTTTATTGAGGGTAGGTGGTCCCTAACTCTACAATTATTTAATACATGTTTTTTTATTATTTTTCATTTCTTATCACACCAGTAGTGAAAACATAACCTTAAAATTAAGAAAAATTATTTACCTAAGTATTATATGTCTAGGTTAAGGACGTCTAGTTCCAATGTAGAGCCTACTTGTTTTGTAATTGACCTAATGGCCTATGATGGACATAGGTATGAGATAAAGTGTGTTAAACCACATTCTTATAACCCAATGTTTAAATCAATGAGTTTTATTAAATAATTATGGATTATTTTAGGTTTTTTTAGTCATATATGACATAGGATATGTGATAATACCCTATAGATGGATAGGTTTAGTATTAAATTTCCACTCCGGAATGTCTAGAATGTATAAGAGGTTAGTGTTTATGAAATCCAATATTTTTAATAAAATATATTTCATGATTTATTACATTAGGTTACACATAATATGATATAAAAAGATCATGAAGACTATTTTCATAAATAAATTAGGTACGTAGCATATTAACATGAAAAATAGATACAAATAAATAATTAAAAACTTCCTTAACATGCTTTTAAAATTCATACATCCTTCTAAAACTGTGTCGAGAAACCTTGGGATATATAGAATAAAGGGGTGATCTATATATCCCATTAAGGGAATTAATAAATAATAGCATTAGGTAAAGTAGTACAGGTGATCCAAAAGGAATATAAAGGTAATGAAATATGTGTGAGAATCATAATCGTGAACAATGAGGCATGATATTACATGATAGCATTAGAAAAACATGGGAATGTGAAGACAACATAAATCATGTCATAAACATAAGTCAAGGATAAATTCAAAGAAAATATCACATTTTGGAAATAATCACATAATTAATGAGGTTTACACCCTAATCTCATACATGATTTCTCATCAAACTAAGACATTACCCTATGAATTGGAGCGCTATCTGTGAACACCCATCATAATATGTAAATGCTCATCTGTGCCTCATAAATCATTCAACCTAAGGCCATATTTCATCAAATTTAAGCCCATTATTAAATAGTGTCAGATATATACATGGAAATCCAAAAAATATATGTATAGGTACACTTAATTGAATACCATTGAATTTAAACGGGGAAGGTTATTCACTACAAAAATGTATGACATTAAAAATTATAGGGAAATTTCTACAAAATAACGATGGTACTTAATGATTCATAAAAGGGATTAATGATATAGAAAGGGGTCTCAAATCACTTGTAAATAATAATGTATGTAATAGGGATATATGAAAATATATTCCAAAATGAGTTATTTGAAAACAAAAGGCATAATTCATAGTATGTTCGTGAATAAATAGAAGAAAGTGGGGATACCCAACCTTGATAGGGTGTATATAAAGACTTAGGTGGAGCTGTTTGAGATCATGAGGCACCTTTGGAGGGCTCTAGAGTGGTAAGTTTGAATTAATGTCTTGATAAATGGTTTTTAGGGGAGATGAGTGGTATTTTGGGTGGGTTTAATTAGAAAAATAGAGGATAATTATTTATTAGTTTCCAGACATTGATTTTGGACTATATATGACCAAGTAATTAAAACAAAAAACCATACTATGGTTTATTCACTTGTTTTCTAAAAACAGTATGTTTATTTTTTTATTTTGCGTTTCTAAGAACCAAGTTCATTAAAATTATACCCTTGGTGATGTATAAGTGACTAGTTTTTATAAATATTTAATTTTAAAACTATAAAATATAATATAGGAAATGGAGGAGTCATAAAGTTTTTATTAAATTAATAAAATGAACTCAAAATAAAATATTATAAAAAGGTAATATATATTTTGTCATGGATACATTTTATGGAATATATTACATCATTTTTCTGTTGTTATGATTTCATAATACACACTGTATATTTATTCTATATTTAATTTTGAGCCTAAAATTTCATTGTGTATAGAAATTTTGAAAAACACACCAATGGGTAATTTAGACAACTTAATATATATATATATATATATTATCCAAATAATTTTCTAAGTATGAGAATTTGCACTTTTATATCAAAATTATATATTTAGTTAAAAATACTGGTTTTTTGACAATAATTACTTTCTAACCCTCATAAAAAATTAAATTGAACTTCATAAAATTATATTATAATTTATAATTAATAAATATTATTTATTAATAATATAATTCATTTTAAAAAATAATGAATTCATAAAAAGTGATTCTTGATTGAAACTATTTATTTCCAAAAAATACAATTTTTTTTTATCATATACAATTATTATTTTTATCAAAATCATTTTTTAATAATTTGAAATTTAATAATTAAAATAAAAAAGATAATAATTATTATATTAAAAATATAATTATTCAAATTCAAAATTTTAGGATCTAGATACATTTCAATTTATTATACTAGTGAATTCTCAATGGGTAATGTGTTTGATTGCGATATTTTCTTGGGGTGGTTCAACATAACTAATTTGGGTCATGATCTCAATGAGTTTTAAATTCACCCATTAATGGGTAATCTTGTGATTTAGTTATTGAATCTCATCATGGGATTGTTTAAGTTAAAATACTAGTTATGTTTTATCCCTCATAAGCTTTGATAAATGGGCTTCATAGGATATAATCCTACTGGTCGAGGCCATCACATCTTCTATATATGTCAATTAGACATTATTGTGACCCTTAATATACATTATATTAATTGAAACTCAACCATGTATATGTTATCAATGGTTATTATATAACAATATATAACATATAATGGCCTAAAATTACCAATGTATTTTATATGTTTTCTATTGCTCTATTACTTATTAATTAATTTATTTAATAAAAATGGTAATTTCATTTATTAAAGTTATATTTGTTACATTATTCCCCCATATTGAACTATTTCCCTCAAAATTTTCAATTCATAAACTAATAATAATACAGGTAATTCAGTTTTATCACCTCTTCCAATTCCTAGGATTCTTCCTCAAGCTTGTGGTTCAACCAAAAAACTTTTACCTAGTGAGTTTCCATGATTAATATAAATTATTAATTTTGTTCTAAGATCTTTACTAAATGTTCCACATATGAATGATCATTTTCTAGTGGTATCACCTAAATATTTAGTTTAAGTGAGAGGTTTTTTTACATCCTCAATAGGGATACATGGAACACATCATGTATAAGAGCTATGTTAGGTCAGAGTGCTAGTTGATAGGCCACCACTTTAAAGTGATCAAGGATTATAAAGGGTTTGATGTATCATGTATTATGCTTTCCCTTATTCCCAAACCTCATGATTTTTTTTCAGATTAAGGAAAACATTATAAAATACCCTAAATTATAGGCCTCATCAATGATTGTATATATATATATATATATATATCGTTTTTTGACTTTTCATAGACTTCATATTATACTAAATGGTTTTAAATTTCTCTAATTTTTTTAGATAAGATCAGATCCCATATGCTTCTACTCTCCAACTATATCTAATCAAGTCAGAGTATGAAAACTTTTTCTATAAAGAGCCTTATAAATTTCTATTGGAATTATAGAATCGAAAATGTTGTTAGATAATAACTCCATTAGGGAAATGTGTTGATCCAAACATCCTTGAAAATCCTTTAAATATGATCCTAGAATATCTTCTAGACTTTGAATAGTCTTTTCATATTGACCATCCACTTGAAGGTAATAAGTAGTGTTTTAGCTCAATTATATATTTAATTATTACAGAAGGATTCCCAAAAACATTGAGATAAACCCCAAATCATGATCAGATACAATAGAGAGTTGAAATCTATGTAGTATTGCCAATTCCTTTATGTATATCATGGAGATTTGGTAAATACAAAAATATTTTCTAATATATATTAAAATAGTTTTCTTTTTATGGGGATTTACTACCACCCATATGGTTTTTTTTCTTTTAGGGGTACTGGGGAGTAATATAATGAAATACATGGTTATGATTTCCTATTTCCATACTAATATAGGCTATGGTTTCATCATAAACATAGACTTCTCTCATTCTACCTTGACTTACTGAAATACCAAGCATTGAGATACAAACTCTAAAATATCTCTCTCTTTTTTATTCCGTATGAAGTTTTACGTCAAATCTATATACATCATAGTTCATCTGGATGAATATAAAAGGATAATCTATGTGCATCATCTAGATATTCTCCCTTTAGTTATAGTTTTTAATGGGTGTATATATGGTTTCTATACCTTATAACTCCATCTTCAACAATGTAAAACATAGGATTATTCACTAACTTATTATGTAGCAACTCATCATATTTCTCGGTCCCCTAAATCCATGTATGAAGAGATGGTAGAGCATCTATTTGAGAAATATTGAATGGAAATCCATTTATTTTCTCTATATTCATACTATACTTGTCTAAGAAGATTTTATCCCATGAAATCGTTATTATGGATATATTTTCAACTTATTTTATACTAAGAGAATTTTACAGCATTTTTTTCTTCCCGAAATGGTAATGGAATTAAAAGTTATAATCCTTGATCAGTTATAACTACCTTTTTTAGAAAATATGAAGATCCTTTTGTGTGAATGTTTCATCTCTCTCTTTGAACGTGTATCCTGATTAGGAACCACTACTTTTGAGTGATTTCCATTTGATTTATTTATAGAACTGGAAACATAAAAAGGGTCTTTATCCAAAGGGACTAGCTTTCCAAAGGTAGGCATTCGTAAGGTTTGGACCTACGATGCTTAAGAATGTACATTGGTCGAGAGGATGGGATGTCGGACTCATCACACACTTTTGGGGGGAATTATTTTCTACCACGAGACTCTCTTATAGATTTAAGATATTTTTTTGATTCCTTATTAATTTACCAAGAATAACATAGGTTTCCATTGATATTTTCAATCAATTATTAACATGTGTGAACTATAGAACCATCTGTATGTATTAGAGGTTCTTAATTAATGGAGATGTCCATATGTATTAGAGGTTATCCATCACTGGAATCCTTATATATACTATTTATATATTTTTTTTACCATTGTTATGATAATACTAGTTTTAAATCCACTGAGTGAGGAACTCTGTAATTTTTTTGTCGCCTAGGGAGATGAAAGTTTGTTTTTATGATGAGATCATACCCATATAATGGATACCTACATATGCTTGTGAATGGAATCAGAACCCTCATATTTCGGTCCCACATAATAGGACACATCATACATTTTAAGGTCGTGTGATAAGGACCTAACCATACATTTTAATGTCATGTGGTAAGGACATCTAAGTTGAAGGTGTTTAGTCAAATCTTAGTATGGGACTTATGCGTAAGAATCCCAAGGAACCTAGAATATATATGAGTTTCAAAGTTGTATTAGACCCAATTTGGAATATATCCCATGAAGAATCGGTTTGTTTAAGAGATTTGGTCCGATCATTAGAGAGTCTTCCTATGTATCACATTCGGGTGGGAATCAAAGCCCATGTAGTTCGGTGGATCTCATAAGAGAGTGTAGTCCTTGAGATAAATGATTTTGGGCTTACTTCCTAAAAATCATGCCTTGAGAGTTTATGTGATTAATTTAGGACTTACTCCTAATTAGTATTCCCAGTTATAGATGAAATGATATGGAGCTTAGGCCTTACGAAGGTTACCGACATATCCCAGTTTTGATGGGAATTAGAGTTATCGTAGTTCATTATATGAGGTTTTTGTGAAAATGTTTTGATAATCTCCAATATCTAAGCCCGTGTGATTCATGCTCAGTGTGAGAAACAATATCATGTGAAAGATTCAATAAATTCACACACACTTTTCCTCTTCTACTAGTGGAAGAGGATGGTCTTATGGTGGTGATAATGGATGAGGGAATGAAGTAATGAACCATTAAATGTAGAATGAAAGGTGATGATAATTGGATCCGGCCTAGATGCCTAGGGGCTTATACCAAGAGGTATTCCATGAAAATTGGTCCTGGTAGGGGAGGGAGACATCTCTTTTATTTAAAAGTAATATTATCTGTGAATCAATCCATTTCTACCAGGGACCTGAGGATATAGGTTTTAGAGATGATAAGGGAAGGGAATGGACCAAACCCTAATCCTCCAAACTAAGAACATCCCAAAACTGTTCCTGGGAGATAGGTCCATGTGAATATGGATATAGAAACTCATAGACACTCCATGAATCATAGCCCCATTGTAAAAAAATGTGGGAAAACACTGACTGTGGAGATACAAACCCAAATTGGATACACACTGATGTTCCATTCCCAAAGGATTGATATGTCAAGAGGTTTTTGTGGAGGTTTCAACATAATATCTTTTAGACAAGTGATCCAATGAAGAGAAATCCATTCCATGAATGACATTGAATAAGGCTTGATGAAATACATGTATAGGGTGAAGGGATAAGGTGAATCAAAGAGGGTAACCCCAGAAAGTATCTAGCACAAAGGAATGGGAATGTAGGTAGACTTGGGAGACATGATGTTTACTTAGGTGACGAACAACCTGTAAGTTAAAAATTGGGAGAGAATTTACTCAAGACCTCAATATTATTAACATGTATTCCTAGAAGTGTGTCATTGATGTTACATTGTATGTAATGGGTGGTGTTCAGTTGTTTCTTATTTAGGGAGGTTTGGTGCTCTAGGCACCTAGGTTTTATTGATTTCAAACACTGAAGCAAAATAATCCCTATGATCCACCATTAATTCCTCTGCCCTAGGTGTTAAACAACTACATTGAGGGTTTCAGCATACTAGTAATAAGCACTAGGGTGACCAGAGTAGCAATTGGGATTTGAGGAAATTCATCCATAAAATGATGACCCCAAGGGTCTATTTAAATTCAAAAATAGGGCCCGAGGTGAAATTATTTTTAGCGCGCAAGTATGTTTTGTTCCATAATTGTGGCGCACAAGTGTATGCATGAGAGATTGGAAGTTCTCAAGTAAGATAGATCACCCATGGTGCCTTGGGTGCCTCATTAGTGACTTATCCAAATAATTGGTCAGTACTAGAGGGGCTTCACCCCCACACCCCATCTTGGGATCAATGTTGGGCTGCGTAGTTGTCCCTTCTGTCTGGTGCCTTCTTTACTGTTACTGACCACCATGAAAAATGTAGTGTCGCACTGTGAACATTTTGATCTCGATTGAGGAAATTTTGTAGAAATTTGCATGGAAGACATTTCATGGTGTCTACAAAATCCCCCCCCCCCCCTATTATTTTATTTGTTCAGAAAAAAAGAATATTTTCCTAATGTATAAGTAAGTCACTTGGATTCATTACAATATCCTTAGGATAGATTTGGAGCTTCATCAAGTTTGGAAGGATGCTCTAATTTTTCACTAATACATGGGGACTAGAAATAATAGTTTGATTTTTAATACGGTTACACAAACAACACCACAAACATTGTATCTTTTTACTTTTTATTTCTAAATATTTCATAAACCATAAAAAATGTAAGTCTATCAAGTTAAGACATAGACTTTTATCTAGAGTGTCCTTTGTGGGTTTTCAATCTAGTGAGTACCATGTATTTTTAAAGGAATTTTAGATTCATGCATATTAGACTAATAAGGATAGTTTTTAAGGTCGAATATCTTGGACCATTAATTTTGATATTAGATCTGAAACAATGATTAATGGCTAGAAAATTGCTCTAATGTTCTTTATATACATCCAAGGGGAATATTGAGTCATCAGTTTTATGGTCACCAAATCAAAAACATGAAGTATAAACATAGAGGATTATTTTCCATGAATGACTTTATTATTTCACAACAAAAACATTATAGGGGATTTATTATGTCGGGAAAATATGGGAACATTTTGTATATTCAAACAATGGTATCCTTTGACAAAAAGTCCCATTATCTAAGCTAATTTTATGCCAGGCCACCTAAGGGAATGTACTGCATAGTCAATCAAAAGAGATCTAAAAAATTTGACATTTTATTGCTGTTAGACATGGGAAATTATGATTTGGGTGACTTAAGAGCACCTTGGGTGATTTTTCCAAGGTAATAAATTTTATTAATAAAGGGCCATCTATGGAGACATAGGTCATGACTTAGAAAACCACTCCTACATAAATTTGGTGTGTGAATAATGGTTTAAATTTATTTAGTAAAAATCTTTCTGACATTGTGTTGTATAGTTTAGAGTCATGCTGCAAGGAAATTAGGCTGTGTAGTTTCAAGTCATACTGCAAAGACAATAGTATGTGAAGTTTCAATTCATGCTTCAAAGACATTAGAGGGCATTAATTTAAGGTCGTTAGCTCTAACCAAAGGTTTTATAGTATCAGATTTCCGGATAATTTATCTGGAAACATACCACCATGTTCATGTATGGAAAGAAAGATTTGTAAACTATGATTTGGATGTTTTTGGATCTGGATAATGGTATGGGAAAAGGGATAAAGGCATTAGAGAAAGTATTATCCATGAAATAAGTTACCCTTATTTGATGAACCCTTTATGGGGTTTGTATTATGCATGGCCTACTAGGCCATATACTGCATATCCAAATAGTGAAATCTTTTGACTGATAGTCCTATTATGTAGGAAACATATGAAATTCCACCTAGGGGCACGTACTTCATAGTAAAGAAAAAGAAAACTTGGGAATCAGACATTCTATTACAAAAATTCAAAGAATGTTAATTGATATTAAGATTTCCACAATAAAATTTTTTGTTTACAAAGAATGGTACCAGAATATAGAAAGAGTATTTCCAATCATTATTTCCAAAGAATAAAAGAAATATGATTTCTATGAAGGTCTTACCCAAACATAAGAAGTAGGATGTTTGTAGTTTTGGGTCATGTGACTGGGACCGAAATATTATGGAAACAATGGATGATATGTAGTCAAATGATCCAAGGTTATTTCAATATGCTTTGAACACATGGAAATGGAAAATGTGTAAATAGTGGTCTTGGAGGCTTTCAGATCAAGATAATGGTAATGAGACAAATATACAGAGATGGCCATTTTAAACTACAGGTCCCTACATACCTTCCTCACAATTTTAAGGGGATAGAAGATGATTTTACCAAGTACGGTGTAACATTATTTGAAAAAACATGTTATGGGGGCAGTATTATGCTTGGAAAACCAGGGCATGTGCTGTAGAGCCAAATAGTGGTAGCTTTTGACTGATAGTCCTGTAATGTAGGAAACTTATTCAAGGAAACCTAGGGAAATGTACTGCATAGTAAGGCAAAATAGCTCTTATGTATTAGAAATTCCACCACAAAAAATCATCATAACGATTATGAATATTTGAAATTATGGAAGATTAAGAGTGTTAAAATCTAAAGGGGGTAACGATCAATGCATAAGAGAAATATTTAAATCAATATTGGTCATGAGTTTGGAGTCTCTTACATTGATCTAACTAATATGGAAAATGGGTAAACTTCTTATTTTACTTAGAGGGATCTCTAAGGAGAGGACCCAAAATGAAGTCACCCTAATATTTTATTAATTATATGTGGAAGGGAGTTAAATGTGTATCTCATGGCAAGGACTATGTTCTAAGGCATAGTTTTCGATACATATCTCAATGGGATATGAATCAAGCCATATGCAGTTCTTTGGGTAATTTTCCATTTAATGTTGTGTAATAAGGACATTATGCTAGGTAGTTTAGCTTCATAAAATGAGTACATGATGTGATTATGACATGAAAAGGAATATTGGGGTTGGACGAGAGATTTTAACTTAGGTGTCACTACATATCTCATATGGAAGAGAATCAAGACACACATATTTCATGAAACATTATCCATACATGTTTGATTTATACACATAGGGAATAAAGGATTTTTTTTGTCGTGGTTGGTCCTAATATTGGATTTCTAGGAATATCTATGTATCCCATTGAAATGAGAATCAATCCAAATGTAGTTCTTGATAAATTCATTATCCACACCAATTGAGTAGGATGTGAGAGACGGGGACTTTTAACACATCCTGGAAGAGTGGTTTAACTTAAGACTCAAGATATTATAAAGATCAAACCATGTATCTTGGAAGATTACCCTACATATATTTGGATCATATACTGGAAGAAAAAGGGAAATTAATTTATTTTTGGTTTTAGATTAGCCTAATATTGGAGATCCAGGTATCTCTATGTGTCCCACTGAAATGAGAATCAAGACACATGTAGTTCTTGAAAGATTCTCTATCTAGGATTCATTCATATGCATAAGGAATAAATAAGTAATTTTCTTTTTCCTGGTTGGGGCCATGATTGGAGATCTATATGCCTCTACATATCATATTGAAATGTGAATAAATCCATATGTAGTTGTTGAAATATTCCCTATACAGGTTTGATTCATACACATATGGAATAAATATGGAATTTTATTTTTCATCGTTGGGCCCATGTTTGGAAATCAACTCATCTCTATGTATCTCATTTAAATGAGAATCAATCCATAAGTAGTTCTTGAAATGAAGGATCTAGGGATATCTGATTCAAAAATAGGGAGAAATGGAACCCATTTTCCACTAAGGAGTAGCAATGGTCTGAGTAATGCTTGCGCATGGAAGCTACTATTTTTTAGAACCACAATGAATACCAATTTTCAATATCCTATGGGATTTTAAAACCTCAAATGAAGAAGACATTAACCATATAGTTTAATGTCGTGTAGTGAGGACAAATGATGTCATGATGTTTAATTTTATGCGACTAGGAGAAGGATGGTACACATTTTAATATCATGTAGCATGGACACATTTGGTTGTTATGTAGTTTAATGTCTTGCAACAAGGGATTTGTTCTGTGCAGTTTAGAGTCATGCAGCTAGGACATATGATGTGTAATTACACAAAGTACTTATTCAAGAATCTTTCATTAGTAAAAGTTGTAATGATATCTCCATCCATTGAGATTATAGAATAATATTCATTAGAGTAAAAGTTATGTATAGAGTAAAGTCCATCCAACTTTGGATCAAGATTTAGAGGCTTCTTTAATGGTATCATCAGAGTCCTAAGAACATAGTCCAATTTTCATTAAAATAATATGTGGAGGAGAACATTCTTGTTAAAAGATCATACTATTCTACTCTAATAGACTTCCAAATGATGTAATGTATGAAATATCTTTTCATCTAATAATTCCAGTTTGTCAAATTTCTTTTGATACTGTTCATCTATAGATAAATTATCACTGATTACAACTCAGAGTGAAGGAAATTGTATTTCAATAGGAAAAACTACATTTATTCTGCATACCAAAGAATATGGAGTTTCATGAGTGGTAGAATGTGTAGTAGTCTGATAGGGTCTTGTTGAAAGCCACTATATATCCACTGGCTATTTCAAGATAGAGAGATGAATTGTTGGATTTTATATTTTTTTCTGATATAACTTCATTACCTCAATTAAAAATAAATTGGTGTCATTGTCCATTAATATGGTATGAGGGACACCAAATCTGGTAATTAAATTAGATTTTACAAAGACAACAATGATTTTGGGCCCAATTTCATTGAGAGGTATTTCCTTAGACCATTTAGAGAAGAAATTAGTAGGAGTTATAATATACTTTAACTGCTTAGCCGTAGATATAGAATAAGGACCTACTACATCCATTCCCCATGTAGACAATGGTATTGAGTATTTAGCTATATGTACCAACTCTAGGGGTTGATGAATGGAGTTGGCATGCACTTGGTAGGGATGAAACTTCATGGTGAAATATCTGAAATCCAACTTCATTGAAGGCCAAAATTATACAGGCCTTCTAATTTGATCAAAAATCAGACGCCCAGAAGGTTGAGAACCACAATCTCTTACATGTACTTATTTCATAAAATCTATAGTTTCTTCTCCATCAATACTATTTAAGAGTACTCCATCAATTCCTTGATTATAGAGGATCCTCTGGTGATCTGGGCTATCATAATGAGTGAAATTGACCACTTGTTGCTGGATTATATTTTTCCCAACTCTATCAGTTGAAAGTATCCCATAATGAAGGTATTCAATGAAAGGTGTCATCCATCCTATAGTATGACCATGTGGCTTAGAAATAGGTATTATTTCATTAGTTTCCTTTATTATAGTTTGAAAAAAGGTGAAACCATGCAACGATGGGAAATAGTGATTATTTTCTCATCCTAATTTGGATATGTTAGGGATGTGGTTACATTAGATAATAAATCATCATGGAAATATTGTGACCATGGGATGTATAAATTTTTTGGATATGAGGTAAATTCATCCATTAAACCACTAACATAATCACACAAATAGATTAACTCTTCTTTTATGATTGCATAATCTCCATTGATCTTTTTTATTACTAATTCTGAATGACCATTCACTTTTAGGTGATCCACTTGTACCTAGAGTGACAATTCCAGGCCTGCAAAGAGAGCTTGACATTCTACCTCTTTTTTGGTACCATCTTCTGATGAAATAAATGAATAGGAAACATTTCCTTTTTGGTGAGATAAGCACAATTACTAACCCATCATTTTTGAGTTTAGAGTTTTCCATTCTCTTCCCCATTGGTCTTCTGGAAGCACCATCAAAGTACATTTCTCATTTTTGGGGATTATCTTGAATAGAGATGATTTATTCAACAAGAAGTTCAGTATTGAAATATGTATCTTCTATGGATGGGTTGTAATGCCCCATGATTCCATAGTACGTTTCCCTTTAAATAATGCAATAGCTTTTATTATACACAACTTCATGAATCTAACACAGCACGACCAATCGAACTAGAAGATATGAATAGTAATACATAATTTTTATAATTATATAATTTTTTTTTTCAAAATTGACCTCATTTTTGAATTCCACACATCAAAATTAGATTATGATAAATTTTTGGTATTTTTCTGAAAACATTCAATTTTTGATGAATAGTGAAAAACACTACATTATTGGTTAAAACCTTATTTTTATTTAAATAATTATTTATTTTATTTAAATTTATTTTAGGTCAAAATAGATACATAATACCTATATAAGTTCAATTTAACTCATTGGAGTCATTTAATAAAATGTTTAGTTATATAAAAACTTTATTGAATTTTTTACCGTCCTTTACCCACCTCCTAGGAGCATTTTCCAATTTGCATAAAACATAATTTTACAGCTTCTGTGAGTTAAATTTCAAAAATAAAAAAGACATGGTTAATATTAGTAAGTAAAATTTCATTCCATAAGATGAAAATATTTTTTGGTGAATAGTAACTTCTGACTTTTATTTATCACAGTTAAAAGTAAATAGGGTAATTGAGGGTTAAAATGACATCATATTTACCCAAAAAAATGTTTTAATTATATTGGATTAGTATAATTAGACCAAAAATAATATTAGGAGTAAAATATGATCCTATTTGGTCCACTTGGATTAGATTAGGACATTTATTATTTATTTATTTAAAGAAGAGTTAAAAAAGTTAAATTCAAAGTTTAATGACAAAACCATTTTTAATATTGGGTTACACACTATATAAATTCAATTATAAATATTCATTAGAAATATAAATATATTTCCTAGATAATGGTGTTTTGTTTATAATTTTTAAGCATTAAATAATTTAATTTATTTATGACACAATGATGATGCAGTAATTACCTTATTAATGAAATATTAAAATAGTTGATATTATAAATATCCAAATAAATGTAAATTAAAACTTTTGTTGAATTCCACTAATTTTTTTGGTTAATATGACTTGTTATTATTTGTTAAATAAATTTTATTTGAAGTGATAATGTTTTTATGTCTTTCAAAAAAAGTCAAATTCTAAAGAGTGTCAAGATTGACATAATTGAGTTTTTAAAATAAATACTATATTATTAATTGATATAATATCCCTAAAAATCTGAGGTTTGGTCAAAGGACTTAGATACTATTAGATATATTAATAATTAACCACATGGGGTTATCTTGTCTTGTTATAGTATGCTTATTAACAATATAATATAAAAATACAAAGAGACATGGTAAATGTCAAACTACTTAACTAAGAGTTAAATCTATAAGATAAGGTTAATATGATGACCTAAACCTATATAAAACCTATTGTATGTGAGGTTTTAGAACAATTTCCACCTTATACTCAAAATAATTCATTTTTGATCCATCAGAAATAGAAATTTATAATATTATAAAATAATATTTAAAGCTTTTCCTAAGGTGACCCTCAGCTCTCTTATAAAAAGACACTTCCCCTTCTCTTCATTTCACACCTCCAAACCCTTTTTCCTCAGCCATAACCTGCCCAAATATCCTTTCAACTATCCTCCCATCAACCTAGATGCCTTACTTTGTTCCTAAATCCAACCTAATTATCCCTTTTGATAAAGTCAAAAGGAAGAAACTGAAGAAGAGGTAAATATTTCATCACCTCATTCAAGTGCTTTTCTTCTTCCACATCTTCTTTCATTGTTGTTTCCATTCTAAAATAATAACTCCAATATCATCTATATACAGTGATTTTATTAAAATTTTGCAAAACCATATTCATTATTCTATCCATTATATGAATGAAAAAATCACCATACGTGCGTACGTACGGCTTACCGTCTCCACATCGTGGTGTTGTTTGTTGTTCAAAAACTTCATTATTTGGATGGGTATAATAATGAGTATAACTGATGTTAATAATAATTATAAAATGTAAATGATTTTTTATATATGATATTCTATCCAATTACATATTATTTCAGCATCAATATAATGATATTGTCGCTCGTGCATACGTATAAATTACCGCCTCCACGAACGTGATGAGATTCATTCCCCATCGTAATCATTGAAGAATAATTCTCATTTTAGTATTAAAAATCATTTCTAAGAACTTAATATCATTATGGATATGAATAAAATAAATCCCATCCATAACAAACATGGATTAAATAACAGAGCATATAAAAGGAAACAGATCAGTTAACACCTGAAAAGATGATACTACTAAAATATTATTAACAAAGCAATATTAGAGGATCATATATGATATAATATTTATGTATATAGTTCTTGTATAATTTAATTACAATGAGTTAACTATTATACAAGAGGTTAATTTACCCTCGACCAAGGAAGAGTACAAGTTAAGGGTTAATTCCACAATCTCTTTATTATCCGAGGTTGTTTTTACGTAAGTATCTACTGAAACCTATTTATCATCCACATCCATGTTTTATTAAAAATTTATTTCAAATCATTTTTGCTATTTAATAGACAGTGGGTTAAAGTAATTTATATCCTTATTTTACCTTATATGTTTTGAAATGAATCTTTCTGTCATTTTCCAACAAGGTACTTTATAACTTTTTCGACAAAATTAAGGTAAGAATGTATTTTAACTTATATGGCGAGTGAAGATATTTTCTACTGTTATAACATCGTAAAATATTTCCTTACAATCTTATAAGAAAATTTTTAAATTAAACGTTTTCTTTTATAATTATATGAATTTTAAATGATTTCAAAATAAAAAGAGATATTTCCCTAAAAAGTGTTGATTTCATCTATGTCAACACCCTTTTTATTGTTTTTAATCTTATTTGAAGTTGATTTATTATGATAAAAATCTTCCATATTGTATTGAAGGTTTTGTGATATGTTTGACTATGGATGTGTTATTCTTATATCATTCATGATTTATGGATAAAGTGTTGACATTTTGTAATCTAGTTTTGATATGAATTTTTATGTTATGTTTAAACCATTTCATATGAGGAATGAATTGGACTTAGTAAGTGATGGGTGGATCCCGCTATAGTTCATCGAAGCATTGGTAGGTATTATGTGAAAAACTAGTGTCTTTTCACAAGGCCTTGAGAAAAAAATATTTTTATTCTTGGAACAAGACCATGACTATGTGGTTATGAAATCTGGCATTATGGATTCCATCATTATGAAGGTGACTATTGATATTGAATGTTATTATTTGACTAGTAGAGTATAAATGTGAAAAATTAAATGGAATTATTTTTTTTTCAACTTTTCCATATTATGCTGAAGTTTATGTTTAAAAGGATTTTGTTTAAGTCTAATACATTGCCTGAAATGTTTATTCTTATTTATAAAAGTTTTTGCTATATTGTTATCCTTACTGGGCATCTGAGCTCACCCCTTTATATGTTTTATTTTTCCTATGATTTGATGAAGTAGTTTATAGTTGACTGGTAGGGATAGGTTAAGGATATACGTGTGTTAAAAAGGGGAAAATCTTTTGTTGATGTTTTTATTTCATGATGTAATGTAAAACTTATGAATGTATCTAGTGCATCCAAGGCTACAAAACTAATCAGACTTTCGGGATATAATTCCTTGTATAATTCCAATGTTATGTAATAATTCACTGACTCTATTAAACTAATGCTAGGGTGTTACATGGGTGTTCAGAAAAGAAGTTGTCAAAGGCTTCTCCTTTTATTGGTTTTTGAGGTACAAACTAGATATCGAACTATTGAAAAATAACTTCCCACCATGTCAAACATCCTATAAGCATAGGAAGACTATGGATAAATTTGAGAAGATTATTTCAATATACCATATGGACCTTGTGAGGTTTCACGTAATTTTTCTACCTTCTCAACTGTAAGTATTAATGCCATGTATCACCTCTCGATATTTGAATATCGAGTCTCTGTGTCAATCATTGTTCGACTGAGATGGTAAAGGCTATTTTTATTCCCAGAACCATTATTTTATGCCAGTGAGGAACCTATTGATCTCTCTAAATATATAATTTATAGAATAAGAGTCATTACTTCAATAGGTGTCATTAATACTGGTGGACTAAAGATATACTTCATGAGGATACAAAATGTGTCTTGGTAGTCATTGGTCCTTTGATAAGTAACTCCTTCTTCATTAATTTGTTAAAGGGAAAAACATACCTTACAAATTGGTTATAAATTGATGAATATAGTCCATGTGTCATTGATTTTCTCTTTATTCCTTCTAATTTTGATGATTTTTCATTCAAATGATAGATTGTTTCTTCTCAAGAAGAACTTTGATTCCACACTGGTGTACAATGATGTTGAGGAATTTTCTTAGGGTTGCCCCAAAAGCACATGTCATGGGGTTCATCTTCAGATTATGTTGTCGATGTTTTCTGAATATGGTCTCTAGGTCATCCATGTGATCATAACCTTTTCTAGATATCACCGCTAAATCATCCTCATAAGATTCGAAAAATTTTCCCATGAAGGGTTTAAAGATATGGTGCATGGCACGTTGATATTTTGTACCAGCATTCTTTAAGACAAAATGAATTACCAGATATAAAAATACACCTTGATGGTCTTTGAAGGCCGTATATTCCTCATATTTTGGGTATATCCTAATTTGGTTATACCCAATGTAGCCATCCCCGAAAGAAAGAGCTTTGTATCTGGCTGTTGAATCAGTCAAAAGTTATGTGACAAAACGGAAAAGTCAACCTTGGGACAATGATAATTTAGATCACTAAAATCAATGAAAACTCATATTTTCTTATTATTAATTTTTACTAGGACAATGTGGGCTATGAATTTTTTATATTTCACCTCCCTGTAAAAGATAGCTTTGATAAGCTTGTCGACTAAAGTTTCAATTTTAGAGGCATGAGTTGGGAGTGTTCTTCATGTTGCCTTATTAAATCCTCAATGATCTTATGGAAAACCCAAATGATGTGAGAACACATCATGCTTAAGGAAAATAATTTATTTATAGTTCAATGAATATATATCTCGATGTTTCCATAGAAGTGATGTATACATATCTTTCTATTCATAACTCTTGGCAGAACTAATTAGAATATGGCATGTGTCTTCTTTTGTACCTAGATTTATTTATCTCAGCTCATCCACAGTGGTGGAGATGACCTCTACAAATACTGTAGGAGCTCCCATAAGATCTTATTTTTCTTCTTCCTTTCATGTCACTTATTTTTTTTATGCTTTAAAGGTAGGTGATGAAGAAAAACCTTTTGAACTAGGGGAAGAGTCGGTATTTAGACATCCTAAAGAAGATGAAACCATTTCTGACCCTACTCATGATGAAGGCTCTTCCTAGAGTAATTGAGAGATGATAGTGGGTTAGTAATCAACATCTTTATCTTCCTTTATTAATGTGAAAACTTCTTCTAGCCTGACTGATGAAGAAAATACCTATTGAAGTTCATTGGATGAGATAAAGGAATATCCATTTAATATTTCACTATCAATAATTTATCTCATGCTATCAGGCTTGATTACCACAACTGAAATTATGTAACTCACAGGAAAAGTTCATAGATTTGTGTCTATCCTTTCAATTTGAATGATAGGAATCATTTAATATATACTTAGGTATTTTAATCCTTTAGTTGGAATATTTTCAAGACCATTCGATGCACGGATTATTGTTACATCTTTTCCCATGGACATTTTTTCCTTTGGGTGATAGAATTATTTCATAGTATAATGAGATCCACAAATTTTGAGCAGAGCCTTATCACCATAAAATGACCCAATTTTACCAATACATCAATACTTGATACATTGGTGGTATGATGAAGGAATGGCCACGATTTGATGTACCAAAGGCCTACTAAGAATAATGTTTAACGATGTATCCTATTAAACAACCATTAAATATGAATTAGATAAAAGATCCCAAAAATGGGTTCTGAATGTAATCTCACTAAGAGGTTCTTGTTCATTCTTTTCATAACCTTGCAACATCATTGTGGACGGGGATAAGACTTATTATGTGAGACCCAATTGATGAAGTGTATAGATGGGAATGATGTTGACTCCTAATCCATTATCAATAAAGGCTCATTGGATTTCTATATCATTAACCTTGCCAGATAGATACAAGGGCCTTATGTGTCCATGTACAATATCATCATCTTCTTAATCTTTAAAAGATATAACTGAATGAAATTCTACAACATCATTTTATATATGGTAAACCTCATCAGAATCAACTTTAGTTTGAAACTCTTTAGGACTTAATAATGCATCAATATGTTTTTATCGAATATCGTTTAACATATTCGAGGAATCCAGTATTGACAACTTGTCTTGTACTTGAGATTTTTTTTCAAAACATCGTACTTTTGGGGCAAAGGTCTATGATTTACATCATAGTGATGCATTTTTTGTAGGAACATTAGAAGTTGATTCTCCTAATGTACATATACCATGTGTTGAGGTAAAATCTAGAAATAATTCTTCTCATGGTTGATTATACTACCTAAGTCTATCTATTTTCTAAGATAGTGGTGGTATAAACTCTGGTCATTCTTCTAAGATGATCATTTCAGGGCCAATCCTATAATGTGTGGGAGAATTTCCTTATTCTTGCAGAGCCCTTTAAGGGATCTCCCACAAGTTTCTGCTGCCAAAACAGTTAAAACATGGGTATAGTTAAAATAGTAGTTTCTCGCATATCCACGTCTTTCCCTATAACTTTGACTTTTAATTCTTCCTCTAGTTACTCAATTACGTATATGAGATTGAGGTTCATCATATCTAGAATCATCATTTTCATAGGTGTCCATTCACTGGATAACATTAACGAAATAGAAGATCAATTTCAAATCTGATAAAGATTATACATGACATTTTAGTTCTTGTTGTTCCATTTGGTGGGGCGATGGCCATGATTTTGAGACTGATGGCATGAAATTTTCCAAAATTCAAAGACAATTTTGGACTTGATACGATCTCATCATTTTCTGACTTCTACTTACATTTCTGATCATGTCGCTTCTTTGAGGATTGGCCTTTGGAGGTCTGATCTTTTGATGAAGATGACTTTCCTATATCAAAAGTGGAAGGAGACACAATGGGTTGTTTCAACTGTTTTAATCAAATGGACTGAGTTCATCTGATCATATTCCAGACCTTCCAATAGTCATACTTCTGCACATTTTTACTTTTTACTTCCTGCCATTCCCCTTTTTCCCATGGATCGGTAGGAGACACATGATTACTGGGCTGATGAACTTTTAATTTTCACATGTTCAGAGTCTACCATTTTTTTGCTGGAGGTATTTGAAAACAAAACAATCCTAAATGGTATTCCCCAACATTTTATTAAAGGGGAAATAATTTGGTAGATCTTCATATCCTTATTTGTTTAGTTTCCTTGGCCTCAGCAACTGAAAAAAATTGTTTCTCAAAGTTGAAATGAAGTAACAATAAACAAATTCATTATAAAAAGAATATAAGGTTTTCTTTAACTCATCAAACTATCTCTTACTTTGATATTTTTTATCATCTTGACAAAGTGTTCGTTACTTCTAATTCTTGTGAGGTGGAACCCATTGGCATGATGAATTTTTTGATGTAGAAGCAAGTACAAGTTCTTGTTTGAGTGTGACTATTGACACCTCCACTTTTCATGTTATCCTTCCCATAGTTGACGGGATTACATGGGATTTATCTTTGGTGTTCACAATATAATCCTCCACTTTTTTGTGATTGAGGAATGGTATTGAAACCCTATTGTGTATTTCATAGGGATTAGTGGTCTATGTAACACATCACATAGATTTCCCACACAAATTGGAAGCAACACTCCATGAGGGTGTGGTGGATTTAAGGTATATGTTAATCCTTTCCATCAAGTAATGAAATCTGAAATTCAATCATTCTCCCTTCATATGCAATTTTTTAGAAAATTTTTTTTTGTCTTTAGCAGCATTTAGCAGAATTGGAATAGGAATTTATGATGGATCCCTTCCCATCAAGTAGTTGATCGAGACCAAAAACTTGTATACCGGACAAAGGTTGGTCCCTATAATGATTGCACAAAACATCTGTGTAATGGCCCAAAGCTTTACGTACATGGACATTACATTACTTTTGCGGAATAATTATTACATAACAAAAACCAACACTCAATGACCATAACAGTTTAGTGTCTTTCGAAACATTGTATATAAACTTCTAATCATGTTGAAAGATCTCCAACATCTCCCATAACTATTTTCCCCTTTTTGATTCCTTACCTAAAACCTTTCTCTTAATCTTGGGGGAAAACAAAAAAAAGGTGATCTCAATTTCTCAGTAAGGGTAAGCATGGAGAAAATAAAACAAACCATATACATTTGAACATAAAAACATGAACATAATGTTTAAACATCATTATTTTAAGCAATGACATAAAACATGTCAGTACGTAAGGAATAGATCATAATGGAACATCAATAATGATAAAATATCATGGAAATAAAACATGTAATTGTGGCTAACCATTAGGCACCTGATATGATTTCCATAGTAGCCAAGGCATTGCTGCCAAGACCATCTTAGTGGACAATGACCCTTACTGAACCTAGTTTACTTTCCATTCCAGCCCTGTATTACTTAATCGGATTTACTTTCCATTTCAGCCATGTCTATCTCAGGAGATATAAATCTTTACCCAATGCATTGGAGGTAGATATAGGTCCCACCCATCTTAAATTGAAATCATTCTTGCGTGGGTCACTAAACAATCAGAAATCATTCATCATAACCCAAAGAGTAAATTGGGTTTCATAAACATCATTCCATCATATCATAATCCATATAAAACAAATGGATATCATTTCATCATAAGAAATGTGAAACCATATACATCATAGCGACATTATACTTGAAACATAAACATATGAAATAATGTCATCTTAGATGGAAAATGGTTTTGATAAAGCACTTGAAATAAATTTTTGAGGAAAATAACCTTTCTTTTGAAAATCATTTTCTTTTCAAAAAATTCCGTTCAACTTTAAAAGAAAAGGATTTTTTTAAAATAGTGATGAAATCATATAGAGTAAGCTTCATGAAAATAAGGTGTTTTGAAACTGTAAAAATCTGTTCATGCCGTTTAAGTTAAATAAACATTCTTCTCGTACTTTTGCCGGAAATGTCAAAAAGTAACTCGTATGGTAAACAAAAAAAAGATTCCTTACATACCATGTAGTAAAAGTCAAAAATGGTTAAAAATGACTTTTAAACATACATTAAAACATTTTTATAAAACTTGTACATGGATGATAAATATAACCCTAGTAAATACTTATGTATAAGAAATCTCGGATAGAAAACAATTGAGGTTGCAACATTATCCCTTAAATTAGGTCCGATATACTTCGTACATATCCGAACCTCTGGTGTAATGATTTAAATAATGTCATTGACTTATTATAGAATCATATTTATTGTTATGATATCACATATGGTTCACTTATGACTTTATATTACCTGTTCTTTTGTAAATCCATGTTAAAGAATCGTTTCATTTATCGTACGTGTTTCAACTTGTTGTTCTTAATATTATTACTTATATCCCAATTTCCTTAATTTCATAATTTAAAACATGATTTATATATAATAATTATTCATCATATACATATATATATATGGTATATTGATAAATGGAATGAAATACACCATTCCTGGAGACTGTAGGTCGTACGTACGCATGAACACTATTTTCGTTTCCTTGTTGAGTTGAATGGAATTAAATAGATGAAATACATACATATATATACATAAATCCAGTAAAATTATTATGTCATATATTTCATCATTATTCATATATATTCATTATAATCATTCATGAATGGTTAACATGAATAATGAATCTTATCGTGTTCGTGGGGACAGGAGTCCGTACGTACGCACGGGTGATGATATCATTCCCATTATCGTGGAATTGTATTGAAGTGTATGTATACTATTATAGAATTAATATCACTTTAAAATAACCAAGTATAGTTATTATTTACACCATTATACCAATCCAAGTAAGGTGGTGGTGGAAAACAGATTACACCATGGCGTGGAGACGATATTCCGTACGTATGCAAGAACGATGATTTTGTTTTCCGTAGGATGCATAGAAGGTGGAATATGGTTGTTTCATATTTATAATAACATATCAATATATTATTGATACTGATGTAATTACTTCATAATGAAACAACTAAAGAAGATGAAGTATAAAAAGAAATAAATTTGAGAGAATCGGTAACGGATATTACCTCTTCTTCGACACACCTCTTTGAAACCTCGTATTAGGGCACCAAAATTGATCTTTAAAGAAGACCAGGACCTCCAGAATATTTTTATGGAAGTTGATAAGGGAAATGGTCATGGGTTGGCCAATATTGAAGGCTCAATGTTGTTTAAAGATGAGTGGGAGGAGGTGCCCTTTTATAAGGGAGGAGAGGGACACCTTTAGAATCCTTAAAAATATTAGTTTAATATAAATTCAAACCCCACATAAAAACATCCAAAAATGACTCAATTAGAATATTATATTATATATGGTTGTAATAGAATCAACCAATCAAATTTATTCATGTTTTGATCTTATTTTAAACCTTATCAGTTTTATTTATCCTTATTTAATCTATTTAATTTTATTTGCGGTAATAAAATTCTAAATTTTAAATGGTTATAAATTATCACTTATGTGTTGTTAATTATCTATAATTGGATACTTTATGACATTATAGACTATATAAATTTAAATTTATAATTTTTAAATATTTTTGTGATTTTTAAACAATTTAATAATATGTTATTTTTTTAAAGAACAATAGTGTCAATTTTGACACTATTCATTTATTTGAATTTAAATAAAATCCAAACAGAGGATATATTCAAAATAAAATATTTAATAGGTTCATAACATGTCATATGAATCTATAAAATTAGATTATAACATTAAATAATTCATATAATATTTATTTTACTATTTTTAAAACCATTTATTTGATACTTCTTTTAATAAAATAATTTCTACAACGTATTTGTATAATTATTAAATATACACATTTTTGCCTAAAAATTAAAAATAAAATAAAATGATGAAGATATATCTTATAGATTTCATAAGAATAATTTTAGTCAGATTTATATTCTAAATAACAAAACTTTTAAAATATTATATTTATTAAATTATGAAGGTGACAATTTTGACATCATTTAAAGTAAAATAATATAAGTGTCATAATCACTTTTTTAAGAGTCCAAACAGTCATATATTCGGTCAATGGTTTCTTATGGTGTATATATACACTACCAATTTTTTTTGGGAAGGTTTGGGATCCTTTTAATCATTATTATTATTTCAATAAAGACTATATTACTTATTTTTAACTAAATAAATAATTTATGCATCATTAATGTATAAGCTATTAAGGTAATTAAATATGTCATAAAAATTATAAATAAATTACCATGATAAAGAAAAAAATTTATCTTTCAAATGAGTATTTATAACCGAATTTATATTCCGTATAAACTTTTAATTATTAAAGTTGAGTGAGACATATTTCACTTTCCTTTAAATAAAATAAACTAAAGGTCTTAATCACCTCCAAGTGGGTTCTAATGGATTTCATTTCGACACAAAATATTCCTTAGGAAGAAATATAAGCATCCAATTATATTGAGACAAGTGTTATGGTAATTTTATAATATTATATTTACCCTTAATTTCCCGATTTAACTTTTACTATGGTAAATAAAATTTACCGTAGTTACTATTCATAATTCCAAAAAATAAAAAGTAGCCTACTAACACAATTTGGACCCACTAATTCCAAATATGGAATCCATTTTTCTAAATTCAATACACAAATGTTGCAGACATTAATTTAAAATTAAACATGTTATTAAGAAAACAAGTTTTAAATGTTAAAACATTGCAAAAGATTGAAATGATTTTATCATTGATTTCAATGTAAAATTAATGCTAATGACATAAATTATATTAAATGGTGGAAATATATTCTATTTATACTTTAAAACCATTCAATATTATAATTTAACCATATAAATTATTACTATGAAAATAATTGTTTTTAATTAAAATATAGCGTGTTTTTATTATTCATTAAAATATGAAAGTTATCAGAAAAATATCAAAACATTATCCAATGTAAATTTTTATATCCTAATTCAAAAGAATAAGTTTATTTTGTAAAATTTAACTTATAAACTTGTCAAAAATTATATTTAAAATGGCTGCGCCATCAAAAGGCGGCAAAACTGCATTTTTTTAAAAATACTTATTTTACCTGAAAAAATTATTTTGTTCTCATACCATGTTCTATAAAATGTGTAAGATGAATAATAATTCTATAAAATTAAAAATTTAGTTAATACTATTCAAAACTGCTAGTTTATAATAATATTATAACCATATTTCGTTGTTTAGTGAAACCCGGTATTGCGTACAACACACGCTATCGAAGAAGGTCTCGATTGTGTGTAATGTAAGCCAATATATGGTTGCATGTAGTGCAAGACTCCATTGTTGTCTAGTATAACAGAATCCAACCATATTTCATTTATACAATGAATATATATATACTCAATGTTGTGTAGAATAATTACTATCAAACGAACATGAAATTGTGTGTAACACGCTCCAAGAATAGTGTTGCGTATACTGCAAGCTAATACGATGTTTTGTATAGTACAAGCTAATTTTGGTGTAGAGTACAACAAAAGACATCAATGAAATTAAAAGAATATTTTTCATAAAATCTTGGGGTGTTACATTCTACCCCCTTTAAAATGAATTTCTCCCTCAAAATTCGTCAGGGTTATAAATGGTTTACTACTTGAATGTTTAATAAATAGAAACCCACATCGTAAAAAGGAATACCAAAACTTATCTTTAAAAACTTAAGTATGAAACGTAACAGTTACCCAAATTAACTAATCCCTGGGTTTCTACATAAGAGAACATAGGTGAAATTATGGATATGAAATATAAATCTAACCATCAAGTTCTGATGGAGAGTGGTAGAGAACGTGGCTATGAAAAAGCCAACAATCACAAAGCCATAAATTAGTGATGATCTAAGGTACCATTGGATTCATTTAATATAAGGACATTGGGACAACATTTTGTGTTTTCAAGATCATTTCCCTAAAGTTGGTGAATTAAAATAAATACTTACATGATTTTGGCACAATCTCACTGTTGTTTGTGCCTTGAACAATTTCCACTTCATCTCTTATAAAAATAATGTTTAATTTGTTATTCGTGAAGTGTTAGTAGATCATGAAATATAATTATAGGTCATTCGATTTGTCTCAAACATAAAGTTAGAAAAAGTTATATACATCAGTCCATATTACGGTGAGATTAATCATATATGGTTCCAAAAATGTACTTATACTTCATCTATCATACAACTTAATAAAATAAAACTAGTTTATACTAACCAGGGACTTCTTGTAGGCCAGTGTCAGGCGATAAAGGCATGTTGCACTTCAGTTGTTGGTTCGATTCCCACAGCCTTGTCTGACATGACGAGTTTTCGCCCATCCTGCAGGTTGTCCTTTTTCTAAAACTACATAATTATAAAATTCCATCCATAATATCAAAATAAGTTCTAGCCTTATACAATACTAACTTATGTCCAAAATAATCTATTTCAAATCATTAGTCTTATCCAAAATACTTCTGTACAAGCTTATTGTATAAATAAAACAATTACTATAAATTTCGTCTACCGAGAATGTGAATACCATCCTTTATTCCGGATATATCTTATTGATCACATTCCAATCAGGTGAATACCATAATCATGTATTCTCTTGAAAAATTAATACCCATTGAACCTTAGTGAAAACATGAATGCTGTCAAAAGTTAACTCTTTCCACATACCAAAATCCCAAAATTTCTATATACTCAAACCATGATATCACTTTGTACTTATATTAGTCATGAGCTCATGATTACTGTCATACATATTTTTTTCTCATTATCCCTTAATTATGCGCATTTTGATCTGCTTTCCAAAAATATTTCAATCACTTTTCGTGGTTATCAGTACCATAAAATTATTAAAAACCACAAAGATACAATACATTTATATTCCAATATTCCACGATACTTTAAATGAGATTCCACAACTTTATCTCAGAATCCTGTTACATAAACACGTATTTATTCCACAGCATCAATGCCATACTCAACATCACAAATTGTGATTGCATGTGACTTCCCTTTATCCTTTTCTTTAAGAGTTTTCTCACGTCGATCGTGATTAACCCTTGTATTGGGGCATTGATTAGCATAATTCTCTATTTCGTTGCACTTGAAGCAATGAAGTGTTGGTGGAGAATTCTTGGTATTCTTTTCTCTATCCATGTCATTAAAAACATTTTTCCCATTACTTCAGCACTCAGCTGCTTGATGACCTTCTTTTCCACACATGAAAAAAAATTACTACCTTTTAGACAATCTCCACCATGCTTCCTTCCACACTTTGAGCACAAAGAAACATTCATCTTCTTTTCACCATTGTTTTGAGATTTCTCCTTGAACTCTATCTTTCATTTCTTGTCAAAACCATGAGATGGACATATAACACCAACTTCTAGTTCTACCTTGATAGCACAATGCACAATTTCTTCATAGCTACTGAAGTCTCTTATAGCTAATTCCCTTCGAAGACTGGGTTTTAAGGCACTAAAGAATTGACCTACATTACTTTCAGGTTGAATGATAAAGCCAGATGCATACCTTGCAAGCCTTGTAAAATTCTCTTTGTATATACCAGAAGATTCATCATCCATTTTCTTAAGCTCAAGGAACTCCTTTTCCATCATTGTTCGAGGAATACGGGGGAAGTACTTATTGAAAAATAATTTCTTAAACTCAACCCATTCCAGGGATTCCATTTCATCTCGGGGCCTTTTATTCTTAATTAGAGTCCACCATTGATATGCTTTACCTTCTAAACGGTAAACATCCAGAATGAATTTTTCATGTTCTGAATAGTAAAGTATGGAAAATATCTTTTCAATGGTAGTGGTCTATTTTTCAACAACAAGTGTGTTAGAAGACCCACTGAAAGAAGGTGCGTGTTGCCTCATAAAGGACTCAATAGAATATTTTTCCCTTCTCTACTCATTTGGAATTCCAGAATGATTCATAGCTTCTGTAAGTATAGCAATATGATTTTTTACTCCATCTCCCATAACATTGGTTTGTTCAAGAGGAAAATCATTGCATTTTCCATTACATTGATCAACACGGTTCCTTTGGGTTCCAGCCATCGTCTAAAACCCAAAATGAAAATTGTAAGAGGGAAAAATCATGCTAGGAAAACTACATAATAAAGGGGGATTACTTTCAATATCTAACATCCTAGGTTTAATTCTATGATCGTTACCATAATCATAGGACTATAACCTATACTTATACTTATCCTTAGGGACATCCCTAGACATACGTTAGAAATATCTCTAGAGATCTCACTAAATTTTTCTCATCCTAGTTTCCAAAGATTAACTAAACCTTTCCTCTGATACCAACTGTAATGGCCCAATGCTTGACCTACATGGACATTACATTACTTTTTTGGAATACTTAATACATAAAAAAACCAACACTTAAGGACCGTAATATTTTAGCGTCTTTGGAAACTTGGAATACAAACTTCCAATCATGTTGAAAGATCTTCAACATCTCACATAACGATCTTCCCCTTTTTGATTCCTTACCTAAAACCTTTCTTTTCATCCTGGGGGAAAAACAAAAAAGGGTGAGCTCAAATGCTCAGTAAGGGTAAGAATGGAGAAAATAAAACAAACCATATACATTTGAACTTAAAAACATGAACATAATGTTTACACATCATGATCTTTAGAAATGACATAAAACATGGTAGTATGTAAGGCATATATAATAATGTAACATCAATAATGATAAAACATCATTGGAATAAAACTTTTAATTATGGAAAACTATTAAGCACATGATATGATTTCCATAGTAGCCAAGGAATTTCTTCCAAGACCATCTTAGTGGACAAAGTCCCTTACTGAACCGGGTTTACTTGTCATTCCAGCCCTGTATTACTGAACATGATTTACTTGCTATTTCATCCATGTCTATCTCATGAGATATAAATATTTACCCAATACATTGGAGGGAGATATAGGTTCCACCCATCTCATATTGAAATCATTCTTACCTATGCCATAAAACAATCATCAATCATTCATCATAACCCAAAGAATAAATTGGGTTCCAAAAACATCATTCCATCATAACATAATCCATATAAAACAAATGGATATCATTTCATCATAAGAAATGTGAAACCATATAAATCATAGAGACATTATACTTGAAACATACACATATTAAATAATGTCATCTTAGATGGAAAATGGTTTTGATAAAGCACCTGAAATGAATTCTTGAGGAAAATATTTTTTCTTCTTGAAAATAATTTTCTTTTCACAAAATTCCATTAAATTTTAAAATAAAAGGATTCTGTTGAAAATAGTCATGAAATATTGTAGAGTAAGCTCCATGAAAATAAGGCGTTATGAAACCGTAAAAATCTGTTCATGCCTTATAAGTTTAAAAAACATTTTTCTCATACATTTGCCGGAAAAGTCAAAAAGTACCTCATATGGTAAACAAAAAAAAGATTCCTTACATACCATGTAGTAAAAGTAAAAAATGGGTAAAAAGGACTTTTAAACATACATGAAAACATTTTTATAAAACTTGTCGTGGATGATAAATATAACCCCAGTAAATACTTACGTATAAGTAATCTCGGATAGAGAACAATTTAGATTGAAACATTAGCTCTTAACGTAGGTCTGATATGCTTCGTTCATATCCGAAACTTCTGTATAATGATTTAGATAATTTCTTTGACTTATTACATAATCATATTCATTTTTATGATATCATATATGGTTCACTTATGACTTTATATTACCCGTTCTTTTGTAAATCAATGTTAAAGCATCGTTTCATTTATCGTATGTGTTTCGACTTGTTGTTCTTGATATTATTAATTATAACCTGATTTCCTTAAGTTCAGAATGAAAAAAATGATTTATATATAATAAATATTCATCATATACATATATATTATAGATTGATAAATGGAATGAAATACCTCGTTCATGGAGACGGTAGGTTGTACGTACGCCTGAATGCTATTTTCATTTCCTTATTGAATTGAATGGAATTAAATAGATGACATACATATATATATATATATAAATACAGTATCATTATTATGTCATATATTTCATTATTATTCATTATATATACTTTATAATCATTCATTAATGGTTAACATGAATAATGAATCTTATCGCATTCATGGAGATGGTAGTCCGTACGTACGCACGAGCGATGGTATCGTTCCCATGATCGTGGAATTGTATTGAAGTGTATGTATACTATTTCAGAATAAATATAACTTTACAATAATTTCATATAGTTATTCTTTACACCATTATACCAATCCAAGTAATGTGGTGGTGGAAAACAGATTACACCACGGCGTGGAGACGGTATTCTGTACGTACGCACGCATAGAGAATTCGTTTTCCATAGGATGGATAGAAGGTGGAATAGGGTTGTTTAATATTTATAATAACATATCCATATATGATTTATACTGATGTTATTACTTCATAATGAAAAAACTAATGAAGAGGAAGTATGAGAAGAAATAAATTTGAGAGAATCGGTAACAGATATTACGTCTTCTTCGACATGCCTCTTTCAAACCTCCTCTTAGGGAACTAAAATTGGCCTTTTAAGAAGACCATGACCTCTAGAATATTTCTAGGGAAGTTGAGAAAGTAAATGGGTAGGGGTTGGCCGAGCTTAAAGGCTCATAGTTGTGTAAAGATGAGAGGGAGGAGGTGCCCTTTTATAAGGGAGGAGAGGGGCACCTTTGGAATCCTCAAAAATATTAGTTTAATATAAATTCAAACCCCACATAAAAACCTCAAAAATGACTCAATTAAAATATTAGATTAGATAGGGTTTTAATCTCATCATAAAATCAAATTTATACATGTTTTGATCTTATTTTAAACCCTATCAATTTCTATTTATCCTTATTTAATCTATTTAATTTTATATGTGGTAATAAAATTCTAAATTTTAAATGGTTATAAATAATCACGTATGTGTTGTTAATTTTTCATAATTGGATACGTTATGACATTTTTGACTATATAAATTTAAATTTATAATTTTTAAATAAAATTTTGATATTTAAAAAATTTAATAATATGTTATTTTTATAAAATAACAATAGTGTCAATTTTGACAATATTCATTTATTAGAATTTAAATAAAATCCACACAGAGGATATATTTATAATAAAATATTTAATAGGTTTCTAACATATAATATGCATCTATAAAATTAGTGTAGAACATTAAATAGTTCATATAATATTTATTTTACAATTTTTAAAACCATTTATTTTATAATTCTCTTAATAAAATAATTTCTACAACATATTTTGTAATTATTAAATATACTTATTTGTTGCATAAAAAATAAAAATAAAATACTAGGATGAAGATAAATATTATATATTTCTTGAGAATATTTTTAGTTGGATTTATATTCTAAAACACCCAACTTTTAAAATGTTATATATATTAAATTATGAAGGTGACAACTTTGACATCATTTAAAATAAAATAATATAAGTGTCATAATCACTTTTATAAGACTCCAAACGGTCCTATATTCGGTAATTAGATACTTATGGTGTATATATACACTACCAATATGTTTTGGTCTGGTTTTTTATCCTTTTAATGGGTTTTATTATTTCAATAAAAACTATATTACATATGTTTAACTAAATAAATAATTTCTGCATCATTAATGTATAAGCTATTAAGGTAATTAAATATCTCTTAAAAATTACAAATAAATTACCATGATAAGTAAAAACATTTTTTATTTAAAATGAGTATTTATAACCGAATTTATATTCTGTATAAACTTATATTAAAAATACATTAATTATTAATGTTGAGTGAGACATATTTCACTTTCCTTTAAATAAAATAAACTAAAGGTCTCAATCACCTCAAAGTGGGTTCCAATGGATTCCATTTTGACCCAAATATGCCTTATAACGAAATATAAGCATCCAATTATATTAAGAAAAGTGTTAGGGTAATTTTATAATATTATATTTAACCTTAATTACACGATTTACCTTTTACTATGGTAAATAAAATTTACCATAGTTACTATTCATAATGCCCAAAAATAAAAAAGTAGTCTATTAACATAATTTTGACCCACTAATTCCAAATATGGAATCCATTTTTCTAAATTAAATACACAAAAGTTGTAGAAAATAATTTAAAATTAATCCCATTGTTAAGAAAACGAGTTTTAAAAGGTAAAACATTTCAAAAGATTGTATTGATTTTACATATGAATTCAATGTAAAATCAATGCTAATGACATAAATTATATTAAATGGTAAAAATATATTCTATTTATACATTAAAACCATTCAATATTATAGTTTAACCATATAAATTTTTATGATGAAAAAAGTTGTTCTTAATTAAAATATAGTGTGTTTTTACTATTCATTTAAATATGAATGTTATCAGAAAAAAAACATTATCCAATGTAAAGTTTTATAACCTAATTCAAAATAAGAAGTTTATTTTGTAAAATTTAACTTATAAACTTGTCAAAAATTATATTTAAAATGGGTGTGCCATCAAAAGGTGGCAAAACTACTTTTTTTGAAAAATATTTATTTTACCCGAAAAAATTATTTTGTTCTCATACCGTGTTCTATAAAATTTGTAAGATGAGTAATAATGTAATTAAATTCAAAATTTAGTTAATAATATTCCTAATGGCTAGTTTATAAAAATATTATGACCATATATCATTCTTTAGTGAAACCCAGTATTGCGTACAACACACGCTATCAAAGAAGGACGCGATTCCGTGTAATGCAAGCCAAGTCGGGGTTGTGTGTAGTGCAAGACTCCTTTATTTTCTCGTATTACAAAATCCAACCATATTTCATTTATACATTTAATATATATATTTATATACTCAATATTGCATATAATAACTACTATCAAACGAAATTGAAATTGTGTGTAACACGATCCATGAATAGTGTTGCGTATACTGCAAGCTAATATGGTGTTTCATATAGTACAAGATAATTTTGTTGTAGCGTACAACACAAGACATCAACGAGATTAAATAATGTTTTTCATAAAATCTTGGGGTGTTACAATCTGAGCTTTACTACTTCTTGTTGTGGAGGGGTCCCCATCATGGGATCACAATGAAAAATAAAATTTGTTAAGTGCTTCTCTGGATCTATTAGGCCATTAATGATTGGAAATTTGTTATTCACAATTTTTGTGGGGGAGGGATCAGATCTACCCATTAATGGTAAGCTTTATTTTCATGTTGTTGTTTCTGACACATTCATCTGGGCGCGCACGTCCGTCTTGTTGGGGGACGATGACGCTGTTTGTTTCCCAACATCCCCACATTCCAAAGGTGGGCAGCATCCATTCCATGTTTAGGGACGTATGCTCCTTGATCAAAATGGGATGATGAGATGTTGGTTCTTCTTTCATGGATTCTTCCTTAAAACATGTCACTTAGTCAGAGTCTCCCTTATATATTTAAGACGTTGTTCGTGAAACTCTTCCTTGCACTATATCTTTGTGGACGCTGGTTAATTACATTGCCTCTATTGGGATATTCTAAAGGATCTGGTCAGGGTATCATCCTTCGGTCAAGGGAGTAGTCATGTTGGACATCACCAGCGTGTCTAGATGCTGGGACACTAGACCATCTGGGTTTCTTCCCCTTACTATAGGGCTTCTCAAGGGCACAGAAGCCCAAGGAATCCCACATCGAATGTAGGGAATCATATTCCATAGGCATGTATATGAGGTTTTCCTCAGATTCCCATGTTTAACACAGGGTCTGCCGCAAGTTTAACGTCTAGTGGAGATAGATCAGACTGATCAGAATAATGATTAGAGTGGATCAGATGGGTGCAACCCCTGGAGGGAAATCTAATATAGGGGGTGAGATTCCATGAGCTCACCGGGATGTGGCGGCCAATTTAAGAAACAAGATGTATGATGGAGTGTCAGAATGAAGTGGATGGTGAATGGGATGGAACCGCTGTGATGATGATGGAAATTTTGGGCTTTAGTCTCGAGGTTACATCCTATGTATCCCCGTGGAAGGGAATCAAAGTCCATGTAGTTCGATAGGGTGAAGGGATGCCTCTGGAGGTGTCCTGTGAGAATGGATGAATCTATTGGACCCGGAGGGAGTGGAACCGCTAGTTTTGGGCATGAAATTACTGAAACACATAGGCTCGAAGGGAAGACCAGGCAAGGGACTTGAATTGGGGCATACACATAGGACAACAACCTGATGTTGTGTATAGGTCTCACGCATTGTTAGTATCCCAAGTTGGTCTGATGCCACTAGGACATAACAAATATGTGGGTCTCAACAAATGGGATTACAATGACATGCCTCTAAATAGGGGACACAATGGATTACCACTGATTGAGGTCACAACAGCTTACCACTGTATAGGGTCACAACAGCTTACCACTGGATTGGATCACAATGTCTTACCACTGGATGGAGTCACAAGGGCCTACTGCTGGAAGGGGTCACAACGGCTTACTGATGGATGGGGTCACAACGGATTACTACTGGATGGGGTTGATCCTCTTGAAAGATTCATGAGTACCCTACCTAGGAGACAGAGATCAAACCCACGTAGTTCATATGGGATGGGGTCGGTGGATCGATCTGAATGATGACCTGGGTTCCAGATGGATGGTGGGATTGAACCTCGTGGAGGCTTCTTATGTACCATGCCTTGGCATTGATCAAAGTTCATGTAGTTCAGGTGGAGTGGGAGAACCAAAGTGAAGGAGGTTGGTGTGACTGGGTGTTCGACTTGAACCTCGGTAAGGCTTCTTATGTAACCTTCCATGGCAAGGATCAAGGACCACGTAGTTCTGGATGCTTTGGTAAACCGATGCGAAGATGGTCAGGACTGATGGGTGGTGGGATTGAACCTCAAGAATGTATCCTTCATATCTTTCCATGGTGAGGATCAAAGTGCTCGTAGTTTAGGTGGAGTTGGAGAACAGACGTGAAGGAGTTTGGAGTGACCGTGTGTTGGGATTGAACATCAGGGAGGCTTATTACGTATCCTGCCTTGGTAAGGATCATAGACAACGTAGTTTACGATGGTTTGGTGAACCAATGTGAAGATGGTAGATACCAATGGGTGGTAGTATTGAACCTAAGGGAGGAATCCTATGTACCTTTATATGGTAAGGATCAAAGTCCTCATAGTTCGGGATGGGTTTGGTGATCCGACGTGAAGATGGTTGGGACCAATGGTTCTTGGGCTTGACACTCAGGGAGGCTTCTTACATACCTCGCCTCGGTAAGGATCAAAGAACTCATAGTTCAGGATGGGTGTGGGGATTGCACTCTAGGCTGTCTGGAAGGAAGTCATGGTTGATGCTTTCTCTAAGCCCATGTGAGTCATTCTCAGTGTGAGAAACAAGAGACATCAAAGACCTGACGATCACATCTCAAAGGGTGCGTCTGCGGAAAGTAGAGTGGGGATACACGTGGTTAGAAGCCCAATGAGGAAACAGGGGCTTACGCATGGTTAGCAACCCATGGATATTGGGAATTACTCTATGATAGAGGCCCGGTGGTGAAAAATCCTAGAGGGAGTGGGATTTGGCACTGAAGAAAGGAGGGGTAGCGATGTTGCCTCCTACCAGAAAGGCTAGAGAGCTTATACCAGGGTGGTTTCACTTTCCCCACATAAAAACGCCATTCCAAAAAAAATGATTTCCTTCCATGTGAGGAATGATCTCACTCCCATAGAGACCAGTGGGCGTAGAGAATCTCTAAGATAGGGCACCCTGTGTGCAAGGCATAGGGTGAGGTCACAGTTTAACGTCATGTGCTGAGGACGATGGCGCTTGGAAGTTTAACGTCCTCCATCTCGAACAAAGTGTTTTCACTCCGCACCCCTAGGACTTACATAACTGACACCTTCTAAACCTTGGTGAACAAAATGGACAGGAAATGACATGGATAGGGGATTTCTTGATGTGATCCCATTAGGGGACTGCGTTAGCATGGTTATGCAAAGAAGAAATAGCCATTAGCATGCCTATTTGAAGAAGAATAAGGTGAAGCAGCGAAATGTGAAACACTACCCAAGGGACATTATAGTTACTTTGTACGAGCCAAGAAGGTCATACGGGAAAACGGTGTGTGCCGTAGATGTTTTGGGTGTAGGAGGCACCTGAAAATGATGTCTAGAAGGGAGACATCCAACACATGCACACAATGAGGGATGCTTGCATGTAAAATAGAACAGTTGTGCAGAAAACACTGGGTCGATGCGAAATTGATTCACATGAGTGGAAAATACTGGGTCGGCGCATAGTTGGAGAGGTTTAGCGCACAAAGGGGGTCTCGGTTTTGCATGCAATTTGAAGAGATTGCACACAAGGAATAAGGGTAGCGCTCAATTAGAAGGGATTTCACACAGTTGGAAGGGATTGAACGCAATTGGAAGGGATTGTGCGCAATTGGAAGGGATTGTGTGTAGGGGAAAATACTCAAGGGAATTTGGGCGAGGGGTATGCCCAAGTGGTCTCGTGCGTAGGCTGACCCCGGGGAAACCTCTCATGAAAAATGCATACCTGAAGGCCATATTTTTCACACAGGAGAAGTGGATTTCAGACAGAGGAGATGTTTCGGATTCTTCAGCCATCCAGAAGTTGAAGGGGAATTCTTCTATTTATAGTTTCTTGGGGTCTTCAAATCGGCATGGAAACTGGTCCACGTGAAAGATCAAGTGCCTATGTCAATAGCATGAACGTTCAACTGTGTGGGGGAGGTCGGGCATAAATTTCCACACCCGTGGTCGATGGAAAGGATGTTTCTACTCCTACGCAGAAAATTTCCTCAGATCCCGCATTTTTCCATGTGGGAGATATTATTTCACATGCCCCTAATATTTTTTCATGTGCCCGTTCCGGGCCCCCAAAATGGATCACCGGGTAAAAATTTGTCTTCTCTTTTTCATTCCAAAACCTCTGTCATCCCTAGAGTTTTTTTTGTGTCTATAGTTATACAGGTTCACAATGTTTTTCTATGTCTTCCAATAGAGTTGTTAATGACTCAATTGTATTCTTAAGAATTTGGGGAATATTTGGATGAGCTGGGACCAATACCGGCACAGCAGCTGGAGATTGAACTGGCACTACGACTGGCCAAACAAGTAGTGGTAGTGCTCCTGGTATTTTTATTGGATAACCCATGGGGACATGCCTGTAAGGATGTATTTGATCGTTTATTGGCTATGTACCCAATGGAGATAATTCATTATCCATCTATGTAGTTGCAAAAAACCCTATTTGCTGAAAATATCCTACAGGATGTGTAAGCTGATGATATACTTATGGAGCTTGTCTAGAAAAAATGTGTCATTGAAGTAACTCTTCATTTAGTATTTTTAACTCCTTTATATCCTCCTTTTACTGGGTAAATATTTCCTCAAATGAAATAGATTGAACATCTCCAGTGGAAAAGTGAGACATGATCAGACCATTTCTTTTCTCCTTGTTAGATGTCTTTCGAAGGGGTGGGAGTTGGTACTTGAGGGAATACTTGGATTCTTGGTAAGCCTTTGATTTCGAGAATGCACAACTCCTTCATTTTCTTCTTTGTGTACCATATTATGAATAAGAACTTCATCCTCTAACTCCCCTTAAATGGACTCATTTTCTGGAGGATCTTCCATAATGGTATTATTGATGTTTACCAATACATAATGCATTGGTGTCATTCCATCAGTATCTTTGTAAGATCATCTCCTCTAGTTCCCTCTATGAGAATTTTTTCTCTTATATGCTAAATTCCTTGGAACTGTTGGATAGAAAATAACATAAATGGAATCCTTGTATATGTTTTTTTGTGTGTTCATTTTGTGGATTCTTCCCTAATCGGTATTAAACTGACTTTCAATGAGGATGGGATTGTAGATGTGAAAATCCCTATGCCCTATAGGCTAAGTTTATTATTGTTCTTCTTCTAAAAACCTTTGAACATTGTTTATTGAATTCAAATTTTGAGTTAAACAAGCCCCCATCCCAGCAATTTGGGGTGGTTCCTGAACTTCTATGTATTATATCTTCACAACTTCTCTTCTTATTCTATGGATTCTGGTCTGAACATTGGTTGGATGCATTATCTGACAACCATTAAAATATCGTCTTTCGGAATATCATTGTGATATTTCAGACATTTGTGCAATCGAATGGATAACATCCTCTTAGCTGGAGGTCTGCTAAATGATCTCAGATGCTTGATGCAAAATTGTCTCAACAGCTTGATCTTTTTGGGCTGGATTTTTATGAGAGCGGGTCTAAGCCTATTCTTGAGCATATCATTGATTAAACAAAAAATATATTGATTTTAACCATCCAAGGGAAAAAAATCATGAGTCCACTTTTAGAGGTATTTGATAATTTTGGACCGTAGTGAAATAAAATGAAACTTTTTAACTCCATACTATGATAATAGCACCAGATGGGGTATTTGTAATTATCTAGCACAGCCTATTTAAGGCATAAACCCTTGTATGCTAAAGGGCTCCCTACTACTTCTCAACCTTTTGATGTTAAGAATATGATAGATATTCCAAGTCATTTTTTTGTTTAAACCCTTCAATTACCTTTTCATGACTTTGATATTCATCATATGGTAATACTATGGTTTTCAGATGAAGAAGATTTTTTCATATGTTGAGGTGGATATCTTGAATGAAATATTCTGCCATCAGTTATGGAATGTTGTATTGAGAGGTTTCCAAAGGCCAGAACATGACTAGTATTTCACCTTTATCCAGTTTTTTTCACATATTCAACATATCCTCGCATTATTTTTGTAGAGGTTTCTCAACTTGGCCTAACCAGAATGGATGCTTCTCAATTTTTTTATCACAAGCAATATAATAACCTGTTTTTCCTCTAACATATTAGAAGACAAATGACCCAAGGGAAGTTCGGAAAATGACTTTCACCTTGGGCAGTCCTCTGGTTGAGAATGTATTTCACCTGTTAATAACAAGGCATCATTCATGACTATCCATTAATTGGAAAGTTCCTTGAGATAAGAGGTCTTTCTCACCTATACATTTTAAATTGAATAATTATCTTGAAAATGATAAATACAACTGTGAAGATAACATTCAAAACAAATGCCATAATGGGGAGGACCACCGTGGTGGATTACATCAAGGGATTAAACATCTTGCTCCTTAGTCTTCTAGGCACACGATGGGTTTTCATGGCTCTCATCTAGAGATAATTTAACAATGTTAGTTTTAGTAAAAAAATATATTTATTTTATTATTTATATATTTTAATTAAAAATTTATTCAATTTAAAACAGAATATATAAATAAATTTTAAAATTTACTAATTAAGGAAATAAATAATTAATGATAAAGTTAAAATGATAATATATTATTAGTTAATTAAAATATTTTATAAGTTAACAACCAAGATATGTTATGATTCATTAATGATTAAATTATTAACATAGAAATAATATTTGTTTTATAGAACATTTGTCTTAGTAAATTATAATATTTAAAAGTAATATTTTATTTTGTGAAAAAAAAAATTGGATAAAAAATCATATTTATAAATATTTGAGAAGAAAACTAATTTTAAATAAAATATATCATTTACTTTCTTTTGGATGTTAAGTAATGATAATAATTTTTAAGGTTCTTAAAAGGATTTAATTCTTTTATTATGATTATTATTTTGACTTATAAAATTTATATATGTTATGTTTATTATGATTTTATATAGAAATATGTTTTTAAATTAATCAAAATAATAAAAAATTTATATACTATCTTAAATGAATGATCAAATTAATATAATAATTGTTATTAATTTTGTTATAATATTCAAATTTCTAAAAAAATTAATATTACAAATTTTATTTATTAAAATAATTTAATGAAATTAGAATTATGGTTTATAATATTAAAAATCATTATATATATAAACGATAAAATTTAATATAATGAAAATTAAAAACAGGAAATGAATAATCGTGTTTAGGTTTTCAGGAGGCCGGAGTGGGGTTGTGAGGGAGTCATGTGAGAGACAATGCACAGTCTTGGGTCTCGAGGATGATGAGAAGGGAACCCCAAGCGGCGTGTTTGGGTTTAATCATGAGAAAACAACATAGATATTGTTGAGAAGAAAAATTCGAGTTTCTCTTCAGGAGAGAAACGCAAGTTGATCAGGAATATTTGATCCTTGTGAGCTTGGAAAAATGGATATCGAAGCTGGAGAGGGTTTGAATAAATCAGTTCGAGCACATAGGAAATTGTTTTGAGTCCGAAGGCAAGTGCACATCATATATGAGTCGTGTGGTTGAGGTTTGGGGAAAGAAATGTTCAATTTTGAAGATCCGTGAGGCATCGTCTGGATATAAAGGTAGGTTTTGTTTTTTCCAATTTTTGTATATCCGAATCTTATTGATAACCATAGAACATTGACCTTGTTTTTAAATTTAATCAACTCAACATCTTATTTCCATATCTTAATTTGATTTACTATCGAGATAGTAAATCAAATTCCAATAAATATATCTCTAATAAATTTTATTTTAATATTTTTCTAAGGGTGTTGATTTTTTATTAGTCGTATTCATATCTCGGCTCAGATTATAGCTCAACTAGCAGACAAATTTAATTTTTTGAGTATCATCTCATACATTGAATTTTCTGCATCCCATTAGTGCGGATTTTAATGCTCATGTACCAATTTTCATTAAATATTCCTAGATTTATTGTCAATCTTATACCAACCCTTATCAATTATTTGTCATTTGTTCCAAATTGATATAATATTTATTCTTTGTTTTGAAATTTTATTCAATCATCAATTTTTAAAATACGATAGATTCTATTAGTTTTATTATAGTCCTTTCAATTTTTTATAGGTCATTTTCATATCAGTTTTCTATGTTGTGAGAAATATAAGTTTGAGGAAAACAAAAAAAACCAATTTATTACTCTTATCTATGTTCAATGAATACCTTTTAGTTTCTTTTTTGTGTTTTAATGGATCTATGATACCTCCATTTAATTTCTAGATGATTTAAATTGAATTTGAATCAAGATTACTGGTATATAAAGCATCATTCCTCCATTTTTTTGGGTGGCATGGTGAGTGAGATTTTGGAAAGATGATTTGGAGGATAGGTCTAATTCATTTATTCCATAGTTTTCTAAAACATTCTGTCAAGAGAAAATTCACTATAGGAGATTGAGCAATTAGAGTCCAAAGAGTATACCAAAGTAGAAGAAGACTCTGCAAAAACAGGTAAGGGAGAAATATTGATCCTCCAACTTTTGATTATTTTGAAATCTTATTTTTGTAAAAAATATTTTGAAGTTATTTTTCAAACATTTATTTTCTTTAAAATCTAGTTGTATGGATTTTATTGTATAAATAAAATCCTATTTTTAAGAACTTTAATATTCTGATGCTTAGGGTTTATAAATCTTAATCAAATTATCAGTGTTTTATAAAGATGAATATATATATATATATATATACATATATGACATTATTTTTTTAATATTTGTAAGGTTATAGAGTATTAATAATCTCTTATGTGTTTAGGATTCTTGAAATTTTTTAGGAATTATAATCACTAATTTAATTAGATTTATTTTAATTTATTTATTTTAAAGTCACAATTTTAGTTTTATGGTTTAGTGTGAGAATATTTTATTGATTACATATCTTTTTTATTTCAATTCATATTTTTATTTTACATTTCAAAGGGAAATTAATTTGGTGTTTATATTCATGAAAATGTGTTCTGAAAAATATACTTCATTCATATGGGAGTAATTATTTTCTATTTATTGTTTAATTGAGATTATATTATTGCAAGTGATTATGTCATCATTATACAAAGACTTATATTGGTTTATAATAATAAAATTATCATGTATATAAAAATGTATTATGAATTTATTTAATGAATTATCTTATTTAGGGATTATAGATTGTTTTTATTTAAGTGGAATTGATATTGTCTAAATAAATTTGTCTCTTTTTCAAATATAAAAGTCCATGTGTAATTTTCAAACAATAATAGTTATATTTTGGAACTAAATACATCATATTGATTGTTTGAAAATTATTTATACACTCATGAAAGTCAATTTCAATATAAGATATGACTACTACTTGTAATATGTGACACCCCATGAATGTATTAGTTTTTTTTCAATAATAAACGCATGTTTAATGAATAAGAATTCATTGTATTCTTGTTAATGGATAATGAGTATGGAAACTATTTTTATCATGGAATGATAAGTCGAAGAGATATTTTATCACTTTGAATCTTGAAAATGTCTTAATGAGAAATTATATATAAATTTATGGAAATATGTATTTATATATGTATTAAAAATGTTTTTGTGTCTTTAATGTAGTACTACACTGGAAATTTTTGTATATATAAGCAAGCTTAAAATGATTTATAAAAACCAACACTTGAACTTTGAAAATATGATAGTGAATTAGAGAGTGAACCCATCCCTCAAGTGGGAAGGCCGAAGATAGCCTTCAAAGTTCTAATTGATTTCAGTGTTTTGTTTTCAAAAGCGTGCACATTATTTAAGAAACAACACTAGGCTATTTTATAGAAAACAAATTGAGCGTAAGTATTTTCAATCCATTGAAGTATTTTTTATACATAAATAATTTCAATGATTATATTATTTCAAAATAAATTTTGATGATATTATATAAATATTTTCAAAACCTTTTCTCAAAGGATATTTTCAAATGATGATTTATAAATAAGTATTTCATCAATGTTAAAACCTCTTACTGGGGAAATTAAATGCTCACCTTCATTTTAAAATGATTTTTAATAGGTATCTTATAATTTTAGTTATAGGTTTCATCGCTTTCAGTGTTAGTGTGAAAAAGAATCATAGTGGACAACTGTTTTATTTTTGTTCAATTCTGATAAAGGTAATGTTATTTGTAATCCTCCAGCATCTAGATCGTTAAAATTTCTTATTTTGTTTAGAGTTTTGTGTAATTTTTTATCCACTTTTATAAAAAATATTACATAGAATTTTTAAGAACTGAGTCCGGATGTGTGGGGTTGGGGTGTTATAATGTATATCAGAGGAACAGTCTAAAAAACATGAGAGATTAGAAGTTGTCTCGTAAGAAAAAAAATCTACACTTTGGAATTTTCATTAGTTAGTTTTTTCCCCTTAGTGGTTCTTTAATTCTAAAGATGAAAATTTAGAAATTTTGTAAATCCGTTGAAAGAATTTTGAGTGCGCATTTCACTTAAGGGGGGAGACAATATAATATTTTGAGTTTTAGTAAAAATAATTATTTAATTTATTTTATAGTGTTTTAATTAAAAATTTATTTAATTTAAAACAAAATATGAAAATAAATTTTAAAATTTACTAATTAAAAAAATAATTAATTAATGAAAAAGTTATAATGATAATATTTTTATTAGTTAAATAAAATATTTGACAAGTTAACAACCAAGATATGTTAAGCTTCATTAATTATTATATTATTGACATAGAAATAATATTTTGTTTATAGAATATTTATCTTAGTAAATAAAAATATTTAAAAGTAATATTTTATTATATGAAAAATAATGTTTTGACTAAATAATCAAATTTATCAATAATTGAGATGAAAATTAATTTCAAATGAAATATACCATTTACTTTATTTATAATATTAAATAATGATAATAAATTTTACGGTTCTTAAAAGGATTTAATTCTTTAAATATGATTATTATTTTGTATTATAAAATTTATATATGTTATGTTAATTATGATTTGATATGAAAATATGCTTTTAAATTGTACAAATAATAATTATTATTGTTATAATTTTATATACTATCTTAAAAGAATGATCAAATTAATATAATAATAATTATTAATCTTGTCATATTATTTGAATTTCTAAGTAAATTAATATTAAAAATTCTAATTATTAAAATAATTTAATGAAATTATAATTATGATTTATGATTTTAAAAAATGAAATGTATATATATAAATAATAAAATTGAATATAATAAAAATTAAAAATAGAAATTAATAACTGTGTTTATGTTTTCAAGAGGCCAAAGGGGGGTTGTGGGGGAGTCCCTGCGTGACACAATGCAGAGCCACGGGTCTCGAGGTTGATGCGAAGAGAACCCTGAGCGATATCTGAGGGTTTAACCAAGAGAGAACCGAATAAATATCATCAAGAATAAGATTTTGAGTTTGGGTTCAGGAGAGAAACATGGACTTGATTAGGAATATTTTACCCTGACAAGCTTAGAAAAAGTGATATCAAAGCCGATGAGGATTTTGAATCTTTTATTTCGAGTGCATAGGAAATGGTTTTGAGTCTCAAGGCCACCACACATCATATCTGATTTGTGTGGTTGGGGTTTGGGGAAAGTGATGTTCAGTTTTGAAGATCTGTGAGGCATCTTCTAGATATGCAAGTAGGTTTTGTTTTTTCCAATTAGTTTATATAAAAATTTAATTTATATCCAAGAACTTTGACCTTGTTTTTCAATTTCATCAACTCAAAATCATTTATCCATATCTTAATTTGACTTAATGTCGAGATAGGTCATTAATTTCAATCAATAAGTCTCTGATCGATATTATTTTAATCTTTTTCTGAGGGTTTTGATTTTTTATCATTCGCATTCATATCTCTAAACATATTAGATCTCAACTAATAGCCAAATTTAATTTATTGAGTATCATCACATACATGGAATTTTCTGTATCCCGTTAGTGCTGATTTTAATGCTCAGGTATCTATTATCAACAAATTTTCTTAGATTTATTGTGAATCTTATCCCAACCCTTATCATTTATTTTTCATTTATTCAAAATTGATTGAACATTTCTTCTTTGTTTAGAATTTTTATTCAAACATAAATTTTTAAAATAATATATATTATATTAGTTTAATTCTTTTACGTTTCATTTTTTTTATAAGCCATTTTTAAATCAGTTTGTTGTGTTGTGGAAAATATAAGTTTATGGAAAAAAATTCTAATTTATTACTCTTATTTATATACAATGAAAATTTTTGTTTCCTTTGGGTGTTTTAATGTATACACGAAACATCCATTTAATTTTAAGATGATTTAAATTAAATTTTAATCATGATTACTGCTATATAAAGCAACATGCCTCCATTTTTTTGGGTGGAACGGTGAGTGGTAGTTTGGAATGATTTTTTAGAGGAGAGTTATGATCCATATATTCCTTTTTTTTGAAACTTTCTATCAAGAGAAAATTTACAATAAGGGAGTGAGAAATTAGAGTATGAAGAGTAAACCAATGTAGACGAAGAATCTGGAAAAACATGTAAGAGAGAATTATTTATCTTCAAACATTTGATTATTTTGAAATATTATTTCCATAAGAGATATTTTGAATTTATTTTTAAAACTTTTCTTCTCTTTAAAATCTAATTATATAGATATGGTTGTATAAAGAAACTTCTATTTTTAAGAATTTTAATCTTCTGATGCTAAGAGTTTATCATTGTAATGAAAATTATTAGTTTTTTAGAAGAATGAATATATATATATATATTTACATATATGAATTTATTTTTCAATATTTATAAGGTAAGAGAGTATTTATATTCTTTTATGTGTTTAGGTTCCTTAAATTTCTTAGTAATTATTATCAATTATTTTATTTGATTTATTATAATTTATTTATTTTATAGTCCGGTTTAGTATAAGAAAATTTTATTGATTATATATCTTTCATATTTCAGTTCATATTTTGATTTAACATTAGAAAGAGACATTATTTTGGTGTTTATATTATTTAAAAAATGTTCTAAAAATTATATTTTATTCATATGAAATTAATTATTTTTGATTAATTATTTAATGAAGATTATGTTATTTTAAGTGATTATGTCTTCATTATACAAAGACTTATATTTTTTTATAATAATAAAAATATCATGTATATATATTTATCTTATGAATTAATTGAAGGAATTATTTTCTTTAGGGATTATAGAATTTTTTTTATTTAAGTGGATCTGATATTGTCTAGATATATTTGTCACTTTTTGAAATATAAAATTCCATGTGTAATGTTCTAAAAATAATTGTTAGTTTTTTGGAAATAGAGACATCACTTTGTGTGTGTGAAAATTTTTTATACACTCATGAAATTCAATTTCATTATAAGCTATGAATACTACTTATAATATGTGACACATCATGAATGTATTAGTGTTTTTCATTAATAAAGGCATGTTTTATGAATAAACATTCTTTTTTTTCTTGTTAATGGAAAAATGATGATGAAAACTATTTTCATCATGAAATGGTAAGTCTAAGAGAGATTTTATTATTTTTAATCTTGAAAATGTATTAATGAGAAAGTATATATATATATATATATGGGAATATGTATATATATATATGTGTGTGTGTGTGTGTGTTAAAAAATGATTTTATGTCTTTAATGTAGAATCCCAGTGGAAATTTAGTTATAAATATATATAAGCAATCATAAAACGATTTAAAAAACCAACAATAGAACTTTCAAAATATGATAGAGAATTGGGGATTGAACCTATCCCTCAAGTGTGAAGGCCCAAGATAGCCTTTAATGTTCTAAGTGATTACAGTGTTTTGTTTTCATAAGCTTTTATATTATTTTAGAAACAACACTGGACTATTTTACGAAATCGTTTTTGAGTGAAAGTATTTTCAAATCATTGATGTATTTTTGATACGTAAATAATTTCCATGATTATATTATTTCTAAATTAATTTTTATGATATTATAAAAATTATTTCAAATCCATTTCTCAAAGGATATTTTAAAATGCTATTTTAGTAAAAATTATTTCAATGATTTTAAAACCTCTTACTGCACAATTGAATGCTCACCCTTATATTTAAAATTATTTTTCATAGGTATCATATAATTTTAGTTATAGAAGTCATCACTTTCAGAGTTAGTGCGTGCGGAAGCGTAGTGGACATTTGTTTTATTTTTGTTCAATTATGATAAATGTAAGGTTATGTCTAATCCTTCGAAACCTAAACTGGTAAAAGATCTTCTTTTGTTTAAAGTGTTGTGTAATTTTTTATTCACTTTTGTAAAAAAAGTTACAAAAAATTTTTACGCACAGAGTCCGGACGTGTGGGCTTGGGGATTTATAATTTGAATCAGATGAATGGTCTAGAAAATGATGAAGATTAGACTTTGTCTCTTGAGGGAGAAAAAAATCTACGCTTTAGAATTATCTTTAGTTTGTTATTTTCTTTTAGTGTTTCTTTAATTTTGAAGACATAAATTTAAAATTTTTTAATATCCGACAAAAGAATTTTGAGGGCACAATTCACTTATGGGGGGAGAATGTAACATCCTAAGTGTTAGTAAAATGAATTATTAAATTTTTTTATTTAGTTTTTTTAATTAAACATTTATTCAATGTAAAAAAATAGGTAAATAAATTTTAAAATTTACTAATTAAGAAAATAAGTAATTAAAGAAAAATTTATAATGATAATATTTTATTAGTTAATTAAAATATTCGACTAGTTAACAACGAATATATGTTATGTTTCATTAATTATTATATTATTAATAGAGAAATAATATTTGGATTATAGAACATTTGATATAGTAAATAGAAATATTTAAAATTGGTATTTTATTATGTGAAAAATAATGATTTGAATAAACAATCATATTTATAAATATTTGAGAAGAAAAATTAATTTTAAACGAAAAATATCATTTAATTTCTTTTGAATGATAAATAATGCTTATAATTTTTTAGGTTCTTAAAGGGATTTAATTATTTGAATATTGTTATTATTTTGTCTTATAAAATTTATATATTTTATGTTCATTATGATTTTATATGAAAATATATTTTTTAATTAAACAAATAAAAATATTTATTAAAATTTTATATGCTATCTCAAATAAATGATCAAATTAATATAAAAATTATTATTAATTTTGTTATAATATTCGATTTTTAAACAAATTAATATTACATATTGTAATTATGAAAATAATTTAATGAAATTAGAATTATGATTTATGATATTAGAAAACAATATGTATATATATAAACAATAAAATTGAATATAATGAATATAAAAAAAGGAAATGAATAACTGTGTTTAGGTTTTCGGGAGGCCGGAGTGGGTTTGTGGGGGAGTCCCTACGCGAGACGATGAAAAGTTGCGGGTCTCATGGTCGATGTGAAGAGAACCTCGAGTGGTGTCTAAGGGTGTAACCAAGAGAGAACAAAATAGAGATCATCGAGTAGAAGATTTCGATTTTGGCTTCGGGAGAGAAACCCATGCTTGAGCAGGAAGATTTTATCTTGATGAGCTTGGAAAAAGGGATATCGAAGCCTGTGAGAGTTTGAATCTTTTAGTTTGACCACATAGGCAATGGTTTTGAGTTCAAAGGCCACCTCACTTCATATCTATGTCAAGTGGTTGAGGACTGGGGAAATCGATTTTTAGTTTTCAATATCGTTAATGCATCGTCTAGATATACAAGTAGGTTTTCTTCCAATTTGTGTATATCAAATTCATATTGATATCCATAGAACTTGGACCTTGTTTTTAAATTTCATCCACTAGACATATTTTATCCATATCTTAATTTTATTTATTATAAATATAGGTTATCAATTTAAATCAATATATCTCAAATCAATTTCATTTTAATCTTTGTCTGATGTTCTTGATTTTTTTTCAGTCATATTCATATCTCTGTGCAGGTTATATCTCAAATAGTAGCCAAATTTAATTTTTTGAGTATCATCACATACATTAAATTTTATGCATCCCCTTAGTGCTGATTTTAATGCTCATGTCTCTATTGTCAACAAATGTTCTTGGATTTATTGTGAATCTTATCCCAACCATTATCAATTATTTTTCATTTGTTCTTTGTTTAGAATTTTTCTTCTTTGTTTAGAATTTTTCTTCAAACACCAATTTTTAAAATAGTGTAGATTCTATTAGTTTAATGTCGGTATATTCGATTTTGTTATAAGTCATTTTCAAATTAGTTTGTTGTGTTGTGAAAAATATAATTTTGAGTAGAAAAACAAATACAATTTATTACTCTTATCTGTATTCAATGAATATAGTTTGGTTTCCTATTTTTGTTTGAATGGATCCATAATACTTCTATTTAATTTCAAGATTATTCCAATTAAATTTGAAGCATGATTACTACTATATAAAGAATCATGCCTCCACTCTTTTTGGGAGGCACAATGAGTGAGACTTTGGAAAGATGTTTTAGAGGAGAGTTCTGATCTATTTATTCCTTTTTTTCTATAACATTCTATGAAGAGAAAATCCCATATGGGAGAGTGAGAAATTAGAGTCTGAAGAGTATACCAATGTAGAAGAAGACTCTGTAGAAACATATAAGGGATAAATATTTATCTTCCAACTTTTGATTATTTTGAAATATTGTTTTCATCAGAGATATTTTGAATTTTTTTCAAACATTTATCTTCTTTAAAATCTAATTGTACTGATTTCATCGTATAAAGAAAATTCTATGTTTAATAATTTTATTCTTGTGATGCTAAGGTTTTATCATTGTTAAGAAAATTATCAGTGTTTTATAAGGATTAATATATATATATACATATAAGAGTTTATTTTTTTAATATTTATAATGTAAGATAGTATTTGTAATCTCTTATGTGTTTAGGATTTATTAAATTTTTTAGGAATTATTATCAATAATTTTATTTGATTTATTTTAATTTATTTATTTTAAAGTCATGATTTTAGTTTTATAGTTTACTGTAACAAAATTTTATTTATTATATATCTTTTTGATTTTAGTGAATATTTTTATTTTATATTAGAAGGAAAACTATTTTGGTGTTTATATTCATTAAAACATGTTCTGAGAATTATATTTCACTCAGATTAAAGTAGTTATTTTTTTATTTATTATTTAATTGAGATTATGTTATTTCATGTGATTATATAGTCATTATAGAAAGGCTTATATTGTTTTATAATAATAATAATATCATGTAGATATATGTATATTATGATGTTATTTAAAGAATTATTTTATTTATGTATTATAGATTATTTTAATTTAAGTGTATTTGATATTGCCTAAATAAATTTCTCTCTTTTTAAAATATAAAAGTCCATGTGTAACTTTCGTACAATAATAGTTAGTTTTTTTAACTAAATACATCACTTTGCGTGTGTGACAATTATTTATACACTCATGAAAGTCAATTTCATTATAAGATATGACTACTACTTATAATATGTGACACATCATGCATGTATCAGTGTTTTTCATTAATAAACAAATGTTTATTAATAAACATTCATGGTATTCTTATTAATGTAAAATTAGGATAGAAACTTTTTTCCTCATGCAATGATAAGTCGATGAGAGATTTGATTATTTTGAATCTTGAAAATGTATTAATGAGAAAGTATATATATATATTGGAATATTTATATATATATGTATTAAAAAAAATTTCCTTTAATGTATAACTACAATGGAAGTTTATGTGTATATATACCCAAGATTGAAATGATTTATAAAAACGAGCACTCGAACATTGAAAAATGATAGGGAATTGGGGATTGAACCTATCCCTCAAGTGAAAAAACCCAAGATAGCCTTAAAAGTTCAAATTTATTTCAGTGTTTTGTTTTCAAAAGATTTCATAATATTTTAGAAACAACATTGGACTATTTTACGTAAAAAATTGATCATAATTATATTCAAATCATTTAAGTATTTTTGATACGTAAATAATTTCAATTATTATATTATTTCTAAATGAATTTTTATAATATTATGAAAATGATATCAAAACCATTTCTCAAATGAAACATTTCAAATGATGTTTTAGTAAAAAGTATTTCAACATTTTTAAATCCTCTTACTGGGATATTGAATGCTCACACATTGTTTTAAAATTATTTTTCATGGGTATCTAAGAGTATTAGTTACAGATGTCATTGCTTTTCAAGTTAGCATGCACAGAAGCGTAGGGGACAGTTGTTTTATATTTTTCCACTAAAATAAATGTAAGGTTGTGTCTAATCTTCCAGAACCTAGAACATTAAAATATCTTATTTTGTTTTAAGGGTTCTATAATGTTTTATTCACTTTTATAAAAAAATATTAAACAACATTTTTAAGCACTGAGTCTGGAAGAGTGGCCTCAGGCGTTATTGATTAGATCTCTAGATTTACCAAATTTTTATGGGTAAATCCTTAATGATGAAATATCTGATGACGAACATCAAAATTAGTACTACTACTCCCATATTTTGGTAATGAGAAGGTTGGATCATGAATTGAAATAGATAAATTTTGAGGGCTTCAATAACTCCAGCATTAAGAAGAGATAGATCACAGATTGACTCATGATTTTTCCACTGTGTTTGGATAGACTTCTTCGTATATGATTTTTTACACATAGTTGGGTCTAATTGCAATGAGAAGTGGTTATCATGGGTAGTTGTATATGCCTGCCATGGAGTGGTCATCAGAATGTGCTGATTATCTTCAATTGGAAAAGGTGTATGTTCCCGATGCAGTTGTATGTATGATACGAAGAGTATGCCCCATGAACATCCATGACCAGAACAAATGTATGTATCTGTTCGAGGATGGCATGACGATGATTTATTCCATGTGTGGGGACATGATTATGTGTATGTCCCCCTGGTACTGCTGAAATTTTTGTTATCTTATTTTAGCATGCTTCCAAAATATGGGTAGGAATTTTTGTATGTCCATTCACCATTGTATAAATGTGTTTGGTGACTTTAACAGCTATAATGGGAATATAAGTCCATTCCGTATCTAATTTAGGTGTTTGTTCCTACTCCTATCCTCTCTTTCCTATCATTGGATACTGACAGTACTCATGAATGGGGGAAGAGAATTGAGTGTGCCACATATTTTCCATCAGAGATTTATAACCGACTTCTTCAGGTGCTCCCAAATGAGACTATTGGAAATATTGATGGATGTTGACAGGTTTATGTTCCTGATTTCTATTTTCTACTAAGCATTGTCTAATGAATTATTTCAATTCTAATATATGTTACTACTTATAGGATTGGTGAGTGCATGATGGTTTATGTTCATGCTTATAACTTGACACCACATTTGATTGGTGGGATTCCTTGAATGCAACCAAACGAGCCTACTGATTGGCTGATAGTTTGTATGTAGGTTAATGTTTCAGCTCATATTACTCCCCTAGATTTGAATAGTAGGATTGGTTGGGAACTTCGAGACAAGTCTGTTGGCTTTTTGAATTAAGGCAGAAGGGTGTATGTGATTGTTCGTTATTTGCCACAAAGTTAGGTTGGTGGACTTCTCTAGAGGGGGAAAAGGTAATATCCTTCTCCCTCTTGATTGGATGTTGTCCCTAGTGGTTCTTACTTCATGCCTGGGTCAAAGGGACCTGGGCCGAATAAACGAATGCAGAACCTCTATCATGTTGGAGGTTCGCTGCCACATGATTCTGTTGGCATCAATTATTGGTGGAATCCCTCAAGAAAGATCCATATATTTTTGATTTGTGGCCATGAGTGACCACTTAATACACCTCCCAATAATATTGGAGGGACTAGTTATTGTGTTTTGTGGATAAGGACCTGAAACATTTGAAGGCGGTGGTTGGCACTTTCTATTTCATGAATACCAGTGGCCGTTGGTCGAACGATTGAGGGTTATGGTTAACATGGAGAGCCAGTCTAGTAGCCTATAGGGTTTGTATAGTACTCAGTTGACTGTATTCCCTAACCAATGCATTTGAGACCTAGTGTTGAAGATACTGAAGGACAAGGAACCATCTTGAGTAGAAGCTAGGGAATTCATGGATGAAAACTTGAAGGAAGCCATTTGGTGTGAAGGGAGATCTGAGAAAACATGAAAAATACAAACAATGAACTCCATTAAAGCAGTGTATTTTATATAGACAAATTAATTATTAATTCCTTTGTGATGCCTTCCTATATCAAATTATTTGGCTCGAAAAGATGGGTAATATTGTTAACATGGTGAAAGATTCATGTCGGGTTCAAATTTTTTTGTTTCATCTCTCCATCTGAACAAGTGTCCTAGTGAGGAATCACTTCTTCGGGATGATTTCCATTGGATTTATTTATGGAACCAGAAACATGCAACAGTTCTTTATCTAAAGGGATCGTATTTCCAATGAGAGGTATTTGTTAGGTTTAAACCTACTATACTTAAAAACATACATTGGTCAAGAGGATGATATTTCAGACTCATCAAACCCTTTTAGAGGGAATTATTTCCAACTCTGGTACTCTCTTATAGATTTAATATATTTTCGTGAATCCTTATTAATTTAAAAAGTAAGACATAGTTTTCCTTTGAAATTTTCAACCAATTATCAGATTCTGTGAAATTTAGAATCATCTGTATATATTAGAGGATCTTTATTAATGGATACATCCATATATATTCGAGGTTCTCCATCAATGGTATCCTCATATATATTATTTAGAGATTATTTTAACTATTGTTATGATAATAATGATTTTTAACCCACTTAGAGAGGTACTTTGGAATTTATTGTCACTCGGAGAGAGGAAGGTCTGTTTTGATGCTGGGATTAAACCCATAAATGCGCTAGCTACATATCCTTGTAAAAAGGAATCATAACCCTCCTAGTTCTATGAAACATAATTCAACACATCATACCTTTTAAGGTCATGTGATAATGACCTAACCATACAGTTTAATGTCATGTGGTATGGAAATCTAAGCAGAAGGTGCTTAGTCAGTGCTTGGTGTGGGACTTATGCATAAGCATCCCAAGGAACCTAGAAAATATATGAGTTTCCATGTTGTATTAGAACCTACTTGGAATACGGACAAAGAAGAACATGGTTGTTTTGGAGTGTTGGGTTTGAACCTCAGGGAGGCATTCAACGTATCTCATTCTTGTGGGAATAAAATCCGACATAGTTCAATAAATATCATTGCAGAGTATAGTCCTTTGAGAGAAATCTGTTTAGGATTAATTCCTAAAATGGATGCCTTAGTGGTTTAGGGTTATAATTTAGGACTTACTCCTAAGGTGGTTTCCCTTTTATGGATGAAATGAGATGAAGCTCAGGCCTTTGGAAGGCTTCATACGTATCCCAGTTTTAATGGGAATCAATGTTCTACAAGTTCATTCTATGAGGTGATTTTGTAAATGTTTAGATCATAAAAAATATATACACCCATGTGATTCATGCTCGGTGTGAGAAATAATAGGATGTGAATGATTAAACAACGTAACGCAAACTTTTCATCATCTACTGGTGGAAGAGGACGGGCCTTTATCGGTGATGGTGGATGAGGGAACAAAGCAATGAACCTTTAATGTGGAAATAAAAGTGGTGATCATTGGATCCATCCCAGATGACTAGTGGATTAATCCAAGAGGGATGTATGTAAAATTGGTCCTTTTAGGGAAGGGAGACTTCTCTTTTGTTCAAAAGAAAAAGTACATGTGAATCATACCTTTCCTACCAAGGACCTGAGGTTCCAAGTTTTAGGGATGATAGGGTACGGGCATGGACTGAACCCTAATACTCCAAACTTTGACCCTCCCAACACTATTCTAGGGAGATAGTTCCATGAGACAACATATAAAGAAACCCACAAGAACTCTTTGAATCCTGGCCCCATTTTAAATAAAATTGGGCAACCATTGACTGCGGAGATAAAACCCCAAATAAGAGACATGTTAATGTGCCTTTCTGAAAGTTTTGATAAGTAAAGAGGTTTTTGTGTAGGTTTCAACATAATCACTTTTAGAAAAGGAATACAATGAAGAGGAAACCTTGACATAAATAAATTTTATTAAGGCTTGGTAAAAGGCTTGTATGGGAAGAAGGGGTAAGGTGAATCAAATAGGGGCCCCCCAATAAGTATCTGGAATGCAGGTATGGGCATGCCAGTAGGCTTCAGTGATCTGATGTTCACTTATTTAAAGAACAGCTCGTAAGTCAACACTTGGGGGAGACTTGACCCAAGCATTCATGAGTATTCCTAGGTATTCCTTGAAGTGGTTTTCTCAAGTTCCTTTGAGAGGAATGGGTGGAACACAAGTGTTTTTGATTTAGGGAGGTTGGGCAATTTAGGTGTGCAAGTGTTATGGATTTCAAACACTAAAGGAACTTAATCCCTATGATCCTCTTTAACTCCTCCACCATAGGTGTTAAATAACTATCATGGGTGTTTCAAAAGACATGGGTGAAACACTAGGGAGAACAAAGAAGCAATTGGGGTTCATGGAAATTCATCCATAAAATGATGAAACGAATGGTCTATTTATAGTAAAAAATAGGGACATGGGTAATAGTCTTTTTGGTGCACAAGTATGTTGCGCATTATAATTGTGGTGCGTATGTGTTTGCCTGCCATACTGGTGGCGCTCAAGTAGGATTGTGTGTCGACGGTGCCTTGTGTGCCTCTTTGGGGGCTTAGAAAAAATAATTGTTGTATACCATGGGGGCTGCACCCACGCACCCCTTCTTGGGGTCAGTGCTGGGCTATGGTCCCACCCCTTTGGGATGGTGCCTTCACTACCGTCGCTAACCCCTATGAAAAATACAGACTCACACGGTGAACATTTTGAACCAGGTTGATGATATTTTGAGGAAAAGTGAATGGAAGAAATTTAATGGTGTATACAAAATTCCCCCCCCCCCTTAGAATTTGATTCATTTGGAATGAAAATAATATTATTCTAAGGTAAGAGTATGTAAATTTGCCACACTGAACATCATTTGGTTAGATATGGTGCTACGTCATGTTTAGAAGGATGCCTAAATTTTTCCTAAGTCATGGGTCCTAACAATCATTGTTTGATTTTATGTAGGGTTACACAAAAAACCTTATAAACATTGTATCTTTTGACATTTTATTTCTCAATATTTTCTAAACAATTCAAAATGTAGGCTTGGTGAGGCGAGACTTCAAATTGTATCTAGAGTTCCCTTGGCGGGTTTCTAATCTGGTGAGTACCTGTCTTTTTTAAGAGTGGTTTTGAGTCATGCATATTAGACTAATGGGGAAAGTGTTTAGGGTCGAATAGCTTTGACCGTAAATTTTGAAATTAGATCCCAAACAAGGCTTAGTGCCTAGGAATTTCTCCAATATTATTTAGATAATTCCTCCAAGAATATTCTGTCATTATTTTTATGGTCCCCATAACTAAATAATGAAGTATAATTATACAGGATATATTATTCAAGAACAAAGTTAACATTTCTTGACAAACCCATTATGAGGGTTGTATTATGCAGGGCCAATAGGGGCATGTTCTTTATAGACAATTGTTGTATCCTTTGGTTGAAAGGCCCATTATGTATGTGTATTTTATGCTAGGACACATAAAGGAATGTACTACATATTCAAACAAAATAGATCTCCAAAATTTGACATTTGATTGTTGATAGAAAATGGAAATTAAGATTTGGGTGACTCAAGACCACAGTGGGTGGTTTTTTCAATGAATTATATTTTAAGAATAAAGTTATATCTATGCCGACATTGGTCATGAATGTTGAAACCACTCCTACACAAATTTGGTGTGTGAAGAATGGTTGAAAATTGTTTATAAAGGTAGTTTCGGACATTGTGCTATAATTTTTAGAGTCATGCTTCAAGGACATTATGTTGGGCAGTTTCAAGTCATGCTGCAAGTTCATTAGGTTGGTGAGTTTCAAGTATTGCAGCAAGGAAATTAGTGGGATTTAATTTACGGTCTTCAGCTTTGAACAATGGTTTATGAGCCTCCAATTTCTTGATAATTTTCCTGGAAACATACCACCATGTTCAGGTATGCAATGAAATAATTGTAAACTATGATTTGGGAATTTCTAGATCCGGATAATGGTATTGGAAAATGGCTAAATCTAACAACCCAAGCTTGAAATACATGTACATTACATTTCTTTTTTAGAATAATTAATATATGATAGAAATAGATGCCCAAATACCATATTATTTTAGTGTCTTTGGAAACATAGAACATAGTCTTCTAACTTGGTGAATGATCTTTAACATCTCCTATAATGATCTTCCCCTTTCGTTTTCCTACCTAAAACCTTTCTTTGTATCCTGGGGAAAAGAAAACATAAAAATGGTGAGATCAAATGATCAATAAGGCTAAACATTGAGAACATAAAACAAACCATAAATATAAGAATGTAAAAACATGAACATCATGTTTAAATATCAAAATCATGAGTCATGAAATAAATCTTGGCAGTTCGTAAATCATAGATCATAAATGAAGATTAAATATGATAAAATCACATTGTCATAAAACATGGAGTTTTTGAAAAATGTTAAGCACATAATATTATTTCCATAGTGCCATGTCATTGTTAACAAGACCATAATAGTGGACAAATTCCATTACTAAATAGGGTTTACTTGTCCATCCATCCGTGCATTATTGAACTGAATTTACTTATTGTTCCAGCCCTATATTACTAAAAAAAATTAATTATCATTCCATTCATATCTACCTCATGAGATATAAATATTTACTTAATTAATTGGAGGGAGACATAGGTCCCACCCATATCATAATGAAATAATTCTTACATGATCCAAAAAAAAATCATTCATTATAGTATAACCCATGAAATAAAATGAAATTATTAAACATCATGGAATCATAACATAACCCGTATAAGATAAATGGACTACATAAAAATAATTCCATCGTAAAAAAAATAATATCAAAGTAATAATATAGATATAAACATAATAATATGTCATCTTATATGGAAAATAATTTTGATAAAACTCTTGAACATAATTCTTGAGAAAAATATCCTTTCTTCTTTAAAAACGTTCTCTTTTCTAAAAAAGCCATGAAAATTTGAACGAAAAATAATTTAATTGGAAATAAACATGAAATATTGTAAAGTAATCTTCATGGAAATAATGCATTATTAAAGCATAAATATTAGTTCATGTCATATATGTTAAAAAAATTCTCCTTGTGATTTAATCGGAGAAGTCAAAAAGTAACCCTTATGGTAAACGAAAAAAAGATTTTTTCCAAACCATGTAGTAAAAGTAAAAAATGGTTAAAATGAAATTAAACATACATATAATAGTAGTAAAAATTTTATGAAAACATTTTTATAAACAATAGACATGGGTGATAAATATATCCCCAATAAATACATACCTATAAACAATCTTAGATAAAAATAAGATTGAAAATTATCCCTAAACTTTTAATCTTCAGTTTTCGAGGGTGTGGTACCCTCTCATATAATGGATATATCATTTTATTAAATTATATCAGGACCATATCCCTATTTATTATACCATATATGATCCTATTATATCATTCTTTTAATAGTATTTCAATATTACAATTATTTTGGGAGTTAACTACATTATTTTATCTTTCATTATTTGTCACAAAAGTCCTATTTGTAATGAATAGGATTTATTTTACACATTACATTAAGTTTATAATAATTATTTTCACTCATAATATAAATTTTATTATCATTCTCTAATTTTTAACAAGGAGAACGAATCACACTGCGTTTTGGAGATTGTAGGTTGTATGTACGCACGAGCGACGATATCATTCTCTTGATAGTTAAATTGTATGTAATTTGATGATATATTAATTATACAGATTCCTTATAATGTTATATTAATTATTTAAATCCATTATAATCATCATTATACTCATCATAGTAAATTAATTTTGGACAACAAATTACACCCCTGTCTGGAGATGGTAAGTCGTACGTACATATGCATGGTGATATTGTTATTCGTAGGATAGATAAAAGGAGGTATATGGTTGTCCCATAATTATAATAAAATCCCACCAAGTATAATATACTAGAGTTATTACTTTATTATAGAATCATCATAGAAAGATGAAGTATAAGAATAAAATAAATTGAATTGAATTGGTAAAGCAATTACCTATTCTTCATTGTACTTCCTTTGGATCACTTATTAGGGACAATAGGGATAGAATTTTTTAAAGAACAAGAACTCTAAAAGTTAAATAAGAATGTTTATAAGAGAATGTTTTAGGGTTTTATTGTGCTAGAAGGCTCATGGAGGTGTGAGGAAATGTGGGAGGAGTTACTTTTTTTAAAAGAGAGAAGAGGGTCACCTTAGGAAACTCTCAAAATATTTAAATATAATAATACTATTCTAGATATAAATAAATAAAAATGTACTATAAAAGAAATTTATAATACATCTTTGTCCATATGTTATCCCCTTGTGATTATTTAACATTTTTTCGTGTTAAATAATTTCATAATAAATTAATTCATTGTGCTATTATTATTTCTAAATTTAATACTTTTCATTTAATTTGACATAAAATGCAATAAGACAAAGTGGGATTTGGAATATAATGCTTTCCCACATATATAAAATATCTTATATATCTAATAAAATTTTTAGATACATTAACTAGTCCAAAATATAACATAATTAATATTATTAAAATCATTTGTTATATTTTTATGTATTTTGAATAAATATAGTTTTAGAATTGAAGGGTCTTTTAAGGAAATTATGTAACTTATAAAAATTAGAAATAACTATATATAATTAAAATGGTTTCATTGATATCAAATTTGACATTTATATTCATTCATATCTTGATTGTGGCCCCATTTGGTCACATTAGAGATATTAAAATACAAGATAGAGATATTTTTTAACTGTCATTGATTTAAATAATATATAATTTATTTTCATCTGAAAGGAACCATTAAAGTACTCTAAATCAATCATATTGTGATACTTGTTGAATCATGTTCATCCAATAATTTTTCTGGACATGTTTTGGTTTTATTTTAACCCTTATAATTATGATTTACCATTAATTAATTCCTTTACCTCTTACCATGGCTACATGTCTTTTTATTTACTAAGGGATGATATAGTCAATCTAAAATGACAATGGATCCATAAATTCAACATTGGTGAAATATTTGACTTTACCCAAATTGTTTTTCTAATGTTTACATTTTAATGAATTATATATAATTTAATAAAATATTACTTATTTAAAATATCAATAGTGTCAATTTTGACAATATTCGTTACTTGCCTTTTTAGAAATATCATGACATAGATATATGTTAAAAAATCCTTTAAAACGTAATTAAAATGTTAAATTCATCCATAAAATTATTGGATGACATAAATTCACTAAATTATATTTATTTAATATTTGTTTAATATTATTTATTAGATATTTCATTTAATAAGATAATGTATACATCATTATTCAGTCACCATTAATGATAATTATTTAATATCTAAAAATTATAAATAAATTTCTATGATGTATTTAATTATATAATCTTTCCAGAGACTTCATATAGTCAATTTTATTTCCTCATAATTCTAGAATTAAAATTAATATACTTATATAAAATGAGAGTGTGACATTTTCTCACATTCGTTAATCTTTTTATATTCATGTCATATTCATAGGAAAGTGGCCATTAAGTGATTCTATTTAGAAATATAGTTGATAAGGGTCTAATTTATTCATCCAATAGTATTTTGACAGGTTTTAAGGTAATTTAATAATATTATTTTTAACTTTAATAACCTGATTTACCTTTAACCATGGTAATAAAAATAATTACTAAAGTCACTATTCACAGTGCCCAATTTTCAAAACCAAAAAGAGGGTTTTTAAGAAGAAAAAACATATCATAAGATTGAAATGTGTTTTGTCCAATTTTAAAATGAAATTACATTCAATGACCAAAATTGTATTAAATTATAAAATTATATTCCATTTATACATTAAAACCATAAAATAATATGATTTAACCATAAAAATTATTTCGATGGATAAAAATTTCAATTAAAATTCAGTATATATTTTATTTTCTGAAAAACATGATAATTATCAGAAAAATATCAAAAATTCATCCAAGTTAATTTTGATGTCCCTATTCATAAAAAGAAGTTAATTTTTTCAAATAAAACTTATAAATTTGTTAAAAACTAACTTTTAAATTGGTGAACCATCAAAAGGCTGCAAAACTGCAATTTTTTGAAAAATACTTCTTTTATTTGAAAATTTGAATTTGTTCCTATATCATGCATAAAAAATACATTAGATGAATTTTAATTTTATATAAAAATAAAAATGTGGTTAATATTATTCATAATGGATATTTTTTCATCCGATTAAATAACAATATTTTAATAGTATAGAATTGTTTAGTGAAACTCGGTATTGTGTATAACACAAGATATCGAGGAAGGTCTCGCTTGAATATCATGAAAGATATGTCAAAGTTAGTTTTAGTGTAAGCTTACATTGGTTTTTTGTATAAAATAATCCAAAAATATTTCTTTTATACAATAAAAAAATCGATACTCAGTGTTTTGTGAAATGAAATCTATAGAAAGAGCTTGAAATTGTGTGTAACACACGCAAAGTATAGTGTGGAATATAAGACAAGCTAATATAGTGTTTCATATAGAACAAGATAATCTTGGTGCAGCGTACAACACAAGGCATCAAATAAATTAAAAATAATCTATCTCATAAATTCTTACGGTGTTATATTCTACCCCCTTTAAAATGAATTTTCCCTCGAAATTCGTCGAGGTTATAAATTTTTTACAACTTGAAAGTTTCTTTCATGGAACCCCACATCATAAAAAGGGATAATAAAATTTCATTTTATAAAGGAATGTTACAGACATAACGGTACCTAAAGTAACTCATCACTGAGTTTCTATATTGAAGGACATAAGTTGTAAGGGAAAACATGGATATGGAAGAAAAATCTAACCATTATGTTCTGATGGATAGTGATTGAGAATTATGTTTGGAGAAATTTAACTTCCAGAAAGCCATAAATCTATAATGATTTAAGGGACCATCCGATTCCCTGGATAATAAAGTTCTAGGACAAAATTTTTTGTTTTCAAGATCCTTTTCCTAGTGTTGAAGAACATGAGAAGAAATACTTAATTGTTTTCAGTGAAATCTTGTCATTAGTCGTGCCTTAAAAAATTTCCACTTAATCTCTTATTCTAAGAAAAGAAGTTGATTTTTTCATTCCAAAAGTGTTAGTAGATCATGTGATCCATAAACAGAATGATAGTTCATTCTATTTGACTTTATCACAAAAATGTTATCATAAGTTAAAAAAAATACATAAGTCCATGTATGGTGATATTAATAGTATATGTTTCCAAAAATGGACTTATAATTCATCTATCATACCTATTAAATAAAAATAATAATTTATACTAACAAGGTACTTCCCCTAGGATAGTTGTAGGTGATAAAGGCATGTCGCACAACAGTTGTGGTTCAATTCCCACAGCCTTATCTGATGCGAAGGGTGGTCTACCATCCTATAGGTTTCCGTTTTTCTAAAACTATACTGTTATACCATTCCATAAATAATATTAAAAAAATATACTTAAACAAAACTATTTAATGTCCAACTTAATCCATTACAACCATTAGAATTACCCAAAATTCTTTTGTCCAAACTCACTTTACAGAAAAAACAATTACAAGAAAGGTCATATAACAATAATGTGAATACCTTCATTTATCCCCCATATATCATAAGATATATCTTGTTGGTCACTTTAAAAATATTTGAATGACTTCATCATGCATTCTCTTGAGTTATGGTAATAACCTAAATTACCATATATCCTTATTGAAAACACGCATGTTTGATTTTTCCAAAATTTGTTTGATATATTTATTAAGTCCCAAAAATTTTTATACTTAATCCCTGATAGAAAAACCATCTTTTAAATAACTCCATAATTATATCTCATGAAACAATCATCATCCAATTTACTTATTCAAATCCAACATATCTTTATCCAAAAATCATTATATTACCTTTAGAGACATATTAAGGTTTATCTTTCCCTTAATCATGTGTTCTCCAAGTATATCACCTTCCCCATAAATAACTTTTAGCTCTTTAGAAGTATTCAACATAACAATTCCAATCCATAAATAAAAACATATACTAAAAAGACTTATATATTTCATTATTCATATAAAATAATCTTTGAATTCTGAAAAATATACACCTCAATCATCCAAATTTATTCTTAAACTATTACTCAAGATCCATTATCATTGTCTTTACTATAATATTAGTCATTTTATATGGTTTCTAAACCTCAATAATATTAGTTTTAATGTAAACAATACTCTGAGAACATTTCATGTCTTTCTCATATCGTTTACAATCTCGTTATCCTCAGTAGTATGGCTAATAATCATACTGTCATCATGATTCACATCATGATATTTCCACTTAAGAAATAAATATTCATAATTCCCATACATTTAACATCATAAACATTAAATGGTTGACTATGTTCTATGTAGTTTTAGATATAAACTATGATTAGAAAGAAATGTCTGATAAATACATATCATAGATTAGAAACAGCCATGTAAGGTAAATTAATTATAATATTTAAATCCATGACATCTTGGTTTTAACCCTAGGTCAGTCATTATTTTTACAAAAACTCTAGGATTGTAACCTATACATTACATATCCTTAAGAAATCCCTAGACTTATCCTGAGTAATATCTTTAGGGATCTCACAAATTTTTTCGCATCCGAGTTTCCAAAGCTTCACTAAACCGTATCTCTGATACCAACTCTAATGAACCATGCTTAACGTACATGGACATTACATTTATTTTGTGGAATAATTTATATGTGATATAAACAGATGCCTAAAGATCTTACTAGTTTAGTGTCTTTTGAAATATGGAAAAAAATCTTATAACTTGGTGAAATATATTCAACATCTCCCATAAATAGATTACCCTTTCATTTTCCTATATAAAACCTTTCTTTATATCATGGGGAAAAGAAGAAATAAAAATGGTGTGCTCAAATTCTCAGTAAGGGTAAACATTTAGAACAAAAAACAAACCATAAACATAAGAATGTCAAAACATGTCATAAAGTTTAAATATCAAAATCACGAGTCATGAAATAAATCTTGGCAGTTCATAAGGCATTGATCATAAAGAAAGATTAACCATGATAAAATTGAATTTCAATAAAACATTAAATTATGGAAAAAAATTTAGCACACAATATGATTTCCATAGTAGCCAAGGCATTGTTTCCAAGACCATCAAAGTGTACAAATTCCATTACTAAATCGGGTTTACTTGTTATTTCAGCCGTGTATTACTGAACCATATTTACTTGTTGTTCTAGACCTGCATTACCGAACTAGATTTACTTTTCCTTCCATTCATGTCTATATCATGAGATATAAATCTTTACCCAATGCATTGGAGGGAGATATAGTTCCCACCGATATCCTAATGAAATTATTCTTACATGTAACAAAAAAACATAAATCATTCATCATAGCATAACCCATGAAATAAAATGGGATTATTAAACATCATTTCATCATAACATAATCAATATAAGATAAATGGAGTTCATAAAAATAATTCCATCAAAAACACAATATAATAAATGTAATAATAAGGATAGAAACATAACCCAATGTCATCTTATATGGAAAATAATTTTGATAAAACAATTGAACTTAATTATAAGGAAAATATCATAAATTTTTCAAAAAAAAATGATTTATTTTATCAAAATGTCTTTAAATTTTAAAATAAAAGAATTTAATTGAAAATAAAATTGTGATCTTGTAATGGAATCTCCATGAAAATAATTCCATATGAAAGCGTAAAAATATATTCAGAACATATATGTTAAAAAAACATTCCCCTCGTACTTTTGTCAGAGAATTCAAAAAGTAACTTGTATGGTAAAATAAATATTCCTTACAAACCATGTAATAAAAGTCAAAATGGGTAAAAATGACTTTAAACATACATATAAGAAGAGTAAACATTTTATGAAAACATTTTTATTAATCATGAACATGGATCATAAATATATCCCCAATAAATACTTACGTATAAGAAATCTTAGATAAAAAATACATTGCCAAATTATCCCTTTTTTAATTCCCAAGATTATATGGCACTCTTCTCTTTGAATAATACAATTTCTTGTATTGTATATAGCTTCGAGTTCTAGCACACTACGACCAATCAAACTAGTTGTTTAAAAAAGCAGTTATGAATAGTAATGCCCACTTTTTGAAATTTTATATGTTTTATTTTTAAAAATGGACTTCATTTTTTGATTCATAATATCAAAATTATCATAGGGTAAATTTTTGGTATTTTTCTGGAAGCATTCAATTTTGATGAATAGTGAAAAACACTACGTTATTGTTTAAAACTGACTTTTTATTTAAATAATTATTTTTTTAAATATAATTTATTAAAATTAAAAATAGATACATAATAACTATATTAGTCCAATTATATTCATTGGAGTCAAATTATAATAAGATTAGACATATAAAATTATATTAAACTTTTAACGTCTTTTACCCACATACTAGGCACTTTTGCAAATTTGGTTAAAATGTAATTTTACCACTTCTGTGAATTGAATTTAAAAAATGAAACAGGAACAGTTGTCATCAGAAAGTAAAATTTGGATCAATATAATGAAAATAAATTTTGGTGAATAGAAACTTTTGAATTTTATTTACAATTGTTAAAAGTAAATAGGGTAATTAATGGTAAAAATAATATTATAATTATATAAAATTACCCCAACATATGTCTTAATTCTATTAGATAAGTGTATTCTGACCAAAATTAACCTAAGCAAAAAAATAAGATCCATTTTTATCCACCTTTATTAGAGTAGGAAATTTATTATATTTTATTTAAAGAAGATATAAATATGTTAAATTCACATTTTAATAAATAAACCATTTTTAATATATGTTTCTAAATAATATAAATTAGACTATAAATATTCATTGTAAATATAAAAATATTTCATATATCATATTATTTTATTTATAATTTTTATAAATTAAATAATTAAATTTATTTATGAGACAATGATTATTCAGTAATTACAATATTAATGAATGATTAAAATAATTTATATTATAAATATTAAAATATATATAAATTGAAACATTTGATGATATCCACAAATTTTATAGAATAATATGACATTTTATAGTTTATTAAATGTATTTCGTTCAAATGAATCAAGTTTTTGTGACTTTAACAAAAAACAAATGCTAAAAATTGTCAAAATTGACATAAATGAGTTTTCAAAACAAATACTATTTTATTAAACCATATAACACTGATAAAAATATATTATTAGACTACAATTTCATAGATAATGTCACATATTTCCCAAATGAATCACTTTATCATCTCTTGACATTTTTTAGTAACTATATAAACCATGTATTATAATAACACAATAAGACATTGTAAAAGTTAAACTATTTAACTATGGGGTAAGTCTAAAAGATAAGGTTAATATGGTGACCTAAACATGTCTAAAACCTATTTTTTTAGATTATTTCAACCCGTCCCCACGTTATCATCAAAATAAATCCATTTGGATCAATTATAAATCAAAAATTAAATTTATAATAAATTAATATTTCAAGATTTTCCAAAAGTTCCCCCTCACCTCTCTTATAAAAGGGTACTTCCCCTTCTCTTAAATTCACACCTCCAAGGCCATTTGGATCAACAAAACCCTACTAAATTATCTTTCCAACAACCCTCAATTTATCCTAGATTCCATAATTTTATTTTAAAGCCATCCTATGGAGTCATTTTGTTCAAATCAAAAGGAAGCTCCCTAAGAAGAAGTAATTATTTTATCACCTCTTTCGAAGTTCTTTTCTTCTTCCACATCATCGTTCATTGTTTTTCCATACTAAAATAATAACTCCAGTAACTTTTACATATTTATATGTTATTATAAATATGTTGCAACCATATTCATTATTCTATATATTCTATTAAGGATAACACCACCATAGGTGCGTTTGTATGGCTTATCGTCTCCACGTTGTGGTGTAGTTTGTTATTCAACACTTAATTATTTTGATGGGTATAATAATGATTATAATTGATTTAAAAAATAAATATTACATGTTAATTATTCTTTATATACAATATATCGTCCAATTACATACAATTTCACCGTCAATATGATGATATTGTCAGTCGTGCATACGTACAACCTACCTTCTCCATGACGCGATGAAAATATTTCTCCTCTTTAACCATTAAAGAATGATGATATAAAAATATATTATTCATAATTATGAAATATATTACATAATAAGTCTACTAGAATGATATATATATATATATATGTGTGTGTGTGTGTGAGTTCATTTATTTCATTAACTTAATTCTAATCAATACGATAAGAAAATAGAAACAACGTTCATGTGTATGTACGACCTACCATCTCCGTGAACGGTGTATTCCATTATATATATATCTATTATATATATTTATATTATAAATATATATGATATATAAATTATATTATTCATTCCTGAAGTAATTATTAAATTATCTAAGTAATATAATCAAGAATAACAAGTCAAAACATGTACGATAAACAAAGCGATGTTACCCAAAATGTCCCATTAACTTGGAATTGTTAATAAATGGGTAATATAAAGTCACAAAAGAATAATATATGATATCATAAATATTATTATGATTCATAAATAAGTTAATAATATGTTTAAGAACATTATACATGATTTTTGGAAACGTTTGGAGAGTATCAGATCTAAAGTTGGGGTTAATTCCTCAACCTCATTATTATAGAAGATTGTTTATGTGTAAGTATTTATTTATAAGTATTTATCATCCATGTCCATGTTTCATAAAAATATTTGAAGGGAATATTTTATGGTTATATGGAAGGGACTCTTTAAACTATATCATCATTTTAAATGTTTTAATGATTTATTTTTCTAAATATTTTTAATTATTATCCTTGTTTTCAAAATGATTTTATGAATTTATTGATATGGACATAATTGTTTTAAATTGTTAATTCATTTTAATATATTCAATGTGGTATGGTACACTTTGATTAAAAAATCTATTTTAAATAAATTCCTTTATAAATTTTGTAGCTTTTAAATGATTTCAAGAAAAATGTATATTTCGCTCAAAAAGTTTTTCTAATAATTTTCAACTATGTCAACATCCATTATTTAATATTATTCTTGATTGAGGTTGATTAATTATAATACAATCTTCCATATTTTGTTGAATAAGTTATGATATGTTTGACTTTTGATGTATAATTTTTATACCATTAATGGTTTATGGTTAAAGTATTGACATTTCCTATGCTAGTTTTAATACAAATGACTATGTTATGTTTCACCCTTTTTATATAAGGAATGATTTAGACTTAGTAAGTGACAGGAGGGGACCTTTATAGCCCCCTGATGTATAGATAGGTCTCATGAGACAAACTAGTGTCTTGTCCCAAGGCCTTGAAAGAATATTTGTGAATTTTCTTGGAACAAGTCCTTGAATTAGTAGTTATTATATCTGGCATTATACATTCACTTTTAAAGAAATTAGTTATTAAATATGATTATTCAACCATTATAATATCCATGTTCATGTTTATATGGAAAAATTTGATTTATTTTTGTGATATTATGTTCATTTTTATTGTTTAAAAGGGTGGTGTTTTTATTATACATAATCCATTCAAATTTTATAGCTTCAGCTGAATTGTTTACCCTTAATGAGCATATTATCTCACCAATTTCTTATATTTTATTTTCTAAGGATTCCAAGAAGTGTATAATCATTGTAATGTATGGTTATTCTAGGAGAATAGTGGAGTTCATGAAGGATTATTTGTGATTTGTTTTTTGTAGTAAATTGTAATGTAATGTTAATGTATGTAATCTATTTTCCAAGACTACTAAACTGATCAGTCTATTGGGACTTGAATCCTTACAATTATTCCAATGTATTAAAACAATGCACCAGCTCCGGGCTTCTGGGGTCGGGGGGTTATAGTTGGTATCAGAGGATGTTTAGAAACAACCTTGGAAATAGATTTCGAAAATTTATATTAGGGTTTATAACCCAAATATATACTTTGAGGATAAGTATAGAAGAACCACCTAGATATTTGATAAAGTATGGATTATAGGGACATTAGAAGAATTACATCCCTACCTAGATACTACATGTGGGTGAAGTTCTGGAAGAGATGTACATTGGGGTGAAAACTCTGAAAAGGAGTTCTGATATTGACTCAGGGTAACCTAGTAGATGACAATGGGCCTTACTACACAACTGGTTTGACACTCCTGGGGGATATGCTTATGATAATTCATATTTTCTTTGAAAACCATTATGAAGGATTTATGAGTAAATATGTCTTTAAAGAAACCATATTTATGATTATGGATTAGATATGCATAAAATATTCAATTTATGTTAAGTGTTTTACTAGTTTGGATTTATGAATTATGATTCATAACCAAATCTAGTGTATACCATTGTTTATAAATGGAACCCAGTGGAAGGAATGGTAATCGTATCAATGCACATAATCCATGTAGGGATTTTTCTCTTATGCAAGATAATGATAGTAGAGCTCATGACTCAAATGGTACTAAATAGATTATAACCATACTGGGACAACTGAATTAGGTTATGAATAATAAACATACCCATATAAAGCATCTTGATCTACAATGCGGAGGATCAATGTTAGACTGCTTCATGATACAACAACCTCCAACATTCAATGGGACAACTAATATATTTGGGCTTAGAAATGGATAAGTTCCATAGAAAAAATATTTCTTACATTATGAATAACAAAAGGGAAATGGTTTTTATGGTAGTTTATTATCTCTCAGGAGATGTGGATCAGTGGTGGTTATTAATTCAATACACAAATAACGATAAAGAAGTAGAAAATACTAAATAGAGGGAGTTTAGGTAATGTTTCCTAGATAATTACTTTCCTCATGAATAGTGAACTAATTTGGAAAGGAAATTTCTGAGCCTGAGGAAAAGGGATGATGAGAATGTTTCAAATTATGTGGAAAACTTTACAAGGTTATAAAGGCATGATATAGACTACATACATAATCCTAGAAGTAAGATTGATCGATTCGTTGATGGGTTAAAATAATTCCTCAGAAGGGCATTGGTCTCACACTCATTCTCATCATACGAAGATATAGTCTCAAGTGCAATCAAGATACAAAAGGAAATCACTAAGTTTTATGACATTAAAATAAATCTAGATACGGAGATAATGGTGGAGAAAGGGACAGATAATGGGAACACGGGAAATAAGGATTTTCCCTTATGTGATAATTGTTGGAATAAACACCCTGGTATTTACCTAGATGGAATGGTAATTTGTTACAAATGGGTAGAAAGGGGACCACAAATTTGTCATTTCAAGGGGAATAAAGAGGATATCAATGTTCAATGCTACAATTGCAATGAAATAGAACATTATACAAATTATTTTGCAAAGATTCAAAAAAATATTTCTCATTAGAAACAAATGGATCAAGGTTAATCTTATGATGCTACAATGGTCAAAGAGGAATAATTAATTAATTTTTTTTATTCAAGAGTTATATTTTGGTTATAAAAAGAATGTGATATATATAAGGATTGTACTGAAGTAAATTTTTTTAATATGATGAAGGTAATAATATATTCAGTATGAGATATATTAAATTGTTTGGGGAATCTGATTTTGCAATTGATTTTGGAAATTTAAATACCTTTTAGAGAGAGTTTGAACATAAGTGTTTTGGATAAATCTAAATGTTTTAATTGATTAAGTTAAAATTTGGATAGTATAGTTAATGGTTAAAACATTTCTTAAGATTATTTTTTGAATTTTATAATACAATAGTATTAGAAAAATGACAACTTATAGGTTGGGAGATAACCTGTCATGTCAGAGAAAGGTGTAGGAATCGAACCCACAACTGAAGTACGACAAGGATTTATTGCCTACCACTGGCCTACAGAAAGTCCCTGGTTTATATAATATAGTTTTATTAATTTAAATGCTATTTTTTTATATATGGAACCTTATACTATTGAGATAAATAAAATATTTTTGAGTTTTATCTTTTGAAAAGAATGAAGAGTTTTTTGTTAGGAATTGGTTAAAGTATAAACTATACCTGTCAATTTCGTATGATTATTTGTTTTATTAGTATATGAAGTAAATTAATTCTACAAAAGCAGGGAAAGGATCAAAATACCAAAAAAATAAAAGTGCTTTATTTTTTAGATGAATCAAATTGTCCCTTAGATCCCACAAATTTATGGATTTCAGATTGTTAACTTCCTCCTAATAATATTCTCTATCACTCTCCATCAGATATTGAAGGTCATATTCCACTTCCATATCCATGATAACCTATATGAAACCGTCGTATGTGTTATTTCGGATAACTTTCATACTTACGTTTCGTTATTTTAAAATAGAGGCCCCATTAATCCATTTTTCGATGTGGGATTTCAACTACGATATTTTGAAATGTCAAACTCCTAGATTTCAATCCAAAGATTAAATTGAAAGGATGAAATTTATTAAAGGAGGGTATAATGTAACACCCCAAGATTCCACAATATTTTTCTCTTTGAATAGTACAATAGCTTATGTTGTACGCAACTCTGATTTCTATCACACTACGACTAATCAAACTACCTGTTTCAAAATAAGTTATGAATAGTATAACCCACTTTTTGAAAATTTAAAAAAATTATTTTTCAAAATGGACTTTATTTTAGGTTTTTTTAAATCAAAATTATCTTAGGGAGAATTTTTGGTATTTTTCTGAATACATTAATTTTTTATGAAAAATAAAAAAACACTACGTTGTTGTTTAAAAAAGGCTTTTTATTTAAATAATTATTTTTTTAATTTAAAATTATTTTAAAGTAAAATTAGATAAATAATACATATATTAGTCCAATAGGATTTATTGGAATCATTTTATAATAAGATTAGACATATAAAATTTTATTGAACTTTTTAGCGTCTTTTACCCACCTTCTAGGCACATTTGCAAATTTGCATAATATGTAATTTTACCACTTCTGTGAATTGAATTTCAAAACTACGATAGACTTTATTGTCATCAGTAATTAATATTCTGTTCAATGTGATGAAAATATTTTTCGGTGAATAGTAACTTTTGAATTTTATTTACCACGGTTAAAAGTAAATAGGGTAATTAAAGGTAAAAATGATATTATAGTAATATAAAATCACCCCAAAACTTGTATTAAATCTATTGTATTTGTGTATTTAAACCAAAATAAACCTTAGGAAAAATATATGATCCCTTTGGATCCACATGGATTTGATTAGGAAATTTATAAAATTTTATTTAAAGAAGAGTTAAAAGTGTTAAACTCAAAATTTAATAACAACCCCATTTTTAATATAGGGTTATACATAAGATTAATTTGAATATAAATAATAATTAAGAAGATAAAAATATTTCCTACATCGTAGTATTTTATTTATAATTTTTAAAAATTATATAATTAAATTTATTTATGACACAATAATGAGGCAGTAATTACCTTATTAACGAAAGATTTAAATAATTAATATTATAAATATTAAAATAAATGTATATTGAAACGTTTGATGTCATCAAAAACTTTTATAGGTTAATATGACATGTTAGGGTTGATTCAATTTATTTGTTTGAAAGAATCAAGTTATTATGACTTTAACAAAAAAACAAATACTAAATAGTGTCAAAATTGACAAAAATGAGTTTTTAAAGAAAATACAATTTTTTTAAATTATATAATAGTCCTAAAAATATAATATTCATCCAAATGAATTATATAATGTTATATATGTCATTAATTAAACTATTTATATTATTTTGGCATTTATAGTAATTATATTAACCACGTATTATAATAATACAAGATGACATTGTAAAAGTTAAACTACTGAAAATTCATTTTTTATTATAAAAAAAAACTTTTAAGGACAAAGTGAGAAATCACCATTACAACCAAAACTAAAAAAAAACAAGAACAACCCCAACATAACCAGACTCTATCTCACCCTATCAAATTCATCATGTCAAAGACCATCACCTATGCCTGACCAGAAGACAATTAGTCCCGTGCGAATGCATGGGCACGTAACTGATGGCCTTAGCCATACCCTCTCAATCGTCCATTCAACTGGCAACCACAAGTGACGGCCACATTCTCTGAACCCCATATGACACAGAACCATGTAATGCTGGGAACCCAAACAATACTTTAAGCCACACAAAGATGAAACCAAAATCAAACCTCAAACAAACCCAACAAAAGCCAACCCAGGACGAAAGCCCTCAAAGTTAGCAAGGGGCATTAAAAAGAAAACCGATATTACCTGTACCTGTCTCCCTGAACAACTTCGATGAGATAGAAGTTACTTTTCTTGTAGACACCACCATCATATTATCAATATCTTAGTCCAGCCGATCCAAAGATTGTATGTACTCCTCAATGCTAATCACCCCACTGTTGAAGCCCCCAACCAGAATACTATCTTTCTTATCAACCTAGGTATATTGCTCCTCATTAAGAGATGTTTTTAAAGGTCTCCCCTTAATTTTAGTTGCCTCCTCTTCAGACGCATTAAGCATTAATATATGTTCAATTTCTTCTTCTTCATAGCATAACAAGAGCTTCGAGCATTGATCCCCCTGAACCCCTGACCTCTGAGTATCCACATCTTAAAGAACTTACTTTTTGGATTTTTCCTTTCTAGCTGATCGGGTCTCCAAAGGTTGAGGTAATTAAGAGTAATCCTTCCTAGTATTCCTCCGCCTATTACCCTTAATGATTCTCAGACCTTTAGCTTCACAAGTCGAGAGGCTATGAATATCCTCTCTGCGTTCTTCCATGCCCACCCCAATGGCCTCCGAGGAGAGAGATAGAGCATTGCTCATTCCTACCTCAACTAGACCCTCGAACCTATTTCTTAAATGTATATGACATCAGTTTCTTACATTGGGTCTCCCTGGAGTCCTATCTTTTCTTGGAAGGTCCATCTCCAGACCAAGTCCATGCCTCCCTCCCCACGAATTTACTCTGTCTGCATCAATTTCCTCTCTGACTACCATTTGCACCAAGGCTAATTCACCCCCAATTTCCTTGTGACCAGCACAAAATTTGTCCTTCTTGGACCCGCCTTCCACCCTCACTCCATCGGTGCAAGTAAGAGAACCATCCAAATCCTCCCTCAACCTGAAAAACACACTTGCAACTGATGGGTTGACTTGAGAGGCCCTCGAAAAATGAACGCCAGTGTCCAGACCCGCTTCTGCCTCAACTGGCACAACACAGACCCCGGATGTCATGGTTGCTTCCATATCCTCTCGAATCAACCTTCCAAGAAGTTATCCACTACCTGAATCGTTGCTCAACCCAGGAGGCTCTTGAACCATCCTCTCTGCCTCCTCAAGGACCTCCGCCTGTCTACCACACTCATATCTCTACCTCGAGGCCTTCAGCTCCCTTCGGTAGTGGGCTCACGAGTTCCCCAATCGCCTGCATCCGGCACAGAACTCCATCCAACTTTCATAAACCACACTTTGTTTGCAACGATACTCTTCTCCCACCGTAATCCACACAAAATCAAATGGAACTCTTCAAACATCCGTTTCGACACATATACACGGATTAATAGGGTGACAAAGGGCCACAGTGTGACTATCAGAACACATATACCTACAAATGAGGTTCCCTAGAATACGAAGAACCACAAGATTTTGGAATGTAAGAGGGAGATTTGGAAAAGTAACACATGTCTCCATTGACGTAAGATCATGCTTCATGTTAAAATTGAAGGACCAACAACACAGAAAAAATCTGAAGTTGTTGAAGTAGCGAGGTGCTCTTGACCAGGCCTGGTTGAAGTCGGCTTCCAATGAAAAATGAATCCTTATTTTCTGATTATCCAGAAGGCCCATAGTCGCCCTATCTTCAAAACCCCACACACCAAATACATGCCTGTCAAAGGAATCAACTAAAGGTCATCACCAGTAAAATCTTGCCATCAAGGTTTGCTTTAGTAGGTATGAGGATTCCGAGAACTCCGTAGTAGACAACGAGAGGTTAGGGAAGCCATCGAGTAGCTCCGAAACCTTTGGGCCAATCGATATTTGAGGAAAAGTGGGGAAAATGTCCGGGTTCTAAAAAGGTATTAAGGGAGGTTTATAGGTGAACGAAGAGGGTCCCTCCCCCGGCGGTGGGGGAGGGACTGACGCAACAGCCGTTGTAGGAATGGCGGAGGAGCCCATTATGGTTTTGGGAGGAGCCCCTTAATACGGTGACCTAAACATGTATAAAAGATATTTTTTGAGATGAATTAGACCAATAAGCACCATATCCTAGAAATAAATCCATTTGGAGCTATTGGAAACTAGAAATTAATTTTATAATAAATTAATATATCAAACTTTTCCTAAAGTACCCCTCACTTCTCTTATAAAATGGTACTTCCCATTCCCTTAAATTAGCACCTCCAAAGGCATTTGGCTAGTGAAACCCCCACTAAAATATCTTCCCAAATACCATCAATTAATCATAGTGGCATTAATTTGAACAAAAATCCAACCTAAGGATGCTTTTGTTCAAATAAAAAGGAAGCACCTGAAGAAGAGGTAATTATTTTATCACCTCTTCCAATGTTTTTTCTTCTTCCACTTCTTATTTATTTGTTTTTTATATACCAAAATAATAACTCCACTAAATTATATATACTGATATGTTATTATATATATGTTACAACCATTGTAATTATTCTCTCCATCCTAGGAATGAAAAAGTCACCATACGTGCGTATATACGGCTTAATGTCTCCACGTCGTGGTGTAGTTTGTTATTCCATACTTAATTATTTGGATGGGTATAATAATGAGTATATTTTATGTAAATAATAAATATAATATGTTAATTATTTTGTATATATAATATATCATCCAATTACAGTTTATTTTATCATCAATAGAAAGATTTTTTTCCCTCGTGCGTACGTACAACCTACAGTCTCCATGCTGAGATGAGATTAATTCTCCACTTTAACTATCCTAGAATGATCATATAAAAATATATTATTAATAATTATGAAATATATTATATAATAAGTCTACTGGAATTATATATATATATATATATACAAATATTTCATTCACATACTTTCATTAAATATGATAAAAAATAGAAACAACATTCATGCGTATGTATAGCATACCGACTCCATGAACGGTGTATTCCATTTTTTATATCTATCTGTTATAAATATTTATATTATGAATATATATGATATATAATTCATATTTTACATTCTTGAAGTAATTAAATAATTTTTTAAGTAATATGATCAAGAATAAATAGTCAAAACATATACGATAAACAAAGTGATCTTACCCGAAATTTTCCATTAACTTGGAATTGTTAATAAATGGGAAATATAAAGTCATAAAAGAATCAAATATGATATCATAAATATTATTATGATTCTGAAATAAGATAATAATATTTATAAAAACATTATACTATAGTTTCGGACATGTATGGAAAGTACCAGATCTATTGTAAGGGTTAATTAATCAATCTCATTATTATCCATGATTTTTTATGTGTATATATTTATTGGGACAGATTTATCATATGTGTCCATGTTACATAATTTTTTATGAAGGGAATATTTTATGGTTATATGGAAGGGACTCTTCAAATTAGATCATCATTATAAATGATTTTATGATTTATTTTTCTAAATATTTTTAATTAATGTCCATGTTTTCAAAATGATTTTAAGAATTTATTTATATGGACATCATTGTTTTAAAATGTTTATTTCTTTCAAAAGATTCAAAGTGGTATGGGAAACTCTGATTGAAAAATACCTTTTAAATTAATTCCTTTATAAATTGTGTAACTTTTAAATGATTTCAGGAAAAATGGGTATTTCTCAAGAAGAGTTTTACTAATCATTTTCAACTATGTCAACAGCTTTTACTGAATATTATTATTGATTGAGTTTGATTTATTACAATACATTCTTCCATATTATATTGAATGTGCTATGATATGTTTGACTTTTGATGTCCTATTTTTATAACATTCATGGTTTATGGTTAAATTATTGATATTTTTATGCTAGTATTAATATGAATGATTATGTTATGTTTCACCATTTTCATATGAGGAATGCATTGCACTTAGTAAGTGACCAGCGGGGCCCGTTATAGCCTCTCGATTCATTAGTTGGTCTAATGAGGCAAATTAGTGTCTTGGCATAGGGCATTGACAGAATATTTTTGAATTGTCTTGGTAAAACTCCTTTACTGAGTATTTATTATGTCCGACATTATGCATTCACTCATTTTTAAATTTGTTATTACATGGGATTATTAGACTAGTTGAGTATTCACTTGCATGTTTATATGGTAATGGTTGATTTATTTTTTCCATATTATTTTTGTGTCTATTGTTTAAAATGATGATATTTTTATTATAAATATTCTCTTAAAATTTAATAGCTTCCGCTGAATTATTTACCCTTAATGAGCATATGAGATCACTCATTTCTTATGTTTTATTTTCCTAGGATGCCACTAAGTGTATTATGATTATTTTTCAGTCTTATACTAGGGGAATAATGGAGTTCTAGAATTAATTTTTATGCTCTATTTTATATTAGAATGTGTAATTTAATGTACATGTATATAATTTATTTTCCCAGAATGACAAAATGATCTATCCTTTGGAACATGATTTCTTGTAATCATGAAAATGTATTAAAATAATGCACCAGCTCTAGGCTTCTAGGGTCGGGGTGTTACAGTTGGTATCAGAGGAAGTTTAGAAAAAAAACATAGTAAATAGATTTGGAAAACTTATATTAGGGTTTGTAACCCGAATATAGACTTTGAGGATTAGTATAAAATAACACCCTAGAATTTTGGTAATGTTGGGATTATGTGGATATTCCAAGATGTAAATCCTTAACCAGATACTACATGTGTACATAGTTCTGGTACATACGTACCATGGGGTGAAAACTATGACAAGGTGTTCTGGGCTTGACTATGGGTAACCTGGTACACGACAACGGGCTTTACTTCACACCTGGGTTGAGACTCCTGGGGTATACGCTTGGAATAATTCATATTTTCTTTATAAACCATTATAATGGATTTTAGAGTAAAAATGTCCTCAAAGAAACCATATTTTTGATTAGGTATTAGATATGGACCAAATTTTCAATAAATGTAATGTATTTAACTAGTTTGGATTTATGAATTATGATTAATAACTAAATCTAGTGTATACCATTGTTTAGAAATGGTGCCTAGTATAAGGAATGGAAATCGTATCAATGAACACAATACATGTAGGGATTTCCCTCCTAAGCAAGATAATGATAGGGGATTTGGTGACACAATTAGTACTAAATATCTTAAAATCATACTAGGATAGCTAACTTAGGTTATGAAAAATAACCCTACCCATATGGAGAATCTTGATCCACAATGCGGATGATCAATGATAGACTGCTTCATGAGACAGCAACCTCTAACATTCAATGGGACTACAAATCCATTTGTGGCTGAGTAATGGATAAGTTCCATAGAGAAATTATTTCTTGATTTGGAAAGTAGTGAAAGAGAAAAGGTTGTTATGGAAATTTATGGTATATCAGGAGATGTGGATAAATGGTGGTCATTAATTTAAAACACTAAGGAGGATAAAGAAGTAGAAAATATGGAATGGATGGGGGTTTTATGAACTTTTCCTAGAGAAATACTTTCCTTGTGAACAACGAGTTGATATAGAAAGAATATTTCTGAGCCTAAGGAAAAATCAGGAAGCGAATGTTGAAACGTATTAGGATAACTTCACAAGTTTAGAAAGTCTTGCTACAAACTACACACATAACCCAAGAATTAATATTGATCGATTATTTTATGGTTTAAAACCATTCTTTTGAAGGTCATTTTTCTCATGATCATTCTCATCGTATGAAGAAATAGGCTCATGTGCTATCAAGGCCGAAAAAATTATCTATGTCTTTGGACATTAAAGTAAATCAAGAGAATAAGAGAACAGTGGAGCAAGTGATATATAATAGGAAAAAAGAGAAATAATTATTTTCCCTTAGGTGATAATTGTGGGAATAAACAGCCTGGTATTTACCTAGAGGGAATGGGAGTTTCCAACAAATATAGAGAAAAGGGCCACCAAACTCATCATTTAAAGGGGAAGAAAGAGGATGGAAATGTTCAATTATACACTTACAAATAAATATTACTTTATGAAAATAATTGCCCAAATTTTCAAGAAAATATATCTAAGAAAAAAGAAATTGATTGAGGTCAATCTTATTCTGCTACTATGGTCAAAGTGGAATAATTAATTTATTTGTGTTTTTTTCAAGAATTATATTTTGGTTATAAGAAATATTTGTTATATATGAGTATTTTACTGAAGTATCTTTTGTTTTAATATGATGAAAGTAATCATATATTCAGTATGAGAAGCATTACATTGTTTGGGGAATCTGATATTACAATTGATTTAGGAAATTTAGATACCTTTTAGAGAGAGTTCGAACATAAATATTTTGGATAAATATAAAAGTTATAATTGATTAAGATGAAATTTAAATAGTATTTTTTAAGGTTAAAACATTTCTTAAAATTATTTTGGAATGTTATAATATAATTGTTTTTGAAAAATGACAACTTTTAGGTTGGGATATAACCTGTCGTGCCAGACAAAGTTGTGGGAATCGAGCCCATAATCGAAGTGTGACATGGCTTCATCACTTACCACTATCCTATAGGAAGTTCATGGCTATTATAAAATAGTTTTCTTCATTTAAATGGTATATTTTTATATTTGGAACCATATATTATTGGGATAAATAGAATATTTTTGAATTTTATATTTTGAATAGAAATATGAGTTTATGTTAGGAATTAGTTGATGGATGAAACTATACATGTCAATTAGGTAAGATTCATCTGGTTCTTAGTATATAAGTTAAATTAATTCTACAAAACTAGGTAAAGGATCATAAAACCCAAAAAAATCATAGTACTTTATTTGCGATGAATCAAATTGTCCCTTAGATCATCCCAAATTTACGGATTTCAGATTGTTAAATTTATTGTAATAATATTCTCTATCACTATCCATCGGAACATGATGGTTATTTTTCTATTCCATATACATGTTATCCAACATGGATCCCTAATAAGTGTTATTTCCTGTAACCTTCATACTTACCTTTATTTTTAAATAGAGGCCACATTAATCCATTTTTCGATGTGGGATTTCAACTAAGATATTTTGAAATGCCAACCCCCTAGTTTTCAATCCCATGTTTAAATTGCGAGGATTCAATTTATTGACATAGATAATAATGTAACACCCCAAGCTTACAGGGCATTCTTCTCTTTAAATAAAAAAATACCTTGTGTTGTACGCAACTCTGAGTTCTAGCACAGCACGACCAATCAAACTAGTTGTTCAAAAAGCAGTTATGAATACTAATACCAACGTTTTGAAATTTTACAAATTTTATTTTTTAAAATGGACTTCATTTTTGTATTTGGAATATCAAAATTAGCTTAGTGTAATTTTTTTTATTTTTCTGAAAACTTTCTATTTCTGATGAATAGTGAAAAAACTACGTTATTATTTAAAATTGACTTTTTTTATTTAAATAATTGTTTTTTTAATTTAAAATAATTTTAAAGTCAAAATAGATACATAATACCTATATTATTCCAATTTAATTTATTGGAGTTATTTAATAGTAAGATTAGACATGTAAAATTTTATTGAATTTTTTAACGCCTTTTACCCACCTTCAAGGCACATTTGCAAATTTTCCTAAAACATAATTTTCCCACTTTTCTTAATTGAATTTCCAAAATCTGACAGACACGATTGTCATAAATAAGTAAAATGTGGTTCAAATGGATGAAAATAATTTTTTTTGAATTGTAACTTTTTCATTTTATTCCCCATAGTTAAAATTAAATAGGGTAATTGAAGGTAAAAATAATATTATAATAATATAAAATTACCCCAACACATGTCTTACTTCTATTTGATAAGTGTATATCTACCTAAATAAACCTTATAACAAAAATATGATCCTTTTTTATCTGCATGGATTGGATTAGGACATTTATTATATTTCATTTAAAGAATAGTTAAAAGTGTTACATTCAAATTTTAACAACTAAACCATTTATAATATGGGGTTATACATGATATAAATTAGAATATAAATATTCATTATAAATATAAAAATATTTCCTACATCATAGTATTTTATTTTTTAATTTTAGATATTAAATAATTACATTTATTTATGACACAATGATGATGTAGTAATTACCTTATTAATGAAGGATTAAAATAATTGACATTATAAATGTTAAAATAAATGTAAATTTAAACAATTGATGCCATCCACGAATTTTCTCAGTTAATATGCCATTTTAGGGTAGATTCAATGTGTTTGGTTTCAAGGAATCATGTTTTTATGATTTTATCATAAAAATAGTTACTAAATATTGTCAGAATTGACATAAATGAGTTTTTTAAACAAATACTATTTTATTAAATTATATAATAGTCCTAAAAATCCAATATTAGGCCAAATGACTTATATAATGTTATATATGTCGTTAATTGACCAATTTAGGTTCTTTTATCATTTCATAGTGACTATATTAACCATTTAATATAATAGTACAAGAAGACATCGTAAAAGTTAAACTATTTAACTAAGGGTTAAGTCTAAAAGATAAGGTTAATATGGTGATAAAAACATGTCTAAAACCTATTCATTGAGATAATTTGGACTCCTACCTACCATATCCTTGTAATAAATATATATTGATATATTGTAAAACGAAAATAATTTTATAATGATTTAATATTTCAATATTTTCTTAATGTGCCCCTCAACTCTCATATAAAAGGGTACTTCCCCTTCTCTTAAATTCACACCTAAAAATCCATTTGGATCATCCAGACCTTGCCAAAATATCTTATAAAATACCCTAACTTCATCATAGTTGACCTAATTTTATCATAATGCCAACCTAATGAGTTCTTTAGTTCAAATCAAATGAAAGCAGCTGAAGAAGAGGCTATTATTTCATCACCTCTTTCAAAGTTCTTTTCTTCTTCCACTTCCGCTTTCATTGATGTTTATATACTAAAATAATAAATCCAGTACCTTATAAATACTTATATGTTATTATATATATGTTACAACCATATTAATTATTCTATCCATTCTATGAATGAAAAAGTCACCATACGTGCGTACGTACGGCTTACCGTCTCCACGTTATAGTGCTGTTTTTTATTCAACACTTAATTATTTGGGTGGATATAATAATGAGTATAATTGATTTAAATTATAAATATAATGTGTTAATGATTATGTATATATAATATACCATCAAATTAGATACGATTTCACCAACAATATAATGATATTATCGCTCGTGCATACATACGACCTATCGTCTCCATGACATGATGAGATTCATTCGCCACTTTAACCATCCAAGAATGATTATATAAAAATATATTGTCCATAATTATAAAATATATGACTTAATAAGTCTACTGAAATGATATATATATATATATATATCTTTTTAAATATATTTCATTGACTTATTTCCATTCAATGCGATAAGAAAACATAAACAACGTTCATGCATATGTACGACCTACCGTCTCCCTGAACAGTGTATTCCATTATATATATATATATCAATTATAAATATTTATATTATCAATATATATGATATAAAACTCTTATTATACATTCTATAAGTAATTAAATCATGATCTATATAATATGATCAAGAATAAAAAGTCAAAACACATATGATAAACAAAGCAAATTTACTTGAAATGTTGCATTAACTAGGAATTATTAATAAATGGTAATATAAAATCATAAAATAATCATATATGATATTATAAATATTATTATGATTCTAAAATAAATTAATAATATGTTTAAGAACATTATAAAGGAGTTTTGGACACGTACAAGGAGTATCAGATCTAAGGTAAGGGTTAATTCTTCAATCTCATTATTATATGAGATTGTTTATGTGTAAGTATTTATTGGGAAATATAAATCATTAATGTACATGTTTCATAAAAATGTTTTTAAGGGAGTATTTTAGGGTTTTATTGATGGGACTCTTTAAACTATATCATCATTTTAAATATTTTAATGATTTATTTACTTAAATATTTTAAATTAGTGTCTATGTTTTTAAAATGATTTTAGAAATTTATTTATATAGACATCATTGTTTTAAAATGTTAATTCCGTTAAAAATTTTCAAAATGTTATGGGACACTTTCATTCAAAATCTATTTTAAATGAATTCCTTTATAATTTGTTTAACATTAAAATTATTTCCTGAAAAAGGGATATTTCTCTAAAAGAGTTTTACTAATCATTTTCAACTATGTCAACATCCTTTACTAAATATTATTATTGATTGATATTGTTTTATTATAATAAAATATTCCATATTGTATTGAATGAGTTATGATATGTTTGATTGTGGATGTTATATTTTTATACCATTCATGGTTTATAGTTAAAGTATTGGCATTTACAATACGAGTTTTAATAAAAATGATTATTGTATATTTCACCCTTTTCATATGAGGAATGAATTTTACTTAGTAAGTGATAGACGAGGCCTGTTATAGCCCCTCAATGCATTGGTAGGTCTCAGGAGACAAACTAGTGTCTTGGAATAAGGAATTTAAAGAATATTTGGTAATTTTCATTGCACATGTCCTTGACATAGTTGTTATTATGTCTAGAATTATGCATTCACTCATTATAAAATTAGTTATTACATTTTATTATTCGACTTGTAAAATATCCATATACATATTTATATGGTAATGTTTGATTTTTTCCATATTATGTTCAATTTTATTGTTTAAATAGATAATATTTTTATTATTAATTTTCCCTTAAAACTTGATAGCTTCCACTGAATTACTTACCCATAATAAGCATCTGAAATCACCCCTTTCTTTTTTTTTATTTTCACAGGATGCCAAGAAGTGTATTATGATTGTTTTACAGGGTTATGCTAGGGGAATAATAGAGTTCTAAAAGGATTATTTATGGTGTGTTTTATGTTAGAAATTGTAATATATTGTTCATGTATGCAATATATTTTCCAAGACTACTAAATTTATCGGTCCTTCGGGACTTGATTCCCTATTATCATGCCAATGTATTAAAATAATGCACCAGCTCAGAGCTTCTTGGGTCAGGGCATTACACATACGATGTACTTTTCATTAGTCGAGGGTGTGGTAACCTCCTTTATAATGGATAAATCATGTTATTAAATTATTCCAGGACCATATATATATTTATAATATCATATATGATCCTATTATATCATTTTGTTAATAGTATTTTAATGTTACCAATATTTTGGATGTTAACTGCATCATTTTCCAATTAATTTTTTGTCATGTAAGTAATGTTTATTATGAATAAGATTTATTTTATTTATGACATTAAATTCATAATTATTATTTTCACTCATCATATAAATTTATAATCATTTTTGAATTGTTAACGTGAAGAACAAATCCCACCGTGTCGCGGAGATGGTAGGTCATTCGTATGCACGAGCGACGATATCATTATTTTTATTGTTAAATAGTATGTAATTGTATGGTATATTAATTATACAGAATAATTATTATGTTATATACATTTTTTAACTCCATTATACTCATCATTATACTCATCCTAAAAATTATTTTTGAATAAAAAATTACACCATGGTGTAGAGACGGTAAGTCATACGTACGCACGCGTTGTGATATTGTTATTCTTAGGATAAATAAAATGAGGTATAATGTTGTCCCATAATTATAATAACTTCTAATATTTTATAATATACTATATTTATTACTTTAGTATGGAATCAACATAGAAATAGTAAGTAGAAGAAGACAATAAATTGAATTGAATTGGAAAAGCAATTACCTCTTCTTTGGTTGGATTCATTTTGACCACTTCTTAGTGGAACTAGTGATGAAATTTTTGAAAATCAAGGACCTATATAAGCTAACTAATAATATTTATAGGATAACTCTATAGGGGTTGGTAGAGTAAGAAGGCTCAATGATGTGTGAGGAAATGTGGAAGGAGATGCATTTTTTATAAGAGAGGATAGTGTCCCTTTAAGAAACCCACAAAATATGAAAAATATAATAAGACTCTTTTTTATCTAAGAAATTAAAAAAGTCCCATAAATGAAATTTATAATACATTTTTGACCATATCTTATCTCCTTGTAATTATTTAACATTTCTGTGATTATTAAATATTTTAATAATAAATTACTTCAATAAGATTTTATTGTTGCCATATTTAATACTATTTATTTAATTTGACTTGAAATACAATAAGAAAAAGTGGGATTTCGAATATAATTCTTTCACACATCTATAATATATTGTATAGATCTTTTAAATTTGATATACACATTAAAAATTCCAATATATAACAAAATTAATATTATTAAAATAATGTATTTTATTTTTATGTTAATTGAATAAATATTGTTTTTGAATTGAAGAGACTTTTAAGTTAACTATATAACATCTAAATTTAAAATTAAGTTTGAATAACTAACATGGTTTCATTTATATCTAAATAGAAATTTATATTCATTCATACCTTGATTTTGGCCCTATGTGGACACATAAGTGATATTAAAATACAAGATAATGATATATTGTAACTATCATTGATTTAAATAATATATAATTTATTTTCAAGTACATAAATCCATTAAACAACTCAAAACATATAATATTGTGATAAGTATTTAATATTATTCATCAAATAACTTTTTTGGACATGTTTTAGTTTTATTTTAGACCTTATAATTTTGATTTACACTTAATTAATTCCTTTAACCCTTACCATGAAAACATGTCATTTTATTTACTAAGGGATAATATAATCAGTCTAAAATAAAAAAAGGATCTATAAATGGACCATTGGTGACATATTTAACATCCAAATTATTTTTCTGATGTTTATATTTTTAGTATTTTTATATAATTTAATAAAATATTATTTATTTAAAATATAAATAGGGTCAATTTTGATATTATTCATTAGTTGACTTTTTAGAAATATCATAACATAGAAATATGTATGTAAAAACACATTTAAACCATAAATAACATGTAAAAGTCATCAATAAAAATTAGTGGATGAAATTAATTCACTAAAATTATATTTATTTTATATTATTTTAATATCATTTATTTGATATTTCTATTAATTAAATAATTTATACATCACTATTGAGTCATCATTAATGATAATTATTTAATCTCTAAAAATTATAATTCAATTTATATGATGTAAGAAATTTAATTATATTTTTAGAGACTACCTATAGTCAATTTTATTCTCTGGTAATCTTGAAATTGAAATGAATATACTTATATAAAATTTGAGTGATATTTTCTCAGATTCCAAAAAAAAATTTATATTCATGTCATATTCCTGGGAAAGTGGCCATTAAGTGATTACATTTCAAACCATATATTATAACTATCAAATTAATTCATCTCATAGGTTTTTGACATGTGTTAAGATAAATTTAATAATATTATTTTTACCTTTAGTTACACTATATACCTTTAACCATGGTAATAAAAATAATTACTAAAATTACTATTCATAATGCCAAAAAATAAAAGTAACTGATTAACATAATTTTAACCCACTAATTCCAAATATCGAATCAATATTTCTTAATTAAAAACACGTAACTGGAAAAAATTAATTTAAAATTTATTCCCATTGTCAAAACCAAAAAGCGGGTTTTTAAAAAAAAGAAACTTATCAAAAGATTGACGTCCATTTATTTCCAATTTTAAATTCAAATTAATTCTAATGAACAAAATTTGATTAAATGATAAAAATATATTCCATTTATACTATAAAATCATTAAATAATATGATTTAACCATATAAATTAATTTAATGTAAAAAAGTTTTTTTCAATTAAAATTTAGTGTATTTTTAATATTCAGCAAAACAAGATAATTATCAGAAAAAATAACAAAAATTCATCCAATGTAAATTCTGATTCCCCAATTAAAAAAAAGAAGTATATTTTTTCAAATATAACTTATAAAGTTGTCTTAAACTAAAGTTTAAATTGGTGCTAAATCAAAAGCGGCCAAACTACATTTTTTGAAAAATTATTCTTTTATATGAATATTGAATTTTTTCTAATATAATTTCTAGAAAATAAATAAGATGAATTTTAATACTATATAAAATTCAAAATGTGGTTAGTACTATTTATTACATCTAGTTTATATCCCATTAAATAATAATATGTTAATAGTATATCATTGTTTTGTGAAACTCAGTATTGCGTACTATGCAAGATATCGAGGAAGGTCACTCTTGCATAAAATTCATACCAAGTCAGTGATAAATTTAGTAAAAGCTTTCTTTGGTGTTGCGTGTAACATAATCCAAAAATAATTCATTAATACATTGAAAAAAATATATACTCCGTGTTTCATGAAATTAATTATATCAAAATAAGTTGAAATTGTGTGTAACACATGCCATGTATAGGGTTGGGTATACAGTATGCTAATACGGTGTTGCATATAGTGCAAGCTAATCGTGGAGTAGAATACAAAGAATGACATAAAAAATTAAATATAATTTATCTCATAAAATCTAAGGGTCTTACACTAATGGAATTAGGGGAATTGTTTTCAAGAAAGAAGTTACAATTATATGACGAACCCATTATGGGGGCGATATTCTGCTTGTCCTACTAGGGAATATTCTATAGAGACAAACAGTAGAATCTTTTGACTAACTTTCCTGTTTTGTAAGAAAAGTATACAAGGCCACCTAGGGTCACGTTCTATATAGTCAATAAAATGAGCACTTGGGTATTTGACATTCTATTTCTAAAAGCCAAAGAATGATTATGGAGATTCATATTTTCCACATCACAAATTTTGGTTTATGAATAAAGGTACTATAATAAAGAAAGATTATTTCCAATCACGATTTCCAATGAATCGTAAGAATAGAATTTATACGAAGGTCTAACCCAAAAATAATAAGTAGGAAGTTTGTAGTTTTTGTTCATGTGAATAGGACCAAAATATTATGGAAACAGTGGATGATATGTGTTCAAAAGATCCAAGGTTATTAAAATATGCTTTGAACACATGGAGAGGGGAAAATGTTTAAACCATGGTCTTGGAGACCTTCATATCAAGAAAAAGTCATGGGAAAATATACACAGATGAACATTTTAAACTACGAGTCACTACATACTGTTATTAAAGTTTGAAGGGGGAATAAGATGCTTATACCAATAATGAAGTTACCATTATTTTACAAAACCCATTATGGGAGATGTATTATGCAGGGCCAACTGGGGAATGGGATTTATATCCAAATAGTGGTTTCTTTTGACTAACATTCCTATCATATAGGTGACTTATGAAAGGCCTCTTAAGGGAACATATTGCATAGTTAGGTAAAAGAGATCTTAGGTATCATAGATTCTACCCCCAAAAACCACAACAAAAATTATAAAGATTTAAAATTATTAAATATTAAGACTGTGACATATGAAAGGGGTTAATTTTAAAAGCACAAGAGAAATATTTAAATCCATATGGGCCACGAGTTTGGAGTCCCTTACATAGACCTGAATGATATTTAAAATGGGTATATTTCTTGTTTCCTTGGTGGGCACTCTATGGAGAAGCCCCAAAATGAAGACTCGAGTCTAGATTGTTAATTATATGTGGAATAGAGATAAAAACATATATTGTGGCTGGTACTAGGAGCTAAGTAATATTTTTCAATACGTATCTCAATGGGATATCAATCAATACATACGTTTTTCTTTGTGTACTTTTAAATTTAATGTCGTGGAGAAAGGATATTATGTTGTTGTTTTTTAGAGTTATGTAGTGGGGACCTAAAGTTATTCTAATGTGAAAAGGAATATTTTGGAATTAAAAAAAATTGAAATGATATGTCACTATGTATCTAATATGGATGAGAATCAATCTACACATAGTTCTTAAAACATTCCATGTGTAGTTTTGATTCATACTCACCGGGAATAATGTGTTTTTTATTGTGGCTAGACCCAACATTGGAGATAGAGGCATCTTTATGTACCCCATTTGAATGAGAATCAATCCAAATTTAGTTTATGATAAAATAATTCCCAACACCAATTGAATTCAATGTAAGATATGGGGACTTTTAACACATTTTGGAAGATTGTTTAAACTTAAGACTGAAGATTGTTTGAATATCACACGACATATCTTAGAAGAGTATGCTGCGTATATTTGGTTCATATAAAGGAAGAAAAATGGAAATAAATATATGTATGGTTGTATTTGATCCCAATATAGTAGATACATTCATCTCTACATATCCCATTTAAATAATAATCAAGCCACACATAGATCCTGAAAGTTTCCCTATGTAGGTTTGATTGACACACACGGGGAATAAAGATGGAATTATCTTTGTCATGGATGGGCCCAAATTTTGAGATCTAGATGTCTCTAAATTTTCCATTGAAATTAGAATTCATCCATACATAGTTTTTGAACAATTATCTATGGGGTTTTGATTCATACACACCGGGAATAAAGAGGGAATTTTTTTTTCATGGATCGACCCAAGATCGAAGATCTTGTTGTCTCTATGTATCTCATTGAAATGATCATCAAGACATATGTATTTCTTGAAATGAGGCCTCCAGGATGTTATGATTCAAAAATAGGGAGAAACGGAACTTAAATTCCACCAAAGAGTAGTAATGATGACAGTAACGCTTGCACATGGAATCTACCCATGTTTTTAAGAACCAGAAGGAATATTAATTTGTGGTATCTTATAAAATTTATTAATGTTAAATGAAGAAGATTTGAATCGTACAGTTTAATGTCATGCAGCGAGGAAAAATAATATCATGAATTTTAACATTTTATGATAAGAAAAAAGATTCTACACATTTTAACGTCATGTTTCATGAACATATATGGTTGTTAAGTAGTTTAATGTCTTGCAACTAGGACTTTGTGATATTCAATTTAGAGTCATCATGTGAGGACTTATGATTTGTAATTACCCAAAGTACTTCTTCAAGAATCTTTCATTGGTTGGAGATTTAATTAGTTCTACGACCATTGATATTAGGGAATAAGTTACATTGGAGTAGACCTTATGTATAGAGTACGGTCATTCCCACTTTGGCTCAAACATTGCAGGATTCATTCCTAGTATCATCAGATTCCTAAGAAGTGATACCAATTCCCCTTGAATAAATGATCAAAAGTGAAATTTCTTGTTAAAATATCATGCTATTCTTTTCTAATAGACTTAAAAATGATGCAAACTGTGCATTCTCTTTTTTTTATAATGGTTTCAGCTCATCATATCACTTTTGATACTATTTATCTATAGATAATTGATCAAAGATTGAATATAAAGTGAAGGAAATAGGATTTCAATATTAAAAACTGCATATGATCAACATACCAATGAATATGGAGTTGCTCAAGTGGTAGTACTGGTAGTAGTCTAATAAGCCCATAAATCATGCAAAATTATATCAAACTAACATTTCTTATCTTTATCCACCATTTTATGGAGTTTATTTGTTAGGGTCCTATTGAAACTCTATTTCTATCCATTGGATACTGCATGATAGTGAGATGAATAGTTGGATTTGATATTATGCTCCTGATATAACATCTTTACCTCAACAAAACAGAATTTGGTTCCATTTTTCATTAATATGGTATGAGGGACACCATATATTGTAATTATATTAGCTTAGACAGAGATCACAATGATTTTTTCCCAATTTCATTGAGAGGTTTTACCTCAACCCATGTATAGAGGAAATCAGTAGTAGTAAGAATATACATGAACTGCTTTTCTGAATGGATAACACTTCTTGGGGAAATATGTGCAATCCTACATAATTGAATCCCAGAAGTATCAAATCCTTCATATTTGAGCAGAACTCCTATGCCCAAATAGATGAGAACCATAAACTCCTACATTTACTTCTTTAATGACAATTGTAGTTTCTTCTCTGTCAATACACCTGAATATGAGTCCATCAAATCCTTGTTTTCAAAGTATCTTCTGGTGATCTTGGCTATAATAAAGAGTGAAATTGACCACTCTTCTATAGATTTTCACTTTCCCAGGTCTGTCAGGTAGAAGTATTCCATTTTAATGGTATTCCATGATAGGTGTCATCCATCCTGTAGTATGACCATGTGGCTTAAAAATAGGGATGATTTATAAATTTAATCCCTTCTAGTTTGAAAAAAATGTGACCCCACATGAATATGTGAAATATTGATGATTGGATCATCCTGATTTGGATCTTCCAGAGCTATAGCTACGTTAGCCAATGTATCTTCTTGGTCCTCTTGTGATTGTGGGACATATGAAAATGTTGGATCTAAGGGAAATTCAGACATCAATCCTCTGGAAAAATCACACAAAGGGAGTAACTCTTCTTTTCTGATATCATAATCCTCATTGATTTTTTTATTACCAATTCTGAATCACCATTCACTTTCATGTGATTCAATTGTACTAAGAGTTCCAATTTCAGGCCTAGAATGACAGCTTGATATTCTTCCTCATTGTTGGTACCACCTTCTAGTAACAGAAAGGAATATGGAAACACTTCCTTTTCTTGGGAGAAAAGCACAATTCCTACCCCAACTTTGTTTAGTTTTGGGTTTTCCATTATCTTCACCATTGGACTTCTGGAAGAACCATCAAAGTACATTTCCAAAATTTGGGGATTACTTTAATAGAGAATATTTATTCATCAGTATGTTCAGTATTCAAAGATGTATCTTTTTTATATGGGTGTTCATCATAGAAGTCTGCTAAGGTTTGAACTTTTATTTCATTCTGAGGAACAAACTAGATATTGAACTATTTCAAAATAACCGCCCATTATACCAAAGATCATGTAAGCATAGGACGACTGAGGATAAATTTGAGCAGATTTTTGAGAGATACCAAGTGGAAATCATGATTTTACATGTAATGCCTCATATTTTGAACTACAAATATTAATTCCAAGTATCACTTCTCGACACTTGAATATCGAATCACTGTGTCAAGAATGGTTTGACTGATATGGTAAATGTTATTTTCATTCCTCTCATTATTATGTTGTGAAAGGAAGGCACCTAGTGATCAATCTAAAGCTGTCACATAGAGAATAAGAAGCTTTCTGTCAACATATGGCACTAATACCGATGGAATTAAGAGATATTTGATGATATCAAATGCCTCTTGACAATATTTGGTCCATTGATAAGTAACTCCCTTCTTAATTAATCTATTGAAGGGTAAACACTTACATACTAAATTAGCGATAAAGTGCAAAATAAAGGCTAATTGTCCTTGATCTCCTTTTAATTCCTTCAATTTTCATTGAGGTGACATGCTAAGGATAGCTTTTGTCTTCTCATAATCAACTTCGATGCCATCTTTCATGTAAGGAAGACGAAGAATTTTCTGGTGGCTACCCCAAAAGCACATTTCATGGGATTCATCTTCAGATTATATTGTTGAAGTTTACTGAATATTGTCTTTATATCAACGAAGTGATCAGAACATTATCTAGATTTCACCACTAAATCATCCTTATAACATTCAAAAAATTTTCCCATTAAGGATTTCAAAATATGGTGCATTGAATGCTGATATAATACAATAGAATTATTTAAGCCAAAGGGCATTACCCATTAGAAAATACACCTTGAAGGGATTTGAAGGAAAATAATTCTTCATCTTCTGGGCCCATTAGAATTTGGTTACTCTCATAGTAGCCATAAAGAAAGTAGAGAGCTTTATAGCCAGTTGTTGCATCAATCAAAAGTTATGTGATAGGAAACATAAAGTCATCCTGAGACAATGTTAGTTAAGATCTATGAAATCAATATGATCTATGATTTTCCCATTCTTATTTTTCAGTTAGACAATTTTGGCCATTCATTTTTGATATTTCACCTCCCCAACAATGTTACATCTGATATGTTTGTCGAATTCATCTTCAATTTTAGGGTTGTGAGTTGGGTGTGTTGTTCTTGCTGTCGGCTTAAATCCTCGATGCTCTTCTGGAAAACTCAAATGATGAGTGTCGACATCAAGATAAAGGGTTAGAATTTCTTTATAGTTCCAAGAGAATATATCTTGATTTTTCTCTAAAAATTATGTATACATCTATTTCTCTTTAGAAGTGTTGGCCGCACTAATTAGAGTATGGAGTGGATCTTCAACTATACCCAAATTTGTTTCTCTAAGCTCATCCAAAATGGTAGAGATTCCTTCTTCAAATGATGTATGGACGTCCTAAATATCATATTATTATTCTTTATCATGATTAACTTATTCTATTTATTCTTTAAGGGTAGGAGATGATGAAAAACATTCATAGCTAGGGGAGGAGTCAGTATTTAGACATCCTGAAGAATAGGCAACCAATTTGGACCCTGCTGTTGATAAAGGGTCTTCCTAGAGTATTGAAGAGATAATGATGGGTTGGGAAGCAACATCCTTGTATTACTTTATCAATTGACTAATTCTTCTAGCATGACTGATGATGAAAGGACTTGTTGATGTTCGTTGGATGAGATGAAGACATCTCTATATAAACATTCACTATCAAAAATTTCTCCCATGATGGCAGGCTCGATTACCATAATTGACATTATGGAAGTAACTGGATTAGTTCTTGGATTTGGGTCTATACATTCAATTTTATTGATGGGAAACACATAATTTATACTCATATGTTTGAATGGTTTAGCTGGGATTTTTCCAGACCATAATGTTCATTGATTCTTGTTATATCTTTTTTCCACATTACTTTTTCTATTTGTTTTATAGAATTATACCTCAATATATTGAGATTCACACATTTTTAAGGGATCCTTATCACCATACAATGTCCTAATTTGACCATTGAAGGAATATTTGAGACATTGGTGGAATGATGAAGGAATGGCCACATGTTGAATTAGCCAAGGTCTTCTAATCCGAATGATAAAGGTTGTATCCTATTGGATAACTATGAAATTTGAATTAGATACAAGATCCCCAAACTATGTTCTAAGTGTAATCACACCTACATGTTCTTGTTAATTCTCTTTATAACCTTACAACATCAAAGTGGAAGGGGATACATCATATTCAGTGAGACCCAACCAATAAAGTGTATAGATGGGAATGAGGTTGACTCCTAAGACATTATCAATAAAGGATCATTGGATTTCTATATCATTAACCCTGCTAAATAGATATAGAGGCTTTATGTGTCCATGTATAACATAATCATCATCTTTATCCATTTAAGATATAATTTCTTGAAATTCTACAAAATTATTCTCAATACAGAAATCCTCAAAAGCAGCAACCTCAGTTTCAAAATCCTAAGGACTTGAAAAATCCTCAATAAGTGATTCTCAAAGATATTTCAATAGATTGAAAACATCCTCGATTGAAAACTTGTATAGTACATGGGCTAGTTTTTTCAAAAACATCATACTTTTGGTCCAAAGGTCTGTGATTTCTAGCATGGAGATACAGGTTTGTAGGCGCCTTGTAAGTTGATTCTTCTGATGTTGATATATCATGTTTCAAGGTAGATGCTGGAAATACTTCTACTCTTAGTATATTAAACTGACTAAGTATATATATTTGGTGAGAGAGTGGTGGTATATCCTCTAACAATTCTTCCAAGATTATCATTTTGGGGCTGATCCAGTCATGTGAGGGAGAATTTCCATGTTGTTGATGATTTCTTTGATGGGATCTCTCATGGGTTTCTACTACCTAAACGATTCAAGAATAGAAATAGTTATAATAGTGGTTTCTAGAATATCCACATCTTCCCCTGTATCTAGGACCATACCTTCTTTATCTAGTTCCCCACTAAGGTATATGAAATTCATGTTCATCATAACAAGAATCATCATTTTCATAACAGTCCGTTAAGTGGAAAACGTTTATGGAACTGAAGATAAATTCCTCATTTGATGAATATTCTACTTGAAAGATTAGTTATTGTTGATCCATTTGGCGGGGAAGTGCCAGTGATTTTGAGATAGATGGATTGAAATCTTCCAAAGTCAAGGAAATATTTGGCCTTGATAAGAGATCATCTTCTTTTGACTTCTCTTTATCATTCTGATCATTTTGTTTCTTTGATGATTGATCTTTAGAGGAATGATCTTTTAATGTAGATGGATTTGGTGTAGTGGATGTGGCCAGAGACATAGTTGGTTGTTTCAACTATGTTCGTAGAATGGTATGATTTAATTTCACCATTTTCATGACCATCCAATCATCATACTTCTATAATTTTTTACTTTAAACATCCTTTTATTCATCTTCATCTTCTGTATTGGTAGTAGTAACAATGCTACATGGTTTGAAGAAATTTTTAGTTTCACATGTCTATAGTCAACCATTTTTTTTGGATGTCTTCGAAAACAAAACATTCCTGAATGGGATGCCCCAACATTTGATGAAGGTGTAAATAATTTGGCAGATCTTCATTTCCTTCTTTGTTTGGTTCCTTCGGCCTTGGAAACGGAACAAATTTGTTTTCCATTGCTGAAATGATGTAACTAGGAACCTATTCATTCCAAAAATAATATTCATTTTTCTTTAACACCTCAAACTATCTTCGCCTTTGATATTTTTGATCATTTTGATGAGGAGGTCGTGTTTTTTGATGCTCAGGATGTGGAACCCTTTAGTATGATAAATTATTTGAATTATAAGTGGGTACAGGTACTTGTTTGAGTGTGACTGTAGCATCCTCCACTTTTACTATTCTCCTTCCCATAACTGATGGGAATACATGAGATTTGGATTTTGTTTCCACAATGTAATCCATCACTTCCTGCAAGATTGAAGTAATGTACTAAATCCCTCATGTGTACTTCATTGGGATTTGTGGTGTGCGTAATTTTCTTTAAAAAATGGAAGCAATTCTTATTAAGGGAGTGTTAGATTTGATGAATATGTTAATCGTTTCTATTGAGAAATGAAATATGAAACACTTCCATTCTACTTTTATTTGTAATTTTAAGATTAAAAATTATTGTATTCGACTGTGTTGAGATTATTTGGAGAAGTAATTTCTGACAGAGGTATTCCCATATATTAATTGATCAAGACTACAAACATGTATACCGGATGAAATTTGTCCCCAGTAATGATTGTAGAAAACATCTGAGATTTATTAATTCTTGTTTTTTAGGGTTCCCCATCATGGGATCACAACAAGAATAAAAATTAGTTAAGTGATGCTCTAGATCTCCATAACAATTAAATAATAGAAATGTGGTATTCATAATGTTTGGTGTGGGAAGGATCAGATTTACTCATTCAGGGTAAGCTTTATTTTCTATTTTTACTAGTGTACTCCATTCTTCCATAGTTTCAAATCTGGTTGTTAATGACTCAATGGTATTCATAATCATTTGGGGAATATTTGGATGAGCTTGGACCTGTATGTGCATAGCAGCTGGAGCTTGAACCGATGTTATGACTTGAAAAACTAATCATGGTGGTGCTACTGGTATTTTTTGTGGATAACCCATTGGGACATACCTATAAGTATTTTATTGATCTTGTCTTGGTTGTGTACCTAATGATGGGAATTCATTACCCATATTTGTAGTTGGAACAAACCATATTTTCTGATGAGCTCCTATAGGATGTGTAAGCTATGGATCTGCTTGTGGGGCATGTCTATCAGAAATGCTTCTTCAAAGTAACTCGGCATTGAGTCTTTTCAACTCCTTAATCTCCTCCTCTTTCTGGGTAAATCATTCTTCAAATGAAATAGATTGACCTTCTCTAGTGGAAAAGTGAGACATTATCTGGCCTTTTCCTTTACCATTGTTATATGTCTTTAGAAGGGGTAGGAGTGGATTTCTTGAGGGAATACCTATATTCTGGGTAATCCTCTGATTTCGGTTAGGCACACCTCCTTCATTTTCTTTAGTGTGTACCATATTATGTATAATAACTTCATCCTCCAACTCCCCTAAACTAAACTCATTATCTGGTGTATCTTCCATAATGGTATTAAGGATTTTTACCGATGCATAATGCAATGGTGAAATTCCATCAATATCTTTGTAAGATCGTCACCTTTTCTGTCCCCCAGGAGAAATTGTTCTCCTGTATGCTGAATTCCTAGGAACTATTTGATGGATAGTACCTGAAGGTAATTCTTGTGTAATTAATTTGTGCATTTAATTCTGGGCTTCTTCCCTAATTAGGAGAAAACTGATTTCCTTGTAGGATGGGATTTTAGATTTGAAAAAGTCCCCAGCCCTAAAGGTCGAGATTATTCTTATTCTTGTTCTTCAAACCTTATGTCTTTGTTTATTGAATTCGAAGGTTGGGTCAAACAAGACTCCACCCCTATATGATGGGGTGTCTCTTGAACTTCTATGGCTGATATTAGTGTAGTTTATATTCGGATTTTGTGAGTTATGTTCTGAACATTGGATAGATACATTATCTGAAAACCACTTAAATTGCTTGTTTTCGAAGACCGTTGTGCTATTACAAACATTTTGCACAATCTGACGGCTGAAATATGCTATGCGGGAGGCCTTCTTAATGTTATTAGATGCACGATGCAAAATTATCTCAAAAAACTTTCTCTCTTTGGTCCTGACTTTGAGGAGAGCTATTCATGTCGTATTATTGAGAATATCTTTGATTACACACAAAATTTGTTGATTGTAGTTAGCCGTGGAAAATAACATTTCATGAGACCACATTTGGGGGGATTTTCTGATTTTGGAGTGCAGTAAATTGCAATCATCATTTTGAACTTCATATTCGGATGAGAATTCCAAATGGGGTATCAGTAATTAACTCGTGCAACCCCTTTATTGCATCAAGGAATACAAGATGAAGTAATCCCTGCTTCTTCTCGATAGTTGGATGTTAGGAAACTGAGAGAGATTCGATTTCAATTTGGCATTGCAACCTTTTTATTACCTTTACATGACTTTTATATTCATCATATGGTAATACTTTGGTTTTCATATGAAGAAGCATTTTCCATATGTTAAGGTTGATATCATGAATGCAATATTCTACCATAAATTATGTAATGTTGTATTGAGAGGTTTTCAAAGGCCATAACATGGCTGGTATATCACCTTTATCTAGTCGTTCTCTCATATTAAACAAATCCTCATCATATTTTTCAATAGGTTTCTCAAAATGTACCAACCAGCGTGGACGCTTCTCGATAGTTTTATTACAAACAATAGAATCAGTTATTTTTTCCTTTTTCATATTAGAAGGCAAATGACCCAAGGGAGTTTCATGAAATAACCATTTCCTTGGGCTATCTTCTGGTTGGGAAAGTATTTCACCAATTAATAAAAAGGTATCAGACATGATTGGACTTATTTTGGAAAGTTCCTTGAGATAGGATGGCTTTCTCATCACTATATTTTCAATTGATGAATTATTTTTAAAATGAGAAAGACTACTACGAAAGGAATTTCGCAACCAATGCAATAATGGGGAGGACCACCATGGTGGATTGTAGAAAGGGATAAATCCTCTTACTCCTTGGTATTATATCAACACAAAGGGCTGTCATGGATCTCATCTAGGGATATTCTCTCTAGATTGACCAAACTTTCATAAAGAAAGCCTTCATGATGAAGTATCTGATGAGGAGCATTAAAATTACAACTACTACTCCCATAATTTGGTAATGTGAAGGGAGGATCTTGAGTTGCAAAAAATAAATTTCTGAGGGATTCATGAACTCCAACACTAATAGGAGCCGGGTTGCAGATGGAATATTGATTTTCCAACTGTGTTTGGGGATACTTATTCTTGGATCCTCTTTTACACATAATTGGGGCCACTTTATATGATAATTAGTTATCAAGGGTAGGTGTATGTGCCTTCATTAGAGAGTTCATTAAAATGGGATGATTAGATCCAATTGGAAAGGGTGTATTTTCCTGATCTGATTGTTCGTATGATTTGGGGTAGTATTCCCCATAACTCTCTTAGACTAGAACATAGGTATTTATCTACTTAGGGATGGAATGTTGATGATTTATCCCTTGATAGGGGTCATAATTATGTTTTTTTCACCCTGGTACTACTAATGTTTCCATTATGATAATCTGGAAGGCTTCCAGAATATGGACAGAAATTTATGTCTACCCTTTCACCATTTTTAAAATGTGTTAGTGACATTAGTGACTGGAAGATTAATATATTTCCATTTTGGTATCTGTAGTAGGTTTACGTGTCTACTTATATCCTCCCATTCATATCATTTTATTCTGATATTAATCATGTATTGGGGAAGAGAAATGAGTCTGTCCCAGATTTTTCATCAGATCTTTCCGACTGACTTCTCCTATTGCTTACAAATGAGATTGTTGGTAGACTTAATGGATGCTGGTAAGAATATTTTCTTTCTTGATATTTTCCACCAATAATGGTTGACAGATTACTTTTAATGTTTTCATACGAGACTGGGGGAAATATTGGTGAGTGAAGGCAGGTGTATGTTCCTGCTTACAAGTATACACCATATTTGATTGATGGAATTATTTGAATGCAGCCAGATGAGTCTGATGACTGGATGATAGATTGTAAGTAGATGTATGTCCCTGCTCATGGTACTCCACTAGAATTGAATGGTAGGATTGGTTGGGCACCGCCAGACAAGTCTACTTTCATGCGGAATTAAGGCGGATGGGTGTATGTGCACGTTCGTTATTTGATACCATGTTACGTTGATGGAATTCTTAAAAGATGGAAATAGTAAGATCATTCTCCCTTTTGTTTATATGTTGTCCTCTGTGGTTCCTCATCCATGTCCGGGTCCAAGGGACTAAGGATGAATAACTAAAAGTAACACCTCCATCATGTTGGAGGGTCACTGCCGCACAATCCTATTGGTAGTGATTGTTGGTGGGAGACCTCGGTAAGTGCCCATGTATCTTTGATTTAATACCATGAGTGACCTCTTGTTCCACCTCCCCATAATATAAGAGGTATTGGTTATTGAGTTCAATGGATAATGATATGAAACAGTTGAAGATTTTTGTTGGCACTGTCTACTTCATGACCTCCAGTCGTTACCGACAGAATGATCAAGGATTATTTTTATCTTGGAGATCTTGTCGGGTAGCCTTCAGGGTTGGGATAGTATCATGTTGATGGTATTCCCTTACCAATAAATTTGATACCTAGTTTTAAAGACATTTAAATGGTGTTTATTTCCTTCCAATGGAAGAGTATCCATCTTGAGCAGCAGCTGGAGCATTCAAAGGTGCAAACTTGAAGGGATCCATTTGGAGTGAAAGGAGTTCTGAGAAAACATGACAAATACAAACGATGATCAACATTAAAGAAGTGTATTTTAGATGGACACATGCATGATTGATTACTTTTTTCCTTTCCTTTATCAATTAATATGGGCCTGACATATGGGTAATACTATTAACTTGGTTAAGTATTCACTTCGAGTTCACTTTTTTCATCTCTTCCTCCTAACGTGTATCCTAGTTAGGAATCACTACTTCTGAGATGTTTCTATTGGATTTATTTATTGAACCGAAAACATCCAATGGTTCTTTTTCTAAAGGGTCCTTATTTATAAAGGAAGGCATTCGTTAGGTTTGGACTTATGATACATAAGAACGTACATTGGTCAAGAGGATTGGAGTTTAGACTAATCACACCCTTTGGGGGTAATTATTTCTTACTCCAGAACTCTCTTACATATTTAAGATTTTTTTAGGAATCCTTATTAATTTAACAAGTATAACTTAGGTTTCCCATGAAATTTTCAATCACATATTAGCATGTGTGAAATTTATTATAATTTGTATAAATTAGAGGTTCTCTATCAATGATATCCTCTTATAAAATATTAAGATATTCTTTTAACTGTTGTTACGATGATACTAGGTTATAAACAACCTAGTGAGGCACTATGGAATTTATGGTCGCCCAGGGAGATGAATGTTTTTTTCGATGTTCGGATCAAACCCATAATTGGACTACCTACAAATCCTTGTGAATGGAATCCAAACCCTCAAAGTTCAATTCCACTTAATGGGACACATCATACCTTTTAAGGTTGTGTGATAAGGACGTAACCATACAGTTTAATGTCATGTGGTAAGGATATCTAAGCAGAAGATTATTTTTCAATGCTTGGGGTAGTACTTATGCTTATGTATCCCATGGAACCTAAATAAGATATATATTTCCACGTTGGATTAGACCCTATTGGGAATATAGACCAGGAAGAATAAGGTTGTGTTTTAGTGTTTTGTTTGAACCTCAGGGAGGCTTCCTACATATCCCATTTGGGTGGGAATCAAAGCCCACGTAGTTCAGTTAATATCATAGTAGAGTGTATTCCTTTGAGAGAATTGGGTTTTTGCTGACTTATTGAAATGGATTACATGGTGGTTTAGGGGTTTAATTTATGACATACTCTTAAGGAGGATGCCCATTTATGGATGAAATTAGATGGATCTCAGGCCTTAGGAAGGCTTCCTATATATCCCATTTTTTATGGAAATCAGAGTTCATGTAGTTCATTTTATGAGATGTTTGTGAAAATTTTGTGATAATCACAAATCTATAAGCTCATGTGAGTCATGATAGATGTGATAAACAAGAGGATCTAAGATATTAAAAAATGTCACACACACATTTCTACCTCCACTAGTGGATGAGTATGGGACTACGGTGAAGACACTGGACAAGGGCGCAGAGCAATTCACCTTTCAAAGTGGAATGAAAGGTGATGATTATTGGATCCAACCCAGAATGCTAGAGGATTAATCTAAGAGTTATTCCCTAAAAATTGGTCCTGGTAGGGGGGATACTTCTCCTTTGTTCAAAATGAAAGGTATGTGTGAACCATACCATTCCAACTAGGGACCTCAGGTTCCGGGTTTTAGAGATTGTAAGGGACAGTCATAGATCGTACCATAATCCGCAAAACTGGGAACTTCCCAAAATTGTTCCTTGGAGACTAGTCCATGTAACTGTGGATATAGCAACCCCCAAACACTCCATGGATCCTGACCCCATTGTAAAAAAATCTGGTAATCCTCTGACTTTAGAGATACCAACCCAAATAGGATACACACTGATGTGCCTTTCCCAAAGGATTGATAATTCATGAGGTTTTTGTGGAGTTTTTAACATAATCCATTTCAGAATAGGGAGCCAATGCAGAGGTCAGATTTATATGAATGAATTTAAAGAAGTCTTAATGAAAGTATTTTATAGGATAAATGGATAAGGTTAATCAAAGATGGGCACCCCAGTAAATATATGGTGTATAGGTATGGGAACATAGGTAGGATTTCACAAACTAATGTTAACTTATGTTGTAACGCCCCGACCCCAGCTACCCAGAGTCGGTGCATTACTTTGTAACATTGGCAAGATCACAAAAGATCAAGTCTCGAAAGACCGATTAGTTTAGTAGCCTTGGAAACACTAGATACATTCATAAGTCTTTCATTACATCAAAAGTAAACAAACTACAATAACATGGTCTTCATAGTCCACACTCATATCTTCACTGACTATTCTCGCAAGTCAGTCATAATACACTTCTTCACATCCTGGAAAATATTTAAACATTGAAAGGGGTGAGCTCAGATGCTCAGTAAGGATAACAATATTGCGGAAGCTTTTATAAGAAAACATAAGCATTTAAGGCAATGTATAACTAAAACAAAATCCTTATTTAACTTGAACATCAACATAATATGGCAAAAGTAAAATAAAATAATGCCGTTACTTACTCACATGGATATTCTACTAGACGAATAATCACATGAAATATCAATAACCACTTTCATAATGTTGGAATGCATAATGCCAGACTATCATAACCACATAGCCAAGGCCTCGTGCCAAGACTACAAATAAGATTTTGTCAAGGCCTTGTGCCAAGACACTAGTTTGTCTCATGAGACCTACCGATGCATCGAGGAGCTATAGCGGGCTCCACCCGTCACATATTAAGTCCAATGCATTCCAATATGAAAAGGTTTAAACATAACATAAACATTCGTATTAAAACTAGCATACGAAATGTCAATAAATTCACCATAAACTATGAATGGTATAAAATAGCACATCCACAGTCAAACATATCACAAAACCTTCAATACAATATAGAAGTTTTGTATTATAATAAATCAACTTCAAATAAGCGTAAAATCCATCAAAGGATGTAGACATAGATGAAATCAAAACACTTTTTAGAGAAATATCTCTTTCTATTTTTGAAATCATTTAAGAGCCATATAAAACGAAACATTTTCTTGAAAATATTCTTATAATCTTGTAAGGAAAGCTTTGAAGATTTTATAACGGTGGAAAATAACTGCACCCGCCGTATAAGTCAAAAAAACATTCTTACCTTAATTTTGTCGAAAAGGTTAAAAAGGAACTTGTTTTGAAAACGATGGAAATATTCCACTTATAAAAAGTCAAAAAGGGTATAAATGACTTTAACCCATATTCTTGTAAATAATAAAAATGTTTTGAAATACATTTTGAAGAAACATGGATGTGGATGATAACGAGGTCCCAGTAGATAATTATGTATAAACAACCTTGGATAATGAAGAGGTTGTGAAGTAAACCCTTACCTTGTAATTTTCCTTGGTTGGGGTAGGTTAACCTCTTGTATAATGGTGAAATAATTGTTATTAAATTATACAATAATCATATACATTCATATGATATCATATATGATCTTTTAACATATCTTATATTTATCGTTGTTTCGGGTGTTAACTTACTCGTTTTCTTTTATATGTTTTGTTACGTAAGTCATGTTTTTCATGGATAGGTTGTATCTTATTCATATCTATAATGATATCATGTCCTTAAACATTATTTTTAAATCATCAAATGATAATTATACTTGAATGGATACGACGGGGGATGAATCTCATCGCGTTCGTGGAGACGGTAGTCCGTACGTACGCACGAGCGACAATATCATTATTTTGATATTAAAATAATATATAATTGGATAGTATATCATATATACAGAATCATTATCATGTTATATTTATTATTTACATGAATTACATATCATTATTATACCCATCTAAATAATAATATATTGAATAACTATTACACCACGACGTGGAGATGGTAAGCCGTACGTACGCACGTATGGTGACATGTCATTCAAATGATGGGTAGAATACTGAATATGGTTTCTCCATATTTATAATAACATCACAGTATATAGAAGATACTGGAGTTATAATTTTAGAATTTGAAATAATAAACAAAGAGGGAGTGGAAGAAGAAAGAAACTTGAAAGAGGGTGATGAAAATGTTACCTCTTCTTTGGGTTCTTCCTTTTGATTTGATCAAAAGGACTCTTTAGAATGGCTTTCTGACTAAAGTAAAGCTTCTAGGATGAAGGGAGAGAAGTTGGGAGAGTATTTGGGCAGAGGTTGGCCGAACCAAAAGGCTTGGAAGTGTGAATAAGGTGGTAGAGGTGGGGGCCTTTTATAAGAGGAGAGGAGAGGCACTTTTGGAAAGATTGAAATGTTACATTATTTCACAATGCTTTTCGGATTCTAAAGGTCCCACACATATATAATTCGAGGCTAAGGTGATAAGGTTTCGAAATCTCCCCATCCAATAGGCTTTGGACAAGTGTAAGCTTTGTATTTTGCATTATCTTCTCATTTTATTTAAATCGTTAAATAATGAGGTCATCGTTGTATCATAATGATGTCATAAATAATTTAATTTATTTAAAGTCTAAAAATTATAAAAAAACACTATGATGTAGGAAATCTTTTTAGCTTTCTAATGAATATTTATAATCAAAATTTGGACTTGTGTAACCCCACTTAAAAACTGTTTTAGTAAAACAACTCATGTTTGTCTCAATTTAATTTTAACATTAAATAAATATATATTAATGTCATTTTCCAACTAAAGTGGCTCCATGGGGTCCCCAAGTTGACCCATGGGTTGTCTTGGTCGGCCATGACTCATCCAATAGGAGTAGGACAAGTGTCAAGCTCATCTCATATTATTAAAACATTATTTTTACCTTAAACTACACTAATTACCTCTAATCGCGATTAAGAATTTAAAAATTACTATTCACCAAAAAATTATTTTAATCTCATTGAACCACATTTTACTTCTTAATGAAAACCATGTATGTCAGATTTTTGAAAATCAAATCACAGAAGTGGTAATATTTCATTTTAACGAAAAATCAGTTATTTAACTACCACTTAGTGGTTTCACTATTCATCAAAAATTGAAGTTTTTCAGAATAAGGCCAAAATTTCACCCTAAGCTATAATTGATATTCCGAATTCAAAAATGATGTCTATTTTACAAAATTACAAACATATAAGTTTTATTAATTAATTTTATAATTAATTCCCACTGTTACAACAAATAGCGTGTTTTTAAGAAACAATTTATATCAAAAGATTGGCAATTGTTTATGTCCAATTTCAATGTTAAATTAATTCCAATGACCACCATTGGATAAAATGGTAAAAATATATTTTAATTATACTTTAAAACCACTCAATATTATAACTTATCACTATAAATTATTTTGATTAAAAAAGTTGGTTTAAGTATTTTTCACTATTCATAAAAAATTAGAAGTTCTCAGAAAAATACCAAAAATTCAACATAGGCTAATTTCAATATTCCGAATCCACAAATGAAGTCCATTTTGATAAATAAAATTTATAAAATTTCAAAAGGTAGGTATTACTATTCACAACGGCTAGTTTAGTTAGTTGTGGTGTGTGTTAGAGCTCGAGGTTGCGTACAACACACGCTATTGCATTATTCGAAGGGAAACGTAAAGTGGAAGATTGGGGTGTTACATTCTCCCCTCCTTCAAATAATTGCGTCCTCGCAATTTCTAGGGTATTACTGCATAAAAAGACTCGGGTGGTTTTTCATCATAAATTCCTCAGGTTCCCACGTTGCCTCTTCCATTTTATGATTTCTCCACAAAACCTTCACCAGACGAGTCGTCCGGTTTCTCAGCACCTGCTCCCTCACATCAAGAATCCTGACGGGCTCTTCACAATAGGAAAGATCGGGTTCCAGTTCTAATTCCTCATAGGTGAGTACATGCGTTGGGTCAGGCATGTATTTCCTCAACAGAGATACGTGGAACACATCGTGAACTTTGGAGAGACTTGGCGGCATTGCCAATCGGTAAGCTACAGCCCCAATTCGTTCTAGAATTTCGAAAGGTCCGATGTACCTGGGACTCAATTTACCTTTCTTACCAAAACGTATGACTCCCTTCCATGGAGATACCTTCAGGAAAACATGATCACCGACTTGAAATTCCAAATCCTTCCTTCGATTATCGGCATAGCTCTTCTGCCTACTTTGAGCTGCTTTGATGTGATTTTGGATTACTTTCACCTTTTCCACCGTTTCCTCCACCAGTTCTGGGCCTACAAGTTTTCTTTCACCAACGTCATCCCAACAGGTTGGTGTACGACATCTCTTTCCATATAACGCTTCATATGGTGCCATCTGAATACTCGAATGGAAGCTATTGTTATATGAAAATTCTACCAGTGGTAAATATTGATCCCACATACCCTGAAAGTCAAGAGAGCATGATCTCAACATGTCTTCTAAGGTTTGAATAGTCCGTTTTGATTGTCCATCTGTTTGAGGGTGATAGGCAGTGCTCAAACGAAGTTCAGTATCCAAGGCCTTTTGAAGACTTTTCCAGAATCTTGAAGTAAAACGAGGATCTCGATCAGAAACAATCGATAGGGGTACTCCATGAAGTCTTACAACTTCATTAATATATAATCTTACTAGACGTTCAAGTGGTAGATCCTCCTGTATAGCCAGAAAATGTTCTGACTTAGTAAGACGATCAACAATAACCCATAGTGCATCATTCCTTCTAGGAGTCTTTGGTAGTCCCATGACAAAGTCCATTGTAATATTATCCCATTTCCACTCAGGTATGGGAAGAGGTTGCAATACTCCACCATGATGTTGCCTTCCAGCTTTCACTTGTTGACAAACCATACACCTCGACACAAAATCAGCAATCTCCCTCTTCATATTGTCCCACCAAAAATGTTCCTTCAAATCTCAATACATTTTGGTGCTCCCAGGGTGTATAGAGAAATTGGAACTATGAGCATCATCCAGCAATTCCCTTTTTAGATCAGTTATATCGGGAACACAAATTCTCTTCCTGAATTTCAAAATTCCATCCTTATACACAAAGTCCCTCAATCTTCCATCATTCACATCTTTAATCTTCTTCTGAAATTCTTCATCATTGGTCTGAGAACTCTTAATCCTTTCTAGTAATGATGGTTTGGCAACCATTTGAAAAAGCATTGATGTTTCACCTTCCCTAGTTATTCCCATGTCCATCTTCACTAGATCCAAGAAAATTGGATCCCTTTCAATTCTCATCACATTCAAAACTCCATGGTCTTTTCTACTCAAAGCATCTGCCACCTTGTTTTCCTTCCCCGGGTGGTAATGTATCGTGCAATCATAATCCTTGAGTAGTTCAAGCCATCGCCTTTGCCTCATGTTGAGTTCTTTTTGTGTGAAAATATACTTCAAACTCTTGTGATCAGTATAAATCTCACATTTTTCACCATAGAGGTAATGTCTCCATATCTTTAAAGCAAAGATCACAGCTGCTAACTCAAGATCATGAGTAGGATAGTTTTGCTCATGAACTTTTAGCTATCGTGATGCATAGGCAATGACCTTATCATTCTGCATAAGGACACAACCAAGTCCTTTCTTCGATGCATCATTATAAATAACAAACCCATCATTCCCCGATGGTAGAGTCAATACAGGGGCATTGACTAATCTTCTCTTTAGTTCTTCAAAAAATTCTTCACACTCTTTTGTCCAGACAAATTTAATCCCTTTACGTGTGAGCTTTGTCAATGGGTTAGCCAATCTGGAAAAATTCTGGACGAAACGTCGATAATAACCTGCTAAACCAATAAAACTGCGTACCTCAGTTATACTTGTCGGTGCTGGCCATTCTTGGATTGCCTTAGTTTTAGAAGGATCAACGGAAATTCCATCCTTAGAGACAATATGGCCAAGAAAAGAAATCTCATGAAGCCAGAATTCACACTTGCTAAATTTCTCATATAATTCATGTCTTCTAAGGGTCTTCAGGATAATGCGTAAGTGATTTTCATGATCTTCGTGGCTTTTGGAGTATACCAAGATATCATCAATAAATACCACTACAAAGTCATCAAGATATTCCTTGAAAACTCTATTCATCATATCCATGAAAACAGAGGGTGCATTAGTCAATCCAAAAGGCATTACTGTAAACTCGTAATGCCCATACCTTGTTCGAAATGCTGTCTTTGGAATGTCTTCCTTCTTCACACACAACTGATGGTATCCAGACCGAAGGTCAATCTTTGAAAAGTATTGAGCTCCATACAGTTGGTCAAACAAATCATCAATGCGAGGTAGGGGATACTTGTTCTTTATTGTTATAGCATTGATCTCCCTATAGTCAATGCACAACCTCATAGATTCATCTTTCTTCTTAACAAAAAGGACAGGGGCTCCCCAAGGAGAAACACTAGGGAGAATGAATCCCTTATTACTCAATTCCTCTAGTTGTTTCTTTAGTTCAACTAATTCCACAGTGGCCATTCTATAAGGGGTCTTCGATATAGGCCTTGATCCAGGAATTAAATCAATGGAAAACTCAACTTCTCGTTCTGGAGGATGTCCAGGTAAATCTTCCGGAAACACATCAACATATTCTCTCACAATAGGTACATCCTCTATTTGAATATTCCTTTCCTCACCCTCAGTAATTTCCTTCTCTTCCTCCCCAATAATTGAATTCAGTTGAGCTACTGGGGGTGGATCTAGATAAGAATTATGTGGCGACGATTCGGCTCTTAAGATAAGGTGTTCCTTATCATCATCATCAAGAATCGTAACCTCTTTCTTCTTACAATAAATTTTTGCATCATGGTCCGAAAGCCAATCCATACCGAGGATTATATCAAATTCAATCATGGGTATGACGATGAGATCAGCAGGTAAAGAACATTTAGGTGCTCTAATGGGAACTAATCGACAAAACTTTGTTGCAACAATACTTCCCTTAGTGGTTTTGACTGACAACTCCCTTGTTAAATCAAATTGAAAATATCTAATTTTCTTAGCAAACTGGGAGGATATGAAACAATGCGATGATCCAGAATCAAATAATGAATTTGCTAAACTTGAGGAAACCATTAAATTACCTGCCACCACGTCTTTCGGAGCTTTTACCTCAGCAGTAGTGATAGCATAAGCCTGGCCTTGATCCCTTGGCCTTTTCTGAGGTAAGTTCTCCTGACGCTTAGGACATTCATTTGCATAATGCCCCATCTCCCTGCAATTGTAGCACCGAACGTTGGTAGCTTCCTTATTCTCCTTGCAATCATGAGCTTGGTGGCCTTTTTCACCACACTTGTAACAGACTCCAATTCCCTTCAAGCAAGTACCAGGATGTTTCTTCCCGCATTTACCACAAGATGGATATTCGACCTTTCCCTTATTCCCTTTATTTCCATTCCCAGATTGATCAGCAGGTCTCTTCTTCTCTTGCTTTGCTTTAAAGTCATAAGACTAAGAGAATTCCTTTTCCGTCTTGATAGCGCACGAGACAATACCTTCGTATGAAGAGAAGGTTTGTGATACTAAAGCTCGACGGAGAAATGGTTTCAACCCATCAAAGAAACGATCAGTCTTACTTCTTGGGTTACGTATGTAATCTGCAGCATACCTTGCTAACCTTGTAAAGTTAGCCTCATACTTTGCGACATTCTCATCCTCCTTCTACCTCAGACTCAGAAATTGCCTTTCCATATCCGCTCGATGGTCTCGAGGAAAGTATTTTTCTAAGAACAGCTCTTTGAACTCCTGCCATTCCATGTTTGTTAATTCATCATCTTCCTTTGTGTTTCGAATTAGTGACCACCATTGATCGGCATCTCCAGTGAGGCGGTAAACTGCCATGATAACTTTTTCCCTTTCACTGCTCCCCAAAGCCTGAAATATTTTCTCTAGGGAAATTATCCATTGCTCGGCTACTAATGGATTTGTACTCCCATTGAACGTTGGTGGTTGTTGCCTCATGAATCGGTCTAACATTGATCCTCTACACTATGGATCAGGGTGCTCCATACGGGTAAGGTTATTATTCATAACCTGAGTAAGTTGTCCCAGTATGGTGATTAGCTGATCGGCACCAGTTGCATCACCAGCCCCACTATAATTATCTTGAGCAGGAGGGAAATCCCTACATGGAGTGCGTGCATTGATACGGTTTCCATTTCTTCCACTAGGCGCCATTTCTAAATAATGGCATAAACTAGATTAGTTCATGAATCAAAATACATAATTCCATACTTGTAAAACACTTAACATAAATTGAACTAATTATGGATATAATCCATAATTATAAAAATGTTTTCTTTGAGGAAGTATATACTCATAAACCCTTCATAATGATTTGTAAAGAAAATGAGAGTTATCCTAAGAATATCCCCCGGGAGTGTCGTAACCAAGAGTGCAGCAAGGCCCGTTGTCGTGCACCAGTTCCCGTTCAAGTCTAGCTCAAAGCGGTGTTTTCGGGTTTTACCCCTAGGTACATCTGTGCCAGAGCCGCCTCTACCTGCTCGTATCCAGACAGGGATGTATTGCTCGGAAAACTCAAAACATCTCTACAATACCAAAATTCTAGGAAGTTCTTCTATACTAATCCTCAAAGTCTATCTTTGGGCTATGTGCTCTTAATCAGAGTTTATCTAAATCTAGCTTCCAAGGTTAGTACTAAACTGCCTCTGATACCAACTGTAACGCCCCGACCCCATCTACCCAGAGTCGGTGCATTACTTCGTAACATTGGCAAGATCACAAAAGATCAAGTCTCGAAAGACCGATTAGTTTAGTAGCCTTGGAAACACTAGATACATTCATAAGTCTTTCATTACATCAAAATTAAACAAACTACAATAACATGGTCTTCATAGTCCACACTCATATCTTCACTGACTATTCTCGCAAGTCAGTCATAATACACTTCTTCACATCCTGGAAAATATTTAAACATTGAAAGGGGTGAGCTTAGATGCTCAGTAAGGATAACAATATTGCGGAAGCTTTTATAAGAAAACATAAGCATTTAAGGCAATGTATAACTAAAACAAAAGCCTTATTGAACTTGAACTTCAACATAATATGGCAAAAGTAAAATAAAATAATGCCGTTACTTACTCACATGGATATTCTACTAGACGAATAATCACATGAAATATCAATAACCACTTTCATAATGTTGGAATGCATAATGCCAGACTATCATAACCACATAGCCAAGGCCTCATGCCAAGACTACAAATAAGATTTTGTCAAGGCCTTGTGCCAAGACACTAGTTTGTCTCATGAGACCTACCGATGCATCGAGGAGCTATAGCGGGCTCCACCCGTCACATATTAAGTCCAATGCATTCCCATATGAAAAGGATTAAACATAACATAAACATTCGTATTAAAACTAGCATACGAAATGTCAATAAATTCACCATAAACTATGAATGGTATAAAATAGCACATCCACAGTCAAACATATCACAAAACCTTCAATACAATATAGAAGTTTTGTATTATAATAAATCAACTTCAAATAAGCGTAAAATCCATCAAAGGATGTAGACATAGATAAAATCAAAACACTTTTTAGAGAAATATCTCTTTCTATTTTTGAAATCATTTAAGAGCCATATAAAACGAAACATTTTCTTGAAAATATTCTTATAAGCTTGTAAGGAAAGCTTTGAAGATTTTATAACGGCGGAAAATAACCGCACCCGCCGTATAAGTCAAAAAAACATTCTTACCTTAATTTTGTCGAAAAGGTTAAAAAGGACCTTGTTTTGAAAACGACAGAAAGATTCCTCTTATAAAAAGTCAAAAAGGGTATAAATGACTTTAACCCATAATCTTGTAAATAATAAAAAAGTTTTGAAATACATTTTGAAGAAACATGGATGTGGATGATAACGAGGTCCTAGTAGATAATTATGTATAAACAACCTTGGATAATGAAGAGGTTGTGAAGTAAACCCTTACCTTGTACTTTTCCTTGGTTGGGGTAGGTTACCCTCCTGTATAATGGTGAAATAATTGTTATTAAATTATACAAGAATCATATACATTCATATGATATCATATATGATCTTTTAACATATCTTAGATTTATCGTTGTTTCGGGTGTTAACTTACTCGTTTTCTTTTATATGTTTTGTTACGTAAGTCATGTTTTTCATGGATAGGTTGTATCTTATTCATATCTAGAATGATATAATGTACTTAAACATTATTTTTAAATCATCAAATGATAATTATACTTGAATGGATACGACGGGGGATGAATCTCATCGCGTTCGTGGAGACAGTAGTCCGTACGTACGCACGAGCGACAATATCATTATTTTGATATTAAAATAATATATAATTGGATAGTATATCATATATAAAGAATAATTATCATGTTATATTTATTATTTACATGAATTACATATCATTATTATACCCATCTAAATAATAATATATTGAATAACTATTACACCACGACGTGGAGACGGTAAGTCGTACGTACGCACGTATGGTGACATGTCATTCAAATGATGGGTAGAATACTGAATATGGTTTCTCCATATTTATAATAACATCACAGTATATAGAAGATACTGGAGTTATAATTTTAGAATTGAAATAAAAAACAAAGAGGGATTGGAAGAAGAAAGAAACTTGAAAGAGGGTGATGAAAATGTTACCTCTTCTTTGGGTTCTTCCTTTTGATTTGATCAAAAGGACTCTTTAGGATGGCTTTCTGACTAAAGTAAATCTTCTAGGATGAAGGGAGAGAAGTTGGGAGAGTATTTGGGCAGAGGTTGGCCGAACCAAAAGGCTTGGAAGTGTGAATAAGGTGGTAGAGGTGGGGGCCTTTTATAAGAGGAGAGGAGGGGCACTTTTGGAAAGATTGAAATGTTACATTATTTAACAATGCTTTTCGGATTCTAAAGGTCCCACACTTATATAATTCGAGGCTAAGGTGATAAGGTTTCGAAATCTTCTCATCCAATAGGCTTTGGACAAGCGTATGCTTTGGATTTTGCATTATCTTCTCATTTTATTTAAATCGTTAAATAATGAGGTCATCGTTGCATCATAATGATGTCATAAATAATTTAATTTATTTAATGTCTAAAAATTATAAAAAAAACACTATGATGTAGGAAATCTTTTTATCTTTCTAATGAATATTTATAATCAAAATTTGGACTTGTGTAACTCCACTTAAAAACTATTTTAGTAAAACAACTCATGTTTGTCTCAATTTAATTTTAACATTAAATAAATATATATTAATGTCATTTTCCAACTAAAGTGGCTCCAAGGGGTCCCCAAGTTGACCCATGGGTTGTCTTGGTCGTCCATGACTCATCCAATAGGAGTAGGACAAGTCTCAAGCTCATCTCATATTATTAAAACATTATTTTTACCTTAAACTACACTAATTACCCTAATCGCGATTAAGAATTTAAAAATTACTATTCACCAAAAAATTATTTTAATCTCATTGAACCACATTTTACTTCTTAATGAAAACCATGTATGTCGGATTTTTTAAAATCAAATCACAGAAGTGGTAATATTTCATTTTAAGGAAAAATCAGTTATTTAACTTCCACTTAGTGGTTTCACTATTCATCAAAAATTGATGTTTTTCAGAATAAGGCCAAAATTTCACCCTAAGCTATAATTGATATTCCGAATTCAAAAATGATGTCTATTTTACAAAATTCCAAACATATAAGTTGTATTAATTAATTTTATAATTAATTCCCGCTGTTACAACAAATAGCGTGTTTTTAAGAAACAATTTATATCAAAAGATTGGCAATTGTTTATGTCCAATTTCAATGTTAAATTAATTCCAATGACCACCATTGGATAAAATGGTAAAAATATATTTTAATTATACTTTAAAACAACTCAATATTATAACTTATCACTATAAATTATTTTGATTAAAAAAGTTGTTTTAAGTATTTTTCACTATTCATAAAAAATTAGAAGTTCTCAGAAAAATACAAAAAATTCAACATAGGCTAATTTCAATATTCCGAATCCAAAAATGAAGTCCATTTTGATAAATAAAATTTATAAAATTTCAAAAGGTAGGTATTACTATTCACAACGGCTAGTTTAGTTAGTTGTGGTGTGTGTTAGAGCTCGAGGTTGCGTACAACACACGCTATTGCATTATTCGAAGGGAAACGTACAGTGGAAGCTTGGGGTGTTACATATGTGGTGAACAAACTGGAAGTTAAAACTTGGGCGAGACTTGAATCAATCCTTCAAGAGTTTTCACAGGTATTCCCAGAAGTGGGATGATCAAGTTCCATTGAATGGAATGGGTGGTGCACAAGTGTCTCTAATTTATGGAGGTTATCTGCTTTAGGTGTGAAAGTGTCATGAATTGAATCAATTTAAGGGATGAAAGCCCTATGATCCTCCTTTAATTCATGTTCCCTTGGTGTTAAAAAACTACCTTGAGGGTTTTAGAATACATCAGTGAAGAAATAGGGAGACCAGAGCAGCAATTGGGATTTAGGGATATTAATTTGTAAAAATTAAGACCCCAAGGGTCTATTTATAGGAAAAAATAGGGCCCTATGTGAAAGGATTTTGGGCGTGCAGGTATGTTGCATGCCAGAATTGTGGAACGCAAGTGTCTGTAGGCCATATTAGTGGCACTCAAGTAGGCTTGCGCACCGAAGGTAACTTTGGTACCTCATTGGGGACTTAGCCAAAATGATTTCTCCATATCGTGAGGCCTACACCCCTAAACCCCTGCTTTGGGTCAATGTCGGGCTGTGGTCCCGCCCATTTGGGCCGGTGCCTTCATTACTATCACTTACCCCAATGAAAAATGCACAGTCACACCACAAAAATTTCAATCTCGGTTGAAGACATTTTGCAGAAAAGTTCATGGAAGACATTACACAGTGTCTACAGTGAATATATACATGAGGATTTTATAATCTGTATATATGTCACTCTTCTTCTCATAGAAATAATGTTTCCAAATCATCAATGCAAATATCATTTAAGCTTATTATAGATCTCTCATTGGAAATTTCTTCTGATGTATATTTATATGGTGGGAGTCATAGGCTCTCACATTTTCATCTTTAATGAGTACACAACCTAATACCATTTTGGATTCATTGATTTAGATTATAAATCCATTCCCACTAGTGGATAATTTGTGGACAGGTGTAGTAAAAATATACTTCTTCATATTTTTGAAAAATTCATCATATTATTTAATATATATAAATTTTACCCCCTTCTGAGTAAAATTATTTAATGAGTATTGAAAATAATGAAAATTTCATAAAAAAAATGATAGTATACGATGATTCATGAAGACTGAAGATATTCATCATAGAGGTTGGTCTGGCCTATACTAAAATTTCATTTATTTTAAAGGTTTCAAAGATACCCCCTTGTTGTTGATAACATTCCCTCCAAACATTACATGCTCTAACCAACATTTTCAATTACTATAATATGTATATATATTTTTATACAAGGTACTCTGTATAGAATTGAAATTCTCATCATATTCTTCATTTATTTTAGGGTATATAAGAATATATTCTATAAATACAACCATAGATTTTTTGTGTTAATCTATAAATACTCTATTTATCAAGACCATAAATATTTCTAGAGAATTATTGAGTCCAAATGGCTTCACTATGAACTCGTAGTGATTGTACCGTATATAGAAAGATGTCTTTAGAGTATCCTCTTTCTTCGCTTTTACTTAATAATAACCTGACCAAAGATCCAGATTTGAGAAATACTATTCTCTACATAAGTGATTGAACAAGTCATAAATCTATGGAAATTTATACTTTTTCTATATCGTGATCTTATTTATCTCATGATAATCAATGAAGAGGTGGATTAGTCCAACCTTATTCTTGACAAATCGGGTTTGTGCACCCCATGTTAAAGCACTTTGGAATAAAAATTGTTTATCTAGATTCTCATAAAATTGATTCTTTAGATCCTCAATTTAAATAATATAAATCCTATATTTAGTCTTATATATCAGTAAAGATTTTGGTATGAGATCTATTTAGAACTCAAACTCATTTCTAGGAAGAAGACCATGCAATTATTTAGGAAACACATTAGTTGATTCCCTTATAATAGGAATGTTATCAAGGATGATCCTCTATTTAATATCAATAATTATAACTATATTAACTTGCTCATAAGAAAATAATATACACACTTGATATGTCGGTACTAAAGAAGATTCACCCTAATCCTTCTTCTTGTATAAAATAAAAGGGAGATTTCTGATAACAAGTGTGATTTTCTTCTCTTAGAAATTTATATTCCCTCTATGAAATGAAATCCAGTCCATGTCTAAAATATAATATAATTCCGCTATGGGGAGTTTCATATGTTTTTCCAAGAAATTTTTCCCATGGATTTTGATAGGGGAGATTCATATTCTTGGGATGAAATTTTTTTCCCCATTATTCATCTTTATAGATAACTCAACATCCATTTTTTAGGGGGTGTTAGAATAGTTCAACTAAAGAATCATGATACAAAATAATGCATAGAAATATGGAAGATAAACCTAGAATTAACTATTTTATTTTGGTTTAAATAATTTACATCATACAAAATTGACATAGGGATTACAATTCTTATATTATTAAACACTTAAATGAAATAACTAAGAAAATTAAAGGGATAAATCATAAATGAAATATATTATTTAACATATGAATTTTTAGGTTTCAATATAATTTATCCAAGTTCTATTTACTAACAGAAAATCTTATAGAAAAATTTTTCCCTTAATAACGGTTCTTTAAGAGCTTGTGAATTTACTAAAGAATAACCCATTGAGAGTGTCAAATAGGTGGGTAGCAATTCCAATTTTCATGCACCTTGTGATGATTGATTCTAGATAAATGTTCCCTTGTGAATTTACTAAAGAATAACGCCTTGAGAGTGTCAAATAGGTGGGTAGCAATGCCCATTTTCATGCACCTTCTGTTGATTGTCTCTCAAAATTATGAAAAAAGAACCATTGATTTAAACATTATGAATTAAAAAATAATATTATTTTTTTGCAAATAATAATCTATTTATTATAATTTTAAATTTAAAAAAAATCCATATTTCTTCAAAAATACTGGGTTTTCTTTACAATGATAGTTTTCTACACCTTAAAAATTAACATTTGACTTTATAAAATTATATTATAATTGATTTTTAATAAATATGAACTAATAGTAATATCATATATTTAAAAATTTCATGAATTCATCAAAATATTGTCTTGATTGTAATAATATATTTTCTAGAAATATAATTATAGTTTCAGCATATAAATATATAATTTTTTATCAAATTCATTATTTAATCATTTAAAAATTCATAATAAAAGGAATAAATATAACTGTTATTTTATTGGAAAAAAATATGAAAAATTATGTTGTTAAGATCAAGGTACATATCAATTTATCAAACTAATGAAATTCTTAATGGCATGGTGTGCGATGGTGATATTTTCTAGGTGTGGTTTTCCTTACATGGTTGGGTCTTGATCCTAATCAGATTGAACTTCTCCGATAAACTGTTTTTATCAAGATTTATTTTTTGAATCTAAACATGTAATTAGTCAATAGAAAATACCAATGATTCTATCTCCCTTGGAAGCCCTAATAAATGAGCTTCTTAGGGTGATATCCTAATGGTCGAGGTCATCACTACTTGCATCTTTTTAAGTTGTACTTTATCATGATCCTTAATATAATAAACGCAAATGTCACTGTATAACTATTATATTATTACAGGTTATGTTGATTAATGTGATTTTAAATTCAATATGTTAAAATTTATAGTGTCCCAAAATAAACAACTTAGTGATTGTGTTTTCTATAACTTGGTTACATAAAAATGAATTTATTTATTTAAATGGAAGGAACATTGTTTATAAATTTTTTAATTGTTATAGTGTTCTTCTCTATATAATTCATTACCTTTGAGTAGGTTGAGCCTTGGTTATGAACTATAAATATTTTTTGGGTGAGGAAGGAGTAAACTAGTTCAAACTTAATAGGTTTTAAAAAATTTAACTATCAATTATTTAATTAGTTATGATGTGTTATTATTTTTTTAGAATACCATATAATGGTTGAAATTATGGGGTATACTAACCTTATGATATTTCTATTCATATGAGATAGAATCAGATGAAACATGATTATGGATTATTCAATTATAGGATTACTTTCCCAATTAATCAATTAAGGATTGTTTCATGGGATTAGATGCCCATTTATGTTGATAATTCATATCATGTGGGTGGAAATTACCAAAGTATTGTTATATATGGTATAGAAAACAATCCATATCTACATTCTATTATGTTTTTTAGGGAATTTGTTCCCATTGTGTGAGTTTTTTTTACTCGGGATATTATTCCTATTATAGTGGGATATAATTCTTTCCATTCCATGGAATGTAATTCCCATATTTATTTGATGTTAATTTAAGTGGGATTCTCTACCAATTTAGTTTTTATTACCCATTGAAATGGGATGTACTTCCCATTATGTGATTTTTCAATTTAAGGAAATACAATGAACATATTTTTATGATTTATTATAAGACATTATTCTCACTATAGTATTAAATCGAAAGACAATGTACTATTTTCACTCTCATGATTATTCCCAAGGCTGGGGATTTTATTCCGGTTGTTTTGTTTCCCATGAACATTTCTCCAAGTTAAGGATTATTTACTATATGGATTTATTCCCACTAATGTCACTAGTTATCAAGATGTTCTACCCTCGTGTTGGTTCATACATTTTGAAGGTATTATATTCCATTTGTTATGATTTGGTATATAATGCTTGGTCATTATTAGTGCTGATATGTTTAAACAACCCCACCACTATCAAGTAGGTATTCCCATAGTTGGGTCGATTATGTAGCACCAGTGGTAATGACATTTATTATCATTTCCTGTGTTTTTTATTTACTTATGAAAACACTTTATTGTACATTAAACTATATTTTTTGTATATGTTTATGGTAGTGGTTGGTGGTGGACAATTAAGTCAAACTCACACCTTCTTCGTGTGACCTTGAACCTGAATAGAGGTTTTGATTTGTGACATGGGTATGGGTAAAGAAACTATTGTGGGTAGATGAGTTATAGAGAACAATTGAAGTAGGGAGATGAAACTCAAAAGTGAATTGAGGATAATTTTTAAGTTTTTCCCCATTTTATTTATTTTTTAAGATATCGTATATTATCATAAAATGAGGGATCTTGCTTATGTATATGTATAACTCATATAAATTCTTGTATCTGTTTTTTTATATAATATTGAATTTTATTGAAGTATAATTGTCTCATTTATGTAATGTATGTGTGTTTCTATTATTTTGGGATGATTTGTTATTATTATTAATTGATTTTTTATTTATACTATAGGTTATAGTCTTACAATGATATACTTAGACAATTTCCATATTTCGGTAGCTAAACAATATGAGGATGTATGCTTGAGGTATGAAACTTTCTACTTCAGTCATTATGCAGGTGAACCAGGCAGGGGACATTATAAAGGGGTATTAAATATTTTTTTCCTTTTCCCTTGATAATTTGTATATGATAAATAGAAGATAGTATGTCATGTGAATCTATGATAGATTTCATACATTAGAGTTTTCAAACAATATCTTTGAAAAGTATTGGTTACTTGGGATAGGGTTTTTGTTCTAATTTTTTAATGTTATTATTTAATGATTTTTAATAATATACTGTGTAATTTATTTATTTGTGATTTTTATCTTGGATTAATGTGGGAATAGGCATCAGTTTATGAATCATATTTGGAACATAATATTAACATAAAATTTCCATGATTTATTGTAGTTGAAATACTAGTTTATTATATATGGTTTGGTAATTTTATATTTTAGGATCAACATATACAGAATTTTGTAATATAACTTACTGGTGGAATTATACCAAACTAGGATTTTACTTTTTATTATATAATTATTGTTTCATAATTTATAATCTAAATCTTATATGTATCTTGATGTATTCTACGATATTGGGTAGTCAAGGATAGAGAAATCAGAAAAGTTCTATGATACCCACGTTTATTGGGTGTACAAATGAAAATATGGGATGCACTTCCTATTATTTATTACCATATCTATGAAATCAAAACCTTTTTATAGATTTATTCTAAGTCGTTTATCATACATGATATGTATATAAAACTATGATAACCTCTTATTTAAATCTAATTGGGTGGGGATGGTCATTTCTAACAAGTTTTTACATTAGATTGAACATCATCACCATGAATATTTGCTTTAGGTTATTTAGTCTATAGTACCAAGGCGATTAATAGAAGTTCCCTCTATGTCAAATCTAAATCAAGAGATTAGGTATTATAATTTATCTATGAAATTAGTGAGGGTGGAAAACTAGTTGTGGACTTTATAATTTACACTATATGGACAATTTTAAACAATATAGAGACACCATCAAAGTTGTGGGCGAATCGTGCTACATATTTTATTCTAGTACTAGATAAGTTCATATGGTATCACAATGTGAGGCTATCCTATAAGTATTTTTAGGCATGTTTATTTAATTATTTATTTATAATAACACTTAGATTGTATAGGGGTTATGATTTTATTCATCTGGTTCAAGGGAAAATATCTTTGATTGATTATGTTGTACATTTTATCTATTTTATATGTCTTTGTCTAATGATTTTTAGTGATGATACCAATAGGTTTTTTCATTTTGATTTTGATTTCCCACATTTGATTTGATATCAAATTAACATTATTTTTTATATGTCCTTTTCATAGGCTAATAAACATGCCCTTATTACTAAGAAGATCATGGATGAGGATAGACCTTCTAGTCAATATCATTAAAATATTGGGTCTAGGAGTGGATCATATAGCATTCAAAGGTGGTGAAGTAAAGGCCATATGGGGCTGTAAATATTCTTCTTCCATGAATGTGGGGACTCCTTCATTGTATTTTCAGTATAGTGGGTTGGATCATACTCGACCATAATTCCAAAAAACACCTATGGATTTTCATTCAAATGAAAATATCATAAATATAGTGTGAATTTACTAGATACATTATATCATCCCGCCTTTTTGTCACATAAACTTTCATAACATTTTACAAAACCGAGGATCTTTAAGGTTTAGTGTCTTGGAAAACAAGAACTTAAAACATGAAAACATAAAACATTCTAATTAAACACTTGAAAGGCTTCTCCTCATGTTCATCCTAGGTTCAATACTGCATCTCATAATCTGGGTACATACATCAAAAGAAAGGGTGAGAAGAAGGCCCATTAAGGGAAACAATGGAAACATTTAACATGTGAACTTGAGATACATCAATAAAGTCATGAAAAGAACTTTAAGGCATGAGAAAGAAATCATGAGGCATATCATAATAAAAATAAAATTTTTCATAACTTGAAGATGTGACTACAACATTTAATATTGACAATCATTTCGTTTCACCAAGGTCCATCCCCAAGGTGTCATTAAAAATTACCAAGGTTATTCACCAAGGTATCAGTCTAAAAAGTCATCTCTAGAGATTAAATCTTTACCCAATGCACTGGAGCGCTATCTGGGCGCACCCTTGACACATCTTTATTATCATGTGAACCAAATATATCATCATAAATCATTTCATAAACAACCCATATAGCATAAAGGAAATGGGTTTCATTTAATAATTACTAACATTTTCAAAACTGCTTAAAAACATGATCTTTATGTCACTTTAAACCCACGGAAAAGGGAAAGCGGGTTTCATGTATGTAAATCCCAAAATTTAAAATAGAACATTTTGATATATATATGTGAATACCCCTGTAGAAATAAGAGCTTTGAGTATTCACTTAATAACATAAAATAGTTTGGAGATAAAGAGGGAGGCATTTTGAGACGAAAACTATGCAGCATAACGTCTATGATACATGGTTTTAGAAAACATTGAAAAGAGAGGGGACATGGGTCACCCACTCAAAAATGATACATAAAACAGTAGGGGAACCGAATATAAAGTATTTTAGAACATGGTAATGAAATTTTAATGATATACCAGATGAAACGAAGAACTTGAAAGGAAGACAAAAAAAATAACATTTCTCTTATGAGAATTCGGCAGCCTAACGTCGTTACTTAAAACTTCCAAAAATGGATTGACGAGATCAAATAGAGTCTCTCATCCTATGAACATAAATGATCAGTATGATAGATATAGAGATAATACCCCCAACATAATAAAAAGGAACTTGAAATACTTGACATGAAAATAGATCTTGAAAACGAGAATGGTGAAAGAACCCCTTTGGAATTCGGCAGCCTAACGGCGTCACTTAAACATCAACAAAAATGAATTGATGAGATCAAATAGGGTCTCTCATCATATGAAAATAAAAGATCAGTATGATATATTTATAGATCATACCCCAACATAATAAAAAGGAACTTTAAATACTTGACAAGAAAGTAGATCTAGAAAACGAGAAGGGTGAAAGAATCCCTTAACAATTCGGCAGCCTAACGGCGCCACTTAAAACTTCAAAATACTGAATTGAAGAGATCAAATGGGGTCTCTCATCATATGAACATAAAAAATTAGTATGATATATTTAGATATAATAACCCAACATGATAAAAAGTAACTTTCAAGACTTGACATGGAATTAGAACTTTGAAAAAGGAGAAAGGTGAAAGAACCACTTAAAAATTCGGCAGCCTAACAGCGCCACTTAAAACTTCAAAATACTGAATTGAAGAGATAAAATAGAGTATCTCATCATATGAACATAACAAATCAGTATGATATATTTAGATATCATACCCCAACATGATAAAAAAGAACTTTAAATACCTGACATGGAATTCGAACTTTGAAAAAGGAGAAAGGTGAAAGAACCACTTAAAAATTTGGTAGCCTAACGGCGCCACATAAAACATCAAAATACTGAATTGAAGAGATAAAATGGGGTATCTCATCATATGATCATAAAAGATCAGTATGATAAATTTAGATATCATACCCCAATATAATAAAAAGGAACTTGAAATACTTTACATGAAAATAGATCTTGAAAAATGAGAAGGGAGAAAGAATACATTACAAAACTTTCGGCAGCCTAACGGTGCCACTTAAAACTTCATAAAACGAAATAATGAGAGTAAGAGGGGATCTCTAATTATATTAACATGAATAGGGAAGTAAGAGGAGTATAAAAGAACATCCTTTAACATAAGAACATGTAGCATAAAAGAAATGACATAAAAGAGATTTCTTGAAAAGAAAGAGAGAGGTCAGATCCCTTACCTTAAAATGTAACTCTTAAAACTCAATGGTTGGGACCTTGAGGGCTTGTGGGAACCATTGGAGGACTCCTTGGGAGGTAATGAGACCAGAACTTCGTTGGGGGAGAGTGGGGAGTTGAATGGATGAGAGGATGTCTTGGTATTTATAGGGAAAGCGAGGGGACAAGGCATTAATGGCCAAGGGACACCTCATTAGTGGTTTTGGAAAAACCATGGGCTTGCCCATGGTATTTGCCCATGTTATTGGCTACTTGGGACACCTCATACCTTATCTTACTATTCATAATTCGACCATATTGATTACATACTTAATACATCATTTAATGATGTCATTAAACACATGTAAGTTAAAAACTGTATTTTCACTATTCATAAAAAATTCAATATTCTCAGAATAATCCCAAAATTTTACCTTAACCAAATATCAATGCCCTGATTTCAAAAATGAAATCCATTTTATAGAAATAATTTTCTAAATATTTTAAATTTTATTTTTAAATAAATACACTATTCACCAAAAATTCATTTTTTTCAGAAAAAACCCCAAAAATTACCTTAACATAATATCGATGCTCTGAGTTCAAAACTGAAATCCATTTTATAAAAATATTTTTATAAATATTTTTAATTTAATTTTTAATGAAAAAACACTATTCACCCAAAAAAAACTAATACTTGAATAATAATTTATGAAACTGTTATTTAATCATTTTATTGAATCACATTACTTAATCAAGGTGCCTAGATTATATTAATACTTTCTTTAAGTGAGATTACTAATCCATTTGGACACATTACTAATCCTAATCATAAAATCACTATTCATAATTTACTATTCATCAAAAATCATGTTTATCTTATTAGACTCTAAATTTATTACTGAACATAATTGTAGAAGACCATTTTTTGAAAATAATTACACATTTTTAATTATTTAAGGTTTACATAAACATTTCTAAAATATCATTTTTCTAAAATTAATCAAAAATATGCATACTATATTTATACGGTCATTTGAAAAGTCATAAACATCATCATAGAAAAAATCCCAATTTTTATTTAAAACAAAGGATTACACAAGGCAGTTACGGTCTCCTTACATAGCCCCTTATCACAGCAGCATAGGACCTAAGTGTAAGGTGTGCTAAGGTGAGAGAATCCAAGGGAGGCTCGGCCAACATCGCACGAGTAGTAATTTCTATCAGTTTGAACTTCTTGCAAAGTCGATTCCGTTCTAGCTTCACACAATGAAGTTCGGCTTGGGTTTGGTCCAATGCAATGCCCAGTGGTGCTACCTCCTTCCCATGTTCTGTTAGATGGGCTTTGATCGGTCCAAGACTACTGGGTGAGGCCATCGTATCTTCTTTCTATAATTATTAACCAAGATTAATTGTATTTGGAGACAATAATCAAAACGTTTAGTTTCCAGCGGTCATATTGACCAATGGTCATATAACAGTAAAAACCCAATGGTCTCATTTTAATTAAACTCATGTTATTAAATGAAAACATTTGTTGAGTATAAAAATAAAATAACACATAAAATTACGAAACAAGATCTGTTCAAAATTTCGGGTCGTTACAATCTTCCCCCCTTAAGAAATTGCGTCCTCACAATTTTTAAAATTGGGTTTTGAAATTTCATTGAATGTCCCACATCGAAAAAGGAGTCAGTAAAACTATTACTTTAAAATAAAGAAAGGGAATTACAATGGTCACCCGAGTTAGCCCACACTAGGATTCCATGTAGGAAAACATAGATATTGAGGAGAAAACAAAGGGTCAAGTTATGAGGGAGAGTGATATAAAACATGATTAGGAGAAAGTTAACCATAAGAAAATCCCAAACTTATGATGTGTGTAAACGGTCTTTGATTACCTAGTAGGAAACGTGTACCAACAATGTTTTCATTTTATGTTCCTTTTTATAATTTTGAGGAATTCATTTACTACATAGAACAAAAACATAAGAAAATATACCTACCTTCATGTAGATTTTAATCCTTTAATAATTTTCTACCAAAAATAATCTTTTCTCCAAACGATGATCATTCAAAAACACTTGGTATCATCAAAAGCACAAGAATTATCTTCTAGAGAATCACATTATCCACAAAATATTAACTATCTATTTCATCTATCTTTAAACATTAAGCCCAAAAACAGAAAGGGTAAGGTAAAATAACTCTTCAAAAATAAATAATCCCATAAGAATGGAAACTACTTTTAAATCTTCAAAGTTCCATTGTACTACCCAAAGTTCATCATAGACCATTCCATATATTATGGTTCTTAAGATTCCTCAAAATAAACCAAACTAATATTGAAACCCCAAATACAAGAAGGTTTTGATAACATAGTCTTCCAAAATAAACTTCATTGTTCATCTTCAAACAACATCAACTACTCCTAACATCTTATAACAAAAGTAGCTAACCTAAACATATTTTACCCAAGATAGGTTATTCATTCCCATAAGTAACCTAAATTACCATAAGTTCACCTTAAATTCATCGATTCTTCAAAATATAAGTGAACCTTACTCCTCAATGAAAATACCGTAGTAATCTATTTACCTTGATCATATAGGGTCCCCAAAATAGTGAACATCTTCCAAAATAATCATCATCTTTTAATCCCCTAATAATCTCTGTCATATTAATACGGAAATCGTCGCATTTTCTATCACATTGGTTATTGGGACATATTCTTCCATTTCCCATCATTAACTAAGAAAAGAAATTATAATTAGGGACTTAAATACTTATCCAATAATCATGAAAAGGAACTTAAATCATATAAGGATAACTTGTAGAAGAAAATTATACCCTAACTTGTGATCCCCTAGGTTTCAAACTAGGTTATCCATGATCATATATCCTTATGTGAATCTTTATTTTATTTTATGTTTGTCCCTTTAAAAATGGTTCATACTAAGCTTATTAATTTACCAAAGCATATCCCCTGGGAGTGTCGTAACCAAGAGTGCAGTAAGGCCCGTTGTCATGTACCAGTTCTCGTTCGAGTCTAGCTCAAAGCAGTGTTTTCGGGTTTTACCCCTATGTACATCTGTGCCAGAGCCACCTCTACCTGCTCGTATCCAGACAGGGATGTATTTTCTTGGCAACCCCTTACTCAATATTCACCAAAATACCAGGAATATTTCCTATATTTAAACTTTTCTATAGGGTTCTTCCTAGAGTTTTCATATCTTAATTTTCACACATAACTAAACCATCCTTTGATACCAACTATAGCATCCCTCTTTTTTGTCACATAAACTTTCATTACATTTTACAAAATCGAGGATCTTTAAGGTTTAGTGTCTTGGAAACCAGGAACTTAAAACATGAAAACATAAAACATTCTTCTTAAACACTTGAAAGGATTCTCCTCATGCTCATCCTAGGTTCATTACTGCATCTCATAACCTGGGTACATACATCAAAAGAAAGGGTGATCAGAAGTCCCAGTAAGGGAAACAAGGGAAACATTTAACATATGAACTTGAGATACATCAATAAAGTCATGAAAAGAACTTTAAGGCATGAGAATGAAATCATGAGGCATATCATAATAAAAATAACATTTTTCATAACTTGAAGATGTGGCTACAACATTTAATATTGAAAATCCTTTCGTTTCACCAAGGTCCATCCCCAAGGTGTCATTAAAAATTACCAAGGTTATTCACCAAGGTATCAGTATAAAAAGTCATCTCTAGAGATTAAGTCTTTACCCAATGCATTGGAGCGCTATCTGGGCGCACCCTTGACATGTATTTATTATCATGTGAGCCACATATATCATAATCAATCATTTCATAAACAACCCATATATCATAAAGGAAATGGGTTTCATTTCTTAATCACTAACATTTTAAAAACTGCTTTAAAGACATGATCTTTATGTCACTTTAATCCCACGGAAAAGGGAAAGTGGGTTTCATGTATGTAAATCCCAGAATTTAAAATAGAACATTTTGATATATATATATATGTGAATACCCCTGTAGAAATAAGAGCTTTGAGTATTCACTTAATAACATAAAATAGTTTTGAGATAAAGAGGGAGTCATTTTGAGACGAAAACTATGCAGCATAACGTCTATGATACATGGTTTTAGAAAACATTGAAAAGAGAGGGGACATGGGTCACCCACTCAAAAATGATACATAAAACAGTAGGGGAAAATAATATAAAGTATTTGAGAACATGGTAATGAAATTTTAATGATATACCATATGAAACGAAGAACTTGAAAGGAAGACAAAAAAAATAAGATTTCTCTTATGAGAATTCGGCAGCCTAACGGCGTTACTGAAAACTTCCAAAAATGGATTGACGAGATAAAATAGGGTCTCTTATAATATGAACATAAATGATCAGTATGATATATATAGAGATAATAAACCAACATAATAAAAAGGAACTTGAAATACTTGACATGAAAATAGATATTGAAAATGAGAAGGGTGAAAGAACCCCTTAGGAATTCGGCAGCCTAACGACGTCACATAAACTTGAACAAAAATGAATTGATGAGATCAAATATGGTCTCTCATCATATTAACATAAAAGATCAGTATGATATATTTATAGATCATACCCCAACATAATAAAAAGGAACTTTAAATACTTGTCAAGAAAGTAGATCTTGAAAACGAGAAGGGTGAAAGAATCCCTTAAAAATTCGGCAGCCTAACAACGCCACTTAAAACTACAAAATACTGAATTGAAGAGATCAAATGGGGTCTCTAATCATATGAACATAAAAAATAAGTATGATATATTTAGATATCATACCCCAACATGATAAAAAGGAACTTTCAAGACTTGACATGGAATTAGAACTTTGAAAAAGGAGAATGGTGAACGAACCACTTAAAAATTTGGCAGCCTAATGGCGCCAATTAAAACTTCAAAATACTGAATTGAAGAGATCAAATAGGGTCTCTCATCATATGAACATAACAAATCAGTATGATATATTTATATATCATATCCCAACATGATAAAAAGTAACTTTTGAGACTTGACATGGAATTAGAACTTTGAAAACGGAGAAAGGTGAAAGAACCACTTAAAAATTCGACAGCCTAACGGCGCCACTAAAAACTTCAAAATACAGAATTGAAGAGATAAAATGGGGTATCTCATCATATGATCATAAAATATCATTATGATAAATTTAGAGATCATACCCCAACATAATAAAAAGGAACACGAAATACTTTACATGAAAATAGATCTTGAAAAATGAGAAGGGAGAAAGAATACATTACAAAAATTTCGGCAGCCTAACGGCGCCACTTAAAACTTCATAAAACGAGATAATGAGAGTAAGATGGTATCTCTCATTATATGAACATGAATATGCCAGTAAGAGGAGTATAAAAGAACATCCTTTAACATAATAACATGGAGCATAAAAGAAATGACATAAAAGAGATTTCTTAAAATGAAAGAGAGAGGTCAGATCCCTTACCTTAAAACGTAACTCTTAAAACTCAATGGTTGGGACCTTGAGGGCTTGGAGGGCACCTTGGGAGGACTCCTTGGGAGGTAATGATACCATAACTTCGTTGGGGGAGAGTTGGGAGTCGAATGGATGAGAGGATGGCATGGTATTTATAGGGAAAGTGAGGGGACAATACATTAATGGCCAAGGGACACCTCATTAGTGGTTTTGGCAAAACTATGGGCTTGCCCATGGTATTTGCCCATGGTATTGGCCACTTGGTACACCTCATACCTTATCTTACTATTCATAAGACGAAAATATGGATTACATACTTAATACATCATTTAATGATGTCATTAAACACCTATAACTTAAAAACTGTATTTTCACTATTCATCGAAAAATCAACTTTCTCAGAATAATACCAAAATTTCACCTTAACCAAATATCAATGCTCTTATTTCAAAAATGAAATCCATTTTATAAAAATAATTTTCTAAATATTTTAAATTTTATTTTAAAATAAATACACTATTCACCGAAAATTCATTTTTTTCAGAAAAATCCCCAAAAATTACCTTAACATAATATCGATGCTCTAAGTCCAAAAATGAAATCCATTTTATAAAAATATTTTTATAAATATTTTTAATTTAATTTTTATTTAAAAAACACTATTCACCCAAAAAAACTATTACTTGAATAATAATTTATGAAACCGTTGTTTAATCATTTTATTGAATCACATTACTTAATCAAGGTTCCTAGATTATATTAATACTTTCTTTAAGTGAGATTACTAATCCATTTGGACACATTACTAATCCTAATCATAAAATCACTATTCATAATTTACTATTCATCAAAATCATGTTTATCTTATTAGACTCTAAATTTCTTACTGAACATAATTATAGAAGACCATTTTTGAAAATCATTACACATTATTAATTATTTAAGGTTTACATAAACATTTCTAAAATATAATTTTTCTAGAATTCATCAAAAATATGAATACTATATGTATACGGTCATTTGAAAATTCATAAACATCATCATAGGAAGAAATCCCAATTTTTATTTAAAAAAAGGATTACACAAGGCAGTTATAGTCTCCTTACATAGCCCCTTATCACACCAGCATTAGACCTAAGTGTAAGGTGTGCTAAGGTGAGAGAATCGGAGGGAGGATCGGCCAACATCGCACAAGTAGTAATTTCTATCAGTTTCGACTTCTCACAAAGGCGATTCCGTTCTAGATTCACACGATGAATTTCAGCTTGGGTTTGGTCCAGAGCAAAGCCCAGTGGTGCTACCTCCTTACCAAGTTCTGTTAGATGGGCTTCGATCGGTCCAAGACTACTGGGTGAGGCCATCGTATCTTCTTTCTATAATTATTAACCAAGATTAATTGTATTTAGAGATAATAATCAAAACATTTAGTTTCCAGTGGTCATATTGACCAATGGTCATATAAAATTCAAAACCCAATGGTCTCATTTTAATTATACTCATGTTATTAAATGAAACATTTTTGTTGAGTATAAAAATAAAATAACACATAAAATTAGGAAACAAGATCTATTCAAAATTTCCGGTCGTTAAATACATTATTAGATAGAAAGTGGTTATTGAGATAACCTTGATCTGGGTTCTATAGTAGGAACATGTGCTCTATAATAGGGTTAAATATAGAGTACTTCTGGATGATCAGAGTGTGGTGGATGTCATGGTGATAAGGTACACCATAGGTAGCATAGTAGTTCTCGTTAGGGGTTTTAAGGATTTGGAGTCTTGGGTAAAGACATAGGGATTCAATATATTTATATAATCATTATGAATTCTATTGGTCATATTGAAGGATTATAGACCATTCCTGGTATAATATTAGTAGTATATACCCTTAAAGATACTTTATTCAATAGTTGTTTGTCACATTCATTTATATGTGTCTAATTTTATATGAAAATGGTGCTAAAATAGAGTATCTATATGGGTGATATCTTTTGAAACACCCTTAGGAGTGTCATATGAGGGTTTCCAGATATATTCATATTGTGCTTCTGTAATAAGTGGTTATAGGATTCTTTTGTATTTTTTTTAAAATATTTCCAGCATTGATGTGATCATTTTTATAGAATGGTTGATTCAAAGTCAACTACACATCAAAGTATATCACTTATGGATATAATTCATATCTTTTGAGGTTATTTCTATACCAATGTTGAGGATTAGGATTAAAGGGTGTTCATTTAGAACCAATGCATATGTGGATGAGGAAAATTTCATTCAATTATAACGTTATTATTTTACGAGATGATGAGACATAGAAGTCAAATTTTTGCCTCATTATTGAATACATTAATGATATTATTCTATAATACTTCATGAGTTTTATTACAAGAAGAGGGGCCATGTTCCTGATCGATCATATTCCAAGAATGATGATCATGTCCATTCCTCCTTAAAATATTTCTCTTGAAGGGATTATAGAGATGAGGGGTCAGTTAGAGTACATTGTTATGAATTATTTTATTCAATCAAGTATTTTTCATTATATTGATCTCATCTTTTTTATAATAAGGTGTACAATTCTATGAACAGATGTCTGGATTACTAGAAATTAAACCAAGAGACAATCAAGAATCGGAATCCCCATCCACATATTGATGACTTATTCAACCAGTTATGGGAATAAAATCATTTCTCAAAAATTTTATTGAGAATAGAATATCATTAGTTGTGTGTGATGTTATATAATTTTCCTCACACTACCATCATTAAAATGTAAAGATGGTATTATTATCCTTTAATAATATTCAGTTTGATGAATTCATCATATGTTTTTATTACCATGATATATAGGGTCATACATCTATTCTTGTATTAGTTTAATGTCATTTATTCAATGATATTACGGTATACACTCATTCAAGAAAGGGTCTTTCTTATAATTCAATATTATCTTGATTTCATTGATCGTGTTTAAACATTACACCAATATTTAGATATGTTATTTTTTTTATTTATGAGGTTCCTTTCATTGGGAATGTGATATAAAAAGATTGAATATCAATGGACCTTGAGATGTTTAAGGATGCCTTTTCTAATGAGTGGCCTTAGAGTAATTTTTAGATCTATAGTTACATAGGTTTTTCATAATACTATAAGATATTCATTTAGTAATTTTTCTGGCTAGTAATGTTAATGATATCCCAGGATAATAGTGGAATATAGTTTGATCAATTTAATCCTTATGAGAGAGCCTTTCATAGGCTAAAGTGTAGGTTGATATATTCTCTGATCTTGATTGTTCTAAGCTATGAAAGGAGTATAAACTAAATTTTTATGTATCATGTGCTATTATGCGATATTTTTTAATATAATATTATTCTATAGTCACTTGTATATTGAGGAAATTATGTCAACATGAGTAGAATAATGAAAATTATGATTTATAAATAGAGTAAATATTGTATGTGTTGAGATGTTGTTGTCGATAGCTGTTTGGTCAGAGGTCCCAGTTACATATTGATCATGATACCTTCAGGTATATCTTCTGCCAACCTAACTAGAGCCTTTGGTAGTATAGGTAGGTTTATTTTCTTTAGTATTTTGACTTCAAGATAGCACATTCCCTAGGAAAGAAAATGTTTCGGACAATAATATTAGTAAGAAGACATGGAACGTCGATTTATTCAAGCCTATCATTAATTGAAAATTTTTTATCCTCTCTACTAAGGTGTATCTTGGAATCTAAGAGTATCATGTTATATTAACCCTTATGTCCTTGGTTATTATGACTTCACTCCATAAAAGGATATAATGGGGTTTGTATTTCAAATTTTAATATAGATAAATAGGGATGGTGGGGATGCAACACCTGATTCGTCCTAGTATGATTATGGAATTATCTTTTTCTAAGGTTATGTTGTAGACCTTTCAAGAATTATCAAGGAATTAATATAGAATTCACACATATGGATATGGGTTGTTCACCTATGGACTATCAAGATGTATCGTTACATAAATAGGTAGTATTGATGGACTGGGTGAAGTATGGAATAGAGGGTTTCCCATCACGATGCTCTACATATTAGTAGATAAGGTTATAGACCCATGGGTATAATTTAGATAATACCTATTACCAAGTGAAAATGGGATGAAATTACAAGAGAGTTTTTGATGATATTTTAACGGTCAACCTAAGGAAGAGATGTGGTATGGGATATTAGGGACTGATTTATAACGGATGTGAAATCCCTATCAATCAATGAGACCTAAACTATTGACAACTCGAGTAGGTTATATATTGATGACATGGTATATATTAATATTGTACCAAGGAGTATCATTTCTAATGAATATTTCTAATTTACTCCTCTCTTCTATAATGGATAGTAGAAAGTATTTTATACTTAGGTATATTTAAGTATAGCATACCAAACTTATTGAAGTGAAATGTCTGAGGATATGATCTTTATTTTAGAGGACATGTTTTGATTGTGCATCCATTAATTTAGAAGGTTTTAAGAGGTTTATATAACCTCATCCTATTTCGTATATAACATCAATTATCATGTATTGATTCAAGTAATACCTTTTGAATCCTTGTATAGTAGGACATTCCATTATCCATTAAAATTTTTTAGAGAAATATGAGTCATTTATTATTTGTACAATTCACATTTAGATTATTTTTGAGTATATCTTGTTGATATAAGATATATTAGATATCATATAGAGATTAAATCATTCATATTCAGACCAAAGTCACCGCCCTCGGCAATTTAAAGTGGTTGAACAAGTTTTCATTTGAGTGTTTTTTTTGATTGGGACATTGGTATATTAATAGTGAGAGTAAGTTTAAACCCAAGTATGTGGTTTCATTAATGGTTTTTTGAGAGGATCATCAATATGTATTACCAATTAGAATTTCTTTAGAGATTCTATGATATGTGTGATGTATTCGATGTGTCTAATCCCAATATATACCACCATAAACATTATTATATGATCAGTGTTGAAGACTTGAATATGGATATTGATTCAGAATTCAGTGAATAACTGGTCCATATAGATAATCAAAGTAAAAATACTATACATGGGATGATTGTACCACTTGTATGAATATAGTGGTTTCATAAGTATATCTTAGAGGAATCATGGGAGTGGGAGGATAATATTTAACTATAACGGGTGGAGTTTATTACTGGTGAATCTCAATAATTAATATTATGGTTGATCATCTATATTATGTGGAATTTCTGACACTGATTCTATCATACGGTATGAATTTGATTAAATTTTTCCATACCATTTGTATATCAATTTTTTTAGGTTAGTAAATGATTTAACAGAGACTAGGGGATGGTATTTGTGAAATTGAACCCTATGTGGGAGTTTTTCGTTTTTTAATAGATGGAACTGAGAACCTTCTGTTCTATTATGGGGTACCCACTATTCATGGAAGAATGTGGTAACCTCTATATGGCTATTAGGGTGGCTAGTGACCTAGTGAAGGGTACCAAGTATAGAACCACAAACCCGGTGAAAACAAACTAGGTACCTGGTGGTCACCTATTAACTTAAATAAAATTAATTTCATTAGATATTAACATAAATGAGTAACCTACTCTTTTTCCATAGAATAACTATAAGTCCCGTGTGGAATCTCCTCTCAGTTCCTCACCCTTCCATGTGTGTATTGTTCTCGTTCTTACTTTGATTGGTATGTTTTATGTCCCAGGTGATCACCGTATATAAGGATAACACTCCACTTTCCCTATTTTTAATTTTCTCTCACTGTTATGGCGATTTTTGTATGTTATATCCTAAATTAGGGGGTTTTATATATTTTTGAAATAATTAATTAGATTTTATTTTTCAATGTTATGTGATGGGAAAGATTATTTTGAATAGAGGCAGGATGTCCGTGACAATCCAGTTGGTTTGTGCAGGATTTTCACGTAGTGTGTGATATGTGGTCATTATAACCATGGGATAGTAACCAAAAAAATCTAGATAGTCTACCACATCTATATATGGTTATGTTAATAATTTATAGGTCCAATATGGACCCTATATTTGTTTTATTTTACACCATTGGAAATAATGGCCATGACTTAAGCTAGAGTGTGAAAACTATAAACTCAAAACCAAATGGAGCATCCTATGACTTGTGTTATAGAATTGTGTCTTTTGTAAAGTGTCATCAGCCTTTATGAAATAGAATCTGTTATAATTATCTAAGGGATTTATGGGGTTATACTTTTAATGGGCTTATAGGTTTTGACATAGCCACTATGGCTAGTCTATAATGTATAAGTGTTGTGTATTTATATAATTTTGATTATCTAGTTATATGTTGGTTGAAGCATGGTTATTGACTTTAAAAATGGGTGGGTAAGTGAGGAAAACCCTATTTCATTTTTAATTGGTACAAAATTATATTCCCACCTCTTATTGGATTATTTGTGAGTTATTAGTATTTATTGGTATACCAAGTTCTGGTTTACATTAAGGGATTCCCTACCCTTCTATTATTAGAATTGTTATAATGTGTACTGATATGCCGCATGAATATAGATTATTTGAGTATGGCATGAATTTATAATTTACTAGATAAATCCATATGCCACATAATGACATACCCATTTACACTGATTAAAACTACATTATATTTTGAAAATACCTTTTTTATATAGTATGGGATGAAATTCCCATTTTCCAAATATTATGTTGTCGAGGTATTCTATTCACATTATGTGAGAATCTCATGGATATAAAAAATATGCTTGTTATAGTGTGATGTAATATACATATGGTCATCAAACGTAATTCCCAAGTGGAACTGGTATCATTGGAGGTATGGTATGCTCTACCCATAGATTTATTGTTACCCATAGAAGTAGGATGCTCTAACAATTATGTGATACTTCCATTGAAGGGGATGATTGCTTTTAGTATTTGATGAAAAATATTGAGTTGATACAGAAGAAAAATATTGTTTTCCCCTCTCATGAGTATTCCTATGGTTGGGAATGTTATGTATATTGGTATGTTTCTCTAGAACAATATGCCTACTTTAGAGTTATTTACATTAACATGTTATACCCACTAGTATGAATTTTTATCAGGATATAATTCCTATATAATGTTTTTTATATTATGGATGGATTAGATTCCACTGATTATGACTGAGGATATGATTCCCAATCATTATTACTTGTGATATGTTCCAACACCCCTAGAAGTGTCTATATAACATATAGTCACACCTGAGTGGATTTTTTAGCACTTGTGGTGGTGAAATTTATTATTGTTATATTTTTTATATTATTAACATATAATAATATCACATTGTTCGTGAACTAAAAGTTATTGAATATGTTTAGGGAAAATATTGGTGGTGGCCTTATATGTTGTACTCACACCCTTATTGGGTGCCCAGGAACCCGATCATACATTATGTTTCATGACATGGGTAAGGGAAAGGACCTTGTTATATATGGATGAGTTATAAAGCATAATAAAAGTGGGGAGATGGTATTATATGAGCACATAGAACTAGTTTTATATTTTTCCCCATTTCCATTTATTGTTGGACCATGTAGTATACAATTGGACTATGGGTGATCTTTTTTATAATATTAGGAATCATTTCATGTTATAATATCCATTTTTTATAGAATATTTGTTGTTATTTATCTATGGTTATCATCTGTACATAATATCCATATACTACTCCTATTTTGGGATTAAAGTTGATTATTATTTATTCTTATATTATTTACAATTATCTATAGAGAGGGTAGAGTATATCTTATGTATCTTTGTTAATCTCCCATTGTTTGAAAGGCTCTAGACAATGGGGTGGTGCACCTGAGGTATATAGAACTCTATTTTAGTCATAGTGGCGGTGAACTCAGATAAGAATTCTATAAAAATAATATATATAGGTATAAATTTCATATTGAACCATTATAAACCTAGTTATTTTTTTGATGAATTATAATATAACATAATTAACATAAAAAAATATGTGATGCTCTTTTTAAATTAATATTGTAAAATATAATATGTATTGTTATAAATTTTACAAAAAACTATAATTTATTTATTAAGGACAATATTAATAAAATTAAACATGATAAATTACCCATAAATACTTTTAAGAGTCTAGATATTGTTGATAAATATATATCTTTCTAGAATATGAGAATATGCTATCAAAATATGAGTTTATTGATTAAATTATGTAGTCAATAATTTTTTTATGATTTTTTATTCTCAGATATGATAAATATTTTTTGTATAAATTTTGACACATGGGTAAACAACATAAAGGGAATTTTAAAGATATTAAATAGAATAGATCTTAAATTCTCGTATCATGTATGGTAACAATTGGCTAAATAAGAAGGAATATTGATGCATTTTCACCTTAGTGTATTTTTTTATTTTTAATTCCAAGAATTAAAATGGATTATGAATTGTTCAATAGGGTGATAGTACTTAGGAAAAAAACCATTGGGTTTCTGGGATTTCTATAAATCTTTATTTTTTAGTGATTTTCATAGGATAGAGATAGGGTTTTATGTATTTCTCAAAAGAAATTTTGCATGCTCCATCTACCATCTCCTAGCATCAATTCTTACTATCCATGTCAACTTCTTTTCAGTTGATAACATCCTATCAACCAGGTTTCATAATAGCGGTAGATCCTCCTTTTATAATTTCCTTCATGGTATATTTTTTTATTAGGATGATATTCAGTTTGGAAAGCTCACCTTAATGAAAGGTATGACTTGAGAGGTATTAAATTCACTCATATTAAAATGAACACTCTTTTACTAATCAAGAATATAAAATCGTCATTGGATGTTAAATGATCCTCACCCTTCAGAACTAACCTTCTCCTATTACATGCTCCTATGCTAAGACAACATAGTGATGAATAAGGTAGTCATTAGATTGGTTAGAACCCTCCAAATTTATGGTTCAAGAAAAATACGATTGGTTTATATCCAAATGGGTATATTTATAGATGAAGATTTTTTAGGGAACTCTTAGGTAAACAATTGTCACATTTAGAGTATTTTTTATATTAAACCATTTCCTTATTACATATATCTTAAGAAAGTGGGATTGTAGAGTGAACTCTTTCACTAATATTGAACACACATGGTGGGAAGGAAACATAGAGACAAATAATTTAGATTTATAGGTGACATTAACAATGGTCTCAAGGTTTATTAATTCCTTGTTTCTATTACTTCTAAATTAAAAAGGTGTATTTTATTGGGATACACTTGGTGTTCACTGCTAAATACCCACATGAATGGATTTCCACAAAAATTTGTCTCATCCCTTAAATTTATTGTTCAATATGATAAGGGGTTTCACTAGATACATTTTGATATATTTTTACCATAAAAATGATATTGATTCAATGTTTTATACCTACTATAATCTTGGTCAAAATGATAAATGATATATCATCATGTTAATTACAAGTTAAAATAATATAGAATTCCATAATTCTAAATTTGAAAATCTATTAAATGGTTCTTGGTATTCACATATTTTTCTAATCCTAGGAATCCATGGAAAATAGAGTGGTGGAGAGGATAAATTGAACCATTTATGAAATAGAAAGATCAATATTACCAAAATACATCCTTCCAAAATACTTCTATGGAAAATCTATTAGTATAACCAATTATGTGATTAGATATGTTATTTTAGGACTCACTCATAAAAAATCACTATATGTGTAATAGAGGAATAATAAATAAAATGTATGATATTTGAGAGTATTTATATATAAATTATATCCAAAATATTACTTAAATTTAGATATGTTTAATTTTACATTTAAAGTAGGTTAATTTTAATGATACACTACTCGTATTAAAACTTATAGAGTGTGTAATGCTTTATCCTCTTTTTTTATGAGTAACACTCAAGTGGATATTCCACAAGACCTCATGTGTGACTCCCCATTTGAATGATATTACTGACTAATAGTGAGGGTATTAATTATATATATGGGGATATTATACCCTTAGTAATCATATCCACACACCATAAACAAAAATAAATATAACAATCATAATATCAAGTTGAAGACTAACAAAAAAATGTATTAAGAAATGATGCCCATGTCATACATATAAATAAACAAGGATACTAATGTGGAATGAAAAACCAAATTATGAAAGGTATAAGAAAAAAATAAAATACTACAACAATACTCTATAGTCTGACCCAATGTTTCAACAAACTTCATGCTCCATAGTAAAGCAATATTCGATGGTCCCCATTCCTTTACAATGATTAGAAATCCTGAAGTCTGCATGTGAATTAGAATGACCATGAAAGGTGTGAGTAATAAAAGACTATAAGGCACCATCAATGATTCCTTCACATGTGTGTAAAAGTATAATAGTTCATGTAATGATATATAAAAATGTACATGAAATAATTTATAATCATATTTTGAATGTTAGTGTGAAAAAGAAGCCACCAATTGCACTTGAATTAGTTATTTACTTAAATGATAGTTGAAAAGGAAGTTGGAAGTGATCAAGAACTATAACCAAGGTCGGTGAATGTGTCTATCTCAAGTCAAAATGAATCGAGCTAGATCAAACCAAAAGGTCATTAATTCTTTGATCCATCATGGGTCAGGCACCAATACCTTCTCTTCCCACACATTTCACAGGTTAGGCATACAATCCATCAAGCCCTATCTTAGACTTAGATCATTCTTCAAATCTATTGTAAAATATCTATTCCTTGGGTAAGGACACAAGGATTCCATTCCCCCACAACTGCTACCTCAGGTTAAGCCTTAAGGTTTTCATGCCCCTACCTTGTGTTCCAGTCAATCATTGTCATCACCACATGATGTGCTGTCATGACCCAACCCGACAGGGCCCAGGCCTCAACTCTCCAATGACCACTTCCAATAGTCTAGGAGCTAGAGAATAGTTATGAGTGTGAATATAACATAGATGGGAGGAAATTTCATACTGTGCCATTATTCATGTACCCACAAACACTTCAATAAAACAGTGAAAAGATATAATAAATGGAAAATAAAATACATGAATAAGTCTATCCCAAACCAGAGTATAAGAGAAGTAATAAAAGTGTAAAGCGAAAAAAAACTCACAATAAAGAAAAATTGTAAAAGTGTCTAGCCTGATCTGATGTAGGTGATCACTATCAAATGAAACTATCAGAAATCTCTTTGACACACCTCTAGTAAACACGTCATTCAGCCTAGCTCACTGAGCTTTGTTTTACTCAGGTACTACATGGACTTAATTGAAAGGAATGAGGTCTGCAAAAGACACAAAACATGCGTGGGAAAATCCCATTCATGGGTGAGTGTAAAAATGACCAGTAGGCTCCCAAAAAAGCTAGAAGAAAAATGTAGAAACTGAAAGGGAAAATTCATCTCAACCAAGATAGACAAAACCCAATCAATTGAGAAGCTCCAAGTTGATCCTTCCTTGGTTGTACATTCCGTTTCAGCTTATTATACAATGGTTTTTAGCCAAAAAATGTGATAACTCTACAAGGACTCCTAGAAAACACCCATATATAGTCATCTTAAACTCCAAGTCACATGTGGTTCTGACGTCATAGACAACAATGGAATTTATACTCATAGGTTCTAACCATAACACAAAACCAGGAGAACGCACAATTTGAGCTCATTAATTAATGATGGAACCTTTTTGAGAGATACAACCCATCGTGGATATCTATATCATTATTAATGGTAAGTTTGAGAGAACATGACCTATCAGGAATAACCTACTAGGTCACACTATAACATCCCAAGTAAGTAAAGAATTATTTATTTTCATATCTATGTCTATTTATTAATTAGATAGTGTTTTAGAGGCTTAAAAAGAGTATAAATCCAATCTTAAGCATTGGATTCTCTAATATTTTTAAATGATTGTTTTACAACCTTTCGATGGAAAACCATGTTTAAATATATATTTTGACACTTTTATAAGCTATATTTGTCAAAATAAACTTATTCTTTAGGATTGGGACATTGAAATTTACTTTGGATAAATTTTTGGTGTTTTTCTGACAATGTTCATTTTTTAATGAATAGTGAAAAATACTGCATTTTACTTCAAAACTGCTTTTTCCTCTCATTTAATTATATGAATAGATTATATTTTTAATTGGATTTAAAGTTTAAATAGAATATATTTTTACCATTTAATCCAATGGTGGTCATTGGGATTAATTTCACTTTGAAATTGGACATAAAAAATTGTCAAACTTTTGTAGATATTGTTTCTAAAAAACCCGCTATTTATTTTAACAACGGGAATTATTTTAAAATTAATTACTAAAATTTATGGGTTTGGAATTTGGTAAAATGGATTCCATATTTGTAATCATAACTTCCAAATTATGTAATTAAGACTCTTTTGTTTTTGGACATTAGGAATAGTAATGATGGTAATTATCTTTAATTATCGTGATTAATTAGTAATCGGGTAGTTAAGGGTAATAAAATAATATCATAATAATAAAAAATTACCCCAACATGTGTCCTAATGCTACTGGTAGTGTCATGGCCGACCATGGGATACCTTGTGCCTAACTTTGAGACCCCGTGGAATTACTTTTGGGTGATAGTGACATTTTATTATATTATTTTTTAAAGGGAAAGTTTAACCAAAGTATGCATCACCCAAGTAAAACAATTTTAGTTTTGTCTGTGCAAATGATCTATTAGACTATAAATAGTCATTGGAAAGATAAAAAAATTTCCTACACCATTATATTTGTTTTATAATTTTTAGACAATAAATAAAATAAATTGTTTATGACACCATTATTATGCAGCGATTACATCATTAATTAATGATTTAAATAAAATGAAAAGATAATGTAAAATCTTAGACTTACACTTGTCAAAGACCTATTATATGGGTAGATTTAGAACCCTTATCACATTATCCTATAAAGATATCATTTTGGGCCTTTAAAATCCGAAAGTCGTTATATAATAAAGTAATATTTCTTGACTTTCCAAGAGTGCCCCTCCTCCCTCTTATAAAAGTCCCCCACCTCTACCACCTTACCCACACCTCTCAAGACATTTGTTTCTCCAAGATCTGCCCATTGTGTCTCTACACATCCCTCTCTTCATCATAGAAGCCTTACCTTAGGCAGAAATCTCTTCAAGAAAACTTTTTGGTTCAAACCAACAGGAGTTGCCCAATTTAAAGGTAAAGTCTTCTGTAATGTTCTTTTGTTTTATTTTTATTCTCGAACCCCATAAAATCTTTTTATTCCATTATTTTGTAACAACACCAGTATCTTAAAAATACTTTCATTTTTTTATGAGAATCATTTGAGCTACACTTACACACACCTCCGTCTAATGGTTAAAGAACATATTGTTTCTGTTGTTTGCGAATTTCTGCCTCACGAAACGATGATTGCTCAATCTTCTTTTAACACCTTTCTTGGTGGCCATTAAGATGTCACTAGATTTATATATGATATATATTATGTTTATGTTTTTCATATGCTTCTGTATTTTTCTTTTATGGAATACCTTTAGGATGTCCATTATGGACAAACACGATATCTTCATTTTAGGAAGTGCGGACTACCGCCCCCTCAATGTGATTTGATTTGTTAATTCCATATGTGGGATATATAAAAGATGGATTTTATGATTTTATATATGATATTATACTAGAATTATAATATAACTTTATATCATTATGATTTAACTCCATTAAATATGAAATAGAAATGAAAGTAGCATTCATGTGTACGTACGACTTACCGTCTCCATGAACGATGCATTTCATTTCTTACCTCTAAATGTTATGTAATATTATAAATTCATGTATATACTGGATATATATGATATATATGATATCTATATCATGAATATAACTCTGTATATAATAGATATTTTACCACATGAACATTTTGTAATTATAAGAAGTTTATTTTTTTCTCACGTACCAAAGATCGAAAAAACGACAGTTATTAACTTAAGTAATTACATAATGTTAATAAAATGGTAATAAGTGATATAAATTGAATAATGAACTTGAAAAAGGTTCTTAATAAATTATAAATTCACTCCATTTTATTATTCAGGAGATTAAAGAATGATCAAGTCAAGTCAGACACAAGGTATGTGACTTCGTCTCAATTTCCTTTCATTGAGGCATATTTTGTTTTATGCCCAACATTCTTTTATATGGTGTATAAACCCCTTTGAAATTCACTTTTTTTTAAAGGAATCTTTTTTATACAAATTGTTTTACTAAATGATAAAAAGGAATGTTTTTGTCGTATGTATGCGGCGACAATGACTTCTCCGCCGCCGTGACCATTATTTGAGTTTTGCATTCCTCTACAAGACATAACATTTTAAATGAAAAATAAATACCATGTTTTAATTTTCATTGATTTTGGTATTGAAAATGGTTTTGATAATGTGTTGATTATATCAATGTGTTGTATTGATATCTTGTAATTGAAATGTGGAAATGTTATGTTTCCTTTATGCATGTTTTATGTGATATGATTATGTTCTGGTTCTTGGGCATTGTTTATGAAGATGGGTGGTTTCATGATAAACTAATGGAAGGTGATCTCGTGATAGCTCTCCAATTCATTGGGTAATGTGAAGGAGTTAAACGCTAAGGTTTCTCCGAAGAGATTTAGGGAATATACTGTGATGGGTATTCCAAACGTAACCATAAGGGTTACTCCCTATGTAAGAATGTTATGATTCCTAAAGTTTCATTTATGTCTTATGTTTTCTATGAGTTATTCATAAATCTTATGATTTCATGAGGTATAATAAAGTGTTTCTGTTTTATGAGTAAAGTATGATTTAAATAATTCTTATGAATACATGGGCTAATGTTTTCATTACGTACATTTATATCCCTTACTGAGCTTTTTAGGATCATCCCAAGTTTTTGAAATGCTTTTCACAGGTCAAAGGGAAAAGTACATGATGTGATGATAGTGTCAAAGAAGTGTCAATAAAGAATCCATGTTTTATTTTAAATATGTGTTCTTTGATGGAAAAAATGAATATTGTCTTTTATGTAACCACATTGTTGAAATGTGGAATGTAATGCATGATTTATGATCTAATTCTCTAAAACTCTAAACCTAAAAAGATCCCCAATGTGTATTCTTGAAATAACTCAAGATTGAGTAATGTTTAAGGCTGGGGCCTTATAGTTTGTATCAGAGGTCGGTTTAGATAACTTTAGGAGTTATAATTATATTAAATTATTATCTAAAAATATTTTTTTTAATGGTAAAATTGAAATGATATAGAATTTGAAGATTTACATGTTTCATCATCTAAAAAATGTTTGTTCAGAATGGTTTTCCATAGAGGAAATTGGAAAAGCATTGCTAAGAAGGCATACAGAATGAAATGACCTTCAAAATCAGTATCCAGAGATGGTCAGAATTGGAACTGAACAGTTTGTTGCCGTAATGGCGCAGTTGACTCAAGTGATAAATGGTGGTGGTATCCATGCACAAGATTAGCCAGATCAACCACAGAGGAACATGTTAGTGGTGGAACATTTCATAAGGCAACATCCCCCATCATTTAGAGTATCATCTAACCGTGTGGTAGCTGAAGGGTGGATTAAAGCACTGGAGAAGATTTTCGATGTCATGGGGTGTTTAGATAATCAAATGGTTAGTCTTGTTGTTTACCGTTTGGAGGGTAAAACAGATCAGTGGTGGTAGAGGGTTAAAAATAGCAGGGATGCTGATGATATTGATGCTCTTCATTGGGATGAATTCAAAGGTATGTTTCTTGAGAAATATTTTCCTAAGGTTATTTGAATTAGGATGGAAAAACAATCCTTGGAACTGAGGAAAGAGGACAACTCAGTGGATACTTATGAAGAAAGGTTCACTCGATTGGAAAGGTATGCTCCAAATTTTATCCGAGACCTTGATAGTAAAATCAATAGTTTTTACTCAGGATTAAATCCATAATAACAAAGGGCTTTAGCTTCTAGTGAGTTCAAATGTTATGAAAAGCTTGTTCTATGTGATGAGAAGGTGGAAATGGAGTTTTCCGATGATCAAGTGTTCTATAAAAACCAATAGAAGAAGAGACCGAGGTGGCAGGAGAAAGGGAAAAATCCTTCAAAAATGTCTAATGGTAAGAAAACTATGTTTTCAGTTTGTGATAAATGTGGTAAAAGGCATGCTGGGGAATGTCTTCTGAATTCTGGAAACTACTATCGATGTGGTAATATGGGACATAAGGCTCGTTATTACAATGAAAAATATCAGGGTGATGTTAAGATCAAATTTGATTTACAATTAGTGAAATGTTTCAAGTGTAATGAGATGGGTCATTATGCAAACGAGTGTTCGCCAAAGAGCTCAAATGATAGGAAGCAATCAGACTACAAGTAGAAAGGTGTGGTGAAATCCTTTGCAACTACTTCGGCAGATGTTGGGCCATCAATTGAAGTGGTATGGGGTACTTTGTTTGTTTTTTCAGATTATGCAAATGTGTTGTTTGATTCGAGGTCTACACATTCTTTCTTCTCTGAAAAACTTTCTAGTAAATTGGGAATTCCACCTCAAGAAATGACTCTAGAAATTGTGGTAAAAACACCTGGGGGAAATGTTGAGGCACAAATAATTTATAAGAATCTTTCTATACTTATCCGTGGAAAGAACCTACTTTCAAACCTTATTGTTTTACCTCTATTAGAGTTTAATGTTATCCTGGGTATGGATTGTCTCTCTATTTACGATGATAATATTGATTGTAGAGATAAAGAAGTTTCTTTTCATAAAGGATTTCAGTTTGTGTACAAGAATGAACCTTTACTATTGATAACATATCAAGAAGATAAGAAACTTGTAAAATATGGAAATGAATGTTACCTTTCACATATTGTTGAAAACAAAGTAACCATTTAGATTAATGGTGTTCCAGTGGTAAATGAGTATCCTAATGTTTTTCCCGATGAGTTGTCTGGAATAATACCATATCGGGACGTTGAATTTACTGTTGACTTAGATCCTCATGCTAAGCCAATTTAAAAACCCCCTTATTGAATGGCTCAAATTTAACTTTTATAGTCAGAGGAGAAATTGTAGGATTTATTAGAAAAAGGTTTCATTTGACCTAGAACATCACGATGGGGTGCTCCTGTCTTATTTATTAAAAAGAAAGATGGTTCTATGATAATTTTCATTGATTATAGATCCTGGAATAACATCACTGTTAAGAACAAATATCCTTTGCCTCATATTGATTATTTATTTGATCAACTCCAGGGAGCTTAGTATTTTTCAAATATTGACCTGAGATTGGGGTACCATCATTTGAAGGTAAAGGAAGCAGATGTTATGAAGACCGTGTTTCATACAAGATATAGCCATTATGAATTTGTAGTAATGCCTTTTGGGTTGACCAATGCACCTATTATATTCATAGACCTTATGAATAGAATTTTCCATGAGTTCTTGGATAAGATTGTGGTTGTTTTCATTGATGATATTTTGGTGTTTTCTAAAAGTAAAGAGGATCATAAACGTAAGTTAAGGGTTTTTTGTAAACCTTAAAAGAAACGAAATTGTATGGGAAATTTAGCAAGTGTGAGTTTTGGATACAACAAATTTCTTTCCTTGGTCACATTGTTTCTAAAGATGGAATAATTGTTGATCCTAAAAAAACAAAAGGTTTGGTGAAGAATGGACAAGACCCACAAATGTAACTGAGATTCATAGTTTTCTTGGTTTGGAAGGCTATTACCGAAGGTTTTTTAAAAAAAATTCACAGTTATCTAGTCCAATGACTAAGCTAACTCGGAAGGGTCTTATGTTTATCTGGACAAAAGAATGTGATGACTATTTTTAGGAATTGAAATGAAGATTGGTGAATGCTCCAGTCTTGGCACTACCTTCCAGGAATGGTGAGTTTGTTATCTACAATGATGCTTCATTGAAAATACTTGGTTGTGTCCTAATGCCGAATGATCAGGTAATTGCTTATGCTTCATGACAGCTGAAAACTCATGAGGTAAATTACCCTACACATGATTTGGAATTAGCTGCTGTTGTTCTCGCTTTATAAATTTAGAGACATCATTTGTATGGTGTAAAGTGTGAAATATATAATGATCACAAAAGTATAAAGTATATATTTACTTAGAAATAATTGAACATGAGACAGAGGAGATGGATAGAATTAATCAAGGATTATTATTGTACAATTCATTACCATCTAAGAAAAGCAAATAAAGTGGTTGATGCTTTGAGTCGAAAAAGTAATGCTTCATTAACCATGTTACGTTTGGAACGTGAGTGTTTTGTTAAGGATTTGATAGACATTGGCATAGAAGTTGTCGGTGTAGGATGATCTTCTATTTTGTTTCAGGTATCAGTGAAATCGTCTCTATCAGATATAATTAAGCAAGCACAGAAGCAAGGCAGTGAGTTGAAGAAAGAGGTAGAGCTAGTTTAGAAGGGTAAGTTTCCTGAATTCAACATTGATAATGATTGTGTTTTTAGATTTGGGAAGATATTTTGTGTGCCATTTGATTCACAATTGAAGAGAGAGATTTTATATGAAGCTCATAGTTTTCCATTTTCAGTTCATCCTAACAGTACTAAGATGTATAGATATCTTCGGGAGTATTACTGGTGGGATGGAATGAAAAGAGATATTTCTGATTATATTGTGAAGTGTTTGACTTGTCAACAAGTTAAAGTAGAGAGGTAGTTACCGAAAGGGATGCTTCATCCTTTAACAGTTCGAGAGTGGAAATGAGATAATATATCCATGGACTTCGTTGTGGGATTGCTGAAGACGCCTCGAGGTAATAATGCAATCTGGGTTATTATTGATCGCTTGACTAAATCTGCTCATTTCCTTGCTATACGAGATACTTTCTCCATAGATAAAATTTCTTGTTTGTATATTAAAGAGATAGTCAGGTTACATGGAGTTCCCCACTCCATTTTATCTGTTCATGATCCAAGGTTTACTTATATCTTTTAGAAGGGCCTTCATAAGTCGTTGGGTACTGAATTAAATTTTAGTACAGATTTTCATCCTCAATCAGATGGGCAGTCAGAAAGAAGAATTCAGACTTTGGAGGATATGCTACATGCTTGTTCGATGGATTATCTGGGAAGTTGGGACCAACATCTTTTTTTGGCTGCATTTTCTTATAATAACAGTTTTCATTCTAGTATACAGATGGCACCATTTGAGGCATTATATGGGAAGCGGTGTCGAACTCCAGCTTTTTGGGATGAAGTGGGTCAAAGGAAGTTGTTGGGACCAGAATTGGTAGAAAAGTTGGCAGAAAAAGTTCAACTGATACAGAAACACATGAAAACAGCTCAGACCAGGATGAAAAGTTATGCGGACAACAGGAAGAAGGATCTCTCTTTTGAGGTAGGTGATCATGTTTTTCTCAAAGTATCTCCATAGAAAAGTGTGATGCGATTGGGTAAGAAAGGAAAGATGAGTTCAAGGTTCATTGGACCATTCAAAATTCTGGAGAGAGTTGGATCAGTTTCATATCGAGTGGCTTTACCTTCGAGTTTATCTCTAGTACACAATGTTTTTCATGTTTCAATGTTAAGGAAGTACATGCCAGATCCATCCCATGTTTTGAGTCCAGAGTTCATTCAGCTGGAAGAGAATCTATCTTATAAGGAATAGCCGGTCCAGATTCTTGACCACAGGGAGAAAGTATTACGTAATAAGGTGATTCGTCATGTAATGGTTTTGTGGAAAAACCACATGATTGAAGAGGCAACATGGGAATATGAAAATGCAATGAGGGCTAAATACCCCCACTTATTCAATACGTAAATAAATTGCGAGGACACAATTTTCTAAAGGGGGGAAGGATGTAACATCCCAATTAAGTAAGGAATTATTTATTTTTATATCTATGCCTATTTATGAATTAGATAGTGTTTTAGAGGCTTAAAAGAGAATAAATTCAATCTTAAGCATTGGATTCTCTAATATTTTTAAAAAATTGTTTTGCCGCCTTTTAATGGAGAAATTTTTTTAAATATATATTTTGACAATTTTATAAGCTCTATTTTTCTAAATAAAATTATTCTTTAGGATTGGGACATTGAAATTTACTTTGATAAATTTTTGGTATTTTATTGTCAATGTTCATTTTTATAATGAATAGTGAAAAATACTGCATTTTACTTCAAAACTGCTTATTCATCTAATTTAATTATATGGATAGATTATATTTTTAATTTTTTTTAAAGTGTAAATAGAATATATTTTTACCATTTAATCCAATGGGGGTCATTGGGATTAATTTCACTTTGAAATTGGACATAAACAATTGTCAAACTTTTGATAGATATTGTTTCTAAAAAACCCGCTATTTGTTTTCACAACGGGAATTATTTTTAAATATATTACTACAATTTATGTGCTTGGAATTTGGTAAAATGTATTAAATATTTGGAATCAGAAGGTCCAAATTATTTAATTAAGACTCTTTTTTTTGGACATTATGAATAGTAATGACAGTAATTATCTTTAATTATCGTGATTAATTAGTAATCGGGTAGTTAAGGGTAATAAAATAATATCATAATAATACCAAATTACCCCAAAATTGTTCCTAATGCTACTGGTTGTGTCATGGACAACCATGGGATGCCTTGTGCCAAACTTTGGGACCCCATGTAATCACTTTTGGTTGATAGTGATATTTTATTATATTATTTTTTTTAAGGGAAAGTATAACCAAAGTATGCATTAACCAAGTAAAACAATTTTAATTTTGTCTGTGTAAATGATCTCTTAGACTATAAATAGTCATTGGAAAGATAAAACGTTTTCCTACATCATCATGTTTTTTTTATAATTTTTAGACATTAAATAAATTAACTGTTTTATGACAGCATGATGATGTAGCGATCACCTCATTAATTAACAGTTTAAATAAAATGAAAACATAATGTAAAATATAAGACTTAAACTTGTAAAATACCTATTTATTTGTGGATTTCGAACTCTTGTCACCTTATCATCTAAATATATCATTGTGGGACCTTTAAAATCCAAAACTCCTTGTATAATAATGTAACATTTCTTGACTTTCCAAGAGTACCCCTCCCCCCTCTTATAAAAGGCCCCCACCTCTACCACATTACTCACACCTCTCAAACCATTGGCTCTGCCAAGATCTGACCATTTTATCTCTCCACATCCCTATCTTCATCATAGAAGACTTACTTTAGGCATAAATCTCTTCAAGAAACCCTTTTGGTTCAAACTAAGAGGAGTTACCCGATTTAAAGGTAAAGTCTTATCTAATGTTCTTTTGTTTTATTTAGCTTCTCCAACCCCCTAAACTCTTTTTATTCCTTTCTTTTGAAACAAAAACAGTATCTTCAATATACTATGATGTTTTTATGAGATGTATTAAAGCTACACTTACACACACCTCCATCTAATGGTTAAAGAACATACTGTTTCTGTGGTTGGAAAATTTCTGCCTCACGAAACGATGATTGTTCAGTCTTCTTTTAACACATTTCATGGTGGACATTAAGATGTCACTATATTTATATATGATATATATTATTTTTATGTTTTCAATATGCTTCTGTATTTTTCTTTTATGGAATACCTTTATGGTGTCCATTATGGGTAAACATGATATCTTCATTTTAGGAAATGCGGACAACCACCTCCCCAATGTGATTTGATTCGTTAATGCCATATGTGGGACATATAAAGGATGTAGTTTATGATTTTATTTATGATATTATACTATAATTATAATATAACTTTATATAATTATGATTTCACTCCATAAAATATGAAATATAAATGAAATTAGTGTTCATGCGTACATACGAATTACCGTCTCCATGAACGGTGCATTTCATTTCTTACCTATAAATGTTATGTAATATTATAAATTCTTGTATATGCTGGATATATATGATATATATGATATCTATATCATCAATATAATTCTGGATATAATGGATATTTTACCACATGAATAACATGTAATTATAAGAAGTTTATTTTTGGCTCACATAGCAAAGATTTACAAAATGACCTTTATTAACTTAAGTAATTACATAATGTTCATAAAATGGAAATAAGTGATTTAAAATGAATAATTAAATTGAAAAAGGTTCTTAAGAATGTATAAATTAACTCGAGATTATTATTCAGGAGATTAAAGAACGATCGAGTCATGTCAGACATGAGGTATGGGACATCGCCTCAATTTCCTTTCGTTGAGGCATATTTTGTTTTATACAAAACTTTCTTTTATACGGTGTATGAACCACTTTGACATTCAATTTTATTCAAAAGGAATATTTTTTATACGAAGCATTTTACTAAATGAAAAAAGGGAATGTTTTTTTCATATGTATGCGGCGACAACGACTTCTCTGCCGCCATGACCATTATTTGAGTTTCGACTTCCCTTATAAGACATAACATTTTTTAAATGAAAAATGAATACAACGTTTTAGTTTTCTTTTATTTTAGTATTGAAAATGGTGTTGATATTGTTTTGATTATATCAATGTGTTGTATTGATATCTGGTGATTGAAATGTGGAAATGTTATGTTTCCTTTATGCATGTTTTATGTGATACGATTATGTTATGGTTTTTGGGAATTGTTTATGAAGACGGGTGGTTCTGTGATAAACTAAGGGTGAGTGAGCCCATGATAACTCTCCAATTCATTGGGTAACACAAAGGAGTTAAATTCTAATGTCTCTCTGAAGATATTTAGGGAATATACTATGATGGGTACTCCAAACGTAACCATGAGGGTTACTCCCTACGTAAGAATGTTATGAATGCCTCAATTTACCTTTATGTCTTATGTTTTCTATGAGTTAAATATTATGATTTCATGGGGTATGATAAAGTGTTTATGTTTTATGAGTTAAATATGATTACATTAATTCTTATTAATACATGGACTAATGTTTTGATTATGTACTTTTATATCCCTTACTGAGATTTTTATACTCATCCCATGTTTTTAAAATGTTTTTCACAGGTCAAGGGATATGTACATGATGTGATGATAGTGTCGAGGAAGTTCAAAAGGAATCAATGTTTTATTTTAAATATGTCTCCTTTTATGGGAAAAGGAATATTTTCTTTTATGTAACCACCTTGTTGAAATGTGGAATGTAATTCACGATTTATGATCTAATTCTCTAAAACTATAAACCTAAAAATATCTTCAATGTGTATTCTTGAAATTACTCAAGATTAAGTAATGTTTAAGGTTAGGGCCTTATACAAACTCTAGTGCTTGACACTAGTGGTCTTATTGTCACTACCATGCACTCATTTCAAGGTATATAAACACCACTAAAGAGGCATACCAATCACCACTACATATAGTTTATGGCGAAATGATCTTGAATTTGCACCATGTGCATCTTCTCTAATGATAGAGAATGGAGGGACCCACCCATCACCCATTCCCTACTATCAAGGGAGTACTTTCTCATAACTAACCCATGAAACACCAGTGGCTCCTTAATAGAGTGGCATGCATCTCATTACATCATTGGATCACTAAATCCTAACTACGAACAACTCATATTTAGTGGAGTGGCTACTTATTATAACTTTACTCAACCTTTAAGGGAGATATAACTCCAATAGAGGGCCAGCTCAAAGCTGATACTTGGATACTGGGGAGTACCACTCCATAAGTGAGGACTCATGCCCCTAAACTATAGCATAGTAAAACATTGTATATAGATGAACTACACCCTCTCTTATTTGGTGGAGTACCACTCAGTGGAGAGAGGAATCACACCTTGTAATGATAGGGGGTTCTACTCTACCTACTTGATTACTATGGCGACGTGTTCCCTAACACAATTGGGGAGTACCGACCCCCGAGCAAGGGGACCCGCTCCCTAGAATGATAGGGTAGAACCAACTCTCTCAGAACAATAGTTATAGAAGACCTATACCATAGAATGATAGGGGAGTTCAAACTCCAAGGATATAGGACCCATTTCCCAACACAGGGGGAGTACCCACTCTAACATTAAGTCATATATAGAGGACCACAACCCTGGTCCAATAGGGGAGTACACACTCTATAGATATAGTAAATTCACCCTAGTTCAATATAAGATTACCTAATATACCTTCCAAAGAGTATGGATGATCCATTCCTTGGTAAAGTATGGGAGAACTATCCAACTTTTATGAACATCACGAGGAACCATCACCCTACTCTGTTAGGGGAGTAACATCCATAGAGGAAACTACCCAAAGGAGACAAACTCGTTCCCACAGCATGTGGAGTCCCATATCTACCAAAACATAGAGGTAAGTGAAACCCTTGATCTATAGATTAAGGGGAGTGAAATTCTCATTTTCTCTCACTGTGAACCACACTGATCACCAACATTGGTTCAGTGCAGCTTTATAAGCATCATTCTCGATTTAAAAAACTTCATATCTCATAGGCTATCTTTTTCTATGAGAAAACCCACTAAGGATAGGATTTTCAAAATTATAAATATGAGTCCCAGATAAGGACATATGAGAGGAAGTTCTTATGATGATCGCTTAGGATTACAAGACATGCACTGGGGTATACACAGCATGTGAGGACACCCAAGCACCTAGTTGTGTACCATGTCTACATAGTTTACCAACCAATGTAAAGATAAATGATGTGTAAAGGAGGTACACACCATGTCCCTCTTCCCCTAACACTTTTTCATGTTCCTCTTCTACACGGATTGGATAATCATGTCCCTTACATGTTGTGCATCCCATACTACATGGTGAGTTTGGGCTAAATGACCACATTCGTGTGTAGTTTTCCACCATCTATATACTATACCTTGTGTTCATGTACTATGGCCATGCATTAGTACATGTCCATATAGTTTCACATGGATAACCGAATCCATGTCCAATGGTCACACATTCTGGGGCACTACAGGCTTGTAACCCAAGTACACAGCATGTAGCCCCAAAGATCTATTTCCTTGAATAGGAAGGGCTATACGACATGTCTCTCTAGACTACACACCAGGTAACGGGTAATTAAAGTTGGTAATTACCTAAAAAATGCCTTTAGTCCTCCCGTTATTCCCCAAAACCTATTGATCTACCAAGAAGTGATCAATAGCATTTATATTTGGGCTCTATAGGCTTTAAATAATACATAACCAAATTAATCAGGACCAAAATTCAAATCTACCTACCTCATGGGAGAAATTATTAAGCTTCAAGTCAATAACGATGCCCGGATCTTGTTACATTTTGATCTGATGATGATTTTCATAAAAAATGGGGATCATTTGAACCTTACACTGTCGATTTGGTTTCATTTATGTTCATTAAAAAAGGTTGAGGAGAGGAAGAGGAGGATATTTCATCCTTGGTTTTTCATGCACCCTAATGATAGAAGGGAGGGGGATGGTTGAGTTTTATGTTTAATTAATTAATTAAATTTTAGATTAATTAATTAATCCCCCATGGAATTCCCCACCAACTCACCTCTGACTAAAACTCCCAACATAGATAACATTATGTCATTCCTAGGGTAAACACAACATTTTGGACTCAACTATGGCCTCAGAAATCTGATCAAATACTATTCTTAAGAGTTATATCACATTTAAATTGAACTTTCATGTGTGTGATAATATATATTTAAAAATATTAATATCACCACACTGAGGCCTCCGTAGCCCTGAATTACCCTGTTGACCCAGAACCCAGCTCAAGAAATATTATCCTAGAAATTCCAATATATTATGAGCTAAAACCCGGGTTATTATATTATCCCCACCTTAGGAATTTTCATCCCCAAAAAGCAAAATCCTAAGATCAAGGTAAAAACGGAGCTCTCCTCTAGACTCCCATGCTTGTGAGATCACACAGGGTTACCATACTGCTTACAAGCATGCACAAAGGGGAACTACCAAGGCCAAACCCCTCCTATATTCAGCTTATACCAGGCCAACATAATGAAATGAATGGGAACATGTCTCCTTAGCTGTGACAAGTGGGAAACAATCAAGAACCATGGTCCATCTACACTCATGGGGTCTAGTGGTACGCCACCTCACTAACCTAGCATAGATTCCAATCTAACCACATAATTCACATCAACCCCAGAATAAACTAGGTCACAACCTCATCAAGACTCTTTCATTATTGATTCCAAGAACATGAGGGTAACTTTGAAAAAAATAGGGCTACCCAATCATAAACATTGTGTCTTACCAGTACCTTTTTTATAAGAAAATATGGTTGGAACACAACATGGAAAAAAGAGAAACATTGACACTTCCACTAGTGGAAACCTAGCTGAGTATGGATGGTAGGAAACCAATCCACACTATGGAAACATTTTATGGTCGAACTCTACCTATATATAATGATTATATACATGGATTTCCCTCTTAAATGACTTCCAATCTAAAATAAGATGAGTAGGGAAACTCTATAATAATGTCCAAGACCTCCCTTGACACTCTATCTCATAAACCCGCAGTGAACACCCAAGTCTAATGAACACATCCACCACATATTTTTATAGTCTGATTTGGGCGGTACTGACTCACCCACATGGTTTTAGTCATGTCACAAATACATGTATTAGTGGGTAAATCATCTCTCTTCCTCCTGATTCCAAAGCTACGTCAAACTACACTAAAGCCTCCTTGAGCGTGTTGAATAAAAATCTAATGCCAAAAAAACTATGGTAATAATGAAAAAAAGGGCTTCCCAATCACACATTCGGTCTTACCAGACCCTCTATTGCAACTACCAGTATGGGGTACTACTGATGCCCCACATAACCCCGGTTAAACCTCAAGAAGTAAGTTAAAAAAGAGTACCTCACTACTAGGTCCACCAATTACAACTAAATAATGTAGAAAGGACTCATAGAAAACCTATACTCATAATAGAAACTTGCAGGTAAAAGGACTTTATGGCCTACAACTATCCTCCCCCAGGTCATCCAACTCCCTGAGCCTAGAGAAAACCAATTGGGGGTGGTGGTGGAAACATATGGAACCTCCTTCCAGCTCTTTCTATTCTACCAACTCCTCCTCTTCATCTACCACCTTTCAGAACTACCTACTCTAAGTACTTACTTTGTTTAGGTGTCCCGTCAACTGGTTCTTTCTCATTGTCATGATGGGTAGTTAAATCCATAAGAATATGTCTCTGGTCATTGAAAGTGTAACATAACCTATACTTCTATTGGTATTATTCCGGGCATGGCTCCTACCCCATAGTCCCACATTCCTGGGTCAGGGAATGGGTATGGCTCCTACTATGTGATCCTATCACCTGCCATATGCCCTCTATTACAGATGCCTCAACCTCATGACTACCACTGTGGGTCACATCCCCCTATCCCTCATCTAAGAAGATCTCAATGAATAGAAATCACTCTAGTACTCTAGCATATGTGGGAATTTTTAGCGGAATCATAGACACCCAGATCTCCCAAAATAATACATGTTTGAAGAATCATGCTCTAAAAACAGATCCCAAACTGTATCTAAGGAGTATCATGATAGTTCTAGGAACATATCAGAGAAAATCCTCTATAGTTATGCTATCCTACCAAATCTTAGATCTATTGGATAGGCACTGATCTCTATGTGACTGGGTAAAACTCTTCCTTAAAGAGTCGCATGAAATCTACCTAAGTGAGTGTCACCTCATCACAAGACTACATCACTAAAATCAATTGTCACCCGACCAAACCCTTTAGAAGAATCACCACTAGGACAACAATTTAATCGGGAGGATTCCTCACCTAGAAAAAAACACGAGTGACTCCCTTGATCTAGTCATCTACTACTTGGGGGTTTACATCACCCTAGTAACACATGGGTCATTTCCACTAAAACTCATGCAGTGAACTCAAAATGTGCATCCTTTTCCGGAACTTCCAGCCCAACAAGATGCTTGACGAGTGGTGTAACAATTATTGGACCAGCCAAAGTTAACACCATAGAACAAGTTCCATTCAATGTGGCCTCATCACATGGCATATCTTCACCACATCCCCACCGTGGATTCCTATCTAGCTGTCATCACAAAGGCATCCTGAAATATAATTAAGGCATGCCATGGTCAAAGAGAATATATGGGTAGCTAACTCAAGAAGTATAAGGAAAAACAAAAACATAGTCTAATATGATGCATGTACCATTTATTCCTCGATGAACAATGTCCTAATATACTGAGTCAAAAATTAAGTTATCATAGTCCTAGTGAATGGATATATTGGCCCCCACAGCAACACTAGAACCTCTATCCTAAGAGAATAACTTGAAATATCGCAAAACATTCGATATGAAACTCTAACCAAGATCATGAAACTATAGTTCCAAAGAGGAACTGCCTCCTCTGATACCACTCTGTCACGACCCGACCTAACGGGGCCTAGACTGCAACTCCCCAAGAATGCCTCCGATAGGCCTGGGTATACAGACTAGTGCCATGTAGGCATATCATGTATATGGGAGTCATTTTCTTATTATACCTATATGGATGCAACAACAAACACCTCAATGAAATAGTGCATATATATAAAATCTAGAAACTAAAATGCATGAATACAACTATCTCAAACCATAGTACAACAGAAGTAATAAAAATGTAAACGGAAAAACAACACCAACCAAAGAAAAACTAACAAAGTATCCAACTTGATCTGAAGGAGGGGATTGCTATCAAATTCAACATCTTGGAAGCTCCTCGACCCAGGTCTAGAAAACACCTCTGTTAGTCTAGCACATTGTGATCTAACTACATTGGGTCCTCATTGGACAACATCGAAAGGCCAGTGGTCTTCACAAGACACAAAACATGTGCGGGAAAATCTCATGTAGGGTTGAGTATAAAAATACTCAGTAGGAATCCCAAAACCCCAAAAGAAAAACAGAGAAAATAAAGGCAATAGTTCACTTGAACTAGCGAGAGAGAACCCAATCAAGAGAGAATATCTATCTCTAACCTTCCTCAACTATAAATGAAAACCCATCTCAGTCTACAAGGGGTGTTAACCTATACATGTGAAAACATTGTAAGGACTCCCAAAAAAACACTAGATATACTCATCTTAGACTCCAAGTCTCTTGAGGTTATAACCTCATAGTCGCAACGATATTTTTACTCGTAGGTTCTAATGGTAACAAAAATCTAGGATAACACATTCTATGATCTTATCCATCCCAAATAGAACCTATTTGAGTGACACAATCCATCGAGACCAGCTCTACAATTCTTAATGATATTTCTGAGACAGAATTCTCCATCAGGAACAACCTACTAGGCCCAGCTATAGTACCCATAACTATAGGCCATATCGTCACTACCAAGAACCTAGTACAAGCTAAATAAAATCAAGTGAATAGTCCCACCCATCACCACATCACACAGTTGAGGGAGAACTGGTCCAGACTATTCACCTTGTGAATCCTCTCTAAAGAGAGAGAACGTGGGGGACCAACCACTCACCCCTGCCATACAGTCAAGGGAGTACTAGCTCCTAACTGACCTATGAAACCCCGATCGCTCCTTTATGGAGTTGCTTAAATATAATTCCATGGAGGGAGAACTAACTCTTAACCAAGAACTGAACATATTTAGTGGAGGTTCCCACACCTCATAACTGTACTCAATAAACAAGTGATCTCCAACACTAATGGAGGACCTGCTCCCTGTTGATACTCAGAAATGGGGGATTACTACTCTCTAAGTGAGGAGCCACATGCTATACTGATATGGTATTACAAATGCATCGATAAAGTTTCTTCACCCAAACTTGGTAAGGGAGTACCACTCTATGACTAGAGAACCCACACCCAATAATGACAGGGATGCTACTCTACCATCTTGATTACTATGGAGGACATGTGCCCAGATATGACGGAGGAGTACTGACCCCAGGCTAGAGGACCCACTCCCTAGAATGATAGGGGAGTACTAACTTTGCATGAAAAACAAATATTGAGGACCCAAAACCTGGAACGGTATTGTAGTTCTAACTCCAAGGATAGAGGACCCACACCCTAAAAAGGTAGGGGAGTACCCGCTCTAAATTTATGTCATATATGGAGGACCTACTTCTGGGCCCCATTGGGGTGTACAAACTCCATAGATAGAGGAACCACACCCTAGCCCAATAGAGTAGTACCTAATCGAACTTCCAATGAGTATGGAGGGATCACTCCATTGAATAGTAGGGAAGAACTATTAGAATTTTACAAACATCATGGGTAACACGCTCCCCAGTCCATTAGGTGAGTAAGAACCCCATATTAAACTACCAAAAGGCAACAAACATGATCCCATGATGTGTGGAGTCTCATATCTACCAGATAATAAATGTAAGGGAAACTTGTGCACTAAAGACACAGGGGAGTACCCATCTTGGAATCACTCATCATGAAACACACTAATCTCTAGCATCAGTTCAACAGATATTTATAAGCATCTTGATCCATTTATGCCACCTTATATCTCATAGGTAATAATAGAGGCCACCATCATGTTCTATGTGGAAACACAATCAAGTTAAGATTTTTAAAAGCCTAAATTCAAGTCCTAGAGAATGATATATAGAATTCATAAGATCTTAGAAAGATCTTCTTAGGCGTACACATCTTGCACTAGGGTACACTCATCTTGTGAGCCCACCCAAGAACCTAGCAATGTATCGTATCTAAATGTTTTACCAACCAATGTAGGGGTATATGTTGTGTAAATATTGTACACACCATTTCCCACTTCATCCAACCCTTTTCCAAGTTCCACTTATACACGGACTGACCAACTATGTCTCTTACACGTCATACATCCCATACTGCATGGCATGTTTGGGCTAAACAACCACCTGCTCATGTAGTTTTATTATTTCCATGTATAAAACCTAGTTTTGTGTACTTTTTCCATGTGTTAGAACATAGTCATAAATTTCACACTGCTAACCCAACCCATATCCCATGGTCACACCATTTGGGGTACTACATGGTGTGTAACACAAGTACGTTGGGTATAGTCCCCAAAGAACATCTTCTCTGAACATGAAGGGATAAAAAAATTATTTATATACTACACACCATGTAGGTGATAATTTGTGTCAGTAATTACTTACAAAAATTCTAAATTCATCTTGTTCTTCCCCAAAATCCATGGATCTACCTAGAAGGGATCAATAGAATATGTAATTGGGCTCTAGAAACCTAAAACAAATCATAAAAAAAGGGATTAGGATTAAAACTAAAATATTCCTACCTTGTGGGAGAAATGAAAAATATTCAAATCAAGAAACATATCCATTTCATGCTGCTTCTCGATCTGATGACGATCTATATTAGAAATGGGGATCGATAGCACCTTGCTTTGTCAACCTGACTTTATTTCCATACATTTCCAAAGGGAAAGGATATGAAGAGGAGGATATTTCCTCCATGGGTTTTCATGAACCCAACTGAGAGAGGGGAGGGAGAGGGTTTAGTTTTAGGTTTACTTAATTAATTAAATTATCATTTAATTAATTAATCCTCTATTAAACACCCCACTAACTGACCTCTAACCAAAACTCTCGACGCATATAATTGTATACCGCACATAGGGTAAACATGATTTTCTGGACAAAATCGTGGCCTTATAAATCCGATCTGCGACTCCACCCAAGATTTATTTAACATTTCAATAGAAACTATGCACCCGTGAAAAAAATATTTGATGTTTTCAACATCACAGCACTGAGGATCCCCAAGCCTCGGCTTCCCACGATGACCCAGTACTCAGCTTTTTAAATATTCTCTAAAATATTCCAAAGTATTACAAGCCAAAATCCAAGTCATTACATGTGCACACTCCCCCTATATAAGATAACCATATCAATATGGACCACCTATTTTTATTATTATGATAAATACCTCCAAAGTTATGGTAATTATATATAATTGGTTAGAGAATACAAAGGAATAACATGGAATTCCATCCAATGAATCAATACCAACATACAAGTACATATAATCAATAATATAACATAGTCTAAGAAGATACACTCTCATACTCAAAGAATAAAGTATCATATGTGGTTGTCAATGTCTAAACACACACACATGTGATCACTATCAAGCATAGTCTAAGATTTATGTCAACATAGGAAGCATATAAAGGAAATAATAGTATACAAGGCCCACAAATGGTAAGTAACTTCCTGACTTGTGTGAAGGACCCCAGAACACCCTGAGAGGGGAGGGGTGAATCATTTTGTTAACGTTTTATTTCAACCAAATGGATCTTGTTCACACATTGGTAGAAAGCTATTAAACCTATCTTATGTGAAAGAGAAGATATAAAACTACCACATGCAAAGAGATGAGACATCAATTTTTAATTGGTTCAACACAAAGGTCAAGTCCAAGGAGCATATGCTGATAGGTAGTCGATCGTTCCAAAGTACACTATTCTTCACTAGTTTTGGATTCAAAAAACTTCAAACACAATCAATTTGTGATAAGCACACTGCCTTTACAATGTTTTAGGGATAACTCACTGCATGACTCATATCACTTCCATCGACTCCCCCTAGATCACTGCGTTGGGAGAAGTCTTACTCAGTTTATCAACTTGATGGTATCTTCAAAAGATTGGCATTGAAGTCTTTGTCTCCATTTATAATGAGACACAACTTGCATCAAAGTATTGAAAGGATACACTTGGTAGCACTGATTAAACAACCCATATATCAAAAGATAGTTAGAATCTCAACAATACATTTATGCGCAACATCTGACATTTGCATGCAAGATCTTCTTTTATGCACAAGACTTGATATTTGTTAGAAAAAGTGACTTTCTCACAACCCTGATCTTTCACACAACTATACCACAAGGTTCAATTGGTCTTTTTAGACTAAATTAACATCTTACATGAAAGATTAACTATCTTCAAATCATTTGTGCAGAAATTTTTATCAAAGCTGAGCAATCAGTTCTTCATTGGAAAATTTATAAGTCTTCTATGGGGGTAGTTGCTTATTTATAGGCATTTAAGACCCTATACACAAGTTTCTGATGTGTTTTCATCGGTCCACATAAGATGATTTTTGAGTGTGCAAAACCCCTTTTGATATCGCATTGGGCATGTAAGATTCTTCTGTGCATTATCATCTTTCACGCACATTTAAATAATGTGTGCACTTTTTTACTTTTCCACATTTTGATGTAGTGTTACCAAAACAAGCCTTTTATGCACGTTTTCAAGAACCCTTCAATCTTGTGCGCAAATCGCTTTACCAAAAAGTTTTTTCTCCATATTCTAATTTTTGGACTCAAAAAATTGGCAAACACTGGGAAACAATCCCACCTTAAATACTATTGTCTTCTTGAACTGTAGGATCCCTTTCCTTGTAAACTGCATAATCATCCATTGGGAATTGGTGACAAAAAAACCATATTCTATTTCTATTCCATAATAGCCTTGGTTCCAAAAATCTCCCCCTTTGGGTTTGTCTGTAATATGAAGATAAATTCAATAGAGAAACAATCACAATCAAAACCTAATACGCAATAATCAACACAACCAACACTCTAACTCTACATGAGCAATGTTCAATGTAAAAAAAAGAGGGATAACTTAAATTGGGATCCGATTTTTTATAATGATTAAAGATGTCTAATTTATTCTACCACTATTTCATGGATTCATTACATTACCTAAATGGCTTCCTACTAATACCAAATTATCTTCATGAAACGTAAGAATTATATGTCTTTAACTATTTTCTCGTAACATATAATGCTCATAATTCTTCATTATCTATTCTCTGATAACTAGAAAAACATTTCATCTGTCTCCGTTGTACCGTGGAATTTATTCCTTCTCCCCCATTGGAAATCAACCCAAAGAACATTATTTGTAAATTATAGAGATCAAAAACACTCCCCCAAGATCATATGTCCCCCACAAACCTGCATAAATTTCATAAATAGATTAAAAAAATTAATTGATTTGGGGAGATGGGAATCTCGTGACCTTCTCATGCACTGGTAGGTGGCTGAATACTGAGGTTCCACCGATGCTTCTCAAACACAACCGTTTCCAAGGGCTTGGTCATAATATCAGCCAGTTTCTCTTTAGTTCCCACATGATCCATTTTAATTATTTGTTATTCAACTTTTTCTATAATGATGTGATATCTGATTTCAATGTGTTTTGATTGTGAATTATGAACAGTATTTTTCGTAAGATCAATTGATTTTTTTATCACGGTGAATCACCATCGGTTATTTCACCTCATCACCAATATCAATTCAATTGTTTCTTTATTTGCAATATCTGAGTGAAAGACTTTGTAGAAGAGATATACTCAACTTTAGTTGTAATGCGGGAAGTTATTTCTTATTTCATACTCAAGAAAACCACACAATGCTTTACAATAAAGAATGTTCTACCACTTGTGGACTTCTTATCCACCACATCTCTAGTCCAATAAGTATTATAAAACCCTGATGGTTCACAATATATTCCAGCAAAAATGTATAATCCATAATTCTGAATTCCTTAAATATAAGTCGTGATTCTTTCTACTACCTCCATATGTTCTTCATTTGGATTGCTCTAATAATGGACCTCTAAGTATGTTGCAAAGATAGTGTCTAGATGTGTTGCTGTCATGTATAGTAATCTTCCAATTATACTTCTATAAATTGTGGGATCTATAGGTGTTTCATCCTCATTCTTTCCCAATTTAGTTTTAATCACAATCGGAGTCAACATTTGTTTGGAGTCATGCATATTGAACTTCTTCAGCAAATCTAGGGCATAATTTTCCTTAGAAATGACAGTGTCGTCTTTCCTCTGAATCACATACAACCCTAAGAAGTACATGAGTTCACCAATCATAGACATTTCAAATTTAGATTCCATGTTATTAGAAAATTCATCCACTGACCCCTGCCTATATCCACTAAAGATAATATCATCAACATACACTGGTACTATGAATTGATCTTTTTGATAATTATTCACATATAAATTTTGATCCACTTCTCTTCTATTGAATTGAATATTTTTCAATTAATAATCCATCTTAGTGTACTAAACCTGTGGTCCCTACTATAGACTATTGAGTTCTTTTTTTAATCTAAAAACCTTCATTTCATTATTTCCAAGTAATAAACACAGCGGTTGTTCAATGTAGACTTCTTATTCAAGAACACCATTCAAGAATGTTGTATTTACATCCAGTTTATATACTTTATATCCTATTTGGATAACCATAAAAGTAAATATCCTAATTGACTCCAGTCTAGCCACCGAAGAAAATGTTTCTTCAATATTGATGCCTTCAATTTGTGAATATACTTTACACACCAATCACGCCTTATTTCAGATCACATTACCATGATCAATGAATTTTATCTTGAAAATACACCTTGTACCAATAACATTGTGACCCTTGAGTTTCTTGACTAGATCTCAAGATTAGTTTTTGTCGATATTATCCAACTCATCATTCATGGATTTAACTCATGATTCATCATTTGTATCTTCTTCAAATGATGATGGTTTTATAACTGATATAAAGGTAGCTTGTGAATTATTCCTCATTCTCCTTGTTTTTTGTGGGTGAAGTCCAATCCCAAATGATGTTGGATTGATAAATCTCTCTTCTTTGATTACACCTTTAAGGATCAATAGAATTCCCTCCAACCATGGTTTCTTATTTTTATTCTCCTTCAGAGTCAATATCGTACTTTGACTATTGAGTGTTTTTTATACCTTCCTCTACTTCTATATTTGGATCTATTTTATGTTAAAAAATTTCCTCATCTTCTATTACATCAACATAAATGTTCCTTGAGTAATTTTTTATTTAATCTTCAATGATTATTACACAACTACATTCCATAAGTTTTTCAAGTTGATTATTGTGGAATTTTTTGGCTTTTATATTCATTGAATATATGAGGAATATTCTTTCATCTATGACATTTCCATACTTTCCTTGATATCCTTATTTTTTTTAATAAAACATTTACATCTGAGAACTTCAAAATACTTCAATGAGGGCTTACTTCCATACCAAAACTCATACGATGTCTTGGTTTCACCCATATAAAGACCTTTTTAATTTTTAATATATTCCACATCTTCAAAGGTCTCTTCTAAATAACGGATTGGGATATGTCTCTCAATCAACGTAGTTCTGGATAAACTATTCACCTATCAATTATAGCACTCAACAACTCCATTTAATTGTGGGGTTCTCACATCATCCACATAATGTTAAATTCCATGTTTCTCCAGGTTGTTTTCAAACTCAATGGATGTATATTATCCTCCATTATCAGATGGTAGAACTTTTATTTTCAATCCAGTATCATTATTAGAATTTATTGATAATTTTTTATGCAATCAAGTGCTTTCAATTTTATGTGTATAACCATCACACAAGCCATTCTACTATAATCATCTATAAAGAGGACATAGTAACTTTCTCTATGAGTACCGAAAATATTTATTCATCAAAAACATATATATGGATGAGATCAAGAAGATTTTATTCCCTTTTCTTATTTGGATGAGATGAAATACACACCAACTTTCCTCACATGCAAGCATCACAAGTATTCTCCCATTCATGCTTCAGATTTGTAATATCCAAGAAAATATTTAAATTTATATATCCTTTCCATGTCTTGTTGAATAATGTGCCCCAATATCTGATCCCACAAGTTTTTTTTATCTTCAAATATCACATTTAAAAACAAAATATGTACTATCAACTCGATACATGTTCCCATCTTTTATATATCCTTTCGTGAGAGAATTCTTTTTCTTTCCCTTTATAGACCATACTTTTTGATTGAATGTCACTATAAGTTATATGTCACATAGTTGAATTACAATTAAGATATTGTGGCCTAAACCATCCACATAAAGAACTTCAATTTTCTTTAGATCTCTATTACATAGTTTATTACTTCCACTGCCTTTGATCTTCAAAGAACCATCATTACTGAACCTTACTATTCTATCATCCTTTTTCATAATGTTAATTAATAGAAACTCGTTTCCCATCATATGGGATGAACACCCACTATTAAGAATCCATGTGATGTTGTTCTTTGTAGCTTTTAGAGCTACTTCTACAAGTATGGATTTTTTATTTTCCCTCTTTTCCTTCCATGAAATATTAGAATGAATGGAGGATAGGGATAACCTTTCAAATACCTTTTCCATGAGCATGGGTTATTCATATTCGTAATCTTTTTCCAAAGGAGGGAACCTATTTGAAATAGCTACACTGGCTAGTTGTCTAGCATTGACCTATCTCTGGGAATTGTATGAATTTATCCTATAATTCCTCTACCTACAACTCATAGATTTATGGACAAAGTTAGAACAATTAAAAAATTTACATACAAATTATTTATTCTATAAGAAGTTGGATAATAATTGTTTCTCATTTGTTGATCTCCTATCACTTACCTATTCAAATAGATCATTTCCTCTTAACAATATGACATGGTTTGACCTAGATAGCCACAAAATTTACTTTTCATGAGTGTAAATGTATTCTCATTTTGATTCCTCCTCATTTCTCCTTAGAAAAAATGTTTGGATTTATATCATTTATAGATACCTGCGAATAGTTTTAAATAGTTATTTTAGATTAAATTGAGGGTTTCTTTTTATGTACATCAGGTGAATTTTCAATGTGACCAACATTTAGCTTTCCTTTATTCTGGACAACTTTATTTGTAGCATTTGATGATACAGAATCACAACTGATTCCATTATTTCCCATGCATGCGAGTATTTGATCATTCCAATTCTTTTAAACTTCATAAGGATCACACTTATCTCTCTACATAAATTCAGCATCTAAGAATCTTACAAATTATATTTTTTCATTATTTCTTTTAAAATTTATTTTCTTTCAAGTTTACTCCTAAGAGTAACAACTTCTTCTTCTAGAACCTGGATATTCTTGTACTTCTATTCTAATATATAGGTGAGGTCATTGATGACCTTTGGCTATTTTTCAATTATAAACATCAATTCCACTTCATATTCTAATCTTTTAGGGTTGTTGACTATACATTCACTACTTCTTCCAGTTCTTCAATTTTGGCTTCAAGATGATCAAAAAATTTGGAAAATTCATCCATAATTTCTTTCAACCTTTTAAATCTCATGCATTGATTCTCAAGATTACTAAAAGAATCCTTAAGTTCCAAATTGAGATTGACATCAGTGGTTAACTGACTATCTCAAGATTTATTTCCTGAAGGTTCTGTCTTTTCAACAGTAACCATCATTGACGCGTGGGATCCAGATTCAAATTCTAGATCTTCTTATTTAATGTATTCACTATCATCAACTTCTTCTTCACAAAAAAAACAATTTCTATGTAATTTCATACTATACTTGAATTCACCCTTATTGAAAAAGACATTCTAAGGCTCTTGCATGTCTGCAACATCATTTTCTTCATCATTGAACTTTCTTATGTACCGAGAGGTAATGTTCCGAACTCATCCTCCATAGAAACAAGACAATGGAAACTTACCATCGAATTTACCTTCTCCCTTCATGAATTTCCTGGCAATGAGAGAAAGAAGATATCCTTCCTCATTATCTTCATCAACATTATTTACTAAAATTTGTAGTTTGTCTATGGATTTGAATGTCATTTCATTGCTGACATGTACCATCACATCTTTGGGATTTACTCTCATTTCATATTCCACAAGACTACTTGAAAGATCATCGAGAGAAATTATACATAGATCCATTTCCTCAAGGGATAACACTTTTGGGTTGTAAAGAGGTTGAAGTATTCTCAAAATTTTCATCAGAATATCAAGGTATTTGATTTCTTCTCCAATCCCTAGAATTGCTATTACTTATTCAGTAATACAATTGAATAAGGAATGTGCATTCTCATCAGGATGCATCTTCATATCATCAAACCTATTGTGTAGGACTTGTAGTTTTGTTTCATTCACTTTTTTGTCTCCTTCATATATATTCTCCAATTATTCCCACATAGACTTTTTTGGATTACATCTCATCACCATTAAATATATCTAATAATAAAGTGCCATAGTGAGAGAATTTAGCACTTTAGCATTTACATCATGCATCTTCCTATTTGTATCAGTCACAGACAACCATGTTTGATCTGTTACTTGTATTCTTTGAGCTATAGAAAAATAACATTCATTCCAAGAGATCTTAGATGAGATCTCATCCTATTATTCCATATCTGATAGTTTCTTCCATCAAATAAAGTAACTCCCCTTAAATTTACTAAATTCTCCACGATATAAATGAAGGGGAAGATTTAACACCCACAACCTCACCTCTAATACCATTTAAAGGACCCCGGAACAACCTCGGAGAGATTTTTTGAATTAGGTTGTCAACATTTTCTTTTGAACTGATAGATCTTGATCCCAAATTAGTAGGAAAATGTTAAACCTATTTGATGCGATAGATTAAAAAACAAAATACCAAATCTAAAGTGATAACACAATAATTTTCTTGTGTTTCACCAGAAAAGGCTAGTTCAATGATCAAACGCCGATAGGTTGTCAATTGTACCAAAGTACACTATTCTTCACTATTTCTGGATTAAAAAAGTTTCAAAAATAGTCACTTTGTGTCTGGAACACCTCCTTTATAAAAGTTCAGGGATATCTTACTACACCATCAGATCACTTCCATCGACTCCACCTAGATCATTGCATTGGGAGAAGTCTTACACAGTTTATTGAATTGAATGTCTCTTCAAAAGATTGGCATTTAAGACATTGTCTCTGTGTAGTATGAGACACTTCCTTCATTGAAGTCCTGAAAGGATGCACTTGGAATAACTTAATGAACAACCTGAATTTCAAAAGAAAGTTAGAATCTTAACACTACATTTGCGTACAACATCTACCTTTTGTGCACAAGATCTACTATTGTTCCCAAGATTTGAGATTTATCATCTAAAGTGACCTTAGAACAACATGGATATTTCATGAATCTATACTACAAGGTTCACTTTGCCTTTTTAGACTAAGGAAAATCTTTCATGCCATATTAACTTTATAAAAATCTTCTGTGAAAAAAGCTTTCACACAGTGGATCAATCAGATCTTCATTGGAAAATAATTAAATATTCCATGGGGGTAGCCGCCTATTTAGAGGCCCGGATGACCCTGTTCTAATATTTCCAACGTTTCTTCATCAGTGTGTATAAGATTCTTTCTGAGTGTGAAAACACCATTTTGACGTCGCATTGGGAACATAAGATTATTCCGCACAACCTCATATTTCGTGCCTATTTAAATCTTGCGTGCACTTTTTATCTTTTGCATATTTTTATGCACTGATCCTAAAACAGGCATTGCACAGAAGTTTCCAAGAACCCATAAATCTTTCACACTAATCCCTTTGCCAAAAACACTTTTCTTCATATTCTAATTTTTGTACCCAAAAATTTGTCAAGCACTGGGAAATGATGACACTTTCAATATTGTTGTCTGCTTGAACTGTATGATCCCTTTTCTTATAAACTGCCTGATATTACATTAAGTATTTTAAACAAGCACAAACCATATCCTATTTCTATCATAGAAAATCCTTGGTACCAACATCAATAACATCAATTTTAACATCATGTTTTTATAACAGTCGGTACCCAAACTATGCATGCATGCTAATAGAATCAAGCATGCATGACAAGGGTCCATAAATACAATATAAAATCATAACACAAGATATTTTAGGTCAATGTCCAATAAATAAATAGTGAAATATGATTATATATGTGATTCATCACAATAAAATGGAAAAAATAAAAAATAACGGGAGGGAAACCCACTAAGAAACACTAATATTTGATCTTCTGTTGTTTGGGATGAAGATAAGAGTTTGAGGGCTGGAAACACTCCTGACAATGCCCTAAATTAATCCAAGATTCAAGAGGAATGTATGATAGAAGTATAGGTTTGAGGGTCCACATATATTTATAGACATTCTAAAAAAACAAGTCTAATGAACAAACTCATGTTGGCATCCTATCTAACACAGAACCCACAAGACCCAATTCACCACAAGGCCCAATGGGTGTTCCAGATCCCCATTGGCTGGTGAAAAGTACCTAGTCAACACAAGAAAACCTTGGGAATGGTTTTTCCAAGACCAAATATACAACAATGTAATAAATAAATAAAAAATATAAAAGAAATAAAAAATTATCCAAATAGGTCATAACCATCTACCATAATGAAACCCATTATCATATTCTTGATTGAGAACCACAACAAAAGGTATAAAAAGTTATATATAAAAAATACAAAACGAGAAAAAAATAAAGAAAACTATAAACCAACTCAACCCAATCTAGAACTATCACCATGAAACCTATGATTTCCCCCCACCACCCATCTCACACCACATCATCCATGAAGAACAAGAAGGATTCAAATGAGGACCTAGAACATGAAATTTTATAAGTATGAGCTAAAAATACCAATAGACCACCATAACCCTCTAAAATAATGAAATTAATTTAATAAGGAAATTTATCAATTATAGTTCGAAAATAAATATATAAAGTGATATTTACATATATAAAATGCATGGGAATCAAAAAAAATATCCATAATATAATTTCAAATTATTTTCCCTTTATTTCCTAAAATCAAACACACTCATTTTCAAAAAAACAAATCTATCAGCCAAAGCCATTTCAAAACCACACCAACAGTTAATATATCTAAAAATTAGCAAACACATTTTTTATCTAAATTAAAATGGTTACTTTAAAACATTTCACCAAACAAAACCATTTTTAAATATGAAACCCTTTTCGAAATCCACATTAAATTTATCAAATAAGAATCATTAAAAAAATTCAAATTAGGTATTCAAAAGCATCTTGGAAAAATACTTTTCAAAGGAAACAAACCAACTCACATAGATTAATAAAAACAAGTAAGAACTACATATATATATCAAAAGGAATATAACATGAAACATAGTAACAATAGGTGTCATTATAATGAGAGTATAGGGAAATGAAACAAACAAATAGTTGATCAAACTCCCCTCAATCAATAACTCTTAGAGAAAAACAAATTTGGCATGACCCTACTAATAGTCAGTAATGCATCATGCATTTAACCCTAAGGGTATCACCACCCAAAATTTCAACCATCATATGCTAAGTCCATACTATTATCCATGTATAATGAACCAGAATTTTCATACATGGATATTACATCCTTTTTGTGAAACATTTCATACATCATACAGTCACAAACCCAAATATTATATTTGTTTAGTGCCTTTGGGAGCTTAGAACATAAACATCTAGTCTGGTGGAAGATCTCAAATTTTTCCCACAAAGATCATTATCTTTAGCAATCCTAATTTAAACCATTATTTATAACTAGGGGAAAGGGAACATGAAATGGGTTAGATTAGATGCATGTTAAGGGAAAACAAGGGACATATGTAACTATAAACATGATAATAAGTGTATAAAAATGATTATGAAAATATAAGATCATAACCTACATATCAAAGATCATATAAAAGACTCATGTAATAAATATTGTATGTTCATAATACATGAATCATAAGGGAATCAAGAGCATAATCTATGAAATCCTAACATAAGAATATAACATGGAATTCGTGTTAGACACATGAACATTTAATATCATTCTCTAAATGTCATTCCACATTTCCAAAACATAACAGGGCACTTAATATGGATGACCCCTACTGGTAAGGATACACCACTATCTTCAGTCGCAGTCATTTCCTTATAAGGGATAAGTTTTCCTAACTTCCCATAGTGGTTCGGGTTTCCCCATATTCTATATTGGATCAAGCTTGCAGACTTATTTCCCATCATTATCTCATTAGATATAAATCATTAACCAAGTCATTAGTGGTAGATATAGATCCGACCCATCACATAATCAAAATCATACATAGGTGTTCGATAAGAACATATATCATTCATAATATCAGAACCCATGGAATGAGATCAGTTTCATAAACATTATTCAATCATAACACAACCCATGGAAAAGAAATAAGATTCATAAATATCATTCCATCATAAACATATACCTATATTAGAAATAATAAAATTTATATCATTGAATAAAACCCCATTGAAGCATATTTAAGATCAAATAATGTTATCTTAGATCGAAAATATTTTTGAGAGTTCACTTCAAAATAATTCGGCAGGAAAATAATCTTTCAACTTTGAAAACATTTTCTTTTTCTTAAAATATAATTTACTTTTAAAAGAATAAAATTTTTTCAAAAATAATCCTTTAAGATTATAATGGAATCTTAAAATAATTAATTCATCATATGGTATAAAATTCTATTCATTCTGCATACCTTAAAAACATTCCTTTTATACTTTTCTGAAAAAGTTGCAAAGTACCTCATTTGGAAAATGACAAAAATAATAATTCAAGAATGTGAAGTAAAAAATAAAAAATGGTTAAAAATGAATTTAAACATATATAATGAAATTCTAAAAATAATTTCATTTTTTTATAAAATATGGATATTATTGATAAATATTCTCCAATAGAGACCTAAAACAAAACAATCCCATATATTGATGAGATTATGAAATAAATAATCATCACTTTGAAATCAGTAAAATCATATTCTCCATGAAAGAAATAAAATAATATATATATTAAAATACCATAATCTAATAGATAGGACTAATAAAATACATTAATGTGCTGTAAATACACCACATAAAAGAAACAAGTAGTGTATAATGCAGGTGTCCCACTGGAATAAAAGTGAGGCAAAACCCATTACGACTATAGTAACTTTTGATTCTAGATCCCCATGAAAGAATAAAATAAATTGAAATATTTAATATCATTAAATAATTTAAATTCATGATATAAAATTTCATAGATAAATATATACACCACGTTACATGAATAATTAGTGATTATCGTATATATCTCACAAAGATAATGTGATATGATAAATCTATTACCTTAAGTATTGACATCCTTTATAGACATTCCAACTTTATATATAATAAATATAATTTCATTATAAACATAAAAAATAACCATATTAATAAATATAATACCATATATTATTTACATATAACTTTATATTACTTGATTATTAACATTTCTGTTTTAAAGATATGTTTCGATAATAAAGGTTTTATTTTTCGTTCATGTTTCAATTTGTTATCATTGGTCCTCAAACATAGATGATGATTAAATAATATTTATAATGATAAAAATTATATTCATTTCAAATATATATTTGTTCAGTATATATTTATTCATGCTGATTCATAAAAGTTATAGATATAAAATAAAATACACCGTTCATGTAGAAGGTTGGATGTATGTACACATGAACGATGTTTTCATTTTGATGTAATATTAAAAAAAAAATTATATGATATATTATAATTAATGTATAATTTTAATGTTATATATATCATTTATATTGATAAAATTCATCCTTATTACCACCCATGTGAAATATAGATGAAAAATGAATCACATCACGTCATGGGGATGGTAAGTCATATGTACGCATGGGAAACGTTATCATTTCCCAAAATATTATGTGGTAAAAGGTAGATATGATATTATAATTAAAAAATTATAATAATGTCATAAATATATGATATAAAAATTAAACCCATCATATTTCTCACTCATAAAAGATGGTGATGGAAGATGAATTTTATCGTTATGTAGAGACGGTAAGTCGTGCATACGCACAAGTAATACTTTCACCTCATGTTCAATGGGGAATGGGACGTATAATGGTGTATCCATAATAATAATAAAATTTTAGAATATTTTTTATTATGAAGTTATTATTTTATGATATATATAATATACATATTTGAGGTAAATAAGAGTATAAAAACTGAGTGATCGGTTAGAGTAACTACCACTTCTTCAAATGGCCCCTTTAGATCTCCTCTAAATGACTCTAGAGTTAGTCTTCTGGAAATAAAAAAAATGTCTAGATTGTGTTTAGGGAAGTGTAGTAAATAATATTTCATATATTGGTCAACATAGAATGGTCAAAGTGCTGAAATGACATGAGGGAGGAGGTCTGCTTGTATAATGAAGGTGTCGGTCCATTTTGGAAACTCTCAAATCTATTAATTTAAAATAAATACAAACTCAATCCAAATACATAAAATTGGTCATATATTAAATTATAAGATGAGATAAGGTTTTAATATAATGATAAAATAAATTTTATATAATTTTTATGTAATTTAAACCTTATCTTATTTGTTAACCCTTGGTCAACCTATTTTAATTTTAACTACGGTAACAATGTTTTTAAAATTAAGAGGATTTAATTTTTAAATATAATGTTTTAATTGGGTCTTAAATGTTAAATTTATGATATTGTAGTCCATAAATTATCATATTTATCTTTATTAAGTATTTTTACAATTTCTTACTAATTTAATCAAATATTTATTTCATAAAATATCATTAGTGTCAATTTTAACACAATTTATTACACTGAATTTAATATAATCCATACAGTAAGATAACATCGAACCAATTCATGTAAGAAACTTATAATAATTTATATTTACCTATAAAATTTATTTTTTTCCTTAATCATGTCAAATTATATTTCTTTTAATATTTATAATATCATTTAATTGATTGTTTCATTAATTGTGTAATTATTGCATCATCATTTTGTTATTATTTAAAATAATTATTTCTTCACTAAAAATGAAAACTAAACTTTTATGATGTATATAATAATTTTATATTTCTGAATAATAAATATAGTAGAGATTTTCTTCAATTTAACCTCATATTAAAAATATTATACATATTAAAAAAAGAGTGCCACATTTTTTCACTCCCATCGAGTTTAATAATACTTAAGTCCTTTTCATGAAAATTTGTACATTATATCATTAAATGTCTATCATTATTTTATAAGGGTATAAATAACTTCATAATAAACATTTTTGAATGTGTTATGATGTTTTTTTGAATATTTATAATTTAATTTTTACCATTAATTATCTTATTTAAACTTAATAGTGGTAATAAAAATTACAAAAGATACTATTCGTATTTTCCAAAAATAAAAGTTACATATTTACTAAATTTTTAAAATTTTATTCCAAATAGGGGATCCATTTGTTATAATTCAAAATACAAAATTGGATAAATTTAATTTAAAATTATTTCTATACATGAAAAGAGAAAACGAGGTTTTAAAGTAAAAACATCCCAAAAATTGACATGTATTTATATACATATTAAATTTAAAAATTTATTCCAATGAACTAAATTGGATAAAATGATACAATATTGATCAAATTATAATTTAAAAACTATAAAATATATAATTAAACACTCTAAATTATTTTGATGAAAATTTTATTTTAAATTAAAATATCATATTTTTCAATATTCATGAAAACATGAAACTTATTAGAAAAATTCCCAAAACTCAAGCAATGTAAATTTTGATAATCCACTTTTAAGGAAAAAGTTTATTTTTCCATATAAAAAATATAAGTGTAAAAATTTATATTTAAAATGGTTTCTTTAATAAAAGGTGAAAAAATTACCCTTTTGAAAAATTCAACATTTTATACATAAAATTTGATTTATTATTATATTTTACCTATCAAATATATTGGATGATCATCCGAAAAATGATTGAATATATCATATATAAATTTTATTGAAAACAATCATCAATAGTGTTTATTTTAATTTATTATGATAAAATTGTGTTTGTACATTGAAAAATAGTTTTCTTAGAAAAATAAATTTAATTGTTTTGAAATAGTTCTTACATTAATTTCTATATAATTGAAAACTAAAGGATTAATTTTATATACATGTTTAAATTATATTTTCTTAATTTTGTTAAAACCATTTTTAATTTCCATTCAAATGGTTTTGTGGTAACTATAATAACATTTTAATTAAAATATTAATAATATATTGTAGTTTTATAAAACTCGATATTGAGTGTAACAAAAGCTATCAAAAGAAATCGACATTTTTTATAACAGAAGCAAAACATAGTGTTGTGTGTATTGAAATATAATTTAAGTATTTCATGTAGTGAAATCTAAACTTGATAGTGTGTATAACACAACACAAAATTAGTTATTTCATATAATAAAAGATGTATTTAGTTCTATGTGAGATGTAAAATATTGAAAAGATTAAATTAATTGGAAAAATTATATTTCAAAAAATATTGATGTGTTACATTCTTCTTGTTTAATATTAGTTTCCTCAATGAAATTAATTTAGTATATCATAGGTTTAATACTTAAAAGTTTGATTCATATAAGCCCACATCAAAAAAAATTAATACTAAAACTTGCTTTTAAAAAGTGAAAGTTGAATACTTAACGATTATCCACAGTAACTCATAACTGGGATTACACATAGGAAAACATAGGATTCAAGTGAAAACATGGAAATTCAAGAGAAATATAATCTTAATGTTCTGATGGAGAGTGATATTGAATATGTTTAAAATAAAATTACCAATCACATGGCCGTAAATCTATTATGATCTCAGAGAAATGTTTATTCATTAGAAAAGAAGGATCTAGGATAACATTTTTTTTCTTTAAGATCCTTTACCTAGAGTTGGATAATTTTAATGAGAAAACATACATTTTTTATTTTAACAAAATGTTATCCAATGATGTGCCTTGATAAATTTACTCTTTATCACTTTTTCTAATAAATGAAACTGAATTTATGATTCTTAATTCTTTAGAAGATCACTAAATCCATAGAAGGATGTAGTATTCCTTTTTTATTAATATCAGAACAATAAAATAGGTTATGTAATATGAATAAATCCTTATATGGAGGGATAATACTTTAATCTCTAAAATCTCATCCAAATTTCAACACAAATAATTTCCTCAATGGTTACATTTATAATCCCTCCAAAAGAATAAAATCCAAGACTTCAAAAATAAGGTAACTAGCCTTCAAAAATCATCACATCATTAGTCCCCCAAACGTAGTGATGTATCTATTAATTATCACATAGAAAACATGTGAATAAAATCAACATGTATTCTCTTGAAACATGGTAACTACCATAAATACTTATTGAAAACATGCATTATTTTTTAATATAATGATTATTGGATATATTCTTTAAGTCAAAAAATGTCAAAAACTACATATCTGATAGCATAAACCAATTTCTCAACAAATCCTTAATCAAATCAAAAGTAAATAGTACGATCTAATTTACTTATTCATATCAAACAAATATTTATCCATACATCATTATCACATAATTATGAACATATTAATGGATATATTTCCATTAATATTGTGATTCCCATTAATATCACCTTTACACTAAATCAATTCTCTAAGCATTCAACATTATTCAACATATACTTTTCAATAATTAATGAAAAACTTATACTGAAAATAATTATATATTTCATGATTCATTTAATATAATCTTTGAATTCCAAAAGGTATAAATTTTAATTATTCAACTTTTTCATAAACCATTACTCGCGATTTATCATATTATTTTATCCTAGTATATGAAATAGGAATCATGTTTTAAGGTTCCTCAATATCAATCTAATTTTTCTTCATATGTTTAATGTAAAAAATACTGTTAGAACATCCCATAACTTTACCCTATCATTTTTTGGTCTCTTTATCCTCAGTAGTATAACCAATACTTATACCTCCATCCTAATTTTCTTCATGAGATTTCCACATAGGACATTGATTCTCATAATATTCATAATTTCCACATCTGAAACATTTAATGTTAACCATGTTCTTTCTAGTTTCTACTATTGACTAAGACCAGAATGCATAGTGTGATAAACCCTAATCATAGTGGTTAAACCACATAATGATGGAAAATTACCTATAATATTTCAATATATGACACATGAGGTTTAATATTAGGTTATTCTTGATTATTATTGAAACTCTATGTTTGTAACTTATACATATCATTGTAACCTATACATAGGATTGTAACCTATACGTAGGATTATCCTTAGATACATCCAAGGAAATATCCATAGAAATGTATCTAGGTTTATCCCTAAATTTTTATCATCCTAGTCTCCACAGTTTTAATAATCCCTTACATAGATACCAAAAATAATTACCCAGTAATTTCATACATGGATATTACATATTTAATGTGGAAAATTTCACACATTTTACGATCACACTCCCAAGAAACATATTAGTTTAGTGCCTTTGGAGACTTAAAACACATACTTATTTTCAAGTGGAATATCTTCAATTTTTTCCACAAAGATATTTACCTTTATTACTTTTACATAAAACCTTTCTTCATAACATAGGGAGAGGAAACATGAAAAAGGTGAGCATAGATGCTCGATGAGGGTAAGAAAGGTACATATGTAAGCATAAACTTGTGAATAAGGGTATGAATACATGATCATGAAAATATAAAATCACAGCCTACATATCAAAGATCGAATAAAAGAGTTATGGAATAAATATTAGTAGTTTATATGACATGATTCATAAGGGGATCCAGATAATATTGTAAGAAATCATGACACAAGAATATGACATTTAATTTGTGGCAGACACATAACCATGTAATATCATTCCCTAAATGTCAAGGTGTATTTCTAAGTATTAATATGGAAATTCATGGGGACTACACCTATTAACCGGGACATACCAATATCCCTAGTCACATTCCTTTCATTGTAAGGGATATAGTGTCCCTGTTTTCCTATAGTGGATCTGGTTTCCCCATATTCTATAGTAGATCAAGCATGCCAACTTCATTACAATAATAATCTCAGGATATATAAATCATTACCTAATGCATTGGAGGGATATATAGGTCCCATCCATCACATAATGAAAACCATACAAATGTGTTCCGTAGGAACATAAATCATTCATCATATCAGAACCTATGCAATGAAATAAGTTTCATAAACCTCATTCTATCATAACATAACCCATAGAAAAGAAATAAGTTTCATAAATATCATTCCATAACAAACATAAAACATTCCCTGAAATAATAAAAATGGCATCATTGGTTGATATCCTTAGTAAAACATACATGAAATAAAATAATGTTATCTTGTATGAAAAATAATTTTTATACATCACATAAAAATATTTCTTGATGAAAATTTCTTTTCTGCTTTGAAAAAATTTACTTACTTAAAGTGTCGTAAATTTTTAAAATAAAACATTTTCATTTAAAATAAACTCATAATATTATAAAGGAATCTTCAAATTATTATTGTTTCATAAAAAGAGAAAAACAAATCCTGTAGTATAAATTAATAAAATACTCATTCCATACTTTTTCAGGAGAAGTCACAAAGTACCTCATTTGGAAAATGACAAAAAATAATAATTTCAAATCATGCAGTAGAAAATTAAAAATGGGAAAAATATATTGAAAAATACATAGGAGAATAAAAAAAACATATTTTAGTTTTTTTTGAAAACATGGACAAAGATGATAAACATTTATGAAGGGATACTAAAATCGAAACAATCCAAAATATTGACAAGATTTTGAAATAAATACTCATCACTTTACAATCAATAGAATAATATTCCCCATGAAAGAAAGAAAATTATTTGGACATTAAAATATTATAGTCATCTATAGAACACTCATAAAAGACATTCAGGGAAAGTATATACACCATGTAGAAGAAACAAGTAGTGTATAATTTGGGTGTCCCACGTGAATAATAGTGAGACAAAAATCCCTTACTACTAGATTAACTTTTCAATCCTGAACCCCATGGAATAATATTTTAAATTGAAAAAATTAATAAATTTTAATAAATTAAATTCATGATATAGCATTCCATATAAAATATATACATGAAACAATAATAATAAATGGATATTATCGCATATATCTCACAGAGATAAAGTGAGATGGGAAATCCCTTACCTTAATTACGGACTTCATTCATAGAGGTCAAAACCTCCAGCATAGTAAACATAATTTAATTATAAATATACCACATAACAATATTTATATTTATAAAAACACATATTATTTTATTTAACTTTATATTTTTCTCTTATTAACAATTCCTTATTAATGTTTTGTTTCAAGTAATAAATGTCTTGATTTTCATTTATGTTTTGACTTGTTATCCATGGTCCTATTACATAAATCATTATTTAATTATCCACCTAATGATAAAAATGATATATATATCATATATATATATATATATATATTCATTATATATTTATTCATGGTGATTCATAAAATTTAGAGATAGAAAATAAAATACACCTTTCATGGAGACGGTAGGCCGTACGTACGCAAGAACACTGTTTTTATTTTCTTATAATTTTAAATGAAATAAAACTAAAAAATATATTATAATTTAAGAATAATTTTTATTTTATATATATCATATATATTCATAAAATTCATCCTTATTACCATCCATGTTAAATATATATGAAACTTTAATCACATCACATCACGGATCTGGTAAGTCAAATGTATGCACGAGTGATGTTATCATTTCCCAAAATATTAGGTGATAAAAAGGTAGATGTGATATTATCATTACATAAGTATAATAATTTCATAAATATACTATATAAACATTAAACCTATCATAAAAACACCTCAAAAATATTGTGATGAAAGATGAATTGAATCGCTATGTGGAGACTGTTGGCCATACGTATGCATGAACAGTACATTTACCTCTTGTTCAATGGGAAAGGGTATGTATAATGGTGTGTTCATAATCATGATAATATTTCAGAATAATTAGTCTGATGAAATTATTATTTCATGATATATATTATATATTTTAAGTAGGTATAGAAGAGTATAAAAAGTGAGTGATCGGTTAGAGCGATTATCTCATCTTTGAAACGGCACCTTTAGATCTCCTCTAAAGAACTATAGAGTTATCCTTTTGGAAATACCAGAACCTCTATAATGTGTTTAGTTAAGTTTATAAGTGTATTCTATAGATATTTCTCATTATTGAAGGCTGCAAGTTATGAAATGGGATGAGAGAGAAGGTTTCCTTTTATAATGAAGGTGATGGGCAGTTTTAAAAACTCTAAAAAATATTAACTAAAAATAAATATAAAATCAATACAAATACCTAAAAGATGACATATATCCAAATATAAGATGTTATAATTTTTTAATATCATCAAAAAATAAATTTTATATAGTTTTCTATTTAATTTTCAACCTTATTATTTTTATTAACCCTTAGTTAACATAATTAAATTGTAACTATGGTAACAATGTTTCTAATATTAAGAAGATGAAATTTTAACATAAAAAGTTTTAATTGGAACATAAGTGGTATATTTATTATATTTTTTACCATAAATTTTCATATTTGTCCTTATTTATTGTTTTTATTATTTTTTTCTAATTTAATAAAATATTCTTTTCATAAATTGTCATTAGTGTCAATTTTGAAACTATTCATTATATTGACTTTAATAAAATCAATAAAGAAATTTAATTAGAGAAAATTAATTTAATACACTACTAATATGTCACTTAACATATAAATTTTTTTATCACCTTAATTAAATCATATTATGTTTCTTTTAATATTTAAAATATCATTTAACTGATTGTTTTATTATTTGTGTAATTACCACAATGTCATTTTGTGATTATTTAAGATAATTATTTCATAACTAAATATTAAAATTTAAATTATATGATGAATATAAAAAAATTATTTTTCTGAATAATATATATATTTTATAATATCTTTAATTTATCCCCATATTAAAAATACTATACTTATTAAAAGTAAGAGTAGAACAATTTGTCAATCCCTTTAAGTTTAAAAATACTTAAGTCATTTTCCTGAAACATTATTCAGTAAATCTTTCAATTTATGTTTTTATATGTTAAGGATAGAATTAAATTCATCCAATAACATTGGGAAATGTGTTATTGTTGTTTTGTAATATTTAAAAATTATTTTTTACCCTTAATTATGTAATTTACTCTTAACCATGGTAATAAAAATTACTAAAGTTATTATCATATCGTCTAGAAATAAAAGGGAAATATTTACTAAATTTAGAAATTCTTATTCCAAATATGGATTCTATTTTATCAAATCAAAAAAAATAATTTCCTAAAATTAATTTCAAATTAATCTCGTTGATGGAATGAGAAAATAGGGTTTTAAATTAAAATTATCTAAACGATTGGCACATTTTTGTATCCAAATTAAATGTGAAATTGATTACAATGACCTAAATTGGATTAAATGAAAAAATTTAGTTTAATTATACTTTAAAACCAATAAAATATATACTTAAACACTAATTAATTATTTTGATGAAAAATCAATTTTCAATTAAAATTTTGTTCTTTTTCATTATTCATTAAAATATTAAACTTATAAAAAAAATTCAATAAAATTAGACCAAATTAAATTTTGATATCCTTCATTTAATGAAAAGTTTATTTTTTCATATAAAATTATAAAAGTTTCAAAAATTATTTCTATAATTTGTTCCGTATTAAAAGGTTGAAAATCACTCTTTTGAAATATAAATCATTTTATTTATAAAATTGGATTTATTTTTATCTAATTCCTATAAAATATTTTGGATGAATATCCATTACAATTGAATGAATATTTCAAATATAAATTTTATTAAAAATATTCATAAATAGTTTTTTGATTAATTTATTGAGATAAAATGGTATTTGTACATAAAAAAATTGTTTTCTTATAAAATTAATTTCTTTATTTTCATATAGTTTTTAATTTCATTTATAGATAATTTAAAATTAAAATATTAATTTTATATACATGTTTAAATAATATTTTCATAATTTAGTTAACCTTTTTTAAATTTCCATTCCAATGGCTAGCTGATAACTATAATAATATTTTAATCAAAATATTAATAATATATTATAGTTCAGCAAAACATAGTCTTGTGTGTAATGAAAGTGATAAAAAGAACACAACATTGTGTATAACATAATCCAAACATAATCTTTTGTGTACCATAAAATAGCCAAATTATTTCATGTAGTGAAAAATTAACTTGATGGTGCATATAATGCAAGAAAAACAAAGTTCTTTTGTTTAACAAAAGCTATATTCAGTGTTGTATGAATAAAAAACATCTAAAAGATTTAATTGATTTAGAAAATAATAATTCACAAAATATTTGGGTGTTACACCAAGTATCCCACACAAGACTAATTGGAATAAAAAACACCACCTTACCCTGGTTCCTTGAACTCCATGTGGAAAACTAGTATCATATGAACTTACTAGAGGAACAAGCTAGATCTTCTACTTTGTACTTGATATCATGTGACTAATAAAGGAATACTAGCTTGACGAAAACAATCCATCCCTAACAAAAAGCAATAACCATAACTAACCTCAATCCTAAAACCTGATAATGAAAACCACCATACTCATTACAAGAACATAAGGAATAATAACAAAATTCACACACAGGTGGAGAAACACGCATCACATTGTGTTTTGAAACCCACACAAGGGGTTCACAAGTGCGCTGAAATCAAGTGGTTTCACTTATTAGTTGAAACCAAGGTTCCAAATGGTATGTCACACCAAAACATGACTCAAAATGTCAAAACCTTTCACATTTTATAAAATATATTCCCAAACAATGTTTGTAAAGGATAAGAAACACCCAATCATTTAAAAAAAGTTCAATGTCAACATTACATAAGGGATCTCTTCTATAATAAGATAAAACATTTCAAAATAGTATATTTCAATCACACCTTTTATAAAAAACACATAAAATATTTCTATAGGTCCAAATAAATCCTACATTTCTTTTAAAATATTTCAAAGATACCCTTAACAAGGGTACTCCTCTTTGAAAATTAAAACAATTCCAAATGACTAGTTATTTCAATTAATTAATTTAGAACAAGACACAATAGAATTTAAGAGGAGGTAAAACCCACACACAATTTAAATCACAATTTTAAATACATTAAATTTCCCCTTTTTCAATCCAATTATATGTCAACACTTCAATTTATAACCAAATTCCTTTTTCAGCCTTAGTTTCACTCATTGAAAAACAAAACTTGCTCAAAACCATTAACGCAACATGAAAACTATTTCATAAATCCTCATGGAATATTATAATAGGTTTATAATAATAAAATATACCATTTTAATCATAAAATCATTGAATTTTCATGAAAACACATTTATTCCAAGCTTGAAACATTAAGAAACAACTTCAAAACACTACAAGGCTATCACATATAATCATACATTCAAAAAATGAATATTTTAAAAGAAAAAACATTCTTAGAATTAAAAAGTGGAAAAATTTCATAGTAACACATATTTTAAGGAATCCAAAAATAGGTTGAGACAACCCAAAACATGTCTCTATTAATAGAGACTACTCTTAATGGATTGGAAACAATGTCTAAAGCACAAAAAAAAATTCCCCATCAATAAAACCACTCAGAACCCTAAAATAAATCCACATGATAACTAGAGATCATGGGTGAATCCAAAAGAAAGAGAGAAGAGAGGTATAATGGAAGGAGGGGGGAAAATTAGGATTAAATCACCTCAATCCTCTTTGAAATAATAAAATAGAGGACAATAATCCAAGGGAAGAAGGTGGTAGACCTCCTCCAAGGCTACCAATGGTCGACCTACTTATGTGGAGAAAAGAGGGGTGAAAACCACTTAATAATCCAGAGGGGTAAAATTTCAAAAAGCCCAAATTTTTAAGTACCTATATTACTCACATTTTTTGTTGTATAGTTAAGAACACTATGCACCAAACATACAGGAGCCATTGTCTCTGAAAAATATTAAGGCAGAGGGTTCCTCCTAAGAGGCCATATGTTTCAAATAAAATGTTCTTCCCACTCCAAACCCACTCCATTCCACAAAAAATCTTTTAGGGTGCCTAGATAGGATTTAAAAACATTACAGGAGTCATGAAAATGATACTATGAATAATTATTAGTCCAAATTAATGGTTTATACACGGTTTAACAAATATTTCACATGTCAAGTGGCACACCAAAAATTCACCAAGGACTCTGCATGATTTCTCTTTGGGACCACACAGATTAGACTTAACTATGCGTAAACCATATTGATAAACCAAAAATAGTTGAAAATAAACTAAAAAGGATCCTCATGAAGTGAGGTCACACAGTTTCCCACTAAAAATACACCTTAAAAGTGCACAGAAGGAAGACCCTAAAACATTTCCATGTTCTAAACCATAACATAATGTAAACACAACCCATAACTTCACACCACAAATTAACATGAAATAAAAACACTAAACATGGGGGTGTCACAAACTATACACCATTCCAATTTAGTTCCCTAAAAAGTATCAATCGAAATGAATGACAATGGAAATTTGAGATCCTAAAAAGGACCTTACCTAGAGAGCCCCTAAACATGGATTAACCTCTAATACAACCACTAAGATCCAAATAATGTTCAAAATTATGATCCATATAGTATAAAATTTCTCCAAGAACAAATGAGATTATATCCTCTAACAAGAAGACCTATGAAGCACGAGAAACCTAACACGGTCTCCCCACCATTTAGAATTCCTATAAAATTATATCCATTTAATTTAGATATCATATAACTAAGTGTAAAAAAGAAACCACTATTAGGAACACATCCCCGAGAAATCACGAAACTATAATAGAAATACACTCTTAACCACAAGGGCTTCCAAACCCCATGGAAGGAATAATAAACACAAAGAGCCAAAAAATAATTAAAAGATCACTCACCTAGGGCCACGAAAGGCATAGGTAACCAAGGATCAACACTATATCATCTTCACATGATGAATCCCAAAAAAATCCTATAGAAAAAAACTAGTTATTACACCACACTCAATTGGTGTATCATACACCCTAGTTAAACAATCATGCACCCAAAGGCCTCTATAAATTCAAAACAAAGATAACTATAGGTCTCAACCTAAATAATAGGCATAACCCAGCACCACCGAGAGAGGTTTTCCTAAAAAAATGATGCTTAGTGAAATGGAACTCACATCCTGGCCAATAAATATCCTAGAGGGTGGGAGATGGGGAATACATTCCTCAACGTAACAACACATAGAAAAAACTAGAAATAAAATTTTCCAACAAAAATTCCTTGAAGGAGACCATCCACAAGGAATATACCAAAAGGAGAAAATATCCACAAAATCCAACCACACAAGATGAAGTTCATGACACCAAAGTGAAAATATAAAAAATAAAGTCCCAAAAAAAACCAACCCATTGTCAAAACGGTCGTACCTAATATTTTCTTTGAAAAAACCAAAATTAAAAAATGACCCTCAAGAAACTGTGGAGGAACCAAAATCCCTCCATTATCAAAGCTTAAACCAACTAATGTGGTCTTGAAATCTCTCACCCCAAAACCTTTAGCTATACCTAGAAAATAAGGGTCCATATTAATCTATTTTAACCACCTCTTTACTTCCAAAATCTATGAAGTTTTTTCATCCACCACACCACCTATAGTCTGGGTAGGCACCGAATCTAATGGGGCCACTATGACCATTCTGGGGGAAACAACAATAATTATAATAACTACCTCACATCATGTACCAATGTAGAAAATAAATGTATATTTCAAAAATAAGGAATCAAAAGAGACACAACACCACCACATAAAAATAAATTCTTCTTTTCAAAACCACTATTAGCAACAGAATTTTTTAATCCACCTGCACAAAGGTATTTCTAGAAAATAAATCCAAAAACCTAAAAAAACAACAATTTTGGAAAACACCCATTTACCAAAAAATGAAATCCATAAAAAACCTTTCATAATATAATTTTACTTTAAGGGCCAAGAATCCAAAATGCTTTGTGAAACTTGTTTCCATTTATCAAAATAGTTAACAAAATTGTCTAAAAACATCCTTTTGAAACACATTATGTTCCCAATACAATAATGGAAACCACCAATTTCATAAAAATTTTCATAAACCCTAGGGAATTAACTCTTAAAATTTATTTAAAACCAAATTTTGAAAATAACATTTTCAAAATACCTTTTTATTTTCCAAAAAAAATCTTGAAACCCAATGGAAAAATAAATACACAAGTATCCAATATAGGACCACATGACCCACATCCCAAAAAGAAAAAAAACTCCTAATTCCACCTCTAACAAGGTAAACACACCTTTGGGGAATCTAGAGTCAAGAGAATCCCAAGTAGTCTGATCGGGGAAGAAGTGATGTCATGCATGCTTCATCCATGTTTGTTTGGACCCCATGTTTAAATTATGTAAAACACCCTACTATGTTGATATAGTGAACCAAAAAAACCACAATTTTTCCCAATCCAATTCGTAGTTCAATTTATTTCTCCTTCCACCATAATTTCAATGAGTATCCTCCAATATTATGTGCATTCTCAATGTGAATCCAATAATCAACCACAATAAGGTATATCATAAACAACCAAAAACATTCTAAAATTCCTAATTTTAAACCCATGTTCCCTTGTAATATTGAGGTTAAAATTACAAAAAGATAATTAGACCCTTCCCACCCTTCCCTCACAAGCTTCAACAACCTTAACCTCAATTATATCATGACATCCCCAAATAAAAAAGGGAAACTACATAAGTTATGTTTTCTACTGATGGGAACCCAAAAAAATATGATACCATTTCATAATAAACCTGTCAGGGCTACCATCATATGCATAACTTGACTTGATTTCCTTCAATGATCGAAGGGAATTCTCGATCCACATGATCTGGAAATAAGCACCTGGGTATTTGGGTATCACTTAAACTCCTTTAGGAATGTTTTTTCTAAAATCATAAATACAATATTATAATAAGTAAAAAATGATATAAATAAAATTAACTGCATGAAAAATAGGTCATAACCAACTACCATGATCCAACCCCTTTTCATATACAATATCAACATAAAAAATAAAATATACAGCTAGGAAGTACATAAAATATACAACACTAGCTAAAACTAAAATAACAACAATACTATGTAATACATTCCTGATAAATCACCATATAAGCTCCAGTTTCTCTTCACAACCCATCTCACCCTGAATCAGGCACAATGAATAGTAATGGTCTACCTGAGAACTTATAATTATAAATTTTTTTGGAATGAGCTTAAAAACCTAGTGGTTCACCACAACCTGATGAAACTATGCAATTTGTTACATTAGGAAAATCATTAATTATAGTTTAATAATAAATCAATAAATTATTCTTTACATATATACAAATCATTAAAAATAAGATAATTCCATAAATAAATTTGAAAACTTATTCCATTTGTTTCTCAAAATTTAACACATCGCTTTTGAAAAAAGATCCACCATCCAAAGTCATTTCAAAACCACACCCAACATTAATATTTCTAAAAAACATCTCATTATTGATTTATCTAAATGAAAATGGTTACATTTAAATATTTCAGTAGATAAATATATATTTAAACACAAAACCCATTTAGAAATACACTTTAAATTATTCATATAAGAGTCTTTAAAAAATTAAAAATAGGTTTTCAAAAACACATTTTTAGTGTAAATAACCAAACTAACATAGGTTAACCACAACAATAAGGATCCATATATATATCACAAGGCATATAAAAATGAAACATAATAAATTAATGTGTTTTTATAATTATACCATGGGAAATAATTTAAACTTACACTATATAAAACTCCATTAAATCAATAACTCACAAAGAAAACAACTGTTTCATGGTCCTACCTAAAGTCACTAACATTACAAGCATCTAAAAGTAAGGTTATAACCACATTAAATACCTAATAGCTTATATTATGTGTATATCTTTATCCATGTATCCTACACAAGCCTCATTGCAAGGACAACCCCCTATATAGCCCTTATTTTTTGCATTACTAGTGGGAAACTAAGGTGTTTGAAACAAATAGACTAACAAGATAGATCATTCACATAGTACCCATCATCCCATGACCAATAAAGGAAATGAGGATTAGTGAAAAAATTCCATGTTTAGCAAAAAGGTATAATCATTACTACCATCACCCCCTAACACCGAATAATGAAATTCCCCACACACATAACTTGAACCTAGGCATAACAAACACATTCCCACACAAGGGGAGAAACATACATCACATAGTGATCACAACCCCACACAACGGGTACAAAAGTATGGGGTTTTACTCATCATTTTAAACAAAGGTTTCCAATGGGCCTTTGACACCTAAAAAATGCTTGGAAATTCATTCCCTTTAACATTACATATAATACATTCCAAACATCATTTATAATTTTTTGAAAAAGAATGAGAATTAAAATTATGTCAAAGACACCGTAACAAAGTAGATCTCTTAATTAAAAATAAAAAAGATGGGAAATGTCATTATTTTCATCCCACTATTCCTAAAACACCACTTCAAACATTTTTAATTAGTTAAATTAAATCATCCATTTCTTTTAAAAAGATTCAAATCTCCCCTTAAACAAGGGTATTCTTCTTAGAAAACCAAAACAAGGAAAAAAGGCCCTCTAATTCCATTAAATCATTTAAAAAAATATTCCATCACATTTCAAAAGGGATAAATAACTGAAAACTTTTATGTCAACATTTCAGATACATTAAAACATCCTTTTTTTAATCCATATAGAGTTTTACACTTCAATTTAAAACCAAATTCACTTTTCCACCTTGTGATCACTCATTGAAAACCAAAACATAGTCAAACCCCTTTACACCACATGAAACCCATTACAAAAGCCCATAATGACTTTTAAAAGAGGTTTATAATAATAAATAATTTTATTTCTATCATGATAACATGGAGTTTCCATGAAAACCAAATTATTTCATGCTTAAAACAATAAGAAATGGCTTCAAAACACCATAAGTATATCACATATAATCTTATATTCATATAATGGGAATTTAGAAAGTGAAATCATACTTATAATTCCAAAATAGAAAATGTGCATATTAACACCAACATGAAAGTTGAAGAAACTAAGTTGATACATATAAAAACATTTCTCCTTCAATAGATACCACACCCATAAGATTAAAAATGGTGTCAATACAACCTAGTAACCAAAATCCACATATTTATAATAAACTATAACACTAAAATCATGCCACATTATCACTATGGTTAATGGGGGAGGAAAAAATAGCATAAAAGATAGGGAGAATGGAAGGAGGAGGAAAATGGGGAAATAACTCATCTCAACCCTCTTTTAAATCATCCATGGAAGGGACATAGTCTAAGGGAGGAAGGTGGTGAAGCTCCTATAAATATTCCAATGGTTTGCTAACTCATGTGGGGAGAAGAGGGGTGAAATACCCTTAAAAATAGAGAGGGTTAAAATGGTAGGATAAAAAAATTAAACACTTATACAATTCATATGGTTTCCTCACTTGGTTAGGAAAACTGTGTGCAACCTTACAAGTGTCACTTCCCCCATAAAATCATAAGTTACACAGTTTTCGTGAGAGGTCTTATAATTAGAAAATATCATGAGCCACACTCAAAAACCACTTTAATCCTCGCATGTCCTTCAATGGTTCTATGCATAGTTTTGAAAACCATGTGAAAGGTATTAAAATGTATCTATAAAAAATAACAGTGTTGATCACATGCTTGCTACATAGTTTAATAAACCATCATGCACCAGACCTCAGACACACCAAGGACCCCACAATGTTTCTATTTGGGGATTCTTATTTTGGGAATAAATTTTTAATCCCATGATGATAAAACTTGTATAGTTCAAAATTAACTAAAAAGGACCATCATGAAAGGAGTTCACATGGTTTCTCTCTAACCATGCGCCTTAACCATGCATAGAAGGAAAACCCTAAAAAACAAGTTATAAATCATAACTCTATGGAAACACAACCCAAACATCCAAATAACAAAATAACATCAAAAGAACAAAACTGTGACATGTGGGTGTCATGATATGTGTTATGAAACATCACATAGGTACATGGAATAATGGGCCCCAAAACAGAAATTACTTCGACATAAAAAAGTTGGTTATTCCCTAGTGGTTTCTAGTAAAATGGGCATCCAAAATCCATTGCATGTTAAATGATGAGATCCTATAAAACAAGGAAATTGAATATGGTGAAATGGACATCACTATACCATACACTCCAGACCATCATAAGTACACTACGTTGTCACCACATATCAATGATATAGTGACCCCAAAATTGGTAGAACAATTAAACTCTACCTTTGAGCCTCCACACTAAAGCCCATGCTCTACACTGCAGCCATGCAAAAATTTCTACAACCAACAAAGCCAACCACTATACTGAAATTATCTATACCCTCAATGGTGAAAAGCAAGCATCATGTTGTAGTATCCAATTCCACTTGAAATCTTCATGTCAATATAATAGTCCCATCTAAATACCTCTCATCCCCAAGAAGTGTCTTTTGGTATCTTTCTCAAACAACATGGTCCAATGGGACTAAATATTAGACTCATGCTCCTAATAATCCTATTTGGTCCATCCATTCTTTTATAGGATATAGAAAAGTTGAATTATCTTTCCCATTAACACTTTCTTATTCAATTCTATAATCTACTCTAGATGTTTAACATATGTTTTTTAAGGCTCTAGTTCTATATGATCATAGTCGATCACATGCATACGGTCAGTTATGTACTTCTATAGCTAATACAAATGAATCAAAACCATTATATCTCAGTAAAATGAAGTAAGGTATAAACTATAAGACACATGATCAAAAATACCAAAATATCCAATTAAGCATGGATATATAATTCCTTATTCACATAAACATTTATGCTCTAACTGAGTATTCAACCTCAAGAAAACTCTATCACCAAAATAATACTAAATGGTCACTAACCCTTTTTAGAATATGATCATTTCCTAAATTGATTGGTGGCCAACCACATCGTAGTTAGATGCACCCTCTCAGAGCTCTTCTATACCAATATTGGTCCCATCATAGCTACCACACTTACATCATACCAACATAGTGATGAATGAAAAATCTTCCCATATAGATCCTCGAATGGTTCCATCAAAATAGAATCCTATATTTTGTAATTTTAATTGAATTAAACTGAGGATAGATGATCATCTGAAGATATACTAAAATTTAGGATTCTTTCCCACATCATATCCTCCAATATTCAAATTGTCCCCTCTAATTGACCATCAATTTTTGGATGATACGATGCACACAGTTTCAAATGAGTTCCCAAATCCACTAGTTATCCCAACCAAAAACTAGATTTAAAACACACATTTATGTAAGATAAAATACTTTAAAGAACACCATGAAAGCATATAATCTATCATACATAAATATTTTCTATCATATCCATGGAGTGAGTCTCACATATCAAAGATAAATGAGAAACATTAGTCAGCTGATCAACTATCACCCAATCAACATCATGATTCATTAGGGTCTGAGGTAACCCCACAAAAAATTCTATTATCATGTCTTCCCAATTCCGCAATAATATAAAAAGTGGATAAATAAAATCACTATGATTATGATGCTTAGTATTTACCGTCTGGTAGGGATGGAAGCATGAAATAAACCTTTCAATGTACATCTTCATATAAGGCCACAAAAACTGAGGTTGAATGTTTGGGTACATCTTTTTCAAACCTGGATTCCCTTCCCATTTGAATTCATGAGATTATCTCATCATATCATATCTTAAATATTTTAAATCTAAAATCTCACCATGAATATTTATCACATCATCATTATCCACTAACTGTCCTATAATTAGGCCACTACCTTCCTATCATTCTCACATCACCAAACACTCAAGATCTGTTTCTTGCCGATTAATCACCCATTCCATTAATGAAGATGTTATGACCAATGAAAAACTTTTTATGAATCCATAATCCTTAAATAAAATTTCTTATAATTTAGTTGAGGCCTCTAAGAGGCCACTTCTTCCCCCTTCCTCACGCGGCTATGTTTTTTCCTTTGAATCTTCTCCTCCCCTCCTCCAGATTGGCCCGGCCTCGACGTCGGTTCTCTCGTCTCAACATGGCGTTGTAGGGTGTAGTTTACTCATGGTCCAGCTTTGTTCTGGGCTTGGCAACAGCTTCGTTGGACATACGACTTTAGGATCTCGCATCAGCTCAGGTGAGTTCGTCATCGGATCTAGTGTGCTCCTATATTTGGGATCTCATCACGGCTACTATATGCATCGTCGGCTTGTTCTCTTCATCATCGTTAGTTCTCCTTTCTCGGAATAGCGTCGTTGGGTGACAGATCTTCATGGTTTGGCTTTTCTCTGGGCTAGGTGTCAGATCTCTCATCTCGGCACGACGTCACTGGGTGGCGGATCTGTGTGGTCCGACATTGCTCTGGGCTCAGCGACAACTTCTTTGTCTGTTAAGCTTCGAGCTCTTGCCCTGGCTCAGGTGATATCTACGTCTGCTCTGGTGCGTTCCTAGTTTCAGGTATCGCATTGGCAACGGTGTGCATAGATGGCTCTGCTCCTTCAAGTTTGTTGTGTTGTTGGTGTGCTTAGTGTCAGCAGAGCTAGATCCGGGATCCTTCGCCTTCTTCCTGGCTCATTGTCGGTTCGTGAGTGCTCCGGTGAGATCGGGTCCGATGCATGTGACTTGGAGGGGGGAGGTCGTGCGTGTTTTTTACTGCATTTTGTTTACAGGTTTTGCTTGATGAATTTGGGATCACGTTTGATTGGATATATTTTTGGTTTTTGGTTGTTCCTTGATTGATTTAATGGAGGTGCTTTGGATGGTCTCCTTATGGTATGGAATGTTGGCTAGTTGGGATGTGCGGGATGGTTTTGTGATGATGGTGAATGAGGAATGTGGTTTAAGGGCTACGTGGAACTTCTAAGTTTTCTGCGGAACAAGGTGCTAAAGGTGTCAGAATCTGGTCATCTTCATTTTGGTTTCTATGACATCCTTTGTGGATGGATTCTTCTGGAGGTCCATTTCATTTCACTTGAAGGCTAGGAGAATTACAATGGAGTTTTCTGACATGAGGTTTTGGGCTGGTGTCGATGGTCACGCCGGGGGACGCTCAAGGTAACCCTTTCTGAGGTTTGGTCAGCATTTCTGATGTTCTTGGGCCCTAGTTCATGGTTTCTTGGACATTTCCACTGGTTAATGATGTTTTTGTGTAATGGTGAAAGTTTTTGTATTGGAATCATGTAGTGGGGTACCAGGAACCCATAAACCAACTTTTGAAAATGAAATAAACGATTGGCATAATCCCCAAATAATTCTATATGTAATTTATCTTTTATGCTCATTATATGACACTCCTATGGTGATTTCCACTCACCAATATCCCCCATATCAAGTGTTTTCATTCTAAGAGAATCTATAAGGATATTACCTTTTCTTTGATCATATTTCATCTCATACTCTAAGGCTTGTAAGTACTCTATCCGACATGTCTACCTAAAATTGAGATCCCACTAAGAAAATATATATTAAGGGATCTTGTGGTCTATGTAAATAATAAAACAGTATACAAATAGATAATTTTGACACCATTTTAGATCATGGATCATAGCTACCAACTCCAATTCACATTTCGAGTAGTTCTACTCATGGGTTCATAGATGATATGACCCTTAATGATATACCCCAAATCAATGCATCATCACATATCCTAACCCAACATGTGATGAATCATAATGCTTGGTGTAACTATTGCTATGATTTATTGGAATTAATATTATATCTATCTCCATTATCTTCATCAACTCAAGAATGGAATCCACACATTGATCATTCCATCCAAACTTCAACCCTTTATTAGTAAGCCCTATCATTAGTGATAATAATTTGGAGAATTATTAAATAAACCATTGATAATATCATGAAAATCCATGGAAACTTGTGATCTCAAAAACATTCTGAGCGTGATTTGAAGACACCACTGCTTCATCCCTCTATTTATTCATATAAATTGTGAACTTATTGATAACATGACCCATGAAACCTGTCTTAAGAGTCTATAAGTTACAATTTTAATGATTTTCCTAAAGAATATTCACTCTGGGTAAACTCATCATTGTCTCATGGTATCTGAATGTAACTTAGAAGTCTATGAATATATAAGTATATCATAAAAATAATTCCCTGAAAAAGTTGTTAAGATATATAAAGAAGATATTTTTCAGGGGATCCCTTAAAATTTATTAGGTATTAATTAATTTGAATGGAAATAAGAGTTATTCTTATAAGCCGTATATACTCTTCTACATCATCTAAAGAATATCCTCTTCTATAACACACAACTAATGGTAGCCCAAATGAAGGTCAATCATGGAAACCCATTAGGATCCTTGTAACTAATCCAATAGATAATCTATCATAGATAGAGTACTCATGTACATTACCATCACCTGATTCAGATTCATGTACTCTACATAGAGCCTTAGACTACCGTCTACATCTGTATTAAACTACACAGGAGTACCCCATGGAGATTTGTTTGATCTGACGAGACCCTTTTTCTATAGGTCCTCAAACTTAATATTAAACTCTATAAACTTGTTCGTTGTCATAAGATAAATTTAAATAAAATTAGTTTATACACCTAGAATAAATTATATCTCTAACTAGGCTCTTTGTTAAGTAGGGATACCAAAGATGTCATCTGGAAATAAATCCTAGTAAAGATTGAAAACAAGAAGAAAATAACATGACCCAATATTAGGATCCTATATGAGACCTTAGACTACATCGTAGGTGGATATGGCTCCAATATATCTCAAATATGGTCCCAATATACTGAAATTGATATAACACTCACCAGTGATCATAAAAATATCTCTCATATGGTAAATAAAGGATACATGCCTCTAATAGTATTATATGTGATCATGAAAGCTGGTCAGCTAATCAATTCCAGGGATTTCATAAATGAATATCATTTCAAGGATCATGAAATACCATAAATTTACTTCTATACAGAAAACTACAGTACAATCTATAAAAACAAATCATCATAGTAGGATTTTCACTCGTTAGAGTACTGAAGGATAGAAGAAGAATAAATATTTGGTCCTCCTTTGTTTTCTTCTCACTAGTCAAGGCCTTGAATAAAACCATTTGATATGTTGTTGGGTCAAAAATCCTAACATGTAACTTGGTTTTAGGATAAATAATAATCACATCTTCCTATAATTATGTGACTCATTTCTAGCTAATATTGGAGAAAAATTAAGTTGTTTAGTAAAATTAGTGGAGTATATAGATATATTCAACGATCTTTACTAGAGCTCTATGAATTAATTATCACATTACAACCATAACATGTTGGGAAAGAATATAATATGGAATAATATCTTTATTTACTATCAATAAAGACCCTCACATAGGTATTCTTAACCCATGACACCCCACCATGGGTCCCTAAGTCTTAAATATCTCTATTTTGACTGATCATTCATCTAGTGTCTCGACCAAGTTGAATATACTCTAAATGATTTCAATCTAGAACTTAAAATCTTGTGGTCCCCTAGTTCCCAAGAAGGTTGTATGATGATAGAAATTGAAGTCATGGGAATAATCAACCTTATTACTTTTTAATCCTCTGTGATGGGAAGGTACTATCCAAAAGACTTTGTAAATGAGTGTCTTCAAGGCCTAAACCAATCGAGAAAATGTTAGCGCATGATCACAAGCATCCTCCTACAAAACCTTTGGTGGGAATTTCACATCCTCCCAAGAAATAGAATTTGGGAATCTCTAAGGTTTATTTTTTTATAAAATTACAAATGAACATTTAGATCACGCATAAAAAAATTCTTATGAAATAGCATAAGAAGTTACAAGGTACACTTAAGGGATTTCTATGGAAACATATCCTAGGAAGATACCAATAATAAGAAGAAACAACCAACCTAGTATTACTCAATGATCTCCATACCTAAATTTTATTCACAATCACATGTTTCAAAATCATAACACCATGCTCTAGTTCAATTCACTAATACCACATGTATATATCAATATATATATATATATATCAATCTACAGAGAATAATAAATTTTACTAAATATATAGCACAATTAGGCTATTAAATTAAAAAACTACTCTCTATAACACAATACGCATATATATGACATTTTATTCTATGTGCCTAATCATGATTTATGAATTGACCCATATCCTATAAAATTGTATTATAAATATTTTAAATGGTAACTCGGGCGTCCTTTACACATGATCTGGAATGGAACATGGAAACTCCCCAACCCATGTTTGACATAACCAATCTTCCTTATACCACATCCCAAGATAGAAGTTAAGAAAAGAAGGAAAATTCAAGCTATGATACCATTATTTAATTCTCAAACTCGATTTTTATTGAAAGGAACATGAGTGAAGATGCCACATGACCTCATGTGTGCCTCCCCATATGCAAGAGATTTCAAACTAGTAGGAAAGAGACTATAACCTTTGTAATCATATCCGTAAAACATAAACATAAATAAATATAACAGCAAAGATATAAAGGGGAATACTAAGTAACATAATGTAAAATAATATGACACCCATTCCATACAAATAAAATAACTAACCTCCAATTGTGTCAAGGAAAACATGAGTATGAAGGGTATACAAAGAAAAAACACTATTAAAAATACTATAGAGTCTATATCGATACTACTACCAGATCTGCACTCCATAACTCAGTTATCTTCCATGGGATCCTTTCCTTTACCTAGATCCCTAAACATGAATTCTACACGTGCATCGGTATACCTGTGCAATGTGTTAGTAATAAATCCTAGTAGGATGCCACCAATGTGTCTTTAACTTGTGAACATAAGTAGAATTGGAATATTTAATAATAAATATAAATGTGAAAGAAGACATTCCCAACCATATATCCAGTGACCATGTTCTATCCAAGCCACTATGATCCTCGACAGTACTTTCCTTAACTCCATGTGAAAACGATAATCATAAATCATCTTGGAAGTGATTAAGAACTAGACACAATGAAATTGAAAATATCTCTTGGTAGTCACAAGTTATTAGTTAAAATCAGACCCCAAGGTTGTCACATATCAAATCCATAATAATTTGATATCATGGCCATCACATCCAACCTCCTTCATGGGTTAGGCCTTAAGGTCATCATATCATGTATATGCCTTAGACAATGCCACATGGTCGCGATGCCGTAACTGCCACTGCTTCTAGTTATCCTTCCATACCTCTACACTGTGTTCAGGTCCACAGTCATCGTAATTATGTATTATGAATACTCCCAGTGTATGGGATAAATATATCACGATGGTCCACATCTTCCAAGTACCAAGAGAAATACCTCTAAAGTCATTGTAGTTACATATAACTGGGTGGAGTATATAAAGGAAAATATATTATGTCATCATGAAAATAAATATAAATATTTAAGTATATGTTATCAATCATTGAACTTGTTATAATAAATTATATGATCATAGTCATGGAATCAAGCATCATATGGGGTTTTTCAGGCTATACAAACGCTCATGCATGCGATCACTATCGAGAATGGTCAAAAACATATTCCAATACAAATATAATATCAATAAGATTATAGTATAAGAGGTCACAAAATGGTATATAACTTTCTTCCTCAATCATTTTTATGTTAATATCAAGCTTTTTGAAGATCTGATAACCAAGATAGGACTATGCACCAGCAGGATCAAGCCTACACACCAAGGGACCAAGAATCCAATCTCAAATAATAATAAAATAAATTATAGATAAAGATACCATAAAGATATAGTGATATAGTCTTATATATGTGATTAATACCAAGATAATGAAGGAAAATGAATAACAACAGAAGGGAAACCCATTGAGAAACACCAATATTTGATCCTTCGTCATTCAGGATGAAGTTAAGAGTTTGAGGGCCAGAATAACTCTTGAAGAGGCCATACAGTCAACTAATATTTGAGATGAAGGATTGAGATAAATATCGATTGGATGAACCTCATCTATTTATAGTAATTCCATAAAAATAGGCACTAGAGTACAACATATATAGATATGTAGTAATGGGTCCCAAAACATAAAGTTCTATGGCATAAGGAAGTTGACAATGCCACAATGGTTCCTGGTCAAAATAATGTCCAAAATCCACACTAAGGACATTTTTGAGATCTTATAAACAAAGAAAAATGGATATGGAATAATGGGAATCACTATGTATTTTCCTAAAATTCCTTATAAGGAAACTACACAATAGCCATAGTTTCATGGTGTACTGATATAAAAATTGGCAAAACCACTAAACTCCACCTTCGGGCCTCAACACCAAATATCATACTCTACATTATATCTATGTCAAAATTTCTCAGAAAATCAATGTTGATTTCAAGGCTACATTAACCAAATAATTTCTCAAGAATGTTTTTGAGCATAATAGCTTCATTTTTCATACAGTGAACAAGAATATTAAATTATTCTTGGATGATTCTAGTTAGGTTGTAGTAATATAGAAGAAACATAATCAGTTTTTTGGAAAAATGTTTAGGATTTTTCGGAACCACTGATATGTAAATAAGTAGTTGGAACTCAATGCATTTATAGAAAAAAAGTATAACATTAAGTATGTGTTATTAGAAATAAATAAAAACGTGTATCATGAAGATTAATTTTGGAAAATTGAATACATTATGGCAAGACATTTTCACTTAATGCTAGATTATAATCCATTAAAATATACTTGTAACATGTAGCCTGTTTGAATTTTAAAATATTTCAAATAGATTTAAAATATAATTTTTAAAATTGGATATATCACGGATAAAGTTTCTGTAATGTAACATCCTTGTTTTGAACATGGAAAATTCCATTATCACATTATTTAAATTAATCTAATTCTTGTTTGTTATCAAACAAGACCCATGATCTTTTTCTAAAATGATATTACACATTGTTTTATAATATATTACTAAAAAAAGGTAAATTGGATACTAAATTGTTTATAAATATTATTTCAAGTGAAATATTGATTTCAAAAATATATGTATATATTTTCATTATTTATAAAAAAATGAAAATCAAAGCAATTTTTTTATAAAAATATGTTCAAAAACTTTGAATTGAGTGTTATGATAGAATGTGATTTCATCAATGGTTTTAAAATTTATCAAAGACATGAAAAAAAATTTCATTTATTAAATATAATATTTTGAATATATATTTAAAAGGATAAGTTTGGACACCTATAGGGGCATTAGTAAACTTATGAACAATACTTGTAAACTATATGAATATGTGGTATATAATATTGTGGATCAAAAGTTTTATAAATACATAATATGTATTAGAGTGTATCTCACTAACCAAGGAGTGGGTATTTTATTTAATGTTTTTTACTATTCTATATTTTTAGTGAGTCTAAAAAAATCCATATTTAGTTTGTATTAAGTATTCATAAATATGTTAAGGGAACTATAAATATTGGAATATTTTATCCTAGTAACATATTATTTGAGATAATTTGTTATAGAAAATTAAATTTTCATAGATGGAAAATTTAAAAGCATTAATACCGGTGAGATATAACATATTCCTAATACATCCTTGGTAGCCTAAAGATTTTTGAAAATAAATTTTTTCTATATTAATTTATTAAGTATAATTTGTGTGTGTGGACTATTTTTGTTCACAAATACTTTGTATTAAGAAAAAATTAACAAATTTTGAATTAAATTTTGAAGCTAATCCATAAAATATGATAACTATTATAAGAATACTATTTCTAAAAACATCATTCAATAATATAGAACTAAAAATGTAAGGTATTACTTTACTCAATACAATGTATAGAAACAAGATATATTCATGGAATTAATTAACCAAAACATTTCTAGTGTATATATGCATTAAAAATTAGAGCTAAGTGATATTGATAATATAAAATTATATCTTGGCATAATGGAATCAAATGAGGTATATTATATTGTGCATTTTAGAGTCATACTTGGTTGAAAAATTGTTTTGATTTTCTCAATGATACAACATTATGAATAGAAAGTATTAGACCTATTTTATAAGATTAAACTAGAATACATGATTCTTTTACCTATTTAAAAAGATTTAAATAGATTTCAAGAAACATTATACCAATTTCAAAATATATATTCAAAACACATGAATCATTATCTTAAATTTTTGGATGTGATAAAAATGAAAGAATTATTACACTACCCATGTTGTTCACCTTTCATGATCAATATTAAAAATTTATTTACATAGGTAGAATTTACTTAAAAATTATACATCATACACCTATTAAAGAGTCTTAGTTTTTGAGTATAAATAATGTGTGTCCATTACTAAGAGAGAGAGAAATTAATTTCTATGACACCATTTCCCATTCCTTTGATCTAGAGAATAATATGACCATAAGAACTCCGTATATTTCAAATCCCATCAACTAGTCTTAAGGACCTGAAATAAATGATAGTGAAATTATTCCCTTGATATCATACCATATAATAATAATAATAATAATTAACAACCATATGATAAAAATTAAACACATTATATCTAATAAAAAATCACATAATAATTTTATTATCCATGAACATGTTATATAAGGTTACATTATTCATACATAATTTGAAAAACCAGTACAAAATCCCATTTTCTCATCATATATATACATAATAACCAAATAAATAAAAGAATAAAAATCCAAGGAATCAAGCATCTTCGCTAAACAATTCCTACTCACATATATCTTATAAGAAATATTTATCTAAAATCCTAGGGACCTTTCCCTTGATTGTATCATGAAACATAAAATATGAACTAACATGTGAAGTGATCATGTAGGGTATAAATATAAACACTTAGTAGGATAACTTTTGTGGACCACTAACATTTTCTATAATCTATATTACATGAATATGATATGATTATATAACTAAAGCTTACGATAAATAATCATATTAGGTCATTGTGTTCTTATGAGTACACCATGACACCAAAAACATCTCTATTTTACCAATTATAGTGTTTATATTATGATATCTCTTGATAGTACATGATCAAACCCATCCTTAATGACCTATCATTGGTGAACCCTAATAGACTATAATAAGAATGGTCATCTTGGAAGCAACCCTAAGGATCTACATATATAATTACCTTCAATGGTCACCATTGATGACCCTAATGGTCTATCACTAGCCCTAATATTCCCAAAAATTATCACCCACGCCATTATCCACACACTACTAGCCCCATAAGTCAATTCATAACTCGCTACTCTCATGACATAGAACTCAGTATCCTACACAAACCTAATTGGTTACACTAACACCATTGTTCACATAGCACTATCCTCACATGTCTACTCTATCCATGATTATTATACTAACCCCATTGATTATACACCAATAACCCTGTTTATCTTTTTATGGTCCAACTCGTCACACATCACTGTAACAAATGGTTTACCCCGACCTCAATTGTCAATTGTTACTGACCCCACTAGTCCACACTAAACCCAATTTCCCATTACCAACCCCAGTGTTTTCATTTATAATGATTCTAAATTGTATTAACATTATTAATATAATAATTAAAATGAAATATCATGAGTTAAGATACCCATGTGGGAGCACTAGAATAAAACAACCCCTATAAAATGATCTTCTGCTTACCATAACAGAGTAAATGCTCTAATTTCCCATTTCATCAATTCTATTTGACCCCAATAGTCATTAATTTATTAAATTAAATTTCATTATATTAATTATAGTGGAATTTTGCCTCTATAAAACTTATATTTTATTATTCCCATGCTAAAATAATCCTTAAAGGGTCAATCGACCATACAAATTTACTTATTTATTTTTTTCACCTAGGATCTCTTTATTAGAACCCAATGACTGATTCTCAATCCCAATATATACATACTGGAATAAAACAAACAAAATGTGGTATAATTTCACTAACTAAGATTCAATTGATCATTTTATTAAAAAATAAGAAGTTGAAACTGATTTTATTGGAAAAAGGAAATAATTATTTCATAAAAAGAAGAAATCTCATTTTAAGAAAACATAATCTAAAAGGTGGAAGAAATAAATTAATGAAGGATAAATCACCATAGCCTACATGAGGAAGGATATTTTTCACAAATATATAAAAAATTATTGGGGCAATAAAGATATTGGTTTTATTGGGTTATCCTTACACATATAGGAAATTAATGAAAACCAAAATCCCCTTTTAATAAAATTTAATAAAAAATTCTCAAAAAAAATTAATAATATTCATAGTTGTAATGGTTGGATAAATAACCATGTACTATCTCATACCCATTGATCCATTCTTATTCATTCATACTTAATTTTCATTCATGTTAATCAGTTCATTTCTTTTTTCACTCCTTATGACCTAAATTTCATTAATTAGGCCTTAAAACTCTCTCTACATCCTTAACACATCCAAATACACTTGTAATAAATATGTCTCACTGAGTAAAACCTTATATTCAAAATTTCAAACTTTCTCCTTTAATAAAACAATCTAATCATAATATAATTTTTAAAATAGGGATTTAGAACAATCTTGAATTATTCTTAATGAATCACTATAACAACCCATATGAACTTCCATGACCATAAATAGTTTTTTGACTATCCAAACCATGAAAATTCAATTAAAAATATAAAAAGGTTAAAAAATATAATTAAAACATAATTTTTTATCAAAGGATATAATCATTGAATGATGCTCATTACACCCCCCCCCAATATTGATCTTCTTATCCTTGAGAATCATAATGGAGAGCCTGTGGAGAACATTTCCAATAATTTCTTGAACATAAAAACTTATCAATACCATATAACCTTCTAAATATTGTTTTGTTTCTATAACACTTAAACTATAAGTGTAATCTTCTCGTATAATGATATGACACAATTTTGTATAATAGGAACCAGTTCATTCTATAAATAAGTCATTAAGCACGGGTTCTATATCATCACTCCTAAGAATATGCGATGGGTCTCGTACATATCTTATTAACTAAGAAACCTAAAATGCATCCTTCATTCCACTAAAGATCCAAATATTATGTATCAAGTTCTATCTACACAATCAGCTTAAATGGAATCAAAAATAGAGTTATTAGCTTCCTATAATTCTCTAATATATGAATCCCAAGTAGTTTTAACACTGGAAGAAATATATTATCAGTGAATAAAATGTATTTTGATCAAAATATATGATCTTAATGTGATTTATATATATTCTAATTCACAACTAACAATTTATGGGTCTGTTGAACTATGTTAGTAGTATCTTATAAATAACTCATCTTAGTCAAAGATGTTTTACCCACCACCATCCAATATAAATGTTATCTAAGAGGATGTATGTACAATGAATCAAATATCAGAATATAAATAAATTAATAATAATATTTTTCATATATAAATCCAACAATGCTACATGGTGTTCTGATTCATCACCAAAATACAGCATATTTACATACCACTATATTTAAATACCTTGATAGTATGCTCAAATTATACATAATTATATGGGTGATAAGTTGTACTCAACTTTACTTTAGTGTTTAATGCCGTTTAATATAAATATTTGAAATAAGAATTAAATTTTATATCTTAGTAGAAATAATTTATCTCATCATCTTATGTAATCAAAATAATTCTCATACATATGACCTTACTAGGTTGTTAACAGACTATGTTAATTGAATATGTATAAGTGGTCCTCCTTCATCAATCAATTTATGATAACTCATATTACATCATTACAGTTAAAATATCTCAACAATCTTATCGAATAATCCATCCCTTCCTTATACAACTACCATATAAGAATTCATAATTGATGTAATATACCCTCTAGCCTATGATGTTTAGTTATCATTTTCAAACAATTAATGTATCATGATAATAGTCTTGTTATATCCCTATTCATAACCATCTGATAGTACATTAATTTAATATCATGGTATATATAGGTTAAACTATGTTAAATGATCCATCATAAAGAATGAAACTCCCACCGACCTACTATAAAAATATAATCATGGACTGTAATCATGATATAAATTTATAAAGTGCTCTCAACCATCAAAGCTCTCATGAACCATGATATGCATATAGTCATCCATACGATCTTTTTTCACCCCCTTTAATTGAGTAAGGTTATAATAAGTTGTTCAAAGAATACCTCACCCTACTTCTAATTTGTATCTATAGTTTTCTAAAAAAAGGAAAGTCAACTTCCATTCCGTCATCACCTTCTGGACCACAAGTTTCTTATACTTATTTATTAAATTTCATGCTATAGTATTATATTTACCTAATGTATAAATTATAACAAAGTTGAGTGACTAAAAATAATTGATCTGTAATATCATCCATGTTTTTAGAATTTTTTTAGAACGATATATATAAAACTATTATATTTAATACGGATAATAAAATCTCTCATAGAACTGATAATACCACCAATAAATCAATACACATACCACCATAAGCAATAATAGATAATGATTCAAGTATTTATTCTCATATGAATCTAACATTCAAGACTCATAACCTATTACTTTATCACCTAAACTCAATAAAAAACCAATCCCAGGGATGAGAAATCATAATGCACTAAATATCGCTTAACTAGCTCTGGTAAGGTCAATATTTGAAATGTTACAAGTTATTCCCTCAAATAAATGACAATAATAATACAACTAAAATATCAATCCATTCTTGGGTAAGTATATTTGTATTAATTGTTCCAATATAATTATTATATAAATATACCTTAATAACCTACTATATTGGAGAAACTATTTACCATAAACCCATCCGTGTGAATGTCCCATGTTCTCATTCAAATTTTGTAACAAAACCAACATTATATGAATATTATCAACTGATAAATCTTTTGGATCACTTTTATTAGGAGTTAATTCATTTAGGTTTTCAGAAGGTTGAATCATTATTATAATCATCTATAAAATTTAAATATCTTTCATTGCATCATCAATTCCTTGCATAACTCTTATAGCCTTAATGAGATCATTAAATGAACTATCAATGGTATCATTTGGGATTGGCTTTAAATCACAATATTATTTGTGTAACACTTATAGTTTCACCTAATTCACTTTTTTATCTCCTTTAAAACTATTAAAATTTTATCCAAAAAAATTTACAATAACGAAAATCTCATCAAATTCAAATAAATTAAAATTTAAGGTTCTCTGGAAAAATTATGTTTCCTATTTTCATTGGTATTGATTAATTATCAGTCAACATTATTCATCGAGAACTCTAGTACATCACTAACTTGTAATTTTTAGATTATAGTAGAATAGATAATTATTTTTTCAGATAATTGGTTAGATATCATCAAATTATTACTATTTTAAGAAACACAACCATGGAATAATGAAACCCCCGTTTCATTGATATCATTCTCTATTTGTGAAAACTAGTGTGGACCGATTCACCATCTTGAACCTTGTTTCTCTAATAACACTACTATTACCATAGAATTCGTGTATACTCTTTTATAGGGGTGAATTATAGTGAAATTGATTCTTCATTTTTAGTTAGATATATTTATCATTTCAAAAATAACTCTTTGGTATAAGAACATATACTATTCATACATAAATAATATATGTTTTTAGATGAATATTCACTACATAACATTATAATCCACTGCTTAATTATATCAGTTTAGTGTCTTTGAAAACATGGATATATATAATCTTATTCAAAAGAGATCTACATCACTTACTGGTTAGTTTTTCACAACTAGCATTCTTATATAAATATCATACTTACAGTATTTATTCATATCCTAAGATAAGGAAACATGAGAATGGTTGAGCTGAGATGATTATTAATGGTAAACAAAGGATATATCAATGATCAATTAATCTTGACATGATAATAATGGTATGATAACATGAGCTAAATATGTGAAAACTATACCCAGTATATCATAGATCATAAACATAAATTGGGGAATAAATCATGACAGTTCATAAGACATGATTCATAAATGAAATAAAAATATGATCCATGAGAGGATAAAACTGGCATAAGACATAATTTTATATTGTAAACATAAGTATAAAAAAATTTCCTTAGTATTTAAGGCTCACTTACATGAATATTTTATTGGATTAGGTTCACTCCCTAGACCACCATATCCTTTGTTATGTTTCACTCACAAGACAACCGTAGAGGAAAGAGTCCCTTACTGGGCTGCCCCTCCCCCCACCATTCTAATACATATTATATCATGATATATGAAAATTTACCCAATTAATTTGAGTGTTATATAATTTTCTGCCCACCCCTTATATAATGAGAGATGTATATATGTGTTACATGTGATCATTTCATTATATCATTACCTATTAAAAGTAAAAGTCTTTTATAAACATTTTATAATTTCATCATTTAATAACCCATATAAAATAAAAAGGTTTCATAAAAATCTTTTCATCATATTCCTAAACCATTAATATAAATAATGAGATGGTATCATTGGATCATATCCCCAATAAATCTTATATGACATAAAAAAATTTCATTTAAAATAAACTTAAATGTTTCATGAGGAAAATCAACGTATCTCTTTAAAATAGCTTATTTGAAGCCTAAAAACATCCAATATATAAATAATGCATTTTCATTTAAAATAAACCATGACCATTGAAGAGGAAGATTCAAATTATTATGTATTCGTGATGGAGGTAAATTTCATTCATTCTATGTATGTTAAAAGAAAAATTTCATTCACATTTCATGTAAAAGTCCAAAAGTAACTCATTAAAAACAATAAGAATATTCATTTTAAGAAATATTTTAAAATGAAAATTTTTTTTAGAAAAATATTAAACAATCATATAATAATAATAATAAAATCATTAAAATATTTTTAGAAAACATGGATATTAATGAAAAATATTCTTGACTGAATAGTAAAACTTAGCCAGTCTTCCTTGACAATATTCATTCAGCCTCTTGAGTGAATAAGGAGAGGAAAATGAAATAAAAAACATTTAATGTACATAACTAAATATAGTAAAAAACATATTTATATTATTAAGATTTATATCATGAAATTTCATTATTAGAACCTTAATCATGAACAATTCTAGTAAATAATGAGATTGTAACATAAAACCCCAACAACTTTTCTAACATTGAATAAAAACTTTATAAAAGAGTAAAACTTATGTGGATATTTAAATCCATGAATAATTCATGATATTAATCATATAATATATTAATGGTAATTGTATACACCACTAAAAAAGAAACAAGTGGTGAATATATCACGTGTCTTGTATAAATAAAAGTGAGATGGAAATCCTTTAACTTGAATTCGAATTGCTTAATAATAACTTTAAACTATTGTATAGTAAATAAAGATTCTTTATAATTATATAATAGAGTTATTTAAAAGGTCATAATATCATATATAATCCTATTATAATATTTCATCACCCATTTATTGACAAGACCTAATAAAATATGTTTTTATGAGACTTAGGTGATTTGTTTTTCCATGAGAATTTAAATTAGGTAGTTGCAGTAATTATTCATTAATCATGGTTACTTCATATTAAGAATTTTCATAATGATATTAATATCATATATATATATATATATATATTATATATAGTAACTCATAATATATTGAGATATAGAAATTAATTACACCATTCATGGAGACAGTAGGTTGTACGTATGCATGATTGTTGTTTTCACATTTCATAAAAATGATTAAAATAAAGTGAATAATAATTCACTATTTTAGAATAAATATTATATCATATTTATCATATGTATTAATTATATTTATTATTATTACCATTCATGGAAAGAGGAAGTGAAAACATCACTTTGTGGATGTGGTAGTCTACACATACGCACGAGCAACATTATCATTTTCCATTGGGTGGGAAGAAAGTGGATAATAATTATTATATTCTCGTAATAGAAATCTAGATAATATAACATTGTTAGATCATTTTTTTAATAATTAATACCATAAATTTATAGGAATTATAAGAATAATTAAAATTGAAACTTCTCATTTAAGAGTTATACCTCTTCATTTAGAATCCTCTTTTGGCTTACAACTTAATCCTTGAAGGGAAGGTATTTTGGAAAGTTCAGAAGCTATAGGATGTTTTGGAGGAATATAGTAAGGAATAATTTCAAAACATGGTTTGTCTTGAAGGCTCAAAATGTGTGAGGATGAAAGGAGAATGGGTTCCCTTTTATAAGTGAGAGGATATGAATTCATGGAATTACATAAATTATTAAATAAATATAAATTAATTATTATAAATAAATGGATTTAAATTATTATAATTAGAATATAAGATGATTAATAATGTAAAAATTATATTCTAATAAAATTTATACAAGTTTTTTTTATTTTTTACACTAGTATTTTTCTTTTACCCCACCCCCTGTAAAACCTTTTTTACAATTATCATGATATTAATGTTTTCTACTCCTTAATGTTCAATAATGTCACCATAAATGGATTTTGATTGATAACTTCAACTGTATCTCATTCATGTGGTTGCAGATAGGGTTTATATTACATTTAAAGCAATTAATAAAATATTGATTGTTATAAAATATCATTAATGTCATTTTTGGAAATATTAATTTTCATTGACTTTGATAACATCATGATAGCAATGGAATTCAAATATATACCTTTAAATAATATCTAACATGTCATATTTATCTAAAATAATAATTTATCATAATTACTAATACAAGTTTTTATATTTTTAATATTTTTATATTTTTAATATTTTTATATTACTATTATATGAAAAAATATTGTGTCGAAATTGTGTAATTATTTAAGGTAATTATTAAATCAATAAAACCTAAATAAATTACAATCATAAATGAAATTAATCTTTCTTTAAAAAAATATTTATATCTGAAATTCTCCTCTTTTTATCATTGTATGAAAAGTTAAGAGATACTAATTTCATGGCTGTGAAATTTTGTATTTATTTTTTTTCTTAAAATGATATAAAGTTCATATTGCAAGAAAAATGGAACCAAGTTTTCTTATATTGGAGACTTGAAAGTAAATGGACCAAATAAACTAAAAAAATATGATAAATGAAGGTGTTATAGAAATTCTAAATCCTTATCCCAATGTTTTAGTCACGTTCTACTCGTTTTTGCCTTACCAAGGTGATAATAATTTACCAAGGTTACTATTCATAATGGAAAACCATATATGGGAAATTTTACCAAATTTTAATCTCATAATTCAAAATATGAAATCCATTTATAATGATTCAATTTCTATTGGTTGAAGAAACCCATTTTATAATAAGAACATAAAATGTGATGAAAAGTAATTCTCCAGAAAAATGTTTTCTAAAGTATAAATAATTTTAATATAAAAATGAGACATAAAATTCTTTAAAATGAACATAATTATATTATTAAAAATATAAATTAAATAATTTTACATTTCAAATAATTTTAATAAAATGGATTTTTTTAATTTTTTAATTGAATATACAGTTTTCAATAAAATTCAATATTTTTACTATTTATTGAAAAATTAAATGTTTAGAAAATTATCAAATATTCAATATAATTTTTTTTTGAAATGATACTTTTATAAATTATGTTCCTTTATTGTAATATATTTTAAAAATGTGGAAGAAATTATTTATATTATTTTCTCACAAAAAGTAATAAAACCCATTACGATGAAAAATATATTTTTAAAACATATAATTACTTCACCAAAAAATATATAAACATCATCTAAAATATTTAAAAATATATTTATATTTTTTTTAATGTTATTATTTCTATTTATTCTTAAAATCTTATGGATATGTTATAATTTTATAATATATTATGGATCATTTAGACTTGAAATTGTGTCCATTATAAGTTTTATAGGAAATTAAATTTATTTGAAGATAAGTATATCATAAAATCTATTGGTGTTATATTATCCTCACAACCCCCCCCCCCCAATAAATTATATTTTCCATATGAATTCCATCACTATGATACAAAAAATGTGGATATCCCTATTTTATTATATCCTTAGGTTCCCCTATAGCTTAATCGAGTTTTTGATTACTCTATAGAACTTTAACAATGTGAGTAGTCTTACTCTATAGAACTTTGACTCTACAATATAGGATTTCCCCTTGTTCTTATTAATTTAAAATATCATGATCTAGTGGTATGAACTCAGAGTTTAGTACATGTGATTACTCAGGTATTTAATTCGTCATGAGAGATACGTGGAACACATCATTAACATGAGAGAGCTTTAGTGGGATCTCTATTTGATAATCTACCATCCTCCTCGATCAATAATCTAGAAAGGGTTAATACACCTAGGGAGAATATGTCATTACTTTATAAATCTCATAACCTTCTTCCATGGATAAATTCCTATAGAATTTCCTCAGCAACATTAAATTCCATATTTCACCAATAATTTTATGAAAAAAATTTTTGTAGACATTGTTCTACCTTGATATTTTTCTAAATGGGTATGAATCTATTTTACATTTCCTAATATATATTTGGTCCTGATATATTTATTTCTCCAACATCATTCTAACAAGTCAGACTTATATACTTCTTTCCATATAGGGATTCAAAAGGATCCATCTGAATTCTCAAGTGAAAGATATTTTTTGTAAAAAACTCAACTTTGGAAAGGTGTTGATCCCAACCCCCTTTGAAATCCATAAAAAATGATCTCAACATATCCTAGGGGTTTTAATAGTTCTATCATACTGACCAACTATCTGAGTATGATAAGTAGAACTAAAAATAAACTATGAGTCAGAATCTTGTTGAAAACTTCTCTAGAACTTCGAGGTAAACCTCTGATCCCAATCAGATATAATATAATGTTTTAATCCGTAAAACCTTACCACTTTCTTATTGTGTATCCTGGTATGTTGATCCATATAAATATATTCTCTAATGGAAATAAAGTCTTCTAGCTTCATAAGGTGATCAATAACAACCCCAATATAAATATTACCTTTAGATATTTTCGGGATTCCAATGATTAAATCCATGGTGATGTTTTCCAATTTCCATACTGGTATGGGTATTGGTTATAACATCCCCTTATACTTATTTATATCATTCATAACTTGATCACATACCATGAACTAATATATAGATGCTTTAATATATATAAATTAATGTTGTACCACTAAAAACACTCTTTTAAATCTATATACATCTTCATACTTCTCAGATGAAAAAATAATGATGAACTATGATCCTCATCCAATAGATCCTTATTTAGATTTAGTATATACGGAATACATATGATGTTATAAAACATTATCATTACATCGCAATCAAAGTTGAATTCTTGAGAATTTGTGACTTTCTTCTATAGTTCCTTATATGCCTCATTAATCCCCACATTGGTAGATGGTTGAACACTCATTTTCGAAATATATGATCTCTCCACTTTCTTTAAGATTTCCATATTAAACATTTTCAAATCTATAAATATCAAGTATTTTTTATCTTCATCATATATAAGATAGAATGATCCTTTTTAAATTATAAAATCATCTACCTTGTTCACTTTCCTATGGTGGTAATGTATTGACCAGTTGTAATCATAAATTAACCTCAACCATCTTATTTAGGGCATATTTAACCCTTTCTAATTGAATATATAATTTAAACTTTTATAATCAGTATATATTTCTCAAAATTCCCAACAAAGATATTGACTCTATGTCACGACCCATCCCAGTGGGGCCCATGTCGCGATTCCCCAAGCTTGTCTCTAATAATCCAGGGGCTGGTGACTAGCACTGAGTAGGCATATCACTATCATGGGAGGCATTTCCTAAGTACATATACACATGCACACATCTCCATGACATAAATTATAAAGAGTAAAACCCACTAAGGAAGAAAATTCATTCATACCACAAAACCCAACCAACAAAGTACAACAGGAATGTAAAGTGTAGTAATGTAAACTGGGAAAGAATACAATCCCACCAAATGAAAAAGTATACAAACTACAAAGTCCATCCTATAAATGAAATAGGTACTAGGGCTACTGCTCAAAGCCATGGGAACACCTTGGCCTACCTGAACTCACAAAGCTCAATTCGGTTCTGGTCTTCCATGGACTTTGTCAAAATTTCACTCATCTTCACAAGACATGAAATGTGATGGCAATGCATGTGTAGGGGTCAGTATAACAATACATAGTAGTGTGCCCCAAAACCATAATCAATACACAAAGGAAAATATATTCAGATCTACATATAATATGTCTACAGCACATATAAAAATAATATCCAGATATACACAAACACAGACCCATGTCTAGAGGCATCTCACAGCTACCGCATATCATTACTATGGATTCAGTTAGATGATTCCACAAAGCACTCAACAAAGCGAACAAATTCCTGAGTCCAATATCATTGATGACATCTACCCAAGATGTATGTTTCATCAGGAACCATCAAGGGATAGATACACTGATAGATCTGAAGAGAGAATATGGTACACTTATTCTGGGATAACTCACTCCATGAGTTGGGAAGATCACGATATATAGATAAAGATCATTTCTAGGTCCATGGGGTGATACCATGACTCATCTGTATTCACTTTCAAAGTATATGATCGATTTCATGTAGTATTGGTTTCACTGATACCAAGACTCTACTTAGGGTACAATAATGGATAGAGTATCCTACTTTAGGCCTCTGAGAGGGTATTCCAACTACTCTATCCAGAAATTACTACTAAAGGGATCTTACTCCTTTGAATAGGAAATGATACCAACGGAACTTCATGGGAACAATCAAGGGAACTAACCCTAACAAAACCTGTCCAAGATACATTGGACAATATATTCAATCAATGTAGGAAGGGATACACAACTTGTAGTAGGGTCAGAAGATGCGTACCTTGACCTTAAGTACTACCTCCGTTCAACTGCCCTTGTCATCAGAACATGTTGTGTAGAAGAGGTAAACACAGTGGGTAGAAAGTTTTACACATCGTGTCCTACTATCTAGGATCTTCTCCATGTACATTATCTATGTTCTATTACATAGCTTCAAAATGTGTATTTCTTTCTGTGTACCCGTACATGGGGTAATCCGTGTAACCGGTTCGGTCAAGCCATGTGGCGAAGTACACAATATGTAGGAATGTTATGGACACCACAATGCATCCATGTATCTTTCGGGATTCACACCAAGTCTTGGGAAAGGACCCACACTCTATGTGATTGGTTTCACACATCGTGTGACTTTTCACTACTTGTTGTAACCCTAAACACATCTTAGGGGGGGCCACATTCCAGGTATTGTGGAATACATGCAATGTTGTTCGGAAATTTCTAGAGAACATGTTTTGCGCTTGCTCATCCCCAACATTTCTGTAGCCACTATTTCTGGATGTTCCTTACTGGGAAACTCAAGATATGGGGTCGTATGGTCCTGCAATAACCAAATCAGTAAGATTTGATCGATGAATAAACTCAGAAAACAATATCATTTTCATTCTTAGACCCATCAAACCATTTTTATTTGATTTCATTTGAAAAACATATACATAAAAAACAAAGTAGAAACCACAAAAATGAACCAAATAACATGGATCACAGAGCCCAAAAAACACTCATCAGGGCAGCCTAAAATAATGGAGGCTGAGTGCACCTGTTCTCATGAACAGGAACCCCTCTATAGAAAACGATCTGAATCCAGATTAGTTGATAATCCTCTCATTGTTCATCGCCAGGGAGGTGAGGTAGTCCAAGACCATGTTCCCTTCATGCCAAATGTCAGAGATAACCATGTGACTATACATGAGCACTTTTTTACTTCTGAATTAAGTATGTGATTGACTAGGGGATGTTTCCATTGCCTTTAAAATCTTTGTAGATGATGATAAAGTCAGTCTCCACACATCCAAGAGTGATATTATGTTGGTTTCATAACAGAATAACCCTGACCATTTAATGATCCTTATCTTGAAGATATTCACAAAGACCAAAAGACATCGTGGAAGCCGCAATGACTGATCCCATATTGTCCCTCCCCCCCCCACCCCCAGCATGTTTCCTAAGAGACATGACCCATCCAAGTTGATATTGAGGTCCTAAAGATGGGGTTCCAATGGACCCACATAACCTTCCCTAATCTGATAGTACTGGAAAGGGGGATTTATGCCTGAATAGAGCTAATGGAGGTGGATGAATTCCATTCCTTACTAAGAATGATTATATCTACCATGATGTTTTTTTTTGAAATAGATACCTATTATTGAACAACTTTTACTGAGTTTTTGATCCTCACTCAATGTTTTCTAGAGACTCCAGCAGCTGGCACTCAGAATTATGGAGTGAGCATTCCTTTTGAGGCCATGGTAGCTTACCCCTTGAAACCATTGATTGAGGAAGACCTCCTAAGTTAAAGTCTAAACCAAACAACCTGTGAAAGTCCCAAAATAATTCCAAATCCAAAACTCCCATTAGCTTCCTATGAATAATTGATTGATTGACTTTATTTGGGGTTCCTTGCAGCAGCAGAAAGGTAAATCAAGATAAATTCCCATAGACTAGAATATATAATCGATGGGAAAATCCATGTTCATAATGTGCCAGATGAGAAAATTAAACTTGGAAGGGATCTCCTTTCACCATAGGGTGTTACCTCACTCATCTCTTCTAGATGGATTCATCCTCAACCTGATAAACATGCTGTAAGAGAAGGCTCCTAATGCTGAGCTTATGAAAATGAATATATATGAGAAATCAGAACCCACCGTCATTCGATATGATACTTCAACCATTGTAGAACCTCCATCGAGTCATACCAATTTTATATCTTCAATTTAAGATAATTTCATCATGAAACAAATGTGCAAGGATTGTTTTTTCATAAATCATGAAGAACTCAAAGAACAAGAAAAATTTCAGGGTAGAAAAAGCACTTGGAATAACCCATGGAGTGAACCTTACAAGTTGTTCATTCCAACGTCGACCTATTCTTTTAGAATGATCAGGATAACAAAATAAAATAAAATCTATAAACAAACCCCGCTAACAAAACTCACTACATAATCTCATCCCTCAATACACATGATCCGTGAATCAATCCACTCATCGACTGATTGATGTTAATCACAGGCATAAAGAATATAGATGAAATAAAATTAGAACACACACTCTTCCTCAATTTTGGATTGCTGGTTGATGAGAACGATTGTATTTTCATGGTCTATGAGATCCTCCAACTCCACTAGCACAATAGGCCATGATCTTTTTGATCTATCATCACTATCGAGAGAACATCCTTCTTTTTTTCTTAGGGGAATTCTAGGGTTATGGTGATGAACCTAGATTCATAAATTACTCTAATAAAGATAAAATGAGTCTCTTTGTTGGAATAAAATATTTTTATTAAATATTTTATTACCAATACGTCCAAAAACTAATTTTCATGACCGACCTGTGTCGGTTAATGTTAGCCATCACCTAGGGTAAAGTCACTACTCTAAATGAAATGGTTTCCTCATATTTCTAATATGAGAAATCATTTAGAATGTATTAAATTTTTTCATGAAACCCACTCACGTTCTCTATTTAATATATTTAATATGTTGGAAAAATTTATTATTGGCACACCATGCCTCATAATTGTGCAATGCTTCAGCACCTAGTCTCAAATTTATCCCATATAATATTTAAAAATAATATACAGAAATATCTGGGACATAATATTCTCCCCGCCTTAGGGCTTTACATCCAAAAAATTCCAAAAACAAGGCTACAAAAAAATATGTGGGTATTTCTCATGAATATGAGCCTCTTTCTCCCATGTTCTCTCCTAGAGACTCTTTTGTTTCCACCAAACATACCCCAATTGAGTCACTCACCCACAAAAGATCCTATCTTACCGATCCTTGATCTCCACTGGGTATTCATCCAAGGTCTCCCCATCATTAATTTCCATCTCATCCTAGTCGATGACATGCAATGGGTCATGCATGTACCTCCTCAACTATAAAACATGGAATATTTCATGTACTTAGTGCAATTTTGTGGGTAGATCCAATTAGTATGACACCTCACCAACTCAACGTAGTATCTAAAAATGGATGATAAAACTCAGAGATAACATGCCACCCAAGGAAAATCTCCATAACCCCCATCGATGTGAGACTTGAAGAAAGACATAGTCTCCTTCCTCAAACTCCAAAGGTCTTTGTTGTTTGTTAGCATAAGAGTTCTGATGGCTCTATGTAGTCATCATCTGCTCCTGGATGATCTGAACCTTCTTAGTAGTAGCTCTCACTAACTTGGGGCCCATGAGTGCTGACCCTCCTGGGTCAGTCCAGTAGTGTGGGGACCAGCAGGTTCATCCGTACAGAGCTTCAAACGGTTTCATACCAATGTTGGAATGATAAATGTTGATGTACGTGAACTCCACCCTAGGTAGGTGATCCTACCAATTGCGATTGAAGTCCAATATGCAAGCCCACAACATATCCCTTAGGACCTGAATGGTCTGCTCCATCTGGTTGTATGTCTGGGGAGTAAATTCCATGCTCAAGCATAATTGATTCCTAAATTCCTGATGTAATCCATTCCACAACCGGGATGTGAAACAAGCATAAAAATCCAAAACTATCATCGATAGGAATCTATAGTGTCAAACTATCTTCTACAAATAGTGGCATCCGAATATCCCTACTAAACAATGCACTCTGATAGCTAGGAAATGGGACAACATGGTGAATTGTTTAATGATAACCTATTAAACATCATGCCCTTGGGAAATATGTGTTAAAATCGTCACTAATTCCATATATATTCCATCCCACTTCCTTTCTAGAACCAATATGGGTTGATTCAAACCTGCTGGAACCTGATGCTCAACCATCACTTGAAAATAAGTGAGGCACAAAGAAATAAACTTGGCGACTCCCTTCATCATCCATGCCCACCAAAACTAACGTTGGAGGTCCTATTACATGTTCTCCACACAATGGTGTACCACCAAAGGGGATGTATGAAATTACCTCAAGACCTCCTCCCGTAATGCCACTTGTACTACTATTTGTCCTCTAAAATGTTTGACATGGTACACATCATATAAATATCCATCAGGAACAATCCCTGTGGACATCTAAGAACATAATTTCTCATAGTCAGTATCCCCACGTTGTGCCTCCCTGTCTCAATGTATGAGTGTAGGAGTGAAAACCATCAACTGGAGATACACTACTCCATCTATATCCAAGTAGGATACCTGTAATGATACCAAATACTTCGATGCCTCATTCATAAAATTTGAACTAGATCTCCTTCTGAGAGAATCTTCCACCATATTCCCCTTCCAAGGAGTATATAAAATCTCATTATCATAATCCTAGAGGAACTCTAGCCATCAACTTTGTATTAAATTCATATCTTTCGGAGATAAGATATAATGGAGATTATTGTGATTAGAGTAGATGATAAACCCCACTCTTATCAATTAATGTCTCTACATCTTCGACGCAAAGACTATCGCTGCCAACTCAAGATCATGGGTTGCGTAGTTCTACACATGTGGCCTTAAATGGCATGAAACATAGGAAATCCCCACTTGCCTCTGCATCTAGACACAACCATATCTGGTCCCTAATGTATCAAATAACTCTATGTACTCGACACCCTCCTTCAGCAATCTCAAGTTTTGGGATCTCATAAAACTCTGCATCATCTATAGAAAATGTTTTTGGCCCTTCTCTGTCCACCAAAAAGGCTAAACCTTTCGTGTCAAAGCATTCATAACTACTGAAATCCTGAAAAAATCAATGATGAATCTCCATTAATAGCCTACCAGCCTATGGAAGCTTTGTACATCCATCACACTCCTAGGTGGCTCCCATGTTAACACTACTGTAGACGCCGGAAAAGTCCGTTGTTCCAAAACGAAACTCCGGACGAGGAAAGCGAAGTCATATTTAGAGTCAGAAGAAGGTTTCGGAGGGCCCGGAGGTCTTGCGCGGAATTTTAGAGGTCTGCGCGCAAAGTTGAGTTGCAGCGCGCTATCCTCCCGGGATGCGCGCAAAGCGCCTGGCCGGCGTGCAGTTTTGCGCGCCCGCTGCCCGCGCGACTCCCTTGCGCGCCGGTGTCCCGATTCCGCGCCCGCGCCATGAATTGCGCGACGAGATTCCACGCCCGGGGTTGCCTATAAATATAAGGCGACCCCAACGTTTTGAGGTTTTTGCCAGAATCCGAAGCGTCGCTCGTTCGCGCAATCCAACCCCCTCCGCGCGCAATGCCGAATTTCAGGTAACCTCCTTTATTTCGCACAAGAAAGCCTCGGGGTTCACCTTCGCGTGCAATCCCCTTGGCTCCTTTCCTTTAAATAAATTTTCCCCCAAAGGCCTTCGCGCGCAAAAGAAGCCTCTTGCGCGCAATTGCCCCCGGGTGTGCGCAATCCAGCCTGATTGCGCACACCCCCCCTTCTCAAAGTGGTCGTTCGTTAAAGAATGGGCCGTTGCCCCCGCGCGCTATCTGAAGCCCGGTGTGCGCAATCTCAATCTTCCGCGCGCAAAGTGCTGGCCCAATTGTGCGCCAGCCCGCCCAATTGCGCGCCGACCCGCGGTATTGCGCGCCAAGCTCCTCTTTTGCATGCAAACCGCCAGGGTCGCCTCCTTTGACCCCCTGAGGGTACCCACCTTCGTGGCGCCCGATGATCTCCATTCCGGGTACCCGCACCGTGCGTTGTCTTCCCGTGCGGCCCTCCAGGCTCGCGCGAAGTGACACGGACCCATCGGCGGCAAATCTTCGTCCCGCACGACGTTAAACTGCATTCGTCTGCGCGACAAGACGTTAAACTGCCAAGCATCTTCGTCCGCGTGACAAGACGTTAAACTGCCAAGCATCTTCGTCCAAGCTACAAGACGTTAAACTGTATAGCATTCGTCCTGCATGACGTTAAACTGCACTTTCGTCCCGCATGACGCTAAACTGCACCACGTTCGCGCTGCAAGATGTTAAACTGCCAAGCATCTTCGTCCTCAACACACGACGTTAAACTGTACTTCGTCTGGCAAGACGTTAAAACCGTCTGCATCGCCCGATCTCGTGCCTCGCACGCAGGGTCCCCCTCCCGGTTTGGATGTGGCCCCCACCCGCTCGTCTCTGCAGGGATGTCAGGATTGGAGTGGCCTTCGCCCACGGGGGTAGAGTATTACAGACAGAACGAACTACGTGGACTTTGATCCCTGTCTCCTAAACAGGGTACGTAGGAAGCCTCCCTGAGGTTCAAGCCCACCACCTGGTCGTCCCGGTCGTATTCACGTCGGTTCGTCCATCAGTGGACCCCTCCTGGGTTCACACTTGCGTCGATTCACCTATGAATCCGCCCTTGTGGGGGACTGCATATGTGTATCTCCATTGCACTTCCCCACTGCCTTTTTCTATTTCTCTTGTCAACGTCCAGCATGACGTGAAACTGTGATCCACCTGGCCGTTCCATCCCCCTCTGTGCGAGGTGGTTCGGTTCAATCCTCCGCCCGGCAGCCTCGATCTCCTCATTAGTCGGCTTTCCAACGTCCAGCATGACGTGAAACTGTGATCCACCCGGCCGTTCCATCCCCCTCTGTGCGAGGTGGTTCGGTTCAATCCTCCGCTCGGCAGCCTCGATCTCCTCGTGAGTCGGCTTGCCAACGTCCAGCATGACGTGAAACTGTGATCCACCCGGCCGTTCCATCCCCCTCTGTGCGAGGTGGTTCGGTTCAATCCTCCGCCCGGCAGCCTCGATCTCCTCGTGAGCCGGCTTGCCAACGTCCAGCATGACGTGAAACTGTGATCCACCCGGCCATTCCATCCCCCTCTGTGCGAGGTGGTTCGGTTCAATCCTCCGCCCGGCAGCCTCGATCTCCTCGTGAGTCGGCTTGCCAACGTCCAGCATGACGTTAAACTGTACACCCGAACTACGCTGACTTTGATCTGTGCTAACGCGCGGTACGTAGGAAGCCCCTACGGGGTCCAAGCTCTTCACTCCATCATCCATCCTGATCCCTACCCGGGCCGCCACATCCCGATGGGGTCATGCCATTTCATTCCACTCCACTTCACTCGGGAAGCCGCCCATGTGCTGGCCCCAGCATCGGAGGTTCCCCGCAAGGGGTTCTGTCATCTGATCCACTCCTCGTGTTGATCAGTCTGATGCCGTCCCCGCTGGACGTTAAACTCGCGGCATACCCCGTGTTAAACATGGGAAGCTGAGGAAAACCTCAGGCAACGCAGTCCCCCGTACCCAACGTAGGATGCCTCAGGCCATCACGCCTTCGAGAAGCCCTATTAGGGACGGAAGGCAGACATGCAGAGCCGCAGCGTTAAGACACGCCCCCAACACCCGGAGCTACCCGGTCTCCTCACCGCAGGTTGCTGCCCTGACCAGACTCCTTGGAGCGTCTGCGCGGAAGTAGCGTAATTAACCGGTGTCCATATAGATATGGCGCCGGGAACGAGATTCACGAACATTCTTAAATCTATGAGGGAGACCCGGATTAGGCGACGAGTTCCGAGGAGACGTCCACGGAAGGAGGAGCCGACATCCCATCATCCCAGTTTCGATCAAGGAGCAGACGCCCCTGAACAAGGGACGGATGCCGCCCGCCTTTGGATAGCGGGACTGCGGGACCACAGGCCGTGCTCCCATCCCCTCGGGTCGACGGGCGCATGCGCGAACGCGTCCTGGCGGAACAGCGTCGGAACAGAAGCCCGGCGCACATCCGCACCGAAACAGAAAAATGGTGAACCCGACGTGAATCTCTTCTCCTCAATACGAAGACCGATGGCTTTCAGAGGTGTTGGAAGACTAGCATGTTGCCCGACTGAGCATTCAGTTTTTACCCGCCAGGGGCTGGGGAAGGGAAATCGGTCACTCCGTCTCGCGACGTCGATGGCCCGGGTCCCCCCCCCCACGGAAGGCGTCGTGGCACTAATGGTTGGTTGTCTATTCCTTTTCCTGTCAGTGTTAACGGGTTCTTCTCCCTGCTTTCAAGAATCAGGTCGCCCGATCCAGTGCCCAATCACCGCCCGCCCACTGGCGCAGGGGTAGGGGAAACACCGACGCGGCTACTCCGCGCGGTCCCGCCCGTTCCATAGTCGTCCCAGCAGCCGCAACTGCGGGACAACCACGCCCTCTCTCCCCCTCGGAGGTCATCCAGAGAAGGGTGATCAACAACTTGGTGCGGAGATATGAGGAAGAGGGAGTCATCCCCACCAGGGACATGGCTCGCCTAGACCTCGAGGAAGCTGCACCTCGCCACCGACGCCGCCCCCGAGGGCCGCGCAGGGAGGCACCGCTGCCTTCCTCGACGTCCAACCGCTTCGTGAGTTTATCCCTGGAACGCTCCGACAGCTCCCTTCCCTATGCGGATGAGGTGGAAGATGCCCGGGACCACCCTATCCGAGATTCGCTCCAGGGATCCGTGATGAGGGCTCCTGTCAGGCCACGACGACATCGCCGCCAGGCCTCTCAAGTCGAAGAACAGGCTCTCCACCCGCCCGCGCCGCTCATCCCGACTTGTCTATCCCAACGCCAACGTCGGACACGAGCGGAAGAGGATGCCCACCTTGGGGCCCTAGCATCAGCAGCCGCGTTGGCCCAAGCCACTGCTGGCTCCAGTCACCAGACCCCTGCACATCCTGAGCAGGGGCACTTCTATGCTCGACCTGGATCGAGGCCCCGACCGCCCCAAAGGCAGGTTGGGTCGACTCTCCCGGTTGCTGGTACAGGCAATAGCCACCGCGGACCACCTCGCGGTAGCGCTATTCACCAGCAGGGTCTACTCCGTGTGGCCGATCCAAGAGGCATGGGTCATCCCACCTTCCGATCCCGGCCCGGAGGCCTGCCCGAAATCATCTCTCCCCGCGTCCCCTTTGATATCTGTCCCGGTGCTCCTCGCACCCTGGTTTCCAGTCCTCTTGGCCCCGGCACCGGTGCGGCCAGAGGACGCCAGGACAGAGACCAGCCATGCCCCGAAGAACCACCCAGGGGCAGGAGGGCGAGGCGTCGACGCAGAGGGAGAAATGTTAGGGAATTCTGGACAGAGATCCGACAGGTTCGTTTTTCTGATTCAGAGGCGGAGTACGATTCGGCGACAGAGCCCTCCCCCCAATCCCGCCAGTCAAGGGCAGGGGCAGGAATGCGGCACGTCAGCCTCGTACTCCCCGAGAGCGAGATCGATGTGATCCCCGCTTCTCTCCGAAGGTATATCCGGAGTAGAGAGGGCCTGGTAGACCCCCAAGGATCAAGCTTGTGGTTGGTACCGGCCCCTCCGGAAGCGCCTTCCGCCTCGATCGGAGAAGCCAGAGACTTTTTCTGGGGACCGACGGTCGAACCACGATCTAGTGCACCCTCGGCAAGCACCGATGCTACGGCAGGATGTTCGCTCGCCGGCCCGTCCTATCGTGATGTGGTAGCTGGGGCACCGCCACCCTCAGAGGGCGGCCCGGGATATGGAGGCCAATCGGCCTGCTCGCCGTATTCACCGCCGGCCAGCCCGTCGGCCCGACGGCCCGCCTCGGCACCACTGCCGGTTCCCCGTCCATTCCCAGTCGTTGAAGAGGACCAAGAGGACCTGGGTCCCGAGTTTGAGTCGTGGAGCTTCTGGACCGTCCTTGCAGAGGGCCACTTCCCTGAGAAGTTTTGGCCAGTTGCAGGACTGGACTTTGATGCACCCGAATCACTCACCCCGGATGAGTTCGAATGCTTCCGCCGAACTCTCCGGGAGACTCACTCCCGTCTTCATCGCCTACAAATGCCATATCCCGGGAGTCAAGTTCACCTGGATGATGTTGGTGAGCAGTGCCGTCAGATTGACCTGGCCACGCTCCCCGCGGTTCGGCACCCCGGGTCATTTGGGCACCACGAGGCCCTCCAACAACGATGCGTTGAGTATTGTCAAGTACTCCGCAAGGTTATTGAGGAAGCCACCCCCCACGTGTATATCCGTGGATGGGGGCAGTACGCTGCCCTACGCTTCAGTGCGATTCGCCGACAGCCCGATTCACTGGGTGGCCCTGAGGGTACATCCCCAGGGACGAAAACAGTCAATATGGCTGACCTGTCGGGAGAGGGGGACGGCTTGGAACTTCTCGACGGGGGCTCTCCCCCCGAAGACAAGCCGTTGTTGGATCCATCGGTGAGAGTTACTCGTCACCAGAGGAACCTCCTGGGTCTCCCCACGCCCACTGAAGCGCTGACGTTGAGCCGAAACGTCAGCAAAGGTAAAGAGCACGGCGGGGCTGTAAAGCCCGCCAACCCATCTGCCTCCATGCAGAGGGCGGATGAGGATCCCGAGAAGGTCGCGCTACGTCAACAGCTCGCCGAGCAGAAGAAGCTAGTTGACCAGCTCCTCGCCGAGCGCGCTGCAGAACGGCGGCTTGACTACGGTGATCCTAGACCAGGACAGCAGGGACAGGAACAACCGCTCCTCGACGAGACTCTCCTGGGTAACCGTGATCATGCCGGGTTTGCCGACAGGGGGGAGGCCATTGCCTATGGCAAGAGGGCGCGGTATGTTTCACCGCACCCTCCCGAGCGGCGTGACTACCTTAGAGACCCCGCTCGGATTCCTCCCGCTGCCCCAAGGGCCGCTCCGCCCGCCATCCCACGAGCTTCCGAGTTCGACGACCCGGTTGACGACCCGATTGAAGGTCCATGCAATGCGCTCGTGGTTAGAGATCCTCGCCAGGACTGGAACCCATGTCCGGACGATCCGATGGCGGCACTCATCGCCCTCTTGGAAGCCTTGGAGACTCGGCAAGTGGCGATCCCACAGGACGGCAAGCCATACCCAGCATGGGTGGATGACATACCGGCACCTCCGGGATTCGGGAATCCCACTTTTGCCCCCTTCAACGGGACTGGAGATCCGCCACAGCATTTGGCCCATTTCAACTTGAGGTGCGGGCCTATGTTGGGAACTCCGGCGCAGCAAGAGGCCGCTAAGCTTCGCTGCTTTGTCTAGACACTGGAAGGGCCAGCATTTGTCTGGTACAGCCAACTCCCCGTCGGGTTGATAACTAGCTGGGAGGACCTTCGTAGACAGTTCCTCTATCAGTTCAGTTCCATGACCCGGAAGACGAGTATCGCAGACCTCTTCAAGTGCAAGCAAAGGCCTGATGAGCGAGTCGTGGATTTCGTCGCCCGATGGAAGGGTCTCACGTATTCCCTTGACATGCCATTGACTCAGGAGAAGTAGCTGAAAATGTGCGTCAGGAACGTCAAGACTGAGCTGGTCCCTTCCTTGATCACTCAGAATTACCCCGGAGGGTTCAGGGACTTCTCAGACAAAGCTCAACGTCTCGAGGAAGCCATGCAACAGGCCAGTCAGGTACGCCAGCTGCCTCCTATGATCCCTGCAAGGAGAGTCAGCAGGGCTGAGCCCGTTGTTGTCGCCCAGATAGAGGCCCCTAGGCCGTTGGAGCTGCTGCCGGTGAGGCCAGCTCCACAGCCTCACAGGAATCCACCTCCACAGGCTCAGTTCCCGGCCCAGCAGCGGCAGCCCCAGAACCGGCCGGCCCCTCCGCGTAATGTACCGCCACAACCCATGCGAGATAATCAGGGTCCACCTCCTCGCCAGGCCCCTCCAGCCCCTCGTCAAGACCACGCTCCCAGGGGCCCGCGATACCTGACTTACTCATTCCATGAGGATCAGGTCCTCGGTTATTTCCGGAGCGCCCTGGAGCAGAGGATTGTGCGACTGCCTGAGTTTTGGAGGCCAGAGGAGGCGCACCTCACGGATAACCCCCGCTACTGCCCTTACCATCGGGCCCTGGGGCACACCATCCAGCGGTGCTACGTGTTTAAGGATTGGCTCCAAGACCAGATTAACAACAATGTAATCAGGTTGGGCCCAGCTCCAGCACAAGTGGCGGGTGTGTTCGTGGGATCAGACGACGATAGTGGCAACAAGGACGAATGGCAGCTGGTCTCCGACCGCGAATCCCAGAAGTATAATAACTGGATGGCCCGCAAGACGACCATTCACGCCCATGGAATCATCCGTGCGCGCTTGAATCAGCCTGAGCCCCCAGAATCTGCTGGTGCCGCTTCGGCATCGTCGTCCTAGCCTGCCTCTTCTGAGAAGAGCAAACGGCGGCGGCGCAAGAAGGAAGAGTGCGCCCCGCCAGTTCCGTCACTATCCCGCACTCTCGGCGATTTCATGCCCCCGAAGATGGGGATCCCTCCTCGGATCCGCCCAGTGATGGATGATTCGTCCGATGACAGTGTTGGGTACGCTTCGGTTAATACCATCGAGCTGGTAAATCCCTTTTCGGTTCCCGACGTTGAAGAACACCAGGTGGACCTCCCTAGTGTCCCCGGTCGTCGCCATCGTCGGAGGAACCGCAACAACCGGAGTCGCTGGGGCACAGCAGTTGGTACCTCCAGCCAGGCCGTGCACGCCACTGAGACTAGGCATCAGGCTCAAAACCGAGCTCAGCGCGCGCAGCCCCCCCCCCCATCCGGGGATGACGGATTCGCCTCCGCCACTGTTTGTGGTGTGGGACCAGGCAGAACCGCCTCAGCCGCGTCGCGATCAGCTCCGCCCTGCCATGAGTCCATCCCGGCCTCCTGGCCCCAGTACGGTGACCACTTCCAGGGCTACAACCAGTGAACAGAGAGATGCGCCAAGTACCAGTCGGCCGCCGGTTCAACCGGCAAGGCCCATCATGCCTCCAACCGTAGGGCAACCTCCTGCAACTAGGGGCTCGCGCTTGGCAAGAAAGTATGATGTCCTGAAGCACTTGGCCGACATCCCAGCAAGGCTCTCCATCCTTGAGGCTCCGCGCCTGTCACCTGAGATGCGCGAGGCGCTCGCTGAAGCCCTGAAGAGCCCCCTCCAGTTTGAGACGGAGGTTGCGGCTGCAGAGGCCTTTCACGCCGAAACGATTGAGGACGCCGACTGTCAGGCAGTTATCTCGTTCTCTGGTGAGGATGAAGACCCTCCTATACAGGGGAACATTCGTCCGCTGTATGTTACTGGCCAGTTCAATGGCCTTGAAGTCCGGCGCTGTCTTGTCGACACGGGGTCTGGGATTAACCTGATTCCAACTCGGACGCTCCGGAGGTTGGGGTTGTCTGAGGATGACTTGATCCCCTCCGACCTCAGGATCCAGGGGTACGACCGCACCGAGCAAACTCCGGTCGGCAAGATATGTTTGAAGACCCAGTTCGGTGACCTAGTTGCCAACACCGAATTCATGGTAGTCTCTCAGGACACTGCGTACAACGCATTGATGGGCAGGCCCTGGCTCCACCTTCATGCGGCGGTTCCCTCGTCATACCACCAATGCCTTAAATACTCCCTCAATGGTCGAGTAGGTGTGCTTCAGGGAGATGCCTCTCCTTTTGCCTCATGTGAAGCCCGCTATCTGGACGCGGACTATTACAAGAGCAAGGATAAGCAGATCTTGGTAGGTGAGGTTGAGCCTGTCGCTGTTGCAAGTGATCCCTGGGCAAGTTTGGATGACGCTTACGTACTCCCGATTCAACGGTTGGACGTAGCCATGGTCTCGACAGCCTGTGAGTCTCCTGATGAGATGACCGCGACCGCCCGTGCCAGCACCAGCGGCCCAGCAGGATCTGGTATCCCCAATGCAGTTTCCAACGCAGTCTCTCCCGTGGACGATTCCCCCCCGAGTGGAGAGGACGTGGAAGACACACCCCCAGACTTTGAGGAGGGCGTCTCCGCCACGGTCGATGAGTTAGTACAGGTAAACTTTGGAACTGAGGCAGATCCAAGACCCGCATTGGTCAGTGCCGCCATGCCCTCTGAGGAGCGGCATCAGTACGTGGACTTTCTCAGGCAGCACCGTGATGTGTTCGCCTAGGGCTATGACGAGATGCCGGGGCTAGATCCTCAGGTAGCCGTCCACCGCCTTGGTCTTTTTTCGAACCATCGCGGGTTCAAGCAGCCTCCCAGGAAGATGCACCCATCCCACGGTGCCATGGTTGAGGCCGAAGTTGACAAGCTTATCAAAGCCAACTTCGTGAGGGAAGTTCAGTACCCCAAATTGCTGGCCAACATTGTGCCGGTCAGGAAGAAGAACGGGCATATCAGAGTCTGTATCAACTTTCGCGATCTCAACCGCCACTGTCCGAAGGATGACTTTTCCCTTCCAGTGACAGAGCTGTTGATTGACGCCATGGCAGGGTTCCAAGCCCTCTCCTTCATGGATGGATACTCCGGATACAACCAAATTCGGATGGCCCCTGAGGATGAGGAGTTCACTGCCTTCAGGGCCCCCCAAGGTATCTTTTGTTACCGGGTCATGCCCTTCGGCCTGAAGAATGCAGGTGCCACCTATCAACGGCCGATGCACCGCATATTCAAGCCAATCCTCGGCACACTGGTGGAATGCTACGTCGACGACTTGGTGGTCAAATCGTGCCAGCGTCAGGACCATCTCAAAGATCTTGAGAAAGTGTTCGGCTTCCTCCGGTCTCGCTGCCTGAAGATGAACCCGTTGAAGTGTGCCTTTGGGGTCACCTCCGGGAAGTTTCTTGTCTTTGTGGTAAGATACCGGGGTATTGAGATCGACCCAGAGAAGATCAGGGCGATTAGCCAGATGCCTCCCCCAGGTAACATTCGGGAACTGCAAGGGTTCCAAGGCCACTTAGCCTATATACGCCGATTCATCGCGAATCTGGCCGGAAAGTGTAAGCCCTTTTCTCGGCTCATGAAGAAAGGTTCCACCTATGTATGGGATAAGGAGTGTCAGACCGCTTTCGAGGAAATCAAGCAGTACCTGCTTCATCCTCCGGTTCTGATGCCGCCTGTATCCGGGAAGCCGCTGGTCCTTTATGTGACCACCCTGGAACGGTCCCTTGGTGCCCTTCTCGCCCAGAAGAACAACGAGGGAACAGAGAATAGCCTCTATTACCTCAGTCGCATGCTCCTCGATGCGGAAGTTAGGTATTCCCCCATCGAGAAGAGCTGCCTGGTGCTCGTATTTTCCGTACAGAAATTACGGCACTACTTGCAGCACCATGAGGTACAGTTGGTTTCTCGGGTAGACCCGTTGAAATATATCCTGAGCCGGCCTATGTTGACTGGCCGTCTAGCGCGGTGGGCTGTGATTCTCCAGCAGTTCGACATCAGGTATGTGTCTCAGAAGGCCATCAAAGGGCAAGCATTGGCGGACTTTCTGGCTGCTCACCCAACCTCCGCAGATCAGACGCTGGATCTAGGCTTTCCTGATGAGGTCGTTCTCTCGGTCGATCGTGCCGATCCATGCTGGCAGATGCACTTTGACGGTGCCTCCCGGAGCCCCACTGGTAGAAGACTCGATAATCCTAAGCTCAACAGAGTGGGCCTGGGTATCGTCTTCATTACCCCAGAGCAAGCCGTGCTTCCATACTCTTTCCTGTTGTCAGAGGGCTGTACCAACAATGAGGCGGAATACCATGCCCTCATCACTGGCCTCGAGTTAGCTCTCGAGATCGACGTGTCCCATCTGTGTGTGAAAGGGGACTCCGAGCTGGTCGTTAGGCAGATCAATGGTGACCATGTTGTCAGGAAGCCGGAACTTGTGCCATTGCTGGAGTGCACCCTCCTTCTGATGGCCCAGTTCCCTTCTCGGCCAGAAATTGTACATATTCGCCGGTCGCAGAATGGTCGAGCAGATGCTTTGGCCAGCCTTGCTGCGTCACTCGCAGAGCCTGAACAGGACAACCTGATCATCCGCGTGACGCACCGCAGACTCATCGCTCCCGTTATCCCGGAGGGGGATCACGGCCCGTCGGTAAGTAATCTCACCACGGTTGCCCCTGCGCCCGGAGCCCCGATTACCCCAGATATGACAGTCGAACTAGCCCCTGATTGGAGGACGCCTTTTGTTGAGTACCTCCAACATGGCATTCTCCCGTCGGATCGGGCCGAGCACGAGCGAGTTCGACGCCGCGCATCGCAGTTTGTCCTCCAGAGCAGTCCCGGCCTGGAGCAGATCCTCTATAGACGCGGATTTGATGGTGTTCTCCTCCGTTGCCTTCAGGGAGTTGAGATCCCATGAGTCATGCAAGAGGTTCATGTTGGTTCATGTGGTGCCCACCAGACTGGGCCGAAGCTGTCCCACCAGATTCGGAGGTTGGGATACTTCTGGCCCTCCATGATCCATGACTGCATCGAGTATGCCAGGAGGTGCCATGCGTGCCAGGTTCATGTGAACTTTGTGCATCGGCCGCCGGAGCCTCTCCATACCACCAGTTATTCTTGGCCCTTTGCAGTCTAGGGACTGGACGTTGTGGGACCTTACCTGCCGGCGACAGCTCGCCAGTGCCAGTTCATTCTGACCGCCACGGACTTCTTCTCCAAATGGGCAGAGGCGATTCCGCTCAGAGAGGTCAAATCCTGTTCTATCGCTGACTTCGTGACCTCCAAAATCATTTATCGATTTGGGGTGCCTCACGCTATCCTCACGGATAACGGAGCCAATTTCCGAGCAGCCGAGTTGAAGAAGTTGTACGCCAAGTACAACATTCTCTCAAACCATACATCTCGCTATCATGCGCAGGCGAATGGACAGATTGAGGCGTTTAACAAAACCCTCTCTAACATTCTGCAAAAGATGGTTGGTCAGAACAAGAAGAGTTGGCCGGACAAGCTCCCCAACGCCCTCTGGGCTTATCGGACGACGACTCGCAATTCCAACCAGATGACCCCTTATTCCCTGGTGTATGGAGCTGAGGTCGTCCTACCCATCGAGATCCAGTTACCGTCCTTGCGCACTGCGGTCTATGACCAGCAGGCGCCGGACAGAGCTGCTGAAGCCTGTCTAGTCGAGTTGGAAGCACTGGATGAGAATAGGCTTCGCGCTTTACACAACTTGGAGAGGCATCAAAGCAGAATGGCTCGAGCTTTCAATAAGAAGGTTCGCCTCCGCTCCTTCCTGCAGGGTGATCTAGTACTGGCCCTAAGAGCACCAATGATCCCTGGCAGGAAGTCGCCCAAGTTGGAGCCCAAGTGGGAGGGACCTTTTGTCATCCACAAGGTCTATCCCAATGGCGCGTACTCCCTAGCGACTATGGATGGTGAGCGTGTTACTCCTCCCACCAACGCTAGGTTCCTCAAGCAGTACTTTGCCTAACTGTACTTCGTCCAACATGACGTTAAACTGTACTTCGTCCAACATGACGTTAAACTATACTTCGTCCAACATGACGTTAAATTGTACTTCGTCCCGCATGACGTTAAACTGCAGTTCGTCCCGCATGACGTTAAACTGCAGTTCGTCCCGCATGACGCTAAACTGCACCTCAAGAACTACGTGCGGCTTGATTTCCATCCTTATGGGATACGTAGGACCGCCTGATCATTCATGTTTCAGGCCCAGCCCCATCCTTCGGGAATTTCCATCCCATCTCGGGCCTTTGGCCCAAGTGCCTCTGGGTATGCGGTGTATGGTGTGAACGCGGGGCTATGCCCTCATTCACGTCAGTTTGCTCGCCACGCTGTACGCCCCCCACGTTTGGGGATGCCTTCCGCTCCCCCCTTTCCTTTTTCGTCCTGCATGACGTTAAACTGCACTTCAAGAACTACGTGTGGCCTGATTCCCATCTTTATGGGATACGTAGGACCGCCTGAACATTCATGTTTTAGGCCCATCCCCATTTCCCGGGAATCTCTATCCCGCGTTGGCCCTCTGGCCCAAGTTCCCCTCCTTTTTGTGTGAGGCGTAACGTGTGAGCGGGGGATTATGTCCTCATTCACATCGGTCTACCGGCCGCGCCGTACGCCTCCCCCGTGTGTGGGACTACCTCACACCCCTCATCGTCCTGCATGACGTTAAACTGCCTCTCAAGAACTACGTACGGCTTGATTCCCATCCTTATGGGATACGTAGGACCGCCTGGAAACTTGTGTTTCAGGTCCAGCCCCGTCTCTTGGTTGATCACAGGGATCTGCCATCTTTTGGTTGCTCTCAGGGTGAGTCCTCCGACCCTTTCCGGGGATCTGTTAACATGTTTTGGGTACTCCGGTCTATGACCCGCAGTGTCGGATTCTCGCGCTTCCTCTTGTTCGAGCCCTCACTCAAAGGGATCCTCTTTAGCGGTTTGGGTGCGATGCCTTAGTGCTCTCCTACCGCTCCGGGTCGATTTACCGGCGGGTCCTGGGCCGCAAATCGATATGAATCCTGCGCTTGAGCGGTTGATGCTCGTTTGCTTGCATCATCCTAGGCTGACGCGGTCGGATGTTGTGTTGCTAATATGGTCAGCAACATCCTTGATCGCAATGTCGGCTCTTTCAGGCTCTGAACATTGGTTGCGCGGTCCTCGTCACACTCCGCCTTTGTGCGTTGTAGTGGAATCTCGACACTCTCTTCATACTGACCTTCAGTACACCTCTACACGTTAGGCATGCCAACCAGGGTAATGGTGTCTTTCGAGGCTCCCACGATCTGAGCACCAAGGATATATGTTGATGTCCTCCCTAAGGGCCATGTGTAGCTGGACCCTCGTCCCCCTAAGGAGGAAGGAGTCGGCCGAACAATCGCGTTCTGGGCCCAGTATAGCTGGAGGCTAGCATCTCTTCCCCTCGGGTGGTGGACATACGCAGGCCCCTATCCCAGGATCCTTCTCCTAGAATTGTGCGTGACCGCAGGGCTGGGGTATGTTCCCACCTCCGCTGAGTCCGCCGTATTTCCTTTTTTTCAAGAACTACATATGGCTTGATTCCCATCCTTATGGGATACGTAGGAACGCCCGGATGTTTGAAACTTCGGGTCCAGCCCCCCACCTCTTAGAGATTCCCCCTTCTCTGGGGAATCCGCCGCCTTCGGGTCACCCTCAAGGCGTGTCCCTCGACCCCTTGCAGCGGTCCACCGGTGTCAAGAGTACTCTGGTTTATTTCCAGGAGGGTCAGGTTCAGCTTGGTCAGGTTCCTTCCACTTTTCAGGCTTCGTGCTCCCTTTCATTCGGACCCATCGCCTACGCCCTGGGTGGAGCCCCCGTGAGCGGTCTGGATACAATGCCTCAGTTCTCTCCCACCGACTCGGGCTGGTGCCCCCAAGGGCCATGGGCAGCAAATCGATATGAATCCTACGCTTGAGCGGTTGATGCTCGTTTGCTGCCTCATTCCACCAACGGTCAGTGCGATATTGATGCTGCTTTTCCGCCACGGTCGGCAGTACTCCCATATCGTTACGCCGGTGTCCCCAGTCCTTGAGTGAATGGCCGCATGATTCACATTACGTTTTCCACCTCCCATTCTGACCAGGCAAAATCTCGGCACTCTTGACACTATCCCTCAGTGCATCTTCGCATATCCAGGGGATAGGACCACGATGTGGCGTACTTTGAGGTTCTTATGGTCCGAGCTCTAAGACCTTAAACTAAGATCTGCCCCTATGGTCCAAGCTCTATGACCCTAAACTAAGATCTCCCCAAACTGGGTTCTACGTCCCGCATGACGTTAAAACTGCACTCCCAGAACTACGTGCGGCTTGATCTCCAGACTGATGGAGTATGTAGGAACACCCGGGCATCTCGACTCGGGTCCAGCCTCAGGGATCGCTAAGTCCCGCCCCTCCTCGTCACCGACCGTCTGGCCTGGCTTCTGGTAGAGTGGTGCAGTTGTGATATTCTCCCCAATTCAGCTCGGGATGCCCCATTGCCATGATGGGAAGCGACAGTTTTCTCGTCAAAGAGGTTCTGTCTGAAAATTGGGGTGATTCACGGCCAGATTAGTGCATCCGCCTAATACGCTTTCCCCACGGTGGCGCAATTTTGGGAGCGTTGAATTCTGTCCGAACAAATCATCACTTCGCCCCACGCTTCGCATGCCCTGCTGATCCGGATTTCCACCCTTGTGCCTGAAGGAACCCCCAAAGCGGCATTGATGATGACATGTGATCCGCCTCCTGCAATATGAATGATGACCTTCGGTCCGTCTATTGCAGTAGTATGGTCGATTGATCCATTGTCCGCTTGCCGTCTTGGGCATTTCCTGGAAGGCCGACCGTTGTGGATTTCTGAATTCGGAACACGCGATTCACCCTTTCTCATTTCCCTATGTTCGGATAAAATCTCAACGCCCCTAGCGTTGTCCCGCTCGTGTGTCGGAACAAGTTGAGGGGATGATACATTTATTAGGTCTGAGGTCTCCTTTCCTAGGAATGACCTCCCTCTTTTCTTTAGAAATCCAGGCCCAATTATGGATGCCTGAAGCTTGGTTAACGCTCCCGCGGGACAATGTATTGTGGTTGAGCATGTTAAGCCAAAAGATGCAGATAAATATGGAGATTCATACAAAATGGATCGAAGTATTGAGTAGCGGAAGAAAAATGTTCTGGGAAAGGCAAAAACAAAGCCCCTAGGGATCAGCGTGCTGAATGAGTCTTTCCAATGCCGCTACCCTTTGGCTGGAAGCTTCCAGAGCTGCTTCTCGCTCTCTGCGTACCCTCTCTTCGTCGGCAGTCGCAGCACGCAGCTCGCCGATCCTGGCCTGTGCACGCTCCCGCTCGACTTGAAGTGTCACCATCTGTTGGCCCGCCTCCGTCAGCTGTACCTGTGCGTCAACCAGCTGGGCCGTTAGTTGCTCCACGAGCTCAGCGCACGCTGCGACGAAGGCCTCCTTCTCTGCCGCCTGCCCTTCGAGGCGCCGGACTTCCTGCTCCGCCACGAGGAGCGCCCGCGTATTCTCCGACACGTCCCGACATTGTGCGACGTCGGCACGCCGGCGGCCCTCGCGCATCTTTTCGGCCATGAAATCACGGACCGTTAGATGGAGGCGTTGAGCATCAGCTCCCCCGGCACACAGGAAGCGCAGCCAGGTTTGAAGCGATCCCATGCGCCCCAGCCACTCCGATGGGTCTCGCTTGAGGAAGCACTGGATGCACTTCCACACCCTGCGGCGCGTTATCCGGCTCTCCTCGACCACCTCCGCGTCCGAGTCGTCCATCTCCTCGGGGTCGGCAGGCCGGTAGGCAGGGAAGGCAGCCAGCAGGTCTGCTGCAGGGTCCGCCCCTGGGATGTCCTCACAGGGGATAGGTTCCCCAACATCTGGGCGACCTTCTTCTCTCGCCCCAGCGGTATCGACACCCTCGTCAGCCCCTGACCTCTCTCCGATGGCAGCACCGCCGGCGTCCGTAGCCCCCTGATCAGCAGTTGGTGGGGCCGGCTCGGTTTGGGAAGTCTGTTCCGGAGCAGGCGCCAGGTCTGCCACTGGTCCACTGGTGGATGGCCCGGGTTCGGTAGCCCGACGAGCCTCCAGTATTGAGATCACTGCGCAGGGCATGCCGTGGTTAGTCACGGATCGTCAACGGCAAGCATCAACAGTAAAGTAAGAAGACTTACGGGAATCCAGAGCGTCGTCTTCCGCTGCCCCGGCCGCCGCAGGAGCAATTGCAGCAGGGGACCCTTCCGCGCTTGTCAATTCAATGATGGGTGTCGGGTCCCCGCCTTGTCCTGTTGGCGCCTCTCCTACTCCTACTAGGGATGCCTGACCGACATCCACGCACTCCTGAGAAAGGTGGAGAAATGGGTTGGAAGCTGCATAAGAGAATGGATGAAGCAGGTTGAGTAGGGATAGAAGCAGACCTCGAGGAGCTCAGTGACATCATCATTGTCAGAGCCGGCCACCTCGTCGCTCTCCCGCGGGCTCCCCTGATGGGATCTTCCCTCAGAACCTTCATCCTCCCCCGTCTCCTCCTCTTCCTCGGAGTCGTCGTTACTCTCGTCTCCCCCCGGCGTCATCTGTTCTGGAGCAGGCTCTCGACCGAGCATCACCGTCACCAGAAGGGACGGCTCCGCACGCTGACCACGTTGGCGCGCGTACTCGTCCATGGCCGTCAGATACGCATACCACCGGTGGAAGTTCACCCTGTCGGCGACCTGAAGGCGCCCGACCTCTGGCAGATGGATTCCTTCGCCGGTTATCTTCTGCCAGACGATTTCGGTCCCCAGCGACTGCCGCAGGGTCATCCAGGCCGACCACAACGCCGGGAAGACTGCATCGTGGGAGGGTTTGAGCAGACGCCTTACCTGCTTCCCGGGCCGCTCCCCGACCGCCGCATGTGCCCCCTCTCTGGGCGCTGAAGTCGTGGCGGCAGCCTGCGATGTGCCCGCCGCCGAAGTCCCTGCCCGCGCCGGCTCCGCTGCTTGGCGCGCCTCCATTCTCCCCCGTGTGGTGGCGCCTCGCCTCCTTCCTTGACGCCCGGCCTCCGCACGGGTGACCTCGAGCCGCCGAACTGGCCTCCGTAGAAGCCCCTCGAGGTACGCAATGGCCCAGTGTTCGTCGTACTCGGTTGCCAAGCCTGCGTCGACCCCGGTAGGAGGGAGAGTGATGACGTCGCCAGAGCCGAAAGCGGAAAACATTAGCCACATCTGGCGAAGGACGCAAGGGTTCGTCTCCTCCCGGACGGCATTGAATACCCTTTTCGGCATCCGTTGAAGGCACCCGAACTGCCTGGCAAAACGGGTTGGCTCGTAGGGCTCGCAGATCACCTTCCCGTCGATCCGAGTCACGAGCACCCCACCCCGCATGCTCAGGAAGTATTCGTGCTGCTCCAGTGGACCCTGCCCGTTGTCGATCATCTGGCCAACGGGAGTGGGGAACGGGCTGAAGTTGAAATTGGCGTGATTGCCAATCCGAATCCTCATGCCCTCCTCATTTAGGGTCATCGGAGCGACCCCCGCAATATTCAGCAGGGAGGGTCGCAGGTCGTTGCCCGGAGGAATGACGGCGTTTGGAAACGTGTACCCACCGAGGTGAGCAGCCACCCAGCCGTGGAAGAATTGAAAGGGCCCACAGATCCTTCGTGGTGACCCCCCTCGCGAGATGCGTCCCAGGATGGCATACAGCTTAGCCAGCACTGGGACCCCGAGGCTGTATCTTTTGTTGGCGGCCATGGCGCCCGCCATCGCCAGTGTTGTCGGGCGGACGCCCATTCTCGCGTCCCGCACTGGCAGGATCCACCCACTCAGAAAGGCGGCCAGGAACGCCGCGTACCGGACGTTTGGGTCCCGGGCCTCGATGACGCGGTACCCCCATGAGCGGTAGTCTCCCGTCTCCAGGACCCGCCAGTACGACCCGTTCCGGCTCCTCTGAGCCGCGGTCGGGCACCGCTTCCCCCTGCCTGGCATCTTGACCGTTGGGTCATGCTCCAAGAACTGGCCGAACCACTCCTTGTAGGCTATGTCCTTGTGGAAGTCCTTGACCCCGAGCCGCTGCGTCGCCAGGTCCAGTAGATGCCATGTCAGAATGGGAGTCTGTGACCTGTCATCCCAGGTGTTCTTCGGAGGCAGGAACTCATCATATTGGTAACCCTCCAGCGGGATACCTCCGATGCAGTGGATGTCCCAGAGACCGATGCTGACCTCCCCATGGTGAAGATGGAAGGTGTTGGTATCCGGGGACCAGCGGGTGAACAGCTCCGGCCCGAGCTCGGACTGCTGGTAGAAGTGGAACTGCGACGTCCACACCACCTCAAACAGGCCGATGTACCGCAGCTCCTCCGCGAAGTGATCACAGGTGTGGCATACCCAGAACGCCCAGGCCCACTCACTGGTGAAATTGCCCCCAGACCGCAAGTCCCAGTCCTTCAGCCAGCCCTTGGTGTCGTCAGTGACACTCTGGCGGTATGTGCTCGAGTAGAGGGCTAGAGAGTTCTCCGCAGTAGGCTCACTCCCGGCAATGGTTCGCGTCCTCGGGTTCAGGACATAGATATCTAAGTGCCTGGTCTCCCTGGCAGGATGCCCATTGTTGGTGATGTTATAGCGGGGAAGCTCGTCCTCCCGAGTCACCCAGGTCCGTGGCGCATCAACCTCGAACCCTGGCACCGGAACCTCATCCAGGATGCCATAGTTCCAGAGCGGCAGGTTGTCTGACAGGGGATATGTCTTCTGGGCTGGCGTCAGCAAGTCGAACAAGGATTGATTGTTGGAAACAATCTCCTTGGCTCCGTAGACCACCCCGTTCACCGCCATCTCAGCTCTGCGAATGGCGGCATCCCCCTCATTCCCTTGATTCGCGGCCATCTCAGAAGCTCCGGGAGTCGTGCGGGTTAAGGGATGAAGCGTGCGGAATCGGACGAGGCTGGTTGAGAATTTTGGGAGTTGGCGCGTAATCCTAATGGACGACGCACAATTAGGCGAGGCCGGGTGTTCGCGCTGCGCGGAAAGCGCTTTGCGCGACCGCACCGGCGAATTTCGCGCCCGACGCCCTTTTTTGCGCGCCACAGTCTCGCGCCACCCAGGACTTCGGCATTCCGGCGTCTCCCTCGGAACCCTATCGTTGCGACCTCTCGCCAATCAGATTCCGAGGGGGGGCTTTCGTAGACGCCGGAAAAGTCCGTTGTTCCCAAACGAAACTCCGGACGAGGAAAGCGAAGTCATATTTAGAGTCAGAAGCAGGTTTCGGAGGGCCTGGAGGTCTTGCGAGGAATTTTAGAGGTCCGCGCGCAAAGTTGAGTTGCAGCGCGCTATCCTCCCGGGATGCGAGCAAAGCGCCTGGCCGGCGCGCAGTTTTGCGCGCCCGCTGCCCGCGCGACTCCCTTGCGCGCCGGTGTCCCGATTCCGCTCCCGCGCCATGAATTGCGCGCCGCGACGAGATTCCGCGTTCGGGGTTGCCTATAAATATAAGGCGACCCCAATGTTTTGAGGTTGTTGCCAGAATCCGAAGCATCGCTCGTTCGCGCAATCCAACTCCCTCCGCGCGCAATGCCGAATTTCAGGTAACCTCCTTTCTTTCGCGCAAGAAAGCCCCGGGGTTCGCCTTCGCGCGCAATCCCCTTGGCTCCTTTCCTTTGAATAACTTTTCCCCCAAAGGCCTTCGCGCGCAAAAGAAGCCTCTTTCGCGCAATTGCCCCCAGGTGCGCGCAATCCAGCCCGATTGCGCGCACCCCCCCTTCTCAAAGTGGTCGTTCGTTAAAGAATGGGTCGTTGCCCCCGTGCGCTATCCGAAGCCTGGTGCGCGCAATCTCAATCTTCCATGCGCAAAGCGCTGGCCCAATTGCGCGCCAGCCCGCCCAATTGCGCGCCGACCCGCGGTATTGCGCGCCAAGCTCCTCTTTTGCGCGCAAACCGCCAGGGTCGCCTCCTTTGACCCCCTGAGGGTACCCGCCTGCGTGGCGCCCGATGATCTCCATTCCGGGTACCCGCACCATTCGTTGTCTTCCCGTGCGGCCCTCCAGGCTCGCGCGAAGTGACACGGACCCATCGGCGGCAAATCTTCGTCCCGCACGATGTTAAACTGCATTCGTCCGCGCGACAAGACGTTAAACTGCCAAGCATCTTCGTCCGCGCGACAAGACGTTAAACTGCCAAGCATCTTCGTCCAAGCTACAAGACGTTAAACTGTACAGCATTCGTCCTGCATGACGTTAAACTGAACTTTCGTCCCGCATGACGCTAAACTGCACCACGTCCGCGCTGCAAGACGTCAAACTGCCAAGCATCTTCGTCCTCAACACACGACGTTAAACTGTACTTCGTCCGGCAAGACGTTAAAACCGTCCGCATCGCCCGATCCCGTGCCTCGCACGCAGGGTCCCCCTCCCGGTTTGGATGTGGCCCCCACCCGCTCGTCTCTGCAGGGATGTCGGGATTGGAGTGGCCTTCGCCCACGGGGGTAGAGTATTACAGACAGAACGAATTACGTGGACTTTGATCCCTGTCTCCTAAATAGGGTACGTAGGAAGCCTCCCTGAGCTTCAAGCCCACCACCTGGTCGTCCCGGTCGTATTCACGTCGGTTCATCCATCAGTGGACCCCTCCTGGGTTCACACTTGCGTCGATTCACCTATGAATCCGCCCTTGTGGGGGACTACATATGTGTATCTCCATTGCACTTCCCCACTGCATTTTTCTATTTCTCTTGTCAACGTCCAGCATGACTTGAAACTGTGATCCACCCGGCCGTTCCATCCCCCTCTGTGCGAGGTGGTTCGGTTCAATCCTCCGCCCGGCAGCCTCGATCTCCTCATGAGTCGGCTTGCCAACGTCCAGCATGACGTGAAACTGTGATCCACCCGGCCGTTCCATCCCCCTCTGTGCGAGGTGGTTCAGTTCAATCCTCCGCTCGGCAGCCTCGATCTCCTCGTGAGTCGGCTTGCCAACGTCCAGCATGACGTGAAACTGTGATCCACCCGGCCGTTCCATCCCCCTCTGTGCGAGGTGGTTCGGTTCAATCCTCCGCCCGGCAGCCTCGATCTCCTCGTGAGCCGGCTTGCCAACGTCCAGCATGACGTGAAACTGTGATCCACCCGGCCGTTCCATCCCCCTCTGTGCGAGGTGGTTCGGTTCAATCCTCCTCTCGGCAGCCTCGATCTCCTCGTGAGTCGGCTTGCCAACGTCCAGCATGACGTTAAACTGTACACCCGAACTATGCTGACTTTGATCCGTGCTAACGCGCGGTACGTAGGAAGCCCCTACGGGGTCCAAGCTCTTCACTCCATCATCCATCCTGATCCCTACCCGGGCCGCCACATCCCGGTGGGGTCATGCCATTTCATTCCACTCCACTTCACTCGGGAAGCCGCCCATGTGCTGGCCCCAGCATCGGAGGTTCCCCGCAAGGGGTTCTGTCATCTGATCCACTCCTCGTGTTGATCAGTCCGATGCCGTCCCCGCTAGACGTTAAACTCGCGGCATACCCCGTGTTAAACATGGGAAGCTGAGGAAAACCTCAGGCAACGCAGTCCCCCGTACCCAGCACAGGATGCCTCAGGCCATCACGCCTTCGAGAAGCCCTATTAGGGACGGAAGGCAGACATGCAGAGCCGCAGCGTTAAGACACGCCCCCAACACCCGAAGCTACCCGGTCTCCTCACCGCAGGTTGCTGCCCCGACCAGACTCCTTGGAGCGTCTGGGCGGAAGCAGCGTAATTAACCGGTGTCCATAGAGATATGGCGCCGGGAACGAGATTCACGAACATTCTTAAATCTATGAGGGAGACCCGGATTAGGCGACGAGTTCCGAGGAGACGTCCACGGAAGGAGGAGCCGACATCCCATCATCCCGGTTTCGATCAAGGAGCAGACGCCCCTGAACAAGGGACGGATGCCGCCCGCCTTTGGAAAGCGGGACTGCGGGACCACAGGCCGCGCTCCCATCCCCTCGGGTCGACGGGCGCACGCGCGAACGCGTCCTGGCGGAACAGCGTCGGAATAGAAGCCTGGCGCACATCCGCACCGAAACAACTACCTCGACCTTGCCTAGGTCCACTGCTACTCCATATACTGGGATAACATGTCCATGAAAGTGGACTAGCTAAATCCATAAATAGAACTTCTAAAGTTTCCCATAAAGATTGTGCTCTTGAAGTTTGTCAAAAAATCATCCTTAAGTGTCTTTCATTATCCTCCTTGGACACAGAGTAAATAAGGATATCATTGATTAATTCCATAAATAACTGGTCAAGGTATGGCTGGAAGATCCGGTTCATGGGTCCCATGAAAACTGTTGGGGCGTTCATCATGGAAAATGGAATCACAATGCAGTCCTAGTGACCATATGAAGAATCTGAAATCTGTCATTAGTATATCATGGTACTGTAATCATAGTTGGTGATAACCTGAATGAAGTTCAACCTTCGAGAACCATCGTGCCCCTCTCAAATGATATAAGAGGTCATCAATTCTAGGTAGTGGATACTTATTCTTCACAATCACTTGTTTCAAGCGTTAGTAATCCACACACAACTTCAAGCTCCTGTATACCTTCTTGGAAAAACAAAACTGGGGTTGCCTAGGATGAGTGGGTAATATGGCATAAGTCTCACAGAAATAAATCACATAGTAGAAATCCCATTACTACCTGAGTAACTTTTGAATCATGAGCCACATGAAATTGTAAAATCAATTTAAAATTTTAATATTATTAAATAAATAAAATTCAATACATAACACTTAATAGGTAATTATATACACCACAAAATAAGAATAAGTAGTGAATATAGCATATATCTCACAGGAATAAAAGTGAGATGAGAAAACTCTTACCTTAAGACTTGACTTTCTTCGTACATGTTCAAAAATCCTATATAATTAATATAATTTTTTTAATAATCTACCACATTACCATATTATTATATATAATTCCATATATTGTTTTATTATGAATTTATATTACCCATTTATTAACAATTTCATGTTAAAGTTTCATTTCAGTTAATAACTACTATTTTTCCTTATATGTTTGACTAGTTTTTTTGGTCCTTTTTCTTTATCATGATTTATATTATCTAAAATTTAAACCATCATATAAATATAATATATATTAATTATATATATATATTAATAATAATCTATATAATATATAAATAGAAAATTATATACACTATTCTTAGAGACGGTAGGCCGTAAGTACGCATTATCGTTGTTTCTATTTTCTTATAATATTGAAAGAAAGAAAGTAAATGAAATATATTTATATATAAGAATACTAATTATAGTATCATCCTTATTTAATATATATCACATTATTTATTAAATTCTTTCTTAATATATTCCATGTAAATCGTAAATGAATCACATCGCTTTGAGGAAACGGTAGTCCACACATCCACAAACGATGTTATCATATTCACAAAAAATGGAAAAGTATAAAGTTATAGGTTATATAATAATTAAAAAAGCATAAATAAATCATATATATCATATAAAAATGTTAATCAAATCATTAATACCAACCTAAAAAGGTGTTTATTAAAGAACGAACGACATCGGTTTGCAAGGTGGTAGTCCTCTATACACATGAACGATGATCGTGTATCCCAATTGATGGAATTCTATGTAGGTGAAGGTATAATACTTAACATAATAGAATATAAGTATATTTAGGATACATAGTTTTTATATAATAATGTAATATTAATAATTTAAATGATACAAAAAGAAATAAAATAAAAGTTCTTGTGGAAGGATGTTACATCTTCTTTTGGTAGCTCCTTTTGGTTTATGCCAAAGGGATTCCTTGTTTGGATTTCTACCCAAAGGGTGTATTCAAGGTTTATAAGAAGGAATTTTTATCATATTTGGGTGGGGTTGGGAAAATAAAATGGTCTTGATATTTATGAATAATTGAGGGGGTGAGTGTCCTTTTCTTGTGAGGGAGGAATTACATTCTTATAAGTACAAAAAGGGAAACATTGTTAATAGGTCTCCCTAGCAGCATGTTCCTCCAATAATGGTGAGATTTTTATATAAGGTATTATATGGTATAAATAGGCCTAAAAATGACTTTTTGAAGTGTTTCTAGGTTATTTCCCCCTTAAGTTAATGATTAACCACTAAGTAAACTCATTTTTACCAAAATCGTTGTAATTAATTTTAATTTCATTCACTAATTACATTAGCCATAAATTATGTTTACCTAATTAGATATTAAAATTTATTTTTATTATAAATATGGAATCATTTTTTTTTTCAAATTATAATAATAGAATTGGTATAAATAAATTTAAAATTAATCATATGGGTGGGATGATATGACGAGTTTTTAATGTGAAAAGGCTCAAAAGATTGTAATCTTTTTATAACTAATTTCACTATAAAATTTTTTATAATGAGAAAAATTGGATTAATTTATGTATAATGGATATAATTATACTTTAGAATTAAATTAAAAAATAATATAACAATATAATTAAATTAGAAGAAAAGTCAGTTTTCAATTAAAATTCACTATTTTTTACTATTCATAAAAAAATGAAACATCTTAGAAAATATACCAAGAATTCACACAAAGTGGGTTTTGAAATTTATCTTTAAAAATAAAGATTATTTTTTTCAAATTAATATTATAAAAGTTTCCAAAATTATTTTTAAAATATGTCTTCCATTAAAAGGAGGAAAACCTACTATTTTGAAAAAAGTAGCTTTTATACCTAAAATTGGCTTTTTTTCTTATCTTATCCCTATAAATGTTATTGGATGAATTTAAAAAAATATGGTATATTTAATTACATAATAATTTAATAAATATGTCTTTCAAATGGTGATTAATTTAGATTATTAAGATAAACACTTTTATGGTTATAAAAATAGTTTTTTCATAAAATCACTTCATTTATATTCAATTGGTTTTTATTTTGATTTATAGTAAATTGATAATTGGAGAATAAGTTTTATATACAAGGGAAAATAATATTTTAAATTTTTATTTAATCATATTCATAACATCAATTCTACTGTCTAGGTGATAAATACAATAATATTTTAATTATAATATGAATATTATAATGTAGTTCTGTAAGACTTGGTCTTGCGTGTAAAGAAAAGTATCAAAGGAACTCAAAAGTGTGGGAAACAGAAGCCAAACATAGTGTTTCACGTTCAAAAATATAATCTAAGTGTTTCTTTTAGAATAATATTGACTTGGTGTTGCATACAAAGAAGTAATAACTTGGTGATTTTATATAACCCAAGCTACATTCAGTGTTGCATAAAATGATAAATATCAAAAAGATTAATTTAAATCCTAAAAAATAATTTATAAAAACATGAATTGTTAATATATTTAATCATTAAATTTTACCTCATTACCATTGATATAAATAATAAGTGAAAAATGTATCACATCACTTCTTGGAGGTGGCAGTCCACACGTACATATGAGAAAACTGGGTATTCTGGCATCCAAGTCTCCTTTGGGATATCGCATTGGTCGTGGGCACTACAATTATGCTTGATAAAGAGAATCTAATAGTTTAGTATGGAAATTTTTTTCATTTTGGTTTATTCTGATATGTCTGTTCCACTTTTTGAGATTGTGTTATTAATTTTTGGTGATTATAAATTTTAACTTGAGATTGAATTCGAGTATGTTCCTGATTACTGTATAAATTTCTCTACTGTTGGACATGTTCAAGATAACTGTAAGAGGGGTATTAATTGTTCTAACTATAAATGATATTTTCACCTTGCTAATATTTGTAAACTTAATTCATATTTTTTTCCATCAATGCATGTGAGGAGAGGTACCCCTGATAGTGGGAAGGTTAATTCACATACCCCTGATGGTGTGAAGGTTAATTAAAACTAGTACTTTCCCCTGCTATTGCACGACATATTCTATTACTGGTTTTTCTTTTAATAAGATATTAGTATTTATAAAATTTGAGAAGAATTAATAATGTTAAATAAATATTAATTATATTGTAATGGTGTTTTATAATGGAACAGGAGTGCATAAAATATAGAGACACCATATAAATTGATGACAAAAAAGGATAGATTAAAAGTATATGAATTTCAAAATTTTGAGGATGGAAATTTGAATTCATTTTCAACTTCAATAGTCACAATAATAGTAATTTGTTCACTGAAATAAAAAGTCAAATATAAATCAATGATAAAAAAGATATTTTGATAATAAAAATGAGGCATGTGGAAATGATTTAATTAAAAATAAATTGTATGAGTTGGCAGTTGGTGAAAAAAATTGGAGTGAAACTATTCATGATGTATATGGAACAATATAGAATGAGGGAGGTGGAAATCTTTTCACAAATTCCCTAGAGAGATTAATCCTTACAATGCACCTAAGACCTCCATGTCATGCCAAAACATTATAGGAATAAGGCAACGAATGGAAGAATAATTAGTATTTATTTACCTAGAGACGCTGCACAATAATGTATCATACCACCCAACACCTTTAACAACCGATGGCCAAACAATTTCAAATGACAAAAACCATTGCACATTTAACCAAAACCAACATGACGGACCCAACCCGCCTTGCTAAAAAACAATGCACCGGATCCAAGATGAGGGAAGGCTTCTAACCATCCTTCTGTGCATCCGTTTCTTTTGTTGTTGTGTGCATTAGTTCCTTTTGTTGTGGCCTCAATATAGAGTAATTAGAATATGAAATAAAATCAATCCGAGACTATGATATCAGTACAGAGTAATTCATAAAGGCATGTATGGGAGAAAATATATAAATCAGTACAGAGTAATTCATCCACTATCCTCATCTATGAAACAGATTAATTGATTTACAAAGGAAACATTGTTAGTTTAAAAAAGGCATGCATGGGAGAATTTTCTAGAATGCTCATATATAAAGGAAACATTGTACTGATTCATAGCCTAAAGAAAACATTGCTACTTTCATGTCCCATTATCAGCTATAAATTTTATGGACTCTTCTGTACTTTTTCATAAATCGAAAAATTCTCCCACACTATACTATGAAACTAAAGTGTGAAAAATACATAAATCAATACATAGTAAGTGATCTAAAAAGGCATGCATGGGATAAAATTTATAATAGTGTTATTAAATCAAAAATATATTCTAGAGATTATTTTGTAAAGGATTTAATGACATGAGAAATGGGTAAAGGCCTAACCTGTAATAATGTTGTCACTAAGAAATAGTAATGTTGATTTTCTTTTAATCATGAATTATTGGTGCATAAAAAGGGAATAGGAGTGCATAAAAAATACAAAACATTGAAATACATGAAAAAAGAAATGATATATAAAATACATTTTCCAATGATGAAAACATACATCCACTTGTCATATTAAAAAACTCCATAGAGTACATGTTCCAGTTTTAAAAAACTCTTATCACAAGTGTTATATAGTAAAAGTACAAGAAACTAATAACTAAGAGAAAATAAAATGATCCAATTATCATGAAATACCCATACACTTTTCTGTTTCATGATGATGCGTATGTCACCAAAATCCAGTAGTTTAAACCATATCACATTGAATGCATGAATGAAACCATGCATTAATGTTGACTATATTGAAATGAACTCTCCTAATGTATTATACAATGTTCATTATCATGCAAGGAGAAAGAAATATTTATAATTATATAAATCTAAAAACCCAACATGATATATCAATAAATTTATCCCCACATAGTGAGCCCCTGCCCCTATTCAATGCACAACAGTTGAAAAAGGACAAAGCAGCAGCACAGGCTCACAAGTGATCATGCCAAATGTGAATTCATGATCAGGCCAAATGAAAATTCTTCCATGGTTTGATAATGTTGATGATTATGCAATATAATATTACCTAGCATTGCAATGACTCCAGGGTAATTGATTCCCATGCATCCAAACCTCTTGAACAATGGAGATGCTCTCATTCTGGTCTAGAAGGAATTGCTCCACCACTTCTGCTCTGCTCTCAATTCCATCTCTTCTCCATATATTTTCATTCAATGTGTGTAGATCATTATGGTTGGGCTAGATCCTGATCAGTGCACTGTTGGGGAACAACTAAAAAATCATCCTAGAAAAAACCATAAAAGGTCAAATCTTTGAATGAGATTTGTGTAAAATATGGTTGTTTTAGGTACAGTTTTTATAAGAAATATGGATACAATTATGCAAAAAAAATATTTTAAATTCTATATATATGAGAAAATAAGAAATAATTTTATATGAAATCTATAAAATAGATAGTTTGGAAGATAGTTTACAGACCAAATTGTGTACATAATTTTTTTATTATAGAAAACAATGTTTAGTTTTTCTCAAGCAGAATTTTCTTTTAACAGTTTTTTTGTTATGTCCTTTAGAGAGATAGTTTCATCCACAACCTGGTTAGTAAAATATTGCATGTCCTTATTAGGAAAAGTCTGAAAGTAGTCATATGATTCATTGTTTTAGTGAATCCAACATTTTGGATATTGGGTCGACTGCACTGTGGATCCTTTCCGTATTTAGTATAGGGGGGTTGTGAATTTTGTTGTACATAGTGGATAGTCATAATTAAAAAAATGACAGTTTTTGAACCAAAATAATAGTAATTACAAGATATGTGATTGTTGTTACCCTTGAAATTTGAAAAGTAATCTGAAATTATGATATTTTTTGTTTCATTGGACTAGAAGTAAGAAGCAAAATGTTGACATTAAACTAGGAAAATAGTCCAAAAAACAGGGATTTTAAGTATAAAAACCAATTTATAAATGAGAAGGATATAACAGCAGGGACAATAAAAATTAAATCACCATAAAAGGGGATTAAAGATGTTTTTATAGAAAAATAATGGGAAGTATTCAGTGGCCTACATTGAGAATTCCAGTCAATATTTTATAGAAGACATGGAATGGACTAACATATAGTCATGGATGCCTATCACAAAACCATAACATTCCAGTTGGTCCTCAAAAAAATTTCTTTTGAGGGATATGTGTTTAAACTCCACATTTCTATCTAATATTTCTTGATGTAGAACCAAGATCTATTTTATATTAGGTAAAACAATCAATTGAGGAATAACTCCATCATAAAATAATAATATGGTGAGTTGAAGATTGATTTTAATCAGATTACAACTAGGTATGTGATGTTTGACACAACTAAGTACATAGGCATGCCATATGTTTAACATAGTTGTACAAATATATATCAATATAATGATATATTAATTAAAAAACATTTCAATCTCTCACAATGGAAGTTAAAATAGATATTTTGAAATAAATGATTTAGTATGGATAATAAATTTACCTATACATGATTTGGGAATTAGAATCCTATATAGTTTGGAATGTATCACAATCTGAGATCACCATCTTTAACATTAAATTGTTGTAGATCTGTTTTTTTATTTGTGCATGGTTTAATAAATATTTCTTAATGCCACCACCCTATCAAAAAATTTAAGACAACTAGGTTCTGAGGTTGATATTAGATGCACTTCTAAGATAAATATGTTTCTGTATGTCACCATAATATCAAATTTCTGTAAAAAAAAATTAAATTCATTCATCATAAAATGAAATAAATGTTTATGAATTATTGTCAGGAGGGTAAATAATTACTATTATTAGGTTATTATGGAGTTATGGAAAGTATTGTAGTGTTGAAAATCCAAAAAAAAATACCTTAGTGAAAATCGACAAGAAAACATTGAATTGATTTGTTTTGGTTAGTTGAGAATGAGATTACAGTTGAGTATGGGATGTTTGACACAACTAAGTACATAGGTAGGACATTTGTTTAATAGAATTGTACAGATATATATTGATATAATGATATATTTATTAAAAACAAACCCTTGTAATCTCTCACAGTGGAAGTTAAAATAGATCTTTCAAAATAAATGATTTATTATAGATAATGGATTTACCTATACATGATTTGGGAATTATAATCTAACATAGTTTGGAATGTATCACAATATAAGATCATCATCTTTAACATTAAATTATTGTAGATCTGTTTGTTTTATCTATGCATGGTTTAATAGATATTTATTAATGCTGCCACCCTATCACAAATTTTAAGACAATTAGGTTATGACGTTGATACATGATGCACTTCTAAGATTAATATGTTTCTATATGTCACCAGAATATCAAATTTTAGTAAAAATACAAATTCATTCATCGTAAAATGAGATAAATGTTTTAGAATTAATGTCAGGAGGGTAAATAATTACAATGATTATGTTATTATGGAATCATGTAAAGTATCGTAGTGTTGAAAATCCAAAAAAATGACTTTATTGAAAATCAATTTGAAAACATCAAATTGATTTGTTTTATTTGGTAGGGATTGTATATATCATGACTGTTCGGGTTTGATAAAGGATTTCTTGTCTTAAAATAATTGAAATAAAATTTGTCTTACCTAAATATTTTACTTTAATGAATATATTAAAAAACAATAATAGTAACAACTAAAATCATTGAAGAATAAATATTTCATTTAATTGTACCCATCTTTAAATTATATAATAGAATAATAGATAATAGATTATACAGGTAAATGTTGTCAAAGATGATAAAAGGGGATTTAAAAATGTACTATATAACCTTATCATTATTTTCATCTACAAAATCAAAGTCATATTGTATCATGTTGTGTATATTCTAATATATATAGGTTTTCATTATGTAAATCATTCTTGGAGTAGTGTGCAGTAGCAGGGACATAAAAAACAACTTACACAAAAACATTATCACTATAGAGGATGTATTGCATGTAACATGCCCATGTAAGCAGCTGAAGTGACAAAAATTTAGATTACAATAAATACAATAAGATATTAGGTGAAGTAAGAAAAAATATATAATAAAAAAATTGATGACAATGATAAAATGACTTTCTCACCTTTGGATCTATGACCCAAATAGTGGTATGCTAATCCCTGTGAAAAACATGTTTTGAAAAATTAAAACTGTTTGTGATTAAGGCAACCTCATCAATTTATGAATATATAATTAGAAATGAAATAATTGCTTCGATGAAAAATGAACATTAATTATTGTTAACATTACATTAAAAAAATAGAGATTCTGATAAACATAACTGAATAGAAACCTGATAAAGTATTATGGATATGCTTTGAGTAGTTGAAGGTCAAAAAAGAACTTGAAGATTATATGAATTCTATATCCACATCAAAAAAATCGAATCCACCATACAGAATAATTATTTTAATGTCATAAAACAACTACATAGTTATTAAAACATACCTGCAGGCAAGCATACATCTCTGTAAGTCCATAATTGAAACCCAAATACAAATAATTTCATTTATTCTTGACACCAAACACAATAAAATCTCTATTGATATATAAGATCCAAAAATTTCCATGAACAAAGAGTTACATAGCCAAAAAACACCAAAACTAAAAACAAATAAATGCTCTAAGAAATAGTTTACAACATGGTGCATGCTTATAAAAAATTGATGACAATGATGAAATTCATTTCTCACCATTGGATGTATGAACCACATACTGGAATGTTTATCCCTATGAATATAAGATAAAATGTAACATCATTTGGAACACTTATAATGATAATGTCATATAAAATCAATGTACAAGTAGTTAACAAAATTTCATGTGAAAGAACATGCATCAAATAAAAAATATTGACATAACAGTAAATGAATAAGAAATATATTCATTACATTAAACAAAAATTAATAAGATTTCACATTATGAAAAAAAAGAATAGACTTCACACAAAAATGGAAACTGGATGTGATCATACAATTTGAAGACGAGTCGAAGCACTTCCAGAAATTGAAGTCGAAGCCCAAATTGAAACTGTAACATGGGAAGTGGATCCAAAAAAATAATTTTCATTTAACTGGATCTAATTCAGGAAATAGAAAACCTAATCGATTAAGATGATCCATCGACATTTGAAGGTCCACCCGAGCATGGATCTGACACCAATGTTGCATTTCTAGGATTACGAAGATCATTTTGTCAAAACCCTTGTGCTCATCAAATAATCACATTAAATATAGGGAGAATAAGGGGATGGGTTGGCCGTTGGAATTGGGAGACTGATATGCGGATGGACAGGGTAACAAAACTGTAGCTGGTCCATCCAGAGGAGGACTTGGTGGACTCGTAGCATCTGTAGCCATAGTTCGAATAGGAGGATCAACCTTACCTGAAATAGGTGTATTCAGATTAGCTAAATATGGAGGATATAGATTAAAAGAACTCAGTAGAGGATGAAATGGATGTTGAGTATCCCAACGAGGTATAGGAGGAGGCGGAAGAGCCTGGGCGGTGGAGGGAGCTGAGAGGAAACCCTATGAGCGGAGATAAAATTTGAGACCAAGAGCCGAGTGGAAACTGTAGGATTGGGGATAATTTTCGGGAGCGGGAGCGATAAAGGGGGCTGGGAGGTGGAGAAATTTTGAGTAACCGAGATTATGGAGACATGGTATACCAGATTATGGACACGTATGGAAGCAAATATGTGACGAAATGTGATACTAACATGTGGAAAGTGGAAATCTATGATTAGTATATATATAGATTCAATATTCATGGAGGATATGGTGTAAATTAATAGAAATGGAGGATCTATTTCATTTGATGATGTTGTGGCCAGTAAAAAAATAATTTGCATACCACTTGATGGTTATATGAGTGGAGGTATGTTTTCTGATCCATCAGGTGATGGTGAACTTCCAACACACACTTCAGAGCCTGGGGGGCGTTTTAAGTGGGGTGATGTATCTGACAACGATAGGGATCCAAACATTTCTGTTCTACTAGAGTAATAGTCTTATTCTAACGGTAAATTAAGTGGCAGTTCCCTATAGGATTTTTCTGGTGGGCGTGATACTCCTTTCATGGATCAATATGATCATTCTAATGCACAACATTGTGTACAAGATTCATCTCCTGCACTTGTGCACACTGTAGGTGATCCTTGTGACTCACCTACTGATTCCCGCATAGTAGTGTTTTCCACAACAGTTAAGGTTTTAATGGAAAGGGTAATTTTAGGCAGCTTTTTTCTCATGCAACGACCTCATTATAGGTATCTACTGTGAAAGACATAGTTTTCCATTCCTCTAAAACCAAGGCCTCTACCTCCTTGGTTAATGATGATGTAGTTTTTTTCACTTTCTCACCAAGTGACTTTGGATGATCATGTTCCCAAAGAAGTAGTGTCTCCTACCACTACTGTTATGAAACCTAATTTCTTTACCATGATTTAATAAATAAAATTGTAAAATTTTGACTTTCTATATATGGAGAGATGTGAAAGTAAAGATAACTCTATCTTGAAAAATCCTATTGATGATGCATATTTTCCTTTGATAATTGCACAGGCTGACATTGAACAGGTTGGACAGCTTCATAGTGAGGATAATCTGGATGATGGAGCTCAAGGAATGGTTGGCATGGAGCATGAAGTCACTCATGTTTGATATAAGGACAATCCACTTGATTTCTATCATGATTACCATGATTTTGATGATGGGACCTTTGGAATAGATTATCTAAGTGGGGAATTTCAGATACAGAAGCAGTGGTGAAGAGGAAGGCATCTAAGGGGATGTGGTGGTTACTAAGGAAGGGGTTGAAGGGGAAAAAGTTGATTATAGTTTTCTTTGGTGCTATGGTCACTTTTACCCTAAACCTCTCATTGTGATTTTATACTTCTTTTTACATTTAATGATAATTTTTTGGATCATGGAATCCCCTCGTTGATTCACACAGTTTGGTATACTATCCTCTTAAGTATTTACAAAGTAAAATTATATTTTTAATGATTTTTAAAATATTAATATCTATTTTTAACTTATTTAAATAAAATATTATTATTTGGTGTAGAAACCCATGAAATGAAATAAAAAATAATTTTCATATTTATTAATATTAATTAGATGGTTATATAGTAATACAAATATAATGTAATTTTTAATCAGAAAAGGAAATAGTTTATCAAAACTCTTTTGTTACAAGGATTTAATGAAAATTTTAATTTCAAAAATTTATAATCTTGATTTTATAAAGTATATATAATTTCTAAATTATCATATAAAAATTTACTTTGGGGGAAATTTTGGTTTTTCATGAAATATTGATTTTTTAGTGAATAATGAAAAATACCAGTTTTTGTAAAAAATATTCATTTAGTTTTAATAGATTAAATTATATTTGATTCCTATTAAGTTTTGAATATTATTCCAAGTAACCTAAGTATTATTTATTTCTATTTAGTCTAATTAATAACTTTTAAATCAACCTTATATTGGTTTTTTATATAAGTTTGTTTTAGGGTTCAAAGAACGGTTTTTTTTCTAAAAACTCTTTTAAATGGCATAATATTTCCCCTTTTAAATTAATTAAACTAATCCCTAATGTGGTTAGTTTTAAATGAAATATATATATTATTTATAATTATTTATTTATTTATATTAAATAAATCATTATTATTATTCATAGAGTTATTATAGAATCATCATTTCTTAAAGAAAATACTCTTCTTAGAATTTCATTGTCCCACTGTGTTTACGGGATTAATATTAAATTAAATTTTTACACTTCTGTGAAATAAATTTATATGAAATAATTACATATCTATAATTATAATAATTTATAGTTTTTTATAATTTAAATGTAATATTTGACCAAACTGATTAATAAAAACAATTAAAATTAATTACAGCAATTATGGTAAAAATAAGTTTACTTAGTTTCTTAGCTTAACATATAGGGTGTAAAAATGACCCAAAACATCTAAAAATACATTTTAAGACCATATTACAACCTTATACATTCTATTATCTATTTAGGTTCATTATTTGAACCTTTTGGTAGGTAGAACCTTAATTTGTTTTAACACAATTACAAGTATCCCACTCACCTCACTTTTAAAAAGTCACCCCCTCTCCACCTCTATTAACACATTAAAAACCAATTTGTTTGAATAATTACTTCAAAAATAAATTATCCAATTACCTACCATATTATTTAAATCCTTACTTTTTTTATAAATCCAATCAACTAAGGCCTTTTATGGAAATGAAAATGATATGCCTGAAGAAGACGTAATGCTCATCAATGAGCATTTTTGTTTTAGTTCCTCCTCTAGACCCTTCAATTATTCTAATAAAATTATTATATATTAACCATATTATCTTTAATATAGTGATATTTTTTATTTATGGTTAAAAATTACAACCATATACCCTTCCATCAAATGGGTTGTGAAACCATCATTCGTGGGTACGAAGAACAACCTCCTCAGGAAACGATGTCATTTGTTTTTCCATTACCAGCTCTCATGGTTGAGTATAATGACTGATATAAAGTTTATATATGATATATATAACATTATTATACCTATGATATCATTTTAATATATAAACACTTTTTATATTCCATTTCTTATGGAATACAAAAATGTTGTTCGTGTATAGGGCGGACTAGCGCCTTGCAAAGCGATGTGATTCGTTTTCACTAACGCGTTACGTGGGAGAAAAAGGGGTAAATAAATTAAATATATATGACATAAATTTCATATTTAGATAATAATGAAATATTTATCATTATTTAAATATAATATATCAGTTTTTTACCATTTTACTCACTGAAAAAATTATAATATCATTCATGGACGTGTGGACTACCGCCACCTCAAAGTGTCTTGATTATTTTTTCACCACCATGTCAAATGAATTATTTATATATTTATATTTTATTAAATAATATCATATTTAATATATAATAGTAAATTTTTAAGGATAAAATGTTACTTAACTTCTTTCCATAATGATCATCGAAAAATAGAAATGTTACTCATGTTTACGTATGACTTACTGTCCCCATGATTGTAATGTTTGTTAATTTTTCATAACCATATTTCCTGATTGGTTATAAAATAATAATTAAAGTGTAAATATGATAATTATGTAATTATTATTATTCTATATATGTGTAAATAATTTCTTCATTGACCACATTCAACCTATCAAAACCATTTTAAACACATAAGTCAAATATGGTTAAAATATCCAACCATAAAATAATTGATTAAGTAATTTAATATTACTTGTTAATAACTGAAATGAAAGTAATATTAATATTTTAACAAATATATTAATTAAGAATATTAATATAATCCTAATATTCAGGAATATAAAGACATGTGTGATGAATGAAACTCAAGGTAAGGGACTTCATCTCAATTTCCTTTAGTTGGGGCATATCTGGATGTTATTGACATTTCTTATTTTATGGTGTATATATAGATCCTTTGACATGTTATATAATGAATTTATCTATTCCCCTAGTATTTAATATTTTTTTTGTTTCTTTTTTAATGGGTATTCAGATTTAAATATATCCAATAGTGATAAGGGAATATTCTTCTAAATGAATCATTTTTAAATTTTTTCTACCAAACTATCATTCTCTTATGTGTACATGCATTAAAATGATTTTCAAATTTTTTATATTGGCATAAATTATTTATAATATCAATTTTATGCCTCTTTTACTTTATTTAAAATTTTTTGGAATTAGAATTGTATTATTTATTGTAAACAGAATGGTGAAAATGAATTTTTCTGGTGTCATGACTGTTATATCATTTATAGATTTCTTATAAATAAAATATATTTTTTGAAATAAAAAATAAACCCACTTTCAATTTGTTTTTTATTTTATTATAAAAATATATTTTTAAAGTAAAATAATTATTTGATATCTAAAAGTTATTTTCATACGATTATAAAATAGTTTTTTGAATATGAAATGTTTATTTCAAGTTGTGATTCTTAGACATTATATATGATGGGTGCACCTAGATAGATCCTTGTGACATAGTTATAGATTAAATGATGGGTGATCCCAAATAATGCATAAATGCATTGGTTAATTATTTTATTATCCAGATAATTATATTGGAAGTTTTACATGCCGTTATTCTAACTTTTAAGGGATCTATAAGGGTTATTCAAGGGTTCTATGAAATTATTCCCCAATGTACCTATAATAATTTTCTATTATTGATAATGATTTTTCATGGAAATGATTTTTTAAAAATTTATAAATAAATATCATTTTTAGAATATTGATATTTCCCTTTTTGGGTACTATTTATGTTTTTATGAAATTATTTTTCAAGGGTTTTCATGTTTTTCAATGTATTAATTTTTTTCTTCTTTTTGTATGTCCCTTACTAAAATTTTTATGCTCATCCAAAATTTAAATAAAATCCCAATATTTAAGGATGGTTAAGGGAATAGATGTGGTCATGTTTAAATTCATGATAAGTTTTCATGAAAACATATCATGTTTGGTTTTAAAAGTTTAATATAGTGGTAAAAATTTATAATAAACAGAAGTGTCCACTTTTTGTTATGTTGTTTTGTAATGTATGATTTATGGACTAATTTTATAAAACTCTAAAACTAAAAAAATATTAAATGTGAAATATAAGTAAATTCATAAAAAATTATTGATTATGTAATTTTTATGTTTGACTCAATATAGGTAATATCAGAGGTCAGTTTAGATAACTTTTTGGTTTATGATAATTATAATTACATGATTTTAAAATAATTTACCTTATAGTTAAGTAAAAATAATATATAATTTATATATTACCATTTTTCTTCATCTAAATTAATTATATTTAGATTTTTTTTCAAACATGGAAAAATGAAAGTTATAGTGGTATAAAACTTCAAAGAATATATACTTCCAAATCATCATTATAAGATGGTTGGAATTGGAACAGTGTAGTTTCTTGTAGTGATGGATCAGTTGACACTAGCTATAAATAATGTTGGTGTTCATGCTAAAGAGGAACCCAATCTACCAAAATGGAAAATGTCTATAGTAGACCATTTCATGAGGAAACATACCCCATTTTTTATTGGATCATCATACCATCTGGTAGCCGATGGAATGATCAATGCTCTAGAGAAGATAAGGTAATTCATTTGGTTTATCATATTGAAGGTGAACCTAATTGATGGTGGAATTTTTTTAAGAAAACTACAGATAAGGGTGATATTGATGTCATGGAATGGGAAATAGATAAGTGTCTTTTTATTGAGAAATATCTTCGAAATATTTTTGTATATGAATGAAAAAATCCTAGAATTGAGGGGAAAAGATGAATATTATGTAGCTGCATATGAAGAAAACATCACAAGATTTCCTAGGTATGTGCTAGATTTTATTCGAGACAATGATATAAAATTTAATAGGTTTTTATCTAGATTGAAACCAATTATAAAAATAGATATCTCCACCCAAGAATTTAAAAGATATGGGATAGTTTTTTATTTTGCTAAAATTGTTGAAAATTAGTTTTCTAACTCTTATGTGTGTCATGATAATGAGGGTAAAAAAAGCGGCCAGGATGACATGCGATGGGGGAATATACATCCAAGAAATATAGAGGTAAGAAAATGAAGTTCTTTTCATGTGGTAAGTATGGTAAAATTCTCCATGGACAGTGTCTTTTGACGTTAGGGAAATGTTATCAATGTCAAAATTTATGCCACCTGGAAAGGAAATACAAGGAAAGGAATCCTGAAGAATAAAAGAATATGATAGTTGATTGTCACCCAATGATAAGATTCTTCAGTTCTAATGATATGGGTCATAATGATAATGTGTGTCTGAAGTTAGTATCACAGGATGGAAATATTCATGATTTCAAATAGAATGGTGTAGCAAGGTCATTTTTTACAACTGCAGTTGATGTTGGGTCATCAAATGAAGTGGTGAAAAGTATGTTACTTGTGTATTTGAATTATTCCAATACCCTGTTTGAATTTGGATATTAAAATTCTTTTATTTATGATAAATTTTCAAGTAAATTTTGAATTTCAATTAATTAAACTAAGATATAACTTTTGGTGAAAACTAATGGAGGAAGTATTAAAGAAACTGAGATTTATAATACTATTCATGTTGTTATCAATGGTATGGTCTTTCCAAAAAATCTTATCAAACTAGACATATTATAGTTTGGTAACATTTTTGGTATGGATAAGCTTTTATTTTATCATGCTAAGATATATAACAGTGATAATAAAGTTTTGTTTAATTACTTCTTGCCTTTGAGAACTTACCAAGGAGATGAGAAATTTATTAGAGATGGCAGTGAAAGTTACCAAGCTTGTTTTGTTAAAAATAAAGGAATTTTTCAAATTAGTGATGTGTCAGTAGTAAATTAAAACATGAATGTTTTTCTGGATGATTTTTTTAGTCTTATTACTGATCATGAGGATGATTTTATGGGTGTCTTAGTAGTTGATATTAATCCTATTTCTGAACCCCCATGTCAAAATTGACAAATGGATGTTTTAAAATTGAAAAAACAAGTATAAAAGTTATTATATAAAGGTTTCATTCAACTTATCACTTCATCATGGGTGCTACTGTATTTTTATGAAATAAATATTGTTCAATGAAACTTTATACTAATTATAGAGGCTCCAATAACACCAATGTTAAGAACAAGTATCCTTTTCCTTATATCAATGATTTGTTTGATCAGCTCCAGGGATCACTGTATCTTTCAAAGTTTGACCATGATTCAAGGTAACATTCATTTAAATTTAAGGAAGAATAAATTATAAAGACTATATTTAAGACTATATATAGACACTATGTATTTGTTTATGCTTTTGGGTTATCTAATTCACATATTGTATTTATGGACATTATGAATAGAGTTTTCCAGGATTACTTGTACAAGTTTTTGGTTATGTTTATTGATGAAATTTTAGTATTTTATAAAATTCATTAATAACATTAAATACACATAAGGGTTATTTTGAATACCTTAATATAAAATAAATTTTATGGTAAATTTAACAAGTGTGATTTTTTGTTGCAAAAAAATTAAATCCTTGGTCATGTTGATTCTAAAGATTGTATAACTATTAAACATGCTTAAAAAAGTTGTTGAAAAATGTGTGAGACCCAATTATATCATAATGATTTTTAGTTTTCATGGATTTCTTTGTTACTACCCATTGAATGTTGAAAACATTACTCAGCTATCTATCCCACTGACTATGTTAGCTTAAAATAGAGTTAAGTGCATCTATACAAAATAATGTGATGATTATTTTCAAAAACATAAATACAATATTTTTGAATTCTCCATCATTGGAATTACCTTGTAAAATAGGATATTTCAACATCTACAGGGATACTTCCTCAAAAATACTTGGTTGTATTCTAATTCTTAATTATAAGGTAATTTCTTATTCTTTACCTAAGTTAAAACTGCATGAGAAAATTTACCCTATACCTGATTTCAAATTAGCTACTTTTGTTTTTTCTTTAATAAATTTAAAGAAAAAATTGTATGGGGTAAAGTGTGAAATATATTCTGATCACAAAATTTTGATGTAAATATTCACTCAAAAATAGTTCAACATGATATTGAGAATATTGATAGAATTAAACATGTATTATGATTGCACGATTCAATAACATCCTATAAAAACTAACAATGAGGTCAATGATTTGAGTCCAAAATAATAATTATACATTTAAAATATTTTGTTTGGAACATAACACATTGGTTAATGATTTGATTAATTTTTTCTCTATTTAGTTTCATGTTTTAGTATAGTCACCATTTCTAGAAAACATTATACTATATCAGAAGGTGGATAAATCTTTACAGGCAATGGTAGAATCTGTTAAAAAGGGTAACTTTCCTAAATTCAATATAACTGGAGAAGTTATTTTATGATTTGGAAAAATATATTGGGTTCCTTGTTATTACCATTTAATGAAATATTTTTTGACTAAAACTCATAGTTCTCTGTATTTGATTCATCTTAGAAGCATTAATATGTGAAGAGACCGTAACGATTATTACTAGTGAGATATAATTAAAAGAGTTATTGTTGACTTTTCTGTGATATTTTTAAATTTTTAGTAGCTTAAAGAAGAAAGAAAATTACTGAAATGTATTCTTCAACATTTTCCAGTTCTAGAGTAGAAATGGGAGATTATATCAATGGATTTCATGGTAGTATTGTCAAAGACTTCTCTTAGTAATAACACAATTCTGGTTATTGTTGATCGATTAACTAAATTTTTAAATTTCATTCCCATCCTAGATAAAATGTATGTATATTAACTTTTTGAACTATATCTAAAATAGATATTCATGTTACATGGAGTTCCTCTCTCTACATTATCTGACCATTATCCCATGTTCACATCTTATTTTTGGATAGAAATTCAGAAGTCATTGGGTAATGAATTAGATTTTATTATAGTTATTCATCCACAATCTGTTGTAAAGTATGGGTAAAAAATATAGACAATGGAATATACTCTTCATTATTATTAAATGAATCATTAGGGAAGTTAGTATCAGCATATTTTGTTGCTTTATTTTTCTAAAAAAACAATTTTCATTATGGTATATAGATGATACCATTTGTGAAATTATTTGGAAAGAGGTGTTGAACACCATCATTTAAGGATGATGTTGGAGAAATGAATTTTATGGAACCACTAGTGGTATATAAAATAGAAGATAAAGTTTAGTTGATTCAACAATCCATGATGATAGCATAGAGCAGACATAAAATTTATACAGATAACTAGAGGAATGATCTTTCTTTTGAGGTAAGTGATGATGTATTTATAAAAGTTTATCCATGGAAAATTGTAATGAGTTTTGGTAATAATGGGAATCTTGGATAATTTTTCATTAGACCACATGAAATCTTAATGAAAGTTGGATCATTTTCCTATTTATTGGTATTACCTCCATGTTTATCCCAAGTACACAATGTATTTCATGTTTCAAAGTTATGGAAATATGTGCTGGATACATCTCATATATTGATCCCTAAAGTAGTTCAGTTCGATTCATGTGAGGTATAACCAGTTAAAATTCTTGACCATGTAGATCAAGTGATTTGGTATAAGGTGACTCACCAGTTTATGTTTTATAAAAAACCCATATGGTTGAAGAGGCAACATGGGAATCTAAAAAGGTATGAGGGAAAGACTTCCCCAAATGTTTAGTAAGTGAATAAAATTATGATGAATAAATTTATAAAAAGGTAGAATTATGTAACAACCAAATTAATGAAATGATAAATAATTTTCATAATTATTAATATTAATTGGATATTTTTATTAGTTATAAAAATATTAAGTGATTTTTAATCAAAAATTGAAATAATTTAACTAAACTCTTTTCTTATAAGGTTTTATTTTAAATTTTAATTTCTATATTTTAGAAATTAAATTTCCTAATATAAATATCATTTTTTAAATCATCACATCAAAATTTACTTTGGGATAAATTTTGGTAATTTTTTGGAAAATATTTATTTTTCATTGAATAGTTAAAAATAGCAATTTTTTGTAAAAAAATCATTTCATTTTAATAAATTAAGTATTTTAAGAGTCCAAATATGTTTTTAATATGATTTAAATTAACCTAAGTATTGTTTATTTATATTTAGTCTACTTAATTACTTTTTAATCAACATTATATGTTTTTTTAATGTAGGTTTGTTTTTTGGGTTAAAAGATGGTTTTTTTAAAAACTATTTTAACGTGCATAATATCTCTCATTTTAAATTTCTTAAAATAATCCCAAATTGTAAATATTTTCAGTGAAATTTATATATTAAATATCAATAAATATTAATTTATTTCCATATAATAATAATTTTTTTTACATTTATTATATATTAATATATTTTTAAACAATAATCTTCTTAAATGAACGTTGTCTCACTCATTCTGTAAGATTAATATTAAATTAATGTTTTCTAATTATTTGAATAGAATTTTTAAGAGTGTATTAAAATTTTTTAATACTCATAATTTATAATTAATAATATGTTAAAAATAATTTTTACCAAAGTTATTAGTGAAAATAATTAAATTTAATTACAACAATTAAGGTAAAAAAATGTTTACTTACTAGTCAAACAAAGAAGATAAGGTGTAAAAAATGACACAAAATTTCTCCAAAACCCGTTTTATATAAATATATCTAACTTATAAATTCTAGGCTCTGTTTTTCTGCATTAATAGATCCTTTTGGTTGGTAAATATGTGATTTCACCTAACCTTTTTCATAAACATCACAAGTGTTCCACTCACTATACTTATAAAAAGAAACCTCCACTGCCCCTCTCTTCACACCTTAAAACCCAATTGGTTCAAAAAATACCTAAAAATAAATTTTCCACTTCCGTACACTAATCCTATAAACCTTAATTTGGGAATAAATCCTTCCAAGGAAGGCCTTTGATACAAACCAAAAGGTGATACCCAAATAAAAGCTAACGTTCATCAATAATCATTTTTTGTTTTATTCCATCCTATGCCCCCATTGAATAAATATTATACCATGATGATATAATAAACTAATTATATAAAAAATTATATACTTTTATTTTATGGGTAAAACCTAAAACCACACACACTTCCATAAAATGGGTTACGAAATAATCATTCATGTGTACAATGGACTATCGTCTCACAAAATGATATCGTATGTTTTTCCATTACCACCTCTCATGGTTTGGTATAATAATGGATATAAATTTTATATATGATATATATAAAATAATTATATCAATGTATTAATTATATTATATATACCATTTTTATATTCCATTCCAAAAGGGATACGATAACTTCATTTGTGTGTATGGGGGACTATTTTCATGCGAAGCGACATGATTCATTTTTACAAAAACATTATGTGGGTGGTAAAAATAGTAAATATAATAAATATATGTGATTTAAATTAAATATTTATAAAACTAATTAAATAATTATGTTTTTATAAATAAAATATATCATATTTTTACCTTTTCACTCACTGAAAAAAAATATAACATCACTTGTGGATGTGTGGACTATCACCTCTTTGAAGCAATGCGATTTATTTTTTTACCAAAAAATAACAATAATTATGAATATAAATATATGTTATTGATTAATATGTTATTTATGATATAAAATTAATAATGTAAAGGGAAAATGTTGCATACCATCTTTCCATAATGATCATTGAAAATGGAAACGTTACTCATGTATACGTATGACCTATCATCTCCATGATTGTAACGTTAGTTCATTTTTCATATTCATGTTACATGATTGGTTTTATAAGAAAAATTTAATTAAAAATAAAATAATTATTTTATGATTATTATTATTTATATGTTTAAAGAATTACCTCTTTCACCATATTCGACCTACCAAATCCATTTTCAGAGATAAGAAAAATATAGTCCAGACATCTCAATTAAACTTAATTGAGTAATTAATTGTATAAAACAAGTTAATAAGTGAAATAAAAGTAATAATAATATCTGAATAAAGTAATTAATTAACATAATCCTATTATTTAGGAAGATAAATACATATGTGATGAATTGGACTCCAGGTAAGGGACTTTGTCTTAATTTCCTTTCTTTGAGGCATATCTTGTGGTTATGAACCTTTAGTGTTTTTAAGCTGTATATATAGACCATTTGACATTTTAAATAATAAATTTATCTATTATTATGGTACATAATGTTTATTTATTTTTATTATTTCATTGTATTACATTTTTTCACTGGACTAACTATTTTTTTCTTTTTTATGTCCCTTACTGAGCTTTTTATTCTCATCAAATGTCTTTAAAATGTTTTTCACGATATTTATGGGTGGGTAATGGAATAGAATAACAAAATTTTAAAGTCATTGATATTTCTCAAGAAAATAAATTGTTTTTTTAAAGTTTTATATATTGGTAAAAAGGGATACTAATCGGAAATGTCCACTTTGTATTATATGGTTTTGTAATGTATGAGTTATGGCCTAATTCACTAAAACACTAAACCTAAAAAGATAATCAGAGTGAAAGAAAGTAAATTCTTTACCAAAACAAAATATTATGTATTGTTTAAGGTTTTTCCATATATTTGGATTTAATTTTATAATTTAATTTAATATAAAAACATGTTTTTACATAAAATGTAATTTTTTTGAAGAAAAATATTTTCTTTCATTTAATAATTTTATGATAAATTAATTTAATCCACTTCAAGGAATTTAATCATGAAAAATTTATTCTGTATTTATAATAATGGGGTCATGATTTGTTAAATAGACTAATTTTACATTTGGTCCTAATGAATAGTAGGCATAGTAAATTTTTATTATCATAATAAAGGTAAAATGGATAAATTAGTGTTAAAGCTAATATAATAAGTTATCAAAATAAACCCAAATCATGTATTTGTCCTATTATATGATTTAATTTCATCAAATTTCATCCAAGTATTGATATATGGAAAATTTTTCCATTTTCCCTTGATAATCATATTTATAATATTTAAGTAAAATATAAAGTCAAAAATGTTATTCTCTTAACTTTAATACCTCCAAAATTATTACATAAGGGAAAAAAGAGTATATATTAGATTCCAAATGGGTATTTTAAGATAAATTTATTTTATAACGTTAATTGTTTATAATTTTTAGGAATGAAATAATTAACATACCTGCTTACACAAAGCTAATACACTAGTTATTTAATTATTATAAAGATAACACAAATGATAGTAATATATTAATATAAATGTAATTTGGAAAACATAGTGCATCCTAAGAAAATTTTAAAAAATAATTTCTTATTTTGAATTTTTAAAATATTATAAAAATCTTAAAATATTAACATTATTATAATAATTGATCTAAAATTTAATCATTTTTCCATTTTTGATTCAATAGTTACCTTACGAGTAATATTATAACCCTTTAATAGTGAAAATGTTCTTAACATGGTTAAAGTTAAAATGGGTTAACTAAGGGGTAAAACCAAAATATAAGGTTTAAAACCACACAAAAAACTATAAAATTATATTATATTATGGTATTAAAAAAATCCTATATAATATTTAAATCAATTTCTATTTAGAATCATTTTTCTTGATAATGAATTTTTTATAAGTCAACCTTTTGATAAATTCCAAAAGTGCCCCTCACCTCAATTATGAAAGGGAACCGCCTCCCCTCACTTATTCACACATTTTGAGCCATATATCTCAACCAAGACCTGAAAAAATCTCTCTTAAAAATCCTTATCTACATTATAGTGGTGTTTTCGTCCCAAATCACCAATACTAGGATCCTTAAGAGGATATTTAAGGAATTCTTTCCATTATTAGGTAATCACCTTAACTGATCACTATCTGGATTATTTTTCATTTACATACAATATATTTAGGGTATTTCTCCTAAAATAATAAATTAATTATTTTAAATATACGAAAATATTGTTATTATTATGAAACCACCATTATCTATTCTCTTTCCCATCAATAGGGAAGTGAATTTATCACATGGTTGTATGTACAGATTACCATCTCCATGTAGTGACAAAAATAATTTTTAATCTCCATATTTCACATAACGGTATTATTATGGTTTTAAAGTCTCTATATGATATTTATGATATAATTATTATTTTTTAATGATTATATATTATTTACCTTCTTACCATCTAATATTTAGAAAATAATAATGTCGTTTGTGTGTACGTGTGGATTACCACCTCCACGAATCGATGTGATTCATTTTTTATTTATGATTTACATGGATGGTAATAATAATAGATTTAATGAATACATATAATATGTGTGATTTAATAATGAATCTTTAATGTTTATTTATTATCTACCGTTCTTTTTTACAATCTTTCAAAAAGTGAAAATATTGTTCTTGGGTACGCAGGGCCTACCATCTCCATGAATGGTGTCATTCATTTGTAAATATATAAATTTTATAAATGAATTAATATATATATATAAGGAATATATATTATATTTATATAATTATTAAAATTATGGAGATTATGTAACCATGATCAAACTAAAAGGACTAAAATTACCACACATAAATTCTAATGAAAAATGAAATAGGTAACACCCAGAAATAATGATTGGAATATGAAATTATTAATAAATGGGTGTTTAAATGTTATAAATGGGTTATAAATGATATTATAGGTATTTAAATGGTTATTTTATAGAGTTATAATAATTATTTATTTTATTATACAAGATTTTAGAGTCATTTTGATGAATGTGGAACTCTAGGTAAGAGATTTTCATCTCGAATTGTCTCATTTATGACATAAGTTATATTATGCACCTATATTATTTTATGGGGTGTATATACAACCCTTTGAATTTTTATATCATGAATATATTTATTTTAATGGTATTTTAAGTCTCAGTTAATGTTATTCTTTCATGGGTATTACAATTCAAAAGTTAACAAAGATTTAATGGATTTATGTTTTAATCCTATTTTAATAGGGATTGTTTTTGCTTAAATTTTTATTGAGGAAATTATATAATCAGTATCTGATAAATACCATTAATTTAATTATAAACTCATTATTTCTTGAGAATATATTTTTTCTTTAATTTTTTCCACTTTATCTATTCACGATATTGAAAGAGTGTTTTTAAGGAAAACAGGTTTTATTTCTATCTTCGGTGAAAAATCATATTTCTTCAATGTCCATGATTTCCATAAAATGATTTTAAAAATGATTTACTATTATCGTATGATTATTTATGATCTTGTTTACACATGTTATAAATATCTTTCAAAGGAAAATTCTTATCATTTTCTAAGAAAGGTACTTTTTGAATTTTTTTATTAAAGTGTGAAAGGATTGTTTTATTTTAAATAATACAATAAGAACAAAATTTATCGATATCATAAAAACTCAATGACTTGAATATATATTTAAATTTTCTCATGGTTCGTTTCAAATAAAATTTTTTCCTTAATATTTTATAAATATTTTTATTTTAAATAAGTTATTTGAAAATGAAAAGGATATTTTCTTTAAGAAATAATCCAATAGCGTTTTAATTGAATTTTTATCTGTGATAGAATCCATTAATGTAAATTATGATTTACCAAGGATATTATACAATGATACTATAACTGTTACTAAGATAGATGGATTATAATTATGGTGATAATATTTTTATTAAAACCATTTATTTGAATGTTTTATGCTATGTTGAATTGATGAAATGTTTATAAACCCAATTTTATTTCCATGGGATACGATGTGATAATATGGATAATGTTTTATGATATTTTGACACATATATATATATGGTATTCATTGTGTGATTGGTAGGAACAGAATTATATATCCATCCAATTCATTGTGTAGAGTATTATATCTCATGAGATAGTTATGGGAAACAAGTCGACATGATTGATCCACTATTGAAAATAGGTCGATGTTCTTGATCCGCTATAAGAAATAGGTGTTGATTAATGATCCATTATGATTTAATAGACTCTGTTGTTGACATTTAAAAATGAAATTTTTTCTATACATATCATTGTTCCACACATTTATGATATGAACTTATGGTTCATGATTTATTTATGATGGCTTCTCACTCTTTTTATTCACACCCTCTGAAATGATAAATCTTTTTGGTATGAATCATGTTTATGAGATTTGATATATTGGTTATTAACACTATAAGATATGTTCATGATCTCATAAACTTATTCTTATCATATTTTTCATGTGACATTCCATTGATATCTCCCATGTTTACCCTTACTGAGCACATGAACTCATCATTTCTTTTGTTTTCATTCCCTTGGGTTATGAAGAACAATTTTAAGTAGTGTGTGTCTATAAAAGTACTAAATGGGGATGTATTTGTGGGGGATGTTGAATATAAATCATGAAATAATTATATTGTGTATTCAGTATCCAAATATAGTAAAAAAAATTCAATCCTTGGATGTGTAGTTTTGAAATTTATTGAAAATTCATCTAGAAATATGAAATATTTATTTAAGAAAATATTGAGTCACTATAGTTGGTATCAGAGAATAATTTTATTCGGCCTTTAGATATTAGGATTATATAACTTTTCCAAAAACTTTGGGGATAAGTCTAAGTATATGATAAAATCAAAAAATATATAGGGAAAAGATTATTTGGTTTTCCTAGAAAACCATACCTCATTGGATACTAAAAGTGAACATGGTTTGGCATAGATTAATCTAGGGTTTAATACCATAAAAAGTTATTCAAGTATATCCCATCCATAATTATGGTGAATGACGATTTTTTCCTTACTACAAACATGGCTTGAAACTCATTGGTGATTTTTCTTACCATATTTCACATTTTATTTATGATCAATCAAGAATGATTTGAAACATTATGATCATGGAATAACTCGATTAAACATAATTTAATATATATTGAAATTAATGTATCATAATTTAGAAATCCTATAAAGGTTTTCTCAGAATTATGGTTATTGTTTCTCATAGATTATTTTTTAGTTCTAGTTAGTGGATGAAGCAGCATGAGTCATATTAACACTTAATGTGATGGATAATATAGTGATTTGGAGAAACCAAATTGAATTATGATATGAGATAAATATATTGTTATTATTCCTAATCAATAATCATGATATATGATTATAAACATTCACCTTAGCCAACTCTCAGACTCACCAAAGAATAGAATGATAGATTTTTCTAAGATATCAGATATTAGTGTGCACGAAGGAAAGAAAAACAAATTTATTTCATAAAAAATGTGGAAAGAGACACCCCATGGAATGTCTAAAAGTAAGGGGATATGTTTTGTATGTGGAAATAAATTACTTTGAGTAATGGATTGTTGAGTAATTTAACATCTTATGTGTGGGTAACATGGGCATTATCCTAGTCAATTATTTATTTTAAAGGAAAATCCTAGACCAAGGAAGGGCCTTTATTATACTAATCACTGAATAAAAAGGGATAATGTATTTATGTATTGGTATTCAATAATTATGTGGTATAAGTATTTTTATCAATAATATTTTTTTTTGTAATAATAAATCATCAAAGGATTTTTTTTTTGGAAGCATATATGTATGCACGTAATGGATACCATCATAGGTTTTTTATTTAAAGTATGACCATAAGTTCAATGCCTTAAACATGCATTTATATATTTTAAGGGATGGTATTTTAATGTAATTAATGACATTTTGTGATATGTTTTATTGGGTTAAGGTATATATAACCCTTATGTTCAACATGAAATATTATTTGATGGATAATTATCTTTTAATAAGTTTATAGTTATTAATAACCTTTTATGGTTTATATGATCTTTGATGATAAAAGTTATTTTGAGGTATGTTGAAAATATTTTTGGCGAAGTTATAATAAATATATTAATATGTTTTTAGAAAAAATAACAACATGACATGTCCAAAACGTTTGTAGTGGTTGAAACCAAAACTAAAGGGAATCAAGGGTGAAATGCCTTCCACTAGTTTATGTGATGTCTTGGATACTATCAAAATTTCTTTTTTTATATGACATGATAGATAAAGATTATTTTTTATTTGTAACATATGTTTTGTCATAGTGATAGCTATGGGATTAAAATGTGATTTGGCGATTAGGTGATTAATGTTATTTTGAAAGAAGTTCTCTATTTTAATAACAATATATAATTAAGGTAAATATATCATATTGAGATTTCATTTTAGGAATAAAGGATGAATTTTCTTTTGAGAAAATATATGATTTCTATGTTTCGTTATGGTGATGTGGGTTATTTATATAAATGATTATCATATATTGGAGATTATATGATTATGGTCTATTTATTTAGAATGAGACATTTAGAGTGATTAATGTTATTCAGAGATAAATGTTAAATTTATATTGGATTAATATGTGATAAAATCATTATAATACATGAGTTTAAAATATTAGTATAGAATATTTTTAGGTTATTTATTTAACTAGTGATCTAAGTTTTAATTTGGTTATTATAATGGATGAATTTTTTTATTAATGTTTTATTTATTTATATGATATTTATTTTTAGGATTATATTGTGCTAACTATTTCGGTTTTATTCAATGTCTAATGATAGTAGGAAAATATTTTAATCATTTTTTGAATTATTTTATGCATAAAAAGTTAATCGGCTGTTAAAACTTCTTCTAGAATTCTCATCATTTATAGAAAATGACGATCTTGTGGGGGAAATTAATTAATTGATGAAATTATAGTTATCAAGTAAGTATATTTCAATATGTATTTCATTGAGTTGGTAAATTAATCACTAAACTCTATAAAAATGATCTTGAAAAAGAAATGTTATATTATTACCTATATTTCTGTTGAATCTATTATATTTCTTAGCCATAAGAGATATATGGTTTTGTGTTTGTTAAATTTCCCCTAACTATATTCTATATCACTATCTATTTGTCCATGGGAATTATTTTTATCCTAAATTTCAATATTTTCACTTAATACTAATGTTCTCCTATTTGGAAACCAGGTTTTTTGTTATTCCAGATAAAATTGTCGTTTCTATTTCCATTTTCTCAAGAGGGGGTTTTATTACCCCTATTTATGATGTGGGTTTTCAATAGAAGAAATTTTAAAATATCAAACTCTTGATTATCATGAACAAGGTAAAATTTTAAAGACACAATTTATTAAATGGGGGAGAATTTAACACCCTAATATTTTAAAAGAAGATCAGATTTTACATTGTTCATGATATGCCACACCAATCTAACATGAACCATGAAATAATATCATTATAACATAGTTGTTGGATGAATCAGATAAACCTCATTATGAAATATATATATATATAATAGCTATGAAATAAAAATTTATTGATTATTTCTTATAAATGAGCATTGAATTTTTTGTATAGTCTTTTTATGACTCAAAAACATGTTTTCTCCAAATATGGTTTTTATTTATTGTTGTGATAAAATATTAAAAAAATATTGTACTTTGGGAAATTTTATTTGGTCAAAAAATTATATAATATTTGTATTTATAATATCAAAATAATCTTATGATTCATTTTTTTGTCACTTTTCTTAAAGGTTAGATTTTTCAATGACTTGTAAAAAATACTAATTTTGATTGAAAGCTTTATTTTGTTTATAATATTTACAAAGTAAAGTTATATTTTTAATTAGTTTTAAAATAAAATTATTTAATTTTTATTTAAAAAAATAATTATGTTCTTTGGAAGTTATTTTATATTTATCTTTTAGATAAAGAATATATTGAAAGGAAATGTTTTTGAGAGAAAGTTTTTCATTTTTTTTATCAATTTCAGTTAAATTGATTGCTTCCAATTATTGAAATTAAATCAAGGAAAATGTATTCCATATTATTAATCGTTATGTTTTTATTTGGTAAATAGTTTGTGTTTGCTTTTGGTCATACTAAATAGTGACCATTGTAAATTTTCATTATTAATGTAAAGGTAAAATTGGTTAATGTTGGTTAAAACTAATATAATAAGGTCTCTAAATCAACCCAAAACATTAATTTATCATGTTTGATGAGTTTTTTTCATTATATTATATCCAATTAAAGAATATATGTAATTTTGGGAGCATTTCCCACTGATAATGACATTTGTAATATTTAATTAAAAGATAATGTCAAAAATATCATTCTCTTGATTTTAATTTCTCTTAAATTATTAAATATGAAAAAAAACAAGTATATATTTGGTTTTAAATGGGTATTTAAATAAAAGAATGTTGTTTTTTAATAAATAAAATTTATTTATAATTTTGAGGAATGAAATTATTACCTTAAATTCTTAATCAAATATAATAGAGTATTTATTCAATTAACAGAAAAAAATAAACTTAAAAATACTAAAATTAATGCAATTTTGGAAAATTATTTTTTCTTATTAAATTTTTTGATAATTATTACATATTTTTAATATTTTAAATGTTTATATTCACATTTCATGTGTTTCTTTCTTTTATTAAAAGAAAAAATTAAATGAACAGTCTCAAAAACTGACACTAATGATATTTTATGGAAATAATATTGTATTAAATTTTTTAAAATTATAAAAAAAAATTAAAAGACAAAAATTAGGATAATATATGGTCGAATATTTGATCCTTTTTTCATTATTGTTTCAATAGTCACCATATAAGTAAAACTATAACCATTTTAGAGTTAAAAAGTTATTAATGTGGTTTAGGTTAAAGTGGATTAACAAAGGGGTTAAGCTAAAATATATGGTTTAAAACACTACTTAAACATATCCAAATTATTTTGGTTCATGGGATTAATAAAACTACTACCTATTATTCTCATATATGTCAATTTGGAATCAATTTTCCTAATAATTACAATATTATGATTTAATCTTTTAAGAAATCCCAAAAGGTCCCCTCACCTCAATTATAAAAATAGAACATTGTACACTCACTTAATCACACTTTTTGATCCATCTATATCAAACAAAACCTCCAAAATACCGTAAAAAAATCCTTAGACACATTCTATAGGTGAGGGTATTCCCAAAATACCAACCATATGATCCTTAAGAGGAGATCTAAAGGAGTTCTTTCAAATAGTAGGTATCCACCTTAACCGATCACTTTATTTTTACATCTTCTTTTACATCATCTAAATTTATGGTATTAATCATAAAATAATAAATATTGTGATATAAATATACTAAAATAATTTTATTATTATGAAACCACCATGTTCAATCCTCTTTCCTATCAAATTAGAAGTTAATGTATCTCTTGTGTGTACGTATGGATTATAGTTTCCATATAGCGATACAATTCAATTTTCATAACTGTCTTTTATGGATGGATATTTGATATCTTTATATTTTTTCTATTTTTACATGTGTTTTTATATGTATTTTAGTTTAATGTATATCGATTGAATATGATATGTGTTATTGAATTAATTGTTTATTATGCTTTTATGGATAGACTGACCATTGAAATAATATGGAAAAAATTAGGAAATTATGGAAAGATAAAAGCACTTCACATTGTGGAAAGAAGTAGAATACCATGAAACTGAAAAATTATGGTGGATCCAAGATTGAAATGGATTTAAGAGAATCATTTTTGGCATCAGAATAATGTTTGATCATAAGAGTTTAAAATAGAAAAAGGGGGTGAATTGAATTTTAAAATTTTTCAACAAATTATAACCCAAACCACTTTATTAATTTTTCTGACTTAATATGATTTCAATGATTATATTAACCTGTAATAGACTCAAAGCGTGTCCAGTAAAATATATTAAATAAGAGTAAAATTGTAACGCCCCTACCCCAAAATCCTAAAGCCTGTGAATTACATATTACATTAGCATAATTAAGAGGAATGAAATACTGATGGAAAAAAATCATTTTGGTAGTCTTGAAGAAACTAGATACTTACATGAAACTCATTTTATAATGAAATTGGTAACAAAATACAATACGTAACAAAAACTAATAAACTGAAACCACAAGAAATCAATAAATAGTCTCCTCATCAAAACCCGTTGAAGGTAGACAAATGAAAGAGGTGAGCTCAAATGCTAAGTAATGGATAGAAATAGTGGAATAATGAATCTATAATAAATGAATCATAAAAAAACTTTCATAATAAATATGTCATGGTGAAAAGATGAAAAACACATTCCATTAGTAAACGAAGAATGAAACTGCATTTATATATTTTTTCATAGTGAAAACCTCATGGATAGTAATAACTGAAAAAGAATAAATAAAATGATTATTATTTGGATTCAATGTATATTTCACTTGATACCACTATACCATTTAAATGGTTTATGTCTGTGGGTAGAAACCTATCTGATTTTTGGAAAAAAGCACACAGGGGTTGTCGCCAACTGGTTGTCTCATGAGACGTGTCGATGCATCGAGGGGATATTTCGGGACCCACCCATCACTGAAAGTATAAATAATTATTTATGCATATATTTAATAAAAGTAAAATATTCCTTCTTAATATCTTTATAGAGTATAGAATACGAATTCATCAATATTTTCATTGTTAAAACAACATTCCCAATAAACAACATATGTGAAAGGGTATATCACTCAAGACAATAATCATATCCAAGAAACAATAATATGGATATTTAATAAAAATGAAATATAACATTATAATTGATCTCAAATGGGCATTAGTTACACCACATAATAATTATTAGGTGCACAATACAAAGTATGTCACAAAGAAATGGAAATTGAGACAATGTTCCTTACAATATTATAATCAGTCGAATCATATAACCAAAAGTGAATAATAATCAATTCAATCATTAGATACAATGAATAGAAATAAAATAATGATATGATAAATCTAAATTAAATACACATACACCACATACAAGAAATAATTAGTGAACAATAGAAATCTCATGGAATTGAAAGTGAGACAATAAACCCATTACAAACATTTCAGCATGGTAACAATTGTTCTTTTGAGGGATTAAAGAGAGGTAAAATTGTATCCCATATTTTATATATTATAAGGCATGTATTTTGGAGGTTATAAAACATACCCAATCAATAGATATTTAAAATTTAAATGACACATCATAGGGGGAATTCTTGAATAAAAGTGAAAGAGGTGATCCCTTACAAAGAATGTATTATTAGATTGAGGACAAATCAATAAAATAATTATGTGTGAAAAACATAAACCCACACAATGAAATTGAATATACATCACAAATCAATAATAGTTAATTTACACATATTCTATGAAAGGAAAAACCAATTATATTGATGTTTAACTAAATGAGTGGAAATTGAGTTAAGATATCCCTTACCTTATGCTCGAAGCTGTTCTTGACTGTTCTTAATGACCTGAAAAATAAAATTTAGATTCATTAATTAACAAATCCATAACCATGTCAACATTAAATTGATAACTTATAATTTTATTAGGATCATTCATGCCCTTTTTTATGGTATTAAGAGATTTAATTTTATTGTTTTGTAAGCATTTTCTTCTTTGGATTTCAGGACTGGTTTACCTATATTCATGAATGGAAGTTCATTTAAAAGGTGGTTAAACACCCATACTTGTAAATATATATTATTAGTGACATTATTAATGGTATTATAATGATTTTTTGTTTTATACTTGAGGATGGTTCATTAGTTATAAGTTATTGATAAACGCTTGGATTAACTTTATGGTTTTCTGCATAATGAACTTGTTTTGTATTATTATTTTGTATTATGAGTGTGTAAGGATTACAAATTATTTCATAAGGTAAAGTAAATATATTATTATCCAGTTCAACCATTAAAATTTTTTTATGAAAAGTCTTGAAGATATTAATATAAATTGAAAACTCACCGCCCTTGAATGTGATAAATTAACACATCTCAGAAGGTATTTTAATTTTTAGTGTAAGAGGTGGGGGAAAAGAGAGATGAAGATGTAATATTCTATTAGAATAATTAAATTATAGTCCATTTAAGGTCATGGATGTTTCAAATCATTTGGATGTGGGGAGGTGAGGAGAGAGAATAAAATAATAAATCATGTAAAAGAATTTGAAATAAACAAGAAGAGAGGTTCACCTCTTGAGTACTCCTTCTAGAGAATCTCCTTAAGGACTTTGTTTTTGGCCTTTTGGTGAGACCAACAGGTCTTTGACATGGGGGAAGAGCATAGGGAGATATTTGAGCAGAATATAATCATGTCTTGAAGCATGATTGTTGTGGGAGGAAGATGGGGTGAGGGTGGTTTATATAGTGGATGAGAGGAGGGATTTTACATTTTTTTTAATTATTATTTTAATATTTTTTCTCAAGACTAAGAATAGTTTTTATTCATGTGATCCAAAATTGTAATAATTTAATGTGAGTTCTAACCAAGTGGTCTTACATCTGTAAGTGTTGGTGTCTTAGAACCAACTAGTTTTACATTGATTATATGGATATTTAATGTATTATTACATGTTGTTCATTATTATGCATGATTATGATGTAATAATGTCCTTGAGTATTTGTTGCATTGATAAGGTCATGGAAGTTCCCCTCTATGATTACAACCTTGAAATTCTATATAAAAATTTTTAAATATAGTTCAGTGGTTAGATGACATGATATGATGGTACACATATCATGCAGGCCATCATGTGTGAGTACTCATAAGCAGATGAGGCTTCCTCTCATGAATTTCTCACATTGTAATCTCCATGGTAGCAGATTATGAGAAAAGACCCGCTAGTAGGAATTACGCATGTTTTAGTTTCATTGGATATTTCTATCTGTGAGTGTGTGTAATGATCCTTAGACTTTAATATTATCATTAACATGTGTCACAACTTACGTACTTTGATTTACTAATGAAAACCGTCATGCAGATAGTTGGTGGGAAGTAGGGTAAGTTGGGTGTGTCACGAGTGGCATGTTATTAATGGATAAGTCTAGGAAAGATTTGTCCCTTCCATTTATGGAATTTAATATCTCTTCCCATTTATTGAAATTGAACCGTCGTGGAAAATTCAATGGCCATGGTGTAATGACGAGTTTATTTTAGGTAGTCGAAGAACGTTGTATCAAGCATAAATGTTGTTGACATGGTCATAAAACCTTCTTAATGAAATAATGCAATAAAGGGATTATATTATATATTAAGTGTTTGTATTTGGATGTAACCGTTGGGACTTTACGTTCTTTTTCTTGGGTGCCTTGACCTGTTGCTAGATAGTACTCTTGGACTTTAGGCAAGCCCGCCTAATGCCAATGAGAAAGAATCCTAGAGGGTCACACAATAAGTGTTTTTGGTGGTCATTGTTAAATTCTATTGGAATTTAATTAATGAAATAAATATTATTGTCAATATCATGGAATAATTTAATTCAAGTTAAAATTATTTCATAAATTAAATAAAATTTATTTAGTTATTTTATTGAACCTTTAATAAATATTTATTTAATAGTTTGTTAATAAAATATTTATTTATGAGAATAATTTATTTATTTATTTATTCAGGAGTTCACTAAATCTAAGTGGAGTTTGAGCGGACCATTTTGTTTAAAGGTAGTGTTCTTTTCAATGACCAAAACAACAAAATTTATTGATAAAGAGAGATTACATAAGTCTGAAATAAGGAATTTTGTTAACATCCCTACCATAAAGAGGGAGTAATTATAGAGGAAGATCGTCCCTCCAAGTTATAGCATGAGAGACAACCATATTGAAAAGCCCATCAGCAATCCAGTTAGCTTCACGGTATGTGTGAGTGGTGATGAAGTTGATCCCAGAAAGCGAGTTTAAACAATCAATCCAGCGAGCAGTGAGCGGCCAGGCAAGATGAATAGTCCCACCCCAAATGGCCTGGATAATAGTAGTGGAGTCACTCTCGATCCAGATGTTGTTCCAGTTTCATTGCCTAACAAAAGAGATATAATGGATAACACTCAGCATCCCCACTTCTAGTGCGGAACTAGTACCACAACATCTATAAAAGCATCCAAGAGTCTGATCTCGGTGATTCCTAAAAATAGCACCACAACCCGCTGGGTAGGGGTTTCCTTTTGAGGCACAATCAACGTTAACTTTAATCCATCCTGGTGGAGGATGAATCCAGAACACTTCAAAGATAGATGTCGGACGAGGATAATCCCCATTCACTTCGATCAGAGGTCATCAGAGCACTTGTGGTTCACCTCTAGAGGGACTCTAGTTTGGATCCTTATAAGTGCAACGAGATAATCTAGAAGGCTCATTCCGGACGATCAACATAATCAACAAAGAAAAATACCTAAGATCCAGGTATTATATTTCTTTATGAAATTAATTAAATTAATTATATAATGATGTGCAATATCCTCTCTAAATGTTTCGAGCATCTTTCTTATTTATCGAAATATTTGATTATATTCCATGGAGACTTGCGTTCATCATCATATTGATCCCAGAATAATCATTGATCATGGTAAAAATCCAAATTAGGTGTCATGCCAACCATGATTCTGCTGCACTCGGAACCTTCAAGTTGTATCAGAGCGGCTACATCATAGTTTATAAGTATTTAAATATTTCATTGATGACTTACACATTTAATAATTTAGTTGTTTCACTTCAAGTTAATCGTTTTACAAAACTGAATCTTGAGATCTATTCCTACACTTTCGTTTCTCATTCACCTTACAAAAACAATCTTTTCTTATAATTTTGATTAAAATAAAATAGAGGATCTCATCTAGAGGTGCCAAAGCTTTTTCTCCATAAAACACCAGAACACGCGGCATGTATTCAGTAGTACACATCATGTATTAAAGATTCAATCCATCACACCAGTATACCAAACCAAGATGTCTATTAGAGTCTCTCTAAGTCTTTAATGACTCTATGTGTTGACTAGGAATAGGTGGCATGTGGTTTCCAAATTACACGTTGTGTAGCCCAATGGACACGGCATATAGTCCCTTCAGGTTAGGGTTGGACAGTGTACCCCGTACAAGACTTTCTCGGATGAAGACTATGTAATGAGGAACTACACGGCGTGTGGCCCACTGGACACGCCATGTACTCCGAAGATTTTTGAAGCATACTCTCATGCCATTTCCTTAGGCATTTAATTTAGAGAGATGGTGAAAAATAGTACATGTCATGTAGTTGGAACTACACGTCATTTCTCATCCAATTTACACAGATTTATTAAAAAATATTATTATATTATATAAACCCTTGAAACGTGTACCATCGTGTGAGAGTAATACTGATGCACAACACGTGATAGGTATTCTATATATATGTGTTTAATTTAACAATTGTGTAATGTTCATTTATACTCATTGGGTAGTTATGCATAGGAATTCACCGGGTTTCCTCCATAGTACATGTTACGTACAAAGATAAATTTAGACGAATTTATTTGTTTAAAAATATGATGGATGAGAATCTCAACGAAATTCAGAAAAGTGTTTTAGATAAAAGGATTGATTAATTAAAGATGATAATTAATTGATTTGAGCGTGATTTATCTTAAATAAAGACGATTATATAATTCATTGCTAGATTTATTTATGTGTAAATATCATTTCATGTATGGATGATCATGAGAAAGACCAATACCTTTGTATGTGGTTGTTTTTTTTATTTGAATTAAATTTTTTGGCCTGCGAGACTTCTCCTCATTAATATGTAGGGCTTGCATGCCCAAGGTTTCTTTTATGTAAAACCCATTTTTACCCCTCACCTACATATGAGTTAAAAGGGGCATATGTAATGGATGGAACTCCTAAGATATTGGAGGTGGTTCAAGCAAGAGCCGAGACAAAACCAATCCCAGGGGATACAGAGGTGGACAGGTGAAAGCTATAAATAGAAACCTAAAAGGTTCAAGGTGTTTCTCCCCTAGGTCAAGGTTAATTTTTCAACCACTAGATAAACTAACCATTATAAAATTTCATGATCATTCTATTTACTTTCTTTTATTTCTATTAGTTAAATGTTTTATCTTTATGGATGTGTTTTCATTATCCCATAATTAATGAATTAAAGAAGCATGCAATATGGAACTCAAATAAACCAAACTTATGTGTAAATATTATCAATACATGTTTAATCACTTAATTAAGTTCCACTTAATATTAACAAGTGTGTGATAATTATAATAAGAAGTTCACGCATAAGAGATAAAAATCCCTCAAATAAAATATTAAGTTAGAAAAATCCTTCTGTTACCTGATGAAGGGAAAAACTCAATAAAACTATGTGTTTGAACAACACTTTTTGGGACACTTACTTTTATACAAAAATCCCCTATGAATGGTTTCGGGTTGACTTAACCATATTACATCAAGGGTAGTAGCCCTTGCTAGACTTGGTGTAATATTGGAGGTAAGAGTTGAGAAAATCCAAATTCATGATTTCAGGATTGGGGAGTCCACTCAACATATCAAGAAGCTGTAAGCCTGCCGTTGGAAAAAACCTACCTACGTATATACCATCTAATATCTTGACCAACCCTTGATGGGGTTATTTGAAGGGGAATATGGATCCTTGTCACTAAAATTTCATGGAAACTAGAAATTTTGAGTTCTATGGTGAGGTCTATTGGCAATTGTTAAAATAGAGGGGTAATTTATAAAAATTTTTATTTCTTATAAAATGTAATCATGAAAATACTAATGATATGATATTTTAATTATAGAATAAAAATGAAAAACTTTTCAACCACGCTATCCCTAAGATCAATTCTATATAAAGATAGCATCCTCACCGATAGTAACTTCTAGTAATGGTTTAGAAGCCTTTGGGTTATCCTACGCCATGAATGGAAGTCTTACATGTTGGATTCAACATTACCTGATACGCCATCAATAGAGGAAAGTGATGAGTATTTCCTCGTCTGTGAGAAACCTATAAATTACATGGTCAACGTTCAATGTTTGATGCTATCATAAATTTCTAGTGAGATTCTGAAGTCTCATGAAAACATGGATTCTTATATCATGCTCGAGCACCTCGTAGTCTTTACCGGGAGAGAGCAAGATAGGAAAGGTTTGAGATCTCTAAGGCACTCTTTCAAAGTAAGGTTCGGGAAGTTTCCCCATTTGGGCCTCAAGTATTCAATATCATTGGCTACATTGAGCAGCTGAAGGTTCTAGGGTTTAAACTCCATGAAGAAATAGGATCTGATTGCATTCTCACATCCCTCCCTCAAAGATTCACTAACGTTTTTGTAAATTTCAATATGAACAACATTGAGATGTCTCTATATAATATTCTTATCCTCATTTGCCAAGTGGACAAAGATATGAAGCATAAAAATCCTTTTATCATTGTGGTGAATAATAGGAAAGGGAAGGCATAGATCTTTAAGCCCAAAGCTTCTTCATGGCTTTCCAATAAAAGGAAGATCAAAGAGAGGCAATGGAACAAGAGGCTATTTGTTTCGCATGTGGCAAGAAGTGCCACTTGAAGAAGAACTACACCTATCCTAAGAATCAAGGGGAAGAATCAGGTGCATTTGTTATCAAATTCAATCTATCTATTTCTACAAATTGGGTATTAGATACAGCTTGTGGTTCCAACATATATATCCAAATATAGGAATAAATTAGATTCAGGAAGATTGATCAAGGAGACAAGATACATACATAAGTTCAAGGTACACAATAGTTGGTACAGAAAAATATTCAACAAAGCCATGTAGAAGAAGAATATGTTCTAGAGACACAAGTACTACGTAGGAGTACAAGAGAGGTTAGAGAACTGGAACTGTAAGGCCCCGACCCCAGAAGCCCATAGCCAGTTCATTAATTTAATACATTGGCTTGATTACAAGGAATAAATCCCTGAAGGACCCATCAAATTAGTATTCCTGGAAACAAGACACATACATAAGTTCAACATTACAACTTAAAAATAAATACAACACTAATTTATTCCATTAGAAACATCCAAGCCTCCTAGATATGCCTACAAGTCACTCATAACTAACTTCTTCATATCCTGGGGAAATGAAACATAATAAAGGGGTGAGCTCAAATGCTCAGTAAGAGTAAGAAATAAAATGGAAGATAACATAAACATTAGTCATGGTGAATAATTGAAAACACAAGCCTTTAAAAATAATAAACAAGAATACTTTATGGAAAGAATATGATTTGAGTAAATAATGCCATAATAAACCATAGTCATGGGTATTCTACTAGTAGAATAACCACATGATCCATCAATATTATTATCATAATGAGGGAATTTATAATTCTTGACATTCTAAAACATTTTGTCAAGGCCTGGGCCATGATGTCTAAAAATTATTTAAGCCTCAGTCAAAACCATTTATCAAAAATCGGGAAAGGCCTCGGCCAATTACACATCTAATTATCTCATTTGACATACCGATGCATCGAGGAGTTACAGCGGGCTCCACCCATCACATACTAAGTCCAATCATTCCTCATGTGAAAATGTTGAAACATAACATAAATATTCGTATTAAATCTAGAATACGAAATATCAATACTTTAATAATAAAACATGAATGGTATAAAAATAACTCATCCACAGTCAAACATATCACAAAACCCTAAATACAATATGTAATATTTTTATCATAATAAATCAACATCAATCAAGTTTAAAACTTATCAATGGATGTTGACATAGATGAAATGAAAACTATTTGAAAGAAAAACCCCTTTCTATTTTAAAACCATTTATGAGTCACATAATTATAAAATAAAACATTTATTTTGAAAATATTCTTATAAGATTGTAAGGGAAGCTTAGATGATGTTATAATAGTGGAAAATATCTGCACCAACTGTATAAGTTAAAAAAACATTCTTGTCATGATTTTGTCGAAAAGGTCATAAAGTGCCTCATTTGGAAAATGATGGAATGATTCCTTTCAAAACATATACGGTCAAATAAGGGTATAAATAACTTTAACCCATAGTCTAGTAAATAGTAAAAATGTTTTCAAATACATTTTTAAGAAAACATGGATGTGGATGATAAAGAGTTCCCAGTAGATACTTTCATAAAAACAACCACGGATAATAAAGATATTGTGAAATTAACCCTTACCGATTTGGTAACTTATGAAACATAAACCCCATGAAATAAGTATCATACAATGAATATTTAAATACCCATAAATTAAATTATATTACACAAATAATACAATCATGTTTAGTACATATACCACACTAAAGGAAATAGTTTCAATATGGAATTAATCTCACGGGAATAAGAAGTGAAATGAAAACTCCTTACCACATTGTAATCAATCAAGTCGTATGACCAAAAGTTAATAACCACCAAATGAATCACATAATACCATGAATACAAAGATAATCATTGTAATATAAATAAAATGTCAGTAAATAATATACTATATTCAATAAATAAGTGGTGAAAAATGTAAAACTCACGGAATTAAAAGTGAGATAAGAAACCCTGTTCCTTGTACTTTTCCTTGGTCGAGGGTATGTTAACCCCATATATAATAGTTAAATCATTGTTATTAAATTATACATAAACTACATACATAAATATTATATCATATATGATCTTATAATATTTCATTGTTAATAATATTTTAGTAGTATCACTATTTCAGGTGTTAATTGATTCATTTTCATTTATATGTTTTGTTAAGTAAGTCATGTTTGTTAAGGATAAAATTTACTTGATTCATATCTAGAAAGATATTATGTTATTAAATATTATTTTTAATTATCAAATGAAAATTATTGTTGAAATTTTATGATGGGTAATGAATCTCAATGCGTTCGTGGAGATGGTAATCCGTACATACGAACGAACGCTACTTCCATTTTTATTTTAAAAGGAAAGAAAACCAAATGATACATAGGTATATAATTATTATAGTATAATATAATATTTTATATATTTTATTTAAGTTAAATAACACCATCCTTTATATGTTCCATTTATGGTAAGAATGAGTCATGTCATTTTGAGGGGGCGGTAGTCCGCACTTCCTCAAATGAAATTACTGTATATATACAACATGAAAAGTATAAGGGTATGATATAAAAGAAAATTTCAGAATATTATAGTTAAATAGATATCATAAATATCATATATAATTATAGCTCCATCATAATGTCCACCATAAGAGGTGGTAGTAGAAGATTGAACAATCATCATTTCGTGAGTCAGTAGTTCACCGTCCACAGAAACATTCTGTTCTATACCTGTTAGATGGAGGATTGGGTATGTGTAGTTAAAATACTTCTCCTAAAACAACCTAGTTATTGTTGTTGTTATAAAATAAACGAATAAATAGATTTTATGGGGTTCGAGAAGTAAAATAAAAGAAGTGAACTTAAGAGGAGATGTTACCTTTAAATCGGGTAACTCCCTTTGGATTGAACCAAAAGGCTTCCTTTAAGTGCCTTATACCTAAGGTAAGGCTTCTAAGAGGAATATAGAAATGTAAGGGTCTTATTTTGTTAGGGTTTTTATGATCCAAGGGTCTTGATTGATCTGAGAAATGGGATATAAGTGAGGTCTTTTTATAAGGGGGAGGAGGGGCTCATTAGGAAAATTTGAAAATATTATTTTATTATATAATGTGTTTCAGTTTATAAAGATCCAAAACTCATTAAAGTTGAAGATAATATGACTAATTTTCGAAATAAATTTATCCAATAATAATTTGAAAGGTTTTGGATATTTTTAAAAGTTATAATCTTATGTATTTAAATCATTTATTAATGAGGTAAACATTTCATCATTATTGTGTCATAAATATTTTTTTTATATGATGTCTGAAAATTAAAAAAATTACCATTAAGTTTAAAATATTTTTATCTTTAAAATTAATATTTATAGTCGAAAATATAACTTATATAACTCCATGTAAAAATATTTTTACTAAAACATATATGGTTATGTCATTTTTGTCTTTACTTTAAAATAATTAATATAAAGTGTCATTATCACTCTCATGTGGGTCCATGGGGTCCCAAAATCAACCCAAATATGCCCATGGTAGGATATGTGTCAACCAATAGAAATAGGACACATGTTAGGGTAATTAATATTATTATAATATTTTGTTACCCTTATTTACCGGATTTACCTCTTTAACCATGGTAAATAAAATATTTACTGAATTAAATATTCACAATTTCTACACATAAAAGTTACATATTTACAAAATTTGGACCTATTTATTCCAAATATGGAATCCATTTTTCCAAATTCAAAAACATAAGTGGCAGAAATTAATTTAAAATTAATTCCCATTGTCAAAACAAAAAACATGTTTTTAAGAAATAATAACTATCAAAAGGTTGACACTTGTTTGCATCCTATTTCAAAGTGAAATTACTTCCAATGACCAATATTAGATTAAATGGTAAAAATATAATCTAGTTATACTTAAAAACATTAAAATGTATACTTTAACACTATAAATTATTTTAAAATAAAAAACTCATTTTCAATGAAAATTTAGTATTTTTCACTATTCATCAAAATATGAAAGTTATCAGAAAAACACCAAATTTTTATCCAACCATAAATTTTTATGTACTAATTATAAAGAAGAATTTTATTTTTTCAAATTTAATATAAAAAAAGTTTCAAATATTTTATTTAAAAAGTTTCTCTATTAAAAGCCGGTAAAATTGCATGTTTTGAAAAATACTTCTTTTATCTGAAAAATTGAATTTGTTCTTATATTATTTCTAAAAAAACACATAATATGGATTATAAAATTATATGGAGTATATAAAATTCAATATTCAGTTAATACTATTCATAACATCTTTTTGAATGGCAAGTTTGGTAAGTCGTGGTATGCTCAAACTCGGTCTTGCGTGTAGCGCAAGCTATTGAATTGATTTAAAGAAAGTAACTTACTATGAAATATTTGGGTGTTACAGGAATGGTACAGTTTTCTAGTTACTAAGGATGGTGAGTCGTTATTATTTGATAATAATTATCCTTTAACCTACAAGGAATCATTAAGTGGCACAGACGTTGCTAAGTGGAAAGAAGCCATGAATCCTGAAATAGATTCCATGTACCAAAACCCTGTTTGGATTTTGGTAGATCCTCCATTTTAGGTATATCTTGTTGGTTGCAAATGGTTATTCAAGAAGAAGCTAGACATTGACGGACAAGTGAGTACCTATAAGGCATGACTGGTTGCAAAAGGTTTTAAATAGCATCAAGGAATTGACTATGATGAAACATTCTCACCAGTTGCAATGATGAAATCCATCAGAATTATACTTACCATTGCAGCTTACCATGACTATGAGATTTGGAAAATTGATTAAAAAACAGCATTCCTTAATGGGAACATTCAGGAAGATATCTACATGACATAACGTGAAGGGTTTGTGACTCCAAAGGATGCCAATAATGTATGGAAGTTGCAGAAATCCATTTCTAGATTAAAGAAAGAATCCAGGTCATGGAACATTCATTTTGAAGAATCCATAAAAAAGTTTGTTTTATTAAGAATGATTGTGAGACTTGTGTCTACAAACGGTTTAGTGGGAGTGCAATCATTTTCCTAATACTATATGTTGATGAAATATTACTTATTGGAAATAAGATACTAGTCTTACATTCTATTAAGGAATGACTGAATCAATGCTTCTCCATGAAAGACTTGGGAGAGGAAAAATATATTCTTGGGATCAAGATATATCATGATAGATCCAAGTGATTGTTGGTCCTAAGTCAAAGTACATACATTTATAAGATACAGAAGAGATTTAGTATATAACAATCCAAGTAGAGATTGTTTCCAGTGTCACATGGCGTTCTTCTTAACAAGAAAATATGTCCTCAAACACATGATGAAAGAAAGATAATGGAAAAGACTCCATATGCATTAGTGATTGGTTCAGTCATGTATGTAATGCTATGTACTAGGCTAGATGTCGTCTACGCATTGAGTGTGGTAGGCAGATATCAAGATGACCCAGGTGACCACCATTGGATGGCAGTCAAGACTATCCTAAAGTATCTAAGGTGTACTAAGGATTTTTTCCTGGTTTATAGAGGAGATGAGGAACTAGTCATTAGAGGATATGCAGATTCTAGTTTCCAGACTAATCAAGATGACATGAAGTCACAAATGGGATACATCTTCACTTTGAATGGAGGTGCAGTGAGCTGGAAAAGCTCAAAGAAGAGTGTAGTCACAGATTCTACAGAAGAGTCTGAGTATATCACAGCTTCTGAGGTAGCTGAAGAAGCATTTTGGATGTGAAGCTTCATCTAGGATCTAGATGTGATACCTAGCATTAAAGATCACATCACATTGTACTGTGATAATACTGCAGTGGTGGCTCTCACAAAAGAGAAAATGTCACATCAGCGGACAAAGCACATACATCGTATGTATGATCTCTTGAGGGATTTCTCTCAGATAGGTGAAGATGTAGTGATCAATATTTCCATAGAAGATAGCGTGGAAGACCACTTGACTAAATCCTTGACTCAGTAGAATCATGATCATTATGTGAGGTCTATAGGACTGAAATTCGTAGGAATTTGTATCTAGTCCAAGTGGGAGTTTTAATAGTTGGTGTCCTAGAACCAACTAGTTTTACTTGGATTACATGTATATTTAATGTATTATTATATATTATTCATGGTTTTTCATGATTATGAAGCAATAATGTCCTAGAGTATTTGTTGCATTGATAAGGTCATGGCAGTTCCCCGCTAAAATGAGAACCTTGATATGCTATAATAATTTTATTAAATATAGTTATACAGTTGGAAGACATGATATGATGGGACACATAGCATGAAAACTGTCAGTTTTGAGTACACATAAGCTTATGAGACTTCCTCTCATGAAGTTCACACTTGGTAATCTCCTAGATTAGAGATTATGAGAACAGACCTGCTAGTAGAAATTCCAAATGTTTTGGTGTCATCGAATATTTCTATCTATGTGCATGTGTAATGATCCATAGACATTATGATTATCATTAATATGTCTCACAACTTACGCACTTTGATTTACTAACGATAACCATCATTCAGACAGTTGGTGGAAGTAGGGTATATTGGGTGCGTCACGAGTGACATGTTATTAATGGATAAGTCAAGGAAGGATTTGTCCCTTCTATTTATGGAAGTTAGTATCTCAACCCATTGATTGAAATAGAACTGTCACATGAAATTATATGGCCATGGTGTAAGAACGAGTTTATTTCTGGTAGTTAAAGAACGATGTATAAAACATAAAATTTTATGACACAGTCATGAACCCTTCTTGATGAGATATTGTGACAAAAGGATTATATTACACAATGATCATTTGTATGTGGATGTCATTTTTGCGAATTTATGTTCTTTATCTTGGTTTCCTTGATCTATTGCTAGACAGTACTCTTGGACATTAGGCAAGCCCGACTAATGAAAATGAAAAGGAATCCTAGAGGGTCACACAATATGTGTTTTTGGTGGTCTTGGTTAAATTCTATTTGGAGATAATTAACGAAGTAAATATTATTCTAAAGACCATGGAATAATTTTATACAAGTTAAAATGATCGCATAAATTAAATAAAATATATTTTTTATTTTATAGAACATTTAATTAATATTTATTTACTATTTTGTAAATAAAATTTTAATTTGATGGAATAAATTATTTATTTATTTATTCAGGTGTTCAATAAATGGAAGTGGAGTTCGAGAAGATCAAGGTTGGTCTGGCAGTAAAATAAATATTTTCTAGATAGTAAATAATTATTTAACTAGTTAGGACAGTTGACGCTCATTTCCATCACAGAGTCAAATTACTGAAGAAGGGAAAAACCTTGAACCCAAAGTGATTCATCCTTGAAAGAAACATAAAAAATTGACAAAGGCATGAACAAAGGTTCAAATGCACTTGAGTCGCGCTGGTTCCACCAAGGCCATGCAGGTGACTTGCACGACGCGCAGGTGACTTGCGCGCCCTCTTTGAAATTCGCCCAGGGTCTTCACCAGCCTATAAATACCCCCAGTGGGACCCCCATTTAAAGGACAAAAAATTCCAAAAAACTCATATTTGAGCTCCCGGCGCCCTGGTCTCTTCTCAAAGATTTCGAACACTTCTATGGTAATTTCTTACATAAAATAGATGATCTTAAGAGGGGGGGAGCCTAAGTGTTGAAACTCATCAACACTTGTGCGCCTGGGTGGCCAGCCCTTAAGGGAAATGGACACACTTGTGTGCCACCGTATCCCTTCCACATAACTTGCGTGCCTCTCTTCTGGAAGTCTCTAGGGGTAGTATTAAAGGCTTGAGCCAAGCCTGGCCCAAGTTCTACCCTAAGGGTTGGCTGTCGCACAAGTACCTATGTGTCGTGCAGGTACACCTACGCGACCAGGACTTGTGCGCCCACGCCGTACATGCGCGCCCATGCAGTACTTGCGTGCCCCACTCATTTTGGGTGTCGTTACTACCAATTCCACCCCTCTTACACCTATCCACCTCTCCTCTTCATGATTAAGCCTTCAGAACTCTCTCCAAAGCCATTTATGGCATGATTTCTTTGTTGGCTTCCTAATCTGAAAGGAATTTTGTGGAACATCTCTCAAAACCTAGTGATTTACACATCTTTACATCACTAAAGTTAGAGAGTTCATTCATTCAACCTCATCCTTTAAGATGAGAGATTCCTTAACATGGGCCTCCTTTTCAGGAGTAAGCCCCAGTCTAAATTCTTATTAATTTCGGCATCCTCCATAGGAGTAAGCCCCAAGTCCTCATTAATTTGGGCCTCCTTTTCAAGAGTAAGCCCCAAGTACCCTAATTTGGGTATCCTCCTTAGTAGTAAGCCCCAAGTTAGAGTATTCAAATCTCTATAAAGCAAATATATCTTTACGGACCTTGTTTCTAGGTTTCTTCCCGGAATTAAATCCTAATATTCATCTATCTGGGCAGTCATACATACATAAGCCCCACTCATTTCTTATAATTGCATCTTTCATGGCACAATTGTCTGGTTTTACCAATACCTCTTTTTTCTCACACCGAGCCTGATTCACGAGAGCTTAGAGTGTAAAAGTAATTATGACATCTTTCTTTGAGCCATCAATCATGCATAAACATCATACTCCCTTACTCGAACTACGTGGGTTCTGATTCCTTTTCTAAATGAAGGATACGTAGGTAGCCCATCTACGAGTACAATCCCAACTCTGAAATAATCCACGTCCTTCTGAATGACAATAAAATTCAAGTGCCCCATTAAGTGGCTTTAAAACCAGTATGGTCATCATAATGACCAAGAGACTTTTATGTATTGAAGGATACCATTGACTAAGAATCTCTAACAAATATAGATGATTCTCTATTGATGAAGAACCTCGAATACATATAAATGATTCTCTAAATTTCCTACATATCAATCATTGATTGTCAGATCTAAAGGAAAGCTCATTTAATACATGGTAATGTAATAAGGATTCATGAACATAACTTAAATATATAAAGAGTGTCTCGTAGTAGACAATAATTTCCCTCAAAAAGGTGTTATGAGTCTGACCTCCCATCCTCTCGACCAATGAAAATTCTTAAACGTCATCACACCATAACTAATGAGTTCCTACCTTTGGAAATTATGTCCAAATGGATATGGAATCATTGGATGTTTCCTCTTCTACACACAAACCTGTTAGAAACCGATTGGAATGTTTGAACCTTCAATCAACGAGGTCATCCCTAATTCCAAAGGAAAAAAAATGGTGAACCCAACGTGATTCCTTAACCAAGTTAAAATGATGTTTTTCTTATTGGTTAGGCCCCTATTTTAAACTCAATGAGAGGGCCAACAAATCAATCAATAACATATGTGCTCATCGAAAAGATGTAGCAGCCGAACTTATCTTGATTATGTTTGTTATATCAAACAGGCACTTTTTTCAAAGAACTTTTGAATTACAAGAATGGATTTTCTTAAGTTCACTACTGTGAATACTTGTGCTCTGAAAACCTTTGTCGTGAATGCATCTGCTACTACTTCTACTGGATCGTCGTCCGCTCTAAGGATGACATCACCAACTCAGCATCTTCAATGATGGGTATCAAATGCGCTAGTTAAGGAATACCATAAACACGGTACCATTCCAACTCTGGAGGCTTCTCAACAAGACCTCTACGTGAATAACTCATCCTGGTCATTCGGACAGTGACGACCAGTGATCAAGAAGCAGGCGGTGCTAACAACCGTCTCCAACTGTTTCAGGTCGTTATCCCTTAAATGCAATCACCATTCTCTCCCGTATTCTGGGTAGGTGAATGAGAAGGTCCCTCAGGACCTTAACTCAAAGAGACAGGAGTCCTTCCTGAGGGCTCCCATCAATAATCGCCACCAGACTCATGCGGGAGTGCACCCTCAACATGATGAGGGTGTCGTTTCCAGGCGTTCGGCTCAGGTTCCTCGAACCCGAGTAGGTAAGACGAACCACCGGAGCCGACAACTGGTTAACAGTGAGCAGGTTCTCATCTCTTCCATTTTTGGAGAAGTCCACCAACCTAACTTGGTGGTAACCAACGAGCGGGCACATACACTCGTCCGTTTTAATTCCGTTGTCCGGCAGACTCATCTTTCAGCAGCACGCCAATCCCACCAGGAAATTTCAGAGGAGTACTATAGACAGGAACATACACATGTTTATAAATCATCGGCTATTAAGTAGGCTCGTCTGACTACATACGATGGATCCCACCAACCTAATGCATTGACAACAGGTAAACATGCACATACACCTGCTTACATTCATCAGTCCTGCCAGCAGCATCGTCTGTCAGTATTGAAGGAATTTCGTCAACCGCATTTGGTAGAGTGAAATCATCAAGCACATATACCTGCTAGTATTGATCAAGCCTACCAACAGTCTCGTTTGGTAGCATCCGAATAAGTTAGTCAGAGATCTCTGACGATAAACATGAGGTAGACTCAACTCTCTACCCCCACACATGAGTACTGTCAGAATTCACTGACAGGAGAAGGAGGATAGTAGAAGGAACACACACCTACTCCAAGTACGAAATGGACATATATCCCCATTCCGGTAGCTGAAGTCAACAAGAATATTCTATAAATGGTGAAAGAGCATAAGCAAATCCTTGTTCATATCATGGATGCCTACCAAGATATTATAACAGCTTCAGTAGAATCTCAAGGAAAGACACATAAATCTATCCCTACCAGTGCAGTGACACATCAACAGTTCACCCCGGAACAGACACACACATCTCTTCCAGTCCAAGAGGGTTGTCTGGCGTACTCCCCTATATCATACGGACAACCAAGTCAGGCACATACACCTGATTTGAGCGGAGATAGTCATCCTAACCAGATCATTTCTCCTGAGCAGGCACATACACCTACCCATAATGACCACTTTTGTCAACAAGTGGTTCCTAAAGTGAGTAAGAAGGCATCTAAGAAGAAGACCCACCCAGCACATTCAAGAAATAAAGGGCCAATCTGTAATAAGGACATACTCGATGTTGGAATTCTTGATGCACTCAGACAATTATTTGTTGCAACTCAAGATTCTACTCTCTCAGTTCCCAATATTCGGGACATTAATTACGATGGTCTGCATCATACACTTCCTCATGAAGGCTTACATCATGAAAATTCGGTCGATCTCAAAGTTTCATCTTCAGATGAGAACCACAAGAACCCTCTATGTGGCCAGAAGACCAAGGATAAAAATGTTTCATCTTTTGCTGTAACCCACCATGGTGGTCCTTCCCATGATGATGAATTTATCTACCTAATTTCTCTCTATATTAATAATTCACATTTCCTAGAAAATGATCCAATGGAAAATGTAGTGATGAGAAAGCCCTCTTATCTTGAGGCACTTGCAAATGTGAAGCCATTCATGTCTGGTGCTTTATCAAAGGGAGGTGAAATACATTCGCAATAATAAGATGGCCCAGGGTGTAGGTCATTCTACGAACCACCCCTAAGTCATGAATCTTCTATTTTGATCAGTGATTTCTCTACCAATCTTGTTGAATCCGATGAAGCAACAAGGAAACACCATCTCTGGTCTAATCAGGTACAAGAATCTTTATGGAATGATAAAGAGGAAGTAGTGAATATGAGAAAACAACTGGTGAAAGTTGAAGTGCCAGTTATTTTTTGGCCTTTGGATGACCCTCAATATGATATTCCAGAGATGTTGATAAAAGATTGAATTAATGATATTCGTCTTAACATATGGAAAACTCTTTTTCTGTTGAAAAAGAAAATATTATCTTATGATGAATATGAAAATAATGTCAAGATAATAGAAGGGTTACAATGACAAATTGATTTGTACTCTCTCTAAGTTTCTTGATATCCGAAGTCTGAAAAATAGAAGAGATCCCTTCAGTGTTCATGCCTTAGCACACTAAGAATATTGCACCAGTTAATTGCTAATGCTTCATCTGGTATTCATATCAAGGGATGGGGAATTCATGGAGCACTACATTTCACTGTGATCTCCAGTCAGCAAAGACCGCCGAAAATGGTCTCATGCAATGTTATTACCCATGGCTGGCCACAACCAATTGGCTTTGTTTGTAATCAAAGGCTCTCTCAAGTACATGCATCCACTATTTCTTCTCAAAATCAAGAATACAATGAACAAGTTTTTGAATTACTCCTGTATCAATCAAATTAGAATATTGAACATGCCTCTCGTTTGGAGCAAGCACATCATCAATTGACAGAAGTGTCAGAAATCATCTAATGGTCTTTTGAGCCAGGTGATAGCAGTGGATGTAGGTTGATGCATCTAGCGAATTTCCAAACTAATGTCCACAAGATCAGGAGAGCTTTCAAGAATGTCTCAGATATATCATGTCAAGAACCACCCCAACTTGACAGACTGGGGACTCTTTTAACCCAACCCATAGAATCAACAAATAGGATTCGAGGAGTTGAGCAGGAACATCCTCAGTCCACAGAACTGGGGACTTTTTCAAATCCTCAATCTCTCCCTCAGAGAATGTCAGTCTTCTCTTGATTAGGGAAGAAGCCACAAGAGGTACGAAGAGCCAAATTATCTAGAGATTCCCTCCAAATTACGTTTCGTCAAGAAGTTCCTGAGGGATAAAATCGACAAAAGGTAGTGTCTCAACAAGGACATGGAAGAATAAAATATTGCAGAAATGCCGATAACAGGGATTCAATGTGTTATGAATCAATTAATTTTATTAATGTCATGGTGGTTGATCCACCAGTTGAGGTTCACTCAGAGGGATCAGATGAAGAGGTTCCTGCTCAAGAGAGTGTACGCATAGACACAAATGAAGATGGTGTGCATACATGAAATCAAAGGATTTCCCAGAATCTAGTTAATCCTTCAAGTAACCAAGTTCCCCCTCTCCGAAAGGGAGACAACAAGGGGAAAGGAAATAATTAGGTTACATACCCTTCCTCTAGATAATGCTAATCACTCTCATTAGAGAAATGATTCGCACTACAAGAGGAAGAGATAAAGGAATTAAAGAGGTTGAATGCAGAACTACTTCAGAGTAGTTATCCTCATAAGCGTTTTGGAGTCATTCAGACAAGGGAGTTTGTTGCGGCTACTGAGATGGATCAAGAATATCCTCCTCTACCAGCACACCCTCATACGTCTAATCCTACGGGTCATGTGCAACAACAATTGGCAGTGCTACCATCTCTTGCAACACCAGCCACAACATCTGTCCAAGCTCCAGTCATTGCACCTGCTCAGGTCCAAGCTCAACCGGATGTTTCTCAAAATTTAATAACTATTATTGAGTCATTAATAGCTCAGTTGGAATCTATGGAGGGAAAAAGATCTCAAATTCAACCAGAAAATAGAGTTTATCCTGAATGGGTTGATGCAATTCCTCCCCCATAAAATTTTTCAAATACCACATTCCCAATCTTTAATGGTTCAGGAGACCTAGAGCAACAATTAACACATTTTTCTTCTCATTGCAATCCTATGATGGGAACCCCTCAGCAAAAAAAAGTAGTTCAGCTCAGGTGATTTGTACAATCATTACAAGGGCATGCCTTTGTCTCATACACAAGCTTGCAATCCCAGTCAATTACTGGATGGGAGGATCTCCGCCAACGATTCCTTATTCAATTCAGCTAAACTTTTCCAAAGACAATAGTTTTTTATCTTAAAAACTGTAACCAAAGGTAGAATTAAAGGGTTTCATATTTCATTGCTTGCTAGAAGGGATTAACATATTCCCTAAGCTTAGAACTCCCTCAAGAGGAATTGTTGCCAATCTGTGTGGCAAATTTTCATAATGAATTGCGCACGTTGTTGATCCCTGTGAAATACACAAAAGGGTTTCGAGACCTTACTTCAATCTCTCAACAGATTGAAGACTCTCTTCTGAAGACTAAGGATAAAGCTCCTGTAATTACATCAGCTCCAAGAAGGATAATGGGTAAAGCAGAAACTGCTACAGTTATGCTTAAACAAGCACATGTACCTACCTCTACTTCAAGGCCTTCATCTTCTCGAAGGGCTCCGCCTCCTGAGCATCAACAACAGAGGCCGTTTCATCACGAAGTTCAGAGAAATCAAAGAAGAAAACAATTTTAGGATTTAAAGTGAAAAACATACTCTTTCTGAAATGAACATGTTCCTGGTTATTTCATTTCGGCTCTGGAAAATAATTTTGTTCAATTACCAAGGCCCAAGAGGCCGAATAAGGAAGGAGATGAAGACCATCCCAATTATTTCCCATTTCATCAGATGTTAAGGAACCCCATTCAGGAGTTTTTTGTCTTCAAGGACCTCCTACAAAAAATGGTCAACTTGGGACAAGTCAAACTGAAAGGTTCTTCAGCTCAGGTGGCATGTGTTACTGCTACAGATCTAGATGAGGAAGGCAATTGGAAAGAAGTTAACAACAAAAATGTGAAAAAATATGATGATTGGATGGTCAGAAAAATGATCAACCAAACTCATTATATTTTTCGAATGCAATTGAAGAAACCAAATGTGTCTTCTGCTATGGATTCCGCAGCAAAACCCTCTTCATCAGAGGGAAAATCCTCAAAGAAACAACATGATTCAAAGAAAGAGGAAGAATCAAAAGAAGATGACTATGTGTCAAAGCCCAAGTTGTCTTTGACTCTGGAAGATTTTATGCCATATACTTCGAAGCCACGGGCACCGCCCCACCAAACAGCATAGCTTAAATTGGCTAATCAGGCAAAGTCTTCATCAGATAAAGAGTTGATTTTTTGGTTCTGTTAATATGATTCACTTAACAAACCCATATGCCAGTTGTAGTTTCAATTTTGATGAGCCTGAATTACCTATACCAAACAGAGGAATTAGAGGGAGTTCCAGAGGACTGGGATACAGGGGAAGACGTGGATCGTTCAGAGGCCACTATTCTAATTCTACCCTTCCCAGAACTGTGTATGCAGTGGAAACTCATAGAAGAGCCTTTCAACAAGCTCAACAAGAACAAGCATGTTATTCTGCATAGGGTAGATTCAGTCATGGCACAGTTTTTCTGGAATATCGGTTGGACGTTCCACCTTCTTTCTCTTAGCAAGTAAATAGAACTAATTAGTCTAATATTCCAAATCTAGGAGTATTGTCAACTCCTATCCCAAAACAAGATGCATCAACTTCCAAAGCATAACCTTTTAAGGCACCTGCGAATCCAAAAGTTCCTGTTGGGAAACGCAAACCTTTGGATCAAAAGTATGATGTATTGAAACACATGGACCAAGTACCCGCCAAGATATTAATTCTGGATGCCTTGAATTTATCTAAGGATCTTCGTGAGGCACTCATCGAGGATTTGTCAAGTCCTCATGAGTTTGAAACTAAAATTGCTACAGCTGAAGTCTACCATGTAGAGAATAATCCTACAGAATTCCATGCAGTGATATCATTCACAGATGAAGATGAAGATGATGTCGTTCATGGGAATATCAAAACTTTGTACTTATCTGGAAAGGTCAATGGGGAAGATGTCTGAAAAGTCTTCATTGATAATGGTTCAGGAGTCAACCTCATCCCCATTCGTACACTTCATCGATTGGGCCTCACATAATTTGATTTATCTCCTTCTAGTTTGATGTTACAAGGATATGAAAAAAATAAAAAAGAACCCATGGGTGAGATTACACTCAGAACTCAGTTTGGAGATCTTGTATCCAATTTAGATTTCATGTTTGTTGATCAAGGCTCGGCCATCATCATCTTTCTTGGTAGACCCTGGCTACATCGGCATGCGGTTATCCATTCATCATACCATCAATGTCTCAAATATTGTTTCGATAGTCAAATTGGGACATTGTATGTTGATAAATACATGTTCAAGACATGTGAATCTCAATACATTTATGCGGAGTTCTATCACATGAAGGGAATTGACAAATCTATAACCAGGGAGATTACCAAAGTTAATGCTCCATATGGTTTGGAAAAGATTCCAGTAAATCCATTTACACGTGTGAGTACAGATTATGTATTTCCTATCAGTCAAATTTGCAGTATATACCCAAATAAAAATAATCTTATGGAAAACTCCATAATGTCAATTACGGCCATCAAGCTAGACAGCATGGGAGAAATTGGTGATTCACCAATCAATGATGAATGCTCAAATGGAGATGTATTCATTTCATCGGCTGAAATACAGCATTCCTATACTTCTCCAACCAGGTCAGAATAATCTATACCAATGTCAGAGGTGAACAATGAAGTCGATTCTCAATTCATCATCTCCTCTTTATTACCCAAGGAAGACCCTTCATTATCAATTGGGTCGGAAATGGATGCTTTTTCTTCAAGATGTTCAAATTTTAACATCTCTTCTGGTCATGGAAATTCTACATCAAGTTCTACTATTCAAGTAGAAAGAGAAGAAATAACCCATGTTGAAGAATAAGAGGAAGATATCAGGGATTCTCCTCTAGCATTGGAAGAAGGTATCTCTACTGTCGTGGATGAACTCGGAGAAATAAACCTAGGTACAAAAGAAGATCTATGCCCCACTTTAATTAGTGTGGCCATGACTATTGAAGATAAAGAGATGTATATTTCCTTTCTAAAGAAAAATCGAGATATATTTTCTTGGAAATATACAGAGATGTCAGTGCTTTATCCTGATGTTTCCACTCACCATTTTGGTTTTCCAGAAGAACATCGGGGATTCAAACAAGCCGCTAGAAGAACACACCCAACTTATGCATCCAATGTTGAAGCTGAAGTGGATAATATCATCAAATCTAACTTCGTCAGAGAAGTTCAATATCCCAAGTGGTTGGCTAATATTGTCCCAGTAAAAAAGAAGAATGGGGAAATTAGATTTTTCATTGATTTCAGAGATCTTAATCGTCATTGTCCTAAGGATGATTTTCCAGTACCAATTACAGAACTCTTAATTGATGCAACAGCTGTCTATGAAGCACTTTCCTTCATGGATGGATATTCTGGATATAATCAAATCTGAATGGCTCCAGAAGATGAGGAATATATAGCTTTCAGAGCCCCTCAGGGTGTGTTTTCCTATCGGGTAATGCCCTTTGGCCTAAAAATGTAGGTGCAACATATTAGCATGCTATGCACCGTATCTTCAAACCATTTTTAGGGAAGTTTGTTGAATGTTATGCGGACGATTTGGTGGTTAAATCCAAACAACTTTCTAATCACTTGACTGATTTGGAAGTCATATTCCACAAACATCGGCAACATAATTTGAAGATGAACCCCTTAAAATGTGATTTTGGGGTAACCTCAGGGAAATTTCTCGGTTTTGTTGTACGCCAACGTGGTATTGAGGTCGATCTTGAGAAGAAAAATTCAATCCTTGGTATGTCACCTCCTTGAAATTTAAAGGATTTTAGAGGACTTCAAGGACACTTGGCCCATATTCGGCGTTTCATAGCCAATTTGGCAGGAAAAAGTTTACCCTTCACCAAATTGATGAAGAAAGGAGTCACTTACAAGTGGAATGAAGAATGTAAAGAAGCATTCGATATTCTCAAGATGTATCTCTTGAGTCCAACGGTGTTAATGCCACCTGTTGAAGGAAGACCACTTATCCCTTATGTGACAGCTCTAGAGCGATCATTGGGTACCTTTCTTACTCAGAAGAATGATGTTAGGAATGAAAACAGTCTCTACTATCTTAGTCAGACTATACTTGAAGTAGAAACCCAGTATTCAAGTATTGAGAAGTGCTGCCTAGCATTAATCTTTGTAGTTCATAAGTTGATAAAATACCTGCAACATCACAAGGTCCAATCGGTATCTCATAATAACCCGCTCAAATTCATCCTTAGTCACCCATTGCTTACAGGATGACTGGCAAGGTGGGCAGTTATTTTGCAGCAATTTGACATTCAGTATATATCTCAGAAGGAAATAAAGGGCCAAGCTCTGGCTGATTTTCTTGCTTTAAACCCTTCAGTGGAAGACACATCTTCAGATATTGAACTCCCTAATTAATAATTCTTCTCTATTCAATAAATTATTCAAACATGGGAAATGAACTTTGATGGTGCTTCCAGAAGTCCAATATGGAGGAAAATTTAGAATCCTAATTTCAAGAATGTTGGGTTAGGAGTTGTGCTCATTTCTCTAGAAAAGGTGGTGTTACACTATTTTTCTCATTGTTGGGAGGCGGTACAAATAATGAAGCGGAATACCAAGATCTCATCACAAGCTTGGAGTTGGCAATTCAGGGACAAGTGAATCACTTAAAGGTGAAAGGTGATTCAGACCTGGTAATCAAACAAGTCAATGGGGATTACGCAATCAGAAAAGAAGAACTAATCCCTTTGTATGATTACATCAGAGAGTTAATGGAGAAGTTTCATTCAGAACCAACATTTTCTTGTATCCCAAGATCACAAAATTCCCAAGATGATGCACTGGATAATATAGCCATAACTCTGGCAGATCCAAATAGGGATGAGACAACCATCAGTATTGCCTGCCGTCATACAATTTCACCTTATGTTCAAGATAGTACAGAGGAAATCATTGAAATTAGTCCCATCTCTGAACCATATTGTCATAATATAGGGTGGATGACACCAATCAGGAAATTCCTTCAAAAAGGAACACTTCCACTTGATAGAGTTGGGAATGAACAAGTCTGGAGATGTTTGGTCAATTTCACTCTTTATGATAGCCTAGATCACTTAGATAAAGTTCTCTACAAATGGGGTTTTGATGGAGTTCTTTTCAGATGTATTGATGTTGAAGAGACAATGGTTGTCATGAAAGAAGTGCATGCAAGAGTTTGTGGTGCCCATCAGTCTGGACACAGACTATCTGATCAAATTCAAAGGCTTGGATACTTTTGGCCTTAAATGATACAAGATTGTGTTGATTTCACAAAGAAGTGTCATTATTTCTATGTACATGCCAACTTCATTCATCAACCCCCAGAGTTTCTTCATACAGCTAAGTACTCATGGCCATTTTCCACATGCAGAATTGATGTAGTAGGACCGTATTCTTCGGCTACATCCAAGAAGTTTAAGTACATTCTTACTGCTACTGACTTCTTTTCCAAATTGGCAGAGGAAATACCCCTCAAAGAAGTCAGTTCTAAATGCATTGTTAGCTTCATCATGTCTAACATCATTAACAAGTTTGGTGTCCCTCATAATATGTTGATGATCAATGGCACCAACTTATTTTCATCCGAGGTGAGGAAGTTGCATCAAAAATACAACATCAAATCCAACCATTCATCTCAGTATCATGCAGTGGCCATTGTCCAGATAGAGTTTTTCAACAAGACTCTATGAAATATACTGCAAAATATAGTGGATAAAGATAAGAAATCATGGCCTGATAAACTCTTTCATGATTTATGGGCTTATCGGACCACCACCCGCACTGCAATGCAGTCAACTCCATATTCATTGGTATGTGGAATAGAAGCAGTATTTCCAATTGAGGTTCAACTACCCTTGCTTAGAGTAGCCATTATTGATTATTCATCTACAGATGAACAATATCAAAAGTGATTATATGAATTGGAATGGTTGGATGAGAAAAGATTGTTCACCTTGCACCACATAGAAGCCTATGAGAATCGAATAGCATGAGATTTCAACAAAAAAGTTCGTCTTCATTCATTCATTCAGGGAGAATTGGTATTAGTTATCAGAACTCCACTGATACCAGGAACGAAACCTCCCAAGCTTGATCCAAAATGGGAAGGACCTTATTCAATACATAATTTCTACTCCAATGGAGCATATTATTTAATCTCAATGGATAGAGAACTCATCACTACTCCAACCAATGCCATATTTCTGAAGAAATATTTTTTATAAACACAAAATACATCAAGGGTACATGCATACGACTTTAAACTATTAGCATTTTTCACATACAGTAAGATGTTAAACTGCAGCATCAAGGGTCCATGCATACAACCTTAAACTATTATCATTTTTCTTGTCTAGTAAGACGTTAAACTGCAGCATCAAGGGTTTATGCATACGACCTTAAACTATTAGCATTTTTCTCATCTAGTAAGACATTAAACCGCATCATCAAGGGTCCATGCATACGAGCTTAAACAATTAGCATTATTCTCATCCAGTAAGATGTTAAACTGCAGCATTAAGGGTCCATGCATACAACCTTAAACTATTATCATTTTTCTCGTCCAGTAAGACATTAAACTACAGCATCAAGGGTCCATGAATACGACCTTAAACTATTAGCATTTTTTCTCATCTAGTAAGACGTTAAATTGCAGCATCAAGGGTCTGTGCATACGATCTTAAACTATTAGCATATTTCTCGTCCAGTAAGACGTTAAACTACAGAATCAAGGGTCCATGCATACAACCTTAAACTATTATCATTTACGTCCAACATGACGTTAAACTGTAACGTCCTAAATAAATGACATTAAACTGTACAGAAGTCCCTTACATCCAACAATACAATAAACTGTATAACTAGTGGTCCATGCATATGACCTTAAACTATTCTCACTTTAATCCCACATGACGTTAAACTGTGTCCTCTTTTGTCCTTAATTCATGACAATAAACTGTACAGTCCCCCTTTCTTCCAACATGACATTAAACTGTATTGTCTCTATCGTCTTAGCTACAAGACGCTAAACTGTGCAGCACCCTAATATGTCCTACATGACGTTAAACTGTATTTTTTCTCTGCTACATGACACTAAACTGGGCAGCACCAATAGTCCTCACTACAATACTTTAAACTGCATAGTCCCTTCATATGTCCTACATGACATTAAACTGCGCAACGTTAAAGTTGTTGTTACCTCTTGTTTCTCACACCGAGTATGACTCACGTGATATTAGAGTAAACTTAAACCATAACACCCTATCTGGGCCGCTAACCATGCATAAGTACCGACACCATTTTTTAGGTCATTGTCCCTAAGAAGAACTTGATCACTAATTCATTCTCTAATTGGACTACACGGACTTGGATCCTTGCCTTCTAGGCTGGGTACGTAGGCAACCTCCCAAGGTTCAAGCCCAAAACCAATCTCTTCACATTGGTTCACCTTCGTCCTTGCTATACGACATTAAACTGTACAACATTATTTATCATGTATGACAATAATCTACAATATTCTTTAATACCCTCACCTAAGAGGGAATAATTATTTACATGGATTTTCAATCATGTTATATTTCAAAGAATATGTGCATAAAAGGTAATGTTTGAACCTTTTATCTTGGGTCAAACCATCATTGCACTAAATTCCCCTTTTCACCCTTCAATTGTATGAACCAAATCTGTACAGATGGCATTTCAAGAACTACGTGAGGCTTGATTCCCATCTTTATGGGATACGTAAGAATGTTTGAGCATCCCTCTAATCTAGCCCCATGTCTTTAGGCCTAACCCCAAATTCTAATTTCAGTCCTCTGGCTGAGAAGTCCCCATGAAAACACATACTGTGTATTCATTATTAGGGTCAGAGCTCTATGACCCTAAACTAAGATTTCCGATACTTTCGTCCCACACGACGTTAAACTGTATTTCAAGAAATATGTATGGATTCATTCTTATCCTTATGGGATACATAGTGAAGTCCAACATTTCAATTTAGGACCCATCCACAACATGATTACGGTTAACATTGGTCTGTGTATCTCTACATGCATTGAACAAATGCCCATTTTTATGTGTCAGGCTCCTAACCTTGAATACTTACAGATCTCTATAACACTTTTCTTGACTTCTGGTCACAAAATGTCCAATTTCTGGGAATTATCTTGACTGACCATGCTGCAGGTGACCTTAGGAGTCCTTGCATAAATAGTCTACATAACTGATATGTCAGACAAAAGATTATATTATTTGACTATTCAGCCAATGCCCTTAGGCGGCCCTGCATAATTCCACCCACTTACAGGTTTGTCAAATAGTGTTAACTTCATTATTGGGAAGAGAATCTATTTTGTCCTTAGTTGTCATAATGACAATATATAGGGATCCACCAAAAATGGACATCCTAAACATATCTGTCTCATACTCTTTTTCATGATTTGAAAGTATTCAAGTCTATGGTTTATATTTCCCATCCCTACATTTGGGTCAGACCTTCGTAGGAGTGACATTCATCCAATTCTTAGACAATCTTGTTTGGAAATATCTTCTCCATATTCATGTACCTCTCTCCATACAGCAAACTCTATGCTTTGAAAAATTTGAATCCCCATAAACTTCCACTAGCTTTTTAGCAGCAGAAAAAGTAAATTTCTGAGAGTTCTTTTGCATGACTATGCAGAACGTGCCCTTAGGCGGCCTTGCATAAACAGTCTATATAACAGGCTTGTCATCCAAAAGATGCTATTATTTGACTATGCATCCAATGCCCTTAGGTTGCCCTTCATAATTCAACCCACTAACGGGTTTGTTAAATAGTAGTAACTTCATTCTCAGGAACTACTTCTTCTAATGCATTTTAGCCATTTTTCATGTCATCCTTCATATTCAAAATTTCTTAAGTCATAGTTTATAGATTTTCCCCCATACTTGATCATGGTAATATGTTTTCAGATAAATTATCAAGGATTTGAGTCAATTTTAATCCATACGGTCAAAGCTATTTCGACCTTAAACATTAGACTTTTTAGTCCAACATGCATGACTTTTAAACTGGTAAATTTCTTGTTTCTTCTCACCTCAGAGTCAAATAATCTTTTCTCTTTGAATCCAACTTTGAGGGGGGACTTTTGTTGACACTCCTTTCCATCATAGAGTCTAACGACTGAAGAAGGGAAGAACCTTGAACCCAAAGTGATTCGTCCTTTGAAGAAACATCAAAAATTGACAAAGGCATGGACAAAGTTTCAAATGCACTTGAGTCGCGCAAGTTCCACCAAGGTCGCGCAAGTGACTTCTGCGCCGCGCCGATGACTTGCATGAACTCTTTGAAATTCGCCCAGGGTCTTCACCAACCTATAAATACCCCCGGTGGGCCCCCCATTTCAGGGATGAAAAATTCCAAAAAACTCATATTTGAGCTCCCGGCGCCCTAATCTCTTCTCAAAGCTTCCGAGCACTTCTAAGGTAATTTCTTACCTAGAACGGAAGATCTTAAGGGGGGAAGCCTATGTGTTGAAACTCATCAACACTTGTGCACCTGGGTGGCCAGCCCTTAAGGGAAATGGACACACTTGCACGCCGCCTTATCCCTTCCACATAACTTGTGTGCCTCTCTTCTGAAAGTCTATAGGGGTAGTATTAAAGGCCTGACCCAAGCCTCTCCCAAGATCTACCCTAAGGGTTGGCTGTCACGCAAGTACCTATGTGTCATTCAGGTACACCTGTACGACCAGTACTTGCGCGCCCATGCAGTACTTGCACGCCTGCGCAGTACTTGTGCACCCCTCTCTTTTTGGGTGCCCTTCCTTCCCATTTCACCCCTCCTACACCAATCCACCTATCCTCTTCAGGATTAATCCTTCAGAACTCTCTCCAAATCCATTTATGGCATGATTTCTCTGTTCAATTCCTAATATGAAAGTAATTTTGTGGAACATCTCTCAAAACCTAGTGATTTACACATCTTTACATCACTAAAGTTAGAGAGTTCATTCATTCAACCTCATCCTTTAAGATGAGAGAATCCTTAACCTGGGACTTCTTTTTAGGAGTAATCCACAGTCCGAATTCTCATTAATTTGGGAATCCTCCTTAGGAGTAAGCCCCATGTCCTCATTAATTGGGGCCTCCTTTTTATGAGTAAGCCCCAAGTCCCCTAATTTGGGCATCCTCCTTAGGAGTAAGACCCATGTTATAGTATTCAAATCTCCATAAAGAACATATACCTTTATGGACCTTGTTTCTAGGTTTCTTCCCTGAATAAAATCATAATCTTCATCTATCTAGGTAGTCATACATACATAAGCCCCACTCATTTCTTATAATTGTATCTTTCATGGAACAATTGTCTGGTTTTACCAATACCTCTTGTTTCTCACACCGATCATTACTCACGTCAGATTAGAGTGTAAAAGTAATTTTGACATCTTTATTTGAGCCAACAATCATGCATAAACATCATACTCCCTTACTCGAACTACGTGGGTTCAAATTACTTTTCTAAATAAAGTATACGTATGTAGCCCATCTGTGGGTACGATCCCAACTCTAAAATAATCCATGTCCTTCTGAATGACAATAAAATTCAAGTGCCCCACTGAGTGGCTTTAAAACTAGTATGGTCATCATACTGACAAAGAGACTTTTATTTATTGAAGGATACCATTGACTAAGAATCCTTAACAAATATAGATGATTCTCTATCGATGAAGAACCTCAAAAAAAATATAAAAGATTCTCTAAATTTCCTACATATCAATCATTGATTGTAAGATCTAAAGGAAAGATCATTTTATACTAGGTAATTTAATAAGGATTCACGAACATAACTTAAATCTATAAAGAGAGTCTCGGAGTAGACAATAATTCCTCTCAAAAAGGTTTGATGAGTCTGACCTCCCATCCTCTCGACCAATGAAAATTCCTAAACCTCATTAGTCCACAACTAATGAGCACCTACCTTTGGAAAGTTGGTCCAAATGGATATGGAATCATTGGATGTTTCCGGTTCTACGAACAAACCCATTAGAAACCGATTGGAATGTTTGAACTTTCAATCAATGAGGTCATCCCTAATTCTATATGGTTTGTTCCATCTCATTGATTGAAGGTTCAAACATTCCAATCGGTTTCTAACGGGGTTGTTCATAGAACCGGAAACAACCAATGATTCCTTATCCATTTGGACCTACTTTCCAGTGGTAGGTGCTCATTAGTTGTGGAATGATGAGGTTCAAGAATTTTCATTAGTCGAGAGGATGGGAGGTCAGACTCATCACACCTTTCTTAGGGGAATTATTATCTTATTCGGGACTCTCTTTATAGATTTAAGTTATATTTGTTAATCTTTATTACATTACAAAGTATAAAATGAGCTTTCCTTTAGATCTGACAATCAATGATTGATATGTAGGAAATTTAGATAATCTTTTATATGTATTCTAGGTTCTTAATCAATAGAGAATCATCTATATTTGTTAGAGATTCTTAGTCAATGGTATCCTTGAATACATAAAAGTCTCTTGGTCATTATGATGACCATATTGGTTTTAAAGACACTTAGTGGGGCACTTGAAGTTTATTTTCATTTAGAAGGACATGGATTATTTCAGAGTTTGGATCGTACCCGTAGATAGGCTACCTACATATCCTTTATTTATAAAAGGAATCAGAACCCATGTAGTTCGATTAAGGGTGTATGATGTTTATGCATGATTGATGGCTCAAAGAAAGATGTCATAATTACTTTTACACTCTAAGGTCACGTGAGTCATGCTCAGTGTGAGAAACAAGAGGTATTGGTAAAACTGGACAATTGTGCTATGAAAGTTTCAATTATAAGAAATGAGTGGGTCTTATGTATGTATGACTGCCCAGATAGATAAAGATTAGGATTTACATTAGGGAAGAAACCTGGAAACAAGGTCCATAAAGGTATATGTGCTTTATGAAGATTTGAATACTCTAACTTGGGGCTTACTCCTAAGGAGGATACCCAAATTAGGGGACTTGGGGATTACTCCTGAAAAAGAGGAACAGGTTAAGGATTCTCTCATCTTAAATGTTTAGTTTGAATAAATGAACTCTCTAACTTTAGTGATGTAAAGATGTGTAAATCACTAGGTTTTGAGATATGTTCCACAAAATTTCTTTCATATTAGGAAGCCAACAAATAAATCTCTCCATAAATGGCTTTGGAGAGAGTTCTGAAGGATTAATCCTGAATAGGAGAGGTGGATAGGTGTAAAATGGGTGAAATGGGAAGGAAGAGAACCCAAAAAGAGAGGGGTGTGCAAGTACTGTGTGGGCGTGCAAGTCCTGGTTGCACAGGTGTACTTGCGCGACACATAGGTACTTGCGCGACGACCAACCATTGGGGTAGAACTTGGGCGAGGCTTGGCTCAAGCCTTTAATACTAACCCTAGATACTTCCTGAAGAGAGGTGTGCAAGTTATATAGAAGGGATAATGCGGCGTACAAGTGTGTCCATTTCCCTTAAGGGCTGGCCACCCAGGCGTGCAAGTGTTTATGAGTTTAAACACTTAGGCTCCCCCCCCCTCTTATGGTCTTTCGTTCTAGGTAAAAAATTACCTTAGAAGTGTTCGGAAGCTTTGAGAAGAGACTAGGGAACCGGGAGCTCAAATATGAGTTTTTTTGAAATTTTCGTCGTTGAAATGGGGGGCCCACTGGGGGTATTTATAGGCTAGTGAAGACCCTGGGCGAATTTCAAAGAGGGCGCGCAAGTCACCTACACGGCGCGCAAGTCACATACACGGCCTTGGTGGAACTTGTGCGACTCAAGTGAATTTGAACCTTTGTTCATGCCTTTGTCAATTTTCTATGTTTCATCAAAGGATGAATCACTTTGGGTTCAAGTTTTTTCCCTTCATCAGTAATTACACTCTCTGATGGAAAGGAGCTTCAACAGAGACAGATTAAAATAACGATGTTATTGTTTTGTGTGGCAGAATTTTATTTATAATTCCATTTTGCGCTAGTTGGCACACCATAAATAATGACGTGGTATTATTAATAAGTGAATGGGTTTTTCTCTAAGTTCATGAATGTATTTAATTATTTCTATGCAATTAAATATTGTAACTAAAATTCCATGTATATAAATAGGCAAGTACTCTTATTGTGCCATATACAACACCACACGCATGGTGAATTGAGAATTGTTGAGCCAAACAATTTTTCTCTTAAATAATCTGCTCTACCCTCTCGAGAATGAGAGATTTTCTTCAAAGCTGAAGAATAGGCGATCAATAACTACCGAAACAAGACACTCGATTTGTCATGCTAGCACCCGGAGAATGAGCGGTGTCAATCAGAGACCATCAGAGCATGTGTGGATCACCACTATAGGGATTCTAGTTTGGATCTTTACAAGTGCAGTGAGATAATCCATAAAGGTCATTCCAGAGGATCAACATCATCAATGAAGAAAAATACCAAAGTTCCAGGTATTATTTTTCTTTATAAAATTAATTAAAATAATTATAAACATGATGTGAAAGATCCTTTCTAAAGGTTTTGGGCCTCTTTCTTCTTTATCTAAATATTTGATTACATTTCGTGGAGACTGGCGTTTATCATCGCATTGATCCAGAAATAATCATTGATCAGGGTAAAAATCAAAATTGTGTGTCATCCCAACCATGCTTCTATTGTACCCGGAACCTTCAACATCATCCTTGCATCACCTATGATGCAGTAAATCATGTATTTAACATTTATCATAATTTATCGTATTTTAGTATTCATAAAAAATTCAAGTATTTTATAAAAATCCCAAAAATTTACCCTAAACCTTTTTAGACGTGTAAAATCCATAAATGAACTCCATTTTTCAAAAATAATTTTCTAAATATGATAAATTTAATTTCTAATTAAAATAATTATTTAATTGAAAAATACCAACACTTAAAATATAAATCATTATTTTTCAGGTCCCTAAATTTTATTTATACATTCATGAGTAAGGTTACCATACATAAGGGTCGTATTACTATTCACAAGGGTAGGTTACTATTCATTAGTGTATGTTACTATTCATTAAAAATTAACTTGATTCTATCATACTCAAAATATCACCCTAATCGCAACCGTGTATGTTCGTTTTTAAAAATTCAAAACACACAAGTGGAGAATTTATGTTTAATGGTCAGGTTATGACTATCTCCAAAATAACCAAGTGTTATATCAAATAAACTCAGTGCTTTAAGAAATATAGGCTATGAATATAATGTATTTAATAGAAATATACAATTAAATGTTTGGGGTTTTATATTATTTCCACCTTCAGAAATTTTATCCATGAAATATTTCAAGTATAATGACCTAAAGATATATGTGGGTGATTATTCTATTATTTTCTTTAAAGCCTATATTGGGGTTATATTCAATAAACTATGTTTTCTAAATCTAGTTTCCAAGGTTTCTACTAAACATCCTCTGATACCAACTGTAACGCCCCGACCCCAAAAGCCTGGAGCCGGTGCATTACTTATTACATTGGCATGATTAAGTGGAATGAAAACCAAAAGGAACGATTGATTTAGTAGTCTTGAAGAAACTAGATACATACATGAAACTTATATTACAATGAGAAAGGTATCAAAATACAATACATAACAAAAAAAATAAACTATAACCACGAGAACTTAATAAATAGTCTCCTCATCATAACCTGTTGAAGGTAAACAAACTAAAGGGGTGAGATCAAATGATCAGTAAGGGTTACAAATAGTGGAATCATGAATCTAAAATAACTAAATCATTAAAAAAATTATCATAGTCAATATGGCATGGTGAGTAGATGAAAAACACACGCCATTAATAAACTGGGAATGAAACTGCATCCATAGATTTTTTCATTGTAAAAACATCATGGATAGTCATAATTAAAAATGAATAAAGAGATTTATTATTATTTGGATGTCATGTATCAGAAACATGATACCACTATATTGTCAAAATGGTTTAATTTTGTTGGTTGAAACCCACCTGATTTTTGGAAACAAACTCAAAGGGTTTGTCACCTACTGATTGTCTCATGAAACATGTTGATTCATCATGGGGCTATAGCGGTCTCCATCCATCACTAAAAGTCCAAATAATTCTTTATACATTTATTTAATACTTTTAAAATATTCCTTCTCAATATCCATAAAGAGTATAGAATACGGATCCATCAATATTTCCATAGTTAAAACAACATTCCAAATTAACACCGTATGTGAAAGGGTATACGACTTAAGAAAATAATCATATCCATGAAACTAGAATATGGATATTTAATAGAAATGTAATTTCACATGAAAATTTATCTGAAATGGGTAGTAGGTACATCACATAATAATTATTTCGTGCACACAACAAAGTACATCACAACAAAATGAAAATTGAGACAAAGTTCCTTACAACGTTATAATCAATCTAATCGTATGAAACAAATTTAATAATCATCAATTAAATCATTATATACCATGAATATAAAGTGAATCAGGATATTATACATCAAAATTCAGTGCACATACACCACATACAAGAAATAAGCGGTGAACAATGGAAATCTCACGGAATTGAAAGTGAGATGAGAAACCCCCCTACCAACATTTTGACATGGTAATAGGTGTTCTTGTGAGGGATTAAAGGGATGTAAAAGGGTATACAATAATTTATATATCATAAGGTCAGTATAAGGGAGGTTAAAAAATCTACCCAACCATTAGGAATAAAAAATTAAATGGAAACATCCTAGTGGGAATTCTTGAATAAAAGTGAAAGAGATTATCCCTTACAAAGAACGTATCATTAGATTGAGAAAACGTAGATGAAATAAATATTTGTAAAAAAAATAAACCCAAAAAGTGTATATATGGAATAAAAAATATTAGGTCATTCACACATATTCTATGAAATAAAAAACAAATCACGTTGATGTTTAACTCAATGAATAAAAATTGAGTTTAGATATCCCTTACCTTATGCTCGAAGGTGTTCTTGATTGTTCTTAACAACCTGAATAATAAATTTAAACATCATTAATTGATAAATAAAGAACCTCATAAACATGTAATTAATATGCTATAACCTTATTAGGTTCATTCAGACCCTTTTTGATGGGTTTAAGAGATTCAATTTTGTTGTTTTTGAAACAATTTATTCTTTGGTTTTCATTACTAGTTTACTTGTATTCATGAATGGAAATTCATTTAAAATGGGTAAAATCATATATAATTGTAAATATATATTATTTGTGACATTATAAATGATTATATAATGATTTTTGGTTATGTACTTGAGGATGGTTCATTAGTTAAAATTAATTGATAAATGATTGGATTAACTCTGCGGTTTTGTGCTTAATGAACTTGTTTTGTATTATTCTTTTTTATTATGATTGTGTAAGGATTATAGAACATTACATAAGTTAAAATACATAAATTCTAATCTGGTAAAACTATTAATACGTTTCCTGACAGGTCTTTAATATATTAATAGAAATTGAAAAATTGTTATCCTTGAATGTGATAAATTAACATGCCTCTAATGGTATTTTAATTTCCAGTGTTAGAGGTGGGGGGAAAAGAGAGATGATGATGAGATATTACATTAGAATAATAAAATTCCAGTTTATGTATGTTAATATAATTTTCATAGAATTTTTATGTGGGGAGGTGAGGAGATAACAACAAAATAATAAAACATGTAAAATAATTTTAAAGAAAAGAGAAGATATGTTCACCTCTTGAATTCTCCTCCTTGAGAATCTCTTTATGGCCTTTTTTCCATTTGGTGAGAACAGAAGATCTTGAAAATAGGGGAATATATTAGGGAGATATTTGAGTATTATTTAGGCAATTATTGAAGATTTAGTGGTGCTGGAGGAAGAGGGGGTGATGGTGGTTTATATAGTGGAGGGAAGGAGGGATTTTACGTTATTTTAATTATTATTTTAATATTGTTTCTCAAGATTATGAATATTATTGATTCATGTGATCCAAAAAAATTATATTGTAATTTTAGTTCAAACCAATTGGGCTTACATCAGCCTCAAATCACCTATTATGAAGTAAATCAAGTATTTAGCATTTATCGTAATTTATTGTATTTTACTATTCATAAAAAATTCGAGTATTTCAGAAAAATCCCAAAAAATCACCCTAACCCTTTTTTAATGTGTAGGATTCAACAATTAACACCATTTTTAAAAAAAATCTAAATTTGATAAATTTGATTTTTAATTATAAAAATTATTTTATCGAAAAATACCAACACTTAAAATATTCATCTTCATTTTTAAGGTGCCTAAATTTTATTTATACATTTATGAGTAAGGTTACCATACATAAGGGTCATATTACTATTCACAAGGGTAGGTTAATATTCATATGGGTAAGTTACTATTCATCAAAAAAATAACTTGATTCTATCAGACTCCAAGTATCACCCTGATCGCACCTGTGTATGTTCGTTTTTAAAAATTCAAAACACCGAAGTGGAAAGTTTTTGTTTAATGGCCAGGTTATTACTATATCCTAAATAACCAAGTTTTGTTTCAAAGAAACTTATTTAATTATAAAATATAGGCTATGAAAAGAATTTATTTAAGAGAAACAAACCATAAAATGTTTAGAGTGTTATAAAAATGAAATAAAATTTCTTAATAAATTTTACAACAGAATTAAATTAACTTTTAAGAATAAGAAAATATAAAATTTACCCAGTTATTTAGTAAACTTATGGAATAATTGTAAATATAATGAGTAAAATTTAACATTCCTTGAAAAGGAAGTAAATAATCTTGAATAAAGGTATAGTTTAAAACAAACTATTAGGTTACTCTTTATTTATCATAAATCCCATGATCACTATAACTGGAATCAGCTATTTATTCCTCTCCCTGAAAGCCCTCGATTAGCTTTATATGATATAGTCTTATTTTTATCCCTACAATCCCTCAATCAAATCAACTATTAAACAAATAATACAACTAAAAAATATGTTTTATGTATTTTACAATCCAAAAATGGTATCTTTAGAACATAAAAGTATCTAAATGTTTACAAAGAAAATCATAATAGGGATTTATAGAAAATTAATCATAAGAGAGGTTGAATGTCCAAAATCATCATCTCCCATCTTCTTGAATTCAACTCTATTTATAGGTAATCCTTCAGTGGTAATATTTCAGTGATTATTTTTGTTAGTTTCAATGTCCTCAAATAATCTTCACTTGACAGCTCAACAAATACATCTTCATTCGATGTAGTCCTGGTAGTACCATTACAATGATATTAAAATGTATTTCAACCGTTATAAATAATTTGGAATAAAATTATAAACATCTAATTATGATGGAATAAAATATTTTATTCTGATATCTTGTGAACTGTCACATCAATAGACATTATTTATTTATACTGATATACTATGTTTTGTTACATGATTGACTAGATTTAGTCATACCCATAGAGTAGTTTTTGTCCTACTATAAACTAGATTTTTTCATACTTAGGTAATGAACTTATTTCCATCTGATCGACTAGACTTCTTTTAGTACAATGGACTATAATTTTTTAAGTCTGATGGACTAGAATTTAGTCAATCAAATGGGTCATACTCATTTGGTATGTTTATATTCATTTATTGAAGAAGTATTTATACATTTTGTATAATAATTTATTTTCTATAAAAGTATTCTAAAAACATAGGAAATGTAAATAGAGTAAAAAATATTTTTTAATAGTTTGTTTTTATTTTAAAATGTATGTATATAAAGGGTATTAAGTATCCTTTCAACATAAAAATCTTAATCTTTTTCAAAAAAAATCACAAGACCTAAAGATAAAAACTAATATCTTTAAAAAACATAATGTCCCATTTACATTTGGAAACACATATCCCATTAACTTATTTATGTCATCCATTATTTAGGATTCCCTTTTATTTAACATCATTATCCAAAATAATAAGACAATGTATCTTTTAAGAAGAAAACTCCCCGAAAAAATATCTTTTCTCAAACTAACTTCTTCTATAATAACTTCTTTAAGGAATTTTCAACCATATAATAAATTATCCATTTGAAAATTTTCTACCACAATTACTTATTCAAATACATATCCTATATTTACTTCTTTGATTAATTCTTCCCCTTTGTGATTTTCAAAAATAAATAAGTGAGATAGAAAGTACCTGAAATGTTAGTAATAAAAATTCTATGAAATAATTTATGAAAGATAGACATTCATCCAAAAGATAATATATAAAGATCATCCAACCAAAAAGAAATTGAATACATTCAACAAAATTGTTAAATGGTATAACATTTAATCATTAATTATTTCAACCAAAATTTTGAATATAACAATATCAATAATTTTAATATATTAAATCACCAATTCTTTTGACTATTCTTCCTAATGACATTCATTTTTTCGAAACACCTCATGGTTATTCTAAACTTCTAAATTTGTAACCTCCAAAATTTCTTTCCTTCCTTAAAGAAAATAAAATCCTCAGACTTTTTTTTAGACTATGAACTTCTTTTATAAGGATTTTGTTTTGTATTCGTGTCTTCCCACTTACTAACTTCTTCTTTTAGAAATTGGTTCCCCATATTCCCAGACTTCAACTTATGAATTTCTTCTTTGAGTACCAATTTTTTTCTAATTTTCCTCTAAAATTTATTTATATTGATACTCTTATAGAAACTATAGGTTCTCAACAAGTTCCAATATCTTATCTACATTATAATAGAACGGTTAAAAGGAGAGAAAAATTTCTAGTGAATTCTATTTCACAATTTCGATCAATTCATTATGGAAACTCTTATCTCTCTCTGTTTCCCTTAGCTATAATACGGCTTGTTTAAACCTTATTATTTCTTCCTTAATATATAATTTAAAATATTTAAACTCTTCTTCATTCTAGATAGCGGTCTTAGCCAACTAATTTATACATTATGATTTATCTAACACATATAACCACTTCTGAATGTGTTTTCAACAATATTCAATATTTAGAAGGTATGGAATGGAATCAACTAACATCATTAAAGAAACATTGAAATATGTGAATCTAGATTCCATTATTTTATCAAAATTCATAGTTTATTAATGTAATGTATCTAATGAGACATCATAAACCCATCTCCTAGAATGTCTGACTTGCACTTCCTTCTTCTCTTTCTCCTTATCAATATTTCAAACATCCTCTATATCAACATTTCATTCAGAAATAGCTATTTTTTAGATTATTTTATGACATTATTAACTTTAAAATTCATTTTCTAAACATTATTCTTTCTCAAAATCAATAAGATCAATATTATTTTCTGATTGAGTTGAAAATGAAGATGTTTCCTTTAAACACTTTAACTATTCTTCTTCATCAGATTCTTCTAAAAATATTTCTTTGAAAAATTATTCCATTTCATAATATAACTATCTTACCACATTATATTTACTTATTAAATTGTATTTTCCATGTTTTTTCAAAAAAAATTGAGCTTCCACATTGACTTTATCAGGAAAAAGTTTTTCAGCTTCTATACTTTTTCCTTTTCCCTTTTCCACAACATCATGAACTTCTGAAGTTATGAAAATGTATTGCTCCATAAAATACTGATAAATAATGACTAAAGTAAGAATTGGTTGAACTACTAATAGTGAATATATTTAAAAATCCTTTGAACCTCATCATTAGTAGTTATTTGAAATTCTTTAGGATCTCTTTCAACTCCATTCATAAACTTTTCAACAAATTTTTCATCATAATGTTTTTTATTTTTTTCCTTTTCTTTTCATCAAATTTCAAGACTTATTCTTTTTTCTGTATAAGTGTTAAGGCCTTATCCATGTCTAAAACAAATTCTAGATCCCCTTCTTTCTTTTTAGTTTTACTTTTCATCAATTCATTATTAGGATCATCAGTGATGGTTTTTATTTTCTTATTCATATTTAGAGGTGAATACCGATATTTTATCTTTTCTTATACCTTTTACATTAACTATTGAAATTATAATTCAGACTCACCTTTTTCTAATTTATCAACAAACGTTTTCTACTCTAGTATAAAAAATAATTTTGTTCTAAAAATATTTTCTTCACATTTCAATGAAACCATTTCCCAAATTGTTACAACTTGATTTTTAATCTTCATAATAGGAATAAAATTTATCAACAAGTTGTTGATAAAGTAAGGGGACTCTAGAATCCTAAAATTAATATGAATTTTCTTGATTGATTCAACTGAAAATAAATCATACTTAACAAGATTTATTTCTCTCATATTTATCATAAAATTTAGGAAAAGGATTTAAAATAATTCCAATGAATATCGGTCAACCTTCTTTAGTATACAGTATCCTTGCCTCCATAATGAAACTACCCCTACAAATAGTTTCAAATGAAATACTTTCCCAACATTCTCAGGATTTAGATAAAATAAAGTTACAACCATTAACTTTGTAAAACATTTTAACATCCACAACAACTTATGATTAAGTAGATCAGCTTCTCCATCCAAGGAAACTTCAACTTGGTCTGATACATGTTTGATATTCAAATTACACTTCTCATTAAAAATATAAATGGTTATAACTTCCAAATTATCTTCATTAGTAAATTCAAGAGAAGAATAAAATTATTTTATAATAGTTGGGTAGTGAAGATCAATGTCATACTTCTTTACATACACCTTATACCAACTATGAAATCTGATTATCTAATTCAGAATGTAATCAATCTTGTTATACCATTTATTCTTGATTAATCATTCTTTAAAAACATCTCAATTTAATATATATTCTGAATTTCACATCTTATAGTGTCGAATGAACATATACTTTATTAATCAGATAGTACAAAATTGGATAAAAAGGATGGACAATTATTGGACTAAGTAATAAATTAAGATATGATAGTCTTCTTCAAACTGAGAAACTGATTTGTGATGTGGGGAACAAATCATGTATTTATAGTCTTAGGGTAAAAATTCAACTTCCCCAAATTTGACAGGTCATATTCAATCCCAAAAATAATCTAATTCATTGATACTAATATCATGATTTCTTAGATTGGAAATTATGTTTTCTATCATTATGCATTCCATCATTATAAAATAAGTTATTATTGTCCATGTTATTATTTACATTGTTATGCATGGATATATTTCATGCTCATGTTTTTGATTATATGGAATTTTTATTTATTATTCACGCTTCCATATTTTTTATTCTTTATATATTCATGATAACTTCTATTGTATGCTTTCCCTTATTAGGCATTTGAGCTCACCCTTTATTCTATTTTTCATTCCCAAGGGTACCGAGAAATTAATTTTGAATGATTTAAAGAGTTTATTAAAGGAAAAAAAATAATTTTATGAATTTTAGAAGCTACATTTTATTTTTATAATGTATTATGGGAATCATTTATGACTATATAATCTAAATATTTCTAAAAAAATTATCCTTTGGGTTGTGATATCCTGTATTTTATACCAATAAAATATAATGATCACTAGTTCTAGGATAGTAGATTCTAGATTGTTGTATTTGGTATCAAATAAATTCTATTGGGACCCATGGGAACTAGATTTTAAAAAAGCATTGATATAATGAGAATCATAATAAACCCCTAAAATGTTTAAGACCTTTTTATTTTTTTTATTTTTATGACTGGATTTTTCAAAATTATTTAATCTAATTAAGTTTATTCCATTATTTAGATATGGATTTGAGTGGGAGGAATGTAAAAAATCTCAACACCCATAATCAATTTATGGCTTTCACTCATGTGGAAGTCGACATGGGTGATGTTAAAGTTAATAAAATAAAGACTATGTTAGGGTATTTTACTCGAGTTATGAACAATAACATTTCTCGTATGGAATGAACTATTGCTTCATAGAATGATTCAATGATGTTGAACCACTTCATATACCAGAAACCTATATCCTTTAGTGAAACAAATAATCATTTGGTAACGGAAAAATGGATCAATTCTATTGAAAATAGATTTCTAGATTTTATAATTAAAGATCGGGAGAATGTTATTCAGGGATTTTATTGTTTGAAGGGATACATTGATAAAAAAATTTAATTTATTAAAAATAAATATAAGGATAAGGAGATACTGATAATGCAATGTAATAATTTTATAGTGATATTATTTGAGTGATATTTTACTAGAGATTAATGACATGATATGGAAATTAAATTTCATAATTTAAGATAGAAGGAAGGGGAAAGTGTTTCTGAGTCTGAGGAAAACATCATGATATTTTTGAGGGCATGATATGGACTATGTTTGTAATCTAGAAAGTATAGCTAACAGTTTATTTGATGGGGATAATAAAATCATCTGAATGTAAATAATATCTCAAACATCTTTTTCATATGATTATATGGTTTTAATTTCCATCATGATAAAGAATGGATTCTCTAATTGTTATATTTTCAATGGAAATAAACTGAACAAGAGGATGGTTGGGCACCATAAAATAATAAAATAGAAAAAGGATAACAATTGAAGGTTGTAACTTCAATTTTGTAATAATTGTGGAAATAAATATCATGTTACTTTCATAAAGGAAATGGTAGTTTGTTACAAGTATAAAATAAGATCCTTATAGATTATGAATGTAAGGGAAATATAGAATCCACCAATATCTAGTGCTTCGACTGTAAGGATATGGGGAACTTTTAAACCCAATTCCATAATCTTTAAGATAATTTACCTCAAAATAGGATGATATATGAAGGCCATGATTATACAATTACTACATATGAAGTTGAAATCTATTAAGTGGTGATATCAGGTACTTTGATAAAAAAATCATGCTTTGTTATATTTTGGAACTATTAACTCTTTTATATCTATTGAAAATATTGAATCATCCCTTAACACTATAAGGAAGGATTTACCAATCAATATACCAAGTGTGAATCTATTTATAATGATAATATATCATTAATTCTCAAATAAGATGCATAGATATTATTTAGTTGAAAATTTTATTATCATATCTATGATTGATTGTGACATTATCCTAATTTTTTATGTTTAATTGACTTTTATGATTAAGGAATTAGTGGATGAATCCTAAAATATTTTATATTGGTATATTATTATTTCTTATAAGAAATTTAAAGGTTAAATTATTATTGAATTTGATTGGGTGATATTATTGATGTTTTTGGAATGAATATATTACTTCATACAATTAATGTTTATTTATATTGAGTATTATCTTATGTTGTGACGCCCATTTTTTAGATAGGTATTATAAATTTTATCTCTTTTGTGGATCTTATCATCCATTAAAATATGACTTCCATGCTTCGGTCATGAAAAGTCCATCTTGGTCATTTATAATTAGAATCAAAAGTATAAATTGATTAAAACACTCAATAAAATGGTGAAATAGTACTTAGAAACAATAAAGGAATAAATTGTCTATTTTTATAATATTTAAAAAATATAAGTGGAAAATAAATCCATTATATGTAAAACATAACTAAACTATGCACATTTAGAAACTATTTTACAATTATAATTCTTGTAAAGATACAAATATGGTTTACAAAATATAAATGATAAGTTTCATAGTCATACCTAAGGAAGTGAGGTTGATATATTAGTATAAATTACATCTTTAATAATATCTCCATTATCAATTAATAATTGAAATTATGAGGATGCTATTTAATTTAAGGGGTAAAATATAAAAGCCTAATATTTTAGTATGTGTCTCCATTTAAATAAATACTATAGTTAATTTCTTGTAAAAATTGAACCACTGAATGAAAAAAATCATGTCATATTATAAAAAAAACCTTTATTAAATAGAAATATAGTAGTCAAAAGGGTTTCATACATCATATTTTTTGTTTTTGAATAATGAAATTTAATGATTAAAAAATAAATAATTGATGTGATGTGGTTAAAATCATTCAATGTTTAACAGAGGTATTATTCAAAAAATTAAGTATTATGTATTTTAATATTTTTATCCATTTTAAAATAATGTAATAAATGACCTTATAAATTAATAATAAATTATAATTTGATATAAAATAAAATTAACTACACTTGATTTTTAAATAGGTCATTTTTTAAATGTTTTTTATTTATATATAATATTTTTCTTTTAAAGATAAATTACTAGATTTTTTAATTTTAAAAAAATGAAATGAAGTTATTTTTTAAAATTATCATGTCCAAATTATGTTAGGGTAATTTTTTTCTGAAATGGTTGATTTTTAGTTTAATAGAAAAAACCGATTTTGCAAATATTGTAAATTTTATTACATCAAAATGATATAAGAAAAAAATAAAAACATATTAGAATTTTTTTCAATAGTATATACAGAAACATCTCCCTATAAACCTTATCCATTTTTTATATATTTTAGTCTCACCAAGAGAACAACCAAATAAGGCTTCAAGAGTGATCCAAAGAAAGATACCCAAGGAGGATGTATAAGTCTTAAATAATTTCATTGAAGATTACTTCATGATTTATACCTTTATAATTTATTATAAAAATAATAATAAAATTAAATCATAATATTCATAATACTATAATTTTATTATATTTAAGGATACATTATTTTCTAACTTCTTTCTATCCTATTGAAATTGAATACATAGCTTGTATATACATGCGGACTGTTGTCTCCATAAAGCGATTTATTTTGGTATTTAGCACTACCTCTTAGGGATTTTTGTATACAAGGGTTTAATGAATATATATTATTTTTATGAAAAAATTATTATTTGATAAATACAAAATATAATATAACTTCTTTCCTACCATTGCATTGGAAAATTTAAACGATGCTCATGTGTATGTATGGATTACCACCTCCGTGAAGCAATGTATCTTATTTTGTATCCCAAAATCACATTGATAGTTATATATATGGAATTAATAAATAAATTTAATATTATTATATAATTAATTTCAATTAAATATAAATATTTGTTTTCTTTCTTTTCATCCACTGAAAAATGAAACCGCCACTCATGTGTACGTGCAGACTTCTACCTTGATGAATAGCATATATCCTTTTTCATAACCACCAAACAAGAATGTAAATAAAAGTTTATTAATATATATTTACTATAGATAAAAAATTATTAAACTTGTGTAGGTAATTAAACCATGACCAAGGTGCAAGGTCTGGAACCACCGAATCAAAACATGCATGAGAAACAGAAAAATCAACACCTAAAAATTGTTTTTAACATACAATTATGAGTAAATTGGTAAAAAAAATTGAATAGATTATATAAAATATATATATACATAAATATGGATCTGATATATATGAATAATAAATATAAATTTATTATAAAGTATGTTTTAACATATCAGACCAAGTGGGAATTTAAGGTAAGGTTTTATGTTTCCAACTCACTTTTAATCGAGATTGTTTATAATTGAAACCTCTTTGGTGGAATAATATACTATTTATGTATTAAATTTAACAAATATTTATTTAATATGGTTATTTATGTGATTTATAATTTTTTTTTCTATTTTTTCCTTCTTTGGTACTGAAACCCAATGAAAGAATGTTTAAAAAAAGTCGACCTTATTTCTCTTTTTTGTTAGAAATCACTTTCCTCCATATCCATATTATTTATTTTATTTCAAAAAAGTTATTTTATAAAATCTAATTATTTATTAAGGTAAAATATTATTTAATTTTAATTTATACTCAATATCATTAAAGGGATATTTTCATATTTCTCTATTTGAGTTATTTTTTCTCTCTTTACAAAAGTGTGTAAAGATTGTTTTCTTTTAATTTTTATCACTTGACCAGAAGTTCTCACCATCATAGCCATTTAGAATTAATGATATTATTTTAAATTTTTTTTTGGTTTTTAAAATAAAATAAAGATATTTTTATTTATATATTTTTTAATTTTTAAATGTTACTAAAAATAAAGAAATATTATTCATCAAAATCATGGAAAAGGGTATTTCATTTTATTTATTTATATTTTTATATTCCACTCTAAATTTTCATAATTAATAATATTTTAATTTTAAAATTATATATTTTGAAATTATTCTCCAATGATTGTTTTAAAATTATCCTTAACACCACATGATAAGAGTTTTATAAATGATTGACATCTTTATTTTTATAAAAAGGTTACAAAAAAATTAAGAAACTTATTTTTAATGTTTTACTTCTATATTCCTATCATATTTCCAAAATATTGTACTTTACTAAAAACCCCTAACATATGATAAATTGATGTAATTTTTTGTCTATCACTTATTTATGATTTATACCTTACCTTTTATCTTTCGATGGGATCACCCAGTATTAATACATTACCTCTTGTACAAACTTTACTCTCATTTCACTTACTTCCTTTAAGTCGTGTTCTTTATCACTCTCTATTATTCTTTTTGAAATTATATAGATATTATTTTATATCATGGATATATTTTTCATTTAAATATTTTATTATTTGTATATCATTACTACATATGGTAGTATTCAAATTAATCTTACCAAGAAAGTTATATCATCAACTAGGAAAATATTAACATTACCTATACTTAATTCAATACTAATATTTATTTTTTTTATTTGATATTGATTATATATTTTGATAATAATTTAATATATTATGAATTAATTGTACATTTCTAATTGATGGCTAGGGATTTTTGTAGCCCCTAAATTCATTGTCGGGTCTTATGAGACAAACTAGACAGAGTATTTGGTGTTTGTTTTACCGATCTAAACCATGTCATCTTGGCATAAGGCCTTTCCAGTTAGAATGTTATTTCATGAAAAAATCCCTTAACATAAGTTCATAATTTCTTATTGGGAGTCATTAAGGATAAGATATTTTTTTTTGGCTTGAGAATTTATTTTTCATACATTATTCAATCCATCATTATGAAATCAAGTATTGTCGTCCATGTGATTATTTACATTGTTATCTGTGGATATATTTCTTGCTCAAGTTGTTCATCATAAAGAATATTTAATTATTATTCACTCAAAAAAAATTAATTATTTACTCATCATAGCTTCTTCTATAAGCTTTCCCTTACTGTTGATTTGAACACACCCTTTATTATGTTTTCATTTTCCCAAGGTACAAATAAGGGTTCTTTAAATGATTTGTAGGATGCATTAAAGGAAGTAAGAAAATTTTTATAAATTTTTCATGTAATGATTTATATATTAATATATTATTGAAATCATGTATATATCTAGTGTCTCAATAATTATAAACTATTAAATACTTTAGAAATGATATCTTTTATTTTAAACCAATGTAATATAATAAACATAGGCTCTAGGCTAGTAGATTATGGGTTTTTTCTTGTCTGATTCCCAATCACTATGCAAGTGTACATGCGTAAAATTAATAATAAATTATAATATATGATATAAGTCACATGCCTTATAATTATTTAAATATTCTATTAATAAATAACCAGTTAATACATGTGTGACTGGATGAATCAAATAAATCCAAGCACAAAGAATGTTTTATTGTGAATTAAATGGAAAGAGTAGAAGAACCCAATGAAGGACCCCTAAATCACCTTAACCCATTTGATGTAGCATTATATCCATCAAAGAAAAAATATATGTGAATGAAATAACTAAGATAAAGTGAAAGTGGGGATCTCTTAATAGACACCATTAAATATAAAAAATTAATCAAACAAACAAAACAAATTTTAACCTTTTAAAAAAATTGTAACTTTTAATAGATTAAACTATTTTACTACATGGTTAAATGATTGTGAACCCAATTATACATTATAAATTTTCTACTAATATATGTTCATTCATGTGATAATTATAATCATATTTAATATCTAACAAACCATTCATTAATTATTTCTTCTCTTTAAGAAATGAATTTCAAAATAAATTAAAAAACTCTCCATACAATCATAAAACTTAAAAGTTCAAATAGAATTTATGGGAAATCGTAGTGGAATTATTCTAAACTCTTCCAACCATGTTAAACCATATAGCCCCAATTTCCAATATTACATCATTCAAACCCAATCTAATTTCAAATAAGTTGGATAAAATGGATTTAAACAAATCCCAAATAATCCCTAAGGAATTTATATGGTGAAAAAACTCACATACCCTAGAAAACATTTGAGTTCCTAATCCATGAAAATCCTATTAAAAAAATCTATAACATGGATAACAATTTTAAAGAAATTTTAATTTTCAATTTAAAATTACTGACCATGGCATAACATTCCTTGAAATTTTTAATATATAAATTCTTAATTAATATGCTACTCTATATTATCTTCCTCATTTAAACACTAAAATATTCTACTAGATTTTAATATTTAACATGGAAATATTTTCTAAAATAAATCTCTAATGTAAGTGGTTTATATAAAAGGTAAGTTTGATTTAACTTTATTATCAATGGATATGTAGAAATAAAATGGAATAAAATTAAATTACCCCTATAAAAATTTAAATGGAACCTTCTCTTTCCCTCTTTTATGATATGGGAGAAGGAAGATTATGATCAGAACTCCAAAAAACAAGTGATCCTTGTCCTCTTTATCTATGAGAATATGTATTATACCTATAATTTTTTGTAAAAGATTTATGAAAAGGGTTAGAAAAAATTATATATGTTTAATGATAGATATTGAATATATTAGTTAAATAGAAATAAAATTGATTGATATTTTAACATTTCAAAACTGTACTAAATTATTTAAATGCATATATGGAGAAAATGTTTATGCCTAAGAGATAATAAGATTTAATGAAAACTTTATGTGAATGGTAAAGTACGATCTTGATCTATTTAGATATAATGTAATAAGATTAAAATTAACGTCACCATAATTTAAATTATTGGGAAATTAAAAATAGAGATCATTAGAACATATGTGATTTGTGGTTGGTATTATCCCATTAGGAAATAACCTAAAAAACATGTAATATTGAATCTCTTCATTAGAAAAATTATATCTTAAGGGATTAAAATATATCGTCAGAAAACTCAATATAGATTCATTGATAAATTTAATTTATACATCATTTTACCAAGAAATTTTAATTTAGATAACATAATATTTTAAAATGTTTATTATTTATGTTTTATATGAAATAAACATTTGAACTAGATTAGAATGATGTAGAGATTAGTGGATTTAATTACAAATGAAAATAAAAAATATAAAACATTTGTGTTCAATAGGAGATTAATTTAAATAATTTTATAAAAATAAAATATTCCCTTGGATAAAAATGAGGGAATGGTTCTCAAGTAGAAACACTATTTTTTAGAGACGCTACATGGAATGATACACACTACTTTATATCTATAGAGTAAAAATTATATTAATTATATTACCAACTTGTTTTGAAAATAATCACCTAAAACTCATCCACCCACACCATAATAATAAGTAAAAGACAAGAATTCCTCAGGGATTAGAAATACGATTATATACTTATACATAACATAATAATAATAAGGATATTATAAATGAAATAAAAAATTAGTAGTAGAAGAAGAAGTGTCAAAATTAATTTCTAAACATTACTTTGATAGGAAGATTACTGAAGTAAATGATAATCATAATGAGATGATGGTGAAATATATATGTTCACTAATGGAATTTATCTCAAGGTGTGATGTAAAATTTTGGATACATGTGATATGGTATTACAATGTTATCACTTTGAGTGATATAGTCATATTTCTTAGAGTGATATAGGTATATCACATAGAGTGATATGAATGTGATACGATTTATCCTAACATGTGATAAGATTTTTCACAATATGAAATAAGAGTTATCACATGTCTTTACCACTTCGTTTATTTTATTTAACTATATAGAATATTTTTCTAACATTATGTGATAATGTTTAAATGAATTATAATGAATCATAATGAATTTTTAATCAATAAACAACCTTGTACTATTTTAATTAAGTAATAAATTATATGTTATAAAAAATTTAATGATGTAAATGTTTTTGAAATATTCATATATTAACACAACCCTTGGAGTATACATGTACTCCTATATATAAGAATTTAATCCAAATGGGATTGAATATAATTTATGAAATCAAAAGTTTAATATCACTTCACAATTTTTATCATATATCGATATATGGAATATGTATACTAGGGATGAATGATGCACATAAAAAACAATTTTTATCCACATAACATGTGGATACCTACTCATATGAAATTTCCTTTACTGATGTTGTGGTATAGTCACAAAACACCTATTGAATAAATGGATTCATAAATTATATCAAATATATTCTTCATTTTTATTGATATTAATCTTTTATAGTTGATATTGTAGAAAAGGGGTTCTATAAAAAATTAAAATATTTAGGGAATGATAGATGTCCTTCAAAACCCAATAGTAGTATCAAATCCACTCCATGAAGATTGAGAGAAGTTAATGAATTTTGATATAATTGTGTAATTTAAATGAAACAATATATCATATGAAATGATATGTCAATATCGTCTTCCATGATATGCATTGTGAAGATATAAAAAAGTTTGTATCATTGGTCATGGTATCATTGAAAATTATATGAGATATCAATTTCTATAAAATACATGATATGAATTCTCTAAAAAATTCCATGATATTGTCATGTTATGGATCTAATAATCTATGTTGTAGTTCAAAACACATTTTCTAATAAAAATTTGATGATGGATATATGGATATTATTTACTATGATATAAACATAGAGGGAAATAAAATGATATCATTAAATATAATTCAAAATTTGGCATGTAATAATTAGGTGATGATTATAGATCAACGTAACATAGTATATAATATCCATTTCTTTGATATGTAATGAAAAATTATTAATATGGGATATCATAGTGTTTACTATACTAGTAATGTGGATTTTTCTATATCATAGGTAGAAATATAATGAATATCAATGACTATTCTATAGGGCCTAAATTTTCTATTTTATTTTACTAATTGAAATTACAAAATTTTATAAAATTTAAAAAAATGAATTACTCATAATTAATTATATAATATTTAATATTATGTGTTAATATTAAAATCAAAGTTTTAAATATAATAAATTATATGATTTTGAAATTAAATAATTATATTATAATTATAAAGTAATTTTAAAAGTGTATATAAATTATAAAATAAAATTAATATAAAATGTTTATATTGATTTTATGAAATTATCATAAATATAATATTATGAGTAGTTCATATTCATGTATAATTTTAAATAATATAATTAGGATTTATAAAAAGGTATATTCATGTGGAAGATATCAAGGTTTAAATAATTAAAATATATGATATTTAAATAATTTTCAATTTTTTACATTATTAATACAAAAAAATCATATGAATTTAAAATTATAAATTGTTCAAACATTTTAAATCAACTATTTTTAAAATAAAGAAGTTTGTATTTATAAAATGTAAATTTTAAATATGAAGAATCCTTATTTTTTACATAAATATAAACTATTTACACTTATATGTTATATAAATTTCATATTCATATCCAAGATTATAAATGTTTTTATTTATTCATTATGAAATTATCATTATATATTGTGCATAAATTTATGCATTATTAATTTATCTATTTATTCCCTAATTCATGAATATATTTTTTTTACATTTTATTTTTATAATGAATTGATTTTATTTCTAATAAACTACATTTACATATGGCATATTTTGAATTTCAAGAGTTTTATTTCATGGTATAATGTAATATTAAACATATTTTGACTATAGTTGGTGATTATTTTATTATAATTTCAAAGTAAATATTTTCTTATTAAATATCTATAATGAAAATAATAATTTAATGTCAAATTAATCTTGAGAAGTGATATCAAGATAATGAGATTTTGGTTTAGAAATTCATTAGACAATGTATTATGGATCTATAATGAAAGGTGGGATTGGTTTCCTACCACACCTTACATGCTCCTGAGTAGTAGTTATGTTTATCATTATTATAGTACTTTAAATTAAATATCTCCATGTGCCATTTTCATGTGGTTCATATGGATATGCTTCTAATATTATAACTATAATTTTCTTATGGATTTATTTAACAAATCTTAGATTGCATAAAGATTTATATGTTAAAGTGATTATAATATATTAATTCTGTTGATTAATATAATATGAATTAATTAATTAAATCAAAATCATGAATACATATATTGAAAGCATGAGAATAATTTCAAGTGAGATATATATTTAATTAGATGGTGAGATAATATATTACTCATCAAAATACTAAGTATTAGATTCTTTCTAATGTAAACACTCATCAAGTCCTTGATCGTTCAATACGGGTGTCCTTAATAGAAATAGGCAATCATGTTTTCTCTTGTATAAGGTTAGAAAAACATAGGTGATCATAATGGTATTAACTTCTAATAAATAAGGCAATATTTATGCTATAATTGGTTTAGTAGCAATAAAATTTATACAACTAGAAAAATGGAGTTGAGATAATCAATGAGATAGACTGGGGAAATTTTTTTCTCTCAAATCTCCAAGTGCAATATATGATATAATTGGCAAGAGGGTTTCATAAATTACTTATAAATGTGGAAAAAACTAAAGTGGACTCATTACATTAACTGAAATGTGTATCTTATACCACTAATAAATAAAAAATAAATAAATTATTTATTTAATTATGATTGTATTATATAAAAGTATTTACTTAATATTTTTAAAACATGTTACTCATTAAAAAATGATTCAATTATAGATTTAATATAAAATAATAAAACCCAGAAAATAACATTATGATTAATTTTCTAATGATACATTTTTAACAATTAAAAATTTATATATTTTAATCCTAATTTTAGATTCATTCTCAAATAGGAAGAAAAGTTATATGATTTGGATAAACCACATAAAAATGTACCCATGAAATAAGATAGTTTGGTATAGAAAATGATTATATAAACATAAAAATTTTTCTTTTGACATCTCTACTACCATTATTGTTTTCATGGTGTTAGAATACTAATGTGGTTCCAACATATCCCTTGTACTTTAAGTTTTGATGATCTAAAAACCCTTTTTATGTTACAGATTATTTTTTAAGTGTGTTCATCAGGTTTTATCCCTTTTTAATTTCATTATACTATAATTTTATATTTTGGATGTTTTATTGAAATATTATAGTCTAGAAAATTAATTATGTCAGTAAATTTGCTACACGGATATTTAACAACATTAACTAATTGGTTAGGACAATTGGACACAAGAATGAACCACCTATGTGAATTTGCTACATCCCAGAATAATCTATGTGAAATCATGTACTTTGATGAATCACTTATGTGAGAAAATAGATACATTGATGAAGTTGTTACATGAATTGGCTATGTAGATTATTTGGCTATGTGATTTGGATCCCTTGTAAAATCAGCTATGTGATTTCAAATAGTTACATTTTCATTTGAATACTCCAAATATCAACTACTGGAGTGAAATGGCTAGGTGAATTTTCTATGTGTGTTAATTCAGCTACGTGAATTAGAATCTATGGAATTCAGCAACGTGGTGATTGAAACTCAACTAATTCATTATGCAACCTAAATATTTATTAAAATTTGAGTAATTTATGTTTAATTTAATGTTTTCATAGATACATTAAATATTATGATATATATTTATAGTAACATTAATTTCTAAAATATTTCATGTACTAAGTAAAGAAAATAATGAAGTATAATTTATTGCTTAGTAATTTTGATGAGATATTTCTAAGGATAGGACATCTAGAATTTTAATTTAGATAAAATATTTTTTAGGGTATCATGAAATGAAATATCAATATATTTCATGCAAGATTATATGAATAAGAGAATATATAGAAGAATGATAAAATCACTTGGTCTCTCAAATCTCTCTATCTCTCTCTCAAAGATCTGTGTTTCGCTCTATTCAACACAAAAGAAGAAGAAGATTAAAGTGTTCTAAAGCTATAACTAAAATATAAACCTTGTTGTATTTTAGAAGACTCTCCAATAGATATATTTCTATCTTATTCCCTATTTATGAGAAATATTTCAATCTTCCTATTTCATGTTGCAACTATGCTTATCGTTTTTTAAACCCTCGTTATTCTTTCCTACTGTTGTAAGTCAAAGCATCTTAAACTATGCAATCGCGGTTCCTAGTAAAATAACCTAAAAGATAGTGTTTTGTAAATATTTAAGGGATCCTAGTAAAATATCCTTACTTTTTACAATGTGATGGATTCTTTCACTCCATAGGGAAGTCCCTATGAAAAGGAATGGTGTTGGTGAGAATCATCATTCACTAGGATTTAAGAATCAGTGGAGTGTATTATGAGGTTTATGTTCACCAAAACACTAAAAATATCTTATGTATAATCCTTTTATTTATTATTTTATTCCCATTTTATATTGATAATATTAATTTATATATATAATTTGGATACAATTCAAATCACTTCACACATGTTTTTGACCTTGTTCGTGTGGTATTGGGTTAGGTTTTTTTAGAAAATTCAAGATTTCATTGAAAAGGGGTTTTGTCTAAAAAATTAATTAATTTAAGACATATTATTCAATAAAAATATTCTTACAGTATAAATCCATTGGGAAAAGATAATTGTAGATGCATCCCATAAGAGTTATTCAATCCATAAAATGTTCTAGTTGAAGAAGAACATATTATGTAAAATTATGGATGTTTTATTTTGGAGAGATCTCGGCGACGACGGCCTACAGTGATGAAACCCTAGGCGATGATCAAGGCTGACTCCCCCCCTCCCAGTAGGTGGGATGGGGGAGGAGGAATTGATCTTTCCACCCTAAATCTCACAGAAACCATTCATTACCTTATCAAACCCTATCTTTATCCTGGAGTTCTCGGTTATTTCTTTAAGACCAAAGGGTCTTGATCTCCATCTTGGTGACCCCCAGTTATTGATCCCATAATCATAGTTCTACAAATCTTTGAGTCATCATGAACTGATGGTGGCATCTCTTTTCAACCATATAAGTCCCTTGATCGATGATTTATATCATTTCATATTTGTTATATGGGATTTTCAGGGCCTCACGGTAGTCGGTCTTCTTGACAAAATCCACTTCATGATCCAGTTTACTTTATAAAACGATTTGGTCCAGTCTTGTTCTATTTCTCCCCATCGATGCAATGGTTGAAAATTATTCCTCCTTCGATGGTATTTTGATCTATGTATGAATCGTGATCCATCCACCATTGTGGCATGGGTAAGTCTTCCTCAACTTCCTCTACCTTTCCAAAATCATGCAGTTATTCATATGATTGGTAATATGGTCGGATGATTTCTCTGCTCTGATGTTAAAATATCCACTATGAGCTATATGGTCAACCCCCGCCTCTGTGTTGAGGTGGATGTCATGGGGCCTTCGGTCGATTGGATCTGGATTACAATTGGTGAAGAATTCATATGGAAGAAGGTCATCATCTTTGAGTCTTAGGTTAACTATTTCAAGACTTGTTGTCGATTAGGGCATATGGACTCTAAATGTAAATGTGAGGATATTAATATAAGGACCTTTGATCCAAGGGAGAGGCTAGGTAGGTCCTTTGGTCAGAAGCAGGTGTCTGATGTGGGTGCTTGTTCTATCATGCAACTAGTCTGGTGAACCAGATTACATTGACCTCGGGGGATTATGCAGAGGCTTCCCCAAATCTAACAGTGTATGTAGTGTTCTATCAGCTTAGGCGTAACCTGAACTTGGGGGATGGGGTGAAGCAGCTTGCTTCCAAGGATGACTATGGTATTGGCGATAAGGGAGGACCATCAAGAGTTAATTTGGTTACAAAGGACATCCAGTAAGAAGATTTTATGCCATTGGTTAATAGTAGGATGGTTGAGGGTGCATGAAAGGGGTTAGATCCTATGGCTGATGAGACATTAGATGTTGTAGGTTGTGATGGTGGTCCCTTGGGGGATTCAGAAGCTACAGATGGGATACAAGGGTGGGCTTTGAGTGATGGAGGTGTGGTTATCACAATTGTTTCAGGTAATCATTTTCAAGATTTGGGGCTGAAGGATATATAGGAGGACATCCAGCAAGAAGTCTTCAGTATGCAGCATGGGCTTTTTTCTTAGGATGATAGCACCGAAAAAGGAGTTCTACATCATGGGACAATTAATGTTCATGAGCCCGTGGAATAGCTAAAGTTTCTAGCAATTATCGATGCTAATATTCAAATTTGTAAAGGACGAGTAGGGAAATATGGCTATCATGAGGTGCATACCACTAAAAAATTTGGGGATTACTATGGTAGTGTCATGGAGAATAATGGTGGTATGATCATGCCAACATTTAGTTACATTGTTCAGGGTGGGAGGATGAAGATGAACGAGAATCAAGAATTTGTGACTGCTCCACCATGAAGAAGGATGAGGAAGGACTACTCCTATTTTCCAAAGACAGTGTCCACCAGGTCTTTTGTTGGAAATACAGAGTTTTTATCCTTGGAGAAGATGAATCTGAGGAGGAAGTACGCTACGGTTCTAAAGCACTACGAAATCTTGTAATGGGAATTAGTTACTATAGAGGAAGCTTTTTACTAGGTATGTGGTCACATGTATGGTTTTGATGACATGTGATTGTCACTTTTAGCTTGTGGTACTTTCTCACTCTCCTTTTCTTTTATTTTAATAAATGTTTAGGGGGTTATCCCCTGACTGAGCTTTTCTGTCATGATATAAGATGATGAATTACAATGTAAAACCCTCAGGACCGAGAGACCCTGAAAATTTCTTTAAATTAATATATATTGGAGATAGAAAAATTACTAAGACCTAAAAACCATAATCTATGTTGTAAATTCAAAACTTACACCTTAAAAATACCAAGCAGAGTGAAAATCATGAAGAGTTATGTCATAATATACATTTATGTTGTAAGATTATTTGGTCTATACATATTTCAATCACTCTGAATTTTTGGATATCATTACCATTATCATTTAATTTTTACTTCTTTATCTAATTTTCTCTCACTTTTATTCCAATTTGTTGCTACTATGATTCCTTTTAAATAATTTCAATTATTATTTTTCATTCAACACCTTTTTCATCCTTTCTCATTCAATTATAATGTGATTGTTTCATTATTTCTTCATTTGTAATGCTTTTTTTCTTGTTTTCATCTCAATAAATGTTAAAAGTATTATTTTATTATTATTATGATAATGTCTACTATGATTTAATTTTTTTATTTTCATGTTAAAAAATTATTTTTCCATGAGTAGTTAAAAAACATGGGTACAAGGAATTTGGATAGGTGTAGGAGTGCTTTATTGAACCTCTAAATGTAATCATGGGTAATTTATTGGATCTGGAATTATAGTGACTATAAATTACTATTTAATTACCTTGCATGTGACAAACCAAGAGATTATAAAGGAATAAATTCAACCTAATTGGAATGAACAAACTATGACTAATATTTTGATTTTTTTCAAATGATTTAATTTCAACTTATAAATTTGGAATGGAAACTGCATATAAAACAATGTTTTTTTTTCAATCTGGATAGATTCAATTTTTCAAACCAAAGATAAATTTACAATTCTTGAAAAGATACTAAGTCTAATCCAATATATTTGTCCTTTTTATTTTAGGATAACCTTTGTTTTGGCTTCCATAAATTGATCTAGAACCCTACTTCTCTTAATTGATGATTTAATAAATCTTTATATTTTAAAACCCATCATATTATAATTGTGTGAGTAATACACTTCAAGGTTCAAATTTATAGGTCATAAGTTGTTGCCTTATCTTCCTTGTGGTTTTTAACTTAGAATTAAAATTTTATATGTACCTTCATAGTAGTACCAACTGGGTTAAAATAAATTTAAAATTTAATCATGCATATGTAGAATCCACAATGTCTTGTGGGCTGGTAAAATTTAAGAACGATTATTGGGGAGATAGTTGTTTTCTTTAGTGTAATAACCCTCAGCACAAACCTAGGATTTCCTCTCAATTTTTAAATTTCCCATTTGTTTTTACAGTTTTCACTCATGGGTTAGTTGCTTCATCCATTCTAACACAACCTGTGCGTGGTCTAGACTCCTTTTACATGTTCAAAGAACCTAAAGACTTAAGAACCTCCCTGTTTTAACCTAGAAATTAAAAGATATATTTCTTCACAAGGTCATTCTAATATGGTCAAGAATCACAATCTCACTCCTCCAAATCTAAAAAATTCCTATCTTGTGATACTTGAATAGTAGGGAGTTCATCTTATGATACTGGAGCACACCATTATAGAATGTGGATTGTCATCCATTAGGGGTTTTCACCTGGTTATTCTCATCCTTCCATATAAGAACTATTATTTGAAATAAAACCTAGAATCTTCCTCATGATCCAAAACATTGGATAATTTAGTGAACTTCAGAAGGAAGATCCACATGAACACATATCCAGCTTCCTAGATGCTTGCAACACCTTCAGAAATTAGGGCGTGTCTTCTGATTTTATCAAGCTTATGGTCTTTCCCTTTTCATTGAGGGATAGAACCAAGGACTAACTAAAAATCTAATCTCCGAAGTTCAATATGTCTTGGGAGGATTTAGCTATGAAATTTCTTTATAAATATTTCCTACCCAAACAAACATAGAAACTCTGAAATGAGATAAAAAAATTATTACAATGATGGTGAATCGGGCTGGGAGGCTTGGGACCATTTTATGGAATTGACTCGAATGTTCCCACATCACATAATCAATGTTTGGATTTAGATTTAATCCTATTAAAATGGATTAAAACTATAAACTCACATTGTGGTTGACACTTATGATATTGGTGGTCCTATTTTCAACACACCAAGAGTAGGGTAGAGAACGTATTGATGAAACCATAATACTGATCTTTAACAGTCTGATCGATTACCTCATTGAGGAAGGATTCTCCAATTAGAAGAAACCAACAACCTTGTAGGCCAAGTCAAAGCCCTTACTAAAATGATTAAAAAATACCATCTACCTAAACCACCATTACAACCACATTAACCTATTATGAAAATCCTTATTTCTGATATATGTAAGGCCCACAACCATACCAGGATGACTGAATAGGAATGCCAGAAAACCAAATTTAGGATTGAAATTATGTAAATTAAAATCAGTAACCCCAAAAATTTCAACAACCAGAATAATACCAACAGTATTTTTATCCACATAGACCATTTAAACAACAATAAATAAATAAATAACAGTTAATATCAATATAGGAGTAGTCAATCTACACAAAATCATTAGGTACCACCTAGGTACCCAACATTGAACCAAGATCATGGATCTAAACAACCAGTACAACCTAGGGCCCACCAATTTCCACCTCCTCAACAACAAAAATTTCAACAAGATCCACCTATATTACCACATGTATCCCCACCTCAACATTCAAACCATTAAAATATTCTGACTACATTTCTTCAAAAAGTTGACGAATGAATTACTACTCATGTAACAGAGATGAAAATTAAATGGTCTACTCTCTTTAACCTTGAACACCAATTAGACCAGATCACTCTATATCTTTTTAAAATACTATAGGGTACATATCCTAGAAAAACAGGGATAGATCCAAGAGATGAGGCCAAATATGTGGTTCGTAGAAGTGGAAAAGAGCAGAATTTTCAATAGCAATGAAAATGTGACGAAATGAACATAGAGGATTTAAAACCAACTGAGGAAGTAGTTGAATAATACAAATAAAGCATTAAAAAAATCTGAATTTGAAGTAAGTTTGTAAAAAATTATCAGGCATAAAAGAAACCTTTCAAAAAAATATGTCAATTTGGCACTGACACCATCAAGTCCACCCCCATTTTTAGAGAGAAATAGATAAAATATATATATGTTCAATATAAGAAAACTCTAATGATGGTTAAACAACTCTACATAAATATCACCTTTGCAAAATCTATTGCTCAGATGCCATCTTATGATAAATTATAAAGTATATTCTCTCCAATAAGATAAAAATTTAAATCATAGGCACAATTTATTTAAATTGATAATTCTTAATATTTTTTCAACAAAATTTCCCACAATTGATGAGAGAACCTGGTAGTTTCCTGATTTCTTGAACCATAGGGACATATAATTTTCGGAAATCTTTATGTGATCATGGAAAAAGAATAAATATCAGGACAATGAGTGTCTTCCAAAAACTAGGGGTCGAAGACCTAAAACTGACACGGGTATCACTTTAGATCTATAATTGATTTGTTTAATGTCATTAGGGAATTCACAAGAATTCTTAGTTAACGATGGATAATTCATATTCACTATTGATTTTACAATCCATGATTTAGAGGAAGAATGATATGTTCCCAAAATTTTAGGGATACCATTTCTCATTACTGGTAAATATTTAATCAATGTGAACCAAGGTATACTGATCTTTAGATTCGAGGAAGAACTTATAATTTTAAATCTAGTATAAACTTCCAAGAAAAGTGGAAAATATTTTGATTGTCATTCCTTTTTCTTGACTAATGAAAAATATTATTTTATATAAATTAAAGATGAGAGGGAGACTCTGTCTCTTGAAGAAGAAGTTGGTAGTTTATATGAGGAGTTAAAATATATCAAGACTCTTTTTAGATATTTCTTTCTATATTTCACACCCTCGGTTATTAATCCACCAAAATTAGAATTGAATCCCCTACTAACCACACTAAAATACTCATTCTTAGAGACCAAAGATACATTATAAATAATAATAATCTTATAACTAAATGAGTATCAATAAGATTAATTGATAAATGTCTTAAAATAGTATAAAAATTAAATAGATTTGGTTATGCTAATTATTAAAGGGATATTTACCCCCAAGATCTTATTGGAATAATGTTCTAAGACAAAACACCAACCCCAAATGAGACTCACCCAAAAAATGAAATAAGTCATTAAGAATTATATTTTAAGTTTCCTAATACTGGTATTATTTTTTCCATCTCTTACAGTGAATATGTGAGCCCACTATATATAATATCAAAGATAGTAGGTTTGACTATAATAAAAAAATGACAAGGAATTAATCCCAACTCGAAACGTTACTAGATGGAGTCTTTGAGTCAACTATGGAAACCTTAAAACAACAACCCAGAAGATTCATTATCCACTCTCCTTCATGGATCAGATATTTGATAGATTATCTTAGCATGAATAATATTATTTCTGGGTTGGATTTTATACATACAATCAAATTGATGTCGACCTTGTTTATTATTTAAAAAAATGATGACTTGTCCTTTTAGAACATTATCTTACATAAGGATGTCATTTAGAACTTATAATACACCATAAATATTCGAGATATTTATGAAAAATAAAATTTATTATAAAGAAGTTTACTTTTTATAAATAGTCATGTAATATTTTTCCTTGTATTGATGACCCTTTGAGGTCTATCTGGATAAATTAGAACCATTTTTGCACAGATATGAAGTGAAATTTATGGTGATGAATTGAGAGAAATACAATTACATGGTACTGTTGGTCAGAGTGGATACTCAAGAGGGGGTTAATTGAGTTCCAATTAAAAATTTCTGTTAAAAATTATTTCTATTAAAGCCCCAATTTAAAAACAAGTTAAACTGTAGTGAATTTATAAATCTGAAAAGGTTCAATTAGTTTCTCAAAATGTTGATTAAGTCTCAGTTAATTTAATCAGAAGATTAAATTAGCTTTTGAAACTAATCTACTAATTTACAAAACTTACAAACACTTTCTAGAATAATTATCAATGTAACTTTAAAACAATTTTGTATTTCAAAGTAATTAGCAGCGGAATAAAAAATAAATATAATATACTTTGAACATAATCTAAGATGCATAGAAAAAATAACCAAGAGGTTCAGTCTCAAACTGAGACTTAGTCCTCTCAAAAAATTTATATAAATTTGATCCCCACCCTAGATCGGGGTAAAAAACAGTTCAAAGACTATCCATGTACTAAGACCTCTACCATAGTTCTATGTGGGAAAACAAAGCAACAGCACACTACTGGCTATCCAGGTTCTACTTGTCCTCTACTACTATCCACAGTGGGATACAAAAAGAGTTATAGAAGTTTTGTATGAGGATTTAGAAATCCTTCAGTTTAGCACAGGAGAGAGTGTGTGTATAAAATATACAGAGTATGCACACTTCCCAAAATCTAAATAAAAGAATCACTAAGAGTGTATATAAGAGTTTAGAATGGTCTAGTGATTTGAAGTACATCTCTGTACTCCTTTTGATGTATCAGGAATGCTTTTGAGTCCTTCTCTGGTTTTTATCTAAAAACAGAGGGTCGTTTTCTTCATGTTTAGTTTGATTAGAGAGCTCTTTGTAGTTCTCCTTGGCTAAGGTGTAGCTTGTTATCTCATCTAGAATGAATGTCTTCGTGTAGGTCCAGTGTTCTTCCAGTATGGATGTAGCCTTTCTTTTCTATGTGTATATACCACTTTTCAATCACTCTTCAGCCATCTTTTCGCGCTCTTATTTGCACGGAATTTTTCCTTCCTTTAATAGATTTCAGCTGCGGTAATGGGAATGATTAACTTTTCATAGGTATGAGGTACGGTTCTCGGACATGCGAACAACTAACATTAAAAAATATTAATTTAATTAAAATCATCAAATATGACTGTTTCTAAATAAAAAAATAGAAATATAGTTTAGTATCATTGAATGGTCAATAGTCATCTTATCAGTAGCTTTTTGTCGGTAGACTAGTAATGGTGGACTTCATATAGCGGTGAGCTTCATATCAGTAGCTCGTAGTTCTTATACTGGTAGCTCCTTGTATCGATAGCTTTAGCTCTTTGTATCAGTATCTATTTGTCCTTGTATCAGTAGCTGCTCATATCGGTGACTCTGTCTATATCGGTGAACTTTGTAATAGTAATTGTTCGTCTGTCTGGTTGTATCGATAGGTCTTTATATCAACAGATCTTCATTGGACTTATAGCGGTAGACTTGCTTATACTAGTAGACTTACTCTAACAGTATCATTTTTTCCTTGTATCAGTATCTTCTCATATCGCTGACTCGGCCTATCTCGGTGAACTTTTTAATAGTAGTCGTTCGTCTGTCTGGTTGTATCGGTAGGTCTTTATATCAACAGCTCTTCATTGGACTTCATAGCAGTAGACGTGCTTATACCGGTAGAATTACTCTAACAGTAGCTCTGGTGTAATGGTAGCTCGTATTGGTAGACTTTTGTATTGGTAGCCTGTGCATATCGATAGCTCCATTCTATACCAGTGATTAAGTGTACTATCAGTAGCTCTGCTTCTATCGGTGACGTGATTACCGGTGGACTTATACAGACGAGTAGATCTATTCTATTTCAGTGAATTTCTATTCAGTCTATCGGTAACCTTTGTCTATCGGTAGACTAAGTACCATTATGTCTATAATTGTCTGTATCAGAAGTAATGTGCATACCAGTGGACATAACACTTATCTGTTCTATGAAACACATATGCCAATTGAGTTAGAATTATTTCAAAGTTCATAGAAACATAGATAAACATTGACTAACACATTTCAAAGATTATTTTAATATTATTATCAATTTGATAATAGAATTTCATAGATTGAAAAAATTAATATATAGATATTATTTGGGATTATCAAAGTATGTGAAAGCATAATTGGGATTATCAAAAAAGGTGATGTCAACAATCTCCCCTTTTTTTATAATCACAAGTTATGATATTATATTCCCAAAATAATCAGTAATGCATCAGAGGATATTGCACTAAATCCAATTGTATCAATGAAAATAATATATTAGAAAACATATGGACTAAAGGTAAAATATAAAAAAAATGTACTAGAGGGAAATAAATTAAGCTCATAAAAGATAGTATTGCTCCCCCAGATCCCTTAGATATTTATTATATAGTATTTCTCCCCCTTTGTGATTAACAAAAAGTGGGAAAAATAGAAAATATAGTAGAAGAGAATTAATAGAGAGTAAAAGATCATATATATATCTTTGAGTAAACAGATACAAAGAAATACATAAATGAAAAAAGAAGTAAAGGTGATTCCTATCAAAGAGCCTAGCCACTAATCAATCCACATCTTCAGCATGAGATTTATTCGTGGGACCAGAAGAGGATTCAGGTGTGGTGGATGTAGGTGAAGGATTAGGAACACCAAAAATGATCAGAGGAGGCTGAGCTACTGAAACTGTTCCTGGCTTGTACTGTGTAGCTCTCTGAGTGATCATAGGAGTAAGGCTTCGGATGGCTTGAGCTGGAGTCATCTGAGCAGGAGAAGTAGTAGAGATAGATGCAGGTAAAGCTGGAGGGATAATAACTGGACTAGAATCGACATGAAATAATGGAAATAGAAGATTTTTGAAATCCAAAATGATTCCTCCTCCTCGTTCCATAGCATAAATGAAATCATCCTTATTCTCCATGAATTTGTCCCGTGCAGGGGTCAACTCTCTGATCTTGATGACTTGTTATTTGAAGTCTTGATTGACTGGTGGTAGCTTCATGTCTTCTAACATAATCTTGAAATGGTTTTTGAGCTGATTCTTGGTATAAACCATTTGTAAATAATAATATACCTTGTCTTTCACCTCTTTCTGAGAAGTAGAAGCTTCTCTCATATAGTATTGAACAATCTTCATTATATCTCTAGTGGTATCTAAGTTAACAATATGGTCAGATCCGATGAGTCCACAGATCCACTGGTTGATGTTGAACCAAGCTCCTCCTTCATCAAAGCTCTAATCTAGTCCAAATCCACTGAAGGTCTCAAAGAAAGAAAACCAATAGAAATGCCACAGTTTCCTTAAAACTCTATGATATCCCATTAATAAAATTTTTCACTGCAAAATCTTTTGTGTTAACATGATTTGTTATGGAATGCTTAAATTCCCCAAAAACTGAGACCATTTGGCTGACTACACTCTTCACATAATCTAAATCCTTGTCTGGTTGAGATTTAAAACATATATACGATTCCAGAGAGATAACGGATTGCTTTAGAATTTCAACATTCTCTTCTAGTCTAGATACTTGAGTCTAGAAAGATGTAACTTCATCCAATATCTTTACCACCAAGGTTGACACATTATAACCAAGATAAATTTATAAGGACTTTTCCATATTTCTCATCTCTTCAATAAAGAAACACTTTAACTCAGCAACAGAAGCACTCAGAATCTCTTCCATCTCAGCCTTCAAAGTTTATAAGTCATCCCTAGTGACTATATTACCATAAACAATAATAGGTGCTCTTTCAGATACTATACTGGCTGCATAGTCATTCATAACAGTCTCAATAGATGACACCAGTGAAGCCTCCATTCTCCTTGCTTCTTCCATGAAACTGGCTTTAAGATCAGACTTTAACTTATCCAGATCACCTTTTCTAATCACATCTTCAGGTAACAACATGGATTGAATATCATAATTGACATTTGGTCTTCGAAGGGATGTCTCATTATCTGAATCATGGTAATCTAATCCACAAACCACAAAACCTAGGTCTTCTTCCCTGTCTTCAATATCATTTTCCACTGAAACAGTGCCAAAATTGGTAGGATGCTCTCCCTAAACTGGTGCATTCTCTAGTACAACAAGAGCACCGTCATTATCTTGGTCTTCCTCATTACAATATTGCACAACTATTTATATTTCTCTAACAACAAGAGTCTCCTCAAGAATAGGAGTATGTCTATCAACTTCATCAAGAATAGCCTCTAAAGGCACAACAGAACTTCCAATCAGAAGACTTAAGCTCAAGGTAGCAGAAGCTAATGCTTCAGTTTCAGATCCTCTTTCTTATTCCTTATTCTATGGGATATCCTCTTCTGGATCTGGTATCTTCTAGTCTTCCTCAGCTACAGGTGCCTCTTAATTTCTTAAACCCAAAATAGTTTTTGTACTAGTTAGGTTCAAAGAAACACTTCCCTTTTGTTGTGATACAACTTCAGGATTTGGGCTAGGAGGCAAGTCAGGATCTCCCCCATTTTCTATAAAGGAATATTCCTCTTCTGAATCATAATTGTACTGTGGATCCTCCTCATCCGGTCCTAGACCTGGATCCCTCACATCCTTAGGCCTAGAAGGATGATTCACAAGAATAAAATTATCATATAACTCCTCCTCATCAGTAACCCACTCTCTTTTCCACAGATTCCAATTAATCTTTATGTACTTACACACTATTCTTGTGATACAGAAGTTGTTCTTTACCACCACTTAATTATCCTAGGACACAACTACTCCTTTTACCTTAATCATCACTGAGATCAAATTGGCAAAGAATGAGGCATTGGTCTTTGATTTTGGCCTAGTAATATACTCCATTTGAATCATTAGCAGCTTGCCTAGATTCACCTTCACACCATGTCTCAAGAGATGTAGAAGATAGATATCTTGATATCTCTGATTTGAAAAGTCCCCTCTCCTTGTACTTAGCACATGTTTCACAAACTTGAACAACAATCTGTTCTCTCCATCCATTTCAATAGCCACCACCTTTCATTGCTTGCCACTACCGGTGAGCTCCTCTAAGGAAGTCTCATAGTCAAAAATATCACTGGTAGGTGGTAATGTCTTTGATGAATAACCACAAACTTCTTCGTGTGGTACTCTCAGGTACTCAACCCACTCCACAGATGAGAAGGCTGTTTCCTTTCCATTTGTCCATGAAACCATTCTATTTTCATCATCAGATTTCTCAAAACTCACAAACTCATAGAACGGTTTCACTAGCTTCTGATAGTAGGGGTCATTGTTATTCAAAAATCATTCTACCCACTTCTGATCTTCCAGAACTTCTAAAACTAATGATTTACTAGACAACATCCATTCCACGCATAGCTCTTTTTCGATCACAATATCTTTATTTTGTAAATGCGAGTTCACTAGTTGCCTCCCAGACCTTGTTCTACAAACACTAATACTTTATTCTGGCTCTATCTTTTACTTATTTTCATTCGACTCATCAATATCATCTCTAACAGTAGGTAGTTTTGTTTTTTCCATCTCTTGTTCAAGGAACTTAAGGTTTTCAACAAATTCTGGAGCTAAGGCTTGAGGGTAAAGGAACGGTTCGGTTGATTGAAAAGTAACTAGGACTTCGTTTTATCATTTAGGAATCATAAAACAAATAAATAAAATATAATAAGTAAAGTATAAACGATACAGATTTTGGAAGCTATACAGAAGTTTAAAATAGTGCAAACTTAACGGTAGGGTATACCGGTATGAATTCCTAACAGTGAGGTTTACGAACAGTGAGGTCCATCTGTGAGGTTCATATTGGTGAGGTATAACGGTGAGGTTTCATACTAGTGTGGTATAACGGTGAGGTTTCATACTAGTTTGGTATAATGGTGAGGTTTCATACCAGTGAGGTATAACATTGAGGTTTTATACTAACAGAGTCTATCATTGCTAACTCATGTCTAATGTACTTTAACCTATCCGAACATAATGGTTTGGTGAAAATATCAGCTAATTGATGCTCAGTGCCTATAAATTCAAGAGTAATATCAACTTTTTGGTAGTTATCTCCCAAAACATGGTGCCTTACATCGATGTGTTTGGTTCTAGAGTAAGATATAGGGTTCTTCAAATTGATAATTGCACTAGTGTTATCGTAGTTAATAGATACATGTCTAAATTCATATCCATAGTCCAAAAGAGTGTGTCTCATCCACAGAATTTGTGCACAGCAACTACCAGTAGCTATATACTTTGCTTCAGCAGTAGACAAAGCTACAAAATTCTGCTTCATACTACACCAAGATACTAAGGATTTTCCCAATAAATTACATGTTCGAGATGTGATTTTTTTATCCAACTTGAAACCTACAAAGTCAGCATCTGAATAATTCATTAATTCAAAACATTGTCCTTTGGGATAAAAAAACCCAAATTTTTAGTATGTTTAAGATACTTAAAAATTCTTTTAACAGTAAGAAAATGCGATTATTTAGGATTATCTTGAAATCTTGCACACATACACACACTAATCATAATATCTAGTTGACAATCAGTAAGGTAAATTAAGCATCCAATCATACCTCTATAATTTTTATGATCCACTGGTTTCACAGTTTCATCTGCATCCAATTTACAGAAAGTACTCATAGGTGTATCACTTTCCTTAATACTATCCAAACCAAATCATTTTAAAATATCCTTGGTATATTTACTTTGATTCAAAATAATACCATTTTCATTTTGAAAAACTTGAAATCCATGAAAATATTTGAGTTCTCCCTTTAAACTCATTTCAAATTAATTTTGCATACTCTTCGAAAAGTCAATACATAAATAATGTTTATAAGATCCAAAAATAATATCATCAACATAGATTTGTACTATCAAGAAATCTTTATAAATTCTTTAAATAAAAATATTTGGGTCAGAAATCCCTTTAGTAAAACCATTTGAAATAAGAAAATTATTAATTCTATCATACCAAGCTCTTGGAGCTTGTTTCAAACCATATAATTCTTTAGATAGATTAAAAACTCAATTTGGAAAATGAGGATTAGTAAATCTAGGTGGTTGTTCAACAAAAACATCTTCAATTATAAAACCATTTTGAAAATCACTTTTAACATCTATTTGATATAACTTGAAATTCAGATGAGCAGCATAGGCTAGTAGGATCTTTATAGCTTCTAATCTATCTACAGGGGAAAAGGTTTCCTCATAGTCTATTCCTTCTTCTTGACTATACCCTTGTGCAACTATCCTTGCTTTGTTTTTAACAATATTTCCAGACTCATCAACTTTGTTTCTAAAAATCCATTTAGTTCCTATGGTAAAAGTTTCCTTAGGTATATCAACTAATTCCAAGACTTTGTTTCTTTCAAATTGATTTAATTCTTCTTGTATAGCCATTACCAAAAATTCATCATTGATTTCATCATTGATATTTTTAGGTTCTATCTATGAAATAAAAGCTTGATGTTCATCTTGGTTTCTTAGAGAATCTCTATTCAGTGTCCCTCTATCAAGATTACCTAAAACAGCATCTAAAGGATGATTATTTAGAATCCAAGTTGATCAAGTAAAGGTAGGACTAGAAATTTCAGACTCTTCTCTACGTTCGGGTTCTACAGAAGAAGATTCTGGAATATGTCTATAATAGGTTGTCTTTAAAACAGGTTCATTGATTTTATCATTAAGGTCCAGAACTGACAGATCTTCTTCAAGATTTTCAAGAGATGACTTAGGATCATGTGGAACAGTTTCATCAAACTTGATATGAACATATTCTTCCACACATTTGGTTATTTTATTGAAAACTCTATAGGCTTTTCTAGTTAAAGAATAACCAAGAAAAATTCCTTCATCACTTTTATAAGAAAACTCATCAAGAATATCCTTTGTATTGAGAATAAAGACTTTTCATCCAAAAACACTGATGTAATTAACCTTAGGTTTCCTATGGTTCCACAACTCATAAGGGGTCTTTTTGAGAACAGGTCTGATCAGGACTCTATTAATAATATAATAACTTGTATTTACAACTTCAGCCCAAATGTAAATTGGCAGGTCATACTCATTTAGTATAGTTCTTGCAATTTCTTGAAGGGTTCTGTTTCTTCTTTATACTACACCATTCTGTTGGGGTGTCTTAGGGGTAGAAATGTTATGATTATAGCCATTGGGTGAGTAGTAAGATTCAAAATCATGATTTTCAAACTCACGACCATGATCACTTGTTAGTGTCTTAATCTTAGGTCCACTAAGAATTTCTATAGACTTGGAATATTTAATAAAGTAAGAACAAGCTTCACTTTTGTGAGATAAAAAGTATACCCAAGTATATCTAGAAAAGTCATCTACTAAGACATAGACATAGTGCTTCCCAATTAAATTAGAAACTCTAGAGGGTCCAAAAAATCCATGTGAACCAACTCAAATTGTTGAGAAGTTGAAACTTCTTTCTTTTATTTAAAAGAAACTTTATGTTGCTTTCCCTTTTGACAGAGATTACAAACTTTATCGCCTGGGAATTCAAGTTTAGGTAGGTCTCTAACTAAGTTATTCCTAGTTAGTTTTCTAAGTGAATAAATATTACAATGTCCTAATATTCTGTGCCATATCCACGACTCTTTATGAAAAGCATTTAAGAATGTAACGTTCTGTTTAGGTGAAGAATTCAAATCAATAGCATAAACATTTTCATTTCTTAAGCAGAAAATACTAGAACATTTTTATAATTAAAAACATTAAAAGAATCATTTTAAAATTTAACATTGAAAAAATCATCAGAAAACTGAGAAATACATAACAGATTTTATTTAATTCCGTCAACAAATAATACTTTAGAAATTAAAACTGAATTAGTGTTACCAATTTGGCCTAGGCCGATGATTTTTCCTTTAGATTTATCACCAATGGTGACATGGCTTCCGTAAACATTGATTAAACTCTTGAAGCATGAGTAATATCCAGTCATATGACTTGAACATCCACTGTCCAAGAACCATACCTTCTTATGGGAACTTTTCAAAAAAGTTTCCTATAAAACAGGTTTAAACAGAAAATGATTTTTGTACCCAGATTTTCTTGGTTCTAGAAAGGTTAGAAATCAATGCTTTAGGTACCCAAATTTGTCTTATGGGTGTCAAATAATTTACAGAATCAATATATTTTGAAAGATAAACATTATTTTATCTATAACCATATGAATATCTAGTTGAAGCATATGAATTTCTAGAACTAGAACTAGCAGCATTTTATCCAGATTTAGGAATAAATCTAGTTTTAGTAAACTATCTCTTTCTAGGATGATAGCCTATACCAGTGGTATATTTTGGTGCCACTTTTTTTCCTATAATTTTTGTAAGTGTATATTTTCCATTTGTAAATTTCTCTAAGTCCTTCCTTAATTTCTCATTAGACAATTTTAATTTAGTATTTTCCTTAATTAATTGAGCAATCTTTTCTTTTTCAATATCAAGGGAAGATTTAAAATAACTAGTTAAAGCATGTTGTTACATTAAATCTTCATACATGTCCTTCAATTCATTAATGATTTCCTCTAGCATATTACAATATTCAAATAACTCTTCACTAGACATATTTTCATATTCAGAATCAGAATCAACTCCAGAATAATATGAATTTAAAGCAGGAGTGTCCAAAGTTACCTCAGATGTGTTTGTCATAAAACACATGTTAGCTTTCTGAGATTTTTAATCTTCAGTAGAATCAGAATCACTTGAACTATCTTATGAATCACTCCAAGTTTCTTTCATAGCTTTCTTATACTTGTTTTCCTTGTAGTCATATTTATTTTTGAACATTAATTTTGGATAGTCAGCCTTAATGTGTCCTTTTCTTTTTCACTCACAACAGACAATCTCATCACCCTTATCAGACTTCTTCCAATCTTTCTTCCAATGACCTTTGTTGTCATAATTTCCATTGTAGTTTGATTTTCTATAGAATTTCTTCTTCCTATAGATATTCTTGAATCTCCAGGATAATTGAGCCATCTTAGCATCATTGTCAGAATCTAAACCTTCACTTGTTGAGATTTCAGTAGGTATGTGAACTTTCCCTTTAACCTTTCACTTTACAGTAGTAGACTTAAATGATACTGACTTTCTCTTTGGTTCATCATCTTCTTCCTTATTTACTTTAAGTTCTTACTCATACATCATAAGCTTACCAATTAATTCCTTAATAGGCAATGAACTTATATCACACGATTCTCTTATTGAAACAGATCTGCCTCTCCATCTTTCTGTTAGACATTGTAGTATTCTAGTAATCTACTCCTTTGCAAGAACAGCTTTCCCAAGTGAGCTCATAGTGGTGACAATCTCATTGAACCTGAGATACATGTCAGAAATAGGTTCATCAGACTTCATTTTAAAATTATCATACTTAATAGTATAGGTATTCAATCTTATTTCCTTGACATTGGTTGTTCCCTCAAGGGAAAAAACCAAAGTGTCTCAGATTTCATATGTAGTTTTATAAGTAGATATTCTATTAAATTCCTCATCACCCAAAGCATAGTATAAAGCATTCATTGCTTTACAATTATTATTTTAAGTAGTCTTAGTAGGTTCATCCCAAGTAGTTCTTTCAGTTTCTAGAATCTTTTATTGAGTCTCTATAGCAGTCCAAATGTCAAATCCCATACTCTCTAAATGAATTTTCATTTTATGCTTCTACTGGGCATAATTTGTACCATTAAATAAAGGTGGCCTTTTGGTAGTATCACCTTCTACTCTATTATCCATAATTCTATTTTAGAAAAATATTTAAAGAGAAATTTTTTTGAACTAACAGAAATTTTATGATCTTTAAGATGAAACTAAAATCGTAGTTTAAAAAAAGAGTGTTATAAAAGCCTTTATAAATACCAAAAAACATTTGATACAAAATTTTGTTCGGATTGGATACCAAAGAGGGCGTTGAATTGAGTTCCAATTAAAAATTTCTATTAAAACATATTTCTATTAAAACCCGCAATTTAAAAACAAGTTAAACTGTAGTGAATTTGTAAATATGGAAAGGATCAATTAGGTTCTCAAAATATTGATTAAGTCTTAGTTAATTTAATTAGAAGATTAAATTATCTTTTGAAACATATCTAGTGGTTTACAAAACATAAAAACACTTCCTATAATAACTATCAATGTAACTTTAAAATAATTTTATATTTAAAAGTAATAAGCAGTGGAATACAAAATATATATAATATACTTTGAAATTAATCTAAGATTCACATCAAAAATAACCAAGAGGTTCAGTATCAAGCCAAGACATAGTCCTCTCAAAAATTTTATATAAATTTGATTCACACCCTGGATCAGGGTAAACAACAGTTCAAAGACTGTCCAGGTACAAAGACCTCTACCACAGTTCTACATGGGAAAACAAACCAACAGCACACTACTGGCTGTCCAGGTCCTACTTGACCTCTACCACTATCCACAGTGGGATTCAAAGAGTTGTAGAAGTTTTGTATGAGGATTTAGAAATCCTCTAGTTTATCACAGGAGATAGTGTGTGTACAAAATATACAGAGTTTGCACACTACTCAAAATGTAAATAAAAGAATCACTAAGAGAGTATATAAGAGTTTAGAATGGTCTAGTGATTTGAATTCCAGCTCTGGACTTCTTTTAATTGATCAGGAATGCTTCTGAGTCCTCTCTAGTTTTTTTCTAAAAAACAGAGGGTCGTTTTTTTAAAGTTCATTTTGATCAGAGAGCTCGTTGTAGTTCTCCTTGGCTATGGTGCAGCTTGTGTTCTCTTTTAGAATGAATGGCTTCATGTATGTTCAATTTTCTTCCAGTATAGATGTAGCCTTTATTTTCTGTGTGTATGTACCACTTTTCAACCACTCTTCAGCCATTTTTTTACGCTCTTCTTTGCATGGAATTCTTCCTTCCTTTTATAGATTTTAGCTCCGGCAATGGGAATAATTACCTTTTCATTGGTATGATGTACGGTTCCCTGACATTCCAACAACTAACATTAAATAACATTAATTGCATTAAAATCATCAAATATGATCATTGATAAATAAAAAAATAGAAATATAGTTTAGTATTATTGACTGGTCAACAGTCATCTTTTCAGTAGCTTTCTATCAGTAGACTAGTAACGATGGACTTTTTATAGCAGTGAGCTTCCTATCTGTAGCTCTCAGTTCTTGTATCAGTAGCTCCTTGTATCGGTAGTTGTAGCTCTTCATATTGGTAGCTCTTTGTCCTTGTATCAGTAGCTGCTCATATCGGTGCCTCTGTCTGTATCGGTGAACTTTGTAACAGTAGTCGTTCATCTGTCTGGTTGTATCAATAGGCCTTTATATCAACATCTCTTCATTGGACTTCATAGAGGTAGTCTTTCTTATACCGGTAGACTTACTATAACGGTAGATCTGGTGTAACGGTAGCTCATATCGGTAGACTTTTGTATCGGTAGCCTGTGCATACCAGTAGCTCCGTTCTATACCAGTCATTAAGTGTACTATCGGTAGCTCTGCTTCTATCGATGATGTGCTTACTAGTGGACTTATTCATACTGGTAGCTCTATTATGTTTTAGTGACTGTCTATTCAGTCTCTTGGTAACCTTTTTTTATTGGTAGACTATGTACCAGTAGGTCATTGTTTTTCTGTATCAGTAGCAATGTGCATACCAGTGGAATTAAAACTTATCCGTTCTATGCAACACATATGCCGATTGAGTTATAATTATTTCAAAGTTCATAGAAACATAGATAAACATTTATTAACACATTTCAAAGATTATTTTAATATTATTATCAACTTGATAATAGAATTTCATATATTGAAATAATTAATAAATATATATATATTATTTGGGATTATCAAAGTATGTGAAAGCATAATTGGGATTATCAAAACAGGTGAGGTCAACAGTGTTGACGCTTCTTTCATCATAGAATCTAAAGATCGGAAAAGGGGAATATCTGAGCTCAAAGTGATTCATCCTTTGAAGAAAATATCAAAAATCGACAAAGGCATGAACAAAGGATCAAAAGCAACTGCACCGCGCAAGTTATATCACTATCGCACAAGTCCACTTGCGCGACGCCCTTATGGTCGCGTAAGTGACTTGCGCGACCTAAGTGATAACCGCCCGGTAACCACCCAGGGTCTTCTCCTGCCTATAAATAGACCCTGTAGACCCCCCATTCGAGAGGATCTTTTTCCAGAAACTCGGATTGAAGCTCCCGACGCCCAAGTCTCTTCGCAAAGCTTCCGGAACACTTCTAAGGTAATTTCTTACCTAGAACGGAAGATCTAAAGAGAGGGAGGAAGGCCTAAGTGTTGAAACTCATCAAAACCTGCGCACCTGAGCGGCCAAACCTTAAGGGAAGTGGTCACACTTATGCGCCGCCTTAACCCTTCGATAGAACTTGTGTGTCCCTTTTCTGGAAGAACCTCAAGAGGATTCTAAAGGCTTTAATAAAGAGTCACTCAAGTATTTCAATGTTGGTTGACCATCGCGCAAGTAACCCACGTGTCGTACAGGTATACCTCTGCGACCAATACTTGCGAGCCGCCGCAGTACCTGCGCGCCTTCCAAGACTTGCGCGCCCCTTTTTTTTGGGTGCCTTTCTTGCCCATTTCACCCCTCTTAAGCCATTACACCTTTTCTTTTCAAGATTCAGTCTTTAAGATACTCTCTAAATCCATTTATGGCATGATTTCTTGATTTGACTTCCTCGTCTGAAAGGAATTCGGTGGAATATCTCTCAAAACTTAGTGATTTACATATCTTTATGTCACTAAAGATTGAGAGTTCATTCATTCAACCTCATCCTTTAAGATGAGAGAATCCTTAACCTGGGTCTCCTTTTCAGGAATAATCCCCAGTCCTAAGTCCTCCAAACTTGGGTATCCTCCTCAGGAGTAAGCACCAAATTCTTAAAATTCCCAAATCTGGGCATCCTTTTCAGGAGTAAGCCCCAAACCTTAATCTCATAACCTGGGTCTCATTTTCAGGAATAAGTCCCAGTTATAATCTTGGGCTTCCTTTTCAGGAGTAAGCCCCAAGTCCCCTAACCTGGGTCTCCTTTTCAGGAATAAGTCCCAGCCATAATTATGGGCATCCTCTTTAGAAGTAAGCCCCAAGTCCCTTAATTTCTCTTTAACCAGTCCTAAATTATGTTTGATATGGGACTCCTTCTCAGGAGTAAAAAACCCAATTATCAATCCTCTCCTAATTTGGGTTTCATTTTCAGGAATAAGTCCCAAGTCAGAGTATTCAAATCTCCATGAAGCACATATACCTTTATGGACCCTGTTCCTGGATTTTCTCCCTAAAGTAAATCCTAACCTTCATTTATCTGGGCAATCATACATACATAAGCCCCAAACCATTTCTTATGATTGCATCTTTCATGGCACAGTTGTCTTATTTTTTACCAATACCTCTTATTTCTCACACCGAGCATGACTCACGTGAGATTAGAGTGTAAAAGTAATTATGACATCTTTCTTTGAGCCATCAATCATAAACGTCATACTCCCTTACTCGAACTACGTGGGTTCTGATTCCTTTTACAAAACAAAGGATACATAGGTAGCCCATTTATGGGTTCGATCCAAACTCTGAAATAATTCATGTCCTTCTGAATGATAATAAACTTCAAGTGCCCCACTGAGTGGCTTTAAAACCAGCTTAGTCATCATAATGACTAAGAGGCTTTTATATAAATGTTTTGAAGGATACCATTGACCAAGAATCTCTAAATAAATATATATGATTCTCTATTGATGAAGAACGTGGAATACATATAAAAGATTCTCTAAATTTCTTACATATTTAATAATTGATTGTTAAACTGAAGGAAAACTCATTTTATACTTGGTAATGTAATAAGGATTCACGAACATAACTTAAATCTATAAAGAGAGTCCCGGAATAGACAATAATTCCCCTAAAAAAGGTGTGATGAGTATGACCTCCCATCCTCTCGACCAATGCAAATTCCTAAGCCTCATCAGTCCACAAGATAATGAGCGCCTACCTTTGGAAAGTAGGTTCAAACGGATGTGGAATCATTGGATGTTTCCGGTTCTACGAACAAACCCGATAGAAACCGATCGGAACGTTTGAATCTCCCATCCAAGAGGTCATCCCCGAATTCTGAGGGAGACAAACAGGTACAAGGAGGAATAATCCTCAGGCATAAAATTTCAAATCATGATATATAAGTTGACCTATAAAAAATTAATGTAATCAATGACTTATATGAACACACAACTATTAAAGGCATGAGAAGTTTTTTGTGCCACACTGGGTTCTATCATAACTTTGTTAAGAACATTGCCTACAAATCTTGAACACTTACACACTTAATATCTAAGGAAATCTATTTTAAATTTAGTAAATAATTTTAATGGGCCTTTAATGCACTGAAAAATGACATGGTGTCTCTTCTGTCATTGTCTCTCTTGATTAGGATGTTGAATATGAGCTAATGTGTGATGTCAATGACTTCTATTTGGGTTATGTTTTAGGAAATTTGGTTGTACATATATTTGGTTCCATATACAACATCATTAATACTCTAAATGAACCTCAAATCAATTATACTATAATAGATAGTGAGCTTTTGGCATTATTTCCCATATTTTGCAATTTTAGGTTATACCTCATGCTCACCAAAGTTGTGGTTTGCAAAAATCATTCAGTATTGATGTATCATTTAAATAAATAGATAATAAACCAAGGATGATAAGATAGATCTTTATAATTTGATAATTTTTCATCCTCATCAATGAAATTAAAGGGGATAAAAATTTCATCACTTACCATTATCTAGACATCATAATTCCAATATTTAAGATTATGAAGATTTGAGAATTTAATATAATTTCCCCAGTAATACACTCTTTAATATGGTTTTGTAATAATGACCCTAGATTTATTGTATTGAAAACTATTTGGACACTGGTTCCCTCTACCCACACTTCTCTTGTCAATATAAGAAGAAGTTCTTAGTAAATGCTTTACACTTTTATGGGGATGATCCAGTTCTATTCAAACATTGTGCTGATGGATTAATGTGATTCAACAACCAAGAGGATGATATTGAAAGTATTTTTGAATTTTGTCATATGTCACCAACTGGTGGACCGCATGGGTCTGATTGTACCAAGGCTAAAATTATTCAAATTGGATTCATTTCTCTTGCACTTCATCAAGATGTAAGAAACATCATACAAAGATATGATTAAGTCCAGTGAATAGGAATAGCTTTAAATTTAATGAAATGACCCAAAATTACATCCTATGTGTACAAATTTTTGACATCTAGGGAATTGATCTTATTCACTAGTTTCCCAATTCTTATGGAATGTTATGTATCTTGGTCAGTGTGGAATACATTTTAATGTTTGTAGAACTATAATATACCACCCTTGACATGGCCAAAGTGGTAATGAAATTTTGAAATAAAAACATCTGTTCTTAATTTATATTTTTTTAATTCTTCATTATTGATTGGTGAACACACTTCAATAATGATTTCATAAAAGGACTACTTGAAAATTATGGTATTCAATACAATACCAACACTCCTTACACTGGAAAACTAGTGGGAAAGTAGAACTATCTAATTGAGAGAAAACAAATTGGAAAATAATGTCAATATAAATAGGAAGTAATGGAGTATCAAACTTTATGACATGCATTGGGAATATCAAACAGCTTATAAAAACCCATCATCACAACTCCTTTCTGGTATGTCTATGGAAAACCCTATCATTTTCAATAGAATTAGAAAATCTCACATACTGGGAAATAAAAAAATTAAACCTAGATGCACAAAAATCATAGAAACACATATTTATGAAACTGAATGAGTTGGTTGAGATTATAAGAGATACTTATAAGATTGATAAAATTTACAAAGATAATAAAAATAAGTGGCCTGACCAACCAATCGTGTGATGGGTATTCACACTGGGGAAAAGGATTTGTTGATTAATTCTCACATAACATTATTCCTTAGAAAACTAAAATCTGAATTTTATGGTTCATTTGAGTATATTAAAGTCTTCCCATATGGAACCACTGAAATTTAATGAGGAAATTGACCACCCTTTAATGTCAATGGACAGTGATTAAAAATTTACTAAGATCCATTTTAGGAAGATTATGTCCTCTCATTCAAATTCACTTGATTCTTGGAGATATATAACTCTAGAATTAAAATGAAGAACTAACTGGGAGGCAACCCATAGTGTTTTTTTAATATCTTAGTACATTGAAAATCATCTATTTATCTTCCTATATCTGACTTTTGAGTTTTTATTTCAATTAAAATTTTAATTAATTACATTGTAAAATAATATTTTACGTTATAAAATTTTCAATTAAAAAATCACTTCTCTCACATTTTATTTCATAAATACTACATTTATGATGTAAAATTCATGATCGTGATTTTTAAAATATTACCCTATTGTTTCAAGGGTTTCCCATTTGGATCACTTTATGATGTTCCCCTCTTCTCCTCCTCCTCCTACTCACCCATGCCTCCCCACTTCTTTTAGTCACACCACATCGACTACCCTCCATCCTTCAATTTTACTTTCCTCCCACCTTTGCATCACCCTTGACAATACCTCCATCCTCACCAACCTCTTGTCCTCCATAGTCCACACCAAATTTTTTGGTCTTCTAGCATAAAAGAACATGGCCCAAGACAAGAAACCACCAAAGGAAATGCAGAAAACTCCAACTATGCTTCCCCCCTCTCCTCCAGCACCAACCCTAGAGGATCTCATCCAATATTCCTTTACATATCAAATTTTATTTTTGATTCTCATCATTCATAGGTCACTTATATACCTACTGAGGTCCTTTATTTCTTGTATTTCATAGACCCATGACATCAAATTCGTTAAGACCATTTTTCGTCCAAGGTGATGAGGACCAATAAAACTATGGACTTAGTCATATTGATAAATATCCTCATCAATAAGGAAGTCATGGTGGTACTTTGATGAATCCAACTCTTGCATATTTTCAATGTTATAGAGAAGATGCATCAGGATCTCTTTATGTAGTTCTTAACTACATTCTATTTGGATGTTATTCACATCACCTTCTGATTGGGAGGCTCGTATTTTGAGCTAATGTTGGGAAATTTTAAGGTACTCCTGAGTGTTTATTAATCTTATTTCACCACCTATCCTTATTATTACACTTTGTGTTTTAATCTAAACAAGGAAGATATATAAAAGATATGGGTGGAAGTAGCCTGTGACCCTACAAGAATCCATGATTCAACCACTGTGAAGAGAACAAAGGTGAAGGGTTCCACTTTGACAATCATCCGTCGTTATTTAGCCCATGCATGTCTAGAACATGGTGATTCCTATTGAGTTTCCACATAGAAAAAGGTGGGTATTCTTTCTACTAACATGGTCACCCCCATGATGAACATGGCTCATAATGTTTCATTATATTACTAGATTAATTCTAGAAGGTGACACAACACCCAGATGGGAAGTTCTTTCATCACTCATCTAGTCTGACACCTTGGCGTCTTTGATATCTCCAAGTCACTTTCATATTTAGTTGTGAGGCAGTCTATTGACCTCTTATTTCTCCATAAGATGAGTTATCTTTGGAAGCTATGTGATTTCTATGATTGGAAACCTAAGTATGCTATGTCCACTAATGACTTCCCTTCTTCTAATTCATCAGTTGCCCCTTACATCCATACTAATCTGCCCACAACTGCTAGATATGAGGCATCCGTTTCTTATCAGTGAACCCATGTTCCATCATATATATTGGAGGTCATCTGTATCCATGAGTGTATTATCTAGTGTATTCTAGAGAACCATAAATAGATATTCCATCATTTTGGTATTTCATTCCCTAAAACTTCATAGTTACCTTCCTCCTCTCCACCCACAACAAATACATTCACCCACTCTCACCCTACTTCCATAAGGCCTATTTTAATATTTTCTTTTACTCCACCGACACCTAAACCATCATCCACATTGGTTGAGATTCCTACTAAGATCACCAATCCAACTTCCAGACATGATTTCTTGGTAGATCATGCTCGATGGGGCAAGGGCCTTACTCTCCAAGTCACATATGAGGTTCCACTCATCAATCCTACTACTATACACATAGCCTTAGTATGGATCTATCCCTCAATATCACTAGTGAAAAATAACCCAACTTAATATACCATGACACCTTTTATAGTTTTAGAGTCACATACCCCCACCACTATTTCCCATATTGGCATGGTGGGGCTGATCTAGACACCCATTATTAAAAATGGGGACACTAATGATACTCGTAAAGATTCTTCCCACTCTTCTTAGTTATTTCCCAGTGTACCCATCCCATATTTTTATCTTTATGTGTGTGTTTTTGTATTCCCTATACATGGTTATATCATTTAAAATATATAATGGAAGGGACATGTAATTTTTGACTAAAAATGGTTCATTTACACTATTCTTATTACTTATGAATTCATTATTATATATATATATATATATATATATCATATTCTTCTTAATTCACTTATGAAGGACCTTCTAGGATGATTTATGGCCTTACTTATGAGGTATTCCCTATTTCAATCATTTTATAGGGACCTCCCCAAGTTCACCATCCATGGCCAACCCAAATGTTCCAATTACTGCATGTGAGGTATGGTTAGGCCATTTTTGAGGTGTTCAATCCTCCCAAGTGACAATTAGAGCTTGAAGACACCACCTCCAATTCCAGTATGTGGTTGAGGGTGGTTGATATTATGTACTACTCTAATTTAAGTATTTCCATTTATCTATATGATGATATTTTTATTATATATTTATGGGAGGAACCCATTTTATTGGTCTTTTGAGTCTTTTCTGAGTTTGTGTCGATATTTTTGTTTCTTTTTATAGGTTTGGTTACTTATTAGTTCATTTTTTATTTCATTTGAATTTGGATACATGAACCTTTCTATGATCTGATACCTATTCTTTACCATTTTGCGCACATATCCATTTACAAATTACATTTTGGCTATATCATTTGAATTCATTATTTATCTAATGTAAGTATTATTTCTTTCTAACATTTTTCTTGGTAGTATACTTTTAAAATAACATCCATACTTTTTTCCCATGGAATAATATTTCTTATATGATGATCTTTTTCCCTACACTTATTTCATTCTTTCCATTTTATTTAAGTATGATTTCATTATTATCTCTCCCACATCACTTATAGAAATAGTGTAGACACTGATTAATTTTAAGTGTGGGGAGTTCATTCTTGAGCTATATTTTAAATACGCCTATATTGTATCCTACTAGAATTATTATAAGAGAAATTATTCATTTTAATCTTGTTTTTACTTGATATCTCATTGAATCCATGTAAATAAAAAATAAATTTTTGATAGAAATTATTAAAATCTATTGTACAATAATACTTAAGAAATTAGCATGATTGATGAGTTGAATAACTTAATTCTGATTCTAAATTTTTTAATTTTTTTTTGATTGACTTATGAGTGATTATTATACCATGATTTATTGATTTTTATTTATGAATTCCCATTATTGATAGCATTTTATACCTACTTTTTCTATTACCTTTTGAGCATATTTCTTGAGTGATACTTGGGGCATGTAAACCTATTAGAACTCTCATTGGAATCTTATCTATGTTATGATAGAATAAATACACTTTAAAAATGATTGATTCGTTTTGATTAATTGATACTGTTTTTCCAAAGACCAACCTATATATTTTTCCTTCTTAGCCTTATAGAATCCATGAATGAACTTATTTTGTTTGATCCAAATTATAAGCCAAATTTACCTCTTCATATCCAACTCTTTGGTATAACTATAAGATTTTTCGTTGAATAAGTGTGTGGGAAATGTTATTTATACTAGACATGATATTCTTTATATTAAAGAAATGTGTGGTGTAATTTTCACATGATATATGTGATGTGGCCCATCGTTATTTCTGATGTATTTTCATGTCTATACTATTTCTAAAAAATAATAAATTTGGGTTGTGTATTATGAAGTTCAAAAATCATTATTACTGGACTAATGAATCTCATGATAGATCATATGCGGTTAGGTTGTTGATGTGAGATCTATCCTAAACATGAATTCAAAAAATAGAAAAATAATAGAAAAAAAAAAGAATTTTACTTTAATTACACTTTCATGAAACATCCTTGGACCTCCCTTCAGATTCGAGAAGTACATGGATTATATTCTCTAGTGAAGGTTCCTTGTTGATCTATTCTTGATTATCATGCGTTATACATTATATTTTACCCTCATTTTTTTATATTTTTTTAATCATATTCCCACATACCCTCAACCTTAGAGTCATTTGAACCTTATTGTAATCCCCAATGATTAATTGTGTTATTTGTTTCTACATAGTGAAGATATTAAATAAGATGAAATCTTATAGTTAGTAATAAGTATTCAGATTATTATAATAACTCATGTTTCATTTTATCTAGATTTATGAGAGAAAACTCATGGTCATGAAAATTGAAACATTGATATATCTATATAAGAAATAGTAGATAGTTTCAATTAAAGGGAAAATTTGAATAAATATATTGACTAGAAAGAATGACTGATTTTCCTTGTAGGTATTATTTTCGAGTAATATAACATTCTACTGACACATTGTCTTATTTTCATGTAATTATTGCATGTTTCCAGTTAAAAATGGTTCCCCTTGAAATTCTTAATGAGATTATTTTTTCTTTAGGAGAGTATGTTGTTATATTGTGGGGGAATTTGATTATATTAATTCTAATATAATTTGGTATCAATTTACTAAACACCGCACATTTTTATGTGTAGTTTTTTTTGTTTTAGTATGGTATTTTTAGAAAATTCAAGATTTCATTGATAGGTGGATATTTCTTCAAAAGTCTGCAAATTCAGAAAGATTTCACTTTAAAAAACATTTTACAGTGAAAATACAATGAGACAAGACAACTGGATACCCAAGTTGTAAGAGACATTAAATCTATAACACTTTCCATTTGAATAAGATCTTATGATTTTAGATGATGAATTATGGTGTAAACCCATCCTGGCCCAAAGAACCGAAAAACTTCTTTCAAGCCATAAATCTTTTAGATATAATAATCCTAATGACATAAAAACATTAATTAATTATTTAAATACAAGACTTATATTTTATAAACATTAGGAAGATATATGATCATGAATACTTACAATGTAAGAGAAATTTATGATGTGAGATACATTAGCCTAAAAATATATCTAGTTCTCAGATATTTTTGGAGAGATTCAGCATTTTAATTTAGGTTTTTATAATTTTTCTCAATTCTCTTGCAATTAAATTCAATATTGTTTCTATTGTGATTCTTTTAAATAAGATTCTGTTTTTTTATCAATGTGCACATATTCCTTTACTCTTCAACTTTGATGTGAATCATTTTTTCTTTCTCTAGTTTTCATGTTTTGTTTTCTTATTTTCATCTAAATAAGCTACCATTGAGTTATTTAATTATTATTGTGGTAATTTTTGTTGTTATTGTGGTATTTACCTACATGTTGAACACTAATTTTATAATGTGTGGCTAAACTGCCTATGGATAGGGATCGATAGTAGGGTTATCAGTTCTTTAATGAACCAAAAAAAATCAAAACTTAGCTAATTTATTGGTCAAGTATTTATGATGATTTAGAAATAGTATTCAATTCCCTTGCATGAGCCATAACAGGAGATTATAAGGGAAGAAACAAAACATAAATAAAATGAACCAAACTATAACTAAAATTTTGATTTGTTTTCTAATTTTTTTGTTTCACCTTATACATCTAGAATGGAAACCACATATGCACTAAATAGTGGTTTCCAATATGGGTAGAAGCATCTTTTTCGACCAAATTTAATGTGGTGACTCTTGAGAAGATGTGAAATATAATCTAATAGAACTTCCCTTGTTACATTTAGGGATTATATTTTCTTAGGATCCCTAAAATCGATCTCAAACCCTTCACTAATAAATTAATTTTTAAATAAATATTATTCGTTTAAAACCAAACCAGAATGAATCGTATGAGGAATCCACTTCTATTTTTTGATTGTGAGGTCACAAGTCTTTTCTTTCTCTTCCCTATTGTTTCAAAACCAGACTTCAACTATTCTATGTACCATTTTAGTAGTGATAGTTTGGTTAATATAAATTTATAATTTTATGAAACCTAGTAGAAATTAATGACATTGTTTGGGTCGATAATCTTATTATGTTAAGAGAATATCAGAAATTATCATTCCTTAAAAGTGGGTGGTTATAATGTAATAAAATTTTCAAGAAATAAAATCTCCCCCTATTGAGTCTTATTAAATTTGTTCTATGACCAAAAATTGATAATAGTGGTAATGAATCAAGAGTTATTATCTCTTAAATGTTTAAGTATTCACATATAATTTTAAGTGGATCCTATGTATAAAAACAAAGAATTTTTATCTATAGTAAGATCTCTCTACTGAAATGGAGAAAATTATGGCTTCTATATGGAATTGGTGATCATTTCTTTGAAGAACCTTGGTATAAAGGTTTACATAAAATCCATGAATCCTTACACTATTATAGAAAGAGATCTAGAGAATTGTAATTATAATGAATAAGGATAATATGAATAGACCACAAAAGAAATGGATGATATAATATGTGGGATAGGTCCTGATGAGTTAAATAGAGTTTTACAGTATGCTTATGTACATGAAATGTGGAAAATTATATCTGTGGAATATGATGGTACTGATAATGTAGGGTACCTAAAATACAATACTACTAATATGTAGTTTGAAATGTTTAGGATGATTGATAGAGAAATAATAAAACAAATTAAAAGATAATTGATAGTGGTTGAGAATAATTTTTATTCTCTTGGAGCCCCAATGCCTAAATAGGATGAAGCACTAGAAGTTCTTATAGTTCTACCATATAAGTGGAGTAGATTCTAAACTACAATTAGAAAATCCAGTAATGGAAATGATTTCAAAATACAAAAATCTCATTAGACCACTTATGATTAATGATGAAGAAATGGAATATGACACTTGTGAGCATAAAATTATTAAGAAGGAGAATGTTTCTCTGAAAATATCAACTTTAAAAGAAAATTAATACAAATTGATGATCCATTTGATGAATATTCTTTGAATAATTATGCTTTATATAGTGATATTACTCATTTAAAAATTACTTTTAATTAGTTTTATAATAAGATAATGGGATTCAATAAATTCTCCCAAAAATACAATAATTATGACGGAAATTATAAAGATTTTATATTCTATGAATGTAAACAACTCGGGCACGTTAAGGATGAATTCCCTAAACTGTTAGAAGACAAGAAGTTTGAGAAAAATTATTTTAAGAAGGTTATTTGTGGCACAATATAATGAGGTAAACTCATTTTATTCTTAGAAGCATGAATCTGATTCAAAATAAGAAAACTACTCTTTCTAGTAATTAAATGGATTTTTTACTAAACTGGAAATAAAATATGAAATCTTTAAGAAGAAAAATAAATCCCTCAATGATTCAATTAATTTTTTTGTTAGTGAAAAATATGATTTAAATAAGAAAATTTTATATCTTAATGTCCTGCTAGAAAATTATGATGCATCTTATATTGAACATGGTAATATAATTGAAAGCTTACAAAAATAATCTTATCTCCTTAGATAAACTTTAAGGGTTTTCAATAATGTATAAAATTAATTAAATAAAATTCATGGAAGCAATAAGTTCCGAAAAAAGAATTTAGAATAGAAAAAAAGGTGAAAAAAGTGCTCTAAAAATTATCTTATACCTTGTTCTTAGAATAAAATATTATCCAAAGTTACTTGTTTTCAATGTGGAGAACACTAAAAATATGTCAATAGTTTTATTTTAATAAACCCATAGTTTTACGTACATAAAAAATATTTTCATTCAATAAATATTTTGAAATTATGTGCTTGAATGTCTATACCGCACAAGTAGATTTGGGTTCCCAGATAATTGGTTGTTAACAATTCAGTTCCCAGGATAATATGGGTACTAAAAAATTATTGTTTTTCCCTTTTTAAATAAAATATTTCTTGGATTATAAATGAAAATTGGTCTATAGATATTGGATTCTCAAGTCATATGAGTACATATTTCTCAAATTTTAATTCCATATCTAAAATTCATGGAAGCTATATCACTTTTTGTGATAATACTAAATGGAAAATAATTAGAGTTGGATCAAAATTAAATCCAACAACAGTACTTATCAAAAAATTAATTTATATGGAATTATCAAAAACAAAATTGATAATTATTTCCAAAATTTGTGACAAAGGTTATTCTATTGATTTTTTAAATAATGCATGATCTGTTTTCAAAGATAAATATATTAAATTTAAGGAACGTAGAACATAGAATTTTTATACATATATCATAAGTATTTATGTACTTATAAAGTGAACTATTTAAATTCTAAGACAAATGAATCCTGTATTTGTCATAGAATACTATGACATTATAATGTTTATTCTTTGAGAAAATTGTCTAATGGTTATTTTTTCAGATTTACCTCAACTTAAATTGAACAATTAGAAACTATACGATGCATGACAAGTGGGAAATCAAAACAAGTCATATATAAAATTAATTAATAAGGTTTCTTTATCTAGGCCTTTAAAACGTATCCATATAGTTTTGTTTTTGACATCTAGAATAGAAAACCTATGAGGAAAAAAATTATGTATTTATTGGTTATTTTTCTAGATTTACTTGGTTTTTCTTTTTGAGAATTAAAAGTGAAACTTGTTTTTTTATAATTTTTTAAATTGATTCCAAAATAAAAATTTTATAAAATTATTTCTTTGAGAAGTGGACATGGAGGATATTTTGAAAACAATGAGTTTTATTTTCATTGTTCGAAACATGGGATCAAATATATATTTTCATCCCCCAAGACACATCAATATAATGGTGTTGTTTAAAAGGGTTAATTGGAACTTGAAATAAATATATTTGAATTGTTATGTTAATATAACCTACCAACTCATTTTTTGGATGAATATATAAATATCACATGTTATTTCTTAAACAGAGTCTTAATTTTTCATGTTTTGAAGAAAATACTCTATGAGTATTGGAATAATTGAAATCTAAAAGTTAGTTACTTTAAAGTGTTTGGATGAAAATTCTATACTATAAAAACCAAGGATAATCTTGTTAAATTTGTTCCAAAGGATAATAAAGTAATATTTCTTGGATATTCTACTAATTCTATGTATTATAATGTTTTCAACAAAAGGTCAAAGATTATTGAAGAATCAGTCTATATAAAATTTGATGAAAATGGTTTTTTTGGTCATTAAATGACTCAAGTTGATGAACAAATTGATTATTTTGAAAAAATAAAACCTGACCATTGTTTAACCATAATAAAGATGGTGACTTGAAACTTGTTTTTGGTGAACCAAAACCTAAAAGAATGGATACTTGTAAACTAGAAACTTTGCTTCTTATACAGGCCAGAACCTTGAAAAACATCCCTCAGAAACTGCTATAGGAATTTCTGATGAATTTATTAGGACTATAAGAACTTTAGGAAATATTTCAAAATTTTATTCCTTTTTATCTCAACTATAACTTAAAAACCTTATAATAAGCATTAAGTATTGAGAGTTGGGTTGTAGCTATATGGGAGGAATTAAACAAGTACAGAAGGAATAGAGTATATGAATTAGTTAATAAGAAATCTGATTTCCCTGTCAAAGGAAGAAAATGGGTCTTTGGGAATAAACATGCTGATCATGGTGTGAAAATTGGGAATTGGGTTTCATTAGTTTCAAAAGGGTACAACTAAAAATAATGGATACATTATGAAGATACATTTTCACCTGTATATATATTAGAATCCATTAGTATTAACCTATCCGATATGACACAAATGTATTTTAAGTTACAACATATGGATGTGAAATCTTAATTTTTATGGTTTTCATATGGTCGAAATTTATGTTGGACAACACTATAGTTTTGAAATCCCCCATCACCAAATTTAGTTTTCAAACACACTAAATCTCTTGATGATCTTAAATAAGCATCTAGATCTTGTTTTGGATTTTTATGTTCTTTTATTTAATAAAATGGATTTTTGGTAAGATTGGAAGATATTTATCTTTCCAAGAAATCTTCATCTTCAGATATTTTTCTATTTCAACTATATATTGATTGTGTTATGATTAGTTCTAAAAATAAAAAATTGTGCAATTGTTTTCATAACACATGAAAAAATAATTTGAAATGAGCATTATGGGTGAGTTAAATTAATTTCTTTTTATTTATAGTTTATGAATAGGACATTGGGAATGTTCTATATCGATGTAAATACATACTTGACTTACTTAAGTTATTTAGATTCAATAATAGTAAAGTTCATTAAAATCCTATGGGTCCTAATGAAAATCTTGATTTTGATAAGGATAGGAAACTAGTTGAAAACAAGTTATACTATGGAATAAATGTGAGTCCACTATATTTGGTATCCATTAGACCAAAATTTAAATTTGTACTATGATTATCTGATAGAATCTAAACTATTAATAAGGAGTCTCATTTGAAAGCTATCAAAATAATTTTAAAGTTTTTAAAAAGTATGGTTTCTCTTTATTTACTATTTCCAAAAACCATTTAATTTAATTTGTGTTCATATTTTGTTGCAGACTTTGGTGGTTGTAGACTAGATAAGAAGAGTACCTCAGGAACCTTCCATTTTCTAGGTCAATCTCTAGTATCATGTTCTATTATGAAACAAAACTCAGATTCATTTTTTATTACTAAAGAAGAATATATTACTTTTAGTATTTTTTTTTTTACATAAGTGTTGTGTATGAAACACGCATTGATGGATTTTGGATTCAATTATAATTAAGTGTGAGTAAAATGTGATAACATTTGTGATATAAAAATTTCAAAGAATCTAATAAACCATTTAGGAGAAAATTATATATATCAAAGGAATAATTTATTGAGGGATCATGCTCATAAAGATGATATTACTCTTCAGTTTATATCTACACAGAATATATTTGTGTATTTTTTTTCTAAAAACATTTCTTTTAAAAATATTAAGTGTAAATTAGTGATATTTGAATTTAAAAGAGTCTAATGTCTTTGTATTGTAATAATTTTTTAATTTTTTAATTTTTTGTTGATTCATTTATATTTATTCACATTAAGAATTCATTCCAATTTAGTTTATTCTCAAAATATGTTCTTCTTTTTTAGTTATTTGTGTCCTATTTTATGTTTAGTAATTACTTTCATTCTATTTTAAAAGTAAAAAATATTTCATTTAATCTTTTATTTTATTTCGTCATTTTAAGTTGGACCTAGACCTAAACCTAAATCAGATATGTGAGCCTTTTTCAAATCTGATATGTGACATAAAAACAAAATTGACCCTTTTCCTTTTTACTATTCTCTTATATCCCTTATTCTCTAAATTTAATGTGTCACTTTCATTTCACTAAACCATCTACAGACAGCCTTTTGATCATAAAATGATTTGGAATTCAGCTTGAGTAGGTGGTGGTGGTTATATATTATTGAATAAATAAAATCAAGGTTGTGTGCCACATTGACTGATTGTGGAAATGGATGTGGATATGGACTGGTTAAAATAAATCAAGATGTTATTGAAGAAAGTTTTCAAATTCAAAGGATGGGAATTAATTTTTTATGAAAATAAATTAGGTTTTCTATTTGAGGAGTAGGTTAATGGGTTAATAAAAAATTCTTAGTTCTAATTTGGACCAATAAATGATGTGTTATTAATACATGATAATGGGAAGTATTTTCTAGGTCATTCGGTGGAATTTTATGAAATTCAACATTGTCTTCATGAGGGAATGTTCATTTTCAGTCAAATTTTCGTTAGAACAAGAATAGTTGAACTAACTAAAAATTTCAAGTTTCTATTTGGGCCCTCTTTAATTAAAAATAAATCTATAAAGTATTTTAATAAGAAGGAATGTAAGACTCCAATATTTTGTAGTAATTTATTTTCTTTAATGTAATTCAATATCTTGCGTTATACACAACACCAAGTTCGAGTGCACCACGACTTACTAAACTAGCTGTTCAAAAGGCAGTTATGAATAGTATTAATTGAATTTTTAATTTTATATAATCTGTATAATTTTAGAATCCATATTATGTGTTTCTTAGATATAATATAAGAACAAATTCATTTTTGTAGATAAAAGAAGTATTTTTAAAAAAATGCAATTTTACCACCTTTTAATGGAAAACCCTTTTTAAAACCAATATTTGACACTTTTATATATTAAATTTAATGAAATTAAATTATTCATTAGATTCAAGACATAAAATTTTATTTTGGATAAAGTCTTGGTACTATTCTGATAACTTTTATATTTTAATAAATACAGAAAAATACTAAATTTGAATTGAAAACAAATATTTTAATCAGAATAATTTATAGTGTTAAATTATGAATTTGAATGTTTTATAAGTATAATTAGATTATATTTTTATTGTTTAATACAATTTAGGTCATTATATGTAATTTCACATTTAAATTTGACCTAAATAGATGTCATTCTTTTGATAGTTTTTACTTTTTAAAAACCCACTTTTCGGTATTGACAACGAGAATTTATTTTAAAATAATTAATGAAACTTCTATGTTTTGAATTTGGTAAAATATAATTAATTTTTGAATTTGGAATATCAAAATTATCTTAGGGTGAATTTTTGGTATTTTTCTGAAAACATTCAGTATTTGATGAATATTGAAAAACAATGTGTTATAGTTTAAAGCCGAATTTTTATTTAAATAATTATTTATTTTATTAATATTTATTTTAACTAAATATAGATATATAATACCAATATAAGTTCAATGTAATTCATTAGAGTCATTTTATAATAAAATTTGATGTTTAAAATTTTATTGAAATTTTTACCGTCTTTCACCCACCTTCTAGGAGCATTTAAAAACTTGTATAAATCTTAATTTTACCGCTTCTATAGGTTGAATTTCAAAAATCTGAGAGACATGGTTATTATCAGTAAGTAAAATTTGATTTAATAAGATGAAAATAATTTTTTATGAATAGTAACATTTGACTTTTATTTACCACGGTTAAATGTAAATAGGGTAATTAAGGTACCAATGATATCATAATTACCCTAACACATGTTCTAATTCTATTAGATTAGTATAATTCGACCAAAAAACCTTAAGAATAAAATATGATCATGTTTGGTCCACATGGATAAGATTAGGATATTTATTATTATTTTATTTAAAGAAGAGTTAAAAGTGTTAAATTCAATGTTTAATAACCAAACCATTTTTAATATAGGGTTACACAGAATATAAATTTGACAATAAATATTAATTAGAAAGCTAAAAATATTTCCTACATAATTTTATTTTATTTATAATTTTTATACATTATATAATTAAATTTATTTATGACACTATGATGATGCAGTAACTGCCTTATTAATGAATGATTAAAATAATTAATCTTATAAATATTCAAATAAATGTAATTTGAGACATTTGATGAATTAAAATAATTTTATAGGTTAATATGACATGTTAGGGTTTATTAAAAAAACATTTCTTAAAGTGATCATGATGTTATGATTTTTGCAAAAACCAAATACTATATAGTGTTAAAATTGACATAATTGAGTTTTTTAAACAAATACTATATTATTAGTTGATATAATATTTCTAAAAATCTAAGGATCTGCCAAAGGACTTATATAAGGTTATATATATTAATAATTAACCCCTTGGGGTTCTCTTTTCTTCTTATAGTATGTTTATTAACCATATAATATAAAAATACAAAGAGACATGGTAAATGTCAAACTATTTAACTAAGAGTTAAATCTAAAGGATAAGGTTAATATGGTCACATAAACTAGTCTAAAAGATATTGGTTGGGAGTTTTTATATCCATACTCAAATTATCCTCTATATAATTCATTTTTTAGCCATTAGAAACCGAAAATAATTTTATTAGAAAATATTATTTCAAGCTTTTCCTAAAGTGACCCTCACCTCTCTTATAAAAGGGTACTTCCCCTTCTCTTAATTTTGAACCTCCAAAGCCATTTGGATCAGCCAAACCCTGCCTAAATATCCTCACAACTTCCCTCACATAATCCTAGAGTCTTTACTTGGATCAAAAAGCCAACCTATGGATCCCTTTTGATCAACTCAAAATGAAACACCCAAAGAAAAAGTAATAATTTCACCACCCTCTTTCAAGTTCTTCTTTTCTTCCACTTCCTCTTTATTTGTTGATTACATACCAAAATAATAACTTCAGTACATTCTACATAATTAAATTTTATTATAAATATGGTACAACCATATTTGTTATTCTACCCATCCTATAAATGACAAAGTAACCATACGTGTGTACGTACGGCTTACCATCTCCACATCGTGGTGTATTTTGTTATTCAAACGCTTCACTATTTGGATGGGTATAATAATGTAAATAAATGATGTAAATAATAAATATAACATTTTATTTATTATGTATATATGATATAACATACAATTACATAGGATTCACCAATCAATATAATGATATTGTCACTCGTGCGTATGTACGGATTACCGTCCCCATAAGGTGAAGAGATTCATTCCCATGTTCACCAGTGAATGATGATTATAAAAATATATATTATTAATAATTATTTGATATATGACATAATAATTCTACTAGATATATATATATATATTTACTTACATATTTCTTATTCACTTACTTTTGTTCAATATGATATGAAAACAGAAACAGCGTTTATGCGTACGTACGACCTACCATCTCCATAAACGGTTCATTCCATTTCATATATCTATCTGTTATAAATATTTATATTATAAATATATTTGATATAAAAATCAATCTTTATATTCTGGAAGTATTTGAATCTTGATCTAAATGATACGATCAATAATAACAAATTAAACACATATGATAAAGAAATTGATTATTACGCAAAATGTTAAATTAACATGGAAATCATTTTTAAATGGGTAGTATAAAGTCCAAAATGAATCATGTATGATATAATAAATATAAATATGGTTCTTTTATAATTTAATAACATACTATGGTAATTATAAATGAGTTTAAATTTACCCTCGACCATAGAAAAGTGCAAGGTAAGGGGTTTGTTATCTCACTTTTAGTTCTGTGAGATTTCCATTGTTCACCACTTTTTTATTGCATGTTCTGTATTTTGTACTACCATTTGATATATATTATCATGATTATCTTTATATTTATGTTATTATGTGATTCATTTGATGTTTATTAACTTTTTTTCATATGACTTTATTTATTACAACATGGTAATGGGTTTTCATCTCACTTCTTATTTCTGTGAGATTTATGCTATATTGCCACTATTTCCTTTTTGTGGTGTATGTACTGCCCATGATTTTATTCCTTATGTAATATAATTTAATTTATGGGTATTTAAATCTTCATTTTATGATACTTCTTTCAGGGGGTGTATGTTTCGTAAGTCACCAAATCTGTAAGGGAATTTCTAATTTCGATTTCCACTCATTGGGTTTTACGCAAACTTCATTGTTTATTTTAATCCTAGATTATGTGTGAAATAACTATTTATTTATTTATGTAGTAATTTACACTAAACTTTGTGTGTTTATTCTTTTTATGCACATAATTACTCCATTAATAAATTCTTACGTCATCGATATGAACTTGATAAGAGTAATCTTAACTCAATTTTCATTCATTGAGTTAAACATCAAAGTCATTGGTTTTGTTGTTACAAGAATATGTGTGAATGTCCTCAAATTGTTTTATATGGTATATAAAATCATACTTATTGTATTTATATTTTTCACACATAATTATTTCATTGATTTATCCTTAACCTAAGGATACTGTCTTTATATGGGATTTCATCTCAACTTACATTCCATTGAGACTTCATTGTTGTTATGTGCCAATTCACTTTCATTTGGTGTATATACTATATTTTGACATAATATATCATTAATCTCTTTATTCTCATGATTTTATTAAGTTTTTATTACCTCAATTATTTTTATTGAAGCGTCTGTCATTTGTTTAGGAACACTAACTAAATTATCATTTTAAATGTTTTAAAAATTTATTCTTCTAAATGTTTCTCATTAATGTCCATGTTTTAAAAATGGTTTTAAGGATTTATATATATAGAAATTAATGTTTTAAAATTAAAATTCCTTTTAAAAGTATTAAATTGGTATGGGACGCTTTGATTCAAAAATATACTTTAAACAGCTTCTTGATAAATAGTTAGACTTTTAAATGTTTTGATGAAAAAGTGATATTATCCTCAAATATTTTTAGTGATCATTTTCAAATATGTCAACATCCTTTATGGGATATTATTCTTGATCGAGGTTGATTTATTATGACACAAATATTCTATACTTTATTGAAGTTTTTTTTATATTTTTTACTATGGATGTATTATTTTTATACCATTCATGGTTTATAGATAAAGTATTTACATTTCATATACTAGTTTTAATACAAATGTGTATGTTATGTTTGAACCATTTCATATGAGGAATTCATTGGACTTAGTAAGTGATGGGTGGATCCTACTATATCTCCTCGATGCGTCAGTAGGTCTCATGAGACAAACTAGTGTCTTGGCACAAGGCCTTGACAAAATCTTATTTGTAGTCTTGGCACAAGGCCTTGAATATGTGGTTATAAAGTCTGGAATTATGCATTCCATCATTATGAAATTGGATATTGAAATTAAATGTCATTATTTGACTAGTAGAATATCCATGTTAATAATTAAATGGAATTATTTGATTTATCATTACCATATTATGTTGATGTTTATGTTTAAATGGCTTGTGTTCTGTTCTTATACATTAACTTAAATGTTTATTCTTATTTATGACAGTTTCTGCTATATTGTTATCCTTACTGAGCATCTAAGCTCACACCTTTCTTATGTTTTATTTTTCCCAGGATACAAAGAAGTATATTACGATTAAACTGCAGGATTAGGCTAAGGGATATAAGAGTGTTCAAAGGGGACACAATGTTGTTTTTTATTGCATCATGTAATGCAAAACTTATGTATGTATCTAGTATTTCCATGGCTACCAAACTGATCAGTATTTTGGGATATAATTCCTTGTATTATTCCAATGTTATGTAATAATGCACTAATTCTGGGAAACTGGGATCGGGGCATTACAGCTGGTATCATAGGAAGTTTAGTACAAACCTTAGAAGCTAGATTTAGAAAAACTCTGATTAGAAAACACTACCCTAAATAGAATTTTAGAATTATTACATAAGAACATCCAAAAAATTTGGTAATGTTAATATTATGTGGGTTTCCCAAGTAACACATCCTTGTTTGGATATGAGCAGGTAGAGGGGGCTCTAGCACAGATATACCTTGGAGTGAAAACTCTGACAATGAGTTTCAGGATTGACCCAAGGTATCCTGGTACAAGACAATGGGCCTTTCTGCACTCTTGGTTACGACACTCCCAGGGGATATGCTTTAGAAAATTCACATTTTCTTTACAAACCGATTTGATGGATTTTAATATAAGATGAGAATAAGTAACCTTGTTTAATCCTAAGGTGTTTTAGATTAAAAATAAGGTGTTATGATATTCTCAAAATGATTTTATGACTCACACTATGCTTTCTTGTGTTAGTCAATGGTTGGATTCCAAGGAAGTCATATTAACATTGATAATGATGAACAAGGTGGGAATGATGGTGGAAATGAAAAATTAAATGGAATTTTGATAGGTTTAAAAGATATCATGTTCATGCCGAATCAGTTTTCCAAAAATATGATCAACAACATATAAATTAACTAACTCTCAGACTCAACAAAGAAGAGAAAGGTGGTTAATAATAGGAGCTCAAGTAGTGTATACCATGAAGAAAAGAAAGCTCAATTACCATCGTGCAGGAAATATGGGAGGAGACACCAAGGAAAGTGTCCCAATGGAACAAAGAAATGCTTTATGTGTGGGTAAAAATGATATTAAGTAAAGAATTGTCGAAAAAAATGATGATTACTATGGAAGAAAATATAAATTATCCTAAGAATATATTTATAGTAATTTTCCATTAATGTTTGGGACCTGGGTACTACCTGAGTGAATACCCTATTATTAAGGATAACCTCTTTGTAAAAGAAGAACCTATTTGGAAATAAATGGACGGAGAAATGTTTAAAGGTATTAGTGCACATTTTTTATGGGATTACTTTGGAAGACTTTTCACTTATATGTGTAACCCTATAGTTTGATTGTGAAAATTATATTTTAGGAAGAATTATTTTTTCTATTATAGTTGTAAAAAATTATTTGGGTTTATATGATCCTTGAATTTGAGTAAATTACAAGTTATTAATTTCTGGGATGAAATGTGAGGTATGAGATAACATTTGATGTGAAATTATGTTATAGTTTTTTTGAAAAAAATTTCTCATTTTGTGAATGTTATAAAATATAGTTTTTTAAAAAGGACAACACGCAGACCATGTGACGACCCGTCATGTCAGACAAAGCTGTGGGAATCAAACCCATAACCAGAGTGTGAATAGGATTTATCGCCTACCACTGGACTACATGAAGTCTCTGGTTATGTTGACTAATTCTTTTTAGTTAAATGATTTTATTGATCAATAATAAGTTGATTTTGGATCTTATGTATTATCAAATTTATATCCTTAGTATAGAAAAATGATTTGGTGATTAAGTGATAAATTTTATTTTGGAAGATGTTTGCTCTATTGGGAACACTATATGCCTAAGGAAAATAGAATACTATGGGATTTCATTTGAGGAGTAATGGTGGATTCTTATCTATGTTTTTATTGTGGATTTATAGCTACTTGGGTTATTTATGGAAATGATTATCCTATCATAGATAATATGTGATTTGGTTAATTAATTTTAAGTATGTGACTTTAAGAGTAGTCGATGTTATTTGGAAATAAAATTTAATGTGTAATACTATGCAATCAAATTCTTCTAATTTTTGGGTTTGAATATTAGTATGGATTATATTGAAGTATTTCAAGGACAATTTTTTATTGAATGGTATTTATTTAAATTTTCGTATTATTGGTTTAATTTTAGAAATTAAGATTAGTATTTATTTCTCTAAAGGATTATCCTTTTTGGGGATCATCTGATCTCGTACTAACCATTTTGGTTTTGGTTAATCTCTAAAGACAAGGGAAATATATAGTTTATCCTTTGTGATGAAGTGATCCACTAAAAGTTGATTCTAACATTTTAGGTGTGACCAAGTCATCTTGAATAATCATCATTTAAAAAAATATGAGTTAGAGGTAAACATTTATTAAAGGATAAAACTCTACTTAAAAAGTTGGTATATCTATAATTTTCTTAGTCAATCTCATAAATAAATTCCTCATCTTTAGGAAATGGAACTTAAAACAAAAAAAATTTGTCTGTTTAGTTTTCCTACTGGGAAATTAATGACCGTTTATCCTATCACAAGTTTGTGGTTTTCTTATTTTTAACTTTCTCTTGCTCATGTTTTCTGTCACTCTCCATAAGAACTTGAAACTTAGTTTATCTTTCATATCCATGAATTCCTACATGGAATCCTAGTGTGGGTTACCTTTGGTGACCTTTGTACTTCTCTTTCTTTCTTTCAAAGTGATAGTTTTATTAACTCTTTTTCCGAAGTGGGACATTCAATGAAGTTCCGAAGCCCAATTTTAAAATTTCGAGGACGCAATTTCTAAAATGGGGGAATAATTTTACAACCCTATAATTCATAGTAATTTATTTTCTTTAAAATAATTCATTATCTTGTGCTATAAGCAACATCGAGGTAGAGTGCACCATGACTTACCAAACTAGCCGTTCAAAAAGAAGTTATGAATAATATTTAATTAAATTTTAATTTTATATACTCCATATAATTTTATAATCCATATTATGTGTTTCTTAGACATAATATAAGAACAAATTCATTTTTTAGATAAAAGAAGTGTTTGTTCAAAAAAATCAATTTTACCACCTTCTAATGGAAAACCCTTTTTAAAACAAATATTTTACACTTTTATATATTAAATTTAATGAAATTTAATTCTTCTTTATAATCGGGACATAAAGATTTATTTTTGATAAATTTTTGGTACTTTTTTGCTAACTTTCATATTTTGATGAATACAGAAATATACTAAATTTTAATTGAAAACAAATTTTTTAATCAAAATAATTTATAGTGTCATATTATGAATTATAATGGTTTAGAAGTATAATTAGATTATATTATTATTATTTAATATAATTTATGTAATTATAAGTAATTTCACATTTTAATTTGACATAAACACTTGTCAATCTTTTGATAGTTTTTACATTTTAAAAACCCGCTTTTTCAGTTTCGACAACAGGGAATTTATTTTAAAATAATTAATGCAAATTATACATTTTTAATTTGTTGAAATATAATTCATTTTTTAATTCTGAATATTAATATTAACTTAGGGTTCATTTTTAGTATTTTTCTGAAAACATTCAATTTTTTGATGAATAGTGAAAAGCACTACATTATAGTTTAAAACCAACATTTTATTTAAATATTTATTTATTTTATTTATATTTATTTTAAGTCAAAATAGATATATAATACCTATATAAGTTCAATTTAATTCATTGGAATCTTTTTATAATAAAAACAGATGTATAAAATTTTATTGAAATATTTACCGTCTTTTACCCACCATCTAGAAGCATTTAAAAACTTTTATAAAACATAATTTTACTGCTTCTATGAGTTTAATTTCAAAAATATGAGAGACATGGTTAATATCAGTAAGCAAAATGTGGTTCAATAAGATGAAAATAATTTTTTGGTGAATAGTAACATTTGACTTTTAATTACCACGGTTAAAAGTAAATAGGGTAATTATGGATGCAAATTTTATCATAATTACCCTAACACATGTCTTAATTCTATTAGATAAGTATAATTCTAAAAAAACACCTTAGGAATAAAATATGGTCCTCTTTGGTCCACTTGTATTAGATTAGGACATTTATTATTATTTTATTTAAAGAAGAGTTAAAAGTGTTAAATTCAAAGATTAATAACCAATCCATTTTTAATATAAGGTTACACATAAGATAAATTCAACTATAAATATTAAATATAAAGATAACAATATTTAATAAATAATGGTTTTTTATTTATAAATCTTAGACATTAATTAATAAAATTTATTTATGACACAATGATGATGTAGTAATTAACTTATTAATGAATGATTTAAATAATTAATCTTATAAATTTTCAAATAATGTAATTTGAGACTTTTTATGAATTACAATATTTTAATAGGTTAATATGACATTTTAGGGTTGATTAAATAATTTTTTTCGAAGTAATAATGCTATTATGATTTTCACAAAAACCAAATACTAACTAGTGTTAAAATTGACATAATTGAGTTTTTTAATAAAATACTATATTATTAATTGATATAATTTTTCTAAATATCTAAGGTTCAGAAAAAGGACTAATATAAGTCTATATATATTAATAATTAACCCGTTGGGGTTCTCTTGTCTTGTTATCGTATGTTTATTAACCATATAATATAAAAATACAAAGAGACATGGTAAATGTCAAACTATTTAACTAAGAGTTAAAAATCTAAAATATAAGGTTTATATGGTGACATAAACCAGTCTAAAAAATTTTGGTTGAAAGTTTTGTGACCCATTCCCACTTTATCTTCTAAATAAATCATTTTGGAACCATTAGAAACCAAAAATTATTTTATTAGAAAATCTTATTTCAATCTTTTCCTAAAGTGTCCCTCACCTCTCTTATAAAAGGGTATTTCCCCTTCTCTTAATCTAGAACCTCCAAAGCCATTTGGATCGGCAAAAACCTACCTAAATATCCTTAAAAGTTCCCTCAAATCATCCTAGATTAATTACTTGGATCATAAATCCAATCTATGTATCCCTTTCGATCAACTCGAAAGGAAACACCTGAAGAAAAGGTAATAATTTCAGCACCCTCTTTCAAGTTATTTTCTTCTTCCACTTCCTCTTCCTTTGTTGATTCCATACCAAAATAATAACTCCAGTACCATCTACATACTGTGATGTTATTATAAATATGGTATAACCGTATTTTTTATTCTACCCATCCTATTAATGACAAAGTAACCATACGCATGTACGCACGACTTACTGTCTCCATGTTGTGGTTTATTTTGTTATTCAAACAATTCATTATTTGGATAGGTATAATAATGAGTATAACTGATGTAAATAATAAATATAACATGTTTTTGATTATTTATATATGATATACCATCCAATTATAAACTATTCCACTATCAATCTAATGATATTGTCACTCGTGCGTACGTACGGATTACCGTCTCCACTACGCGATGAGATTCATTCCCATGTTCACCGTTCAATGTTGATTAAAAAATATATATTATTAATAAGAATGTAATATATGAAATAATAATTCTACTGGAGATATATATATATATATTTACTTACATATATCTTATTCACTTACTTCTGTTCAATATGATATGAAAACGGAAACATCATTTCTACATACGTACAGCCTATGTCTCCATAAATAGTGCATTCCATTTCATATATCTATCTATCATAAATATTTATATTCTAAATATGTATGATATATAAATCAATATTTATATTTTGGAAGTATTTATATCATTATCTAAATGATACGATCAAGAATAACAAGTTAAAACGCGTAAAATAAAGAAAGCGATTATTACCCAAAATGTTAATTTAACATGGAAATCATTATTAAATGGATATTATAAAGTCATAAATGAATAATATATGATATAATAAATATTAATATGGTTCTGGTATAATTTAATAACATACTATGGTCATTATACACGAGTTTAAACCTACCATTGACCAAAGGAAAGTGCAAGGTAAGGGGTTTCTTATCTCACTTTTAATTTCGTGAGATTTCCATTGTTCACCACTTTTTTATTGCATGTTCTGTATTGTGTACTACCATTTGATATATATTATCATGATTAACTTTATATTCATGGAATTATCTGATTATTTTGGTGGTTATTAACTTTTGGTCATACAACTCGATTGATTACAACATAGTAAGGGGTTTTCATCTCACTTCTTATTTCCGTGAGATTCATTCTATATTGCCACTATTTCCTTTTGTGTGGTGTATGTACATACCATGATTGTATTTTTTATGTTATATAATTTAATTTATGGGTATTTATATCTTCATTTTATGATCCTTCTTTCATGGGGTGCATGTTTCGTAAGTCACCAAATCGGTAAGGGAATTTCTAATTTCAATTTCCACTCATAGGGGTTTACGCAAACTTCATTGATTATTTTACTCCTAGATTATGCGTGAAATAACTATTTATTTATTTATTTATTAATTTACACTCCCCTTTGGGTGGTTATTCTTTTGATACAAATAATCACTCCATTTATAAATTCTCAAGTCATCGATATTAACTTGATTAGAGTAATCTTAACTCAATTTTCATTCATTGAGTTAAACATCCAAGTCATTGGTGTTGTTGTTACAAGAATATGTGTGAATGTCCTCATATTTTTTACACTAAATATACAATCATACATAGTTTATTTATATTTTTCACATATAATTATTTCATTGATTTATCCTTAACCTAAGGATAAAGTCTTTATAAGAGATTTCATCTCAACTTACATTCCATTGAGACATCATTGTTGTTATGTGCCAATTCACTTTTATTTGGTGTATAAATTGTACTTTGACATAATATATCATGAATACCTTTATTATTGTGATATTATTATGTTTTTATAACCTCAATTATTTGTATTCAATCATCTCTCATTTGGTTAGGAACTCTAACTAAAATATCATTTTAAATGTTTTAAAAATTTATTCTTCTAAATCTTTCTTATTAATGTCCATGTTTTAAAAATGGGTTTAAGGATTTATATATATGGGCATTAATGTTTTAAGTTTAAAATTTCTTTTTAAAGTTTCAAAGTGGTATGGGACACTTTGATTCAAAAATCTATTTTAAGCAGTTTCTTGATAAATAGTGATACTTTTAAATGTTTTCATGAAAAACTGATATTTTCCTCAAAGATTTTTACTGATCATTTTCAATTATGTCAACGTTCATTATGGGATATTATTCTTAACAGAGGTTGATTTATTATGAATAAAATATTCCATGTGGTATTAAAGTTTTTTTGATATGTTTGACTGTGGATGTGTTATTTTTATACCATTCATGGTTTATAAATAAAGTGTTGACATTTCGTATGCTAGTTTTAATATGAATATTTTTGTTATGTTTTAACCCTTTAATATGAGGAATGAATTGGACTTAGTAAGTGACAGGCGGATATCTCTATAGCTCCTCGATGCGTCAGTAGTTCTCATGAGACAAACTAGTGTCTTAGCACAAGGCCTTGACTAAATCTTATTTGTAGTCTTGGCGCAAGGCCTTGACTATGTGGTTATGAAGTCTAAAATTATTCATTCCATCATTATGAAATTGGATATTGAAATGGAATGTGATTATTAGAATAGTATAATATCAATGTAAATAAGCAAATGGAATTATTTGATTTATCTTTGCCATATTATGATGTAGTTTATGTTAAAATGGCTTGTGTTCTAGTCTCATAAATTTCCTTAAATGTTTATTCTTATTTATGAGAATTTCAACTATATTGTTATCCTTAATGAGTATCTGAGATCACCCCTTTATTATGTTTTATTTTTCCTAGGATGAAAGTAATTATATTACAATTAACGTGCATGATTAGGCTAAGGTACATAAGAGTGTTCAAAGGGGACACAATGTTGTTTTTTTATTTAATGATGTAATGTATAACTTATGTATGTATCTAATACTTCCATGGCTACTAACCCGATCAGTCTTTCGAGACATGATTCTTTGTATCATGCCAATGTTATGTAATAATGCATCGATTCTGGGTAACTAGGGTTGGGGCGTTACAAGGAAACTGTTATTCAAGTTTATCCAAACCAGTATTTCTCAAAGTGCTGGTGATATGAAGTTTATGTTGTTTTAGGAAATATACTTCTTTTATGTCCTAATCAACAATATTAATTTGAGTTTGGCTCGGAACAAGTTGTGGTTCATGCACAACTACTTCCAAGGTAAGTGGAAGATAAACTAATATAACTATGGAAGTATTATCTCTCTTATACTAAAAATGATATGAGTTAACATTAATGTGTGAGAATCATTAAGGTGTTATAAAAGAAATACCAAGACTATAGTTCTTTTGAGAGAATTTGGTTATAAGTGGGATTCTACCTAAAGTTCCATAAATCATGTTACATAGGAAGATTCTACTTGGGTGTTTATACCACATCCAGTATCAACTTTGGGGTATCCTTATTCTACCTCAATTCTTGGTAATGTAGTACCAATTGAGAGGGTACCTTCCGGGAAAGTGCAAGAGTGGGTTTCTATGAGAACAGAGCCTGCAGTGCTAGAAATCATATTATATGTGTAAGAAGAATTTCATATAAAAAGATATGAAGTGACTACTACTTCTAAATATGATCATCTTATTATTGAATATGTTCAAATAGATTCTAGATCTAAAGAGGAAGATCCAGTTGATACTATTCCAAGTGCTCCTACTGTAAAGGATAGAGATGAACCTCAAGTTGAGAGAATAATATTGTATCCATACCTTGGATAAAATACTATTGATAGAGATGGAGATGGGGATTTAGATGTAGAAGATGATGATGTTCCTCCAGAAACCTCATATATTAATCCATCTTCTCCTCAGGTTGAATAATAAGATACTTATGTATGAGAAATCTCTACAAGATCTGATGTTGAAAGATAGTTGTTCACTTTTCCTCTATAGTGATGATGGAATTTGATAATCTCAAGGGAGATTATCAGGAGTTCAAGAAAGATATCATATCATCCAAGGATGAAATCAAACATATTAAGGACAATTTTGTGTCTAATGATAATATTTTTATGATTTTTTAGATTATGATTTCCCATACCACCTTGATACTGAATATTCAACCAGTGAAACCAATTTTCTCATGTTTAAGTGATCAGAAAATTGAATCTATGAAAGATAAGGTGATTGAGGATAAAGTACTTTATGATACCAAATATAAGGTGAATGAGCTATAATTTATTATGGAATATTAAATATATGTGATTAAAAATATAACTCTAGTGTGACTATATTTCTCAGTTTTTGTCCTTCAAGAGATTCAATGTTTCAAGGCTGACATGAAAGAGTGCTTGTACACTCTAAAAAGTGTACTTTTGAGATAGTTTGAGTTCCTTAAGAGTTTTCAACCAACTACCACATTTATACCTTCTAAAAATCGAGATATCAAAAATCAGTTTGATCAAGTGTTTTTTATATGAATTTGGTAGACTCTCAAATCCAATCATTACATTATGGAATGTTCACCTATGTTTTTATGAATGATTTTAAAAATGAACTTTTAACAGTTTATGGTAACTTTAGAATATATTATAAGTCTCAGTTATGGAACTAATGTGTAATTCAATGACATGGTTTTCCATATTTAAGAAGATGTTGGTTTCTAGATAGAAGAAACCTTGGGTGTGACCTAGATAATAATAGATATGGATTCATGTTTGATTGGTCTGATTAATAGAAACAATCACTATTTGTTAAATATTTTGGTTAAGATTTGTAATGGTATTAGAGATATATACACAAATTATTTAGAATGTTATTTCAGTTTCTTTATGTTTTACGAAGCCCTTGGTGTTCTAGCAGCACCTCCAATAAGAGATCTTATAGTGTACGAGACTCTTAGGCTAGTTGTTCTAGTATCATCCCCTTCCATTGGTCATGTACTAGCTACTACACCTATTTCAATGAATCAATATTCATCCTATTATCTAAATTTTTTTGTTAAAGTCTAGATGGAATAGTTACCCAACCCAGATAATAATAATATTTCCTTGTAAGGATGAATGGTCAGGCTAGGGTATCTACTGACCGAATTCAAAATAAGTTGCATTCAAATCCTCCGATTTCTCCATCTACTCATCATCCTACTACCATGGTCAGTACTTCTCAGAGATTATCTACTATACATATTGAATCTTATAAATGGGTTTTACGAAATGGTAAATAAACAATTTCACTGATGTAAAGAGCAGTCTCCACTCCCATTCCAGACTTTTGGAAATTAGATATCAAAATGAGAATTGACATGTGTGTTGATGTAATATATTATATAAGGGTAAGAATATCTCTTAGACAAACATTATTGGAAAATATAGAGGTTCTAGATAGATAGTGGATGTTTTTTTAACCCATTAAGTATTTATTAGAAAGAATACTTTGAGGCTATTGTAGTAGTTTTCATTGACTGTGCTGAAAAAGTATCTACTTATTCATGGTATTTCAAGAAACTACCTTGGGTGTGTTATGGATCTTATGACTTCATCATTACTACATAGAATCATGAAAATGTTCTCATCACACCTACCCAAATAGTATTAAAAATTTCTGGTTTTGGGATAGAGTCCACTTTTTTGTAGCTTGGGAGGGAATTTATACCTCCATTTGTTCATCTTCCAACTACCTCTTCCTCCTCTCAAACCTTTAAGAAACTTCCACCCAAATATCCATTTGATTTTGAGCCAATATAAAAATCATATTTAGCATACTAGGTTGTGTATCTGTATTTTTTTATATTGGACCTCTGTAGCAATGTATCATAATTTTCCTTAAAAGGTTGGGGTCGAAGCCTCATTTTATTATTAAAGAAAAGAAAATTCCTCGTTTAATTGGGTAGAGGGAGACCCATTTCATAGCCCGAAGGAACAGTGGGAATATAGCCCAATACATAGCTCATAGGCCCAAATTTTTGGCCCAATGCCCATTCTATGAATAGTAACCCAACTGCTACAGTACCCGTCGGTACTACAGTTCCTTGTTGCCACTACAGTGTCCTTCCGCCGCTACACTACCCACCGATCAACAGTACCACCACATGCTACAGTGCTGCTATAGTACATGCACCCAATGGGTTTTGAACCCCCATTTTTCATGTAGGATTATGGGGTGCTTACCACTAAGCCAAACTCCAACTACAGTTATGTACCATAATTGATGATTAAAGAAATTCACTTTTGTTGGGACCACTTTATGTATAAGTTGTATTTTTTTTCAACTAGTGTTAATAATGGTCAAAATGAAGGAGGAACTCCAAAGTGAATGGAGATTGGTTAAAGTGAAGATTCCTGGAGAATTGTTATGGATTCATAGCATTGGATGCCATTCTTGGGAAATTCTCCATATTGTAACAAATCAGACGATTGAATTACTAATCGTGTTAAGTTTAAAGTACTTGTATGATGTGTGATACAATGTTTACAACATTGAATTAGCATTTGGATTTGATAATCCAAAAATGAAAGGTAGAAGTAGAAAAGAAGGGAGTGGCATGAGCATGGTACTTGAAGGGGGTATCCATGCATGTGAATTATGTTTTATGGTGGCCATTCATTTTTTTTCATACTCAGTTTTCTACCTAGTATTTATTATGTGGATTACTAAAACATTGGGTCCATCCCACAAGCTAGATACCTAGCCTCAACACAAGGCACATGGGGGACCAAAGGGGGTCGACCACACCCATGGGGAAGCCAAAGGAAAATCCATCCCACAAGTGGCACGTTTGGGCCATGTATAAGCACACAGGAGTGTGAACACAGTGATCAACCCATGCGCAGGGATGCATAGTGGGTGCTAGGAGTGCACTCACAGGAGTCGTGGGCGGGCAGAGAACCGTGCCTGCAGAGAACTGGTGTGGGGCGGCACTGGAGGGTGGAGGGGAGAATTCTGACTGGTCTTTGGGAGGAGTTGATTGATAAACCCTAGGAAACCCGCATATCGGTTTTGATGTGGGAAAACATTTTTAAAACACATATTTAATCTCCGCCATCCATCCAATAATGTGTCTCTCCCTACCATCTGATCAGCCGCTGAATCCAATCATCTAATCTTCACCGCCCGTCTGATCTCACGTTGTGTGTGTTTGAACCATGACCGTCTGATCCTCCAGCAGCATTTGATCCATCATGCGTTGTCCTCTTCAAACTCATATGATCACCAACACCACATCATTCTACCGAATTTTATGGATGATCATGTATGAACCATCATGCTTTATTATTTGGAAACCATGATGATTTTCAGGTCTAACCGAGACCATGCATACAATCTATGCCTTGCATGCATGTGATATGTCTATGATGGAGGTTCGGCTGAGGAAAACAAAGTTTTTGAGGCCATGTGTCTTGGAGTATGAATTTAAAAGAGACTCATGCACAGGATTTATACACATGTTCCTGATATCAAGCACACAGAAAGGATCCCATGTTCAAAAAGACAATATCCACAAATCTAGGCATATCGAAAAATGTGGTTTGAATTTTTTAATGAACCGGGTATCTCCGTTATTCAAAGAATTAATCTCATCCAACTCATAGGATAGATTTGAATGTGGATGAAGAAGTGATCCTCACCTATAAAAGGAGGAGTTTGAGATGAGAAGAGTTGCTACTCACAAATAAAAAAAGTGATTCTGTTCCAAAAATAGAGTACACTCATTGAATAAGTAAGTCATGTCCTGCAGACCGTCAACAAGTTCCGTGAACTCTTGAAGATCCTCTCAAAGAAGAAGAGGATCTGCACTCCCTTATGCGAAGAAGAAGAGATCTTGCAAGCCTTTGACAGTTTCTACGCACCCTCAAACATCATTGAAAAGAACCATCAATATCCAACACCAGATAGGTGTTCAAAAAACCCTCAGTGTTTTTCATGATGAAATTCCCATGGGTACACAACTGGTTCAGTCATTCCATTATTGTACTCTGTGAAAGGGAAAGAACTATTCTCCTTATGCACGAAGAAGAACAGTGAATCTCACTACCGTAAAAAATGTGATCACCCTCCTATTTGAATGTTCAACCCATTGTTTATATGGATTTGAGTTTTGTTGAAGAAGAATGGGGAAGTATGTTTTGCATGTACCTATGTGCAATATATAGAGAAGCCTAAGTCCTTGAAGTTGGAGTTTGCGCAAAGGAAGGGTTATACCCATTCAGGTTTGGAGAATAGAACACATGAAACACATACACTTATGTGTATGATGTAAAGACACCCAAACCTAGTACAAAGATAAGATGAGAAAATGAGGAAGAAGACGAAAAGAAGTGGATAAGAGGTCGTGTATGTTTTCTCAAAGAATCATACCCATTAGGGTTCTCACATAATAAGAGGAAGAGGTGAATTCATTCATACATTCATGCACATGCACATGTAAAGTGACTTAAATAAAGAATAAAAAACAAGTGTGTGCATGTGTGTAAAAAAGAAGAAGAGATAAAGGGGAAGAAAGGTTTAGCCTGAATTCCATATGCATGATCACATGCATTCATGAACAAGAGAGAATAATTGATGCAGATGATGCCATGTGAGTTGATCTTCATTGCCTAAATAATCACATTAGTGTATGTGATTCTAGACAAGAAGAGGGAAGGATAATAGTGCATTTGGTTATTACACTAAGAAGAATAAAGAAGAAGTCAAGTGCAGTTGGTGTTACAATAGAGAAGAAGAGAAAGAAAGTAGAGTGAACATATTTCCTACTTCTTTGAAAGTAATCCAATAAAGAGCTCTAAAGAAGACCAAGAGAAGAACCTTCCTTTTGAAGAAGTAAGATGACTGTCTCAATAGGCAGTATAAAGAACCAGCTAGAGAGTGCAAGTTGGGCTAGGCTATCTCTAGTCTAGGGCATAGGATTGTTTCCCACCCCCTTCCAAAGTGTAGGGACTCACACTTGCTAGATGATTGTTTTCCTTGTCACTCCATTTTAACAGCATATTACATTATAGTGGAGAATCCATACACTGATCATTCCCATGCATGGAAAGGATGTACCTTCTCTTATTTAGTGGTAAACATTGTTAAAATATCGTGTGCACATTTCTATTTCATTATATTGTTGCATGCGACAGGGAAAAGAGAATAATAGGATCAAGATCCTAATAGGTCCAGAGGTGCAAGGATAGAAAGTTGGAATTGGTTTCAAAACTCCCCAACACTAGTTCACCCCCCCCCCCCTCAGTGTTAGGTATATCCCAAAGTTGTCGTCTCAATTCGTATTAGAGGGACAAGTTCATCTCTATTAGTTTATCTACAGTGAAGTTATTCTCTTTTGAAGACTTGAGTTTTTTTCTTGAGTTATCAATGATGTGCACTTTCATTGAAGATTTAGTTATCTCTGAACAGGAGGCTATATCTTCCTAGACCACGATGAACAAGAAAAAGAATGTGAAGAGAAACATGAATAAGAAGTACCTCTTATCTAAACAATCGGAAGCAACTGGTTCTTCATATCTAGCTAATAGTGAAGACACGCCAAACTTGGAAAGTTATGATGAGGTCGCTAAATCCCCTGGCCAAGAAGATGGAAAACCTTCATACCTCAAATGATCAAGAGGTATGTGTTAGTACATTTGGAAATTATTCTCATGATGAAAATGCTATCACAAGTGGTAATGATCAATCTAAAACATATTAAGAAATATCAGTTGATAGATTAAGAATGATTCTGCATGGTATTATTGAAGAGAGTACATCTCTGGTTTGTGGAGTATGTCAATGTATGCAGGAAACTTTCAATCAATTGGAAGAAGAAACTGATGTTTGTAGAAAGGATTACAAGCAAAATTTGTTGAATGTCTAACGCTTTCCAGATAGGTTGGATCCTTTGAAGCAACAAAGGGGTAATTTTATTTAAGTTCTTAAAAGTGGCTCAAAGATTTTGAAGGAAATGAGGGATTAAAAAAGCCTCTATAAGAGAAGATCCATGCACTTAAAGAAGATCTAAAAAATAACAATGATGTTAATGGGTTATATTTGAAAAAAGACTCCAAGAAGATCAATGAACTTGACTCTTTATTAATAAACAATATAAAGATGAATGAAGATGAAGTTAAAATATTAAATATGGCATATTAAATGAAGATGACTATTATTGAAGACCTGGAAGTCATCCTCAATATGAGATGTCTAAAATTGGAAGCTAAGTTGACCAATATTGTGAAGAAACATATTGAGTCTCCAAAAAAGATAGAAATAGTTGATGCTAGTAATTAATGCTCGATGGAGGATTCTACTATTGAAAGACCTCCAACAAGTGATAAGAATAACATGGCTTCAGTCATTGATCGATCACAAGAAACTAAGAAAATAAAGGTACCATCTATACCAACTTGTACTAATGTTTCTAAAATTTATTCTATAAAAAGTGCAGGATGGAAGAAAAATTCTAAACAACTATGGATGAATAAAAGTGAGAAGAAACCTACCACCATAGTTATTCTTGATAGGGGAAAGAGTGTAGAATATAGCTCCCTTCATAAATCACAACAGTTCAAGAAGAATATTCAGCAACCTTATAAAGATCATGTGAAGAAGTCAGGGTTTGTTGGTCAATGCTGGTGATGTAATAGATTTGGGCATTGTGCACTAGATTGCTGGTAAAAACCCTTAAATGTAAAATCATATAGAAATCCAATATCACGGGGGAGAAATCCATAGAAGAAGAAGAAAAATTCACAAATCCAAAAGAATATGTATACTAAAAACAGATTTGGAATGTTAGATAACATCTGTGATGTATACAATAGGAGTGGTCACATGAATGGTTCATGTTCATTTCATCAGGTACCCAATGCTAATAAGAAAAAAAGATCAAAGAAGATGGAAAAAAATGGAAAATATGAAAATTCCTTGGATTCTAAATCCATGAAGTTGAAGGGTAGTGGATCCAAAATAACTAATAAGAATTATGACACTTAGAAGAATCCATGTAGAAGATCCAATCTTGATTCATGAATCCCTAATGATATATTGGTGGTATGTCCATAAAATTTGTAAAGAATGAGAAAAATGAAAGATGCACAGGCTAATTCTAGTGATAAAAGGAAAACAATGTTCTACATAAGGACAGAGAAATTATGTGTGTGATGTGAAACAAGGTTGGTCACACTTTTAGAGGATGCTTTGAATTTAGTCCAACCCTAAAATAATTCCTTAAGAAGATGAATTTCACTAGAAGATTCTAGTTATTTTATATCCCTTCATGAGAGAAGACTCACACACAAATAGATGGAAGAAATAGTGAGGTCCACTCACTCACAGTTAGTATTGAAGATCAGTTGTAAAGGTGTAAAGAATGGAGCATCTAGGTTTAGAAAATCATCTCAACCTTGATGTTCACATTGATGGAGCAAGGAGGATCCACGTTATTCCCTTAAATCTTTATGTATTGAATTTGTTCTTAAAATATAGGTAATTTAAGGTGAATCAAGATGTCAGGGGAAGAACCTAAGATTCAGTGATGATAAGTGTTCCCTAAAGGGGGAGACATGTGAAGAAGCTACCAGAGTCATTATCTCAACTGGTATCAACATTAGTTGGTATAAAATTCCAATACTCTGAAGATTGTCTAAGGATCATGTCATTGGAAAATTTATGTTATTTATAAATCTCTCATCCTTGGTTACTCAAAATAAAGATCATTCTACAAAGGGGGATTAATTAAATTACTCAGTGACATAAGAAGAGTGGATGAGTTATCATCTCATGAGGTATCATGATTTAGTGGATAATGCACATCTCTGTTGTTTAAATCAAATCATCTTGTTTTCTACACTGAACATTTCTCAAGTACAGTTAGAGTGAAATGATTTATGCACATTGCTTAAAAATGAACTAATACCCTCTCTACCAAGAACTTTTTATTTCTTGTCAACAAAGGGGAGATAAGTGAAATGAAAGAAGTAAGGAGAGAGAGAAGATTCTCATTTTGACTTTGACACATTCATTTTTGGAGAAGTTTTAAGGTATTGACAAAAAAATAAAAAGGGGGAGATTTTTGGTACCACCTTGTGTACAAGTTATATTTGTTGTCAATTGGTGTCAATAATGGTCAAAAAGAAGGAGGAACTCCAAATTGAATGGATATTGGATAAATTAAATATGCCTAGAGAATTGTTATGAATTTGTATCATTTTATACCTCAATTTGGAAATTCTCCATATTGTAACAAATCAGACGATTGAAGTACTGGTCTTGAGAAGTTCAAAGAACTTTTATCATGTTTGATACAATGTTTACAACATTGAAGTAGCATTTGGATTTGATAATCCAAAAAGGAAAGGTAGAAGGAGAAATGAATGGAGTGGCATGTTCTTGGCACTTAAAGGTGATATCCATGCATCTACATTATGTTTTATGGTGTCCATTCATTTTTTTTTTTTGCATACTTGGTTTTCTACCAAGTATTTATTATGTGGATTAATAAAAACCGGGGGTGAGCCCATGAGCTAGCTACCCGACATCCACCCAAGGCACATGTGGGACCACAGGGGGATGACCATGCCCATGGGGAAGCCAAGGCGGAGACAACCCTCAAGAGGTGCGTGTGGGCCATGTATAGACTCGCAGAAGTGTGTTCGTGGTGGTCAACCCATGCGTAGGGATGCATAGTGGGCACTAGGAGCACGCTCGTAGGAGTCATGGATAGGAGAAGAAGCGCGCTCATATATAACTGTTGTTGGCAGCAGTAGAGGGGGGAGAGGATAATTCTACGCAGTCTTCGGGATGAGTTGATTGATAAACCATGGGAAACCCACATCTCCTTTTTGATGTGGGAAAACATTTAAAAAACATGGATGTAATCTATAATGTCCATCGAAACCCATTTCTCTCCCTACCGTCCGATTGGCCATGAAATCCAATCATCTAATATTTGTCGTTCATCTGATCTCGTGCAGCACGTGTTGGAACTGGGACTGTTTGATCCTCTGGCAGCATTGGATCCCTCTTACACCATCGACTTCAACCTCCTGCGATCATCATTGCCACTTCATTATGCCAGAGTTGATGGATAATCATGTACAAACCATCATGTCTTATTATTTGGACACTATGAGGATTGTCGGATCGAACTAAGACCATGCATGAAATCTACATATTACATGCATGAGATATCTCAAGGATGGACGTTCGGCCAAGGAAAAAGAAGTTGATGAGGACGTGTGGATTGGAGTGTGAATTTGAAAGAGAATCATGCACAAAATTCATGCACGTGTTCCAGATCTCATGCACGAATTAAGTAATCCTTGTTCAAAAAGAGAACATCCACAAATCTTATTGTATATCTAACGCGGTTTAAATGTATTAAAGAAATTAACATCTCAGTTATTCAAAGAATGGATCTCGGCCAATTGAAAGGATATATTAGAATGTGTATTAAGAAGTGATCCTCACCTATAAAAGGAAGATATCAAGATAAGAAGTGGTGTTTCTCACGAATACCCAAAGTGATTTTATTCCAAAAATAGAGCACACTCTTTGAAGAAGTATGTTGTTTCATATAGACCTTCAACAAGTTCCATGCACTCTTGAAGAGCCTCACAAAAAAGAAGAGGATCAGCACTCCCTTGTGTGAAGAAGAAGAGATCACGCCAGACCTTAACTGTTGTTATGCACCCTTGAACAACTTTGCGAAGAACCAGCAGCTGCGAACACCCAATATGTTTTCTAAAAACCCTCGGTGTGTTTCATGAGGAAGTTCAAACGGGTACACAATAGGTGCATCCGCGCCCTTGTTGTACTCTTTGAAAGGGAAATAAATGTGCTACTTATACACGAAGAGGAACCTCGAATCTCATGTCCTTATCAAAGGTGATCACCCTCCTGTTTTCACGTTCATCCCCATTGTTTGCCGGGGTTTGAGTTTTGGTGAAGAAGAATGGGGCAGTACATTTTTCATGCCCCTATGTGCATTTTTTGAAGAAGCTTGAGGCCTTGAAGGATATGTTTTCCTAAAGGAAGGGTTATACCCATTTGGGTTTGAAGAAGAGCACAAATGAAACACGTACTCTTATGTGTATGATATAAAGAAACTTGAACCTAGTACAAAGAGAGGAAGATAAAATGAGGAAGAATAAGGAAAGAAGAGGATAAGAGGTTGTGTGTGTTTTCTCAAAGAATCATATCCATTAGGGTTCTCACACAAGAAGAGGAAGAGGTGAATTCATGAATGAATGCATGTACATTCACACTTGAAGTGACTTAAAAAAGAATAAAAACAAGCGTGTGAACGTGTGTAAAAAAAGAAGAAGAGAGAAAGGGGAAAGAAAGGTTCAACCTGAATTCTATATACATTATCACATGCATTCATGAACAAGAGATAAGAATTGATTCTAATGATTCCAAGTAAGCCGATCTTCAGTGCTTGAATAATCACATTGGTGTATGTTATTCTAGAGAACATAAGGGAAGGAGAATAGTGCAGTTGGTTATTTCACTAAGAAGAAGAAATAATAAGTCTAGCGTAGTTGGTGTTACACTCGATAAAAAGACTAAGAAAGAATAGAGAATTTTTTTTCCTACTATTTTGAAAGTAATCAAGTGAAGAGCACTAAAGAAGACCAAGAGCAGAACCTTCCTTTTGAAAAAGGAAGAAGACTATCATTACAGGCAGTATAAAGAACCAGCTAGAGGCTGCAAGTTGGACTAGGGTATCTCCAGTCCAGGGTAGAGTATTGTTTCCCGCCCCCCTCCAAAGTGTAGGGACTCACACTGGATAGAGTATTTTTTTCCTAGTCTCTCCATTGTAACAACATATTATATTATAGAAGAGAATACATACACTGTTCATTTTCATGCATGGAAAGGACCTATATGCTATTATTGAGTGGTGAACCTTGTAGAAATATCATGTGCATATTTCTATTGCTTTATATTATTGCATGGGACAGGTAAAAGAGAATAAGGGAATAAAGATCCTAATAGGTCAATAGGTACAGGGATAGAAAGTTCGAATTGCTTTCAAAAGACCCCAACATTGATTCACCCTCCCCCCTCCCAGTGTTAGGTGTATCCCAAACTGGTCCTCTAACCTTTTATCTATTTTTTGGTTCATAAGTGATTATTTTCATTTAATATTTTTCATTTATAATTTTTTTTCCAAATATGTTGTTTTCATTTAATTTATTTTATTTACATATATATTTTTTAAAAAGGAATTGATTTCTTTAAATGTTTTTCATTTGTATATTTTATCAATGAAATTGCTTCAATTTATTGTTTTTAATCATTTTAAATGTTTTATTTTCGGTAATTTTCTAAAATTTAGTCCTTTCATAATTTTAATTCAGTCCCATTATTATACATAAATATTTCATCATTCATATCACTATATTAAAAGTGTTTTCCCACTCCTTACCCTTCCCTTTTAAAATCCTAATAATATGGGGAATATATATTTGATAGATTTGGGGTGGGGAATGGGGAAATAAAGGATAGACAAAAAATTTAAAATAAAATATATATTGCATATCTTTTATATATAATCTTTAAATTTGTTACAGATTTTTGTTTATTGTTTAATGGGTTTTGTGATCATAACAAAGGGGTATATTATTGGACTACTAATGTTATTTAAACATATATTGTGTGCTTTATGTATTTATGATATCCTAAATTCTTTAAATGTTATGGATGGTTTTTTATGTGTGTTCATTAGTTTTTATCCTAATTTAAATTCATTATGTTGTAATTATTCATTTCTAGATATTTTACAAAAACTTTCCTAATCCTGTGAAATAAATTACATGAGGAAATCAGCTAAGATTATATGTGCCTACATAGATTCATCATCTATGTCAATCATCAACATGAAGTAATCACCTAGGTAAATCAACTACATCCAAGAATTATCTATGTGAAAATCGCCTACAATAATGAATCACCTACGTGAAAAAAAGGATGCATCGATGAAATGGTTATATGAATTAGCTATGTGATTTTGATATGTGGTAAATTAAGAAATGTGATTCCAAATGGATATATGATTCATTAATTTATTCCAAAATTCAGTTTTATGAGCAAGATGGCTATGTGATTTGAATACATGTATCAATTCAAATGTGTGAATTTGAATCCATTGAATTCATCTGCATGGGGATCCAAAAATGGTTACATCAATATAAGACCTTTATATTTATTATTGTTGTAGTATTTTAAGTGTAATTTATTTCTATTGTAGATGAATTAAATATTAGACTATTTATTTATGGTAAAATCAATTTATAAAAAATTTCAACTACCAAGAGTAGAAAATAGAATAGAATAGTTTATTACACAATACTTTGTTAAAGGTGTATTTGAGAAAGGTACATCTAAAATTTAATTTATAGATCATATTTTTGGGGATATCATGATATAAAATTCCAAGATATTTAACAAAATACTATTTTAATAAGATAAAAAATATAATAAAAATACTAACACTTTCACTCTAAACTCTATCCCTCTTCATCTCTTTCTCTCGAAGCTTTGTGTAAAAATATATACCAGAAAAAGAATAATATTCAAGTGTTCTATATTTATGCCTCAAATATCAACCTTTATATATTTTAAAATACTCTCCTTGATCAATATTACATTCTCAATCTCTCTCTTGGAGAAATCCTCTGATATGTAAGATTTATCTTACAAATATGTGTTTCATTCAATAATCCATAATTATACTTTATTATTATTGGAAGTGTAATATTATTATAAAAATATGTGGAGGTTATTGTAAAATAACCTAAAGGGTGGCGTTTTATAAAGCCTTTGTGGATGCATAAAAAGATTTCTGTTTTGTACCAATTGAGGGTTTCTTTCCCTCTGTTGAGATGTCCCTGGGAAAAGGACCAATTCTAATGAAAATAACCAAACTATAGGAGTTGAGAGTTGGTGGAGTGGACTAGGGGATTTATTTTTCTTTAACTAATATAAATCTATTATTTTTTATTCTTTTCATTTGGATTTTATTTCTGATATTTTCTTGTGTTAAGAAAAGATATAATATTATCATACCTTAGAAGATGGTGGTTTTAAATTGAATAAAATTTCAAAAACTCAATTCACATCCCCTCTTGATTCCTATTGAAATTTTTATTCTACCAATAATTGGTATCAAAGCTAGTGTATCTTGATTATCTAAAATGATAAATCCTTAAGATCTTATTTGAAATTTCTATTATGACTAATAAAATTGAAGGTATTCCTATAGTATGATAATCTTAATTGAAAACAATTAAGGCTACTAGGAGGAAAAATGATCATTTAATTGAAAAACATTTTTCAAAAGGTTTACTAAAAATTCATGAATCCTTACACTATTAAAATGGACATCCAAATAAGTGGGATGTTATTTCATAAGGATAATATGATCTAAAATAAAAATATATGAAATATATAATATGTAGAATACGACTCAATGAGTTAAATAGAGTTTTACAATGTACTAAAACACATGAAATTTGTACTAATATATCAGTGGAACGTGAAGGTAATAATAATGTAAGATCCATAAGATATAATACTGTGAATATTACATGTTCTAGATATTTAATGGAGAAACTATAACACAAATTAATATATGTTTGACAGATATTTTGAATAACATCGCTTCTCTTAGGGTAACAACCCCTAAACCTAATCAATCATAGGATGTTCATAGAGTTCTAAAATCTAGGTGGAGTATAATCTTTGATACCATTACGAAATCCACTAATGTAATAGATTTCAAAATAAAAAATATTATTAGAACACTTATGATGTATAAGGAGAATGAGTAATAAGGATAATATGAATATATGAACTTCAAAAGTAGAAAATAAAATAAAAAGAATACAGATTAATGATTCATCTAATAAATATACTTCAAATAGTTTTTAATATAATGAAATTTCTCATTTTGTATGGAAGTTAAGAAAATATTATAATAATATAAGGGTACTAAATAAGTTCTCTAATAAGTAAAAGAAATATTAGGTAAACTCTATAGATGTTATATTATATTAGTGTAAGAAACTCAAGCACATAAATCCATACTAACCTAAATTAAAATATAAAATGTATTATGAGAAGATTTATTTTATGAATGTTGGATATAAGAAAAAATCCAAGATTTCTATGAAGGCCAAAAGGATTTCTTCAAGGAACTCTAATGATTATACATCTTTAGAATTTGATGACAAAAATCCAATAAATTGGTCAACATGTAGTTTCTAGAACACTCTATTGAGGTAAATTCAATTTATTTTTTTAATAATGAATCTAATTAAAAACTTGAAAATTTAACTTTTGATGAATTAAATGAGTATTTTACCGTGGTGGAAAAAAATATAAAAGTTTGAAGAATAAAAATAAATCTCACAATAATTCTATTAATGTTTCATTTAGTGAAAAAGAGAACTTAAATAAATAAATTATAGATCTTAAATTCAAGATGTAAAATTATATAGTATCTTTTATTTAACAAGGTATCATAATTAAAATATTACAAAAAAGAATTTCAATGCCTAAAATATGTTGCAAGTGTTTTCAAAAAAAGGATAAAACTACTTAAAACAATTCTTGGAAGGACCAAAAAACATAAATTTGGAATAAAAAAAAAGGTGAAAATTTGAAACTTTATAAAATTAATTTTTTCCTAGTTCAAAGAATAAAAACTTCTCTAAAGTTACTTGTTTTCATTTTAGATAATTAGGGTATAATTCTAATTGTTTTTGTTTAAGAAACTCATAGTTTTCTAGAGTTAAGTATTCTTTTATTTAGTGAAATTTTTTCAAATTTTAGTTCTAGAATTTTTTAAAATCATAAGAATATTTGGGTTCCTAAATCTTTATTTGTTGACATTGCAGGACCTGAGAGAATATGGATACCAAAAAAATTACTATTTGATTTTTCGTTATGGGGAATAAGTTATAAGATAATCAATGAAAATATTATATGGAAAGTGGATGTTGAAGTAATATGATTGGATATTTCTTTAATTTTCATTCCTTATCCAAAATTGATGGAGGATATGTCAATTTTGGTGACAATTCTAAAGGAGTAAAAATGGAATTTGGATCTTCATAACTTCAAGCTCCATACTCGTCAAAAACTTTCTTTAAGTGAAAGTATTAAAGAATAATCTAATAAGTATTTACATTCATTATGGTGAAGTTTACACTATAGATTTTTCAAATGATGTCTATTTTTCTCAAATATTAACTTCTTAAATTTATAGAACCGAAAACAATGGGTGTCTATACTTTAGATCTTAATTATTTGTGTTGACAAAATGTGAACTACTTAAATAATGAAACTAATGAATCTAGTATTTGGTATAGTATAATTGGACATTTTAATATTTATTCATTGATAAAAAAATTTAAAATAAATTTAGTTTTATATTTACCACAACATTAATTAAACAAAGAAAAACTATGTGATGCATGCTAAATTTTAAAAGAGCCCAGGTAAAATTTCAAATCAATTAATGAGGTAACTATATCTAGGTCTTTAAAACATATCCACATGGACTATTTTGAGCTATATAAAATATAAATACTAAGAAGAAAATATTTTTTTATGTCTTAGTAGGGTATTTTTCTATATTTACATTGATTTTATTTTTAGTGTTAAAAGTTAATTGTGTCTTATATTATAAGTTTTTATTAATTATTTCCGAAAGGGAAAGTTTCTAAAATTAGTTCATTGATAATTGAACATTGAGGAGAATTTGAAACCCATGAGTTCAATTATTATTGTTCAAGACATGGGATCAAACATTCTTTTTCTTCCCCCAATATACCTCATTGGAATGGGGTTGTTAAAATGAGGAATAAAAGCATGTAATAAATTTCTAGGACTATGTTATACAAATATAACCTACCCACTCATTTTATAGATTGAGTTATAATTACACAATGTTATGTTATAAACACATTCCTAATTATATCAATTTTTAAGCGAAACCCAAATTATTTATGTATTAATTGTAAGACAAAATTTGGATACTTTAAATTGTTTGGATGAAACATCTACATTACTAACACTGAGGATAATCCTTGTATATTTTATCCAAATACTGATGAAGGAATATTTCTTGTTTGTTCTTTTAATTTTATGGATTATAGAGTTTTCAAAAAATGGTCAAATATTTTTGAATAATATAATCTTGTGAAATTTGATTATATTGGTCTGTATGATCATAAAATGACATAGTTTGATGATCTATGTGATTCTTTTTAAAAAAATTAAGACCTAAAACTAATTTTGATTATAAGAAGGATTATGACATGGATCATTATTTTGGGGGACCAAATCCTAAAAGGATGGGCACTAGTGAACTTGAAATTGTTCTTCTAAAATATCATAGAACCTTGAAAGACTATCCATTATAAAATATTATAAGAATCATATATTAAGGGACTATGACTAGTATAAGTGTAGGAAAGATTATATAATTTTCTTCCAATTTATCTCAACTAGAACCTAAAACCATTAAATAATCCTTAGCTAAGAAGAATCAGGTTTAGCTATGCAAGAGGAATTAAACTAGATTAAGAGGAAGAAGGTATGGGCACTAGTTAACATGCCCTCTAATTACCCTCTCATAGGAATAAAATTGGATTTTATGAATAAATGGTGTGATAAAGGAGTGATAACTAGGAATAAGGCTATAATATTTTCTAAATGGTACAACCAATAAGAAGGGATAGATTATGAATTAAAAAATTACTTGTAGATAGATTATAAGACATTAAGATACTTCTAGACTATGCATCATACATGGATTTAAATTATAGAGATCTAAGTAATTATTTCATGAGATGCTACACTCAAAAAGGTATCATCACTCATTAATTTGTCTATATTAATAATTAATTAGCATATATTTTTACTAATACCATTGATTGTGAATGTTTTGATATTATTAAGATGGAATTATGAGTATTTTAATTTAAATTATTTTAATGTATTTTTACTATAATTATATTGTAATTACTATATTTATTATTAATTCCATTTTATTTTAGTTAATTAAGTATTTATTTTGTTTCATTTTATTTTTAAAATATATTATTAATTTTTTGTTTTTTTGTCAAATTTTTTTTATAAATTAGTTGTATTTTCTTTTAAAATGAAATATATGACATTTTATTTTCTTTCAATTTATTTTCTTTCTATATTTTAAGTCAAACCTAGACATAAACCTAATTAAAATTTGAAACCCTTTTTCAAATCATGTAAATGACCTAAAAATCAAATCATCCCCCATCTTCCTTATCATTCACCTATATCCCCTCTTATATGAAGTTGAACTATCACCTTTTTCCCTCAACATTATACTAACCTAATTTCAATATTATAGTGATGGGGAGGTAAAAGTGAGGAGATATTTTTGGTTTTGGATCCTCAAATGAAGCAAATTCAGGTAGTGTGATGCATCATGTGCTTGTGGGAAAAGCCATGGATATGGATTATTAAAAGAATATAGGTATTATTAAAGAAATATTTCTATTTCCATTGATGACAATTTATTTTTGATAAGGAGAAATGAAGTTTTCTATTTAAGGAGTAGGTTAACGAGTTCTTGAGGATTATTGAGTTCCAGTTTGGAAAAATAGAGGATGTGATGTCGTTGGATGTGGATGAGAGAGATTTGGTATTTACTTTAGAAAACAATTGATGAAATTCTACACTGTCTCCATGATGATGTGTTCAGTTTTAGTCAAACATTAGTTATAATGAGATAATTTGTAACTACTAAAGTTTCGAGGATTCTATTTTCATACTCTAGCTTTGAAATGAAAAATGTAATGGATTTAAAATCAAAGAGGACATTTATATGTGATTTTATCCAAACTGGTATTACTCAAAGGGATGGTAAGATGGATATAGTGATTTTTAAGGAAATTTACCACTTATTTTTCCTAATAAAAAATATGAAGTTGAATATAGATCATAATATGATGTGTTTCATGCATGACTACTATCAAGGTAAGGGGAAGTTGCTCTAGCTTTGAAATGAAAAATGTAATGGATTTAAAATCAAAGAGGACATTTATATGTGATTTTATCCAAACTGGTATTACTCAAAGGGATGGTAAGATGGATATAGTGATTTTTAAGGAAATTTACCACTTATTTTTCCTAATAAAAAATATGAAGTTGAATATGGATCATAATATGATGTGTTTCATGCATGACTACTATCAAGGTAAGGGGAAGTTGAACCACTATCTCTATAAAAGGCTTATCACCCTTATGCTGGAAAATAAAGAAGTTGTTCTAAATGAGTGATAAGTTGGAAGGTTTCTTAAAATTAATACCTTATATTCATTTATTTTGAAATATTTTGGTTATAATTTGGATTCTACCTCATCTTCTTGAAATCCTATTAGACATGAAGCTTTTGTTCATGTGGTTATACCACCTCTAACATCAACTCATGGGGAGACTTCTTCTACCTCACCTCCAAGGGATGCAATGTATGTTGAGAGGGTGTTTATTAAAGGATTATAGGAGTCTATTACTAAGATAACAGAGCTTATAATACTAGAAATAATATCAGTTATGGAATAATATTTTCATTGAAATTATTTAAAACTATTACTAATACTAAAATTTTCCATTCAGTTATGAAAGATATTGGGACACGTAAAAGAGAAGATGAGGTGAGTCTATTTGAGACTTTTCCAATTAGTCATACTAATGAGGTCAAATGTAAACCATGGGTTTATCACACAGTATTTGATCTAACTCATGAATCAACTACCGTGGATAGAAACAGCACGCAGGGGAGGGGTAGCTATGGAATATGTTTGTGTTATTTCACATACCCCAACAATTAATCCATCTTATCTTCATGCTCAAGAAATAATCCTTATATAATAAAAATATCCAAAAGTTTTGATTTTGAAAGACATAAGTAGGAATTTCCCTCTCTAGTGATGATAGAATTTGATAATCTCAAGGGAGATTATGTGGAATTAAAGAATAAGTTGATATAATCTAAGGATGAAATAAAAAATCTTAAAGAAAAATATATGTCAAGATTTTATTATTTTTTTCAAGATTGTGGAGATGATGGATGACCATAACACCATGATAATTAATATCATAGCAGAGAAACATATTTTATCTGGTGTAAATGCTAATAAAATTAAGGTTATGAAATATCTAGTTAGTGAGAATAGATGAATTTTTTTCTACCAAATATGAAGTGAATAAGCTAGGAATTTGTTATGGAATATCAAAGAGATATGGTTAAGAATATGCCTCTAGTTTAATAATATATTTTAGTAACTAATATTGATGAATTTCAAATTTTCAAGACTAAGATGAAAGAGAGCATCAACACTCAAAAAAGTGTAGATTGGGGTTAGTTTTAGTTTCTTAATAGCTTTCAACCAACTTACACATATATTTATGAACCTTATGGGGCTATCGATCTTAATAATTAGTTTAAACAAGTGTTTTGTAATTTTAATTTATTAACATCATAGATCCAATATTTACAGTGTGATATGTTTAGCCATGTTCATGTTAAATATTTCAAAAGGGCTATGTTAAAAGAGTTTTAGGAAAATTGGTAATTTATTATAAGATTTGGTATTACAACTAATTTGTAATTTAATGACATGGTTAGATATTATCAATAATTTATTGGAGCTCATGTAGAATAAACCTTGGAAATAACCATTCAATTAAGAGATATGGGTTCATTCTCTATTACTCCAATCAATTGAAACTAATAGTGTTTTGAAAATATATTGGTTAAGAATTATGGAGAGATTACATATTTATATACATATTATTAAAATGATAATTCTAGTTACTATGAGTATAATTAATCCCATTTTATACTAGATGAACATATGTGAAGAGATCTTGAAGTATATAGGCCTTTTAGTCAAGTTTATCCAGTATCATTTGCTTTCAGTGGTCCTGTTATAGTAGATACCCATTTTTTTATATCCTTAGGATCCATCTATTTAACTAAATGAGATTTTTTAAAACCTTATATAATAGTTAACCAACATGGATCTCAAGATTATTTCCTTGGAAAGAAAGTTGATTAGGCTAAATGTATCTATTGATCGGATTCAATCTATGTTACATTTAGAGCCTCCTATAACTCCATATGCTCCTCAGTATGCTTCTATTTTTAGTAATTATTAGAGATTATCTACTATGTAGATTGAATATTTTAAATTGATTCGGAATAGTGTTCTTGAAACAGTTTCCCAGATCCACAAACAAGCCATTACTTCCATTCTTGACTTCTACACATTAGATATCACAAAGATAATTGATATGTATGATGAGGCACTATTTTCTATAAGGGAAGAATACCAGTTATCCCAAAACTACTAGAAACATATAGATGTTCTAGGAAGATATTGGATTCTCTGTTTTACACGATAAGTATTTATTGTAAAGAACTCACCAACGTTGTTGTGGTAGTTGTCACTAAGTCTGCTGAAAATGGTGCTACTTCTTTGAATCCTTTCTAGAAGATACCTTTTTTTCTTGATATTATTAATTTGACATTTATTATGTGAATATTTTTAAGGTGTTGATCAAATCTACCTAATTATTATAGGAAAATTCTTGTAGTGAGATAGAGACTGGTTGTTTACATCTTTAGAGAGCAGTTCTACCTCCAATAGTAGATTATCCATATGCCTCTTCCACCTCTCCAACCATCAAGAAATATCCACAAAAAATGTTTCTAATTTTGATCCAATTAATAAATCAGGGTCAACTAATTGAGTTTTTTATGATTATTTTTATATTTTTGAGCTTCGTAACTTTTTACCACAATTGATGATTAATGAAATTCACTTTAATCTCTTTTTGGTTCTTAAATTATTATTTTAATTTAATTTTTTCCTTTATATATTTTTATTTCAATGTAATTGTTTTCATTTAATTTTATTCATTTTTATATCTTAATGTTTCAAAGTAATTTTTTTTAATTAATTATATTCATTTATATATAAAATTTTCAAAGTTATTTTTTTCATTTAATGTATTTCATCTTTTTGAATATTTTATTTACTGTAATTTTTTTAAATTTAATCATTGCCTAATTTAAATTTAGATCCATCATTATACTTAAACAATTCATCTTTCAATGTGGTATATTCAACATGTTTTATTCTCATTAAACTTCCTTTTTAATGCCCTAAAAAGAGGGAGAATATATATTTTTCATATTAAGGGACTAAGGGGAAAATAAAGGATAAACACAACATTTTAAAATCTATATATATTACATGGATATTCTTAAATATCAATAAATATATTACACTTTCATGTTTATTATTTAATGGGATTTTTGGTCATCAAAAATGGGTAGATTATTTGACTACTGATAATGTTCCAACATATCTCATGTCTTATATGTTTTTATGATTTAAAACTCTTCATATGTTAGAGAATATTTTATTTTTATGTATTTTTTAGCTTTTATCCTTATTTAGATTCATTCAAATATAATTATATATTAATAGACATTTTTATGAAATTTTAAAAAGTCTATAAAGTAAGATACATGAGGTAATAGGTTATGTGGATATCTGAAAATTTCAACAAATCATCAACATCAATCCGCTATGTGAAGGAATCACCTATGTAAATTGGTTACATTAAAGAATAAACTATGTTGAAATCACCAATATTGATGAATGGACTATGTGAGAAAAAGGATATGCTAATGAAATGGCTACCTAAATAGGCTACATCATGTATTCAACTATGTGATGTGGATTTTTGGTAAATTCGGATATGTGGTTCCAAATAACATTATGATTCATTAGGCTACACAATAATTCAGCTACATGAGAAAGATAGATATGGTATTTGGAAACATTGATCAATTCGTCTATGTGAATTATAATCCCTAGAATTTGGCTATACGGAGATCCAAATCGGTTACTTCATTCAGCAGCCATCATATTTATTACCATTGGGTGACTTTAAATAAAATTTAATTATTTCATGGATGTATTAAATGTTGGGCTATTTCTTTATCATAAAATCAATTTTTAAAAGGTTTCAAGTTCTGAGAGAATAAAATTGTATAGAATAATTTATTACCCAGTACTATTGTTGAATAATTTTTGAGAAAATGACTTCTAGAATTTAATTTAAAGACCAAATTTTATGGGGTATCAAGTTTTTAAATATCAAAATATTTCATATAAGAGTATTTGAATAAGGGAATATATAAAAGATTAAGAATAAAACCTTCACTCTCAACTCTATCTCCCTCTTTAAGATCTGTGTGTAATTCAATTCAATGAAAAATAAGAAGAAGATTAAAGTATTCTACACATGTGCCTCAAATAATAACCTTGCTATATTTTAAAAGACTCTCATAGAGTTATATTTTATTCTAATTATCTCTCCTATAAACACTTCTCATATATCAATTTAATATTTCAACATTTTTACTTCATTTTTTAAAACTTCATTATAGTTTCCTATTTTTTGGAACTAGAATCTTCTTGTACTTTTTTTAGAGGTTCCTGGTAAAAGAACTTGAAGTCATTTGTTTTTTAAATCCTTAAATTTTCCAAAAAAAACTTTTTCTTTTGTACAAAGTGGTATCTTTTTGCACTGAATTGGGCAGCCCCAGAAAAAAGTATTGGTGCTAGTAAAAATTCCCAAGATCTAGTAGTTCAATGTTGGAAGAGTGTAATATGGGGTTTTTATTCCCCAAACCACAATAAATATCATGTTTGATACATTTATTTTTATTTTATTTATATTGTCTTATTATGTTAAGAAAATTCCATAACTTATCATAACATTAAAGTGGCTTATTTAAAGTGAATAAAACTTCAAGAATAGTATTCAACCCTCTTGAGTATTAGTGAAGTTGTTCTCTACTAACGAATAGACACAATGTTTAAGAAGTACTATAAAAATATAGATTCTTATGGGATTGTTAATAACCTACAAATGATTATATTAGGAATATACTAGCAATGAGAGGTATAAGGTTTCAAAATAATTGATTTGATGAAGTAGTATAGAATAGACTAATATTGAATCTTGTATACTTAATATGATTGGGTAGGTTAATGATTTGGAAAGGTTGAGATCACTAATCAAGTTGTATTATCCTAAATATGCAATAATTATTAGATAGGTTTACTTGATTATATTTAATTATGTTATTAATGAGTTCAAAATATCTTTATTCAAACTCTTCAATGTAATTAGGGTTTCTAAGAAGGGAATGGGAGGTCTAAGATCATGTTCCAGGATAATGGTATAAAAAGTAAGGGTATTACTTTATCTTGAGAAAAAAATTATGGAGATACCTCATTTACTTCGTTGAAACCAAAAGGTGGTGTCTCCATATAAGGGAAATATTTCTACTATAGTTAGGTGATCCATTAGAAACATAATTTCCTAAAATACTTAGGGAGTTTATGAAATATCTTGGATAGCCCATGTCAAGTATTAATGTCATAGAAATTAATTATTCTATAATGAAATGGTATATTATACCAGTTGTACATTATCCAATTGTTGTAAATATGTATAGAATACATGGGAAGAGGAAGGGATGATAATGGAATCTAAATGTTTATATATAACATAATGAGTGATGTCGCCATTATTTGATATTTTTTACAAATGTATTTTAAATATATTATGGATATATTAATGCTAAATCTTTCTTTCTAATGAATAATTTTTTGTTTTTTTATAATGCACTAAATGTTTTTAATCATTAGACATATTACTGAAATATTCTCTTAAATTGTGTTTTTTAATATATGTTGTGAATGCAATTACATTAAATAAAAAATATATCTTGGTTATAATGGTCATTATTTTTGGAATGAAAATACAATTGTACTATTCCATTTGAGTTTATTTTTAGGAATTTGTATTTATCGTAAAATTTGAGGAAGTTTTCATTTTACTATGAAATAAATTTTTTAGTAACAATTATAAAATTAATTGTTTGATATTAATTTGATTTAATGTGAAATTCTGAAAATTAATAATTTTTTTAAATTCTTCTTGATGTTGATACTAATTTCAGTGGGTTTTGAAACATATTTTGTATGACTAACTCATAACAAGTTGGTAATGGGATTAATTAATGATATAGTATAACAACCTTAACATGAAATCATAGACATTTGTATATCTTGTAATCAGTGGTCAATTAGATCCATTTTCATAGGTAGATAAGTTATTAAGGGGTCGACTAAAATAAAATTTGGAAGATTCTTGTGGAATCTTATCCATTAAACCTTACCTTTGAAGCTTTCCCTTACAGTTGCATCGGATATTAAAGTATGTTTGAATGTTTATTGAGCTATTCAAGATTCCGATGAAAAATATTTTGATAGATCGATGTGATTAAGATTGGCGATTAAAGATAAAAGGGTTTAAGATCTAAAAGTGGTTTTAGAATTGTTTTTGGAATTCATGAATGTTTTTTAATGTGGAATCTTAGGTGAGTTCCAAATAGTGGTTCAAATCTAGATTGTGGTATTTTTATACTCATGTTCGGGCTAGTTGACCTTATTAAAGCTAATTTTGAGCATCTCTACAGCTGAAAATCACTGTAATCCACCGTGAAGCACCATATAGTTTCAGTTTTGATGGAGTTTGAGGTCATTTAATGAGAGTTGTGGATGCTACACTATAATTATATTGTTAAATATTACAGTTCCATTGGGGTATGGTACTATCCCAGAACATTTCCTTTTGAGGATGATTTATAGTATAGTATAGTAGGAGAATATGGTTATAAATCTTGATGGGATGATCTAGGGATCAAATTTTTAGGTTATTGTGAACCCTTTTTACCTATAATGTGTCATGTGTACTCTCTCAAAGGATTTGGTTTGGTTGAGAAGGTTGGTCTAGTTGGTTTATGTTGTAGATTCATGTGCAAGGTTCACAGAGTTCTAAGATGCTTAGAAGAATGAGTAGTCAAAAAATTTCTGTAATTAGTTGACATTTAGAGATATTATATTAGTGAAAAGGATGATTAAAATATGATAAATATGAGGCATTTAATCCATTGTAGAATTATAAATAGCATGAGAACTGACTTCTTCACACCTACTGACTATTAACTATGGATAATTGAAACTAACTCTCAATAATGAGCAAGAAGTAGACCATGTGGTCTTGAACATCTCTTTAAATGGGATTTCTCTTCCTCCTCATCTTCTTATTACTTCCTCGGGTTCTATTATTTATTTATTTTATTTCTACTACTATTTTTTATTCTCTTGAAAATGATATTAGAGTGATTTTCACTTAGGGATTCATGTTCTTTCATTTTATCCTGCTCTTTTATTTTTAATTCATTTTTGTTTCTATAATGAAATGATCTGTGAAATTCAAACTAGACATGATTTGGTTTTGTATTTGTGTTCAACTGATAATTGATCAAAATAGATTGAATTAATTATCTAATAATTTTATATTTCTTTAATACGAATTCATCTTATATTGAGTCAATGTATTGAGAGATGAATATTTCAATATAAAATTATTCATTAATTAAGAAGATTCTATTCATCAAAAATTATCGAGAGATTCATTTGGTGAATGAATCTGGATAGACTAACCATGTCACGAGAAGAAATGATTGTGATGATGGAAAAAACACTATTTTTTTATTTTTATTTTCTTTAGTACTCTATTTTAATAATATAGAGTCTAGTACAGTTTGAATGAGGAAACATTCAAGAGAGTTTACAACCAAATAAAAAAAATTCAATTCATTATAGTGATCATTTTAAGAGTGAAAATACATTTTAAGTGTCTAAAATGAGCTTTAATTTCCTAGTTTCATCTAACCAGTGGTATCATCTTTCTCTATCTCCATAACCATATATCTTAAACACACCACAACCTCCCATTAAAATTTTTACCTCACATTTTAAAACACCAATTACTTTTATGTTATTTTCATTATATTAGGGATAGTTTTAGACTGTGGATCACTCCCACACATTATCTTGTGTTCAACCCTTCACAAATATACATGTTTTAGTTTATAAATGTATATATTTTCAATAGATAAATGAAAATATATTTCTTGATTTAATCCATGGCTTAAAACCCCTTCAAAGTGTAAAACCAATCTTTAATTTCAAGAAAAAATCCCATCTTGTAAAATGAATATTAAATCTTTAAAAAAACATTTTTTATAAAAAAAAATTAGATAGTTTTATTAGTTCTCATTGAAATAAAATTTTTCATATAATATAAAATCTCTCCTATACATAAATCTCAACATTGTCCTTAATATTTAATTCTATGATGGAGAATGAATTTAGAAAATTCATTTCAAGATGGTCTGTAATTTAGTTCTAAAAATATGTTCCATATGACATTATAGAGCTCAAAAATAGAAACATGCATTTTACAAATGTCTAGAAATTTAAAAATATCCAAACATTATAACAGTTTTCTATAATAATTCATTAAGTATTAGATGGTTTGTATGAATTGTTTCATAGAAAACCCTCAACGATTTTTAAATTAACCAAATAGCATCATTTTTTACTCTTATTTCCGAATTTAATCATGAATTAACAAGAATAAAACACATTTATCATCAATATAAATTAAAAATTGAGAAATCACATATTCAATTATTTCAAAAATGGAATATAATTAAGAATATAAAAGGGTATTCCTTTAACTAATTTCAAGTAATTAATAAATCGAATGAATTGATTTAGATCTACAATTCACAATTTTTATATTAATGTTGATATTATATATTTAAAAACTCATAGAAAAAGAAAATGAACAGTTAATAATAAAGAAAATTTCATTAAGAATATAATAAAAAAAATTAAGAAGTTGATCTCAACATTTTAATTTAGATTAAAATTCATAAATTAGAAGAAATAATTGAAAGATTAAATGCCCTAATTAATGCGATATTATCCTCTAAATTTATTATTTAAAATTAAATCTATATTTTGAAGAAAATAATCTAGTTTACATAATTGAATTCCATGAAAAATAATCAGGTGTAATAATAATAATGGGAGTAAAATTCTATAAAAAATGTTACCATAATTTGAATGAAGAAGAAAGTAAATATGTAAGATCCAAAAACATTTTATGGGAAATGTTGGATTAATATTAATCCATACTTAAACCATTCGAACATATCCTTGTTCATTTATTCCATAAGAAAGGATAAAAAAATGTTTCAAACATGCTTCCATCTAGTTATCTAACTATTAATAAAATAAAAAGGTTTCATCCTCTAGAAAATTATGAGCCACCCATTATCCTATTATAGATTAACATAAAACATAATTTATCCAACGTAAATATCTACACAAGAAACATGGATTTCCCCTAGTTTCAAGTAAGTATCCCTTTATTGATTATTTTTATGTATGCAAAGTGCTTTGGAGAATTTTGGGAGGGTTTGGAGGACTTTCAGAATGTTTTGTGAGGTTTTATAAAGGTTCAAAGTTGGTGAATGATGGGTGGAAACTATGATACTCCTATAGGAAATCATGTACAATGAAATAGGGCCTAAGGGGATGGCACACGGTTAGCCACACAATTTTTCCAAACCATGTGGCCACTAAGGAGAAACCGTGCAAAGTGGGATAATTGCCTTTTTCTCAGTTGGTTCATGGTTTGTCTAACCATGTGGTCCAACCATGGGAGGTGTCCCTTATGATAGATTATGGTGCACATTTAGCACACATTTTTCCTAACTATGTAACTAATTTTGCATTGATTAAAAAAATATCCATAATAGTGGATATAGGTTAAGATTAGTCTTTAACCCCAATTTTTTATCCATTTCTACAATAACTAAAACATTATTCCTTCTAAAGGTTGTGGAACCCTTCAACATTGATTCCTAAATTATCTAGAGGATCTTCATGGTGTGTGGATGCCAGATTATCACTGTAAGTCTTCATTTATGGTAGTTTTTCATGATTTTTCTTAGATATACTTCTCTCTCTCTCTATTTATTTCATAGATATATTCCATTGCGGATATATATATATGTTAGTTTATTCAAATAATGGTTATTTGTTTCCCTTTTGATGATAGGGGAAGAGATATGAGATGGGTTTTTTGAGATTAAACTAGGTTTTATTGGAGTTTTAGTGTCGTTGTTCATTTTCGTAATAAATCTCAAGGTAGGGGGATTCACTCTTGACTCCTCTTGCTAGAACTAGAAGGATTTATTTCAAATTGATTATTATTTTTTGAAATTGGTTGTGAAATGGTGATTCAATGTTTGGTGGAAACCTTCTTTTGTGACAGTTTATAGAATTGTGAAAATTTTGTGTTTTGGTAAAAGGTGAATTTTGTAACATGATTTTAAAATTATGATTTTAAAATGGTTTTTTGGTTTTTATGCATGAAAAAGGGGTTTAAATAAAATGTTTATTTTATTGAAATGGTTTGGAAATGATGGATCTAGTATGTTTTTTCTTAAATGGTAAAACGTGTGTGAAATGGGATGAATATTGGTCATGAAGTACCACCATCAAAGGGATGGGTAATGGACATGAAGTTCCACCATCAATGGTAAAACCAAGCTTGTGGTGTGGATGTTTGTGGTTGTGTGATATGGAATCAGTTATTCCAATTTAATTCATTGAATGGTTGGAATGACTAGTTTGGTTATTTTCTATGGAAAATTTCTTTTTTTGGAAAACTGTTTGATATGGAAATTGTGTTATCTTATAATATAAACTATCTTAAATTGTTTTATATAATTGTTTTTATAAATGTGCTAACATTTTCTTTCTAGTGTAATCATTAGGGATGTCATTTGGGGAAATCCTACAGAGTTTGATTACTCACCCCTACTTTGGAACTTTAGTTCATTGGTAGAATTTTCTATCAGGATACAGGTAATAGAAAGGTGTCACATTTCTTTAGTGGTGAATCATGATACTTGGGATGTTTTGGTGGAGTTGGATCATAGATCATATTTGGAGCTATTTATTCATTCATGGATTCCTTGAATTTTTGGTTTTGTCTTCTGCTCAGTACTTTGATAATATAGTCTTCTTTTAGTGTACTTCTTAAAGTTTGGTTTTGATATCAACGGTATTGCCTTGAGTTTTTTTTACCATGTTATCATGCATCATGTAGTGGTATTCTTTTTATGGAATGTTTTGTTGAGTTGTTTTATTTAAAATTAAAAAATAATCCCCTGTATATTAATGAAGCCCTTCATATTTGTCTTTTGCATTTGGTGCCTTAAGGATGTCACATAAGGCTAAGTATTGTTCCACTTCCTTCTCAAGACAATGAGGAGGGGTGGGATGTTACATGTGGTATCAAAAGTATTATCAATCTTGGTCCTTCCAAAAATCATTGTGGAATAAGTGGTATCATATTCTTAAGTCCTTAACTAAAATGTTTTCATCGGTGTTTTTGGTTTTGGAGTTAAATTCATTTTGGTCAATTTCATGTGTTGGGTTATTAGAAAGGAGTCAAATTGTTAGGAATTGAAATTTAGAGCATAAAAAGTCACAGATAACCTTTTTATTCTAAACTTCAAGTTAATAAGGATTTGGGTACATACGTGTTTTGGAGACACTTATGGGATTTGGAATATCATTTTCTTGGGTTTATCCAATGAGACGATCATGACATGCATTATAGATTTAACTTCCCACTTGGAGTGCATATTTAATTTTGAGTAGTGATATATGATTTGGTAGAAAACTAATGATTTTTAAAAACTCTTAATGTTTTTTTCAAATGTGAGATTTTTAAGAGGCATGAAATGGATATTTTGAAAATGGTTTTATATTCAGAAGTATGGTGAAATTTTCAAAATATCTTGAATACGAAAATGTTGAATTTTAGGAAGAAATGTTTTTATTTTATGATGTGGTAGAATTTGAAATTTTTAAGACTTAATAATAAAGGGGGAGTAACTTAAATATCTAACATCTTTGGTTTAATTCTATGATCGTTAGCGTAATTCTAGTACTATAACCTATACGTATACTTAACCTTAGGGACATCCCTAGACATACCTTAGAAATATCTCTAGGGATCTCACTAAAGTTCTCGCATCCTTGTTTCCAAAGGTTAACTAATCCTTTCCTCTGATACCAACTGTAGAGACCCTAAGCTTAACGTACAATGACATTACATTACTTTTGTGGAATACTTAGTACATAACAAAAACACACACACAAGGACCATAATAGTTTAGTGTCTTTGGAAACTCGGAATATAATCTTCTAATCATGGTGAAAGATATTCAACATCTCCCATAAAGATATTCCTTTTTTTATACCTAAAACCTTTCTTTATATCCTGGGGAAAATAAAACATAAAAGGGTGAGCTCAAATTCTCAGTAAGGGTAAACAAAAGAAATATCAATCACATCATATTCATAAGAACATAACATTTTGGAAATCTTAACCCGCAAAAGAGATCATAATATCATAACATGGGATAAATCATAATAGTGAAATGTAATCCCAATAATCATAACATAAAACATGAAACTTTGTGGAATACACACATAATCATAGGGAATTATTTCTTATTAGTCAAGACTCATTGCCAAGACTATCTTAGTGGACAAAGTCTCTTTCTGAACCAAGTTCACTCCACATTTCAGTTCTGTTTCACTGAACCGGTATAACCTACCATTCCAGCCATGTCTATCTCATGAGATATAAAATCTTTACCCAATGAAATGGAGGGAGATAGGTGTCCCACCCATCTCATAATGATACCATTCTTATGTGTGCCACAAAATCATAAACCATACATCATAGCATAACCCATGTAAAAAAATGGGAATCTTTAAACATCGTGACATCATAAAAGAATTCATATAAGATAAAAAAATTCATAAAAATATTTCCATCACAACATAATCAAATCCATGTAATAATAGGGATAGAAACAGAACCCTTTATTATCTTATATGGAAAATAATTTTGATAAAACATTTGATCTCCATTCTTGAGGAAAATATCCTTTCTACTTCAAAAACATTTTTCCTTTATTAACATGTCATACAATTTTAAACTAAAATAAGTTGATTAAAAATAAACATGAAAACTTGTAAAGGAAGATTCTTGGATTTTTTGTTTTAAAAATCCATTCATTCCATATAAGTTAAAAAAGCATTATTCTCGTACTTTTGTCGGAAAAGTCAAAAAGTAACTCGTACGAAAAACGACAAAAGATTTCTTTCATATATTTTACTAAAAAATCACCGAAGGGTAAAATTGGATTTAAAAAATTGTAGGTGGATGGAAATAATATTACATATTGAGGAAACATGGATGTGGATTATAAAATACACCCCAGTAAATTTCAAAGTATAAACAATCTCGGATAAAAATGAGATTGTGATATTTCTCTTACCTTAGGCCTGATTTGCTTCATAAGTGTCTGAACCTCCTATATAATGATTTAAATAATGTCATTGACTTATTCCAGAACCATATTCATTGTTATGATATCATATATGTTTCACTTATGACTTTATATTACCCGTTCTTTTGTAAATTCCAAGTTAAAGCAGCGTTTTGGGTAAAATCATTCCATTTATCATATGTGTTTTGACTTGTCGTTCTTGATATTATTACTTATATCCTGATTTACATAATTTCAGGATGTAAAACATGATTTACATATATTCATCATATACATATATATTATAGGTTGATAAAAGGAATGAAATACACCGTTCATGGACACGGTAGGCCGTACGTACGCATGAACGCTGTTTTTGTTTCCTTATTGAATTGAATGAAACTAAATAGACGACATACATATATATATATATATACATAAATCCAGTAGCATTATTATTTCATATATTTCATTATTATTCATTAAATAATCTTTATGATCATTCATGTATGGTTAACATGGAAAATGAATCTCATCGCGTCGTGGAAACGGTAGTCCGTACGTACGCACGAGCGATGATATCATTTCCATAATCATTGAATTGAATTGGAGTGGATGATACAATATATCAGAATCAGTATGATGTTATAATAACTATTTATATTTATTATTTACACCATTATACCCATCCAAGTAAGGTGGTGTTGGAAAAACAGATTACACCACGACGTGGAGACGGTATTTCGTACGTACGCACGCGCGGTGATTTCGTTTTCTGTAGGATGGATAGATGGTGAAATATGGTTGTTTCATACTTATAATAACATATAATTATATTATTGATACTGATGTTATTACTTCATAATGAAACAACCTAATAAGAAGAAGTGGAAGAATAAATAAAGTTGAAAGAATTGGTAACGGACATTACCTCTTCTTTGAAGCACCTCTTTGGAGATCTCCTTTTAGGGAACTAAAATTGGTCTTTGAGGAAGACCAGAACCTCTAGGATGTTTCTAGGGAAGTGTATAAGAGAAATGGGCATGGTTTTGCCGAGATTGAAGGCTCAAAGTGGTGTGAGGAAGAGGAAGGAGGAGGTACCCTTTTATAAGGGAGGAGAGGGGTACCTTTGGAATAACTAAAACTATTATTTTATTATAAATTTAAATTCGGTTTTAAATAGCTCCAAATTGATTTATTTCGAAGATAAGGTGGTTATGGGTCGAAATTATCTCATACAATAGAATTTAGATAAGTTTAGGTTCCTATTTTAACCTTATCATTTAGATTTAACATTAAGTTAAATAATTTTACTTTTACCGTGTCTTCTTGTGTTCTTATACTATAAGATTAATAAACTTACTATAAGAAGACCAAAGAACCCAAAGTTGTTTATTATTAATATATATAACCTTATCTAAGTCATTTGGCCGAACCTTAGATTTTTAGGAATAAAATAACAATTAGTAATATAATATTTATTTTAAAAATTATTATATGTCAATTTTGACACTATTTCGTAATTGATTTTTGTGATAATCATAACAGAATGATTAGTTCGAAGAAAGTTAATTAAATAAATAATAAAATGTCATATTAACCTATAAAATTAGTTTAATTCATAAAAAGTCTTATATTACATTTATTTGGGTATTTATATCATCAATTATGTCAATATTTCATTAATAAGACAATTATTGCATCATCTTTGTGTCATAATAAATGATAATTATTTAATCCCTAAAAATTAAAAATAAATTCATATGATGTAGATAATTGTATTATCCTTCTGTATAATATTCATGTTCGAAGTTTCATGAAGTGTATCACTAAATTAAAATTATTATACTTATAAGATTTAAGAAAGTGACATGTTATCACATTCTTTGGTTTTAATAATAATTAAATTATGTTCATGGAAAAAAGTCCATTAAATGAATCTAATCCGACCCTTAGGTGATATGGGTCGACTTTTTGTCATCCAATAAGATTTTGACACATGTTAGGGTAATTTTATAATATTATATTTACCCTTAATTACCCGATTTATCTTTAACTATGGTAAATAAAATTTACCGTAGTTACTATTCATAATTCCCAAAAATAAAAAGTAGCTTATTAACATAATTTGGATCCACTGATTCAAGATATGGAATCCATTTTTCCAAATTCAATACACAAAAGTTTCAGAAATTAAATTAAAATTAATCCCGTTGTCGAAAGAAAACGGGTCTTTCTTTAAAACATTGCAAAAGATTGAATTGATTTATCCTAGGAATTCAAGGTAGAATCAATGCTAATGACATAAATTATATTAAATGGTAAAAATATATTCTATTTATACTTTAAAACCATTCAATATTATAATTTAACCATATAAATTATTGCGATGAAAAAAATTGTTTTTAATTAAAATATAGCGTGTTTTTACTATTCATCAAAATATGAAAGTTACCAGAATAATATGAAAAATTTATCCAAAGTAAATTTTTATTTCATGATTCCAAAGAAAAATTTTATTTTGTCAAATTTAACTTATAAACATGTCAAAAACTAGATTTAACGTGGGTGCACCATCAAAAGGCGGCAAAACTGCATTTTTTGAAAAATACTTATTTTACCCGAAAAATTTATTTTGTTCTTATACCATGTTTTAGAAAATGTGTAAGACAAATAATAATGTTATAAGATTAAAAATTTAGTTAATACTATTCATAATGGCTAGTTCATAATAATATTATAATAATATATCATTGTTTAGCGAAACTCGGTATTGCGTACAACACACGCTATCGCGGAAGGTCGCGCTTGCGTGTAATGCAAGGCAAGTCAAGGATGTGTGTTGTGAAAGCTTATTTTGGTGTAGCGTACAACACAAGACATTAATGAAATTAAAAAGAATATTTTTCATAAAATCTTGGGGTGTTACATTCTACCCCCCTTAAAATGAATTTCGCCCTCGAAATTCATCGGGGTTATAAATGGTTTACTACTCGAAAGTTTGTTTAATAGAAACCCACATCGTAAAAAGGAATACCCAAACATGGCATTAAAAACTAAAGTATGAAATGTAATGGTTACCCAAATTAACTCATCACTGGGTTTCCACGTAGTAGAACATAGGTGAAAATATGGATGTGGAAGAAAAATCTAACCATCAAGTTCTGATGGAGAGTGGTAGAGAACATGGATATGAAATAGCCAACAATCACAAAGCCATAGATTTGTGATGATCTAAGCTACCATCTGATTCATCAGATATAAGGGCACTAGGACAACATTTTTGGTTTTTCAAGATCATTTCCCTAAAGTTGGTGAATTAAAAGAAATACTTACATGATTTTGGTACGATTTCACTGTTGTTCATGCTTTGAACAATTTCCACTTCATCTCTTAAAGAAATGAATTTGAATTTGTTATTCATGAAGTGTTAATAGATCATGTGATAGAATTATGGGTTATTCCATCTGTTTGAAACAAAAGGTTAGCAAAAGTTATCAAATATACAGAATTCCATCTATGGTGAGGTTAATCGTATACGATTCCAAAAATGAACTTATAATTCATATATCATACCGCGTAATAAAATAAAACTAGTTTCTACTAACCAGGGACTTCCTATAGGCCAGTGGTAGGCGATAAAGGCCAGTCGCACTTCGGTTGTGGGTTCGATTCCCACAGCCTTGTCCGACGCGATGGGTTGTCGCTCGTCCTGCAGGTTGTCCCTTTTCTAAAGCTATATTACTATAACATCCCATCAATAATATCGAAAAAAAATATCTATCCTAACTTATGTCCAACATAATCCATTCCAATCTTTTGGCTTATCTAAAATACTTCGGTCCAAGCTCATAGTATAAAGAAAATTATTACTTGAAATGTCACATAACAATCACATGAATGCCATCATTTATCCCCCATATATCATAAGATATATCTTGTTGGTCAAATTACAAACATGTGAATACCTTAATCATGTATTCTCTTGAAGAATGAATACCCATTAATTGAACCATAGTGAAAACATGAATGCAGTCAAAAGTTAACTCTTTCCACATACCAAAATCCAAAAATTCTATATACTCAAACCATGATATAACCTTCTCCTTATATCAGTCATCAGCTCATGAATACGGTCAAACATTTCATTTTCTCGTTTTCCTTTCATTATGCGCATATCATCTTTTTTTTCAAAAATATCTCAATCACATTCTATGGTTACCAGTAACATTGAAAACCACAATAGACCAATACATAAATATTCCAATATTCCACGATACTATATACAACATTATTTTGGAATCCCATTACATAAACACTTAATCATTCCACCACATCGTTGTCATATTCAACATCGCCAATAGTGATCGCATGTGACTTCCCTTTTTCTTTTTCCTTAAGTGGTTGCTCATGTCGATCATCACTACCCATTGTATTAGGGAATTTATTAGCATAATACCCCATTTCCTTGCAATTGAAGCATTGAAGTGCTGGTGGTGCGTTCTCTACAGTCTTTTTTTTATTCACATTTTTAGATACCCTTTTTCCATTACTTCGACACTCAGCTGCTCGATGACCTTCTTTTCCACACTTAAAACATTTTCTAGTCCCTTTAAGATAATCTCCACCATGCTTCTTTCCACACTTTGAGCATAAGGAAACATTCATCTTCTTTTCACCATTATTCTGAGATTTCTCCTTGAACTCCATCTTTTGTTTCTTGTCGAAACTATGAGATGGATAAGTAACACTAACTTCCATTTCTACCTTGATAGCACAACGGACAATTTCTTCATATCTACTGAAGTCTCTTATAGCTAATGTCGTTCGAAGATTTGGTTTTAAGCCACTGAAGAATCAATCAACTTTACTTTCAGGTTGGATGATAAATCCAGATGAATACCTTGCAAGCCTTGTAAAATTCGCTTCATATATACCAACAGATTCATCATCCTTTTCATTTAGTTCAAGAAACTCCTTCTCCATCTTTGTTAGAAGAATACGAGGGAAGTACTTATTGAAAAATAAGTTCTTGAACTCATCCCATTCCAAGGACTCAATTTCATCTCTTGGCCTCGTATTCTTGATAAGATTCCACCATTGATCAGCATCACCTTCCAGACGATACACGGCTAAGATGACGTTATCATGTTCAGAACATTGAATAACTGAAAATATCTTTTCAGTAGTACTGATCCATTGTTCAGCAACAAGTGGATCAGAAGACCCACTAAATGAAGGTGGACGTTGCCTCATAAAGGACTCAATAGAATATTGTTCCCTTCTCTCCTCATTTGGAAGTCCAGAATGATTCATAGCCTGTGTAAGTATGCCAATAAGATTTTTCACTCCATCTCCCATAACATTTGTTTGTTCAGGAGGACAATCATTGCATTGTCCATTACATTGATCAACACGGTTCCTTCGAGTTCCAGCCATCGTCTAAAACCCAAAAAGAATAGTGTGATAGGTAAAAATCATAATAAAGGGGGAGTAACTTCAATATCTAACATATTTGGTTTAATTCTATGATCGTTAGCGTAATTCTAGTACTATAACCTATACGTATACTTAACCTTAGGTACATCCCTAGACATACCTTAGAAATACCTCTAGGGATCTCACTAAAGTTCTCGCATCCTAGTTTCCAAAGGTAAACTAATCCCTTCCTCTGATACCAACTGTAGATAACCTAAGCTTAATGTACATTGACATTACATTTCTTTTGAGGAATACTTAGTACATAACAAAAACACACACACAAGGACTGTAATAGTTTAGTGTCTTTGGAAACTCGGAATATAATCTTCTAATCATGGTGAAAGATCTTCAACATATCCCATAAATATATTCCTTTTTTTATACCTAAAACTTTTCTTTATATCCTGGGGAAAAGAAAACATAAAAGGGTGAGCTCATATTCTCAGTAAGGGTAAACAAAAGAAATATCAATCACATCATATTCATAAGAACATAACATTTTGGAAATCGTAACCTTTAAAAGAGATCAAAATATCATAACACGGGATAAATCATAGTAGTGAAATGTAATCCCAATAATCATAACATAAAACATGAAGCTTTGTCTCATACACACATAATCATAGAGAATCATTTCTTATTAGTCAAGACTCATTGCCAAGACTATCTTAGTGGACAAAGTCCCTTTCTGAACCGAGTTCACTCCTCATTTCAGTTCTGTTTCACTGAACCGGTATAACCTACAGTTCTAGCCATGTCTATCTCATGAGATATAAAATCTTTACCCAATTCATTGGAGAGAGATATAGGTCCCACCCATCTCATAATGATACCATTCTTATGTGTGCCACAAAATCATAAACCATACATCATAGCATAACCCAGGTAATAAAAATGGGAATCTTTAAACATCGTGACATCATAAAACAATTCATATAAGATAAAAAAATTCATAAAAATATTTCCATCACAACATAATCAAATCCATGTAATAATAGGGATAGAAACAGAACCCTTTATTATCTTAGATGGAAAATAATTTTGATAAAACACTTAAACTCCATTCTTGAGGAAAATATCCTTTCTACTTCAAATCCTTTTTTCCATTATTAACATGTCATAAAATTTTAAACTAAAATAAGTTGATTAAAAATAAACTTGAAAACTTGTAAAGGAAGATTCTTGGAAATTTTGTTTTAAAAATCCATTCATGCCGTATAAGTTAAAAAACATTCTTCTCGTAATTTTGTCGAAAAAGTTAAAAAGTACCTCGTACGAAAAACGACAAAAGATTCATTTCATATCTTTTACTAAAAACTCATCGAAGGGTAAAATTAGATTTAAACAATTGTAGGTGGATGGAAATAATATTACATATTGAGGAAACATGGATGTGGATGATAAAATACACCTCAGTAAATTTCAAAGTATAAACAATCTCGGATAAAAATGAGATTGTGATATTTCCCTTACCTTAGGTACGATTTGCTTCGTAAGTGTCTGAACCTCCTGTACAATGATTTAAATAATGTCATTGACTTATTCCAGAATCATATTCATTGTTATGATATCATATATGTTTCACTTATGACTTTATATTACCCGTTATTTTGTAAATTCCAAGTTAAAGCAGCGTTTTGGGTAAAATCATTTCATTTATCGTATGTGTTTTGACTTGTCGTTCTTGATATTATTACTTTTATCCTGATTTACATAATTTCAGAATGTAAAACATGATTTACATATATTCATCACATACATATATATATTATAGTTTGATAAAAGGAATTAAATACATCGTTCATGGAGACGGTAGGTCGTACGTACGCAGGAACGCTATTTTCGTTTCCTTATTGAATTCAATGAAACTAAATAGACGACATACATTTATATATATATATATACATAAATCCAATAGTAGTATTATTTCATATATTTCATTATTATTCATTAAATAAACTTTATGATCATTCATGTATGGTTAACATGGAAAATGAATCTCATCGCGTCGTGGACACGGTAGTCCGTACGTACGCACGAGCGATGATATCATTTCCATAATCATTGAATTGAATTGGAGTGGATTATACAATATATCAGAATCAGTATGTTGTTATAATAACTATTTATAGTTATTATTTACACCATTATACCCATCCATGTAAGGTGGTGTTGGAAAAACAGATTACACCACGGCATGAAGACGGTATTCCGTACATACGCACGCGCGGTGATTTCATTTTCCGTAGGATGGATAGATGGTGAAATAGGGTTGTTTCTTACTTATAATAACATATCAGTATATGATTGATACTGATGTTATTACTTCATAATGAGACAACCTAAGAAGAAGAAGTGGAAGAAGAAATAAAGTTGAAAGAATTGGTAACGGACATTACCTCTTCTTTGAAGCACCTCTTTGGAGATCTCCTTTTAGGGCACTAAAATTGGTCTTTGAGGAAGACCAGAACCTCTAGGATGTTTCTAGGGAAGTGGAGAAGAGAAATGGGTAGGTTTTGGCCGAGCATGAAGGCTCAAAGTGGTGTGAGGAAGAGGGAGGAGGAGGTTCCCTTTTATAAGGGAGGAGAGGGGTACCTTTGGAATAACTAAAACTATTATTTTATTATAAAGTCAAATTCGGTTTTAAATAGCTCCAAATTGATTTATTTAGAATCTAAGGTGGGGATGGGTTGAAATTCTCTCATCCAATAGAATTTAGACAAGTTTAGATTCCTATTTTAACCTTATCATTTAGATTTAACATTAAGTTAAATAATTTTACTTTTACCGTGTCTTCTTGTGTTCTTATACTATAAGATTAATAAACTTACTATAATAATCCAAACGAACCCCAAGTTGTTTATTATTAATATATATAACCTTATCTAAGTTATTTGGCCAAACCTTAGATTTTTAGGAATAAAATAACAATTAATAATATAATATTTGTTTTAAAAACTATTTTATGTCAATTTTGATACTATTTAATAATTGATTTTTGTGAAAATCATAACAGAATGATTTGTTCAAAAAAAGTAAATTAAATAAATACTAACATGTCATATTAATTTATAAAATTATTTTAATTCATAAAAAGTCTTAAATTACATTTATTTGGGTATTTATAACATCAATTATGTCAACATTTCATTAATAAGACAATTACTGCATCATCTTTGTGTCATAATAAATGATACTTATATAATCCCTAAAAATTCTAAATAAATTCCTATGATTTAGATAATTGTATTAGCTTTCTAGAGACTATTCATGTTCGAAGTTTTATGTAACATCCCATGTAAGTAATAAATAATAGATATTTTTATATATGTCTATTAATAAATTATATAGTGTTTTAGAGGCTTAAAATGAAAATAAATTCAATCTTAAGCATGGAATACACTAATATTTTTAAAAGATTGTTTTACTGCCTTTTGATGGAAAACCATTTTTGAATCTATCTTTTGACAATTTTATAAGCTATGTTTGTCAAAATAAACTTATTATTTATGATTTAGACATCAAAATTTACTTTGTGTGAATTTCTGGTATTTTTCTGACACTGTTCATTTTTTAATGAATAGTGAAAAATACTGCATTTTACATCAAAACTGCTTCTTAATCTAATTTATTTATATGATTAGATTATCTTTTGAATTGGTTTTAAATTGAAACCATAAAATATTTTTACCATTTGATTCAATGGTGGACTTTGGAATTAATTTCACTTTGAAATTCGACATAAACAAATATCAATCTTTTGATATATATTGTTTCTTAAAAACACGCTATTTGTTTTGACAGCGGGAGTTAATTATTAAATTAATTAATTCTACTTATATTCTTTGAATTAGGTAATATAAAAATCATTTTTGAATTCTGAATATCGAATATAGCTTAGAGTGAATTTTTGGTAATTTTCTGAAAAACTCCAATTTTTGATGAATAGTGAAACCACTAAGTGGTAATCAAGCAAACTGATTTTTCAGTTAAATGAAAGTTTACCACTAATGTGTATTGAATTTTGAAAATCTGACATACATGGTTTTCATTAGTATATAAAATGTGGTTCAATGGGATGAAAATAATTTTTTGGTGAATAGTAACTTTTTTTCATTAATCGCGATTAGAGGTAATTAGTGTAGTTTAAGGTAAAAATAATGCTTTAATAAAATGAGATGAGCTTGACACATGTCCTAACCCTATTGTTTGTGTCATGTCCGACCAAGACAACCCATGGGTCGATTTAGGGGACCCCATAAAGCCACTTGGGTGAGATAATGACTTTAATGCATTTTTTAAATAAAGGTGAAAATGACACTAACATAAATTGTTTTACTAAAACAATTTTTATAATGGGTTATACTAATCATATTTTTGTCTATAAATATTAATTAGAAATCTAAAACGATTTCCTACATCATATTATTTTTTTTATAATTTTTAGACATTAAATAAATTAAATTATATATGACATCATGATGATGCAGCGATGACCTCATTATTTAACGATTAAAATAAAATGGAAAGATAATGTAATATCTAAGACCTACACTTGTCCGAAAACTATTGGATGGGAATATTTCGAAGCCTTATCATCTTATCTTCAAAATATATCAATGTGGGACCTTAGAAATTCGAAACACTTTTGAAAATAAAATAATAGTTTCATGATTTCCAAAAGTGCCCCTCCTCTCCTCTTATAAAAGGCCCCCACCTCTACCTCATTTCACACACTCCTAAAGCCTTTGGCTCGGCCATCCCCTGCCCATTTACTCTCTCTACATCCCTCTCCTCATCCTAGAGGATTCTCTTTGGGCAGAATCCTTTCAAATGAATCCTTTAGGCTCAAATCAAAAGGAGTTACACTTTTAAAGGTAATTCATTCTCTCATGTTCATTTGTTTTATTTTGCTTCTCCAACCCCATAAACTCTTTTTATTTACTTCTTTTGTAACAACACCAGTATCTTCAATATACTAGGATGTTGTTATAAGATTTATTCGGGCTACACTCTCACACAACTACATCAAATGGTTAAAGAACATACGGTTTCTGTGGATGGTGAAATTCTACCTCCCGAAACGATGATTGTTCAATACTCATTTAACACCTTCCAAGGTGGCCATTATGATGTCACTATTTTTATATATGATATATAATATGTCTATTATTTTCTTAAGCTTCTGTATTTTTCATTTATGGAATACCATTATTGTTTCCATTATGGGTAAACACGATATCTTCATTTTAGGAAGTGCGGACTACTGCCTCCTGAAAGTGATTTGATTCGTTAACACCATATGTGGGATGTGTAAAGGATAAAGTTAATGATATTATATATGTTATTATACTGGAATTATAATATACTCTTATATCATTATGATTCCATTCCATAAAATATGAAATAGAAATGGAAGTAGCGTTCATGCGTACGTATGGCTTACCATCTCCATGAACGGTGCATTTCATTTCTTACCTCTAAATGTGATGTAATATTATAAATACATGTATATGCTGAATATATATGATATATATGTTATCCAAATCATTAATATAATTCTGGATATAACTAACCTTTGACCAAATTAACAACATGTAAGTGTAAGAAGTCTATTTTTGACTTAAGAACCAAATACCGACAAAATGAACATTATTAACTTAAATGATTACATGATGTTCATAACATGGTATAAAAGGAATAATGAACTTGAAAAAGGTTCTTAAGAAAGTAGAAATTAACTCAAGTTTATTATTCCGGAGATTAAAGAACGGTCGTGTCAAGTCGGATACGAGGTATGGGACTTCGTCTCAATCTCCTTTCATTGAGGCATATTATGTTTTATACACAACCTTCTTTTATACGGTGTATAAAGCCCTTTTACTTTTATGTTTATTCAAAAGGAATATTTTTTATACGAAGTGTTTACTAAATGACAAAAGGGAATGTTTTTGTCGTACGTATACGGCGACAACGACTTCTCCGCCGTCGTGACCGTTATTTGAGTTTCGGATTCCTCTACAAGCCATACCTTCTTTTTAAAAGAAAAATAAATACCATGTTTTACTTTTCTTTTATTTTTGTATTGAAAATGGTTTTCATAATGATTTCATATCAATGTGTTGTATTGATATCTTGTGATTGAAAGGTGGAAATGTTATTTTTCCTTTATGCATGTTTTATGTGATACGATTATGTTGAGGTTCTTGGGCATTATTATGAAGACGGGTGGTTCCATGATAAACTAAGGGTGGGTGACCCCGATATAGCTCTCCAATGCATTGGGTAATGCGAAGGAGTGAAACGTTAAGGTTTATCCGAAGATATTTAGGGAATATACTGTGATGGGTATTCCAAACGTAACCAAGAGGGTTACTCCCTACGTAAGAATGTTATGAACGCCTCAAGTTACCTTTATGTCTTATGATTTCTATGATTTAGTCATGTTTTGATGAGGTATGTTAAAGTGCTTATGTTTTATGGGTAAAGTATGATCTCATTCTTATGTATATATGTACCTATGTTTCCTTTCCATATTTTTATATCCCTTACTGAGCTTTTTATGCTCATCCCAAGTTTTTTTGAAATGTTTTTCATAGGTCAAGGGAAAGGTACATGATATGATGATTGGGTCAAGGAAGTGTCAAGAAAGAATCCATGTTTTATTTTAAATATGTTTCCATTGATGGAAATGAAGAATAGTATCTTTATGTAACCACTTTGTTTATATGTGGAATGTAATGCAAGTTTTATGATCTAATTCTCTAAAACTCTAAACCTAAAAAGATCATCAATGTGTAATCTTATAATAACTCAAGATTAAGTGAGGTTTAAGGTTGGGGCCTTATAGTTGGTATCAGAGGTCGGTTTAGATAACTTTAGGAGTTAGAATTCTATTAAATTATTATCCAAAAATATTTTTTTTGAAATGATATAGCATTTAAAGATTACCATGTTGCTTCATCTAAGACATGTTTGTTCAGAATGGTTTTCCGCAGAGGAAACAGGGAAGCAGTGCTAGGAAGGAATACAGAAGGAAATAACCTTCCGAACTAGTATCCTGAGATGGTCGAAATTGGAACTGAACAGTTTGTTGTAGTAATGGCACAGTTGACTCAAGCGATAAATGGTGGTGGTATCCATGCACGAGATTAGCTAGATCAACCGCAAAGGAACATGTCAGCGGTGGAACATTTCATGAGGCAACATCCCCCATCATTCAGAGGATCATCTGACCCTGTGTTAGCTGAAGGGTGGATTAAAGCACTAGAGAAGATTTTCGATGTCATGGGGTTTTCAGACGATCAAAAGGTTAGTCTTGCTATTTACCGTTTGGAGGGTGAGGCAGATCAGTGGTGGTATATGGTTAAAAATATCAGGGACGCTGATGAGATTGATGCTCTTGACTGGGATGAATTCAAATGTATGTTTCTTGAGAAGTATTTTCCTAAGGCTGTTCGACTTAGGATGGAAAATAAATTCTTGTAATTGAGGCAAGAGGAAGACTCAGTGGCTGTCTATGAAGAAAGGTTCACTCGGTTGGCAAGGTATGCTTCAAATTTTATCCGAGACCTTGATAGTAAAATCAATCATTTTTACTCAGGATTAAAGCCAAAATATCGAAGGGCATTATCTTCCCGTGAGTTTAAAAGTTATGAAAAGCTTGTTCGATGTGCTGAGAAGGTGGAAATGGAGTTTGCCGATGATCAAATTTTCTATAACAACCAACACAAGAAGAGACCGAGGTGGCAGGAGAAAGGTAAGAATTCTTCAAAAAAGTCTGGTGGTAAGAAAACTAAATTTCCAGTTTGTGATAAATGTGGAAAAAGGCATGCTGGGGAATGTCTTCTGAATTCTGGAAAGTGTTACCGATGTGGTAAGATGGGACATAAGGCTCATGATCGCACTGAAAAGGATCAAGGTGAAGGTAAGACCAATTTTGATTTACAGTTAGTGAAATGTTTTAAGTGCAATGAGATGGGTCACTATGCAAATGAGTGTCCGACAAAGAGCTTGAGTGATGGGAAGCAGTTAGACTACAAGAAGAAAGGGGTGGTGAAATCCTTTGCAACTACTTCAGCAGATGTCGGGCTGTTAAATGAAGTTTTATCAGGTACTTTGTTTGTTTTTTCAGATTATGCCAGTGTGTTGTTTGATTCGGGGTCTACACATTCTTTCATCTCTGAAACCTTTTCTACTAAAATGGGAATACCATCTCAAGAAATGACTCATGAACTTTTGGTAAAAAACACCTGGGGAAAATGTTGAGGCAAAAAGAATTTATAAGAATCTTTCTATCCTTATCTTTGGAAAGAACCTACTTGCAAACCTTATTGTTCTACCTCTAGTAGAGTTTGATGTTATCCTGGGTATGGATTGGCTCTCTATTTACAATGCTAAGACTGACTTTAGAGATAAAGAAGTTTCTTTTCAGAAAGACTTTCAGTTTGTGTACAAGAATGAACCCTTACTGTTGATAACTTATCAAGAGGCCGAGAAACTTGTAAAAGATGGAAATGAATGTTACCTTGCACACATCATTGAAAATAAAGGAACTGTTCAGATTAATGGTGTGCCAGTGGTAAATGAGTATCCTGATGTTTTTCCTAATGAGTTTCCTGGAATAATACCGGATCAGGAAGTTGAATTTAATGTCGACTTAGTTCCTGATGCTAAGCCAATTTCAAAACCCCCTTATCGAATTGCTCAAATTGAACTTTTAGAGTTGAAGGAGCAATTGCAAGATTTATTAGAGAAAGGTTTCATTTGACCTAGCACATCACCATGGGGTGCTCCTGTTTTATTTGTTAAAAAGAAAGATGGTTCTATGAGACTTTGCATTGATTATAGGGCCTTGAATAATATCACTGTTAAGAAAAAATATCCTTTGCCTCATATCGATGATTTGTTTGATCAGCTCCAGGGAGCTCAGTTTTTTTCAAAGATTGACTTGAGATCGGGGTACTATCAGCTGAAGTTAAAGGAAGAAGATGTTCCAAAGACCGCGTTCTGTACAATATATGGCCACTATGAATTTGTATTAATGCCTTTTGGGCTAACCAATGCACCTGCTATATTCATGGACTTAATGAATAGAATTTTCCATGAGTTTTTGGATAAGTTTGTGGTGGTTTTTATTGATGATATTTTGGTGTTTTCTAAAAGTAAAGAGGAGCATGAAAGTCATTTAAGGATTCTTTTGAAAACCTTAAAAGAAAAGAAATTGTATGGAAAATTCAGAAATTGTGAGTTTTGGTTGCAACAAATTTCTTTCCTTGGTCACATTGTTTCTAAAGATGGGATAACTGTTGATCCTGCAAAAAAAAAGTTGTGGAAGACTAGCCAATACCCACAAATGTAATTGAGATTTGTAGCTTCGTTGGTTTGGCAGGATATTACCGAAGGTTTGTTAGAAATTTTTCACGGTTATCTAATCCAATGACTAAGCTAACTCGGAAGGGTGTTAAGTTTATCTGGACAAAAGAATGTGATGATTGTTTTCAGGAATTGAAAAGAAGATTGGTGAATGCTCCAGTTTTGGCACTACCTTCCAAGAATGGTGAGTTTGTTATCTACAGTGATGCTTCATTGAAAGGACTTGGTTGCGTCCTAATGCAGAATGATCAGGTAATTGCTTATGCTTCACGACAGTTGAAAACACATGAGGTAAATTACCCAACACATGATTTGGAATTAGCTGCTGTTGTTTTTGCTTTGAAAATTTGGAGGCATCATTTGTATGGAGTAAAGTGTGAAATATATACCGATCACAAAATTTTAAAGTATATATTCACTCAGAAAGAATTGAACATGAGAAAAAGGAGATGGCTAGAATTAATCAAGGATTATGATTGTATGATTAACTACCTTCCGGGAAAAGCAAATAAAGTGGCTGATGCTTTGAGTCGAAAAAGTAATGCTTCATTAGCAATGTTGCGTTTGGAACGTGATCCTTTGGTTAAGGATTTGATGAACTTTGGAATAGAAGTTTTTGGTGCAGGTAGTTCTTCTGTTTTGTTTCAGGTGTCAGTGAGGTCATCTCTATCAGATAGAATCAAGCAAGCAAAGAAGCAAGACAGTGAGTTGCAGAAAAAGGTAGAGCTGGTTCAGAAAGGTAAGTTGCCTGAATTCAACATTGATAATGATTTCGTTTTGAGATTTGGTAAGAGATTGTGTGTGCCTTGTGATTCACAGTTGAAGAGAGATTTGTTATGTGAAGCTCATAGTTCTCCGTTTTCAGTTAATCCTGGAAGTACTAAAATGTACAGAGATCTGCGGGAGTATTACTGGTGGGATGGAATGAAAAGAGATATTACTGATTTTACTGTGAAGTGTTTGACATGTCAACAGGTTAAAGCAGAGCGGCAATTACCGAAAGGGATGCTTCAACCTTTACCAGTGCCAGAGTGGAAATGGGAGAATATATCCATGGACTTTGTTGTGGGATTACCGAAGACATCTCGAGGTAATAATGCAATCTGGGTTATTGTTGATCGCTTGACCAAGTCTGCTCATTTCCTTGCTATACGAGATACTTTCTCTCTTGATCAACTTTACCATTTCTATCTTAAAGAGATAGTCAGGTTACATAGAGTTCCTCTCTCCATTTTATCTGATCATGATCCCAGGTTCACTTGTAACTTTTGGAAAGGACTTCAGAAGTCGTTGGGTACTGAATTAAATTTTAGTACAGCTTTTCATCCTCAATCAGATGGGCAGTCAGAAAAAACAATTCAGACTTTGGAGGATATGCTACGTGCTTGTTCGATGGATTATTAGGGAAGTTGGGACCAACATCTTTCTTTGGTTGAATTTTCTTATAACAACAGTTTTCATTGCAGTATATAGATAGCTCCATTTGAGGCATTATATGGCAAACGGTGTCGAACTCCAGCTTTTTGGGATGAAGTAGGGGAAAGGAAGCTGATGGGACCATAGTTGGTAGAAGAGATGGCAGAAAAAGTTCAGTTGATTTAGAGACACATGAGAACAGCTCAGAGTAGGCAGAAAAGTTATGCGGACAACAGGAGGAAGGATCTCTCTTTTGAGGTAGGTGATCATGTTTTTTTCAAAGTTTCTCCATGGAAAAGTGTTATGCGATTTGGTAAGAAAGGAAAGCTAAGTCCAAGGTTCATTGGACCATACGAAATTCTGGAGAGAGTTGGATCAGTTGCATACCGAGTGGCTTTACCTCCGAGTTTATCTCAGGTACACAACGTTTTTCATGTTTCGATGTTGAGAAAGTATATGCCAGATCCATCTCATGTTTTGAGTCTAGAGGTAGTTCAGCTGGAAGAGAACCTATCTTATGAGGAACAACCGGTCTAGATTCTTGACCACAGGAAGCAAGTGTTACGGAATAAGGTGATTAAGCAGGTAAAGGTTTTGTGGAAAAACCACATGATGGAAGAGGCAACATGGGAATCTGAAAATGCTATGAGGGATAAGTACCCCCATTTATTCGATAAGTAAATAAATTTCGGGGACGCAATTTTCTAAAGGGGGGAAGGATGTAACATCCCAAGTAAGTAATGAATAATAGATATTTTTATATATGTCTATTAATGAATTAGATAGTGTTTTAGAGGCTTAAAATGAAAATAAATCCAATCTTAAACATGGAATACACTAATATTTTTAAAAGATTGTTTTACTGCCTTTTGATGGAAAACCATTTTTTAATCTATCTTTTGACAATTTTATAAGCTATGTTTGTCAAAATAAACTTATTCTTTATGATTGGGACATCGAAATTTACTTTGTGTGAATTTTTGGTATTTTTCTGACAATGTTCATTTTTTAATGAATAGTGAAAAATACTGCATTTTACATCAAAACTGCTTCTTAATCTAATTTATTTATATGATTAGATTATCTTTTGAATTGGTTTAAAAGTTAAACCATAAAATATTTTTACAATTTGATTCAATGGTGGACTTTGGAATTAATTTCACTTTGAAATTCGACATAAACAAATATCAATCTTTTGATATATATTGTTTCTTAAAAACACGCTATTTGTTTTGACAGCAGGGGTTAATTATTAAATTAATTAATTATACTTATATTCTTTGAATTAGGTAATATAAACATCATTTTTGAATTCGGAATATCAAATATAGCTTAGAGTGATTTTTTGGTAATTTTCTGAAAAACTCCAATTTTTGATTAATAGTGAAATAACTAAGTGGTAATCAAGCAAACTGATTTTTCAGTTAAATGAAAGTTTACCACTAATGTGTATTGAATTTTAAAAATCCGACATACATGGTTGTCATTAGTATGTAAAATGTGGTTCAATGGGATAAAAATAATTTTTTGGTGAATAGTAACTTTTTTTCATTAATCGCGATTAGAGGTAATTAGTGTAGTTTAAGGTAAAAATAATGCTTTAATAAAATGAGATGAGCTTGACACATGTCCTAACCCTATTTTTTGTGTCATGACCTACCAATAAAATCCATGGGTCGATTTAGGGGACCCCATGGAGCCACTTGGGTGAGATAATGACTTTAATGCCTTTTTTTAAATAAAGGTGAAAATGACACTAACATAAATGGTTTTACTAAAACAATTTTTAGAAGGGGTTATACTAATAATATTTTTGTCTATAAATATTCATTAGAAAGATAAAACGATTTCCTACATCATATTATTTTTTTTATAATTTTTAGAGATTAAATAAATTAAATTATATATGGCATCATGATGATGCAGCGATGACCTCATTATTTAACGATTAAAATAAAATGGAACGATAATGTAATATCTATAACCTACACTTGTCCAAAAACTATTGGATGGGAATATTTATAAGCCTTATCATATTATATTTGAAATATATCAATGTGGGACCTTAGAAATTCGAAACACTTTTGAAAATAAAATAATAGTTTCATGATTTCCAAAAGTGCCCCTCCTCTCCTCTTATAAAAGGCCCCCACCTCTACCTCATATCACACACTCCTAAAGCCTTTGGCTCGGCCATCCCCTGCCCATTTACTCTCTCCACATCCCTCTCCTCATCCTAGAGGATTCCCTTAGGGAATAATCCTTTCAAAGGAAGTCTTTAAGCTCAAATCAAAAGGAGTTACACTTTTAAAGGTAATTTATTCTCTCATGTTCATTTGTTTTATTTTGCTTCTCCAACCCCCTAAACTCTTTTTATTTACTTATTTTGTAACAACAACAGTATCTTCGATATACTAGGATTTTGTTATAAGATTTATTCGAGCTACACTCTCACACAACTACATCAAATGGTTAAAGAACACACGGTTTCCGTGGATGGCGAAATTTTGCCTCCCGAAACAATGATTGTTCAATACTCATTTAACACCTTAAAAGGTGGCCATTATGATGTCACTATTTTTATATATGATATATAATATGTTTATTCTTTCCTTAAGCTTCTGTATTTTTCATTTATGTCATACCATTATTGTTTCCATTATAGGTAAACACGATATCTTCATTTTAGGAAGTGCGGACTACCGCCCCTGAAAGTGATTTGATTCGTTAACACCATATGTGGGATGTTTAAAGGATAAAGTTAATGATATTATATATGTTATTATACTGGAATTATAATATACTCTTATATAATTATGATTCCATTCCAGAAAATACGAAATAGAAATGGAAGTAGCGTTCATGCGTACGTACGGCTTACCGTCTCCATGAACAGTGCATTTCATTTCTTACCTCTAAATGTGATGTAATATTATAAATACATGTATATGCTGAATATATATGATATATATGTTATCCAAATCATTAATATCATTCTGGATATAACGAACCTTTGACCAAATTAACAACATGTAAGTGTAAGTAGTCTATTTTTGACTTAAGAACCAAATACCGACAAAATGAACATTATTAACTTAAATGATTACATGATGTTCATAACATGGTATAAAAGGAATAATGAACTTGAAAAAGGTTCTTAAGTAAGTAGAGATTAACTCATGTTTATTATTCAGGAGATTAAAGAACGGTTTGGTCAAGTCGGATACGAGTTATGGGACTTCGTCTCAATCTCCTTTCATTGAGGCATATTTTGTTTTATACACAACCTTCTTTTATATGGTGTATAAACCCCTTTGACTTTTACGTTTATTAAAAATGAATCTTTTTTATTCGAAGCGTTTACTAAACGAAAAAAGGGAATGTTTTTGTCGTACGTATGCGGCGACAACGACTTCTCCGGCGTCGTGACCGTTATTTGAGTTTCGGCTTCCTCTACAAGCCATACCTTCTTTTTAAAAGAAAAATAAATACCATGTTTTACTTTTCTTTTATTTTTGTATTGAAAATGGTTTTCATAATGATTTTATATCAATGTGTTGTATTGATATCTTTTGATTGAAAGGTGGAAATGTTATGTTTTCTTTATGCATGTTTTATGTGATATGATTATGTTGAGGTTCTTGGGAATTATTATGAAGACGGGTGGTTCCGTGATAAACTAAGGGCGGGTGAGCCCGATATAGCTCTCCAATGCATTGGGTAACATGAAGGAGTGAAACGTTAAGGTTTCTCTGAAGATATTTAGGGAATATACTGTGATGGGTATTCCAAACGTAACCAAGAGGGTTACTCCCTACGTAAGAATGTTATGAATGCCTCAAGTTACCTTTATGTCTTATGATTTCTATGATTTATTCATGTTTTGATGAGGTATGTTAAAGTGCTTATGTTTTATGGGTAAAGTATGATCTCATTCTTATGTATATATGTACCTATGTTTCCTTTCCATATTTTTATATCCCTTACTGAGCTTTTTATGCTCATCCCAAGTTTTTTTGAAATTTTTTTCACAGGTCAAGGGAAAGGTACATGATATGATGATAGGGTCAAGGAAGTGTCAAGAAAGAATCCATGTTTTATATTAAATATGTTTCCATTGATGGAAATGAAGAATACTATCTTTATGTAACCACTTTGTTTATATGTGGAATGTAATGCAAGTTTTATGATCTAATTCTCTAAAACTCTACACCCGAAAAGATCCTCAATGTGTAATCTTTTAATAACTCAAGATTAAGTAAGGTTTAAGGCTGTGGCCTTATATTTTATGAAGTGTATCACTAACTTAAAATTATTATACTTATAAGATTTAAGAAAGTGACATGTTGTCACATTATTTGGTTTTAATAATAATTAAATTATTTTCATGGAAAAAAGTCCCTTAAATGAATCTAATCTGACCCTTAGGTGATATGGTTCGACTTTTAGTCATCCAATAGGATTTTGACATGTGTTAGGGTAATTTTATAATATTATATTTACCCTTAATTACCCGATTTACCTTTAACTATGGTAAATAAAATTTACCGTAGTTACTATTCATAATTCCCAATGATAAAAAGTATCTTATTAACATAATTTGGATCCACTGATTCCAAATATGGAATCCATTTTTCCAAATTCAATACACAAAAGTTGCAGAAATTAAATTAAAATCAATCCTGTTGTCGAAAGAAAACGGGTTTTTCTTTAAAACATTGCAAAAGATTGAATTGATTTATCCTACGAATTCAAGGTAGAATCAATGCTAATGACATACATTATATTAAATGGTAAAAATTTATTCTATTTATACTTTAAAACCATTCAATATTATAATTTATCCATATAAATTATTGCGATGAGAAAAATTGTTTTTAATTAAAATATAGCGTGTTTTTACTATTCATCACAATATGAAAGTTACTAGAATAATATGAAAAATTTATCCAAAGTAAATTTTTATTTCTTGATTACAAAGAAGAATTTTATTTTGTCAAATTTAACTTATAAACATGTCAAAAACTAGATTTAATGTGGGTGCACCATCAAAAGGCGGCAAAACTGCATTTTTTGAAAAATACTTATTTTACCCGAAAAATTTATTTTGTTCTTATACCATGTTTTAGAAAATTTGTAAGACAAATAATAATGTTATAAGAATCAAAATTTAGTTAATACTATTCATAACGGCTAGATCATAATAATATTATAATAATATATCGTTGTTTAGCGAAACTCGGTATTGCGTACAACACACGCTATCGCGGAAGGTCGCGCTTGCGTGTAATTCAAGGCAAGTCAAGGATGTGTGGTGTGCAAGATTCTTTTGGTGTAGTGTACAACACATGAAATTAATGAAATTAAAAATAATATTTTTCATAAAATCTTGGGGTGTTGCAAAGAATATTCATCCATTTATACACATTGATGATATATTCAATCAATTGAGGGGATCTGATTGGTTCTCAAAAATTGACTTTAGATCAGTATATCCCCAATTGTTGGTTTAGAAGGAGGATATTCCAAGGACAGATTTATGGAGTAGATATGAACATTAAAAATGTGTTGTAATGCCTTTTGGCTATAAATATTCACCAAAAATCTTTATTTAATTGATTAATTTGATATTCCATAGATATCTAGATTCTTTTGTGGCGGTGTTTGTGGATAACATATTGGTGTATTCACGGACAAGGGTTGTGAATGAACAACACTTTGTGGCAGTGTTGGGAATCTTGAGGGATCATTTTTTGAATGAACAATAATCAAAGTGTGATTTCTGGATATAATAGGTAAATTTACTTGGACATGTAATCTCTGAAAATGTGTTTCTATAGATTCAGAAAAGATAGATGTTGTGATCTCTTGGAAACTGCCAAAGAATTTCTTTGAGATATGCAGTTTTCTTGGTCTAGTCGATTATTACCAGTTCTTTTTTTTTTTGATTTTCACAACTATATTCACCTAAAAAATATTTGAAAAGGAATAATTTTCCATTCCAACAAGACGGGGAATGTCAGATGTCTTTTCAAGATCTTAATGTTTTCCTTACATTAGTAATAATCTTGTTTTTTCTGGAATTAGTTCAAGGGTATATGGTTTATTGTGATGCTTCATGATTAGGTTTGGGATGTGTTCTTATGAAAAGAGATCATTTTTTTCATATTGATCAAGTAATTTTTGGTTTCATTATATAATCTACCCAACACATGATTTTTAGTTAGCTTCCATAGTCCATACTTTGAAGACTTGGATTCATTACATTTTTTGTGAGAAATTCGATGTGTTTACAGATCATAAGAGCTTGAAACGTATTCACTCATAAATGGATTTTAACCTAAGATAAGTAATATGGATGGAGTATGTCCAAATTTTTTACTTCTTTCTTAATGTATACATCGGGTATAGGCAAAATGGTAGTAGATACATTAAGAAAAAGAGGCATACCAAAGAGGCATATACTTATTTGAAAAAGAGGAATTAGAGCAGTGGAAATTGATGTCGTTCATCACTGATATGAACATGGATTGTGAATACCAAGGTTATTTTGTGGTTTTTTATTTATTTTTGTTTGTTCCTAATTTGGTGAATATTGTTAAAGAGGCATAGGCATATGATGTAGAATGTGTTTCTATGAGATAAAATCTCAATGGTGGGGAGACCATTAAGAGATGGAAGTTGGATAAACATTCAGTGTTGTGTTCAAAAATTAGAATGGCATACCTATAGATTCTCATAAAAGACATATTCATGATTACCACCATTCAAGATGGTTTGTTCACCATTAAATACAAATGATTTAAAAGAAGTTGAATTGGTGGTTTTGGTGGATAAGTATGAAAAGGATGGTGGATGAGTTTGTTTCAACATGATGAACATGATAGAAAGTTAAGTTAGATCATCATTGATAAGTATGTATGTTGAATTGTTTACCTTTTCTAGTTTGTAAATGGGAATAGATAGCTAAGGAGTTTTTAAGATGTATCCCAATAATGGTTTAGAAACATGATGTCATATGGGTGATCATGGATCAACTCACAAATTCAACCCATTTCATCACTATTTGTGAATCTCAAATAGTAGAGGACTTGCCAAAAATATGTATTTGGGAGGTGGTAAAGAGGAATGGCATACCACGTTTGATAGTATTGGATAGAGACTCAAGGTTTGTATATAATTTTTAGAAATCCTTATAGAAATACCTTATACTCAGTTGACTATGAGAATAGTGTATTATCCTAAGATGGATGGGAAATACAAATGGAAGATAAAAACATTGGAAGACACGATGTGGGCTTGAGTAATGGATTTTTTTGGTTCATGGGAGGAGAACATACCATTAGTGAAGATATCATATAACAATAGTTATCCGGCCTCAATACATATAGATCCTTCTAAAGCTTTTCATGGATATCCTTGTTGTTCTTTACTTTATTGGGTGGAAACCGATGATACATGGCTAGTTGGACCAAGCATTGTCCAAGATACAATGTAGAGGATTCAGTTGATCTAAAAATGGATGTAGATGGCTCAAAGTCATCAAAAATCGTATGATGATCATAGTCGATGGACATTATCATTCGAGGTGAGTGATCATGTGTATTTTAGGATCTCTCCAAGTCTTGGACATTATTGTTTTGGAAATCAGGGAAAGTTATCTCTCAGATACGTAGGCCCTTTTGAGATACTTGAGTGGGGTGGTGAGGAGGAATATTGGTTGGCATTTCCACCATAGTTCATTGTTTTACATAATGTATTTCATGTATCTCAGTTGAAAAATTATCATCCTGATCAAAACATTGTCATTTAATGGGATCACGTTACCCTAGAGTTGGATGCTTCATTATTGCATGTTCTAGTATGGATTGTGGAAAGGAAAGAGAAATTCATTCTTAGAAAAAGCATTGTAATAGTGTGGTTTTTATGGATACATGTTTAAATTCATGAAGATAATTGGGAATGGGAGAAATAAATGAAATATAAATGGTTGTAACTCTTTCATAAAAATATTGTTTCTTTACTTTATAGGGACATAAAGGCCAGTGTTGGGGAGAATGTAACACTCTTAATTTTAATTAATTAACCATTTATTTATTCTTTTTAAGTATGTAATGTTCTTGGGTGATGTTTGGGAGGTTTTTGTTATGACCCATCCCCCGGGGCCCATGATGTGACTACCCCAAGCCCGCCTTCCATAGGCCAGGGGTTGGCGACTAGCACCGAAAGGCGTACTCCCTAAAACATGAATTCATTGCCTTTAAACCTGTACAAACACACAGACTAGGATGCAACAAGATGAAACCATGAAGTAAATTTATATAGTAAAAAGTGTACTGAAGTAAAAAGGGGTCAGAATACAAGCCCAACTGAAAGGTACAAGTACAACTGAAAAGAGAAAACACCTCATGGATCATCCATCGAGGATCCTACCTAAAGGGTAGGTACATATCACATCCACAACACTCCATGTTTGCCAGTCTCCTCCACATACCAGCTGGTCCTGGCACCCTCAAACCTCAGCTCAGCTGCTCGTTGTCTGTATAAGACACAACAAGGTGTGGGCGAATCCCACGTAGGGGTGAGTATAATAATGCCGAGTAGGGACCTCGAGACCACCAAAGGTCTCTCAAAGTTCCAAAATGGAAATCCACAAATCATGATATCAATCACAAAGTACAAAACATTAGAAATAACTCAAAACGATTCTTATCTCAAACCATGTTTTTAGTGAAGTATAGAAGTATAGATGATTAGTCATGAAGCTAGATCAATGTATTCTATCAAGAGGAACTAATTCTAACCATACGGAGTTTGACCCACATAGGATTGATAAGTAACTAACTTTCTAAATGACCCACACAAGATATGACCAACACAGGATCAATAGGAAACTAACCCACGAAATGACCCACACAGGATCTGACCCACATAGGATCGATAGGTAACTAACCCCCGTAATGACCCACACAGGATCTAAACCACACAAGATCGATATGCGATGACCCACACAGGATCACTGAGTGTTGACCCACATAGTATTGGTATTCTCTAACCCACACAGGATCATTGAGCACTGACCCACACAAGATCGGTGGTGACCCAAACCGGATTTCTCGGTACTAACCTCTGTATGATTTGTCTCCAACTTCCGCTTCACTGCTAGCCATTGGATTCCTCGCACGCGGTGTGCTCAAGTTTCGTAGAATCTTCCATCAATATATCAGTCATACCTTGACAACCACTAAGCTCAACAAAGTAGTAACCCAAAGGACCACTATGTCTTATGGGTTCCAACGCGACAGACAGCGTGCCAATCGGACGCTCGGTCTGTGAGTTATAAGCATTTTAGTTCCGGGGGCTCGGTTGGATTCGGGTTTTATCCAACCCAACCATACTCTAATATTCTCCAAAATTCAAGTGGTTTATAACAATAGGATATTCTCAATCCAAGGATCCCAATGCCGCAGATGGTTCTTCAAGCAGACGCCCGGTTCTCAAGAAATGGCCCTTTAAGTGTTTCTGGGCCCGGTTGGGCCCGGGTCGGGTCCAACCTGGTCAGACTGACCCGACCTGACTTGGTTTGGGTCCAACCCAACTAATCTGAGCCAAGGTCCAGCCCGACCCATTAGTGGGGGTGGCCCGACCCGTGAGGGGATGCGGCCCGACCCGTTGGCGGCGGCCCGCTCTGCAGGCGGCCCGACTCGTTGGCAGCGACCCGCTGGGCAGGCGGCCCAGGCGCATGAGGTGCACCCCGTAGGAGGGTGGCCTACGGTTCGATGAGCTGTGAAAGGGGGGTGTCCCCCCCCCCCCCCCGGTATCCCGAATGGGCTAGATTCCATTTGTATTCTAAAACATTGGTGCCACGTTGGCGTCGCCCAGTCGCCATAGAATACGCCGGAGGCGCGGGTTCTGCCTCCTTCGCTATGGCCTCCTGCTCACCGGCAGCATGTGATGGCACGCCGCCCTCCCCTTCCATGGTTGGCTGATGAGTCGGCCGCCTTCTCCAACTGTCGTGGCTGATGATTCATGGTCCCTTTCTCACCAAAAGTGCGTGACGGCACGCCGTACATTCTCCACGGTTGGCCGGTGTCGGCCGTTCCAATGACTGACGTGTCTTTGTGTCATGGCCTCCTATTGCGGCGTGCGTCAGTGCACTACCTTCTTCGTAGATGGCCGGTGTCGTCTCGTTGGCGACATTCCACAGAGAAATAAAGGGTGTAGAAAAGTATCGGAGGGTCCAGGATGGGTTTGTTAGGCCCACACCCTCCACTTTAGCTCATAACAAGAGGAATAATAAAGGGGATCAATAAAATTACTTGAATTAAATAGGAACCAAACCCCTACCTCAAAAACCCATTGGAGAGCTTCCACGATTGAAGGTGGATCAGTGATCTTCGTTCCCACCACAAGCTTCCAACGATACCACTCATACGTCATCCTTCAGTTTGAGGTTCGATGTATCTCATCACTTCCTTCTAGAACCAGCTCTTTCTTCCAATTTTTTGTCATATCAGCACATTACCATCACTTCGCTGCTTGGTGAAGTTGTGTCAATACCCCTCGCCAAGTTCCATATATATAGGAGAGGGGAGGGTAAGTAATGACATGTGGAATTAATAGGGGCTCCTTAATTAAGAACCTTTCTAATTTCCCAATGATGTTTTTACTTAAGATTGAAAAGTCAAGCCATTTAATGGCTTGACACATTGCTATCCCAACACTCCATTGTCCGTTGGAGGATAAGAATGAAAATAAAATAATAATTTTTTTATTCTATATCTTTTAAAAGCCTAAAAATATATCTTTTTTTCTAGACCTACTATAGTCAAAGTGATGTCTCTCTTAAGCAAATCCTGGCACTGTGGATTCAATGGTTCCCTCAGATTTTTAATCTGATCACTGATTAAAAAGATATAAAATTCCACTCATGCATTTATAGAACGTACCTGAAAAAAAGTTCAGAAAATTATTGGCATTTTCCTTCAACCTGCGTCGGTCGAGGTTAGGCTCCACCTAGGGAGAACATTCCACAACGAACTCAATGGTACTCTCTTATTTTCAATCTGATTTACCATTTAGAATTTATGGATTTTAATAATAAAATAATTGTAACTTAATTATTTCATTTACGACCAAAAACTAACCTCCACTGTTGGCCGGTGCCGGCTAATGTTAGTATCTTCCCAAAGAAAGCATTCCATCACGAGATCAGTGGTAGTCTCAAATTTTTAATCCTAGTTACCATTCCTGAGTTATAAGCATTTGAAAAATAAAATAACTTTATTTAATTTTTTATTTAAAGTTATGCCATTTTTGGGTTTTCTAACAGGAGCCATGCACCGACTAAACTTAAGTCACGCCTAGGGTAAATCTGCCATCCTGAATGCAATGGTGCCCTCATATTTCTGATCTGGGCACCTTTTTAAGAGTTATTCCACTTTTTTAGGAATAAAACTCAAGCATTCTATTTAATGTTTGAAATAAAAACTATGAAGGATCATTTTGGGCACTCCGGGCCTCGGAATCGTGTGCTGTCAGATTTAGCAATCATGAAATAATTCCATATAATTAAAAAAAATTATATAAAAATTCTAGGACATTACAAGTTTGGGGAACTTTTGGAATGTTTTGTGTATTTTCTAAAGGTTCACAATTAGTGAACGATTAGTAGAAATAGTGAAACTCATATATAGAAAATTGTGCATAGCGAGACAGGTGCTAACGGGATGGAACACAATTAGGTGAAAGGTTTTTCCAAACCATGTCACCACCAAGGGGAAACCATGAAAAGGTGGAAAGTTTCTTTTTTATGGTTGGTTCAGGGTTTTTCTAACCATTTAGGCCAACGGTGTAAGCTTTCCTTTGAGACAGAGGCTAGTGCACGGTTATCACATGGTTTTCCTAACCGTGTGACTAACCATGCATGGTTTAAAAACAATATCCCCAAAAAATGGATCTAGGTTAGGATTATCCTTTAACATTATTTTTTGATCTATTTCATCGCTAAATTTAAACAATTCCTTCTAAAGGTTGTGTAACCCTTCCTTATTTATTTGGAAGTGATCTGGAGGATTCTCTTTGTGCGTTGAATCCGAATTCTCATGGTATGTCTTTGTTTATGGCAGTTGGTGGTGGTTTTTATTAGATATACTTCTATCTCTATATAGGTTTCTTATATATTGTCCATTTCGGATATATATAAGGTGTTTTATGACATATTTGTTTAGTTTTTCCCTTGTTGATGATAGGGTAATAGATCTATCGTTGGTTTTTTGAGATTCGGCCTGGTTTTATTGGTGTTTTAGTGTTTTTCATCGTTTTCTCCATAAATCCTGAGGTAAGTGGATTCACTCTCAAATCATGCTGCTAGAACATTAATTCTTGATTTCAAATTGATTATTTTTCATGAAATTAGTTCAGAAATGGTTGTGAAATGTTTTTTTGAAACCAATATTTCATGATGTGTTATGGATTTTCGGAAATTGGGAGTTTTTATAAAAGGTGAATTTAGTAACAAGATTTTAAAATCATGTTTTTTAAATGGTTGTTTGGTTTTGATGTAAGAAAAAGGGTTTTCAATAAAAGTTTCATTTTTTTAAAATGTTTTTTCGTAGATTTATTTGGTACGTGGTTGGATTAAATGGTTAAGAATGGGTGGAATGGGACGAATATTGGTCGTGAAGTACCACAATAAAGGGGATGGGTAATGAATGTAAAGTTAAATTGTCAATGGTAACACTAATATTTTCTGTTTGGGTGTGTTTGGGTGTGTGATACTGAAGGGGTAATGCCAATTCAATTCATGAAATGGTTGTAATGACTTGTCTGGTTCTTTGACTTAGAAAATTGGGTTTTTTCTAGAAAACTATTTGATATGGAAATTGTGTTATATTCGTATATAAACTATTTTCAATTGTTTTATATAATTTTTTATATATTAATGTTCTAACATGTTCTATCCTAGTGGCTTGAGTAGGGAAGTAATTTGCGAAAATCCTACTGAGTTTCATTACTCACCCCTGATTTTCAACTTTGGTGATTTTGCTGATATTATCTATTAAGATATAATTAAAGGAAAGGTATCACATTTCTTTAGTGATGGTTCATGATACTTGGGATGTTTTGGAAGAGTCTGTGCATGTATCATGTTGGGGGATGTTTATTCATATATTGGAGTCCTTGAGTAATTTGTTTTGTCTTCCATTGTGTGCTTTGATAAAGTAGTCTTCTATTTTGGTACATGTTAAAGTTTGGTTTTGTTATAAATAGTATTAACTTGAGTTTTTCTACATTTTTATCATGCATCATGCAGTATTGTTTTGTTGTGGCATGTTTGGTTGTGTTTTTTATTTATAAAGGGAAAATATTCCCCCATATTTTAATGAAACCCATGACATTTATTGCATGCCTTTAGAGCCTCGGGGATGTCTCTTAATTCCATGAATTGTTCCACCATCATCTCAAGAGAATGAGGAGGTGTAAGATGTTACAAAGAAAAATCAACTTAAAATTAAAGAATTAAAATTCCAGAAAAATTGATCTAGGTCTATGGTGAGAAAGGGGTGTCCCTGAAGCACTAATTTGTTGATGTTTGTTGGATGTTACTTTCTGAGCTCAACCAGATGGAAAGGGAAATTTATTAAGACTTTGATAATTCAATAAATGGTGATAAAATTTTATTTTTAGATTAAACAAATTATTGAAATCAAATAAACCATTTTATTAAAACTAATTATATTATTGGTTGAAACCCATGTAGTGCTAGTTTTTAGGTCCCTAACAGAACTCCCCTAAAAATATATCCATGGTAACTCAATGGGTGTGGTTTTTAAAGTAGGAACCACTATATACTGACAGACCAAATTTTTATGAATGAAAAATAAATATGGGAATATAAACATCTTGGAAAATAACCTAATACTTTATGAATTAAAAAATTCCCTTGAAAATACTCCTTATCGGAGCGATACATCATGGTTTCCACTTCATAATTGTTTGCACAATTGATGAATTTCACCCTATCCTAAAGAAGTATCTTAAAATTGGGTGTTTCATGGGATTTGGGAATATTATAAAAAACCTATTATTTATTAGAGAATATTAAATGATCAAAAACAACATTGTACATGGTTGAGTTTTGATGGATATATTCAAGGCGAGAATTATGAGTTTCTATTTGAAACAATTTTATAGAATTTGAATTTGGTTCTGAATGATCTTCTACTTTTATCTCATCTAAAAGATAAAATATACTTGTTTTAAGTTCATAAGTCAATGAATTATCATAGTTTTAAAAGAAACAAAAGATTTTTATTTCAACCTCCATCATAAAAAATTATACAACAAGTTGGGTTCTCTTTTCATTTCCCAGATTTAGAGGTGTATGATTATTAACCACAAAAAGATCACTTATCTCAACCTCTTCAAATTCTTGCTTGTGTGAAAATTTTACCAACTAATTTTTTAAAATATGAAATTTTTCTTTCAATTACATGAATAATTTCATCACTAGAGCTGATAAATGGGTTAGTAAATTTATCACTTTTTTTACAAATCAGTTTTGAATTCATAAATTTCACCTTTTAAAAATTCAAAAATATTTTCCCCTTTATTTATCACAAGTTCTAATAAGTTCTCATTCAAGGTCACTAAAAATGTGAATTTATTCCTTTCCCCTCTAGATAAATCATCTAACAATTCTCAAAACTCCTCATCATTATGATACATTAAAAACCCATTTATTATTCTATAAAAAACATGTAACTCATCATCATTTAATCTATTATAGAAACATAGTTACATAAATCTTAAGGATATTCCATTATCGAGACATTGAACTAAAAAATATTTGAACCTATCTTATGCCTCACTAAATCTCCCCTCCTAGATCTTAATAATGTTTGTCATTAAAATCATGTAGTTCCCATGTATTTGAATGGAAATTCTATACATTTTTTAAAAATACCATATCTATGATTAAAGTGTAAAGTGACTAAACAACAACATTAATTTAATAAGAACATCCAAAGAACAAAATATTTCAAAACAAACTATAGAAAAGATACAATTTCGGTAGTATTTTATAATAATTTTCAACATTCAAGGACAATAACTGTATTTTAATTTTTTTCTATTTTGTTTTAAAAAAAATTATTTTTTTATTTTTTTTAAACCCTAGGACAGTCACACCAAACTTCCCTAGCAAAGACACCAAAATTTTAATGGTTCGAAGGTCATTATAGCTATAACATTTTCATTTGTACTCATACACTAGCACAACCAATAAGGGTCAAACCCAATGAAAGGAAGGTGAGGTGTACTAGGGATTTATTAAATGTTCTAAACTATAGGAAACACATAATGAAAATAAATATTTGAAAGAGTGAAATTTTTTAAATAAATTTGATGTAAAATACAATGTTAATTTTTTTAAAAAATAACTATATTAAGAACAATAACATGCCACAGCATTATCAAGATAACATTCATTGAATAAGATTAGAGTAAAAATAATGTTGGAAAATAAAATCACTATTCAACAAATAACTGAATTCCTAGAAGTATCATAATCCCCCTCAAGAATTATTAATACTTTCTTAAAATTTCTCATATTTCCTCAAGATATGTGATCAAATAGATGATTTGTAGCTAAGTGGGAATAAATCTAGAATAATAAAATTTTAACAATATTGGAAAATTAATTTTATTGGTAAATTAAGAATATTTCATTTTTTAAGGATGTAAATATGAACATTTGGAATTGATAAAAAACAGAAAAAAAATTTAAATGGGAAATGAGATCTCATCTCCCAAGAAAAAGTATTCTTTCTTCAGTTTATCTATATCTCTCTCATCCAATGAAGCTTTATCTCATTATCCTAAAAAATATCTCATACTCTTGGATTCAAAGAATAAGTATTATTTCCAATCTCTATGTAACATCCCATGTTTTTAAAAGAAATCACTATGTTCTATAACATACATGATATACCACATTTAGCTTAAATGAACATCTTAATATTATTAGGATAGTTATCACATATCCATTATAATATTGGCAATTAAAAGGATAAACTGAATTATGAAAATATGGTTGACACATGTTTATATAATGATTCATTGTTTACCAAATTAATTAGGAAATTAAATAAAAACCAATTGAATATAAAGGATGCGTTTTTATGAAAAACTATTTAAATGCAAATAAGTGAATTTATAAAATAATAAAATCTCTCTTGATGGATTTAATTAATGAAATATATATTTCATATATTGAATTTAAGATTTAAAACTCATCTTATATGTTTTATAGACATCATAAAAGAACAAATTAAGTTTTTTGAATAAAAGAAGTATTTTTCAAAAAAATGCAATTTTATTGCCTTTTGATAGAGAACCCATATTAAATCCAATTTTTTATAAGTTTATTTCTTATATTAGACAAAATAAACTTATTCATGGAATAATGACATAAAATTTTACATTGGTTAAATTTTTGGTATTTTTCTAATTAAATTTATATTTTAATGAATAGTGAAAAATACGGCATTTTAACTCAAACTTGCCTTCTCATCTAAATTATTTATATATTTGTTTTAAAAAAAGTTGATGCCTTGGTTAATAAGGACCAAATCACAAATATTATTAAAAAATAAAGATTACAAGAATCTAAAAAATGGGATCATATTAAAATATTTTTCATGAAAGGAATGAATAGCAATAGGAAGGTCTTCGAATGAAGTAATGTCCTGATTGAATCCCATGTTGGCCAGAACATCTGCAATCATATTTGCTTCTTGATAAAAATGTGGGATGATATAGTTAAGATTGATAATATAATGGTATCATTCCATCCAGCGGGTAGTAATCGACCAAGCAAGGTGGATTGTGCCATTCCAAATTGCTTGGATGATAGTCGTCAAGTCACTTTTGATGCAAAGGTTATTCCGACCAAAGAGTTTGGAAAATATAATAGAATGTATCAAGATCAGCATATCATCTTCAAGGGAGGTGGAAATGCCACATTTACCCATGAATCATCCAAGGATCTAACCGTGGTGATTCCTAAAAACAACACCACACTCTGCAGGTCCCTGATTGCCCTTGGAGGCCTCATCAATATTGATCATGATCCATCCAGGTAGGGGGGCTCTCCATAACACCTCCAGTGTGTGATCCGACTGACATAAATTGCCTTTAATCCTTAGACACCTCAGGATCTCAAATTCATGGATGGTGTTGTGGCGATGTCCCTTTTGAATTGAGGAAGCTTCTTGTATAGCAATGAGGACCCTCATCCGACCTGTATTTTGATTAAATGAGTAATTATTATGAATAATAGCATTCCAATCATACCAGATCACATGGTTGAGCTCAGAAACCACAGCATGGAAGAGGATCATGATTTTCTGAGAGTCATCTATTTCTGCACATTTTTTATGATGAGCTTTGATAGAGTTAATACTCAACCATCGACAGTAAAAAATGTCAAGAATATAGTCCAAAGAGCAGAAATAGTAGCGCAAGAGATATATAGGTGGTTAGAATATTCCCTATATTGTTTATTTATTTTTCATTTTGAGAATAGCTAAATTGCAAAGTATTTTGGGCAATGTTCAGTGGGCACCCTTTTGTGAAAAAGATTCCATATGAGGTTTAATCTCAAAGGTTTTATCCATGGTTTGTTGAAATTTTTTAACCAACTATATTCACTTTCTGAGTTACAGAAATAATGTTTGTAGAATTTTTTCGAGTTGAGAATACAATTATGAGTAGGTTCCCATGTTAACAAATCATTGTTGTGAGATAAAGAGTGGTTCTTAATGACGTTCAGAATAGTGTCAGGAAGGTGATCAGGTTGAGAATTTAAGATGTCTCTAATAGAGATATTGGTATTATCAAGGGTTTGATCCAGAGGCATCATGGAAATTAAAGGCATAATAGTCCATTTTTTCAACCAAAATTTCATGGAGGAGTCTCTAGAGACCATCCATCTATATTTATTCATAATATTGGTGAAGTAGTATTTGATGAAAGGCCAGATTGATGAGTTAATGAAGTTCGAATTGCCCGTTTTATGTTTTTCAAGAAACCTATTTTTGAAAAGGGTAATAGCTTCAGAAGTATTTTGAAAAAGATTCCAAGTGAGTCTTTCTTGAAGTGCTTCATTAAATTATTTGATATTTTTTATACCAATACCAATATTTTCAATGGGTGCGCAACATGTTAACCAAGGTACAGTCACAATTTTTCTTTCTATAATGCTATTGGTCCAGATGAAGTTCTTTAGGGTGGTGTTCATTTTTTTAATGAGGCCAACTGGCCATTTATAGACCATCGTGGAATATACCATCTTGGAAACAATAGTGGATTTATCAAGGTATGCACTACCTGCCTTAGAGAGAAATTTACCTTTCCAAGAAGATAGCAGATTTAAATCATAGTCAACAATAGTCACAAAGTGACACGATTTGGGTCTACCCCAAAAAATGAAAACACCAATATAGGTGAAGGGGATCATACCTTCTTCTAGACCTATGTCAGTGATAATGTTATATATTATTCCAAGAGGGAAATTCTTCCCAAATAGGATGCAAGATTTGTTCCAGCTAGTGGTTTGACCAGAAACATCTTCATATTGTGAGAGCACATTTTTGAGGTTAAGAATGTTTCCTTTATCCCCTAATGTAAAAGTAAGATGTCATCAGTATAAAAGAGATGAGTATGAGCATTCATGTTCCTAGAGACATGAATGGTCTTTAGTTTGTTCTCATCCACCAACTGATTTATCAGACGACTAAGGTAGTCTTCTGCTATCGAGAAGAGAATGGAAGAAAGGGAATCACCTTGCTTGACACCTTCGGTGCATTTAAAATAGTATTTAGGAGAGCCATTGATTAAGATGGAGATAGATGACGAGTTGAATAGGGTTATGATTGCAGTGATATAAGAGGTGTTAAAACCATAACCTTGAAGGACATTGAAGATAAAAATTAAATCCATGCTATCTAAAGCTTTTTTAATGTCAAGTTTAATCACTATGTTTCCTCCCCTGTTAGTTTTATTCCAATAGTTGACAAAGTTGGAGGTGAGGAAAATACAATCTTGAATGGATCTTCCATTTATAAAACCAAACTGGTTCCATGGGACAATTTTTCCCATGAGAGTGGAAAGTCTATTGGAAATGATTTTTGTGATGATTTTAAAGAGTGTCTTAATAAGAGCAATGGGTCTAAACATATGAATCTCAGATGCATTATCCACTTTTGGTATAAAGGTGAGAAAATAATCATTTAGGTCATGAGGGTGAACCCCGTTGGTGAAGAAGGTTTTTAAAATTTTTCAAACATCAATCTGAATCACATCCCAATAATGATGGAAAAACCATTGTTGAACCTATCAGGGCCCGGAGCACTATCATGATTCAGAATAAAGACAGTGTCCTTTATTTCATGATCCATCAGGGTGTTGAGAAGGAATGGGTTTTCCTCATCATTGATCACTTTGGGAATGACCTCAAGTATGAGTTATTTGTTTGTATCAGGACCATTGAAAATGGTTTCATGGTAAGAGATGATATAATGGGTGATGTCATCCTCATTGTCAAGGAGCATGTCCCCATCCATTAAAAGGGTTAATGACCTGTAAGCCTTCATGTTTCTTTGAATATAATTATAAAATTTATTATTTGTATCACCATCTATTAAATATTTATCTTTAAACTTTTTTTTTTCTCATATTTTCTTTGAAAGTGAGCAGGGAGTTATGTTTGACCGCAATGTTTAGTTCTTGAGTTGGATCAGTGTTGAGTTCATAGGTGGTGTTTATGTTTTGAAGGTCATTTATATTTTTCTCATTAATCATGATGTCATTATTAATTTGTTTAGCTTTAGAGTTTCACTATATTTTTAGAGTCTGTTATAGATGTTTTAATTTTATACTACAGTCAAGGACATCATTATTATGAGTCATTGAGGACCAAAAGTTTTGTATGATATGAGAGCACTCTTCATCATAGAACCAAGAATTGTTAAATCTAAAAGTCATATGGGGTTTCATGTCTTTGGTGGAGACACTGACCCGGATGGGTTGATGATCAGAGTTCATCCTATAAAGAGTAATACTGAAGATTGTGTTCCATTTATCTAAAGTAGGAACATTTGTGAAGACTCTATCCAGCTTAGAGGAATCTAAATTGTTGTAGTTCCTTCTATACCAAGTTTATTTTGCACCAGTGAGATTGATTTATGTGAGTTTGTTGTCATCTATTTAGGTCTTAAATTCTCTTGGGTAAATAGATGCATGAGAGGGTCCAATTTTCTCCCGTGAGTAGAGAATGGCATTAAAATAAGCCATAATAAACCATGGTGCATTAATATTAGTGCCAAGGTAAGAGAGGTCATTCCAAATTGTTATTAATTCTTGGTATCTGTTATTAGCATAAAAAATGAGAATAAAATATGTGTGTAATAAATATTAAAATTGCATGTAAAAATCTAATTAGAGATATTTGTAGACATTAATATTCTGTAAAGAGAAGTGCGATAAAATCCATAAAGATTATGAATTGATGTTTTTGGAGATTTCACCAGTAAAAACATAATTTTTTTAAGAAAAATAATATTATTTACAGTCATAGTTAATTTTTGGCTCCTCAAAATCAAATAATAGAGGTTTATGAGTGTCAATCATTCTCTTTAACACAATGAAGGTGTCAGCGTTAGCAATCCCCTGAAAATTCCAAAAAGGATCTTCATTAAAATATAGTTTTGGAGTTAGAAACCCCCTTGATGTTATTAATATTTTCATGACTTATTATATACTCCCTTTAATTATTTTATATGAAATGTGCTTAATTTGTGTGAAATATTAATGTTTTAAAACTAAGTATAATTTTTATCATTTTTAGAAGTAGTCCAATTGAGTCAGTTTACTATTCTATTTATAACTCCCCCCCTACAAATCCAAATTGTGTGTTTCTTATTTTTTAGGATTCCTAATTCAATATAAACCATTTCATTAGAAGGTATCATGGGACAATTTGGCCATTTGAAGGCTCATATGGACCACACAAGAGGGCCTACAGAATCTGTGAAGAAACTAGACCGGCCATGAAGATTTAATTTCTGGGCTCCATTAGGAAGTAAAAATTCCTTTATTCCCTGGAAAAGTTCGGGGTACAATGTATGGAGTCTTGGATAAAAATTTCCATTCCCAAATCCAAAGACAAGGGTCTAAACTGATTAATTTAAACTCATCCCACCATTCTTACTGGGAAATAAAATTAGTACAGTATTCATGACATGTCTCCTGATCTATTAATCAAATCAAGCTGAATTTTTGTAATGTGAAATATTGGATATATTCGGATGAATTTTTTGAAGAAAGAATTCGTATTTGAAGGCATCTTACTCTTCCAAAATCCATTGAAATTCTGACCATCGAAAAGGCATGGATTGAAATGGACAATTTAACGTTGTTTAATAAAACCGCCATAACTTTGGATCCATTGGTCCCAATGACTCCAAATTTTTAGATAAGTCAGAAAACATTAATATATACAACTTTTATTAATGAGATATCTCAATATTTGGCTTTTTGGATGTATAAATCATCAATCAAAGTGGACGGACAGATTGGTAATGCCAACAGTCCACTTCCTTGGGCTATAAATACACCCCCCTAATCTCCTCCAAAGGGGCTGTCATTTCAGATGATAGGAGCACATATTGGAACTACCAACACCTTTACAAAGTCTTGAGAGGACCTTCCATAATCAAGTTTACACTTAGAGACCTTTCCTCCTCTCTTTGTTTTCATTTACTTTTGTGTTCTTCTTTGTTGTAGTCTTGTAAGTCTTTCTTTTGTAATTATATTTTAATGGAAGTTTCTTCTTCAATATCTCTTATTATCATCCACCTTTTTTATTATAATTTTATTTTTAAAAAAATAGTTTAAATATAGTTGAATCCCCTTTCTTTATTTTCCTTTATCATTCAATCTAAAGTTTATTTTTTATCATCATTGTTTGTGTTTGTGTTTGTCACACCAATCTTTTCTTATCCCTTTCTTTTTAATATCTTCTTAATTTATCATCATAATAATTATAACCAGATTTATAATTATTTCAATATCTAAGTAAATTTCTCATTGGGGTGAGTTATAGTTTGGGGATATTATGTGATTGAGATCCTTTTCTCGATGAGTATTCTTTGAGTTAATATTGTGTATGTTGAACTTTATATGTCATGGATTAATGAAATGTTTTGTTTAATATGTGGATTCCATAGATTATTAGAACCAAAAATACAGTACCATAAATAAGTATTGGTAATTATCATAACCCTAATCTTAGTTGCATCTTGGATTAAAGCTTTAATAGTTGGGAATTCCAATCAAAATCATCTTGTGAAGTGGGTATTAATTTAATGCAATATAAAGAAAATATCAAGGATATCATAAGATTAAATCACCAATAATGAACTCACCCTAATATTTATCAATTATTTAAATCAAAAATCATCCATAAATTATTTCATAAACTCATAAAACAACCCCCCCCCCATCAAAATACAGTCAACTAAAAACATTCGACTATTAAAAAAGTATCATCGTCGAGGATTTGACCCGAGGGCTTCTATACACATTAGCAGAGCATTGGAACATTGGCCGGTCGATAGGAGACAATTGGACGCACTTTTCAAATTATTTCATTGCCTAGGATGGTGCTTTAAGTAGTCATTATTTTTTGGTTATTTTAAAAAAAAGGAAAAAATTAAAAAAAAAATTAAAAAAACCCAAAGAAAACCCTGCCTTCTTATAAAAATAATAAACTGAAAAAAATACAAAAAAAATTGTCTTCCTATTTCTTCCAACATACCTCTAAATGCCCCATGGCCTTCCAAACAATCCCTTGGATTTGTTTGACCCAGAAATTGAGTGAACACTTTGCTAACATAGGAGGAACATTAGATATAATCAACTCAATCAAAAACCAGTCCTCATCAAACCAGTTGAATTACAAATGGCCTATCCTAGGGAACAAACCCTTAAAGAAATTACATCCCCTAATATGAATTAAAAACCTCTTGGTATTCAATATCCAAGCATAGAGGAAGACTTTTAACTCAAATCAGGTTTGATCCATCTTCTTCTTCATTTCCATAGGCTAGATGGTGAGGATCAACATCTTTATCTTAAAGAGTTCCAAGTGGTGTGCTCTACCATGAATCCTCAATGGGTTTGTGAGGAACAAATCAAACTCCGAGCATTGAATTTTTCCTTATCTGACACTGCTATGTCATGGATTTACTACCCCCATCCTGGTTCCATAACCTTTTGTAATGATATGAAGCGACTATTTTTAGAGAAATTCCTTCCTGCCTCTCATACTGCTTCTATCCGAAAGCAAATAAGTGGTATCTGTGAATTCCCAAATGAATCACTCCATGAGTAATGGGAGAGGTTCAAAAGTCTTGTTGCAACCTACCCACATCACCAAATTCCTGACCAACTCTTGATTCAATACTTCTATGAGGGGTTATTGGCTATGGAGAGAACCGCCATTGATGCCACAAGAGGTGGTGCTCTTGTTGATAAAACTCATATAGCTGTAAGAGATATCATAAGAAACATGGATGCGAACACACAACAATTCCATACTCGAGAAAATTCTCAAGTCAATGAAGCCCAAGATAGTCAGTCGATAGTGATAAACAAGATGACAAAGTGTGCGAGTGAACTTACAGGTCTTGTATGACAACTAGTTGTGTCAACAAAATCCTCAACCTCATCTTCTCCACAATCAATGTTTCCTGATCCTATCAAAAACTGTGGAATTTTCAACTCTCCATCTCATCCAACTGACACATTTCCATAACTTCAAGAGAATCAATCTGATTCATCTGGACCATTTGAGCTCAATACAGTACATACTCATAGGAACACCAACCCTCAACAATCAGTTCAGTTCATTAGAAACTTCAAACAACCTCACTCTGAGCCCTTCTCTTCTTACTATAAACAAGGCCTGAGGTATGGTAATTCTATCTCTCATCCCCCTCTATTACTTCCTCAAAACACAAACTAGTTCTAATATGGTAAAGGTGTTGGTGACTTCCTACATCCTTATCCTTTTGTTCCTCAACCTCAAAGGATCAATCCTCCTTGTGGATTCCACTACCCTATTGAGCCTTCCCAATTCCCAAAACCAATAAAATCGCTTTCCCAAGAACCAAAATCAATGTAATCCCAATTCGGGACAAGAATTTTTATCCATGCAACCATGGGAAAGTGTAGTGGAAGATCTTTCCTCCTTCAACAGTTCTAGTCTTAGGAACATTGAAACCTAAATTGGTCAACTTGCATCCCACCATAGTCAACAGCAACCATCCAATTCATCCCAACTTCTAACTCAACCATTACCCAACCCCAAGTGTAATTTATGTTCAATTTCACTTAGATAGGGGAAGAAAATTTCTAGGCCTCAAGATATGTCATTTAAACAACCTTTAAATGTTGACCTAGAAAATGAAATGAAAAAGAAACTTGAAAAGGAATCTGAAACCATTCCCTTACCTCCTTCTATTCCACATAGGATCCCAATTCCTTTTCCTCAAGCCATTTCTAACCCAAAGAAGTCCTTTGAACCTAATCCTGAAATGCTCATCATGTTTAGACGTGTTGAAGTCAACATTACCCACTTATATGCCATAAAACAAATCCCTAAGTATGCCAAGTTTCTTAAATAATTGTCCACCAACAATAGGAAACATAGTACCTTTAAAAATGTTTCCACCCAACAGTCCATACCCATGAAGTGCAAAGATCTTGGGACCTTTACTGTTCCATGCCATATAAGAAATTACAACTTCGATGATGCACTCATAGACCTAGGAGCCTCAATTAATGTCATGCCCAAAACTATTTTCTCCAACCTTGGTCTAGGACCCTTACATCCAACAGGTGTTGTTATTCAGTTAGCCAATTGAAGCACATCTAGTCCTGAGGGAATAATCAAGGATGTCCTTGTTCATGTCAATGATCTTATCTTACCAGCTGATTTCTATGTCCTTGACATGGAAGGTGAGATAGACTCTTCTTGATCTCACTTAATTATAGGAAGACCATTCCTAATGATAGCAAGGACCAGGATTGATGTCTATTCAGGCATCTTATCCATGGAATTTGGTGAACAACTGGTTGTGTTCAACATTTTCCAAGCTATGTGATACCTATCTGAGGATCACTCTGCATTCTCAATCCATGCTTCCGAGGACACTTCTTAGAGTCAATTGAACCCCATTTCATCATGCTCATCCTGTTCTGATGATAAAGGATCTTGTGAAATATGCACCATGATTAACCAAGTCATAAATAGTGAAGTTGATGTGGACCTCTCATTCATATACTCTATAAATCTAGAGGAACTTGAAAACTCCCTTGAATCCCACATCAACTCTGATCTCTACTGCTCCACCTTGGACAGTATTAAGGAGAATGAATCTAAAGAAACTGAAATCCCTTCCTCTATTCGTGATTTTTCTAACTCACAAATGAATGATGAGACAGATCTGAAACCTCTTCCTGAACACCTTAAATATAAATTTCTCTTCCATGATCACTCTTATACTGTCATTATCTCTTATTCACTTACCGAAACTGAGGAGTATAAACTTGTTCAATTGTTAGTGGAAAACAAAAATTCCTTAGGGTGGACCCTATATAACATACCTAGAATCAACCCATCACTTTTCATGCATCACAACCATCTTGAGAAATCATCCAAACCAATTAGACAACCACAAATAAGACTCAATCCACTCATCCTTGAGGTAGTTAGGGAAGAGATCACCAAGCTTCTTCAAGATGGTATTATCTACCCAATTTCTGATAGTGAATGGGTTAGTCCAATTCGATTTGTACCTAAGAAGGGTGGGATAACTGTTGTCACAAATGATCATGGAGAGGTAGTCACAACTCGAGTGAAGAAAAAATGGCATGTGTGTATCGACTATATAAAATTGAATATTGAAAAAAGAAAAGATCGCTAACCTCTTCCATTCCTTGATCAAATTCTAGAACGATTAGCCAAAAATTCACACTATTACTTCCTTTATGGATACACTGGCTACTTCCATGTCCCAATCTCACCTCAGGACCAAAGAAAAGACTACTTTCACTTGCCCCTTTGGAACATATTCATACAGTAGAATGAATTTTGGCCTTTACAATGATCCTGAAACATTCTCTAGGTGTATGATGAGTATCTTTTCTGAATTAATTGAACACTGCATGGAAGTATTCATTGATGACATTATCGTTTATGGTGATTCTTTTGAATCATGCTTGAATTTACTCTCTCTGGTCCTTCAAAAGTGTGTCAAGTGTAACCTTGTGTTATATTTTGAAAAATGTCACTTCATGGTTTCAAATGTTATTATTCTAGGGAACATAGTTTCAAAAGATGGTATTGAAGTTGATTCTGCCAAAATTGAAGTGATACAATCACTTCCTAAACCCACCACTGCTCAAGACATTTGTTCATTCCTCGGTCATGCTGGTTTCTATCGACGAATCATCCATAAACACAGTAGGATTTCCCTCCCACTTACTCGATTCCTCATAAATGATGTCACTTTCCATTTCAATGTGGTTTTCAAGAGAGCCTTCATTGAACTCCAAACTGCTCTTACATCTTCCCCAATAATCCGACCTCCATACTGGTCCATACCTGTTGATTTGACGTGTGATGCTTCTGATAGGGACATTGGGGCCGTTCTTGTTTAATGAAGAGAAACAATTCTTCATGTTAACTATTATGCCTCAAAAACATTGGATGAAACTCAATATCACTACATTGTCACTGGAAAATAACTTTTAGTAGTGGTTTTTGCCTTAGATAAAGTCCAGCCCTATCTCTTAGGTGCCAAAATCATCATCTTCACAGACCATTCTGCTATAAATTTCTTACTCAAGAAAAGTGCTTCTAAACTGAGGCTAACAAGGTGGATCCTAATGCTCCAAGAGTATGACCTTGAAATCAAAGATATACTAGGAAAATAAAAACCCTATGGCTGATCACTTGAGTAGAATTTCTAATTCTTCTCATTCTGAAAAAATTGATCTAGAATTTCCAACTGAGAAACTTTCACCTCTCACTCCAAAAATACCATGGTATGCCCCAATTGTAAATTACTTTATTTTTGGTGTTTTTCCTGAGAATGTTTGAAAAGAAAAAAAAATAAGTTGAAAAGTGATTCAAAATACTATTTTTGGGAAGAAAATAAACTTTGGAAAAATGTGACTGACATGGTAATAAGGAGATGTGTCGATGAAGATGAGCATTCCTCCATCTTAGAATTATGTCACTCAATGCCCAGTGGTGGCCATTTTGGACCACAAACGACCTCTCAAAAGGTCCTAGACTCTAGATTTTTTTGGCCTTCACTCTCCAAGGACTCACATGAGTTCTTCCAATCATGACTCACTTGCCAAAAGTTTGGCACAATTTCAAAAAGAAATGAAATTCCCCAAAAGCCTTTAATTTTTTGTGAGATCTTCGATGTTTGGGCATCAATTTCATGGGACAATTTCCCCCTTCCAATGGATTATCATACATTCATCTTGCAGTTGATTATGTTTCTAGGGGGTTCGAGGCCAAACCCACTAGAAAGGATGATTCACATACTGTTAGTGAGTTCCTAAATACACACATCTTCCACCGATTTGGAACACCACGTGCCTTGATAAGTGACTTAGGAACCCATTTTTGTAATAAACCCATTAAATATCATTTGAAAAAGAATGGTGTTGTACATAAAATGTCAACTGCATATCACGCCCAAACAAATTTCATGGCTGAACTTTCTAATAGAGAAGTGAAAAGAGTGCTTGAGAGAATTGTAAAACCCACCAGAAAATACTGGCCTGAAAGACATGGTGAAGCACTTTGGGATTATCGAACTAACTATAAAACACCAATTTGGATGTCTCCTTTTAGGATAATTTTTGGTAAAGCATGTCATTTTCCTATTGAAATCCAACATAAGTCATTTTGTGATGTGAAAACCTATCATTTTGATCTTGAAAAATCTGGTGAAGAAATATTTTTTCAATAGGCTGAATTGGAGGATCTTAGATGTGATTCTTATGAGAATTCTAATCTCTACAAATAAAAATCCAAGGAACTCCATTATAAACACATCCTGATAAAGTTATTTCATGATGGTGAAAAGGTAATGATCTTCAATTCCCGATTTTGGCTTTACCTAGTTAAGATTAATTCTCATTGGAAGGGTCCTTTTGTTTTTATTAATATTTACCCATTTGGTGTAGTACAAGTACAAGAACCCTCTTCCAAAAGGACATTTACGGTTAATGGACACAGTTAAAGCATCACCGTGAGAGGACACACAATCCTGGAACAACATTGACTTCCACTGGATCCCCAACTTCTGCAGTTGACCCACCACCAGATAGAGAAGACGACCCACCAAATCCAAACTAGGGGTACCTTTTCCCTTTAATTCTTTCTATATCTCTTCCTCTCTCTCACTCTTTCTTATTCTTCCTCTCTATCTAATTTTTTACCACATTCATCATCAAACCCTTTCTTTTTCTCTTTCTCTTTTGTGTGGGTGTGTATTTTAAAAAACACTAAAAAAACTAAAAAATAAAAAAATTTAAAAAAACCAAAAGAGTCATACTTACTAACCTTCAATTTTCAAATTTTCTCCAACCATTTTGGGGAGTCAAAAGACATGGTTTCATATCAAAACAATGGTGTTTTCCTCGCATATTTGGATAAAGAATATTGTGTCAAACCAAAAAAAATTAAATGCTCACTTTTTGATTTGGAAAATGATTTTCCCCACCCATGAGGAAAACCATTTGCTTTCATGCCAAGGCTACCTATGGCCATATTTTCAAAATGTGTGTTTTTCACCGCTATTTGTGAGTCTTTAGTTTGTGGTCCTTAGAGCTGAATTCCCTAATTTAGTGTGCATGAATATTATAGAGGCATTTTCTGATCCACATGAGAATCACAATGGCCAAATAGCCTCCCATTTCCCTTACATTAATACTCTTTTTGAAAGCCCCTTCGAGCCTATGAAAACTTTTTCTTTGTCAACCACATTACAATCCCAATACCTTATCCCACCCAATATCAATATGTATTTTTCATTGCATATTTTTTTTGGAATTTAAGTGTGGGGGGAATGGATTTCATTTTGGGTACCGTTTGTTGTTTTCACCATGTTATCATATGCTTGAGATCATGCATACATTTTAGTGTAGGGGAGTGTTTGTCATTCAGTATGTTTTGGGGAATGTAATGTATTTTCATTTATGTAATTTTGTAAATGTTATTGACAATTGTTCAAAAAAATCACAAACAAATCAAAAAAAATTGGGTTATGTCTTAGGAGTATCAAAAATTACTCTTCCTAAAAATTTGATCATGTTATAACTATTACAATTAGTGTCGTGAGGAGATCAATAATGGGTTGGGATATGAGTGTGAGTTCTTTTCCAAGTTCAACTTTTGAAAAAAGAGCAAAAAAAAAGAAGAAGAAAAAATAACACTTGCATTATATTCTTATGTCATTGGGAGAAGTTTTGTGTTTTGTAAATATTCCATCTTCTCATTCCCTTTTTATTTCCTTCCACTTTTGTGTCTTATTTCAAATTTTCATTCCTTAATAAATATGTGTTTCCATTTCCTTTCATGTCTCATTTCAAAAAAAATGTACATTGCTTTATCCATGTTGGTGTTTTACCCCTCTTCTCCTCTCTCTTAGACATTATATTCCTACCATCCCATAGCCACAGAAAAACCCCTTCAAAAGACCTATTGATTCTTGTGCACTTTGTATAGGGATAGGAAGCTGAGAGCTCTTTCAAACTCTAATATTTTCACTTTTGGTTGGTGAAATAGTGAATCTCCACAAAGAGATTTTATCATCTTGAGAGGTGTGAGTTTTGAGTGTCCACATTTTCCATTTCTAAATTTGAGCATGAAAAACAAAGATGTCTTGGGAACATTGTTTTTGTAAAAATTTGAGGTGTAATTCAATATGGATGAGTGAAATAGTCTAAACCTCCCCTGATTGGAGAAAACAAAATTTTAATATTTGTTGGTGAGTAAAAATGATTTTTTCCTGTTTTTATATTTTTTTCACATGAGGACATGTACAATACTAAGTGTGGGGTAGTTGATGTTATTAAAAATTTCATGACTTAATATATACTCCATTTACTTATTTTATATGAAATATTCATAATTTGTGTGAAATATTAATGTTTTAATAGTAAGTATAATTGTTTAGCATTTTTAGAAGTAGTCCAATTGAGTCAGTTTACTATTTTATTTATAAATCTCCCCATAATGATCCAAATTGTGTGTTTATTATTTTTTAGGATTCCTTATTCAGTATAAAACATTTTATTAGATTGGATCATGGGTAAATTCTACCATTTGAAGGCTCATATGGACCACACAAGAGGGCCTACAGAATCTGTGAAGAAACTGGACCAGCCATGAAGATCTAATTTCTGGGCTCAATTAGGAAGTAGAAATTCTTTTACTCTCCTCCAAAATTTTTGGTACAATTTAAGGAGTCTTGGATAAAAATTTCAAGGCCCAACTTTAACGACAAGTGGCCCAACTGATTCATTTAAACTTAGCCCACCATTCTGGCCGAAAATTAAAATCAGTATAGTATTCATGACATGTATCTTGATCTAGTTATCAAATCAAGCTGATATTTTCCGTGTTAAATAGGAGATATATGTTTCCAACTTTGTGGAAGAAATAATTATCATTTGAATACATCTTCCTATTCCTAAATCCATTCACATTTTGGACATTGAAAAAGAATGGATTGAAATGGACAGTTTAACTTTGTTTAATCAAACTACCATAACATTATCTCTATAGGTCTAAATGACTCAAACTTTTTAGATAAGTCGGAAAACATTATTATATACAACTTGGGAGATGGAGGTATCTTGATATTTGGTTGTCTGGATGTCTAAATCATCGATCCAAGTGGACGAACAGATTGGGATTTCCAGCAGTCCACTTATTGGGCTATAAATACATCCCACTCTTCTCTTTCAAAGGGGTTGGCAGTTCTGAAGAGAGGAGTAAATATTGGAATGACCAAATACTTTACAAATGCTTGGGAGGACCTGCCATACTGAAGTTTTCACTTGAGATTCCTTTCCCCCTCTCTTTGTTTTAATTTACTTTTGTGTTCTTCGTTGTTATAATCTTGTAAGTCTCTATTTTTTAATTCTATTATAATGAATGTTTCTTCTTCAATATCTCTTATTCTCATCCACCTTATGTAGTTTAATATTACTATTCTTAAAATAGTTTAAATACATTTGAATCATCTTCCCTTATTTTCCTTTCTCATTCAATCTAAAGTTCATTTTTTATCATCATCATTTGTGTGTGTGTTCTGCGCAACAATCTTTTCTTATCCCTTTATATTTCTTATATTCATAATTTATCATCATAATAATTTTAAACAGATTACTAATTATTTAAATGGATGAGTAAATCTCCAATTGGGATGAGTTATAATTTGGGGATATTTAGTGATTGACAGCCTTTGCTAGATAAGTATTCTTTGAGTTAATATTTTGTATGTTGAACTTTATATGTCATGGATTAATGACATGTTTTGTTTAATATATGGATTCCATGGATTATTGGTGTAAGAACCCAACCCCAGTTGCCTAGAGTCGGTGCCTTATTTGATTATGTTGGCATATATACAAGGAATACGAATCCTGAAGGACCAAGTAGTTTAGTATTATTGGAAACAAGATACATACATAAGTTAAACTTCACATATGGAAAGGAAAAAACAACACTAATTTATTCCACTAGAGTCATCACGTCTCCTAGATTATGCTTGAAATTCATTAATAAATTACTTCTTGATGTCCTGAGAAAATAAAACATAAGAAAGGGGTGAGATCAAACACTTAGTAAGAGTAAGAAATACAGTGGAAGAAAACATTAGACATGGTGAATAATTGAAAACACATGCCTTTAATAATAAACTTGAAAACATTATGACAGGAATATGAGATGAGTAAATAATTCCCTAATAAAACATAATCATGGGTATTCTACTAGTCAAATAACCACATGAAAATTCAACTAATAGCTTCATAATTAGGGAAGTGCATATGTCGGGCATTCTGAAACATTTTTTCATGGCCTCGGCCAAGACGTCTAGTGATTAAGGCTTCGGCCAAAATCCATATCACATTGGGAAAGGCCTCAGCCAATTCCACGTCTAATTGTATCATGAGACCTACCGATGCATCTAAGGGATATAGAAAGCCCCACCCGTCACATAATAAGTCCAATTCATTTCTCATATGAGCAGGGATAAACATAAATAATAAATACATTCATATAGAGACTATCATATGAAATGTAACTATCTTTCCATAATCATTAAACATAAAACACTAACCATTCGGAATAATATGGTGAGTGGTTTTAGGTTAGATCTTACACAATAGAGTTATTAATAAACCATTAAATCAAATATGGTAGATGAATTAATAAATTAGTAAACCCAATAATACCGTTGAATCAACAGGAATGTTGAATTACATGAAAACACTCTTATAAAATCATTAAGCAATTCTGGAGACAAATACTCTTTTATTTTGAAAAGAAGAGTTCTTTTAGAAATTTTTTTTATAAATCCAGAAGTGAATTAAGATAGTATTTTAATAATAATATTAGTTATTTTATAAATATAATGGTTTCCAAAAATATATTATAGAGTGCCCTTGAAAATAGGTAATAATTTGAGAAATTCCCTTGAATTGGGCTTGTATTTTTGAAATAATTTTGAATGTTCCTTTTAAAATGTATAACTATCCATAAAATAAGGAATTATTATGGTTTATAAACATATATATGATACTCACATAGAACATATGTTGAGTACATAACAGTACGTAAGAATTACATTGAGGTAATTAGACAATTAAAGTATCCCGAATGAAAGTGGAAGTTCGGGTGGAAAAACTCTTACCTTAACTCCAAACGTGTTACGCTCTTGTACTTGAGCTCCTAGAATATGAAATTATAATTTTTTATAAATTATTTCAAAACCTATTAGACATGTATTTAGTTTACCATAATTATTTTTAGTTCATTTATGTCTTTATTGATAATTTATTGTATTGAATTTCGTCATTCTAGAGTGTTCGTTTCCTTTTTTTCATATTCAGTTCGCTTGATTTAAAGTAATGAAGTTCATGTGGCATGGTTATAAATCTACAGGATTGAAATTATATATTATTAATGAACATAAATAATTTATAATGGTCATTTATATCATTTGGATACATGGAATGAGGATGAATCATTAGATGAAAACCACTTCGATTATTCGGCGGTATTTTGAATATTAAGAACTAGTTTTGTCATATAACATAATTAAATGTACATATTCTGGTTCCTGAATATTAATTAGGTTATAACACATATATTATATCCTGGATCAACCATGAATATGGTTTCATGACCAGTAATGAAGAATAAATTGAAGAACGAAACTTTGTCATCCACAAAGATTATAAATCAGAACCTCATGGACATCAATTTCGTTTATAAAAATAAAAGGGAAGGAGTAAAAATATTTATGACGGTTCTTCCATTCACATGATATAAATACAATATATATATATTTTACTGGAGTTATAATGGTCATTTGGACGGATGAGGTGTGGAGAGGATCGCAAAACATGATAAATTGAAATGAAACCAAATGAAAAAGAAGGGTGATATACCTCTTGAAATAACCTCTTGAAAAACATTTTAAGGGAAGGGGTTTTGGTTTTTTGGGAAGACCAAAATCTTATTGGACGTTGGGGGAGACTAGGGAAGGGTAATTGGGAAGAACTTTAAGGAGCTTCAAGGCTTAGATAAGTGAAGAGAAGAGGGAGTGGTGAGGGGTTTTTATAGTGGAGGAGGGGGGAAAATGTTTTATATTTAATTCATTATTTTATTATTTCCCTCAAGAAAACCAATAGTGTGGTTTCATGTGACCCCTAATAGTACTAATTTCATGTGAATTCGAACCATGTGGCCTTTCAGCACTTGTGATGTCATAAATAGTGTATTTAACTGATAATTTGTATATACGGTATTTTATCGTATTTCACTATTCATCTAAAATTCAAGAATTTCAGAAAAATCCCAAAAATTCACCCCTAACATTTTTCAACATGTAGAATTCAAAAGTGAAATCCATTTTTCAAAAATAATTTTCTAAACATTATAAATTTAATTTTTAAATAAGGTAATAGTTAATTCGAAAAATAACAATCTTGATGTGCAATTAGTTTTATGTGATATTGAAAAAGTAATTAAGATCTCATTATCATATTTCCTTAAGAAAATAAAATAATATTATTATTTACTATTCATAATGGTCATATTACTATTCATATTACTATTCATAAGGGTATGTTACTATTCACCAAAAATCATGTTTTTTCTATCAGACTCCAAATGACTTACTGAACACAACTCTAGATGACCATTTTTTGAAATTCAAAACATATAAGAGGAAAATTTGTGTTTAATGGTTATATTATAAGATTACATTCTATATTTATTTTCAAAACCTTGTGGTGTTACATTCTCCCCTCCTTACAAAAATTTCATCCTCGAAATTCACAAAATATTACCTAAAAAGATTCGGGTATGTCTTTAACATAAGCTCCTTAGGATCCCATGTTGCTTCCTCCATCTTATGGTTCCTCTATAGAACCTTTACCAGACGATTCATCTGATTTCTCAATACTTGTTCTCTATTATCAAGAATCTTGATAGGCTCTTCACAGTAAGATTGATTGGGCTCAAGTTCCACTTCTTCATAAGTGAGTACATGTGTTGGGTTTGGCATGTACTTTCATAACATTGACATGTAGAACACATTGTGAACCTTGGAGAGGCTTGGCAGAATTGAAAAATGGTAAGCTACAGCTCCAATTTGGTCCAGAATTTCAAAAGGTCCGATGTACCTGGGACTTAATCTTCCCCTCATACCGAATCGTATAATACCCTTCCCTGGAGATACCTTTAAGAAAACGTGATCACCTTCTTGAAACTCCAAATCCTTCCTTCGGTTATCTGCATAGCTCTTTTACCTACTTTGAGCTATTTTGATATGGTTCTAGATAATCTTCACCTTTTCTGTTGTTTCTTCAACAAGTTATGGGCCCACGATATTTCTTTCACCAACATCATCCCAGTATGTTGGTGTACGACATCTCCTCCCATATAATGCTTCATAGGGTGCCATCTGAATACTTGAATGAAAGCTATTGTTGTAGGAAAATTCTACGAGAGGTAAATAATGATCCCACATGCCTTGAAAATCAATTTAACAAGACCTCAACATGTCTTCCAATGTTAGAATATTCCGTTCTGATTTTCCATCAGTTTGTGGGTGGTAGACAGTGCTTAAATGAAGATATGTATCTAGGGCCTTCTGAATACTTTTCCAGAATCTTGTTGTAAAACGTGGATCATGATCAGAAACAATCGATAGGGGTACTCTATGAAGTCACAAAACTTCATTAATATATAGTCTTTCAAGAATTTCAAGTGGTGTATCTTCTCTTATAGCAAGAAAATGTGCTGACTTGGTAAGACAATCAATAATGACCCATATTACATCGTTCCTTCTAGGAGTCTTTGGTAGTCCCATGACAAAGTCCATCATGATATTATCCCATTTCCACTCAGTTTTGGGAAGAGGTTGCAATACTCCTCTAGGTTGTTTCCGTCCATCTTTCACTTGTTTAAAAACCATACATCTTGATACAAAATCAGCAATCTCCCTCTTCATGTTGTCCCACCAAAAATGATCCTTCCAGTCTCTATACATCTTAGTGCAACCAGGTTGTATATAGAAATTGGAACTATGAGCTTCATCTAACAATTCCATTTTTAGATCAGGTATATCAGGAATACAAATTTTCTTTCCAAATTTCAAAATTTCATCTTCACATACGAAGGCACTCAATCTCCCATCATTCACAGCTTTAATCCTCTTTTGAAACTCCTCATCATCAGCTTGAGAAATTTTTATCCTTTCTAGTAAAGATGGTTTGGCAACCATTTGAAAAATCATTGATGTTTCACTTTCCATGGTTATTCCCATATCCATCTTTACTAGATCTATGAAAATAGGATCCCTTTCAACTCTCATCTTGTTCAAAACTCCATGATCCTTTCTGATCAAGGCATCTGACACCTTATTTTCCATCCCATGGGGGTAGTGTATCATGAAATAATAATTCTTGAGTAGTTCAAGCTATCTCCTTTGCCTCATTTTGAGTTATTTCTGTGAGAAAATATACTTCAAACTCTTGTGATCAGTATAAATCTCACATTTTTCACCATAGAGATATTGTCTCCATATCTTCAAAGTAAATATTACAGCAGCTAACTCTAAGTCATGAGTAGGATATTTTTTCTCATGAATTTTTAGTTTTCATGATGCATAAGTAATAACCCTATCATTTTGCATAAGGACACAACCAAGTCCTTTCTTTGAAGCATCTCCATAAATAACAAACCTATAAATCTGCTATGGTAGAGTCAATATAGGTGTATTGACTAATATTCAATTCATTCCTTTGAAAAAAAATTCACAATCTTTTGTACAAAAAAATTTAACCCCTTTCCATGTGAGCTTCGTTAGCAGGTTAGCCAGTTGGGCAAAATTCTGCACAAAACGCCGATAATAACCTGCTAAGCCAATAAAACTGCGTACCTCAATTATGTTTGTTGGGGTGGGACAATCTTGGATTGACATTGTCGTCACAGGATCAACTAGGATTCCATCCTTAGAGACAATATGGCCAATAAAAGAAATCTCTTGAAGCTAGAATTCACACTTCCTAAACTTCCCATATAATTCATGTCTTCTAGGAATCTTCAGGATAATGCGCAAGTGATTTTCAAGATCTTCGTAGATTTTGGAGTGTACTAAGATATCATCAATAAATACCACTATACAATGATCAAGATATTCCTTGAAAACTATATTAATTAGATCCATGAAGGCATAGGGTGCATTAGTCAATCCAAAAGGCATCACTGTAAACTTGTAATGCATGTACCTGGTTCGAAATGCTGTTTTCAAAATGGCTTCCTTCTTCAGACACAACAGATGATATCCAGATTGGAGGTCAATATTTGAAAAGTATATAGATCCATGAAGTTGGTCAAATAAATCATCAAGAGAGGTAGGGGATACTTTTCTTTATTTTTATAGCATTGATCTCCCTGTAGTCGATACATAAACTCATAGATCCATCTTTCTTCTTACCAAAAAGGACAGGGGATCCCCATGGAGAAACACTAGGTCGAATAAATCACTTATTACTCAATTCCTCTAGTCGTTTCTTTAGTTCCACTAATCCCATAGTGGCCATTCTATAAGGGGTCTTCGATATGGGCCTTGAAGCAGGAATTAAATAAATGGAAAACTCAATTTCTTGTTCTTGATGATGTCTAGGTAAATCTTTTGGAAACACATCAATATATTCTATCACAATAGGTACATCCTATATTTGAACATTCCCTTCCTCACCCACATTTATTTCATTCTATTCCTCCCCAATAATTGAATTTAGTTGAGCTACAGGGGGTGGATCAAGATAAGAATCTGGTTGTGACTATTCTGCTCTAAAGATAAGGTGTTCTTTATCATCGTCATCAAAAATCGTAACCTCCTTCTTCTTACAATAAATTTTGGCATCATGGTCTGAAATCCAATCCATACCGAGGATTATATAAAATTAAATCATGGGTATGACGATGAGATCAGCAGATAAAGAACATTTATATTCCCTAATGGTAACTGATTCACAGAACATTATAGCAATGATACTTCCCTTAAAAGTTTTGACTGACAACTCCCTCATTAAATCAAATTGGAAACATCTAATTTTCTTAGAAAACTGGGAAGATATGAAACAACGCGATGATCCAGAATCAAATAAATCATTGGCTAAACTTGAGGAATCAATTAAAGTACTTTCCACCATGCCATTAGGAACTTCAACCTCTGCAGTTGTGATTGCATAAGCTTATCCCTGATCCCTTGGCCTTTTCTATTGCATATTTCCTTGACGTTTTGGACAATAATTAGCATAGTGTCCCATCTCCTGACAACTATATCAATTAACATCATTGGATTCCTTATTCCCTTTGAAATCACTAGTAAGATGGCCTTTCTGACCATATTTGTAGCATTATCCTTTTCCTTTTAAGCATGCACCAGGGTGTTTCTTTCCAGAATTGTCACATGGTGGAAACTCAACTCTTCCCTTCTTCCTCATTTCCTTATTTCCTTTATCAGGGTTTTCAGCAGCCCTCTTCTTTCTTGTTTTCACTTAAAGTCATAAGACATAGAGAATTGTTTTTCTGTCTTGATGGAACATGAAATTGTATCCTCATATGATGATAAACATTGGGAGACCAGTGCCCGCCGGAGGAATGGCTTTAGGCCATCAAAGAATCGATCAATTTTTCTCCTTGGATTTCATATATAGTCTACAACATGTCTTTATAATCTTGTAAAGTCAGCTTCATAACTTGAAACATTCTCATCTTCCTTCTGCCTCAGATTCAAGAATTCTCTCTCTATATCTGCTTGCTGCTCACGAGGGAAATATATTTCTAAGAAGATTTCCTTAAAATCCCTCCATTCCATCTCTTCTATCTCTTCCCCCTCCTTTTTGTTTTGGATTAATGACCACCACTGATCCGCATCTCCCTATAGACGATATACTGTCATAAAAACCTTCTCTTTTTCATTACATCCCAAAGCGATAAATATCTTCTCAAGGGAACATATCCCCTTCTCTGATACAAACGGGTTTGTAGTCTAGTTGAATGATGGAGTCTGTTATCGCATAAATTGATCAAGAATGGATCCTCCACATGGTGGATCTGGATGCTCCATACAGGTAAAGTTATTATTCATAACCTGAGTAACTTGTCCTAGTATAGTTATGAGTTTCTCAACACCAGTCAAAACACCAGAGCCAACATCAGTATCTTGTGTTGGAGGAAAATCCCAACAGGGGACACGTGCATTCGTGCAATTTCCATTCCGTCCACTAGGCGCCATATATATATAATGGAATATATTATATTATGTTATGAATCATAATGTATAATCATAACATAAAAATACTTAGAAAAATTGAGATCATATGCATAACTAATCCCATATTCACAACAATGGATTCTTTGAGGAATATTTTACATTTCAATCCTTCATAATGGCTTGTAATGAAAATGGGAATTATCCTAAGAATATCCCCTGCGAGTGTTGTAACCAAGATTGAAGCAAGTCCTGTTGTCATGCACCCATTCTCGTTTGAGTCTAGCTCAAAGTGGTGTTTTTGGGTTTTACCCCAAGATACATCTATGCCATAGCTGCCTCTACCTGCTTGTATCCAGACATGGATGTATTGCTTGAAAGATCCACATAATTTATTCCTTACCAAAATACCAGGACGTTATTGTATGTATTTCCTCAAATATTAACTTAGGTACTCTTCCCTAATTCTACGTTTTCAAAATCTAGTTTCCAAATTTTCTACTAAACTTCCTCTGATACCAACTGTAAGGACTCGGCCCTAGTTGCCTAAAGTCGGTGCCTTATTCTATTACGTTGGCATACATACACGGAATACGAATCCCGAAGGACCAAGTAGTTTAGTATTATTGGAAACAAGATACATACATAAGTTCAACTTCACATATGGAAGGGAAAAACATCACTAATTTATTCAACTAGAGTCATTACGTCTCCTAGATTATGCATGCAAGTCATTCATAAATTACTTCTTCATGTCCTGAGAAAATGAAACATAAGAAAGGGGTAATATCAAATGCTCAGTAATAGTAAGCAATACAGTGGAAGAAAACATTAGACATGGTGAATAATTGAAAACATATGCCTTTAATAATAAACTTGAACACATTATGGCAGGAATATGAGCTGAGTAAATAGTGCCATGATAAAATATAATCATGGGTATTCTACTAGTCGAATAACCACATGAACATTCAAATAATAGCTTCATAACTAGGTAAGTGCATATTTCAGACATTCTGAAACATTTTTTCATGGCCTCGGCCAAGACGTCTAGTGATTAAGGCTTCGGCCAAAATCCATATCACATTGGGAAAGGCCTCGTCCAATTCCACGTCTAGTTGTCTCGTGAGACCTATCGATGCATCGAGGGGCTATAATAGGCCCCACACATCACATAATAAGTCCAATGCATTCCTCATATGAGCGGGGATAAACATAAACAAAAAATACATTCATATTGAATCTATCATATGAAATGTAACTATCTTTCCCCAATCATTAAACATAAAACACTAACCATTCAGAATAATATGGTGAATGTTTTTAGGATAGATAATCCACAATAGAGTTAGTCATAAACCATTAAAAAAAATTTTAGATGACTTCATAAATGATTAAACCCAATAATATCATGGAATCAACAAGAGTGTTGAATTAGATTAAACGCTCTTATAAAATCATTAAGCAATTCTGGAGATAAATACTCTTTTATTTTGAAAAGAAGAGTTATTTTTGAAAAATATTTGTATAAAACCAGAAGTGAAGTAAGATATTATTTTCATAATAAAATGAGTGATTATATAAAGATAATGGTTTCCAAAAACAGATTATATAGTGCCCTTGAAAATATGTAAGAATTTGAGAAATTCCCTTGAATTGGGCCTGTATTTTTGAAACAATTTTGAATGTTCTTTTTAAAATGTGTAACTATCCATAAAATAAGGAAGGATTATGGTTTGTGAAAATATATATGATACTCACACAGAATATATTATGAGTACAAAAAAATACATATGAATTACATCGAGGTAATTAGACATTGAAAGTATCCCGAATGAAAGTGGAAGTACGTGTGGAAAAACCCTTACCTTAACTCCAAACATGTTCCGCTCTTGTACTTAAGATCCTAGAATATGAAATTATACTTGTTAATAACTTATTTCATAACCTATTAGGCATGTATGTATTTTAGCATAATTCTATTTAGTTCATTTATGTCTTTATTGATAAGTTATTTTACTGAATTTCGTCATTCTCGAGTGTTCGTTTTCTTTATTTTCATATTCATTTCACTTGTTTTTAAGTAATGAAGATCACGTGGAATGGTTATAAATATCCAGGATTGGAATTATATATTATTAATGAAGATAATTAATTGATATTGTTCATTTCTATCATTTGGTTACATGGAATGAGGATGAATAGTTAGATGACAACCACTTTGATTATTTGGCGGTATTTGGAATATTATGAACTAGTTTTGTCATATAACTTAATTATATATACATATTCTAGTTCCTGAATATTAATTAGGTTATAACACATATATTATTTTCTGGTACAACCATGAATATGGTTTCATGACTAGTAATGAAGAAGAAATTGAAGAACGAAACATTGTCATCTAGTAAGGTTATAAATCAGAACCTCAGGGACGTCGATTTCATTTATAAAATTAAAGGGAGGGAGTAAGAATATTTATTATGGTTCTTCCATTCACATGATATAAATACATTATATAGATTTTACTAGAGTTATAATGTTCATTTGGATAGATGAGGTGAAGAGAGGATAGCAAAATAAGATAAATTGAAATGAAAACAAATGAAAAAGAAGGGTGCTTTACCTCTTGAAATAACCTCATTGAAAAACTCCTTAAGGGAAGGGTTTTTGGAATTTTTGGAAGACCAGAAGCTTCTTGTACGTCAGGGGAGAATAGGGAAGGGTAATTGGGCAGAACTTGGCAGAGCTTCAAGGCTTAGAGGAGTGAAGAGAAGAGGGAGTTGTGAGGGGTTTTTATAATGGAGGAGAGGGGTAAATTTTGAATATTTAATTCATTATTTTATTATTTCCCTCAAGAAAACCAATATTGTGATTTCATGTGACCCCTAATAGTAATAAGTGCATGTGAGTTCGAACCAAGTGGCCTTGAATCACTTGTGATGTCATAAATAGTGTATTTAACTGATAATTTGTATATACAGTATTTTATCATATTTCACTATTCATGAATTATTCAAGAGTTTCAGAAAAATCCCAAAAATTCACCCCTACCATTTTTTGACATGTAGAATTAAAAATTGAAACCCATTTTTCAAAAATAATTTTTTAAATATTATTAATTTAATTTTTAAATAAGGTTATAGTTAATTCAAAAAATAACAATCTGGAAGTGCACCTAGTTTTATGTGACATTGAAAAATTAATTAAGATCCCATTATCATATTTCTTTAAGAAAATAAAATAATATTATTTTTACTCTTCATAAGGTTCATATTACTATTCATATTAATATTCATAAGGCTATGTTACTATTCACAAAAAATAAAGTTTGTTCTATCAGACTCCAAATGACTTACTAAACACAACTCTAGATGACCATTTTTTGAAATTCAAAACATAGAAGAGGCAAAGTTGTGTTTAATGGTTAGATTATAAAATTACATTCTATATTTATTTTCAAAACCTTGGGGTGTTAAAATTGGAACCAAAAATAAATTACCAAAAATAAGTAATGGTAATTATTAGAACCCTAAGTTAAGTTACGGCTTGGATTAAAGCTTTAATAATTGGTAATTTCGATCAAAATCATCTTGTAAAGTGGGTATTAATTTAATGAAATATGAAGCAAAGATCATGGATATCATAAGATTAAATACCCAATAATGAACTCACCCCAATATTTATCAATTTTTTAATCAACCATCATCCATAAATTATTTCATAAGCTCTGCAAACAAACCCCCCAATCAAAATACAATCAACTAAAAACATTCGACTATTAAAAAAGTATCATCGCCAAGGATTCGACCCCCAATTGTTTCTATACACATTAGCAGAGCATCGAAACTTTGACTGGTCGATAGGTGAAAATTGGCCATGCTTTTAACACCCTTTATTTTTTTCCAGAGCCTTTATTTCTAGAAGACCTTATAACTCCCTAATTATCAAAGGTATGTTCCCGATTATTACTGGATTTTGTGGTGTTCTTCATTGCAGGTTCAGGTGTTAGATTACTCATAGTAGAGTCTGTATATTTCTTAGAACATATAAGAAAATCTTTGAAAATATTATTCGAAATAGAGTTACTAGTTTTTGTAGCATAGTCCTCACTATCTACGGTTAGAGAGAGAGAGAGTTGTACCTAGATCTCGTGATGTAACTGTATGATGTTTCTTGATTTTGTCCAGATCTGGACAACACTGCATTTTCTCCATAGAGACATTTATAACCTACATGGGATTAATTTCCTGTACTGATATTTTGAAACCATGATCAACTGATTCAGGTTCCATGACAGCAGTATTACAGGGCTTATTTACTGTCTGAGTGCACCCAAAAATGGTAGGATTGCTTATAATATTAGAGTGAGTTGAGAAAATAGAAACTGGTTCATCATTTTTCATTTTGATTTCATTCTTTAGGCTTATAGAGGTTCCTTTTTTAGCAGGTTGTATTGATGAATCCTTAAGGTTTAGAGCTGTAGGTTTCATGTTATAGGACATCATAGAAACAATATAAACACTACTGACAATAGGTTAAGACCCATTAGAAAAGTTATTTGTAACAGTGGAGATGCCTGTATGAAGATCTTTTTCCACCCCAGGTTGCTCGACTACTGTCTCCTTTGTGAGACTGTTGATGTTTTGGGTTTGTGTAGAAACCTATACCGAGGGCGGAGTTCCCCTAAAAGGGTTAACATATTCTATTTTTTTTTGTGATATTTTCAGTCAATTGAGTAGTAGTGTATTGTGTTATGTCTAGAAAGTCTTTCTGGGTGGTCATTAGTTTACCAGATTCTGAATTGTGTCCAATGGAATTTTTAGTTTTAGAGAAAATGAAAAATGTGCCTTGAGTTTGGGGGAAGGAGTCGACATTATCTATTTTATTTCTAGATTCAGTCTTTAACTCTAAAATATCAGTGGAATTTACAAGATGTGGATTCTGGATCTATCCTATACCTGAATCTAGGGTGTGTTTCACCACAATATGAATTGAAAAAATATCAATACAATCATCCTTACATATAGTTGCAGTATATGTGTTTCAATTATTGAAATTAACTTGTTCAGGTGACTTATCCCTCTTACCCTGGTATGATCTGTATCTTGGATGAGGATATTCCTTTAAGTTTGACCAGATTCTTCCTTCTCACTGTATATCCTTCTAGTCTTAAAAACTAGATTCTCTAGTTCTTCCAAGAGGATTTGTTCATTAATAGAGTTGTCTTTCTCTTCAGTAATATCTGCCTAGTTTATACCTGAGGTGCCCCCTATGTGTGTTATACTATGTTTTTTGACCGAGATTTCAGCTTTTTTTTTGGGAGGTTCAGATATCTCCATCATGGGAGCTTTATCTTTTTTATTTCTCCTTTTTTTCTTCCAATCATTCTCAATTGGCTGGATTACTTTCCTTCTAATCACCCTAAAATTATAGATTGTGTGACCAATAATTTTACAAAGGTCAAAAAACGGATTTTTCCTTTCATATTCAATTTGAATTTCAGTTTTGTATTCATTCACAGTGAATTTTATTGTGTTAGGTAGCTTTGAATCTAAGTTAATTTCCACCATAATTCTACCAAAAATCCCTAGGTCATCATTTAATGTTCTGTAGTCAATTTTTAAAGGAGTCCCTATGCATGAAACAATGTCATTTAAAATCTTTGTGTGCCAAAATAACCAATTAATTCCATGAAGTTTAACCCAAACTTGTTCCATTGTATTTTTATATGTGTGCAGATTAAAAGTAGAGTCCCAATCAGAAATTCTAAACAATACCAGCTTTAGATTAAGGTTTCTAGTCTTCCAAACCTTCTCCAAGTCGTCTTGTGATTTTAGTAGTGTGTGAAAGCAGCCTTTCCCTATTGGAATTAGTTTCCAATTCAAAACATTCCAACAATGAGAAATACATTTATGCAATTCAGAAAGAGGCCAATGACGATCACCTTTAAGGTACGAGATGCGGCCCATGATAGAGAATTTTCACATTTGTGTAAGTTGATGAATAGCATCTGGATCCGCTTCCACCAAGTACCCACCATCATTAAGTCTCTTGACAAGTGTTGTATTTATCGTAATTTATGTTCTTGGATCAGTGCTCTTCAGCGCATCTAGAAATGAGATCCCTTGGGATCTACCAAATAAAGGTTGGTGCGTGTATTCTCTTCAGGGGCATCTTTCGTATGGAATTTCATGATAGAATATTGAAAATGGGGTATCCTCTTTATCCAATGAGTTGAAAAATAGTGGGATTCAAACCTCACGGGAATGAGGAAGTCCACCATGTATGTGCGATCGAAGGATTCAGGCAAAGGAGCCTGAAATGCTCAGGGGTTCTAGTGAGAGAAGGTCTCCAATCTCTCCTCCTGATTTCCTCTAACTTATTTATATAGTTAGATTGTCCTTTTAATTGGTTTTAAGTATAATTATATTAAATTTTTATCATTTAATCCAATGTTTTCCATTGGAAGTAATTTCACATTGATATTACAAATAAACACATGTTAATCTTTTGATGGTTTTTACTTTTACAAAACTTGTTTTCTTATTTTGACAACGAGGATTAATATTAAATTAATACTGCAACTTCTATGTTTTGAATTTAAAAAAAATGGATTCTATATTTATAATAAATAGTTACAAATTATGTAAATAGGTTACTTTTATTTATGGACGTTATGAATAGTGACTTTAGTAATAAATTTAACTACCACGTCTAAAGGTAAATCGGGTAATTAAATGTAAAAATAATATTATAATAATATAAACCCACCCAAAAATTTAACCTAATTTAATTGGGTGATTTTATCCCAACCATGATCACCGTTGGGTCTATTTTAGGACCACTTGGACCCATTTAGATGTCTTAAATTCTTTTATAATATTATATTCAATGAATATTCATTTTAGTTACACTTTTGTATTTAAAAAGTAAAGTATTGTAATATGGAGTTATATTGGGGATCTCTTCGAATGTAAATATTAATTAGAAAAATAAAAAATACCTACATCAAGAGAATTTATTTATAATTTTTAAAAATTTAATTATTAAATTTAAATATGAAACAAAGATGATGTAGTAATTTATTAATTAATGAAAGAATCAAAAAAATGATTTCATAAATATTAAAATAAATATTATTTGACATAATTTATGTAATAAAAGAATTTTATGGATATATTTTATATATTCATGATGATTTAAAGGAGTTGGTTCAAACTTATCTTTCTGTTATGATATTTTTTAAAAGTCAGCTAATGAATAGTGTTAGAATTGATACTATAGGTATTTTAAAATGTAAAATACATTATTAAATGTTATAAAATTACTAAAAAATAAAATTCATCCAAATTATTACTACATGTCATAATATGTCATAAATGACACTTTTTTGTTGATTTGACATGTTATGGTAATTACATTGACAAATAAAGTATAAAAAACATGATATCACGATAAGATTAAAAATGGTAAAATAAGGTTAAACCAAAGAGATTAGGATTAAGAAATATTCAAAACTTCTCTAATTTTAATTTTTTGATGAGTATTTTACCCAAAATCATTTTATCTTTTAAATGAATTGTTTTTCAACAATTGGGAATCAAAATTGAATTTATATTTTAAAACTTTTAAGTTTTTCAATGGTGTCCCTCCACTCTCTTATAAAAATTCACTCATTCCTCTCTATTACTCACACTTCCAAAACATTTTGGATAACATAATATCTTCCCAAAAACCTTCATATAATCCCTATCCATATTTTTTAGGACATTTTTATGTATAACACCTTCCTTATAGGTGTTAATGCGTTCTTCAAAGGTGATCAACTGAAGAAAATGTATCTTTTTCTTTAAATATTTCTATTTTATTTCTTCTTCCAAATCCTTCAAATCTCCTCCAACCATGATGAAATAATAACACCAATATTATAAATATACTTAGATGTTATTATATTAATATAATCACCTAAATACATCTTTAATTTCATCAAATGGGAAATGAGCATTTTGTTTGTGTGTACGGCAGACTACCACCTCACAAACCGATATAGTTTGTTTTTCATTACTCTTTATCGAGACTGAATATAATGATGAAATAAATGTTTATATATGATATTCATGACATATTAATCATTATAAAATAATAATATATCACTTATTTTGTTACTTTCAATGCACACAAACATGATAACATCATTCGTGCGTGTGTATGAATTATCACCTCTACGAAGCGATGTGAATCGTTTTTATTCACCGTATCACTTGTATGATATGTATTAGTATATTTAAATTATTATTATTAATTTAAATAAATTATTGTAATTATTTAAATATAATATAATAATTACCTTATTTCCATAAGGTTCAATAAAAAATGGAAACGTTACTCAAGTGTACGTACGACCTACGGTCCCCATGATTATAACATTGTTCATTTTTAATACCATAAATGAATGGACTGATTTAAAAGTATAATTTATTTATAAAAATTATAATAATTTTATTAATATTACTTTGGAGAAGATGGACTTCTGACCACATGGACTTGTACCATGTTTATTTTCGACTCAAGAACTGAATATCTACAAAACGTCTTACATGAACTCAAATAATTAACTAATTGTTATAACATGGTAATAAGTGATATAAATATAACAATAAAATAGAAAATGGTTCTTAATAAAGTATAAATTAACCTATGATTATTATTCAGGAAGATTAATAATGAACGAGACAAGTCGGACTCAAGGTAAGGGACTTCATCTCAATCTCCTTTCATTGAGGCATATCATGATGGTATGCACCTTTATTATCCTATAAGGTGTATATATAACCATTTGGAAAATTTCTATCATGAAATAGTATATATTATGATATTTAATGTTTTTTTAATGTTATTACTTAATTATTTTTATTCAAGCCTTTGTCAAGTGGCAAGGGACGCTTTAACTAAAACATCATTTTTAATGTTTTAATGATTTATTCTTTCAAAAAATTATAATTCATTTCCATGTTTTCAAAATGGTTTTTATGAATTTTTTTATAAGTATATGAATTTTTTAAAATGTTAATTTATTTTAAAAGTTTCAAAGTTGTATGGGGTACTTTGACTAAAATTTCTCTTTATTAAATGTTTTAAAATGTTAATTTCATTCAAAAGTTTCAAAGTGGTATGGGACACTTTGATTAAAAAGAATCCTTATTAAATGTTTTAAATGGTTTTGGAAGTAGATCGAATTTTTAAATATATTTAAATGATTTATTGTTATTTTAAATGAAATTTTATTAGTGGATTGTGGATAATTGCAATCTTTTATGTGTTATAATTATATAATGGTACTTGGAAATTTGATGGGTGGTTACGTGATAAACCAAAGATGGGTGGTTATATGATAAAATAAGGTAGTATGATCTCATGATATCTCTCCAATTAAAGGGGTAATGATATGGGGTTAACTGGTTGGGTTTCTCCTAATAGATTTAGGGAATATACTCTAATGGGTATTCCAAATATAACCATGAAGGTTACTCCCTATATAGCTGTGAAAGCTACAATGTAAGTATGATATGGATGCCACAAGTTACCTTTATATTTTATGATTTCTATGAAGTTTTATAGGAATCTTATGAATTCATAAGGTAAGCTAAAAATTTTATGTTTTATGGGAAAAAATTATATTTTGTTTAGTGAAATGTTTTTCATGATTTTAAAATATTTATAGACTAAAGGTTTCATTCATTATTTTATATCCCTTAATAATCTTTTTTTGCTCATCCCATATTTTTTAAAAATAATTCATCGAATTTAAGGGAGAATAGAGTCAAGGATGGGATCAGGGAAAAGTTTTGATGATTAAACATGAAAATAAACCACATTTCATTTTAAAAGATTCTATTTTATGGAATAAATGGATAATGTTGTAAGTGTCCAAATTTTATTTTTATGTTTTTTTATGTATGAGTTATGGCTTAATTCTCTAGAGCTATGAACTTGAAAAGATCTTAAATGTGAAATAAGTTAAAATAATGACTTAACTGAAGAAAATGTAATGTTTAAGGTTGAGGCCTTATAGTTGGTATTAGAGGAAAGGTTTAGAAAATTTTGGAGATTATGATGTTTCCTTAAGAGTTATAAATATCATCATTGATTTATAATTTAAATGTTGTTCATAAGTTTAAATTATTAGAAACCCAATTTTAGGCTTTAGGTTATTAAATATTAAGGTTAGTAATAGTATTTTTTGATACATTAACCTTTGGGTAAATTATGGGATATTAGTTTCTGGGATTCAAAATGCGAGGTATGAAATAAACTTTGAGGTTGAAAAATGTTATGGTTATTTTCTAGGCCATTATAATATTTTCATAATATTATAATAATTACATTGTTTTTGAAAAAAGACAACATATATGATAGGTGACAACTCGTCATGTCCACTAAGTTTATGGGTATCGAACCCACAACTGAAGGGCGACAAGGGTAAATCACATACCATTAGCCAATGTGAATTACTTGGTCAGTATGAATTTTATTTTTAGTAAAATGAGTTGATTGAATAATAATAATTTGATTTTGGTAACTTATGTTTTATCAAATGGATGTCCTTAAAATTAGAAAATGATTTGGGAATTAAGTGATAAATGTTATTTTGGAAGATTTTCACTATTTTGGTAACCCTATATGCCTAAGGAAAATAAAATACTATGGGATTTTATTTGAGGAGTAATGGTTGAATCTTATTTTGGATGAATATATGTTTTTATTGTAGACTTATTGAAATTTATATTATTTAAGAAAATTATTAACCTATCTTAGAGAATATGTGATCAAGATAATTACTTTTTGGTATAAGACATTAAAATTGGTCAATGTTATTTAGAGATAAGTGTTAAAATTTATTGGGGAATATTATGTAATAAAATTCATCTGTATTTTGGGTTTCAATCCTAGTTTGGATTATTTTGAAAAAAATTAAAGAATGCTATTTTTTGAATGGTAATTATTGAACTTTGGGTATTAGTATTGAATTTTAGAGATTCAAACTAGTGTTTATCCTTATAAAGTTTTATTCTTTTTGGGGAAATTATTTGATCTTGTACTAACGATACTGGTTTTGGTTAAGGTTTCAATATCGGAGAAATAGAAAGTAAGTATTTTTTGGATTAATAAGTTGATTCATCCTGAATACTCATCGTTTGGAGGAAAAGATGAGTTTGTGGTGGAATTTTATTAAAGGAAAATACTCTACTTTTAAAGTAAGTATATTTCCTTATGTCTTAATTCTATGTAGTAAAATAATTCTTCAACTTTATGAAAAGGGTCTTACAACAAAAACGTTTTCTATTTACTTTTTCTACTATGAAATCAATGGATTTTTAACAAATCACAAATTTATGGTTTTATGATTGTTACTTTATCTAGATCATGTTTTATATCACTCTCCATCAGAACTTGATAATTATTTTTTCTTCCATATCCATGCTTTCCTACATGTAATACTAGTATGTTTTATCATAGGTGGTCTTCGTACTTTATTTTTTTTCTTTTAAAGTTAAAGTTTTGTTAATACTTTTTCTGATGTGGGATTGAAATAAAGGTATTTTGAAAATTCATACATTAATTACTGACCCCAAATTCAAATTATGAGGATTAAATTTCCAAAAGTGGGTAGAATGCAACATCCTAAGTTTTTAAAAGAAAACATTATGTTCTATAGTATACATCATAAGACACATTTAGCTTAAATGAACAAGTTAATATTATTAGGATAGTTATCACACAGCCATTATAATGGTGGGAATGAAAAGTATAATTCAAATAATGAAAATATGGTTTACACGTGTTTATATTATGATCCATTGGTTGCCAAATTAATTAGGAAATTAAATAAAAACTAATTAAATATAAATGATGTGTTTTTATGAAAATCTATTTAAATGTAAATAAGTGAGTTTATAAAATAATAAAATCACACATGATGGATTTTATTAATGAAATATATGTTTAATATATTCAATATAAAATTCTAAATCTATATTATACGTTTTATAGATATGATATAAGAAAAAAAATCAATTTTTCAAATAAAAGAAGTATTTTTCCAAAAAATGTTGTTTTATCGCCTTTTAATGGAGAAACCATTTTAAATATAATTTAGTACACTTTAATATGTTATATTTGAAAGAAATAAACTTATTATATGAAATAGGGACATAAAATTTAGTCTGGTTAAATTTTTGGAATTTTATTTATTAAATTCATATTTTAATGAATAGTTAAAAATTCTTCATTTTAATTCAAAACATTTTTTGATCTAACATATTTGTATAGTTAGATTATCCTTTTAATTGGTTTTAAATTATAATTAGATTAATTTCTTATCATTAAATATAATTTTTTTCATTTTAAGTAATTTCTCATTGAAATTATATATAAAAACATGTCTATCTTTTGATGGTTTTTACTTTTAAAAACCTCGTTTTCTCATTTGGAAAACAGGGATTAATTTTAAAATAATTTCTGAAACTTCTGTGTTTAAAATTTATAAAAATGGATTTCATATTTGGAATTAGTATATCCAAATTTTTTAAATAGTCCCCTTTTATTTATGGACATTATGAATAATAACTTTAGTAATAAATTTTATTGCCACAGTAAAGGTAAATAGGGTAATTAAAGGTAAAAATAATATTTTAATAATATAAAACTACACTAACATTTTCCTAATTTAGTTATTTGAGTTTACCCCAACCATGATCATCCTTGGGTTGATTTTAGGACCACTTAGACCCATTTGGATATCTTTAATACTTTGATAATATTATATTCAATGAATATTCATTTTTGTTATGCTTTTATATTTAAAAACTAATGTATTTTAATATGGAGTTATAGAGAAGATATCATTGACAATAAATAGTTATTGTAAATCTAAAAATATTACCTATAGCATGATAATTTATTAATAATTTTAAGATATTAAATAATTTAATATATTTATGACACAAGGATGATGAAGTAATTTAATAATTAATGAAAGAATCAAATAAATAATTTAATAAATATTAAAATAAATAATATTTTACATAATTTATGTCATTCATGAATTTAATGGATATATTTGACGTTTTTTGATGATTTAAAGGAGTTTTATAAAACTTATCTTGCTGTTATGATATTTTTTAAAAGTCAACTAATGTATAGTGTCAGAATTGACACAATTGGTATTTTAAAATATTAAATAGTTTATTAATTGTTATAAAATTCCAAAAAATCAAAGATTTATTCAAATGATTATTATTTTCCCTAATTTAACATAAATGAAACTTTTATTGGTCATTTTACTTGTTATGGTAATTACATTAACACACAAAGTATAAATAACATGATATCACAGTAAGGTTAAAAAGTGTAAAATAAGGGTTAAACCAAAAAGATAAGGATTATAAAATATTAAAAACATTAATAATTTTAATTTTATAATAGAAATTCGACCCAACTTCATCGTTTATTTTAAATAAATTATTTTTTGATCATTTTTAATAAAAATTGAATTTATCTTTATTTAATATTTTAAATAATTTCAAGGGTGCCCCTTCCCTCTACTACAAAAAGGAACTCATTCCTCCCTATTAATCACAATTAAAAAACCTATTGGTTCAGAAAATATCTTCCCAAAACCCTTAATATAATCCCTCCTCACATTCTTGGGGCCATATTTGGGGAAGAATAATTTCCTTATAGGTGTTAATGTGTTCTTAAAATGTGATCAACCTGAGAAAAGGTATCATTTTCTTTACGTATTTATATTTTATTTCTTCATCCAAAACCACAAAATCTACACCAAACATATAGAAATGATAAATTCCGTATTCTTAATATGCATAGATGTTATTATGTTAATATCATCTTCTAAATATATCTCTAATTTCATAAAATGGGAAATTAACATTTTATTCTTGTGTACGGTGGTCTACCACCTCGCGAACCGATATTGTTCTTTTTTCATTATTGTAACACCCCAAGATTTCATAGTACATTATTTAATCAATTTAATTCAATAACTTGCACTACACGCAACACTGAGTTCAAGCGCACCACGACTTACCAAACTAGTTGTTCAAAAGCCGTTATGAATAGTATTAATTGAATTTTGAATTTTATATAATCCTTATAATTTTAGAATCCATATTATGAGTTTCTTAGACATAATATAAGAACAACGTCATTTTTTCAGATAAAAGCAGTATTTTTTTTAAAATGCAATTTTACCACCTTTTAATGGGGAACCCTTTTTAAATCCAATATTTGAAACTTTCATATATTAAATTTTACAAAATAAAATTCTTATTTAGAATTGGGACATAAAAATTTAGTTTTGATAAATTTTTGCTGTTTTTCTGATAACTTTCATATTTCAGTGAATAGTGAAAAATACTAAATTTTAACTAAAAACAACATTTTTAATCATAATAATTTATAGTGTTCAATTATACATATGACTGGTTTGGAAGAATAATCATATTATATTTTTACCATTTAATCCAATGTTGTTCATTGGAAGTAATTTCACTTTGAAATTGGACATAAACAAGTGTCAAACTTTTGGTAGATATTATTTCTTAAAAAATACGCTTTTTGGTTTTGACAAGGGGAATTAATTTTAAATTAATAAATGAAATTTCTATGTTTTTAATTTGGTAAAATAGACTTCATTTTTGAATTTAGAATATCAAAATTATCTTAGGTTGAATTTTTTGTATGTTCCTGAAAACTTTCAATTTTTGATGAATAGTGAAAAATACTGTGTTATTGGTTAAAACAGACTTTTCATTTAAATTACACAGATCAATGAAAAATTACACATATCACTGAAAATGTACTGTATCTCTCCATATGAAAATCGAAGGTCCACCTAAGTATAAATAAGAAACATCCATTACATTTTCAATGAACTTTGGACCATGTAGTAATCATATTGTCAATTGATGTAAACCTGGTCATAATAGGCCTTCTGTCAAGAAGCCCAACCACTGCGCGTTCCCGTAAACCCTTGGATCCAAAAACAAATTGATAAAACTCATAAACTAAATGATGATTTTTTTATAATCAATCCATCGGGGTCAGGTTTAATAGATATAAAGTGTTATTGAAATCTGACGACAATATTGAAAGATGAGGTGAACCTCTGTATAGATATGAGACTTTCGAGCTAATCAGGATCTCTAGAAATGAGAGAAGAAAGTCTGGATTTGAGAATGGTAAAAATAAGTTCATGTGATTCTTTGAGGAAGATGGAAAGTGATAGCAACCCCCTGTGATGAGGTGGGGGGTGATATCTCATCCATTATTTCCTGGGTAATTACTGAGAGCACACCGAGAAGAGATTCTGCCTCCCAAATCTCTACTAGAACCTTATTGTTATTATTGTGAATTTTTTTAAAGAAATAGAATATCTGGGGGTTTAGTTAAAAAATGATATTTTTTGTGGTTGTTTCGAAAAAAATGCATGGATGTCTATTTGTAACCAGACCAAACAGGTTAATCAACATAAATAAAACCATTTATATTATAAAAAACCCCAAAGATCAATTAAAACTGGAAAAATTAATGTTAAAAATTCTTTCTAAATTTGATGAAAAAGAATAATCCTATGAATCCATTATTAAAAGAATATGAAAAGAAACATTTAAAATTCATGAAAATGAAAGAATAAGAGAAATTTAAAATTTGAGGGCAAGAAGAGGAATTGTTGGAAATTTATAACAATAATGTAGTGTAAATTGAGATTAAATGTATAGAGAAAACCATTTATCTTGAAGAATCTAAGCTAAATGATCAAAAAATGGAAATAATCAACTAACATGATGAAAAATATGATCATTTGAAATCTGAGGAGTCCTTAAAAGAGAATTATTTGAGATATTTTTAAGTTCATTAAGGTTTGGAAGAGGAATTTCCAAAAAAATATTTCCTAGCTTGGAAATGGTTTACTCTTATATGATCTTTGAGAGTTTGATTTCTCATGTTAATGAAAATTTTGAAATTAATGATTTACATTTTAATATCACCCCAACCAATTTTTATAAAATTTTGAGGAATGAAAGGAAGTTTGAAGTTAGAAATTCTTGGGGTGAGAACATAAATATGGAAGTTTTTAATTTTTAAAATCATGAATAGGATTTGAAAATGACTCATAGCTATTTTAAAACTTTAAACCAAAAAAAATTAAATTATGTTTAGTGAAATGGTTGAGAGAGTGTGTTTTATGAAAATATTGATTGATAATTTTTCATGTATTTATCCTTTTACTAATGCATCTTCTTATTATTTGTTCAATTTAAAGGAATATAATGTAGAAAAACATGGAGAAAATTTCTTAAATCAAAAATTACTCAAATATGATTTTATAAAACATGAATTCAATGATTTTCTTCTTGAAAATTTTAAAGAACACTCAATAGATTTTTTTATGGAGTATTTTATACTGAAATTGAAGTTATGGATGAGCATATATTAGACAACTTAAGTAGATATTATTTATCTAAAGTGATTATTAATGATTTTGTATTTTCATATTAAGAAAATTTTGAAGATATTTATAATATGGTGAAACATGAGTTTATAGATGATCAAAATAAATCTCTTCCCATTGTTCACACAATTCCTTAACTGATTTGGGTGTCTAATTTCATTTTGAAGCTCTGAGTAGTTTTTAAGGGGATATATTTTTTTTGTTCATTCAAAAACTGCTCAAATCACTTTTGAAAAACCTATTCCTAAATCTATTTATGAAATCTCATCCCTTTCAATCATTAATTTAGGTACTTATGAGATTTAGTTTAAGTTATAAAGCTATCAAAATAATGCCCCCCCCCCCCGCTAATACCAGAAAGAACACTAATATCCCATCATGAAAATTCTAAATTTTTTACATTTGAGCCAATTAAATAATTGGAAAGTGTACCTATGAAGTGTCATACTTGTGATTTATTTTCTATTGATGTGATTAATAGTTTTTGGGAATACCTAGAGGTAGTCCATTATTTTTCACCTGAGCTTAATTCCCTTAAAACTATAAGAATGTGGGATTACGTAATTAATTTTATTATCTACTTAAATACTCGTTTGAGAAAATACTTAATGACCAAAGGTGTTTTATTTGTAACTTTTCAATAGATAATAGATTGAATACTTACTTTGAAACTATAAATATAAAAATTTATTTTCACCAAAACAATAAATGGTAAAAGAACATGTGGTGGTTATTACTTAGGAAACCAAATCCACCTAGTGATTATGGTTAGTTTCTATGACATTTTGGTTGGGGGATATAAGACAAAATTTTCTTGGGAGACAACATATGAGAAAATAAAAAAAAATTCTACTACCTTGAATAATGAAATAATTTTTTTTTCACTTATTCATTCTTACACTTTTATCCTATTCACTTGAACCGATAATTTTTTTCACACACTATTACCTTTATCTTTCTCTAATATGTTTTATTCTTAATTTATTTGATGAAGGTACTATCATGGGAGAGGTTAATTGTAACTGAAATTTTAAATCAGGGTGATCCCAGACTAAGATTAAGTAAATAAGGAAAAAACTTCATTATTGTTTAATTATTTACTCTTTATGTGCATCAAAGTTTGAAATCATTTAATTCTTCCCTTACATGCTTAATTTTTCCATTTTTTATAATTAATTGGAAATAATTTTTTTTTAGAAATTTATTTAGTGAGTCTCCTTAAAAATTTTGCGCATCATTCTTACCTGAATAATTATTATTGAAATTAATTTCGAAAATTAATTGAAATATTCCTTGTCACATTTAAAATATCTTTAGATGAAACATTCTATTTGAAGTGTATTCATTGATCAACATGATTCTTTTATAAATAATTTCAGAATTATTTATTCAGTTACAAATTCAAATCATATACATTTTACATTATATTTTTGAAAAGTGTTGTAAACTTGAATAAAATTATTTTTGAACATTATTGTGACCCTTTAAAATATACATTATACTAATGAATTGAAAATATATTTTGAACACAATTTTTTTAATATTTTTTTTCACCTTGAGGTTCAACATTAAATAAAATTTTGGATTTTAAGTGTCGGGGAAAGGGCCTTCTTAATATATCTTAACTTTTATTTAATGTTTTAATCCCTCAAAAACCCCTAATTTTTTTGAAACAGTAATTTTTAAAAAATAATTTATGAATTTTTTGGTGTCGATACTTTTTCCCAATTTTGAATTTTTTTTATTCCACTTGAAGAGGTTAAATTTTATTACCCCATACATTCAATTCAATAAATAATTTCCTTCCCTTTTGAATTTATTTTTTCTTTCCCATATTTTGATATAATATTATATAAATATCATTGAATAGAAACTTTTTGATTGAATCAATAATAAAATATATGAATTTCAAAAATCATTGGAATGAAAATCCTAATATAGGTTGATCTTATTTCCTTTATTATTTCATTGTTTTATTCTCTAAGTTTAAATTGTTGGATGAGATATTTATGCTTCTATGTAATTATTCAACTGACTAATCTTGTAACAAACCAAACTTTTATTCATGAAAATTATTATTTATCTAACTAAATGATTTATTATGTAAAATTGTTATATAAAACATATAAACTTCCTTGGTTTTATATTTTTTGATTTTAAAATTCCATTAATAATTGTTATCGTTGCTAATATAGTTGTTGAATAGTGATCACATGATTAGTATAAATATAGGGCTTTAACAAATCCAATTTACTCAGAAGAAGGAAATGATGGCCTCAGCTAGTATAATTTATCTATATAAAGTTAATTTGTCACTGCTAAGAAAGGAGTTAGTTTCACTAGTCTTCATTCCTGACCAGGCCTAAGTCGAGCTTCAACACATTAATCATGAACAGAATTGCATACTAGAGAAGTAGAAGTTAATAGAGATTACCACCCGAGCGATGTTATCTGAGCCTCCCCAAGAGTTTTTCACAATCTCACACCCTACCCTTATGTCTTATGCAGGTGTGATAAAGGTTTATGTAACAAGACCCCAACACTATTATTATGTGCATTATTTTTGTATTGAATAAATAATATACATTCATTTTATTATTGTTACTTTATAAATCATTTTTAAAGCAAAAATAGTAGTATCTTAGTTAATATTCAATTAAGAAATATATTTTTATGAAATAATGTATTTTCTAATTAAATAATATTTTAATAAAATATAATTATACAATTACTTTTTAAAAAATATAAATGAATGTATAATTTTTATGAATACAATTGTAATTTTTATTAAGGATTAAAAACTGTTTTTGTCAAAACCCATGAAGTTTCTATAAATTTTGGTTTTTATATTTAAAGTAAAAATTCACATATTTATATAAATTATTTAAATAATATTAATATTATTTTTGGAATCAGGATGTCGAAATTATCCAATAGTGAATTTTTCATAATTTTCTGAAATAGTCAAATTTTTGGGTAAAAATTAAATAACTTTTAAATATATAATGTGTTTTATGACATCATAATGACCCAATAGTGATGTAATAAAATACTATAAAAGGGGTTTTCGGCCAATATATTTCTTACCTTTAAAAAAATGTGATTTTATATTTTTTAGATTTATTTTACAAAGCCTTAGTGGACCCTCTTATACTTATAAAACATTTTAAGATTTTAAAATGATTTCCTTGAGAGTATGACTCACCTCCACATAAGAAAGCCTAATATTTTAATATATTCGACCATTTTCCTTATAAAATAATGTTTTACACTCCCCTTTGGAAAAAAACATGGGATGGTTTGGTGTTTTTATGAGTTTAATGTGTACTGTCCAAAACCTAAATAATAAAATATTCCCTCTTCTTTCCTATATAAACCCACTCAATATCCCATTACTCTTCACTCAAACCATTTGTATCTCTACCAACCCTCGCCTTTATCTCTCTATAATCCTCCAAATTCACCCCAATATCCAAATAATCCTCTCTAAATCCTCTCCCATGCCTTTGGGATCACACTTTTAAGTAAGGGATTTCTTCTTTTCTCATTTTTGTTCAAATTCCATTATGTTGTTATAAAAGTTTTTAAATAAAAAAGTTACGGTATGATTTCACACCTCCCACATACTTCCCTCCTTTTTTAATGATGATATACCTCTTTCTATCTCATTAATTCCTCCCATGTACACATGTTACCATACTGAAATTCATTAAAGAATTTCTCTCTTCTGATTTACATTCAAGCAATTATTTTATATTATGCATCTAAATTCCATTACATATGTTGGGACATGTATATATATGACCCCCCCCCCCCCCTTACTCTTGATTTCATGTACACATGATGAGATATCCCTTTCTCTCTCATAAACCATTTTTATTAATTAGTATTCCATGTCATTATGCTACCGAAATTGCATCGCAATTTTCCAAGCCAAAGTCATTGTGTAGTGAATACCATACCCATTTCTATATCAATGGTATTAAACTTTACACACATTTAATTATTTAATATATAGTTTCATGTATTTATTCCATGTTCCCTTATTGTGGAAGAAATGATGGTGTTGATTGATTCCATGTTGTATGATCCATGTGGCACATTTATGAATGAAATGAAATGATTAAGAAGGGTGTGCCCTGATAGCGCTCCAATGCATTAGGTAAAGATTAGTATCATGATACATCAAGTGCAGTGATTTTTTAATCATTATTATTCAAGTTCAATGAGGGTTTACTCTTGATCCATTTTCAATGAGCCTTGGCTCATGCTAATATCATGTTAAATTTTGATGACACATTTTCATGTTATGAAAATCATGTTATATCATGCCTTTATGATCAGTTTCTCTTATGCTCCATTAATATACCTATTTCTTAACATGTACTATATTCTTCATGTTATGCCTTGTTTACTCCTTTACTGGACTTCATATCTCACCATTTTCTTATTAATGTCATCAGTTTGTCCAATGCAGTGCTATTTATGATGAAATATGTGTGGTTATGTAAAATAAGTTTTCAATAAAGATGTGTATTTCATGTTTTAAGTTGTTATGTAATGTTCCTAATACCCAAATACACTAGACCTCTCAATCTTCTTTGATTTATCAAGTGAATATTTTATGTAATAAATTATGTTTAAGTGGGAAATAAAGATTAGGGTTGTCATTGTTGGTATTAGAGGATTGGTTTAGTTATTTTGGGGATTAGGATTAGAAAACCCTAGTGAAAGACTTAGGGATAAAACTAAGTATAATAAAAACATCCCTAAATTTTTGTGAGTATTGAGTAAGTGGCTTATAAAAAAAATACATAAATTTCTGGATACTTCCAGGTAGGGGCGGCTCTGGGACAGATGTATCTAGGGGTTAAACCCAAAAACACTACTTTCAGCTAGACTTAAATAAGAAGTAGTGCATAACAATGGGCCTTGCTGCACTCTTGGTTACAAAACTCTCGAGGGATATGATTTGGTAAATTCATAATATTAGCATGATACATTATTAAGGTAATTAAAAAAAATTCCTCTAAGAATATATGTTGGGAAGTAGATCATGGATAACATAGATTTAATAATATAAATTCTTAAGTTATGGAAATAAATATAATTTATAAGTTATCCCTTTTTGTCTTTGGATTCACCTTTATGTGTGACCCCTAAATTTCCTTTTATTCTAGCCAATGGTCGGTAATAGGATGACTCTGTCAAACAACCAATGCGAAGATCAATGTGATGATTGTTCTAATGAGATTCCCAGTCTGATGGGTGTTGGAATCACAAACATTGTCATGAAACTCTCTCAGTTAACTCAATTTTTGAACAGAAACATGGGTCAAGAGGAATGTCCAACCCCCCTTAAGAAATAACAAGTTGTAATCATGGGATTCATGAGACCAAGGCCTCTTACATTTAATGGATCATCTAATACCTCAATCGTTGAACAATAGATCAAATCCATTGGGAAGATAATATCCCTCATTCAATGTTTTGAACTAGAGAAGGTTCTTTGGGATGAATATCGTATGAAGGGTGAATCTAATCAATGGTGGACATTTATCAAAAATACAAATCCTGAGGAAGAGATCGAGGCGTTGGAATGGATGTATTTCCAGAAAATGTTTTTTGATAAATATTTTCCGTGCACCCTCTATATTAAGTTGGAAAGGTACTTCTTTTACCTCAAACAAAAAGGCGAAAAATCCATCAGAGCATATGAGTAAAACTTCACATGGCCTGCATGATACACATCCATCTTTGTCGTAACCCCTGAATGAAATGTTGACAGCTTATTTGGTGGGCTAAAAATTAGCCTATGGAAATCCCTAGTGATTCATGACTTTGATAGCAATGAGTATATTGTTTGATGTGCCCTAAAAGTTGAAATGGAAATCAGTGAATCTCAGTGGTATCATGAGGATAAGAAGAAGATAATGGACATTAATTCTGGTGGTCCGATAGATAAATCCAACAGTGATAAGAAATTATAGCACCCCACTTTCCAAAGGTGCGGAAATAAGCACCCTGTAAATTTCCTAAAGGGGAAGATGAAATTTTTTAGGTGTGGAAGATAAGGGAACATGGACATTAACTATCAACAAGAAAAAACCCACAAATGCGAAAGAGAAGAGGAATGCTCTGTTTGACCATCTACACATCGTTCATTTCTTCAACTACAAATAACCGGTGAACTTTGCAAACCAGTACCCTAATCCAATGGGTTTTTAAGGCAACCAATAACCACCAATGTAGAAAGGGTGAGCTTTTTCCATCACTACTGCCAAAGAGAATCCCAAAAATGAAGTGGTGATAGGTACACTAGTTATTCATTCAAGAATAGTGAACCTAATTTTTTATTCTATTCATATTCCTTCTTTTAGATCCTAAAATTTTCATAGAACAATCCCAACACCACTAAAAATCATGGAAGTAGACATGTCAATGAGAATAGAAAATGGGGCAATCATTGCATCCCATTAATATAACTCCTCCCCTACCACAATTTGTGGATTTAACTTCTTGTAAAACCTTTTCATACACCCTCTGGTAGAATTTGATGCATTTATTTGTGTGGATTGGGTTTCTCTATATAGATCCAACATAAATTTTTTTGAGAGGGAAATCACTCTCCATGTGGAGAATCGACCCCCAATTATGTACAAGTGCAAGGAGGGGGTGAATCTTGTTTAGCACCATCATCTCAAACATGGATATTACTGCCCTATGAGAACATGTATCTTGATCAGATGATTTAGTATAAGGAAGAAATAATACTTGATGACATTCCTATTGTGAGAGAATTCACTAAAGTGTTTCCTGAGTAATTTTCAGGTCTTCCTTTTATAAGGGATGTTGAATTCTCAATTGATTTTATACCTAGGGTTTTGCCAATATCCAAGACTCCATATAGAATAGTTGTTATGGAGCTTGAGGATCTAAATAAACAACTTTAGGATAATATGGATAAAGGTTTTATACACCCAAGTGCTTCACCATGGGGTGCACCAGTCCTCTTCATCAAGAAGAAGTATGGGTCAATGCACCATTTTATTGATTATCTTGAGCTCAAAAAAACGTGATAAAGAACAAGTGTCATCTTCCACAAATAGATTACTTGTTCGATCATCTACATGGAGCACAATAATTATCTAATGTTTATCTTCATTTGGGATATTACCAAGTAAGGTTGAAGAAGGAGGATATCCCCAAAACTTCTTTTAGTACAAGACACAGGCACTATGAATTCATAGTAATGCCTTTCAAACTCACTAATTCACTAAGAATATTCATGGAATTAATGAATAGATACCTTAGAGATTACCACACCATGTTTTAGGTAGTATTTATAGAGGGTATTCTATTATACTACAAAACCTACAAGGAGCTTGAGGGGATCTAAGTAGTGTACTAGAGACCTTACGAAAGGAGAAGATCTATGAAAAGTACAACAAGTGTGAGTTCTGGTTGAAGGAATGCTCATTCATGGGTCATATCATCACAAAAAATGATATATCTATGGATCCCTCTAAGACAGATGAAATTGTGGGATGGTCGAGGCCAACATCTGTGACAGATAATCGTAGATTCCTTGGGTTAGCTGGATATTATCGCTGATTTCTGAGAAATTTATCACGATTTTCAAAACCTCTTACCAAGATAACTCAAAAGGTATTTATGTTTTATGGGATTTATGAATGTGAAAATAGCTTCATGGAGTTGAAAATGAGTCTTATCACTATGATCGTGCTGGCATTACCCACAAGTAGAGAACATTTTTTGGTACTCGGTGATGCGTTGAAGAAGGTCTTGGGTTGTGTTTTGATGAAAAATGGAAAGTTCATTGCCTATGCTTCAATAAAATTGAAATTTCATGAGAAAAACTATCCAACACATGATCTAGAGTTAGCTGTAGTAATATTCACTTAAATAATTTGGTGGCATTACCTCTTTGGAGATAAGTGTGAAATATATCTAGATCATAAAATCCTTAAGTATATATTTATATAGAAAGAGGATAATATGTTCCAATGAAGATTGTTAGAGCTAATAAAATACTATGACTACTCAATTCACTACCATCTGGGTAAAGAGAATAAAGTGGAAGACAATCTAAGAAGAAAGGAACCATCTATTATATCATTGATGATAATTGAAAAGGATCCAATATTCTTAGATTTGATGAAGATAGACATGGGAATCATAATGAAGGCAACATCATCAATCCTTTCCCGAATAATTGCTCAGTAGTATATTTTGGAAAGGTTGAAGGATGCTCAAAAGGATGATGAGGGAATTTAGAAGAAAGTTGAAACTATCAGAAAAGGGAAATACTTAGAGTTCAATTTTAATGAAGAAGTAATTGTGAGATTTGGGACAAGACAATGTGTTCCAACAAATTCAGAGTTAAAGAAAGAAATTTTTATTGATTTATATTGTTCGAATTTCTCCATTCACCTAGGAAGCACAAAGATGTATTGAGATCTCCGATAGAATTATTGGTGGGTAACATGAAGAAGTATATCACTGAGTATGCATAAATGATCCTTATAGGTATGAAAGTTACGACTGAGAGGTAGAATCCTAAGAGGATAATAAAACCGTTACCTATACCAATATGGAAATGGGAGAACATCACCATTGAAATGGTCACCGAACTTCCAAAGACATCCAAAGGAAATAATGCTATCTAGGTTGTTGTGGACCGTCTTACAAAGACTAAATACTTAATTTCAATTTGGGAGGATTTATCATTGGATCAACTAGCACAAATATACATCATATAAGTGGTAAGGCTTCATGGAGTTCCACTATATAATGTATCCGATCGAGATCCAAGATTCACTTCTAAGTTTTGGAAGAGTCTCTAACATTATCTGAATATTGTGTTGATCTTCAGTACGGATTATCATCATCAAAGTAATTTCCAATCTATGTAGACTATACAAACACTTGAGGAAATGTTTAGAACATGCTCTATGGACTTGAAAGGAGGATGGGATCAACATCTTCCTCTGGATGAGTTCTCTTACAATAATAGTTTCCACTCAATCTTCCAAATGGCTCCTTATAAAGCCCTTTATTAGAAAAGGTGAAGAACACCAGAATGTTGGAATGAAGATGTGGAGAAAAAACTCCTAGGTCCAGAAATGGTCGAAGAAATGGTGGAGAAGGTTAAGGCCATTTAGCAGCACATTAAAGCTGCTCAGATTTGACAAAAGAGCTATGCTGATAATCTTTGATGAGACCTAAAATTTGAAGTTAGAGACACGGTATTCCTCTGCATATCACTGTGAAAGAGAGTTATGAGATTTGGGAAGAAGGGAATTCTTAGTCTAGGGTACATCAGCCCTTTTGAGGTCCTTGATTTCATTGGAGTAGTGTATTATCGACTAGAAATCCCACCAACCCTATCTCAATTACATGATTTATTCCATGTATCACTCTTAAGTAAGTACATACCTGACCCATCACATGTACTCAACCCATAGGTGGTATGTAACGACCTAAACTTTTATTAATGAAAATTCCTCTTGATCAAATTAAATGTCTTATTTTGTAAAATAGTTATATAACATATGAAATTCCATGGTTTTATGTTTTTGGATTTTAAAATATCATTAATAATTGTTACCATTTATAATATACCCATTGAGTACTTACCACATGATTAGTATAAATATAAGCCTTTAACAAATCCAATTTACTCATATAAAGGAAGTGATATCCTCATCTAGTAGAATTGCTCCATATGAAGCTCATTTGTGAGAGCTAAGAAAGGAGGTAGAATCAATGGGATTATCTTTTGACCAAATCTAAGTCAAGCTTCAACACGTTAATCTTGAATAGAACTGCCTACGGGAGAAATAGAAGTTAATAGAGATTACCACCTGAGCGATATTAGCTGAGCCTCGCTAAGAGTATATCACCATCGCACACCTTACCCATAGGTCTTATGCCAGTGTTATAAGGGATTATGTAACATGACTCTAGCACTATGATTATGTGCATTATTCTTTTATAGAATAAATTATATACATTCATTTTATTATTGTTACTTTTTTAATAGTTTTTATAGAAAAAATAGTATTTTTAGTTTATATTCAATTAAGAAATATATTTTGATGAATTATTGGATTTGTAAATTAAATAAAATTTTAATAAAATATTATTATTACTAAATTACTTTTTATTAAATATAAATTATCGTATAATTTTTATGAATACAATTGTAATTTTTATTAATGTTTGAAAATTATTTTTTTCAAAACCCATAAATTTTCGATAAAGGTTGGTATTTATTTTAAGAGTAAAAAATTCACATGTTTATAAATATATTTAGATAAAATGAATATTATTTTTTGAATCACGACGTCAAAATTATCCAAAGGCTTATTTTTTATAATTTTATGAGACAGCCGAATTTTTGGGTAAAAATTAAATATTTTTTAAATATATAATGTGTTTTATGAAATCATAATGACCTAATAGTGATGTAATAAAATATGATAAAATGTATTTTAGGACAATATATGTTTTACCTTTAAAATAATATAATTTTATATTTGTTTTATTTATTTTACAAAGCCTTAGTGGACCCTCCAAGACTTATAAATCATTTTAACAATTTAAAATGATTTCCTTGAGAGTGTGACTCACCTCCACATAATCAAGCCTAATATTTTAATAATTTCGGACCTTAGACTTATAAAATAATGTTTTTTAATCACATTTAGAAAAAAAAACATGAGAAAAACCCATTGGATGGTTTTTTGTTTTGATTAGTTTAATGTGTAGTGTCCAAAACCGAAATAATTAATAATTCCCTCTCCTTTCCTAAATAAACCCACCCAATCTCCCACTTTTATTCACTCAAAACCTTTGGATCTCGACCAACCCCTGCCTTAATCTCTCTATAATCCTCCCAAGGCACCCCAAGATCCCATTAAACCTCTATCAATCTTCTCCCAAGCATTTGGGATCATACTTCCATGTAAGGGATTTCTTCCTTTCTCATTTTTTCCAAATTTCATTATGTTGTTATACCCTTTTTTTCAATTAAAAACTTTGTGGTATGATTTTTCACCTCCCCCATACTATCCTACATATGTTTGAATGATAAGATACCTCTTTCTCTCTCAATAATTCCTCCCCTGTACACCTGTTACCATGCTAAAATTCTGTAAGGAATTTCTCTCTTCTCATTTACATTCATGAAATTCTTTTATATTATGCATCTAAATTCCATTAAATATGTTGGTACATGTATCTATATGACCCCACTTACTGTCCATTTCATTTATATATTATGAGATAACCCTTTATCTCTCATCAACCATTTTTATTAATTATTATGTCACATCGTTATGCTGACAAAATTGCACAACGATTTTCCAAGACAATGTCACTGTGTAGTGAATACCATGCCCATTTTTCTATCAAAGGTATTCACATTTATACACATTTACTTATTGATTATAGTGCTTCATGTATTTATTCCACATTCCAATATCGTGTAATAAATGATGGTGTTGAATGATTCCATGTTGTATGATCCATGTGAAACACTTATGCAGAAATGAAATGATTAAGAAGGGTACACCCTGATAGCACTCCAATGCATTGGGTAATGATTACTATCATGATAAATCAATTAAAATGAGGATTTAATCATTAGAATTCGAGTTAAATAATTTTTTACTCACTCTCCATGTGCAATGAGCCTTTTCTCATGCTAATATCATGTTAAATATTGATTCAACATTTCCATGTTATGATAATCATGTTATATCATGCCTTAATGTTCATGTTTATCTTATGATCCATTGATATGCCTATTTCTCAAAAATTACTATATTATTCATGTTATGCCTTTTTTACTCACTTACTGGTCTTTATAGCTCACCCTTTTCTTATGAATGTCCTCAGGTGATCACATGCAATGCTAATTATGAAGGAATGTGTGTAGTCATGTAAAATAAGTTTTCAATAAAAATGTATATTTCATGTTTTAAGATGTTATGTAATGTTCCTAATACCCAAATACACCATATCTCTTGATATTCTATGTTGTATCAACAAAATATTTTATGTAATAAATTATGTTTAAGTGTAAAATAAAGAGCAGGATTGTTATAGTTGGTATCAAAGGATATGTTTAGTTATTTTTACGATTAGGATTAGAAAACCCTAGTAAAATCCTTAGGGGTACAAATAATTATAGTAAAAACATCCCTAAATTTTGGTTAGTATTTAAAAAGTTTTTTATCAAACAAATACATCACTATTTGGATATGAGCAGTTAAAGTTGGCTCTTACACAGATGTATCTAGAGGTAAAACCCGAAAACACCGCTCTGTTATAGACTCGAATGGGAAATGGTACACAACAACGGGCATTACTGCATTAATAATATTTGTATAAACCATTACTAAGGGAATAAAAAAATTCCCCTAATATTATATATTAGGAAGTAGATCATTGATAACATACATGTGTTAAGGAAATAAATTTAATTTATAAGTTATCTGTTTTTTTCATCGGATTCCACTTTATGTGTTACCCCAAACATTACTTTTATTCCAACCAATGGCTAGTAATAAGAGGACTCGGGCTACCAACTAATTCTAAGATCAATGTGATGATTGTTCTAATGAGATTTCCAATCCAATAGGAGAAGGAATCACAAACGTTTTCATGATACTATTATAGTTAACTAAAGTTTTTAATAGAAAAATGGGTCAAGAGGAATTTTCAACCACCGATGAATGAAAATTCCCCAATAGAGAGCTTCATGAGGAAAATGCTCCCTACTTTTAATGGATCATCTGATCCCACAATCACCAAAAAATGGATCAACTCCATTGAGAAGATCTTCTCCATAATTTAATGTTCCTAACAAGCGAAGGTTCTTATGGATGCTTATTGTATGGAGGGTGAAGCTGATCAATGGTGGAAATTGTTAAAAAATATTAATCCTGGGGAAGAGATCAAGGTGTTGGAATGGAAGGTTTTCCGAAAAATGTTTTTCGATAAATATTTTATTTTGACCCTCTGACATAAGATGGAAAGGTTATTCATTACCCTCAAGAAAAAAGATGATGAATCCATCAGAGCGTATGAGGGAAACTTCACAAGGATTGCAGATATACCTCAGGCATTTTCGTTACCCCCAAATGCAAGGTTGACCGCTTCTTTAGTGGGATAAAACATATCATACGGAATTACCTAGAGATCTGTGACTTTGATATATATGAGGAAATTGTCTGATGTTCCCTCAAAGTAGAAATAGAGATCAATGAATCTCAGGGATATCATGAGGATAATAAGTTTAAGGTGGACTTTAATTCTTGTGGTCTGATGGATAAATCAAATAGTTCTAGGAAAATCTAGCACCCCACTTTCCAAAGGTACAGAAAGAACCACCCCAAAAATTTTTTTAAGGGGAAGAGTAAATACTTTAGGTGTGGAAGAGAAGGGCACCTAGACATTAACTACCGACAAGAAAAACATGTGGCTGCAACAGAGGAGAGGAATGCTTCATTTGAACCTCAATACATTGTTCATTGCTTCAACTGAAAGAGACTATGGAAATTGCCAAACTAGTACCATAATACAAGGGTTTTTTGAGGCAAACAACAACCTCCATGGCAGAAAGGGTGATCTTTCTACATCACTACCACCGAAGTAAACCCCGAAAACAAAGTGGTGACAGGTACACTAGTAATTAATTCAATAATATTTAGCATACTTTTTTATTCTGGTTCTACACATTCTTTTATATCCCAAAATTTTAGTAGAACAATCCCAACACCACCACAAATCATGCAAGTAAAGATGTCGGTGAGAATGGAAAATGGGAAAATCATTGCATCCCATGAATATACCTCCTCCCATGTCACAGTTTGTGTATTTAATGTCCCATAGAACCTCTTCGTACTCCCTCTGGTGTAATTTTTTGAAATTCTTGTCATGGATTGGCTTTCCCTATATAGATCTAGCATAAATTTTTGTGATAGGTAAATCACTCTCTATATGGCGAATCAACCCCTGATTTTGTACAAGTGCAAGGAAGAGGATGAATATTCTTTTTCACCATCATCTCAATAATGGATATTACTTCCATATGATCATGTGTATCTTGCTCAGATTATTGATTCTAAGGAATCCAACATCCGTTAAGACATTCCTATTATGAGGGAATTTTTAAAAGTATTTCTTGTGGAATTGTCATGTCTTTCTCCTAAAAGAGATGTTGAATTTTCAATTGATCTTATACCTGGGGCATTTCCAATATCCAAGACTCAGTATAGAATTGTTATTGTAGAGCTTCCGGAGCTAAAGAAATAAGTATTGGAGAATATGGATAAAGGGTTTATGTGCCCAAGTGCTTCACCATGGGGTGCACCAGTCCTCTTCATCCGGAAGATTGATGGGTTAATGCGCCTTTGCATTGATTATCACAAGCTCAACAAAATCACGATAATGAACAAGTATCATTTGCCACAAATTGATGAAATTTTTCAATTAGCTACGTGGAGAACAATACTTCTCCTAGGTGGATCTATGGTTGGGATATTACCAAGTAAGGGTGAAGAAGGATGAAATCTCCAAGACTACTTTTCATATAAGATACAGGCACTATAAATTCATAGAAATGCCTTTATCAGTCACTAATTCTCCAGAAATATTCATGGACTGGATGAATAGAATATTTAGAGATTAACTTGACAAATTTGTGGTATCCTTTATAGACAATATTAAAATATACTTCAATACCAAGGAGGAGCATGAGGAGAATCTAATAATTATACTAGAGACCTTTCAAAAGAAGAATCTCTTTGAAAATTATAGTAAATGTGAGTTCTAGTTGAACTAAGTTTCATTCATGGGTCATATCATCACAAGTAATGGGATATCTGTGGATCCCTCCAAGATAGAAGCAATTGATGGATGGTCGAGGCCAACATCAGTAACAGATATCTGTATCTTTCTAGGGTTAGCTGGATATTATCATCGATTTGTGTGAAATTTCTCACAATTTTCCAACCCTCTTACTAATCTAACTAGAAAAGGAGTAAAGTTTTCATGGAGTAATGAATGTAAATATAGCTTCAAGGAGTTGAAAAAGAGGCTTATCACTGCACCCATGCTCAAACTACCAACAAGTGGAGAACTTTTTGTGGTATTTAGTGATTCTTTGAAGAAGGTCATGGGTTTTATGTTGATGCAAAATGAAAAATTCATTGTCTATGCTTCAACTAAATTGAAATTTCATGAGAAAAACTATCCAAAACATGATCTGGAGTTGGATTTTGTAATATTCGCTTTAAAAATTTGTCAAAATTACCTCTTTGGGGGAGAAGTGTGAAATATATACAGATCAAAAAAGCCTCAAGTATACATTCACACAGAAATAGTTGAACATGCATCAACGAAGATGGTTAGAGCTAATAAAAGGCTCTGGTTTATCAATCCATTACCACCCTGGGAAAGTGAACATGGTGGTGGATGATCTAAGTAGAAAGGAACCAATGATTATATCATTAATGAAAATTTAAAAGGATCCAATCTTCTTAGATTAGATGAAGATGGACATGTGAATCATAAATAAGGGAACATCATCAATCCTTTTATAAATGATTGCTCAATTGTTTCTTTTTGAAAGGTTAAAGGATGATCAAAAGGATGATGTGGGAATTCAGAAGAAAGTGGAAACTATCAGAAAAAGGGAAATCCTTGGAGTTCATTGTTAATTAAGAAGGAATTGTGAGATTGGGTAAAATAATATGTAATCTATAAAATCTGGAGTTGTAGAATGAACTTTTGGATGATGCACATAGTTCAACTTTCTCCATTCACCTAGGAAACACAAAGATGTATCGAGATATTTGAGAGCATTATTAGTGGAATAAAATGAAGGAGGAGATCATTGAGTATACATTAAAGTTCCAGGTATGTCAGCAAGTGAAGGCTAACAGGAACAAGTCTAATGGTATGATGAAACCATTACCCATACTAGCATGCAAATGAGAGAACATCACCATGGACTTTTTCATCAGACTTATGAAGACTTACAAAGGAAACAATGCTATTTGGGTTGTTGTGTATCATCTTATAAAGATTGAACACTTCATTGAAATTCATGAGGATTTCTCATTGGATCAACTGGTACAAATATATATCATAGAAGTGGTAAGTGTGCATATAGTACCACTATCTATTGTATCCAATTGAGATCCAAGATTCACCTCTAAGTTCTGTAAGAGTCGTCAACATGCTTTAAATACTGAGCTGAACTTCAGTATAGATTAACATCTTCAAACAGATGGCTAATCTATGTGGAATATCTAAACACTTCAGTATATGTTGAGAGTAAGCCCAATGGACTTCAAAGGAGTATTGGATCAACTTCTTCCCCTGATTGAGTTCTCTGACAATAACAATTTCCACACAAGAATCCTAATGGCTTCTTAATAAGCCCTGTATGTGAAGAGGTGAAGAACACAAGAATGTGGGGAAGAAGTTGGGCAGAGAAAACCCCTAGGTCTAGAAAGGGTCGAAGAAATGGTAGAGAAGGTTAAGACCATTCAATAGCACATTAAACTTGCTTAGAGTCGACAAAAGAGTTATGCTGATAATAATTGACGAGACCTAGATTTTGATGTCAGAGACATGGTATTCCTCTATATATCACTATGGGAGAGAGTTATGAGATTTCAGAAGATGGTAAAGATTAGTCCAAGGTCCATCACCCCTTTTGAGATCCTTGATTGCATTGGAGAAGTCCCTTATAAACTAGAACTCCCACTGATCCTATCTCATGTACATGGTGTATTCTATGTATCACTCTTAAGGAACTACATACCTGAACCATCGTATGTACTAAATCCATAGGTTGAACCATTAGATAATTTCCTCTCCTATGAAGAGAATTTGGTTAAGATCTTAGATTGTAAGGAGAAAGTTATATGAAATAAGACAATTCCCCTTGTCAAGGTGTTGTGGAGAAACCATAAGTTTGAAAAAGAAACATGGGAATTGGAGGAAGTGATGAAGCAGAGTTACCCTAATCTGTTTTAGTATGGGAAAAGGAAATTTCGATGGAGAAATTTCTTAAGGGGGAAGATTGTAATGACCCAAAATTTTATTAATGAAAATTATTCTTGATCTAGTTAAATGTCGTATTATATATAATGGTTATATAACATATGAACTTCCTTGGTTTTATGTTTTTGGTTTTTAAAATAATTTTAAGAATTTTTATCATTGCTAATATAGACAACGATAAGTGACCACCAGATTAGTATAATTATAGGGATTTAAAAAATCTAATTTACTTAGACAAAGGAATCGATGTTATCATCTAGTAGAATTGCTCCATACAAAGCCCATTTTTCAGAGATCGTTGAGGTATATTCACTAGGATACTCTCTTTACCATGCCCAATATGATCTTCAATTCATTAAGCTCGAACATAACCAACTACGAGAGAAGTGGAAGTTAATAGAGATTACCAACCAAGCGATGTTATCTAAGCCTACCCAAGAGTATGTCACCATTGCACACCTTACCCTTAGGTATTATGAGGTTGTTATAAAGTGTTATGTAAAAACACTCTAGCACTATGATTATTTGCATTATTTTTTTATAGAATAAAGAATATATATTAATTTTATTATTGTTACCTTTTAAATAGTTTTTAATGCAAAAAAAGAATTTTTAGGTAATATTCAACTAATAAATATATTACGATGAATTAATGGATTTTTAAATTAAATAATATTTTAATAACATATTATTATTACTAAATTAATTTTTATTTAATATAAATTATCGTATAATTTTTATGAATACAATTGTAATTTTTATTAAGGTTTGAAAGATGTTTTTGTCAAAACCCATGAATTTTCGATAAATGTCGATATTTATTTAAAAAGTAAAAATTCCCATATTTAGAAAATTATTTAGATAAAATAAATATTATTTTTGGAATTAGGATGCCGAAATTATCCAAAGTTGAATTTTTCATAATTTCTTCAGATAGTCAAATTTTTGGGTAAAAATTAAATACCATTTAAATATATAATATGTTTATGACGTCATAGTGACCCAATAGTGATGTAATAAAATTATATAAAAGGTAATTTCTCCCAATATATGTTTTTCCTTTAATATAATGTAATTTTATATATTTTTTATTTTTTTTACAAAGCCTTAGTGGGCCCTCCAAGCCTTATAAAACATTTTAACATTTTAAAATGATTTCCTTGAGAGTGTGACTCACCTCTATATAAGAAAGCCTAATATTATAATAATTTCAGCCATTGGCCTTATAAAATAATTTTTTCCACTCCAATTTGAATAAAACCATGGGAAAACCCCATGGTATGGTTTTTGGTTTGGATTAGTTTATTGTGTAATGTCTAAAACCCAAATAATAAAGAATTCTCTCTCCTTTCTTATATAAACCCACCCAAGTTCCAACTTTTATTCACTCAAAACCTTTGGAGATCGACCAAACCCTACCATAATCTCTATATAATCCTGAAAAGACCCCCAAAGCTCCCAATAATCTTCTCCCAAGCCTCTCCCAAGCCTTTTGGATCACACTTCCAAGTAAGGGATTTCTTTCGCTCTCATTTTTGTCAAGATTTCATTATGTTGTTATACCCTTTTTTTCAATTAAAAACTTTGAGGTATAATTTCTAATCGCCCCCATATATAACTCTTTATGTTTTATTTATTATATACCTATTTATCTCTCATTAATTCCTCCCATGTACACCTATTACCATGCCGAAATTCCATAAGGAATTTTTCTCTTCTCATTTACATTCAAGAAATTTTTTTATATTATGAATATAAAATTATATAAATATGTTGGTACATGTATATATATAACACAAAATACTGTCTATTTCATTTACATATGATTAGATACCCATTTCTCTCTCATCAACCATTTTTATGAATTATTATGTCACGTCATTTTGCTGCCCAAATTGCACTACGATTTTCCAAGCCAATGTCATTGTATAGTGAATACCATGTCCATTTATCTATCAAGGCTATTCAAATTTACACAGATTTACATATTAATTATATAGTTTCATGTATTTATTCCACATTCCTTTATTGTGTAATAAATTATGGTGTTGAATTATTCCAAGTTGTATTATCCATGTGGCACACTTATAAATGAAATGAAATGATTAAGAAGGGTGTGGCCTGATAGAGCTCCAATAAATTGGATAAAGATTAGTATCATGACAAGTCAAGTGAAATAAGGTTTTAATCATGCTAATTCAAGTGCAAGTAGGGTTTAATCATTATCGATGTGTAATAAGCCATGGATCATGCTAATATCATGTTAAATATTGATGCCACATTTCCATGTTATTATAATCATGCTATATCATGCCTTTAAGATCATGTTTCACTTATGCTCCATTGATATTCATATTGCCTAAAATATATTGTATTCTTCTTGTTATACCTTTTTTACTCCCATACTGGGCTTTATATCTCGCCCTTTTTTTATGAATTTCCTCATGTTATCCCATGGAATGCTAAGTACGAACGAATGTGTTTGGTCATGTGAAGAAGTTTTCAATAAAGATGTGCATTTCATGTTTTAAGTTGTTATGTAATGTTCCTAATACCCATAGAAACTAGACCTATCAATCTTATATTTTTTATAAATTGAGTATTTTAGGTAATAAATTATTTTTATGTGTGAAATAAAGAGGAGGGTTTTTATACAGTACCATTAGAGAATGAACTCTCATATGAAGAGAATCCAATGAAGATCTAAACTCGTAGAGAAAAAGTTATACGAAATAAGATAATTCCCCTCATCGAGGTGTTGTGGAAAAACAAAAAGTTTAAACAAGAAACATGGGAATTAGAGGAAGTGATATAGCAGAGTTACCCTCACCTATTTTAGTAAGATAAAAAGGAAATGTTGAGTATGAAATTTCTTAGGGGGGGGGGATATTGTAACGACCCAAACTTTTATTAAGAAAAATTCTTCTTAATCTAATTAAATGTATTATTATGTAAAATGGTTAAATAAAATATATTCACTTCCTTGGTTTTATGTTTTTGGATTTTAAAATACCATTAAGAATTGTCATTTCTAATATAGCTATTGAACAGTGATCAAATGATTAGTATAAATATAGGGCTTTAACAAATCCAATTTACTCAGAAAAAGGAAATGATGGCCTCATCCAGTAGAATTTCTCCATATAAAGCCCATTTTTCAGAGCACTAAAAGGAGGTAGCATCACTGGGATTCGCTCTTGACCATCCCCAAGCTGAGCTTCAACATGTTAAGCTTGAACAGAATCTCTAATGGGAGCTGTGAAAGTTAATAGAGATTACCACCCGAATGATGTTATTTGAGCCTCCCCAAGAGTCTGTCATCATCGCACACCTTACCCTTAATTCTTATGAGGGTGTCAGAAGGGGTTATGTAACAAGACCCTAGCACTATGATTATATGAATTTTTTTATAGAATAAATAATATACATTCATTTTATTATTGTTACTTTGTAAATAGTTTTTAATACACAAATAGTATTTTTAGTTAATATTCAATTAAGAAATCTATTTTGATTTATTAATGGATTTTTGAATTAAATAATATTTTAATAAAATATTATCACTAAATTAATTTTTATTAAATATAAATGATTTTATAATTTTTATGAATAAGATTGTAATTTTTATTAAGGTTTCAAAGTTGTTTTTTTCAAAACCCACGAATTTGGGATAAATGTCAGTTTTTATTTTAAAAGTAAAAATTCACATATTTATAAAATTATTTAGATAAAATTAATATAAATTTTAGAATTGGGACATTGAAATTATCCGATGATTAATTTTTCATAATTTTCTGACACGGTGGAATGTTTGGGTAAAAATTAAATACCGTTCAAATATATAATGTCTTTTATATCATCAGAATAACCCAATAGTGATGTAATAAAATACTATATAATGGATGTTAAGAAAATATATGTTTTAAATTTAAAAAAAATGTGATTTTATATTTGTTTTATTTATTTTAAAAAGCCTTAGTGGATCCTCCAAGACTTATAAAACATTTTTACATTTGAAAATGATTTCCTTAAAAGTGTGTATCACCTCCACCTAAGCAAGCCTAAGATTTTAATACGTTTGGATACTGGACTTGTAAAATAATATTTTCAACTCTCATTTGGAAAAACAAATTGGTCAGAACCGTGTGATGGTTTTTGGTTTTGATTAGTTTAATGTGTAGTGTCCAAAACCTAATTAATAAATAATTCCCTCTTCTTTCCTATATAAACCCACTCAATATCCCACTCCTCTTCACTCAAGTAATTTGGATCTCAATAAACCCCTAACCTAATCTCTATATAATCCTCCCAAGGCACCCCAATCTCACAAGAAGCCTCTCTCAGCCTCTCCCAATCCTTTGGGATCACACTTCCAAGTAAGGGATTTTTTCCTTTCTCATTTTTTGTCCAAATTTCATTATGTTTTTATACCCTTATTTCGATTAAAAATGTTGGGGTATGATTTCAAAGATCCCCTATACTTCCCTATTTATTTTTTAATTATTAAGGAATTCTTTCACTACCATTAATTCTTCCTATGTATACCTATTAACATGCCAAAATTCTATAAATAATTTCTCTCTTATCATTTACATTCATGAAATTCTTTTATATTATGCATCTAAATTCCATTACAAATGTTGGTAAACGTATATATATGAGCCCATTGCAGTTTATTTCATTTAAATATAATGAGATACCCATTTCTCTATCATAAATGTTTTTTATGAATTATTAAGTCATGATGTTATGCTGCCGAAATTGCACAATAATTTTCCAAGCCAAAGTCATTATGTAGTGAATACCACGACCAAATCTCTATCAAAGGTATTCAAATTTACACACATTTAATTATTGATTATATATTTTCATTTATGTATTCCACATTCTATTATATTTTAATAAATTATGGTGTTTAATGATTCCATGTTGTATGATTCATGCGACACATTTATCCATGAAATGAAATGATTAAGAATGGTGCACCCTGATAGCGCTCCAATGCCTTGGGTAAATATTAGTATCAAGATACAAAAATTGAAATGCGGTTTTAATCATGGTAATTCAAGTGAAATGAGGTTTTAATCATCCTCCATGTTAAATGAGCCTTGGATCATGCTAATATCATGTTAAATGATGATGCCACATTTCCATGTTATGATAGTCATGCTACATCATTCATTTATGTTCATGTTTCTCTTATTATCCATTGATATTCCTATTTTCTAACATGTATTGTATTCTTCATTTAATGCCTTGTTTACTCCCTTACTAGGCTTCACAGCTTTCCTTTTTCTTATGCATGTCTACAGATTATCCCATGCAATGCTAAGTACAAAAGAATGTGTGTGGTCATCTAAAAGAAGTTTTCAATAAAGATGTGTATTTAATGTTTTAAGTTCTTATGTAACGTTCCTAAGCACCAAAGACACTAGACCTCTCAACCTCCTATGTTGTATCAAGTGAAGATTTTATGTAATAAATTATTTTTAAGTGTGAAATAAAGAAAAGGTTTTCATAAATCCATAGAGTTGTATTTAATTATTTGGGTGCTAACGTATCTATTTCAGTACACCATGAGGTAAATAGAAGTTTTGAGGTTTCATTTAAATGAATACTTTTTTTAAATAAAAAATTCAAAAACAATCATTTTTTAAAAAAAATAATTAAGTCATACACTGAAGCCACTTTTTTTAATATTGAATTCACACATTATTCTTAAGAGGGACCATGCAGGAAAAACGTTTTTCTTAATCGACTATTTGTGGAATTCCAGTCTTTCATTTTTAAGATTTATTCTTTTCTATTGATTTTAACTAAGTGATTTTTGAAGAAAATAAATGTTTTTGTGTGGGGGGGATTTAATGTGGATTTCATTTGATGCATTAATCCATATTAATTTTGGTGTTTAAAATGTATTTTTAATTTTAAAATATGTATTTAAATGGTTAAATATAGGTTTGATATTAATTTTTTCTTAATTAGTAAATTATTTATTATTGTATTAAAAATGTTACATTTAAGGTGTTTATTTTTATAGTACATTTATATTTGTTTCATTAACAAAATTCTTTAAAAAAATTTAATTTTATGTTTTATAATTTAATTTTTTTTATTTTTTTTATTTTTTTATTTAGTTTTTTATTTATATTAACTATTAAATTATTAGTATTTTATATTTTACTTTAATTTATTGATTTAATTTTTATTATTTGTTGTGATAGTATTATTTTTTATTATATTTTATTATTTAAATCCTAAGTTTCTTATAGATCCTCATAAAAGAATTTTTGGTAGAACGTTTTTTAAAAATAACTCTAAATATCATGTAAGATACATATAGAATAGGATAATTTATCTTATGTGATATACAATCCCCATATAGTGATGATAATAAAAAACCTAAATTTGAGGAAGATTAACCAGGTATCAAATGCATTCAAGATATCGAGCTTATCATTGACTTTTCATTTTGAGAAGAAATCCTTGAAATGTAATCGAGGGGGCACCATACTAGATTCAAATTAATCAAGTATAAATTAAAGAACATCATATGAGGCTCAAATAAATACATCCTTTGAAAAAAGGTAGTGGAAAACCTTACTTTACTAGATGGGATCAGATTCATGGACAATCTACATTTATGAGCCCAACATTATAACAAGAGGCAAGAGATCCAATTATATTGGGGATATTTAGGCCTTGAAGTTGTTGATGAAGATTCCACTGACATTTTACAGGTTATATTGGTGGAAGAATGGTTTCATCTAAGTTGGATAAGTCAATTCCAATCCAATTTCAAATCTAAGGATGAACGCAAATCGGAGTTTGTATTTTGATTCATTCGAATTAAGTGAACCCGTTCCGATTTTTATATCATCAACTTCACAATTGAGGTTTTTTAGGAATTATATTTTCATTATTATTGGTTTTTTGGTAATAGGATTTTGTTGATGTTAAAGAAGAACCCAAGATTGAAACTACCAATTGAATATTTGAGATTCAGGATTAAGATAAATAGTTCCTATGTTCACGTTTCTATTTCAACCAAAAATTTCATTCTATTTCAAGAGTAAATTTTGATATTAGATTCATTTTGGGTAAATGATTATTTTTTTCATGTGATGGTTTGATGTTTTTTCTATTGATTATGTGATATTATGTTATGAAATGCTACATCAATTGAGTTTTAACCCAATCCAGATAAGGTTCTCAACATAATGACTATGAAAATTTGTTGGTTCCATCACTGGGTTAAATTCCGAGATTACTTGACTAATAATGTTATAGTATTCCCATCACTATATGATTAAATATGAAAATTGGTCCACAATTTACAGAATGAAACATCTTAAATTGAACAAGTAATTGGATGAATAAGGATATAATTATTCTTACCAATATTTAGTATTGACACGTGGTAGTCATCTTGATAAATTAATGCTTATCTACAAGTGGAAGTGTTGGTTGAATACATTTATTAAAGTGATGGGGTATTTAAATAAGTCTAATGAGAAAAAAAATCATTTATAAAAAACACATCGACAAAGAAAAATTAAGTCGATGTAATTTTATCTTACTAAAAGGAAGTAGTGAGAAATTAATAGGACTCTGACATTTTATTTATTCATACATTCATAGAAGAGGGATAACACCAACACTCTAGGGATGGGGGAAGGAATTGTTTTTGAGATAATGAGAATTATATTCATCATATGGAAGAGATATAACTAAAGTGAATAAACCCTAACTTAGAACAAAGAGATAATATTTCCTCTCTACTTCACTTTTTCTTCTATTATTTCTAAATTCCTTGTGTTTGTGTTTCCATCTTTGAAAATATTAGTTGTACTTAATTGATAATCAATATTAATTGTTCAATATTTTCAATATTTTCTTTTTATTTATTTTTTCTTTCTAAAATAAAAAATATATATTTTATCACATACCTTAGGTAATTATTATACATTCCAAGGAATTAGTTATAATTCTTGAGGGAGATTATGATACTCCTTAAAATTCAGTTTTTTGTTGAATAGAAATTATTTTCCAGAAAATAATTTATTATCTAAGCTTATTTAATGTATTTTCTCTTGATAATCTCATCATGTTACTCTTCCATGAACATGGTTATTTTTAAAAAAAATATAACTACATTTTACGTCACTCTTTTGAACACACTTTCACTCTTTCAACTCATCATTTTCATTATGTGTTCACAATAGTTTTGGATATTTAATAATTAAATGGTAAATCTCACCTACTTTTACTTGGGTTCAATCCTTCACTACCATACTAGTGTGTGAGTATAAATTGTAATTTGATAGTTGTATCAATATATTTCACATTCATTGAGTGAGTATTTTTGTTTCAAATAAATGTTTTGGATATTAAACTAATGTTGTGTACAAATTTATTTCTTTCTCACTTATTCTTCAAAATTATAACATTTTGAGTAATAAATGAAATTCTTTTAAAGAAATTAATATTGGATAAAAACACAAGGTTCATATAATTATTATATGGTATATAACATTCTATAAAAATTAGCTTATCAATAAAATTAATATGTTTCTTTCAATATAGTTTGAAAAAATATTTTATATGTGTATCAAAATGGGAATAAACTTCATATTTTATATATTTTTATATTATTTAAGAAAATAAAAAAAATAAAGCAATGTAATTAAGTGGTATGATATAAGATATTGAATTTTTTAATTGAATATCTATAAAATAAAATGAGAGTTATTTTTCTTTTATGCAAGAATTATTTTATATTTAAAATTATATGTTTGAGAAATATGTTATCTAAGACAATACTTGGAGTTAATATTGATCTTAAATAATTATAAATTCATACAATTAAAGAACATCAAAATATTAATTCTTAATTAACCTATTTAATCTAAGTGAAAGTTACTAAGAGTAAATTAAGATCATAATTGAAGAGTTATATTGTTATTTATAAACAATTATATCAATAAACAATGTTATTTAATAAGTATGGGGTATTTTTCGAGGTATTTAATGTTTATATTTGTGGTATATTAGATTTTTTAGACTTGGAAAATAAATTAGAAAATTTTGAATGCTTCTGAAGGTGAATACCAGTAGTTGAATGGTTGGGGGTTCATTCACAATACCTAGGGGCCTATGCATTTTTTTGAGTGGGGGTATGAAGAAATTCACTATTTGATTATTGGTCACTCTTACTATGAATTTTCTCTATTCATGTTTAGAAAACATTCCAATGAGGAATGAATGGTTAGTTACACAATCCTTCAAACCACATATTTTAGTCAAGCATTCACTTAAAAAGGGCTCAAGGACTTTTATTTGCAACTATTTTGTATGATTCATGTTCTAGTTTTCGTATATCACATATTATCTAAACATATGGTGACTTTATGAGTTTTTTCTAGATTTAATCCCCATATATTTGATCTTAGAGTCTTTGGTGCTAGATCTATGGTAAGTCACTTCAAATACCACATCTTTGTTATTGTTTCTTTCATACTAAATCCTTAGTTAATAGGATTTAAGGAAATCCAGGATCTATGGTTCAAATTATTTATGGATTTTATTATTATATTCTCCATGATGTTAAATAGAATAAGGATCTTGAGTTTCGTTGTATGATTCCACTTCTTCGTTGGGTTGAGGTAGTTATATTCCCCTACACTCTATCTTTTTTGGTAGTGTTGCATGTTTTGAAATATTATTTCATACATCATCTTAAAATTATTAATTTATTTTGTTCTTATTTCTACTTATAGGTTTGTGAATATCCAATATATGGATACATAATTCCAAAATAATTAGGATCTTGACCTCATGAGGGTTTTCATTTTAGGGAATACAACCCCTAGAATTATTTTCTAATACCTTGTAAATTATTTTCAGCCTTTGGTGATCATAGGGTCACACTTAATTCCATGTAACATTTTAAATTGACTATAATTAGGTTAAAGGCTGATATGTTAGGTCAAAATGTAAAAATTAAATTTTTAAGAAAGTTTTAAGTGTTATCTACTTTAAGAAAAAAATCTTAAAATGAACAATAATAATATATATTATAAGATAAAGTCATTTTGGTTGAAACATTTAGGTGTTGAGTATAAGGATTAATAATCATAATCACATCATCATCGAAATATTATTTCATTATGTATGTAATCTCATTAGATAGTTTAGTGAGGATGTTAATGTTTCAGATGGATACATGGTGATGTTGGAAGTGTCATCTCATATTTTGATAAAACCAATAAAAATAATCAAAACATAAGTTAATTAAGGTTCCTATGTATTAAGGTGCGTTGAGAATAACATTTATGTATATGGGTTGTCATTGTTTTATAAAAAAGTGTTTTATGGATGAAAACAAATTATGTTTGAAAAATGAATTTCCACATTATAATTCATTCACATATGCTCCATAAATCATAAGAGTTAAATAAAAATTACTCCTTTAGAGATAAAATCTATAATTTTCTCATAATTGATGATAATTTTAGAAAGGAATGAGTTTGGATGTTATTGTAAGACCAGTTTATGTGAAGGATAATAGAAATATACAATGTAAACTAATGTGACATAAGTATGAATTTATATCAAGATGGACCCATTTAGTATTCCACATGGAAAGTCATGAATAGAGTTATTGGTATACTTGAGATGTATGTTTTAAAGTAACCCAATTGCATGAGGTTAATAAGGTAGCTTGTATGTAATCCTTCATACATTGATAACTTTCTTACATTGACCCTAAGATTTAGGTAAACAAGGTGTGGTTGGAAGTTTAATTAATCATGTGGTATGTTTTACTTAACTAAGATGGGATTTTCCATCCTCAATGATAGGTATTACATATAGTCCCTTTATGATAATAGTTGAGGAAGTGTATGATCATATCTAGTTTAGTATCAGGTGACATGCTCATCTACTTATAATGAATATCATGTGACTATTCTTATAGATAAATAATATGTTATGTATTCATCATTATTGATTTGTTTTTACGAATTAAATTGAGAATGTATGAATTGGACTATACAATATTGACATTTTTCAAGTCTCCTTCATTTTCTCAATGTATTGAAAAAGGGATAACATGATTATATATATCATATGAGATATATCTCGGAAACAATTTTATGAAGATACGTGTGTTTAATGGAGATCACACAAGATCCCTCAGTTGTTTGAGTAGCACTAACTCTATTATAAAGGAAACATTTTTCTTATTTATATGAATTGTGAATTCATAAATCATATTCTAGGTTATAATGGCCCACAGGGTCAAAAAATGTATTATCAATGTGTATTATCTTTGTATAAAATTTTTATAAAAAATACATAGTTTATTTGATAGCTTATCCAAAATAGTTTTGGAGGATATCAAAAAGAGTTTTTGTGTGGTTTCATAAGATTTCACAAATAATTTGATAGAGGTAGAAATGTGAATAAATCCCCAGAATATTTAGTGAAAGTGGTGGATTGAAGGATATATGTACACTAAAGTACTATATTATAAGCCAAAAATAGATTCATCTGTGTATAAAATATAATGTCATAGATTTATCTCATGGATCAATATAGGCATATCACTCAGAGAAAATGCATGTAGTGAGAATTATTATAGCATGTGATAAGGGTTATTGTATCACGAGATAATTTCTAACACATGTCATTACCACTTTATTTCATCCATTTAAAGCTATATAACATTCATTTTATCATTATTAGGTGGTTTAGGTCTCGCTTGTCGTTGGTTGAAGTTATATGCGTCCCGAATTAATTACTCATTTTTAATACTTTAGTATAGCATAAGTTTGGGGTTGATCCATAGGGAACAATGACGTGCATAAATTCAATTGAGTTAATACATAATTAGGTGAAGTGTGCTGAATTTAGAGTTGATTGAGTTGATTTTGGTTTTTTTAATTGAAACTAAATTTTTTTACTTTGAAGAAATGATTAACAGTTCTAAATAAAACAACGGGTAAATTTAATGAGTTTAAAAATAGGAAAAAAGAATGTGTCGGGGTTGTGGTGATTAGGAGTTCTATTGCGGGATGTTTAAATGGTTGTGTTGTTCATAATAATTCAATCATTCTGGATTTCGTTTTGTTACAAGATTTCCTTGGTTTGATTCCTCTTGTTTGGAATTAGATCAGTTGACTCCTTGGTCCGGTAGTCAGTGTTCTTAATTGTTTATTAATTTTAGTCCATTATTTGAATCTGTGAAAACCTTCCAATGGTCATGGATTCTTTCAATGTTACTTTTCCTTTGTATCGCTGAGAATCCTTCCCTTGGTTCGGCTCATAATTCTCAGTTATATTAGATAGTGGTTTAAGAAGAGTAAGATGAATTACAACGATTCAAACACAACTATATAAAACAACATACAAATTATGATCTCATCATCCACATCCCCAACACGATAGGTTTAGTTATACATAGAAAGTGGGAGAAAAATGACACACGTGATACCTGACGGATTCATCGTGTAGGCGTTGAGGTAGGGTGTTGGAAGGTGGAATGGCGGAGTGACGGCACATTGGTAGCTTCGGGAATGTTGATAGCAAAGATTCTCTATCCTCTAAATGGTTCTGAGCTCACAAATTCGTAAGCCAAGTCCTCTTTTTATAGAAAAATAAAGTACACGGCGTGTATAGAAAGTACACGCTGTGTACTTTTCATCAACGCGCTTTGGCGCCAATTTCTCCACTGGCAGGTGGCCTAACACGCGGTCTTTGACTTTTGAACATAGCACCACCTGGTGGTTGGGTGTACACGGCGTGTAGTGCCACCATACACAGCGTGTAGTGTCATAATTTTGGCCACCATCTTTTTTTAGAATAGCAGACACGACGTGTAGAAATTCAAACACATCTTGTCTCCTTCAACGGCCACATGGGCGTGTGGACTTTTATTCATCAACTATCGCTTCTAGAAAGTAGTACACGGTGTGTAGAGCCACCACACATGGCGTGTATCTTCTGCCTGCTGACATAGTCGTGTACTCCCTGCTTCGGTTTGTGTCCTTGTATGGATGTACACGGCGTGTATAAAAGTACACGCCGTGTAGTTTCAAAATTTTCACAGACTTCCCTTGATCTGTGTATTTAGCTAGAATGCTCCTAAAAGTAAACAGATTCACCAAAATCAAATAATATGTTCATAAAACAACAGATATTTTCTAAAAGCATGTTTTTATTTTCAATTATATATATGGAAATGTATACACAAATCAGGTGCATCAAATTCCCCCACACTTAGTCATTTTCTTACCCTCGTGAAAAATCTCAACATCTAATTAGGAGAGCCTATACTTTAAAAGGAAGTCATTTAATTAATCAAACTTATAACTGATAAATTTACTGAGGAAAAATTCTAAAATTCATAAACAAATTCAAGTCATAAGATATTAAAATCATGCCTTGTATACAATGTAATTAACTACTCTCATCTTCTTTCAACACATTTTTCAACCATTCAAAGATAAGCATGTCATTTGATGATTTACCTTACCAGTAAAAATCATACTCCACACTCAAGATATTTTTATTCATAGTTATGCTCAATCTAAGGTATATACACTCTATCCATAGGTTTTCAAGATATCTGGTACTCTACTTCAGAAAAATTGAATTACAAAAATCATGAGGGCTTTATCAAAAAGGTTCAGATGTTTCTGTGGCTAAGGGTTGGTAGGTTCAGATGTGAAAATAAATTCTGACGCTTGAAAAAGGAAGGCTAATTCTTTTAAACAACATTGCATGATATTCAAAGTAAAGCTTACTGAAAATTCATCATTCACAAGCTCAATCAAATGATTTTGTAATCCTCACCATCTTCCTTAGGCAAGTAGGGTTCATGGGAAAATAAGCATAAGGTTCCCTTGTTGTTTTTTTGTTTTTTTTAAGTTTTTTTAAGACAAAACACAAGGGAAACACTTATGAATACAATGAGTAGATTTTTGGAACCCATTCTTCCCCAAATAATCAATAGGCACTCCCCCACACTTTATTTCATGGTTGTGCACAAAATATAACATGTATTTCCAACTCCCGCTTTAAAGCTCAAACGAATAATCATGCAAAGTTTAAAAAGAAATAGGGTAGGAAGGGAAATATGCCTATAATTTGGCTTCCTATAAAGGTCGTTCATGGCTTTTATGGGCTTAACGAAGATTAAATGTAGGGTAGGTCTCAAGATAAAGGGGTTGAAAAAATCTAATGCCTCTATCATTTTAATGTAATTCAAGAAATTTCTTCATGTTTTGAAAAGAAAACATGCAAATTCTGGTAGTAATGAATATCCTAAGAATCTGTCAAGAAAGAGGGTATTAGAAAAGAAATACGAAAAAGGGTTTAGAATACCTCTCAGGAGTGGAAATATAATAAAGGGACAATCAAGTCATGACATGTATATAAATGATTAGCCTAATCAATGTAATTTAATCAAGGATGAAAAGTTTCAATTGAAACTATATCAATAATCATTTTAAAATACTTAATAACTAAAATAAGCATGCAAAATTTCCAAAATTTCCAATTGATTACTCTAGAATTTATAAGAATGATTAACCAAAATTGCTTTACATTTTCAAATATAGAGTCTAATAATGATATCTCCTAGATTAGTTTAAGGGAAAAGACTAAGGGGAAATAAATAGATGCTCCCCCACACTTAATACTGCACATGGTCCACCAAGTGAAATATTAAGGTAAAGGGTGGGAAATGTGGAGAAATGGGGGAAAGCAGTGGAAGAAGTAAATCCAAAAAGAAAGAAAATAGAAATGAAAAAAATACTCCCTCGTGAAAAAGTGATGCCCAAGGTGCTCCATGATACCTGTAGCTGGTGAGGAAAAAGAAAACTACAAACATTCACAACATCACAACACAGAAAATGACAGAAGAGATATATAAGATAAAGAAAAATGTCACTATCATGGGGTCGCCTCAGGGGAGGCATCATCCTGTACAGAATCGGATGGTAAAGACGGCTTAGGAGGCATGGAAGTGGGAGGCCCACACTCTGCATCAGGGAGGGGAGCTGAAGAAGTAGGAGCCGCAGGTGCTGGACTCAGCAAAGGTAGCTCAGCAGCAGGCCCTGGCCCGGCAAAAGTGGTAGCAGCAGGGCTCACCGTAGTCAGCAGAATGGAATTTGTGGCCTGCGCAGGAGATGGTTGTGTAGCAGCGGTAGAAGGGCCAGGAACGGAGGCAGAGGCTGGTGGCTGAGGCAGTGGAACACCATGATGCTGAGCAATATGCACCAACAGATGCTCCATCCGGTCCTGGCGGTCGTCCAGACAAATCAAATGGCGTGCAATGGTGTCCTGGTGGCTGATGATACGAACTAACTTCTGTTCCATCATGGCTAGGTGGACGGAAAGGGTCCGATCGACCAAGGGTGCGAGGGTAGGTGGGATGGGGGATGGGACAGAAGAAGGAAGGTCAGAAGAAGTGGGGTCAGTAGGAGGTGGGTGAGGTAGAGAAGCTGGAGGTGGTGGGGAGGGAGGATCGGGGTCAGAAGCTGGGGCAGGGGGGTCAGCAGGTGGCGGAGTGAGAGCCTGAGCAAGGATGTAGGCACCCCCTACTTCTGGACCAATCCCATGCGAATGAGAATGAGGAAGTCCATCCACTGGGGTGAACCTATCAAGTCATGAGTTAATGATGGCTCGAATACCCCTAAGCGGTGGGCAAGATGGGTGGTGTAAAACCTGCTATTCATGTTTCCCGGACCGCCGGTAAACATGGAGTGGAAATAGGAGGCGGCAAGATAGGGGAGGTCAAGGTAGTCGTGCCAGATGACACAGGTAAGAAGCTCCATGTCACGGCTGGTCACGACCCCCATATCCTCATGGAAGGGAAAAAGGATGGCGCTGAAGCACTAGTGGGTGAAGCGAAGGACGGGGTCGGCTATAAGAGTGCTCTTTTGAGAAGTGGGGGAGTACCGGCGGTTAGGCCCAGCGATCTCCCACCACATGGCAACGAGGTCAGAGCGCTCAGGCCGGGTCAAGTTAGAAACAGGGGGTGGGGTGATAGGATAGGGGTAGAAGCCACACCCTCGGCCAAACTCTGTCATCGTCAGGGAAAAACATCGGCCGCCTAGCCGGAATCGAACGACGGGCACCGCATCGCCAGGTGTCTCTCGGTACTCCACTCCATAGAACTCAAACAAGGCCACAAATTCCAAAAATAAATCACAAAACACAGGAGTTCTGACTTGGAAAATATCGAGGAGTGTGGTGTGCCCGAGAAGTACCTCCAAATCCTCCCAAATATCGAGCCGCTGCAGAATGCTGCTGTCGAGGTACCGGCCACTCAATGGTATTGGCCGACGATAGAAGCATCAGAACATGTCGTGTGCGAGGTCGGTGACCGGGAATACTGTGCAGGGATAGGGAACACCTGCAGGTCTCAGCCCAGGTGTCGGTGCAGCAGCAACGTCTGGCTCTGGAGGTGGATCTGCCAAAGTAGAAGGTGGCTCGGTGGAAGGTGTGCTCGAAGAGGGACCAGCTGCTGAGGATGATAGTATAGGGAAAGTGGCAGCTGGTGTAGCAGAAGTAGGCCTGGCCGCATCTGAAGGAGTGAGTGGCGGCAGAATTTCCAATGGAAGGAGCTCAAAGACAAGAGTGTCGGGGTCCGGCCGCATAGGTGGTCAGAGTCAGATCTGACAATAACTGGACTCCTCACCCTCAGTGGCGGAGGCTGGCCGCTTCCCGCACAATGTATCATGATTTTCCATATCCTAAAATAGAAAGAAATATAAAACCAAACAAAAGAAAAAGAAAAAGGAAAGAAAACAAAACAAAGAAAATGTGAGAAAACTGGAAAAGAAAAGTACACGGTGTGTACTCCAGAGTACATGGCGTGTAGTAAAATATGGAGAGTATCCTGAGCTCTCTGGACAGACACGCCGAGGGTGAAAAATAGACCATGGAAAAGTACACGGTGTGTACCGAACATACACGCCATGTTCACTCAAAGTTTTGGTGGTTGTGTGGAACAAATGCACGTCCATGTTTTTATCAGTTCATAGAAAACAATACACGCCGTGTAAGTACAGGACACGGCATGGACTGCACACGAAGAACATGGTCGTGTAGAAGATGATACACGGGCCGGTCAAACATCACACAAACACGGCGTGTACCGAACACAGCCGCCATGTATAGGAATATAGGGTGAGAGGTCGTGTAGAGGGGAAACACGGGTCGACTACATATATAAAGGACACAGCGTGTACCGAACATACACGCCATGTTCTGGAACATGGGATGACAGGCCGTGTTATGTTCCGCACATGGAGGGGACAAGGGAAATGGTCTACACGGTGTGTACCGAACATACATGTCGTGTATGAAAATGGTGGGTGAGGTCGTGTGCAAAGGTGGACTTGGGCATGATGAAAAGTACATGGTGTGTACCGAACATACACACCGTGTATATTCAAATTTCAAAATATTTTGTGTGAGGCCGTGTACAGAAGTACACAACGTGTGTTCTTCATTTCGTGGTTGTGTACTACCGGAAGCCAAACGGTCGGCCGATTCGGAAAAAACCCTAAAGGAGTCTATAAACTTGAAACAAAGGGTGTAGAACGGTGTACCTGGATCGAAGATCACAATGTGATAGTAATCAGAACTTGAAACGCCCCAAATCGACGGATCTAGAGAAGGGGGGTTCAGGTGGCGTTCGGGAGAAGAAACGGGAAGAAAGAAGAAAAATGGGGCAGTCGTGCGACACGGCCTCAAGCCGGATGGACCGCGGCTTATAAAGCCAAGCTACACGGCATGTAGGTATGGTACACGCCATGTATCCCGATTTTTTTTAGATTATGTAATTAAATATAATTATTATAGTAAACTATATAATAATTATTAATAATTAAAATAAAATAGATATATCTAAAAATTATATTATAAATAAACCGATACACGACGTATATTGGAAAAAACACGCCATGTATTTTAAAATGAGAAAAAGAGTAGTACAACCATTGGTCTGGTGCTTGGGGCGGGATTTGAACCGGCGATCGGCCGATTTGAATGGACGCCCTCACCCATTGGAGAAAATTTTGTTCTTCTGTCCATATTTATTTTATATATATATTTATTCTATATGTCCTACACACACAGAAAGAAAGAAAAGAACGGAGTGTGGTTTTTATTTAGGAAATGATGGGGGTGAAGCGGGGAGATTAGCGTGATTTGAAATCCGGACTTTTGAACCTGGTTCCGAGACTCTGCCAATCCGCCGACTTCACCCGCATGTAATTTATTATTTTTAAAAAGTTTTTAATTTATATTTGAAAAATTGTGGCGCACACGGAGTATATCGGGATACACATAGGGTGGTTTTATTAAAAGAACAAATGATAAAAATGGGACGGTTGCCTGGATTCGAACCCGAGTCTTGTGAAACCGGATTACGATTCTAGCCAACCGGTCCATCCTCATCATGGGTTTTCTTAAACACATTTATATATATACATATATGGAAAATAACACACACTCCATGTAAATAAAAGGATGAACCTCGTGCCGAAGGTAGGTCAGGAGGATTCAAATCGAGGACGGCTCGAATAAACTCCAGTGACTTTTCCATCGGCACCGGCATCATCCTTGGTTATTTATTTGTTATTCTAGAGATTTATATTATTAATATTACAAATTAAAAAGATAATTACACGCCATTTATATAAGTGGAACACGGTGTGTAACCTCTGGGTTTCCTCCTAGGAAACGCCTTTATTTTAGGTCATTGGATCGACCTACTTACCTTGCTTACCTGAGTAGTATGGTGGACAACGTTCCCACCATGTTGTCTGTAGGATGGTAAGCTTTCAACCGCTGCCCATTTACCTTGAATGGTTGATCATCTTCTCCAGAAATTTCTACTACTCCATGATGGAATACGCGTAAAACATGGAATGGTCCTGACCATTGTTACTTTAACTTCCCTGGGAATAAGTGAAGATGAGAATTAAAGAGAAGTACCTGATCATCGGGTTGGAAAGATTTTCATGAAATCATCCAGTCGTGAATGGCTCTTGCCTTCTCCTTGTACAACATGGCGTTCTCGTATGCCTCTAATTGGATCTCATCTAGTTCCGAAAGTTGGAACTTCTGTTTTTCTTCAGCTGCCTTCAGATCATAATTTAGGGCATTGACTTCCCAGTAGGCTTTGTGTTCCAATTCTACAGGAAAATGGCATGGTTTACCATAGATGAGGGGGAATGGGGACATTCCCAGTGATTTTTTGAAAGAAGTCTGATAGGCCCACAAGGAATCATCTAACTTCATGGACCAGTCCTTCCGCGAAGTGTTCACTATTTTCTCCAGGATCTTCTTGAGATCAAGATTGGAGAGCTCTACCTGTCTACTGGACTGAGGATGATATGGTGTCCCCATCTGATGCTTTACTCCATACTTCGACAGTATTAAACTCATCAGTGTGTTGTCTAATTGGGTCTGTCTATCACTAGTCAGTACTCGTGGAACTCCAAACCTGCTAAAAGTATTTTTCTTTAAGAAATTTATGACTACCTTGGTTGTGTCGTGAGTTGTAGCAGTGGCTTCCACCCATTTGGAGACGTAATCTACGCGGACCAGGATGTAAATGTTCCCAAAATATGGGGGAAAGGGACCCATGAAATCTATGCCCCAAACGTCGAAAATCTCGACCTCCAGGATGGGGTGCTGGGGGCATCTTGGCCTTACATCCCCTATTATCGGTCCTCTGGCACCGATCGCAACAGTAAACAAAGGCCCGGGCATCTTTGTCCATGGTGGGCCAGAAAAATATTGACTACATGATCTTAGCTATGGTACGGTCTGGCCCATGATTTCTTCCTACTGGTGGGGCATGCCAGAACTCCAGGACACCATGAACTTCATTCTCTGGGATGCAACAGCGGATCACTCCATCTGCACAGGATCAGAATAGTAGAGGATCCTCCCAAAAGTACCTTTTCACATTAGAGAAAAATCTTTTCCTTTGATGGAAGGAGAGGTCAGGGTGAAAGACACTTGTAACCAAAAAATTAGCGATATCAGCATACCATGGCCTAGGTGTTTCATTGATCGAAAAGAGGTGCTCATCAGGGAAATCCTCCCTGATCTCTCGATCTTCTTCCTTCTCCAAATGAGGCAACTCGAGGCAGGAGAGATGGCCAGCAATGAAGTTCTCACTCCATTTCTTATCTCGGATCTCAAGATCTAATTCTTGTAAGAGGATTACCCAGCGGATCAATCAGGGATTCACATATTTCTTATTGAGTAGGTACTTTAGTGCTGCATGGTCAGTATAAACAATAACTTTAGACAACACTAAGTATGAACGAAACCTGTCAAATACAAAAAACACTGCAAACATCTCCTTTTCTCTGGTGGTGTAGTTGATCTGTGCCTCATTGAGTGTCCGTATGGCATAATAGATAGGTCTTAAAATCTGGTCAAGTCACTGTCCCAGGACTGCTCCCACGGTGTAGTCACTCGCATCGCACATCACCTCAAAGTGTTCCTCCCAGTTGGGAGAAATCATAACTGGAGCCAGCAGGCGTTGCTTTAGATGATCAAAAGATCTGACACATGTCTCATCGAACTCAAAAATGGAATCCTTGGTTAGAAGATTGGTGAGGGGCTGGTCTATTTTGGAGAAGTCGCGGAAAAACCGCTGGTAAAAACCTGCATGCCCGAGGAAACTGCGGATGGCTCAGACGTAAGTCGGTATAGGTAGTCGTGAAATATCTTCGATCTTCGCTCGGTCCACCTCTATCCCCTTCGCTGAAATTATTTGGCCAAGGACTATGCCACTTTGCACCATTAAATGAAACTTTTCCCATTTCAAGACTAGGTTAGTGTGCTCACATCATTCCCAAACAAGCTCTAGGTGTCATAAACAAATGGTGAATGATTTTCCATAAATGGAAATATCATCCATGAATACCTCCAGGATTCCTTTCTCCATGTCGTGGAAGATGGCTAGCATACAACATTGGAAGGTGGTGGGGGAATTACACATTCCAAAAGACATCCTTTGATAAGCAAATGTACCATAGGGGAAAGTGAATGTGCTCTTTTCCTGATCCTCCAGAACAATGGATATTTGGTTGTAGACGGAAAAACCGTCGAGGAAGCGATAAAAGTTTTGCCCTGCTAGTCGCTCTAGCATTTGATCCATGAATGGAAAGGGGAAGTGATACTTTCTTGTGGCATCGTTTAACTTATGGTAATCCACACAGACTTGCCAGCCCGTGATAGTGCGTGTAGGGATGAGCTCATTATTTTCATTTGAAATCATAGTGATACCTCCCTTTTTGGGTACCACTTGGATAGGACTCACCCATGGACAATCCAAGATGGGATAGATGATGCCTGCATCCAATAATTTGATCACCTCCTTTTTGAAAACTTCCTTCATGGGAGGATTCAAGCACCGTTGTGGTTTTCAAGATTTCTTGGCACCTTCTTCAAGTAACACCTTGTGAGTGAAAATGGTAGGGCTGATGCCCTTCAGATCAGCGACTGTCCACCCAATAGCATGCTTTCGCTGTTTGAGAACCTGCATAAGTGCATCTTCCTGCTCCAGTGGTAGTTCTGCATTAAGTATAACAGGAAAAGTTTTATTGGGTCCTAAATACCCATACTTGAGAGAAGATAGAAGAGGCTTCAGTTCGAGTTCAGGAACCTTTTAAATCGAAGGCACAAGTGGTTGCACCTTGTCCCGTTCCAAACTATCAGGAACAATGGAACACTGCCAATAGTGGCTTCCCTGGCCTTCTATGAATTGCAAGTCTTCTGGAGCTTCTTCGAATAGAATATCTGGAATAGATAAATTATTCTAAGTAAAAGAACATACCAGATCGTCCCCTTTGTCGCTAAAATGATTAACCATGGTAGACACTGCATAACAGTCCTCATGCTCTAATAAGGAAGAATGTTTGATGGCTTTTAAGATGTTATAGGGAACTCTTTCATCACCCACATGAAAAATAATCTCCCCTTGGTGCACATCGATTAGTACCTTCCCAGTTTCCAAGAAAAGTCTTACAAGTATAAGAGGTGCTTCCTGGTCATCCCCCATGTCTAGGATGATGAAATCAGCGGGAAGGATCGTCCTACCCACCTTGACCAGTACGTCCTCCAGTAGTCCCTTTGGGTGTTTGATGGATCGATCATCAAGTTGAAGGGCTACGTGGGTAGGCTTGAGCTCATTGAGTCCCAGCTTCTTTAAAACTTCGAGGGGCATGAGGTTCACGTCGGCCCCTAAGTCGCAGAGGACCCTCCCAAACTCGAAAGATCCAATCATACAAGGAATGGTGAAACTACCTAGATCTTAGAGTTTGGGAGGAATGGAATGTTTAACCACTGCGGAGCACTCCTTTGTTAGTGCAATAACACCCAAATCCTCCATCTTCCTCTTATTCGAGAGGATTTCCTTCATGAATTTGGCATAGGTGGGCATCTGAGTCAGGGCCTCTACAAATGGGATGTCGATATGTAGCTTCTTGAACACATCCATCAATTTACTGAACTGGTGGTCCATCTTCCTCTGCTTAAATCTTTCCCAAAAGGGTAAGTCAGGCTTGAATGGTTGGATTAATCCCTTTTCTTTATTCTACAAATCCTCCTCTTGCGAACTTTTGGATGAGGAGGGGTCAGTATTGGTACCTTTTTCATCAATAGTGGGCGTGGATGCACCTTGTTGTGCTTATTGGTTCTGTTGGATCTCTTTTCCACTTCAGAGCATGATAGAATTAGCCTCCTCCCTTGGGTTCTTTTCGGTGTTCCCCGGTAGTGTACCGGGTTGTCTCCCTGAAAGTCGGTTTTCCAGCTGTAAAATCTGATTCTCCAAGCCTCAAATCGAAGCTTCTTGATTTTGGAACTGAGTCTCAGCATTAGATATGAATTTAGTCATTAGATCCTCTAACCTTTAGGTGATCTCCTGGTGAGGTGGTTGTTGAGCCGGTGGAGGTGGTGGCTGTCGTGGCTGCTGTGGACGAGGGTTTTGATACCCTTGTTGCTGATAAGGACCCTGCTGGGGTTGTTGAGGCCTTTGGTATTGGTTCTGGTATGGAGGCTAGTTGTAGCTGGGCAGTCGCAGGGGCAGATGATTCTGCTGTTGCTGGCCCCAGCCTGTGTTCTGTTGATCTCGTCATGCCAGGTTCTGGTACTGCTGGTACTAGTTGGGTCCTCGATTTTGGGCAACATAACTCATCTCGCTCGTCGAAGGGCCTCTAATCGAACCCGGGCATTCTCCCATGATGTGGTTATCACCATAGTCATTGCATGTTGGATGGTGCGCCGCATGAACTTGAGAGGCTCCTTTGAGGGTCAATGCGTTGATTTTCTTGGACACAGCGTCCAACTGAGTAGCTAACATAGTGGTAGTGTCAATATTGTTAATACCTCACTTTTGAGTCCCCCGCTCGGAGTTCCACTGGAAGCTATTGGTTGATATATCTTCTAGTAGTTCGAATAGTTCTTCAACAGATTTCCGCATCATCGGGCCTCCAGCAGCAGCATCCACCACGAATTTGGTATTCGTGGTAAGTCCTTCGTAGAAGGTCTGGACTTGCATCCAGAGTGGCAGTCCGTGGTGGGGGCATTTTCATAACATTTATTTAAAAAACGTTCCTAGGACTCATACAACGACTCGGAGTCGTGCTGCTGGAAACTATGGATCTCATTCTGGAGTGTCACCATCTTTGATGGTGGAAAGTACTTGGATAGATACGCATGGGCTAGCTCCTCCTAGGTGAAGATATATCGTTGTGGTAGCCCCTTGATCTAGTCTTTATCCTTGTCCCATAGAGAAAAGGGGAATAAGCGAAGATGGATGGCGTCTTCGGACATGCCGGTGTACCAAAAGGTGTCGCAGATCTCCAGAAAGTTGCAGAGAGGAGCGTTCGGGTCCTAGATGGCCAGACCTCCAAATTGAACTATGTTCTGGATCAGCTGCATGATAGTAGGCTTGATCTCGAAGTGTGGAGCCTGGATCGGGGGATGAACGATTCCCGTATCAGCTCCATGGATCAAAGGAAGATCGTACTCCATAAGGGTACATTTTTGAGGTTGTTGCTGAAGGGGTGGATTTTGCATGAACTGCTCCTAAGGGGCGAAGTATGGCTGTGGGAAGAGTTTCTGCAGTGGCTGTTGGTAATCCCTTAGGATGAATTCCATGAATGATCCAGTAGGTTTCTTCAGTAGACCAGCAGCGGGAGGCAGCTGATCCTGATACTAATGCCCAGTTGCAGCATCTACGGTTGGTGTTCCCTCTTCCTTGTTCTCCATGGGTTGTTGTTGATGGTTGTGAGTTTCTATTCGTGTACGCCGACGATGAAGCAAGGTCCGTTCGATTTCTGGGTCAAGCGAAACTAATTTCGAAGATTTGGCGCTTCTAGATCATGTAAGACATCTAAATATACACTTTAAGCTCTACACAACACAAAAATGAAAACCAGGCATAAAAGGGAAAAAAATAGAAAATTTGAAATGGGATTAGATAAGATATTTTTGATAATTTTTTATTTTTATTTTCACTTAAATCAATTATTAACACAATTAAAAACTTAGCACTAAAACCAAAGATTTCCCCGGAAAAAGTGCCAAAATTTGGTCTCGCTTGTCGTTGGTTGAAGTTATATGTGTCCCAAATTAATTACCCATTCTTAAAACTTTAGTATAGCATAAGTTCAGGGTCGATCCACATGGAAAAATGGAGTGCATAAATTCAATTGAGTTAATACTTAATTATGTGAAGTATGCAGAATTTAGAGTTGATTGAGTTGATTTTGGTTTTTTTAATTGAAACTAAATTGTTTTACTTTGAAAAATGATAAACAGTTTTAAATAAAACAACGGGTAAATTTAAAAAGTTTAAAAATTGGAAGAAATAACGTGTTGGGGCTGTGGTGATTAGGAGTTCTTTTGCAGGATGTTTAAATGGTTGTGTTGTTCATAATAATTCAATCATTCTGGATTTCATTTTGTTACAAGATTTCCTTGATCCGGTTCCTCTTGTTTAAAATTAGTGCAGTTGACTCCATGGTCTAGTAGTTAGTGTTCTTAATTCTTTTTTAACATCAGTACATTATTTGAATCGGTGAAAACCTTCCAATAGTCATGGATTCTTTCACCGTTACTTTTCTTTTGTATCGCTGAGAATCCTTCCCTTGGTCCGGCTCAGAATTCTCAGTTATATTAGACAGTGGTTTAAGAAGAGTAAGATGAATTACAATGATTCAAACAGAACTATATAAAACTACATACAAATTATGATACATCATCCACTGCCCCAACACGAGGGGTTTAGTTACACATATAAAGTGGGAGAGAAAAGACACACATGATACCTGACGGATTCATCGTGTAGGCATTGAGGTAGGGTGTCGGAAGGTGGAATGGCGGAGTGACGGCACCTTGGTAGCTTCGGGAATGGTGATAGTAGAGCCTCTCTCTCTCCTCTAAATGGTTTTGAACTCACAAATACGTAGGCCAAGGCCTCTTTTTATATAAAAATAAAGTACACAACATATATATAAATTACACGCCGTGTACTTTTTGTCAATGCGCTTTGGCACCAATTTCTCCGCTGGCAGGTGGCCTAACATGTCGTCTTTGACTTTAGAACATGGCGTCGCCTGGTGGTTGGGTGTACACGGCGTGTAGCACCACCATACATGGCGTTTAGTGTCATAAGTTTGGCCATCATTCCCTTTTAGAATAGTAGACATGGCATGTATAAATTCAAACACGATGTGTCTCCTTCAACGGCCACATGGGTGTGTGGACTTTTCTTCGGAAACTAACACTTCTAGAATGTAGTACACGGCGTGTACCGCCACCACACACGGCATGTATCTTCTGCCTGCTGACATAGGTGTGTACTCCCTGCTTCGGTCCGTGTCCTTGTCTGGATGTACACGGCGTGTAGTTTCAAAATTTTCACAGACTTCCCTTGATATGTGTATTTAGCCAGAAAGCTCCTCAAAGTAAACAGATTCACCAAAATCAAAGAATATGTTCATAAAACAACATATATTTGCTGAAAACATGTTTTTATTGTCAATTATATATATGGAAGTGTATACACAAATTAGGTGCATCAGGTCTTTATAAGACTCTTAACACATCCAAATTAATATTTAATCATTAAAAATTAATAGAATGTTTTTATTGAGTAATATGATATATTCTAAAAAATACATAATAATTAAAACATTTATAAAATGTTCTGGAATTAACTCAAACCTTGGAGAATCCAATGGGTCCTATATTATGGATTTTAAACCAATGATTATTACATATAATTCACTACATAAAAAGAATGTGATCTCTTCTATCCATTTCATTCTTTGATAAGGACCACCTATTGAATATAATGATGCACTAAACTCTATAAGAATCTAATGAGAAAATTAAGTCACTAAAATCATCGGTAGGAATTAGTTTATTGGATATCTTCCCTTTGAAAAGGTTGTGAATGAACCATTACCATGTTTAATGATAAAAATAAAATGGGAATGTTTTTTTATTATCATAGTGAATTAAATGATACATAATAATTCAACGAATATTTAATTTTATAGTGTGAATTTATTAAATTAAAAAACTTAAAGTGTCCGTAATGCTCATCCAAATTCTCCATAAACATGTTATAATGTTTATAACATTTATCCTCAATTATTTAAATGATATTTGAGATATTAAATTGTATTTTAATTAAAAATTAATCATCACATGATAAGTTACAAGAAAATTAAATAAAAATCGGTATAGAAGAAATGGTCAAATGATATCTCATATCATTTCATGATAAACACCATCACGTAGAACAAATAACTCATTAACACAAAACATGGTGTGGTTACATTTACCACATTACAATTTTTGATTTATGGAGGATATTGAATAATATGCCATTTTCTCTAAAAAAATTTAGACTTTAAACAAAACTTCAAAGCAATTCCATTCAAACTACATTGGATATGATTATAATCCACGCTCTCTCAAATTTAAGACAAACACATTCCTCCCAAACTAATAGGTAAGTCATGTCCAACTATATTATCCTATAGACCTTATATCATAGAAAATTATGTTGCAGTCTATAATTAATAACCATAAGTATAGACAAGTATGTAGAAAAATTCCATTGTTAACCAATCTATAAAATAATCTGATATTATGTTCATCAAAAAAATAATATCTCTATGTGAACATGTCTAATAAAAGAATTTACATACATAATATGCTTAATCGTATAATTTATTTGTACAAGTTTCTGATCCCATACACTAGATGTAGAATATGTCAATATTGTATAGTCTAACTCATATATTCGCAATTCTTAGAAGTAGAATAACCAAATTAAATGAATAAATCACTTTATTTTCGGCATAATAAATAAGCACACCAGATTTCACTCAACTAAGAATGATCATGAATTTCCTCAATTTAATTAATTTTAGCTCCTAGATGACATATAAAATATATAACAGGAAAATCATAACTTGGTTAAAAAATATCTATAACTTGACAATCTATGTACCCAACTACCTCTAGATTTTCTCAGCATCAACATTATAATAATAAAGGTATTAAAGTATGAAGTTACACATGGAATATAACATGATAATATCATTTAATATAAATTAATAAATGTATAAAACCCTAAGTATAACAATGGCTATATATTTTTTCCATATGATATACTATTATGGTTGATTCTAAATAATAAATCCTATTTATTATCACATGATTCTACTATATATCACATACGAGACTCTACTCATGAAAATATTAACATATCATCACAACCCATATCTATGATGTTCATCGATAAGGTAAAACTCAAAGACATATTTTGAGGGGGTTTTATTAATATACTTTCATGTAAAAAATGACACACATTAATTAATAATAAATAGATATTTTTATTATTATAAAACTATGATATGTTTATATTTAAAAAATAATTTAATCTATTCTATAAAGTATCTAATACCTAGATAATTTATAAAAATTCCATGCTTAAGTTATAATAATGGAATTTTTTAATGTATATTCAATAGTATCCTTTATAGAAACCCAATATATTTTGCATCACCCCACTTAATATTTTTTCAAATGTGATAATATTTTTGAATGATATATTTTATCCTTTGGTATGACAAGGGTTCCATTGCCAATAAAATTTCTCCATTATAATCATAGTTGAGATAAATTGGTCCTAATATGCTAAGAATATCTCCAATTTAAATTATCAACTTCTTGATCTAAATAATTTCCTTTATAGTATCTGATACAATGATGTACTCTACCTCTATTTTTTAATATATAATGGTAGGGTTTTTTTTATTTCATTTAATAATAACACCACTATTGAGAAAAAACACAAAATTAAATTGATTTCATGAATCATCCTTATTAGTTTGGAATCTAAAATATGTGTAAACCTATATAATAGGATATTTTACACCTTTAAAGACCAAAAAAATACCTATTTTTTCTAATGTATGTAAAGATTTTCTACACTTCAGTTTAGTAACTCTCACCATGATTAGATTTATATTTTATTTTTTTATAAAATAATAATAGATATCAGGTTGAGTAAAAAATATGGAATACATAATGGATCCAACTTTTGAGTCATATGGAATCTTATCCATTAATATCTTATCCAAATCATTAATACATTAAACATTAATAAGACTCAAACCATATAACATTGGTAAAAACCTCTTCTTTGAGTTCACCATGCTAATACTCTATAATAATTCAACAATGTATCTATTTTAACTCAATGAAGGAAACATCTTTGATCTATCACTATGGATATTCATACTCAGTATGTGGGTTACTTCACTCATTCCTTTTATTAAGAATAATTTCACCATTCATAACTTTAAAAAATATAGATTTGATATATATTTTCTAATAACTTTTATCTCATTCATATACAACACCAAAAATAATACAACACTCTTAAAACAATTATTTAAAAAAATCGTCCATATTCTTGATGAGAGAAAATAATATAATTTAAGCATAAAATCAAATTTTCCAACTCTAAGAATATTTATTTAGTCCAGAAATGAATCATTACAACTTACACACTTTAAAAATACAATTTGGATCATAAAAAGATTTGGGTTGTAACATACACATACTTAACTAAATTACTATTATAAAAAGCTTTATTAATCCATTTTATATTTCTCATTATCAAAATATTGTACTTTGAAAATAAATATTCAAATGGACTTTTCCATTACTATTGGTGAATAATGTTCTTCAAAGTAAATACCACGGAATTATTTATTCATTTGTTCTTCCATAAAAACTTTATATGTAAGAACTACTATCCATTTCATTTTTCTTATCGAAGTCCAACTTATAACCTAGAGTCATTACCCTTTCATGTACATCCACTAAGTCCAATCTTAGTGAGTGTACATAAATTAAATCCTAGATTTCATTGAATCAATCAATTTCTTATAATCAAAACTCCCAATTGTTTCTCAATAGGTGGTGGGTTCATATTATATGAATGTTAATTAATCATAGTTTGACACAATAAATCTATAACTTTATTGATTTTGAATAATATTATAATACCTTAAAAGTTATTATGTAACCTATATTGGATCCATTTTCACCAATAGTTATATAATTGGATCACTTTATATCTCTTGAACTATTCATGTTTGTTAAACATCCACTTCTCCAAGTTTAATTTTTATCTCATCAATCCCTCAATACAGGTGATCATTCTCAAAGAAAACACCATATTGATACATAAACACAATTTTTTCTAGTTTTTTATAATAATATTAACTCATCATTTCTTTGGGATAACCATAAAAAGGTTATTTGTTGGATTTGAGTCCGTAACAGCTTGAGCCTTATCATGTTGGTGGATTGGAAGGATGGTATGACTCTAGTAGATTTGGTATGAGGGTGGATTTAAAATTACAAATTTAGGTCAGAGGATGGGGTTATAGACTTTTTTGGGGTGTCTAAATAAATTTTTTAGGGATATAAATAATATTAGAGAATACATAAATTAAAATTTTTGGTGTGGTGTAATTAAAGGGATTTTAGTGGTTAATGGGATAACTCACTATGTATTTGGTATCATTATACTTAATTCTTTTTAGAAATACCGATGGGGTTACCCTACACTATTTCCATTGAGTGCCTAGTGGGGTACCATTGGGTACCCAATATTCTATTGGGTAGCTGGGGTAAGGAAACCAGCTACTCAGTAGACCTCAGGTAGGCTTTTTAATAGAATAATTTTAGTGTTTTTTTTAAGTTCAGTCCCCACTTAGGGGTTCTCTATTTTTCCATACATTGGAAATGTTATTTCATCCTCTTTTCATCCTCTTACTCTTTCTCTTCCCCAGATCCCTCTTAATCTATGATGATCTATGATGTTTTGGTTCATAAATATAACGTAATCCTTATCCATATTCCTCCCTTATAATTTATCTTCTTTTTCTTTGGATTTTATTGCATACATATAAGTATTTAATGTGAACTTACACTATATCAAAGTGTACTATATTTATACCTTTTTCTATCTCATGTATAGATCATAGGGGAAAACCAAGAAATATCGATGCTTATCATCACACACCGTTTTAGTTTTGGTATGCCACCTGATGCATTTATTTGGAGATTTATTGGAAATTAGGTTAAATTTACTATTGATTTAGGCTTACAATTTTTTATTTTTTATTTAATAACTTGATAATATACTTTGAATAATTATACATCAAATAGTACAATGATTTTTTAAAAATTAATTAACTAGAAATTAATTTTATTATGTAAATGGAGTGGATTAAAAAGCTAGTAAAGGAAACACATTCCTAATTCTATGTTTCCAATGAATGGAATAAAATATGTTTTATATAATTAATGGAGTGATTATTGAAACCAGATTATGTGAATTATTTGTACTGAATTTTTTTCTTGGTTATCAGTTATTATTATGAACTTATTTTATTTAATTTAATCTAATAGATTTTTCTTTTATGGTGTTTGATTTTTATTTATAAGATGAATAAAAATAATATAAATATAAATATAATCATTTTATATAATTATGGATTTCATTAAATGATTGATTATAGATAATGAAAAGTAGTGAATTAATCATTCAAAAAATATTTCTATTGAATCTTATCTTCCCGTGTTTTTTAATAATAGTGATAACAACCCATTATATGGAGTGGTAAGGCCTTATTATTTTCCAATATACTATGGGTACTTAACTTAATTCTTATAGTTTAATAAATTATTTGTTATTTAGTTTTATGACAATGAACCCAAATGGTGGAAAGGACACACAATGAGGGGAGACAATGATGGAACTATGGAGTGAGGTCAGAGATGAGCATATGAAGGTGGTGGTGAGTGAATGATAGGGATTTAGGAATCCCCTTGATGGGGAATATTCCATAGATTATTGGTATCATAGATAGATATCACATGGATGAAGGTGTATATGATTTATAGGGATGATTTCTAGTAGAAGTTTTTCACCGGGGATGTGAAGTAAATTTCAGGATGTGTTAGACACTAGTAATGGAAATTATGGAAGTGTAATCAGTTGGAATTGTAGAATAAAAAATATATAGTAAAAGTTTATGATATGGAATGAATATTTCAACTATATGACTTGTGGTATGTAAACCACATGTTGTGTATGTCACTACCATAAAAACTATGGTTTCAATATTTTATAAATATCAAACATCTTGTGAATCATATTTACACAAAGTGTCTTCTATTATATATAGTTTGGGAATGTACCAGTTGTACATATATACTAACCATCAATCCCTAAATATCTTGTATACTCTAACCACACACCATATATATAAAATGGAATGAATTTGTGTATCTGGGATACATACCCATCTAAGTTGGAATCCAACCACATAGTGTTCCATACTAGGACATATAGTGTGGGTGTTATTTACATGAATTGGATAGTCAAATCCTAATATCGGCTAATTTTGAGGCCTATACATCATGTAGTCCTAATAACATGTCATGTATTGGATAGTTAAAGGTGTTTCTTAGGTTTTCTCACCCAAGTATCAAAACTGGACACTTAAGTTATCCATTTTGATATATTTTTCATGTAGAGTGTAACGGTTCATGTTTCAATGATGGAAGTGTAGTTTTTGAGGAATTTGAGATATTTACTGTTTTTAGCTTTGATAATACATTATTGGTATAAGGGGGAGATGTTCAACATGGGGAGAAGGTTTGATAACCCACCTGCATTGTTCTGAGGATAGGGATTTGGTCCCCCATATATATTGTGAAGTAGATTACTCTCATGTAGGATCAAATAGTGGGGTTTTGATTATCATAGTGTGGGTCATTTATTTGGTTATGGGTTCAGTACCTCCTCAATCTAAAAGAGGTGTGGGTCCCCTATACTATGGGTAGAGTTGGTAACCCCCTAACAGCATATCAATTCTAGGGTTTAGGTCTTCCACCAGTAGAGTACAATGCATTACTTTGGGTAGGTTTTGGATTTTTCCCCCCTCGGGTTAACGGACATACGTTGTATGGTATGGTGTAGTTCCCTTATCATTATTGATGTAGTATCAAGGGAGATTGGATGTATGACTAGTTTTCGCAATTAGTTATGTGTATATAATGAATCTTGTGATATATTAGAAATCTCTAGATTACTTCAAGGTATGAATTCTAGGTAGGCTATTGAATTTGGATTTTATGAGACTTGGGTTACACTAGATATCTATAAAGGCATGGAAGATGTGACTCCTTTTAGAGATATGTTGAACTGATTGATGAAAAAAATCAAAAACATTTATCAAGTTATTCATTGAATATAGAATAATTGGTATTATAATTATGGTGAAGTTGCATCATATTTATAATATTATTATATTTTATAATTAAATTTTAAAAATCAATTAGAATTTTTATTTTATTGATTATGTTATTTTGAATTTTGATTGATATTTGTTAATGTTTTTGTTGGTGGTGGAGTTACTCTTACAGATGACATGGATCATGCATAAGAGAAATAATTTTAAAAGAATATTGAGACATGTTTAAATACTAATTCCTAGGATTAAAGGGTGCAAGGAAATTCATATGTAAGGGAAAACCTCACATGGATCAATAGGGATCTCCTTGTAGATCACACAGGTTATGACCCATGATCTGAGCTCCATGAATTCTACTCAATCATCCCCAATCCATGTAACACTCTAAGATATCATCTTGCTACATAATATATAATACACATGATTCTAACTAACAATGATACACCCACAAACACTAATCCTAGCTTCTTCTCTAATCCATAAGATCATCTCATCAGATCATTGAGATCTACTCCATGAGATTCTTGAAGATGAAGATAGAATAACACTTCACTCAATCCACCTGTGACATTTTCAAGTGGCACCCTTATATCCAAAATTTAAATTATACATGCTACCCTTCTTAACTAAGGAAACTTCTTCATGAAACATTCACACACTTGAAATTGAAAAGATACAAATATATGATGCTCACAACTAGACTTGATCAAATACATTAGTATCATGTACTATCTATCCTTCATATGCTTTATATTTTTACTTAAGTAAATATTGAATTTTTTATTCAACTTGTAACACCCTGATTTTTTATAAATTATAGTTTTTTATTTCAAATAAATTAAATGTTATTGATGACTTACATTGCATGATATACATACTTACAATTACTTTATAAATAAAAAAAGTTATTATTGTGATGTATGAAATAATTATATTATATTTTCATACATGAAAACCTATGTTTTTCTTGTGTTACACACAATTCCAAGTTCATTTGATTTCTTGCGTTCCACGCAAGATCAAGATTTACCGAACTAGAATATACAATTAATATTACTATTAAATTATTATTATTATTTTCACCTAACCATTGGAATGGAGGGTATGAAAATGATTATATAAATTTTAAAAATATGTTATATGAATGAGTTATGTGAAAGTAAGAAGTATTTTAAAATAAATAAAATCTTTTTCAGAATGACTATTTTTATATGCAGAACCACATTTTATCTCAATAAATTAAACAAACCAATTTTTTGAATATATTAATGAAATATATATATTATATTTTCAATAAACTATTTATTATTCATCTTATATATTTTCTAGATAAGAGATAACAATAAATCCAATTTTAAGTATAAAAATGTGTATTTTTCTAAAAGGTGGTTTTACTGCATTTTAATAGTGTGCATTTTTTAAAACTAAATTTTAACACTTTTATAAAATTTATATGATAATATAAACTTAATTTTTGAAAATTTAATTTCCAAATTATCATAGGGTGATATTTTTCTGAAATATTTTATTTTTTGATGAATACTAAAAAATATTGAATTTTAATTGAAAACTGACATTTCATCTAAATGGTTTATATAGATAAATTTTATTTTTTGGGTTTTAAATTAATTATATATATATAAATAAAATTTAGGTAATTCTATTCAATTTTACATTGAAATGTTTTATAAAAAATTTTAATATTTTGAACATTTTCACTTTAAAACCCCATTGTCTCACTCCATCTATGGGATTAATTTTAAATTAATTGCTGCTAATTATGTGTTCTGAATTTGGAGAAATAGATTCCATATTTTGAATCATCATATTTTATAATTTATATTAAGGTAATATTAGTTTCTAACTAAAAATATTAGTGGATGTAATTAAAATTAATTACATCAAATAAGGTAAAACGGAGTTTACTTAGTGGTTAAACATTAATCTTAAGGGGTCAAATGACCTAGAAACTTGTCCAAACCCCATTTCATGGCCATATTTGGACCATTTTCCTCTTATAACTAAAATTTAATATTATTGGAGGTTATTGGTATAGATACCCTATCCTTTTATACATATCATTACATGATTTTGAACATAATTAACCATCAAATTACAAGCCAGGTATTGTAAAGTCTAGTATCCATAGAATCTTAGGTACATAATTAAACATCTTGAAATAAAAATAAAAACATATTTTATTTAATCTCTATAATTTTTTCCTAACTTCCATTGATATCATACATCTACATATGATAACCTAGGGAATACATGAACAAAATAAATGAGCTAAAAAGCCTAGTAAGGAAATAAGCTTTGGAATAAAACATAGAACATGGGTTAAAATGAATAACATGATGGAATAAAAGAAATTGAACATGAATAAAAATAATAAATAATAACATATATAACATGGAAACCTATAATCATGGAATCATAGGAATTTGTAAATAATATATAACATAAAATAAACATTAGTTAAGGCTAACTACCAAGACTATATAACATGGTGGAAAAAGTCCCATAACGGAATCAGGTTCACTATCTATCCCAAAATGACATATTATGAGACTAAATATTAACCATTTAAATGGAGAAATATCTGGGAGCACATATAATAACATGTTCATGAATATATGTTCCACATGAAAAATAAACATAAGGATTACCCATGGAATGAAATGGGTATCATAATCATGTCACGAGGCATAAGAAATAATAATATCATAAATTTGCCCATGAAAGAATAGATTAAAAAAATACATAAAAATTAATAATGTAAAATAGTCCTGGATCATGATAATTGATGCCTAGTTGAAGTGGAAACATGTAGATGGAGTGTTTAAGAAACATTTGAAATGAAACATTTTAGTGAGGTTGAAGAAAAATATTGAAGAAAATTTTAAAGAGAAAAAGTAATATTTGTTTTAATAAAACCCGAAATGAACCGATATATTTTTTCATTATAAAATTAGTGATTTAGAAACAAAATGGTGTCTTAAAATAGATTATTAAGTGGAATCGGGTAATAAATCTCGAAGTTCCCTTGAATCGGGCTTGCTTATGAGGAAGAATTAAAAAAGGGAACCTTTTTAAAACATGTATTTCCCTATAAAATATGAATTATATGATCTAGATAAATGATTTTGGAACATATAAACATAATTTAGAAGAATTATATAAAAATAAAGAATCATTACATTGGGTAAAAGAGAGAGAAAGAGTAACCGTAAGGATAAATGGAGGTTCGAGTAGAATCCATAACCTTATATGAAAAAGGGTTCCACAATTGATCTCAATATAATAGATAATAAAATTAAATACATTAATTAATTAATTATTAACCTTTTATACATGTAATTTACTTATTATAATTTTAGTAAGTTCAGTTTTGGCCTTTTTATGAGTTATAGTGCTCAATTTCATTATTTAGTAGTGCTCATTTTCATAGTTTCCATGATCAGTTCTCTTGTATAATAGTATGGAAGTTCATGTAAAATATAAATATAAATACATAATTTAATTTATATTTTATTATTGAAAATACATAATTTTAAATTTTTATATAATTCATTTTGTTATTTTGGGTGATGATGAATCATTTGTTAAAATATTGGTGATAATCATTTAGATTATTTTGGGCAGTTTTCGCTCACAACAAACTTGTTTTTTTATTATTTATAATAATATGTATATAATGATTCTATAACATTAAATATTATTTAATATATGTTATAATTTTTTAACCATTAAAAGTTTATATTACCTTCCTTGAAGGCGTTAATGGAAAATGAAAATTTGTCATCCTTGAAAGTGATAAATTAACACCTCACGAATAACATTTTCATTTTTAAAATAAAAGTTAAATGAGAGGTTTTTAATGATGGATTATTCTATTATCAATATAAAATTACATTATATTTGAGTTATTTTATTTATCATACCTTTTCTTATAAGGGGAGTTGAGGATAGAAAATGAAAATAACATGAAAATAAATTAAAAGAAAAGGAAAGATGAATTTACCTCTGGAATTTCTCCACCTTGAAAACCTCCTTAGGGATACATTTTTGTACTTTTGCTGAGACCAAGAGCTCTTGGAAGTTGGGGAGGGTCTTGGTAAGAGTATTGGGTAGAATTAGGAGAAGACTAAAATCTTTGTAGGTCTGAGGGGAAGAAGTGGTGAGGGGTGATATTTATAGTGGAAGAGAGGGGTGTTTTCTCATTATTTTAATAATTAGTTTATTATTATGGCTATAGACATGGAATAATATTTATTATTTTAAGAAAAATATATTAAATACTTCATGGGAGTTTTAACTAATGGGTATTACCTCATCCTTACATAAAAAATGACACAAAAATTCATGTATTTTGCATTTATTGAAACTTATTGAATTTTACTATTCATCAAAAATTCAAGTATTTTAGAAAGAGTCCCAAATATAAAACCTAAACTTTTTTATGTGTAGAATTAAAAAATTAACACCATACATATAACTCATTTTATAACACATTGGAATATTAAATAAGGTCTCATAAAATTATATTAAAATAATAATAATAATAAATATTACTTTATTAATACATTTTATCAAAATATATTTTATTTTAAATAATTATATTAATTATAAAATTGTAATTAAATATTTATAACTTTCAAAAAAAACACTTAATTAATTATTTTAAAAACATTTATTTACTTATACTATGATATAATTATATCATACTTTCATTTATAGGATACCTAAATTTTACATATAATTTTATAGGCAAGGTTACTATTCTTTTGGCTAGTTTACTATTCATAAGGCTCATATTACTATTCCAAAGTTCAAGCTACAATTCAACCAGAAAAGGTTCCTTAACTTCTATAAATACCCTTTATTTTATTCATTCTTCAATTATAATATTTTTATTGTATTATTAATGTTATTTTATGGAATTATAATATATTAAATAATTATAATAAGGGAATTTCCATTGATAAAAGTTTGGTTCCTTACACATGGTGTATGTTTTACCTCTTAATCTTGTTTACCTTTTTGTATTTACAAGAATTCCACTCCTCCTCCACTATATTAAGGCACTCACCCCTCTCAATTATTCACACTTGTAAAGAATTTTATCTCATAAAAACCCTTAAAAATAATATCCTCGCATCACTTACCTCAATCTAGAAGACTCTCTTTGGGAATAAAACAAACCAAGGATGTCCTTTCTTACAAACCAAAAGGAGTTCCCGAAGAAGAGGTAACATTTTTCAACAAGCACTTTTCTTTTTTTATTTTACCACACCTTAAATTATTATTATTACATGATTATATAATAACCTAATTATCATAAATATAATAATATGATTTTATGTTAATATTTATACCTACACCCACACACACATCTATCAAATAGGATACACAATCATCGCTCATGAGTACGGTAGACTACTGCCTTGTGAACCAATGTTAGTCATTCTTCTATTACCACCTCTAAAGGTTATAAATAATTAAAGAATTGCTATTTTATATGATATATATGATATTAATTTATTCTTTATTCTTATTTAATTATTATATAACACATACTTCATGTTTTCCATTTTGTGGGAATACGATAACATGGTTTGTGGATGTGTGGATTACCACCTCCTCAAACTAATGTGATTCGTTCACATTATACATAAAATGTATTAAGGTTGGGTTTATTAAAATTATGCGATATTTATAAAATAATAATTATAATTTAATGATTATATATATATATATATATATTATTTTGTTCCATACAACAACAAAAATGAAAACATCGTTCATACATACGTACGACCTATCATCTCCAGGAATGATGTATTTCATTTACTATTTATATATTTTATATATTATTATAAATAAATATATTCTGAATTTATATAATATTAATATAAAGTTTAACATTATTTAAATAATTAAATCATGATCTAAGTAAGGGGAATAATAACTACACGTCAAAACATGAATGAAAAATAAAGTGGTTATTACCTGAAAACATAACATTAACATGGAATTATTAATAAGAAGGTAATATAAAGTCATAATAAAATAATATAAGATATGTTATATACAATATGGTTCAACTTTAAATTTATAATATACTTATATTTATTATACATTAGTTTTGAACATGTATGAAGAAATTCAATACTTAAGGTAAGGGGATTTCTAGTCTCACTTTTATTTTCTGTGATACTTATATCATATTTGTAACTCATTTATTTTGTTTGTTTTATAAACTTCACTTGAATGAATTATATTATTCCTATACTTGAATTTATGGGTATTTAAATATACATTTTATGATCACACTTTTATGGGGTTTACGGTTCAAATTTTACCAAATCTGTAAAGTAATTTTGCCTCAATTTACCATTAGTGATACACATGTTATGTTTTACACCTATATTGTTTTACGAGGTGTATATATTGACCTTTGAAGTTTTTATATCATGAATCAGCTTTATCATTATATATTATTCTTCATTTAATGTTATTATCTCAAGGTGGGTTATGTTTCAAAGGTACCAAAGTGGTAAGAGTTTATTTATACAATCTCATCATATATCATGATTGTTTACAATTATTATTACATTAATGATATCTTAGTATACATATCTCAAGAATTATCTATAATTTCATTATATTCTATTTATTCATGATATATTCATGTAATGATACCATTTTTCACTCTTTTTTTCTTAATATGATTAAGAATTGTTTTATGAAAATATGAAATTATTTCTCTCTTCAATCAAAAATCTATTTTCTCCCAAAACCATTTTTTCAAAAAGGTTTTTAAAAAGGTTTGAAAATTATTTTTTTTAATAAACTTTTACCAGGTTTTACCTTTAATAAAATAGTTTTAAAACAAATATTATTTTTATTTTCCAATGAAAGAACATTTATAAACTGTTTATGGTACAAAAGGAATGTTAAGCATTTACATATTTACCTTCCATCATGATATACATTTACTTGAATCTTAATTTGAATGTTTACAAGGTTATTTTTAAAGAAATTTGTTTCCCTAATATTATATAAATTCATTTTTAAAGTGGTTTTGAAAGAAAAATTATTTAAATTTTTTTATGTTTTAAAAAGTGTTTAAAGTTGTTTTAAAAGATTCCTTTATGAAACATCAAGGTTATTTTCAAATAAAAAGGTTTTCAAAAAATATTTTCAATAAATGTTTTAAATGATATTAAAATATTCATTTCTAAGTTTTTATGGTCACTTCCAGAGAGAAAAGGTTTTCAAAAATTTTTATTTCTGGAAAATAATTTTTCCATGTGGAAAGGAAATTTTCTTCAAAAAATTATTTAGATTCTCCTTTCAAAATTATTTTCCATATAAGATGAAATACTTTGATATAGTTTATGATTTATTTGGGTTATGATCCAAGGACACCATAATTATTCTTTCTTTGAATGGTTTATGTTTATGAGGATAATTTCTTTATGATATTTGTTTCTCTTCCACATGTTATACCCTGATATAATGCTTATGAACCCCACTTCCTCTCATATATTTTTATATAATGAAATGATTATGAAAATTTCCTCCTTTACAAAAGTTATTATATGATGAAATTTTTATGATACCCATTTTATTTAAGGAATTATAATATGATGTTTATAAAACCCATCTCTTTTTATGAGTCATTATATGATGAATATTTTTATTGTCTTGTAGAACATGTATATATAATTTCATTATGTGATGGGTGGGACCTATATCTACCTATGATACATTGTGTAAATACTTATATCTCATGAGATAAACATGGATAAAATGGGAACTGACCCTGGTTCAGTAATGTACTTTTCCGCTAATATGGTCTTTGAAGTGAACCTTGACTACTAAGATGGTCTTAGGAGTGAACCTTGAATACTAAGATGGTTTGGGGAGTGAACACATTCCTCTATAAGGAAATTTTTGTGACAATAGATGGTGGTGTGTCCTGTAAAGTTGTTTGAGCCCTGTTTCTGATGCTTTTGTCGGGGGGCGCGCATCTGTCACGCAGAGGATGCGTTGTTGTGGGCCTACATTGCTGCTTTCCAAAGGTGGGAGGCATCCACTCCTTTTTCAGGGACTTTTGCTCCTAGATCAAAATAGGGATTATGGGATGTCGGTTCTTCCTTCTGTGGATTCCTCCTCGGAACTCATCACCTAGTGCGGGTCTCCATCATAGATTTAAGACGTATTTGTGAATTTTGTTCCCGGTGCCATATCTTCATGGACACCAGTTAATTACGCTGATTCCATTGAGACGCTCCAAGGGATCTAGACGGGGCAGCAACCTTTAGTTAGGAGAGTGGCCATGCTGAGGCGTCGTTGGCGTGTCTTGACGGTGGGGGATTGGTATGTCGGTCTTCTGTCATTTATTATAGGTCTTCTTGAGGGAGCGGAACCCCGAGGCATCCCACATCGAACACGGGGAATTGTATTCCATAGGCATTTATCTGAGGTTTTCCTTAGCTTCTCATGTTTAACACAGGGTATGCTGCGAGTTTAAAGTCCAGCAGAGACAGATCGGACTGATCGGAACACTGGCTAGAGTGGATCAGATTGAAGAACCCCCTGGAGGGAACACCGATGTTGGGTCCAGCACGTGGGCGGCTTCCTGAATGTTGTGGAGTGGAATGAGGTGGCAAGGTCCCACCGAGATGTGGTGGCCTGGGTAAGAATTATATGGCTGAAGAAGTGAAGGGTCTTGAACCCCGTGGAGGCTTCCTACATATCCCGGTGATAGGGAATCAAAGTCTGTGTAGTTCGATGATATGGTGGGACACATGAAAATGCAACCTGTGTGAATGAACGCATGGATGGGGCTTAGAGGAAGTACAACCTTTGGGCTACTTCATGAGCTTCCTAAGGCATGTGGGATCGAGGAAGAGGTTGGTATGTGACATGGGTGTTGGGATTGAACCTCGTGGAGGATTCCAACATACCATGCTTTAGAACATATCAAAGTCCAAATAGTTCAGGATGGACGGGGCTTGCGCTCTGAGGCGGCCCACAATGATGGATGGATGGGGCTTATGCTCTGAGGCAGCCCATAGTGATGGATGGATGGGGCTTATGCTATGAGGCGGCCCACAGTGATGGGTGGATGGATGGGGCTTATGCTATGAGGTAGCCCACAGTGATTGGAGAACCGACGTGAAGAGGTCAGAACGACCGAGTGGTGGGCTTGAACCACGTGGAGGATTCCTACGTGCCATGCCTTAGCATGGATCAAAGTCCACGTTGTTCAGGTGGACAGTTTTACGTCATGCAGGATGGGGTCCTTTGGGGATTACGCTCTGAGGCGGCCCATGGTGGTGGTGAACCGACGTAAAGGGGTTGGAATGACTAGGTGGTGGGCTTGAACCTCATGGTGGCTTCCAAAATATCCATGTGGTAGGGAATCAAAGTCCTCGTAGTTCTCTATAGGTGGAGGTCAGGGTCGTTTCTCACTCTAATCTCACGTGAGTCATGCTCGGTGTGAGAAACAAGAGGTTGTAGGGACCTGATGATCACGTCACAAAGGATGTGTCCGTGAGAATCGAAGAGGGGATTACATGTTAGGCGGCCCATGGTTATGGGACTTACTCTAGGATGGAGGCCTGAGGTGCGACAATGTGCGGAGGGAGAGGGACTTGGGACCGAAGAAAGTGGGGGCCTCATTCCCTATCACACCCTCCACTGGCCTTGGCGGTGGGGAAGTACGGAGGTGCATGGGTGCTACCTTCCGCAAGAGGGGATATGGGCTTACACCAAGGAGGTTTCCCTTCCCACATTGACAAATTCCACTCTAAGATGGAGTATATCATTACATGTGAGGGGTGATCCCATCCTCATGGAGATTAATGGCCATAAATAATGCCCGAGCCGGGGGGACCCTGCGTGCGAGGCATGGGGCCAGATCACAGTTTAACATCATGTGTTGAGGAAGAGGTGCTCGGCAGTTTCACATCATGTAGCTCGGATGAGGCGGGTTTTCTCCACACCCCTAGGACTTACATAACCGGAACCCTCTATCTCTTGTGGGAGGGAAGGCATCGGCAAGGCTGTAGTGAAGGGGGGTCACAGAATGAACCATCGAGGTGTCCACGTTAGCTTGGCTATGCAAAGAAGAAATAGCTGTTAGCGTGCCTATGCGAAAAAGCATCAGACAAAGAAACACAACGGGAAAACTACTCAAGGGACCTTGAGGTTACTTCGTACAAGCCTGGAAGGTCGCATAGGAAAATAGCGCATGCTGTGTATGCCCAGTGTGTGCACAGGGGGCATCCATAAGGAGGAAATCGGGCAGCTACCCAGGAAGGCACCCGGGGAGCATCAAGGTGAGGGGTCCTGGGGATTGCGCGCAAAGAAATGGTCTGCATGCAAAACACCAGGATGGCACGTAATCTAGGCATAGGATTTTCACGCGACTAGTAGGATCGCACACAAGGGATGTGAATTGCGCGCAAGTGGTAAAGACGACACCCAAAGGCAAGGCCGCACCTAGAGAAAGGGATTGCGCACAATTGGACCGTTTTGTGCGCAACGGAAGGAATTTCGTGCAAGGGAGTAACCTTGAAGGGTTTGAATTCTGTTTAAGCCAGTGGGATTGCGCACAAAGGCAGATCCTGGGGAGAGTTGGTGCAAAAAGGATCAGTACCTGAAGTCCATATTGCTCGCGCGGAAGTCCAATTTCGCGCATGAGAGCCAGTTCGAAATCCGCAACCCCGAAATTGAAGGGGTCCCCTTCTATTTATAATCATCGAGTGGCACAGAATCCCGTGCAGCATGCGAAAACATGCGCGCCAGAGGCAGAGGCATGGAATGTTAACCGTGCGGGTGTGGGCGCACAATTATTGCGAACCTGCGTCGAGGGACCTTTCGCGAATTTTGGACCCCTTCCGCGCGGCATAATTTTTTCGCGTGCATTCCCCTTTTTTCGCACAACACTTCTGGGCCATCCGGACCGGGTCTCCAGGTCCGAATATGACTTTTCTTCATCATTTCAAAAATTACTTTAGTAATTACGGACTTTTCGGAGTCTACAAGACACTATTAAGTTCCGTGATAGGTTTTGGAAATGATCCTTGACTTATAGAGAATGATTTTATATGCTTATGTGTATGCCACATGTCTGTGTATTATGCCAATGTTATGCTCTCATGACTCATGTTGTTTGATTTCCTTATGATTAATATCTTATAAACTACCAATATTTATAACATGACTCATGATTATGATCTTTAATATGCATGTTGTGATATTAAAATGTTATGCTCATGTTCTCATACATGTATGTACATGTTATACTTATGTAACTCATTTATTTTTACCATTACTGATCATCTAAGATCACTCTTTCTTATATTTCTTTCCCTAGGTTATGATGAAAGGTTTTAAGTAGGATTACTAAAGGGGGATATATTTATAGAATATGTTGAAGATATTTCACCAAATTAGAATAATGTGTTCCTAGATTCAAAAGACACTAAACTATTATGGTGATTTGGAATGTAACTTTGTAATGTAATGAATATTCTTAAAAATAATGATGTAATATCCATGTATGTTAAACCTATTTCTATATAGTTGGTATCAAATGAAAGGTTTAGTCACCCCATGGAAACTATTATGAGAATAATTTAGTGAGATCCCTTGGGATATATCTATGGATATGTCTAGGGATGTCTCTAAGGATACGTTTAAGGATGAGTTAAAGTGTAAGAAAATGTCCTGAAATTTTGGTAAAGGATAGAGCGAGTGGTTTCCTAGAAATACATACATTCCTAGATACAAAAATTTGATGGGTAACTAAAATATATTTAAATAAGGGTAATAACCTCAAAAACATCATATTAATCTAGACATGATTAGGAAATGGTGCACGACAACGAGCCTTGCTGCACACCCGGTTTAACATTACTAGGGGATATGCTTTGGAAATTCAAAAACTATTTATGAACCATCGTGAAGGATTTAAATATAAGATGACTATGAATAAACTCATATAAACCTAAGGTGTCATAGATCAAAAAATGTTTCCGGATTTAGGCATCCACTATGATTAGTGTCACTCACATTAAGCTTTTGGTTTTAGTAAATGGATAGAACCATAAGAAATCATGTTAACATGAAAATTGATGTACAATTTAGTGACTATATGAATCAAAATTGGATGGTGATTAGAGAGAAATATATTGTGATTATTTATAATCATCTTTCTTGTTATATGTTTAACAATGTGAGCCTTAGTGAGATTTGCAATCCAAAAAAAAAGAGGAAGATTGGATTTTATGAAATTTCATGTGGTAATTGTAACACCCCTATGTTTTGAAAATAAATTTAAATTCAAAAAACTTTTTTAATGTAGGTATTTATAACTAGCCTTTAAATATAATTTTTCTACTTCTATGTTTTGAATTTTGAAAAACGTTCATCTAAAATTATGATAAAGAAGTTATTTAGAGTCTGATGGAACCAACTTGATTTTTGGTGAATAGTAACATACCTATATGAATAGTAATATGAATATTAATATGACCCTAATGAATATTAAATTGTATAATAATTTTATTTTCTTAAGGCTTTAATAGAATGACATATTGGTTAATTTTTTAATGTGACATAAAATCAGTTATAGAATTAAAATTGTTAATTTTTGAACATGGTATGATTTTATTTACTAATTAAATTAATAATAGTTAGAAAATTATTTTCCAAAAATTGAGTTCATTTTTTAATTCTACACGTTGGAAAATTCTTATGGTGAATTTTTGGGATTTTTATGAAATTCTTGAATTTTTAATGAATAGTGAAATACGATAAAATACCCTATATTCAAATTATTTGTTAAATACACTATTTATGACATCATAAGTGATGTAAGACCATTTGGTTCGAACTCAAATGCCATTATGACTATTTGAGATCACATGAATTAAGACTATTCATAGTCTTGAGCAAAAATATTATAATAATGATTAAAATAATGTAAAATGCCTCCTCTCCTTCACTGTAAATACCACTCTCATTCCCCTCTTCCTCCCACACCTCTCAAGCCTTGAAACTTACCTAAGTTCTTCCCAATACTCCTTCCAAGGATCTTCCCTACTTCATAGAGCTTCTGGTTTTAGAAAAAGGTCAAAACCAAAGGCCTTAAGAGGAATGTCAAGTTGAAGAGATCAAGAGGTAAGCATCCTCTATTGTTTTCTTTCTTTTCTTTTCTTTTTATTTTATATTCTTCTTCTTTATTCACCTTACCTTATCCATAAGACATGAATGATACATTATCTTACATATCATTTTTTTCATCATGTTTATGTAATACACACAATCATAATTCTTCTCCTATCCCACTTATTTAATAAATTAAAACACCATTCGTGATGTGTCGATTTACCAACATCATGGATGATGTGATTTAAATTTCTTTTTCTTCCTTCAAGAATGGTCATGAAACCATTTTTATGGTTGAACCAGATTATAATTTATGTATTATAACTTATATATATTTTTAGTCATTTTTTACACATGTTATTAATTTATAAAACAAAATGATTTCATTACGATCGAAGAATCACCAAAATGACCTAAACAAATATCAATAATGTTTTAACATATGAATCATCCTCATGTCAGAATTCAAAAATGATAAATGGTATAATTTATGGTTTTTTAAACATTTAAATACCACTCTATTCCAATTCTGGAGTTTCACTTCCAATTGACAAGAATATTATTCATGAACCGAACATGAGAATCATGTAAATAACGCACCCAAAACAATGCAAGGAACAAAATACTAACAATTAAAGGGTGAAATGATGTAATGAATAATCATATAAGGTATTATAAATATTAATATGTTTCTTTAAGATATTAATAACACTTTTTTAACCATTATAAAGGAAGTTTAAATAAGTTTTAAGTAAGAAAAACCCGAGGTAAAGGAATTCATAACACTATTTCCATTCTTTGGGTTAACCTTCTACATATTTATCTATGTGGTATTAGAATTGTTTTTGTGATGGGATTTATTTTTAATATATTTAATTATGTTTATTTACAGTTTATAGACATTTTTCATCCACTCTATTAAGTCTCTCTTCAATTATATGATATTTATAACAGAATTTCCTTTTAAAATCCTCTTTTAAAATTCCATTTTACAAAATTCAAAAGAAATATTTTTATGAAATTATTCATGTTGTATGATTGTGTTATGGTCCATGGGAATTGTTTAATATTAATTTTTGGGAACTATAAATCCATCTAATTCATTGTTTTTGTGTAAGTTGGAGGTCGCCTGTATGGATACTGTAAGTGTAACTACGATGGTTACAAAAATTGTAAGGTAACCATGAGGGTTATAAATTATAAGGTAGTCAATAGGGTTCTATGATTATGTAATTAATGCCTCAATATACCTTTATGGTTCTATTTATGTTATTATGTTTTGTGGGGAACTTGTGGAAATACCATGTTTTACAAAGTAAGTGAAAATTCTATCTTTTTTAAATTATTTCATATGTTACAAGTATTCATGGACTAATGTGTTCTTTCCTTCTTCTTACATCCCTTAATGAGATTTTTGTTCTCATCCCAAATTTTGAAATGATTTTCAAAGGTTATCATGATTAGTAATACATATAAGTAATCCATGTTAAATTTTTGAATAATTGTTAAAGAAATCATGTTTTATTTGAAAAGTTTTATATTTTGGAAGAAATGAATATTGTTTTTTATGGTATCCAGTATGAATTAATGTGTAATTTAATGAATGTATTATGTCCCAATTATCTAAATATATAAACTTTAAAATATCCTCAATGTAAAAGTAAGTGATTTCTTGACTAAATTCAATATTATGTAATGTAATAAGGATGGGTCCTTATAGTTGATATTAGAGGATGGTTTAGATAAATTTAGGGGTTATGGTGATGTTAATAGAATAACATAAATTAGTTATACTCTATGATTAATTTGAAATGTTATATAATTTAATGATTACCATGTTTCTTTGACTAAGATATGTTTTTTCGGAATGATTTTCCTCAGAAGAAATAGGGAAGTAGAAGAGGAGAGCAAGCAATAGGAGGATATCCTTCCAAATATGCGGCCTAGAATGGTAGGGATTTGAACTAAGTAGTTTGAGATATTAATGGATCAGATGATTCTGGCAATAAATGGTGGTGGAATCTATGCATGAGAATAACCATAGGTACTGCAACAAAACACGACAATAGTGGAACATTTTCTGAGACAACACCCTCCTTCTTTCAATGGATCTTCTGACCTAGTAGTGGATGAAGGATGGATTAAGGCCATTGAAAAGATATTTGGTGTAATGGGTTGTTAAGATAATCAAAAGTTAAGTATTACCATTTATCATTTTGATAGTGAAGCTGATCAGTGGTGGTAAATGGTAAAACAAATTTGGGATAGAGAGGATATTAATGCCTTAGAGTGGGATGAATTTAAAATTATTTTCCTTGAAAAATATTTTCCTATGGTTGTATAAATTAGGATGGATAATAAATTAATTTAATTGAAGAAAAGAAGGATGATTCAGTGGCAGTGAATGAATATAACTTCACTCGACGGGCGAGGTATGCTCTAAATCTTATTCTGGATCTTGATAGCAAAATCAACAACTTTTACTCAAGATTGAAGCCAAGATATCGAAGGATGTTGGCCTCCCATGAATTAAAAAGTTATAAGAAACTCATACAATGTGATGAGAGGGTAGAGATTGAGTTTGATGATGATCACATGCATTTTGAAAATAAGGATTGTAATATGTCCAAAAGGGAAGTGATGGGTAAGAATCAATAAAAGAAATATGATGGTAAGAAAATCTAGTTTCTAGTTTGTGAAAATTGTGGAAAGAAGCACCATGGGGAATGCCTTACCAAAACTAGGAAGTGTTTTGGATGTGGTAATTTTGGACATATGGCTAGAGATTTCAATGAAAATGATCCTAAAACTAATCCTGATAAGAAAACTTTAAAGTGTTTTAAATGTGGTGAGATTAGTCATTATGCAAATGCCTACCCAAAGAGATATCTAAATGATGAAAAGAAGCTAAACTATAAGAAGAAAGGTGTAATGAGATCCTTTGTGACTACATCAGCTAATTTTGGGTCATCCAATTATGTTTTATTAGGTACCTTGTTTGTTTACTCATATTTTTCTAAAGATTTTGTGGGTAAGGGGTATACACATTTCTTTATTTCTAAAGAATTTTTTGGTAAATTGGAAATATCACCTCAAAAAATGAGATCAGAACTTGTTGTTAAAACACCAGGAGAAAATACTATAGAAAAGATAAATTATAAGAATCTTTCAATTGTGGTATGTGGAAAGAAGTTGCCTATAATTGTTTTCCCTTAGTAGAGTTTTATTCCATTATGGTAATTGATTGGGTTTCTATTTATCATGATAAGATTGATTGTAGAGCTAAATAAGTTGTTTTTTATAAATAGTTTCAGTTTTTATAAAAGAACGAACCCATAAAATTGATAACATATGAGGAAGCTGTGAAACTGTTGAAATATAGAAATGAGTTTTATCTTGCTCATGTTGTTGATAACAATGGAACTATTCAAATTAATGATGGGTTAGTGGTAAATGAATACCTTGATGTTTTTTCTGATGAGTTACCTAGTGTCACACCTGATCGATAAGTTGAATTCACAATTAACTTACTTCCTGATTCTAAGACAATTTCAAAACCCCTATATATAATGTCAGAAATGGAACTTCTTGAATTGAAAAATCTGTTGGAGGATTTTCTTGATAAAGGCTTCATTCATCTAAGCACTTCACCATGGGGTGCTCCTATTCTTTTCGTTAAAAAATATATAGTTCCATGAGAATTTTCATTTATTATAGATATTTGAATAACATCACTATTAAAAAAAGTATCCTTTGCCTCATATCGATGACTAGTTTGATCAGCTCTAGGGAGCACAGTACTTTTCAAATATTGACTTGAGATCCAGATACCATCAGTTGAAGGTGAAGGAGGATGAAATCCTGAAAACATCTTTTCGTACCAGATATAGGCATTATGAATTTTTTGTTATGCTATTTGGGTTAACTAATTCACATGTGTTATTCATGAATCATATGAACAGAATATTTCTTGAGTTCTTGGATAAATTTTTTCTTGTGTTTGTTGATTACATTCTGGTATTTTATAAGAGTAAAGAGGAACATGAAAAAACATCTATAGTTTTTTTTAAAACCTTAAAGGAAAATAAATTGTATGGAAAATTCAGTAAGTCTAATTTTTCATTGAAATAGATTTATTTTCTTGGGAACATTGTAAATATGGATAGAATAATCATTGACCCTACAAAAACAAATGTGGTTGATGAATTTCCAAGAACTAAAATTGTTATAGAGATTCATAGTTTTCTTGGATTAACAGGTTATTACTGAAGGTTTGTTAATAACTTTATATGGTTATCTAGCCTGATAACTATGTTAACATGAAAAAGGGGTAAAATTAATTTGGACAGAAGAATTTGATGTTTATTTTTAAGAACTGAAGAAGAGATTAGTGAATGATCTAGTTTTGTCCTTGCCTTCCCAAAATAGTGAGTTTTTCATCTATAGTGATGCTTCATTGAAGGGAATTGATTGTGCTTAGATGCAAAATGATCAGGTAATTACTTATTCTTCAATACACCAAAAACCTCAGGAGTTAAATTATCCCACACATGACTTCGAATTGGCAGTTGTGGCTTTTTCTTTGAAATTTTGGAGGAATCATTTATACAGAGTGAAATGTCAAATATACACTGACCATAAAAATCAAGTGTATATACTCACTCAAAAGGAATTAAATATGAGGAAGAGAAGATGGCTTGAACTAATAAAATATTATTATTACACGATCAATTAATATCTTGGAAAAGCAAACAAAGTGGTAGATTCATTGAGTTGAAAACATCATGCATCATTAATCATGTTATGTTTGGAACATGAACCCTTGATTAATGATTTGATGAATTTTGGATTAGAAGTTATTGGTGTAGGAAATTCCTCTATTTTATTTTAGGTTTTCGTGTAGTCATCATTTCTAGCCAGAATTAAGCAAGCATAGAAGGAAGACCGTGAGCTACAGAAAAGGGTAGAATTGTTTAAAATGGGTAATATTCATGAATGTATCATTGATAAAGATTATGTGTTAAGATTTGGAAAAATGTTGTGTGTGCCTTTTGATTCTCAATTGAAAAAAAGATTTGTTGTGTGAAACTTGTAGTTCTCCATTTTCAGTTCATCATGGACGTACTAAAATGTATAGTGACCTTCAGGAGTATTTTTTGTGGGATGGGATGAAAATAGATATTGCGGAATTTACTATGAAATGTTTGACATATCAAAAGGTTAAAGAAGAGCGGCAGTTACCAAATGGTATGCTTCAACCTTGTCATGTTCCTGAGTGGAAATGAGAGAATGTATCCATGGACATTGTGGGGGGACTACCTAAAACTTCTCCAGGTAACAATGTGATTATGGTTATTATTGATCGGCTGACAAAATATATACATTTTATTTTCATTCAAGATACAATGTATTTGGATCAGCTTTCTGAATTGTACCTCAAAGAGATTTTCATGTTACATGAAGTTCCTCTTTCCATTGTATCTGATCAGTATCCTAGGTATAATTATAACTTTTAGAAGGGTATTCAGATGTTTTTGGGGACAAAATTAAATTTCAATACATCTTTTCCTCCTCAATCATATGGGCATTTAAAATAAACAATTCTGACTTTGTAAGATATTCTTTGAGCTTTTTCAATGGAATACCAGGGAATTTGGGATTAGAATATTTATTTAGTTAAGTTTTCTTATAATAATAGTTTTAATTCCAGTATACAGATGGCACCATTTGAGGCATTGTATGAGAATTGGTGTAGGACTCCATCATTTTGGGTTGAAGTCGGTGAAAGAAAGTTGATGGTGCCAGAATAAGTAGAGGAAGTGGTTTATAAAGTGAAGATGATCCAATAGAACATGAGGATAGCTCAGAGAAGGTAGAAAAGTTATGTAGATAAAATAAAAAAATAATTCTCTTTTGAGGTAGGTGACCATGTTTTCCTTAAAATCTCTCCTTGGAAAAGTGTGATATGTTTTGGTATGAAAAAAAAGATAAGTTCGTGTTTCATCGGTCCTTTTTAAATCCTGGAGAAAGTTGGACTAGTTTCACATCGAGTATCTTTGCATCTGAGTTTTTATTAGTTACACAATGTTTTTCATGTTTCGAGGTCGAGGAAGTATGTGCCAGAATCAGCTCATGTTTTGAGCCCAAAAGTAGTTCAGCTGGAAGGGAACCTTTCTTATGAAGAGAAACCAGTTCAGATTCTTGATTGAAGGGAACAAGTATTTTGGAATAAGTTAATCCACCAGGTAAAGGTTTTGAAAATAAACCACATGGTCAAAGAAGCAACATGGGAGTCAAAAAAATTCTATGAGGGAAAGGTACCCTCACTTGTTTAATAAGTAAATAAAATTGTGATGACACAATTTATAGAAGGTGGGGATAATATAACACACTAAAGATTTAAAAATAAATTGAAATTCATAAAACTTTGTTTAAGTAGGTATTTATTACTAGCCTTTAAACATAATTTTTGCACTTCTATGTTTTGAATTTTGAAAAACGGTCATCTACAATTATGATCTGTAAGTCATTTGGAGTCTGATGGAACCAACTTGATTTTTGGTGAATAGTAACATAAAATTATGAATAGTAATATGAACATGATGAATAGTTAATTGTATTATTATTTTATTTTCTTAAAGATTTAAAATAATTACATCTTGTTTAATTTTTCAAAGTGTCATAAAAGCAGTTATAGAATTAAAATTATTAATTTTTGAATAAAGTATGATTTTATTTAAAAATTAAATTAATAATAGTTTAAAAATTATTTTCAAAAAATTGAGTTACTTTTTTAATTCTATACATTGAAAAATGGTAAGGGTGAATTTTTGGTATTTTTCTAAAATTCATGAATTTTTAATGAATAGTGAAATATGGTAAAATACCGTATATTCAAATCATCAGTTAAATACACTATTTATGACATCAAAAGTGATGTAATACCACCTGTTTCAAACTCACAATCCATTATTACTATTTGGGATCACATTAATTAAAACTTTGCATAGTATTGTGCAAAAATATTATAATAATGATTAAAATAATGTAAAATACCTCCTCTCAACCACTATAAATAGCACCCTCATTCCCCTCTTCCTCCCACACCGCTCAAGCCTTGATCCTTACCTAATTTCTGCCCAATACTCTTCCCATGGCTCTTTCCCATGTCTTAGATCCTCTGGTATTACCAAAATGCCAAAACCAAAGGCCTTAAGAGGAATCTCAAGGAGAAGAGATCAATAGGTAAACATCTTCTTTTGTTTTCTTTCTTTTCTTTTCATTTTCTTTCCTATTCTTATTATTTATTAACCTTCCCTTATACAAGAGTAATTAATGATCCAGTATATTAAATATTCTCAATTTCATCATGTTTATGGAAGACTCACCATTATACTTATTTTCCTCTTCCACCTATTCAGGAAATTAAAGCACCGTTTGTGATGTGTCGATTTACCAAAATCATGGATGATGTGATTTCAGATTCCTTTGATTCCTTCAAGACTGGACATGAAAAAAAATTATTATTGAAACAAATTATAATTTATGTTCTATATCGTATATAATGTTCTGAAATCATTTTTTACACATGTTATTAATTTATAAAACAAAATGAGTTCATTATGATCGAAGAATCGCCAAAATGACCTAAACAAATATCAATAATGTTTTAACTTATAAATCATCCCCATGTCAGAATTTAAAATGATAAATGGTATAATTAATGGTTCTATAAATATTTAAATACCTATCTATTTTAATTCTAGAGTTTTACTTCTGATCAATAAGAATATCCATCATTAACCTATCATAGGAGTCATGTAAAGAACGCACCAAAAACACTGCAAGGAACAAAATACTTACAATTAAAGGGTAAAATGATGTAATGAAATGATAATATAAGTTATTTTAAATATTTATATGTTTCTTTAAGATATTAATAACACTATTTTAACTATTATATGAAGTTTTAAACAAGTTTTAATTAATATAAACTCGAGGTAATGGAATTCATAACCCGATTTCTATTCTTTGGGTTAACCTTCTACTTCATTATCTATGTGGTATTAAAAAAATTTGTGTGAGGGGTTTTGTTTATAATATTTTTAATTATGTTTATTTACATTATATATATATATATATATTCCATCCACTTTATTAATTCTCTATTCAATTATATGATATTTATACGGGACATTCCTTTTAAAATCCGCTTTTAGAATTCTATTTTACAAAATTCAAAAGAAATGTTTTTATGAAATTATTCATGTTGTTTGATTATGTTCTGGTTCTTGGTCATTATTTATAAAGAAGGGGGGTAACTATATCTCCCTCAAATTCATTGGGTATGTGTAAGTTGGAGGTCGGGTGTATGGTTACTCCAAATGTAACTATGATGGTTACACAAGTTGTATGATAGTATTGAGGGTTACAAATTATGAGGTAGCCGAGAGGGTTACAAGATTATGTAAGTAATTTCCCAAGATAAATTTATGGTTCTATTTATTTTCCCATATTTTGTGGGAATCTTGTGTAAATATTGAGTTTCACAATGTGACAAGTATGTCTTTTTTAAAATTATTTCATGGGGTATAAGTATTCATGGAATAATGTATTCTTTCCTTCATTTTTCATACCTTACTTAGATTTTTGTGCTCTTCCTGAGTTTTGAAATGATTTTCACAGGTTATAAGGATTAGTAAGAAAATTAACTAATCCAAGTTAAATGTTTTAAGAATTTTCAAATAAATCATGTTTTATGTGAAAAGTTTTATATTTTGGAAGATATGAATACTGTTTTTTATGGTATCCACTCTATATTAATGTATAATGTTATGAATGTATTATATAGAAATTCACTAAAGCTATAAACTTGAAAAGATCCCTAAAGTAAAAGGAAGTGATTTCTTGACTAAATTTAATATTATTTAATGTAATAAGGTCGAGTATTTATATTAATTAACATCAAGTAAAGAAGATTTGGCTTCATACATATCAATAAGAATGTAAGAAGAACCTAGAAGAACACCTCAAATAGAGTACAACATGATATATGTGTTGAAAAGGGGTCATATTGTGAAAAAAATCGAGGAGTTCAATTTCTTATTTGTGGAGAACAAGGAAATTAACCACCTCAAGGCCCAAACCTAAGAATTTTCTTCTAAACCAAGGAATGAACTATTCCATGAAATCATTTAATTTTAAATATTGAAGTATTTGTGTATTTGGATTCAAGATTTATGAAATATATAAGGACTTTTTAGTATATTTTTTTTAAGGATTTTAAATAATATGTTTAATGTTGATGATGCCTAAGAAAATTGATGTAATGGAGAGGTTATATTTTCTAGAAAACAAGTGATTGTGGGAAGGTAACCTTAATATGTTCTGAATACTGAGAAATTGATGTTTAGTATGGATTAAGAGATGATTGATATGGATAAAGTAAATTGTATAGTATTTATGACCTTATAAATGATAAAGTATTTGTTGAAAAAGTATTTTGTTCAATGATGGATGAAGATTACAACATTTTTTGGATTTTAAAATTATATCCAATGATCTTTGGAATAATAAATCATGCCTGTTTTTAATAATAATTTAGGGTAATTAAGGTTATTACCCTATTTCAAGAGAATACATGATGAAGTTATTCACATGTTTGGATGGTTACAACCAAGAGATACTCTATGATATATGGGGGTCAATGTTAAGCTAATTTTGAGAAATTTAGTGACCTTATTTCTAAATTTTTATATTTTAATCTTTTGGAAGGGTTACAAGATTGACCCTTTATGGAATATTTTATGTTAAGCTTTGGATGATGTTTTATAGATTAAATTATTATATTTCCATATGAGGATTTATGAATATTGGATAACTTGGGTTAAAAATTTTGTAAGATAACTAAGGATAGATGTAATGACTTACCATTTTACTTATGTATCTTATGGTATGTTAGTGCTTTAGAAATAACAAATTCACCTTTATTTTAGGAATAAGAGTTTAATGGAAATTGGTTATGACACAACCAAAAGGTGAGATTGTGCATATAAAATAGAATGAAATCAAGTAAGTATATCTTCTTGTGAAAATTCTTCGTCATTATGAAAAGGTTCTTAAAATAAAATGGTGTCTCTTTATCATCATTTAATATGATATCAATGACCTTTTTCAAGCCTCTTTGTTTTATGGATTTGTGATCATTAAATATATATTAACCTCATTCTCTATCACTACACATCAGAACATAGTAGTTATATTTCTCTTTAGTGTCTATGTTTTCACATTCCATCTATGTTCTCCTATATGTAAACCTATTTTATGTTTTACTTTGGGTAATCGTTATGCTTCTAACATTCTATTTTCAAGTCAAGTTTTAGCATTAATTTTTATGATGTGGGTTTCTATGTGAGGAACTTTCAAGTATGAAACCATTGTTTACCTAGATGAATTTCAAGGGTTAAATTCATTTTAATGGGGGTAGAATGTAACACCCTTGGTTCTTATGAATTAATTTTTTCCCTTTCAAATAAATTAAATTTTTTTATGACATACATTGTACGGAAACAAAATTATGAATTACTTATATGTAACACCAAGTAATGATTTATCCAAATTAAAATTTATATTATCTTGAGTTGCATGAAAAAATATGTTTTTATTGTGTTGCACAAAATGTGGAGTTCCTTCAATATCTTGTGTTATATGAAATAATGAGTTTTTTCAAACTACAATATTCTATTAATATTATTATTAAAATATTATTATACTTATAAACTAACCATTGTAATGGAGGGTATGAAATGGATTAAATAAATTGTGAAAATATGGTTTATTCATTAATTATTTGAAAACCAATTATTCATAAATGATAGTAAAAACTATTTAAAAAATAAAGAAATTCTATTTCTCGAAGACTATTTTTCTATCCAAACACATTTTATCTCAATTAATTAAAAAACCAATTTTGATGAAGGGTTTTAGTGAAATATAATATATTATATATTCAATAAAATAATTACCATTTAACTTATGCGTTTTGTATAAAATGTATAACAATAAATCCAATTTTAGGCATAAAAAGAAGTATTGTTTCTATAAGGTAGTTTTACAACCTTTTAATGGTGAAATTGTTTTAAAAATAAATTTTGAAACATTTATAAGTTTTATATAAAAAAATAAACTTTATTTTTGAAATAATAACTTCAAAATTATCTTATTGTGAAATTTATGTAATTTTCTGAAATATTTCATTTTTTCATGAATAGTTAAAATACTAAATTTTAATAGAAAACTGGATTTTTATCTAAATAATTTATATATATAAATTATATTTTTAATTGGTTTAAAATTATATTTAGATAAATTTTAAATCTATTAATTCAATTTATTTCATTATAATCAACTTCAAATTTAAATTGGGTATAAAAACATTTCAAATTTATGAACATTTTCACTTTAAAACTCGTTGTCTCCTCTCATTTGTGTGGTTAATTTTAAATTAATTTCTTCTAATTATCTATTTAGAATTTGTAAAAATAGATTTAATATTTTTAATTATCATAATTTATAATTGTAATTAAGTTCAATATAGTTTTCAACCAAAATTATTAGTGAAAGTAATTTAAATTAATTATAATGATTAAGGTAAAAATGAAATTACTTCATAGTTAAAATTTAATATTAAGGGGTCAAATTATCTGGAAACTTATAAAAACCACATTTTATGACCATATTTATACATTTTTTATCTTTTATTTAAAATTTAACTTTATTAGAGGCACATGATGTAAGGAAGACCTCCCAATAGTGTTTACCTTCTTTTATTTACAAGAATGTCACTCCTCATCCAATATATAAAGACACTCACCCCCTCCCCCATAAATTCTTAATACCTATCAAGACTTTTGAATCTTAAAACCAATTCAAAAATAATATCAGAAAATCCATCTTATAATTTTTGAAGACTAAATTTGGATAGAAATAAAACCAAGGAAGTCCTTTGGTGTAAACCAAAAGGAGTTTCTCGAAGAAGTGGTAACATTCTTCAATGAGCACTTTTGTTTTATTTATTTATCAAACCATTATATTATTCTTATTTAAAAATTACATAATAACCTAAAAATACTTAATATACTGATATTTTTTTATTTTAAGGTTTCTACCAATACCTACACACACTTCCATCAAATGGGATACACAATCATCATTTGTATGTACGGCGGATTACCGCCTCATGAATCGATGTTGTTTGTTCTTCCATTAATACCTATAAATATTAAGAATAATGGTTTAAATAATGTTTTTATATTATATATATATATATATATATATTATTTATATGATTTATTTTTGGTTATTTAATTCTTATATAACCCATACTTTCATGATTTTCATTTTTTGAAAACACGATAACATCGTTTGTGGGCGTGTGGACTAATGCCTACTCATAGTGATGTGATTCATTCACACTTTACATAGAGTGTATTAAAAAAGGGTTTATTAAAAATATATGATATTTATCAAATAATAATGATAATATATATATATATATATTTATCTTAATTCTTTCAATATGACAATAAAATAGAAACAATGTTCATGCATACGTACGACCTATTGTCTCCATGAACGGTGTATTTAATTTATTATTTATATATTTTTTATATTTTTATAAATATATATATAATAAATATATATTATCCTAATATCATGGTTTAAATTTTATAAATAAAGAAATCATTATCAAATTAAGAGGACAAAGAATGAAAAGTCAAAACATGTACGAAAAACAAAGCGGTTATTACCTGAAAATGTAACATTAAATGAATTGTTAATAATTGGATAGTATAAAGTAATAATACAATAATATAAGGTATTATATATAATAATACAGTTCCTTGGTATGTTTATAATAAACTTTTATTCATTATACATTATTTTTGAACATGTATGAAAAATTCAAGACTTAATGCAAGGGGATTTCTAGTCTCAATTTTATTTTTGCAAGACTTGTGTCTTATTCACCACTCTTTTCTTTGTTGTGGTATATATACTAACCATGAATGTATTATATAAATCTTATATTTAAATTTATTGGTATTTACATATCAATTTTAGGGTCTCTCTTTCATGGGGTTTATTGTTCAAAAGTTACCAAATCAAGTAATTTTGTCTCAAATTTCCTTCTTTGAGAGACACATGTTATGTAATGCACATATATTATTTTACGTGGTTTATATACCTCCCTTTGAAATATAGTTTCATGAATCTCCTTTTTCCCAATATAGTATACTTAATGTAATTTTATTCTCTCATGGGGGTTATGATTCAAAGTTACAATAGTGGTAAGAGTTTATTACTACAATCTCATCCTTTATCATGATTGTTTAAAATTACTCTTCCATTAAAGAAATATTATGATCCGTATCTCAATAATTATAATGAATCTTATTCTATTATGTTTATTCATGATATGTTCATGTAGGGATACTATTTTCACAACTTATTAATTAATATGATTAAGAAATGTTTTTAAAAAATCTGACCTTATTTCTCTCTTTAGTCAGAAATCTGTTTTCTCCCAAAACCATGTTTTTTAAAAAATAAAAAATATTTTACAATTATTTTTTTAATAAATTTTTTCCCATGATTTTCATTTAAATTTTTTTAAAGAATCTTCTTTTCTTTTTCTTATTAATCCACTTCTCTATACTTTTTATGATGTAAAATTAATGTTCGGAATGTACAAATTTACCTACCATCATGACCATAAATTTATTGAAGCTTATTTTAATTGTTTTTAAGTTTATATATAAAGAAAAAGTTTTACCTATTATTTTTAAAATTCTTTTTTTAAGAAAAATTCAATGAAAATTTATTTTTAAAATGTTTTATGTTTTAAAAAGTGTTTAAAATGGTTTTCAAAGCTTCCTTTATAAGTATTCAAGGTTATTTTCAATGAAAAATGTTTTCAAAAATTTTTAATGATAAAAAAATATTTTAAATGATTTTAAAATATTCCTTTAAAAGTTTTATAGGTTAATTTAAAATAAAAAAAGGTTTTCTATATTTTTAATGTTTTAAAAATCAATTTTCTAAGCGAAATATAAATTTCCCCCATAAAGGTTTTAAATGATCCTTTCAAAATTATTTTCTATCTAATTTTAAATTGTTTGATATAATTTAGGATTTGTTGGGGATATAATCCAATGAATCCATTTTTATTATTTCATGGAATGGATTATGGTTATAATGAAAAAAAATTATGAAACATGTTTCTCTTCTATGGTTTATACCATGATATAACCCTTATGAAACCTATTTAATTTTATAGAATATTCTATGATAAAATGATTATGAAATATATCTCCTTTCCACAATGATGAAATGTTTAGGATACCCATTTAATTTCACATGTTATGATATAATTTTTATGAAACCCATCTATTTTTATGTGTTATGACATGATGAATGTTTTATTATCTTGTATCACACATATGTATGATTCTATTATATGAAGGGTGGGACCTATATATCCCTCATATGAAATGAGTAAATATTTATATCTCATGATATTTATGTGTCTTAAATGTTGTGTGAAGTAGTTTCAGTAAGGCACTTTTTCTACTAAGATGGTCTTAGGAGTGAACATTGACTACTAATATGGTTTTGGGAGTGAACCTTGACTTCTAAGATGGTTTTGGGAGTGAACTCATTCCACTATGAGGAAAGGGATATGACTGGGAATGTTGGTGTGTCCCGCCTAATTATTGTTTCCCCATGAAGTGACCTGATAAGTTTTGGAAATGATCCTTGACTTATTGGGAATGATTTTATATGATTTTGTGTATTCCACAAGTCTTTGTCTTCTACCAATGTTATGCTCTCACAAATCAGGTTATTTTATTTCATTACAATTCATGTATTCTGAATTGTCAATATTTATGACATGACTCATGAATCTAATATTTGATTTATACGATATGATCCTCAAATTTTATGCTCATATTCTTATGCCCTTATATCCATTTTATGCTTGTGTGCCTCCTTTATTTTTACCCTTATTGAGCATTTTAGCTCACCCTTTCTAATTTCTTCTTTCCCCGTGTTATGAAGAAAGGTTTTAAGAAGAAGTTATAAAGGGGAAGATCTCTATGGGATATTTTAAAGATATTTCACCAAATTATAATAATGTGTTCTATGTTTCCAAAGATACTAAAATATTACGGTCCGTAGAAATTTAATTTTGTAATGTGTGGAATATTAATATAAAATTATGTTGTATCTAACTATGTTAATCTTGGGTTTCTATATAAATAGTCCAATTCCAGACTCATATCCTTTACCAACGCTCTATATTTCACATCAAAATGGTACAAGGTCGCTAAGAAAAAACTCACCCATCACAAATTAATTCTTTAAAATGACTCCAAGTGATGAAACTATAATAAAATTTGTGGTCTTGAGTAGCCCTTGGAACCACATTAAGAATAAAAACTTTCATATTCATTTAAAAAGAACCTCACACCACGAAGCCTCTATCTGGAATATTACCCTTGCTCATTATATTATCACCACTGAAGTAACCTCCTTAATATCCAAGAGATACCACTACTCATTGCCCAGACTAGCCATATGAGCTGTCTAATCCCAGAAATGATATAGATTCTCTCTGAAGATAAACCCCACATTAATATTTCCCTCAAGGTACTTAAATAATTTTTTAGGTGTTTTTTATATTCCCACTTCATGTGTCAACCAGGTTCAAGCCCACCGCCAAATTAGGACCACCAACTGAATAAGTCAAAGCCCAATTTTGAATTTCATTGTTCCATCATATTTATAGAAGTCCTAAACCGGCAACGCTTTAACTTTCTTTAGATACATACTTTTTTCTTGTAAGGATCTAAAATATTTCTATATATATTTCCAGAGTTAGGCGTTGAGACAATGTGTGATTTCGAGGCTCAGTGTGGCCAGAAATAATTTTATTAAAATATTTTATATATTTTATATTTTCTACATATGGTTTCTTAAAGAATATGAGATAAATTTTAAACAGAATCTTGAATCACAAATCTAACACCACATTTGATTTTGTAATGTGGTGTTTAACATATGAGCGAAATAAAATGGGTTGGCGCAGGGTGTTTAGACTCCTCACTGGTTGGAATTACGTTCAGTGGATTAATTAATTCATTCATTCATTCATTCATTCATTCATTTTATACCTAAATTAATTTTCTACCAATGTATCACCATGGAGAATCTTCTAGGGTCATACGCACAAACCATGGGAGGATTCTAAAGCTCCTTCTTCCTCTATAGGTGGCGAATCACCTTGAACAATGATGAAACTCCATATTGGAGAATATCATAGTGTAATGAATGTAAATATATATTCTTATCATTGGATATTGCATTCTACGATGACGAATGATACAATATCTAGGTAAGATTCATCAATTTTTTGTTTACTCCCTTGTTGATTAAAATGATTAAGCAGATCAATCTCTTCTATAGATCTTCGCCAATTGTGGCCTAATAATGCACCTATATACTAGTTTAAATTGATTTATTTCATTGATTTATTACCAAGAAATCACCATTCTTGATCATTGTACAATAACTCTTAGATAAATATGGTTAAACATTTTGTATGGTTCGTTTCTCCCAACTTTTCTTCATGTTCAACACTGGTAGGACCATACGGTCCCTGTTCAACATTTTTGGGTGGTACCGATCCTGATCGAACCGCTAAAATCATGGAGAAACGATGAAATAATATTGGATTGATGAAATGTTGATAGATCTGTGATATTTTTGAGGTACGGGTGAATGTTTCGATGATTGGATATTGGGAAATAAAAGACAGAAGGATTCAAGAGCATGTAAGACATGCGATGAACATACAATAAACAACAAGATTCGATTTCTAGTGACTGCTAATTAAAAACCATGATCCACATCTAGATTCATTAATTTCATATGAATATAAAGATTAAATACAAGTGTTATATCTTGAATCAAGGTGTGGATATTAGATCTGGAAATCATTGAAAACACTAACTACATGCCATGTACAAGTATGAACACATGGAGTGTATCCCCTTAAGTGAAGTGTCAAGGGTTTCAGAAAATCATATAGATGGAATGATTTATGTCCCCATAAGTGTGTAGGATAGGGTTTCATGATATCATAAGTATGGAACTTCATGTAGCCCTCCTACACACCGAGTACCTCATCCCCGGGTAGAAGAGATATGTCATTGATCACATGAGTGGGATCCCATGTGGAAATAAATTGATAGTTACATGGTCATGCACCCAAGTACATGGACATAGATAAATCACATAGGCAGCACCCCATGTGAATCATCACAATGTGTACCGATGTACATAAACATGAGGGTGTTACATGGATATGGCTAGTAGTACACGGTCTGGTCCCATTGAGCCTGAATAGACCATCTAGTCCACCTATATGGTGTGCCTTACTACATGGGATGAGATTTGTGTACTAGATAGGGACATGACCAAGCAGTGGAGTAGGAACTCACATCAAGTGGGTCCCCTCACACACAGTTTACCCCTTGTTTCATTTTAAAGAAACATTATGGTTTTATATCTCCTACATTTAGACTCATATTTTGGCCCACAAGTAGCCTATCATTAGTGTTTTTCTACGTATAATGTGATGGTTTTATTCATTGTGTCTTTTGAGATACGATATATAAATTATTCAGAAAAAGTTCTTATTGAGGTGACACCTAGTGTTGACAGTGATCAAGAAGAATAACCAAATGCTTCTTTTTGAATGAAACACCCGTTAGACATGGGTGTGGGTCCTCTATGGCTACCTTCTGAGTGTAACCCTCTTATTGGATACATTACGAGTCCTTTATGACCATAGTGGGACCCCCTATTATATCAGGGCATAGGTCCTCGACTTTCGAGTGGAACCCACTATCGTATAAAGTGCGGGTCCTTGATGGATAAAGTGGAACCCCCCCCCCCCCGTCGCCCCAAGGCATGTTTCCTTCACCTATAGAATGGAACCCCCCCCCCCATCAATATGGTGACATATTCTCTACTTTACTGAGTGTAACCGCCCAATCAGATAGGGTGTGAGTTCTCATGACACTATAGTGGAACCCCCCATCAGCAAGGGAGTGCATCCTCTACGGATAATTAGAGAGTAGAACCACCCTAACATACTAGGGTGTGGTTTTTCTACTTCAAGTTTGTTGACCCACGACTATGTGTTATAGTGAAAAGACATGATTTTACTTGGATGGTTACTTCTGGATAGATGCTTGATATTTTGGGCATCATTGATGGAATTTTGGAACTTTTGGTGACTCTTCTTCTGGGGCTATTCTATGAGAAATAGATCCCATTAATCTCTCATTTGGGATTATTTTTACTGAAAATATATATATTCTTATGTATCCAAACCTTGTATTTGTTTACTCTCTTTCCATGTGTGATGAAGACATGCAGAGTATGTCATGTGCCTTCTATGTTTAGCTTCTTGGGGTTGGATGACTCTACTCTCTTTCTATATGTAGAAAAGACTCGATGTATAGTTCATTTACTCACTATGTTGATCCCCTTATGTTTATATGAGGTAAATTTCACTCTTCTTTAGGTTTGAGCTTCTCTCTTTGACTATATATTCCATCTACTGTCTTTATATTCCTATTGTATCTCTTACTATTCCCCTTCATCTTTTGAGGAATCCTACTGGGTATGTATATACTCACCCCTGCATGAACTTTTCCCACATTTATTGTGTCTTATACTAATGACGGGTAGGTTGGTGGTGACTTTAGAAGATATTACGGATATGTGGTACTTTAGACCACTTATGGTGGTCACAGCTTTGAATTTAGGAGTTTCTCTCACTCAGCAGTTTACTTATCTAGTTTTTTCTGGTTGGGGAGTATTTCTTATTGGGTGTGTATTTTTAACCCATTACTTTTTAGTTTGCAATACTTTACTCTTGTACTATCATGATTTTTTTCGTGCATGATTGTTCCATCAGTATTTTTCCTCCTTTAGTCTTTGCCACTGCACTTTTACGTCATGATGGTCATGTGGGTGGGTTTGTAGGTACTTAGGAAAAGGCATCTCCATGTTAGATATTTCTCTGATTCTATTTTCCACCCCCCAGCCTTGGAGATAGGATTTGGGTAGTTTTGGAACAAGCCTCAACTTGGGTCATGTCATGAAAGATTGGTATAATAGAGAGTTCATTCCTTGGGATATTGTTCCAAATAGTCCCCTTAAGAGGATTTTTTGGGTTTAGTGAAGTATTGTCAAAGTTTTTTGAGTGCGGATCTCAGTCCAAAGAATATGGTGATAGTGTGGGTGGATGATGTATCCATTCACCAAGACCTTGACTATATACTTTTCAACTTGTCATACTGAGACATTATTTGTAGGGTTCAATGGTACATGGATCATACAGGATTGAGTCATTGACTAGACTTCTTGAGTTAGATCCCTATTATTTGTTATATATATATATATATAATCATCGGACTGTGGTACATCATGATAAACCTTAGGATGCCTCTATGAAGATAGCTAGCTAGGATACTAAATATGGATCATGATGATGATCTGATCAATAATGATTCCTCATTTCAGGGTTCATCTCATGATCTTTCCTCTCCTTGTGGGAAGGTAGTAGGACCTCCACCTGTCAAGTAGTAGATAATTCTAGTAGAATTGACTGAGGATTCCCATAGTCTTAGTTTACTCCATGAGTTTTAGTTCTAGAGACATCTAAGGTTTTGTGGCGAGCCAGATCCTCAGTAAGTATAGGATTGTCTAGAATCTATGGTTCATATCTTTAGGCTTATTCATACCCTGATGGATCAGGTGGTTTCACTAGTAGCTTGACTTTTACACAGAGCAGTTGGGTTCTATTGGAGCCTTGTTATAGAGATGCATGACTATTCAACACTCTCATGGATTTACATTCACTAGATGTTCCATGAGGAGTACTACCCCTCCTTCTTGCACTCAGTCTAGATCTAGTATCTTCTGGAGCTTCAGTAAGTAAGGATGATGGTGTCTAAGAATATAGTGAGTTTTACAGACCATACATGGTACTCTCTTGACATGATCTGGGATGGGTACTTCTGAGAACATAATTTTGAGAAGGGACTCTGTAGAGAGATTTATACTAGCGTAGTTCCCTTGTGCATCCCCACCTATGTTGGGGTGCTAGATTGGGAACTAGTGATAGATATATTTTTATAAGTGGAATGCCAGACAGTTGTAGCTGGTAGTGTGCACCACTGAGTTGAGTCATTTGTAGTAGCTAGCAGACATCAGGCATTAGGATCTTGGTATATGATACCTCCTTGTGATCAGACTTAGTAACATGGTCAGGGGTAGTGTGAAGGACCTGAGAAACATTGGGAGGGGTAGTTCTTTGCTTTGGATGGTTGGGGTCACATAGCATGGGACTGCCCAACAGACGTGGTGAGTAGTGTAGGAAAATAGCTAACAGACCATCATAGAAGAGGTAGAACTATGACCAGGGATCTCTTAGGCATGGGGTGGGAGGTCCCCAGGAATTCAGATCTAGTAGAGTAGTAGGAATATCTATGGGTGGTGTAATACACTATTAGATCCTACCACCACCACCACTAGGTGGCCCATGTTAGAATCAAGGATCTGGTGGTCAGGGCCATAGATAGTTGAAGTCTTTAGAGGTTTATGATGTCACAAACCATGATATTATTAGAAGTATGATATTTTTTTATTTTATTCTTACTAAAATATTAGTGTACATAGGTCTCAGTCATTCCTTTATCCCTATACTCTTGGTGTGAGAGCTGAAGCTCCCAGTTGAAGCACTAGCCCAACAGTTTGATCATGAGGTTCCTATAAAGAATTCTTCTTCTATATATTTTATCTTCTGGTAGTGCGAGATATATCTTAGAAGGAAGAGGTTCATGTGGGACCTTTTTTTCATCACGGTAGAACTCTTTGATTTTATCTTGGGTATGGATTATTTTTCCATGGTTCGATCCTAGATTGATTGTCACCATATATAATTTTGTTTCTACACACTAATGGTATGAAATTGTCCTTTTTTTGGTGAGAGAGACATCATTGAAGCGAAAGTGGGTTTTTTCATGCACGAGGCAGCATCCCATCACCCATAAGTTGGTGAGTAAAACCCTTGGTGGAATAGGCTCTTCAAGAATCTGGATTTTTTCAATTTCGAAGGATTATATGGGAATCTTTTCCAAAGATATTTTGGGACTACCTCTGAGGTGGGAGATGATGATTTTCATTTGATTACATCATATTAACACTGTGATATATTCTATGGAATATCTTACAGACCCTAACATGCATTGGGAGCTAAGGTTTTAGTTGGAGAACCTTAAAGAGAAAGGTTTCATTAGACCCAGTGTGTCCCCCTGGGTATCTTCATTATTGTTCTAGCAAAAGGTGGATAAGATCAAATGGATTTACATCTATTATCATCACCATGACCAATACATGAGAAATAAAAAGTATTCCTTTTCAAGGATTCACAATCTCTTTGACCAGTTGTTAGGTGTGAGATGGTTCTCAAAGAACCATATTAGGTTCAGCTACCACCAGTTGAGGTTTTGTTAGTATGATATTCCAAAGATGGCATTCCGATGTCACTAAAAATGCTATGAGTTTCTAGTAAAGCCGTTTTTTGTGAAAATTTCCCCCCAGTGTTTATGGATTTAATGAACCAAGTCATCTAGGTGTACTTGGACCAGTTTTTGGTTGTCTTCATCGAAGACATACTCATTTTATATACATCAGATGAGGAATATTACAAGCACTTGAGGTTAGTCCTAGGTTTTCTTTGAGAGCACTAGCTCTGCAGAAATATCTCAAAGTGCCATTTCTAGATTCATGAGCTTCACTTTCTAGAGAATTTCGTTTCTGTGCATAGTTTATCTATGGACCCAGGTAAAAATGATGAAGTTCATGATTGGGATCCACCCACGAGAATGCTTGAGGTGTATAGATTTCTTGTATTGATGAGGTAATATAAGAGGTTTGTGGAAGACTTATCTAGAGTTTCACCCCCTTTTATCACCCTAACATTGAGAGGGAATTTCTTTACCTAGTCTGAGAAGTTCCATAAGGCCGTAAAGGAATTTAGGTTGGTTATAACGAGTGATATAGTGTTGAGACTACCATAGGAGGGTGTGGAGTACGTAGTGTGTTAAGATGCCTTAGGAGATATGATATGTTATGTGTTGATGCAACAGTAAGAAATAATCTCATTCAGGTCGAGGATGTTGAGAACCTATGGTTAGAACTATGTGACTCATGAGCTTAATATGGAAGTGGTAGTCTTCTCCTTGAAGATATAGAGTCACTACCTTCTGGGGGAGTGCATTGTGGTTTACAGAGACCATCAGAGTCTCAAGTACATATTTACTTAGAGAGACTTAAACCTAAGACAGTCGTTTTGGTTGTAGTTGTTATAATATTGTGACTTTGATATAGTCTATACTCTCGGAAAGGTAAAAATTGTAGCAAATTCCCTTATCAGGAAGTTCTAAACTCACTCGGTATAGGAGGCTTCAAAGTAGTTGTCCTCCTTAAAGATGACCTGGGTGGATCAGGAGGGTACAACTTTTCTATAGTCAATGGTGTTGACTCCTCCACTTATTAAGAATGTGAGAGAGTCCTGGCTAGGTGACATTTACTATGAGGTGTTTTGTGACTTGATATCCATCAGGGACTCACCATATGATTATTTTGATGGATGGAATCAATTCATCTTTTTCTAGGGAAAGACACTAGTCCCAGTCACGATGCAGTAGAAGGTCATGGTGGATTTCCATAATTATCCTCTATTTATACATCCTAGTGTGAGGAATATGTATAGATACCTTCAGCGGTAGCTTTGGTGGTCCTTCATGAGATGTAGTGTAGCTGAGTTTACCTCTCATTTTCCAACCTGTCAATAGGTGAAGGCAGAGCACCATGTTCTAGAAGGTTTTTTTTGTATCGCCTAGAGATCCTTGTGCGGAAGTGGTATGACATATCCATGGACTTTGTGAAAAGGCTTCTGTGCACAAAAAAGGTCCATGGCACCATATGGGTGATAGTTAGATGATTCATGATTTTGGTTCACTTCCTTCCAACCAAGGAGTAGATCTCAGGGGAGAGTTTGGGGAATTTTTAGATAAGAGATATCATACACCTTCATGGGGTTCCCTCTATGATTGTATTCAATAATGACACATGGTTTACATCACGATTGTGGAGAGGAATGCATGAGTCATTGGGTACCCAAATGAAGATGATTACAACATTTATCCCCCATACTGATGGGTAGACTGAGTGTATTATCTTCGTGTTGGAGGATATGTTGATGGCGTGTGTGTTAGACATTGTCCAGAGATGGTAGTATCACATTTTCTTTGTAGAGTTTTCATACAATGACATCTACCACTCTACCATTGTCATATCTCCCTTTAAGGCCTTGTATGGGAGACCCTACAGGTCATCCTTGCATTTGACAGATATTGGTGAGACATCTTTTATGGGACCAGAGTTGGTGTAGGTGATAATGGAGAATGTCCAAGTCATCTATGAGCTGATTAGGAAGACCAAGAGAAGATAGAAATCTTATTAAAATCACCATTATAGGCCCTTGGAGTTTGAGTAGGGAGACAATGTTTTCATAAGAGTCTCAGCATGATGTGGATTGCAAAGGTTTTTATGATAAGGAAAGTTATCCTCGAGGTTCATCAGGTAGTTTCAGATCTTGAAAAGGTTTGGTGAGGTTTCTTACCACCTCTGCCTAACCCCAGAGCTGGAGAAGGTGCATAATGACTTCCACATGTCCTGGATGAGAAGATATGAGCATGACCCCGTGCATTTCATTTATTCGGAAGAGCTAGACATAGAGGTTGGAGCCACATTTATGGAGCACCCAGTTGTGATCGAGGATTGGTAGGAGAGGACCCTACGTGGATGGAACATCCCCTAAGTTTTTATGTTTTGGTAGAAATGGAACATGGAGGAGAGTTTCTGAGAGTGGGAGAGCCAAGTACGGGCTCAGTATCCAGAGTTGTTTGTTTAGTTTTTTTTGGGATGAAAATATTAGAAGATGGAATAATGTATAGACCTGATTTTTGACTTGTATGAATTTTAGAGCTCTCTATACATATTTCTAGAGCTCAGAGATGATATGACATGAGATTCTAAGGCCTAGTGTGTAAAAAAATAATTTTAAAAAAATATTAAATAAATTTTATATTGCAGATGCACCGTTTCTTAAATAAAATTGGATAACTATTAAATGGAATCTTATTTTGGATACACACTATGGAAAAAAGGCATTTAGCGGTGGTTTGGTTTTACGTTTCGCGGCCGTTTAAACTGCCTCTAAATATATTGGAGGCGGTTTTGAAAAACTGTTGCGAAATTGTGCTTCGGGAAACTATTTATCCATGCATGCATATCCCATGAACATGCCCATGCCCATGCCCATGCACATGCCCATGCACATGCCCATGCACATGCCCATGCAATATAAAGAAATACTGTGTTTGGTGACATTTGAACCCCTAACCTCTTGCATATTTTCCAAAGACTTTACCACTTCAGTAAGCTCATCATGTGTTTAATAAACAGAATTTAATATACTTATATATATTAATTCAGAAAACAAATAATACATAAATAATAGATATAAACTCAATAATATATAATTTATAATAATAATAACAAATAACACATAATTAATAATTATAAATAAAAAATAAATAATAATAAATAAATAAATAAATAATAAATATAAATAATAAATAATAAATAATAAATAATAAATACTAAATAATAAATACTAAATACTAAATACTAAACAATAAACAATATATAATAAATAATAAACAATAAATAATAAATAATAAATAATAAATAATAAATAATAAATAATAAATAATAGATAATAAACAATAGATAATAAATAATACATAATAATAAATAAATAATAATAAACAAATAATCATAAATAAATAATAATAAATAAATAATAGTAAATAGTAAATAATAAATAATAAATAATAAATAAATAACAAGAAAAAGTAAACAATAAACAATAAATAATAAATAATAAATAATAATACACAAATATTAAATATTAAATATTAAATATTAAATATTAAATATTAAATATTAAATATTAAATATTAAATATTAAATATTAAATTATAAATAATAATAAACAATAAATAATAATAAATAATAAATAATAAATAATAAGAATAAATAATAAGAAATAATAAATAATAAATAATAAACAATAAGCAATAAGTAATAAATAATATATAATATATAATATATAATATATAATATATAATATATAATAATAAATAATAAGAAATGATAATAAATAATAATAAATAATAAATACAAAATAAAAAAAATATTTCATAATAAATAACACATAATAAATAAAATATTATTATTAATAAATAATAAATAATAAAAAATAAATATATAAATATAATATATAATATATAATATATAATATATAATATATAATATATAATATATAATATATAATATATAATATATAATATATAACATATAATATATAAATAATAAATATAACTAATAAATAATAAATAATAAATAAATATAAATAATAACGAATAACTAATAAATAATAAATAATAAATAAATAATAAATAATAAATAATAAATAATAAATAAATATAAATAATATATAATATATAATATATAATATATAATATATATAAATATAAATAATATTTAATATTTAATATATAATATATAATATATAATATATAATATATAATATATAATATATAATATATAATAAATAAATATAAATAATAAATAACCAGTAACAAATAATAGATAATAATTAAATTAAAGTATATTATAAATGATAATTAATAAATAATAAATGAAACACATGAAAAAGTATGAAAAGACGTGATAAGGGATGAAAAATCATGAAAACGCATGAAAACGGATGGAGAAGCATGAAGAGTGAGGCATTAGAAAGAATGAGAACGCATGAAAACTCATGACAACTCTGGAAAATCCCTTAAGAATTCAACATAATCATCATAATAACCCACAAAAAACCATTGATAAAGATAAAAAGTCATGGAAACCCAAATAAATAGTAATAAATGGAGCAACCGTTAAAACTCGTCAAAACGGTCATAAGGTGACAAAAACATTAGACTCGCATTAACAGAGATAATTTATGATCCGAGAGTCCATTTCAGATCCGTGACCTGTCAAATCAAAGATCCTAAAACGATCTTCGACTTGATAGGTGAAATAGTCCAAATGGATAGGCGGATCGGAAGTTATGACCATTTAAAAAAAAGTTGACAGGGAACCGGTGCTAGAAATGAGGCATCGAAGAACATAACAAACCCGATACCCACTAAAAAGGCCATAACATGTGATCCAAAAGTGCTTGTGGGTGTTGTGACCAGTCAAACTAAAGCTCATGGAATGAGCTACAATTTGGCAGGTGGAGGATTCTGAACTGATACGCGGATCGAAAGTTAGGTCCATTTGAAGACAAGTTTGACAGGACACCTGTGGCAAAAACGGGGTTTCGGAGGCCTACGAAGGGGTTTTGGGGTCTAAAATCAAGACAGACGCTTGATTGTGTCTAACTAGTGCATAGCTCTCTTCGCTAGCTTCGATTTGATATGTGGTAGATCCCAAACCGACACTCGGAGTGGAAGTTATGGCCTTTTGAAGTTGGAGAAATTTTTTCAACTTTCTTATAACTCTCATATCTTCTGCACCTTAGACTATCTCACGGTTTTGATTATACGTGCCTCTAGATCTCTTCATGAGCTTCGATTTTACTGGTCGTGGTGCTCCAACGGATGCCTGGATCAAAAGTCATGGTCGTTTTAGTGATTTCAGGGTTTCTCGTGTTTTTTTTATTTTTTTCTTTTCATTTCGGGGCGGTTTTACCCGAACCGCCGCTATTTCACGGTGGTTTTTTAAAAACCCGCCACTAATCCTCAAAAAAATTAAGAAGAAAATTAAAAAAAAAATAAGGCATTTCACGGCGGTTTTTTCGCAGCTGTTTAAAAACCACCGCGAAATGGCGGCCCGAAACACGTTTAACGACGGTTTTTAAAACTGCTGCTAAAAGGCCATTTTCCTGTAGTTATATGAGATCATGGTTGAGTCTGAAACATTGTTTTTACCCCAGATATAACATAAAATGATTCGGTTCATTGCGTTCAGACTCCTCTCTCATTGGTGGTATGTTCAGTGGATTAATTAATTAATAATTTCATTCATTAATTCATTTTAGATGTAAATGAATTGTATAAAAATGAAACACTAAGGGGAATCCTCTAAGGTTACCTATATAAACCCTATGAGGATTATAGAGCTTCTTCTTCCTCCATCATCGGTGAGTCACCTTGTATGGTGACGAAACACTGGATCAGAGCCAATTAGAGCCCAACGAGCACAAATTGATCTTCTTATAATTGGTGATCATGTTCTTTGACGATTAATGATCCAATATCCAAGTAGGACTCATCAATTTTTTTATGCCATTATTGTTTAAACTGATTTAGAAAATCAAACACTTTAATTGATTGGTACCAATTTTGGCCTAATCATGTGCCTACATAATAGTTTAAATTTAGTTATTTCATTGATTTCTAACACCGATATCACTATTCTTGACTATTATCCAATAACTCTTGGACAATGATGGATAAACCTTTTTGTGGTGACTTTCTACATGATTTTCTCTGGTTTACTAACTCGTATGACCCCAAAATCATGGTTCAATGTTGTCGTGCAGTATTAAGCCTGATAGGACCCCTGGAATCGTGATTGATCGACGAACGAGGATTGTATTGATGAAATAGGGCTATATCTTAGATCATTGCAAGGTATGGGTGAATTTTTTAGTGATTATAAATTGATAAATCAAAGGATTAAGGTTTTGGGGGCATGTGGGACATGCGTTGGACCTCCGGTGAGCAACAGGATCTGATTTCGGATGAGCGATGGTTAGAAACCTTGATCCACAACTAGATCCACTAATTTCAGACAAAGATAGGGCCGGAATCAAATCGGTAAATCTTGAATTGGGTCTCAAATAATAGATATGATAATATATGAAAAACTAGAATATAAATCATGTAAAAGGATGAACACATAGTGTGTATCCCCTTAAGTGTGGTGGCTAGGGTTTCAGGAAATCATAATGATGGAACGACATGTTTCCCTCCTACATGTTGTGTGCCTCATCCATGGGTGGACGATCCATGTGATGGATCTCATGGGTGGGATATTGTGTATAAATACATATCTAGGTACATGGTTGTGTACCTGAGTACATATAAAAAACTATACCAAATGGGCAGCACACCATGTGAAGCAGCACATTGTGTACCGAAGTACAGGAACATGGGGTCAGTACACAGACATGGTCGACAACACACAGCCTGGTCCCAGTTATCTTGTACACATTGTATTTTCCACCAACAAGGTTTTTACTACTATATGGGTTGGGATACATGTGCTAGATAGGGATATGGATAGGTGATGGATTAGGACCACACACAGTGTGGGTCCCCTCACACATTGTTTACCCCTTGTATCCTTTTTAGGAAACTTCAAGGTTCTGTATCTCCTTCTTCTATACTCGGATTGTGATCCACAAGTATCTTATCCTTAGTGTTTTTTTCATAGAAGAAAATTGTGCCCTCCATTATGGCTTTCAAGATATGATCTGGAAATTTTAAGGTCATGGAACTTATTGAGGTGACACCTGACAATGGAAGTGATCAAGCAGAATGACCATAGGCTTGTTTTAGAGTGGAACCCCCCCCCCCCCCCGTGTGTAGATCCTCTATAACTATCTTCTGAGTGGACCCCCCCCCCCCCCCATAGGATACGGTGAAGGTCCTCAATGACCAGATTGGAACCACCATATTATAGCAGGTTTTGGTTCCTCAACTTCCGAGTGGAACCCCTATACCAAATAGGGAGTGGGTCCTCAATGACTAGAGTGGAACCCCCTATCACACCAGGGAATGGGGTCTTATCCTATAAAATAGACCCCCCCCCCCCCATCAGTGTAGGCATGGGTCCTCTATCTTACTAAGTGGAATCCCCTATCAGATAGGGCACAAGTCCTCGTAACATTGGAGTGGAACCCCACATCAGCCTAGGTGTGGGTACTTTGTGGATACTGACAGAGTGGAACACTTATGCATACTAGGGTGTGGTTCTTCTAGTTCAAGTATTTGTCCCCTTCACTATTATTAATAGTGAATAGATGTGGTTTTACTTGGTCTGTTACTTCTTGGAAGACGTGTGAGAAATTGTGCATCATTTTTGGTCTTTTAGAACTATTGGATACTTTTATTCTTAGGCTAATCTTTGAGATATAGATCACCATACTCTCTCATTTTGGATTCTTTTGACTGATTATATATATATATATATTCTTCTATATCCACACCATGTATTTGTTTACTCACTTTTCATATGAGGCAAATATGTGTGGGGTATCCCATTTGGTTTCCATGTTTAGCTTCTCAGGGTTGGATGAATATACTCTCCTACTATAAATAGTAATGTATTGATTGTATTTCATCTACTCACCCTGTTGATTCACTTATGTTTGGATGTGGTTACTTTCACTCTTCTTTTGGGATGAGCTTCTCTATTTTACTATATATTGCATCTAATTTCATTATATTTATATTGTATCTCTTAGTACTCCCCCCTTATCTATCAGGGAATCCTACGGAGTGTGTATATAGTCACCCTTGCATGGGATTTTCTTGCACATGCCATGTATTATGTAGATAAATGGACAGGTCGGTGGTGACTTCAGAGGATCTTAGGTATACCTAGTACTTTGGACCACTTACTGTGGTCGCATCTTGGGATTCTGAAGCTAGGTTCTCTCAAAAGCTTACTTTTATAGTTTTTTCAGGTTGTGAAATATTTCTTGTTGGGTGTGTATTTTTCAAAATTACTTTTCATTTTACACCACTATAATCTTTTAATATCTAGAGGTTTTTCATACAAGATTATTCCTTTAGATGTTTTCTTCTTTTACTCTGTCCTATCACACTTATTCATCAAGATATCTATTTTGTGCATATAGGTTCTTAGGAAAAGGCCTCCCCATGTTATATATTCCTTCAACACTGGTCACCACCCCATGTCCTATGGATGTGGTCTTAGGGTTTTTATAGCTCGATCCCCGTCTTAGGTCGGGTCATGACACTTTTCCCCAAATCTTCCTCATTCCTAGTCCATGAAACCAATTGTATCTATTAAGTAGTAGAACACTTTATCACCAATTTATTTTAAATGAATACAAATATTTATAGTGATATGAATCTCCCAATTTGGTATAATTATTTTTAAAATTACATTAATAGGATGGGATAGGTGGGGAAATAAAAGGGTTTGAGTGAGGGTATGCAGGGAATCTCAATTCCCTCTTGGAATGATGATTTTAGACCATTATTTCTACTACTATAACTATGTCATATATGGTATGGAATAAATTCTATTATGTTTCTTCTTCTATATGTATGGTATTCTCTTCTATTATTCTATAATTTCTTTATGTTTATCATCCTATGTGATGTTACTATAATCTCATATTGCATGATGATGCAGTACTAATCCATTTTGGGTGGTCCAAATGGGAATCAAGGTGGTATTGTTGAATTTATTCATTTTCTTTCAAATTATTATGAGGCGGTAGAGGTAGGATATAGAAGAGGAAATATTCACTCTATATTCCATCACGATTTCCATAATCCTTCACTATTTGAACTTTAGATCCTCCCAATAATTGATTCACTCACCATACTAGTGGAGGTAAGTGAATTGAGTAGTTCAATAGTGTGAGATCATTACCAAGTTCTTGAGTAGATTAACTTACTTGATTAAGGAGTTTTTTCCCACTCACCAAGGAGGATAAATTAGTTACTAGTGTTCTTAATAATCTTGGAGTATATATGCCTCTAATAGATTAATAATAGTGAAAAACCATTGGACAAATTATATTTATTACACCTATTGATTTGGGTAATTTATAATAATACATAATTTGATATAATTCATTAGAATTCACCAATGGACCATATACTCATCTTACTAATTCGTTTTATGTGTTATTTTATTTTTTTAAAATTTCTTAAATGTAACAAAACAAAAAACCCTCTCACTTTTTCATTTTTAAAATTTTAAATTATTAAAGATATAAAAATATATTAATAAAAGGGGATTCAGTGGGTTTATGAAAGGATCCTTAACGAAGAACCAATGTTAGAAACCAAACTGTTTAGAGGGGATTTATTATTTCTATTTAGATATCTACTCAATGAGTATCCTAATATTGATTGATACCCTTCCTTTTCCCATGATTTTCTTGATCATAGATTATATATTGTTCTCTTTGGTTCTCAGTAGTATTTTTCTCTCATACTTTGGTTTTGAGTTAACCTATTTCTTAATTATGATTTCTATTTTTCTATAATTTTACTCAGTATATTTATACTTACCCTTATATGATATTTGTGCTCACAAATATTGTATCTATATAGATATTTCACAATCATTTGTTTTCTTTAGAATATGGAGATAGCTGAGGTAGTAGAGTTAGTTGAGTTAGTTTGTAGTGGTGGTTGATAGATCATTATAGAATTGGTTTTTGGTGGTGTTCAATTTCCCGATATTTAAGTAGTGTGGAATAATTTTTCCCTGTCTTATGTAAATTTTTCCTAGTGTTATTATATATTATATATTCACCTTTATCATTCTTCATTGTGGTGTTTTATTGGATAGTTATTACCATATTCATAAATTTTATATAAATTTCATTTTTATATATATTAGTATTGGTTATGGAATATATATTATTTTTTTAGGTTTAAAATATGTCACAGGTTGATATAGTCTAATTACTCCCATGTATAGATATTCTATTATTGTGCTAGTGTACAACCCCAAGCTTATTAGCAGCTAACTTGGGGTGGTAGAATCAGCCTACTTCCATCTCAAGTGGGGTTCTATTGGATAGGTTCATGTCATCTGGGCTATGAGGAAATGATGTTATGTGATAAACCTATTGAACAGAATGTGACCTAATGGAAGGGGATGTTGAGTATGGCCTCAAGGTATAACTTAATCTCCTATAGGATGATTACTTTTATATGAAGTTAAATTCAATGGTTCTTTTTCCTAGTTGATTTTATACTTATTTTAGTTTTGTTATTCCTCATTGGTGTCTGAACATAGAGAGAAGATACATGAGTCTCTGCGAAGGATGGTAGAAGATACTTGGGAAGATAAATATGACTAAATATGATGGATATTCTAGGTTCAATCATTGGTAAAACCATGTCCATGGAACACACTTATTGATAATGACAATGATATATAACAAGAGGGATCGGTTTGTAGTAATAGAGTTGTAATGTCTTGTAATATTATATATCCCCTATGAAAACTTGTGATGTATAGGAAAATGTTGGAGTTACCCTATAGTTGGTATTGTGGATAGTTCTAATTAGGACCTATTAGATAAAATGGGGTAGGTCATGAGGGTTATAGTTTTTATTTCATTCATTTGGGATCTATTATTTATTATTCCCATTTCTTATCAAGTTATTATTACTTAGTTGATGTTTTTTTATTTGTCCCCTCTTTAAATGTCCAACTTTTTCCATTTCCATTTTATGATGTATATTAATAGTCAATAATTATTTTATTTATAATTTTTTTTCTTTGTATGATATTTATTTCCCATGATATTTTGATTTTTGATTATTAATAGGTAGTGGGGTAGTTGATGAGTCTAGTGGAGATTTTATGAGTGAGTATTTATAAATATAGGTGAAACATTTATATCATAGTGTTTGATGAGACATGAGTGATTTTTTGTGGTTACGCATTGGGAAATGAGGATATTCAATTCATCAAACATAGGTAGGTTGGACCCATCTTGGGTTGGGAAGTAATTGTTAAGTCTTAGGGTGTATGTGTCTTCAATACATGATAGAATATAGGTATGGATTTGTATAAGCATACATGGGTCACGTTTTTTGAGTGGGTTAAGTTTTACTCACCACTAACTTTCACATGTATTCACCTAATCATTAGTACTATGTGAGTCAAGGAAAGTGGGGGAATCCCACTTAGTCATTGGACTCACCCATAGAAAAATATATATTATGGGTTTCAATATACTAGGTAATGTAATAGTTGTTATGTTAGAACAAACTAAAATATTTATTTTATTATGTATATATTCATAATCTTTAATATCAATAACTATCTTATCACATGATGAGTTTTCTTCTGCATAACATTAATGTGACAATTTCCATAGATTATCTATCAAATTTAAAGGTTATAACAAATGCCTACAATAATTAGAACATTTAAGTACCATGTAAATATTCATAAATATATGATTATGGTTGGATGAAATCTATTTGGTGAGATAAAATTGCTAAAATATATCAGGTGTTTTAGCCTCATAAGTTATTGATATTTCCTATCATTACGTTCACACTTAGTAAATTCCAAGAGAGGAGGTTATGAGTGCAAAACCTCCCATAGGAATTACACATGTTACATTTTTTTGTGTCTTATTATTTTTATATGTGTTCATTTGTCATTAGAATTGAGATTATTATTAACATATATTATGATTCATATAGTTAGATTTATTGATGAAAATTTTGACAATATGTGATCTTATTGAGGTAGGATGTGTTGGGTACGTCACAAGTGAAATGATATAAATGAATAAGTCTATAAAGGATTTTTATCTATTGAGTCAATGTAAGTATATATCTAAGGCCCTTTTATTGGAATGAAACTATCTAATTAAGTCCATAAATATGTAATTGTATCAATAATATCTTTTCAATAAATTAATAAATAAGATATATAAGTATATAGGTTTATCAAAAGAATATATAGCCTTCTTGATGAGATATTAAGAGAAAAGGGATAATATTACATAGTGAGATTCAATGAGGGGTTTTTGACATTTTTACATTAAAAACATTCTCTATGGTGCCTTAAAATGTTGACAGATGTTGATCTTATAATTTAGGTTGGTAAATTCCACTAAGAAAGAGGCCTAGAGGTTCATACGCTAAGTGTGTCCAGAACATCAGTTAAACTATTTTTTTAATTTAATATTGTAATAAATATTATTCTCTACTTATGAGGAAAAATAATTATTCTATTTATATTAGTCACAAAAAAATTATTTAATGAATAATATAGTGATATTTATTTGTTTGTTTAACTAAATATCTAATATTTAAGGCTTGATAAATGTCTATGGTTAAAAAGATGAATAAAAGGTCTAATTGAAATGATATTTAAATAGCTATGAGTTTAGTATAGGTCAAGTAAATAATAATAATATTATTATTATTATTACTACTATTATTATTATTCAATGTGGTGTTTACATAGAATTAATAGATAGGTTATTGACCTTTTTTAATAATTAATTCTTTGACCTATGTATATAACCTGATTTATGTCATTTATAGGGTTAAGGATTTTTTTGTGCACAATATTTCTCTCTAGATAATTCTCTCAATCCCTATAGAAAAATTTCTCTAGAATTCTATTAATAAAAATGAGAATCAATCCTCTTCTTCTCTCCCAATTATTTGGAGAACCATATATAATCCTTCAAAATTGGAAGGGGTTCTTGTAATAACCCTAACTTTAGTATCCTAAAGTCAGTGTCCACTTTATTACATTCTCATAAGATTTAAGGAATTGAATCCTAAAGTATCGAATAGTTTAGAATTATTAGTAAACTATATACATACTTCAAATTCACATTAAATTTTAAAACATAAAATACACAAAAAAAAAATTAGAATACCATTATTTCCCGTAGTGTATCCATGCATATCAATTAAAAAACACTTCCTCAGATCCTATGGAAAATAAAATATAAGAAATAAGTGAGATTGGATTCTTATTAAGGGTAATCATACAATGGAAGCTTTGAATAAATAAAAAATAATCAATATTCCATGGTAAATAACTAAAACATGTTCCATTTAATTAATAACTTGAGCATAAAATGGTAAGAATAAATAACAATCAAATAATGTTATATAAATAATCACATGAGCATGATACTTAACCATTGATATTCTAAGTAATTTAATAATCGTATTGAATTAAATAACAAATTTCATAATGATGGAATGTAAAATGTCATACATCTAAAATATACCATCTAGGATTTCTTACAAGACATTTAATATTGTCAAGGCCTTGTGCTAAGACTTCTATACAAATGGGTAAGGCCTCAGTGAAAACCCAATCTTTTTTGTCTCATGAGACCCATCGATGCATCAAGGGGCTATATCAGGCTCTTCAAATCACATACTAAGTCTAATGCATTCCTAATATGAAAGGGTTGAAACATAATCAACATAAACATTTGTATTGAAACTATCATACAAAATTTTAATAATTTCTACAATCAATAAACATAATCACAAACCTTCTAGATAAATATAGATAATGGTATCAAAATAGTACATCCCTAGTCAAAATGACCATAAAAATTTCAATAAATTTAGGTATATGGTATCATAAGAGATCATCCTCAGTGAAACATAAGATTCAACAAAGTATGTTGATATAGATGAAAATAATTTTATAATATCATTTAAAAATTCTATAGGAAAATACCCTTTTCAATTTGAAAAATGCTTATTTTTATCAATATAAAAAATTATAAAAGAAAATATTTTATTTCAAATGAGACTTATAAGCTTTTAATGGAATATTCAAATCATTGAGGTATAATGAGGGCAGGAAATTCCATTCTTGGCGTATAAGTTAAAAAGATTTCTTTCACACTTTTGTAAGAAAACCAAAACATACCTTGTTTGGAAAACGACAAGAATATTCATTTTAAAACATTTTTTAAAAAGTATAACATGGAAAATGAATTTAATCAATAATTCATGAATAAAAAATACATTTCTCAAAACATTTTTAGAAAACATGGACATGGAAGAGAAATATGCCTCATCTGAGATTAAAAAATAAAAAATCCTGAATAACGATGAGATTGTTAAATAAACCCTTACCAATTAGGTATCTTTTGAATCATAATACCCTTGAAATAAGTAACTTAAAATGAAACATTCACATAAAATAATACAAATATATTCATGATATAGTATATCAAATGAGTAGAATCTACACCACACAAAATAAATAAATGTTTAATATGTCATACGACTCATGGAAGTAAAAGTGAGACAAGAAACCCTTACCACATTCATCCATGTATTTGAACATGATTCAGCCTCTTATATAATAGTTTTAAATAATTTATTAATTTATTCTAGAACCATATTCATATTTAAAATATCATATTGGATCATCTTATATATTCTTATCACCCGTTTGTTAATAATATTTCATTATTACCCTTGTTTCGGGTGTTAACTGGTTCATTTTCCATTGCATGTTTTGTCTTGTAATTTATAGTTCACGGTCATAGAATATAGTCCCTTAATATTAATAATAATATTACATTCATAGATATCATATTTATTCATCATATATACTTTTATAATCTTTCTTGAAATGTGTGCCTAGAAAATCAATCGTAACTCTTCGTGAAGACGGTAAGTCGTACATGCCCATGAGTGATGATATCATTTCTAAGTGGTTGAAAGGGTAAGGAAGTGGGTGATATATTAATTTTACATAATAAAAATAAATTCATAATTATCATATATATATATATTATGTTCATCATTATAACCACTCAAGTAAACTGATTGTGAGAAACGAATTACACCGCTACGTGGAGCCGGTAAGTCATACGTATGCGTGTGTGGTGCTTTCATTTTTCATAGGATGGATAAAATGTGGAATATGGTTTATAATAATAATATATATAGATATATATAATACCTAATTTATTAATTCAGTATGCAAACAACATATTAAGAAGAAGTACAAAAAGAAAAAAAAATCAAAGAGTCGGTAAATACAATTACATCTTCTATGAAGGATCTCCTTTATAACTTTCTTTAAAGGACCTAGGATAGATCTTTTGGAAGGAAAAAATCCATAATAACTTGACTATGGATGTTTAGAAGATAAATGGTCCGATTATTATTGATATATATGGCTAAAAGTGGTATGAATAAGTAGTGGAGGAGGTTCCCTTTTATAATTGAGGTGATGGTCACTTTTGGAATTTCTCAAAAGATTAAAATATGTTAAGACTATTATAGATAAAAATGATTTAAAATGGTATATAAATTCATATGAGATAAAATTTTAGACCATATATTATCCAATTTGGTCTTATTTATTATATATTTTATTTTCAAATAATTTAAAAAAATATTATATTCATAAAATATTATTATTGTAAATTTTGACACTATTTATTACTTTGACTTTTAAAACATAAAAAACAAGTAAAATTAAAACCGACTATTTTATTATACCATAAAAATTTCATGTTCATCCCTATAATTCATGGGTAACCTTAAATATCTCAAATTTTGTTACTTTTAATATTTTAATATTAATTATTTTATTTTTCTATTAATTGAATAATTACTGCATCAGCATTGTGTAAGCATATAAGGTAATTATTTTTGACTAAAATTTAAAAATAAATTAACATAATAAAGATAAAAAAATTATTTTAAAATACTATTTATATTCTAACATATCCTCTAGATAATACCATATTAAAAATGTTACACTTATTAAAAACAAGTGTGACATGTTTGACTTTTCTGTAAATAAAATACTATAAAGGTCACAATCTCATCCAAGTAGACCAAAAAGGTCGTATATTAGACCCTTGGATGATTATGGTAGATATATACATATAAAATAATATTTAGTCAATTTTTTGGTCATTTAATGGTTCTTATCATTTTATTTTAAACATAAATTACTTGATTTACCATTTACCATGATAACAAGAACTTCTAAAGTAACTATTCATATTGTCCAAAAATAAAAGGGACCTATCTACTAAATATAGACCTCCTAAATTTAAATTTAAAATCCATTTTTAAAAATTAAAATCACAAAATTGGAAGCCTTTTTTTTAAAACATAAACATAAAATATGCAATGATTATTCAGAAGAAAATACCTTTTAATTATAAAAATGATTTTACTCTAAATTAAACCATTAAATTGAATCCAATGAAATTATTTGAAAAAATAAAAACAATAATCTTGAACATATGAATCCCACTCCCATGTAACCTCTTGGATCAATCCATACTATCATAGGATCTGTAAAAATGGTATCTCCTTCCCTTTAAGAAATTTATTTCTACAATATAAAATATGCAATGAGAAATCATTGTATTATGTGATAGTCTTCATATCAACATCCTTAGAGTAGATGATAAGAATAGGATCAGGTATACATCTCTGAAGCTAAGACAAATGAATAACATCATGTATACCTTGGAATCATGAAGGACGATCTAGAAAGTATTCGATTTTCCCAACCTGCTTAGGGATGTTGAAGGGTAAAACATAACATGAGGTGAGCTTGTCTTTCTTATGTAGTCATTAGTGGAATGGTAAAGGTATCACTCTCAATAAAACTTTATTTGACATAGTAAACTCCAAAGGTATCCTCCTTTGGTTTGCATATGATCTCATCTTGTTCAAAGTGGTGATTAGCCTATTCTAAATTAGTTGCACTCTCGTAAAGGTCTCCTAAAACAATCTTGGCCCCATAATCACTACCCCACCTACATCGTACTAATATAGTAATGAAATAAATGGAATGTCATAAAGATCCTATTCTGATGTTATCTAAATCAAATCCCTATAACTTTTGTTGGATGTGAACTCAAAAAAGACTAGGTGATCATACCAAGATCCACTAAAGTCTAGGACCCATTTTTAAATAATATCCTTTAGTATGTGATTTGTTCTCTTTGTCCTTCCATCTGTCTTAAGGTGGAATATTGAGCTCAATATTAGCTAAGTCCCAAGGGTATTCTGAAAGCCTTGACAAAATCATGATGTTAAACATGCATCCCTATTAGAAATAGTTATTAAGAGAACTAAATGTTAACATACTATCTCATGGAAATGAATATTTCTCATCTTGTTCACTTACTGAGTCTCTTGAATCAGTGGTAAGTTAGAAACATTCATTAGAAGACAGAAAATCACCCAAAATGTGTCATGACTCCTCAAGGTCCTGGGAAACTCATCATAAAGTCTATCATGATGTACTCCTACTTCTACATGGAAACTATAATAGGATGGATAAAACCACCAAGACGTTGGTGCTCATCCATTACCCTCTAGTGGGTAAGGAATCAGGAATCAGAACCAGTGATGTCCCTCTTCATCCCTGGCCAAAAAAACATTCATCTAAAGTGTACATGCATATTTGTAACCCTAGTATGTACCACCCATCTATATGTATTGAATTCACCCATAAGATTATATATCACTCTCTCATGCATAAGGATCATATTTTCATCTCCCAATAACCACCCAGGTTTCGGGTCACCTCTAACTAGTTGTTCCTACATCATAGAACACTCTATTTCAGTATCTTATCCATCATTAGAATGGTATATATGAGAATATGTGACCACTAAGGGAGTAAATGTAATCAATCCTTCATCGTTAGAAGCATCCATCATCTAGTAATCTGACAAACTCATCAAGTTTCACTACACCTCTGAAGGATACTCACCAAGAGCTTTCTTAACCTGCATCTTATAGATAATAGAATCCACAATGACCAAAACATTCCCTGTTCTATAAGAAATATCAAAGTAAAAGGTCTAAATATACTCTACCTAGTGTCCCAACCTGAATTTTAGGTCTCGTTTTGTAAATATGTAATGGAGGCTCTTGTAGTCAGGGTAGACAAAAAACCTCTCATTGTAGAGATATTATCATCAACACTTCAAATTATGGACCATGAATATCATCTCTAGGTAATGAGTGGGGTAGTTTTACTCAATAATTCATATATTTATTGACCTATAAGCTAATATATATTCTCTTTACATTAGTACCACTCACAAACCAATGCCTTTTGAATCATAATATACTGCATTTTCAATCCCATGCTTGGGAAGTGTCGGCACTAGAGTTGTCATAAACCTCCCCATAATCTCAATAAATAATTATTCACACTGGTATGACCACTATAACTTCACTCCCTTATTTTTTAGTATAGTCATAGGTGTTTATAGATATAATAAGTCCTTGAGAAAATGTTGATAGTATCTAAATAAATCCAAGAAGCTTATATTCTTGAACATGTTCTGGGGACATATATAGGACATCACTACCTCCACTTTCTCCAGGTACATGGATATACCTGTCTCAAAGACCACATTCCCTAAGGGAAAAAACTTATGAATCTAGAAGTTTTACATAGAGAGCCTAGTGTAAAACTGATGTGTTAAAATCATAATTAGGACTATATCGAAGTGTTAATCATCCTACTATAGCATCAATGAGAGGATGTCATAAATGAACACCATGATGAATGAGTCTAGTTTGTGGAAAATTTTATTATTCATGAGATCCATAAACACTTCTAACACATTTTTCAATCCAAATAGTATCACTAAGTACTTGAATATCTCATACCTCCTCTGAAACACAATCTTCAGGATGTCCTCCTCTCTAACTTGCAATTGGTGATAGACTATTCAAAGATAAATCCTATAGAACCACCTAGATCCCTATAACTGATAAAAAATATCCTCAATCTTGGGTAAAAGATATCTACTTTTCACTGTCACCTATTTCAGTTTCAGGTAATAAATGCAGTGACCAAGAAATTCATCTTCCTTCTTGAAAAAGAGCACTGGTATACCCCACAATGAGTTACTCATCTTGATAAAACTCTTATAATTTTATTTGTAAAGATACATCCTAAAATCCATCAATTAAATCATTTACCATATGATAAGGAGGTTTTGAAATCGGTTGTGCACCCAGTATGAGCTCTATCACAAAGTTAAATCCTCTACTAGGGAAAATTCCTATGAATTCATTTAAAAATATGTTCAAATAGAGATACATGGATAGAGTAAAGGACCATGGGGATACCATTGATCCTATATAAAGAGAAAAACCTTCCATTTGTGATGTGATCATCCAAATATGACTCAAGTCTGGACCAACTCCACCTACACCCAATTCTCACTCTCCAATTATCAAGAACCTATATTTATTTGGAGAAGTAAATGACACCCATCTATGATAGCGATAAATGTGATCATGGAAGCTGGTCAACCAATACATGATAATAATCACATTGATGCTCATCATGTTCATAATCATGAAGTAAAATTGGTCTACATAACTAGAAATGACTATATGACACTCTAGGCATCACTGAAGATGGTCCACTTTCATTCCCAATGGTGTATCAAGGGAATTTGGATCAAAGTATAACATTACTGATAAGTCAAGTATGGTAACTAATTATGTAAATATGAATGAATGGGAAGCACCAGTATCAAAAAAATTAGTAGTTAAAATAGATGTGATAAAAAATATTCCTCGTATAGTAGATGGTCCCTTACCACCATCTTTCAGAGTCTAGTCCACTATGTAAATATAACCTACCTCAGATCCACAACCCTATCCTTGAGACCCATGACTAGTCAGAGTCAACTCCTATGTCTTATGTTGAGGACCTTATCTAAATCCCTAAGTCATAGATCATGTATTTCCACAAAATAAGAAATATTATCCTTGAAGACTTGGAGTAAAAATTCTGGAGATTCACCATATTTCAACATTTTGTATAGGTGGTATTAGGTTCTATAAAAAACTTATGACAGTAACCAACCATTCCATGGTTGAATCACTGTAGAACTCCTCCTAATGGGTTTGATGAATCTATACTCTACGGGAATCATGTGCCATAAGCCTATTATACATCCACATCCTTCCTCTTCTGACTACTAAAGGTACAACTCTTCATATTAAGAGGTCTAAAAGTTTTTTTATTAATTGCTGAAAGGAAACAAGTTACTCAATCCTCTTATAAACCATTATCTATCATTAGGGACTTGAATAGAACCTATGTATAAGATTCTAGATTTAATTTCATGACCTGTTATCTCAACTCTGGTTGAATATCAATCTCAAACTTCCTAGATTTTTTTACCTCATCTTCAGCCAAGGGAGAAGAAAAGAGAATAATATTTTTAAAGCATACCAAGTAAGTAAACAATATAATTTTTACCTGATGAAGATCTATGAAATCCTATGCTTAATTCAGCTTTATCATTATAAAATAAATCCTCGAAGAATAGTTCCTTGAACATAACCCATGTGAGACCCTGTCTCCTTCTGTAATAGAGCGTAACATCCCACCAATTCCCAGTTTTTCCCTACAACATAAAATTCCCAAGATTCAACTTATGATCATTTAAGTTCTCTACTAGGTTGAATATCCTCTTGATAATCCAAATCCAATTCTACATATCTTTAGGACATCTAGTTCCCTATAATGATAGAGGATGTTGGAGATGAATGTTTTGAGCATACTTGACCACAATCCTGGTGACTCCCCTACCTTGGATGGGAACTAGGAAGAAAACTCATGGATAATGTGTTACTTTCACCTAGAATACTGAAGTGGGTGTGGGATCACTTTTTGTATCACCCTCTTGTATAGTAGGTGGTCCCACTAGTCTTCTATATGGAGATATCTTCTATGAAATGAAGGTAAGAATTTAGAAATGACCTTTGATATCCTAACTAGTCTATGGAATCACACAAGGGTTTCCCTAGAGTATACCCACAATCCTAGGTATATCTATCCTATTAGTAACATAAGTTATAACCCTTGCACTTTAGTCATAGTCATATAGATAACACAACAGTATGATCAGGTTACACTTATTAATGCCAACACTAATATATCATTATAACATAGAAATAGATGTATCATAAAATCAATAATACAAGTCTATCATGAATAGATGGCACACATCAAGGCACTAAATTTTAGAAATAATATATAAACCAAAAATTAGTATATATATTTCATGGGTACCTATGTTACTAATCATGATTCATGAACACACTTGAAATCTAATAAAATTGTAATAATAATACCATCAACACTAACTCGGAGGTCCATTACCCATGAGTTATCCAAGTATATGGAATCTCCTCTACAAACTCCCCACAAAACTCTCTTCTTTTTACCATGTCCTAGGTTAGTCTAAAACAAAAAATAAGAAACTACACACTAATACCATTTCATGACACCCCAACTCAATCCACCAAGTCCAAACCAGAGTAATCATGACCCCATGTGTGCCTCCCTATATGCAAGAGGTTTTTGACTAGAAGTGAGGGTATAAGTAAATTAGTGGGATAATATACCCTCGGTATCATGTCATAAGGAAAATAATAATAAAATATAATATAAATAAATAAATAATCATTGTAAACATGTAGAACTATTAATATGGAATATCAATTATATAAAAAGTAAATGGGCTCCCAAAGTGGCTAGCCAAAAAAGGGTATAAATGTAGTAAATAAATAAATAAGAAAAGTGTGGTTTCTTCTAGAGTCTGTATAAGCCCTTCCATCATCTCCATGCTCCTCTACTTGTCTATTGGCTATGTCCTCATTTCCCATGCTCAGATCTCTATACATGAATTTTTCACATGCATCGGGATACCCATGGAGTGTGTGCGTAATAATACTCAGTAGGACCCCACCAATACATCCTTAAAAGGTGTGAACATGTATAACTATTATATTACAAGATAATAATAAATGCGAAGGAGATCATAAAGACACATAATCATGTATTGAGAGGTTGTTCTCTAATAAAGTCACCACGAAGCCTCTGTGATACCTCATTCATCTCCATGTCATAGTGATGATCAAATATGATGGAAATGATTACAACTAGACATAAGGTTAGATAAATGTGACCTCATATCCATAAGTTTCATTGATATGATCATGTTACATAGTATACAAAAATTACATCGAGTAATGACATGTTACTAGGTATCTATAAGGTTCATCAGGTAATGGTTTACCACAATATTATCATACTACTTAGTATCAACAAGGTGAATTGAGTAATAGTTGGGCCACAATTCTATCATGTTTCACCATCATTATCATCACTAGTTAGAAACAATCCCCCACTAAGGGGTAATCATTCCATGATGGTCACTTATTACATGTACCAAGACCCAAATCTCCAAAGGAAAGATAATACACAATAAGGCAAAGAATGATAAAACAATCATATCACATCACCATGATAAATATAGTAGAAACATTAAATGGTAAATGTGATAATCCTTGGACATATAAATAATATTCTCTAATAATACTTATGGATCAAGGATCATATATTGGTAACATGAAAATACACACACCCACAAGAAATCAATAGCAATGTAGAACACAAACCAAAATAGAACATGAATAAAATCATTGAAAAAAGTGTATACAAGAGCCTAAAATGATAAGAAACTTTATACCTCATGGTTGATGATTTTAATTTAAGGTTTTATCAATGAATAACAACTCGAATCTGGTCCATGTATTAGTCGGTTTAAACCACTCTCCAAGGAATCCTTGAACCGATTCCAACATTATATTTCAAAAATAAATAAAAACACTACATGTAGTATCAGTTTATCTCTATTGGATAATTTCAAATTAATTTTTAAATTTATTTAATGATATAAGAATTTTTTCTTGGTAAAAAAATAATTTACAATAATAATTTTCTCTCTCTATAGTAATACTAGAAAAACCTGAGATAATAATTCTTTATTAGTATTTTATAATTTCCAAATTATTATCATTAAATAATTCATCATCATTAATTCAAAAATATTGGGAAGAACAATATTTATAACTTTCACAATAATTATAACTGAAAAACATCCCCTTGATGATATTTTCTCTCAAGAATATAGGAGAGATAGAGTTTAGACATGTATGAGAAATCAGAAAAAGAACCCGGTTCAATCAGATAGGACTTCTCATATCTTGGTCTAATGGTTTTATATACTTACCAAACATAGTAAGGTATTTAAAAACTAAAGAAATCAAGGTTCATATATTTTAAAATAATTCTAGTCACATACAGGTTCTCACCATTAAGAACCACAAATTAAATTGATCATTTAATTTGGATTTTAATAATTTCATAATTTGGTAGTGTTTCTGTTATCTCATAATTTAATTCATGGACCTTAACTGAGTCAAATAATCAATTCCGATAATTTAAAAACTTCTTAAATAGTCAAAAACATGTAACAGTTTTGAACTAAGAATAATATGAGAAAAAATGATGTTTTAAAAATATTTTCACCAAAAAGGACACTATGTAAGGGTAACACGGTCTAACCCTTAAAAAACTCCTAGGTGTTACATAAGGGTACTTTTTAACCATTTTTCAACCTTGGAAAAGTATTATTTTCTCTTACAAAAATCAACCTACCCTTACACAGTCATTAAGTCACCCTTATGTAACATTTAGAATTTAAGAGTTACCCTTACACAACCAGGGCTTACCATTATGAAGCACCTTGTTATCTCCAATCAACCCTTATGTCGGATTTAAAAAACAAAATTTTCCCTTATGTAAAGAATAGGTTCTTATTAAGGGTAATAATTTACTTAAAAAAATAAATTTCACACAAGAGGCTTATAAATTATAATCAAAATAGGTTTTAAAGATTATTTAAAAACATAGAAAGTCACTATTTTAGTGTGCGTTTTATAGTGAGACTCCCACCATGACCATTAGGTATGTTATTTCTCTATGTTTAATCATGTTTTTGGGTTTCCCATATCTTGAGTAATCTATAGTACTTTACCATTAGAAAATGTGATCTTAAGAGATTGGAGAGTGTTTACTTGGAAAAAGGTATTCTCTTGGGCCTAATTCTGATAACATCATGTTTATGATAATCTATTCTCTTTTTTTATTTTATAAACCTAATTTTTCAAATACCTAGAATATTAACATCATCCTTGGTTTATTCTAGGTTATATTTGTTTTTTTCATTCCAAGTAGTTTTTAGGTCCTAATTATTTAATTTTAAAGTTGTTCTTAGTATTTGTGGGTTCAATCTTGGGGATTGAAAAAAAGTACAAGTTAGTTGTAGTTGAAGTGATTTTTGTCCTTGTTTTATTAAGTATAAAATATTTTAGGACCATAATAAGATAAGATACCCTATGGATTGGCCAATTTTTTGGATCCATTTTCATGCTCTAGATAATGCCTTAATTCAACAGTTATGACAAAATTTTACCACCCCTATTTTGTTTACTGATTTTAGTTTTTTTAATCATGTTAATTATTGGGTTTTTTGGTTGTCTGTAAATTAAAATAAGAATATGAATCCCCATATAAAAATGGAAATATAAATATCCAAACTCTCACAAAAAATTGATATACTCAAGAGTAATATCCAAAGTCTAGGGTCAACAAAGAAAATTATACTATGGATTTCAAAACCACGCCCAAGTTTTAATGATATGTTCCTCCAAAGTATAAAATAATTATTTAATGAAGGATTGAAACTCTAAGAGATTATGGATAAAGAAGCTAAGAATCCAAAGTAATTGGATGATGAGGAATCCAAGTATGAGGCTCAACCTTAGGAAAATTCTGAGGGAAGTGTTGAAAATGATATTAAATCTGAGGTAACCTCAAATTATGAAGCCTAATATAATTTTTTTATAGAAATCGACTAAATAGAAGAAGAACCATCCATTAAAGAAGTGGGTGGGAAGGATGAGGATTAGGGAGTGAAAAATTTTAAATTCTAAAATAATTTGATGGGTCTTATTATTGACTATTTCAAAATCAAAAAGATCTTAATATTTGAAAAAGTGATAGATGAAGAAGATATGGCCATTTAAATTGATTTATTTAATGAAAAGTTTGAAATAAATCAGTAAGTTAATAGATAATAAGAAAAGTTAGAGGATACTGGGGCCATGAAGAACATTATAGAATATAATGAAGAGATTCACCATGAAGAAAAAAAATATTTCTGATTTTGGATAGTCTAAGAACTCCTTATATAATTATTATATCTATTTTAATTTGGGTCACCTACCACACAAATTTCATAGAAGTTTATAAGGAGACTAGTTGGACCGAACATGCTTCAAATTTAGAATTGGATAAATTTGATAAGGTTAACTCTATAAAATAATCTCATCATGAGACTAAATGAGGTAAGTTCATTCTTAATGACCTAAATAAAAGTTCTATATGGGAGGCAAACCCAAGTTTTTTTACATTCTTTCTAGGACTTTATGATTAAGATTAGAACTTAACATTGGAATTAAATCTAGGATGTAGCTGCTAATCCATTTTATCTTTTTGAACTTACATGATAATGGAGTTTACACTTCATTAATATTATTTGAGTTATAGGTCCATGATTAAAAAGGTAAAAAAAACGTATAGAGGGAGACGAGAGCTTCACGGGTAAAGGGGGTGCTTTAAATGCTTTCCATTTTTATCTCATGTTTATTGTTTGAAACCTTTTTTTGAGTTTCAAACTCAAAATTCATCCCCACCTTATATTTTTACTAATTTTATATCAATAAAAAAATTATTTATTAGAAATTTCATGATGTATTGTTTTATATTTCTTTTACAGTGATATTAGATAGAAAAATAATAAATTGAATAAATATTTTTATATGATTCTTCAATATTTTTCTCCCATTGATAATAATTTAATTTTTTTGATTTAAAATTTAAATATTGGTATCATGGTTTCCCTTCATAATTTGATTTAATTATATGTTTTATGACAAGAATTATTCAAGTTTGGTGGTATTTGATGTCCATATTTTGTTCATATAATTTTTAAAATTAATTTCCTTAATTTTAAAATTTATTTAATTCATTTTTTCAAAATAAACAATGGTTTAATAATTATATGGGAAAAACTATTTATAAATTAATCTTGCAAAAAAATAATATATATATATATATATATTTTATTTGAATTAAATTTTATTAAAGAAAAAAATTCTTTGTTTTGAAGGTCTAAAAAGGTGGCTTTTCAACTGGTCAAAGACAAGTAAAAGTCACAGTCATCCAAGGGATGGAAAACTAAGTAGGAACTATCACACTTGAATAATTCATTCATACGTTGATTCAAAAAAATGATTTAGTAAGAGATCCTAGCTTAGGTCGACATTGTGTAGAAGGAACCGATGTGGGGTGACCTAAAGGCTATTTATCTTATCCCCCTTTATCACATACCCATATAATAAGTAGAGATATCCCAAATTATATTCATATATGGGATGGAAATACAGTGTAAAATATTAAATTTTAATGAAAATTATGTATTCCACTTGATCCTACATCACTCCCCACTCACACATTTCATGTCATCACTCTAGTCCATGAACGATCATTGATGTCTTGAATGCCATTGTAATACACTATAAACACTACTGCGAAGATTGAATCTAACTTTTCTCACCATTATGATATCCCATGAAGATAAAAACACCATGGGAGACCAGTGATAAATTGACACCACTCAATGGGAATATAGAACACTCTATATAGTTATAGAATCACTTATTAGAAAATTTCGGTAATGGTTAATATCATGTTGTGTAAAGGTTGATAGGGAAGATAAAATGATGAAATGATTAATGCAATTCCATTATGGTCATGTTAAAGATAGTAGTTAAGTTTCATGATGCATGAGTATGGAAACAATCGATAAAACACCTAAAGAAATGTTACTACAAAATAGTGAGGTGCCAAACGTGGGATTGATGAAGGATGAAATGATTTGTGCCACACTGTAGGAGGAGTTCCTATTGATCATAGGTGTATTATGATTACAAAACATCCTCTGATTTTTTATGGTATAGAATGTGGTTGTTGTATGTGTGATTATGTGGATGTTATTTACAACTAATTCCTAGTTAAATCCTTTTAGATATATCATGCATTTGAGAGAGGTTTCATGTGGGTTTTGTTTTTCCTATTTTGTGGACATGATGAGATTGTAGTGTAGACACCTGAGGATGAAGATAAAACACTTTAAGTGTTTCTAACATTCCATAGTGTCAATTTCTAAAATATATATATCAAATTTTCCAAACTATCCTCTCTCTCATGGATAAAAATATATATATTAGGATGGATAATATGATAATAATATATGTGAGTCACTTTCAAACATGGAGGCTGAGAGACACATGGTAAGATAATATAGATACAAGATGATATATAGGTGTATGTATAAGGTTATATATTAGGGGATAATTGTCAATAAATACAAATATGTTTTGTGTATATGGGAGGAAGGAATTTTAGAGTAGTATTATTTGGAAACTTCTTTAGGGAGGATTCTGGAGCTTCTTTTAGGATATGTTTTCCTTTTATTTTATAATTAACCTCTTATAGATAGCATGAGAGTCTAGTTTTTTTTCGTCAAGTTTTGTAATGTAAAGGGGGTTGTTTTAATTAAACTAAGTTTCTTTTTATGATTTCATCTTGGGTTCACATACATGTACTTTAAATTTTAATCCGTTATTTTAAATCTATAATTCATGACCATTTTGTTTGCGGGTGAGGAAATATGATCATATCTCTTATATTTTTATTAATCATGATAATTATCATTGATTGTTAAGTCACCTCTTAGTGTGGGTTTTAGAGTGATACTACCACCATGACCACTAGGTCAGTTCTTTCTCTGTGTTTAAACATAATGTTTTGTTACAAACATCTTGATTAATCAAAAGTAATTTAACTTTATAAAATGTGATCTTAAGAGAGTGGAAAGTATCTACCTAGACAAAAGGATTCATCAGGACCTAATTTTGTCAGTATCATGATTATTATAATCTATTATCTATTTTTTTATTTCATAAACCTAAGAATGAAAATTCCTAGTACATTATCATCATCCTTGGTTTCTTATAAGTTAAATTAGTAACTTTTTTTTAATTTCGAGTATTTTTTAGGTTCTCATTATTGAATTATAATATTGTTTCTAGTCTCTATGGGTTAGACCTTGGGGATTACAATAATTCACTACTTAGTTGTAGTTTTAGTTATTTATGATCTTGTGTTGTTAATTATAAACTTGTTTTATGTCATATGAATTAATGAAACCATGTGGGCAGACTATATACATCTCACTATGAAAATTTTTCCTCTAAAACAATAGGGGGGATAGAGGATGTCCAAGATTCCTTATGCGTCAATGGTGGAATCAGTCATGAATACCATGTAATGTACCATAATTGATGATTTATATGCCTTGAGAATGAAAGGAAAATTTCAAGTAGATCCATAAGAACACAATTAAATATTTTTCAAACTATCCTAATGTATTTGAGGTTTACTAATGATATATTCCAATTTTATGGAGTTTATTAGGAGCTCATCATCTGACGATATATATATGCTAGTTTCTAGAAAGATCACAATTGTATATAATCACATTCAGGATACTTATAATGTTTTAATGGAGTATATGTGATATATAAGAGACTAAATAATCCATTGGTCACTGATTCTATAAAATATTCTAATTATATTGTGTACTTTTATGTAGCTGAAGAAGTATTGTAAATATGAAAATGGGTATAAAGTGAATGGATTTTTAATATAATTTTAAATAGAAATGGTGGTATAAACTGATGGTTTTGAAATGTAATTTCAAGACATAAAATGGATTTATTAAAGTTAATTTAACTAATTTTTTGATAAGGGCCTCAGTTGTGTAAATATAGCATGTGATTCATTTGTAAATTATTTATTAAAAATTTTTTATCGTTATTTTAAAGGAAAGTGATAAGGGATTGTTTTGTTAAATGTTTCGTTCTGAATGTCTTCATAAGGGTAAAGCCCTATTTTTAAAATCATGTGTACTTGTGTGATCCCTCTTGATTTATGTTTTTCATGCATATTATATATCTTTTCATGATGTTTCATGATAAATTAGAACCATATGTCAATGCTTCCCTTGTGTGATGGGTTGATTAAATTAGGTTGGGATTTATTCTGAGAAACTAGATTGAGAGTTATCTATGAGAACTTGGGAATTACCCTTTTAGGAAATGTAATAAAGTCCATAAATCTTGAGTAACCCCAAATTCTTGGATTATTTCATGAGGTTTAGTGAGACTTTTAATAATTTATTATATATGAGTTTTTATTTGGATATGGGGTAACCCTTGGGTGTGAGACATTGATATTGATCCAGTGATGGGTGAGATCATTCACAATATGACTTTATAAAGTGAGTGTTATTATTTATGAGTGGTAAGACTGTTTAGTTATTATAGGGTGTCCCTATAGATTTACATCAATGGTTGAGGTGTGAGGTAGTCTCATTTTTGATAAATTTATTATCACAACACGTCCTAGTGGGGCTCGCGCCGCAACTCTCCAATCCCACCTCCAATAGGCCAGGGGATAGTGACTAGAACCGAGTAGGCATATTACTAACATGGGAGTCATTTCCTAAGTACCTGTACACGCGCACACATCTCCAAGACCAAAAATATTGAAAAGAAAAAACTACTAAGGAACAAAATGCATGTATACAACTCAACCCAACCAATAGAGTACAACAAAAGTAAAGTACAGAAAATAAACTGGGCCAGAATACAAGCCCACCAACAACAAGAGTCTGCAAACTACAAAGTACAACCTATAAACACACAAGGGTAATGGGACTGCTTCTTGTATCCATAGGAACACCACATCCTATAGGGAAGTTAGAAGGATCAATCCGGTCATAGTCTGCTCTGGACTTCATCAAAAGGCTGCTCGTCTACACAAGACACGACATGTGTGGGCAAAGCCCATGCAGGGGTGAGTATAACAATACTCAGTAGAGGACCTTGAAAACCAAAAATCAATACACAATGGAAAATTATAGTCATCTATACATATTATATGTCTACTGAACATATTATTATAGAAACACAATCTAGATATACTCAAATCCTAAACCCGTATTCTATGGAAACTTATCACAACAACATACCCACGCTATGGATTTAGTTCGAAGATTCCATGAAGCGCTCATTTATGGAAACTCACTCCATGAGTCTGATAGCTCTGATGTCGTTCTTCTGAGATATACTGTTCATCGGGAAGGATCACAAGGGATAGATACACTCATTACGGGATATCACACTCTTGAGTGGGGAAAGATCATGATACATAGATGATGATTACTGTCAAGCCCTTGGCAGATACCATGACTCATCTGGATTCAACTACTAGGTAAAGGATTAGCACCCAGTGGAAATAGTCATGTCAATACCTAAATATAACTAGGGTCAAAATGGATAGATTATCTCGCTACAGGCCTCTCGAAGGGATACCCGACTCTATCTTGGAATTTTCTGCTGAAGGGATCATACTTCTATGGATAGAAATAAAACTTGACCTTCAAAGGAATGAGAAAAAGGGGCACTAACCTAAATGAAACATGTCCAAGATACGGTGGGAAAGAGTTTCAAGCCATGTTCCAAAAATATATGGTTTGTGTAAGGGTCACACGTTGCGTCTCTCGATGTTGGGTAATACTTGTGTAAAACAGACCGAGTCAGAATAATATACCATGTAGAAAAGTAAGTAGATGGAATGTAGTATGGACCATACGTCCTGTCCAAGTAATTGGGGTTTCCTCCTTTTATATGGGCATGTGCTCTTATATGACTTTAACTCATTTGGGCCATCTGTGTAACCAATACATGAGGTAACCCGTGTAACCGGCATCTTCCATGCCGCGTAAGGTCTATGTGAGGTGTTGCTAAGTTGTGTAGTCCATCATGTGTTTGTGTACATCCCAAAACACACTTCAAGCTTCAGGGAAGGGCCCATATGCCGTGTGATAGAGGTCACACGTCATGTGATACCTATCTATCTCCTGAAACCCTATATGCCACCGATCTGGTCCCACATGGTGTGTTCACCGGGATACATGTCGTGTGTTCTGTAAATTTCCAAAAACGCTGCTCTTTTCCAGCGTGCCCCCGTGATTCTCTGTTCTTCGATCCAGTCATCTGATTGCTATGAAACTCAAGGGTTTAGGTCACCCTAACATCACGAAGCTGATTCTATCATTTTTGGGCCTCTGATCGACCCTGAAAACACGTTCTAATTTACCCACACAAAGAACGCTTAAAGAATGAGAACTCCTGAACCATGTCGATTCGTCCACCACTATTTTCGTCGCACCTCTATTGAGTCATCGTGATTTCTGATCTCCAATTTGGGATCATTGTGCTGTGAAATGGTCGCACAATGATCTTTTGTTCATCGCTCCATGAAGAATGAGAATAACGTAGGGTGGAGGAGGAATAAATTCAAAAGAAATTTGAGAAACGAACCTCCATAATCATTCGTCACGGTGTTGATCCACTCCCATTAGTAGGATTAAAAGGAACACAAAAACAAAACAACATAATAGTCTAGCATGGATTAATTCCCTAAATTAAAATCCCTGAAGAAATAGATGATCAATAACCTTTCGTAAAGAACGTACAATCTGCGGATCATCTTGTTCGTGGGTTGATCCATGTTCGTTTTTTAATACAAGAATGGGAAAAATAAGAATCTAAAAAAATAACCCCTACCTCGATTCGGTTTATGAACGATCGTCATGTCATGTTCGTTGGCGATGTTCGTCAAATCTGAGATGCGTCGATCGATCACATCATTGTTTCCCACCAACGGTTTCTCCTCCAAATATCCAAAGTTAAATCCTCAATTCACAGGGATATATGGATAACCCTATGAACTGTCCATAAGTAGGTATTAATAGGGGACTATTAGGTCACTGCGTAAAAAAGAAACATTTAAAATAAAATAAATTATTAATTTATTTTATTTCCATTAAAATGTACAAAAACTAACTCTCACAGCTGACCTGTGTCGGTTGATGTTAGGCCCCACCTAAGGTAAATTCATTTCTCTGAACGCAATTTTTCCCTCATATTTTTGATTCGGGAACCCATTTAAAAGTTATTCCATTTTTTTAGGAAAACTACTTGTGCATGCTGTTCAAAGTTTAATTTATTTAAAATATTTATTCTGGGAACTCCGGGACTCAGAATCGAAAATTGTCGAAATGTATGGTCTCAAAATAATTCCATATAATATTTAAAAACAATACACAAAAAATCTGAGACATTAAATTCTCCCCACCATAGGGATTTACGTCCCAAAAAGCCAAAACAAAAGGGTACTCAAAAAGATGTGGGTACTGGGCACGGATCTGAGCCTCTCACTCCCATGTGCTCTCCTAAATATTCTTGTGCTACCACCAAACATGTGCCAAGGGAATCAATCGCCTATGAAGGATCCTCTCATGCCGATCCTTGATCTCCACCAGGTACACAGCAAAGGTCACTCCATCCTTGATGTCCAGCTCACCCCAGTCGATGACGTGCGATGGGTTATGCACGTACCTCCTTAGCTACGAAACTTGGAAGAAATCATGTACCCAGTGCAACTGTGGTGGTAGAGCTAGGTGGTACACCACCTTACCAACTCTACACCATATCTAAAATGGGATGATGAACTTGAGAGGCAATTTTCTAACCCATCCAAATCTCTGCAACCTTCATCAAGGTGAGACCCTAAGGAAGACATGGTCCCCCTCCTCGAACTCCAAAGGTCTATGTCATATGTTAGCATAAGGATTTTGTTGGCTCTGTGCAGTCTTCATCTGCTCCCATATGATATGTAATTTCTTAGTGGTATCTTGCACCAACTCTGGACCCATAAGTGATGACTCTCTGGGGTCAGTCCAGTAAAACAGTGACTGACAGGGTCTCCCATATAAAGCCAAAAATGGTGTCATACCAATGGTGGTGTGGTAGATTTTGTTGTACGAAAACTCCACCAGTGGTTGTTGGTCCTCCCAACTATGAACAAAGTCTAAGATACAGGCCCGCATCATATCCTCCAGAACCTAAATGGTTCTCTCTGTCTAACCATCTTTCTGGGGATGGAACATTCTGCTCAAGCGTAGCTGAGTCCCAAAAGCCTCCTGCAATCCCTTCCACAATCAGGATGTTAAGTGGTAATCTCGATCCGAGACTATTTTATAATGGACTTTATGAAGCCGAACTATATCTTGCACAGAAAGGCATCCCAAGCTCTCTATGGAACTCTGCTCCCTGATAGCTGGGAATTAGGCCGACTTGGTGAGTCGGTCAATGATCACCCATATAGAATCATGCCCCTTGGACGTATGTGGAATTCCATTCATGAATTCCATCAATATTTCATCCTAATTCCACTCTGGAATTTCTTGGGGTGAGCTAATCATGTGGGAACCTGGTGCTCAGCCTTCACCTGCTGGCATGTAAGGCATCGAGAAACGAACTCTGCTACCGCCTTCTTCATGCCTAACCCCCAGAACTATTGTCGGAGATCCGGGTACATCTTAACCACTCCAGGATGTACCTCTAAGGGGGATGTATGAGACTCCCTCAGGACCTCCTCCCACAATTCCATTGGTATAATAGTGTGTCCTCTGAAAATAACTATGTTCTCCCCACCTTGAGAATATCCCTTAGGGTCATGCCTTGATGATAACTGAGCATGTAAACCCTCATATTCAAAATCCCCAAGCTATGCCTCCCTAACTCACTATAAGAGTGGAGGGGAGACAACCATTGACTTAAGGTAAGCTGCATCCTCTATTTCTATGAAGGAAAAATGTAACGAGGCCAACTAATCTATTGCCTCACTAAACAGCTGCGATCTAGATCTCCTACTAAGAGAATCTGCCACGTTGTTTCCCTTCCCATGAGTATAGATGATCTCAAAATCATAGTCCTGGCGGAACTCTATCCAATTCCTCTATCTTATATTTAGATCCTTTTGTGAGAAGATGTACTTCAGGCTCTTGTGGTCAGAGTAGATGATGAACCACTCACCCATAAGGTAATGTCGCCACAACTTTAACACGATGACTATCACTGCCAACTCGAGATCATGGGATGCATAGTTCTGCTCATGTGAACTAAGATGACACGAACCATAAGAAATCATTTCATGTCTTTTCATTTGTACATATCCAAGCCCAATCCCCAATGTGTCACAAAAAACTATGTACCCGACGCCCTCCTCCGGCAATATCAAAATTGGGGTGCTCGTCAAAATATTCTCAACAGTACGAAATCCTACTGGAACTTATCCATCCACATGAAGGGTTTCCCCTTCCTATTCAATACTTTCATCAGTGCTGATATCCATGAGAAATTAGGAATGAATCTCTAGTAATATCCTTCCAACCCAATGAATCTTCACACCTCCGTCATGCTCCAAGGTGGATCCTATGCTAACAATTCCTCCACCTTGGCTAGGTCCATTAATACTCCATATGATGAGATGACTTGTCCCAAAAAGTGGACCTCTAGAATCCAAAACTGGCACTTCGAGAGCTTATCATAAATTTGGTGCTCTCAGAGTACGTCTAGAACCATCCGCAGCTGTCTCGCGTGCTCCTCCTTTAACGCCGAGTATACAAGGATTTTGTTGATGAAGGCCACTATGAACCATTCTAAATATGGATAGAATATCTAGTTCATAAGTTCCATGAATACTGTGGGGGAATTCGTCATGCCAAAAGTAATCACCAAGTACTCATAGTGATCGTAGTGGCATATGAACTCTATCTTCAGTGTATCCTCATCCTGTACTCATAACTGGTAGTAACCTACCAAAGTTCAACCTCTGAGAACCATTGTTCCCTACTCAGCTAATTGATGAGGTCATAAATCCTCGGTAGTGGATACTTTTTCTTCACTATCACTTGGTTTAGGTGTCGGTAATCTAAGCACAACCTCAAACTCCCATCTGTCTTCTTGGCAAACAAAATTGGGGCCACCCAAGGTGAAACATTGGGTCTCATGAAACCCTTCCTCTAAAAATCGTTCAACTGCACCCTCACCTCGCGAAGATCTGCGAGATCCATCTGATATGCTGGTGAGGAAATCGGTTTCATCCTGGGGTCTAAGTTGATGTATAATTAGATCTCACTGTGGGGAGGTAGTCCTAGAACATCTTCAAGAAAGACGTCCTCATACTCTGCCACTACTGCTGGGAACTAGAAGCTCACAACATCTACTACTCCGAGGGTAATGCTATCCAACTCATGAGTGATCGGTTACACCCTCCTATGCACAAGCTCATTCTATTCTGCCTGGATCTTCTTTTCACCAACAAAGAAAACCTTTTCCCATCACTACGAACACACCGCACACTTCGCCTAAAGCAGTCAATATGGGCATGGACCGAAGATATACAATCCATACCAAGAATGGCGTTGTAAGGCCTCGACGCTACCACAAAGTGGTTCCAACTAAAAGTATCACCTCCAAGGGTAAGATCAAACTATCTCCAAAGGTGTTTGATCATCGAGTCTCCTCCCAAAGGTGTCTCCAAGTGTAAGGGTCGATTCAACGGCTCAACCAGAATCTCAAGGTTTTGCACAAGACATGTGGTGAGGAAGGAATGACTGGAACCTGGGTCTATATGTATGGTAGATAAAGTATAGAAGAGACAGATAGTACTTCAAATCATCCTTAGAGTCCATAGGTCGTGCGCCTCAGCCGCATGCAGCTGTCCCCACCCCTTCCACCCATCTCCCTATGCCTGGTGAGGACCTCTTGGGGGTGGTGGCGGAAGTAGATCGAAGTGTCTTCCACCACCTGTAGCTCTCCCTAATCTTTTTCCACATCTGCTGCCTAGTGGGTATGTCTTCTACACTCTTTTTCGTAGCCTCAGTGGTCCATCCACTGCCTCCCTATTAGTAGCTCGATGGGTCGGAAAAACTCTAAAAAGATATCCCCTACCATCGCATGAGTATCATCGCCTCTCCCTGGGCTGACTGAATCCAGCATGAGAGCCTTGGTCTTCCAAACCCCTATCCTGGGTCCTCCTATGAATTCACCCATGTCTTGATCCCTGTGCCTCATGTTGGATCCCTGTTGCCGAGGTCTCTACACCTGTTTGCCTTCTGGTAACTGATGTTGGCGATCTCTACTCCGCCAAGAAGCTCTCGATCACCAAGGCCCACTTGAGCACTCCATCATATGTTAGAATTAAATGAGGCACGACATAAGCTTGGATGTCCAGTTGTAGACATTTCTCGAATGTCCAAGCTCTGAAGTACTGATCCTTAACCATATCCATCGAGTACCTGGTGAGGTTGGTGAACCTTGATGAATAGTCATCCACCGTCAAACTACCCTACTAGAGTTGAAGAAGCTCCTGGTTACGCACTAATCTCAACATAACTGGTGATAACTCCTCTATAAAGATTTGCTCAAACTCTGTCCATGAAAGATTCTCCTCTTTGTGAGTCTGTGTGGTCAAACTCCACCATCATCCCACTCAACCCTGAAGAAGGATCACTCCTGGGATCACCATCTAGTCTACCGGTTTCCTCATCAGACAAAAAACTCTGGTCACCACCTCAAGATAGTCCTCAGCCTCCTGAGGGTCAAGCTCACCTTGGAACCTAAGGGGTCTGCTTCTTTGGAACTCGTGGAGAGCGCTCAGCCTGCACCCCTCATTTGTCGGTACTTCAGGTACCACTGGCTGCTCCACTGGTGGTGGTATAGAAAGTGCACCACTTGGAGGTAATTCCTAGGGAACTGGTCCCTGTATTAAAGCCTCATCGTTGAGGGGGTCATCCTCATGATCGTGCTGGTGAATCCTAGCGGGTATGCGTCGCGGAGGCATCAAGTAAGGAAACAAGATGTACCATGGTTAATGAGTATATCTAGATATATGACACAAAGTACATGGAAAAAATTACCCATTCCTATATAATTCATGTACCATTATTTTATTTCCCCACAACTAGTGTTTTCTTGTATCGAGTCAAAAAGTAGTTTATCAGAGTTCTGGTGTATGGATACGTCGGCTGCTCGCACCAACACTGGAGTCTCTGGCCTAAAATCCGAACTTGAAACACTTAACACTATTTTCCAAAACCAATATCATAGACTCTTGGTCCTAAGGTAGAAATGACCAGCTCTGATACCACTTTGTCACGACCCGTCCTAGTGGGGCTCGTGCTACGATTCCCTAATCTCGCCTTCAGTAGGATAGGGGATGGTGACTAGCACCGAGTATGCATATTACTAACATGGGAGGAATTTCTTAAGTACCTATACACACGCACACATCTCCAAGCCCAAAAATGTTGGAAAAAAACCACTAAGGAACAAAATGAATGCATACAACTAAACCCAACCAACAGAGTACAATAAAAGTAAAAGTAAGGAAAATAAATTGAGCCAGAATATAAGCCCACCAACAATAAGAGTCTCCAAACTACAAAGTCCAAACTATAAACACAAAGAGGTATCGGGACTGCTGCACATAGTCATAGGAACACCACGGCCTTTTGGGAACTCAAAAATCTAGGTCTGGTTCTAGTACGCCCTGGACTCCGTCAAAATGTCGCTGATCTGCACAAGATGCGAAATGTTTAGGAAAACCCCGTGCAGGGGTGAGTATTACAATACTCAGTAGAGGACCCCGAAAACCACAAAGCAATACAAAAATGAAAGGTATAATCATCTATACAAAGTATATGTCTACAGAACATATAATAAGAGAAACACGATATATATATATACTCAAATATTGAACCCATAGTCTAGGGAAAAGTCACACAACAACATACCCATGCTAGGGATTCGGTTCAAAGATTCCATGAAGAACTTGTCTGGGAGAACTCACTCCATGAGTCTGATAGCTCTGATGTCATCCGTCCAAGAATTAATGTTCATCGGGAAGGATCACGAGAGATAGATACACTCATTCTGGGAGAACACACTCCTGAGTGGGGAAATATCACGATACACAGATGAGAATCACTACCATGGACTTGGAGGATACTGCGAGTCATCCAGATTCACCTACTAGGTATAAGATCAGCACTCTGTGGAAATAGTCACATCGATACCTTACTATAACTAGGGTCAATAATGGATAGACGATATTTCTTCAGGCCTCTTGGAGGGATACCTAACTCTATATTGGAAAGTCCTGCTGAAGGGATCATACTTCTATAGATGGAAACGAAACCTGACCTTCAAAGGAATGATAAAAAGTGGCACTAACCTAAATGAAACAAGTCCACGATATAGTGGACAAGAGGTTCAAGCCATGTTCCAAGGTATACACGCTGTGTATAAGGGTTACATGGTGTGTCTCTCAACTCTGGGTATTACCCATGTAAAATGACACGAGTTAGAAGTACAAGCCGTGTATAAAACTAAGTACATTGTGTGTAGTACAGACCGCACACTATATCCATGTAACTGGGGTTCCCTCCGTGTATGTGGTCATGTGCCCGTACACAACTTTAACCCTTGTGAGTCATCCGGTGTAATTGATACACGGGGTAACCCATGTAACCGGCCTCTACTAGGCTGCGTATGGTCTACACACCATGTTTCTAAGCCGTGTAGTCCATCTCGTGTTTGTGTAGTTCCCAGAATACACGTCGAGCTTCAGGGAAGGGCCCGTAGGCCATGTGATAGGGGTTACATGTCATGTGATACCTGTATATCTCCCAAAACCGTAGCCACCACTGAGTCGGTCCCACATGATGTGTTCACCGGGATACACACAGTGTGTTCTGGAAATTTCCAAAAACACTACTCTTCACCGGTGCACCTCACGTGATGCTCTGTTCTTTGATCTAGTTGTCTGATCACCATGAAACTCAATGGTTTAGGTCATCCCAACATCACTAATCTGATTCTGTCAGTTTTGGGCCTCCGATTGGCCCCAAAAACATGTTCTGATCCACCCGCAGGAAGAACGCTCGAAGAACATGAACTCCCGAAACATGTTGATTCATCCACCACTATTTTTGTCGCACCTTCATTGAGTTTTTACTATATTGGATCCCCAATTTGGGATTGTAGTGCTGTGAAAGAGTTGCGCAATAATCCGTTTTCCATCACTCCACGAAGAACGTGAAGAAAGTAGGGTGGAGAAAGAAGAAATTCAAAATTAATTCGAGGAACAAACCTCCATTATAATTTGTCATAGCGTTGATCTTCTCTTGTTAGTAGGATTCAACAAAACACAAAAAAAACAGAATAGTGTAGCATGGATTAATTCCCCGAATCAAAATCCCTGAAGAAACAAAAAATTAATAAACCTCTCGCAAGAACGTATGATCCATGGATCAAACTATTCGTGGGTTTATCTGAGTTCATTGTTTAGTCCAAGAATGGGGAAAATAATAATAATAAAACCCTAACTTGATTCAGTTGAAGAATGATTGTCGTGTTGTTCTCTTTCGAGAGGTTCGTCGATTACGAGATGCATCGATTGATTGCATTGTCATTTTCTGCCAATAGTTTCTCCTCCAAAGCTCTAAAGGAAAATATTCAATTCAAAGGGTTATGTGGATAACCATTTGAACCTTCCATAAGCAGGTATTAATATGGGAGGATTAGGTCACTATGTAAAAAGAAATCATTTAAAATAAAATAAATTATTAATTTATTTTATTTCCATTAAAATGTCCAAAAACTAACTCTCACAACTGACCCACACTAGTTGATGTTAGGACCCACCTAGGGTAAAGTCACTACTCTAAACAAAATGGTTCCCTCATATTTCTGATCTAGGAACCTGTTTAAATGTTATTCCGCTTTTTTAGGAAAATCGCTCATGTGCGCTGTTCAAAGTTTAATTTATTTCAAACATTTATTTCAGGCACTCTGGGCCTCAGAATCGCATGTCGTCGAAAGGTATAGTCTCAAAATAATTCCATTAAATATTTTAAAATAATACATGGAAAATCAGAGACATTACATTTATAGTGTGGGTTGGTATTTGGGAATATAAGGTGAGGGGGTTCCCTCTATAGTGTTATTTATAGGGGAGAGTGAGTTCCTTCAGATTGATGTTAGCTTATTCTAGTATGAGATTGGGTGATTGGGAAAATAGACTATGAGGTAAAGATATTTATTGAAAGAAATATTAACTAGGATATAGCCCTATAATAGGTGTCATTGAGGACTACCTCAAGGTTCAACTTGAGATCATGGAGTAGGGTTACTTTTATGTGAGGTCATGTGTGTTTATTTTTTTTACCCAGTTGATTTTGTACTCAAACTAGTTATTCTATTACTTATAAAAATTAGTACATGGAGTTATGTTTAACACATACCTATGTGATAATATGGAATATACTTTGGAGGATATTTTTTAGTACATGAAATAGATCAGATCTTATTCCTCAAAGGTTACATGTATAATAAAACCATGGTCATGACATAGAATTTTTTATGATGATATTTTTTTAACCTAGTTTTCAGTTCTCCCCAAGTGTTCATGATATTGGATTAACATTCTTCCTCTTAGAAAGTTGATTTAATTTCATGTTCCTAATAGGCCATGTTATGTGGCACTGTTATGAGTTCCATATTGGGTTTGAGTCCTGCATAGAGTGAGTCTTATATTCATGTATTGAAAAAATATTAAATGGGATATACTCGCCAGTATAATGCCATTTATAATAATACATGTGAACTTTATGGATGAAAAAATTATTATTTCATTTGATAAAGTGTAAAAAATAATTCTTGGAAGGGTGGGGGCTTGATCCAATTAGAAAACAGTTCCATATTCTTTCACCAGTCACTATGGATCGTCTAAAAATATTCCCATCCAACAAATAATTGAAAACAAATCCATCCTGATACATGTGATGGTTCCAACATTCTCCCCCTTTGGTTTTTGTTTCAATCTATATTACTTCAAGCTATCAAGCCTTGCTCGATCTCCTATTGAATAAGGCATCCAATAAATTTTGGAACCATGACCTTTATTAGGTTGTATTTTTTTGTAAATTAGGTGTTAGATAGAATTTTTGTTGGAAAAAAAAGTGACTAGTGGAATAAGCTAGAACTATTTTAACAATATTTTTAAAGTTCATTTGATATTTGAAATACCTATGTAAGGTAACTTTTCACCAACATAATGGTGAAATAGATTTTATGAGTTTTTTAAAGGTAAAGGTCACATATGGACACTATGTAATGGTATAAACAATCCTATTTAAAGGTATTTCTATAATTTTAATCTGTAAAAGGGTATTTTTTGGGTTTCATAGGTGTACCCAAGAACGGTTACAACACCCAATATTTAATTATATATAATTTTTTTCATTTTATAGAAACAAAACAATAATGGATATAGCTTTATTCAAGAATGTTATTAAAACCTAAAATATGATTTTTTTTATAAATTTAATTTGATTAAATGAACCTAATTTTTTAATTAATCGTGTAAAACCTTTCTTGGGGTGAATTTTGGATATTTTTCAAAAATAGTTGTTTTTTGGTGAATAGTAAAAAATACCAATTTTACAAAAAAACTATCACTTTTAAAACATTATAAAGATTTAAGAATAAATTAAAAGATCATGAAAACATTTTTATAGAACAAATATATATTTAATAATTCATATAATTCATATAAAAATATAATTTTGAACATAGTAATATAATCTTAATATTTATGAAATCTAAGTATTGTTTTCGTTTAAATAAAAAGTGCTTTTAGTTATTTTCTTTTAATCAAGTATTTATAAGGTACCTTTTTTTTGTTTGGTTTGAAAGAAAAATAATTTTCCTTTTATTTAAGATAATTCAATTAATTCCATTAGAATCAATATCATAATTGTTTTTATAAAATCATTTTTATGCTTAAAAAAACAATTTTACAAAAATGGATTTTTTCATTTTGAAAAATTATATTAAAAATAATATATAACAATTATAGGAGTTGGATAATGTAAAATATATTACACATTTGTAATAGGTATAATTAATATTATATAAAAATTTAAACTTAATCTTTCATCATTATCAATATTAACTTTGGTAAAAATTCAATTACCACGGTAAGAGGTAAACGGGTTAAAAGGATTATAAATAAAATGATAAGGGTTAAAATGACCTAAAAACATGTTTAAATCCTATTTACTAATCATATTTTTACTCTATTTCATCTCATATTTTAATATGAGACATTTTTTATCCATTTTACTTGAGTAATACATTTATATATTCTAATCTTTTGAAAGATTCCAAGTGTGTCTTCTCCCTCGCTTATAAAAGGACTCCACCTCTACTCGTTTCTACACACATCAATAGAAACTTATTTGGGCCAATAATTGCCCATTTAATTTAAAAAATTTCACCTCTACCATTTCTTATAGGCTCTATTTTTATCATAATATCATCCCAATAAGTATTTAAGTGTAAACCTAATGATGTTGTCTGAAGAATAGGTATAGTTCATAACTTAGTGTTTCATTTTTATTTCTTCATTTACCTCATTAAAATATCTCCTACCCATTATGATATAATAAAATAATTATCTCATATATAATTAAAATTTTATTATGTTTATTTTATAAACCATTTTCATCTACTTATCCATCTAATAGAAAAGGAAAACATCTTTTATGTTTACCTGAAGACTACCACCCCGTGAAGATGATATATCTCATTCTGCATTACTGCTTCTTATGTTTGGTCATCATGATGGATCCAAATGAAAAAATATGAGATATATATATAATATAAAATAAATTATGTAATACTATATAAATATTTTAATTTTTTATTTACCATCCAATAAAAAAGAAAAATATCACTCGTACGTATGTACGGCCTATCGTCTCTACATAACGATGTAATTATTTTTTCATCACCACTTCAATTGGATGGTAATAAATATATAAATATGGAATTTATATATATATATATGATATTTATGACATAATAATTATTATAAAAATAAAATATATGATTTACCTTATTACCCTTCCACCCGTTAAAGAAATTATAATATCGCTTGTGCGTACATGTGGACTACCACCTCCAAGAAGTAAGGTGTTACATTTTTCAAGTATGTCTTTAAATAATCATTATATATATTTATATAATGAATATATATGAAATTTATATCATTATTAACAATCTGAGTATTATGGGACCATGATTATTATGCATGTACTGAGACCACTGAACCAAAACATACATGAAAAATGAAACATTTGACACTCAAAAATGATGATTTTAATAAACAAATATTAATAAATGGGTGTTGTAATGTCATAAATTGATAATATATAATTTTATAAGTATTTATATAGTTATTTTGTATAATTATAATAATTTTAAATTTATTATATAAGAGGTTTAAATCAATTACAAGGAAATTCAAACTTGAGGTAAGGGATTTCTATTACAATATCTTTTTAATTTGGGATTGTTAATGTTCTGATTTACTTTGGGGAAATTATATGATCCTAATATTTTAGACACAATATATTTATTATAATTTATTTATATTGTTTTTTACATGTTTATATTCCATTTCTTTTCTTGAAGGATCAAGAATCAACAAGTAAGTTATATATAAAGGACTTTAGTTTAGAAATCTTGGTTTAATATTATTTTCCTTTAAAATATTTCCCTTCTATGCCTAGGTGCTTTTAAATTTTTCAAGAATGCTATTAATTATGATTAAAAGGATGATAAATTTAATTTTTATCTATTTTTTATATTCTTTACAAAAGTATTAAAAAATAATCTTTTCAATTTTTATTGTATGGGTTATTTTTAACTTTTTACAAAACTATAAAAAGAATGTTATTTTAACATATACATCCTGAACAACCTTTACCACCATAAAAATGGTATATTTTATCAAGATTAATTAAAAATTTTCCATGGTTATTTTGAAAGAAAACATTTTTCTTAATATTTTGGAAATTTTTATTTAAAAATTTATCAAAAGGGAGGGGTATTATTTTTTAAAATGAATGAAAAGAATTTTGAAAAGTTATGTATAACTCCATACTTTAATATAAATACTAATACATTAGTATCTTAAAAATGGATTAAGTACCATGAAAATATATTCATCAATTTGGGAATTAATGAAATGGAAAAGGTTATTTTGGTAGTGTATTATCTAAAGGGAGGTACTGATCAATGATGGTCAATTATCAAAAACACTATAGAGGTTGATAAATATGATGTACGGAATGGAAAATTTTTAAATGGATAGTATTATAGAAATACATTCCTAAATAAGAGTAAACATAAATGGAGAGGGATTTCATCAAAATAAATAAAAAAGAATAAGAAAGTTTTATAGAGTATGAGACTAAATTTATATGACTCTCCAAGAATGTTGTAGACTACATCCGTAATTAGGAAAGCAAGATTTGTATTTTCTTTAATGGGCTTCAGTTGAGTCTCTAAATGGAATTAGTTTATCAAATTTATTAATTATATTATGGCATAATATCATCTTCCAAAAAATAGATAAATAATTTTCTAGGTATTATATCTTTAAGGTAAATTAAGAAAAAAATAGGTTGTTGACCACTAAGAAAAAAAGAAATATATAAAATATGAATAATGGGATGATGGGATTTCCATCATGTGATAATTGTGGAAGGAAAAACTTATGTAATTTCTTAATGTGAGAAATATTTTTTTAAATTGTGGATAAAGGGGACACAAGTCTCTTGAATGTGAGTAAAAGAAAAAAAATCACTTTAGTCTAGTGCTTCTACTGTAAATAGATGGGGTATTATTAAAACCAATGTCCCAAGAATCAAAGGAACATCCAACAAAAGTGTAAAATGGAACAATTCCAATATTATTTGATTATTATAGTTGAGGTTGAAGTTTCCAAATATTTTTTGATAGGTACTTTTATCATAACCTCAAATTTAGTTAATTCTTTTTCAAATTTTAGATTTTTTAACTATTTTATATCTTCAATGTTTGAAAGGAAAATTATATATTTCCCTAGAAACCTAATAAGGGAGTTTTCAATCAATAATCCTAGTTAAAATCTTATTAAAACAAAGATTTATCAGTCAGTTCACATTATTATGCATAGGCATACCCTATTTACAAACTTTATTATTATTCCTATGGTGTTATTTGATATAATAATTGATATTTATTTGATTTAAAATTAAAATGAAAATATTTATTATCAATAAAAGAGTATAGAAGTTTTTAAAAGAGATGTGGAATCCATTGTATTCATAGGGGATACTACATCATTTAAATCATGTTTGGGTCTACCTTTAGAAGCTCTTATTAATGATATTCTCAAAGAAGAAGAGTAGACACATCCAATGAATGGGAAAGGTGACTTAGAATGGAGGAGGTGTAAAATGTGAAAAAACACATTGTTGTGTTTCCTAAATGACTACATGGAAATCCGCATGAGTGAGAAATTTATTTTTCTATTAATCTTGTATCTGGTGAAAAACATATATCTAAGACTCCCAATAGTATAACAACAATGTAATTAGTGGAACTAAATAAATAATTCAAAGATTTGTGAGATAAGGGATTTATAAAACCTAATCTTTCATCATGGGGATCCCCTATTCTTTTTTGTTAAGAATAAATATGGTTATATGAGGTTTTTCATCAATTATAGGGAAATCAATGCTATTAATATAAAGAACAAGTATCATATTCCCCACGTATATGACTTGTTTGATCAACTATAACAAGCTCTATATTTTTCAAAATTTGATATTTTTCCTGGTTATCATCAACTATGATTAAATAATGAGGATATTCCAAATAATTAATTTAAAAAAAGTATTGACATTATAAATTTATAGTAATTCCCTTTGGATTGACTATTAAACCCTCAGTTTTTATAGATTTGATGAATAGAGTATTCAATGATTATCTAAATAATTTTTTGGGTATTTATTAATTATATCCTAGTATGATCTAATATCTATGATGGCTATATGGTTCATTTTCAAGTTACTATTAATAATCTTAGAGAAAATGAGTTATATGGAAATTTTATAAAATGTTATTTTATACTTTAAGAATTTTTGTTTCATTTTCATATTGTCTATAAGGATTGAATTTCAGTTATACTTTAAATAAATCGGTAGTTATGCAATGGAAAATTTCAGTGAATATAAATGTGGTGTGAATTTTCCTAAAATTTTCATGTTACTATTGACGATTTGTTCAAAATTTAACTCGATTGGCTAACCAGTTAACTAAGTTTACATGTAGAGGTGTTAAGTTAATATGATCAAAATAATGTAAATAAGGTTCTGAATAATTATAGTGAATATTTTTCAATTAAATGGTATTAACTTTACCATCAGGAATGGATGGATTTAATATATATAGTGATGCGGCAAAAAGGGACTTGGATGTATCACATAGAATGATAGAGTTATCGCCTATGTATCAAGGTAGTTAAAGATTCATAAACAGAATTTTCTAATCCATGATCTAGAGTTGGTATCCATGATCTTTTCATTGAATATATTTAGGCATTACCTTTATAGTGAAAAATGTGAAATATAGATAAATCATAGAAGTTTGAAATACATATTCTCATAGAAAGATCTCAACATGATGCCAAAGTGGGGAAAATAATTACTCAAGGATTATGATTTCCAAACTCACTACCATCATGGAAAGGAAAATATGGTGTTTAATGTGTTTAATAGGAAATATCATAGTGTTTTGACTAAAATTAGTGTTGAAAAAAATCATACAGTCAAGGATTTAGTAAATTTGGATATGGGAACCATTAAAGAAGGGGAAACAACACATCTATTCTAAATGGTTTACAAACCATCCTTATTAGAGAAAATAAAAATTTCTATTCTTTATGACAATAATATTCAAAAGAAAATAAAAGTATTGAATGATGAGAAGTTGGTAGACTTCATTAATGAATGCGATTTATTGAAATTTGTAAATAGGCTATTTGTTTTTTCCATGCTTGAGATGAAGAGAGAATTATAAGATGAAGGTCATAACTTAAATTTCTCTATACACACAAGTATCATCAAAATGTATTACAATTTAAAGAAATATTTTTGGTGGGATAATATGAAATAGGAAATTTCATACTATGTATCAAGATTCTTGGTTTGTCAATAGGTAAAGTCTAAGTGAAAAAAATACTAAAGGATTCATACAACCTATATATATTTCTCTATAAAAATGAGATGATATTACTATAGACTTTTTCATTGGATTTCCAGTGAATATATCAATTAATGGTGTCATATGGCTTATTATTCTTCACCTTACCAAGTTTGTACAATTTCTTTATATATGGTAGGATCTACCTCTTCAGTACTACACATAGCACTATATTAATAAAGTTGCGAGACTTCATGGTTAACCTCTTTTGATAGTATCTGATCATGACCTATGGTTTACATCAAAATTATAAGAAATACACCAGAAGGATCTTGAAACTGATTTATAGTTGAGACCATATTTTTATCCTCAGATGTATAGATGGTTTTAATGGACTATTCAAACATTATAAGACATGTTAAGGTCATGCTTGCTTAAATTTCAAGGTTCATAGGTACGTTATTTACCTTTGGTGTAATTTTAATATAATAATAGATTTCATTTTATCATTCAAATGGAACCGTATGAAGAATTATATGTGAAATAATTTTGTACACCAACTTGTTAGGTTGAATTTGGTGAAATGGATATTTTAGGTCCCAAACATTTAAAGGAGACAATGGTGAAAGTAAGGCTTGTTCACAGTCATATAAAGGAAACTCAAAATAGGAAAAAGAGTTATGAAAAATAACTAAAGGAATTATTTTGAATATCAAGTAGGAGATCATTTTTTCTTAAATGTGTTACCATGTAAATATGTTATAGGCATAAAAATAAATGGAAACTAAGTCCTAAGTACATCATGAGTTTTGAAATTCGGGAAACAATTAGAATTGTAGTTTACCATTTGTCAATTACAACTAGACTCTCTAAAGTTCATGATGTGTTTCAAATATATTTATTAAGTAATTAAATACTAAACCTAGAAAATTTGATCTCCTCATAGAAAAAATAAAAATAAATTGATTTATCTTACTCATAAGATTTTATCTAGATTCTTGAAACTAGGGAACAAGTGTTGAGGAATCGGATGACTTGGCTAGTAATAGCAATTAAAGAAATCATAAGACAGAATAGTTGATGTGGGAACCTAAAGAATTTATGAAAAAGAACTAACCACATATATTCATTATGTGACTTTATAGAAATTTTGAGGATGAAAATTTTTAAGGAGTAAATAATGTAACACTGGAGATTTAATAAAAATAAGCTTTTCTATCTAGAAAAATAATAGCACAATCCACATAGTATTATTCAAGAATGTGATTAAAACATAAATTAATTTTTTATAATTTTAGTTGGATGAATTAAATTTTATTTTTTAATTTTTCATGTCTAAGTTATCATAGGGTGGATTTGTGAGATTTCTCAAAAATATTTTCTTTTTTAGTGAACATGGAAAATATTGATTTAAAAAAAATCAATTTAACACATTATGATGGTATTAGAATAACATGGAAGATTAATAAAAAATTATAAGACAATTATATATTTAATAACTAATATAATTCATATTAAAATATAATTTCTAACTTATAAATTTATTCTTAACATTTTGAAAATCTAATTAATGTTTTTGTTCAAAAAACTATTTTTAGTTCTTCTCATTTAATCAAGTATTTACAAGGAACTTTTTGGTTTTGGTTCATTGTGAAAGAAAAATAATTATCCCTTTTTTAATATAATCCTTTTAATTCCATTATAATCAACATTATACTTTATTTTTCTAAAAAATATTTTTTGTGCTTAAAATAAGAATTTTTTTAAAAAAGGATTTCATTGTGTTTTACAAAATTTTATTAAAGGAAATTTCTTCCAATTATAAGATTTTAATCATGTAAAATGGATTAAATATTTTAAATTTTAATATTTCATAATTAATAATTTTTAATTGATTATTTTGCATTGTGAATATTAACTTTGCTAATAAAATATAGTTACCACGGTAAGATTTAAAACATTTTAAAAGGGTTAAAACTAAAATGATAAGGTTGAAAATGACATAATATTTTTGTCTAAATCATATTTTATGGTCATATTTCTTCTATATATCATATCCTATTATTATATGTATCATTTTGGATCCATTTTTCTTGAGTAATACATTAATATATTTTAAATCTTTTGAAATATCCTAAGTGTGTTGTCTCCCTCACTTATAAAAGGACACCACCCATACTTTATTATACATAATTAAAGAGCCAATTATCTCAAAAAATCCATACCCAAATCCTTAATAAAAAACCCTCCCCATAACATAGAGGTTTTTTGGTTTATAATATCAAACAAATAAGTATTTAGTTATAAACTTAATGAGGTTATCCAAAGAAGAGGTGTAGTTTTTAACCAAGTGTTTTATTTTTATTATTTTTTTTTACCTCCTTAAAACCTCTCATAAACATTTTTATATAATAAAATAAGTATATAACATATAATTAAATTTTATTATGTTTATTTTATAACCCATTTTCATGTACTTATATATATAATGTAAAATGAAAATATCTTTTATGCGTACATGTGCACGACTGCCTCGTGAAGATGATGTATTTCATTTTTCATCACTACCTCTTATGATTGGACATAATGGTTAATCCAAATGAAATAATATGATATATATATATATATCTTACATAAAGTTAAATATTTAATGGTAATTAAATATTTCAACTCTTTCATTACTATCCAATGAAAAATAAAAACATTATTTGTGAGTATGTATGACCTATCATCTCCACATAGCAGTGTAATTTGTTTTTCTTCACCACTTCACTTTGATGGTTATAAATATATAAATGATGAATATATATTATATTTATTACATAATTATTATTTTTAAAATATAATATATCATTTACATTCTTAACCATTCACAAGTTAAAAAATATTATAATGTCGCTCGTGCGTATGTGTGGGCTACCACCTCCATGAAGCGATGTGATGCATTTTTCATTGTTAAAATTTAAATAATGATTCTAAATATGTTTATAATTAATATGTATGATATTTATAACATGATTAATATTATTTATATGATGGAACCATTATAAAAATAAAGGACTTAAACTACTGAATTGAGACTTACATGAAAAATGAAACAGTTAACACTCAAAAATAAGGATTTTAATAAACATAATTTTTTAAAAATATTTTGAAAGAATAAAAGTGGATCATATATGATATTATAATTATATATTTTTTTATGTTATAAAATTATAAAAAAATTAAATTTATTATACAAGAGCTTAAATCACTTACGAGTCAAGTCAAACTTAAGGTAAGGGGTTTCCATTGCAATGTTATTTATTTGGGATTATTTATATTTAGATTTCCTTTGGGAAAATTATAAGATAATAATATTTTAAAGAATATATATTTTATTATAATTTTTTATGTTTAGTTTTACATGTTTTTACTACATTTCTTCTCTTTTTGGTTCAACAATCAAAAAATTAATTTACACGTATGGGATTTTATTTAAAAAAAATTGTTGTAATGTTTTCTTTCCAACTCTTTTTATTACATATTGAGGTTCTTTCAAAGGTTGCAATAATTTCTTATTTACTCTTCAAAGGTTGATAAATTTAATTTTTTACTATTTAATATTTTATTTAAAAAGGATTAAAAAGTAATATGTTCAACATTTATTGTACATGTTATTTCCATATTTTTACAAAATAATAAAAAAAAAATTTTATCGTATACGAATTGACTTATATATCCCACCATCATAGCTATTATAAGTTTTAAAGATTAATTTAAAAATTTAAACATTTATTTTCAAATAAAACAATTTTCTTAATATTTTGGATATTTTTATTTAAAATGATATTAGATAAAATGGGTATTATTTTCTTAAAGGAATGAAAATAATTTTGATAATTGGCTTATATCTCTGTTCTTACATGAAGTTACAAGGAATTTATTTTTAATTAAATGCATATATTTTCTTTTCTAAAGGATTTTTTCTACAAGACCATTATTTACAATGAATCAATGGGTTTCTATCATCCTTTACTTATAATGGATTATACCTTATTTTTAGATCATTCACTTTCATGTGATCATATTATCTATCACTCTTCATTTTTCATTAGACATTTTTTCTATAATTCATGTCTAAATTTTTAATATCATGGATGAATTTAGAAACATTTATATTAATTTGATTATGTTTCAACCACATACTATTTCTATATGTGGTATCAGTTAAAGGAATATTATTAAGTAAGTTATTTCATTTGTTGGGGAAATATTGATATGACGTATTCTTGATTCGGTACGAATAATTTTTGACTTATAAATCATTTTGGAAATGAATCATATTGATTGTTCAAAATGTTTTAAATTAATAGGATATTAAAATAATGGGTGGGGCCCAGCTATAAATTAACCATCGATGCATCGACAAGTCACATGAGATAAAATAGTATGGATTCTGTATTACATGGATATCTAGTTTACACCTATCCATTGATTATGAATGATATCTTGGTTGAGATTCCTTGATAGTAAGATCCATCATGTATTTGTTGAGAAGCATTGATCATGAGTATATCGAATTGTGTATTTCATTTATTAAGAATTAAGTTTCTATTATCCATGTGGTTGTTATGTTGATATTATCCATGGATGTTCATTGAACTCAAGTTGTTGATTTAATGGAACGTGTTTTGATTTTCCACTTTACTATATCAATTATTCCATATTTACTCATGATATATTTTATTGTAAGTAACTCTTACTGAGAATCTAAGCTCAACCTTTATTTTTTCCCTTTCCACGGGATATGAAGAAGGATATTGTGATTTATTTCAAGGATGCAAGAATGTTTCGTATTCTATGTTTTTTCTATTTCAAATGTAATATGGGAATCATGTATGTATCTAGTTTTTCAAGATTTATTAACTAATCACTAATACATGGGGAGATACCTTGTATCATTTACCAATGTAATAAAGTAAACATTGGATCCAGGTTACTATATTTGGGGTATTATAATGCCTCTATGTCAAAGTGTGTTGTGTAAAGTTATACAAGAATGATTTTTGTGTCAAAATTTTCTCATTTGTGTGTAAAAGAAACTTAGATAACCAATACAAATGTAAGGTTAGTCTCTATATCATGTAAAGATAACTCATATCATGTAAGGGAACATTTATCTCATGTAAGGGTATGATTGAGAGGGGTTCAGTGGTGATCAAAATGGCTTGAAAATGGTGAAAACATAGTAGAGCTAGGAATTTTGGTTTGAGTGAGAATTGCGAGCATTTTGGTAACCATGGTAGAATTATGGAAGTTTATAGGAAGTTTTGGGTTACTCAAAATAGGTCTTAGACTGAGACTACATCATTTTCATTCTAATGGGTATTCAAAATGATCAGTTTTTAGGCACTATGTCATTGTGGAAGCCTTATTCATGCCAGGTGTCGAGTGTTCTAGTGATGAAGAGAAAATGAATAGGGATATTAAAATAATTTAATAAAGATATTATTCCAAATTTTTAGAGTGGTTTTAAATGTATAATTATATTTATTTTTATGGAGTAATAGGTATAGACTATATAGACACCATGGATGAATATTAATACTTTTTAAAGTTTATTTAAATTCCACTAACCATATATTTTTTTTGAAAATATATACAATATATATATATATATATGTGTGTGAATTTAAAATTGGTTCCCTATATCTGAATTTTTACAGGATCATGTGGTAAAAGAAGAAAAAAAGATCATAGATCATTTTTTGGAGGAGTTATTTGAAAATAAATGGGTTTATTGAATGGATACATGTCGTGATCAAATAGAATGGAGAAACATGGTTTAGTTTACACAAAAATTAAAAATACATAAAGGGGGTATTTAATGGATAAGTAATGGATAAAAGGGATCCTTGAAAGGAATAAAGGAGTGAGAAACACACTAAAGATCTGATTTTATAATTAAGGAGAGAAAATGAGAAGTAGAATTACAACACCCTTTTTGTATTGGTGTTATTTCTTGAATGATTTTGTTAGTAGAATTTATGTTTCACAATAATATATCTCCTTGCCATGAATAGTTATTAAGAGAATAAGAAGATTAATTTCACCTAATATTGGCAGTGATCCCTTCTCAAAACCCTATAACAACCCTATTATAGAATCTTAAAACCCGGAATAATCTACACAACATTGGTGTTATTTGGGATGAGGGAACACAAAACAGATTACTTATAGTTCATATAATTTATTATCTAATACAGTGGATATTTAAAAATCAAAATTAAAGAATCTTTCGGTCATCCATCCCCCAGGACTTCAAAGACCATAATAGGGAAAACCTCACACCTCAGTCACCACATCGAGTCATCCTTCATCTTAGATTCCTCTAATACCAAACACTCAATGATTATCTTTTCAAAAAATAAACACAATCAAGTAAATTATGAACACACAAAAATATAATCACAAAATTTCAAGAAAGGGATTATGTGGTTCAGACATTCATCCTACATCCACAAGGGACCAACATCATATCTTTCAATCTTAGAAAGTACATCTGAGTTACAAGAGATGTTCAATATCCAACAACCCTGCCCAGATCATCCAAATAAATATCCCAAATTCCATATAAAGTTACATATTCTAGTTATCCTCATCTTGGTCCTATTCCATCTTAATCTTAGCCTCCAACAACTAGATTCACGGAGGTGTTCTCTTTTTGGATCCACCTCAGCCTTCAGGTATGGCTCTTCTAGCTTATGTTCGTTATCAGTCATTTAACCCTCTGACCATATTGACTAATGGCCTTCATATAGTGTCTATAATATTCATATAGTTAGCACTACCATCCAATATATATAGTAATCCCTCTATTTCACTATGAAACCTTTGATTGAATGTAGCAATGGATTCATCTACCATTAACACATATTTAATAGTGCATTATATCTTCTGCTCCACATTGATGCCTTGATTAACATTTCCTTTGAAAGGAAAGTCTACACCTCTTACCATCACTAACTTCAAATAATCCTTGAACTTAAAAACCTACTTCAACAGTCCTATAGAATTTCATTCGGATACTAGTGGATTCACCTACAGTTCTCCTCTCTACATCCTTCAGATCCATGACTAACTCTCTGAGTACATTATTCTATAGATATTCTTCCTTAGCATTCTCATACTCGACCTCCACTATACTTCATCTGCTAAACTGGTCTATCCAAATGTTGTTGTTAAACTTTCAATGATCACACACCATCCATAATACATAAATTAATCTTACACCCTGAGGTTCCCATAAAAATTCTATTTAATTGATGATACTACTTCCAGTGAATTAAATCGTCCACCTCCTGAACTTCTGATGAGGTTACATCAGTTTCCTAAAACCAAAATTTTATTGTGCTAGTGCATTGCCTCCATTTGGATCCTATCAAGGGTTATTACCGGTGACTAAACTTATGTAGCTCTGAAACTTGACCTATAAAAAAATTTCACATCAAATCTAATGAACTCCCACATAAGAATACTTTTTATAGGTTTAGTCCAATAATCTCCCACTTAAATACCATTCTCATTCTCACACCAAAGTCCCTCTGTCCAGTTTTAGTTTACCTACCTTCCCTATAAAATTCATGTTTCTTTATTTCATGATCCTTCTGATTATATAGTATTCTACCAAAGAAACATTTCATTACTTTGGAAAAAACAATCTTCCATTCATATGAATCAATAAAAATCATTTAAATTATTCTAAGGAGTTAAACCAATTCAAACAGGAAGTAATTTCTCCTCCTCCAACTTTTTTGAATTTATGATCAACAAACTATGGCATGAACCAAAATCACGAACCTTTTCTTTTGGATGTATTCTTATAACAATATAATCAAATACTTATATTTTAATAGATTTATGTACACAAAAATCCAATAACATCATCAAATTTGACCTCCATGTGGTACTACTATAAAGTCACATGTCATCGACATTGAGAACTCCCACTAAAACTTTTGATATATAAAATTATGACATTTTTAGTCCTTTTCTCTCACCACTATGATTGTTCTCGATACTTTAAGGATCCCACCTCCATTTTATAAGTCCTTATGATGCTACGATAATCTTATAAAAATTATTCCACAAAGTTAATAAACCCTTGAAAAGAAACATGCATCAAGAATTTGTGTATGTATTTTCTCTAGCTTCAGTGTAGCCCAAGTCATTATCTTCTAATAGAATATAGATGAGAAAACAATTGTATATCCAATTGAATATTTTAATAATCCTTTATAATTTCAACCTCCAAAACATAAAATCTTGATCTTCATTATCACCTCCTATACCAAATTTCAGTCTATTTACATCATGTTTATTTTATTTTCATTAAAGGAACTTTAAAGTATAACAAATTTCTATAATAGATTCCAATTAAACATGAACATCAGTTGATATCGATGAATATTGCACTCTCTTCCACCAAGTTCCTGGAATAATTCTTATGACTTAGAAATTATCATTATTTTCACTCTCTCACTCTAGTGTTATTAAGAAAAACTATCCTCAAATTCCATATTCTGGACATCTAATCCTTGGAATTATAGCACTCATTCTATTTTTCACCTTTTTTCTTTAAAACATATCTACACCTTTTATAACTATGAATCCTCCTAGAATGAATTCCCCAAATTTCTTATAAATTTATCTTACTTTTTTATGATCATATTTTGTTGAAAATGGGTATTTTTATGCACCACATCTTATTCTTAACATGGGATCAAGTGAACACTTCATGAATTTTTAGTCACCATCTTCAGCTATGTATTGTGAAACCTCTGGAATTTAAAATTCTGATAAATAGACATTTCAATATTCCACCAATTTTTCATCGCTTAACTAAACTCACCTGTGAAATATCCTTCCAAGAACATGCATCATCTCTAATTACTACATTAATAATAATCCATGTGTTTATTTTTATATACTTTTAGATAATTTTACTTCTAATTGATTTCTTTTTCCAGTGAAACAATGAAGTATCTAGTATTAGAAAAACCTAATCCTCTAAGATATATAATTTCCACCATCATATTGTCATACCATCCTTTGGGATTTCAATAATATTCCACTAAGATTACTAATGCCACCTAATAGATATAACATGATGAATAACTATAAATATCCCAACACCATTAGTTCAAAGCTAGTGGTTACTTTATTACATTGGAACTAAATACAAGCAATTATATCCCGAAGGACTGAATAGTTTAGTAGTCTTGGTGAACTAGATACATACTTTAATTTCAAATGAGATATAAAAAAAGAATAAAATATAGAATTCTATTTGAGAACACCATTATTAAATTTATTAAATTCCTATATATCAATCATAATACACTTCATTTCATATTGAGGAAAGTAAACATATGAAAGGGGTGATCTCATATGCTCAATAACGGTAATTTTAAATCATAATCTAACATGAATAGATAACGAATAATTAATATGGAAAGGAAAATATCTGAAAGGACTTTTAATTAAATTGTTAATATGATTATGAAGAATAATATGGTAGGAATTATTGATGATCAATTAATCCCATATAATCAATCACATGAGCATGAAACTTGTCAATGGATATTCTAACTAATAAAATATTCCCATGGATATCAATAACTGATATCATAATTATGGAATACATATTTTAGAATGTATAAAATATATCTTTGAGACCTCATTCAAAGACATATATATCATCAAGGAATCATTCCATGATATATTACAAAAATAGTTAAGGCCTCAGCCAAATGCACAAGCTATTTTTCCTCTTTAGACCTATCAATGCATCGAGGTGATATAGTGGGCTACTCTCATCACTTACTAAGTATAATTCATTCATTATATGAAAGTTTTGAAACATAATCAAAATACACATTATTATTAAAAACTATTATCTGAAATGTTAATACTTACACAAATAAATACACATAATCATAACTGATTGAGATAAATATGGTTAATGGTATCGAAATTATGCATCCCTAGTTTATAAAAATTAAAATAATGGGTTTTTTCCATGATTTTTCATTGATGAATAAAAATACAATAAAAGGCCATTAAAAACTTTCTTTAGGAAAATACCCTTTTCCCTTTGAAAATAACTTTTAAAAAACAAACAATTTCTAGAATATTATGGAATATGTTTTATTTAAAAATAAACTTCATATATTTTTGAGTAATCTTAAAAACATTTAGTGGTAATGAAAGTGGTAAATTTTGTTCATGTCGTATTAGTTAAAAGCATTCTTTTTACATTATTGTAAAAAGATCAAAAGGTACCTCATTTGGAAAATGACAAGAAGATTCCCTTCAAGACATTATTTAAAAAGTAAAAAATGGGTAAAAATGTCTTTAAAAATAATTTTTAAAATTATTAAATTATATTTGAAAATATTTTAAGAAAATATTGATATGGAAGAAAAAGGATTTTCATCCGAAGAGAGAAACGAAGTAATCTTTTCTTAAAAAGCATTTTAATAATTGTTTTATATACCAAAAAGAGGTAAATGGTACTATTACTTGAATATTTCATGACTAAATATTTTAGGATATAATATATTTTCTTTGATATATAAATATCAGTGAATTAACCCATGGAATACTTAAACATAAGTAATCAGGAATAATGGTGAGATTGTGAAATAAACTCTTACCACTTGGGTGTCTTTTGAATCATAATCCCAATGAAATAAATAAATTTGGATGAAACTTTAAATAACATGAAGAATAAAGTATTAATGATATAAAATATCAATGTTTTATTATATACACCACACAAAAGAAATAATTTTTTTAATATGGAATATGTCTCATAAAAGTAATAGTGAGACAAGAAACCCTGACCTCTGGTCCGACTTAATTTTCATGTTTCATAACTTATTGTATAATAAATATAGATTTATTATACATATATTATAGAACCATATTAATATATATCATGACATATATGATCTACATATAACCATTTATCACTCATTTATTAAAAATTCTTTATTAAAATCATTGTTCCATTGATAACTAATTTATTTTTCATGTATGATTTGGTTCGATAGTTTGGGTCCTTGTACATTGATCATGGTTAAATAATATTCAGAATTTTAGTAATGAAATAAATATAATATATATTAATTATATACATATTTATAGTCTTTCATAATATTTTATATATAGATTAATGAATTACATCGTTCATGGAGACGATACGTCATACATAGAGGTAAACGTTGTTTTCATTTTTTGACGGATGAAACGAAAGATATTTAAATGAAAAATAAATTTTATAGAACCAGTATTATAACATATATATCATATTTATTCACTAAATATATCCTTTTTACCATCTTCATAAATCATAAATTAAAATTGGATTGCATCGTTTCGTGGATGTGGTAGTCCACACGTACGCACGAGTGACGTTAACATTGACCAACAGATTGAAAGGTAAGAAATTATATATAATATTATCATTAAATAATTATAATTATGTTATAAATATCATATATATATATATAATAAAAACAACATAATTATCATCTATAAAATATGGTATTGAAAAATGAATTGTATCGCTACATGGAGACGGTAAGTCGTACGTATACACGAGTTATACTTTCACTTTCCATTTGATGGGAAAGAGGGTGGATGAAAGTGGTTTCATAATCATGATAAACTTTTAGTATATTTAGGATTATTATTTTACAACTTTATTATAAATACTATATAATTAGAGTGGGTAAAATAAGAAGTAAAAATTGAAAGTGATCAGTTAAGGAAATTACCACTCCTTTGAAACAACTCCTCTAAATCTCCTCTTAAGGGACCTGGGGTTGGTATTTTTGGATGAAACGAACCTATATAATATTAATAAGAAATTTTATAAGATACTTTTTATGTATTTTTTATTCTATAAGGCTCAATGTGCAGTAAAGAAGTAGGGGTGGTGGTGCCCTTTTATAATTGAGGTGAGCGTCACTTTTGGAATTTCCTAAAAGGTTAAATTATAATAAAGTCATTATCAATTCATAATCATCCAAATGAATAGTTATTAGAACATATATTATCATATGGTTGAAATTGAATCATAAAATAGAGTTTTTATAGGTTTTTTGGTGTTTTAAACCTGATCATTTGGTTTAACCCCTTAGTTAACCTATTTTAACATTAACCGTGGTAACATTCTTTTCACTCTTAAAAGTGTTTAATTTTACATATAAGGTGAAAAATGGATCATAAATGGAAAATAGATAGCATTTTAAACCATATATTATCCAACTTATCATATTTAAAGGATCATTTTTAAATAATTTAATAAGATATTATTTTTATAAATTATAATTAATGTCAATTCTGACACTATTCCTTTAATTTGAAATAAAATATATCAAGAAAAAGTTTAATTCAGAATAAAATTCATTTAAAAAATATTATATGTCATATTAATCAAAAATGTTTATAAAACACTATAAATCACTCAAATTATATCACTTTAAATATTTTTAATATCATTTATTTTATTTTCCTTTAAATTGAATAAATATTATATTAGTGTTGCACAAGATTTTAAGGTAATTATATAATAAATTATAATCATGAATATAGTTTCATTATTCACAAACTTGACATTTATATTCATTCATAACTTTCTTTTTTCACTATTTGGACATATAACAGATATTTAAAACTAAGAGAGTGGAATTTTGTAACTCTCTTTGATTTAAATATTATATTGATCATTTTCATGGATAAGTGTCCATTAACAATGTTTATTTTGAGACTAAAGTGATAAGGGTTTAATTATTTTAATATAATAAAAATTATTATTATATATTATGACCTTATCACTGATTTTTAACATAGATTCATTGGACTTACCCTTTACCAAGGTGATGAATTTTACCATAGATACTATTCATGTTGACCAAAATAAAATGGGAATATTTACAAAATTTTAACATCTTGATTCCAAATATGTAATAAATTTTTTTAAGTTCAAAACCTAAAACTAGTATAATTTAATTTAAAATCAAAACACAAAGAAAATAACTTTTTCAAAAAAAATGACTTTTATGTATAAAAATGTTTCATATACCAAATTCAATAATAAAATTTATTCCAATTAACTTAATTAAAATATTGATAATATAATAGAACTAATTTTAGTTTTAAATAATTTTAAAACCAAATTTATCTTATAAATTTCTGATATAATAAAACAATTTTCAATAAAAACTATATTTTTAATATTCATTAGAAAATCAATCTTTTCATAAAAATATAAAAATTTCACCCCAAGATAATTTTTATATTTTAATTTTAAAAATAAAATTATTTTATGAAAATATAATTTAAACAAGTTCTATAAATTAATTATAGTATTTTCTCACAAAAATAATGAAAATACATTTTTGAAAAAAAACATATTTCATAATCATAAAATAACTTTACTAAAAATTGAGTGCTTATATCATGAGAATTAATTAATGAATTTTTATTTATTAGTTCCTTTATATCTATTTCACAATTTTTTAATATTATGCATACCTTCTAATTCAATGGATATGTTATAAAGGGCATATTTAAATAATATTTTGTGGTTCTTTTAAGCTTGGTGTTCCATATCGTGCATGTTATCAAACCTAATATTCTTCTTTTCAAATATAATGGTGTTACATTACCCCATTAAATAAATTAAATCCTTGAAATTTGAAGTTATTCTTAGTAATCATAGTTTAACTTATAAAAAATACTTTTTTTTAAATATCACATCATAAAATGGGTTAATAAAACTTCCTCTTGAAAGGTGGGAAAGAGAAATTATAAGGTCATCTTGAATAAAACATCTTTAGGGTTAAAAATATGAAAAAAATTGTGTGAAGTCAAAATATGGACATGGAAGAAAAAAATAATTCCTAATGATTAATAGATAGTGATTGAGAACATTTGCATTTGAAAGTTAACCATCACAAAACCATAAATCTATGATGGGTTAAAATTCCATTGATTTCCTAGTAAGAAAAGTAAACAACTGATGTTTTTATTACAAGATATATTTCATAAATTCAAGGTATTATTTTACTGTCCTGAAAAAGCACTCAGGAAGATAAACTTACTTGATTAATTCCAATTTCATAGTAACAATCTCATCCTTTGGTAGTTCTTTAATAAATCTACACTTCAACTTTTATACTAGGAAATATATATTCAAGATGAATTTTTTTTATTACTAAATCACTAAAATAATATTTTGACAAAGTATAAGATCAATAAGTCATTCCTTCAGCCACTGAACATTTACCAAAACCAAAAAATTTAGAACAGTTTATCCAATATAATAAATCATAATTTAACCTCAAATAATATTATCCAATTTTTAACTCAATCTATTCCATAAGTAGTTGACCATGAGGCTCCACCAAAATATGTTTGGAAAAATTCAAAAATACAAAAAATTTAGGAATAAGGCCACTAAATATCTAAAATCAAATTATCATTAATCTCCCAAGAAGTGACTCATAACTTTACATGTAAATACCTTGATCACGTGGTAATAACTTGAATCACTATAAAACCTTAATTTAAACATGCATACTTCTAAGAATCAAATTTCTCTTATTCCTTAAATAAAATCATCTATTTTTCAAATATATTTCATAAATCTATAAAAAATGTAGTAAAATTCATCATGAATTACTTTGTCATCAAAACATTAACAATTTTTAAGGCCTCTAATAGTATCCCATTTACTTCATCAATTCCAAATAACTCAACATCAGGAACATATTAAGGATTATCTTTCCCGTATTCATGTATTCTTCAAAAATATCACATTACCACAGACTCACTTTTCTTGGTTATCCGTACCATTCAACATATGCTTTGAAATCCTTATAGAAAATTTATTATATTATAATCCTTATATGTTTCATTATTCTTATAACCATAATATCATTGATAAAAATATTCTACAACATAATTTTAGAATCCAAATACATAATTAATTTAATTATTCCACATTGGTAGTAGTAATAGCATAAACTTCACCTTCATTCCATATCCTCTTCTAAGGTATATTCCCTTAAAACTTGGGTAATTTGTTTGTATAGTGCCCCTTCTCTATATAGTTAAAACACTAATTGTTAATGTTCTCTTTATTTCACTTAGATTCACATGCCTTATGGAACTTCTCTTTACACATGAAGCAAACTCATATTCCCTTAAATAAAGTATCTGGGTATTTCTTTCCACAATTATCATGTGTGGGAAAATACTTCTTTCTCTTCTTCCCCTTCTCTATTTTTTTCTCTTTCATCCTTTTCTTGTTTTTCTTTAATTTAGAGATATATGAGTTGGATAATTATTTATCTGTATTGATAGAACATGATACTATAATTTCATATGATGATAGTTTTTGGGATACTATTTTTCATTGAAGTATTTTATTTAACCCATCAAGTAAACAGACAATATTATTCTTTGGGCTATGTATGTAGTCCGCGACATGCATCACTAAACTCGTAATTTTGGATTCATGCTTAGAAAAATTTTCATCTCCCTTTTGTATCATACTCAATAATTCTCTTTCAATATCCACTTCTTGTTCACATGGTAAATATTTTTACAAGAAAATTTCCTTAAAATACTTCCATTTCACGCTCCTTATTTCTTCCTTATCCTTAGTGTTTTGAATTAGTGACCATCATTGATCCGCATCCCTTAAGAGGTGATAAACTGATAAGAAAACATTCTCCCTTTCATTACTTAACATGGAAGGAATATATTCTCTAAGTAACTTATCCATTTCTCAGCTAAAAATAAATTTTTATTTTTATTTAATGATGGACATCGTTTATGCATGACTTAGTCTAACATTTTTACACAGCATTGTGGACTCATAGTCTTCTCTATACAGGCATGGTTATTAGTCAGAACCTGAGTCAACTACCCCAATATTGGTATACTTTTATCAACTCCATATATATCTCTAACTTTATATATTTTCTATGAAGAAAATCACTACATGTATTACTTTAATTGATATGGTTTTCCTTCATTATATTAGGATATATTTCTAAATAATTTCATACACTGGATTGGATCATAACATTATGATCCATAATGTATAATTTTAAAACAAGTGATGTACTTAACATAAATTGAAAATTTATGTATAGAAAATCTCAAAAATCATAATCTTGGTTTCTTTCGGAATATCTACAAGGTTTTTCATACAGTTAGGTTCGCTAATATATTTTCCCCTAAATCTGGTTCTCAAGGTTTCTACTAAAAATAATCTGATACAACTATAAATACCCAGAATATAGTATTCCAAATTTGGTGTTTACTTTATCACATTAAAACTAGATACAAGAGATCACATCCTAAAGGACCAAATAGTTTAGTAGTTGTAGTGAACTAGATACATACTTGAATTTCACATTTCATTTGAAAACATATAATATAAGATAGTTTCTTCTTGGAGAACACCATTATTCAATTTATTATATCCCTACATATAAATTATAATATACATCTTAGAAACTTGGGAAAAGGAAACATAATAAAGGGGTGAGCTCATATTCTAAGTAAGGGTAAGCGTACATCAGAAGCTAGCATGAATAAATAATTAATAATAAATATGTAAAGGTAAGTATCTAAAAACACATTTCATTTAATCAATAACATGATAAGGAAGAATATTATGGTATGAATAAATTAAGATCAAATAATTCCATATAAATAATAACACGATCTTGAAACTTATCCATGGATATTCTAACTTATCGAATAATTGCATAGATATAAATAATCGATTTTATAATGATGGAATGTGTAATGTCATATATCTGAAATATATCATCAAGGCCTCATTCCAAGACATATATACCATCAACGCCTCATTCAAAGACATTTAATAAATGGTTAAGGCCTCGACCAAATACCCAAGCTATTTTGTCTCATGAGACCTACTGATGCATCAAGGGGATATAGTGGCCCATTCCCGTCACTAACTAAGTCAAATTAGTTCATCATAAAAATGGTTGAATCATAATAAATATTCAAATAAATATTTAAAACTATAATATAAAATCTTAATACTTTCCCCAATAAATAAACATAATCATAACCCATCTAGAGTAATGTGGGGAATGGTATAAAAATAGTACATCCTCAGTCAAACTGATCATGTACCATCCAAAGAAATATTAAGGATGGTATCATTAAAAAATATACCCATTTTACCATAATTAAAATAAGTTTTATTGTCATTTATTAGTATAAATACCATAAAAAGGTCATTAAAACATTTTTTAGGAAAATACACTTTTCACGTTGAAAATAAATTTTAAAAACTAAAAAATTACAAAATAGTAGAGAAATATTTTCATTGAATATAAATTTTTAAAATTATATATAAATATTTAAATAATTTATCATTTAAAATAGAGGAATTTTTTGTTCATTCCATATAAGATAAAAAACATTCTTTTCACACTATTATAAAAAGGTCAGAAATTACCACATTCGGAAAAAAAAAGAATATTCCTTTCAAACCATTTTGTAAAAATTAAAAAATTGATAAAAATTCCTTTAATAAATCATTTTTATAAATCTTAAAACATTTTCGATGTTTTTGAGAAAACATGGATATGTAAGAAAAAATGATTTTTGATCAAAGAGAGAAACATAGTCATCTTTTCTTAAAAACATTTTCACAATCATTTTAAGTAACAAAGAGATAAAAACTGTACCATTACTTAAAACTTTTATGAATAATTAGTGTATTGGAAAATATATTTGGTTTGAGATAGAAATATCAATAAATTCCTTCTTGGGATACTTAAACATAAACAATCCTAAATAATGATGATATTGTGAAATAAACCCTTACCACTTGGGTATCTCTTGAATCATAATCCCCATAAAAGAAATAAATTCAAATAAAAATTTAAATAAAATGAAAAAAATATATATTCATGATATAAAATATCAAATGTTCAGTATATACACCACATAAAATAAATAAGTGGTGAGTATGAAATATGTCTCACAGAAGTAAAAGTGAGATGATAAACCCTTACCTCAGACCTGAATTCCTTCATATGTGTTTGAACATCCTATAAAAAAATATATGTTTATTATAAATCTATTATAGAACCATATTAAGATATATCATAAAATATATTATTTACTTATAACCTTTTATCACACATTTATTAAAAATTGTTTATTAAAATCAGTGTTCCAGGTGATAACTGCTTCATTTCTCATGTATGTCTCGGTTCATTATTTTTTGTCCTTTTACTTTTATCATGGTTCCATAATCTTAAAAATATTAATAATGATATAAATATAGTATAAATTCATTCTATACATATTTATATTCATCCATAAAAGTTTTATATTGAAGAATGAATTACACCGTTTGTAAGGAAGACATGTCGTACGTACGAATGAATGTTGTTCTCATTTATCAAAGGATGTAATGAAATTAATGTAAATGATAATTAAATTTTACATAAAAATTATTATATCATATATATAATATATATTCATTAAATATATCCTTATTTACATCTATGTAAAACATAAATGAAAAATATATCACATCGTTTCGTTGGTGGAAGTCTACACATATGCAAGAGCAACATTATCATTTTTAAATGGAATGGAAGGTAAGAAGGTATATATGATATTATAATTATATAAGAATAATTATGTTATAATTATCATATATTAACATTAAAAACATCTATATTCCCATCCATAAAATATGGTAATGAAAAATGAATTGTATTTCTACGTGGAGATGGTAACCCGTATGTATGCATGAGCCAAACTTCCACATCCCATTTGATAGGAAAGAGGGTAGATAATTGTGGCTAAATAATCATAATAATAATTAATTATATATAATTTAATTATATTTTAATTTTAATAAAAATACCATAGTTTTATATGATCTAAAATAAGAAGTGAAAAAGTCATCAATTTAGGTGATTACCTCTCCTTTGAAAGAACTCATTTAAGTCTCTTCTTAAGGCTCCTAGGGCTGATCATTTGGGATGAATAAAAAATATTGATTTTGTATAAGGAATTTTATAATGCAAAATTTCAATATTTGTTCAATCTATATGGATAATTTTTGTGTAAATAGGCGAGGGAGGAGGTTCTTTTTTATAATACATGTGAGGGGCACTTTTTGGAATTTCATAGATGATTAAACAATAATAAATTCATTATAAATAAAAATGTATACAAATGGATAGGAATTAGAACATATGGTATGATATAGTAGAAATATAATTAACCAATAAAGATTGGATGGGTTTTATAGTGTTTTAAACACAATCATTTAGTTTAACACCTTAGTTAACCTATTTTAACATTTACTATGGTAAGACATTTTTCACTCTTAAAAGTCTAAAATTTTACATATAATGTGAAAAATGGTTCATAAATATACAAGAAAAAAACATTTAGACCATTTATTTTCCAAATTATCCTTTTTGAATATTTTAATTATTTTTAAATAATTTAATAAATTATTATTTTGATAAATTATCATTAAAGTCAATTTTGATACTATTCATTTATTTGACTTCAAATACATCGAGAAAAAGTTATATTTATAATATAATTCATTTTAACATCAATAGTATGTCATATTAATAATAAAAATTCATGGAGAATAGTAAATCACTCAAATTTTATCACTTTTAATATTTTAAATATCATTTATTTTATTTTTTTTATTAATTGAATAAATATTGTATTAGCGTTTGAAAAGAATTTAAGGAAATTATATAATAATTAAAAATTTAAATAAATTATTATCATGAATATAATTTTATTATTCAAAAAATTGAAATTTATATTCATTCATAACTTTTTTTCCTGTGGACGCGTAATAGATATTTAAAACTAAGAGAGTGACATTTTGTAACTTTAATTCATTTAAATATTTTATTGGTCATTTTTATCAACAAGTGTCCATTAAACATTTAAATTTCAAGCCTAATGTGATAAGGGTATAAATAAATTCATATAATAAGAATTAATATTAAATATTATGAATTATCAATTAGTTTTAAACTAGATTAATCGGATTCACCCTTTACTATGGTGATGAATTTTACCATGGTAACTATTCATATTGACCCAAAATAAAAGGGGCCTATTTTCCAAATTTTAAAATAATAAATAAAAATATGGAATCAACTTTATTATATTCAGTAACTATAATTGTAATTATTTAATTTAAAATCAAAAAAATGCAAGGAAAATAATGTTTCAAAAAATGGTTTTTTCTGTATAAAAATGTTTTTATACCAAATTCAATCATAAATTAATTAAAATGAAATTAATTGAATTATTAATAATATAATAGAACTAATTTTATTTTTTAATCATTTTAATACAAAATGGAACTAGTAAATTCCTTAAATAAAATTATAGTTTTCACAAAAAAAAGATATATTTCACTATTCACTGGAAAATCAATCCTTTCAGAAAAATATGAAAATTTCACCCCAAGATAATTTTGATATTTTGATTTAAAAAATGATATTATTACTATAAAATATAATTTACCAAATTTTGAGGAATTAATTATAATATTTTATCACAATAATAAATAAAATCATTTTTGAAGAAAACGTATTTCGAAAGCATAAAATAACCTTATATAAAATTGAGTACTTATTCCCAAAAATTTAATAAATTAATTTGTATTGGTTTATTCCTTTATATATATTTAATAATTTTTTTAATACTATTTATACCCTCTAATTTAAATTCTATTTTATAATGGCCAAGTTTAAATAGTATTTCATGGTTTATTTAAGCTCAATGTTGCTTGTTGTGTAGGTCATCAAACCCAACTTTCTTATTCTAAAATATTAGGGTGTTATAATAAATCTTGTAGCCATGAATAATTTTGATATCCAAACAACCCATTGGTACCATCTCCATCTTTTGGTGACATATTTTTGTAACTTGATAGACCACCTAATCATAAAGAACCATGCAGTCTTCCAGCCAAGCTTCTTCTTAGTCCATGAAAAATTGATCCACTAAAACAGCTCTACACCTATTCTCTGATACCACTTGTTGTTATCTGACATCCAAATAAACACACCATCTAATACCACTTTTGGGGGGTAAGGGTACAAAAAACTAATCCCTAGTAGTTCATACCACCAGTTCCCTGGTAAATCACAACTTCAAACACTAAAAGCAAGGAAGCTTATAATCATCCATCCTCTATGACTTTAAATAATGAAACTATAAAGATCGTGCACTTCAATCACCACATCGAGTAATCCTTCATTTTTGATTCCTCCATTATTATTCACTCCATGATTCTCTTTCCAAAAAATTTAAACATGATAAAGTGCATTATTAACACACACATGCAAGAAAAAACTAAAAACATAGTCCACACAAGGGATTACAGTGTTTAGACTTTCATCTTATATTCGTGGGATAATTGAAGAGACTCTTACATTCCATTATAAGTGCATATATATTACAAGGGATGTCCAACAACTAATAACCCTACCCAAATCACTAAAATAAGTCTCTCCAATTCTATGTGTAGTTTCATATTATAGTTCTCCTTCTCATGGTCCTCAACATTTATAATTTCAACCATCGACACCTATATATACATAGGTGCACTTCTTCCAGAGCATCCTCAAACTTTTGGTCTAGCCTCGTCGTCTTCTATCATTCATCAATCATTCATCTCTCTGAACATGTGGATCAGTGGATTTTATAGATGGTCCCAACTATTCATCAATTCAATACTACCATCTAATAGTTACAATCTTCCCTCCATTACATTTTGAAAGCAACAATTACCTAAAGTAATGGATAAATCAACCAATAACACCCAGTTAATAGTATATTCCATCTTCTTATCCATATGGGTTCCTTGATGAAAATTTCCTTTGTCAATAAATCTCTCATTTTCTACCAGTAGTGACTTCACATAATCCATGAACATAAACACTTGCGTCACTGGTCTTCTAGACTTCTATTCAGTTATTAGTAGCATACCCTATCATTTAACACATATTAATCTTCATATCCATGACTAAATCCCAAGTACATGATTTAGTATATATTATTCTTTAACAATATTATACTTGGTCGTTATTATACATCAACCACTAAAATAATACATTCAAATACTAGTAATAAACTTCTAATAATCACACATTATCCAGTGTACATAAATTTATCTTAGACCCTAAGGCTCCCATTAAACTTTTGTTCAACTGATGGTCCTAGTTCTAGTAAAATAACTCATCCAACTCATAAAATTTCATTAATGTTTCTTCAGATTCCTAAACTCGAACATCTATAGTTTTGGTTCATTGACACCATATTGATCCTCCTAATTGTTTTTACCAACGACTAAACTTATTTAGCTATAATTATTGCCCTATATAATATTTTTCACCCCAAACCTAATAGATATGTGTTACTTAGACTATATATTTTTTGTGAATCAAGTAAAATCTCTATATAAAATATTTACTTTCTCTGTATATAACTATATATTGTGTGTGAAATACTGAAAAGTTTATTCTTTTCTTGTTAACCATGGATAAATATCCTTAAAAAGGGAGAAAAATAAAGTCACACCCTAATTTACTTATCCCTTATTAGGGAATGTTGCGATATGGTTCCAACCAGGGGTATCAGAGCCATAAGTTTTAAAGATGAAATAGTCTTCAAAGACCAGTCATTGTGAAGAATGATATAAATGTTAGAGGAATTATTTTATTTGACGATAGAAATTTTCAAATATGGAAAAATAGGATGGAATATCATCATATATCTCTAGTATTAGAATTTGACATTGAAACAACTTATGTTGTGTAGGTTAGTGATGATTCAAGGTTATCTATGACTAAAGAAGATGGAAAGTAATTTGTTGTAGATGAAAAGGAAAATAATTATTTGCATAGTTCCCTATCTGATCATATTTATATAAATGTGATGTTTGTTCTATTGAAATATATATATGTGATAAACTAGTAAGTGTTTAAAAAGGATATAACAATATAATTTAAGGAAAACTCTATTTTTCTCATAAAAATTTTGATGGATTGGAGATGTATCTTGATGTACCTATGGATGGTTTATTTTATTGCATTACTGAATTTTTTGGAATGATCAGAGGTATTGGTAATGTTATGAAAGATATAAAAATTTTAAAGAATCTATTGAGAATACTTCCACCTCATTTCAATCCAGAGGTGTCGACATTAGAATAAAGAAGTCTATATGAACTCTATCTTGATGGCCTATACATCTATCATGTGGATTATGATATGAGAATCAAGTATAAGGGAACCAATAAAAAATTAAATAAATAAATATCATTTAAAGATATGAAAAAGGTAAAAACATAATGAAGGAGAAAATAAGAAAGATATTGATGATGAATTTCTCTCACTTATTTCTAGAAAATTCAAAAAAAATAGACTAAATATTTTAAGGAAAACTTACTCATGATTTTTTGAGGAGGTAAAGTGGTATAGATTGAAGCTAAGTTTTTTAAAAGGTTTTATATTGAAAAATAAGAAACTTTTGTTATGTTAAGGCCAAGATTGATTTTTCCTCCTCAAATAGATTTCAAGAAAGGAATTTCATCCACAAAGAAGTTTCAAAAAATGAGTCTAGTATTAAAATAGGAAGAGGATAATGAGGATCACCTTGAAGGGGTGGAAATAGAATTTATATTAGATGACGAATATTTAATGATAGAAATATTTTAAAGAGATAAACCTAAAAATTAGAAATCTGATGAACCTGAGGGAGTCATGGACTTAAAGATGGAGTTAGAAGAAGCTATCATTCAGTTGGATATCCAAAAAAGAAGAATAAAATAATGGGTGATTTATTGAAAAGAAATTCATATTATGTAGATCATATTTATGTAGAGATCAATTTATTTCAGGAAGTAATATATGGATAAAAATTAGACCACAATAGTACTAGAAAAGGAATTGATCACAAATAGAATATTGAGGAGGAGTTTAAAAATATTTAAGATCGGAGTATATCTCTAAAATAAAAATAATTAATATTGAAGATTTCGATAATGAATTGGTTACTCTAAAAAATCATTAAAAAGAAATCATCCCATGGTACACAAATAATAATTTTTAGTTTGGGAGCTTCCCTATTGTAAAACTCTTAAAGACGGTCAATTCAGGATCCACTAGTGTTAAAAAATACTAGAAAACCAAATACCTAGATTCATGGGTAAAATCAGTAATGGATTTGAAGACAAATACTTAAAAATTAAAGCATTAAATACTTCAATCGGGGATAAATAAAAATTTGAGATCAGTTTTAGACCTTATAAATGAAGCTATTAGTTGAAAAAAAAACATGTGATTTATTGAGATATGGAAGTGGAAAATATTTCTATGGATGAAGTGCCAATTTTATAGCATTTTTAGTCACACAATGACCTACATCCTAGAAGTTAAAAGATATATGGAAGGAAAAATTATTGATACCAAGCCAAGGTGAGTGTGACTATATTCCTCATCTAAAAGGGGTTACTCCTTTTATGGTTATTAAAGTAATTTCTATAATTGTGGACATAAATATAGTGTTTATAGGAAAATAGAAATTAGTAATGTTAAATACAAAAGACCATGGATAATGGATATGTCACAACCTCACTATATCCCTTTGAAATAACAATTACTCTCTCTTAGAAGAATAATATGAATGTTATAAATTTCCCAATGAATAAAGTAAATATGAGGTGGTATCTAACACACCAATGAATTTTTATCTTTCATGGAAAAAGAATAAGATAAAATAAAAATGTACTCTTTTACAGGTTTTTCTTAAATCCTTAAAGAATGATAGTATATGGATTATTAATATTTAATGTTAATCCAACATGATTGTAAATGAAAACCAATTAAATAATATGAAAGAAAAATATTATATAACTATGTGGTTTGGTAAGGATGCTCTTTGAAAATAAAAGTTAATGGTATAAATATGATTGCATGAGATGAACTTAAAAGTGTAGAATATCATTTGGTGAATGGTTTAAAAATATATATTTAGACTAATCTAGCTGTATGACTTATTATTTGAAGTTAAAATTCATCATGAAGGATTATTTATCAAAAACAGAACTAGATTATTATTAATGAAGGGTTGAAGAATGGGAGGAAATCTCTAATAGGTTGACAGTAGAGAAAATTCAAGGTTTCTCACTATAAATAAAGAAAAATATCTATGGAATCGTAGACTATGACATATAAATTATAAAATACTAGATAATATCTATATTCTAAATATGGAAAATGTTATTCCAAACTCGAAGCGTGATAGGCAATATATGTTTGATTCATGCATGAATGAAAATATGGTAAATAGTCCCTATAAATAGATGTTGGAACCAAATTTCATGACACTGAAGGTGTGAAAAAAGTCACGGTCGGTTCAAATCCAAATATAGATCTGAATGGCCTTGAATATTGGTTAAAAATTGTCAAAGTGGACAATTTTTCAAAGATCCTGTATAAAGATGCTTCGTGGATCAACTCGCAAACGTATCTCCTCCAAGCCATCCAATTCCATTCATGGATAATATTGAAAACATATCTCCTCTATAGTGTTCAGCTCCATTCATGGATGAGCTCACAAACATATCTCCTCTATGGCATCCATCCCCCTTCATAGATCAGCTCGCAAATGTATCTTCTCTACAGCGTCTAGGCCCCTTTGCAGGCCAAATCATGAATGTATGCCTTTCTCAACATCACTTTTTCTTTGTGGTGCCTAGTTGTTCTCTATGGCCAGCTCCACAAAACCCACTAACCTCCATACCCTATAAGTATAAAGATCACCCCCTCCCCAAACCATTGTTACTCCGACCTTTCATCTTCCTAGCTATCGTTTCACAAATCTCTTCACAAACCAAAATAAGGATCACCTAAGGTACTTAGGCTACGTGAGTTGTGTTTAATTTGGTTCTTTATAGCCCCTACTTATGGTGGGGATTCCTTTCAGATTTCTTGAGGCTCTGTGAACCATTATGCCTTCGTGGAGAACTCTTCAAATTAAGAGCTCTTTGCTAAAGCGAAGCTCTTATCCACCCAAGCCTATACTTTATAAAGAACCCTTCCTTTATGAAGGACCATTCCTTCATGAAGCAACTTTACTTTGTGAATCCCATCTCTATAAAGCCTTTTTCTTCATGAATACTTCTCTTGTGCGGCCCTCTAGGCTCGTACGGAGTGATTTCTTGGTTCCTTGAGTAGTGTTTCATACAGCATTTCCCTGCCTCATGCTTCTTTGAATAGGCATGCTAACGACTATTTAGTCTTTATATAGCCACACTAACATGATCCCCTCAACTGAACACTCCTCTAACACACTCCCTTGAGGCATTTCTTATTCCATCCCTTACCCAAGTGTAGGTTGGTGTAAGTTATGTCAGTCATAGGGGTGAGAAATGAGTCCTCATAACTAGAGTTGTAGAACATTAAACTACCAAGAACCTTTGTTCTCAACACATGACATTAAATAGTGATTTGTTTCATGCATGGTAGGACTGAGTGGACCATATAGGGGATGGGACCTGAGGCATTTTGCTTCTTTCTTTTCAATCTGTCTTCTCTCTGCCTTTGTGCTTTTTCTCCACGTGCACCTCAAGCAGTCTCCACATATGCCCCTGACCCACACCTTGATAGGGTGCTTCTAGTATGATGGCCATATCATCTCTGTACATCTAAACACCCTCCTCATGATTCCCTCTAGGATTAAGTCCCAATATCCATCTCCTCTATCCACCTCAGTGTGTAATCCCCACACAATATCCCTCATGGCCTCACCTCTCACGATACGATCATCAGTTCTGATGTTACCTCTTGTTTTCCACACTGAGCATGACTCGGGCAGTTGTAGATCAAGTGTCGACCATGACATCCTCTATGGGAAGTTAACTATGAATAAGACTTGAAATAACAAACTAAAAGTACTTTTATCCATGCCTCTTAGGTAGGGTACATAGGAAGCCTCCTTGAGGTTCAAGCCCATCCCCCATCTATCCCGACCATTTCACATCTGTTCACCTTCTTCCCGCATGCTGTTAAACTGCATTCTCGAACAACATGGATTTTGATCCCTATATTTTAAATAGGTTGGGTAGGACACCTCCATGAAGTTCAACCCAACCAATGGTAATATTTTGTGCTCACTCCTAGGGACGTACCCTCCTAATGTGACATCATTCTTTTTGGGACACATCTTCTAGATCTGACTCCATGAGGTGTTATGATCAACCTGGGTAGCTAACCATGCATAGTACCCACCCTCAATATATACTCCTCCAACCATGAGTGTCCATCTTATAATGTGTTACTAACCATACGTAAACCCCAGCATGTCTCTGGGTTATTTTCCTTTGTGTACACCTAGATTCTATTCCCTATCCTAAACTATGTGGACTTTGATTCCCTGCCACGGGGATACATAGGAAACCTCCCTCAGGTTAAATCCCATAATTCATGTCTCATCATGGTCTCTCCCCTGAAACCCTGTGTTTCAACAAGATTGTGCCTCAACCTAAGGTTTCATTTCCTTTGGGTATCATCCATGTGTCCATTCTCATGATCTGCCTCCTTACGTGACTCATCACCCATCGTAGAACTACGTTGACTTTAATTCGTACCTCCCGAGTAGGGTATGTTGGAAACCTCCTTGAGGTTCAAGAAAAACACTATCATCTTCATGTTTGTTTCACCCCATTCATCTGATCCACTTCATCAAATCATCTATCATCCATCCTAATTTTTACCCGGGCCTCCACATCCAGGTGGGATTACGCCATTCGTACGGGTAGATAACCATACATAAGCCCTAGTTATCCTCTCTATCAGCTTACCCTTATCACGGTGGGGTCACGTCATCCATTTGGGTAGTCTCAGTGCGTAAGACCCAAATCACCCTTTCAAAATACATGGGTTTTGATCCTTGTCTTCTACACAGGGTATGTATGACTCCTCTCTGAGGTTCAATGCCATCCAATGTTAAACCTTGGTGTCCCCCTCATTGGAGTCCACCTCTCGGATCCACCCTTTATGGTGTCCCAATCAGCCTTCATAGAGTAAAATCTTCCCTCTTTGGGACACGCCACCCAGGGTCTGTCCCCATTAGGTTTTTTGATCCATCCATCTAGTAAACCTTCCAGGTGCTCTCCCCCCAGGGACGTACCCATCTGGTCCACTTTTATTATTGTTATGATCATTCCTATCAATATATGCTAGATTTTAAATTCATGGCATACCCCGTGTTAAACATGGGAAGATGAGGAAAACCTCGAAGACATGCCTCTGGCATAAGATACCCTGTAATCACCATGGGAAGCCTCAGTTTGTCGCATCCTTTAGAATCCCTCTGATGAGGAAGAATACAGGTGTTCCAATGTTTTAGTGGAATAGCATGCCACATATGCCTCAACATGACTACTCTCCTAACTAGAGGTTTCTACCCTAAATTGAACATTTGTAATGTCATGGAAGAAGCAACATAATTAATTGATGTACATAAATATATGTTACCCTGATTGAGTTTCATGAACAAGGTCTTAATCTATGAGGGAGACCCGAACTAGATGAAGAGTTCTGAGGAGGAATCCACGAAAGGAGGAACTAACATCCCATCATCCTATTTTGATAATGGAGAAAACATCATTGAAGAAGTGTTGGATACTTATTGTCTTTGGAAAGTAGGAATGCGTGGTAAAACGTGACTATCACTAGATGCGTCAACACGTGCATGGCAGACACGCCCTGATAGAAAGCATCAGAAACTGAAATGGTGAACCCGATGTGAAACTCTTCTCATCAACATGGGGATTAGTAGCATTCAAGGCATCAAAAGATGAGTGTGTCACTAGATTTAGATATCTGGAACCATCCACCACTAATTAAATAGTGGTCCTGGCATGAACTCACCAAAAATCAGGTTAGTTGACCATTGGTCATTCGGTTCTATGGCATCATCAGTGTGGGTATTTCTCTCTGACCATGGATGACTGAATGGTTTTATGTCATTGAGAATTTATTTCCTCATATCGGTACTAATGTATGAATCTCCCTACTTTGTAGGACCCAATATACAGTTACAGGGAACCAATCCCCCCCACCCTCAAACATAGGGGTAGGATGAACGATGTTGCAACATTCCTACATGACTTCACCTCCACCATGATAGCTTTCACATCTACAACTAATGGTAACCCATGCCCCGTCTCGCCTTTGGAGTTTATTAAAAGGAGGGTGATCGATACTATTTTTCGGCGATATGAATAGGAGGGGGTCATCCAGGCTAGGGAAATGGCCCACCAAAATCTGGAGGCCTCTGTGCCTCAGCATCGCTACCGTCCTCAAGGGCTATACATGGAGCCACTTATCCCCACTCCGACATTCAACCGTTTAGGGAGCCTCTTTCCAAAAAACTCCTATGATTTGATCTCTTAATCAAATTAAGTAAGGGATATTAGAGTCAACCCAGATATGACTTCAGCAAGGGAGCTAGCAAGGATGGATCTTACCAAGCCATGTTAATGTCTCCAACTGGTCCCACATATTGAGGGGTAGGTGTTCCACACCCATTCCCATCCGACCCTAGTTCGGCTGACCCAGCACCAATGTCAGTTTCAGGCTTAGGGGGATGCCCGTCAGGGAGATTCATCTTCCACAAATATAGTGTCGCATGCCACAACTGGTGCACACTATCTATCCCTTATTACCACAGATTAGGTTCACTTTCATGCCTGGTCAGGATTGAGGCCACATCCACCTATTAGAAGATCTGGGTTGACTCATTAAATCGTTAGTGTGAGTAGTAGACATCGTGGGCTGACCCATTATGGTGGTGTTCAATATATAATCTCTCCTCGTACTATCACCAGCCAGAGTGGAGGTCCTCCCTACTCCCATAATTAGCATGAAGATCCTCTTTATTCCACCATCGCTGGACCAAGCGGAGGTCCTACCTGTTTTTTTGAAACCCAACACGGAGGTCCTCCCCATGCCCATGATTCCATGTATGGAAGTTTTTCCCATTTTTCAAGTCATCAATATGAGGTTCTTCCCCATATCATTAGAATCTAAAGAGGAGGTCCTCCCTGTGAAAGAATCAATCAATGAAAAAATCATCTCTACTCTGTCATCTATCAGCATGGAAATCCTCCGCATGTTCTCAACAGCTTCAGCGGAGGCCCTCCCCACTGTAGTACTCCCTACCATGGAGGCCCTCCCCATGCACTAGGTAACAAATACAAAAGACCTCCTAATGTTTTATTCAATATATTACCAAGTTCTCCTCACACATTGACCCAACATAGTAGAGGTACTACCTAATCCGATGACAACAGGTGTGAATGTCTTCCTCGTGTCGCAGCCAGCTTAGGAAGAGGTCCTCATTGCTCTAGCATCAACCCATGTAAGGGACCACACTATTTTGAAGATATAATTATCCATAAGGAATAATTCTGAGGCAGGATGGTAAATCATCGCTACCTAAGGAAGGTCCCTGAGAAGTTCCAAATCGTCGCTCGTCCCATCCACTTTTCATATTATTAAGTAGAGTACGACTCGATGATGGAGCCTTCACCCTGATCCTCTATGTCAGGGTCTAGGGTAAGGAATCAGTATGTTATCTCCTTCCTCCAAAAAAGTTTGTTACACCGGATTCCAGAATCCCTCGACATATACATACAGGAGGAGGAGGATTTGGCTCTTTTCTAGGATCTCATTGTGCAGGATTCTCTACTATCGCCCGACTCACTCTCTAACTTCACAAGAGATCACAGAGAGTTGTTCTAGGGTTTTGAAGATGATGAAAGCTAACCTGATCCACCACCCATGACCACCACCTTTTCACAGTAAGTATTGGTCATCACCCAATCCTATAGATATGTTGTGATTCAGTCAGTATAGTCCCTGGGAGACAGCCAAGTATGTAGTGGTTGTCAACTCACACACCATACTCCAAACTTAATAGTCCACCACCGTAGAAATCTCTATAAGTGTCTTTTCTAGTTTACTATCCACCCCCAAATGATGAGTGGGGAAATAAGATGTTGGATCCTGCTTCTGAGCGAAGGAGCCCATGGGGAATTCTTATTGTCGATCAATTCCCTGAAATGTTTGAGCCGGTTTCAATGTCATACTTCAGCATCTCAGAGTCCCTCGACCAAGACGAAGTCATGTGTCTCCTCCAAACCCTTGGAATGACACATTTTTTTTCTCTACTATCATCGGGTGTCTTATCCAAGGAGCCAGGATCACTACAACGTTATCGACCAACAATGTCTCATGGTCAAGTTGGTTGCACTTCTTATAGCCCAGCATATTTCATCATCCAGTTATCACTGAATTATTCAACAATTATGTATTTAGAGCCTCATTATTCTCTAAAAAGTTATAGTTAATGTGTCTCCGCATGTGGGATCTGTAGTTGGGGACAATTTTTAGCCCTCCACTTTTATCCAATTCTCCGATAGCTTGAATCACCTGGTGAATTTGAGGATATTCCATCAAGAACAGTCACAATCAACTTGGATGAGCACCTATAGAATGAGGCCCATATGGGGCTCCTTGAAGAGAACCTACCCCCTAGGATAGTACCTAAACTATTGGATCCCCTGGGTTTTGTCACTCTTCAACAACAACATTTTCCCAGCCTCACAGCTCCCACTGAGTTATTACCTTTTAGTCGAGACCCCAACAAGAAAAAAGGCCCCCCATAGATGTTAAGCCCATCAACCCATCTGTTTTAGTGCCAAAGATGGAGGATGATCCTGAAAAGGTTGTGTTATGCCAATAGATCGCATAGTAGAAAATGATTATCGATGAGTTCCTTGCTGAACGTACTATAGAGCGATGTTCCGATTACAGTGATTCCCAACTGGGGAAGTAGGGGTAGGTTCATCTCTTTCCAAGTGAGATACCTCCTAGTAGTCATGACAATATTTCACATCTAGATAGGTTGGATGTCGAAACCTATGGAAATAGATAATGGTATGCATCGCCAAATCTTCTTGAGCTATATGAGACTCATCTCCAATATCCAGTTCTATAGGTCATTCCCCCAAAATCCCTTTAGGTGAATCTATAGGTTCTTCCTCCAGCTGCTTTATAGGCCAACCCTTTGGCAGCCCCCTAAGTTATTAAATCAGCCACTCCATGGGTTGTTAGGCCTACCTATAACGTCAAAGAGACTGCCAATGCACGGGTGATCACGAATCCTCATCGGTATAGGAATCCATGTCATAGTGGTTTGATGACCGATCTCGTTTCCCATCTTGAGGGTCTTGAGACCTGGTAGGTGGAAATCACACATAATATAAAGTCGTATCTATCATGGGTTGATGATATGTCGGAACACCCAGATTTTGGGAACCCCACATTTTCCCCCTTAGATAATTATGGGTGATCAATTGTATCCCCTGGCCCACTTCATCTCAAGATGTGGATCTACAATAGGGACCCCAGCATAGTAGGAGGCAGCCAAGCTCTAGTTCTTTGTACAGACACTAGAAGGGCCTATGGTAGTCTGGTACATCCAGTTACCCATTGGGTACACATCTAGTTGGGAGGTTCTCCATAAGCAGTTCTTGTATTGGTTTAGCTCCACTACCTACAAGACAAGTATTTCTGAACTCTTCAAGTGAAAGCAAAGGCCGGAAGAGCGATTCACAGACTTTACCACTAGGTGGAAGGTCCTCACATATTCACTCGACATGATGATGATTTAGGAGCAGTTGCTTATGATGTGTGTGTGGAATGTGAAGACTAAATTTTTTCCTACTTTCATCACTCAGAATTTCCATGGTGGATTCTAGGATTTCTATGACAAGGCACAATTTTTGGAGGAATCCTTACAACAAGTCAGACAAACCCATCTGTTGCCTCTCACAGCTCTTCCAAGAAGGGGCGCAAAGGGATATACAAACACCATTGCACAAGTAGAGGCCCCAAAAATATCAGAATTATTTCTTGTAGATCTACCTCCATAGCCACGGTGAGGGATGATACCTCAACCTTAGGGTCAGCAACAAACACCTCAGAATCAGCAGGCGCCACCCTGAAAACCATTTCCGCCAAGGCGAGATAAACAGTTTTCTCTTACTCACCAAAATCCAGCCCCTCATCAATGTCAGGCTCCCAGAGTTTCTTTCCTAGATAGAAGGAACCAGAGCTACTTCTTCGATGAGGATCAGGTCCCCAAATACTTCTGGAGTGCCTTGGATCAGGGAATTTTGAGGTTTCTAACATGTACGAAGACTAAAGTGGTTGATCTCGCTAATCACTCTAACTATTGTCTTTATTACCACTTCCTTGGACATAATATCAAGATGTTTTATGTGTTTAAGGAATGGATTCATCACTAGGTTGAAAATAATGTAGTCCGATTGGGTCTGGCCCTGGCACTAGTGGTGTGGGTTTCTACAAAGCATGATAGTGATAGAGAAGATGAATGGAAGCAGGTTTCTAGTTATGGATCTTAGAATTAGGATCATTGGATAGCTCATAAAGTAGTCACTTGTGTTCATGGTATCATTTGTGCTCGTTTAAGTCAGTCTGAACCTTTTGAGGTCGTCACAGCTTTCCCAGCTTCCACTAATGCATCTGCATCTCAACATTCACCCTCTCATAAGGGAAGGTGTCGATAACGCAAGGGAAAGAAAGGCCCCCCATTGGTGCCAAATTTTTTGTGTACACTCAATGATTTCATTCCATGGGAGGTGGGAATTATCCCAAGAATCTTCCAAATAATGGAATATTCTTCAAGTGACAACTAGGAGTATACCTTGGTAGAAACTGTCGAGTTGGTGCACCCTTACATGGTTCAGGACAATGATAATTCCATGAAAATCCTCTTAATATCCATATTCGGTGTCATCGTCAATGAAACCATGGATATGTGAATCACTAGAATGCATTTTCCAGTGCTTTCGACCAAGACATACATTCCATTGAAACTAGATTGTAGGTTTGGTGCATATTTTATCACGCATAGCCCCCTCATTTTGTCCCATAATATTCACTCCCACCTCCATTTATGTTGATTGATTAGGATGAGCTTCCAAAACTGTTTTATGAATAGTCAAGTTTGGTTGTGAATAGACCTCGGTCATCTAGCCCTCATCCAATAGTCATTTTATGTTGTTCAACTAGGGATAAGCGGGATACCCTCGACACCAATTAGAATCCATCGGTTTGAACAACAGTGCCCATCATACCCCTTCCACAAAGTGACCTACTCTCAAAATTAATGAGAACCTGCATGGAAGTATGAGATACTTAAGAAACTCACCAAAATTCCTACAAAGATCTCAATTCTCAAGGCTCCCCACCTGTCTGATGATATGCATGAAACCCTCATAGAGTCTTTGAGAAGCCCCCTTTAGTTTATAACAGAGGTAGCAACCACATAAGCCTTCCATTCTAAAGAAGTTGAGCATTCTGAATGTCATGACATCATTTCATTCTCTAGATAAGATGAAGGTCCCCCCATATAGGGACACATCTACTTGTTGAACATCACTGGCTAGTTCAATGGTGTGGAAGTCTGATGTTGTCTTTTTGACACAGATTCTGGGATTAATCTCACCTGACCTAGATGATCTGTAAGCTGGAACTATATAAAGAAGATTCGGATCCCTCTGACATGATGACTCAAGTTTATGATAAGAGAGAGTAGAAGCCAATTGAAGAAATCCATCTATAGACCCAACTCTATGGCCTGGTCTCTAGCACCGAATTTATGGTTGTCTCACAGGACACCGCCTAAAATACCTTGGAGGGTAGACCCTAGATCCACTTGTATATAGTAGTTCTATACTCCAATAATTAGTTCCTAAAGTAATCCCTTAATGGTTGAGTGGGTGTAATCCAGGGTGACATATCTCACTTTTCCTCTTGTGAAGCCTGCTGCCTGTATGCTGACTATTACAAGATAAAAGACAAGTAAGTTCAGGTCAAGGAGGTAGAACACACTTCCATTGTGGTTGATCTGTGGAAAAGCTTGGGTGATGCCTTCATCACCCAATGCATCAGTTGGAATCCATGACCCTAGATATAGGACATGGTTGAGTCATCTCTAGGATGACGGGAAAGTACATTCCCAGATATAAAAAGTGTCTAAAGATCCCTTTATACTCCTACACAAATCATGATCAAGTAATTACAGAGCCCCTTACTCCTATAAGGTATCGGGATGTTCTATCCATGGAAATAGCAATACGTCATACTTTCTTATTTCTCTAGGATGGGTTGAACCAACTCAAGATGATGCACCAATATTTATTTGATATTATCAAGTGTGGCCCCATAGGTTGAAGGATTGATGTAATTGGGTTAATGGCCTTTGTTTCCATGGTTTCAGTAGTGCATGAATCTTCTAATAAAGGTTCCACTATCTCTCAAGCCGACCCTATAAATCCTTCAGGTTTAGTCATATCAGAAGAACTTCCCCCTACCGATGATCCTCTCACTATATAGAATGAAGAGGGTTTGGAGGATGATCCCACCACATTTGAGGAAGGGGTTTCCACCACCGTTGATGAGTTGGTACAAGTGAATCTTGGTGATGAGGTAGACTCAAGGCCTATGATAATCAGTGCGTCCATGCTCATGGAGGAACAGAAACAATATGTGGATTTTCTACAGTAGTATCAGGATATATTTTCCAGGATCTATGATGAGATGCTAGTGTTAGACCCTTATATTGTCCTCCATTGTCTCGATCTTCCAACAAGTCATCATGGGTTCAAGAAGCCTCCCAGAAAAATGCACCGTTCTCATGATTCTATGGTCAAGGTTGAGGTTGATAAGCTCATTAAATCCAAATTTGTCTTGGAAGTCCAGTAGCCCAGATGGTTAGCTAATATCATTACTTCTATGAAGAATAAAAGACTGATCAGAGTCTTCATCGACTTCCCGGATCTCAATCATCACTATTTGAAGGATGAATTTACCCTTCCCATGAATGATCTATGGATTGAATCCACTATTGGATTCCAAGCTCTATCTTTCATGGATGGGTATTCTAGATACAATAATATCTGAATGGATTCTAAAAATGAAGATTCTACTACCTTTAGGTCATCACAAGGTACTTTATGTTACCAGGTAATGCCTTTCAGCCTGAGAAATGTAAGAGCCAATTATCATCATGTTATGCACTGAATCATCAAGCTGATCCTCAAGACATTGGCAGAATGCTTTGTGGATGATTTGGTGGTCAAATCCCACTAGTGTCAAAACCATCTTAGGGATCTTGAAGAAGTGTTTGGCTTCCTCTACTCCAACCATATGAATATGAACACCATAAAGTGTTCCTTATAGGTTACCTCTGGAAATTTTCATGGATTCATAGTCAGATATAGAGGCATCAAGATTGATGTAGAGAATATCAAGGCTATCAATCAGATGCCTCCTCCAAGAAACCTTCGAGAGATCTGAGGCTTTTAAGGACACTTGGCCTATATAAGTTGATTCATTGAGAAACAAGCTAGAAAGTGTAGTCCACTTCCCTGAATCATGAAAAAAGGTTTCATATATCAATGGGATGAAGAGTTCTATGACACTTTTGAGGAGAAGAAGTAGTACCTGCTCCAGCCTCCAGTCCTAATGTGACCCATTTCTGGTAATCCACTGATCCTTTCTATGGCTGCCCTAGAATGATACCTCATCACCCTTCTCGCTCATAAGAATAATTTATGAACAAATAAAAGTTTATACTACCTCATCCATATCATCCTCATCACTAAGGATAGATATACCTCTATCAAGAAGAGCTTCCTTGTGCAGGTTTTTTCAGTGCATGATTTGTGCCATTATCTATAGCACCATGAGATATAGATTATGTCTAGGGTAGACATGCTGAAGTATATTATAAACCGCCCTATGTTGATAGGTATTCTAGATTAGTGGGCAGTGATCCTTCAGTATTTCGACATTAGGTTCATACTGCAAAAATCTATCAAGGGTTAGGCACTGGTAGACTTTCTTGTCACCCATCCAGTCCCTATAGAGTAGTCCTTAGATCTTGCTTCTCAGATAAGGCCATCCTCTTGGTAGATAGATCCATGTCATGTTGGAAGATGTAATTCAATGGCACTTCTCAGTTTCCAACTTGTAGAAAGGTCAATGATCCTAGACTCAATAGAGTAGGCTTGGGTATCATCTTCATCACATCTACACAGGTGGTTTTACCCTACTCATTCTTATTGTAATAAGGCTGCACCAACAATGAGGTAGAGTTTCAGGCCCTCATCACTAGTCTTGAGCTGGCCCTCAAGATTGATATTCTTCACCTACATGTGAAGGGGGACTCTGATCTAGTAATAAAATAGATTAATGGTGACTATGGAATTAGAAATTCAAATCTCGTACCATTGTTAGAGCACACTCACCAGTTAATGGCCTAGTACCCTTCTCAGCCTGAGGTCATTCATTATTCTTAGTAACAGAATGGCCGAGTTGACGCCTTGGCCAGCCTTACTGCTTCTCTCATAGAGCCTAAACAGGATGATTTGATCATTTATGTGGCACATCGAAGAGTCATCACTCCTGTCACTCCAAACGATGATTATGACAAGCGAGCAAGACATCTCATCATCGGTGCATCTACATTGGGACCTCTAGGTCCCTCTTCTACAATAGAATATATCCCTGATTGAAAGTCTCCCTTTATTGAGTATCTCCAACTTGGTCATCTCCTAACATACAGAGACAAACATGAGAAAATCCATCGGTATGCAGTACAGTTTATTCTCTAGAGCAGTCCTAGCCTCGAGAAGATCCTCTATAGGCATGGATTTGATGGAATAATCCTCCAATTCATTTAGAAAGATGATATTCCATAGGTTATGTAGGAATTTCATGTTGGTTCTTGTGGATCTCATCAGGTTGGGCCGAAGCTCTCCCATCAGATCTAATGGTCATGCTACTTCTGACCCACCATGATCCATGACTATATCGAGTTCACTAATAGGTTTTACACATGTCAGATTCATGCTAATTTTGTGCATCAACCACCATAGCCTCTTCATACTACCAAGTACTCTTGGACCATTTTTGTCTAGGGACTCGATGTTGTGGGTCCATATCCACCAGTGACAGCTCACCAATTCAGTCTCAACCTAACTGCCACAAATTTATTTTCAAAGTGGGAAGAGACAATCCCACTCAAGGAATTCAAGTCTCATTCTATTGTTTAATTCATGATCTAAAACATCATTCATCGGTTTGGAGTCCCTCATGTCATTCTCACTGACAAAAGAACCAACTTCTAGGCAGCTAAACTGATGAAATTGTACGCCAAGTACAGAATCTGGTCCAGCCATACTTCCTACTATCATTCGTAGGAAAATGGATAGATTGAGGAATTCTACAAGACCCTCTCTAACATTATAAAAAATATAGTTGGTCAGAAGAAGAGAAGTTTGATGGAAAATCTCCCCAACGCTCTCTAGGATTACCGGACGACGGCTCATAATTCCATCTAGGTGACCCCATATTCCCTAGTGTATGGAATGGAGGTATTACTTCCCATAATGATTTAGTTTTTTTCACTCCAAATAGATTTCAAGGATTAGAAGACATAAAAAAATGTCATAAGTTCATCTGGATAAATTGAAAACCCTCAATGAGAATAGGCTTTGGGCTTTGCCGAATATGGAGAGGCACCAAAATAAGATATCCAGATATTTCAATAAGAAATTTCATCTTCTATATTTCTTTAAATGTGACATGTTTTTATCCCTAAGAATTCCAATGATACTGATAAAGAATCCACCAAAGATGGATCCCAATTAAGAGAGACCTTACATCATCCACAAAATTTACCCCAATGGTGCGTACTCTCTTGTCCCCATGGATAGATTCCACATTACCCATCCCACAAATGCCTAATTCCTCATGAAGTATTTCTCCTAAAATATACATCATCCTTACCACATGATGTTAAATTATGTGATCCTTCTATGCTGAAGGACCTAAAGAACTATCCAGCTTCATCGTCCTACATGACGATAAACTAAAAATGGTACTAAAAATGGTAAATATACCCTACAGCCTGAACTCTACAACCTTAAACTAAGATCTCTTCAATCATCACCACATGATGTTAAACTTCATGGAATTTTAAAAAGTATGTTTGGCCCGATTTCTTCCCTCACAGGATACGTAGTAATTTCTAGACATTTTGTCTTTGGTTCCAACCTCAAGTTCCTCTATCTTCAATCTCTTGACCTATAGGTTCCCTCTTGGGATTAGGAGTGGTGTGGTGTGGGCTTCTATTAACCTCATTCACATAGGGTTTTCAATAGCCACACCATGTGACCCCCTTAAGAGAACCTCGCCATTCCTACGTCCTTACTGCATGATGTTTAAACTGCATGGAAGCTAAAGAACTACATATGGCTTGATTTATGCCTTTGCAGGATACATATAAATGCACAGACACTTTGTCATCAATTCCATCCCTAGGGTTTGCATATATTTTTCATCTATTCACCCCTTCTTGGATTTATCTCTCTTTAAGTATTGCACATGGTGTGGTGTCGGCCTCCTTAGTCTTCATTCACACCAGGTTTACAATGGCCACATCATGTACTCCCCCTTGAGAGAATCCCCTTTCACTTCTATCCTTACCGCATGACATTAAACTACACAGAATCTCTGTAACTATTTATGGATTAATTCCTACCCTCAAAAGATGTGTATGAATGCTCAGGCATTTAGTGTTTGGATCAAACCTCATCTCCCCCATTTTTGGTCTTGCGGCATGAGGTTCCTTTTGGAAGTGTGTGGTATGGTGCAGACCTCTCTTGTCCTCATTCACATCAGGTTTTTAATGGATGCACTATTTTCCTCCCTTAAAAATGTATACCTACCCCAAATATTCCTTACCTCATGATAATAAACTGCACGGAATTTCCAAAACTATGTATGTCTTGATTCCTTCTATCATAGGATATGTCGGAATGCCTAATAATTTAATCTTCAGGTCTAGCCCCAAATACTAGAAATCACCTTCTTCTAGCCCCTTGGCCTAGGTTCCCTCCTGGTATTATGCATGGTGCAGTGCGAGGCCTCTTTGGTCTTCATTCACATTGGGTTAGCTTTATCACATCATACACACCCCTTCTTTGGGACCTTATTATCTCTTTCACCCCTATTGCATGATGTTAAACTTCATGGAATCTCTAGAACTAAGTGTGACTTAATTCCCATCCCCATGCGATGTGTAGGAATGCTCGGATTCTTTGTCTCCAGGTCCATCCCTAGGTTGATCAACTGATTTTACCCCTTTTCCTTAATCATTTTTTGACTCATCTACCTTTGGTCGACTCACTCATCCTCTATTTTTTAAATCAACATGCTCATATGCATTGTGGTATGGGACTTAGAGTGTTGGATTCTGTATGTACATTCTCTCATCCCACTACTGCGCTTTATGAACCCTTTTTTTGGGTCCCCATAATATTTCACATCCAAAAGGACCCCCATATGACCTGGTCTCATGCCACTTTGTCTCACCTACTATTTTTTTCCAACATCCCATAGGATCTTGAAAGACAATTTTATCCAATCCACATGTTTTGAATATGTTCAACGGTTAATTATCAGTTGTTTATTCTGATTCCAGGACACATTATATGAATATTGTGTTCCAAACATGGTCAGTAGTTATCCTTTATAATTATTGAAAACTCGGTCACATCCCAAATGTGGGTCTTATGATTCATATTCCTTCACACATATTTATGTCCAAGTGAAATTCAGACACCCTCGTTGTCATTTCTCTATACACCTTTGCACGTAGAGTAGGCGAACTGATGTCGTGGTTCTATCCTTGGCCCCACACATCTATTCCCTTTTGGTTTTTTTCATGTTTTGTAGAGATATTTTCTTCTCCTTGATTCCCGCATCAAGCATAGATCATGTAGGATTAGGGGTTTTGATAATTTTTGTGTCCACATGGGAAATTCGCATAGAAAAATGGTCTGAAATTTACGACCTTAAACTAGGAGTTCGGGTTCCAAAGTCCAGGAATCATGACTTTAAACTGTGTCTGAATTCTCTTGGGAAACTATAATGTGGTGTGGCATTCTTCTGTCCTCATTCACGTTGGGTTTTTTTCTTGACACTGCATTTCTTATATCATAAATGGTCTAAGCTCTATAACCATAAACTAAGATATCCTTCTTCCTTATTGCATTAAACTACACAGATATGTCCCATGCCATGACATTAAATTGGGTATCTACGCTCTGAACTCTACAAATTTACACTAATATCTACAATTTCCAAGTTCACATGACATTAAACTTCTTAACAACCTCAATTTTTCTTTCTTAAGAGAATATCACCCCTTTTTGGTATCGGTCGACTACCATGCCAACTCAAGAACTATGTTTGTCTTGATTCCTGCCCCTACAGGATACGTAGGAACACCTGGCCATTTTTCTATCTGGGCTCAACCCTAGGTTCATTAACCTCATAGTCCCTTTGGCCCCTTTCGTGATCCAAACTCTATGACCTTAAACTAGGAGCCCTTAGTCCATGTAACATTAATTTAAACTACTGGCTAGGTTCCATGTAGTATGACCTTAACCTATATGCAACGTCTTGGCCATATTATGTTAAACTATTCCATGTATCTTCTGTACCATATGACATTAAAATACATGTCTATCAACATCATTTTCATGATGTGAAACTACAATCCATCCTAGGCCCTTTCTAGGAAGGTCCTATCTAGATGTTGGTTTGATCTCAGTTTAGACCGATACACTCAACCAATGTGTTTTCATCAAGGTAGCAAAATTTCAAGAGTGTTGGACTCCACTTGAACATCCCATCATTTCATCTTCACACTTTACGTTCCCTCTATTCAGATCCCCATCCTCTTCCATGTCTAAAGGACCAACCCTAACGGCCTAGTCCAATATTTCTTCAACTCACCTACCATTTTAGGCCAATGTTTTGAAGGACATCGAATGTCACTTTGAGTTTCCCCCATGTTGCGAACATGGTCAGCGGTTGGACCCTATTTGTTTTTTCCCGTTTTAGGCTAACATTATATGGATACTATGTTTTGAACATGGTCAATAGTGATCCTCCATCATCATACCATCCTCATTGTGTTTTGAATTTTTTATATCGTTATTCACACTTCTCATTCTCCTTTGTTTAGATTGATTCCAACGCCCCTAGCGTCGTCCCGCTCATGCACCAGAGCACATTAATAATGGATGTTTGGATGCTTTGAGAACCTTACTCTCTAAGTTGCAGCCCCCTCTCTCATTCCAAAACTTCATGTAGTCAGCTGGACATCAAGTGTTCAGTGACTATCCAGTTCTCTCATATCCCAAGCGAGCAGTTCTGCGATCGTCCCTTGTTTCTCACACTGGGTATGACCAACGTGAGATTAGGGTTTTAGTGTCAGTTGTTTCATGGATATGATTGAAATTTATTAATAAAAAAAGAAATAAATATTTCCATGCATGCAGTTTAAATGGGAATATGGATGAAGAAAGTATGTATCATTTTGACCAAAACAATACCCTTATGGATCCACTCCCTCAATGGGATGCTTTAATTATGCCACTCTCCGGCATGTATCTTCTTGGTTTTCTTTCTAATTTATGAGATCCTCCTCCTCATTTATGGTTTCAGATTGAAACTCATTTTCCTCGATCTGCATTCGGTCCCATTCAACTTTAATTTCTACTACTTGATGGTTCACCTGCACTAATTTCTCTTAGGAATCCTCTAGTTGATCCTTCAGTCGTTCAATAATCCCAATATTCTTAGAAATGAATTTTAAATGCTTTATCATCTATCTATCGAATTTTTTAATCTATTTCTTGGCCTCTTGAAGTTTTTGGGTATTTTTAGAATTTTTCCAGCACCAAATGGCATCCAAGTGTTGACAAATTGCCTACATCCTCTCGGAAAGGTATTTTCAAACCAATGTGTGATGATTCCATGAATCTACCCCTCTAGTGCATAGATATCATAACCACATGCAATGGGATCCCATTATGCCTATCCACTCAGGTTTTGGAACTTTATTGACGAATCATTTGATTAGCTTCCATGCTTAGTGTTGGGCCTTTTGACTGTCTTCAGCTACATCAGAATCGGATTTGTTCATCTCTAAGGGATATTCTAGTTCATATTCGAGAAATTCATCCAGGATCCTAGCAATAGGATCTTCCTCAAGAATTGAATCTGAAGAATTGGGTTTCATGTTGTTCAGTTAGTCCTCATCACTTGATTCCACCTCAATGATTTCAGTCCAACTAGCTCCATGTTTTTCTCTACCAATGGATTCACCTATCACAGAGATTAATTTCTCACCATGAATTGTAGCTTTGTCATCTTGAGTGATTGATTCAATGAAGGTTATCACCCCTCTCAGTAAAGGGTCCATGGGTCCTCCGGTCATCTGTACCAGTAGGTTACCCTCCATTATAAGAATTATTCAGACTAGGGTTGTGGCATTCATATTGATTGAGTAAAACAACATGTATGGATACATGGAGCAGGAGACTCACAATGGTCAAACTCTTAGTCTCTCCTCCAAATTGTCATCACAATAATTCTAGGGTGTGGTTCTCTGTATATGATTGTGGTCTCTATAGGTTCTGAGGATGCTGCATTTTCTTCCCCAGCACTGGTTGACTCTATAGCTGTTGTTTCTCTAGATGTGATTCTACGTTCTTAGTCTTCAACAACCATTGTTGTATCTTCATCCCTGATCATAGGTATGGTCTACACAAGTTCCACCTACATAAGTATATGTTGATTGAAGGACCAAGATAAATTGGGGGGGTTAATAGCACAGGAGATGATTCGAGGCTTACTTTGAGGGTTGTAGAAAATTCCCATAGAGAAGTATCCTCTAGAGCCCTGATTTTACCTTCCTTAGGAGATCCTCCCTTGGAAACTACTTCCTAGTCATCTTCTTGAAGGTCCTTAGTGTTGACATATTTCCCCCAGGAACTATCTGATTTGGACAAAGAAAAGTGCTCTGCCAGTTGAGCCACCGATAACATTGGGGGTGGTCTTCTCCAACATCACCCTTACTCATCTTGTCAGTGGTTGTGCAGTGCCTCATAAGTATACTAATATCTCTAGTTCTTTTATGAATTTTCATACCATGGATGGGGCCACCTGGAATCCATATTTTGCGAATTCATTTTACCCCAACTATATCCTATGCTTATTCAAGTTCATCTATATTTTTTCAAAGAGGAAGAAGTGTTTTTAAAATTCCTAGTGTTTCCATGCCTCTAGATAAATAGTATTAGAAGGAATCACCACTTGATTCATGTGCTTAAAGGGAGCCTAAGGTGGTTCCTTGGATAACCCCTTGATGATTTTCCTCTCTCTTGGTTTGTCCCAGTTGGACTTTCTGGGTTTGGAACTATTTCCTCCCTTGCCTCACATCCAACTAGTGATGGTTTATGGCCTACTGCCCTTACTTCTGCCACCTTGTCACCATGACCTACAACAGAACCACCCTCATGATATTATCTTGATACTACTAGACCTCAACTTTGAGGTGTGGAAACCACCTCTTTACTTTCCCAAATTTTTGGCATCTTCAATGTCCCACCTATGTAGGAAGCTTACCAACTCATCGCATATTCATGAACCAATCTGAATGCAGTTGTAGGTGGTGTTAGCTTGTTCTACATCTTTCTATACTCCCATGTAAACATCAAATACAATTGTATCATTACACATGGGTGGTTATCATAGCGCACCTCCAGGTACACTTTTGGAGCCAGCCTTTAAATACACTAGAATTGTCTTGCGAACAAGTGTGGAGTATATGGTTTACAAATTGGTTCGCAGTCCACCCGTACAACCTATACACCGCCATAGAAGGATAGCAGATACAACTTCTTCTCTTTTGTTTATGTTCCGTCATTGGTGAATATTCTGGTTAGTAGGGGAAATGGGTGGAAGATGAATTGATTAGCTTGCAGAATTTTTCTCAGCACAACCGTCGTACCAAGCTTGAGTGGGGGGCTCCCCCATGATATTCAGAATCGCTGGTAGAGAGTGTATCCTAGGTGGTGCAATTGGATTGAGGTATTCATAGCCTCCCATGTGCATAGAGATCCAGCTATATATGAAATGGAATGTCCTAAACATGCACAATAGTCGATTTCCCTTGCTGATGTGCCGGAATAAATGATAAAACTTTGATACCACTGGTATGACCAAGTTGATGCACTCTCCATAAGCATGTTGTTCCACCATAATAAATGTACTTGGTCACTCTCCCATGTGTGTGTCCCTAACTGGCAGCATCCACCCATAGATCAACGTCGAAAAGAATCTAGCCAGCCTAATTATTGGTTGTTTTCCATCTTTGATGTTGTATCCCCATAGTTTCCACTAGATATCGTCTATGATACACTAGTAAGAACCATCCTTTCCTTGATGATCTCCCATCATACATGTAGGGGGTATTTTTAATAGTTTCATCGGCGATGGCACTCCCTCGGGTGGAAAGTTTAGAAAATAGTCAAACCACTACTTAAAGTGAATGTATTTGATATTCTACTTTTCATCATTCGTTCCTAGCACCAGGTACAGTAATTCCTTCACCAAAGTAGGCATCTATTCCTCATCCTAGCATAAATTCATGGTAGGGAGGAACTCATCCTATATCCTCCCTAGAATCAGGATTCCAGTGATTTGATAAAGATCCCAAAGGCTGATACCAGCCTCCCCATGGCGTAGGTGGAATGTGTTGGTATCCGGTGACCACCTACCTAGTAGTTCTGATATGAAATCCTTTGGTTGGGAAACATGGAATTGGGAAGTACATGCTGCTTCGTATAGTCCCACTTGCCTCATCACATGTTCCAACTCGACACAGGATGTGCATGCCCAGTAGGCTATGACCCACTCATTAGTATGTTGTCACCCTGGCGCAAATCCTAACTATTGATCCATCCCTTATTTTCGTTCCCGAGCCCAACCTTAATGATCATCATGTACTAATGTGGGTACATCTCTTCTGCCAACTCCTTACCATTGATGTTGTTGACTTGACTGTAGAGGCAATGTGTTATAATAGAAGTATTATATTTCCCAAGATGCCCATATGTGGACCTGTACCATTGATATTGTCCTAGTGAGCTGCTAAACCAGTAGGTCAGATCATCTCAGCATGCCTCAAGAATGAATACATCATCCCATAAGCTAAAGTTGTATAGTGGAAGCCTCTTGCATAATGGGTAGTCCTTCAGACCATTTGATAGCAGTGTCATCAGTGATTTGTGATCAGAATTACTCTGAATGCACTCTACTATTTGAGTATTGTATACCATTTCTCCCCTCTGGGAGGCATTAGAAATAACTTATCGAACATCCTACTAAGCATTCATCGACTCGGGAATCAGGAACTTTTTTAGGTTCTGTTTGGATAGACTATTTAAAGAGACCATTCAAAGAGACTGATCACATATTATCCTTGATCATGGATCATTTCACACAGAATAAAAGGTTCACAATTCACCAATTCATTGAAAATAATTTGAGGAGCATCGTATTGTAGAACCTAGTTCACACAGGCATGTTTGCAGGGTGGATCTCATTGTGAATATAGATAATCATCATAGTCATTCTCCGAGATCCATGTATCAAAGAAAGAAAATTTTCGACCTATTTATAGGAAAGATCCAACTCACCCTTCACAGTGCCCTTCGTGGAAACATTTCATGGAGATTTGTTACCCAGGATTTGTGGTGGTTGTTGGCCAACATGGATTCATGATGCCAAACACCCTTCCTGCTTTGTGATCCATCTTGATGATCCAACAATAGTTTTTTCAATTTTTTACCCTCATAATATGTCCCTATTTTTCCTAAACTCCTATTATGAGGGGGGTATTTTTTAGCACTGAAATTCATTCCCCTAAAAGCATGAACAAATTCATGGACTATTCAAAGACAAATGCCTATCCGAATGGCCTAGAATCTTGGCTAAAAATATCAAATGGATTTGTTTCGCAAATTTCCTTCGCAAAAATGTGTCTTAGATCAGTTCGCAAATGTATCTCCTAAGAGGCATCTAGTTCCCTTTATGGATGATCTTGAAAATATAACTCCACTGTAGTGTCTAGTTCCCTTCACATACCAACTCGTAAATGTATCTCCTCCATAGCATCCTACACCCTTCATGGATCATCTCACAAATGTATCTCCTCCACGACGTCTATCCCCCTTCATGGACCATCTTGCAAACGTATGTATTTCGCGATGTAATATTTTCTTTGTGGCAGCTGATTGTTCTTTGTGGTTAGCTCCATGAAACCCACCAACCTTAGTTTCCCATAAGTAGAATGCTCACCCCCTCCCCAAACCAATGTTACTCTGACATTTTTCCTTTACATATCTTGTTTCACAACGCTCTTCATGAATCCAAAGATGGATCACCTAAGGCACTTAGGCTATGCATGTTGTGCCTCCTTTTCTTCTTTATAGACCTTACCTATGGTGGGGATTCCCTTTTCAAATGAATTATCCCTTTACAAAGGAAGTAGTCCCTAAGGGTTTCTTGAGGCTCCAAAAATCATTAAGCCTTTGTGGAGCACTCTCCAAATTAAAATCTCTTTGCTAAAGTGAAGCTCTTCTCCTCCCAAGCCTCTCCTTCACGAAGCACCCTTTCTTCACAAATCATTATTCCTTCAAAAATCACCTTTACTTCATGAATCTTGTCTCTATGGAGCCTTTTGCTTCATGAATCCTTCTCTTGTGCGTCCTTCTAGGCTTGTATGGTGTGATTTTATGATTCCTCGTGTGGTGTTTCATATAGTTTTTCCATGCATCCTGCTTCATCACATAGGAACGTTAATGGATATTATGTTTTCGCATATCCACACTAATATGAGCCCCTTGAGTTATCACTTCTTCACCTCACTCATATCAAGAATTTCTTATTCCTTCCCTTCCCCAAGTGCAGGTTGGTACATGTTATCTATGTCTTAGGGGTGAGAAGTGATTCCTCATTGTTTGAGCTATGGGAAGTTAAACATCTAAGCACCTTAGTCCTCAACACATGATGTCAAAATTTGAGTTGATTCATGTTTGGAAGGCCTGAGTGGACTAGAGAGGGGATGGGGTTAGAAGCCTTTCACTTCCCACCTTTCCAATACACCTTCTCTCTCCCTTTGTTCTTTGTCACCACATGTACCACGGGTAGTCTCCACATAATCCCAAACACAAACCTTGATAAGGTACTCCCAATGTGATGGTCATATCTTCCTTATACATCTGGAAACCCTCCTCAGGATTCCCTCCATGAGTAAGTCCCAAACTCTATCTCCTCGGGCCACCTTAGTGTGTAAGCCCCACACAATATCCCTCATGTCTTCACCTCTCATGACATGATCATTAGGTCCAATTCTACCTCTTGTTTCTCACACTGAGCTTGACTCATGTGGGCTTAGAGAAAGTGTCGACCATGAAATCCTCTATGGGTAGCTAACCATGCATAAGCTCAGAACTACCGAACTACGTAGACTTTGATCCCTACCTCTTAGGCAGGGCAAGTAGGAAGCCTACTTGAGGTTCAATCCCATCACCCATCTTTCCAACCCATTTCTCGACGATTCACCTTCATCCCACATGATGTTAAACTATATTATCTAACAATGTGGGTTTTGATCCCTGTCTTTTAAACATTGTATGTAGGATGCCTCCATGAGGTTCTACCTAACCACTAGTAAACTTTGGTGCTCCCTCTTAAGGTTGTACCCTCCTGATGTGAAATCATCCATTTTGGGAAAAATCTTCTTGATCTGCCTCCACGACGTGTTTTGATCCACCAGGACAGATAACCATGCATAAGCCCCTCCCTCAATCCATACTCATCCAACAAAGAGTTTCCCTCTTACGATGGGTTGCTAACCATGCATAAGCCCCAGCATGTCTCTGGGTCACTGCCCTTTGTGTACACCCCGATTATATTCCCCATCCTAAACTACATGGACTTTCATTCCCATCCACAAGGATATGTAGGAATCATACCTGAGGTTCAAGCCCATCATTCATGTCTCATCCTAGTCTCTCCCCTGAACCCCTGTGTTTTGGAAAGATCAGGCCTCAACCCAAGGTTCCATTTTATTTGGGTCTCATCCATGCATCCATTCTCACGAGCCGCCTCCTTAGGTGACTCATTACCCATCTCATAACTATGTTGACTTTGAACCCTGCCTCCCATGTAGGGTACGTAGAAACCTCCTTGATGTTCAAGCCTAACACTGTCAGCTTCACATCAGTTTCACCCCATTCATCTCATCCACTTCATCAAATCATTCATCATTCATCCTGATTTATACCCAGGCCACCACATACCAGTGGGATCACGCCATTCATATGGGAAGTTAACCATGCATAATCCCCAGGTATCTATGTCATCACCTCACCCTTATCACGGTTGGGTCTCGTCATCCATTTGGGAAGTCTCGGCACCTAATCCCCAAATCAACCTTTCAAGCTATGTGGGTTTTAATCCATATCTTCTATATAGGGTACATAGGAACCATCTCTAAGGTTTAATCCAATCTAGTGGTAAACCTTAGTGTCCCCCTCATTGGGGTCCACCTACCTAATCCTCCCTTTTTGGTGCCCTAATCAGCCTTCACAGTGTGAAATCTTCCGTCTTTGGGACACTCTACCAATGATCCGTTCCCATTGGTACTTTTTATTTATCCATATGGTAAACCTTCTAGGTGATAACCCCCAGGGACATACCCATATGGTCTACTTTTATCAGTGTTCTGATCAGTATAATCTGTCTCTGTTAGGAATTAAACTCACAGCATACCATATGTTAAACATGGAAAGATAAGGAAAACTTCAAAGACATGCTTATGGAAAAAGATACCCCGTGATTTTCATAGGAATACTTGGGTTTCCACACCCTTGAGAATCCCTCTGGTGAGGAATAATACAGGTGTTCCGGTGTTTCAGTGTTAAGATATTCCACAGATGCCTTAACATGACTACTCTCCAAACTGATGGTTGATGGCCCGAATTGACCCTTTGGAATTTCCTTGCTGAATCATCATAATTAAATAGAAACCAAGAATGAGTTTCATGAGAAATGTCTTAATCTATGAGGGAGACCCAGTCTAGGTGATGAGTTCTAAGGAGGAATCCACATAAGGAGGAACCGACATACAATTATCCCATTTCGATCAAGAAGAAAAAATCACTGAAGAAGTGTAGGATGTTTCCCACCTTTGGAAAGTGGGAATGCAGGGTATAGTGTGACCATCACCAGATGTGTCAACACATGAATAGTGGACATGCCCCAGAAAAAAATCATTGGAAACAATAGAAATAGAAAATAGCATCATGTATTCTTTATATACTACAAAAATATGTGTGTGGTCCAATGAAAATTTAAATATATATATGGAGAAATATATTTATACATTTTATTGATGGATATAGCTATATGGGATGTGTTATATTTATGAAACTTAAATGAGAAGTTCTAGATTGTATGATGAGTTATAGTGGGGAAGAAAAAAATTATATTGGGCACACCATTAATATTTTTTGATCTAATGATAGGAATGATTATACCACTATCGTGTTTGAAATTTATCTTGAAAAATATGGAATAAAACAATATATATCATCAGTAATAACTCCATATAAAAATGGAGTTATTTAATATAGAAACGGGATGGTAAATAATATGTCAAAAACATTACTTATTAAGAGTAATATTCAACATCACTATTGGAAGGAAGTAGTGAAGGTTTCCATTTACACTCACAAAATTTCTCCTAACATCCTTGGAGAAAAGTGGACTCCCAATGATATGATTCAAATGATAAATCTATATTTGAATCATTTTAATGTGTTCAAGAGCAAGTGATACATCCTAAACAAATGAGGAAATCAACAGAAACATGTTGACGTTGTAGATGAAGGTTTTATACTAATATATTCAAGGAAAAACAAAGCCTATAACTGTTTCAATAAAAGGCTTGGAAAATGGTTTAAATTTATGATTTCAAATTTACTAAGTAATAAAGAATAAATATATTAGAGGATTAATTTCAAATGAGATATATGAATGAGATTATGTAAATGATGAAAGTATGTAATTTTTGGAATATCTACCAAGAGATGAAGATTTAGAAGTAGAACATGAGTAAGAACCTATGTTTGAACAACCCACGTCCACACCACACAAAAAAAATAAGAGTATGGAGGATGATCCATCAAATATTATTGGGGATAAGACTGTACCTACACAAACACAAAGAATTAATATTTTGGAACATGAATCCTTGTTATCTTTTTTGGATCCAACAACATTTGAACAAACATCTATGGATGAGGCATGGGTGACATCCATGAATGATGATCTAGATCAAATAAATAAAAATAAAACCTAAGAACTTGTAGATAGACTTCATCATCACAATTTCATTGGGATTAAATGGGTATTAAAAAATAATCTTTATGAGAATGGATGTATTTTCAAGAAAAAAACTAGCTTAGTGTGTAAAGGGTATGCTCTAGAAGAAGGATTTGGTGTATAGGAATGTTTTCCCCAATATTAAAACTAGAATATATTTGATTATTTTTAATATTGGTTTTTCAAATGGGTTATAATTTATATCAAATGGATATTAAAATATATTATTTAATGGTTTTCTTCAAGAGGATATTTATATTGAATAACCCACAGTATTCTTGATTCAATAAGATGAAACTATGGTGTGTAGACTAAAAAATTAACTTTATGGATTGAAACAAGATCCTTGTGATATAATTAATTCATATTTGAGGTTTCTGAAGTTTAAAATAGGTGTATTTTATCACAATTTATATGTAAATATTTTCAAGTAACAATAGTGCATGGTTTTGGTATATGTAGATAAAATTATTTTTAGTGGGAGAAAGCAATAATTGATGCAGAAGTTGGCTGATTTAATGAATTAAAATTTTTAAATATCAATTATAAGTGAACCATCCTATTTTCTTGGTTTTTAGAAGATTAAAAAATAAAAATATAAATTAATTTTATAGGATAAATATGTATATGTCTTACTTAAGATGTTTTGAATGCATGATTCAAATCTGATCTCAACCCCTACAGTAGTGGAACCATGATTTAAAAAGTTAGATATTTAAGGAGAGTAGATCCCACTCTTTATATAAAAAATATTTATATAGTATATACCTTACAAAAAATCAAGCTTATATAGATTTCTACATTATATTGGAATCATGGTCTCAAATAAACCCCAAAGAATAACATATGGTAATAGTAAAAAATTATGAGATATATTTGGGGAATAATCAATTGTGGTTTTTCATTCAAAGTTTAGAAAGAGCATGAACATCCATCCTTCTCAAATGTTGATTAGGCAGGTGGTGTGGTAGATAGAAAATTCATTGGTGGAAGTGCATTCGTTATTAGAAACAAGTGTGTAGGATGGCTAATAAATAAGTAAGGGAGTACTAAATTAAGTGTGACTAAAGAAAAATATATAGTAGTCACAAATTCATGTACTTGGTTTCAATGGATAAGGAAATAGTTATAATACCTTAGAGAATAATTCTATCAACCTATGATCATTCTCTATGATAACAAGAGTGACATAGATCTCGCCAAGAATCTGGTATAACACTCTTGGATTAGACATATAAAAATAAAATATTAAATTATCAAAGAAAACTTGGAACAATGGGTTATTCAGATAGAATATATTGGAACTGACCAACATGTGGTTGATATATTGACCAAACCCTTGGTTACATGGTCATTTTAAAGTCATAGGTTGAACCTTGGTGTCTACCCACATCTATCTCACTGAAGAGGTTTGGTCACAACTCCTCATTTTCCATATGTTTTATTATTTAAATTGTAATAGTTTTATTTTTTTATAGGTTTAAAATTTTTAAGTGAATAGGGGGATATTTTAGATAGGGGAAGATGTAAAATGGAAATAGGATTTGATCTGAACCTTATAGAGAGACTTGTATTCAATAATGTATTATATTATTTCCTACACTAAGTTAAGGATATGATAGGATTATAGAATATAGTAATGATTTCATTAATCAGGTTTATTTTTTTTAAACAAGGATTGGAAATAGGAATCTCTGGTCTAACCCAATTTTTAGTTATTTTTCAAAGGGGGATAATTATGAAGCTACTAGTTTAGAGGAATTATTATTCAAATGGATATCAAGGTAGGTTTAATATCTTTATGTTATAAATATTGAAAAAAATATATAAAGAGGGAGAATCTTAGAACCATAACTTCTATCAAGTTTTATTTTTTGTTAATTATGTCTCATATGGGAATGTTTTTGGGAAAGCCATAGTGACTAGTGGAATATGATAGAACTATTTTAAGTAGCTACATAAAGTTTTTTTGAGATTTTTAGTACCTATATAAAGTTAAATTTACACTTGAATAAAGGTGATACTATTTTTTTGAGTGGCATAAAGGTATAGGTCACATATAGAGGTTTTGTAAAGTTATACACTAGCCTACATAAATTTAGTTCTATAATTCCAAGTCTATGTAAAGGAAATTTTTGGGTTTTTTAAGGGTTCATAGGAATGCCTCTATGCCAAGGTATGTTGTCTAAAGTTATACAATAATGATTTTTTATAAAGATGACCCGATTCATGTTCAAAAGTTACATTGACATCTAGTACCTACGTAACTCGGCTCATATAAAAAAGGTGGTAGAATCTAGAAAGGGAATAGAATCTTCTAGGATACATACAAGAGTCTCACCCCCAAAAAATGAGTATTTTCTCATTGTATAGGGCATAAGATGCTCTTGAAGTCCATGCAACATTTACTCATGAATTAAAAAATATGAGTACAGATTTGGTAGTTCCATGAATTCGTATTATATATGCATCATTAATCTTCATTCGTTATATATATTAATCATATAAAGTTGAAATAAGATTAAATTTCTTAACTACTAAATATTTAACTACCCAGTAAAGAAAACAGATATAGCATATCATAGCCAACAATAAGTTCCAATTATTCCCTATGATTGGTAGTACCATATGCCTTTGGATAATACCACATACAATATCCTTATAAAATACATTTGGATATGGGATAACATATATCATATATATATTAGGCTTTAGAAAATATCTCCATTAATCTCTCACTAGGACTAAAGCCTCAAAGACACTATGTCATTTTATCTTATATTGTATCATATACTATGAAACCCCCATGTTAATGTTATATTAAATATTATATAATTATGTGCTATTTTGAAATTTTGGGAGTTTTTTAATTTTAACAAAGAAGTTTTTGAAGTTTTTATTTGTTGGAGGGTTGTCAAATGGTTAGGTGTGACCATGAAAAAAATATACATTTGGGGTTAAATTGTGAAAATGAATCTAATGTATGGATTTTCCCTATGGTTCATGATTAGCACATAACCATGATGTTGATCCAAATATTTGGTAGTATTGTTATGTTTTCTGGAGGTATTATACTTGTTAAAAGGATATGATTGGTTGTTTTGACAATTATTGTCAATGCATAAAACAAATTCAAAGAAAAATCAAATGATGTTATGTGATGAGATATTCGTTATTTTATATCATGAATGAAAATCATGATGAAATATATTTTAAGGGATATGTAGAGATGTGTATACAAGGATCCATGACATAGGTTCTTGTACTACGCCGCAAAATAATTGACTACGCCACAACTAATTAGGCCACGCCATAGTCAGGATATGGTAGTTTTTTGGAGGTTCTATAAAATAAGGGATATATGCGTCATAGCTCCTATAACCATGTCATAGTCATAAAGACTACACTATAGTGATGATTACTATGTAATATATCATGTTCCATTTTTTTTGGGTGTTGTAGTTTTGGGGTTATCCACACCGCAACCCGTTGACCACATTGTAGTCTTCAAAGTGGTTATATAAAAACTACTTCAAACTAACATTCCACATTGTATCCCCTTATACCACACCATAAAATGTTGTTTCTAGGAAGTTTCCTGTAGAATATTAGTCTGGATTCTTCTAATGACTTCAGTGGTTATTTTTGTCTATAATAACTACCAATTTCAAATTGGATGATCATAATATTTTGGAACATAGATCCAAATGATATGATTGAAAAATTAAGTTGAAGCTTCATATTTTAATTTAAATTTAAATTAAATTAAGAAAAAAATTGTGTAGTTGTTCAATTTTTTGTTACTATGAAGAAAAATAGATATAAGTGATGTGCGGAGTAAGAGAAAAATAAGAAGAACAAGTTTTTGTTCATATTGGCACAGAGTGAAGAGATCATTCCTATGTTTATAGAGGTTTAAAAACAATAGTAGGAGAACTAATTTTAGAATTAAAATATGTGGTTGAAATTATTTATTCTTAATGATATAAAATTTTATGTCATTATTATTTCAATGTGGGATACGCTATCATAGTCAAGAATCATGAAGTAATATGAGTTAAAGGATAAACCCTATTCATTGTACCTGCATGTTAAAACTAGTGGTTCATATGATCTCAAAAAAATATGGATCATTTAAAAGATTTTCCTTCTCATTTTGAGATATTTACACTGTAAATATATTTTATCCTTATTTTTTGTGTATTAAAAAATGATCAATATTCACTTTAACCTGTGACGAGGGTTGTTTCACCATAAAAATGTAAATGATTTATAATAACTGATTCAACCCCCCCCCCCCCCCACCACCACCACCACTTAGTGATTACTATTTGATACTGGAGGTTCCTTTTTAAGTGGTATCAGAGCATAGGTTCCCCATGTTGGTGATTTTAATTTTAATTTTGAGAATAATTTTCTCTCTATTCTAATTTTTTGGTTTTAAATTTCTATAATTTTTCATGGAAAATCATAATTTGGTGAGTATTAAGGGGACTAAAACCTTATATGGGAAAACATATCATATCTATAAGGATATGATGTTGACTTATATTCTGGTAATCAGTTTAAAATTTATTGATGTTGCAACTATTGGGTTTCCACCTCATACTAAAAATATTGGTTTGATGGGAATAGACAAAGTAAATATTGAAAATTATGGTCATGCCAGGAATAATTTACATTCATTACTATCTAAGAAATAATTTATCATAGTGATAGTTATCATGATAGCAAAATGAATTTGGGATAAACTAATAAATGTCTATGAAGGAGATAAGAGTGTAAAGCAGGCTAAGATAAAGATTTGTAAATTGAAATATGAAGATCTTAAAATGCAAGAAGATTAAAATATATATGATTTGTGCTCAATAGTTAATGATATTATGAGTTTGATCGAAAGTTATGGTGATAAATTTGAAGATGATACAGTGGTTGAGAAGATACTTCATATCTTACCAGACAAGTTTGATGTTAATGTATATACTCTTGAAGACAGATATTTGGAATCACTACATATAGATTATTTAAAAATAATTATGACTTCCTATGAGAATAAGAAATAATGTGTTCTCAAGTAGAAGTGTGAGGGTAAAAATGAAATATCTTTTAAATCCCCAAAGAAAGAGAATTATAATAAGAAGTTTAATGAAGAAAATTTTGATTATTATGTTTCATATTTTAATTTGAGTCATCAGTTTTATAAGATAATGTCTCTAATCTCTATAAATATTAAACTGGGAAAGTGAAGGTTCAAAGTTAAACTTACAATATAATTATTTGAATATGTAGTAGTCATAAATTGTTCTGAAAATTTACTTAAGTTAAAAGAATATGAAGTTAGTGATGAAGAAGTAGAATTACTAAGGAGATGTTTTAAGAAGAGATCATCAAATTTTTAAAGCTGGATGTTTCTTTGAAAATGTAATAAGAAAATATTCTAAAAATTCAGAAAGGTAAATTTGTTATCTAAATTTGAAAGTCATGATAGCAGTGATGAGGAAGAAGAAATAAATATGTCAAGAGATATTGATGAAAAATAGTCATTTCAAAGGTGAATGAATAATAATTCACTAGTGAAAGTTATAGTGATTTTAAATACAATGAATAAAATAAAATGGAATTCTTACTAAAAATAGATCTCAAGGAGTGTTTCTCAAAAATCTCTAAGTTGAAAAAATAGATAAAAAATATGAATACGGAAAAATATTTTTCTAGAAAAAGTGAATTAGTTTGTATAGAATATAAGTTAAATCCTCGTAAATAAGTTTATGACTTGAATAATGTTTTTATGCAATTATGAATTCAAGAGTTAAAATAGAAAAATGAGTGAAAGAAAAATAGAAGGATTTAAATCTTTTAAAATGAAAAATCGGACGGTGTGGGAAAAGAGCTTGAAAAGTTTCAACTGAATTTTCATAACTCTATTCATGAATTTAGGGAAATATCAAGTAATGAAAATTCTCTTGGGAATCGGTAAATATCATACACAAATTAATAGAAAAACATTGATATAACTTGTTCTATATATAAGAAGAATAATAAAATTGAGAATTTTAAGTTTGTAGAAAAATAAATTAATTCACCAGATTCTAAAAAATATGAGAACATTTGCTTGAATGTAAAAATTGCTACAAATAGTGGAGATAAAAGGGTTGAGAAGATATTGAACAAGAAGAATAAAGAGTCTTAATTTCACCAAAATTTTTTGTTTTCATAAAGGATCCAAAATTAATGGTGGGAAGATGGTTGAAATGCAGTTTCGTAGTTCTGAACAACATGATTGTTATAAAGGAAAATATGATTTTTATGGTTATTCATAACACTGTAGAGGTTTTTGGAACATGTAAATAGTGTGTTAGTTTAATAAAAATACTATGATGATTCTAGATGTTTTGTAATACAAAAATTAAGGGTGAGTCATCTCACTCAAAATAAAACAATTCAATGACAGTAATGAAATCTGAAGTAAAAACTAAAAAAAAGATTTCAACCATTGGAAGATATTTTGTAATGATGTGAGAAACTCATTCATATTTAAAAAGGTTGTCCTATTATTTTACCATAACAAATATGTCTAAGAGATAATTATGAGAAGTTTCATATTAATAAGGAGAAAGTTAATGAGAAACTATGGTTTGTTATGTTGCTTGCAAAACATTCAAAGGATAATTTTTATGCATTTTAGATAGCAGTTGTTACTCTTATATGATATGAGATTTAGATCTTCTCAAGGATGTTGTAAAATGTAAAGAAGGCTTAGTGACTATTGGAAATGATTGATCACTCAAAATTAAAGTTGTTAGATCATCATTTATTGGTAGAGATCAATTGAAATCCAAAAGCACATTATATGTTGAATGACTGAAACACAATATTTTTAGTGTATCTCAGTTAAGTTATGAAGGATATGAAGTAATATTTCAAAAATATTGGTTTTCTAGGAAGATTTTTAAATAATGATGTATCTTTACAAGAGGATAATGAATAAGAGGAATTTTATTTAGATAGGTGATGATATAAATTCTTTCTATTTAAGAATAGAAGAAGAAAATCAACTTTTTCATAGAATAATTGGTTATATTATCTGAAATAACATATGAAATATAATTTATAGAAATAGTGTTCATGATTTTATAATGTTGAAAAGATAATGGAATTGTATGTGTTCTACTTTTCAAAAGGTAAATATTTTGAATACACCATATAAGAAGGTCGAAATAAAAACTACTCATATTTAGAGTTGATTCTCTATAATATATGTTAGCCTATAAGGAAGAAATAAAAAATGAAGTTAATTATTTTATTTCCTCTATTGATTACATTACTTGTATTGAATGTATTTTATTTATGAAACATAATTAAGAGGCTCTAATAAGGATTAAAATGTTCATGAGAATTATAGAAAAAGAGTGAGGTTACTCTTTGAAGAATATTAGAACTGATAATGGTATTGAGTCTGTCAATGGAATTTTTCTAGTATATCTTGAAACACATAGTATTATTTATGAATTTAACGCACTATACAAACTAAAAAAATGGTATTTCTAAATGAAATTATATAAGTCTTGTGGAGATGGATCGAACTATATTTCTAGAGCATGACACATATCATTATTTATAGAGACAATCCATTGGAGCAGTGTTTCATATAAAAAATCATTTTATTTATAAGATAAATTATGATATGTCACATTATGATATGTATTATAAGAAATATCCAAGTTTAAAGTATCTGAGAGTTTTTTTAGGACATTACATTATCAAAGTTAAAGGTGAAAATATAGGAAAAATTGATAGAAGATGTGTTGATGGTATCTTCCTTAGTTATCCACCAAATGGAAGAGGATATTGTTATTACAAAAAAGAGATAACAATATTATTTATTTTATTTATATTGAAGTTATGGAACACATAAATTAAGTGAACTCCAATGAAAAAATGAGTTTCAAAACTGATTATGACAAAATTGTTCTCAAAAAACAACCATATGAAGATTCAAAAAATTATAAAAATAATGAAGATGTTCTAATTGAATAAGTTGATTCAGAAAATTAATGTTACATAGAGAGATCTTGTTCACATCATCCTAGGTTGAGAAATAAAGTACAGTTTCAAAATATCATTGGAAATAATAGGAAACAGATTCAAACTAGTTGAACTTTAAGGAAAAAATCCCATATATAAATATTATCTAAAGTTAATCCTCAATATGTGTAAGAAGAAAATAAAAATGAAGAGTGGTTTTATTTAATGAATTAATAGATGGATTATATTGAAAATAATTGAACTTTAGAGTTGGTATCCAATCAGAAAGAAAACAACCTTCTTGGAATAAAGTGAGTGTTTTGAAATAAGATGAATAAAAAGGGTGAAGTTGTAAGAAACAAATTAATATTAGTAAGTAAAGTCTATTCCTAGGTTGAAGTAGTTGACATAAATAAAACCCTTATATTATTTTAAATACATGAAACCATAATAATTTTTTTCTATTGCAGGACATATTCATTATAAGAAATTTCAAATAGATTTCAAGTCAGCCTTCCTCAATGGTGAATTGGAAGAGGAATTATATATTGAACAACCTTGTGTTTTATTTATTAATGAATATAATAATTGTGTTTAAAGGTTAAATAGTACATTTTATGGGAAAAAACAAGTCCCAGGATCTTGTCATTCTATTCTTGACAACTACTTGAAGAAGTTTAATTTTAACAAAAGGAAAATTGAAAGTAATATATACATCAAAATGATGATGAGTTATTTCTTATTATTATTGTTTATATAGATGATATAATTTTTCTGGAAATTGTAAGATAATTTTTGGAATATTTTCCAGTGAAATAAAGAACCTTTTTAAAATTTCTATTCTTGGTGAGATGAAACACTTTATTGGATTACAGATTTTTCTAGAAATGGATAATATTTTTATATCTCAAGAGAATTATGCTAATGAAATGTTGAAAAAGTTATTCATGGAAGATTATAAGAATATTTCTATTCCAATTTTAGTAGGTTCATAATTATAAAAATATGAAGAGGGTAAAAAACTTATCCAAGGGAATTCTAGAAGTTGGTTGAAGGTTTACTTTACGTGACACCTTCAAGACCGGATATTGTGTATGTTGTTACACTTTGGGATTGATATAAAAGTAACCCAAAAGAGTCTCATTTTTTGGTTGGAAATAGAATACATAGATACATTAATGCCACAATAGATTTGGGGTATAAATATGACTGTAAAGGAAATCTTAATTTGTTTGGTTATTCAAATGAAAATTGGACAAGTTGTGTTGATGATAAGAAGTCTACATATGGTTGTGTTTTATTTATTAGAGAAACATGTGTTTATTATAAATCAAGAAAGCATAATTTAGTTACCTTGATCACTTTTAATGTATAATATGTGGCTTCTAATCATGTCTCAACATAACTTATGTGGATGAATACTCAACTATAAGATTTGAAAGTTGAAGTGACATTGACATTACTTTTGTGATGTGATAATAAAATTTAAATTATCCTTTCAAAAAATCTAGTTTATAATTAAAGGTCTAAGAACATTGATATAAAATATCATTTTATAAAATATCTATTGGATAATAATGAGTTAAAGTTAGAATGTGTTACCATAAAAGAGTAAATTTAGGATATGTTTAACAAGCCAATGTCAAAAAAAGAATTTCAAAATCTGTGTTTAAAGTTAGTTGTTCAACCTCATTATATATAGGGCTAAAGTATGGTGGTGGTGTCACCTATCACATATTTCATTTGAAAATTATTATAAAATGGGATAATTATTGACATCATAGACCTTTACTTGATGTTTACATTCCTATTTTTTTACAATGGAGGAGTATATAATGTAGGGGAACAATCCTTTGATATTTTTTACCTTTGGGGGAGAATATATTTTGAGAAATTTGTAAAATGGGTAAGTTATGAATTCATCATGTTTAAAATATTTTAATATTTTATTATAAGTATTTATAGGTTTGAATGGTTGAAATAATTGTTAATGAGATGGACATGTTCATGTGAAGAAATTTGTTGCAAATAAATCACTATTTATGGATAACATGTTATTATTTATTCAATGTTATTATTTATTACACAATGTTTGTTCATTTAGGATTTGAATTATTTAATGGCAATCCATTTATAAGGGTTCAAATATTCATAGTGATTTATGTTTCTTGGTTGACAATAAAATATAAAGGGGGTGGGTTGTTGAGCTCAAGATGTGTTATGCTTGTTGTATTTTTGGGAGTTTGAAGACTTGGTAAAAAGGAGAAGATTGGTTATGATGGATTTTAAAATCAATGAATAAATCTTATTAAAATATAAATAATATGATTTTATGTGATGTACTTTTAGTTGTTATATAAAATGAATGGAATTCATTGTCACGACCCGTCCCCCGGGGCCCGTGTCGTGACTACCCCAAACCCTCCTTCCATATGCCAGGGGTTGGTGACTAGAATCAGAAAATCATATCCCTAAAATGGGAAGGCATTGACTTTAAACCTGAAAACACACATACCAGGTACACAACAAGGGAAAACCATGTAGTATAACTGCTGAAAGTACAAAAGTGTGAACTGAGGTAGAATGGGCTAGTATACAAACCCAACTAAAATAAAGTACAGCAGAAAGGGAAGAAAGCTCCTGAGGTCATCTGTCAAGGATCCTACCTGAAGGGTAGGTAAAAATCATCATTGTGGATCTCCACATCAACTGGTCAACTTCGTACACCATCTAGTCCTAGCTCCCAAATTTTGGTCAAAGCTATCTGTCATTTGCACAAGACACAACAAGGTGCGGGTGAAGCCTGTGCAGGGGTGAGTATAAAAATACTCAGTAGGGACCTCGAGACCCCCGAAGGTCTCCTTGAATTCCACAAAGGAAAACCCACAAAGCATGACCTCAATCACACATCACTAAGTAAAATACATCTCACACTAGTTATATAACATAAAGAACAAGAATAATGATGATTAGTCATAAAGCTAAATCAACATTATTCCCTTGAGAGGTTCCACTATTAAACCACAAAAATTAATTCTATTACTGAACCACATAGGGTCGTAAGTCACTAATCCACATAGGGACATAAGTTTTCGATCCACATAGGGTCAAAATTCATCAATCCATACAAGGTCATAAGTCGTTGATCCATGTCAGGTCCCTCTAAGGCTAGTCATCATTGAGTCGTTCTACTACTGATCCACACAGGGTCGCAAGTTTTTGATCCACACAGGGTTGTAAGTTGTTGATCCACGATAGGACGCTCTAAGGCTGGTCCTCATTGGGTCGCGCTACTACTGATCCACAAATTTTCATAATTCATTGATCCCCACAGGGTCATAAGTCGCCGATCCATGATGGGAAGCTCAAAGGCTGGTCCTGGTCGGTTCGTGCTACTGTTGATCCATACTACATAACGCCCTAACCCCAGTTACCTAGAGTCGATGCATTATTTTAATACATTGGCATGATACAAGGAATCATGTCCCGAAAGACCGATTAATTTTTTAGCCTTGGAAGTATTAGATACATTTATTAGTTTTACATTACATCATAAAATAAAAACATCAACAACATTTTTTCCCCTTTGAACATACTTATATCCTTAGCCTATCACTACAGGTCAACCATTAAATACTTCTTCACATCCTGGAAAAAATATAACATATAAATGGGTGATCTCAGATGCTCAGTAAGTATAACAATATTGTGGAAACTTTCATAAATAAGCATAAACATTTAAGTCAATGTATAAGACTAAAACAAAAGCCTTTAAAACTTAAACATAATCATAATATGGAAAATATAAAATAAAATAATTCTAATTACTTATTCACATGGATATTATACTAGTCGAATAATCACATGCAATTTCAATATCCAATTTCATAATGATGGAATGCATAATGCCAGATTTCATAATCACATAGACCAGGCCTTATGCAAAGACTACAAATAAGATTTTTCGAAGGTCTTGTTCCAAGACACTAGTTTGTCTCATGAGACCTACTGATTCATCGAGGATCTATAGAGGGCTCCACCCGTCACTTACTAAGTCCAATTCATTCCTCATATGAAAAGGTTTAAACATAACATAAACATTCATATTAAAACTAGACTACAAAATGTTAATACTATATCCATAAAACATGAATGGTATAAAAATAACACATCCATAGTAAAAGATATCACAAAACCTTCAATAAAATATGGATGATTTGTATCATAATAAATCAACTTCAAAAAAGTTTAAAACCCATTAAAGGATGTTGACATATATGACAATGATTTGTAAAACTCTTTGAGAGAAATATCCCTTCTTCCTAAAAACATTTAAAAGTCACACAATTTAGAAATTAAGACATTTAATGACATCTTTGAATCAAATTTTCCCATACCAATTTGAAAATTTTGAAAGTAATTAACATTTTAAAAACATTCATGTCCATATAAATACATACTTAAAAACCATTTTGAAAACATGGACATTAATGAGAATGATTTAGAATAATAAATATGTAACCCATTTAAAATGATGATCTAATTAAAGAGTTCCTTCCATAAAACATTAAAATATTCCATTTGAAAATATTTTTATGAAACACATATGTGGATGATAAAGAGGTCCTAGTAGACACTCACGTAAAATCAACCTCAGATAATAAAGAGATTGTGAAATTAACCGTTACCATGTCCTTCTCCTTGGTAGAGGGTATGTTAACCTTCTTTATAATATTTAAATAATTGTAATTAAATTATAAAATAACCATATATGTAAATATGATATCATATATGATCTTCTAATATTGCTTTGTTAATAATATTTTAGTAGTATCATTGTTTTGGGTGTTAACTGATTCGTTTTCCTTTATATGATTGGTTACGTAAGCCATGTTTGTTATGAATAGGATATATTTAATTCATATAAATAATTATATTATGTTCATAAACATTATTTTTAATCATAAAATTAAAATTATTCTTGATTTATTACAATGGGGAATGAATCTCATCGCGTTCGTGGAGATAGTAATCCATACGTACGCACGAGGGACAATATCATTATATTGATGGAGAAATCGTATGTAATTGGATGGTATATCATATATACAGAATCATTAAAATTTTATATTTATTATTTATATTAGTTATACTCATTATTATACCCATCCAAATAATGAAGTGTTTGAATAACAAACTACACTATGACATTGAGACGGTAAGTCGTACGTACGCACGTATGGTGACTTTGTCATTTGTAGGATGAATAGAATAACGAATATGGTTGTTAAATATTTATAATAACATCACAGTATGTATAAGGTACTGGATTTATTATTTTGTTATGGAAACAACAAAGAAAGAGGAAGTGGAAGAAGAAAAGAACTTGAAAGAGGGTGGTGAAATTATTACCTCTACTTCGGGTGTTTCCTTTTGAGTTGATGAAAAGGGCTCCATAGGTTGGATTTCTGATCAAATTAAGGCCTCTGGGTTGAAGTGAGGGAATTTGGGAGGATATTTGGTCAGGTTTTGTCCATTAAAAATGGCTTTGGAGGTGCGAAATTAAGAAAAGGGGAAGTGACCTTTTATAAGAGAGGTGAGGGTCACTTTAGGAAAAGCTTGAAATGTTATTTTATAATAAAATCCTTTTCAATTTATAATGGATCAAAAATGAATTATTTAAAGAATAACTTGGGGATTTTTCTCAAACCTCTCAACCAATAGGTTTTAGATAGGTTTAGTTCATCATATTAACCTTATCTTTTAGATTTAACTCTTAGTTAAATAGTTTGAAATTTACCATGTCTCTTTGTAGTGTTATATTATATGGTTAATAAACTTACTATAACAAGACAATAGAACCCCATGTGGTTAATTATTAATATATATAACTTTATCTAAGTCCTTTTTCCGAACCTTATATTTTTAAGAATATTATATCATTTAATAATATAGTTTTTGTTTTAAAAACTCAATTTTGTCAATTTGCACACTATTTAGTATTTGATTCTTTTAAGCCATAAATCTTTATCAATTCAATTAAAATTTATTTAACCAACCCTAACATGTCATATTAACCTAGAAAATTAGTTTAATTCATCATAAGTCTCAATTTAAATTTATTTGGATATTTATAATATCAATTATTTTAATATTTCATTAATAAGGTAATTATTGCATCATCATTGTGTCATAAATAAATTAAATTATTTAAAGTCTAAAAATTATAAATAAAATACAATTTTTTATAAAATATTCTTATATTTCTAATGAATATTTATATTCTAATTTATATTGTGTGTAACTCTATATTAAAAATGGTTTAGTTATTAAACTTTGAATTTTAACACTTTTAACTCTTCTTTAAATAAAATCATAATAAATGTCCTAATCTAATCCAAGAGGAACTAAATGATCATATTTTATTCCTAAGATTTTTTTTGGTCAAAATATATTTATCCAATAAAATTAGAACATGTGTTAGGGTAATTATAATATCATTTTTACCTTTAATTATGCTATTTACTTTTAACCGTGGTAAATAAAAGTCAAAAGTTACTATTCAAAAAAATTATTTTCATCCTATTGAACCACACATTACATACTGATATCAAATGTGTCTCTCATATTTTTGAAATTGAACTCACAGATGCGGTAAAATTAAGTTTTATGCAAATTTGCAAATGCTCCTAGAAGGTGGGTAAAAGAGGTTAAAAAGTTCAATAAAATTTTATACATCTAATTTTATTATAAAATGACTCCAATGAATTACATTGAACTTATATAGGTATTATACATCTATTTTTACTTAAAATAAATTTAAATAAAATAAATAATTTTTTAAATAAAAAGTCGGTTTTAAATAATAACACAGTGTTTTTCACTATTCATCAAAAATTGAAAGCTTTCAGAAAAATACCAAAAATTCACCCAAAGATAATTTTGTTATTATGAATTCAAAAATTAAGTATATTTTACCGAATTCAAAACATATAAGTTTAATTTATTAATTTAAAATTAATTCCCATTGTCAAAATCAATAAGCGGGTTTTTAAAAAAGTAAAAACTATCAAAAGATTGACATGTGTTTATGTAAAATTTAAATGTGAAATTACTTAAATGACCTAAATTGTATTAAATGATAAAAATATAATCTAATTATACTTAAAAACCTTTAAATTCATAACTTAACACTATAAATTATTTTGATTAAAAAAGTTGTTTTTAATTAAAACATAGTTTTTTTCACTATTCATCAAAATATTAAAGTTATCATAAAAGTACCAAAAATTTATCCAACCTAAATTTTTATTTCCCGATTCTAAAGAATAATTTAATTTCATTAAATTGAATATATAAAAGTGTCAAATATTGGTTTTAAAAATGGTTCTCCATTAAAAGGAGGTAAAATTGCATTTTTTGAAAAATATATCTTTTATCTAAAAAAATGAATTTTTTCTTATATTATGTCTAAGAAACACATTATATGGATGTTACAATTATATAGAGTATATAAGATTCAAAATTTAGTTAATACTATTCATAACCTCTTTTTGAACGGCTAGTTTGGTAAGTTGTGGTGCGCTCAAACTCGGCATTGCATGTAGCACAAGCTATTGAATTACTTTAATGAGATAATGTACTATGAAATCTTGGTGTGTTACATTCTCCCCTCCTTCATTAAATTGCGTCCCCAAAATTTGAAATTTTTCTTCAAAAATAAAAGGTTAAAAATAGAAAAATACTTTTTTGGAAGACACACATCAAAATTTGGGTTAATAAAATTTAGTCTTAATAATAGGGGAAGGGAATGAAAAAGTCACCACCAAATTGTGATCTAGATTAAGAGAACATTATGGGAAATTAGAGACACATAATTTGAGAAAAAAATATAAATATTTATAGTGAGTGATTGAGTTCATCAATCGCAAACAAGTATAAAATTGAGGGCCTCAAAGCCATCAATCTATGTTGATTTAAAATATCATTGGTTCAACAAAACATAAGGTATTAGGATTACACATTTTTGGTTTTAAGATCCCTTCCCTAAAGTTTAAGAATTAATTTATTCATAGAATAAGAGGAAAAAATATACTTGACAAGTATAGTTTCATCCCTCAACTAATTCCTTCCACAAACTCATCTTTCACTCCAAAAGATAATAGAATTCAAAAATATTCAATTTATCCTAATCTTATAGGGTTTCAAAAATAATGAATTTATAATTAATTTTTTAGACTATTTAAAAAAACTACATTATTCAAACCAAGACATTACGTATGATAATGGTAGGTGATCTACCCTTTTCGCCCTTCGGTTTCGAGTTCAAGTCTCACGGCCTTTCCGGACTCGACAGGTTGTCGCCTGACCAAAGGGTTGTCCTTTTTATAACAATCCAGAAATAATATTAAGAAATGATTTAACCTTAATAATGGTATCTAACATCAAACATAATCCATTCCAACCTTTATACTTATCCAAAATACTTCTGTCTAAACTCACAGTCCAAAATTTATAAAAAAGGTAAACACAATGAAGATCCTTTTTTCCATATAATAACATGTGAATACCTTCATCATGTATTCTTTTAAAACACTATAACACCCTGAATTACCATAAAACCTTATTGAATACATTCATTCTCCCTTATTCCTTATAGAATACTGGATATACTCCTTCTGTCCAAAAATTTTGTAAACTCCAACAATGAGGGAATATACAAATCATTAATCAGTTTCAAGGTACTCAAGAATATCCAATATAATTTATCCAAATCAATCATATATTATTCCAAAAATCACTACCTCATTATCAGAATCATATTATGGTTTATCTTTCTCTCAACCATATATTTTCCAAATAATTAACCTACTATTGAGTCACTTTTCTTGGTTCGACACAATCTCAAGTCCTTAATGAATAGTACTGCAGTACAATCCTTTTATACTCCATAATTATTATAACATGTGCATAATTAATACAATACTCAAATGAAACAATAATTTAATAACAACATAAGAAATAAAATCATTCCTCTTCATTCTTTGGTAGTATCATAACTTGATTATTATCCAATGGCAGCATTTGGGGTATACTCTAATGATTTGGACATTGCTCCGTGTAGTGTCCCAACTCCTTGTAGATGAAGCATTGTACATTTGAAACCTTTTTCTTACCCTTGAAATCACATACATGGTGTATTTTTTCTCCACACTTATAACAAACTCTCATTCCCTTTAAACATTTACCAAGGTGATTCTTTGCATAGTTATCACATATGGGAAAATCCTTCTTTCCCCTCTTCCCTTTATCCATCTTTCTATCTTCCATCCTTTTCTTCTCTTGCATCCCTTCAAAGCCATAGGACTCAGATAATTATTTACTTATCTTAATAACAAATGATAATATTTCTTCATATGATGAGAATATGTTGGATATTATTTCCCTTTTAAATGTTGGCTTAATACCATGAAAGATATGATCCTTCTTAATCTTTCAATCATGCGTATTTCTAGAATTCGCATTCCTTCTACTAGGAAACATTTCTAAAAAATGTCATACACTAGGTTAGTTTATGAATTTCAATGCCTAATTCCAAACTTGTAAAATACCTAATGTAAATTGAAAAGATTATGCATATAATCTATAATCATAAAAAATTTTCTTTGAGGAATTATTTACTCCTAAATCCGCCATAATGGATTGTAAAATAATGTGAATTATCCTAAGCATATCCCTCAGGAGTGTCGTAACCAAGAGTGCAGCAAGGCCCGTTATCGTGTACCACGATACCCCGAGTCAAGCCCAAAACTCCTTGTCAGATTTTTCACTCCTAGGTACATATGTGTCAGAGCCGCCTCTACCTGCTCATATCCAAATAGAGATGTATTTCTTGGAAAATTGAAAAAATCTCTATATTACCAAAATACTATGAAGTTCTTCTATACTAATCCTCAAAGAATATCTTAGGGTATGTGATCTAATTAGATTTTATCTAAATCTAGTTTCCAAGGTTTGTACTAAACTTCCTTTGATACCAACCGTAACACCCCAACCCTAGTTACCCAAAGTCCGTGCATTATTTTAATACATTGGCATAACATAAGGAATCGTGACCCGAAAGACTGATTAGTTTAGTATCCTTGGAAGTACTAGATACTTTCATAAGTTTTACATTACATGTTGAAAAAAAACATCAACAACATTTTTCCCCATTTGAACACACTTATATCCTTAGCCTATCCCTGTAGGTCAACCATTATATACTTCTTCGCATCCTGAGAAAAATAAAACATAGAAATAGATGAGATTAAATGCTCAGTAAGGATAACAATATAGTGGAAACTTTCATAAATAAGCATAAACATTTAAAGAAATGTATAAGACTAAAACAAAAGCCTTTTAAACTTAAACTTAAGCATAATATGGAAAAGATAAAATCAAATAATGTCATTTACTTATTCACATGGATATTCTAAGAGTCGAATAATCACATGAAATTTCAATATCCAATTTCATAATGATGGAATGCATAATGACAGTCTTTATAACCACATAGTCAAGAACTTGTTCCAAGACAACAAATAATATTTTTCCAAGCCTTGTGCCAAGACACTAGTTTGTCTCATGATACCTACCAATGCATCGAGGAGCTGTAGCATGCTCCACCCGTCACTTAGTAAGTCCAATGCATTCCTCATATGAAAAGGTTTAAACATAACATAAAAATTCATATTAAAACTAACATATGAAATGTCAATACTTTATCCATAAACCATGAATGGAATAAAAATAACACATCCACATCCAAAACAAATCACAAAACCTTCAATACAATATGGATGATTTGTATCATAATAAATCAACTTCAAACAAGTTTAAAATCCATCAAAGGATGTTGACATATATGAAAATGATATGTAAAACTCTTTGAGAGAAATATCCCTTTTTGCTGAAAACATATAAAAGTCACACTATTTATAAAGGAAGAAATTTAAATACATTTTTGAATCAAATTTTTTCATATCTCTTTGAAACTTTTGAAAAGAATTAAAATTTTAAAAACATTATTTTCCATATAAATAAATACTTAAAAAACATTTTAAAAACATGGACATTAATGAGAATGATTTAGATGAATAAATATTTAATCCATTTAAAATGATGTTCTAGTTAAAGAGTACCTTCCATAAAACATTAAAATATTCCTTTTGAAAATATTTTTATTAAACACAGATGTGGATGATAAATATATCCCAGTAGATACTCGTGTAAAAACAACCTCGGATAATAAATAGATTGTGAAATTAACCCTTACCTTATACTTTTCCTTGGTCGAGGGTATGTTAGCCTCCTGTATAATAGTTAAATAATTTTTATTAAATTATACAAGAACCATATACATAATATTATATCATATATGATCTTCTAATATTTCTTTGTTAATAATATTTTAGTAGTATCATTGTTTTGGATGTTAACTGATTCGTTTTTCTATATATGCTTGGTTATGTAAGCCATGTTTATATGAATAGGATGTATTTGATTCATATAAATAATGATATTATGTTAATAAAACTTATTTTGAATCATAAAATGAAAATTATTCTTGAATTATTATGATGGGGAATGAATCTCATCGTGTTCCTAGAGACGGTAATCCGTACGTACGCACGAGCGACAATATCATTATATTGATGACGAAATCATATTTAATTGTATGTTATATCATATATAAATAATAATTAACTTGTTATATTTATTATTTACATCATTTATAATCATTATTATACCCATCCAAGTAATGAAGTGTTTGAATAACAAACTACACCATAATGTGGAGACAGTAAGCCGTACGTACGCACATATGGTGACTTTGTAATTTGTAGGATTGATAGAATAACGAATATGGTTATACCATATTTATAATAACATCACATTATATATAAGGTACTAGATTTATTATTTTGGTATGGAAACAACAAAGAAAGAAGAAGTGGAACAAGAAAAGAACTTGAAAGAGGGTGGTGAAATTATTACCTCTACTTTGGGTGTATCCTTTTGAGTTGACCAAAAGGTCTCCTTAGGTTGGCTTTATGATCAAAGTAAGACCTCTAAGTTTAAGAGATAGAAGTTGTGAGGATATTTGGGTAGGTTTTGTCTGATATAAATGGCTTTGGAGGTGTGAAATTAAGAGAAGCGGAAGTGCCCTTTTATAAGAGAGGTGAGGGTCACTTTACGAAAAGCTTGAAATATTATTTTATAATAAAATAATTTTTTGTTTCTAATGGATAAAAAATGAATTATTTAGATTTTAAGTTGTGTATGAGTCTAAAAACGCTCAACCAATAGGTTTTAGATAGGTTTAGGTCATCATATTAACCATATCTTTTAGATTTAACTCTTAGTTAAATAGTTTGACATTTACCATGTCTCTTTGTATTTTTATATTATATGGTTAATAAACTTACTATAACAAGTCAAGAGAACCTCATGTGGTTCATTATTAATATATATAACCATATCTAAGCCCTTTTGATTAAACTTGTATTTTTTGGAATATTATATCAATTAATAATATAGTATTTTTTTTTAAAACTCAATTATGTCAATTTTGACACTATTTAGTATTTGATTTTTTCAAAATCCATAAAAACTTTATCACTTCAAATAAATTTTTTTTACCCTACACTAACATGAAATATTAACCTAGAAAATTTTTTTAATTCATCATAAGCCTCAATTTACATTTATTTTGATATTTATAATATCAATTATTTTAATATTTCATAGATAAGGTAATTATAGCATCATCATTGTGTCATAAATAAATTAAATTATTTAATGTAAAAAAATTATAAATAAAATACCATTATATATGAAATATATTTATATTTCTAATTAATATTTATATTCGAATTTATATTGTGTGTAACCCTATATTAAAAATGGTTTAGTTATTAAACTTTGAATTTAACACTTTTAACTCTTCTTTAAATAAAATAATAATAAATGTACTAATCTAATCCAAGTGGACCTAAAGGATCATATTTTATTCCTAAGGTTTTTTTTGGTCTAAATACACTTAACCAATAGAATTAGTACATGTGTTAGGGTAATTATAATATCATTTTTACCTTTAATTACCATATTTACTTTTAACCGTGGTAAATAAAGGGGAAAGTTACTATTCAACAAAAAATATTTTCATCTTATTAAACCACATTTTACTGACTGATATCAACCATGTCTCTTAGATTTTTTAAATTCAACTCACAGAAGCGGTAAAATTAAGTTTTATGCAAATTTGCAAATGCTCCTAGAAGGTGGGTAAAAGTGGTTAAAAAGTTCAATAAAATTTTATACATCTAATTTTATTATAAAATGACTCCAATGAATTACATTGAACTTATATAAGTATTATATATCTATTTTGACTTAAAATAATTTTAAATAAAATAAATAATTATTTAAATAAAAAGTCGGTTTTAAATAATAACGCATTGTTTTTTATTATTCATTAAAAATTGAAAGATTTCATAAAAAATACCAACAATTAACCCAAAGATAATTTTGATATTCCAAATTCAATAATGAAGTCTATTTTACCAAATACAAAACATATAAGTTGAATTTATTAATTTAAAATTAATTCCCATTGTCAAAACCAATAAGCAGGTTTTTTAAAAAGTAAAAATTATCAAAAGATTGACATGTGTTTATGTCAAATTTAAATGTGAAATTACTTATAATGACCTAAATTGTATTAAATGATAAAAAATATAATCTAATTATACTTTAAAACCTTTCAAATTAATAATTTAACATTATAAATTATTTTGATTAGAAAAGTTGTTTTCAATTAAAACATAGTATTTTTCACTATTCGTCAAAATACGAAAGTTATCATAAAAGTAGTAAACATTTATCCAAACTACATTTTTATGTACCTTTTATAAAGAAGAATTTAATTTAATTAAATTGAATATATAAAAGTGTCAAATATTGGTTTTAAAAAGGGTTTTCCAATAAAAGGCAGTAAAATTGCATTTTTTTAAAAATACTTCTTTTATCTGAAAAATTGAATTTATTCTTATATTATGTCTAAGAAATAGATAATCTGGATGTTAAAATTATATAGAGTATATAAGATTCAAAATGCAGTTAATAATATTCATAACCGCTTTTTGAAAGGCTAGTTTGGTAAGTTTTGGTGCGCTCGAACTCGGTGTTGTGTGTAGCAAAAACTATTGAATTAATTTAATGAGATAATGTACTATGAAATCTTGGGTTGTTACACACAAAGTCGATCTGATGCCGATCCACAAAGGGTCGCTCTTCACTTGACAACCAGCCACAGGATTCCTTCACTCTGTGCACTAGAGTTCCATAGATTCTACTCCTCAAGCCATCGGTCATAACTCAATTTCTAATAAGTCCCACAAAGAAGTAACTTGAAGAACCACATGTCATAAGGGTTCCAATGCAACAGATAGTGTGTCAATCGAACGCCCGATCTATAAGTTATAGGCAATTTAGTACCGAGGGCCCGGTTGGATTCGAATTCGATCGAACCCATCCATACTGCAACATTCTCCAAAGCCCAAGTGGAGTGTCACAAAATGATCACATCGTCCTAAGGTTTCTATCATTGTAGAAGGTTCTTCAAATGGACATCTAGTTTAGAAGTTACGGCCCTTAAAGCGAAACTAGGTCAAATTGGGTTCGGGTCTGGTCTGGGTTAACCCGACCCAACCCGCTGGGCCCGGACCAAACTGGATGGGCTCAACCCAGTCCTTATGTACCTGGTCCAGCCCGCTGTGATGGGGGACTGGGCCAACCCACCCGGCTGGGTGTGACCAGCTAGCTAGGTGTGGGGTCTGTTCCCCTCCTGAATAGAAGAGGTCCATTCGGGTTCTCCAACTGACAGTGCTAGGTGGGCGCTGCCCCTCCAGCTGAATAGTCTAGGGTGGGACCCGTGGATGCGGGTCTGCTACCACTGCAGCTGGAGCCGTGATTTCTCCTCCACGGCGTGTCATCCGCCTTCAACGCAGCTAGCGATGGCCAGACGCCCCCTGTCCGTCGCGGCGCCTGCGGGCGCCACCACCCTCTCACAGCCACCGTTGAAGCTCTGGTGGTCCGATTTCCTTCCCTACTTCACCTAATGATCTCCTGGGATGCCTACTTTACTAAAATCCCTCGGTATCTCCTTGTCTCCGTATTTCTCAGTCGCCCACAACGAACGCATCAAAACCGTGATCGACGGAGGGTCCAGGCCTTGTTCGGATCGGCCCGCGCCCTCCAAATTATCGTTTCAAACATGGGGGAAGAATAATAATCATTAAAAACACCAAAATGAAAACCCAACATCAACCTCCCGCAATAAATAACGAAACTCAGATCAACCCGTTAGTCATTTGGTCCACATTCATTGTATTTTCTAAGAATGGGTAAGGAGAAAAAAATCATAAACCCCCAAACCTGGATTCAGTGGATTCTATTACAGATAAAGAAAGGGATTTGTGTTCAAAGTCGTTCTTCAAATTCAATTCTGAGTTCTCCAACAGTCGTTGATCAATCATCGTTCTTCGTTGAAAGGTGACATCGTTGGCTTTTTGTTATAGGTTCCACTTGTGGGTTCCCAAATCCCATGCCAATGGTTTGATTAAATAAAAGAATTTAACCCCCATGTTGGTTCATTATTATGATTCATTAATGAATCCTAGTTAATGAACTTATTAAACCAAGAGCGTTGCGGTTACACAATGGGAGGACTAATTAATTTAATGTATCTTATTAATGCATGACATTACACTACGGTCCCATCATCCATCGCTCAACGGTTGAAAAAATAATAAATTAAGTTCTTTAGTTATTTTATTATTATTTTTCAAAAGTCTGAAAAATACCTTTTCTATGCGCCTTTTTCTGAACAAAGTTATGCTTCACCTAGGATAATCTCAGCATTGCGAGTTCAACGGTGCCCTCAAATTTCAATTCTGAGCACTGGTTCAACAGTTAGAAAATCTTGTCTACATGTTTACTAAACATACCTTAAAAAAAGTTTAAAATTCTGTTCTAGGCTCTCTATGTCTTAGAATCACATACCTTCAATTTTCATAGTCTTGTAATAATTCTATTTAATTAAAAAAATATGGAATTTATGGGTCTTTACATTCTCCCCACCTTAGGGCTTCATGTCATGGAAATCCACAACAAAGACTAAGAAAAAATATGGAGGTACTGAGCATGAATTTGCACCTACCACTCCCATGTGCTCTCTTAGAGGTTCATATGATTCTGCTGAACTCACACCAGAAGAATTTACCAACCCCACAGGATCCGCTCCTATCGATCTTCTATCTCAACTGGTAACTCCGCGAATGTCTCCCCATCATCATTGTCCAGCACGCCCCAGTCGATGATGTGTGATGGATCATGCATGTATCTTCTTAGCCGTGACACATGAAAAACATCATGCACCCTATAAATCTATGGGGGAAGATCTAGGTAGTATTCCACCTCACCAACTCGACTAAGAATTGGGAAAGGTTCAATGAACCTTAGAGATATCTTGCCACCCCGACCAAATCTCTGCAAACCTCATTGAGGTGAGACCCGTATGAAGACATGCACTCCCTCCTCGAACTCCAAGTATCTCTGTCTTCTATCACCATATGACTTTTTCCTACTCTATGCAGTCTTCATACACTCTTGGATGATCATCACCTTATCAGTGGTAGCATGTACCAACTCTGGACCCATAAGTGCTGACTCCCCTTTGTCTGTCCAGCATAGAGATAATCTGCATGGTCGCCCATACAAGGCCTCAAACAGTGTCATGTTGATGGTGGAGTGATAGATGTTGTTGTATGATAACTCTACCAAGGGAAATTGATCCTCCAAACTATGGATAAAATCAAGCACCCTAGCACGGAGCATGTCCTCAAGCATCTATATGGTCCGCTCTGTCTGACCATCTATCTGAGGATGAAAGGCAGTGCTCAAACATAGTTGAGTCTTGAACTCCCCCTACAATACCTTTCATAACCAAGATATAAAATGAGCATCATGATCTAAGGTGATCTTCTATGGAACCCCATGAATCCTTACTATCTCCTACATGTAGAGGTGTCCCAAACCCTCTACTGATCCCTACTCTCAGATAGGTAGGAAGTGAGCCGACTTGGTGATTCAGTCAACGATCACCCAGATAGAGTTTTTTCCCCTGGACGTATGTCGTAACCCCATCATGATGTCCATTGAGATACCATCCCACTTCCATTTTGTAACCTCAAGTGATTGTGTTAAGCCTGCCATAACCTAATGTTCAGCCTTCACTTGTTGATAAGTGAGGAATCATGAAACGAACTCTGCCACTACTTTATTCATCCCTGGCCACAAGTACTGACACCATAGGTCATGGTACATCTTCTCCACACTAGGATATACCGCCAAAGGGGATGTGCAGAACTCCCTCAACTCCTCCTCTCATAGCATCACTGTCACTATGGTTCATCCTCAGAAAAGGATGGCATGCTCCCCACCTTCATAAAATCCTTTAGGAGCATGTCCTGAGGATATCTGAGCACGTCGGGTCTCACAGTCAACGTCCCCAAGCTATGCCTCCCTGAATCACTAAAGGAGTGGGGGAGTGGTTGTCATAGACTGGAGGTAAGATTCTCCATCACTACCATGAAGGATAACGATAACATGGATAGTTTCTCTATCGCCTCACTCAGTAACTGTAAACCAAACCTCCTACAAACTGCTTCTGCCACTAGGTTCTCCTTCCTAAGAGTGTAGAATATCTCAAAGTCATAATCCTAGAGGAACTCCAGCCATCATTGTTGTCTCAATTTCAGGTCCTTCTATGAGAAGATATACCTCATACGCTTTTGATAAGATTAGATAGTAAACCATTCTCCCATCAAGTAGTGTCACCACATCTTCAAGGAAAATACCACAGCTGTTAACTGCAGGTCATGGGTAGAATAGTTCTGCTCATGTTGTCTCAAATATCATGAGTTTTAGGTGATCATCACTCACTTATTCTTCAGGAAACATCCTATTTCGGTCCTTGATGCATCGTAGTAGATTACATACCCAACACCCTCTAATAGTATCCCTGAGATGAGGGCACTCATCAATCTAGGCCTTAGATCCTAGAAACCTTACTGGAATCTCTCCATCCATACGAAGGGAAATCCCTTTTTTTCAAAGCTGAAAAGGGTGATGCTACTCTGGAAAAGTCAGGTACAAATATCCAGTAGTATCCATACAACCCCAAGAAACTCCGCACCTTAGTCACACTCTTGGGTGGCTAATAAGAAAGAACTGCCTCTATCTTTGAAGGATCCACTGCAACTCCATCCTCTGAGATAACGTGTCCTATAAAGTGCACATCTCGTATCCAGAATTGCAACTTCAAGAGATTACCATAAATATGGTGCTCTCAGAGTGTATCCCAAACTATCTGCAGATGAGTGGCGTGCTCCTCCTCTGATGCTGAGTATACCAAGATTTCATCAATGAAGACCACCATGAAGTGATTGAGGTAAGGATAAAAGATCTTGTTCATGAGTCCCATGAACACTTCTAGGGCATTGGTCACACTTAAAGGAATAACCATTAACTCATAGTGGCCATATCGGCATTTGAAGGTTGTTGGTACATCCTCCTCTCGTACCCTGAGCTGATGATAGCCTGATCTGAGGTCTATATTCAAAAAATACAGAGCTCCCTTCAACTGATCGAAGAGATCATCAATCCTCATGAGTGGATATTTGTTTTTCATGGTCACCTGGTTCAGGTGCTGATAGTCCATGCGAAGCCTCAAACTCTCATCTACCATCTTGGTAAACAAAATTGGGGCTTCTCACGGAGAAACATTGGGCCTTATAAACTCATTCCCCTACAAGTCCTCCACCTGTGCCCTTAACTCACGAAGCTCTGTAGAATCCATCTGATATGCTAGTGTAGATATCAGTGTCGTCCCAGGGTACTGGTCAATGTATAATTCCACCTATCTATGAGGAGGTAGTCCTAAAACATCCTCAAAAAGACATCAGCATACTGGTCCACCACTACATGACAGCTCGGAATCCTGTCATCAACTTCTCTAAGGTTAAGGATAGTCAACTGATGAGTGATTGGCTGCAACCTTCTCCAAGAAAGTCCATTCTGAGCTGCAAAGGTTCCCCTCTTGCTGGTGAATGAAAAATTGATTCCATCCTCTTGGACACACCACACTTTGTACCTAAAACAGTAAATCTAAGCATGGATCATGGATAACCATTCCATACCCAAGATGACATCGTAAGGGATCCATGCTTCTAATAGGAGATCTCATCCAAGGATATCACCTCCTAAAGTAAGCTCACACTATTAGAAGTAATGCCTACTGTAGGGCTATCTCCTCTTCTATGACTTCCTCCCTGCGGACCTCCCCAGTCGAATCTCTGCCTCTTCCTCAGAGGTCCCTCGACTATCTGCTAATCGTCAGTGCGTCGGGTCAGGCAGTCGCGAGCCATGTGACCCTGCCCACTACACGCGTAGCACTATCTGTTCCTCTAATGACCTTATCTATCCCAAGAACATTGCACCTCTGACCCTACATCTTTGGGTCATCCGCTAGAAATTCTGGCCTAATTGGACCACTGCGTCTTCTTCCTATTGACTGCTTCAGATGTCTCGGCCACCTTTCTTTCAGTGGTGGATCTCACCGTCAGTGCCTACTCAGCTAGGAATATCTCCACCAAAATTACTTTCTCTAGCACTCCATCCTGTGTCGGTATGTTGAGTGATATAATCAACACTCTAATATCCCATCGGAGACCCTGTTCAAAGGTCTAGGCCCTGAAAAAGGCTCTCATACCATGTTGGTGGAGTAGTGGGAGAGGTCAGTGAATCTCACCAAGTACTGGGCCACTATCAGGCTGCCCTGCTGTAAGTGCAGTAGCTCCTGAATATGGACAGAGCGTAGTGTCACTGGTACAAAATCTGCCCTGAAAAGGATCTTCAAGTCTAACCAGGTAAGGATCACCTCATCGTGCAACTAGAGTGTCAGGCTCTACCACCTCCCTGTTTTTTCCTGTAAGATACTAGCAGCTTGGATCACCATTTGGTTGGCTGGTGTCTCAACCAAATGGAAAACCCATGACACAGCCTTCATCCAGTCCTCAGATACCTGAATATCTATCTCGCCCCGAAACCTCAGAGGCCTCTATCTCTATAAATCATGAAACACGCTCAGTCGGCATGCACGGTCTGCTAGTGGGGCTGGTGGAAAATGCTACCCTACGGGAGCTGCTGCTTCTGGTACACCACCTGAAGGTACCATCGCCAAAAGAGGGCCCTGCACCGAAGCCTCATTGCTTCGTGGGACATCATCGTAAACTCTCTATGGAATCATGGATGGCTGTCTACGTGATGATATACTATAAAGAAACAGATGCTTCATGATCAATAAGTTATACCTGGTGAGCTGACTCAAAATAGATTAAAAGAAAAACATTTCAAAAACACATGCAATCAATGTTTTTGTGTACTGAGTCAAAAAACATAATTCAGGGTCCTGGTGTGTGGATATGTCGGCCACCGCACCAACACTAGACTCTGAGGACTGAAATCCAAACTCAAGACACTTAACACTATTTCCCCCATTGAAAATATCATAGTCTTAGTTCTTCAGTAGAACTGACTCCTCTAATACCACTTTATCATGACCCATACCCTGGGGCCCATTTCGTGACTACCCCAGGCCCATCTTCCAAATTCAATGGGTTGGTGACTATCACTGGAAAGTTATATCCCTAAAATGGGAAGGAATTTTCTTTAAACTTGCAAACACACAGACCAGGTACACAACAAGAGCAAACCACATATTATAACTACTGAAAGTTAAAAGTGTGAACTGAGGTAGAATGGGCTAGTATACAAACCCAACTAAAATAAAGTACATCATAAAGTTAAAAATAGCTCCTGAGGTTTTCCATCAAGGATCCTACTTGAAGGGCAGGCACAGCTCATCACTACGGCTATCCACGTTAATCGGTCACCTCCATACACCGTCTAGTCCTAGTTCCCAAATCTCGATCAAATCTTTCTATCGTCTGCACAATAAAAAACAAGGTGTAGGTGAATCCCATGTAGGGATGAGTATAATAATACCCATTAGGGACCCTAGGACCCCCAAAGTTCCTCCAGAATTCCACAAAGGAAAAACCCCAAAGCATGACCTCAATCACAAAGCACAAAGTAAAAGAAAGCACACACTAGATATATAACTTAAAGAACATGAATAATGATGATTATTCATAAAGATAAATAAAAATTATTACATTGAGAAGTTCCACTACTGAACCATGAACAATTAATTCTATTTTTGATCCACACTGGGTCGTAAGTCACTGATCCACACAGGGTCGTAAGTTGTCGATCAACATAGGGTCATAAGTTGTTGATCTGCACAGGGTCGTAAGTCAATGATCCATGATGAGTTTCTCTAATTCTGGTCCTCATCGGGTCACGCTAAGGCTGATCCACAGAGGTTTTTAAGTCATTGATCCACATAGGTTCTTAAATCGATGATCCATGAAGGGTCGCTCTATGGATGGTCCTCATGAGGTCGCGCTACTGCTGATCCACACAGGGTCGTAATTCATCAATCCACACATGATCGTAAGTTGTTGATCCACAACAGGCCACTCTAAGGCTGGTACTCATTGTTTTTACTACTTCTAATCCACACAGTCTCGCTCTGATGTCGATCCACAAAGGGTCTCTCTTCACTTGACAGCCTGCCACAGGATTCCCACACTCGGTGCACTAGAGTTCGGTTGATTATGATACTCAATCCATTTGTCATACCTTAATTTCCATTAAGTCCCATGAATAAGTAACCCGAATAACTACAATGTCATAAGGGTTCCAACACAAAAGACGGTGCGTCAATCGGATGCCCGGTCTGTAAGTTATAGGCAATTTAGTACTGAGGGCCCAGTTGGATTTGAATTTGATCCAAGACATTCATACAAAAACTTTCTACAAAACTCAATCGAATTAGTTCAAAAGGACCGCATTATCCTAAGGGTTCCAGTGCTACAGACGGTTCATCAAACTGATGTCTGGTTTATGATTTATGGCCTTTTAAGCAAAACTGGGTTAAATTAGGTCTAGGTCCGGTCCGACCTAGTCGGGCCGACCCAACTCGATATGGACTGACCAGACCCAGTCTGGGTTGACCCAACTCATTCTGGGTCAACCAAACCCAGTCTGGGTTGATACAACCTGGTCCAGGTCAACCCGACCTGACCTGTTGGGCCCGACCCAAACTGGCTGGGCCCGACCAGGCCCATTTGGGCCTGACCCAACCCACTGGGCCGCGGGACTGGCCCGGCCCACCCTTCTGGGTGCGGCTCATCGAGCCGCAGGACCAGACCGAACTAATATCTAGGCATGGCCCTCCAACTGGGTGTGGGGTCGGATCCCTTCCCAAACCGATGCATTCCATTCGGGTTCTCCAACCCGCAGCGCCAGGTCGGCATCACCCCTCCAACTGACCGGTCTGGTGGAAGGACCCATAAACATGGGTCTGCCACTACTGCAGCCAGCGATGGCCAGTTGCCCAATGTCCACCGCATTTCCTGTGGGAATTTATTCCCTCTCACCGCCACCCCACCGATGGTGCCACGCCGACGGTGCTTCTGCGGGCCACCGATGAAGCTTCGGTGGTCTAATTTCCTTCCCAACTGCACCTATGGGTCTCTTTGGATGCTGCCTTCACTCTGTGGCCCTCAGTTTCACCTTTCTACCATATTTCTTAGTTCCCCACATAGAACTCATCTAAACTGAGATCGACGGAGGGTTTGGACCTTGTTTGTATCGGCATGCACCCTCCACGTTAGCGTTTTAAACCTAGGGAAGAATAATAATCATTAAAACCCCCATAATTAAAACCAATCATCAACCTCCTACAATAAAGAACAAAATGAAGATCAACCCATTAGTCATTTGGTATATATTCGTTTTATTTTCCAAGAACAGTAAAAAAGAAAAATAATTAAACTCATAAACCCCCTACCTAGATTCGGTGGATTCCATTGCGGATGAAGAAAGAGATTTGCGTTCGAAGCCATTCATCAAATTTTGTTCCAATTTCTCCAATGATCGTCGATTGATCACCATTCTTCATTGGAAGGTGAAATCGTCAGCATTTCATCAGAGGTTCCTCTTGTGGGTTCCCAAATCCCATGCCAATGGTTTTATTAAATAAAATAAATTAACCCCCACATTGGTTCATTATTATGATTCATTAATGAATCCTAATTAATGAACTTATTAAACCACGAGCATTGCAGTTACACAATGAGAGGATCAATTAATTAAATGTGTCTTATTAATACCTTACATTACACTATGGTCCCGCCATCTTTCGCTCAACTATTTCAAAAAGAATAAAATAACTTCTTTAGTTATTTTTTTACTATTTTCTGAAAGTCCAAAAAATAACTTTTTCGTACAACTTTTTTTGAACAAAGTTATACTTCACCTAAGCAAATCTCAGCACTGTCATTTCATTAGGGCCCTCAGATTTATATTCCGAGCACTTATTCAAAAGTTAGAAAATCTCATTTTCACATTTACTAAACGTACCGTTAAAAAAGTTCAAAATTCCATTTTGGGCTTTCCAGATCTTGGAATCACGCACCGTCAATTTTTTCAGTTTTGTAAAAATTACATTTAATTAAAAAGATATATGGAATTTTTGGGTCTTTACATTCATGGTGAAACTTTTTTAAAGGATCATTATAGTTGTGTATATAGGGATCCATTTCACAGGAACTTGGACTATTCTACATAAGGTTTGACTATACCGCATCAAAGAAGACCACTCTATAGTCAGGATAAGGCCAGTTTATAGTGGTATTATAAAATAGAAATCATCCACAACATATATCCTATGACCATGTTGTATTCCTGAATATGAATCTATATAAATGGTCACCATGATGTAGAGAATTTTATGGATGTTTTTTTTGGTTCTGGGGTTTTAGGGTTGTTCACACTGAATCCCCTTGACCATGTCGCAGCCTCTGAAGCAATTGTATGAAAACCACTTCAAAATAATAGGCTATGTTGTAATCTGCAAGACCTTTCCATAGAATGTTTTTCTAGTGCATTTCATTAAAAATGCTAATATATCTTATATGATGACTTTAGTGGTTTTTCCTATCTATAATAGCAACCAATTTCAAATTATATGATCATGAAATTTTTGAACAAATATCTAAAGTCTAAGATTGAATAAGGAAATTGATGTTTTAAATTTGAATTTCATATTCAAATTAAATCACTAAAAAAGTGTGTTGTTGTGCATGTTTTTTTAGTGTAAAGAAAAATAGAGAAAAGTGGTGTTCGGAGTAAAAGAAAAAGAAGAAGAATATTTTTTTGTGCATATTTTCATAGACGAAAAGGATAATTTCTATGTTTCTATAGGTTCATGAAGAAGAATAGGAACCCTAGTTCAACAATTTAAGGTTATAGTTGAAAGTGTTTCTTCTTGATGATATCAAATTTTCCGTATGAAAATTTCAATGTCGTATTCACTATCATAGTTTGGAGACATGATGTAATATGATTTCAAGAATAAACTCTTCTTGTTGTACCTATATGTTAAATTCATTTAGTTGTATGATTTCAATGGAATCAAAATTATGCCAAGGACTATCCTTCTCATTTTGAGAGGTAGACTTCGTAAATATTTTTTCTTCTTCTTGTGTGTGTCTGTGTGTTTAACAGAAATCAACATTCACTTTAACCAGTGATGAGGCTTATTTCACCAAGATTAAATAAAAGATTTAGAATCACTGATTCACCCCCATCCCATCTCAGTGATTCCTCATTGATCCATGAGTTTCCTTTTCACATGGGAGTTTCAAGAGTAACCATAAAGATATCCTTACATAGGGGTGTTTTATTTAGTAACTCATGCATAGTTATTATATGGTTTGGAGAACCATATATGGATACCATGTGATGGATAAGCACAATTTTAGTGGAGATTTAATGGTGAGCACATGGTTTAGTGAATCATGTATCCAAACTGTGAGAGTTTCATGGTATTATAAAACATGAATTTCCATTTATACCCTTATTTAAAAAATTTACACTATTGGCCTCATATCACTCTTTATTTTCATGGATATCCCAAGGAGATTTCACCAATCTTATCTATTGTATACAATACCATTTCCTTTCGATTTATAATGGATCTAGAAGGTAAGATCCTCTTTTTCCTTTCATTATCACTTCTTTTCCCACTTTCTATCAATTTATTCTTCTCCCATGAACCATAATGAATATGTTAGATGAAACTATAATTTGGGATGAGGTAATCATGGGGTTTTTATCGTATATGTATTGTAGAGGCCATTTCATTTTAAATTTGTGCTTACACCATCAATTTTGATTTATTTACGATTATTTTGGTTAGTGTTTTTGTGAAATTACTTCATTTGATATTTCATGAAATGCTTGAGTTTTCAAAAATAATTTCTGATCAACTTATATCTCTATTTAATTCCCTTAATTGAATTAAAAAAATGTTTTTAATTATTTTTACACTTGGAAAAGAGGAGCTTTTATGGTTTTTTAGTTCTTGATTTTATAAATCAATTGTTTATAGACACAATGTATTTGTGAAAATACCTAAGAGGCATATTTCAAATTAATTTATGTTAAATTGGAATTTGGTATGATTTTTGATTTTTCAAAATAGAAAAATCATGGTTTCAAGTGGTCATCTTTAACTAAAGTGGTGTTTTTTTATATGGTCACTAAGGAAGGTAATGATTTTTTAAAAAGTAGTTTCTTGTACTTTATGATGTTTCTTAAGAAAGTTTTATTTTCAAAATTATTTTTAAAGTATTTTTTCATGTTGGGGTTTTCAAAGGTTGGTAACATAACATGGAATTCTAATTTGGTTTCCAATACTCTTTTTTTACTTAATAAAAAGTGTTTTAATGATACTTTTGTTACCCATTGTAATGAGCCCCATGGTATGTGATATTTCTCAAGGATACTTTTTATCTTATTGTTATTAATTATATTGTCTTATGATTCTTACTTGGATTTGAAAAGCAGTTGTTTATTGAGAAGGTGTTTGAATTTAGATGTGGGTTACTTGTTATTATTTATAATTGATAAATGTATTGATCATGTGATGAAATTGATTTCTCACCTCTATTTGATGGATTTCATGGGAACCCTAGGTAACTAAGTGAGAGATACTAGTTTATTCTACACTATATTAGATTACTACATTAGCTAGTTTTTATAGTTTAGATTACTTTCATGTTATGGGAGTTCCCTAATGAGACTATGAGATTGAATCGAAAGATTATATTTTTAGGAATGAAACATAAGTTGATAGTTTATTCCACTTGAGTGTTGTCTAGGACTATCTCATGATAGGACCAAGTGAGTTTTCAATGATTTTATGTTCCTTATTGATGATTCTATTTAGGGTCTTCCCACCTCATTATTGCTTATATCCCCTTATTTTTACCTTCATTTATGGCACTATTTTTTATCATTGTTTACTCTTGTTTTGTGTATTTAATATTATGGTACCTTTCTAGGTTTATTTATATTATTTTATAGTTTGGTTAACTTTATAAATCATTTTCAAAAGTGGATTTGAGAAGGAAGATTTAAACGGTATGATAAATTTTTTCTTATATATGGGATTTTTTAGAAAAGTTTGGAAGTGAAGAAAAGGACCTTGTTCTATTTTTTTATAAACATTAAAGTCCTCATTTTAGGGTTCAAAGTTATTTCATTTACTAAGTAGTGATTGAGTTTATTTTATATAAAAAGTAAGTGATGATTTCTTATGGATAAAAGAATGATATTTTTTTAAACCTCATATGGAAAACATTATTCCAAACATTATTTCAATCTAGAATTTTTGAAATATTTTATAAAATGATTTTTATAGAAGTTTTGGTAAAATATAACTAGGAACATTTAGATCACACCCTAAATGCACAATGATGTGTCTGTATGGCTCTCTTGTTTTATTTTAGGTGTTTAGGTTGTCATTTCCTTGATATTTATGTTTGAGTTAGTCTCATAATTGATATATTGGGACGTGGTGAGTGAACATGGGTCAAATGTTATTTATTTTTTGTTGGTTTTTATTTTTTTTATTTTTTGGATATTTATATATCATTCAATTCAGTCTGATGTTCTTTGATATCAGTATCTCATGTTTTGGTTCATGTGGTGTATTTATTATAGATATTGTGCATTTTTATAAAATGGGTTGGATCATTTAAATTGATTTTGAATCATTTTTTGTTTTATTTCATTATAACATGTTTTATTGGATTTTATATTTGTATATGGTTATTTTATATTCATGGAATTACAATTTATAGAGGAATCATATATAAATATTTTAAAACATTATTCTTGTTTATTATTAATTTAGATTGAAACTGTTACCACTGGTAATTATTTGATTCCTTGATGTTTTCACTAACCCATAGAGATCAAAAAATTTCTTTGAAACTTGTGGTGGGTTGATATGAGTGATGAGTTACGTAGACCCATGATAGTTCATTATAAAATTTTATCACTATTCTATCTTTTTATTTGAGTTCATCATGGTAGTATGGATAATAAGATCATAAAAACTCAAGATGTGGGTCATGAATATGTGTCTAATCCCCACCTTTCAAGAAAAAACACTAGTTTTCATGGATAGTATAGATTTTTGTCTTGAACTTGAATTCAGGTTTCGATTATTTTTTATGTATTTTGATAAAATATTATAGTTTTTTATCCCTATTTAGTTGTGTAATATATTTTTTGGGTTTCATGTGTTTTGGGGTGGAAGTAAAAAAATCGAGTTATATGGTTATCTTAGAGAGTCTGTAAAACTATGTGGAGACTATAAACATGGTTTTGGAAACATTACAGACCTTATCATATGGTTGGGGCATGGTCTATTAAATCATTCATCCAAACTATGCACAGATATTCATCTTTATTGATTTTTCATTTGTCCTCCTTTCATTCTCAAATTGATTCCAATGGTATTTATCATTCATTTGGGATGAATTCAAGTGAGTTTTTTTAGTAATTTAATATTATTGGATTAAATTATGATGATAGATGTGTAATATAAAAGGTTTTTTGTGGAAATATATGGTATTTTAGGAAAGGTTTTTATTATATAAATGGATTTTATGACTTAATTGAAAAAAAAATCTTGAGTTTCATAGATTGTTTTCAAAAGTGGTTGATTTTATAATGAAATTTTGGTAATGTTTTCAAATGGGAGTTTATTTTATATAGATTTTTTTTGAATCCATGGAATGGAAGTTGGGATTTCAATTTATAGTAGAGTTTTAAAATAGATTTATTTTAGTTTTTTAAATAAAGAAGAAATTTTTCAAAGGTTAGTTTGTTTTCAAAGTGTGTACAGTTTTATGAAACAAGTTTTTAAACTCTTTATCAAATGATTATGGTTAACAGAGGAATTTTTTCCATGTGTTTTATCTTGGTGATTTGTGTATTAATTTTGGTTAATTTGTGATTTTGGATTTTATCACATGGTTTATATTGGGAAATTTTGATTTGAATTGTGGGAAATTAATTGACTGAGTTAATGTTTGGTATTATTTAGAGTATTACTCCTAGAAAGGTATTTATGAGACATAGAAATTTTTTCTTTAGTCATGATGCTTGGGTTGATTCCACTCATCTATTATTAATGATTCTTTCAGTTCTTTAATCTTCTTAGACTTGTAATTTAGTGGTAGATTTAGAATATTTTATACTTTAACACCTTATATGGGATTTCTTAAATCAATTTTTTGATTATTTTTGTGAAAATCAAGTTCTTATTGAGGTAATGGAGTGGTTAGAAAGGATTGATTGAATTCATAATTATATGGAAATTATTAAAGCTTCAAGTGTAAATGAAAGTGTGGGCTTGTTTGAATGAATTAGAAGAGTGTGGTGGGATTATGTCATCCAATATCAATTTCATGATGGTATGTCCTGGTAATTATTCAAGAAGAAATTTTTTAAATGGAATTGTCTTAAGGATTTAAATATGAATAAATCTATTTATAACATAAGCCTTTATTAGGGTGAATAAATTTGTAAGAAGTTCATTGATCATTTTTCAGAGTTACTTTTCTTCTCTCTGGAGTTGACCACAAATTAATATATAAAAACTCAATTATTCAAAATATGTATTCACTATAAACTCCAATTTTTTTAGATCTGTCTAAGAATATTATAAGGAAGTTTTCAAGATGGACATGTTAGAGTAAGTAAATCATACAAGGCATGATGATCCTGAACTTGGGAGTCAAATTAATGAGGGTCAATCTTCGCATATCCTTACTTCTTATTATAAGAAGAAGATATCTTGTGTGTGTTTCTAGTTTGGAACACCTAGGAATTATAATAATTATTTCATAAAATAAATGGGAACCTCTCTTTTATTTTTCTATCTAGTTCATCTTAAAAGGTTCTACGAATTGAATTATCATAATAATAAGTTTCGGGTGTAATTTGATTTTGGATAATAATCTATTTTGGGATTCATAATTGTTAAGTTTATATCTAATTGAACTTTTGAGATGATTATTTCTTAGTTTGTTCATTGTAAATATTCATTATTTATAATAGGTGTTATATATTATAGTTTATGTATACCATATTTATTTTTTATTCCATTTAGTATTATAGATAATGTTTCCCATGTGATGAGATTTATATTTTTGATGAATTTATTAAGGGAAACCTTGGGTGTGTGCCTAGGTAACTAGGATGAGTGCTTTACCAGTTTATGTTATGCACTAGCTAGTGCCTATTTTCAAATTATGATAGGTTCACTATGAGTCAGTGTTTTATGAGAGGGGTCCCATGTTATTTTCCCTTCATCTTCGTGACCTGAGTTTCAAGCCCATGTCATTTCATATTGAGTCCTTTTTTTGACTTGTGCATTTTTTCCAATCCTATGTCATGAGATGTTGAAGGATTGGTTGACCTTGTCTTATGGTAATTTGGGTTTCCTTTTAGTTTGTGCTTCCTTTATTGAATTTTGAACCAGTTTATTGAATAGTTGTTTTTGATTGGTAAAGAATGATTTTTTCCCTTGAATATTTATATAAACATGTTTGTTTTGGTGATATCTTTCTCATAGGAGTATTTATCTTTTTTCTCACTATTCTAAATTAATTATAAATTTTTGGGATATATATTTCATATTTATATCCTATTTGGGATTTTTATATCTTGATTATGACTTGGGTTATTCTTAGATATGTCAGAAAAAGTGTAAGGGTTAGTATTATTGATTTAAAGGATTTCAATGTTGTATGTCACCCTTTTCTCATTAGACCACTTGAGTATTTACTAACCCTCCAACCTCATGTATTGAGATAAAATCACTAGTGGTGTGGGATTGTTTTGATGTTAGCTAGTTAGTTTGAAATGGATATAATTTCCCTTCAAGATATAAATCATTTGTATCTGATTAGTTTATTTTATTGGTACATATGATCTCATGATTAGGTGAATAGGTTTTAATAATAATTGGTTTAGACTCTTTCCAATAATATTCCAGAGACATATGGTGTCATGGTGGGGAGGATTAGGACACCCCCATGTCACTATTGTGCTAAATATTATATAATTATGAGTTTTTTAAAAAAATTTGGGAGTTTTCAATTCAAAATTTTTAATTTTTAATTTTTTTCTCTATTTCATGGTTGTGTCATGGTTAAGAGTTACCATGATAAAAATATTAATTTTTGGCATAAACAATGAAGAAGACTCTTATGTATGGGTTTTCCCTCTAGCGCATTAGCAGTGCATGATTGTGAAAGTTTTAAGAGTAATCATGTATATATCCTTATATATATATATGATATTTTCCTTAATTATTTGTGTAAATTTTAGGGAATAATTCAAAGAAACTATATAAGGAGTGTAGCACGATTCCTATATCGGCTACATGGCTAGCACATGGTTGGGTAATTTGTTCGACCAAACCATGTGAGGTGTCTAGTATTCTAAAACTTTATTTTTATTTTATACCCATGTTTGAATTTTTACCTCATTATAATCCTATTTCTCCCCATTCCTATAACGAACTTGAGGTAGATCCCTAGGATCTTCCCTCTTTCTTATCTTTTTCAACCAATCCCTTTTTATTTATATTTCAAGTGGATTTTAAAGGTATGATAATATCTTTCTCTAAATTATCCTTTCTTCTTTTAATTTATCTCAATTTATTCTTCTCTCAAGAACCCTAAGGGATATAGTGGTTGAACATAGGGTTTTGGATAATACAACCATAGGTTTTTTGTTTTATATAGATTATAAAAGTTTTTTCCTTTCAATATTGTTCTTTCATAATCAAATGTGAGTTATTTTTAGTTACTGGTATGGGTTTTTTTGGGAAGTTCATTTATTTGAAATGTCATAAAATGATTTAAAATAATATCATATCAAGTTATACAAATATATGATACCATTAATGGGATTTAAAAATGTTTTCATGATTTCTACACTTGACATAAAGTAATTTTTATGGTTTTTGAGTTCTTGACTTTCTAAATCAATTGTTTAAAGTTTACAAGTGTTTATAAAAATTACTAAGTGGATTATTTAAAATTGATTTAACATAATGAATTATTTGATGAAATTTTTATTTTTTAAAAGTAGAAAATCAGTATTCAAAGAGGCTATTTTCAACTAATGAGGTGTTTTGGTTTTCAAATGGTTTCCATGGATAGAAATTCCAATTTTTAAAGTAATGTTTTTTATGATGTTTTAAAGGAAATTATTGTTTTAAAAAATATTTATAAATTATTTTTTAAATATTTATTTTTTAAAGGATATTATGTTACTGAATTTCAAGTTATTTTCCAAGGCCCATTTTCACTTTATAAAAAGTGTTGTATTGATCCTTGTGATACCCTCGGTTATGATCCCATTAGTATAGGACATGTACCATTGAAAGATTTTATCTTGGTGGGATATAATATATTATATTGATATGATTGGATGGGTATTAAATGAGGTAGTTTCTCAAGAGGATGTTTGAGGTGAGATGAGGTTTAATTTTTATGATTTATTATTGATAAATGTGTTGACCACATGATGAATTTGTTTGATTGAATCCATCAAATTGATTTCATAGTAACCCTAGGAAACTAAGTGAGAGATTTAGTATTATCCTATACTATCTTATATTACTACACTGGATAGTTTCTATACGTATTTAATTGCGTCCTTTATATGGTAGTAAACCAATGTGACTATGCATGTAATATAGGAGCATATATTTTTAGGAATGTAATATAAGATGAAAATTGATTCCACATGAGTATTGTTTATGATCATCTCATGTTAGGACCTACTGAGTTATCCATGATTATTAAGCCCTTATTTATTATTCTATTTAATGGATTTCCTTTCCATTATTTCTTGCATCCTTGTATATTCACCTTGGTTTGCAACACCATTTTTTGTTATAATTTTTTACTCTTATTATGATTATTTGAAATTGTAGTTCATTCCTTAGTTTTATCTCCCTTCAATAATAGTTTGGAACACTTCAAAAATGGTTATAAAAAGTTTATTTGAAAATTTATACTTCAAATGAATAAGAAATGATTGTTTTATGTATGGGATTTTTTAGAAAGAAATTAAAATGGGGAGAAAGATTGTTTTTTCACAAACACTAAATTCCTCATTTTAGGGTTTAAAGTGATTAATTTTACTAACTTGTAATTACACTTTATTTACATAAAAATAAGTGATTATTTCTTATGGATAAAATAATGATATTTAGATTTCTTTATTCCTTATCATATAGAAACTTTTATTTCAAATTTTATTTCCAACCAGAATTTATGAACTATTTTCTATATAGAAAACCTTATTTCTTTATAGATTCTCGTAGAATTTTTTGTCAAATCCTACTAGTAAAATTCACCTCTCATCCTATATACATACTAATATGTGTGTATAGATCTCCTATTTTATTTCAGATACCTAGGTTGTGATTCCATTATGGTTTATGTTCCTGTTGGTCTATTGATGGATATTTTGGGATATGGTGAGTGACCATCGACCACATAGAGTAGATTTCACAATGGATTATATTTTTTTTTATTTTTGAGGAATTGATGTATCATCCAATTGGAATATTGTACTCTAATCTGACTCTCTCATATTTTGGTTCATGTTATGTATCTTTTATGGATTTTGTGAATTCGTATAAAATCAGTTGGATAATTTACATTGATTTTTATTTTTTTAGTGTTTTAGTTTTTTTTCATGTTTAGTGGGATTTTCTATTCATATGGGATTATTTGATATGCATGGAAGTTCAATATATGGATGCATCATGCTAGAATCTTGGTAAATTATATAATAATTATTTATTGTTATATGAGAATAAAACCATTCCCATAGGTTATTATTTGATACCCTAGTGTTTGTTATTAATGCATTTCAATTGTGAATGTGCATTGAGCCTTATGGCAGATCAATTTGGTTGATTGGTCAAGGACACCATGGATTTTCCATTATATATATAATAACTTGTAAAACCATATCAAAAAAATCCATTTGATATCATCTAAAAAAATTAAACTCTATCATTAACCTCACTATGTATCAAATCATATGAAATACCTTATGAATACCCATTCAAATCTCCTTTTAAATAGACTCTAAATTAATTTTAGAGAAACTTTCTCAGTAAAACTCAATTTTTATTTAGTAATCCATAAAGTGTAACCCCATGGGACTTTTTAGATTTGACAAAAAAATATGAATCATTGGATCCATAAGTGTAAGAAAAGTTCAGCCTTTATAAAATCATCATTGTTACTCAAGATACAAATGGATATAGTATGATTTCCATCAAACACGTGTATCTCTATACCTATGTTCACCAATTGTATCATATAAAAGAATTTATTTTCATATGATCTATTATTTTCAAGACATTGATATACTATGGCACACAGATTATGTTAATCCCTTATAGTCAAATAATACATTCTTTATTTTCTATGAATAGAATTACCTATTTGATTAATACATCACATGCCATTCACTTTTATGAATGAGAACATCACATTCCCCTCACCCGAATAGAAAATAGCATCATATGGACTATCTAGATATATCATTGGTATATCTAAATCAATGGAACTGATGTCATATTCATCATACAAAAGGAAAACCATCATCTGAGTTAAGCTCCAACCAATTCCATGACCAACAACATACCTAACCACCCCTGATTAGATAATCCTAAAGGGATATGTAAGATAATAGGGACTCTAAATATGATTCATGCACCCCTCATATACCATATTTATAGTGTATGACACTCCATGAGTAAACTTCGTCGGTTATCCATCACACAAAACTTGTTTTGTATCTTATGATTATATTTTCTATCCCTATACAAGATTCATACTCATGTTAACCATAAATTACATGACCAATGAATTTTTTAACTAAATATTTACATAAGAGAAACTAGAAACTGGAGAGGATCTTTGTGTGCCAAATTATGAATAATTAAAATTTGATTGAAACAAATGATACCTCATATTAGGATCTTTCTTCTAATATATTTTTGATCATACAAAACGCTTTTCATATTACCTTTGTTTTTCATATAAGATTAAAGTGTAGAATCCCTCTAGAAGTGATCCAAATGTGATACTTTGATCTAAAAATGATGCTAGTGTGGTGAATCAGCCATCTTACATTGTTTTTCTTAACCACTCAATATTGTTCAGTCTTGAAGGAGTTATTCTCATTCTTGATAGGAGGAGAGAAGGAAAATTTCTAGAGATCAATCCATTGTTCACAATGATTCTCTGTTCTCAATTTTTCAATTAACCCTACACAATAGATATGATCATATAATTATAGAGATAGGGTTTAGGTTAAAATATTATTTAACCATGTACCAGTCCTTAAATAATATAATAATCTTTATCAAACCCCATGATATATATTATTATTATTATTTTACAGAATATACTAACCGGAGCATAGATAAATATTATATTATCATCTTATAAATTAATATTTATCACTATACATTATTTTTATCTATTCTAACTACCCAACATTTATAGAATACTTGAATAAATATTATATTTATAAATAAATACTTTATCCACAAATTAAAAAATAAATATTTAGTAAATATTCAATAAATAAAATATATATTTTTTATTCACAATATAGGGAATATATATTTATTTAATTTATGAGATCAATAAAACATGAATAAAATTATTCCTATATCTTGAGAATAATATTTATTCCAATAATTAAATTCAAATAGAATTTAAACAATATAAATATAAATACTTAGTGTGTGACCCTCTTAGACTATTTATCATTGGAATTAGGCAGGATTTCCTAAAGTCCAAGATTTCTATCTTACAATAGGTCAAGGCACCCAAGAGAAATAACTTAATGTTACAATGTAGAAAACCACATACAAATTCTCACTGAGTAATATAATCCCTTTGTCATAATATCTCATCAGTCAAGTTTCACAACCATGTTATCAACCAATATGCTCAATATATCTTTCTTTGACTATATAAACACATTGTTACACCATGGACAAGAAATTTAATGTGATGATTCTATTCCAATCAAAGGACTGAGATATCAACTTCCATAAATATGGAAGGAAAAAATCCTTCCATGAATTATATATTAATGAAATGTCAATTGTGATGCACCCAATATACTCTACTTCTCATGAACATATGGAATGATAGTTTTAGTCAATAAATCTCAGTGAATGAGTCATGAAATTAATTAATGATAATATTAAAAGACTAAATACCATTAAACATTCACATAGATAGAAATATTTGATGATACCAAAACATACATAATTCTTAATGGATGGAATCTTCTCATAATCTCCCATTTTGGATATTACTAAGTGCAAATTCATGAGAAGAAGCATCATCTACTTATGAGTAATCAAACCTGATAGTATAAATAAAAATTTTACCTATCATAATATATTATCTGACCACAAAACTACATTTAAGAACATCATCATAACACTTCAAGGTTCTCATAATAGAGGGGAACTACTATGACCTTATAAATATGATAGATACCCTAGAACATTATTACATCAAAGTTTTGAATAATAATGAAAAATATGTAATAATATGTTTTTAATAAAATTCCAAACTTTTAATATACATGTAATCATGGTATAAAAAGTTGGTTGTACAATTAAAACTATAAAAACTCTCACTTGGACTAGATCCAAATGCCTAGGAATTCTAGTCCACTAGACCACACATAATGATCATGTTTTTACTGAGTCAAGGATTTATTCAAGGGATTTTCCATGTTATCTTCCATGTATATTATTCTCACTAAAACTTCACCTCTCTAAGAAAAAACCATCAAGTGATGATACTTATGAAGTGTATTCTTCATCTACTTATGTGACTATATCTTCTTAAAGAGAGAAACCACTAAGATATTATCACAATAGAGTGTGATAGTATATTTACTACATGATACCTCATCAATATCTTGGATGATGTTTTGTATCAATATTGCTTCTTTAGCTACCTCAGAAGCTACAGTATACTTAGACTCTACTGTAGAATATGGGACCACAACTTACTTTGATCTCTCCCAGCTCACAACACATCCATTCATTGTGATGATGTATCTCATCTATGATTTTAGACCAGATTGATCTATTTGGAAACTAGAATCTACATATCCTATGATGACTAGTTATTCGTCTCCTTCATATACAAAGAACATATCCTTAATATTCCTCATATAATTAAGGATAGTCTTAACTGTCATTCAATGGTGGCCACTTGGATTAGCTTCATATCATCATACTGTATTCAAAACATAGGTGTAATATAGCCTAGTATATATCATTGCATACATGACTGACCTAATTATAGAATTGTATGGAATCTTTTCCATCCTTTGTATTTCCTTGTTTGTTTAAGGAAACCTTTTCCTGAAAAGATGAATTTCATGTGACATTGGAAACAATTACCTCTTGGATTATTCTATACTAATTCTATTCTGTATCTTGTAAATATATGTACCTTGAATTAGGTAGAGAATCCACATGGATCTATCACATTAGACCTTGATCCCAATAATATATGTTTCCTCTCCTATGTCCTTTATGGAGAATCATTTATTCCAATAGGATCTAATAGACTATAAGACTCTTATTTCATTTCCAATAAGTAATATTACATCAACATAAACTATTAATAAAATGAATACACTCCCATTAAACCTCTTATAGACACAAGGCTCACTTTCATTCTTTATCAAACCAAATTCTGATATGTCTTCATCAAATTAAATGTTCCATGGCCTGGATTCTTTTTTTAATGCATAAATGGATATTTGCAACTTTTATGCCATGTTGTCATCCTTTGTACTTACAAAACCTTCAGGTTTTAACATATATACATCTTCCTAAAGGTTCCCATTAAGTAAGGTTATCTTTACATCCATTTTCCAAATCCCATAGTCATAGAAATCCACAATGTAAAGTAGAATTATGATGGATTTTAGCATTAGAACTACTGAAAATATTTCATCATAGTCTATGCCTTGAAGTTATTTGAACCCATTTAAAATATTAATTACCTATAGTTATTGAATTTTCCATATATGTATATATTATTCTTGAATACTCATTTATAACCAATATAATTTACATGCATTAGAGGATCTACCAAAATCCAAACTTTTTTTGGTATAAAGAATCCATTTTAGAATTCATGGATTGTTTCCACATTGAAAAATATGTTCCACTTATTGGTTCATTATAGGTTATAGGATCATTATTATAAACTAATAATTAGTCTCTACCTTAGGGAATATAAAACCATATCTTTCTAGTTATTTATCCCCTTTTGTGATCCTATACAGTACTTGTGACTCTATAATGTATTCTTCTATAGGGATTTTTATAATTTTTTTATGTTCCAAATCTTATGTACCCTAAGCCTAGACTTCATCATGTTATATCTTACTCCTAATATCTCTTTTAGATATTTTCTATCTCTCAAGGAATACATAATTTCTTTCAACTATTACAATTTTTTCTAAGGGTTTTTTGCGAGCCAATAGTTTCAAAAAAATTGTCTATTATTCATTGGAAATACAACTAATTTAATCCAATTACTAAGTTGATTAATAGTTTTTGGATACTATTTTATAATATCTACCTAATATTTAAATGTATTTAGGTAATTATTTTATAGATTTATTCATTTTTTGTAAAAAAGGGGAATCTAAAATTTGTTTTATAATTATTGAATTTAATCCTACACTAAATTTTGTATGTTATGTAGAACATTGAAAATTGGAAAAGTAATTGATTGACCATGAATTTAATTCATAAGTTCAATATAATAGTTGAAAATGGAAAAGGAAAGGATAAATGAGGACTCCTATTCTTACAGTTGATCTAACCACCAACTGGATCTATCACATGATAAAAGAAATTGACTCCATGAAGTGATCTTCTTGCAGTCAGTCATTAGATCATGTTCCTTCCTATGTTGGATCTATGAAAAGGAAAACCTACAAAGGCAATCAACCACAAGGAAAAAATAGATCGAACACAACCATATAAAATTTACAAAATAAAAAATAGATTGACTACACCTGTGAAGATCAATATTGGGTAAAAATAGATCATTCGCACATTAAATTACATCTACCGAGATTACAAAAATGGAAAATTAAACCAACCATAAGAAAAGAATCAGGAGACCATTTGTTGGACTCCTTATGTATTCATCATGTTTTAATGATCATAAATCTTATTCATGTTAACTCTATGTAATATATCTCACATCAAATGCACAGTTGTTTAGTAAAAGCTATCCAAAGCTCTTAAGTGCTATACACTCAGTTTGGTTACTATACACTATCTTTTGATTCACTTTATAATGATTTCTTTGAAAAATGACTAAGTTTAATTCATTCCATAAATATCACTGATTAAGTCTAAATACAGATATTTTCCTAAGTCTGAGACACCGTGACCACGAGACACCGTGACATCCAGACACAATGACATCCAGACACCATGAAATCTAGACACCGTGACATCCCGACATCGTGAACAAGTAGACACCGTGAAATCCATACACCGTGAACCAGACACCATGATATCAAGACACCGTGACCAATCTAGAAACCATGTGAAGGAGACACTATTTTCATAACATACTATGACACAGTTTCTTAATATGTTTTGTTGTCTTTCAATTTAATCTCTAACGGTCATATTTGAAGATTTTAATGAATTGAAATAATTAATATTTCTTTTGTAGACAAGTATGTGGTATGAGGTGCAGAATACAAGCAACATGTTGTCTCAAACATATGCACTCTAAGATAAAAGAGTAATGCAGCCCAGAAACAAAAGAAGAAAGAGTGTGTGGAACGATACTAAAAAGAAGAACAATCTGGTGGTCGTGAGCATGACAACGAATAATACACTTAGATAATTCATGAAGAAATAATTGCCTCATGAAACTCGAAATTGCTTAAGAACACAAGAAGAATATTGGAATCCTGAGAACATTTTTGCACTGTCAAAAATCATGAGGAACAGAAGTTGGATCTGTCTGACTTGCAACACCCTATTTTCCATATGAGGACTTGAGTTCTGTAGCTCCTTTATCTCAATAAGTCCAGAGCTGGAAAGACTAACACTCAGAGCACTTCTAAACCTATCTCAATATTTCTGCTCTGATGTGTATCATTTAATTAAATTTTGAGAAATGTATGTATCTGTAGAACAACAGACTCTATCTCATGCATTAAACTGAAGGATACAATATATCCTTACTCAATCATCTTTTTACACCTGTTTATACCCATGGAGAAGTGTGGAAGAGGTCCCTGTGTGGCCTGGTTGTTTGTACCCATGAAGAACTATGGAAGAGGTCCCTCTGTGACCTGGATAGTTCAGTGTACTGTTGTTAACCTTGATAAAGGGTGTGGATCAAGTTTATTTATATAAACTACTTGGTGGAAGGTGATCACCAAGTGGAGTGGATTATGTCTCGGCTTGAGACTGAACCACTTGTTTCATATCCAATGTGCTGCTTAATTTAGTCTTCTCTATTTTACTGATTTACTATATAATCAAGATATCAATAAATTCAATTTGATAGTTACTCTGGGAAAGAAGTTATAATTATCTTGTCTTAGTATAATATCTTCAAAAGTAATATTAGTAACTGAAATTAATATTACTAAGAACTAATCAATCTTCTTAGAAGTTATTTAAACAGTCAAACACTTATAACAGTATAAACTTGATTAACTTTGTTGTTTTTAATCTTTTGGGGAAACCTCATAGAAATGATTTTTAACCAGAAATTTTTATAGTTACTCAATTCACCCCCTCCCCCCACTTGAGTAATCTACTCCGAAAAAAATTTGGTATTAGAGGTTGTTTATTAAGAATTCGTTTAACTGTATTCAATTATGATTGTAGTTGTACTTTGAAGATCTGTAAATATCTATTAATTCTAAATTTATAGATCTCTCAAAGTATTTTGGTATTATGGATAATATATTGGAAGGTGTTATAACCAATAGACCACCATTATTTAATAGAACCAACTATGCTCAATGGAAAATTAAAATGAAAATGCATTTAGAGATTATGGGTTTTGAAATTTGGTCTTCTGTTATAGATGAATACAAGATTCCTGCTACTAATAGAATCGCATGGGTTGAACCTATCAAAACTGACTATAATAACAATTACAAAGCTATGAAAGCTTTATATGGCTTCTTAGGAGATGAAGAATTCAATAGAATTTCTTCTTGTAAAACTGCCCATGAAATTTGGAATACCCTATCTATCTCACATAAAGGGACATATAGTGTAAAAAAATAAGACTTAATGATTATACTATTATATATGATAACTTTAAAATGAAACCTGATGAGCCTATCTTTGACATGTATCTTAGGTTCAATGACATTTTCAACACAATGATTTCTCTTGGAAGGGAAGTCACTACCAAGGAACAGATCATGGGAATTATTAGATGTATTCCTGATAGATAGAGAGGAACCTCTATCTCTATTAGAGAATCATGCAACATCAGCAAGCAAACTGAAAAATAACTCATTGGGAAACTGATAATGTGTGAAGAATAACTGAAATTCAACAAGGAAGAGGAGGATGAACCAAAGAGGAAATCTATTGCATTCAAGACCACCACCTACAAACACAAAGAAAAAGGGAAATTGGAAGCTTCTGTAGAAATTTCCAATAGTGAATAGTCATCACCTGACAGTGATGAGGAGATGGCTCAATTAGCCAGAATATTCAAGAAATTTTACTAAAATATGAACTTTTTCCAAAAGCCTAACTTCAAGGGAAAATATGACCAAAAAGGATGTTGGAAGAAGGATTGGAAAAGATGTGATAAGACTGATGAGATTGTCTGCTATGAATGTAAGTGCAAAGTACATATCAAGGCTGACTATCCAAAGATCAAGTACAAAAAGAGATATGAGGATAAGGATAGGAAGTATAAAAAGGTAATGAAAGCAACCTAGAGTTCTTTTGAGGACAGTTCAAGTGACCTAGAAACATCACATGATTAACATGCTAACAAATCCTATATGTATTTTATGACAAACACATCTAAGGTAACACTAGAATATCCTATACATAATTCATAGTATTCTAGAGATTAGAGTGACTATAAAAATATGACTAATGAAGAAATATTTGAATATTGTAACATGCTTGGAGAAACATGCAATGAAATAAAAGAAAAATATAAATCATTTAAGAAATAGTATGCTCTCACTGTGATTGTTAAATATGAACTCACAACTTAAAAAGAGAAAAATGCTCAACTTCTCAAAGAAAACAACGAATTAAAAATTTCTAATGATTAATTGAATAATGACCTAGAAAAGTTTACCAATGTGAAAAATACCCTTACTCAAATTCTAGGAAAAAAATTGCACCTAAATACAACACTGGCATTGGTTATCAACCTGGAAAAATAAATCTTGGTAGAACAAATTTTGTTTCTAAATCTAGGACATATAGTTTTACTCCCAGTTCTAGACACAAATCAACTAATTCAATTTATGATACACCTTCTACTATTTTATTTTTTTCTGGACCAAATAGAGTTTATTTTTTAAATACTTTACTTAATGATTATAGGAAACCTATAAGGTAGATATGGGTTCCTAAATAACTTATTACTAATTTTACTAGACCCAAACAAGTATGGGTACCAAAATATTTTCTTTCTTAATCATTTTGTAGGAAAGATGCTTAAAAAGTTCTTGTAAAAGTTTATGGTACTTGGATAGTGGATGTTCAAGACACATGATAGGAGACTACTCATGCTTCAGGAACCTAATAAAAATAGTTGGAGGATATGTCACATTTGGTGACAATTCCAAAGGAAAGATCATTGGTCTTGTCTAAATTGATAACTCTAACTCGGTTTTAATTTCTAAAGTACTGTTTATTGATGGATTAAAATATAATATGCTTAGTATCTCATAATTATGTGATGATAGATTTCATGTTAGATTTAAAAATGATGCTTGCAATGTCTTTAATTCTTAAGATGAATTAGTATTTTCTAAATTAAGAAATGAAAATGTTTACTCTGTTAACTTATAATCCTTATCTTCTCAAAATTCTTCTTGCTTAAGTGTATTTAAAAAAGAGTCTTAGATATGGCATAGGAGACTAGGACACTGTAATATTCACTCCCTTAGAAATTTAACTAGAAAAATCTTAGTTAAAGACTTACCCAAACTTGAGTTTCCAAATGAAAAAGTATATAATCCCTATCAAAAGGGAAAACAACACAAAATTTCCTTCAAACCAAAGAAATAAGTATCAACTTCTCAACCTCTCGAACTAGTTAACATGGATTTGTTTAGACCATCTAGAGTTTCTAGTTTAAATGGGAAGCACTATGTTTATCTTCTTGTAGATGAATTTTCTAGATATACTTGGACCTTACTTATGGCTCACAAAAGTGAAGCCTGCTCTTATTTTACTAAATATGCCAAGTCTATGGAAAATATTAGTGGAATTAGAATTAAATTCTCAAGAAGTGATCATGGTAGTGAATTTTAAAATCAAGAGTTTGAATCCTTTTGATCACAAAAATGGTTATAGTCACAATTTCTATACCCCTAGAACACCTCAACAAAATGGAGTTGTAAAAAGAAGAAATAGAACCCTGCAAGAGATTTCGAGAACAATGCTTAGTGAATATGACCTACCGATTTTTTTGGGCTGAAACTGTCAATACAGTATGCTACATAATCAATAGAGTGTTGATCAGACCTATTCTTAAAAGTAATCCTTATGAGTTATGGAACAATTGAAAACCAAAGGTTAACTACTTCAAAGTTTTTGGTTGCAAAGTCTATATTCTTAATACTAAAGATAATCTTGACAAATTTTCATCCAATAGTGATGAAGGTATATTTTTAGGATATTCCATGTCCAGTAAATCCTATAGAGTGTTCAATAAAAGAACTAAATGTGTGGAAGAATCTTTCCATGTCAAATTTGATGAAGCAGATCCACATGAGCCTAAAACCATTCCAGAGAACCTAGAGGATGATGTATCAAATCTGAACATTAATTCAAAATCCTCAAACCATTCTGTGAAATAATCTGTGAAAACTTATAGTTCTGGAAATTCCTAAGACCCAAGTCACAATGTACCTAAACCTATTGATGAACCTGAAATCACTAGTCCTTCCTTTTCTAGAGCTGTTAGAACTCTTAAGAACTATCCTCTAGATGTTGTTGTAGGAGACCTAGACAAAGGAACTCAAACTAGATCTTCTCTTAGAAATCATGTTGAACATAAAGTCTTATTGTCACAACTTGAACCTAAAAACATTAATGATTCTATCAATGATGAATTTTGGTTGATGGTTATGGAAGAAGAACTTAATCGGTTTGAAAGGAACAAAGTTAGGAAACTTGTTGAAAGACCTTAGGACACATTCACCATATGCATTAAATGGGTGTTAAGAAATAAGGTAGATGATGCTGGTAACATAGTTATAAATAAGACTATATTGGTTTCACAAGGCTATAGTTAAGAATAAGGAATTGACTGTGAGGAGATCTTTGCAATGGTAGCTAGACTTGAAACCATCAGAATCTTTCTTGCTTATATTGCACATCTGAATTTCAAACTATATCAAATGGATGTTAAGAGTGAATTCTTAAATGGGTATATAGATGAGGATGTCTTTGTTGAACAACCCCCTAGTTTTACAAACCCCCATTTTCCAAATCATATTTTTAAATTATCAAATGCCTTGTACAGTTTAAAATAAGCTCCAAGATCTTGGTATGATAGGTTGAGTACTTTTCTTATTTTCAAAGGTTTTACAAAAGGAATAGTTGATCCTACCATTTTTATAAAACTAATTTTTAATGATGTTTTAGTTGTCCAAATCTATGTACATGAAATTATCTTTGGATCTTCAAGAAATTATTTATGTGTTGATTTTTCTAAAATGTTGCAAAATGAATTTGAAATGAGTTTAATGGGTGAACTAAAATTCTTTCCCAGATTTCAAATCTTTCAAAATAATAATGGTATTATTTTAACTCAAAGTAAATATACTAGAGATATTCTAAAAAGTTTTAGATTGTATAGCACTAAGAGTAGTGACACTCCCATGAGTACCACTTGTAATTTTCATCTTGATGAAGATAGAAAATATGTTGATCAAACCACTTATAGAGGAATGATTGGAAGTTTACTCTACTTAACTACTAGTAGACCTGAAATTATGTTTAGTGTCTGTATGTGTGCTTGTTTTCAATAAAATCCTAACGAATCTCATTTAAATTTTGTAAAGATAATTTTCAAAAACCTCAAGCATACACCCAATATAGGACTATTATATCCTAGAGGACAATCATTTGAATTAGTTAGTTATTTTGATGCTGACTTCGGTGGCTATAAGTTAGATAGAAAAATCACATCTGAAACATGTCACTTTTTAGTCAAGCACTAGTATCATGGAGTAGTAAGAAACAAAATTCTATTGGATTATCTACTATAGAAGATGAATACATAGCTGCTGGAAGTTGTTGTGTATAAATCTTATAGATGAAACACGCGTTACTAGATTATGGATATCAATTCAGGCATGTACCTATAAATTGTGACAACACAAGTGCAATTAAAATCTCGAAAAATATTTTTTCACATTCTAGGACAAAGCATATTGATGTAAGACATCAATTTTTGAGAGATCATTATCAAAAAGCTGATATCACTGTGAAATTCATTAGTACTGAGTATCATCTTGCTGATATATTTACCAAACCATTAAATTCTGAAAGAATAAACTACATCATACATGAATTAGGAATGATAAATCTTAAGTAATTGTATTACTATTTTATATCTTACTGTAAATTTCATGTTTACTATCTCACCATAAATTTCATGTTTACTGTCTTACCGTAAAGTTCATGTTTACTGTCTCACCATAAAGTTCATGTTTACTGACTCACCGTAAAGTTCATGTTTACTATCTCATCGTAAAGTTCATGTTTACTATCTCACCGTAAAGTTCATGTTTACTATCTCACTATAAATATCATGTTTATTGTCTAACCGTAAAGTTCATTTTTACTGTCTCACCGTAAAGTTCATGTTTACTCTCTCACCATAATATTCATTCATTATCTCACTGTAAAGACCAGATATGATCTCACTGTAATGATTCTGTATGATTGTTATTTAGGAATTAAAAACCGTATGGCGGTAATTATTCATTTAACCTTTTTATTTTCCTGCGCTTTTACTTTTGCAATGTTTGGTATTCCAAAATGATAAAATAAAGGAAGTGTAACTTGTCCTTCATTCGAGCTTTCTTCTATTCACTCAATTTGTAACCCTTATTCAACCCTTCAATCGTTCTCTCTATCAAAACTTTGGTGAATTCCCAGGATGAAATGCCCTTCATCTTCGACTCCTAAGAAACGTAGCTCAAAGAAAAATAAAATTGCACCCAAGATGGCACCCGAAGGTCCTCTAAATCCAAATCTAGTGAACTGAGTAGTAGTACCTAAGAAATTGGAATTCCCTAAGTGGATTATATCATGTAAGTCTCTGGTTTGGAATGTTTTAAAAGAGCAAGTCTAGTTAGAATGGTTTTCAAAGGAAGATATACCTATTTACCCTAAGTTAGTGGCTCAATTTTATCAGTATGTTCAGTTCTCCTTTGATTATGAAGATGGTTATACTGTGAGAATCTGGATAAATGGCCAAAAATTATCATTCTCTTTGAGGTTATGGGATTAATGCCTTAGGATACCTCATGAAGGCATCTATGAGGACTATCAGAGGGGACCTCCACCTTCTAGTTAATTCTTTGTTTTGGAAGATGCTTTGAAAAGCTTAACCGGAAATGGCACCAAGAGGAGAGACATTTCTACTGAAGTGGATGAAGATTCAAGACTTCTATTTAAGTTTATATAGAACTTGATTATCCCTAGAAAAAGTGATTTTTTAGTACTAAAATATCAGGATGTGTTTCCGATTCATCTTATGAAGAATGGGCATAAGATCAACCTTTGTAAGTATATCATACACCATATGTGTGAGCTGATCAAAACCACATCCAAGTCAACCTCCCTATTTTATTCTCAACCATTATTCATGCCAAAGGTATGGTTGGACATAATGAGGAAGTTATCAAGGATTGTGAGTACTTCCCTTCAAAAGTCATTATCAAAAGGATGAAAATCAATTGGAATCCTTGAAAAAAAGAATGGGTGGAAGATAATGATAGGATTTATGAAAATTACAATCCAGTGAAACATATATCAAGACCAAAAGATATTTTTTATCCTAGTTTGGAACCAGATGAAGTTGTTGAGTATTCTGAAGTAGAATAAGAAGAGGTTGTTGTGCCTCCCAAAGAAACTATTTCTAATAAAGAATATAGTACTCATATCCCTCATGTATTAAGTGAAAAAGAAGTCCATGCTTCTAAAGATGTTGTTAATCTGTAAGATCAACCTGAGGTTGAAATAGAATCTACTATAAAAGAAACTAAAAATAATTCTATGAAAAAACCTATAGAAGAAGAATTACCTGTTATGCATTAAGTTGACCTTGAAGAACTCCCAGTGGAACAATCTGTTCCTGAATTCATTCCTTCAGCTGAGGAAAGGCTGGAATTGGCTTTTCAGCTGGAAAGATAGGAAATTAGAGAGGATATAAGAGATTAATTTGTAGAATTAGATCAAGACCCTAAGTCTTTCGGTCCTGAGAAGGATGCAACTGTTGATGGGGAGCAACCCTCGAATCTAGAATCTTTTGAAGTACCTAACCCGATTGATTCAATCCATGCAGACACTCGATATAAATTCCCCAATTTTTATGATGTGAATGACTCCCAGATAAGTCTTAGTAAAAGGCCTTGACCTTTAAACTCTGTTCAAATTGAAATATGTCTCTAATATTGCCCCTGAAAAGGAACCTGAGACTGTATCAGTCCTTATCTCTGAACCTTCACTCGAACAACCATCCTTAGTGAGTAAAGATGATTTGAAAGAATTTGGAGCTACCCTTTTGTCTGGAGTTGAAAAACTCATGAATTCCCAAAATTCTCTTATAACACATATAAGTGAGAAATATGTCTCACTATTGTTGGAAAAAGTTCTTTGGTAGATGCAACCTAAAATGCTTCATGAGATTTAGGAAGTCATAGTTGAAAACAGACTACTTAGTGATGAAGTAAAGACTCCAAGATGTATGATTGAAGACATGTAGAAAGTGATGAATTTGAGATCAGAGCTTAATTCCCATCATATGGAGCCTATTTATCCTCAAACCCCACAGAATGTTGTCTCTCAGATTCAACCTCATTTAACTTCATTAGCTGAAAATTGGCAGAAAGAAAGAAATAGATTGTGAACGAAATGTGAGAGATTCTTGTTAATCTTAACAAGCTCACTGATGAGTATATAGGGAGCCTTCAAAAATTTCTAAATCAACTGAAATATATTACTTCAGCTATGAATGCTTCTAAAAAATCTAGACAATCATCTCAGCCTTCCTTAGAGAGTGACCTACTCAGAACAATGGTCAAAGAAGAACTTCAGACAGTGCTTAGTGGTGTCAATAAAGATTCTGTATATGAAGTTATCAATAATAGTGACAGAGTTCTTGATCTGGTCCAAATCCATTCAAAAATTGCTAATGATGCTCAGCAAGAAATTTCCAAGAAATTGGATTTCTACTTCAACCGAATCTTCTCAAATACTGACATGACCAATCATTTTAAATATCTTGTAGAAAATATGAGGATTCCTCTGGTTCTCAAGCTTTCAAGACTCAAGTCCAAAAGCTCACAGAGTTCACTCGTCTGTTAGATAAGTTTATGGAAAACAAGGATGACTTTGAGAAAGCTATGCTATATGGTGGAGAGATCATTGCAGATTTTATTAAGCTTGAGAGGCCCTATCTTCATGTATAGAGTACAACCATTGTTGCTCCTACAGCTGCACCTATGAGACCTGTTTTGCCTACATTCACCTCTTCCCTAACCTCCACTTCTATGTCTTTCAGTCAGGCACTGAGCCAGATCAGGCCTCTGATCCCTGATAAACAACTACCTCTATCTTCTACTACACCTACTCTGGATCCCTCAGTCTTTGAAGGCCTTCCTTTACCTTCTCTATCAACCATCTCACTCCCTTCTTCTACTTCAACTTCTGCTCCTATGGCTTTCTCTTATACTACTGCTGCTAAAGGAAAATCTAAGACCAGCTAGTGAAGATGGACAATGCTTACTCTATTTTTATGGGAATATTATTAATTTTGTTTTGCTTTATGTAGTTCCCCTATTTTTATCTAATACATTATGCCCTTTGCTTGTCTATCTTGTCTTTCTTTTTCCTTCTACTTTTTGATAATCCCAAAAGGGGGAGAAATATAAGGGAAACAAATAGAAGAAATATATGGGAAAAAATAGGAGAAATATATGGGAAACAAATATGAGAAATATATGGGAAACAAATATAGGAGAAATATAGGATACATATAGGAGAAGAGAACACTCACTCTATATATGTTTTATGCACATTCGAACTATGTTGTTATAAAAAATATAGACTCTAAATATACTTGATTTGTGATCATCAAAAAGGGGGATATTGTTAGACTCTTCATGTATTAATCATGTGTTTTAATGATCATAAATCCTATTCATGTTAAATCTATGTAATCTATCTCACATCAAATGTACAGTTGTTTAGTAAAAAGTTATCCAAATCTCTTAAGTGTTATACACTCAGTTTGGTTACTATACACTATCTTTTGATTCACTTTATAATGATTTCTCTAACAAATGACTAAGTTTAATTCATTACATAAATATCACTACTTAAGTCTGAATATAGATATTTCCCTAAGTCTGAGACACCATGACCATGAGACACTGTGACATCCAGACATCATGACATCCAGATTCTATGACATCCAGACATTGTGACATCCAGACACCGTGACATCCAGACACCATGACATCCATACATCGTGACATCCAAACACTGTGACATCTAGACACTGTGATATCCATACATCATGAACAAGCAGACACCATGACATCCATACACTGTGAACCAGACATCGTGAACCAGACACTGTAAACCAGACAATGTGATATCAAGACACCCTGACCAATCCAGACATTGTGTGAAGGAGACACTGTTTTCATGACTTACTATGACACCACTTCCTAATATGTTTTATCATCTTTCAATTTAATATCTAATGGTCATATTTGAAGATTTTAATGCACTGACATAATTAATATTTATTTTGTAGAAAAGTACGAGGTACGAGGTGCAGAATACATGCAACCTGTCGACTCAAACACATTCACTCCAAGATAAAAGAGTAATGCACCCTGGAAACAAAAGATAAAAGAGTGTGTGGCACGATACTAAAAATCAGAACAAGCTAGAGGCTGTGAGAAAGATAATGAAGAATACACTTAGATAATTCTTGAATAAATAATTTCCTCATGCAACTCGGCACTTCTTAAGAACACACGAATCATACTGGAATCCCAAGAACATCTTCGCAATGTCAAACATCATGAAGAACACAAGAAGGATCTTTCTGACTTATGACACTATGTTTTCCATACGGGGACTTGAGTTCTGCATCTGCTTCATCTCAAGAAGTCCAGAGCTGCAAATACTAACACTCAGATTTCTTATAAACCTATCTCAATATTTCTACTCTGTTTTGTATCATTTTATTAACTTTCGAGCAGTGTGTGTATCTGTATAACAACACACTCTATCTCTTGAATTAAACTGAAGTATACAAGATATCCTTACTCAAACATCTATTTACACTTGTGTATGCCCATGGAGAAATGTGGAAGAGGTCCATGTGTGGCCTCATTGTTTGTACCCATGAAGAACTGTGGAAGAGGTCCCTGTGTGACCTGGACAGTCATGTGTATAGTTGTTAACCCCAATCTAGGGTGTGAATTAAGTTTATTTATATAAACTACTTGGTGGAAGGTGATCACCAAGTAGAGTGGATTAGGTCTTAGCTTGAGATTGAACCACTTGTTTCATATACATTGTGCTTCTTAATTTAGTCTTATCTATTTTATTGCTTTACTGTATAATTCAGATATCACTAAATTCACTTTGATAGTTACTATTCGAAAGAAGTTATAATTATCTTGTCTTAGTAGAATAACTTCAAAATTAATATTAATAACTGACATTAAGATTACTGAGAACTAATCAATCTTATAAGAAGTTATTTAAACAGTAAAACACTTATAACAGTATAACCTTGATTAAATGGGCTATTTTTAATCTTTTGGGGAAACCTTTTAGAAATACTTTTTAACCAGAAATTTTTATAGTTACTCAATTCACCCCCCGCCCCTCTTGAGTAATATACTCCGACAAACACCATTGATATGCTATAATTTATCATAGATCCTAAGTCAATTAAATTTGAATTTTCCTAAAAATTTACCATAGTATCACACCCTAGGGTTGATCACACAGAGGCCGCTCACAACACACTATCTTCCAATTATAAATATTATGTTCTAAATAATATAAAACTAACTTATATACTAATATATATGGGGGTTTTGATTATGAAAATACATTTAATATAGTATAACTAATAATAAAAATTAAAAATATAAATAAAATAAAGAAAATACAAAAATATTTTTTCATGTGGAAACTGTTGATCTCAAGGTTCATAGTGATGTCATCCTTGTTATTCAAAAATCTATAGAAATGTTTTATTTAATAAAGATATCATGACCTATCACTCCACACCCTCTTATTATAATGGTATAAACTACACTGAGACCTCTTCATGTATGAGTAATCTATTACACATCAATTCCCAATCCAAACTCTACTGTTTGAATGAATTATATATCAACAAAAAGGTAACTTATTGAATAAGGAGGAAGAATACAAGTGTATAGAAAGTGGGTTGAACACTCACCATAATAATTTTAACAACTAATAAATTATTATAATAAAACATGATAAAAAAATTAAAGTGAAATAAACTCAAACAACATCACTTCCCCCCTCAAATAACAGTGAGGTTTAGATCTCCACAAACATGGAGATAAAAAAGCATAATGGGTGAAACACAAAACTGAAAAAAAATGTAAGAATAAGAATTTAAAAAAGATAATTTATATTGAAAATATAAAAAACTATTATAAAAACAAAACCACACTTTATCCCCTGAAAATGGTTATCCTTTGTTATTGGAGGTGAGACACATATTTATAGGGAGGGGTGGGAAATTTTACCTGCAAAATATTTCAACTGAAATATTTCATATTTTAGTCCCACTTAATCGACTAATCATGGTAATTTTTCTTAATAAAAGTTTTTCCTACATTTATTACAAGTTCCCCCACAAAATTTCATCTTTATTATCCACCAGATGTAGGATTTATGGTTTCTTTACTCCAAAATATTATTCTTCCTAAGTGATAGTTAGAATTCACATACAACAAGTCCCTATGAATTTAAGGAATTTATGAAAGCTGAATATCACCTATTCATAGAGTAGAATAATTTTAAACAGCCCATTTTCTATATACCTCACAAATTTTAGCTACATTGGTTTATCCCTCTTTTATATATAGGCCCATATTCAAAAGTCTCCATGTCTATGCATAGATTTTGAGGCCCGTATTGTGAGGTGGTTTTGGGCCTCCAAATGATGGATTGAGCATTGGGTACAGAATAATTAAATAAATAACATTATTTATTTAATCTTGAAAAAAATTAATAATTTCAATTATTTTAAAAAATTTTATGGCTTAAATACATAATAAAATTAAAATAGTTAAAATCTGAAATTGTGCCATTTTTTTAAATTAAGCTCAAAAAACTTCTAAAACATAAAAAAGTGATAATTACCCATAAAATAACACTATTTTGAGATTAATAACATTTAATTAAAGAATAAAATATTTTAAAATATTAGTTTCATCACTTTCCCACACTTAACCACTATAATCCCAGACATTCATAAAATATTCAAATCAAAATCCCCACACGAATAAAAAATAAGAAAACATCCATCACCTTTTCCCAAAAAAACATATTATATATTATATGAATAAAAATCCCTATCATTTTCTTACCTTGGATTTAAATTAATTAAAACTCACTAATCCATCTATGTCCCAACGACAACCTACCTCACATTGTATTTTATGTCTCACTCAATAAAAATTAAATCTGGAGTTATGATCATACTTGGAAAATTCATGTATCTCCATAGGCTTGTGAAAATTATCATATCTTTATAGTGTTAAGAATGAAAATAAATTTAATCATGAGTACTTTTATAGCTAATTTCTATGGCTTATGTTTGGTGGTTAGAATCATTTAAAATTTAATTTTAAAAACAGGAGGTTGAATTCATAAGTAAAATGCATGAATATTCATTAAAAACATAGGAAATTCCTCACTCAATCCCCCTTTAAAATGTGAAACACAATACCAGAACACTTTTATGACAAGGTACATGATAAAATAAGTGATTAAAATGAATGATATCATCCAAATTCTGCCCTTTTTATTTTTTTAAAGCTCAAAAAATGAACAACTTTATTTTTTCATGAAGGACGAGATGATAATTGAATACAATGAATTAATGAAAATTCATTCCCTTGATTTATGAGAGGTACATGAGTTATAAAAAAAATTAAAATGATAAATTTAATATCATCTATGTTTTTTATTTTTCTATATTTTTTTCATTTCTTTTTTTCATTTTTTTTAATGAGAACCGAGTGATACAAATAAAGCACAATGAAATGATGAATCCTGCTCAATTATCTTTATCCAATAACAAAAATAAAGAAACACACATCAAACCACCCAAAATAAAACACATCTTAAGGAACTCACATGAAATGCCCTCCCCCCACACTCAAACTAGAAATATCCATGAAAAATACTAATATTGAAGGTAGGTAAGGATAAATCATCTTGTAATGTGGATTGAACCTATAAATAAATTCATCAAATATAAGTACTAATAAAAGAAATATTTAAAGGTAGGTCTAAATATAAAAACAATTATAGAAAAAAATGAATCAATAATGATAAAAACATTCCATGAATTCCAAATCGTGGAGAGAGCGTGATCACAAGTTTTGGTTCTCACATAAAATCCAAGCATCTCTAAAGAAATTTTGTTTATTATAAAGAAGATTTAAAATTTGATTAGAATACCTCATAGAACTAAACAAATATTTTTATTTAGTGTTTCATGGTCTTAGATTTTAAAATTCAGTAAAACTTACCAAAAATCTTAAAAATCCAATACAAGGGAAAAACAATTTCACATCAACAATCATTTAAAATCAATTTTTTCAAAAATCATTTTAAATTTTTACAATTAATTGATGTATGAAAATTTATAATAATATTCATTTTATCACAATGTTTCTAAAAAGATGAAAATAAAAATAAAATCAAACAAAACAACTAAAAAATTTGACACCCCCCCCCCCCACACACACACTTAAATTTAACTACACCTCATTTTATCTCAAAACAAATAAGGGCAGAAAAACTAAAGCGAAGGAAATATACAACCTAGAATTATTTTTTGTTAAAATATTTAGTTAAGATCTTAGATTCTACCAATTGACTAAGAAAACATAAAATAAATCGAATAATAAGAAAAATAAATAAAAATAGAAAAGAAAAAGAGGATAGAACATGGTTTGACCCCCCCCCCCCCCTCCCCCCGCATGGGTGCAAGATTTTTACTACCCTCGGTTAGTCAGTTGTAGTGTTTTATCCCCAATAAAAAGGTGCATAAGGTTTATTTCTTAGAATCCACCATAATTGATTTCTCTCAACATTCATCATCAGATTATAGGAGTGAGAACCCCTAAAGAAAAAAAAAATATCCCCAACACCCAAATGAGATGAAAGTGATATTTTGAGGTGTAGAGGGGGAGGGAAAAGAATATAGGGGTGCTCCCTATTTTTCAACTAGAGGAGTGTTTTCCAATGGTGGTGAATGTAGTATAATATAAAGGGTATTCTAATCTATTTTGGGTTCAAAAGATGAATCCTTGGTGATTTATTGTTTTGTTCCATCACTCTCAAATGCATCAATGTACAACTTGAATGGATCCTCTATTTTCTCCTAAAAAAGTAACTTACTTATGTTATTCATCTAGGGACTACAGTATTGGTACTTAATATACAAAAATTATAATAAGAGGTATTAGTTTTAAATTAAAAATTAATAATATATGAATCAAAAGAATGATCAGAAAGTGAATCTCCCTCAAAAATGTCAACTTCAAACTCTTTTTCCTTTAGCAGGGCTGTCTGGAATTCATTTGTTAGAGAGGGAAGTGTATATTCAAGTATGGATTCAGAATCACTAATATATTCTTGAAATTTATGTGGAATAATAATCTCATTATCCTTATATTACCTTTGTTACCATTCCATCCATATAACTTTAACTTCTTTAACATCGGTGTCCAGAAATGCTACTAGCTTTCTTGGATTTTCAATAATTTTGAAAAACAGTGTTTATGAGTGCCTTGAATCCCCAAAAATTGCACCATTTTTTAGGGTATTTTTCATAGATACTTAGAAGATTAAATTATTATTTATCTAATAATTTACCATAGTGAAACACCCTAGGGTCAATCACATAGAGGCCTCTCACAACACACAATCTTTTAACTATCACTATTATATTCTAACTAATATAAAACTAAATTATATACTAATATATATGGGTGGTTTTATTATTAAACTAAAATTAACATAACCTGTATAGTAATGAAAATTCAAAATACAAAGAAAATAAATAAAATAAAAAAGAAGTTAGCGGAAGAAATTCATTGCTCTAGGGGTCATTGTGGTGTTATCCTTATTATTAAAAAATGTGTATCAATATTTTAATAAATTTAGATATAAATACATGTAACTTTAAACCCTCTAGTTCAAATGGTATTAAGATAAAATGTAACCTCTAAATGTATTAGTAATCTCTTCTACATCAACTCCCAATCTAAACTCCACCATTTTAATGAATTAGATATCAATGAGAACGGAAATTATTGAATGATGAGGAAGAAGAAAATACTATAGAAATTGGGGGGACCGATCACTAAAATAATTTTAATGCCTAGTAAATTTTTAGAATATGACATGATAAAATATTAAAGTGAAACAAACTCAAACACCACCAATTCCCCCCTCAAACAATAATTAGGGTTATCTCTCCACAAACATGGAGATAGAAGAAGCATAGTGGGAGAAACAAAAAGTTGAAAATAAAATAAAATGAAATAATAATGGAACTAATAAAATATATAATGAAAATATGACAAAATATTATAGAAACTAAACTCCACCTTAGCCTTTTAAAATGTATATCCTTTGGTATGGGAGGTGAGACGCATATTTATAGGGAGAAAAGTGGTAAATTTTAGCTCCAGAATATATCCACCAAATGATTTGAATTTTTTCCCACATAATGGAATAATATCAGAAATTGTTCTTCATAAAATTTGTTTCTATATTTCTCACATTATATCACATGGAATTTCAGTTTTATTTCCCCCAATATGTTGGATTTATGTCTATTTTACTCCAAATAATTATTCTACCTAGGTGATTTTTTGAATTCCCATGCAGAATGTTCCCATGAATTTATGGAATTTATAAATTCCAAATATCATGTGTTCATATAATAGGAAACTTTTACCCATACCTTTATCAATATCTCTATATAATTTTAGATTCATTGGTCTGTCCCACTTTGAGATATAGGACCATATTCAAAAGTATCCAAATTTGTTCATAGATATCAAGGCACGTCTTGTGAGATAGTTTTGGGCCTCCAAATGATGGATTGATAATTGTGTTCATGAGAATGAAATGAATCTCAGGATGTATATAATCCTACAAAAAATTAATTTCACAATTTCAGTTAGTATTGAAAAATTTATGGCCAAAATAAATAATCAAATTAACACAGCTAAAATAAAAAATTAGCTCATTTTTTTAAATTAAGCTCAAAATACTTCTAAAACATAAAAATGTTAAAATTTACCATAAATAATCCTATGATGGGATTAATAACATTTAATTATCGAATAAGATGTATTAAAATATTAGTTTCATCGACCATAACTTATATTTAGGCATCTACCACCACAGAACCCAAAAACAGGAAAGGCATGGACTACAAAGGAGGAAGCGCCTGCACCCCTTCTCATAGTCGATCATCCCAATTTACCACACCACATTATTTCACCAACTATGGATCCAAATTGACAGATATTGGTAGGATAAAGTAAAACCATCTCGATAAGGAAGTTGATTCTATACACTATAGAAACTTGAGCTCCACACTGACTAGAGCTGAGATCCAGCCGATCACACCACGGTTGAAGCCACCATGCTCACACCACCTCTGAAGAAGATTCCTGATGCCATAGAACCATGTAACCACCACTAAGAGAGTGATGAAATCCATCAATTGAGTCACACCACCATTGAATATGTGCCTAGATAGGGAATATAAAGGTGTTCCCTTAGACACACACCCTCGCAATTATTAATTAGTATAAAATGTAATATCCCTTAAATCAAAAATAGAGTCACATGATAAAGGTCAAAGCTCCCATGTAATGCTAATGAAGTTAATCCACACTATTTATTTCACCTAAGAACCACTGATTCTAGATAAATATAGGTTGTGGTGAAATCCATAGAAGATTAAATCTTGCATTAGAAGGTATCAAACACACCACTAGAGGATCTCAATTTTCCATAGAATAAATAGGCACATGAAGCGAGCCTGGATATCGATCTTAAACTAAGAAAAAACACTATAGAATCCACCATACTGAAAATGATACCACCTTTAATAAAATATGGTTCAAATTTTCTAGCCAATAATAAAATGGGGGATGATTTGAGTTGTAGATATTTTCAATAAATTAATTCAGAAAAACCAGGGAATTATGAAATCACCAATGAAATTGGTGATACCCAACACTTTCCAGACCTAATCCCATCAACCAAGGCCTAATAATTTTCTATTAAATCCCAAGAAAAAATTAAAACCAGAGGCCCAGCGCATTAAACTTCTCATGCGGCTCTTTCATCATTCATTGAATCTATAGATAATAAAATAATTACTCTAAAAATAAGTACAAAGATTGATATAGGGAGGTAAATACTTTTTCAATAAAGATTCAAAGTATGCTAACATGAGGAAATATATAATTTTGGATTATGAACATGGAATTGTTAAAATAAATTGAATTATAAGGATTGAATCTCCCATACTTGGTTCATTAAGAAAGAAACTTATGGCTACCATGAGGTAAGTATAAAAAAATAAAAACATCTATTTAAATAGGAGGATAGTGATCTCCAAAGAGGGGGGACTCGATCAACTGGAGAGGTGTCACTGAAACTACTTATTTCTTTCTTCATTTCATATTTTTTTAATAACTCTAATGATGGTACAATAGGAAATATGTGGTCACACTAAGAAGAGTTCCCTCCATCCCTTTGTTGATGAATTCTGATCGATAAATTCTATTAAATTTCCTTTGTGTATTTTAATAGTTTTAATCAGTTGTAGATTTATTCTAGTTTTAGATTTTAATTTATTCTACACTCATTATTGTGATTTCACACAAAAGACACTTGGACTTAAATCATTTCATGTGATCGTAGGAGTGGGACAATTTGAGGGTGATCAAAGATATATAATTACCAGGATAGGAAAGGATAAGGGATAAAGTTATCATTATATTCCTCTATCCAACCCAAAATAACCAGATAATAGTAATCAATGATATATCAATTAATATAGGAAGATAAGGGAAATTTTTGAATAATGATTTAATGAGATAATGGGGGAATGTTCTAAGGATAAACTACTATTATTTAAATTTATATTAAAACCAATATATTCTATCCACTAATTTTAAACATTATAAACCCACTAAATAATATTTTAATAGATCCTCAACGCTATCTTCTCTAGAGACAACCCAAGTCCCACTATTACATAATTTTTCTTGGGTTCATAATTTTGTTTTGTTGAGTTCCCATAAAATATGTACATCAAAACTAGTTCCATTTTTGGGGAATAGTTAATGTTAGTATTTTAATTTTTTTTAAATGATTTCTAATGATTAGATTTGGTTTTTCCAACCTCATTGGTTTCAATCCCATGGATGACAAAACCATGATTTCTAGACTTCAAACTCTTAAAATCACAGAACAAGAGGAAAGAGGGTTTTCACTATTACATTGTCTATCTATACTACCTCAACTTCTCTATCCACCAAAGTTACAATATATAGTGTAAAAATGGATGAAAATATTTCTTAAATGAATAGGACTTTGAGGGAAATGTGTCCCCAAATTTCAAAATTAGTAATATACAGTTGAAATTGAATGATTAATAAGACTATGAACATAAAAATAGAATGATTGGTATTTTTACTAATTTTCATGGATTATCATGTGAGGACCCCAATAGGAATATGAGAGTATTCATAGAAGTATGACATATATTCAGAACCAGAGGATTCATTGACACCCAAATTAACTAGAAGGTTTTCCCCTTCTCACTTAATAGTGAAGCCAATGAGTGTCTCTATAATTTACAAAATATAGAATTCACCTCAAGGGATGAACTTTAGAGGAACTTATTCTATAAATTATTCCATGTTTCAAGGAGTTCTAAACTAAGGAAAGAGATATATGGAATCAAACAAGAAGTTAGATAAACTCTCTATGTGTTTTGGTAAAGGTTCAAGAAACTGACCATATCCTACCACACCATCCCTATGAAGAACATAATTTCTTGGTATTCTTATAACATGAATTGAGGTATAATGATAGAAACCTAATAGATACTTCTTTGGTAGGAGCACTGATTGATAAGTTGTACATTGAAGTTAGAGAACAGATTGAGAGAGTCTCTCAAAAATCCCAACAATTTGGTATGATAACTACAACTAGAGGTGTACATGAGGAAAAAATTTCCAAATCACCTTTTATTGGAAAATAAAATAAAAGAACTAACATCTCTTGTGAGATAGCTAGTTGTGAACAAAGTATTGGAGTCATCACCCACCACACCCCCTCAGGTATGACAACTCTGATACTCTCAAGAGAATTTTACCAATGGATACCCTCAAGTTCAAGGTATTGAATGCTATGATGCAATGTTCTAGAGGCAGTTCCAGAACTAACCAAGTGGAAACCAAGAATTTAGATATTTCTCCACTAATAAATTTTTAGCTGGAAGATAATAGAATAAAATTACACCATTCCAACAAGGTTCTCAATAGACTTTTCAACCCCCTATATTATAAATACAAAGTTTACAACCGTCCATAATTTACCAGAAAGGAAAATCACAAGAAAATTCCATAAAATACATGCTAATCTAGGTAATTGAATCTCAATATAGTCAACAAACCACTATAACTTTACTGGATTGGAATTTAAGGAATTAAAGGGATAGTTTGTCCATCTCGTGACCATTCTTAATAATCTAATAAATTGATGATTGAGTAAAATTCCTACTCAACCAATTACTAAACCTAAAGGAAATGTCAGTGTTATCAAATTAAGGAGTGGTAAGGAGCTGGAATGTAGTGAAAGATCTCCCCTAGATATTGAATTTGGAAGTGAACAACAACATGTACAAGATGAAAATACCCAAGAAAAGAAATCAGAGGAGGAATATGTGAAGAAACCCCTAGTTAAGAAATATGAAGGGTAAATAAAGATGAAAGATCCACACCAACCCCAACCTACCCTCCCTATAACGATACAATCACCAAATAAAATCAATGAATAATCACTACAAAAGAAGATACAAAAACTATTCAAGAAATTATAGATCAACATCCCTCTATTGGAGGTCATCCATGAAATTATAAGGTATGAAAAAATCATTAAATTCATGTGTACCAGGAGAAGGATATTGTAAGGTAATAATGTTTCTTCACTTGTTACCCCTAAAATCCCCCAAAAATGATACGATACAAGTACTTTCATTATACCTTGTACTATTGGTAAGATTACTTTTTCCAATGAATTGTGTGATTTTAGATCTTTAATTAATGTAATTAATTATTCCATTTATTCTTCTTTGAATGTGGGAGAACATAAAACCACCCATGTGGTTGTGAAACTCTCTAATTTAACCACTACCAACCCAGTAGGTGTTTTCGAAGATGTCTTAGTAATTGTATAAGGTTAACCATTCTTTATTGACTTCTAAATTCTCAACATGGAAGAAGGAAAAGGTAAAGATCACTCTCCCATCATTCTAGGTAGACCATTACTTATGAATAATAAACCATAATAAATAACAATGAAGGAACCCTTTGCATGAATTTTAGTGAGAAAATAGTGGATTTCAACATCATTATTTCAATAAAACACACACATGAAGAGAATTATGTTTTTATAATAAAATATTCTGAATTATCCTATTCTTATTGGGAAGAATAGAGATATTGGATGATATAATCAGATTAAGAGAAGATTTGGAGTCACCTAACTTGATTGACTAATCTTTTTTTGAAAACAAAACAAATTTGAAGATAGTTTCAAATGTTGACCAATTTGAAGAAATTAAGGAAAGTTATTTTGATTAATTAATCAAATATTATTCTAACATTTATTATTTTCCTATGTAGGTTTCTAACAAGGATAACTGCCAACTAAGATCATCTTTGGAAAATCCCTCTATTCTAGAACTTAATTGTTTTCCATCAAACTTAAAATATCCCTTCTTAAAGGAAAATGGTAAACTACTGGTGATAATCTAAAATTTTGTTAGAACCAATTCAAGAATATAAACTACAATAAATTATAAAACATAATGTTAGGTAAATAGGTTGTTCATTATGAAACATCGTAGGGGTTAGCCCTAGCCTCTTCATGCATAGGATTTTTCTCAAAAATGAATCCAAACTAGTGAGATAGCCTCAAAGAGGTCCAACCCGACCCTTTTAGAAATATTTAAAAAGGATTAAAAATACTTTTAGGGGCTATAATAATCTACCCCATATCAAACTCCCAATGGGTGAGCCCATCGATTTTGTTTTAAAGAAAACAAGCTATAAAATTATACAAAATGAGAATAATGAGTTATTTCCCACAAGAATTTAGAATCACTAGAGTCTGGATAGATTATAGGATATTGAACCATGTGACCAAAAAAATAAAACTTCCCCATACCCTTTATGAACCAAATGTTGGAGATACTAGATGAGAAGGGTTATTATTGCTTTATAGATGAATTTTATAGGTATTTTTTGGCTTCAATATCTCCCAAGGACTAAGACAAGACCACTTTTTCATGTCCCTATGGTATGTTTTCCTACTATATGATGAATTTTGATATTTTAAAAACCCTAGGTACTTTTAATTTCTACATAGTAAGTATCTTCTCTCACCTGATTGATAACTTTCTAGAGGTATTTTTAGATGACTTTACTATTTATGGAACTTATTTTCAAAGCTTTCAAGAAATTTTGAGAAGATTTTAAAAATAAGAATTGAAAAAACATGGTTTTAAATTTTGAAAAGTGAAATTTTATGGTAGAAAATAAATTTTTTAGGCCATTTAATTTATAAATATAGAATTTATGTTGATAAATCCCAAGATGATGTTATTTCCCCACTACCTTACCCCACCTCTATAAGATGCATTAGATCATTTTTATACCATATTGGATTTTATAGATGGTTGATAAGGGACTTTAGGAAAAATTATTTTCCCATAAATAACCTATTCAAGAAGGAAACTAATTTCCTTTTTTATGATTCTTACATAACATATTTCAATAAATTGAAAGAGTTTTTAACCACTACCCTTATTATCAGTCCACCAAACTAGAGTTACCCCTTTGAGATTATGTATGATGCCTCCAATAGATCTATATGGGTTTTTATTTCATAAAATATTGATGGACTTACTGAAGTGATATCATACACTTCATAGGTCCTAATTACTACCCATATTAACTACACAGTAATATAGAATGAGATTTCATCTATATTTATAGCTTTAGAAAATATTTGTTCATACATTTTAGGGATTAAAGTAAATGTGTATTATAATCATGAAATATTTAGATATTTAATCAATAAAACTGATGCAAATACCAAACTAGTGAGATGGATAGTTCTACTATAATAGTTTGACCAGGGTATTATAGAAAATAAGGACTACGAAAATATTATGGCAGACCACATGAGTTAGTTACCTTATACTACAGAGGTAGAACCAATTTTTAAAAATAAATTTAGATTATTTATTCCTGGGAAAAAAACTATACAACCTCACCTGAGTGCCCTAGTAAGTTGACATAGTGAAATTTATGGTCACAGAAAAGGTAACCTCATTATTTTTTAAATATCAAACTGCTAAGTTAAAATATAAATCAAAATAATATGTCTAGGAGGATTCTTATTTATGGATAATCTACAATGAACAAGTAATTAGAAGGTGTATCTTATAATTGGAAATGAACTTTGTGCATTATTTTCACCATACACTTTCATGTGGAGGTCATTTTAGATATCAAATAAGCACTAGAGAAAATTTAGAAAATGGATTTTTTTATCCCATAGTTTTTAAAAATTCACATGATTTTTGTATAAAATGTCTCAACTTCTGATTTACTAGAGGAATTTCTAAAAGAAATGATATGCCCGAAAAAAAATTGATTTTATATGAGATTTTTTACCTATGGGGAATTAACTTTATGGGACCATTTCCTTTTTCATTTGGATTTTCATAATTCTTGTTAGTAGTATAAGATGTTTCTAAATGGATTGAGGTAAAATCTACTCGAATTGATAATTCAAAAACTGTGAGTGAATTTTTAAAATCAAACATTTTTTATAGGTTTGGAATACCTTGATCTTTAATTAGTAACTAAGGAACCCACCCCTAAAAAAATAACATGGAGGCTCTCATGATGAAATATTAAGTGCACCATAAAAATTCAACTGCCTACCTCCCATTGAAAAATAAACTAGATGAGGTGTATAGGGGATAATTATAAATAATTTTAGAGAAAAAAGTTTATCCCAACTATAAAGAAAGGAATAAGAAATTAGAAGGTGCAATATGGGCATACAGAACTATATATAAAACCCACTTAGTTATGTCACCCTAAAAAAATGTTTATGGTAAACATTGTCCCTTTCCTATTGAGTTATAACACAATGCCTATTGGGATATCAAAAGAGTGAACCTGTAGCTTGGAAATTCTAGATAATATAGGAATTTTTAGGTGGTGAATCTAGGGGATTTTAGAAGGGAATCATATCATAACACACTATTATACAAGGAGAAACTAAATATTCTCATGATAAGTTAATCTAGAATAAATAATTTCATGTTGGGGAAAAAGGTGTTGTTATTTCCTTCAAGGATGAAGCTCTCCTTGCGTAAGATTTATTCTTATTGGTCTAGGCTATACACAATAACGAATAAATTTTATTTTGGTGTAGATTTGATTGATGGAGAAGGTTTAAAGTTTCCATTCAAGGGAAATGGAAAAACATTGAAGAATTTCTAGGAATATATATAGAAAGAACCTCTAGAGGATTCTAAAATCCTCCCTAATGTTGTTAATTAGAGGATACCTAGGTTATCTCATTCCATCATTTTGGTATAGATACTTAATTTTGAGCTATCTTTATTGAAAAAATACCAGCTAAAATTCAATTGTAAGTATGTATAAACTAAGTGTGGTGTAGGGATAAAGTAGTCTTAGTATGTAAATACCATTTCTTATATTTTATATTTTTTTAATTCTACTTTTTTTCATACAAATGAGGTGAATTAAGTAAATCAATACATTTTTGAACTCTAATTAAATGTGCATAGATTGATAATATTATTAAAAATAAAAAGATAAAATTATTATTGAAATGTATTTTTTATTTGGTTATGATTTTTAAACATTTTCATGATTTTTAACTGGAAATTGAAATCAAGTACCACAAGTGACTATACCAAATTCTAAATCATGTTATGAGAGGTTTTTGGACCATTTGAAATCATCTTTATAATACCCTCACTTCATGAGAAAATCTGGGAAATTTGTTTATAAACTAAAATTTGTGTTTATTATCTCTCAAATATTTTTAATTCATAAGGTACATTCAATATGTTTGAGGAAGTTGATTAACAATCCAATCATTTTTTTTTTAAAACCTACCTTTAAAATTAATCCTTATTAAGCCCCTATATAACCATGAATGGCCATATATGTTTAAGCTACATTATAATCAAAATTTTGGTCTACCTAACCTCACTCTAAAATATAATTCCATGATTTATTATAGTTTAATTTTTGGGTAATGGGGATTCTATGTGTTTTTATCTGATAAGTATTTCATTCTAAGGGTTCTGTAAGAGGTGTGAGTCACCCTTTATGGAATCTAAGAAAGGAGAAATTGGCATAATTAACCTTCTATACATTTCATTTTTATCATTATATCCTTAAGGATAATGAGTTTTCAACATTCCTTATTCCAATCTGAGTGATTGATGGCCCTAATCAAATAAAATGGCATGATCACTATTCATTAAGGTACAAATGGAAAACTCATTTACCCTAAGAAAAGATATTAGGATGAAACAATTTTTGGATTCATTTCAGGACTCATGCCTAGTGTACTAAAGATTATATTTGGGGAGTGCGTGTCATAGTCTTATTAGGGTGGAATTGATTAAGGGAATATTCTATGATTTAATTAATATATCACACAATATATTTAAATATTAAAACCTTCCACTTTCTTCTAAATCATTTATGAACATTTTCCCACCAACCTCAAAAACACTGAATAACCTATTCAATGATCTCATTATCGATTATATTTTTTATGATTCATTGATTGGAGAGATGAGAAATTTCCCAAGCATGTGTAAAATAATAACTTCCCAAGTATAATAATAAATCCATATACAGTCATTCTCTTGAGTGATGAGTGTTAGTGAACTATATTATACTTAGGTCTCAAAATAGTTTTCGAATGGATTTTAAAGTTTGAATTATATGTGAATAAGTGAATTTCATGCATTTTAAAATAAACACATTTTTAAAGGAGGGTGTAATTTTTTTTGGAAAGAAATAAAAAAATTCTCTCACACTTAGCTTGATATTTTCGAATTTGATGCGATTATTTATTTTCTTTTCATTAATTGCACTCTCTTTTAATTGAACTTTCATTAAAAAATCAGTTTTAAACTGTGAAAATTTATTTCAATGGAATTCAATGATAAAATTTCTTAAGATTGTAATAGTTCAAGTGTTGGGGAGTGATGAGAACCTATATTTTCAAAAAAAATATGTTATTCATTGAAAATAATGATATTTTAATCCAACTCCAGAGTTGATTTATAGTTTTTGGAGATTTTTTGATAATACAGACTTAATCTATAAATGGATTTAGATAATTATTGTATTGATTCATTAATTTTCTATAAAAATGAGGAACCCAAAATTTATTTTATAATTCTTTAATTTAATCCTATATTAAAATGTTTGTGTTGTGCAGACCATCAATAATTGGAAAGAGAATGGATTGACAATGTATTTACTTCTTACAGTTGATTTGATCATCAAAAAACGGAAAAGGCATAGATCAACCATGACTTCTCTTCATATGGTCAATCCATCCACCGAACAGAGCTACTGTACAATAGAAATAATGGACTTCATAGAGTGATCTTTTTATAGTATATAATTCGATAACTTTTCTTCTTACTATCGATTCGTGAAAAGAAAAACTCATAAAGGAAATCAAACGCAAGATGAAAATGGATCGACTGTAACTATAGAAAATTGATTATAGAAAAAATGGATCAACCACACCTATGAATAGAAATATTTTGAAAAAACAGATTGATCGTGCTTTAAATTACATCTAACTTGGTTATAAAAATGGAAAAGGCAATCAACCAGAAGACAAAATCATTCGAACATACCTTATATTTAGGCATAGACTTCCACAATACCCAAAAATAGAAAAATAGTGGACTGAAAAGGATGAAGCATCTTCACCACTTCTCATGGTTGATCATCATAATTGACCACACCACCTTCTTTCACCAACCATATATCTAAGTCAAATAAACTTGGGGGATGAAAGTGAACCACTTTGATAAGGAAGTCATTCACGTGCACTATAAAAACCCAAGAAAAACATTAAACAAAGCTGGGATTCATCTGATTACACCATGTTTGAAACCTCCATGATTTCACCACCTTTAAATAAGATTTATGATACCACAAAATAGTGCAACAACCACTATGAGAGAGATGAACCCCATCAATTGAGTCACACTACCAATGAAGATACACCAGAATCTAGAAGATAAATCAAGACACTTCATTAAACTTCCTGAAACTTCTTGATCAAAATAATACATAAAATTCCCCAAATTGAAACCATATCGACATAATGAAGGTCCAAGATCCCATCTAAAGCTAGGTAAGTTAATATACATTGATGTGTTCACCCGACCACAACCTATTCTGATGAAATATAGTTCATACTAAAACTCTAAAAAGATAGAATCTTATATTTGAAGGGTTTGAGAATTTAGAAAGATTTGATCAAATTTCCATTGAATAAATAGGAATATACAGAAAGTGAAAATATCAAGCATGAACTAAAAAAATCACTGGATAAGCCAACCTACTAAAAACTATGGAACCTCTAATAAATAATAGTTCAAATTTTTTTTCTAATGATAAAATGGGGGGATGAATTGAGTTTCATACACTTTCTATGTAGTAAGTCATAAATATAGAGCATGATTAAATCACATATAGAAGTGGTGATATATAACACTATCCAAACCTATTCCTAATAATCCAAGCCCAATCTTGTTCCATTAAATCCCAAGAAGTAATTTTAGGTCCACCATCCCAACAAGTGAAATGCCATATATAACTCTTTAATATTCCACTAGAGCTATGGAGCATAAAATAATTTCTCTAAAAAGAAGTAAAAAATCCTAATAATGGGAGGAAAATACTTTTCCAAGAAATATTTAAAGTATGTTAACCTGAAGAAATCCATACCATCGACTTCTGCATATAGATGTAATCAAAGAAACATAAGTGGGATCTAAATTTACAGAGTGAATGAGGCATACTAGGGTCATTGGAAAAGGAACTTGTGAAACAAGTATATCTAGGAACATATATTTAAATAGGGTTCCGATGAACTCAAAATAAGGGGTACTTGATCAAATGGATAGGTGTTTCTACTAATACTTATTGATTATTTAATTACTTTTTTGTAATAACTATGATGATGGAACACTAGGAAACTTGTGCACATGCCAATGATAATTCCCTCCTTCTCCATGTTGATGAATTATGATCAGTCAATTCTCCTATAATTCCTCTATGGATTTTAATAGTTTTAATTAGTTAAATATTTCTTCTAGTTTTTGGATTTTAATTTATTCTACTCTCATTAGTTTGATTGTACCCAAAATCCATGGAGTCTTAAATCACTACATGTGATCATAGCAGTGGGATAATCCTAAGGTGATTGGAGATATCAAATTACTAGTCCAAGTAAGGATAAGGGGTATAGTGATCATTTTATTTATCTATCCAAATTGAAATTACCATATAATTGTAATCAGTGAGATATTAATTTATTAGAGGAATAGAAGGGAATAATTTGAATAATTATTTAATAGGAGGATGGAGGAATTATCTAAGGTTGGAACACTATTCTTCAAACTGATATTAAAACCAATCAATTTCATCCACATTTTTCAAACATTAAAACCGACTAAGAAATATTTTAACACACCCATAACATTATATTCTCCAAAGACAACCTAATTCCTACTATGACTATTCATGGGTTCATAATTTCTTTTCTGATCTCCCCATGGTAGGTTCGTAATAGGATTTTTATAGTTAATATCCCCTTGTTTCCTTAAAAGTATTTTATAAAGGTACACTTTATGTCTCGATGTACTAGCTTGTTTTTTAAAGAGTCCTTAATAAATTCTTTGCAACCCCACACATGTAATAATGACAACACAGGGTTAATTTCATTCCATAATTGCTATGGTATACCATATATCAATTTAGTTGGAATTTATTTTAGTATTTGTGTTGTCTTTTGTAATGTGTATCCCCAAAAATATAATGGAAAACTTGTATGAATCATCATTGATATTACCATGTCTAATAGTGTGTGGTTCTTTCTTTAAATTTCACCATTCCAATGAGGTGTATAAGGAGGATTGCTTTGAGATAGAATCTCAAAATCCCACAAATAATCAATAAATTCCATATTAAGATATTCTCCACCACGGTCTAAGTGGAGTTTCTAAATCTTCTTACCAAACTGGTTCTCAACATTATTCTTATATTCCTTGAGTCTCTCAAAGGAATCTTACTTATACCTCATCATATCCATATTTACTAAAATCATTAGTAAAAGTTATAAAGTATGAGTACCCACCCCTTGCATCAATTGTAAATAGTCCACACACATCGATATGAACTAATTCAAGAATATCTTTGTCCCTTTCACCTTTTCCACTAAATGGGGATTTTTTTTATTTTATCTTCTAAACATGCAGGATATACACTAAGTTAAAAGAAGAAACAATTATTACCAAACTTGGAAATAAATCCATATGAATCAAGTCTCAATACAAAAATAATTTTTTGGTAATAGATGAAACATAGTAACAATATTTTAAAACTGTGATCTTTCCCATCAGCTACATGAGGTATTAGTCCTTGATATCCATAGTAAGTTTGGGTATGTTAGCTACTCATAGATATACCTCCCCTCAATAAATATTTCTAAAACTACTTGGTTCCTATATTTGAAGACATATTTGAGAACCACAAGTAGTATATAATACCTAATGTGTAGAAATAGTTAAACTACACTCAATAAAAAATACCCCTGAAGCTTCTCCTTACTTCTGTGGATGGGTGTAGTTTTTCTTCCAGTGAACCTTCTTACCACATGTGAAATAGATAGCATATTTTTCCTTTAATTTCCCCTTGATCTTTCTCTTCTTTGAAGGGTGTTGAGAAGATGCTTTGGGCTTCGATATCTTTTCTTGGCCTTTCCTTTTATTCATTGTAGGGATGTAAGTATTTTTGTGATTTTTCTCCATGTATACTTGGACAAAAAGAGTGAGTATATGTGGGAGAGACTTATCAATGCTATTTATATTAAAATTGAAAACAATTTTGGAGAAGATCTAAGGGTTTTATGCAAGTACAATATTGGTACATGGTTAATCAAGCAATTTAAACCCTAGAACCTCTAAGCACTCAATATGGCTAATGAGTTTGACTATGTAAGACCCAACCGGTGCACCCTCTACAAGATTAAACTGAAAGAGTGCTTTGAATATCTCAAACCATTATTGTATTTCTCTCTATTGGTATAAACCACATATATTATCAATCATACTATAAGGATCCATGTTTTTATGAGACTTCGGGACTTTACTAGACATAGATGAAATAATTAAACACTAAACATTGACCATTTCACTCATGTATTTATCATAGACATAGAACTCTTCATCACTTACCTCCTTAATAGGAATATCAGGTAGTGAGGATTATATAATGTAATATTTTCATTCATGATGCAACAAAAATTGATGGTGTTTGAACCATTCCTAGAAATTATAGCCAGTGAGAATATGGCCTTTCTCTAATTTTGATCAATGAGATAATGTGCATGATGAAATTTCCATTATTATAAAATCATAAAAGAGAATATTATTAGTACTTTTCTTGATTAAAAATTATGTGATATGTTATAATAATATTAATTTTATTAAATCTCCCACTATTTTATCAAGTCTCAATAGCCCTTACTATTGAACTTGGAATGTCAAGTATATTGGAAATTCTAGTGGAAAGGATCTATATTCCCCTATGAATAACCCCAATGAGGGTTAGTCAAGTTCTTTGAAAGTATTTAGGTAGGAATGACTTTTACAGTTGTGGTCTTGTATCTCCTTGATCCATTGAGTGGACTCCCCAATCCCGATATCTTGGCTTGTATTTTCTCAACACTTGCCTCCAAGTTACACCAATTCTAGAGATGGATACTTATCCTGATTTAAGATGGTTAAGTCAACCCATAAACTTTATAAAAAATTGATGATAAAAGTATGTATCCCAACAAGGGTTGGTCAAACACTTAGTTGTATGGATTTTATTTCTAATCAAGTAATGGAAGGCTAAGTCTGATTTAATAATAAGTTAAGTGATTTTTTTATGATGCATAAAATTATATTATTATATTTTACATGTATTGTTAATTTTAAATTGATTTTACTTAAGTGATTAACCATATTTTGATAAAACATTTTACACAAAGTCCATTTATTTATATTCCATATTTTCACATTAGTTCATTTATTTATGTGATCGTAATCTTGCATCCATAAAATAAATAATGAAAAAGATAGAAATAAATTAATGACATGATCATGATATTACCTAATATTTTATTAATTTAACAGAGAATAAATCAACCTATGGACTAGGAAAAAACTCCTTATTCCAGTCTTGGCATGAGTTACATTATTCCACCTATCCACATGTGCATCGCCTGGGTTGGTATCATCTTGGTTCTAACTTGAACCACCTCCACATGCCTTGGGATACTCCATTTATTACATGTATTTACAACTCACATGCATGTGAATATAACCAAATGATTGGTTAATGGGAATTACATATATAACATTGGACACATAGTTCCTACATAATAGAGGAAGGGATGACTCACATGTCGTCATACTTAATTGAATATTAAATAATTGAAAAACCATGTAATAAAATAAATTAAATAATGTCAACGCATACACAGGTCCTGGTCAAGCTCATGAACAATCATGCACATGCATCGGTTATGCAAAATTATACTAGAAAACATTCATTTCTATTCATTCTCTATTATTAAGATAAATATGATGCATAAATTAAAAAATAAATAAATAAATAAATTCCCTTTTATCATAATGACTATCTAAATTTTCATAAATATCTCTACTATAAATGATTTTTATTTTAAATAAACATAGAACCAACAATTACATATAATTATAATAAATTAATTGACCATTTAATAATTTTTTAAAACCTTTATTAAATTTTCAAATACATCGGGTGTGAATCAATATAATATGGTTTTAATACTGTAATTAGTAATTTAAAATAATTTAATTTTGTCCTTTATTAGGAGACTACTTGGTGTGTACTTACAATCCACATGCCTTGTACCTTGATTTTCATAAACCTAGGATAAATTCCTGATACTTTTTCATGTACATAATAAAAAAACCGCAATTTAACAACATTTTTTTAATGACATTTTTTAAAATCGTTGCTAATTTTTAAATTTAGTGAAGTTTTTCTAGAAATATTGCTAATTTAGTTATGTTTCCTGACAACGTCGATAATATAGCGATGTTTCCTAAAAAACATCGCTAATTTAAAAATATTTCCTGAAAATTTTACTAATTTAGCGGTGTTTCATGAAAGATTCCGTAAATTAGCGATGTTTCCTGAAAAACATCGCTAATTTAGAAACTTTTTGTGGTTTACCTTGCTAAATTTACGATGTTTCCTGAAAAATGTCCCTAATTTAGCCTTTTTTTAGGAAACATCACTAAATTAGCGATAGTTTTTCAGAAATGTCACTAAATTAACGACGTTTTTCAGGAAACGTCAATAAAAATATATAGATATATATATCTCATTTTCCCGCATCGATGTAAATATATATATATATAAATATATAAACACACACACACATATATTTATATATATATATATATAAGCACATATATATTTTAAATTTTATCATGTTTTTTAGAAAATGTGGCTATTTTAGTGATAAATTTTTACCAGTGTTTTAAAATGTGGCTAATTATATATATATATATATTTATTTATTTATGTATTTATTTAATTATAATTATATAAATATATATACATACACATATATATTTATACACACACACACACATATATATATATAAACATATATATATACATATATATATATATATAATATAATTGTGTGTATATATATATATATATTAATATAAACATATGATATATATAAAATATAAACATATGTATAAACATAAAATATAAAAATAAAATATAAACCTAAAATACAAACATATATATATAATATAAAATATATATATATAATATAAACATATATATATAATATAAAAATATAAAAATATATGTAAAATATAAACACATATATAAAATATAAAATAATCTTATATATATAAACATATAATATAAAATATAAAATATAAAATATAAACACACACATATATATATATATTAATACGTGCATATTAGTATATAAATTATATTTATATATATAATATTACTTTTTTAAATACTGACACATTTATATAAACATATATAAACACAGACATATATTTAGATATATGTATATTAGTATATATAAACACAGACACACGTATATAAACATATATACAAAAATATATATATTTATATATATAGACACATAAAAATATAAATATATATATATATATATAAACCCATTTATATTTTAAATTTAGTCACATTTTTAAGAAAATGTGGCTATTTTAGTGACATTTTTACCAGTGTTTTAAAACATCACCAATTATATATATATATATTATATATATATTATATATATGTATGTATACATAAACATATATGTTTATACACACACACACACACACATATATAAACATATATACATATAAACATGTATATAAAAAATATAAACATATATATATATTATAAACAATAAATATAAACATAAAATATAAACACAAAATATAAACACACACACACATATATATATATAATATAAAATGTAAACATATATATATATATATGCAAAAAATATAAACATATATATAATATAAAATATAAACATATTGATATATAAACATACATATAATATATATATATATAATACAAACATATATGTAAAATGTAAACACATATATATATATATATAAACATATACATAAACATAAAATATAAGCATATATATATATGTAAACACACACACATATACATAAACATGTATATATCAATATTAATATATAATATATATATTTATATAAACATATATATATATAATATAAACATATATATATATGTATATGCTAATTTTTTAAATATTGTAATCCAATCATATATTTAAATACAATACAATACAATAAAGTAATCATAATTGAAATAGATGGGTTGGTAGGATGGTTCGGCTTTGAGGAGTAGGGTATAGGGTTTGATCCCCCCGCCCCTTGTGGTTTACGGGCTGTGTGAAAGTGCCAGTCGAGGTTGGCAGAGGGGAGGGCGGGGCCAGGGGTGTCATGCACCAGCGAAGTGGATAGGGGGAGGGGGTCGTATGCTGTTGAGGTCAGCGAAGGGAAGAAGGGGAGGGGGAGGGGCTCGTGCGCTCTTGAGGTCCACAGAGGGGAGAAGGGACCTGCGGAGTGGAGAGAAGAGGATTTCACTGGTTGAGGTCGATAGAGGGGAGAAGTGACAGGGTATCTCGTCATTGGAAATTAAAAAATAGAATTTAATTTTTTTTTAACTATGAGATTCAAAAAAATCGTGAATTTCAAAAATAAATCAAGAATTTCCAAAAAAAATTACAGATGATTTCTTAGAAATGTCGGTAAATGAGGTTTAATTTACCTATATTTAAAAAAATGTTGATAAATGAGATGTCACTAAATAGTGACATTTATAAACATTAGTAATTTGGTGACATTTACTTACCGACATTTCTAAAAAATATTGGGGTGTCTTAGTGTTTCTAATGGGCTGTTGTGAGTGGCTCACTAAAGTACTTTAGTGATCCCATTAGTGTTTCTAATGGGTTTTTATGAGTGGCTCACTTGGTTATGAAATTTATTTACTGACACCCCTCAAGCATGGAACAAACCTTAGTTGTGAGTGGTTCATATTTTGAACATGCAGTACACCTATATCATAACCAAGTAAAAGAATGCCAAATCAGAAAGACTATGCTAGTAGGTACTATGGAAATCAAAAAATAATATGTTTATTACATAGATTTGGGGGAATTTTTACCAAAATCACCACCCCATAGATCATCAAATAATTAGCATAATGAAGTGTTGATGGTGTTAGGATCAATTCATCCCCAACCCTTTGGGTGGGGGGAACTTTTACCCCCTCCGACACCACCTACAAGGAATCTGGTCTTTTCCAGACTAAGAGGAGATCTCTAAAAACCAGTTTCCCCACTACTCATATCATTACAAAACATACCCTTATTATCCAAGGCATGATAGATGAGGATGTATAGGTATTACCTTGACATCTCCATCCACAGGTTACCCCTAGGGGAACTCCAAGTTGGAAGGATTTAACCCCATAGAGGTTACAAGATTAAGAGGTATTCTAAGAGAGAAAATATAAAGGAGGATTCTAATTTTCCCTTTGAGGGGGAAATAGGGGATGGATACCTAACTTATTAATCTGATAGTGATGGATATGATCCCCACTAACCAATATGTGTTAGTGAATATCATCGGTGACAATCAGATAGAGGACATAGATTGATAAGGGACACATAGGGATATGATGAAGAAACATTATCCTAAAATATAGTTCTCACTAAAATGAATAAGGTGTGAGTACCTGACATCATATAAAGACACATAAACTAATAGCTTTGAATGTTTAGTTTCCACCCACTCAATATTTTTCAACTAAAGACAAAGGTAGAGGTGTAGTTATATCCCATGTGCCCCCTGAGGAGGTTTGTATTATCTTTATTGAAGATAATTTGGTTTAGTATGAAGTTGATATGGAATATATGAAATGAATCAACATAGAGTCACTTAGTTGAAATATTCCCACTAAGTAAAAATTTCAATCAGAGGTGAATGTTTCTCCACCCACTAATCCCCTTAAATGGGAGGGTGTTACCCCTCCTATAAGAGTGGAGTCTAATAATCAAGTTGTATCACAGTCCAAACAAACAATTTATTTTAACTCAACAATTATGGATGACCAAGAGTTTCCTATATTAAGATAGAAACTTCCTTAATTTTAGAAAATTAACCCTAGTCTATCTCTTATTAGACTTCAATAGGCAGTATACACAGGACGACCACATAAATATCCACCTACTACCCATGTTCGAGGATCATCTCAGGCAAAATTACCTCTGGATATCATCATCTCCATCAGGTCTCTTATTTCTAGAATGAAATCCATAAAAGTATGTATTTCCCTAATATATCGTGATAGGAAACCATATCCCAAATTATTTGATTCCATTCTTCCTCTACCTAAATTTTTAAATCCTACCTTACTAACCTTCAATAGAATGGGTGATCCATAGAAACACTTAAAACATTTTATGTCTGGTTGTGGCCCTGTGATGGGAACACTTGATCATCAAGAGGCGGAAAAACTCAAAGGTTTTTTACAGACCCTTGAGGGGATGACAATCGTTTTGTATAAAAATATATTATCCAAATCCATTACTATATTGGAAGAATTTCATCATCAATTCCTTTAGTATTAAACTCTATATAAAGGATGATATGATCATTGATATCTCAAATTATAAGAAGAATGAAAATGAAGGAGTCTTTGATTTCATAATTGGATGGAAGGGTTGTACATAATCACTCAATATAAATCTCACATAGGAGAAACTATTGGAGAATTGTATAGATATCCTTCAATATGAGACTCAGACACCTCTAATCCCTCTAAAGTACCCAAATAGATTCCAAGAATTTGTTTTCATGCCATAACACCTAAAGGATTCCATTTTGTTAACCAAATAAAAATATCATCTCATACCTGTAACTTATGAAAATAGGTTTGGTAAAGCGTAAACCACCAATTTTATTCTTAAACCAACACTAACAACTATTGTGACACCCAGACCATCTCAATACCGCATGGTGCCTCTTATAGAGAAATAACAGCAACACCATCACCCTTGTCTAGAGGTAAGGAATGAGAAATGGTGAATAAAATATGAGGACCCAAGAAACAAAAAATTATATTTTTGAAAATAAATTTTACCAGGTTACTTCATTATAACCATGATAAATGATCTACTCAAGATATATGAGGCTAGGAAACCCAATGAAATTGACCTTAGCGATGGTCCTGACTATTTCTCTTACCACTAGATATTGGAACAAAACATTCAAGATTACTTCATCTTTAAGGATATTCTCTATAAATTATTTGATTCAATATGGTTTATTATGGGAAAACTTATGGAATGGGTGGACTATGTCTCTACTACCCAAAAAGGGAAAGAAGATAGTGGATAGGAAGTACTATCTTGGTGTGAAGGAAATTTTAATGATAGGATGACTCAAAATATATTTTTTCAATATCATGCCTTTATAAGGACAAAATTGAATCAACCAGTTATGACCCTAATTCCCACTGCATCATCCAAATATATGCCTTCATCTCCATCCTCTAAAGGCAGGCATAATAATCAAAATCAAAACAAGGTGTAAGGGGAGGAATTTTTACTAACTTGCAAACTAATTAAGACTCTTATGTATTTTTAACGCCTATCATTGGGAGGATATGAAATACCCCCATTAAAAAAACTATCCAAATGAATAATAACACTATATATTTTTTATATTCATTCACCCAATAGACCCCTTCTCTGATAAATAAGAAAAATATGATTTCTTATCTCCCATGCATAATTGAGGAGGGGCTGTAGAGTTTGAGGGAACCAAGGAAGAAGTGGTCATGAAATATTTTAACATTTGGTCCATTTATCTACTAAATCTAATTACACTCAACTTTAAGTCAAGTACTTTAGTGAGCCCATTATAAACACTAAGACACCCCTAAGTTTCTATAGGATATTTACCAATAAATTATAGAGCGACATATTCATTTCATGGAACATATATTTATGGTTCCTATAAAACACTTAAAGAACCCATGTCTCCAGTGATTATTGAATTAATGATGGAATTGAATTTATTGGTAAATATCCTATAGAAACTTACCACTTCAGAATTATGAAAACATATTAAATTAATAATTATTACATATTATTACTTGTGTTTATGTATTCATATTCATTCATGATATGGACATCATAATTATATCCATGTAAGTGGTAAAACTGACAAAAAGAGTAGCATATTATAATGATTGAATGAGCAAGAACGTGTTATTAAATAGTGGAAATATAACTTTTATAGAATATATATGGTTCCAAAAACATTTCTTTTAAACTGATAAATCAAATTCAAGAATAATTGAATGAATAAGATAAGATAATGATAGGAAGTTATTACTTACAAAGTGTCTTTGTAAGCTTGTTTTAGGTGGTTAAATTTCACGATGAACATTAACTGTTAATATTATTAGTAAAATTGAAAAAATACCTTTCCAAAATCTTAATAATGATATAAATATAATATTTATTCATAAAATTTATTTATATAACTAGGAATGTGAGGTGGTGATGGAAAAGAAAATATATTATTCATAGAGGTAGTAGTCCGCATGTAACACGGGCGACATTTTATTTTTTCAATGGATGAGAGGGAGTTAGATAAAATGTGCTTAATTAACGTAAAAATATTTTAGTATAATAATTATACTGATTTAATTATATTATTATGGTTATAATAGATTTGGAGGAGGTGAAAGAAGGAATATATTTGTAATATCTCAGTTAAGACGATTACCTCTTCCTTGGGTATCCTCTATTAGGTCACACATTAATCCTTTCTATATTAGACATTTGGAAATAAAATAATCTATAATATGTGGGAAAGAAGTTGGTTGAGAGGTTTGTGAAGATTCTGGTCGAGTTTTGGATCATTATGTGTGAGGAGAAGTGGGGTGGAAAAGGGATCCTTTTAAAAGTTAGAGGGGTGGAACTTTTGGACTTTAAAATAAAATAAATGTCATTTTCAAAGGAAGTGGAACCAAATTATCCTAGGTTAGAATATAGGTTAAGGTAGGATGATATTACCCTAATATAATCAAATTGAAACAAGTTTTAGTGATATTTTTTTCTTTATCCCTTACTTTAACCCCCTTTTCTACCCTTTTAACTTTTACCAAGATGACAAACTTTAACCATGATAACATATTTTTATGGCCAAAAATGAAATTGAACTTACTAAAAATTTAATTTTATTATTAAAAATATAAAAATAAATTATTAGTGTAAATTTCTAAATGTGGTAAAAATTAATTTTAATCTTATCAAGAATTACTTTTAAAAATCATTTTTTTAATGTGTCTTTAAGCATAAAAATGAGTTTATATTCATTAATTTCCTAGTAATAATTATTAAATGAATGTTAATTTATTTTATTGAATATATTATCAATAAATTTATTCAAAATTATTTATTATAAGTAATTGATTTAATTTACTATAATACATTACACATATAAAAAAATTCTGAAAAAAAATATCTATTTTACCATTAATTGATTTAACCTTCACTTAAAACGAATTTATTATATATGTATGAATGATTATTAATTTTTTTAAATTTATAAATAATAAATTTCACCAAATAATAAAAAATTAGCTGAAATTTTATTTTCATAATTCATCAATAAACATTTTAAATAAAATTCCCAAATATTCACCCTAATCTAATTTTGATCTTTTAAACCTAAAAATGAAATCAATTTCATCATAATTGTAGTATCAAACCTATGATTTTGAATAAAAACCACTAGAATTATAGAATATGAATTTTATAATAGTTTAGGGATGTATTTTTTACCTACTATAGTATATTGATGGGTATTACATTCTACCCCCATTAAATAATTTCATCCTCAAAATCTTAAATACATTAGATCATAAATAGTTTTGGTAAATTATTCATTGTTTATTATTTAGGTTCCCATGTTGCGTCATCTATATAATGATTTATCCAAATTACTTTTTCTAGTCTCATTGTCTAATTATGCAACACTATATTTCTAGTGTCAAGAATCTTGATGGGCTCTTCATTATAAGACAAGTCAGGTTCTAACTCCATTTCCTCAGTGGTGAGTACAAGAGTTAGGCCTATCATGTACTTAATCTATAGTGAAACATGGAACATGTCATACACTATAGAGAGGTGGTGTGGAATATCCATACGAGAGGCTATATCTCTAATTCTATCTAAATAGTCAAAATCGCCGATGTACCTAGGACATAGCTTCCCATTTTTATTAAATTTATAACTCCCTTCCATGAAGGTATATTTATAAACACATGATCCCAAATTTGAAATTCTAAGTCCTTCCTCCAGTTATCAACATAGCACTTTTTTCTGATTTGATCTTTTTAATATGATTTTTAATATCTAACACCTTAATAGTATTATCTTCAATAAGTTATAGGCCAACGTGCTTCCTCTCCCCAACCTTAGCCTAATAATTTAGAGTACAAAATCTATTACCTTACAATGATTCATATGGTTCCATCTAAATTCTTGAATAGAAGATATTATTATATGAAAATTACACCAAAATTTATATACTAGTCCCATGTTCCCTTAAATTCAAGTGATAATGATCTCAACATGTCTTATAAGGTTTGAATTGCCCTCTAAGACTACCCATTAGTTTAAGGATAATAAGTAGTGTTTAATTTTATCTCAGTGTTTTGAACCTTCTAAAGACTCCTCCAAGATTTTGATGTGAACTGAGGTTCATGATCAAATACAATTGATAGAGGTTCACCCTGAAGTATCACCACTTAATTAATATATATTTGTGTAAGGTGTTTAAGGGGTAAATCCTAACTTATAACTATGAAATGTTCATACTTGGTAAGTTGATCCACAATGACTCATATAGTATCATTTCCCATGAGAGTCTTCATAAGTCTAGTGAAACATTCTTTTATAACATTGTCTCACTTCCACATTTGTATAAGGAGATGTTTTATGAATTATTTAGGATGTTTTTTTCATTATATTCCTGATGGAACACAAAACAATCTACACACATAGTTTACAATTTCTTTATTTATATTTTTCCATGATAAATATTATCTTAAATCTTTATACATCTTTGTACTACTAGGGTGTATAGAGAAATTTGATCTATGTTCTTCATCTAATAATTCCCTTGTCATCTTAGGTATGAATGGAACACAAAGTATCATTCATTGTTAATATCTTTATATAATCTAAAAATAGGTACATACTTTGTTATTAATACATATTTTCTTTCCATATATTATATTTTCCTTTCCTCGTCTCCCAAAAATTCATTAATCTAAGATACTGGAGGTGGATACAGAAAAGACTCAGATAATGACATTTTCCCTCAAAAGAGATGGGGTTAGACACCTCCTTTACAAACCATAATATCTTTCACAAAACAAAGAATTATTTCATTATATATTGAAATATAATCTATACCAAGGATTATATAAAATTCATCCATAGGTATAACAATCAAGTTTACAACTAGGGAATATCTATGCATCTTAATAGAGACTTCTTAATATATTCCTATTACAAAAATATTTTCACCCAGTGTCTAGATTTACAACTCATTTTTCATAATGTTTAGGTATGATTCAATGTTATTATCAAACATGAAATATATGAATGAGTTCACATATATTTAATAAAATAAATAATTATTTAACATTTAGCTTACAGTCAATGAACATATTATCACATAATTAGGAACTTTAAACTCAAATGTAGTAATTTTATAGGATATAATTTACTCCCTTGGCCTCTTCTAAGGTAAATTACCTTGATTATTAGGGTGCTGGTTTGAATATTTACCAATATCCTTACAGATAAATCATTAGACTTTGTAAGATTCTCCTTTATCTTTTCATTCATGATCATGATAGAGTCTATCGCTATACTTGAAGAAAACTACCATTCCATTAAAGAACATACTAGGGTGTTTCTTTCTATAAATATTATATGTTAGGAATTCCACCCATCCCATATTACCCTTTTCCATATTTCTATTTATAGAGTTTTCATCTACCCTGCAACAAACCGACCAAGGTTACCCTCAAACCTAGTACCTAACATGTTCCGTCACATACCTGAAGGTCATTTCTGATCCCCACAGGTTCATAACCAGCATCCAAACATCGAATAACAAACTAGAGGGAATGATTTTTTTCAACCTAAACAAACACATTTCATATATATGTGTGTGTGTGTGTGGAACAAGAATGTGCAGTGGAAACTAATACATATATACCATAACTGTAAGAAAGACAGTGGAAAAAAATGATTGAAAAAGTATCCAAAACTCCAAGACACAAGTCCAAATACAAAGGACCAAAACCAAATAGCTACTCCATGCGATGGTATAGACAAAATCCCTCCATCTCACCACAAGCTACCCATCCTATATGACATGAAACCTTTCTTCCTCATTGTGGTGCCTTTCCTTTCCCTACATTAGAAGACATACAAAGGTATATGGACCACTAAAGAGGTGTGAAAGGTGTGAGATAAATAGATCAATAAGATCACACCTAAGTGTTCCATTGAAACCCTATCAATAAAATTTCATGTATTCTCATTTTAAATAAAAATTTCATGACAAGCAGTATATAATTTTAATACAAAATATGGTAAAAATTTCCATTTTATCACAGTTCTAAAATAAAGGAAATTATATAAATTTTAAAGAACATATTTCCATATCATCTTTCACAACAATCAATATGAATATCAATGATAAAATCATACAAATACAAGAAATACAAAACAAAAATAGGAGAACATACATCATAATACAAAGGAATTCAACAAGTTAGGAAGCAAACTACTCGTACCCAAAATCTATGAACGGTGAATTGTGGTACTTGAATCCAATTATCTACACTCTATAACCAGAGAGACACCCCAAAAAGTGAATCCCTGCCATTATATATGTACCTAGATCCAATAATATTCACTCTAAAATAATAATAACACCCTAGAAAGTGAACCCCCACAATGGATGATGGCCTCAAGCTAAACCTTCAACCTAGTACCTAATGTAACCCAAGTGATCATCTTTATAATCATTTCAATGTTTCTAAAATAATTTCAAAACCATTTCACAAAATAATTTTCAATGCTTTGAAAATACCCCTTTCCTTTCCATTTATCAAAAATGAAGTAAACCACTTTTATTTGAAATCTCACTCTAACACACAAAAATGATCATTCTAATTTATAAGAATAGAATAATATATTTTATCAAACATAGGCTAGAGACATAACCATATACCTCAAAACTCAGGTTTCACATGCCTGTAATGGGATCCACAAACAACAATAACTAATCAATGATGTATATGAAGTCCATAGAATCAAATCCACATCACAAGATGGATCTAATTTAGAAAACAAGGGGTCAGTGGAAAGGAGGAAACCCACATACCTTAAGAACAAACACCCTACGCACCACGACCAACAAAGTAATGGACTCCATAATGAGATCACACAATTGATTAAGAATAATTCATGAAGAAACACACACTTAGACTAACAGATCCAATAACACAACCCAAGGGTGCTACCACAATAAAAAACAATGAAGAAGCGAAAATATCACTTACCCATAGAGACACACCGCAACCGCAGTGAAGATCAAATGTCAATATGATCATTCTAGAATGATTGGAGTCTCCCAAAATTGCTTGGGAATTTCCTTGGGTCAAGAGAAATAGAGTTTGGAGAAGGAAATGAAAAAAAAGTTGCATGCCTATTTTAAAAATCGTACATGGTTCTTTACGTGTCGTGTGACCCGGTTACATGACGTGTAACCATAAAAGTCCCACGTATGCCGGAAATCCCATCACCTCAAATTAGAATTCATTATTTAAATTATTCACAATCTGAAACATCTCTTCACGTCATGTAACATTTCATAGTGTGAAGACTTTCTTTACTTGCATCCAGTAACTTCTGCACATCGTGTAACCTAGTTACATAGTATGAAATCCTCCTAAAGACTATAGAAAAAGGCGGTTAAATTTGAGATTCTAATAAATCTCTAACTTCACCATTATAAGTATCATCCCAATTCTTTCTCATCTCTATATAGTCAATGAGAAAAGAAAAACCATAAAGAGGGTAAGGGAATAACTGATAGATCGATAACGGGATGTTATAAACTCCCCACCATAAAGATTTTGCGTCCCTATGAAATCATGTGGAAGATGTAATCCCTAGAAAAAGATGAGGCCATTTCCCCCTCATCAGAGACTCACGTTCCCATGTATCATGAGAGTCTGATCTGTTTTAACATAGTAACCTGACCAATGGGATTCAATTCCCATGCAAGGATTTCACTTGAGAGTCAATGATCTCAACTGGTTTCTCCAGAATAGAAACATCTGGCTTTAACTCAATTTCTTATCAACTCAGAATGTGAGTGGGATCGGGATGGTACTTCTTGAGTTGAGATATATAGAAAACATCATGAATACCTATCAACTAGACCAGAAATGCTAACTGATAATCAACCTGTCTAAGCCGCTCAGAGACCTCAAATAGTCCATTATATCTTGGATCCAACTTTCCTTATTTTCCAAGTCGATGGTGACCCAACTGAGGAAAAACTTTCTAGAAAACCAAGTCTCCAATGGAAAACTATAGAGGACGAATTTTTCGATCCTAATATGATTTTTGTCAACTATTGGTTGTAAACAAACATTGGTGTACCTCCTAAATCTTTGTTGATGTCTCCTAGACCAAACATGGTCCAACTAAAGCTACTTCGCCTACCTCATCCCAGTAAAGAGGTGATCTACATAGATGAACATAAAATTTCTCAAAATGGATCAATTCTAATCAATGACTAATAATTGTTATTATAAACAAACTCAACCAGTCCCAGATGGCTATCCCATGATCCACTGAAATCCAAGACATAGGCATAAAGCATATCTTCTAGGATCTGAATTGCTCACTCTGTCTGACCGTCTGTCTGTGGATGGTAAGTTGTGCTCAACTTTACCTGAATTCCCATTTCCTCTTAGAGACTACTCCAAAACCTCAAGTTAAACCAATTATACCTATCTGAAACAATTCTAGAAGTTCTCCCATGTAACCTCATAATCTCCTACACATACATCTTACCTAGATCTTCAACCTTAGTGGAATCCTTGATTGGAATTAAATGAGAAGACTTAATTAATTGATCAACAACCACCTAGAGAGCATTATTTTTTCATGGATTCCATGGTAATACAACAACAAAAATACATGGATAGCTTATCCCATTTTCATACCGGCACCAGAAGAGGCTGAAGAAAACTAAAGGGTTTCAATTGTTCTGTCTTTATTAATTGGCAGGTGTAACCATGAGACACATAATCTATAATGTCATGCTTCATACCTTTCCATTGTAATCATAATCTCATTTTATAATACATCTTTTTAGTTCTTAGATGAATTTCTTAAACAAGACTAAACTCTTCACAGATACTGGGATGACAACCCACTCCGTAAAGTAGAGTATACCATCTGAAGAGAGAGACTAACTAGAAACTATCTCCCCACCATAAAATATTTATCTAAATTTACTAAAATCATCATCCCACAACTATCTCTAAGAAATATACTCTAGGAGAGATATGATAACTGAACATTGTTCAGACCATACAAGAAACATCCTCTTAAGAATCCAATTGAAACTGAGAAAAAATTCCCATAAGGTTTTACACCTCCTTTGATTTTAGAACAACTTGTGATGGTACCTTCTTGCTAATATCATATACAATGACATTTACCTTCCCTGGGGTGGAGGTGATATCAAAGTCAAACATTTGAAGGTATTCTACCCATCATCTATGTCTAATATTTATGTCTTTCTGAGAAAATATATAGCTCAAAATATTATGATCAGAGAAGATTTTGAACTTCTCCCCAAAAAGATAGTGTTAACAACATTTAAACTCCTGAATAACTATAATAACCTCTAAATTTTGAGTGGGGTAATTATTCTCACACAGTTAAAGCTAATGAAAGATGTAAGCTACCACATGCCATCCTGCAAATCATGTATCCCAAAATAGCACCAAAATCATCACAAAATACCATGTATCCCTTATTGGGCGTGGGTAACATCAGAATAGGATCCGATGTTAGAATTAATCTAAGTTCATCAAAAGAAGATTGAAACTTTTCATACCAGGTGAATTTCACCACTTTCTTAGTAAGAGTAGTAAAAGGCGATGCCGACTTAGATAAATCCTTAAAAACCTTTGGTAGTATCCTGAAAGAATAAGGAAGATATGAATTTCAAAGACATTATGTGGTTCCTTCCATGAAAGAAAAACCTTAACCTTCTCCATATAAAATTATAATATATGTTCAGAAATTTTATGCCATAAGAAATTTACTTCTTGAATCCAGAAACTGCATTTTGAAAGCTTTCCATAAAAATGGTGACATTTCAAATTTTCCAGAACCAATATTAGATGGTACTCATTCTCTCAATCGGATTTTGAATAAACTAGAATATCATCCATGAACACTACCACAAAATTATCAAAATATTGATGGAATATCTGATTCATCTAACAATAAAAACGGTATGAGTGTAAGTCAGACCAAAAGTAATCAAAAGATATACATAAAGTCCATACCTACTTTTGAAATATGTATTTGGTATATCATACTCCCAAAATCTAAGCCGATAATAACCCTAATGAAGATCAATATTTAAGAACCACTTTCCCACTTTAACTAATCAAAAAAATCATCCACATAAGGTAAAGGGTACTTTTTCTTGATTGTTACTTAGTTTAACTTCTGATAGTCCACACACAACCAAAGTGAACCATATTATTTCTTGGAAAAGAGAACAGGGGATGCCCACGTTGAAACACTAATGTGAACAAAAACATTTTCCAACAGGTCATCCAACTGAATTTTGATCTCTTTTATCTCCAATGGTGTCATACGATAAGAAGGTATCAATATCAGTTGTGTTACTAGCATCAGGGTAATTGTAAACTCTACCTCTCTCTCTGTAGGAAGACCAGAGAAGTCATCTGAGAAAATTTTAGGAAAGTCTTGAACAATAATGGGAATATCAAAAATAGGAGAAATTTCATTGGTCTCAAACATACTAACAGACAATAAACTCCTAAGCTCTGGGCGAGAAGGCCCTGCATGTCCTGATCTTGGGTCCCACTCCCCTTGAAACACATGAGAGCTCTCATCAATAGCAATAAATAAGAAACGTCAATGATAACAATCAACCTCATCTCGATGAGTGACATGCCAATCCATACCAATGATGATGGAAAACAGATCTATATCAAAAATGAGAAAATCACAGACCAACTCTGTACTAGAAATCGTTAATGAACAAGAAGGAAATTGAAACCCCTACTCTCTCATCTTTCCAAGAGGTGTCTCTAACTCCATTATAAAGGACATAAGTTCCATTTTAAGTTTAATAATATCAAAAAAATGTGAAGATATAAATTATTGGGAGGCATCGGTATCAAATAATTCCATTGCTATTAAAGATACAATAAGGATAGTACCTCTCACTATTGTTAAACATGTATAGACTTTCACTGGGAACTCATCTACTGTGTGAAAGTGATTCAATCCCTAGTCCTGTAGCTAGAGCTATATAGTCTTTGAATCTTTTTACTGCTTCATATTATCCTTTGGAGTAGACAAAACCTGACCATAATGGTGTGTATTCATAGCCATATAGAAGTGTTGTATATGACCAACACATCCATAGTTATTGCACATCTTCATGAGAATATGAAAAAATCCATGGTGTGTCCAACCCTACCACATTGATAGTAAGTTTGAGGCACACTACTAGCTGTAGCAGATGGTGAGGAGGAGTCTCGCTGCTAAGACCCACCCCCACCACTTTTACGATGATCATGCCACTTCTTCTTCTTCCCATGCACGCCACTGAAGCTGCCACTAGATGGAAGATAAGAGTTGGGGAAACCAACCTTTCCTTCTATATCTATATTTTCCATCATATCTCTATCTAATGTCCCCATATATGTATAAAGTCTCAGTATAAATACCTATGATCTGATATCCGATCACCAACCCTACAGGTACTTCTGAGCCTTCAACTGGTCATTCTTCACCATTTATGGAGAAAAACATACAAGCTCAGCAAACTAATTAGGGTATGAAAACACTGAACTCTATCCCTACTATAAATATTGTAACTCCATATAATTTTACAAAATTAATTAATCTAGAAAAAACTACTAGAAGAATAGGGTTTTGAACCCTTCTAATCCATGTCCACCTGTCTGTCTGCCTGGACCATAAAATCCCATCATCGCTTACTAGAACTCTCGATCCTGAACGTTGCACACTTTACCCTGATATTCTATGGTTTATCCTAGAATTTGAGGATTTTATCTATCATATCCATCTATTATTACTCCTTTTGTGGTTAATTCATTCCTTTAAAGGATGGTATCTTCTCAGGCAAGAATTCCCACGACTGATCTTTCTGTCCTCCAGCTCATGTTTGTACCTCAAAAACCACGTTCTGAAATCATGGCACATCTTTATCAATAGAACGAACAACCCATATGATAGTATTAATGGTATTATGATCCACTAATGGATTTACTTTTGGATAATTAGATACAACTTTCTAAGGAACTCGTGGAAGACATCTCAGAGGCATTCTACTGCACACCAAAATATAAAGAATGATCATAAAAGGACCAAGTCCAGTTACACCTGAAGCCTTAATACCCACCTCTGACACTTCATCCTTGTCAATAGGTGGTCTAGGGTAATGGTTATTATTATTACCTCCCTCTTCCTACACATAATTTGTCTTGATCAAGGGGACTTCAAGAATCCATCCTATTTTTGATAAAGCATCCAAAAATGATGGTGATTAGATCAAGTGGAAGAGTTTCCTACCAATGGTAATGGGTATGGTAAGGATATATGGAAATAATTAGCTAATAATAACCTCCTAACCATGTTTTGGTCTGTTGAAAAAGCCCAATATAACATACTAAATGTGTTAAAAGTGGATGCAAGCCTTTCATTTGTATAAATTTATGGGAAAATCTCTATTAGATAATGGTTAAAAATATACCCTATCAGGATTATGCTAGTTATATCAAGGCGATAAGAAATATTTATTACCAAATTAACTTTACTAATTTCTCGGTAGCTTAGATCCCAAGATCATAAAATTTTTGTAAGAACCTTTGGCATGGTTGCCTCTACAGTCAAAAAGTACTTTTGTAGATAATCATCAATGTCCCATATGATGTGTGTATCCAAGGATGGGGTGAATATGAATTATTTCAATTTTCTATATTTATAGGTCAACAAATTACCCTAAATAAGGTATCATGTAATTTAATTTCCTAGTAAAGGTCTCGTACCTGAATTCTACACATACCGACTGGTCTGTCTAATAAAATCCCACAACTTCTAAAGCGAAAATGAGGTTTCACCAAAGGTAATAGGATATTTATAGACTCTTATACCAAGATTCCAAAAAGGTTGCATGAGTGTCTCAGTTGAGAAGGTAAAATCCTCGAGCATGGAACAAAACTTAGTTGTGAGTGGCTCATATTTTGAATATGCAGTACACCTATATCATAACCAAGTAAAAGAATGCCAAATCAGAAAGACTATGCTAGCAGGTACTATGGAAACCAAAAAATAATATGTTTATTACATAGGTTTGTGGGAATTTTCACCACCATCACCACCCCATAGACCATCAAATAATTATCATAATTAAGTGGTGATGGTGGTAGGATCAATTCATCCCCACCCCTTAGGGCGGGGGGAACTTTTACCCCCTCCTACACCACCTACAAGGAATATGGTCTTTTCCAGACTAAGAGGAGATTTCTAAAAACCAGTTTCCCCACTACTCATGTCAATACACAACATACCCTTATTATCCAAGGCATGATAGATGAGGATGGCTAGGTATTACCTTGATATCTCTATCCACAGGTTACCCCTTGGGGAACCCAATGTTGGAAGGATTTAACCCCACAGAGGTTACAAGATGAAGAGATATTCTAAGAGAGGGAATATAAAGGAGGATTCTAATTTTCAATTTTAGGGGGAAATAGGGGATGGATATCTAACTTATTAATCTGATAGTGATGGATATGATCCCCACTACCCAATATGTGTCAGTGAATATCATCGGTGACAATGAGATTGAGGACATAGATTGATAAGGGACACATAGGGATATGATGAAGAAACATTATCCTAAAATATGGTTCTCACTAAAATGAATAATGTGTGAGTACCTGACATCATATAAAGATACATAAACTAATAGATTTGAATGTTTAGTTTCCACCCACTCAACATGCTTCAACTAAAGACAATGGTAGAGGTGTAGTTATATCCCATGTGTCGCCTGAGGAGGTTGATATTATCTTTATTGAAGATAATTTGGTTTAGTATGATGTTGATATGAAATATATGAAATGAATCAACATAGAGTCACTTAGTGTAAATATTCCCACTGAGTAAAAATTTCAATCAGAGGTGAATGCTTCTCCACCCACTAATCCCCTTAAATGGGAGGGTGTTACCCCTCCTATAAGATTGGATTCTAATAATCAAGTTGGATCATGGTCCAAACAACCAATTTATTTTAACTCAACAATTATGGATGACTAAGAGTTTCCTCTATTAAGATAGAAACTTCCCTTATTTTAGAAAATTCACCCTGGTCTATCTCTTACTAGAAGTCAATAGTCAGTATACATAGGACAACCACATAAATATTCTTCTACTACCCATGTTCAAGGATCATCTCAGAAAACATTACCTCTGGATCTCATCATCTCCATCAAGTCACTTATTTCAATAATTAAATCCATAAAAGTATGTAATTCTCTGATATATCCTGATAGGAAACCATATCCCAAATTATTGGATTCCATTCTGCCTCTACCTAAATTTTGAAATCCTACCTGACAAACCTTCAATATAATGGGAGATCTATAGAAACACGTAAAACATTTTATGTCTATTTGTGGCCCTGTGATGGGAACACTCGACCATCAAGATGTGGAAAAACTCAAAGGTTTTTTACATACCCTTGAGGGGATGACAATAGTTTGGTATAAAAATCTATTATCCAAATCCATTACTATATTAGAAGATGTTCATCATCAATTCCTTTAGTATTAAACTCTACATAAATGATGATATGATCATTGATATCTCAAATTATAAGAAGCATGAAAATGAAGTAGTCTTGGATTTCATCATTGGATGGAAGGGTTGTACATAATCACTCAATATAAATCTCACATAGGAGAAACTATTAGATAATTGTATAGATAACCTTCAAGATGAGCCTCAAACACCTCTAATCCCTCTAAAGTACCCAAATGGATTCCAAGAATTTGTTTTAATGCCATAACATCTGAAGGATTCCATTTTTTTAACCAAATAAAAATATCATCTCATACCTGTAACTTAAGAAAATAGGTTTGGTAAAGCATAAACCACCAATTTTAGGCTTAAACCAACACTGAAAACTATTGTGACACCTAGACCATCTCAATACCACATGGTTCCTCTTATATAGAAATAATAGCAACAGAATCACCCTTGCCTAGAGGTAAGGAAGGAGAATGGTTGAATAAAATATGAGGACCGAAGAAACAAAAACTTCTATTTATGAAAATAAATTTTTCTAGGTTACTTCATTGTAACCATGAAAAATAATCTACTTAAGATATATGAGGCTAAGAAACCCAATAAAATTGACCTTAGCAATGGTCCTGACTATTTCCCTTACCACTAGATATTGGAACACAACATCAATATTACTTCATCTTTAAGGATATTCTCTATAAATTATTTGATTCAATATGGTTTATTATGGGAAAACTTATGTCATGGGTGGACTATGTCTCTACTACCAAAAAGGGAAAGAAGACAGTGGATAGAAAGTACTATCTTGGTGTGAAGGAAAGTTCAATGATAGGATGACTCAAAATATATTTTTCAATATCATGCCATTATCAGTCCACAATTGAATCAACTAGTTATGACCTCAATTCCCACTGCATCATCCAAATATATGCCTTAATATCCATCCTATAAAGGCATGAATAATAATAAAAATCAAAACAAGGTGCAAGGGGATGAATTTTGACTAACTCTCAAACCAATTTATACTCTTATGTATTTTCTACCCCTGACATTGGGAGGATATGCAATACCCCCATCAAAAAAACTATCCAAATTAATAATCACACTATAGATTTGTTATAGTCATTCACCAAACAGACCCCTTCTCTAATAAATAAGAAAAATATGATTTCTTATATCCCATACATAATTGAGGAGGGGCTATAGAGGTGGAGGGAACCAAGGAAGAAGTGGTCATGAAATATATTAACATCTGGTCCATTTATCTACTAAAACTAATTACACTCAACTTTATGTCAAGTACTTTAGTGAGCCCTTTAGAAACACTAAGACACCCCTAAATTTTATTGGGTTGTTTGAATCTAATTTTCTAGGAAGATTAGTTTGTAGGTATATAAACACCAGATCAATATAAGCATGTAGATAATCTATCTTGACCCAACCCACTAGCAACAAACATTCTCTTGAGTTTTAGCTAGGAACTAAAACAATTTTCACCAAATTACATGACCTCAAATCCCCAATCTAAGGAATAACCCCATATTGAGAATTCTTAACCCCTCATTCATAAGTATAAGATCTTCAAGGAATTATCAATTTTTAGAACAAACTTTTGATCTTGGATAAACTAAACTTCTCAAAATATCTCAAGAAATCACTTGTTGAGGCCCTTTAGAGCCCCTAAGAGTTTAAGTCTAAAGTTATTACATTTGATATGTATCATACAATGATATCCTTAAAATAATCCATATAGTTATCTCATTCACATAGTAGGATCATTGGATCACCATATAGGGACACATCTGACCCCTGTATATTTTAGGTAATCTTTATAATGTTGACATTTATTGATATTTAATTGAAAATGGTTATGGGATTAATCTTATCCTAGTATAGGCCCTCCGATGCTTGGATTATAGTGAGGATTATTTTTATACCTAAAAATTATACATTCAAGGGTATGTTAAAGATTAATAGAATCCTCTTGAAAGGATCAAACTCAAATCCAAATTCAGGGATCTCATATTTGATTCTGAATTCATAGTATTTTAGCAGTACATGACATTCAATGTTTTTTTGGGAAAATTGTAGCTCCATGATCATACAATGGTGTCACCATCATACTATAAATTCCTAACATACCCTATCAATGGAGAGGTTGGAGTACTATATGGATATGGTTCCCCCTTTTAGTCTTGTTAATCCTAACACACTAAGGTGGGGTTCTATAAGAGAGAATAAAAATAATCAATGGTATGAGAATAAATTCATTTCACTACTACCAATCATTTAGGAAATGCTCTAAAAAGACTTTGGGGAAATATTATGGATCATTATGTGATACTCATCAATCAGATTAAGATTATTATTCTAGTTCCATAGAGATTCCATGGTTAAAAGACTTCACTTTCCCCTATTAATATGGTGACAACTATGTTAGATGAGGCTTGTTTATCAAAAGATAATCATTGTATGTCTGGGGAAAATAAAACCACATATGATAATTCCCTAGTTAAAATGCTTCTTCTTTCTCTTAAATACCCTATTATACCCTTGTATCATCATTTATATCGCAAGATACCTCCACATCACTAGAAAAAATTGAGTATTCCATTATACCTTCTCCTAAAATTTGGGATTTCAGTGCTTATTTTACCTCTAATGATAGTAGGGAGGAAGTAGTAGCTAACTAGGATTCCCCTGATAGTTATGAAACTACATCAACACCCTAAAAATCAAAAGATACCTCCTCATCATTCACAAATGATGGGAATATCTCCATTCTATATTCTATAACCAAAAAATACCATTCATCTTCTGGTTCTAATAATATTGAGGTAAAGGAAGAGGGGGAAGATGATCTCAATGATTCCCCTATAGGTTTTTAGGTAGGAATCTATACCCCCATCAATGAGTAGGTGAGTCTCAGTATAGAGTAGGATTCATAACCCATGCTCATCAAGGTAGCCAAAACCCCAGAGGATTAAGAGTGTATTTATTTCATAAAATAGAATTTGGATGTGTTCACCTATAACTACACCAAATTGACGGGGTTGAATCCTGAGGTTTTCACCCATCACCTAGTCCTTCTAGATAACCACTAAGGATACAAGTAATAATTAAGAAGAATATATCTAACTCTTTCCACCAAAGTAAAAGCTAAAATGGACAAACTTGTCAAATCCAACATCATCATAGAAGTTCAATATCTAAATTGGATGGTAAACATAAACCTTATCAAAAATAAGAATTTAAATATTCGATTATATACTAACTTCATGGAACATAATAGGAATTTACAAAAATATAACTCCACAATCCTGATTAAGGTATTACTTATTGAAGTGATGGCTATCTTTGAAGCCCTATCCTTCATGGATGGGTAATATCATTACAACCAGATTCAAATATCCCTAGATGATGAGAAAGAAAATTATTTTAAGAAAACCTAGTTATATATTCCTATAATGTAATGACATTTTTCTTAATGAATATTAGTACTACATATCAACATGTTATTCATCCCATCTTCAAGACCTTATTGGTGAAAACTATGGTATGTTATGTGGATGACCATGTGATAAAATATCAATAGTGTTGTGATTATTTTTATGATATTGAAGTAGTCCTTAGAAATCTTCGATAACATATACTAAAATTAATCCAATGTAGTGTTCTTTTATCGTGACTTAAATTAAATTTATTATATTTGTTGTGCATCATCATGACACTGAAGTGAACCCTGAAAAGACTAAGGTGATTATTAATATGCCTCTTCCTTAAAACCTCAAGGAATTGAGAGGAATTCCGACATATATTTCTTAAATCATAAAATTTATCGCCAATATCACAAGTAAATTCCTACCCTTCACTAGATTAATTAAAATGTGATTTCCTATTAATGGGATGAGGGCTTCTAGGGAGCCTTTGATGACCTCAAATGGTTCCTATTTAACCTACCAGTCCTAATAAAACCTGATGAAGACAACATTTTCACATATTTTATACTATAATTAAATTTTTTAAATCCCTCCATAGTGTTATTTTATGGGAAATTGTCACATTGTTAGGTTTTGGATGAATTTTGAGCATAATTACTAAATGGCCTAATTTTGGGATTTAATTGTTTTATTTATATTCTTTATTTAGGAAATAACATATTATAAACTGAATCAAATTGTGAAATTACTTTTTTTAGGTTTCTTTAAATCATGGGTCTCATTTAATCCTTCTGTATTAAAAGCTCAATCATTCATTTGTAGGCCTAAATCTAGGTCACAAATTGGACCTCGAAAATTGTGTACAGATATGGACACTTTTACTTTTGAGATTATATCTCTTTGTGGACCAGTCTAATGAAACTAAAATTCAGCATGGAGATATAAAATAAGATGAGTATAAACTTTATTAAAGTATTGCACATGTTATTCGGATTTATTAAAGGTTATAATGGTATGGGAATTTTGAAAATTAGAATATGAAAAGTTAACTGGCCATATTAAATATTCCAGACTAAAACAGTCATAACTATCTATAAATGTCTCCATTAAAGCTTAAATTTATAGGGTGGACGCAAGAAAAAAAATGGAATAACATTTATGAATGAAACATTCCATGATTCGGCCATTTACTAAGGATAAAATGAGGATAAGTCAGAAGGATAGATTTGTAGACAAATTTTCTCACCCATTTTCTCTATAAATTATCATCTCTTCTACCACTTACAATATAGCCATTGTTAAGGGGGAATGGTAGAGTTTGGTATCTGTAATAGTTTTTTATATTTTAATTATATTTTAACATAGTTATTATTCTTATTCTGTGCATTTATCTTCTCTTTCAAATTCTATTTTGTGTCCCCCCACAATGATAGTTCTAATCTCCTTACAAATAGAGAACTAACTATCGTTGTTGTTCGAGAGGGGAGTGGTGATTTTTGAGTTAATTGTGATTAATTTTTTATCTTTATTTTATTATAATAATTTAAATATTAATGAAATGGTTTTGGTGTAGGGTTCACCCCACTTTCATTTTTATTGAGTTCTTCTCGTTTTAAATTTTTCCTCTCCATCATCATAATAATGTTTCTAGGGTGGAGTTGCATTGCGGTGATGATAGGAGTGAGTATTATCTTCCATAAAAAGTTTTAGTGTGGGATAATAATAATTCATGAGAATGTTTTTATTGATAGGTTTGATCTCAACATTGAGTAGAGTATTGAGAATAAATATTTTTAAAGAACAATGATTTTATCACCACAATCTCCCAAGAATGACAACGATTATTCACTAACTTCTTTATGTCTTTTTTATTTCCTTTTTGTTTTTAATTTTATTATTAATTTATATTATATTTTATGTATTTTTATAATAAATCCCCCATTTATATTAGTATATAAGTAGTTTTATATTATTTTGGATATAAATAGTGACAATAGAAATTTGACGTGTTGTGAGCGACCTTCTCAAGATCGACCTGAGGTTGTGCCACTATGGTACACTATTATGTAATAATAATTTATTGGTGAGGTATCTATGACAAAACACTCTCATAAATTTGGAACCATTACTAGGGAGGCCAAGTGCTTACTCGCAGTATTTTTTAAAAAAACCAAAAAACCATAAATTTCATAAATAAAAAAATTGAACTTCATTACATATCTTCATCTTTGTGAGGATATCAAAAAAATAACACTAAAGAGTAAGTTGGATGAGAATAAAAAAATGATAGAAGAGTTGAGGAATCAAATGACATCTATTTCATCTTCCTTGAAGGAATTAGCAGCTCAAAAGGAGGCTCAAGAAAAAGAGGAATCAAAGATTATTTTTCCAACATTATCAATTGAAGAGCCATGTGAGGATGAAATTATGAAGGAGATAGCCTAAAAAATATCCATATAATTTCCAGAGGAGGTTGAAGAATAAGACTTTCCAGCTGATTCACATGGGGGAGATCAAGGTTAATTGGATGAATATTGGGCCGATTTAGTTGAAGCTGAAAAGGTATAAAATTCTCCCATATTTGATAATGAAAAATCAGCACCATTTTACCTTTATCTTGATATGGAGTTTACTATGGACTTTACTGAAGAGATAAATTTCTAAGATGACATACTTTAAAGGGAATATATCTTTATGGATTTTTCATTTTTTAATCTTATTCAAGCTGAATTATTTGCAAACTTGTCCTTTACTAAAAAAAATTACAGAGCACAAATAGAGAAGACCATCAATTTTAGCACCGTAGTGGTGGTGGTAAAATAAGAAGAAGATATTCAGAATAATGTGGTTCTACTACCTAATATAAAACAAATTACATACCATATGGAGGAGGACATCACGAAATTCATCAGGGATTACCCCTATCTTCTTTTCCATCCCACACTATACCTTAATTTAACTCTTTATTTATTCTCGGGGGTTGGTAATTTTCTTACCTTATTTGGGGTTATCCATTCTTAGTGTCTACTCATGGACACAAGGAAAAGTCACATGTGGTGGTTCATCTCAATAAAACCACACCCACCATCTGATTGGGGTTAAACCGCTACAATTACCTAAATAGGGGTAGTAAAATCCAATCACCCACATGGGGGTCTAAACCATGTTCTATCATCTTTTCCCTACCTCTTTCTTTTTATTTATTTTTCTTATAATTTTTTTTCTTTACAAGAAGAAGTTATAGTAGATAAGATCTTATCTCAAATTATCCACTGAAAAATAATGTCCGGTTGTATATTTCCTTTCCTTTTTTTCTTCCCTTGCATTTATTTTTATTATTCTAAAATAAGGGGTAGTTAAATCTGAGTGTGGGGTATCTTCAACCTTCTTAGTTGTTCATGTGTGATTTTACTTTTTGTTTTTCATATTTTTAGGATTATTGAGATTCAATGTAAATTTTGATCATTTTTCACACATCAATTCATTTTATGAAAATTGAAATAATTTTTGAAAAAATGGATTTTAAATTATTGTTTATGTGAAAACTTTCTCCTTGAATTGGATTTTCAAGAAATTTTATGAGTTTGGCCAATTTTTGAAATCCATGACCATGAAACACTAACTCAAATCATTTTTCTAGTCCTTTGATGTATTCTAAACCACTTTTAAATATTTTTCCTAATACCCACACATTCTTGAGGAAAACATGGATTTTGTGTGAGAACCAGAATTTGTGATTTTTCTCTTTCGAAGCATCGGATTTCATTGAATGTTTTTGATATGATGGAGGCATCTATTTGGATAGACAAATTTTTATATTTATACCCACCCTTACATCTATCCTTCATTACCCTTTAAATTCCATTAATTTTCTTATAGGTTTAAGCCACATTAAAAGACGATTTTTCCTTACTTACCTGCACTCTTTGGAATTTTTCATGGATATTTCGAGTTTGATTGTGGGGGGAGGGCCTTTCATATTTTTTCATCGTATATGTTTCACTTTTTGGTGGTGTGAGTTTGTTTATAAATTATGGTCAGTGTCTAATGAGATAATTGGGCTTGAGTCATCATTCTATTTTGCTTTATTTCATTCATCTGGTTCTCCTTAAAAAAATTGAAAACGAATGGTGAAAAAAGTGGAGATGGGATTGAATATTTGATTGTACCTAATTTTATGACTCATTTTTCTCTTTAAAATAAAGGGACTGATTTTCATCCATTAATTTTATTCAATTTCTAATTCATTCTCCAAGAAAAAAAACAAAAAAGAAAGAAAATAAAGCTATGCATTTCTCTAGCTTTAAAAAAATAAGAAAAAAGGGGGAGAATTTGGATGATATCATTAATTTTAATCATTGATTGAATCATGAACCATGTCATAAAAGGAGGTTTGGAGTTTTTTTTTACACTTTCAAGGGGTTTTTGAGTGAGTTTCAGCTTATTTCTTTACTTGAATATTCATGCATTGTACTTAAGAGTCAAAACCTCATCTTTTTAGCCTTTAATTTTCAATAATTTTCTCACAAACCCTAAGACAAAGAATTCACCTAGAAAATACCTCATGATTAAAAATATTTTCATGTCTCACACTGTGGAGAAACAAGAATTGTCAAAAGAATATGGTGATACATACAATTTCCAAGTATGAGCATAACTCCAGATTTAATTTCTCTTGAACGAAGAGTGACATAAAATTCATTGTGAGGTAGGTTTTGATTGGGCCATGGATGGATTTATGAGGTTGAAAAAATTTAAATGTGAGGAATGAAAATGATAGTGAATTGTTTTTTATATAGGATACATGATGTAATTATGCATTGAAAAATGATCATTGATGTTTTCTCATGGTTGATTGTTGTGTGTATTGTTAATTGAATATATGATGATTTCCTGAGAGTGCAATGGTTAAGTGCAGGGGAGTGATGAAGAAAACATTTTCACATATTTTATGCTGTAATTCAATTTTTTAAATCCCACCATAGTGTTATTTTATTGTAAATTGTCACATTTTTAGGTTTTAGATGAATTTTGAGCATAATTATTAAAATAGCCTAATTATGGGATTTAATTGTTTTATTTATATTCTGTATTTAGGCCATAACTTCTTCTAAACTGAATTAAATTGTGAAATTAATTTTTCTAGGTTTCCTTAAATCATGGGTCTCATTTCATCCTTCTAGAGTCAAGGCTCAGTCATTCATTTGGAGGCCCAAATCTAGCTCATAAATTGGGCCTCAAAAACTGTGTATAGATCAGGACACTTTTACTATTGAGATTATATCTCTTTGTATACCGGTATAATGAATCTCAAATTAGGTATAGAGATATAAAATAATATGGTGAGAAACATTAATAAAGGATTCCATGTGGTATTCAGCTTTATTAAAGGTCATAATGGCGTGGGAAGTTGAAAAAGTAGAATATGAAAAGTCAACTGACCAGATTAAATGTTCCGGACTACAATATTCATAAATATCTACAAACGTATTCATTAAATATTAAATTTGGAGGGTGGGCGTGAGACAAAAAATGGAACAACCTTTATGAAGGAAACTTTCCAAGATTTGGCCATTTAATGAGTATAGAGTGCAGATAAATCAGGAGGATAGATTGGGAGCCAAATTTTCTCACCCATTTTCTCTATAAATTGTCATCTCTTCTACCTCTTACAATATAGCCATTTTCAAGGGGGTATGGTGGAGTTTTGTTTCTGTAATAGTTTTTATATTTTAATTATATTTTATCTTAGTTATTCTTCTTCTTCTGTTCATTTCTCTTCTCTTTCATTTTGTATTTTTTGTCCCCCCACAATGATCCTTCTAATATCCATGCAAATGGAGAATGAACTCTCGTTATTGTTCAAGGGGGAGTGGTGGTCCTTGAGTTCATTATGCTTAAATGTTTATCTTTATTTTATTCTAAGAATTTCAACAGAACTGAAATTGTTTTTTTTTGCATTCACCCCACTTTCATTGCTATTGAGTTATTCTTCCTGTTTTAAATTTTCTTCTCCATCATCATAATATTGTATCCAGGTTGGAGTAGCATTGTGGTGATGATGTGAGTGAGTATTATCTTGCATTCAGAGGGTCGATGTGGGATAATAACAATTTATAGGAAGGTTTTGAGTGATAGGGTTGATCTAAACATTGAGTATAGTATTGAGAGTAAATATTTTTATAGAACAATGATTTTATCACCATGATCTCCCAAAAACGACAGCGATTCTTCACTAACTTCTTTGTGTATTATTTATTTCCTTTGTGTTTTTAATTTTATTATTAATATATATTATATTATACTTATTTTTATAATCAAACCCCTATTTATATTAGTATATAAGTAGTTTTATATTAGTTAGTTTATAAATAGTGACAATAGAAATTCAGCGTGTTGTGAGAGACCTCCTCGAGATAGACCCTAGGTTGTACCAAAACCTTTTAAAGGAAATACATCCATATTATATGTAAAAACTATATATAATTCAATTGGATTTATCATAGATCATAATAGTAATGAGGATAAAGAAAATATATTATATTATCTTAGCTGGATGATGTTTAATAATGAGGCTCAATATTCAAATATCAAGAAAAACTATTTTCCATTGATCTTTGTGGTGAAAAAGCTGAGGAATTATTTTAATCATCATGAGATTCATTTGTTCTGTAATTTTGATCCTATCAAGTATATCCTCAACCCCCCAATATTGATGATATTTATGGTGTGATGAGTGGTTATCATCAATTAGGTCGGCATCTAATTCCTGCCTCAAATGTTAGTTAATGGGAAATCATTATTAGACTTTCATATAGCACACACGACTCATGGTAGTATTCCATTATTCATGGATATACCTGGTTGGTAATTCTTCTCTATACATGATACATATCAGTTATGGAAGATGTACTTTGATAGTTTTTCTCTAATTCCAATAGGTATGAGAATGGAAACCCCAAAAATATGACTAGAATTGTGCTTTTTTCCCTTTCCAAGAAAATATTTCCCTATTCCTTCCTATTTTTATAAGAATCCACCAATAATGAGGTAAAGTATCAAGATCTCATTGCTAGTTTAGAGATATATCTATAGATTGTGGTGACTCATCGAAATATTAAAGGTTATTTGGATCTAGTAATCATAAAAATAAATGGTGAGTATACCATCAAGAAGGAGTAAATAATTAACTTACAAGATTATGTCTAAGAGATAATGGTATAGTTACCTTTCAAATTGATTTCGTCCCATGTTTCATATTAATAGAAATATTTTGAAAATTCCCTAGAAAATATAGCTACAACCCTATAATACCTCAATTAGGATGAGATATTAATCCATATTAAACATCATAAAATGGTCTCCCCATTCATAAATAATAATCTAAGGGTGATCAATGAAGTCAATTCTACCCCTTGATATGGAAAATCTCATATCTTTATCAATCAATGTCACCAATGAATGGATATCCCCAAATATGGTTTAGCTCTAAGATGGAATCCTTTAATCAGATCGGTCCAGGAGAGATAAAATTCATTATTGAGTAGTGAACTTAACACTCTATAGTGCCCCAATTACCAAAAGGCCCATTATAAGTGGTGATTTAGTGGAATTCTCCCTAGATTCATCAGGGGAATGGATACCCTCACTATAATGCAATAATTCCATTTTGTCTTTTACAGTACTCACCAGTCAGAGGCCAAGATCTCTCATCAAATCAGAATACTTGGTTATTTATATTCATTAATAACTCTAGATTTCCTAGATTTCACTATAAGGTTCCATTATTTCCAGATACATGCCAACTTCATCCATCATCCCCTAGAGTTACTACACACATCCAAATACTCCTAGCCATTTTTTGTATAGGGAATTGATATTATAGGGAAATATCCCCTGACTACATTTATTCAGTTCAAGCTCATCCTTACTATAGTGACATTTTATTTAAGTAGACAGAGGTTATACCCCTCAAATAAGTCAATATAAAGGTTGTCATAAACTTTTTGAAGCCATTCATCATTTCAAGATTTGATATCCCTCACACTATATTCATAAAAAATTGAACTAAATTTTTCACTTTCAAGTTAAAAAGACTATATGAGGGTATAATATATATTCCATCTGTATATAGTTCAATAAGGATAAACAGATAAAAAAGTGATTGTATCAACTATATAATCTTTATGAGAAAAGGCTGCACACACTGGAAAATTTGGTGGTCCATCAACACTGTATTTTATGATCATTTAAAAAAGAAAGTTTTACTTTGTTTATTACATAAAGGAGAGCTAGTATTAACTCTCATAACTCTAATGATACTATGAAAAAATTCTACAAAACTCAGTAAAAATTAGGAAGGACCTTATTTCATACATGAGATATACTCTAATGGAGCCTATTCACTACTTATAATGGATGGAAAGAATATCAATCCTACCACCAATGTAATATTTCTCAAGAAATGATTTTTATAATTTCACATTGTTTTAAGGTTCATCCTTACTATAAGGAATTAAAATGTATAGTTATTTTCCTTATTGAATGATGTAAAACTTTATAAAAATGTCCTAGTTATATTATTTTAAATTGTATGAAATTATTTCCTAGTAAAGTAATGTAAAACTATATGGCATAGAGTTCATTATATATTACTTTAAACTGCTTAGAGTGGTCTATTTTATATAGCATTGTTCCCCAGCACAAAATCTTGAATCATGTAAGAATTCTTGGTGTATGACTTCTTCCTATTATTTAATTAAACAAAAAAATACTCTATTTTCCTATATATTATCCTAATCCACATAGGTATCACTAATTAAGAACTATATATGGATTCATTCCTAATATTTTAGGACATGTATTGATTCCTAAATATTTTTTCTAGTCCCAGATAAAAATCCCCATCATGGTCAATATATTTCTCTACACATAGGATCTAGATTCATGAAAGAGTCCCCAATGTTCATTTTTTTCCATCTACCAATTTGTATCAAGTACAAAGTTCCCCCAAGGGCCCTTTTCACAAGACCATAAACTATACGATAGAATCCTAGATATATGACATTAAACTGTATATACTAGTCCTAATAACATGATTCTAAACCACATACCCATACAATTTAATTCTATAATAATTTAAACTACTTGGAACTGGCCCTTTTCACATGATATCTACATTCTGAGTCCTTGTTTCATGAAATTAAACTGCACAATGTTGGTACGCCCTATGAGAACTTAGACTTATTCGAATAGTCCACTCTATGAGACATATATATCTTATATACGATCCATATATATGTATATATCCCCCATATTTCTATAATACATCCATAGTACTTGATCTTTCCCATTCAATATGGGTCTTACCCAAATAAACTCTATGTTATGAACTATATATGAAACTTCCCCATCAATATCTCTCTTATTTTAGGGATTGGGTTTCCCCCATCCAAGGAGGGTCCCTTAAAAACCATATATTGAAATTAATTTATTTATATCTATTTCACATGATCCAAATCCATGCAAAGGCCCTTTAAAATATTTGGTTCATTCCACATGACCTTAAAATGCCTGACACATTCATCCTTGTTGTCTAACATTAAACTATATGGTTTATACTTTCACATGGGTGGAACTCTGGTGTAAAATAGTTAATTTTCTAATTAAATTTTTTTTCTCACACTGAACATGACTTAGGTGAACTTAGGGGTTTTAGTTGATTATCTAATTAGTGTAATTGAGATACCACATGTTCAAAATTTGGGAAGTATTTTTCTACTCACTTCATAACATTAAATTACACAATATTTGTTCCTTCCTATAAGACCTTAAAATACTTAAATAAGCCTACTTTATATGGTTAAACTCTCTTAAATGAGATATATATCTATTTAAGAGTTTATTATAACACTTATTATTCATTTAAAATGCGTCTACTAAAAAGAAATATATACAGATTGATTATTTTTATCATCGGATATGTAGTGACACTTGGATCTCCTATTTAGGGCCAACCAAAAATGATCTTAATAAAAAAAATCCCTTTTTACCTTAGTATTTGGGTATCCCCATCCATGTTGAACTTTTTCAGTATCCCTTTATTGAGGTAAAACCCCAATTTTCTTCCCCTATGTATGAGTTTTATCTATACAAAAGGGACTTGACAAGAACTATGTGTTTCATAATTCTAACTTCTTTGGGATATGTAATGACACTAAGATCTCCCATCCTAGTCCTAGTCATGAATCTCAAACAAAACCCCCACTTCATCCCAATTTTTAGACTCCTTTATTCATGATGGGTTTCCCTTCATAGGTTTAGCACCGAGACGAAGCCATCTCACTTTTTTGCATGATCAAGATTCATGAAAGGCCCCTGTATAAAGGTCCTCTTCATATTACTTTAAACTAATAAGCATCTATGTACTTTTCATATTACATTAAATTTCATGAAATATGTTGTATCCTAAAATATATTAAATTTATTAGAGTGACATTCCATAGATATCCTAATATTCTTACATAAGAACCAAGTCCATGTAATAGATTCACCAACACATCTATGGATCCATAGTGAAATGAGAATTCCCCCCTTCTATGTATAACCCATATCTATGAAGGATCCTCCAATGTAAATTTATCCATGAACCTGTATTTAAAAGGTATTCCCTCATATGTAGTAGTTTTCCCCACCTGGGATCTTCCCTATCTTTAAGAATCTTTATAACTATGGTTTCATTTGGTCATATGGGTGTCATGGTTCACCTAATCTATAGCCAAAAAAATCCCCCATCATAGTGTTTGAGTCTTCAACATTCATGATGGGTCTTTCCAAATATCAACTTTCACTAGGACTTGATAAGAATTATGTGTGTATTTATTAATTTCCCACTTCCCTAGGGGGATGGGACCGTAAGGGGCGCAACTCACTCTAGGGTTCCCCATCGTTGCCGCTTTAGTTGCGGTGCAGATCTGGTGGTGTCTCTTCTCCTCGGTGGTGATTCTCAGTGAGATTGGGTGTGTGGTGACTTCTTTGCATCTCAGGCCCAGTCAGCATTAGGCGTCGAAGTTCCTCTGCGGCGGCTCGTCGGCCTCTGCTCTCTCGGTGGCGAATTCGGCTTCTGGTAGTCAGTTTTTATTTGTGTTTGTACAGATCTCGTGCGGCTTTGGGTTTCTAGACCTTGATTTGTGCTGATGGATCACTGTTTGGGTGGACCGTTGTGGACTCTACATGCAATCTGGAGGGTGGCGATAGGCTGTGCGATTCTGGGTTGGTTCAGATTCGCTTGGCATGCTCGCTGGCTTGGTTAAATTAGACATTGGATTTAATATTTTGGTTGTGTGGTGAAGTTTTGGGTTGTTTTTTCAGCTTATGAGGTTTATTTTTCTGGATGATGCTGGTTTATGGATTTTGGATGCCGGGATTGAGGTTGGGAAAGGTGGAACTTCTGGGTTGTCTACGGATCAGGGTACTAACGGCGTCAGTATCTGGTCATCTTAATTATGGTTTCTTTAACGTCCTTTGTGGATGGATTCTTCTTGGAGGTCCATTTCATTCACTTGAAGGCTGGGTGAATTCCTATGGAGTTTTCCAATGGGAGTATTTGGGTTGGTGTCGATGGTCGCACCGGGGGACGATCAAGGTAACCCTTTTTGAGGTTTGGCCATCATTTCTAATGTTTTTATGCCCTGGTTCATGGTTTATTGGACATGTTTAGTGGTTTATGATGTTATTGTGTGATGGTGAAAGTGATTATATTGTAATCATGTAGTGGGGTACCAGGAACCCATAAACCGGCTTTTGAAAATGAAAAAAATAATTAGCAGTGTATGTATTCATATACTTATAGTATATATATTGATTCCATGATCCCTTATCCTATACCTAGCTCTAAGTTCCACTCAAACCTCGACCTGTATCAACCTTTTGTTCAAGGTTTTCACTCCTTGTTTGGAATCTGGTAAAAGTTTTTGCATTTTGTGTGTGATATGATCAAACAAAAGGCTTCCAGAATATGGTTGTATATCCATAAACCTATGAAATAAAATAATTTTTCCTCTTTTGAATAGTTACATCTGTGAATTAAACCCACTCATTCAACATCAGGGTCATCCTCCATGGGTTTAGTGATAAGATGAAGTTATTCCATTTGAGTCTTTGTTGCACGATGTTAAATTGCATGCTATATGGTACTTGTCACATAACCTTAAACTATAGAACATAAAAGTTCTTATTTCATGACATTAAACTACATGACATATTGTCCACCCTACGTGACCATAAAACTACTCAATGTGATATGTCTCATATAACCTAAATATACTGCATAAAATCCAAATTCGTGTAGGATTTCATGGCATATAGGACCCAAAAATATGTTAAAGTAACCATTTTTCCTAAAATTAATAGTTTTTGGGTCCTTAATATTCAATTTTTGTTCTAAGGTGCCACTGGTAATGTCTCAGTGACCATCTACCATTGGAAAGCATTCTTTTGATGACTCAAAATTCTATGGTGAAGTCACATTGGAGTTTCCATTGAGAATAAAAAAATAGTTAACCCAATGTGAATTTCTTTATCCACTAATGGTCGATTAAAATAAAACATTTTCCATCATGTTTCTGAAAAAACGTATATTCCATTAGAAACACACACCCTCAAATTGAAATTGAAACTTCTAAAATAAGTTTGGGAACTAAAACATATTTATTGAATTAAAATTTATTTTAAAACACACACTTAGGTATTTAATTAGACACTTGATATGAATGGTTCCTTGAAAACAGATTTTTATTTTAAAATATGAGAGAACCCCCTTTTTATATCCAATGGTGATAAAGTGAGAAACAAAGTTACATTTAAAGGATCAATAACTATGCTTAATATAATTATTTTGATTCTCAAAACATGAATTAAAGAGTAATGTAATCGTGTTTCTAAGCTTAAATATTAATGCATGGATCAAAAATACCTCAATTTTTCACTTTCACAAATCATGGAACTAAACTAACATAAGGAAAAAATAAAGCCTTAGATGACCAAAAATAACCCTAAATCGAAGGAAAATACCAGGTTAAATTTTATGAGGATTAAAACCTAGGTCACTTTAACCCTTATAGGGTTATAAAATAAGATAATAAGGAATACATATAGGGGATGGGGAAGTATAAATAAGTCTATCTTGAAGAATCCACCTCAAAAGATGAAGAGACCCCATGGAGAAACCCAAGAGGGAAGAGGAACTAAGAGACAGAGGATCCTTGAGTGTGGGAGTTTTACTAGTAGGGGGATAAGGGCCTCAAATTATTTAATTAAATGGGTAAATAATTTATTTTCACCATGTTAATTGATATAGGAATTTTTCATGGTTTGGACACATGGTTTACCAAACCATGTGCCAACCATGCAACCCTCATTGGACAAGAAAAGAGAAGACATGTTGTTTGGGTTAAAGGTTTACCAAAATGTGCATTAACTATGTATATGGCACTAAAAACCTAGGGTGTGACACATGATTTGAAAAACCATGTGCACATATCTGAAAAAATCTGAAAACCTTTCATGGATAGGTCGCACAGTTTTCCCTAACCATGTGTAAACCATACGACATAAAAATATAACCCACTTCCTCCCAATTTCAAGGAAAATCAAATTTAAACAAAGTGATAATAAAAATGATAATTAAATGTGAGGTTGGTGTGTGATAATTCTCTTCACCACTGCACTTTCTACCCCCATATATTCTTATTAGAATAGGTTAACCAAATAATTGAGGAGGTTTAACTTCTTTATGATCATTTAAATTTCCAAAATAAAAAGAACACAATGAAATATACCAATACAACACCCATGAAACTAACTAATACAAATCATACAACCAAACCCAATTATATTCCTTGAAGAAACTAGAAGGCTATGGATATAAACTAATAACTTCATCATCTATATAAAAGTTGAGTAATCCATAAGGATTTAACTATTTCTAGTATGAGAAGCCTTAAAAGAAACTCTAGAACAGATATCAAAAGAAACTTAATACCAATTCAAGGTCAACCCATAATATGGTAGGATCAGGTCTGGAAAACAAAACACTTTAACCAATAGTCTTGAACCACTATCTCTATAAGGGAATAAAGAAAATATTATACATGTTAGTCTCTCTACTATATACGAATTCCAATGATGCACTAGTAATTCAATAATATCACAATTGAATAAAATATACAATATATTTTTAACTATTTTTCCAAAATTAAATTCTTGTGAAAAAAACATCAAATAGATTCAACCAAGATAAACCAGATGAGATAAGACAGAACATAATAGATTTCCCTCAAACATATGCTCCATCGTTATTAGGTTTGGAAAATTGAACCCAATGATATTTTAAAGGGGTAGATCTTTATCTACCTCTTTTATTCATAGCTTACCTATAGAATCATTATATATTACCCAATAAACCAAAACCATGGTAGTTTATCAGATCTTCTTGACATGATGGATTCTTATGACCCTTCTTGCCCTATAGATGGCCCATTGAGGACTTATGATAAAAAAAGTAAATAGAGAGAAGAAAGATGGTCTCTTGACTCTATTATCTATCTAGTTATACTTATCTCACCTCCCCTTTCCTTTAATATAATTCCCCCCCCCCCAATTCCAGGAATAAAAGAGATATCAATCTCTCCTGACATCCCAATGAAGTTGCCATCAACTCTGATAGGTTGATTCACTACCTCTACATAATAGGTTAATAAAAATGAGGATACTATCAACAGAAGTACTTAATGGTGACCCATTTAAAAATAATGAATATGTAAGGAGTCATCTAACACTAGCTTGGGAAGATAAGGCACCTGAAACAGTGCCCCAAACCCAATGGGTCACATGGCCTCAAGCGCATCTCCCCAAACACCAAAGGTTGCCGACTAGTAGCGAGGGCCTGGGTGAGTCAGTGGGTAGAATATGACCTCATCACTAGAGTATCACAGTGGAAGTAAAATATATATAAAATATCAGAAGAAAAATAAACAGTATACAACTAAAAGTAAGAAAAGGCGGGAGTGTATATCAATAACCAAAAGTGTCTCATATAAAAAAATGATAAAGATGATACAAATATCTAGAAAGCAACTAGAAATGTCCGTGGAAATATAATACAAGTATAAAAAAACAAAAGAATAAAAATATATCCTAGCATCTCAAGCCTTATCATGGTCCTATGCTCCCTTGCTCTAAATCCAAAATCAACAACCTATACTAGGGCGCTTTCCCCTATCATCACCTGCAATCATATAATCTTTTTGGGTCCCCAAGGAGGCCCAAATAAGGTGTGAGATAAACATCCTAGTAGAAAACCACCCAGGTCTATATGATTCTAACAGAAATTCTACAAAGGTACTAGAAAGTGTAAACAACTGGTAAGTAATTTCGTATTCCCATAGAATAAGTCTAGTATAACAAGTGAAACCAAATATCCTTCAAGGATACCTGCAAAAGAGATTCATATCCTAATAGGGAAGCTATAACAAGTAACAAGAAAGTCACACGGCCATGTTGTACATCCATCTGTACCAATCAATCCACAACTATGTTGTATAGAGAAGTCCAGTATCCCACAGCCATGCTGTATAGTGAAGTCAAATATCCCACGGCCACATCATAGAGTGAATTGTAGACCCCAATGGTCGGATCCAAGGTTTCAACAAACCAAGGGATCCAAGTAATAAATATATGGACCACGGAGGGCTGGATCTAAGGAGCTTGTCCAAGGCATCCAATTGAGTCCCATGGGCATCCCTGGTGGAAACTCAGTTAGGCACTGGTTGGGGTTCTTGAAGCGTGGTAATAGAAAGTCCTACGAGAGCCCAAGCTAGCCAGATCCATGGGGTAGCAAGGACTGAGGTATCCCATAGAATCAAGACCTAGTGGGCAGAGTCAACCCAAGGTGTCCACTACTGCATTCTGGATCCATGGAGAGTAGTCAAAGGAATCTATCAAACCATTCATTCAATCATTAAAACATTCAAATTAAACATTCAATCCATGTGAGTATACCCACTCACATCAACCTTCACAATCTATGAGTATACCCACTCATGAAAACCATTTATCAAAACAATCATATGGGCCTACCCTCCCATATAAACCATTTAAAATTTCAATTATCATTTAATATAGGTATTCCTACCCATATTATCCATTTAACATGCTAAACTATAAAAATAGACAAGGAATAACATGATATTCATTGAGAAAGGGGGAAGTACATCTCCTAAACAGGATATTCAAGCAATCAAAGCATGAACATGCTTCCTCTAACCAGGAAAGTGCAATAACAAACCCCTTGGATGGTTAAAAGTGGCATAAAAAAGATATTTCCCTTAAGTAACACCCCTTGGGTGACCTTGAAATGAGTAATGGGTGTCAACGCACCTAAACAGAACCTACGGGCATCCTCACTAGGTCCAACTACAGCTACGATAAGCAACTCGCTAAAAAATGATGCCTCACCGGAAAGTCCAATGGGAGGAATATCGACCGAACGCTCAAAAAGAACAATAAAATCCAAAAGAAATTATATAACACCTACCTCTCCTCAGTAGTAGATAGCTCATCCAGTATCAAGTCCTGATTCGTCCTGGTTTGGAAGAAATCTGAAGAACAGATGAAGAACAGGATATTAGGGCATATGGTCGTAAATCTAAATAGTGCAGTCGTTCTTCCGAATAATCAATAATGACTAAAAATTAATCAATTACTTAGATATATGGTTCCAACATTATATATGGTGGTTAAATCATATTTTATATGGATTCTATACTTGAAAAACTAGAATATAGGGTCTTTGGGTTCAAAAACGAGAGGGAAAGACATTGTCTGTCAAAAAGTAATCTACTACCTCTTTTATAAAAAAACCCATGGTGGACAAGTACACAGTGTGTACCTCAAGTACACGATGTGGACTATCCTTTTTTTTATCCATACTGGCTACACATCGTGAATTCCAAGTACACGGCGTGTACTTGAAGTACCTGGCGTGTATACCAAGTACACAATGTGTACCTATCCTGCAGCTAGATTTCAACATGTTTTCCACTTTCTTTCCCATAAACAACCCAACTGACCCACAACCTAGAATAGGGACTAAGAAAAAAAGTAAATCAACACTTTTAACCTAAAAATAAGGATCCTTACCTCAATAAAAACCTAGGATCTTATGATCTTCCCCCTTATAGAAATTCATCCCCAAATTGCTCTCTGAAGGGTGGTCAAGATTCATATGAAAACAAATCTAGCCACTGAGCATGTATGTCGGCCTCCCTATCCCAAGTCTCATCCTATAAACAATCGTACTGGAATAGCACCCATACTAGAGGAACTGACCGGCATCAAAGAACCTCTGTGCTCATGTAAACTATGCAAATTGGATGCTCCTCAAAGAATGCATCAACATGAAGCTCAAAATCCTCGGGCTAAAAAAACGTGAGATGGGACTGAGTGATAGTGGTGCAGCTGAGATACATGGAAGATTTCATTCATGGATCGGTACCTCTGAGGTAACTGTAATTGATAGGAAACTGACCTAACTCTATCCAGAACCTCAAATGGTGAAAAATATCTCAACAAAATTTTACCATGTCTCCTAATACGCCTGTGTCCCAACCTCGGTGAAACATGTAATAAAACACGATCCCCGACCTTGAACTCTATAGGTCATATGTAGTGATCAGAATATGATTTTTGATGATATTGTGTAGTATCCATCCACTTCTAAATCAACTGGACCTACTCAAATGTCTCCTACAAGAGACGCGGTCCCATTAAAGCTACCTCACCTACCTCTAACCAGGATAGGGGAGAACGGAATGGCCTACCATATAAATCCTTGTAAGGTTCCATCTTTATTGTCACCTGATAACTTTTATTGTAGGAGAACTAAACCAGGGGAATGTGTCTCTCCCAAGAGCCCCCAAAATCTAGGATGCATGCCTGAAGCATTTCCTCAAACACCTGTATCATACACTATGACTAGCCATCAGTCTGAGGGTGGTATGTTGTGCTCAAAAGCACATGTGTACCAAGTTCCCTCTGAAAAATCTACCATAAATGAGACATAAAGAAGGCATCCCTATCAGAAATGATATTGTGTGAGATCCCATGAAGTTGTACCACATCTCAGATGTACAAATTTCCATGATCATCAACACTAAAGGTATCCTTGATCGATAAGAAATGTGAAACCTTCATAATTCTGTCAATGAAAACCCACACAACATCATTACCTCGAGGTGAACCCAACAAACCAGTCACAAAATCCATTGTGACATCATCCCATTTCCACTCCATGATAGGTCACTATTGTAAAAGCCTAGCTAGTTGCTGATGTTCCTCCTTCACTAGCTGATAGGTGGAACACCTAGTAAAAAAAACCGGTTACCTCTCTCTTCATTATTGGCCACCAGTACTATCGTCGTAATTCATAGTACATCTTGGTGACCCCAGGGTGAACTGCTCATGATGAAACATGAAACTCCCTCATCAAATCCTTACGTATATCCATTGGAACCCAGACACATACATGGATACACAAGATCTCATCATTGTTTACTGTCTAACTAGGAGGAGGGTCCTCACCTGCCACACCTTCCCTTAGAACTAGGCCTTCAAAATCTGATAGATGCCTCATCCTAACTCTATCCAGCAGGGTAGAGATAACAGATAAGGATGAAAAAAAATTCTTCCTCTATCTGTCGTGCACCTCTAGATGCATATCAAATAACAATTCCATAAGCTGCCACTCGCTAGTAGCTTGTTGCACTGCCTATATCTGAGTCCTCATGCTTAGTGCGTCAGCTACTACATTACCCTTACTAGGCATGTAGGTAAGCTCGAAGTCAAAGGAATGTAGGTACTCTACCCATCTTCGCTACCTCAAATTCAGATTAGGCTACGTAAAGATATACTTGAGGCTTTTGTGGTCTGTGTACACCAAACAAATTCTCTCCCAATAAATAGTAACTCCAACAGTGCAATGCATGAACAACTGCAGCTAACATGAGATCGTGCATAGGGTAATTCTTCTCATGAAGCCTTACCTGTAGAGACCCATAATCCATGACTCGATCTCCCTGCATCATCACTGCCCCCATTCCAATACTTGAAGCATCATAGTACACTGTGTAACTCTAGCCCTACTCGAGTAGTATCAGGACTGGTGCTGATGTAAATCTCCCATTCAACTCTTGAAAGTCTATCTCACAAGATTCTGACCACATAAACTTCAGACCCTTCTTAGTCAAGCCCATAAATGGTGCTGCTAAGAATGATAAGTCCTATATAAAACACCTATAATAACCAGCTATCCCCAAGAAACTCTATATGTCAAAAATATTCTTGGGTTGTTTCTAGGAAACTACAGCTCTCACCTTCTCTGGGTCCACTAACACTCATTTCTTTGAGATGATGTGACCCAGGAAGTAAATTCGATCCATCCAAAAGTGGAATTGTGTGATCTTAACATATACTTGATGCTCTCTCCATGTATTCAAATTGATCTCAAAATGGTTGGTATAGTCGTGTCGGTTGTGAGAAAACACCAAGATATCATCCATAAAACCCACCACAAAAGAATCCAAGTAAGGATGGATCACTTAGTTCATAAAATCCATGAAAATCGATGGCATTTTTGTGAGACCGAATGGCATAACCAGATACTCTTATAAAACATGCATGCTATGAAAGGTTGTAAAAGGTATGTCTGTAGGACGAACCTACACCTAGTGATATCCTGACCTCAAGCTGATCTTTGAGAACACTCAAGATCCTCGAAGCTGATCAAACAGGTCATCAATCTGTGGCAAGGGATATCAGTTTTTAATTGTTATTTGGTTCAGTTTTTTATAATCCATGCGTATTCTAAGAGTTTCTTCTGCCATTTTCACAAAAAGAATTAGCAAACCTCATGGAGAAGTACTGAGTATGATAAACCCCTTCACCTACAAATCCTTTAGTTGCCTCTTGAGCTCTTGAAACTCCATCGTAGCTATCCAATAAGGAGTAATGGATACTAGCTCAGCTCCTGGAACTAGATCTATGGATAAATCCACCTCTTTATTATGAGGTAAACTAAAAAATTCATCGGGAAAGATGTCCCTTAAGTGATCAACCACTAGAGGAAATTCATCATGGCCCACTCCCTAATCATCCAGAAACAAACTAGAAATCTGAGTGGTCATCCCTCCCAGACCACGATGTTTGGGTCTAGATTTACTCACCTAGACATCTCATTCACCCTTGTGAATAAACACTGCACCCTCTAGTGATGTGAAAGTCACCCTCCAGCAATAGCAGTTAGCGTATTCTTGATAATAAATGATTCAGTCCATTCTAAGAATAATGTCAAACCCTATCATTTCGAGAAAATATAAACTCTAGAGGAAGTGGCACCCACCAACCTCAAGGAGACACTTCACAAATTGGCATACATCACCCGTTCTAACTCATAATGGTGTTTCTAGCGTCAAAATTCCCTCAGAAAGAAAAACCACAAGCCCAAGGCTTTTTACCTCTCATGAAGAGATAAAAATATGAGAGGAACCTGTATCGAAAAGAGTAGATGCAATAGTAGAAGCTACTAAGATCGTACCTCTCACCGTAGATGGTTTAGGATCCTTCTCCTACTGGGTCTATTGCACTGCATAAGTCTAGCTTGCACTGTGGCCTATGACCCTGCCTAGCTACCCTGAACTAATCGATCTTGATGTCTTTGAGAATCTAGTGTATGGATACCCCCACCATGACCACCACTTCCTTGGCCTGACCGACCTTCACTACTCTATCTCTCACCCTTACGGAGAGATGGAGAACCTGATCCTAACCCCAATGTCGGAGATGACCCCCTACCACTCACATCTGGACGAAAGGTCATGTAAAATAGCTGCATCTGCCCCATCCTGTCATAATCTCGTCCCTCGACTGGGTTGTGGTCACATTGATTTTTCATGTGGTCTCTCCTACAACACTGATGGAAAAACACCAAGCTTCCATCACCCACATCTTTACTAGCACTCACATCATAGAAAGGCTCAAAATGGTACTTCATGCCTGAAGACATAGATCCACTAGGGTGAGAAATAGCACTCTCATGTTTTGTGCCTCCAAGTTCCCTGAGGTTATTCTATGTAATTATCAACTAATTCACAATATCAGTGATTGAATTCAACCTAAACACATTGAACTGAGATCTAATATCATGTACGTGACCTTCCTCGAAGTTCCTTGCCCTCGACAACTCATCAGTAAGATACATCCATCCAAACCAATGCATCTCTATAAAGCATGTCGAGTATTCCATAACTGTCATTGTGCCCTACTCCAGACAGATAAATTCACTAGCCCAATCTTCTCGTATATTTGTGGGGTAAAAGTATTTGTAGAAGTGGGTTTGGAAATCATCCCAACCAATATCACGCATCCCATCAACCTAGTTCAAAACGTCGCACTAGTGCTTTTCCACTCTATGTAGCATGTAAGTCGCGATTTTGACCCTCTACTCTTGAGGCATCTCTAGATGCTCAAAAATATCTAACATGGTCTCTAGCCACAGCTCTATAGCATGTGTTCTTCCATCCCCTGAAAATGTAGTAGGATGCTGCTGTTGAAACACCCATGTTAGGTCATCCATAGTCAAGGATAGATGCAATGCTCCCTGGAAAGTCTACATATAGCAAAAGAAACCCTCGTGGAACTATTCCTCAGCACCTGTGTCTGAAACATCCTCTAGTGCCATAGCTAGCACTATAGGAGGATCAATCGATAGCTCGTGGCCCACCGTCTCTGAAGTATGGTCCTCACCTCCATTGTGGCGTACCACTGGAAGTCATCATGGCGGCATGTATCTACAATTCCAAACACATGCCTCATGAAATAACAACATCAAGGAATAAATCTCAAAAGTGTAGGATAGGTCAAAACCCTCCTAAAAACCAAGCCAACCCATATCCTGGTCCTAAAGCCAGGATCGTATAAAAAAATCCAACAAACCAATAGAACTATGCCTCTTTTCCACTCAAAAGTTGGGTCTATTTCAAGTCTCTATTCACCATTTCAAGTTTCCATTTCCATTTCACATCTAGTTATTCAAAAAATTCCACCAAGGGTTTACCAATTTCCAAATCCATGAGGGCCCATAACACCTCATGAACCCAAAACATGGCTCCCATTAAAACCATACATATAATAAGTTCATTTAACATTTACTTTTCATTAGTGCATCATTTCCCAATTCATAAGGTCTCATACTTATTATGGATTGAAATATGATGTCACACATTTATATACTGCACCCAACTAACACAACAGTAGTCACAAATATCACATAAACTATCACAACAGCATGCAATATCTAATACATACTAGATGGCATGGCATAATGCATGGAATGTGATTCTAAAAAATGTCTATATGATGCATGAGATAGAACACCCTCATATCATTGGGTTGCAATTGAAATAGAACCCAAAAATACATCAATATTAATAGTAGAAATCAAGTGCATCACCAAATGGTGAAATAAAATCAACTATAACAATCAAAAACTAGAAAATAATAATTCTATTTGAGGAAATTTGGATTTTCCTTGTACATGGGGTAGCTACTCCCAGGCACAGTTTCTTACCAAATTTCATTTCATTCTTATCCCTGTCTAATTTTGCCAAATAGTAAGTCAAACCAGAAAAGAAAACCCTCTGATACCACTTTGTAACATCCCAAACCCAGATGCCACCCAAAAAAGTGCCCCAAACCCGGTTGGTCACATGGCCTCAAGCTCATCTCTCCAAACACCAGAGGCTTCTGAATATCAGTGAGGGCCTAGGTGAGTCAGTGGGGAGACTATTCTCTCATCACCAGAGTATCACAGTGAAAGTAAAATATATATACAATAGCAGAAGCAAAATAAACAGTAGACAACTGAAAGTAAGACAAGGCGAGAGTGTATATCAATAACAAGAAGTGTATCATATACAAAAATGATATAGATGGTACAAATATCTAGAAATCATCTAGAACAGTACATAGAAATACAATACAAGTATCCCAAAAAGAACAAAAGACCAAAAAGATATCCCATCATCGCAAGCCTCAACTTGGTCCTATGCTCCCCTGCTGCAAATCCACAATCAACTACCTGTACTAGGGTGCTTTCACCTATCAACACCTGAAACCATATAATCCATTTGGGTCCCCAAGGACACTCAAATAGGGTTTGAGTTAAATATCCCAGTAGGCAACCATCTAGGTCTATACAATTATAACATCAATTCTACAAAGGTTATAAAAAGTCTAAATAACTAGTAATTAAGTGAATATTCCCATGGAATAAGTCTACTGTAAAAAGTAAAACCAAACATCCCTCAAGGATACCTAAAAATAGATTCATCTCCTAACAAGGTATCTATAATAAGTAACAATCAACTCACACGGCCATGTCATACATCCATCTGTACCAAGAAATCTACAGCCATGCTGTATATATAAGTTAAGTATCCCATGGAAACGCCATATAGTGAAGTCAAATATCCCACGGCCATGACATAGAGTTATGTTTAGACCCCAAGGACTGTATCCAAGGTTTCATCAGACCAATGCATCCAAGTAATAAATATCAAGACCACGGAGGGCCAGATCTAAGGAGCCTGTCCAAGGTATCCCATCGAGTCCCATGGGAATCCCTGGTGGAAACTCAGTTAGGCACTGTTTGGGGTCCTAGGAGTATGGAAATATAAAGTCCTACATGATCCCAAGCAAGATGGATCCATGGGGTAGCAAGGCCTGAGGCATCCCATGGAATCAAGACCTAAGGGCTACCGCATTCTGGATCTATGGAGAGAAATCCAAGGAATCTATCAAACCATTCATTCAATCATTCAAACATTCAAATTAAACATTCAATCCATGTGATTATACCCACTCACAACAACCTGCACAAGCCATGATTATATCCACTCATGTAAACCATTTATCAAAACAATTATATGGGCCCACCCTCTCATATAAACCATTTAACATGCCAACTGTCATTTCATATAGGTATACCCGCCCATATTATCCATTTAACATGCCAAACTATCAAAATAGACAAGGCATAATATGATATTTATTGATTTAGGAGGCATTACATCTCCTAAACAGGTTATTTAAGCAATCAAAGCATTGACATGCTTCTTATTACTAAGAAAGTGAAAGAACACACCCCTTGGGTAGTTTAAACTAGAATAAACAAGATATTTACCTTAATTTACACCCCTTGGATGACCTTGAAATGAGTAATAGGTGTTAACACACCTAAACAAAACTTATGGGCATCCTCACTAGGTCTGAATACAACTACGGCAAGCAACTCGCTCAAAAATGAGGCCTTGTCGAAAATTCCGACAAGTGGAATATTGGTCGAATGCTCAAAAATCACAAGAAAATATAAAAGAAAGAATATACCACCTACCTCACCTTGGTAGTAGAAATATCATCCAATATCAAGTCCTTATTAATCCTGGTTTGGAATAAATCTGAAGAATATATGTAGAACAGGATATTAGGGCATATGTGACTAAATCCAAATAGAACATTTGTTGTTCCGAAGAATCAAGAACAACTAAAAATTAATTGATTACTTACCAATATGGTTCAAATGTGATATAAGGTGGTTAAATAAGAGTTAAGATGGATTATATACTTGAAAAACTAGAATAGAGGGTCTTTGGGTTCAAAAACGAGAGGGAAACACATTGTCCGTAAAAAATTTAAGCTACTACCTCTTTTATAAAAAAAAACTTGTTGTACAAGTAAACAGTGTGTACCTCAATTACATGATGTGTGCTATTCTTTTATTTTTTTCTAATCCAGACTGGCTACACGTCGTGACTTCCAAGTACACGGTGTGTACTTGAAGTGCACAATGTGTAGACCAAGTACATGACGTGTACTTGGCCTGTAGCCAAATTTCATCATGTTTTCCAATTTTTCCCATAAATAACCCAATCGGCCCAAATCCCGGCCTATGGTCTAATCCAAAAAGTAAATCAACACTTTTAACCAAAAAATAAGGATCTGTACCTCAAAAAAAACTTGGGATCTTACAACACCAGTTTAATGAAATTATAAGTGTACTCAAGAACCATCTTCTCACCCTGCTCGAGGAAATACAATTCAATCACATTATAAACCTGCACAACCTTAGGAAAGTATTGAGGGATAAAAAATGTCCTAAAACCTTCCCATGATCATTCTTTCTATGGTTTAGTCTAAATGATGAACTTCTACCACTTCCATCTCAAACCTTCGAGCATAAAGGTAAAAAACTTTATCTTAAGAGACTCTATAATTTTAATAAGGTTGAATATTTTCTCTATGCTCTAAAAACACTCTTCTACTTCTTGAGAACCTCAATATCCATAGAATACAGGAGGTTCCAATTTCCAAAACTCTTCAAAAAATATTCAGGATGAGCTATAAGAGGAAGAACACTATGTTCAATAGTCAAAGAAGGTGCGAGAACAAACTCATAAGGAACTTGATAAACCTGAGGGTTTTCATGTGGTGAACCACCTATGGTTCTCTCTTGAGAATCCATTCAGACTTTTTGGGGGTGTACTCTACAATAAAAAATAATATAGGCATAATAAAAACATTCCAAAAAATCAACATCAAACTATACGGAATAATGAATCAATCTCAAAATATCAATATAAACCCACTTACATCCCAAAAACACCCAAAATTCATTCATAAAAATTAGAAAGATCATAAAATATTCAATTATTCCATTACCAAGTCCCATTAATCACCCTTGTTATACACTTCACAACATATGGCAAAATCTACCTTTGATTTTCAAAAAATTCTAAAATCTATTTCATTTTTAAAGACTTCAAAAATCAAATACCTATTAAAGAAACTCATAAAAAATATAAAAATTCACATGAATGTTATTAATGTAAGAACCCAGATCTCTTTTTAGGTATGTTTTTCCTTTTTTCTGGAGTTTTTGAGAAAAATGAATTTTTTGGAAATTTCAGAAGTACACACCCTGTACTTTCTTAGTACACGTTTTGTACTCTTTTCCAGGCTCGAAGTCATGTGTTGTCCATGTCCGAGCCACACACACGGTGTGTAAGGCTGAGGTGGAGGCTGGTTATTTCGGAGTACGGAAAATTTGAAGTACACGTTGTGTACTTTCTTTTTTTTTCATTAAACGGACCGGGGTCGCATCTAACCCCCATATTCATCTTCTTCTTCAGTTTTCAACCGTCCGAGAGCGACTGTACGGACGGATCTTCGATGGATTCCCGCCCCACCATCCGTTCTTTGATTCGAGCATGGTCAGTTGCATTGGAATCGCAGCGGTGAGTTCTACCTTCTGCTTTATCCTTGTTTCCTGATTCCTCCTCGTTTCCAAGTTATCGTGGGATGAATGTTGTGTGCATTTTCTTATATCTACGTCATTATAAGGGGAATCTATCATCGAGGTTCACATATATCGATCTCCTAGGATCGAGGTAGGTGGTTTGTGCCTTTCTGTTGAAAGTCGATGTGTATTATGTGCAAATTCCACCAATACCCATGAACGGGGTATTGCGTGTTTCATGTTTTGCCCTTGTTGTTTGCCTGCTTTTCTTGATTGCATTAGTAGAGGTAATTTCTTGTGAGTAGAGTAATTTATTTTTGTGCTCAGGTTGGTTTGCCATGCTTGTTTGCCTATTGGGAATTTTTCCAGTTTCCATACCTTGTTGTAGGATAGTGGAACTGTCTCTTTTACTGTTTTTGAACCTTAGTTGTTAGCCAAGTAGTTCTTGAGGTTTACATGGATGATACACACGTGTTGAGCATGTTTAGTTATACTCAGGACTGTGAGAACCTAGAGTAGTATAACAAAGGGAGAATTGACGGAAGGTCTTCTCCAGAGTGTTTTTTATTTACGATGTGGGCCATAGGGGGAATTGACGTTGAGTGCTTCCCCAGAGATCCTTTAACATGATACAAGACTATAGGGGGAATTGACAGTGAGTGCTTCCCCAAAGAGTCTGCTTAATTACGTAGATGAACCAGAGGGGTGAGACTGTGTGTGCCTCCTAGAGGGTTGCTAGTACTTAGAGGTTGAACCATAGGGGTTATACTGTGAGAGCTACCCAGAGGGTTACCTGTTTTCTTCTTGTTGCTGACTCCTTACTTGTGTGCTTTACTTGTTAGAACTGTGAGTTGTAGCTGCTTTTGCTTTCCTGTTCACCACTTCTTGTTTATTTAATGCCATGTATTCATTGACTGTTAGGCACAGATCTTTGGGTGGTTGCCTACTGAGATTGTATCTTACACCCTATTTGGGCCATGCTTTTGGGCCCAAGCAGACTTTGTTGCTGCAGGTATAGATAAGGGCAAGTGCCCTTCTACTTCAGGTTCTTTATTGCACTAGAGATGGGGAGCATGGGACTGAGCCGTGGCTTGTGATTCTGAGGAGCTTACTTTGTTTTTCTTTTTCACTTGGTTCCAGTTGTATTTCAGCATGTTGTTGTGTTTGTTGTTTTCCTTAGATACTTATACCTGCTACATCTTTGTCATCACAGTTATATATATTTACATTTCTTTCGCTATTGTTTTCTATTGGTATGCATGTTGTTTACTGCTTTCGCTGTTTATCGTTGTTTCCTTACCTTGTATACCTTACCGAATGAGGGCATAGTTTCCCCACCGACTCACCAAGGCCCTCATTGCTAGTCGGAAACCTCTGTCATTCGAGGAAACGTGCTTGAGGTCATGTGGCGAACCAGGTATGGGCACCAGTGGAGGGGCTCCGGACTCGGGATGTTACAAAGTGGTATCAGAGGAGTTCTTTTCTCTTTCTTTACTGTTTGGAGACTTTATCCAGGGATAGGATGGATTTGGTACTTGGTATTAAGTTGTGCTTGGGAGTAGCTAACTTGTGTACAGGGAAAGGCCATACTACCTCGTTAATTGTAGTTTTCTGGTTTTGAGTTTATGGTTGATATGTTTTCACCTAGATTTATTCACATGACTTGTGCGGTTATTGTTTTGATATTTTGGTTCTATTTATGTCGCAACCCGATGAGATGATGGTATGCCATCTCATGCATCATATAGGCACTTTTATAAATCACATGTCATGCATTCTTGCCATGCCATCTAGGGTGCATTAGCGATTGCATGTTGTTGTGATAGATGCTTGATAGATTTTGTGCTTGTGTTAGAAAACTGTTGTTTTGTTTCTTCCTTAAAATGAACGCCAAATTTTGGTTCTTGAGGCGTTATGGGCCCTCCCGGATCGGAATTTGGAATCTCTTCCCTTGTTTTTAGTGTTTCTGGAATTCTGCGTAGTTTCTGAGCTACTGCCCAGAAAAACCCAGAATACATGGAGTGTACTTTTTGGATACACGCCGTGTAGTTTTCAGGCCGTGTCACTGACCGTGTGAGCATAACACAGTGTCGTGGGAGTAACTTCGGGAACACGCCATGTATGGTCGGTACACGCAGTGTGAGTTCAGAGCCGTGTACCCGACCGTGTCACTAATAACACAGGTCGGGGAAGCTCAGGTAGAACACGTTGTGTCCATAGGGAACATTCCGTGTAGTCCGTCTAGGTACCCAGCCGTGTCACGAACAACACGGGCCGGCGTTACCTTTTTTTCCACACACCGTGTTTATTCGGAACACGCCGTGTAGTCTTGCCCAGGTACCCCACCGTGTCACGAACAACACGGGACGGTGTCGCCTTCTCCTATGCATGTCGTGCTTGTTCGGAGCACACTGTGTAAGGTCCAGCCGTGTAGACGGCCGTGTACTTAACAACATGGCCCGCTGAAGCCTTGTCTAGTGCACGCTGTGTTTGTTTCGAACACACCGTGTAGTCTCGGGTTGAGTCGGACCGTGCTGGTTAGCCGTGTAAGGAGACTCGGGCAGGGCAATAGTTTTCTTGTACACACTGTGTGTGGTTGTTAACACGCCGTGTAGTTTGAGGTGTACACAACTTGTCGGGTGAGAGTACACGCACATGTCAGTGGCTTAAGTAGACACTCCGTGTAGTTTTATACACGTCATGTAGTCATGTTTTTCAAACTTGTGTGTTTTTCTCCCCTGTTCCCGTTTTGTGCTATTGTATTCTTTGTCCTTTTTTTCTTGATCTAAGGTGTGCTTTTGATCTTTCAGAGCTATGCCTCCAAGACGTCCTCCAGTCGTACGCCTGTCCTCGGGCAGTGATCAGACGCCAGATATGGCTGATCAGGGACTTCCTATCGATCCCCCAGCCGAGCCAGCTTTGGCACCAGTTGTCGTACCAGTTGCAGGAGTTGATGCGCAGTTCAGGGAAGGTTTCATGAGGATGATGCTGGCCTTCCAGGGATCACCGCCTCTTGCCTCGTCTATGGCCGACTTGATGGGGGTTTTCTAGCAGTAGCATCCTCCCACCTTCTCGGGGGAGGGAGGACCTCAGGCTGCAGAGTCATGGCTGGAAGCCATGCTGACTATATTCGAGCATCTGGAGATGCCTCCAGAAAGGCGGGTTAAGCTCTCCACCTACATGCTCCGAGACTCCGTCAAGAGGTGGTGGGACGTGATCTCACAAGCGGGTCAGCAGCAGACTATGACTTGGGAGGAGTTCCTGTGTGTGTTCTATGACTACTTCTACCCGGAGACCCTGAGGGCTGATCGAGCCCGGGAGTTCATGAGCTTAGAGCAGGGTACTCTATCTGTCATGGAGTATTCCTCTCGTTTCACTGAGCTCCATCATTTTACACCCCTTCGTGATGGGAGTGGGGTGTTCTTGGCAAGGAAGTTCGAGGATGGAATCGGGTGGGAGATCCGCTCGCAGGTGAAAATCTTCCAGCTGACTTCCATTACTTCCATCGTCAACCAGGCACTGATTACAGAACGCAATATGAGAGACTCTGGAGCTGCGAGCCAGGACAGTTCTGCTTCCAGACCTAGCCTTCCTTCATATGACAGTAAGAAGCGCTATAGGGAGCCTACGGGCGGTGATTCGAGGAAGCGAGACGCATCATCAGACATCCAGGTGACATGCTATCGGTGTGGCCGGACAGGGCACACGAGGCCGCAATGCCAGAGGGACCCAGTGGAGTGCCGATCTTGCGGAAAGATGGGTCACCTTTAGCATTTCTTCCAGGTTTTCTCACCAGCAGCGGGTGATCGGGGTTCTTCTATAACTCCTCATTCAGGAGAAACACCGCCAGGTTCTCACCAGTCGGGGAACTGGAGTTCTTCTGGCTGTTTGGGCCGAGGTGGAGGTTGAGGTCATGGCGGTCAGCCACCAGTTCCTTAGCACCAGCAGAGTGGTTCAGCTCAGAGTGGTCAACCAGGGGCGCAGGGCCGCGGTAAAGGTCAGTCTTTCGCCATGGAGAAAACTTATCATGAGCAGGATCTCGGCCCTTCTACTGTTTGAGGTACGATTTTAGTAGTCTCAGTTTTATCTTCAGCCCATTTTGATACTGGTGATATTCATAGCTTTATCTCTATTGCTGTTGTGGAGAGCCTTGGACTCTGCATCTTTTCTTCTGCTGACTCGTTGACACTAGACACACCCATGGGGATGAGGACATCTAGTGTATGCCAGTGTAGAGAGTTCCCTCTCAAGGTTGCAGGGTATCACTTCATATGTGATATCTATGTCCTGTAGATGACAGGCTATGATTTCATCCTCGGCATGGACTGTTTGATTCCCTTCCAGGCAGTTGTTGACTGTTATCGCTGTAGAGTCTATTTCATTTCACCAGAAGGTGAATCTTTCCTTCATAGAGGTGAATGGTACGTTCTGGCGAGTCGAGCGGGACTCGAGCATCTTGGGCTAGGAGGGGTGACAGCTCAGATTGCTAGTCTTTATCTGGATGATCAGGGGACTCCATAGTTCGACTTTCCTCCAGTGGTGGATCGTTCCAGGGATGTCTTTCCAGAAGACTTTTCGGGTTTGCCTATGGAGCGTGAGGTATAATTCTATATTAAGCTTGTGCCAGGAGCGGCACCGGTGTTCATTCCTCCCTATAGGATGGCCACACCTGAGTTGAAGGAGCTCAAGAAGTAGTTGGAGGAGCTACAGGCTAAGGGTTTCATCCGACCCAGTACTTCTCCTTGGGGTTCGCCTGTTCTGTTTTCAAAGAAGGCAGATGGTACCCTTCGGCTTTGTGTGGATTATCGGAAGCTGAACCAGTTGACGGTTAATAACTGATATCCCTTGCCACGGATTGATGACCTTTTCGATCATCTTTGAGGAGCCCGGGTGTTCTCAAAGATCGAATTGAGGTCCGGTTATCATCAGTTGCGCGTTAGACCATCAAATATACCTCTGACAGCCTTCAGGAGCAGGTATGGTCTATACGAGTATACAGTCATGTCGTTCGGTCTCACGAACGCGCCTGCAGTTTTCATGGCACTGATGAACCGAGTGTTCCATCCTTACTTGGACTCTTTCGTCATGGTCTTCATGGACGATATCTTTGTGTACTCTCACACTCGACACGACCATGCCACACATCTTGAGATCATTCTGAGTACACTGAGAGTGCATCGGATTTATACTAAACTCTCGAAGTTCCACTTCTGGATAGATCAGATTCACTTCTTGGGTCATGTCATCTCAGAGGCAGGAGTATCTGTGGACCTATAGAAAGTGAGAGCTGTAGTTTCCTAGGAGCAGCTGAAGAACGTTTTTGAGGTACGGAGCTTCCTATGGCTGGCTGGATACTACAGACGCTTCATTCAGGACTTTTCTCATCTAGAAGCACCTTTGACAGGTCTGAACAAGAAGGGGGTGAAGTTCTTATGGTCATATTTTTGTGAGTCAGCCTTTCAGGAGCTAAAAGGGAGGTTGATGTCAGCACCGATACTAGTCTTTCCATAGCCAGGAAAGAGCTACACTGTTTACTATGATGCTTTGGGTATCAGGCTGGGAGTTGTGCTTATGCAGGGAGAAAGAGTCGTTGCATATGGGTCTCGGAAGTTGAGGCCACATGAGAGGAACTACCCTACGCATGATTTGGAGTTAGTTGCTGTTGTTCATGCCTTGCGCTGTTGGAGACACTATCTTTTGGGAGAGCACTTTTTGGTCTTCACTGACCACAAGAGTCTCAAGTATATCTTCACTCAGCGTGATCTGAATCTGAGGCAGCGCAGGTGGGTTGAGTATCTACAGTCTTTTGACTTCGAGCTTGACTATACGCCAGGAAAGGGCAACGCCGTGGAAGATGCATTAAGCAGGAGAACTCAGATTCAGGTAGTTCAGGAGGCCATTAGTGAGTGGAAGCTAATGGCTCTGTTCTCTGAGATGCATCTGGAGGTGCACGATAGATGGGGACAGACCTTTCTATCTTTGGTAGTTGTTATCTCCACACTACTTGATCAGGTACGGATAAGGCAGCTATCAGACTCAGAAGTCTTAGTCCTGCGAGAGAGTGTGTCAGGAGGGGACCCTCTTCCTGGATGGACAGTGGGCGAGGATGAGATCTTGCATTTCCAAGGACACGTATGGGTTCCAGAAGACATACGTGAGGAGCTGTTGCTGGATTTCCATTCCTCTGTTTGGGCAGTTCATCGTGGCATCACCAAGATGTATCGGGACCTTCATCGCCAATACTGGTGGCCAGGTATGAAGAAGGATGTCGCTGGTTTTGTCATGAGATGTTCTACTTGTCAGCAGGTGAAAGCAGAGCATCAGCGACCAGCGGGGCTTTTACAGCAGTTACCCATTCCGGAGTGGAAGAGGAACGATGTTGTGATGGACTTTGTGACCGGGTTGCCGAGATCACCTCGGGGAAACGATGTTGTTTGGGTTGTCGTCGATAGTCTTACTAAGGTTTCTCACTTCTTTTCGATCAAGGAGACCTTCAGTGTTGATGATCTGGGACAACTTTACATCAGAGAGATCGTTCTTCTACATGGAGTTCTGTGCTCTATTGTTTCAGACAGAGATGTGTGCTTTACCTCTCAGTTCTGGCAGGGACTTCAGAAGGCCTTGGGTACACATGTACTTTTGAGTACAACATATCATCCCCAGACTGATGGCCAGTCCGAGCGCATGATCCTGGTGCTTGAGGATATGCTCCGAGCTTAAATCCTTGACTTTGGTGGTTCTTGGGAGAAGAATATTCCTCTGGTGGATTTCTCCTACAATAACAATTTCCAAGCGACCATTCAGATGGCGCCATAGAGGCTTTGTACGGTAGGCCATTCTGATCACCCTTATGCCGGCTGGAGGTAGGAGAGGCAACTTTTCTGGGACCTCGTCTGGTTTAAGAGACTTCAGAGTAGATAGAGCTGATTCAGAAGAGGATGGCTACAGTGCAGTCTCGATAGAAGTCTTATGATGATCATCGGAGATGACCTCTGGAGTTCGAGGTCGGCGATCAGGTTTTCCTACGTGTCACACTGAGGTTGGGACACAAGAGGATTTGGAGATAGGGTAAGCTTTCACCGCAGTACGTCGGGCCGTTTGAGGTCTTGGAGAGAGTGGGGTTGGTCACCTATCGGTTGTAGCTACCTCAGAGGTATCGGGCCATGCACGACATCTTCCACGTCTCTTAGCTTTGACGTTACTTTTCAGACCTGTCTCACACCTTTCATCCCGAGTAAGTCGAGCTTCAAGTGGATGCGTCGTTCTAGGAGAATCCTATCCGGATTGTCGATCGTAGTACAAAGGTTCTTTGCGGGCGGTCTGTTCCTCTGGTATGAGTGCTATGGTAGCACGGGCAAGTATAGGACGAGACCTGGGAGAGGGAGACCGATGTATGATCGCAGTGGCTGGAGCTGTTTGGGGTTTCTCCTTCCCCGCCTCGTTAGGGAAATTCAGGGACAAATTTCTTTAAGGGGGGGAGTTTTTAAGTACCAGGATCTCTTTTTAGGTATGTTTTTCCTTTTTTCTGGAGTTTTTGAGAAAAATGAATTTTCTGGAAATTTCAGAAGTACATGTCGTGTACTTTCTTAGTACACGTCGTGTACTCTTTTCCTGGCTCGAATTCGTGTGATGGCCATGTCCGGGCCACACACACGGTGTGTAAGGCTGAGGTGGAGGCCGGTTATTTTGGAGTACAGAAAATTTGAAGTACACGTCGTGTACTCAAAAAGTACACGCCGTGTACTTTATTTTTTTCATTAAACGGACTAGGGTCGCATCTAACCCCCATATTCGTCTTCTTCTTCATTTTTCGACCGTCTGGGAGCGACCGTATGGCCGGATCTTCGACGGATTCCCGCCCGCCTTCCGTTCTCTAATTCAAGCACGGTCAGTTGTGTTGGAATCGCAGCGGTGAGTTCTTCCTTATCCTTTAGCCTTGTTTCCTGATTCCTCCTAGTTTCCAAGTTATCGTGGGATGAACATTTTGTGTGTTTTCTCAGATCTACATCGTTCTATGGGGAATCTGTCGTCGAGGTTCACTTATATCGATCTCCTAGGATCGAGGTAGGTGGTTTGTGCCTTTCTGTTGAAAGTCGATGTGTATTATGTGAAAATTCCACCAATACCCATGAACGGGGTATTGCATGTTTCCTCTTTTTCCCTTGTTGTTTTCATGCTTTGCTTGATTTCTTTAGTAGAGGTTATTGCTTGTGAGTAGAGTAATTTATTTTTTTCCTCGGGTTGCTTTGTCATGCTTGTTTTCCTATTGGTCATTTTCCCAGTTGCCATACCTTGTTGTAGGATAGTGGAACTGTATCTTTTATTTTTGTTTAACCTTAGTTGTTAGCCAAGTAGTTCTTGAGGTTTAATTGGACGATACACACGCGTTGAGCATGTTTAGTTATACTCAGGACTATGAGAACCTAGAGTAATAGACCAAAGGGAGAATTGACGGAAGGGCTTCTCCAGAGTGTCTTTTAGTCACGATGCGAGACCAAGGGGAGAATTGATGGAAGGGCTTCTCCAGAGTGTCTTTTATTTACGACGTGGGCCACAGGGGGAATTGATGTTGAGTGCTTCCCCAGAGATCCTTTAGCACGATACGATACTATAGGGGGAATTGATGGTGAGTGATTAACCAGAGATTCTGCTTAATTACATAGCTGAACCAGAGGGGTGAGACTGTGTGTGCCTCCCAGAGGGTTGCTAGTACTTAGAGGTTGAACCATAGGGGTTGGACTGTGAGAGCTACCTAGAGGGTTACCTGTTTTCTTCTTGTTACTGACTACTAACTTGTGTGATTTACTTGTTAGAACTGTGGGTTGTAGCTACTTGTTCTTTCCTGTTCACTGCTTCTTTTTTATTTACTGCCATGTATTCATTGACTGTTAGGCTCAGATCTTTGGGTGGTTGCCTACTGGGATTGTATCTCACACCCTGTTCAGGACATGCTTTTGGGCCCAAGCAGACTTTGTTGCTGCAGGTATAGATAAGGGAAATCGCCCTTCTACTTCAGGTTCTTGATTGCACTGGAGCTGGGGAGCATGGGACCGAGCCATGGCTCGCGATACTAAGGAGCTTACTTTGTTTTTCTTTTGCACTTGGTTCTAGTTGTATTTCAGCACGTTGTTGTGTTTTCCGTTTTCCTTATATACTTGTACCTGCTTCTTCTTTGTCATCATAGTTATATATATTTACATTGCTTTCGTTGTTGGTTTCTATTGGTATGCATGTGGTTTACTGCTTCCGTTGTTTATCGTTGTTTCCTTACCTTGTATACCTTACCGAATGAGGGCATAGTTTCCCCACCGACTAACCAAGGCCCTCGCTGCTAGTCGGTAGCCTCTGGAGTTTGGGGAAACACGCTTGAGGTCATGTGGCGAACCGGGTACGGGCACCAGTGGAGGGGCTCCAGACTCGGGACGTTACAATTAAAATATTTTACACAAACCTTTTTAAATCTAACCCCCCCCCCCCATGAATTCAAATCTTTTCTTACACCCCCTTAAAATCATAAAGCATTCTCGTTTTAAAAAACCATGATTTTTAGTTGAAATTTAAAATTAAATCAACCCAAATAACACTAATAATTTTATTAAAACACTATAATTAATCTTAAATTAATAATAAATAATAATAGAAATAATTTAGAACCTCAAGGAATCAAAACTAAAAAAAAATAAAAAATTACATCCATGCATGGTTTGGTTGTATGATCTGGAAAACCATGCATTAACAATATGAGTCCCACAAAAAACTTCCTAGACCGGGTCACATAGTCAATGAATGGTTTTCAAAACTATGGATAATAACCATAAACCCCATTGGTTCTTACCAATTTCACTTCAAAACATGGATTTTCTCAAAATAACTCATAATCCTTCATTGGAAAACATAATAACTCAAATAAAGGCTAAAACATCATGAAATTAATTATGAACAAAGATCGAATTCAAGACCCACACATCCTAAACATCCCTTATAATTCAATTTTTATCTTGAAAGGTGGTGATTAGGCACCTTATCATGATCAAATCTTCATACTAATAGACTCCCCAAATTACAACCAGGCTCTAGTATCATTTTTTCATGAACAAACCTAGGTTACCCTTGATTCGAGTACCCGATCCATCCCATGACATGACTTGAGGGTAATCCCAATCCCCACAATCTAGAAAGTAGTTATAAGGCATACAACCCTATATAAGTGAGAACAATTTCATCCAATAAAATAATAAATAAGAGAGTACTTCCACCCAGAAGTAAACATGATAATTTCATACTTTGGAGAATCATGTACATATGTAATAATTATTTTAATAAATAAATAGAACTAAATAAATAATAATTAAAAAATCTAATTCATAATCCATAAACAAAACTAGTAAATGAAACCCAATCATTTCATATACAAGGAAACCCTATATAAGATACATGACTATCAAGAGAAAACCAAGGCTGAAATAAGGAAAGCTAAGGTGGATTGATACATCAGAAATAAAATTCCAAAATAAAAACAATATTGTAACTACCTACCTTTATTTTCTATGTAAAACATCATCACTTACCATGTCCAATAAATCTTAATGAAATTTCGATAACCATCTATTTTATGCAAGTGGAATCTTTACTGAACTTGTAATGTGATATTTGTTAGAAAAAATTACCAGTAGGTATCCTACCCACACCCAATTCATAAACTTTAAAAATAAATTTATTTAAAGTGTTTTTTAAATAAAACTATAAAGGTAATTTTTTTACTTTCATTAAAAACTTTTCATGTGTTTTTATCTTAAAACCATTTAATTTAAAACATGGGAGTTGAAAATTTAAAAATTAAAAGTACTTTAAAATTATAAAGAAAAGGAAAACTTTTATATGATAAAATATTTTAGAAACCCTACCTTATAAAATAACCATATATAATAAAATAGATAAAAAATCCAAAACTTTATAAACCATTTGATTTAAAATAAATAATATGCATTTGTTATTTTAAAATAGAAATACCAATGGCACCATATAACAATTATAATAACAACGGCAGTAATAGAGGATCAACATAAAATAATAAAAAGTCAACTATCATAGAAATAATGTAATTGTATTAATTATAATATAATCAATAACCAGTCATCATGGGAACACTTAATAGTTTTAGGTAAAATTTAGGATAAAAATAAAACAAAATGCATCATATTAGTACCTCATGTGATTCAATCACCCTAACACTCAACTGTGCCCTACATTGTTGAACTGAAGGTCAAAATCCTAAAATTAGGGTGTACCTGCACTTGAGGCCATTAGCAGAGTAATATCAAACACTAGTGCAGCATGTAAACCCATATATTCCACCTAGATACTCTTGGTTCCCAAATATATATAAAATGTAAGTGAGTGATCAATAATTAACTATTTTTAAGTGTACTAAAAAATCATAGCACAACCTCACCTCTAAACACCCTTCACAAAAGCAACCCCTTTTATCAAGAAGTTTTATATAAAAAATATGGCATATAAGAGGTACAATTTCATCTACTTTATATAAACAAAAAAATAAAGGGTCACACTTCAAAGGTCTATTTACTTTAGAAAATACTTTTTAGAAAGTTCCAACCAGGCCTTTAAAGAATCCCTTAAGAAACCAAATTATAACAACTTTTTTGAAAATAAAATCACACAAAAATCATCAACATGCCTTCAATAATCATAAAGAACACTAAAATATTTAATATAACCTATGAAAATTCTTAATTGGAAATTTAAACCTTTAAAATCAATTAAAAAAATTCTTCTTGACTTATAAATTCTATTAAAAGAACCACTTACACATTTTGTTAAACACTTGGTGTGTATGGTTACTTGAAAATATATTTTAGATTTAAAAAATGGTAGAAACCTCTTTTTAAATCCAATGGTGACCAAGAGAGAAACCAAGTTCCTTTTAAAGGACTAATGACTATACTCAATGCATCTATTAGGATACTTAAAACCTAAATTAAAGAAGAAATAAATCATGGTTCTGATCTTAAAGATTCATTCATAGAGAAAACATTTCTTAATCTATTTATTTCATAAAGCATGGTATTAAACCACCATAATAAGGAAAAGAAAGCCCTCATAAGATTGAAAATAAACCTAAAACAAGAAAACCCCCAAGTTAAATTTAATAAATATGAAACATTGGGTCTTTATGACCCTTATAGGGTAAAAAATAATATAATGAAGAAGGATATGAGATGAGTATGTTTATATGAGTTTACATTGAATAATCCACCTAAAAACATAACAAAAACCCATAGATAAGTTCTAGAGGGAAGAAGAATTGAGAGGGAGTGATTCTTGGAAGGTGAGAGTTTTAGTTGGGAAAATAGCAGCCTCAAAGACTTCAATTTTAAAGGAAAATAAGGTAATTTATCTATTTAAATCAATATAAGTAATGTGTATGGTTTGTCTATATAGTTTACCAAACTATAAAGAAACTATGAAACCATCACTAGACAAGACAAGGGAATCCATATTGTTTTCTAAACTGTGTGCCAACCATGCATATGGAACTTTAAAACCAAGAATATGTTGCATGTTTTGTTCACACTATTTAAAAAACCATGAACCAACTATGTTCATGCCTCTAAGAATAGTTCTAGGCTTTGAATGGTTGTGTTTCACAGTTTTCAGTAACTGTGTGCAAATCGCGTGACATGAAAAACTGACTTACTTACTACTAATTTTAAAGAAATTTTACCCAAATCCAAGTGATAATAATAAAAACCAATAAATAAATAAAATAATTTGGAAAATCAAGGTTAGGATGTGACACTACATGGGATTAAATTCATAGTATCTGACGCAGATACTATCATATGTAAGGTGAGACAGGTGATCATGTGATATAAAATCTATGGAATAACAACATGAGTAAGAATAAAAGTAGTATAATAGAGATATTACATGATAATAACCAATGATAATCTCATGTATACCTTCACTATAAGAGATTAACTCATTTCAACAATTCCTAGGTAAGAATAACATCTCAAGTATGGTTATCACAACCTATGATATACAAACTACATAGGATTAATAAAGTGATTATTCTATGTAGTTTATCATAAGTTATTATATCCCCTATGAAATTTTATCTAGTCATGTTTAATTACACAAACCATATTATTTAAAATGATATAGTGCTCTCTTTTTTAAAGAAAATTTAAACATATTCATTTCAAACAAATGATTTTGAGAATCATAAGAATGGATTTTTTTTAATAACACTGATGGGTTTCTATGGATAGTTTAATAATTAAATTAATAGTGGAAGTAATTAAGAAACCTAAATCTATAAGGACTCACCTCTATCCATGATATTATAATATCTTGGTGGTAAATACTAGAGGATATGAGATCTTTTGGGAAGGGAAAAAATTATATAGGATCCGACAAGAGTCTCACCACAAAAAAATAGTACTGCCTCTTTATATAGGGTACAAGATACTCCCAAACTCCAAAAAACATTTAATCATGTATTGTAAAATGTGTGATTAAAGATTTTTTTCATTACATATATTTATATTATGTATGAATCATTAATATCAATTTGTTATATAAATTAATAATAGCTATTGGAAGCAAGATTTGAATGTTTAACCATTAAGAATTAGACTACCATGCAAATGAACTAGTGGTAGGATATCATATCCAATGATAATATTTAATCATACCCTATGATTATAATTGTAATATACCTTTGAATATTATCACATAAAATGTCCCTATAAAATACATTATTATATATGTGAACATATATCATATATATATATATATTAGGCTTTAGGGTATATCTTCCTCAAATTGGTGAGAGGATATGGGGTGGGGCACAAGTGGAGGGATTGTTATTTTAGTCAGTTGGGGGCCATTGTTTATTTTTATTATTTGATTTATCATGGGATTATGGTTTAGTTTATATTTTTTTATTTTCCCCTTTCTTACCTACCTGTTTTATTTTTAAAAATTAATGTAGATTTTTGGGCCCTCTTTGATTATTTGTTGATATGTTTCTTAGTGTGATCATTATTTATTATAATATTTTAGGTTTTGATTATATAAGGTTAGTGAGATGACATATGGTACAATAGGTATTTTGATGAGTGGGTATTTCTTAATATAAGTGATAACATTAGATATTAGAGTCTGATGAGATGGGAGTGATTGTTCATGGTACCTCATTGGTGCATGAGGATATCTAAGATATCCATCACAAGGATGTTGTAACTTACCTAAGTTGGATAGTACTAGTTTATTATCAAGGAGTGTGTGGCTTATGAACATGATAAAATTCAGGTATATTTTTTTATAATCATCTATTTTTTATTTTTTTCTAGGTGGGTTGAGTTTTACTCATCATAAACATACATACGAATCTATTTGATCACTATAACTCAGTGAGTCCAGGTGGGTGGGAGATCTTACTGAGTCTTTAGAATCACTCTGTAATTTTTTATATGTCATGGTTTTAGATGTATATTTTTATGAATTCATGTTTTCATTTTAGGCATAGTTATCAACTTGGAGAAGTATTCTTAGCTTGGGATGAGTAATATAGCTAAGGGAACTGATTCAGTAGTAGTTAACTAATGAGTTGGGTTATAAGATATTTTATATTTACTTTTAGTTATACTATATATGTATTGACCAATGGGGTAGTTATTATTATCCATTAATACCATTTTTATGTATATTTTTCTTACTGCTACTTTGTATGTTAGATGCACCATGTATATTGCTTACTTTTATATACTAGGTTGCGAGATATGATATTGGATCCTTATTTTTTCCTACATGTTTTGGGTAGTTAATTATCAAATGGGTTATATTTTATTTTCACTAGATTCGGGTATGCATATTATAGGTGTTATTAGAGGGAAAATTCACCCCCATTATTTGTTCAGGTTCCCTTTTCTAATTTGAAACCTCTAATGTGTGAGGCGGCACACCTGAGGTCCAATGATGCACCATCTTGAGATTCATTTGAGCAGATTGGTTCAAGACACTACAGAGTCCAATATTATCTATAACATTATGATTTACATATTTTTAACCCCAAATTATCATAAAAGATAAATTTTGATACCTCATAGTCTATATCTCATTTAGTGTCTTTATGATTTCCTTATATGGAACACGGTTTCTTATGAAAGTTTCCTTATTCAAATAATATCCCAATAATTATATTGGAAGTTCATTTTGATGAATCATTGTTATAAATATATCCAAAAAGGTATATTCCATCCTATCATACACACCATTCCACAATGGTGTTCCATGAGGAGTGAGTTTTTGAGAAAATTACAGTCTATTAGATGATCAGTAAACTTTTGGATCAAGTATTCACTACCTTAGTCTAATTAAAGCATCTAAATACTTCTTCTAAGTTGATTTTTTACTTCATTTTTTAACACTTTGAACTTTTAAAAGGTTCAAAAATTATATATCATAAGAAATACATAACCATGCCTACTATAGTAATCAGTAAAGGTTATGAAGTACCTATACCTATTAATTTCATATATAATCATTGATTCATATACATCACTATGTATCAAGTCCAATATTCCATTATCCAGATCTCCATTTTCACTAGAAGTTTTGTTATTTATGTTTCACAAAAATAAAAAGAAATTATAAAATTATTCATAATCAAATAATTCAAAAAATACATCTCTATGGAGTCTTTGAATGTGTTTCTTATTTATATGTTATAGCATCCCTCCTTTTTATCACATAAACATTCATTACATTTGACAAAACCAAGGATCTTTAAGGTTTAGTGTCTTGGAAACCAGGAACTTAAAACATGAAAACATAAAACATTATTCTTAAACACTTGAAAGGATTCTCCTCATGTTCATCATAGGTTCATTACTGCATCTCAGAACCTGGGGACATACATCAAAAGAAAGGGTGAGCAGAAGTCCCAGTAAGGGAAACAAGAGAAACATTTTACATGTGAACTTGAGATACTTCAATAAGGTCATGAAAAGAACTTTAAGGCATGAGAAAGAAATCATGAGATATATCATAATAAAAATAAAATTTGTCATAACTTGAATATGTGGCTGCAACATTTAATATTGACAATCATTTAGTTTCACCAAGGTCCATCCCCAAGGTGTCATTAAAAATTACCAAGGTTATTCACCAAGGTATCAGTCTAGAAAGTCATCTCTAGAGATTAAGTATTTACCCAATGCATTGGAGCGCTATCTAGGCGCACCCTTTACATGTATTTATTATCATTTGTTCCACATATATCATCATAAATAATTTCATAAACAACCCATATAGCATAAAATAAATGGGTTTCATTTCATAATCATAACGTTTTAAAAACTGCTTTAATGACATGATCATTATGTCACTTTAAACCCAAGGAAAGGGAAAGAGGGTTTCATGTATGTAAATCCCAGAATTTAAAATAGAACATTTTGATATATATCTGAATACCCCTATAGAAATAAGATCTTTGATTATTCACTTAATAATATAAAATAATTTTTGAGAAAAAGAGAGAGGCATTTTGAGACGAAAATTCTGCAGCATAACGGCTATGTTACAAGGTTTTAGAAAACATTGAAAAGAGAGGGGATATGGGTCACCCACTCAAAAATGATACGTAAAACAGTATGGTAACATAATATATAGTATTTAAGAACATGTTAATGAAATTTGAATGATATACCATCTAAAACGAAGAACTTGAAAGGAAGACAAAAATAAGATTTCTCTTATGAGAATTCGGCAGCCTAACGACGTCACTTAAAACTTACAAAAATGGATTGAAGAGATCAAATAGGGTCTCTCATCATATGAACATAAATTATCAGTATGATAGATATATATATCATACCCCAACATAATAAAAAGGAACTTGAAAGACTTGACATGAAAGTAGATCTTGAAAATGAGAATGGTGAAAGAACCCCTTAGAAATTCAGTTGCCTAATGGCGCCACTTAAACTTCAACAAAAACGAATTGATGAGATAAAATAGGTTCTCTCATAATATGAACATAAAATATAAGTATGATAGATATAGATATCATACCCCAACATAATAAAAAGGAACTTTAAAGACTTGACATGAAAGTAGATCTTGAAAACGAGAAGGGTGAAAGAATCCCTTAAAACTTCAAAATACTGAATTGAAGAGATAAAATAGGGTCTCTCATCATATGAACATAAAATATCAGTATGATAGATTTAGATATCATACCCAAACATAATAAAAAGGAACATTCAAGACTTGACATGGAATTAGAACATTGAAAAAGGAGAAAGTTGAAAGAACCACTTAAAAATTCGGCAGCCTAACGGCGCCACTTTAACTTCAAAAAAAATGAATTGATGAGATCAAATAGGGTCTCTCATCATATGAACATAAAAGATCAGTATGATAGATATAGATATCATACCCCAACATAATAAAAAGGAACTTGAAAGACTTGACATGAAAGTAGATCTTGAAAACGAGAAAGGTGAAAGAATCCCATAAAAATCCGGCAGCCTAACGGCGCCACTTAAAACTTCAAAATACTGAATTGAAGAGATCAAATAAGGTCTCTCGTCATATGAACATAAAATATCAGTATGATAGATTTAGAGATCATACCCCAACATAATAAAAAGTAACTCGAAATACTTTACATGAAAATAGATCTTGAAAATGAGAAGGGAGAAAGAATCCGTTACAAAAATTTCAGCAGCCTAACGGCGCCGCTTAAAACATCATAAAAAGAAATAATGAGAGTAAGAGTGGATCTCTCATTATATGAACATTAAAAGTTCAGTAAGAGGAGTATAAAAGAACATCCTTTAACATAAGAACATGGAGCATAAAATAAATGACACAAAAGAGATTTCTTGAAAAGAAAGAGAGAGGTCGGATCCCTTACCTTAAAACGTAACTATTAAAACTCAAAGGTTGGGACCTTGAGGGCTTGGGGGAACCTTGGAAGGACTTCTTGGGAGTTAATGAGACCAGAAATTCGTTGGGGAAGAGTGGGGAGTCGAAATGGATGAGAGTATGGCTTGGTATTTATAGGAAAAGTGAGGGGACAAGGCATTAATGGCCAAGGGACACCTCAAAAGCGGTTTTCTCAAAACCATGTGCTCTCCCAAGATATTTCCCATGAAGTTAGGCCAAATGGAGCCCCCAATACAATAATGCATCACCTTTGGTCGTCCAACCCTTAAAATATCTCATGACATCACCATGACACAGTTATGATGTCATTAAACATACTGAAACCCTAAAACTGCTTTTTTTACTATTCACTGAAAATTCAACTTTCTCAGAAAAATCCCAAAATTTCACATTAAACAAATATTAATCCTCTGATTTCAAAAATGAACTCCATTTTATAAAAATAATTTTCTAAATATTTTTAACTTAATTTTTAAATAAAAAACACTATTCACCTGAAAAAACTAATACTTGAATAATAATTTATGAAACCGTTATTTAACCATTTTATTGAATCACATTACTTAATCAAGGTGCCTAGATTATATTAATACTTTCTTTAAGTGATATTACTAATCCATTTGGTCACATTTCTAATCCTAAGCATAAAATCACTATTCATAATTTACTATTCATCAAAAATCAAGTTGATCATATTAGACTCTAAATTTCATACTATAACGCCCCGACCCTAGTTACCCAGAGTCGGTGCATTAATTACATAACATTGGCATGATCACAAGAAAGATCAAATCTCGAAAGACCGATTGGTTTAGTAGCCTTGGAAACACTAGATATATTCATAAGTTTTACATTACATCATAAAATGAAAAACTAATACAACAACATAATGTTTCCACAATCCACACTATTATCCCCTCATAATATCCCTGCAGGTCATTCATAACTTACTTCTTCACATCCTGGGAAAAATAAAACGTAGAAAAGGGGTCAGCTCAAATGCCCAGTAAGGATAACAATATAGCGGAACATTCAAAATAAGCATAAACATTTAAGACAATGCATTACTAAAACAAAAGCCTTTTAAACTTGAACTTCAACATAGTATGGCAAAAATGAAATAATGCCATTTACTTATTCACATGGATATTCTACTAATCGAATAATCACATGCAAAAATCAAAAACCACTTTCATAATGTTGGAATGCATAATGCTAAACTTTAATTTCTTTTCAAGGCCTCGTCCCAAGACCTTGGGGCTAACTATAACCGGAACCCAACCCGGAGTGCCTCTAATAACCGGACACCAACCCGGAGTGCCTCTAATAACCGGACACCAACCCGGAGTGCCTCTAATAACCGGAGACCAAACCGGAGGGCTTACTTTTACCAGTCCCTAACCTGGAGGGCTTACTTTTACCAGTCCCCAACCTGGAGGGCTTACTTTAACCAGTCCCCAACCTGGAGGGCTTACTTTAACCAGTCCCCAACCTGGAACATACTTGTCCAACACATTCATATGAGGTAAAGGTTGAAATATAACATAAACATTCTTTTTGGAACTAGCATACGAAATGTAAATAATTTCACCATAAACTATGAATGGTATAAAAATAGCACATCCACAGTCAAACATATCACAAAACCTTCAATACAATATAGAAGTTTTGTATCATAATAAATCAACTTCAAATAATCTTAAAATCCATCAAAGGATGTTGACATAGATGAAATCAATATTCTTTTTAAAGAAATATCTCCTTTTAATTTGAAATCATTTAAGATCCATATAAAATAAAAAATTTTCTTTGAAAATATTATTATAAGCTTGTAAGGGAAGCTTTGACAATTTTATAACGGCGGAAAATAACCGCACCCGCCGTATAAGTAAAAAAACATTCTTATCTTAATTCTGTCGAAAAGGTTAAAAAGCACCTTGTTTGGAAAACGACGGAAAGATTCCCTTATAAACCTCTTATAAAAAGTCAAACAAGGGTATAAATGACTTTAACCCATATTCTTTTAAATATTAAAAATGTTTTGAAATACATTTTGAAGAAACATGGATGTGGATGATAACGAGATCCCAGTAGATTATTACGTATAAACAACCTCGGATAATGAAGAGATTGTGAAATAACCCTTACCTTGTACTTTTCCTTGGTTGGGGTAGGTTAACCTCCTGTATAATGGTGAAATAATTGTTATTAAATTATACAATAATCATATATATTAATATGATATCATATATGATCTTTTAATATTGATTTGATAATAATATCTTAGTATTATCGTTGTTTCGGGTGTTAACTTACTTGTTTTATTTTATATGTTTTGTTACGTAAGCCATGTTTGTAATGGATAGGTGGTATATTATTCATATCTAGAATGATATCAAGCCCTTAAACATCATTTTTAAATCGTCAAATGATAATTATACTTGAATGGATACGATGGAGAATGAATCTTATCGCGTTCGTGGAGACGGTAGTCCGTACGTACGCACGAGCGACAATATCATTATTTTGATATTAAAATAATATATAATTGGATAGTATATCATATATACAGAATCATTATCATGTTATATTTATTATTTACATGAGTTTCACATCATTATTATACCCATCCAAATAATAATATATTGAATAACAATTACACCACGACGTGGAGACGGTAAGCCGTACGTACGCACGTATGGTGACATGTTATTCAAAGGGTGGATATAATACTGAATATGGTTCTACCATATTTATAATAACATCACAGTATATGTGAGATACTGGAGTTATTATTTTAGAATGGTAAGAACAAAGAAAGAAGAAGTGGAAGAAGAAATGAACTTGAAAAGGGGTGGTGAAAACATTACCTCTTCTTCGGGTTCTTCCTTTTGATTTGATCAAAAGGGCTCCTTAGGTTGGCTTTCTGATCCAACTAAGGCCTCTAGGTTTTAGTGAGGGATGTTGGGAGAGTATGTGGTCAGAGTTTGGCCGAGCCAAGTGGCTTGAGAGGTGTGAGGAATGAGTAGAAGTGGTCTCCTTTTATAAGGGAGAGGAGGGGCTCTTTAGGAAAGAGTGAAAGTATTACTTTATAATATAATTAAATTCGGTTTTTAATGGTCCAAAAATAATTGAGGTCGAAGATAAGATGACTCATATTCTAAATAACATCAACCAATAAAAATTGGACAGGTTTTAGATAATATTTTAATCATTATAATCTTATTTATTTAAATGATTTATTAATGAGGTAAACATTCCATCATTATTGTGTCATTAATAATTTAAATTATTTGATGTCTAAAAATTATAAATAAAATATCATTATGTAGGAAATCTTTTTAGCTTTCTAAGGAATATTTATAATCGAAAATACAACATGTATAACCCTATGTAAAAATTGTTCTTCTAAAAGATGTAAGCTTATGCCATTTTTATTTTTATTTTAACTTTATTAATATAATGTGTCCCTACCACACACAAGTGGCTCCAAGGGGTCCCCAAATCGACCCAAGGATGCCCATGGTCGGTTATGTGTCCACCAATAAGGTTAGGACACGTTTTAGGGTAATTTTGTATTATTATAATATTATTTTTTAACCCTTATTTACCGGATTTACCCTTAACCATGGTAAATAAAATATTTACCACAGTAATTATTCAAAATGTCTAAAAATAAAAGTTACCTATTTACACAATTTGGAAATCCTGATTCCAAATATGGAATCCATTTTTCTAAATTCAAAACACATAAGTGGCAGAAATTAATTTAAAATTAATTCCCGCTGTCAAAACGAAAAGCGTGTTTTTAAGAGGTAATAACTATCAAAAGATTGACACTTGTTTATGTTCGGTTTAATTGTAAAATTATGTCCAATGACCAACATTATATTAAATGGTAAAAATATATTCTAAATATACTTTAAAACCACTCAAATTCACAATTTATCACTATTAATTATTTTGATTAAAAAAGTTGTTTTTAATTAAAATTTAGTAATTTTCACTATTCATCAAAATATGAAAGTTATCCGAAAAGTACCAAAATTTCACCTTAGGCTAAATTCGATATTCCGAATCTAAAAATGAAGTCTATTTTAAAATATAAAATATATATAATTTTAAAAAGTAGGTATTACTATTCATAACGGCTAGTTTGATTGGTTGTTAGAACTCGGTGTTGCGTACAACACACGATATCGCATTATTCAAAGAGAAGCGTACCGTAGAAGCTTGGGGTGTTACATTCTCCCCTCCTTCAAATAATTTCGTCCTCGAAATTTCTAGAATACTATCTCATGAAAAGACTCGGGTGGTTCTTCATCATAAGTTCCTCAGTTTCCCACGTTGCCTCTTCCATCTTATGGTTTCTCCACAAAACTTTTACCAGACATGTCGTCCGGTTTCTCAGTACTTGTTCTCTCGTATCAAGAATCCTGACGGGCTCTTCACAATAAGACAGATCAGGTTCCAGTTCTAATTCTTCATAGGTGAGTACATGCGTTGGGTCAGGCATGTATTTCCTCAACAGAGATACGTGGAACACATCGTGAACTTTGGAGAGACTTGGCGGCATTGCAAATCGGTAAGCTACAGCCCCAATTCGTTCTAGAATTTCGAAAGGTCCGATGTACCTGGGACTCAATTTACCTTTCTTACCAAAACGTATGACTCCCTTCCATGGAGATACCTTTAGGAAAACATGATCACCGACCTGAAATTCCAAATCCTTCCTTCGATTATCGGCATAGCTCTTCTGCCTACTTTGAGCTGCTTTGATGTGATTTTGGATTACCTTCACCTTTTCCACCGTTTCCTCCACCAGTTCTGGGCCTACAAGTTTTCTTTCACCGACGTCATCCCAACAGGTTGGTGTACGACATCTCTTTCCGTATAACGCTTCATATGGTGCCATCTAAATACTCGAATGGAAGCTATTGTTATAGGAAAATTCTACCAGAGGTAAATATTGATCCCACATACCCTGAAAGTCAAGTGAGCAAGATCTCAACATGTCTTCTAAGGTTTGAATAGTTCGTTCTGATTGTCCATCTGTCTGAGGGTGGTAAGCAGTGCTCAAATGAAGTTCAGTATCCAGAGATTTCTGAAGACTTTTCCAAAATCTTGAAGTAAAACGAGGATCATGATAAAAAACAATCGATAGGGGTACTCCATGAAGTCTCACAACTTCATTAATGTATAGTCTTGCTAGACGTTCCAGGGGTAGATCTTCTCTTATAGCAAGAAAATGTGCTGACTTGGTAAGACGATCAACAATAACCCATATTGCATCGTTCCTTCTAGGAGTCTTTGGTAGCCCCATTACAAATTCCATCGTAATATTGTCCCATTTCCACTCCGGTATGGGAAGAGGCTGCATGACTCCTCCAGGCTGTTGCCTTCCAGCTTTCACTTGTTGACAAACCATACATCTTGACACAAAATCAGCAATCTCCCTCTTCATGTTGTCCCACCAAAAATGTTCCTTCAAATCTCTATACATTTTTGTGCTCCCATGGTGTATAGAGAAATTGGAACTATGAGCATCATCCAGCAATTCCCTTTTTAGATCGGGTAAATCGGGAACACAAAGTCTCTTCCCGAATTTCAAAATTCCATCTTCATACACAAAGTCTCTCAATCTCCCATCATTCACAGCTTTAATCTTCTTTTGTAATTATTCATCATCGGTCTGCGAACTCTTAATCCTTTCTAGTAAAGATGGTTTGGCAACCATTTGAAAAAGCATTGATGTTTCACCTTCCCTGGTTATTCCCATGTCCATCTTTACTAGATCCATGAAAATTGGATCCCTTTCAATTCTCATATTGTTCAAAACTCCATGGTCTTTTCTACTCAAAGCATCTGCCACTTTGTTTGCCTTCCCCGGGTGGTAGTGTATCGTGCAATCATAATCCTTGAGTAATTCAAGCCATCTCCTTTGCCTCATGTTGAGTTATCTTTGTGAGAAAATATACTTCAAACTCTTGTGATCAGTATAAATCTCACATTTTTCACCATAGAGATAGTGCCTCCATATCTTCAAAGAAAAGATCACAGCTGCTAACTCGAGATCATTGGTAGGATAGTTTTGTTCATGAATTTTCAACTGTCGTGATGCATAGGCAATAACTCTATCATTCTGCATAAGGACACAACCAAGTCCTTTCTTTGATGCATCACTATAAATAACGAACCCATCATTCCCCGATGGTAGAGTCAATATAGGAGCATTGACTAATCTTTTCTTCAGTTCTTCAAAACATTCTTCACACTCTTTTGTCCAAACAAATTTAACCCCTTTACGTGTGAGCTTCGTTAATGGGTTATCCAATCGGGCAAAATTCTGGACGAAATGTCGATAATAGCCTGCCAAACCAATAAAACTGCGTACCTCAGTTATACTCGTAGGTGCTGGCCATTCTTGGATTTCCTTGGTCTTAGAAGGATCAACAGAGATTCCATCTTTAGAGACAATATGGCCAAGAAAAGAAATCTCCTGAAGCCAGAATTCACACTTGCTAAACTTCCCATATAATTCATGCCTCCTCAGAGTCTTCAAGATAATGCGCAAGTGATTTTCATGATCTTAGTAGGTTTTGGAGTATACCAAGATATCATCAATAAATACCACCACAAATTCATCGAGATACTCCTTGAAAACTCTATTCATCAGATCCATGAATACAGAGGGTGCATTAGTCAATCCAAACGGCATTACAGTAAACTCGTAATGCCCGTACCTGGTTCGAAATGCTGTCTTCGGAATGTCTTCCTTCTTTACACACAACTAATGGTATCCAGATCGAAGGTCAATCTTTGAAAAGTATTGAGCTCCATGTAGTTGGTCAAATAAATCATCAATACGAGGTAGGGGATACTTGTTCTTTATCATTATAGCATTGATCTCCCTGTAGTCGATACATAACCTCATAGATCCATCTTTCTTTTTAACAAAAAGAACAGGGGCTCCCCATGGAGAAACACTAGGGCGAATAAATCCCTTATTACTCAATTCCTCTAGTTGTTTCTTTAGTTCGACTAAGTCTACAGTGGCCATTCTATAAGGGGTCTTCGATATAGGCCTTGATCCAGGAATCAAATCAATGGAAAACTCAACTTCTCGTTCTGGAGGATGTCCAGGTAAATCTTCCGGAAATACATCTACAAATTCTTTCACAACAGGTACATCCTCTATTTGAACATTCCTTTCCTCACCGACAGTTATTTCATTCTCTTCCTCCCCAATAATTGAATTAAGTTGAGCTACTGGGGGTGGATCTAAATAAGAATTAGGTGGTGACGATTCTGCTCTAAAGATAAGGTGTTCCTTATCATTATCATCAAGAATCGTAACCTCTTTCTTCTTACAATAAATCTTCGCATCATAGTCCGAAAGCCAGTCCATACCGAGGATTATATCAAACTCAATCATAGGTATGACGATGAGATCGGCAGATAAAGAAAATTTATGTGCTCTAATGGGGACTGATTCACAAAACTTTGTTGCAATGATACTTCCCTTAGGAGTTTTAACTGACAACTCCCTTATCAAATCAAATTGGAAATATCTAATTTTCTTAACAAACTGGGAAGATATGAAACAATGCGACGATCCAGAGTCAAATAATGCATTTGCTAAACTTGAGGAAACCATTAAATTACCTGCCACCACGTCTTTTGGAGCTTCTACCTCTGCAGTAGTGATAGCATAAGCCTGGCCTTGATCCCTTGGCCTTTTCTGAGGTAAGTTCTCCTGACGCTTAGGACATGAATTTGCATAATGCCCCATCTCCCTGCAATTGTAGCACTGAACGTTGGTAGCTTCCTTCTTCCCCTTGCAATCATGAGCTTGGTGGCCTTTTTCACCACACTTGTAACAGACTCCCATTCCCTTCAAGAAAGTACCAGGATGTTTCTTCCCACATTTACCACAAGATAGATATTCAACCTTTCCCTTCTTCCCCTTATTTCCATTCCCAGATTGATCAGCAGGTCTCTTCTTCTCTTGCTTCGCTTTAAAGTCATAAGACTTAGAGAATTCCTTTTCGGTCTTGATAGCACATGAGACAATGTCTTCGTACGATGAAAAGGATTGTGAGACTAACGCTCGACGGAGAAATGGTTTTAACCCATCAAAGAAACGATCAATCTTACTTCTTGGGTTGCCAATATAATCTCCAGCATACCTTGCTAACCTTGTAAAGTTAGCCTCATACTTTGCGATATTCTCATCCTCCTTCTGTCTCAGACTTAGAAATTGCCTTTCCATATCTGCTCGATGGTCGCGAGGGAAGTATTTTTCTAAAAACAGATCTTTGAACTCCCTCCATTCCATATTTGATACTTCATCATCTTCCTTCATGTTTTGAATCAATGACCACCATTGATCAGCATCTCCAGTGAGGCGGTAAACTACCATGATAACTTTTTCCCTTTCACTGCTCCCCAAAGCCTGAAATATTTTCTCTAGGGAATTTATCCATTGCTCAGCTACTAAGGGATTTGTACTCCCATTGAAAGTTGGTGGTTGTTTCCTCATGAATCGATCTAACATTGATCCTCCACGCTGCGGATCAGGGTGCTCCATACGGGTAAGGTTATTATTCATAACCTGAGTAAGTTGTCCCAGTATGGTGATTAGCTGATCGCCACCAGTTGCATCACCAGCCCCACTATAATTATCTTGAGTAGGAGGGAAATCCCTACATGGAGTGCGTGCATTGATACGGTTTCCATTTCTTCCACTAGGCGCCATTTCTAAACAATGGCATAAACTAGATCAGTTTATGAATCAAAATACATAATCCCATACTTATAAAACACTTAAAATAAATTGAACTATTTATGGATATAATCCATAATCATAAAAATGTCTCCTTTGAGGATGTATATACTCATAAACCCTTCATAATGGTTTGTAAAGAAAATGAGAATTATCCTAAGCATATCCCCCGGGAGTGTCGTAACCAAGAGTGCAGCAAGGCCCGTTGTCGTGCACCAGTTCCCGTTCGAGTCTATCTCAAAGCGGTGTTTTCGGGTTTTACCCCTAGGTACATCTGTGCCAGAGCCGCCTCTACCTGCTCGTATCCAGACAGGGATGTATTGCTCGAAAAACTCACAAAATCTCTACAATATCAAAATTCTAGGAAGTTCTTCTATACTAATCCTCAAAGTTCATCTTAGGTCTACGTGCTCTAATCAGAGTTTATCTAAATCTAGCTTCCAAGGTTTGTACTAAACTTCCTCTGATACCAACTGTAACGCCCCGACCCTAGTTACCCAGAGTCGGTGCATTAATTACATAACATTGGCATGATCACAAGAAAGATCAAATCTCGAAAGACCGATTGGTTTAGTAGCCTTGGAAACACTAGATATATTCATAAGTTTTACATTACATCATAAAATGAAAAACTAATACAACAACATAATGTTTCCACAATCCACACTATTATCCCCTCATAATATCCCTACAGGTCATTCATAACTTACTTCTTCACATCCTGGGAAAAATAAAACATAGAAAAGGGGTGAGCTCAAATGCCCAGTAAGGATAACAATATAGCGGAACATTCAAAATAAGCATAAACATTTAAGGCAATGCATTACTAAAAAAAAGCCTTTTAAACTTGAACTTCAACATAGTATGGCAAAAATGAAATAATGCCATTTACTTATTCACATGGATATTCTACTAATCGAATAATCACATGCAAAAATCAAAAACCACTTTCATAATGTTGGAATGCATAATGCTAAACTTTAATTTCTTTTCAAGGCCTCGTCCCAAGACCTTGGGGCTAACTGTAACCGGAACCCAACCCGGAGTGCCTCTAATAACCGGACACCAACCCGGAGTGCCTCTAATAACCGGACACCAACCCGGAGTGCCTCTAATAACCGGAGACCAAACCAGAGGGCTTACTTTTACCAGTCCCTAACCTGGAGGGCTTACTTTTACCAGTCCCCAACCTGGAGGGCTTACTTTAACCAGTCCCCAACCTGGAGGGCTTACTTTAACCAGTCCCCAACCTGGAACATACTTGTCCAACAATTCATATGAGGTAAAGGTTGAAATATAACATAAACATTCTTATTGGAACTAGCATACGAAATGTAAATAATTTCACCATAAACTATGAATGGTATAAAAATAGCACATCCACAGTCAAACATATCACAAAACCTTCAATACAATATAGAAGTTTTGTATCATAATAAATCAACTTCAAATAATCTTAAAATCCATCAAAGGATGTTGACATAGATGAAATCAATATTCTTTTTAAATAAATATCTCCTTTTAATTTGAAATCATTTAAGATCCATATAAAATAAAACATTTTCTTTGAAAATATTCTTATAAGCTTGTAAGGGAAGCTTTGACAATTTTATAATGGCGGAAAATAACCGCACCCGCCGTATAAGTAAAAAAAAACATTCTTATCTTAATTTTGTCGAAAAGGTTAAAAAGCACCTTGTTTGGAAAACGACGGAAAGATTCCCTTATAAACCTCTTATAAAAAGTCAAACAAGGGTATAAATGACTTTAACCCATATTCTTTTAAATATTAAAAATGTTTTGAAATACATTTTGAAGAAACATGGATGTGGATGATAACGAGATCCCAGTAGATTATTACGTATAAACAACCTCGGATAATGAAGAGATTGTGAAATAACCCTTACCTTGTACTTTTCCTAGGTTGGGGTAGGTTAACCTCCTGTATAATGGTGAAATAATTGTTATTAAATTATACAATAACCATATATATTAATATGATATCATATATGATCTTTTAATATTGATTTGATAATAATATCTTAGTATTATCGTTGTTTCGGGTGTTAACTTACTTGTTTTATTTTATATGTTTTGTTACGTAAGCCATGTTTGTAATGGATAGGTGGTATATTATTCATATCCAGAATGATATCAATCCCTTAAACATCATTTTTAAATCGTCAAATGATAATTATACTTGAATGGATACGATGGAGAATGAATCTTATCGCGTTCGTGGAGATGGTAGTCCGTACGTACGCACGAGTGACAATATCATTATTTTGATATTAAAATAATATATAATTGGATATTATATCATATATACAGAATCATTATCATGTTATATTTATTATTTACATGAGTTTCACATCATTATTATACCCATCCAAATAATAATATATTGAATAACAATTACACCACGACGTGGAGACGGTAAGTCGTACGTACGCACGTATGGTGACATGTTATTCAAAGGGTGGATAGAATACTGAATATGGTTCTACCATATTTATAATAAAATCACAGTATATGTGAGATACTGGAGTTATTATTTTAGAATGGTAAGAACAAAGAAAGAAGAAGTGGAAGAAGAAATGAACTTGAAAAGGGGTGGTGAAAACATTACCTCTTCTTCGGGTTCTTCCTTTTGATTTGATCAAAATGGCTCCTTAGGTTGGCTTTCTGATCAAACTAAGGCCTCTAGGTTGTAGTGAGGGATGTTGGGAGAGTATGTGGGAAGCGTTTGGCTGAGCCAAGTGGCTTGAGAGGTGTTAGGAATGAGTAGAAGTGGTCTCCTTTTATAAGGGAGAGGAGGGGCTCTTTAGGAAAGAGTGAAAGTATTACTTTATAATATAATTAAATTCGGTTTGTAATGGTCCAAAAATAATTGAGGTCGAAGATAAGATGACTCATATTCTAAATAACATCAACCAATAAGAATTGGACAGGTTTTAGATAATATTTTAATCATTATAATCTTATTTATTTAAATGATTTATTTATGAGGTAAACATTGCATCATTATTGTGTCATTAATAATTTACATTATTTGATGTCTAAAAATTATAAATAAAATATCATTATGTCGGAAATCTTTTTAGCTTTCTAATGAATATTTATAATCGAAAATCCAACATGTATAACCCTATGTAAAAAATGTTCTTCTAAAAGATGTAAGCTTATGCCATTTTTATTTTTATTTTAACTTTATTAATATAATGTGTCCCTACCACACACAAGTGGCTCCAAGGGGTCCCCAAATCGACCCAAGGATGCCCATGGTCGGGTATGTGTCCACCAATAAGGTTAGGACACGTTTTAGGGTAATTTTGTATTATTATAATATTATTTTTTAACCCTTCTTTACCGGATTTACCCTTAACCATGGTAAATAAAATATTTACCACAGTAATTATTCAAAATGTCTAAAAATAAAAGTTACCTATTTACACAATTTGGACATCCTGATTCCAAATATGGAATCCATTTTTCTAAATTCAAAACACAGAAGTGGCAGAAATTAATTTAAAATTAATTCCTGCTGTCAAAACGAAAAGCGTGTTTTTAAGAGGTAATAACTATCAAAAGATTGACACTTGTTTATGTTCGGTTTAATTGTAAAATTATGTCCAATGACCAACATTATATTAAATGGTAAAAATATATTCTAAATATACTTTAAAACCACTCAAATTCACAATTTATCACTATTAATTATTTTGATTAAAAAAGTTGTTTTTAATTAAAATTTAGTAATTTTCACTATTCATCAAAATATGAAAGTTATCCCAAAAGTACCAAAATTTCACCTTAGGCTAAATTCAATATTCCGAATCCAAAAATGAAGTCTATTTTGAAATATAAAATATATATAATTTTAAAAAGTAGGTATTACTATTCATAACGGCTAGTTTGATTGGTTGTTAGAACTCGGTGTTGCGTACAACACACGCTATCGCATTATTCAAAGAGAAGCGTACCGTAGAAGCTTGGGGTGTTACACATACTGAACATAATTGTAGAAGACAATTTTTTGAAAATCATTACACATGTTTAATTATTTAAGGTTTACATAAACATTTTTAAAATATCATTTTTCTAAAATTCATCAAAAATATGCATACTATATTTATTCGGTCATTTGAAAATTCATAAACATCATCATAAGAAGAAATCCCAATTTTTATTTAAAACAAAGGATTACACAAGGCAGTTACGGTCTACTTACATAGCCCCTTATCACACCATCATAGGACTTAAGTGTAAGGTGTCCTAAGGTAAGATAATCTGAGGGAGGCTTAGCCAACATCGCACGAGTAGTAATTTCTATCAGTTTGAACTTCTCGCAAAGGCGATTCCGTTCTAGCTTCACACGATGAAGTTAGGCTTGGGTTTGGTCCAGAGTAAAGCCCAGTGGTGCTACCTCCTTCCCAAGTTCTGTTAGATGGGCTTCGATCGGTCCAAGACTACTGGGTGAGGCCATCAAATCTTCTTTCTATAATAATTAACCAAGATTACTTGTATTTAGAGACAATAATCAAAATGTTTAGTTTCCAGCGGTTATATTGACCAATGGTCATATAACAGTCAAAACCCAACAGTCTCATTTTAATTATACTCATGTTATCAAATGAAACATTTTTGTTGAGTATAAAAATAAAATAAAATACACATAAAATTAGGAAACAAGATTCATTCAAAATTTCGGGTCGTTACAATCTTCCCCCCTTAAGAAATTGCATCCTCGCAATTTTTAAAATTGGGTTTTGAAATTTCATTGAAAGTCCCACATCGGAAAAAGAGTCAGTAACACTATTAGTTTAAAAGAAAGAAAAGGAAGTACAAAGGCGACCCGAGTTTACCCATACTAGGATTCCATGTAGGAAAACATGGACATGGAGGAGAAAACAAATGGTCACGTTCTAAAGGAGAGTGATAGAAAACATTATTAGGAGAAATTTAACCACCATAAAATACCAAAATTATGATGTGTGTAAGCGGTCTTTGATTACCTAGTAGGAAACGTAAACCAACAAAATTTTTGTTTTACGTTCCTTTTCATAATTTTGAGGAATTCATTTACAACATAGAACAAAAACATAAGGAAATATATCTACCTTCATGTAGAGTTTCATCTTTTAATAAGTTTCTACCAAAACTAATCTTTTCTCTAAACGATGAGCATTCAAAACTACTTGGTCTCATCAAAACACAAGAATCATCTTCTAGATAATCACATAATCCACAAAAGATCAACTATCTATTTCTTCTATCTTTAAACATTATCCCAAAAATAGAAAGGGTAAGGTAAAACAACTCTTCAAAAAGAAAGAATCCCATAGGAATGGAAACTACTTTTAAATCTTCAAAGTTCCATGGTACTACCCAAAGTTCATCATAGACCATCCCATAAATAACGGTCCTTAAGATTCCTCAAAATAAATCAAACTAAAATTGAAACCCAAATACAAGAAGGATTTGATAACATAGCCTTCCAAAATAAACTTCATTGTTCATCTCCAAACAACATCAACCACTCCTAACATCTTATAAAAAAGTATCTAACCTAAACATATTTTACCCAAGATAGGTTAATCATTCCCATAAGTAACCTAAATTACTATAAGTCCACCTTAAATTCATCGATTCTTCAAAATATAAGTCAACCTTACTTCTCAATGAAAATACCGTAGTAATCTATTTACCTCGATCATATAGGGTCCCCAAAATAGTGAACATCTTCCAAAATAATAATCATCTTTTAATCCCCTAATCATCTCTGTCATATTAATACGATAATCGTCAAATTTCCTATCACTTTGGTTTTTGGGACATGTTCTTCCATTTCCCACCATTAACTAAGAAAAGAAACTATAATTAGGGTCTTAAATACTTAGCCAATAATCATGAAAAGGAAACTTTAAGCATAAAAGGATAAACTTGTGGAATAAAATTATATCCTAACTTGTGATCCCCTAGGTTCCAATCTAGGTTATCCATGATTATATATTCTTATGTGAATCTTTATTTTATTTTATCTTTGTTCCTTTAATAATGGTTCATACTAAGCTTATGAATTTATCAAAGCATATCCCCCGGGAGTGTCATAACCAAGAGTGCAGCAAGGCCCATTCTCGTGTACCAGTTCCCGTTTGAGTCTAGCTCAAAGCGGTGTTTTTGGGATTTACCCCTATGTACATCTGTTCCATAGCCACCTCTAACTGCTCGTATCCAGACAGGTATGTATTTGCTTGGCAACCCATTACTCAATACTCACCAAAATACCAGGAAGATTTCCTATATATAAACTTTTCTATAGGATTCTTCCTAAAGTTTTCATATCCTAATTTCCACAAATAACTAAACCATCCTTTGATACCAACTATAGCATCCCGCCTTTTTATCACATAAACATTCATTACATTTGACAAAATCGAGGATCTTTAAGGTTTAGTGTCTTGGAAACCAGGAACTTAAAACATGAAAACATAAAACCTTCTTCTTAAAAACTTGAAACGATTCTCCTCATTTTCATCATAGGTTCATTACTACATCTCATAACCTGGGGACATACATCAAAATAAAGGGTGAGCAGAAGGCCCAGTAAGGGAAACAAGATAAACATTTTACATGTGAACTTGAGATACTTCAATAAGGTCATGAAAAGAACTTTAAGGTATGAGAAAGAAATCATGAGATATATCATAATAAAAATAACATTTTTCATAACTTTAAGATGTGGCTACAACATTTAATATTGACAATCATTTCGTTTCACCAAGTTCCATCCCCAAGGTGTCATTAAAAATTACCAAGGTTATTCACCAAGGTATCAGTCTAAAAAGCCATCTCTAGAGATTAAGTCTTTACCCAATGCATTGGAGCGCTATCTGGGTGCACCCTTGAAATGTCTTTATTATCATGTGGTCCACATATATCATAATAAATCATTTCATAAACAACCCATATAGCATAAAATAAATGGGTTTCATTTCATAATCATAACGTTTTAAAAACTGCTTTAATGACATGATCATTATGTCACTTTAAACCCAAGGAAAGGGAAAGCTGGTTTCATGTATGTAAATACCAGAATTTAAAATAGAACATTTTGATATATATGTGAATACCCCTATAGAAATAAGAGCTTTGAGTATTCACTTAATAAGATAAAATAATTTTGAGAAAAAGAGAGAGGCATTTTGAGACGAAAATTTTGCAGCATAACGGCTTTGTTAAAAGGTTTTAGAAAACATTGAAAAGAGAGGGGACATGGGTCACCCACTCAAAAATGATACATAAAACAGTATGGGAACAGAATATATAGTATTTAAGAACATGGTAATGAAATTTGAATGATATACCATATGAAACGAAGAACTTGAAAGGAAGACAAAAATAAGATTTCTCTTATGAGAATTTGGCAGCCTAACGGCGTCACTTAAAACTTCCAAAAATGGATTGACGAGATCAAATAGGGTCTCTCATAATATGAACATAAATGATCAGTATGATAGATATAGAGATCATATACCAATATAATAAAAAGTAACTTGAAAGACTTCACATGAAAGTAGATCTTGAAAACGAGAAGGGTGAAAGAACCTCTTAGAAATTCGGTAGCCTAACGGCGCCACTTAAACTTCAACAAAAATGAATTGATGTGATCAAATAGGGTCTATCATCATATGAACATAAAAGATCAGTATGATAGATATAGATATCATACCCCAACATAATAAAAAGGAACTTGATATACTTGACATGAAAATAGATCTTGAAAACGAGAAGGGTGAAAGAATCCCTTAAACATTCGGCAGCCTAACGGCGCCACTTAAAACTTCAAACTACTGAATTGAAGAGATAAAATAGGTTCTATCAACATATGAACATAAAATATCAGTATTATAGATTTAGAGATCATACCCCAACATAATAAAAAGGAACTTTCAAGACTTGACATGGAATTAGAACATTGAAAAAGGAGAAAGGTGAAAGAACCACTTAAACATTCGGCAGCCTAACGGCGCCACTTAAACTTCAACAAAAATTAATTGATGAGATCAAATAGGGTATCTCATAATATTAACATAAAATATCAGTATGATAGATATAGATATCATACCCCAACATAATAAAAAGAAACTTGAAAGACTTGACATGAAAGTAGATCTTGAAAACGAGAAGGGTGAAAGAATCCCTTAAAAATTCGGCAGTCTAACGGCACCACTTAAAACTTCAAAATACTGAATTGAAGAGATCAAATAAGGTCTCTCATCATATAAACATAAAATATCAGTATGATAGATTTATAGATCATAACCCAAAATAATAAAAAGTAACTTGAAATACTTTACATGAAAATAGATCTTGAAAAATGAGAAGGCAGAAAGAATCCGTTACAAAATTTTCGGCAGCCTAACGGCGCTGCTTAAAACATCATAAAACGTAATAATGAGAGTAATAGGGGATATCTCATTATATGAACATTAAAAGGGCATTAATAGGAGTATAAAAAAACATCCTTTAACATAAGAACATGGAGAATAAAAGAAATGACACAAAAGAGATTTCTTGAAAAGAAAGAGAGAGGTCGGATCCCTTACCTTAAAACGTAACTCTTAAAACTCAAAGGTTGGGACCTTGAGGGCTTGGGGGCACCTTGGAAGGACTCCTTGGGAGGTAATGAGACCAGAAATTAGTTTGGGAAGAGTGTGGAGTCGAAATGGATGAGAGGATGGCTTGGTATTTATAGGGAAAGTGAGGGGACAAGGCATTAATGGCCAAGGGACACCTCAAAAGTGGTTTTCTCATAACCATGTGCTCTACCAAGATATTTCTCATGAAGTTAGGACACATGGAGCCTCCAATACAATAATGCATCACCTTTGGTCAGACAACCCTTAAAATATCTCATGACATCACCATGACACAGTCATGATGTCATTAAACATACCGAAACCCTAAAACTGCTTTTTTTATTATTCATTGAAAATTCAACTTTCTCAGAAAAATCCCAAAATTTCACATTAAACAAATATCAATGCTCTGATTTCAAAAAGGAACTCCATTTTATAAAAATAATTTTCTAAATATTTTTAATTTAATTTTTAAATAAGAAACACTATTCACCTGAAAAAACTAATACTTGAATAATAATTTATGAAACCATTATTTAACCATTTTATTGAATCACATTACTTAATCAAGGTGACTAGATTATATTAATACTTTCTTTAAGTGATATTACTAATCCATTTGGTCACATTTCTAATCCTAAGCATAAAATCACTATTCATAATTTACTATTCATCAAAAATCAAGTTGATCTTATTAGACTCTAAATTTCGTACTGAACATAATTATAGAAGACCATTTTTTGAAAATCATTACACATTTTTAATTATTTAAGGTTTACATAAATTTTTTTAAAATATCCTTTTTCTAAAATTCATCAAAAATATGCATACTATTTTTATCCGGTCATTTGAAAATTCATAAACATCATCATAAGAAGAAATCCCAATTTTTATTTAAAACAAAGGATTACACAAGGCAGTTACGGTCTCCTTACATAGCCCCTTATCACACCAGCATAGGACCTAAGTGTAAGGTGTGCTAAGGTGAGAGAATCTGAGGGAGACTCAGCCAACATCACATGAGTAGTAATTTCTATCAGTTTGAACCTCTCGCAAAGGAGATTCCGTTCTAGCTTCACATGATGAAGTTTGGCTTGTGTTTGGTCCAAAGCAAAGCCCAGTGGTGCTACCTCCTTCCCAAGTTCTGTTAGATGGGCTTCGATCGGTCCAAGACTACTGGGTGAGGCCATCAAATCTTCTTTCTATATTAATTAACCAAGATTACTTGTATTTAGAGACAATAATCAAAACATTTAGTTTCCAGTGGTCATATTAACCAATGGTCATATAACAGTCAAAACCCAACAGTCTCATTTTAATTATACTCATGTTATCAAATGAAACATTTATGTTGAGTATAAAAATAAAATAAAATAACACATAAAATTAGGAAACAAGATTTATTCAAAATTTTGGGTCGTTACATATGTCCAAGAAGAAAATTTCAAATATAATTGATTCTAGAGTCAAATAACTCAATACTATTACATTGAATATTATAGAATAAATTATCCATGTCCAAAATATAAAAAACATCATATTCCCAATGTCATAAGACATTTCATCCGTGTATAAAGAATTACTCTTGTTCTTACTCACAAATAACAATTATTTTTTATACAATCAATACATATAAATAAAATTTATATTTATGGTTGGAACATAGTAATTGTTTTATAATTATATAATTAATACACTTTTCATATATAGATCATATATGCCTTTTTTAGTCCCAACTAGTGTGATTAAAAATAAAGAGGGGTGAATTTTCAGTCATGAAAAAATATAAGTACTTTATGTTAGGTCAAAATAACTATAGTGATAACTAAAGAGGGGGGTGAATTGTATTCTTTTAAGAATTTCAGAATTCTATCGATTCGCATAAACAGTAGATAGAGCTAGCGGTGTTTCTATAATAGAATATATATGTAGCGGATAATGAACAAAGAACAAGGCATTATAATTTATAGTGGTTCTGGGAACAAAGGTCCCCTAGTCCACTTCACCAATCACCCTCCCTACAGGCTTGATTAATTTCACTAGTAAGGTCCTCGTATCATAAGACAGATCCACAACTGAGTACAGGAAGTTGTTACCCTTACAAAAAAGGCTTACAGAATAGATCCTTCTGGTTATTTTATAGGGAACTAATAAAACTACAGCTTAGTGTGAGAAGATAATACTCCACCATGACTGAATATGAGTAGCTGAAACTCAAGATAAGATGAAGTTTGATGAAAAATAGATGTAGCTCGTATTTATAGCAGCACTCAACTGATAAAATATGAATCTTGCCTTCAGAAGAATGATAAACTATAAATATATCTGAAGAGATCCAGTTGCACGGAAGACCTTTGATTTTAAGAACAACAACAAAAACAGAGCATCATGTTTCCAGATTTGAGCATGTATATCTCCAAAACGTAGTCCTTGTTTCTGAGATTCTTGATTGTTGTACTATAGTACAAATAATTTGTACAAGAAATTTCAATACAACCAATAGATCTCCATATCTTCTTGAAAAATATCCAACACATAAAGATATATATAACAGTATATCTTGTAGGAGGATTTTTAGATCCACAAAAGATTCTTGATAAATTGAGTGAATTTTAATTCAAAGAATATAGCTTAGAATAGTCGTAACTTCCCTTAAGAATAGAAGAGAAAATATTTTCTATAAATGGATCTTTAAATCATTTAAAATGTGCTTTGGATCAATCAAAATTGAGCTTTAAATTGCTCTAACATTATGAAAAGGCTATTGAAAAATGCTTTGATAAAGATGTAAATTCAAATTTCTGATGTTGAAATGTCAAACATAAGGTTCCTTTACAAAATGAAAAAAATACAAAATGTAGGGTTTAACTTCATAAAGTAGGGTTGATGATCCATACGTTTATCCACATCATCGTAGATCTCTGAATGTAACATTGATTATCCATTCATCCAATTTTCCAAATGTATGGTTGACAACGTAAGGTTGGTCATAAAATTAAGGTTGATGATCCATATGTTTGTAAAGTTCGATACTTAAGTAGGGTTCTTTAACCATACTTTTTCTTTTTGAAAAACATAAGGTTCTTATCAAAATGTAATGTTCCTTAACAATACGTTTATTCAAATGTAATATTGTTTAACCATACGTGTTAATCCTTCATCATAAATGTAAGGTTTGTTCAATACATTACTTTTTTCAATGAACAATATTTCTAGTAAATAACAAATGGTGAATAGTGTTTCTCGAATACGCTTAAGCACATTCCAAGCACTTTAATTAATATTTCTCGCAAATAAATAGTTGAATATTATTTCAAGATAAGAATAATAAAGAATATAAATTTCCTAAAATACACTCAAAATAAAATCATTAGTAAAACAAACAAGTATATTTGTGAGCATCCAAATCATTAATATTTACAAAGAATTATTGAGACAATACATTCCAAAAAATATCCCCCTTTTGATGGTCACAAAACCCATAAATTAAAATTATAATCTTAGAAAAAATAATTTAGAATTTTGTAAACATTAAAAGAAATTCCTCCCAAAACAATTATTAATGATTTCGATAAAAGGGAAATATTTGAATTTCTCTTAAATAAAAGACATATTGTGTTTATCTAAATTTCTCCCCCTTTTTTCATACCAAAAATAAAATATAGAAACAGATTAAAACAAATTTAATATTAAAAATAATTATAAGTGAATGTTATAAGTAATGATAATGAATACAGAGAAATGGATTTTGGCTATCAGAAAAAATATAACATATAGATGGAAAACAAACTCATTGATTAATAAAGACAAGAATATAATAGAGTTTATAATCGCGAAACAAAAAATTTAATTACCATGGGTAAAGGTAGGAAAGAAAAATAAGAGTAAGGATTGGTTGTATGATAATTTTGTATGGCTTCAAACATGTCCTTCAGATCAGCCATCTGCAATCTGAGCTTCTTCATCAAACTGTCTCCTAGCTGGATTATCAACTACATATAATTTATTGAAATAAATATTCTCCACAATGTTTACTTTTAGAAACTCGTGAAGACTTTCCTATTACTTCATGAATATTCCTAGTTTCTTTGAAAACTTACTCAACATCAATCGAATAGTAGGCTCTCCCTAAGTTAACTGATCCATAAGAAATTTTTGATTTTCAAATAAAATAGATAGAGGAGAACTATTGCACTAAAGGTCTTGAAGTCAAATATTTATATATGCCATAACAGATATAATGGTCTGAAATCTTCTAATTAAATCTGGACTGGTTGTAGGGAAAGGATTAGATGCACCGGCCTGATTCACTGAACCTTCCACCGATTCAAACTGACTTCCTAAGTACCATTTTAATTCTTCAAAATATGATTTCAACATTGCTTCAGATATGATCTTTCCAATATAATTTAACATTTCTCTCTTGAAGGCATCAAAATCCCTTCTAGAAATAGTGTTCTCAGTAAGCTCTTGAATATTTTTCTTTTCACTTTCCAGTTCCTGCCGCAGATTGGCATTCTCTTTTTGAGACTTATTAAATTTTATCAAAAATTCTTCAACATGATGAGATAATAAATCAGATGTACCCTCATCTGCATTCATATCCTGATTTTTATTTTCAGTTAGTATGGGATCTTTCATTATTTTAAGTATAGATTCTTCACAATAAAATTATTGATTATCAAATACTTCAGTCTGTCCACCAGAAATATGATTTGACTGTCCCATAGTCTAATCCACCATTAAAGTTTAAATTTCTTTAACTGATTCTTGTAAAAGCTAAATTTCTTGAACAACTACTTATTCAGTAACTTCCTCATTGACAATATTAGATTGAAAATTTTTAGATTGAGTATTCTGTTCTTGAACTATTTACACTGTAAATCTCTCTACTAATGGTTCATTCTCAAAAGATACAAATTCAAGCTCTCTAGCTTGACTCTCCACCTGAACATCCTCTTCAATAACTATGTCTTCCAAATTAATTGATCATGTTGATTCTCTAAAAGCCAACAATTTCTCTTCAACTTGAGAAGCATCTCTTTTTCTGTGTCTTAGCACAAGTCCTTCCTGACTCTGCTCTTCCTCTTCTTCTTCTTCAGTGTTAAATCTAAGTCTTCTTTTAGATGGTTTTCAAGTTGCATTTGTTCGAGATTCAGCTACTCCCTCCTTTTTAACACCATATGTCTCCCCCTGAACAAAATCTTCTGAGCGTTGTTCTTCCTCTGCTCTAACAAGAAATATTTTTCCTTTCACAGTGCTACATAAAAATCCAAGTTTTCTTAATGTTCCAGAATTCAACACATTACTATGATGAAATTTTACTCTGGCTTCAACTAATATAATCATATATTTCATAAAAAAATACATGAAATTATTTATCCATATGGATAAAAATTCATTCTCACATATGGTTAGAAACAGTAATGAAGATATCTAAATAAATACCTTAGGAAATTTAATTTGATATCTCTTAAAAAAAGAAACATGATATACATGTATGGGTAAAGGATATTCTCCATTTCAGATATCCTTAGAATTATTCCAGTCTGAATAAATTTCACTAGAATATTATTGTTAGGTTCTAAATCCTTAAAAACATCTTTCGGATGTGTGTTGAGTTGAACAGAAAAGACATAATGTATTTGGAAGAATGTTCCTTATCTTCAATCGACTTGAGGTCAAAATGAAAAACTCCTTAATGTGGACAGTTCAAAATCTTCTCAACCTTAGTAGAAGAAATATAGAAATATCTATCTCCTATACTAGAAAAAATCACGTCCTCTGTATCTCCAAAACTAAACTAAACACTCTTATAAAAATAATTTAGTTCTACCTTATACAGAAACTCTGAGATGTTTTCATTAAAAGCTGTTTCAAGACCTTGAAAAGCCGTTGATATTTTAAGAGCAAGTTCGTCTGGTACAACCATTCTAGATTAATCACCTTTCCTTGAAGAATTTTTCTGCCTAAAATTCTTTGACGTTTTGGTTCACTTGCTTCTCCTTCTGGGATTCTCTATGTTTTCATCATTCTTGAAGATCTGAAAATTTAAGGTTTTCAGTTTCTTGGGTTTTGGAAGGATGAAGAGTGAGAGAATAGTAGAAATAGGTTTTTTTATTTAGGTAAACAAGATTTGGAAGACGAGGGGTTTGGAAAACGAACAGTTTCTGAAAAATAACATTTGTCCTCATTTCCTATGTTGTAGAGTAATTATGAAAAAAATTACACAATATAAATAGATTTAAGATAACATGTATTAACTGAAATACTATAAGATAAAACTAATAAAAGTAAATAAAATTTATAGAAATAAATTAGTCATGAATTAAATAAATAGATAAAATAAAATAAATAAAATAAAATAAAATAAAATAAAATAAATATTAAATTAAAAATTAAATAAACCTAACTCCCCCTTAATAAAATAAAAACAAGAAGTGGGAAAAGGTTTAGTAAAAATATCAGCTAATTGATATTTAGTGTTAATAAATTCTAAATATATATCCTTTTTGAGAACATGATCTCTTAGGAAACGATGTCTAATGTCAATATACTTAGTTATATAATGACTTATTGTATTTTTTTAAAAAATTTATAGCACTTGTATTATCACATAAAATAGGTGTATTATTAAAATTAATTCCAGAGTCTATTAGAGTTTTTTTATCTACATCAATTGTGCACAACAACTGCCTGCAGATAGATACTCTGCTTCAACTGTTGATAGTGAAACCGAGTGTTGCTTCTTACTTGACCATGACACTAACGATTTTCCTAAAAAGTGACAGGTTCCTGAAGTACTTTTTCTATCTAATCTACATCCTCCAAAATATGCATCTGAATATGATAATAAATTAAAATCATAAGTTTTTATATAGAGAATATATTGAGTAACTATTCCTTTTAAATATATAAAAATCCTTTTTACATCTCCAAGATGGGATTATTTTGGATTTGATTGAAATCTAGCACAAAGACATACTGAAAACATAATATCGGGTCTTCTAATAGTAATATATAGTAAACTTCCAATCATACCTCTATATAACTTGTTGTCCACTGGTTTTCTATCTTCATCCAAGTCAAGTTTAATATTTTTACACATGGGAGTTGAATATTTATTACTGTTTTCAAGATATAAAATTTTCAATAAATCAGTAATGTATTTATTTTATTTAATACATTTCAAAAATATTTTTGATAAATTTGAAATCCTAAAAATAAATTTAGTTCTCCCATCATACTCATTTCTAATTATTTTTGTATAAGTTCTAAAAAATCATTTCAATATTTTTTATTTTTTGATCCAAAAATAACATCATCAATATAGATTTGAACTAATAATAAATTTTGAAAACTATTTTCTTAAAGAGATTTGGGTCTGCCAAGCCAATAGTAAAACCATTTTTTAAAATAAATGAACTTAATCTTTCATACCAATATTTAGGTTATTGTTTAAGACCATTAAGAGCTTTAGTAAGTTTAAGAAAAAAATCTGGTTTTTGAGAATTTTCAAAACTAGTAGGTTTATCAACATAGACATCTTCCATTAAATATCCATTTAAAAAGGAAGATTTTACATCCATATGATATAATTTAAAGTTCATGTGAGATTCATGGGCTATAATAATTCTAATTGCTTCTATTCTAGCTATGGGAGCAAAGGTTTCATCATAATCTATACCTTCTCCTTGATTATACCATTTAGCTACTAGTCTATCTTTGTTTCTAGTTATATTTCCTTGATCATATTGTTTATTAAAAAAGACCCATTTAGTTCCTATAACTGGAAAATTCTATGGTCTTTCCACTAATTTCCATAATTTGTTTCTTTTAAATTGATTTAACTCTTCTTGCGTTGCTAATAACAAACTTTCATCTTCTAAGGCTTCTTCAAAAGACTTAGGCTCTAACTGATACAAAAAAGTAAAAAAATTCACTAGGTTTCCTACACTTCTTCTAGTTTTTGTTCCTATGTCTAGATCTCCTATAACAGTCTCTAAAGGGTGATTCTTCAAGATTTTAGAATTTCTAGGAAGAGAACTTTTAGTTTCATCAGTATCATGTTCTTCTGAACTAGACTGAATTTTATTTACATTTTAAAAAACATTTTTAAGTTATCAAGTCTCATGTTGTTAGAATTGTCAGATTTATCTGTTTGATTTTTCCTTTTATTAAAAGGATCAGTTTCATCAAACTTCACATGAACTAATTATTCAACAATACTTGACTTTTTATTAGATATTCTATAAGATTTAGAAGTTGCAGAATATCCTAAGAATATTCCTTCATCAGCTTTTGGATCGAACTTTCCAATATTATCCTTGGTGTTCAAGATATATACTTTGCATCCAAAAACCTTAAAGTACTTTACCTTAGGCTTTTTGTTATTACAAAGTTCATAAGGAGTATTTTTGAAAATAGATCGAATTAAAACTATATTTATAATATAGAATGTTGTGATTACAGCTTCTACCCAAATGTAGGTTAGAAGACTATATTAATTTAGCATTGTTCTAGCCATTTCTTGAATAGTTATGTTTCTTCTTTCAAAAACTCCATTTTTTGAGGTGTTCTTGGTGCAAATAAGGTGTGTTTAATACAAACATTTGCACAAAAATAATTGAATTCTTGATTCTAAAATTCTTCAACATGATCAATTCTTAATGAAATTATCTTAAAACCTTTTTCATTTTCAATACATTTTTAAAACCTTTCAAAAATAGAAAAAGATTCATTTTTTATTTTTATAAAATATACCGAAATAAATGTAGAATAACCATCAACTAAAACATATACATAATATTTACCATACAAACTTAATATTATGGATGGTCCAAAAAAATCCATATGAATAAGTTTTAGGGGCTTTGAAGTAGCAATTTTGTTAACACATTTGAAGGAAGATTTGTGTTGCTTGCCTATTTGGCAGGAATCACAGAATCTATCACTATCAAATCTACAACTAGGTAAATCTGAAACTAATTGTTTCTTAGATAAATTATGTAAAGAAAAATTATTACAATGACCAAGTATTCTATTCCAAATCCATGACTCATTTACATTATCAGTTAAATAGTTCACTTTCTATTTTCACAAATAATTTAAATCCAAAGTGTAGACATTATCTATTCGGGGTGATCTAAATTTAAGTAAACTATTTTTAAAAATAGAACAGTAGTTATTAGAAAAATCAATATAGTATCCATCACTACAAAGTTGAGATATACTTATCATATTGTGCTTCAATCCTTGTACATAGAGTAATTTATTAATTGACACAATATCTGGATCTCTAACTGTTTCGAGTCCAATAATATTTCCTTTGGTATTTTCACCGAAGGTGACTAGGCCTCCATCTATTTTAGTCAGAGTATAGAAATTTTATGAATTTCCACTCATATGTCTTGAATAGCCACTGTCCATATACCATATATTTTTCCTCTTCTATGGCCTATTACCTATAAGGTCAAATTAAACAAATATTTTTTTTGGTACCCATATCTTTTTGGGTCCATCAGTTTTAGCTATCAAAGACTTAGAAATCCAAATAGATCTACTTTGATCAGCACTGTTATAATTAAAATTAGATAAATTTTTTGAATAATGAACCTGTTTGACACTACCTAGTTGAGGTTTTCTTAAATAACAATCATTTTCATAATGTCCATTAGTACCACAATAAAGAAAATTGACAGTAGACATGATTTTTCTGTTAGAACCAGGAGAAAAATAGTTTTTTTTATAGTTTGGGTTTTTCACCCTTACTCCCTATACCAAATATTTCATTTTTAATTAAATTTTTACGAAGAATTTCATTTATAATGTTTTATCCTTTTTAAAATATAAGATATGTACTTTTATAAATTTCTACTTAATCCGGTAGTTTTTTAATCTTATTTTCATGGTCAGTAAAGTATGTAGTAGATGAACTAAATTTATCAATTAATTCTTGATGTTGTTTAAGTAAAGTATCCCTTTATCCTAAAATAGCATTATGAATATTTTTTAAAGATTTGTGTTTCTTTAATAGAGAGTCATATATTTCTTCTAGCATAGTGTAGAAGTCAGTCATTTTATCATTTGAGTAACTAGAATTAGAGTCAGATGAATAGTAGTTTTATACCTTTTCTTCTTTAGCCATAAAGCACAATTTTCTTTCATATTCGATTCTTCCTTATCTAAATCAGAGATTGATGAGCTGTTGGAGTCTTCAGAAACACTCCAAGTGGCCTTCATATCTCGTTTGTCCTTTTTCTCATAATCAACATTCTTCTGATATTTCTTTTCTATTTTTCCTTTCAATTGAGGACAATTAGGTCTTATATGACCCAATTTTTTGAATTCATAACATCTTAATTCCATTAAGTCTTTATTATCCTTTTTTATGTTCTTTCTGAATCCTTTATTATTTATATAAAATTTACTGAATTTTATAGCTATTTGAGCTAGCTCAACTTCTAAGTTAGATGAGTCTAAATTTCTTTCAACTTTTTTTAGTGTTCTATTCTACTTTTGGGATACAAATTTTAAATTAGTTTTATCCTTTTTTACTAGGAATTTGTGATCTTTAACTTTATCTTCCATTTAATTCTCATACATCATTAATGTTCCAATTAATTATCTAATTTTCAAATTCCTAACAACTGCTGATTAGCGAATTGCAGCAGAAATTCCATTCCACTTTACTGGTAGAACTCTTAGAACTTTCAAATCTTGATGAGGTTGACTTATAGGCTCACCTAAAGATGTTATATTATTAATAATTTTTGTTCTCATTCCATTCATCTGTGTGATTCTCTCTCCATTATACATTCTAAAAGTATCAAACTTTAGTTTCACTGTAGTATATCTCATTTGTCTAACATTGTCAGTACCTTCATAGGCTACTGCAATTGTTTGCCACATCTCATAGGATATTGGGAATTGTGATACATGGTTGAATTCATCTGGTCCAAGACCACAAATAATGTCATTCATTCCCTTCTAATTCATATCATATTTAGCCTCTATTGTAGTAGAACAAGTTTCATGTTTTTCAGGAATTGTGTAAGGAGTAAATTTTTTTTAGTATACTATAAATCCAAGATTTTTTAAGTAAATTATCATTCGTGACTTCCAACATCCATAACTCTCACCATTGAAATATGGAGCACGAACCATTGACATTCCTTGAGATACTCCATTTCCATCACTAATATAGATCTTATGCCTTTATCTTGTTATAGATCTGTTGAAAAGAATAACATATGATACCAAATGTCAGGTCGAAATAGCTATAGTGATAAAAAAAGAGTGGGTGGATTGTGTTCTTTTAATAATTTCATAATTCTGTCGATTCACATAAAAAGTATATAGAGCTATAGGTGTTTCTGTAAGAGAATATATATGCATCGTATAATGAATAGAGAACAAGGAACATCAATTTATAGTGGTTCAAGGCACAAAGGTCCCCTATTCCACTCCACCAATCACTCTCTGTGGGCTTGGTGAATTTAACTAGTAAGGTCCTCATATCATAAGATAGATCCAGAACTGAGTTCAGGCAGTTGTTACCCTTTCAAACAAAGGATTACAAAACAAATCCTTCTGGTTATTTTATAGGGAACCGATAAAACCACATCTTAGTGCTAGAATATGACACTCCACCATGACTGAATACGAGCAGCCAAAACTCAAGATAAGATGAAGTTTGATAAAAAAAACATGTGTAGCTCGTAGTTGCAGTAACACACAACTAATAAAATATGGATCTTTCATTTAGAAGAATAATAAACTTGAAATATATCTGAAGATGTCTAATTACATTGAAGATCTTTGATTTTAATAATAACAACAATAACAAAGCATCATGTTTCTAGATTTGAGCATGTATATCTCCAAAACATAGTCCTTGTTTCTGAGATGCTTGATCGTTGTAGTGTAGTAAAAATAATTTGTACAAGAAATATCAATACATCCAAGAGATATTCAGATCTTCATGAAAAATATCTGACATAGAAAGATTTATATAATAGTATATCTCGTATCATGTTTTTTAGATCCACAAAAGATGCCTGATAAATTGAGTGAATTTTAATTCAAAGAATACAACTCAGAGTAGTTGTAATTTCCCTTAAGAATAGTAGAGAAATCTATACTATAAACGTCTCTTTAAATTATTTAAAATGAGATTTGAATTAATAAAAATCAATATTTAAATTGCCCTGACATTCTTTAAAGACTATAGCAAAATGCTCTGATAAATACGTAAATTCAAGTTTCTGATGTTGAAATGTCAAACGTAAGGTTCCTTCTCAAAACAAAAAAAAATAACAAATGTAGGGTTTAACTTCATAACATAGGGTTGATGATCCATATGTTTATCCACATCAGCATAGATCTCTGAATGTAACATTGATTATCCATTTTTACACTTTTTCAAATGTAAGGTTGACAATATAAGGTTGATGATCCATAAGTTTTTAAAGTTCCATACTTATAAAGGGTTCTTTAACCATACTTTTTATTTCAAAAAACATAAGTTCCTTATCTAAACATAATGTTCCTTAACCATATGTTTATTCAAATGTAAGTTTGGTTAATCATATGTGATGATCCTTCATCATAAACATAAGGTTTGTTCCATACATTACTTTCTTCGATGAACAATATTTCCAGTAGGCAAAAAACAGTGAACAGTGTTTCCAGAATAGACTTAAGAGTGTTCTGGACACTTTAATGAATATTTCTCGCAAATATATAGTTCAAGATTATTTTGAGATAAGAATAATAAAGAATATAAATTTCCTAAAATAAACTCAAAATAAAATCATTAGTAAAACAAACAAGGGTATTTTTGGGCATCAAAAATAATTAATATTTATAGAATATTGTTGAGACAATACATTCCCAACACTTTAAACTATAATTTGTAATTAAGTGTATAAGATAAAACAATTCAACTTAACCAATATTGTAGTGATCATGAAGAGAGAAAGTAGTAAAGATAAAAAATAGAGCATAATATATTTATAGTAATTTAGGTCAAAATGATCTTGCATCTACTATATATAATTATAATCCTGGAGCATGGATATACACTAGATGTATGTAAATTGTGAACAAGATTTACAACTCTTACAATCCACATTTTGAAACCTAGAGTCACAAACCCTAATAACTTACCATTTACAGTTACAAACTAAAAATCAGACCTTAAAGGGTAAAGACCTAACCTAGAAATTTAAAGCAGTATCCCTAAACCTGTACTCTTTCCTTTTAAAATTATAGGATCATACAACATTTCCTTTTATGGTTTTAATAGAAACCTATGTATTAATTCCTGGTTAGGTAAGCATAACTGAACAAATATACCTTTTATGGGAGGTATAACCCATGAACATGCCCCAAAAAATTCAATACAAATAATAAAGTACGCTAAAATATGAAATCATTAGGATTATAATGATGGTTTTTTACCTTAAAAAATCTTTAGACCTTCATAGTAGATAAAACAATGTTTCTTAGGTAATACAACAAATACAATAAAAATAATTAATCCCAAATGTTTCATCACTTCTATTATATAGTGTAACCCTCATGTGTTTGTGTGAGAGTGATTCTAGTAGTTTAAACCTCTTTAAATAGAATAAAAAATAATGGATATTTTCTTCAAACAATATTCATGATAATACTCTTCAATGATAATATCACATGGGAATAGAATTAAATATTTCCACATGCTATAAGGCACAATCATTAATAATAATTATATCACTGTTAAATACTCTAATATTAATCATCATTTATTACTTTGAATAATCAATCTTTAATTTCCTTTAATACTCCCAATAAATACAAGACTAAATCCTTTCAAATTCCAAACATATTAGAATTTAAATAAAAAAATCTAGAAATATCACAATATTGATAATACAATCTCTTCAATATATTTTCACTACATATCTTAACATGGAATTCTGAAAGTAGTTTAACACCATGGTTCTTCTCAACATTACATTGCCTTCCTAATATAATCTCACATTAAATATTGATAATATGTTTCTTCCATAACATATTCTTTATGAAAAATATGAATATTACAATGTCTTCAGTATAGTTTTAACCATATAATAATATTATATATGTATTTCATCCAATAAATCATATAATCCTTTATAAAACTCTTTAAAACTAATTTAAAAAATAATCCTTATCATTAATATGTAATTACCAAACTAATAAAATATATAAATAATTTAAAACAATCAATAGTAATAAAAAATATCAAACTGATATGAAAACAGATCATCGAAATACTAATTATTTTGTCTCAAAGTCATATTCTTTTATTGATACTTTATAGTATGTTGGAATCATTGTAACCTTAATCTCAACCTTGATATAGCATTCTTACCTTAATATAATCTAGAGTTCCCTCTTTAGAATGTGTTGGAAATATCACCACCTTGAGATAAATCTCTTGCACAAGTAGAAATAAATAATACTCTATGAAATGATAATCCTTCACTTTACTTTCAAATATCTTTCTTCCAAATAATTTCCCATTTAATGTGTAATAGAAATTTTCTTAACTTCTAAATAACTATACACATAAGATAAATTTCTTATGAATGTAAAATTACTTTCCTTCATCTTTTGATCAATACTTTTCCAAATTTTATTACTTTAGAATCAATTCATAAGAGTAATATTTTAAAACATAAAAGTAAATATTCAAAACATAAGAGTTATTTCATCAAGTAAGATTCAATATACAAAACATAAGAGTAAAATACTTAGAATGAAAAATTAAATATTCTGAATGTAAGAGTCAATTCCTTTAGTGTCATGGTACTTCCATTAGCTTTAAATTCATCAATTTATAACATAAGACTTAATATATGAAATATAAGAGTTAAATAATTATAATGTAAAAGTAAATACTCCCAATGTAAGATTAAGTTCCTTTAACATAAAGGTACTTCCCTTATATATAATTCCAAATGTAAGAGTTATTACTTAACCAAAATCCAAAATGTGATAGTAGAGTAATATAGGTGCACGAGTCAATGACTTAGGAAAATAGTTATAATGCAGAATGTGAGAATATAAGAATAATAAAAATTAAATAAAGATAATGATAAATGATAAATAATAATGAAAGAATAATAATACACAAAATTCCCATAAAAATTACAACATTATTTTCTTCTATAAGCAATTTAAGCTTCAAATAGTGAATGTAGAACATTTTATTTCTTCTATCATTAAATATGTGAATAATAATAATAAATAACAATAATAAATAAATAATAAAAAAGTATAAACATAGTGAGAGGGATTAGTAATTGTTAAAACATAAGCAATGTATAAAGGTTCCATTCAATATTCTCTCTTTATTTGATGATAAAAAAACTTAAACATATTCTTTTGAATTACTAAAAAAACTCACCCCCACCCCCTTTTAATAATCAAAAATATAAAAAAAAGTTTATGAAATTTAAAAAAACTCACCCTCCAAAATTAAACACTCTCTCCCATAAAAAAAATAAAATTAATCATGCAAGAGTTAATAAAATTGAACATTTATCCTACTAAAAACACATAATATATAATATATACAGAAATATCAAAAACTCTATCATAGAAAAAAATATGTTTAAGATAAATATGAACATATTAAACATAAAAAACTTGCTCAATAGTTATAAGGATAATGAAACTAGCATTCTTAAATAGTGATATGTCAAGAGTTTTAAAATTTCGATCATAGCATAAAATATCAAAAGATTAAAAAAATAACTCCCACTAAACTCATTAATAATAAAAAATATAAACCAACTAATTAAGAAATAAATAAACAATAAATTCTCCCCCTTGATCAAAAAATTATCTCTCTAAAATAAAAAAAAATAAATGTGTTTTGAAGCCTTGCTGTATAAAACTATGAAAAATTCCTCTTGTAATAAATCATAAACTACAAGAAGACATGATAATATATTAAAATATTCAAATAATTATATATATATATTCAATGAATTAAATAATAACCAATAGTTTAGGCTTATTCCAATAAACCATATAATAAAATGTAAAATACATGCTCATTGGTTGAAAATAGAAACTAACAAATTTAAATGATCCTGCCAACATACCAAATGATAGAAATATAATAGGGTATGAATAATGGACATAAATACCTTATTACCAAGGAATATACATTAATTTAGGTCCAATCAGGTTAGAATAAGAACCTTTAGGAACCTACTGTGTGGAAGGGTTAGTAAATTTAATCTTGAAATAAGATTTAGATAAAAATGATTTCTTGTGGACAATAGATTGAACAAACCTCAAATAAAAATTAGATGCATTATGACCAAAATATACACACATAAATAGTTAACTAAAGACATACCTTCCTCTTTAAATTTAAAAAATATGTTTCTATAAATTGGAGGTAGTAGTCCACCATGAATAATTCAATTATTATATTTTTTCATCTTATTATTAGGCATCATCTTGACATGCATCTTTATTCCTTGATAAAAAGTTGACATATTCTACGTCAAACTTTCTATCTCAACTTTTAACTTATAATTATAAATTTTAATAGACTCCAAGTCATCACAAACTTTATCATTTGATCTAGAATTAGTATTTTGTATTTTTTTCATTCTCTTTAACTTTTCATTTTCCTTTTTAAGATTCAAGATTTCAAAATCGGCATTCTTTTTGTATTTAACCAAACTTTTTTATCCTTGTTTAGCTTCATGTAAGCATATCCAATTATAACAAAACTATCTTGTATCTCATCAGCCATATTTTCAAGCTCTTTAACACTAGGGCTAACATATTCATATTTAGTATTAGATCAGAATAAAAATTAGAACAACTTACTTTATCCATGTTTCCCATCAAAAATATATTTCTAATTTTCTTTATAGATTCCCCAAAAAAATCACTTTAAGAATGTGAGTGATAAAGTGAAAATCAAACCTTACTATATTTAGCCATAAAAAGGATTATTATCTTCCTTGTCACTTCCAAATTTATCGCTTTAATCTAAATTTTAATAATTAATCCATATAGTCATTGCTTTATTCTCTTTGTACTTATTATCCCTTCTTTTATTTGTCAACCTCGAACAAACAGGTTTGATGCATCCTTTGTTCCTATATTATTAACAAGTATGCTTTGAATTATTTGAATTTATATTCAAACTACCATGATATTTCATTCCCTATAGACTCTGTTCCTTTTCCTTTTTATTTGTTGGAAATTCCATTTCCATGGGTCCAAGATTCCTATAACTATAACATATGAGTATCTTATTTTCATCAAGCACCCCAAATTTTTCTCTTTTTACTTCTTTAAATGTTATTGACTTAATATATTTCCAAATTTCATGACTAAAATATCATCTACATATCTAATCAAAATCATTTCAAGAAAATGAGCAATAGATAACATTCATAACTTTAAAATTAAACTCATATCGAACAGAATCAAAACCTTTAAGATTAACTAGATTAGATTTTGGAAAAACATATGACCTTATCATAATATTCCAATATAAAATTTCAATTCTCTTGTGATAATATTTTATATGAATTTTCCTCTAAGAATACTTACTACCATTGAAATGTGGTCGTTGTATAGGATTCAATAAATTTTCATTATTAAATCAATTCATCAATGAAAAATATATTTCCCTTAGACTATTAATTCTAGGAAAAGGTCAACCACAGAAATATATAACATGATTAAAATTATAAAAATAAACGTTGATACTAATTGTTTGATCTCAACCAGATTTATGGAAAAGACAATAGGGGTGAATTTTCAATCTTAAACAAGATGATATACTTTAAACTATGATGTAAAATTCAAGGGATAAGTTAAAATAATTCAACTCATCCAATGTTGCAATGATTTTTAAGAGAGAAATATATAAATATAAATAATAGAGCACAAGAAATTTGTTAGTAGTTCATATGTAAATGATCCTACCTCTGCTATCCACACACACAACCCAAGATAATGGACATCCACTAGGTTTTTATCACTTTTTAATTAAAGGGACAACTCTTATAATGAATTTTTTTCAACATGGAGGCATAAACCTTAATCCATTTCCATTTACAGATAAAAACAAAAACCCAACCTTTATGGGTTTAAATCTAACCCAAATTTTCACAGTAATAGCCATAAAACTATAATCTTTCTTTTAAAAGTATAGGAACTACCAACATTTCCTTTTATAGGTTAATGTAAAACTTGTGACTTCATTTTTGGTTAGGTAATCATAACTAGAAAAACATATCATTTAAGGGAGGTATAACCCATGAGTGTTCCCCAAAACAAAACATTACCCCAAAAACAAGATACCACACTAAAGTTTGAAACATTTAAAGTGATGAAGGATATCGATGATGATTACTGGTATTTATAATAGGAAGCTTCGACCCTTCATGATAGATGAAATAATATATCTAGGGAAATCCAAAAAAGGTAGTATCAATAATTAAGATCAAATATTCTATCACTTCTATCATATAGTGTAACCATTTTGTGTGTGTGTGTGTGTGTGTATAATATCAGTAATTTTATCCTCTTTAAAATTAAAAAACAAAAAAAATTATATTATTCAAGTAATCTCTATGATAATACTATTAAATGATAATATCACAAGGTAATAACCTTAATTCTTGCTACAACCATTAAATCATGGTAATTAAAAATAATTATATCAATATTAAATAGTCACATAATAATTTTCATTTCTTACTCAGAATAATCAACTTTTCATTTATTTTAATTCTCTCAATAATCACATGAATAGATCATTTTAAATTCCAAACATATTTCAATTTGAATAAAAAATCTAAAAATGTCGCTATGTTAATAATATGTTCTCTTCAATGTATCTTTATGGAATCTCTTAACATGTAATTTTGAATGAAATTCAACCATATTTTTCTTCTTAACAATATTATATCTTTATAATAGTGTTCCACACTAAATCAGGATAATAAATTATTTCCTTACTATATCCTCATACAATGTCTAAATATTACATTGTCTTCAATATAATGTTAACCTCATCATAATAATGTATAAGTCTTTCATCCTATAAATTATTTAATCCTAAATAAAAATCTTAAAAACTAATTTAAATATAATCATTATAAATAATAATTAATTTCCAAAATGATAAAATAGAATGAACAATTCGTAATAATGAACAAAAATTAGAAATATCAAATTGATAAGAAAACTGATCATCATAATGTCAATTATGTTGGATCAATTTGGTATTCTCAATTTAATACTTTAGAGTACGTTGGTACCATCATAACCTTAAGTTTAGACTTGAAATAGGATTATTCCCTTCACATTATCTGGAGTCTGCTCTTGACAATGTGTTGGACGTATTTTCACCTTGGTCTGAAGCTATTGAACATGTAGAAATAAACAATACTCCATGGTGTGATAATATTTCACTTAACATATGAATATATATTTTTGAATCACTTCCCATATAATGTGTTTGATCCATTTCCTTAACTTATGAACAACTATAAATGTAAGAGTAATCTCATATGAACATAAAAGTAAATTTTTTTATCTTTATATCAATAATTTTTAAAATTCTAAAACTACATAATCAATACATAAGAGTAGTCTTAAAAAACAAAAAATTAAATATTCAAAACATAAGATTCATTGCATAACATAAGATAAAATATACAAAATGTAAGAGTAAAATAATTAGAATTTAAAAGTAAATCCTCTTAATGTAAGATTCAATTCTATTAGGTCCTTAAGGGATGATAGAAATGGCAAAAAGGTGGGTGAATTTCATTTTTTTAAAATTAATCAAAGTTTTAACTTTAAATATAGAAATTGATTAGTCCAAGAATTAAATAATTCAACAATAACTAATATATTTAAAGACAAAATAAAATTTGTAAAATAAAATTTTGAACAAAAATATTTTTTATAGTAGTTTGAATCAACGTGATCCTATGTATACTCTTCACACTCTCAAACGCAAAGAGTATGAAACCCAATATAAAAATAAAATGGCTTTTGAAGGGGATTCACTACCCTTTACAACCTGAATTTTTCACACCTATATTCACAACCCAGAACCCATTGTCTTTTTTAGTTTCAAATAAAAACCCATACTTTTATAGGAGAATACTCAACCTACACTCTTAAAGGAGAAGTTCTAACCTATGATATTTTTTGGATTAAGTAAAATCTAGTCTTTTAATAGTGAATAAAAACCAATCTGTTATGGGTTTAGACCTAGTCCTAGATGTTTAATGATAGTCTATAACCTATAAAAATATAACAAGTAAACCCATGACAACCCAACATAGTGTTAAAAAACCTACTGGTCATTACGAATAAAAAACATTGCCAATATGAATAGTGGTATAAGGTCTTTCTTGATGATAATGAAGAAGATACAAGGTAAAACATCCTATAAAGAGAAAAATAATTTAATGTTATGGGGATTAGTTTCATACTTTTTAGTACAGTATGAAAAATCATGTCCTTGTATATCATATCTCACATACACTTACATTACATGCATTGACCCCTTTAAATAAACAAAACTTCAAGGAATATTTTTCTTATTTTCAAAGTTCATGATCATTGGGCATAAATGCAAGGATAATATTCATGAGGGTAGAGGATATAATTTCTTTCAAAACTCATAAATGCATTTATTTGACCATAAATACCAATAATAAAATCTTTATGTGGTATGATTTCATAAATTCTTCGACACTCTATAAAATATATAACTTTGTTAAAATAATAAATGATAAAACCATTAAAATGTTTCAAAATAATCCCTAAAAATCATGCATGAATAATTCCCTTTAATATTCCAAATGATTTTAATTTTTAATTTTTTATAATCATAAAAATAGTTGAAAGCGGTATCCAGATTAGATCCACAAATAACATAACATGAAAATCTTCCATGAATTCCAACCATGGAGAAGCATCCAACTCCAAGCCATTTTGATAACCATGAATAGAAAACAACTTTTATTATATCAGAACAGTCATCATGGTGCTTTTAAAAAACTCATGTAAGCCACGGTCACCGCCACTATGGTGTGGTGAACAAGTATTGGCCATTTTGAGAGTCCAAATCATGGATAAAAATACACTATGACATATACTTCCTCCATAAATTTTGTAAAAAAAATTCCAAAATCATTTTTCAAGTTACCTATATAATTAATATTAATTTATTTAATAAAAATATAGATAAAAACAATTGATAAGATCATGCAGAAAAATAAAATTCCAAAATAGATGTAAAATATAGCATGTTTCCAAACCATATATGTGTAATGGAAGTTTACATCTCCTATGTTAAGGTATGTTTCACATCTATATAAAGGTAGGTGTAATGTGCTATGTAAAGTTAAGGGCAATGTGTTGTGTAAATTTAATTTCAATGTTCTACGTAAAGTTAGTTTTAAATGTTGCGTAAAGGTAACATGGAATACTCACAACATAAAGATAAGAATTTTAAATTGTACAAAGGTAACTTAAAAAATAGATAAGTTGTATAAAGTTCAAATATAATTCCATCTTTATAAATAAATGAAAACAAATTTAGTCTACATAATGGTAAAATCATATTTCTATATAAATTAAAACTATAACTAAGAATATAAAATCTCTATGTAAGGTTAAAGAAAATTTTAAACTAGTTATGTAAGGGTAATCCATACTTTTTAAAAGTATGGTTTTATGATCAGTATTTAATGGGGTGCTTAAAAAAATTAATCGAAGTAAATGTAGTAGTAGTGTGACTCAGGTTTTTCTCCATAGAGTATGGTGTTATTGGCGTGTTTCTCCTTTTTCTATGGGTTCAATTGGTGAAAATAGAAATAGAAGTAATTTGGGTTAGTTTTTAAATTCGATTTTAAAAGAAGTTTCCTAACCTCAAATCATCCCCTTATCTTTCCTATTAAATCATTATTCCAATTTATACTCTCATGTTTTCTTTTTAATCAAGAAAAATCTCACTTGATTACCCTCACCTGGGATTTTTGGTTTAACTATAGAGATTCAATGTCCACTAAAACCTCTAATCTCCCATTTCCTAGCAATAAAAGATATCCAATTACACTTAAGTCAACCCACCACTCATGATCGCAAGTAATGGAGATGATCTATGTGACCTGTGTGTGTGATCCAATGAATAAGGGTAGAAAAATTCAAGGTGCAGGAAATAAGGAAATATCCTATTATCTATATAGTTTGAATAAATCCAGAGATCAACAGAAGAAATTTTTTCATTAAAATGTAGAATTCATTAACTATGGAGAGGGGGAATATACTTGGATCATCCACTAATGGATTAATTTTCCATCACTGGAGTTACTATAAAAATAAATGAATGAAAGCAACAAACTAAGAGAAAATAGGAAGATATAGCAGCAATATCCTTCTTGGATGACCACAGGAAAAAAACACCCTTCTCCAATGAATAGTTACCCTTATTTGTAGAGGAATGTTCTAAGTTCTTCTATTTTCCTTCATTGACAACATGGATAAAACAATTTCAATTCTAATAAACCCAGAAAGCCTAAATTGTTCCTCAAATTCTACACCAAATTCCTTCTCTCCAGATCATTGGCACATGCACCACTCGATGGTCAGGATTTCTTCGAATTAGTGTACTTGAATATTTTTGAGTAAATAATTGTCCTCCCATGATCAGTATTTGTATTCCTTCATGAATTATTGAAGATAAATTATTCTCTTCTCCATAGCTTTACTAGATGTATAATTTTACTTGGGGGAAGGAGATAATATTTTTTCTTGGACAAGGATTTTGATTTTAAGTGGAATTGGAATGGCCTTATACATCATCAAAATTGGGCATTAAAATCTTAGATATAGGCCTTCTTGAGCTCGGGTGTTCCTAGGTGTTTAAATTGGTCCTACCTATTCTCTGACTTCAATGTCATCTTTGATTTCTTCAAGCTCTTTTTTTCTATTTCTGTATCTGAAAATTCAATCGTCATGTAGTTTCATTAAATCTTCTCATTGGTAGTACATCTTCTTCAAACTATACTTGGCCTCAAATGATTATTCTTAAAATTGTTTGAGCTCTGTTTTTTTTTTTTTTGAATGTCTTCATTGGATACGTCAGAAACTTGGTATGCTCACTGTTCAAATTTTAATCAACCAGTTGTAGTATCAAATCACTCCCAATTTGAAACTATGGTATTAAATTAGTGAATCAAATTCTAGTGTCAATATTCAAAAATTCTTCTTAACTCATCTCCTTTTATAGATCTTTCTATGCATGTGATGATAAACTTCACCCATTAATTGAGAATGAATTTCATCAAGAATATTATGGGAATTAATCAGTGAAATTTCAGCCATATCCATGGGGGAAAATGAGGTCCACCTCCATATTTAATCCTAAAAATGGGACAAAATTTTGGAAAAAATAATCAGGTTGACTCGAATTGGGTCCTTCTACCCTAACAGAAACTTTAGGTTCCCTCTTCTTGTATGGAAAGATTTATCAAGTCCAGTCAGTCAGGGCATGGGTATTCCTCAAGTTATGATCGTTCGATCATCATTTGGTTTGGATGTCTAAATTTTGTGAATTTATTACATATAAAATCAATCACATAGTGTGGGTTGATGAGTGGGGATGTCTCGAGGCTTCTATGGTTCTTATTTAGTTTTCCCAGCTTCAAAAGATAGGGAAAGGTGGTGTTGGCATCTAGTTTGATATCTATAGGTTAGAGTAGCTATATCTATCAAGGATGCCTTCTTTTTTAATCTAAGAGTGGGTCTTATTTCATGGTCACACACATTAGTTCAGTGCCTGGAAATTTTGGTTCTCATCGATAGGCACAATGACGGATCTGCATTGGGATCTTCTTCTTATGCTTGGTATCTTCAAATGATAGAACATATCAGTGTGCATCGACAATCAGATCATGTGTTCATCCTCGCTCAGTCATCATCTTTGATCAAAAATTGATGTTCCATTTTCTTCTACATGGTGGTCATCATCTTCACAGGCGTCATGCATCCAAAGGAAGATTTCAGTTCATCTTAGTCGTGAGAGTTCTTCAAGATCAGGTCCTAAATCGAGCTTATCACTATCAAGCTTTGGGGTTCATCTTATATCATAAATGATGGATCTTAGTTCCAATAGAATGTGTGGCTTTGGTTTGATTTTCTTAGTTCTTCTAGCTTCAGTCATTTGAGCTTCATATTTATTTTGGTTGGGTCGATTTTGTGAGATTCAAGTGTTTCCTTCATTGCTTTGAGCATGGTCGATCGACATTTTAGGTGTGCTCGATCAAGAATGGGGGATGGTCAATCAAAAATGGGGGATGATTGATCTGCATTTGAGCTAAGTTTTCTATTTTTCAATTACTCAAGGTCTCGGGTTGGGAATTTTATATAAAATTCATGCACGACCACCTGGAACCAGGATTGGCCTGGGAAATCTTGTTGCCCGAGAGAAATTATAAAAATGTTACCCTTCAAATATGAGTGCTTACATGATTAGACTAGATAAAACCACATCAAAGTCCATACTTTATGGACCAAAATTTATAAACCCATTTGAAATCACATTACATGCAAGATTCAAAAAATAATTTCATTCTGCATGCGGATCAATCGACATGTTGGCCCGGTTGATATTAAAAAAGTGAAAAAAAATACGAAAATCTATATATGTTAAGTGCGCCCTTATTTCTTGAAAAACTACTAAAAAATGTCAAAAAAGGCTTTAAATTGTATAAAAATAGCTTTCTTCTATAAATGTCAATTGAACTTAAACAAGGCCAAACAACCATTTTTGCTAAAAGAACAAAACTATAAATTTTTTAACCTTTGAAACCACTTCAAAACAAATCAAAAAAATTTATTAATGTTTGTAAAAACTGATCTATTAGTCCTTTGAAAAAAAACATGAAAAGAGGTCCAGACATACAAATAAATCATTTAAAATCAACATGTGATCTTTTATACACTGTCAACCTAAATTAATGCCAAAAAATGATTTAAATAATTAAAATTTGATCTATTTAACAATGAAAAGTAAGTTCTAAACATAGTTTAATGGTATTTTATATAAAAAATAAAAAATTGCAGACTTTCTATCTATAAAAAAATATAAAAAAATTAAACAAAACAATTAATAAAAATAAAATAAAAATAAAATGACAATTAAAAATGATTATAAAAAACATTAATTAACTATGGAAACATCACAAATTTCAATTGAGGCGCATAAATTTCAATTAAAATGGGCAAAGAACCAATGAATCTGCAGTTTAGATAATTTCTGAAAATTAAACAAAAAAAATAAAAAAAAATAAAAAAAATGATAATTAAAATTTGATTACTAAAAACCACCATAATTACCTATGGAAAAATTTCAAATTGCAATTGAGATGGGAATATTCTAAATGAGATGAGCATGACACCAATGAACGCACAATTTAGATAATTTTTGAAAATTAAACAAAATGATTAATAAAAATAAAATAATAAAAATTATAACTAATAATTAATTATAAAAAACTATAATTACCTATATACATATTGAAAATTTAGATTGAGGGGAAAATTGAAATTAAGCCTAAAATCTAAATATTTTTTGAAAATTAAACAAAACAACTAATACAAATAAAAAAATATAATAAATTATAAAAAAACTAGTAATGTTTTACCTCGATCGGTCGGCCAACAGAAGAGGGAGGGGAGCGATCTTAGATGATAGTCGGTACTGGCAGTTGGCAGGTGAGGATAGGTGCGCGCGAGAGCGAGGGAGGGAGAAGGCAGTGTGGGTAGGGGTTGTCATCATGCTGGTGAGGCTACAACATCAGGCAAGTGTGGGGGTGTCATGTGAGACCAGGAGGGGAGAAGAGTTGGGGGGGGTGTTGCTGCATCATGCAATACAAGGAGAGGAGGGGAGAAGAGTGTGGGGAATCGTGCATGAGATCAGGAGGTAAGTGTGTGGGAGCCTGGGATGGGAGAACATCAAAGGCAAGGCGAGGTGAGAGCGCAGCGGCGGGGATGAAAAAAAGGGTAAGTTAGGGCTGGAGTGTGGGAGGGAGGGGTGGGTAAATTTGTTGCCCCAATTGGGCCTCTCTATTTTTAATGACTCAAAAATCATGTCAAATCATGTTAAATCTTGTTTAATCGTGTCTCAAGTTTTAAGTTCAAATAATATTAATTATGATTATCTATGTTCAGCTATAAGTTTAACAAATTCTGTTAATGTTTATAATATAAGATAGGCAAATAGAAAAAAATGGCCAAGTATGAGTCACTGATATCATGACTCATCGATAGAAGTATGAGCTACTGACAGACGAGTCACTGATAGAAGTATGAGCTACCGAAAAATGAGTCACCGATAGAAGTATGAGCTATCAACAAATGATTCACTGACAGAAGTATGAGCTACCGATAGGTTGAGTCAACGATACAAGTCTGAGTCACCGATAGTCTGACTTACCGATAGAACAACTCTCTGACAGCAATGAGTCATCGAAATTGGACATACTGATGGAAGGACCCATCGATAGACCTACCTACCGATGGAAGGACCTACCGACAGAACTACCTTCCAATAGAAGTACCTACCGATGGAAGGACCTACCAACATACCTACCTACAGAGAGAAGGACCTACCAACACATCAACCTACTGACAGAAGAACCTACTGACAGAATGACCTACCAATCAACCTTAGAAAAATTTCTTTACTCTTAAATTCAAAATTAATTATAATGGTGATATTTATGAAACTTAGTTTTTTCTATTATATTAATGACCTTTTCTATCTTTTGTAGACATTTTTAGAGACCAGTACGAGGTATGAGGTACCTGCACAAGATAGAGAACATGCCTATTGTCGACCTTTGCAGTATATAAAGAAATCACCTAAAAAAATGCAGAAAACATATAGAGATAACTTACAAGGTGGAGAAAATCTTATACAATAAGAGCACTCATTCTTGTTAACTGTGAACAAGGAATGATTTGTTACAAACCAAAAATCCCAACACCCTTGCTGCAACACACCCTAGTGAAGATCACCTTTGAGGAGAATCTCACCTCACTGAAAACCAGAACACAAAGCATCCACGACACTCTATTTTGGTGTTTGTTTATAAAAGTGGACTCGAGTTTCACATATGCTACACCTAATAAGTCCATAATCTTCAAACACATCGCACAGATCTTTCTAAAACTTTTCTCATTATTTTTGCTCTATTGTTCACATTCTTATTACTTTTCGAGTAGTGTGTGTTTCTGTATCACAAACACATACTGTCTCCTGAGCTAAGCTAGAAGATACAATATATCTTTAATCTCTCACTAATTTAAACAATTTTTACCCATGTATAACTGTGGAAGAGGTCCCTTTGTGTCTTTTTTGTATTTTGTTTCCCATTAATAACTGTGGTAGATGTCTAGTTGACCTGGACAACCTTGTGTGTTTTTGTGAACCCCGATCCAGGGTGTGGACCAATTTTATTAATATAAACTGCTTGGTGGCTAGTGATAACCAAGTGGATAGGACTAGGTATCTTCTTGATACATAACCTCTTATTTTTATCCGTTGTGTTTTTCAAATTTAGTTTTCTTTGTTTTCACATATATTTTAAAGAGATAAATATTAATTTGATAGTTAATCTTAGTTAGTGTTTATAACTATTTTTGATTTAGTAAATTACATTCAAAAGTTATATCAATATTTCAAATTACTGTAACTCAGAATTAATCAATATTTTGAGAAATTAATTGAATATTCAAAACTCTTATAAATCTGCTACTTTGGTTAACTAGATTGTTTATACTTTAAATTGGGGGAATTTATGAGTAAGGTTTTTAACATAAATTTTGATAGGAAATCGATTCACCCCCCACCCCCCCCCCCTCTTGAGTGTCCTACTCCAAACAACATTTGGTATCATAGGATTGTTTTTAATCTTCTATTTTCAAATTTTTCATATATTTTTGAAATATTTTCAACTGTGATTTTAGTTGTGTTTTAAAGATCTCTAAATTTATGTTAGTTTTAAATTTTTAGCTCTTTAAAAATCTATTCTTTATTCTTTATTATGGATAATAGATTGGAATTTAATGCTACCAATAGACCTTTATTTTTTTTAATGGAACAAACTATGCTTCGTTGAAAATTAGGATGAAAATTCATTTAAAAAGCATGGGTTTTGAAATTTGGTCTTCAATTATAGATGAATATAAGATTTCTGTTACTGCCTGAAATACATGGGATGACCCAACTAAGGCATCTTATAATAATAACTGCAAAGTAAGTAATGCCTTATATTATTCCTTAGAAGATGAATAATTCAATAGGATTTTTTTATGTAAAACAGCCCATGAAATTTGGGATACTTTAGCTGTTTCACATGAAGCAACCACAAATGTTAAGGAAATGAGACTCAATACATATACTATTAAATATGATAACTTAAAAATGAATCATGATGAACCTATCTCTGATATGTATCTCATGTTTAATGAAATTTTAAATACTATGATCTCTCAGGGAAAGGATTTTATAGCTAAGGAACAAATCATGTGAATTCTCATATGTCTACTAAACAAATGGAGAGGAACCTCAGTGTCAATTAAATAACCATGTGATATTATTAAGTTTCCATTAAAGGATTTGATAGGTAATATGATGATTTATGAGGAATAACTGAAGGTCAACAAAGAAGAGGATAATAGACCAAAGAGAAAGTCAGTGGCTTTCAAGACCACTACTTCTAAACACAAAGAAAAGAAGAAGGCCCAAACTCATTATGACACTTCAAGTAATGAATAATAATTGTATAATAGTGATGAAGATGTGTATCAATTATCCAGAAGGATTAAAAAAAATTACATAAATAAGAAGTTCGTTAGGAATCCTAACTAGAAAGGAAAGTATGACTACAAGGGAAACTAGAAAAAGGACTATGAGAGAGGTGATAACTCTAATGAGAGTCTGTTATGAATGTAAGAGAATAGGACATGTAAAGACAGACTGTCTTAAGTTAACATAAAAGAAGAAATATGAGGACAAAGATAAGAGGTACAAGAATACAATGAAGGCCACCTAAAGTGATTCTAAGGATATATCTAGTGAGTCAGATTCTTCACATGATGAGAAAGGTGACAAAGCTAATATGTGCTTTATGAAAAACACTTTTCAGGTAACCCTTGAATCTCCTATACAAAATTCCTAATATTCTAGAGATGAATCAGATTCTGAAAAAATGAAAAATGAGGAAATTTTTTAGTACAAAAAATGCTTGATGACACATACAATGAATTAAAAGACAAATATAAAGTTTTGAAAACCCAATATGCTCTCACATCTACTATTAAATATGAGATTACTATAGAGAAAAAAGAAAAATACTCAATTACTTAAAGAAAATTATGATCTTAAATTATCAAATGAGCAGTTGAAAAAGGACTTATAAAATTTTACCAATTGAAAGAACACTCTAACTAAAATGTTTGGTAAATAGGTTGCAGAAAATATGATACTGGTATAGGTTATCAACCAGGACAAAGAAACTTTTTTAAAAATAATTTTTCATCAAAATCTGGAAAATTAGGCTTTGTACCTAGATTTGAAAGATCTGTTGTAAGTTCCAGTAATGGAAAATCTTTTACTGCTTCTAATTTTTTCAAACCAAAAAGAGATTATTTTTTCAATATTTTAAAAAGTGTTTATAGGAAACCCATAAAGAAAGTATGGGTTCCCAAAGAATTAATTACAAATATTACTGGACCTAAGCAATTTTGGGTACCAAAATATTTTCTTGTTTGAATTTGCTTTGTAGGAAGAATCCTTGAAGAGCTCCTATAAAAGCTTATGGTACATGGATAGTGGATATTAAAGACACATGACAGGGGAATACATGAGCTTCAAGAATCTTATAAAGACTGATGGTGGGAATTTCAATTTTGGTAACAATGCTAAAGTAAAAATAATTGGCCTTATCCAAATTGGTAACACTAATTCAATTTTAATTTCCAAAGTACTTTTTGTTGATGGATTCAAGTATAATCTGCTCAGTATCTCTCAGTTATGTGATGATGGTTTCAATGTTAAATTTAAAATGCATGTAATGTGTTTAATTCAAAAAATGAGTTAGTTTTATTGCTTTTAGAAATGATAATTTTTATGTTGTGAACTTGGATTCCTTAGTTTCTCAAAAAAATCTTACTTAAGTGTTTTTCATAAAGAATCATGGTTTTGGAATATAATATTAAGTCACTATAACACTCACTCATTTATAAATCTTGCAAGGAAATGTTTATTCAAGTATCTACCCAAACTAGAATTTCCAGACAATAAAGTATGCAATCCTTGTCAAAAGGGAAAACAACAAAAAATATCTTTCAAATCAAAAAAAAGTTTCAACTTCTCAACCACTTGAGTAGGTTCACATGTATTTGTTTGGACTATATAGTGTTTCAAGTCTTAATGGGAAGCACTATGTCTATGTTCTTGTAGATTACTCCTCTAGGTATACTTGGACCTTCTTTTTAGATCACAATATTGAACCCTATTCTTACGTCACCAAGTATGCTTTATTTTTAGAGAACCTAAGTGGTATTAGGATAAAAACGTTAAGGAGTGACCATGGCTATGAGTTTGAGAACTAAGAGTATGAATCTTTTTACTCACAAAATTTCTATAGTCATAACTTCTCTGCTTCTAGGAAACCCCAGTAGAATGCAGTTATGGAAAGAAGGAATATAACCTGACAAGAAATAGCTCAAAAAATTCTTAATGAGTATGACTTACCTATTTATTTTGGGGTTGAAGCTTTAAATACAACTAGTTATATAATTAATAGAGTCTTAATCAGACCAATTCTTAAGAAAACTCCCTATGAGATATGGAAAAATAGGAAACCCAAAGTTAGATACTTTAAAGTTTTTGGTTGTAAGGTTTATATTCTCAATACTAAGGACAATATTGACAAATTATCAATACAAAAGTGATGAAGTAATTTTCCTAGGTTACTCAACCTCTAGTAAAGTATATATAGTTTATAACAAAAGAACCAAATGTGTGGAATAATCTATATATGTTAAATCTTATGAAACATATCCATATGAACCTAAAACCTCTCTTGAAAATATTGAGGATAATTTTTCCAATCTAGGCATTAATGCCAAATCTGTTGACCCTACTATTAAGCAATCTGTTAAATCCTCTAGTTTTGGAAAATCTTCAGACTCTAATCATAGTGATCCTGAACCAACAGATGAACCTAAAATAACTAGTCCTTCCTTTTCTAGATCTGTTAGAACCCTTAAGAACCATCTCTTTGATGTTGTAGTTAGAGACTTAGATAAAGGGACACAGACTAGATATTCTCTTAGGAACTAGGTTGAACATCAAGACTTCTTTTCAGAGATTGAAACTAAAAACATTAATGATGAAATCAATGATGAATTTTGGGTGATGTCTATGCAAGAATATTTGAATCAGTTTGAAAGAAATAAAGTTTTTAAAATAGTGGATAAATCTAAAGACACCCTGACTATAGGCACTAAGTGGTTATTTAGAAATAAAGTAGATGAAGCAGGTAACATAGTGTGGAATAAGGCCAGACTAGTTGTAGAAGGATATAGTCAAGAGGAAGGCATTGACTATGAAGAAACCTTTGCACCAGTTTCTAGAATTTAAGCCATTATAATTCTTCTAGAATATGAATCTCATCTCAATTTCAAACTATATCAAATGGATATTAAAAGTGCATTATTAAATGGGTATATAGTTGATGATGCTTTTGTTGAAAAACCCCTTGGTTTTACAAACCCTGATTTTCCAAATCATGATTTTAAGTTAACAAAGGATTTATATGGTTTAAAACAGGCTCTAAGATTTTGGTATAATAGGCTAAGTACTTTTCCTATTTCTAAAGGTTTTAAAAAAGGTATATATGATCCTAATATATTTATAAAAATAATTTATAATGATATGTTAGTAGTTAAAATCTATGTTTATGACATTATTTTTGGATTTTCAATGAAGTATTTATATATTAATTTTTCAAAAATGATGCAAAGTGAATTTTAAATGAGTTTAATGGGAAAACCAAACTTCTTTCTTGGATTTCAAATATTTCAAAATAAAAAAGGTATTATTTTAAATAAAAATAAATTTACTAAATATATTTTAAAATTTTTGGGATTTGATAGTACAAAAAGTAGTTATACTCTAATGAGTGCCACCTGTAAGTAGGACCTTGATGAAAATTGTAAATCTGTTGATCAAAAAAATTATATAGGGATGATTGGAAGTCTACTTTACTTGAATTCTAGCTAGCCTAATATTATGTTTAGTGTATGTATGTGTGCTTGTTTTCATGAAAACTCCAAATAATATTATTTAAATGTTGTTAAAAGAATTTTCATATACCTCAAGTATACTACCAACTTATGATTTTTCTAACCTATAGGACAAGAATTTGATTTAGTTAGTTAGCCAGATACTGATTTTGGTGGTTTTAAGTTAGATAGAAAAATAACCTCTGAAACATGTCATTTTTTGGCCAAGTCTCTAGTATCATGGTGTAGTAAAAAAGCATAATTTTGTTTCATCATCTATTGTTCAGGCTGAATACATAGTTTCTAGTAGTTGTTGTGCTTAGATTTTTTGGATGAAACACACTTTTCTTGATTATGGATATAATTTTAGACATGTACCTATAAAATGTGACAATACAAGTGCTATTAACATATAAAAGAATCATATTTATCACTCTAGAATAAAATATATTTATGTAAGACATCACTTTTTGAGAGATAGTTATCAAAAAGGTGATATAACTCTTCAATTTATTAGCATAGAACATCAGCTTGATGATATATTTACTAAACCATTAAACTCTGAAATAACGAGTTACATCAGAAATGAATTAGGGATGATTAGTTTTTGAGGACCTACTATTAATAACTCTGTTAAAACTGAGTGTGGATGACTCCCTGATAGGTCACTGGTAATTTCTCACTGACACCGATAGTGTCATGTCGATAGTGTCATGATGACAATGTCATGACGACATTGACAGTGGCATGATGACAATGTCAGGCTGATAGTGTCATGTCAATACCGACAGTTTCATGCCAATAATGTATTACCGACACCAATGATGTCTCACTGATGGCCAATAACAGATAGAACTCGCCAACTATTTTTTTTCAAAATGAAATTGCTTTACTTATCTATTTTTATTTGAACTAGATTACTTGATTTACAGTTTATAAAACCCTAAATGATAAAACTGAGTCGATCCTACTTACTTTTTACTCTCGGTCTTCCACTCTTGCACTCTTACCCTTAAGCTCTCTTTACCTTATAACCTTTAACCTTCTTACCGCCAACCGAACCCTCAATATGGTTAGAGTAAAATGCTTCTTGGAAGGATCTGGAGATGAGTCACAACCTATGAAGAGATATAAAGGATAATTGATCAAGTCTAAGCCTATTCATTTAGGACTTGGAAATTGTGTGGTAACACATGAGAAAGAAGTGCACTCAAAATGGTTATTAACAAGTAAGTCTCTCTTGTTAAATTTGTTTTATATTTATGTAGGGCTAGAGTGGTTCACAAATAATTAAATACCTTATTACCCTAGACTGGTACATGAATTTTATCTTCATTCTAAGTTTATTCTGGAAGGTGGTGATACATACTGGATCAAATCTGTGGTGAATGGAATAAGAGTATTGTTTTATTCAAGGAATTGGGAAGAATGTCTGAAAGTACCTCATTAAGGTATTTATGATGACTATAAAGGGATTAATCCTCCCAAAAGTGATTTCTTTTTCTATGAGACAACTTTGGGTGAGCTAACTGGTAATGAAGAGCATAGAAGAACAAATTCTACTGTGTTGGATGGTGAAAGTAGTTTGTTATTCAAGTTCATACAACACCAATTGTGTCCCAAGAAAGGGTACTTTTCTTTACTCAAGTATCTAGATGTATATATACTATACTTTATGAAGAAAGTACATAAGGTAAATCTGTGTAGGTACTTGATAGTATATATAAGTGAAATGATAAATCCTTATTGCAAGATAAATTCTCTGTTTTGACCAATAATTATATATATTATGCTAAAATCCAAAGGATGTGTAAGTGAAGATGAAGAAACCAATTCTTCGTATAGTGTTATCTACCTAAGTAAGGATATTTTCAAGAGAATTAAGATAAATTGGAATCCGTGGAAGAGGGAGTGGGTTGGAGATAATGAGTAATTATATGATAATTTCAACCCTATTGACCATCCATCTAGGCCAAGAGATGTAGTTGATCCTGGTCTTCCACTAGATGTTGATGTTTTCTATTCTGATGAAGAGGAATTATATAAACTGGTAGAGAAGTTTAGTCTCCTATAGATGATAGGATTGACCCTGATATTGGTGAAAGTCCTAATGGGATGACTTTTGTACCTGCTAGTCCAAATTTATCTCTACCTTCCAAGGAAACTATTCTAGCTCAGGATGATGATGATGAGAATAAGGAATTAGGCAATATGGGGTATAAAATCTAATCTGATGGTTTAGATGAGGAAACTGAAGAAGAAAACAAAAATAGTGTGGAAGAGGAAAGTGGCAGTGAAGCTTAAGACAATGGTAGTGAGGAAGAGGATGAAGAATCTGGTGATAAAAGTAGAGATTATAGAGATGATTAATCTAGGTAGGAAATTTATGGAAGTGATAGTAGTTCGGATCATCCTAGTGATGATCAAGATGCTAATGAAAAACATGTTGCTATTGTGGCTTAGGAACAGATTGTAGAACCACCTGAAGTTAGTGCTCAACAAAGGGCAATAGTTTAAGTTCATGGTGAAGTATAAGTATAGGTATCCCCTATAACAAGATTATTTTATGATATAAGTAGAGATATAATTGAGAGGGGGCCTTAATCCAAGAAAGTGAGAGTTGATACACTCACTACTTTTTGATGCTAGTGTGGTATCTGAATGGGAAAATCATTCGGGTTATATTGTTCTAGTTTTGGATTATTCTAATTCAGATTTTAAGGATGGTGTAGTTGTTTCAAGGAAAAGAGTAGTTGAGGAACCTATTCATTCTGAGGCACCTCTGGTAGTTGCATATACTTTTTCTCATGCACCTTCAGTGACTTCAGTAACAAGTGACTATGTCACCAAATATAATTTTTAAAGGTTTAAGGCAGATTTAATCTCTCTTATTATAACTTCATCTCAACCTCAAAAATCTCCTTTTCCTACTCTAAGTGAAAGAGATATTTCAGTTCTAATAAAAAGAGTGATTTCTCAAATGGAACCCAGGATGATCTCAGTTTTTGAAACTGTAGTGAAGGATAACCAGATCATGATAAATGAGTTGACTAAAATGGTTTCATCTATAAATAGATTGACTATTGATTACAATACATCCTTGGATAAAGCTATAAATAATTTTGAGGATGCAGTCTCTAGAAATGTTGATGCTCAACCTCAAAACCCTGATATTGATATGAATCAGTTGAGATAGGAACTCATAGATATAGTGCAAGGTGCATATATCTTAGAAACTCTAGTTTCACACCCTCTAGACCTTGAGATAGTCAAGAATGTGATCAAAGAAGAGCCTCAAACAATTATGGGTGGAACTGACCAGGATATTCTCTCTAATATTAGGAAGAACAATTATCACATCTATGACATGGTGATATTCTATACCAAAGGTGATACAAATTCACAAGAATAAATAACAAAGAAAGTGGATTTTATTTCAATAGAATATACACCAAGCATCATCTCACCAGCCACTTCAAGTATTTAGTTGAGAATCTGAGACTTCCTCCAGTGACACAGGCTTTTAGAGATCAGGTGAAGATACTTAAGGAGTTTACTCTTATACTTGAGAAGTTTTTTGGAAAACAAAGAATATTTCACCAAGGCTATGGAATATGGTGGGCAGCTTATCTTGGATTTCATCAACATTATCAAGAATTAATAACATGTACAGAGTATGGATGTTGTTGTACCAACTACCTCACCTCTCAGACCATCTCTTCAATCTCCTACCTCTCCATCTGTCTCCTTTCCTTCTCAGGAACTCTCTCTTTCTCAAGCTTTCAAGAAGATTCATCCTATCATTTTTAGGGATCTTAATGTCCCTTAAGCCTCCTCTAGCCCAATCTTGGCCCCTTCAGTGTTTTTTGGAGTTCCTCTTCCTCCTCTCAGAATTCACTCTGAACCACCAGCCATTACTTCTATATCTACTGCTCCTACCCCTACAGATTATGATAAGGGAAATGCATTGATGGAATCCTATTTGAAGAATAATTATTTTGGATCACTTATTTGATAGGTCTTCTTTGTTGTATTTTTGTTATGTTCTTCTCCAATGTAATTTCACTTGATTATGAAATTCAGTATCTCTTCATTCCTTTCTTTGTGCTCTGATTATTTCTATTCTTATTTAGTATTTATTCTTGGATGCAATTTACTCTTTCTGATAATCCCAAATGGGGGAGAAGGCATTATGCATTATCATTTTAACTTTGATAATATGGAGTCATGAAAGGGGGAGCATGATCTTTCCTTTTTTTATAAAAATAGTAATGGGGAGATGGTGAGTAGAATTACTACTTTGATCATTATGAATCAACTAATTGTACTTTATAATGATATGATTTTTGATCATCAAAAAGGGGGAGATTGTTGGACCTCTCTAGTTTTAATGACTCTCAAATCATGTCAAATCATGTCATGTATTGTTTAATAATGTATTAACTTTTATGTTCAGATACGCTTAATTATGATTATACATGTTCAACTATAAGTTTAACCTATTCTATTAATGTTTATAATATAAGACTGGAAAATAGAAAAAAAAAATAGCCAAGTATGATTCACTGATATCATGACTCACTGACAGAAGTATGAGCTACCAATAGATGAGTTGCTGATAGAAGTATATGCTACTGACAGATGTGTCACCGATAGAATTATGATCTACTGACAGGTTGAGTCATCGATACAAGTCCAAGTCATTGATAGTCTGACTTACCGATATAGTAACTCACTGACAGCAATGACTCACTGACACTAGACATACTGATGGAAGGACCTACCGACCGACCTAGCTACTGATGGAAGGACCTACCGACAGACCTACCTACTGAAGGAAGGACCTACAGACAGACCTAACTACTAATAGAAGTACCTACCGATGTAAGGACCTACTAGTAGACCTTCCTACTGACAGAAGGACCTACCAACACATCAACCTACTGATAGAAGAACCTACCAACAGAATGACCAACCGATCAACCTTAGAAAAAAATTTTACTCTTAAATTCAAAATTAATTCTAACAGTCATATTTATGAAACTTAGTACTGTATATTATATTAATGACCTTGTCTGACTTTTGTAGACATTGTTAGAGACTAGTATGAGGTAACTACATAAGATAGAGAACATGCCTATTTTTGACCTTTATAGTATATAAATAAATCACCTGAGCAAAAAATGTCGCTACCATATAGAGAGAACTTACAAGGTGGAGAAAGGAATGTACGAGAATAGCACTCATTGTTTTTAGTTGGGAAAAAGTAAGGATTTGCTGCAAACCAAAAATCCAAACATCCTTGTAGCAAAAAACCCTAGTGAAGAACTTCTTCAAGGATTATCTCACCTCACTAGAAACCAGAACACAAAGCTTCCATGACACTCTATTTTGGTGTTTGTTTCTACAAGTTCACTTGATCTTCACATTTTTTACACCTAAGAAGTCCAAAATCTTTAAGCACATCACACAAAGATTTCTGAACCTTTTATCATTATATTTTCTCTATTTTGCACATTCTTATTACCTTTTGATTAATGTGTGTATCTATATCACAAACACATACTGTCTCCTGAGCTAAGCTGGAAGATATAATATATCTTCACTCTCTCACTCATTTACACCATTTCACCCATGTATAATTATGGAAGAGGTCCATGTGTGTCCTGGTTATATTTTTTCACACAAATAACTATGGTAGAGGTCTAGTTGACATAGAAATCCTTGTGTGTTGTTGTGGACCCCGATCCAGGGTATTGATAAAGTCTATTAATATAAACTTCTTGGTGGAAGGTGATCACCAAGTGGAGAGGACTAAGTCTCTGCTTGAGACTGAACCTCTTTTTTTATCCACTATGTTTTTTAAATTTAGTTTTCTCTGTTTACACATATATTTTAGAAAGATAAATATTACTTTGATAGTTAATCTTAGTCAGTGTTTATAACTATTTCTTATGTAGTAAATTACATTCAAAAGTTATATCAATCTTTTAAATTTTTGTAACTGAGAATTAATCAATATTTTGATAAATTAATTGAACATTCAAAACTCTTATAAATTTTATACTGTGGTTAACTGGGTTGTTTATACATTAAATTGGGGGAATTTTTAAAAAAGTTTTTTAACAGAAATTTTGATAAGAACTCAATTTACCCCCCCCCCCCTCCTGAGTGTCCTCCTCCGACCAACAAAAATCAAATACAATTTTAATTTTTTTAAAATAAATTTATGGATTAAATTTAATGAATAAAAAAATTGAAGTTCAAGACTAAATCCACTTAAAAATATCAAATCTAAACCGAGTTAAACAATTTTATTTCAATTTTTAACAAATTTTCATAGCTAAAAGTTAATTCAAAAAATGATGAATCGTTAAAAACCAAAAAATGAGTTATTTATCGGTGAAAGTATAGATTCTCAAAGTAACCACAAAGTGAATTTATTACTCAATTTTTAATTAAATTATGGGGTATTTTCAATGAATAACATGTAAAAAACTTTAAAAATTTTAACTCATATCAATGGGTAAATCAAATTGTAAAACTACTATATAAGGGTAAGATATATTTTCTAAAACTCTTTCAAGGATGATAAAAAGGTTTTGTAAGGGTAAAATTTAGGAGAAAAAATTAAATATATATATATAATAAGAATTATAAAAATAAATAATAGAAAAAATCAATAAATAAATAATAATAAATCAAATAACCATTAAAATAAATAATAAATGATTAAATGATTAAATCAATAAATTAACAATTAATTCAACAATATACTAAGCAAAGAAATCTTAAAAAAATAGATAACATGTGTTTTTACAATACTGTGAGAAATTATAATTATAAAAATAATGAGGTACTTTTAATTATAAAATCATAAAATAAAGTGGACAAAGATCCACTCAATAATATCCTCCTTTTTGATAATTACAAAACCAAATGTAAATTCTAAATTCTTTCCCCATTTTTAATTAATTCCAAAATGGGGGAGAAAGTTCTAATATTTACATTAATTTTCATGATTTTCTAATAGGGGTTATTGAGTGGTTCTTTGATCCACATTATTTTATGTTTTAGTAATTATAAATACCTCATTTATTTTATAATTATAATTTCTTAAATTATTTTCAAAACATGAACTATCTGTGTTTTCAAGATTATATTTCTTAGTATAATTTTGAATTAAATTATTAAAGTAATAAATTAATAATAAATTCAACATTATACTAAGAAATGAAACATAGATAGATTTTATTTTAACAACATTGTGAGAAATTATAATTATAAAAATAATGTGGTATTTTTAATTATAAAAATATAAAATAAAGTGGATCAATAAGCCACACAAAAATCTTCCTCTTTTTATAATTATGAAACCTAATTTAATTACAAAAAAAATCTTCCACTTTTTGAAATTAATCAAAAATATCAAAACATTTAAAATATATATCTTCAAAAATATTCTTCATCATAAAAACATATTTTTTTCACTAACAATTTTCATAATTTATGAAATATTTAAATAATATTCTTAAAGAACCATTCTCTCCCTTTTAAAAATAATAAAACAAGTCATGGTTCAGTTGTATGAAAACGAAAAATCATACTCCTAAATTTATATGAATATACATATTCAAATAGATTTTATCTATTTTACATAGATTTAAAAATACTAAACCAGTTTAGAAAATTCAAGAAGATTTAAAATATTTTATCATGCTAGAAAAAAAATATTAAGATCAAAGAATTTTTTCAATATTGAAACTTATAGTTCGAAAAATAAATCTCATCCTAAAACCATTAATAATAACTAGGAGTAAAATAACACTTCATCCTAAATAAAATATATAAATAAGTCATGCTTTAACAAGATTTAAAAATATAAACAAATATAAATAGATCTCAAAAAAAGGGAAAACATAAACTTAAGAAAAAATCCCTAATTTTTTATTTTTTTGTACTGTTGATCATACCACGATTCACTGTTTTATTCCACCCTTACACTGCAGTTTTAAACTAGTTTTGTAATGAATATTCCAAATATAATAATAAATTTCACTTTATGTTTGAATCAATAAATTAATTCTAATCAATATTATAATGGTCAATGTTACTTGTTTTTATTGTTTCAATGTATGAGGAGGTGATTTGGAGGGCCCTTTATGAAGTGAAAGAAAAATGGGCCGAAATTGCAAGGATCCATGGACATATGTCCACTGTTTTTCATAGTACATGAAATCCGTGCATAAAAATGGGCTGAAATTTTGTGGTACTATCCAAAACTTAATAGGATTTATTTCATATTAAAGAAGCCAATCCTGATTCGGCTTCTATGGGGCCCATCCGAACTGATCTGTCCAAGACACCGAATATGGACCAAGTCAAATGCGGTGTTCTGTATTTTATCAATATCTTGAGCTATAGTTGTCCAAAGGGTTCCAAACTTTCGGTGGATACATTCAAGAGGTAGGGATACAACTTTTCTATTTTCTCAAAATCGAGATAAGACTGTCTGAAGGCCAAAACGCATGGTACAAATGGATTGATAAAATCTATGTGCCTAAAACCACCTTCCAATTTTCCTATAAAATGACACCTTGGGATCCCCATTTGTAAGTTCGGCCAAGAGGCAAGGTGCTGCCATTTTGGAGTCCCCAAGGAGTCTTCTCAACATCCCTAGAAGTTCTGGAGGCTATGTGAGGTGCTACTTAAACATCTTCTTCTTCTTCCCCTCCCATGGGTTTCTAAACCCCTTGTGATCACCCGGGGAGGAATGTGATGTAATCCCGAGCTTCAAAGTTGTATTATTTTGAATGATATTTTTAAGTCCAAGTTGTATGTTTTTTTCCTCATCCTCTATTTTTATTTAATTGAGTTATATACTGGTATTTTATACTCAACTCAAATGATCATGTTTGGGGGTACCCTTTCATGTGATGTTTCACAAACCATTCATCCCCTTTTCTTCCCTCATTCAATTGCGGTATTTGTGTGGTTCATATTGGTAAATTGAACTCACATAATCACTGTCAAGATCATGCACATTTATGTCATGGTATCACAATGAAATAACATGCAAACCTGGACAGCACATCAAATTCTTCATGTGTTGCCTTGGTGAGTTTCGGTTATGATGTCGAACACAAATCACTCAATCATCGGTGGTGTCCGGTGAATCGTTATGTGTTTTCAACTGAACCCTAGGAGGTATCCTAGTATAAAATCAGTAACATTCTTGTTCTAAGTGTTACAAACCAGGTATTAAAAGATCATAACCCCATCCATTGAAGCGATGAAGAATGAGCATCACGAGACTTCCCCGGGTTGATCTTGTTTAATCAATCTTGTTCATTTCTACTTTGTTTTATCGCTTTCATTTCCTATTTTCATCATTAATCATAAAACCCCAAAGTTTTAAAAAAACCTAATTCACCTTATACTTTCATAATCAAAACCCTCTTTTTAAATTAATGATCTAAGGCTCTGTTGAGAGACGACCTAGGGTTGCTGCTACACTGCAGAAATTCTAGTCAAAATTAAACAACTAATTTGACGCGCTCGACAACGCGATCAAATTTTGGCACTGTTGCTGGGGAGCCAAGATCATTTTTTTCCTTTATTTAATTTTATTTAGTTATTTTACTTCTTAATTAGTAATCCTCTAAATACCCCACCCCCATTTGATTGTTTTTGTTTTGGGTTTTGTCTTTATTTTTTGTTGTTTTTGGTGTGGTCTCTCTCTCTCTCTCTTCTTCTTCTCCATATCCCTCTATAATTCTATAGTATAACATTCTATTATTCTTTCACCCTTCTTAAGTTTTTTTATCCATCTTGAATAAAAAAAACACAACAAAAAAATCAATCAATCAAACTGGGCATCATTGTTGCATGACAACATCTGGTAAAGAAACACTACTTGAATTTGACCCTGAGATTGAAAAGTCACATCACACACAAATCAAGGAATTTAGAGAAGGTAAATCACGTAACATTTAGTAACCCCTTTTTAAACCTCAAGTGTTCCAAAACCAATAAAAAATTGAACCAAATCAAACCCCAGAGATCATGGCTGCAAATAACAGAACATTAAAAGAACTGACCACCCCGGATGTGGAGTACCAACCTGCGTACATCCAATATCCTGAGGAAGCAGACAATTTTGAGCTAAGATCAGGCCTCATCCACCTCCTTCCAAAATTCCATGGTCTTCCCGGAGAGTACCCTCACAAACATCTAAAGGAGTTTCATATAGTGTACTCCACCATAAAACCCCAAAATGTGTTTGAGGACCTCATTAAGTTTAGGGAATTGTCTTTCTCCCTTGATGGTGTAGCCAAATATTGGCTATACTATTTGCCTACCATGATTGGGGGCTAGAATGACCTTAAAAGACTCTTTCTAGAGAAGTTCTTCCCTACCTCCCGAACTGCGTCAATTAGAAAAGAAATTTGTGGCATTAGGAAGTTACAAGGAGAGACCCTTCATGAATATGGGGAGAGATTCAAAAGACTTTGCTCAAGCTGCCCCCACCACCAGATTAGTGAACAACTTTTAATTCAATACTTCTATGAGGGACTTATCCCCATGGATCGTGGAATGATTGATGTTGCAGCCGGTGGTGCCCTAGTTGACAAGACTCCTTCTGTCTCTCGTGAATTAATAGCCAACATGGCTCAAAATGCACAACAATTTGGTATACGAGCTATTGCACCAACCTGAGGAATTCATGTGGTAAGTCATTCATACTTATAACAAAAGGTAGATAATAAACTTGATGAGATGCATACCATTCTAAGGCAATTAGCTCAAGAACAAGGTAACTCACACTCTCCTCATGTTCCATTACATTGTGGTATTTGTTCTGATAATACTCATTTTTCTGATCAGTGCCCACAACTTCAGGATTCATCTGAGTCTTGTGCTATAGTGTTCCTTGGGCGTCCATTCCAACAAGCACCGCCATTCAAGCAAGAACCATTCAGGCCAAATCCAAACCCCGGGTGGCAAGCACAACCACAATACCGATAAGGAGAAAACTCAAGCTACCCCAAGCAGAATTGGTATCAACAAGGCCATGGTATGAAACCTTCTTATCCTTCAACATCTCAAAACAATCCTCCTCCTCCCAAGTCTGAACCAAGCCTTGAAGATATAGTGAAGCAAATGGCAACCCAGAACCTCCAGTTCCAACAAACCACACAATCAGCTATTCAAGAAATGCGAACTCAAGTGGGGCAATTGGAAAACACCATCGGTGAGCTTAAGATGCAAGGTTCTGGACAACTAGAATCCCAACCCATTGCCAATCCGAAGGACAAAGGTAATGTTTGTGCAATTACACTTTGTAGTGGTAAAGAAGCTTCTCCTTCTACTGATTCTACTCAACAGGTATGTCCCCCTCTTGAAAACACTCTTTCTCCACCCATAAAAGATTCCAATGAAGAAAAAAAATAAAAATGATAATAAAATTATCATTAAGGATTCCCATGAACAATCAATTCCTCTTCCTTTCCCTCAAAGACTATCTAAATCTAAGAAAAACGTTGATAATGAGATTGACACTGAAATAATGTATACATTTAAAAAGGTTCAAGTTAATATTCCTTTGTTGGATGCAGTCAAGAAAATTCCCCATTATGCCAAATTTCTTAAAGAGCTTTGCACCCATAGAAGGAGGTTGAAGGGGAATGGGAGAGTCAACCTGGGAAGGAATGTCTCAGCCTTGATTCAACCAGAAATGACAACCAAATGCAAGGATCTGGGCACATTCACGATACCTTATACCATAGGGGAGACCTTATTTTCTGATGATATTCTAGATTTAGGTACTTCTATTAATGTAATGCCTCACTACATGTATACTTCTTTGCAGGTTGGAGAGCTTCAACCAACAGGCATTGTCGTGCAACTTGCCAACTGAAGCACAACACAGCCATCAGGAGTGGTCAAGGATGTCCTCGTAAAAGTTAAGAATCTCATCTTCCCTGCAGACTTTTACATTCTTGATATGGAAGATACCTGAACCCAAGGACATGCCCCTCTCATACTTGGGAGGCCATTCCTCAAAACAGCAAAGACGATCATCAATGTTCACAATGGTACATTGTCCATGGAATTTGGTGGAGAAAAGGTAAGTTTTAACATCCTTGAGGCTATGAAATACCCTATTGAATATCACTCCACTCTTCCTGTCTATTCGATGGAAGTGCTCTCAAACGATGCACACACACACAATTCTCTCCTCAACCCAAACTCTGATTCATTTTTGTTTTCTTCACCCTTGGATGATTTGAGTTTTGATTCATGTTTTGAGTGTTGTGTGGGTTCTGAAAAGTGTAAATTTTTTAATTTAATTGATGAGTGTGTTCATTCTAAGGTACCCATGACCGTCAATGATTTTGCAAATCTCATTTCTATAGATTCTCTATCTTTAGAGAATAAACATGAGCAGATAGACAGTTTAATGGACCTAACTCCCCCTAAATCCACTCTCTCAATCCAAAAACAACTGTTGTTGGAACTTAAACAACTTCCTTCTAATTTAAAATATGCATAACTTGAGGGTATTAACCAACTTCCCGTCATTATTTCTAGTAACGTCTCTCCACAACAGGAATTGAAACTACTCAAACTATTGAGAGAGTGTAAAAAGGCAATAGGATGGACATTGGCTGATATTCCTAGGATTATTCCATCTATATGTATGCACTATATACTTTTGGATGATGAGGCTAAGCCCGTAAGACAGTCTCAATGTCGGTTGAATCCCACTCTCCTTGAAGTGGTAAAATTGGAAGTCAGTAAATTACTTGTTGCGGGGATCATTTATCCTATATCTGATATTAAATGGGTTAGCCTAGTGAAAATTGTGCCTAAAAAAATGGGAATAACTGTTGTTCCAAATGAAAGGAATGAATTGGTTGCAACATGTGTGCAAAACAGTTGGCGAGTCTGTATTGACTACCGTCGACTGAATCAAGCCGCGTGAAAGGACCACTTTCCATTACCTTTCATTGACCAAATATTAGAACGACTGGCTGGTAAGTCCCATTATTGTTTCCTTGATGGATATTCGGGTTATTTCCAAATCCATATATCCCCTAAGGATCAAGAAAAGACAACATTTACCTATCCATTTGGCACATTTTCATACAGAAGGATGCCATTCAGTCTATGTAATGCTCCTGGTACTTTTCAGCGATGTATGTTGAGTATTTTTTCTAAGTATCTTGAGAGTTTTATGAAAGTATTTATGGATGATTTCATTGTTTATGGATCTTCTTTTGATGATTTTTTGGAACACATAGGTTATGTCCTCCGCCGCTGCATTGAAAAAGATCTTGTTTTAAATTATGAGAAATGTCATTTTATGGTTGAGCGGGGGATAGTTCTTGGGAATTTCATTTCAAATAAGGGAATTCAAGTTGATAAATCTAAAATTTAATTAATTTCAACCCTTCCATATCCAAAATGTGTTCGTGAGGTGCGATCTTTCTTGGGTCATGCTGGTTTTTAACACCGATTCATTAAAGACTTTAGTAAGATTGCACTTCCATTATCCTGGTTATTGCAAAAAGATTCTGAGTTTGTGTTTGATAAAAATTGTGAGGATTCACTAAATTCACTAAAAAAGAGTCTCACGTCACCTCCCATCATCCAACCACCAAGGTGGGATCTCCCCTTCGAGCTTATGTGTGATGCCTCTAACTTTTTAGTTGGGGTAGTTTTATCACAAAGGGTTGAGAAGGCTCCTCATGTCATTGCATATGCCTCGCATACCCTTGACCCTGCCCAGGTAAACTACACAACCACTGAAAAATAACTCCTTTCTATTGTGTTTGCCTTGGAAAATTTTCATTCATATCTTCTCGGGTCAAAAATCATCGTCTTCTCTGATCATGCTGCCCTTCGTTTCCTCCTAAAGAAACCTGAAGCCAAACCCCGTCTCATACGGTGGATGATCCTCCTCCAAGAGTTTGACCTTGAGATTAGAGATAAGAGGGGGGTGGAGAATGTGGTAGTTGACCACATTAGTAGTATTTCCCCACCATTGGACCATCATGTTGACTCACCCCTACCCATTGGATAATTCTTCCCTCATGAGAACCTTTGTGATGTTGTGGACCTTACCCCCTGGTATGCGGACATTGTGAATTTTCTACCAACATCTAGGGTCCCCCCTGATTTTAGCACTTCACAATCTTAGAGACTTAAGCATGATTCTCATTGGTACATTTGGGATGACCCGTACTTGTGGAGAATTTGTAGTGACCAAGTAGTTCGTCGGTGTGTCCCTGACCATGAGTTCACCTCTGTTTTGACCTTCTGCCACACTTTGGCCTGTGGGGGCCACTTTGGTTCTCAATGTACAGCTCAAAAGGTCCTTGACTCAGGACTTTATTGGCCAACATTGTATAGGTATGCCCATAGATTTTGAAATTCATGTAGTCGTTATCAATTCACAGGGAATATCTCCAAGAGGAATGAAATGCCCCAACAGCCCATGTTATTTTGTGAGATCTTCGATGCATGGGGCATTGACTTCATGGGGCCTTTTCCAAATTCATTTGGCTTTGTATACATATTATTGGTTGTTGAATATGTATCTAAATGGGTGGAATCAAAGTACACCAGGACCGATGACTCTCGAGTGGTTGTTGATTTTGCGAGGTCCCAAATTTTTAGTAGGTTTGGTTTACCAAGATTCATCATTAGTGATCAGGGTTCACATTTTTGCAATCGCAACATGAAAAATTTTCTTCATAAGTATGGGGTTGATCATAAAGTCTCCACTGCATATCACCCCCAAACTAATGGACAAGCAGAAATATCAAATCAGGAAGTTAAATGAATCTTTGAAAAAACGGTACAACCCAATAGGAAAGATTGGAGTTTGCGCTTGGATGATACACTTTGGGCGTACCGTATAGATTTTAAAACCCCAATCGGAATGTCACCATACATAATTGTGTTTGGAAAGGCTTGTCACCTCCCATTGGAGGTAGAACACCGTGCATATTGGGCTGTTAAACAATGTAATATGAACCTTTTAGATGCAGGTGAGAAAAAAAAGCTTCAGATTCAAGAGTTGGAAGAAATTCGACGTGATGCATATGAGAACTCCTGGATCTATAAAGATAAGACAAAGGATATTCATGATATCATGATTCACCAATGAAAGTTCTATATTGGTGAGAAGGTCCTCATGTACAATTCCAGGCTTAAGCTCCACCCAGGTAAGCTTCGTTCCCGATGGCTCAGTCCTTATACTGTTACTAACGTTTACCCTTTTGGTGCAATACAGGTTTTGCATGAGCATAGTGGACAAAGTCTTACCATCAATGGGCAGCAACTTAAACACTTCTATGAGGATTTTCTGAAGAATCTGATGGAGGAAATCCACCTTCTCGACGCATCATACCAATAAAACGCACCAGGTTTTATCCTTCCTTCTCACATTCTCAATTATTTCAGTGAGGACACTGTACATTCTAGGTGTGGGGGGTGGATACATTCCTGGGTTAGTTAGGAATTTTCATCATTTTCTCCTTTTTTTTCTCTTTTTGGCCTTCTTTATGGTATTTTCATTTTTTCCCCATCAACAATTTCGAAGTACCATGATTTGGTGACCATAAAGGGGGGAAAGTAAAAATACCATAATGAAGGCTAAAAAGAATTTTTGTATGAATTTAACATCAAGGAGTGATTTTATTTTAGTGAATTGGTTTTATTTCAATGATATAAATGGTCATATCTATGTAAAACCTTTGAGATGATTGATTCCCTTTGTGTGAGTAGTTTTTTCGGAAAACTGTGTCACTAATATCACCACAAATTTTTGCACCAAACCACAAAGTGTGATTATTTCTTACTTAATATAAGGTAAATATATGTTGGGTTAATATTTTTCAGCTTTAAATGATATTTCCATACGTTCGTTCCTTATCCGATTTGTTTCATTACTGTACCGAATTAACCTATGTGTGTGTACCTAATGTTCGACTGTTGTACGCCCTCAAATAAAATTTGTGTCTTGGGAAGGTCAAAAACCACTCCTCCTCAACCTTTGATCTTGTTATAACTATTTCAATTAGTGTCGTGAGGAGATCAAACAAGGGTTGAGAGATGAGTGTGAGATTTCTTCCAATTGAAACTTCAAAAAAAATAATAAATGAGGGGAGTAATGAAATGTGCAACATATGGGGATATCTAGGTCTAAAGCTTATGGTTTGACTTCTAGGAATGCTTAAATGAGTGGGTCTTGAAATATGATTTCAAAGGATGTTGGACAGGTTCGGTGATAAAATCATTTAAGCTGAAAAATGTTAAAATAACATATATTTATTAGATATCAACTAGAAAGAATAGAATGTAATGGTTTTCACACAAAAACATTGAGAGTTAGTGTCATGGTTTACTTCTGAATTCCTTTCTCAATTCGGTATCATGAATCTTTTTGAATTTTGCTATGATATGATTTATGAGACATCTTTTTCTATTTTCACTAGGAAGAACTCCTTGGTGTGGTTCGTGCATTGATCACTTTACTTTAAATAAAATTTCCTCAAATGATAAATATTCAGGATTTTGGAAATATATATATATATATATGAATCATTGTATTTGGATATGTGACTTTTCCCAGGAGTGCAAATGTTTAGGTGTGGGGGTGTGATCGTACCACGATTCACTGTTTTATACCACCCTTACACCGCAGTTTTAAACTAGTTTTGTAATAAATATTCCAAATATAATAATAAATTTCACTTTATGTTTGAATCAATAAATTAATTTTAATCAATATTATAATGGGAAATGTTACTTGTTTTTATTGTTTCAATGTAGGTGGAGGTGATTTGGAGGACCCTTGATGAAGTGGAAGAAAAATGGCCCAAAATTGCATGGATCCATGGACATCTGTCCACTGTTTTGCATAGTACATAAAATCCGTTCATCCAAATGAGATGAAATTTTTTGGCCCTATCCAAAACCTAGTAGGATACATTTCATATTAAAGAACCAAATCCTGATTCGGCTTCTATGGGGCCCATCCGAACTGATCTGTCCAAGCCACCGAATATGGACCAAGTCAAATACGGTGTTCTGTATTTTATCCATATCTTGAGCTGTAGTTGTCCAAAGGGTGTAAAACTTTCGATAGAGACAGTAGAGAAGTAGGGATACAACTTTTCTATTTTCTTTAAAGCGATATAATACTGTATGAAGTCCAAAACATGTGGTACAAGTGGATTGATGAAATCTGTGTGCCTAAAACCACCTTCCAATTTTCCTATAAAATGACACCTTGGGATCCCCATTTGTAAGTCCGGTCAAGAGGCAAGGTTCTGACATTTTGGAGTCCCCAAGGAGTCTTCTCAACATCCCTATAAGTTTTGGAGGCTATGGTACGTGCTACTTCAACATCTTCTTCTTCTTCCCCCCCCCCCATGGGTTTCTAAACCCCTTGTGATCACTCGGGGAGGAATGTGATGTAATCCCAAGCTTCAAAGTTGTATTATTTTGAATGATATTTTTAATTCCAGGTTGTATGTTGTTTTTAATCATCCTCTATTTTTATTTAATTGAGTTATATACTGGTATGTTATACTCAACTCAAATGATCATGTTTGGGGGTACCCTTTCATGTGATGTTTCACAAACCGTTCATCCCCTTTTCTTCCCTCATTCAATTGTGGTATTTGTGTGGTTCATATTGGTCAATTGAACTCACATAAGCACTGTCAAGATCATGCACATTTATGTCATGGTATTACAATGAAATAACATTCAAACATGGACATCACATCAAATTCTTCATGTGTTTCCTTGGTGAGTTTCAGTTATGATGTTGAACACAAATCACCCAATCATCGGCGGTGTCCGGTGAATCGTTATGTGTTTTCGACTGAAACCTAGGAGGTATCCTAGTATAAAATCAGTAACATTATGGTTCTAGGTGTTACAAACCAGGGATTAAAAGATCATAACCCCATCCCTTGAAGCGATGAAGGATGAGCATCACGAGACTTCCCCGGGTTGATCACGTTTAATCAATCTTGTTCATTTCTACTTTGTTTTATCACTTTCATTTCCTATTTTCACCATTAATCATAAAAACCCCAAGTTTTAAAAAACCTAATTCACATTATACTTTCATAATCAAAACCTTCTTTTTAAATTAATGATCTAAGGCTCCGTCGAGAGATGGCCTAGGGTTGCTGCTACATTGCAGAAATTCTAGTCAAAATTAAACAACTAATTTGACGCGCTCGACAATGTGATCAAATGTATTGGATTTTCCACGTTAATTTTTTTTTAAATTATATAGGATTATTTTAAGACAATGTGTAGAGACAGCACGTCATTCTGAGACCCGAGGTTCCTGGAATAAATATTTGAACTATTTTTAAGTTTATTAAAAATAGAACGCGTGCTCGGTTTTAGTATCTTTTAAACAAGTGCTCAGATTTGAAATCTGAGGGAACTATTAGGTTCAGAACAGCGGTTTTTTCTTAGGAAAGACCTAAATTCGACCAGTGTGGGTTGACTATGGAAAATATTTTTTGGACATTTTAAAGAAGAATAAAAGTAATCTTAAAAAATTATTTTATTTTTCATTTAATGTTTCATGAAGACGCAGAAATTTTACGACATAGAGACAAGGAACTTGTTTCCTTTCATAAAGAAAAAAAGCATGGTGATGTTGTAACTCAGTGAAACAATGACGCTGAAAAGTGTTTCCTCAATTAATAGCTTGGCAGGGATATGGGATCATACACAATCTTGGAGAATTCCTTGGAGGCTCTGGAAAAATAAAACGCATTGGAAAATCCTCTCGTTGGAAAGCGACGAACGATGGAGAGATGATGGATTGAGATCATTCATGGGTAGATCTCTAACAATGGTGAATTTTCTTCATCGATCGATCCACACTCTATGTAGGGGGTTTATTTTTCTTCGTGACTCCTTTCCCCATTATTGTTTCCAATGATGAACGCGGACCAACCCACGAATAGGTTGATCTGATGTTTGATTGTTTATGTGGGATGGTTAAAAATGCATAATTAATGTGGGAATTAGATCTTTGTGATTTTTAATTCATTCTTCTTGATCCTGCTAACAATAATGAATTTGGGCTGACACAAACAAAGGCCTGGATCTGTTCTAAGGGTTGTTAATGTGCTTCTTCTTTGCCCCCCATTCTTACGTTCTTCATCAACAGACCCATATGGTCATGTCGAGATTTTCTGGGAGTTTCTTAACATGACCAGACCCCCAGATCAATGGTAAGTATATATTGAGACCATGGTGATGAAGAACATGACTTGAGGGTTACGGGCAAGCTTCCTTTTCAAAAAACAGAGCATCGGAGTGTGACGGAGAACAGAAGTATAGGAGTCATCACCACTGGAGTGCGGCAGCGTGACCACCATAGTAGTAGGTGGCCACTGACTTGATGTCCAATGGAGGAGTATCCCACAGTGGTGAGACCGTGGGCGGTGGTGATAGGTCGCGACAATGAGCTATAGCGGTGGGAGGATGTGGCTCCCTGAGATACGGCGGTGGGAGGACGCAGCTCCCTGAGCTGCGTCGGACTAAGGACCCATGGTTGAGCCATAGGTGGATCCAATCAGGTAGACCAACTGCTTGAAAAGTTGCCCAACTGCATTGACCAAGGGAGACATGTGGCCAACGAGCCACATGCAGCTGGAGTGGACATGGCAGCTGCTGCTTCCTGGGCAAACGAACCGTCCCACTTTAGTAGACTAGGAAAAAGGTGGTGGGTTGGGCCGACAGTAGGTCACAAAAAATTAGGGCGGGCTGGAAATGGGCCACACCCAATTGGGGAAGGCCATGTCAACCTAGAGGGACCCTGGTTGGACCAAACCCAAACCCAACCGGACTCTTTTTTACTTAAATTCCCATTACTCTCAAACCATCTGTTCATTTGACAAGATGTTTGTGGCGTTGGAACCCTCATGATAAGGTAGTCCTTTTAAGATACTCTAAGTATATTTCCGCAGAAGTTGGAATATGTCCTATTGGCTCAAGGAGTAGGTTCTCCCGAAACGATTGTGTTAAGGATGGAATCATGTGACTGGTTATGACCTATAATTTATGTGATTACCTAGAGTGTGTGCCTTACCTAGATTGCATGTCTTTCCTAGACTGCATGTCTTACCTTGACTATATGTCTTATCTAGACTTTTTTCCTTACCAAGACTAAGTTGGTACTCTCCTGTCCCACCAGGGTGTGGGCCCCCTAGTCTTTGATGACACTATGTGTGTTACCAACACCCCATGTGTTATCTACACTTTGTGTGTTACCTACAATTTTTGTGTTCCCAATACTTTGTGTGTTACTTCTTGAGGGTACTGTGGATTCTTACGACAATCCTGTTTATGTACCATAGACCTATACTTGGTGTGAGATGGATCTAGTGGATATTTTGATTATAGTTCTTAGAGGCTACACTTTGTGTACCTCTTTGGTATTCTACTTGGTGTATTTCTTAGTGGTTTCCTTTGTAGTATACACTATGTGTTTCCTTTGTGGTGTACTTTGTGTTTTCACTTTATGGTTTACTTCATGTATTTTCTTAGTGGTGTTTCCTTTGTTGTTTTGGGGTCCCTAGTGATTATTATGTTCCTCACCCCTGCACAAGATTCACCCATATGTGTCATGTCTTGTGCAGACGATCGACAGCTTTGGCGGAGTTTTGGATGGGTCAGAGACAGGGGTGCTTCAGGGTGACCCAATGGACATGGTACGCTTTAGTGACATTCTGACAGCTTACTGTACCTACCCTTCAAGTAGGTTTTTCTATAGATGAGATCCAGGAGCTTGTATTTTTTATTTTAGTTGGGCATATATTATGGACCCTTTTTGTTTCAATTTTTTACCTTACTTTAAGTGGGTTTTCTTAGTGGTTTTCATCCATGTTTTCTTAGTGTTTTCAATTTAAACTTTTTCTGGGAGATGGGTACGTGCATACAACTACTAGGGAAAATTCCTCCCACTTGTGGGATATTTTTACTCGATGCTAGTTTCTAGCCCCTAGCCGATGAGAGTCAGGCTTAGGGTAGTCACGACATGGGCCCCGAGGGACGATTCGTGATAGAGTGGTATCAGAGGGCAGTCAGTTTTACTCTTATTTTAGGGTAGTAATGTTAAACGTTTTGAGTCCAGCTTTTAGGCCAGGGAACCCAATGTTGGTGTAGTGTTCAACATATCCATACACCAGGACCTTGAATTCTATTTTCCGACTCAGTAAATGTAAACTCTAGTTTCATGGAAAATTAATGGTTCATGCATCATATAGGAATTGATTGTTTTCTCATGTCCTTCTTGGGATAGGGTCAGCTCACCCGGTATACTCTATTGACTATGGTACATCTTATTCTGTTTTAGGATGCTTCCACATAGGAAGCCAGCCAGGATTCTGGGATGTGACCATGAGGATGGTCCACTGAGCGATGAGTCATTGGTGTAGGGATTGTGTCCATAGATAGAACCGGCCGATAGTGTACTAGTGATACCACCACCCAAAGAGAAGCAGTTCCTACCAGCGTTACTAGTAGAGGATGAATGCATGCTTAGTGCATTTCATGAGTTCTATAGGTAGTGACCTCTCAGGTTCCAAGGTTATATGAATCCTAATGTAGTTGAGGATTGGTTAGATATGGTGATGTGAGTCTTTCTCTTAGTGAGGATGCCTCTTGACCAAATGGTAGCCCCTTCCATGAGCCTTCTTCAGGGATCGATAGGGAGATAGTGGATCTTGATGGCTCAGATGCATGAGGAGGCGATGCTATCCTGGAGAGAATTTGAGCCTATCTTAAGGGAGGAGTTCCTTCCAACGACGTTACTCTCTTTGTGTATATAGAAGCTACTGCCCCTACAGTATGGCAGCCAGTCAGTAGAAAAGTACTCAGTGAGATTCATGGATCATTCTTGATACTCCTCTGATACGGTGCAGGAACCATTCTTTAGGGCCTGTAACATCGATAAAGGACTAACCTATGAGACCAGGGTGTTGATGATATCCCTTATCATCTCTACAAATTTTGGGGTCCTGGAGAGATCCCTACTGGTGGAGAGTTTTCTTGCGGAGTAGGCACCGATGGTGGGAGCTGCCACCGGGTGTCAGGTAGCTGGTTCTTCAGTAGCAGGTGGCCAACAGCTGACATAGGGGTCCAAGATGACCAGACAGTCTAGGGGACGACCACAGTACACAAGGTTAGCAATGTAGGGCCCCTAAGAAAGAGCAAGTCTATTGAAGTACAAACTGTGTTACTCATGCGGCGGTCAGGGACATATGGATAGAGATTGTCCGACCAGCCATACGACTGACCAAGAGACAATCAAGGGACCACTGAGGAAGTGGAGGAGGTAGAAAGAGGGCGTTCCACTAGGTGGAGGATGTGGCAGAGGAGCAGGATAAGTGTTAGGAGGTGGATGAAGGTTTGAGGCACTACCACCACCACCCCTAAGTGGTCCACCCTGAGCTCAGGGAGCTAGTGGACTGGGGTGAGGCCAAGTCTAGGCGATGGAGGCTTATGATCTTGAGACTCTTGGGATGATTAGAGGTACGATCTATGTCTTTTCCACCCTAGATGTAGTTTTGATAGACATGGATTCCAATCACTCTTTTCTCTCCACAACCCTTGTTTAAGGCATGTAGATTCCAGTGGAACCATTGACTCAATCCCTATGCTTAGAGAATCCTATAGGAAGACATTTGACAATCACACACTGGTACCGACAATGTTCCCCTACTCTTGGGGGTGATATTTTTGGTTGGGATCTCTTGGTGGAAGTTTCGAGGCCTTATGAATTTATAATAGGTATAGAATGGTAATCTATAGTTCATGCTCAGATCAATTGTTTTAGGTGCATAGTGCAGTGTGTCTGTGGATATGGGACCAGGTTCTCTTGTTTTGGTGAAAGGGAGACACAAGTAGCATAGGATGGACTCTCACATAGGAGGGTGTGGTCAATCACACATCAGTTGGCTAGAATGACCCTCAGTGCAGGGGATGAAATGAGTCCTCAGTTTTCTACAGTGGAAGATGAGTACGAGGACATCTTTCAAGAAGATGTTCCCAGATTACCTCCTCATAGGGAGGTAGATTTATGTATTGATTTATACCCTAAGATAGAACTAATATCTACACCTACATATTGGATGGCTCTTACAGATCTTCGGGAGTTGAGGGTATAGTTGGAGGACTTACAAATAAAGGGCTTCGTGGGGCCCAGTGTTTCACCATGGGAAACCCTAGTTCTTTTTTCCATGAAGTCACAAAGGAGGTTGAGGTTATGTGTAGACTTCTGATGCTTAAACTAGGTGACCATTAAGAACAAGTATCCTCTACTGAGGATCAATGATCTCTTCGATCAGCTGAAGGGAGTGAGATGGTTCTCAAAGATAAACCTTGGATCAGGCTATCACCAGCATCGTGTACGGGATGAGGACATCCCAAAGACATATTTCATATGTCTCTAAAAACACTATGAGTACTTATTTATGTCATTCAGTGTGATTAACTCCCCAGTGGTATTCATGGGAATCATGAACAGAATCTTCTAGCTGTACTTGGACCAGTTTGTAGTGGAATTCATTGATGACATAATAGTGTATTCAGCATCTGAGGAGGAGCACGCAATACACTTGAGGACGGTCCTGGACTTACTATGAGATCACCAGATTTACAGGAAGCTCTCTAAGTTTCTGTTCTAGATTCAAGAGGTCCACTTTCTGATATATTTCATCTCAGAGGATGGAGTTGTAGTGGATCCAGTGAATATTGAGGTGGTGATTTCTTGGGAGCCACCCATGAGCATTACCGTCTTGTGGAGTTTCCTTGGATTAGATGGGTATATTAGAGGTTTATACCTAACTTCTCTAGAGTAGCAGCACCCATGAATGCTTTTACAAAGAAATGGAAACCCTTCATGTGAATATAAGGGTTTCAGTAGAGATTTCAGTTGCTGAGACAGAGTTTGAAAAGTGCTCCCCTCCTAATATTTTCAAAGGAGGGGTTTGAGTATATGGTTTTATGCAACTCATCAGGAATTGATCTTTTTTGTGTCTGGTTTCAAGGTCAAACAGTGATTGCCTATATTTTACGACAATTGAGACCACATTAGAAAAACAATTTGACCCATGATCTGTAGTTGGTAGAGGTAGTCTTCGCATTTAAGATGTGGCGACACAACCTTATGGGTGAGAGGTTTATCATATACTCTAACCACAAAAGTCTCAGGTATATCTTTTCTTAGAATGATTTGAACCTGAGACGGCAGTATTGGATAGAGTTCCTCTAGGACTATGACTTTGAAATAGTCTATGCTCTTGGGAAGGGGAACATAGTAGAAGATTATCTCAACTGAAGATCAAGTTTATAGATACTGAACAAGGCCTCAGAGTAGTTGGACTCACTTCAGATATCTTTTGAGGATAGAGATGAATCATCTTATCTCCAGATGATAGTGGTTACCCCTACACTCTTACAGAGCATGCGGGAGGCACAACTTGAAGATATCATTTTCTAGACTACACATGCTCAGATGTCTATAGGGAATGCCCCTAATGGATATTCGATAGGTGGGAATCATATCATCCTTTTCAGAGGATACACAGTGGTACCGGAAATGTTACGGGAGGAGGTGTTGATAGAGTTCCATACATCCCCTTTGGTGGTACATCCAAGTGTGGAAAAGATGTGTCAAGACCTCTAACATCAGTTTTGGTGGTTGAGGGTGAAGAAGGCGGTGGTAGAGTTTGTCTCTAGATGCCTCACTTGTCAGTAAGTGAAGGCCAAGAACCATGTTCTAGAGGGTTTGAATCAACCCCTTGAGGTGCCAGAGTGGAAGTGGGATGGAATATTGATGGTCTTCATGATGGTTTTACCACATATGTCCACAGGGCATGACACCATCTGGGTGATCATTGACCGACTCACCAAGATGGCCCACTTCCTAGTGATTCAGGAATAGGGTTTCATAGAGAGATGGGTACATCTCTACATTCAAGAGATAGTTCATATCCATGGAGTCCCATCGATGATATCCTCAAATCGAGATGCACGCTTTACATTCTGGTTGTTGAATGGATTGCAGGAGGCATTTGGGACTCAGCTATGCTTGAGTAAAGCTTTCCACCCATAGACAGATGGCCAGATAAAGTAGACCATTCAGGTCTTAGAGAACATGCTACGTGCTTGCATCCTCAATTTTGGTTGTTGTAGGGACGATCACCTACCTTTGGTGGAGTTTCCGTAAAACAATAGCTATCACTCCCCATTAGTATGGCACCATTTTAGGCCTTGTACAGGTGACCCTATAAGTCGCCACTTTGTTGGATTGACCCCGAAGAGTTAGCGCTAGTGGGCCCAAAGTTGGCACGGGCTACTACAAAGAAAGTGCAGGTCATCCATAAGTGGATTAAGAGTGCACCAATCCATCATAATTCATGTTCTAATAGGTGACAGAGACCCTTAGAGTTCGAGGAGGGAGACCATGTGTTGCCTCAGGTCTCTCATCGACGTGGGATATGGAGATTTGGTCAAGACGTCAAGTTATCTCTGAGGTTCATCGAACCTTTTCTGATACTACGTAGAGTGGGTGAGGTGGAATACCACTTGGATCTACCTCCGTAGTTAGACAAGTTTCACGAAATCTTCCACATATCCCAGCTGAGGAGATATATGCACAACCCTTCACACGTCATTGACTAGGGAGAGCTGGATGTTGAGGATAGAGTGACTTTCATGGAGTACCCGGTGGAGATCGAGGATCAACATGAGAGGATCTTTCATGGACATTTGATTCCTATGGTGTGCATTTGGTTATAGCATGAAAATCAATAGGAGATCACTTGGGAGCGGGAGTCTCATATTCATGCTCAGTATCCCCATTTTTTTGTTTAGCCCTTGTTTTGGATTTTGGGGGCGTAAATCCCTAAGGTGGGAAGAATGTAATGTCTCGTATTTTCTAGGTAATTTTTTTGAAAATTATTTTTGGATTATTTCAAGACCAGGAACTGAGACAGCACATGATTATGAGGCTCGGGGTGACCAAAATAAATGTTTGAACTATTTTTATTTTTATTAAAAATAGATTGCATGATCAGTTTTAGTATCTTTTAAATGAGTGCTTGGATTTGAAATCTAAGGGCACCATTGTGTTCAGATCAGCAGGTCTTTCTTAAGAAGGACCTAACTTTGACCGGTGCGGGCTGATAGTAGAAAAAAAATTCATATGTTTTAAATAAGAATAAAAATAGACTTAAAAAAAGTCTATTTTATTTTTCTTTTAAAATTTCATGACAACACAGTAATGTTGCGATGCAGTGACAAGGCATTTGTTTCCTTTCATAAAATAAATAGTGTGGCGATGTTGTAACTTATTGAAACAACGACGTAGAAATGTGTTTCATCAATTAATATATTGGAAGGGATATAGGATCAGACATGATCCGAGATAATTCCCTGTAGGCTTTATAAAAAGAAAACGCATTTGAAAATACTCTCATTGGTGAGCGACGAACGATGACGAGATGATGGATCGAGATCATTCATGGGAGGATCTCCAACAATAGTGAATTTTCTTCACCAATCAGACCACACTCTAGATAGGGGGGTTATTTTTCTTTGTGACTTCTTTTCTCATTCTTGTTTCTAACATCTAACCTGGACCAACCCATGAACAGGTTGATCTGCGATTTGATTGATTATGCAGGATGGTTAAAAAATGTGGGAATTAGATCTTTGTGATTTTTAATTCATTCTTCATGATCCTAATAATAAGAATGAATTCAAGACAACACAAACAAAGTTCTGGATCCATTCTAAGGTGTGGTCATGTGATTCTTATTTTTCTCCCGTTATTGTGTTCTTCTCCGATGGACCCACTTGGTCACATCAGGATTTTCTGGGAGGTTCTGAATGTGAATAGACCCCTAGAGCGATGGCATGGAGATGTTGAGTCCATGACGATGAAGAACACGAACCAAGGGTCACAGGCATTCTTCCGTTTTGAAAAACAGAGCACCGGAGTATGACCTGTTAACCACGGAAGAAGAGTCACCATCGCAAGCACAACCGCAGCAGCAGCAGGTGGCCACCGGCTCAATGGTCGGTAATAGAGGAGCCCACGGTGGTGTAGCTATGGGTGGTGGTGAAAGGTCATGACAATGATCCGGGTAGTGGGAAGATTTGGCTCCCTAATCCACATTAGATGAAGGACCCATAGGTGGAGATGGTCTCACAGACCGAACACATTGACCCAAGGAGACACGTGGCCAGTGGGCCACGTGCTGTTTGAGCGGACACAGCAGCTGATGCGCCCTGGGTGAACAAATCGGTCTACTTCAACAGACCAGGATGGATCCAACAGAGCAAACCGAATGAAGGTCAGGCCCAACCTGGGTGGGCAGGGTTGGACGGGCGGGATGATGGGCCATGTTGGACTAGCGGGCTAGCAGTATGGGTTGGGTGGGACTCAGTTCTGTCCGACCAGACTCGGACCCGACTGTCCCCTTTTTACTTAAATGCTCATAACTCTCAAACTGTGTGTCCGTTTGACGATTTTTTTATGACGTTGGAACCCTCAGGATAAGGTGTTCCTTTTGAGATACTCTAAATGAGTTTCTATGAAATTTGGCATATGGACTATTGTCTTGAGGAGTAGTTTCTCCTAGAATGAGTGTGTTAATGATGGAATCCTGTAGTTGGATGCGACCTAGAAGTTATGTGATTACCTAGACTGTGTGTCTTACCTAGACTATGTGTCTTATATAGACTTTGTCTATTACCAAGACTGATTCAGTACTCCCCTATCCCACCAGGTTGTGGGCCCCCTAGTCTTTGTCGACACTCTATGTGTTACCAACACTTTGTGTGTTATCTACACTTCATGTGTTTCCTACACTCCATGTGTTACCGACACTCTGTGTGTTACCTACACTTCGTGTGTTAATTCTTGAGGGTACTGTGGATTCTTATGATAGACCTTTTTACAAACCATAGACCTATACTTGGTGTGAGATGACTCTATTGACTCTGTTGATTACACTTCTTAGAGGATACACTTCATGTACCTCTTTGGTAGTCTACTTGGTGTATTATTAGTTCTTTAATTTGTGGTATACTTTCTGTGTTTTCTTTGTGGTGTACTTAGTGTGTTTCCTTTGTGGTGTACTTCATGTGTTTCCTTTGTGGTGTACTTCGTGTATTTTCCTAGTGGTGTTATCTTTGTGGTTTCGGGTTCCCTACTGAGTATTGCATTTCTCACCCTGCACAAGCTTCTCCCACATGTGTCGTGTCTTGTGCAGATGATCGAAAGCTTTGACGGTGTCCTAGGTGGGACTGAGATAGGGGTTCTTCAGGGTGACCTGACGGATGTGGTACACTTTAACAATATTATGATAGCTTACTGTACCTACCCTTTAGGTAGGGTTTTCCATAGATGAGATCCAGGAGTTTGTACTTTTCTATTTCAATTGGGCTTCTATTATGGCCCCTTTTTCTTTCATTTTCTTGCCTTACTCTAAGTGGGTTTTCTTAGTGGTTTTTATCCATTTTTACTTAGTGTTTTCAGTTTTATATTTTCCTTGAAGACGGGTGTGTGCGTACAGGTACTAGGGAAAATGCCTTCCACTTTTGGGATATTCCAACTGGGTGCTAGCCTCTAGCCCTTGGCCTATGGGAGGTAGGATTGGGGTAGTCACGACATGGGCCCCGGGGGATGGATCATGACATTCTCATTTTGGTTAAAATATAGTAGCAGTATTCAATAAATATTATATCTGTAGTGCTAAAACAATTACTCTAAGGAGATACTTTAAAAAAGAAAACTAAAGTAATAAATTCAAAAATAGTGTTTTTAGATTCATAAACAAATTAAAACTTCCAACTTTAGATTTAGAAGTTTAACTAATAAAAATTTATAAAACATAAAATAGATTAATCCATAAATTTAAAATAATTATGGAATTTTGATTTAAACTATTTGATTAAACATAATTTTCTCCCTTTTAAAATTTTTAAACAAAAATAGAAGAAAGTAAATTTAAGAAAAAACAAATATAATGTCATATTCTAAATCTATATAGGTTAACATTTTAAAAAAAACTAGTCTTTAAACAAAAACCACACACACAATTATATTTAGAAACTTTTAAAATATGGTATATTAAAATGCATATCTCCCGCTAAATAAATTAGAATATGATGATAAAGTTACCTTAAAATGTTATAATATTAAGAACATAATCAGCATAGGTTAAACTTTTAAAAAAAATAAACATTTTAAACAAAAAAAATACACAAAAGTATATTTAGAAACTTTTAAATTCTAATATATTAAAATTTATATCTCCCACTAAATAAATTAGAATATGATGATAAATTTTCCTTAAAATGTGATGATAATAACCACATAATCATCATGATTTAGATTAAAAATATAAATCTTAAGTTTCATCATAATAAAGAAGAATAATATAATTCAGATTTCAATATGCTTGAAATAGATTTAAAGCTAGTATTTCCCTCTATGAAAATTTTATAATTAAAAAAATGTTGGATCCCTCTTAATTGATGCATTTTATATGTGTATCAATTGATACATTATGAATTTCATATGGTGAATCTCACCCTTAATTTAATAAAAATTAATTTGAATAAACGATCCATTTTATAAAAAAAATTAATTTCTTCATGATGATAATTTTTTCTAGATGCATACTTTGAAGGCATAGGGATCCATGAGATATAATATATGATATTCAAAGAATATAATTAGCATGAATCAATTAATCCAAATGAAAAAAAATGATTACACATGATTAATAACAAAAAATTAGACAATAATAAATTGATAATAATATTCTAGAATCCAAATTATAAAATATATGCAATCTATGTAACACCAAATATTTAATTATAGTAAGTAAGCTTTTCTTTCTAAAGAAACAACCGCATAATGTGCATAACTTTATTAAAGAACGAGATTAAAACTAAAATTACCAAATTTTATAAGTTATATTTGATGAAATTAATTTTATTTTTTAATTAATCATGAAAAAATTATCTTAGGGTGAATTTTTGGGATTTTTCAAAAATAGTTTCTTTTAGGTAAATAGTGAAAAATACTGATTTTACAAAAAACTGTCACTTTTATGAAATTATAATGATATAATAATAACTTGAATATTTATAAAACATTTTTTATAGAAAAAATATATATTTAAGATTTAATATAATTCTTATAAAAATATAATTCTTAACTAATAAATATATTCTTAGAATTTTGGAAATCTATGTAACACTTTTGTTCGAATGAAAATTCTTTTTTGTTCTTCTCTCTTAAACAATTATTTACATGGTAAATTTCACTTTTTTTTAAAAAAAAATAAGTATAATTTGATTTAAAATAATCCAATTAATACCACTTTAATCAATATTATGTTTTATCTTGTTGTAAAATTATTTTTATGTTTAAAATAATAATTTTTCTAAAAACGATTTTCATTGCATTTTACAAACTTATATTAAAAGTAATTTTTTCCACTTCTAAGAGTTGAATAATGTAAAATATATTAAATAATTGGAATAAAAATAATTAATATTAGGTGATAAGGTCAAATTAATTTTTGGTCATAAAAAATAGTAACCATGATAAATATTTATCACCTTGATTAAGGGGAAAATGAGTTAAAAGTGTTAAAAATAAAAGGATGGGGATTTAAGATAACATAAAACACTTGATTAATTGGTTGGTTTTATTTAAACCTTACCCATTTCATATTCAAATCTATGACAATATTATTCCACTTTCACAATAAAAGGATTTTATGTTATTTAAATCTTTTAAGTAATTACATGTGTGTCCCTCCCCTCGCTTATAAAAAGGAACCTCTTCTCTTCCGTTATTCTCAAACAGTGTACCCTATAGCTCATAAAATACCAACCCAAAATCCTTACCAGATTAATTTATTTTTTCCATGATCTCTTGGTCTTATGAAAAGACCATCCTAGCAATACTTGAGGTGTGTGATAAAGGAGGTCTCTCAAAGAAGAGGTAATCGTCTTACCCGACTCTTTCAAAGTTTATTTCTTCTTATGATTCCTCTAAATATATTTTATTCAACCTAAAATAATTAATCTATTATTAAAAATATAATTATATTTTATTATGATTATGGTATAATCATTTTACACCTCCTTTCTATCCTATAGAAAATGAAAACATTGTCTGGGCATACGTACAACCTACTATCACCATGTAGTGGTGTAATTTTTTTCATCACCGCTTTACTTGGATGGTTATAAAGGTGTAATTAATGAATATATATGATCTTTATTACATAATTATTATTATTTAAATATAATATATCATCTACCTTATTACCCTTACATCCATCAGAAAATGATAACATCGCTCGTGCGTACATGTGGACTACCACCTCCCTGAAGTGATGTGACTTGTTCTTCTATTACCACTATGTATGAATGATTATAAAATTTTATATAATATATAAATTATATTACAAAATTATTTATATAATGTAATTATTTCATAACTCCTTTAACCATGAACAATATACCGAATTAATTTTTGAGAAATTGAGCTAACAACCTTAAAGTGGTCGACATAAGCAAGAACTATTCAATGAATGGATTTAAAATGATTATAAAAGGAACATAAAAAAAAATATAGATGAAAAATGTTCTTAAAAAAATATTTTATAAATTTAAATTCATTATACAGGAGGATCAAACATGTAAAACTAAGCATAGACCCAAGGTAAGGTATTTCTATTACGGTCTCATTTTATTTTGGGATTATTTACATTTAGATTTCCGATTCAAAAATTAGATGATACTAATCTCTTAAACCACGTGTATTTTCTTATCTTATAGTTATGTTTTATTTTTATTTATTTTTTCTATTTCTTCTCTTATTGAATCAAGAATCATCAAGTGAGTTGCAAGTAAGGGATGTTCTTTTAAATAAATTCATATTATATAGTTTTACTTTCAAAATATTTTTCTTTGATGTCAAGTTTATTTTAAATGATTTCAATAATATTATTTTTTAAACTCCAATGATTATGTGAAGTAATTTTCAACCATATTTTACTTTATTTAAAAAAAATTAAAATGAATATTCTTTTTGTTTTTCTAAATTTGGTATTTTTGGAATTTTTACCAAAATGTGAAAGGAGTCATTTTTTATTGTTTACCACATGAACATAATTTATCACCTTCATGACCATTCATTAATTTGAAACATACTTTATAATTTTACATAGTTATTTTCAAATAAAATATATTTATCAATATTTTTGGATTTTTTATTTAAAATTATATCAAAAGAAAAGGGTATCATTTTTTTAATGGAATGAAAATAATTTTAAAAACTAATTTATAAATTTTTTCTTATATAAAGTTAAAAGGAAGTTATTTTTAATTTTTTTCTTCTGTTTTATTTTATAAAGGATTTTTTCATTAAAAACCCTTCATTTTATATGAATTTATATACTTCTATCATCTTTTACTAGAAATGGATTATACCTTATTTTTTAGATCATTCACTTTCTTGTGATCATGTTCTTTGTCACTCTTCATTATTCATTGGACATTATTTTTATCCTTCATGTATATATTTTCAATATCATGGATGAATTTATTATCATTTATATTAATTTTATGATGTATCAACCATATACCATTTATATATAGGGTGTCAGTTTAGGGGGGTTTATTAAGAAAGTCAGTTCATTAACTGGGGAAATATTTTGTATTCTTGGTTTAATACAGATAATTTTTTATTTATATGGTATTTTTAGAATTAATTGTTTTGGTAATTAAATATATTGGAAGAATTAATTATACATGTAAGTGATGGTAAGGATCTATTTATAGATATCTCCTCGATGCATTGATAGGTCTCATTAGATAAAATAATAGACGTGATATATTTAATGGGTATATGGTTTACACCTACCCATTTATTAAGAATGAAATATTGGTCAATGCCTTGATGGTAATAATCATAACAACTTATCTGAGGCCTTTATGGAAGTATCATGAATGTATGGACTTATTAATTTCCTTTATTAAGAATTTTGTTTCTATTATCTATGTGATTGTTGTTTATCATGTATTTTTTCAACAATACTCTACAATTTATGATGATTTTGATGCTCACAAATACCCTTGTTTGTTTTCTGATGAAGTTTTCTTGAGTGAATTTTCAGGAATTTATATTCGGGTTAAAGGAATTTAACATTACAGGAATTGATTGGGAAACACTATTTCAAACCCTATGTTCGGTAAATGAACATACATCTCATCATCCCTATATTATGTTGTAAAGTTAATGCTTGTGTATGGTATCAACACTATGTTATGCTAAATAGTTTTCATTTGCATTGGCATCCTTAAGTTTGGAGAATCGTCAAATGTGTGTATCAGCAACCCTACATTGGAGTTTAGAAATATTGTTCATACCCTAAATTTGGAAAATTTGAACATATAGTTAATCAATGTTACATTAGGAATATTATGATAAAAAAGGGAACATATGGAATATCATCCCTATTCTAATTTTGTTCCCTAAGTTACGTGAAGATGAAATTATGGTTAAAGAAACATACGCTGGTAGGAACCCTATGATATTCAGTTCAACCATGTGTTGTGTTTTCAACAGTGAAGTGTTTAAGAAACATTCTTATTCAGAGATTGAGGAAATGATCGAGTCGGAATTGAAGACTAATTCGAGGATCATTATGATTTTTTCAAAGAACAATTTTCATCAGAGAAAATCACTCATGTTCTTAAGAGAAGTTAAAACTCCCCTGTTCAATTGGAATTTGAATTTCAGCTATCAATCAGACTATTCTTTTGGATCTAGAATACTAAATCAATCTATTTATTCTATATATTCCTTAAGAGTATTTATCTTAAAAAATATGTGTGTGATAAGTGATTCAAATATGTGACTTCATTATTGATATTATCTTTTACAATTTCACTGTAAAGAATGATCAAATCTCTGTTATTTCCAAAATAGGATACACTTAGAAATTTTTACATATTTAAATATAAAATTATTACTTCTATTTAGTTTATACCTTATTGAAGATCATTTTTCAACAAGGATCACTTCAGACTATTTCATTATTGATGATATTCTTTTCTAAAGAATAAGATCCATCATTTGTCAGTTGTTGCTACTGAAAATGTAAAAAACAACTTAAATCAACAAATCAAACTCTTTTGATTTATTAGAGTTTCAACTTCTCGTACTCAGTTCTAGTGGAGTATTATCTTCTTGATCTAAGATTTGGATAACCGGTTCTCTATTATAGAACCAAAAGGATTTGTTGTTAGTCTTATTGTAAAGGTGTCAACTGCCTGCATTCAGTTTTAGATTTATGGTTTTGTGATAATAGGAACATTCTAGTGAAATTTACCAAGCTCATATAGAGAGTAATTTATAGAGTGGTCTATAGGATATTTGTGCCCTGAACCACTATAAAAATTTGTGTTCTTTATTTCTATTTATCCGGTGCATATTCTTTTCATACAGAAGAAAACATTGTTTATCTGTATAAATCAAAGTGGGTGTCAAAAGCCAAAATTGTGGAAGATTTTTTAAAAGACACAATTCACCCCCTATTGTGTTACTTTGTATATTTAGACCTAAAAATTGGTATCAAAGGGTAGATTTTGGATAAATATATAAGAAGATAAAAGAATAAGGTCTATACAAAGATGTAAATGGATGATCTAAGAGAAGGAATATCTATGGTACATGCTTCATACATTGATGGTGAAAATTATGGGTGCTTAAAATCACAGATGATTATCTATTTAAAAAAAACTTGTATTCAAAGTCTACTCAAAAATCATTATTCCTTATAAGATTTCTAAGAAACCAGAAATTTGGACTGCTAAAACATAATCTGAGTATGATATTAATTCTAAAGTGATGAATGCTATTTTTTGTGGTATTGGACCAGATGAATTCAATCGTGTATCACAATTTCCAACTACCTTTGAGATGTGGAAAACTATTTCAGATGTTTATGAAGGAATAGATAATGTTATATAGATGATATATGATACTTATAATCTAAAGTTTGACACATTTAGAATGTTTGATGGTGAAATCATTAAACAGATTAATGGAAGGCTTATAAAAATTGTTAACAATATTACAGCCTTAGGTGAACTCATCAAACAATCTGATCAAGATTTTAAAGTATTGGGAGTACTTCCCTTTAAATGTAATGGAATATCAGCTAATATTCCCCAATCATCACCTATCAAGGATCTGAAAATGAATGTACTAATTGGGACACTAAGGATGTATGAATCCGCAATGCAAGATAAAGCTAAATATCATAAGATTATAGTAAAGAAGTAAAATATTTCTCTAAAGGTGACATCTCAGAATCATAATATAAGAACAAAGAAAGAAGTCAAAGAAAAGAAAAATTCAGATTCCCCAGATTCTAAAATGGAACTGGCTCAGCTATCCATAAATTTTGGAAAATTTTACAAGAATAAAAGTGGATTCAAAAAATTCTTTAGAAAGGATGACAAAGAACCAAGAGAAGTTTGATTCTATGAATACAATAAATTGGGTCATATCAGACCTGATTTTACTCAGATGAAAGATGAAAGAAAAAGTTTGGAAAAGAGATATCATAAAAATGCTGATTATGATCACAAAAGAAAAATAGAAATGAAAGTTATATGGAGTGTATCGAAATACTCCAGTATCTATTCAAAGTCTGATTTAGAAAAGAAGCAAACAAATCTAAAATCCAACATGTTATTTATTGAAGAAGTGGAAAATTTACAAACTTATTACTCTTCTGATTCTGATTATGGTAGTTTCTAAAATAAAAAATAAGATGCCTACTATTCTATGCTAAAAGAAAAATATGATTTCTTATTAAATAAACATAACTCATTGAAAAAAAATTCATAATTTTGTTTTATTTGAAAGAGATACCATGCTAAAACAACATCAAGAGTTACATGAAAAATTCAATTCCTTTACATCAAATAGTATTAATCATGAAAAGAAAATCAAGGAACCACGGAATGAAGTGGAATACTATAAAAGTATTTCTATTCTTATTAAAAAAGAATAAAATATATTAAATTAAATTCTTGGAAATAATTTGATTAAAAGGGAAATATTTGTAATAGGAATTAAGGGCAAGAAATAAAAATTGTATAAAAATTATTTTGTGCCCAATTCTAAAAATGCTACCTATTATTTTTTTAGAATAAAAGGTCATGTCACCAATAAGTGTTATTTGAAAAATATTTAAATTAGTGGCATTAAAAGATATTTTGTTTCTAAAATTTTGTCTGAATATAGTGATATAAATTATGGAAAAATAAAGTAGATCTGGATTCTCATATCATTGCTTGCTAACACTACAGGACCCAAGAAGATATGGGTACCAAAACAAACATTTATTTAATTACTTTTTCATGAAATAGGTCACAAAAAAAAGATCCATATGGTATATGGATAGTGGTTGTTCCAGGAATATGAGTGGATAATCAATAAACTTTTATACAGTAACTGAAATGTATGGAGGAATAGTCACTTTTGGTGACAATGTGAAAGGAAAAATAGTTGGAGTCGGAACTATTGGAGATCCAAAGACTATCTTAGTCAACAAAGTACTGTATGAGAAAGGGTTAAAGAACAATCTGATAAGTGTCTCTCAAATATGTGATGATGGATTTTTTTTCTAAAAATTCCTACACTGTTTTTAAAGATAAATTGATTAAATTTAGAGCACCTAGAACTAATAATGTTTATACTTTGGACTTAAATTCCTTATGTACAAAAAGTGAATTGTTTAACTATGAAGACAAATGAATCCTGGATTTGGCATAAAAGACTTGGATATTGTAATATATATTCTTTATATAAATTATTTAAGAAAAAATTAGTTTCTGATTTTCCTATTCTTAAGTTTGACAATGATATATTCTGTGATGCATGCCAAATTGGAAAGCAGCATAAATATTCTTTAAAATATATTAACAAAATTGATATATCTAAACCTTTAGAACCTGTCCATATGGATATTTTTGGACCATCCATAGTACCAATTTTGGATGGAAAATTATATGTTTATGTTTTAGTAGATGATTATTCTAGATTAACTTGGGTTTATTTTCTATATATCAAAAGTGAAGTATTCACTGTTTTTGAAAGTTTTTGTAAAAGTTTTCAAAATGAAAAAGGTTTTAAAATAATCCCATTGAGAAGTGATCATGGTGAAGAATTTGGGAATAAATAATTAATTTTTTTATAAAATCTAGGTATTAAAAATACCTTATCTTCACAAAGTACCCCTAAACAAAATGGAATTATTGAAATAAGAAATTAAACTATTCAAGAAATAGCAAGGACTATGTTGAATGAATATAGTATTCCTACCTATGTTTGGGAATAAGCTGTATGCACAGCCTGCTATATCATGAATAGAGTTTTAATAAGGCTTATTTTCAAAAATACACCCTATGAACTTTAGAATAATATAAAACCTAAAGTAAAGTACATTAAAGTTTTTTTATACAAGTTTTATATCTTTAATACTAAGGAAAACATTGGTAAGTTTAATCCAAAAGCTGATGAAGGAATATTTTTGGGATATTCTACTACCTCTAAAGTTTATAGATTATTTAATAAAAAGTAAAGGATTATTAAAGAATTAGTTCATGTAAAGTTTGAAGAAACTAACCCTTTTATTAAATTGAAAGATCAATCAGATGAATTCACTGAATCTTTTGACAACATGAGACTTAAAACCCCAAAAATTATTTTGAAAATAATATTAATAAAATTCAGTACAGTTTAGAAGAACATGATACTAAAGATCCTAAAATTTTATTCCCTATACAATCTAGAAATTTAAAGAACCATCCTCTAGAAACTGTTATAGGAGACCTAGACACAGGAATTAAAATTAGAAGAAATTTAAGAAACATAGAAGAATTTTCTACCATTCTATCTCAGTTAAAACCTAATACTATTGAAGAAGCCTTAGAAGATGAAAGTTGGATGCTAATAATGAAAGAAGAGCTAACCCAATTCAAAAGGAATGAAGTTTTGGAACTAGTAGAAAGACCAACCAATTATCAAGTTATAGGAACTAAGTGGGTCTTTAAAAATAAATAGGATGATCAGGTTATCATAACTAGAAATAAAACTAGATTAGTAGCTAAAGGATATAATCAGGAATAAGGTATATATTATAATGATACATTTTCCCCTCTAGCTAGACTAGATCCTATAAGAATCCTTTTAGCTTATGTATCTCATATGAATTTTAAATTATATCATATGGATGTTAAGTCTACCTTTTTAAATGGTTATTTAATGAAGTAAGTTTATGTTGAACAACCCGCTAGTTTTGAAAATCCTCAAAAACCGAACTCTGTTTTTAAAATTAATAAATCTCTCTCGGTCCTTAAACAAGAACCTAGAGCTTGGTATGTAATATTGAGTCCTTTTCTTTTGAAAAAATTGATTTACTATTGTATTGGAAGATCCAACACATTTTAAGAAAACTGTTTGTTCTAATATTTTATTAGTGAAATTTTATGTTGATGATGTTATTTTTGGTTCAACTAATAAAAATCCTTGTAATGATTTTTCAAAATTAATGAAAAAATAATTTGAAATGAGTATAATGGGAGAACTGAATTTCTTTTTAGTATTTCAGATTTTTTAGAAATTTTATGGAAATTTTTTATATCAAAGTAAATATATTATTGATTTACTAAAAAAATTGGACTTGAAAATAGCAAGACATGTACAAATCCCATGTGTACTAATATAAAATTTGAGTTGGATAAAGCTATAAAACTAGTAGAAAATATGTTATATAGAGGTATGATTGGAATTTTTGTATATCTTACTACTAGAAGATCATACATTATGTTTTTTGTATGTCTTTGTTCTAGATTTCAATCAAATCCAAAAGAGTCCCATCTTACTATTATTAAAATAATTTTCAGAAATTTAAAAGGAACTATTTTTCAATCTCTTATTTACCCCAAAACTTATAATTTTAATTTAAATTCATATTTAGAGGATGATTTTGGAGGTTGTGTATTAGATAAAAAATAACCTCAAGAACCTATCACCTTTTAGAAAAATCTCTAGTTTTATGGTTTAGTAATAAATAACACTCAGTTTATTTATCAACCATTGAGGCAAAAAATGTGTCTTCTAGTACTTTATGTTCACAAGTATTGTGGATGAAAAACACCCTACTAGACTTTGGACTAAATTTTAATAGTATGACTGTTTAATGTGATAATACCAGTGCTATAAATATTTCCAAAAATCCTATAATTCATTCTAAGACTAATCACATTGATATAAGGCATCATTTTCTAAGAGATCATGTCCTTAAAAATATATATCTTTTTAATTTGTTAATATCAAATATCAATTAGATGATATTTTCACTAAAACACTTCCTAGTGGAAGTTTTGATTTTATTAAGGGGGAGTTAGGATTATTTAATTTTTAAATGAATGATTTATTTAATTTATTTAATTTTATTCTCTATGTTTATATTTTAAGTATTTTATATAAAATATATAAATTTTATCATTATTTATTTTATTTAGTTACATGTTAGTTTGATTTTAAAAGAATTTTATTTTATTTTTCTTTTCAAATTAAAAACATAATGAGTACATTCTCAATCTGCGTGAGAAAACTGTTAGCCTTCTCCTGCTCTATTTATCCTCTCCTACACATCCCTTCAGTTTATAGAGTATCTCTCTCACTCTTTAGATTCTCATTGTTTGAAACCCTAAACCTTCAATCCCTTTAATTTTGAAACCTTTAGAGAAGGAAACCTCTTGAATATCTGAAGATGCTAATTTGGATGTGGCTACTTATCCATCAAGGAAAGCTCACAAAGTGATCTAAGGAAAGGTAATCGATTTCAATTATTTAAATTCTACAAATATTTCACTCAAGGAAGTAGTAATATTTAAAGTTCTAGATTATTATTTTGGAGAAGATAACATACCTATAGTATATGACATTTAAGTAAAGTAATTTTGTATAAATGCTTCATTCAGTCTCATATTTGATGAAGATATTGTTGTCTATAAGATTGATGATTCTGAATTTTCTTTTTCTTATATGGAAATGGATGAGTTGTTACATTGTCCTCATAAGGGGGAGTTTTAGTTTGATTCAAGGAATATAGGTAATGGAAAACATTATTTAGAGGACATTATGTTTTTGTTATTTGGAATGAGGACTATCAATAAAGGACAAAAGAGCTTACTCCTGATCGTTGAGTAAGAGAAAGTCATATATCTTAACATGTATATAATGTTTTTGTTTTTGAATCACATTATGTTCAATTTATGTCGGTTTATGATAATTTATCTAAATATTACTGCCACAAGGATTCTAAGATGGGATATTATCCCTATGGAATAATTATTTCCTTTTTACTGTGAAGAAAAGGAAAAAATTCAATATGTTTTTTGGAAAAACATGTCATCAAAGTAACATTTTAAATGATAGGACTGTTAAGAAGTTAGGATTTGTTTGGAGCAATTCTTGCAACATTCGTCTGCCTATTGGCATAGAAAAACCGCAGAGGCTTATGATAGTTGTTCAGGGGGAGCAAGGATGATTCCATTAGTTGGATATGTTAGATAGATACATGATGAAGAGGCTGAATCTAGTCTAGAAGGAAATATTTTTTAATGAATAATAATTATATTTGACATTACAGAGACTATGGATGAAGCACTATGAGCAGTTGTGCGTGAGGATCTAGTAGAAGATAATGTTGTACAAGAAGATCACGGACAAGAACTTCATAGGGAAGATGATCCTGATCCTGTAACTCAATATCTTATTGTTCCTAATTCTGAAGTTTCTGGAAGATATGACTTAAGAGATAGATCAATTGGTAATGAAGAGCCAAGTTTGGCCTTGATAGAAGTTCATAACAGGGAATATATCCCTGACCCTGATACTCAATCTTTTAAATCTTCTGATTCTCATGCTAAAGCCTTAGTTATAAAGTTAAATCTGTTGGAGGCTCAGAACTTGTTTCTTAAACAAAAATTGGAATCAGATAAAAAGAAGTTTGAAGAGTTCAAAAATTCTACAGTTCTTATATCAAAGTGTGAGGCTCAGAAGATTCATCTAAGACAATTAAAAGACAATATTATTTCTATTGGAAACCATCAAGATTTTACCAGTAAATTTTCTAGAGAGTTCAATTTGATGAAAGATAAATATGCTAAGAAGTCATATTTTGATGAGTTTAAGATGATCATAGGGAGATAATTTTAATATATCAGGGAAATAAATTGTGAATCAACCTCCTCTTAATAGACACCTCAAGATATAATAAAAAGGTTTGACGAAATTCTTTAGTTCTGGATGATTTTAATGATAGTTTTCACACTCTTCCGTGCAACAGAACTCCTTTAAGTGTTACATTAGACAATCAGTGGCATATGGTCTGTCAACTAACTACAAATGAGTCCTAGTTGGGATTACTTCTTAATTAAGTTAAGGATAATATGACTTCATTCATTCATTCAAAGGAATATTTGAATGAGTTTATGAAGCTTGATAGAGCGCTGTCGTGGGCACCCTCAAATGATTAATGTGATTTTGGGGTATTTAGGTGCAGTAGAGTGGCTGACCAAGGTCATCTCTCAAAGGAGGAAGCGAATTTAACAACTTATTAAAGGTATTCTAAAAATAAAATAAAAGAGAATAAAATAAAAACACTACTTTAAAGTATTTTGGTTTTTTTATAGTTTATGAATCTATAAGAATTTTGCTGGAAGAAGATTGTATATTTTTTTGTTTTTAGTTTTGAAATGAATTTCGATTAAAATGACACAACAAGAAGATGTTTTTTTAGAAATCTATTTTAAAAGGTGTAATCGATCTAACTCTACCTCTTCATTCACTTATTAATCATTATCATCTAAATCAATATCCACTTAATTATGATCCCCTAACTTTTTATCCCTCGAACCCTACGAGAGTTAACTTAACCACAAAGATGAAATTACTTAAACCCTAGGCTAGCTTCGGAACACGCAATCGCAACACCCTACTTTGATTGTTGTTCTAAGGATAGCTTATGTTCAGTGGTTAATTAGAGCACATATCCATTATGTAAATGAGGATTAATTGTGTTTATGGGTTATATTTGAACTCTACAAATTTATCCCGTATGGTCTTGTATTACCGATTAAGATTGTGCTATCACAATTTACACAATTCCCGACCTCGCGTGTTTTGTGTTAATTGTTAAATTGCTTGCTTAGTTTCTTGTAATTTAAAAACACAATTCATGGATCATATTATGTTAATTATAGTATCTCATTGATTCAAAATAATTAAATGAAAAGGGTAGAAGATATATCGATTACTAAAAGACTACTCTTCCATGGGTGGCGTAATCATCGTAGAAGCGTTTTGCATGTGCAAAGGTTTATAATGGGTATAACCCAATAACGCTTCTACTCAAGAATTCCAGACCAAAGAGGAAGATTAAGAGAAGAATAAATTTAAACAAAACAGAAGAAAAGAGAAGAAATAAAAGAAGAACAAAGAAGTTTATTACACAAATGAAAACATTACAAAATGAAGAAGAGAATGAGGTTTCGATGAGGGGATCCTTGCTTCAAGAGCTACCCCTCTTACAATGGTTGGAGAATTTGGGTGAAACAAATTCTTCTCTACCTAAAATCTCCTAATGCACGTCCTAACCCCTCCAAATGAGAAAAACTCCAATTTATAGAGGGGAGGGGAGGAGAGGTTACAAGTGGTTTCAAGTGTGAATGTGGAAATTCGGACAAATATTTTAATGAAAATTAAACCGCCAATGTGACCACCAAAACGCGTGCATTGTCCGGCCTTCCAGAAGGATAATATGTGCGGATATGGGTCCTCTATCTCCTCTAAACATTTGGGCTTAATCCAGTCCTAGATGAAGGAGTTATGGCCGAAATACAGAAGCTTCTCCATTCTGGAGATTCCATCCCAACGTTGACTTCATGGCCCATTTTCAACAACCACATGCACTCTCTAGCTTTAGTGTCCTGAATAAACGTTGTAGATAATTATGTTAGAAACACTGTTACAAAATTTCAAATTCAAAGAATAAATATAAAAGTATTTAGCTTCGAAATACTACAGTGAACTATAAAGGGTAAAACTGGAATTTTCATCAAATATTCAAATGAATGATCTAATTCCAAATACTTTCTAATTAAACATATTTAACACAATGTGAGGAAATTATATAATTTATTATCAATAAAATATTCAATAAAATAGTGTTTTATCAAAGGTTAGGTTGGTTAAGAATCTGAAGATTGGTCAAGATTCAAAGAATCTTCGTCAACAGTAGTCAGAAGTCTTCAAAACCCATTTTCAGAGCTTACTACTAAAGCAATTTGATATTAATGGTGTTTTCCAAGCCATTACTCATCTTGTTGGACACACTAACTTTGGAAATTCTGATCATAGACCCTCATTTTGAAGACCCTTTATTGACTGAGGATTGTACTCTAATTTTAAAACATTTGAATTTTTTTAATTTCAATTTACTTTTTATTGAGATTTATGTTTATTTTCTTTTATTTAAGTTCAATACTTAACTGCTCATCCTAAACTTATTTCTCTTCTCAGTTTTTATTGTAACACCCTGGCCCCAGTTACCTAGAGTCAGTGAATTATTATATAATATTGGCATGATACAAGGAATCATATCCTGAAAGAATAACCAGTTTAGTAGCCTTGAAAGTACTAGATACATTCATAAGTTTTACATTACATCATGAAATAAAAACATCAACAACAATTTTTCCCCTTTTTAACACACTGATATCCTTAGCCTATCCCTGTAGGTCAACCATAAAATACTTCTTCACATCCTAGGAAAAATAAAACATAGAAAGGGGTGATCTCAGATGCTCGGTAAGGATAATAATATAGCAGAAACTTTAATAAATAAGCATAAACATTTAAGGCAATGTATTAAACTAAAACAAAAGACTTTTAAACTTAAACTTCAGAATAATATGGAAAAGATAAAATCAAATAATTCCATTTACTTATTCACATGGATATTCTACTATTCGAACAGTCACATGCAATATCAATAGCCACTTTCATAATGATGGAATGCATAATGTCAAACTTCATAACCACATAGTCAAGGCCTTGTGCCAAGACTAAAAATAAGATGTTGTCAAGGCCTTGTTCCAAGACACTCGTTTGTCTCATGAGACCTACCGATGCATCGAGGAGTTATATCAGGCTCCACTCGTCACTTACTAAGTACAATGCATTCCTCATATGAAAAGGTTTAAACATAACATAAACATTTGTTTTAAAACTAGCATAAGAAATGTCAATACTTTATCCATAAACCATGAATAGTATAAGAATAACACATCCACAGTCAAACATATCACAAAACCTTCAATAAAATATGGAATATTTGTATCATAATAAATCAACTTCAAACAAGCTTAAAATTCATCAAAAGGATGTTGACATAGATGAAATAAAAACTTTTTTTAGAGAAATATATCTTCTTATTTGGAAATCATTTAAAAGTCATATAATTATAAAAGAAAACATTTATTTTTAAAATATTCTTATAATCTTTTAGGGTAATCTTTGATTATGTTATAATGGAAGAAAATAACAGCACTCGCTGTATAAGTTAAAAAACATTCTAACCTTAATTTTGTCCAAAAGGTCCTAAAGTACCTTGTTTAGAAAACAACAGAAAGGTTCCTTTCAAAACATATAACATAAAATAAGGGTATAAATGAATTTAAACCATTTTCTATTAAATATTAAAAATTTATTGAAACACATTTTTAAGAAAACACAGATGTGGATGATAAAGAGGTCTAGGTAGATACTTACGTAAAAACAACCTCGGATAATAAAGAGATTGTGGAATTAACCCTTAACTTGTACTTTTACTTGGTCAAGGGTATGTTAACCTCCTATATAATAGTTAAATAATTATTATTAAATTATAAAATAACTATATACATAAATATGATATCATATATGATCCTCTAATATTTTTTTGTTAATAATATTTTAGTAGTATCATCGTTTTGGGTGTTAACTGGTCTGTTTTACTTTATATGATCGGTTACATAAGCCATGTTTGTTAAGGATAGGATGTATTTTATTCATATCCAGAATGATATTAAGTTCTTAGAAATTATTTTTAATCATAAAATGAAAATTATTCTTGAATTATTATGATGGGAATGAATCTCATCGCATTCATGGAGATGGTAATCCGTACGTACGCACGAGCGACAATATCATTATATTGATGGTGAAATCATATGTAATTGGATGGTATATCATATATAGAGAAAAATTTACATGTTATATTTATTATTTACATTATTTATAATCATTATTATACTCATCCAAATAATGAAGTGTTTTAATAACAAACTACACCACGAAGTAGAGACGGTAAGCCATATGTAGGCATGTATGGTGACTTTGTCATTCATATGATGGATAGAATAATGAATATGGTTGTACCGTATTAATAACATCATATTATATATAAGATACTAGAGTTATTATTTTATAATGGAAACAACAAAGAAAGAGGAAGTGGAAGAAGAAAAGAACTTCAAAGAGGTGATGAAATATTTACCTCTTCTTTGGGTTCTTCCTTTTGATTTGATCAAAAGGGCTCATTAGGTTAGATTTCTGATCAAATTAAGGCATATAGGTTGAAGGTAGGATAGTTGAGACGATATTTGGGCAGGTGTTGGCTGGGACAAAAGGCTTTGAGGTGTAAAATTAAGAGAAGGATAAGTGTCCTTTTATAAGAGAGGTGAGGGTCACTTTAGGAAAATCTTGAAATATTATTTTATAATAAAATCATTTTTGGTTTCTAATGGATCAAAAATGAATTATTTCAAGGATAATGTGTGGATTTGTTCAAAACCTCTCAACCAATAGGTTTTAGACAAGTTTATGTCATCATATTAAACTTTCCTTTTAGATTTAACTCTTAGTTAAATAGTTTTACATTTACCATGTCTCTTTGTATTTTTATATTATATAGTTAATAATATTACTATAACAAGCCAAGAAAACCCCATGTGGTTAATTATTAATATATATAACCTTACCTAAGTCCTTTTTCTGAACCTTAGATTTTTTTGAATATTATATCAATTAATAATATAGTATTTTTTTTTTAAAACTCAATTATGTCAATTTTGACAGTATTTAGCATTTGATTTTTTTGAATGCCATAAAAACTTTATCACTTCGAATAAAATTTATTTAACCAATCCTAATATTTCATATTAACCTAGAAAATTATTCTAATTCATCATAAGTCTCAATTTACATTTATTTGGATATTTATAATATCAATTTTTTTAATATTTCATTAATAAGTTAATTACTGCATCATCATTATGTCATAAATAAATTAAATTATTAAGGTATAAAAATTATAAATAAGATATAATTATGTATGAAATATATTTATCTTTCTAATGAATATTTATAATTGAATTTATATTGTGTGTAACTCTATATTAAAATGGTTTAGTTATTAAACTTTGAATTTAACTCTTTTAACTCTTCTTTAAATAAAATATTAATAAATGTCCTAATCTAATACAAGTGGACCAAAGAGGATAATATTTTATTCATAAAGTTTTTTTTGGTCAAATTATACTTATCCAATAGAATTAGGACATGTGTTAGGGTAATTATGATATCATTTTTACCCTTAATTACCCTATTTACTTTTAATCGTGGTAAATAAAAGTCAAAAATTACTCTTCACCAAAAATTATTTTCATCTTATCGAACCACATTTTACTTACTAATATTAATTTTTTCTCTCATGTTTTTGAAATTCAACTCACAGAAGTGATAAAATTAAGTTTTATGCAAATTTTCAAATGCTCCTAGGAGGTGGGTAATAGACGGTAAAAAGTTCAATAAAATTTTTATATATCTAAAATTATTATAAAATGAATCCAATGAATTGCATTGAACTTATACAGGTATTATGTATATATTTTGACCTAAAATAAATTTAAATAAAATAAATACCTATTTAAATAAAAGGTATGTTTTAACCAATAACGCAATGTTTTTCACTATTCATCAAAAATTGAAAGTTTTCATAAAAATACGAAAAATTCACCCTAAGCTAATTTTGATATTTAGAATTCAAAAATGAAGTTTATTTTGAAAAATAAAATTTAAAAAATTTAAAAAATTGGGTATTACTATTCATAACGGCTAGTTTGATTGGTCGCGGTGTGTTAGAATCTCGAAGTTGCGTACAATGCAAGAAATTGAATTATTAAAAGGGAAACATACTATGAAAGCTTGGGGTGTTACATTCTTCCCTCCTTCAAATAATTTTGTCCTTGAAATTTCTATAATACTACCACACAAAAAGATCTGTGTGGTTCTTCATCATAAGTTCCTCAGGTTCCCAAGTTGCCTCTTCCATCTTAAGTTTTCGCCATAGAACTTTTACCAGACGAGTCATCCAGTTTCTCAGCACTTCTTCTCTTGTATCAAGAATTTTGACAAGCTCTTCACAGTAAGACAGATCAGGTTCCAGTTCAATTTCCTCATAGGTGAGTACATGCGTTGGGTCAGGCATGTATTTTCTTAACAGTGATACGTGGAACACATCATAAACTTTAGAGAGACTTGGAGGCATTTCCAAACGATAAGTTATAACACCAATTCATTCTAGAATTTCAAAAGGTACGATATACCTGGTACTCAATTTACCCTTCTTACCGAAACATATAACACCCTTCCATGCAGATACCTTCAAGAAAACATGATATCCTACATAAAATTCCAAATCCTTCCTTCAGTTATTGGCATAGCTCTTTTACCTACTTTGAGATTTTTTGATGTGGGTTTGGATAACCTTCACCTTTTACATCATTTCCTCAAAAGGTTCTAGGCCTATGAGTTTTCTTTCACCAACATCATCCCAACAAGTTGGTGTGCGACATCTCTTTCTATATAACTCTTCATATGGTGCCATCTGAATACTTGAATGGAAGATATTATTATAGGAAAATTCTATTAGAGGTAAATATTGATCCCACATACCTTGAAATTCAAGTGAGAAAGATATCAACATGTATTATAAGGTTTGAATAGTCTGTTATGATTTTTCATCAGTTTGAGAGTAGTAGGTAGTGCTCAAACAAAATTCAGTATCCAGGGCCTTCTGAAGACATTTCTAGAATCTTGATGTAAAACGGGGATCACAAACAGAAACAATCGATAGGGGTACACCATAGAGTCTCACAACTTCATTAATATATATTCTTGCTAGACATTCAAGTGGTAAATCTTATCTTATAGCAAGAAAATGTGCTGACTTGGTAAGACGATCAATAATGACCCATATTGTATCATTCCTTCCAAGAGTCTTTGGTATCCCCATGAAAAATTCCATCATAATATTATCCCATTTCCACTCAGGTATGGGAATAGGTTGCATGAATCCTCCAGGTTGTGTCCTTACAGATTTCACTTGTTGGAAAACCATACATCTTGACAAAAAATCAGCAATCTCCCTCTTCATATTATACCACCAAAAATGTTCTTTCAAATATCAATACATCTTAGTGCTACTAGGGTGTATAGAGAAATTGGAGCTATGAGCATCATCCAACAATTCCCTTTTTAGATCAAGTATATCGGGAACACAAAGTCTCTTCCCAAATTTCAAAATTCTATCTTTATATAAGAAGTCGATCAATCTCCCATCATTCACAGCTTTAATTTTCTTTTGAAATTGTTCATCTTCAGTCTGAGAAATTTTTATCCTTTCTAGCAAAGATGTTTTGGCAACCATTTTCAAAATTATTGATGTTTCACCCTCCATGTTTATTCCCATATCCATCTTTACTAGAGCCATGAAAATAGAATCCCTTTCAACTCTCATCTTGTTCAAAACTCCATGATCCTTTCTGATCAAAGCATCTGCCACCTTATTTGTCTTCCACGGGTGGTAGTGTATTGTGAAATCATAATCCTTGAGTAGTTCAAGCCATCTCTTTTTCCTCATGTTTAGTTCTTTTTGTGAGAAAATATACTTCAAACTCTTGTGATCAGTATAAATCTTACATTTTTCACCATAGAGATAGTATCTCCATATTTTCAGAGCAAATATTACAGCTACAAACTCAAGATCTTGGGTGGGATAGTTTTTCTCATGAATTTTTAGCTGCTGTGATGCATAGGAAATAACTCTATCATTCTGCATAAGGACACAACCAAGTCCTTTTTTTGAAGCATCACTATAAATAACAAACCCATCATTCCCCGATGGTAGATTCAAGATAGGAGAATTAACTAATATTGTATTCAGTTCTTCAAAACATTCTTTACACTCTTTTTTCAAAACAAATTTAACCCCTTTATGAGTGAGCTTGGTTAATGGTTTAGCCAATCAGGCAAAATTCTGGACAAAATGCCGATAATAAACTACTAAACCAATAAAACTGCATACCTCAGTTATACTCATCGGTGTTGTCCATTCTTGGATTACCATGGTATTTGAAGGATCAACAGAGATTCTATCCTTAGAGACAATATAGCTAAGAAAAGAAATCTCCTAAAGCTATAATTCACACTTGCTAAACTTACAATATAATTCATTTATTCTAAGAGTCTTTAGAATAATTCACAAGTTATTTTCATGATCATCATATCTTTTTGAGTATACCAAGATATCATCAATAAATACCACTACAAATTCATCAAGATATTCCTTAAAAACTCTATTCATTCGATCCATGAAGATAGAGGGTGCATTAGTCAATCCAAAAGGCATTACTATAAACTCATAATGCTCGTACCTGGTTCAAAATGCTATTTTTGGAATTTCTTCCTTCTTCACACATAACTGATGATATCCAGATCAAAAGTAAATCTTGGAAAAATATTGAGCTCCATGAATTTGGTCGAATAAATCATCAATTCGAGGTAGGGGATACTTGTTCTTTATTGTTATAGCATTGATCTCTCTATAGTCAATGCACAACCTCATAGATTCATCTTTCTTCTTAAAAAAAGGACAGGGGCTCCCCATAGAGAAACACTAAGGCGAATAAATCCCTTATTACTCAATTCATCTAGTTGTTTCTTTAGTTCCACTAATTCCACAGTGGAAATTCTATAAGGGGTCTTCGATATGGGCCTTGAACCAAGAATTAAATCAATGGAAAACTCAATTTCTCATTCTGGAGGATGTCCAGGTAAATCCTATCGAAACACATCAACATATTCTTGCACAATAGGTACGTCCTCTATTCGAACATTATTTTCCTCACCCATTATTATTTCATTCTCATCCTCCCCAATAAATTAATTTAGTAGAGCTACTGGGGGTGGATCTAGATAATAATCATATGGTGACGTTTCTGCTCTAAAGATAAGGTACTCTTTATCAACATTTAGAATTGTAACCTCCTTCTTCTTAAAATAAATTTTCACATCATGTTCTAAAATCCAATCCATACCAAGGATTATATCAAATTCAATCTTGGGTATGATGATGAGATAATCAAATAAAGAACATTTATATTCCCTAATGGGAATTGATTCACAAAACTTTTTTGCAATGATACTTCCCTTAGAAGTTTTGACTAAAAACTCCCTTGTTAAATCAAATTGGAAATATCCAATTTTCTTAGAAAAATGGGAAGATATGAAACAATGCGATGATCTAGAATAAAATAAATCATTGTTTAAACTTGAGGAAACCATTAAATTACCTTCCACCACATCTTTCAGAGCTTCAACCTCAGTATTAGTGATCGCATAATCTTGGATTTGATCCATTTTCCTTTTCTAAGGTAAGTTCCCTTGGATCTTAGGACATTCATTTCCATAATTCCTCTTTTCTCTAAAATTATAGCGTTCAACATTGACAACCTCTTTCTTTTCCATGTAATCATGTGCTTGGTGGCCTTTTTCACCACACTTGTAATAGACTCCCATTCCCTTCAGGAAAGTACCGGGGTGTTTCTTCCCACATTTACCGCATGATGGATATTTAACTTTTCCCTTCTTCCCCTTATTTCCATTTCCAGAGTGTTCAGCAGATCTCTTATTCTCCTGATTTTCTTTAAATTCGTAAGACTTAGAGAATTCTTTTTTCTATCTTAATAGCACATGAGACAATATCTTCGTATGATGAGAAGGATTGTGAGACTAATGCTCGATAGAGAAATGGTTTTAACCCATCAAATAATCAATCAATATTACTCCTTGGGTTATGTATATAATTTTCTTCATGCCTTGCTAACCATGTAAAGTTAGCCTCATACTTTTCGACATTCTCATCCTATTTTTTCCTCAGACTCAGAAATTTTCTTTCCATATCCGCTCTATGGTCATGAGGAAAGTATTTTTCTAATAAAATCTCTTTAAACTCCCTCTATTCTATGGTTGATACTTCTTTATCTTCCTTTGTGTTTTGAATCAATGACCACCACTGATCTGTATCTCCCATGAGGCGATAAACTGCCATGAAAACTTTTTCCCTTTTGCTACTCCCCAAAGCATGAAATATTTTCTCTAAAGAACTTATCCATTACTCAGCTACTAACGGATTTGTACTCCAATTTAATTTTGGTGGTCGTTGCCTCATGGAGCGGTCAAAAATTGATCCTTCACGTTGTGGATCAGGTTGATCCATATGGGTAAGGTTATTATTCATAACCTAAGTGAGTTGTCTCAGTATGGTGATAAGTTGATCAGCACTAGTTGCATCATTAGAACCACTATAATTATCCTCAGTAAGAGAGAAATACCTACATGGATTATGTGCATTGATACAGTTTCCATTCCTTCCACTAGGTACTATTTATAAACAATAGCATATAGTAGATTAGTTTATGAATCACAATACATAATTCTGAACTTTTAAAACACTTAACATAAATTGAAAAGTTTATGGATATAATCCATAATCATAAAGATGTTTTATTTAAGGAATTATATACTCATAAACCCTTAATAATGGTTTGTAAAGAAAATGAGAATTATCCTAAGCATATCCTCCGGGAGTGTTGTAACCAAGAGTGCAGCAAGCCCCATTGTTGTGCACCAGTTCCCATTCAAGTCTAGCTCAAAGCGGTGTTTTTGGGTTTTACCCCTAGGTACATTTGTGCCAAAGCCACCTCTACTTGCTCATATCTAGACAGGGATGTATTTCTTGGAAAACTCACAAAATTTATACAGTACCAAAATTCTAGTATGTTCTTCTATACTAATCCTCAAATTCTATCTTAGGGTAATGTTCTCTAATCAGAGTTTTTCAAAATCTAGCTTCCAAGGTTTGTACTAAACTTCCTCTGATACCAACTGTAACACCCTGAACCCAGTTACCCAGATTCAGTGCATTATTACATAACGTTGGCATGATACAAGGAATCATATCCCAAAATACCTATCATTTTAGTAGCCTTTGAAGTACTAGATACATTCATAAGTTTTACATTACATCATGAAAAAAAACATCAACAACATTGTGTCCCATTTTGAACACACTTATATCCTTATCCTATCCCTATAGATCAACCATAAAATACATCTTCACATTCTGGGAAAAATAAAACATAGAAAGGTGTGAGCTCAGATGCTCAGTAAGGATAACAATATAGAAGAAACTTTCATAAATAAGCATAAACATTTAAGGAAACATATTAGACTAAAAAAATGCCTTTTAAACTTAAACTTCAGCATAATATGGAAAAGATAAAATCAAATAATTTCATTTACTTATTCACATGAATATTCTACTAGTCGAATAATCACATGTAATATCAATAACCACTTTTATAATGATGGAATGCATAATGTTAGACTTCATAACCACGTAGTCAAGGCCTTGTGCCAAGACTACAAATATAATTTTTTCAAGGCCTCGTGACAAGACACTAGTTTGTCTCATGAGACCTGTCGATATATCGAGGAGCTATATCAGGCTCCACCCGTCACTTACTAAGTCTAATGCATTCCTCATATGAAAAGGTTTAAACATAACATAAACATTCGTATTAAAAATTGCATATGAAATGTCAAAACTTTATCCATAAACCATGAATGGTATAAGAATAACACATCCAAAGTCAAACATATCACAAAAACTTCAATAGAATATGGAAGATTTGTATCATAATAAATAAACTTCAAACAAGTTTAAAATCCATCAAAAGTATGTTGACATAGATGAAATCAAAACATTTTTTAGAGAAATATCTCTTTATATTTTGAAATCATTTAAAATTCATATAATTATAAAATAAAACATTTATTTTTAAAATATTCTTATAATATTTTAAGGGAAGATTCGATGATGTTATAATAGAATAAAATAGCTTCACTCACCGTATAAGTTAAAAAAACATTCTTACCTTAATTTTATCCAAAAGGTCATAAAGTACATTGTTTGGAAAACGAATAAAAGATTCCTTTCAAAACATATAAGGTCAAATAATGGTATAAATGACTTTAACCAATTTTCTAGTAAATATTAAAAAAAATTTAAATACATTTTTAAGAAAACACGGATGTGGATGATAAAGAGGTCCTAGTAGATACTTACGTAAAAACAATCTAGGATAATAAAGAGATTGTAGAATTAACCCTTACCTTGTACTTTTCCTTGGTTGAGGGTACATTAACCTCCTGTATAATAGTTAAATAATTGTTATTAAATTATAAAATAACTATATATATAAATATGATATCATATATGATCCTCTAATATTGCTTTGTTAATAATATTTTAGTAGTATCATCGTTTCGGGTGTTAACTGATCTGTTTTCCTTTATATGATCGGTTACGTAAGCCATGTTTGTTGTAGATATGGTGTATTTTATTCATATCCAGAATTATATTAAGTTTTTATACATTATTTTTAATCATAAAATGAAAATTATTCTTGAATTATTATGATGGGGAATGAATCTTATCGCGTTCGTGGAGAGGGTAATCCGTACGTACGCAAAAGAGACAATATCATTATATTGATGGTTAAATCATATGTAATTAGATGATATATCAAATATAAAGAATCATTAACATGTTATATTTATTATTTACATCATTTATACTCATTATTATACCCATACAAATAATGAAGTGTTTGAATAACAAACTACACCACGACGTGGAGACGGTAAGTCGTATGTACACACGTATGGTGACTTTGTCATTCATATGATGGATAGAATAATGAATATGGTTGTAACATTTTAATAAAATCACATTATATATAAGATACTAGATTTATTATTTTATAATGGAAGCAACAAAGAAAGAGGAAGTGGAAGAAGAAAAGAACTTGAAAGAGGTGATGAAATATTTACCTCTTCTTCGGGTTCTTCCTTTTTATTTGATCAAAATTTATCCTTATGTTGGCTTTATGATCAAAGTAATGCCTCTAGGTTTAATTTATGATATTTTAGAGGATATTTTGGCAGGTTTCTGCCGAGCCAAAAGGCTTTGGAGGTGTGAAATTAAGAGAAGGGGAAGTGGCCTTTTATAAGAGAGGTGGGGTCACTTTAGGAAAAGCTTGAAATATTATTTTATAATAAAATAATTTTCGATTTATAATGGCTAAAAATTTAATTATTTATAGGATAAGGTGGTTATGGGTCGAAAACCTCTCAAACAATTGTTTTTATATAGATTTAGGTCATCATATTAACCTTATCTTTTAGATTTAACTCTTAGTTAAATAGTTTGACCTTCACCATGTCTCTTTGTTTTTTTATATTATATGGTTAATAAACTTACTATAACCATCCAAGAGAACCCCATGTGGTTCATTATTAATATATATAACCTTATATAATTCCTTTGTCTGAACCTCAGTTTTTTAGAAATATTACATCAATTAATAATATAGTATTTGTTAAAAAAACTCAATTATGTCAATTTTGACACTATTTAGAATTTGATTTGTTTGAAAGCCATAAAAATTTTATCACTTTGAATAAAATTTATTTAACCAATACTAACATGTCATATTAAACTATAAAATTAGTTTAATTCATCATAAGTCGCAATTTACATTTATTTGGATATTTATAATATCAATTACTTTAATATTTAATTAATAAGGTAATTAGTGCATCATCATTGTGTCATCAATAAATTAAATTATTTAATGTCTAAAAATTATAAATAAAATACCATTATGTAGTAAATATTTTTATCTTTATAATGAATATTTATAATTTAATTTATATTGTGTGTAACCCTATATTAAAAATGGTTTAGTCATTAAACTTTAAATTTAACTCTTTTAACTCTTCTTTAAATAAAATAAAAAAAATGTCCTAATCTAATCCAAGTGGACAAAAGAGGATAATATTTTATTCCTAAGGTTGTTTTTGATCTAATTATACTTATCTAATATAATTAGTACATGTGTTAGGGTAATTATTATATCATTTTTACGCTTAATTACCCTATTTACTTTGAACTGTGGTAAACAAAAGTCAAAAGTTGCTTTTCAGAAAAATTATTTTCATCTTACTAAACCACATTTTACTTACTGATATTAACTTTGTCTCTTGGATTTTTTAAATTCAGCTCATATAAGCGGTAAAATTAAGTTTTATGCAAATTTGCAAATGTTTCTAGGAGGTGGGAAAAAGACGGTAAAAAGTTCAATAAAATTTTTATATATCTAATCTTATTATAAAATGACTCCAATGAATTAAATTGAACTTATATAGGTATTATGTATCTATTTTGACCTAAAATAAATTTAAATAAAATAAATAATTATTTAAATAAAAATTTGGTTTTAACCAATAACGTAGTGTTTTTTACTATTCATCAAAAATTGATTGTTTTCAGAAAAATACCAAAATTCACCCTAAGATAATTTCGATATTCCAAATTCAAAAATGAAGTCCATTTTGAAAAATAAAATTTATAAAATTTCAAAAATTGGGTATTACTATTCATAATGGCTAGTTTGATTGGTCGCGGTGTGTTAGAATCTCAAAGTTGTGTACAGTGCAAGCTATTGCTTTATTCAAAGGGAAATGTACTATGGAAGCGTGGGGTGTTAAATTTATAACTATTCATTAACTATAGTTTAAATAATTTATTCTTTCAAAAAATATTTTTGATAACAGAAAAAGGGGGAGAATATTTGTAAGATAGGGAAGAATGTATATGGGGTAGAATGTTTGTAAGATATGAAGAATATTTATTGGGAAGAATATAGTATTTTCAAATCACAGCATTTAATTAGAGAAAATATTTAATTTACGAGTATCTATTTTCATTTATCAAAATAATACCATGAAATAAAAATATAAAAATATTTTCAATATCTATATCTATTTTGTATGTTTACAAATCCTAAATTTTCTTTAAATTTTGTTATGGATTATGTTATGGGTTTTTTTCATCATCAAAAGGGGGGATATTGTTGGGAATTTATTGCCTCAAAAATACTCTATAATTTATGATGATTTTTATGGCCATACATACCCTTGTTTGTTTTCTAATGAAGTTTACTTGAATGGGTTTTCAAGAATTTATATTCGGGTTAAAGAAATTTAACATTGCGGGGGTTGATTTGGAAACACTATTTAAATCCTTACATTTGGTAAATGAAGGTATGGTTCATCATCCCTACATTATGCTGGAAAGTTAACACCTACCTATGGTATCAACCCTACATTACGCTAAATAGTTTATTTTTGGATCGTCATACTTACATTCAGAGAATCCTCAAACGTATGGATCAACAACCCTACGTTTGTGTCTAGAAATATTTTTCATACCATATGTTCAAAAAAATTGAATGTATGGTTAATCAATGATACATTAGGGATATTATACTAAAAAAGTGAATGTATGGATTATCATCCCTCTGCTACTTTTTTCCCTATACTACGTGAAGATGAAAGTATAGTTAAGGAACCATAAGTTGGTAGGAACCATATGTTATATAAAGAAACCCTATACTATATGAAGGAACCCTATGCTATATGGTTAATCCCTATGTTGTGTTTTCAATGGAGAAGTTTGTAAGCTGTGTTTTTAATCTGATATTACTGAAATAGATGATTCAGAATTCAATACTAATTTGAGGGTTGTTATGATTGTTTCAAAGAATTATTTTCATTGTAGAAAATCACTCATGTTCTTAATAGAAGTTATGACTCCCCTGGTCAATTAGAATTTTAATTTCTGTGATCAATCAAGCTATTCTTTTGAATATGGAATACTGAAGAAATATATTTATTCAATATATTCCTTTAGAGTATCTCTCTATGTGTGTGATAAGAGATTCACATATGCTACTATATTATTGAGATTATCTTTTACATTGCTACTGCAATGAATGATCAAATCTTTGTTATTTAAAAAAGAGGCTACTCTTTGAAATTTCTACATATTTAAATATTAAGTTACTATTACTGTTTAGTTGCTACCTTATTGAAGATCATTTTTCAATAAGGATTGCTTCATACTATTTCATTTTTTAAGATATTATTTTTTATAGAGGAAGATCCATCATCTATTAGTTGATACTACTACAACTGTGAAGAATATCCTGAATCAACAAATCAAACTCTTTTGATTTATTGGAGTTTCAACTACTCGTACTCAGTTGTGGTGGAGTATCAGCTTCATGATCTAAGCTGTGGATAACCGGTTCTCTATTATAGAACTAGAAGGATTTGTTGTTAGTCTTATTGTAAAGGTGTCAATTGTCTATGCTCAGTTTTAGATTTATGGTCTTGTGATAAGAGGACCATTCTAGTGAAATTTACCAATATCACATAGAGAGTAATTAGTAGAGTGGACTGGGGGATATCTGTTCCCTAAACCACTATAAAATGTTGTGTTCTTTATATCTGTTTATCTGCTGCATATTATTTTCATACTGAAGAAGACACTGCTTATCTGAATAAATCATAGTGGGTGTCAAAATCTAAAATCATGGAAGATTTTTGAAAAGAAACAATTCACCCCCTCCCTCTTGTGTTACTTTGTATATTCTGACCTAACAATTGTTATATTGATATTATCTATATATGTAGATTGATCGCAAGTTTTTTTATTGAATTGAATTTTTTTAATTATCTACTATTCTATATTTACTATAACATATTTACTCATGATATATTTCATTTTACATAACTCTTATTGAGCATCTGATCTCACCTTTTATTTGTTTTCCTTTCCCTAGGATATAAAGAAGGGTATTTTGAATGATTTCAAGGATGTAAGAATATTTTTTATTCTATGTTTTTATATTTCCAATGTAATATGAAAAAAATTTATGTATTTAGTTTTCCAATACTGCTAAAATGATTGATACTATGTGGTAAAAACCCTTTTATATTGTGCCAATATAATAAATTAAACACCATATTTGAGTTACTATAGTTAGGGTATTGAAATTGGTATCAGATAAAGATTAGTAGGAACCTTGGGAACTATATTTTTAATGGGAATATCTAACATGAGAATTATGATAATACCTTAGGGTATTTGAGAAATTTTACCATTATATGGTTTTTTATTTTATGTCTAAATATTCATGATGATTATGAGAAAACTCAGTGTGTGCTATTATATAAAGATGGCACCTAGAAGAAGGAAGGGAATAATAAACTATAGTTAATATAGGATTTGATTTACTGAGAAAGATAATACAGATAGTTTTGTATCTTAGTATACACTACTACAAATATGGCTTATAATAGCGCTAAAAATTTCTTTTAACAGTGCTAAAAAAGCGTTGTTAATCTTAGCGAAGATAAAGGGGGGTCCCCTTTATCAGTGCTAAAAATAGCGCTGATAAAGGTAGTATTTATCAGCGCTATTTTCAGCACTGATAAATGTATAATATATCAGCGCTATTTTGAGCACTGATTAAAACTACCTTTATCAGTGCTCAAAATAGCGCTGATATATTATCCATTTATCAGCGCTTAACTAGCGCTAATAAAGGCCAAAGATCCTATCCAAAACCAGAACCTACACAGAACCTGCCCAGCACCTACACACATTACAACACCTGCACAGAGTCCAAACAAAACATGCACACAGCACACACAACACCCACACACAATGCACAGAAGAACAAAAATGATTCATACATTTACTTGAAATCATGAATACAAAACAAAACACTTCTATATACATTTCAAACAATGTTTAATTTGGTTACAATTACATTTATCCAACAAACAATTAAAAAACAATGATGTTCCATCCTTTTTACATCCATCCGCTCTAAAAAATTGTCGTCCATGGAGGCGGTTTCCGAACAAAGCATTTGAACTGAGAAAAAAGATTTCACCTACATAATAAAACAAATATTATGTTAGTAATACAATAATGAAATAAAGAATGGGGTTGCTAAAAGTAATTATACTAGTTAGGCACAAAACATAAAATAACCAATTAACGAAATTGGTGCATGGTTAGGGATAATCATCTATAATAATCAAATGGCCCAATGTTTAGTATAACATGGGATATTTAATGATTCAAGGGGGAATAGATAAACCTACAGTTTTTTTCTAAGGTTATGATGGTCTCACATTGATGGTTAATGGTTTGTCAAATAATGTGATGAACTTGTGTAAGGTATGAGTGTTTGGGGAAGTATCTCTATATGGTTGAATAATGTATTTTAAGCCACTCAATGAAACTATACGAATTATAAGTGTGTGTATATTGATTCCCACATTGTTGGAAAATGATTTATTTTACCCTTAGGCCTAATAATTCCACTAATTAATGAGTGGAATTAACAAATTTTCACTATCAACCATTAAAGCAGGTTACCCTCATATATCCCTCCTCCAACTCAACAAAATCATTTACACGCAATCTCCTCCTTCTCCCTTCCCCCATAGGATATCTCCATTACTTTTGAGATAAATCAAATATTATCAATTACATTAAAAGAGTGGTGAAATATCTTCAACCCTATTATCCTCCTTTATTGGATACCAATGATGGACCTTTTGCAACGACATTAAACCTTGGCTATATACCTATAACCACGGTTTAATACCATGGCTATATGTCCCCCCATTCCATAAAAAAGAAGCACCCCTGCCCCCTTCCCCAGCACACCCCCTACACACTGCCCACCCCCGAGCACACCCCCTACCCCTGCACACTCCATGCCCCCTGAACACCCCCTGCCCCCTTCCCCAGCACACCCCTGCCCACTACACTTCCCCCTGCCCATTGCACACCCCCCTTCCCACCCCCTACATATTTCAAAAGAACCCAGCACACCCCCTACCCCTTCCCCTACCACTTTTCCCCCTTCCCCCACCCCCATAAAACCACCCTTTCCCTCTCACCTTGTCCCCTGCACATCATAAAGAAAATACCTTGTATAGAAATTGTGCTCAATTTACATTATACACATCATATATATCAACACATTCTCATGTACTTTCATTCAATGTAAATACACATATATAGAATCTTTATATCTCATAAGAAAACCCTCTTTAAAATTCACAAACACATTAAATCCATTTGAAAACACCCATCACACAACTTTCTCATTTATTCAAACACATTTAAAGGACTTAAGCATGAAAATCCACAAGAAATACAAATTCATTCATTTTAAAAATAACTTTCAACTCTATACACACCCCAAATTCCTTTGATAACACATTTTTAACCACACAAACATTTCATATAGTACACTTAGCAAGCAAATACAGCATAATAAAATCATCATATAATGTAAAAGCATGGAATCACCTATATAAAGTGTGGAATCTTCCAAAATATGATGGAAAACATAAAACCACACCTCCACAATACCTTAATAAGGACTGATTAAATATTAATATTGAATATATTAATGGAAACCCATGTTTAACTTGTGGTATTCTATGAGTTTAACATCCCACAAGGATAGAGGGTCATGATTTAATGTCTTACATAGATTTAAGACCTGGGTGGATCAAAACACTTATAAAGGTGGATCAGGTAGGTACATCTCTAGGAGGGAGCACCTGGAATTCTTACCTGATAGATGGATCAAAACGCCCAATGAGGTCTGACCCAAGTGTGGTGAATCCCATAAAGGTAAGGTTTATCATTTTGAAGACTTATTCGGATTCCACTAAGGGAAATACAAGAGGGAAAATAAGCGAAGGTGTACCCCAGTGAGGGGGTCACCATGGTTTACCGTTGGTTGGGATTTAACCTCATGGAGGCTTCCTATATACCCTATTTAGAATGCAAGGATCAAAACCCATATATTTAAAAGAAGTATGTTGTGGGTATTACCCATGGTTAGCTTCCCTTCACAATAGGAATACTCTTGGTTGGATGAGTATGGGTTTTGTGGGGCTTATGCATTGTCAGATTCTCAGGTTCTTCCAAGAGTATCGATGGGATGAATGGGACATACGTGCTAAGATGGACCATGTGAATGGCGTGATCATTGTAAAGAGGCACGAGGCACAAAAAACATGTGGATATTTCTGTAAACATTATTTATGGTGGCCATGGGGCTTATCAGACTCCCCATACCTTCCATAAACACCTCAAAACATCACGAGGACCAGATTCTACATGATGGTGCATCACAGGGTTGATTCTTTTGATGATGTACTAGTCGTTTGAGCTTGGATTTCATCTCAACCAGCCTTTCCCTTACTTGAATTATCCTAGGACACATATTTTGGTTCCAAAAAAACCCTCAACGATACCGATTATCTCATGCATCTACCTAGAAATAATTGTGCAAGTCAAACAGCAACACATGTGCTCAAATACAAGTTCAAACAAATGAGATACAAAAAATGGATTTTGTTGATCCTCGATGGTTTCATCGTTCACCTCATATGCACTACACACCATCATGCCTTACTTCAATATTGATTTGTTCAAAGATCAATAATATGAATCTGGGGATAGAAAAAAATTGAGTAATAAATTAAGATTTCAATACATTAGAGAATTCTCAAATCACCAAATAAGGTTGGAGGATAATCAATGATCATATATAGATAACATAAGTGGTAGGAATTCACCTTCATCCTATTTGGGTACAATATTCCATCAGGTATGTTTCCCATTCGTTTCTAAACACATGTATATCATCTTCTGAATATGAGTTTTTACGACAGTCATGGTAGTACTGAAAAAATATAAATACACAAAGGATTAATAAATATTTTAAATGAACTCGTAATTATTTTCGAAAATACCTCATCAGGGATGCTAGTTTGTTGATGAAATACGATCTCTTTCATAAATTTACAAACATAATAACCACAGTCCTTTCTGTTTGTTTGTTTTGGACACTACGGAAACATCAAAAACAATAAGTAATTTGTTTTAATATGTGTTTGGATAGTGAAATGTTATTATATATACCTGGATACTTTTCCAGTTGTAGATCTTGTAGGCGTTCTCATCCTTATTCCCTGGATTCATTCCATGCATTGGACGATATTGATGCACCGCCCTATCATAATAGAATCCTCATTAAAAGATAACATAAATTATATAACTAGATGTTTAGTTTTAAAATGTTGGATCTAGTGTATTAAAAATTAACAAACACCATCATGCGTGGTCGGTTTGTTGGATGTCCATGCGTTGAATCCAGAAAATAAATCTTTGGAGTATCCAAATTGACTGCAATCAGCATCCAATGCTCCCTAAAAATACAAAAAGGAATAAGTAAAGAAAGAAATGAAAATATAGTTGATATGATTAAATTGTAGAGTTTTACCCCTACATCATTGGTATTAAAAAGAGTCTGTCATCCGTAATTTTGTTTTCAAACAATTTGAGCAGGGATGACATTATTGCAGGCTCTTTAACAGAATCTATTTTGTCTTTTGAAGATGTGGTGTGAGGACTAACGAGTCCAAATTTTTGTTCATGGGGAAATCCCTACAATTTTTTTTCATATATATGTTTGCGACAAATATAAAATGTATTTAGTCAAAATTATCAGAGTATATCATCTTTTGTAAAATAAAATCATGAAAACTTACCTCATGTATACATTTACAATTGAGGCGCCTATCCATTCATACTTGAGGAGTTCATTTACATTTTCAGAACTAATGAAATCTGATATCTCCTCTCCATACATATCTTTTCCGAAAACAACTATGTGAGTACTTCCATCTTTCAACTTTGTATCCACATGAGCCTTCAATGATATTAACTGTGGATATAGAAAGGGCGGGGTGAAGGTGATCTCAGTAGACCGTTTCAATCGGTTGGTTGATCCTTGAGATAGTTTTGAGTTGATATTTCGTTTCACCCCACAGTCTTTGTCTTTCTGTAATAACAGTCATCGGTTCAGACCTTTTTTCATTAAATGTTAAAGTTCCATCTTGAAAAATAAATTGAAAATGAAAACCTTTTTGTCGACATGTTTTTTTACAAGAACTGTCGGCTATGCGATGAATGTTCCAACAGCTTTTTCTACTGTATGAATGTCATCATCGTCATTTGGAACAGGTAGCTGGGAACTCAGCTCATTAGCTATGTTAATTGGCACTCTAAGATGATCTTTTGGAAGTTGTCTATTGTATAGCATGTCATTTTGCATATTGAACACCGTAGCCCTTGCTACAAGGCGATAGGTGGGAGTTGATAATTATAAATCACAGTCATTTTCACCCTATGGAATATTAGTACAAGAAAGGTATTAGTGTCTATGTAAATCACATTTCATAGAAACAATTATTAAAACATTGATTACCTCATCTAAGTCAGGTTTTTTAGTGGAATGGCTCGCCTCAAAGCTGGTGGGGGTGGGGAGAGATCGTCACGCACGGGTTGTTGTTGAGTTGTTTCTTCTCTTTGCCTCTCCCCCATAAATTTTTATATCATCTCTCTCTGTTATTGTAATTCTTCTTGAAAAATAGATAATTGTTCTTACAACTTTTCCATTTTTTCATTTTGATCCCCTGCTTGTTTTTTGTTTTTGATAATATGTTCGGGGTGTCACCGCAAAACCCACACCTCTGACGCGGACATACATTTCTGGCTTCTTCAAGGCTGCTGAAAGTATGTCTGCATATGGTGCGGTTGTTGTTGATTCTTGTGACTATTTCAGATAGAAAAAATAGAAAAATAAGTAGTTATTGTAATGTAATAGTGATTTAAAGCAACTCAAATTTATATTATGTTATACTTACACATGTTTCCCACACTTTTTGTGTGTTTTCATCTATCAATATCCCCTCTTTATTTACACGAGCCTCCTTCTATAGCACATGGTGTGGGATGGATATGGCTTTCGATTTCGATTCATCAATCTGCATATAAACAGAGAAACATGGTTATGGTGTTGTTTTATGTCACATACTAGTAGTAGGGTAGATTTAAAAGATATACCAATTTTTTCTCAAGTTCAGCGTACCCCATCCTTGCTTTACGGTAAGGGTATGCTGGTTCTGTTGTGTGTTTTTTATTTTCATCACTCAGTAGCTGCTTCATAAATAAAAAACTGTCAATCAGAGTGATGAATACAAGCAAACGTCAAACAATGTATTACCCCACACAATGTACCTGAAATGTATTCTCCCCACGATAGTTGCTAAACGCATCCCACGCTCCTTGGGATATCAAGTGTGCATAAAGAGGAGGTGGGTGCGGCTTGATTTTCCCTTCTGCATCTTTAAGATGATATTTCATTAAAATTGTGCGGAAACCTCTATGAATCCTTCCTGCAACTCTTAATACATATTCCTTGTGTGAGACATCTACTATAAATGCACTCAGCAATGGATGATGAAGATTAAGTCAATGTTTTGGTATTTTATTTTATTTTAATAAATTAAAAAAATGATATCATAATGATACCGTAATCTCTTCCCACATTAGTGTCTTCATCCCGGTGACAACATGGTGCCACGACTGTACATCAATCGGCACGCGTTTCTGAGTGACGATTCCAATGTAGCTACTAAAGATGGCTATGTTGGGGTTAACATGTTGGCCTCGGTTATTCCATCCCACCTCAAATTTGATGCCTTTTGCTTTTGCCTTAAGGATTTTGGCCAACACTGTCAAACTACAATGTTCTTATTTTTTTGTGCTTTCAGAGTTTCATTTCCTACCATTTACTCAGAAGTAGCCTCAATATCTTCCCCCAGAGTGCTAGCATCAGCAATGGGACCAGCAGCAATAGGTTGAGAAACCTGTTGTACCTCAGCACTGGGACCAGCAACAACAGGTTGAGAAACCTGTTGTTGCTCTGCACTAGGACCACCAGCATCTGGTTGAGAAACCTATTGTTGCTCTATAGTGGGACCACCAGCTGCTGGTTGAGAGACCTTTTGTGCCTCAGGATTGGGCGCATCAGTAGGTGCAGAAGTCATTATCTGCAGAAGTGGTTTAATATTTAATTTAGATTACATAAAAACATCAGCGAACAGATAATAACATAACATAACACAATGTATGTTACAATAAACAAATAACCTGATTATTGTACTCTCTCTTTTTTTCTTTAAAGGCTGAAGTGATTTGACTCCTCTATCAACTATGTAAATTCCTTCATTGTGGTCTCCTCTGACATACAAAACGTCGTCTACATTTGGACCACTGCGAAATGACTGTGAAGTCCCTATAAAAGGGTCAACCTCTATTGAACTTTCATCTGACCCTTCAGTTGTTTTGGTCGATAATAGAACAATTGGCCAATTTCGGTTTGCAGGGTCTGGAACATGAAATACTTGTACTGCCTGTGATGCCATTATAAATGGTTCTTATTTCTCTCCTTCATTACTGAAATCAACTTTCACGAATCCTAATTCATCTATTTTAATAGCACTCCTGTTATCAACCCACTTGCATTGAGAAATCAGCACTTTGAATTTCGTATAATCCAACTCCCATATTCGTTTGATGATGCCAAAGTATGACATATTCGCATAAATTGGATTTTTCTCTTTAGCACCGGAAACATGAATCGCCTCAGCCACAATTGTAACCTCACTATTCTGCATGGTACTATCTTCATCATGTTCATTAGTATAGAATGTATAACCGTTAACTGTATAAGCATTGTAAGATAATACATACACACTTGCTCCTCCGGCCAGCCATCGAAGTCATTCTGAAATTGAGTCTGGATTTTAATCTAACTGTTTAAAAATATGGTCTCGAAACCATCCTATAAACTGTCGATTATGTGTATCTGATATCTATTTTTCAGCCCTAGAAGGATTCAAACGCCTAAGAATTTCTTTGTGGGTTTGAACATATGGTTCAACGTCGAAACTGTTATGAAAAACGTAAAGGTGGGCCTGCTTCCGATCTGTAATATTGATTGTGACAACCTCTCTTCTAGAAATTCCTTCACCCTAAAGTCACTCAATGTGATGATATTTCTGTAGGACAACGATTTCCACACCAGACAGATATTCGGTACAAAATTCAATAGCTTCCTCAAAAATATATTGCTCCGCAATACAACCCTCTGGCCGACTTCGGTTTTTGACATACCCTTTCAAAATCTTCATATACCATTCAATGGGGTACATCCATCTATAATGTACAGGACCACATAGTCTAATCTCTCTCACCAAATGAACCATCAAATGAACCATCATATCGAAAAATGTCGGTGGGAAGAACATTTCCAATTCACATAACATGACGGAAATTTCTCTTTCCATAGTTGGAAATTTCGCTGGGTCTATAACTTTGCTGCATATAGCTTTGAAGAATAAACAGATCTTCATTAATATATGGCAGATATTCTTGGGAAAAATGCAACGTAAAGCTATAGGAATTAGATCTTGCATCAAAACATGGCAGTCATGTGAGTTCAGACCCTTTAATTTTAAATCTCCCATTGACACGATGTTCTTGATATTTGATGAATACCCCTCTGAAACCTTTACATCATTCAATAAGTTGAAAAACTGATATCTCTCCTGCCTGGAAAGAGTGTAAGCAGCAGGAGGAAGAAATGTTCGTTTTTCACCCTTCACTGGTGCCAACTCTTCTCGTATTCCCATCTCAACCATGTCCAATCTAGCCTTAATTCCATCCTTTATTTTGTCAGGTGCATTTAGAAACGTGTCGATGACACTATCACATACATTTTTTTCAACATGCATAACATCAAGAAAATGTCTAACATACAGACAATTCCAGTATTGTAATTCAAAAAAATTGATCTCTTTTTCCAACCAGTTTTCGTAAGGTTTTTCAAAAACAGTTTACCAAAAGTAGTGTCCAAATCTTTCACTTTCTCAAACAATTGATCACCTGTTATTGGAGACAGTGTTGTACGTTCTTCTGAACTTCCGTCGAATGATGTCTTCCAAGATCGGTACTTATGTCGTCGGGGTAGAAATCTGCGATGTCCTAGAAACACGGTTTTCGATGAATGATTCAACCTAATTGACAGTGTACCTTGTTCGCAAATAGGACACCCTTGAGTTCCTTTAATGCTATATCCTAAAAATTTTCCAGAAGTAGGAAAGTCATTTATCATCCCATACAACATGGATTTCAAAGTGAACTATTCATTTTTGTATGCATCATACATCGTAACACCTGAATCCCACAATATTTTCAAATCCTCGATCAATGGGGCCAAAAAAACATCAATATCATTACCCAGTTGTTTTGGTCTTGATATAAGCATAGATAAAATGATGTATTTTCGTTTCATTCAAAACCACGGTGGTAAATTATAATTTACCAACATAACCGGCCATGTACTGTGACTACTACTTTGAAAACCAAAAGGATTCACCCCATCTGTAGATAACGCTAGACAAAGGTTTATCGGCTCGTTCCCAAATTCAGGATACTTGTGATCAATTCTATTCCACTGAGGAGAGTCTGTAAGGTGACGTAGTTTCCCATCTTTAATTATTGTATCTGCATGCCATGTCAATTGTCCTGCAGTCTCTTCACTTCCATATAGGCGTCTAAACCTGGGAATGATTGGAAAGTACCATACAAATTTCGTAGGACTAGAATCATCTTTCTTATATCGGGAAGCACCACATTTTGGGAATTCTTTAAGTGATTTGTGGTCCTTGCGAAACAATATACAGTTATTTGGGAAAGCATGTATTCTTTCAGAGATCATACCCATCGATCGTAGCATTCGTTTGGAATCATATGTTCGGATTGTGAGTTCATTGTCTTCTGGGAGTATGTCCTTCAGGAGAGCAAGTAGTTCCATAAAACTGGAGTCACTCCACCCGTTACCTGCTTTCAAATTATACAGCTTCAATACGGCTGACAATGCTATATATTTAGTGCAACCAGCATACAATGGCGTTTTTTCACAACTCTTTAACTTCTCAAACAATTTTGGGCAATCATGAAGTTCATCTTCAAATGTCCTTGTCATTTCCTCAATACGATCTTCGTTATCGTTCACATCTGTAATCACACCCTCCATACGATCGTCTTCATTGTTCACGCTTCTAATCATATCAGATGATCTATAAAATGTCGTGTTCTCTGAGTCACTACCTACATTGGTTTTTTCCTCATGTTTATTCCAACATGTATAACTTCGATCTATTCCGTGACAGATCAGGTGTTCTTCAAACTCCTCTGGACTAATTTTTCTTGAATAACAACAGCATAAACACGGACAAATGATTTGAGAAGGGTCACATGCATGATCTTCTGCAAACTTGATAAACTCTTTCACACCATCTTCATACTCTTTTTTCAACCAATTGGCATTCATCCATTCTTTATTCATATTCATCGTCATTATGGGTTCGATCTCGATAACTTGCCTAATATTATGTTTTAATTAATCAGGTAGCATTATTTGGGTTTTATAAAAACAAATCATGGTACAAATTCATTTAAACACATGTGAAATCCATATACATGGTGTGTCCAGTAGGGTGAACATCGTGTATGTATAAGATACCTGATTTAATCTGAAATATATCAAATTTATTCCAAGTTAGTCTTACAAAGACTGAATGATGCATTAGAAAATACATGACATGCAAACAAGAGGAAACCAATGAGTAATAGGAGAAAACAGTAATAAATATGATGTTATCTCAATATACTCAAGGTGATGATAAGATGTTGGTCAAGATCAACTATGGGTTGGGAGTACACTAATATTTAATTGAAAAAAACTACTAAAAACGGATCCAGAAATGGATGAAATATCCTATTCATTGAGTCCCTTAATACAACCAATGCATTAGTAAAACCAAAAATCATCGCTAAAAAATCATGCAGGCCATAACTACTCCTAAAAGCAGTCCATGGTAGGTCCATCGATGTCCAACTCATCTAATGGTATCCTAATGTCAAATCTATCTTGGAGAAGATCATAGAACCTCATAGATGATCAATGTGATTATCAATGCGTGGATGAGGATACATATTCATGACTCTCATCAAGTTCAATATCCAATAGTCCAACAAAAGAATAAATACCAATCAACAGTCTATTTTAGAGAACTATAAAACCCCATGGTAAAGTACTATGCCATATGAAACCATTATATTCTATATCATTAAATTGTAATTCAAACAACTGATGCTCTTTTGGTGTTATTTTAGAAATTGTGGTAGAAACTAAATTTTCTCCCAAAACTAACTAGATTATAAAGTTTATCTCTTTATTAAGAAGTAAATTTTATACCTCATCAGTGAAAACATCCTAAAAATGTACTACCATTGGGGAAAAATAATCCTACAACATTCTAGAAACATCTACAATATGCCTGACTATTTGAGCCATTAGGGTACAGTAAATATATAATTATAACATGCTATTTAAAATGAAATGTGGAAACAATAAATCATACAGACTCCTGATAAACCCATAATAAAAAACATATCACCTAGTATTTCTGTCACATATACAAATAAATAAATTAGAAAAAAACATTCTACAAAGCATAAAGGTACCATTAAATACTTACATTGGTCAACTTGTTTTGTAAATTGTTTATCTTCATCCGTGCCTTGTACTTGAACCCATGAATTTGAAGGTGAGTATGCATACACGATAGTTTACCTTCTTAGAGAAGAGTTTCTGGAAGAGTTAAAGAGACATGAAGCAATGAAGATCATTAGATTGTTGGAGAAAATGTGGTTGTACAAATAATGTGGCAATCGGCTTGTGAAATCCGGCCTAAGTTACAACTTGCAGGTATTGTACTTAGGTCGTGTTGCACAAGCCGATTGCCACAATGTAACTTAGGCCATGTTGCACAAGCCGATTGCCACATTGTTTGTAGAAACCACATTTTCTCCTACACTCTAATGATCTTAATTGCTTCATGTCTCTTATACTCTTCCAGAAACTCTTCTCTAAGAAGGTCAACTATCGTGTACGCATACTCACCTTCAAATTCATGGGTGCAAGTACAAGGCACGGATGAAGATAAACAATTTCTAAAACAATTTGACCAACATGCATCATCCTCGACACTCATCAATAATTATGAATCACATCCCTAGACAGAATCATAATCACATTAAGACCACACTATCTATTATGGAAATCCTTACTGGAATTAGGCTCAAGATATGGTATCATTCCTATCTCACATCTATATTCACTATTTGGTCCTCACACACACAATATATAAATAATATACCAAGGGAATACCATCCATGGAACTCACATCCCACCTTGAGAGCATGAGGAGGAGGAGGACGAGGCAGCGGCGGTCGTGGCAGCGAGGGTGGGGGTGGCGGCGGTAGCAGAGGCGGAGGCGGCGGCGGCGGCAGAGGCGGAGGCGGTCACGGCAGCGAGGGTGGAGGCGGCAGAGGCAGTGGCGGTCGCGGTAGCGGGAGCGGGGGCGGAGGCGGCAATGGCGGTGGAGAAGGAGGAGGACGAGGAGGACGAGGAGGATGAAGGAGGAGGAAGGAGGAGGATGAGGAGGACAAGGAGGAGGATGACGAGGTCACGCGGCGAGGGGCCTGGTTCAGCTTCCACGAGAGCTTGACCGTGTGCAAGCGAGGATGGCCTGTTAGGGTTATTAAATAAAAACCGACAAAACCTACTCAAATGGAAAATATTAAACACATCTTGGATAGCTATCAAACCAGATGGTAACTAAAACCAATAATAAATACTCCCTAGCGACTAAAAATCACTATGTTTATCCCATTACTCGGTAAAAACAGACATTGATAACCTAGTCACTGATGTCCCAAGTGATGTGAAACTACGATAAACACCTAATCACTAACCTAAAACACCAGAAGTTGATTACAATGGTTTGTATTGAATTTATTATAACTCTGTGTAATGATTAAATTCTTCCAGATCAACCGCACCATCCCTTTCATCTCTTGAACAACACTCAAACCAAAAATGGACCACTCTCCCAACTCTTCCCAGTACTAGGAATATCTATATGGATTCCAATATAAATAAATGTAGGGATCCTTCTTTATCACATCCTGATAAGAATTTTTATAGGGGAAATCAACAAAAGGAAAATTCATTTCCCAATATCCAATGAAATCTTGTGCATGATTCTGGAGAGTAACCTCTAGAACATTGACTTCCCTCTCTGTATATATATCCATCTATAGATGATAATGTGTTAATAATTTACCATGGAAAACTAGTGAAACCTATAATGATTTCCAAAACATAGATTTCAACCTCAGATCGCTTTCTGAAACAATTATAGAGGGAACCTCATTAAGTCTCAAAAAATCTAAAACATATAAGTCTGTGAGTTGTTCCACTTTCATCGCCTCATTAATATGAAGGAAGTGCACATATTTTTTGGAGTTGATCAACAACCACCCAAATAACAACCTTCTTGCAAGGAGTTTCTATAAAACCAATAAAAAATTAATGAAAATATAATCCCACTTCTATACTGAAATGTTTAATGGCTAAAACAACAACACAGGTCTCTAGTAATCCTCCATAATTCTATAATATGTAATGAACCATGAATCCAAAACCGTTATCAAATATATCATCCATTAACTCTTGCAATAACACCTCATGTCAGGATTTCACACATTCAATTCAAGTGGTAGAAAAAAAATTTACCTGAAATTGAATATCAATAATGGTAGCGGCATCGGCGGAGGGAGCACCAGAGGTGGAGGTGGCAGCGGCGGCGGCAGTCGCAGCAGCGGCGGCAAAGGTAGCGGCGGTGGCGGCAGAGGCCGCGGCGGTTGTGGCAGCGGGGGTGGGGGCGGAGGCAGTGGCGGTGGCAGAGGAGGAGGAGGAAGAGGAGGAGGAAGGACGAGGAGGAGGAGGACGAGGTCGTGGCAGACGAAGGGCTTGGTTCGGCTTCCGCAAAAGCTTTACCGCATGAGAGCGAGGATGGCCAGTTAGGGTTATTAAATAAAAACCGATGGAACCTTTATCAGTGATCATTAAAAGTGCTGATAAAGGTATGTTTTATCAGTGCTAAAATAAAAGCGCTGATAAAACATTCATTTATCAGTGCTTTTTTAGCGCTGATAAAGATCTACCTTTATCAGCGCTAAAAAAAGCACTGATAAATGCATACCCCTTTATCAGCGCTTTCTGTTTAGCGCTGATAAAGGGAAGCGCTTCCCTTGCCCTGTTTTGTGGTATTGAGATCATGGCCATATTATGTCTGTTAAGTTAGGTTGTGATGAATAACATTACCCATGTAGAACAACTTGGTTTTCCATATTAATATTCACCTATGTCGGATGACTTCATGCAACAGAATCCTCCATATTTTAATGTAACTACTAATCCATTGGTAAATTGAAAATGGACTAAATACATCAAAATATATTTTTGGTCTTAGAAAATAATGAAAGGGAAAATATTATTCTGGTAGTTTATTATCTAAATGGATATGTTGATCAAATTGGTTCATTTTTTCATAATACTAAAGAGGTTGATGAAATAGAAAGTGTGGAATGGATAACCCACTAGTACAAAAATAGGTCATTTAAATCAGTTTTTTATATCTTTTTATATCAGTTCTTGAGGTGACATCTTTAAAGGTGATGTTTTAAATATATTTTTCATGTCAATTTTTTAAAATTGACATGAAATACCATCTGAAAATTGGTTATTTAACAAAAAGGGATGTTAAAAACTATTTTTCATGTCATTTTTTTAAAAACTAACATGAAAAATATGTCTTTCATGGAGATTTTCTAAAAACTAACATGAAAAATATTTGTTTCATAAAATATTCTTCATGTAGGTTTACTTCATCCATATAAAATAGAAGATCAATAAAAAAATAAATCATAGAAACCATAAAAAATCAAGAAAAAAACTTAAATATTTGAAACAAATTTCATGGTATTCAGAGTCTTAGTGGATAGAATTTTTTTCCAAGGAAAGATCCCATAAGGGAACCAAACATTTGGCTTAGAAGTAATTTTATAATCTAAATGAATATTTGTAGTTTTATATTATATGAAGAGTTATTCTTCATTATAATAAAAATGTAATCATTAATAGGTATATCAATTAAGAAAACTAATCATAAATAAATAAATCCTAGAAAAATAATAAAAAATAACATGAAAAGATCATCGAAATAAGAAATAGTGGATTGATGATAAAGATCAAACAAGTTGAGTTGGTGGAACGATGATGATTTAAATAATTGATCAAGAAATTAATATATATTGAATGTGAAAACATATAAATGACACAGTAAAATCAAATGTGGTATTATAAATGTTAGAAGGTAATTGAAAATTTTGATATCATGCTATAAAAAAATTGGAATTCCATATTTTTAGGAAATTAAATTTATCTTTCACATCAGTTTTATGATAACCATCATGAAAAGATATTAAAATTTTCATTTTTTGCGTCTTTTTTATGATAATTGATGTGAAAAAACAATTTTTTAACATCGGTTTTTTCAGGAACCAATGTTAAAAGTCATTTTTCACATTGGTTTTTAAAAAAAAATTATATTAGTAATGTTTAACAGATTTTATTTGATTTATCATGCTTCTATTTTACTAGTCTTGGAGCTCAAATGGAGTTATGGATCAAAATATATGGTCATCGGAAGTTGGGCTTCTCTAAGACATTATTTAGAGATGATCAACTTCCAATGTCCATAAATTTTGATCCGTAAGTCTATTTTATCTTCAAGACCACTCAAATAGAAGATTAGAAAATGAAATGAAAATATTTCAACATTAAAAATGTCTATTTTTTAAAAAAAAAAATCAAAATTACTTTTAATGCTCATTCTTGAAAAAAACTGACATTAAAATTCTTCTATGAAGAATTTTAATGTCATTTTTTCAAATACTGATGTTAAAAGTCACTTTCCTTATATGTTTTTCATAAAAAATAAATTTAATAATATTTTAAAAGTTTTTTTTATTTCCCAATATTCTATTTGAGTAGTCTTTGAGCTAAAATGGATTTATGGATCAAAAGTTATGGACATTGGAAGTTGATCATATCTAAACTTAGTCTTATAGAAGTCCAACTTACAACGACCATAACTTTTTATCCATAACTATGTTTGAGTTCCACAACCAATAAAATTTAATCTTATGAAATGAAATATAATTTATTATAAATTATTAACACCCTTTTTTTGAAAAACTAATGTGAAAAATAACTTTTAACATCAGTTCCTAAAAAAAACTAACATGAAAAGCTAGTTTTCATGTCGGTTATCATAAAACCAACACAAAAAATGATATTTTTTATATATTTTCATGATAGTTTACAATAAATGATGTAAAAAATCCTTTCATGATGACTTTTAACATTGTTTTATCTTGAAACTACATTAAAAGTGGGGTTTTAATGTTGGTTACTAAATAACTGATGTTAAAAGTCTTCATGAAAGACTTTTAATGTCAGTCTTCAAGAACCTACATTAAAATGGAAACATTAAAATGGAAACATTAAAATGGAAATGTTAAAAAACATTTTTCTACTAATGAATTTTAAAATTATATTCATTAAGAAATAATTTCCTTGAGAGTATTGATTTGAAATTGAGAGGAAGTTCCTCACTTTAAATAAGAAGTAAGAAGAAAGTATTGCAGTGTATAAGGGTAACTTTACAATATTATCTAGGCATGTTGTGGACTACATACATAATCTAGAAAGTATGATTGATCATTACTTTGATGGGCTTAATCCATGTCTCTTAAGGGCACTATTTTCTCAAATATTTTCATCATATGATGATATAGTATCAAGTTCCATCAATCAAAAGAATTAATTTTCTAGGTCTTATATCTTCCTGGTAAATAGAGAAAGTAATTGTTCAGCTAATCTCCAATAAAAAATTAATGGTTCAAATTATAATTAAGGGAATATTGGATTTAAAACATGTTATAATTGTGGAAAAACACTCAGGTAATTACTTAATGGGAATAGGATCTTATTTCAAGTTTAGAGAAAATGGTTATAAGGATTATAAATGAAAGGGAATGAAAGAAACCATTATTATATAGTGATTAAACTATAAAGATATGGGGCATTATTTAAACTAATGTCTCAAGAATCAAGGTAAAATCGCATGGAAAATTACTAGTGCAGAATACCAATATTATGTGATTACTATAGTTGAGGTTTATATTCCTAAAGATGTGGTGGATGGTACTTTTATCAGAGCCTCAAATTTATCTAATACTTTATTTGATTCAAGATATTCACAATCTTTTATATATTTATTTTTTTCAAGAAAATTAGATATTTCCCTAGCACCTTAATATAGTATTTTAAATTCAATACTCCTAGTGAAAAACTTATTACAATAAGGATGTGACAGTTAGTTCCCATTATAACACATATATTTAACGTATTTTCAAACTTGATTATTATACCTATGGTTGACTTTGGCATAATCCTTGGCACATATTTTATTTCAAATTGTAATTAAAAATTCATTTACAATAGAAGTATATTATAATTTATGATGGAGATATAGAATATCTTGTCTTCATTGGGAAAACTACATCATCTTAATCATGTTTGGATTCACCTCCAATAGCTTTTCTTAATGAAATTCTTAGAGAAAAATAGCATATACAACATATAATTGGGAAATTTGTCCTTATAATAGATGATGTACCTATTTTTCAAGAATATATTGATGTATTTCCTAAGTAACTACCTAGACATCCACCTGACCATGAAGTTAATTTTTCCATTGATCTCATCCTAGATGAAAAACTTATATCTAATACTCTGGGTAGGATATTCAAAGTGGAATTAATGGAATTAAAGAAACAACTATAGGAGTTGTGTGATAATGGATTTATACAACCTAGTGTTTCACTATGGGGATCCCCTATTCATTTTGTTAAGAAAAAATAAGGGGTTTATTAGGTTATGTATCGATTATAGGGAAATCAATGCCATTGCCATAAAAAACAAGTATCATCTACCCTACTTTGATGAATTTTTTGATTAAATTCAAGGAGATAAATATTTTTATAAGATTGATCTTTAATATGGGTATCATTAAATATGAGTAAAAAAGTAAAATTTTCTAAATACATCATTTTCTATGTGGTTAGAACATTAATAATTTACAATAATTCCTATTAGATTGAATAAAAACCCTTTGTTTTTATGGATCTGATGAACAGAGTATTCAAGTATTATCTTAATAATTTTTTTGTGGTATTTATTAATTATATATTTATATACTCTAAAATATTTTATGAGAATAAGTTTCACTTGAGATTCATTCTTAATACTCTTATGGAAAATGATTTATATGTAAAATTTAGAAAATTTGAAGTATGGATTAATGAAGTTTCTTTTCTTGTCCATATAGTCTCTAAGGATAAAATATCATTTGACCCTTTAAATAAAAATTTTGTGATTGACTAGATAATTCCAATGAATATAACTAAGTTATGTTTTTTCCTTAAATCAGTAGTTTACTACTGATGGTTTCTTTAAAACATTTCTCAATTAGCTAACCCATTAACCAAGTTGACATGTAAAGGGTTTAAGTTCATATATTAATATGAATGTAAAAAAAATTGAATAATTAAATAAGATATTATTCAAAGAAGTAATATTGAATTTACCATTAGGAAGGTATGGATTTGTGATATATTCTAATGCATCAAAGAAAAGTCTTAGATGTGTCTTTATATAGAATGATAGGGTTCTTGCTTATCCATAAAGGTTGTTAAATATTCATGAATAGAATTATCCAACCAATGATATTATGTTAGTAGCTATAATATTTACATTGATGATATAGATTCATTACCTTTATGGTTAAAATGTAAAAATTATATGAATTACAAAAGTTTTAAATGCATCTTCTCATAGAAATATCTTAACATAAGGAAAAGGAGATGATGATAATTAATCAAGTATTGTGATTTCTCAATACACTACCAACTTAGAAAGGAAAATATGGTGGTTGATGCATTGAGAAAGAAATATCATAGGATTTTGATTAAAATGAGTATTTAAAAATATCATATATTCATCAATTTAGAAAATTTGGGTATGGGAATCATTAAGGGAGGGGAAACATCACATCTATTCTAAATGATTTTCAAACCATCCTTATTAGAGAAAATAAAAATCTCTCAGCTTGATAATAATAATATTCAAAAGAAAATAAAATTCATGAATGATGGAAAGTTGGTAGAATTCATCTATGAGGATAGTATATTGAAATTTATAAAGATTCTATGCGTTTTATTTGTGCCTGTGATAAAAAGATAATTATTATATGGAGATAGTAGCACAAATTTCTCTATAAATTTTGGTAGCACCAAAATGTATCAGGATTTGAAGTAAAAAAATTTGTGGGATAATATAAAATATTAAATTTCATACCATATTTAAATATTATTTGTTTTTCAATAGGTAAAGGTTGGTAGACAACATCATAAAGTATTCATTCAACCACTATCCATTCTTATATGAAAATGGGATAATATTACTCTAGAATTTGTCACTATATTTCAAAAAACTACTAGAAATAATGATGGTATATGAGTTATTGTTGATCACCTCACCAAATATTTATATTTCCTCACTAGAAGGGAGGATCTCTTGTAACACCCTAGAATCAATTATAGTAAGTTTATTTTATTTCTAAAGAAACTATACCATTATTTCCATCGAAATGTGTGTTCTGATTAGGAATCACTATTTATGAATGATTTATAATGTATTTGTTTATGGAACTAGAAACACCCAATGGTTCTTTATTCATAGGGACCTCTTTTTCAAATGCAGGTGCTTGTTGAAGATTTTGACTCACGATTATTAAGAACTCACATTGGTTGAGAGGATGGGAGGTCAGGCTCCTCACACCCTTTTGTGGGGAATTATTTCCTACTCTGGGACTCTCTTATAGATTTAAGATATTTTTATGAATCCTTATTAATTTACTAAGTGTAATGTAGGTTTCCCTTGAAATTTGAAATCAATTATTAGAATATGTTGAATTTAGAATCATCTGTATGTATTAATGGTTCTTTATCAATAGAGATATTTGTATGTATTCGAGGTTCTCCATCAATGGTATCCTCTCATACACTACTTAGAGATTCTTTGGTCATTATTATGATGATGCTGGATTTTAAGACACTTAGTGGGGCACTCTGGAATTTAGAGTCATCCAGGTAGACAAAATTAACTCTGGATTTTGTTGTCATCTAGAGAGATGAAAGTTGTTTTGATGTTGGGATCAAACCCATAGGTGGTATTCCTACATATCCTTATGAAAGGAATCAAAACCCACATAGTTCTATGCCAATTAATGGGACACATCATACCTTTTAAATTTGTTTGATAAGGATCCAACTATACGGTTTAATGTCGTGCAGTAAGTACATCTAGGTGGAATGTGCCTAGTCAAAGATTGTTGTGGGAATTATGCCTAAGAATCCCAAGGAAATTTTAAGTAATATTAGGTTCCAATTTGAATTATACCATGCTAGTAATATGGCCTAGAGAGAGCATGATTGATTTGTAGTGCTGGGTTTGAACCTCAGGGAGGCTTCCTACGTATCCTGTTTGGATGGGAATCAAAGATCACGTAGTTTGGTACATATCGTAGGGGAGTATAGCACTTTAAAATAAATAGGTTAGGTATTACTTCTAAAGATGATACCCTTTTAATAGGTTCCATGAGATATGTATTAACTCATAGAGATTTGTGAGGGGATTAATTCAGGGCTTACTCCTAAGGAGGATGCTCGAATTAAGGGGATTAGGGTTAGGCCCCTAAGGAAGATGTCTAGTGAGCTTGGACCCTATGTGAAGGATTTATATATATATTAGTTATGGTGGTAACCATAGTTCTATTAGTTCATTCCATCTGGGGATTACACCTAGGAGGAGGCCCATTGAGGGGGAAATGATTTCTCATTTCATGGATGAGATGGTGTAGAGCTAAGGCCTTGAGAAGGCTTCCTACGTATCCCAATTATAGTGGGAATCATAGTTCTTGTAGTTCATTCCAAGTTGGTGGATTTTGTGGATGTTGTGATCATTAAAAATCACTAAGACTATGTGAGTCATTCTCAGTGTGAGAAACAATAGGATGTGAAAGATTCAACAAACCACACAAAATTTTCCTTCTCTGTTAGTGGAAGAGGTCAGGCCTATAGCAGAAGAGGGTGGGGAGACTATGGAAGAGGCCATGGCTATGACACTTCCCTCACTTCACTTTACATTATAAGATATTCCAATGTAAGGAAGGAGTGGAGGTGAAGGAAGTAGAGAGGAGTGAGACTGCAACCTCCTAAATGAAAGTCTAGGGGCTTACACCAGGATGGTTACCCTAAAGTGGTTCCCTTAGTGATGATAGATACTTATCCTTTCTCCAAAAAGAAAAGGAAGTGTGACTCTTACCCTCTCTACCAAGGACCAGAGGCTCCAGAGCTAAGAGACGATAAGGGGAGGACAGAGTCTTATCCCAGAATCCAAGATCAGGAATTCCTCAACACTTTCCCTTGGGTAAGGATTTGTGTGACCATAGATATCCAAATATATAGAAACCCTAAGGACCCTTACCCTCTGGTAAGGAAAGTGTGGGAAACCCCTGACCATAGATATCCAAATCCAAATGGGAGGCACACAGATGTTATTTTCCCTAATATTTGGTAAATCAGGAGGTCTTAGTGTAGGTTTCAACATAATTCCTTTCATCCAAGGGAGACAATGAAGGAGATTCCCTTCCATTAGTGGCTTTGAAGGAGACTTCCTGAAATTCTTGATCAGGATGAAGGGGTGAGGCGAACCAAGAAAGGGATCCCAAGTAAGTGGTGTGAAGGTATGTGGCGCGCAATTAGGATTGAGAGAATTTATGTCACTTTAAGTGATGAACAACCTGGATTAATAGACTTGGATGAGACTTGGATAAAGCCTTTAAGAGTCTTTATAGGTTTTCCCTGAAGTGGGGTGCGCAACTACCTACTTGAGGAAGGGTGGTTGCGCAAGTGTTATAAAATTAGTGGGGTTGGGAGAATGATTAGTGAAATTGTTGTTAATTTTTAACACTTCGAGAACCTAAGTCTCACTATTCCCCTTTAATTCCTCTCTTTAGGTGTTAGGAAACTACCTTGGAGGTTCATAGGACTTGGGCGAAGCACTAGGGAGATCAAAGCAGCAATCGGGCTTCAGAGAAATTCATCCATATAAATGAAGACCCAAAGGGTCTATTTATAAGTAAATATGGTACCCTAAGTGATGGTTACTTGGTATAAAAGTGATGAGGTGGTGTACAAGTGATGAGTAATTCAAGTATTTGTACACCGTCGGTGATTCAGTCCACCAAGGGTGCTCCAAATTTGAGCCTTTTCAAATCTTGAAATTCTCTATATACTTTCTCCTCCTTTTTATAAGGCATTTACCTTTGTCACCTTTTCATCAATGTGATGGAATGGAGTGTCAACAATGACTTAGGAAAAACAATTGTTCTATACTGCGGGGGCGTAGCCCCCGCACCCCTACTTAGGATCAATGTCGAGCTGTTGTCCTAGCCCTTTATTTTGGTGCCTTCTCTACCATCATTGAACCCCATAAAAATGTAGAGTTCCACCGTGAACTTTTCAAGCCTCATCGAGGATGTTAAGGATCATGGGACATAGAAATCCAATCTTCTCATTCTTCCTCCATAAAGAATTATTTCTACTTAAACTCAACATTTAGTGTCTCAGTGAGGTTCACATCTTCAATTTTCGGAGAAGTGCATGGAACACATTTCATGGTGTCAACAATAATGATGCACATAGATTTATCCAAGAATTTGATTAAAATATAAATTGAAAAATTTTATAAATATAATTTGGATAGATTAATTTGATTTTTGAATTCATCATGTCAAAATTTTCTTGGATGAATTTTTTATATTTTTCATAAATAGTTGATTTTTTAGTGAATAGAGAAAAATACTGATTTTACAAAACTATCACTTTTATGACATTATAATGATATAAGAATAGATTGAATGTTTATGAAACCATTTTGTGAGATAAAATAAATAATTAATAATTAATATAATTTATATAAAAATATAATTTTGAACTTAGAAATATATTCTTACCATTTTGGAAATCTAAGTAATTTTTTTGTTCAAATAAAAATAGTTTTTAGTTCTTCTTTTTAATAAAGTATTTATAAGGTTATTTTAGGTTCTTTTAGATTTAAATACAAATAAGACTCTTTTATTTAATATAATTCAATTAATCCCATTGTAATTATCATTATACTTTGTATTTTTTTGTAAAATATTTTAATACTCAAAATGAAATTTTTCGGTAAACCTGTTTTTCATAATGTTTTACGTGTTTGTTTTTAAATTAACTTCTTCCGATTATAGAAATTGAATTTGATAAAACATACTCCACCTTTGGAATCATAATGTTCAAATTTGGTAATGAGTCAACTTTCATTTTTGGTCATTATGAATTTTAACTTTAGAGAAAAAAATCATTTATCATGGCAAGAGTTGAAACTAGTTAAAAGGGTTAAAACTAAAATCATAAGGATTAAAATGACCAAAAAATTTATCTAAACCCTATTTTTTGGTCATATTTCTACCCAATATCATCTTCTATTTGAATATGAGTCATTTTAAAGTCATTTTTCTTGAGTAATGAATTAATATATTTTAATCTTTTGAAAAATATTAAGTGTATTCTCTCCCTCACTTATAAAAGGACACCACCTATCCTCTCTTATCCACTATTCAATAGCCTCTTATTTTAACATCCCAGACCCAGATGCCACATAATAGTGCCCCGAGTCCAGTTAGATGCATGGCCTCAAGCGCATCTCCCCAAAATCTAGAGGTTGTTGACTAACAACGAGGTCCTAGGTGTGTCTATAGGGAGACTATGCTCCCATCACTAGAGTGTAACAAAATGGAATATGAATAACATATGAGTAGTAGAAGAAGTAAAAACAACCAGACAATAGATAAACATTAGAAATAGATAATTATATCAAAATGAATCTCATATATAGATGATGATGATACATGTCTTGTGCCAATTAAAGAAGCCAAAACATTTATACAAGGAAGGTGTACGATACATGGAACAAAAGTACAAAAATTCCAAAAGTATCCCAGCTAGAATCACGTGCCTCATCTCAATCACATACTCCCCTACTAATTATCAATCAAGAACCTATATCAGTCGTCTTCACCTTATCCATGCATGCTATCATATAGTCTCTTTGGGTACCCCAAGGTGGCCCAAACAGGGTGTGAGACATAATCCCAGTAGGCAACCACCCAATTTCCAATTCCGTCTAATAAATAGGTATATAACAATCATAGTGTGTAGGCAGTAATACAACAAGTAAAGGAAGTGTTGAAAATAAACATCCTATAAAGTCCAGATTCTCATTTTTAATTGCATTAATTTAATGATTTGATCTCATTTAATTAATAATAATTGAGACCTAGTGCATAGCCCAACATCCCCTGTGAAAATAGGTAACCAAAGTATGCCTAAACAAACCGTCTATAAAGTATAAACAAAGTCTAAATCCAAGATTGTGCTTTGTCTTGTAAAAATAATCATAGAACACTTTTCATTCATTATTCATTTATAAACTCGAGCCCAACCTTATCATTCCTAATTTGGAATCTAGGTGTATCTCTAGGTATAATATAAACCAACACCCTACAAGCCCATCCATGAAGATCCTCACAAGAACCCATGTATCACTCTAGGTGTGGTATAACATCCCTTCCATTCGATCTTGTCCTTAGTAGTCCACTAAGGGATCCCAAGTATCACCCATGGAATATATGATCAAATTCCCTTTGAGTTTTTCCTTGGAAATCCATATGAAATCCAAGTGTCACTCAGCACATAATAGTCATCCCTTATGAGTCTGTCCTTGGAAAACCATATAATGTGTCCAAGTATCACTTAGGAATAATCAAGGTAGAAGCCAAATGAGTTCATCCATGGAATTATTCATTGAATTCATGTGTCACCCAAGGAAAATTCATAATAATTTAATAAAATATAATCAATATCATTTAATAAATTCCATTTAAATATGTCTAGGTCAACACCAGGAACAATTCATTTACACCTTTCCTTAAAAGGTTTCTAAAGGCACGATATAACCATATAAGTCTTACCTATATATTACTCATGTGGGAATTTCATTAAAACAATCATCACATTCTTAAACAAGCCACTACAAGGAAAGGTCCAAGGGTCTTGTTCATTCCATCCCTTCCCATTAATCATTTCAATTACATTTGGTATCACAATTAAACTCACATGTTAATTCAAAATTGAAATCTTTAATTGAAAATTCAATATTAAACATCCCATGGAAAGTGGTAAAGGGAACACCTCAAAGGTATTTAATTTAATACACCATCATAATGGTCAATTTAATTAAACAACACACCTAAAGGGGTGATTCCAATTTCAAGGTCCACAACCTATAACCATTCGTTGACGAGACTCTTTAATTACATAGTCCATGACTAACAATTTGATTCAAGGATTTAAATTCATCTCAAGGGTTTCGCTCCAAGAATTATCTTCATAGAACAAAAACATATGTAAACACTTCAAATTTAAACTAAAGGTGTGAGACCATCTACCGTAGGTCCTTAGTGTATATATCATCAAGTATCAGTTCCTGATTCCACTCAGATCAGAAGAAAATCTAAGAATGGACAAATAACCTAATAATAGGGAAAATTATATTGCACATAAATAGGTCATATGATACTAAAATAAATGACGAATGAAAAAAAAGGAATCGATAACTCACCAATGTAGATCTAATGAGACTAATGCCACTCGATTTTGATATTAGATAGAGATGATCTCTTGATTCCTAGAATAGTCACCAAAGAGGGATTCAAGAATGTGGTTTTATGTGAATTTTAGAAATGGGTGAATAGTGTTATAAATAGAATTAATTAGGGGTAATTTGGTAAATTCACCAATTTTACTGGTCTTTATGGTTTGGACACATAATTGGCCAAATCGTGCTCTAATTATGTGCCCTTTTCTATAGGAAAGGGGCACATCACATGGTTTGTCACATGGTTTGAATAGTTATATACAAACAATGAAAAAATTGTCTATTAAAATTATAGACATTATCACATGACTGTAATCCCCAAGACGCATAGTTTTTATAACTTTTTGAGCCCCTCCTGCTCTATGCCCATGTCTCACATGGTTAGTCAGATCATACAGTATACCCTGCATGATTTGTACTAACCGTGCGCCAGGCCTTTTCACCCGAAGATTTGGGTTTCGGTCTCTAAACCAACCCCAAACACCCCCAATGCCTCTATGTATTCAAAGGTAATTCACATTAGGCTTTATTTAAACATTTAAATTAAAATTAATGGAAGTAAAATAATATGTACCTCAAAGAAGAACTGGTTTCTTACAAACTTCCCCCATTAAAGAAATGTGCCCATAAATTTCCCTCTTAAGGGTGGTTGAGGATGTCTGAGAACAACTCTGGTGTAACACCCCGACTCAAGTTACCCAGATTCAGTGCATTATTACATAAAATTGGCATGATCACAAGGAAATCATGTCTCGATAGACCGATCAGTTTAGTATTATTGGAAACAAGATTCATACATAAGTTCAACTTTACTACTTGAAAAGAAATACAACACGAATTTATTCCATTAGAAACATACAAGCCTCCTAGATTATGACTGCAATTCACTCATAACTAACTTCTTCATATCCTGGGAAAATAAAACATAAGAAAGGGGTGAGCTCAAATGCTCAGTAAGGGTAAGTAATACAGTGGAAGATAACATAAATATTAAGCATGGTGAATAATTGAAACCACATGACTTTACCAATAATAAAAATGAATAATTTTATGGCAGGAATATGAGCTGAGTAAATAATTCCATAATAAAAAATAATCATGGGTATTATACTAGTCGAATAACCACATGAACCATCAATATTATTTTCATAATGAGGGAATGTATAATGTCGGAGATTCTGAAACATTTTTTCAAGGCCTCGTCCAAGACATCTAAAAATGATTAAGGCCTCGGGAAAAACCACCTATCAAATTGGGAAAGGGCCTCGGACAATTCCATGTCCAGTTGTCTCATGAGACCTACCGATGCATCAAGGAGCTATAGCAGGCTTCACCCGTCACTTACTAAGTCCAATAAATTCCTCATATGAAAAGGTTTAAACATATCATAAACATTCGTATTAAAACTAGCATAAGAAATGTCAATAATTTAACCATAAACCATGAATGGTATAAAAATAGCATATCCACAGTCAAAAATATCACAAAACCTTCAATACAATATGGAAGTTTTGTATCATAATAAATAAACTTCAAATAAACTTAAGATCCATAAAAGGATGTTGACATATTTGAAATCAAAACCCTTTTTAGAGAAATATATCTTTCTATTTTGAAATAATTTAAGAGTCACATAATTATAAAGAAAAAATTTATTTTTAAAATATTCTTTTAATCTTGTAAGGTAATCTTTGACGATTTTATAATGGTAGAAAATAGCAGCACCCACCGTATAAGTTAAAAAAAAGACATTCTTACCTTAATTTTATCGAAAAGGTTAAAAAGTACCTTGTTTGGAAAATGACGAAAATATTATTTTCAAAACACATAAGGGTATAAATTACTTTAACCCATTGTCTAGTAAATAGTAAAAATGTTTTGAAATGCATTTTTAAGAAACATGGATGTGGATGATAAAGAGGTCCTAGTCGATAATTACGTATAAACAACCTCAGATAATAAAGAGATTGTAGAATTAACCCTTACCATGAACTTTTCATTGGTCAAGGGTAGTTTAACCTCTTTTATAATGGTGAAATAATTGTTATTAAATTATAAAAAAATTATATACATTAATATGATGTCATATATGATCTTTTAACATTTCTTTGTTAATAATATCTTAGTATTATCATCGTTTCGGGTGTTAACGGATTAGTTTTCTTTTATATTCTTTGTTATGTGAGTAATATTTGTTATGAATGGGATGTATCTTATTAATATACCTAATGATATCAAGTATTTAAACATTATTTTTAATCATCAAATGAAAATTATTCTTGAATGTATATGATGGGGAATGAATCTCATCGCTATGTGGAGATGGTAATCCGTACGTATGCACGAGCGACAATATCATTCTTTGGATATTAAAATAATATATAATTTGATGGTATATCATTTATAAATAATTATTATCATGTTATATTTATTATTTACATTAATTACACATCATTGTCGTACCCATCCAAATAATAATGTATTGAATAACAATTACACCACGATGTGGAGACAGTAATCCGTACGTACACACGTATGGTGACATGTCATTCAAAGGATGGATAGAATAATTAATATGGATGTACCATATTTATAATAACATCATAGTATATAGAAGATACTGGATTTATTATTTTATAATGGAAATAACAAAGAAATAAGAAGTGGAAGAAGAAAATAACTTCAAAGAGGGTGGTGAAATTATTACCTCTTCTTCGGGTTCTTCCTTTTGATTTGATCAAAAGGGCTCCTTAGGTTGGATTTCTGACTAAAGTAAGGCCTCTAGGATGAAGGGAGGAATATTTAGAGGGTATTTGGCCAGATTTTGGTCGAGCCAAATGGCTTTGAAGGTGTGAATTATAGAGAAGAGGGAGTTCCCTTTTATAAGAGGGGTGAGGGGCACCTTAGGAAAAGCAAGAAATATTATTTTACAATAAAATAATTTTCGGTTTATAATGGCTTTAAAATGGATTATTTAAAGTATAAGGTGGGTATGGGTCGAAAACCACTCAACCAATAGGTTTTAGATAGGTTTGGGTCACTATTTTACCCTTATCTTTTAGATTTAACTCTTAGTTAAATAGTTTGGCATTTACCATGTCTCTTTGTATTTTTATATTATATGGTTAATAAACATACTATATACTTCCAAGAGAACTCCAAGTGGTTCATTAATGATACACCTATAATTATATAAGTCCTTTGGATGAACCTTAGATTTTTAGGAATAGAATATCAATTAATAATATAATATTTGTTTTAAAAACTCTCATATGTCAATTTTGAGATTATTTAATAATTGATTTTTGTTAAAGTCCTAACAACTTTATTAATTAGAAATAAATTTATTTAAGCAATCCTAACATGTCATATTAACCTATAAAATCCGTGTATGTCATAAAAACTTTCAAATTATATTTATTTTAACATTTATAATACCAATTATTTTATTCTTTCATTAATAAGGAAAATACTGCATCATTATTCTGTCATAAATAAATTTAATTATTCAATGACTAAAAATTATAAATAAAATACCATTATGTAGGAAATTTTTTTTATATTTATAATTAAAATTTATATTATAAATATAACATATATAACCCTATTTAAAAATTATTTTTCTAAAAGATATATGCTTATGTCATTTTTGTATTTACTTTAACTTAATTAATATAAGGTGTCATTATCACTTACAAGTGGCTCCATAGGGTCCCAAAATCAACCCAAAGATTCCCATGGTCAGAAATGTATCATCCAATATGGTTAGGACACATGTTAGGATAATTTAATATTATTATAATATTATGTGTTTACCCTTATTTACCGGATTTACCCTTTAACCATGGAAAATAAAATATTTACCGAAGTAATTATTCAAAGTGCATAAAAATAAAAATTAACTATTTACACAATTTGGACATCCTGATTCCAAATATGGAATCCATTTTTCTAAATTCAAAATACAGAATTTTCAGAAATTAATTTAAAATTAATTCCCGTTTTCAAAACAAAAAGCGTGTTTTTAAGAAATAATAACTATCAAAAGATTGACACTTGCTTATGTCCAGTTTAAATGTTAAATTATGTCCAATGACCAACATTGAATTAAATGGTAAAAATATAATCTAATTATAATTTAAAATCACTCAAATGCATAATTTATCACTATTAATTATTTCGATTAAAAAAGTTGTTTTTAATTAAAATTTAGTAATTTTCACTATTCATAAAAATATGAAAGTTATCAGAAAAGTACCAAAAATTCACCCTAAGATAATTTTAATATTATGAATCAAAAAATGAAGTCCTTTTTGAAAGATAAAATGTATAAAATTTTAAAAAGGTGGGTATTACTATTCATAATGTTTAGTTTGATTGGTTGTGGTGTGTGTTATAACTCAAAGTTGCGTACAACACACGCTAGTGTATTATTCAAAGAGAAACGTATCATGGAAGATTGGGTGTTACATTATTCCCTCCTTCAAATAATTTCATCCTCGAAATTTCTAGAATATTACTGCATAAAAAGACTTGGGTGGTTCTTCATCATAAGTTCCTCAGGTTCTCACATTGCCTCTTCCATTTTATGGTTTCTCCATAGAACTTTTACTAAATGAGTCATCCAGTTTCTCAAAACTTGTTCTATGGTATCAAGAATCCTAATGGGCTCTTAAAAATAAGACATATCGGATTCCAGTTCAACTTCCTCATAGGTGAGTACATGCGTTGGGTCAGGCATGTATTTTCTCAACAATGATACATGGAACACATCATGAACTTGGGAGAGATTTGGAGTCATTTCCAAACGATAATCTACCGCTCCAATTCATTCTATAATTTCAAAAGGTCTGATGTACCTAGGACTCAATTTTCCCTTCTTACTGAAACGTATAATACCCTTCCATGAGGATACCTTCAAGAAAACATGATCTCCTACCTGAAATTACAAATCCTTCCTTTGGTTGTCAGCATAGCTCTTCTACCTACTTTGAGCTTCTTTGATGTGGTTTTAGATTACCTTCACCTTTTCCATCATTTCTTCCACCAATTCTAGGCCTACGAGTTTTCTTTCACCAACATCATCCCAACAGGTTGGTGTGCGACATCTCTTTCCATATAATGCTTCATATGGTGCCATCTGAATACTTGAATGGAAGATATTGTTATAGGAAAATTCTACAAGAGGTAAATATTGATCCCACATACCCTGAAAGTCAAGTGAGAAAGATCTCAACATGTCTTTTAAGGTTTGAATATTCTGTTCTGATTTTCTATCAGTTTGGGGGTGGTAGGCAGTGCTCAAACAAAGTTCAGTATCCAGGGCTTTCTGAAGACTTTTCCAGAATCTTGATGTAAAATGTGGATCACAATCATAAACAATCGATAGGGGTACTCCATGAAGTCTTACAACTTCATTAAAATACATTCTTGCTAGACGTTCAAGTGGTAAATCTTCTCTTATAGCAATAAAATGTACTAACTTGGTAAGGTGATCAACAATGAACCATATTACATCATTCCTTCTTGGAGTATTTGGTAGTCCCATGACAAAGTCCATCGTAATATTATCCCATTTCCACTTAGTTATGGGAATAGGTTTCATAACTCCTCTAAGATGTTGCCTTCCAGCTTTCACTTGTTGACAAACCATACATCTTGACACAAAATCAACAATCTCCCTCTTCATGTTGTCCCAACAAAAATGTTTCTTCAAATATCTATACATTTTGGTGCTCCCAGGGTGTATAGAGAAATTGGAACTATGAGCATCATCCAATAATTCCCTTTTTAGATCAGGTATATCGAGAACACAAAGTATCTTCCCAAATTTCAAAATTCCATCTTCATACACAAATTCACTCAATCTACCATCATTCACAGCTTTAATCTTCTTTTTAAACTCTTCATCACCGGTCTTAGAATTATTTATCCTTTCTAGTAAAGATGGTTTGGAAACCATTTGAAAAAGTATCAATGTTTCACCTTCCATGGTAATTCCCATTTCTATCTTCACTAGATTCATGAAAATAGGATCCATTTCAACTCTCATCTTTTTCAAAACTCCATGATCCTTTCTACTCAAAGCATCTTCCATCTTATTTGCCTTCCCCAGGTGGTAGTGTATCATGAAATCATAATCCTTGAGTAGTTAAACCCATTTCCTTTGCCTCATGTTGAGTTCTTTCTGTGATAAAATATACTTCAAACTCTTGTGATCAGTATAAATCTCACATTTTTCACCATATAGATAGTGTCTTCATATCTTCAAAGAAAAGATTATAGTTGTTAACTCAAGATCATGAGTAGGATAGTTTTTCTCATGAATTTTTATCTATCTTGATGCATAGTTAATAACCCTATCATTCTGCATAAGGACACAACCAAGTCCTTTCTTTGAAGAATCACTATAAATAATAAATCCATCATTCCCTGATGGTAGAGTCGATATAGGAGCATTGACTAATCTTCTCTTCAGTTCTTCAAAACATTCTTCACACTCTTTTTTCAAAACAAATTTAACCCCTTTTCGTGTGATCTTTGTTAATGGTTTAGCAAACCGGGAAAAATTCTGGATGAAACGTCGATAATAACCTGCTAATCCAATAAAACTGCGTACCTCGGTTATATTCGTCGGTGCTGGACATTCTTGGATTTCTCTTGTCTTATAAGGATCAATGGAGATTCCATCCTTATAGACAATATGTCCAATAAAATAAATCTCATGAATCTACAATTCACACTTGCTAAACTTCCCATATAATTAATGTCTTCTAAGAGTCTTCAGGATAATGCGCAAGTGATTTTCAGGATCTTAGTAGATTTTGAATTATACCAAGATATAATCTATAAATACCACTACAAAGTCATTAAGAAACTCTACGAAAACTATGTTCATTATATCCATGAAAACAAAGAGTGCATTAGTCATCCCAAAAGGCATTACTGTAAACATGTAATTCTCGTACCTAGTTTGAAATGTTGTCTTTGAAATTTCTTCCTTATTTACACACAACTGATGGTATCCAGATCGAAGGTCAATCTTTGAAAATTATTTATCTCCATGCAGTTCGTCAAATAAATCATCAATGCGAGGTAGGGGATACTTGTTCTTTATTGTTATATCATTGATCTCCCTATAGTCAATGCACAACCTCATAGATCCATATTTCTTCTTCACAAAAAGGACAGGGGATCCCCATGGAGAAACACTAGGGCGAATAAATCCCTTATTACTCAATTCTTCTAGTTGTTTCTTTAGTTCCACTAATTCCACAGTGGCCATTCTATAAGGGGTCTTCGATATGGGCCTTGATCCATGAATTAAATCAATAGAAAACTCAATTTCTCATTCTGGAGGTTGTCTATGTAAATCCTCTGGAAATACATCAACATACTCTTGAAAAATAGGTACATCCTCTATTTGAACATTCTTTTCCTCACCCACAGTTATTTCATTCTCTTCCTCCCCAATAAATGAATTTATTTGAGCTGTTGGGGGTGGATCTAGATAAGAATTAGATGGTGATGATTCTGCTCTAAAGATAAGGTGTTCCTTATCATTGTCATCAAAAATAGTAACCTTCTTCTTCTTACAATAAATTTTGGCATCATGGTCTAAAATCTAATCCATACCGAGGATTATATCAAATTCAATCATGTGTATGATGATGAGATCAGAAAATAAAGAACATTTATATGCTCTAATGGGGATTGATTCACAAAACTTTGTTGCAATGATACTTCCTTTAGGAGTTTTTACTGACAACTCCCTTGTTAAATCAAATTGGAAATATCTAATTTTCATAGAAAACTGGGAAGATATGAAACAATGTGATGATCCAGAATCAAATAAAGCATTGGCTAAAATTTAGGAAACCATTAAATTACCTGCCACCACGTTTTCTGGAGCTTCTACCTCAGCAGTAGTGATAGCATAAACTTGGCCTTGATCCCTTGGCCTTTTTTGAGGTAAGTTCCCCTGACTCTTAGGACATTCATTTGCATAATGTCCCATCTCCCTGTAATTGTATCATTGAACATCAATAGCTTCCTTCTTCCCCTTGTAATCACGAGCTTGGTGGGATTTTTCACCATACTTGTATCAGACTCTCATTCCCTTAAAGAAAGTACTGGGGTGTTTCTTCCCACATTTACTGCAGGATAGATATTCAACTTTTCCCTTCTTCCCCATTTCCTTATTTCCTTTCCCAGAGTGTTCAGCATATCTCTTCTTCTCTTGATTTTCTTTAAAGTTGTAAGACTTAGATAATTTCTTTTCTGTCTTGATAGAACATGATAAAATATCTTCGTATGACGAGAAGGATTGTGATACTAAAGCTCGATAGAGAAATGGTTTTAACCCATAAAATAAATGATCAATATTACTTCTTGTGTTATGTATATAATTTTTATCATGCCTTGCTAACCTTGTAAAGTTATCCTCATACTTTGAAACATTCTCATCCTCCTTTTGCCTCAAACTGAGAAATTGTCTTTCTATATCCACTTGATGGTCATGAGGAAAGTGTTTTTATAAGAAAATATCTTTAAACTCCCTCCATTCCATACTTGATACTTCTTCATCCTCCTTTGTGTTTTTAATCAATGACCACCATTGATCAGCATCTCCAGTGAAGCGATAAACTTCCATGACAACTTTTCCCCTTTCACTACTCCCCAAAGCCTGAAATATTTTATCTAGGGAACTTATCCATTGCTTAGATACCAATGGATTTGTATTCCCATTGAATGTCGGTGGTTTTTTCCTCATGAATTGATCTAACATTGATCCTCCACGCTGTGGATCAGGGTGCTCTATACAGGTAAGGTTATTATTCATAACCTGAGTGAGTTGTCCCAATATGGTGATAAGATGATCAGCACAAGTTATATAACTAGCTCCACTATAATTATATTGAACAGGAGGGAAATACCTACATGGAGTGCATGAATTGATATAGTTTCCATTCCTTCCACTAGGCACCATTTCTAAACAATGGAATACACTAGATTAGTTAATGAATCACAATACATAAATCCAAACTTGTAAAACACTTAACATAAATTGAACAGTTTATGGATATAATCCATAATCATAAAAATGTTTTCTTTGAGGAAGTATATACTCACAAACACTTCATAATAGTTTATAAAGAAAATGAGAATTATCCTAAGCATATCCCCTGGGATTGTCGTAACCAAGAGTACATCAAGGCCCGTTGTCGTGCACCAGTTCCTGTTCGAGTCTAGCTCAAAGCGGTGTTTTTGGGTTTTACCCCTAGGTACATCTATGCTAGAACCTCCTCTACCTGATCGTATCCAGACGGGTATGTATTTCTCAGAAAACTCACAAAATCTCAACAATACCAAAATTCTAGGAATTTCTTCTACACTAATCCTCAAATTCCATCTTAGGTCTATGTGCTCTAATCAGAGTTTATCTAAATATAGCTTCCAAGGTTTGTACTAAATTTCCTCTGATACCAACTGTAACACCTCAACCCTAATTACCCAGAGTTGGTGCATTATTACATAACATTGGCATGATCACAAGGAAATAATGTCTCGAAAGACCGATCAGTTTAGTATTATTGGAAACAAGATTCATACATAAGTTCAACTTTACATCTTGAAAAGAAATACAACACAAATTTATTCCATTAGAAACATCCAAGCCTCCTAGATTATGCCTGCAAGTCACTCATAACAAACTTCTTCATATCTTGGGAAAATGAAACATAAGAAAGGGGTGAGCTCAAACACTCAGTAAGGGTAAGCAATACAGTGAAAAATAACATAAATATTAATCATGATGAATAATTGAAACCACATACCTTTACTAATAATAAAAATGAATAATTTTATGGCAGGAATATGAGATGAGTAAATAATGCCATAATAAAACATAATCATGGGTATTCTACTAGTCTAATGACCACATGAACCATCAATATTATTTTCATAATGAGGTAATGTATAATGTCGTACATTCTGAAACTTTTTGACAAGGTTTCGGCCAAGACATCTAAAAATGATTCAGGACTCAACCAAAACCACATATCAAATTGGGAAAGGGCCTTGGCCAATTCCACGTCTAGTTGTCTCATGAGACCTACCAATGCTTCAAGGAGCTATAGCGGGCTCCAACCGTCATTTACTAAGTCCAATACATTCCTCATGTGAAAATTTTTAAACATATCATAAAAATCCATATTAAAACTAGCATAAAAAATGTCAACACTTTAACCATAAACCATGAATGGTATAAAAATAGCACATCCATATTCAAACATATCACAAAACCTTCAATACAATATGGAAGTTTTGTATCATAATAAATCAACTTCAAATAAACTTAATATCCATAAAAGGATGTTGACATAGATGAAATCAAAACCCTTTTTAGAGAAATATCTATTTCTATTTTGAAATCATTTAAGAATCACATAATTATAAAGAAAACATTTATTTTGAAAATATTCTTATAATCTTGTAAGGTAAGCTTCGACTATTTAAAAACGGCGGAAAATAGTCGCACCCGCCGTATAAGTTAAAAAACATTCTTACCTTAATTTTGTTGAAAAGGTTAAAAGTACCTTGTTTGGAAAACAACGGAATGATTCCTTTCAAAACACATAAGGGTGTAAATGACTTTAACCCATTGTCTAAAAATATTTTGAAATACATTTTTAAGAAACATGGATGTGGATGATAAAGAGGTCCCGGTAGATAATTACGTATAAACAACCTCGGATAATGAAGAGATTGTAGAATTAACCCTTAACTTTCACTTTTCCTTGGTCAAGGGTAGGTTAACCTCCTGTATAATGGTGAAATAATTGTTATTAAATTATACAAGAATTATATACATTAATATTATTTCATATATGATCTTTTAACATTGCTTTTTTAATAATATCTTAGTATTATCGTTGTTTCGGGTGTTAACGGATTAGTCTTCATTTATATTATTTGTTATGTGAGTCATATTTGTTGTGGATGGGATGTATCTTATTCATATCAAGAATTATATCAAGTCTTTAAACATTATTTTTAATCATCAAATGAAAATTAGTCTTGAATGGATACGATGGGGAATGAATCTCATCGCTATGTGGAGATGGTAATTCGTACGTACGCACGAGCGACAATATCATTATTTTGATATTAAAATAATATATAATTGGATGTTATATCATATATAAAAAATAATTATCATGTTATATTTATTATTTACATGAATTACACATCATTATCATACCCATACAAATAATAATATATTGAATAACAATTACACCACGATGTGGAGACAGTAATCTGTACGCACGCACGTATGGTGACATGTCATTCAAAGGATGGATAGAAAAATGAATATAGATGTACCATATTTATAATATCATCACAGTATATAGAAGATACTAGAGTTATTATTTTATAATGGAAATAACAAATAAATAAGAAGTGGAAGAAGAAAAGAACTTGAAAGAGGGTGGTGATATTATTACCACTTCTTCGGGTTATTCCTTTTGATTTGATCAAAAGGGCTCCTTAGGTTGGATTTATGACTAACAGATGGACTCTAGGATGAAGGTAGAACTGTTGAGAGGGTATTTGGGTAGAGTTTGGCCAATCCAAATGGCTTTTAAGGTGTGAATTAGATAGAAGGGGGAGTGCCCTTTTATAATAGGGGTGAGGGGCACCTTAGGAAAAGCTAGAAATATTATTTTATAATAAAATAATTTTCGGTTTCTAATGGATCCAAAATAGATTATTTAAACGATAATGTGGGGATGGGTCTAAAACCACTCAACCAATAGGTTTTAGATAGGTTTAGGTCACTATATTAACTTTATCTTTTTGATTTAACTCTTAGTTAAATAGTTTGACATTTACCATGTCTCTTTGTATTTTTATATTATATAGTTAATAAACTTACTATATACCTCCAAGAGACCCCCAAGTGGTCCATTAATGATACACATATCATTATATAAGTCATTTGGCTGAACCTTAGATATTTAGGAATAGAATATCAATTAATAATATAATATTTGTTTTAAAAACTCCTTTATGCCAATTTTGACACTATTTAATAATTGATTTTTGTTAAAGACTTAACAAATTTATTAATTCAAACCAAATTAATTTAAGTAATAATAACATGTAATATTAACCAATAAAATTTTTTGATGTTATCAAAACTTTCAAATTATATTTATTTTAACATTTATAATACCAATTCTCTAATTCTTTCATTAATAAGGAAAATACTGCATCATTATTGTGTCATAAATAAATTTAATTATTCAATGTCTAAAAATTATAAATAAAATAACATTATGTAGGAAATATTTTTAGCTTTTTAATTAATATTTATAGTCTAAAAGATAACATATATAACCCTATATAAAAAAAATTCTAAAGATATATGTTTATGTCATTTTTGTATTTACTAACTTAATTAATATAAGGTGTCATTATCACTTACAAGTGGCTCCATGGGGTCCCAAAATAGACCCAAAGATTCCCATGGTCGGACATGTATCATAAAATAGGGTTATAACACGTTTTAGGGTAATTTAATATTATTATAATATTATTTGTTTACCCTTATTTACCGGATTTACCCTTTAACCATGGTAAATAAAATATTTACCGAAGTAATTATTCAAAATGTCTAAAAATAAAAGTTACCTATTTACACAATTTGGACCTCCTAATTCCAAATATGGAATCCATTTTTATAAATTCAAAACATAGAAGTGGCAGAAATTGATTTAAAATTAATTCATGTTGTCAAAACAAAAAGCGTGTTTTTAAGAAATAATAACTATCAAAAGATTGACACTTGCTTATGTCCAGTTTAAATGTGAAATTACGTCCAATGAACAACATTAGATTAAATGGTAAAAATATAATCTAATTATACTTTAAAACCACTCAAATTCATAATTCATCACTATTAATTATTTCAATTAAAAAAGTCGTTTTTAATTAAAATTTAGTAATTTTCACTATTCATCAAAATATGAAAGTTATCAAAAAAGTACCAAAAATTCACCCTAAGATAATTTATATATTCCGAATCCAAAAATGAAGTCCATTTTGAAAGATAAAATGTATAAAATTTCAAAAAGTGGGTATTACTATTCATAATGGCTAGTTTGATTGGTTGTGGTGTGTGTTAGAACTCGAAGTTGCGTACAACACACGCTACTGTGTTATTCAAAGAGAAGCATACCGTAGAAGCTTGGGGTGTTACATATAGCCACTGCAATTGTAAATTGGCCTCCCGCTCCCAAGTCTTGTCCTAAACTCGATTGTACTGCCACATCACACATACCAAAGGGGCGTACTGGCCTCAGAGAACCTTCATATTATGATCCACAATACATATAGAATTATTCTAAAAATATGCATATACCTATAACTAAACCTCCTTAGGTTGAAAGGCATGAGATGGGTCTGAATAATAGCGGTGCAGTTGAGATACATAGAAGACGTCATGAATGTCCTGATACCACTGATGTAACTGTAACTGATAGGCTACCAGCTTGACTCTCTCCAGAATATCGAACAGGCCAACATAACACGGTGAAATCTTACCCTATATCATGATCCTCTTATTTCCGAACATCGGTGAAACACAAAAGAAAACTTGATCCATGACCTCGAACTCTAGAGTTCATCTACAGTGATTAGCGTATGATTTATATTAATATTTTGTAGTATCCATCTGCTTATGAATCAATTGAACACGTTCTATGGTCTCCTGGACAAGATAAGATCCCAGAATAGATGTATCTCCTACCTTTAACCAACACAGAGGTGATCGAAATTTCCTTCCATACAAAGTCTCATATGGTTCCATCTAAATAGTATCTTGAAAGATATTACTGTAGGAAAATTGAAATAGGGGTATATGACTCTCCCAAGAGCCCTTAAAATCTTAAACTCATTATCACAATATGTCCTCAAGAACCTGAATCATGCACTCTAATTGGACATATGTCTGGGGGTGGTATATTGTGCTCAGAAGCACTTGTGTTCCCAATTCCCTCTATAGACCTTGTCGGAACCATGAAGTAAATCAGGTATCCCTATCTGAAATGATAGTATGTGGGACCCCATGAAGTCATACTATCTCATGGATGTACAACCTCCCAAGCTCATGAACACTGAAGGTCTTCTTGATTGGTAGGAAATGTGAAACCTTTATGTTCCTGTTAAAAACAACCCATACAACATCATTACCTCAAGGTGACCTCGGTAAACCTATCACAAAATCCATCATGATTTCAACCCACTTCCACTCAAGGATAGGTAACTAGTGTAAAATTTTGGTTAGTCACTGGTGTTTTGCCTTCACCTTTTGATAGGTGGAACACGTCATAACAAAACTAGTGACATCTCTTTTCATACCCAACCAACAATATTAGTAATATAAATCATGATACATCTTGGTGAATCTAGGATGCACTTCCCAAGATGATTCATAAAATTCTTGCATCAGCTCCTCACTCATGTATGAAGAAACCCATATGTGACTATGTACATGCATAATTTAATCCTTACTTATGTTCCAACTAGTAGTAGGGCCCTCACCTTCCACACTCTCCCATAAGACTAGGCCTTCTGAGTTCAATAGTTTCATCATACTAACTCCATTAAGAAGAGTGGAGGCAATAAATAAGGATGATAAAAATTTCTTGCCCTAAATATCATGAACCTCCAAGTGAATCTCATAGAACAAATACATAAGATTCCACTCACTATTGTCCTATTGAACTTCTTGTATCCGAGTCCTCCTGCTCAGAGAACTATCCACTTCATTTCCTTTACTAGTTGTGTAGGAAATCTCAAAGTTGAAAGACTATAGTTATTCAACCCACCTTCACTTCCTTAAAACCATATCACACTTTGTAAAAATATACTTGTGGGTTTTGTGATTCGTGTACACCAAAAAATGCTCTCCAAGTAGTTAGTGTCTTCAAAAGTGAAATGCATGAAAAACTATAGCTAAATTCAGATCATGCATCGGGTAATTCCTCTCATGTGGCCTTAAATACTGATACCCATATGCCACAACTCTATCTCCCTGTATAAGGACTACTCCAATCCCGATACCTGATGCATCACAGTAAATAGATTAAATCATTCCTAGTTTTGGAAAAATTAGTATCAATGTTGAAGTCAATCTCCCTTTCATCATCTGAAAGGTTGTCTCACGGGAATCTGAACATAAAAACTTTACACCCTTCATATTCAAGCTCATAAGTGGAACTTCTTGGCATAATAATTCCTATATGAAATTATTATAGTAATCGATTATCCCCAAGAAACTCCAACCTAAAAGATATTATTAATATGCTCCCAGGAAACTATATTTCTCACCTTCTCTGGAAAAACTGATACTCCTGTCTCTGAGATAATGTGACCTAGATAGTGAATCTAATCCATCTAGAAGTGGCACTTTTTGAGCTTAGTATATAACTGATTCTATATCAGTATATCCAATATGATCTCAAGATGTTTGGCACAGTCATGTAGATTGTGATAATTCACCAAGATATCATCCATGAATACCACAAAAAAAAGAATCCAAATAAGAATGTAAAACTCATTTCTTCAATTCCATGAATACCACTAGTGCATTCATGAGACTGAACAACATAACCAAATTCTCATAGAGACCATGACTTTTATGAAAAGTTGAGTGAGGTATGTTTGATGGTCTAAAATGCACCTGATGATAACCTGATCTTAAATCAATATTTGAGAAAACCCAAGATCCTCAAAGTTGGTCAAAGATATCATAAATCTATGGTAGAGGATACTGGTTCTTAACCATTAGTTGGTCCAATTTTTGATAATCCACACATGGCATGAGGGTACCATCTACCTTTTTCTCAAAAATTACTAAAGAAACCCATGTAGAATTATTGTGTTGAATAAGACCCTTAGCCTCTAAATCCTTTAGCTACCTCTTGAGCTCCCATATTTTAGTAGTATTCATCCTGTAAGGAGGAATGGATACAGGTGCAGCTCTTGGCACTAGAACAATAGAGAACTCTACCTCTATCACTAGAGGTAATATTGAAAATACATTTGGGAAAACATCCCTAAAATGATTAACTACTGGAGAGAAATACGCCTAACAAGTTCCATGATCATCTAGATATAAACTCACAATCTCGGTTGTCATCCCACCCAGTCCACGATACTTAGGTCCAGCTCTACTCGTATGGACATCTCATTCACCCTTGTGAATAAACTCTCCACCCTCTGTTGATTTGAAGGTCACCCTTTAGTGATAGAAATCAATAAAATCATGAAAGGATACCAACCATTCTATTATGAGAATGATTTCAACACATTTCATCTCAAGGAAAAATAGTTCCCATATGAAGTGAAACTCACTAATCTCAAGGGGGAACTCTCTGGACTAATGTACAACCTACATTATAATCCCCCAATGGAGTGTCAAGCATCATAACGCCATCTGAAGTCTGAACACTGATCCCAAGGATCTCCACAATAGTCATATATATAAAGTTATGTGAATCCCATGTATTGAAAAGTGTAGAAGCTAAATTAGATGATACTAGAATAGTACCTATGATAGTAAAAGTTTTTGGATCATGCTCCTAAAGGGTCTATTTCACTATGTGTATCTAGCCTAAACCACAGCCATGTGATGATTCTTGGCTACCCTAAGTAGATCTGTTCTGTTATCACTGTAAAACTGGGGTCTGACTACTATGGCCACAACCACCACCACAACCTGGTTGGCTAGTTGTACTCCAGCTCCCTACCTAATGAGAATATGATGACCCTTCTCCTAAACATGGATTCGGTTAAAATCCTATCTCACTGGTTTCCAAAAGAAATGTTTTTTAGAAGCAATTTAGATGGTCCATCTTCTTGCTATATCATCACTTTACTGGGTCCCTCATACACAATTTCCTCATATGTACCAACCTACTACATTGGTAGCACCTCACCTAGATACTTGAGTATTTTTCTAGATACTAATATCACCATTTGGAAGCTCTAGATGATGCTTACTACTGCTATTTTATGTATTATTAGATATAGATGTCGAACCACCCTAGCTCACACCTCCAGCCTCTCTCAGGTTACGCTCTATGATAAGTTCTCGATTCACTATTCTAGAAATAGTAGTCAGCTGAAATACATTCAATTATGATCAGATGTCTTACCTAATACCAACCTAGAATATCCTAGCTTTATACATATCTCCACCCATCAGAATAGGTGTGAATCACTGGAGCTCATTAAAATGGGCCAAATATTCCATAACTGATAACGCTCCCTACTCCAAGCATATAAACTTGTGGGATCTATCGGCCCTCAACATCTCAGGATAGAAGAATTCATATAAGGACATATGAAAACCCTACAATCCATCTCCTAATTATGGTCTGTCTGATTATTAACATCCCACCGTCTATTGGAGAAATCACGTAGCATATAAGTAGTGAGCTTTACCCTCCTCTCGAGAGGAATCTCTAGATGGTCAATGACAAATAGCATGACCTCTAGCTATGACTCCACAGCCTGTGGTCTACCATACCTCAAAAATGTGGGTGGATGATGCTATTGGAACTCACACATCAACTCTTCCATAGTTGGGGTAGGCGTGGTGCTCCATGAACGGTATACATGAAACACAAGAATCCCTTATGGAATTGTGCCTCAACACCTATGTATGGTACTACTAGTTCCTTAGATGGCACTATTGGAGGATCCACTGGTATCCCATGGCCCACCACCTCTAAAGTGTGGTATTTTCCACTCTCCTAGAATATGACTGGAGGACGTCATTGTGGAATACCTCTAAAAATTCCAAGCGCACACCTCAAATCAATATTATTATCAAAGTTCACAACTCAAAATAAAAAAATCTAAAATAGTATAGGTACAATCCTTCCTATATAAGAACACACCCCGATGCCTACTCCTAGAGTCGGGTCTAGGTGAAGTACAACTCATATATAAAGGCTAGAGACACTGTCTACTTCTTACTACTAAGGTCAGGTCTAGGTCACATTCTATGCTATAAAAAATCTCAATTTCCAATTCATTTTCACTTGATTTCACATAATCTTTTTCATTTGAATTCATACTCATTTTACATTCATCATAGTTCATTTAAAAAGTTGAACCAGTGGTTTGCCAAATTCTAATCCATGAGGGCCCATACTTCTTAGGAACCAAAGTATGGCGTCCACCTGATTCACACTATAACCCAATCCAAAAAATTTATCACAATGGCATGTATAACTATCACAACACCTAACATAACAACATGAAATAAGTAATTCATCCTAAATGTCATGGAATAATGCATTGTATGTGATTCCTATAAAGTGCCTAACATGTTGCATGATATGGAATACCCTCATCTCATCATTTTTCAACATAATAGAACCCACAATCATATCAATAATAGCATGAAAATTCAAGTTCATCACCCAACAGTGGAATCAAATCAATTATAATAGTCAAAATCAAGAAAATGGTAATTTATTTTTAGGAAATTTTGATTTTTCTTGTACACGGGTTAGCTACTCCTAGGCACAGCTCATTACCAAATTCCATTTCCTTCATATCCCTTTCTATTATCACTAAATAATAAAGAAAACTAGAAAAGATTCCCTGATTCCACTTTGTAACATCCCAGACCCGGATGTCACTTAATAGTACCCCAAGACTGGTTATCCACATGTCCTCAAGCGCATGTCCCTAAACACCAAAAGGAATCCAACTATAAATAAGGGCCTAGGTGTGTTAGTGAGAATACTATTCCCTCATCGGCAAAGTGTATCACAATAAAATATCAATAACATACAAGTAGCAGAAGCAATAACAAAAACCAGACAATAGATAAATGGCAAGAATAGATAATGATATCAAAAGGAATCTCATATACAGATGATGATGATACATGTCATGTGTCTAGTAAATTATCAAAACATGTATACAAGGTCAGTGTACAATACATGGAACAAAATTAAAAAAAAGTAAAAAAGTATCCCAGCTAGCATCATGATCCTCAGCTTGATCTCATGCTCCCCTGATCCTAAGTAGCGAACAATAACTTGTATCAAGGTGCTTAACCTTATCCATAACTACAATCATATAGTGTTTTTGGCTACCCCAAGGCAGTCCAAATAGAGTGTGAGACATAATACCATTATGAAACTACCCAAGTTCTAGTTCTATCTAGTTAGTGAGTATGTAACAGTCATAGTGTACAGGCAGTAATACAAAAAGTAAAGGAAGTACTAAAAGTAAACATCCTATAAATTTCATGTTCTCATTTTTAATCAGGTTCATTTAATGATTCGGTATAATTTAATTAGTAATTATCGATACCCAATGTGTACCCCTATGTCCCTCATGAAAATAAGTAACTAAAGGATGACTAAACAAACCATACATAAATTATAAACAAAGACCAAACCCAAGCTTGTGCTTTGGCTTGGAAGACATTTCATATAACTCATTTTATTAATTATTAATTTATGAACCTGAGACCATCCTTGGCATTCCTAATTTGGAATCCATTTATCACTCCTGGTATAATATAAACCAACACCCTACAACACCATACATGGAGATCCTCACAAGGACGCAGGTATCGCTCTAGGTGTGGTATAACATCTCTTCCATTCGAGTTCATCCTTGATGGTCCACTAAGGGAGCCCAAGTATCACCCATGGAATATATGATCTAATTACCTTTGAGTCCATCCTTGACAATACATATGGAATACAATTATCACTCATCACATAATAGTAAGCCCCTATGAGTACTTCATTGGAAAACCATATAAGGATTCTAAGTTTCACTTGGGCATAAGCAAGGTAGAATCCAATTGAGTATGTATATGGAATTCTTCATTGAATCCATGAGTCACCCAAGGAATATTCATAATCATTCAATAACATCTAATCAACATCATTAAATCAATTCCATTTAACTATGTCAAGTTCAACACCAAGAATAATTCATTTACACCCCACCTCAAAAGGTGGCTAATGGCACGGGATAAGCTTAGAATGCTTACCTCTCCATTACTCATGTGGTCATTTCATTACAACAAGCATCACATGATTAAAAAAGACAATACATGGAAAAAGAAAATGGTATTAGTCATTCCATACCTTCCCATTAATCATTTCAATTACAATTGGTATGACAATTCAACTCACATGTAAATTCACAATTCAAATCATCAATTGAAAATTCAATATTAAATGGAAAGGGGTAAATGGCACACCAAAAAGGTATCAAATTTCATACACCATAACAATGTTCCATTTAATTAAACAACACACCCAAAGTGGGGGTTCCAATTTCATGGTCTGCAACCTATAATCATTCATTGACAGACCTCTTTAATTACATATTCCATGACTAACAATTTAAGTTAAGGATTTAAATTCATCTCAAGGGAATCACTCTGAGAATTGTGAATGTAGAAAAATGTAATATATAAACACTTGGACTTTAAATTAAAGGCATGATACCACTTAATGTAGGTCTGTAGTGGATATCTTGTCCAGAATCATCTCCTAACTCAACTCATATCATGATAAAATCGAATAATGGATGAATAACCTAATAATAGGACAAATTATCTTTCATCTAAATAACACAGTTGATACCAAACTAAATAAGGAATGACACAAAAATAATTGAGAACTCACTGATGTGGACCCAACGAGACTGTCGGTTCTTGATTCTAGTATCATATGGAGATGATCTTTTGATTCCTAGAATAATCACCAAAGAGGGATTCAAGAAGTTGGGCTTATTGTGCATTGTATAAATGGGAGAATATGGTTATAAATATAATTAATTAGGGGTAATTTGGTAAATTCAACCAATTTATTGGACTACACGGTTTGGCCACACATTAGGCCAAACCATAAGCCAATTATGTTCCCTTTGCTGTAGGAAAGGGGAACATCACATGGTTTGTCATACGGTTTGACTAGGCATGTGCAAACCATGAAAAACTTTTCTGTCAAGATTGTAGACATTCTCGCATGAACGTGCATCCCAACACTACTACAAAAGAGTCCTTTAATAGTGCTTGAATGTGACTTTATCATCACTAATAAATTGATGATAATCAAAGCTTGGTTAAAAGCCTAAAACTTTTATCAGTTCTAAAAAAGTGTTGTTAAAGGCCCCCTTTAACAGTTCTAAAAAAGAGTTGTTAAAGGGCTCCTTTAAGAGAACTTTTTTTATCTTTGTTAAAGGTCCCTTTTAACATATATTTTTTAGCACTGATAATGGTAGTACTGTTAAAGGGGGTAAAAAAATTCCAACATCCATGAGCCTGACCCCTTTATCATCACTTCCATGACACCTTTGAAAATTCTCCCACCACCTTTATCAGTGCTTTTCACTCCATCACCCCTTTTATCAGCATTTTGCGAATTTCTAGCCTCATGTGTGCCCGCTTGGATTCGAACCATACACCTCTCCTTCAAATATGGAATGCCTTTACCACTACACCATGTTTCTTTTTTGTCTGTTTAATGATATTTATGTTTATATATATATATATATATAATTTTTATTCATATATTTATATAATTATTTTTAAATACATTTATACAATATATGTGTGTGTATGATATATATATACTTATATTTATTTAAATATATTATATATTATATTCATTTACATATACTAGAATATAATATAAATATATATCTACTTATTAATACACACATATATGTATATATAAACATAATAAATATATTCTTATAATGTAAAAAATGTTAGAAATTGTTTTAAATAAATATTTAGAATATGTATTTATTTACATATATTAGAATATACATTTTTACGTAAATGTGTTGATATATGTATTTATATGAGTGATTTATTAAAAGAAAATATAAGAAAACATGCATATATTTAATTATAAATAAAACTAAGTTATGAAAATGATAAAATTTCAAAACCATAATATCAATATGAATGTAATACCTAGGAATAAATTCATTCTATACCAAAAAAAGGAAATAATACCCCCTTAAATGATGATGAAAATCCATCGAATGTTAAAAATTGGGGTACCCTGAATAAAAACTCAGTTTTGGAGGCCTTTTGGGAATTTTTTTGCCTTGAAAAATGTGACACATAATGTCCCAAATTTTTCTATGTATTATTTTAAATATTATATGAAATTATTTTGAGACCAGTTTCTTAGACAGTGTGCAATTCTGATACTTGGTGTACCCGGAATAAATGTTTGAAAAATATTAAACTTTAAATAGCATGCACAAGAAGTTTCCCATAAAAAGTGAAATAACTTCTAAAATGGTGCCTGGATCAGAAATCTGAGGGCATCATTCTATTCAGAGTAGTGAGTTTACCTAGGAAAGGCCTAACATCGGCTGGCACAGGTCGGCTGTGAAAACTAGTGTTTGGACGTAACATGAATAAAAATATTTTAATAAAAATATTTTTATTCAGTGCAGTGACGTTTTCGTTAAAATAATATTTTTTAGGAAATTAAAGTTTATCGCCATAACCCTATAATTACTATAATTCATGGTGAGGAACCCTCTTGGAAAACGGTGATGACGGATCGAACTAATTGTGGATCGTCATGCCAATGGAGTTGGAGGATCTCATCAACGATGGCAACACAACCATTCTTCATCAATGAGCGATCCAAACTCCATGTAGGATATTTGTTTTATAATTTTCTATCTTGTTATTAATTTAGAATGAATGAGGATTAATTAAATGAATATTAATTGATACGCTTATCATCGGTAGGATTAAATTAGATGGAATTGTTTCTCTTCATTCGTCCTTCTAATAAGAACAAATCAAATCCAACAAGAACAAAGGCCGAGGTCTGTTCCTTGGGTGTTATTTTGATTATCTCCCTCATTTATTCTCCTTCATCACTGTTGGGCCCATGTGGCCATGGTTCAAAGTTTTTGGGTGGATCCGAGTATGATCGGACCCCCAGATTCGAGGTGAATCAATATTAGAGGTTGAATCTGTGAAGTTAAGGACCCAAGAAACCCGAATATTCAACCATTTCCAAATCCAAAAACCGGAGGTAGCCTGATGGTCTATAGAAAGGACCAATGGTGTGGGTTTGGTGCAGTGGTCTAGTGAGGTGAGGTTGTGGCTGGAGTTGGCGGCTGGAGGTGACGGTGGCCAGAGGTGACGATGCGGCGTGCAAAGTCAGGGGAGCTGCATAGACATGGTGGCGGGACTACATTGGGACCATGGTACATGGATGATAGAGTGGTCCAATGGAGTTAGTGAACCGTATGGGGACCGCGCGATGTGGAGTCTGGAGTGGGCCAGTGGAGGCAGCGGACCACATGGGCACTGCGGGGCGCGGAGAGGTTGCAGGGTGCGGCGGGCCAGGTGGGCTGAGCGAGTGGGCCAAGCAGACTGTACCAGGGAAATCAAACCACTCCATGTGGCCTACTGAGCAGGTGGGCCAAGAAGATAGGCTAGACCGATCCCAGCAGGCCGAATCGGGTCGGGTCGTGTCGATTGGAATGGGTCAGATCTTTTTTACTAAGATGGCCATAACTTTTAAACAGAGCATCCGTTTGATGCATTGTCAGTGGAATTGGGACACTTGAGATGAGAATATCCTTATGAGACCAATGGTGGGTTTTGAATTGGATATTTTTCTAATGACGTGGTCTATTTACATGTTCAATACCTGGGGTCAATGGGTATAGTGGGTGTGACTAATACTCACTGTGCACCCTCTCTTTTATACATGAATCGATTCCCTCATCCACTATATTTTGGAAGAGTTTCACTAGGGTTCGTTTACCTGAAGGTTTGTTGGTATCATTACATACTCATAGGAGTATGATCCCTTCATCAGGATTTCCAAGATAGAGTTTTTTGAATCCCCCGAGAGGCCTGAAGCGGATCCTATATTCCCTCTTTGTGTCCTAGGTAGAGTCTTTAGTATTGACATGCCCAATTTCACCAGGATTTGATCCTCTACTTAGTAGGTTAATCTATATTGATTTTTTAGTATCACCCCATAGACCTAGTTGTGATCCGCATCTGATGTATCGTATCTCTTTAGATCTTTCAGTGTATCTCTCTCATGATGGTTTCTGAAAAATAGTACTTCTTAGACAGACTTCATCAGTGTTATCAGACTCAGGAGTGTGTTCTCCTGGATGATTTATTTTTGGAATCTTCTAGCTGAATCCCTAGTGGCAGTATGCGGTGGTTGTGAATTACTTTAGGCTGTGTGGTATGGTTTGAGTATATCTGGATATTCTTGTTATATTATGTAGACATATACTTTAGTAGAACTGACTGTACTTTCCTTTGTTTACTACTTTTTGGTTTCGGGGTGTCCTACTGAGTATTGTTATACTCCCCCCCCCCCCCCATATGATCTTTGTCTGTACATGTCATGTCTTATGTAGATGGGAGACCTTTTGATAAAATCCAGGCTAGACTAGGACTGAACAGTTCCTTGGGAGATCAGACAGACTGTGGTGTTCCTACAGCTTTAAACATTAGCCCTAGCACCTTGACTTCAGGTAGGATTTTCTACGGATGAGTTTTAGGAACTTGTTCATAGACTTTCTTTTTTGTGGGCTTGTATTCTGGCCCTGTTTACTTTTCATCACTTTCGTTTTTGTACTCCGGTTTTTGGTTATAGTGGTTTGCATGCATTGTTTACTTAGTGTTTTTGTATTTTAGAATTTGTAGGCTTGGAGATGTGTACGTGTATACAGTTAATAAGGCAATGTCACTCATGTTAGTGATATGCCTACTCGATGCTAGTCACCACCCCCTGTCTTATTAGAGTCAAGCTTGGGGAGTTGTGGCATGGGCCCCTATGGGATGGGTCATGATAGAGTGGTATCAGACGTATTCAGTTTTACCTTAGGACCAAGAGTCTGTGAGATTGGTTTGGGGAAATATTGTAAAGTGTTTCAAGTTCAGATTTTAGGCCAGAGACTCTAGTGTTGGTGCAGAGGCCGATGTATCCATACACCAGGACTCTGATAACCTATTTTTCAAATCATTTCATGAGAACACTAGTTTCAAGAAAAATAATGGTACATACATCATATAGGAATGGGTTTTGGTTTTCATGTCCTTCTTGAGTCATCTATCCAGATATACTCATTGATTGTGGTACATCGTATTTTCCTAATTGATGCCTCTATGATGTATACCAGCTATGATTCAATAGCTCGATCACAAGGGTCAACCCCTCAATAACGAGGATTCAGTACAGGGACCAGTTTCCTAGATTTTACCTCTAGGTGGTGCACCAGCTATACCACCACCTATAGAGATACATGTGGTACCTTAAGTACCAAAAGATGAGGAGCGCAGGCTGAGCACACTTCATGAGTTTCATAGATAAAGACCCTTCAATTTATGAGGTGATCCCAAACCTCAGGTGGCTAAAGACTGACTTGAGGTGGTGACCCAAGTTTTCCATCTAGTTAGGACACCCGCAAATCAGATGGTGGTCCTGACAGTGAGCCTTCTGCAGGGCTCAGTAAGGAAATAGTGGATTTTGGATACCTATACTCATGAAGAGGTGACACTCTTATGGACATAGTTAGATCACCTATTCAAAGAGGAGTTATCACCAGTTACACTGATAGTTATGAGTATAAATGAGATTCTTCAGCTCTAATAGGGAAGTATAACAGTATCTGATTATTCATCAAGGTTCACCAACCTTTCCAATTACTCGATGGATATGGTCAGGGATTTGTACTTCCAAGATTGAACCTTTTAGAGAGGTCTGCAAAGATACATCCAATCCCGCATTATCCTTATGATCATTCATATGGGGTTCTTGAGTAATCCTTGGTGGTGGAGAGTTTCCTAGATAAACAGAGACAGCTGGTGACAATCATTAGAGGACAGGTAGGTGCAAAGACCTCAGTAGCAGGGAGCCAATGTTATCCTCAGGGATCTGAACATGGGATATGTTTTAGTAGGAGGTCCCAAGACATAGGATATGCAGTCCAGGGTTTACAGGGTAGATCTAGCAACCTTGAGAGATGTGGTGCTACTCATGTGATGGCAACGCACATCTCACTTGAGATTGTCCAACCTGTCGTGCTAGTTATAGGGAGAAAGTGGATGGACCACTGAGGTAGAGGAAGAGGTAGGATTAGGAAATTCTATAAGGTGTTCTGCATGGAAGAGGAGCTGGGAGAGTAGTAGGAGGTGGTCGATGTTTCCACTTACTACCACCACCACCCTCAGGTGGTCCGTGCCAGACTCAGTGAGCTAGAGGATAGGGGAGGGGAAAAATGTATGTGGTCAAGACTTTTTACCTAGGGGATCCATTGATGATTCGAGGTATGATTTGTGTCTTTTCTACTTTATCTTCCATACTAATATACATAGGTTATATTCATTATTTTCTCACCACATATCTTATACGAGACCTTGAGATTATGGTATAACCATTAAATCGACCCTTACGCTTGGAGAAACCTATAGAAGGAGACTCTATGATCAAACTTATATGCCAAAAGTGTGACCATACCCTTGGATATGAGAGTCTCGGTTGGAACCTCTTTAGGGTGGCATCGAGGCCTTATGATTTCATACTTGGTATGGATTGGTTATCTTCAGTCTATGCCCAGATTGATTGTTTTATGTGAAGGATGTGGTGTGTCTACAATGATGGAATGAGTTTTTCCTTTTTCTATGAAAAGGAAACCCATACATAATAGGATGGACTTATGAAAAGGAGGGTGCAGTCGATCTCTCATCACGTGGATAGACTGACCATCGGTGTAGCAGATGTCATGAGTTTCCAATTACAAACAGTATTGGCAGAGTATGAGAACATATTACCAAAAGAAGTTCCAGGATTACCTCCCCACCAAGAGATCGACTTCTGCATTGAATTACACCTTAGGATGGAACTGATATCCTCACCAGCATATTAGATGGATCTCACAGAGCTTCATGAGATGAGGGTGTAGTTAGAGGATTTGTAGAGGAAGGGCTTTGTGAGACCCAATGTTTTACCCTAGGCATCCCCAATGTTGTTTTCCAAAATGGTAGATGGGATCTTTATGTTTTGTGTATATTACTAGATCCTAAACTAGGTGAACATGAAAAACAAGTATTATCTACCGAGGATCGATGACCTCTTCGACCAGTTGAGTGATGCATGATGGATTTCAAAGGTTTAACTTTGATTAGGTTATCACTAGTTATGAGTACAGGATGAGGATATGCCGAAGATGACTTTAAAATGACACTACATTCATTATGAGTACTTGGTGATTCCCTTTATCCTGATGAATTCCCTTGCAGTGTTCATGGGACTCATGAACTAGATCTTCAAGCCCTACTTAGACTGGCCTATGGTATTCTTCATCAATGATATCCTTGTGTACTTGGCATATGAGGAGGAGCACACGACACACTTAAGGATGGTTCTGGATGTACTCTGAGAGCACCATATTTATGGGAAACTCTCAAAGTTCCAGTTCTAGATTCAGGTAGTCAACTTTCTAGGACATGTTATCTTGGCAGATGGAGTGGAAGTGGACCCGAACAAGTTCAAGGTAGTGTTAGTATGGGAACCACCTAGGAGTGTGATGGAGGTGCATATATTCCTTGGGATAGCAGACTATTACCATAGATTCACACCTGATTTATCTAGAATATCATCACCTACAACGGTTTTGACCTGAAAGGGGAATCCTTTCGTGTGTATAGAGAAGTGCCAGCAAGATTTCTTGTAGTTGATTCAGAGTTTGAAGAGCACTCGAGTCTTGAGATTTCTGGAAGAGGATGTCAAGTATGTAATGTTCTGCGATGCATCAGAAACTGGGATTGGTTGCATCCTGATTCAGAGGCAATTGGTGATCACCTATGATTTTCACTAGTTGAGACCACATGAGAAAAACTATGTGACCCACGATCTTGAGCTTTCAGTGGTAATATTCACATTGAATATATGGAGAAAATTCCTAATTGGTGAGTAGTTTATTGTCTACTATGATCACAAGAGTCTCAAGTATATCTTCTCTCAGAAGGATCTAAACTTGATATAGTGGTAGTGGCTAGAGTTCCTCCAGGATTACGACATTTAGATTGTATATACTCCTAGGAAGGAGAATGTGGTGGGATATACTCTCAGCAATAGATCGGGTTCATAGTTTTTGGATGATGCAATAGAGCAGTTGGCCTCATTACATTTATCCTTTGTGGAAGGATATTGGAGAGCTTACCTCTAGTTGATGGTTGTTACCCCTACACTCTTACAGTGATTCAAGGAGACACATATTGGGGATACCAACTCTGAGACTCTATGTGCTCAATTATCCATAGGGCATACTCTTGATGGATATTAAAAATATAGGGATCACTTCATTCTTTTCAAAGTACACACTGTTGTACCAGTTACATTACAAGAGTAGGTTTTGAGTGAGTTTCACATATCCCCTTTGGCAGTACATCCTAGTGTGGTAAAGATATAACAAGACCTATGATGTCAATTTCAGTAGTCAATGATGAATAAGGTAGTGGAAGAGTTCATTTATTGATGCCTTACATGCTAGTAGGTGAAGGCTGAGCAACAGGTTCCAGTGGGTTTAGCTCAAACCCTTGAGGTTCCATAGTAGAAGTGGTATGGGATATCGATGGACTTTGTGATGGATTTACCATGTATGTCCAAGGGACATGATACCATCTGGGTGATCATTGACTGAATCACCAAGTCTTCACACTTCCTACCTATCCTGGAGAAGAGTTCAGTAGAGATCTTGGGGTGTCTATACATGTAGGAGATAGTTCATCTTCATGGAGTTCCAGTAATGATAATTTCAGATCGTGATGCTCATTTCACATCCTGGTTGTGGAAGGGATTGAAGGAGGAGTTTGGGACTCAGTTACACTTGAGCACTTCATTTCATCCCTAGATGGATGGCCAAATGGAGAGGACAATTCAGTTTCTGGAGAACATATTGTGGGTCTATATCTTGGACTTTAGTCATAGTTGGAAGGATCACCTACCACTGGTAATGTTTGCATAAAAAAATAGCTACCACTACACCATTGGTATGGCACCATTTGAGGCTCTTTATGGGAGACCCTACAGGTCATTGCTTTGCTGGACTAGACCAAGAGAGTTAGTACTCATGGGACCAGAGTTGGTGTGAGATACTACTCAGAAGGAGCAGATCATCCAAGATCAGATGAATACTACATAGAGTTGAAAGAAGTCATATGCCAACAAGAGATAGAGACCCTTTGAGTTCAAGGAGGGATACCATGTTTTCCTTTAGGTCTCACCTCGATGTGGGTTGCAAATATTTGAATGGGGCGGCAATTTATCTCTAAGGTTCATGAGCCCTTTTTAGATACTGTGTAGAGTTGGTGAGGTGGTGTACTGCCTAGCTCTACCCTTGCAGTTGCATTAGGTACATAAATTCTTCCACATGTCACAGATGAGGAGGTACAGGCATGACCTATCGCACGTTATCAACTAGGGAGAACTAAACGTCAAGGATAGAGAGACTTTTGTTAAGTACCTAGTGAAGATCAAGGATTGGAAGGAGAGGATCCTTCATGGTCAAGTGATTCCCTTGGTGCATGTTTGGTGGTAGCACGAGAATATCCAGGAGAGAACATGGGAGTGGGAGGCTCATATTCCTACAAAGTACCCACATCTTTTTTAGTATCCTTGTTTTTGGATTTTTGGGGATGTAAAGACCTAATGTGGTGAGAATATAATGTCCCATATTTTTTCATGTATTATTTTAAATATTATATGAAATTATTTCAAGACCAGGTGCTGAGACGGCATATGATTATGAGACCTGATGTTCCTAGAATAAATGTTTGAAAAATATTAAACTTTAAATAGCACTTACAAGCAGTTTTCTTGAAAAGTGGAATAGTTTCTAAATGGGTGCCTAGTTCATAAATATGAGGGCACCATTGCATTCATAGCAACAAGTGTACCCTAGGAAAGGCCTAACATTAGCCAGCGCAGGTCGGTTGTGAAAATTAGTTTTTGAATGTAATAGGAATAAAAATATATTAATAAAAATATTTTTATTAGATGTTGCGACATTTTCTTTAAAATAAGTTTTTTTAAGAAATTCAAGATTATCACCATAATCCTGGAATTCATATGAGGCATGTCAAGGAACCCTCTTAGTAAATGGTGATGATTGATCAAGTAGATCATGGATCATCATGCCAATGGAGTTGGAGGATCTCATCAATGAAAGTAATGCAACCGTTCTTCATCAACATTGATCCAAACTCCAGGTAGGATGTTTTTTTTAGGATTTTCCATCCCGTTATTAATCTATGAAAAATGAAAATCAATTCAATGAACAATAATTGACATGCATTTCATCAGTAGGATTAAATTTGATGGAATTGTTTCTCTTCATTCATCCTTCTAATGAGAACGAATCAAGGCTGACATAAATAAAGGACAAGGTCTGTTCCTTAGGCATTCTTTTGCTTTTCTCCCTCTCTTCTTTTCATTCATTATCATTGGGACCTCATGGACATGGATAAATGTTTCTGGGTGGCTCCGAGCATGATCAAACCCCCAGATTCAAGGATAATCAATATCAGAGGCTGAATCTATGAAGATCAGGACCCAAGAAACCTGGATCTTCAACCATTTTGAAATATGGGTGCTAGAGGTGGCTCGGTGCTCCATGGAAAGGACCACGGGCATGGGTCTGGCACGGTGGTCCGGCGAGTAAAAGCAGTGGCTGGAGGTGTTGTGTGTAATTTTGGAGTGGTGACTAGAGGTGATGAAAACCATAGGCAGTAGTGCGGCATGTGGATCCAACGGATCCACGTGGACACCGTGGCGGGACCATGTGGGGACTGCAGGATGCGGAGACTAAATCGGGCCAACAGAAGTAGCAGATCACATGGGGACCATATAATGCAGATACCAGAGTGGGCCAGCAGAGGTGATAGACCACATGGGGAACATGGGATGTAGAGAGGCCACGGGGTGTGACAGGACGAGTGGGGGGCTAGGCGGGCCGAGCAGGAGGCCAAGAGGGCTGAATGAGCGGGCCAAGGGGGATGGTGCGGAGCAGACCAGGTGGGTTGAACCAGGGGAACCGAGCCATGCTAGGAGTTCCAGTGAGTAGTGGTCCCAACAGGCCAGGTCGGACCAGGATCAATGGTTCAGGCCGAACCGGGCCCAGTAGGTCGGGTCAAGTCGACTGGAATGGGTCAGATCATTTTTACTAAAATGACCATAACTTTTAAATGGAGCATACATTTGAAACATTGTCAGTGGTTTTGGGACCCTTGCAATTAGGTGGTGCTTATGATACCAATGGTGGGTTTTGACTTGGATATATTTCTAGTGACATGGTCCGTTTACACGGGTAATACCCGATGTTAAGGGGTATGGTGGGTGTGACTACTACTCATTGTGCACCCTCTCTTTTCTACGTGAATTTATTTCCTCATCCATTGTATCTTAGAAGAGTTTCATTAGGGTTAATTCCCTTTATCATTTCCCTAAATGTTTGTTGGTATCATTTCCTACTCACAAAAGTATGATCCCTTCTGTAGGGTTTCCATGAAAGAGTTGTTGGAATCCCCCGAGAGGCCCAGAGCAGATCCTTTATTCCTTCTCCGTGCCCTAGGTAGAGTATTCGTTATTGACATGAACAATTTCACTAGGCTCCAATCCTCTACTTATCAGGTTAATCTAGACTGAGTTGTTGGTATCACCCCATGGCCCTATATGTGATCCTCATCTGATATATCATATATCTTCAGATCTTTCAGCGTATCTCTCTCATGACAGTTTTTGATGCAGAGTAATTTTTGAACAGACGTCATCAGTGCTATCGGACTTAGGAGTGTGTTCTCTTATATGAGTGTTTTGTGTGAATCTTCGATATGAATCCCTAGTGGTGGTATATGGTGGTTGTGACTTACCCTAGGCTGTGTAGTATGGTTTGATTATATCTGGATATCCTTGTTATATGCTTTATACATATACTTTTTTAGAGATGACTGTACTTTACTTTATGTACTAATTTGTGGTTTCAGGATGTCCTAATGAGTATTGTTATACTCACCCATGTATGGTCTTTCCCTACATGTGTCATGTCTTGTAAAAATGAGTAACCATTTAAAAGAGTCCAGGGTGGACCAGGACTGGACGGATCCTTGGGAGATCATACATATCATGGTTTTTTTACAACTTCAAACATTAGCCACAGTACCTTGCCTTCTGGTAGAGTTTTCTGCAGATGAGTTTCAGGAACTTGTTTATATACTTTCTTTTTTTGGAGCTTATATTCTGGCCTTGTTTACTTTCCAGCACATTCTTTGTTGTACTCTGGTTGTGAGTTATAGTGGTTTGCATGCATTATTTACTTAGTGTTTTAACATTTCATAATTTTTTGGATTGGATATGTGTGTGTGTATGTACTAAGTAAAATTCCTCCCATGTTAGTGATATGACTACTCAGTGCTAGTCACCAATCCCTGACCTATTGGAGGCTAGATTGGGGAGTTGCAGCATGGGCCCCTCTAGGATGGGTCATGAAAATACAGGTTTACCTCTATCACCAAGGACATATATGTCATTGCAGATTTCTATTTTATATGTGGTAGAGCCCAAACAGACACCCAAATCAAAATTTATGGTTGTTTAAAGTTCAGGATACATTTTTAACTTATTTTAGATCTTTTATTAATTTTTTGATTTTTTCTATCTTCAAATTTATATTAAATGACTATTACTTAGTAATAATAAGAAAATTATTAATTAAAAACATTTTTTAAATTATTTTATAATTCATTTCACTAAATATCTTATATATATTAAGTGTAAATTCCTATTTACCTTATCAAAAATATATTTTAAAAAATATATATTATATTTATATCAATATAAATATATTTATATATTAATATATTATTATTAATGAAATATATATTTTTTTGAAATATACCATTATCAGCGCTACTAAAAAAGCACTGATAAATGGGGGGTCTTTATCATTGCTTCTAAAAATATGTTGATAACCCCCCCCCCCCATCAGCACTTTTTTACAAGCGCTGATAAAGTTCCCCCTTTAAAAACACTTTTTTCGTGTTGTTAAAGAATCCCATTAACAACGCTTACAAAGGGAGTCTTTAATAGTGCTTTTATCTAGTGCTTTTAAATCCCTAGCGTTGGATAAACCTAGTTTTTTAGTGTTGCATAGTTTTTCTCACCATGTACACTCTTCCTAATCTCTGCCCATGTCTCGTATGGTTAGTCGGACCGTTTGGCCAGCCCTGTATGGTTTTTACTAACTTTTTACTAGGACTTTTCACCCTAAGAGTTGGGTTCCAGGCTCTGAACCAACCCTAAACACCCTCGATGCCTCCATGAACTCAAAGTTAATTCACATTAGGGCGTATTTAAACATTTAAACTAAAAATTAATGGAATTAAAATAATCTATACTGAAAAGAATAACTGAGTTCTTAAACTTATCTTGGATAATACCTAACCAAATCCTTTCCTAACATCCCTCCCCATATCCTATGGGTCCTATTTTGATCAAAATACCATCCTAATAATTCTTTAGTTATAAACATGTGGAGGTTGTCTGAATAAGAAGTATAGTTCCTAACCGAGTGTTTTATTTTTATTTATTTTTTCACCTCCTTCGAACCTCACCTAACCATTTTGATATAAAAAAATTTATATCCCATATATAGAAATTATATTATGATTATGTTATAATCCTTTTTCATCTACTTATCTATCTAATGGAAAATAAAAATATCTTTCATGCGTACGTGCAGACTACCGCCTCGTGAAGATGATGTATTTCATTTTTCATCACCACCTATTATGGTTAGTCATAATGATGGGTCCAAATGAAATATTATGAAACATATGATATAAATTTAGTTATTTAATTATAAATAATTATTTTAATTATTTCTTTACCATAAAATGAAAAATAAAAAACATTTCTCGTACATGCATACAATCTATCGTCTCCACATAGCGGTGCAAATCATTTTACATAACCACTTTAATTGGTTGGCTATAAATATGGAACTAATGAACATGTATGATATTTATGAAATAATTATAATTATGTAAATATAATATATCATTTACCTTCTTACCCTTTCACCCGTTAGAAAATGATAGTGTTGCTTGTGCGTACGTGTAGACTACCACCTCCACAAAGAGATGTGATTCATTTTTCATTTATTCTTTTAAATAATGATTATAAATATGTATATAATGAATATATATTATATTTATATCATTATTAAAATTATAAATATGATGGGACTATGGGAAGGATGTAAGGACCAAAACTACAAACCAAAACTTATATGGAAAATGAAATAATTAACATTCAGAAACAACAATTTTAATAAATAATTATTAATAAAGGGTGTTAAGATATTATAAGTGGATCATATATGATATTATAAGTATGTATATTTTTCTATTATATAACTATAATAAATTTAAATTTATTATATAGGAGGTTAAAATCACTTTTGAGTTAATTGAAACTTAAGTTAAGGGTTTATAGTCTCAAATTGCCTTCTTTAGGACATATGCTATGTTATGAACCTATCTTCTTTTATGAGTTGTATATACTACCGATTTAAAATATTATATATCATGAATAATTAATAAATAATGATATTTATAATTACAATTCAAGTTATTTCATCCAATGGGTTATGATTCAAAAGTCAGCAAAGCATTAAGGGATTTATGTTACAATCTCATTTTATTTCAAGATTATTTATGTTCATATTTACTTTGGAAAAATTATATGATCCTAATATTTTAAACCCCACCTATTTTATTTTCCTATGGTTATATTGGTGTATAAATTATTATATTTTATTTCTTATCTTGTTGGATCAAGAATCAAAAAGTAAGTTACATGTAAGGGACTTTCTTTTAAAAATATTGTTATGAGGTTTTCCTTCTAACTCTTCATCTTCCATGTATATTTATTCTTTAAAATATTTTCAAAAATGATTTTACTATTCTAAAAATATTTATTAAGTTATTTTTAACTATGTTTTACTTTTGATAAAAAAAATTAAAATTTATCTTCTTATCATTTTCTAAATGAGGTCCTTTATACTAAAGTTGTGAATAGAATATTTGTTTTAACGTATACCGCACAAACAGTTTTTACTAACATCATAACTACTATTATTTTCAAAGATTACTTTTCAATTTTCCATGGTTATTATTAAATAAAATATTTTTTTTGATGTTTTTTTAATTTTTATTTAAAATGATATCAGAAGAAAAGGGTATTATTTTCTAAAAGGAATGAAAATAATTTTAAAAATTAATTTATAACATCATTCTTATACGAAGTTATAATGAAGTTATTTTTAATTTATTTCTCCTATTTTCTTTTCTAAAGGATTTTTTTTACTATAAATAACTTTATTTATCATAAATATATGGTATTATTTCATCATTTAATAATAATGGGTTATACCTTATTTTGAGATCATTCACTTTCTTGTGATCATTTCCTCTATCACTCTTCATTATTCATTGGAAATTATTTTTCTCCTTCATGTATATATTTTTAATATCATGGATGAATTCAGAATTATTTCTATTACATTGATTATGTTTCAACCAAATACCATTTCTATATATGGTATTATCTTAAGGAATATTATTAATAAAGTTATTTTATTTTTTGGGAAAATATTGATTTTCCATATTTTCGATTCAATGTATATAATTGTTAATTTATAAGTCATTTTAAGAATGAATTTTATTGATCATTAAACATATGAGGAATTTATATGACATGAAAGTGATAGGTTAAGGTTGGTTTTAGATAGACCATTGATACATTGATAGGTATCATGTGATAAAATAGTAGGAATTACATATTAAATGGGTACCTAGTTTACACCTACCCATTTATTAAGAATTATGTCTCAGTTGAGAGGCCTTGAAAGTATGATTCGTGATATCTTAGTTGAGAGGCCTTGATCATGAATGCCCTGAATTATGAATTTCCATTATTAATAATTCATTTAAAACTATCCATGTGATTGATATGTTGATATTATCCATGGATGTTCACTGAACTCAAATTTTTGATTGAAAGGTATGTGTTTTGATTATCCACTCTACCATATTTATTATATATTATTTACTCATTAGAGATTTTGTTGTACATAACCCTTACTGATAATTTGATCTCTCCCTTTATTTTTTATCCTTTTCCCATAATATTAATAAGGATATTATGAATGATTTCAAGGATGAAATAATGTTTCTTATGTATTGTTTTTATATTTAAAATATAATATGGGAATCGTGTATGTATATAGTTTCCCAAGACTTCTAAACTGATCGATCCTATATTGTGTGATCCAATGTATCTTATACCAATGTAATAAATTAAACACCAGATATAGGTTATTGGATTCAAGGTGTTACAACTACCTATTGAGAACCTTATAAGACTCTATATTAATGAATTTTTCATACTTCATGGTGTACCAATTTTGATTGTATATTATCATGACCCACGATTTATATCAAAATTCTAGAAAATTATTCAAAATAATCTTAACACTGAGCTACATTTGAGAACTTCTTATCATCCTTATATATATGTAAATTCCTAAATGAATATTTAAATATTATAAAACATCATGAGGTCATTCTCACTTGACTTTAAAGGTATGTGGGATCATTATTTACCTTTGGTGGAATTCACATATAATAATAATTTCTATTTATGCATTAAAATAGAACCATATGAAGCATTGTATGGGAAAATATATCATACACCAACTTTTTGGGATGAAGTAAGTGAAAGGAATATTTTAGGCCTAAAACTTATTGAGGAGACAATAGTGAAAGTAAATACTATTTGGAATAATATTAAGGTAGCTCAAAGTAGACAAAAGGGAAATTTGATAATCAAAATAAGTATTTATAATTTCAAGTGGGAGATCATGTTTTCTTGAAAGTATCTCCATGAAGGTTCTATAAGGTTCATAAATAAATATAAACTAATCCTAGGTACATCAGGCCTTTTGAAATTCTAGAAATAATTAGAGTTTTGGCTTATTATTTGGAAATTCCACCTAGCCTCTCTAAATTTCATGATGTGTTCCATATCTCTTTATTAAGGAAGTACATTCCAGACCCAAAACATGTGCTCAACTATGAGAAAATAGAATTTTAACTTAATTTATCTTACTATGAAGTGCTTATCTTGATTATTGATATTAGAGAACAAGTGTTGCGGAAGCAGACAACTTGATTGCTGAAGGAACTTTGAAGAAATCATAAAAGAGTAGACATAATGTGGGAACCTAAATAAGTTATGATGAAGAACTACCCATATATATTCATGAGGTGGAATTATATAAATTTCAAGGATAAAATTTTTGAAGGAGTTAATAATGTAACACCTGAGCTTCATGTAACACCCTGAAATTCTAAAGTAAGAACATTGTATAGTGTGTATGACACACAACATCAATCATAGAAAGAGATATAACATCCCAAGACTTTATGATATATTCACTATTTTAAATAAATTTAATCTATTTTATACCTTGAAATGCACGTAATACTGAGTTAGTTTGTATTTCATGAAATAATGATTTTCTTCATTATCTTGCATTACACGTAACAATAATTTTCTTTGAGGCTTGCATTGCACGCAAGATTGAGTTTTACCAAAGACTATTAATATTATTATAAAAAAATTAATATATTTATCACCTAGAAGTTGGGATGATGGGAATGAATAATATTAAATAAATTATGAAATTATGATTTACATGTGTTTATATAATTAATCCTTTGGTGACCAATTAATTATAAATAAAAATGAAAAACAACTGAATATAAATGATGTGTTTTTATGAAAAACTATTTTTATACCCACCAAGGTGTTTTATCTTAATAAATTAAATTAATAACTATTATTGAATGATATTAATAAAATTTATATTTTATATATTCAATAAAAAAATTTTAAATTAATCCAATAAGTTTTATAAGCATAAAATAATAACAAATCCAATTTTAAGAATGAAAAGTTGTATTTTTCTAAAAGGTGGTTTTGCTGCCTTTTAATGGAAAACTTGTTTGAAAACTAAATTTTGAAAATTTAATAAATTTTATTTGAAAATTTAAAATTATTTTCTGAAATATTAATTTCATGATTAGATTATGGTTAATTTTTGGTATTTTTCTAAGAAGTTTCATTTTTTGATGAATATTGAAAAATACTGAATTTTAATTGAAAACTAACTTTTTATCCAAATAATTTATAAGGTTATATTATATTTTCAATTGGTTTTAAGGTCTCATTAGATAAATTATACAACTATTAATACAATTTAGGTCATTTTAATCATTTTTATATTGAATTTGGATATAAAATATTAGTAAACTTTTGAACATTTTCTCTTTAAAACCCTGCTTTCTCATCCCATCCATGGGATTAATTTTAAATTAATTTATACCACTTATATTATTTTAATTTGAAAAAATATATTACATATATGGAATCATAATAATTAATAATTTCGAGTAATTTCAACTTATTTTTTAACAAAAATATTAGTGAAGCAATTAAAATTAATAACAGCGATTAAGTTGAAAATGAGTTTATTTAGTTGTTAAACATTAATCCTAAGGAGAAAATGACATAGAAACTTGTAAAAAATAAATTGGATGGATATATTTTTACCATATCTCCTATTTTATAAAAAAAATCATTATTGGTGGCTCATGATGTAAGGAATACCTCTCAATAGTGTTTACCTTCTGGTATTTACAAGAATATCGCTCCTCCTCCACTATAAAAGTGAACTCAACAACTCCCCCACCCCCCACTTATTCACACTTATCAATCCATTTGGATCGACCAAACCCTAAAAAAATTTCCAACTTCCCTACCCTCATCCTAGGAGCCCCAATTTGTGAATAAATCCAACCAAGGAAGTCCTTTGGTGCAAACCAAAAGGAGTTACCTGAAGAAGAAGTAATATTCTTCAATGAGCACTTTTGTTTTATTTCATTCTCCACCCCTTAAATTATTATTATATTTTTCTTATATAATAACCTAAGTATCATAAATATACTAAGATTTTTTTATATTAAAGGTATGACCTACACCCACACACATTTCCATCAAATGGGATATGCAATCATCATTCATGTGTAAGGCGAACTACTGCCTCATGAACCGATGTCATTCGTTCTTCCATTACCACCTTTCAAAGTTGGGAATAATGATGTATTAATAGTTTATATATGATATATATGATATTTATAATTTATTTATGATTCTATAATTATTATATAACATATACCTTCATGCTTTCCATTTTATGGGAATAAAATAACATCATTTGTGGGTGCGTGGACTATCACCTCCTCAAAGGGATGTGATTCGTTCACACTTTACATGGAATGTATTAAGGGTTGGTTTAATAAACATTTGTGATATATATGAAATAAATATGATGATTTAATTATAATATAAATATATATAATTTACTTTTCTTTCTATTAATATGATAATAAAACGGAAGCAGCGTTCATGCATACGTATGGCCTACCGTCTACATGAATGGTGCATTTCATTTCTATCACAAAATTGTATGGATTACTTTAAATGAATGTATAATGAATATATATGATATTTAAATCATTTTTTACATTATTTAGATGATTAAATCATGATCTAAGTAAAAGAAACAAAATAATAACAAGTTAAAACATACTTGAAAAACATGACAATTAACACTCGAAACAGATAAAAATAATGAATTATTATTAACAAACGGGTGGTAAGATGTTATAAAATGATCATATATGATATTATAATTATTAATATGGTTATTATATAAGTTAATAATATTCTTAAAACAATTATATATAAGTTTAAATGGCGTTCAACCAAAATGAAGTATAAGGTGATGGGTTTTGTCTCAGTTTACATTCTATTGAGTCTTAATTGTTATTATGAACCAATTCACTTTTATGTGGTGTACATATTACTACTTTGAAATGTAATATCATTAATGCTTTCTTATTCATGGAATTTTAAGTTTTAATTTTAATTATCTCATTCAATTGGTTTTTAATTGAAAATTAACAACTGGTAAAAGTTATCTTTTAACCTCACTTCTTTTTGTGATTGTTAACTTTCTATTGAAACAATCACCTTCTTGTAATCATTTTTCATTGAAAATTATATTCCTTTTTTATATCCATGTTATTGTATGATGGATATGATTATTACCTAAACCATATACCATTTTTACTTATGGCGGTTACTTTGAAAGTTATATGATTTATTGGGGAAATATTGATAAATCTGTATCCTTTACTAAATATAGATATTTGATCAGGCACATTTTTTATGAATTAAATAGATTATTTGATATATAAGGAATGATTTTGACTAGTATAACATAGTTTGGGGACCATTTAAATTAATCCCCTTGATGCTTTGGTAGTCTCATGAGATGAATCGGTTGGCCAAATCAAATGGGTTTCTACCTGGTATGTTAAACTGTATTGTGAAAGGTCTTGATGGTAAAGGCACCATGTACCTGGGAAATATAGAATCCAATAACTAATCATTAATATTTTCACTATGAAAAAATATATGGATGCATTTCATTCTTAGTTTATTGATTAAATGTCATGTATTTTCAGTTATTTACCTTTTCATATTTATTTTTCCTTATCTCACCATGATAGTCAAGTTATTTAAATGGAAAGTGTGTTTAGTTATTTACCTTTCCATATTGATTATGTTTATTTATATGTGATGCATTCCATTGTACTTATCTCTTACTGAGCATTTAAGATCACCCTTATTTTATTTCTTTTTCCCATGTTATGAAGAGGAATCCTTTGAATGAGTTTTCAAGGTTACTGGTCATTTTATTTAGTTATGTATTATGTTTCATTTTCTATTCCCAATGTAAAATGGGTATCATGTATGTAATCTGGTTTTTGAAAATTGCAAAACTTTTCAATCCTTTGGGATCTAATTCTTGTATCTATGCTAATGTAATAAAGTAAGGCCTTGGATCTTGGCTATTGGGGTCAGGGTTGTTACAGTTGGTATTAGAGCAAGCTTAGTAGAAACATTGGAAACTAAATTTATGAAAACATAAATTAGGGAACATGACCCACTACGCCAAAATTTTCATTTAGCAGCATTTTTTTTCATTTAGTGGCAGTATACACTGCCGCTAAATCATTCTGTGAAGGTTTTAGAAAACCGCTGCTAAATCTTGTGTCGGCAATAAATTAGCAGCAGTTTTTTAGTGGTGATTTAAACCGTCGCTAAATCGTTTTTTTTTTTTTTTTTTAATATTTTTTTTGTAATTAACTAATTAATTTTTTATTTATTTTCATAATTAATTAATTAATTAATTTTATTGATTTTCATAATTTATTTATTATTTATTTATTATTTATTTATTATTTATTTATTTATTTATTTATTATTTGTTTTTTATTTATTTTTTTATTATTTTTTTATTTATTAGTTTTTTATTTTTGTAATTTGTTTATTTATTTTCATAATTAATTAATTTATTATTTATTTATTTATCTATTTTTATTTATTTTTTTATTTTTATTTTATTTTTTTATTTTATTTTTTTATTTTTTTATTTTTTTATTTATTTTCAAAATTTATTTATTTATTATTATTATTATTTATTATGACTATGTACGTACCCATGTCCATACACATGCCCATGCCATATATAGAAATTCTGCGTTGGGTGAGATTTGAACCCCTTACCTCTTGCTTATTCTCTAAAGACTTTCTCACTCTCGCAGGCTCTTCATGTGGTCAATAAATCAAATTTAATATACTTATATATATATATATTAATTGGAAAAATAAATAATACATAACAAATAAATACACAATAAATAATTATTAATCAATAATGATTAATCAATGTTGATTAATCAATAATCAATAATCAATAATCAATAATCAATAATCAATAATCAATAATCAAAAATCAAAAATCAATAATTAATAATTAACAAGTAATTATTAATTTTTAATAATTACTAATTACTAATTACTAATTAATAAATAGAATATAAATTAATATTAAATAAAGAAATATATAATATGGAAATAAATGGTAAATAAAAAATACTAAATAAAAAATACTAAATACTAAATAATATCTAATATCTAATATCTAATATCTAATATATAATAAATAATATATAATTTATAATTTATAATTTATAATTTATAATTTATAATTTATAATTTATAATTTAATACATAATATATAATGTATAATACATAATATATAATATAATATATATTATATATTATATATTATATAACATATATTATTTAAGTAATGTATAAATAATAAATTAATTAAAAAATAAATTAATATATTATAGATAAATAGTAAATTAATATTAAATTAATAAATAATAGATAATAAATAATAAACCATGAATAAATAAATAATAAATATAAAATGAATATGTAGTGAATATATAATAAATAATTAATTAATAATTCAATAATAAATGAATAATAAATTAACAATAAATTAATAAATAATAAATAAAAAAAATATAAATAAATGAATAAATAAATAATAAATAAATAACTATTAATAACTAATAAATTATAGTTAATCATTAAGAATTAATAGTTCATAATTAATAATTAATATTTAAAAATTTATAAATAGTTAATAATTAATGGGTCTCCCTCTACCCACTTAAAAGAGGTCTTTGTTTTTCTTTAAATAATAAATGAGGCTTCGACCCCAACTTTTAAAAAAACTATTAATAAATAATTATTAATTAATAAATTAATAAATATTGAATATTGAATAAATAAATAATAAACTAATAGTAAATAAATATTTAATAAACTAAAAATAAATTAATAATTAATAATTAATAATTAATAATAATTATAATTATTAATTATTAATTATTAATTATTATTTAATATTTAATATTTAATATTTAATATTAAATATTAAATATTTAATAATTAAAAAGTAAATATTAATTAATTAATTAATTAATAAGTAATAAATAATAAATAAATAAATAATAAATGAGTAATATACTGATAATAATTAATTAATTAATAAATTAAATATAAATTAATTAATGTGAACATAATAACTAAATATTAAACAAATAAATATTAAATATTAAATATCAAATAAATAAATAAATAATGGGTAATGAATAATAGATAATTAATTAATTAATTAATATTAAATAAATAAATAAATAACAAATAAATAAATAAACCAAAAAACATTAAGAACCTCTAAAACCCTAAAAACACTAAAATGACCATAAAATCTAATCAGAGACTCCTTTATTAGCACCACTATGAGTCAAATCAAATACCATGAAATAAGATTCGATATGATATGTGGTAAAGGCCAAACAAACACTGGGATCGAAAGTTATAATCATTTAAATTTTAAGAAATCTTGGTTGAAAACTAAAAACACTATTTTGGAGGCCTTCTGGGCTTTTTAGGAATGATAAAAAAGGGATAAAATGCTCAAAGAGTTGGTACTAGACCTAAACATTGTAGATCTCGTCGGAGGCTTCGATTTGATATGTGGTAGAGCCCAAACGGACACCCGAATTAAAAGTTATGGCCTTTCAAATTTGAGTTTGATTTTTGAATTTTTTGAAATTTGAATATATATTTTCCTTTGATTATCACCTGATTTAAATCTCACTTGGTTTTATCTCATTTCATAAGCTTCGATTTGACTAGTTGTGGAGCCGAAATAGAATCTCAGATCAGAAGTTATGGTCGTTTGATGTCGAAGTCTGGTTTTTAGGTTTTTGTAGATTTGTCTTAATTTTCATGTTATAACTAACTAATAATTATAAATATTTATTAATTAACACATTATAATTAATTAAAATTATAAATAATAAACAATATTTGATTTTAAATATTAATTAATTAATTAATAATTTTTAAATTTTTTTCTTCAATTTTGTGGCGGTTTTGAAAAAACCACCGCTAAAAATAATTTTAATTTTTTTTTGGAAATTTTTTTAAAAAAAATTATAAAAAATATTTAAAAAATATTTAGCAGTGGATTTTAAAAATGCCACTAAAACCCGCTGCTAATTTTTTGATCGAAAAACATTTCACGACAATTTTGAAAACCACCGCTAAAATACTGTTTTCCTATAGTGAATCTAAGATAGACATTGACGATAATTATATAAGAACATCCCAAAGAAACCATGTTTATGATTATGATATTAGATATGCATAAATTTTTCAATTTATGTTACTAGTTTTGGGATTAAACATTGTTTCATAATGATAATATCTAATCCAGTATATGCCATTATTTAGAAATGGCACCTAGAAGGAAGAAGTGTATCAATACTCATGGTCAGTGTAGAAGTTTACCTACTGAGGAAGCCAATATAGCTGGTATTGGAACTGATCAAGTTATAGATATATTAGGGAATCTTAATTAATTTATAACAAATAACCTTTCTTAGATGGATCAACCTATTCTATAGTGAGATTCTCTGATGTTAGATCATTTTATACGATAGAGGGCCCCATCATTTAGTGGGACTACTTATCCAATGGCATCTGATTAATGGATTAAGTCCTTGGAAAAGAAATGTATGGCATTAATATTTGGTTAAAAGGAAAAGGTTACATTTATAATGTCTTGTCTCAATGGTGATGTTGATTAATAATGGTGATTGATCTAGAATACTAGGGAGGAATAGGAAATATAACTCATGGAATGGAAAGATTTTAAGGACACATTCACTAACAAATATTTCCCTCATGAAAAAAATAGATGAAGATAAATTTACTTAGTTTAAATTATAAGGAGGAAGAAAGTGTTTTAGAGTATGAAGCTTCCTTTACACAGTTATCAAGGTATGCTACAGAATTCATACGCAACACAAAATACAAGATTGACCATTTATTTGAAGGGATTAAGCCAAATCTCCATAGGGAAATGGTCTCCCAAAAAAATCATCATATGATGAAATATTTTTATGTTCCATAAAAATAGAGAAGGAATTTTCTAGGATCGATATATTCAAGGGGAATCAAGATAAGAATAGTTCATATGAACACCAAGAGAAATAGAATGCATCAAAAAAGAATATGAAGAGATTTCCATCATGTTAGAAATATGGAAATAGTCACCCTAGGAAATGGCTAAAAGGAATGGGAGTTTGTTATAAGTGTGGGGAAAATGGAAATCGTGTCAAATAATGAAAGGGTAAGAAGGAAAACATTGTTATTCAGTGCTAAAACTATAAGGATTTGAGGCATTATGAAAATTAATTCTCCAAATGTCAAGAGAATATACCACATAAGAAGCTAAGGGATCAAGGTCGAGGCTATTTTATTGACACAACTAAAGTGAAATGATTAATGTTATTCTATATTTAGATCTAAGAAATATTTTGTAAAACTATTTTATTGATGATGTTCTCATCATATGAATTATGAAATGTGTAAGGATTGTATTGTAGTACTGTTCATTAAGCATTTGAGATTACATATTGAATGGTACCAAGAAGAGTGAATTAGTATCAAGTTAAAATTTTTAAAAAACACATAGTTGAGGGAGATATAACCCATAATATGTTCCTGATGTTTAGATAGTTATGGTTATATTATAATATGATTGATATGGATAGAGTAAATTGGATAATACTAACTACCTTGGAACTGATTAATGACTTTTTAAAAAAATTGTTTATGCTATAATTTATGGAGTTAACAACATATTTGGATTTAAGGAATGTATCTGGTAATTAATGTTTTACTTATGTAATAAGGAAGCATTCATTTTTTTAGTAAGGTTTTATGGTAATTCAATTTATTACCTTGTTTCAAGATAATACATGATAAAGGTATTCACATATTTGGTATGTGATGATTTAGAGCTGCTTCATCTTATTTGGATTAATGATAAGTACATTTTGAAAATTTAGTGACCTTATAAAGATTTGGATCTTGATATTTTGGAAGGGACATAAGTTTAACCATTTATAAAATGGTTTAACTTGATCTTTGGACAATATTTTATATATTAATGTATTACTTCAACAAATGATTCAACCTGTGCTAATAGATGAAGTAGAAATAGTTCAAGGCGCAACCAATGGATAATATTGTTCTTATGAAATATAAATGTATCAAGTAATTATATTTATGTATATTATTTGAGAGTGAAATAATTCCTCAACACTAAGAAAAGGGTCTTGAAACAAAAAATTTGTCCTATTATCATCATTTTTTATGATATCAATTACCTTTTTCACTCCTATGGTTTATAGTTTTGTGGTAATTAACCATCTTTGTATCGTCCACTTTCTTGTGATCAATGTTCTCTATCACTCTCCATCGTTATTTGTGTGTTATTTTTCTCTTCTATTTCCATGTTTTTATTTCTTACCTATGTTCTATTATATGTATACCAAGTTATGTCATTATTCCAGATGACTTTTGTACTTCCATTTCTCTCTTATTAAAAGAATATTTTATTAACCCTTTTACGATGTGTGTTTTTCGATGAATTAATTTTAAAATATAAAAATATATATTACTGAGATAAATTTTAAATTATGATTATGTCATTTAATTAAGTTGCAGAGAATGTAACACTCCAAAATTATAAAGTAAGAATATTTTATAATGTGTATGACATGAAACACCAAGCATATAGGGGAATATAACAACCCAATACTTTATGATATATTGAAATAAATTTAATCTATTATATATATTATAATTTCTGTAATATAGAGTTATCTTGTGTCATACACAACAATGAGTTTCTTCATTATCTTTCATTACATGTAATAATGAATTTCTTCAATGAATTGTGTAGCATGCACAACTGAGTTTTACTGAATATTATTATTATTATTATTATATTATTATAGTTATCACCTAGACATTGGAATAGTGGTAACAAATAAAATTAACTACATTATGAAAATATGGTTTACGTATGTTTATATAACGAATCCTTTGGTTACTAATTAAGTAGAAATGAAAATAAAAACCAATTGAATATAAAGGATTTGTTTTTATGAAAAAAAAATGTATGCCCACCAAGGAAATTTATCTTAATAAATTAAATTAATCTCTATTAGTGACTGATATTAATTAAATTTATATATTATATATTCAATCAAATGTTTTTTAATTCATCCAATAATTTTGTAGGCATAAAATTAGAACAAATCCAATTTTAAGCATAAAAATCTGTATTTTTTAAAAAGGAGTTTTGCTGCCTTTTAATGGCAGACTTGTTTTAAAACTAAATTTAGAAAATTATGTGAATTTTATTTGAAAAAATAAACTTCATCTTTTAAATTATAACATCAAAATTATCTTAGGGTGAATTTTTTGATATTTTTCTGAGAAGTTTCATTTTTTGATGAATATTGAAAAATACTAAATTTTAATTGAAAACTGAATTTTATCCAAATAATTTATAAGGTTAAATTATATTTTTAATTTTTTATAATGTCAAATTAGATCAATTATAACTCTATTAAACTGATTTAGGTCATTAGAATCATTTTTATATTTAATTTAGATATAAAAACTTAGAAAACTTTTGAACATTTTCACTTTAAAAAACTGTTTTCTCATCCCATTTGTAGGATTCATTTTAAATTAAGTTTTTTCACTTATGTTATTTGAATTTATAAAAATTGATTCCATATTTGTAATCAGAATAATTTATATTTTATAGTAATATAAACTTAGTTTTTGACCAAAAATATTAGTGAAAACAATTAAAAATTAATTACAGTGATTAAGGTGAAAATGAGTTTACTTAGTGGTTAAACTTTAATCTTAAGTGACCAAATAGCCTAGAAACTTGTCAAAAACTAATTATATGGTCATATTTCAACCAATATAATTATTTTCCAAATATTAAATCAAACTTTCCTCGGGAAAGGCCAATGGATTAGGGACAAGCTTATGTGGTCACAATTGTTGATATTGAAGTTCCTAATGACATGCTGGAAGGTACTTTAATCATTTCTTCAAACTTAGCCAATGATTTATTTGATTCTAGATCATCTCATTCTTTCATATCTTCCTAGTTTTCCAAGAAAATTATATATTTACAATTTTATTTAATAATGTATTTTTCAGTCAAAACTCCTAAGAGAAGTATCGTTGCAATAAAGTTGTGTCAAACAGTCCCCATTATGGAATATAAACATGATTTATCTGTTAATTTTATTATAATACCCATGATTGACTTTGATATAATACTCAGTGTGGATTAGCTTTCAAACCATGATGAAAATTTTTATTTCAAGAATAAGGAGGTTATAATTTTTTAGGACGATGTGGAATCCCTTATCTTTAGAGAAAAAACATCACCATCTCATTCTCATCTAGATCCACCCCCAATAGTTCTACTGAATTCGATTATTGGGGAGAAAGGGAATGAAATAACTATGGGTGAGGAAAGGAATGTTAAAATATAGTACGTACCTATTATTCAATAATATATTGATGTGTTTCCAGAGGATTTACCTAGACATCCTCCAGAGCGGGAAATTGAGTTTTTCATTGACTTAATTCCTGATTCAAATACCATATCAAAGACCCCTTATAGAATGGCCACTATGGAATTAGTGGAATAGAAGAAAAAAACTAGAGGAATTGGGTGATAAAGGATTTATTCTCCCTAGTGTTTCTCTTTGGGGAGCCCTTGTTCTTTTCGTTAAGAAGAAAGATGGATCTATGAGGTTGTGCATTGACTACAGGGAGATCAATGCTATAATAATAATGAACAAGTATCCCCTACCTTGCATTGATGATTTATTTGATCAACTTCATAGAGCCTAGTATTTTTTTAAGATTTATCTTTGATCTGGATATCATCAATTGCATGTGATTAAGAAATATATTCCAAAGACAACATTTCGAACCAGGTATGGGCATTACGAGTTTATAGTAATGCCTTTTGAACTAACTAATGTACCCTTTGTTTTCATGGATCTAATGAATAGATTTTTCAAGGAATATCTTGATAACTTTGTAGTGGTATTTGTTGATTATATCTTGGTATACTCCAAAAGTTATTAAGATCATTAAAATCACTTTCACACTATTCTTAAGGCTCTTAGAAGAAATGAATGATATGGGAAGTTTAGAAAGTGTGAATTTTGGATTCAATCGGTTTCTTTTATTGGCCACATTTTCTTTAAGGATGGAATAACTATTGATCCTATAAAGAAAAAGGCTATACAATAATTTCTTGCTCCAATGAACATAACTAAGGTATGTATTTTTATTGGTTTAGTAGGTTATTATTGGTGTTTCGTTCAAAACTACACCTGTTTAGCCAACCCAATGACCAAGCTTACACATAAAGGGGTTAAGTTCATATGGAAAAAAGAATGTGAGGATTTTTTCTAAGAATTGAGTAGGATATTAATGAATGCTTCAATCCTAACTCTACCATTGGGGAATGATGGGTTTGTGATCTATAGTAATGCATCAAATAAAGGACTTGGTTGTGACCTTATGCATAATTATAGAGTTATTTCCTATGTGTCAAGGTAGTTAAAAATTCATGAACAAAACTATCCTACTCATGATCTTGAGTTAGAATTTGTAATATTTACTTTGAAGATATGAAGACATTATCTCTATGGAAAACATTTGAGATATATACAAGATTTAAAGAGTCCAAAATATATCTTCACATAGAAAGAACTCAACACGAAGCAAAGGCGATGCCTCGAACCACTCAAGGATTATGAGTTTTCCATACACTACCACCCAGGAAAGGAAAATAAGATAGTTGATGCATTGAACAGAAAGAATCATGGAGTTATCAACAAAATAAGGATTCACAAGGATCCTTTGTACATAGATCTAGTGAGGATGTATATGGGAATTATCAAAGAAGGTGAAACATCACTACTTTTTCAAATGGTTTCCCAACCATCTTTATTGGAAATAATTAAATTTTCACAGTCTGATTACGATAATCTTCAAAAGAAAATTAATGTTGTGAAAGATGGGAAGTTGGATGACTTCAGGTGGAATTATGAAATTTGGGAAGAGGTTATGTGTTCCCTCTATACCCGGGCTGAAAAGGGAGTTATTGGATGATTCTCATAGCTCAAATTTTTCTATACACCCTGATAGCACTAAAATTTATAGATATTTAAAAGAACATTTTTTGTGGGATAACATGAAGAGGGAAATTTCTGATTATGTATCAAGATGTTTAGTCTTTCAACAAGTGAAGGCTGGATGAAAAAAATCCTAGAGGAGTCATGCAACCTCTACCTATTCCTACATGGAAATGGGATGACATCACCCTGGATTTTGTCACTAGATTACCCAAAACTCTGAGAAAGAATGATGCAATATGGGTAATTGTTGATCTATATATAAAATCTACACATTTCCTTGATATAAGGGAGGATTTTCCACTAGATCGCTTAGCACGAATCTATATCAATGAAGTTTTGAGACTTCATGGAGCACCTCTCTCAATTATTTCTGATCATGATCCATGATTTACATAGAAATTATATAAAATTCTTCATAAAGCTTTGGATACTGAGCTTTGATTGAGTACTGCTTATCACCCACAAACTGATGGGCAATCAGAAAGGACGATCCAAACCTTAGAGGTCATGTTGATATCATGTTCACTTGACTTTCAAGGTATGTGGGATCAAGGTATGTGGGATCAAGGTATGTGGGATCAATATTTACCTTTAGTGGAGTTTTCCTACAATAATAGTTTCCATTCAAGTATTTAAATGGCACCATATGAATAATTGTATAGAAAGAGATGGCATACACCAACTTATTGGGATGAAGTTGGAGAAAGGAAGATTGTGGCCCCAAAGATTTTGGAGGAAACAATGAAGAAAGTAAAGACTATTTAAGGCCATATCAATGCGGTTCAAAGCAGACAGAAAAGCTATATTGATGAACAAATGAAGGGTTTGGAATTTCAAGTGGAAGAACATGTTTTCTTAAAAGTATCTCTATGGAAGGGTGTTATAATATTTTGAAAGAAAGGGAAACTGTCCCCTAGGTACATAGTCCCTTTTAAAATTCTGGAGAGAATTGGAGCTACTTCATATTGTTTGGCAATGCCACCTATCCTGTCTAAAGTACACAATGTGTTCCATGTCTCATTACTGAGAAAGTACATACCATACCCAATGCATGTCCTTACTTCTGAAGGTATAGAATTAGAACCTGGCCTATCTTACTATTAATAGCCTATCCAGATTCTAGACACTAAAGAACAAGTGTTGAGGAGTTAGATAACTCGACTGGTAAAGATACTTTGGAAAAATCATAAAATTAAAGAGGCAACATGGGAGCCTAAGGATATTATTATGAAGAACTACCCAAATATTTTTGAGGTAATATTCTGGTAATTTCAAGGATAAAATTTTTGTAAAGAGGGGATAATGTAACACCCCAAGATTTTGTAAATAAATTTAATATTGAATGCATGAAACATTGAGTCTCTAAAAACACCACTTTATTATAACCTAGCTAGTAAACATATTTTTTCCACCTCTGTGATTTGAATTTCTAAAAACTAACATACACAATTGCATTTAGTAAGATATTTAGAGTCTGATAGGATCAAATTACATTTTTGGTGAATAGTAACTTGATCCTTATGAATAGTAACGTACCTTTATGAATAGTAATATGACCCTTATGAATAGTAACCACACCCATGAAAGTATAAATAAAATTTGGATGCCTTATAAATAAAATAGAGTATTTTAGAAATTAATAATTATGTGTTGGTATTTTTGTGATTAATAAATATTTAATTACAATTTTAAATTAATAAATTAATAAAATTATTTTTCATAAAAAATATTCCTAAATAAATATTTTGTTATCCTATGATTTTAGTACAATTTTATGAGACCTCAATTAATTTTCAAACGTATTATAAAATCTGTTTTAAATTTAAAATTTGTATTTTTCAAGTAAATAATAATTTTATATAAAAATTAAATTTCACATATTTAGAAAATTATTTTGATAAAATGGACATAATTTTTTGGATTCTACACGTCAAAAAATGGTTATGGTGAATTTTTTGTATTTTTCCAAAATACTTCAATTTTATGTGAATAGTAAAATATGATAATTTATAATAAATACTAAATACATTATTTATTGAGTCATAGGTTATGTAAGGATGATGTATGACCACTTGGTTCAAAATAACATGCACATATTACTATTATTGGTCTCAAGAATCAATACTGTTGGTTTTATTTGGAAAAATAATAAAATAATGAGTAAAATAATGGGAAAACCCTACTCTCCTCCACTATACCCCCCACCCCCCCTCATTCCCTCTTCTCTTCACTCCTATCAAGCCTTGTGCCTTGTCTAAATTCTTCCCAAATATCCTCCCAAGATCATCCCCCACATCCAAAATCCCTTGGTCTCATAAAAAGACCAAATCATCTCCCCTAAAGAGTCTCTCAAGGAAAATTAATTCAAGTGGTAAATTCCTCTTTTCAATTCTTTTACTTCCTTTTCAAGTTCCTTTGTTTTCTTTTCTATCCACACCTATCCTCATCCAAATGTTATGAAAACTTCAGTACCTTACATGTACTATAATGTTTTTATGAGGATGGAATAAGTTATTATCATCTCTCATTTACCCTTCTTTTATGCTAGTAGTAAAAAAAATCATTCGAGATGTGCTAATTTATCACATTCAAGGACAATGGGTTTTCAATTTCTATTACCATCTTCAATTATAGTAATTAATTAATTCTTATGGTTGAAACAAACTATAATATATTTATTACATCTCATATATGGTTCTGTAATCTTTTTTTACATTTTGTTTTTTATTTATAAAGCAAAATGAGTTCGTTGTGTTCAAAAATTTCTAATTAATCCAAACGGTTATCATTAAATAATTTATATAAAGATTCATCTTCACTTCAAGTAACCAATAAAATTTACAATAATGTAACATTTTTTATGTTCAATAATAACATATAAGTTCAATTCTAAACAACCATTCTCATTTTACACGATTCTTCATTCATGTATATAAGTATACCGATCATGAAACAAACAGACCCGAACAATGAAATTGAACCTATTAACCCATCAAAAAGGCCATGAATGAACTTAATAAAGTTATAATAAATCAATTAAATGAAGATTATGTTCTGTAATTATTAATTAATGAACCTAAATTTGATAATTTAGGTCATTAATATCAAGTGGATAATAACTTCAGACTTAAGCTAAGGGTTTCTTCATCTTACTTCCATTTTTGTGAGATATTTCATATTCACTACTATTACTTGTGTATGGTGTATATATACTGCACATTGATGTATCATATCATGAATATATTTATTTTTATTATATTAAATGTATCATTTTATTATTATTATTAATTTTAAGGAATACAATTCAATTGGTTATAAAGTTGAACCTCTATTTTCATTCAGGTTGCTCTTATCACCTCAATGAAATTATTATTTCTTCTTGTTTAATCCTCATAAATTCTATTTTAATGTTCTATATATGTGTAGAAATCATAATACTTCTTTATTTTATGGTGAGTTACATGTTTTAAAAGTATCATTCAAAATTTCATCCCGATAAACAAACCTGATTCAAGGGAACTTCTCAAATTCTTACCCATTTTCAAGTGCACTCTAAAATCTGTTTTAATCCACTATTATTTTTATAAAATAACTAATTTTATAATAAAAAATTATCTTGGTTCATTTATGGTTTTAATAAAACAAACATTCCTTTCCACTATAAAATTCTCTTTAATATTTTCCATAAAATGCTCTAAAATGTTTCATTTCTAAAGATTCTTAAGAACTCTTTTTATATGATTTCACTTCAGCGGGACATCATTTATGCCTGAAATATAATTTCAATGTACTTTCATTTTATTTTATGAGATATACATTTTTAAAATCTTATTTCATGGAAAACACAAATTATTTTCCAAAATAACTCTTCTTTCAGAAGTAAACGGGATTTTTCTCATCTCACGTTAACTTTTATGAAGTATATGCCTTATTCACCACTTATTCCATGAATGTGGTGTATGTACTGCCCTTTGGTATATTATATAAAGAGTATCCTTATTCCCATTATATTATAAGGGATTTTTATTTTAATGTTTCAAGGTGTTATGGGACACTTTAGAATGTTTAAGGATTATTTCCTCAGGAATTTTTTAATGGTCTCATTTAAAAGTATCTTCATATAAGACAACATCCCTTATTGAATCTTGTACTTCATTGATATTTATCTCTTATGATATCATATAAAATATGTTTTTTAAGGGTTTATGACTATTTTTACTATGGATATCTTAATACCATTCACTATATTACTTTGAATGGTTAGTGTTTATGTTCAATGATTGAGGAAAGTTATTTAAATTTCATATGTTAGTTTCAATATGAATGTATATGTTGATTATGTTCATACCTTTCATATGAGGAATGCATTGGACTTAGTAAGTGATGGGTGGGGTCTGATATATCCCCTTGATTCATCGTTAGGTATCATGATACAAATAGATATGGACTTCGTCGAGACCTTGCTCATTTTTAGATATGGTTTTGGCCAAGGCCTTAATCTTTTTTAGATATCTTGGTCGAGTCCTTGATAGTATGTTTCAGAATTTCTGACATATACATTTCCCTCATTATGAAGCTAGTAATTGAAAGCTCATGTGGTTATTCAATTAGTAGAATACCCATGATTATGTTTTATTATGGTATTATTTATTCAACTCTTATTCCTGCCATATTATGTTAAAGTTTATTTTTAGAGGCATGTGTTTTTAGTTATTCGCCATGACTAATGTTTATGTTTATGATATCTTCTATTGTAATGATTACCATTACTGATCTTTTGAGCTCACCCCTTTCTTATGTTTCATTTTTCCTAGGATGTGAAGAAGTATATTATGAAAGAACTACAGGGATAACCTAGGAGATATGGATGGTTTTAAAGGAATTTCTATCTTGTATTTATTTTCAATTTTTAATATTGAACTTATGTATATATATTGTTTCCAAAGCTACTAAACTATTCGGTCCTTTGGGATATTACTTTCTTGTAATTATGCCAATGTAATTTAATAAGGAACCGGCTCTGGGAAACTAGTGTCGGGTCTTTAAAATAAGGCTTCAAGATAACACAAAAACACTTGTTTAAACCTCATTTTTTTTATTTCTACCTTAAACTTATAATCTTAGAATCTATGATGATTTTTTCCACTTTCACGAGAAAATTACTTTATATTATTTAAATATTTTAAGTAATTGCATGTTTATCCCTCCCCTCACTTATAAAAGGGAATATATTCTCCTCCTTTATTCACAAACTCTGAGCTCTCTTGATTAGAAAATAACTATCTAAAAAACTTCCTATATTTCTTATATTTGTTCTTTATCTTCTAGTCTTTCCCTAAGACCATCCTAATATGGCTTAAGGTGTGAGGCAAAGTAGGTCTTTCCAAGAAGAGGTAATCGTATTACCCAACTCTTTTAGAGTTTATATATTCTTCTAATTTCTATAAATATATTTTATCCATACTAACATAATGAATCTAGTATAATAAATATACTGATATTTTATTATTATTTTTGGATAACCATTTTCCACCTCATTTCCATCCTATGGAAAATGAAAACATTGTTCATGTATGTATGGCCTACCGTCTCTATATAGCTGTGTAATTCATTTTTCATCACCACTTTAATTGAATGATTATAAAGGTAAAATTAATGAATATGTATAATATTTATGAAATAAATATGATTGAAATAAATATTATTCTTTAAATATAATATATTATCTACCTTCTTACCCTCTCATCCATTGGAAAATGATAATTTCACTCGTGTGTACATGTGGACTACCACCGCCTTGAAGAGATGTGATTTGTTCTTCTATTACTATCATGTATGGATGAATATAAAATTGTATATAATATTTTCATGATATTATTAACATTATAGAGAAAATTAAACCATTTCATAACTCCTTTAATCACAAACAAAAAACTTAATTAATTTTGGAGAAATTGACTAAACAACTTTAAAGTGATCGATGTAAGAAAGAACTATTCAATGAATGGATTTAAAATGATTTTAAAAGGACCTTAAAAATGGAATATAGATGAAAATAGTTCTTAAGAATGATTTAATAAATTTAAATTTATTATATAAATTATCAAACATGCATTTCTATATAGAGACCCAAAGTAATGGATTTATGTTATAATCTCATTTTATTTTGGGACTATTTATGTTCAAATTTCCTTTTGAAAAATTATATGATACTAATCTCTTAAACCCCATAAATTTTATTATCATATAGTTATGTTTGGGGGTTTTATTTTTATTTTTCATGCCTTCTCTTGTTGGATCAAGAATCCTTAAGTGAGTTTCTATTAAGAGACTTTCTTTTAAATAAATTCATATTTTAAAGTTTTCCTCCCAAATTATTTTTATTCCATGTTGAGGTTATTTTAAATGATTTCATGAATATTATAATTTAAACTCTAATGATTATTTGAAGTTATTTTTAACCATAATTTACTTTATTAAAAAAATGGAATCTTCTTATCATTTTTTCAAATGATATATTTTTATAAATTTTACCAAAATACGTAAAGAATATTTATTTTAACATTTACTACATGAATATAATTTCATGCTATCATGAACATTATTTAATTTGAAACTTAATTTAAAAGTTTCCATGTTTAATTTTAAAGAAAATATTTTTCTCAAAATTTTTATAATTTTTATTTCAAATGTCATCAAAATAAATGGGTATTTTTTTCTTAAAGGAATGAAAATAATTTTGAAAATTTATTTATAACTCTATTCATATAAAAAGTTATAAGGAAGTTATTTTTAATTTTAATCTTATGTTTTCTTTTTTAAAGGATTTTTTTTACTAAAAACCCTTAATTTCTAATGAATTGATGATCTTATATCATCCTTTACTAATAATAGATTATATTTTATTTTTGAGATCGTTCACTTTTGTATGATTGTGTTCTCATCACTCTCCATTATTCATTCGACACTATTTTTCTCCTTCATGTCCATATTTTCAATATCATGGATGAATTTAGTATCATTTATATTACTATGATGATGTATAAACCTATACTAATTCTATATATTGTATCAGTTGAAGTAAGTTTATTAAGAAAGTTGTTTCATTAAAAATTCTTGATTCAATGTGGATAATTGTTGATTTATAATGAATCTTGAGAATGAATTTAATTGATCACTCAATATATATGAGGAATAAATTAGATGTGCAAGTGAAAAGTAGGGTCCAGTTATAGATAGCCCATTGATGCATTAATGGGTCTCATGGGATAAAACAACAGGCATGTCATATTATATGGGTATCTAGTTTATACCAACACATTTATTAATAATGATGTCTTGTTTAAGGACTTGACAGTAAAATTCATGATAAATTAGTCAAGGCCTTGATGGAAAGATCATGAATGTCTGTATTTATGCATTTCATTTATTAAGAATTCAATTTCCATTATGTATGTGCTTGTTATGTTGATATGAGACATGGATTTACTTTTATCTCAAGTTGTTGATTAAATGAAATGTGTTTTGAATGGTTTTATGTAACCCTTACTGAGAATCTGAGCTCACCCATTATCTATTTTCTTTTCACCATGGTATGAAGAAGGATAATGTGAATGATTTCAAGGGTGCAAGAATTTTTCTTATGCTATGTTTTTATATTTCCAATGTAATATGGGAATCATGTATGTACCTAGTTTTCCAAGACTACTAAACTGATGAATTATGTGTGGTGTGGTCCCTTATATCTTGAACCAATGTAATAAATTAAACACTAACTATATGTTACAAGATTTAGGGTGTTTCAAGCTATCTATAATGAAATATTAAATATAATTTCTAAAACACATGGAAACATGTCAATAATTGAATAAAGAAAACACACATTTTTTCCATAAAACCAATTACCGATTTTACTTTGGAATCCAAGCCAATTTTGATACAATCGGATTAGAACAAAATTTCTTTAGAATCCAAGATGTTAAAAGTTTTTACATTTAAGCCTTAAAATTAGTTTTTGATAAGAAATAACTTTTATATCCAATGCATTGAGTAGACTTTAAAATACAATTAGATGTATAATTACCATAATCACCACATTTATAATTGCAAACAAAAGAATTATAACATATTTTACTTCTATAAGATGATTCTTAAAAGAAATATTATAATCAAGTTTATTATTTTTGTTTATTCCCTTATCTAAATTTTTATTCAAAATTTCAATCTCAAATTTAAGCATTTAATTTCACTTTTGGACAAACTCAATATCATAAATCATCAAAAAATTACTATTAGAACCAGAATCAATGTTTTTGGATTTATCAGTTTCTTTTATGATCTTTTTATATTATATTTATACTATAAACATGGAATTAACAAAATCATTAAATTTTCTTTTCTCTACTTTATTTTTATTTTTTATTTTCTAATTTTTTTATTAAGAATCAAAATTTTAGTCTCAATAGTTTTCAATATTTTAACTTCAAAAGATAAATCATTTTTCTTATTTTTAACTTTCATAAATTTGTCCTTGATATATATATATGTATCATTAATGTATTTAATTTGATCCTCCTAAGAGTCATAAATTTCTTCCAACTCTTTAATATTTTCATATTCAGAAATAAGAGAAGAATCAGAATTAGAACTATTTTCTATGATTTAATTTAAAAAAATATTTCCAACTTTCCTAGCATATGAACCAAGATCACTTAAAAAAATAGAATTAGAAGGTGAATATATCACCTTAGAATATTTTTCCATAAAATAAATATTACTAATTTCTTCTTATTTTTTGAATTAATCATTTAAATTGGAACTTTATGAATCACTCTAATTAGACACAACTTTCTCTTATTTCTTCTTGATCTTCCTTTGATTTTTGAACCTCGTAAAATTTTATTTAATATGTTTATTTTTCCTAGACTCGTAACAAGTCAGATTTCAATAATTTAATTTTTCATTAGTATTACCTTACACACAATAAAATTAATTTTTCTCTTTCTACTTCTTGATTTTTCTTTCTTCTTTATTTTTTCATTTTTTGGCATTTTATTTGAGTATGGTAAATTTTTTTCAACTAAAATAAAGTATCCTCTTGGATTTATCTCTTGCAAAAGTAATTATCTCAAGATTCTTCCAAATTTCATAAGTAGTAGAATAACTACAAATCTTGTCAAAAATATTTCCAGTAAGAGAGTAATAAATAATATTTATAACTTTTAAATTAATCATAATTTTATCATCATCTAAACCACTCTTTTTTATAGGGTCAATTTTAGGTAAACCATATGGTTTTATCAAAATGTCCCAATATAAAATATCAATACTCTTTAGATAAATTTCCATTATAATCTTCCATTAATCATACTTACTACCATTAAAGTATAGTGGGAGTTAAGGATTCAATCTTTTCATATTCCTCTTTAAATCTATCACTAAAAAATATCTTTCCCTTAGATGGTTAAGTCTAGGATAAACAAGTTAGCTCAAAATATAATGATCACAATAATATGAGCAACTAAGCACAATATTCAATAAAAGATCCAATATTTCATACTAATTGTTAGGACCTTAACGGATTGTGATAATGGATAAGAGGGGGTAAATTGTGTTTTCCTAAAATTAATCATAGTTTAAAATTTAAATTTTGAAATTGATTTGTTCAAGAAGTAAACATTTCATCCACATATGATATATGCAAAGATAAAAGAAAATAGAGAAAAGTAAAAGATGAACACAAATATTTTTACAGTATTTTGGATTAAATTGGTCAGATGTCTACTCTTTACACTCTAAAATACAGAGATTCTGGTACCCAATAAAAAAGGAAAATGATTTTTGAGGGGAGTCACTACCATTTGCATCTAGTTTTTTTTTTACACCTATAGTCACAACCCAAAATTTATTGTCTTTTAGAATTAAAAAGGAAAAAACCTAGCCACTTATAGGAGAAGACCTAACCTAGACTCTTAAAGGGGAAAACTGATCTATGTTATTTTCTAGGTTAAGTGAAACCCAATATTTTAAGGGTGAACACAAACTAGTATGTTATGGGTTCAAACTTGGGCCTATAATTTTAAGGATAAGTCTTGACCTATAAAAATATAACAAGGTAACCCACAAAAACCCTACACAGTGTTACAAAACCTATTTGAACATGAAAATAAACAGCATGAATGATATGAATAGTGGTATAAGGCTTTCTTGAGGATGAAGAACAAGATCTAAGGAAAACCAACTTGTTTAGAGAAAAATACTTTAAATATATGGGTATTAGTGTAATAATTTTTATTGTGGTATTAAAAATAACATCCCTATATATCACGTATTTTATATACTCACACTGTGTACTTTGGACCCTTTAAATAGACAAAATATCAAGGAATATTATTCTCCTATTCAAATTCCATGATCATCATGGATAAATATAGTGATAGTATTCATGAGAAGAGAGAATATAATTTCCTTTGAAACTCATACATCCATCTCTTTGATCATAAATACCAATAATAAAATCTTCACATTGTATGATTTTATAAATTCTTTAACACTCTATAAAATATATAACTTTTAAAAAAAATAAATGAGTAAACTATTAAAACATTTCAAAATACACCATAAAAATCATGCATGAATGGTTCTCTTTAATCTTCCAAATAATTCAAATTTAAATTATTGAGAATAATAAAATTAATCTAAAGAGGTATCCAAATCAAATCTATGAATCATGTGGCATTAAAGATGACCACGACTTCCAACCACGGCATAGTATCCAAATCCAAGTCACTTTAATAACTTTGAACAATCCACGGCCTTTATTGCATCATAGCAGTCCTCATTTTACTCTTGAAAAACTCATGTGAGTAACAGTCACCACTACTATGGCATGGTGGACAAGTCTTTCCCATTTTTAGAGTTCATCTCATGTAGTGAAACCCACCATGACATGTTCATCCATCATTAATTTTTCATAAAACATTCGAAAAATATTTATCATGGTATTTATATAATTAATATGGATTTATATAACAAAAAAACAATGAATAAAATTGATAAGAACATGTATCAAAAGAAAATACCAAAATATTTATAAAATAAAGCATGTTTCAAAACCATATATGTGTAAAGGTAGTTTACATTGGTTGCATAAAGGTATGCTTTGTGACTGCATAAAGGTAAGTGTAATACACTAAATAGAGGTAAGTTCAATGTGTTGAATACAGGTAAGTAAAATATTTTGCATAAAGGTGGTTTTAAATTCTGCATAAAAGTATCATGAATAGTCATAGTGTAAAGGTAAAAAATTTAAAATGTGTAATGGTAACTTAAAAAATTGAAAATTTGTGTAAAGGTCAGGAAAAATCCCCTCTTTCTATATAAAGGTAAAAAAAATTAGTCTACATAAAGGTAAAATCATATTTCTGTGTAAAGGTAAGTTATAAATAAGATGTTATGATCTACATATAAGGGTAAATAAATTTTTAAATTGGTTGCGTAAGGGTAAGGAATAATTTCCAAAACTCATATAAAGGTAAGAAAAAAGTTACGTGAGGGAAAAATTTAGGGAAAAACTTTTTCAAACAAAATATAATAAGTATAATAATAAAAAAAATATAAAAAATAAATAAATAAATAATAATCAATTAAAAAGAAATTATAAATAATAATAAATGATTAAATGATTAATTAATTAATTAATTAATTAATTAATTCAACATTATAATAAGAAATGGGATCTTAAAAACATAGATAGCTTATGTTTTAATAATACTTTGAGAAATTATAATTATAAAAATAATGAGGTATTTTTAATTATCAAAACATAAAATAAAGTAGATCAAGGATCCACTCAATGAATTTCTTCATCGTAAAGGTACTCCCCCTAGAAAAAATTTGTCATTTCATGCCATAAGATTCAGTATATGAAATGAAAAAGTAAAATAATTAGAATGTAAAAGTAAATACTCTAAACATAAGAGTTGATTCCTTCAGCATAAACTTACTTCCATTATAATAATTCCAAACTTAAGAGTTATTACTTAACCAAAATCTAAAATGTAAGAGTAAATTTTTCCAATCATAAGAGTTGGTAATTTAGGAAAATATCTATAACATTGAATTTGAGGAAAATAGAATAAAAAAATAGAATAAATATAATGATAAATGAAGAATAATAAAAAGAAAATAATAATAAACAAAATTTCCATCATAAGAAACATAGTTCTTTTCTTATAAAATTAGTGTAAGCTTCAAATAGTGACTATATAATATTTTATTTTTTATAACATGAAATATGTGAATAATAATGACAGAGTAAACAATAATAAATAATAAGCAAAGCGTAAACATGGTGAGGGGGATTAGTAATTATCAAAACATAAACAAAGTAGTGAGGATCTACTCAACATTAACTTTAATGTAAGAACAAATGCCCCATTGTCAATACATGGATCCACTTATCTTTTTATAAGGAATCAACCTAAAACATTACATAATCTTGATTTTTAGGTTAATAATTCATTTTATTACATTTGAGAATCACTTTAGGTTTATATTTTTAGATAATTGGGTCATAGCTCTTACATAACAAACCCATATATTACAAAGTATACACTTCCACTCATTATCCATTTTTTCAACAAAATAAAATGTTTAAAATAAAAAATGTTTTATTTATATGAAAAATCTTTATGCAATTTAACATGTCTTCTTATTTTCTATTACCCATCCTTAAACCTCATGAAAAATATTTTAAAACATGAGATGAGAAAAAAACTATCAGTATGGGACATAAAAAAGAAGAAATCTAGTAGTCAAGTCAAAAACATGAAAACCCATGAAATATTTACCTTTATCTCAATTTTATTTGAGTAAATCAAATAAATCATTTCCTCATGATAAAAATACACTTTTTACTCAAATAATCCATATCAAGAAAATAAAAACTCTTTCAGACAACTTAGAGAAATTATATTCATAACTCGTTTTAAACTTGTATCAGAAATAACTGGAGCCCAGTTAAATCCATAAGAAAAGACACACTAATTAACTCTATCCTATCTTTTGATGATAATGAACATAACCCAATTCATTGGAGATCTATAATTGAGGCCACCCTTTATATAATCTATGTCATTTTCACCGATTTTCACGAGCTATAATGAGGTTTAACCTGTCGTATAAGTTGTATTGGGATCTCCCATTCATCATGTGATATAATGGGGATCAAACCTTTGTATGAGATATATCAGGATCACCTATTTGACATATATAATTATAAATTACCATATTATGAATAAAAAATTTATTATTTCATCTTTTCATCATAAAACCTTTGAAAATATCTTTTAAAGCCATATGCAAAACAATTTCATTTATTGAAATAATATTTCCTTTTAAAACCCCATTTTCAAAACCAAAATACACAAAATGAAGTTAAATATGGTTTTTTTTAATAAAACCTAAAATATTTTAAATTAATCCAAAAATAAAATAACTTTTATAGTGATGGAAAAATTCTTTGTCACTGTATACATTATAATAAAACATTCATTTTTTCTTTAGTAAATAAAGTCAGAGCATTCTTTAAAACGATTCCTTTTGAAAACCTTTGAAATTAAAATCAAAAGATACATAAAATGTACTTTTTATTTCCATATAAATACATCCATAAAATAATTTTTAAAATATGTACATGGAAGAAGAATAGTTTTAAGGGAAACTTTAAAAGAGGGGTTTTTTAAATAAAATCCATTACCATGAGTTTGACTCGTCATGTAAGTTATTTATCTTTCTGAATAGTAAACTTATATTAATTATTTACTTTATTAAGAACCTTTTTAAACTTAATTATTCCATTTATTTTATTTAATATCATATTATATTCAATTACTCAATCAATTAACTTCACGTTATATGTATTGATGATATTTGGTTCATATGTCCAAAATGACTTCAGTAGGTTAGAAATGGTCAAAGAAGTTATTATTTAATCATATACAGAATAATAATCATGAAATAATTATAATTTTTATACATAAATTATATTTTTTAAACTGATCATGAAATATGGTTATGAAAAATGAACTACGATGTCATCATGGAGATGGTAGGTCGTACGTACGCATGAGTAACGTTTCCATTTTTCAAAAATCATTATAGAAAGGAGTTAAGTTTTATTTTATATTTACATAAGTAAAATTATATCATAAATAAAATATTGTTTACTTAAATATAATTATATATATCATTCATGTGATGTGGTGATGAAAAACGAATCACATTGCTTCGTGGAGGTGGTAGTCCACACGTACGCACAAACGGCATTATCATATTTCAGTGAATGGAAAGGTAAGAAATTAAATGATATATTATATTTTTATAATAATAAATATTTCATTAATATCATATATATTCATTAAATCCATCATTATAAATATCCTTGATAGGTGGTGATGTAAAACAAATTACATCAGTATGGGAGGTGGTGGTCCATCATACACATGAATGATGGATTATTTTCCCATTTGATGGAAGTTAGATATGTATATAAGTTATGCCACTAACATAATAAAATATCATTATATTAGAGATACTAATTTTATTATATAATCATGGTTAAATTATATTTGAAGGAGGTGGAAGAAGAAATAAATCAAAAATGCTTGATTGAGAATTATACCTCTTCTTCAGACAACCTCCTTTCCTTTACACCTTAAGACCTCTAATGTTGATATAATGTCCTAATTAAGGCCTATATGACGTTTATAGTGGTTTAATTAATGTATTTGGGTACTTATTGGCCAAAAAAAGGCTTTTGGAGTGTGAATAAATGATAAGAATGGGTTCCCTTTTATAAGAGAGGGGAGAGGCGCTCTTGGAATTTCTTAAAATATTAAATTAATATAAATTAATCTTGATGTAAAAATGGATTAAAATTGATAATATTATAATATAAGATAAAATTGAGTCTAAATAATCTCAAATTATAAAATTTGGACAAGTTTAGATCATATTTTTACCCTTATATGTTTTGTTGTAACCCTCCATTAAACCTTTTTGACAATTATAATGATATCAATATTTTTTTAATCTTAAGGGGATAATATAGTTAATATAAAATAAAAAAAGACCCATAAATGGACCATATTTGATTTAATAAACCATATAAAATTCTCTATGATGAATATAAATTTTTTAGGAATTTTAAATCATTTAATAAAATATAATTTATTATAAAATAACATTAATGTCAATTTTGGTACTATTCATTTAATTTGACTTTTAAAACTACAAGACAACAATTTAATTTGAATTCAATGAATACACAACTTTATAATATGTCATGTTTATATAAAAAATCATGTAACCCAAAAAAACACTCAAATAATATCATTTGTAGAGTTTTTAAAATCATTTTATTGATTTTTTCACTTCTTGTACAAGCATTGTGTCAGTGTTGCATAGGCATTTAAGGTAATTATTTCATAAATAAAAATTAGAAATAAATTACCATGATTAAGATAAATAATTTATATTTAAATTTAATATTTATAAACAAACATATTCTCTATTTATCCCGATGTTAAAAATTTATAGATAATGAAATAAAAAGAATGACATTTTTTACTTTTCTTTATATAAAATAATATAAAGGTAAAAATCATAGAAAAATGGAAATAAAATTCCATATATTCAACTTTTTTATGATTATTGACAATAAATAATCGTCCAATTAAATTAATTAAAGTTTTAGGGTCATTTTTTAGTCCTCATCATTGTATTTTTAACCTTAATTACATGATTTATCCTTTACTGTGGTAACACAAATTACTATGGTTACTATTCATAATTTCAAAAAAATAAAAAAGACCAATTTACCATATTCCAACCCATTTATTTAAAATATGAAATATATTTTTCAATATAAAAAATATATAAGTTACATAATTTATTTTAAAATTAAAACGGCAAAACACGATGAAAAATAGTTTTTTAGAAAAATGTCTTTTTCAGTATAGAAAGTTTTTATACTAAATTAAAGTATAAAATTCATTTAAAAACCCATAATTAGATTATTTTAAATCCATATTAACTAATTAAATTTTAAAAATAATCCAAAATAGAATTTGACTTTGTAAATACTCAAAATGAAAAAACAATAAAAATCAATATTTTTCACTATTCATTGAAAAATCAATCTTTTCATAAAATTCTTAAAAATTCACTCAAAGATAATTTTTAATTGATGATTTAAAAAATGATATTATTTTTACCAAATACCGTTTCCAAAAGTTTCATAAATTTATTATATTATCCACTCAAAAAATTTATAAAAAACATTTTTTAAGAAACTGTATTTTTGAAGCATAAAATGACTACTAAATATCGAGTAATTATTTACTAAGAATTTATAAATATATTTTTATTGAGTATTAAAATTATATATATTTCATAAAATAGTTAATCCTATTTATACCCACCAATTTAACGACTAGGTTATAATATTAATATTAAAATAATAATATTTCATGGCCTGTTTAGGCTTCGTGTTGCTTGTCTTATGAATTATCAAACATAGTTTTATTTTTTTTAATCCCATGGTGTTACATTTCCCCCCCTGATAAATTTTTTCCTTGAAATTTGAACTTGATCTTAATAATCAAATGTTTTCCATCTAAAAACACCTTTGTTGAAATCTCACATCGTAAAATGGGTTAATAAAACTTCCTCTTGAAAAGAGGGAGAAAAATACAGAGGTTGTCTAGAATAACACATAACTAGGTTTTCAAATAGAAAAAAAAATAGTGTAAAGTGAAAATATTTACATTTATGAGAAACATAATGTCCAAATAATGATGGATATTTTATAGATATCATTTATCATGATAAATCGAATAATCATGAGAAAGTCAATGACTACAAAACCATAAACAAAAGAGGTTTGAAAAATACCATCGATTCATTGGAAATGAAAGTAATACGATAGCATTTTTGTTTCAAGATCATTTTCCTGGAGTTGAGGAATTAATTTACCATATATAATAATAACATAAGGAAATATACTTACTTGATATATAGAATTTCATATTTTAATAAATTTCCACTACAATATCATCTTTTTCTCTAAATGATGAATATTCAAGATTAATTTTTTATGTTTGAAGCATTAAAATAAACTTCTAATAGATCACATAATCCGTAAAAGGATAACAATCTATTTATCCTATCTTTAGACATTAACCAAAACCAAAATGGTTATCACAAGATAAGATAATTCTTAAAATGAATAAACATTTATATGATGAAATAATATATTAATCTCCAAAATTAAATAGTAATACCTAAATTCAAACTAATCATTATGTAAATAACTATCCATAAAATTCTTCAAAATATTCTTGAATGAGATTTAAACCCAAATATTAGAATTATTTGATCACATATTCTTCTAATATTTATCTTCAAATCACATCAATCACTCTTAACATCTCATACCAAAAATGTATATGACATCGTCATATAATCTCCAAGATATGTTGATCATTTCCTTAAATGACCTAAATCACCATAAATCCACATTAAAATAATATATTCTTCTAAAATATAATTCAACCTTTAATCCTCAAATAAAATCCCATAAGATTCTTTTTACCTTGGCCATATAATGTTCCTAAAAAATAGTGTTCCTTTTCTAAATTAATCACTTAATCACCAAATCACTTTTCAGTCCCAAAGTTATATATATGATAAAACATATATTCTCAACATCAACTGGATCTTTTTTTGTAATTTCATAATAACTAGGAAATCATGTTGGTCATTGGTAGGTGATTCACCCTTATCTCCCTTCAGTTGTGGGTTCAACCCCCACGGGCCTTGCTGGGTGCGACGAGTTGTTGACCGATCTATAGATTGTCATTTTCCTAAAACTATAAAAATATAATTCTTATAATTTTCTTAGAGATATGATGAACATATTAAAAAATAACATTAATCATCAAATATCATATAAACCCTAAAGGTTTTCAATACCATTAAACTCATGTACACAAAATAAAAATAGCATTCTTCCTCAAATAACTTTTTTACATGTTAAACTTAAGGGTTACATATACCTCAAACATCTACCAAAACTCAATAAATGTATCCCAAATTATCATCATCACATAAACCCTCAAAAATGGTTGTCTAAGCCTTTATATTTATAATCAACCTTAAATCTACCACTAAATCATAACTATTTAATCCCTATATGTAGACACCTTAATCATTCGATGTTCTTTATAATCCATTAACCATGATTTTCTATGTTATTCTTTAATACTTCCTATAAAAATATGAATCATGTCCTAAGATTCAACAATATCAAAAAATAACACAATAAATAATCCATACCTTTTATATGTCATTTAAAATTTCCTCATCCTCAACAAAAATGGAATTAGGAATTGCTAAACATTCATTTGTATAGCCTTTCTAATCTCATTCTTTAGATTTCTCCCTAGTACATCAAATTTCATAATGCCTAAACTCACCACATTTAAAATATTAAATTTATTCCTTGGGAAGAATTTTATTCCTCTTCATGGTGTCAACTGAAAGCTTCATTTTTCCTTGGAATATTATTGCTTTATTTTCTTTGTTACCACATAAAAAACATCTTCTAGTTATTTTAAGACATTTTTCTAGGTTTTCTTCCCACACACTTGACATATAAGACATTGAATATTTTTACCTTTATGACCTTTATCACCTATACTTTCATGGATCTTCATTTATCTCTTACTTTATGTGTTGTGAAACTCACCTAGGCCCATGTTTTTAATCATAACTCATGATATATGGTTAAGAATAACCACAAGAATCTTTACGATAGCTCCCATTTCATTCTGTTTCTTGTTCATATAACCAATATAATCTACTTCACATCCATTGTTACTTTGGTGTCTACTGGATCCATCCATTTACTAAAACCAAAAATTTAAGTGTGAACATATCAATAAACCATCTTATGAGGAGAATAAATACTAATATATCTTTAACCATGTTGTATTAAACTATTTCAATTTATCTAAAATAACTATAATTCCCCCTAACATACTAACCATTGTGGTTATATAATACTTTTAACTTTTGCTCCAATAGAATCCTATCCTCTAAAATTATCTAAACCTTTCCTTTGATACCAACTATAAGGTCCTAACCTTAAACATTATATAATATTGAGTTTTAAGTCAAAAATTAATTTTCTTAAACTTGAGGATCTTTTTAGTTTTAGAGTTTTAGAGAATTAGGTAATAACTCTTACATAATAAACTCGTGTATTACAAAGTGGAAACTTCAAATAAATATCAATTTTTTCCATTAAATAAAACTTTTAAAATAAAGCGTTTTTTCTTTTCATGAAAAATCTTTATAACTTTCAACTTGACTCATTATTTTCCCTTACCCATCCTTAAACCCTATGAAAAAAGATTTTAAAACAAGGTATGAGCACAAAAACTCAGTAAAATACATAAAAAGGAAAAAATTCATTAAACCAATGAAAAACATGAAAATTCTTGAAATGCTTACCTTTATCTCAATGTTCTTTGAGTGAATGAAACAAATAATTTCCACATGAAAAACATATACACTTTTTTCTCAAATAAAACATTTAAAACCCATATTAAGAAAATAAAAACTCTTTTAGACAACTTAGATCAATTATATTCATAACCCATTTTAAACCCATGTCAGAAATAAATAAATCCTAGTTAAACCCATAAGAGAAACCACACCAGTTAACTCCCTCCTTTCCTTTCATGAAAATGAACATAACTCAATGCATTAAAGAGATATAATTGGGCTCACCCTTCTTATAAGCTATATCGGGATAACTAGTTATTCATGAGCTATAATGGGGTTCAACATGTCATATATGTTGTATTGGGATCACCTATTCATCATGAGCTATAATGGGGCTCAACCCTTCATATAATTTGTATAAATCTCACCCATTTCACATATATAATTCTAAAGTACCATATTATGGATGAAAAAAATTATGCTTTTACATTTTCATCATAAAACCTTTGAAAAACTCTTTTGAACCCATATGCAAAACACTTTAAAATATTGAAATACTCTTTCCTTTTAAAATTTCCATTTTCAAAACCAAAACACCCAAAAGGAAGTGAAATCAAGAGTTTTTTGAATAAAACATGAAAAATTGTAAAGGAATCCAAAAATAAAATAATGGTTATGGTGACAAGAAAATTCATTGTCACTATATACGTTAAAATAGAACATTCATTTTTCCTTTTTTAAAGAAATTAAAAACATTTCATAAAAATATTCCTTTTGAAAACCTTTGAAATCAATTCACAAGAGACAAAAATGTCATTTATAATTATTTTATACCCATATAAATTCATCCATAAAAAAATTGAAAATATGGACATGGAAGAAAAATAGTTTTAAGGGAAAATTAAAAGAGGGTTTTTTTAAGTCTCTTACATCGAGTCTAACTCATCACATACGCTATATATCTTCCTGAATAATAAACTTATGTTAATTATTTACTTTCATAAGAACCTTTTTCAACTTCATTATTCCTTTTATATTATTTAATACCATGTTATATTCAATTACTTAATCAATTAACTTCATGTAAGGTGTTTTGATGATATTCGGTTCATATGTCCAAAATGAATTTGGTAAGTTGTAAATGGTCAAAGAGGTCATTATTTAGACATCTCCAAAATAATAATCATGAAATAATTATCATTTTTATACATCAATTATACTTTTAAAACAGACCATGAATTATGGTTGTGAAAAATGGACTATGTTGTCATCATGGAGATGGTAGTTCGTACATGCACATGAGTAACGTTTTTGTTTTTAAATGATCATTAAGTATTATTTTATCTTTACATAATTATAATTATATCATAAATACAATATTTTTTCATTAAATATGCTTATATATATCATCCATGTGATGTGGTGATGAAAAACGAACCACATCGCTTCATGGAGATGGTAGTCCATGTATACGCACAAACGGCTTTATCATTTTTTATTGAATGGAAAGGTAAGAAATTAAATGATATATTATATTTTTAGAATTATAAAAATGTCATTAATATCATATATATGCATTAATTCCATCATTATAACCAATCGTGAGATGTGGTGATGTAAAATGAATTACATCGGTCCGCAAGGCGGTAGTCCGTCATACACACAAACGGTGGATTACTTTCCTATTTTATGGTGGTTAGAGATGTATATAGGTTATATAAGCTTGTTTAAAGAATATTTTAAGGAGTTTTAAGAATAAATAAATCAAAGTCACTCGATTGATAACTATACCTCTACTTCGGATAACCTCCTTTTCTTTACACCTTAAGACCTTTAATGTTGGTATTATGTCCTAACTAAGGACTCTAGGACATGGAGAGGGATGTAAAGAATGGATTTGTGTAGGTTTTGGCCAAACCAAAATGATTTTGAAGTATGAATAAATGATAAGAATATGTTCCCTTTTATAAGAGATGAGAGGGGCACTCTTGGAATTTCTTAAAATATTAAATTAATATAAATTTATTTTGAAGTATAGATGCCTCCAAATTGATAAGATTCAAAGTTAAGATGAGGATGAGTCGAAATTATATCATCTAATAAAATTTGGACAACTTAGGTTACATTTTTACCCTTGTCTTTTTGTTTTAACCCTCCATTAACCCTTTTGATAATTACGGTGATATCGATGTTTTCTACTCTCAAGGGGTTAATATAGTTACTATAAAAGGAATAACATCTCATAAATGGATTGTGGTTGATTTCATAAATCATATCTCATTCATTTTTATGAAGATGATATTTTTAGTAATTTTAAATCATTTAAAAAAATATTATTTATTATAAAATAACATTAATGTCAATTTTAGAACAATTTATTTAATTTTAATTTTAAAAGTACAATACAGTAATGGAATTTGAATTTAATGCATCCAAACTTTTCTAATATGTCATGTTTAGTAGTTGGGGTAGCACCTTGGTGGTAATTTATCCTGTAATACTGCATCTTAATCAGGGTTTAATTCCTGATGGCCTCATATTTGAGGGTTTATTCAAATAGCAATAGAAATACCGCTGGATTTGCAGTGCGAAATGGGAAGTGGTGAGGGTGAATCACAAAAGGGTCTGAAATAAGGTTGGTGATGGAAGGGTGCATCATAGAAGGTCCTGGAAAGAAGGGTGGTGACAGCATGACATCGCTGGATTGCAACGGACGATTGTGGTGCGAGTCAGGCGGCGCGATGAGGCAGTGACGGTGGAGGCAAGATCGGTTGGACCGACTCAAGGGTAGATGGTGTGGTGGCCATGGAAAAAACAATATGACGGTGATCTCGATAGGTGGTGGTAGGTCTTTGATGAGTAGGGGTCCACAACAGACCAGCGACGGTGAATGGGACCAGGAGCGGTGCATTAAACATGGAAGTTGAGGTGTGTAGTGGACGGAAATACCTGAAGGTCTGGGATTGGGATCAGATTTGGTTAGCTGGTGTTATGGTTATCATTTCCATTGGACCAATAGGTCATGTATTAAAATAAATAAGGTTTTATGGGTGGGTTATCCCCTTGGGGGGCTATGGCCTGGCTCTCTGGCATGTGTGTGTACGTGTTTAAAATATAATTATACCCTGAATCACATAATATATATATATATATATATATTTGTCAAATTTATCTAAAAAATCATTTAACATAAAAACTTGCTCAAATAATATTATTTGTATAGTTTTTTAAATCATTTTATTGATTTTTTTACTACTTGCACAAGCATTGTGTCGGTGTTACATAATCATTTAAGGTAATTATTTCATCACTAAAAATTATAAATAAATTACCATGATTAAAATAAATCATTTATCTTTAAAATTAATATTTATAACCAAACATATCATTTGTTTATCCCTATATCAAAAATTTAGAGATAATAAAACAAAGAGAATGACACTTTTTACTTTTCTTTATATTAGATGATATAAAGGTCAAAATCATGGCAAAATGAAATAAAATGACCATATATTTGACTTTTAGATGACTATGGATGAGATATACTCTTCCAATTTAATTTAGAGAAGTGTTAGGGTCGTTTTATACTCCTTGTTGTTTTATTTTTAAACATAATTACTCAATTTATCCTTTACAGTGATAAAAAAAATTATTAAGATTATTATTCATAATGTAAAAAAATAAAAGGGGTTGATTTACCAAATTTGGACCTACTTATTTAAAATATTTAATACATTTTTTAATATTAAAAACATATAATTGGCAGAATTTAATTTATAATTAAACTGACAAAACGCATCGTAAAACAATTTTTCAGAAAAAATGTCTTTTTCAAGTATAAAAAGTTTTTATACTAAATTCAAGTATAAAATTCATTTAAAAAACAATAATTTAATTATTTTAAATAAATAGAAACTAAATAAATTTAAAAACTAATCCAAAATAGAATTTTAATTTGTAAATACTCAAAAAGAAAATACAATAAAAATCAATATTTTTCACTACTCATTGAAAAATCAATCTTTCCATAAAATCCTCAAAAATTTATTCTAAGGTAATTTTGACTTGATGATTTCAAAAATGATATTATTTTCACCAAATTAAATTTTCAAAAATTTCATAAATTCATTATATTATCCACTCTTAAAAATAAATAAAAATATTTTTTCAAAAAAAATGTATTTTTGAAGCATAAAATGACTTTACTAAATATTGAGTGATTATTTACTAAGAATTAATCAATACATTTGTATTGATTAGTACCATTATATATATTTAATAAAATAATTAATCATATTTATACCTTCCAATTTAACATTCAGCTTATAACAGTCATATTAAAATAATAATATTTCATGGCCCGTTCAGGCTCAGTGTTAGATGTTGCATACGCTATCAAGCATAATTTTCTTTTTTTAATCTTAGGGTGTTACACTTTTCATAAATTATCCCATATTTATGAATATTTATACATCATCACATATGTGTGATTAACGCCTGATATCTAATATGTAGGTTTCAGGTGCAGCAGAGGCGTGAGATCGGCGGTGCCCAAATTTAATTTTTGTCATAATCAATGATCAATTCAGGATCTATACAATGATAAACGTCGTGATCCACAGAATTGATTTAATGAAATAGAAAAAGAATAATTTCATCAGAACTAAGAGATAAGGATCAATACAAATTGTTTATAATTAATTTAATTAGATAAATAATTACCTCTAATGAATTCTTTCTTTGTCGATGTGTCCAGTGACATATCTATGGTGCACTGTTGTTTCACTGTAGAAACCAAGTGTGGATTTCCTATAGAGATGATCCACATGTGTTCTAAGAATCTCCATACATCACTGAAGGAGTCTCTGGGTGCTAGTACGGAAGATCCTTGTACTTGCGTCGTCCGCTTTGATTGCCTCAAGAATCTCTTCCAAAGCATTCTCCTTGATACGGTAGAGGGGGGTTGTTCGCCATTCTTGGGAGCATTATTAGAGAAGAGATATTTCTAGGCTTGATAGGATTCTCCTTGAATTGTTGTACAAAACCGAAATAGATTATGAGAAAATAATATAATTGGGTATTTATATTGATAGAGTTAAGATAAAATAATTACACAAGTTCCTTTATTATTATTTAATCCTAGAAAAACCTCATGTGAAATAGTAGTAATAATATTTTTATTTCTTAAAACAAGCTTATCTTGTGAATTATAATTAAATATTTTTTAATTAAATTATATTCAATATTATCATTTCTCATCAGACCATTAAAATTGGTCTTTCATTACTTCACATTATTTATCGGTCCTTGAATAATGTTTATTTATTTATTAAATAAATATCACTAAATTATTCTCCAATAAATAAATAAATTTTATATTTACAAAATAGTAAATAAATATTTATATATAATCATGCATACATGAATAATTACTAAACCACTTACAAAAATAATATATTATTTAACTGAGATTCTGGACACACTTAGTGTGTGGCCCTCTAGGCTTCTTTCTTAGTGGAATTAGGAAAAGTAGCCTAAAGTCCAAGGTTAGCATCTAGAAACACACCAAGGCAATTACATGTCACCTCATACAAACACTTACCATGTCATATAATCCGTTTATCACAATATCTAAAATCGAGCTGGTTGCATGCCAGTGTCATCAACCTATGTGCTCGATTATCTCTTTCTTTGACTTTTCAAAAATAGAACTTGCCTATTGATCACCATGGACATGGATTTATTTAGGCTATATCATTTCTATCAAAGGGCCTGTGATATTAACTTTTGTTAAATGACAGAAGGGATAAATCATTTCTCACATTATTCATTAATTCAATATTACTCATGACGCACCCAACGTATCATACCTCATCGTGAACATCTATCATCACAGTTTTAGTCAATACCTCTAAGTGTGTGACTCATCATACTAATTAATAATAATCCTAAGTTCTAATGAGAAATAAACACATTCCTAGATACGAACGTCCAATGAAACGTATGAATGTAGATTTCCTACTGGTGGGTCTCATTCTCATAATATCTTACTAGATATTACCAAGGGCGTACACCATAAGAAGGTGTCTCAAAATCCTATGATTCTCCATCTCTGATAGTCTGTATCATTTGTTTCCCTTAAATGATATCGTATGGCTATAGAATATATATTCTAGAATAGTTTCGTAGCACTTTTGGGCTTTTATCATAGTGGGGAACTATTATTACCTTTTAGTTTGAAAGCTACTCTTAGGAAATTATCATATAATATGTCACATAGAAGAACAATCATGATGTGATAAGTAGTTTATAAATATTTAAAAAATGAATACATGTTTATCATAAAGTACAAAGAAGTTGGTTCTAGGGCACCAACTCCAACAGAATCCCACTTGAACTAGATCCAACTGCTAATAATATTTAATCTGCTAGATCTCACATGATATTCATGATTCTACTGAGAAAGGCCTTTATTCAAGGGGTCCACCTCATTTTTTTTTGTGGGTAATCTGCTTATTGAAACTTCACCCCTGTGGTAGAAATATCTCAAGAGGTGATACTTTTGGATTATATTCTTTTTCTTTTGGTGTGACCTTGTCTCTTTTACAAGAGTCATTGCTGTAGTATTATCACAATACAATGTGATAGGGTCTTTACTGCTAGGTACTACATAAAGCTCCTGGACAAAGTTATGAATCCAAATGTATTCCATGGATACATCATAAGCCATTATATACTCAAACTCCACTGTAGAATCAGCTACAACTAGCTGCTTTATACTCTTCTAACTCACATCTCCTCCATTAAGACAGAAAACATATCTTGATTGCGACTTCAAATCATTTTGATCTCTTTGAAAACCAGAATCAGCATACCCTATGATGAAAAGCTCCTTGTCTCCTCAAAATATTTGGAACATATCCTTAGTTCTTCTCAAATACTTAAGGATAGTCATAAATTCAGTCCAATGATATTCTCCTAGATCTGCTTGATATTTTTATAACATGATCAATTCATAGGAAACATTAAGTAAATGTTCAAAGAGGTCATTATTTAAACATCTCCAAAATAATAATCATGACATAATTATCATTTTTATACATTAATTATACTTTTAAAACAGACCATGAATTATGGTTGCGAAAAATGGACTATGTTGTCATCATGGAGACGGTAGTTCGTACATGCGCATGAGTAACGTTTTTATTTTTAAATGGTCATTAAGTATTATTTTATCTTTACATAATGATAATTATATCATAAATACCATATGTTTTCATTAAATATGCTTATATATATCATCCATGTGATGTGGTGATGAAAAACTAACCACATCGCTTCATGGAGATGGTAGTCCATGTATACGCACAAACGGCTTTATCATTTTTTATTGAATGTAAAGGTAAGAAATTAAATGATATATTATATTTTTAGAATTATAAAAATGTTATTAATATCATATATATGCATTAATTCCATCATTATAAGCAATCGTGAGATGTGGTGATGTAAAATGAATTACATCGGTCCGCGAGGCGGTAGTCCATCATACACACAAACGGTGGATTACTTTCCTATTTTATGGTGGTTAGAGATGTATATAGGTTATATAAGCTTGGTTAAAGAATATTTTAAGGAGTTTTAAGAAGAAATAAATCAAAGTCACTCGATTGATAACTATACCTCTACTTCGGATAACCTTCTTTTCTTTACACCTTAAGACCTTTAATGTTGGTATTATGTCCTAACTAAGGACTCTAGGACATGGAGAGGGATGTAAAGAATGGATTTTTGTAGGTTTTGGCCAAACCAAAATGATTTTGAAGTATGAATAAATGATAATAATATGTTCCCTTTTATAAGAGATAAGAGGGGCACTCTTGGAATTTCTTAAAATATTAAATTAATATAAATTTATTTTGAAGTATAGATGCCTCCAAATTGATAAGATTCAAAGTTAATATGAGGATGAGTCGAAATTATATCATCTAATAAAATTTGGACAACTTTAGATTACATTTTTACCCTTTTCTTTTTGTTTTAACCCTCCATTAACCCTTTTGATAATTACGGTGATATCGATGTTTTTTACTCTCAAGGGGTTAATATAGTTACTATAAAAGGAATAACAGCTCATAAATAGATTGTCGTTGATTTAATAAATCATATCTCATTCACTTTTATGAAGATAATATTTTTAGTAATTTTAAATCATTTAATAAAATATTATTTATTATAAAATAACATTAATATCAATTTTAGAACTATTTATTTAATTTTAATTTTAAAAGTACAATACAGTAATGGAATTTGAATTTAATGCATCCACGCTTTTCTAATATGTCATGTTTAGTAGTTGGGGTAGCACTTTGGTGGTAATTTATCCTGTAATACAGCATCTTAATCAGGGTTTAATTCCTGATGGCCTCATATTTGAGGGTTTATTCAGATAGCAGTAGAAATACCGTTGGATTTGCAGTGCGAAATGGGAAGTGGTGAGGGTGCATCACAAAAGGGTCTGAAATAAGGGTGGTGATGGCAGGGTGCATCATAGAAGGTCCTGGAAAGAAGGGTGGTGACAGCATGACGTCGCTGGATTGCAATGGACGATTGTGGTGCGAGTCAGGCAGCGCGATGAGGCAGTGACGGTGTAGGAAAGATCGGTTGGACCGACTCAAGGGTCGATAGTGTGGTGGCCATGGAAAAACAATATAATGGTTATCTCGATAGGTGGTGGTAGGCCTTTGATGAGTAGGGGTCCACAATAGACCACCGACGGTGAATGGGACCGGGAGCGGTGCATTAAACATGGAAGTTGAGGTGTGTAGTGGACGGAAATACCTGAAGGTCTGGGATTGGGATCAGATTTGGTTAGATGGTGTTATGGTTATCATGTCCATTGGACCAATAGGTCATGTATTAAAATAAATAAGGTTTTATGGGTGGTTTATCCCCTTGGGGGGGCTATGGCCTGGCTCTCTGGCATGTGTGTGTAGTGTGTGTGTGTGTTTAAAATATAATCATACCCTGAATCACATAATATATATATATATATTTTTCAAATTTATCTAAAAAAAAATTTAACATAAAAACTTACTCAAATAATATTATTTGTATAGTTTTTTAAATCATTTTATTTATTTTTTCACTACTTGCACAAGCATTGTGTCGGTGTTACATAATCATTTAAGGTAATTATTTCATCACTAAAAATTAGAAATAAATTACCATGATGAAAATAAATCATTTATCTTTAAAATTAATATTTATAACCAAAAATTTCATCTGTTTATCCCTATATCAAAAATTTAGAGATAATAAAACAAAGAGAATGACACTTTTTACTTTTCTTTATATTAGATGATATAAAGTAAAAATCATGGACAAATGAAATAAAATGACCATATATTTGACTTTTGGATGACTATGTATGAGATATACTCTTCCAATTGAATTTAGGGAAGTTCTAGGGTCGTTTTCTACTCCTTGTTGTTTTATTTTTAAACATAATTACTCAATTTATCCTTTACAGTGATAAAAAAATTATTAAGATTATTATTCAAAATGTAAAAAAATAAAAGGGGTTGATTTACCAAATTTGGACCTCCTTATTTAAAATATTTAATCCATTTTTTAAGATTAAAAACATATAATTGGCAGAATTTAATTTATAATTAAACTAACAAAACGCATCGTAAAACAGTTTTTCAGAAAAAAAAATGTCTTTTTCAAGTATAAAAAGTTTTTATACTAAATTAAAGTATATAATTCATTTAAAAAACCATAATTTAATTATTTTAAATAAATAGAAACTAAATAAATTTTAAAACTAATCCAAAATAGAATTTTACTTTGTAAATAATCAAAAATAAAATACAATAAAAATCAATATTTTTCACTACTCATTGAAAAATCAATCTTTCCATAAAATTCTCAAAAATATATTATAAGATAATTTTGACTTGATGATTTCAAAAGTGATATTATTTTCAACATATTACATTTTCAAAAATGTCATAAATTCATTATATTATCCACTCTTAAAAAGAAATAAAAATATTTTTTGAAAAAAAAATGTATTTTTGAAGCATAAAATGACTTTACTAAATATTGAGTGATTATTTACTAAGAATTAATCAATACATTTGTATTGATTAGTACCATTATATATATTTAATAAAATAATTAATCATATTCATACCTTCCAATTTAACGGTCAGCTTATAACAGTCATATTAAAATAATAATATTTTATGGCTCGTTCAGGCTCAGTGTTAGATGTTGCATATGTTATCAAGCATAATTTTCTTTTTTTAATCTTAGGGTGTTACACTTTTCATAAATTATCCCATATTTATGCATATTTATACATCATCACATATGTGTGATTAATGCCTGATATCTAATATGTGGGTTTCAGGTGCAGCGGAGGCGTGAGATCGGCGGTGCCCGAATTTAATTTTTGTCATAATCAATGATCAATTCAGGATCTATACAATGATGAACGTCGTGATCCACAGAATTGATTTAATGAAATAGAAAAATAATAATTGCATTATAACTAAGATATAAGGATCAATACAAATTGTTTATAATTAATTTAATTAGATAAATAATTACCTCTAATGAATTCTTTCTTTGTCGATGTGTCCAGTGACATATCTATAGTGCACTGTTGTTTCATTGTAGAAACCAAGTGTAGATTTCCTATAGAGATGATCCACATGTGTTCTAAGAATCTCCAAACATCACTGAAGGAGTCTCTGGGTGCTATTATGGAATATCCTTGTACTTGCGTCGTCCGCTTTGATCGCCTCAAGAATCTCTTCCAAAGTATTCTCCTTGATCCGTTAGAGGGTTGTTCGCCATTCTTGGGATCATTCTTAGAGAATAGATATTTCTAGGCTTGATAGGATTCTCCTTGAATTGTTGTACACAACCAAAATAGATTATGAGAAAATAATATAATTGGGTATTTATATTGATAGAGTTAAGATAAAATAATTACACAAGTTCCTTTATTATTATTTAATCCTAGAAAAACCTCATCTCAAATAGTAGTAATAATATTATTATTTCTTAAAAAAAGTTTATCTTGTGAATTGTAATTAAATATTCTTTAATTAAATTATATTTAATATTATCATTTCTCATCAGACCATTAAACTCGGTCTTTCATTACTTCACATTATTTATCGGTCCTTGAATAATGTTTATTTATTTATTAAATAAATATCACTACATTATTCTCCAATAAATAAATAAATTTTATATTTAAAAAATAGTAAATAAATATTTATATAAAATCATGAATACATGAATAATTACTAAACCACTTACAGGAATAATGTATTATTTAACTGAGATTCTGGACACACTTAGTGTGTAGCCCTCTAGGCTTCTTTCTTAGTGGCATTAGGAAAAATAGCCTAAAGTCCAAGGTTAGCATCTAGAAACACACCAAGGCACCCATAGAGAAATAATTTAATGTCGCAATGACATGTAACCTCATATAAACACTTACCATGTCATATAATCCGTTTATCACAATATCTCAAATCGAGCAGGTTGCATGCCAGTGTCATCAACCTATGTGCTCGATTATCTATTTCTTTGACTTTTCAAAAATAGAACTTGCCTATTTATCACCATGGACATGGATTTATTTAGGCTATATCATTTCTATCAAAAGGCCTATGATATTAACTTTTCTTAAATGACAGAAGGGATAAATCATTTCTCACATTATTCATTAATTCAATATTACTCATGATGCACCCAACGTATCATTCTTCATCGTGAACATCTATCATCACAGTTTTAGTCAATACCTCTAAGTGTGTGACTCATCATACTCATTAATAATAATCTTAAATTATAAGGAGAAATACACACATTCCTAGATACGAACGTCCAATGACACGTATGAATGTAGATTTCCTACCGGTGGGTCTCATTCTCATAATATCTTACTGGATTTTACCAAGGACGTACACCATAAGAAGGTGTCTCAAAATCCTATGAGTCTCCACCTCTGATAGTCTGTATCATTTTTTCCCTTAAATGATATCGTATGGCTATAGAATATATATTCTAGAATAGTTTCGTAGCACTTTTGGGTTCTCATCATAGTGGGGAACTGTTATTACCTTTTAGTGTGAAAGCTACTCTTAGGAAATTATTATATAATATGTCACATAGAAGAACAATCATGATGTGATAAGTAGTTTATAAATATTTAAAAAATGAATACATGTTTATCATAAAGTACAAAGAAGTTGGTTCTAGGGCACCAACTCCAACAGAATCCCACTTGAACTAGATCCAACTGCTAACAATATTTAATGTGCTAGATCTCACATGATATTCATGATTCTACTGAGAAAGGCCTTTATTCAAGGGGTCCACCTCATTCTCTTTTGTGGGTAATCTTCTTATTGAAACTTCCCCCCTGTGGTAGAAATATCTCAAGAGGTGATACTTTTGGATTATATTATTTTTCTTTTGGTGTGACCTTGTCTCTTTTTCAAGAGTCACTGCTGCAGTATTATCACAATACAATGTGATAGGGTCTTTACTGCTAGGTACTACATAAAGCTCCTAGACAAAGTTATGAATCCAAATGGATTCCATGGATACATCAGAAGCCATTATATACTCAAAATCCACTGTAGAATCAGCTACAACTAGCTGCTTTATACTCTTCTAACTCACATCTCCTCCATTAAGACAGAAAACATATCTTGATTGCGACTTCAGATCATTTTGATCTCTTTAAAAACCAGAATCAGCATACCCTATGATGAAAAGATCCTTGTCTCCTCAAAATATTTGGAACATATCCTTAGTTCTTATCAAATACTTAAGGATAGTCATAAAATCAGTCCAATGATGTTCTCCTAGATCTACTTGATATTTGTATAACATGATCAATTCATAGGAAACATCAAGTCTAGTACATAACATGGAATTCAAGATTGATCATATCATTTAAGCGTATGAGATATTACTCATTCTATCTTTCTCATGTTGTGTCTGGGGACACATTTTCTTGGAAATATGTAAACCATGTAACACTAGAACCAATCCCCTATTGGGTTGTTCCATACTAAATCTATTTAGTATTTGGTCAATATATTTATTTTGTATTTGTCTAAGAAACCTCTTGGATCTATCATGAATGATATTGATCCCTAGAATGTAGGCTGATTTACCTAAATATTTCATGGAGAAACACTTGTTTAACTAGTCCTTAAAAGATTCTAAGACTGGTATATTCTACCCAATAAGTAATATGTCATCAAAATACACTACTAGAATAATGACTGTATTCCCATTAAATATTCTATAAATACCTAGTTCACATTCATTCTTAATGAAACCAAATCCTCTTATGGATTCATCAAATCAAATATTCTATAACCTGGATACTTGCTTCAATCCATAAATGGATCTCTGTAACTTTAAAACCCTTTTGGCATCACCTGGTGTCACAAACCCTTCCAGTTGAATCATATAGACATCTTCCTGAAGGTTCCCATTAAGGGATTCAGTTTTGACATTCATCTACCAAATATAATATTCATCAAAAGATGTTATATCAAGTATGATTCTAATGGATTTAAACATGGAAACTGGTGAAAATTATTCATCCTAGTCAATTCCTTGATGTTGTTTAAAAACTTTAGCCACTAGCCTTTCTTTATAGGTACTTACTTTACCTTCCATGTTTTATTTTCTCTTGAATACCCATTTGCATCCAATAGGCTTTATATCAACTAGTGCATCGACTAGAAACCAAACTTAGTTCTGATACATGGAATCCATTTCAGAATTTGTAGCTTCTACCCATCTTGCAGCTTCTGAGCTCTCTACTTCCTCTTTGTAGGAGAGAGGTTCATCATTGTCAACCAATAATGATTCACCATCCTCGATTACCATAAAACCATATCTCTCTGGTTCTCTTACCTCTCTTATACTCCTATGTAGTACTTGTGTTTTGGGAACTACTTCTTCCATGGGGACCTATGGAATCTATTCCAATACCAACTCCTGTGTATATTGAGTATCAATTCCATCTAATTCAATCTTTCTCTCACTATCCTTTTTGAGTATGTGATCCCTATCAAGAAATAAGGATTTTCTGATGACAGTCACTTTTTTGTTTAAGGGGTTGTATAGGTAGTATCCCTTTTTTTCCTTGGGATACCCTATAAAGACACACCTTGTGGACTAGGGTGCTAGTTTATTGCCTGAGAAGGCCATAACAAATGCCTCGCAACTCCATACATGTGTATGAAATAAAATGGGTTTCTTTATACTCCATATCTCAAAGGTAATTCTATTTTCCACTTTATTTGGTACTCAATTTAATGTGTATTTTGCAGTTTTTAATGCATATCCCCAAAAGTATAATGGAAGATTTTCATTACTCATCATCGACCTTACCATATCCAACAAGTTGTGGTTCCTTCTTTCACTTACACCATTCCACTATGATGTATAAGGTGGAGTGGGTTGAGATAGAATCTCAAACTCCCATATAAAGTTGATGAACCCTTGGTTAAGATAGTCTCCACATCAATTTGATCAAATCTTTTTTATCTTTTCACTAAGTTGATTCTCTACTTCATTCTTGAATTCCTTTAATTTCTAAAAGGACTCGAACTTATAACTCATCAAGTAGATATAGCCATATCTACTCAAGTTATCAGTAAAAGTTATGAAGTAATAATATCTACCTCTAGATTCTATTGGAAGTGGTCCACACACATTAGTGTGTACCAATCCTAGAAGAATCGTGGCACTTTCACCCTTTCCACTAAATAGTGGTTTGATCATTTTTTCTTGTAAACAACCATGACATCTATCAAGTGATTTAGCTCAGAAGATTCTAAATAGTCATCTTGACAAATATTTGTCAAATGATTCTCATTTACATGAACAATACAATGATTTAAAAGCTGAGTGTTATATGAATCATGTGAACTTGATTCGTTATCAATTTCCAACACTTGGTTTTCATAATTTAATAAATATAGATCATTATTTAAATTTGTCATACCATAACATATTTTTTCTTATTTAAGAAACAACTTTTATTTCTAAACTTGAAAATAAACTCATCTATATCTAAACTTGATACATAAATAATGTTTTTGGTAACATTATGTACATAATAATAATCACATAAAACAAAAATCATTCTCATTAGAAATTAAAGGTGGTAGTCACCAATGGAAAGTGCAGTTAGCCTCACAACATTGGCAGCTCGTAGATCCACCTCTCCTCTGGCAATTTTCTAGAATCTACTTGGTTCCTGTATTTGGATACAGATGTGAGAACCACAAGATATATCTAATACCCAATGTTTAGATATGGAAAATTTGCATTCAATAATTAACACACCTTTAGCTTCCCCTTACTTTTGGGTGTAGTTCCTATTCTAGTTGTCTGTCTTGCCACATGCAAAACATATTAACTCCTTTTCCTTTCCCAACCTCTAGATATTATTATTCTTGGTAGGATATTAGCTTTATACTATTTATAAGTATTATGCCCCTTTCCCTTGTCCTTCCTCTTCTTATTTACCATAAGTAATGTGGGTTTGTTACGCCTCATGACCTTATCCACTTGGATAATCAAGGTCAGAAGTTTTGAAATACTCTTCTCATTATTGCTCATATTATAATTCACAATAAAACTAGATAAGGTCTTAGGAAGTGATTAAAGTATGAGATCTTTATGAAACTCATCCAGTAATTTAATCCCTAAGATGTTTAGGCATTCAATGTAGCTAATAATATTGACTACATGAATCTTAGTTGGTGAAAACTCTCCAAGTTTAGTGGTAAAAAAGCATTGAATATCTCATACCTCTCTTATATTTCCTTCTCTTAATATATATCTCAAAGGTGATACATAATGCTATATGAATCCATTTCCTCATGTTGCTTTAAAAGATCATTAGACATGGATGATAGAATGAAGCACTGAACATCTGTATCATAATTCAAATGTTTCTCATAGAGAGATATTTCTTCATCACTTGCCTCATTTCCAGGCATGGTAAAGGTTCTTCCATCACATATAATTTCCTCTCATGGTGAAGGATGACCTGTAGGCGCCTTTTTCACTTTTGGAAATTAATTCTAGTGATAAGGTTTTCTTTCTCAAGTATGGATCGTAGCAATATATTTTATTTCATTTTAAATTTTGTTTCTATAAAAAAATATAAGCATAAATTTAGTACTTTATCTGATAAATTTAGACAGATAAATAAATATTATATTTATTAGTCTCTCACTATTTTATCAAAACCCAATATCCATCACCATTGGCTTCAGAATATCATGTTTCTTGGACATTCAAGTAAAAAGGATCTATATTACCCATCTCATTACCCAAACTTTGGTTGGTCATGCAACTTGAATGGTTTTAGGTAGGTATTCCAAATATAAACTGCATTAACTCACAGTTCCTTGAACTACTAAGTGGACTCCCCAATTCTGAAATCATTAATTTAGATTTCTTCAAATTTTATCTCTTATTTACACCAAGTCCTACTTTGGAAGTCAACCCTTGATGTGAAACAAGTTAAGTTAACCCAAAACCTCATGTTATAATTCCCCGATAATTAAAATCACCCCAAATTTTACTGGTCAAGCACTTTGAACTATGGTTCGATTCTAACTGAAATAATGGAAGGCTATACCAACTTAATATTTTATTGATGGATTTTATCCTTTATATGTAAATTTCTAATTATTATCTTTATAACATGATTATTAATATAAAGTGAGATTACTTAAGTGATTAACCATGTGTTAGATAATATTTACGCATAAGCCAGTTTATTTTAGTTATATCTTATATGCTTGTTAATTCATTAAGTATGTGATCGTGAAAAGTCATCCATAATGAAATAACCATGAAACTGACAGAAATAAAATAAAGGGTATGATCATGAGCTTATACTAATGTTTATTTTATCTAGTGGTTGATAAAATAACCATTGACCTAGGGGAGAAACACCTTGAACCAATTGAGGTTCGTGTTTACAGCTTTACACATGTCTACCTTTGTATCTCCTTAGATTGGTTTCACTTCGGCTCCTAACTTGAACTGCCTCCACTATCTTGGGAGCTTCATCCATTACATATATCTTTTACTCATGCACAAGTGAGGGGAAAAGGGGTATTACATAAAAGAAACCATGGGCATGCAGGCCCTATATAATAAGAAGGAGAGAATGCATGTAGGAAAATAATTTAATTTAATAATAAATTAAATGAAACCAATCAGATACAAAATATTTGGTCAATATCATGATCATTCACATGCATGAAACATATTGCGTATTTAATAAAACTAGCATTCAATTATTTAATCATTCTTATTTAAGATAAATCACTCTTGAAACGATTAATTATTATCTTTAATTAATCAATCCTTTTATCTTAATTCTTATCTAAATTTCCTTGAGATTCTCATCCATTATAATTTAAAAAATAAAAAATAAATTCATTTAAAATCAACCTTGTACATAAATATACATTGAAGGAAACACGGTAAATACCTATCCAAATCTACCCAATTTGTATTATAATTGTATATTATTTTACTCTCATGACATATGGAATAAACAACTTGTCACATACTTTCACGATGTGTACTTAATGGATGATTACACGAATTACGTGATTTTTCATTCATGTGTTATACTTCAATGTATGTAGATTAAAAACTTGTAATACAACACATAAATAATATGTGGACCTTGAAAATTATGTAGATATTAATTAAAAATTTAAATATTTATGTATATTAAAACCTATCACATGGAGTGTCCTATATTTACAACCACACAGAATTACATGTCTCAAGGTTTTCATAGTAAAATAAATAAATTTTAAATTTTCATAACATTTTATAACTACACAGTGTATAGATCTGATCTACATTGTGTGTACACCTCTCACCATAAATTTGAGACACACTCCTAGGGACTTGGCATGTATTCTGTACCTATGAAAATTTTGAGTATATGGCATGTCCTATGGGTTGCTTGTTGTGTTGACTTCGTGTTATATAGTCACCCATAAGGTAGGTCGTGTATTGAATACACAGCTCGTCTTTGAGGAAAAGATACCACACACCATGTCCAATGAGCCACAAGGTGTGTAATCTAGCTAACCATGTTCCAGTATGTCATGGTCAACATGCAGTGTAAGAATTAACTACACTGTGTGTCATTAATGCACATGGGTTGATTAATTTCTGAATTAACTTATGATGCATTGAAAACAACTACATGGCATGTAACTTTGATTACATGACGTGTACTGTTGTATTATCTGGGTAGAATCCTTAGATCCTCTAGATGAGTTCCTCGATTTTATTTTAATCAAAAAATTAAACGTCTCGATTAGATTTATGATAAACGAATGAGGAAGAAATAGATCTTGCAATTCAGATTAAAAGAATGATTAAACTTAAATTGGATAACTAAATTATAAATGTGTAAATCACCAATGATCTTAAATAATTATAATCAATTATGTGTTCGCTCTGATACCACTTGTAGGTTTTGGACGCAGTGGAAGCGTGCGATGGGCGGTGCCCAACTTTAATTTTTTCATAATCAATGATCAATCTGGGATCTATATAATGATGAACATTATGATCCATAGAATTGATTCAAATAAATAGACAAATAATAATTACACTGGAATCGAGAGAGAGGGATCTACACATATTGTTTATAATTAATTTAATTAGATAAATAATTACCTCTAAGGAATTATTTCTTCATTGATGTGTCTAGTGATATATCTACGGTGCACCATCATTGCATTGTAGAAACTAAGTGTAGATTCCCTCTAGCATTGATCCACACGTGTTCCAGGAATCTCCAAATGTCGTCGAAGGAGTCTTTCAGTGCTAGCTTGGAATATCCATGTGCTTGTGTCATCCGCCTTGATCGCCTCGATAATCTCTTCCAAAGTGTTCTCCTTGATTCGATGGAGTAGGTTTTATCATTGTTCTTGTAAGTGTTCATGGAGAAGAGAGCTCTTTAGGCTTGAGAGTATTCTCCTTGAATCATTGTGCACAACTTAAATAGATTATGAGAAAATAATATAATTGGGTTTTTTTTGACACGTTCATTGGGGCATGCGCATCTGTCCATCAAGGATGCACAGTTGTTGCCTCGTATTCCTTCTTTCCAAAGGCGGGCAGCATCCGTCACTTATTCAGGGATGTTCTCTCCTTGATCGAAACGGGATGATGGGATGTTCGTTCTTCCTTCTGTGGATTCCTCCACAGAACTTGTCACCTAGTCTGGGTCTCCCTTATAGACTAAGACGTTGTTTCTGAAACTCTTCCCAGTGCCATTTCTTTATGGACACCGGTTAATTACACTAATTCTGTTGGGACGTTCCAAGGGGTTCAGTCAAGGAAGCAACCTTCAGTCAGGGGAGTAGTCACGTTGGACATCACTATCATGTCTGGATAGTGGAACATTAGCGCGTCTGGGTTTCTTACCATTATTATAGGGCTTCTCGAGGGTGTAGAATCCTGAGGCATCCCATGTCGAATGTGGGGAATTATATATCATAGGCATGTATCTGAGGTTTTCCTCAGCATCCTATGTTTAACACAGGGTATGCCATAGGTTTAACTCCTAGGGGAGATGGATCGGACTGATCGGAACACTGGCCAGAGTGGATCAGATGGGTGCAACCCCTGGAGGGAACACTGATGACAGGGCTAACACGTGGTTAGTTACCCGGTTACTACTAGGAGCAGTGAAGAGGTGAATTGGAATGATCTCACAGGGATTTGGAAGCCCAGGTAAGAATCAAGATGGATCATGGATGGTTAAGTGAAGTGGATGGAGATTGGGATGGAGTCGACTCGAGGGCGACGGTGATGTTGGGCTTGAGCCTCGAAGAGACCTCCTACATATCCCTGTGGTAGGGAATCAAATTCCACGTAGTTCTGGATGGGAGTATAGAATCAGGGTGTCTGCAGAGGACAGTGACCCGATGATATACTAGGGCTTACACGTGGTTAGCAGCCCGAGGTTGACCTTACGTTACTATGGAGAACCAGCAATATGGGTCCCAACAGAAGGGACAATATCATCTTACCGTTGATTTTGGGTTGACAATGGAATACCATTGATATGGATCACAATGGTTTACCACTGCATGAGGTCTACAACGGCTTACCGTTGGATAGAGGATTGCAACGGCATACCGCTGGATGGGGTCACAAAGTCTTACCACTGGATGGGGTTACAACGGCTTACCAATGGAGGGGATCACAACGGATTACCGCTGTATGGGGTCACAACGGCTTACCATTGGATGGGTTAACAACGGCTTACCGCTAGATGGGGTTGAACCTCAGGGTGGATTCCTTCGTACCTTGTCTAGGAGACAAGAATAAAATCCCACGTAGTTCGGGATGGTGGATGCAGTTTAACGTCATACATGATAAAAAGGGGGAATGCAGTTTAACATCATGAGGGATGAAAGTGGTCCGACATGAAGGGGTCAGAACCAATGGTTGTTGGTCCTGAACCATGGGGAGGCTTCCTACGTACCTTACCTTGTCAAGGATCAAATACCACGTAGTTCAGAAGGAGTGGGAACCGATGTGAAGGGGGTAGGAACCAATGTATGGTGGGCTTGAACCTCAGGGAGGCTTCCTATGTACCTTGCCTTGGAAAGGATCAAAGACCATGTAGTTCATAAGGGGAGTGTTTGGGGCTTACACTCTAGGCTACCTAGAGAGGATGTCATGGTCGATGCTCACTTTAAGCCAACATGAGTCATTCTTGGTGTGAGAAACAAGAGACAGCAAAGGCCTTATGATCACGTCATGGAAGGTACGTCCATGGGAAGTGGAATGGGGGATTACACGTGGTTAGTGGTCCAAAGAGGAAACAGGGGATTATGTGTGGTCTGTAACCCGAGGAGATAGATATTGGGACTTACTCTAGAATGTAGGCCCAGTGGCGACAAAGCCCAAAGGGAGAAGTATTTGACACTGAAGAAAGGAGGGATCTGGTGTCCATCCCCCCCCCCCTCTCTGGTCCTTGGAACCGAGGAAGAGAGAAGGAGCAGGTATTCTACCTCCTGCAAGAAAAGCTAGGGGATTACACCAATGTGGTTTCACTTTCCCCACTGACAGATGTCTCTCCAATAAAGAGGATCTCATTCCATGTGAGGAATGATTTCACTCCTGTGGATACCAGTGGGCATGCAAAATGTCCAAGGTGGGGAACCACGCATACGACGCATGGGAAGAGGTCACAGTTTAACGTCATGTGTTGAGGACGACTGTGCTTGGAAGTTTAACATCCTGCAACTCGGACAAGGTGGGTTCACTCCACACCCATTAAGACTTACATAACTAATGCCTCCTGCCCCTTGGGTAAGGGAAGGCATCATCAATTCCATGGTGAGGGGGTGTTATGGAGTGGTCCATTGAGGGGTCCACATTAGTGTGGATATGTGAAGAAGCAATATCTATTAGCATGCCTATGCGAAGAAGCATGAGGTGAAGTAACACAACGGGAAGTATGGCCCAAGGGACTTTGAAATCACTTCGTGCAAACCTGGAGGGTCACATGGGAAAAATATTTGTGGAGCAAAGGGGTTAATAGGTAGAAGCCTCGTGAATCTATGGTGCTCCATATAGTGGAGTAGCTTCGCGAAGGGGTATGCTTCGCGAAGTGGAGTGTCCTAGCCTAGAAGTAGGACATAGATGCATATGGAAGGTGCTTCACGAATTGTAAAGGCATTCTCGGAGTAGTGATTCACAAAGCAAGGGTACCTTGCGAAGCATATCATTGTGAAGAAATGTGCTTCGCGAAACACAGTGACCCTATCTTAACATGTGGGTCACATGTGCATGGAGGGTACTTTACAAAGCATAAGTGCTCCGCGAAGACCTGAGTCCCCTTAGGGATCCCCTTTCTTCGTGGATCCACATGGACTCCACGAAGGGAATCCCTCCTTGAATAGGGGATGAATTCAAACCAAGGGAGAGGCACTTCGTGATGCTAAAGTTCCTTGAAGAGCTCATGGTTTGAAAAGCAGATATTTCTTCACGATGTGGGAGCTAATAAGGTGAAAGGTCGGAGGATCCGTCCTTTGGGATCAAGGGGAGATCGGTATTTATAGACAAGAGGCGCCATGAATCAGAGCCAACTTGGCGCGAAGACAGAGCTTGCTCCGCAGCGATTTTGCGAATATCAAATGGGTTTGCATAGCATCATGCCTTCTTGCTCCACGGTGGGTTCATAAACTTCATACGGTTTTGTGGAGTATCCCACCTCATTGCTTCACGGTGGCTTTGTTAACATCAAATGGTTTCATGGATCATCCCACCTCATTTATCTGTGGTGGGTTCGCGAACATCAAATGGGTTCGCATAGCATCCCTCCTCCTTGCTCCATGCCAGCTTCGTGAAGGAGGAGCTTTGCATTGGCCACAGGTCCATGGGGGCTCCGCAAACAGGCTTTGTGAGGCCGCTCCTAATTCTTTTTTTTTTTGTTCTTTTTCTTCCCAAATTTTGGTTCTAACAAATGCCCCCCCTCAGACTAGGAGCTGAGAAGAAATTGAGGGCCAAAGTCTGAGGGTCAATTTCCAAAATTCCTTAGTCAATTGCGAAGCTGACTCACAAAGGAGGTTCGTGAAGTGGAGCGGTGATTTGGGGGCCGATCATGCCGCGAAGATCGCTTTGGTTAGACACGTCATGAAGTGCCAGGGGTCCTTGCCTATAAATAGGGGAGCTGACCTCTCTTTTTTCTTTTCTCTTCTCTACGTTTTTTGGACTTTAGCGCTCTCGATTCACGAAGCTCCACGTACTCCATGATTTATCTCCTAGAATCAGGCCTTCTACTTCACAGTGTACATTGAGTCTTTGACTTCACATCGGTGTACTCTACAACTTGCATCTGAAGTCTGGGGCAGGACTCTGTGAACTACCTTTGTGATCGAGCTCTGCGAACGAGCTCCGTGAAAGATCTTCACGATCCAGAAAAAAAACGTCCAAATATCAAAAACTAAATCTCTCACCAAGAGGCTGCCATGGGGGTCTTTTCGGATACTGCCTAGAGGGGGAAGATGGCGAATATATTGGGTCTAGTGGAGTCCATTCGAAGCCATTCGGACCACAATTTGCTGGTGGTTCTGCTGTTGGAAATCCAAAATAACTATCCGTTGTGAAAGAGGCTAACTCTATATGGATTTGGACTAAAGTATTATGTCTTCATCTCTGAAGATAGCAGGGCCGAACCATCTTACTAGTTTAGGATCACGTTGTGTCAGTTCCAGTGGTTCAGGGTAGCTGACGGCCATGCCTGGGAGGACTTCACACTCGTCAATGCTGATTTTTTGTACAACCATTTGAATGATGTTGACAGAAAGGAACTACAGAAAGATACATCTCCCCCATTGTACCAAACTATCTTGAAGGCATCCCTGAGGAACCTGAGGAAGGGGTGGTCCGATGAGTGGGATCTGTGCCAGGGCAGCAACTTCACAGATGACAAGGCATGGACCTACTGGGTAGGTGCTTCGTGTGAAGAATTTGGGGAAGAGCTGAGGAGAGTGGGCCTAAACGAGGCGGCTTGGGCCTCCCAATTCCATATTTATCAGTTGAAGTAGCTAATGTTGGAGTTTCTAAGTAGATGGTTGTTGAGGACCAATACCTTCCATTTGCACCATGGAGAGGTTGGCATCAGTCTATGGTATTTTCATTAGATCTCGGGGGTCCCAATATTGGGGAGATATATGATGAGTTCCTCCCTGTTATGAGTGCATGGGAAGACCCATAGTAGATTCCACTGCTGGAAATGGCGTTAATGAACCTGGTGCTAGGAGAAGACAAGCTGACTATGAATTCGATACTAAACTGAGTCTGGAAGGTAGAGGAGTTCAACTTTCACCCATTCCCGTTTCCAACGGGTGTATTCACTAATGATGTCCAAGGAACATAAGATAATAGGTCCTACCTTCTGGACTTTTGAGGTGGATTCATGGTGGCACGGGTGGACCGTGAGCCCCTCTATGAGCTGTACACCCTGCACCAATTTTCAAGGCAATTTCGTTACATGTAGCGACTGACCTCGCAGGTCTATTTGGGGGTGCGCCATGAAGATAACATGTGCATGATGAGAAAAATGTGGCACATGTTCACACAGGAAGATGGGAAGATGTAGAATGAGCTGCCTCTGCCCACAGTCGTCTTCGAGTTGGCGAAGGAGTATGCCAAAAGCTGGGAGGCAGCCTACCCGGGGCAGATGCTGAAGCATCCAACCATTCAGTCCAGTGATGGTGTGCCTCCCCAACCTCGAGGTCGAGGTTGAAAGGTGATAAGGAAATCCCATGGTGGAGGGGTTGTCATGGTGGCGAGGCCCGTATTAGTTGAAGGGGAGGCAGTAGTAGCAGATCCAGCAATGGCAGCGGACCCAGCGGTCCCAGAAGAGCAGAGTTATCTAGAGGGGAGGCCACCAAGAGGATTCCACAGGATATCCACTCAGGCTCTGGGGAAGCAGCTGCACCATATAGACATGCTGGAGAATGTTGTCTTCCTGGAGGTGTGGGACATCTAGGATTTCAACAGGTAATTCATCAGCCTGTATGAGATGTGGAAACACTTGAACCACCTCGGGATGGATTTTTCGGGAATCAGCCCTATCAAGGCCGGCTTTGCAGTATCCTAGGAGGATTTGGAGTAATACCTGGACGAGTTAGAGGAATACGTGCACTCTCGGGGTGCCCTACGTCCAATGATAGACCGGGTGAAGGTGTTGTTGGATCGAATGGTTCCTCCGCATTTGTTGGCTACAGAATTGAGGGAGTGTTTCCCTTTTCTGGCAGAATCAGACGAATCCTCCTGGGGGGAGGAGGCCGGTAGAGGGAGCCCTCTGGAGGAGGGCTAAGTCAGTGACCAAGGCTTAGATCTTGAATAATTTGCAGAGGCCCTTGAGGTAACATCCCAAGCCCCTTCCTCAGGGTCTGTTTCCAGGTAATTTTGAACTCCTTAAGAATATTTGAACTGTGTAGGAGGACCTCATACACAGAACCTATTCCCACCCTACAGAAGATGTAGATGTAGGGCCTTCGGGATCCATGCCTGCTGCTATAGCGATTAGTGCATCTAGCAGGGCCAAGACACCCGAGGTGGCTCCTCTAGAGTTTTTATACCTTCAGAAAATATACATAGGGCCACGCCTTGGGGTCCATATTGCAACAACCCAGGAACAAGACTAAGTGTTTGATCTCTATAAGTCTCCTGTACAAAATTCATGATTTCCACCCATCGATCAAGTTAACTGACATTCTTTCACTTATTGGTATGCACAGTTCTTCAAATGGTGTGTACTACCTTGGTGAGGTTGGTTTGTAATTATGGTGGCGATTTTCCCAGGGGGATGCCAGTGGTCGTGGAGGAGAATATCTAGACTGACCAAGTGGTAGCTCTCTAGATCACTGGTGGGGCCGTTAGCAGGGCTAGGCCTGAAATTATTGAAGTGGGATCTGACGATGAAGATTGATCGGACAGCACGAATCTTTCCATACCCGATCAGACACTAGATGTGGACCCTTATGATGAGTTCTTGGGGGTGTTCCCTACATATGAGCCTACCAACCCCATGGAATGGGATTAAACAGCCTCTGATGAAGAGGATAGCAAGATATTCTATCACTGGTCATGGAAGCTGATCAATTGCTTCATCGATGACACCCCTCAAGCATAATGGATAGACCAGATGGAGAGACTTAGTTCGTGATTGCGTGAACTATGTGCTGGGGGATTGAACACCCAGCATCCCTATACGCTCGTCCAAGATCTCATGGTGGAGAAGATTCGAGAGTATGACTGTGGCCTTGGTGTGGGTTGGCAGCGGAGAAAAGCGGTGAGCATCAAGAGGCTCTAGGAGTCTGAAAATGAGATACAGCGGCTGCACATCTAGGAATATGAACATTATGCTTCCCTCAATGCACAGTCGGAGATTATATCATGGTTGAGGGACCAGTTGTAGGAGGTTGAAGAGTGTATGAGGAGAGCCTCTGAGGAGATGAATGTTATCCGAACCAACGAGGAGCGGGCCCGAATCGCAGCTGATGAACTGTGCCCCCTTACTACCAAATAGAAGCATGAACTGAATAGAATACAGCGAGTCCTGAACACCCCAAGCTAGAGGTTGGTGGCTCTACAACATTCTTTTGACAAGGTCAACCCATCCATGGGAGGGGTCGATCCTCAGGTATTGTGATGCATGCAACTTTCGAACACACTTTCATGCTTTGACTATTTATGCTAGATGAATGCATGAGTTCTGTTATTCATTTTTTGGTTTATTGAATTTTCTTTATATTCATGGAACATCCAATGATAAATCCCTAAGCTCATGTGGGTCAGGCCTGATGCGAGAAACAAGGGATGGCCACCTTATCATTCCACCCTAATATAAGAGTGAAAACTAAGCTCTGAGCATCCAGGGTTTGTGTCACGACCTGACCCTACCCGGGCTCGAGCCGTAACTACCCCAAGCCCACCTCCATAGGCCAGGGGCTGGTGACTAGCGCCGAAGGCACAACAACTCGGGGAGGACTTTTCCTAAGCACCTGTACACACCCACACGCAGCACACTCAATGCAAAAGTGTAGAGTAAAAAAAAGTAAAGGGAAACTACTATAAATAAACCACAAGAGTGCATCGACCTCTAAACAGTACAGGGTACAAGCTGAAAAGAAAAGGGGAAAAACACGCGCCCAACCAAAAAGTGCCACAACCCGGCAACAGGTAAACAAAAAGAAACAGCTGACGGGTCTCCCACCTGAAACCCGGCCATGACCACCACACGCAGTCCAAGCTCCCAAGCTCCTATGCTCCACTGAAGTCACGCTCCACCTGCCCGTCGTCTGCAAGGGCACACCAAGTTCGGGCAAAGCCCAAGCAGGGGTGAGTATAAAAATACTCAGTAGGATACCCCGAAGGCTCGAGGGAGCAACAAAGGAGGTACCGAAGGGTGAGCAGTAAATCGAATAGGGAGTAGAACAGAAGTACAACAGAGAGTGCAGTAAAGAGTAACAGCTCAACCCAACAAGAGAAAGGTAGAAGACTCATCCTAACACAAGGATCTAGGAATGGTGAGAAGATGCACTTCTCATCGAACTTTCGCTGCCTATGGCAGGAGAGTAGACTCGTCCAACCATGAGAAGCTAGACACGGAAAGCACATGGCATACCATCCGCTTCTTCGCCCCTCCTGGAGGGAGAGTAACCAAACCCAAGAAGTGGGTACCGGAAACAAGGTATATACACACCTGTATGCTCAACAAGAAACCCAAACAAGCTCTTAAGGGGATCTTTATCCCGTAGCTCAGCACAAGAAAAGAGTAGCCAACAGTCCCAGAAGTAACACCATCATTGATGCCCAGCATCCCGCACGTCTACCCCGAACTGCAAGCCAAGGGTCTCAATCACTACACTTTGACACTATCCGCTTTGGGTGGCACTGACTCGCCCGCACGGTTTTAGATCACGTCACAAGAACGCATCTCAGTGGGGAAAGTGCCCCTCATACTTGAGAGTTCTAGGAAAAGTCAAACCACACCTTGTCACTACCCTACAGTCGAGAGGTCTCCTCAAAGTCAATCTGTCACAACACTAACCTGTATAACCAAGGGTCCCGCTCTGGTAATCACGGAGGAAAGCCACAGACTAGCCTAGTCGGGAGGACTGAGCCTGGAATGCCAACAGGTGTCCCACTGCCCAGCCCTGCTGGAGGGTAATTCATAACCAGATATTGGGTGACCCACTGCCCAGCCCTACTGGAGGGTAAACCATAATACATCATCCGGTGATCCACTGCCCAGCCCCACTGGAGGGTACACCATCACACATCATTCGGCGACCAACTGCCCAGCCCCGCTGGAGGGTAGACCATAACACATCATCCGGCGACCCACTGCCCAGCCCCGCTAGAGGGTAGACCTAGAATAAATCGATAGGCGACCCACTGCCCAGCCTTGCTGGAGGGTAGACATGGAATAAATCAATAGGTGACCCACTGCCCAGCCTTGCTGGAGGGTATACCTAGAATAAGTTGACAGGCGACCCACTACCCAGCCTTGCTGGAGGGTAAACCTGGAACTAGATGATGGGCGACCCACTACCCAGCCCTGCTGGAGGGTAGACCCTAAGAGATCATCAGGTGACCCACTGCCCAGTCTCTGCTGTAGGGTAGACCCTAAGTGTGTCAGGTGACCCACTGCCCAGTCTCTGCTGGAGGGTAAACCCTAGAAGTTGGTGAGCAACCCACTGCCCAGCCCTGCTGGAGGGTAAACCCGAAGAAGTTGATGAGTAACCCACTGCCCAGCCCCACTGGAGGGTAGAACTCAGAACTTCTCTAGCCATCTCTACTGGAGGGTACACCACTGGCCAACCGAACACGTAGTGGGTATCGCGCAACCACTCAACTCCAGAACAACTCACCCAAAAAAGGTTCTGCGCCTGTTCCATCACTGGGTGTCACTAGCACCGCTACCGGCCGATCCATCGAGGATGAAACCAGGGGGAGACCACTCAACCCTGTTGGTTAAACAAACAAGCACAGAGGGACCCTCTACGTCGCGAGAGGTCAAAGTGCGCAAAGCAGAACCCGACACGCACATGAGGCCCACACAACGTGTGGCCCCATCGCAACCCCAACCAAGCGCCCAAACGTTCTCAGGTATGAACAACCACATGTACCTCCAAGCATTCCCGTATAATCCTAGAGTATACCACATTCTCATCCCAAGGGCCATCGTGCACACGGCACCCAACGTCAATGCGAAGGCGTGACGTAACATCTCCAACTCAAAGGCCCAGGCACGGCCAACCACATCTATTCAAGCATTACTTCACTCACACGGGAGTGCACGTGATCACATGCCAAGGGTCCGCTACAAACATAGTAGGACGAACCGCCACCGGATCACCTTTCATGCTTCCATATTTAATAAGATAGCGCAAGAGGCTCCGCACAGCTAAACAGATCGCACTGTTGTAATCCTCACAGAAAAACGTGCGAGATAGACTACTCACTCACCTGAAACAATCAACCGGTGAAAAAGGTATTATTCACCGTAACCAAACCCGTGTGGGGCCCACCCCAAGATCCCGAAACTGAACAAAAGGATCATGCCACTGCGATCCCCTCATAAAAACACACGAGATTGAGTACTCAATCGCCCGAAATGGACACCTGGTGAAAAGGGTACTATTCACCGTAGCTGGGTCGGGTGGGACCCACACCACGTCTCCGAAAATGGTCGGGCGAACTGTACCATCGCAATGCTCTCGAAAAAGCACGTCAAAAGCACTACTCACCTGAGTGGAACGGGTATCCAGAGAAAAAGATGCATTCTGGCACACCGCACACGAGCGGTGCTTCGTGAGACCCGCAACCCGGTCCCGAAACTCAACGAACAGATCGCACCATTGTGATCCTCTCGAAAACTCACACAGGATGGACTATCCACTTGTCCAAAAAGGTCTCCCGGTGATAAAGATGGAAAATCACCGTCGACGCCCAAACAGCCCTCGTGGGCCCTGCACCATCGTGCGGAATTACAGCGGGCAGACTGCGCCAATGCGATGCCCTCGGAAAAACACCCAACATCGATTGATCGCACACCCCGAATAGACATCCGAGGAAAAAGTCGCTAAAAGCTGCACGCCGCTCAAAAGACAGGTCGTGGGGCCCGTGCCTCAACTTCGGCCTCAACGCCTAGAACCGCCCTGGAAAGCTCTGCCTCGGTGCCAGGATCCCAACACCACTGACGGCGTTTAAAACGGACGTCAGACGCATCCGCGCCGTCCAAAACAAGAATCTCGGGAAAAATGCTCGTCCAATTAAAGACGTGTCGTGCCTCCGAGGCCCCTCGTTTAGGGAATTAAAAATTCCCAAAATCATCTCAAAACGTTCCCCTCGAAGCAAGGTCCGCGCTGCCGTTGACGTCGCACAAAACGGACGCCCGTAGCGAAATCTACGGGCATCGGAAATTCCAAAGGGGAAACTCCCTTGGGCCGGACCGGCCCGGTCCGGCCGGTCAACCCTCAGCCGGCCCGTGGCCAGCTGGCCGCGGCCCGCCGCCACCGACCGGCCTTGACGGCCGGTCTTCCTTTTTCCGCAGCGACCCGCGTTACGCGGGTCGGGGTCGCGCACCCCGCGGCCCCTCCTCCCTCTTCGCGCTACGCCGGCGCCACCCGAGACCCCGCCTCGCCGTCGCCCTGAAGCCGGCCGCCTGTGCTGGCCGCTCGCCCGACCGAGCCGCCTCACGCCGAGAAGCCGCCGCGCCTCGGACCGCCGGAGCACCCAAACCGGCCGGAAACAATTCCAAAACCCGCAACCTTCGACGATCAACCCCGACCTCCTCCGAGCTCGGATTTTGATTCCGAAATATGCGTTGGAAAGAGGAAAAACTCTACTACGCATTCATGTGGTTCGTTCAAAAATCCAACAACAATTATAGCATAATATTTAGGTTCAAAGGAGGTGCGGGAACGAAAAACGCAACAAGATCCTACCTCGTGGGCGTTGCCTGGAGCTTCACCGCGATCTGCCGCCTTTCCGGAGCTGCCTCATCGGAGACGCCTCGCCGGAGATGGAGGAAGAGAGGGGAGGGGTTTCGCCAGGGGGTTCAAGGGAGAAGGGGAGGGGTGTTTGGTTATTTTAGGGGAAATTAATTAAATTTTAATTAATTAAAAACCCCCAAATTTAACCCGCGTCTGAAACATTTGGCGAGGTCAAAATTTAACCTTTCCTTGGGTAAAAGCCACCTTCAGAGCACAACGGTGGTCTTGGAATTTGATTCTGAGCTTCTGTTTTAAAGTTATAAAGCTAAGCGCCCAAAGCCGCCAAATTACGAAAACGCCCCTGGGGCCATTTTTCACAGACGGCCCGCGCCCGCAAAACTTATACCCCTCCTAGGGTAAACGGCACGTTCCGAACTCAACAGTGCCCTCAGTTTTCCAATCTGAGCCACCATTTAAGAGATACTAGTGTTTCACCATTAAACGAATAAATTAATTATTTAATTTATCCATTCCACGTTCCGAAAGCGAGTGAGGGGTCCAAACATCCCGCGCCGACAAGTTTTATGTCATTCCTAGGGTAAACACCCTGTTACGGACCCATCCGTACACTCGGATCTCTGATCCGGATCTCCGTTCAGGAGTTATCCCATTTATTTAGCGTTTCCAGTGTGAACGCACTGAAAATTTAATTCCGGCCACTCCGGGGCTCGGAATCGCACGCCGTCTGAAGGCGCTGCTCTGGAATATCATCAAGAATATTTCAAAGTCTTTAGTAGCAAAAACCGGGTTCTTACATCATTCCCTCCTTCAATATTTTCATCCCCGAAAAGAAAAACTAGGGAGCAACACAGGGTAATAAGCCCACACCTGGCTTTCCCATACCCAAAAGAACCCACGCATAGCTCTGCATCACCGCACACAGACCAAAGGATTGATCCGTTCACGCGAGGTCGACCCTTGACGGCGTCGTGCACCCACTCCAAACTTTGGGGTTAGGGCAAGACGGTAGGGCACCTCGCCATCCCTTTGCACGGTCTCAAACGGCCCAAAGGCCCTCGGGGGTAGCTCACCTCCCCGGTCAAACCTCTATGTCGCACGCCGTGACTGGAATCACCGCCCGCACCTGGAACAAGGCCCGGTGATTCCCTCCTTCAGAATATCCATATGGTGGATCACCCAAGGATATCTGGTCACACAAGATTCCACAACTAAGGCTCTCTTACATGCTCGAAAGTCGTAGGAGTCGACACCATTGACTAGAGAAAAAGGTCCCACGCCTTTTACCTTACCAACACAGGGTTACACCCGACGCCCTGCGTCACCCTGGTAACACCTCAAACAAGGAGCAGGGAGAAAATACTTTCACACGCAGAGCCTAACAATTCTACTGCAAGAAGTAGAAGAGTCGCAAGGGGTACCTCTCATCATCCCCTGCTCTGCAGGATCGTAAACATCCATAGCTCGCGGTTGTCCGTGGTCCCAACTGTCAGCTCTCGGAGCCTGACGTGGACTGCCTAGTGGTGATGGGAAGACTTCGTAAGATCGTCCCCCACAACCAGCTCCTCCCGCTCCTCTGCTGTCACCACCTCCCTGGCCGCTACTCCGATCACAGCGTTGCCTCTGCCGTGGTGGTGCGCCTGCTGCCTGCCCGAAGCTCACAGCAACTCGGGTCGGGCAGTCTCGTGCCACGTGATCTTGCCCGTCACAAGCATAACATCGGCGCTCTCCGGGATACCCTGGTGCCCTCCGGCGCCACTGTAGTGTCCGACCACGGCCCGGGATCCACTCACGGAAGGGCATCCTCGGCTGAGGCCCTGCGCCTTTTCTCCACAGTGGTATACGACCACGTCTCCGAAACCGGCAGTGGGAAGGCCACCTGCATCGAGGTCCTGTCTTCTGGCACCTGCTAACTACGGCAGACGTCTCGGTTCCATCATTCCCACTGCCACTACTAACCACAAAACATGACAGGAAGCTCTCTGTCACCAATGCCAGCTCTGGCACCCCGGCATATGTGTAAATTCCCAAGGGTACTATGACAGCACGAATCTCTCGGAAGAGACCCTGCTCAAACTTCCGCGCTTGGAGGTTTTCATTATGGACCAAGTCCGAGTAAAAGCATGCACAGTCTGCAAAACTAGTCGCGTACTCGGCCACCGTCGTCCCTCCCTTCTAAAACTGCAGGAGCTCCTGAATCCGAACAGAGTGCAAGAAGGAGGGGAAAAACTCCTCACGGAACAACAACTGAAAGTCACCCCACAAAAGCGACGACTCGTCAAGAAACTGAGTCACCAGACTCCACCAACGCCAAGCTGCTCCATGAAAAAGGGTGGCTTCCAAAGACACTCTCTGATCTGTCGGCGTCTGCACAAGCCTGAAAAGGCGAACCACTGCCACTAGCCAAACCTCTGCTGCCTGAGGGTCTGGCTCACCATTGAACCTCAGCAGTCTCTACCGCTGGAACTCACGGAGCGCGCTCAACCTGCGCTCAAGCTCAGCCTGCTCTGCTGAAACTGTCGGCTACTCAACAGGTGGGGGTGCTACTACCAGCCCACCCGAAGAAAGGGCTCGCATGATGGGTCCTTGACTGTGGCCTTGAATCTCACAGGGTCATTGTCACAAACCAAATATGGTATCCTGGCTGGCTGTCCTCGCGGAGACATCCTGAATATTATCAAGGAGTGCCGCGGTCAGATGAGCATATATGTATATACCAATAACAACGATGGGGAGCTGACTCAAGAAGGACAGTCAAAGACTCAATCCTATGTGATGCACAAACAAATTTTCCCGGCAACAAGTGTCTCAGCATGTCGAGTCGACAAGTGGGTTATCAAGGTCCTGGTGAATGGATACGTCGGCCACCGCACCATCACTGGACTCCCTGGCCTGAGAGCCGCTCTCGAGACACGTTAACACTGTTTCCCTAAATCCCAACCAATTCCTCTTTTAGGGACGTCCGCACAACGTCCCAAGGAACGAACCACCTCTGATACCACTTTGTCATGACCCGACCCTACTCGGGCTCAAGCCGCAACTACCCCAAGCTCGCCTCCATAGGCCAGGGGCTGGCGACTAGCGCTGAAGGCACAATAACTCGGGGAGGCCTTTGCCTAAGTACCTATACACACCCACACGTAGCACACTCAATGCAAAAGTGCAGAGTAAAAATAAAAGTAAAGGGAAACTGCTATAAATAAACCACAAGAGTGCATCGACCTCTAAACAGTACAGGGTACAAGCTGAAAAGAAAAGGGGCAAAACACGCGCCCAACCAAAAAGTGCCACAACCCGGAAACAGGTAAACAAAAAGAAACAGCTGACGGGTCTCCCACCTGGAACCCGGCCACGACCACCGCACGTGGTCCAAGCTCCCAAGCTCCTATGCTCCACTGAAGTCACTCTCCACCTGTCCGTCGTCTGCAAGGGCACACCAAGTGCGGGCAAATCCCAAGCAGGGGTGAGTATAAAAATACTCAGTAGGATACCCCGAAGGCTCGAGGGAGCAACAAAGGAGGTACCGAAGGGTGAGCAGTAGATCGAACAGGGAGTAGAACAGAAGTACAACAGAGAGTGCAGTAAAGAGTAAAAGCTCAACCCAACAAGAGAAAGGTAGAAGACTCGTCCTAACACAAGGAGCTAGGAACGGTGAGAAGATGCACTTCTCATCGAACTTTCACTGCCTATGGCAGGAGAGTAGACTCGTCCAACCATGAGAAGCTAGACACGGAAAGCACGTGGCATACCCCACGCGTCTTCGCCCCTCCTGGAGGGAGAGTAACCAAACCCAAGAAGTGGTTACCGAAAACAAGGTATATACACATTTGTATGCTCAAAAAGAAACTCAAACAAGCTCGTAAGGGGATCTTCATCCCATAGCTCAGCCTAAGAAAAGAGTATCCAACAGTCCCAGAAGTAACACCATCATCGATGCCCAGCATCCCGCACGTCTACCCCGAACCACAAGCCAAGGGGCTCAATCACCATACTTCGACGCTATCCGCTTTGGGTGGCACTGACTCGCCCGCACGGTTTTAGATCACATCACAAGAACGCGTCTCGGTGGGGAAAGTGCCCCTCGTACTTGAGAGTTCTAGGGAAAGTCAAACAACACCTCGTCACTGCCCTGTAGTCGAGAGGTCTCCTCAAAGTCAAGTCGTCACAACACTGACCCGTATAACCAAGGGTCTCGCTCTGGTAATTATGGAGGAAAGCCACAGACTAGCCTAGTCGGGAGGACTGAGCCTGGAATGCCAACAGGTGTCCCACTGCCCAGCCCTGCTGGAGGGTAATTCATAACCAGATATCAGGTGACCCACTTCCCAGCCCTGCTGGAGGGTAAAACATAATACAACATCCAGCGACCCACTGCCTAGCCCCGCTGGAGGGTAGAACATAACACATCATCCAGTGACCCACTGCCCAGCCCCGCTAGAGGGTAGACCATAACACATCATCTGGTGACTCACTGCCCAGCCCCGCTGGAGGGTAGACCTAGAATAAATCGAGAGGTGACCCACTGCCCAGCCTTGCTGGAGGGTAGACCTGGAATAAATCGATAGGCGACCCACTGCCCAGCCTTGCTGGAGGGTAGACCTGGAATAAGTCAACAGGAGACCCACTGCCCAGCCTTGCTGGAGGGTAAACCTGGAACTAGACGACGGGCAACCCACTGCCCAGCCCTACTAGAGGGTAGACCCTAAGAGTTCGTCGGGTGACCCACTGCCCAGTCTCTGCTGGAGGGTAGACCCTAAGTGTGTCAGGTGACCCACTGCCCAGTCTCTGCTGGAGGGTAAACCCTAGAAGTCGGTGAGCAACCCACTGCCCAGCCCTGCTGAAGGGTAAACACGAAGAAGTCGATGAGTAACCCACTGCCCAGCCCCGCTGGAGGGTAGAACTTAGAGCTGCTCTATCCATCTCTACTGGAGGGTACACCACTGGCCAACCGAACACGTAGTGGGTATCACGCAACCACTCAACTCCAGAACAACTCACCCAAAAAAGGTTTTGCGCCTGTTCCATCACTGGGTGTCACTAGCACCGATACTGGCCGATCCATCGAGGACGAAACTAGGGGGAGACCACTCAACCCTGCTGGTTAAACAAACGAGAACAGAGGGACCCTCTACGTCGCGAGAGGTCAAAGTGCGCAAAGCAGAACCCGGCACGCACGTGGGGCCCACACAATGTGTGGCCCCATCGCAACCCCAACCAAGCGCCCAAACGTTCTCAGGTACGAACAACCACATGTACCTCCAAGCATTCCCGTATACTCCTAGAGTATACCACATTCTCAGCCCAAGGGCCATCGTGCACATGGCACCCAACTTCAACGCGAAGGCGTGACGTAACATCTCCAACTCAAAGGCCCAGGCATGGCCAGCCACATCTATTCAATCATTACTTCACTCACACGGGAGTGCACGCGATCACACGCCAAGGGTCCGCTACAAACATGGTAGGACGAACCGCCACCGGAGCACCTTTCAGGCTTCCACATTTAATAAGATAGCACAAGAGGCTCTGCATAGCCAAACGGATTGCACCGTTGTAATCCTCGTGGAAAAACATGCGAGATAGACTACTCACTCGCCTGAAACAGTCAACTGGTGAAAAAGGTACTATTCACCGTAACCAAACCCGTGTGGGGCCCACCCCAAGATCCCGAAACTGAACAAACGGATCACGCCACTGCGATCCCCTCAGAAAAACACACGGGATTGAGTACTCAATCGCCCAAAACGGACACCCGGTGAAAAAGGTACAATTCACCGTAGCTGGGTCGGGTGGGACCCACACCACGTCTCCGAAAAAGGTCGGGCGAACTGCACCATCGCAATGCTCTCGAAAAATCACGTCAAAAGCACTACTCACCTGAGTGGAACGGGTATCCGGAGAAAAAGATGCATTCCGGCACACCGCACTTGAGCGGTGCTTCGTGGGACCCGCAACCCAGTCCCGAAACTCAACGAACGGATCGCACCGTTGCGATCCTCTCGAAAAATCAAACAGGATGGACTATCCACTTGTCCAAAACGGTCGCCCGGTGATAAAGATGGAAAATCACCGTCGACGCCCAAACGGCCCTCGTGGGCCCCACACCATTGTGCGGAATTACAGTGGGTAGACTGAGCCAATGCGATGCCCTCAGAAAAACACCCAACATCGACTGCTCGTACGCCCCGAACGGACGTCCGAGGAAAAAGTCGCTAAAAGCTGCACGCCGCTCAAAAGACGGGCCGTGGGGCCCGCGCCTCAACTTCGGCCTCAACGCCTGGAACCACCCTGGAAAGCTCTGCCTCGGTGTCAAGATCCCAATGCCACTGACGGCATTTAAAACGGACATCAGACGCGTCTGTGCCATCCAAAACAAGAATCTCGGGAAAAATGCTCGTCCGCTTAAAGACGTGTCGTGCCTCCGAGGCCCCTCGTTTCGGGAATTAAAAATTCTCGAAACTATCTCAAAACGTTCCCCTCGAAGCAAGGTCCGCACTGCCACTGATGGCGCGCAAAACGGACGCCCGTAGCGAAATCTACGGGCGTCGGAAATTCCAAAGGGGAAACTCCCTTAGGCCGGACCGGCCCGGTCCACCCAGTCCACCCTTAGCCTGTCCGCGGCCCGGCCGCGGGTCCGGTTCAGTCCGCCGCGGCCAGTTGGTCGTGGCCCGCCGCCACCGAACGGCCTTGACGGCCGGTCTTCCTTTTTTCGCAGCGACCCGCGTTACGCGGGTCGCGGTCACCGCACGCGGGGTCGCGCACCCCGCGGCCCCTCCTCCCTCTTCGCGCTATGTCGGCGCCGCCCGAGTCCCCACCTCGCCGTCGCCCTGAAGTCGGCCGCCTCCGCTGGCCGCTCGCCCGACCAAGCTGCCTCATGCCGAGAAGCTGCCGCCGCCTTCCGAGGAGAAGTCACCGCCGCCTGCCGAGGAGAAGCCGTCGCGCCTCGGACCATCGGAGCACCCAAACCGGCCGGAAACAATTCCAAAACCCGCAACCTTCGACGATCAACCCCGGCCTCCTCTGAGCTCAGATTTTGATTCTGAAATATGCATTGGAAAGAGGAAAAACTCTACTACACATTCATGTGGTTAGTTTGAAAATCCAACAACAATTCGAGCATAAGATTTAGGTTCAAATGAGGTGCGGGAAGGAAAAACGCAACAAGATCCTACCACGTGGGCGTTGCCCGGAGCTTCACCGCGATCTGCCGCCTTGCCAGAGCTGCCTCACCGGAGAGGCCTCGCCGGAGATGGAGGAGGAGAGGGGAAAGGTTTCTCCAGGGGGGTTCAAGGGAGAAGGGGAGGGGTGTTTGTTTATTTAAGTGGAAATTAATTAAATTTTAATTAATTAAAAACCCCCAAATTTAACCCGCGTCTGAAACATTTGGCGAGGTAAAAATTTAACCTCCCCTAGGGTAAAAACCACCTCCCGAGCACAACGGTGGTCTCGGAATTTGATTTCAAGCTTCCGTTTTAAAGTTATAAAGTTGAGCGCCCAAAGCCGCCAAATTACGAAAACGCCCCTAGGGCCATTTTTCACAGACGGCCCGCGCCCGTGAAACTTATACCCCTCCTAGGGTAAATAGAATTCTCTAAACTCAACGGTGCCCTTGGTTTTCCAATCCAAGCCACCGTTTAAGATATACTAGTGTTTCACCATTAAATGAATAAATTAATTATTTAATTTATCTTTTCCACGTTCCGAAAGCGAGCGAGGGGTCCAAACGTCCCGCGCCGACAAGTTTTATATCATTCCTAGGGTAAACACCCCATTCCGGACCCATCCATACACTCAGATCTCTGATCCGGATCCCCGTTCAGAAGTTATCCCATTTATTTAGTGTTTCCAGTGTGAACACACTGAAAATTTAATTCTGGCCACTCCGGGGCTCGGAATCGCACGCCGTATGAAGGCGCTGCTCTGGAATATCATCAAGAATATTCCAAAGTCTTTCATAGCAAAAACCGGGTTCTTACAGTTTGACAACAAATCTGTATTTCCGAGAAGAAAGGGAGAGGCGTGACTGGAGGACAAAGCTCTCAGAATAGTCGATTCATCGCTTTCCTAGTGTGCTCTAGTGCACGAGCAGGGTAACGCCAGGGGAATTGGAATTAATATGAACATATGGGAGTGGAAGGTGTGAATCACGATACCCAAAAATTCAGAACACCATAGGGATGGCATGGAAATGAAGAATAATTGTTGACTGTGTTTGAAACACAGTATCCTTATTACGTTAGCCTGAACTGGAGATAACAAATGAGGGCCAACCACTGACCATGTTTGAAACACGGGGCGTTACTCGAAATGTCATCCATTAGTCTTCTAAAATGTTGGACCAGGATAGTAGGCAATCCATAGACTGAGAATCCATAATATTAGGGGGTTCTTTTAGATGTGAAAGAGGACGAGGGTCCAAATAAATGGCATGAAAAGCGTAGAGTGTGGCATTATGGGTTGTTCGAATGGATGCCAACACTCTTGAAATTATGCCACCATAGTGAAGACACATTAGGTGGGTGCATCGGTATGATTAGGTATCATACTTAATTCCGAACATGACCTCTCTGGTAAGGACCTGGAAGGACATGTAGTTTTACATCATACCAATAAGGACGATGGACACGTAGTTTAAATGTTGTATGGTGGGGAAGATGCACATAGCTTAAAGTTCATACTACCTGGACCGAGATCGGGCCTGAGGGGCCAGAAGGATCAATGACCCTGGGGCTGGGCCTAAGGCGGAATGTCTAGGCGTCACTACGTATCCCATAAGGATGATAATCAAGCCAAACGTAGTTCTTAATCACAGCGTGACCGGAGGCCAACACTAATAGGGGAAATCATCTCTGGTAAGGGATCTAGTGCATCCCATGATTAACATAGGGCATCTTGAACTTGTTTAGGGTAGAACCATAGTTTAGTATCATGCATTGAGGACATATGGACTCGTGCAGTTTAACTTCATACAATAGGACGAAGAGTGAAAGGGAATATCCTAGGAAGGGAGTATGTGGTGCGATAACTGTAAACCTAACATGAATGAGGACATAAGGAGTATGCACCACACCACGTATTCCCGAAGGAAGTTATTTAGGTCAAGGGACTGAAAGTGAAAGTTAGGTTGGGCCCAAGGCAAAGTGCCCGGGTATTCCTACATACCCCATGAGTATGGGAATCAATCCATATGTAGTTCTGAGAGCAGAGTTTAACGTCATGTGGGATGATGAAAGGCATGTGTGGCATGGTTGTGCTAGTACATGTCCTACCATAAGTTAGGCTCGATGTGGGAAACAAGGAGTATTGATGGGACTTTCCTAACATAGTATGGCACATGTTAGGGGAGATGGGACGCTAGGTAAATGATGTCCCAATGATGTTGACCCACCTATATAATGCACCAAGATGTGTGAAGGAGTAAAGCTGAGTATGTTGGAATTCCACTTGAACATGAGGAAGTGAAAATATGTGAATCATGATGCTTGAGATCTGGACCACAATGATGGTGGCATGACAATAGGGGATAACTGTTGACCATGTTCGAAACACATTATCTGTTTCACATTAGCTTGGAATGGGGACGGACAAATGAGGGTCAACCGTTGACCATGTTCGAAACACGTGACCTATCGAAAATTTTGTCTGAGGTCCTCAGGGATGTTGGCCCAAGATGGTAGGTAAGCCAGTGTGGCATGAGACCAGGTCGTAAAGGGGGTCCCTTCAAACAAGGAAGATGATGAGAATCCAAATAACAGGCTCAAAAATTTTGGACATGGAATGAGGGAATGTCCCTGTGAAAATTCTACACTTCAGGCACTACCACAATAAATCTGAGTACGAAAACCATACATATTAGATAGAGGGAGTTGAGTCCCCCTCCAAGGACAAGGGTCCTGAGGTTGCACACTTCTAACTTAATATTTGTAGGATGGTCCATTAAGGGGGAATTGATTTAATGGATTGTGTGCAGGGCAGCGAAGTATCCAAATGTGACACGCATTTTCCATAGAGAGATATTAGTTTAGGGTCATAGAACTCAGACCATGTTGGGAAATGACAAGGGAGGCACATGGTGAGGCTATTTCAAAACCCGACGTGGATGAGGACCTAAGAGGTACTCACCACACCACATGCTCTCAAAAGTGTTCGGGCCAAGGGGATAAAGAGAGGGGCAGGATTTTATATTCTTAATGCTAGACCCGAAGACGAGACGTTTGATCGTTCCTACGTATCCCATAAGGATGGTAATCAAGCCATACATAGTTCTAGAAAATGTTGGAAAGTTTAACATCTTGCAGAAAGGATGCGGAGTGATCTTAGTTTATGGTCATAAAACTCAGACCAGAGATGGTAGGGAATGTGGGAGACACATGGTGTGGTAATTATGAAACCTGATGTGAATGATGACCTGGAGTCCAAATCACCATGTGTTCCTTGGGGAGGTTTTAGTTCGAGGGACCGAAAATAAAATTTAGGCTGGGCCCAATGCAAAGTGCATAGGCATTCCAACGTATCCCATGAGAATAAGAATCAAGGCACACGTAGTTCTAGGGATGGTACGGTAAGATACCAGTGCCAGAGATAATAAGGTCATGAGGGTCTGGCCCGTGCACCAAAATAAGCGACATTTGATAGATCTTGTTTGTCCTTTAGGATGAATGTATGTTTTTTTTGTGAAGCGATGGAACTAGGATATAAAGTCCAGGAATCACTACAAGAATCAAGTCATGTGCAGGTGTTGAAAAATGGTATGGTGTGTGACCAATACCAAGCATGATGTCCCCTCGGGTGAGGACAGCACGATGCAGTGCCGTTTTTCATCGTGCATCCAGGCCGATAATGTCACAGTTTAGGGTCATGTGATGGGACCAACCATGCACTTTAACGTCATGCATTATATACGTAATAGTTTAAAGTCATGTGGGACTAGGTAGTATAGTTTAGATTCATATGGCTCAAACATGTACAGGATAGGTGAGGTTCAAAAGTGAATGTGCACGGCGTGATAAAGCATACCCGACGTGAATGAGGACGAGGTCCACATCACACCGCGTGTGATTCCAAGAAAGAAACCTCGGGCTGAGGGTGCTAGAAAAGGTTAGAGAATATGGGGTAGGAGATACTAGCTCTCAGTTAAGCTGGACCCAAATACGAGATGTCTGAGCATTCCTATGTATCCCATGAAGATGAGAATCAAGCCATACATAGTTATTGAAAGTGTAGTTTAACATCATGCAGGACAACATACATTTTAATGTCATATGAGATAGGAGGTAGGAGGTACTAGCTCCTTGAAGGGGAGTACGTGATGTGGAAATTGTAAATCTAATGTGAACGAAGGTATAATCTCACACATGCCACATCACGTGGCCCTATAAGATATGGGGCCTAAAAGGCAGAGCATTAGAGATAAATTAGTGGAACTCAAGATGGATCCAAAGACGAGATGTCTGGGCATTCCTATGTATCCCATGAGGATGGAGATCAAGCCATACGTAGTTCTTAAGAGGGTGACGTATAAAGAGATCTTATTTTAAGGTCTTAGAGCTCGGGCCATGGAAAATCATAACTCTTCCAAGTAGTCACAGATCTCAATCCAATTCCTAATCCCACATGAGCCAAACTCGGTGTGGGAAACAAGGGAGGAAGAGGTTTTTTCCATACCTAGAACACACACAAAAGGGAAGTCAGTGAAAATCCCTAAATGACTCCTTACCATGGCTTTGTCCTCCTAATGTGCAAATGTGCACTGGGGGATCATGCCAGGAGTGTCGAAATTCCACTTGGATGTGATAGGGTGGAAAATTGTGTGAATAATGTAACCAACATTCAAGTATTGAAGGGTTTGGCTTGATGATGAAGTATAAACATTGACTGTGTTTGAAAAATAGCATCCATATCGTGTGACCTGAAATGCGAACAACAAATGAGCATCGACCACTGACTGTATTCGCAACACGGTACTTGTATCAATTTGTTGTCTAAAACCCTCAAGGAAGTTGGTCCATAATGGTAGGAGAGCCCTTAAGCCTAGAATCCATGCCATTTTGGGGTCCCTTCGGATGTGAAAGATAATGGAATCCCAAATGAAGGGGAACATGAAGCCTAAAAAATGGGTGAAAGCACGTCCAGGAAGAATCTGACATTCCAGGCTCTAAACCAGAGTACTCTTGGGCACATTGGTGGATCACCAAAGAGGGTCGAGGGACCCAACTTAAGGGAAACTGACTCAAAGAGATGAGTGTAGGGAAAGGGAGATAAGGGCACTCAGGAGAGAGAGGTACATGGTGTGGTTGTATTAACCCGATGTGAATGGGGACATAAGCCCATACCGCACTATATACTCCTCTCCTGGAAGAATGTAGGCCAAGGGGCCAAGATGATAGGTAGGTTTCTAAGATATGAGGATGGACCCGAATACTAGACATTCAGGCAGTCCTACGTATCCCATAAGGATGGGAATCAATCCACACGTAGTTCTGGAGAAGGATGACGTGCAGTTTATCCTCATGAAGCAAGGATGCAAATAAGGTCAATATACCCCAATGAGGGACATGTATGGAACAAAGAGTAACCCAATGTGAATGAGGACATAATCCCATACCACACTATACAGTCCTAAGTGAGAACTTGAGCTAGGGTCCCAAGAAGTCTGAGGGACCTGAGGCTAGACCACAGATAGAATGTCACATCTGGCTTGCAGTTTAACGTCTTGCAGTAAGGATGATGGTGATCTTAGTTTAAGGTCATAGATATCAGAATTTAGATTCCTATTTTAATGTCATATGCATGGGACAGCTGAGCGGAGAGTGAAAACCACCATGCCTATGGAAGACCACAAAGTGGAAATAATGATAGAGGAAAACTATTGACCATATTTGCAACACAATATCCGCTCTTGTGTGACCATAGTTCAGGGGAAAGTAATTGAGTGTTGATCATTGGCATAATTCACTACATGGGACTTGTGTCAATTTTTTGCTCAAAATCCTCAAGGATGTTGTCCCTTCATGGTAGGAGAGACCTTGGGATAAGCATTCATGCCATTCGGGGGTCCTTTTGGATATAGAAGGTGATGGAAACCCAAATGATGGGGCTCGTGAAGCATTGCAGGGCTGATGATCACGGGACAGAGGATAAATAAAGGGAGGGATGTCTCAATGGAACATGTGTGGCATGGATAAATATCCCAATGTGAATAAGGATGTGAGTCCATACCACACCACACAATCCCAAATGAGAACTCAGGCTAGGGGGATAAAGGGGTTGAAGGACTTGAGGCTGGGCGTCTCGGCCAACTGTAGTCATATGACCTCTCATGCGGGAATTTCCTCATCATTGCTACTAATCCCACATTAGCAATGCTTGGTGTGGGAAATAAGGAGTAGGACTTGGCTCTCCTCATCACATAAGGGTTCGACAGTTGTAATTACACTCCTGCTTGAGGCAGACCAAGGTTTGGAGAGATTGAGGGGTAGAATGAACTAATACACTTCATGCTTGGGACATATGGTGGTGGTGACAATGAAAAATTATAGTTGTTGACCAGGTTCAAAACACAACATCCACATCGTATAATTCTGAAATGGGAACAACAAATGAGCGTCAATCGCTAACCATATTCACAACGTGGGTCTTGTATCGATTTGTTGTTCAAAATCCATGAGGGCATTGGCCCGAAACGATAGGAGAGACCTTAGGATAAGTATCCTTATCATTCGGGGGCCCTTTCAAATATGAAAGATAATAGAAGCCCAAATGATGGGGTGTGTAGATCATAAATTTTCCCGTGAAATTCAAATAAATCTAGACATCATAAGAGGTAGAGATCTTCAGGGGAGAGGGATACATGGTATGGTCATGATGAACTCATCGTGAATGAGGGGAAAAGCCTACACTACACCTTGTGCTTCGACCCAATGGGAGGTCCTGAAGTTTGGGGATGGGCCTATAGAGGAAATGTATGTTTGGTCCTACATATCCCACGAGGATGGTAATCAAGACATAAGTGGTTCTGAAAGGGTTGTGCAGTTTAACATCATGCGGTAAGGATGTGGGAGTATTAGAAGAACAAGGACGGACATATGGCGTTACCTTTGTAATCTTGCCACGAGTGGGGCCAAAGAAGCTTGGGCTGAATCACATGAGATCCCCCAAGGGATCTATACCCAGGGGGTACCCAAACGAGAAGATCGTGGGGCTGGACTCAGAATGAGGCATCCAAGCATTCCTACATATCCCATGAGGATGGGAATCAAGACATACATAGTTCTTGAGATGTAATTTAACATATTTTAATATGACACATAGTTTAATGTCATGTGGTACATTTCATAGTTTAAGGTCATGTAGGATCAGACAGTTTAAGGTCATGTAGGACCCTAATGCAATTTAGGGTTGTGTGGGACCATTACGCAGTTTGGGGTCATGCAAGACCGTACAGTTTAAGGTCATATAGGACCGTGGGGACTCAAGTAAAGTATTTCTTGAGGAAATTGGAATTGGTTGGAGGAGTTATACTCTCATCATCCATGGTAACCAGTGAGTATGCACCATTGCAGTAAATCTTGTGAATGATGTAAGGTCCTTCCCATTTGGGCTCCAACTTGGGTGGTTTCCTACCAGGTATCATTGGTGCCCTCAGGGCCAATACCAAGTCACCTTGAAATAAGGATTAGAGGAAAACTTTCTTGTTGAAAGCTCTAGTTATCTTGTTCTGATGCCTTTCCAGATTGTGCAAGGCATGAAGCCTATTCTCGTCGAGCTCTTCCAACTTAGCCAGATGGATTTCAGCTACTTTATCTGGTGCTTTCTAATCATAGACAGCTATGCGCAGTGAGAGAAATTGAATCTCGATGGGAAGGATGGCCTCCTTTTTGTACACCATGGAATATGGGGTCACCTGGGTGGGATTATGAGTTTTCCTCTGATAAGCCCAGAGGGAATTGGGGAGATTTTCCAGCCAACTCTTCTTATTCTAACCAACCATTTTATGCAGAATGTTAGAGAGAGTTTTTTTGAACACCTCGATCTTTCCATTTGCTTGCACATGATAGTGGGAGGTATGGTTAGAATGGATGTTGTACTTAGCATACAATTTCTTTAGCTCAGCTGCTCAGAAGTTCATGTCATTATCGATGAGAACGCCGTGAAGGACTCCAAATCAGTAGATGATGTTGGAGTTCATAAATTCAATGATGGAACGAGCCTTGACCTCTTTGAGTGGAACTACCTCTACCCACTTGGAGAAGAAATTTGTAGGAGTCAGGATGAATCTGCACTGGTGAGATGTCGCTGGTGGATATGGTCCAACGACATCGAGTCCCCATACCACAAATGGCCAAGAGTACTTGGTGGAGTGAAGAGGCTCTGGCGGCCGATGCATGAAGTTAGCATGAATTTGATACGCATGGTACCTTTTGGTGAACTCGATGCAGTCATGGATCATGGAGGGCCCAAAATATCCCAATCTCTGGATCTGGTGAGACAGTTTCGACCCAGTTTGATGAGACCTGTAGGAACCGGCATGAACCTCCTACATGACCTGGGAAATCTCAGCTCCTTGAATGCAATGGAGGATTACCCCCATCAAACTTGCACTTATAGAGTATTTTCTCATGATCAGGGTCGTCCTGGAGGGTAAACTATAATGCATGGCATCAGATTCTCTCGCGCTCGGCCCGATCTTCAACGAGATTACCATTTTTGTGGTACTCGACAAAGGAGGTTCTCCAGTCACGATTCACTTAAATTACTTTATCCAGGGGACCTGGGGGTCCTGACGTGGAGGTGTCGGTGGTAAGGTAGCTTACCTTCAGGTTGTCATCATCACCTGGAGTGACATGAGAAATGACTCTTCAGTATGTCACATGGATAATCAGATCATCCTGTTCAGGCTCTGCAAGTGATTCAGCTAGGCCGGTCAAGGCATCAGCTCAACCATTCTGAGATCGAGGGACGTGAGTAACTTCTGGCCAAGATAGGAATTGGGCTATTATCTAGAGAGTGTGATCCAACAATGGCATGAGCTCTAGCTTTCTAATGACATAGTCACCGTTGATATGCTTGATAACCAGTTTGGAGTTCCCTTTCACATGAAAATGAGGAATGTCTATCTCAAGGGAAATCTCAAGGACAGTAATGAGAGCCTAATACTCTGCCTCATTGTTGGTGAAACCTTTTTCCAATAGGAATGAGTACGACAGAACAGCTTGTGTTGGGGTAATGAAGATGATACCCAGGCCTACTCTGTTGATCCTGGGGCCATTGAGCCTTCTGCCGGTAGGGCTCCGGGAAGCACCATCAAAGTGAATTTTCCAACACAGGATGGCTTGGTCTACCGAGAGGATTGCCTCATCAGGAAAATCAAGGTCTAGGGACTGGTCCGCAGGAGCTGGATGGGCAGCAAGGAAGTCTACCAACACTTTCCCCTTGATATCCTTCTGAGGGACAAAAATAATGTTGAACTGCTGGATAATCATTTCCCACCAAGCTAAACGGCCTGTCAACATGGGGAGCTTCAGGATGTACTTCAGCAAATCTACTTGGGACACCAACTGTACCTCATGGTGCTATAAGTAATTTCGCAACTTCTGTACTATGAATACGAGCGCAAGGCATCTCTTATCAATAGGGGAGTATCTGGTCTCCTTATTAAGGAGCATACAGCTGAGGTATTAGAGTCTATTCTTCATTTCCCCATTGTTCTTCTGGGTGATAAGGGCTCCGAGATATCTCTCTAGGGTGGTAACATAAAGGACCAGTGACTTTCCAGAGATGGGTGGCATTAATATCAGAGGCTAGAGCAGATACTGCTTTATTTCCTCGAAATCAGTCTGACACTCTTTGTCCCACTCATAGATGGTGCCTTTCTTCATGATCTGAGAAAAGGGATTACACTTGCTGGCCAAATTCGTAATGAATTGGTGTATGTAGGCTAAGTGGCCTTGGAAGCCTCGAATATCTTGAATTTTTCTTGGAGGAGACATCTGGCTAATGGACTTGATCTTCTTTGGGTCAATCTCAATGCCCATGTATCTGACAACGAAGCCGAGAAACTTTCCATAGGTGGCCCTAAAGGCACACTTCAATGGGTTCATCTTCATGTGATGGGAACGTAAGAAGTTGAACACTTTCTCGAGGTCTTTGAGATGGTCCTAACTCTAGTGATATTTGACCACCAGGTCATCTACGTAACATTCCACCAACGTTCTGAGGATTGTCTTAAATATGCGATGCATATCCCATTGATAGGTGGAACCCGCAATCTTTAAACCGAAGGGAATGACTTGGTAATAGAAAGTACCTTGTGGTGCCCTGAAGGTTGTAGACTCATCATCCTCAGGGGCCATTCGGATCTGGTTATACCCGGAGTACCCATCCATTAAGAAGAGGGCTTGGAGCCTAGCTGTAGCATCAATCAATAATTATGTCATAGGAAGGGGAAAATCATCCTTTAGACAGTGATGGTTGAGATCCTAGAATTCGATGCAAACTCTGATCTGTCTGTTCTTCTTTCTTAATGGCACAATGTTGGCCAGCCACTTGGGGTATTGGACCTCCTTAATGAAATTGGCTCTAATGATCTTATCAAATTCTACCTCAACCATGGCATTGTGAGAAGGGTGTATTTTTCTGGGAGGATGCTTGAACCTGCGATGATTTGTCGGGAGACCGAGGTGGTGGATGGATACCTGAGGATCTAGTCCTGGAATCTCATCATAACTCTATTTGAATACATCATGGTGTTGTTTAAGGAAGTCTATGTACTACTGTTTCTCCTTGAGGGGCATGGTGGCACTGATCAGTGTGGGTTTCGGGTCTGCCTCGCTACTGAGGTTCACCTGTACCAACTCATCAATCGTGGTGGAGATGTCCTATTCAAAGGTGGGGGAGAATCCTCTAAATAATATTCTTCACTTATGTAGGTGGAATCCTTAGTGGGAGGAGCTTCCTATGAGTTGGCATCTTCTGATTGGAGGCTGGTACCGGCCTGAGCAGTAGTGGACACTGCATCGGGGAACTCTTATGCTGCGAAAACCATAGAGATGAAGGATGTTGATCCAATACCATTTGTTCTTCGGCCTAAGGGGCCACGCTTGATGATATCAAAGAAATAGTGGCATGTCATCTTGATTCAGTTAATTCCATCTCGGCAAAATAATCAATTATGAAGTATTTTCATTGCCATGGGGTGTACATCCCGATACCTTATGGGAGTAGGAGGCTTTGGAATCACCTTAGCTTGGTTTGTGTAGGAGTATGAGGTGATCTTATGGCATCGCTTGGACTTGGGAATTTCCTCCCCCCTCGTTCCAAAAAAAATGAAGCATTTTCCCATTTCCAAAGTTATAGCCTCCAATTGATGGACTGGAAAGACGTATGCATCATCTAGATCTTCCCACCGGTCAGTCGCAGCCATAGCATGCTCAACCACATTAGTCTGAATCTTCTTGTCCTTGCTCTTGTAGTAGTTGGTATCCAAATAGTGGGTTCACAAGAGGCAAAGAGGGATGCATAACCTTGAAGAACACCCACTTTACCATTAAGGGAGTACTTAAGGCACTAGTGATATGATGAATTAAATGTCGCATGTAGGTGGAGCCATGGACTACCCATCAACACATTGTAGGAAGTATCCTCAGAGACAACCATAAATTTGGTGCTAGCAATTAGACCACTGAACTGGGTCTTCAAATGGATATTTCTGACCAGATTCTGATCCATCCTATCATAACCTTGGATTCTTAGGTTAGAGGGACTCATATCATCCTTGAACAATCCCATTTTTTGCAGTGTACGAGTCGGTATTAGGTTTATTCTAGAGCTCATGTCGACAAGACAACAACGAACCTCCACACCATTGAACTATCCAGTGATGTACAGTGGGAGAATTTTCCCCTATATGGGAGAGCCTTCATCTTCTCTAGAGAACAAGATGATGTACTGGAATTCAGCATTCCCGACTGCCTCAGCATGAAAGGATTATACAGTTGCTACCTCTGTCTCAAACTGGAGGGTGCTTCTTAAAGCCTCAGTGAGGGCCTCACGCATATCTAATGACAGGCGAAGGGCCTCCAGGATGGAGAGATTTTCTGGAATGCTTGAAATAATTTTGATAACATCATACTTTCGTGTTAGGCATGAACTTCTTCTTACAGGAGGTCGCTCTATGGCAGGAGGTATGGTGGGCCCTACCGGATGGGCTGGTGGCTGCGGAGTGACTACTATATGAGGTCCAGACAACTGATACTGGCCTGTAGCAAAGTGTGGCTGGTCACGGCGTGGTCGAAGTGGCTCTGCCTGATCCAATAATACAAATAGTGGTGAAGGTGGACCAGATGTCACCAGATGAGAATTTCGTGTAGACTGAGCTCTGTGCTGAGCCTGCTACCTAGTTTCAGTCGCGTGCACATCCTAGCTGGAAGTACTGACTGAGGCACTCTGATGGACCATATTTCTATGGGTCTATTTATGATGATGATGGCTAGGGATGTTGGGAGGATCTACCTGGTGCTCCTTATCGTCAGGAATCATAAAGGGATTTACTAGCTCTACGGTATTAACCGAGGCATACCCTTGACTGTCACTCAAAGAGTTTTCCACTACTGGACGGATTCTGAGAGTGATCACCATCTCTAAGGGTATGAAGTCGCTGAGAGTACGGGATGACTATGGCATTGGCAAGGGACTTTGCTTTCCCTTACGCCGCTGGTGTTTGCTCTTCTGAGAAGGGGACTACTGAGACGACAATACAGAAGTAGTAGTTGCGGCTTTTAAAGGCTCTGGATGATTTAGTCATGCAAGGATAACACAATGGTCATGGGAGACTATTTTATGAGCCATCTAGTCATCATACTTCCAGGACCCGCGGCTAAAAATCTGATGCCACTCGCCTTCGTTGTTGCTGCTGTTGTCTAGACTCACGAAGATGAATGTCACCTATGCTGGAGATGGACCTAACTGGACTATGTTGTTATCCACCTAGTCTTGAATCCAGTATTTAAACACATAGCACTATTTGAGGGTGTTCCCCAGGATCCAGTGGTAGGGGCAGTAATTAGGGCAATTAGTGAGGTTCACCTCTTCTGGCCTACTACACTCAGGAAAACGTATAATCCCCTACTCTAGGGAACTTTGGAAATAACCAGGGACTTTTGCCTCATTGAACGATGGGCTGGAGGAGCCTGACCCTAACAAGGGGTTGTAGGAGCCTTCCGAGAAGGTGTAGCTTGGTTATCTCACCTAGGCGGTGGTGGTGCATTGTGTGGGGGAACCTACCGATTCTTAGGTGGGTGTTGTTGGGCCGGAGGCTGTGCCTGGGGTGGAGGGCCTCTGCGAGGCTGTGGAGGTGTCTCCACTGGTAAAAACTCTAGTTTCCTAGGGCCTCTATTTGAGCCACTATTACAGACTCAGCCCTAGTGGCCCTTCTCACAGGGATTACAGGAGGCAACAGACGCACCTACTTAGCCTGCTGTAAGGCTTCCTCTAGGCACTAGGCCTTATCAGAGAAGTATTGGAATACTTCAAGGTAGTTCTGGTGATCAGATAGGAAACCACTTTCATATTGAAATTCCCTATGCACATCATTAGAAATAGCTCCTGAGTCAGTAGCATGTTAAGAGAGTATGTGAGTCCTTTCCACCGGGCGACAAAGTCTACAACGCACTCATCAGGCCTCTACTTGCACTTGAAGAGGTCTGCAATACTTGTATTCCGAGTGGTGGAACTGAACTATTAAAGTAATTTCCTATGGAGGTCTTCCCATCCAGCTACTGATCCGATGGGGAGCTGGATGTACCAGATGAATGCTGGCCCCTCCAACATCTGTACAAAACACCGGAGTTTGGTGGATTTCTGCTACGCTGGAGTTCCCAACATGGGGTCACACCTTGAGATAAAGTGGGTCAAGTGCTATGGAAGGTCCCTTGTCCTGTTTATGGGGGAAAATGTGGGATTCCCAAAACCTGGGGGTGCTGGAATATCATCCACCCATGCTGGGTATGTCTTGCCATCAGGCAGGATTTCCACCTGTCAAGTCTCTAAAGCTTCGAGGCAGGCGATGAGTACCACCATTGGATCATCTGGGCAGGGATTCCTATCTTGATGGGGATCCCTAACCACCAATGCATTGGTAGGTTCTTCAACACAATAAACAGTCCCAGCGGCTCATGGAGCAGCTGGTGGAATGACCAGTGGAGCAGCTGGGGGAATCCAAGCTGGGTCCTGAGAATTGTCACGCCGTTCAGAAGGATTTGGTGACACATATCGTGCCCTCTTGCCATAAGTTCCAGCCTCAACCCTGTTTGTGTGGGAAGGATGGTCAGGGTCACCTGGGGGAAATTTTCCAAGGGGATTTTGTGCCTGCCCCTACTACCCTAGCCTAGGATCACCGTAGTCTGGTTGTCGATCTGTAGTGCGTTCAGCAAGGAGTTCGTCGACCACCTTCTTGTGTTTGGCGAGTTGCTGACACAAAGTGGATTTTTCATGGTCATCTTCTGCCTTATGCACTGATCCAGATGGGTCGGAGGATTTTACGGCTCTGAGGAGTTACTTTCCCTTGTTGGGATTCTGGCTAAGGACTAGTGTCTCGGTGGAACGAGAAGACCCAGTAGATTTCTCTGCTGGTGAGTGAACCTTCCCAATGGATCCAGTAGTTGCAGCACTCCCTTATGGGGTAAGTCCCCATCAAGGAGCTCCAACTCATTCTATCCCTCTGATAGGTCATCCATGTTAACCATGACCCTTCCTGGAGGCATATCCTCTATGTCGCCTGGAAAATCGGGTTGGCTCCGGATGGAACAGAAATGGAGGGCCACGTACTGCCCCTATCCACAAATTTGAAAATGGGGAGAAGCCTCCTTGATTATCCTGTAGATCACTTTAAAGCTCTGGATGCATTTTTTTTGGAGGGTCTTATGGAGGCATAGTGACTCAGGGCGCTGGGCCACAGGGAGTGCGGCCAAATAAACCAAACAGCATTGTCGGACGATGTCTTCAAAGTGTGCTTGACTCTTGGGGTAGGTCACTCATTGATGAAGAAGACGGAAATGGGTCACCTAGAGGGTCTGGAGAAATCATCCAACCTCCTCCTGGGTGAGCACTTTTGGTGCCCTAAAATTTGGTGCTACAACTGGACAAAACATCTCGGGGAAATGGTCTGTTGTGAGGATATCTCACAAGCTCCTTGGTCCAGATTTAGGGTTTGTCCCTTCATTGACCCACTCATCTATTGGAGGTGGCTAGGGAACCAGTAGTGGTACTGATGCAGACCACTGAGATGGCAGGTCATCCGGTGGAGAATACAGTGAGCGAGTTGACAAACCACCGCATCTTGGGCTATCCTATGAAGAGTGTAGTGACTTGGCCACCACATCACGGTAAGACGGGCTAATAACCGCAGTTTATAGTGCAAGTAATATGGCTTATGGTGATGGGTTACGCTGCTGCTTGTCCACCATTGATCCCTAGAATAGCTCTCTGTGATCTCTATTTGAGGTAGAGAGTGCTTCTGGTGATTATTGTGGTGATTGCATGGTCGGAACCTATGGGGTTGCTAAATGTTCGTCCTCCAGGATGTACCTGTGGAGGGATGAGGGGATTCGATGGACCTCACATTCTAGAATTATGAGGCTGATGCACCTTTTTCCTGCCCCATCCTTTGACACGGAGGATCTAGACGAAGGTTCTATCACTAAATCATATTCCGCCTCAGAATCCAAGAAGCAGACTGGTTTGATCACGGTCTAAATATTCTCAGCATACTTTTTATGGCGGTGGCGACCCGCCCTCCTGCCTTAGGATGGTTCTTTAGGACAGGGTATATTTTCAGCATGAGGAGGACCTTCAACCATACTGGTGTTGGGGCGGGGAGGATTTTTTCCCAAGTGAGTTGGGGTGTGAGGTGCACCTGGACAGATATCAAAGGGAACACAGGGAGGACCTCTGTGTCCACCGGCTGATGTGAAGAGGGGACCTCTGTGGGAAATTATAGAGTAGTTAGGACCTCCACTAGAGATGATAGGAGCACGGGTAGTACCTCCATGCTTACTTCCCTTGGAAGCGTTAGTGCGAGGAGTGTCTTTGTACTGGTCAAGCCGAACACGGGTAGGACCTCTGTGCTAGGTGCTGGTGAAGTGAAGCTGACCTTCACTCCTCTGATTGCTAAGGCGAGGAGGACCTTCTTCAGCTGATTTAAGGACATAGGGAATCCCCCCATACTGTAAATTGATCATATGCATAACATCTCCATATCGGTGGTCCGTGGTAGGAGGAATGACCCTATACCCAATGTAATGAGCGTGGGAGAGGCTTCCGTAGTGAGTGTCACTACCGTGGGGAGGAACCTTGTTCGGATTGAAGGTAGCATGGGGTGGACCTTCATGCCGATATTGGAAGTGAGGAGGACCCGCGTTCTCCATGGTGGTGGTATGGGGAGGACCTCCGTACTGAGTGTCGCTGTCGTGGGTCGGTCTGCGGTGGGTGCACCCTGCGTCGGCAGTCGAGAGAGTCGACCCAGCTTGCCCGTGGGGTATTTGAGGCCTCGATCCAGGCTGGGTATATAATTTTACATGATTAGTGTGCATAAGAGGCTGATAATACACGTCGGCGGTGGCCCAGGACATAGTAGTTGCTGACGTCGACACCCCTCGGTGGGCATCCTCATCAGCATGTGCCCAACGCTGGCGTCGGGTCAGCCGGACTGGGGCCAATGGTGCGGGTACATAGCTTACCTACTCTTCAGCCCATGGTACTAGGTGGTGGTGGTGGCATGTCCTAGTGGGGGCCCCTGGAATGGGATCTCGGTCGGGCTGGCCCAGACATCCCCTACCTCATCGGCATAGGGGAGGAAGTCGTCAAGACATTCTGGGGAGAGGCTCCCAAAACAATTGTACATTGGTATGGGGAGAAGTGGCTCCCTACTCGGCCCTTGGGGGCGGCGATGGTGATGAGTCATAGATTCCTCTAAATCTTAGAGAGCCATATCCCAAGTCAAGATGATCCCCTCCTCCTCGTATCGGCGTACGAGATCACTTATCACCTTTCGTTGTACAAATTCATAAGGGAAGATGGGGAGTGTTTGCCCAGCAGTTGTGGGTATGGAAGCCATAGTAGAAGTGGTTGAGCCACGCTGGATTTCTACATTGGCATTTCCCCTTCCCCTGCGTCGGTGGGAGGGTGGCGATCGGATTCCTGGTGCAGCATCTTGGTTTCTTGAAAGCATGGAGATTAAACCATTAGTGCTGAAACAAAGAAATAGATATCCAGTTCCCCAACGCCATTTTGTCTCCCATGTCTCATAAGAATGATCCATACTGACAACGTCACAGACTGGGATGTCCAACATTTAACTTCCCCAACTTCTGGTGAGTTTCACGCCAGGCCTGCTATTTGCTCGGCGGGACCCGGCACCGGATAACTGGATCTAGTGATATGCTAATTCACTGATGTCTCGAACGCTACTAATCTTCATATTGAGGAGAATAATTTCACGCCAGGTTCACCATTTCTATTTCCGACACTTTCGTCGGGGCGCGCACATCCGTCTGTTGAGGACGCGCAGCTGTTGCCCCAGATTCCCACTTTCCAAAGGTGGGTGGCATCCGTCACTTATTCAAGGAAGTTTGCTCCTTGATCTAAACGGGATGATGGGATGTCAGTTCTTCCTTCCGTGGATTCCTCCTCGAAACTCATCACCTAGTATGGTTCTCCCTTATAGACTAATACGTTGTTCCTGAAACTCTTCTCAGTGCCATTTCTTCATGGATGACGGTTAATTACACTGCTTCTGTCGGGACATTCCAAGGGGTACGGTCAGGGTAGCAACCTTTGGTTGTGGGAGTAGTCACGTTGGACATCACTGGCATGTCTGGATGCTAGAACACTAGTTCATATGGGTTTCTTCCACTTATTATAGGGCTTCTCGAGGGCACAGAATCTCGAGGCATCCCACATCGAATGCGAGGAATTATATGTCATAGGCATGTATCTAAGGTTTTCCTCATCTTCCCATGTTTAACACAGGGTATGTCGCAAGTTTAACGTCTAGCAGAGATGGATCTGACTAATCAGAACACTAACTAGAGTAGATCAGATGGGTGCAACCCCTGGAGGGAACACTGATGTCGAGGATAATATGTGGTTAGTTACCTAGTTACTGCTAGGAGTAGTGAAGAGGTGAATTGGAATGATCTCACCAGGATGTGGTGGCCTGGGTAAGAATCAAGATGGATAATGGATGGTTAAGTGAAGTGGATGGAAAGTGGTATGGAGTCGACTTAAGGGTGACAGTGATGTTGGGATTGAGCCTCAAAGAGACCTCCTACATATCCTTGTGGTAGGGAATCAAATTCCACATAGTTCAGGATGGGGGTATAGAATTGGGGTGTGCGTAGAGGATAGTGACCCGATGATATATTGGGGCTTACGCGTGGTTATCAGCCTAAGGTTAACCTTACACTACTAGGGAGAACCAGGGATATGGGTCCCAATAGAAGGGACAACAGTAGCTTACCTCTGGGTTTGGGTTGACAACGGCTTACCCCTGACATGGAATCACAATGGCTTACCACTGTGTGTGGTCCACAATGGCTTACTGTTGGGTAGGGGATCGCAACGTCTTGCCACTGGATAGGGTCACAATGGCTTACCACTGGATGGGGTCACAACGGCTTACCGTTGGAGTGGATCACAACAGCTTACTGATAGATGGGGTCACAATAGCTTACAGTTAGATGGGGTCACAACGGCTTACTGCTGTATGGGGTTGAACCTCAGGGACTCTTCCTACATACCTTGTCTAGGAGACAAGGATCAAAGCCCATGTAGTTCAGGAGGGTGGATGCAGTTTAACGTCGTACAGGAAAAAAAGGTGGCATGTAGTTTAACGTCATGTGGGACGAAGGTTGTCCGACGTGAAGGGGGTTAGAACCAATGGTTGTTGGTCTTGAACCTCAGGGAGGCTTCCTACGTACCTTGCCTTGGAAAGCATCAAAGACCACGTAGTTAAGAAGGGGTGTGAATTGATGTGAAGGGGGGTCATAACCAAAGGATGGTGGGCTTGAACCTCAGGGAGGCTTCCTACATACCTTTCCTTGGAAAAGATCAAAGACCATGTAGTTCAGAAGGGGAGTGTTTGGGGATTACACTCTAGGCTTCCTAGAGAGGATGTCATGGTCGATGCTCACTCTAATCCCACGTGAGTCATGCTCAGTGTGAGAAACAAGAGGCGGTAAATTCCTGATGATCACACCATGTAATTTACATCTGTGGGAAGTGGAATGGGGGCTTACACGTGGTTAGTGGCCCAAAGATGAAACAGGGGCTTATGCGTGGTCCTCAACCTGGGGAGATGGAGATTGGGACTTACTTCAGGATGGAGGCCCAGTGGAGACAAAGCCCAAAGGGAGAGGGATTTTTCACCGAAGAAAGGATGGATCTAGTGCCCATCCCCCCTCTCTAGTCCTTGTCACCGAGGAAGAGAGGAGGAGAAGGGATGCTACCTCATGTAAGAAAAGCTAAGGGCTTACACCAAGGTGGTTTCCCTTTCCCCGCAGATAGACGCCACTCCAATAAAGAGGATCTCATTCCATGTGAGGAATGATTTCACTCCCATGGAGACCAGTGGGTGTGCAGAATTTCCAAGGTGGGGAAATCCATATACGGTGCATGGGGTGAGGTCACAGTTTAACGTCATGTGCTGAGGATGACTACGCTTTGTAGTTTAACGTCCTAAATTTCAGACGAGGTGGGTTCACTCTTCACCCCTTAGGACTCACATAACTGATACCTCTCACCCCTTGGGGAAGGGAAGGTATCAGCAATACCATGGTGAGGGGGTGTTATGGAGTGATCAATTGAGGGGTCCATGTTAGTGTGGCTATGCAAATAAGTAATAGTTATTACCGTGCCTATGTGAAGAAGAATAAGGCGAAGTAATGCAATGGGAAGTACCGCCCAAGGGACTTTGAAATCACTTCATGAAATCCTAGAGGGTCACACGGGAAAAAGAGTTGTGGAGTAAAGGTGTTCATAGGTAGAAGCCTCGTGAAGCTCTAGTGCTCCATGCAGTGGAGGAGCTTCACAAAGGGTTATGCTTCATGAAGTGGAGTGGCCTAGCCTAGAAGTATGACATGGGTGCATATGGAATGTGCTTTGCGAAGTGGAAAGGCATTCGCGAAGTAGTGCTTCGCGAAGTAAGGGTACCTTGCGAATCATATCATTAAGAAGCAATGTGCTTCGCGAAGCACGGTGACCCTACCATAGCATATGGGTCACATGTTCATGGAGGGTAATTCGCGAAGCATAAGTGCTCCGCGAAGACCCGAGTCCCCTTGGGGATCCACTTTCTTCATGGAGGCCCATGGGCTCCGCGAAGGGCATCCCTCCTTGAAGAGGGTCTAAATTCAAACCAAGGGAGAGGCACATCGTGATGCTAAACTACCTTGAAGAGCTCATGGTTCACAGAGCAGAGATTGCTTCGTGATGTGGGAGCTAAGAAGGTGAAAGTTCATAGGATCCGTCCTTTGGACTCGAGGGGAGCCCGATATTTATAGGCAAGAGGCGCCATGAAGTAGAGCCCGCTCAGTGTGAAGACATAGCTTGCTCTACGGAGGGTTCGTGAATGTCAAATGGATCTGTGAAGCATCCCTCCTCCTTGATCCATGGTGGGTTTGCAAACGTCAAATAGGTTCACGGAGCATCTCGCCTCGTTGATCCGTGGCGGCTTCGCGAAATTCAAATAGGTTCGCAGAGCATCCCACCTCATTGCTCCGTAACAGGTTTATGAACGTCAAATGGGTTCTTGGAGCATCCTGACTCCTTATACAGCACTGGCTTCATGAAGGAGGAGCTTTGAGCCGGCCACAGGGACATGGAGGCTCCGCAAACAGGCCTCGCGAGGCCACTCCTAATGCTTTCTGTTTGTTCTTGTTCTTCCCAAATTTTGGTGCCAACAGTATTTATATTACTATGGTTAAAATAAAATAATTGAACAAATGCCTTTATTATTATTTAATCCTAGAGAAACCCCATGTCAAATAATAATAGTAATATTATTATTTCTTGACACATGCTTATCTTGTGAATTATAATTAAATATTATTTAATTAAATAATATTCAATATTATCATTTCTCACTAGACCATTAAACTCGGTTCTCCATTCCTCTACAATATTTATCAGTCCTTGAATAATTTCTATTTATTTATTAACTAAATATCATTACATTATTCACTAATAAATAAATATATATTATATTTACTAAACAGAAAATAAATATTTATATGCAGTCAAGAATACATGAATAATTATTAAACCACATACGGGAATAATATTTATTCAACCTGTTAAATAATAAAAAAATAATATATTATTTAACTGATATTCTAGACACACTTAGTGTGTGACCCTCTATGCTTTTTTCTCAGTGGATCTAGGCAAAGCAACCTAAAGTCCAAGGTTAGCATCTACCAACACGTTGAGGCACTATAGAGAAAGAAATTATTTCCAAAATGACATTTCACCTCATACGAATGCTTAGCATATAATATAATCTATTTATCACAGTATCTCAAATTGAGGAGTTTTCATGCCAATGTCATCAACCTATGTGATGAATTATCTCTTTCTTTGATTTTCTAGAAATAGAACTTGCCTATTGATCACCATAGACATGGATTTATTTAGGATATATAATTTCTATCAAAGCGCCTATGATATTAACTTTTGTTAAATGATATAAGGGATAAATTATTTCTCACATTATTCATTAATGCAATATTATTCATGATGCACCCAATGTATCTTACCTCACCGTGAATATATGTCGTCATGGTTTTCATCAATACATTTAAGTGTGTGACTCATAATACTCATTAATAATAATATTAAAGTATAAAGACTAATACAAATTTCCACATATAGTAATATAAAATGACACGTATGAATGTGGATTTCCTACTGACAGGTCTCGAACTCATAATATCCTACTAGATATTACCAAGGGTGCACACCATGAGAAGGTGTCTCAAATTCATATGAGTCTCCACACTTGATAGATTATATCATTTGTGTCCTTTAAATGGTATCTTTCGGATATATAACATATATTCAAGAATTGTGTCGTAGCACTTCTGGGTTCTCATCATAGTGGGGAATTGTTATGACCTTTTAGTGTGACAGCTACTCTTAGGACATTATCACATACTATGTCACGCAGAAGAACAATCATGGTGTGATAAGTAGTTTATAAATATTAAAACAATGAATACATGTTTATCATAAAGTAAAAATAATTTGGTTATAGGGCACCAACTCCAACATAATACACATGAGTCAGAATTAGAAAAATTGATTTTTATAACATTCATATTCAAAATCTCAAAATGATTCTCCTTGAGAACACTTGACATGACCCAACCCACCAGAATCATGTCCAAGCTGATGGTAGATGAGTGTGGCACCCCAATCCCACCTCTAATAAGTTAGGAGTTGGTTTATAGCACTGAGTAAGCATATATCACAATATAGGAGGCCTTAGCCTATAAAAACCTTCAATGGATATATATTTTTAATGCATAAAATAACCAGCATAAAATATATATATATATATATATATAAACAATTAAATTTTGTAAAACTAATGCATGAGATAACTATTAAGATCTATTATACATGATCCATGATGAAAGGGGGTGAGATATGTGCCCAACAGACAAGATGGGAAAAAATAACATAAGCAACTAAGATGAAAAGGGACTCATAGTAAGATCTCTCCAAACATGATCATCACCAACTACCATCATCCCCTTGGTACCAATATATTTTTTGACAACACCGCATCCATGAAGGTCACCACCAGACATAAACTCCGAACAATACACGTCAACTCCATATCCACCAAGACCATCACTAAACTTTGAATCATCTACATAGACAAAACACATGTTGACACAAAACTCACACAAGGGTGAGTATAAATATATACAGTAATACACCCTCAAACCACAAATAAAGGGGGAAAATAAATAGTCATATCAAACTCCTAGTTCTATAGGGTAACCTAGAGGAAGTCGAAGAAGGGTCTAGATATGCTCAAACATCAGCAGTCTCGGAGACAAAAAGGAGTCCCGATTATTTTGTATCCAACCCATATACACAAAGAAGTCCCAATTATTTTGTATCCAACCCACGAATGATCAAGCCTCATGATAAAATATAGATTCTCTAAAATATTGAAAGGCCCGTTAAGCTTGATATTGATAACCCAGTCATTCATCACATCATGAAGGTAGACCAGGGGATACCTGAGGAGTCACTAGACATGAAGCATCTAGTTTTCTTACCCCTTATTCCACACCATCCTCACTCCTCGCTGAGGTGAATGCATTAGACAAGGGGTTACCATACCCTACCGTCCACGCAGCCTAGTCGTAGGAAAAAATCAGGTCACAAATCCAAGAATCTGAACTTCCCATATCCAGCAACCCACACAATCTCTCTAGAACTATAGTAGAGGATCCCTTCCCCAATTATCTAGGGGGAATACTGACTCTAGTGGAGGATCCTAGCCCCGACTGAGCCCTTATATGGGGGGAATACTGACTTTGTAGATAGAGGATCTTGTGTTTGAGTATCTAGGGGGATATTGACCCTGCCATATCTTCATATAGAGAATATCATGCCCTAAACAATACATAACAAATAGGGGGGATAACTGACCATATCTTATAGATAGGTGGGAAACCCACACCCTAACACAACTACACTGCCAAGAAGGGTTTGTAACCCCCATGAACACTTTGTTCATCATGTCCAAACCCAATCACCACCCCTTCAGTGATAAATTCAAAAAACTATCTATTTCACCATGAAAAGAACCTCATATGGGTGTACGGACCATTCCATTATGATATATGTAGGAAAATGATCAATATAGGCTATTTTTATTGAAAATGTGTAGCAAATGAAAAATATGCATTTCACCATCACACACAAGAGGCTCTATATGATGGTACTTAGAGCTCATGATACTAGTTGAAATCATGTATCACGTATTGGTATTGAATATTTTGTCTCAATGTCTGGATCGCAATATCAGAGACAGATCGTCAATTTCACATCATGGTAAGAAGATACCACCAATCGATGGTGAGAGACCCAAATACAAGGGTCGCCCCCTTCGCACCACGACCAACCGATGTACCCGTATGACCGCCCTTATTCGTGTTGATCTACTCGCACCAAATACCTCCACTTTCATTGATGATCTCCTCAAGTACACACCACTAAACTGAAGATGTTTTCCCTAAATCCCTACACCACTACTATGGAAGCACCTTCAGAAGCCACCTCTGCAATCACCTTCAGCTCAATGTTCATTCATACATGATCCCTTAATTGTTCACTCCCTCACTGTCATCATCCAATGATAAGGTTGGTGGTTTCTTAATCTTCACATTAAGGAATAAGAGATAAAAAGGGAGAAGAATAATTTCAGACTTTTCCTTCATCGACCCACCATTGATATCACACAAATCAACAAGAATAGGGGAAACAATTTCTACTCAAAAATTCATGCACTAGAATCCAATTCAAGAAAAAACAATAAATTAATCTGACAAAGAATTTTCATGAAGAACAGAGTCAAAATGAAATAATGAATCCTACTTCAGTGTTGAAACGTCATTGTTTTATTTGTTCCTTCAATCTAGTGTAGAATTCACTCTATAACTCTGAATCCCTTGATCTCATCCAGCTTACTCTCTCTCAAGCTAGGATTCATGAGACTAAACCTAACTGAAGGAGGTTACAGGTGAATTTATAAGTGAGTGGGTGATTAAGGTTTCATAATTAATTAATTAATTAATTAATTCACCAATATTCCCACCCATGACAATCAAACTCGTAGTGGGAACTAACCCATCATTGGACTCAATGAAAATCTCAAGTTTCTCATTATGGATTCGTTTTGAAGGAAAAGAGAATTTCTCTAGAATGTGTGCACATTGGCTAGAAATAATATTTCTATGCTTGATATATTTTTATCGAGACTCCATCACACCCACAATTTTTTATTGTCTAAGGCTGAGGTAAACACAAAATATTGGAATCAACAGAACCATTGGATAATTTTTTTGAGGTTTTCTACTAGATTGAATTCATCATTTTACCCTAGAGAAGGTCCTGGGACTCTGAAACCCAAAATTGACCATACTTATCAATCAAGAATAGCTCAAGTCTCTGCAACACTTATTAAACTTTGATATCAATCTTTCAAACTATAGGTCCTACCTATAACAGATCATAAAATGGTTTTCATGATGCATGTCATAATCTATAATAAGATATATTTTTAGGGTGAGTTATTATGTTTTATATAGAATTAGTAAGGATTTTTATTTAATATACTCCAACTAAAATGATTATGTCATACAATATATCAATTAATAGGTTAGTATCCATATTTTTCTAAACATTGAGTATATTTTGATGTTTCTCTCAAAAAATTAGTGATTTGGGAAGACAATCACATCAATCATATCATATATAACTCTTGGATGATTGGGCTTGATTGTCCAAATTCATCATATTTATTCTCCTAAACTACATTTCTCTAGTTACATAACTTTAATGGTTAACCAACCAAGTGTAACCAAATTCTCACTATGGGATGTGGTTACTTAACTTTCAGGGTAAATCACATCCTTCGTACCTTGCGCAAGATAAATCCATGGGTGTCTAACATTGAGGATTACCTAAGCTGGATGATCTAGGTATTGAAATGTGATTGTTTTGGAAGGAATATCATGCTTAGTATTTTGAAGGGTTATCTTAGTATCACTATTTTCATATTTGTATCATCTCACCTCATAAAATCCCCATATATGTATGCTTTTAACACTTATTTTAATATCTTATACATTCATCCAAATTAATATTTTCCTAGGATATTAATGTATAAAACCTTAAACAATTAATTATTTGTGATAATTAGCTAAAAATAAAAGGTATTTATATCTATATATATCCAAAGGTATCTCGCATATAAGTTACATGAAACTTTTTCATGATGAGGTTTAGAATCATATGAGATAAAAAACTACTCAAAATCATGTATCATGCGATAAGTAGTCAACCTACACCTTTCTAAAACAAATCCTAAGCTCCTGGGTCATTAGAAAGTCTGGTATAAAGTCTCACTATCCATAGATCAATACCTAAGAAAGACCTTAATTAAAATACAATCATAACACCTAATATACATAAAAATAATCAACCTTTATAATTAAATTTATAACTAAATAAAAAATAATAGTCTTTTTTGAAAAAAACTAAATATTATGTCATACCTAACATGTGACTCTTATATGAATGTTATGAAAATTATAATAATCCATTTAAACACTTTAAATTAAATCATACCAACATTCATAATATAAACAATTTATATACATGAATATTAAATAAGGCATTGAATAAATAATAAATTATTTAAATATTTATTATAATGTATAACAACTTAAAAAAATGATAAATTCAATCAAAATAAATTTTGGATATGGTCTAATTTCATGTGGATTTGACACAGGGCAGAAGGGACCACACAAGGGAAGGTTTTTTTAAGTAGTTTTTTTTCAAAAAAACACATTGAGTTACCCTCCACCATGGTGTGGTTCTTGGTGTGTGGAGATGGGTTTCTAAATGATTATTATTCCATGTTTTCTATACATAATTTGTTTTAGGTGTGGGTTTGTTCAACGGTCATGTCATTTTAGTCATTTTAGGCATGGGACATGCTTTGGGTTACTCTTTTCTCATGATGTCATTTTTGCATGGAAATATAACTCCCATACACCATGTCCATTTTCAGTCAAAACCACAATGTTAAAAATATTATTTTAAAATGATATATCTTTATATAAAAAATCATGGTGTGTTTCCATAACCATGAAAATTTAATAAAAAAATAACATAAACCATAATGTGTTTAAATACACCACATTCTGGTTCTGGAAAAAAATTAACGAACTTTAATTTTTAATTTTCATCTTATTGAATATCCATTGGAAATTTCTCTAATACCACTAAAAGGTTTTGTAGGAAATCTTTATACCCAAAATGAAATTAAATAAAACACAAAATTCAACCACAAGATCTATCAGGGGAGGAATGGTAAAATGAAATGAAAAATAAAATATATGTATCTTACTATTTGTTGGTCTCACCAGGTTAAATACCCTTATAGGGGGAGAATTGGGGTATAATGGATTAAAACAATATCCTCTCTTGATCTTGTTTCATCATTAAGAAAACTATTTTCTCTCTTCCTCTCACATAAATATATAAACTGAAATGAAATCATGCAAGTGACATTGTAATTTACTTGGTTCACCCTAACCGAGCTAATCCAAGGAGAATACAAAGTCAATGTGCCAATATAGTGGAAAAACTAAAGTTTATTTTTGTTATAATGTTCAAAGTGGACTCACTATCCCTCCTAGTTTACAACTACTCACTTGTTGAAATCTCACTACTCTCTCTAATGAAGTGTACTCTTTGTTCCTACAATAAAAAACTTCTAATAAGTTGAATCACTTTTGATTACATCATAGTTGGTGTGTCATGAAGCTCTTCTATCATACAAATGATAAATTCCAATTTATCATACAAATTTAAATCAATTCTCTTTAGGTTCACACAACTTACTTTCATGAAAACTTTTCACAACTTTCATGAAATTTCCACACTTTCACGCAACTCCACGCTTTCACGCAACTCCACACTTTCACAAAACTATACACTTTTTCAAAACTCACCAAAATTTTTCTAAAGTGACTTGTTCATGAAAACACAATCATCTTTCTTCACACAATTTATTTCCATGTAAATGTCTTCACACAAGAAGTATGTTCGTGTAAGTCTTATGAAAAACTAGAGCCCTAAGATTTTATCTAAGTCATGATCACTCCAAATGATGAGGTAGAAGTCTATTTATAGGTGTGTTCAATCATTAATTCAACTTCCCATGACAAAAAAACCTAACAACTTCATTGAATATTTTCATATGCAACCGTCTATCTTCTTACAATTTCACTTATGCATGCACCTAGTTCATGCAACTCCACTTCTGTGAGTTTTCCGAACTTACATGAAACACTTTCCTTTATATATTTTTTAATGAGGCAGGTTTGAATCATAATGTTTGTACAACTTTAAACTTTCATGAAAAACCTTCCTTTGCTCCATTTTTCTACATAGCTTTGATCATATTCACAAACAGAAATTTGGAAAACATTGAGAAACTTTGTCACCTTATATGCACAACTTATTGGAAAACATCTAACCTCCTTTGGAGCTTTCATACCATTTCCTAATAAATGTTTCAATGTCTACATGGTTTTGGAACTTCATCAAAAAATGCACTGAAACTTTTTCAATTAGATTTTTCAATAAACAAAACAGCCCAAAAACCTCAAGAGGGAAGCGAGAGGGATTTTTCCCTAACAATATTCCCCTTTGGGTTTTTTGACAGCACTCCAAATCCACTTTAAAAAAAATTTGAAAAAAACTTGTGCACCTTATTCTTTAACCATAATTTTCACTTTACGACTCCATACATCAATCAAAGACCTAATCAACATGTGTTCTAAGCCCACATGATTCAAAATCAGCATGAGAAACAAGATAAACATGCAAATTTTATCAATGGATCACTTCTTTCTCAATACCAAATATTTAAGGATACCATTTATTGAAACATGGTCAATTCTGGAGATCACCTATTAACCTACACTTTTTTAAATGATTTCATCTCATCATGAACTCAAAGGTCACACCTTTTGTGATTTTTCATCATAGATAGAATACCTTTAGCGTCATTATAATTTACTACTCCCATGGTATCCTTGTTCCCTATGATTCAACATAAAATTTCTCTCCCCCTTTAACAAATTTACTCTACCCTATAGTAGGTTTGAGAAATCTCACCCCCCCCCCCTTCATTTATTTCTCCCCCTTTGCCAAAAAACATAAAGGTCACTCCTCTATGTTCTGAAATAGAGAAAATAACATTTATTAGCACATGGGGAAATTTTGAACACGTCTGGGGAGTGGTAGTTCAACATACACACTATTTAAGTGTGGGCATCGATTGGACTCTTAAAGCTAATTGATACCTTTCAAGTGATTCTTTATTTAAGGCCTTTGTTAAGATATATGTGACCTAGAGTTATATAGGAATAGACTCTAACTTCACCAACCAATGATCCACTTTTTACTTTATAAAGTGATACTTGATTTCAATTTTATTTTTCCTTGAGTGATGGATTGAATTTTTTCTAATATTAATATCACTTGAATTATAAAAATTAATTATAATTAGATACTCCACTTCAACTCTCTTGTATTCAAGTTGTTACTTCATCCACAATAATTATGTGCAAGCTTGAGCAGCTATAATATATTCATCTTTTATAGTGCTTAATGGAAGTCAAACTTATTTCTTATTATGAAAAGAAATGCACAATCTGCCAAGATAAATGCATTGCTTTATGTTGAATTTCTATCATCTTCTAAATCGGCTCAATAATAATCATATATCCCAACAACTCTTATTGAGATATTTCATTGCACAGTAAACTAAAATACATTATACCTTTAATATACCATAGTATTCTTTTCACTATAAGAAAGTGTATTTCTTTGAGATTTATTTGATATTGTGTCACCTAACGTGTGGAAAACACAATATTGAGTCATGTATCCATTAAATAAAATAGGCACTTGATGATCTATCTATATTTTGTTCCATTGACCACTTTGACATCATCATCACTTGAAAACTTCCTTCGGGTATCAACAAGTGTTTTCATCTTCTTGGAATCCCCTATTACAAACCTCCTTGGAACCTCCTTATCATATTTATATTAAGAGATGAATGTAACATGCCTCCTCATATCACCTATAGACCAAGGAAAATTTTCAATTCTCCAATAATTGATATTTTGAACTCGCACTTCATAAATTATGTGAACTATTTTCATTGTGCTTTTTTCGATCCACTAAAGATTATATAGTCAATATATATCATCACTATTATATTTTAATCACTATCATTGTTTACATATATATTTTAATCAACTTCACATTGTTGAAAACTAATCCTCCTCAAGTATTGATCCACAGTCTTGAATATCATGCTCTTGGTGTATGTTTTATCACATAAAACATCTTTCTTCTGCTGAGAAACTTTTTTCTCGTCTTCATGAACAAAAAATTCATCTGGTTGTTCAATGTATACTTATTATTTCAAAACTCCATTTAGAAATATTGACTTGATATCCATATGGAATAGCTTTAATTTACTTTACACTATTATAGCTCTGGATAGTTGAATTGCCTTCATCCTTTCCATGAGTGAAAATGTTTCATCTACATCGGTTCCCTTGATTTTGGGGTATCCCTTTCACATAAATCATGATTTGTTTCAAATCACCTTGTCATATTCATTCAGTTTGTTATGGAAATGCATTTGGTCCTGATGAAGTTCTTATTTGTTGGCCTAGAAATAGTCTCCCAAGTTTGATTCTTTTCAATTTGGTCAATCTCTTCATACATTTATTGAACCCAATTCTCATCTCTAGAAGCTTCTTCAAAACACTTTGTCACTATCTAAGATAAGAAAGATTTTTTTTGTAGAGAATTCATTATTCTTGTCTGTACTATCATTGTATGATCACCAATGATATTTTTTCTATCAATTTTAGCTTGACTCTTCAATTTATGTACAGATATAGGTCTAGCTTCATCCTTCTCATCATAAATATCTTCTTCTAAATTTACCATGACCCCTTTCACTCCCCCTAAAATTTTTACCTCCTTATAACTTTAATATAGAAAATTCCCACCGTTTTGATGAATATTATGTTTATTTATCACTAAAGTGACATCATTACTTTTGAAAAGATGTATTAGCCTCTTATTGAAGCATTTGAATGTTTTTTTTATTTCCTGAGTGGCCAAGGAAAATTCCTTCATCTTCATGATACTCAAACTTAAAGTGTTTCTCCTTATTAAGAATGAAACACTTACATAAAAATATTCAAAAGTAATTCAATGTCATATTCTTCCTATACCACATCTCATATGGAGTTTTTTATTCCCCTAAAAATAGAAAAGATCTGTTAAAAATTTAGATTGATGTCATGACTACTTTCTTTAGAAACTTATCAATAGGTATTTCTTAATAATAATTGTTCTAACAATGTTGTTTGTGATCTGGTTTCTCCTCTCAACTACACTACTTTTCTAAGGAGTTCTCACTGTTGAGACTTGGTGATTCATCCTATTCTTTTTGAGATAATATTCCACCTGGTTGTTTGTGAACTTTGTATCATTATCAATCCAAAATTTTAGAATATTTTTCCCAAGAATATTTTTAGAATTCCTCTAATACTGAGTAATGAAACTGAACACCTTGGACTTGTGAGTAATAATCATTATCCATGTCATCCTTCTGAAATCATCAATGAAAAGAACATATTACCTCTTCCCACCAATGGCCCTTGGTGATATTGGTCCAAACACATCAACATGTAACAATTCAAGCACACTTGTTGACTTATTTTCTTTTGTCTTGTGTGTCTTTAAAATAATCATCCCTTTTTTATAAAAATTTCATGTATGAGTGAGATCACATTATAGTTTAGGGAGATCTTGAGATCTATAATTTTTTCACCAGATCTTCCAAGTATTTCTGTCTCAAATGGATAATTTATTTGTGCCACAAATTGTTTTTTTCTTCATTTGATGGAAATCACATATATTATTCTTTACTGACATGGTAAATATTCCTTTTTATGAGCTTCCCTTTCATAACAACTACATATACCTTTCCCTTGATGATATAGGTATTCTTGGTAAATTTTATTGCATTCCCTGAGTCACAAAATTTATTGACACTTAATAAGTTTTTGTTGATACCTTCCACAACCAAGATATATGTGCATCTCATATCTTTTCCCCAAATCTGTATTTCCCAGAACCAATAATATTTAGGCCTTTATCGTTATCAAATTCGATGACACATTCCTTGTCATACTTAATCCCTATGATAATATCCTTATTTCTCATCATATGTGAAGTGAATCCACTATCAAGGATCCATACATCATCTAACACCCCGCCCCAACTCATTGGCTTGATAAGAGGTAGAATGCCACTAACCTTAGGTGATATATCCAAGATACTAAAGGCTAGAAACAAATGAAAAGGGATTAGGTTGCATTGGGGGAAAATTTTCCCTTTGAAGATAAAAAAACCTAATGACATTTAACAATAAATATCCAATCCTCTAAATGACTCATGAATAACCAATCTCGTAACTTAAATAAAAACAAATATAAAACAAAAATCGAGTATAGTGGAAAAAGAAATAAAGGTGAAAGTATAAGAATCCAAATGAAAATACATTGACACAAAAGTGGCACCATCCTTGACCAATATGTATACACACTCTATCTCCAACTTCATTAACCAAACCATGACGCCAAGCATCACTACTATAGAAGTATGAAACATGACCCTTCCCAGTGTCTCGGTACATGACATCTGCAAATGCACCAAAGTGACCAAGCATGGGGTGAGTATATCACTCAATAGTATTTCCCCAAATACTTCCCAACACATTCCCCTAGGACCAAAATAGGTGAGCACATTTATACAATGTATGAGAGAAACAGATTAATAGTTTATATCAAATCCATAAACCATTTCTATATAAAACATAAAATAAAACCTTTAAAACCATTTATTATTGCTTGGAATAATCATTTCAATTCCACACTTTCATGCACATGTGATTCATGAAACCATGGACCTCCCTATACTCGTGAGTGGTGAGTCATCCACTACTACAAAACCAGCATTTAATAGTGCTGGTATTTATCAGCGCTACAAAAAAGTGCTGATAAATGGAATCTTTATCAGCGCTGATAAATTTAAACTTATATCAGTATTTTTTTAGCGCTGATAAATTGAATCTTTATCAGCACTTTATTTTTAGCGTTGATAAATGATACCCTTTATCAGAATTTTTTAGCACTAATAAAGATAGATTTTATCAGCGCTTTTTAGCACTGATAAAGGTCCATAAAAATAAAATGAAATAAATAAAAAAATAAAAAATGAGTTTATTAAAAAAATATTACAAATTTTATTAATTAAAAAATTATTGATAAAAATGAATAAATTGATTATACATTATTAAATATTAAACATTTTATTAATTATATAATTATGATAATTAATGTTAATAAATTGTATATATTAAATATATAGATATATATTAATGTATATAAATATGATTTATATATTACAATATATCTATGCACTTTACATTAAATGGTCATATATTTAGTGAATGATGGTTTATAATTAAAAATTAATATGAATTAAAAATAATAACTAATTTCATAGTGTAATGGACATATAATTGAATGTGTCATTTGATTTTTCAATTTAACATAGATCAAATGTGTGTTTTATTGATTTCACATATATGTAATTAATGTACTTTTATATACAATGCACACACACACAACTTATCTATTTTTTAAATGTTGTTAAAGGGTATTTATTTTTAATTTATTCAATTTCACTCATTTTTAACATATATGTATATGAATGCACTTAAAATTAAATATAAACATTATTTTTCAAAAATATTTCTATAATTATAAATAAATAATTATAAAATTATAATAAATATATTTAAAAAGGTATATATTTACTATATTTATATTTATATATATTTGTTAAGTATATATATATTTATAGTTTTTTTATTTATAATTATAATTATAAATCCTTTACCGGTGCTTAAGTAATAAGCATTGATAAAGGTAGGTCTTTATCAATGATTTTTTCACGTTGATAAAGATTAGGCTTTATCAGTGATTTTTTAGTACTGATAAAGACCTACCATTATCAGTGCTTATTTGTAAGCACTGATAAAAGTGTCTCAATCTATTTAAAAAACTCTAACCATTTGTGAACCCATTGCGATATTAGAAGCTTCCAGTATAAGACACCCTTTTTCGTCGCTCCTCCTTGATTAATCGAAACTTGAATCACACCACTCAACTACCTCCAGTTTCTCAAACATCTTTAGACATCCGGTGTTCAGTTGTAGTTAGGGTTTTCAAAGCAGATTTTCTTCAACCTAGCGAGGTAGGCCTTAATATTTTCTTTGTGTATTTTTCTTTTCATTTTTTACTTCTTGTTCGATGATGCCATGGGTTATTTTTGGTATGGTCATTGTATACTATTTCATTGTCTATATCTATACCCCAGCTTGCTTCTCAAGATTAATTCCTAGTTTTTAATTTATATTGATCATTGGTTGATAATAGTTCTAATTATTCCTTATATATTTCTATATAGTGATATTGGCCATTGATCCTTGTTCAAGATTTCATATTCTTATTAATACTAAAGGTATTATAATTTGAGTTCCATTGTGAGTTAATATGCTCCATGTTCATTCCATGGATGTTTTAGGTATGGTTCCCCAACACAGAATCTATAACATGCTTGTTTTAGTAATTTTTTAAAAACTTAAGAAGGTTTATTAAGAATGGGTTAAATTTTCATGTTATTGTTGGAGTTGGTTCCCTAGAAACCAACTTATTTGTACTTTATGATAAATCTATATTCATTGGATTAATATTTATAAACTTGTCATCACATCATGATTGTTCTTCTACGTGACATAGTATGTGATAATGTTCTAAGAATAGTTATCACACTAAAAGGTCATAGCGGATCTCTGCTATGATGAGAACCCAAAAGTGCCATGACACTATTATTGAATATATGTTCTATGGCTAGATGATATCATTTGAAGGGACACAAATGATACATGCTATCAAGGGTGGGGAGTCATGAAACTTTGAGGCACCTTCTCATGGTGTGCGCCCATGGTAATATCCATAAGGATATTATGAGAACAAGACTCGTCACTAGGAAATCCACATTCATAAGTTTCATTGTATGTTCCTATCTATGGATGTTTTTATTGGTCCTTGGACTTTAAGATTTTTATTAATGGGTATTATAACTCACGCACTTAGATGTATTGATGAAAACTGTTATGACATATGTTCGTGGTGAGGTAGGATATGTTGGGTGTGTCATGAGTAATATTGTATTAATGAATAATATGAGAAAGGATTTTTCACTTCTATGGAAGTAGATATCTCAAGCCCTTTGATGGAAATGATATATCCTAACTAAATCCACGGTCATGGTGTTCTCTAGGCAAGTTCAATTATGAGAATTCAAAGAATGAGAAATTGAGCACATGGGTTGATGGCACTTGCATGCAACCCGATTGATTGGAGATATCAGGAAAAATGGATTATATTACATGGTAAGCATTCATATGAGGTGAAATGTCATTGAGACGTCAGCTTCTTCCTTTTGGGTGCCTTGACCCATTGCTAGACAATAATTTTGGACTTTAGCCAAGCATGCCTAATTCCAACGAGAAAGAGGACTATAGGGTCACACACTAAGTGTAGCCAGTATCTCAATTAAATAATTTATTTATTTAAAAAGTTGAATAAATATTATTCCTAGTTTTGGTTTAATAATTATTTAAGTATTCCTGATTGCATTTATTTTTTCAATAATTATTTGAGAGAATATATTGCGGATAGAATATTTACTTATCGACAAATAATGCAGTTGTATTTATTTTATAAATAAATAGTCATTATTCAAGGCTCAATAAATATTGAGGAGGATTAGTGGACCAAGTTATGGGTCCGATGAAAAATAATATTAAATATTATTTGGTTAAATAATATTAAATATTATTTGGTTAAATAATATTTAAATATAACATACAAGTTAAGCACATGTCATGGAAATAATAACATTGCTATTATTATTTGACATGGGGTTTCACATGGAATAATAAATTAAGTAACGGTGCCAGTGATAATTATTTATTATTACCTAATGAATTAAATTTCATGTTATATTATTATTCTCTAAATTATATAGGGGTTATATCACTGGCTAACCAATTGTTGTGTGCAAAAAATCCTTGGAGAAAAGCTCTCGAGCCTAGAGAAATCCTCCCTCTCCAAGAACGCTCTCAAGAATAAGAGAGATCCTCCTCCACCAGATCTATGAGAATTATTTGGAATCAATTTTCAAGGTGATCAAAGTTGGACATCGCAAGTGCAAGGATATTCCACACTAGCACCCAGAGACTCCTTCGGCAATGTCCATAGATACATGGAGCACGTGTGGATCACTGCTAGAGGATTAATATACTTGGATTATACATTACAATGAAGCCATACCTCAAACTCATGGTTGAATGCATCAACGAAGAAAGAATCGCCTTGGAGGTAATTCTTTAATTTAATTGAATTAATTATAAACAAAATATGTGGATCATGTCTTCTCAGTTCTGGGTTCTCTCCTTTGTCTTTTATCTTTGATTCAATTCTGTGGATACTGGTGTTTATTTTTGCATTGATCCTGGATTAATCATCGATCATGGAAATTTAAAAAGTTGGGTACATGCCCATTATATGGTTACTTTGTGCTCGGAACCTTCAAGTGGTATCAGAGGGGTCATATTTTAATTTATAATTATTTAAATAATTCGTTAATGATTTACGCTTTAATAATTTAGTTTGTCAATTCATGTTTAATCATTCTTGTAATCTAAATTTAGAGATTTATTATTCCTCTTTTGTTTCTCGCAGATCTAATAGAAATGAATAATTTTTTGATTAAAATTACATCAAGGATATCATTAGGAGGCACTGATGATTCTGTCCAGGTAACATGATAGTACATTCCATGTATTCAGAATTACATGCTGTGTAATCTGCCACACACATCATATAATTCAGATTACACACTGTGTAGTTATGTTCATCGCACCTAGAGTAATTTGTAAATTAATCAATCCATGTGAATTAATGACACATGGTATACTTAATTATTACACCGAGCATTAACAAGGATAGACTGGCGCACAGTTAGCAAGACTATACATCATGTGGCCCACTAGACATGGTGTGTAGTCTGTTTGGGTCAGGTTCAAGTCATGTATCCCATACATAGCTTACCAGGCTAGTGACCATGTAATGCAGAGTCTAAACGGCGTGTGTCCCACTAGACACACCGCATACTCTGAAGATTTAAAAAGTACACCTCACATGCCATTTTCCCAGGCGTGTACTTTAGATGGATGGTGATGACGTACACGCCGTGTAGTCATATCTACACACCGTGCACTTTTTCTAGATTATGTTGATTTAAAAAAATTCTATTATTATATTATGTAAACCCTCAATACATTTACCTTCATGTGGGCATAAATCTGGGACACAACATGTGATAGGTGTTTTATATATATATATATATGTTTAATTATCATCTGCATAATTTTCAAAGATCTACACATCATGTATGATTTTTATAACAATTATAATTTTGTGTGCATGCTACAAGTCACAAAGAATAAAGTGTATACAAGTATAAATACATGATGGGTAGTTTTGGATGGGTATTCATCAGGTTTCCTCTAATTTACAAGTTATGTACAAGGTTATAGATGAGAATCTCAAGGAAATTCAGAAAATGATTAAGATAAAAAGGATTGATTAAATAAAGATAATGATTAACCGATTCGAGTGTAATTTATCTTAATAAGAATGATTAAAAAATTGAATGCTAGTTTTATTAAATGCATAATTCGTTGCATGTATGTGGATGATCATGATCTAGACTATACCTTTGTATGTGATTGGTTCCCTTTTAATTTATTTATTAAATTAAAATTGTTGGCATGAGTGCCTTCTCCTCATTAATATGTAGGTTCAGTATGCCTATGGTTTCTTTTATGTAAACCCCCTTTTACCCCTCACCTGTATTTGAGTTAAAATAATATGTAATGGATAGATCTCCCAATCTAGTAGAGGTGGTTCAAGTTAAGATTCCATGCAAAACCAATCCAAGGAGATACAAAGGTGGATAGGTGGAAAGCTATAAACATGAACCTTAAATGATTCAAGGTGTTTCTCCCCTAGATCATGGTTAGTTTATCAACTGATAGATAAACTAACCAATATTAAATCTCATGATCATACCCTTTATTCATTTATGTCAGTTTTATGGTTTGTAAGAACCCGGTTCTTATCTTTGAGGTACGGGATTCTTCTTTTCTCTTTTCCTTAAGTGTTTTTAATAAAATATGGAAAATGGGGGAAAATCCTAAATTTTGGAAGTACACTTCGTGTACTTTTTCCACACACTGTGTACTTCTAGCCGTGTAGGGATGAGTACACGGGGCGTGTATCCATGTCGGCGAAAAAGGGTGTAAGAACTGACTACACGCCATGTAGTGGTCTTGTACACGCCATGTAGTCAGTCGGCAGGCCAAACAGTAAGGCGGTGGAGTAGCCGCCAGCTGGGCGACAGTATGTGCCGTGTACTCAGAAGTACATGTTGTGTACTCATGTCGACAGGTGAACAGTATGGAGGTGCCGCCAGAGGAACAGTTAAATGAAGGGAGTACACGCCATGTACTTGGAAGTACACGCCGTGTACTTTGTTTTTTTTTTTTTTGCTTAAATCGGGTAGTAGCATCCCCTATTCACAGGGAAGGATTAGAACGGGAAGGGATCTCGAGAGAGGATGGTCGAACCTTTGAAGATCCACTGGGTGTTCGTCTGGAATCTGATTCCACCTCAGACGATCTCGTTGGAACCGTACGGGTAAGCCCTCTCTTCTCCTAGTGTGTTGCTTACCAATTATTCTCCTAACGGGAGTTATTTGAGGTTAATCGGGTTTTGTTTTTCTCCATATCTACATCGTTCTTAGGCATTTCTGGAGTCGATGCTCGGGTATACCGCTCGTTGGCGTATAAGGTAGGTGGCTTGGTGTTTAGTTTTCCAACTGTTGTGTGTTTTGTGCGTTTTTGTGCCACGAACCCATGTTGGGGTGTCATGTGGCTGAGTTCGTTGCTATATTAAACACTTATAATTTATTAGGAATTTAATTATGATATTAAATTTCTGGTTGGGATCGTTGCTTGGATCCGGAACCACCCTGGGGGTGTGTTCCACTATTTAGCCATTTGGCCAGGATACCGGAGGATATGCCTTTAAAGTAGTAATTGTAGAATTTCCTTGAGAGGAATTGCTTGTTACTGCTTGTTTACCTATTGGGCATGGCCCGGTTACCTATTTAGCCTGAGGGTGTTGTTGTGATTAGCCTGTGAGCATTGTACTGTATTAGCCTGAGGGCGTGACTGTATTAGCCTGAGGGCGACGTTCTATTTCGCCTGAGGGAAACCTTTCGTGCCTGAGGGCTTGACTTCTGTGCCTAAGGGAGACACTTCGTATGCCTGAGGGAGAGAATTCTGTTACAATGCCTGAGGGTGAGATTCTGTATAGCCTGAGGGCGTGGTTTTACTATATTAGCCTGAGGGCGAGATACTGGTTGGCCTGAGGTCTTGGTGTTGTTAAGCACAAAATGATACTCAATTAAATGGATTAAATAAATAATTAAATGGCAATATAACTGGTAAGTTAGTTACTTTTTAGTACTGCTTGGTTTATTTCATTTTACTATTGCACATTGTTGTTGCATGCTTACACGCAGTTGGGCACGGGCCTTCGTTAGGTGCCTACTGAGATATATTTCTCACACCCTGTTTGGGTCACGCTTTTTGGCCCAAACAGATTATGTTTCTACAGGTGTAGATAAGGGAAAGGGTCCCTATACAGGTAAATTATTGTTGTTGAGGAGTAGGAGGGCATGGGATCGAGCCTAGGCTCGCGATGCCGCTGCCAGCTTTTTTGCTTTGTATTTCTATATTCTGCTTTTTTTATACTGCATTGATGTATAACATATTCTGGCTATTTTATTAGAACTTGAGACATGTATCATCATCATTTATATACTATTGGTTATATCCACTACTGTTTTTATTTCAATTGTGTATGGTTTACTGCTTCCGCTGTTGATGTATGTTTTATTTAAATTCCGCTACACTACACTTTGAAAAATGAGGGCATAGTTTCCCCACTATTAGACCTGGGCCCTCGCTGCTAGTCAACAGCCTCTGGCGTTTGGGGAAATGCGCTTGAGGTCACGTGGCGAATCGGGTTCGGGGCACCCGTTGAGTGGCACCCGGCACCGGGACATTACAAAGTGGTATCAAAGGGTTTCTTTTCTCTTAACTTACTATTTGGAGCCTTAGTCAGGGATAGGATGAACGGTAGTTGGTAATAAGCTGTGCTCGGGCGTAGCTAACCTGCGTACAGGGAAAATCCAGTCTACCTCATATTTTGCAATTCTTCTGATTTTGCAAATTTTACAGTTGATATGTTTTCACCGTTGGGTGACGCACTTGTATTGTGCTGTTTATATTTTATCTATGGGTTATAATTAGTTGCAACCCGATGAGATGAGGGTATGTCGTCTCATGCATCATTTAGGCACATGCTATAATCACATGCCATGCATAGTTTCCATGCCATGTAGGTGCATTAGAAAATTGCATGTTGATGTGATAGTTGTTGTTCTAGAAAATCATGTTGTTGTGATAGTTACACTAATAAAATACCTGCTATTTGATAGGGTAATTTTTGTGTGATCCTGTTTATAGAATAGACGCCAAAATTTGGTTTTTGGGGAGTATGGACCCCCATTGACCGGAATTTGGTGGATCATTGACTGTTATTTTGTTATAACACAGATATGCTGTCAAACTTTGATTCGTGGGGAGTATGGGCCCTCACGGGTCAGAATTTGACACTTAGGTGTTGTTTTTCAGTATTTTCTGGGTTCTGGAGAAGTTTCTGAGGCATACTGTCCAGAAACCCAGTATACACGCCGTGTAGTATTTTTACACACGCCGTGTATGGCCTTATGTTCGGGAAGAAAAATGAACTTTTTAAGTACACATCGTGTACTCTGAGTACACGTCGTGTAGTCTCTTCCCGTGTCACAAACCGTGTGGGCGGCGACATGGGGTAGGGAAGTGCTTGGGAAAAAACACGTCGTGTACTAGATTTACAAGATGTGTAGTGTTGACCCGGAGTTCGGTCATGTAATTAACAACATGAGTCAGTGAACTTCTTTATAGAACACGTTGTGTCAATGATGAACATGTCATGTAGTGTGACCTGGCGACTCGGCCATGTAACTAACAACACGGGTCGATTTCACCGTCCCTTGAAGATGTCGTGTACCTATGGGACATGCCGTGTAGTCTTGTCTGAGGACAGACCATGTGGAGCTAGCCGTGTGGCTAGAAAATGGAGTGAGTACACGCTGTGTTCAGGTGTAACACGTCATGTAGTATCAATCCAAGTAGTCAGCCATGTCACAGACGACACGGGCAGTTGGAAAATAACACTGTACACACCATGTAGATATTATACACGCTGTGTAGTTTTGTTTAACGGGAGCCGTGGGGCTTAGCCGTGTCGAAGGACCCGGGAAGGGGAAGAGAAGTCAATTACACGTCGTGTAGTCAATATACACACCGTGTAGTTGTGTTTAGTAAATTTTGAAATGCCTTCTTCCTCTTGTTCCCTTTGTGGTTTCTTCGTTTCAGCTTTAATAAACTTGAATCTAAGGCGTACTTTTGACCTTGTAGTGTCATGCCTCCTAGACGACCACGTGTTGTTCTCCAAGAGAGCGGCAACGAGAATACTCCAGATTTGGTGGGCCATGGGCTACTAGTTGATCCTCCAGTAGAGCTAGATGCGGCACCAGCTGTTATACCAGACACAGGCACAGTGACGCGGTTCCATGAAGGCTTATTGCGGTTTATGCAGACCTTTCAGGGAGCACCGCCGGCTGCCACATCTATGGCTGAGTTGACACGTATATTCCAGCAGCAGCATCCGCCGACATTTTTAGGGGATGGTGGACCACAGGTTTCGGAGTCTTGGCTAGGATCGATGCAGACTATTTTCGAGCATCTTGAGATGCCTTCAGGGCGGAGGGTCAAGCTCGTGACATACATGCTGCGTGATTCCACCAAGAGGTGGTGGGATGTCACCACCCAGTCAGAGCATCACAAAGACATTGCATGGGAGGATTTTTAGATAGTATTCTATGACTTCTTCTTTCCTGAGACGATGCGGGCAGATAGAGCTCGAGAGTTCATGAATCTGCAGTAGGGCTCTATGTCGGTGATGGACTATTCTTCTCGCTTTACCGAGCTTCAGCACTTTGCACCCATGCTGGTGGGTGATGAGACACTGAGAGACGGATGCTTTGAGGATGGTCTTCATTATGACATCTGAGCGCTAGTGAATGTTTTCAGGTTGCCTACGGTATATGCTATTGTGAACCAGGCGCTGATTATAGAGAGGAACCTGTGGGAATCTGGTGGTGTGGGCTAGGTCAGTTCATCACCAGTTACTGGTATTATTTCTACTGGCAAGAGGAAGAGACAGGTGGACTTCTCTCAGGGTGGTAGTATCAGCCAGGCAGTTTCTTCAGGTGGCCCAATCAGGTGCTACCATTGTGCTAGAGAGGGGAACAAGAGACCTCAGTGTCCACGAGACCCAGTAGAGTGTCGAGCTTGCGGCAAGATGGGTCATCTGCAACGCTTTTGTAGGGAGTATCCACCAGTGTCTAGTGAGAGGGGTTCTGTGTAGACTTTGCATTCAGGAGCAGGACCAGTGGCTTCTTACCAGTCAGGGAACTGGAATACTTCAGGGCGTGCAGGCAGAGATGGTGGTCATGGCCGTGGTAGCCAGACACCAAGATCTCAGAGGTAGCAGGGCGGGACAGCTCAGGGTACCCAGGCTATGTCGCAGGGCCATGACACTGGACAGGCATATGCAGTACAATAGACCCAACAGGAGCAGGATCCCGGACCTTCGACAGTCAGAGGTACTATTCTAGTAGCTTCTGTTCTATCTTCAGTACTTTTTGATACAGGTGCTACACATAGTTTCATATCTATACCCGTAGTGGAGAGCCTTGGGTTTTGTGTTTCTACTTCTTCTGATATCATGATGCTAGACACACCGTTGGGGACTAGAACGGCTGGTGTGCGTCAGTGCAAGGAGTTCCCCCTTGAGGTTGGTGGGTGTAACTTTCTTTGGGACCTCTATGTCTTAGATATGACGAGCTATGATTTCATTCTCAGGATGGACTATTTGGTTCCCTTTCGGGCCTTTGTAGATTGCTATCGTTGCAGGGTTTGTTTCACGTCACCAGAGGGTGAAGAGTTTCTATACAAGAGAAAATGGGATGTTCAGGCGAGTTGAGCTGAACCATAGCATCGTGGGCGTGGTGGAGTCATAGCCCAGATTGCAAGCTTATATCTGGATGACCAGGAGACTTGTCAGACGTATTTCCCTCCAGTGGTTTATCGTTTCAGGGATGTCTTCTCGGACGACTTTTCAGGTCTACCTCCAGAGTGTGAGGTGGATTTCTCTATCAAACTAGTGTCAGGAGTAGCACCGGTGTCCATTCCTCCTTACAGTATAGCTACACCTGAGCTGCAGGAGATCAAGAGGTAGTTAGAGGAGTTACAGGAAAAGGGATTTATCCGACCTAGTACTTCTCATTGGGGTTCTCCGGTCCTTTTTTGCGAAGAATGCGGATAGTACCCTCAGACTTTGCGTGGATTATCAGAAGCTGAACCAGTTGACGGTTAAGAACCGATATCCCTTACCGAGGATTAATAATATTTTTGATCAACTTTGTGGAGAGAGAGTGTTCTTGAAGATTGAATTGAGATCAGGATATCATCATCTACGCGTTAGACCATCTGATATACCTCTCACAGATTTTAGGAGCAGGTATGGTCTATACGAGTATACGGTTATGCCATTCGGACTCACGAGCGTGCCAGCAGTTTTCAGGGCTCTGATGAATCGTGTGTTCCATTCATATCTGAACTCTTTTGTGGTAGTATTCATGGACGATATCTTGGTGTACTCTCACACTCTACATGACCATGCCACCCATCTTGAGATCGTATTGAGTACACTGAGAGAGCATCGGCTGTATGCTAAGCTCTCAAAGTGCCACTTTTGGATGGACCAAATTCACTTCCTGGGTCATATCATCTCAGAGGTAGGAGTTTCAGTAGACCCAGAGAAGGTGAGAGTAGTAGTTTCCTGGGAGCAGTCTAAGAACATGTTTGATATACGGAGTTTCTTAGGGCTGGCTGGTTACTACAAACGTTTTATACAGGACTTCTCCCACTTAGCAACGCCGTTGATGGGTTTGACTAAGAAGGGTGTGAAGTTCATTTGGTCGGAAGCTTGTGAGGAAGCCTTTCAGGACATGAAAGGAAGGTTGACATCAGCACCGATCCTGATACTCCCAGAGTAAGGGAAGAGCTATACAGTTTACTGTGATGCATCAGGGATTGGGCTGGGAGCAGTGTTGATGCAGGGCAATCGAGTTGCTGTGTAAGGGTCTCGGCAGTTGAGGCCACATGAGAGGAATTACCCGACGCATGATCTTGAGTTGGAATCAGTTTTTCATGCGTTGCTCTGTTGGAGACATTATCTATTAGGGGCGCATTTTGTGGTTTTCACTGAACACAAAAGCCTCAAGTATATTTTTACTCAGCGTGACTTGAATCTAAGGCAGCGAAGGTGGGTTGAATACCTTCAGTCCTTCAATTTTGAGCTTTCCTATACACCTGGTAGAGGTAATGCAGTAGATGATGCACTGAGCAGGAAGACTTAGATACAGGAAGTGCAGGAGGCCAGTGGTGAGTGGCAGCTCATGGCTTTGTTCTCTGAAATGCATTTGGAGGTGCACGACAGTCAGGGGCAGACTTATCTTTGATCTTTAGTTGTGACTTCTACCCTCTTGGATAGAGTGAGGATGAGACAGCTATCTGATTCAGAAGGCCTAGTTCTATGGGAGTCGGTGGCAAGTGAGGACCCTCCTCCTAGTTGGACGATAGGCGATGATGAAGTTCTGCGTTTCCATGGATGAGTATGGGTTCCAGGGGATATACGCGAGGAGATGATGCGGGAGTTTCATGTTTCAGCTTGGGCAGTTCATCCTGGGGTTACCAAGACGTACCGTGACTTGAGACGTCAGTACTGGTGGTTGGGTATGAAGAGAGAAGTAGCTGGTTTTGTTACGAGTTGTTCCACCTGTCAGCAGGTGAAGGCGGAGCATTAGAGACCAGCCAGACTATTACAGCAGTTACCCATTCCATAGTGGAAATGGGATGATGTCACGATGTATTTCATGACTGGTTTGTCGAGGTCACCTCATGGAAATGATGTCGTGTGGGTTGTTGTGGACAGACTCACAAAGGTAGCACACTTCTTGCCGTTTAAGGAGACCTTCAGTGTTGACAAGCTCGGAAGGTTGTATATCCAAGATATTGTGTGTCTTCATGGGGTCCCTCGCTCTATCATTTCAGATAGGGATGCTCATTTTACGTCGCGTTTCTAGTAGAGCTTTTAGAGGGAACTGGGTACACAGGTGCTTCTGAGCATAGCTTACCACCCTCAGACCGATTTCCAGTCAGAGCGTATGATACAGGTGCTAGAGGACATGCTATGTGCATGATTCCTAGACTTTGGGGGCTCTTGGGAGAATCATATCCCCTTAGTTTAGTTTTCCTATAACAATAGCTTCCAAGACACTATTGAGATGGCACCATATGAGGCTTTATATGGTAGGCCGTGTCGATCACCTTTGTGCTGGTTAGAGGCAGGTGAGACAGCTTTACTGGGACCACAACTCATGCAGGAGACTTCTGAACAGGTCCAGTTGATTCAGAAGTGGATGGCTACCGCGCAGTCTCATTAGAAGTCTTATGCTAATCACCACAGACGACCTTTGGAGTTAGTGGTCGGGGATCAGGTTTTTCTATGTGTTTCTCCGAGGCTGGGACACAAGCGGATCAGGAGATAGGGTAAACTTTCACCACAGTATATGGGGCCATTTAAGATTCTAGAGAGAGTCGGGATGGTTGCTTATCGGTTGTGGTTACCACAGTGGTACTGATCCATGCACGATGTCTTCCACGTATCTCAGTTGCGTCGCTATCATTCAGACCCATCTCATGTCTTTCAGCCCGAGGAGGTTGATCTAGAGGCAGATGCATCCTTTGAGGAGAATCTGATTCATATTGTTGACAGGAGCACGAAGGTTCTCTGAGTCCGATCAGTTCCTCTCGTACGGGTGCTATGGCAGCATGGTCGAGTACAAGACGAAACTTGGGAGCAGGAAACCGATGTACGTGCTCAGTGGCCGGAGTTGTTCACGTCTATATCTTCACCACCCTTGGAAGGGAAATTCGGAGACAAATTGCTATAAGGGGGAAGTTTATAAGAACCCGGTTCTTATCTTTGAGGTACGGGCTTCTTCTTTTCTCTTTTACTTAAGTGTTTTTAATAAAATATGGAAAATGGGGAAAATCCTAAATTTTGGAAGTGCACGCCGTGTACTTTTTCCACACGTCGTGTACTTCTGGACGTGTAGGGATGAGTACATGGGGCGTGTAGCCATGTCGGCGACAAAGGGTGTAGGAACCGACTACACGCCGTGTTGTGGTCCTGTACACATCGTGTAGTCAGTCAGCAGACCAAACAGTAAGGCGGTGGAGTAACTGCCAGCTGGGTGACAGTACATGCCATGTACTCAGAAGTACATGTCGTGTACTCATGTCGACGGGTGAACAGTATGGCGGTGCCGCTAGAGGAACAGTTAAATGAAGGGAGTATACGTCGTGTACTTGGAAGTACACACCGTGCACTTTTTTTATTTTTCTTAAATCAGGCAGTAGCCTCCCCTGTTCATAGGGAAGGCTTAGAATGGGAAGGGAGCTCGGGAGAGGACGGCCGAACCTTCGAAGATTCATCGGGTGTTCGTCTAGAATCTGATTCCGCCTCGGACGATCTCGTTGGAACCGCACGGGTAATCCCTCTCTTATCCTAGCGTGTTACTTACCAATTATTCTCCTAACGAGAGTTATTTGAGGTTAATCGGGTTTTGTTCTTTGTCAGATCTACGCCGTTCATAGGCATTTCTGGAGTTGACGCTCGGGTATACCACTCGTTGGCATATAAGGTAGGTGGCTTGGTGTTTAGTTTTCCAATTGTTGTGTGTTTTGTGCGTTTTTGTGCCACGAATCCATGTTGGGGTGTCGTGTGGCTAAGGCCGTTGCTATATTAAACACCTATAATTGATTAGGAATTTAATTATGATATTAAATTGCCGGTTGGGATCGTTGCTTGGATCCGAAACCACCTCGAGGGTGTGTTCCACTGTTTAGCCATTTGGCCAAGATACCCGAGGGTATGCCTTTAAAGTAGTAATTGTAGAATTTCCTTGAGAGTAATTTCTTGTTACTTCTTTTTTACCTGTTGGGCATGACCCGGTTACCTGTTTATCCTAAGGGCGTTGTTGTGATTAGCCTATGGGCACTGTACTGTATTAGCCTAAGGGCGTGACTGTATTAGCCTGAGGGCGACATTCTATTTCGCCTGAGGGAAACCTTTCATGCCTGAGGGCTTGACTTCTGTGCCTGAGGGCGACACTTCGTATTCCTGAGGGAGAGAATTCTATTACAATGCCTGAGGGTGAGATTCTGTATAGCCTGATGGCGTGGTTTTACTATATTAGCCTGAGGGTGAGATACTGGTTGGCCTGAGGGCTTGGTACTGTTGAGCACAAAATGATACTAAATTAAATGGATTAAATAAATAATTAAATGGAAATATAACTGGTAAGTTAGTTACTTTTGAGTACTGCTTGGTTTATTTCATTTTACTATTGCACACTGTTGTTGCATGCTGACACGCAGTTTGGCACGGGCCTTCGGTGGGTGCCTACTGAGATATATTTCTCACACCCTGTTTGGGTCATGCTTTTCGGCCCAAACAGATTATGTTGCTGCAGGTGTGGATAAGGGAAAGTGTCCCTATACAGGTACATGATTTCTGCTGAGGAGTAGGAGGGCATGGGACCGTGCCTAGGCTCGCGATACCGCTACCATCTATTTTTCTTTGTATTGTTGTACTCTGCTTCTGTTGTACTGCATTGATGTATAACATGTTCTAGTTGTTTTCTTAGAACTTGAGACATGTATCATCATCATTTATCTATTGTTGGTTATATCCACTGCTTTTTTTTATTTCAGTTGTGTATGGTTTACTGCTTCCGCTGTTGATGTATGTTTTATTTAAATTCCACTGCGCTACACTTTGACAAATGAGGGCATAGTTTCCCCACTATCAGACCTCGGCCCTCGCTGCTAGTCGGCAGCCTCTGTAATTTGGGGAAATGCGCTTGAGGTCACGTGGCGAACCGAGTTCGGGGCACCTGTTGAGTGGCACCCGACATCGGGACGTTACATGGTTATTTATTATAGATTTTTGATGCGATCACATAATTAATGAACTAACAATCATACAAGATGGAACTAAAATAAAATGGATTATGCATAAATATTATCTATACATGGGTAATCACTTAATTATATCCCACTTAATATTAATAATCATGTGAAAAAGATAATAAGTGTAAATTTACGCATAAAGGATAAAATACCTCAATTAAATATTATGTTGGTATAGCCTTCCATTACTTTGGTTAGAATCGAACCATAGTTCAAAGTGCTTGACCAAACCTAGTTGGGGTGATTTCAATTATCGGAAAATTATAATTTGAGGTTCTAGGTTGACTTAACTTATTTTACATCACAGGTTTACTGCCCTAGCAAGACTTCATGTAACTGAGAGGCAAAGGTTAAGGAAATCCAAAATTAAGGATTTCGGGATTAGGGAGTCCACTCAATCGATCAAGGAGTTATGAGTTAATGCATTTGGAATTTGGATTTCCTACCTAAAAACCTTTCAAGTTTCTTGACCAACCCTAGTTGGGGTAATTTGAAGGGGAATATGGATCCTTATTCTAGAATGTCTAAGCAACAAGATATTTCGAAGCCAATGGTGAGGGCTATTGGGTTTCGACAAAATAGTGAGTGACTAATAAATATTAATTTATTTATTTGTATATATCTATCAAGATAAAGTAATAAAACTCTATTCATCTTAATTCGTAGAAACAGAAATCAAAATGACATCAAACATATCATTACGATCCATACTTTCCATGAGTGGCAAAGGTTTCTTCAGGTTATCCTTCGCCATGAGAGGATACTTTATATACTAGAAGAGCCTTTACCAGTTGTGCCTGGAGATTAGGTGAGTGATGAGGAACTCTTTTTGTATGAGAAACATCTGAATGAAACTACGGATGTTCAGTACCTCATGCTATCATCCATGACCAATGAGCTCTTGAAGCAACATGAGGAAATGGATTCTTATAGCATGATGTCTCACCTTTGGGATCTCTATCAAGAAAAAGTGAGATAGGAGAGGTATGAGATATCTAACACTTTGTTCACTACTAATCTTGGAGAGTCTATGCCAGCTGGACCGCATGTATTCAAGCTCATTGGCTATATTGAGCATCTGGACATCTTAGGGATTAAATTATCAGATGAGTTGCATACAGATCTCATACTATCATCACTGCCTAAGAGCTTCTCTAGTTTTATTGTGAATTATAATATGAGCAATAATGAGAAGAGTCTATCAAAGCTTCTTACCCTAAATTTCCAAGTTGATAAGGACATGGGGCATGAAAAACCCGCAGTCCTTATGGAAAATAAAAAGAGGAAGGACAAGGAAAAGGGGCCTAATATTTATAAATAGTCTAAAGCTCCCAAGAACTGTCTAGACAAGAAGAAGAAGATCCTGAGGCATGTCAAGGAAAAGGAGGAAATATGCTTTACAGGAGGCAAGTCAGGCTACTAGAAGAGGAACTACACCCAGAGGCAAAGGGAAGCCAAAGGTGAATTCGTTATCAAGTGAAATCTTTCTATTTCTACACATTGGGTATTAGATATAGCTTTTGGTTCTCGTATATGTATTCAAATACAGAAACTAAGTAGATTTCAGAAAATTCCTAGAGGAGAGGTGGATCTATGATCTATCAATGGTGTGAGGCTAGCTGCTCTTTCCATTGGTGACTACCACCTCACATTGCTAATGGGAATGATTTTGGTTTTAAATGGATTTTATTATGTACTCAATGTTACCAAGAACATAATTTTTTTAAAGAGTTTGAAAATAGATGGATTTATTTTCAAGTTAAAAAATAAATATTGTTAATTTTATATGGAAAACATATTTTATGGTATGGCACATTTAAATAACGGTTTTTATATATTAAATTACAAGAACCAAATGTTGTCAATTGATAAAAAACCAAATTCACATGACTCATACAACACCCAATTGTGCAATCACCATCTCGGTCATGTAAATGAGAATCATTTGACAAAGCACTATCGAGATGGTTATTTAGACTCTTCTGAGCTAAAACCACTTGATAGATTTTATGCTTGTTTAAAAGGGAAAATGACCAAACCACCATTTGGTGGACAGGGTGAAAGGTCCATAGAGATTTTAGGATTGGTACACACTGATGTTTGCGAACCATTTTTAGTAGAAGCTAGAGGTGTATATTCTTACTTCATTACTTTTACTAATGACTTGAGTAGATGTGGCTATGTCTACTTAATGAGGTATAATTGAGAGTCCTTTGAGAAATTCAAGGAGTTCAAGAATGAAGTAGAGAATCATCTTGGTAAGAAGATAAAGAAGCTTTGATTGGATTGAGGTGGAGAATATCTTAACCAAGAGTCCATCGACCTTTTATGGGAGTTTGGGATTCTATCTCAACTCACTCCACCTTATACACCATAGTGGAATGGTGTTAGTGAAAGGATGAATCGTACCTTATTGGACATGGTAAGGTCAATGATGAGTCATGAAGATATTCCATTATCCTTTTTGGGGTATGAATTGCAAATTGTGACATACACATTAAACCAAGTACCAACTAAGGTGGAAAATGGGATTCCCTTCAAGCTATGGAGTGGAAAAAAACCCACTTTATCGCATACACATGTATGGGGATGCGAGGCATTTGTTAAGGATTTATTAGGCAACAAACTATCACCTCAGGGCACGAAGTGTATCTTTATAGGGTATCCCAAGGAAATAAAGGGATAATACCTATACATCCCCTCAGACAAGAAATTAACTTTTCCTAGATAGGCCATATTTTTTTAGAGGGAGAACATCCTCAAAAAGGATAGTGGGAGCAAGATTGACTTCAATAAAGTTAATGCTCAAGATACACAGGAGTTGGTATAGGAACAAGTTCTATAAGTCCCCGTGGAAGAGGTAGTTCCTGAAACACAAGTACTACACAGGAGTACAAGAGAGGTAAAAGAACCAGAGAGATATGGTTTTCTTGTCACCGAGGATGGTGACTCATTATTGTTTGACAATGATTAACCTCTCTCCTACAAGGAAGAAGTATAAATCTCAGAAGCTGTAAGATGGATAGATGTTATGAATTATGAGATGGATTCCATGTATCATAACTAAGTCTGGGTTTTGGTTGATGTGTCATTTGATGTAAATCATGTTGGGTTTAAATGGGTATTCAAGAAGAAATTGGACATGGAAGTTCAAGTCAGTACCTATAAAGAAATTCTAGTGGATAAGGGTTTTAAACAGCATCAAGTAATTAACTATGATGAAACCTTTATGTTTAAATCTATAAGAATCATACTTATCATAATAGCTTTCGATGACTATGAGATTTGGCATATAGATGTCAAAACTATATTCCTTAATGGGAACCTTCAGGAAGATGTTTATATGACACAACTAGAAGGGTTTGTGACACCAGGTGATGCTAAAAGGGTATGCAAGTTATAGAGATCCATTTATGGATTAAAGAAAGCATACAGGCCATGGAACATTCAATTCGATGAAGCCATAGGATAATGTGGTTTCATTAATAATGAATATGAGCCATTTATTTACAATTGATTTAATGGGAATGTGGTCATTATCCTAGTAGTGTATATTGAAGACATATTGCTTATTGGAAACGACATACCAGTTTTACATTCATTCAAGGATTGTTTGAACAAGTGCTTCTCTATGAAGGACTTAGGTCAAGAAGCCTACATTCTAGGGATCAAGATCATTTTTGATAGATTTAAGAGGCTTCTTGGACTAATTCAAAGTACATACATTGACCAGATACTAAAGATATTTAGTATAGAACAATCTAAGAGGGGATTGGTTCCAGTGTCACATGGTATACATATTTCCAAGAAAATGTGTCCTCAGACATAACATGTGAAAAATAGGATGAGTAAGATTCCATACGCTTCAGAGATAGGATCTATCATGTATGCCATGTTATGTACCAGGCTTGATGTTGCCTATTCACTGAGCATGGTAGGTAGATATCAAGCAGATCTAGGAGAACAACATTGGACTATTATCAAGTCTATCCTTAAGTATTAGAGAATAACTAAGGATATGTTCATGGTGTATAGAGGAGATGGGGCGATTTTCATTAGAGTGTATGTTGATGCTGGTTTTCAAATAGATCGGAATGATCTGAAGTCATAATTAGGATATATTTTCTATCTCAATAGAGGATTTGTGAGCTGGAAGAGTTCAAAGTATCCAGTTTTCACTGATTCTACAGTGGAGTCTGAATATATAGCGTCTTATGATGCAACCAAGGAATCCATATGGATTTTGAACTTTTTCCAGGAGCTTGATGTGGTACCTAATAGTAAGGATCCCATTACATTATATTGTGATAATACTGCAGTTGTGGCTCTTGCAAAAAATCCAATGTCAAATCAACATAAAAAAACACATACTCTGAAAGTATCCCTCTCAAGGGATTTCTATCAAAGGGGTAAAGTTTTAGTGAGCAGAGTGTCCATGAAAGAGAATGTGGCATACCCCTTGACTAAAGGTCTATCTCAACAGAAGCATGAATATCATGTGAGAGCTAGCAGACTGAAGGTTGTTAGTAGTTGGCTCTAGTGAAATTGGGATTCTATTAGAGTTGGTTCCCTAGAAACCTACTTCTTTATACTTTATGATAAACCTATATTCATTGTATGAATATTTATAAACTTCTTATCACATCATGATTGTTATTCTTCATGAAAAAGTATGTGATAATGTCATAAGAATAGTTGTCACACTAAAAGGTCATAGTGGATCCCTGTTATAATGAGAACCCAGAAGTGCCATGACACTATTCTTGAATATATGTTCTATGGACAGATGATATCATTTGAAGGGCCAATGAGCCTGTACCTGAGTGGTAAGGTCTTCTTCTTGGCATCCAAGAGACCCAGGTTCAAAACCGAGTGGAGGTGAATTTTCAGGCACTGTAGCAGTACTGTAGCAGGTACTGTAGAAGTATTGTAGCAGTACTGTAGCATGTACTATTCGATACTGTAGAAGCTGGAACTATTCACCCTATTTGGGCTTTCAGGCCACCGGTTTGGGCCTATGGGTCTCAAGGGCCTTCGGGCCATCAAAGGCCTTCGGGCCATAGGTCCTTCGGGCCATTGAAGAGCATGAAGTAGCCTAGTTCACACAAATCGGGCCTTAGAAGAGGATCAGAGCACCAGTAGCAGTCACCAGAAGCAGAGCTAACCGGATTGGAAGAATGAGAGGGTATGGCAACCGCCATCGGGACCAGGCACCATGCAGCTTTGTACGGTGCAATGCTAGCCGATCAGCAATGCAGGTGGGGAGCTAAAGGCGATCAATGATGCAAGCTGGGGAGGGGAAGTTCTACTGGGCTGGGCCTACGGGTCATGTTATGGGCATGGTATGCCACTAGGCCTTCGATTCATGTATTATGGGTCATGTCGGGCCTTGTTCCTTGGGCCTACGGGTCATGTATGGGTTCCCCTTCAACCCTTAAAAGGGGGATTATCCTTAATAAAATAAAATAAAAAGAAGGCCTTCGGGCCATTCGGAGGATATCATTTGAAGGGACACAAATGATATAAGCTATCAGGGGTGGGGACTCATGAAACTTTGAGGCACATTCTCATGGTGTGTTCACTTGGCAATATCTAAGAGGATATTATGAAAATAAGACCCGCCAGTAGTAAATCCACATTCATAAGTGTCATTGGATATTCCTATCTATGGACATGTGTGCTGGTCCTTAGACTTTAAGATTATTATTAATGGGTATTATGACTCACACACTTAGATGTATTGATGAAAACCATGATGACATATGTTTTCGGCGAGTTAGGATATATTGGGTGTGTCACGAGTAATGCAGCATTAATGAATAATGAAAGAAATGATTTGTCCCTTCTATGGAAGTAGATATCTTAGGCCCTTTTATGGAAATGATATAGCCTAACTAAATCCATGTTCATGGTGTTCTCTAGGAAATTTCAATTTTAGGAAGTCAAAGAATGAGAAATCCAGCACATGGGTTGATGGCACTTGCATGCAATCCGCTTGATTAGAGATATAGGGACAAAGAGATTATATTATACGGTAATCATTCGTATGAGGTGACATGTCATTGAGAAATCAACTTCTTTCTCTTGGGTGTCTTGACCTATTGCTAGATAGCAATATTAGACTTCAGGCAAGCCCACCTAATGCCAATGAGAAAAAGGCCTAGAGGGTCACACACTAAGTGTAGCCAATATCTTAGTTAAATAATTTATTTATTTAATAAGTTGAATAAATATTATTCCTGATTGTTTTTTAATAATTATTCAAGTATGTCTGATAGCATTTATTTCATCGCTAGTTATTTGAGAGAATATATTACGGGTGGAATATTTATTTATCAGAGAATAATGCAGTTATATTTATTTTATAAATAAATATTCATTATTCAAGGCCCATTAAATATTGAGAAGTATTGGCAGACCAAGCTATGGGTTCGGTGAGAAATAATATTAAATATTATTTGGTTAAATAATATTTAAATATAACATGCAAGTTAAGCACATGTCATGGAAATAATATCATTGCTATTATTATTTGTTATGGGGTTTCACATTGAATAATAAATTAAGTAATGATACATTTGATAATTATTTATTATTACTATGTGAATTAAATTCCCCATTATGTTATTATTCCCTAAATTAGCTAAGGGGTAATTCCACCGAATAACCAATCGTTGTGTGGAAAACATCCTTGGAGAAAAGCTCTTGATCCTAGAGAACTCTTCCCTCTCCAAGAATTCTCTCAAGAATGAGAGAGATCCTCCTCCATCGGATCTAGGAGAATTCTTTGGAAGTGATTCTCAAGGCGATCAAAGGTGGAAATCACAAGCGTAAGGATCTTCTATGCTAAAACTTGGAGAATCCTTCAACGATATCTAGAGATATGTGGAGCACATGTGGATAACCACTAGAGGATTCTTATCCTTGGATTCTACATCGCAATGAAGCTGCACCTAGAACCCGTGGTTGAACGCATCAACAAAGAAAGAATCTCCTTGTAGGTAATTCTTTAATTTAATTGAATTAATTATAAACAAAATATGTTGATCCTCCCTTCTTGGTTTCAGGTTCTCTCCTTTTTATTTTATATTTTATTCAATTCTATGGATACTATCATTTATCATCGTATTGATCCAAGATTAATCATCAATCATGGAAATTTTCAAATTTGGGTATATGCCCATCATGTCCTTCTGCTATTCCTGGAACCTTTAGTTGCCTTTATAAAACCATAAACAAAAATCCTTTCATTATAAATATCAAATAAAAAATTAATTATGTTTTCATAACAATCCATGATATCATTTTATATCATCCTTCATGTTGGTGGTTAAATTGACCCAAAAAATAACATGTAATAGTCAATGGATGATAACTAATATGAAGTTAATTTTATTGTAATATATTTATTACAAAAGTATAACAATTTTATTTTGATTTTATTAAAGTGGTAAATTATTATTAGGAATAGGTGGTTGAATAAGCTGAATGGAAAATAAATATAAGAAATTTTTAATTACATAATGAAATCATATCTTCTATTGAAATGTTTCTTCGTATTGAATAATTTTGGATATCCTATTGATAATAGGACCTCTAAAATGTTTAATGGATGAAAATTATAAATATTATTTGTAGATTATATTGAGGGATCATAATTTTAGTTGTTGTTATAAAAGTGTGGTGGATGGGTTCCTATATAATTGATAAGGAGTGTCATTTTCTAAAATACCCATTCCTTAATGTGTGATAAATAAAGATATAGATATCATGTGGATCCAATGTGAAGAAATAATATATATGTTTTGTGCATTATCTATAAATATTAAGGGTGGGTATGCATAATGGAAAATGAAATGAGGATGAATTGTCAATAACTTTCATCTTTGAATGAATTCATAAGATAACACCTACCATAGTGGAGTAATTCTTTTCTTAAATCCAATTACCCATTTTCTTCAACATACTAAAATTCTTTAAAATAGTCAAATGTTTAGTTTCCCTTATTAGAATTTTCTATAACTTCCACCTTTGATAATGAATATATTATGTGTATTTATTTATATATTGTACAAAAGTAATCTTTTATGAACCCAATAGGATGGATATGAATTGAAAATGGATGCACACTAATCATTTGAAAAATGAGTATGAATATGGAGTTAAAGAGTTCATCAAGCTTTCAAGAGAGCATGTAGACGACCCTTCTAAAATCCTCTTTCTGTGTTTACATTGTTATTATTTAGGAAAAATTAGTCTGGAAGAGTTTGAAGAACATTTGATTTGTCACGGAATAGATCAAATCTATAAATGTTGAACTAAACATGGGGGAAAACTAAATGTGGACACATATTGGGATGATACTGTGGTTTATGAATCATTTCATATGAATAACTTTGTAAATGATTATGGAGATCGCATGGAAGAAATGATAACAGAAATTAAATATGACCCTTTTTATTGTCCAAAGTTGTTTGAGGAGTTAAATAGTTGTTCTAATAAACCATTTTATACTGGTTGTACTAAATACACAACATTGTTAGCTGCATTGAAGTTATATAATTTGAAAGATGGTAGCAGATGGAGTGACACTAGCTTTACAGAACTACTTGGTCTCCTGAATGATATGCTACCTGAAGAAAATGATTTACCATGTTGAACATATGACGCTAAATGAATGTTACGTTCAATGGGAATTATCTCTAAAAAATACATGCTTATCTAAATGATTTCATATTGTTTTACAAGGACCATGAATCACTCATAAAATGTTCTAAGTGTAGTGTAGATCGATACAAGAAAAATGAATCAAGTACTTAGAAATTTGTGTGGTAATTTCCTATCATTCCATGGTTTAGAATACTATATGGATGTTAGTAAACTGCGAGACAATTAACATGGAATTCAGATACAAGAATTAATGATGGTAACCTACATCATCCAGCAGATTCTCCTCAGTGGAAGAAAATTGATAATGAGTTTCCTGAATTTGGAAATGAATCGAGAAACTTGTGTCTTGCATTATCTATATATGGAATAAATCCTTTTGGTGTACAGAGTAGTACTCATAGTACATGGCCCATCATGTTGGTAAATTATAAATTTTAACCATGTTTATGCATGAAGTGAAAATACATTATGTTGTCTCTACTTATATCTGGACCAAAGAAACTCAGTAATGATATTGATTTCTATCTGGATCAATTGATTGAAGATATAAAATTGATATGGGATACAGGTGTTACAATGTATAATGCCCATATAAGTGAAGAATTCACATTGAGGGACATATTGTATGGAACGATAAATGACTTCCCCACTTATGGAAATTTATCAGGCTATAACATTAAAGGAATGTTGGGGTGTCCCATTTATGAAAAACACACATACTTAGTTCAGTTGAAACATTCCTCAAAGACTATGTTTTTAGGACATCAGAAATGTTTACCTCGATGAAAAAAATAACAATCATGGACAATAACATTCAATGGGAATATCGAACAAGGTACAACACCGTCTCCAGTAACGGGTGATCAATTATAAAATAAATTAAAAAATATTGACATTATTTTAGGTAAACCATTTTTGAAAAACCTTACAAAATCAGGTTGGAAGAAGTGATCAATTTTATTTGAATTACCATATTTGAGTTTCTTGTATGTCAGACATTTCTTGATGTCATGCATGTAAAAAAATGTATTTGATAGTGTTATTGTCATGTTACTAAATGTTCCTGGAAAAACGAAATATGGAATTAAGGCTAGGTTGGACTTGATTGAAATGGGGATAAGGGAAGAGTTGGCACCGGTTAAGGGTAAAAGGTGGACTTTTCTTCCTCCAGTAGATTACACTCTATCCAGACAAGAAAAATTGCAATTTTTCCTTTTTCTTAATAGTGTAAAAGTTCCACAAGGGTATTCATTAAATATCAAGAATGTAGTTTCAATGGATAATTTGAAGTTAAAAGGACTAAAATCACACAAATTTCATGTTTTGATGAAATATTTAATGCCTATTAATTTACATTTCATTCTGCCTCAAGATATACAACATAAATTAACCATACTTTACTTATTTTTCAAATCCATATGCAGCAACGTTGTAGATCCAGTGAAGTTTCCCATCATGAATAAGGAGATTGCAGTAATATTATGTGAATTATAGATATTCTTACCATCGTTATTCTTTGATATAATGGTCCACATGATGGTTCACTTGGTTAGATAGGTTCAACTATGTGGTCCTATCCATTACAGATGGATGTACCCCATTGAACGGTATATGAATATTTTGAAAGGGTTTGTCAAGAATCGAAGTCAGCCAGAAGGTTGTATTACAGAACGATATATTGTTGAAGAAGCTATTGAATTCTGTATCGATTACCTATCAGATGTTAAAATAATTGGTCTTCCAAAGTCTCATAATAGTGAACACCATCTGGGTGAAGGGATTTTTGGAAGATATGTTGTTAAAATTACCTTAAAAGAGCGGGATCAAGAACGCCTTTACATATTACATAATAGTGAAGATGTTGATCCATACATTGAAGCCCACAAATAAATTTTTAAAGATTTGAATCCATCAAAGGCTGAAGGATGGATATCAAATACACATAATCAAGAGTTTATAAGATGGTTCAGAGGTCAAATTTGTAAGTAGTTATCTGAAAATATGAATTCAATTGTCAAACGACTTCAATGGCTATCCATAGGACCGAATGAAAATGTTATATCTTACACTAGTTTTTTAATCAATGGTTATATGTTCTATAAAAAATAACATGACGAATTTATTATGATGCAAAATAGTGGTGTTATGCTTGTGGCTGAAGTGATGTACATATCGGGTTCCAATTATAGAAATACAATTTATGAAAATATGTCATATTTTGGAATTATTGAACAGATATACGATTTGGATTATACAACATTTCAAGTGCCTTTTTTCCATTGCAAATGGGTTGACAATATCAATGGAGTGAAAGTTGATGAAACGGGCTTTGTGAAGGTGAATTTCAGTGTGAAAGGCGAAAAAGATGAGTCGTTCATAATGGAATCACAAGCAGTGTAAGTATTTTATGTCTCTGGTCCAACAAACAAGAATTAGTTGGTTGTCTTACTGACGACTAAAACAAATATTGAGTCACATGAAAATTCAATCGAGGATGACCCTTTCATTGGGACATTGCAATCAGTTCATATTGGTCTCAATGTAGAAAATGCCATGTTCATTATAGGGGACTATAAAGAGGGGATTTTCATTCTCGATAGAGGAACCAAATCCTTGAAACCTTTAAAAAATATGAGTTTGATGAGAAGGTAAAAGTGTTTTTTAATATATTATGTTTTTCCTCATAATATTATATGTTCTCTACTATATTAACATAATCTAAATTAAATTTTTGACTTATCATATAGAAAATGTCTTCTACACATGATGATGTTACCAATCCCTTAGAAGAACAAACTATAATGAAGGAAACTATTTGGAAAGATATAAAGGTAATGTTATTAAATACTTTCTCTATTTTACCGAAAAATTATATAATGAAATGTTGATTTAATTTTCATTATTCCTTAGAGAGTTCATTTATTTTAGAATATTTTTTCCATGTTTCATGCCTTTTCAAGAAAATAAATGGCACTGTCTCTGCTCAATCACAAAGGTAAACATGATGTTTATAAAGTAAAATCATTGTCCATAGAATTAATGTTAGGACCAATAGGGGCCTATATACCCTGAGAGGGGGGGGTGAATCAGGGAATGGATATTCTTTTTCAAAATTATTCCTACCCCACTGGATCTTGACCTCTTTATTACAAGGGTCACTTTTTTGTACTTGTGTGTTTATTGTGATCACTTATTTCCTTCTTTATCTAATGATGATGCTTTAAATGCAATGCAGGGAAGTAAGCAGACAAACACAGAGATTTTTACTTGGTTCACCCTCACTGGGCTACGTCCAAGGAGAATACACCGACAAGTCGTCGGTCGTACCAAATTCCATTATTCTTCACTAAATGTGGATACAATGGTTCGAGAACAGTCACTCTATCCCAGAATCACTGCCTTTATAAGTTTTAGGGTCAGCTCACTGCTTTCCCAAGGTTCACTCCCTATTTCTCTCTCTCTGGCTCACTGCCGGTGGAGAGGATCACCTTCTTCCTATTTCTTTGTTCACTGCTCCGGAAAGGATCCACTCACAGTTTATAAACTTGTAGTTATCTTCATTATCTCTAATGAATACATCCTCTGTTGTATGTGGATGCTCTGTTGAAGTCCAACTTTCACTCGTAGATGAATCTCTCTTTGCACCAATGGTATCGGGCAAACTTCCAGCTTCCACGCAGCCCGAAAACACTGCCGGGGATCAACCTTACTTGGCGCGCAAGTCTAATCTGGTGTGCAATTATCGGCGCGCAAGTCACAACTGGCATGCAATTCTTCCTAAACCACTTTTGTGACACAAGCTTCTGCAACTCCAAACTTGCGCGACTCACTTCCTTTTACGCCCAAACCAATATTGGCAAGCAATTAACAACAATCGCGCTTCTTCAAATCAGGCGCGCAAGTCCTACTTGCATGACCCACCACCAATTTCGCGACCACCACACCTATGTAACGGGAGCTCGGAATTTTCTAAGTGTTGAACTCCATTGAAAATGAGGAGGGGTGGTTCGGTATTTATAGGCATTTGGTCAACCTATGCGGTGGTGCGCAAGTCACCCCTCGGCGCGCAAGTCTTAGCGCACAGGTCTCTTCCCCTAAAAGTCACTTGCACGACCAAACCAATACTTGCGTGACCATCTTTCCTTTGCGATATTTTGATCTTCTGATCTTGAAAAACAATAGGTGCGCATGTTTCCAATCCTCCTAGGCACCAGCGCACAAGTCCTTTCTCGGCGCGCAATTCACCTGCGCGACCAAACCAATACTTGTGCGACCCTTATCCCTTTTCCATATTTTGATGATCTGATCTTGAAAAACATATGGCGTGAAAGTATCCTCACCTTCAAGAACATGTCGTCCAAGTCCCTTTTCCAAAAACTACTTTTCTCCATTTGAAAATTTTCAGGCACAAAAATTTGGCAAACACTGGAAAACGACACCACCTTGTATCTGTTCTTTTTGTACCACCTTCAGATCATCCATTACTTTGTCGAAGTTATTGAATCAAACATGGATCATTGACCTCAGCTCTTGAACCTGACATTCCACCATGAAATCTCCTTTTTCAAAAAAATTGTATGTCATTGTTTTGCTTTGTCAACAATCATAGCACAGTTGTCCACTTTGTCAACAAACACAATCACCTCAAAAATGATTCAATGATACCTTGAGGGATTTTTGCCCAAAAATTAATGTATTATTTCATATTTATGTTTAATTTATTTCTTTCTAGTATTACTCACATAATAATTTTTTTCTTATACAGGTGGATTCTTTTGTTTGAGTTGGGGTGGTCTGTCTATCTTTTATGCATTTTTTCACCAAAACTTCCATAGACTTATTCTCTCTCAAAACCTTTTCATGACTAAAGTGTTTCATTTATCAATTTCTTTCAAGTTATCTCCACTATATTTTTAGGAAGATAAATGATGCTAACTCTGATCAATTACAAAGGTAATATTTATGTTTGCATAGTAAAATAATTTTCCATAGATTTAATGTTTTTTTTTCATATTTATTTTTAATTTATTTCTTTTTAGTATTACTCACCCAATAATTTTTTTCTTATATAAGTGGATTATTTTGTTCAATTTGGGGTGGTATGTCCATATTTCATGCCTTTCTACACCAAAAATTCAACAGAATTCTTCTCCCTCAAAACCTTTTCACCCCTGTAGTGTTGCATTTATCACTTTCTTTCAAGTTATCACCACTTCCTTTGTAGGAAGAGCAATGAATCTACCTCTGCTAAATTACAAAGGTAATCTTGATATTTTCATATTAAAATCATTTTCCATATTATTAATGTATTGTTTCATATTTTTATTTAATTTATTTCTTTTTAGTATTACTCATATAATAATTTTTTTCTTATACAGGTGGATTCTTTTGTTTGAGTTGAGGTGATATGTCCATATTTCATACCTTTATACACCAAAACTTCCACATAATTCTTCTCCCTCAAAACCTTTCACCCCTATAGTGTTGACATTTATCACTTTCCTTCAAGTTCCCTCCAATGCTCAATCACAGAGGTAATCTTAATACTTTCAGAATAAAATCATTATCCATATAATTAATGTATTATTTCATATTTATATTTAATTTATTTATTTTTAGTATTACTCATAATAATTATTTTCTTATACAGTTGGATTCTTTTTTTCAAGTTGATGTGGTTTGTTGAAAGCTGCTCATGCAGTGTTGGTAGTTCGATAAATAAAGTCAATGGAGATCATGGTAACATTGATAGTTAGGATTTTTTTTTGAGAATTTTTTATCTGTAGGAATCAGCCGCACCTCAATCTTACACATGATGTGACCGGTGTGACTCCAAGTACTTATTTCTATTTAAAATTGACATTAATTTTAGTAAAAAAGACTATTGAAATACTCAAAACTGAGAAAACATATTCATATTGTTTTGATACTTTAAGACAATTATCCAAAATTCATTTTTGACATGTAAAAATCAGTTGTACCTCAATCTAATATATGATGTGCCTGATATGACTCAATGTGTCCGTTATTAGTTTAAAATCGATGTTTGACTTTAAAAAGTGTCACTCACTGAAAACCAAGAAAATGTGCTCATATTTTCTTGATAATTTCGGGAATTGATTTATAAATAATTTGTGACATGTAAGAATCATTCTCACATCAAAGTGATACATGATGTGATCCATATGAGTCAGAGTGCGTGTTTAAAGTTTAAAATGACATTTTAGTAAAAAATACAAGTGATATACTCAAAAACTGAGAAAATATATTCAGATTTTTTATATACTTTATGAAAAAAATATAAGTTATTTGGAACATGTAGGAATCATTCGTACCTCAATCTGATGCATGATGTGACCAGTATGACTCTAAGTGTGTCTTTATTTAAAATTGACATCAATTTAAGTAAAAGACAAACTGGCCTACTCAAAACTGAACAAAAACATTAATATTGTTTTGATACTTTAGGAAAACTATCCATAAGTGATTTTAGACATGCATAAATTAGTCGCACCACAATCCGTTGCACGGTGTGACCGGTATGACCCCAAGTGCGTGTTTTTATTTAAAATTGACATCAGTTTTAGTAAAAAGGCCAACTAACCTACTCAAAACTGAGTAAACGCATTAAAATTATTTAAATTATTTAGGAAAATGATCCATAATTCATTTTTGATGTGTAGGAATCTTTCTCACATCAATATGATACACAATGTGATCGGTATGAGTCAAAGTGCATGTTTTAATTTTAAAATGGCATTTTAGTAAAAAATACAAGTGACGTACTCAAATCTGCGAAAACACATTAAATTTGTTTTGATACTTTAGGAAAACGATCCATAAGTCATTTAGTATGTGTATGAATCATCCACACCTTAATCTGATGCATGGTGTGACCAGTATGACTCAAAGTGCATCTTTTTATTTAAAATTGTCATCATTTTTAGTAAAATGGACAACTATCCTACTCAAAACCAATCAAACACAATCAAATTGTTTTAATACTTTATGAAAATGATCCATAAGTCATTTTTTATGTGTAGGAATTAGATTCACCTCAATATAATACATAATTTCCCCGGTATGACTCAAAGTGTCTGTTATCAGTTTAAAATCGATATTTTAGTTCCAAAAGTGTCACTCACTGAAAACCGATCAAACACACTTATATTTTATTTATAATTTAGAAAAATGATTCATAAATCATTTATGACATGTAAGAATCCATTTCACATAAAAATAATACATGATATGATCGGAATGCATCAAAAGTTCATGTTTCTAGTTTAAAATGACATTTTAGTAAAAAAGACAAGTGACTTACTCAAAACTAATAAAACATGTTAAGATTATCTTTATACTTTATTAAAATGATCCATAAGTCATTTTTGACATGTGGGAATCAACCTCATCTCAATCTGACACACAGTGTGACTGGTATGACTCAAAGTGCATCCTTTTTATTTAAAATTGTTCTCAATTTTAGTAAAATGGACAGTTTTCCTACTCAAAACTGAGCAAACACATTCATATTATTTTTATACTTTAAAAAAATGATCCATAAGTAAGTTGTGTGTAAAAATCATATGCACATCAATTTGATACACAATATTCCTGGTATGACTCAAAGTGTCCTTTATCAGCTTAAAATCAATATTTTAGTTCAAAAGTGTCACCAACTGAAAACCAATCAAACAAAATCATATTTTATTAAAAAAATTGTAAAATGATTCATAAGTCATTTGTGACATGTAGGAATCTATTTCAAATCAAATTAATATATTATCTAATTAGAATGATTCAAAAATGTGTGTTTCCAGTTTAAAATGACATTTTAGTAAAAAAGAAAATTGACGTACTCAAAACTGAGCAAACACATTTAAATTGTTTTGATACTTTAGGAAAACAATAAACAATTCATTTGAGACATTTTGGAATTATTTTCACTTCAATATGATGCACGGTGTGATCGTTATGACTTTAAGTGCATCTTTTCATTTAAAATTAACATCAATTTTAGTAAAATTATCACTTTCTGTTAATTTATTTCTTTATATTATTACTAACATAAGAATTATTTTCTTATACAGGTGTGTTTTTTTTCTCGAGTATGGGTGTTTTATTCGGAAATAGCATGATTTGGTTCAGTATTAAAAGACAATGGAATATTGTTGTTTCTATATGTAATAATTTGTATTTATGTAATTATATAAACCAATGTTTGAAATGTCTATAATATAGTGTGTTTCTCTTGTATTTGTGTTTTAAATTTCATTTCATTTAAATACTATATTGGGACTTGTTTTTTTTTTATATCTGGTGTGTTTTTGGTGTTACAGTGTGTTGTTACATCACATTGCAGTGGTGTTGTAGTGTGCTGTAATAATACACTACAGTATGGCCCTTTATCAGCACTTTTTCAGCACTAATAAAAGACTGGGGATTTTAACCTTGCTCATGTAGTCAGTGCTTTTCTAGTTACAATAAAGGCTATTTATAATGTTGTTAAAGGTCTATTTTTTAGTGGTGGTCCTATCACTAATTCATCGCTTGTTGATCAAAATTGATGGTGGTACTTCTGACCATGATTCGTCCCAGATTATTAATAATTAATGGTGGTACTTCTGACCATTACCCATCCCAAGTTTATTATCATTTTACAATGGTACTTATGACCATTACCCACCCCATATGAACATGAACACATGCCAACACTCTTAAGAAAAATTTCCAATAAAAAATTTATTTAAACATAAATTCTATCTTTCAAAACTCACCCTTTTGAAATCAAATCAACAAGATTTTTCAAATTTGATTCCATAAGATATTTCCAATAAATCATATGAAAAATTTATCAAAGATCAAGAAAACTAGTTTTAGAACTATATAGTGAGAGAGAATCCACCTACCTTGATTATTTTTACACAAAGGATCTTAAATGATTCTATGATTCAACCTCTTCCTTCTATTCCTCTATCAAGACCCAAGAATATCTCATCATCACAAATCCAAAAACATATATTCGATGTTACACAAAGATCTAGGGTTCCAAGTGAAACAACTCGAGGAGATCCAAGATGAGGAAGAATGAGATACTAACCTTTGATTCCACAACCAAATGCTCAAAGATCTGTTGTCCAAGGAGTCCATACATCAAGGATCACCAGAATTTTCCTAGGTTAATTTTGGAAGTAGATATGAAGGAAACAAAAGTTGAATGGGAATTTATAACCTCTAGATAATGTAATATTCAATGGGACAGAATTATTTATCACATAAATTAAGAATTTACATCGTAAATTAGTCTAGGGTCACTTATGCCGAAATACCTGTCACCTCGATTATTTTTCTAGTAAGACCCATCTTATGGTGTAAGAGTCTGTTTTATAGAATAAATATTGTTACACCATCAATTTTTCTTACAACATCTGGTCCAAACAATTTACATCGTAAAGTTATAGTTTACAGTGCAAATTGCTCCTGTAGTTTTTTTTTCCGTAGCCAGACTCTGGTTTTTCTCCTCTTTACACCTCCAAATATTTCTCAAAGATAACCTTAAGAATCCAATGACAATATAAAAAGCATAAAATGATATTGTACCTCAAACCGGGGGTGCTACATTCTCCCATTCATTGGGATTTTCATCCTTGGGAAGCTAGAACAAATTAGTTCATTGCTCCCGTATAAACTTTTCTCATTCCTATGTGTCCTCTTGAACCTTGCCATGTTGACATACCACTCATACTAAGGAAATAGATATCCCTCCCAGGATTTTTCCCTATATATCCAAAACCTATATCAGTTCATGGATAAAATTCAAATATGGATCAATAGTAACATGATCCCAACTGATCACATATCGTGGATCAGGATGATACTTCTTCAATTGATAAACATAGAAGATGTTATGAACATCACTAAATCTTAGAGGAAATTCTAACCAATATGAAACAGTGCCAATTTGTTCTATAACCTCAAATGGTTCCACATATTGTGGTTATAACTTCCCTTGTTTCCCTAAGCATCGATGACCAAGTTTTGGTGGTACTTTTAAGAAAACATGGTCACTGACATCAAAAGATAAAGGTCGGTGATGATTATCTTCATATGGCTTATGTCTTATTTGTGTCGTAGTCATCTACTTCCAAATCATTTGGACTTTCTCTATAGTCTCATGCACAAGACTCGGTCCAATCAAGGATGCATCTCATGTTTCCACCCAACATAAAGGAGAATGAAAATGAAGTTCATACAATGCCTCAAATGGTGGCATATGTATTATTTCATGATAAATATTATTATAGGAGAATTAAACCAAAGGAATATGATCCTCCCATGAACTACCAGAGTCCATGATACAAGCTCTAAGAATATCTTCCAATATCTGAATAGTGTATTCTGATAGCCCATCTGTCTGTGGATGATATGTTATGCTCATAGTCAATTGGATTCCAAGAGCTTGTTGTAATGATCGCTAAGATCGAGAAGTAAAATAGGGGGTCTTTGTCAGATACAATCAAATATGGAACTCCATGTAACTTGACCACTTCTTAGATATATAAATTTTCCAATTACTCTACCATATTAGATTCTCTGATGGGGATCAAGTGTGTTTACTTGGTAAATTGACCCAATACTACCCATATATCATCATGTTTATATAACATTCTTGGTAGGCCTATGAAAAAATCCATTGGAATCTAATCCCACTTACATACTAGTATAGGCATAGACTACAGCATACCAGTCAGTTTTTTATGTTCATCCTTTACCTGCAGACATGTCATACATTTCATTACATAGTCTACAATCTTGTGTTTCATACTTTCCCACCAAAAATATAATTTCATCACCGTGTACATTTTATAAAAACCTAGATGAATAGACCATTTCTAATGGTGATACACTGAAATAATATGTTCCTAAAAATACTGTGAAACCACAATTTGATGTCAAAAGCATAATAAAGATTTTACATCTTCTGTCCAATCATCAGAATTTTCCCCACCATTTAGGTTTGACCTAATGGTGATAAAATCATAATCTATTACATGAGCTTATTTTACCCACTTTATAAAATCTGGAACAAGACTTACTAGAAATAAAACTATATGATCACTCTATATAGTACAATTTAAATTCATATTAACAATCATGATCATTAACTATCATTAATCACGAGCTTGTTGGATCACTTCACTGTACGATTTCTGACTCAACGCGTCGGTTGCATAATTCCTTTTACTGGGTGTGTATACCAAATTGAAATTGAACATCTTGAGGTATTTCGTCCATATATTTTGCCTCAAGTTTAATTATCTCTAAGAAAATATGCATTTCAAACTCTTATGGTCAGTGAAAATTGTGAATTTTTCTTCAAAGAGCTAATGCCTCCAAGTCTTTAAGGCATGGAAAACAGTAGTTAATTCCAGGCCATGCATAAGATAATTCTTCTCATGCACTCACAACTGCCTCGAACCATAGGACACAATGTGATATCCTTTCATGAGAACACAACCAAGACCAGATCCAGACACATCATAATATACCACATAGCTATTACCTAGTTATGGAAATATTAGGATGGGTGTTAAGGTGAGATGAGTTTTATGTTCCAAAAAGAATTTATGATATTCATCATTTCATATGAATGGAACGCCTTTCCTTGTTAAAGCATTCATGGGAGAATAAACTCTTGAAAAATTCTTGAAAAAGTGGTGACAATTTCCAGCTAATCCCAGGAAACTATGTACCTCAAAAACATTCTTTGGTTTTTTCCAAGAGACTATCGCTTCTATCTTCCCAGGGTTAACTGATATTCCTTCTTTGGAAATGACATGCCCGAGGAAACGAAATTCTTGGATCCAAAAGTATTACTTAGAAAACTTAGCATACAAATGATGATCTCACAATGTGATTAGTACAATTTCCAACTACTCCTCATGGTCATTCTTATTTCGAGAGTATACTATAATTTCATCAACAAATACCACAAAAAAATTGAGGTACCTATGGAATATATGGTACATCAAATCCATAAAAACTATCGATGCATTTTTTTCAAACCAAAATTCATGAAGACATTTTCATAATGGACATAGAAACTCTGAAATGTTGTTTTAGGGATATCCTCTCTTCTAACTCTAAACTAATGATATCTTGATCATAGATCAATTTTAGAGAACCACTTGTCTCCCTTCAATTGATCAAATAAATATTCTATTTTAGGGAGAGGATATCTATTTTTAATCGTCACTTGATTCAACTTATGATAATCAACACATAAGCAGAGAGTTCTATCTGCCTTCTTTAAGAATAAAACCAGAGCAGCCTAAGGTGGTGTACTAGGTTTGATAAATACTTTACTTTCAAACTCTTATAGATGAACCTTTAAATCTCATAACTCAATTAGATACATTATGTAAGATAGTGGTGAAGTAGGGTTTGTTTCTAAGAGTAGGTATATAGTAAATTCGATTTTCCTTTCAGGTGGTAACCTAGAGAAATCATTCAAAAAGACATCCAAGTATTGATCTGCTTTTTTAAAAAGATTCACATTCCTTATTTCAGTATCTAAGCTCAAGGACATTGTTTCTAACTGGATAGAGATGGTTCTATCAACTGTCATTAAATTTACTTCTCTACTTGCATTTATATCCAAATTTCCCTTGGAAAGGTGATGAACTCCATCCAGGGATGTAAATGTTACTTTTCAAGCATAAAAATTGATTTTTTATTTAAATACCACTAGTCAATCTATACCAAATATTAAATCAAAAACATCCATCTCTAGGATCGTAAACTCCCAGAGAAACTCCACTATAGTTATGGTAATGGAACATGTTGGGAATTTAAATCCTATGTACTCCTATTTTCCAAGGGGTGTCCTGATACTCATAACGTGAGGCATTATTTCCACATGCAATCCCAAATTTTTAACCATAGAAGGAGAAAGTAAAGAATGTGATGCACTAGTTTCAAATAAGACATGTGTAAGAGTAGAGTTTAGAAGAATGGTACCTCTCACCATAGAGGGACCTAGTTTCTCACTCGCAATAGCCTAATTGGATCCATATAATTATCACTCAGTTGTCATGGGATAGCTCTTGATTCCCAGATGAGGAGTTGACTAAATGACCAAAGTGTATCTGGAAACGTCATGGTTCCTTTGTGTCTCTGGATGTGAACTAGTCTGATGGTACTATTTCATCTAAGCGTATGAAAGATGAGGATGAGTCGAGACTGTTCCACCTACTGATCTCTAAATTTTATGATAATACTTCTTAAGATTCCCTTTCTTTCCGTAATGGTGGCAATTCCTTGTTGGTGTAGTACATTCTCTCTTCTTGTGTGTTAATGAACTGCATTGAAAACAACTAGGTTTGGTATGGGATCTTTTAGGAAAAATTAACTGATTTTATAGTCTGAGTATGAGGTGGTCTACCTTTGTGAGAGTATGCATCCCTCTTTCTCTTATTTCCAGCACTAGAGTTGAAACCTATCCCCATGGGAACAAACAAAATACCTCTCGTGGGATTCCCAATATGATATTTCTATCACTGTTGTTTTGTTAACCATTTTTTGTATAATTTGTAATATAAAGAATAGTTATCTCTGATTGAATCTCTAGTTGTAATCCTGACTCAAATGTATATGCCTTCAAGGATGCACTAGCATTTACTTCCGGGGAAAAACAAACGAAGTTCATAAAATTAGCTTCATACTCTGTCGCTGAGAGGTTTTCTTGCTTCAAGATGGAGAAATATGTTGTTCTTACTATTTTGAATGTGTGGGGATATAATTTTTTATTAAAAATTCCTCAAAAACCTCCCACATAATCCCTTGGTTAGCTTTATCTTGGATATATAAATCCAACCATTGGTGTTCAAGATCTTACAACATATAGGTCACCATCTTAATCTTCAACTCTGCCAGTGTACCAAGAAAATTGAAGATTTTATTCATTCGTTTTAGCCACACTTCTACTTTTTCATGTTCAAAATCCCCTAGAAACACTGGTGGATCCTACTTTTGAAACTGCACTGAATGATCCAATTGCCTCAGTTTATCATTTTGATTTCATCTGTCAACAGTTTGAAACACTTGCACAATACTCTGTACAATTTGTTGGTTCACCTATGGATTAGGTGAAACCAAATTTTCAATAGTGTCTTCTTACTAATTTCTACGGCATCTTCCTAGTTCCATTTTCTATAAGCATAACAATACACCATTTAGACCATTTCTCTCTAATAAATAAATGATTGAATAAATTTCAAAGCATTATAAACAATTATCATTACCATGAACAACAACCAGTGGAACTATCATTTCAATAATAACCCATTTTAAATGTTTTCAAAAATCATTTGAACAATAGATGAATAATGTATTCTAAGTGGGAAGTTTTTTTACTAATGCATGATATGCAACACTCATTGGCTAAACTCTTAATGATGAGATAACAATATATCTAGAAATATCTTAGAACACTTTTTTACCCAAACACCCTAACAATTTGTAATTATACATAAAAAGGTTAGTTATATATTTTATACTATACATTTCAAGTTCTGACATTCCTATCTCCTTACTACCAACCCAAATCAAGGAATGAACAAAACTAATACCATTTGTAACACCCCGCCCCAACTCATTGGCTTGAGAAGAGGCAGAATGACACTAACCTTAGTGACATCCCCAAGACACCAAAGGATGATAATAAATGTTAAGGTATTAGGAAGCGTTGGGGGATGATTTTCCATTTAAAGATAAAACAACCCAATGAAATTGAACAATAAGCATCCAATCCTCTAAATGATACATGAATAATCAATCTTGTAACTTAAAGAAAACCCAATATAGAAAAAAATCAGAGTAGAATGGAAAAATAAATAAAGGTGCAATTCTAAGACTCCAAATAGAAAGATATTGGCACAAAATTGGCACCATCCCAGACCAAAATGCAAACACAATCCAACTCTATCTTCAGAAACCAAACTATGACATCAATTATCCTCACTAGATAAGTATGAAACATGACCCTTTATTGTATCTTGGTAGATGAAATCTATGAATGCACCAAATTTCCCAATAAGGGGGTGGGTATATCACTCAATAGGGTTTCCCTAAATACTTCCCAACACACACCACAGCTGAGGAGATACGTGCAAGACCCGACGCATATCATCGACCACGGGGAGTTGGAAATCAATGACGGGGTGACATTCACGGAGGTTCCGGTGGAGATCGAGGATCGACAGGAGCGGGTCCTATGTGGGCGGTCGATTCCTATGGTGCGCATTCTTTGGCAGCACGGGAACCTCCAGGAGAGCACATGGGAGCGGGAGGCTCAGATGTATGCACAGTACCTTCATTTGTTTCCCTAGTTTATGATGTAGCTTTATGGGGACATAAATACCTGGGGTGGGAGTAATGTAAAGACCCAGAAATTTTAAGGAAAATTTTTTCCTTAAATACTTTGGAATTTTATGAGTCTGTGGCTTCTGACGGAACTTGATTCCGAGGCCCAGTGTGCTCGGAATCAATTTTTGAAGTTTATCTCGGGTACGTTTAGTGAAAGAACGAGCGGGTTTTTCTAACTTTTGAACCGGTGCTCGGAATTGAAATCTGAGGGCACCAATGAACTCGTAGTGCCGGTAATTTCTTAAGAGGACCTTTACTGAAGATGTGTTTGCACGGGAGAAGAAGTTATTTTTTTTGTGGATTAATTGAGAGGTGAATAAAATTGTGGAACAATTTTATTTTTATATCTTAAGTGGTTATAACTTCCCTATGATACCAATTTGTCATGACCCATCCGTGGGGCCCGTTTTGTGACTACCCCAAGCCCGCATTCCATAGGCCAGGGGCTGGCGACTAGCACCAAAGGTGTAAATCCCGATAAAAAGGGAAGGCATTTCCTTTATATAAGTAAACAAACACAACAGAGAACGCAAGATGAAGTAAACACTAAGTAAACTGAGTACAAAAGTAAGTGTTGAAAAGTAAATGGGCCAGAATACAAAACCAACTGAAAGTACAGTACAACTGAAAAGAAATTATAGCAGCAGTAAAGTAAATCAGCAACCACTGAGTCATCCTCCGGCCAACCCACCTGAAGGGTGGGTACATATGGTCTCCTCAGCTCCTCGGGTCCGGCCGTCCGCTCCGTGTATGTCCCACCAAGTGGTCCACCTCCAGGTATCATCCCGCTCCACAGGACTCCACCTTGATTAGTTTTGTCGGTCGTCTGCATCCAACACAACGTAGTGCGGGCATAGCCCGTGTAGGGGTGAGTATATGATACTCAGTAGGGACCCCGAGACCCCCTAAGGTCTCCCAGAATCCACAAAGGATAAACCACAAGGAAAAATACAAACACAAAGTATCAACTAACTCTACTTAGGTATATTCCCATACATATACCTAAGTTATCAATTCCAGTTCGAATCCAACTCACGAGCCCCAACCCTTCACATTTCCATAACTCTCATAAACTCCCCCTTTAAAACTTGTTAACTCCCTTTAATTAAGTATCTCTCCCTCTCTCCCTCTTTATTGCATGCCAACACACACATTAATTAATTAATTGAAACTCTTCATTAATTAATTAAGTGTTTTAATTTTGTAAATTTGAATGCATGGCATGATTTAATAAAATAAGGGAAGTCTTATTTTATTTTTGGGGTTGGCATGTTGTGTTGAGATTTTGGGGAGATAGCTCTAGTTTTGTTTAAAGAACTTCATCCTCAATGAAGAAAGTCAACTCTTAGATGAAGAACATCAACTCAGCGACCCTGTTTTCTCCGTTATCTTCTCAATTCCACACCCACACACACACATGATGCATGCAACCATGGACCTCCCTATACTTGTGAGCGGTGAGTCATCCTATCACCAATCCATCACTTGGTGATCAAATTTTATGGTGGTTCTTTTGAAAATGATCTATCCCAGGTTATTATTAATTGACGGTGGTACTTCCAACCATTACCCATCCCAATTTTATTATCATTTTATAGTGGTACTTCTGACTGTTACCTATCTCATATGAACATGAACACATGCCAACACTCTTATGCCAAATTTCTAATAAAAAAATTATTTAAACATAAATTCCATCTTTCAAAACTCACTCTTTTGAAATCACATCAATAGGGGTTTTCCAATTTGATTCCATAAGATATTTCCAACAAAGAATAATCACAATTTATCAAAAATTAGGCCAATCAGCTTTAGAACCGTAGAGTGAGAGAGAATCCACCTACCCCGATTATGTTTTCACAAAGAATCTTAAACAATTCCATGGATGAACCTCTTTCTTTTGTTCCACTATCAAGACACAAGAATATCTCATCATTACAAATCCAAAACCATGGATCTGGTCTTAAACACCAATCTAGGGTTCTAAGTGAAACAACTCAAGGAGATCTAATACGAGGAAGAAGGAGATCCTAACCATCAATTTCACAACCAAACGCTTAAAGATCCATTGTACAAGGAGTCCATACATCAAGAGTTTTTGGAAATTTCTTAGGTTAATCCTAGAAGTTGAGAGGAATGAAACAAAATCCTAATTAGAATATACAATTGTCGGATGATGTAATATTTTTTGGGCCTGACCGATTTACGAAGTAAATTGATAATTTATATAGAAAATTAATCTAGGGTCACTTACACCAAAATACCCGCCACCTTAGTTATTTTTTGGGAAAACCCATCTTACAGCGTAAGAGTTTATTTTACGGAGTAAATAGTTTTACGCCATGAATTTTTCTTACGGCATTTAGTTTGAAAAATTTACATCATACAACCATAGTTTATGACATAAATTGCTCCTGTAGTTTTTTTTCAGCATCCAAAATATGGTTCTTCTCCTCTTTACAGCTCTAAATACTTCTTGAATCTAACCCAAATACTTTAAAGACAAGAAAAAAAGCATAAAATGGTAGCGTACCTCAAACCAAGGGTGTTACACACTAGTACGATCTGATTCTTTTAGGGAAATATCTATAATTTTTTCCTTTAAAGATCTCTTCTTTTTTATCCATGTCTTTGGTTACATACTTGATGTTGATTTATGCACTTTATCTTCTTCAAATTATGATGGGAAAACTTCATCTTGCAATGTTTCAAATCGAATTTTCATTTTCATCCCACTTGATGATCCTTTAAGTAGTTGCATCTGACCACTTTGGGTATTCATAGGCACATTTCATTGTTGATGAGAAATTTCTAGCCATATATCCAAATCCTCTACACTAGAAATAATGATCATAAAAAGAATGTTAGGAATATTGAACTCTATACAGATTTTCTTATTGCTCTTGTGCCCTTTAGTACCTTTTGGCTATAAAACAAACATTTTGAATATGAATCATCTTTCCAAAACAATAAAACCTAATACGAGGAGCATTCTTGTGTGTCTTTGCTGCAACACCTATTGTCCCTTGGGTTCTTTGAGTATTCTAATTCTGATTTGTACCCAAATCAACCTTCAATTTTGGATTGGATGTTTGTGGCTTGGCATTAAATCATCACTGCTTTCTATTTACGATCAATCCCCATACCAGTTTTATCATTCTGATGTGTCTTGTGTTTCTCCTGAGAATCCTTTGGTTATTTTATTAGACCTTTGTGCTCCACTTTCACATTCTATGTCACCTATATGATTTTATTTCTTGACGTTATACTATGAGTCAAGAGTCTTTCCCAATCTTCTACTTTTCATAGCAGGCCGACAACTTCATCCTCAAGATCTTTGATACATTTGACTCAATTTTCACTGTGTTAGTCAAACTATCAATAACTATGACCTGTTATTCATCTTTAATATTGTACTCAACAATATTCTTTGATTTTTATGGCTTTATAGATTTAATATTTTCAATTTCTACCTTCAACTTGGAATTATTCACTTCTTACTGCTGCATATAGAGTTTGGCATCATGAACCACTCTATTGGATTTTTTGGCACCCTCGGTTTGAGGTAATTTACAATTTTATTCTATACTTTCAATTATGAAATGGTTTGGTGGAGTATTGAGAGGTTTTGAGAATTTTTGGAAGTTTTGAAAGTTTTGGAAGGCTTTGGGAAGCCACACAGTTAGAGAATGGTTAGTGGAAACCATGTGGAGCTTTCTAGGTAATCATGTGAGGGGTTTTTGAGGGTAACTGTGTTAGTGAATGGTTGGAGAATGTTTAAGAAAACCATGATAAAAACCATATGACTTTGAAAATTCTAGGACAGTGGCTATTTTCACGGTAGGCACACGATTTACCAAATCATGCAGCCAAAACATGTAGCATCGAATGTTGTCCAGTAGCACCTACACAGTTGGCGTATGATTTGTTAAATCGTGTGGAGTAGTCATGTGATGTAATTAATTAAACTTTAAAATTATATTTTTAATATAGTTTAATCCATAAAACACTCATTCTTCCTCGTGTGATTAAGGATCTCAGCTTTCAGGGTTCCTATGGCCAATTTTGGGGTTTCGCTTCACTCTAGAGGCTGATTGCAATGGATTTTTGGGCATTTAACCTAAGAGATCAAAGTAAGGGACTTTATTTCTCCTCTCCTTTCTGGCCTCATCATCCTCTCTTGGAAGGAATTCTAGATCTAGGTTGTTATGCCTGGATCTATGGGATATAATATATTTTAATCAAAATCTTTGTGTGATTCATTAAATAAAGGAAAAGGGATCTCAGATCTACAAGATCATGGTGTGATATTAGAAAATGAATATTTTGAGGTATGTGTCTTCTCTCCCTCTCCACTTTTCCTAGAACTTGAAGATTGGTTTTTTGAAAAATAATTGTTGTATTATTTTTTTGATAAAAACTCATGATGATTCTCTAGTTTTACTGGCTTTAAAACTATGGGTTTTTGGATTTTCCCAAAACATGTTTGATGAAATTATTAAATGAGAGATTATTTTCAAAGAAGTGTCTTGGGTTTGATAACTTGGAAAATCATGATTAGCATGTGTTCATGATTCATATGGAAAGTGCCCTTTCAGGTTAGACTTGGTCATAGGGTCAATCTTGGATTTAAAGGATTTTACCGCCAAGAGATGGCTTGGGTTTAGAGGAACAAGTACCATATGTGAGTATGGGTTTTTTAGTGGACCTTCTTTCATAGGATGTGTATTGGGTGTGTGAGTTTCATGGGTGTGCATTCATGACATGGGAGGCCTACATGGTGTGAGTAATTTCACTATTGTTGTATCTGTATCTTTGTTAGCCTTGTTATCTTCTTCTAGTTTTTATATATACTTGCTATGAGATTACTTGTTCTTGTCTTAGTGGCGTGTGTGAGAAGATTCCGGTGGATTATCTACTAAGTAGATATTCTCACCCTTTTCATATACACCTTGTTGTATATGTAGACTTCATTTACCATGATTTGGGTAAGGGTAAGACTTTATGCTTTTCTAACGGATCATTTTGACGTTGTAGTTGTGTCCTTTGGGAGTTGGAACTTGGAGATTGTTGTGCAGTGGAGTCGTCATAGTGCCGCATTGGTGACTTTGAGTCCTTTATGTCATGGGATGTTGTAGACTTAATATTATTTGTTTTTCTGCTGCATATCTAATTTTGTTCTTTTTTGTCATTGGATTTCTATTGTTTTTTATATCATGTATCATAGTTATTTATATTATACTATTGAATTATTTCTGATATAGTTTGTAAAATGTTTGAGTTTAAATTATCCCCCATCGATTACTCGCACCCTTTTTATTCATTGTCAACCTTTGGTGTTTGGGGGTGTCACCAAAGGTTAGTGGCACTCTAGTCCTTCTCAGGCCAATGGATCGAGTTAGGGAGTTACAATTGGTATCAGTTTAGTATGATCTGTCGGTCAGGATGGTAGGTATGGAGATAGGATGTGTTAAAACATGAAATGTATAGCATAAAAATACATAGTTAACCTCTTCATAATGAACTTCAAGTTATCAGGGTGGTTCGGGTATGAAAAGTGTTTTTAAGCACTTCTAGGTCGTCGTCATATCATCATCGAAGGTTTATCCAATGGGAGTTGTGTATAATCCATTAGTAAAGAGACTTCCCACTAGAATTTCATTATTCATGTGATGTTTGGTTAGTTATGATTTGATAAATGGTGACATGTTGACTTCATTTGTTGGAAATAGTTGGTTTTGATAAAGGATGGAACTGATGGCTTCTACAAAATGGCTTTCTAAACATGATTAAATATGTTTTGGCTTTGCGTTGTTTGTTTCTTCTTTCTAGTATTAGTTTATTGACTCATGCTGGTATTGATTTTTGTTTGTCTCCCTTATGCTTTTATTATCTAGAGGAACGTGAAACCGATGTAGAACTGAAACATGAGTTAGTAATGACTTTGGTGAGAAATAATTGATTAAATGGTAACTAGCATTCGTGCTATTTTAAGAGAATGTTAACAATTTTAGAATGAGTACTCAAAAGAATATTTACATGTTTATTGTCCTGTCTATTTAATGATTACTGATATGCCTATACTGTAGACAAATTTCACACATGATTTCATACTTTTGTTTTATCCTTACATTTTAAGGTTTTCATGACATGATATGTATTGATTTGAATTTAATGACTTGAAATTTTGATGCATATTTCCTATGATTAAACAAAGAGTATTCTTGAAATTTGAGTTATCATTTCCCTAATTTATTTCATGGTATGTCTAAAAGAGTGGAAGGTGTTACCCCATGTCATGTACATAGTTAGTGAAGCATGTTTTGTATAATAAATAGAATAGCATGTAAAATTATAAATATGTTAATAGGAATAGTATATTGTGATGTTTAATTTTTCATTTGGTACTTATAATTCGTAGGTTATTGATCATGTGAACATGCTGTAAATCTATAACATGCTAACTTTGCTTATTAAATTTGTTTGAATTATTGAGTATACTTATTGGGTGAAAAAATGCTTTTAGAATTGCATGAAAATAGCACTAGGGTAGTTATCACAAAAATCTATTTTCTTTTGATTGGAAATAAATTAGTATGCACCAGTTTTTTGGAAAATAATGTAACTAGTCTCAGTATTAACTAAGCTTATGGATCATAAGTTAATACTGAAATTGGTCATTCTTACACTATGATGAAATACTATTTTCATATAGTTAAAGTATTACTTATTGACATTTTCATGATTTTCTGTTGGTGATTATGTGATCTGGTTGATGAGTTCGTGTTTTTGTTAACAAAGAGGTTTTCAAATAAGGAACTTCATTGGCATATTCAGTTTTACAAATATTTTGCTGATTTAAAGCAGTTTTTACAAAATCATAATCTTGAATGTTTCATGAAAATTTTTAGGTGTTTTGAGTTCAAAAAAATATTTAAAGATTATTCTTTAAAAATAATTATTTAAATGAACCTTAAGGGAAAATAATTGCTCAAAGGAAACCTTTTATTTTTTTGAAATCTAAAATTTTTTGGGTTTTTTTAGCAAGTTTTGTTTACAAATTTGGCATTGTTGCATGTCTGTTTTCAAAGAACTTTCATAAAATGATTTCAAAATGATTTTATAGGTGTTTAGACTCTAGGAAGGATTTAAAGAGTTTATTTAACAGTGTTTTTGTGAAAGAAAAATGTTTCTTGGAAGGATTTAAAGAGTTTATTTAAAGAGTTTCAAACTTTATGAAGGATTTAAAAAGTTTCATTAACTGCATTTTTTGGAAAGAAAAATATTTCTTGGGAACCTTGTCATTGTTTTGGGAACTTGAAAAATGTTGCATGTTCTTTTTAGGACTGTTATAACTTGGTGAATGAGTGAATGGGATCTTTATGGTTGCTTACTGGAATGGGAAGTATGGAAATATGGTGCTTAGAAAAGATGTTGTTGGATACTCCCCTGGTAGAGTTGTGGTATGGGTTGTGTTTTCTGTGTTACTTATTCTTGTTGTGTTTGTTATGTGTTTTTGTGATGCTATAATTGTTGTGTTTGTTTTATTGGTCATGCTTTCATGTCCATATCCTTGTTCTTATAGATGTTGTTATTGTGTGGTAGGTGTAGTATGTGGAAAGGGAGATAGAGGTTTCACGTGGGAATGATGTCTCATGGGATGAGCATAAGGACACCTTGTGGGTGGTGGGATATTTTGGGATCTAGATTGGTCACTATGCTCAATTGCCATTAACATGGCCTAGCTTTGGTGGAATTTGTTGTCTTAGAAGTGTCCTTGTTGTAATCTAGGGAATAAAGTGGTTCCTGGAATTCAATGTCATGTTGATTTCTACGGTTGGCGAGTCACTCTCTCATCTTATGAAGGAGATGTTCATCTTTTCAATGAAATTGAGACATGAATCAGGTAGGAGTAGCTAAGAGATGTTAAGAAACATATCTTGTATATTGTCAACCGATTTGGGTCGAATGGTTGGGTTAGGTGTGGGTAGTCGAGAGTAGTTCAGGATGGGTAAACTCCAAAGTTTTTGGGGGTAGGGGTCTGTGCATGGTCTTTTCCTTGGCTTTAGCAATGAGCGAGTTGTTTTCTTAGATATCCTGAGGACTCTTACCCTCTTTGCTTAGTAGGTTATTTCCAGTTCCTTGCTCATGTCTTCTCATGTCTAGTCTCACCAAGGGATGCTCTTCCTAGGTCTCACAGTTCATGATCGATGGGGTAGTGGATGTCTTAACTTGCAAGTCTATCAATTTCGGTATAGTGAAATGTTAGATTAGGAATGATTCATGGGATTAATCACTAACATGCACTACAAAACAAGATGATATCATGTTTTTTTGTCAGATGGTTCTCATTCCTGACTTGGGTGACCAAGTCTAAGGAAGCTCAGTGGTCAAATTTCCATTCTCTTATCATTAAGTTAAACCTTAATGGTGGAGATATTCCATGGGGGAGACAAAGGGTGACAATTGTCTCTTCTGTATCGAGATCCAATGTTGGTTCCTCCTTGTGTAGGGATAGTCTCAAGTGGATTTTCCATTCAGATATTAGGAAGGTACATAACGTAGCGAACGTTGAACACTGACTCGTGGGCATTTTACGACCATTACATGTACCTTTCCAGTAAAGGGAGTAAATTCTCTAGGATTTTGACACCATATTGTCTGAAATGATTCAAAAGCACGATGTTGTAGTGGTGCGCGTTGATCAACTCATTAAGTTGATGCTTTTCATTCTTGCTCAGGGGATAGTATCTGATAAGATCAAGTAGTAGGGAATTTTTGAGAAGTATTGACCTTACATCATGTGCTAATTATCATCATCTTTATATGAGACCTAATTTCCTTTGTTACTTAGAGGTTAATGCATTCACCTTAGGATTAGGGTTGGTTATGGGTACAATATACCACCTTTTATCAAGAGGAGCAACTGAAGTAGTCTTTAGTCTAGGAGAAAGTGTGTGATGAACTTTGGTAGTTTGGGTAAGGCTCTCTTTCCTTTCACAGTGCTTTCATCGATTTCAAGTTATCTGTATATGCTTCATATGACCCTATTTGGAGCATCATAGCAGCATCTGTGTTGATTTCTGGTTTTTTGAGTTGACTTGTCATTGTGTTCCAATATCGTTAGTGAAGGATTATGTGTTCTTTGCGTATCCTCGGGGGTTAAAGAGTTTCCACCTAGATATGCAATGCAAGTTAGTTCTTTGATGGGTGGGACCATTCAAGCTTTTTGACTGTATCGATGGGGTTTTTGGTTGGGTGGTATTGCATTCCAGATTCAATGTGGTGCATCTCATCCTCATGTCTCCTTGGGGTCGGAGTGTGAGTCGGGTTCTGGTTACGTATTGGTTGTGCTCGTGTCGTACTTGAGCTGAAATTTACAATTGGTTTTCATTGTCTTCTGTATCTCAGGACAAGCATGATATGCTCATACTAGGTTGATGCATACCGTTGGTATGTTTGTTATGCTAGCATTGATGAATTTTTGAGGAATGTTAGAGGCGGCATATAAATATGATGAGCCACTGGTTTGACCTTATGTCTAAACATCTCCAATATCAAGTTTTTTAGGGATAGAAAACCCAATGATGGAGAGGATGTGATACCCCCGATTTGAAGTAATTTACCATTTTATTTTGTACTTTCAAGTTATGAAATGTTTTTGTGGAGTCACGGGAGGTTATTGAGAGGGTTTTTGGAAGTTTTGTAAGGATTTGAGAAGCCATAAAGTTAGAGCACGATTAGTAGAAACCATACAAAGCTTTTCAGGTAACTGTGTGAGAGGTTTTGGTGGCAACTAGGCAGGCACCCGGTTGGAACAATCGTGCGACAAATCGTACGACTTCAAAAAAATTCGAACAATGGCTATTTTCATGGTTGGTGCACGAGCTAATCATGCGCCGTAATTAATTAAAACCAAAAATTATATTTTTAATCTTATTTAAGCCCTGAAACCCTCATTCTTCCTCATGTGATTAGGGCTCTCGACTTTCAAGGTTCCTCTGGCCGATTTGGGGTACTGCTTCACTCTAGAGATTGATTGCAATAGATCATTGAGTGTTGGACCTAGGAGATCAAAGATAAGGGTTTTGTTTCTCCTCTCCCTTGTGATCTCCTCACCCACTCTTAGATGGAACCCTAAGTAGGGGGTGTTATGCTTGGATCTATGGGCTAGTATAGATTTTAATCCAAATCCTCATGTGATTCGTTAAGGAAAGGCAAGGAGAGCTCAAATCTACAAGATCACAATGTGATTCTAGAAAATTAATGTTTTGAGGTAGGTGGATTATCTCCCTCTACACCTTGCCTAGAACTTGAAGTCTTGGTTTTCCAAAAAAAATTGTTGTATTTTCTTGATAAAAACTCGTGATGATTCTCTAGTTTTACTGGCTTTGAAACTATGGGTTGTGGGCTTCACCCACAATATGTTGAACAAAATGATTAAATGATAAATTATTTTCAAAGAAGTATATTGGGTGTGAGAACTTGGCATGGCATGATTATCATGTATTCGTGATGTATATATAAAGGGCCTTGTTAGGGTAGCTTCGGTCATGGGGTCAATTTTGGACTCAAAAGGATTTTATCGCCAAGTGACGACTTGGGTCCAGATAGACGGTTACTATAACACCCTGATATTTTATGATAAGTATATTTTTTTATGTCTTATGTTATACGCAGCATCAAAGGAATCTTTCACTGTACACAACACTAGTTTGGCTTACATTACACGCAATCGCGACCTTCCTCGATAGCGTGTGTAGTACGTAATACCGGGTTTCACTAAACAACAATATATTGTTATAATATTATTATGGAATAGTCGTTATGAATATTATTAACTACATTTTTAATTTTATAACATTATTATTCATCTTAAATATTTTCTAGAACATGGTATGAGAACTAAATAAATTTTTTGGGTAAAATAAGTATTTTTCAAAAAAATGCAGTTTTGCCGCCTTTTTATGGCGCACCCACTTTAAATCTAGTTTTTGATATGTTTATAAGTTCAATTTGACAAAATAAAATTCTTCCTTGGAATCAGGATATAAAAATTTAATTTGGATAAATTTTTCATATTATTCTGAAAACTTTCATATTTTAATGAATAGTAAAAACACGCTATATTTTAATTAAAAACAAATTTTTTCATCGCAATAATTTATATGGTTAGATTATATTTTTAATTGGTTTTAAAGTGTAATTAAAATATATTTTTAGCATTTAATCCAATGTTGGTCATTGGAATTAATTTCACTTTGAATTTGGACATAAACAAGTGTCGATCTTTTGATAGTTATTGTTTCTTAAAAACACGCTATTTGTTTTGATAACGGGAATTAATTTTAAAATTAATTAATGTCACTTCTATGTTTTGAATTTGTAAAAATAGAAATCATTTTTGAATTTGAAATATCAAATATATCTTAGGCTGAATTTTTGGTATTTTTCTGAAAAAACTTCAATTTTTGATGAATCACTAGTGCAGAAAACATTTTTTACGTCGGTTATTTTTCATTATTTACGTCGGTTTTTAGGCGACGTTAATACGGACGACGTTATAAATAACGTTTTTTACGTCGATTATTTAAAACCCGACGTAACATCCCTAACATCACGGTGTTTATCACGTCGGTTTATTAATAACCGACGTGAAAAATGATGGGGGATGGGGATTTATAACGGCGGTTATTATATAACCGCCGTGATAAACCGCGGGTGGGGGGGTTTAGCACGTCGGTTATATAATAACCGACGTGATAAATATGCGGGGGGGGGTTTATCACGTCGGTTATTTCTAAACCGACGTGATAAAACGCCTGGGATATCGTTTATCACGTCAGTTATGACATAACCGACGTGATTAACCCTTCCCCGGGCCTATTATCACGTCGCTTTCTTAAATAATCGACGTGATAAAAAGGCCTGGGAAACGTTTTAGCACGTCGGTTATCCAATAACCGACGTGGTAAATCGATTCCCAGGCCTTTTAGCACGTCGGTTATATTAAGAACCGACGTGATAAAAGGCCCGGGAACGGTTTATCACGTCGGTTCTCGAAAAAACCGACGTGATAAACCCCTACCGATTTATTTACCACGTCGGTTATAAAATAACCGACGTGAAAGCGATATATTTTTTTTTAAAATAATTGCACTGCTCTCACCAAAAAGCAACCAGAAACCAAACAACAAAAATAACCATGCCAGCCCTCCCCCAAGCCCCAACTGAACCCCACCCTCATCTATACCCACCTAACAACCTGGCCAGCCCTCCCCCCACCACATTGGAGCCCCACCACAACCCTTGGACACCCCCCCACCCCTTGGACAGCCCCCCCACCCTCATTTACACCCCCACGACCCCTAGTACAGCCTCAAACACCCATTGGACACCCCTCCCATATCCCTTGGACACCCCCCACCCCTTAGACACCCCCCCACCCCTTGGACAGCCCCCCCACCCTCATTTACACCCAACCGGCCCCTTGGACAGAACTCCCAGATACCTTGGACACCACTCCCATATCCCTTGGACACCCCCCCGCCCCTTGGACACCCCCCCCCACCCCTTCGACAGCCCCCCCACCCTCATTTACACCCCCCGAACACTAGGACAGCCCCAAACACCCCTTGGACACCCCTCCCATATCCCTTGGACACCCCCCCCCCCACCCCTTGGACACCCCCCCACCCCTTGGACAGCCCCCCCCCCCCCCCCCACCCTCATTTACACCCCCAAGACCCCTAGTACAGCCTCAAACACCCATTGGACACCCCCCCACACCTTGACAGCCCTCCCAGACCCCTTGGACACCCCCCCCCCCCCCCGACCCCTGGACACCCCCCCGAGCCCTTGGACAGCCCCAAACACCCCTTGGACACCCCTCCCATATCCCTTGGACACCCCCCCACCCCTTGGACACCCCCCCACCCCTTGGACAGCCCCCCCACCCTCATTTACACCCAACCGGCCCCTTGGACAGAACTCCCAGACACCTTGGACACCACTCCCATATCCCTTGGACACCCCCCCCCACCCCTTGGACACCCCCCCACCCCTTCGACAGCCCCCCCACCCTCATTTACACCCCCCGAACACTAGGACAACCCCAAACACCCCTTGGACAGCCCCCCCCCCCCCCCCACCCTCATTTACACCCAACCGACCCCTTGGACAGCCCCAAACACACCTTGGACACCCCTCCCATATCCCTTGGACACCCCCCACCCCTTGGACACCCCCCCACCCTCATTTACACCCCCCCCCCCCCCCCCGGCCCCTAGGACAGCCCCAAACACACCTTGGACACCCCTCCCATATCCCTTGGACACCCCCCAAACACCCACCCACCCCCTTGGAACCTCTCCCCCCATACCAAAATCCAGACCAGAAAAACCATCAACAGTAGACCAAAACAAGAAGTAGAGAAAAATTAAACATTCACTTATATAACATTCAAAACTTACACTGTCAACTTCAAAAAAAACTAAATCCAACCTAAACGACTACGAAATACACAATTACATTGACAATATTCAAAATTACATTTTACATTACAAACAACTAAAAGTTAATCAAACCTGTAAAATAATTTGACCACTCCACTTGTAAGTGTTTGATATCTTCAGCAGTAAAGGGTTGAGGGTCATCAAAAAGCTACAAAGGAAAAGGATAGTAGTCAACGTGTATAATGAATAAATCAAATTGAAATATTATGAGAAAGAGGAAATCTTACCAGGTCAAAACTCAGAACTGTCCCAGTTGTTATTATTTCATACATAAATCTTAACATGTAATATCCGCATTCGATGATGCCTTGTTGCTCATGACATTTCTGTTTGAATGAGTGTAAATTCAATATATTATTTTTATTTAATAAATCAAAATGTACAAATTATAAATGGATATTTACCTTCGCATGTACATATTTGATCTTGAAATTCCTTTTCTTTGCGGTTTTTCGAAAGTGGACCCATGCCCTGTTAGAAAATAATACGAATGGGGTAAATTTAAAATTAATTATAATATATAAAACTATTGTGAAATTGAAACTTACGTTTCCAATATATTCTTAAAACTTTCTCGCACATCATCATGGAGAGAGAATATCCAATAAAGTGCTTTCTCCCTAGGGCAAAAAACCCCTAACATCCAATGATCCCTGATAAAAGGAAATTTAACGTTAGTGGTTTTTTATGTTAAAAGATAATTAACTCTTTGAGAGGGATGTGTTTCATACCTCTCACAAAAAGGCATCATCCAACACTGTGTGATTACATTCTTTTCAAATCTATCAGCAATATAAATCATTCTTTGTTCCTCATCCAATGCACATGTTTCAGGGGAAATCAATTGTGGGTCCACGAATCCATATACATCTGTCAGCTCATTCCTCTCACAAATTTTATACAGATACCTAATACAAAGCAGACATAAGTATACATTTTTAATAAATATAACGCAAGGAAAAGGTGTTAAGACTTACATGATAAAAATTTTCACCACGTTGATGCCCAACTTATCTCCAGTGACAAACTCCATGATATCAGTTTTCATAATCCCCACACTTAGTTCACGTCCACAGACATGAGCTTCCATTGTAAAGTCATAATGATCCGCCAACAAATTTGAATATCTTGACAATTTGTCAAGACTGCTAGTATCTGCATCTGATGTCATAGCTATCTGTCTTTGTTGTTGTCTATACAGTATTTCTTTACCTTTGAAGTATTCCTGTAAAAATAAATTGAAAAATATATTAGTTTTCAAATGATAAAACATTAATAAAAATATAAAATAAAAGATATAACATCCATACCTCTATGGTAATGAGTCGAAGAAGTCTGGATGGCCAAAGTAAAAAATGGCCGATACTATGTCCAACTGTCGTCACCTCATCTGTAGGTAATGGTATCCGAGCTGATCTATCTATAATATCTTGTACAGTGACCCTCTGATTCTCTACCTCTAACTGTTGATGATGAACTGTATATCATATACAATATACCATCCCATATGCAACTATATGATGTTGAGGATCATCAACATACAACTCACAATAAGTAGGTAGCTGCGGCGGAGGAGGAGGATCAAAAATGGGGTCCGCAGGCTGAGGTGGGGGAGTGGGAGCTACTGGGAGAGGTGGAGTGGGAGATGCACCCTGAAATTTTCTTTGCAAGTCTGCAAACATAAACTGCACTGATGCTCTAATCTTGTCCTCCATTGTCGCATTAATATTATGGACTTCAGCCTCCAAGGATTCTATTTTTTCTTATAAACTCCCTCAACGTTAGAAGTTGAGGAACGTGGCAACACTTTTCTTACCGATACACCTCCCGGATATCCTCTTACACGGCCAGGATGTTCGGGCTTTCCCAATGCCACAGATAAAATATCTTCCCTCCCATATGGTGTAAATGTCCCCTGTGAACTCTGCTCCTCAAGAGAGTCCTGTAATAATTAATTGAACATTTCTATAATGATTGGAAATATATGATGAAAATAGTAAACTTAAATAAATAAAATAGATATCTTACAATCCTCTCAACTACGAGTCTCGATTCTTCCGAAATATAGTGTCCTTTTTTGCCCTTCCAAGCTCTTTTCCATTTCTCATGTCTAGATGGAGGGGATGGAGGGGCCACCTCTCCAGAGCTTGAAGACTCAGCTCTTAGTTGTTGAAATTTTTCTGCCATCATTTGTTCTTCCAATAATGCATACCCTCCCCGAGATAAACTATGAGGGTATACATTTTTAGATTGGATCTCTTGATGAGCTTTCCTTGTTTGCTGTAAATTAAGAATAAGTAATCATTAACAAAACAATAATAAGATCATTTATATAATAAAGCTTATAAAATTTTACATTGCCCTTACCAAAAATGATTCTTTTCTTCTACTTTCAAAAAATTGTCTCCATGTGTCTTCATCTATAAAAGGATATATACGACATGGATTCTCACGACTCCTATGACCATAAATGAAATCAGATGAGAGGGTTGATTTGAAATCCCTCCATCTCCTAGCAGCCAACGATAAGCATTTCTTCCTGACTCCTCCAGTGTCAGGAATATCAAATGTCATCTGATAAAAAAGAGGTTAAAAATATTATATATACTAGAAACATTTAAAGAACAGTCAAACAATAGCAAAAGATCTTACCAAAATGGTCTCCCACAGCTGAGAAATTATCGCCTTATCCACACTTCTCCAATCATCATAGAGAATGCTTACTTTGCTCTTAGCCTGAGTTGCTACAAAACCCTTAAAATCTTTAGCATTTGGACCTCTAGGAAGATCATCATCATCAAACTCCACGACTATCCTCTCCTCCTTCGTACGGGCAAGTGATAATTTTGGTAAACGTGTGCACCCACGCTTACCAACCTTTGAACTCTTTTTCGTAATAGGAGCATGTGAATGTTCCTCCCCAGATGTATGACCAATATGCTCATCTCCAGAATCATGTGGCTGATCAACTGATTGATCTGTCATTTTCCTTCAAATCAAAAAAACAAACATTAGTTCACAAATATACAAATTCAAATATTGTAATACTACTTAATCAGAAAATAGAAAAGTGTACTAAATTACATAATAGTAAACATTGGTAATATGGTAAGCATGTTAAACAATGATAAACATGGTAAACACAGTCTGTTGTACCCCTCTCTCTTGGATTTTAATGATCACAATCACTCTTATTATGTTCTAACTTGTTTTCAAGTGTTTTTGTTGATAGGCAAAAGGTTGCCAAGGAGTTGGCCCAAGAAAGCTGAAAAGTGGACTCACTGAGTCCACCGGTCAGCCGGTGTGAGCTCACCGGCCAGCCGGAGGACCCAGGCAGTAGACTTGCCCACTGCCTGGTGTCACCGGCCGGCCGGTGGCTCACCACCGGCCGACCAGTGGACCAGACAGCCTTGCTCTGTCTGGGCCACCGGCCGGTGGACCAGACAGAGAGCCTTCCTCTCTGTCTGGACCACCGGCCGGTCGCTGTCTCATCACCGACCGGCCGCTGGACCAGACAGAGCTTTGCTGTCTGGACCACCGGCCAACCGGTGATCCACCACCGGCCAGCCGGTGTGCCCAGGACTTCTCCTCTTTACGGTTTTTATTGTTTTATCATTTTGGTTTGATACATGTTTTAATAAGTAAAAAATTTACAATATCTAACATTATATGAAAAAACTAAATGTAAACAAGAAATAAACATGTGTTACCTGTAATTTTAGGAATGTACAGTTGGATTGTTTTCCCAAATTCCTTCGTCGTGATCGTTCCTTATGGCACAAACCATGTCTTCAACATACTCATCATTATGTTCTGTTAATCTTTCCATGGAAGTAGGGATCTCACATAAATCAGCATCTTCATCAAATTCATCCTCACCAACATATTGTTTTTTCCCTTGTAAAACAACATCCCATTGCATATCTGATTGATCTACTACATAGAAAATTTGTTTGGCATGTGTTGCCATTATAAAAGAATCAGCTGTGTCTTCCAATCTATTCAGATTAACAAGTGTCATTCCAAATTCATCGTGTCTGACACTGTTGTTACCGATAAACCATTTACAGTTAAAAACAGGAACTTTAATTTTAAAGTAATCAGCCTCCCATATGTCTTCAATCACTCCATAATATGCACTTGATGCCGAAATTGGGTTTCTGTCCTTAGCACTCGAAAAATGCATTGCTTCTACAAACACCAATACACCACTATTCTGAACTGCACTTCTGTTGTCCTGAGCTTTCGTATGAAATGTATAGACATTAATGTCATAAGCAGACCATGTTATCACATTTAAAGATGGACCACCCACTATCCATTTTAATGTCTCTGATACATCTGATCTACCAAGCAAGGTCTTTTTAAACCATGGCAAAAAAGTTTTGTTGTGATCATTCAAAATCCACATTTCTTTCTTCTTTGGATGACATTGTTTCAACTCATTAATATGCAATGTGATATACGGTTGAACATCAGCTATGTTATTCAAGATGTATGATTCTAACTTCTTCATCTGTTCAGCTGACAGTGATTTGACTTTCAAGCCACGAATCCCCTTTCCCTCATTATTAACCCGTTCATGGCGAGATGGAGGCAAACCTATGTGTTGCGCCGTAGCCAAGTAGCTCGTACAAAACTCTGCTACCTCCTCAGAAATATACTTTTCAATAATGGAGGCTTCAGGTCGATATGGATTTTTAACATATCCCTTTAATATTTTCATATACCTTTCAAAAGGATACATCCAACGAAGATATACAGGTCCACAAAGCTTTATTTCTCGAACCAGATGAATCATTAAATGCACCATCATATCAAAAAAAGTTGGAGGAAAATACATTTCCAAATGACAAAGTATAAAAATCGCATCCTTTTCCAAAATGTTCAAAGCATTCACATCAATCGCCTTGTTACAAATTGAATTGAAAAAATAACACAACCTCATTATAGTCTTTCTGACACGGATGGGCAATATTCCACGCAGTGCAACTGGTAGAATTTGTTGCATCATGACGTGACAATCATGTGATTTCATACCTATCAACTTCAAGTCTTTCAATGAGACAAAATTTTTTACATTTGAAGAATAACCTTGAGGCACTTTGATATCATGAAGACACTGACAGAAGCTACTTTTCTCCCTCTTCGATAATGTATGACAAGTCGGGGGAAGAAATGTTCGTCTTCCTTTAGGAGTGGGAGCCAACTCCAAACGTATTCCCATTGATAGTAGGTCTAACCTTGCATTCAACCCATCTTTTGTCTTTCCTTTAATATCTAGCAATGTTCCGATCAAAGAATCACAGATATTCTTCTCCACGTGCATGACATCAATATTATGTTTGACTTCATGATACCTCCAATATGGTAGCTCAAAAAATAATGACCTTTTCTTCCAAATATGTCTATCATTACCAGATTTCTGTGTCTTTCCCAATGTCACATCAAGGTTTTTCACCCTCTCAAAATACAAATCTGGGGATAAAGGTTTTGGAGCAGTATCAAATTCTTGTGAGCCATTGAATGCCTTTTTTAGTCTTCTATAAGGGTGATCCATAGGCAAAAACTTTCGATGACCCATGTACACTGTTTTCCTCCCATGATGCAATTGACAATATGAAGTCTGTTGTTCGCAAATTGGACATGTTTTATGCCCTTTAACACTGTATCCAGACAAATTTCCATATGCTGGGAAGTCATTTATAGTGAATAGAAGCACTGCATGCAGTTGAAAATATTCCATTTTATAAGAATCATACACCCTAATACCATCAGCTCATAACAGTTTCAAATCATCAATCAGCGGTGACAAGTATACATCAATATCATTGCCGGGTTGCTTTGGACCAGAGATCATGATACTCAACATGACATATTTCCGCTTCATACAAACTTCAGGAGAGAGGTTGTAAATTACCAATAAAACAGGCCATGAACTATGTGTGCTACTGAGGGTTCGATATGGATTCATTCCATCTGTGCACAAGCCTAGTCTCAGATTTCTAATTTCATTTCCAAATGTAGGGTACTGGGCATCAATTTTCTTCCATTGTGGACAATCAGTTGGATGACGTATTTTTCCATCACATACCCGCTCATCAGCATGCCATCTTAACCTTTTTGCATCATGTGAATTAGCAAATAAACGTTTGAAACGAGGAATTATAGAAAGATACCAAAATACCTTTGAAGGGAGCTTTGTAATCTCTACATCAGCTTGTGATTTTTCTTTCACCTTATACCATGATGTCCCACATTTAGGACACTCTTTCAGAAATTCATATTCATTCCTATATATAATGCAGTCATTCGGACAGACATGTATTTTCCTGTATCCCAATCCCATCGGGCATAATATTTTTTTGGCCTTATAATGTGAATCTGGAAGATCATTATCTTTTGGAAGAATGTCTTTCATCAATTGTAGCAGCTCTGTAAAACTTCTGTCACTCCATCCATGTTTCGCCTTCAGGTTAATCAATCTTAACACCGCCGACAAAACCGTAAAATCTGTACAACCAGGATATAATGGTTTTTCGGCATCACCATATAGACGTGCAACTGTCGGTTCTATCTCAATTTGTTCTGCTACAATATCGCGAATCATTTCTTCAATTCCATCGGAGTTACCATCTTGCGATTCATTATCATCAGTGACATTCTGTCCAGTTTCGCCATGCCAAATCCAAGGGTTGTAACTCGGATTGAAACCATGACAAATCAGATGATCTTTTATCTCTCTACTTTTCAACTTCTTCATATTCAGACATTTCAGGCATGGACAGAAAAAAATGTCACTACTTGGAACATTTCGTTTAGCAAATTCCAAAAAGGCATCAACACCTTCCTCATATTCATTGCTCATTCGATGTGTCGTAATCCAACTTCGACTCATTATTACCTATAACAAATAGAAAAAATATATATATTTTTTAGATAAGACAAATATATGTTTATATGAAAAAAATCATAATTTGAATGTAAACAATTTTGAAATATAAAACAAATCGATGTGTATTTAAAAAAATATGCTTGAATATTATTTTTTAAACAAAATATAGTAATATATAACACCCCCCCCCCTGGACACCCCCCGACCCCTCTGGACAGCCCCCCGCCCCTCCTGGACACCACCCCCCACCCCCTACCCCCTTGGACACCCCCCTGGACATCCCCCAACCCTCTGGACAGCCCCCCCCACCCACCCGGACAACCCCAAATACCCTCTGGAGAGGCCGCCACCCACTTGGACAGCCCCCCACACCCATCCACCCCCTTGGACACCCCCCTGGACACCCCACCGACCCCTCTGGACAGGCCGCCACCCCCTTGGACAGCCCCCCACACCCACCCATCCCCTTGGACACCACCCTGGACACCCCCCGACCCCTCTGGACAGCCCCCGACCCCTCTAGAAAGCACCCCCACCCCTCCTGGACACAACCCCCCACCCCCGACATGCTTGGACACCCCCCTGGACACCCCCCAACCCTCTGGACAGCCCCCCCACCCCTCCTAAACACCACCCCCACCCCTACCCCCTTGGACACCCCCTGGACACCCCCCAACACCCACCCACACCCTTGGACAGCCCCCCACACCCACCCACCCCCTTGTAAACCCCCCTGGACACCCCCCGACCCCTCTGGACAGCCCCCCACCCCTCCTGGACACCACCCCCCACCCCCTACCCCCTTGGACACCCCCCTGGACATCCCCCAACCCTCTGGGCAGCCCCCCCACCCACCCGGACAACCCCAAATACCCTCTGGAGAGGCCGCCACCCACTTGGACAGCCCCCCACACCCATCCACCCCCTTGGACACCCCCCTGGACACCCCACCGACCCCTCTAGACAGGCCGCCACCCCCTTGGACAGCCCCCCACACCCACCCATCCCCTTGGACACCACCCTGGACACCCCCTGACCCCTCTGGACAGCCCCCGACCCCTCTAGAAAGCACCCCCACCCCTCCTGGACACAACCCCCCACCCCCGACCTGCTTGGACACCCCCCAACCCTCTGGACAGCCCCCCCCCCCCCCCCACCCCTTCTAAACACCACCCCCCACCCCCTACCCCCTTGGACACCCCCCTGGACACCCCCCAACACCCACCCACACCCTTGGACAGCCCCCACACCCACCCACCCCCTTGTAAACCCCCCTGGACACCCCCCGACCCCTCTGGACAGCCCCCCGCCCCTCCTGGACACCACCCCCTACCCCCTTGGACACCCCCCTGGACATCCCCCAACCCTCTGGACAGCCCCCCCACCCACCCGAACAACCCCAAATACCCTCTGGAGAGGCCGCCACCCACTTGGACAGCCCCCCACACCCATCCAACCCCTTGGACACCCCCCTGGACACCCCACCGACCCCTCTAGACAGGCCGCCACCCCCTTGGACAGCCCCCCACACCCACCCATCCCCTTGGACACCACCCTGGACACCCCCCGACCCCTCTGGACAGCCCCCGACCCCTCTAGAAAGCACCCCCACCCCTCCTGGACACAACCCCCCACCCCCGACCTGCTTGGACACCCCCCTGGACACCCCCCAACCCTCTGGATAGCCCCCCCCACCCCTCCTAAACACCACCCCCCACCCCCTACCCCCTTGGACACCCCCCTGGACACCCCCCAACACCCACCCACACCCTTGGACAGCCCCCCACACCCACCCACCCCCTTGTAAACCCCCCTGGACACCCCCGACCCCTCTGGACAGCCCCCCACTCCTCCTGGACACCACCCCCCACACCCTACCCCCTTGGACACCCCCTTGGACACCCCCCAACCCTCTTGATAGCCCTCCCACCCCCCTGGAATCACTGAAAATTTACCATAACAAGAAGTTGGGCCATTCAAAGAATGTTTTTAGGTGTGGAGGAAGAACTGAGTTTCAATAGATAGAGAAGGAACTCGACATTAGGTTGTCTATTCCAGGTGTGGATTTGAAGGAGTTAATGTTTGTTCAGTGACCCAAGAGATTGAATCAGAAATTCAGATGTTGTGCCATTTTCTCATGATGAGGATGAATAATTGGTGGGGTTTGACTTTTAAATGGAGAGCTTAGCATACCATCATATTTTCTATAGATCAGTAAAGGATGTTAGCATCGAACATAAGGCTTAAGGGATGCTTTCAGATCCAAATATGTATGTTGATGGATGCAATGGATCTAGTAGAGGTTCTAGAAAGAATGGTGGTTTTATTTGTTTAGGATAAGTAGTGAAGAAAAAACTAGTTAATTTTTTACTTGCTGAAAAGAGGGTATCTAAAAATTTTAACATGCCGAGGGGAAATCTGGTGAGTCCTCCTCGTGAAACTTTGTTTGCAGGGGGTGAAAATGGTGATGTGATCCCAAATCCATGCACCTATTCCATGGTTGTGTGTGAATAAAGTAGTAACAACTGTAAAAGGGCAACCCATCCAAATGGACACGCCCCAACCCTCTCGGGGATTTATAGAAAACGATGAAAAATTAGTGAAATCATAAAATTAGTCAATATTGAAAGTCGAACTAATAGATCTAGGGATGATAAATAAGATTATGGTGCCAAAACGAGTTAAAAGGGTTCGCAATAGAAGAATCTTAGCTAGTTTCAACAAAAAAATCACAACACATATATATATACTATCCGCGAAAAAAAACGAACGAGTGGGAGGATTACCTGAGTGCTGCGAGTTTAGATGATTGATCCGAGGAGATTAAATATGAGAAACGATGATCGCAAAACGAATCTAAACCAACGAAATGGACGAGCCTATTCGGGTTTACGCGCGAGAGAGACGAGTCGCGACTGTCGAAGGTAAACTCGCGAATGACAATCCACGGGTCTGGGTAAATTTTTAAATGAGTTATCACGTCGGTTATTCAATAACCGACGTTATAATTTTTTTAAAAACATTTATAACGTCGGTTATTCGATAACCGACGTAAAAACCTTCCTCCGATTCTTTTTTTACGTCGGTTATTTTATAACCGACGTTATAAAGGGCTCAAAATCCGCGTTTTTTTACGTCGGTTATTCCATAACTGACGTCAAAAACATCTGCGGATTCTTTTTTTACGTCGGTTATTTTATAACCGACGTAAAAAGGCCTTCAAAAACCGCGTTTTTTACGTCGGTTATTGAATAACCGACATAATAACTCGTACATATGTCGATTTGTTACGTCGGTTATTGAATAACCGACGTAACAAACACCCCCCGCTTCTGTTTTTTACGGCGGTTAATGTATAACCGACGTAAAAAACGAAGCCGCGCGATTAATAACGTCGGTTATAAAAATAACCGACGTTAAAGGTGTACCGAACACAGGTTTTTACGTCGGTTATTAAATAACCGACGTAAAAAACCTCGTTTTACATATTATGACGTCGGTTTTATATAACCGACGTAAAAAATGGTGACGTAAAAAACGTTTTTTGCACTAGTGAATAGTGAAACCACTTAGTGGTAGTTAAAAAACTGACTCTTTCATTTAAATGAAATTTTACCACTTCTGTGAATTGAATTTATAAAATACAACATACATGGTTGTTATCAAGAAGTAAAATGTGGTTCAATAAGATGAAAATAATTTTTTTTGAATAGTAACTTTTGACTTTTATTTATTGCGGTTAAAGGTAAATAGGGTAATTCATTGTTAAAAGAATATTATAATAATTCAAAATTACCTTAACACTTGTCCTAACCTTATTGGATGAGTATTTTCCAACCATGGGTATCCTTGGGTAGATTTTGGGACCTCATTGATCTACTTGGTAGTGATAATGACAATTTGGATTAATTAATTTAATGTAAAGACAAAATTGACATTAACAAAAATCTTTTAGTAATTAATTTTTATAAGGGGTTATTTAAATTATCTTTTCGACTATAAATATTCATTGGAAAGATAAAAATATTTCCTACATGGTGGTGTTTTTTTTATAATTTTTAGACATCAAATAAATTAAATTATTTATGACACAATAATGATGCAGTATTTACCTCATTAATAAATGATTTAAATAAATAAGATTATAATGATTAAAATATTATCCAAAATATGTCCAATTCTGATTTGATGATTTTATTTCGACCATGAGTCATCTTATCTTTATCTTTAATGATTTTTGGACCTTTTGAAATCGAAGATAAGTTTATAATAAAATAATATTTTCACACTTTCCAAAGGTGCCCCTCTCCTCCCTTATAAAAGGGCACATCCTCCCTCTCCTCTTTACACAACTTTGAGCCTTCAAGATCAACCAACCCCTGCCTATTACTCTTCTAAACTCCCCTAGTAATATTATAGAGGTCCCGGTATTCTTCAAAGACCAACATTAATGCCCTAAGAGGAGGTTTCAAAGAGGCGTGTCGAAGAAGAGGTAATATTTGTTACCAATTCTTTCAAATTTATTTCTTCTTATACTTCCTCTTCTTTAGTTGTTTCATTATGAAGTAATAACATCAGTATCACTCATATACTGATATGTTATTATAAATATGAAACAACTCTATTTCACCTTCTATCCATCCTACGGAAAACGAAATCACTGCGCTTGTGTACGTACGGAATACCGTCTCCACGCCGTGGTGTAATCTGTTTTTCACCACCACCTTACTTGGATGGGTATAATGGTGTAAATAATAACTATATATGATTATTGTAAAGTGATATTGATTCTGAAATAGTATACATACACTTAAATACAATTTCACGATCATGGGAACGATATCATCACTCGTGTGTACGTACACCCTACCGTCTCCACGATGTGATGCGACTCGTTCTACATGATCTTCATTGAATAATGATTATATAAATGAATTGAATGAATAAATATGATATATATTACACTAATACCATTCTAGAAATGAGTTATATGTAACCCAAAAAGAAGAATAAGAATTTATTCGACAAAACATGCATAAGAACATAAAGCAATGAACACCCGAATAACAAGTAGCAATGAAATATTACTAATAAGAAGATAAGAACATGACCATATATGATATCATAACAATGAATATGATTCTGTAATAAGTCAATGACATTATTTAAATCATTATACAGGAGGTTCGGATACGTACAAAGCAAATCGGACCTAAGGTAAGGGTTTATTTCACAATCTCTTCATTATCCGAGGTTGTTTATATGTGATTATTTACTAGGGTGTATATATCATCCACATACATGTTTCCTCAATATGTAATATTATTTCTATCCTCCTACAATTGTTTAAATCCAATATTACTCATTGGTGAGTTTTTTGTAAAATATATGAAAGGAATCTTTTATCGTTTTTAGTACGAGGTACTTTTTGACTTTTCCGGCCAAAGTACGAGAAAAATAATTTTTTTAACTTATACGGCATGAATGGATTTTATGATTTCATAGAACATTATTTCCATAAAACTTCCTTTACAAGTTTTCAAGTTTATTTTTAATCAACTTATTTTAGTTTAAATTTGTATGACATGTTAAGAAAGGAAAAATGTTTTTGAAGTAGAAAGGATATTTTCCTCAAGAATGGAGTTCAAGCATTTTATCAAAATTATTTTCCATCTAAGATAATATAGGGTTATGTTTCTATCCTTATTTTTACATTGATTTGATTATGTTATGATGGAATTATTTTTATGATTTTCTTTTATCTTATATGGATTATGTTATGATGGCATGATGTTTAAGAATCCCATTTTTATTACATGGGTTATGCTATGATATATGATTTATGATCTTGTGGCACACATAAGAATTGTTTCATTATGAGATGGTGGGACCTATATCTCCCTCCAATGAATTGGGTAAAGATTTATATCTCATGATATAGACATGGCTGAAACGGCAGGTTAATCTGGTTCAGTGATACAGGACTGAAACAAGGAGTGAACTCGGTTCAGAAATGGACTTTGTCCGCTAGGATAGTCTTGGCAATGATTCTTGACTACTAAGAAATGATTATTTATGATTATGTGTGTATTCCACAAAGTTTCATGATTTATGTTATGATTATTGGGATTACATTTCACTACTATGATTTATTCCATGTTATGATATTATGATCTCTTTTACAGGTTAAGATTTTTGAAATGCAATGTTCTTGTGAATATGATATTTCCTTTGTTTACCCTTACTGAGCATTTGAGCTCACCCTTTTGTATGTTTTCTTTTCCCCAGGTCAGGAAAAAAGGTATTAAGTAGGATATGCCAAAGGGACTCTAGATATGATGAAATAAATGGGAGACAATGTAGATGTTTTACCAGTCGTTTATGTTTCCCAGTTTCTAAAGACACTATACCTATACGGTCCTATCATGGTTTTGTTATATGTTGTAATAAGTATGCTTAAATTCTGAAGTAATAACCATGTATGTAAAGTATGGGTCATTATAGTTGGTATCATAGGGAGGTTATAGTCAACCTTTGGAAACTAGGATGTGAAAGTCTTAGTAAGAACCCTAAGCATATGTCTAAACATAGAACACAATATTAGTGTTTTAGAAATGGCCATGAATCACCTATGATAAGACCTAAGGTGTGAAATTTTATTCTTGATTATGTGGTTTTCCTATTATGATTAGTGTTGCTCACACTATACTTCTTGGTTTTAGTCAATGGTTGGAACTCGAAGGAACCGTGTTAATGCTAAATGTGACAGGCAATGCAATGATTGTCCCCCTGAGAAACCAAACATTATGGGAGCTAGAATGTAAAATTTTGTAGCCATGCTCACACAACTTTCTCAAGCTATGAATCATGCAGGACTTCCAAACAAGCAAAAGGAGCAACATTCTGTTGAATCCTTCATGAGGTAGCGTCCACCTTCATTCAGCGGGTCTTCTGATCCATTAGTGGCTGAACAATGGATTAGTGCCACTGAAAAGATATTTGCAGTCCTGCAATGTTCTGAACATGATAAAGTCATCTTAGTAGTATATCGTTTGGAAGGTGAAGCTGATCAATGGTGGAATCTTATTAAGAATACGAGGCAAAGGGATGAAATTGAGTCCATGGAATGGGACGAGTTCAAGAACTTATTTTTCAATAAGTACTTCCCTCGTATTCTTCGAACAAAGATGGATAAGGAGTTTCTTGAACTAAAGAAAAGGGATGATGAATCGGTTGGTACCTACGAAGTAAATTTTACAAGACTTTCAAGGTACGCTTCCGGAATTATTATCCAACCTGAGAGTAAGATCGATTGATTCTTTAGTGGCTTAAAACCAAGTCTTCGAAGGGCGTTAGCCATAAGGGATTTCAATAGCTACAAGGAAATTGTTTGATGTGCTCTCAAGGTTGAGATGGAGATTGGAGTAAGCCATCAGTCATATGGGTTTGATAAGAAGAGGAAAATGGAATTCAAAGGGAAATCTAAAGACCACAATGAAAAGAGGATGAGTTTTCCCTTATGCTCAAAGTTTGGAAAGAAACATGGAGGGAATTGTCTTAAAGGGACAAGTAAATGTTTTAAGTGTGGAAAAGAAGGTCATTTGGGAAGTTGAATGTCCAAATAATGGGAAGAAGATGTCTAATGATGCGAACAAAGAAAGGGATACACAGAATGAACCTCCTACACTTCAATGTTTTAAGTGCAAGGAAATGGGGCATTATTCCAATCAATGCCCTAATCCAAGGGTTTTTTATGATGATTGAAGTCAACAAAATATTAAGGCCAAATACAAAGGAAAGTCACATGCAATTTCTATCAGCGATATGGAGTACGATAATGAAGTGGTGAAAGGTACACTTATCATCCACTCTAAAGTAGAAAATGTTTTATTTGATTCTGGATCCACCCACTCTTTTATTTTTAAATAATTTTCTAAGGGTATCGTTGTACTACCTCAACAATTAGATGTTGAGTTAGCTGTGACAACTCCTAATGGAACAACGGTTGCATCAAAAGTTTATAATTCTTCTCCAATTGAAGTTTGTGGGAAAGTGCTTCCTGCAAATCCTGTAATCCTTCCTATAGTGGAATTTGATGTGATTCTTGGCATGGATTGGCTTTCCTTATACGAAGCTCATATCAATTTCCAAAGAAGGTAAATCACATTTAATATTCCCGATCAATCTACTATCATCTATCGATGAAAGGATTAATATAACCTTCCAGTGGAAATTTCTTCCATCTTATGGGTCTTTATTCCAATAAATGAAGGTTATTTATCTCAAATGGTTGGAGAGAAACTCACGATTAAGAATATGCCCATTGTACTAGAGTTTGATGATGTCTTTTCGGAGGAATTGTTAGGTCTTCCACCAAATCGTGAAGTTGAGTTTTCAATAGAACTCATACCGGGTGTTATGCCCATTTCAAAGACACCTTATAGAATGGCCCCAATTGAGTTGCAGGAATTGAAGAAGCAACTCCAAGAGAATCTTGATAAGGGATTCATACGCCCTAGTGCATCACCTTGGGGAGCACCTGTTATGTTTGTTAAGAAGAAAGATGGATCAATGAGACTCTGCATTGATTATCGAGAACTTAACAAGATCACTATCAAGAACAAATATCCTCTCCCATGCATTGATGACTTATTTGACCAACTACACGGAGCTCAATAATTTTCCAAGATTGATCTTCATTCAGGGTATCATCAATTAAGGGTCAAAAAAGAGGATATACCAAAGATGGCTTTTCATACAAGGTATGGACACTATGAATTTATAGTGATGCCATTTGGTCTTACTAATGCCCCTGCTATCTTCATGGATCTAATGAATAGAGTCTTTAGAGACCATATTGATCAGTTTGTGGTAGTCTTTATATACAATATTCTTGTCTATTCAAAGATCAATGAATAACATGAAGATCACTTGAGAATTGTATTAAAGACCCTAAGAAAGGAGAAGCTTTATGCCAAATTTACCAAGTGTGAATTTTGGCTTCAAAAAGTTTCATTTTTGGGTCACATAATCTCAAAAGATGGGATATCTGTGGATCCAGCAAAAACAGTGGTTATCGAAAGATGGTCGAGACCAACAATAGTAACTGAGATCCGAAGTTTTCTTGGTTTGGCTGGATATTATCAACGTTTTGTGAAATATTTTTCACGATTATCTAATCCACTCACCAGGTTGACTCGAAAAGTAGTTAAGTTCGTGTGGACGGAGGAGTGTGAAGAGAATTTCAAGGAGTTGAAAAGAAGGTTATCCAGTGCACCTGTGCTCACACTGCCTTATAGTGGAGAAAGGTTTGTGATCTACAGTGATGCATCCAAGAAGGTATTGGGGTGTGTTCTCATGAAAAACGATATGGTGATAGCTTATGCCTCACGACAGTTGAAAATCCATGAGCAAAATTACCCAACTCATGATTTGGAGTTAGTTGCGGTAATCTTTGCATTAAAGATTTGGAGGCATTATCTTTATGGTGAAAGGTGTGATATTTATACTGATAATAAAAGTTTAAAGTATATTTTCACAAAAAATGAGCTGAATATGCGTCAAAGAAGATGGTTGGAGATGATTAAGGATTGCGACTGCTCAATTCATTACCACCTTGGGAAATCAAACAAGGTGGCAGACGCATTAAGTCGACAAAACCATGCTAGCTTATCCATGATGAGGATCAAAAAAGATCCAATATTTATGGATTTATAAAGGATGGATCTTGGAATTATAATGGAAGGGGAAAAATCTTATCTTTCTCAATTGAATGTTCAACCATCTATACATGTGAAGATTAAAGAGGCACAAAAAGAAGATGTAGAGTTACAAAAGAAGGTGAGAAATGTTCCTGAATTCAACCTTGATTGTGATGGGATAATAAGGTTCAGGAATCGGGTTTGTGTTCCTCCCATCCCAGAATTAAAGAAGGAGCTGCTAGATGAGGCTTATAGTTCTTCATTCTCTGTTCACCCTAGAAGCACGAAGATGTATAGGGACCTGAAAGAGTAATCTGGTGGGATGGCATGAAAAGAGATGTTGCTGAATATGTCTCTCGATGCTTGGTTTGTCAACAAGTTAAAGCTGGGAGATAGAAGTCAAAGGGGATGTTACAACCATTACCCATACCAGAATGGAAATGGGAAAACATCACTACGGATTTTGTCATTGGACTTCCTAAAACATCCAAAGGCAATAATGCTATCTGGGTTATAGTTGATCGTCTTACGAAGTCGGCACACTTCATTTCTATTAGAGAAGATTTCTCTCTTGATCATATTGCCAGGATATATATAAAGTAAGTGGTAAGATTGCATGGAGTACCACTTTCCATTATATCTGATCGGGATCCGAGGTTTACCTCGAAGTTTTGGCGAAGTCTTCAGCATACTCTGGATATAAAGTTGAGTTTCAGCACTGCTTATCATCCTCAGACAGACGTTCAATCTGAGAGGACAATTCAAACTCTAGAAGATATGTTGAGAGCTTGCTCTATGGATTTCAAAGGTGGTTGGGATCAACACCTACCTTTTGTGGAATTCTCTTATAATAATAGTTTTCACTCCAGTATTCAGATGGATCCTTATGAAGCTCTCTATGGAAAGAAATGCAGAACTCCAACTTGTTGGGATGAAGTTGGGGAAAGAAAGCTACTAGGACCTGATCTTGTTGATGAGATGGCAGAAAAGGTATGATCTATTCAGCAACACATAAGAGCAGCTCAGAGTCGATAAAAAAGTTATGCCGACAACCGAAGAAAAGACCTAGAGTTTGAAGTGGGTGATAAAGTGTTCTTACGAATATCTCCTTGGAAGAGAGTAATGAGATTTGGAAAGAAGGGAAAGTTGAGCCCTAGGTATATCGGTCCTTTCGAAATACTGGATCGTGTTGGGAAGGTAGCTTACCGATTGGCGCTTCCACCGAATCTCTCTCAAGTTCACGATGTGTTCCATGTATCTCTCCTGAGAAAGTACATACTCGATCCTTCACATGTACTAAGCTCAGAAGTTGTAACGCTGGAGCAAGATCTTTCTTATGAAGAACAGCCGATAGAGATTCTGGATCGTAGCGAAAAAGTTCTACAGAACAAGACCACTCGCTTGGTGAAAGTTTTATGGAGGAACCACCAATTAGAAGAAACTACATGGGAGCTTGAGGATATGATGAGGGAGAGGTATCCTCATCTGTTTGTTACGAAGTGACGAATTTCAAGGGCAAAATTCATTTTAAGGGGGGTAGAATGTAACACCTTGATATTTTATGAGAAGTATATTTTTTTATGTCTGATGTTATACGCAACATCAAAGGAATCTTTCACTGCACACAATACTAGCTTGACTTGCATTACACGCAATCGCGACCTTCCTCGATAGCGTGTGTAGTACGTAATACCGGGTTTCACTAAAGAACGATATATTATTATAATATTATTATGGAATAGCCGTTATGAATAGTATTAACTATATTTTTAATTTTATAACATTATTATTCATCTTACATATTTTCTAGAACATGGTATGAAAACTAAATAAATTTTTTGGGTAAAATAAGTATTTTTCAAAAAAAATGCAGTTTTGCCGCCTTTTGATGGCGCACCCACTTTAAATCTAGTTTTTGACATGTTTATAAGTTCAATTTGACAAAATAAAATTCTTCCTTGGAATCAGGATATAAAAATTTAATTTGGATAAATTTTTCATATTATTCTGATAACTTTCATATTTTAATGAATAGTAAAAACACGCTATATTTTAATTAAAAACTTTTTTCATCGCAATAATTTATATGGTTAGATTATATTTTTAATTGGTTTTAAAGTGTAATTAGAATATATTTTTACCATTTAATCCAATGTTGGTCATTGGAATTAATTTCACTTTGAATTTGGACATAAACAAGTGTCGATCTTTTGATAGTTATTATTTCTTAAAAACACGCTATTTGTTTTGATAACGTGAATTAATTTTAAAATTAATTAATGTCACTTCTATGTTTTGAATTTGGAAAAATAGACATCATTTTTGAATTCAGAATATCAAATATAGCTTAGGCTGAATTTTTGGTATTTTTCTGAAAAACTTCAATTTTTTATGAATAGTGAAACCACTTAGTGGTAGTTAAAAAACTGATTCTTTCATTTAAATGAAATTTTACCACTTCTGTGAATTGAATTTCAAAAATCTGAAATACATGGTTGTTATCAAGAAGTAAAATGTGGTTCAATAAGATGAAAATATTTTTTGGTAAATAGTAACTTTTGACTTTTATTTGCTACGGTTAAAGGTAAATAGGGTAATTCATGGTTAAAAGAATATTATAATAATTCAAAATCACATTAACACTTGTCCTAACCTTATTGGATGAGTAGTGGCCGACCATGGGCATCCTTGGGTCGATTTTGGGACCTCATTGAGCCACTTGGTAGTGATAATGACAATTTGGATTAATTAATTTAATGTAAAGACAAAATTGACATTAACAAAAATCTTTTAGTAATTAATTTTTATAAGGGGTTATATAAATTATCTTTTCGACTATAAATATTCATTGGAAAGCTAAAAATATTTCATACATGGTGGTATTTTTTTTATAATTTTTAGACATCAAATAAATTAAATTATTTATGACACAATAATGATGCAGTATTTACCTCATTAATAAATGATTTAAATAAATAAGATTATAATGATTAAAATATTATCCAAAACATGTCCAATTTTGATTGGATGGTTTTATTTCGACCATGAGTCATCTTATCTTCATCTTTAATGATTTTTGGACCTTATGAAATTGAAGATAAGTTTATAATAAAATAATATTTTCACACTTTCCAAAGGTGTCCCTCTCCTCCCTTATAAAAGGGAACCACCTCCCTCTCCTCTTTACACAACTTTGATCCTTCAAGCTCGGCCAACCTCTGCTCATTACTCTTCTAAAATCCCCTAGTAATATTCTAGAGGTCCTGGTCTTCTTCAAAGACCAACATTAGTGCCCTAAGAGGGGGTTTCAAAGAGGCGTGTCGAAGAAGAGGTAATATCCGTTACCGATTCTTTCAAATTTATTTCTTCTTCTACTTCCTCTTCTTTAGTTGTTTCATTATGAAGTAATAACATCAGTATCACTCATATACTGATATGTTATTATAAATATGAAACAATCTTATTTCACCTTCTATCCATCCTACGGAAAATGAAATCACCGCGCGTGCGTATGTACGGAATACCGTCTTCACGCCGTGGTGTAATCTGTTTTCCACCACCACCTTACTTGGATGGGTATAATGGTGTAAAGAATAACTATATATGATTATTGTAAAATGATATTGATTCTGAAATAGTATACATACACTTCAATACAATTTCACGATCATAGGAACGATATCATCATTTGTGCGTACGTACGGCCTACCGTCTCCACGATGTGATGTGACTCGTTCTACATGATCTTCATTTAATAATGATTATATAAATGAATTGAATGAATAAATATGATATATATTACACTAATACCATTTTGGAAATGAGGTATCTATAACCCAAAAAGAAGAATAAGAATTTATTCGACAAAACATGCATAAGAACATAAAGCAATGAACACCCAAATAACAAGTAGCAATGAAATATTACTAATAAGAAGATAAGAACATGACCATATATGATATCATAACAATGAATATGATTCTGTAATAAGTCAATGACATTATTTAAATCATTATACAGGAGGTTCGGATACGTACGAAACAAATCGGACCTAAGGTAAGGGCTTATTTCACAATCTCTTCATTATCCGAGTTTGTTTATACGTGATTATTTACTGAGGTGTATATATCATCCACATCCATGTTTCCTCAATATTTAATATTATTTCTATCCTCCTACAATTTTTTAAATCCAATATTACTCATTGGTGAGTTTTTTGTAAAATATATGAAAGGAATCTTTTATCGTTTTTAGTACGAGGTATTTTTTGACTTTTCTAGCCAAAGTACGAGAAAAATAATTTTTTTAACTTATACGGCATGAATGGATTTTATGATTTCATAGAACATTATTTCCATGAAGCTTCCTTTATAAGTTTTCAAGTTTATTTTTAATCAAATTCTTTTAGTTTAAAATTGTATGACATGTTAAGAAAGGAAAATTGTTTTTGAAGTATAAAGGATATTTTCCTCAAGAATGGAGTTCAAGCGTTTTATCAAAATTATTTTCCATCTAAGATAATATAGGGTTCTGTTTCTATCCCTATTTTTACATTGATTTGATTATGTTATGATGGAATTATTTTTATGATGTCCTTTTATCTTATATGGATTATGTTATGATGGCATGATGTTTAAGAATCTCATTTTTATTACATAGGTTATGCTATGATGTATGATTTATGATCTTGTGGCACGCATAAGAATGGTTTCATTATGAGATGGTGGGACCTATATCTCCCTCCAATGCATTGGGTAAAGATTTATATCTCATGAGATAGACATGGCTGGAACGGTAGGTTAATCTAGTTCAGTGATACAGGACTGAAACGAGGAGTGAACTCGGTTCAAAAATGGACTTTGTCTGCTAGGATAGTCTTGGCAATGAGTCTTGACTACTAAGAAATGATTCTCTATGATTATGTGTGTATGCCACAAAGTTTCATGATTTATGTTATGATTATTGGGATTACATTTCACTACTATGATTTATCCCATGTTATGATATTATGATCTCTTTTGCAGGTTAAGATTTTTGAAATGCTATGTTCTTATGAATATGATATTTCCTTTGTTTACCCTTACTGAGCATTTGAGCTCACCCTTTTGTATGTTTTCTTTTTCCCAGGTCAGGAAGAAATGTATTAAGTAGGATATGCCAAAGGGACTCTAGATATGATGAAATAAACGGGAGACAATATAGATGTTTTACCATTCGTTTATGTTTCCCTATTTCTAAAGACATTATACCTATATGGTCCTATCATGGTTTTGTTATATGTTGTAATAAGTATGCTTCAATTCTGAAGTAATAACCATGTATGTAAAGTATGGGTCGTTATAGTTACTGCTCGTGAGTATGGGTTATTAAGTGTTACTGCTTTGACAGGATATGTATTGGGTGTGTGAGTTGCATGGGTGTGCGTTCATCACATGGGAAACCTGCGTAGTGAATATTTTCACTATTGTTGTATTTGTATCTTTATTAGCCATGTTGTCTTTTTTTAGTTTTCATATATACTTACTATGAGCTGACTTGTTCTTGTCTTAGAGGCGTGTGTGGGAAGCTTCCAATGGATTTTCTACTGAGTTGATATACTCACCCCATGCATATGCGCCTTAGTGTGTATTCAGATTTTGTTTACCATGATTCAGGTAAGGGGAAGACTCCATACTTCTCTAACGGGGTATTTTGATGTTGTAGTTGTGTCTTTTGGGAGTTGGAGCTTGGAGATTGTCGTGCAGTGGAGTCATTGTGGTGCCACATTGGTGCCTTGGAATCCTTTATGTCTTGGGATGTTGTAGACTTATTATTATTTGTTTTTCTGCTGCATCTCTGATTCTGGTCTTTTTTCATTGGATTTATATTGGTTTTTATATCATGCATCATGGTTAATAATTGGATTTTTTTTCTTTTTTTGGTCTTTTTTGTCATTGGATTTATGTTGGTTTTTATATCATGCGTCATCCCAAGCCAAATGGGTCAGGTTGGGATGTTACAGATTTCTTCATTTTAGTTCTCCAAACATCTATCTCTTCAAGGGAAGATTATAATTCTATATGGAGATCAACTCTCCCTTCCACTTCTCCTTTGGCATTGTCGCTTTTTTCTCTTGTCTAAGAACTGCCTACAACAACCACTAGAGCATCTTCTTTGAGGTTGTTGTAGTCCTCAATTTCTTTTGTCTTGATTTCTTCTGTGAAAGCAAGTTCTTTTTCTTGAAGAATTTGTGTTTCATACTTCACCTGGCTTTCAATTTGGTTGAAGATTTCTCCCTAGGAACCTCGTCATCTTCATCATCATCTTAAAATTTCTTAGGACACTTTGATGCAAGGCGTCCAACCTTTCCACATCGAAAGCACATGAGTAGAAGTTTCACTTTAAACTTTCATTTTACCCTTTACAGATTTGAGGAAAGGGATGGCATGACTTCATTCATCTCTTTTTCTCCCTGATCATCTTCCATGGTAAGCTTCTTCAAAGCTTTGAATGCTACCTCCTTTAACTTTCTCTTTCCCATGGTCTCATTATCATCATTTCTCATCTCATATGCGATCAGAGTACTGTGGAGACTATCCAATGCCAACTCCTTTTAACCTTTATTCTCAAGCATAAAGAATTTTGAATTGAACCGGGGCGGCAGCCTCCTTAGGATACGCTTGACAATCTTTACATCATCGAGGGTTTCTCCAAGACCTCTTGTCGTCCTCGTACTTGTTCCACAGAACTTGCAATTTAGCTTCTCAGACTTTTGAGTCGCCTTCATAGATATTAATCAGCTTTTCTCACATAAAGTGTGAGGATTTGCACGACATCACCTTCATGTAGATTGTGTTGGACAAAGCTCCCCCTGAAGTGTTGATTCCTTTGACGTTAGCATCCAATTCTTTATGGACTCCTGATTAAGTCTCGTTGTCTATATTGATTAAAATCTCATGCATAGCAGCTGCATATACATCAATATCTAAAGATCAGAAATAGTGTTGCATCTAATTCTTTCAAAGTTAAAAGTTGTTTTCTTCAAAGATCGGAATCTCATAGTGATTAACTATAGTCATTGTTTCCATTAAGAGAGAATATCAATGACTTTAACATTCCGTTTTGATAGCAATTGTTAAGCCCACTAAGTTAAATACTCTAAGAGTTGATTGAATCAAGGTATGACAGATTAAAACAATATCCCCTCTTGATCATGTTTCAACATTAAACAAAACTTTCCTCCTCGCAACAATATATAAACGGAAATGAAAGTATGTAAGGGATACAGAAATTTTACTTAGTTCGCCCTAACTAGGCTAATCCAAAGAGCATACAAAGACAATGTGTCAATGTACTAAAAACACTAAAGTGCACTGCTATTACAATGTTCGAAGCAGATTCATTATCCCTCCTGGTTGACAACCACTCACTTGTAGAAAGCTCACTGTTCACTATACTGAAGTGTACTTACGGTTCCATCAATAGAAACTTTTAATAAGTTGAATCACTTTTGATTACATCATAGTTGGTGTGTCATGAAGCTCTTATTTCATCCAAATGATAAATTCCAATTTAGCATAGAAATTCTGGGCAATTCCCTTTAGGTTTGCACAACTTACTTTCCCGCAACCTTTACAAAACTTTAGCGTAAACTCCACACTTTCACACAACTCCACACTTTCACGCAACTCCAAACTTTTGTGAAACTCGCCAAACTTTCTAGAAACTAACTTGTTCACAAAAACACAGTCATATTTCTTTGTGCAATTGATGTTCGCATAAATGTCTTCATGCAAGTATGTTCGCATAAGTCTTATGCGAAACCAAAGCCCTGAGATTTTCTTTAAATCCTACACACTACAAATGACAAGGTAGCGGCCTATTTATAGGTGTGGTCAATTGTTTGCACAACTTCTCACACCTAGAAAACCTAACGCCTTCATTAATGTTTTTCACGTGCAACTCGTCGTCTTCACACAACGCACCATCTTCACAAAACTTGACTTCTACATGCACCATGTTCATACAACTCCAATTCAATGAGTGTCAAACTTGCACGAAAGTCTTTCCTTTGCGAAATTTTAAACAAGGAAGCTTCGAATCACAATGTTCACACAACCTTGCACTTGCAAAAAAAACCTTCATTTTTTCTATTTTTTTGTGCAACTTTTATCTTCTTTCAGAATTTCACACCAAAAAATTTGACAGATGCTGAGAAACCCTATCAACTTATACACCTAACTTACTGGACAACCTCTAACCTCCTCCAAAGCTCCAAAACCCTTCTCCAAAAATGTTGCCCAATACTATTGACCTTCATTCTTGCTCGGTGGGATCTCTTCTATTTTCAAATAATGCACTAGCACCACCTTTATGGTTAATGATGAGAAGAAAATGGGAGAGAGCATCGACTTATCCCAATGAATCAAGTGGTGTCAAACAAGGCAAGGAACAATTCCTTTTATAATGTAGACTTGTTCAAAAATGATACTTACGCATCCATAATGCTCGGCCAACTCTTGGTACAAACATGCTATAACATTTGGCCTTCAGCAAATGATGTTTGAACACTGGTCATTTCATCATAAATGCATCATCACATTACAAGCCAACAGTATGATAATCAGTGTATGCATTACAAGCCAACAGTATGATAATCGGTGTAAAAGAAGTGTCGATGCATTACAAGCCGAGTGTAGCAGTATTTGAATGATAACTCGTGATATGTCATACCATTTCACAATGAACACCACGACGTGGAGCAAATAGTCATGTTATAAAATAAAAATAAACAACATGGTGCCTTTGACAGCGTTACAGTATATAGTCAATATATCCAACACATGTCATGGGAGAAAAGAAATATTGTCGGTGTTTGGTTATTCATACCCATTGATACCTATGGAGACATGAATCATTTGGTTGTTATCATTGAGAGATCTTCATAATGTGTCATGGAAACAAAGTTCGGGATATGGAAATAAATATATGTTGTGTTAAACAAAATGGATTTTAACACAAAAGCACAGTTTAAACAATTTGCCTTGATGAAGAAGGTTGTCACAGAAACGAGAAATTTTATAAATGCACGGGCTGAAGAAGGTCAAGTTATATGATTAACCTTTCAATAAGAAATGAAGGTTTTTCCCATTAACCCACGAAACCTGCTAAACTGATTAAAGAAGAGGGAAGTTAATCTTCTAAACCCATGGAAAAAGAAGACTGTTATAACTAGCGAAGCATTGAAGAATTCTGTCACCATGACAAAATCGTTATTTGTTTTGTTAAGTAGAACTTTTTCTGTGTTAATTCACGGTAAAGAAATCATATTTGAGAGTTATTAATGTGGGGCAAAGATTTAAGTTAAAACATTGCTTGTGGATAAACATGGCTCGATGTTAAGGTTGGGCACCGACATAAGCTAAATGTCACCTTCATTGAACTGCGTTTTGCAATATGGAAAACACTAGCATGACAAATATATCCCAAAACATTGTTGATGTTATGATACTATGTTTTTGGGCTAAAATCACAAACTTGGGGATTTTGTGTCTTGGGTTGTGTAAACCTGTTATGCACAATGTTTTTAATCCTATAAATATTTTATACAATCCATAAAAGTCCATTGGCCTAAATGAAGAGTTTAGATTTGAATGTATTCTGTAAAGTTAATTTTTATTTATACTCTTCAGCAACTTCCTAAACTTCTTATATACCCCTTCCCTGCCTAAAATAGTCCTTTCCTGGCAAGTTAAGCTGGCATTTAACTTTCATTTTATTAACAACAAAAATGTAAATCACGTGTATTCATTGCCAGACGAATCAAAACAGCTGATGATGCATCATTAAATTGAACAATTTTGTACAATGGAAGATCATTTTTATGTCTACTAGCAACACATTTCAATGCAATTAACAAATTTTCCTTCCACGTCTTAATAACCACACAGACACCCCCAATAAGAAAAAAAAATAATGCAACTGAGCAGAATTACATACAAATTTGGGTCCAGGATACAACAACAGATTCCCACAAAGAATCGTGAAAAAATAATAATGATAAAACAACAAGGAGAGGGATTCTAATTCTACCCAGTAAGTCATGCCTAAACTGAAATTTCCTAGGAAATGTGGCTCATTTGGACGCTTGGGTTTGCAGCGAGACAAAATTGTGAGGCATACCAGTGAACCGAAGAGATAAAATGGGCCGACCCACTGGAGTGGTCATCATCTTAGGAGTCCTGAAGAACAAGATTCAGTTCCTGAGCACATTTAGCCACCACCCCACCTCTCCTGCACATGGCATCACAACAACAGTGAGCAGAGTTTTTTTTTTTTTTTTTTTTTTGGTGCTGAAAAACAACTTTGATGAAGTAAACCCCCATCCAAAAACTCCAGATTAGGGATGTCAATGATATACTTGCAAGTCACTTGAGCTCAACTCAAAAAATACTAAAATTTGGCTCGATTTTTGCTGAGTTGAGCTCAAGCTCTCGAGTAGTTTCGAGTATCGGAATAACACAAGTGAGTACCTCACAAACTTAATCAAGTTGTTTGAATACGAGTTCAAATAATATTCAAGCATAACTCGAACTCATACCCAAGCATGAAAGCCCAAATTCATTAATCAAGCTTAATCAATCAAGCTCAAGTAGCTCATTTAAAAAAACAAGTCAAACTCAAGCTTCTAAAATCATACTCATATCGAGGAGTCCAGTATTGAGTATAAGAATTTTGCACAGGTAACATACTGTATCAGCTCAACTCGACACAATTACATCCCTACTCGGGTTATTGGAAAGCATATCTTTTCCATGAAGAATGGGTGACCGCTTGGTACTAGTAATTGTGAGATATGCCATGTACATAAATTTAATTAGGAAGAAATGTTTTGTGCAAATGGGCACAGAAGATTATATCCTGTTGAATGTTCTGTCATCTGATCAAACACAATAATTTGTACTGGAGCTGCATTGTTTTGTCTTTATTTAGAATATGTTTTGTTTGTTTATTTACATACAAAATATGTCAGGACCTTTGCTGCGATTCGAGTTGGTAAGATCGAGTTGGGATTGGTAAATCAACTCAATCATCTTCTGTAAAAACTTCTTTTCTAGGTTTCCTTAGCAGTGAAGGCATACTCAATCCGAACCCGTAAACATATTTCTAGTGTTCTTTTGTTTGTTTCATTTCTGTTGTTTCTGTTGATCAGTGATTAGTGTGGTGGTTTCTATGTTTGAACAATATCAAATTGTTTCTTGGTAAATAATTTCTTTAAGAACTGAATCAAATGTAATTTTCAATTGTGAATTTGGAAGAGGTTTTCTGCACTAGTTTTGTCCAACCTGCATTAACAATTGGTATCAAAACTTTTAACAAGATGTCTACACAATTTTACATTGAGAAATTTAATGGAAAGAATAATTTTAATCACAGGGGATTAAGATGAGAACTCTTCTTGTCTAAAATGGACTTGAAGACACATTCTGTGGGCCTAAGAAAAAGATTGAAGTCCCTGGGAGTACACCCAACTATGTGGATGAGTGTAATCAAACTAAGCCGGACCAAGCAACACAGTGCTCAGGCTTGAGCTCAGTACTTCAAATCGATGCTCAAGCTCGGCTTGAGCTCGACCAAGTAAGATTTTACGAGCCCGAGCTCGAGCTCAAACTCGACTCCGGCCCAATCAAGTTACCGGATTAAGCTTGATTACAGTCGATTAAAATGCTTTATCAAAAAATTGATTCTGAGCTCAAGCTCGGCTCAATTACTTAAGTCTAATCAGGCAAATCAGATCAAGTAGAATTTTAAAATGCACTCACCCATTTCCTTAAATACGGTTTTCAATGGGAAGACAGTTCGAGATAGCATGCTTACTTGATAAGCGCTGGAAGAATTTTATGGACCTTTTGAAGTTCCATAGAACACTGCTTGCAGCACTCAAGCCTATAAGCCAAATTGTAACAGAATCATGCCTTGTTTCATTTGCAGAAAATTTAAGGCTGCGTTTGGTTTTGGAAAATGCTTTATGCTTTCATTTTCCAATTATGTACTCAAATACATGTTAGAAGATGTTTTAAAAATTGGAATGAAAACATGAAAGCATTAGAATTACATATCCAGGCATTTTCATTGTCTTGAAAACACGAAAACAAGTTTTATTTTCCAAAAATCTATCATTTCCGTTTTCATTTACTAAAAAATGATCGAATGCATTTTTAGAAAATGAAAACAAGAAAGATGTTACAAAACCAAACGCAACCTAATTCTCATATCATAACAATACAAAAGGTCAATACCGGCGCTCTGCATGAAGATCAACACCAACAGGCCGAGGAGCGGAAATAGTGGATTGTACTGTTGTCCCAAAGACAGCAACAAGCTTCGAAAGCATCTCCAAAGAGACATTTGCATGCCTGTTTGTTAGCATTGAGAATAAACTGTCATGTATGACGCATAAAATCCATTAAAGCCATTATGAAGCTGCAAGGATTAAAATTTTACAAATACAACTTTTCTTTGAAAAAAAAAGGATGCTGCATAGAAATAGTTATATTATTAAGCGTATGCATGAATTAGGCCAACAAGTCTCTGAGAAAAGTTGGGTTTCCATTGTGGGTGTAAATTCAGCCCAGCCCAGTGGACTTTCAGACTAAGCCCAGGCCAGACAAGGATTTTATTAAAAATTTCAATAAAATAAAAGAAAAATTAAAAATATATATATAAATTGGGTTTGGACTCAGGTCAAATGGAGTCAATCTGGCCCGATCAGATTGCCAGGCTCAGTTTGACAGCCTCCCAGTTTACACCCCTGGTTGCCATTGTCAATGAAACAAACGTAGCGCTTTTCTTAGAGATTGTACCTTAAATTAAAGGGCATTGAAGGACTTTCCAAGGCTCGAGATCACATTTAATTTTTTTCCTTTTTTGATTAATCATATATGTGCATGCACATGCACATTACGCTCCATTTGGTGGCATCACTAACATCAGAACCACTAAAATTCTGATCATGATTAATGACCCGTTAATTGATAACTTAACATTTGATCATGGCTACTGATCTTTAAATTCCTAGAAATCACTTATTTGTCAATGGAAAATAAACTTCACTGCTAGGAACCATCTTAGTGATGATAACTAGTCTCACAACCAGGTTATATAATCCAATCTTCTTTAAGATTCATATACAGGGCTTGGATGGTTTGGACTAGGAGAAATGAGGGGATTTTTCAACATAAGGAGACACAAGATCGTTCTTGGTTTTACAAGGCTTCAGTTTGGATGGATATTTGGGCTTCCAAGGAGGTCCCCCTAGTAATGGGACGCCCCCCCCCCCCCCCCACCCCCTGAAGGCTTTTTTACAATAAATACTGACGCTGCTATTTCCTCTGGGTCCAGGGTGGGAATTTGGATTATTGCTCGTCTGAACACTTCTCAGATTGTGGTGGCTCAATGTTTGGCTTTCCAGCTATGGGAGGCGATTGCTATTCTTCATGGTGTGTTCTTGGATCGCTCCAAAGGATGGAGAAAAGTAATTTTTGAAGCTACCTCCCTACTGGTTATTAACGCTTTATCCAAGCAGAACGAGGACTCACAGCCGTTTGGGCTCATTCTGAGGAAGATTTGGTCTTTGCTGACTGTCTTTTCTTCATGCAATTTCGTTTTCACTAAAAGGGATGGGTAACCTTGCTGCTCCCCAGTTGGCTGGTTTTGGGATAAAATGGGGAAAGCATGTGTGGTATGATCATTACCTTGAGTGGATTTTTCCTGCTTCTTCAAGTGATTCATAATATATTCTCTTTAGCTTCAAAACAAAAATATACAATTGACCGGAAACACATGTCCATGTATTATGATGAAACAGTAGATTAATCAAAACACCACAGCTCTTTATGATATTTTGAGCTAATAAATTCCCATCAGGATTATACATTAAGAAATAAAAAATATTCCAAAAGATGAATAATTTCAATTTTGCCACAATAAAGATCGTCCATTGAGAAATAACATGGCGTGTAAAACCAAAAATAATGGCTATTTAGATGGTCTATAATAAATATTATTTTGTCAACTTTTGCTGTAGTTTCTTGAACACAAATGGTAAAACAGAAACCATAAGATGATGCAACATTTTGATAATTTTTGTTGTGTTTGGTTCTAGAAAACGTTTTCTGTTTTTATTTTTTAAAGATTTATCATATTATATTTTGGATAGAAAAAGAAAACAATGCATGTGATTTATCACTCCTTGCATTTCCATTTTCATTTTCTAAAAAAATATTTATATAATTCAATACATTTTTCAAAAATGAAAACAATAAACATTTTCCAAAACTAAACGCGGCCTTCTTTTTTAGTTTTTGTTTGCACTAGTTCAAGAAACAATTACCTTTCCATCTTGCTACCTAACAAGCTTGTGAGAACAGGCAACAAACATGAAAACAGATCTAAAGTGAGAATATCCATTTTCTCATTTAAAACACTGATCAAATCTGCTTGTACCTGCAAAAAGAAGTGAATACTTTAAAAGAGAGATGGATAGCAGAATTGCCCGGTAACAGTTGGAATCAAAAAATAAAATATAAAATATAATAACATGAACAACTGCAGTAAATACCCACAGAATGATCGGGCAACTTTTTCATGGCATTGATAGAACCCTTAATGTCGTTCCGTTCCCAATAATGGTGCATCACCTGAAAATTTGAATCAAAACAAGTATAAGAGACCCTAGAAAGATCACACAATCTTTTGAGAAAGGATCTTCATATTATTACTTTAAAATTTTATAAAAAATATATTCATATCATACCCTGTGTTTCTACCCTCAGTGAATGATGATAATACATACTGATAATTTTTCTATCTGCTCTGTACAAGTTGTATGACTTTTGACCTCATTAACAGTAACCAAAAATATTTTATTTAGAAGAGAAACAATCAAAAATGAAAATTACCACATGCAACTTTCATTCTTCCGCCATACAAACATACAAATGCATAAATGTCTACACACAGTCTCACATGCACAAACACTCAATTCCATATTTGCCCTTAGTTTTCTTAACCATTTTCTTACCTGTTTTATTTTCTTTCTAGGAACATTCCAATTCTCAAGCATTGCAAAACAGAGCCTCTCATGAAATATCCAGGCCATAACGAGTAACAAGAACCATTTAACAAGATTGGAGTTAAAATTAACAGAATGTTCTTCATTGCAAACAAGCGGATAAGTCGAGAAATGCCAGGCTTCCCCCCTTCCAGAGGAAAATTCTATTTCAAGGCTAACAGACAATCCCTTCTGATGAGATTATAAAGTTAAGCACTCCAAAATAAAAACCATTTAAACAAAGAAACCAGATGATGCAAAAATTAAAATAAAAACTGCATGAATCAACTGAAGTTACCTGCAACTTTGTCAAGCGAGAACGTAGAGTACTCAGGAACTCATCATGACTTTGCATCAGATCTTCAGAAACATCATCGTGATCAAGTGGTGTGGATTCCCTTTCACAAATTTGAGGAGGACCCTTCTGCCAACACCAAATAATAAAGACATAACTAGGTTTCTTTAGACATTAGACAACAAGCTAATACTATTTTTTCCCTTTTTTTCTTTTGATGAATATAAAAGAGTATATCAAAACAGATTGCACAGAGAAAAAAAGTGAGAAAGCCTCCAAAAATGACAAAAAAGAAATAATAAGCTCTGTTTGAACCCTGTATAATGTCGATTATGTCTGCCACGGGGAAAAAACATGAGTTTTGAAATCTTACAACAGGTGGAGACGTTTTCACTAGTAATTGATCATCACCACCACTCTCTCTTCTTTCAAACTTATCAACCAAAGAGCGTGTTCTTCCCGGCACGACTGCTATAGAATCAATTCTAAAGAAATCAGATTCAAGAAAGCACAATTATAATGAATATGAAGCCATGGTTGAAAGGAAAACCTCCAATTAAAGGTTTAGCCGGGTTTGTCGGATTACTGAAACCATGGGACTCGTTATCTGAAAACAATAGGATGAAGACAGTAAATATCAAGAGAGAATCTTCAATCAATACATAGTGCACCAGTTTTCACGTCCAAGGGAAGAAATGATAAAGCAGTCATTGTAAGAATCATGATTGGCAATATTAAAAGAAATATCTTCATATGCCCAAAATAGGGAATACAACAAATTTAGGACAAAAAAAGGGTCAGCATGGACTTGTAAAAACCAGTGATGACATGGAGACAGGGTCAGCTGCTGCAGACACAAACATCAGTTCAACTTGCACCACCCAAATGGCTCATAAGTTTGTTGCATCAAGAGGAGGTAATATCAATTGAAGGTTCTGGAAGAAGAACATTACAGGTTTCTCGATCATGTGTTGTCTCCGGAAACTTTGCAACATTCCCACTAGTTGATACTTTCTCCTGAAACGCATTTTTCTCATCATCCTCTATCACAAGCCGGGTTTGAAATTTTGCATCCAGCCCACTGCCCAGATCACCAGCCATATTGCAGCCAGATCGAGGTTCAGCAGGCATTGACAGCCCTTCATTCTTTCTATTTGATGACCTCCTATAGGTAGACTTGGCCAGCACACCACTATCGGCTCCAACAGTTGTGATAGATTCTCTTCTAAAATTAGTAGATGTTTTCCCTTCAAGGCTATCTCGTGGTACCACATTTGGCACAGCAAAAGACCTCCTAATTGGTTTCCCAGAAGATTTTGCAGGTGTAACTGTTGTCGAACTCCGCCTTGGGTTTGTCTTACTGCTGATTTCCTTGTAATCTAATGAAGGTGTCTGGTTTCTCTTGCTGTTCATTTCCTTGTAATCTAAGGGAGGTGCCACCTTGGAAGAAGTCTGAGACCCAGCCATCTGTAAAGCAACTGGTTTCCCACCTGAAGCTTTTAATGAAACACACACACACACACACAAATAAATGGTCAGGAGGATTAACAAGAATGAATCAAAAAAAAAAAGTACCCAGCATAAACTTATGAATCCAATCCATTGTTAAGCCGGTCGATAACATTTTTCTTCAGAAAATTTTGTTAATCTGGGTCCATCCCAAATTAAGGATGCAACACCAGCAGTTGTTCCATTTACCAGAATGGTTAATTCAGATCACAAGTGGGACCATATTGTAAGCCCTAAAGCAAGATCATTTTAGGCTTAACAAAGCCTTGTGTGATGGACAAGACATGAGCATACAGGAAATGAAGATATTGAGGGACGGTTTGATAACACTTACTGAAAACCGCTCATGGCACTTAACACTTATGGCAAGTACTTCTGTATAGGTGCTTCGAGACTGTTTATTGAAAAAGCATTATTCTAACACTTATTTAAATGGTTTTTTTCTGAAATTAAAGTACAAATGTTTTGTTTTCAAGAACAAAACAAAAAGCACTTATTTTTTCAAACTGCTTACCATAAGTGATAATAAGTGTTATAAACAGTTTCCAATAAGTGCTTCCAAACGAACCCTGAGCTAAGTGCTTGTTTCATCAAGAACACGGACTCTGTTTCCCACTTTAAAACGCTGAGAAAAATGAAAATGATGCCAAGTGCTTGAGTGGCAAGACGTATATAAAGTGAGGAGCTAGAAAAGGAAACGGAGAATTATGTAATATGGAAGCATCAAAAGAAGGGGAACATGAACGGTGTAGATTTTTAATCCCCAACAAATGGATTGGATTCCAACACATGGTAGCCACATTTACAATCATGCTTTTGTATCAATGGAATAGAAAATATTTAAACAGCACTGAAATTAAGCAAGGCTAAGCAACAAAAGAATAATATTAAAAAGAAGTAACTTCACTTACAATCCACATATATATTCTTTATAGTCTCGGGTTCAGGAGAAATACAGCGCCAATCATTAGTCTTTGGACCACCCCCAATATTCTCAAAGAGCTGCCTTTCCTTTAGATTAAATATGCCCTCTGTAGAGCTAGTTTGTTCAGGTACCAAGGCAGACCCAAAAGGATCAATAAACTGGTCAAAGAGATAATAAACACAAGAATGTCACTAAACTAGGTTGATGAAAAATAAAAATATCCCTTGAAAGTCAACATAGAAATGGGTGATTTGAGAAAGAGAGAATTACAGAAATATCTGCTACCCACACTCCAACAGAGTTTCGATAGTATGAGCAGCCCAAAAGTTTCCCTTCGTGAAGGCAAAGGTCGCCAAGTGTTGACCAACCCATCTCAATAGCATCATGACAAATTACAGGTTCCCATGAATAAACCTACAATTAAAATATCAAAAATAGCAGCAGCAGCAGCAAAAATCTCCACCTTCCAGATAAAATTCAATACATATTAGAGAAGACAAATAAAACCTTCAAACTGTCATCTAATCCACACAACAGGGTCTTTCCATCAGGATGAAATGTTATTGAACGCACTCCATTTGCCTGAAAAGACAAATTTTATTTTTGATTTGAAAGTGGAATTTAAGATGAATCATGACAAAAAATCATTAATCAAGATGCCTGCTACATCAACAAAAATAAAGATAGGATTGAACTCCTAAAAAAAGTAATTCCACAATCTGCTGAGTTTTTTTAATTTTTATTTTTATTTTTTTTGATAGAAAATTAAATTTCTAGCATACTGCACTTCAAGTTCAAGAGTTTCTAGTTTAAAGGGGTAATATCAGAAACCTCAGGTCTTGAAGATCCAATCAGCTCAAAGCTTTCCAAGTCCCAGAATTTAACAGTTCTATCTGCTGAACCTGCAAAGTAACAATCAGGTTACATTAAATTTTACATAAACATTGAAATGATGTAATGTTTATGTTCTCACTGCTGCTTTCCAAGTAGGACAGGGAAACAAAAAAATGGAGGCAACAGAATATGTAAGGCATTGCTGAGATATTAGTTACCCAAATGGAAGCCCCATATGCACCTGTAGCCAGAAGAAACTCAAGAGGATGGAAATCTATGGACCGAATTGGACCTTCATGGCCCTTAAAATCATGCAAGGGCTTTCCAGCAGTTAGATCCCACACCTGTCAAAAAGTGATAAGCCATTCATTAGGTGTATAAAGATGAAAAAAAAAATAGAGAGAGAGACATCCAAACAATAGTAAGACGTCTTGTTGAACCTTTACAACATTGTCGAATCCACCAGAAACTACCCATCTGCCATCAGGAGTGAACCTAATTGAATCAATCCCTCCAGTGTGACCCCTGTATGTGTGAATACATTCTTTCTTTCTAATATCCCAAATCTTAAGATTCGTATCAAGGGAACCAGATGCAAAGAACTCCCCAAATGGATGGAATTCAACAGCAGTACAATTGGATCTGTGCCCACTAAGAGTCCGAACCACTACACTTACAAGAACAACAGCAGTTAGACCGGAAATTCACATGGGAAAATAGGAAGAAGAAAAAAAGACAGCTGTTCAACAGGTTCCATATTCAGAAAGAGCAAAGACAGAAGTCTGAGATCAAGCTTTCTCCAATCCAATCTCAGAAACGTCACCATACAAAAAATAAGACACCTGTAGGCCCTGTTTGACAGTACTTATTGAAAACTGCTTCTGTCTCTTTATCAATTATGATGAGCAGATTGAAAAATTAAGTGGTGTTTGTTCTGCTTCTGAAAAAATACTTACACACTACAATTCCAGAAGAAAACTGCTCAACAAAGTGACAGAGAAGCACTTTTTTAATAAGCAATCTGGAAATGCTTATACAGAATCACTTATCATAAGTGATAAGTGTTAGCTGCTCGGGTTCCGACCCTGTGGGTGCTTCTCCATTTTGCCCACACCCTCCTATTTTACATACTTATCAGCAGAGGGGGAGAATGGGAAAAGAGGCCTAAGTAAGTTAGGGGGACCGGCAGAGAATTCGGTCAGTATTTGTAGTGGGGCTTGTGGCTCGGAAAGGCAGGCAGTTAGAACTATATTATGTTGGAACAGAAACGGGCGGGAGGAAGTGGTCTGACTGCCGAGCACCTTCACTCTTGCAGCAGGCGGACGCCGTGGAGGACTCCTGTTGTATTGATTTTTCATACCATAGTTGGTAATACGAAAACTGGTAATATCTTTCCGATTCATCTCATCAGCTTGTCTTCTTTTTCTCTTCGAACACACACACACTCAAAATCCTAACAATAAGTGTTATAAGCAATTTCCAACAAGTGCTGGCAAAAGGGTTTTTGGCTTTATGTCATTCCTTCATATTTTTTTATGATTATAATGAGTCAATATATCGCATTCTGAAAACTCTATGGTCCATTATGAAGACCAGAAGTGGTCGGAATAAAAATTTATCTAGTCCCCTTGATGCTTTTTCCTTCAATTACAAAACAAAAAAGAAAATTAAAAAATGAATTGGAACAAACCTAAAGGGGGGCCGGAGCAGATAGCAAAGATGCTTTACATAATTTTCAAATAGAAAATCAGAACTTTGCCTTTTCAAGGGTCACATGTGGTAATTTATTGAAAGAGAACCATGTGACTAAGCCTATGATAAGACTCGATGAAACTTATATAGCTCACTCTTTACTTCTTCCAAATCCCATAGTTTAATGGCGCCAGAAGATGCTCCTGCAAGGACCAAAGTCTCTGCCAAGTCGAATACTATAGATTCCACGGGAGTTGTGTGACCACAAAGGCTCTGCATTATTTAACAAGAAGATATACTGTAACCATATGATGTGTAATGCACCAGAGGTGCATGCCACGTAAATTTAATAAAGGAAAAGATCTAACGAATGCTCTGCAACAAAATGCCTTCGTGGCTAAAGATGAACCCATATAACACTGGAATTTTAAAAAAAAAACGTATATAATAGATTCGCCCATACTAATAAAAGATATTTATCATGAAATCCTGTTGTAGGAGTTGGCGGATCATTTTGTATAGTTGACATTTTTTTAAATTATTTAGTCCAAATATTATTTTTTATTTTCTAATCAACCTGATTAGATTTAGTTTAATTCATTCTCATCCCATTTTTTATTCGTCTTTGGTCCATGGTTTGGAGAGGGATCATTGGATGAAATGGACTTCAATATTTGATATTTACTTCACTCGGTTAATTCATTGTCATTTGATTTTTATTAACATTAGAATTTATTTATTTATTTAATTTATTTTTCATGATAGTAAAATAGTATGAAATATATTTTGACATAACAAATTTGTATTTGCTTGCATTTTTCAAACTACATATAATGCTTCAAGAAAAAAATTGATCACGGGTTAAAAACAAATTTCATTTTAAGAATTTCATATTCATCAATTTTTTGGACTATATATAATGTTTTAAGAAAAAAAGTTTTAAACTAGCGTTTGAAGCAGATGACAACCTTAAAAACAAAGATAAAAAAACAATTAAAAACAAGTCAACATAAAAAACAAAGAGATTATCAGACTAAACACAGATTAGAACTTTAAACCTTAAAACCTACAGCAAAATCATTTTTCTTCGAGATAACTATTAAACCTTATTTTATTATATTGCGTATTTTTGAGTCTCACCACTGCTACATACCTCCTCAGTCGTCTTCCTTCTTCTATCCTTCAGGAGGAGACTCATTTTCGGACTCTGTTCTCCTCTCTCCCTCCTCACTCACTTCCACTCCGTGTGTTTGGATGTCTCTGTTATGTCTGTGACACTCGTCTCAACCTCTCCAAACTCTCTCCTAAATCCCTTTGTTGTATTTTCCTCAGATATTCACGCACTCAGCGCGGATACCGATGTTTCTCTCCGAACTTACAGGGGTATATCATCTCCGCTGACGTATCATTTGTTGAGAGCTCTTCATTCTCTCTTCCATCTCCCCATCCAGACGCTACCATCGATGATTGTCTTTCTCTCATCATTCACCCTCCTCTGGTGTCTCCTCCTGCTGATCACCGCTTTTGTACGATCTACTCTCGTCGTCCATCGACTGTGCCCCTCATCCAGGACAAGGACACCATCGTCCCGGCTTCGTCCGATGCTTCTGCCCCAACACCAAACGACTTGCCTATTGCACTCCGGAAAGGTACTCGTTCTTGCCAGAATACTCCTCTCTATACATCTTCATACAGAGATTTGTCAGCTCTGGAGACGATATTTATTCCCCGCACGGTTGGCAATGCCAAATCTCACCCAGGGTGGCTACAGGCAATGCGGGATGAACTGCAGGCTCTGGATGACAACCATACTTGGGATCTAGTCCCTATTCCAGAAAGAAAACAAGTGGTCGGCTGCAAATGGATTTATACGGTCCGTCTCAATGCTGATGGCTCTCTCCATCGCCTCAAAGCCCGACTTGTGGCGAAGGGTTTTGCTCAGACATATGGCATCGACTATTTTGAGACTTTCTCTCAAGTTGCCAAGATGGTCTCAATCAACTTATCTAGTCGCTCATCATCACTAGCCGCTTCATCAACTGGATGTCAAGAATGTCTTTCTCCATGGTTTTCTTGAAGAATGGATCTATCTGCAGCAGCCCCCCAAATTTCGTGCCTCCAACGCCGACTCTCATGTCTGCCGACTTCGTCGATCTCTATATGGTCTCAAGCAGTCTCTCCGTGCTTGGTTTGGCCGCTTCAGCACCGTCGTCACCGCATTTGCACTCTCTCGCAGTATGAAGGACCACACCGTCTTCTACCGTACGACGTCCAACGGCTGCATCTTGATGGTGGTATATGTTGATGATATCATTATCACTGGGAGCAACTCCACTGAAATCACCCAACTCAAAGGGCATCTTCACCACCACTTCCACACCAAAGATTTTAGTCCTCTCACATACTTCTTTGGCATCGAGGTCTCCCGTTCTACGAACACCATCTTCTCTGCCAACGAAAATATGTCATGGATATTTTGCAGGATGCAGGGTTGAGTCCGGCAACTGTCGTGGACACCCCTCTTGAGCTTGGGGAACATTCTCTCTATGACAACACAGCACCTTTTTCTCACCTACAGAGTTATCGTCGTCTAGTGAGCAAACTCAATTACCTTACCATGACATGACTCGACATTGTCTGCATTGTTGGCAAAGTGAGTCACTTCATAGAACATTCGACCAAATCTCAGTGAGATGTTGTCCTCCGCATTGCCAAATACATCAAGAAAAACTCTGCTCGTGGTCTTCGGTACTCCCATCACGCTCATCTGAACGTTGAGGTCTTATGTGATGCTGACTATGTTGGTTGTCTTGCTACCCGCAAGTCTACTTCTGAGTATGTCGTCTTCTTAGCAGGTAACCTCATCTCTTGATGCAATAAGAAGCAGACTGTCGTCTCCAGATCTAGTGTGGAAACTGAATATCGTGCCATGATCACGGTCACTACTAAGATCATCTGGCTTCGTCATCTCCTCCATGAGTTTGGCTTCCCACCGCAGACCTCTGCTCATATCTGATGTGACAATCAGACAGCCACGAAGATTGCTGCGAATCCCGTCTTCCATGAACGAACGAAGCATATCGAGGTAGACTGTCACTTTCTTCGCCATCATCTTGAGCAGACCCATATCAGTTACGATCACATTCCGACAACAGATCAGCTGGCCAACATCTTCACAAAAGGCTTCCCGAAAGCTCGTCTGGACTCTCTCAGTACCAAGCTGGGTATCAACACCATCAGCAGCCCAACTTGAGGGGGAGTGTGTGTGGTCTTGTTTGGTGTCATCTTTCTTTTGTGGGACTCTTGATCCAGGCTGGGCATGTCCAGCATGAGGAGTGTTAAACCCAGTTTTATTATATTGGGTATTTCCGAGTCCCACATCGGAATACTCCACCATATATTCCATTTTACTCATCTGTAAAAGAATGCTCCCACCTCACATTGAGGGAAGGAGAATTCGCCACTCTACACTACCAGTTGTACTTCAAAACCTGATTCAGAACAATTTTTCTTATCACAATTCTTAACACTGAATCAGAACCTTACATGTTCTAGACCTACAACAAACAATTTGCGAAACATAAAAATAGTAAATCACATGTGTGCAATAATTATTAACACGAATTACTGTTAAAAGTCCTTAACCAATAAACAAATGAAGAAAAAAATATAATTAGAAGGTAAAAAATGACAACATGATAAAATAATACTTCTTTTTTGTCAATCAAAAAGAAAACAAAAAAAGCATAACATAAAACAAAAATCAATTAAACAACAAACAGCATGTGATATAAAATATAATCATATTCTAAAAACGAAAATGAAAAACAACGTCAATATGACAATAAATACATAATCTTAAAAATATCAACATAGGGAAAAAAAATGAAATAATGTTTGAAATGTATTTCGTCCAAATGATTTGCTACTTTTGGAAAAAGTTTTGAGGTAACATGTAACATATATAATCAGATTTTCATCTTAAAGATAAAGCTTTTGTATCATTTGAACTACATGTTTTGTATATATTTTTACCAGTATAATGATTATAAGAGAAAAAAAGTTCTAGCCCTTAAACTTTTCTGTTCGTATTTGATGATTACAGGGCTAAAAAGTTCTAAATTCAAGTAAAAAGGTTTTGAAACATATATAAATAGAATTTTCATAAAGATTTAGCATTTTTCATATTTGAACCGCATGTTTGTAAAAAAATGCTATAAGTGGCCATTGTTTATTCATTTTCAAGAATTTTGTTGGCCATAGATGATTGCAGAAAAAAAACTGAATTCGGGAGTGTTCTGAATTCAAGGAAAAAATTTCTAAATACAGAAAAAAAATGTTCTGAAATGATTTGATGAAAAGAAACATTTTTCATAATAAATAAAAATTAACAAAAAAGTGTTGAAAAGATGACATTTAATGTAGGAAGATTTAAAATGATAAAAATGAACCGAATCATTAGAACATTTTTTTCTATGTTTGAATGGGAAAACAAGTTATGAGTCACATGAAACATACATAATGAGATTTCATCTTACAGATTTAGATTTGATATTGTTTAACCAACGTATTTTGTAAATACTTTTACAAATATTATGTTTACGGGAAAAGAGTTCCAACCCTTTAAATTTTTTTCATAGTGTTTTGCTGGTGTTTGATAGTTACAAAAAAAAAGAGTTTTAAACCATATATAAGCAGATTTGATCTTAAAGATTTGGTATTTGTCAGGTTTGAACCACATGTTTTGTTACAAAGGTTATGAGTTGCCTTTTCTAGTTTTGTTCATTTTCAAGAATTCTGTAAGCATTTGATGGTTGCAAGGAAAAGGTTGTGAATGCAGATAAAAAATTCTGAATTCAAGGAAAAAATCTCCTAATGTAGGAAAAAAGGTTTTGAATTTTTTTTTCAAAGAAAACATTTTTTATGAAAAATGAAAATTTTAAAGCAATAAAACATTGCAGAGAATGTTGTTTTGAAAGGTATTTTTTTCCATCAGTTTAATTGATCGCTTTTTAAATTTGCAAGACTGTGGTAAAGAAAGTCAGTTCTTAGGATTCATCTTCGACTGCCTATTGATAATCAAAAATCAAAGGTGCAAACTCAGACAAATGTGAGAAGGGACGATTTCAATGCAATGGATATCAAAGATGCCCTCGAGAATCAAAAGAAACATTTTACTCTAAAATTGGTATTCAAAAATCAAGCATACAATCACCAAATCCAAGGAGGGGAACAATGAATTGGAAGTTAGAACTGACCATTAATGAAATTGGTTTCCCAATTGCCCAAAGATTCACTTTGTGATCTTCTCCGCCTGTAACAAATAGCCTGCATGACTTTTTGCCTATGTTTAGACAATTGACACCGGTCGAATGTGCCACAAATTCCTCTGTGTTCCGTTCAGTTAAGATAACAGATGCTCAAAAAAACAGCAAAACCCTAAGGATGCAACCACCCCTGGGAAGTCCAGGAAGCAGCACCCCGTTTTGTTAATGAAAACGGGACAAAGGTAATGGAAAAATCAACTTCACGTGGAAATCTCTTATAAATCTTAACATGGTGGAGTTGAGTTTTCTTCCCTTAATTTTTTTTTTAAATCAACAGAAAGTATTGCTTGGTTTCTGATTTTTCCAACATTAGTTTCCTCAGCTTTTTCACTGCAAGCACGCAGCTAAAACCTGTCAGAGTTCGGATCTCAAAACCCGAGATCCAGAAGCCGAACAATGCCCGGCATCAATTTAACACATCCTGACCAGACGAAGTTCAAATGCAGGTAGCATTCGGAAAACATGAACTCGACTGAGGAATTCATTACACAAACAAAAGAAAAAATGGATACGCAGCTTGTAACCGCGCATGGTCATTTTCCAATAAGCTCCAGCCTGAACAGAAACCAGTAGCAATGAAACAACGGGCGAGATTCGCCCGGAAAAGTAGAAACCCTGTCGTGAATTCGAAGGAGGAAGAAATCCAGGGATTGCAGCAACCGACTCAGATGCAAATGGTGACGGGCAAACCGATATGTAGCAAGAGATTCAACAGTTGCAACGGAGGAATCTTGGCGCAGGGGGTAGGAGTCATAAAGGGAGGGAAAGCGAGAGATCTTGCAGAGGGAGCCACCTCAAGTCCATAAGATTGAAAGAATATTTCAAGATTTCGAGTCATCGAGACATGTTCCACAGTTCAAGTGCCTGATTTTGCATATTTGTTGTTTTTGCTCTTTTATTGTATACACTCACTTCCCAAAATTCAAACTAAAACGGAAAAAAAAATAGGAAATTGGGCCGTTTTAAAAGTCACGTATTGGATGATGCGAAGTATGTGTTTGGATCGTATAATTATTAGTTTTTAAAAGCATGTCACCGTTTTCGAAATTAATACCTGTCTTGATTTATTTTTAAATATTCTATTGCAATCATGTTTAAATAGGGGTTGGGAATTTAATGACAGGTGAGTTTATCGGGAAAAAAACAGAGGTTTCATTTCAATTTTGATTTGTTGTTTTAGAATTTGTTTTACATAATGTTTTTTCGAACAAGTTATATAACATTTGTTGGGGATATAGGTGATTAATGGTATGGACTTTATTCGGATGGTAGTAGATATGGGTGAGCATTAACTTGGTTAATCCGATTTAACTAAAAAACCCAATAACATTTGGATAATCTCGATTTTATTTTTTAGATAAATTGAATGTAATATCGATCATTTCAGTTTAATTGGTAGGTTTTTTGGATTGTATATGTGAACCCAGAATACCTAACCCGCCAAATGCCCTACCCATTTTCCTGGTCGACACTCTGCTCCTACTCGCTCATTCTCCCAAAAAAAAATTATTTTCATTTCATTCCCCTACCCACCCACCTCTTTGATGCCTCACACGCACTACACAGGCATCATGCCACACACTCTCCTTCGTGGATTGAAGTAGGATAAAATGACAAGATGAGAGTGAATTGATTATAATATAAAAGGAATTATCATGCAAATAATCGATTTAAATGTAAAACAATCGAAATAAAACGAGTGTAGCATAAATTAAAACTTTAAATGCAGTGGAAAATAAATTGCAGAAATTAAAATGCACGCTCAAGAATAAGCTTCTACGTCTCCTCCCTTCAAGAATGTTCTTTCGAAAGAAGGACGAAATCTCCTGGTTTTAACGGAAACCAAGAACTAAAGAATAAAATAATCTATTGGTTTAACATAAACCAAGAAACCAAAAACTCTCACTTTAACGGTGATGAGCACCTAAAAAAGAAGGTGAAGAAGATAGAGATTTGGTTTTACAAATTCATTACAAAACACACAACTCTCTTAATAAGATATGAACAATATTGTCACAAACCGGTTGTCACGACCCGTCCCCCGGGGCCCATGCTGCGACATCACCCAAACCCGCCTTCCAAAGGCTAGGGGTTGACGACTATCGTCGAAGGCGTCAACCTACAAGTGGGAGACATTTGTCTGAATACATGTTCGCACGCACGTGCAACCACGTCTCAAAGCTGGAAAAATAAACATGCATGTCACTAAACAACCACTGGGTAAAAGTACAAACTGTAGGTCAAATGGGTCATAATACAAACTCAACAAAAGATAAACTGAAAATAGGAAATTATAAGGAAACTTTGAAAGTCGTCCGCTAAAAACCCCACCCGATGGGTAAGTGCAGAGTAGCTGTTGGAAGCCGTAGAAGTACGCCTCACCTGCCTAGTCTCATTGGGCACCACTGAGCCCTGGGCCACCAAGTCCTCCGTCAAGGCGGCGGTCGTCTGCACCAGACACAACACGTGCGAGTGAAGCCCGTGCAGAGGTGAGTAACAAAATACTTAGTAGGGACCTCAAACCAACAAAAAAGACCTCAAAGCAATCCATAAAGAAAACCACAAAGCAAAACAACTCACATCAGGTATAATCTAGAGTATGGAAATCGAATACCTTGGGCTACTGAAGTACTCCCCCTCAATGAGTACACTGGACCTGCTAGGTCACACATAGCCGCTTCCCACTAACATTTGACTGTTGTGGTACTCATCCCTGATGAGTACCGTGGGTATGCTGGGTCACACAGAACCGCTCCCCACTGTGGGCATATCGGGTCACACAGAGCCACTTCCCACCTTGGTCATACTGAGGTACTTCTCCAATCGAGTATCGTGGGTATGTCGGGTCACACAGAGCTGCTCCCCACCGGGGGTCTGCTGGGTCACACAGAGCCGCTTCCCACTAGGTCATCGTAGCTGATCGACACATGGTCACTTGTCAGCAGTCTTCAGGTCCCAGTTAGTCATAGGATCTCCGCACGTAGTGCACTTGATCCCAGGAGAACTACTCCTCAAGCCATTCGTCGCATTTCAACTTTCATGAAAGCCTTCTTAGAGTATGCCAAAAGATCTGCCTCGTCGCAAGGGTTCCAACGCCACAAATGAATCGTCAATTGAACACTCGGTTTGTAAGTTATTAGCGTTTTAGTAAAATAGGGGCCGATTGCGTCTCAACCCGGTCCGACCGACCCGACCAACCCAGCCCGGGGGCCCCACATGCCCCAGTTTAGTTCAACTGACCCGACCCGAACCAGTGTTATGTCGCCAGCTCGACCCACGATAACGGGCCGACTTAACCCAGCCCAAGCCATGCCACTGCCTGGTTTGCGCCCCCCGGTCCGACCCATACAGCAGGCCAACCTTTCCATCCCGGACGCTTGATCGTACCACGATTCACTGTTTCATTTTCACCCTTACACCGCTGTGCTAAACATATTTTGTATTAAAAATTATAAAAATATTATCAAATTGTGCTTCATGTTTGATTCAATAATTTTGTGTTTATCACTGTTAAATAGTTCAATGATACTTTTTTTTGAAAATTACAATGTAGGTGGAGGTGATTTGGAGGGCCCTTGATGAAGTGAAAGAAAAATGAGCCAAAATTGCATGGATCCATGGACATTTGTCCACTGTTTTGAATATTACAAAAAATCCGTGCATCCAAATGGGCTGAAATTTTGTGGGCCTGTCCAAAATTCAATATGCTACATTTAATATTAAGGAACCCAATCCTGATTCGGCTTTTATAGGGCCCATCCGAACTGATCTGTCCAAGCCACCGAATTTGGACCAAGTCAAATGCGGTGTTCTATATTTTATCAATATCTTGAGATGTAGTTGTCCAAACGGTGCCAAACTTTCGGTGGAGACAGTCAAGAGGTAGGGATACAACTTTTCTATTTTCTCCAAAGTGAGATAAGACTGTCTGAAGGCCGAAACGCATCGTGCAAATGGATTGATGAAATCTGTGTGCCCAAAACCACCTCCCACATTTCCTATAAAAGGGCACCTTGGGCTCCTCATTTGCAAGTTCGGCCAAGGAGTGAAGTGCTGACAATTTGGAGTCCCATAGAAGTCCCCTAATCAACTTGGAGGTTCTGGAGGCCCCTATCCTCATAGGGGGATCAACAATGAAGAAGGAGTTCAACCCGAGCTTCCTCCTCCTCCCGATGTCGAGCTAAAAGTTGGGTGTTCGTTGTGAGGGAGCTACACACATGTCAAGGGAGTTCCGATGCATAAACTAGCTACTGGTTTGGAGTAATTTGGGTGTTTAAACATTTCATTCCATGTATCTTATTTTATTTCAGATTTTAATGCTTGATTTGATACATGCGAGTGTTATGCTCTTAATTTCTAACCGATCGGTGTGAGGTTTTGAGTGCGTGACTTGTGTTGTTCCGATTGGACATCACAAGAATCCTTTTCATACCCAACTTATTGAGATTTCAATATGATTTGGAAGCTCTTATTCCATGCATAAGTACTGGACCTTGACAATACGATTGTTACATCAAGGTTTGGTCCTTAAAGCATTGAAATAAAAGCTTAGGAATTAATCGGGATTCCAATTAATTCCAACCAAAGAATTACTCTAAACCTAAGATGAATCTCTATGAACAATGAACTTGATATGTGTGTAGTGAAATCACATCGACACTTTTATCTCATATTTCTCAAAATCCACTTGGGCACTCATCCTTTAAGCTATTTCAACTAAGTCATTGTTTTAAACTGTTTTCAAAACCACCCCCTCTCTTAGTCATTTTTATTAAAAATACACACTCTAAACCTACCAACGCTCCTTGAGAGACGACCTAGGGTTTACCCTAGACTATAAATCAACCTTAAAAATATAATCAATTTGACGTGTCACGACAACGCGGTCAACGCACAGCGGGGCATCCGACCGAAGCCGACCACCCTTGGTGGTCCCACGCGCGGTCGCTGGACCGCGTGCCGGTGAGGGGCCACGGCCCGCGCAGTGCGGGCTGCTCTGCTTGACGCGGCCGATTGGTCGCGTCTCGTCCGCCAGCCATCGACTCCTGTCGCACCGCCGCGGCTCGAGCAACGTCTCCCTCAGCGCGCCGCCATGGGCCACCGCCGACGGAGCCTTCCACGGACCACCGAGTCCACTCTGGTAGTCCGTTCTTCGCGTTGTTTGCGCCTCCAGCCTCCCTAGGGTGCCACCTTCCCTACTAAGGCTTCAAAAAAATTTTGTCATCAACTTGGAAGTTTGGCCATGAAGAACGCGCAAGAACACACGAGACGAAGGGGCTCGGGCCTTGTTTGTGTCGGCTCGCACCCTCCGCGTTAGAGGTTTTAAAACACGGGGAAGGAGATTGAATTTCTAACAAAATTCATCTCAATGAAAAGCTCCAAGAAAAACACCCTTCCGCAAGAACAAGCGATCCACAAATCAACCTGTTCGCGGGTTGATCTGCATTCGTTGTTTTAGAAAGAAGAACGGGGAAACTCCAATTACATAAGATAAACCCCTACCTCAAAGGTGTTCGTTGTTGAAGCGGTCCGTCAACGGGGGTTCAAGTTATGTTGGTGTTTTTTGCTTTCCAGTTTCGTTCTTCGAGGTGCGTCGAAGTCACTGGTGATTCGTCGACGTTCGTCATTCGTCGTTGAAGAGAATTCTCATCATAGGTTCGTAAGAGGAATTCCACCAATTGATCTTCCCTTCTCCAACGTGTTGACCCATTAAAAGAAAACACGTTGCAGCGTTTCTGTTTCGTTGTGTCATCGCATCGTTATGCTTCATTTAATGCGTCGTTACACCACACGTTTACGAGCCATTAATGAGCTTCATTTAATGTGACTCATTGTCACTTTGTCGTCACACCACAGTGATGTCGTGCCACCGCCCAATGGTTGAGAAAAACAAATAAAATAACATTTTAACTTTTTTTATTTTTTTCCAAAAAGTCTAAAAATTAACTTTTCTGGTCGACCCTTGTCGGTTAAAATTAGATCCATTTTAAGAAAATCCCGCCATTCTGAGTTCATTGGTGCCCTCAGATCTTTGATCCGAGTACCGGTTTAAAAGTTAGAAAAACTCACTTGCACGTTTACTTAAAAGAACTAAAAAATTTCAAAATTCTATTCCGGGCTCACTGGACATCAGAATCAGGTGCCATCAGAGCGTCTGGTCTCAAAATAATTCCATATAATTTAAAAAAAAAATACACAAAATTTTTGGGACATTACATTAATCCCCCCTTTTGGGCTTCACATCCTTGTAAGCCAAAACAAGGCTAATCAAACAAATGGAGGTACTGAACGCGAATCTGAGCCTCCCGCTCCCATGTGCTCTCTTGGAGATTCCTGTGCTACCACTGAACGCGCACCAGAGGAATCGACCATCCATGAAGGACCCACTCCTGTTGATCCTCTATCTTCACTAGGAACTCTGCAAACTTCACCCATCGTCAATGTCCAGCTCGCCCCAGTCGATGACGTGCGATGAATCATACACGTACCTTCTCAGCTGCGACATGTGAAAAACATCGTGCACCCGGTGCATCTATGGGGGAAGAGTTAGGCGGTATGTCACCTCGCCAACTCTGCTAAGAATCTGAAATGGTCTGATGAATCTTGGAGATAACTTATCACCCTGAAAAAATCTTCGCAATCCCCGTCGGGGTGAGACCCGAAGGAAAACATGGTCTCCCTCCTTGAACTCCAAGGTCCTCCCTCTCCTGTCTGCATAAGATTTATACCTATTCTGTGTAATCTTCATCTACTCCTGGATGATCCGCACCTTCTCAGTGGTATCCCGTAACAATTATAGACCCATGAGTACTAACTCCCCTGAGTATGTCCAGCATAGAGGTGATTAGCATGACCACATGTACAAGACCACAAACGATGTCATGCCAATGGTGGAGTGAAAACTGTTGTTGTATGAAAACTCCACCAGTGGTAGGTCGTTCTATCAACTGCGACCAAAATCAAGGACGCAAGCACTAAGCATGTCCTCCAAGGTCTGTATGGTTCACTCCATATGACCATCTGTCTGAGGGTGAAAGGCGGTGCTCAAGCGCAACTGAGTCCCAAACGCCTCCTATAATCCCTTCCACAACCGGGATGTAAAGCATGCATCACATTCTGAGACGATCGTCGAAGGCTCCCAATGAAGTCGTACTATCTCTTGGATGTAGAGGCATTCCAAGCCCTCTACCGATCCCTGCTCCTAGATGGGTAGAAAGTGAGTCGACTTGGTGAGTCGGTCAATGATTACCCAGATATAATCGTGGCCCTTGAACGTGCATGGTAATCCCGTCATGAAGTCCATCGAGATACCATTCCATTTCCACTCTGGTACTTCAAGTGGTTGGGTCAAGCCTATTGAAACCTGATGTTTAACCTTCACTTGCTGACAAGTGAGACATCATGAAACGAACTCTACCACCGTTTTCTTTATCCCTGTACACCAGTACTGATGTTGGAGGTCTCGATACAACTTCACCACACCAGGATGTACCACCAAAGAGGATGTATGGAACTCCCTCAACACCTCATTCCACAATGTCACTAGTACTACAGTGCGTCCTCTGAAAAGGATGACATTCTCCCCACCTATCGAAAATCCATTAGGTGTTTGTCCTGAGAATAATTGAGAACGTCGGGCCTCGCAGTCAACATTTAAAAGATGTGCCTCCCTGATTCTCTATAAGAGCAGAGGAGTGACAATCATAGACTAGATTTAAGATGCTCCATCATCATCCATGAAGGATATCTTCATCGCGGCTAGCTGCTCCGTTGCCTCACTCAGCAGCTGCAAACCGGACCTCCTGCTGAGCACGTCAACCACCACGTTCTCCATCCTAGAAGTATAGACTATTTAAAAGTCATAGTCCTAGAGAAACTCCATCCATATCCGTTTTCTCAAGTTCAGGTCCTTCTATGAGAAGATATACCTAAGAATCTTGTGGTCAGAGTAGATGGTAAACTGTTCACCCATCAAGTAGTGTTGCCACATCTTCAAAGAAAATACCACTGCTGCTAACACCAGGTCATGGGTCGCGTAGTTATGTTCATGTTGTCTTAACTGCCATGAGCCGTAGGTGATCACGACTCACTCCTGCATAAGGACACAACCCAATCTGATCCCTGATGCGTCGCAGAAGACTACATACCCAACACCCTCTTTTAGTAGCCTCAAGATAGAGACACTCGTTAGTCTCCACCTTAGCTCCTAGAAATTCTTCTAGCACTTCTCTATCCACACGAAGGGCTTTCCCTTCCATGTCAAGGCTGATAAGGGTGCTTATACTATGGAAAAGTCAGGCATGAACCTCCAGTAGTATCCAACCAACCCCAAGAAACTTTTCACCTTAGTCATGCTCCTGGGTGGCTCCCAAGCAAGCATTGCCTCTATCTTCACTGGATCCACTACAAATCCAGCCTCTGAGATAACGTGTTCCAGAAAGTGGACATCCCGAATCTAGAACTGGAATTTTGAGAGCTTGCCGTAAAGCTGATGCTCTCAGAGTGTATCCAAGACTATTCACAGGTGTGTAGCGTGCTCCTCCTCCAACTCCGAGTACACCAAGATGTCATCAATGAAGACTATAATGAACCTGTAAAGGTAAGGCTGGAAGATCCTATTCATGAGTCCCATGAACACTGTTAGGGCATTGTTCATGCCGAAAGGCATCACCAAAAACTCATCGTGGTCATACCAGTATCTAAAGGTTGTCTTCGGTATGTCCTCATCCCGTACCCGAAGCTGATGATAGCCTAAACTGAGGTCTATCTTCGAGAACCACCTTTGTAATGGCCTAGACCTCTCCAGTCCATTACTTTGTGAAAATGTGGTGTTGGAGGTGTTTCGGGAGTTCAATGTGACTTATCCCCAACACTGCCAATTTTCCAGTTCTTTGAACAGTGTTTCCAGTTTTATGAACAGTAACGATAGGTGTACAGTGTAGCCACTACTGGAATTTAGGCTTTTCCCAACGGTAGTATACCAACGGTTTACTTAAACCGTTGGTATAGGGAGCCTTTGCCAACGGTTTAACAAAACCGTTGGCAAAGGGAATTTTGGTGGACCCTTTCCCAACGGTTCCAATGAACCGTTGGGAAAGGGGTACTATACTCACACCTTTCCCAACGGTTCAGTGGAACCGTTGGGAAAACTCACACCTTTCCCAACGGTTCAGTGGAACCGTTGGGAAAGGGGTTCTAAACTCTCCCTTTGCCAACGGTTTTTATAAACCGTTGGCAAAGGTTTCCCCCAAATTCCAGATCGGGATCTCCTCTCCCCATTCGAACAGAGCCCTAATCTATTCGCTCAGCTGCTCTCCGGAACCCCATCCGACTCCACTTCTCTCGTGAATCTAAACACCAGCACCCCCCTCCCAACAGGTACACCCCCATACGAATAGGTAAAATTTGATCTCAACCATATTGTTGTAGTTGTTTTAATGAATAGATTTTTTCCAGGTGTTGATGGTTTAATTGATTATTGAAATTAATATCTAAATAGGATATTGTCTGTGTTTGTGAAGACTTATTTAATGTTTTTGTATTCTATGTTTGGAAGGAGAGTGTTCAAAACATGTAAATCAGAGTTGGGGGAGGCTATCGTGAACGTTTACATGTTTTGGATAATGGATTGTGGGAATTATGGATTGTGTTCAAACCAATTTGATATGTTTTGGATAATGGATTGTGGGGGTAGGGGGTGTCCACGGGGTGGGTGGGTTGTTCATGGGGGTGGGCGGGGGTGTTCACGGGGGTGGGAAAGGCTGTCCACGGGGGTGGGCGGGGCTGTCAAGGGGGTGGGCGGGGCTGTCGAGGGGGTGTGGGCTGTCCTGGGGGTCTGGGTGGGGTGTCCTGGTGGGGGAGGGGTGTGTGGGGTGTCCAGGGGGGTGGTATGTCTAGGTGGTGGTGGTGGGGTTGCAGGGGAGGGGGGTGTGGGCTGTTTGGGAGGGTGGGCGGGGCTATCCAGGGGGGGTACGGGGTGCCCAGGGGGGTACGGGGATGGGCGGGTTGTCCACAAGGGTGGACGGGCTGTCCACGGGGGTGGTCGGGCTGTCAAGGAGGGGTGGGCGGGCTGTCCAGGGGGGTGGGTGGGCTATCCGGGGTGAGTGGGGGGTTGTCCGAGGGGTGGGGGGGCTGTCCGGGGTGGGTGGGGGGGGCTGTTCGGGGTGAGTGGGGGGCTGTCCGGGGTGAGTGGGGGGCTGTCCGAGGGGTGGGGGTTGTCCTGGGTGAGTGGGGGGCTGTCCGAGGGGTGGGGGGATTTCCGGGGTGAGTGGGGGACTGTCCGAGGGGTGGGGGATGTCCGAGGTAATTGGGGAGTTGTCCGAGTCTGGGGTGAGTGGGGGGATGTCCGGAGAAATTTGATTCAAAATGATTTATGTGTTAATATCATTTATGTAGTTAATGTGAACCCATAGGTTGAGTATTTTGTGCTATCTATATATCATGTATTTTTATGTTATTTCTACACATTCCCAACCAGAGTTGGATAAACTTACCAACGATCAGAGGTTTTGAGTTATGGGTAATTTTTCTAATATCTAGGATGGTGGTTATATGTTTGGATAGCTACCATGTCTTCCCTGTTGGGTCGGAGGTGATGGCAAGAGGGGGGGGGGGTGAATTGCCTTTTTAAAATTAATTAACAATTTAAAACAAATTTAAATGCAGCGGAAAGTAAAATGGCAAGACACAATTGATAACGGAGTTCGGCTTTAAACACAAGCCTACGTCTCCGCTCCCAACTCAACCGTTGGGAGATTTATACGACCGCTTGCTTTTTAATGGTTATAGCAAGAAACCCACTAGCCGTTTTAAGGTAGGCTAGATCACCTTCTTACAGCTTGCTTTTTTATTATGGTTGTAGCAAGAAACCCAAATTGAAAGAAGGAAGAAAAAGGGTGGTTTGTTTTAATACAAACCCAATTAAGAACTAAACAATTGAAGTAAATAATTTAGAACAAACTAGAGGAAGCCTTGAGCGCCAAGTGGTGAGTGTAGTTGATGTAGAGGCAGCCCAAGCTTCAAGGATGGCAATTGGATCTCAAGTAGCCTTTGAGAATTGTCGTAGGAGCCTCAAATGATCAAAATAGCTTTGGTATGCTTCGGTATATGATCGGTAGTCTTCCCGGCATCCATGGACGTCTATTTATAGGAGAAATACTCCCAAATACTTCAATATGGCCGTTGGAGGGCTTTCGGAGCCGTTGGGGATCAAGTGGGCAAGTCTGGTCAAGCTCTAACGGCTAGTTTGACTTTGCTTACCGGCTGACCGGTGCTTGCCCACCGGCTGGCCGGTGCCTTGGAAGGTGGGGAGAGCTTCTGCCCAGGAGCCACCGGCTGGCCGGTGGGAAGGCCACCGGCTGGCCGGTGGTGAGACAGTAGGTCTCACTATTCCAAAGAGTTCCACCGGCTGGCCGGTGAGGAGGCCACCGGCTGGCCGGTGGTCTGGACAGAAGACATCCCATTCTGTCTGGGCCCACCGGTTGGCCGGTGGCCAGACACCGGCTGACCGGTGGCACCTGGCAGAGGGCAAGCCCTTCTGCCTTGTCCACCGGCTGGCCGATGGGCTGGATCCGGCTGGCCGGTGCCCTTACCGGCTGGCCGGTGGTCCTACACCGGCTGGCCGGTGGACTTGAAAAAAGTCCACTTTTCCTTTTTTTTGCCACTTCTTGCTCCTGAAATCATGCCTATTAACAAGAACATTTGAAACAACATTAGATCACTATGAGAGTGATTGTGATCATTAAAATCCAAGAGAGTGGGGTACAACATTCCCTACTCTTCCTTCAAAAGTGATTGACCATGTGTTTTTAGGCAAGATGCGATGTGATTGTCCATGTGTCTTCAGGTGAGATGTACTATGATTTCCCTAGTGTTTTTCGATGTGGTGTGATGTGATAAGGCTATAATAAGATGTGGCATGTGGTTGGGGTCATGTAGGGTAGGAGGATGGCACAAGGACGTCATTTTAAGTGAAAAGAATCAACTGGCTTACGGAAAACCGACCAAACGCATTCCGAATCTGTTGATAATTTATCCCAACAATCCATGGGTCATATGTGACGTGTACGAGCCAACCCGGGATGAATCCGAGTCGCGGTGTTGCCGGGATAAGTTTAAGTGGCTCTCTTTTGTTTAAAATGAACACCATTTTAAGTACATACGGAAAAACGACCAAACGGATTCGGTTTCCGTTGAAACTTTAGGAGAACGATCCATGGGTCATATGTGACGTGTACGAATCAACCCCGCCACAATCGGAGACGCGGTGTGGCCGACACCACTCAAAAAGTGTCGGTCTTTTGTTTCAAAAAGACGTCATTTTAAGTGAAAATCATCAAGTGACATACGAAAAACCGACCAAAGGCATTCGGACTGTGTCGATACTTTAGCACAAGGATCCATGGGTCGTATGTGATGTGTACGAGTCAATCCCGGCTCAATCTGAGGAGCGGTGTGGCCGACACCGTTCTAACTGTGTATCTTTTGTTTAAAATGGACATGATTATAAGTGAAATAAACAACTGGCATACGCAAAACCGACCAAACGCATTCCGAATCTGTTGATAATTTATCACAACGATCCATCAGTCATATGTGACATGTACGAGCCCACTCGGGCTCAATCCGTGTCGCGGTGTGGCCGGGATCAGTCTAAGTGGATCTCTTTTGATTAAAATGGACATCATTTTAAGTACATACGGAAAACCGACCAAACGCATTCGGTTTCTGTTGAAACTTTAGGAGAACGATCCATGGGTCATATGTGAGGTGTACGAGTCATCCCCGACTCAATCCGAGGCGCGGTGTGGCCAACACCGCTCTAACTGTGTCTGTTTTGTTTAAAATGGGTAGTATTATAAGTGAAAAGAACTGGCATACGCAAAACCGACCAAACGCATTCGGTTTCCATTGAAACTTTAGGATAACGATCCATGGTTCATATGTGACGTGTACCAATCATCCCCGTCTCAATCGGATTCCACATATAATTGTCATCTAAATTTTAAATTGAATTATATATGAATTATGTATGTTTATGAATTGTAAATTAATTATGGATGTGTATAGTTTCAGGATCCATTATATGTTAAATGTGTATGAATTTGTTCGTAATTGTATATGTATGTTTTAGTTTATTACAGGTACAAATCGAAAATGAGGTGAGAATGAGGCCTGATGAGATGAGAGGTGGCTGATGTACAGAGTGCTGTGCAAATTGCAGGCTGCTGCAATTTGCAGCCTAGGGTATGCCAACGGTTTTAAACCGTTGGCATAGAATCTTAAAAATATGTTTTTACCAACGGTTCTATGAACCGTTGGTAATAACTCTTTTCCCAACGGTTTAGAACCGTTGGGAAAGAGTTCATCAAAACTATTGGTTTTTCCCAACGGTTTTCAAAACCGTTGGGAAAAACAATGTTCTGAGTTTTGCCAACGGTTGTCAACCGTTGGGAATGTTTTTTAGTATTTTTCTCCACCTATAACAACGGTTCAATGTAAACCGTTGGGAAAAGTTTTTCCCAACGGCTTACTTGCCAACGGTTGGCAGAACCGTTGGTATAACATATACCAACGGTTCCCAGGCCTTTCCCAACGGTTCTAAACCGTTGGGAAATCCTCTATTTCCAGTAGTGAGCACAGATCAGTAGCACGGATCGGTAGCATAGATCGGTAGCACAGATCAGTAGCACAGATCAGTAGCACAGATCAGTAGCAGAGATCAGTAGCACAAATCGGTAGCAAAGATCGATAGCAGAGATCGGTAGCATAGATCGGTGGCACAAATCGGTATCACAGATCGGTAGCACATATCGGTAGCACAGATCAGTAGCACAGATCAGTAGCACAGATCGGTAGCACAGATTATTAGCACAGATCGGTAGCACGGATCGGTAGCACAGATCGGTAGGTGTACAGTAACGGTAGGTGAACAGTGTTTCCAGATTCCTACAGTTTTTCCCATTTTGACGTTTCCTTTGACATAAAATACATTTAAAGCCTTATTTTAAGGACTCTTAAGGCCAATTCAAATGTCATACATCCTATATTAATTATTTCTAATGTTGGGACGTTTTTACTTGGTCAAACCGCATGGGTTAATGCGATCCATTTTTAATGGAGAATTAACCGGATCTTAAACTGTCGCCTCATTAAATCTTCAAAAAGGAACGAGATATCATTCTCCCTTTTTATTCCTCTTTGTTATCGGCTATGTGACTCTAGAACCTTTCAATCCTTCTTATAATAGTTTCACAATCAAACTCTACTCCTCGGATTGGTTCCGCTCTGTTTTGATGCAACCAAGTTGTATTGATCAACCTTCGATATAAGGTATGTTGTATCATTGTTTTTTTGGGGTTCATCTCCTCCTGTTCTCCTTTATATATTATAGCATGTAATATTCAGGCTTCTAATGGGTTTTTCTTGGGGTTTGGTTGGTGATTTCGTACCATGGCATCCTCGGGTGGATGCAATTGTTGCGAGAGGAGGATTGTGACCCGTTGTGTGGATAAAAAATGTGAGGAACTGTTTTAGGTAGGGGATTCATGGCTTCTCTTTTTGTTTATGTGCAATTGTAGATTTAGCATGATTTAGCCCTTTGGATCACAATGAAATTGACCTAATTAAATACTTGAACTGGATTAAAATAATTGGTTTGATCGTACGTGTTGCTTTGTACTGTGATAACGGTTTGCCTCTTGATTTTCTAGATAGTGTGATATCTATGTCTTTCTTGTTAGCATGTTGTTCTTGATGAATTGATAAAGAACATAAATCCGGAATTAATTTATAATTAATTGGCTAAAGATAAAGAGGCATGTGAACGAATCCAGTTGTTGTTGTTGGTGCTTGTTGCTTAAAGGCATGTCAAGTTAATTATTTAATTAAATTATGATAGCTATGATAACTTTTTGGTTAAGTTGCCCATAGTTGGAACCTACCAATAGTGAACTGGTTAACTCAAGAGGGATTAAAGAACTTGTTGTGATAAAAGATAATGCCTGATAGGGTTCTGAGTTACCCTCTTTCTTGTAAGGTCAAATGCCTTATGGTTTGGAGCCATGAGTGCTCATTATGTATGAAGGTTGGATGCCTTGTTAAAGGGCCAAGAGCCCATTTTATGTGATGTTTGATTTTCTGCTGCTTGTGTTGTGATGTGACCTGGGAGGGGTGTTGTGATATGTGGAGGCAGGGAGGCCTTGTGGTTGTGGCAGCGGATGGCGCCTAGAGTGGCGAGATGCATCGGTTTATGCATGTGGGTGTCGGGGAGGATACTAGGGATGATGGTATGGGGTGGATGTGTTGGCTGAATGTTTGGTGGTTTGATTGGTTGTTTATCTACTTTACTTTTTCCCACTACTCAAGGCAGCTGGTCTTGCTTACCCTTCTTCCAAAGGAGGCGAAGACGCGTGGGGTATGCCATGTGCTTTCCGTGTCTAGCTTCTCAAAGGAGAATGGGTCTACGCTCTTTCTATAGGCGGCAAAGACTCGATGGGTAGTACATCTACTCACCGTGTTGAGCCCCCTTGTGTTTAGTAGCATAGAATGCTTTTCTAGAATGCCTGGGAATATGGGAAAGTAATTTATGTAATGAAAGATTGATTAAATGGTGATAATCCACGGGGATGGAGATGCTGGAATTTAAAGGTGACGTTGAATCTTAAAAGGAGCAGTTGATTTTGGATGTGATTCCAATTCAGTTTAATGTGGTTGTGTTCATGGTTAATTAACGTGTAAAGAATTAATTAATGTAAAGTAGAATTGATAAAAAAGGTAATGAAGGAATCTAATAAAGTTCTTTAATTGGTTGTGTGCTTATAGGATACCTAGTATTAGAAATAGCAGCCCGGAGTCCGAGAGACGTTAGCTGTAGTTGAGACTAAGACTAGGTTATGCCCATAGTGTGGTTGTGAGTATAATATATTATGTACTTTTTATGTTTCTATACGCTAATCCACCCTGTCAGTAAGGGCAACTAACACCCCGGGGATTCTGAGCCCTGGGGGGTGTTTTCCCCAACATTCCGGTGGGAGGACGAATGGCTGACTACCCCCTTTAGCCCCGCTCTCTTCTCTTGGTAGATACTTGTGCTGGTAGGCACAACAATTAGTTTTCACCATATATGTGTGTAGAGGGCTGTAATGGATTGTGGTTATTCACACACATATATTCTGGATATAGTATCCTATGGACTACTATAGGTGTAATGTGTATAGGATATGATGGCTTGAGGATCCTTACTTGGTGTATGGGCTGTGATGGCTTGAGGTATAATACCCGACGTATGATACACGTTATGCGAGCTGTTGTGGCTTCCGGAAACTACCTGGTTACTTTTGGTTGTGAGGATGGTGTGGTGCTTATCCCAGGTGTCTGCGGGCAAGCCTTTGTGGTGCACGTGGTGCAGATTGTGGATCTTAGCCCAGGTGTATACGGGCAAGCCTTTAGAGAGAGATGTACAGGACGTATGTTGTTAGGGAAAAGCGGAAAACTAGTGGGGAAGTATTAGCGGGGTACCCTTGATATTCTTTACTATATGCTATATTCTTGTATGTGTTACTTGGTGAGAGTAGCCATGGTGAGGTTGGGAACTTAGTATACCTATTTAGGTGATGAGTTAGCTTCACTTGTTGTTTACTAGGCTTTAGCATGCTTTCTTTACTTTTGCACGAGAGGATTCAGGGAGGATCCTACTGAGTATACTGTTATACTCACCCTATGTATATATAAACCGTTTTTCAGTTCACTTGGAGCAGGTTGGAGACCAGGCTGGTTACTACAAGCTTGTGGTTGCAGGAGCTGTTCGGGCTTGTGGTCGCTGCTGTTTTTCCTTTCTTTTGGGTACTTGTAGTTTTACCCTTTTAGTTGTAGTACTTCTGCATGGAATTTCATATATATACTTGGGTTTCTTTTATATTTCAGTTCTGAGTTGGAGTTAGTTGGTGTCTATCTTATCTCTCTCTTTCGCATGTGTTCTCTTAGAGGGTAATGCCTCCCATTTGTGTGTTACTATAACCTCAGTGCTATTCGCCAACCCGAGGACTACTGGAGGCGAGACTCGGGGATCATTATCTCCCTTCTCACACTGTCGGCCCAGGAGGGGTACACTTTGTGGGGAGGGGGTCGTGACAGAGTGGTATCAGAGGCTCTGGTTGAGGGATAGGATGGAGTTCGGAGTTAGGCACATGTGAGGTTTCATGGGTTGGTAGGGCAACAATGTCATTCATGTTTAGCAAGTGCGGTAAACACTGGAAACCGGCTGAGACATAGGCATTTAGGGCCCCCTATGATCTGATGTACAGACCTTTAAGTTTACAATGGCTACTAAATAAGGTGATAATAGTTGCAGGGTAGAGACCTAAGAAAGGATCATGCATCATTTTCTTTGTGCCTATGTTTGAATGGGTAGACCTTAGGATAGGTTAAACTAAAATGAACAAAAATAAAACAATAAATTAATTAATGTTGAGTTTTCCATATTCCAGGCTTAGGAGCTCTAACGGTTTGTTCTTTTGCAGGAATGGCTCTAGGTCGACGTCCTCGTCAGGCTCGTATAGAAGATGTCTAGCAGGATGTTCCAGCAGATCACCATCGGGTATAGGTTGACGTCGATGACACTTGGAGGAAGACACTCCAATAGTTTCAGCGCCAGAGTCTGCAGAAGTACGAGGGCTCCATTTCAGATGCAGTCGCGAAATATTGGTTAGAAGAGGCTAGAGCGAGGCATTTTGAGGAAGCTTTGCGTCTAGAGATCCAGCGCTAGGTCACCCCATTTATGCTGAAGACATATATTGAGGTGCTGGCGAGGGAAGAGGTTGTTGAGAGGACTTTGGCCAGGACCGGATCGTCATGAGAGGGGAATCGTCATGATTCCTCACGAAGCATAGCTATGGTCCGGGGTTCCCGATTTTCAGGGCAAAAGAGTTTTCGTTCACCTGGGGGTAGGTCCCAGCCCTTCCCATATTGTTTCTCCGGAGGCAGAAACTCTCAGGCCTATGCCAAGGGATCAGACACTTGTTTTTCTTGTGGTAGTCATGGTCATCAGTAGCGGGAGTGCCCAACTTTTCAGAGCAGTCATCGTGCACCGGGCGCTCCGCTCCAGGTTCCTCCATTGAGGCAGTTCCAGCCGAGGCACCAGCAACAGGTTGCACCAGCTTTAGATCACCAGAGGGTAGATGGGGCAGGCAGAGGACAGCCCCATGATGCTCCTCATCCTCAGAGAGCAGAGCGCGACTGTGGTGGTGGTCGTCGTCAGGGCCAGAGAGGCCGTGGAGGAGGTCGTGGTCAGCTTCATGCTCTAGAGTTGCCAACCCTAGGTGAGCCAGATGTCGTTCGAGGTACCCTTTGCTTGTTTTCTACCTTGGTGTATGCCTTGTTTGATTCAAGAGCGACATACTCCTTCATATCACCTACCCTTGTCCATGCCTTGGGACTTGAGGTAGAGAGGCTTCCAGTGCCCTTGGTGTTGACTACACCAGTTGGAGGTCGAGCTGACTTGTTTGAAGTATGTAGAGACTGTGAGCTAGTGTTGGGGCAACACCGCTCTTGGGGAGATTTCCTATGTTTACAAATACAACCATACGATGTCATCCTCGGCATGGATTGGTTGTATTCAGTGCAGGCTATTGTGGATTGCTACAGGAAGAAGGTCGTTTTCTTTGGTGTAGATGGAGAGAAATTGGTGTTTTTTCGTGATCAAGACCCTCGGATGGGTCATAGTCGTGTTCCATCCTTACCATCCTTGATGGCTGAGTTGATGCTGAGTTCTTTAGAGGTTCAGAAGTTGGCATTTCCTAGGGTCATGGAGGAGTACCCTGATGTCTTCCCAGAAGAGGTCATAACATTACCACCTCGACGAGAGATTGAGTTTGGGATCAAGCTACAGCTAGGAGCATCTCTTATCTCTATGTCTCCATATAGGATGACCCCTTCTGAGTTACGAGAGCTACGTATACAGCTTGATGGTCTATTGCAATGCCGTTTTGTTCGGCCAAGTGTGTCACCATGGGGTGCACCAGTCTTTTTCGTGAAGAAGGCCGATGATAGTTTTCAGTTGTGTGTCGATTATCATCGCTTAAACAAAGTGACACTAAAGAACCGATATCCTCTTCCACGGATTGATGATTTATTCGATCAACTGAAGGGTGCAAGTTGGTTCTCAAAGATCGACTTGCGGTCAGGATATCATCAGATGTGGGTGAAGGGTGAGGATATCCCGAAGACTGCTTTCCGTTGTTATCATGGGCATTATGAGTTCGTTGTAATGCCATTTGGCATGACGAATGATCCATCTATTTTCATGGGTTTGATGAAATCTGTGTTCCATGAGTTCATGGACAAGTTTGTGGTGGTTTTCATCGACGACATCCTTGTGTACTCCACATCTGAAGAGGAGCATGCAGTCTAGAGCATCTATGAGCCGTTTTGGGAGTTCTTCACCAACATCAGCTATTTGGGAAGTTTTCAAAGTGTGAGTTCTGGGCTCGAGAAGTCCGTTTCTTGGGGCATGTCGTGTCCTAACAGGGATTAGTTGTGGATCCATTGAAGATAGAAGTAGTTGTGTCTTGGGTAGCCCCCAAGGCAGTTTCAGAGGTGCGAAGTTTCCTTGGTCTCGCAGGCTACTACAGGAGGTTCATAGCCAATTTCTCCCGAGTTGCGAATCCTCTGACAACTTTGACCAAGAAGGATCAAGCGTTCATATGGACTGATCAGTGTCAGGAAGCTTTTGAGTATCTAAAGGAGAAGTTAGTAAGTGCTCCGGTTCTTTATCTTCCAGCTAAGGGAGTTCAGTTTGATGTTTTCTGTGATGCTTCGCATCTGGGGTTAGGGTGTGTCCTCATGCAGCAGAGGTCAGTTATTTCTTATGGTTCTTGGCAGTTACACCCCCATGAATGTAACTATTCCACCCATGATCTTGAGTTGGTAGTTGTGGTGTTTGCTCTGAAGTTGTAGAGACATTACCTCATTGGTGAGCGCTTTGTGTTTTTCACCGATCATAAGAGTTTGAGGTATGTTTTCTCCCAGCGTGACTTGAACGTATGACAACGTCAGTGGATGGAGTTCTTGCAGGAATACGACTTCGAAATATTGTATACACCTGGAAAAGGGAATGTTGTAGCTGATACACTGAGCCGAAAGTCACGTAGTGATGCTGTGCATGAATCCGGTGATTCCTGGAGAGTAATGGAGGAAATGTCATCTTTTCATCTTGATATGGAAGAGGTTGGAGGTAGAGGTTGTCTTTTCCAGATGACGGTGCAGTCATCCCTGATGCAGAAGGTGGAAGAGTCCCAGTTGGGTGATCCAGAGGTGGAAGTTTGGAGATACAGAGTTGTTTGTGGTGAGGCCCCTGATGGTTGGTCGGAGGATGAACAACACCGAGTGTTGTATTATGGAAGGCTTTTTGTTCCCTTGGCGATGCATGAGACAGTTTTCCGAGAGTTCCATAGTTCGCCCTTAGCAGTATATCTTAGTGTGACAAAGATGTATCGATCCTTGAGGAGTCAGTTTTGGTGGCCTGGGCTGAAGTGTGCGGTTGTGGAGTTTGTGTCTCGATGTTTATTCTGCTAGAAGGTGAAGGCCGAACAACGTGTTCCTGGTGGTCTTCTCCAGCCATTAGAGATTCCTCAGTGGAAGTAGGAGGACATCTCAATGGACTTTGTTATAGGTTTACCTCGAGCTCTGGGAGGACATGATGCTATTTGGGTGGTAGTGGATCGTTTAACAAAATCGGCCCACTTCATAGCAATCAAGGAGTCGAGCTCAGTGGAAGTTTTGTCGAGGCAGTATCTAGAGGAGGCAGTGAGACTTCATGGAGTCCCTAGGACGATCATTTCTGATCGAGATCCTCGTTTTACCTCCAGGGTGTGGAGGGGTCTCCAACATGATTTCGGTTCTCAACTATTCCTTAGCACTACTTTTCATCCTCAAACGGATGGTCAGACAGAGCGAACCATCCAGAATCATGAAGACATGTTGCGCTCTTGTGTTCTTGACTTTGGAGGTTCATGGATGAGGCACTTACCCTTGGTGGAGTTCACTTACAATAATAGTTTTCACTCCACCATTGGTATGACACCGTTTGAAGCCTTGTATGGTCAGCCTTGCCATTCTCCATTGTGCTGGACTGAGGTTGGAGAGTCAGCAATTCTCAGACCAGAACTAGTGCAGAATACAACATAGATGGTTCAGGTGATTCGTGATAGGATGAAGACAGTGCAAGATCATCATAAATCATATGATGATCAAAGGATGATACCCTTGGAGTTTAATTTTGGGGATCGTGTGTTTCTGAAGGTGAATCCCCGTCGTGGGCAGCGAAGGTTTGGCCATGGAAGTAAGATTTCTCCCCAGTTTTTCGGGCCTTTCGAGGTGTTAGCTCGGGTTGGAGCTGTGGCGTATCGAGTAGCACTTTTCCCACAGATGAATCGGATACATGATGTTTTCCATGTATCACAACTCCATCGTTATCTTCATGATGACTCTCACATCATCGATTGGGGAGAGATCAATGTTGATGATGATGCAACCTTCGAGGAGTGACCTGTGGAGATCAAAGACCAAAAGGAGAAGGTGTTGCATGGGTGTTATATTCCCTTGGTTCGTGTCTTGTGGTGACACGGTGGCATGGAGGAGAGTACCTGGGAACGTGAGTCACATATGTGTGTCCAGTACCCATAGTTGTTTTAAGATGTTGTGTTGTGTTTTCTTTGATCCTTTTTTTTATGTACCTTTTATGTGATGTTATGCTTGAATTTTTTGGATATGGATTGTTTGTTCCCTTTCTCTCGGATGTCGTGGTTTTGTTCCAGCTTTAGAACAACTCAGGGTGGTTTTTCCCTGAGAGGTATCTTACAAGGTGGTTGTTCGGACCCCTCTTTTCTTTAGGTTGGTTTTAAATTCTCGAGGATGAGAATGTTTTGAGAGGTATCTGATGTAATGGCTCGGACCTCTCCGGTCCATTACTTTGTGAAAATGTGGTGTTGGAGGTGTTCCGGAAGGTCAAGGTGACTTATCCCCAACACTTTGCCAATTTTCCAGTTCTGTGAACAGTGTTTCCAGTTTTATGAACAGTGACGGTAGGTGTACAGTGTAGCACAGATCGGTAGCACAGATCGGTAGCACAGATCGGTAGCACAGATCGGTAGCACAGATCGGTATCACAGATCGGTAGGTGTATAGTAACGGTAGGTGAACAGTGTTTCCAGATTCCTACAGTTTTGCCCCTTTTGACGTTTCCTTTGACGTAAAATACATTTAAATCATTATTTTAAGGACTCTTAAGGCCGATTCAAATGCCATAAATCCTATATTAATTATTCCTAAGGTCGGGACGTTTTTACTTGGTCAAACCACGTGGGTTAATGCGATCTGTTTTTAATGGAGAATTAACTGGATCTTAAATCGTCGCCTCATTAAATCTTCAAAAAGGAACGAGATATCATTCTCCCTTTTTCTTCCTCTTTTTTATCGGCTATGAGATGCTAGAACCTTTCAATCCTTCTTACAAGAGTTTCACAATCAAACTCTACTCCTCGGATTGGTTCCGCTCTGTTTTGATGTAACCAAGCTGTATCGATCAACCTTCGATATAAGGTATGTTGTATCATCGTTCTTTTGGGGTTCATATTCTCCTATTCTCCTTTCCACATTATAGCATGTAATCTTTAGGCTTCTAATGGGTTTTTCTTGGGGTTTGGTTGGTGCTGTCATACCGTGGCATCCTCGGGTGGATGCAGTTGTCTCGAGAGGAGGATTGTGACCCGTTGTGTGGATAAAGAACGTGAGGAACTGTTTGAGGTAGGGGATTCATGGATTCTCTTTTTGTTTATGTGAAATCATAGATTTAGCATGATTTAGCCCTTTGTATCACAATTAAATTTACCTAATTAAATACTTGAACTGGATTAAAAGAATTGGTTTGATTGCATGTGTTGCTTTATACCGTGATAACGGTTTGCCTCTTGATTTGCTAGATAGTGTGATATTTATGTCTTGCTTGTTAGTATGTTGTTCTTGATGAATTAATAAAGAACATAAATCCGGAATTAATTGATAATTAATTGGCTAAAGATAAAGAGGCATGTGAACGAATACGGTTGTTGTTGTTGGTGCTTGTTGTTTAAAGGCATGTCAAGTTAATTGTTTAATTAAATTGTGATAGCTATGATAGCTTTTTGGTTAAGTTGCCCGTAGTTGGAACCTACCAATAGTGAACTGGTTAAATCAAGAGGGATTAAAGAACTTGTTGTGATAAAAGATAATGCCTGATAGGGTTCTGAGTTACCCTCTTTCTTGTAAGGCCGAATTCCTTGTGGTTTGGAGCCATGAGTGCTCATTATGTATGAAGGTTGGATGCCTTGTTAAAGGGCCAAGAGCCCATTTGATGTGATGTTTGATTTCCTGCTGCTTGTGTTGTGATGTGACCCGGGAGGGGTGTTGTGATATGTGGAGGCAGGGAGGCCTTGTGGTTGTGGCAGCGGATGGTGCCTAGAGTGGCAAGATGCATCGTTTTATGCATGTGGGTGTCGGGGAGGACACCAAGGATGATGGTATGGGGTGGATGTGTTGGCTGAATGTTTAGTGGTTTGATTGGTTGTTTATCTGCTTTACTTTTCCCCACTACTCAAGGCAGCTGGTCTTGCTTACCCTTCTTCTGAAGGAGGCGAAGACGCGCGGGGTATGCCACATGCTTTCTGTGTCTATCTTCTCAAAGGAGAATGGGTCTACGCTCTTGCTATAGGCGACAAAGACTCGACGGGTATTACATCTACTCACCGTGTTGAGCCCCCTTGTGTTTAATAGCATAGAATGCTTTTCTAGAATGCCTGGGAATATGGGAAAGTAATTTCTGTAATTAAATATTGATTAAATGGTGATAATCCAAGGGGATGGAGATGCTAGAATTTAAAGGTGATGTTGAATCTTAAAAGGAGCAGTTGATTTTGAATGTGATACCAATTCAGTTTAATGTGGTTGTGTTCATGGTTAATTAATGTGTAAAGAATTAATTAACGTAAAGTGGAATTGATAAAAAAGGGAATGAAGGAATCTAATAAAGTTCTTTAATTTCTTGTGTGCTTATAGGATACCTAGTCTTAGAAATAGCAGCCTGGAGTCCAAGAGACGTTAGCTACAGTTGAGACTAAGACTAGGTTATGTCCATAGTGTGGTTGTGAGTATAATATATTCTGTACTTTTTATGTTTTTATACGCTACTCCACCCTGTCAGTAAGGGAAACTAACACCTCAATGATTCTGACCCTGGGGGGGGGGGGGTGTTTTCCCCAACATTCCGATGGGAGGACGAATGGCTGACTACCCCCTTTAGCCCCGCTCTCTTCTCTTGGTAGATACTTGTGCTGGTAGGCACAGCGGTTAGTTTTCCCCATATATGTGTGTAGAGGGCTATAATGGCTTGTGGTTATTCACACACATATATTCTAGATATAGTATCCTATGGACTACAATAGGTGTAATGTGTATAGGCTGTGATGGATTGAGGATCCTTACTCGACGTATGGGCTATGATGGCTTGAGGTATAATACCCGATGTATGATACACGTTATGCGAGCTGTGGTGGCTCCCGGAAACTACCTGGTTACTTTTGGTTGTGGGGATGGTGTGGAGCTTAGCCCAGGTGTATACGGGCAAGCCTTTGGAGAGAGATGCACATGAAGTATGTCGTTGGGGAAAAGTGGCAAACCAGTGGCGAAGTAGTAGCGGGGTACCCTTGATATTCTTTACTATATGCTATATTCTTGTGTGCGTTACTTGGTGAGAGTAGCCATGGTGAGGTTGGGAACTTAGTATACCTGTTTAGGTGATGAGTTAGCTTCACTAGGATTTATCATGCTTTCTTTACTTTTGCATGAGAGGCTTCAGGGAGGATCCTACTGAGTATACTGTTATACTCACCCTATGTATATATAAACTGTTTTCCAGGTCACTTGGAGTAGGTTGGAGACCAGGCTGGTTACTACTAGCTTGTGGTTGCAGGAGCTGTTCGGGCTTGTGGTCGTTGCTGTTTTTCCTTTCTTTTGGGTACTTGTAGTTTTCCCCTTTCAGTTGTAGTACTTCTGCATGGAATTTCATATATGTACTTGGGTTTCTTTTATATTTCAGTTCTGAGTTGGAGTTACTTGGTGTCTATCTTATCTCTCTCTTTTGCATGTGTTCTCTTAGAGGGTAATGCCTCCCATTTGTGTGTTACTATACCCTCAGTGCTAGTTGCCAACCCGAGGCCTACTGGAGGTGGGACTCGAGGGTCATTATCTCCCTTCTCACATTTCCATCCTAGGAGGGGTACACTTTTTGGGGAGGGGGTCGTGACAACCTCACTCACTTGAGTTGATCTAAGAGGTCATCAATTCTTGGTAGTGGATACTTGTTCTTCATGGTCACCTAGTTCAGGCACCGTAAGTCTACGCATAGCCTCAAGCTCCCATCTGCCTTTTCGGAAAACAACACTGGGGTTGGCCATGGTGAAATGTTGGGCCTCATGAAGACCTTCTCCTACAAGTCCTCCAACTATAACCTCAATTCACGAAGCTCTGTGGGATCCATCCGATATGATGGTGTAGATATTGGTGTCATCTCGGGGTAAAGGTCGATGCTGAAGTCTATCTCCCTACGAGGAGGTAGTTCCAGAACATCCTTAGGAAAGACATCCTCATACTTGTCCACCACTATAGGAAAACTTGGACTCCTCTAGTCTACCACACTGAAGGTGAGGCTATCCAATTGGTGAGTGATTGGATGCACCCTCCTCCTAGAAAGTTCGTTCAATGCTGTAAAAGTTCCCTTCTCACCGGTGAAGGAAAACCTGGTCTCATCCTCACAGACACACCACACTTTGCACCTAATACAGTCGATCTGAGCATGGATTGTAGATAACCATTCCATACCCAATATGACATCATAAGGCCTCGATGCCACTACTAGGAGATCTTAGCCGAATCTATCACCTCCTAAAGTAATCTCACACTACCAGAACTAGTGTGTAATTGTCAAATTCCCTCCCATAGGAGTCTCTAATCGTAAGGATCGAGCTAACGACTCCACCAGAATCTCCGAGCCTCAAATGAGGCCTGTGGCAAGGAAATAGTGACTGACACATGTGTCTATAAGAACTAAAACTAAGGTGGAGAAGACACATATCGTACCTCTAATCATCTCTAGAGTGTCGTGGTCATAGGCCTCCACTGCCTGAAGCTGAACTCGCCCCCGTCTACCTGCTCCCTGAGGCTATGGTGGACCACCTAGGGGTGGTGGAGGTAGTACCTCTAACCTTCGCCCACCGCCTGCTACTCGTCCAGATCCCCTACCACGTCCACCACCCTGCGGACCTCCTCGCTCGAACCTATGCCTCTGCCTTGGAGATCCCTCGACCGTCTGCTGATTGTATGTGCAGCGGGTCGGGCAATCACGATCCATATGTCCCTGTGCACCACACGTGAAGCATAACCCAGTTCCCTGCTGACTCCCTCTTCTCTGGGATCCCCGCACTACCAACTTCGAGTCCTAGGGTTGTCCCCTGAAAGATCTGACCCGCTTGGGTCCCTGCGTCTGCTACCTGCTACTCACTACTAAAGACTCTACCGCCTGATATCTACTGGTGGCTCCAGATATTGATGTCTGCTCTGCTAGGAATCTCTACACAATAAGGGATCAATCTAGCACCCCAGCCTGAGTGGGGATAGTGAGAGATACCATGGATGCCCTGATCTCCGTTTGAGTCCCTGCTCAAAGGTTCGGGCCCTGAAGAAAGGGTCTTGCACCATGTCTGTAGAGTAGAGGGAGAGGTCTGTGAACCACGCAGAGTACTCATACACTAACACGCTGCCCTGATGTAGGTGAAACAACTCTTGTATGCGCACTGAGCGCAGGGTCATGGGGAAGAACTCCTCCTGAAGAAGCCGCTCGAAGTCATCCCAAGAGAGGGTCCCCTCATCATGAGTCCGAATCATCAGGATCCACCATCTCTCTGCCAAACCTTGAAGAAGGCTCGTAGCTAAGATCACTATACGGTCGAGTGGCGTTCTCACTAAGCGGAAGACCCACATCACCGCCTCTAGCCAGTCCTTAGTGACCTAAGGATATGTCTCTCCCCTAAACTTGGGAGGTCTCTATCTCTAGAACTCGTGAAAGGTGTTGAGCTTGCGTGCATCCTCTACCAGTAACGCTGATAGTAACTCCCTATCAATGGGTGGTGGTAACGTTGGTGCACCACCCAAAGGGTCCATCTCTAGCACTGGTCCCTAAACCAACGCCTCATCGCTAGGCGAGTTGTCCTCATAGTCATGCATCAGAATTCTAGCTGGTTGTCTACGTAGAGGCATCCTAATACAAATCAAGATGTACCACAGTCAATAGATTATACCTGGTGAGTTGAATCTAATTTAAGAAGAACACGAGGAAACACTCAATTCCCATATGATGCATGCAACTAGTGTTTTTTATGTATAGAGTTGAAAAGAAGAATTCAAGGTCTTGGTGTATGGATACGTCGACCGCCATACCAACACTAGACTCCTCGAATATGAAAGTCAAATACAAAACATTTAACACTATTTCCAAAACACAAAACAATAGACTCTCGGTCTTTAATGTAGAACCAACCTCCTCTAATACCACTTTGTTACAACCCATCCACCGAGGCCCATGTCGTGACACCCCCCAAGCCCGCCTCCCAATGGCCAGGTATTGGCGACTAGTGTCGAAGGCATCAACCTGTAAGTGGGAGGCATTTGCCTGAGTACCTGTATGCATGAACACACAACCATGTCCCAAAGATGGAAATATAAACATGCATGCACTAAACAACTATTGAGTAAAAGTACAAACTGTAGGTCAAATGAGACAGAATACAAACCCAATAAAAGATAAACTGAAAACAGGAAAGTACAAGGAAAATCTAAAAGTTTTCAGCTAAAAACACCACCTGGTGGGGTAAGTGTAGAGTAACTATTGGAATCCGTAGAAGTACGGCTTGCCTGCCTAGTCTCACTGGACACCACTGGGTCCTAATCCATCAAGTCCTCCGTCAAGGCAACAATCGTCTGCACCAGACACAACTTGTGAGGAAAAAACCTGTGCAAGGGTGAGTAAAAAAATACTCATTAGGGACCCCAAACCAAAAAAGAAAGACCACAAAGTAATCCACAAAGAAAACCATGAAGCAAGACAACTCACATGAGGTATAATACAGAGTATGGAAAGTAGGACCATCAGTAATATCATCAAACACCTTGGGATGTTGGAGTATTCCTCCTCAATGAGTATAGTGGGCTTGCCAGGTCACATAGAGCTGCTTCCCACTAACCTTGGACTGATGTGGTACTCATCCATGATGAGTACCGTGGGTATGCTGGTTCACACAGAGCTGCTCCCCACCATGGGCATGTCAGGTTACACAAATCTACTTCTCATCTTGTCCATACTGAGGTACTCCTCCTGTCGAGTATCATGGGTATGTCGGGTCACACAGATCCACTCCCTATCGTGGGACTATCAGGTCACATAGAGCCGCTTCCCACTGGTCCATCATAGCTGATCCACATAGGGTCACTTGTCAGCAGTCTTCAAGTCTCAGTTAGTTATAGGATCTCCGCACGTAGTGCACTTGATTCTGGTAGAAACGCTCCTTAAGCCATTCATTTCATTTCAACTTTCATGAAAACCTCATTAGAGTATTCCAAAATATCCACCTCATCGCGAGGGTTTCAATGCTGCAAATGGATCGTTAGTTGGATGCTTGATTTGTAAGTTATTAACATTTTAGTAAAATAGAGGCCGGTTGCATCTGGACCTGGTCTGACCTGGTTGGACCGACCCGGGGGCCCCACATGCCCCGATTTAGTTCAACTGACCCATCCTAACCTAGATCGGCCTTGGGTTGGCCCATTCTAGCCTGTCCAGTGGGCCAGGCCCATTAGGCCTCGCTAGAACCGACCTGGTTTGGCCGGGGGTCCAGCCCACCGGGTCGCCCGGCGACCCAGTCTCATCTGGACCGACCCGCAACCATTGAGCCAGTCTGCTCCCATCTTGGGCTGCCCAATGGCCTAGTGTTATGTCGCCAACCCATTTCACACCCCCGGTCTGGCCCGCACAGTGGGCCGGCCTCCCCAGCCCATACGCCTAGTGGGGTATCCGACTTTTGCGTGCCATGGACGACCGAAGCTGGCCGCCCCTGGTGGTCTCGCACGCGGTCGTTGAACCGCATGCCAGTGAGGGACTGTGGCCCTCGCGGTGTGGGTCGCTCCGCCTAACGCGACCGATTGGCCGCGTCTCATCCACCAGTCGTCGACCGCTGTCGGTGGCTCCTACCGCACCATCGTGGCCCGAGCCGACCATCATAGCACGCTGCCACAAGATACCGCCGGCGGAGCCTTCCATGGACCACCGGGTCTGCTCTGGTGGTATTTTCTTCACACCGTCTGTGCCTCCAGCCTCCCTAGGGTGCCACCTTCCCTGCTAAGGAATCAAAAACTCCTTGTCGTCAACTTGGAGGTTTGGCCACGAAGAACGCACAAGATCACACAAGGTGGAGGGGCTCGGACGTTGTTCGTGTCAGCCCGCACCCTCCGCGTTAGGGGTTTTAAAACATGGGGAGAGAGATTGAAGTTCTAATAAAATTCATCCCAATGAAAATCCCCAAGAAAATCACCCTCCTTCAAGAACAAGCGATCTGCAGATCAACCTGTTTGTGGGTTGATCTGCATTCATCATTTTTTAAAGAAGAACAGGGAAACTCCAATTACACAAGGTAAACCCCTACCTCAAAGGTGTTCGTCATTGAAGTGGTCTATTTGCGGGGGTGAAAGTTCTGTTGGCATTCATCGCTTTCTGGTTCCATTCTTTGAGGTGTGTCGAAGTTACTGGTGATTCACCGACTTTCGTCGTTCGTTGTTGGAGAGAATTCTCGTCTTAGGTTCATTAGAGGAATTTCTCCAATTTATCCTCCTTTCTCCAATGCGTTAACTCATTAAAAGAAAACATGTTGCAACGTTTCTGTTACACTGTTTCATTTATGAAACAACGTATCTATTACACTTCATTTAATGTGTTGTTACGCTGCATGTTTACAAGCCATTAATGAGCTTCATTTAATGTGACCTGTCATCACTTTTTCACTGCACTGTAGCGCTATCGTGCCACTACCCAATGGTTGGAAAAAACAAATAAAATAACTTTTTAAGTTATTTTATTTTTTTTCTGAAAATTCCAAAAATTAACTTTTCTGGTCAACCCTTGCTGGTCAAAATTAGATCCATTCTAGGAGAATCCTACCATTCCGAGTTCATCGGTGCCCTCAGATCTTTGATCCGAGCATCGGTTTAAAAGTTAGAAAAATCTGCTCACACGTTTACTTAAAAGAACTAAAAAAAGTTCAAAATTCTATTTCAGGATCACTAGGCCTCAAAATCAGGTGTCATCATAGCATCTGGTCTCAAAATAATTCCATATAATTTTAGAAAAAAATTACACAGAATTTCCAGGGCATTACACCGATACGAGTTGATCTAACATGGCACTCGATCCAGGTTTCCACAATGCCTCAAATGTGTCTCCCTATATGCCAAAGGTTGTCGACCAATGATGAGAGTCTAAAAGATATAGTTGGGAGACTATAACCTCTAATTAGAGTAAAATAAAAGTGTAAATAAACAAAAACATCCTCAAGAGAAACCATCGAAGTACGCATAATAAATAAACTGAAACAAAACCATGCTATAACAAAATAAATTGTGACATACAGTCATTCAAAGTCACAAACATGTGAAACATACAACAAAAAATCACCCACTAAGATGACCACATATATTATAGTGGGTCTGGGATGAAGTTACAAGGGAAATAAAGATACAAACACGAAGTCTTGAAACCAGAACCTCCTCAACACACCATCACAGATACAGCATAAGAGAAACCACTGAACTGCACCCTATAGAGCATTCGTTCGACCACATATACAAAATAAATAAATTGAAAATAAATACATTATACTCTATTGCAAACTCTGAGCCAAACCACGTACCTGGTTCCCATGACACTCGAGTTGCACCAGCCCAATACTAAGACCCAACATGAGCGGCTCCGCTTGATCAAGCAACACTGGGTCTCAACCCCATCCACCGTGTAGCCTATGCCCCAACCTGAAAGCAAATATATAGTGTGCATGCACACTGAGGTGCACATACAGGGAGTGAGAAATAAATCTCAGTAGGTTACCCCAAATGAAGAACCTATAATCTATTGTTATAACAAGTGCATGTACACGTGTTATGCCCAGTCCAACCGAAAACCAATAACAGATGACATAAAATAAACAACCTCATAAAAAGGGACTAAACAAAATAAGGAAAATAACTAACTACAAGTTCTAGCTTAAAACCCCAGGTAAATCTACCCTTGCTTTGAACCATGCTATAGGATTTATAAAATGTGGTTCACCCATCCACATGACACCGACGCGTCCGCCAAATCTACACAAGAGCTCCAAGACGTCTAAACACAAAGACACAATTTTGGACCCTAGGGTGTAACCATAGGCATCCACATGAAAAAGTGCATCTACCAGGATTTAGGACTCTAATGGCATGATTCGAACCATCAAGAGAGTCTTCACGCCACACTCTAAAGAAAATATCATGTCTCGAAAGTCCTGCAGAATGAATCGGGCTCAAACATAGACCCAATAGATACACTGCCAATGGGATCCATCTGTGTGGACCCGATGAGTGTCTTCCATGTGGGATCTATACAAAAAACTAGGAGCACTAAGATTCCACAGTATCAGAAATGCAATAACATCCATGACAACCATATATATACCCACTGGACAGGGTGCATACTCAACTAGAGGGGGTGCACTCATCCATATCATCTATTATCTCCCTAAGCCTATCTAACCACCACTAGCCAAAAGAGGATAGAACCACACCAAAACTCAGGGCCAAAGCCTGATCTAGGATATCTCAAGGGTCTCCTCCTTAAACCAAATCCATAAGCAAAAACTTCCTCAAACATCACAGCCAAAGGCCAACCAAATGTGGGATGATCAAACTCTTAAACCCACCATCCAAACAATTGAATTAGAAGTTCTAATTGATGTGCCCAATTTGTGTATACATTTTCATACATTCTATTGAGTATAAAAACATGTTTTCACTAGATATATGTTGTTTTATAGATAAAATGCTTTATTTTGGTGTTCATGATGATTTTTAGGTGTCTTTCATCCAAAGTCACAAATTAGGAAAAATCAGAACAAAAGTTTACATATACACGACGTGCACTTTATACAAACACAATGTGTACCATTGCCCCGACACAGATCGACCAAATCAAGTACACACCCATGTTGTTGACCAAATTCACACATCGTGTACTACTCTTTCACACATTGTGTTCCCCCTTTCAGAAGCGTTTGGTGGCTGAAATTGATACTACATGCCATGTAGGGCGGCGCTACATGTCGTGTACCCCCACTAATTGACCGTCAATGCCTTCAAAGTCAAGGGTGGTGCGATAGATCACCTATCGATGGAGAAAGCGAGGCCAAGTCAAGTTGACTTGACTACACGTCGTGTACTTTCTAGTACATGTTGTGTAGTTTTAAATTCTATAAATAAGAGGGCATCCCTCTAAGTCCCGAATGAACAACTAGTTGGACAATCAAGGGGAGGTGCTGTCACTCTATCATTCCAACATTCTTCTTTCTGGATCTACTATAATGTTTATCTCTGGTATTAAGAGTTTGTTAGTCATCACTTGTTCAATGTGTAGCTAATTCCCCCTATGTGTTGGGGATGTGGATAATTATGGTTCATTGTTAATCAACCGTTTGTTGTGTTTATGTTGTTAGTTTTCCTTTCATAACTTCCTTTGAAATCTTGCTCTTAATCTCACTGGAAACCCCATTTTGGTCCAAGAATGGGGTTCTCAGAGATCTTCATGGTAAGTTACAACAAAGTGAACCCATGACCATTGGGATCACTTGTCGTCTCGTAAAGGATTTTTCTTAAATAAATTTAATAAAGGTTAATTTCCAGACCAAGGAATCAATCTTTACTTTCTAAAAGGAATTCACCGAACCAAGGGGTTCCATTACATTCAAAATCTAGAGATGAGATTTATTATGAACAACACAACATGATAAGCAAATCATTTTATCAATGACCTTGAAAATCTACAGCCCCGACACATTCTTCTTATTCATCGTTAGAACCATTTTTTTTCATTTTTCTTTGTCTTTAAAGAAATTCACCAAAGAAATTGAAGAACCAGTTACTCTATCATTGGAACATCAAACATCAAATCTAAATTTTTAGCAATATTCACCTAATTAATCACAAACTAGAGAAACAAAATGCCTTGACTCTCTCTCTCTTTATGGATCGACCCCATACTTACACTATACTAGTAGTAAGATTGGATTATTTAATTTGGGTTAGTCGAACATAACACTTTGGCTGAAATGACACCAAATTATGGCATCATTGACAGGGAAGAAAAAGTTAATGGTGTTTTGTAAAATTGAGTTTGTATCAATTAAGAGAAAATAAAAATCACAAATTCTAAAAAAATTATGTTCTTAATATCATTTCTGTTTTTCATTATTTTTTTCTTCCCTTTTACACTTGGTGTATTTTTTGGTATTGTGTAGGTTCATAGGTGCATGAGTGGATGAATCACTCATTCCAAGAGTGTCGAGTCATCAGAAGTCCTTCTACTTGATCTAGAAATCGAACAAATGATTATAAGGTGATGTCAGACACTTATGGGTGAGCACAACCAAAATTCCCCCATGGAAAATTTGGAAGAGGGAGAACTGACTACTGTCTAAGGAGTTGGACAACCGTTTATGCTCGATGACAACCTAAACCAACAGCTAGGTGTTTAGGATGAGCATAACCAACTTCCACCAGCCAATATTATCGAGTTCATTCCATAAAACTAGCAAAGACAACTAGCTCAATTTGTTCTGAGTTATGGCCCACAACAACTCCAATAGTATTGTCCACCAGAACGGTTTCCATAAATGCATCCAAATTAGGGGCCTTATTTTTCTCATGAGAAGCAGTTTATGCCACCACCTCCTCAATAACAACTTCCCCCATGTCGCACCCTTATAGAGTATATAATTCCTTATATCCATGGAGCATATACATGTATCGTCATACCACTGGTGAAAGCCCAAAATTTTGAGATTAAGTTGGATATCATGCAACTTATCCAAAATATAGTGCAGTTTGGGGGTTTATCAAGTGAAGACCCCAACGCCCATCTCTCCAATTTTCTAGAAATATGTGATACATTTCGTTACCATGGAGTGTCTGAGGATTTCATTCATCTTTGCTTATTCCCATTATCATTAAGGGATAAAGAAAAGGACTAGATTAAAGGACTGCCTCAATGTTCCATCCTCACTTGGGAGGCATTAGCCCAAGCATTTTTATCAAAGTATTTTCCACCTTCCAAAACGGTGACATTGCAGAATGAAATTCACAACTTTCAGCAACATGATTCGAAGTCATTATATGAATCTTGGGAGTGTTTCAAGAAAATGTTGAGGAAATTCCCTCATCACGGACTCCAATTGTGGATGAAAGTCCAAAATTTTTATGGTGGTCTTACTAAGAACACCAAATCAGTGGTGGATGCAGTTGCGGGAGGAATGGTTATGAGGAAATCCCTTCAGGAGCTTTTTGATCTACCAGAGGACATGCCAGCGAATAACTTCCAATGGGATTCTGAGAGGGGAACTCAAAAGAGAGGCATGTATAACATTGATGCCACTATGATTATTTCTTCCCATCTCGATGTTGTGTCAAATAAAATCAACGTGTTGAATCTAAAAAATGCATCTCAAGTTCAAACGGTAAATCATCCAGCATGGAGTGAATGTAGTGACAATCATGTCATGGGTGAATGCCCAAGGTCAAGTTTTAGTCCCTTAACAAGTGAGGTAAGCTATGTTTCTCATAACTGAGGGCCGACCATGTACCCTCAATACCAGAACCCTACTTGGAAAGATAATACGAACACATGCTAGGAGAAACAGCAACAAAACCCTCAACCCTCCCCCAAAGGCCGGCTGGTTATGGTCAACACCAATATCAAAATTCGTATCCCAGATAGCAATAGGGAAACTAGTTTCAACAAGGATCCTTCCAACGGTAAGGGTATCAAAACCCTTGTCTGGCATAGCCACCAAGGTAGACACAACCTCCACCATCTACACAATAAAATCAACAGGAACACCCATCAAGGCTAGAAGAAATGATGTCAAAATTCATAACAACTACTAAGACAAGATTTCAGAATCAAGATATATCTATTCAAAGCCTTGAAAATCATATTGAGTAGCTTTGCAATCAACTATCTTCAAGGAAATCCAATACACTACCAGGTAACACTAAAAAGAATCCACGTTAGTAGGCTAATGATATCACTCTACGAAGTGGGAAAGTTCTTCCCTAGAAAGAAATCATAAATCAAGGTGAAACCAAAAATCTAACTCAACCTACACCCTATTCGGATAGAGAATTCAAAGCTGAGGAGTCCCCCTCATCATAGGCACTATCAAAATAGAAGGCAGCTTCACATAGTAAGGGAAAAGAGGTGGTCAATCCTTATGAACCCACCTTACCATTTACTGAATGAATGAAGCAGAGGAAGTTGGATTAACAGTTTAGAAAATTTATAGAGGTATTTTGGAAACTTCACACAAACATTTCTTTCATAGAGACATTGACTCAAATGCTAAAATATATGAAGTTCATGAAGGAAATCCTTTCAAACAAGAGAAAGGTATAGGATTTGGGAACCATTCCTCTCATTAAGGAATAGTCAATGGTGGTTCAACACTCTCTTCCTCCAAAGCTCCAAGATCTAGGAAGTTTTACAATCTCCTGCACAATTGGATCTTGTGAATTTAGAAAGGCACTCTATGATTTAAGAGCTAGTGTCAACCTGATTCCCTTTAGAGTCTTTAAGAAGCTGGGGATAAATGATCTAAAACCAAACCGAGTGACACTATAACTAGAATATTTCTCCATTAAATATTCTAAATGGATACTCGAGGATGTTCTAGTTAAAGTAGGGAGGCAGATTCTTCCTGGTGATTTTATCATACTCGATATGGAGGAAGACCAAGAGGCACCTATTATTCTGGGAAGACCCTTCCTGTCTACGGGGAAATTTTTGATAGATGTTCACCAAGGAGAATTGATCTTCGGAGTAGGAGATGAAAAGGTATCCTACAACGTTCTCAAAGCTATTAAGTAAGCGTCACTTGTGGAAAATGAGGACTGTTGTGCATTGAATATAGAGGATGATCACTTTGAATACATGATAGATGACATGGGATGTTGTTCTATCACTGATGAAATAGTATTCAAGGACATCCAAACTAATTATGAACTAGAGGAGTTGCAATTTATCATAGGCCAGGGTGTTCATTATTGGCAGCGTGTAGTTTCTCCAGATATTATAGAGTGAGCCGAGGTAAAACCGATTATGCCCTCAGTCTTGAAAGCCCCACAACTTGAACCGAAACATCTCCCATATTCTTTGAAATATGGGTACTTGGGAGAAAAGAACATGATTTCAGTTATACCCAACACATCTCTCTCACAAGATCAAGAACATGAACTTTTATAGGTTATAAAGTGAAGAAAATAGGCTATTGGGTGGATAGTCACTAATCTTAAAAGGATCAGTCCAACCATTTACACACATAAGGTGCTACTTGAGGAAGGAGACAAGACCTCTCGGCAGCCGCAACGACAAATAAACCCTCCAATGAAGGAGGTAGTGAAGAAGGAAGTGATCAAGCTATTAGATGCAGGAATCATCCACCCAATCTCTGACAACCCATGAGTGAGTCCTTTGCAAGTGGTGCCCAAAAAGGGGGGTATCACCGTGATTGCTAATGATAAGAATGAACTTATCCCATCAAGAATAGTTACGGGATGGAGAGAGTGTGTGGACTACCAGAAGATTAACGATGCCACACAGAAGGATCACTTCCCACTTCTTTTCATGGATCAGATGTTGGAGCAATTGGCGGGGCACAAGTTCTACTGATTTCTAGATGGTTATTTTGGATATTTCCAAATTTCTATTACTCTTCAAGAGAAAACCACCTTTACATGCCCCTATGAGACTTTTTCCTATCAACAAATGTCTTTTGGAATGTGCAATGCTCCAACCACCTTCCAACGGTGCATTTTGGCAATATTACACGACATGGTAGAGTAGATTATGGAAGTATTTATGGATGATTTCTCAGTCTATGGAAAATCATTCAACAACTGCTTGAGAAATCTGGAATTGGTCCTAGAATGGTGTGAGCACACTAATCTGGTTTTAAATTAGGAGAAATGTCACTTTATGGTAAAAAATGGTATCATCTTAGGACAACTAATTTCCATGAAAGGAATTGAAGTTTACCCTGAAAATATTGAAGTAATATCACAACTTCCCATTCTAACTTTTTTCTGAGCAATCTGAAGTTTTCTTAGACATGCAGGTTTTTATAGACGATTCGTTCATGACTTCTCAAATATAGATCAACCACTAATCAATCTTCTTTCAAAAGATGATATCTTCAAATTTGATGAAACATGCACCGCAACCTTTCAGCTCTTGAAGTAATGATTTGTTGAAGCTCCTGTTACGATTTCCCCAATGAATCACAAATTAAATACACTACCATGAAGAAGGAAATTCTAGCAGTAGTTTTCGCATTCGACAGGTTCTTCTCTTATTTAGTGATATCAAAAGTTGTTGTTTATAATGACCATGCATCACTTAAATATTTTTTGAATAAGAAGGATGAAAAACCATGTCTCATCTGTTGGGTGATTCTCCTCTAAGAGTTTGACTTGAAAATCTGTGACAATAAAGGAAGTGATAAATTTGTTACCGATCATCTCTCCCGTATGAAATTTCCTCATTTGGAGAGGGAGGAGGATATATAAATCAAAGAAGACTTCCCAAATGAGTATATTTTCTCAATTTAGGAGACACCTCACCCATGGTATTCCAACATTGCAAATTACTTGGTTATAGGAGTGGTTCACCCTGATCTTACTTTCCAACAAAAGAAATGGTTTATGTTATATGTCAAAAGATATTTTTGGGAAGGCCCTATTCTCTTCCGATCATTTAAAGATGGGGTGATTCGTCGCTGCATCCTAGAAGATGAAATTAAAGGAATTATTGAGTTTTTTCATTCCTCACTGGATGTGGGGAATCATGGGCTAGACCGTAAAATATCAAAGATTCTGTAGTCTGGATTCTTCTGGCCAACCATGCACAAAGATGCCCAGTACTTTATAGCACATTGTGATAGGTGTCAGCGGACTTGTAACATGGGGTATCGGGATGAAATGCCTCAACACCCCATTTTTTAGGTCGAGGTCTTCGACGTATAGGGTATTGATTTCATGTGTCCATTTCCCCCATCATATGGAAACTCATACATTCTAGTTTGTGTGTATTACGTATCTAAATGGGTGGAAGTTGCTGCCACAGTGAAAAATACAGCAAAGGTAGTAGTTACCTTTTTGAAGAAGAATATTTTTAGCAGATTTGGTGTTCTTTGAGTTCTGATTAGTGATAGGGGGATGCATTTTGACAATGCTTTTATGAGGAATGTGCTTATGAAGTATGGAGTGAGGTATAACATGGGGACACCTTACCACCCCCGATCCAGTGGCCAAGTGGAGGTATCCAACTGAGAGCTGAAGCAAATCCTGGAGAATATGGTGGGAGCCTCAAGAAAGGACTGGTCCAATAAGCTTTATGATGCTTTATGGGCATACAAGACCACCTTCAAGACACCTCTGGGTATGTCCCCATTCTTTTTAATCTATGGAAATCCATGTCATTTACCGATGGAACTGAAGCATAAATCCTATTGGGCTGTGAAGGCCTTGAATTACAATCTAAAGGTCGCAGAAGAGAAATGAAAGTTTCAACTAATGGAGCTCGATGAAATTTTGTGGGAGGCATATGAGAATGCCAAACTGTATAAAGAAAAGACAAGGGTGGTCCACGACTGCATGATTTCTCAGAAGTCCTTCCAGCCCGGTGATGAGGTACTGTTATTTAACTCCCGCTTGAGATTGTTTCTAGGAAAATTAAAGTCCTGGTGGTTGGGACCTTTCCAAGTGATCAAGGTATTCTACCATGGTGTGGTGGAAGTTGCCGGAGCAGATGGTCAACCATTTAAGGTTAATGGGAAGCATCTCAAACCCTATATTCACATGGAGGAAATGGTGGGTACAGTCTCCACCATACAATTCAGGTAGTAAGAAACCAGGTAGTTCGAGCCAATGACCTAAAACAAAGGAGATTTCTAGAAGGCAACCCAGAGACTACATGTTGTGTATCACCTATTAACACTGAGTTTACTTTTATTTTCTTATTTTAATAGAATCAGTAGTATAAGTATATATTAATTAAGTTAATAAACAAGGATGAGGCCTGTGCCGATGGCAAGGTCACTAGAGTGTATCTGAGCCTTCGCCGATTTGAATCTCTCCACACCTACCTTCGGTATAGGGATCATTCTTTTTGAACCCATGTTTTAATTAAATAGTACGTGAGATGATTTCAAATAAATAAAAGTTTTTCAAATTAAAATAAAACCCATGATGGGGTTGGCTCGGCTGATAGGATCATAACCCGCGTATCCAAAAGACCCAGGTTCGAATCCTGACAATCGACCTAGTTCCATAATTTTTCACTTAAATAAAACCACATGTCATGCATTTTGATACATGTTGTGTGCATTATGTTTTCCTTTCAATTAAAAACATTTTTCAAAATAAGAAATCACATGCGGGTGAAGTGGGATTATTGAAAAAGTTATAGCCTAGGGTTCAAAAGACCAGGGTTTGAACTTAGCTAATCTGTCCACTTCATCCCAATCTTTCAAAAATTAAAACCACACGTCGTTCATTATTCTTTTCCCCCATGTAGTACTACACCTAAACTTTAAGTATCAAAAGTTTATAAAAATGTGCAGCACTACAACCTTTGCTCTAGTGGTTGAGGGAGTACATTTGAATTGGCCGATCATTAGTTCGAATCGTGCCCCAAGCACTGGACCGAAGGTTGTAGTTCTACTTTTCTAATTTTAGAAAACATTGTGTGTATTTTTTTGATACATTATGTGTATAGGTTTATTTTTTGTTTGTAAATAATTTTTATTTCAAATATATTTCTTTTTAGCTTATCAATAATAATTATTATATAGTTTTTCTCCAGTTAAAAAAAATATACATGACCTGTGGGAACTTACACACACCGTGTAGTCTATCTTTAAATATGGGATTCCCTAACCGATCAAATCCCATGTCAAAGTCCCCTCCTCCCCGTTTTCTTCTCTAAAAGGTTTCCCCCATACACCGTCACCCCTTCCTCCTCCAATCCACCATTTTTGCCTGTTTCAGGCCCCGATTTCACCTCTATTTTGATCTACGATCAAGTTATGCCATTCGATGGCCTCTATTTACAAGTTTTAGTAGCATTTAGGGTGATTTTAGGATCGACCAACTGTTTGACTACACACACAGTACACGGGGTCAATGACGAACACACGCCATGTACTTTAGTGCATGGCCACACACACTCTCATTTATTGTATTCAAAAATACATGGCGTGTATGTTCAGTGCACGCCGTGTACAATGCCTATGTCCGGCCTTTAGGAGTTACCCATGTACTGCACCACATGAACCTAATCCCATGTCTACACACACAATGTGTATGTTCGATACACGCCATGTACCCTATTCATCAGGAGTTGTCTGTGTAGAGGGAATTCACAATTTTCATGCCATGTTCTCACACACACCGTGTTGTGCCTACACACGAATTGTACTTTATTATTCAGCCCATTCAATCCAAGTTCGTGTATGGGCACTCACACGGGCCACACACCATTTTCTCACACACGACGTGTATGCTATATGACACGCCGTGTACTGGCCAAATCACTTTCACAGGCCCACTCGACGTGTCTATATAGAGTACACAGATTCCTTACCAGATCATACTAAACGCCATGTATACTGGATTCACACACCATGCACTTTCCATTTTTTTGTTTCTCACTTTTGTTTCTTCTTTTTCATCTCATTTTCTTTTGTTATTTTTCTTTATTTATTTTTAAGATATGGAAGATAGAGACCCCTCCAGTGGGAAGAGACCTGTGCCTACTACTGAGGGGGAGCGACCGACACTATGCCGGATCCGACTTCGGCATTTCATGACACCATCCCTGTATTTTCTAGTTTTTCAGCCGCCAGCCTTGGAGACACTACCTCCTATTTTACCAGAACCATCATCTTTAACACCTGTCGATCCTGCCACTACACCATCTACTACTACTGAGGGCTCCAGAAAAATGAATACTATAGTGCCAACTGCTCCATCCATTATTGGTCTGATCTTCGAGCCAGCTCCAACATCATCAACTGCTCCATCTACTACCACCACAGTAGAGGCCCCACCTCAACCTACTCCAGCGGCACCTCGAACTCAGCCACACCCCTGCCCGATCTTTGTTGAGGGTCATCCTACGGCTGACAAACTGCAACGTCTTTCACAACACATGATCTAGCCGAGCAACCATTTCCTAGATACCATAGTGTTGCAACATCTCGGTGTTTGGGAGGAGATTGAGGAGCTCCTCGGCCACACACATCTTTTAGACACACTCCAGGTCAGCACTCCTACATTCAGATATTTATTTTTGGAGTTTTTAGTGACCTTCAAGTTTGATGGGCCTGACTACCACCAAATTCCCACTGATATGACTACTCCGGTCTGATTTAGGCTAGGCAGATGCCACTTTTCATTGATCATGGTCAAGTTTGGCTGAGGGTGCGACTTCTTCCCCATCCTTCCACCCCACCCCCCGTCTCCACCCTCACTCGCCCTGAGTTCTCTGACTTTGTTTCCATGTGGAGAGAGCATGTTGGCCCCGACCACATGTATACCCCCACTTCTCAAAAGAGCATGCTTATCATTTCCCCTCCCATTCATTTTATTCACTGGTGCTTCATCGCCATCCTTTTCACGTATCATGAGGACATGGGTGTCGTGTCTGCCCGCGACATGGACCTTCTCACTTGTATTTTCCGGCACGACTACCCTAAACTCCCTTGTCTAGCCACTTCTTACTTCTACTTCATGATCCATGGTTGTTAGGTCAACCTAAACGACGATTTCTATGCCACCCGGTTGGCCCACTATTTGGGAGTTTTTGAGCCATCTCTCCCTCACGAACACTTAGGATCTCCTCAGCGTATGGAATTTGTCATGATTATTCACATGAGGTTAGTCGAGCATCAGGGAGATGGATTTGTACTCGTGCAAGATGCCCCAACTCCTATAGGGGCGGGAGATGACCCCGCTGCTCCCATTGGTTTTGCTGACCCGGACCCAACCCATTCACCAGGGGATGTTCCTTCTCTGTCTTCCCCCACTTCTCCCAGCCATCCTTCTTCTTCCACCATTCGCTCTTCTTTTTCCCCATCCACAACCCACCTCCACTCGCACCCTCGGCTGACCCCCCCCCCATTTCTCTCCACCTGGCTGCACTGGACTATCGTCTGGACCTTCTCGAGCACCACCAGGTTTCCATCGCTCAAACACAGACACAGATGGAGGGTATGCTGCTACTCATTCTCTAGCATTTGGGCCTTTCACTACCCCTAACACCTGATCCTCCATCCGATCCTCAACTAAGGGTGTAATTTCGGCCCGGGCCTGCCCGGCAAAAAATCAAGCAGCTGACCACTATTCGGGCCAGGCCAGGCCGGCCCGAACAACCCAATGAGGTGGCCCGAGCTTGACCTTGGGCCAACCCAAACCATCAGGTTGGGCCGGGATTTTTCAAGTCGGGTCGGGTTTTTTCGAGTCGGGTCATGGCAGGCTTTTATTATTTTCAAAATAATTGTTTGTTTTAAAACTTTTTTTAAATGTTTTTATTTCAATATTTTTTTAACATTTATTTAAAATATTTTTTTACATTTATTTTTAAATTCATATTTTTTGTAAAAATGTTTATCTTATTTTTTATTAACATTTTACAGTGGGTGGATATGTTATTTTTTTGTCTAAATAGATTTATATATTGTGAATCTAAATATATTATGTGCAGATTGTAAAAAAAATTAATGAGGGGTTGGGGGGTGTGCAACAATGGGTGAGTTTAAAGCATTGTTATTTAAACATTTTTTTAACATTTATTTAAAGCATTTTTTTTCATTTATTTTTTTAACTTATTTATAATTTTTTTAAGTGTTTGTTAATTTTTTTATTTAAACATTTTTATTTAAACCATTTTTAACATTTGTTTAAAACACTTTTTTACATTTATTTTTAAATGATTAATTTAAAAAGTTTTTTAATTTTTTTTAAATGCATTCTTTTTACAAGTATTTTTTTAAAATATTTAACTTTTTTTATATTTTAATGTAAAAAGTTTTTTTAAGTGTTTATTTTTTTTTAAAAAAATTAATTTTTGGTTTTAAAAAAATTTTTAAACATTTTTATTTAAACCATTTTTTAACACTTGTTTAAAAAGTTTTTTACATTTATTTTTAGACGTTTAATTTAAAACATTTTTTGAACGCATGTTTTTTATATGTATTTTTTAAAACATTTAACATGTTTTATGTAAAAACATTTTTTTATTAATATTTTAAAGTGGGTGGATATGTTATTTTTTTCTAAATAGATTTATATATGTATGTGAATTTATATATATTATGTGCAAATTGAAAAAAATAATAATGAGGGATTGGGGGGTGCACATCAGTGGGTGGGTTTAAAGCGTTACTATTTATACATTTTTTTATCATTTATTTAAAACATTTTTTACATTTTATTTTTTTAACTTATTTATGAAAAATATTTTTAAGCGTTTGTTTAATTTAAAACATTTTTTTAAATGTTTTTTACTTTTTTTAAACGCATGTTTTGTATATGTATTTTTATTAAATGTTAAACTTTTTTTTTGTAAAAATGTTTATTTTCTATTTTATTGACATTTTAAAGTGGGAGGATATATTATTTTTTTTCTAAATAGATTTTTATATGTATATATAGTATATATAATATATGCAAGTTTCATCAAATTTAAAAAAAAATTAATAAGGTTGGGGTGGTGTGAAAACATCATTGGGTGAGTAATTATTTTTTTGTTAATATATAATAAGTTATTATATATATATATATATAATGTTAAAATTGTAAAAAAAATAATTAGGGGTTGGGGGGTGTGCCGTAGTGGGTGGGTTAATGTTTTTTTCTAAATAGATTTATATATAATATATGCAAGTTGTAACATACTTAAAAAAATTAATGAGGTCAGGGGGCGTGCACGAATATCATTAGGTGAGTGTGTTATTTTTTTGTTAATACACAGTAAGTTATTATATGTACAGTATTAAATCATTGATATATATATATATATTATTAATAGCTTTGTTTATATATATATTATATTAAATCATATATATATATATATTATTAATAGATTTTTAAAAGCTACACTTAATTGATATATATTATTAATAGATTTATATATATTATTAATGACTTTGTTTATATATATATACATACATATATATAATATGCAAGTTTCATCATATTTAAAAAAATTAATGAGGTCGGGGGGTGTGCGCGAACATCATCGGGTGAGTGTGTTATTATTTTGTTAATATATAATAAGCTATTATATATATAATGTTAAATGATTGATATATATAAATATATATAAATATATATAATATGAGAAAAGTTTAAAAAGAATAGTTAGGGGTTGGAGGTGTGCCGCAGTGGGTGGGTTAATTTTTTTTCTAAATAGATTTATATATGTGTAGTATATATAATATATGCAAGTTGCAACATACTTAAAAAAATTAAGGAGGTTCAGGGACATGCACGAACATCATTAGGTGAGTGTGTTATTTTTTCTATTAATATACAACAAGTTATTATATATATATAATATTAAAGCATTGCTATATATCAATATCTTTGTTTATATATATATATTATATTAAATCATTTATATATATATATATTATTAATGTCTTTTTAAAAGCCACACTTAATTGATATATATTACTAATGACTTTGTTTATATATATACATTATTATATATAATTATACATCGTTGTATATTACAGACACATACATTATAATTATATATAATAATAATTATATGTATATATATACATTATTATCTATATAATATATATTATTTTTTGTTAATATATAATGATATATATATATATACATATATCGTTGATATATATATATATATATATATATATACACAGTCTGGAGATAACATAACAGGCGCAGTGCCTGGACCAGTTGGTCCAAGCGCAACCTTGGAAGCTTGAGGTAGGGGGATCGAATCTCCCTACCCGCAGTTTCCCATTAATTTTTTTTACAGTAGACGGGCTTCACACGGGCTGGGCTTCGCGCGGGCCAGTAGGGCGGGCTTTTTCGGGCCGGCCTATCCTGGCCCGCATGCCTTCTTGAATATGTCAAGGCCCGACCCGATGAAGCTACGACCCAATCCCAGCCCGACCCGACGCGGACTTTGCCGGGCCGGGCCTGTCGGGCTTTCGAGCCACCAGACCAAAATTACACCCTTAGCCTTCCATAGCACCGACCACATTGACAACACTGGCCACAAATTCCATTCTCCTCTCCATTACTGGTCTAGTTGCTGATGCTATTGCTGCCCGACAAGATGTGTCAGTCCAGCCTCCAGTTGAGCACATCGATCCCATGCCTCCACCTACCGTTACTTTTACTACCGCGATAGATGTACCTGTTGCGGCCACCACATAGAGACCGCACTTCCCTATTCCACTGCTGTCGATCCTCCTCTATTGGATCCCCTATTGCAGATAATGGCTCTTCTGAGGCCACCCCATGACTGGTTTTTTCACACTTGTTTCATTATATATATCTCTTTTGTTATATGCTTGGGATGTGATGGTGTATGTGCTTGTGGACTTTTCTTCCATTTCCTCGATAGTCATAGGTACTCTGGCATGATATGGGCATCTCTTTTCGACTACTTTCCATCTATTTTAGCTTGCCATGAGGGGAGTATTATTTTGATATTTCTTTTCATTATTATTTTTTTGGCATTTCTTCTTTCACTTCTTTCCCTCGTCCTGGACCACCTGTGTTTTCCCACATCCTCTTATCTTCCTTAGTGTTTCACTTGGGGGACCATGTTCAATATTAAGTGTGGGGGTGAGTCTCTGACTACACTAGTATTTCCCTTGAATTGATCTATAAGACATCATTAATAGATGAAATATTTTAAACTGTGGTTTTTTTGATTAATTGTAATTATAAATAATGAAGACATAAAAGGGAATTTTAAAAGTTACATACTTATTTTAAATTTTAAAGAATTGTAAAATGATTGCTGATATATTTTGATTCTGGATTTAAACTCTTAGACATTTACATTTATTAGAATAATCATTTGTACTCATGTCATGACATGATTGACCCTTTACTTTTCCCATTCCCGAGAGGTGGTCTAAGTTTTTTTTATATTCTTTCTTATACCCTCTTTCTTGAGTGATTCTTGGGATATTCATAACTACCAGAACTTGCTAGTATTTCTCTTCAAAACATGAAGATTTTTGTATCACATTAAAATTATTGAGGCAATTGATTATTTTTCCAGCCCTTTTGATATTGAGACCTACCCTACATCTGACCTTTGTGAAACCCATAGAAACCATGAACTGCCTTGTTAGAAATCCACATTACAAGACTATTTTCCCTTTCTACCCTAATTCTTTGATAATTTTTCATGATTATTCATTTGAGTTTTTAAGAGGGAAATTTAGTGATTCATGGTACATTTTGGTGACCATCCATGAAATTAAGTGTGGGGGAGTGTGCCTCTTGTTTATTTGGGGAAGAAGGGTTCCCAACCACTATTCATAGTATTCTTAGTGGTGTTTTTTTAAAAAAGGGACCTTATTCATTCATTTACTTTCTTGATGGTTTGTGGACCCATGTTGGAAAGGGAATTTCATCATGGTGATGATGATATTTTGATAGATCTTGTTGGGGATGTATCTTCAATGAGCCTTATTTTGAATATCATTCACTATTATTTAAGAATTCATCCTACTTTTTCATGCCTCTAAGATTATTTTTCACATAATTGCCTACCCACCCGAAGCCTCAGAATCATTTGAACCTTATTGAAAGGCCTCATGTTTTTTTTGTGATTTGATTTCTAAAGTAGAGAATGAGAATACTTACAAGCTTATGGATAGAATGCATATACTTGAGATTGAGCATAAATCTGATAAAATAATATTGAGTGATGAGTGTGGTAACTTTTAGTGAGGTAAATCATCAAGTGACATGTGTAGTTATGAAATGTTGAACAATGTGGATGAAAGAGGATGAAAATATTTAATTTAATTATATAGGAGGCATGATTAGAATATCTTTGGAGTTGAAATATGTTTTGTTCCTTTTAAAATCCTCTGTTATGGCTATAGTATTTATGATTATAATTAGTTGAATGATTCCCTTTTTAGAGTATTAATTATTTTAATTAGATGTTGAGATTTTTCTTGAGGGAAAGAAAATGACTAAGTGTGGGAGAGTTTGATGTGCCCGATTTGTGTATACATTTTCATACATTCTACTGAGTATATGTTTTTTTTCATCAGATATATATTGTTTTATAGATAAAATGATTTATTTCAGTGTTCATGATGATTTTCAGGTGTTTTTCATCCAAATTCACAAATCAGGAAAAATCAAAACAAAAGTTCATATATACACATCATGTACTTTATACAAACACACTATGTACCATTTCCATGACACAGATCAACCAGATCAAGTACACACCCATGTTGCCGGCTAGATTCACATGCTGTGTACTACTCTTTCACATGTCGTGTTCCCCCTTCCAAAAGTGGTTGGTGGTTGAAGTTGATACTACATGCCATGTGGGGCGGCGCTACACGCAGTGTACCCCCACCAACCAACTGCCGACGCCTTCAAATTCAAGGGTGGTGCAGCAGATCACCAACTAGAGGAGAAAGTGAGGCCAAGTCAAGTTGACTTGACTACACACCATGTACGTTTTGGTACACGTCGTGTAGTTTTAAATTCTTTAAATAAGAGGGAAACCCTCTAAGTTCTGGATGAACAACTAGTTGGATAATCAAGGGGAGGTGTTTTCGCTCTTTCATTCCAAATTTATTCTTTTTGGATCTAGTGTAATGTTTATCTCAGGTATTAAGAGTTTGTTAGTCACCACTTGTTCAATTTTTAGCTAATCCCCCCTATGTGTTAGGGTTGTGGATAATTATGGTTCATTGTTAATCATTTTTTTTTGTGTTTATGTTGTTCGTTTTCCATTCATAACTTCCATTTAAACCTTGTTCTTAATCTCACTGGAAACCCCATTTCAGTCCAAGAATGAGGTTCTCAAGGATCTTCATGGTAAGTTACGACAAAGTGAATCCATGACCATCGGGATCACTTGTCATCTCATAAAGGATTTTTCTTAAAAAAAGTTAATAAAGGTTAATTTACAGACCAAGGAATCAATCTTTTCTTTCTAATCAGAATTCACTAGACCAAGGGGGTTCCATAGATTTGGAATCTAGAGATGAGAGTTATCATTAACAACACAACATGATAAGAAAATCGTTTTATCAATGACCTTGAAAATCCACAGCCCCGGCACATTCTTCCTATTCATTTTCAGAACCATTTTTTGTGTTTTTCTTTGTCTTTAAATAAATTCACTAAAGAAATGGAAGAATAAATTACTCTATCATTGGAACATCAAACATCGACTCTAAATTTTCAACAATATTCACCTAATTAATCACAAACCATAGAAACATAATTCCTTGACTCCCCCCTATGGATTGACCCCATACTTACACTATACTAGTTGAAAGAGTGGGTTCTTCAATTTGGGTCATCCAAACATAACACTTCGGCTAAAATGACACCACTAATCAACTCTTGACCAACAAAGCATGGGGCCTCTCTCAATCCCCTAAATCTCACCATCTAAAAAAAATCCACCTCAAGCTTTCAGTAACCCTCCTTAGGGCCAAACCAAAACTCGGGGCTCCCACGATCCTTGAGGTTACACCATAAAGTGACGTCTAGCTAGGGACTCCCCTGTTGGACCCAAGCTCTTAGGCCATGCCCATCAAAAGATCCTTAAATTGGCCCAAAGGCCATAACAAGAGTAGGACACCAAAAAAGGGTTTCCTATTTCTCATCCAAAGCATGAGACAGACTGAGTGAAGAAACATCCCAAATGACCTTTAGTGGGATCCAACCGATCTTCAATCAATAACATGACCAAAGGGGGCATCCAAGAGCAAAGCATTCCTACAAGGGAATTCTCAACGGTCCTCATGACCACCTCAAGAGTAGGAAACCCCAAAAGGTCTCCTCAGCACAAATGAAACCATGGGGAAACACCCACACCTAAGAAACCTCAGCTAAAATTCTCAGAAAACAACCCATACATGAGTACTAACTTGACCACAAGGGCATCCCAAGAAACACCATGTCACTTATCAATAGTTGACCACAACATCTACTAGTCACTCAATCAGTAGCCATACCATAAGGGAATCCTTGAGAGTCCCTTAGACTAATCTCAACACCACAATGACACCCAACCATAACCACCATCCCACAACATCAACCCAGTCAGAAGTCTCCAAAAACTTTGATCCTCAACCACAGTATCTTAAAAATCAACTACTCTAACCTCAAGCAACTGATCCCATCACACAGGGAAAAAACAATATCTCCTTAGAGATACAACTTGATCCCACCTTCTGGGATCCATATGAAAGAACCTCAAACAAAACCATATTGGCATATATAATACATTCCAACTAACAAGATCAAAACCCTCACCCGAGCCTCACAAATCACAACCCAACCTACTGGAGGATTCTAAAATAAAACCTCAAAGAAATCCTCTCACTAAATTCTCTCAGTACAAAACATCATCTAGACGACCTATAAATGTTGAAAGGATTCCACTATCATGATCTACGTGGAAAAAATGCTCAGAATGGACTACTCACATATCCAATTCTAACTATGGGGTAAAAAATAGGAAAAACAAGCTAAGGAAGAAAAAAGTACATGGTGTGTACTATGGGTTCTGAGAAAAACAGAAGTGTTGAAGGTGGGTGTAAAATTAAAATTTCTTTTAATATTGAGTTTCTCAAAACCCTAAGAGATGATATTTCACATTAAATTTATAATTAATTTATTTAGATCAAGAATAATTGATTACCTTGTCTCAGGATCATTCTTCATTGAAAATGTTGATCTTCTAAAAAACCTTGTCAGATTACCTTTACTGCATTATATGGATTCAAGTGTAGAATCCCTCTAACAATGATCCACACATTCTCCTTTGATCTCTAATCAATGCCAATTGATTTCTGGGTGCTAACACGATGAATCAAATTTCTTGAGTTGTTTGTTTTGATCGCTCCAAGAACCTTTAGGCTTGAAGGATTTATTATCATTCTTGAGATTAAATAAGAGGAATTCATGAGATATAAAAGTCTATTGTGCACAATGATTATCTATTCTCAATATATGATTAACCCTACTGAATAGATATAACCATCTACTTATAGAGTCCGGGTTTATGTTAAAATATTATTTAATTACATATAAGCCCTTAAATAATATAATAATCCTTAATAAACCCCATTCAATAATAATAATAATAATAATATTATTTTGTGGAATGCACCAACCCGCATAATTATAAATAATATTTACCGTCTTGTAAATAAATATTCATCACCGAAAATAATTTTGTTCTGATCGATATCCTCAACATTTATTGAATATCTGAATAAATATTTAATTTAGATATATCATTTATCAATAAATATTTACGATTGATAAAACATGAATAAAATTATTCCTCGATCTTGATAATAATATTTATTCTATTAATTAAATTCAAATAGAATTTGATCGAGATCATCAGAAACACTTTGTATGTGGTCCTCTATGATTCTTTCTCATTTACATTAGATGAGCTTTCCTAAATTACAAGATTACCATCTAGTAATGGATCAATACACCCAAGATAAATAATTTAATGTTGCAATGACAAAAATTACATATGAATGCTTACTGTGTAATATAATCCCTCTATCGTAATATCTCATCAAGCATATTTCACATTTGTGTCATTAACCCATGTGTTTGACACGTCTTTATTTGACTATTAGAAATAAACACATCATTGCACAATGAATATGGAATTTAATGCAATGGTTATATTCCAATAAAAGGGTTGAGATATAAGGTTCTATAAATATGGAAGATAAAAACCCTTCTTTGAATTATCTATTAATGACATGTTAATTATGACGCACCCAATGTATCCTACCTCACCACAGACATATAGTTCCACAGTTTTCATTAGAAAATATAAGTGTGCGAGTCATTACATGTATTAATGATAATCTTAAAGTCCAAGGACCATTACACATGCTCCCAGATAAGAATTTCCAATGACACCAAAACATGCAGAGTTCTTGCTGGTGGATTTTTTTTCATAATCTCTTTTATTGGAGATTACCAAGTGAAAAATTCACGATAAGAACCCTCATTCTCTTATGAGTACTTTTACCTTAAATTCTATGTACTATGTGTCCTATCATAGTATGTTATTTAACCATAGAACTATACTTAAGAATATAGTCATATCACTTCAAGTTTCTCATCATAGCGGGGAACTGATATGACCTTATCGATGCAACATATACTCTAGGACATTATTACATTAAAGTCACACAAAAAATTGAACAATATGTAATAAGATATTTTATTAATATTAAAATCATTGAATATATATGTAATCAAATTATAAATAGTTGGTATTGGGAGACCAACTCCAACAAACTCCCACTTTGAATAGATCCAATTGCCTACAACTTTTTGTCTGCTAGACCTCGCATGATAATCATATTTATATAGAGTTAAGGATTTAGTCAAGGGGTCTGCCATATTTTCTTTTATGGAAATTCTACTCACTACAAAATCACCTCTCTAATAAAAAACACTAAAGAGATGATACTTCCAATGTATGTGCTTCATTATCTAATGTGATCCCAACTCTTTTGTGAGAGCCACCACCTCAGTACTATCACAATAGAGTGTGATAATATCTTTACTGATAGGTACCAAATTAATCTCTTGGATGAAGTTGGGCATCCATACTACTTCTTTATATACCTCAGAAGCAACAATATACTCGAACTCTTCTATAGAATCTGTAACCATATCCTGGTTTGAGCTTTTCCAGCTCACAACATGTCCATTCAAAATGAAGATGTATCCTATTTGTGATTTCATATTATCTTGATCTTTTTTAGAAACTAGCATTTTTATATCCTTTTATGACTATTTATTCATCTCCTCCATAGATCAGGAGCATATCCTCAGTACGACTCATATACTTAAGGATAGTCTTGATTGCTATCCAATAGTGGCCACCTGGGTTAGCTTGCTATATTCCCACCAAACTTAATGTGTAGGTGACATCTAGACTAGTGCATAACATAACATACATGACTTACCCAATCAATGATGCATATGTAATCCTTTTCATTCTATTTATTTCCTCATGTGTTTGAGGATACATTTTCTCAAAAAGATGAATATCACATGACATTAACAACAATCCCCTCTTGGATTATTCTATACTGAACATATTCAGTATCTTGTCAATATGTATACCTTGACTTTGGATGAGTAGTCTCTTAGATCTATCACGATGAATCGGGATCCCAAGAATATATGTTTCCTTGCATATGTCCTTTATAGAGAAACATTTATTCAACCATGACTTAATATACTGTAAGACTGGTATCTCAATTACTATAAGTAATATGTCATCAACATATACTATTAAGAAAATGATCACACTCTCACTAAACTATTTATAGACACAAGGATCAAATTCATTCTTTATGAAACTAAATTTCGTTATAGCTTCATAAAACTGAATGTTCCATGACCTAGATGTTTGCTTTAATCCATAAATGGATTTTTTGTAATTTTCATATCTTATTGGAATCCTTTGGAGTCATAAAAACTTCAAGTTATGTCAATATCTTCCCGAAGGTTCCTGTTAAGGAAGAATTTTTTGAAATTCATTTTCTAAATCACATAGTCATGGAAGGCTGATTCACACTCAAATTTACCCAAGAGATTAAGGTAGAACGGTCCTTGTAGTTTAGCTTGGGTTGTTGAATCCTCAGAGACCTAAGAAGTAACCTATAGACACATGCATTATATGGATTATTTTTGGCTATGAAGTGGCCAAATTGGGTTGATTTTAGATGGGTTTAAAGGATAACTAACAGATTTAAGTGAATTCAATTTAAAATAATGAGTTGATCCTAGTTTATCGCTCGGGGTGGATTGGATGAAATTATTTTTCAACTATTTCAATTTCATATATTTGAGATGGGTTAATTTAAGAAGATAAAACAAAATCCTCACTTACTGGTTTAACACCTACACACTTTAATACTAATCACCTATACACTTTAAGGATCAAAGATTTGATCACTTAAAGGTAAAGGTTCGTATTAGCACTTGAAGTGTGTCGCCTTAAATTCAACATGGACGATGCAGTTTAAAAATCATCAAATAAAAATCTCAATTAAAAGAAGTGATTAGAAATTAATGGGGTGATAAATAACATCCAATACAGCCCCTTGATACTCCCTTGGATCAACCCATAAGTGGGTTAGCCCTCTATTTATGCTATGGTTTCAATGGAAGCAGGAAGTAGACTCATGAGGGAGGAATTGAAGAAGTAAAGAAAACAATAAAATGAAAATGATCACTCCATCGTTGTGTGAATAATTTCACAAGGTTTGGTGTGAATAAATCCATACCTTGAGGAAACAGTATCAAAGTGAGATGAAGAATAATATAATAATAGTATAATAATAACTTTTATTAAGAAACTAGGATGAATTAAAACAACTTACACGTGAAAGACAAACTTGAGACAACAAAATCATAGCATAACCTTACAATGAAAGAAAGATCAAAAGATGATAAAATCCTCCACCAACACCAACTTAAATAGAAATTTTTGGAGCCTTGGGTCGAGCCTCCAATAGTACAAATTATCCCACTTGATTATGGTAGGCCTAGGGTGGTGGAAATCTTGTGAAACTTGGACTTTTCCACTCTTGACCCGAGGTGGAAGCCAACTTGCAACCACCGAACAGACATATCGAAATGACCTTCTAGATGGCCAAATTAGAGTAGGACATAGAATAAGAAAATGGATCTCCGAATGTTTTCTAACCGCATGTAAACTTTTGGCCCATTTGGAGTTGTTAATCGGGAGTTATGTCCAATTTAGTGGGATAATATTCTGGGCCGCAGATTCTGGACCGGATTTTGATATTCTATTTGGGCCACCTTAATTGCCATCATGGAGACCTAATTAGCACTGGTTCATGAACAATTATTTGTTCCTATATATGTCTTATATCATCCCAAGAAATTTGGGATTCATTGGGTTTGTATTGTGGGTCCCACATTCTAATCAGTGGGCTGGTGTCCAATCTACCTTCTCCAGACTTCTTTCCTTTCATCACCAAATATCTCCATCATCCTTTATGAATCCTCCATTTATCCATAAATAAAAATGTTCATATTTAAGGGTAGATAAATTTCCCAAAATATCAAAGAAAAATATGGATAATTACAATCCTTAAAATCAGATGAATCATTGGGCCTAAATTGGTGTATATTAGGCATGAAATGCACAAATGATAAGAATGGATGTTCAAAATTAAAATACACTAACTCAGGACCATAAGATAAAAAATGAAAATTTAATACCATTAAAATGTAATTAAAATATGTATTTTTATTGTCTAATCACACCCCAACTTGATATTTTCTAGTCCTGAGCAAAATGTATCTCAACAATATGAAATTCAAACTCCCTTTTCCAAAAACATTTTAATACACAATGATCACAAAAAACCCTTATACTAAAAAATCATGAAACCCATCAAAATATTTCAATACAAGATAGTTTCATAAGAAGATCCCAATCACAAGCCTATTCCTTTGTTCAAATTCATCACCACATTTCATCCAATATCAATTAAGAGTGATGATGTGTTGTGCATCGCATTAAACATGGGGGTTCATCTTTATTCAAGAGGGAAATGATGGAAGCGCTAGGTGGAATCACATTTCAATATTAAGATTAGTATTCAAAAAAAATTTATTGTATTTTTTGTTTTTTTTTTTTGCAATTTTTCCTTGGTAATTGAAATTGCACTCAAAAGAGTCAACCCCTGTAAAGAGAATTTGCCGATGACTCCCAGGCTCAAAGACCTTAGGGCACCAAGTGAAACCCACATACTTGGGCATCACCTTGAGTTAACTCAATCAAAAACAAAATCAAATTACCAAAAATAGAGATAAAATTACTAACTCTGGGCCAGACAACTATGGAGTCACGATCCCCAAGTGCTGAAAGCCACGCACTAGGTCATTTCATTGCTCTACGCGCAAATTTATTGTTTTTTTATTTTTTTTATTGAATACTCATATTAAAACTAAAATGATTACCAAACCTATGCTATTTATTTTGGGGACCCTATGAACTCAAACTGATACCCCACTATCCAAAGGACGTGTATTGCGATCTTTTTTTTATTTGGATGAAAATATAAATGATGAAATATCACATTGGACAACCAAACTTTCCAAAATCAATGCTCATAAAATTATACAAGGATTAAAATCAGAATCGGGGAATGCTAAATTATTTGATATTTAGTTTCAAATTGTGCAATGTGTATTACCATGTTCAAAGTTAATGGAATTTTTCCTTCCATTTACACACATTTTTTTTCAAATCATTCATTTTTTTAACACAAAAGCATTTTTTATTTTATCTCCCCCCCAAATTAAAATAACAATGTCCCCAGTGTTTAAAGAAAAGAAAATTTAGGAGGGGGTAGAGGTAGAGAATGAGAGTTCAAAAAGGAAATTGAAAACGAGGATCATGGAATAAAGTCACCTGGTGGTTGAAGTTGAAATTCTTACTGCTCCCTTTTAATCCCTTGATCTTGATGTCACTCTGAGAATTCCCTAGTGGAAAAAACAAACAAACAAAAAAAACAAAAAAAAACTATATATATATATATTATAATAAAGAAAGTAAAATATAAGTATATATAAAAATTATAGAATAAGGAAGCACAAAAAGCCGTAGGTCAGTGGTAAGCGCGCGCCCTTGTCTCCCTTCGGTCTCGGGTTTGATTCCCCATGGCTTCGTCGGTTGTGACGGGGTTTGACCCACGACCTATGACATGTCCTTTTTTATTAATATTTTTTTTTTATTTTTTTGTATTTTTATTTTAACCTACAAACACATAAAAATAAAATGAACTGATGATACATTTTCTTATTTTTAAATTTCTGGGTAAGGTATTACTCAAGGATCACACCACGTGACATGGATAAATATGGTGCTACCCTTCATACCCATCCATACTCATAATAGAATAACATATCAACAATCTATTTTTTTAAATATCAAAATGATTAATTAATCCTATTTGAAAAAAAAGATGATTCGCAGAGATGAAAACCACGGGTTTCCTCCCATGCAGTGCTTTGGTTTAATGTCACTAGCTCGACTTAGACCCTTAATTATTTAAGTATTTTCCTCATCTAAGGTTGGTTCACACAATTTTTCATCAACTTCATTTTTTTGGAATGGTTCAATGAATGGTTTTACTCTATGACCATTAACTTTAAAGGTTTGAACATTGGTGGGATCTTGAATTTCCACAGCCCCATGGGGGTACACCTTATGCACTATGTATGGACCTGACCATCTAGATCTTAACTTTCCCGGGTGTAAATGAAGTTTTGAACTATACAAGAGCACAAATTTTCCCAGTTCAAAATGTTTGACTTTGATATTCCTAGATTGGTAGGCTTGAACTCTAGATTTATTGATCCTTGAATTTTCATAAGCCTCCATCCTTAGTTCCTCAAGTTCATTGAGATCTAATTTCCTTTTTGTTTCGGCCAATGAGAGGTCATAATTAATTTTCTTAATTGCCCAAAAGGCCTTATGTTTAATCTCCACTGGAAAATGGCATGCTTTACCATAAACCAACCTATATGGGGACATTCCTAAAATGGTTTTATATGTAGTTCTATAGGCCCAAAGATCATCCAAGAGTTTCTCAGACCAATCTTTCCTAGAAGGATTGACAATTTTTTCAAGAGTATTCTTAATCTCCCTATTTTCTAACTCAGCTTAACCATTGGTTTGAGGATGGTATGTATTTGAAACTTTATGAGAAATCCCATACTTATACATGAGTGAAGATAATGGATGGTTGTAGAAATGGGTTCCTCAGTCACTGATTATAGCCCTAGGAATTCCGAATAGAGAAAATATGTGCTCTATAGAAATCGGATCACAACATGATGGTCATTTGACTTGGTGGGAATGGATTCAACCCATTATGAGACATAATCAACAGCTAAGAGGATGTAGATATATCCCCTATATTTTGGGAAGGGACCCATGAAATCGATTCCCCAACAGTCAAAGATTTCAATCACTAATATGGGAGTGAGTGACATTTGATTCCTTTTTGTGATTGACCCTTCTTGTTGACACCTAGGAAAGCTTTGAAAAAATGTGTAGGAGTCCCTTGATAGGGTGGTCCAGAAGAGACCACACTGAATAATCTTAGCAGATGTTTTCTTAGAGGAAAAGTGACCTCCACATGCCTCACTATGACAGAATTTAAGGATGGACTCTTGTTCAGATTCTGGGACACACCTCCTAATGACTTGGTCAGGGCAGAACTTATAGAGGTATGGATCATCAAACACATAGTTTCTAACATTAGAAATGAATTTCCTTTGAGCTTGAGTCCCTAAGTATTTTGTAATTACTCCTGTAACTATGAAATTGGATATGTCAGCATACCAAGGGCAGTCACTCATAGAGTATAGGTGTTCATCAGGAAATGAATCAGACACAGAAAGGTGATTTGAGTTGCCTTTGAATTCCATCCTAGATAGGTGATCAGATACAAAATTTTAAACTCCCTTTTTATCCTTGATTGTGAGGTCAAATTCTTGTAAGAGGAGGACCCACCTAATCAGTCTAGCCTTATCATCTTGTTTTTGGAAGAGGTATTTTAGTGCATAATGGTCAGTGAACACAGTGACGAGGGATCCTAAGAGGTAGGACCTAAACTTCTCTAAGGAAAACACAATAGAAAGTAACTCCTTTTCAGTAGTGGTGTAGTTGATTTGGGCATTATTTAAGGATTTGATTGCATAAGCAATGACATAAGGAGTTTTATCACAACGTTGTCCTAACACAGCTCCTACAACAAAGTCACTAGCATCATGATAAAACACTAATTTATTGAATATTTTATTGATAATAAATGATATAATTTCCTCACATTGTGTTAAATATGTTCAATTATAAAGTATTTGGGATTAGATCATTCATTTGAATATTTGATGAAAATTCCAGTTTTACCCTTTCAAAAGCACTGTAGTATTTCAATCATAAATATTTTTATTTGAATTATTGGCACTTAATATTTTTTAACTGTGTTAATTACTTCATTGGATACAACTTTATTCAGAACAATTGATAAAAATAATGCATCTGGATGGAGTAATTGGGCCATAAAGTCAAAGGTGGGCTGGACACGCCAGAATGGAAAATCTTATGTATTTCGGCCATAACTCCTTCATATGGGCCTGGATTGAGCCCAAATTTTTATAGGAGATAGAGGACCCATATACTCACATATTATCCTTATATAAGGATGGCCAATTAACGTGTTTTGGTGGTAAAATTGGCGGTTAAAGTTGGAATAAAATATTTGGACGAGATTCCCCATTCACACTTGAAACCACTTTGAACCTAGCCTCCCCACCACTCTATAAATTGGTGTTTTTCTCATTTGGTGGGGTTGGGACATGAATTAGTAGATTTTAGGCAGATGAGAATTGGTTTCACCTAAATTCTCCAACCATTGTAATAGAGGTAGCTCTTGAAGCAAGGATCCCCTCATCGAAGCCTCCTTCTCTTCTTCATGTTGTAATGATTTTGTTTGTGTAATAAATTTCTTTGTACTTATTTTATTTCTTATCTTTTCTTCTGTTTTGTTTAAATTTCTTATTCTCTTAATATTATTAATTGGTCTGGAATCAAGAGTAGAAACGTGATTGGGTTATACCCTTTCTAAACCTTTGCACATGCAAAACGTTTCTACGATGACTACACCGCCCATAGAAGAGTAGTTCTTTTTAGTAATCGATCGACCTATATCATTCTTCATTAATTTATTTTGAATCAATGAGATACTGTAATTAACATATTATGATATATTAATTTAGTTTTTAATTTAAATGAAACTAAGCAAGCAATTGAATAGTTAACACAAAACACGTGAGGTCGGGAATTGTGTGAACTGTGAGAGAGCAACCTTAACCGGTAATTCAAAACCACATGGGATTAATTTGTAGAGTTAAAACATAATCCCTAAACTCAATTAGTCCTAATTTCCATAATGTATATGTGCCTTAATTTACCACTGACCATAAGCTAATCTTAGAACATCAATCAAAGCAGGGTGTTGCGATTGCATGTTCCGAAGTTAGCCTAGGGTTAAATTCACTTCATCTTCATGGTAAAGTTAATTGTCATAGGGTTAGGGATTTAACAAATTAAGGGATCATAATTAAGTGAATGTTAATTTAAATTATAATGATTAATAATAGAGTGAATAGGTAGAGTTAGATCGATTACGCCTTTTAAAATATTTTCAAAAAAAACATCTTCTTGTTGTGTCTTTTTAATCAAACTTCATTTCAAAATTAAAAACAAAAAAAATGAAATCTTCTTCCAGAAAACTTCTTCAAGTTTTATAAAATATAAAAAACCACCCCAATCCTTTCAAATAGTGTTTTTATTCTCTTTTATTTTATTTCTATAATACCTCTAAAAATTTGTTTTAATTCACTTCCTCCTTTGAGAGACGACCTTGGTCAGCCACTCTACTGCACCTAAGTACCCAAAAATCACACTAATCATTTGAGGGAACCCACGACAGTGGTCTTTAAAATTGGCACCGTTTCTGGGAAGTCAAGTAATTATTTCAACTAATTATAGGTATTTATTTTATTTTACATTTTATTCTCTTCCTCTCTTCTTTCTTCCTTCTTTACCCAATCTGATTTTCTTCTTCTTCTTTTATTTTCTTCTACTTCTTTTTGGACCATCAACTCAAACTTATAATATTTATTTTAATATGGTCCACTTTCCTTATTTTTATCTTTCATTGATTTATGACACGAACTAATCCTGAAGATCTCTTAGATATTGACCCTAATATTGAACGTAGCCTTAGGGCACAAATTAGACATTCTCAGTCTACGGGAAGTTTCAACATTAAACCAATTGGAGAATTACTCAAATATCAGAACATTGAAATTGGAATCAATTAAAATTTAACCATAAAACAAGAACCAATGGCTGAAAATAATGGAAATGAACTTAATAGAACCATTCAAGAATTGGCCGCACCTAATATTAATTATCAACCAAATTGTATTGCATACCCAAATCTCAAATCAGACTTTGAACTAAAATCTGGGTTAATTCACTTACTTCCAAAGTTTCATGGCCTCTATGGTGAGGATACCAATAAATTTTTTTAAATAATTTAATGTGGTTTTCTCAAACCTAAAATCTAGAAATGTCTCTAAAGATCAAATCAAATTAAGATCATTCTCATTTTCACTTTATGGAGCAGCAAAGGATTGGATGTACTATTTACAACCTGAAGATGTAACTTGTTGGAACGATTTGAAATGTCTTTTCTTGTAGAGATTTTTCCCAGCATCGAGGACCACTTCTATTCATAAGGAGATCTCGGGGATCAAGCAAGCACAAGGGGAGTCAATGTATGAGTATTGGGAGCGATTCAAGAAGTTGTGTGCAAGATGCCCACATCACCAAATTAGTGAGAAATTACTCATCCAGTACTTCTATGAAGGAATCACACCTATGGAGAGAAGCATAGTGGATGCTGAAGCTGGAGGAACATTGGTAGAAAAGACACCAATAGCTACACATGCGTTGATCGACAAGATGGCCCAAAAATCCCAACAATTTGGCGATAGAGGTACACCACATGTTAGGGGAGTACATCAGGTAAGTCCTTCTTCTCTTGAAAGTCATTTGATTGATACCAAGTTGGAAGAATTGAACACTATGGTGAGGCAGATTGCTTTGGATCAAAAGACATCCCAACCCACTCCTTCAAGGCCTTGTGGTATTTTCACCGAGACAAGCCACCCAACTGACTGTTGCCCACAACTCCAAGAAATAGAATATTGTGCAGCAATGTTCCCTGGGAGACCATATCAGCAAAAACAACAACAACCATATCCCCAAAAGAAGTTTAATCCAACATACAACCAAGGGTGGAAGGATCAATCAGACATGAGGTATGGCTCTGGACAACAACAAAGGCCCTCTTTTCAACAAAACTTCCAGTAGCCTCCACCTTACCAACAGGGTTTACAACAACCCCAAAGGAGATTTGAATCTCAAGCATCAACAAGCCAACAACAAGGGAATCCCCCACCCAAGGTAGATTCTAACACTGATGAACTTTTGAAGAAAATTGTTCTTAATCTACAGAATGAGATGAAAAGTTAAGGTTCGAAGTTGAGGGAGTTGAAGACTCAAATGAGCCATATTTCCACTGCCCTCCATGAACTTGTAAGTAAGAATTCCAGAAATCTTCCTTCCCAACCCACTCCAAATCCAAAGGGGAATGTTAGTGCCATCACATTGAGAAGTGGGAAGAAAATGAACGATACATCTGTACCTACCATTCCCCCGGGATTCACCTCAACTCCAGAGAATCCGTATTCCATACCAACTAAAGATCAATCCAAGGATAAAGATAAAGGTAAGAAAAATATTGATGATGTTCCTCCTAAACCCCTTCCTTTTCCAAACAAGCTTGTTCAAACCAAGAAGATGGCTGAAGAAGCAATGCAAAAGGAGGTTTTGGACACATTCAAGCGTGCAGAGATCAAAATTATTCTACTTGAAGCCATTAAAAAAATTCCAAGGTATGAAAAATTCTTAAAAGAACTTTTTACCAATCGAAGAGGGCTCAAGGGAAATGAGAGGATCAATCTTGGAAGGAATGTGTCAGCACTCATTACACCAACTCTAGAAATACCGACAAAGTGCAAGGATCCCAGGACATTCACTATCCCATTCACCATAGGGGAGTTTCACTTCTCTGATGCTCTTTGTGATTTAGGAGCTTCAATAAATGTGATGCCTCACTCTGTATTCTCTTCTTTACAGGTTGGTGAGTTGAAGCCGATGAGAGTAGTGGTGCAATTGGCAAATAGAGCTATGACATATCCAGTGGGAGTCCTTGAGGATGTACTTGTCAGGGTAAGAGACATGATCTTTCCAACAGATTTCTACGTGATTAACATAGAGGATGATCAGGTAAGTTCTCATTCCCCCATTATCTTAGGTAGACCCTTCCTAAAAACTCCAAAAACTATAATAAATGTCAATGAGGGTACACTTTCCATGTAATTTGGGGATGAAGTTGTGATATTTAATGTTATGGACTCCATGAAGTACCCCTATGAGGACCATTCTGCTTTTGTTATCTCCCATTTTAAACCACCAAGTAAAAACTCCAAGGATTTTGATTGTCCTATGTTTAGAGAGATTATGAGTATTGGTTCTAGTTTGATGTCTAAGAGTACTTACACACCTGTTTTTGATGGACAAACCTCTCTTGGATTTGATTTTGATGTGGATTCAAATTCTAATCATATAAACTCTGATTATGACATGGTTGTTGAGTATGCTGATGGATTTGATGAATTATTTTCTAATTTTGATGATTCTTATTCTGATACTGATGTTCATTGTGCAGATATGTCTGTTGCATCAATTTCTCCATCCATACATCACCCCCTACATTGGAACTCAAGCCATTGCCCCAAAATCTTAAATATGAATACTTGCTGAGTGGTGACAGATTACCTGTTATCATTGATAACAATATCTCTTTTGAACATGAAGAACAAATTTTGAATCTATTGAGAGATAACATTAGGGCAATTGGTTGGACATTGGCAGACATATCAGGTATTAGCCCCTCCATTTGCATGCATATGATTCTCTTGGAGGATGGGGCTAAACCGATTAGGCAGACACAAAGGAGACTTAATCCAACACTTTTGGAAGTTTTTAAGAATGAAGTTGAAAAATTACTTGAGGCAGGTATCATTTACCCTATTTCTGACTCACAATGGGTTGGACCTATCCAGGTTGTACCAAAGAAAACTGGTTTCACTATTATAAAAAATGAAAATGATGAGTTAGTTCCTATGAGAGTACAAAACAGTTGGTGAGTGTGTATTGATTATAGGAAACTAAATCAATCCACTCGTAAGGACCATTTCCCACTTCCATTCATTGACCATATGCTTGAGAGACTTGAAGGTAGGACACATTATTGCTTCTTGGATGGTTTCTCTATCTATTTTCAGTTTCCCATTACAGCAGAGGACCAGGAGAAGATGACATTCACCTGCCCATTCGGTACCTTTGCTTATCGAAGGATGCCATTTGGACTTTTCAATTCCCCAGGTACCTTCCAGAGATGCATGGTGAGTATTTTCTTAGATTTCATTGAGACCTGCATGGAGGTATTTATGGATGATTTTACAGTTTATGGATCCTCATTTGATGAATGTCTCTCTAGTTTGGGTGATGTGTTGCATCATTGTATTGAGAAGAATCTGGTCTTAAATTTTGAAAAATTTCATTTCATGGTCGAAAAGGGAATTTTCATAGGTCATATAGTCTCACAACATGGCATTGAAGTTGATAAATCTAAGGTAGACATTATTTCATCCCTTCTATATCCTACATGTGTGCGTGATGTTCGATCATTCCTTGGACATGCTGGATTTTATCGACGCTTCATCAGAGATTTTAGTAAGATCTCTCTACCCTTATCTCGATTGCTTCAAAAAGATATTGACTTCAATTTTGATTATTCATGCAGGGTATCATTTTATGAGCTAAAGAAGTGTCTTACCACTCCACCGATCATACATCCCCCGCGGTGGGACCTTCCATTTGAGCTTATGTGTGAAGCTTCCAACTTCGCGGTTGGAGCTGTCTTATCTCAGAGGGCGGAGGGACGTTCACATGTGATTTCGTATGCATCGAGGATATTGGATTCTTCCCAATCAAACTACACCACAACATAAAAGGAGTTTCTTGCTGTTATATTTGCTTTAGATAAATTTCATTCATATTTATTGGGATCTAAAGTAGTTGTTTTTTCTGACCATGCAACTTTGAGGTACCTCTTAAAGAAGCCAGATGAAAAGACATGACTTATCCATTGGATGATCCTTCTTCAAGAGTTTGACATTTAGATAAAGGATAATAAGGGGTCAGAGAATTTGGTGGCAGACCACATGAGTAGGCTTACTCACACACCAGAGGGTGACACTTTGGACCAGGTACCACTTCAGGACACTTTCCCTGATGAGCATCTCTATACCATCTCAGGTACGCATCCTTGGTATGCTGATTTAGTTAATTACATTGTTTCCTCTAAAATCCTAGAAAATTTGAAGAAGCATCAAGTACAAAAATTAAAAAGTGAGTCTAGGTTTTATGTGTGGGATGATCCTTACCTCTGGCGCATGTGTAGTGACCAAGTCATTAGGAGGTGTGTTCCCGATCATGAGTTTGAGTCTGTTTTGCATTTCTGTCATACACTTGCTTGTGGTGGATACTTTGGACCCCAACGAAAAGCTAGGAAAGTTTTGGACTCTGGATTATATTGGCCTAGCTTATTCCATGATGTCCATCTGTTTTGTAAGTCATGCTCTCGTTTCCAACACACTGGGAACATTTCTAGGAGACATGAGATGCCCCAACAACCCATACTATTCTGTGAGATTTTTGATGTATGGGGAATTAATTTTATGAGTCCTTTTCCTAGTTCATTTGGATTTTTGTATATTTTGGTTTCTGTTGACTATGTGAGTAAATGGGTGGAGGCCAAGGCCACCAGGACTGACGATTCTCATGTTGTAGTGGATTTTGTCAAGGCTCAAATTTTCTGTAGGTTTGGAGTACCAAAGGCCATCATCAGTGACCAAGGGACACACTTTTGCAATAGGAATTTTGCTTCCCTCCTTCAAAAGTATGGGATGACACACAAAACATCAACACCATACCACCCTCAAACAAATGGCCAGGCTGAGGTTTCAAATAGGGAATTGAAACAAATATTGGAGAAAACTGTGCAGCCAAATAGGAAGGATTGGAGCAAGCACTTGGATGATGCATTATGGGCTTATAGGACAGCATACAAGACACCCATTGGTATGTCCCCATTTCGGATTGTTTTTGGGAAAGCGTGTCATCTCCCCGTGGAAGTTTAGCATCGGGATTATTGGGCTATAAAGAAATGCAACATGGATTTGGCCCAAGCTGGAATCCAAAGGAAACTACAAATTCAAGAGCTTGAGGAGATTAGATTGTCTTCATATGAGAACTCAATGCTATACAAGGAAATATCAAAAGCAGCTCATGATAAAATGATCCAACAAAGGGAGTTTCATGTTGGAGATAAAGTCCTTCTCTACAGTTCACGACTGAAGCTGATGTCTGGTAAGTTGTGTTCCAGATGGTTAGGTCCTTATGTTGTGACTAATGTTTTTCCTTATGGTGCAGTGGATATCACACAAGAGGACACAAGAAGGAGCTTTATAGTCAATGGGAAATGTTTGAAGAGATACATTGAGAGACTTCCTACTGATGCAGTGGATTTTATCACACTGCATGACCCCATCATCACTTGAGCACATCAGGCTGTTCCTAACCCTTTAACTTTGTTATTCTTTTTCCTATTTAAAATTATACATTTCATGTGCATATATCATCTCATGGGTTCACATTGAGGACAATGAAATATTTTAAGTGTGGGGTAGGGAACCTTTTAGTTTAGTAATTTCAATTGTTTTCCTGATTAAAAAAAAAACAAAAAAAAAATTGTGTGTTTTTCAAATTTTTTGTGTTTATTTTTCAATTTTCTTTGTGTTTTTTAAATTTTTGAGCTGAAATGATTCTCATCACAATTTTTAAATTCATATCAATGAGTGAAATGATTTATCCCTTGAAACTAAGCTTAAATGAATGCTGAAATGACTTTGTTTCAAGTTCAAATATTTAGTAATTTCATGAAAAGTACACTAAATTTTGAATCCCATGCCACATATCACTGTCTTTATATTTTAAATCACTTTCCTGTGAGGCTTCTGAACCATTATTTTCATATTCTTTACATTCAACTCACTTCTTGAGAGAACCAAACCATGCTTGATTTAACCAGAATTTGATCTATTCCTGTCAAAACTTGAGGGTTTGAGGTACTTATTTTTAAATTATTGAGGCATTTGTTTGGTATTAAAGCCCCTATTCCAAAGAATCCTTTTTTATAATGGCCTACCTTGAACATTTAATCCTTTTATACCTTATAATCCATTAACATCCTGTTAGGTTAGCCACATTATAAGCCAATTTTCCCTATCCAACCAACTCTTGAAGTGAAATTGCATAATCTAGTTGAGCTTAAGTGTGGCGGAATCTATCTTGTGTTGTGCTACCACATTCTGTGATACTTTGGGTGGAAAATTAAATTCTGAAGAGATGTGTTTGCTGATGAAGAAAGTCATTATATTGAAAGCTGTTCCTTTTCCGGAGCTTCTAATTGAGGTGGAAAGCTGTGCCTATCTGGAGCTTTCAAGAAAATCATGTTTGAGAAGATTGACATTTTTGATGCTAAAATGATGAATGGTGTAAACTTTTCATGACTTTTCATGATGATGGAGCTGAATTGATACTATGGGGATTTTGGAGAATACCATATTTAAGTGAAAATTAGATTAATGCAATTTTGCTTCAAAAAGAGTCAAGCCCTCCTCATTCAGCCTCAGAATTTTTCACATCTAAATCCTACCAATCGAAAGCCACAGAACAACCTTGAAAAGTCCTCATGATAAACATACGTCCTTGACTCACATCGGGTGGCGATTTATGAATTTATCAAGCCTATGGTGACCCTTGTATGAGTTTGGATGAGAAAGACATTGCAAAAAAATGACATTTGTGTGATAAGATAAAATTCAAGTGAGGTAAGGGTTTTGTGCATGGGAGGATAAATAAAGTGGAAATATATTGAATGATATAAATTAAGAACTTGAAATAATGTTTTTTTATGAGGCATTATATCTTTTTTTTCTTGGTTTGTAATTGTTTGATCTTAAGGATATGTGTTTTAAAATTGGTTTTGATTTGATATTGATGTTTACTTGATATGAGATTTTGCTCAGGAGTGAAAAAGGGTAAGTGTGGGGGAGTTGATAAAACACTATTTTATTGATAATAAATGATATAATTTCCTCACATTGTGTTAAATATGTTCAATTAGAAAGTATTTGGGATTAGATCATTCATTTGAATATTTGATGAAAATTCCAGTTTTACCCTTTCAAAATCACTGTAGTATTTCAATCATAAATATTTTTATTTTAATTATTAGAACATAATATTTTTTAAATATGTTTTTACTTCATTGGATACAACTTTTATTCAGGACACTTGATAAAAAAAATGCATCTGGATGGAGTAATTGGGCCATAAAGTCAAAGGTGGGCTGGACATGCCAGAATGGAAAAGCTTCTGTATTTCGGTCATAACTCCTTCATGTGGGCTTTGATTGAGCCCAAATTTTTATAGGAGATAGAGGACCCATATCCGAACATATGATCATTCTTTAAGGCCATCCAATGCATGCGTTTTGGTGGTCAAATGGATGGTGAAATTTGGCATAAAATATTTGGCCGAGATTCCCCATTCACACTTGAAACCACTTTGAACCTAGCCTCCACACCACTCTATAAATTGGTGTTTTTCTCATTTGGTGGGATTGGGACGTTAATTAGGAGATTTTAGGTAGAGGATAATTGTTTTCACCAAAATTATCCAACCATTTTAAGAGGGGTATCTCTTGAATCAAGGATCCCCTCATCGAAGCCTCCTTCTCTTCTTCATGTTGTAATGATTTTGTTTGTGTAATAAATTTCTTTGTACTTCTTTTATTTATTATCTTTTCTTCTATTTTGTTTAAATTTATTCTTATATTAATATTCTTAATTGGTCTGGAATCAAGAGTAGAAACGTGATTGGGTTATACCCTTTCTAAACCTTTGCACATGCAAAACGTTTCTACGATGACTACACCACCCATGGAAGAGTAGTTATTTTTAGTAATCGATCAAACTCTATCCTTCTTCATTCATTTATTTTGAATAAATGAGATACTGTAATTCACATATTATGATATATTAATTTAGTTTTTAATTTAAATGAAACTAAGCAAGCAATTGAATAGTTAACACAAAACACGCGAGGTCGGGAATTGTGTGAACTGTGAGAGCGCAACCTTAACCGGTAATTCAAAACCACATGGGATTAATTTGTAAAGTTAAAAAATAATCCCTAAACTCAATTAGTCCTAATTTAAAGAATGGATATGTGCCTTAATTTTCCATTTACCATAATCTAATATTATAAAATCATTCAAAGCAGGGTGTTGCGATTGCATGTTCCGAAGTTTGCCTAGGGTTAAATTCACTTCATCTTCGTGGTAAAGTTAATTCTCGTAGGGTTCAGGATTTAACAAATTAAGGGATAATAATTAAGTGAATGTTAATTTAAATTATAATGATTAATAATATAGTGAAGAGTTAGAGTTAGATCGATTACACCTTTTAAAATATTTTCAAAAAAAACATCTTCTTGTTGCGTCTTTTTAATCAAACTTCATTTAAAAATTAAAAACAAAAAAATGCAATATTATTCCAGAAAACTTATTCAAGTTTTATAAACTATAAAAAACCACCCCCATCCTTTAAAGTATTGTTTTTATTCTCTTTTATTTTATTTCTATAATACCTCTAAAAAGTTGTTTTAATTCACTTCCTCCTTTGAGAGACGACCTTGGTCAGCCACTCTACTGCACCTAAGTACCCAAAAATCACACTAATCATTTGAGGGAACCAACAACAGTGCTCTTTCACATCACACATAAGTTCAAAAGGAAGGTTCCAATTTAGATATTTCATAATGTGAGGATAGGTGAGAGAGGATTTGAGGGTTGAGAATGAACCCTCATAGCTTTCTGTCCAAACAAATGGAGCATCCTTTACTAGGAGAGAATAAGGGGGACGGGAGATTGATCTAAAGTACTTGATGAATATTCTATAGAAAATAGCATGTCCTAAGAGAGAATTCACTTCCTTGATAGTTTTGGGTGATGGAAGGTGAAAAATGATGTCAACCTTGGCTTTATCAACTTCAATCTCCCTACCTGAGACCAGATGGCCTAGAACTAGTCCCTGTTTAACCATGAAATGACATTTTTCCCAGTTTAGGACCAGATTCTTTTCTTCAAATCTTGACAAGACTCTCTCCACATTACTCAAATATCCCTCAAATGTATCCCCAAACACAGAGAAGTCATCCATGAAGACCTCAAGAAAATCCCCTACCATGTCTGAGAAGATTCCCATCATGCACCGTTGGAAGGTTCCAGGGGCATTACATAACCCGAAGGGCATGCGTTTGAAGGAAAAGGTGCCGAATGGATAGGCGAATGTAGTCTTCCCTTGATCCTCTATGGAGACCTCTATTTGATTATACCCCGAGTACCCATCTAAGAAACAGTAAAAGGCATGACCTGCAACTCTCTCAAGGACTTGGTCAATGAATGGTAAGGGGAAATGGTCCTTCTTGGTGAATGAGTTTAGCCTTCTATAGTCAATACAGACCCTCCATCCTCTTCCCACCCTAATTGGAAGAATCTCTCCATCCTTATTGGTTATCACTATGATTCCTACCTTATTAGGAACCACTTGTATTGGGATGACCCACTCACTCTCAGCTATGGGATATATGATACTAGCTTTTAACAATTTCAGAAGTTCTTTTCTCACTAATTCCATGAGATTAGGATTTATTCACTGTTGAGGTTGATGATATGGCTTTGAATCAGATTCTATAACAATCTTATGAGTCCCAATAAGTGGGCTAATCCCAGGAATATCAGACAGGGTCCAACCAATGGATTTCTTATGTTTCCTAAGTACATATAGAATCATCCTCTCATGATTGGATTCAAGAGAAGAAGAAATGACAATAGGATGTGTTTGATTGTCCCCTAGGAAGGCATACTTGAGTGCAGCAGGAAGTTCCTTTAATTCAAGATCAGGTTGGTTTAGAATTTCAGCAGAATATTGGGACATTGGATCAAGATCAATTTTGTTTCGTAGAGTTTTATATAGGATTGATTCCCCACATGTAGAAGGTTTAGCTACTAGATTAGCTTGATCATATTTAGGGAAGGAAGTTAGAGTGGTCTCCATGAAAGTCGTTTCCTGAAAGGTTTCACTGATTGTTGGACCTAAGACTTCATCATAAGAGAAATTTGAAAATGATTCAGCCAATGAGATAAACTTAATTCATGTGAACAAAGGAATTAAATCTCATCCTGAATTAAATATCCATCAAATATTCCTTGATGTTCTATAGATTCATTATTAATGCTTCCTATCATGTTTACTTTATGAATTTACTTGTCATCCCCTATTTTTGAGCTTGCATTATAGATGTTCAAGTCTAGACTCATGTTTCCAAAGGCGATGGTCATGTTCCCATTTCGGACTCAGATAACAGAGTTGATTGTTTCAAGGAAGGGACGATCAAGGATGATTGGGGCTTGTTTCTTATTTCCTAAGTTTGGATGGTTGTTAAGGACAATTAAGTATGCAGGGTAGATGAAGATTTCAACCTTTACCAGAACATACTTTAAAATCCCCTTTGGAACTCTAATGCTACGATCAACAAGTTGAAGTGTGAAAGATGTGGGTTGGAGCTCTTTTAGGCCTAACTGGCAGTACACAACATATGGGATGAGATTAACACTAGCACCTAGGTCACACAAGGCCTTGACAACTTTGTTCTCTCCTAGTTAAACATTGATTTAAGGGAAACCCGGGTCTTTAAACTTATGAGGAATGGTCCCTTGAATGGTGGTACTCACATTAGCTACCAAAAGGACTTGGTTTTTATGTGAAAATTTTCTTTTAAAAGTGCACAAGTCCTTAAGGTAATTTGAGTAGGTAGGTATGGTTTGGATTGCATCGAGAAGGGGAATGTTCAACTTTACTTGTGAGAAGATTTCTCTTAATGTTTCACTCAATTTAGGCTTGGTTTTCCACCTCATGCATTGAGGAAATGGTGCAGGTTGTGGGGTTGTTTGTTGAAGAGTTGTTTCTTTCACATTGTTATCAGTTTCTTCAGTTTGATCTTGTGGTTCATTTGAATTTTCATTAGAGTTTGAATCTTCACATGGTTTCTGAATTAGTTGTTCAGGTTTCTCAATTGATTTCCCACTTCTTAAAATAGTCACAGCCTTTAGTTGTTCATGAGTTGTTTGAGTACAGCTTGACTCTCCCCTTAAAGTTTAGGATGGTACCGCCTGAGTAAGCATGGGTTCCTTTCCAGTTTTGATGGTTTGAAGTTATTATTTTAGGGAAGAGACTTCTGAGTTCATCCTTTCCATTTGTTTGTACAGTTGTTCTAGTAGGATGTGTGGAACAGTTTTGGTTGATGCTTGAGAATATTGGTTTATCCTAGGGGGATATTTTGGAGGTGGGATGGTTTGTTGAAAATGGACCAGTGGCTGTTGGTATTGGATAGGTTGGGTTTGGAAATGGTTAGGGGTTTGGTAGTTCTAATGGGGGTAAGGATTTTTTCCCTATGGTTGGCTAGATTGTTTGTTATCTTTCTAGCAGAATCCTGGGTGGTCATTATACCTTGGGTTGAAGTTGTTTTGGTATTGAGGCTTTTGAAAGTTCAAAGCATTTACTTCTACTGGGGTTCCTCCTAAAATAACATCCTTGATGGATGGAATGGTTGGGCAGTTGTCTGTCTTATGGTCATGTTTTTCACAAATTGTGCAAATAGGTTCTACAATTTGGATTTCATTGACTTTCCTAAGGTCTATCTCTTCAACCTTCATAGAGAGTGCTGCGAGTTTAGCCCTAAGGCTTTCCTCTTATCTAAGTGTATTAATTCTAGTAGCTCTTTGTGGCTTTTCATAATAAGGTTAAGTTCTCCAAGTTTGGTTTTGTTCAGCAAGGCTTTCCAGATACTCGTAAGCATCATTTGGGGCTTTGTTTTTAAAAGTTCCATTACACATCATGTCAATGAATTGTTTGTTCCCCGGACCCAACCCTTCATAGAAAATTCTCACTTATTCAGGAATAGAAAATCCATGGTGTGGAACCATTTTTAGAGTGTCTTTTATCCTCTCCCATGTTTCATAGAATGAATCTCCCTCTTTTTCAAAAAACTTTTGGACACTCTTTTTAAGTGAAATTGTTTTGTGGCAGGGAAAGTATTTTTTGTATAATTTTCTTTGTAGTTGGTACCAAGAGTTGATGGATTATGGTCTAAAATTGTTTAGAAAATTTTTAGCTCGATCCTTTAAATAAAAAGTAAATATCCTCATCTTAGCCGATTCTAGTTGATGTGGGGGACACATGGTTTCTACAATGTCATTGAACTCCTTAACGTGAAGGTAGGGCATCTCGGACTCCATTCCATGGAATGTGGGAAGGTGGTTTAGGACATGGGGTTTAAATATGTAGTTGAAATCTCCTAGGGAGTTATGTCTAATGCATGAGGGGGCATTGGTCCAGGAAGGTGTGAGGTAGTCATTCATGGTTTGATCGACCGCATTCCCTAAGTTTGGGGCTGCCTCCTTTGGATTCCCATTTTGGTTTCCACCCGGGTTTATGAGTTGGTTTCTTTGAAGACCTTCCATTTAAATGGGATCAATTTTGGACTCTATAATATCAATACGATTAGGATCTAATAGAAACAATCCCCTAGGTTCACTTGACTCCCCAACCCTAGGACTTTCCACCCTAACTAGACGGTTTGATTGATCGCTGGTGTAGGCGGACATGTGCCAAAAGAAAAAAAAACGAGAAAGGGACAAGATAAGAGATATTGGGTGAGAATATAAGAAATGGGAAAGAATATAATGGGTGTTGAGATTAATTACTTGGGTCCTCGACAATGGCACCCAAATTTGATTCATGCTCAAATTTACCCAATAGATTAAGGTAGAACAGTCCTTGTAGTTTAGCCTGGGTTGTCGAATCCTCAGAGACCTAAGAAGTAACCTATAAAAACGTACATTCTATGGATTATTTTTGGCTATGAGGTGGACAAATTGGGTTTATTTTATATGGTTTTAAAGGATAACTAACAGATTTAAGTGAATTCAATTTAAAATAATGAGTTGATCCTAGGTTATCGCTCGGGGTGGATTGGATGAAATTCTTTTTCAACAATTTCAATTTATTATATTTGAGATGGGTTAATTTACGAAGATCAAAAAACATCCTCACTTACTGTTTTAACACCTAAACACTTTAATACTAATCACATATACACTTTAAGGATCAAATATTTGAGCACTTCAAGGTAAAGGTTCGTATTAGCACTTGAAGTGTGTGGCCTTAAATTTAATAAGGACGATGGAGTTTAAAAATCATCAAATAAAAATCTCAATTAAAATAAGTGATTAGAAATTAATGGGGTGATAAATAACATCAAATATATCTCCTTGATACTCCCTTGGATCAACCCATAAGTGTGTTAGACCTCCATTGATGCTATGGTTTTAATGGAAGCATGAAGTAGACTCATGAGGGAGGAATTGAAGAAGTAAAGAAAACAATAAAAAGAAAACGATCACTCCATCGTTATGTTAATAATTTCACAAGGTTTGGTATGAATAAATTCACACCTTGAGGCAAAGATATCATAGTGATATGGATAATAATATAATAATAGTATAATAAGAACTTTTATTAAGAAACTAGGATGAATTAAAACAACTTACATGTGAAAGACAAACTTGAGACAACAAAATCGCAGCATAACATTACAATGAAAGAAAGCTCAAAATATGATAAAATACTCCACCACAACTACCTTAAATAGGTATTTTTCGAGTCTTGGGTTGATACTTCAACATTACAAAGTATCCCACTTGATTATGGTAGGCCTAGGGTGATGAAAAGCTTGTAGAACTTGGACTTTTCCACTCTTGACTCGAGGTGGAAGCCAACTTGCAACCACCGAACAGACGTGTCAAAATAACCTTCTAGATTTCCGAATTAGAGTAATACTTAAAGAAGAAAATAGAGATCCGGATGTCTTCTAACTGCCCGTAAAATTTGGGTCCATTTGGAGTTGTTAATTGGGAGTTATGTTCAATTTAGTGGGATAATATTTTGGGCCGCAGATTCTGGCCCAGATTTCAATATTCTATTTGGGCCACCTTAATTTCTATCATGGAGGCCGAATTAACACTGACTCCTGAAGAATTATTTATTCCTCTATATGTCTTATAACATCTCAAGAAATTTGGGATTCATTGGGTTTTTATTGTGGGTCCCACATTATCATCAGTGGGCTGGTGTCCAATCTGCCTTCTCCAGAATTCTTTCCTTTCATCTCCAAATATCTCCATCATCCTTTACGAATCCTCCATTTGACCTCTAAATGAAAATTTTTCATATTTTAATATAGATACAATTACCAAAATATCAAATTAAAACATGGATAATTACAATCTTTAAAATTAGATGAATCATTGGGCGTAAATTGGTGTATATTAGGCATGAAGTGCACAAATGATAAGAATGAATGTTCAAAAGTAAAATCCACTAAATTGGGCCTATAAGATAAAAAATGAACATTTAATATCGTTAAAATGTAATTAAAATATGTATTTTTATTTCCTAATCAAATTCCACAATGAAAAGTATAATTCTGATGGATTCTATCATTGAAACTAGTGAAAAAGTTTTATCGTAGTCAATTCCTTGATGCTTTTTAAGCCCTTTTGAAACCAGTCATTCGTTATAGTTACTGAATTGTCCTTATATGTCCAATTTCTTCTTTAATAACCATTTACAACCAACATTATTTACATATACTGGAGGATCTATCAAAATCCATACTTGGTTTTGGTATATGGAATCCATTTCAAAATTAATTGCTTCTTTACACTAGGAAAAATTTGTGCCACTTACCAATTCCTTATAGGTTAGAGGATCATTATTATCAACCAATAAAGAGTCACCATCCTTGGTGACTAGAAAACCATAAAATTCTAGTTCTATAACCTATCTTTTACTACTACACAGTACTTGTGTCTTTGGAATAAATTCTTCTTCCATGGGGATTTTTAAAATATATTCTTATTCCAAATCTTATATATCTTGAGCACAGACTTCATCAAAGTTTATCTCACTACCACTATCTCCTTTAGATATAACATCCTTCTCAATAAATGTGGGATGTCTATCAACCACCACCTTTTTGTATGAAGGATTGTATAGGTAGTATCCATTTGTTTCTTTTAGATATCCTATAAAGATACACTTTGTGCCTTTGGGTGAAAGCTTGTTACTTGAAGAAACCTTAATAAATGCTTTACAACCCCGCACATGTAAGTATGAAAACACAAGTTTCTTTCCATTCCATAATTGGCATGGCATACCATCTGTCGCTTTAGTTGGAACTCAGTTTAATACGTATGCTTCTATTTATAATGCATATCTTCAAAAGGATAATGAAAGATTCAAATGACTCATCATCGATATTACCATATATAATAAGGTGTGGTTACTTCTTTCACTTACACTATTCCATTTAAGTGTATAAGGAGGAGTGAGTTGAGATAAAATTTCAAACCCCCTTTAAACAATCAATGAAGTATTGAATAACATATTCTCCACCATGGTCTGATTAGAGTTTCTTAATATTCTTACCAAGATAGTTCTCAACTTCATTCTTGTATTCCTTGAATTTATCAAAGGAATTCAACTTATACCTCATTAAGTAGACATATCCATATCTACTAAAATCGTCAGTAAAAGTTATGAAGTATGAGTACTCACCCCTTGCTTCAATAGGAAATGGTTCACAAACATTAGTATGAACTAATTCAAGAAGATACTTGGACCTTTCACCTGTCCCAATAAATGGGGATTTGGTTATTTTCCCTTATAAACATGAATGGCATATACCAAGTGGTTTTAGTTCAAAAGAATCTAAATATCCATCTTGGTGAAATTTAGTCAAATTATTATTTTTTACATGAATTAGCTGATGATTCCATAGTTGGGTGCAGTATGAGTCATGTAAAGTAGTTTCATTATCGATTTCCATTACTTGGTTTGTGTATCCCAACACATAAAAACCGTTATTTAAATTTTCTTTTCCATAACAAATGATATATTTATAAAAGAAGGAAAATGTAATCCCAAATTTGAAAATAAATCCATCTACATCAAGTTTGGATATATAAATAATGTTTTTTTGGTAACATATGACACAAAATAACAACCTCTCAAAACCAAGATCATTCTTGTTGGCAACATAAGGTGGTAGTTTCCAATAGCCACAATAATAAGTTTATATCTATTGGTTTCTCATAGATCTACCTCTACTCAATTAATATTTTTAAATCTACTTGGTTCCTATATTTTAATACATATGTGAGAACCAAAAGTTGTATCTAATACCCAATTTGTAGAAATAGATAAATTGCACTTGGTAAATGCACACGGACCTTCCCCTTGCTTCTTTGGTTGGTTGTAGTTTTTCTTCTAGTGGCCCTTCTTACCATATGAAAAACAAACAGAATCCTACTCCCTTTCTTTCCCATTGATCTTTCTCTTCTTGGAAGGGTGTGAAGAAGCTTTGGGATTATATATCTTCACTTTACCTTTTCATTTTTTCACCAAAAGGATGGAAGGATTTTCATGCTTTACTTCCTTATCTACTTGGTGAAGATGAGTGATAAGATCTGACAAATATTTCTCAATATTGTTGATCTTAAAATTAACAAAAAAGCTGGAGAAGCTCTTAGGGAGTGATGTGAGAATGATATCGGTGCACAGTTCATCGGGGAGTTTGAACCCTATTTACTCTAGGCGCTTAATATAGCCAATGAGTTTGACTAAGTGAGGCCTAGCTGGCATACCCTCTTAAAGATTACTTTGAAAGAGCACCTTGAAAATCTCAAACCATTCATATATTTCTCTCTCCTAGTAAATACCATGGAGTTTCTCAAGCATGCTATACATATCCATGTTTTCTTATGACTTCATGAGTTCACTAGACATAGAAAAAAACATAAAACATTGAACATCAACTACATCGTTCACATATTTTTTATTAAAATGAACTCTTCATAACTAAACTCTTTAGTAGGAAGTTCGGGAAGTGAGGATTCTAGCATGTAAGATTTACATTCATACACAACATAACCCAAAGGCGTCTGAACCACTCCTCGAAGTTACTACTAGTGAGGATATGGTCTTTCTCCAATATTGATCACAATGATAGTGTGTATGATGAACTTTACATTTTATTCTACAATTTTAGAAATTAGATTATTAATATTTTTTAATTAAAAATTATTCAATAAATTATAAATTGATTTATTTTATTAAATTTTCCACTATTTTATCAAGTCTCAATGACCCTCACCATTGAACTCAGAATGTCCCATTATGAAAGTCACTCTAGTGGTAAAGATCTATATTTCCCTTCTTTATGATCTAGACTATGGCCATGTAAACCATACTAAGGTATTTAGGTAGGTGGTCTTGCCAACTATGGGCTTGCAGCTCCTTGATTCGTTGAGTGGACTCCCCAATCTTGAAATTTTGACTTGGATTTTCTCAACACTTGCCTTGAAATTTGTATTAAATAGACTTTTACTGTTAAATTAAATACAAGTTTAGTTAAGTCAACCTAAAACCCTCATAATAACTCTCAAATAAAAGTAAGTTTCCAAAATTTTTCCATGTAAACACTTAGTTTAATAGTTTTATTTCCAATCAAGTAATGGAAGAATTATTCTAACTTAATATTAAGTTGATGGATTTTAATTTATTATGCATAAATTTTATCTTATTTTATCCTTTACATGTCTTATTAATATTAAGTGTATTTTAATTAATTAATTAACCATGTTGGATAAAAAAATTATGCATAATCCATTTATTTAAATTCCGTCTTTACACATTAATTTGTTTATTTATGTAATTATGGTCTTGCATCCATAAATTAAATAACATATATAAATAAATAAATAAATAATTTGATCACGAGCTTATCTAATGGTTGATTTATTGAGTATATAATAAATCAACCTATAACCTAGGGGAATAACTCCTTGTGTCGATCTTGGCGTGAGTTGCAACATTCCACCTCTTCACCTATGTATCACCTAAGTTGGATTCATCTTGGTTCTATCTTAAATCACCTCCACATGACTTGGGATACTACATTAATTACCAGTATTTATAACTCACACACAGGTGAGGGAAACCAAAGGATTGGTTAAGGTGGATTACATAAATATCCTAAGCACACAAGTACTACATAATAATGGAGGGAGGGATGAATCACATACCATCATTTTAATTCAATATTAAATAATTGAAAAACTGCGAAAAAATTAAATTAAAACATCCAAAGCATACGTAGGTCTCGATAAAGCTCATGAACAATCATACATGCAATATATACGCAAAAGTGAACTGTTTAACATTTATTTCTTATTCGTTCTTTATTATTAAGATAAACACTATTACATTAATTAATTAATAAATCAATCAATTAATTCTATTTCATCTTAATGACCATTTGAATTCATTTGGAGATTCCCATCATTAATGACATTCATGAAAAATAAATGATAGAACCAATAATTACAGACTTATTATAATAAATTAATTGAGCATTTAAAATTATTTAAAATCATTATTAAATTTTCAAACACAACGGGTTTCAATCAATAAAATAAGGTTTTAATGTTGCAATTTTCAATTTAATGTAATTTAATTTTTCCATTAATTGGGAGACTGCACGACGTGTACTACCCAACTACATGTCATGTACCTCAGTTTCCATGTATCCAGGGTGCCCACCTGGGGATTTGGCATGTACCTAGACCAGAATACATGAAATGTACTAACTAGATACACATGGCATGTTTTGCTTTCCATGTGCCCGAGTAATGCATTGAAAGACTCAGTGTGTTCTCAGATGAGAGACTACATGATGTGTATAATCTAGCTACATGCCGTGTATCTCTTATGTCATGTGTCTGCTTTTCTCACTAAATGACTCAGTGTGTATTTCAGATGTGGGAAATTATGAACTACATGTCATGTACACCAAATACACATCGTGTACATTGAATACATGTCGTGTATATCATTAATGCTCCAGGATATCAGTTTCATGTAGTTTGACCATGTATAATGACCACACATATTACATGAATTTCATCGTTAACCCATATAGAGTACACGATGTGTATTCCAACTAAATGTTGTGTAATCTAATATCTTGTGTGCTAGGTTGGATTGGTCTACACGTAGTGTGCAATAAATTCACCACGTGTAGTTACTGTTTGGCAAGCCATGTATCCTTTGACACATCCAAATTCAGTGCACTTAGTTACACGACGTGCACTCCAGATAGATTCCATGTAACCTAGGATTTTCATCCAAAAATGGAACTTCTCGATGGTGTCTTTGATTATTCTTCATATGTTCTTAGATCTTTAAGAAAATTAAACACTAAATGAACATGATTAATATGTCGAAAACATGTTAATTCAAAATCATACTAAAGAACTAATATTATGAAATGTAAATATAACCACTATTGTAAATATAGATTAACAATCAAATAAATAATTATAAATTTAAAACCTAACACCTTTGATACCAATTGTAGGTTTTGGGAATAGTAGAAGTGTCAAAAGAGGGCATAAAATTAAAATTTCTTTTAATATTGATTTTACCAAAAACCTAAGAGTGGATCATTCATGTTAAATTTATAATTAATTAATTTATATCTGGAAGAATTTATTACATTATCTTAGGATCTTTATTCATTTATGATGCTGATCTTATGAAAAACCCTTTCAGATTACCTTTGTTGCGCTTTGAGGATTAAAGTGTAGAATCTCTCTAGCAGTGATCCACACATGCTCCTTTGTTCTCTGATCAATGCCAATTGATTTTTGATTGCTAGAATAGAGAATCAAATGTCAGTTGTTGTTCTTCTTGATCACTCTAAGAACCTTTGGGCTTAAATGATTTCTTCTTGTTATTAAGTGGAAAAGAGGAGGAATTCATGAGAGAGAGAGAGAGAGAGAAGTTCATTGTGTGCAATGATTCTTTATTTTCAATATCTAATTAACCTTACACAATAGATATAATCATCTATTTATAGATCTAGGGTTTAGGTTAAAATATTATTTAATTGTGTACCAAACCCTAAATTATATAATATTATTTAATAAACCTCAAGCCAAAATAATTATAATAATAATATTATTTTTTGGCATGCACCAACCTCTACAATGATACATAATATTTACTGACTTGTAAATAAATATTCATCACCATACACAGTCTTGGTCTAATTGAACTCCTTAACATCTATTGAATACGTGAATAAATATTTAATTTAAATATTTCCAATCAACAAAACATGAATAAAATTATTCATAGGTCTTGAGAATAATATCTATTCTATTAATTACATTCAAATAGAATTTAATTGAGATCATCAGAAACACTTAGTGTGAGAGCTTCTAGGATTCTTTCTTGTTGGCATTGGGCATGCATGTCTAAAGTCTAAGATTACTATCTAGTAACGGGTCAAGGAACCCAAAATAAAGAACTTTTCAAAGATATGACAACCATATACGAACAATTACTATGTAATATAGTCCCTCTATCTAAATATCTCATCAAGAAGGTTGCACATCTGTGTTATCAAGTCATGTGCTCAATTCGTCTTTCTTTGACTATCTGAAATAAACACGTCTTTGCACCATGAACAAAAAATTTAACGTGATGGTTCTATTCTAATCAAAGGGATAAAATATAAGATTCCATAAATATGGAAGGGAAAAATACTTCCTCGACTTGTACATTAATGACATGTAAATCATGACACACCCAATGTAACTTACCTCACCACGAACATATGACATCACGATTTTCATGAGAAAATATAAGTGCATGAGTCATGATATGCATTAATGATAATCTTAAAGTTTAAGGACCATTACACATGCTCACATATAGAAATATCCAATTAAACTAAAAAATGCATAATTCCTACTGGCGGGTTTGTTCTCATAATCTATCATCTTAGAGATTACCAAGTGTGTACTTCATGAGAAGAAGTCTCATCCACTTACGAGTACTCACACCTGACAACCTATATACTATGAATCCTATCATATTACATTATCCAACTATAAAACTATATTTAAGAATATTTTCATAACACTTTAATGTTTTCATCATAACAGGGAACTTTTACGATCTTATCAATGCAACATATACTCTAGGACATTATTACATTAAAGTCATGCAAGCGATGAATAATATGTAATAGTATATTTTAATAATATTCAAATCATTGAATTTTAATGTAATAAAAGTACAAATATTTGGTACTAGGACACCAAATCCCACATGTAATTTGGGTGCATGGAATATACCCCCAAAGTTCCTCCCTGACCATGTTCCACTGGCCACTTGGAATATACTTTTCCAAAGCACACAACGCGTGTGCCTTGTACACAACGTGTACCCTACATGGGGTAACTACCTCTGTACCTCATCCCAAATTGGTTTTTAAAATTATGGACTACACATCATGTATTGAACACACCAGATGTGTGTCCCATATGGGGTACCTGGTCGTGTACCCTACATGGGGTCTGACCAAGTACCCCACATGGCCACTGGCCATGTATGTTGCATGAGCTCTGTCATTTACCTGACCGCATTGTCATGAAACATCAAATTGATTATGTTTTTAAGGTTGATTTATAGTATAGGCTAGATCCTAGGTCATCTATAAAGGAGCATTGGTGGTTTATAGTGTGAATTTTTAATAAAAAGGAACAAAAGAGGGGGTGGTTTTGAAAACAGTTTTAAGAAAATGACTTGATTTAAAGAGTTTAATAATTGATAAATAAAGGTGGTGTTTTAGAATTATGAGAGAAGGATATAATTTCAAGTTCAATACGCATCTTGGATAGTTTATTGTTATGAAAAGTTTATATGGTTTAATGTAATCCTTTGGTTGAGGGTTGTCAAGATCTCGACTTCCCTCTTGCCTCTTAAAATGATTCTCAAATAATCACCCTTTGACACAACAATCGTGTTGTCACGTTTTGGTTCCAAATCATAAAAAAAGGGATACCAAAACATACTAAAATATTATGTATGTGTGAGAGAAAGAGGATTATTGTCTTACCCAATCAGAATAACCTAAGATCCCCACTTTAAATCTCAACCCAATCGGTGTTGAAATAAAAAGTGTTTCAATTAATTATAACAAATGAATTATATTTAGAGGAAAAGCACATCAAAATTAAAAATAAGTGAAATATTTAACACAAAAATTACACAAAACTAGTATAAGAACAAGTTCCATAACTCCCTCCCAACTATGTGTAGTTCCCTCTAAATGATTGTCCACCGTTTAGATCGCCATCGAGAGGAGGAGGAGGCTCGGGTAAAACTTTGCCTTCATCATTGATCCCCCTATGAGGATATGGGCCTCCAGAACTTCTTGGATAAGGAGAAGAATACTTTGAGTCTCAAAAATACCAGAGCTTTTTCCTCCTAGATGAACTTACAAATTTGGAGCCCAAGGTACCAATTCATAGGAAAATTGGAAGGTGGTTTTGAGCCCCTAGATTTCAAGAAACTACTTGGCCCATGGTTTTCGACCTCCAAACAATATTATCTCACTTTAAAAAAAATAAAAAAGTTGTAGATACACCTCCTGAATATCTCCACTAAAAGTTTGGAACCATTTGGACAACTAAATATTGAGATATTAATAGAACATAACACACCACTTTTGACTTCGTGCATATTCAGTGGCTTGGAAAGATCAGTCCGAATGGGACACCAGATGGCCGAATTGGGACTGATTTCGTTCGTAAAAGTTGTATACCACTAAATTTTGGATCGGACTACAAAATATTATCCCATTTGAATTCAATGTTTAGTAAAAGTGTGCAGTTGAGTCCACTAGTGTGTTTGGATCCTGCACAGTTTGGCCCATTTTTCTTAAATTTCGTCATGGGCCCTCCAAATCACCTCCACATACAATGCAATTATCAAAACAAGTAACATTTACTTTTTTAAAAGTGACAAAAACAAAATAATTGAATCAAACATGAAGTGAATTTTTTTTATTATTTTTATAATTTTCAATACAAAACTAGTTTATCACAATGGTGTAAGGGTGAAAATGAAACAGTGAATCATGGTATGATCAGTACCCTACATGACCATGTTCCCTTGACATAAGGCGTCTGCCTGTGCCTCCAACCACACCCCGAGTCACCCTACATAGTGTGTACTTAAAATTACATGATGTGTAATCTCAAAAACCCATATTCCCTGAATAGGAAGAACTCACTATGTATATTCTCTAAACCACATGTTGTGTACCTGGGTTCTCCCAAACGAAAACCCCCCTAAACAACCTGAAACCCCCGATTCTCCCCGATTAAGCCTAAATCGACCCACGGCCCCCCCAACAACCCAATAAAGAATTTAAAACTTTAAAATGGATAATATATGGGGATTTTAATAAAAAAAAATAAAAATGGTCCTGCCTCTGGGTGGAAACTACCGAAGATTTACACCGGATCCACGTCACACACTTATCGAGCCTCAATTTACCTCTAGATGAGCTCCTTAGGCAGTGCCTCCTCTTCTATCTCCCACTTCTATCCCTATAGCTCTCTAATACAAATGATGACAAAGTCCTGAAGGGGCGAATATGGGAATCCAAAGGGAAAATAGAGAAAATAAAAAGGAAAGAAAAAAAAAGGAATAAAAAAGAAAAAGAAAAAGAAAAGAAAACAGGCTCGACCTCGACCCTGACACTAAATGAAAGGTTATGCTTCACCTAGGTAAAAACCCCCATTAAAAACTCAACCATATATATTTAATCCTAATCCCATGATCCATTTAAAATATATCACTAAATGAACACACGTGAATAGATTAATATTTATTTAATCAAATATTCCGTAAAAATTTTCATGGTTTGGATTTCCACCAAACATCTGTCCTAGGGTAAACACCCTATTCCGAGACCAAAAAAGTGGTTGAAAAAATTATCTGAGATCATATTATAATAAAAATCACCATTTTGATCCTAAAACACTTTCTAGAATAAAAAGTTAAAATTTCCCCTGATTTTTACAACCCATGACGATGTGAGGCATCGAAAACTCCCCACCACAAATGCTTCTCACCCCCAAGAATCCTTGGCGGTCAACCAACAACCATGCTCTCCCCCAAGAACCAGTGCAACTGATGCTATCTCAACCATACAATGATCGGTTTTACAGTGTCTAAAACTCTCTCCCAACATGAGAGACATCTACCCTTGGTTGATACGATGCTCCCCACCATAAGAGTATCCTTATCATCACTCTGCTACCCAAATGAAAAACCACATATCCCATGCTATTCTCATCATCGAATGCAATGGGTAGACATGCCTAAACCACTCACACCTGAGTGCTAGCACTAAAACCATGAAAAACCATGTTTATTCTTGGATCACGAGGAATAACAACATTTATGCTTGAAAAACCACTTAAAAAAGGTTTATAGCCTTTAAAAACCTATGGTGCACTCCCCACTATATGAATTTAATTAAACCACTTTCAAACAAGAATTATTACTCATGCTCACACTAGAAAAGTCCTAATGAAGCTAGGCTAACATGCCTAAAACTATTGAATATGCACCTCACATAAGTTAATTCCAACAAACCAGTGCACCCTTAACACCCTCTTCAAAATCAAGGCATCTCCCTCATGCCAAGATCAACTACATGACCAACCTCCAGTTGATCATCATTCCAAACCTATAATAATCCAACCATACTTCCATTACACTACCCAAAGTAAAACCAAAACAATTTGGTCTAGGGGTCCAAATAAACCTACCCTCTCAAGCTAGCCATGAGATCAATATCACTCCTAGTGAACCAATTCTAAAACACCAGGAATCCTCATGCCTAACCACAACCTATTAAAAGAAAACCTCAATGATCCACTAATAAAGAATAATCATGCCCACCCAATCCATCAGTGATAGCAGACACATGGGCCCTATCACAAGACCCAACAAACAACATATGGTAAGAACAAATACCTCCCAATAAATGTGAACCTGATACTTTAGGGAAACCACCACCTTAGGGAAGCACAATCCTAATCCAAACATCTCTCAGGCATCCTTGCCATCATCGAGCCACCAATAGGTCACTTAGAGCCCACACCAGCCCATAAGGGTTTCCATGCATCCCTCGATAAAGGGATTGTATCCCCGTCACCAATGAACATCTCACCACAAGATCCACATGACATTTCATCATAAGAAAATATATATACATATGGTTTAGTTGAGTATAATTCCACCAAGGAGTAATATGTGACACACCATACAGGTTGTTAGAGACACTTTAAACACCGAACCTAAAACATCAGTAAAATCACACACAAATAGGCATATTTCATGTGAATAATACATTCCTATAATAATGCATGAACACTATAATATTTCCCATAGGCCAAGAACCAAAAACCAGAATAAACCAGAAATCCACAAACCCAAGTGCATCACACTGAGTGAAATCACACAACCATAAAACAAAATCCAAGAATAGAAATCCCATGCCCTAGAAATTTGAAATTCCTATTGGTAAAGGTGTTAACGACACAACAGTCCAATATCCACCACAAGTTCTGACATATTCCTAGATCACCTACCTAAAAAATCCCCAAATTATAAAACTAAACATCTCTGATACCATTTTTTCATGAACCGGCCCGGTTCGACCTAACACATCACCCGGTCTGGCCTACCACAAGGCCTCAAGCATGCCTCCCTATACACTAGAGGTTGCTAACCAGCAGTGAGGGACTAGTGGGGAGACTATACCATCTGATTAGATTAAAATAAAAGTATAAATAAATAAAAACATTTAAAAGGAAAACCATCATAGTATTCATAATAAATAACCTAAAATAAAAGAATGTTATAACAAATAAAATGTATCATGAAATCATATAGACTCCCAAGCATACAAAACATAAAACAAATGGCCGCCCACTGGGCCGAGCACTTATACAAAATAATTAAACTAAAAATAAATATATGAGGCTCTACTACAAAATCTAAACTAAACCACATACTCGGTCTCCTTGATTCTCAAGTCCCACCAACCCGATCCTAAGATTCCACATGAGTGACTCTGCTCGATCAAGCAATAGTGGGAATTGTCCTCATTCACAACACAACCTATGCCCCAACCTAAAAGTAGATATACAGTCTGCATGCACATTGTGGTGAATTTATAAAGGTGATAAATAAATCTTAGTAGGCCACCTCAACAATTAACCTATAATATATTTTCATAAATGAAGGTTTTAGGTGCAGTAGAAGCGTGTTATGGGTCATGAACATAATTAATTTTTTTCAAGATTGATGATAAATTTGAGATTTACATGATGATAAACATCATGATCAAAAAAATTGGATCAAATAATATAGACAATAGATAAAACATCAGAACTAGAGTGTAGGATCATCACTTATTATTTATAATTAATTTAAGAAATTAAAGAATTTCCTTGTGAGAATTATTTCTTCATTGATAAATCCAACAAAGGATATACATTGTACCATCATTTCATTGTAGGAATCAAGAGAAGATTCCCTATAGTAGTGATCCACATGTGTTCCACAAATATCCAAACGTCGTCGTAGGAATATTTGGGTGCTAACATAGAAGATCCTAATGATTGCATCATTTTCCTTTGATTGTCTCAAGAATCGATTCCAAAGGATTCTTCCTAATATCTCTAGACTTGAGATTGGAAGGTGGAGGAAGATAAATCTACATTCTTGAGAGCATTCTTAGAGAATGGAGCTCTCTAGGGCATTGAAAGGATTCTCCAGATTTGTTGTGCACAATAAAACAAATGAATTAGCTCTCTTGAAAAATAATATAATTGGGTTTATATAATGTTAGAGTTAGAAATAAATAATTAAACAAGTGATCTTTAACATTTATTTAATCCCTACATAACCCCATGTCTGTAATAATAATAATAATAATAATAATAATAATAATAATAATTTTCAATATGCACTAAACTCACAAATTAAAATTAAATATTATTTATTCAAAATAATATTCAATATATATTATTTCTCACCAGACCATTAAACTCAGTATTACATTCCTCCACAATATTTATTAGTCCTTAAATAATGAAAAAATATTTAATAAATAAATATCACAACATTATTCTCTAATAAATAAATAAATATTATATTCACTAAATAACAAATAAATATTTATTAAATATTATTATCACATAATATTATCTTGAATAACTGGTGACAAAATATATACGATCAAGTAAACATGAATAATTATTAAACCATGTGCGGGAATGATATTTATTCAACTAGTTAAATAATAAATAATAATATATTATTTAGTTGAGATTCTGGATACACTTAGTGTGTGACCATTTAGGTCTCTTTCTTAGTGACATTAGGCGAAGTAGCCTAAATTCCGAGGTTAGTATCTAGCAACACACCAAGGAACCCAAAAAGAAATAAGTTAATGTCACAATGAAATAATACCTCATACATATGATCATTATGTAATATAATCCCTTTATCATGATATCTCTAATCAAGTTGGTTGCATGCTGGTGCTATCAAACCATGTGCTCAATGTCTCTTTCTTTGAATTTACAGAAATAAAAATTGACTATAGGACACCATATCCATGTATTTATTTAGGCTACACCATTTCCCTCAAAGGGCCTGAATATCAGCTTCCATTAAATAATAGAAGGGACAAATCCTTTTCTTGCATGACTCATTAATACAATATTACTCGTGACACACCCAACATATCGCACCTCACCACAAACATATGTCATCATGGTTTTCATCAATATATCAAAGTAAATGACTTATAATATTCATTAATAATAATCTTAAAGTATAAGGATCAATACACACATATGAAAATAGGAACATCTAATGATACATATAAATGTGGATTTCCTAATGGCAAGTCTCGTTCTTATAATATCCTACACTAGATATTACCAAGGGCATACAACATGAGAAGGTTCCTCAAAGTACTATGAGTCTCTACCCCTAATATCCCGTATCATTTATGTCCCTAAAACTATTTCATCTAGATATATAACATATATTTAAGAATACTATTGTGGAACTTCTAGGTTCTCATCTTAGCAGAGAACTAATATGACCTTTTAGTGCGACAACTACTCTTACGACATTATCACATACTATGTCACACAGAATAAAAATAATGATGTGATAAAGAATTTATTAATATTCAAAACAGTGAATATAGGTTATTATAAAGTATATAGAAGTTGGTTTTAGGGTTCCAAATCCAACAAACTCCCACTTGCACTAAATATGATTGCTAAGAACCTTCAGTTTGCTATCCCTCACATGATACTCATGCTTCTACTAATATATGACTTTAGTAAAGGGTTCCACCACATTTTATTCTATGGGAAATTTTCTTACTCTTAAGAAGTGATACTTTCAAAGTATGTGCTTTTTCCATTGGTGCGACCTTGACTCTTTTACATGAGCCACCACTTCACTATTATCATAATACAATGTGATAGGGTCTTTAATTTTGGGTACCACATCAATCTCTTGAAAAAAATTTCATATCAAAACAAATTCCTTGGATACATAATAAGATTCTATATACTCAAACTCCATAGTAGAATCAGCGTCAACTGGCTTATTTGAACTCTTTTAGCTCACAACTCCTCCACTGAGATAAAAAAACATATCCTAAATATGATTTCAAATCATTATGATCTGTTTTAAAACTAGCATCAGTATAACCCCGGATGACTTTCTCCTTGTCTCATACATACACTAGGAATATATCCTTAGTTCTTCTCAGATACTTGAGGATAACCTTAACAACAACCCAATGCTACTCTCCTAGATCTTATTGATATATTTCTACCATGATCAATGCATAAACAATATAAATTCTAGTATATAACATGACATACATGATTGATTTTATCACTAAAGTGTATGGGATCTTACTCATTATCTCTTTCTCCTATTGTGTCTGAGGACACATCTTCTTAGAAAGATGTATACCATGTGACACTAGAACCAATCCTCTCTTATATTTGTCCATACTAAATCTCTTTAATATCTATTCAATGTATGTACTTTGACTTAGTATAAGAAGACTCTTGGATCCACCATGAATGATCTTAATCCCTAGAATATAGGCTACTTCACCAATTCCTTCATGGAGAAACACTTGTTTAACCAGTCCTTAACAGACTGTAAGACTAGTATGTCATTTCCAATAAGTAATACATCATCAAAATATACTAATATGATAATGATTGCATTTACACTAAACCTCTTGTAAACACATGGCTCAGATTTGTTCTTAATGAAACCAAATTATTTTATAGATTCATCGAATCAAATGTTCCATGACCTAGATTCTTGCTTTAATCCATAAATAGATCTCTACAACTTTAAAATCTTTTTGGCATCACCTAGAGTCACAAATCCTTTTGGTTGTGTCATATAGACATCTTCCTAATGGTTCACATTAAGGAAAGTAGTTTTTACATCCATCTGTCAAATTTCATAGTCATGGTAAACCACTATATCAAGTATAATTCCAATGGATTTAAACATGGAAACTGGTTAAAAGGTTTTATTGTAGTCTATTCCTTGACATTTTTTAAACCCTTTATCCACTATCCTTATTTTATAGTTATTTACTTTACCTCCCATTTCCAATTTTATCTTGAATACCCATTTTCATCCAATGGAATTTACATAAACTAGCACATTGATCAGAACCCAAAATTATTTCTGATACATGGAATCCATTTCAAAATTCATGGTTTCTTTCTATCTTGTAGCTTATAAGATCTCTTATAACTCTTTTTAGGAGTGATGTTCATCTTTTTCAACCAATAATGAGTCACCATATTTAGTGAATAGAAAACCATATCTCTCTAGTTCTCTTACCTCTCTTGTGCTTCTATGTAATACTTGTGTTTCAGGAATGAATTCTTCCATTAGGACCTTTGGAATATGTTCATGTACCATCTCTTGTGTATCTTGAGTATAAACTTCATAAAATTAAATCTTTCTCCCACTATCCTTTTTTAGGATGTGATCCCTCTCAAAAAATATGTCTTGTTTAGCGACAATCACTTTCTTGTCTGAGTGGTTGTATAGGTAGTATCCCTTTGTTTCCTTGATGTACCCTATAAAGATACACTTTGTTCCCTAGGGTGATAGTTTTTTGCATGATAAGGCCTTAAAAAATTCCTCACACCCCATACACATTTATGAAAAAAATAGGTTTCTTTCCACTCCATAAATCTAATAGAATTCCATTTTCCACTTTAGTTGGAACTAAGTTTAATGTATATGTCGCAGTTTGTAATGCATATCCCCAAAAGGATTATAGAAGATCTGCATGAATCATCATCAACCTTACCATGTATAATCAGGTACAATTCCTCCCTTCATTAACACCATTCCACTTTGGTGTGTAAGGTGGAGCTTATTGAGATATAATCCCAAAATCCTATAAAAGGTTGACAAACTCTTGGTTAATATATTCACCACCTCAATCTGATCAAAGATTTTTTATCTTCTTTCCAAGTTGATTCTCTAATTCATTCATGAATTCTTTCAATTTCTCAAAGGACTAAAACTTATACCTCATCAAGTATACATAGCTATATCTACTCAAGTCATCAATAACAGTTATGAAGTAAGAATACCCACCTATAGATTCTACTGAAAATGGTCCACACACATTAGTGTGCACCAATCCTAAAAACTATGTGGCCCTTTCACCCCATCCACTAAATGGTGATTTGTTCATTTTCCCTTGTAAACAAGCATGAAATCATTCAAGTGGTTTTAGCTAAGAAGAGTCTAAATAACCATTTTTACAGAACTTTTTCAAACAATTATTGTTTACATGACCAGGACAGCGATGCCATAGCTGGGTGTTATATGAGTCGTGTGAACATGATTCATTATCTATTTATAATACTTGGTTTTCATAATTTAATACATAAATATCTTTATTTAAATGTGCCATACCATAACATATGTTGTATTTATAAAATAAAAAACTTTTATTTACAAAATTGAAAATAAAACCATATGTATCTATGCATGATACATAAATTATATTCTTGGTAACAGTAGGAACATAATAACAATCCCTTAAAACCAATATAATTCCTATTAGAAATGAAGGTGCTAGCCACCAATGTCTAGAGAAGCCAACCTCGCACCATTTTCAGCTTTCAAATCCACCTCTCCTCTAGAAATCTTTTAGAACCTACTTGGTTTCTACATTTGGATACAAATGTGAGCAACCAAGTTGCATCTAATACCCAATGTGCAGATATTGAAAGATTACACTCGATAACGAACACATCTTTAGCTTCCCATTACTTCTGGGTAGAGTTCTTATTCTAGTGGCCTATTTTCCACATGAAAAACATATTTTATCCTTTTCCTTTCCCTAACCCTGTATCTTCTTCTTATTGGAAGGGTGGTGCTCAAGAGCTTTAGACTTGTTATGAGTATTGGGCCTCTTCGCCTTGTTTTTATTTTTTATTCACCATAAGGACTGTGGGTTTGTCACACCCTATGTCCTTATCTACTTGACGAATCAAAGTAAAAATTTCTAAAATACTCTTCTCCTTATTACTCATATTATAATTAACAATAAAACTAGATAAGGTCTTGGATAGTTATGAAAGTATGAGATTTGTGCGCAACTCATTTAAGAATTTAATCCCTAAGATGTCTAATCATTTAATGTATCCAATAATCTTGACTACATGAGGCCTAGTTGGAACATACTCTCCAAGATTATTTGTAAATAAAGAATTTAAGATCTTGTATCTCTCTTGTTTCACATTTTCTTTATAGAGATCCCGAAGGTGAGACATCATGCTATACACATCCATGTCCTCATGTTGTTTCATAAGCTCATTGGTTATGGATTATAGCATGAAACATTGAACATTTATAGAATCATTAAAATGTTTCTCATAGAGATTAAAATCTTCCTCACTAGCCTCATTACCAGGTACATCAGGAATAGGTTCTTCCAATACATACAATTTCCTTTTATGGTGTAGGATAACACATAAGCGCCTTTTCCATTCTTGTAAATTTGTGTCAGTGAGAAGGTTATCCTTCTCAAGTATGGATTGCAGTTATATGTTTGAAGTCATTTTATTATTGTTTTTACAAATAATATTAGTATAGTTTTAGTAATTTATCTGATAAAATTTAGACAAATAAATAAATATTATATTTATTAATCTCCCACTATTTTATCATAACCCAATTTCCCTCACCATTGGATTTGAAATATCCTATTGCTTGGAAATTCTAGTAGAAATGATCCATATTCCCCTTCTCATTACCCCAACTTTGGTTGGTTAAGTAATTTGAAGGGTTTTAGGTAGGCATTCCAAATGCCAACTACATTAACCCACAGTTATTTGATCTGTTGAGTGGACTCCCCAATCCAGAAATACTTAAATTGGATTTCCTCAATCCTTACCTCTCTGTTACACTATGTATTGCTTTGGAATTCAACCCTTGATGTTAACTAAGTTAAGTGAACCCAAAACTTCAAGTTATAATTCCTTGATAATTGAAATCAACCCAACTTTGGTTGGTCAAACACTTTGAACTATGGTTCAATTTTAATTGAATCAGTGGAAGGATATACCGACTTAATATATATAACTAATGGATTTTATCTTTTATACATAAACTTTCAATTATTATCATTATTACATGATTTTTAATTTTATGTGGATTTAATTAAGTGATTAACCATGTATTAAATAATATTGATGCATAATCTAATTTATTTTAGTTCTATCTTTCATGCTTGTTAATTCATTAATTCATGCGATCATGATAAAACATATATAATTAAATAACCATGAAACTTGACATAAATAAAATAATAAAGTGGTATGATCATGATATTTTACAAAAGGTTAGTTTATCTAGAATATGATAAAATAACTGTTGACCTAGGGGAAAAACACTTTGAACCATTTATGGCCCATGTTGTAATTTTTGACCTATCCACCTATGTATCTCTCTTGGATTGGTTTCACCTCGGCTCCAAACTTGAACTTCCTCCACTAGATTGGGAGCTCCATCCATTACATATGATTTTACTCACACATAGATGAGGGGAAGGGGTTTATATAAAAGAAACCATGGGCATGCATGCCCTTAAATTATAAGATATTACATGCAGACCAACAATTTAATTTAATAATAAATTAAATAAAACCAATCACATATAATGGTCTGGTCTAGGATCATGGTCATCCATATGCATCCAACTAATTACACATTTAATAAAACTAGTATTCAATTCTTAATCATTATTATTTAAGATAAATCATGCTCAAATCAATTAAATATATTCTTCAATTAATCAATTATTTTATCTTAATTATCATCCTAATTTCCTTGAGATTATTATCCATCATAATTTTAAACAAATTAAAAATATATATTTAAAATTAACTGTGTAAAATAATAAAATGTACCTTTGAGGCAACATGGTGAGTACCCATCTAAACTACCCAAAATTTATTATACTCGTATACTGTTTACTCTTAAAACATGTCACTACTGGAAATTTAAGCTATAGCCACGGACCTATAGCCACAGTTTTATAAGTCCATGGCTATATCTTGGTTATACCCACGGTTCAATTTTCATCTGTGGCTACACATTTGCGTTTCACTTTTTTTTTTCTGATTCCTATCGGGATCCTCCTTCCCCGATATGAAACCCTCATCACGACACCCTTCTCCCCTGACGACCTCTCCTCCTCCCGATGACCTCTCCTCCTCCCGAAGACCTCTCTCACCACACCCTCCTCTCTTCCCTCGCAGCTGTCATCTCTTGAACTTGCTGTTGTCCTCTCCCGTTTTCCTCTCCAGCTTTGGTTCCTCCATCCCTCATCGCGGTTACTTCATCCACAACGCAGATTATCCAATCGCGGCTCGGCTTCTCCATTCAAAGTTGCTCCATCCCTCACGCGGTACTCCCCTCCTCCATACCCTTATTTGGGTGTTCCTCATCCATTCGGTGCATCGGATGAAGGGTTCCTCCCCTCCTCCACACCCTTATTCGGGCCTTTCTCTTCTCTAAGATGTGTTGGCCCTGCTAATTTACTTAATTCTGTTATGTGGCTACTGTTTATAGTTTTGTTAACCTATTTTATGGCTCCCAGGAGGATGAATACTGTTTGCATTTGCAGGAGGAGTTTGTGTTTTGTGGCTCCTAGTTTGTAGTATTAATTCTATTTGTGTTTTGGTGCATTTTCTATTTTGTGGATCCTGTTTTGTGGGTTCTTTGAATATTGTTTGCAGTATTTATTATGTTTAGGAAGTTTTTAGTTTGCAGGAGGAGTTCAAGGAGGGGTTTGTGTTTATTTCCAACTATTTTGTGGCTCTTGTGTGTTGACTGGTATTCTGTCGACTATTATTCACTGGTATTTCATGGTTTATATTCCATTCTAATTCTCATAATTAATCTAGTATTCTGGTATTCATGGTTTAATCTGTGTACTATTTTGTCATCTATTTACTATTCTAGAATTATTATGTTTCTATTTACTATTATGTAATTATTAATCTATTTATAAGTGTTTTGTGTAATAGAATTTGTATTTCTGAAATTTACAGAATTCAGAAGTTGGATATTTTAGTCATAAATTCCAAAAGTTAGGATTTTCACTATGTAAAGAACCTTACTTATCCAATTTTTACCTTTTTATATCAACCATATTCATAGAATACCCTTGTATATGATTATGATCATGCTATAAAGGGTATGTTTATATTTTTCCTTTTTATTATATATTGTTAAGCATGTTTTCTATCCATTTATGTCCATGTAAATTACATGGGATATAATTTTGAGTTATAAATGAGTATACCCCTTTAATTATTCCATGGGATGGGATGAGGCCTCCACTTTGTATAATCCTTCCCCATTCCATGGGATGGGCTTAGGACCTGACTCCAGAAGTGCACCTGGGTGGGATGGGCTATAAGATTTCCCTACACCTAACCTAGACAACATGTCTTACAATATTTCTATATCTCTAGATTGTCATCGATAACGATCCCCATTAAAGAATATAAACTTAGGTAAGTTCTAATATGCATTTTCCTAGTATAGAGAGTTACTTGATATAACTTGTATTTGTCTTTCAACTACCTATTTACAATTATTTTAATATTATTTTGGTTATTTTCCTAAAAATGTTTTTTATTTAAACATGCTAATTAGTATACATGTTCACACTTACGCTTGGTTATTCACTTGTGATTTTAGGTATGTCATTGGTTCCCTATTGAGTATATAAATTCTTATACCCTACATTAACACCTTACTGGGCATGAAACTTTATGCCTTATACTTCAAGTGCCTTTTTAACAATGGATGTTTTGGGAATTGACTAGTCTTGGGTTGATTGAAAGCTATACCCTATTAGAGATTGGATATTTTTAGGAGCATTCTTTTAAGTACCAACACAAATACAAAAATAGGATTTTATATTGGCATTTAGATGATAGTTATTTTATAATCGACATAAAAAAATTAATGACAGTTATTTAGATAATCAATGTTAAATGCATTTTACCAATGGGTTTTAATGCTTCTTATCTACTCATTTCTCTTGCAAGAATGCCCGAGCTAAATTGTTCTATATCTACCATGTGAAGGTTCAAATATAGTTATTATACACTAGTAATAATTCTCAACAACTTTGATTGGTTTAATTATTCTATATTCATTATAATGAATTTACTTTGTGGTGTAAAGTTTTATCGAGTTGTAATCACTCAACTCACACATGGTTGTGCCTCCATCAAAAGGTAGTGTATTGGTTATGCTAACCTAGGAAAAAATTAGTTCATAGGTTCTAATTTATCCCTAAAAAAATGTAGGTGTTTGGGTTGTGCCTTCAAGTGTGAAAAAGGTAAGTTGGTTTGTTTTGGTTGTTAGGTATGATAAAAAAGATTATAAAGAGTTTTCAATCTCCTTCACCATTATGCAGTGTTATACTCCATGATTAAAAGTCAACAATGGAATGACGTCGCGTCCTTACACTATGGTATATGATATGGTTTATATTTTCAAAATGTCTCTAAATTTCAATAAATCTTTGTAGAATTAATACAAAACATCACAACTCATTGTGAATCTATCCAAACATTTTTGGTAATTGATTATTATTATCTCTTAGATTTCATATAGACTCTTTTTACTATATTCCACTACTAGAAAAATGACCTATATCCATGGTTTACTTGGGTTCTTTATTGGGTATATGATTTGGTGCTCACGGTTTACTTGGGTTCTTTATTGGGTGTTATTCATGATGTTTCATGGTAAATAAATCATGGATAATGATTATGATGCATGAAATTAGCCTCTTCTATGTTTTTCATGTTTATTAAGTTGTGGCTATGGATTTTACCTGGTGAAAAATATTTTAAGTGTGTTTTGAAAAGTTAAATACACTAAATACTTGGGTTATCTTCCAAATGGTTTTATTTAAAAAAATTATAAATTTTAAGAATGTTTTGACCTTCTGGCCTATATTTTTAAAATGGTTTAATGACTTGGTCGATTTTCTAAAGATATTTAAATTAGTTTTCCAAATTGAAATTTTTTATTTTCAAATAATGAGTCCCATTTAGTTCCTTAGGGGGTTTCTTGAAAAAGTAGGCACCTCTATACATACTATCCATTTAGGGGGAATTCACATGGATGGTGTCAGGAGGTGGGCTTAGCATAGATGATGGATCTTATGATTTAGATGTAATATATACATTGTTTACTCACCTACAACATTTCTTATAGTCACGAGATCCTAGGCGTCGTAGTGAGAGTTGAGTGATTTAGTGGCAATGTAGTGGTTGGATCGATTAAGTGAGGATTTTAATTGACTGTCCAACTTATCGGTCATCTCTGCTAGGGAACTATCTATGACGATGGTGAAAATTTGGTTCTAGTCCCACCTCCGCACAACCTGGTGTTCAGTTGCAATGTGGGGATTCAGATTTTTATTGTTCACTACCACTGGTATATAATCTAGTAGTGCAAGCACAATAGACATATTTTTATTAAATAATGACTCAAGAGTAGAAAAATATTCCATTTCTGATTCCTGCCCAACTTTGGGATCAGGATAATAGGACCCACATCAATTGATGGGGTTCCCATTGCTGATTCATAGGGACCAAAATTGGTAGGGACACTGGAGGAATAAGATAAGAATTTCAAATATGCACCATATCCTATAAGGAGGTGGTTAGAGGTTGAAGTTCCCTTGATAGGTTTAGATTATTTGGATGTGATTCATTCTCCTATTGAAATCAATAAATAGGGTGCATCGGACATAAGAGTAGTGGAGGCCAACAACTTGAATACCTATCAGACTGACCTTTCCAGTACTTCTTTAGGGTAGTAATCCACCAAAATCTATGCATACTCCCATGAAAAGTTAATTAAGGCTCCCATGTGAGGGAAAAATATTTTCATTCTAGAATCCTCACACAACATCAAAAATCATAATTGATGAAGAATGACCAAGTGAGATTCTATTTTGATCTGGGTAATTGGTAAAAATGCAACTTTCTGTAATCATCCGAACCTCCTTTCAAATATTTAAGGAGTGTAGGGTTCACAAATGGTTACCCTATCCACCTGAGCGGTTAATATCTTATCTCGCAGCATAATGATATAGGATCTTTCTTTTAAAGAACCCCTTCCGTTATCTAACACTACTCAATGGGGTGCGGGGTAAGGCATAAAAGAAAACTGAGAAAAATCACTAAACAACTAAACCACACTAGAAATTCCAAAGGATTTTAGTAGAATGACAACAATGTAGAGTAGGGTAGGATGAAAGTTAGAGTGGGGGACTATTGCGGTATACCGGTACTCATAACATTGAAAGCACTTCACCACCCATCCATACAATAATTGAAATGGACCACTGAGGTGATGTGGGGATCTTCATTCCTATATTTGATCCAATAGTTCATAGATACGAGCAAGGGTGGGAACAACCAAGTTGATGGGATATCCCTTTTCTAAGGTGACCGCCACCATTAAAGTATAGATTCAGACACTAGTTATTATTCTCATCTTCTTACCATTGTAATTCTCAGACAATTCTTTAATATTAATGCTTGGTATATGATATGGTTTATATTTTCAAAATGTCTCTAAATTTCAATAAATCTTTGTAGATTTAATACAAAACATCACAACTCGTTATGAATTAACCCAAACAATTTTGGGAATTGATTATTATTATCTCTTATATTTAATATAAAATCTTTTTACTATAATCAATCCTCATTCTTGGAACTTATGTATGACTATTCGTGAATTTTTATAATTTAAAACATTTATGAATTCCCTAAACCATAATTTTAATATATTTTTTATGATTATTTTATTAACTTGTAATTGATGATTACTTAATATCTTATGAAACAAAACATATAATGTTAAGTAATTTTCTAGATTATTTATTTAATGTATGTTTATCTTCCTCAGAATGGATAGATACTGGATGTACAACATTGATCAGATCACTAATGAATTTCAGAAGGAGTTACAATATTTTTTGGACTTTGCATTCACTAATGATTCAGATGGTAGATTGATTTGATGCCCATGTTTTGATTGTGTTGGAAGACCTTGGTTAACTCGTGAGTAAGTGAGTTACCATATCACTAAAAGTGGTTTGAAAAAAAATTATCATGTGTGGCATCACAATGGATAAAAAGCTCAAGTGTTGAATGACATCGATTCAGCGAAAAAGATTGGTATGAAAAATCTGATTTCTGATCGATTTCCTTTTATTTCTGAAGCTAGCTCCTCATGTAGACTAGTGCAGGAGGAAATGAATACTGAAACACAGTTCTCATCTATTAATCAGAATGATGATGCTGAGAGTGTTAGAAAGACGATGGAAGATGAAAATACCCCAGTATATCAAGCATGTGAAAAAATGAGCAAACTTGAGTTTTTAATGTGATTATATCATGGGAAAACAATGTATGGATTTAGTAATACTGTGGTTGAATATCTCCTTACATTTATTAAGGATTTACTGCCTGATGATGCATGTATTCTAGAAAATGATTACATGGCATCAAATTTGGTTGAAAAATTTGGATTTTCATCTAGTAAGATTCATTCTTGTCTCAAAGACTGTTGTTTGTTATGGAAGGAGAATGCAGACTTGAGTCAGTGCAAACAGTGTGGCACATCAAGGTGGAAGACTAATAAAGACGGATCTCAATCTTTCATACCACAGAAAGTGATGTAGAACTTCCCTTTAATTCCCAGGCTTCAAAATTTTTTTATGTCAGAACAAATGGAAAAGAATATGAGATGGCATGCAGATGAAAGAAATAAGGATAACGATGAAATAGTGAATCCTACAGATGGGTTGGCTTGGAAGAAATTTGATAGGTTACATCCTGATTTTGCAGCCGACCCACGAAATGTTAGATTGGGATTATCCTATGATGGTTTCAACCCATTTTTCCAAATGCATACTACACACAGTACTTGGCCTGTTTTCATTCACATTTATAACTTTCCTTCATGGATGTGTATGAAGAAGACGTTCACTATCCTGAGTATATTGATATCTGAACCTAGTGATCCTGGAAATGATATTGATATATACTTTCATCCATTAATAGAGGAGTTAAATGAGCTTTGGATTGTTGGTTCACAAGCATATGATGCATTCATAAAGGAGTACTTTATGTTTCGTGCAGCTTTATTATAGACGATAAATGATTTCCCTGCCTACAAAATGATGTCTGGTTGGAGTACTAAAGGGAAACTATCCTGTCCTATTTGTATGAAAAATACACGTTTCCGAAGATTGAAGTTTTGACGAACTTTAAGCTTCATAGGCATCGACGTTTTCTGCCAATGGATCATCTATACAGGAAAAATCAGAGATAGTTCGAAAATGCCATCGAGACAGATGAGACACCTCAACGAATTTCAGGGACTGATATTGTTAAAGAACTTGATGATTTGAATTATGTTCTTGGTAAAAGTCAAGCAAATATCAGAAAGAGAAAGCATGCTAATTCGAATTCCAATAAGAATTGGAGAAAGAAAAGCATATTTTTTGAGTTGCCGTATTGGTCATCGAATTTATTACGTCATTGTTTGGATTTAATGCATATCGAGAAAAACATTTGTGAGATATTACTTGCTACTATTTTAAATGTCAAAGGAAAAATAAAAGATGATTTGCGGTGTCGTTGTGATTTGATGGATTGGGGTATAAGAGCAAGACTTCATCCTGAGTTAATTGGTCAAAATAAGTGGAAAGTCCCTGTTTCCTGTTATTCGATGACAAATGTGTAGAAAAAACAATTTCTTCAGGTCTTGGGAAGTTTGAAGGTTCTGGATGGTTATTCAAGTAATATTTCGAAAAGGGTGAATACACAAGATGTGAAACTCAAATCTCTTAAAACCCATTATTACCATGTCTTGTTACATGATTTGATTCCCATTTCCATTCGTCATTTACTTTCACATAATGTTAGAGTTGCAGTGATTAAGTTATGTCAATTTTATCGAGATCTTTGTGCCAAAATATTGAGCAGAAGTGTTGTTCAGAAATTACAGAGAGATGCACTGATTATTCTTTGCAACTTGGAGAAAATTTTCCCACCGTATTTTTTTCACATGTATGTTACATTTGACTGTGCATCTTCCCACAGAAGTTCTCTTTGGTGGTCCTATTTTGAGTCGGTGGATGTATCCTACCGAAAGAATTATGTTTACATTGAAATATTATGTGAGAAATAAATATCATCCTGGAGGCTCTATTGTGAAATGCTATTTAGCACAAGAATTCATGGATTTCTGTTCATCGTACTTGGCTAACGTCACTACGAGGTCTAATCGACTAATGAGAACTAAAGATGAGAAATATGATCCCATTGAGCCTACATTTCCTTCACTGCCCCAAACATGGGGGATATCTGGATCGTACTTGTTGTGTACTTTAAGCAGGGAAGAGTGGGAAATGGCACATCACACAGTATTATTCAACTGTGGTGTTCTTGATGATTATATCAAGTAATTAAACTAATAAATATGTATTTTTTCCATTGTGTGATTTATTTATATCTTCTGACATTTTAATGCTTTCATATCTGTAGAGAACATTTAGAAATTATAAAAAAGAGACATCGATCTCTATCTATTAAGAGGAAGGAACTGTTGCACATCAAAGAATTTACTGCCTGGTTAAAGTCAAAGGTAATAGATTTATTTTTCTTCTTCTCATAACATAATCACATGTCTTTGTTTAATATTCTATGTTGGTATCTTTTAGGTTTTAACTCTACCAATGATTGAAGTATCAGATGAAATAAAAGCATTGTCCTTTGGTCTAAACGATGTGGTACATGATTGTAAGTCAATGGTTGTCAATGGATTTAAATTTGTTATAAATAGTTGTGAAAAAAAATGGCAACACAGCATGACGGTGTCATGATAAGCACCACAACAGATTGTTATGTGAGTGCATCAGACATGCAGCCTCGATCAGAAAATATATCATATTACGGTGTTATTGAAAGAATCATTTTATTAGATTACTATGCACATGGTCATGTCGCAATGATGAAATAAAAGTGGTTTGATTCAATGACATGACAAGGAATGCATATTGATAACTGTGGATTTAGAGTGATTGATATGAACCGCCAGCTTCGTACCAATGAACCTTATATTCTTGCGTCACAAGCTAAATAGGTGTTTTATGTAAGTGACCCATTACAACCACAATTTGGTGTTATTGTTGATGTTATTCCTAGACATATTTTTGATGAAGGCATGGATGATAATGATTTTGTGGATGAACCTATCAGTATTTATTCGAATGTTGCATTTGATGATACAGATGATGCAATTGTTAGAACAGATTGTGAACCAGAAATTGTCACAGACCCCACATAGAGTTTACACATTTGTAAGTATTTACCTGATATTATCGCAATATTTTATGTGTTTTTTTAACTTCCATACATGATATAAAAATAACTAGTATATTTTATACCATTATCGAATGTAAAACTATTAATAGCCTGGCCAATTTATGTTTAATCACTTATCTAGTAAATCTTGAACATAGAAAAGTCTTAATATTTTATCAATATAAATATCACACATGAAAATGTATCTCATTTTTTTATGATACAATTGTATTATTAAACATTTTGAATTATTTCTATTTATTTGAGAATATTATTTTAAATTTCCAGGTCAAAATGTCTGATTATAATGATACTAGAAGGAGTAGAAGAATACCGAGAAACGAACAACGTAGGTCTCCTCCTAGAAACAATGTAAGTACAAATTATGTTTGAATATTATAGTCTTTAATATTATTTATCTTGTTATTGTTCATTTTATTTTATCATCTATGTTATTTTAGGCTGCATTGTCGAGGAGACGCTTGGATTATGCCACTGAGGATGATATTGTGGAAGAGGGTACTAATTCTACAGGTCAGCCTACTACTATGCCGCTTGAGACACCAGGAGGCCATCCTCCCATTATGCCACCTCCATATTATCCATACCCACCTTTTCCATATCCCTTTTTTCTCGCACCCAAATCAGATGGTAGTTCTCAGACTCCCACCCCTCATTTTCCATTCCCACCATCCACTGTACAGGGTACTGTGCCCCCATATATCCCACCGCCATATCTATATCCATATCCACCCTTATCTGTACAGGGTTATCCATCAGGTTTTCTACCTCCATCAGTACACTTTGCATCTACTATACATAGTACTCCTGTAGATATCTCACTTACCATGGAGGCTGCCCCCCCTCCAGACGCAGCACTTCAGGGGTCAGCAGATCCCCCATCTACTGGTATTTGTTTAAACATTACTGTTACTAATTAATGATAAATTTATATATATTATTTTCTTTTATTTTTGGTTTCATGATTAGCTCCAGCCTCTACCAGATGACGAGGCCGCACAAAAATGTGCGAGGTTTGGAATCAGCACACACAAATCATAGTTGATTACAATGAATACAATGCTATAATTAATAAAAATGACACAAAATGTAAAAGTTTTATGGGAACACTTTCTAGACACAACAATATCATTCTGGTTAAACCGATAAGTTGGAAGGCAGTTGGACAACAAATAGAGGACAAAGCCTGGGCAGAGATTTGGGTAAGTAATGTTAATCACCTTTTATATATATATAAATTTATAATATTTTCTTAACAAATATTATGTCCATTGCAGCTTCGATATAATTTTCCTAATGGAAAAAAATGAAAAGGCGGCAAGGATAATGGATTTAGGTGAAATGTGGCGAGCCTACAAGTATGATTTATATCTTGGTTGGAAAAAGAGAGTTGGTACAGAGCTTTAAGAAGTAATGGTGATTCAAGATTTCCCAATATCACAATATAAAGAGATGATCAGCTATTGGAAGAGTCCAGTGTTTAAAGTGTTTGTTAAATTTATATATATATATATATTCATTTATTTATTTGAAAACAATTTTAAATTACTTATTTTATTTATGTTAATGAATTTATATAATTATTTTTTTATAGGAGAAATAAAACAGAAATAAAACAAACAAGAGTGAAATGAAATACATTTATACTCACGGACACACTTCATTACCAGATCATGAGCAGACACAGGTAATTTAACATTTAAAATATTTAGCTTTGTTTAGTGTAATTTTTTTAACTTCCAATTTTGATTTATTTCTTTGTTTTTTTCCAGAAAAAGGCATCGAATATTGAGGGTCACGTTCCTCGCTCAACTTTGTTTTGTACAAGCCAGAAAAAGAAAGATGGTACTATGCCAAATACTAACACCGAGAAGGCGATTGTAAGTATATTTCAATTTCTTTGATTTTTACTAAATTTAATTCCTTATATTATTTTATCATTTTAATTTATGTTATATATCAATCAACATAATGATTTAGAGGCATTGTAAGAAAAAGAACCTGACAATTTGGGCCCAAACGATCATCTACATCAGGTATTAGGAGATGATCATCAGGGTAGAGTGCGCTATCGACTTGGGAAGAAGATTGTACCATCTAGATACTGGTCTACTAACGTTTCTTCGAGTACCAATTCTGGTTTTTTCACAGTGGAACAAATGAATGCCACAATCAAAGAAGCAAGTCAAAAATCAGAATAGGCGATAATTGCAAATATGATGAAATTTATGTCTGCCCTTTCTTCTACACTTCCAACAGAATCAACTGCAACGGTTGATGCCTTTTTGATGTCGATGCGTTCTGATAATGTAGATTCTTATGTCGGAGCTGGAGTCGGACCTAGTGCTGGACCCGGTGCTGGTGCCGGTTTGGATGCAGATGCCGATGATGATGTTGGTGGTGTGAGATGTGGTGATGGTGTTTCTGTAGGAGGTGTGGATGAGGGTTATCATGATTCTGATGATATTGATATTGAGACTCACTTTTGATGTAAATTTTATTTTTGGATTGGTAATGTATGACGAGGTACTTAAGACATAGGATGGTGTGTTTGAACCTAGCAATCAGGGTTTAATAAGTACATTTCATGGAAATTGAAAGACTCATAAGAATCATACTCATATTGGGGCCTTGTAGTGAACCCCAATATGGTTTTGAGTGGTCATTACACATAGGGTTTTGTATTGGTGCATGAGAATCATAAACAGTGCATTGCTAGTATAAATTTTGAGTGGAAATGTCATCACAATGTTTAAATAGTGCTGCGCATGCCCTTTTGTTTTGGAGGGTCAGGTGCTGCCATATTGCGCGACATGTGTTGCCTGATCCCCATCAAATTCTCCCTCCCATTTTCCTGCCGACACCTGGCTGCCTTTCATTTCTTCATAATACTTTGTGTTTTGATGCTATTATTTACTTTTATTGGAAGAAATTTAGTCGACCTATGTTATTTAGGATATGTTCGGTAAAGCACAAACATTGGCTCTAGTTGATCATATGGGATATATGTGATTTACCTGGAAACCAAACAAGCCATTAATTCCATTTCATTCCCCTGTGATGTTAGGAAAACTGGCGCCAAAATCTTAAGGAGCTGGAGCTGCTCATGATGCACAATAGGTATGCATGATCTCTACCTCTTTGCATACTATCCATGTATGTCCATGGTCTTAATCTCTCTGATTTTGCATCTGCAGGACTTACTGTGCAGAAATTTCCCATAATGTGTCGACTAAGAAGAGAAAGGAGATTGTTGAGCAGGCTGCACAGCTGGATGTGGTTGTTACGAACAGGCTTGCAAGGCCGCGCAGCCAGGAGGATAAATGAGGTTGCGCATTTGGATGTTTCTTCCTGTTGTGTTTGTTTTCTTCTTCTAGACAAACTACTTTAGTTTTGTTGTTATGACTCCCCGTGTGGCTGTCCAGTTAGATTGTTTTTCTGAAAGTTTCTGGTTTGATGTCGGAAGAATCTAAAATCTTGCATATATGAGTTAGAGTAAGTCACACCACCCTTTATTTCTCAATAATCTGTGATATTATTGAAATCACCTCTTACAAACCTGTCTCTCCTCACTGGGTTGAATTTCCCTAACATCTACCACTATTCCATCCATCCATTTGTATAATTATTAGCATAAAAAATAGATAAAATGATCTCTGACCCACCCATAACCACAATAGTATAATCATTTTGTGATGAGGAATTAATGCAACCTACTGTGAAACACTACTTCCAGAAAATTCATATAGACTGGTTGCATGAACTTGCATGAAAATAATCTGTAAAGCCCATAAATTTCTCAAAATATACAAAATACACGTATTATATTTCTTAGGTTCCATAACATAAATAATTGATACTTGTAAATGATTAGGTTTATTAAAAACATACACACATTTTTCCCTCACCCACAGAACGCTCTCATTATAAATCATGATATAAATCATAGAATAATAGGAGCGATTGCTTTTCATCCTATGGGAGTGCCTATATTCACCCCCGAGTTGAAAGAATATTATTTATAATGTGAACATGTAACTGGACCATGATCCATTATAATGGAAAAAAACCTTCTAACACCTCCATCCATGAAGCTAGAAGCCTCTAACACCTCCACATTGACAAAAGAATCCTCAAATGCTGCAAAAAAGTTGCTAAAGCACACTGGGTTACTCCATGAATCAATTGAAGTTCCACCATATACCCTACCATGTAAAGAAGACTTCACTGGAGAAGTATGTTTCTCATCACTGACAACACCCAATCCATATAGACTCAAAAATCTCTCCTCATAAGTTTCCAAGTAGATAGGTATCTCAATGCATGAAAATTATTTAACCCCCATCCTCTATGAATTAAAAGAACTAGACACAATACAATCAGAACCCAAACCACCACCAAGAGGGATAATGTACACCTCTTTATCATTATCAGATCCATTCTATTTTGAAAAACTCTTGGTTAAATCTGGTGTGATATTTGAAACTATCTTCCCTTGGGTATGAAACTGGTTTTCCTCCATAACTGACATATCTTAAAGGGTTGTTGACTTTATTTGGTCACGTGTTATATGAAATCCAAATTTTAAAATAACGGTTTATTAAAAATACCAACTTTGGTTACTAGTTACTTCTCCTCTGACTCTGATGGGAACTTCACTGGTGATCCCACCTTTGGAGAAGGTATTGAGGTTTCACTCGCCTTATGAACCACTAGGAAACCATAAAAGGTCTCCATCAAGGAAGGGGTGTGTGCAGGTGGGGGGGTAGGGGGCAGGGGGGCAGGGAGAGGGGGTGTGCAGGTGGGGGGGTAGGGGGGCGTGCTGGGGGCAGAGGGAGGGGTGTGTGCAGGTGGGGGGCAGGTGGGGGGGGGCAGGGGGAGGGGGTGTGCAGGTGGGGGGGCAGGGGAGGGGGCAGGGGGGTGTGCAGGTGGGGGGCAGGGGGCAGGGAAGGGGGGTTGCTGGGGGGAGGGATGTGCAGGTGGGGGGGTAGGGGAGGGGGAAGGGGGGGTGTGCAGGTGGTTTTTTTATTACAGATCATTAGCCTCCTATCATTTGAATTTAGTATGATTTATTGGTTTCAATTTATTGTCTTCTTTATTGTCATATTTTCCTTGGTTATGGTTTAGTTGTTTTGACTTATTGAATATGATACAGTTTATTTGATTTGTTATTTATTCTAATTTTATACATTATATTTCTAATTTTTCAATTATTATGTATAGATATTGTTCAATGTGTCCGATGAACATCAGTACAAAGGTACAATGTGATTATCATTTATGTTTTCTACTATTTTAATTGTATCCATATTTAATCCACTTTTATTGCAATATTTTGTACCACTAATTTATGCATTCAATATATTCAATATAATCAATATTAATGCAATGTTTCGATCCAGCATACAAGGGGACATGGTGTAGTAACACTAGATTTTGGAGAAATACACCATCGTGGAAGGTACAATGTGATTATCATTTAATAAACTATAGCTTTTGTAACCTCACACACCCTTCTTTTCACAATTAATTTTTTTTCTGTATAGATTTTGTTATATTTGATTGGTTTCCAAACTATCTCCATTATATTGACATTCACAATTACAGTGTTCCGGTTTCAATGTTCATTACTATTAGTTATTATTTGAACAATACGTTACATCATATATTTGATTTCTTAATGGTATAAATAAATCTTTATTCCTTTTCATATAAAATTAATGTTTACTAATATTGTGATGATGTCTTAGAAACTTCTAAAACTATTAGTTATTATTTGAATAGTATGTTCATTTATATGTTATTTGTTTTGATGAAAATTTAAAATTTTCACATATGATTAGAGCATTACAACTAATTTAGAATGAGAATGGGTGATGAATCATTAGTAAACATTAACTGTGTTGGGATGTTCTTGATCCTACATACAGGGTCACAGGGTGGAGTCACACTACAATTTAGAGAAATACACCATCATGGAAAGGGGAGTAGTGACTCATTTTAGAGCTATGTATCTTTACAAATTAGTTGCAGCACTGATGTTGGGTAAGTTTTTATTATTTCATCATGTTTCAAACAGATTTTTATTTTAGCATATCCGTTACATATCCACTACGCACATATTAGTTTAACCAGTTATTTCCCAAATTGTTTTTTGTACATTCAACATAAAAATCTTCAGCAGGGGGGCTGTCCAGTAGGGGGGGGGGGGCTGCTATCCAGCAGGGGGGGCTGTCCAGGGGGTTCCAGTAGGGGGGGGGGGGCTGCTGTCCAGCAGGGGGGGGGGGGGGGCTGTCCATGGGGCTCCAGCAGGGGGGTTCTGTCCGGGGGGGGGGGGGGTGCTGTCCAGGGGGTTTCAGTAGGGGGTGGGGGGCTACTGTCTAGGGGGGTCCAACAGGGGGGGATGCTGTCCAGCAGGGGGGCTGTTCAGGGGGGTCCAGTAGGTGGGGGGGGGGGCTTCTTTCCAGGGGGTTTCCAGGGGGGGTGCTGTCCAGGGGGGGTCCAACAGGGGGGTGGGGGGATACTGTCTAGGGGGGTCCAGCAAGGGGGGATTCTGTCCGGGGGGGGGGCTTTTGTAAATTATCCTTTTAGAGTTCTTTCATATTTTTATTTTCATTTATTGAGTCCACTTTTGTCTTTTCTTAATCTATTATGGTAGAAGGTTCTTATTCAATTGAATATTATTTTATAATGATTTGTTTCACATACAGGGATCTCTCATACAACTCAATGACAGGGAACTTACCTCATAGTTTTAGGTCGCTTTCAAGCCTTGGTACACTATAAGAAACTGAGACTTTAGTTAAGATAATTATCATTTTTTAATGTATTTATAGCTTTATTTAGGTATTTATAGATCAATCAATTCACTGGTCTAATTGATGCCCTTGCTGGCGTTCCCCTTGATGATTTGTAAGTTGATGGTATGTTTAAACAACACTTACTTGAATTAAAATCTTTCTAGTTTACATAGTTTTTGTTACCATGTAATTAATCAGATTTTACTGCTTTAGTTTGTATGAATTCTGAGCATCCTTAGTGCAAAGTCTTTAATCTTTTATTTCTTTTATTGATGCTATTAGGAATGTTTCAAACAACCAATTTATTGGAGCTTATTTGTGTATCGTTGTGACATTGTTAGCACTTGGTGGACCACCCTTGTTATATGTATATAGATTGTTACTATTTTATTTATTTTACTTTATATTCACTAACCCAACATATTATGGGATATATTAAAGTAATTATTTTTAGTGAACAACTTAATTTTATGCTCATTTCCCACACATGTATACAGATTGTTACTATTTTATTTATTTTACAGGTCTTGTGTTTTTTTACTTTATATTCACCTCCATTGGGGGGTGCTGGTGTAGGGTGGGGGGGGGGAGGCGGTCTATGGGGAGGGGGGTGTGCATTGAGGAGGGGGCAGGGGGTGGGGTGCAAGGTACAGGGGGGTGGGGCAGGGGAGGTGTGCATGAACAGGGAGTTCAGAAATTTGATTCATGTAAGATGTGGGATGAACGAACGGGCTTTGAAACTCTGGTACAAGGATATACCAAACCAGATGATTTTTATTATTTTTTGAATGAGACATTAAGTGCTTCCAACAGAGGAGAATATTTAGAATTAGGGGGTGGCTCTGGCCTCTGGATGTCACTGTTGTACAAAGGACACACTATGAATCTTCTTGGAGCTTATTTTTTTAGAGTGACTGGGTGAGGGGGATCTGGGAGTTTATGGGACAATTTCTGAATATCAACAGCAGTGGGAACTCCATGTAGGAGATTATTGAGGCCTTGTTCCAAGGGGAGAGCCAGGGGTGGAGGTTATGATTCATTTATGTTTTTTCTTGGATGTGTGTGGGACTATTTGGGATGGTAGGAATAATGTAAGAGAAGGCAAGAGGAATTCCTCAATCTATTTTCAGGTTCAAGTGAAAATGATTGGGGCAGAGTTGGGATGATTATCAAGGGAGGAATTTTTTCTACTACCCTGATAAGATTTCATCCATGGATTTGTATGAATAGTGATTCTTTCCAAGGTAGTCAAGGAAAGGAGGCTTCAATGGAAGCCTCCTGCTATGGGATTATAATTGAATGTGGATGGATCATGTATTCCAGGGGAGATAAGGGGAGGCGGGTTGGTTAAGAACAATAGGGGATTATCATTAAAATTGAATGTGGATGGATCGTGTATTGTGGGGGAGATGAGGGGAGGCGGGTTGGTTCAGAACAATAGGGGCTTGGTGATTCTGTGTTTCAATTCCTTTTACTGAATGGGTACCTCCATTAGGGTAGAGGTGAGTGTGATGAATACATGCCTTATGTTGTGTAATATTTTCAATGAGGAGATTGATGAAGTAGAACCAAACTCAATTGTGTTGGTTCGGCTATTTCCAAAGAAGGTGGTGGTTCCATGGGATTTGGATTACCTTGTATGGGGGGTGCTGGTGCAGGGTGGGGGCAGTCTAGGGGGAGGGGGGTGTGCAGTGAGGAGGGGGCAGGGGGGTGGGGTAGGGGAGGTGTGCAGGAGCAGGGGTGGGGGGTGTTGGTGCAGTCCTCCCAACATCCAGCACGGTGAACCGTGCTGGCTTTTTTTTTTTATGCAGTGGAAAGGCCTATAGCCACGGTTTAAAATCGTGGCTATAGGGCTTTAGCCACAGTAACCGTGGCCTTTATTGGCATCTATATGCCTGACCCTATGGCCAAGGTTTGAAACCGTGGCGATAGGCCTATAGCCACGGTTCAAACCGTGGAAATAGGGCTTTATCCACGGTTCGAACCGTGGCTATAGGGCTATAGCCACATTTTCAAACCGTGGCTATAGGCTCCGACCTATAGCCACGCCAATACCAGCTACGGTTCATGAAACCATGGCTATAGGTTATAGCCACGGTTTAGAACTGTGGCTATAGCCTAAATTTCTAGTAGTGTGTGGAATACAAAACTTATCACATACTTTCATGACGCGTGCTATCAACTTAATGATTACACAAATTACATGCCTTTTCTATCACATGATACGCTTCAATGAAGGTAGAGTAATAACTGTAATATGAATCATAAATGATATTTAGATCCAAACATTACACATAAATTAATTAAACATTAATATATATATTTAAACCCATCACATGGTGTGTCCTATCAACTTAATAACCACATGAAAGTACATGTTGATAAGGTTTGCATAGTATAATAAATTAATTTTAATTCTGTGTAATTTGGTAAAAGTACACAGTGTGTACATTGGAGCTACACTATGTGTATGTTTTCTCACTATCTATTTGTGACACATGCCTCGGTAATCAGTGTGTAACCACACCATGAAAAAAGTTGGAGTACATGATATGTATATTGACTATAAGTCATGTGGTATCTGGGTTACACAATCACCAGTCTGGCAGGCCATGTAAGAAGGTACATGGTTCATCTATGACTTAAGTATTACATGCCATGTATGTAAGTTACATAGCGTGTACTCTAGCTGACCATGGTCCATGTTGGTCTAATAAACATGCGGTGTATAATTAAATGCATCACATGTAATAAATGTACACAACTTGAATTAATTTTGAATTAATTCTTGGTGCATTGAACACTATAACAAGGCATGTACCTCCAGGTTACACGATGTGTACTCTTGTGTTATCAGACCATACTCCTTGGCATATCTGGATAAGATATTCAAATTTATTTTATTCATAAAATTAATCGATTCGATTATATTTACAAGAAATGAAGAGAAAAGCAGATCTCATAATTCAGATTAAAGAATGATTAAACTGAAATTGAATACCAATTACTTATGCATAAATTAATCAATGATATTTAAATAATTATAAATAATTATGTGATTTCTTTGATACCACTTAAAGGTTTTGGGCACAGGAGAAGCGTGTGATGGGTCATTCCCAACATTAATTTTTATCAAGATTGATGATTAATCTGAGATTTATACGATGATAAATGTCGTAATCGATGGAATTGGATAAAATAATATAGATAATGGATAAAATGATAGAACCCAAGTGTAGGATCATCACATATTATTTATAATTAATTTAAGTAATTAAAGAGTTACCTTGTGAGAATTATTTATTCGTTGATAGACCTGACAACGAATCTATGTTGTACCATCATTACATTATAAGAATCAAGAGAATATTCCATCTAGTGGTGATCCACAGGTGTTCCATAAATTTCTGAATGTCGCCATAGAAATATATAGGTGCTAGCTTAACAGATCCTAACGCTTTCATCGTTCACCTTTGATTTCCTCAAGAATCACTTCCAAAGGATTCTTCTTGATCTCTCTAGACTCAAGAGTGGAATGTGGAGGAAGATCTCTCTTCATTCTTGAGAGCATTCTCGAAGAAGGGGGATCTCTAGGGCTTCAATAGGTTTCTCCAAATTTGTTGTGTACTACAAAACAAATGAATTGGCTCTCTTGAAAAATAATATAATTGGGTTTATATACCACTAGGGTTAGAAATAAATAATTTCACAAGTTTCATTTAATATTTATTTAATCCCTACGGAACCCCAAGTTAATAATAATAATAATATTATTTCTCTACATGCACTAAAATTATGAATTAAAATTAAATATTATTTATTAAAATAATATTCAATATATATTATTTCTCACTAGACCATTAAACTCGGTCCTCCATTCCTCTACAGTATTTATCGTAACCTGAATAATGACTATTTACTTAATAAATAAATATCATTGCATTATTCTCTAATAAATAAATAAATATTAGATTACCTAAGTAACAAATAAATATTTATTAAATATTCCTCTCACATAATATTCTCTCAAATAACTAGTGATAGAATATATGTGATCAAGAAAACATGAATAATTATTAAACCATATTCAGGAATAATATTTATTCAAATTAATAAATAATAAATAATAATATACTATTTAAATAAGATTCTGGATACACTTAGTATGTGACCCTCTAGGCCTCTTTCTCAGTGTAATTAGGTGAAGCTACCTAAAATCTAAGGTTAGCATCTATAAATATGCCAAGACACCCATAGAGAAAGAATTTAATGCATCAATGACATAATACCTCATATGGATGTTCACTATGTAATATAATCCCTTCATCACACCAAACATTTTTTTATATTTTCCAAAAGAATCAATTTATAGTTAAGTGAGAACTAAACAAGAAAAACAAAAAGAGGCATCATGCCTAAGGGGATCCACCATTGCATACATGAGCCAGACCAACCCAAACAAACCCAAATAGAAAAAAGCATAAAAACCACAACAATATAGAAGAAAATTTGCATAGGATCCTTCAAAGGAGTATGATCGATGGTGTGGGATTCATAAATAGATCTCTAAAACAAGGAACCACAAGACCGCAAAGCCACCATGGATGATGCAACCAACCAAAAGAGCACTTAAAAAGTTTGACCTTCAACAAAGCCATAAGAACCATCCAAAACATCATGGAATCCATCGAACTTGACCAAATTGGGGTCGTGTGTGAAGGATTATGATGAAATAGCAGATTAAACCAAGAAAATATAGAATAATAGAGGTGTAGAAACCTTGACATCAGTCAACACCATAAACTGGTCCAGTTTGAACCGCTATCATCCATGAATGAACCTACGAGCGTTCCACACCATGGATGCCCACAAACATACTAGGTGTAGATTTTGTGAACTAGAGGATGCCAAATCGATGCCAAATTAGAAGGGGAAGAGACGTGAACACATCAAATCTGAGAAAAGTTCCAAAATTCAAGTGAGGAACCATCGATGAAGAAAGAACAATGGATTGGACTTTATCATCAGAGCTCCAAAATGCTTGCTCGCTGGTGAGAGAGAACATGCCTAACCACTGGGCGGGGGAGAGTCTAGAAGGGATTCTATGGTAGGGGTAGGAGACCATGGTTTACCTCCCTTATGAGACTTCACATGCCACCACACATGGGGTCTATGAGTCTTGAAGGGTAGTGCTCGAGCCATCAACGGTGGTGGCCTCGTGGCGGTGGGATCCGGGAGGGAGGCGACGTCAGATCTGGGTGGTTCCGCGGACAGTGACGCCAAGGAGGGAGGCACAAGATTTATTTAGGCTATATCATTTCCATAAAAGGGCCTAATATATCAACTTATTTTAAATTATGGAAGGGATAAATCCTTTATCACATTATTAATTAATGCAATCTTACTTGTGACGCACCCAACGTATCCTACCTCACTGCAAACATATTTCATCACGGTTTTTATCAATACATCAAATTAAGTGACTTATAATACTCATTAATAATAATCTTAAAGTCTAAGGATCAATATACATGCCATTAGATAGGAACATCCAATGACACATATAAATGTGGATTTCCTACTAGCGAGTCTTGTTCTCATAATTCCTACACTGGATGTTACCAAGGGTGTACACCATGAGAAGGTGCCTCAAAGTCATATGAGTCTCAACCCCTGACAGCCTATATCATTTGTATCCCTTAAATTATTTAATCTAGATATGGAACATATATTTAAGAATATTTTCATGGAACTTCTGGGTTCTCATCATAGTGGGGAACTGTTATGACCTTTTAGTGTGATAGTTACTCTTAGAAAATTATCACATACTATGTCATGTAGAAGAAAAATATTTATGTGATAATGTGTTTATTAATATTCAAAAAACCAAATACAAGTTATCATAAAGTACACAAAAGTTGTTTCTAGGGAACAAACTCTAATAATAACAAGTTTATGCACACTCTATATGCCCAATCTAGAAAAACTAATAAAAACTGACATAAAATAAATAAATGCATAAAAATGGGGGATAAAAAAAGGAAAACAACTAACATGGGTTATAACCTGACACTTGAGGTAAATCTGCCCCTGATCTATCCCACACCAGTGGATTTATAGCATGTGGCTCAACCATCCACATGAAAAACAATGTGGCTACCAGATCTACACAAGAGCTCTAAGAAGTCTAAACACAGAGGTATGAATGTCAGACCCCAGGGCATAACCATATGCATTCACATGAAAAAGTGCATCTACCAGGATATAGGACTCTAATGAAATGATCTAAATGAGATACAAAGTCTCCACACCAAACTCTATAGAAACTGTTATGTCCTAAAAGTCTTATAGAATGAATGAAGCTCAAACATGGGCCTGATAGATGCACCACTAATGGTCTCCATTAGCATGGATCTAATAGATTCACTTCCCTATGGGATATATACACAAAACCATGAGCGGTAATCTTCCATGGTACTAGGATCATAACAAAATACATGATAGTTATATATATAACCTCTAACCAGTGCGCATACTCAACTAGAGGGGGTATACTCATCCAGATCATCCATTAGCTCCCTAAGCTTGTCTAACCACTGCCAGCCAACACATGAGAGAACTAGATAAAAACTCAGGGACAATGCTTAATCAAGGATATCCCAATGGACTCCTCCTAAAACCAAAGTCCTAAGAAGAAACTACCTCAAACATCATGGCCAAAGGGCGACCAAATGCGGCATGATCCAACTCTCTAACTCACCATCCAAACAACTGAACTAGTAGTGCCGATAAACCCTCAGTCAACAAAGAACAAGGCCTCTCTTAGTCCTATAGACCTAATTATCGAAAAAATACCACCATGGGATCTCAACGACCCTCCTAATGGTCAAAACCAAACTCAGGGCTCCCATGGTCCTCATGGTCACAACATAAAGAGATGTCCAACTAGAGACTCTCATGCTGTATCCAAGATCTTGGGCCACGTCCATCAAAAGATCCTCAAATCGGACCAAAGGACATAATAAGAATAAGAAACCCAACAAGGGGTTACTCTATCTCATCCAAATCATGGGACACATATAGTGTGAAAACATCCCAAATGGACCTTAATGGACTCCAATTGATCCTCGATCAACAACATGACCAAAGGGGGAATCCATGAGCAAAGAATGCTAACAAGGGGGTTCTTAACAGTCCCCATAAACACCTCAAGAGTAGGAAACCCCATAAGGTATCCTTATCACAAACAAAAACTTAAAGAAATTCCCACACAATAAAAACCTCACTTGACCTTCCCAGTAAACAACCCATCCATGGGTACTAACTCGCCCATAAGGGCATCCTAAGAAACACCATGCCACACAATAATTCTCAAGAGCCGACCAAGACATCCACTAATTACTCAATTAGTAACCAACCCATAAGGGTATCCTCAAGAGTACCTTAAACTCATCTCAACACCACAATGAAACCCAATCGTAACTGCCATCTCATGGCCTCAACCCAACCTGAAGGCTCTAATAACCCTAATCCTCAAATACAGGATCTAAAACCAAAACTAATATAACCTCAAGAGATCGGTCCCTTCACACATGGGAGAGACAATATATCCTCAAATACACAAATTAATACCACATTTGAATATTTATCTAAAATAAACTCAAACAAAACCAACTTGGCATCCATAATCATTGCTAATTAATGAGCTCACAATCCTCACCTGAGCCTCAAATATCACAACCCAACTCGCAAGAGGATTCTAAAACCAAATCTTAAAGAAATATTCCTACTAAACTTTATTAGTCTACAACACCATCCATATGGCCTCTAAAAACCGAAAGGATTCCACCACTGTGATCTATGTAGAAGATTATCAGAATGGACTACTCACAAGTCCAATTATAACTCCAGGGTGAAAAACTGGAAAAAAAATCCAAGGAAAAAGTACATGAAATGTACTTCAGGTACATGACATGTACCCCCAAATTTCCTCCTTGAATTTTTTCCATTGGACACTTATCATATACTTTTCCAAAGTAAATGATGTGTACCCTACATCTTAGTGTGTAAAACTACATACTATATGCTATGTATTGAACACACACAGTGTGTGTACCATAAATGGTACCTATTTTTATACCCTACATTAGGTATATCCAAGTACCCTATATGGCCATTGGTTATGTATATTTCATAGGCTATGTTCGTGTACCCTACATGGTCATGTGCCCCTGACACTGGGTGTTTGGCCATGCTCTGAGCACACCTCGAGTCTCCCTATACAACGTGTACATTAAATTACATGATGTGTACTCTCAAAAACCCATCTTACTAAAATAATAAGAACATATGACATGTTTTCTCTAAACCACATACCATGTACAAGGGTTATCCTGAATGAAAAAACCCTTAAAATGGCCCAAAACCCCCGATTGTCCTCGATTAAGTCTAAATTGGACCGCAAGGGGTCCCTAAGAATCCAATCAAGGATTAAAAACTTAAAAATGGATAATTTATGGTAAAAAAATAAAAATGGGCCTACCTATAGTAAAAAACCGCTGAATCTTCACACTAGATCCGTGCCACGCACCCACCGAGCCTCGATCTACCTCTGAACGAGCTCCCCAAGTAGTGCCTCCTCTTCCCTATCCCACTTCTATCCCTCTCCCCCTCTCATATATGAAATTATAAAGACCCCAATGGAAATACATGGGAATATAAAGGGAAAAGATATAAAAGAAAAAGGAAAGAAAAGAAAAAAAGGAAGAAAAAAAGAAAAAGATAAAGATAAGAAAAGGGGATGGGCCCGCCCCTAATGTTCGATGTAAGGTAATACCTCACTTAGGAAAAACCCTTCACCTCAGGTGAAACTATGGATATATAATCTCAATAAAATTCTTCATTTAAAATATACCACCAAATGAAAATGCATTAATAAATTAATATTCCATTAATTAAATATTAAATATTCTGTGAAAATTCGCATGACTCAGCTTTCCACCAAACTCCTATCGTAGGGTAGACACCCTATTCTAGGACCAAAAAAGTGGTCACAAAAATTATCCATGATTATATTATAATAGAAATTGTCATTTTTTCCCTGAAACACTTTCAGTAATAATAAGTTCAAATTTCCCCTGCTTTTAAGAACCCGTGACGATGCAAGGAGTCAAAAATATAAAAGATGGATAGAGAGAGAAATGATAGAAGAAGAGCCTTATGAAATTCAATAAAGATATAAAATGGATCAAGGGGAAGAGGAAAAAGAAAAATAATTGAATAATATGAATCTCATTTGCCTTTTGTTGATTGGGAATTGAAGATCACTTGAAAATCTCTTGAAATTGTTTGTTATGGATCGATCAAGAATTTTTTGGTGGGAATTAGTGTTCATAGTTTAGATCTAAGACTCCCTTGATGTCCATTTATAACTTTCATAGATGTTGGGTGATCCTTAGGTCGAGTCAAGCCATTAAAGTGTTGAATCAAGGATTTTAGACCAAAATTTAATGCTCTTTTGACTATTATGTATTAAATCCACTGGCTAGCCAGACAATCCCATTGATTAGCTGGTGAGACTCTCATATCACTCCAGGTTATTGCAGAATCCATCAACTATCCAATGGGCTTAACAGTGTCATAGGTGATTTTGTTTTCTCCACTGAAGATCTAGTGCCTTTTTACTAGATAACCGGTAGGTATAAACCAATTAGGTATTCAAGGAATCCCTCCATATTTATTTTTATTCCATTATTTGTTTCACTACCTTCCTCAGATGATGTTTAAACCCTATAACTAAAATACACTCAAAATAAAGGTTAGAAGCACCTTAAGTGATTATGATCATAAAAATAAATTATTAGTTCAACAATATCTCCCGTTTTATGATAAAAAACACTCATTTAAGATTAAAATAAAATATAAGAGATGAAGAATAAATAGTAAAGAAGAATATATAAAATAGGGAAAATACAAAATATTTAGAAATATCATTTCCATGAATGAAAATGTCACCCCCTTGAATCAAGAACCTTTTATTCCTTTTAAAACTTTCCATTTTAAAATATATCTACTTATTTTTGATATCATCCTTCATTTCATAATTCTTATTTCTCCTTTGATGATGAATCTTCACTCCCTTTTCTTGAAACTTTTCTCCCTTTAAATCAATTTTTTTTTTATTTTTCTTTGAAATTTTAATTTCTCATATACATTAAAATTTTCTCCCCCCTTTTTATTAGAAAAATGACTATACCAATTATCTTTAGATCCTTTTTAAAAAAAATCCTTTAATATCTTTTAAATAGAATTATTTATAATTATATTGAAAATGAGCACAAAGAAAAACAATAAACATAACATCTGGCTAGGTTGTAGTAATGCAAAGAAGACTCTCAATCGTACTTCTACAAATATTATTTTCAATCAGTTTACCGACTTCATCCAATGATAGTTTACAATCTATACACATCAGTGTACTTATTTCCATAGCAAATCCATGTGAAAACACTTTATAAGTTCATTAGTGTATTTTTTTGGATTTTTAAAGTGATATACTTGTTTTGAGAGATTTAAAAACTAATAAATAATTTTAACTCACCCATAAAAACCATTTAAAATTATTTTCTCATAATATTTTAAAATTAATTACTAATAGATTCATTTTTTGATCAAAAAATTACATCATCGATATATATTTGAATAATTTAAAGATCATTTGAAATGTTTTTAGAAATAATATTGAATCTACTTTTCCCATTTTAAAATAATTTGATAAAGGAAAAATTGTTAACATTTTATACCAAGCCCAATGAGATTTTTTTAAACCATATAAAGCCTTAGTTTACTTGAAAATGGAATTCGAAAATTTTGGATTTTCAAAACTAGGTGGGTTTTCAACAATTTTTTTCATAAATAAAACCATTTTAAAAAAACTTTTAACATCTAGTTGAAAAAGTTTAAAATTTTTATGAGTATTTAATACCAACATGATTCTAATGGATTTTTTCCAAGAAATGGGTGTGAAGGTTTCATTATAATCAATACCTTTTTATTTATTATATAATTTTTATATGATTCTCTCTTTGTTACTTGTGATTTTATCTTACTTACATAATCTATTTCTAAAAACTTATTTCACACCAACAGTGGGATGATTGTTACGTCATTCAACAAGAATCCAAACATTATTCTGTTGGAATTGGTTTAACTCTTATTGCATAATAAAAACCCAATTTTATTCATTAATGGAATAATGAAGGTTTTGAGGTTTTAGAAAAGAAATAAAAGAATGACATTCAACTTCATTTAATATATAACTTATAGTATGAGTACCTACTTGAAAATTGTGGATAATAAATTTCCAAGGGATGATCTTAGGATTTTTTAAAGCTTTATGTAAAGGACTAGAAAGAAATTCATATTTTATTTGATCTTTAGGATAATTTGGATCATTCAAAGTAAAATGTTCAATATTATCCACAAAATTTTTGAATTGGGATGAAGTTTTAGGAAGATATTCTTTGAATTCTACATGAATGGATTGTTCAATGGTTTTGGTTATTTTATTGAATACTTGGTAGGATTTATTTGATTTTGATTACCCAAGAAATATCCCTTCAATAGATTTTGGATCAAATTTACCTATGTTTTATTTAGTTTTAATAATATAACATTTACATCTAAACACTTGGAAAAATCTAACTTTTGATTTTCTTCCAAAGTCTATAAGGTTTTTTTTGAGGATGGGTCTTATGAGAACACAATTTATGATATAACAATAAATATTGACCATCTTGGCCCAAAAGTATTGATGGATTTTGAAATCTCTCAAGAGAGATCTTGATATTTCTTGAAGATTTTTATTCTATATTTTAAAAACCCTAATTTGTTTAGGTGTTCTAGGAGTAAAAAAAGTATGGTTATAACCTTGTAAAACACAAAGTTAATCAAACTATTTGTTATCAAACTATCCCCCACGACCACTTAAAATGGAAATTATTTTGTTCCCTTTTTTATTTTTGACCTTCTTGGTAAATCTTATGAAGACTTTACAAGCCTTATTTTTGTGTGCCAAGATAAAAACCCAAGTGAATATTGTATAATCATTGACAATCATAAAGGAATATGATTTGACTCTGATAATTTCAACTTGAGTTGGTCTAAAAAGATCAATGTGAACAAGATCAAAGTCTTTAGAGGTTGATACTTATTTTTTAGGTTTAAAAAAAGTTTTTTTTTGTTGCTTACCAAGTTGTAAAGGTTCAAAAACAACATTATCTTTGAAATATAATTTTGGTAAATCCCATACTAGATGATGTCAATTGAGCTTAACGAGTGTGTGTGTGTACTAAAGTGACTAAGTAATCTATTCCAAATCCAAGACTCGCTATATTGAATGCTTAGAAATTTAACATTTTGATAATAAATAAATTTTAAATTGCTAATATAAACATTTTTAAAATTAAAGCAGTAAACAAAATTTTTCCTTTAAAATTAAAAAATTTACAAGGATCATTTTTGAAAGATATTCTAAAAGCATTTTCACACAATTGTATAATTCTTAGAAAATTATGTCTTAAACCATAAATGAATAAAATATATTTTATAAGTGAGGAATTGAGAAAATTTATTTCACCTATATCAATGATTTTACTTCTATAATTGTCACCGAAAGTTGTATATCCTCCACTAAAATTTTCAAAGTGATTAAATTCAGAGAGTTCACCACACATGTGTCTAGATTATCAACTATCAAAGTACCATGTTTCTTTATAGTATTTAATTTTATACATTTTTCCTATAAAATTAAGAAATTAATCTTTCTTTACCCAGATTTTGGGTCTAAAAATGTTAACTAAGAGGAATTTTAGTGCCCAAATTTGTTTTGAATACAATTTTTGAGATATGAGATGAGATGAAATATGGATACTTTTTGTTCTACAATATAAAGAATTTTTTAAATTTCATTCATAAATTTGATTATTAGTTTTATGAGAATAATTACAAAAATTGTTTTGAGAAACCACCTTTAAAAAACTTATATTTTTGAAAGAACTAACATTATTAAAAAAACCAATTCCAAAATTATTATTTTCATTATATTTTAAACCCAATGTTTTATTTAAATTTTTTTCTCCTTGGGTGAATTTTTTGAGATATTCTTTGAGATAATTTATTGTTAATTATAACTCATGAACATTCAGTTTAACATTAAAATATATAAAAAAATTCATATTTTTTTGATCACATGTCAATCCTTTTATTTAAGAACTTGATTATACTTATTTTTAAGCTCTTTGTACATTGAGTTAAGTTTTCAAAAACCTTGTTCAATTTGATCACAATCATATTTTATATCTTCATAGCTGAGGTGATTAGAATAAGAAGAGGAAGAATAATAATTTCAAGAGGTGAAAGAAGAGCACATAAAGTTTACTTCATTACTAATCTCAACTTTAGCCATGAGACACTTGATGATTTCATCTATTGATTCACTTGAGGAGAGGGAATCATCGCTTGCACTTTAGGTTGAAACCTTGAAGTATTTATTGCTTTTATTATTATTCTACTTGTTTTTATTTTTTATCAAGGGTAATTATGGCCATTTGTGTCCCTTCATTTTTCATTTGAAGCATGTCACATCTTGTTCACTTTGTCCTTCATCTTTTTTGGCATGTTGGTATGATTTATTTATTTTAAATAATTTGTTCATATTCTTTGCTAGATAAGGAATTTCATAACCATCATAAGAGTTATAATTAATTTATTTAAAAGTAATAATAATTTTCTCTTTGACTTATTTGGAATCCTTATAAAATTATCACTTCATTGTGATCTCATAATCCATGATAGATCTGATGAGCTCCTTGACTAGCATGTTCTTTATATCTTTTGACTTTTGGATTGCTATTACTTTGGGAACCCGAGTACTTGGTAGTACCCAAATGATTTTCTTCACAAGAGTTTTTGTAGAAATAGTATCACCAAGATACTTTATTTCATTGAATATGTTAGTAAATTGCATAAAAATATTAGTAATATTTTCATTAGTATATATACTAAAACTTTCAAAATCTAGCATATACATGTCAAATCTAGTATCTTTAAATTTATTTTTTCTTTCATGAGTAACTTCTTAGAGTTTAAAAATTTCATGAGTTTGTATATAAAAATATGATTAAAACCATTTTGGTATAAACCACAATATAGGGTATTCATAGCTTTACCATCTAATTCAAAAGAAAAAATATCATACAGTGTATATTTTTCTTCCTTTTCACTAGTAGGAATACAACCATGTATAATAATTTTTCATACAAGATAACCAATAATTCTAAGAAAAGATAACACATGTGTATTACAATAACTATAGAATAATAACCTTATGAAATACAATAATTGGATCAAATATCTCAAGGTGAAGATATAAAATAAAAATAATTAAAGAAGATGAATCCGAGTTTCCTTTATTGATTGGGAATTGAAAATATCTTACAATTGTTCATTATAGATCGATCTAGAATCATTTGATGGAAATTGGTGTTTTTGGTTTAGATCCAAGCCTCCCTTGATTTCTATTTATAGCCTTCATAGGTGTTGGAGGAGCCTTGGGTCAAGTCAATCCAATAAAGAATTGATTCGAGACTTTTAGACCAACATTTAATGCTTCTTTGACTATTCTGGATTAAAACCACTGGCTAGATGGATGATCACACTGACTAGATAGTGGGACACTTGTAACTCTCCAGGTTTCTTTAGACCCCACTAGGTAGCTAGTGAGATCCACTGGCTAGCTAGTGGGTTTAGCAATGCTGCAAGTGCTTCTGTTTACTCTACTAGTTGGTCAGTGCCTTTGTATTGGGTAGCCAGTGGGTGCAAACTAATTAGGTCTTCAAGGAAACCTTCTATTCTTCTTTTGATTCCATTATTTGTTCCATTGCCTTCCTTAGATGATGTTAAAACACTATAACTAAAATACACTTAAAATAAAATTTAGAAATACCTTAAATGATTGTGATCATAAAAAAAATTAAAGGTTCAACATCCTCTCCTCTATCTTGAAAAAAAATCCCTTCACTGGCTTACTTTCAACATCGATTGCTGATTCTTACTCCTCCTCCTCTGCCCACCTGTGTGAACTATGGTTACCGATACACAACATTGGTTTGGGATTTTCCCCTTCCTACTTTACTTTGAGATCCTTACTCCCTCATGTAGGAATTATATTGAATCTTAATTTTTTGAACGAATCCAAATGAGGATTTTGAGGTGGATAAACCCTAACTAATGGAAAAAAATTGATTATCTTTATTCCTTCTTCTCTAGGAAATCATGAATTTGATTTGGGAGTGAGGAACCCTAACCACACGATAGTGGACCTTTGCAACTCAGTGAGTAAATCACTATAACTTCGTGGATCCAGATGCCACTCAACTAGTGCCCCATACGCAGTTGGCCACATGGCCTCAAGCACATTTCCCCAAACGCCAGAGGCTGCCGACTAGCAGCGAGGGCCTAGGGTGTGATAGTGGGGAAACTATTACCTCATTAGAAGATTGTAACATATCAAAATCAATAATAATACAATAGTGGAAATAGTAAACATCATACAAATAAAATAAATAGCATAAGACTGATATGATAAATAACCAAGCATCGTCCCATACAAAATATGATGCAACATGTTATGTTCTAAGAAAATAGAAAAAATAGGTACACTGCAATGATCCAAAATATATATTCCAAAATATCAAAATAATCAAAGAAAACTAATAAGCATAGAAAGCCTTGGCTCAGTCCTATGCTCTCCTGCTCCTAAGTATCACATCAAGTACCCATAGTAGGTCACTTTACCTAATCAACACCTGAAATCATATAATATGTTTGAGACCAAAATCATGACCCAAATAGGGTGTGAGACTAAATACCGGTAGGAAACCACCCAAGGTCTATTCCAATATATCAGTGGATGTATATAATAGGTAGTATACGATAGTGAAAGTAGTAAACCATAAGGAACTCAAAAGTAAGCACAACATATGTCTCAGAAGATAATGTAACCAAATACAAGTAAAGATTGAATCCAATCTTGTGATTTGGCTTAGAAGACGCATCATTAGTCACTCTATTTCATTATTCAATTCCATTGGATTATATAAATGTCTTGAGGTTTGGCCTAAACCTGACAACCCCCCATATAAAAGTAACCATCAAATCATGACATAATAACCATTTAATCATTTTCCAAAAGAGCCTGACCTAGGTATCACTCAATGGATCCTAGGTTCACTTGACATTTTAAATAAACCTTAATGATCCCAACCACCCTATCAAGGCTCGCACACAGCCCTTACATAATTACCTCTTGATCTCATCCATGGTCTTTTAACTGAGACCCTCATTCACCCAAGGTATACATAAGGTGAAATTAGTCATATGATCCCAACCTTTTCTTTTAACTGAGACTGTGGCTCGCCCATTTCTAATTACCCCTCTTTGTTATATAATTAAAATACATATCAAAAGAAACACATGTGAATTAAACTATCACATGGATTATTATTTAAACAACTCACATGGGCATAGTTCACATAACAAGTATCACATGAAAATTAAACTATTACATGGATTAAGCATCTAATTATCTCACATGGGGAATTCATATTTCATAAGCAGTCCATTTTAATAACCTAATAATGGGAATTAAATTCAAGCTTCTTAGGAATTCTCATCCAAATGACCATTTGAGGGAAAACACACCCATGGGGTGGCCCTAAATCAAGGTTAATAACACTAAACATGCTTTCAAATCATCTAATTAATTACCTAATCATCAATAGGAAATAACATGGTTCATTATTCAATCAAGCGACACACTAAAAGTGGGCATGCAATACTCCGACATATATAATCAACCCAACAATCAACAAAAGGCACAAGAACACCTACCTCGTGTTCATATGATTCTCCTCATCTAGTGTCAACTTTAAAATCGACCTAAATCAGATTAGATATACAAAAATGATCAAAATTATCAACCCACGATAACTAGGTAGATATAAGAAACCAGGATTAAAGGCTCAAAAGTAATCAAGCACTCAATGATAGGGTTTCAACAGATTCGATGGTGTTTGAATCAGGTTTTGTACAACAAAATGGGAGAATAATTCCCATTTGGATTTTTCCTGGGCACGCTGCTCGCTGAAAGAGCTCATTTCTGTCCATCTCCCAAAAACAATGCTACTACCCGATTTAATCAAAAAAGAAAATTACACAACATGTACTTGAAACTACATGCTGTTTCCGTACAATTTATGGCCAGACCATTACATGGCCATGTACTGGGATTATATGGCCTGTAGCCCTCCATACACAACGTGTACCTATAAGTACATGACATGTAGGCCCCAGTCACATCATGTAACAGGCCTATAACCAACTCTTGACCTCTTTCCCCTCATTTTCTCAAGTATAAACTAAAAAGGAAAGATTCGTACCTCAAAGGAAGAACTGGGTTCTTACAAAATTCCCCCCTTAAAGAAATTCGTCCTTGAATTTCCCTTCTAAGGGTAGTGAAGGAACATCAAATAATAACTCCAGTCATTGCAATAAAACATCAGTCTCTCTCTCCTCGGTCCCATCCTACACTCAGCCATGATACCATAACACCCATACTAAAGGAACATATCGGCCATGTAGAACCTTCATGCTACGATCCACAATATGAATGAGATGCTCCTCAAAGGATATATCTTCCTGTAACTCTAATTCCTCAGGCTGAAAGGTGTGAGACAGGTATAAAAAGTAATTTCACAACTAATAAATGCAGAAGATATCATGCATATTCCTGTACCTCTAAGGTAACTATAATCAATAGGAAACCGGCCCGACCCTCTCTAGAATCTGAAATAGACCGACGTATCTCGGCAAAAGCTTACCCTACCTCTTAATACTCTTGTGTCCCAACCTCAGTGCGACACGTAGGAAAACTCAATCCCTAACCTTGAACTCCAAAGTTCATCTGCGGTGATCGGTGTATGATTTATGACAAGACTGTACAGTATCCATCCACTTTCGAATCAACTGAACCAGCTCAGTAGTCTCCTAGACAAGATGAGGTCCCAACATAGCTGCCTCTCCTACCTCCATCCAAAATAGGGGCGATGATATTATTTATCATACAAAGCCTCATATGAAACCATCTGAATAGTATCCTAGAATCTATTGTTGTAGGAAAACTCAATATGGGGTATGTGCATATCCCAAGAACCCCTGAAATCTAGAACGCATGCCCAAAGCATGTCCTCCAGCACCTGAATTGTGTGCTCTTATTGGCCATCTGTTTGAGGGTGGTATGTCATGATCAGAAGCAACTGTGTACCCAAAACCCTCTATAGACCTTTCCAAAAATGAGAAGTAAACCAGGCATCTCTATCTGAAATGATAGAATGTGGGACCCCATGCAGTCATACAATCTCATAGATGTACAACCTCCCAAACTCATCAAAATCGAACGTTTTATTAATCGTTTGGAAATGTTCAACCTTTGTAAGCCTATCAACAACAAACCATACTGAATAATTACTTTGGGGAGACCTCGATAAAACCTTCACAAAATCCATCACGACATCATTCAATTTCCACTCAGGAATGGGTAGCAGCTGTAAAAGTCCGGCTGGTCGCTGATGCTCCGCCTTCACCTGCTGATAGGTGGAATATCTCATGAAAAAACCAGCTATATCTCCCCTCATACCTGGCCACCAGTACCGATGATATAAATCCTGATACATCTTGGTGACACCAGGATGCACTGACCAAACTGAAACATGAAAATCTCACATCATCTCCTCATTCATGTCTACCTAAACCCATACGTGACCCTGTAACCATAGAACCTCATCCTCACATCTGGTCCAACCAGGAGGATAGTCCTCACATGCCACACTCTCTTGTAGAACTAGGCCTTTAGAATTTGATAGCTTTCTCATCATCACTCTGTCCAGTAGGGTAGAGGTAATAACTAAGGATGAAAGAAAAGTCTATCCTTGACTGTCGTGCATCTCTAAGTGCATCTTAGAGAATAATACCATAAGCTTCCACTCACTATTGGCCTATTGCACTACTTGTATCTGATCATCCTACTCAACGAATCGGCTACTGCATTTCCTTTCCTCGATGTGTAGGCAAGCTGAAATTCGAAGGACTTAAGGTATTCCACCCACCTTCACTACCTCAGATTCAGACCACGCTACATAAATATGTACTTGAGACTTTTTTGGTCTATGTACATCACAAAATGCTTTCCCAATAAGTAATTTCTCCAACAATGTAAAGCATGAAAAACCATAGCTAACTCGAGATCATTCATTGGGTAATTCCTCTCATGAGGCCTTAACTACCAAGATTCGTACACAACGACTCGATCACCCTACATAAGAACTGCTCCTAGCCTGATACTTGATGCATTGTAGTACACAGTATAACTCCTGCCTGAATATAGAAAAATCAGTATCGGTGCTGAAGTAAATCTTCTTTTCAACTCCTGAAAGGACATCTCTTAGGAATCTTTCTATACATACTTCACACCCTTTTTAGTTAGGTATGTCAGTGGTGCTACTAAATGTGAGAAGTCCTGTATGAAGTGCCTATAGTAACCAGATAGACCCAAGAAACTTCATATGTTAAAGACGTTCTTGGGATGTTACCAGGAAACTACTTATCTCACCTTCTATGGGTCCACTGATACTCATTTCTCTGAGATGATGTGACCCAGGAAGTGAATCTGATCCAACCAAAAGTGGAACTTTGTGAGCTTAGCATATAACTGATGCTCTCTCAGTTTATTCAAAATGATCTCAAGATGTATGGAATGGTTATGTCGATTATGATAATACATCAAGATATTATTAACGAAAACCACAACAAACGAATCAAGATAAGGATGAAACACTTGGTTCATCAGTTCCATGAAAACTGTTAGTGTGTTCGTGAGACCGAATGACATAAAAAGATACTCATACAGACCATACCTGCTCTAAAAGGATGTGCAAGGTATGTCTGATGGTCTAACACGCAACTGATGATAACCAGATCTCAAATTAATCTTGAAAAACACATAATATCCTCAGATCTAATAGAAGATATCATCAATTCATGGTAGAGGATACCGATTCTTAACTATTAACTGGTTCAGTTTTTGATAATCCACACATAGCCTGAGGGTACCATCTGTCTTTTTTGCAAAAGGACCGATGAACCCCATGGAGAAGTACTGGGTTAGATGAAACCCTTAGACTCCAAATCATCTAACTATCTATTTAGCTCTTTCAACTCCGTTGTAACCATCCTATAAAGAGGAATGGATACCAATGCGGCTCTTGGTACTAGCTCGATAGAGAAATCTACCCCTCTCATTGAAGGTAGGCCTGAAAAGTCATTTGGGAAGATGTCCCTAAAATGATCACCTACTGGAGGGAAATATACCTAACGTTTCTCCTAGTCATCTAGATATAAAATTTCAATCTAGGTTGTCATCACACCCATCCTACAATGCTCAGGTCCAACTCGACTCGCCTAGACATCCCATTCACCCTTGTGTAGAAACGATCCACCTTCTGGTGATGTAAAAATCACCCTACGGCGATAGTAATCGACAAAGGCTTGAAAGGAGGCCAACCGGTCCATTCTGAGAATGAAATCAAATCCTGTAATATCTAAGATGTAGAGGTCCTATACAAAGTGACATCCACCAACCTCAAGGGGCACTTCTTACATTGATGCACACCTGCCATTATAATCCCTAATGAAGTGTCTAACATCATAACATCATCAGAAGTAAAAACATAGAGACCTAGGCTCTCCACAATGGGAATAGATATGAAACTATGTAAATACCCTATATCAAAAAGTTTAGAAGCTAAAACAAAGGTGACTAGAATAGTACCTCTAACAATAGAAGGTTCGAGATCCTACTCCTGTTGGGTCTATTTCACTACATAAGTCTGACCTATACTGCGTCCCTACGACACTACCTAGATACCCTGAGCTGATCCACTATGATGTCTCTGAAAACCTGGAGTCCGTCTACCACGGCTAGGACCACCACCTCACCCTGAGTGGCCTAACATATTCCAGTTCCCTGATTGGCGAGAAGCTGCTGGCCTTGTTCCTAAATGTGGAGTATGTGCAAACCCTCTCTCACTAGATTATGGAGGAAATTTCCTAAAAAAATATTAAAAATGGCCCATCTTTCTGCAAGATCGACACTCAAATGGGTCCATCAAGAAATTTGGTCTAGTATACCCAATTCTTCTACACTAAAAGCACCTCACCTGGCTACCAGAAGATGCATTCTGAGTACTAGATTCGCCATGAGTAAGCTCCAGACAACGCTTCCTGATACTGGTCGAAACAATAACAGATCTCGGTGCCGAACTACCTTGGCTCACACCTCCATATTCCTTCTAATTCCACTCAGTAATCAGTGCTTTGTTCACTATAAAAAATACCATAGTCAGCCAGAATATATTAAACTATGAGCGAATGTCATACCTGAGACCATCCTCGAATCACCTAGTCTTTTATAGATCGTCACCCATCAGAATAGGTTTGAAGTGATGGAGCTCAATAAAGCAGGCAGAGTAATCCATAACTGATAGAGAACCATACTCCAGATGTATAAACTCATAGGCTTTATCATCCCTTAGTGTCTCAGGATAGAATTATTCATAGAATACTATCTGAAAGTATTCCCATTCCATGTCTTGTTGACACTCTGTATGTGTGGTAACATCCCACCACTTCTTGGCAGAATCACACAATATATAATTCGTAAGATTGACCCTACTCTTAGGAGGTGTCTCAATATTCTCAAAGATCAATAACATTGCCTCTAGCCATGAATCTACAACCTATGGCCCACCTTCCCTAAAAAACATGGGCGGATGCTTCTTCTAGAACACTTGTATCAGTTCTGCCATAGATGTGGAAGGATGTGGTTCTCCCTGTAAGGTTTTCATGAACCTCATAAAGTCTTCACATAACTTTGCATCAACACTTGTGTCTAGTATAACATCTGGTACTAAAACTGGCATGACTAGAGGGTCCACTGGTATCCCATGGCCTACCACCTCTGGTGTATGATCATCTTCAATCTCCTGGCACATAATTGGAGGTCGTTGTGGATGCATGAATCTACAAGGTCAAGCACACAACATAGTTTAAGATCATCAAGGTTTATAGTTAAATAGTGAAAGAACTAAACAGGTGAAGAAAACCCTCAAAGATTCCCAAAAGAGGAGTGCACAACATGTAGAAACCATACACGGTGTGTACCCTCAAGCTCATACCCGGGCGCGAACTTCCACCGACCTGGGCATGTAACCATCCCACGTACACAGCATGTTAGAATCGCACACATCGTGTACACAAGTCTCCCCTTCTAGACATGTAATCCCACATAGCTATATTCACACAAGTTCTTCCTGAGTAAGACTACACGGTGTGTACCAAAAGTACACAACTATGTACTTACAAAATCCACCATCCTATGTTCCTTCTCACATGACCGAACGCACAGTCATCTACCACATGACATGTACATAGGGTACATGACATGTACATGAAAAATTTATTTCTTACCAAACATAAGAACACATTGAATGTGTTCATAAGACCACACACTGTGTTGTTTGGGTTTCTGGACAGTAATCCTTAAAAAACTTCCCCAGAACCCCTGTTTTTACACAATAAATAAATGGTGTGCCAAATTATGACCCATGGGGGTCTATAATCCCCATGAATAAAAGTTTAGAATCATATATATCACATAACTACACAATTTCATCTCATAGACGAAACATGATCCACCGAATTCCAATCCAAGTGGGCCCATAACCCATAGGTCAGAGGATTGAAACCTCCCTCTGATACCACTTTGTAATGTCCTGGATCCGGATTCCACTCAACTGGTGCCCCATACTCGGTTTTCCAGATGACCTCAAGCACATTTCCAAAAACACCAGAGGATGCCGACTAGTAGCGAGAGCCTAGGGTGTAATAGAGGGGAAAATATACCCTCATTGGAAGAGTGTAACACAACAGAATCAATAATAATACCATATCAAAAATAGTAAACAAAATACAACTTAAATAAACATTGGAAGACTGATAAGATAAATAACCAAGTATCGTTCCATACAAAAGATGATGCGGCATGTTATGTTCTAAAAAAACAGCCAAAACAGAAATACTATAATGATCCACAATATATGTTCCAAAATCTCAAAAGAAACAAAGAAAACTAAGAAGCATCACAAGTCTCAGCTCGGTCCCATGAACTCCTTCTCCTAAGAATCATATCAAGTACCTGTAGCAGGGCACTTTCCCTAATCAAAAACTACAATAATATAATCTATTTGGGCCCAAAATCATGACCCAAATAGGGTGTGGGACTAAATCCCAGTAAGAAACCACCCAATTTCTGTTCCAATCCATTAGTGGATATATATAACAGGCAATATACAATAGTAAAAGTAGTAAACCAGAAGGTACTCAAAATTAATCACAACAAATGTATCATAAGACAATATAACCAAGTAGAAGTGAAGACCAAATCCAAGCTTATACTTTGGCTTGACAGATGCATCATTAGTCACTACATTTCATTATTCAATTCCATTGGATTATATAAAAGTCTCTAAGTTCATCCTAGGCCCGAAAATCCCCCATATAAAAGTAACCGTCAACTTATGACATAATAATCATTTAATAATTTTCTAAAAGAGCCTAATTTGGGTATCCCTCAATAGATACTAGGTTCACTCAGCATTTTAAATAAGCCTTAATGAGCCCAACCACCCTATCATGGCTTACTCATGACCCTTACATAATTACCTCTTGAGCTCATCCATGGTATTTTAACCAAGACCCTCATTCACCTAGGGTATACATAAGGTGGAATTAGTCACATGAGCCTGACCTTGTCTTTTAATTGAGACCATGGATTTCCTATTTCTAATTACCCCTATTTGTCATATAATTCAAATCCATATCCAAAGAAACATATATGAATTAAACTATCACATGTTTTATCATTTAAACAACTCAAGTGGGCATAGTTCACATAATAAGTATCACATGAAAATTAAACTATTACATGGATTAAACATCTAATTCTCTCACATGGGGAATTTATATCACATAATTAGTGCATTTTAATAACCCAATAATGGGAATTCAAGTCAATCCTCTTAGGTATTCTTGGTCAAATGACCATCTGAGGGAAAACACACCCATGGGGTGGCCCTAAATCAAGGTTTACAACCCTAACAATGCTTTAAAATAATTTAATTAATTAAATATTCATCAATAAGCAATTACAGGGTTCATTATTCAATAAAGAGACACCCTAAAAGTGTGTGCAAGGTACTCTGACATATATAATCAACTCGACAATCAATGAAAGTCACAAGACCACCTACCTCGTGTTCGTATGACTCTTCTCATCCAGTTTCAGATTTTAAATCAACCTAAGTCAGAGTAGATCTACAAAAATGAGAAAAACTTAAACCCACGAGAATTAGGTTGATAGAAGAAATCAGGATGAAAGTCTCAAAAGGAATCGATCACTCACTAAGAGGGTTTCAATGGATTCGATGATGTTCAAATTGGGTTCCGGAAGACAAAACAGGAGAAGAATTCCCGTTTGGATTTTTCTTGGGCACGCTGATTGTTGAAAGAGATCGTTTATATACATATTCCAAAAAATGATTCTACTTACCAATTTAATAAAAAAATAAAATTATATGGCATGTACTTGAAACTAAACACCATGTCCATACAATTTCTGGCCAGACCATTACATGGCCTTGTACTGGGATTACATGGCGTGTAGTCCTCCATACACAACATGTACATATAAGTACATGATGTGTAGGCCCCAGTCACGTCATGTAACAGGCCTGTAACCATCCCTTGACCCCTTTCCCCCCATTTTCTCAAGTATAAACTGAAAAGGAAAGATTTGTACCTCAAATGAAGAATCGGGTTCTTACACTCACTTATTCCTTCTTCTCTAGGAAATGCAAGACCAATGATTTGTGAGAGAAGTCTTAGATATTGAGCTAGCTAGTGGATGATTATCCAATATAAGAATCTATCAACCTTTATTATTTTTCCATCTTTCATAACTAATAAAAAAGTGTTACTTAATTTTTTTTACATTAACAGTCAATCATAAAACATAAGAAGCTAGGTTTGTCTTATCTTCCCAACTAAAAATTATCAATCAACCATATACAGTATATGAAAGTCTATATTTTTTTTCTTATTTTGAATTATTTATATTGTGTTAATTAATTATTTTACACGTCTATTTTTTGTAGATGTCAAATTTTAGATATTTTTCTATAGAATCAAATAGTAATCCAGAGTATGAAAATATTGGATGTTTTGTGAAAAAATCTTGAAGAAGAAAGTTACCTAATGCATAGTCAGAAGAATTAGATCACTTTAAAATAATTATTAATGAAAAATGTGATAGAAAATCCAAATGAAAATATTGTTATGGAGAAATAATCACTGGTTCAAAAAAATGGGACATCATCATTAATAATTCACACGAGTAGTTGTCTTAAATTTCCAAGGATAAAATAAGATGATAATTCTCAAACAAATTTAGTTGTTAGCTTAGAAGGTTATGTATCCTCAGGATCATGGAATTTTAATCAATATTTTATTAGAATTGGTTTTTTAGATATGTCTATCATGGATGAGTTTCCATTTAAGTTTTTGGATGGTAAAAGTTTTAAGCATTTGATGAATCTTGCATGTCCTAAATTTCATGTGCCATCATGATGGAAAATTATTTGATATTGTTATCATATCTATATAGATGAAAATGTTTTGTTAAAATATTCATTGGTTTCTAATTCAAAAGGAGTATCTCTTATCACTTATACTTTTACATCTTTGCAAAAAATAAATTATATAACTCTCACTTCCCATCATGTTGATAATAATTGGATACTGAACAAAAAAATCTTAAAATTTTGTCCTATTTTTAGTCACAAAGGTGTGGTTGTTAGGAATAAAATAGATTAATGCTTTCATTATTGGGGTCTTTAAAGTATTTTTTTCAATTTCTATTGACAATTCTAGTTTAAAAGATGCTACAATTCCCACTTGAAAAAATTTAAGAATGAAAGAACTAGTATTTATAAAGGGAAATATATCTATGTTATATGCATTACTCATATTGTTAATATTATTATGAATAATAGATTAATATATATAAATTATTTAGTGGATCATGTTAGAGGGGTGTTTATGTATGTTAGACAATCACTTGCAAGGATGGTTAAGTTTAAAGAATGTGTTTTAAATGAGAAAATTCAATGCAAGGGTTTATTGTCTTTGGATGTTTGAATGAGATGGAATTAAAATTATTTAATGTTGGAACAAGCTAAAAAATTTAAGAGTATTTGAGGCTTTCAATGATGTTGATACTTTTTTAAAAGTGATTTGTTGATTATAGATGGAATTCTTGACCATAATGATTAGGAAAGAATAATAAGGTTATGTGTTTTTTTAAAAGTTTTATAATCTTACAATTAAAGTTTATGGTTCTTCTTATATTACTAAAAAAAATTTCTTGATGATATTTGTGGGGTGTATGGTATTTTTCATGATTGTAAATTTCACTAGGACGCTATTTTGAGTTCCATTGCAAACAAAATGAAAGTTTGAAAAATATTTGGGGAATATTGAAAAAATGAACATGGTAATTTTTTTCTTTTGTTCTTGATCTAGGTAAGAAACTTTATTATTTGGAATTTTGTTTTTTGAAAATGTACTCCATGGATCAAAGTTCAATGATGATGAAAAAAGTGAAATATTATTTAGTCAAGTTTTTCTTTGAATATAAAAAAATGGTTTACCTTTAATGGGAGCCTAACCAAGATATTGGAAGTTCAAGTAATGCCAATCAAACTATTCAGATTCGAGGATTGAATGTTGAGTTTAAACTTGGATATTTGGATGAATCATAGGCTACCATGAATGAGTTTAATAGATATAATATGGAAGTAATAAAGGTGAAAACAATTAGAGTTAGAGAAATTTTTGAGTGAGGACTTTTATATTTTTTAAAAAAGGGTTGAATTTTTTGTTCTGTTATGGTGAAAAAACCAATCATCCAAGATTTACGATTCTTTCTCATTTGGTAGAAAATGTATTGGCCATTACAGTATCAAAAATTTCATCTAGATATACTTTTATCATGGGATGTCATGTGTTGGATCTATATAGAAGTTCATTAACTTCTAAACCTATGTAATCCCTAATATGTGTTCAATATTGGTTGGAAAAAACATCTCACTACAAATCTATCGACTTTTAGGATGGAAATTCACTACTTAGGAAAATTTATTTAGGTAAAATTTATATTAATTTTTATTATTATTACATTCTTTAAAAAATTTCCATGTATTCAAGAATAATGGTTTTCTTAATTCTTTTTAGATCTATCCAATATTGCATTAGATCTAGTTTTTGAGTAGAAAACATCTCAACTTAAGGTAATTCCACCCTTCATTATTATTATTATTATGATCATCATCAATATAAGAGATATTGTTTCTAGTACAATTTTATATAATTTGGTACTTTCTAGGATTGAAGTAATTTATTATGATTTATTCATTTATAATACCAAGAAAATCACTTATATAATATGTGGTCAAGTTTTGTATCTTAAATTAATGTTTATTGACATTCTGTTTTAATTCTATTCAATATAATTAACTAATTTTTCATTTTTCAATTTTATTTATTGATTCCTTGAAGTTTCAAATGTCTATTTGGTTTATTGAATCATTGATTTAATATCATGGATGTTTAATTTGGATATGTTTTAGTTCATGTTTAGAACTAAAATTGTTTTTTTACCTTTTGTTAATATTGTAAATTGTAATAGTTTTCCATTGTTATTATCATAAATGTTAAAGTTATTAGTTATTTTTTTATGAAATTATGACAAATATATTGCGGTACCTCTATTTTTATAATTTTATTTTTTTATATTTTTTATCATTGGACTTCACAAAATTGAGAATTGAAGTTGGGTTGGGATCAAATTGATATTTTTTATCAGAATGATTTAAAAATTTGTTTGATATTCAATTTGTATTATATATATATATATATATATTTTATGACTTAAATATTTTTCTATTAATGAGTTAGATGTAGGGATAGATGGTGGGTTTCCCTTGAGATATCATTGCTTTTTATATTTAGTGGGTTGATTTTATTTGACATGCTAGGTTTATTTCTTTTGTTCTATAGGAGGAGTGTTGTTGGGAGGAGTGATGTTAGGTTTCTTTTGTTCTAAAGTAGTACTGATAGGTTTATTGTTTAACCGAAGGAGTGCTACTTGGATGGTGCATAGTGTCACTATCCAAAAATTATTATAATACTAAAGGTTTTTTTAAAACTGGACTATTATGAAGTTTGTTAAATGGTTAATTCAGTAATTTAGGTTATTTGAAAATTGTATCAGTTTATTTGGTTTTGGTTAATTAAGTTTTCATTTTTTGGTCGGTCAGTTTGATTATTAGAAAATATAAATTTGGTTAAGTTGGTTTTGTAAAAAAACCAAACTAATTTAACCGAATCAACCATTTTCTCATCCCTAGTAATATATGGAGTTCATCGAGGTACATTAAAATGTTTCACATCTCAAGAGTAAATTTACTATCACTAAATTATTAGTATAAACTCATTAGAGAGTAACCTTTGAGGAGGATTTGGAATCAAGTGAATATTGAAATATAATTTAACACATCAATAAATATTCTCTGATGCTTATAAATGAAAATGAGTGAAACCTCAATCTATGAGAGGGATTTAGAGCTCCTAAGAATTGATAAAATTGATTTTTCCATCCAATGAAGATTCTATTAATCACTCATATAAGGCATCACACTCTTTGAAATTGGGTAAGCACATATTATGGAAAAGCATGACTTTTCTAAATTTAATATTATATATAGGATCACACACAATCAAATATGTTGGGGATATGTGTGGGTAATGGTATGGACTTTTCTTGAATGGTTGTATATGGAGTGTTGGTTGGAGAAATATGGAAAGAGGGTGGGGGGTGAATTTCCCTTTTTAAAAAATGTAAAGTGAAAACAAAGAATAAAGTAAAAAATCAATTAATAGATAGTTGATAAATTTTATTTGAGTTTATAAAGATAATATTGTTGGATTTGGTTCCCTAGAACCAACTTATTTGTACTTTATGATAAACATGTATTCATTGGATGGATATTAATAAACTCCTTATCATATCATGATTGATATTCTTCATGACTTTATATGTGTTAATGTCTACCTATCTCACTAAAAGGTCATAGTGGATCCCTACTATGATGAGAACCTGGAAGTTCCATGACACTATTCTTGAATATATGTTCTATAGCTAGATGATATCATTTTAAGGGACACAAATGATAAAGGCCATCGGGGGTGGAGACTCATAGGACTTTTATTCACCTTCTCATGGTGTACGCTCTTAGTAATGTCTAGGAGGATATTATGAGAACGAGACCCACTAATAGGAAATCCACATTTATAAGTTTCATTGGATGTTCCTATCTACAGATGTGTATATTGGTCCTTAAATATTAAGATTATTATTAATGGATATTATGAATCACACACTTAGATGTATTGACAAAAATCATGATGACATATGTTCGCAGTGAGGTAGGATATATTGGGTGCGTCACGAGTACTACTACATTAAGGAATAATGCAAGAAAGGATTTTCCCTTATATTCCATAATATAAGTTAATATCTCAGACCCTTTGATGGAAATGATATAGCCTAAATAAATCCATGGCCATGGTGTTCTATAGGCAAGTTTAATTTTTAGGAAGTCAAAGAATGAGAAATTGAGCACATGGGTTTATGGCACTTTCATGCAACCCACTTGATTAGATATATCATGAAAAATGAATTATATTACATGGTAAATGTTCGTAAGAGGTGACATGTCATTGCAATATTAAGTTCTTTTTCTATGGGTTCCTTGGCATGTTTCTAGACACTAACTCTGGACTTTAGGTTGCTCCGCCTTATTCCACTAAGAAAGAGGCTTAGAGGGTCATGCACGAAGTGTATCTAGTATCTCAGTTAAATAATATATTATTTATTATTTAACAATTTGAATAAAGATTATTCCAAATTGTGGTTTAATAATTATTCATAGATGCTTGATTGCATTTATTTTGACACTAGTTATTTGAGAGAATATATTGTGGGAGGAATAATTAATAGATATTTATTTGCTATTTAGTCAATATAATATTTATATATTCATTGGAGAATAATGCAGTGACATTTATTTAATAAATAAATAGTCATTATTTAAGGTTCAATAAATATGGTTGATGATTGGTGGACCAAGTTAATGGTCCAGTGAGAAATAATAATATTGAATATTATTTGATTAAATAATATTTAAATTTTTTAGGAAGGTGGTGCCTCAGTCAAAGACCAAGGCACAATTTATTGAATAGAGAAAAAAGAGGATTTCATGAGTCTGAATGATGGAATATTATTACAATCTTTCTTAAAAAGAGGAATCAAATCACCAGGAAAATCATCCCAATTAAATAATATTTAATTACAACTCGCAAGATAAGTGCATGTTAATAAATAATAATGTTGCTGTTATTATTTAACATGGGGTTTCACTAGGATTAATACAATAATTAAGGTACTTGTGAAAATTATTTATTATCACCCTAGTAAATTAAATACCTAGTTATATTATTCTCTTATTAGATAAGCGCTAGCCAAGTGATGCCAATTGGGGCTGTGCACAACATTTGGAGAAAACCTCTCAAGCCTAGAGAGTTCTTCCCTCTCTAAGAAGGCTCTCAAGAATGAGAGTGATCCTATCTATTGGATCAAGGAGAACACTTTGGAAGTGGTTCTCAAGGCGATCAGAGGTATACGTCACAACAATGAAGATCTTCCATGCTAGCACTTAGAGACTCCTTTGACGACATCCAGAGATATGTGGAACACATGTGGATCACCACTAGAGGAATTCTACACTTGGATTCTATAACACAATGATGGCGTACTGTAGATCTGTGGTGGGACTCATCAATGAAGAAAGAATCACCTTGGAGGAAATTCTTATCTAATTAAATTAATTATAAACAAAATATGTTGATCCTCTCTCTTGGTTTCATGTTTCTATTCTTATTTGTCTAAATCCTTGATTCAATTATGTGGATACGTGCATTCATCATCGTATTGGTTCTATATTGATCATCGATTACTATAAAATTAAAGTTGGGCACCGTCCCTCCACGCTTCCTCTACACCTAGAACCTATAAGTGGTATCAGAGAAGGCATATTATTGTTTATAATTATTTAAATAATTTGTTGATGATTTACACTTTAATAATTTAGTTTGTTAATTCAAGTTTAATCATTCCATTTTAATATGAATGTTGAGATTTGTTCTTCCTCTATCATTTCTCACAGATCTAACAGAAATGATTAATTTTATGATTAAAATTAAATAAAGGAACTCATCCGGTGGTTCCAAGGGTTTTGTCCAGGTAACACAGTAGTACAGACCATGTAGTCGGATCTACACGTCATGTAGTTGTGTTCAGGGCATGAGGAGTAGTTAGAAAATTAATCAAGTTGTGTACATTTATGAAATGCAGTGTAGTTAATTCTTACACCACATGTTGACCAAGATAGACTGGCACATGGTCAGCTAGACTAAATGTCATGTGGCCCACTGGACACAACGTGTAGTCCCTTTCAGGTCAAGGTTGGGCTGTGTATCCCATACACGAATTAGCTGACCGGTGACCATGAAACATGGAGTCAATATGTCATGTGGCCTATTGGACATGTTGTATACTCTGAAATTTTCTTAGTATGCCTCACATTCCGAGTCCCTAGGCGTGTACTTCAGATGGATGGTGAAGGTAGTACACGCTGTGTAGATCAGATCTATACATCGTGTACTTTACCAAATTATGCATAATTAAAACTTTAATATTTGTATAATTTTTAAATATTTATATCATGTATAAGTTGCATTATAGGTTCTTACTCTAAGTGCATTGAAGCATAACACATGGCTGAAAAGTCATGTAATTTGTGTAATCATCTATGAAGTACATTTCATGAAAGTACGCAATAAGTCGTGTATACCATATGTCACAAGAGTAAAACAATATACGATCATAATAAATTTTAGGTAGGTTTAGACAGGTATTCACTAGGTTACCTCCAAGGTAAAAGTTATGTACAAGGTTAATTTTAAATGAATTCTAATTTGTTTAAAATTACAATGGCTGAGAATATCAAGGAAATTCAGAAAAGGATTAAGATAAAAGTATTGATTAATTAAAGATAATAATTAATCGATTTGAGCGTGATTTATCTTAAATAAGAATGATTAAAGAATTGAATTATCATTTTATTAAATGTGTAAATTCATTGCATGCAAGTGGATGATCATGATCTAGACCAGACCTTTGTATGTGATTGATTTCATTTTAATTTATTATTAAATTAAATTGATGGAATGCATTCATTCTCTCCTCATTAATACATAGGGTCTGAGTTCCCATGGTTTCTTTTATGTAAAACCCATTTTACCCCTCACTTGTGTGTGAGTAAAAGAATATGAAATTTATGGAGCTCCCAAGCTTGTGGAGGTGGTTCAAGTTAGAATCCGAGACAAAACCAATACAAGGAGATACAAAGCTGGACAGGTGGAAAGCTATAAACATGAACCTAATTAGTTCAAGGTGTTTCTCCCCAAGGTCAGCGATTATTTTATCAACTACTAGATAAAATAACCATTATAAAAAGCTCATGATCATACCCTTTATTTTATTTCTATCAGTTGTATGGTTATTCATTATGGATGTTTTGTCGCAATCACATAATTATTGAATTAAAAAGCATGCAAGATGGAATTAAAATAATCTGGATTATGTGTAAATATTATATAATACATGGTTAATCACTTAATCTTATCCCACTTAATATTAACAAGCATGTGAAAAGATAATAAATGGAAATTTATGCATAAAGGATAAAATCCCTCAATAAAATATTAATCCGGCATAACCTTCCATTACTTCAGTTAGAATCAAACCATAGTTCAAAGTACTTGACTAGCCAAAGTTGGGGTCCTTTCAATTATAAAGGAATTATAATTTTAGGTTTTGGGTAGACTTGACTTAGTTTACATCAAGGGTTGACTTCCAAAGTAGGACTTGGTGTAACTGAGAGGCAAAGGTTGAGAAAATCTAAAATTAAGTATTTCAGGATTAGGGATTCCACTCAACAGATCAAGGATCTACGAGTTAATGCAGTTGGAATTTGGAATGCTTACCTAAAACCTTTCAAACTATTTGAACAACCAAAGTTGGGGTAATGTGAATGGAAATATGGATCCTTTCTGCTAGAATGTTCAAGAAACAAGATATTCTGAAGCTAATGGTAAGGTATATTGGGTTTCGATAAAATAGTGGGAGACTAATGAATATTTATTTATTTATTTGTCTTCATTTATCAGATAAAGTACTAAAACTATATTCAACTTATTTTTAGAAACAAAATTAAAAATTAAATCAAACATATCATTGCTATCCATACTCGAGAAGGAAAAACTTCTCACCGACACTAATTTCTAGGAGTGGCAAAGGCATCTTCGGGTCATCCTTCTCCATGAAAGGAAACTATATGTGCTGGAAGAACCTTTACCAGTTGTTCCTGGAAATGAGGCGAGTGATAAGGAGTTCTCTATGTGTGAGAAACATCTGAACAAATCTATGGATTTTCAGTGCCTCATGCTATCATCCATGACCAATGAGCTCTTAAAGCAACATGTGGGAATGGATTCTTATAGCATGATGTCTCACCTTTGGGATATTTATCAATAGAAGGCAAGAAAAGAGAGTTATGAGATATCCAATGCTTTGTTCACCACTAATCTTGGAGAGTCTATGCCAGCTGGTCCACATGTAGTCAAGCTTATTGGCTGCATTGAGCATCTGAACATCTTAGGGATTAAATTCCCAAATGAGTTGCGTACAAATCTCATACTATCATCACTTCCCAAGACCTTATCTAGTTTTATTTTGAATTATAATATGAGAAATAATGAGAAGAGTCTATTAGAACTTATTACTTTAATTCTACAAGTGGATAAGGACATGGGGCATGAAAAACCCATAGTCCTTATGATGAATAGGAATAGGAAGGACAAGACATAGGGGCCTAAGACTTATAAATAGTCTAAATCTCCTGAGTGATGTCTGACAAAGAAGAAGAATATCCAAAGGCAAGACAAGGAAAAGGAGATAATATGCTTTTCATGTGGCAAGTCAAGCCATTGGAAGAGGAACTGCACCCAGAGGAAAGGGGAAGCAAAATGTGCATTCATTATTGAGTGCAATCTTTCCATTTCTACACATTGGGTATCTGATATAGCTTGTGGTGCTCATATCTATATTCAAATGCAGGAACCAAGTAGATTCCTGAAAATTTCTAGAGGGGAGGTGGATCTACAAGCTGCCAATGGTACGAGGCTAGATGCTCTTTCCATTAGTGACCACCACCTCACATTGCCAATGAAAATGATTTTGGTTTTACATGGATGTTATTATGTACCTAGTGCTACCAAAACATAATTTATGTATCAAGTTTTGGATACAAATGGGTTTATTTTCAAGTTTGGAAATAAAAGTTATTTATTTTATAAGGAAAACACATGTTATGGTATGACACATTTAAATAACGGTCTGTATGTATTAAATTATGAAAACCAAGTGTTGGAAATTGATAAAGAATCAAGTTAACATAACTCATATAACACCTAGTTGTGGCATCACTATCTTGGTCATGTAAATGAGAAGTATTTGAAAAATCTCTATCAATATGGTTATTTAGACTCTTTTGATCTAAAATCACTTGATAAATGTCACACTTGTTTATAAGGGAAAATGACCAAAATACCACTTGGAAGACAGGGTGAAAGGGCCACAGAGCTTCTAGGATTGGTACAAAATGATGTGTATGGACCATTTCCAGTATAATCTAGAGGTGGATATTCTTACTTAATAACTTTACTAATGACTTGAGTAGATATGAATATATTTACTTGATGAGGTATAAGTCTGAGTCCTTTGAGAAATTCAAGGAATTCAAGAATGAAGTAGAGAATAAGATTGGTAAGAAGATAAATAATATTCGATTGGATCAAGGTAGAGAATATATTAACCAAGAGTTCATTTAATTTTTGTAGGATTTTGGGATTCCATCTCAACTCAATCCACCTTATACACCACAGTGGAATGGTGTTAGTGAAGGGAGGAACTATACCTTGTTGGACATGGTAAGGTTGATATTATATTATACTTTTATAGATATGAATTACAAAATGTGGCATACACATTAAACCAAGTACCAAATAAGTCATAAAATGGAATTCCCTTCGAGTTATAGAGTGGAAAAAAACCCATTTTTTCGTATACACATGTATTGGGATGCGAGGCATTTGTTAAGGCTTTATCAGGAAACAAACTAGCACCCCGAGGTACGAGGTGTGTCTTTATAGGGTATCCTAAGGAAACAAAGGGATACTATCTATACAAACCATCATAAAATAAAGTAATAATCACTAGACAAGATGTCTTTCTTGAGATGGAGCACATACTCAAAAAGGATAGTGGGAGAAATATTGACTTCGATGAAGTTGATACTCAATATACACATGAGTTTGTACAAGAAAAATTTCCACATGCCCCCATGGAAGAAGTAGTTCATGAAACACACGTACTACATAGGATATAAAGATAGGTAAGGGAACCAGAGAGATATGGTTTTCTAGTCACCGGGGATGGTGACTCATTATTGTTGGAAAATGATGAACCTCTCTCCTACAAAGAGGCAGTAGAGAGCTCATAAGCTGCAAGATGGCTAGAAGCTATGAATTATGATATGGATTCCATGTATTAGAACCGAGTTTGGGTTTTGGTTTATACTCTAGTTGATGTAAATCCCATTGGTTGTAAATGGGTATTCAAGAAGAAACTGGACATGGAAGGTAAATTGAGTACCTATAAAGCAAGGCTAGTGGATAAAGGTTTTAAACAGTGTCAAGGAATTGACTATGATGAAACCTTTTCTATAGTTTCCATGTTTAAATCCATAATAATCATAATTTATATAGAATCTTATCATGAATATGATATTTGGCAGATGGATGTCAAAACTGCATTCCTTAACGGGAACCTTCAGGAAGATGTCTATATGACACAACCAGAAGAGTTTGTGACACCAGGTGATGCCAAAAGGGTTTTTAAGTTGTAGAGGTCCATTTTTGGATTGAAGAAAGCATCCAAGTCATTGAATATTTGATTCGATGAATACATATGGTAATTTGGTTTCATTAAGAATGAATGTGAGCCATATGTTTACAAAAGGTTTAATGGGAATGCGGTTGTTATCCTAGTAGTATATGCTGATGATATATTACTTATTAGAAATGACATACCAGTCTTATAATCTATTAAGGACTAGTTGAACAAGTGATTATCCTTGAAGTACTTAGGATAATCTTCCTACATTATAGGGATCAATATCATTTGTGATAGATCTAAGAGGCCTCTTGGACTAAGTCAAAGTACATATATTGACCATATACTAAAGAGATTTAGTATGGAAAAATCCAAGAGGGGATTGGTTCAAATGTCACATGGTTTACATATTTCTAAGAAATGTGTCCGCATACACAACATGAGAAAGATAGAATGAGTAAGATCCCATATACTTCAGTGATGGGTTCTATCATTTATGCCATGTTATGTACTAAACTTGATGTTTCCTATTCACGAAGCATGGTAGGTAGATATCAAGAAGATCTAGGAGAAAAACATTGGAATTTTGTTAAGACTATCCATAAGTATCAGAGAATAACTAAGGATATGTTCTTGGTGTATGGAGGAGACACGGAGCTTGTCATTAGAGGGTATGCTGATGCTGGTTTTCAGACAGATCAGAATGATCTGAAGTCACAATCGGGATATGTTTTTTTTCTCAACAGAGGATCTATGAGCTAGAAGAGTTTAGAGAAGCTAGTTTTCACTGATTCTACAGCAAAGTCCGAGTATATAGCGACTTATGATGAAGCCAAAGAATCCATATAGATTTATAACTTTTTTTCAGGAGCTTGATGCGGTACTTATAAGTAAAGACCGTATCACATTGTATTGTGATAATACTATAGTTGTGGTTCTTACAAAAGAGATAAGGTCACATCAACAAACAAAGCACATAATCTAGAAGTATCACCTCTTGAGGTATTTCTATAAAATGTGTGAAGTTTGAGTAAGAAGGGTATCCACAGAAGAGAATGTGGAAGATCCCTTGACTAAAGTCATATCTCAACAGAAGTATGAATATCACATGAGAGCTAGCAGACTAAAGATTGTTAGCAGTTGTCTCTAGTATAAGTGGGATTCTGTTGGAGTTGGTCCCTTAAAACCAACTTATTTTTACTTTATTATAAACATGTACTCATTGGATGGATAGTAAAAAACTCATTATCATATCATGATTTTTATTCTGTATGACATTGTATGTGATAATGTCCTAAGAGTAGCTGTCACACTAAAAGGTCATAGAGAATCCCTACTATGATGAGAACCCGGAAGTGCCATGACACTATTCTTGAATATATGTTTTATATCCAGATGATATCATTTTAAGGGACATAAATGATATAATATATCAGGGATAGAGACTCATAGGACTTTGAGGAATCTTCTCATGGTGTAATCCCTTGGTAATCTCTGGGAGGATATTATGAGAACGAGACCCGCCGGTAGGAAATACACATTTATAAGTGTCATTGGATGTTCCTATTTGTAGGCTTGTGTATTGGTCCTTAGACTTTAATATTATTATTAATGGTTATTATGACTTGCACACTTAAATGTATTGGCAAAAACCATGATGACATATGTTCACGACGAGGTAGGATATGTTGGGTGCATCACAAGTAATATTGCATTAATAAATAATGCGAGAAAAGATTTTTCCCTTCTGTTCCATAATGGAAGTTGATATCTAATACCCTTTTATAGAAATTATATAGCCTAAATAAATCCATAACCATGGTGTTCTATAGGCAAGTTTAATTTCCAGGAAGTTAAAGAAAAATCGAGCACATGGGTTGATGACACTTGCATGCAACCTGCTTGATTGGAGATATCATGATAAAGGGATTATATTACATTGTAAGCATTCGTATGAGGTGACATGTTAATGAGGCATTAAATTTTTTATCTATGGGTGCCTTGGCATGTTTCTAGATGCTAACCTTGGACTTTAGGCTGTTCCACCTAATGCCACAGAGAAAGAGGCCTAGAGGTCCACACACTAAATAATATATTATTTATTATTTAACAAGTTGAATAAAGATTATTCCCGGTTGTGGTTTAATAATTATTCATAGATGCCTAATCACATTTATTTTGACACTAGTTATTCGAGAGAATATATTATGGGTAGAATAATTAATAAATATTTATTTTTTATTTAGTGAATATAATATTTATATATTCATTAGAGAATAATGAAGTGATATTTATTTAATAAATAAATAATCACTATTAAAGGTTCAATAAATATGGAGGAGGATTGGTGGACAGAGTTAATGTTCCATTAAGAAATAATAATATTGAATATTATTTGATTAAATAATATTTAATTATAACTCGCAAGATAAGCGCATGTCGAGAAATAATAATATTGCTATTATTATTTGACATGGGTTTTTTCTAGGATTAATAAAATAATTAAGGTTCTTGTGAAAATTATTTATTATTACCCTAGTTAATTAAATACCTGATTATATTATTCTCTCATTATCCAAGCACTATAAAAGTGATGCTAATTGGGGTTGTGAAAAACATTTGGAGAAAACCTCTCAAGCCTAAAGAGTTCTTCCCTCTCAAAGAATTATCTCAAGAACAAGAGCGTTCCTCCTCCACTGGATCAAAGAGAACACTTTGGAAGCAGTTCTCAAGGTGATCGAAGGAGGAAATCACAAGCACAAGGATCTTCTGTGCTAACACTCAGAGACTCCTTCAACGATGTCCAGAGATACATGGAACACATGTAGATCGCCACTAGAGGAATCCTACACTTTGATTCTACAACGCAACGACGGTGTACTGCAGATCTGTGGATGAACACATCAGCAAAGAAAGAATCACATTAGAGGTAATTATTATTTAATTAAATTAATTATAATCAAAATATGTTGATCCTCTCTCTTAGTTTCAGGTTTCTATTCTTCTTTGTCTAAATCCTTGATTCAATTCCTTGGATATTGGCGTTCATCATCGTATTGTTCCCGGATTGATCATCAATATTGAAAAAAATTAAAGTTGGGCATCATCCCTCCAGTGCTTCTGCTGTGCCCAGAACCTACAAATATCACATTAATTTTAGTGTGGAAATGATTGAATTAAATTTATGTGAGTATGTTAATCGATGTTAAATGATGTAAATCAGAAAAGTAAATAGAGGAAAAACACAATTGATAAGGAGTTTGAATGAACCTTAATGTGAGCCGCCACATCCCCAACCCTTAACTCAAGAGGTATATTGTATAAATACCTTGATCTCAATAGTGATCAAGAAACCCTTCCCTCACAATTTTGGTTTGTGAGCACCCTATTGAGCTTCACTATTATCCAAGGAACCCATCCCTCACTTTTGTAGAGTGAGAACCATTGGAGATATGTGGTTGAGAATAGAGAGAATTGATTTAGGAAAACCCATTAAAAATCCACTAAAAAATATCTTATATGGATGAATATAATAAAGGATGATAGATTTTAAAGGACAGTTGAGATCCTTTGAAGAAATTAAGAACTTGAAATTGGATCCTTTTAGAGTACTAAGAATTCTAGCACTTCATTATCGACTAAAATTAAGAGAGCATTGAACAATTTTATTATATATATCCAAGCACCTAAGGCCACTATTTATATCCTTAAAAATATTAAGAAAACTTCTATAATTCATTGGGTAATAATGGAGTTATTGAAAACCAAATTTAATGAGGTTTGACCATCATTAAAAGTAGCTCGACCATTGACACGACTAACACCATGACCTGATGCACTATTCTTGGGAATTTTGGCATGAAACCCTACCTTTACACCATGTTCAGGGTTTACCAAACCCTAGTGAAGGTCTACCATGCCCTGACACTAGCTATTTTGGGAAGATTGCATGCAACTTTAAAAATAAGCTCCTCCACTTGAATGAATGATCCTTTATGGTCCTTCTAATCTTCTTCCAAGGCTCCAAAATTTTCAATAAGACATCTTTAAGGATATTTTAAGGCTCTTTAAACAATATAACATGATTTCATCAAATCTTACTGTGTATTACTCATATTAAATCAGTAGTAACATAGGCGATTGTTTATGATCATGAAACCACTATGAGAGAGAGAGATGTACAACAATATCCAAAATTTTTATGATCACAAACACTTAACATAAAAATAAATATTAAATGTAAATAAATAATAAAAAAGATATAAATATAAAAATAAATCTGAGATATTATAGATATATTCAATGAGCTCAAAAATTAACCAAAAAATGCTATAAACAAGAGATATACATTTATCACAGACTTTAATAACCCCCCTTATAAAATAATTAAGCACTAAATTTATAGTTTTTCAAGAATGTATTAATTTTTATGAAAATCCACCTTTGTGAAAAAATTATCCCAAAAACCCCCTCATAAATTTCTCCTCCTTTGTGATTATCAAAATGAAACACAATGAGAAGAAGAATTTGAAGATAAAAACAAGGGAAATTTTGAAAAATCAAAATGAATTTTGAAAATAAAGTTTTAAGTGAGAAAATATTTTGAAAACACATATTAACTTCCACACTCCATAAATAATATGATTATCAGAGATAAGGAAGAAAAAAAATAGTGGATAAAAATAAAAAAAAAATAAAAAAAAAGTGAATGTGAAGCATTGAAAACAATTCTTAACTTCAAAAATCTCTAAATAATAAGTTCATTAGAGAGAAATAGTGTAAAGTTAAAAGAATAAAGGTATAAGAGGAAAAATAATATAATTTAAAAGAATAAGAGGAGTGAAAAAGAGGAGGAAAAAGAGAAAAATAAAATAAAATAAAGAAAATAAAAATCCTACATATGTTTTCCATGACACAATTTTCTTCAAGGGATGGTTTACCTTCATTGATTGATTTATCCATTAAAAGAGCTTATAGAAGTAATTATTTTTAAGTAAATCATACTTTTAAATATTTTTTTGAATTAAACTTAGTCAAATAAAACATAAGATAAATGTTAGAGAGAAAAGTATATAAAATATTTTTCTCATCGTTAATCTTATTTAAGAGACATAAAAACAAACTTTTGAAAAATAATAGAGCATATATTAAGTTACTCATATTAATTTAAATATAATAATAATAAAATATTTTAAAATTAATGGTACTAAATTTATTTTTATAATAAATATTAATATTGTAAAATGTACTTATTTTTTTGGATATGTGATTTTAAAATATTGAAAAAGAGAAAATAGTTTGAAAAGTAATAAATAATTAATTTTGAAAATAAAAGACCCTTCTTAAGAAAATTTTTATAATTAAAGAGATAAATATCCCCCTAAAATGACAACACATGTGAGATAAAGGGATCATAGCCAAGATTAAAAGATAAAACAATAAATTCAAGTTTGAAAATATTTGAAACAAGAGAAAGAAAAATTTCAAAAAGGTAACTCAAGATAGACATTGATAAAACAAAGAGTGTCATAAGTGTACCATTTCTAATTCACCTTTAATGAATTAAAAATGATCAAGGGATAGAGGTTTGTTGAAAATATTAGCAAGTTGATATTATGTTGGGACAAAATCCAATAACATATCATCTTTTTAGAAGTGATATCTTATGAAATGGCGTTGAAGGTCAATGTGTTTGGTGAGATGGGGATGAATATTATTTTTAGAGATATTAATAGCACTAGTGTTATTGTACTTGATAGTTATATAATCAAATGTAATCCAGATTTCCAATAGTGTGTGTTACATCCATATAATTTGGGTGCAACAACTCCTAATGACTATATATTCTGATTCAGATGTAGAGAGAAACTGAGTTCTACTTCTTACTACTTTATAAGATGAGATATTTTAATAGTAAATGGAAATTTCTATTAATAATTTTCCTATCTTGTTGGAATCCTCCAAAATCATCATCGGGAAAAGAATTTAATTTAAAAGAGGTTATTTTTGGATAAAACAAACTGATATTTTTATATCCTTTTCAATAATGAAAAATTCTTTTGACAAATTTGAAATGAGATTCTTTTGGATTTGATTGAAAAAGAGAAAAAATACAAACAATGAAGATGATATCAGGTTGGGTCATAGTAAGGTAAGTATACTACCAACCATACTTCTATAAAGATTTTTTTATTCATTTTACCAGATTCATCCCATATAAGTTTACATGTTATACCCATGGGAGTACTAATTTTCTTAGTATGATCCATTCGAAATAGTTTTAAGAGTTCATTGGTGTATTTTTCTTGGTTTAAAAAGATTCCATCATTTCTTTGAGAAATTTTAAAATTGAGATAGAATTTTTTTTCACCCATAAAGATCATCTCAAATTCCTTTTTTCATTAAATTAAAAATTTTAAATTAGAGAGATTCATTGGTAGAGCTAAAAATAAAATCATTAGCATAATTTTTTATGAGTGGGGAATCATTTTATATGTTTTTTAATAGAAAATTAAATCATATTTTCCTGTTTTAAAACCATTTGAAAGAAGATAATTTGAAATGTGTTCATATTAAGCCTGAGAGGATTATTTTAAACCATAAAGAGCTTCTGATAATTTGAAAATAGAATTTGTAAAAAGTGTATTTTTAAAACTAGGTGGTTGTTTGAAAAAAACATTTTCGAAAATAAAATCATTTAGAAATGGAATTTTGGAATCCATTTGAAAGATTTTGAAATTAATATAATAGGTGAATGAAAAAAGACTCTAATGGATTCTAATCGATAAATGGGTGAAAATGTTTCTCCATTATCTATTCCTTATTCTTATTTATAACCTTTTTCTACTAAATGATATTTATTTTCATCAATATTACCAGAATCATCTAGATTATTTCTAAAAACCCATTTAGAGTCTATAATATATTGATCACTAGGTATTTCTATGATAGTGCATACATCATTTAGAGTGAATTGATTTAGTTACTATTGCATGGAAAGTACCAAGTTTTCATCATTAAGGTAATCACAAAGGTTTTAGGGTTTAAGGTGAGATAAAAAGGATAGTTGTTCAATCTCATTTAAGACCAAACTATGAGTATGAGTTCCTACTTATAAATTTCCAATGAAATTTTCATGGGTATGATATTTAGATTTTTTGAAAAATTTAGGCAAACAATTTGAAAGAGATTCATGTTCAACTTCAACTTCTTTAGTTTGAAAAGGTATATTTTTCAAAAATATTTTGAGAAAGTGGTTTTGTAAAACTTTCATCAAATACTGCATGGATTGATTCTTCCACCATTTTAGTCCTTTTGTTAAAGACACGGTAATCTTTTATTGAGTTGGAGCTACCAAGAAATATGCCTTTATTGAATTTAGAATCAAATTTTCTAAGATTGTATTTGGTATTTAGAATAAAAAATTTTCAACCAAACACTTTATTAAACCAAATTTACTAATGGATTTTATTTAGAAATGACCTAATGTGAACATGATTAATCATATAGAATGAAATATTTAGAGCCTCAACCCAAAAATATTTTGGAATAAAAAATTCATTTCAAATAGTTCAAGATATTTCTTGTATTGTTCGATTTCACCTCTCTACTACCCCATTTTGTTGAGGGGTTTGAGGAGCAGAAAAAGAATGATTATAGTCTTCAAAAAATATAAATGATTAAATTTCTTATTATTAAATTCTCTAATATGATCACTTTTGAAGTGAAATAATTTTAAAACCCTTTTCATTTTCAACCATTTTTTAAAACTTGATAAAGGCTTTGTAAGATCCAATTTTATGAGTTAAGATATAAGCCCATGTGAATATTTTCAAGTCATCAAAAATTTAAAAAGTATAGGTTTTTCCTCATATATTTTCAATTTAAGAAGGACCAAAAAGTTTAGGATGAATTAATTCAAAAAATTTTGAAGAAAAAATTTACTTTTTAGATTTAAAAGAATATTTTTTATGCTTACCATATTATTAAGCTACACAAACTATAACAACCCAAACTATTATAAATAAAATTCCCCTTGAATTTTTATTAAATGTCTTATTATATAATATGGTTATATAAAACACATGCACTTATTTTACCTTATTATGACCATTGAATTTAATATACCGTTACATATCATTACCATTGATAATATAATCATTGAAAAATTATCATATGATTAGTATAAATATAGTGTTTTAACAAATCCAATTATCATAGACAAAGGAAGTGATGACCTTAACCAGTAGGATCATACCCTATGAATCCCATTTATCGGAGATTTCAAGGAAGATAACATTTGTGAGATTTTCCCTTGACCAAGACCAAGATGATATCAAACAACTTAAGTAGGAATGAAACTATTTACGGGAGAATTTCAAGCTCATCAAGATCATGACCTAAACCATGTTTGCCGAACCGCCCCATGAAAGTCCCACCATTGCGCACCTTACCCTTAGAAAATTTACCGGTGTATTAAAGGGATATGTAAAAAGACCCTAGAAATATGATTATGGATATTATTTTTTATAGAATAATTAATATATTTCCATCCTATTATTTTAACTTTATAAATAATTTTTATTTTGATTCGATAAAACACAAATAGTATTTTTGGTTAATATTTAAATTCAATTAAGAAATATATTTTGATGAATTAATGGATCTTTTAAATAAATAATATTTTAATAAAATATTATTATTAAATAAATTTTATTAAATATAAATTATCATATAATTTTTATGAAGTCAAATGTAATTTTTATAAGGGTTTAAAAAAATTTATTGTCAAAAAAGCCATCATTTTCAATAAATATCAGTTTTTATTTTAAAAGTAAAAATTAAAATATTTAGAAAATTATTTAGATAAAATGAATATTTTTTTTGGAATTAGTATGTCAAAATTATCTATTGGTGAATTTTTCATATTTTTTTGAGATAATTGATTTTTTGTGTAAAAATTAAATACTGTATAAATATACTTTGTGTTTTATGACATCACAATGACCCAAAAGTGACGTAATAAGTACTATAAATAAGATCCACAACAAAATATATGTTTTAAATTTAAAATAATGTGATTTTAAGTTTTTTAAATTTATTTTGTAAATCCATTATGAATCCTCCAAGACTTATAATATATTTTAAGATTTTAAAATTATTTCTTTAAGAGTGTAACTCACCTCCACATCACTAATGGTAATATTTTAATAAGTTCAGATATTTTAATTATAAAATAATAAAAACCACTCTCCTATTTTAGAAACCATGGGAATAAACTATGGGATGGTTTGTGGTTTTGGATATTTTATTATGTAGAATCCAAAACCAAAATAATAAAGAAATATCTCTCTTTTCCTATATAAATCCAACCAAGATCCTATTTATCTTCACTAAAACTCCTTATATCACATAATTAATCTTTCCTCCACTCCTTAGAGTCCTCCCAAATCACCCCAGCTTTCAAGAATCCCCTCCCAAGCCTTTGGAGTCACACACTCAAGTAAGGGATCTTATACTCTCCTCTTTTATCAAGATCTCATTTTATGTTATGTATTTTAATTTTTATTTTCTTATGATGGAATATGATATTACATATTCCCCTTACATTCCATTGGATTTATAAATTATGATAGCTTCCTCTCACTCTCATTAAGCCCCCTATGATCCTTTATGTACACTCATTACCATGCCGAAATTTCGTAAGTATTCTTTTCTCTATTCATGTTTCTTAATTACCTTATACATTATATTTCCAAATTTCTAATTTTGGGATATGATTTTCCATGTAAATTTACTTAAAATTTTATTTAAAAATAATTATATACCCCTTTTTCTCTTATCAACCATTTTTATTAGTTTTTAAGTAATGTTGTTATGCTTCCGAAATTTCACTGTGATTTTTCCATGCCAAAACATTTGTGTAGTGAATACCATACCCATTATTCTATCAAGTGTATTTGACTTTATACACATATAATTATTTATTGGGTATTTAAATTTATGAAATCTATATTCCTTTATCGTGGGATAAATTATGATGATGAATGAATCCATTTCGTATGATCTATGTTGCACACTTAATCATGAGAATGAAATGATTATGATGGGTGCGACTATATAGTGATCCAATGCATTGGGTAATGTTTAGTATCATAATACGTAATGTTGGGAAAGGGGTGTACATGATTACTTTATGATACTTTTTCCACCATGAGGTCTTGGTAGTTTATCCTTGACCTATGTTCATGATTCAGTGTTTTAAGTTATTGCCACATTTTCCATGTTATGATTATCATGCTATATCGTGCCTTATTATTCATGTTACTTTTGTTCCTCATTGATATGCCTATTTTCTAACATGTATAACTTATTACATTTTTATTACCTTACTGGGATTTATATCTCTCCCCTTTCTTATGTATGTCCCCAAGTTATCCCATGCAGTTTTAAGTTTGGAGGAGTATTTTGAGCATGTTAAAGAAGTTTTCAATAAAGATGTTGTATTACCTATTTTATATTATTATGTAATGTACCTAATTAAAAAATACACTAGATTTATTGATCATATGGGTTGTATTAAGTGTCATATTATGTAATAAATCAAGAATTAATGTTAAATAAAGAGAACAATTGTTATAGTTGGTATGGGAGCAAAAGTTTAGTTATTTTTGGGATTAGGATTAGAGAACTCCAGAGAAAGCCTTAGGGATAAGACTAAGTATGAGAAAACATCCATAAATTTTGGTAAGTATATATTAAGTGGTTTATCAAAAAAACACACCCCTATCTGGATGATACAAGTGAACGTGGTTCTAACATGGATGTACTTAGGAGTAACAACTCCAACAAGGTGTTTCAGGCCTGACTCGGGGTAACCTGGTACATGTAAATGGGCCTTACTGCACACCTAGTTTCACACTCATGGTGGATATTCTTTGGTAAATTCATAATCTCATGACGAACCATTATTAAAAGAATAAAAAAAATCCCATAAGAATATATGTTAGGAAATAGATCACAGATAACATATATTGGAGCCTAGAAACTCAGAAGTTAAGGAGATAAATTTAATTTATAAGTTATCCCTTTAATGTCATTAGATTTAATTTTATGTGTTTAATTGTTTAAAATAATAATCCCTAATTTTCCATTTATTCTATCCAATGGTCGGAAATAAGATAAACCAGGTAAATAATCTATGCTATGGGAAATGTGATGACTTCCCTAAAGAGATACCCAATCAGATGGGATCAGGAATCAAAAACTTTATCATAATACTCTCTCAGCTTAATTAGGTTCTAAATAGAAAACTGGATCAAGAGGAACACCCAAAACCCCTACGAGAGAACAAACCAAAATTGAGATCTTAATGTGATAAATGCCTCCTACATTCAATGGATCATCCGATCCCTTAATCACAGAACAACGTATCAACTATATTAAGAAGATCTTCTCTATCCTTCAATGTTCTAAGAAAGAGAAGGTTCTACTGGTGATTTATCATATATAGGGAGAAGTTAATCAGTGGTGGACATTGATCAATAATACAAAGACTGAGGAAGAGATCAAAGTGATGGAGTGGAAGGAATTCTAGAAAAAAAATGATAAATATTTTCCTCACACCATCCGACTTAAAATGGAAAGGTATTTCCTCACCCTCAAGAAAAAATATAATGAATCTATAAGAGAATATGGGGAAAAATTTACAATGCTTGCATGATATGCCTATGACTTTTTCATTACCCCCAAATTCAAGGTTGACTGCTTATTTGGTGGGCTAAAACCTAGTCTATGAAAATACCTGGTGATCTATGGATTTGATAGCTATGAGGAAATTGTTTGATGTTCCCTCAAAGTAGAAATGAAGATCAGAGAATCCCAAGGGTATCATATGGATAAAAAGTGGAAAGTGTAGTTTAATTCTTGAGGTTTGATGGAGAAATCTAATGATGCTAAGAAATTTCAGCATCCCACTTGTTAAAGGTGCATAAATAAGCACCCCAGAAATTAATTAAGAGGGACGAAGAAATGCTTTAGGTGCAGGAAGGAAGGACACATAACTAATAATATCCAACAGGAGAAACTCACTAATGTGACGAAGGAAATGAATTATATAGTCAACCCTCAGTGTATTGTTCATTGCTACAATTACAAGAAACCAAGGCACTTTGCAAACCAATACCTTAAGATAATGGTTTTCAGAGGAAACCAATAACCTCCAAGGCAGAAAGTGTGATCTTTTTCCATCACTACCGCTGAAGTGAATCCCAAAAATGAAGTGGTGATAGGTATTCTAGTTATTCATTCAAGAATAGTGAAAGTACTTGTTGATTTTAGTTCTACTCATTGCTTCAAATCATGAAAGTTTAGCAAAACTATCCAAAAACTACCACAAATAATGGAAGTAGAGATGTCGGTGAAAATGAAAAATGGGGAAATTATTTCATCCTATGTATATAACTCCTCCCCTATCACAATTTTTGGGCTGAACTTCCCATAGAACATTGTCATACTTTTTTGGTGGAATTTGACGCAATTATGGGCATATATTGGCTTTCCCTGTATAGATCCAACATAAATTACCATGATAAGGAAATCAATCTTCATATGGTGAATCAAACCCTGATTCTGTACAAGTTTAAGATGAGGATGAATCTTCTTGAACACCATCATCTCAAACATGGATATTATTTCCCTATGAGAAAACATATCTAGCTCAAATGATTGAGTCTAAGGAAATTATTATCCTTGAATACATACCTATTGTGAGGGAATACACTGATGTGTTTCCTGAGGAATTTCCTAGTCATCCTCCTTACAGGGATGTTGAATTTTCAATTGAGCATATACCTGGGGAATTTCCAATATCTAAGACTCTGTACAGGATAGATATTGTGGAACTTTAGGATTTAAATAAATAACTACATGAGAATCTAGATAAAGGATTTATATTCTCAAGTGCTTCACCATGGGGAGCACCAGTCGTCTTTGTCAAGAAGAAGGATGGGCCAATGTGCCTTTGCATTGATTATCATGATCTCAATAAGATCATGATAAAGAACAAGTATCCTCAGCCACAAATTGATGAATTTTTTGATCAATTACGTGGAGCACAATACTTGTCCAAGGTGTATTTTCAATTGGGATATTACCAAGTAAGGGTGAAGAAGGAAGATATCCCTAAGAACACTTTTTTATACAAGGTATAGGCATTATGAGTTCTTTGTGATTCCATTAAGACTAACTAATGCTCCATAAATCTTCATGGATTTTATGAATAGAGTCTTTATAGATTATCTCAATAAATTTTTGGTAGTCTTTATAGATGATATCCTAATATACTTCAAAATAAAGGAGGAGCATGAGGAGAATTTGAATGCTTTTCTAAAGACATCAAGAAAGGATAAAAATTATTCTAAGTATAGAAAGTGTGAGTTATGGTTGAAGGGAGTATCATTATTGGAGCATATCATCATAAGCAATGAGATATCTATGGATCCTTCAAATACAAAATCAATCAATTGATGGTCAAGGCCAACATATATGAAAGATATCCATAGTTTCCTTGGGATAACTGGGTATTATTTACAATTTGTGATAAATTTCTCACGATTGTTGAACCCTTTTACCAAGATAACTTGGAAGGGAGTCAAATTTTCTTGGAATGATGAATGTGAAGAAAGATTTAAGGAGTTAAAAAGGAGGCTTATCACTACCCCTATGCTCACACTACCCACAAGTGGAGAAATTTTCATAGTATTTAGCACTGATTCAAATTAGGGATTGAGCTATGTGTTAATGTAGAATGAAAAAGTCATTTTTTACACATCAAGGTAGTTGCGAGTTCATGAGAAAAACTATCCCACACATGATCTGGAGTTGGAAGTTGTGATCTTTGCATTGAAAATCTGGATACATTATCTCTATGGGGAGAAGTGTGAGATATATACAAATCATAAGAGCCTCAAATATATATTCACATAGAAAGAGCTTAATATGCACCAATGAAGATGGTTAGAGTTGATCAAGGTTTATGAATTCTCAATTCACTACCATACCGGTTAAGTGAATAAAGTGTAAGATGCTCTAAGTATAAAGGATCCATAAATTTTATTTCTAAACCATCTCCTATTGAAAGGTTAAAGTATTCTAAAAAATATGATGTGGTAATTTAGAAGAAATTGGAAACTATAAGAAAAGAGAAATCCTCAGAGCTTAATGTTAATGAAGAAGGAATTGTGACATTTGGGTCAAGACTATGTGTTCTATCAAATAATAAGATAAAGAAGGAACTATTGTATGATTCACATAGTTTTAATTTCTCCATTCACCTATGAAACACAAAGATGTATTGATATCTTTAAGAGAACTATTGGTGGGACAATATGAATAAGGAAACCACTTATTATACATCAAAGTGTCTGGTATGTCAGCAAGTGAAGGATGAAAGGAAGAATTATAAGGGGATGATGCAACCATTACCCATACCAACATGGAAATGGGAAAAATCACTATGGACTTTGTCACTAGAATTCCGAAGACATCCAAAGGAAATAATTCTATATGGTTTGTTGTGGATCATCTTATAAAGTTTGTACAATTCATTGCGATTTGCGTAGATTTATCACCGGATCAACTTTTGTGGATATACATTAGAGAAGTTATGAAGATTCATTAAATTCCACTATCAATTGTGTCCAATCGAGATCCAAGATTCACCTCTAAGTTTTGGAAAAGTATCTAGAATTCTCTAAACACTGAGCTAAACTTCAGTATGTCTTATCACCCTCAAACTGATGGACAATCTGAATGAACTATCCAAACACTTTAGGAAATGTTAAGATTATGCTCAATTGACTTCAAAGGAGGATGGGACCAACATCTTCCTCTGGTTGAGTTCTCTTACAACAACAATTTCCAATCGAGCATACAAATGGCTCCCTATGAATCCCTTTATGGGAAGAGGTACAAAATACTTGCATGTTGGGATGAAGTTGGGAACACAAACTACTTGGTACTGAAATGATGGAGAAGGTTAAAACCATTCAGCATCACATCAAAGCTGATCAGAGTCGATAGAAGAGCTATGATGATAATAATTGACGAGACCTATAGTTTGATGTTGGATACATGGAACTCCTATGCATATCTTTATGAAAGAAAGTGATGATATTAGGGAAGAAGGGAAAACTTAGTCTAAGGAACATCGACCCTTTTGAGATCATTAACCACATCGAATCAATGGCCTATCAAATAGCACTCCCACCGAACATATCTCATGTACGTGATGTATTCCATTTATCCCTCTTGAGAAAGTACATATGAGACCCATCACATGTACTCAATCCATAGGTGGTACCATTAGAGAGTGACCTTTCCTATGAGGAGCTGCAGGTCAATATCTTAAATCATAGATAAAAAGTTCTATGAAATGAGAAAATTCCCCTAGTCAAAGTGTTGTGGAGAAACCACAAGTTTGAAGAAGAAATGTGGGAACCAAAGGAAGTGATGAAGTAGAGTTACGCTAATCTATTTAGTGTGGGAAAAGAAAATTTCAAGGGTGAAATTTTTTAATGGGGGAAGATTGTAATGACCCAAAATATTATAAATAAAACCCCCTTACATTTTTATTAAATTTCTTATTATATAATATGGTTACTGAAAAAAATGCACTTATTTTTTCTTATTATGCCAATTGGATTTAAAATACCATTATGTATCATTACCATTGACAATATAGTCATTGAATAGTGATCACACGATTAGTATAAATATAGTGTTTTAACAAATCTAATTGTCAAAGATAAAGGAAGTGATGACATCAACCAGTAGGATCGTACCCTATGAAGCCCATTTATTAGAGATTCAAAGGGAGATAACATTTATGGTATTTTTACTTGACAAATTACAAGATTAGATCCAACAACCTAAGCATGAGAGAAATTGTTTATGATAGAATTTCAAGCTCATCAAGATCATGACCCAAACAATGTTCACTGAATCGCCCCATGAAAGTCTCACTATCGCGTACCTTACCCTTAGGGCATTTGCTGGTGTATTAAAGAGATATGTAACAAGACCCTAGAAATATGAGTATTTATATTATTTTTTATATAATAATTAATATATTTTCATCCTATTATTGTTACTTTATAAATGATTTTTTTTATTTTGATTTGATAAAACACAAATAGTATTTTTGGTTAATATTCAAATTCAATTAAGAAATCTATTTTGATGAATTAATATATCTTTGAAATAAATAATATTTTAATAAAATATTATTATTAAATAAATTTTATCAAATATAAATTATCATATAATTTTTATGAAGTCAAATATAATTTTTATTAGGGTTTAAAAAAATATTATTGTCAAAAAACCCATCATTTTCAATAAATATCTATTTTTATTTTAAAAGTAAAAATTCACATATTTAGAAAATTATTTATATAAAATGAATATTATTTTTTTTAATAAGGATTTCAAAATTATCTAATGGTTAATTTTTTATAATTTTCTTAGATAGTTGAATTTTCAGGTAAAAATTAAATACCGTATAAATATACTTTGTGTTTTATGACATCACAATGACCCAAAAGTGACGTAACAAGTAATATAAATAGGATACATGAAAAAATATATGTTTTAAATTTAAAATAATATGATTTTAAGTTTATTTTATTAATTTTTTAAAGCGATTATGAATCCTCCAAGACTTATAATATCTTTTAAGATTTTAAAATCATTTATTTAAGAGTGTGACTCACCTCCACATCACCAAGGGTAATATTTTTATAATTTTGGTCCCTGGACTTCTAAAATAATAAAAACCACTCCCCTTTTTTTGAAACCATGGTATGGTTTTGGATATTTTATTATATAGAATCCAAATCCAAAATAATAAAGAAATCTACCTCTTTTCCTATGTAGACCCACCCAAGATCCAATTTTTCTTCACTAAAACTCCTTGGATCATGTATTTACTCTTAAATATACTTCATAGAGTCCTCCCAAGGCACCACCAAGCTTTAAAGAATCCTCTCCCAATATTTTGGAGTCACACACTCAAGTAAGGGATCTTCTACTCTCCTCTTTTATCAAGAACTCCTTTTATGTTGTGTCTTTTACTTTTCATTTTATTATGATGGGATATTATATTCCATATTACCATTAATTTAAATTTTATTTATAAATTATGATAGATTCATTTCACTCTCATTAATCCTCCCATGATACTTTATGTACAACCGTTACCATGCTGAAATTTCCTAAGGATTATTTTCTCTATTCATGTTTCTTCATTACCTTATGCCTTCTATTTCCAAATTTATAATGTTGGGATATACTTTTAAATGTCCCTATTACTGACCATTTTATGTAAAAATAATTATAGACCCATTTCTCTATCATAAAACATTTTTATGAATTTTTAAGTAATGTCGTTATGTTTCCGAAATTTCACTATGTTTTTTCTGTGCCAAAGAAATTGTGTAGTGAATACCACCCCCATTATTCTATCAAGGGTATTCATATTTATGAACATATACTTATGTATTTGGTACTTACATGTATTCAATCCACATTCCTTGATCATGGAATAAATTATGATGATAAATGAATCCATGTTGTATGATCTATGTTTCACACTTAAGAATGAGAATGAAACGATTATAATGGGTGCACCTAGATAGTGCTCTAATGCGTTGAGTAATGTTTAGTATCATGATACTTCATGTTTGGATAGATTTATACCTTATTACTTTATGGTAATTTTTCCACCATGAGGTCTTGGTGGTTTATCCTTGACCTATGTTCATGATTCAGTGTTTTAAGTTGTTACCACATTTCCCATGTTATGATTATCATGCTATATCATGCCTTATTATTCATGTTTATTTTGTTTCTCATTGATATGAATATTTTAAAACATGTATCAATTATTCCATATTTATTCTATTAATAGGATTTATAGCTAACCCATTTCTTATGTATGTCCCCAGGTTATCCCATGTAGTTTTAAGTTCAAAGGAGTATTTTGAGCATGTTAAAGAAGTTTTCAATAAAGATGTTGTATTACCTATTTTATATTATTATTTAATGTACCTAATTCCCAAATACACTAGACTTATTGACCATACAAGTTGTATTAAGTGTTTTATTATGTAATTAATTAAGAATTCATGTGAAATAAAGAGAAGATTTATTATATAGACCATTCCATATTTGAAATTAAATTTGGTAATATCTCATACTAGTTGATAATTATCAAGTTTGACAAGATATTGAGTGCTAAAATGACCAAGGAATCTCTGAAAAATTCATGATTCACTCACTTGTGTTCTAAAACATTTTAAATTTTAGATAAAAAGAAATTTTAAATTAATTGTATATACATTTTGAAATAGATATTTAGCAAACAAAGTTTTTTATTTTGAATCAGAAACTTTGAAAAAATCATTTTTGAAAGTGATTTTAAAATCGCTATCACAAAATTGAATGATTATTAGTAAATTGTGTTTCAATAATTTTAAAAATAAAACATTTTTTGTAAGTTTTGAGTTAAAATAACCAAAAGTACCCCCTCTTATTATCTTACCCCTCGAGTTATTGCTGAAAGTGACATGAACTCCTTCTAGTTTATCGATTTGATTGAATTTAGAGAGGTCAAAATATATGTGTCTTGAGAAAAAACTATCTATGTACCACAATGCTTCTTAGGTTTTTCTTAGAAGACACTTTTTATACAAGAATAAATTATTATATGTTTTGAAACCCACACAAACTTGGGTCTGCTTATGTTATCCAATAAATATTATCGAATCCATATTTTCTTAAAAAGTTCTCTTTTCCAAAAATTGTGTGAATTATGAATTAACTTTGGTCTCCCATAGCATGTGTTTTTTCAATCATATTTATAGATTAAATTAATTATTAATTTTAAATAATTACAAAATTTATCATGAAATAAACCTTTTACAATATTAGTTTTTGATTGATTCTTAGAGGTGCTTTAATGATTAGAGAAACCAAATCTTACCAATTCCTTTTTATGTTTTTGAGAGACTAAAATTTTATTTAAGTTCTATTTACCTTCAATGAATTTTAAAAGAGAATTTTTGAGGTCTTTTATGGTGGATTTTAGTTTCTCGATATTGGCTGATTCTTGATTTTCATGACGAGATATTACTTTTCCTTGAAGAAAAAATCCTTTTCTTTTTATAGATTCTATTTTTATTAAACCACTTGATTATATTTTTTATCAAGATCTTTATATAATCAATCAATTTGATCATAAATATTTTCAATTTGTTCTAAATCATATTTTAGATCTTAATAATTAAGGTGAATAAAGGAGTAAGAAGAAGAATATTAAGAAGAATTGGGAGAACAAGAAGCGGAGGAGGAAATATGAAGAGGGTTACTAAACTCAATGTCTTAATAAACATATTCTATTATTCAATTGGGTATTGAGTCACTTGAAGTGGATGAGGAATATTAATCCATGTAATTATCATTTTCACTCCACTTTGTGACTTTAAAATCCTTGTTACCTTTTTTATTTTCGTTGAGATTCTTATTATAGATGGGGAACTCTATCTTGATGTGACCTTTCTTTTTTTATATTCGTTTCATGTCACTTAAAATTATGAATTTTTATTTTATTTATTGGATTAGTTATTTTTCTTGAAGAATTTGTTCATTGTACTAGAAAATTGAGTATAGTTAAGAACCACACCTCTGGATGAATCATCATTAGTTTCTTTGAAGGAAAATGTTTTCTTGACTTATTTGGATTCATTAGCCTACTTTTCCACTTGTCATTTCATTATGATTTCATATGTCATAAGGGAGTTGATGAGTTCCTCAACCACCATCTTTTTCATATATTTTTATTCTTGAATGGATATGACTTTGGGAGCCCAAGAGCTATGTAAAACCCATAATATTTTATTTACAAGAATTTCTGTAGAAAATTAATCACTGAGTGACTTTCTACCATTTTAGATGTTAGTAAATATCATAAATATGCTTTTAATATATTCATTAGAATTAATAGTGAAACTTTATGAATCTTGATGATACATACCCAATCTAGAATCCTTTACTTTATTCATGTCTTCATGTGTGACTTATAATAATTTATAAATTTTATAAATAGTTTTACATGAAGAAACACGATTGAATTAATTTTTATCAATTCCACAATGTAAGCATTCATAGATTTGTTATTAAATCAAAATTATTAACATATTTAGGAGTCCATTTTTCTTAAGATTCTTTGGTTTGAATATACTCATGTATTACCATTTTCCAAATGGGATAACTAACACTACCAAGGAAAGTTGAAATTTGATTAATCCAATAAGAATAGTCAGTTCCATAAAAAAATAATATCATGCATATTAGAATTATAAGCTATAATAAATTATAGATTTAAAATTAGTTAGAGATTTAAAAAAAATTAAAAATAAACACAATTTTGAAAATAAGATATTTTTTTATAAAAACAGGAAGTACTCATTTGATACCATTTTTTTGTTAGAAAAATATGGCAAGAGGGGGAATTAATTTCCATTAAAAAAATTAAAGTAATTTTTTGATAAATGAATTAAGAGATAATTGATAAATTTGATTTAAGTTTATAAAGATAATATAAAAGTAATTTAAGTATAGAATCAAACCAAATTTATGAATGTGTGTGAATTGATGTTAAATGATTCAAAGAAGAAAAGAAAATAGAGTGAAAACACAATTGATAAGGAGTTCAAATAAATCTTGATATGGGCCCCTATATCTACACCCCTTGAATTGAGAGTTTTATTGTATAAATCCATCAATCTAAATAGTGATCAAGAAACCCATCCCTCATAATTTTGGTTTGTGAGTACCCTTTTGAGATTTTTTGGTAGCCAATTAACGTATCCCTCACTTTTGCGGAGTGAGTACAATTGGAGAAAGGTGGTTGATAAGAGAGATATTTTCTTTAGGAAAACCCATTACAAAGCTACTCACATATCTCTTGTATAGATAAATACAATGGTGGATGAGATATCTAAGAGGAAGGTTGGATATTTTGAGAGGATTTATAATTCTAATACTTAATCATCAATTTAGATCAAGTGATCATTTAAAAAATTTGTCGTAGATATCCAAGCACCCATGACCTCTATTTATAGCCTTAAAAACCTTCAGAAAATTCTTTTAATTCTCTATGGAGTAATGTATTCATTGAAGACAATAGTTAATAAGGTTTGACCATCATTAAAAGTATCATGACCTTCAATACAACTTGCATCACACCTTGGTGCACTAATATTGGGTGTTTTGTCCTAGAACGCTACCTTTCCACCATGCCCAAGGTCCACCATGCCCTAGTGAAGGCCCACCACACCCTGATAAAGGTCCACCATGACTTGGTGAAGGTCCACCATGCCCTAGAACTGGCTGTTTTTAGCATATTTCATTTAAATTAAAAAGTGGCTTCTCTTCTTGAATGAATGATCATATAAGTTTTTTCTAGTATCATTCAAACCTCTAAAATTTTAATAAGACATATTTAAGGATATTTCAATGCTCTTTAAATAGTATAACATGATTTCATCAAATATATATGTATATCACTTATATAAAATCATTGGTAACATAGATGAGTGTTTATGATCATTAAAAACCATGAGAGAAGGAGAGAGAAGTACAACATAGAGATTACCAAGACACATTATGATGTCACTCTCCTTAAGAGTAGATTTACCCCCAATAAATTTATAGTACAATGGGTTTCAAGTGAAATTTCTTTAAGATACAAGTGTAGATAATTACTCTACACTTGTACTTAGTGGAGAGTAACACTTGAAGAGGTTTTAGAATCAATATATTATTAAAAGGGACTTTATTGTTACACATCAATAAAGTATCTTTGATGTCTATAGAAAAAAATGTGAGTAACCCCAATATATGAGAGGTATTAGAGTACATAATAAGTTTTTGAATTGATTTTTTCATCCAATGGAGACTTCATTAAACACTCATTCTGATAAGTCATCCTACCACTTGGAATTGAGTAACAATATATTATGGAAAGACACAAATTTTCTAGATTCAATATTGTCCATTTGATTACACTTGATAGAATATGTGGAACTGATAAGGCTCATTACTCTATACTTCTACTTAATGGAGATTAAACCTTGAGGGTACTTTGGAATCAAGTGAATATTGATAGAGAACTTAACACATCAATAATGGATCTTTGATTTTTGTAGAAGAAAATGAGTGAAACCTCAATATATGAGAGAGATTTGAAGATATTATGGATTGATTGAATTTATTTTTATATCCAATGGAGAATCTATTGATCAATCATTCAGATAAGTCATCCTACCCCCTGGAATTGGGTAAACACCTATTTGTAAAAGCATGAATTTTATAGATTTAATCTTGCTTGTAATATCACACCCAATCAAATATGTTGGGGATATAGGTGGGTAACGACATAGGATTTTCTCGGATGGTAGTATATAGAGTATACTGAGCTATGTTATGATATTTCTCTCCTTAATAGTATATTCGACCCTACTAAATCAATGGTATAATAGGTTAAAAATGAATCCACTTTTGGATACAAGTGTGGTTCGTTACTCTACACTTGTGCTTAGTGGAGAGTGACCCTTGAAAAGGCCTTGGAATCAATATTGAAAGAGACTTTATCATTGCACATCAATAAATTCTCTTTGATGCTTATAGGAAACAATGATATGAACCTCAATCTATGAGATTGATTTTGAGTGCCTAAGAATTGATTGAATTGAGTTTTCCTTCCAATGGAGTAGCGGTGGGAACATGTCGGGCGCCTGCTATTTTTGGGCTACACAACCTTGAACCTAAAGGAGTATTAGGATAACTAACCCCAAACCTGAACCCAAATACACTTATTTAATTTTACCCTAATTTGAACCCAATTAATTGAACATTACCCATTTAATATCTGAACCCATTTAATTCTATATGATTTTATTAATTTAAAATATATTTTTTAATATTTTTCAAATATTCAGTGGGAACACAAGTGCCAAATCAAGGTGAAACAGGTGAAGTGGGTAGTAGTACACAAGTTCTTATAAAGAAATGCACGACACATGTCATTTTCAATGTGGTACATGATCCAAATAGTAGACAAAGTCTTGTATAAAAAATTAGTTGTGCCACATAGGCTTTAGATGCACCATTGTGTTGTTGTCCAGTCAAACAACTTCATCCCCAACTAACTACCTCCACCTACATGTTCCAGCCATCCCATCGACATGCGTCCCACCATCTTTTCCCACCAAATAATTTAAAATATTTAAACAAATTAAATTAATGATATAAAATAAAATTAAACAAGATCAGGTATCTTATCAGTGATACTTAAACCCCACCTAATTAATATTCATGTATTGATATTGAAACTCGAACCCTAACCAAACTCGATTAAGGGGTACCTGAACCCTATGTAATTGGGTTGAGTAGGGTCAGGTACCCGATAAATGGGTACCCATTTCCATCCCTACAATGGAGACTCCATTAATCACCCATTTAGATAAGTCATCCTACTACTTGAAATTGGGTAGGCACCTATTATGGAAATACATGAATTTCTAGATTTAATCTCATATGTTGGATCATACTTAATAGAATATGTGGAACCAATAAAACCTACTCAGTGAATGGATGTGTCTATTAGATCATGTCTAATCAGACCGACAATCCTATTATGGAAAGGAAACTTTTCTATTAAAGTGACTCATTACATGATAACGTGCACGTGGACTGTGTGATTCACTATTTCCCACAAGATTAGTTCCACTTAATTAATCATTTTAAATAATGATAAAAGTTTTCTATTTAATAAAGGAAACCCCACTACATCCCATTTTCAAATTTGGATTCCAATATTTAAAAAAATCATTATATAGTCATTTAAAATTTTTTATTTTATTTTGAATTGGGAATCCAAGTGAATTAATCAAAATAAAAATCAAATAAAGTTTAGTTTTAATTATTTATTATTTATTAATTATTAGTATATTTGATGAATATTTATTGATAAATCTATTTTTTAAAATTCTCCACTAGAAGGTTCAAATCATAGTTTAAAAAATGAAAATTTTTAAACTTATAATAAATGAATATAAATATTGATTTTATCAATGATTTTATTTATATTTAAAAATATATTAATTTAAAAATCATCATCGTCATCATTATTTTAAAACATGTATAATAATGGTTAAAAATCATATTCCTCCTGTAGTTTTAAATTATTTAAAAACCATAAAACTGATATAAAAAAAATAAAACAATTCCTTGTTAAACGATAAATAAATAAAAAATATCATGATATGTATATATATATAATTATAAATAAGTAAAAAAAGTATACAAGTAAAAAACTATTTTAAATAATATATATTAAACATGCCTTAAATATCCCATTAACATTTTTACATTAATTAAGTTTTTTTGATTGTCATAAATGTATTAAAATGAAAGATAAAAGAAAGACTTTGGTTGGGAAGAATTCATTGAAACCTTATTTTTAAGGCTGTTGAAGATTCTTTTGTTTAATTCTATTTATGGGTGAAAACATCTCCCTTTATATAAAAATACTAGTAATACTATAATATATTTTTTTAATAAAACTTTATATTCATTAGTAGATAAATAATCATACATGGTCATCAAAAACAGTCATAGAAGAGGATTTCATATCATGAGTGACCACTATGTGGCCAATTTTGACATTCATAGTTAATGGTATTGTAATATAATTTTATATACCACTTAAACTGGCCACAAAATAATTTAAAAAACACACACTCCAAATGGGGATGTGTGATGGATGTGGTGACATGATCCAAAATCAATAGCAATTTGTTGAGGGGGTGACAACACACGACCGAGTGCGAAATGACAACATGGGTGGTGAGTGTGATGTGGGAAATAAGGCGTTGATGACATGTGATGAGGAGGTGATGATGCATGAGGTGAGTGGTCGAGCAAGCATCGAAGAGCAATACAGGCAGTGACAATGATGGGTGGTGTGACAAGTGGTGCTGCAGGTAGAATTTATCTTCTATTTAATATCCAGCAGTACTGCCATTACAATAGTAATAATTCTGAAAAAAACTCTCACTCATGGATCCCTTTTATAAGAGGCATTTCCCTGGAAATTATTCTGTATTTCCGATGTGGTATTCAGGTTGTCCCTTTCCTGCGCAGAACATTCCGCATTTCCGATGCGGGATTCAAAAATGTTTCAAATACGTGACTTTGAAAGACTATAAAATACTAACTATATGACCAATAAAAATTAAACTTAAAACATGGATTAATTATATAAGAAATATTTGAAAATAAAAATAATTTCATAAAAAATTTGATGAAGATAATTTATAAGCTTTCAAAACCACCAACTTGAAACTTAAAAATGTTTCAAGAACGTGGCTTTGAAAGACTATAAAATAAAAACTATAAAAACAATATAAATTAAACTTAAAACATGGATTAAATATATAATAAATAGTTTAAAACAAAAATAACTTCATAAAAAATGTTGATAAAAAATAATTTATAAGCTTTCAAAACCAACAACTTGAAATTTAAAAATGTTTCAAGTATGTGGCTTTGAAAGACTCTAAAATACAAACTATAAAACCAATATAAATGAAACTTAAAATATGAATTAAACATATAAGTAATAGTTAATAATTAATTAGTTAATTAGTAATATAATTATTAAATATATAATTATTAATTATGTAATTATTAATTAGTTAATAATCAATATAATTATTAATTATTAATTATTAATTATTAATTATTAATTACTAATATAAAATAATTAATTAGTTAATTAGTAATATAATTATATAATAATTAATTAGTTAATTATTAATCTAATTATTAATTATACTATAATTAATTAGTTAATTATTAATTGTCAATTATATAATAATTAATTAGTTACTTAGTAATATAATTATTAATTATTAATTATATAATAATTAATTATTTAATTATTAATATAATTATTAATTATAATTATTCATTGTAATTATTAATTATTAATTATTAATTATATAATAATTAATTAGTTAATTATTAATATAACTATTAATTATAATTAGTAATATAATTATTAGTTATAATTAGTAATTATTAATTATACAATAATTAATTAGTGAATTATTAATATAATTATTAATTATAATTATCAATATAATTATTAATTATAATTATTAATTACTAATATACAATAATTAATTAGTTAATTAGTAATATAATTATATAATAATTAATTAGTTAAATAGTAATATAAGTATTAATTATACAATAATTAATTAACCAATTAATTAATAATATGATTATTAATTATAATTATTCATTATTAATTATTAATTAGTAATTATTATATAATTAATAATTATATTACTAATTAACTAATTAATTATTAACTATTTATTATATGTTTAATTCATGTTTTAAGTTTTATTTATATTCATCTTATAGTTTATATTTTGTAGTCTTTTAAAACCACATACTTGAAACATTTTTAAGTTTCAAGTAGGTGGGTTTGAAAGCTTATAAATTATTTTTCAGTAATATTTTTTAAAAAAATATTTTTATTTTCAACTATTTCTTATATTTTTAATCCATGTTTTAATTTTTATTTATATCGGTCTTATAGTTTATATTTTATAGGCTTTCAAAGTCACATACTTGAAACATTTTTAAGTTTCAAGTTGGTGGTTTTGAAAGATTATAAATTATTTTTCATCAACATTTTTTACAAAATTATTTTTATTTTCAGCTATTTATTATATTCTTAATCCATGTTTTAAGTTTTATTTATATTGGTCTTATAGTTTTTATTTTAGTCTTTCAAAGTCACATACTTGAAACATTTTTAAGTTTCAAGTTGGTGGTTTTGAAAGATTATAAATTATTTTTCATCAACATTTTTTATGAAATTATTTTTATTTTTAACTATTTTTTATATGTTTAATTCATGTTTTAAGTTTCATTTATATTGGTCTTATAATTTTTATTTTATAGTCTTTCAAAGCCGCGTACTTGAATCATTTTTAGGTTTCAAGTTGGTGGTTTTGAAAGTTTATAAATTATTTTTCATCAATATTTTTTACAAAATTCTTTTTATTTTCAACTATTTCTTATATGTTTAATCCATGTTTTAAGTTTCATTTATATTGGTCCTATAGTTTGTATTTCAAAGTCTTTTAAAGACACATACTTGAAACATTTCTGAATCCCACATCAAAAATGTAGAATGTTCTACACAGGAAAGGGAGAACTTGAATCCCACATCGGAAATGCAGAATTATTTCCAGGGCAAGCCCTCTTATAAAAGGGAGCCCTATGTGAGGGTTTCTATCAGAATCTAGATTGTTGTAATGGAAGTACTTCTAGATATTAAATAGAAGATATATTCTGCTAAAAATTTTCATTTTATTTTTATATATATATATATATATACACACAAAAAAATAAAATAAAAAATAAAAAAATAAAATTTTTAAAAATACAAAAATAGTAAAAAAAATTAAAAATTATTGAAGGATGCATGAATGGGGTTCACACATCTTCCTGGGATCGGGGATGTTTCAATTAGGTTCACACATCTCGGGTCCCCTTTTTAAAATTATTGGGGACCCTATCCCATTTAAAAAAAAATCAAAAACCCATTAAAAAAATCCATGAAAATGCAAAGCAGAGGGAAAAAAGGAGCGATGAGTGAGGTAAATCATGGAGTAAGCGAGAAGTTTAGGCGGGAAAATTTTTTGTCAAAAAAATCATTTAGATTTTGTGATTATCTTTAGCAGTCACTAAAGACCCTTTTCGCAATCACCGAAGGCGGCCACCTATTTTAGCCCCATGCCAATACTCATTTTTACGGTAGTGATTTTAGTTTAATATCATTTTTTCATCCTACCTTTTTATTTTCTAGCTTCAAATCAAACACCATTTATTACCAAGAATCCATCTCCCTTTTATTTTTATTACAATATGCATGGAATTTTAAGGAAATCATTATGAAAAGGTTATGGGATTAAGGAGTGAAGAAATATTGATCATGTTTTTTTAACATAAACACCAACCCCTCATGTAATTCATGACCTTCCCAGTATAGTCCCCCACACTAAAACGGGTAATGGACCTTGAGTCTTAGATGTGACTTGTGAAGAAATGATTAAAACTATCCTACCTCACATTGTCATGCACTGTCAGACATGTTAAATCACCAAGAATGTAATTAATCATAATGAAAAAACACAATAAGTGGGGGTTGAATCTCTAACCAAAAGAACCAAGAGCTTGACCTTTTCCACCACACTACCCCCAAATCGGAAAAAATATAGATCAATGCCTGATAAATATACTAACCCTTAAGGTGCAAAGAAGGAGTGTTCTTGGTGTTACTACCACATTGTATACTGATAATAAGAGGACTCAAATCTAGAACCTTGATTGTTTCAAGATACACCATAACTATTAATATGATGCTATAAAGTGTGTGATCTTTGGTTTATGAGAATGGGTGATTAAAAGTTTTAAAATGAATAAAACCAGATGGCATGATATTAATAATATAATGAATCGATAAGATATTTATATATATATACAAGAAAAATTAAATATAATAAAATGAATAATTTTTTTTATAAACATATATACAAGAAAAATTATAGAGAGTAAAATTAATGATCACAAAAAATATAATCATTAAAATCCATAGTTATATGAAGAGACATCACTCCCATGACATGTTTCATCACTAGATTTACCCCACCCCATGCGTGAATTTTATTTAGTGTGTTTTTTGCTAGTAAAATGGTATTTAGTTTATGCATTTTAATTTTATTTTAATTGAAATATAAATACTAGATTTTATTATGTTGGTCTACAGTTGGGATACCATATTTTTCATTCTTCTATTTGGGTCATGTTTTGGGCTTGCTTCTGGCCTTATCCTTGGTCCAACCCATGCCTTCCCCTACCTGTTTCTTTTTGAGTCATTGATTTTTTGGAATCTAGTAGATCCTATTTTTACCTATCATATTTTGGTTGGATACACACTCACAATAGATTCCCTATATTTTGGCACCACATGTTCTTTATGAGGTTTATAATAGTTCAGTTGGGTTCCTTTACAGTTGTCCACATGTGCTTTTGATTTGTACTGGATTCAGGGTTGTTGTTCCCACCTCACTTAATTATTATCATGGGCTTAAAACTTGATTCATGTTAGGGAATCCACTCTATTTTTTGGGTCTGATTGGTTTTCAAGGATAAGAGGTCCCTGATTGTGGTGTTCAGGATTCGATGAGAGGGAGGTATGGAGGAGGAGCATCATCAGACACTTTCACTTGGATCATCAAAGAAGAAAATTGTGGAGGGGGTTCGAGTCATTAGAGAAACAACATTAAGAGAAAGTAACCTCACTGCGGTGTGTGTGTCTTATACCTAGACAACGACCAGAGGATGATGAACACAACATCAACATTGTGAATCTTAGACCCATGAGGATTTGACACATTCAAGAACTTATCTAACCATGATACGGTGGTTCAGTCCCATATGTATCCTTATAATTTTTTTAGTTTTCATATTTATGATATTATTTGATGTTATTTTGACATTTTTGGGTGTATCCATCCATCTTGTGAGTATATTCCATATACTCAAGCCTGTTTTGATCATGGTTTCCTAGTCTTGCTAAGAACTCTAGCTTGGATAGCTTTTCTGGTTTTTCTATTTGAGTCTTTCTTGCTTCTTATATATATTATACTCCTTTATTTTATATATCAGAACCCTAGTGTCCCTACCTTATAAACATAGTCCAATTGGAAAAATCCTGTATATTTCTAATGTTCTTTTGAGCTTTATTTACTACTTAATGTCAACTGATGCTGCTACTGATCCTTTCACTTTTGCTTGATTTATTTTCTTCCATGACTTCTTGTTTGTTTGGGATTTGTATATAATTTTTTTTATTGTTTATGTGAAGCATTTAAAGCCTCTTATCAACTAATTTAAATGTTTAAAAATGAATATAGGATTTTTCATTCTCATTATTTTGATTTTAATTTGATGGAATTTGGTTATTTTCCTCTGTCATTGAGAATTCATTAATTGTTTTGTGTTGTTCATATATTTTTGTCCCTACAAATTTGATTCATAATTTTAAACATATTTTTCTTGGAATTTTTTAAACCAAAACCAAATCCATACAACTCCTCGGGTTATTTAATGAGGACTTCTCCATAACACAACCCTTGATAGTTGGTATCAGAGTTGATATATAATTATTTTTTCATTACAAAATTTATTGTTTATAATTCCATTTTGTGGAATTATTTTTACGCATTTTTTTTATTTTTTTTATTAGCATAGTAATGTGTTTTTATATCCTTCTTTGTTTTTTCTATTGATAAATAGATTTTTTTTCTTGTTCTTGATCTTTGTTTTGTAGTGTTGTGATTTGAGGGTTTGGGTAGTTTGTGTTAGTTTTTTCCTATTAGCAATATAGTTGAGAACTATTGAGGTGTTTTATTAGGTGCTTTATACCTTTTCCTCCATTATGTCAGAGCTGGAATTAATCTCTTGGATATGATACTTAGGGTGCCCACTTGTTGATGGGGGTGGTGTGTAGTTTAATATGGGTGTTCTTCTTAGGTATATATGTGTTTAAATCAGAATCATTGGGGATTATTGTGAGATTTTAATTAGAAATAAATATTTATTCAATTTTTCCACTTTTCTGGAAGAGGTTTATAAGGACTTGTACCTAGATCAATGTGGTTTTAGTATCTTTCTAGGGGGTGTTTTCTGAATCGAACTCATAGAGGTTTCATAATGATAGATGGGCCTATATGGTTTTATAGTGATTTTCTAGGTGTTATAGATGATTAGATACATATTTATTTGGTTGTGTTTCTCTTTCAATCATTTGTTCATTATAAACTATTTCACATTTTGAGCTTGTTCATACCTTATATTACTATTGGCCATGGTTTTTTCTACTTGAGGAATGGTACTGCTATTTTTGTTGTCGTGTGGTTATAATAATAGGTGAGATATCCAGACCTCAGATGGAATGAGTTTAAATGGAAATTGGTCATGTAGTGATCTGAAACTCAGGTTAGTGAGGTATGATCTCAATTAATGTTGTTGCTTAGTTTAACATGTTATTCAGATCATGTTTTTGTAGTTAGCATTAGATTCCATTGCATTTAGGTTGGTGTGTGTTACTAATATGAAAATAAATGACACACTAATGTGCACTTATAATTTATTACAATTTTATATTGACTAAATAAATGTGATAAGTTAGGTGGTGCAGGGATATCGAGGGGTTTAGGCTTGTGCATTTAATTTACAAGGTTGAGATTTGTGAATTTTATTTAGTGTGATTTTTTCAAATTAAATGGTATTTTGTTTATAAATTTTAATTTTATTTTAATTAAAATATAAATGATAGATTTTATTATGTTGGTATTATGTTGGGTTACTCTATTTTTCATTCTTCTATTTGGGTTGTTTTTTGGGTGTACTTATGGCCCACTGATTGGTTCAACCCATGAATTCCCATTTCTATTTCTTTTTGATCCATTGATTTATTAGAATCCAGTGGCTCCTGTTTTTCCCTAGCATGCTTTAGTTGTATCTACCCTTACCCTAGATTCCTTATATTTTTTGTTTCATGTGTTATTATTGTAGTGTCAGATAGTTTGACTGGGTTCCTTCATAGTCACCCATGTGTCATTATAATTTGTATTGACTTTAGGGTTATTGCACTCACCTCACTTCATCATTATCGCAAGATGACTCCTTGATTCCTTCTAGTGGGGACCACTCTATTTTTTTTATATCACAATGGTTTTCAAGGTTTAGAGGTCCCTAATTTTGGTTTTATTGGATTTAGCAAGAGGGAGGTGCATATGAAGAGGATCATTGAGCACCTACGCTTGGCTTTATAGAGAATAAAGTTAAGGAGAGGGTCTAACTTCTTGTTTTTTTCAGTAAAGAAATAACAACAAGATAAGGAAATGTTGTTGTTGTGTATGCAACATGTACCTAGATAATGATCAGAAGATGGTGGACTCAACATCGAACTTGTGAATCTTAGATCCCTAAGGATCTGACACATTTAAGAACTGACTGAACCATGGTAATGTGGTTCGGTCCCATATGTATTCTTCTAATTTTCATTTTCTCCTATTTATGATCTTATTTGTTGTTTTATTGATCATGTTTAGTGTGTCCATATATCTTGTGAATATATTTTACTTCTCAATCTTGTTTGATCACTGGTTCCTAGTCTTTATAAGAACTCTAACTCAAATAGTATCTATGGTTTTTCTGTTTGAGTCTTTATCACTTATGATATCTCTTATAATCCTTTATTTTTTATAGTGGAACCCTGGTTCCCCTAAAACATGCACATAGTTCAATTTACCAAAGTACATAAATTCTTGGTGTTCTTTTGATATTTTTTTACTTCTTTATGTCAACTACTATTGATGATGATTGGTTCACCATTTTTGATTGATTTTCTTCAGTGGATTCTTGTTTTCCTAAGATTTGTATATCAATCTATTTTTTGTTTATATGAAGGATGTAAAGCATTCTATTATATATTTTAAATATTTAAACATGAATTTGGAATTTTTTATTCTCATTCTTTTGATTCTGGTTTGATAGAATCTGGTTGTGTTCCTCCACTATTGAGAATTCATTGATTGTTTTGAGCTGTTCATGTATTGTTTTCACTGGGTATTTGATTCAAAATTGTAAAAATATTATTCTTGGAATTTTTTAAACCAAAATAAAATCCATACAATTATAATGTTGAATGGTGACTGCCCCACAACACATCCCCCAACACCATGGGTCATCACCACCCCCCATACCTCATTCCTCCTTCTATTTTCCTTACACTTTACCCATGGTTGGCACCAATTCCCTTTCCCTATCCTCTCTCTATACTAAAAAACCCAACTTCCTTTCAATTATTGCCTCCTCATCACCACCCCCATCACCACGTCCACCTCCCCATCTCCGCACCTCTGAATTTATCTGTGACCCTCCTGCATCTTTCAGTACTTCTCACATCCCACCATAACAATCTATATCTCACTCTTCCCATCCACCATATTTTCATTTCGACTACCCCTACTTGATACCTCCTATTTCATTCCCTTTGTATACACATTCATCTTAGACACTTCCCCTCGATCTCTTAATTCCCTGTCACCCCAACTCTACCTTCCTTCCCCTGCCCCTACCCCCTCCACTTTCATTTAATTTATGCTCTTCAAATCCCTAATTTTTTCAATCCTCCCCATTATATTATGCTTTTTTTGGAAGGGATTATTCCAGGGGGAGAGATTCATTGTGGAGCATCGGGAATCAATTTCTACTTTGTATCTTACATGTTGTTTAGCAGGTATCATTTGATTGGACATGGTAATATTTCATCCTCTTCTCATAGTTTCCCTAATATCTTGTACCTTCTATTTGTGTTATACATTCGATTCATTTGAACTCATTCATCATTTTTCTTAAAATTCCATTTGAGTATCAATATTTTTAGTTTCCTTGTGATCAAGTGTCATAACCTGATCTATTGGGGACTTTCTGGCAAACATTAATCCAAAAGTGACACCCTAGGTCCACCTTTAATAAGTCATGGGTTGACGACTAGCACCGAGTAAGCATATCACACACATGGGAAGCCTTAGCCTAAAGTTCCCACACACACATCTCCATACACTAGTACAATGAAGAAAGGTAAACAACTAATACTATAAATTCATTAATAACATATAATCCCACATTAGAGTATGATAAAAGAGTATCGAAATGATAAAGGTTCAAATACAATACCACCAAAATTGTAAGAGTCCAACTTGCTAACAATAAAGGACTACTATCAAAATGTAACCCCTAGATCTGTTTACGGTATGTCTAGCTCAACTAATCTCCACCCACTCCTGGTCCACCTATAACTCTACCAAAGGTCATATCTTCTATATAAGACATGACTCATGAGGGAAGATTCCATGTATGGGTGAGTATAAACAAGCCTAGTATGACACCATGAAATCACCAAACACAAAGAATAAAAAAGGGATGCATCTATAAACCACAAAAGTAAGGTGAATAATAAATACAACCAAGATATTGTAAGAACTCAATTTTTCCTTAAGGTATAAATCTTTTAAATTTCAATAAAACCCTCATCGAGTTTTTCTTTATGGATTAGACCTGGCGACTGGGCCTTTAGTATGGTTGGTCAACTAGTTTTTTGGAAGGAATTAGAGGGGTTAGAGCTAGGTTTCAGAACAAATATACAACGTGAATTTGGAATTCATGATGTGTATTAGTCTGTCCAGATCCTTTGACCTGAGGAATTCATGATGTGAATTCCAAATACATGAGTGAATTAGTTGGGCCATACCAAGTTCACATCGTGTGTTGGTTTTTCCTATAGAGGAAAAACCCAAGCATTACATGATGTGTAAAAATTTTCATTCCATGTAAATTCCATGAGTTTTTTTGAAGGACAGAACCCCATTCTTTTTCCTAACCCCTATCCCTTTTTTCTCTCTCACACAGTATCTCATTCTTAGGAGTCCTTACATGTCCTAAAGTCAGGATTTGATCCCATATCTCCATGTAAACTCTAATTTGAGTGTTGTATATCACATTATATATCCACTGATGAGCTCTCCATTCCTTTAACTCCTTTCGTCATTTGTCTCACCATAGATGGAGTTGTTTTGGTGTAAGCTAATATGACCAATTTTCAGGTAATTTTTCTATTTATCTATTTTCTTAAAATCTATAATGAATCAAAGTTTGATACTAGATGAGAAGAGTACTTTAGGATTATGGTATGTGGTATATGACTTATCCCTCAAGGTTTTTCCATTTAATAATTGTCTCTATTGTGAACATACCGGTTTCACCAGGTGTTGCTCCTAAAATTAATCTACTTTAAATCCAATTATTTAAATTGAAAACTAAGGCCCTAGTGATATCTTTTAATATAATTGGAAATTGAGACCTCAATGTTAACCACACATTTAGTGTGTGTACCACTTTATACCTTTTTAACCCATATTGTTTTTATTCGGAACCCCGTTTGGGTGTGATCCACTGACCTTTAATAAATTAAGTTCTTAAATTTAATAAATCAAAATTAAATTGTTAAATGTAAATTTTATATACATTTTTCATAGATACCACTTGCCCCTTATCCTTTATAATTAATTTTATAATTGGCTGCATGTCCTTATTTCACCTTGTTATGTATGATGCAAGGTAATGGAATGAACCTAATGAAAATGTAATTATCATGGGTATTACATGGCCTTAAATTAATTATGATATATATATATATATATATTAAATATATAAGGTCCCTACTCCTTCTTAATAGGAATGATCAGACATGATCAGGACTTGACTTCCTAAGGGAATTCCTTGAGCACTCAAAGGACACCATTCCAATTCATTAAGCCATTTTCCAAGGGAGATACCCACCTTGGAAAATAGTATTTATCTATTAGTGTATGGATGACATTATTACGTAGGATCCCTTTACTTTCTCTCTATAAATTAGAATGCCTCAAATACACTCCTTGAATTTAGCTTGACGTCTATGGACATGTGACGCCTTGGATCATTCTCCTTGGGCCCAGTCATGATTAGCTTGGGATTTAATTTGGATGTAATCCATAGAATTGGTTAGAAACTATTCTAGTGGAATACCTTGGGGGTAGCCCTCGGATTACACTTTGTCCCTTATTATAGGATTCTTGGTTGTATACTGTGAGCTGTATCAACCTTATATGGTCAAGGATTCCATGGTTTCACCTTGGATCCTCTATTATTATCATTATATTTTTACATTACTGCTGACACCTTTATATGATTTTGTTATTATTAACTAAATTTTAATTAATTAAATTAATTCTTGTTCAGAGATACCAACTAAGGATGAAGAATGTATGGGTTGTTTATATTCACACTGATTTACTTCGATATACCTGTATATCATATAGTTTATATTCATAGACTGAATTTTATATAGAAGTTGTTGGTGGTGGACTACTGATATTTATCTCACATGACATATAGGTTGGTGTTGGTACTAGGGTAGATTATATGATTATAGGTGTGGAAAAAGGGAAGTTTCCCTCATTTGACACATGAATTCTTGATTTAGGTTGGGAGCTTGGTAGTAGATGACTGAGCCAGTTTTTGGGATGCTTGGATAGTTTTTCAATTTTTTTATTTTTTGTTTATCATGTATTGTACTATATTCCAACTATCATGTATGTCTGCTTACCCTTTTTTAGAGATATTGCATCATCTTTTGTACATGATACAATTTACAGTTTTTAATTATGATTTATTACTTGGATTATTATGCTTGTATCTACTTCCTTATTCATTATTATTATGCTTCTATTGTTCATTCATATTTTTCACCATTATGCTCCACTTTGACCAAAGGGAATAATTTCCCCATGGAAACAATATAGAACCTCACTGCTATTTGATAACCATTTATGTACGGGGAGGCAAGCTTGAGGCCATGTGGCAACTAGGTTTAGTTAATCAGGAGTGAATTGGGTCTAGGATGTCACAAAGTGGTATTAGAGGGTGTTTCTTTTCTTGTATTATTTTTTGGGAAATTTAGACATGGGATTAGGATTGTGTCAATACTTAGTGATAAGTTGTTCCTAGGAGTAGCTAACCCATGTTCGGGGTAAACACCAAGTTACCTAGGAATGGGAAATTATTATTTAATATTCCTCCTATTATAGTTGATATATCTTCACTGTTGGGTGATGCACATGAATTATGGTATTTGTTATGTTTTATAGAGATTCTACCTTATCTCGGTATGGTAAGGAGAATTTCTAAATGAATCCTCGTAGACACATATGGATTCACATTCCATGCATATTTCATGGAATATAGGTGCTTTCATTTCTTACATTTCCTATGTTTCCCATGATTATTGATTGTTCCTTGGTTGTGATATATTCTTATGACAATAACATATTCTATAGGAAAGGGAAATTGGTTGTTTAAAATGTCATCATCAATCTAAATGGTATTTTTGTATAGCTTGATGGTGGGATATTAAATATCCAATCTTGATCCATGTAATAAATTTACCCCTGGTTGCATGAGCATAGATTTAGATACAGTTATATGAGTACCAATTGTAATTTATAAAGAGTACGAGCCTTTATAAATTTGAAAGGGTAATTCATCAAATCAATCCATCGTATTTTTACCCATTTCATTTTGATACTGAATGTAAGGGGGTGGTTGAAATTACATGGGTGTCGATATTAGTTTATAAAGTGTATGGGACTTTATAAACTAGGATGGTAATCCATTCAATTAAACCTTGTATTATGTATATATGCACATACCGACTTAAAATGTTAATTATGAATTATAAATAAAATGGTTATCAGTAATTAGGAAGGGAAAGTGAAACTTAAGGATTGTTTTCATTATTAACTTTCAATTGACCCCTCCCATATATAAGAACCCTTATGGTTGAAAACATAAAGACATACTAATACCCTAACCTTAGACCAAGGTAGTTGGGATAGTATGCATTGGGTAGTGATCCCCTATGTTATTTTGCTGATATAAGTGGAATTTAGTTGTTCTACCTTGAATTTTTTTCTTGTTCCAATTGAGATCACTATCATTACTTATCAAATCTTATTCTAAGGTGTGTACTTGTAACTTTTAGATATATTCCACCATGATGTCCCTAAGCCATGTTCCAAGAGGGTGGTGATGATCATGCTCTAGAGATAGTGGGCCATGAGCCATAAATATTAACTCTAGGACTGCTGACTATGACACCACCTGCTGTTCCTGAACTGGGAACTAATTACCAGCTTTGAGAGATTTTACTAAATTTGATGCAGTATATGAAGAGTGATCCATTACCTACACCTATGATGTCTTGTCAGACTCATGAGTTCTAGCAGCAACATCCACCCATCTTCTTGGGGGATGGTGGTCCTATGGTTGTTGAGTCATGGATAAAATCCATTTTAGTTATCTTAGATCATCTAGAGATGCCTCTAGAGAGGATGTTAAAGCTCACCACCTACATGATATATGATTCTACCAAGAGCTAGTGGTATGTGGTTACTCATGCTGGTTGTCATTAGGGCATAGTCTGGGAAGACTTCCAAATCACCTTCTATGATTAATTTTTCCTTGAGATGTTGAGAGCTGAATAAGCTGGGGAGTTCATGCACCTAGATTAAGGTAATATATATGTCATGGACTATTCAGCATGTTTCAATGATATTCAATACTTTTCACTGATTATTGCTGATGATGAGCTATCATGAGTGAGAGGCTTCAAGGATGGGATTAGGTATGACATCTGCTCTCAAGTGAATGTCTCCCACCAATCTACTATTTCTATGACCATGAACCAAGATATTATCACAAATCACAACTTGAGGGAAGATAATAGTACATGGAATAAATGGTCAATGTTGAGGCAATTTAGTAGTTCGTCCAGCGGTAAAAAGCTTCACCTTGAGTATTATCATCAGAATGGTGGAGATGAGAGTATATTCACTGATAGCTCTGTTATATGCCATCAATGTGGATGGTAGGGTAATGTGAAGCCATGATGTGAAAGTGACCTGTTAGAGTGTCATTCTTGTGGTTTTATGGGTCATCTACAAAGGTTTTGATAGACCTTTCTTTCTATTTATAGTGGAAAAGGACTCGTACCAACTCCACTTTAAAGAGAAAGATCAGTGACTTCGCGTCGGGTAGGAAGCTAGAGTAGCACTGGCCGAACATTCCGAGGAGGAGGTTGTAGCTGAGGTATCTTGACTTCTAATTTTCCACATCAATAGAGAAGATCTGCTCAAGGTAGTCTAGCTATTGATTAGGGTCATGGATCAATCCAGTTGCATGCATTACAATAGATACCCGAGGAGCAGAGTGTAGGAAAGTCTACTATTTAGGGTACTATTCTAGTAGCTTCTTCCATCGTATCTTCTTTTTTAGATACAGGTGCCTCACAATCCTTTATCATTATATTGATCATGAAAATTCTTAGGCTTGAAATTATGTAATTTTATAGGGTAATGACCCTAGACACACCATTGGGTGTACGGTCAGAGGCTATACACAAATGAAAGGACTTTCCTCTCGAGATTGGTATTTATTAATCCTTATAGGTTTTCATTATCCTTGAGATAATAGGGTTTAATATCATACTTGGGATGGATTGAATCATGCCTTATCATTACCATATTGACTGTTATCATTGAAGGGTAACTTTTACATCTCTCAAGGTTGGTAGATATGTATATATGGGAGAATGGCATGTCTAAGTCGGTTGAGAGGGACTAGAGTATCGTGAACTGGGATGAGTGACAACCAAGATGTACAACCTTTTCTTGAATGATTAGATAGTGCGTCTGATAGATTTTACTTCGATGGTGGATTATTTTTGTGATTTTTTCCCGGATGAATTCTATGGACTACCTCCCAAGAGAAAGGTAGAGTTTACAATCAATCTTATCCCAGGAGTAGCTCCTATATCTATTCCTCCATATAGGATAGAACCTACTGAGATCAAGTAGCTCAAGAGACAGCTGGAGGATTTAGAATCTAAGGGTTTTATTTGGCCTAGTACTTCTCCTTGGGATTCTTCTATCCTTTTCTCCATGAAGGTGGATGTAACCCTCTTTTTTTTCATGGATTATCGATGTTTGAACCATATTATAGTTAAAAACTGGTATCCTTTGCCTTAAATAGATGATCTCTTCAACCAGCTCTGAGGAGGTATACTGTTCTCAAAGATTAACCTAATACCAAGATATCATTAGGTGTGAGTCAGGACTTCAGATATACCATGTACAAAATTAAAAAGTTGGTATGGTTCATATGAGTACCTAGTTATGTCATTTGGTCTTATAAAAACACCCACTATTTTCATGGCCTTGATGTATAGGTTTTTCTACCCCTACTTATATTCCTTATTCATGGTTTTTTTGGATGAAATCTTGATGTATTCACATACTCGAAGTGACCACACCCAATATCTTGAGATCATATTGAATACAATGAGAGAGTATCAATTATATGCTAAGATCACAAAGTTCTACTTCTGGATTGAAAAGGTTCAATTCTTGGGTCATATTATCTCAGAATCAAAAGTATCAGTTAACTTAGAGAAGGTGAGTGTTGTTGTTTCTTGGGAGACGCCCAAGAATATGTTTGATATACATAGTTTATTAAGGCTAGCTAGATATTACAAGAATTTTATACAGGAATTCTCACACCTTGCAGAACCTATTACCAATATGACTAAGAAGGGTGTGAATTTCTTATGGTTTGAAGTGCATGAGAATGCCTTTTAGGATTTAAAAGGAACACTTTACCATCAACATGATTCTTACAGAGCCTAGAAGTGGTTATACAGTGTTTTGTGATGCATCAGAAATTGATCTGGGTGTAGTACTAATGTAGGAGGATTGATTCATTTTGTATGGGTCCCTCCAGTTGACACCTCATGAGTGCAATTACCCAACACATGATCTCAATCTTGTAGTGGTTGTTCATGACTTACGTTTCTAGAGAAATTATCTTGTGGGAGAGTGATTTGTGGTGTTTATGGACCACAAGATCCTCAAATATATCTTTAAATATCATGAATTGAATCTTAGATAGTGAATATGGGTCAAATAACTTCAGTCTCTTAACTTTTATCTTTCCTATATTCTTGGAAAGGGTAATACAGTAGCTGATACGTTGATCCAAAAAACTCAGATACAAGATGTTCAAGAAGCCAATGGTGAATAGAAGTTGATATACCTATTTTATAAGATGCATTTGGAGTTTCAAGAGAGCCAAAATCATCATTTTTTATAGCCTTAGTATTTAACTCTTCACTCCTAGATAGGGTGAAGAGAATTCAGTTTTCAGACCCTAAGGTTTTGGTCCTATGAGAAAGAATTTCAGGTGAGGACCCACCTCCAGATTGTTCTATCGATGGAGATGAGATCTTGTGTGTCCATGGACATATCCGGGTTCCTGCAGACATGTGAGAATATTTTCTTCAATAATCCTATGATTCTCAGTGGGAAATGCCCCTAGGTATCTCCAAGATGTATCGTGATATGTGCCTTCAGTATTGGTGGTCTGAGATAAAATGCCATATCATGATTTTTATCACTATGTGTTCCACCTGTTAGTAAGTAAAAGTGAAAAATCAGTGAACCATTGTCTGTTACAACCCTTACTGGTTCCTGAATGGAAATGTTATAATGTCATAATGGATTTTGTGACTAGTTTACTAAGGTAACCTCGAGTTAGTGATGTGATTTGGGTAGTTATTGATAGGCTAACAAAGTTATCCCACTTATTTCCTATTAGGGAGACATTCTCAGTGGATGATATTAGTCGATTGTATTTCTATGAGATTATATTACTAAATGGGGTCCCTAGTAATATCATTTAATATAGGGATTCTCATTGAACATAAAGGTTTTGTAAAGGGTTATAGAATGTTTTGGATATATAGGTGCTTCTAAGCACAACTTTTCACCCTCAGACCGATGACCAGTCAGAATGAACTATACAAGTTTTGGAGGACAAGATCTGAGCATGCATCCTTGATTTTGGAGGTTCTTAGGAGAAAAATATACCTATCATTGAGATTTCCTACAATAATATCTTTTAAGAAATAATTTAGATGGATCCATATGATCCCTTATATGGTAGGTCATTTCGTTCACCTCTCTGCTGACTAGAGTTAGGGAAGGTAGTGCTACTAGGTTCATGTATCATGCAGAAAACTTCAAAGAAGGTGTATTTGATTAGAAAGTGGATGGATACTACTTATTCTAGATAGAAAACAAATGTTGATTACCATCGACGACCTCTGGAGTTCAAGGTTGGGGATCTTGTTTTTCTATGAGTATCACCCAGGCTTGAGCATAGATGGATATGTAGGAAAGGGAAGTTGTTGCCTCATTTTGTTGGGAATTTTTAGATCTTGGATATATTCGTGCTAGTAGCCTATCAGTTTTTGTTACCTCATAAGTACCATGCCATGCGAAACATATTCCACATTTCATAGCTTCATTATTACCATACTGACCTATCTCATTATTTTGATCCTGAGGATATTGAATTGGGAGTCAATGCTTCTTTTGAGGAGTATCCCATTTGAATTTTTGATTGTATCACAAAGAATCTTTGATGTAGGTATGTTCCTCTAGTATAAGTGCCATGGCATCATGATCATGTATAGGAAAATAATCAGTAGAGAGAGGCTGACGTACATGCTCAGTGGATAGAGTTTTTCTCAGATGAAGCTTTACCGCCATTGGAAGGGAAACTCAGAGATGATTTAATTTAAGGAGAGAAACTACAAGAACCTGGTTTTTACTAGAGGTTTTAATCTTTTAAATTTCGATAAAAACCTCATCAAGTTTTTCTTTACGGATTAGACCCGATGACCGAGCTTTTAGTTTAGTCGATTGATTAGTTTTTAAGAAGGTAGTAGGGGGGATGGAGCTAGGCTTTAGAACAAATACACGACATGAATTTGGAATTCAAGATGTGTATTCATCTGGAAAGATCCTATGAAGTGAGGAATTCACTATGTGAATTCCAAATACATGACTTGAATTGGTCAGGAGAGACCAAGTTCATGTTGTGCATTGGTTTTCCTATAGGGGAACTCGAGCATTGCACAACATGTAAAAATTTACAAACTATGTAAAGGCCATGAGTTTTTTTAAAGGGTCAGAACCCCATACTTTTTCATTACCCCTCTCCTCTATTTTATCTATTGCATAAGATCTCCTCCATTAGAGTCCTTCCATGGCCTAAAGCTAGCTAGGATTTGGTCACATCTCTCCATTCGGACTCTGATTCAAGTGCCATCTGTCGCATTGGATAGCCACTAATAAGCTCTCCATTCCTTTAGCTCCTTAATTTGTCTCTCCAATAATGAAGTTATTTTGGTGCAAGCTAATATTCCCTTTTTTAAGGGAATTTTTATATTTCTCCATTTTATTCCAATTTGGACCAAATCAAAGGTTGATTCTAGATGAGGAGAGTACCATAAGATTAAGGTAGGTGTTATATGACTTATCCCTCAATATCTCACCATTTATAAATTGTTTTTATTGTACGAATGCCAGTTTCACCAGGGGTGGATCCTAAAATTAATTTTCTTTAAATATAATCATCTAAATTTCAAACTAAGTCCCTCTAATGTCCCAGACCCAAAGAGCCACCCAAACAGTGCTAACAGGCCAGGTGTTACTAACCTTAGGTGCACCTCCCAGAATTCCAAAGGCTGTCGACAAACAACGAGAGTATAGACAGGTATAGTGGGGAGGCTATAACCTCTCGGAGGAAGATAAGGAATTGGTATGAGCATAATAATATAACATGAAGTAGAAGTAAATGACTCAGTACACTCGAACTAGACCCCCAGAGCGGAAGCACAACAATATCAAATAAATAATGGAAGTGATAAATAAACATAATCAGTGGAAATTAAATAGAATAGCATGACACCAATAACTTTTAGCTACTAAACAAAACAATCATGCATACATAGCAGGTCATACATGTAAATAAATAAAGGGTGTCCATGGAAAATTGTAGTAGCTACATGTAAAAGTAATCATGCTGATATAGGAAATAAATCCAAACAAAAGTAAAACTCTAGATAGGAATGACCTCAAGGTGCATACTAGTCTCCATGATAAATAGTACAATGATCCAAATACTAAAGCTGATACTTTACCTATACATAAAACCATAAATTCTAAACATGTCCCAAAGGTCCCATGTAGGGTGTGAGACGAATCTCAGTAGGATACCACCCAATGGTTCCTACCTAGTATATATGTTTAAGTAGACATACATCTTTAAGTAAGGTAAACAGTATGATGAAATAATAAACACAATCTCCACTGGTGATCAACATCCACCAGGGAGTGTCACCTGCATCAGCCAATGTTAGAATCTTAGCAGTAAGGAGAGTCCTTGGCCCCTGGCCCAAGGTACCCCTATAGTCACAATTTCTCAGTAAACCCTCAGGTTCCACTTCAAATACATAACCTGGAACCACGTTACACCTAACACCTCATGTCTCAAGTACCGACATCCTGAAGGAATGCCCAAACAAAAGTATCTCGGTCACATGGACCCCTTCTCGGAAGCTCACGTCAGCCCATGGAATGACAACTAGAAGAACAGTGATGCCTATCCTCAAATAATAACATGAGTAATAGTGATGTCTACCCTCAAATGAATAACCGGAGGAACAAAAATGCCTTACCTCAACCACATAACTCGGTAGCCTCATTGCTACCAACCGAAGGCTCCTCACCTTCCACATGGATTCCTATGAAAAGCACCCCCAGACCAATAGTACCTAAACCAAAACTATTAGGGGCCTTTACCCACACGAGTGGTCAGAACCAACTCATCATGGAGTCAACCTATGTGCACATGACTCAAGTGGCTTTTGGACATCACAGGTGAGCTGCAATCACAAAAATAAGAACCAAAGTCATACCATCTCTGACACCTCATTTTCCTATGACCATGTTGCTTAAATCTAATGGCCATGCCATCCAAGTATCTCAGGCTATTCCCAACCTGACAGTCACACTACCTGAAACTGACGTTCATGACTCCCAATCCCATGGTCAAAACCACCCAAGAAAATTCGGGCCATTCCCAACATGTGATCAACATCACTCAAGAAAATCTAGGCCATGCCCAACATAACCCCAAGGGTATCATCATATGTAATCTCAAACATCACATATAGATAATCATAATGAAACACTTTAAATAGGAAAAAAATTAACCAGTTGAATTGCACTAGCCATTAGCTATAACATAGAATAACTGAGGTCTTGAATGCCTCTAAACAGCATAATCAAGAATTGACAATTTAAACTAAACAGTTTAAATCAAAACAAAATAGTTATATCCATTTTGGCACCCCAAACCAAAATTTCCCATTGAGCAATGACCTCTCGCCTGACCTCACTCAAGCGTAACAGGTAACAGAATACCCAACGACATCCCACAAGGTATAAAAATCAGTTTAAAGTGCAATAATAGGGTTCCGATCAAAAAACCTATTGTTGTGCTAAAATTCACAAACCCTAAATGTTCTTGAAAACACAAAAAAAAGTATACACCACCTACCTCATACTAGTACGATGATCCCCATCCAGTATCGACCTCTAATTTGGTCTACAACAAGGTAGATCTACACAATGTGAATAAATGCTCAAACTCCTATAAATTGGTCGAGAAATGAAATCATGAAGAATGGATCAAAAGGAATAAAGAGCTTACCAGTGGAGTTCTAATGGATCTGATGATGTTTTAATTGGACTTAAGGTGAATAATTGGGAGAAAAATGAAGTCTCGGCTATATGGTTTGCGAACCTGGGTGAGGAGGTTATGTCCACTAATGGAAAATGAGTCTATCGACCATTTTAAGAAAAAATTACAAAATACATGGTGTAAACACGTTTAAATATCTCTACCCTTACCTACATCTCAATATGCCATATATACCCCTTACACAGCCAGAGAGTACACGACATGTACTTGGGATTACATGACGTGTAACCCTAAGTCAGGCCATGTGACAGTCTGATTCCAATACATGCCCAGTTTTCCCATATTTTCTCAAAAAAAACTTGGAAATGAAAAAAAAGAGATCTGTACCTCAAAGGAAGAACCGAGTTCTTACAAACTTCCCCTCTTAAAGCAATTGATCCCCGAATTTCCATTCCAAGGGTGGTGAATGAACATTCCAAATCAATTTCAGACCAAATCTCAAATAAAAAAAAGATCCAAATACCTATTTCTGGACCCATGGTCCTCCCATGACGTATCGTCACCCCTACACCTAATCTGGTGCTCCTGTGTCACTTTCGGCACCCAATCACACCCCGCACCGCATCGATGCCTACCTTGATCCCATGATACCCATGGTACAATGAGGTCCTACATCCCATAGATGCTCAAAACAACCTAGTTCCTCACACCTCAATCACAACCCACATCATTGATGCCTCGATGCCCAAGGCACCTCAAGTAACCCACATCCCATGAATACCCCAATGCCTAAGAACCTCAAGTAACCTGCATCTGACGATGCTCCTAATGCCTAATCACCTCAAGTAACCTGAATCTAATGATGCTCCTGATTACAAGAAATTCATACATATATAACCACGCACCCAAGATAGTGCTGACCTACTAACTAGCATCCGGTCAGTCCATATATATCCCATGCACCTATTGCAATCAAAATGGACATGCCTTAATAGGCTATGCCAAAAGAAGAAAAATAAAATCAATGCCACGCCCATGGTGTACCTATGATCGTCATCGGCTCACCAGTCTACTCATCCCCTGGGAACTCCATGGCGTGCACCTGGCTTGACACATGGATGCCTGAAGTACCATCCACCAGCCACTGACCCCACGACCCTACAGTGATGCAGCAGCTATGTAACACCCCGAGCTTCCATGATACGCTTCTCATTCAATAATGCAATAGCTTGCATTGTACGCAACTTCGAGTTCTAAAACACCGCGACTAATCAAAGTAGCCGTTATGAATAGTAATAACCACTTTTTAAATTTATAGAAATTTTATATTTCAAAATGGACTTCATTTTTGGATTCAGAATATTGAAATTAGCCTATGTTGAATTTTTGGTATTTTTCTGAGAACTTCTAAATTTTTATGAATAGTGAAAAATACTTAAAAACAACTTTTTTAATCAAAATAATTTATAGTGATAAATTATACTGTTTAGTGGTTTTAAAGTATAATTGGAATATATTTTTACCATTTTATCCAATGGTGGTAATTAGAATTAATTTAACATTGAAATTGGACATAAACAATTGTCAATCTTTTGATATAAATTGTTTCTTAAAAACACGCTATTTGTTGTAACAGCGGGAATTAATTATAAAATTAATTAATGCAACTTATATGTTTGGAATTTTGTAAAATAGACACCATTTTTGAATTTGGAATATCAATTATAGCTTAGGGTGAAATTTTGGCATTGTTCTGAAAAACTTCAATTTTTGATGAATAGTGAAACCACTAAGTGGTAGTTAAATAACTGATTTTTCATTTAAATGAAATATTACCACTTTTGTGATTTGATTTTCAAAAATCCGACATACATGGTTTTCATTAAGAAGTAAAATGTGGTTCAATGAGATTAAAATAATTTTTTGGTGAATAGTAACTTTTAAGTTCTTAATCGCGATTAGAGGTAATTAGTGTAGTTTAAGGTAAAAATAATGTTTTAATAATATGAGATGAGCTTGACACTTGTCCTACTCCTATTGGATGAGTCATGGATGACCAAGACAACCCATGGGTCAACTTGGGGACCCCATGGAGCCACTTTGTTTGGAAAATGACATTAATATATATTTATTTAATGTTAAAGTTAAATTGACACAAACATGAGTTTTTTTACTGAAACAGTTTTTAAGTGGGGTTACACAAGCCCAAATTTTGATTATAAATATTCATTGGAAAGCTAAAAAGATTTCATACATCATAGTATTTTTTTTTATAATTTTTAGACATTAAATAAGTTAAATTATTTATGACATCATGATGATGCAGCGATGACCTCATTATTTAACGATTTAAATAAAATGAGAAGATAATGTAAAATCCAAGGCTTAAACTTGTCCAAAGCCTATTGGATGGGTAGATTTCGAACCCTTATCACCTTAGACTTGAATTATATAAGTGTGGGACCTCTAAAATCCGAAACTCATTTTATAATAAAGTGACTTTTCATTACATTCCAAAAGTGCCCCTCCTCTCCACTTATAAAAGGCCCCCACCTCTCCCACCTCATTTACACTTTCAAGACATTTGGCTCGGCCAACCTCTGCCCAAATACTCTCCAAACTTCCCCCTATTACTCCTAGAAGCCTCACTTTGGGCAGAACTCTTCCCAAGGAAGCCTTTGGCTCAAATCAAAAAGAGTTACCCGATTTTGAGGTAATGTCTTCTCTAATGTTGTTTTGTTTTATTTTTCTTCTCCAACCCCCTAAACTCTTTTTATTCATTTATTTTGTAACAACACCAGTATCCTCAATATACTAGGATGTTGTTATAAGAAGTATTCGAGCTACACTTACACACACCTACATCTAATGGTTAAAGAACATACGGTTTCTGTGGATGGCGAATTTCTGCCTCACGAAACGATGATTGTTCAACACTCATATAACACCTTAAAAGGTGGCCATTAAGATGTCACTATATTTATATATGATATATAATGTGTTTATGTTTTACTTATGCTTCTGTATTTCTCATTTATGGCATACTTTATGATTTCCATTATGGGTAAAACGCGATAATTTCATTTTAGGAAGTGCGGACTATCGCCCCCTCGAAGTGATTTGAATCGTTAATGCCATATGTGGGATGTATAAAGGATGGAGTAAATGGTATTATACACTATATTATACTGGAATTATACTATACATTTATATCATTATGATTTCGTTCCATTAAATATGAAATTGAAATGAAAGTAGCGTTCATGCGTACGTACGGCTTACCGTCTCCATGAACGGTGCATTTCATTTCTTACCTCTAAATGTTACGTAATATTATAAATGAATGTATATACTGGATATATATGATATATATGACATCTAAATCATGAATATAATTCTGGAGATAATGGATATTCTACCACATAAACAACTTGTAATTATAAGAAATTTATTGTTGATTCAAGTAACAAAGATCGACAAAACGATCGTTATTAACTTAAATAATTACATAATGTTCATATCATTGTAATAAGTGATATAAAAAGGATAATGAAATTGAAAATGGTTCTTAATAAGGTATATATTAACTCTAGTTTATTATTCAAGAGGTTAAAGAACGGTTGAGTCAAGTCAGACACAAGGTAAGGGAACTTCTTAACCCAATTACCATTCTTCGGGTTAATCTCCTACTTTCAAATTATGTCATGATATTATTATGTCCTATCTTGTATTTGTACTTTCTTTATGTGTACTTATAGTGAATACACATAATAGATCTATTTTATTTTAAAAAATGATCTTTTAAGGACTTTATCTCAATCTCCTTTCATTGAGGCATATTTGGTTTTATACATAATTTCTTTTATACGGTGTACAAACCCCTTTGACTTTTACGTTTATTCAAAAGGAATCTTTTTTATACGAAGCGGTTACTAAACGACAAAAGGGAATGTTTTTTTCGTACGTATGTGGCGACAACGACTTCTTCGCCGCCGTGACCATTATTTGAGTTTCGGCTTCCTCTACAAGCCATCATTTTTTTTAATGAAAATTAAATACAAAGTTTTAACTTTCTTTTATTTTGGTATTGAAAATGGTTTTGAAAGTGTTTTTATTATATCAATGAGTTGTATTGATATCTTGTGATTGAAATGTGTAAATGTTATGTTTCCTTTATGCATGTTTTATGTGATACGATTATTTTATGGTTTATGATATGTTTAAACCTATTCATATGAGGAATGTATTGGACTTAATAAGTGACGGGTGGAGCCCGTTATAGCTCCTCGATGCATCGGTAGGTCTCATGAGACAAATAGACGTGGAATTGGCCGAGGCCCTTTCCCAATTTGATTTATGGTTTTGGCCGAGGCCTTAATCATTTTAGACGTCTTGGCCGAGGCCTTGACAAAATATTTCAGAATGTCCGACATTATACATTCCCTCATTATGAAAGTGGTTATTGATCTTTCATGAGATTATTCGTCTAGTAGAATATCCATGTGAAGAAGTAAGTGGCATTATCTCATTTTACTTTTTCCATATTATGCTGAAGTTCAAGTTTAATAAGGCTTTTGTTTAGTTATACATTGCCTTGAATGTTTATGTTTATTTATGAAAGCTTCCGCTATATTGTTATCCTTACTGAGCATCTGAGCTCACCCCTTTCAATGTTTTAATATTTTTTTCCAGGATGTGAAGAAATATTTTATGAATAACCTGTAGGGATAGTCAAAAGAGGATATGAGTGTGGACTATGAAGACTTTGTTATTAGTTTTTCACTTTATGATGTAATGTAACATTTATGAATGTATCTAGTGTTTCCAAGGCTACTAAACTAATCGGTCTTTCGAGAATTGATCTTTTGTGATCATGCCAATGTTATGAAGTAATGCACCGACTCTGGGTAGCTGGGGTCGGGGCGTTACAGTTGGTATCATAGGCAGTTTAGTACTAACCTTGGAAGCTAGATTTAGATAAACTCTGATTAGAGCACATAGCCCGAAGATAGACTTTGAGGATTAGTATAGAAGAAATTCCTAGAATTTTGGTATTATAGAGATGTTATGAGTTTTCCGAGCAATACATCCCTGTCTGGATACGAGCAAGTAGAGGCGGCTCTGGCACAAATGTACCTAGGGGTAAAACCCGAAAACACCGCTTTGAGCTAGACTCGAACGGGAACTGGTGCACGACAACGGGCCTTGCTGCACTCTTGGTTACGACACTCACGGGGGATATGCTTAGGATAATTCTCACAAACCACTATGAAGGGTTATGAGTATATACTTCCTCAAAGAAAACATTTCTTTTTATGATTATGGATTATATCCATAAATAGTTCAATTTATGTAAAGTGTTTTACAAGTATGGAATTATGTATTTTGATTCATAAACTAATCTAGTTTATGCCATTGTTTAGAAATGGCGCCTAGTGGAAGGAATGGAAACCGTATCAATGCACAAACTCCGTGTAGGGATTGCCCTCCTGCTCAAGATAATTATTGTGGATCTGGAGATACAACTGGTGCTGATCAACTTATTACCATACTGGGACAACTCACTCAGGTTATGAATAATCACCTTACTCGTATGGAGCACCCTGATCCGCAACGTGGAGGATCAATGTTAGACCGCTTCATGAGGAAACAACCACCAACCTTCAATGGGAGTAAAAATCCTATAGTAGCTGAGCAATGTATAAATTCCTTAGAGAAAATATTCCATGCCTTGGGGAGTAGTGAAAGGGAGAAGGTTGTCATGGCAGTTTACCGCCTCACTGGAGATGCCGATCAGTGGTGGTCGCTGATTCAAAACACAAAGGAAGATGATGATGTATCGAATATGGAATGGAGGGAGTTTAAAGAGCTTTTCTTAGAAAAATAATTTCCTCGTGACCATCGAGCAGATATGGAAAGGCAATTTCTGAGTTTGAGGCAGAAGGAGGATGAGAATGTCGCAAAGTATGAGGCTAACTTTACAAGGTTAGCGAGGCATGCTTCCGATTATATACGTATCCCAAGGAGTAAGATTGATCGTTTCTTTGATGGGTTAAAACCATTTCTCCGTCGATCTTTAGTATCACAATCCTTCTCATCATACGAAGATATTGTCTCGTGTGCTATCAAGATAGAAAAGGAATTCTCTAAGTCTTATGACAACAAAGTAAAGCAAGAGAAGAGGAGAACGGTGGAACAAGAGACAGATAAAGGGAAAAAGGGAAAGAAGGATTTTCCATTATGTGATAATTGTGGGAAGAATCACCCTGGTACTTGTCTAAAAGGAATGGGAGTTTGTTATAAATGTGGAGAAAAGGGTCACCAGGCTCGTGATTGCAAGGGAAAGAAAGAGGCTATCAAAGTTGAATGCTATAATTATAGAGAAATGGGTCATTATGCAAATGAATGTCCTAAGCATCAGGGAAACTTACCTCAGAAAAGGCCAAGGGATCAAGGACAATCTTATGCTGTTACTACAGTTGAAGCAGAATAACTAATGTATTGGTGCTTTTGGACTGATGGATTATATTTTGGTTATTAGAATAATGTGATATATATATATAAGGATTGTACTGCAGTACTTGTTGATTTCAGTAAGGTTTTAATATGATGAAGGTAATCATATTTTTAGTATGTGACAATAAGAGAAACTTTACTTTGTTTGGGAAATCTGATAAATTGATTTTGGAATTAAGAGACCTTTTAGAGAAAGTCTGGACATAGGTATTTTGGATAACTATAAAGGTTGGAGTGGATTAAGTTGATCTTTGGATAGTATTGCATTTCTGAAGATTATTTTTGGAATATTATGATACTATAGTTTTAGGAAAAGGACAACCTGCAGGGTGGGGCATAACCCATTGCGTCGGACAAAGCTGCATGAATCGAACCCACAACCATAGTGCGACAGGCCTTCATTTCCTACCACTAGCCTACAGGAAGTCCCTGGTTATTACAAAATAATTTTACTAATCTAAATGGTATGTGTTAATATTTGGAACCTTATACAATTAGGATAAGTATAATATTTTTTATTTCTATATCTTTTTGAGTGAAAGATGAGTTGAAGATTGAAACTCTAATTGTCAAGAATAAATATATATATATATACCTATCTATTATTCAATGAATAAATTAATTCTTAAACTTTAGTAAAGGGATATTAAAACAAAAAAAATGTGTTATCCTAATACCTTATGTCTTTTTGAACTGATGATATTTCAAATCAACATATATTGAAGGCTTTGAGGCCCTCAATTTGACAGTTGATTGTGATTGATGACCTCAATCACTCCCTACAAATATTTACGTTTTTCCTCCAATTATATGTCTCTAATTTCCACCAATGTTCTCCTTATCGAGATCATAGTTGGGTGGTGACTTTCTTATTTCCATTTCCCCCTTATTAAGACTAAATTTTATTAACCTTATTTCCGATGTGGGCTTTCCACAAAGGTAATTTCTATTTTCAACCTTTTATTTTCAAAGAAAAAATTTCAAATTGTGAGGATGCAATTTATTGAAGGAGGGGAGAATGTAACACCCCGAGCTTCCATGATACGCTTCTCATTCAATAATGCAATAGCTGCATTGTACGCAACTTCGAGTTCTAAAACACCGCGACTAATAAAAGTAGTCATTATGAATAGTAATAACCACTTTTTAAATTTATAGAAATTTTATATTTCAAAATGGACTTCATTTTTGGATTTGGAATATTGAAATTAGCCTATGTTGAATTTTTGGTATTTTTCTGAGAACTTCTAAATTTTTATGAATAGCGAAAAATACTTAAAAACAACTTTTTTAATCAAAATAATTTATAGTGATAAATTATACTGTTTAGTGGTTTTAAGGTATAATTGGAATATATTTTTACCATTTTATCCAATGGTGGTCATTAGAATTAATTTAACATTGAAATTGGACATAAACAATTGTCAATCTTTTGATATAAATTGTTTCTTAAAAACACGCTATTTGTTGTAACAGCGGGAATTAATTATAAAATTAATTAATGCAACTTATATGTTTGGAATTTTGTAAAATAGACACCATTTTTGAATTCGGAATATCAATTATAGCTTAGGGTGAAATTTTGCCATTGTTCTGAAAAACTTCAATTTTTGATGAATAGTGAAACCACTAAGTGGTAGTTAAATAACTAATTTTTCATTTAAATGAAATATTACCACTTCTGTGATTTGATTTTCAAAAATCCGACATACATGGTTGTCATTAAGAAGTAAAATGTGGTTCAATGAGATTAAAATAATTTTTTGGTGAATAGTAACTTTTAAGTTCTTAATCGCGATTAGAGGTAATTAGTGTAGTTTAAGGTAAAAATAATGTTTTAATAATATGAGATGAGCTTGAAACTTGTCCTACTCCTATTGGATGAGTCATGGCCGACCAAGACAACCCATGGGTCAACTTGGGGACCCCATGGAGCCACTTTGGTTGGAAAATGACATTAATATATATTTATTTAATGTTAAAGTTAAATTGACACAAACATGAGTTGTTTTACTGAAACAGTTTTTAAGTGGGGTTACACAAGCCCAAATTTTGATTATAAATATTCATTGGAAAGCTAAAAAGATTTCATACATCATAATATTTTTTTTTATAATTTTTAGACATTAAATAAATTAAATTATTTATGACATCATGATGATGCAGCGATGACCTCATTATTTAACGATTTAAATAAAATGAGAAGATAATGTAAAATCCAAGGCTTACACTTGTCCAAAGCCTATTGGATGGGTAGATTTCGAACCCTTATCACCTTAGCCTCGAATTATATAAGTGTGGGACCTCTAAAATCCGAAACTCATTTTATAATAAAGTGACTTTTCATTACATTCCAAAAGTGCCCCTCCTCTCCACTTATAAAAGGCCCCCACCTCTCCCACCTCATTTACAATTTCAAGCCATTTGGCTCGGCCAACATCTACCCAAATAATCTCCCAACTTCCCCCTCTTACTCCTAGAAGCCTCACTTTGGGCAGAACTCTTCCCAAGGAAGCCTTTGGCTCAAATCAAAAAGAGTTACCCGATTTTGAGGTAATGTCTTCTCTAATGTTGTTTTGTTTTATTTTTCTTCTCCAACCCCCTAAACTCTTTTTATTCATTTATTTTGTAACAACAAAAGTATCCTCAATATACTAGGATGTTGTTATAAGAAGGATTCGAGCTACACTTACACACACCTACATCTAATGGTTAAAGAACATACGGTTTCTGTGGATGGCGAATTTCTGCCTCACGAAACGATGATTGTTCAACACTCATATAACACCTTCAAAGGTGGCCATTAAGATGTCACTATATTTATATATGATATATAATGTGTTTATGTTTTACTTATGCTTCTGTATTTCTCATTTATGGCATACTTTATGATTTCCATTATGGGTAAAACGCGATAATTTCATTTTAGGAAGTGCGGACTACCGCCCCCTCAAAGTGATTTGAATCGTTAATGCCATATGTGGGATGTATAAAGGATGGAGTAAATGGTATTATACACTATATTATACTGGAATTATATTATACATTTATATCATTATGATTTCGTTCCATTAAATATGAAATTGAAATGAAAGTAGCGTTCATGCGTACGTACGGCTTACCGTCTCCATGAACGGTGCATTTCATTTCTTACCTCTAAATGTTACGTAATATTATAAATGAATGTATATACTGGATATATATGATATATATGACATCTAAATCATGAATATAATTCTGGAGATAATGGATATTCTACCACATAAACAGCTTGTAATTATAAGAAATTTATTGTTGATTCAAGTAACAAAGATCGACAAAACGACCGTTATTAACTTAAATAATTACATAATGTTCATATCATTGTAATAAGTGATATAAAAAGTATAATGAAATTGAAAATGGTTCTTAATAAGGTATATATTAACTCTAGTTTATTATTCAGGAGGTTAAAGAACGGTTGAGTCAAGTCAGACACAAGGTAAGGGAACTTCTTAACCCAATTACCATTCTTTGGGTTAATCTCCTACTTTCAAATTATGTCATGATATTATTATGTCCTATCTTGTATTTGTACTTTCTTTATGTGTACTTATAGTGAATACACATAATAGATCTATTTTATTTTAAAAAATGATCTTTTAAGGACTTCGTCTCAATCTCCTTTCATTGAGGCATATTTGGTTTTATACATAATTTCTTTTATACGGTGTACAAACCCCTTTGACTTTTACGTTTATTCAAAAGGAATCTTTTTTATACGAAGCGTTTACTAAACGACAAAAGGGAATGTTTTTGTCGTACGTATGCGGCGACAACGAATTCTCCACCGCCGTGACCATTATTTGAGTTTCGGCTTCCTCTACAAGCCATCATTTTTTTAATGAAAATTAAATACAAAGTTTTAACTTTCTTTTATTTTGGTATTGAAAATGGTTTTGAAAGTGTTTTTATTATATCAATGAGTTGTATTGATATCTTGTGATTGAAATGTGGAAATGTTATGTTTCCTTTATGCATGTTTTATGTGATACGATTATTTTATGGTTTATGATATGTTTAAACCTATTCATTTGAGGAATGTATTGGACTTAATAAGTGACGGGTGGAGCCCGCTATAGCTCCTCGATGCATCGGTAGGTCTCATGAGACAACTAGATGTGGAATTGGCCGAGGCCCTTTCCCAATTTGATTTATGGTTTTGGCCGAGGCCTTAATTATTTTAGACGTCTTGGCCGAGGCCTTGACAAAATGTTTCAGAATGTCCGGCATTATACATTCCCTCATTATGAAAGTGGTTATTGATCTTTCATGAGATTATTAGTCTAGTAGAATATCCATGTGAAGAAGTAAGTGGCATTATCTCATTTTACTTTTTCCATATTATGCTGAAGTTCAAGTTTAATAAGGCTTTTGTTTAGTTATACATTGCCTTGAATGTTTATGTTTATTTATGAAAGCTTCCGCTATATTGTTATCCTTACTGAGTATCTGAGCTCACCCCTTTCAATGTTTTAATATTTTTTCCAGGATGTGAAGAAGTATTTTATGAATGACCTGCAGGGATAGTCAAAAGAGGATATGAGTGTGGACTATGAAGACTTTGTTATTAGTTTTTCACTTTATGATGTAATGTAACATTTATGAATGTATATAGTGTTTCCAAGGCTACTAAACTAATCGTTCGTTCGAGAATTGATCTTTTGTGATCATGCCAATGTTATGAAGTAATGCACCGACTATGGGTAGCTGGGGTCGGGGCGTTACAAGCTACCATCCACTGACCCCACATTTGGGTCCCACTGTCTCTGTCATGTCCTCTACGTGCAACTAAACCTCAACTACCCTCACTTTGTACCAATCCTAATCCAAATTATGAATCCTACACCTACTTCGGTCTCTATCTACCAACTGTTTGAGAAGGATGCCTACAGAACCTCTCAAGATGCCCAACCTGTCCACATGCTCGACAATCCTTTGAAGGCCTATCGTACTGAGTACAGACATTCCCTGGCTTCCCACACTAAAAGAAAACCTTGGATGAACTACCATGAGGTTGTCTAGCTGAGTCCTTGGCATGAAATCCCTATTGGAACTCATCCCATCCTTGTTTCTTACCATCTGAACCATCACTTAAAACAACCACCCAGTTCAAGTGAGACCTATCCCTCAAGTTTCCCTCAGCAATGAGCACCTGATTCATAGCCTTTGAGAATGATTCCATCCTAAAGATGTTTAATTGTACCCATATGGAATGTCGTAATCCATCTTCGAAGCACCTCACAATCGAGGTGTCATCGCTTACCATACCTGGTGTGAAGTGATACAACTCAGTGAAAGTAGCTTTATAGTCCATGACAGACATGTCACCCTGCTGAAGGATTAAGAACTCCCAACCTCTCTCCGCCCTCAGCGTCTCAGGGAAAATGTGCTAGAAGAATCTATCATCGAAGTCTTCCATGATAGTCCCTCATGTCTGCGAGCCTAAACCTACACATCCCACTAGTGTTTCTCCGGTCCTCTCAATATGTATGTCTCCAGCTTGACCCTTCTCCCTAGAGGCATCTCAAGCTACATGAAGATCATCTTCATGCTCTTTATTTAGTTCTCAGCTGCCTATGGACCACCCTCACCTAGAAAAAGCGGTGGGGGCTATGACAAGAACTCCCAAGTAAGGTAATCCATGAAAGGCTATGTTCCCTACATGCCTCTATCGATCCCTTGTAAAACACGTACTAGACTAGATTGAAGCTGATCATCGAGCCACGACCTGAATGCTTCCAAACCTGATTGCTGCTTTGCCTACATTGGATCCTAAACCTAATCCTATCCCTAAGCCTGTACCTGCGTCTCATTCTCTACCTGCCTCTCAGAGTCTGAACTTGATCGTACTCCTGTGGAACTATATCATCACCCACCTGATGCTCCATATGAGCCGTATAAGAGGAACCCGTTGAATACCATAAATGGTCAGGCAACCCACATACATAAAAATATATATAACATAGATAAGGAAAGTAGTAAAGGGTCATTGCATAACAACTACCCTTACTCTCCCCCATTGCAACCATGCCCATAGCATCCTGGCCTCATGGCCTCCTTAGTTGCCCTCAATAGAGCCAAGTATCACAAAATCCTCAGGAAACACCCTCCCTAACAACCAAAGTTGTCTCAATATGATGACTGAGTCGCCCATTCCTAGTGATCAAAATCACCTCAACCATAATACCTTCTTTCTCGTATTGGAGCCAGGACCATTCTCGTGCCACATGCAATTTCTATAAAAATTTAAAGTATGTAATATCACATTTTATAAAAATAGAAATTCTATTAGGAATTTCACCTTTTACTCATGGAATTTGATATATATAACATGGTATTATCACTTCAAAAATCATACATGCATATATGAAATTAAAATACTCTAAAAATGTGCCTATCAAAAACCAAACAATCATGCCTTTCCTTACCAGGACAAGGTCCAATTCTTCACTTACCACACCAAGTCAATGGTCACATATCACAACCAATAATCATCACAAACCAAGTGATCCACCAAGGTGGAAATCATATAAACTGTAATCTGATAAAAAGAAAAACAACATAACCCATCCAAGGTAACTCAATCCATCCCTCGTACAAGGGGATACAGGCACCCAAACACGAGTTTGAAATCTAATTCTAATAAAAAGCTATCTCCAGTATACCATAATCCCAAATAGTAAACCAGTAGAAATAAAAAGGCAGTCTTGATCTCATTAGTAGCCAGTGAAACACTACTACCAAATCTTAGTCAGGAATTGTTTTGGTATCACTTTAAAACAACCAACCTAGGTAATGCACTACACTTCTGGCCGGGTTAACCCTTTGATGACACTCTGTAACATCCCAGACCCGAAGAGCCACCTGAACAGTGCTAACAGGCTGGGTGTTACTGATCTTAGGTTCACCTCTCCAAATGCCAAAACTTACTGACTAGTAGTGAGGGTGTAAAAAGGTATAATGGGGAGGATATACCCTCTCGAAGGAAGATAAGGCACTGGTCCAAACATAATAATATAACATGTAGCATAAGTAAATTAATCATAAGACTCAAATCAGATCCACAGAGCAAAATCATAGCAATATAAAATAAATAGCAGAAGAAATAAATAAAAATAAGCAGCAAAAAGTAAATAGAACATCATTCCAACAATCACTTGTATCCGCTAAACAAACCAAGCATACATCCATAGTAGGTCATACATGTAAATAAACAAAGGGTTCCCATGTATAATCGCAATAGCTACATATAAAAATAAGCATGATGATATAGGAAAGAAAGATAAACAAAAGTAAAACTCTAGATAGTTATGACCTCAAGGTCCATACCAGTCTCCATGCCAAATAGTACTACGATCCAACTCCTAAATCTAATCCATTACCTATACGTAAAACCATAAAGTCTATACATGCCCCGAAGGGCCCGTGTAGGCTGTGAGACTAATCTCAGTAGGATACCACCCAAAAGTGTGTACCTATTATATGTGTTTAATAAGACATACATCTCTAAGTAAGGTAAACAATAAGATGCAATAATAAACACAATCTCCACTGCTGCTCAGCAGCCACTAGGGAGTGTCACTTGCTTTTTCCAATGTTGGAATCTCAACAATAAGGAGAGTCCTTGGCCCCTGGCCTAAGGTACCCCTGTAGTCACAAAGTCCTAGTAAAACCTTAGATTCCACTTCAAATACATAACCTTGCACCATGTGCCTCCAAACACCTCATGTCTTGAGTACTGACATCCTAAAGGCACACCCAAAAAAGTATCCTGGTCCCATAGACCCCTTCTCGGAAGCTCACGTCGACCCATGACATGATAACTGGAGGAACAATGATGACTTCCCTCAAATAATATTCATAGGAACAGTGATGCCTGTCCTCAAATGAATAACCAGATGAACAATGATGTATGCCCTCAACCACATAACCTGGTAGCCTCATCGCTACCAACTGAAGGCTCCTCACCTTCCATGTGACTTCCTACGGCAAGCACCCCCAAACCAATAGTACCTAAACCGCAACTATTGGGGGCCTCTACCCACACGAGTGGTCATAACCACCTTATCATGGATTAAACCTGTGTAAACATGACTCAAGAATATTTTGGCCATCATGAGTGAGAAGAAATCACTAAAATAATAACCCAATACACACTATTTTTGGAACCTCGTGTCCCTATGATCATGTTGCTCAAATCTACCTCATACTCATATGATGACCCCCATCTAGTATCGGCCTCTAATTCAGTCTATAACAAGGTAGATATATACAATGAGAATAAATTCTCAAACTCCTATAAGTTGGTCGAGAAAAAAAATCATGAAGAATGACTCCATAGGAATAAAGAGCTTACCGGTGGGGTTCCAATGGATCTAAAGAAATTCGAATTGGACTTAAGGTAAAGAATCGGGAGAAAAATGAAGTCCCAACTAACTGGTTTGTGAACCCGAGTGAGGAGGTTCTATCCACCAATGAAAAATGAGGCTACCACCTATTTTAAGTAAAAATTAAAAAATACACAGCATGGGCACGTTTAATTATCTCTACCCTTGATGACATCACAACGTGCCATGTATACCCCTTACATGACCAGAGAGTACACGGTGTGTACATGGGATCTCATGGCATGTGACCCTAAGTTAGGCCATGTGACGGTCTGATTCCAATACTTGGCCAGTTTTCCCCTATTCTCTCAAAAACAACCCGAAAATAAAAAAAGAGACCCGTACCTCAAAGGAAGAACCGGGTTCTTACAGTCCCCAATGAGACCTTTTTATATTGATATAGGTTGAGACCTAAACACTGACCACCCATTTAGGGTGTGTACCAATTTATGGCTTTTTGACCCATATTGTTATTATTCATAACGTAGTTCAAGTGTGATCCATTGAGATTTAATAAAGTAAGTTCTTAAATTTAATAAATTGAACTTAAATTGTTAAATGGGAAGTGTATATGCATTTTACATAGATACCACTTGGACATTATCCTTTATAATTAATTTTATAATTGGTTGCATGTCCTTATTTCACCTTGTCATGTATGATGAAAGGTAATGGAATAAACCTAATGAAAATTTAATTGGAATGAGTATTAAATAGACTTAAATGAATTATGATATATATATATATATATATATATTAAATGTATAAGTTTCATAGTGCATATGTACCTTTTTCTTTATTTATAAGAATGGCCAAACTTGAGCTAGCCTTAGATTCCTAAGGGAATACCTTGAGAACTTAGAGGACGCCATTACGATTCATTTAACTAGTTGATAAGGGATATACCCACCTTGGAACATGGTATTTGTATATTATATGATTATCAACATTATTTTATAGGATCCATTAAATTTCTCTTCAAAAATTAGAATGCCTCAGATATAGTCCTTTAATTCAGCTTGACGTCTACAGACATGTAGTGCCTTGGATCATTCTCTTTGGGTCCAGTCATGCTTAGCATGATATTTACTATAGATATGATCCATAGACCTTGTTAGAAACTATTATAGTGGAATTACTTGGGGATACCCCTTGAATTACACTTATTCCATTATTCTAGGATGCTTGGTTGTATACCATGAGCTAGCTTGACCTTCTAAGGTATGGATGCCTTGGTTTCACCTTAGATATTCTATTATTATCATTATATTTTTATAGTACTACTAAAACCTTTATATTTTTTTCTTATTATTAACTGAATTTTAATTAATTAAATGAACTCATGTTTAGAGATATCAGTCGAGGATAAATAAGGTATGGGTTGTTTACATTCAAACTACTTTACTTTGATATACTTGCGCATCGTATAGTTTATATTTGCAGATTGTATTTTTTATAGAAATAATTGGTGGTGTCCTACTAAGATTTTTCTCACACTCTATCTAGATTTTCTTTGGCACCCAGACATATTTTATGATCTTAGGTGTGAATAAATGGAAGCATCTCACTTTAGACACCTGAATTCTTACTCTTGGATAGGATCTTGGTATTAGATTATTGAGCCAGTGCTTAGGATTCTTAGCTACTTTTTCCTTTATGATTATTTATTTATCATGTATTTTATTGTTTGTCTGCTTCCTTGTATGCCTATTTTCCCTTTTTTATAGACATTCCATCATCTTTTGTACATGATAAAGTTTATAATTTTTTATGATTATTTATTGATTGGATGCTTATTCTTGTATTCTCTACCTTATTCATTATCATTATACTTACATTGTTTATTAATAATTTTCACCATTGTGCTTCGCTCTGACCATAGGAAGTGGTCTCCCCATAGACACACCCTAGGCCCTCACTACTAGTCGAAGGCCTCTGGAATATGGGGAGGTACGTTTGAGGATATGTGGCTAACCAAGTTCAGTTACTCAGGAGTAAACTAATCTCGAGACATCATAGATATGCTCATAGATAAACTCCAAGACTCAAAGTAAGTTCACTACCTCACTGCCAACCTATAGATCTTGCTTGAGGATCCAAGGTAATGCTCATCAATGATAACTCACTCATTAGGCCTTGATATTCAGATATCACTCATTCAATAGGTTGTAGTTGTTGGGCCTAACCATGTGAAGTAAAAAAGGAACTGAGAGGGATCATCTGAGATACACACTCGATCAGAGTACACCTCATAATAATACATCCAATGTTGACACATAGATAGGGGATCACAGCTAGGGATAATGGGGGACACCTAACATTAAATGTATTAACCCACTAGGAAGGGGATCTAACACTTGATATGTAGGTTTCATGATACATGACCCTACATAGGGGGGTGATGGGAATGATGATTCAACCCTGAGCCTTGTGAAGGGATACCTACTTTAATCCACTGAAGGGATCTTATATCCAATTCTCAGGACTAGATTTCATAGTAAACCATCATAGGGTAGACTAAGGAAACTCAACTTGGAATAAGGGGGATCACCCATATTTAATCAGAAATAGGGAATACATCCAAGTTAAAGTTGAATTTGTGATGAGGGTATCAAGGGCTATAACCTTCCCTAAAATGAGTACACAACTTTTACTAAGGACACACAACTTGTCCCTCTAAAACTGGTCTTACCCATGTCTATGTATGTGTCTGTGTACTCTACCCATGTCTGTGTACACTGTCCGTGTATGTATTTGTGTACCCTAGATGGTACATGTCGATTTATCATCTTAGGGATCACATGATGTGTAAACTTTTACTCATATCAAAACCTTAGCATTGTATGGAGGGGTCCACACAATGTGTGTTATTTTGAACTACACATCATGTAAATCTAAATTTTCTATAAATTATATATCTTCATGCATCTTTTACCATTCCATAGTCTCCTATAAATACACTTCTAATATCACCCATGAATGATCATAGTAACATTGACCTGGCCTATTTCATCACTAGTGGACAGATTCTGGACACCCCTTGCTCGGAAATCTACCATTATCACACTGCGCACCACCCACATGCCAAGAAATGCATCACCAGAATCCATCGATTCATATTAAATATTCCATCATCATTATTACACCTATATCACATCACTAATTCTAATAGTGAACCTGAATAAAAAATCCATAGAAGTAACAAACAATCATGCTGTGAAACTGGTTCTTGGATATATTTGAACCATCGACCAAATCAAATGTTGATGATGAAAAAAGAATAGGCAAAGAAAGAAATATAAAAGTGAGAAATGAATGTTGGAAATTATTTAGTTTAGATATCGTTCCTTAATGGAAGAAAAAAATGATGATTTGATGGGTTTTCAAAGGAATTTTTTAATTCATAATTCTAGGAAGAAAATAATTAATGAAAATTCAATAAAAATGATTTATGAATTAATTTATATAAGAATTAATTCTTTTTAATCATGAAAAATAAATAATGGGTAAATAATCCAACAAAAAAAACATACATTAGGTTTGGAATTATAATTGTAAATAAATGTATTCACACTATTGTCACTGATGAGATCTGTTATGTTCATCATTGGATCCTCAATTCTCCACATTCGTTTGTCATTGATCCTAGATCCCAAGATCACCCACCAATACACTCACCAACAAATCTACATTTAACCTCTCAAATTCTCTAGGTTTATGCAGATAACCCTATGGAATGTGCTATATAGGGGTTTAAATAAAGGATTCATTTGGGATATAAAAATAAATAGATATTAAATTAATATATTAATTTCATCCATTTAATCTTCCCATCAGTACACTATCAAAATGTATAATGATAAAAAAATTATTCCATGAATAGGGAAAAAACTACATTATATAATTAACAGTGTTCTCATTTTTCCCATTCGATACTCTATTTGTGAGATATTCTATTATTTTTGAAAAACTATGTGTGCTAGAAATATTATATTTAATATTTTTAATATATCAATATCAAGCCTCTATAGGGCTCAAAACCCCATGATGAATTTTATACTTAATTTTAAAATATTATTTAAAATATTACAAGGGGTCAAACAACAAAAAATGAGTCCTTACATTCTCCCAAACTTCAAGGATTTTCATTCTAAAAATAAAAATCTACTCAGACAGGTGAGGGTAATGAGATCGAATTCGGTTATTTTACTCCCACAAGTTCTCTTGAAGATTCTTGTGCTGCTAATGAACATGAAAAAGGGAAACACTTTCCCATGAAAGATATTTTCCTACTAATCCTCTATTGGGTACTCTGAAAAGGTAACTCCATCCTCAATTTGTAACTCATCTTGATCAATAATGTGCGAAAGATCGTGCATCTATATCCTTAGTTACGACACTTGGAAAACACCATGAAATTAGTCTAACTATTGTGGTAATGACAAGTGGTATTCCACCTTACCAACTCTACATAGTATCTGTAAAGATACATTGAACTCTATAGATAATTTGTTGCCCCAACCAAATCTCTATAGTCTTTTTCGAGGTGATACCTTTAAGAACACATGATCTCCCTCATCAAACTCCAAAACCTATGTCATTAGCCATAATTATACTTATAATAGATATGTGAAATCCTAATATATTTCTAAATGATCTTCACATTCTTTTTCATTTCTTGTACTAACTCTAGGCCCACAAGTGTTGTCTCTCTTAACTCTGTTCAGCACAACGGTGACTTGTAGGGTCTCTCGTATATGGCCTCAAATGGTGTCATACCAATAGTGGAATGGTAAATGATATTATATTAAAAATCCAATAAAGGTATTTGATCCTCCTAGATGTTCCCAAAATCCAACATTTAATCCCTCAACATGTCCTTCGAAACCTAAATAGTATGCATGTATGGATATCTGTCTGGGGTTGGAATGTCGTGCTCATCCACAAATGAATATCAAATGTATTCTATAATCCTCTCCACAATTGAGACATAAATTGAGAATTATGGTCAGAAATAATCATTGAGGTAAATCTATGAAGTTGGACTATCTCTTTTAGATATAAGCATCATAAACTCTCCAATGAAATCTACTCTTAGAATGCTAGGAAGTGGGATGACATGGTGAGTCGGTCTATGATCACCCAAATAGCATCATGACCTCTTTATAACCACCAAATTATTATCAAAAAATTCATATAGATTCCATCCCACTTCAAATTTAGTACCTCAAGGGGTTAGGCTAACTCATTGGTACCTAATTCTTACTCTTCACCTACTAGCAAGTGAGTCATCAGGAGATAAACTAAACTACACTTTGCTTCATACCTAGACATTAAAACTGATGTCAAAGGTCTCAGTACATCTTCACCACTTATGGATGTACTACTAAGGGGGTGTATGAAACTCTCTAAATTTCCCCTCTCAAAGTGCGATTAGTGCCACTTTCTATCCTTAGAAAATTATAACATGCTCCCTGCCTTCAAAAAATCCATCAGAAAAATGTCATGTGGAGATATATTCATACAAGAACTTAAAATAAATATCTATAAACTAAACTTCCTTGATACTCTGGAGAAATGTTGGGGTCACGACCATTAACCGAAGATACACTGCTCCACCCTCATCTATAGGGGTCAAATACAAAGAGGCCAACTACTTTGTTGTCTAGCTTAATAACTATGAACAAGATTTCCTACTAAGAGAATCTTCTACCACATTCCCATTTCTGAGAGTATAAACCATCTCAAAGTCATAGTACTGTAGGAACTATAACTATCGACTCTACATCAAGTTAATATCTTTCTATGAAAAGATATACATGATAATATTATAATAAAAATAGATTATTAATTTCTATCCCATAAGATATTTTTTCCAAGTCTTTAGAGAGAATACTACTTCCACTAAATCCAAATCATGGTTCATATAATTCTACTCATGAGGTATCATCTTTTGGGAACTATAAGCAATTATTACCTACTTATACATTATAATGTATCCAACCCATCTCTAGAGGGATCGTAAACCACTATTTACTCTACACCCTCCTCTAATATTCTCAATATGGAGGTTCTTTTCAACCTCAGTTGTATCTCATAAAAGGTTTGATGACACTTCTCTCTCCACATGAAAGGTTCACCCTTTCGGGTCAAGGTAGTCAGAGTCACTGCAATCCTAGAGAAATCAAGGACAAATCTTCAATAATATGTAATAAATCCAAGGAATCTCTACATCTTAGTCACGCTCTTGGGTGGATCCTAGGTTAGTAATTCCTCAATATTTTTTGGACCCACTGCCACTCCCTCTACAGAGATTACATGTCCAAGTAATTGTACCTCTTGAATCCATAACTAGAACTTTGAGAGATTCCCATAAAACTCATGCTCGTGGAGTAAATCTAGAACCATCCTCAAAAGTTCTGCATACTCCACATTAGATACAAAGTACACAATAATTTCATCTATGAAGAAAACCATGAATTGGTATAAGGACTAAAAGATACAGTTCATGAGTTTCATGAACACTGATGGGGATTTCTTTATGTTGAAGGGAATCAACAAGTACTCATAGTGACCATAGAAACACTGGAATGTCATCTTTGGTATATCATCCTCTCAAAAATGGTTATAGTGATAACCTAACATGAGTTCAATCTTTTAGAATCACTTCACCCCTTTAAACTAGTCAAAGAGATCATTGATTCTTAGAATTTGATATTTATTTTTGATAGTCACCTGGTTCAGATAGAGATAATCCATGAATAACCTCAAACTCCCATCTTCCTTCTTGGATAACAACATTGGGGCTACCCAGGGGACACACTAGGTCTAACAAATCCCTTTATCTATAGATTCTTGAATTTCACCTTTAGATATCATTGCACTGTAGGGGTCATCTGATATGATAACATATATATTGGGGTAGTCCCTGGGTCTGTGTCTATGCAGAAGTCAGTCTCTTGGTGGGGAGGTAAGTCTATAACATTCTTAGGTAAGATTCTCTCATACTCCTTCACTATTGTAGGGAACTAAAAACTCATAGCATCTAATTCTCTAAGGTTCATATTATCCAACTAATGAGGAATCAGTTGTATCCTTATATACATGATAAAATTATACTATGTCTAATATTCCTTATTTCTAATGAAGTAAAATATCATCCTTTTAACTTAGACGCATTGAAACCCTCCTTGGTAATTGACCCACTGGGCATAGACAGTAGAAAATGAGTCTATACTGAGAAAAAAATCATCACAGGGCCTCATCATCACTATGAAGAGATCCTACATGAAGATATCTCCTCTAAGAGTCAGGTCACACTACTGGTAGAAGAGTTTGATCATTGAAACTTCTTCGATTGGAGTCTCTATTCTCAAGGGTCACCCTATAGACTCTATTGGAGTATCAAGATCTCAAAACATGGGTAAAAACGGAAGGAAGGATCATGCCTATGTCTATAAACATTGCAACTAAATAAGGTTAGACAGATATCATACCTCGTACCAAACCTGGAACCTCAAGTTTGTAAGCCTTCATTGCTTGCAACTACCCATGTCCCTAACTGCCAACTCCCTAATCCCGACATGGACCTCCTAGAGAAGGTAGTGATAGTATCAGATCATATTGTTGGCCAATTCCTAAAAATCACTATTCTCCTTTGCCATATCTTCCTCCCTACATACCTTCCTATGCACGGAGTTCCCTTTTCCATAGTGGATCGTCCATCTCCCCTCTAACTTCTATTTCCTATAAAGTTATAAATACTCACATGATGTGACCACATCCATCACTGGTATAAAAACACCACTCTCCCAACATACTAGATTGTACTCAAGGCCTCAGTACATGTCATAATCTTCTATGTTGTGACCTATCATCCCTACATCATATGTCTACTATTAGGTGGTCCTGCTCAACCTGGACCCCAAGCGAACCTTGCCTCTAAAACTCATGATGTGTGCTCAGCTTATGTGCATCATCATTTATTATCTCCAGGTCCAACCATGGCTTGGTCTAACATGACACATCCACTTGAATCACCAAAGGTGGGTCTACGAACTACTCAATGGGTGAGAGTACTACCCATTACCCACCTGGAGGAAACAAATCCTCATGACCAGGACCCTTCATGGAGGCCTCATCACCCATAGAGTCATAACCATGACTCCACTATAAAATCCTCACTAGTCATAATAATGGAAAAATCCTATATTAGTTAAGATGAACTATAGTCAATAGATAATATTTGATAATTTGAATCAAGAACTTGTAAATCACAATCCATTTCTATATGATTCATGTACCATTGTTTTACTTACAAACAATACCTACATGTTCTGAGCAGGTTAACAGAGTCCTGATGAATGGATACATTGGACACCACACCATTACTAGGTTCTCTGGACATAGATCTAAACTAAATACACTTTAACACTATTTACCTAGTTCCTAAAACAATACTCACACCTAGAATATCTCCAAATTTTAGTCCTAAGACAGCCTATTATCTGATACCACTCTATCACGACCTGACCTATCAGGACCTGCCTGGAAGAAGTAAGCCAATAGTGAAACCCTATTCCCACCTCCAATATTTTAGGAGATGGTGACTAGATCCAATTATGTATATCACATACATGAGAGGCCTTAGCCTAAAGCACCTGTACATACACACACACATCTCCATACACTAGTATAATGCAGAAAGGTAAATAACTGATACTATAAATGCATTCATAACATCTAATCCCACATAAAAGTATGAAAAAAGAGTATAGAAATGTAAAAGGTCCAAATACAAGCTAAAAATAACTATAAAAGAGTTTGAATTTCTAAAAATAGAGGACTGTTATCAAAATGAATGTCTTGGATCTATCTATGGTCCGTCTAGAACTTTGTTTAAGAGACTATCATTTTCATAATACATGAAACATATGGGTAGATCTCATGTAGGGGTGATTATAAACATACCTAGTAGAGTACCCTAAAATTACCAAACCCAAAGTATCAAAAATGGATTCATCTCTAAACCACAAAAGAAAGAAGAATAAACAAGACAACCTAAATACACTCATAGATAGACTTCGAGACTCAAAGTACGGTCACAACCTCACTGTTGGTCTAGGGATCCTACTCAAGTCTCCAAGGTACCACTCATCTAAGAGAACTCACTCCTCGAGTCTTTCTATACTAATGTCACTCATCTGAGAGGTCATAGTCATTGGGTCTTTCCATGAGAAGTATAGAGTAATTGAGAGAGATCATCTGAGGTACACACTTGATTGGACTACACCTCATCAGAATAAAATATATGTTGATACATAGATATGGGATCACACTCAAATCCAAATGGGGACACCTTAACCTAACTAGATTAACCCACTAGGTAGGGGATCATATTCCCAGTATATAGATTACATGATTCCTGACCCTAAACAGGGAGAATGATGGGAATGGGGATCCAACCCTAGTCATCACATATGGATACTTTCTTTAATTCACCAAGGATATTTTATGTCTAATTCTTATGACTAGATGTTTCGATGAACCCTTATGGGGGTGTATTAAGGAAACTCACCCCAGAATAAGGGGACTCGCCCATACTAAATTAGAAAAAAGGAACAAACACATGTTAAAACTAAAGTTGTACTAAGGGATTCAAGGTATTAACCTGACTTAAAAGGCAAATATTTCATATAATAGGGATACATAGTGTGTCCCTTTAAGTTTTTTCTTACCCGTGTTTATGTCTATATCTATGTACTTAGCCTGTGTCCCTGTACACTGCCTATGTTGGTGCCCGTGTACCCCAGACAGGACATGTTAAGAGATTAGCTTATGGGTCACACTACATGTAGATTATGTTCATGTTTGTGTTATATTTTTCTTATATCAAAACCTTGTCACTACATGGAGAGGTCTACATGGAATTTTTTTTTTCTGAACTACATGTCGTGTAGATCAGAATTTTCTAGAAATTCTAGATCTCCACATGTCTTTACCCATGACATCGTCACTTATGATTATATTTATAATCCCACCCATGAATGATTATAATCACATTGACTAAGACCATGTCATAGCTAGTGGCCAGATTATGACCACACCTTTCTTTGAAATCGACCCCCATCGCACCGCGTGCCATCCATATGCAAAGAACCGTGTCACTAGAATTCGTCGATCTGCCATCAATCTTCCATCATTATCATTATACCTATTTCATGTCTATAATTCTACCACTAAACCCGCATGAAAATATATATAAAAAATAAATAATCATGTCATGAAATGGATCCCTGGATATGGTCAAATCACTGGCCAAATAGAATGGCAATGAAAAATGAAGAACTAAGGGAGGAAATAACAAAACAAAAAAGTGAGAAATGAATTTTTTTACAATGTTAAATTTGGATATAATTTGTTTATGGAAGAAAAAAAATCAATAATATGATGGGGTTTTAAAGAAATTTATTAGTTCTTAATTCTAGGAAGAAAATAATTAATGAGAATTCAAAAAATGATTCATGAATTAATTTTTGAAAGAATTGATTCACATTCGTCATAAAAAATAAACAAAAAATAAATAATGCAATAAAACAAAATCCCAATCTTGATTTTAGACTGATCATTGGTGAATAATGTATCAGTGTCAATGTCATTGATGAGACATGCTATGTTCATTGTTGTCTCCTCAATTCTCTATGTTCATTCATTGTTGATCCTTGATCTCGAGATCACCCACAAATGTGATCACCACTTGAGATCCCTCTAACCTCTCAAATCCTCTAGGGTTATGTGGATAACCCCATGTACTATGTTATAGAGGAGTTTAAATAGAGTATTCATTAGGGTTAGAAAAATAAATAGATATTGAGTTAATAAATTAATTTAATCTATTTAGTCCTACCATGACTATACTCTATCGAAATGCCTGACAGTGAAAAAATTTATGTCACACCTAGGGAAAAACTTGAATTCTGGAATTAACTGCGGTCTTGTTTTTTCTATCTGAGACTCTATTTGAGATATATTTCTTTATTTTCAAAAAAACTGTGCATACGTAATATATTATATTTAATATTTTTAATATATAAATACCAAGCCTACATAGGGCTTGAAACCTTATGGTAACTCCACACTTTACTCTAAAAATATTATTTTAAATATTTCAAAGTGTCAAACAATAAAAACAAAGTCATTACATCAAGTATCTTGTATCTTCCATTTTTTCCCAACAATTGTTTACTCTACAATTTATTTTATTTGTTTTTTCATGGATTTTATCTCCTTCATCATATTTCTCTGGAATTAGGCCTCTTCTTACACCATTGAATCTAGAAAAACTTTATATTCATGGATGTTTCAATTCCATACTAATTCTATTAAACCTGATTGACCAACCAAACTATTTAATTTCACCTACGATTTTCCCATGACTATTATACACTCCAATTAAGCAATGTTTGCAGTAAAACCTATAGTTATTTTATCCAATTATTCCACCAAACCCTTGAATTTTATTATTTATTCAAATATACTCTTTTAATTTTACAAAAAAAATTCATTCAGATATGGATTCCTAAAACTTATTTTAAAGTGATACAAATAGGTGGTAGTGAAAATCAAGATTATAGGTATCCTTACTACAATCTTTTAAAAGTTTTGAAATTGTTTTTTTACCATTTATTTCTTTTAACTTCTACTGATTATATTTCATAGTTTAATATGATCCTCATATTTTTTATTTATCTTGGATGTATATTTTAATTAAAATATATATTAAACAAACTAGAAACTTTCCTATTTTTTTAGAATTTCAAATTCCATATAATTTCATTTTTAATTACATATTTTACCAAACCCAATATTATAATCCTCTACATTAAATATCTCTATAAGTATTAAATTTACATTTCCTTAATATTATAATGATAGATTATTTTTATCTAGTACTCAGTAAGGCCATTCTACCGAGTTTCTATAATTTATTTTTGTAACTTTAACTGATTACATTTCACAATTTAATATGATCATAATATTTTTTATCTATCATAAATATATATATGTGCATGTGTGTGTGAATGTGTTTGTATTAATTTCAATATATATTAAAAAACTAAAAACTTTATTGTTATTAAAAAAATTCCAATTCCATATATTTTCATTTTCAATTACATATTTCAGAAAACCCACTCTTATAACATTTTGAAATACATATATCTATAAGTATTATATTTACATAACCTTGATATGATAATGATAGATTATTTTTATCTCACTCTCAATAAGGCCATTCTCAGATCAGTTTGTTGTTCATCTCCCTTGAATCATGTTCATATCCCTTTGAATCTTCTTATATTAGTAGTTGTTCATGCCATCTGTTTTTCTCTAATTTTAGGTGTTATCTATCAAATATTTGTACTCAACTCATCCTATAGTGTATTTCTCAAAAATGAAAGACTTTTGGTAACATTTTATCCTATTTATGTAGTTACCCTATGATCTGGTATCTTATATTTTTTTCTCTCCATATGAATTCATTGGTCGCTTTTTATAAAATTTTATATGTGTTTTTTCATTTATAAGTTCCTACTGATATTTTATCTTACATATGTTAGTGAAGATGAAAATAGGGGGGGTTGAATTTCTTTTTAAAAGTAATTTAGAAGTTAAAACCAAAATAGATGAGATTAAAATAATTTAAGAAATAAACAAAAATTATAAGAGTTAAGAGCATAATAAATATAAAATAAAAGATAATCCATGAGACTTTGATAAAGAAGTTTGATAATAATCCAATAAGAGATCCCTATGTATCCTCCCCTCAATATTCTTGAGATTTTTTAGATCAAACCCTTGGATTTAGTGGTATCTAAGTTACCCACTAAAAAATTAAAACCTTTGATTTTTAACAGTTGTAGAAAGAAACCTAATCTCCATTTTTTTAGAGGTTGTAGTAAGAAATTATTTTACAACACTTTTTTATTAGTTGTTATACCAAGAAATAAAATATCTCATGATTTTTAGCAATTTTATCAACAAACTTTCTATCCTTTTATTAGTTTTTTCTAGAAACCTAATCAACACACTTTGATGATAATGTGCACTAACCCCTCATACTCAAATGGTAGTGAGCACCCGATCTCCCTCACTTAAGGTTTTGAGAACCAAACCCCCTCACATTAAATGGTATTGATCTCCCAAGAATAGAAAAAATAATAATCTTTCTATATGAAATCCCTTTGAATTAAACTCTCAATCCTCCAAAAAGAATACAACGAGAAGAGATGGAGGAAGAGAGACGATTGTATGAGAGCATAAGAGAATGGAGAAAAAATGACACAAATTATATCTAAAATAATATTCAAGGTATCCAAAAACATACAACAACCTTTGGGGTGAATTTATATCCTTTAATAGACTTAAAACCATTCTAGAACCTCTAAGGGTCAAAATGATCAATTGGGAGTCAAATTACGGCGTCTGGGTCCACTATAAATGGATTTTTTTTACTTGTTTAGAAGCCACAAGGTAGTGGTAGAGACCCATACTTTTCATACATGGATATCATATATCAATATATAAATATTATTTATATAACATAATGATCCATTTCATAATCATATAGGTCTATTTACTTTGGAAACTTGGATACATAGACTGTAGGTTTCAGGTGCAGTGAAACACTACTGAAAATTCCACTTATAGAGACCGCCATTGGCGGTCACTATTGGCCTATAGAGACCACCCAACGGCCGCCAATGGCGGTCGCTTTAGGCCCGACGCTGTCGGCTTACAGTGACCGCCAATGGCAGCCGCTGAAGGTGGTCGAGACTTTGGCCTACAGTGACCGCATCGGTCACTGAAGCCGGCCGGAATTCTGGCCTATAGTGACTGCCAGTGGCGGTCACTGAAGCCGGACGAAAATCCGGCCTATAGCGACTGCCACTAGCGGCCGCTGAAGGTGGCTGAGACTTCGGCCTACAGCGACCGCCAATGGCGATCACTACACTGGAAATTTTTTTTAAAAAAAAATCATGATACAGAATAAAAAAACAGCATATAAATCATAAAAAATGAAAAACAAATCCAAAAACAATAAACATCAAGATCATCATAAACAATAAATGATAGACGTGCTTCAACGATCCACAACCATCTGCTTTAAAAACCTACAATAAGATACAAAGAAAACTAAACAAAACAAACGTAAATTTGACATCTTTATTCAGTTATTATATACATATAATAAAATGAAATATGACATCTCATGGGTGCTATAATAATTTAAAACCACCAATTTAAGAAATGTTATCATTTTTGAATTTGTTTTTCTTATTTTGGAGTATTTGCTTTAGTTTAGGAAAATGTTTTTTGTTGTCTTAAAATGAATGTTTTCTGTGTGCACCGCACGTCCGATGGATGTGTTGTCTCCTACATGTCACGAATAATATTCCTGTCATTCCCATACGGTTTCAGGTCATTCAGAGCACATTTGCTCTGAATTCGACCATGACACGCCGTTTTGGTGTTTTATGACTCCGGAAATGCGTTTCCAGTCACCGCGATCAAAAGGAACTGCCAATTGATGTTCCGTTTGTTCGACAATTTCACAATTCACACCACAGTTGTTGTCATATGATTTCGTGGCATTCTGAGGTCATTCGGGTGGTTTTGACCACCCAGCGCGCCCTTTAAGAGCGCGCCAAACTGCTGAAAACGACACATTCAGTCGTACCGCACACACCACATGTCTGATTAACATTTCGTCTCCTCCTGCATGTCATGAATAATATTCCTATCGTTCTCGTGCGGTTTCAGGTCATTTAGATCACGTTTGCTCTGAATTCGACCGTGACACGCCGTTTTGGTGTTTTATGACTCCGGAAACGCGTTTCGGTCACTGTGGTCAAAAGGAACCTCCGATTCACATGTCGTCTATCCTACCATTTCAAAATTCACACATCGGTTGTTTTCGTATTATTTCATGGAATTCCGAGGTCGTTCGGGTGGTTTTGACCACCCAGCGCGCGCTTTTAGAACGCGTCGAACTGCTGAAAATGACACATTCGATCGTACCGCGCGCACCGCACATCTGATGGACATTATGTCTCCTCTTTCATGTCATGAATAATATTCCTATCGTTCTCGTGCGGTTTCAGGTCATTCGAAGCACGTTTTCTCTGAATTCGACCGTGACACGCCGTTTTGGTGTTTTATGACACCGGAAACGCGTTTCTGGTCACTGCGGTCAAACGGAACCTCCGATTGATGTTCCGTCTATCATAACATTTCCAAATTCACACTATGGTTGTTGTCGTATGATTTCGTGGCATTCCGAGGTTGTTCGGATGGTTTTGACCACCCAGTGTGCCCTTTTAGAGCGCACCGAACTGCTGATAACGACACATTTGGTCGTACCGTGCGCACCGCACGTCCGATGGACGTTCTGTCTCCTCCTACATGTCACGAATAATATTCCTATCATTCTCGTGTGGTTTCAGGTCATTCAAAGCATGGTTGTTTGGAATTCGACCGTGACACGCCGTTTTGGTGTTTTATGACTCTGGAAACGCGTTTCCAGTAACCGCGGTCAAACGACACCTCCGATTGACATGCCATCTGTCCAACCATTTCACAATTCACACAACGGTTATCGTCGTATGATTTCATGGCATTCTGAGGTCGTTCGGGTGGTTTTGACTACCCAGCGCGCCCTTTAAGAGCGCGCCGAACTGCTAAAAACGACACATTCGGTCGTACCGCACGCACTGCATGTCCGATTGATGTGTCGTATCCTCCTGCATGTCATGAATAATATTCCTATCGTTATCATGTGGTTTCAGGTCATTCGGAGCATATTTTCTCTGAATTCGATCGTGACATGCCGTTTTGGTGTTTTATGATTCCGAAAACATGTTTCTTGTCACCGCGGTCAAACAGCACCTCTGACTGACGTGTTGTCTGTCCGACCATTTCACAATTCACACCGCGGTTATTGTCCTATGATTTAGTGGCATTCTGAGGTCGTTCGGGTGGTTTTGATCACCCAGCGTGCCCTTTAAGAGCGTGTCGAACTACTGAAAACGACACATTCTGTCGTACCATGCACACCGCACATCCGATGGACATGACATCTCCTCCTGCATGTCACGAATAATATTCATATAGTTCTCGTGCGGTTTCAGGTCATTCAAAGCACGTTTTCTCTGAATTCGACCGTGACACGCCGTTTTGGTGTTTTATGACTCCAGAAACGCGTTTCCGGTCACCGCGGTCAAACAACACCACTGATTGACAAGCCATCTATACGACCATTTCACAATTCACACTGCGGTTGTTGTCATATGATTTGGTGGCATTTCAAGGTTGTTCGGGTGGTTTTGACCACCCAACGCGCCCTTTAAGACATGCCGAACTGCTGAAAATGACACATCTGGTCGTACCATGCGCACCGCATGTCCGATGTATGTTCCGTCTCCTCCTACATCTCACGAATAATATTACTATAGTTCTCGTGCGGTTTCAGGTCATTCGGAGCACGTTTTCTCTAAATTTGACCGTGACACGCCGTTTTGGTGTTTTATGACTCTGATAACGCATTTCTAGTCACCGCAGTCAAAATAAACATCTGATTGATGTTCCATCTATACTACCATTTCACAATCCACATTGCGGTTGTTTTCGTATGATTTTGTGGCATTCTGAGGTCGTTCGGGTGGTTTTGACCACCCAGCACGCCCTTTAAGAGCGCATCGAACTGCTGAAAACGGCACATTTGGTCGTACCGTGCGCACCGCATGTCTGATGGATGTGTCGTCTCCTCCTTCATCTCAAGAATAATATTCTTATTGTTCTCGTGCGGTTTCAGGTCATTTGGAGCACGTTTTCTCTGAATTCGACCGTGACACGCCGTTTTGGTGTTTTATGACTCTGGAAATGCGTTTTTGATCACTGCGGTCAAACGGAGCCTCCAATTGATGTGCTGTCTATCTGAACATTTCAAAATTCACACCGCGGTTTCCTTCGTATTATTTTGTGGAATTCTGAGGTCGTTCGGGTGGTTTTGACCACCCAGTGCGCCCTTTTAGAGTGCGTTGAACTGCTGAAAACGACACATTCGGTCGTACCGCGCGTAACGCACGTCCGATGGATGTGCTGTCTCCTCCTAAATCTCAAAAATAATATTCCTATCGTTCTTGTGTGGTTTCAGGTCATTCGGAGCATGTTGGCTCTGAATTCGACAGTGAAATGCCATTTTGGTGTTTTATGACTCCGGAAACGTGTTTCTGGTCACCGCGGTCAAACGACACCTCCGATTGACGTGTCGTCTGTCCGACCATTTTACAATTCACACCGCGGTTGTTGTCATATGATTTCGTGGCATTCAGAGGTCGTTCGGGTGGTTTTGACCACCCAGCGCGCCCTTTAAGAGCGCGTCGAACTGCTAAGGATCCTAATAGGAATGCATCTTCATACATATAGAAACTAATGACTCGAGTGGGTGCCCTATTGATAGAATGATCCTGAGTGGGTGTGTGTGTTTGGGTAATGATGCTTGCGAGTGTTACATTATAATCTGAATCAATGTAGAATCCTGGTTTGGGATAAGATGTTGAGGTCAGTTGTGGATGATTCTACAACCATTGTTTTATTTTTATTTCTGTTTATGCATGATGCTTGAGATTCACCAAGATTCCGGGGGTGGGGCGGGCTGTCTGGGGTGGGGGGGCTGTCCGGGGGTGGGGGTGCTGTCCGGGGTGGGTGGGGCTGTCCGGGGGGTGCGGGGGGCTGTACGGGGGTGCGGGGGGGCTGTCCGGGGTGGGGGGGGGGGGGGGGGGCTGTCCGGGGTGGGAGGGGGGGGCTGTCCGGGGGTGGGGGGTGCTATCCGGGGTGGGGGGGGCTGTCCGGGGGGATGCGGGGGGGGGGGGGGCTGTCCGGGGTGGGGGGGCTCTCCGGGGTGGAGGGGGGGGGGGCTCTCCGGGGGTGGGGGTGTTGTGCGGGGGTGGGGGGGCTGTCCGGGGGGGTGCGGGGGGGCTGTCCGGGGTGGGGGGTGTTGTCCGGGGTGGGGGGGGGGCTGTCCGGGGGTGCGGGGGTGTTGTCCGGGGTGGGGGGGATGTCGGGGGGGGGGGGTGTGGGGGGGATGTCCGGGGGTGCGGGGGTGTTGTCCGGGGTGGGGGGCTGTACGGGGGTGCGGGGGGGGGGGGGATGTCTGGGGGTGGGGGTGTTGTCTGGGGTGGGTGGGGTTGTCCGAGGGGGTGTGGGGGGCTGTACGGGGGTGCGGGGGGGGGGGGGGGGGCTGTCCGAGGTGGGGGGTGCTGTCTGGGGTGGGGGGCTATCTGGGGGGGTGAGGGGGGTTGTCTGGGGGTGCGGGGGTTGTCTGGGGGTGGGGTGTTGTCCGGGGTGGGGGGGCTATCCAGGGGGGTGCGGGGGGGGGGGGGGGGGGGGGGGGGCTGTTCGGGTGTGTGGGGGGGATGTCCAGGGTGGGGGGGATATCCGGGGGTGGGGGTGCTGTCCGGGGAGGGGGGGCTGTCCGGGGGGGGTGCGGGTGGCTGTCCGGGGGTGCGGGGGGAGGGGGTTTGTCCGGGGTGGTGGGGGGGGGGGGGGGGGATGTCCGGGGGGTGTTGGGGGGCTGTCTCGGGGTGCCGGGGGGCTGACCGGGGTGGGGGGGGGGGTTGTCCGGGGGGTGCGGGGGGGGGGGGTGTCTGGGGTGGGGGGCGTCTGGGGTGGGGGGGGCTGTCCGGGGGTGGGGGGGGCTGTCTGGGGGTGGTTACAGAACATGGTTTTTTCAAAACTATTAAAAAACATGCAATTTAAAACATTAAAGAATTAAATGAACAAAAAATATCCAAATCATTAATCAATTTCATGGTTACTTCTCAATTCATGCACACAAACATTGCGTCAGATCAAAACACACATGATACCCCCAAATCACAAAAAATATCACTAGAAACCCAACATATACATCAATAACAACCCCAACAGTAAAAACAAAAACACACCTCATGAATATGAAGTGTCATGCGTGGTCATCACTGCTACCTCCATCCGGTGGGCCAGGGGACTACAACAAATAAACATTATGAATATTTTCATAAAAAAATAATTTAAATTAAATAAATAAATACAGTATAAACCTGCATCGTATGATACCCTGCACCATCACCTGGATGCACATATTCTCGCCGTTCTCTAACCTCAGCGGTCAATTATGCATTTGCCTCCTCGGAAGTGCGCAGCCGTGCCTCGAAATCTGACAACTGCTGTGTCATATGAGCAACAGCATGACCGACAACCACAGCACGTGACACTACAGAACAAGGAATCCCTATTTAATAGGTCAAACTGTCACATACATGTCTTATTTTGAAGTTAAATTTCATTTATTTTCTTTTCATTCTTTGTTTTGGATGGTTTCCAAAGGTTTTATGGAGAAATAGATGAGTTTTCATGAATTGGGCCAAACGTGAGCCCAATTCCAGATTTAAAAATAAATTTTGTTTCCTTTATAACTTTTTAATTTTTTAATATTTTTCCTTAATTCCAATTCCTAAATGGTCTCCTCTGACCTATTAACACCAAAATATAAATTTGGAGCCTTTATAAATCCATAATCATGGTGGATATGGGTTTTTATTTAAGATATTGGGCCTACCCGAAGGCCCATTTACTGCATTAAAAATAAATTTTAAATTTTTTATATCTCCTTCACTATTTGCGTTTTTTCGGTGATTCCACCTCCCACTCGACCCTAAGAAACCCAGGAGAACTCCCATTTCCTTCCCCCCCTCCTTGGAGCTCTTTGAAATCACGAATTAGGGCTGATCTTCATAGGGTGACTCAAATCGTCCAGAATTGAAGAGGTAAATTCATCCCTTCTTAACTCTCTCAATTCTTACTCTTTTCCCTCCATTCCAATTCCCAAATTACCTCCTATATCTTGTTCGAAGAATCCCAGAATGTTTTCTATTTTCAATTTCACAAACTATTGTTTTTGGAGTGATTAATTCAGGATACTTCAAGTAGGTGAGTCTATTTCTTTCCTCTTTCAAATTGCTTAGGGTTTCTTCCCTAATTCTTGAATTATAAAAAATTCCAGAAGTTAGGGTTCATGCATAGGTTCTAAAGTACTGTATTTTGTGTGAAATATTGAGGTTTTAGGTTTATTTTAACTTCCTTGAGGTGCGGCGGTCATGCGTTTGATGTTTCGCCCCAATATTTGAGGGTTTCGACACATTCGGTAGGTGATTCCGTGGATAACCATTTAATGATGAGTTAGTTTTCTTGATTAAATAATTTTACATGTTATTTATGTGCTGTGAATTATGAGAAAACCATTTTTGGTAGCAATAGTAAAGCATTTGTTTTTAAAGTTACATTTTTGCTTGAAGTGTGTATTTTTCAAATGTATTTCATGTGTTATCTTTTGTGGTAGTTTTGTAAAATGTAGAAGTGGTTTATTAGTTGTTGAAAGGGGCTACCAATTATGGTTGGTCAATGATATAGTTCCATGTGGGCCTAAAAAGGGTGTGTATTTGAATGGTTTTATTTGTATAACCTTGTTATACTCCTTGAAAGTGTTTTATGGATTTGTGTGTTCTCATGGGTATTTTTTGTGATATTTTTCAAAGTGATTATATAACATTTGAAAGTGGATTATTACATGTTGATTGGGCTGCCAATTCTATTTTGTTAGGGTATTGGTGTGATTTTGGCTTAAAAAGAGGTTTTTGAAATGGATTTTATGTGCAAAGTTTGGGTATACTCTTTGTAATTGTTTTATGAAAGTTTTGAATGGTTTATTGGGTTGTGTAATAGGTGAAACTATATCAGCAAACTGTTTTGGTAGGAGTATATTTTTAAAAGGTCCATTTCATTTGTGAAAATTTTGTTATGTGATATGTATCATCCTAGAAATATTTTATTAAATTGTTTAAAGGAGATATTGAGGAGTGAAAGTGATGTGAAAGTGATGTGGAGTGTTTTGTGTGAGTGTGATGTGAAAAATTGAATTTTTGATTATGAAAGAAGTGTTATATTCCATGTTTGTGGGCTTTTATATGAGTTTAAATATCTTATAATTGTTTTATAAAATTGTTTAATGGTTTTGTGGAAGTGTTGAAGAAATGTGAAACGTGTTGTGGGCTATTTTGGTGTGATTCGGATTTCAAAATCATTTTGAATGAAAAATGGATTTTTGTGACTTGTGTGGTATACATATGGGCTGTTTGGTGAATTTGTGATGTGGAAATGATATTTTCATGTTCAATGTATATTTCTTGACTTGTTGAACTTGTTTGAGCACAAGGGGAAAACCTGGGTATTTAGGTGGGTGGACGTGTACTAGTATGCTAGTGAATCTGTGGGGTTTGGCCTCAGTTTCACTTAGCAAGATTGACGCTTACAACTCTAACTAAAATATGATGATGTTGATTGGGGACCACTAGGTTATGGGTATGTTCCCTACTAGTGGCTCGTGCACGAGAATGGATATTTGTGATGGTTACTCTCACCGAGATACGAGGTACCTGGGACCCACAGCTAGCTAGTGCCTAGGGGTTACTTCCTATTTCTTGTGCTCATTATTTACTTTGTACTTACCGTCGGCATACGGTATAGTTGGCTGGAAAATTAAGTAGTGTTGAAATTATTTTTAAAAGTTTTGATTATTAATGATAGCCCACTTGAAAACTGTTTTTATTCAAATTTGCATCTTTTAGAAATTGTAACTAGCTTTTCATGTTTTTGAAAACTTGCATGCTTTTCGTCTTTAAATGTTTATCACATGGAATATCTTAGTGGTGGTATCCTACTGTTCATTCTCTCACACCCTACTTACACCCTTGGGTGTAAGTAGACATGGTTATTTTTGTTGTCGCAGGTTGGGTACAGTTTTTTTGTTCCAATGGTTCGGGTTCCTAGCAGGTCCTTGGTGGTGAAGTCTTGTGGAGGTGGCTTGAGGGCGGTGCCCCTTGCCATGAGGGTTCTTGGGCTGTCCTTATTTGGATTTTTACCTTTGGTATAGACCTTTTGAGTTGTTTTAAGCCATGTAATTCAGTTCTGAATTTTTGTAAAAGATTTTTTGGTTTGAAAAATCCAGATTTGTTTCATTAGATTCTTTTGTTGTTTTATGTTTATAAACTCGGGTAAATCGTTCCCAATTTTCATTTTATGATACCTGGGAACTTGTGCCAGCCCGTGGGGATCGGGAACGCCCTCCGGTTCTTGCCATGGACCGGGTCGGGTACCAATTTTAATGGCGACCAGATTCGGTTTGTGACAAAATGGTATCAGAGGAGGTTCAGGTTAACTATTTGGGTCATGTTATTTGGGGAAGAGTCAGGATAGACTGGAGTTAGGATTGTTGGGACATGGAATTCTAGTTATGGGTAGTGTGCCTGATCACCACACCTCATAATGGGATTTAAGTTTCTAAGAGAAGTCGAGATTTATCTAAGTCCTTCAGTTTTCTTGGTTCGATGATGATTAAGGGAAATGAAAAGAGAGTTGGGTTAATGTTCCTAGTGAGCTCACAAGGCCTGGAAAGCCATGTGAAGCCAAGGATATTCCCCAGAACACTCTCTGTGACAGTGAAGTGATTGGAATATGGCTGCCAACCATATTTCCAAGTCACCCACTGAAACTAGTTTCCTCTTGCACTGTTTTGTGCTTAGGTTTTAAAACCTTAGCACTTTGGTTTTAAGAAGTGTAAATTTTTTGTGAAATGATTTTCAAATAAAGAGGGAATGGTTTGGTTTATGAAATGGTGGAACTTAATTTTCAGAATTATTTTGAAATGTAAAATTGTGTGCTTACACCTCTTTGAAAGCAGGAACTATATTGAAGTTGGTTTTGAAAAGTGTTTCCAATAGAGTTTTCTAAACAATTAGAGTGTGTTTTAATGGGATGAGATGTTTTGAAATTGATGTGAATATCTTGAAAGTGAGTTATTTTCTAAATGTTTGTGACTTTCTGAAAATTTTTGTAAGATGTGAGTTGGGATTTTGATCTCATGGTTAGCAGTTATGAGAAAAAAGGATGTGTTGGTTGACCGTTTTGGTTTTGAAAAGTGGAAAGAATTTTTGTTTTAACCTTTGGTATTTCCATTAGCGATCACATGCATGGGGTTATATGGGATGATGGATGGTTGATGGCACGACTGGATGAGTGCCGAGATGGATATGAGGAGGGTGTCTGGTGTGGCACAAAAACATGCATGTGTGAGGCCCATGGGGTACCATTGGTGGATATGCTTACTGCTAAACTGTTTGTTCTCAAAGAATTACTTTTAAATAAAAACACGATGTCTTGATGAATATTTTTGTATGGTTTGTATTATGGGTTTTTGAAAATGTTGATGTTGTGGGATGTTTTGATTCCAAGAACCCCTTTTGTTTGAACTGTGTTTTGGGTTTTGTGTTTGGTCGGTAAGCTATGTTGTAGGGACGGTTAGTGGTCTCTTTTGAAAAATGTTTTGGGATGCCTTTACGATAGTTCCCTTAATGTGTTTGGAGCTGGTTTATGGCTTGTTTTGACCAATGGACCAGATTGGTTGGGTCCTTGGGTTCTCTTATTGGATAAGGTACGCCCCCATTAAGGGTTAATGCACAATTGAAGTGCAACCCATATTGTTTCACCATTGGAAAATCCTCCAGTTGATCAATATAAGGAATATTTTATCGATCATTGTTGATTGTGTCTACACTCATTTATTTCATTGATTTGTGGATCCTCTTGTAGTGGTATAGTGCTTGTGGAAGGTTGAAAGAGACCTTAGTTTCTTAAGTTTCCTGATTCATCGATGGTGGAAGTGTTCTTTCATTGTTAGCATGGATGAGTATTTGGATAGTGTCTAAGAGGAACTCTCGGTCCTTCATAGTCTCTTCGAAGAAGGAGTTCATGTTAAACTACTAGTGTGGGAAATCTGGTCATGAGAGGATATTATGGCCACTTTCTAGAATTGTGTGTTGTTTGGGGATTTTGTACAAGTTACCTCTCTATTCATTGTTTATATCAGTCGCAATGGTCATGTTCGGTGATTCCTTGTGATGTCATGTGCTCGATTGACTGTAAAGGTGAAAGTTGGGCAATCATCTGAGAGTCTCTATTATGTTGGGAGAATGTCTCCCTTGAAAAAAACATAAAAAAAATATTCCATTTTAGAGGAAGGTGAGTATAAGTGTTCTTTACTTCTATTGTTTCTCACCCGAACAAACAAGGTGTGATGTGTGTACATCTTCTAATCCCTTGTTTCAGTGAAATATCGAGTTAGGGTAAAGTGAGTTTGGAATGTGTTATGACTTGGAAAAACTTATCAGGGATTGCGGTGTAGTTGTTGTTTGCAACGAAAGAAGAATTCTCATTCCGGTGGTTTCCAAAGCCTAACTGCGAGGCCGAAGATGCTTCAATATTTTGAGCTCCAGCCATAGGTCCCGGAGAGAAGCTGGCGCGTAGTCAGGGGAAACCCCAGTGTCATTTAAACCCTTATGCAAAGTCCTATCCTCAATATGAAAGATAAGAAAAGTTTAAACCTATGGTTTCATCATATTTCTTCTGTTGTTCCCGTTCGGTGGAAATAGGTGGAGGTCTTGTACCCATGTCATCTCTCAATGTTATTCCCTCCCACTTTTGTTTCCATTGAGTCTTTAGAGAAAGGTATGATGTTTGGCTAGACAGGTTGACCACACGGTTTGCACTTGGTAAGTAGTGGCCATGCCCCAAAAAAAACCATGTAGATAGAAGAATCTCTACTGTTAGTTCATGGTTTCCCAAACCGTGTAGACTAACCATGTGGTCGTCCCAACACTTTATATTTTGGGGTCTTTCTATAACGGCCCATGCTGGTCGATTAAGATTGTTGGTTCTTATGGTGGGGAGCCTATTTTTTTTCCCCGTACCAATAACTTAGACTTATCCATGGTCAAGGATTGGTGGTAGGTAGTCTCATTCAGATCTATCAAGCTACCCAAATCTTCCTTGGGTAACCATTGAGATTGGAGAGTTCCCAATGGTTTAGTTATATCAAGGTATGTGTAACCTTGTTCGATGTTGTTGTTCGTTTGAGTGAATTACTTGAGTCTTGTTCGGATAGTGTTTGAGGAGTTTTCCTTTGGGATAAAGCCTGAATGTGATTGATTGTTTCAGGAAAGTGGTGTATGATTTTGTTGTGAATTATTCCTTCCTTAATTGATCAATTGAGGTGTTTTGGCTTTTGGGGGCGAAACTTGGAAAGGGAGTACATCTTGGTTTATCAGTTCGGTTTGGCTTTCGTATCTGGACTTTCTGTAACTTTCCGGGGACGGAAAGTTTTCATGGTGGGGAGAATTGTCACATACATGTCTTATTTTGAAGTTAAATTTCATTTATTTTCCTTTCATTCTTTGTTTTGGATGGTTTCCAAAAGTTTTATGGAGAAATAGATGAGTTTTCATGAATTGGGCCAAACGTGAGCCCAATTCCAGATTTAAAAATAAATTTTGTTTCCTTTATAACTTTTTCATTTTTTAATATTTTTCCTTCATTACAATTCCTAAATGGTCTCCTCTGACCTATTAACACCAAAATATAAATTTGGAGCCTTTATAAATCCATAATCATGGTGGATATGGGTTTTTATTTAAGATATTGGGCCTGCCCGAAGGCCCATTTCCTGCATTAAAAATAAATTTTAAATTTTTTATATATCCTTCACTATTTGCATTTTGTCGGTGATTCCACCTCCCACTCGACCCTAAGAAACCCAGGCGCGCTCCCATTTCCTCCCCCCCCCCTCCTTGGAGCTCTTTGAAATCGCGAATTAGGGCTGATCTTCATAGGGTGACTCAAATCGGCCAGAATTGAAGAGGTAACTTCATCCCTTCTTAACTCTCTCAATTCTTACTCTTTTCCCTCCATTCCAATTCCCAAATTACCTCCTATATCTTGTTCGAAGAATCCCTGAATTTTGGCTGTTTTAAATTTCAGAAACTATTGTTTTTGGAGTGATTAATTCAGGATACTTCAAGTAGATGAGACTATTTCTTTCCTCTTTCAAATTGCTTAGGGTTTCTTCCCTAATTCTTGAATTATAAAAAATTCCAGAAGTTAGGGTTCGTGCATAGGTTCTAAAGTACTGTATTTTGGGTGAAATATTGAGGTTTTAGGTTTCTTTTAATTTCCTTGAGGTGCGGCGGTCATGCGGTTGATGTTTCGCCCCAATATTTGAGGGTTTCAACACATTCGGTAGGTGATTCCGTGGATAACCATTTAATGATGAGTTAGTTTTCTTGATTAAATAATTTTACATGTTCTTTATGTGCTGTGAATTATGAGAAAACCATTTTTGGTAGCAATAGTAAAGCATTTGTTTTTAAAGTTACATTTTTGCTTGAAGTGTGTATTTTTCAAATGTATTTCATGTGTTATCTTTTGTGGTAGTTTTGTAAAATGTAGAAGTGGTTTATTAGTTGTTGAAAGGGGCTTCCAATTATGGTTGGGCAATGATATAGTTCCATGTGGGCCTAAAAAGGGGGTGTATTTGAATGGTTTTATTTGTATAACCTTGTTATACTCCTTGAAAGTGTTTTATGGATTTGTGTGTTCTCATGGGTATCTTTTGTGATATTATTCAAGGTGATTATATAACATTTGAAAGTGGATTATTACATGTTGATTGGTCTGCCAATTCTATTTTGGTAGGGTCTTGGTGTGCTTTTGGCTTAAAAAGAGGTTTTTGAAATGGATTTTATGTGCAAAGTTTGGGTATACTCTTTGTAATTGTTTTATGAAAGTTTTGAATGGTTTATTGGGTTGTGTAATAGGTGAAACTATATCAGCAAACTGTTTTGGTAGGAGTATATTTTTAAAAGGTCCATTTCATTTGTGAAAATGTTGTTATGTGATATGTATCATCCTGGAAATATTTTATTAAATTGTTTGAAGGAGATATTGAGGAGTGAAAGTGATGTGAAAGTGATGTGGAGTGTTTTGTGTGAGTGTGATGTGAAAAATTGAATTTTTGATTATGAAATAAGTGTTATATTCCATGTTTTTGGGATGTTATATGAGTCTAAATATCTTATAATTGTTTTATAAAATTGTTTAATGGTTTTGTGGAAGTGTTGAAGAAATATGAAACGTGTTGTGGGCTATTTTGGTGTGATTCGGATTTCAAAATCATTTTGAATGAAAAATGGATTTTTGTGACTTGTGTGGTATACATATGGGATTTTTGGTGAATTTGTGATGTGGAAATGATATTTTCATGTTCAATGTATATTTCTTGACTTGTTGAACTTGTTTGAGCACAAGGGGAAAACCTGGGTATCTAGGTGGGTGGACGTGTACTAGTATGCTAGTGAATCTGTGGGGTTTGGCCTCAGTTTCACTTAGCAAGATTGACGCTTACAACTATAACTAAACTATAATGATGTTGATTGGGGACCACTAGGTTATGGGTATGTTCCCTACTAGTGGCTCGTGCACGAGAATGGATATTTGTGATGGTTACTCTCACCGAGATACGAGGTACCTGGGACCCACAGCTAGCTAGTGCCTAGGGGTTACTTCCTATTTCTTGTGCTCATTATTTACTTTGTACTTACCGTCGGCATACGGTATAGTTGGCTGGAAAATTCAGTAGTGTTGAAATTATTTTTAAAAGTGTTGATTATTAATGATAGCCCACTTGAAAACTGTTTTTATTCAAAGTTGCATCTTTTAGAAATTGTTACTAGATTTTCATGTTTTTGAAAACTTGCATGATTTTCGTCTTTAAATGTTTATCACATGGAATATCTTAGTGGTGGTATCCTACTGGGAATTGTCTCACACCCTACTTACACCCTTGGGTGTAAGTAGACATGGTTATTTTTGTTGTCGCAGGTTGGGTACAGTTTTTTTGTTCCAGTGGTTCGGGTTCCTAGCAGGTCCTTGGTGGTGAAGTCTTGTGGAGGTGGCTTGAGGGCGGTGCCCCTTGCCATGAGGGTTCTTGGTCTGTCCTTATTTGGATTTGTACCTTTGGTATAGACCTTTTGAGTTGTTTTAAGCCATTTAATTCAGTTCTGAATTTTTGTAAAAGATTGTTTGGTTTGAAAAATCCAGATTTGTTTCATTAGATTCTTTTGTTGTTTTATGTTTATAAACTCGGGTAAATCGTTCCCAATTTTCATTTTATGATACCCGGGCACTTGTGCCAGCCCGTGGGGATCAGGAACGCCCTTCGAGTCTTTCCATGGACCGGGTCGGGTGCCAATTTTAAAGGCGACCAGATTCGGTTCGTGACACAAACTATATCCATGCCTATCCCGACCAATAATGCGATGAAAGATCTCATCCCTTCACATGGGAAGCTATCGCTGGTCCTCTGGAAGATGTTCTAAATCAGATTCAAATTGAGCCTGTGAAATATTTAAATATATATACATATATATGTTAATATACAGATTTATGTAAGTATTGGTAAGTACAAGCACTTACTATCAATGCTGCAGCCACTGGATCATTGCGATCACGAGTCCTTATCCACATCGACATTTTATCAGTCGATGCACCTTGCTCCCGCAACTATATATGAATAGAATATAAACACAAAACCATATTAATTAATAAATTAAAAAATGAATAATAAATACCTCATGTTGGATCTGAGACAGGTGACGAGTCCTGAGCCTGTGAGGTGGTCCCTGCAACGCTCGATTCTCAGAATGGCGTGCTGACACCTCCTACATTCAATTCATTCAAATTTCAAACAAATCACACATTCTTGAAAATATTTATACAGCAAAATAAATATACAAACCGCAACACCCTAAGTAGACCAATATGCAACCAAGTCACGCCACTGAGCTGGGAGGACACCTCTCGGGACTTTTTCCAGAATGTCTAGGGCACCCACATTTAGTACCCAGTGGTCCCTCTTCACTTTTCCTTTATAGTCTTTCCACATCTTACGGCATTTACTCATACACACGGGCCGAAATTCTTCAGGGAATACTTTAAAATTTTGCTATAAAGAAAAAAATCACACATATTAGTATTGTTTATACATAGAGAATAAAGTGAAATGGACTTATTACCTAAACCTCCCTCTAAAGACGATCTAATGTGTCCTAAGGGATAGAAGCCCAGTCATGCGTGGTCAATGGAAATCGATGTGGGTCACGTATGATATGACCCAACTGACGAATAAATGCATGGGAATTCGGTCCCACATGATTAAATACCTCATCAAATGAAACATCAATCGTCGTGTTGGAATTCCATGATAAAATGCCACGACCGGGGCCTCTCTTGCGAGAGGAAGAAGCAATCGAGTCTGATCCTGTTGAAATTTTATATATAATTTGACATATGTTATGAATATATATATGTGTGTGTGTGTGTGTTTATCAATTACATAAAAAATAGAGACAATGACATTCAAACATACGTCGACCCTGAGTCATAGATGCCTCAGATGGATGATGTGGATCTACTGCCTCTTCCCCTAACATGCCTGCAGTCATAGAAAACATTAGTAAGAGGACTATCCAAAATGTCTAAAAGATAAATTAGACTGTTCTTAAAAAATTAAACTTGTAAAATTGTTAATAAAACAAAAAATGGATTGAATAATTAGTTTTTAATGAATTTTAAAAAATCAAAAAGTTAACAAAACAGATATACAAATTATGTATAAAACCAGTTAATGCATAGACAAATTTCAGATAAAATTAATAAAAATTGAAGCAGCACATGAACCAGATGAAGATTACCTCAAAGGGAAGATACACCGACAATAACATCAATAAACCAAGAGTAAAATCACCCTAAATATTTATAACTGAATAAACTTCCAAAAGTGAGGATTAAAACTTACAAGGATTTATAAAATGGTTAGATAATTTATGATATCCTAGGACATTCAATACTGAATAGCGGAAAAACAATTATACCTTTCATTAAGCATGAAAATCGACCGTTTCTCCTTCAACAGCTGCTCTGACCCAATAAATATCTTCTTCACGTTGAACTATGGTATGTTGATCAAGTTGTTGGTAAACAAACATAATAGTCTCGGGTTCATCTTCTTCAAATAAAAACACTCCTCGCCGAGACATTTTGACAACAACTTGCCAACTTGGATCTGAAGGCAAAGTAATGAAGAATACTTGTTTCGCTTGTGATGTCAAAATGAAAGGTTCATTCTCAACTCGTTCATTATTTCTGTATAACATATAGTTAAAATTCACCAATGAAAACTGATATTGATTTACTTTACATCCACGCACTGGATCAACTCAATTACACTTTAACAATATGTACTTCAAAGCGTGTGTGTATACAACTTCAATGATGTCTATCAATTGACCATATTAATAACTAGAATTGACAAATGGACAACCGATTCCACTATTTTGTGTTGCTCGTTTGTCGTCAACATATTTAATGCAAAATTGAAAACCATTAGCATCAATAGCTTTCTAACGACGAGCCTTTATAGATGGACCCTCATCCAGTTGGATAAATTCTTCAGTTAGCGTGGGGTCCCCTAACTCCCTCAGCTTACGAACCTACATAATTTATAAAATTCAATACTGATATATGTAGAAAGAAATTAGTATAATACTTCACTCATAATGAAAATCAATTTATACATACATAATCCTTGAACCAATCATGAAATGGCGCATAATGAGATTGTTGAATTTGCAACTCAGTCGCACGATACATCTCTTCTTTTATCTCATTAATGTGTTTCCTGCAAATGATAACGCGATGTTTAAATGATCAACTTATGAAAACAAAACATGTAAAAGTTATACAAGCACATTGATAAGATACTTACTGCATTAATGGTGCAACTGATGGAGTATTGAACAAGATATATCGATGTGCCTGTATCCACTCGATGTTGTCCATATCAAATGTAGTTCCTTCTCCAACTGGACCATTATGAATCCGAGAGGTCTTATCTAATTTTGTTTCAACATTTGTAAGATATTCTACACAAAAAGTAGTACACTCATCCAACAAATAACCATTGTCTATTGATGCCTCCGGATGAGCTCTGTTGTGTAAAAATCTTTTCAATGTACTCAAATACCGTTCAATAGGATACATCCACCTGAATTGCACTAGACCAGCAGCCATTACTTCATCAGTTAGGTGCACTGTCAAGTGGACCATAACATAAAAAAATTATGGGGGGGGGGGGGAAGTTTCTCAAAGTGACAAAGTGTAAGTACAATTTGGTCCTACAAAATTTTTAAATCACTTATTCGTTGATTTCTTAAACAAAGCTATCTAAAAAAATTAATCATATCAATCAACGGCTAAACAACATTGGGGGATAAACAATCACAAATTGAAATTGGAATCAACTGCTGAAGTAGTATGTGATTGTCATGACTTTTCAACCCTTGCAATGTCTTGCTCGTCAGATTCACACACTTTGAAATATTAGAAGAGTAACCATCAGGCACCTTGACCATCTTCAAAATAGAAAGAAATGTCTCTTTCTCCTTTGTAGTCATCGTATACTTGTAGTAGGCATATATGCCTTGTTTCCCTTAGATAACTGTAAATGCAACTATTTCCTTAAACCCATTTCTTCCAAATCACGGCGTGCATTAACATGGTCCTTTGATTTTCCACTGACACCTAAAATGGTCCACAATATGTTATCACAAACATTTTTTTCAATGTGCATGACATCAAAATTATGCCTCAGCATGTTAGTTTTCCAATATGGAAGACTATAAAAAATAATATTCTTTTTCCATTTGTGACTACGCTGCCTACCCGCAGCACGAATATTACATACTGGAGGAGCCACCAAATCCTGAATTTCATATATTGTGCAGATGTTTTCTTCCTCAATCTGCGATAACATTTCGACTCCTGTCATGATCTTTGGTGCTGGGCTGAACTCCCTAGAACCATCAAATGCCACTCTGTCCTTTCTGAACCTGTGTTGAGGGGGGAGAAAACGTCTGTGACCCATGTATGCCCATTTTTTGGAATGTTTAAGCCATACATATTTTTTACTTTTATTGCAACAAGGGAAAGCAAATTCCCCTTTCTTACTCCATCTTGATAAATTTGCATAAGCTGGGAAGTCATTGATTGTCCACAATAAAGCAGCTTGCAGTTTGAACATTTCATTCATTTTGCAGTCATAAGTCATCACACCATCACCCCAAAATTCATTCAACTCATCAATCAATGGCTGAAGGTAAACATCAATCTTATCCCCCGGACTTTTAGGTCCATTAATAAGAGTGGAAATTAATATAAATTGTTGCTTCATACAAAGCCATGGAGGAAGATTATATGGAACCAACACCACGGGCCATGTGCTATGAGTTGCACCAACCATAGATTTGAATGGATTGAAACCATCTGCTGCCAATCCCAATTGGACATTACGAACATATTTAGCAAAGTCGGGATGTCTCTTATCAAAATCCTTCCATGCATGAGAGTCTACCGGGTGGGTTAACATATTAATTTCATGAACTCTTTCTGCATGCCATCTCATTAAATTAGAAACTTTAGATGACATAAAAAATCTTTTTAACCTTAGTTTAAGGGGAAAGTAATGCATTTGATTTACAGAAATCGGTTTCCCCTGTATCGCAATCTGACTTTGATGAGTCTTATTTCCCCTGTTCTCTTTCCACCTGGAAGCACCACAAACCGTACAAATATCCAAATGGGCAGTTTCCTTTCTAAACAACATATAGTTGTTTGCACATGCATCTATGGTCTCATATGTAAAAACTAAGTTCTCTGTCAACTTACGAGCATGGTAATACGACTCAGGAATCTTAGCGTCGACAGGAAGAACCTTTTTCAATAACACCAAAAGCATGTCGAATAATGTGTCTGACCAATTATTAAAAGTCTTAAATTGAAACAACTCCATGATAAACAAAAGCTTATTGTAAGAAGTACATCCAGGATATAATTCTGTTTTCGCATCATCAAGTGCTTCATAAAACCTCCTCGAATCATGATCTGCACCAGAGCGAAGATTTATCTCACTGGTCTCAAGATTCTGGATGTCAATGCCTTCAGGATCAAACCCACGTACCATTTCATTAAGCATTTCATGCATTGGATCATTCATCCTTGCATCAACATCCATCTGAGCTACATCCGTATTTTGACAACAAACATATTCTTCTCCACGACGAGTACAACTCTTATAATTTTTCAGAAATCCATTAAATAATAGGTGCTCCCTCACAGTATCTCGTGTGAATTGATATCTGTTAGCACATTTTCTATATGGACAACTAATTTAGTCACTTTCAAATCCTCTGGTGAAGTCAATAAACTGCATAATGCCATTGAAATATTCTCTAGACGTTCGATTTGGAAGATCAATCCAACTCTTATCCATAATAATACCTGTATAACAAACATTTACACAATACTTATTACATTTGAATTTTTCAAATCAACTATATTTAAAATAAATACTAATCATTTATTTATGAACCATTGATAAAATAATAATGTAAGTGAAATCCCATGTCATACCTGATTGCACTACAAACCTGGAAGGGAGGGGAGCCGAAGGCGGTGCTGCGAGGGAGAGGAGAGGCAGCGAAGGGGAGCTGGAGCCAAAGGTGGTGCGGCGAGGGAGGGGATGGGCGGCGGGTGGCGGCGTGGAGCCAGAGGAGAGGAGGCAGTGAGGGGACGGGGGACGGGCAGCGAGATGGGGGGGGGGGGGCTGTCCGGGGTGGGGGGGCTGTCAGGGGTGTAGGGAGGGGTGTTCGGGGTGCAGGGGGGATGTTCGGGGTGCGGGGGGAGCTGTCCGGGGTGCGGGGAGGGGTGTCTGGGGTGGGGGGGGATATTCGGGGTGCGGGGGGCTGTTCGGGGTGGGGGGGGATGTATGGGGTGCGGGGGGGCATGTCCGGGGTGCGGGGGGGATATCCGGGGTGCGGGGGGGGGGGGGGGTCGAGGGGGCGGAGGGCTGAGGGCTGAGGGTGGAGGCCGGAGGGCAGAGGGGTAGGAGACGGAGGGGGTGGAGGCTGGAGGGCAGAGGCCAGAGGGTGGAGGGACGCTGGAGGGGAGCGTAGGATGGCTGGAGGGCATAGGGCGGCCAGAGCAGGAGGGCAGAGGGTGGAGGGCGCGCGGAGGTTAGAGGCCGACGAGGGCGAAGGGTGGAGGGCAGCAACGGCGGTGAGCGGTGGAGGGCGGCAGGGTGCACGGCGAGGCAGGGCGGCGGGGGAGGGCGCGCAGGGAGGGCGGAGGATGGCGGTGACGGTGGGGGAGGGGCACCGAAGCCCTAAAAGTTCTTTTACAAAGGGCAGAAACCGCCAATGGAGGTCTCTATTGGGTACCTACAGATACCGCCAAAGGTGGTCTCCCGTGTCAGGGGGCTTCAAAGCCCAACATTATAGTAGTGAAAGCATCCTTGGAAGGTATGGCCAACTTGGATTTTAATTGTAAATCACATGTAATTATTGATTTAAATGATAAAAATTTCATGTACAATTAATATAGTAGATCACTTGAATAAATTAAAATTCCATAACCAAAATCGAAAGATCTTTACATGTAATTTATAATTAATTTACGAGTAGATATAAAATTAACTCAACTTGTAATTATGCTTTTGTTGATGATATGATGAAATAAAAATTGTTGTACCATTGTTCCACTATAGTATTCAAGTGTAGAATCCCTCTATTATTGATCCACACATGCACCATAATCTCTGAACAATGACGTAGAATCATCGGGTGGTATCACAAATGATCATGATCGCTTGTGTTGTTCATAGTTGATCGTAGTCGAATTTTTCTCAAGAGGGGAAGAACTATTGATAGTATCTCATTATATTTAGAGAGTAGGAAGAAGATAACTATATATCTATTGATATCTCTTTAGGTATCGAGAGAGTCTCACTCTATCTATTATACACACCAATTGTGATTTTGGAAAGAGATATAATTTGATATTTATTATGGTGGGTTTAGGGTTGGAAAATCACCCATAATACCCTAACCATATTTAATATTATTAATTGGACTCATGTGCATTAATAATAATAATATTATTATTAATAACTTGAATTGTAAAACACATTAATAATATAAGTGAATATCATTTATTTCTAATCAGACCATTAAGCTCGGTCCTCTTTCCCTCCTTATTATTTACCAAACCTTGAATAATGACTATTTATTTAATAAATATCACTTTATTTTCTCCTGATAAATATAATAAATATTATATTTTTCAAATTTTCAAACCAATATTTATTATTATTTTTTAATTCACTTATTCTTTTGAATAAATTTTGATTAAATTATGGTGATCAACCAAACTCGAATAAATCTTATTTATTATAACTTGTAAAATTCATTGCTTGAATTTAACTAAGATTGTGGGTACACTTACTGTATGACCCTCTAAGACTCTTTTTTAGTGTAATTAGGCATAACTACCTAAATTACAAGGTTAGCATCTAGAAACATGCCAAAAATCACATAGAGAAAGAAGTTAAAATCATAACAACATCTAGATTCTCATGAATGATTACCATGTAATATAATCTATTTATCACGATATCTCTAACTAAGTAGGTTTCATGCTGGTTCCATCAACTTATATGCTTGATGTCTCTTTCTTTGAATTTCTAGAATTGAACTCACCCACCAAACACTATTTTAATGGATTTATGTAGGTATTTCATTCCATCAAAAGTCCTGAGATATCAACTTCCATCAAGAAACAGAAGGGATAAATCCTTTCTCATATTATCCATTAATGCAATATCACTCGTGATGAACTCAATGTATCCTACTTCACCAAAAACAAATTTAATCATAGTTTTCATTAATACATTAGATTTCATGAGTCATGATATCCATTAATTATAATCTTAAATTTTAAGGATCAATACACATGTACACAGATAGGAATATCTAATGACACACAAAAATGAGGATTTCCTATTAATGGTTCTATTCTCATAACCTCCTATCTTGGATATCACCAAAGTAAAAAACAAATAGAAGGTGTCTCAATGTCTTATGATCCTACAACCCCTAATAACTTGTATCATCTATGTATCATCAGACAATATCATTCATCCATAGAATAAGATCCAAGAATAATGGCGTGGTACCTCTAAGTTCTCATTATAGCGGGGAACTGTTATAACCTTTTAGTGTGAAATATATTCTTAGAGAATTATCACATAAAAATATTATGCAAAATATCAATCATTATGTGATAAGAAAACTTATTTAATAATAAAAACATGCAATCAAATACAAAACAAGTTGGTTCTAGGGAACCAACTCCAATAGACTCCCACTTTCACTAAAACCAACTGAAAATGACTTTCAGTCTACTATCTCTCACATGGTACTCATGATTATGATGAGATAAATCCTTCTTTAAGAGGTCCTCTACATTTTCCTCCATGTTTACTCTGATCACTGCAACTTCATCTCATTAAGAAAAATACCTCAAGAGATGAAACTTCTAAAGTATGTGTTTTTTTCTTTGGAGGGAAATTGACTCTTTTCAGAGAGCCAATGTTGTATTATTATCATAATAAACTATTATAGGATCTTTAATACTAGGTACCACATCAATATCTTGGAAAAAGTTATGAATAAAAAATGCTTCCTTTATTATATGAGAAGCTACAATATACTCAAAATCCATTGTAGAATCGATGAAAACTAGCTACTTAAAACTCTTCCAGATCACAACTCCTCCATTAAGACAAAATGTATACCCAGACTGTGACTTATAATCATTCTGATCTATCTAAAATCTAGAATTTGTATAACCCTTGATTATTAGATATTCATCTCCTCCATACACTAGGAATATATCCTTAGTTTCCCTTAGATACATAAGGATAGCCTAAACAATAGTCCAATGTTGTTCACATGGATCTTCTTGATATCTATCTACCATGAACAAAGCATAAGAAACATTAAGAATCATACATAAAAAGGCATACTTGATGGATTTGATCATTGAACTGAATGGAATCTTACTAATTCTATCTCTTTCCTCTTGTCTATTAGGACACATTTTATTAGAAATATGCATTCCATGTGACATTGGAACCAATAACTTATTGGATTATTCCATACTTAACCTCTTTATTATATTCTTATATACATTGACTTAGTCCAAGAACACTCTTGGACCTATCACACATGATCTTTATCCCTAAAATGTAGACTGATTCACCTAAGTCCTTTATAGAGAATAAATTGCTCAACTGTGACTTAACCTCTTGTAAGGCTGGTATATCATTTCCAATTAGTAATATGTCATCAACATATACTACTATGAAAATAATTATACTTACACTAAATCATTTTTAAATAAATGGCTCACATTCTATATTAATGTAACCAAATTATTTTATGGATTGATCAAATAGAATTTTCCATGTCCTGGATGATTTCTTTAATCCATAAATGGATATCTACAACTTGAAAACCCTTTTGGAATTTTATGGAGACACAAAACCTTATGGTTGTTTCATATACACATCCTCTTGAATTTTCTCATTAAGGAATTTAATTTTCACATCCATTTTACAAATCTCATAGTCTTGGTAAGATGCCATGTAAAACAAAATTCATATGAATAGTTAATGCATTGATTTTTTCTAAATACTTCATCCAGTAGTCATGATTTATGGTATTTACTTTACCTTCAATGTCCAACTTTCTATTTAATTCCCATTTATACCCAAAAATATTTACATCAACTGGTGGATCTATTAGAACCCAAACTTTTCTATGATACATGAAATCCATATTATAATTCATGGCTTCTTTCCATCTTGCACCTTCCGAGCTCTCTACTTCTTTCTTATAGGATAGAGGATCATTATTGTCAACCAATAATGAGTTACCATCATCATTGATTAGAAACCATATATCTCTAGTTCTCTTACCTATTTAAAACTCATACATAACACTTGTGTTGTAGGAAAATACTCTTCCATGGGGACCTATGGAATTAGTTCCTATACCAACTCTCATGTATCTTGAGTATCAACTTCATTGAAGACAAACTTTATTCCACTATTTTCCTTGATAAAGATCTCCCTCTAAAGAAATATGGACTGTCTTGTGATGGTTACTTTCTTATATGAAGGGTTTTATAGATATTATCCCCTTATTTCCTTGGTATACCCTATAAAGATACACTTCATGCCTTGGGGTGATAGTTTTTTTCTTGATATAGACTTAAAAAATCCTCTCAACCCCATGCATATACATGTGATAAAAAAAGTTTATTTGCACTCCACAACTCAAATACAATACCATTTTCTACTTTAGTCGGTAAACGGTTTAGTAAGAATAATGTTTTTTATAATGCATATCCCCAAAAGGATAATGGAAGAATTGTTTGACTCATCATTGACCTTACCATGTCCAATAAGGTATATTTCTTCCTTTCACTAAAACCATTCCACTATGGTGTATAAGGTGGAGTGATTTAAGATAAAATACCATAATCCTATTCCCATATAAAGTCGATAATGTTTTGGTTAAGATATTTACTACCTCGATCTGATTGAAGTTTCTTTATCATCTTACCAAGTTTATTCTCAACCACATTTTTTAAATCTTTGAACTTCTCAAAGGATTCATACTTCTACCTAGTTAAGTAGATATAACCATACCTACTCAAACCATTAGTAAAAGTAATAAATTATAAGTATCCACCTATATCCTCTACTTGAAAATTTCTAAACACATCAGTGTGTGCCAAATCTAGCAGCTCTATGGCCCTTTTACCTTGACCATCAAATGGTGGTTTGGTCATCTTTCCTTGTAAACAATCTTGGAATATTTCAAGTGAATTAAGCTCAAAAGAGTCCAGGTAACCATCTTGATAGATATTTTACAAAGTCTTCTCATTTACATAACCAAGATGGTGATTACATGATTTGGTTTTATATGAGTCACACATATTTGTTTCACTATCAATTTATAATATTTGGTTTTCATAATTTAACACATAAAGACCTCTATTCAATTGTGCCATACCACAACATATGTTATCTTTATAAAAGTAGCAACCTTTATTTATAAATTTGAAAATAAATACATCCATATCTAAATAAGAAACATAAATAATGTTCTTGGTAACACTAGTAACTTAATAACATTTCTTTAAAAACAAAATCAATCATGTAGGAAATTTGGGATGGCAGTCTCCAATGGCTAGGGAAACCAACCTTGCTCTATTAACATTCTATAGATCCACATCATCTCTTATAATCTTACAAAATCTACTTTGTTCTAATATTTTGATATAAATGTGAGTATAATAGGTAGTATCTAATACCCAACTTATAGACATAGAAATATTACACTCAATAATGAATGCACCTAAATCTTCCCCTTGGTTCTTTGGATGGGTGAAATTCTTCTTCCAATGGCCCTACTTTCCAAATACAAAACATAATGCATCTTTTTCCTTTCCTTGCCTTTGGATCTTATTTTTATTGGAATGATGGTTCTCTAGTGATTTAGACTTGAAATGAGTCTTTGGACTCTTTTCCTTGTTCTTCCTCTTATTATTCACCATAAGTACATTGGGTTTTTTATGCCCCATGTCTTTATCAACTTGGAAAATAAGTGTGAGAAGTTCTGAAAGTGTCTTCTCACTATTGATCATGTTATAATTCATAATAAAATTGGATATGGTTTTAGGTAATGAGGATAGAATGAGATCTGTTCATAGCTCATCAGGGATTTTAAAACCCAAGATGTCTAGGCACTCAATGTAGCCAATCATCTTAACTGTATGTGACCCAGATGGTATCGAATCTCCAAGACTGCACATGAATAATGCATTAGAGATCTCATATCTCTCTGATCCCACCTTCTCATGATAGAGATCCTTAAGGTGATAAATGATTCTATATGCATTTATATCCTTATATTTCTTTAGAATATCATTGTACATTGGACATCCATATCATCTTCCAGATTCTTCAAATAGATATATAATTCTTCCTCATTAGCCTCTTTGGAAATGAACTTAGGAAGTGGGTCTTCTAGTGTGTACAATTTCCATTCATGGTGTAGTATAACACGCAAGCGTCTATACCATTTCTGTAAATTTTCATCGATGATAGGTTTATCCTTCTCAAGTATGGATCGTAATGATATTATAGAGGTTTTTTAACTTTCTATTTCTATAAATTAATAGTAGATAATTAGTACTTGTTTTGATTATAAAAATATATTAAATTTTTTAAAATTAATTGAATTATTATTAATCTCCCACCATTTTTCAAAACCCAATACCCCTCACCATTATTTTCTGAATATCTTTTATCTTAGATATTATAATGGCAATGATCCATATTCCCTTTATCATAACTCATACTTGGTTATAACAATCAATTTGAAGGGTTTTGGGAAGGTGTAAGTTTACAACTACATTAACTTATAGTTCCTTGATCTTTTGAGTGGACTCCCCAATCATGAAATCTTGTTTTAAATATTTCCTCAACCTTTTCCTCTTAGTTACACCAATTCTTGCTTGGCCAGACAACTCTTGATGTAAACTAAGTTAATTCAACCCAAAATTTAAAGCTAAAATTTCAATAATAATTGAAATCACCCAAAATTGGGTTGGTCAATCACTTGGAAAAATGGGGTCATATATAACTTAAGTAGTGGAAGGCTAAGCCGAATTAATATTTTAGTTTGAGGTATTTTTTCCCTTATGCGTAAATCCCATTTTTATCTTCTCAAATTCCTTTTAAATATTAAATGGATTTTACTTAAGTGATTAACCATGACTGATAAAATATTTACATATAATTCAATTATATTTTATTCCATATTTCATGCTTGTTAATTCATTTATTAGTTGATCATGTGGTATCAAAATACATAAATAATTAACCATGAAACTAAAAGAAATAAAATTTTAAGTGATGCGGTCATGATATTATATAATGGTTAGTTTATCTACCAGATGATAAACTAAACCTCGACCCTAGGGAAAAAACACCTTGAACTATATCTTGGTTCATGTTGTGGTATTCCACCTTATTTCCTATGTATCGCCTTGATTGGTTTCACCTAGGCTCCTTGCCTTGGGTTGTCTCCTCTCAACCGAGAGCTCTATCCTTACATAAGCTTTTACTCACTAGGTGAGGGGATCCGATGGATTAGATAAAGGGGGTTCACATAAAAGAAACCATGGGCACACATGCCCTTACATAATAAGGAGTAGAGGATGACTCATAGGCCATCAATAAAAATTTAACCATAATAAATTAAAAGAAACCAACCATATACAAGAGTTGTTCTAATCTCATGATCATCCACGCACATCATGCAATGAGCATACATTTTCAATATCATTTATTAATTACTTTTATTTGTTATTTAATTTAGATAATTTTTCATGAATTAATATAATTAATTCAATTTATCTTAATTTCATCCAACCATCCTTAACTCACCATAATCTATAATTTTAAACAAAATTAAATTCATTTAAAATTAATGTAGTACACAAGTGTACTTGGAGGTAACCTCATGTGTTCATCAAAATTTCAACATGGAAATTAATTTAATGTATAATTTTTAATCCTATGACATGTCATGTACTTTCTAATGAACAATACATGGAATAAATAATCAATAGGTTTAATTATATATTTGATTCATATTTTCATGAAAATTTGAGAAGATTTCTGACATCATACTATATGGAATGTGGTATTTTAAATGATGTGTACTTATCTTTCTCCCACATCTACAACACACTCCTTGGATATGGGCATGTTACCAACTGTTGTGTACATGTTTTAGGTACATGATGTGCACTAGAATACACAGTGTGTAAGATTGGATTTCACAGCATGTTAGTCCCCATGTCGTGTATCCAATACACAACACACATGGAACACCCCATGCACTTTTATAATGACCCTATTATTTTACACATATTATTACATGATTTTAAGCATAATAAACCAACAATTACAATCCAAGGATCGTAAATTCCAGTGTCTTTGGAAGATTATATACATAATTAAATAGCATGAAACCAAAATAAAAACATATTTTATTTAATATTCATAAATATATACTAACTTATTTTAAGATCTTACATCTGTATAGAATAACCTGGGGAATACATGAACAAAGGGATGAGCTAAAAATCCCAGTACGGGAATAGACATATGAATAAATCATAGCACATGGGTTTGAAAGCATAAAACGATGACATAAAAAGTCATGGAACATGAATAAACATAAGGATTAATAACATGTATAACATGGGATTATATAAACATGGCATTATAGAAATGTAGAAACAATATAAAACATGACATAAGTAGGATTCAAGGCTCATTTCACATGGAGGATCACAAGTCAAAGCTAACCACTAAGACCGTTTCACATGGAGAATGAGTCAAGGATAAACATTAAGACCATTGCACATAACATATCATGAGAATAAATACTACCCAATGAATTGGATTGATATCTGATCACACCCTTCATAACATGTTCACGAATATGTGTTCCATATGAAAAATAAATATAAGGGTTAAACATGAAAAGAAATGGGTATCATAATCATGTCATAAATCATAATAAATGGGTGTATCATAAAATTGTCCATGAAAGAATGGATTTAAATCATACATGGACATTAATAAGGTAAAATAATAATATATCATGATAATTTATGTCAAACTTAAGTGATCACGTGTAAAAAGAGTGTTTAAGAAACTTTAGAAATAAAACATTGTAGTGCGGTTTAAGGAAAATATTAAAGAGAATTTAAATCGGAAAAGGAATGGTCTTTTATATAAAATAAAAAATAAAACAAGATATTTTTTCATGATAAAATGATTGATTTTAGAAAAATAATTGTGTCTTAAAACATATAATGTAGTTCACTTGAAAATGGGTAAGAAATTGGGAAGTTCTCTTTAATTGGGTTTGCTTATCGAGAATAATTGAGAAGGGAATTTTTTTTAAAACACGCATTTCCCCCATCAAAGAAGGATGTAATGATTTGGATACATGAGTTTCAAATATATACACAAAATTTATAATAATTATATAAAATTAAAGAAGGGTTACATTGGGACAAAGAGAGATAAAGTGTAACCCTAATAAAAAATAGAGGTTCGGAAAGAATCCCTTGCCTTATGTCTGAAAGTGTTCTGCACTTGAACTTAATGTCCTAGATAATAAAATTAAATCCATTAATTAATTAATTAAGAACCTTTTATACATGTATTTTATTTATTATAATTTTATTAAGTTCATTTATGGTCTTTTTGATGAGTTATAAGATACAATTTTATCGTTCGGGAGCATTTGTTTCCTTGGTTTTCATGATCGATTTACTTGTATACATGTATGAAAAATAATGTAAAATGAGAATAGTTGTATAAAATTGAAATTATATGTTGTTAATAAACTTCTAGAATATTAAATGGTCTTATATATCAATTTTTTTCTATATGTGAGGATGATTCATTAGATAAAACATTAACAATAACCATTTAGAGTATTTTAGCATTTTTTGATCATCACGAACTAGTTTTGTTTTATTAATTAATATAATGTATATATAATAACTCCAGAACATTGAATAGGATTTAATACATTTATTATAACATTTTTTAACCATAAAAATGGTTTTATTACCAACCTTGAAGGTGGTTGTAAGGACCCGAACCCAGTTGCCCGGAGTTGGTGCCTTATTTGATTACGTTGGCATACATACAAGGAATACGAATCTCGAAGGACCAAGTAGTTTAGTATTATTGGAAACAATATACATACATAAGTTCAAATTTACATAATTAAAGGAAAAACAACACTAATTTATTCCACTAGAGTCATCACATCTCCTAGATTATGCTTGCAAGTCATTCAAAAAATACTTCTTCATGTCCTGAGAAAATGAAACATAAGAAAGGGGTGAGCTCAAATGCTCAATAAGAGTAAGAAATACAACTTAAGATAATATAAACATTAGACATGGTGAATAATTGAAAACACATGCCTTTAATAATAATCTTGAACACTTTATGGCAGGAATATGAGCTGAGTAAATAATGTCATAATAAAACATAATCATGGGTATTCTACTAGTCAAATAACCACATGAAATATCAATAGCTGAACTCATAATGATGGAATGCATAATTCCGAACATTCTAAAACATTTTTTAAGGCCTCAGACAAGACGTATAATGATTAAGTCCTCAGCCAAAATCCATATCACATTGGGAAAGGCCTCGGCCAATTCCTCGGCTAGTTGTCTCATGAGACCTACCGATGCATCGAGGGGATATAGCGGGCCCCACCAGTCACATAATAAGTCCAATTCATTCCTCATGTGAGTGGGGATAAATATAAACAACAAATACATTCATATTTAAATAATCATATGAAATGTAACTATCTTTCCTCAATCATTAAACACAAAACACTAACCATTCGAAATAATATGGTGAATGGTTTTAGGATAGATCATCCAAAATAGAGTTAGTAATAAACCATTAAATAAAATATGTTAGATAACTTCATAAATTATTAAACCCAATAATACCATGGAATCAAAAAGATTGTTGAATTAGATGAAAACACTCTTATAAAATTATTAAGCAATTCTGGAGATAAATACTCTTATTTTGAAAAGACGAGTTCTTTTGGAAAAATATTTGTATAAAACCAGAAGTGAATTAAGATAGTATTTTTATAATAAAATGATTTATTTTATAAATATAATGGTTTCCAAAAAAAGATTATATAGTGACCTTGAAAATAGGTAAGAATTTGAGAAATTCCCTTGAATCGGGCTTGTATTTTTGAAACAATTTTGAAAATTCCTTTTAAAACGTGTAACTATCCATAAAATAAGGCAGGACTATGGTTTTTAAACATATATATGATACTAAAACAGAACATATTATGAGTACATAACAATACATAAGAATTACATGGATGTAATTAGACAATGAAAGTATCCCGAATGAAAGTGGAAGTTCGGGTGGAAAAACCCTTACCACTTTGTAATCAAATGATTCGTATGACCTAAAAATTAATAATACAAAAATTATAGATTTAATAACATGAAGATAAATATACTAATGATATGTGAAATAAATGGTCAGTATACATACACCATACAAAAGTATTAGTAGTGAATATGGAAAATCTCATGAAAATGGAAGTGAGATGAAGAAACCCTTACCTTAACTCCAAACATGTTCTGCTCTTGTACTTAAGCTCCTGGAATATGAAATTATACTTGTTAATAACTTATTTAAGAACCTATTAGACATGTATTTAGTTTACCATAATTCTGGTTAGTTAATTTATGTCTTTATTGACAAGTTATTGTATTGAATTTCGTTGTTCTGGAGTGTTCGTTTCCTTTATTTTCATATTCGGTTCACTTGCTTTTAAGTAATGAAGTGGAATGGATGTAAATCTACAGAATTAAAATTAAATATTATTTATGAACATACAGAATTGTTAATTTCCATTTCTATCATTTGGTTACATGGAATGAGTATGAATCATTAGATGACCACCACTTCGATTATTCGGCGGTATTTGGAATATTATGAACTAGTTTTATCATATAACTTAATTATATGTACATATTCTGGTTCCTGAATATTAATTAGGTTATAACACATATATTATAGTCTGGTTCAACCATGAATATGGTTTCATTACTAGTAGTGAAGAAGAAATTGAAGAACGAAACTTCGTCGTCCATGAAGGTTATAAATCAGAACCTCATGGATATCGATTTCGTTTATAAAATAAAAGGGAGGGAGTAAGAATATTTATGATGGCTCTTCCATTAAAATGATATAAATCTAGTATATATATTTTACTGGAGTTATCATGATCATTTGTACAGAGGAGGTGAGGAGAGTATAACAAAAGAAGATAAATTGAAATGAAACCAAATGAAAAAGAAGGGTACTTTACCTCTTAAAATAACCTCCTTGAGAAACTCCTTAAGGGAAGGGGTTTTGGTCTTTTGGAAAGAACAAAAGCTTATTGGACATGGGGAGAGACTAGGGAAGGGTAATTGGTCATAACTTTGAGGAGCTTCAAGGCTTAGGTGATTGAAGATAAGAGGAAGTGGTGAGGGGTTTTTATAGTGGAGGAGAGGAGTAAATTTTGAATATTTAATTCATTATTTTATTATTTCCCTCAAGACAACCAATAGTATTATTTCATGTGACCCCTAATAGTAATAATGGCATGTGAGTTTGAACCAAGTGTCCTTACATCACATATGATGTCATAATTAGTGTATTTAACTGATAATTTGTATATACGGTATTTTATCGTATTTCACTATTCATCAAAAATTCTAGAATTTCAGAAAAATCCCAAAAATTCACCGCTAACATTTTTCGACGTTTAGAATTAAAAATTGAAATCTATTTTTCAAAAATAATTTTCTAAATATTATTAATTTAATTTTTAAATAAGGTCATAGTTAATTCGAAAAATAACAATCTTGAAGTGCAATTAGTTTTAAATGACATTGAAAAATTAATTAAGATCACATTATCATATTGCCTTAAGAAAATAAAATATTATTATTATTTACTATTCAAGGGGCATATTACTATTCATATTAATATTCATAAGGGTATGTTACTATTCACCAAAAATCAAGTTTGTTCTATCAGACTCCAAATGACTTACTGAACACAACTCTAGATGACCATTTTTCGAAATTCAAAACATAGAAGAGGCAAAGTTGTGTTTATAAAATTGAATAATATATTTATTTTCAAAACCTTTGGGTGTTACATTATCCCCTCACAAAAATTTCGTCCTCGAAATTCACAGAATATTAGCTAAAAAGATTCGGGTATGTCTTTAACATAAGCTCCTCAAGCTCCCACGTTGCTTCCTCCATCTTATGGTTCCTCCATAGAACCTTTACCAGTCGAGTCATCCGATTTCTCAATACTTGTTCTCTAGTATCAAGAATCTTGATAGGCTCTTCACAGTAAGATAGATCATGCTCAAGTTCCACTTCTTCATAAGTGAGTACATGTGTTGGGTCTGGCATGTAATTTCTTAACATTGACACGTGGAACACATTGTGAACCTTGGAGAGACTTGGCGGCATTTCTAAACGGTAAGCTATGGCTCCAATTTGGTCTAGAATTTTAAAAGGTCCGGTGTACGTGGGACTTAATTTTCCCTTATTACCGAATCGTATAATACCCTTCCATGGAGATACCTTTAAGAAAATGTGATCACCTTCTTGAAACTTCAAATCCTTCCTTTGGTTATCTGCATAGATCTTTTGCCTACTTTGAGCTATTTTGATATGGTTCTGGATAATCTACACCTTTTATATTTTTTCTTCAACAAGTTATGGGCCCACGAGCTTTCTTTCACCAACATCATCCCAGCAAGTTGGCGTATGACATCGCCTCCCATATAATGCTTCATAGGGTGCCATCTGTATACTTGAATGGAAGCTATTGTTTTAGGAAAATTCTACGAGAGGTAAATACTGATCCCACATGCCTTTAAAATCAAGTGAACAAGACCTCAACATGTCTTCCAATGTTTGAATTTTCTGTTCCGATTTTCCATCAGTTTGTGGGTGGTAGGCAGCGCTCAAACGAAGATCAGTATCTAGGGGATTCTGAATAATTTTCTAGAATATTGATGTAAAATGTGGATCACGATTAGAAACAATCGATAGGGGTACTCCATGAAGTCTCACAACTTCATTAACATATATTTTTTCTAGACGTTCAAGTGGTAGATCTTCTCTTATAGCAAGAAAATGTGCTGACTTGGTAAGATGATCAACAATGACCCATATTGCATCGTTCCTTCTAGGAGTCTTTGGTAGTCCCATGACAAAGTCCATCGTGATATTATCCCATTTCCACTCAGGTATGGGAAGAGGTTGCAGTACTCCTCCAGGCTGTTGCCTTACAGCTTTTACTTGTTGACAAACCATACATCTTGACACAAAATCAGCAATCTCCCTCTTCATGTTGTCCCACCAAAAATGTTCCTTTAAATCTCTATACATCTTAGTGATTCCAGGGTGTATAGATAAATTGGAACTATGAGCATCATCGAATAATTCCCTTTTTAGATCAGGTATATCGGGAACACAAAGTCTCTTCCCAAATTTCAAAATCCCATCTTCATATAAAAAGTCACTCAATCTCCCATCATTCACAGCTTTAATCTTCTTTTGAAACTCCCTATCATCAGCCTGAGAATTTTTTATCCTTTCTAGTAAAGATGGTTTGGAAATCATTTGAAAAAGCATTGATGTTTCACATTCCATGGTTATTCTCATGTCTATCTTTACTAGATCCATGAAAATAGGATCCCTTTCAACTATCATCTTGCTCAAAACTCCATGATCCTTTCTGCTAAAGGCATTTTCCACCTTATTTTCCTTCCCCAGGTGGTAGTGTATCGTGAAATCATAATCCTTGAGTAGTTCAAGCCATCTCCTTTGCCTCATGTTGAGTTCTTTCTGTGAGAAAATATACTTCAAACTCTTATGATTAGTATAAATCTCACATTTTTCACCATAGAGATAATGTCTCCATATCTTCAAAGAAAATATTACAGAAGCTAACTCAAGATCATGAGTAGGATAGTTTTTATCATGAATTTTTAGTTGTCATGATGCATAAGCAATAACCCTATCATTTTTCATAAGGACACAACCAAGTCCTTTCTTTGAAGCATCACTATAAATAACATACCCGTCATTCCCCGATGGTAGAGTAAATATAGGAGCATTGACTAATATTCTCTTCAGTTCTTCGAAACATTCTTCACAATCTTTTATTCAAAAAAATTTAACCCCTTTACATGTGAGCTTCGTTAGCAGGTTAGCCAGTCGGGAAAAATTCTGCACGAAATGCTGATAATAACCTGCTAAGCCAATAAAACTGCGTACCTCAGTTGTGTTTGTTGGTGTGGGCCAATCTTGGATTGCCTTTATCTTCGTAGAATCAATTATGATTCCATCCTTATAGAAAATATGTCCAAGAAAAGAAATCTCCTGAAGCCAGAATTCACACTTGCTAAATTTCCTATATAATTCATGTCTTCTAAGAGTCTTCAGGATAATGCGCAAGTAATTTTCATGATCTTCGTTTCTTTTGGAGTATACCAAGATATCATCAATAAATACCACTACAAAATCATCGAGATATTCCTTGAAAACTCTGTTCATTAGATCCATGAAGATAGATGGTGCATTAGTCAATCCAAAAGGCATTACTGTAAACTCGTAATGCCCATACCTAGTCTGAAATGCTATCATTGTAATATCTTCCTTCCTCACATGCAACTGATGATATCCAGATCGAAGATCAATCTTAGAAAAGTATTGAGCTCCATGTAGTTGGTCAAATAAATCATCAATACAAGGTAGAGGATACTTGTTCTTTATTGTTATAGCATTGATCTCCCTGTAGTCAATACATAACCACATAGATCCATCTTTCTTCTTAACAAAAAGGACAGTGGCTCCCCATAGAGAAACACTAGGGTGAATAAATCCCTTATTACTCAATTCCTCTAGTTGTTTCTTTATTTCCACTAATTCCACAGTGTCCATTCTATAAGGGGTATTCGATATGGGATTTGAACCAGGAATTAAATCAATAGAAAACTCAATTTCTCGTTCTGGAGGATGTCCAGGTAAATATTTGGGAAACACATCAACATATTATCTCACAATAGGTACATCATATATTTGAACATTCTTTTCCTCGCCCATAGTTATTTCATTCTATTCCTCCCCAATAATTGAATTTAGTTGAGCTACTAGGGGTGGATCTAGATAAGAATCTGGTGGTGACAATTCTGCTCTAAAGATAAGGTGTTCTTTATCATCGTCATCAAAAATTGTAACCTTATTCTTCTTACAATAAATTTTTGCATCATGGTCCGAAAGCCAATCCATACTGAGGATTATATCAAATTCAATCATGGGTATGATGATAAGATCAGTAGATAACAAACATTTATATGACTTAATGGGAACTGATTCACAGAACTTTGTAGCAATGATACTTCCCTTAGGAGTTTTGACTAACAACTCCCTTGTTAAATCAAATTGGAAATATCTAATTTTCTTAGAAAACCGAGAAGATATGAAACAATGCGATGATCCAGAATCAAATAAATCATTGGATAACTTGAGGAAACAATTAAATTACCTGCCACCACATCATTAGAAACTTCAACCTCTGCAGTTGTGATTGCATAAGATTTTCTCTGATCCCTTTGCCTTTTCTATTGCATATTTCCTTGACGTTTTGTACAATCATTAGCATAGTTTCCCATCTCCCAACAATTATAGCATCGAACATCATTGGATTCCTTCTTCCCCTTAAAATCACCAGCAAGATGGCCTCTCTGACCACATTTGTAGCATACTCCTTTTCATTTTAAGCACTCACCAGGTAGTTTCCTTCCACAATTTTCACATGGTGGAAATTCAACTCTTCCCTTCTTCCCTGTTTCCTTATTTCCTTTCCCATGGTTTTCAATAGCCCTCTTATTTTCTTGCTTTCCCTTAAATTCATAAGACTTAGAGAATTATTTTTCTGTATTGATGGCACATGAAACTATATCCTCATATGATGAAAAACTTTGGGAGACCAGTGCCTGCCAGAGGAATGGATTTAGGCCATCAAAGAATCGATCAATTTTTCTCCTTGGATTTCTTATGTAGTCTACAACATGTCTTTATAATCTTGTGAAGTTATCTTCTTACTTTGCAACATTCTCATCTTCCTTCTACCTTAGATTCAATAATTGTCTCTCCATATCTTCTCACTGCTCATGAGGGAAATATTTTTCTAAGAATATTTCCTTAAAATTCCTCCATTCCATATCTTCTATCTCTTCCTCCTCCTTTGTGTTTTGGATTAATGACCACCACTGATCTGCATCTCCCGATAGACGATATACTACCATAACAACCTTCTCTCTTTCATTACATCCCAAGGCAAGAAATATCTTCTCAATGGAACATATCCACTGCTCTGCTACAAACGGGTTTGTAGTCCCGTTGAATGATGGAGGCTATTATCGCATAAAGAAATCTAGAATGGCTCCTCCACATGGTGGATCCGGATGCTCCATACGGGTAAGGTTATTATTCATAACCTAAGTAAGTTGTCCCAGTATATTTATGAGTTGCTCAGCACCAGATTCAACATCATTATCATGTGTCGAAGGAAAATCCCTATAGGGGACACGTGCATTCGTACGATTTCCATTCCGTCCACTAGGCGCCATATCTAGATAATGACATACACTAGATTAGGTTATAAATCAAAATGTATAATCTTAACTTAAAAATACTCAGAAAAATTGAGATCCTACGCATGGATAATCCCATATTTACAAATATGGTTTCTTTGAGGAATATTTTACATTTCAATCCTTCGTAATGGCTTGTAAAGAAAATTCGAATTATCCTAAGCATATCCCCCAAGAGTGTCGTAACCAAGAGTGCAGCAAGGCTCATTGTCATGCACTAGTTCCCATTTGATTCTAGCTCAAAGCGGTGTTTTTGGGTTTTACCCCTAGATACATATGTGCCAGAGCCGCCTCTACCTGCTCGTATCCAGACAGGGATGTATTTCTTAAAAGATCCACATAATATATTCCTTACCAAAATACCAGGACGTTATTGTATGTATATCCTCAAAGACTAACTTAGGGACTCTTCCCTAATTCCATGTTTTCTAAATCTAGTTTCCAAGTATTCTATTAAACTTCCTCTAATACCAACTTTAAGGACCTGACCCCAGTTGCCCAGAGTTGGTGCCTTATTTGATTATGTTGGCATACATACAAGGAATACAAATCCCAAAGGACCAAGTAGTTTAGTATTATTGGAAACAAGATACATACATAAGTTCAACTTTACATAAGGAAAGTAAGAAATAACACTAATTTATTCCACTAGAGTCATCACATCTCCTATATTATGCTTGCAAGTCATGCATAAAATACTTATTCATATCATGAGAAAATGAAACATAAGAAAGGGGTGAGCTCAAATGCTCATTAAGATTAAGAAATAAAGTGAAAGATAATATAAACATTAGACATGGTGAATAATTGAAAACACATGCCTTTAATAATAAACTTGAACAATTTATGGCAGGAATATGAGCTGAGTAAATAATGCCATAATAAAACATAATCATGGGTATTATACTAGTCGAATAACCACATGAAATATCAATAGCTAAACTCATAATGATAGAATTCATAATGCTAGACATTCCGAAACATTTGTCAAGGCCTCGGCCAAGACGTCTAATGATTAAGGCCTCGGCCAAAATCCATATCACATTGGGAAAGGCCTCGACCAATTCCTCGTCTAGTTGTCTCGTGAGACCTACCGATGCATAGAGGGGCTATAGAGGTCCCCACCCATCACATAATAAGTCCGATGCATTCCTCATATGAGTGGGGATAAACATAAACAACAAATACATTAATATTGAAACAATCTTATGAAATGTAACTATCTTTCCTCAATCATTAAACATGAAACACTAACCATTCGGTATAATATGGTGAATGGTTTTAGGATAGATCATCCAAAATAGATTTAGTCATAAACCATTAAATAAATTATGGTAGATTAATTCATAAATGATTAAACCCAATAATACCATGGAATCAACAAGAGTGTTGAATTAGATTAAAACACTCTTATAAAATTATTAAGCAATTCTGGAGATAAATACTCTTTTATTTTTAAAAGAAGAGTTCTTTTGAAAAAATATATGTAAAAAACCAGAAGTGAATTAAGATAGTATATTCATAATAAAATGAGTTATTTTATAAAGATAATGGTTTCCAAAAACAGATTATAGAGTGCCCTTGAAAATAGGTAAGAATTTGAGAAATTCCCTTGAATCAGGCTTGTATTTTTTAAACAATTTTGAAAGTTCCTTTTGAAACGTGTAACTATCCATAAAATAAGGAATTAATATGGTTTGTAAACATATATATGATACTAAAACAGAACATATGATGAGTACATAACAATACATAAGAATTACATGGAGGTAATTAGACAATGAAAGTATCCTGAATGAAAGTGGAAGTTCGGGAGGAAAAACCCTTACCACTTTGTAATCAAATGATTCGTATGCCCTAAAAATTAATAATAAAAAAATTATAGATTTAATACCATGAAGATAAAGATATTAATGATATGTGAAATCAATGTTCAGTATAGATACACCATACAAAAGTATTAGTAGTGAATATGGAAAATCTCACGAAAATGGAAGTGAGATAAAGAAACCCTTACCTTAACTCCAAACGTGTTCCGCTCTTATAATTAAGCTCCTAGAATATGAAATTATACTTGTTAAAAACTTATTTAAGAACCTATTATACATGTATTTAGTTTACCATAATTATGGTTAGTTAATTTATGTCTTTATTGACAAGTTATTGTATTGAATTTCGTCGTTCTGGAGTGTTCGTTTCCTTTATTTTCATATTCGGTTCACTTGATTTTAAGTAATGAAGTGGAATGGATGTAAATATCCAGAATTGAAATTAAATATTATTTATGAACATCCATAATTGTTAATGTCCATTTATATCATTTGGTTACATGAAATAAGGATGAATCATTAGATGACTACCACTTCAATTATTCGGCGATATTTGGAATATTATGAAGTAGTCTTGTCATATAACTTAATTATATGTACATATTCTGGTTCCTGAATATTAATTAAGTTATAAAACATATATTATAGTCTGGTTCAACCATAAATATGGTTTCATGACCAGTAATGAAGAAGAAATTGAAGAACGAAACTTTTTCATCCACGAAGGTTATAAATCGGAACCTCATGGATGTCGATTTCGTTTATAAAATAAAAGGGAGGGAGTAAGAATATTTATGATGGATATTCCATTCACATGATATAAATCCATTATATAGATGTTAATGGAGTTATAATGATCATTTTGATAGAAGAAGTTAGGAGAGGATAACAAAAGAAGATAAATTGAAATGAAACCAAATGAAAAAGAAGGGTACTTTACCTCTGGAAATAACCTCCTTGAGAAACTCCTTAAGGGAAGGGGTTTTGGTCTTTTGGAAAGACCAAAATCTTCTTGGAATTGGGGAGAGACTAGGTAAGGGTAATTGGGAAGAACTTTTAGGAGCATCAAGGCTAAGGGGAGCTAAGAGAAGAGGGAGTGGTGAGGGGTTTTTATAGTGGAGGAGAGGAGTAAATTTTGAATATTTAATTCATTATTTTATTATTTCCCTCAATACAACCAATAGTATTGTTTCATGTGACCCCTAATAGTAATAATGGCATGTGAGTTCGAACCAATTGTCCTTAAATCACATATTATTTCATAATTAGTGTATTTAACTGATAATTTGTATATACGGTATTTTATCGTATTTCACTATTCATCAAAAATTCTAGAATTTCAGAAAAATCCCAAAAATTCACCCCTAACATTTTTCAACGTGTAGAATTCAAAAGTGAAATCCATTTTTCAAAAATAATTTTCTAAATATTATTAATTTAATTTTTAAATAAGGTCATAGTTAATTCGAAAAATAACAATCTTGAAGTGCAATTAGTTTTATGTGACATTGAAAAATTAATTAAGACCCCATTATCATATTTCCTTAAGAAAATAAAATAATATTATTATTTACTATTCAAGGAGAATATTACTATTCATATTACTATTCATTTTACTATTCATAAGGGTATATTACTATTCACCAAAAATCAAGTTTGTTCTATCAGACTCCAAATGACTTACTGAACACAACTCTAGATGACCATTTTTTGAAATTCAAAACATAGAGGAGGCAAATTTGTGTTTATAAAATTGCATTTTATATTTATTTTCAAAACCTTTGGGTGTTACAGTGGTAATGGAAATTGAAAACTCATCGTCCTTGAATGTGATAAATCAACACATCACGGATGATGTTTTCATTTTTAGTACAAAATGAGAGGGGAAGAGAAATGATGTTGGGTTGTTACATTAGCACAATAACACTAAATTACATAAAAGATATAGGAGTTATCATTTCACTTGTATAAGGGGATGTTCGGATAGAATAAGAAAAGAAATAAAATTGAAAACAAATTAAAAAAAGAAAGAGGTTTTTACCACTTGAATTCTCCTCCTTGAGAACCTCCTTAGGGGAATTGGTTTTTGTATTTTGTTGAGATCAATGGATCCTGAATTTTGGGGAGAGGATTTGGAGAGGATTGGGTAGAACTTTGAAAAGCTTCAAAGCTTTAGAGGTGTGAGGAGAAGAGGTGGTGAGGGGTGGTATTTATAGTGGAAGGAGAGGAGTGTTTTTTATTATTTTATTAATTTATTTATTATTTTGGATCAAGACTATGAATAGTTTTGATTACCATGAATAAATGAAGTAAATTGAGAAGGAGGGTTCAATATTATTGGCTTACCTCATCCATGCATCATCCCTAACTCAATAATTCATGTATTTAGCTAATACAGTAAATTGTCGTATTTCTCTATTCACCAAAAATTCAACTATTTTAGAAAAGTACTAAAAATTCACCCAAACCATTTTTTGACATGTAGAATTATAAAATGGACTCCATTTTATAAAAATAATTTTCTAAATATGAGAAATTAAATTTTTAATTAAAATCATCATTTACTCGAAAAATGTCAATTTTAAAATTATAACTGATTTTATAACACTTTAAAAAAAAATATTGAGGTCTCATAAAATTATATTATAATAATAAGATAACAAAATATTAATTTATAATTATATTTTATGAAAATAAATTTTTTTTTAAATTATTATATTAATTATAAATTTTAAATAAATATTTACAATTCACAAAAATACCAATATTTAATTTATCATTTTCAAAACATTTATTTACTTATACTATGATATAATTATATCATATTTAATTTATAAGATGCCTAAATTTTATTTATAATTTCATTGGTTAGTATATTATTCTATTGCTTGGTTTACTATTCATAAGGGTCATATTACTATTACAAATGTCAAGTTACTATTCTATTGGTACGAGTTTCTTAATTTCTGAAAAAGCATATTATTTCATTCATTCTTAATTTATAAAGTTTGTTTTTTGTTATTTATGTGATTTTATGTGATTTATACTATATGAAATAATTATAAGAATGGAAATTTCATTTATATAATTTTGTTTCGTTACATTCTTCCCCCCTTATGAAATTCCACCCTCAAAATTTCATTTTACAAACTAAGGGGTAAACAGGTGAGGGTACTTATCCTTCATTGCTTCCTATGGTTCCCATTTTTCCTCTTCGTACTTATGGTTCTGCCATAGTACTTTGACCAGGCGAGTATTATTTTTGCGTAGAACTTTATCTCTACAGTCAAAATCTTCACCGGCTGCTCCTCATAAGAGATATCATTTTCCAAATGTAACACCTATGAATTCAGTACATGTGGTGGATCTGATGTGTACTTCCTTAAGATGGATATTTGGAATACATCATATACTTGAGATATGGTTAGTGTAAGTATTAGTCAATAGGCCACAGCTCTGACATGATCAAGAATCTCTAAGGGGCCAATGTACCTGGAACTTAGCTTTCTTTTCTTCCCAATTCTCATGATTCTCTTCCATGATAATATGTTCAGGAATACCATGTCTCCAACCTTAAACCTGAGGTCCCATCGGTGATTGTATTTATAGATATTTTGTCAAATTTGGGATGCCTTGATGTGATGCTTAATTATTTTCACCTTTTCCACCATTTCTTCAACCATTTCAGGTCCTAGTATCTTACGTTCACTGACCTCATCCCAGCATGCCAATGTTCTACATCTTTTCCCATAAAGGGCTTCGTATGGAGCCATCTGGATGCCCGATTGGAAACTATTGTTGTAAGAAAACTTGACCAGTGGTAGATGTTAGTCACATCCTCCCTCAAAGTCCATATAACACACTCTCAACATATATTCCAATTTCTGAATAGTATGTTTAAATCAGTCATCAGTTTGAGGGTGATTGGTCGTACTAAAGTTCAGCTCAGTGTTTTAAGCATGTTGGAGGCTTTTCCAGAACTTGGAGGTGAATCTCGAATCTTGATTAGATATAATCGATATTGGAACTTCTAGTAGTCTTACCACTTCTTTGATGTATATTTGTAAAAGTTGATCGAGTGAGAAGCCCTCTCAAATTATGATAAAGTGATCTTTTTTTATAAGAAAATCCACAAAAACCCATATAGAATTATTTCCTTTGGATATATTTGGAAGTTCGATGACAAAATCCATGGTGATGTTTTCCCACTTCCATGTTGGTATAGGTAATGGTTGCATCATCCCCTTAGAATTTTTTCTTCTATCGTTCACTTGCTGACATACCAGTAACTTTGATGTATACTCAACAATCCCTTTCTTCATATTGTATCCCCAATAGTTATCTCAAAGATCTCAATGCATATTTATGATCTCTATGTGAATAGATAAGGTTGATCTATGTGCGTCATTTAGAATATATTTCTTTATCTCTGTATTGGATGGTACACATAATCATGACCCAAATCTTAAGATTTCATCCTCAACAATTTTGAACTCTGAGGATTTACCTTTCTGATAGCTTCCACCTTTTTCTGAGTTTCCACGTCATTTCTTTGAACATCCATTATTTTATCCATTAGGGATGGTTGAGAAATCATTTGGGAAAGGATTGATGATGTTCCTTCCTTAATTATTCCCATGTTCATCCTTTGAAGGTCTAAGAAAATTGGATCCTTTTCAATTATCATCATTGATAATGTTGTAAGATACTTTCTACTAAGAGAATCTACCACTTTATTTGCCTTACCAAGATAGTATTAGATTGAGAAGTCATAATCCTTGATGAGATATAACCATATTCGCTATTTTATATTAAGCTTCTTCTTTGTGAATATATATTTGAGGCTCTTATGATTAGTATATATCTCACACTTTTCCTCATAGAGATAATGTCTCCATATTTTCAACGCAAATATCACAACTGTCAACTCTAGATCAAGCGTAGGATAGTTTTGATCATGAATTTTTAACTACATTGAGATTTAGGCTACCACTTTATCATTTTTCATCAGTAAAAATCCTAATCCCCTCTTTAAAGCACCGCTATATACCACAAAGAGTTCTCCAATTGTCAGTAGTGTGAGTACTGGCACAGTGATAAGCCTCTTTTTCAACTCTTTGAAGCAGTCTTTGCATTCACCGATCTAGATAAAATCCACTCCCTTATGATTTAGCTTGGTTATTAGGTTTGATAATAGTGAGAATTTATTCAAAAATTGTCAGTAATACCCAACTAGACCAAGGAAACTATGGATCTCTGTTACAGATGTTGGCTTAGGCCACTCTTCGATTGCCTTTGTCTTGGAAGGGTCCACAAATATTTCTTTGATAGTGATAAAATTCTCCAATAATTATACTTCCTCTATATAGAACTCACATTTAGGGTAATTTTTATAAATTTTATCCCTTCAAAAATTCTTCCACATAGTATTCAAATGCCCCTCTTGTTTCTCCTTACTCTTAGAGAATATTAGAATATCATCAATAAAGACTACCACAAATTTTTCAAGGTAATATCTAAAGACTCTATTCATTAAGTTTATGAAAATTTATAGGTAATTAGTGAGTCTGGAGAGAATTACTATGAACTCATAGTGTTCATACCTTTTTTGAAAGGAAATCTTGGGAATATTCTCTTTCCTTACCTTTAATTGGTGATATCCCGGCCAAAGGTCCACCTTAGAGAAATACTTGGCCCCACATAGTTTATTTAACAAGTCATATATCTATGACAGGGTATACTTGTTCTTTATCATGATTTTATTGATCTCAAAATAATCAATATAGAGGCTCCTTGATCCATCCTTCTTCTTGATGAAGAATACTAGTTTGCCCCATGGTGAAGCACTCGGCCGTATAAAACCCTTGTTCATATTCTCCTATAACTACTTCTTCAGTTCTTCCATCTCAATGGTGTCCATTATATAATGTGTCTTTGATATAGGAAGATATCCAGGAATAAGTTCAATTGAGAACTCAACTTCTCAATCAAGAAAAAGACCAGGAAACTCTTTGGGGAACACATCAGTATAGTCTCTCACAATGGGCATGTCTTTGAGCATGATCATATCCTTTGTCTCAATAATTTGAGCTAGATAAGATTGATCATAAGGCAATAATATCCACAATTGAGACAATGATTATAATGTAGATTCATTATCCTCCTTACACTTGTACATAATCAGAGGATGCTTTGGGATGTGAAGAGTGATATCCCTTTCCTGACAGTTGATTTTGGGTTTATATAAAGATAATCAATCCATGCCCGATATAGCATAAAACTTTACCAAAGGAAGTATGATAACATTTTTTAGGAGGTTCAACCTGTAAACATTAACTAGGGAGGAGTTATATACTTTTGATACAATAATTTCCCCATTTTCTATTCTCACAGATAACTCAACCTCTATATTTTGAGGGGGTGTTTGAATAGTTCTACTAAACTTTCAAGATATTAAAGAATGCATAGAACCCTAATAAAATAGTGTGTTATATATTATTGAATGAATAACTGTTATACCTATCACCACATCATTTTCGAGATCCTCCTCAGTAGTAGTGATAGCATATTCCCTTACTTGCTTCCTTGGAGGTTGTTGTTGTTGATTGCCTCCATTAACCCTTGGCTTAGGGAAATAGATCACATAATGCCTATGTTCCTTGCAGTTAAAACACTGCACTACAAGTTGAGTGTTGATTTTAACCTTCCTTTATTCTTCTAAATTAGTGGTATTCTTTATATCAATTCAGCGGTTATTATCCATATTTCCCATTCTTCTATATTTTAAGCATTTCCCAGTTCCCTTTAGACAGTTCCCAGGATGCTTCTTCTCATAATTTTGACATGTGGGATGTTGGGTTTTCTTTCCATCATGAAATTTATCTATTGATCCTCACATATTAAACTTCATCTTCCACTTTTTATCTTTGGGCCCATGAGACCACTCATAGTCTCTGATATTTATTTCAACCTTAAGGGAACAACATACAATCTCATCATAGCTATCAAAGTCTTAAATTTCCAACACTTTTCATAGACTCGGATTTAGTCTACTAAAGAAGTGATCCACCTTGATTTCAGTGTTCATGATAAAGCTAGAGGTGTATCTTGAAAGTCTTGTAAAGTTATCCTTTTACACCTCTATAGGATCATCTTCATCTTTCTTCAATTCTATTAACCCCCTTTCCATCTTAAGATTGAGGGTTTGGGGGAAAATATTTATTGAAAAAAAAAATTCTTGAAATCTTCATATTATATGGAATCAATTTCCTCCTTTGGATTCATGTTCTTGATCAGTGTCCACCACTGATCAGCTTCCCCATTAAAATGATAGACCGATAGCAAAACTTTCTCTTATTTTAAGCACTGTAGGACAAATAATATCTTCTCAATGAAGTTAATCCATTGTTATGTAAGGAGGGGATCAAAATATCTACTAAACACGAGATTACTTTTCTGCATAAATGATTTGACTAAAACTTGATCTTTATTAGGATAAGGATAGTGTTCCATGGGATTCAAGTTATTATTTATAACTTTAACTAGTTGATAAAGTATTGTCATGAAGTTTTGAGCACCTGTTCCCAACATATTTGGAATATCATTAGGGAAATTTTCACATTGCCTATCATATTGATTATTGGCACGAGTTCTTCTATTTATATCCATTAACTAAGAAAAAGAAAGTACAATTAGGGGTATTGAATACTTAGCTAAAAATCATAATAAAAGTAAACTTTGAATATAGATGTATAAACTTGTAAATGAAAAGTATATGATAACTTGTGGTTCCCTATGTTGCAATCTAGTTTACCCATGGTGATTGAATTATCCATAGGGTTCTTAATAAAGTGCTCTAGTCCTAATATCCAAAAATAACTAGACCATGATCTGATACAAACTATAACAACCCTATCCTTTCACACATATTATTACATTATTTTAAGCATAATTAACCAACAATTACAATCCAAGGATCATAAAGCCTAGTTTCTTTGGAATATTAGATACATAATTAAATAGCATGAAACCAAAATAAAAACATATTTTATTTAATATCCATAAATATATAAAAAATTACTTTAAGGTCTTACATATTCATAGGATAACCTGGGGAATACATTAACAAAGGGATGAACTAAAAATCCTATTAAGGGAATAGATATATGAATAAAACATAACACATGGGTTCAAAAGCATAACATGATGACATAAAAAGGCATGAAACATGAATAAACATAAGGATGAATAACATGTATAACATGGAATCATATAAAAATGGTATCATTGAAATGTGGAAAAAACATAAAACATGACATAATCATGATTCAAGGCTCATTGCACATGGCGGAGCACAAGTCAAGGCTAACCACCAAGACCGTTTCACATGGAGCATGAGTCAAAGCTAACCACCAAGACCATTTCACATGACGTATCATGATACTAAACATTACCCAATGCATTGGAGTGATATTTTAGTGCACCCATCATAACATATTCATGAATATATGGGACACGTGTAAAATAAACATAAGGGTTACCCATAGAAAAGAAATCAATATGATAATCATGTAATAAAGAATAATAAATGGGTGTATCATAAAAGTGTCCATGAAAGAATGGATTTAAATCATAAATGGACATTAATAATGTAAAATAGGCATAAATCATGATAATATATCTCAAACTAAAGTGAGAACATGTAAAAATAGTGTTTAAGAAACTTTAGAAATAAAACATTTTAGTGCGATTTAAGGAAAATATTAAAGATAATTTAAATCATAAAAGGAAAAACATTTTGTATAAAACCAGAAATAAACCAAGATAGTTTTTATGAAAAAATTATTGATTTTATAAAAAAATGGTGGCTTAAAATTGATTATGGGTTTCACTTTAAAATAAGTAAGAAATCAGGAAGTTTTCTTTAATCAAGCTTTCTTATCAGGAAGAATTGGGAAGAGAATTTTTTTAAAACATGTATTTAACCATAAAAGAAGGATTTAATGATCTTTATACATGAGTTTGTAACATATACATAGAATTTAGAATAATTATATAAAAATAAATAAGGGTTACATTGGGATAAAGAGAGATAAAGTGTAACCCAGAGTAAAAATGGAGGTTCGGAAAGAATCCCTTACCTTATGTGTGAAAGTGTTTTTCACTTGATCTTAATGTTATGGATAATCAAATTAAATCAATTAATTAATTAATTAAGAATATTTTATATATTTATTCGATTTATTAAAATTTTATTAAGTTTATTTATGACCTTTTTGATGAGTTATAAGATATAATTTTATCGTTTGGGGGCGTTCGTTTCCTTGGTTTTCATGATCAGTTTACTTGTATACATGTATGGAAAATCATTTAAAATGACAATAGTTGTATAGAATTGAAATTATATGTTGTTAATTAACTTAAAAAATATTAAATGTCATTATATATCAATTTTTTTCATATGTGAGTATGATTCATTAGATAAAATATTAATGATAACTATTTAGATTATTATTGTGTTTTTTTATCATCACAAACTAATTTTGTTTTATTAATTAATATCATGTATATATAATAGTTAATGAACATTAAATAGGATATAATTCATTTATTATAATATTTTTTAACCACAAAATTGGTTTTATGACCATCCTTGAAGGTGGTAATGGAAATTGAAAACTCTTCATCTTTGAATGCGATAAATCAACACATCACAGAAGATGTTTTCATTTTTAAAACAAAAAGAGAGGGGAAGAGAAATGATGAAAGGATTTTCCATTAACACAATAACACTACAATATATAAAATATACTGTATTTATCATTTCAGTTGTATAAGGGTATGTGATTAGAGAATAAGAAAATAAATAAAATTGAAAATAAATTAAAAGAAAAAAGAATTACCTCTTGAATTCTCCTCCTTGAGAACCTCCTTAGGGGAATTGGTTTTGGTATTTTGTTGATACCGAAGGATACTGTACATGGGGGGGGAGTATTTGGATAGTATTGGGTAGAATTTGTACAATCTTCAAGGCTTTATAGGTATTATGAGAAGAGTTGGTGAGGGGTGGTATTTATAGTGGGAGGAGAGGAGTGTTTTTTATTATTTTATTCATTTGTTTATTATTTTGGCTCAAGACTATGAATAGTTTTGATTACCATAAATAAATAAATTAAAGGGATAATTATGGTTTTAGATTATTGTATTACCTCATCCATACATTAGGCATGACTCAATAATTCATGTATTTAGCTTATACCGTAAATTATCGTATTTCACTATTCACTAAAAATTCAACTATTTTAAAAAAATACCAAAAATTCACCCTAACCATTTTTTAATGTTTATAATCCTAAAATTAACTCAATTTTATGAAAATAATTTTCTAAATATCATAAATTTTATTTTTAATTAAAATCATCATTTACTCGAAAAATACCAATTTTAAAATTATAACTGATTTTATAACACTTTAAAAAATTAATTAAGGTCTCATAAAATTATCTTATAATCATAAGAAAACAAAATATTAATTTATGATTCTATTTTATGAAAATTAATTTTCTTTTAAATCATTATATTAATTATAAAATTATAAATAAATATTTACAATTCAAAAAAATACCAAAATTTAATTTATCATTTTCAAAATATTTATTTACTTATACTATGATATAAGTATATTATACTATGATATAATTATATTATATTTTCATTTATAAGATGCACAAACTTTATTTATACTTTCATTGATGAGTTTACTATTCTATTGGATGGTTTACTATTCCTAAGGGTCATATTACTATTCCAAATGTCAAGTTACTATTCCATTGGTATAGGCTCCTTAATTTATGAAAAATCCTCTTATTTCATTCAATCGTAATTTATAAAGTTTGTTTTGTGTTATTTTTGTGATTTTATATGATTTATAATATATGAAATAATTATAAGAAGGGAAATTTCATTGATAGAATTTTGGGTCGTTACATTCACGTGTTAACGGGGGCTACATGTTGTGTACAGTGTTTACACGATGTATAGTTCTTCATGTCATGTTCTAGTCTATCTGAATCTACACGTCATTCCAATATTTTTAGATCTTAGATCCAATTTTGTTGGATCTGACCCGATAGAAAGAGATATGGGTGAGAATATATAATACATGACATGTATAATGGGAGTACATTTCATGAACTCTAGTTTTGTCTAAAAAGAGCCTTTGGAACCTTCAGATGGTGTGAATAGAATGTTTCTTCCTTTTTAATCATTAACCTATTACTGGTTATGTTATCGAGAATGAAGAAATATAAGATATGAAGATGTTGGATATTAAAGTGAATCGATTTTAGTAAAATAAAACACAAACACATGAAATCGATCAATGAATAATAAATAATTATAAATTAAACATGTGACCCCTCTGATACCACTTATAGGTTTCAGGCATCGTGTAAGTGTACTTTGAATATATGACCAACTTGTCTTTTAGTCATAAATCACATTTAATCATTGTTTTACATGATCAAAACATCATGTCCAACAAAAATAGTAGATTACTTGACTAGGTTAAAACCCCATAACCAAAAGTAAAGTATCTTTACATGTAATTTATAATTAATTTATGAGAAGATATAAAATTGCATTAAAATTTAATTCCACTTTCATTGATGATCTAATGAAATAGATCTTGTCACATTGTCATTGTGATGAGGATCTAATTGAAAAATCCCTCTAGCGGTGATCCACACATGCAACAAAATCTCTAAATGATATCAAGCAATCATTAAGTGCTAGAATGACTGATCATGATCATTTTCATTGTTCTTGGTTGACCACAATAGAATTATTATTGAGAGAGGAATAAATCTTAATGATCTCCCATTATCTTGAGAGTTGGGGGAGGAGAGAGCTCTAGATCTTTTTATCTCTCTCTAGAGATTGAGAGAGTCTTGCTCTATCTGTTGTGCACACCAATTGTGATTTAGAAAATATATATAATTATATATTTATTATGGTAGGTTTAGGGTTGACAAATCACACACAAGCCCCTAACCATCTTTAATATTCTTAATTGACCCCATGTCCGTTAATAATATTATTATTATTATTATTAATCACTTGACGTGTGAAAAGTGATAGAGAAAATATTTTCAATTATTTTTTTCTGAATTTTAGTGTTTTTAATCCCACAAATGTGGTATTTTAAGGGAAATTGTCACATTTAATGTTTTTGAAGCATTTTTAGCTTAATTGTAAAAACGGATTATTTTGGATTTTAACTATTTTATTTTTATTCTTTATTTCAGCCATTACTTTTTCTACAATGATACAAATTGAAAAATCATTCTTTTATAGGTTTTTATGTTTGATGATCTACATTTTATTCTTAAAGGCCCAAATCTTAATCTACCATTTGGAGGCCCAAACCAGCTTACATGTCCAACCTAGAAAACTGTGCACATATCTAGATAATTTTATTATTGGACCTATATATCATAAAAATAAAAACCAAAGGAGATAAAATTTAACATGTAGAAATATTAAATCCATAAGAACAACTTTCATTAATTCGTCCATGTGTTATTCCTTCATTTTCAAGGCAATAAGTTCATGGTAAGTAGGATGAGTTGGAATATGATGAGTCACCTATCCAGAATAAATTGTAAAGACCTAGAAATTCCATGTAATTTTTTTTAATTATATGGTAATTTTATGAGTCCGCAAAAATTGACGGTGCGTGATTCTGAGGCCCAGTGTGCCCAGAGTGAATTTCTGAACTTTGTTTTTAGGTACATTCAGTAAACTTATGAGTGGGTTTTTGTAACTTATGAACCGGTGCTTGGAATTGAAATTTGAGGACACTGTTGAACTCGTAACGCCGGTATTCTCTTAAGGAGACCTTCACCTCGACCACAGTAGGTCAAGGGTGAAAGTTAGTTTTCATGTTTTTTGTGGAAATAAAAATAAAATAAAGAACAAGTTTTATTTATTTTTATTGAAACCTCTCTACATGGGTTATGGTGGTGGGGACCACTCAAACCCTCTTTAATGGGAGAAAACCTTTCAACTCCCTATTTAATTAGTTGAGCCAGTGAAAATTTATTAAATGTTTCAACATTTAATTGTGCCAGCGTAAATTAATTGTTTAAACCTATCAAATACTAAGTAACAGTGTCGTTTGAATTTAAGAAGGTTCCTATTAAATGAACCTTCATAAATTCCATGATCGTTACTTACCCTCCCTCTCTTATATTTATATGGAGCTTGGGGGGAGGATTTGGCATGGATTCACCAAGCGACGAAGCTCTGGTAAAGTGTCATGACGCCCGAAACTTAGAGGACGGAGCCGGTTCCGGTGGGTGGTGACGAGTGACCCCGAACCACAAAACGAAGAACAAGGAACCAACCCCAAGCCCTGATTGGAAGTTCCTTGTGGAGACAATGAATTCCGACGTTCTTCAACGACTTCGTCTTCTTCATCGCGTCTCCTCCTTCGGAACCTTCAAGGTAGGGGTGTGTTTTTTATTAATCTTAGTTGATTTTTCTTATACGTTGAATCTCTCCCCATGAGCCGCTTGCTATTGTTCTAACGTGGAGGGTGCGGGCCAAATGAACATGGACTGACCACTCTGAAATCCTTGTGATTTTTGGTGCTTTCGATGTTATGGAGGAGGATGATGACCAGTGCTGGTGACCGACACTGGTGGGGCTCGGGAATAGCGGTCGGCACACCGGCCGGCCGCGACGAAGGCAGCAGCGCAACCACGCCGCAGGAGAAGAGTCATGGCCCATCATCCGCGGTAGAGCAAGGGCGGTGGTGCGCATCTGCGCCGCCCGGTAGAGAAGAACTGTAGCCTTGTGCCACGGCGGCAAGGAAGGGCGGTCAGCTCACTACCGGCCGCCGGCGATGCCACGGCACGCGACTGTGCCGCGCAGAGGAGAAGCTGGCCATCCGGCCAGCCAAGGGAGATTAAGTGGTCCGTCCTAGCTGACCGCACCATGGACCGGGTCAGACCCAGCAACCCAGATTATATCCTGTGGGCTGGGTCCGACCCGAACCAGGTCGGGTCGGACCGGACCCGGACCAACTTTCGCCCTTTTCGCTCTTTCGGCCATATCTTGAGCTACGGGCATCTGTTTGACGAACCATCAGCGGCACCAGAAACCTTGGAGCGAGATAGACCTTTTGGTATACCCCACTTGGTTTTTGGTTAAAGTTGGGGTACGACCAGGTTGGATCGAACACAAATCCAACCGGGTCCTCGGGACTAAAAGGCCAATAACTTACAGACCGAGCGTCTGATTGACGCACCGTCTGTTTCCCTAAGACCCCTTTTTTGTGGCGGTCCTTTGGGATACTTCTTCATGGTAATTCATGGAAGTTGGAGTATCAACCTGTAGTTTGAGGAGCAGATCCTCCTGGAATCAAGCAAGCTTAGTGTGGGAACCCTGTAGTTGGATGTAACATGAGAAAGGGATCCTTCGTGGGTCTGTGCTCGAGGATCCCATATGGATCTGCTCTAAGAATCCATGTGGGACTACTCTAGGATCCTATGTGGGTCTGCTGCACTATAATCCTATGTGAGTCTGATGATGTACTAGGATCCTGTGTGGGTCTGTTGTACTAGGATCCTGTGTGGGTCTGGTGATATACTAGGATCCTATGTGGGTCTGTTGTACTAGGATCCTGTTTGGGTCTGATGATGTACTAGAATCCTGTGTGGGTGTGATGATTTAAGATCCTATGTGGGTCTGCCTCTTAACAGAGTAATATGATTAAGTAGTTACATCTAATAATCTCTACTACTGTACTTAAGTTATACCAGGTGTGAGATGAGTCTTTACCTTTGTGGTATTATTCTGTGTGGCGTGCTTGTGTGGTACTTACCTTCATGGTGTTACCTTTTTGGTATTCTTCTGTGTGGCGTACTTGTGTGGTACTTACCTTCATGGTAATATTTTCTTCGTGAAACAGTTTTACTTTGGCTAAGGAGTTGGGCCTTGTGTTTCCTCATGAATGAGATGGGTAATATTTGATAACATAGGTATATGTGTGGGAATATACCTAAGTAGGGTTGTCACTAGTTTACGTTCTTTGTGGTTTATCATTTGTGTATTTTGTGAGACCTTGAGGGTCTCAGGGTCCCTACTGAGTATCGTTATACTCACCTCTGCATGGGCTTCGCCCGCACCTTGTTGTGTTTGGTGCAGATGACAGATAGTGCTGATTGGGGCTGAAGGTACCAAGACTAGATAGTGTCTGTAGGTGGACCATATGGTGTGTCGGTACACAGAGAAGACGGGCAGACATGGAGTGTTGAGGAGGCGATCTGACCCTACCCTTCAGGTAGAAACCTTGGAGGACGACCCAGTAGCTGTATTTCTCTTTCTTCAGTTGTATTGTATTTCCATTTGTACTTGTACCTTTACTATTGGGCTTGTATTCCGGACCCTCTTACTTTAATCACTCTTTTTTCTATACACTTTACTTGTGTTCGTATCTTTTTGTGTGCTTGGTTGAGTGTGTTTACAAGATATAAAGGCAACGTATTTTTGGTTTTAGGGGATATGCCTTTCGGTGCTAGTCGCCAGCCCCTGGCCTATGGAAGGCGGGCTTGGGGTAGTTACGGCACGGGCCCCGGGGGACGGGTCATGACAAATTGGTATCAGAGGAGTCGGTTCTACCGTAGAACATCGGACTCTGATCTTTTAACAGAAATAGTGTTAAGTGTGGTGAGTGTGGTTATCAGTTTAGGGAATCCAGTGTTGGTGCGGCGACCGACGTATCCATACACCAGGACCCTGATTTCTGATTTTTGACTCAATTCACGAAAACATTGATTGTGTGTGTGCTTATAAAAGTTTTCTTTGTGATATTTTTGATTCATCTCACCAGGTATAGCTTATTGACCGTGGCATACCTATTTCTTTTCAAGATGCCTCCATGCAGACATCCAACTAGGGTTCTGGGTATAGTACGTAATTATAGCCCATCGAGTGATGAGGCCTCGGTGCAGGGCCCTCTTTCAGTAGAGGCCCCAGCGGAGGCACCAGCAGTACCTTTACCCGTTGGGCCACTGATGCCACCAGCCCCAGCAGTAGAGGGTGCACGCTGCTTGAGTGCGTTATATGATTTCCATTGCCAGAGGCCACCCAGGTTCAGGGGAGAGATAGACTCAAAGGTAGCTGAGGATTGGATAGAGGCTATGGTGAGAGTATTCCGACTGGTAGGGACACTAGGTGATCACATGGTAATCCTTGCCACCAGTCTTCTACACGCAGAAGCAGGCAGATGGTGGATCTTGATGCTCCTGGTTCACGACGAGGTGACACTTCTCTGGGCAGACTTTGAGTGCCTGTTTCGGGAAGAGTTTGTCCCAGCAATCCTTCGTGCAGTGCACATATAGTAGCTTCTTCATCTGTAGCAGGGCAGCATTACTGTGGCTCATTACTCAGTGAGGTTCACCAACCTATCGCACTACTCCAATGATATGGTGCGGGACCCATTCTTCAGGGCCCAGACCTTCGAGCAGGGGCTTAGGAAGGAGATCAGGGATTCAATGATATCTCTCAACATCTCTACACAGGCGTGGGTGTTAGAGCAAGCTCTCTTAGGAGAGATTTTTCTTACTGAGTAGTCTCCAGCAGCGAGACCCACCATAGGGAATCAAGTATCGGAGTCTTATGCAGTTGGAAGCAGACAGATGTCACAGAGGTCCAAATGGACTAGGCCTATAGGTGTACAACCACAGGATTCAGGGTTTGTTGTGCGGAGAACAAGAGACAAAACCAGTCATGTGAGGAGCAGGCAGTGTTTCACATGCGGCAGGCAGGGTCACATGTCTTGTGACTGACCAACTCACATTATGGATGATTAGCAGACAGTCGAAGGACTACCCAGGTAGAGACAGAGGTTCGACCGAGGAGGTCCGTATGGAGCAGGAAGACGTGGCATAGGAGCAGGCTATACAGCTGGAAGTGGGTAACAATTTGAGATGTTACCGCCACCACCACTATGTGGTCCACCCTGACCATAGGGAGTAGGTGGACAGGGGTGAGATCAGCTCCAGGAAACTGAGGCCTATGACCATGGCACTTCGGAGATGATATGAGGTACGATTTGTGTCTACTCCACCTTAGCTGCAGTACTTATAGACGCAGGTTCCAGTCATTCTTTTATTGCCACTGCCCTGGTTTAGAGCTCAGATATTCTGGTGGAGTTTTTGGCTCGATCCTTATGGCTAGAGACTCCTACGGGAGCAGATTCGATGATTACACACTGGTGTTGGCACTGTGAGATTATTCTAGGAGGAGAGAGCTTCGGTTGGGATCTCTTAGTAGCGGTGTCGAGGCCTTATGATGTCATCTTTTTTATGGACTGGTTATCTACATTCCATGCCCAGATCGACTGTATTTGGCACAAAGTGCGGTGCGTCCACACAGATGGGACTAGGTTTACCTTCATCGGCAAGAAGGTAACCTTTGTAGCATAGGATGGACTTACCTAGAGGAGAGTGCAGTCGATCACTCATCAGTTGGCTAGCCTTACCCTCAGAGTGGTTGATGTGGAGAGTCTGAGATATCCTGTTGTGGTGGATCAGTATATGGATGTCTGCCCAGATGATGTTTCTGGTCTACCTCCACGTAGATAGGTGGAATTTTGCATTGACTTATACCCCGAGATGGAACCGATATCTAAACCAGCGTATCAGATGGCTCCTATAGAGCTTCGTGAGCTGCGGGCATAGCTGGAGGACTTGTAGGGGAAGGGGTTCATCTGGCCCAGTGTTTCTCCTTGGGCAGCCCCGATTTTGTTCACCAAGAAGGCATATGGGAGCTTGAGACTTTGTGTTGACTATCAGTGCCTGAATCAGGTGACTGTGAAGAACAAGTACCCACTTCCAAATATTGACGACCTCTTTGATCAATTGAAGGGAGCACGGTGGTTCTCAAAGATAGACCTCAGATTAGGTTATCACCAGCTCAGAGTACGAGACGAGGATGTGCAGAAGATGACTTTAAGATGTCGGTACGACCATTATGATTTCTTGGTTATGCCATTCGGCGTGACCAACGCTCCAGCAGTGTTCATGGGACTCATGAACAGGATCTTTCAGTCATACCTTGATCACTTTTTAGTAGTCTTCATCGATGACATTCTGATCTACTCAGCTACTGAGGAGGAGCATGCCTATCACTTGCAGGTAGTTCTGAACACACTCTGAGAGCACCAGCTTTATGGTAAGCTCTCAAAGTATCAGTTCTAGATCCAAGAGGTTCACTTTTTGGGAAATGTCATCTCATAGGTTGGAGTTGCAGTGGATCCAGTGATGATTGAGGTGGTACTTGCTTGGGAGCCACCCAGGAGTGTGACAGAGGTACAAAGTTTCCTGGGTTTGGCTAGATACTACCGGAGGTTTGTGATATATTTCTCCAGAGTTGAAACACCTTTATCAGTGTTGACAAATAAGGGGAAACCCTTCGTGTGGTCGGAGATATTCCAACAGATTTTTTAGGAGATGAGGCAGATGCTGACTAGTGCCCCCATCTTGAGGCTTCTAGAGGAGGACATTCGGTACGTAGTCTACTGCGATGCATCAGGGACCAGACTCAGATGTTTCCTGATGCAGGAGTGAGCAATTATCATGTATGGTTCTCAGCAGCTGAGACAACATGAGAAGAACTATGATACCCATGACCTGGATTTAGCAGTAGTGGTCTTTGCCTTGAAGATGTGGTGACATTACTTGATGGGCGAGCGTTTTATGGATCATTCTAATCATAAGAGTCTCGGGTATATCTTCTCTCAGAAGGATCTGAACTTGAGACAGCGACGTTGGCTCGAGTTCCTCTAGAAATATGACTTCGAGATAGTATATACTCCTGGTAAGGGGAATTTTGTAGCATATGCACTCAGCAGAAGATCTGGTATACAGCTACTTGGTGAGGCGATGGAGTAGCTGGCCACTTTGCAGATATCCTTTGTGGATCGAGATGGAGCAACTTTTATTCAGTCTCTTACATTCACTCCCCCACTTCTTCAGTGAGTCAAGGAGGCAAAGTGTGGGGACACTAACTGCGAGGCTCGACGTACTCAGATATCCATAGGACAGACACCTGATGGATTTTCTGAAGGTGGGGAGCATGTCATCCTTTTCAGAGGACGTACCGTGGTACCAGTGTCACTTCGGAAGGAAGTGCTGAGGGAGTTCCACACATCCCCTCTAGAGGTACATCCAAGAGTGGCAAAGATGTATCAGGATCTCCGATGACAACATTAGTGGCTGGGAATAAAGAAAGCAGTAGCAGAGTTTGTCTCTCGGTGCCTCACTTGTCAGCAAATGAAGGCAGAGCATCCAGTACCAGTAGGCTTAGTGCAGCCTTTAGAGGTTCCAGAGTGGAAGTGAGATGGGATATCCATAGACTTCATGACAGTAATTCCATGTACATCCAGGATTCATGATTCTATATAGGTGATCTTCGACCGACTCACCAAGTCAGCCCACTTCCTACCGATCAGAGAGCAGGGTTCAGTAGAGAGCTTGGGATGCCTCTATGTGCAGGAGATTGTGCGACTACATGGAGTACCCTCGACGATTGTCTATGATCGTGATGCACGTTTCACTTACCAACTATGTAAGGGGTTTCAGGAGGCTTTCAGGACACATATTCATTTGAGCACCGCCTTCCATCCTCAGACGGATGGCTAGACTGAGCAGACCATTCAGATCCTTGAGGATATGTTGCATGCTTGCGTCCTTGATTTCGGTCACAGCTGGGAGGAACACTTTCTCTTAGTGGAGTTTTCATACAAAAATAACTATCACTCCACCATTGGTATGGCACCTTTAGATGCTCTGTACGGATAACCATGTAGATTGCCTTTGTGCTGGACTGACCCTGGGGAGTCAGCACTCATGGGACCAGAGATGGTATGGGCTACCACGGAGATGGTACAGATCATATAGGAGTGGATGAAGACTACACAGAGAAGGCAGAAGTCTTATGTCGATAGGAGACAGAGACCTCTGGAGTTCGAAGATGGTGACCACGTCTTTCTACAGCTCTCACCTCAATGAGGTATGCGGAGATTTGGTCGGGGCGGAAAGTTATCTCTGAGGTTCATCGGACCATTTTAGGTCCTCAGCAGAGTTGGCGAGGTAGCTTACCACCTAGCAATTTTCCCTCAGTTGCACCAGGTGCATGACGTTTTCCATGTATCCTAGATGAGGAGATACGTGCACGACCCATCACATGTCATCGACCACGGAGAGTTGGACATCGATGATGGGGCGACATTTACGGAGGTTCTAGTGGAGATTGAGGATCGATAGGAGAGAGTCCTTCATAGGTGATAGATACCTTTGGTGCACATACGTTGGCATCACGGGAACCTCCAAGAGAGCACATGGGAGCAGGAGGCTTAGATTCATGCTCAGTACCCCCACTTTTTTTCTTAGTTTTTGTGATGTGGTTTTTTGGGATGCAAAGCCCTGAGGTGGAGAGAATGTAAAGACCCAGAAATTCCATGTAATTTTTTTTATAATTATATGGGAATTTTATGAGTCCAAAAAAATTGACAGCACGTGATTTCGAGGCCCGGTGTGCCCGAAGTGAATTTATGAACTTTTTTTGGGCACGTTCAGTAAACGTGCGAGCGGGTTTTTGTAACTTATGAACCGATGCTCGGAATTGAAATTTGAGGACACTGTTGAACTCACAGCACTAGTATTCACTTAAGGAGACCTTCACCTCAACCACAGTAGGTCGAGGGTGAAAGTTAGTTTTTGTGTTTTACATGGAAATAAAAATAAAATAAAGAAAAAGTTTTATTTCATTTTTATTGAAACCTCTCTACATGGGTTATGGTGGTGGGGACCACCCGAACCCTCTTTAATGGGAGAAAACATTTCAAATCCCCATTTAATTAGTTGATCCAATGAAAATTTATTAAATGTGTCAACATTTAATTGTGCCAATGTAAATTAATTGTTTAAACCTATCAAATACTAAGTAAAAACGTCGTTGGAATTTAGGAAGGTTCCTATTAAATGAGCCATCATAAATTCCATGATCGTTACTTACCCTCCCCCTATCCTATTTATATGGAGCTTGATACTAGAAAAGAAGGTTATACCAATGATTCTAAACCGTTGGTATAGGCTGGAAAACCATTGGTATAGCCTATACCAACGGTTTTCCAAACCGTAGGGTAGTAAGCTGTGAGGAAATCCCTATACCAACATTTTGATCTAAACCATTGGTATAGGCCACTGTATGTATTAATTTATCAACGGTTGTAGGCTAATCGTTGGTATATGTTTGTATATCATTTTTACCAACGGTTTTAATGAAACTGTTGGTATATATTGAAGACTAAACACTATACCAACAGTTTTAAAACCATTGGGATAGTTTTTAAATTTTTCTCAAAGTATACCAACGGTTTAAAACCGTTGGTATTGTGTATTTCCATAACTATTGCACAACAGCCCCTCCAGTATACACCTGCATAAAAAATAGCACAAAAAACACATACAAACAGACTTAAAACAGCATACAAAACACCTATAATAACACAAAAAAAACACATAAAACCATCAAACTCTTCCAACCATGTCATGTACTATAATTCCCTATTTCAATCTTCATATGAAAACAATCTTCAAGTAGAGTTGAATAATAGTTTCAATAACTCAAACATTATTTACACCCATTTCAATCTTCATATGACAACCACTCTTCCGGTAGAAATTCACCTCACCCCTGCACAACCCCCCCACCTCCCCATCAAATTCTAATAGGAAGAGTAGTCTGATAAATACTTATTAGAGTTGAATAAGAGTTTCAAATTTGCTCAAATCCCAATTTTTTTTTTCTGATCCTAGATTTGGGTATGTAATGATTTGTGATGCATTTTGCATTGAACTTGTATTTTTTATAATATATGGTGAAAAGGTATTTTCTTAGGAGTCTCATCACTTATGACCCCTTGAGTGAAACTACCCAACTCATGAAAAAGAGTTTGCGACTATCGTTGATGAGTGTAAATTTCAGAGACACTACCTCTTTGATTAGAGACATGTTATATATACAATCTGAAATGTTGTTGTTGTTTTCAAATACGTTTGGTCAGTTTTTCGTATGTCAGTTGTTGTTTTCACTTAAAATTTCATTCATTTAAAAAAAAGACACTTAGAGTGATACCGGCCACACCATGCCTCATATGGAGGCAATTTTGACTTGTACACGTCACAAATGACACATGTATCATTTTCCTAAAGTACTAATACAATCTGAAAGCGTTTGGTCAGTTTTCTGTATGCAAGTTGTTGTTTCACTTAAAATCTTGTCCATTTCAAATAAAAGAGAGACACTTTGAGTGATACCGGCCACACCATACCCCATATTGAGGTGGGGTTGACTCGTACACATCACAGATGACTCATTAATCATTTTCATAAAGTATCAACATAATCAAAATGTGTTTGGTCGGTTTTCCATATGCCAGTTGTTGTTTTCACTTAAAATGTTTTCCATTTCAAATAAAGGTGAGACACTTTGAGTGGTTTCAGCCACACCACGCCTCGGATTGAGGTGGGGTTGACTCTTACACATCATATACGACCCATGGATCATTTTTCTAAAGTATCTACACAATCCGAATATGTTTATTCAGTTTTCCGTATGCCAGTTGTTTTTACTTAAAATGATGTCCATTTTAAACAAAAGAGAGACAATTAGAGTGATATCGGCCACACTGCGCCTCTGATTAAGGCAGGTTTGACTCTTAAACTTCAAATATGACCCATGGATCGTTTTCCTAAAGTTTCAATAGAACTCGAATGTGTTTGGTCAGTTTTCAGTATGTCAGTTGTTGTTTTCACTTAAAATGATTTCCATTTTAAACTAAAGAGATACACTTTGAGTGGTGTCGGCCACACCATGCCTCATATTGAGGCGGGTTTGACTCGTACACATCACATATGACCCATGAATTTTTGTCCTAAATTTTCAAAAAAATCCGAATGCATTTGGTCATTTTTTCGTATGTCAATTGTTGTTTTCACTTAAAATGATGTTCATTTTAAACAAAAGAGAGACACTTTGAGTGGTTCCAGCCACACCTCTCTTCGTATTGAGGCTAAGTTGACTCATACATGTCACATATGACCCATGGATCGTTGTTATAAAGTTTCAAAATAATCTGAATGTGTTTGGTCGGTTTTCCATATGTTAGTTATTGTTTTCACTTAAAATAATGTCCATTTAAAAAAAAGAGACAATTTGAATGGTGTCGGCCACACCACACCTTTTATTGAGGTTTTTTTGACTCTTACACATCAAAAATGACCCATTTATTGTTTTCCTAAAGTATCAACACAATATGAATGTGTTTGGTCGGTTTTCTATATGCCAGTTGTTTTCACTTAAAATCCTATCCATTTCAAATAAAAGTGAGACAGTTTGAGTGGTACCAGCCATACCGGCCCTTGGATTGAGGCAAGGTTGACTCATACACGTCACATATGACCCATGGATCATTTTTCTAATGTTTCAACAGAATTAAAATGCCTTTGGTCAGTTTTCTTCATGTCAATTGTTGTATTCACTTAAAATGATGTCCTTTTGAAACAAACGAGAGACACTTTGAGTGGTTCCGGCCACACCGCACCTCAGATTGAGGCAGGGTTGACTTGTACACGTCACAAATGACCCATGTATCGTTTTCCTAAAGTATCAACACAATATGAATGCATTTGGTTGGTTTTTTTGTATTCCAATAGTTTTTACTTAAAAGAGTATCCATTTTAAACAAAAGAAAGACACTTTGAGTGGTACCGGCCACACCGTGCCTTATATTGAGGAGGAGTTGACTCATACACATCACAAATGACTCATAGATACTTTTCCTAAAGTATCAATAGAATCCTAATGCGTTTGGTTAGTTTTCTGTATGTCAGTTGTCATTTTCACTTAAAATGTTGTCCATTTCAAAGAAAAGTGAGACACTTTGAGTGGTTCTGGCCACACCGCGCCTCGGATTGAGGTGAGTTTGACTCATAAACATCAAAAATGACCCATTGATCGTTGTGTTGAAGTATCAACACAATATGAATGTGTTTTTTTGGTTTTCCTTATGCAAGTTGTTGTTTTCACTTAAAATGTTGTCCATTTCAAATAAAAGTGAGACACTTTGAGTGGTACCATCCACACCGTGCCTTGGATTGAGGCATAGTTGACTCTTACACATAAAAAATGACTCATGTATCATTTTAATAAAGTATCAACACAATCCAAATGTGTTTGGTTGGTTTTCTATATGCCATTTGTTTTCACTTAAAATCCTGTCCATTTCAAATAAAAGTGAGATAGTTTGAGTGGTGCCGGCCACACTGGCCCTTTTATTGAGGTTGGGTTGACTCTTACACATCACATATGACCCATGGATCATTTTCCTAAAGTTTCAATAGAATTCGAATGTATTTGGTCAGCTTTCCGTATGTCAGTTGTTGTATTCACTTAAAATGATGTCCTTTTGAAACAAAAGAGAGACACTTTGAGTGGTGTCAGCCACATCGTGCCTTGGATTGAGGTGGAGTTGACTCATACACATCAAAAATGACCCATGGATCATTTTCCTAAAGTATCAACACAATCCGAATTCGTTTGGTCAGTTTTATGTATGCCAGTTGTTTTTACTTAAAAGAGTATCCATTTTAAACAAAAGAAAGACACTTTGAGGGGTACCGGCCACACCATGCCTCAGATTGAGGCGGGGTTGACTCATACACATCACAAATGACTCATGTATCCTTTTACTAAAGTATAAATAGAATCAAAATTCATTTGGTCAGTTTTTCGTATGCCAGTTGTTGTTTTCACTTAAAATGTTGTCTATTTCAAAGAAAAGTGAGACACTTTGAGTGGTCCGGCCACACCACGCCTCAGATTGAGGCGAGGTTGACTCTTACATGTCAAAAATTACCAATGGATTATTTTTTTGAAGTATCAACATAATCCGAATGTGTTTGTTTGGTTTTCCGTATGCCAGTTGTTATTTTCACTTAAAATGTTGTCCATTTCAAATAAAAGTGAGACACTTTGAGTGGTACCGGACACACCGTGCCTCGGATTGAGGCAGGGTTGACTCATACACATCAAAAATTACCCATGGATTATTTTTTTGAAGTATCAACATAATACGAATGCCTTTGGTCGGTTTTCCGTATGCCAGTTGTTGTTTTCACTTAAAATGTTGTCCATTTCAAATAAAAGTGCGACACTTAGAGTGATGCTAGCCACACCGTGCCTCGGATTGAGGAGGGGTTGACTTGTACACGTCACAAATGACCCATGGATCGTTTTCCTAAAGTATAAATATAATCTGATTGCGTTTGGTTGGTTTTCCGTATGCCAGTTGTTGTTTTCACTTAAAATGTTGTCCATTTCAAATAAAAGTGAAACACTTTGAGTGGTATCAGCCACACCGTGCCTTAGATTGAGGTGGGGTTTACTCGTACACATCACAAATGACTCATGGATCGTTGTGATAAAGTATCAACATAATAAAAATCTGTTTGGTCAGTTTTTCGTATGTCAGATGTTTTTTTCATTTAAAATGTTGTCCATTTCAAATAAAAGTGAGACACTTTGAGTGGTACCAGCCACATCGTGCCTCGGTTTGAGGCGGGTTTGACTCGTACATGTCACTTGGGAGTTTTTAGTGTCATCAATTCCCTCCCCCACCTCAATTAACTATGGGTGGGTAATGTATCTAAAACTCTATCTAGGTATCATACATCGAATTCTGACAGGACTACAAACCGTCGCGGGGTGTCATCCTGGAGCAGAGCCAAATCACGGAATTACTGCGGTGTGACCGCGGCGTGTTGGCCCGGTCTTGTGACATCCGCGGGGCAGCATATTCTGGCTAGGAGCGAAGGGAGTGGGAGGAAGTGGGGAAACATTTCGGCCATCGCCTCACTCCCCATTAACTATGGATGGGTAATGTATCTAAAACTTTATTTAGGTATCATACATCGAATTCTGACAGGACTGCGAACCACCACGGGGTGTCGTCCTGGAGGAGGGCCAAATCACGGCATTACCACGGTGTGACCGCGGCGTGATCACGGCGTGACTGCAGCATGTTGGCCCAGTTCAGTGACATCCATGGGGCAACATCTTCCAGCCAGGATTCTAAATAAATCCTATGTAGTTGTCCTTCACATTATAGAAACTAATCTTATGTTATAAAAAATAGACTCTTGATTCGGGATTGTGGTATGATAAAGATATATATTTTATATTCGTTGTTTTTAAAAGTGGTACTAGGTAGTTGAAACTACTGATTGAGAGTCAAATTATGTAGGTGTATTACTTATTAATGGTATATACATTTCTTGGAACTCTAATAATAAAACTTCTGTCACCTTGAGAGAATAGAATTTGATTATGTTTTAACATCTCAGGATGCAACACAAATCTTATGGTAGAATTCATATATGTAAAAAATTAGATGTGCATTGAGGCTAGGAAAACACCCCAAATAGTGTTAAGATGAGGCTTGTGGTGGGGAGAACCATAAGCCTAACAGGTGTTAAACAATGACACCATCAATGTTTTTAGATATATAGGCTCGGGTAAACACCATAAGGGGTATCCAAGAGGCCAGGAAAACATCCAAAACGGGTTTCTCCATAAGATAAGGTCACAAAAGACATGATAGAACAAATCGACTATTTAATATGTTATAAAAAGGGATTGTCGGAAGGTTGTAGTGAGTGGCACAATGACGCAACGTATGAAGGGAAACGAAACGACGGAAAATAATCATACACCCTAAAATATCACTGTAAGTTTTCGCAGACAGCGCACCTCTGTTGGAGGGGTTTTATTATAAAAACATGAATTTATTTATCAAATGAAACAATTATATTAAAGAACACTTATTCAAGATATGAAATTCAATATAATTAAGCAGAATTAAGAAAGAAGATAAATTCAATTTAAAGCATTCTTAAATTAAAGAGGCTATGAGAGGGACTCTACCTCAAGGTGGAACCAATCCATCCACTTCGGCTCTTGGAGATTTCTAACTAAAATTTGTTGCTCCTCCACCGGGTATACACACCTTCACACACATGCAAGGACACCTAACCCCTATGCACACACCTGCGTGGCCATGAGCATGTGCAAGGGGATCCTTGTACATATGATTATATTCATATATCAGTCTCCACTCAACTGTGTATACATTTATATATATATATATATATATACATTGGAAAACCTAGCCCCATACGTGCATAATCACTTCCATGGGTGACTATACACATAACGGGAGAACCCACATACATATACTTACTTACCTATGCACACGTAGGCGAGTCGCCCTTGACTTGGCAACTCAAAACCAACTAGTAGGGATCAACACACCACACAAAGGATATTAAGAACCTTAAAACACATGAAGGACGCTACATAACCAGTGAGAAACCAACCAATGGCATTAAAGCCTTACCTAGATTGGCAGCAGAGAACCAAATCCACCTGAACCAACATGAAATGATCCAACACCCTACCAAAAACATAATATGGAGTAAAAAACACTAAATCCCTAAATACATGAGGTGTGATACAAGTAGTAACCATATAATCTTACCTTGGATCAAATTCTGTGGACTGAATCAATCTGAACTCCTTCTGGCACCCTTCACAAGAATATAACTACCCTATGTCCATAGAAAGCAGTCAAAGATCTAAGTGACCAATGTGATAAAGAAAATAAAATAAAAACTAAACTAAAACATACCTGTCTCCTATGACTATACCTGTCACCGCCCAACATATAAGTACCATAGTGCCCCATGGGTCAAATCATGTTCCTACAATCAAAGGGGAAACATATCGATGTTTCAAAATGATACTATCAAATAGTACATTCTTATTAATTAACAATTACTCTTACTATTAATGGTATATGATCAATTTGGCCCAAGTTTCAACTTATTTTGGTTTTTTTCGATATAAGGGATGAGGTCTTATTATTATTGGTTTTTATGTTTACACTTGAGATATTTATTTAAAAATTATGCATGTATTTGGAATTATTATTTATGGTTTTAGTTCTTAGCCAATTTCCATGGGGCCTGTCCACATGAATAATTCTTGGAATGTAGGGTTCAGTTGACATTTATGCGCTTTAATGTGATTGATGTCACTAATGATGAGGATTTAGATCAAGTAAAATATTCCTAAGAGGATTGGGCCTTGTAGTGATAGGTGTGGCAATTGTACATCTAGCGTTTGATGAGGAAATATTTATGATGATGGATTGGAATCTTGGTAGGTTCTTAGAGTGGGATGGTCCCTCTGAGTATATAAAATGTATTATAAAAGGTTTTACTCCATTTAATGATTCAAGAGTTCAACTAAAGAGATGAAGGATGAGATCCTAGTGTGGGTATTGGGTATTGTCGGACAGATTGGCATTATAATTCTAAGAGGCTTGGTGTGATTTAGCTTAGGATGGAACCTATTTAGTGGGGCTGGGTTATAATACATGATTTTGATGAGGTTCTTGACTGGATTATTGAGAATATAATGTAGATGGGTTCGACATGGTGTGCTTTTGTGACTAGGACAATCATAAGGTGAATAATCCTCTTTGTCTAGTTGGATGATGAGATGTGCATCGAGGCATGGGATAATCCTCGAGAGATGAGTCTAGACTATGTGACTAAGAGGATAGAATAGGACAGGTTTGATAGGATTGGGTGAGTGACCAACCCATGCGAGGATGATATGATATATGGAGACACTTGGAGACACTTGGGGTTATTTATGCTATCTCATGGAGACACTTGGGGTTATTTCATGACTCCAACATACTCCAGAAATGTTCCTACACAATGTTTTAGAAAAACAATTCCATATCATAGAAGACCCCAAGGCTCCTCTATCTTCCAATGTTTCCTCACACTCACCTCATGGTATTACAATATACAAGTGATCTACGTCAACTAGTCAGGATAACATCACTACCCTCCATCCGTCAAAAGAAGCAAAATACCTAAGTGTCCAATGTGATAAAGAAAATAAAATAAAAACTAAAAAAAACATACATGTATCCTGTGAATATACATTTCACCACCCAATATATAATAACAACACTGCCCCATGGGTCAAATAATGTTCCTTCAAGCAAGGGGGAAATAGTTCCATTTAATAATCTCTTCATTTTTCATTATTTTCTTTATATAGCACATTGTCGGAAACACTATACTAGTACAATTAGCCATTGAATATTCATCTATGCTACATTAGTTGAGTTGAATATTTTTCACATAACCCTCTTCACTATGGAAAGAACCTACGAGGGACCACAATCAATGTTTAGTAGTTGATCCTACTCTTGAACCTGGTTGGGCACCAGTCCATGAACCAGATGGTCTACTTGGTCATGAGGGTGTAAACCATTTCATTATAATATACTAAGAATAAAGGTGTTGGTATCTTTTCTACCTGAAATGGGAATTTCTCAAGTCTTGAGTGACAATCGACTTAAGTTCCTAAGTTAATGTCCCCTTAACTATCCGTATATGTCAAGTGGTGTCTCTCATGGGTGTCTTGTGGTGTGTAGTGTCTATCTATGATTTTTGTGGTGCTTCTGTATTGTGGGAAATGTGTATTGTATGGTTAGTTTAATAAATACATTATTCAATTGGGAAATACACCCATAGTCAATAGATATATACCCACTTTTGATAGAGAATACCATCCAAATAACCAACTCAGAAATCTGAGACCAACATTTTACTTTACCAATTCCAATTACATATTATATACAGCACCAACTTATGTTTTATGAACCAATCAATTAAAGGGAAAGAAAATCCTCACAATAACCCATAAAATATCATATAACATCACTCACCTCCAATTACTTCATATATTTCACTAACTACATAGAAGGAGTGGCTATGAAGACCTCAAATAAAGTTGATCCATACAATAATGACACTTAAGTGTTGAACAAAAATAGAAAACAAATCAAAGTTCACTTATTGGTTATGCCATTCCAGGGACATCACGACATGTTTTAGACAAAATAAAAATAGAAAATACAAATAATAGATTCAAAACATTAAAACTAAGGTAGTACTTACAGATTTGGAGTGTATAACTAATTTCTTTTTAATTTAAGATGGATCTATCGAGTGGAAGCAGTTTCCCGGCCTGGGTAAAGAGAAAGCCCTCTAGTTTAGGCCAAATCAAAACAAAGAAGAAAAAAAATAGATTAAGAACATTAAAAGTAATTTAGGACTTACAGATTTTATGTCTATTGAAGATGATGGAAGGATTTTCCCAGCTTGGGTAACCAAAGAGCTTCGGTAGATCTCATTTTTAGGGCTGCAGTCGTGCGGATAGAGGAGAATTGGGTCTGCTGTATTTTTTGGGGAAACCTTTCCCAAAAGTTTTTAAAAACCATTGGGAAATGTATTCTATACCAAAGGTTTTTAAAAACCGTTGGTATAGGTTGTTTTAATGGGAATTTAACCAACGGTTTCATTGAAACCGTTGGGGAAAGGAGCCATTTCCCAATGGTTTGCTCAAATCATTGGGAAATGCTGGTAATAATGGGAGTTTACCAATGGTTTGTTCAAACCGTTGGAGTATTCCACCTATGCCAATGGTTTTTTAAAATCATTGGCATCAAAGTGTTAGTATATCTCCGAATTCCAGTAGTGGATTTGGCATGGCTTCACCAAGCGACAAAACTCTGGTAAAGTGTCGCGACGCCCAACACTTGGAGGATGGAGTCGGTTCCGACGGGTGATGAAGAGCAACCCCGAATCAAAAAACAAACAACGAGAAACCAACCCCGAGACTAGATCATAATCGACTTGTGGGGTAAACAAACATGGTCCGACCACTCCGCAATCCTTCTGATATTCTGTGTGTTCTACGCGATGGAGGAAGACGATGACCGGTGTTAGCGACCGACACCGGTGGGGCTCGAGAACGGCGACCAGCACTCCGGAAAGCCACGAAGAAGTTAGTGGCACAATTGTGCCGCTGGAGAAGAGTCGTGGCCTGTTGGCCACAGCGGAGCAAGGGAGGCGGATAATGGCGGCCAGCCGCGTGAAGGGCGGCAGCTAACGGCGGCCAGTCGCGCGAAGGCCGGCGGCGCGCGTCCACACCGCCTGGCGGAGAAAAACCACGACCTTGTGTCACGGTAGTGCGCATCCACACTGCCCGGCAGAGAAGAACCAAGACCTTGTGTCGTGGCGGTGAGGAAGGGCGGTCAGCTCACTGGCGGCCTCCGATGATGGTGTGGTGCACAACTGCACCATGCGGAGGAGCGGTTGGCCATCCGGCCATCCAGGGGAGACCAAGCGGTCCGCCCCAGCGGACAGCACTGCGGGCCACCGCACTACGGGCCGGGTCACGCCGGTGGGCCGGGTTGGATCCCACGGGCTGAGTCAAACCCAGTACCTGACCCAGGTCGGGCCGGGTCGACCCGAATCGGGTCGGGTCAGACCGAACCCGAACCAAATTCGACCCTTTTTTCTCTTTCGGCCATATCTTGAGCTACGGGCATCTGTTTGACGAACCGTCAGCGGCGCCAGAAACCTTGGAGTGAGACAGACCTTTTGGTATACCCCACTTGAGTTTTGGTTAAATTTGGGGTATGACTGGGTTGTATCGAACACGAATCCAATCGGGCCCTTGGGACTAAAAGGCCAATAACTTACAGACCGGGCGTACGATTAACGCACCATCTGTTGAGATGAGACCCCTTTTTCGTGGTGGTCCTTTGGGATACTTCTTCATGGGACTTCATGGTATTTGGAGTATCAACATGTGGCTTGAGGAGCGGATCCTCCTGGAATCAAGCAAGCTTAGTGTGGGAACCCTATAGCTGGTTGTAACATGAGGAAGGGATCCTTCGTGGGTCTGTACTCGAGGATCCCACATGGATCTGCTCTAGGAATCCATGTGGGACTACTCTAGGATCCTGTGTGGGTCTTATATACTAGGATCATGTGTGGGTCTGCTGTACTAGGATCCTGTGTGGGTCTAATGATGTACTGGGATCCTATGTGGGTCTACTGTACTAGGATCCTATGTGGGTCTGATGATGTACTAGGATCTTGTATGGGTCTACTGTACTAGGATCCTGTATGGGTCTGATGATATACTAGAATATTGTATGGGTATGATGATTTAGGATCCTACGTGGTTCTTCCTCTTAACAGAGTAAGATGATTCAGTAGTTACATCTAATCATCTCTACTACTATACTTAAGTTATACCTGGTGTGAGCTGAGTCTTTACCTTTGTGGTATTCTTCTGTGTGGCATCCCTATGTGATACTTACCTTCATGGTGTTACCTTTGTTGTATTCTTCTATGTGGCGTACCTTTGTGGTACTTATCTTAATGGTAATATTTCCTTCATGGAACAGTTATACTTTGGCTAAGGAGTTGGGCCTTGTGTTTCCTTATGAATGATATGGGTAATATTTGATAACTTAGGTATATGTATAGTCATATACCTAAGTAGGGTTGTCACTGGTTTACATGCTTTGTGGTTTATCCTTTGTGTATTTTTTGATACCTTGAGGGTATCGGGGTACCTACTAAGTATCGTTATACTCACCCCTGCACGGGTTTCGCCTACACCTTGTTGTGTTTGGTGCAGACGATGGACAGCGTTGATCAGGGCTGAGGGTACCAGGACTGGATGGTGCCCGGAGGTGGACCATATGGCTTGTCAGTACGTAGAGGAGATGGGTAGATGTAGAGTGCTGAGGAGGAAATCTGTACCTACCCTTCAGGTAGGATCCTCGGAGGAAGACCTAATAGGTTTCTTTCTCTTTCTTCAGTTGTATTGTATTTTCAGTTGTACTTGTACCTTTACTGTTGGGCTAGTATTCTGGCCCCTCTTACTTTCATCACTCTTTTTTCTATATAGTTTACTTGTGTTCGTATCTTGTTGTGTGCTTGGTTGAGTGTGTTTACAAGATATAAAGGCAATGCCTTCCCGATTTTAGGGGATACGCCTTTCAGTGCTAGTCGCCAGCCCCTGGCCTATGGAAGGCATGCTTGGGGTAGTCACGCCACGGGCCCCAAGGGACGGGTCGTGACATAAATTACCGTATTAAATGAGATTTATAAATCTTAAAACATGTCCAATCAAGCTAAAATTTTGTGGGTAGAAATAGGAGAAATTACTGAACAACCTTTTAGAAGAAACATTTTTCCAAATCTTTCATTATTTGGTTTACCACATGATAACATTTGGGGGATGATTTTAGATCCAAAAATTTCCTCTGTTTTCCTATAAAAATGTACTTCATCTTAATTCCAAAGGGTTGGAAACTTAGGGGTAATATTTGTTGTCCATTTGATGTAGTTTTGTAGTTTAATTTCTATTGTTATATTATTATTCATTTCTATTATATTTTAATCTTCTTCTTCATTTCATTCTCTCATATTTTTATCTTTTGTGTTTCCACCCCTGATCTTCTCTGTTGGGAACTCTTATGCTTATGATCATGAGTAGCTAACTTAAGGAAGTTTCTGGGGGAGTAATCTAGTGTTGATCCTGAGCATTTGAAAATTAATGTTTAATGTTTCTTATTATCTTAGAGTTATTTATAGGGTGATCTTAGTGGTAAAAGTTTCTTTGTGTCTGCACTTTCCACCCGATGTTTATCTTTCACTTATGCAAGATTTTCCCTTGATTAAGGAGGTGGATGTGTGGTCTCTTGATGATCGTTGAGAGAACTGTATATTAAAAACCTTGTATAGAGTAGTATTTTCACAAGTATTATGGATTGTGTTCATTAATTAAATTTTAAACTAATAATAAGACAATGAAGGTTCAATCTGGGTGATTTGCTCGGGAATTTCTCCTTTCTTCCCAATAGCATTCAGTCTACATTCATTCTGTTTGCATTGAATTTGCATATTTAATTTTTAATTTTCATTCTCATTTCTTAAATCTATATTTCTATTCATTTTTTCATAAATAAAAAAATATAAAAAAGTGAATTAGAAGTAGTGAGTGATTGACCATGCAAACTCTTCAAGAGAATGACCTTGGTCAGCCACTATGTTGTACTTGGTTATAAATATTTTGAGAATGCGCATGACACTGCTTCATCATAATGCATTAAGAATATAAATAAATATCATTTATTTCTAATTGTACCATTAAGTTTGTTCCACTTTCCCTCCTCGGTATTTACCAAATATAGAATAATGACTATTTATTTAATAAATATAACTACATTATTCCCCAATAAATATAGTAAATATTATATTTATCAAATTTGAAAACCAATATTTATTATTATTATTATTTAAATCACTTATTCTTTTGAATAACTTGTGATTAAATTATGACTATCAACCAAACTTGAATAAATCTTATTTATTCTAACTTGTTAAATTCATTGATTGAATTTAACTAGGATTATGGGTATAATTAGTGTGTGGCCCTCTAGACCTATTTATCAATGGCATTAGGAATAACTTCCTAAAGTACAAGTTCAGTGTCTAGAAACACTCCAAATCTATCATGGAGAAAGAAGTCAACTTCACAGCAACATCCAACTTCTCATGAATTCTTACCATGTAATATAATCTGTTTATCACGATATATCTAATAAAGTAGGTAGCATGCTAGTTTCATAAAACTATATGGTTGATGTCTCTTTATTTGAATTTATGAAATTAAACTCACCCATAAAACACCATGTACATGGTTTATGTTGGTTTTTCCATTCCATAAAAGGCCCTAGGATATCAACTTCTATCAAAAAACCGAAGGGATAATTCCTTTCTCGCATTACCCATTAATGCAATATCACTCATGACACACCTAATGTATACTACTTAACCACAAACATATCTTTCCATGTTTTTCATCAATACATCAAATTATGAGAGTCATGATATCCATTAATGATAATCATAAATTCTAAGGACCAATACACACATTCATATATATGAATATCCAATTACACATGGAAATGTGGATTTACTATTAACTGGTATGTTCTCATAACCTTCTATCATGGAGATTTCCAATGGAGAACACTAAGATAAGGTGTATTAATGTATTATGATCCTTATACCCCTAATATACTATATAATTTATGTATCATCAGATAGTATCATCCATATATAGAACAAGATTCATGAATAATGTCATGGAACCTCTAGGTTACCATTATAGTGAGGAACTGTTATAACCTTTTAGTGCGACATATATTGTTAGGACATTATCACATACAAATATTATACAGAAAAACAACCATGATTTGATAATAAAAATTATTTAATAAGAAAAACATGTAATCAAGTTCTAAACAAGTTGGTTCTAGGGTACTAACTCCAACATGAAAAATTAGTTTATAAGTGAACCGCATCATCTCCCACTAAGTTCTTCATAACTAGCACCCTTCTTATACATATCATATATAATATCTTTCTTCATAACCTAGAGAAATAAAACATAATAAAGGGTGAGATCAGATTATTAGTAAGGTTAAACAAGGGAGATATCAACATAACATGAGCATGAGGGTAGGAGAACGTGATGATAACATTTGAAAACCATATCCTGCATATCATAGATCATAAACTTGAGTCATAGTATAAATTTTGGAAGTTCATAATACATGAATCATAAAGTAATCAAAGTGAATAATCCATGAGAGAATAATATTGGAATAAGACATATATTTGTGGAATACACATATATATAGAAAACTTTATGTTAAGGCTACCCACCAAGACATTCATAACATGTTAGGCTTGGGCTAACCACACATGTACCTACTTTGGTTTTAGGATAAAATTTTGTGTACCCTATTTTGGGCTTGGTGTAACCTCCTGTGTACCATATTTTTCAAGCTTGGGATGATCTCCCATGTACCCTTGTTTTCAGGCTTAGGATAACCTCCCATGTACCCTCTTTTTCAAGATTGTGATGACCTTATGTGTGCCATCTTTCAAGCTTGGGATAACCTCTCATATACCCTTTGAGCTCATAGAACATTAATCATTACCTAATGCATTGGAAGGAGATATAGGTTCCACCCATCACATAATGAAAATAATACATAGGTGTGCCACAAGATCATAAAACATTCATTATATCAGAACTCGTGGAAAGAAATGGGTTTCATAAATATTTCATCATAACATAGCCCATGAAAAAGAAATGGTTTTCATAAACATTTCATCATTTTATCATAGCATAACTCATGGAAAAGGAATGAGTTTTATAAATATCTTTTCAATATAAAAATAAATCATCAAAAGAAAGAATAAGGATGGTATCCTAGGATCATATCCCTAGTAAATATTAAGTAACATCAAAGGATGTCATCTTAAATGGAAAATGATTTTAAAATATTACTTGGAACATTTCTTGAGGAAAATATTATTTCCACTTTAAAATAACTTATTTAAAATCTAAAATTTTCCCAAATATTAAAGAAAATATTTTCTTTGAAACTAATCTCAGAAAATTTTAAAGTAATATTTAAATAATTGAGTGTTCATGATGATAGGGAATACAATTCATCTCATACATATTAAAACAAAGATTCTTTTAACATTTTCAAGAAAAATTCAAAAGTACCTCATTCAAAAAATGATGATAATATTCCTTTGAAACCATTTTGTAAAAAATAAAACATGGGTAAAAATTGATTTAAAAAATATTTTTAAAATAATAAAAATATTCTAGAATTTTTTTTAGAAAACATGGATATGGAAGAAAACAAATTTTCGATCGAAGAGAAAAATAAATTTGATTTTCCTTAAAAAATATTATTTTGGTATATTTAGTTATTAAAGAGAGTAATTAAAGTAAAACATTTATTCTCAAGAAATAACCATGGGATAAGAAAATTCATGAGTTTCTTGAGATATATATCATAATATTTCATCATTGGAAACTTAATCATAAACAATCCTGATAAACAATGAAATTGTAACATAAAACCTTTAACAATTTGGTAGATTTTGAATCATAAGACACATGAAAGTGAAAATTTTATATGGATATATCCTATAATTTTCATTATAATAATCATAAAATACATTCATGGGAATTATATAATGTGTCCTGCAGAAATAAAAGTGATACAAAAATCTATTACCTCAAGTCTTGAATTTCTTCGTTCACATTTGAATATCCTTTATAATAAATACATGTTTATTATACATATATTATAGAACCATAAAAATATATATCATACCATATATGATTTATTTATAATCATTTATTAGCAATTTATTAACAATTCCTTGTTGGAATCACATTTCGGGTAATAACTGCTTCGTTTTCATGTGTGTTTGGGTTTGGTATTTTCTGTTATTTTACTTTAATCATGGTTATATAATATAAAAAATGTTAACCATGATATAAATATCATATATATTCATTATATATGCTTTTATATTAATCTATTAATGTTAGATATAGAAAATGAATTAGTGTGTTCATGGAGACGATAAGTAGTATGTATGCATAAACGTTGTTTCCATTTTCTCAATGGATGAAATGAAAGAAAGGTAAATAATATATTACATTTAAAGAATCGTTTTTATATCATATATATCATATATATTCATTAAATCTATCCTTATTACCATCCATATAAAAATAAAATGAAAAAATGAATCACATTGCTTTCTAGTGGTGGCAGTCCACACATATGCATGAGTGAAATTATCATTTTTCAATAAATTAGAAGGTAATAAGTTACATAATTATATCCATCTATGATAAGAAGTGATGAAAAATGAATTACATTAGTTCGAGAGGTGGTAGTTCGTCGTACACACGATTGACAGTTTCATTTCTCATTTGATAGAAGAGGAGATAGATGTAGGTTATGCCACTAACATAATAACATATCATTATATAGAAGATGATGAAGTTATTATATCTCCATAGTTGAATAATATTTGAAGTAGGTGAAAGAAGAAATAAAATAAAAATTCTCAGTTAATAAGGATGCCTCTTCTTCAGACAACCTCCTTATGTGAGCACCAAAAGCCTTCTTAGGAGGGTTTCCTAATAAAACTAAGGAATATTGTATATGGGGATGTAATTAAATAATGAATTTGTGTAGTTATTGTTTGAACCAAAATTCTTTGTAAGTTTGAATATGAGAGGATAGGGGCTGCCATTTTATAAGTGGGGGGAGTACATAGTTGGAATTTTTGAAAAGAAAAGTTATACTCATGTTTTACACATGTCATAAGGATCCAAAATGGATTATTCCCAAACATTAGATGATATAAGGTCAAAATATAGCTTGAAAATAGAAATTGAACAATTTTTTAGGTCATTTAAACCCTTATATTTTTATTTTAACCCCCTGGTAAACCCATTTTAACCTTAACTATGATAATTAATTTTTACCATTTTTACTATTCACAACTAGAAAATTCACCTACGTCCATGATTTGGAACCGTGGCCATAGGCCCTAAAACCTTGGAAATAGCATATGTCCACGGTTTCAGAAAACTGTGGCCGCTATCGCTACGGCAGTAGGTCTTACCTATTAGCACAGTTTTAAGCATGGTAGTTGGGGCCTATTGCCATGGTTTTAACCGTGGCTCTAAGGGCTAATTTCCACAGTTTAACCATGGCATTAGAGGGCCTATTACCATGGTATTAACTGTGGATTTAGGAACCTACTGCCATAGTTTTAACCATGGCCATAAGGCCTGTAGTGCCACAGTTTTAACTGTGGCAGTAGGAGTGGCAGTAGGCTCCTACTGCCACGGTTAAAACTGTGGTACTATGGGCCCTATGTCCAGGGTTAAAAATATGGCCATATCATTTACCTGGTATAAAAAAACTCAGTTCCCCTCCCCTAGTTCCCCACTCCCACTACCCCTCCCCCTGCTAGTCCCCCCTGCCCCGAGACAGGCCCCTTGCACCCCCTTGACACCCATGTTGCACCCCCTTGAACACCCCCCTGCCAGTTCCCCCCTCCCCCTGCCAGTCCTGCCCCCCCCCCACCCTGCCAATTTCCCCCTACCCCTGCCCCTAGAAAAAGAACCCAGCACACCCTCCCCCACCTGCTAGTTCCCCCTACCAGTCCCCCCACACCCCACCTACTAGTTCCCCTACCAGTTTCCACTCCCCCTGCTAGTTCCCCCCTCCCCCTGCTAGTCATTCCCCCCCCCCCACCCTATTAGTTTCCCCTCCCCCTCCCCCCTGCCATCCCCTCTTTCACCCCCTACCAGTCCCCCTTTCCCCCCTACCAGTCCCCCCTCCCCCCTACCAGTCCTACCCCCCCCCCACCCTGTCAGTTTCCCCTCCCCCTCCCCCCTGTTATCCCCCCCTTACACCCCCTTCCAGTCCCCCCTTGACCCCCTACCAGTTTCCCCACCAATCCCCCACCCCACCTGGTAGTTCCCCTACCAGTTTCCCCTCCCCCCCTGATAGTTCCCCCCCACCCTCTCCCTCTTCCAATCCCCCCTCCCCCTACCAGTCCTGCCTCCCCCCCACCCTATCAGTTCCCCCTTCCCCCTCCCCCCTACCATCCCCCCATGCACCCCCTTCCTAGCCCCCCCCCCCCCCACCCCACCTTTGTACCCCCTGCCATTCCCCCCTTTCACCCCCTACCAGTCCCCCTCCCCCTACCAGTTTCCCCCCAGTCCCCCCTTGTACCTCCCTACTTGTCCCCTCCCCCCTGCCAGTTTCCCCCTCCCCCTGCCAGTCCTACCCCCCTTCCAGTTTTCCCTCCCCCCTACCCCTGCCAGTCCCCCTCCCCCTGCCATCCCCCCCCTTTCACCCCTCTTCCAGTCCCCCCCCCCCTACACCCTTCCAGTTGCCCCTCCAGTCCCCCCCTTGCACCCCCTACAGATTTAATTTCACATAATTTGAAATTTTTCTAATATGCATTCCTATAAAATAAATACATAAAAGAAACACACTAAGAGAATACATTATGTTTAAATGATACTAAAAAATGGAAACTCATAAATCATGAGTTCAATTCTTATGTTTCCAAAGACCTTGATAACATGGATGTTAGAATCATAAATTCTCAAATGTTTGATTTTGTAAAGCCTATCTAGTTGTGAGACTTTATCAGGTGTTGGGAGGTCATCAACGTTCCTCCCATAGAAAACTCCAAATTTTCTTCCCTTACATGTATCTACACCAAAAAATATATTTAATACACAAAATAGATTGCTATGTGATTCAAATGATTTTAAGAAATAGATCCTCCCCACTCACCCCTCCGAGTGAACACACACACAAAGGTTCTAAATATTTTTTTGGAAACAAAACAAAAACCACTGAATCTTTCAGATTGTTTAACACAACTGATAAACATGATAAGAATTTTTCTATAAGTGATGTCAAATGGACAGAATAGTTGAACCAGAAAACCTTATCAAGGCACTCTCCTAGTTAAGAAAACATGTACTACTCATGGACTTAAAAACATAACTTGAACACACACAAAGGTTCTAAATATTTTTTTGGAAACAAAACAAAAAACACTGAATTTTTTAGATTGTTTAACATAACTGATAAACATGATAAGAAGTTTTCTGAAAGTGATGTCAAATGGACAGAATAGTTGAACCAGAAAACCTTATCAAGGCACTCTCTTAGTTGAGAAAACATGTACTACTCATGGACTTAAAAACATAACTTGAACACACAAAAAGTTTCTGAATATTTTTTTTGAAACAAAAAAAAACCATTGAATTTTTTACATTGTTTAACATAAATGATAAACATGATAAGCAATTTTTTGAAAGTGATGCCAAATAGACAGAATATTTGAACCATAAAACCTTATCAAGGCACTCTCCTAGTTGAGAAATCATGTACTACTCATGGACTTAAAAACATAACTTTAACAGACACCATAAATACTAAATATGTTGAGTATGATAAAACTTGATGACATCGATAACCCATGAAAATGTAAGGCACTAAGAGAATATACAGTATGAGACAAACTTGGCACAAAAAGATGAATCCAGAAGGTCAATTGAGAAGACATGTACTACTCATGGACTGAAAAACATAACTTGAATAGACACCTTCAATACTAAATATTCTAATGAGTATGATAAAATTCAAATGACATATTCTAGGAGTATGATAAAACTTTATGACACTAAGAGAATATACAGCAGGATTCAGTTGTACATAATTTGAAATTTTTCCAATATGTATTCATAGAAAATAAGTGCATACAAGAAATACCCTAATAGAATACAAGATGTTTATATGATACTATAAAATTGAAACTCCTAAATCATGAGTTCAATTCCTATGTTTCCAAAAGCCTTGATAACCTAGTCATTAGAATCGTAAATCCTCAAATGTTTTATTTTGTGAGGCCTAACTAGTTGTGCGACTTTATCAGGAATTGGGAGGTTATCAGCATTCCTCTCATAGAAAACTCTAATGCTGATTACCTTGCATGTATCTATACTGAAAAATATATTTAGTACACAAAACAGATTTCCATGTGATACAAATGATCATAAAAAATAGATCCTCCCCACTCACCCCTCCCAAGAAACACACAGACAAAGGTTCTGAAAAAAAATCCGGAAACAAAACAAAAATTGCTGATTTTTTCAGATTGTTTAACATAACTGATAAACATGATAGGCAGTTTTCAGAAAGTGAGGTCAAATGGACCTTAATAAGTGCATACAATAAACACACTAAGAGAATACATGATTTTTAAATGATACTATAAAATAGAACCTCCTAAATCATGAGTTCAATTCGTGTGTTTCCAAAAGCCTTGATAACCTAGTTGTTCGAATTGTAAATCCTCAAATGTTTGATTTTGTGAAGACTAACTAGTTGTGCGACTTTATCAGGCATTGGGAGGTCATCAGCATTCCTCTCATAGAAAACACTAATGATGCTTCCCTTGCATGTATCTATACTAAAAAATATATTTCGTACACAAAACAGATTTCTATTTGATACAAATGATCATAAAAAATAGATCCTCCCCACTCACCCCACTCAGCAAACATACAGAAAAAGGTTTTATTTTTTTTTTCCAGAAACAAAACAAAAATCACTGATTTTTTCAGATTTTTTAACATAACTGATAAACATGATAGGAAGTTTTCAGAAAGTGAGGTCAAATGGACCTTAATAAGTGCATACAAGAAACACACTAAGAGAATACATGATGTTTAAATGATACTGTAAAATAGAAACTCCTAAATCATGAGTTCAATTCCTATGTTTCCAAAGGCCTTGATAACCAGGATGTTAAAATCGTAAATTCTCAAATGTTTGATTTTGTGAATCCTAGCTAGTTGGGTGACATAGTTAATGAGTATGATAAAACTTGATGACATTGATAACCCATGCAAAGGTAACACACTAAGAGAATATATGACAAGATTCACTTGCACATAATTTGAAAATTTTTCAATATGCATTCCTAGAAAATAAGTGCATACAAGAAACACACTAAGAGGTCCATTACTTATGTTTTTTAATTCCTCTTACTTTCCAGATATGTAACATCTACAAAAAGTTCCCTTTATAAGCCATCACAAAATATAAATAAAACATACCATTGGGAAGCAACATTGACACATTGACAGTGAATATGACATTTCCCTTGAAAGCTTATAAGATTCAAATCTTGTCATCTAGCATCCTGCAAGAAGGTGTAGAATTTTTGACATGTTGATATGATACAGTTCAGGAAAAAATACTTCAAAAAGATTCTACAATTGAAATTTATCATCCTAGTGAATTTCAGGGGAAAAAATAAATATACTTGTTCGAAAGCTTTGAATAAAAGGGGTTATAACCATCGAACTATTCAATCAATTAAATCCATAGTGAGTTGAGAAGTATATCTATACATTTCCAATATTTGAAAACACCTAAAAACATAAATTAGCATGTATATAAGTTTATTCATATTAATTACTTTAATGAAACAGATCAAGAATAGCTGATGGGTCATGGATTTCAAAATCATATGAAAAATATCTTCTTGTAATTAACCATAAATATTTCAATAATAATTGCATTTTAATGTGAAAAAATATATACCTTAATTGAAAGATCCTTGATGAAGTAATTATAAGAACTTGGAAAAATACATCATGAAACATGCATGTCCCCCAGTACCCCACCCCCCTTTCACCCCCACCCCTTACCCCCCCCCCCCACCCCTTGTACCCCCCTCCCCCTGCCAATCCCCCCCTGCCCCTGCCAGTCCCCCCCCCCCTTGCCCTCCCCCTGCCAGTCCCCCCTGCCCATACCAATACCCCACCCCTGCCCCGGCCCCACCCCCTTGCACTAAGAACTACAAACATAAGATTTTTTCTTTCATCATAACTAGCATGGAATCAAAAAAAATTAAATACAATATTTACCTTTGATGCTTGGATATTAGAAAGGTGCACATTATTCCCTGATTAGCAGGTTGTTGGGCCATATCTACCATCACCTTAGAGAGTCTTCTATGTAGATATCAAAAACATCATATTCAGGTGAAGTTCCATCAAACTGCAAGGAAAAAAAGCGGGATAAATACCTGAAATCGTCATTGAAAAATGAAAAATGGGATTTGAGGGTGAGAATACTTTGCTCTGGTGTACCAGCAAGGCTGGTCTCCCCGTGGTAAATGCCAGCCTGCAGAAACAAATAATATAATAAGGTAATACGCATACAACCCTATAAATAACATGTCAAATTCAATTATGAACCTCAAACTGCCGAATCCAATTATTTCTATCTTCTATATTTTTCTTGATGAATGCAAGCTCAATTGAATTTCCATCTTCATCGTCAACCCACATAAATTCCTTCTTGTTCTTTTGGATCTCACTGAAGTATTCTTTTCCTTTTTTAGATGTGCTTGTACCCAACCCCCAGTACACAGAGAATAAATTTCAAAAAAATAATTTGTAAATGAGGCTTGATTATGTTATTATAGAAATGATTATTGATTATATAAAATTTATGTGAATTGAATCCAAAGCCCTCCCCCTTGCACCCCCACCCCCCTGCCCCTGCCAGTCCCCCCTACCCCTTCCAGTCCCCCCTGCCCTTGCCTGCCCCCTCCCCCCTCACCCCCTGCTCGTCCCCCCTACTAGTCCCCCCTCCCCCTGTACAAACCTTCAGTATACAAATACACCATACACATACGCCTGAAACGAATTCCAAAAACCATTGCAACATCTCATTTCCACATAAATAAAAAAACAACTAATATATATATAATTGAAATTTTATAAACAATGAAAACAAAATGATAGATACAAAAACTGTCAATAATGTTGGTCCAAAATGCCATCTGAATCCTCCTCCTCATTAGCATCGATATCAACAACATCAACATGTGTACCACCATCAGCAGCATCATCATCACCATCAACAACAACTTCAGCCTCTCCACCATAAGCAACATCTTCAGCCTCTCCACCATCAGTAGCATCTTTAGCCTCTCCACCAGCATCTTCAGCAACACAATCATTTTCATCCTCATACATCAAGCACAAACTCGATAAACATCCATCCACTGTTGTTTCACCCTATGGTGGAAGTGAAGATCATATAGTTGAAATCAACTTGAACAATTGTTCATTTTCTTTTTTTCGTGTCTTTTAAGACTCTTGTCTAACTTCTTTCTTTGTTATCTCAATGGCAGTATTTAATTATTCTTTGGTAATCATTCCTGCAATATTGCTAGAAGATTCAATACCTGATGACCAATATTTAGATGGAACTATTTTCTTTTTGGTTTTACAATGAACTCTTCCACTGTGCTCATTGCCAAGAACCTGATGTAAATAATCATTTTGTTCAAATTTGTCTGGTTCCTTTTCCATTAGAGCTTGAAGAGCATCCTATAAAAGAGAGTTACCATTTTAATAGATATTCAAAAAAATAAGTGCAACTATATGTCCATTGAAATTCTCATACGTGTTATGAGTAAAATGTATACAACCTCCTTTTTTATGAAATATAGACCAAAACATAAGTAGAGTATGTCCTTTTATATTATTTATACTACTTTTAAGAGTTTTTATAACTTATATAAGTATCTTGGGATGCTATTTGGGTTTACAGATATATTATTAGTGGTTATGGACCTATTTGAGAGTCTAAACCTTATCAAGAATTGAATGGATTTCAGATTTCCTTTTTAAACCTTATCAAGAATTGATATTATTAAATTATCATTAGGAATACTAAATAGAGTGGTAGATAATTTTCAGTGAATGAAACTGCATACTAAAAGCTAAAAATTTAAAAACATTCTTACAATTTTTTCCTGCATTGCCTAATTCACAACAATTCTATCTTTTTTTTCCTACTAGAACAAAACAATAATGATCAGGGAACACGTCCTTCAAAATTTAATGCCCATTTCTACATGAAAATTGGATATAAATCAATGAAAAAATAAATGTATATTCAATGTTAAATCATATATTACCTGTGATAGTTCATGATCTGGCAGTGTAGTTCACCCCAAAGTATGATTATATATCATGGTGCCCTTATTTATTATGTTTATTTTAGATAAATCCTATTAGTAAAAAAAATAAACTAGCCTTTCAATAGTTCAAAAGGGATAAAAAATCATCATTTCAAGTTAACAATTCAATGAGTTCAAGACATAATTGAAATAACCAAGTCTGAAAAATAAAACTAAACACAATCACATCTAATAAAATCATCCACTACAAAAAAACTAAGATTAATGAAAAAAAGAAATTTATTAAAAACATTAATATTGTAAATTACCTTGAAATAGGAACAACTCCAATATGCAATTAATTATTTGTATTGTGAAATCGAGAATTCATTGAAGATCGGTTCATTTTCAAGAGGAGTACCTCTTCTTTTTTTCCAGCCAACATGCAGGTCATGCTTGTAGGCCTGCCACATCTCCCCCAGTTCCATTAACCTAACTCTCTTAGCATGGAGACCATCCAGGAAGTTATAGCAGAGCTGAATATTCAAACAAATTTATCAATAATAATTTATAAATAAATTGTAAAGTAATTTTAAATAATATATTACCCAAATTTCCACCCAAGCCTTGTCTTTTATTTATTGTCCAACTTTTCTCCACTCGATTGGTTGAACCGAAACAATATTGATATGTCTATTGAGTGTCCCCATGAAACTCCACAATTCTTTACCATTTTCTTCAATAATTTTTATTTCCTTGTTATACTGAACCATAATTTGTGTGGGTCTATTCCACACTTTATGCATCTTTGTACGACCACGTCTTTTAGTAGAAGATGGTCCTGAAAAAAGAAACAAATATTTTACACATATATAACCGAAATTTAATAAAAATTTATTAATTTCATTACTTTTTAAACATTTACTAGTAGCACTATTTGTTGTTGCTCGATCATGCACACTATGCTGAGGGGAAACAATTGGAGAAGTGTCCTCCATAGTAGACTGTGGATTGTGAGGTTGTGTAGGAGGGTACGGGTATACAGGGGGCATAACCAATAGAGGTGTACCCTCCATAGTAGACTGTGGATGTTGAGGTTGGGTGGGAGGGTACGAGTATACAGGGGGCATAACTAATGCAGGTGTACCCTGTAGAGATGAATGTGGATAAGGGTAAAAAGGCTGATGGATAGAAGTAGATGGACTACCCTAAATGGTAGGAGGAGGAAATGGATAAAAAGGATGATCGTCCATGTATGGATAAGGCATATAAGTGGGGGGCATGATGGGAGGAAACTTCTCCGGTGACTGCAAAGCCATGGACTGTGAGGCGGTACATGTAGGGGGGCTGCATGTAGGGCCGGTCCTATACTCTGGAGTGCCTGAACCATATTTAGTGAATGCAAGTTGCATCCTCAATGATTCATGTTCATATTAAATATGATTTGTGGAAAGTTCATACATAATCAATAAATAAATAAAGGACTCACCGGAACAATCATATTTGTCATGCCTGCTTCTCTAAGTCGGCGATCGTTTTCCTCCATTTTTTCTCTCTGAACCTCCTCGTAAGACATAATAATCTGAAAATTCCAAAAGTGATGTGAAAATTTTAAAAATATAATAAAGAATTAAATAGATATAAAGATTCCAAGAAAATTCATATTATTTTTCAAAATTTTACATCTTCCATTAAGTTTTTTTCATTATGTTGTTTACTAACTAAATGAAAGCATTACAAAACAAAATAAGCTGATACTTTAAAAGTTTAAAAAAACACGCACCAGTTCAGAATAATATAATCTGAATACTTTGAAACATGTAACGCTAGGAATTCTATGTTATAATTTCTAGTTCACAATCCATTCTCACAATTGAATCATCTGTATCATCGAATGATATATTTGACTGAATACCGATTGGTTCATCTAAAACATCACCATCATTCAATCCTTCATCAAAAATGTGTTTGGGAATAACATCAACAATAACACCAAATTGCGGTTTTAAAGGGTCATTTACATAAAATACTTGTCTATATTGTGATTCAAGAACATAAGGATCATCTGTTTGCAGCTGACATTTCATATCAATCACTCTAAAATTGAAATTATCTATATACAAGACTTGTCATGTCATTGAATCAATACACTTTCATTTCATCATAGCGACATGACCATGTGCATAGTAATCTAATAAAAAAAATCTCTCAACAACCCCATAATACGACATATTTTTTGATCGAGACTGTCTGTCTGATGCACTAGCATAACAATCTATTATAGTGCTTATAGTGACATTGTCATGCTGTGTTGTCATATTTGTTTCACAACTATTTATAATGAATTTAAAACCATTGACAACCATTGCTTTACAATTACAAACCACATTGTTCGGATCAAACGACAATGCCCTTATTTCAGTAGATACATCATCCATCGGTAAACTTTGGACCTGAAATATTTTGACAATGAATATTGAACAACTACTAATGATTTTGTAATGTAAAAAAAGAATTTTTTACCTTTGAATTCAACCAAGCAGGAAATTTTTTGCTGTGTAATTTCTCCCGCCTCTTAATAGATAAAGGGCGATGTGCTCTTTTTATAATTTCACTATGTTCTCTAAAAATATAAAAATTTAATGATATCAGGAACTATGAAAAAAATACACAATAAAATATATATATATATATAATTTTACTTACTTTATGTAATCGTCAACCATGCCACAGTTAAATAATACCGTACGATGAGCCATTTCTCACTCATCCCTATTCAAAGTTGTTTCCCTCTGGAATTGGGGATGACCTCATCGGTTTAAGGTTCAAACATTCCAAGCGGTTTCTAACGGGTTTGTTCGTAGAATCGGAAACATCCATTGATTCCATATCCATTTGAACCTACTTTCCAAAGGTAGGCGCTCATTAGTTGTGGACCTATGAGGCTTAGGAATTTGCATTGGTCGAGAGGATGGGAGGTCAGACTCATCACACCTTTTTGAGGGGAATTATTGTCTACTCTGGGACTCTCTTTATATATTTAAGTTATGTTCGTGAATCCTTATTACATTACCAAGTATAAAATGAGCTTTCCTTTAGATCTGGCAATCAATGATTGATATGTAGGAAATTTAGAGAATCTTTTATATGTATTCAAGGTTTTTCATTGATAGAGAATCATCTTTATTTGTTTAGAGATTCTTATTCAATGGTATCCTTTAATACATAAAAGTATCTTGGTCATTATGATGACCATACAGGTTTTAAAGCCACTCAATGGGGCACTTTAAGTTTGTTGTCATTCAGAAGGATATGGATTATTTCAGAGTTGGGATCGTACCCGCAGATGGGCTGCCTACGTATCCTTTATTTAGGAAAAGGAATCAGAACCCACGTAGTTCTAGTAAGGGAATATGATGTTTATGATTGATGGCTCAAATAAAGATGTCATAATTACTTTTACACTCTAAGCTCACGTGAGTCATGCTCGGTGTGAGAAACAAGAGGTATTGGTAAAACCAGACAATTGTGCCATGAAAGATGCAATCATAAGAAATGATGTGGGGCTTATGTATGTATGACTGCCCAAATAGATGAAGATTAATATTTACTTCAGGGAAGAAATATAGGAACAGGGTCCATAAAGATATATGTAATTTATGGAGATTTGGATACTCTAACTTGGGGCTTACTCCTGAAAAGGAGGCCCAAATTAGGAGGGGACTTATGATTGGGTTTTACTCCTGAGAAGGAAGCCCAAATCAAAAGTAAATTAGGACTGGTTAAGGGACTTGGGGATTACTCCTAAGGAGGATGCCCATATTGAGAGAATTATGGTTGGGGCTTACTCCTAAGGAGGATGCCCATATTAAGAGAATTATGGTTGGGGCTTACTCCTAAGGAGGATTCCCATATCTGGGAATTTTAAGATTGGGACTTACTCCTGAAAAGGAAGCCTATGTTATAGAGGACTTGGGGCTTACTCCTAAGGAGGATGCCCAGATTAGGGGACTTGGGGCTTACTCCTAAGGATGATGCCCAAAATTAATGGGAATTATAACTGGGACTTACTCCTAAAAAGGGGTCCCAGGCTAATGAGGACTTGGGGCTTACTCCTAAGGAGGATGCCAAGATTTGAGAATTATGACTGGGGCTTATTCTTGAAAAGGAGGCCCATATTAAGGGGTTCTCTCATCTTAAAGGATGAGGTTGAATGAATGAAATCTCAATCTTTAGTGACATAAAGATGTGTAAATCACTAGGTTTTGAGAAATATTCCACGGAATTCCTTTCAGATAAGGAAGTCAAATCAAGAAATCATGGCATAAATGGCTTTAAAGAGTGTCTTGAAGATTGAATCTTGAATAGGAGAGGTGTAATGGTATAAGAGGGGTGAAATGGACAAGAAGGGCACCCAAAAAGTCAGGGGCGCGCAAGTCCTAGAAGGCGCGCAGGTACTGCGTGGGCGCGCAAGTCCTGGTCGCGTAGGTATACCTACGCGACACATGGGTACTTGCGCGATTGTTAACCAGTAGGGTAACACTTGGTCGATCCTTGACCAAAGCCTTTAGAATTATCCTGAGGTACTTCTAGAAGAGAGGCGCGCAAGTTTTGGTGAAGAAGTAGTGCGGCGCGCAAGTATGTTCATTTCCCTTAAGGGTAAAACACCTTAGGCGCACAGGTATTAGTGAATTCTAACACTTAGACCTTACTCCTATTGTCTAGACCATCTATTATAGGTAAAGAATTACCTTATAAGTGTTCGGATGACCTGAAGAAGAGACTTGGCTGTTCAGAGCTCTGTATCTGAATTCTGGAAAAATTCCTCTCAAAATGGGGGGCCCATCGGGTCTATTTATAGGCTGGAGAAGAGCCTGAGCGGTTATCACTTAGGGTGTGCAAGTCACTTGCACGACCATTAGGCGGCGCACAAGTATACTTGTGCGACTGTAAAGGAACTTACGTGGCGCATGTGCATTTGAAGCCTTGTTTATGCCTTTGTCGATTTTTGATGTTTTCTTCCAAGGCTGAATCAATTTGTGCTAAGTCATTTCCCTTTCCATTCTTTTAGACAATGTGACAAAAAGGAGCATCAATAAAATTACACAACTTTTATGATCCAGATATCCCTCCCGTTTGGGGTAGTGATGGAAATGTTGGCTCAATGGGATCATATTGCTCATATTCAGTTCTCATGGGGCAATTAGATCTAGTGGTGACATTAGGCAAATACATTGAACAAAAATCCATGCATTACAAATAACCTTTCACAATAGATCCTTCAGGATGATTCTTATTTCTCACATAAGATTTCAATGTAAACATCAATCTTTCCATTAGATACATCCAGTGACTAGAAATAGGACCACCAAAAAGAACTTATGTTGGGAGATGCATGGTCAGATGTAACATACATGTAAAAAATGATGGGGGGAATATTTTATCCAAGTTGCAAAGAATAATCGGTGCATCTCTTTATAGTTTTTTTCACAATACTTTTTTTCAATATTTTATCACAAAGATATCGATAAAAGTGACATAATCTAATCACAACGACCATGATATTATGTGATAGTAAATGTCGAATTGAAATAGGAATCAATTCATGAAATAAGACATGGTAGTCATGGGTTTTGAGAGATTTTAGTTTCACATCTCTTGTATTCACTTGTTTTGAAATGTTAATCAAATAACTATTTGGAACCTTTAAACTTTCCAAGACTTGAAGAAATTGTTTTTTCTCTGCATTTGTCATTGAAAAACAATCAAAATAGACTTTCCACTAATTCTGACCAATTAACTCAGGATAAAGTCTTGGTTTTATACCCCAGTCCATTAAATCATGACGTGAGCGCAAATCATCTTTTGTATTTACCTTTACATTTAAAAGCGTTGAAAGTAACATTTTACACACATTTTTTTCAATATGCATTACATCCAAGTAGTGATGCAAAAAAATTGATGACCAATATAGCAACTCATAGAATATACTTTTCTTTCTCCAATTATTCTTGGGATTCAAAGGATCATTCTTCCACTTGTTGGAATTTAACTGACCCTTTCCAATAAAAAAATTCAAACTATCAAGTTATTTAAGGATATCACCCCCCCGACATTCGTTGATTTATTTCATCTATCTCTATGGAATTATCAAACTGTCTTTGATTTTTTATGTATGTATGATCCATTTGTAGAAATAGTTGATGCCCTATGAAGCTGAAAGTTCGTCGAAACTTTAATATTCTAGAACGTTTATTTTTCATACATATAGGGAAAGGTAATCTCCCCTTGGTGCTCCAACCATATATCATTCCATATGCAGGGAAATAATTTATTGTCCATAATAATGTTGCACGACACATAAAGTAATCCTTTTTAAATGCATCATATGTCTGCACCCCAACAGTCCAAAGCTCCTTCAAATCATCTATTAATGGTTGCAAATATATTTCGATATAATTTCTAGGATCATTGAGTCCAGAAATCAATATACTCATGATAGTAACTAGATTTTGTATACACATCCATGATGAAAAATTATAAATATGAATGAAAATAGGCCAAGTACTATGTGCAATATACATCTTCTTATATGGGTTGAAACCATCACATGACAATCCCAATCTAACATTTCATGGGTCAGCTGCAAAATCAGGATGTAACCTATCAAATTTTTGCCATTCTAACTCGTCATAAGGATGAACTATATCATCATTATTTTTATTTCTTTCATCTTCATGCCATATCATATTCTTATCCATTTGTTCTGACATAAAAATTTTCTAAAGTCTGGGAATCAATGGAAAGTATCACATCACTTTATATAGTACACGGGATTGAGTTCTATCTTTATTAGTCTTCCATCTCAATGTACCACATTGTTTGAACTCATTTAACTTGAAATTATCTTTCCATAATAGACAACAATATTTAGGGAATGTGTGGATTTTCGTACTTGAAAATCCAAATTTTTCAACCAACTTTGATGTCATATAATCATTTTCAAGAATACATGCATCATCAGGTAGTAAGTCCTTAAAAAAAAGTAGATATTCGATCACAGTATTACTAGATCCATACATTGTTGTCCCATGATACAATCGCATTAAAAACTCTAGTTTGGTCATTTTTTCACATGACTGGTAAACTAGGGTGTTCGTGTCTTCTAACAACTTTCTAACATGCTCAACATCATCATTTTGATCATTAGATGAAAACTGTGTTCCCTTATTCATTTCCTCTTCCACTGCTCTACATGAAGTGTTGGATTGATAATAAAATGGAAACTGATCGGAAATCAAATTTCCTATTCCAATCCTTTCATCTGAATCAACATCATTCTCCATTTGAACTTTTACTCTATTGTGATACCAAACATGATATCCTTTTTGAAAACCTTTTTTAGTGATGTGGTAACTTACTTCATCACGTGTTAACCACGGTCTTCCAATTCAATCAAAACATGGGCATCGAATCAATCCACCAGCAGAACCATTGTTGAATGCAAAATCCAAAAAATATTCCAACTCCTTCTGAAACTCATCAGTGATCTGATCAACATTATACATCCAACCTCTATCCATTCTAATATGAATAAAAAATAGTTAGTAAATTTTTTTATTGTAAATAACAACATTAAAACTCATTCATTCTTAATAAAATTAGTATATGGACTCATTCATAGGCTTTTATTCCTTACATTCTTCTTGAGAAACATAAGTAAATGTTCAGGCTTAATGAATCAACTATAACATTATCATTTACTAAAGTATATGAGATCTCTAAATCATAATCATATAATAATTATACCCATGTCCACTAATTAATATTTATGTCATGTTAAGAGAATACCTAATGAAATATCTTACTATTAATTATTACACCATAACCTTGGGTTGCTAGCAATTCCTAGATTTCTAGATATTGGTAAATATTATAAATGAATAAATCATAATCATCAGTGATTTACATTATCTAAAAATAAGATACTAAAATACATGAGATACTAAAATACATGAGATACAAGGGGAGGTAACATTTTATATCCTAATGAAAATATAATAATACGTACAAAGGGTATCATTCTTAGATAATTATATAGTGGAAAATGATTCAAATGTTGGATTCGTGTGCAATGCATCATATTAGAATGACACAATTAGAGTGGAACATGGGGTTTATATATTAAGGATGGTTTTTCTAAGAATATTGGGTTGTAATATGTGTATAAGAGAGGGTTGGTGCGCAGGGAGGGGGAGGGGCTGGCAAGGAGGGGAGGGGGGAGGGGCTCATATTAGAATGACACAATTAGAGTGGATCATGGGGTTTATATATTAAGGATGGTTTTTCTAAGAATATTTGGTTTTAATATATGTATAAGAGAATGGTTGGTGTACAGGGAGGGGGAGGGACTGGGTAGGGAGGGGAGGGGGGAGGATTGGGCAGGGAGGGCGGGGGAGGGGGAGGGGGGTGGGCATAAGAGAGGGGGATAGTGGGGGGGAGGGGAGGGGTTGGGCAGGGGGAGGGGCTTGTGGGGGTGAGAGGGAGGGGCTGGGGGAAGAGTGGAGGAGTGGAGGGGGTGGGGGTGGCTGGGCAGGGGGGAGGGGGCTGTTAGGGGGGTAGGGGCTGGGCGGGGGGGGAGGGGGTTCCATCACGAAATAGGTAGGGGAAAGGCGAAGGGGTTTGATCGTGGCAAAGGCAGGGAAAGGGGAAGGAGGAATGGGTTCAATCGCGAGAGGTAGGTTTCGATCGCGAGAGAGGAGAAAAGTTGATATGTAGTGTTTGGAGATGAGTTGAGGTGAATTGAATAAGTTCTATGTTTTATTAAAAATATCTATAAATTATATTTGTAAGATAAAAGTTGGCTAAGTCCAGAAAATTTTAGGACTAATTATGGGAATCTCATAAAACTTATAGAGTTTTTGTAATTCTTATTGTGATTTCATAAAATATGGAGGCGGATGTGTGGCAGTAGGAGAACCAGAGCAAAGACATTCAGTTGTAGTATATTCTTTCAAGAAATGCATGGAGCTAGGATAGACAGGTAGAAACTAACAAAATGTTTACCCAAGAAATGCATGGAGCTATCAACCCCTGCACACTGCCCCCCCCCCCCATCCCCCTTCACCCGCACTCCCCCCCCCACCACCACCCCACCCACCTGCACACTGCCCCCTCCCACCTGCACACTATCCCCCCCACCTGCCCCCACTACCCCCACCCTCACTCCCCCCCCCCCCCCCCCGCACCCCCGCACCCCACTACGCCCCCCCCCCCCCCCCCCACTGCCCCCCCCCCCCACTTGCACACTGCCCCCCCCCCCCCCCTCACCCCCACTGCCCCCCCCCCCCACTTGCCCCCACTTCCCCCCCCCCCACCCCCACCTACACATTGCACCCCCACCCTTCACCCCAACTCCTTTGACCTCCCCCCTTCACCCCACTACCCCCCCCCCCAACTCCTTTGATATTATTACATATATTTATCATATGGTTATGAAGATATAGAGTGGAAAATTCTAGATCCAGTAATTCCGGGTTATTTGAATCCAAAATATTCATGTGGTTTAGTGAATGCTGAAAAAGAAGAAATCAGCGCTAATATATTTGATATATATTCATGCAGTTCAAAATAGAGACATGTGAAAGTTTGAAACTATTATTCAAGATAGAATAATTTATATGAACTATGTGAAAGAGTGACAAGACCCAAAACAAATGGTTATAAAGATATGGAGTGGGAAATTCTAGATCCATTAATTTGGGGAGATTTGAATCCAAATTATTCATGTGGTTTAGTGAATGCTAAAAAAGAAGAAACCTGTGATGATATATTTTATATATATTCAAGCAATTATAAATATAGACAAGTGGAAGATTTATAGTATTATTCAAGAGAGATTATTTTATATACACTATTTAAAAGAGTTATAAGACCCAACATAGTTTCGATTCTGAAGAACTACTATGTTTCAAAGTTAAAAAGAAGAGGAAGATCTGGTTCTCTTTATGTTGAAAAAAAATAAGAGAAAAAAGTGGGAAGAGGTAGAATAAGAAGTAACCAAGTAGTTCATGATGTTTATAAGAAGAAGATATATGTTCCCCTAGTTCACACATGAAATAAGGGGAGAGATGAAGATTTATGTGTATTTCAGTTTATACAGGAAGGAATATAAAGAAGAAGTTGTAGAATATCAATTTGATATTATGAAGAAGAAGAGTTTTTATATAGTGATATGTATAAAAATAAAATAAGTGACTTGCTATTGTGAAATGGAAGAAGAATAAAGGAGTAGGACATGAACAATAAGTATTCTAAATTGGTGTTACAATATCTTGTTGTTACCCTTATATTTATTGTAAAAGTATGAGATGTACCTGAGTGTGGGAAACACCAAATAAGTGTGTATTATACACACTCTATACTATCAGGAGACTATAGTTTAAATCTCAGAGGTATTTACTAATGGGTTTTGTGACCTTAGGTGTTACCAAATCACACTAAGGATTAGACTTATCATAATGAGAGGTGAACCTTAGAAATTAATATTCCACTTGTGTGTGTGTGTTTGATTATGATATAAGAAATAATTGAGGAAATAGATAATAAAAGAACCACTCACATAATGGTGATAGAGGTAAAAATAAAAGGGATAAAAATTTAAAAAGTACAAAAAAGGTAATTAAAAGTCACCAAAATTAATTCAACCCCTGCTCAATGTGGTTCATATCTCAACCAGCCCCCTTCAGTTGGTATTAGATACAAATTCACCTCTGATTGGATTCTCTAGATTTGAAGTCGTTCTATTTTAAATATTGGAAGGTTTTATTCCTAATCTATAATGAAGTTCAATTTTAGTAAAGATTTATCAATCTTAGATTCAAATTCTATTTCTACCAAGACTAAATTTATATTTGTGGAGCATGAAAGCATCTAGAAAAATTAATTACTCTACTTTGGTAATCCGAGTGTGATTCATTTGGCCTAGAAGTTAGTGTTTTATGTGAGGATGAATCACATAAACCTAAAGTACCATTATATCTTAATATTGCTTGAATATAGAGTGTTAGGGTTATAGAAGATAGTTTTATGGTGGAATATTGAATATATGTTCACAAAAACATTCGTCCATGAGAGAATGTGACAATATTATGCCTTAATTGGGCATGGGTGAATAGATTAAAGAATGAATAGGATCATTAAATATAGTATAAATATAGTGGGTGATGTTTTCCAATGTTTTTTAGGATACCATGAATCCCTTGAAGTAGTATTTAGGTTGAATATTGTTAGGATTTGTAAAAAATGTTCTCAAAATATAGAAATTTACCCTAAAGGATAAATTTCTAAGGACTCTTCGGTTTTACTGGAGCAATGGATGTAGGATTTGTATGGGTGGTAGTGAGGTTTCTAAAAGATTGTGAAATTTTGATGGATGTCAGCTTAGTGGTAATATCATTTGTCAATTTTCTAAAACAAGGTAATATATTACCTATCATTTCCTTTTTCACTTCATTAGTATCCTGATACATAGAATTTCCAAATTTTTCTAGACATTTTTAGATCCTCTAAAACACTTCAAAATATTCTAGAATGCGTTCAAAACTTCTTCACATAGATATAATGATCTTCATCATTATAACTCTATGTAAATAAATAATTATAAAAAAATTAAATCTAATCATATAAATTAAATATATTAAACAAGTTCTTCTCATAAATTCTCAAACAATAGCTTCCTCAAACCAGAATCTATAAATCTTCAACCAAAACAACATTTCCAAGTGAATGGATCTCTAATAATAACAAATGGTAGCATTTATCAAATGAAAAAAGTTCAAATTAGGGTATCCTTGGTTTAGAGTAACCCTTACCAGTTCACCTACTAGAATGGGTGAATCACAATAGAAGGGAGCGAATAGGGTTCGTCCGCAAAAGCATGGGCGGGTAGGGTTCCTTCGACAAATCCGGAGAGGGTAGGATTTCATGAGGTCATGGAACGAGTAGACTTCCTTTGCGTGAGCCTATGTCACGAGGGTAAGGATCGATCGTCTGAGAGAGTTTTATTCATGAGAGCAGTGGGGTATTCGATTATCTGGAGGGCTTCGATCGCGGCAGGCAGGGAGATGGCTTCGATCGCGACAGGCAGGGAGACGGCTTCGATCGCGTGAGGTAGGGAGAGGGCTTCGATTGCGAGAAGATCGCAAGAGGCAGGGAGGTTTGAGAGGATCGTGAGAGACAGGAGGCAGGGAGGTTCGAGAGGATCACAAGAGGCAGAAAGCAGAGAGGTTTGAGGGGTTACATAGCGGGATGTGGCCACGGTTCACATAAAACCCATGAGGTAATACTTCTCTACTGCCACACTTAATTAAACTGTGGCAATACAAGTGTGGTGGTATCCATATTTCCCAGTTGTGATTCATTATGATGAAAAATTAAGTTGACCTTATTATATATTATTAATTATTCCAATTCCAAATATAGAATTCATTTTTTGAAATTCAATTCATAGAAGTGGTAGAATTTAATTTAAAATTAAACCCACAGACGAGATGAAAAAATGACTTTTCAAAGAAATTTTTTTCATAAGTATAGAATGTTTTAATATAAAAAAACAATATGAAATTGATTACAATAAAATAAATTTTATTAATAAATATATAATTTAACTAATGTTTCTTTTAAAACCATATTAAAATAAAATGGAGCTTGTAAATACTTTAAACGAAAAAAAAAGTTTTTAATAAAAAACGACATTTTTTATTATTCATCAAAACAATTAATATCTTTTGAAAATTCTAAAAAATTAACTCAAGATATTTTTGACATTAGATTTCAAAACTGAATTTTATTTTTTCAAATGTATTTTCTAAAATTGGAAAAAAAATTACTTTTACTATTTGTTCACAAAAAGCAATAATTTTTTTGAGAAAAAGTTATTTTCAAAGCATATAAAGGATTTACTAAAAATTAAGTACTTTTTTATCAATATTTTTTCATTATATAAAACCATTATACTTAATTTTTAAAATTTGGTTATTATTATTCATACCGCTAATTTCAACAACTAGATTATAATAGTCATGTTTAAATAATAATATTGATAGCATACCACGGTTCATTAAAACTCGGTGTTGAGTGTAACGAAAGTTATCGAAGAAATTAAATTTATTTGAAAAAATATATTTCATAAATCTTGGGGTGTTGTAGTAGCCACTACGGAAAAATGTGTATTTAGCGACGGTTTTTTTTCCATTTTGCGGCGGTTTAAACCGCCGCTAAATCGATTGGCGGTGGTTTTGGAAAACCGCCGCTAAATTATGCGTCAGGAAACTATTCGCGGCGGTTTTCAAAACCATCGTAGAACGTTTCGCGGTGGTTTTTTGAATTATTTTTATATTTTTTTATATATTTTTTATATTTTTTTATATATTTTTTTATATATTTTTTATATATTTTTTTATATATTTTTTATATATTTTTTTATATATTTTTTATATATTTTTTATATATTTTTTATATATTTTTTTTATATTTTTTTATATATTTTTTTATATATTTTTTTATTAATTTTTTTATTTATTTTTTTATATATTTTTTTATATATTTTTTTATATATTTTTTTATATATTTTTTTATATATTTTTTTATTTATTTTTTTATATATTTTTTTATATATTTTTTTATATATTTTCTTATTTTTTTTATTTTTTTATCTTTATTTATTTATCTATCTTTATTTATTTATGTATCTTTATTTATTTTTTTATTTTTTTATATATTTTGTATATATTTTTTTATATATTTTTGTATATATTTTTGTATATATTTTTGTAAATATTTTTTTATATATTTTTTTATATATTTTTTTATATATTTTTTATATATTTTTTTATATATTTTTTTATATATTTTTTTATATATTTTTTTATATATTTTTTTATTTATTTATTTATTTATTTATTTATTTATCTTTATTTATTTATCTTTATTTATTTATTTATATTTTTATATATTTTTTATATTTTTTTATATATTTTTTATATATTTTTTATATATTTTTTTATATATTTTTTTATTTATTTATTTATTTATCTTTATTTATTTATTTATCTTTATTTATTTATTTATCTTTATTTATTTATTTATCTTTATTTATTTATTTATTTATTTATTTATCTTTATTTATTTATTTATCTTTATTTATTTATTTATTTATTTATTTATTTATATATTTATTTATCTTTATTTATTTATTTATCTTTATTTATTTATTTATATATTTTTTTATATATATTTTTATATATTTTTTATATATTTTTTATATATTTTTTTATATATATTTTTATTTATTTATTTATTTATCTTTATTTATTTATCTTTATTTATTTATTTATCTTTATTTATTTATTTATCTTTATTTATTTATTTATTTATTTATCTTTATTTATTTATTTATCTTTATTTTCTTTATTTCGTATCCCATGCCCGTGCCCATGCCCATGCCCATGCCCATGCCCCTACACATGCCCCTACAATATAAAGAAATACTGCGTTTGGTGAGATTTGAACCCCTAACCTCTTGCATATTTTCCAAAGACTTTACCACTCCAGTAAGCTCGTCATTTGGTTAATAAACAGAATTTAATATTCTTATATATACTAATTGAAAAAATGAATAATACATAACTAATAGATATAAACTCAATAATAATTAAACAATAAGCAATAATTAATAATTATTGATTTATTAGTTATTTATTGAATTGTTTATTTATTTATTATTATTTACTGTTTATTATAATAAATAACAAATAAATTATAGTAATATTTACATAAATTATAAAATTTTGAAAGTAAAATAATAAAATAACAAAATTACAAAATTAAAATAATAATATAATAAAATAATAATACAATAAATAATAAACAACAAATAGTAAACAATAAACAGTAAATAATAAATAATAAATAATAAATAATAAATAATAAATAAATTACAATAAATTACAAACAATAAACAATAAATAATAAATAATAATAAATAATAATAAATAATAATAAATAATAAATAATAAACAATAAACAATAAACAATAAAAAATAAATAATAAATAATAAATAATAAATAATAATAAATAATAAATAAATAATAAATAATAAATAATAAATAATAAATAATAAACAATAGACAATAAATAATAAACAATAAATAATAAACAATAAACAATAAATAATAATAAATAATAAATAATAATAATAAACAAATAATAAATAATAAATATTAAATAATAAATAATAAATAATAAATAATAAATAATAAATAATAAATAAATAAACAATAATAAATAATAAATAATAAACAATAAATAATAATAAATAACAAATAACAAATAATAATAAATAATAAGTAATAATAAACAAATATTGAATATTAAAAATTAAAAATTAAATAATAAATAATAAATAATAAATAATAAATAATAAATAATAAATAATAATAAATAACAAATAATAAATAATAATATATAATATATAATAAATAAAAATAAATTATAAATACTAAATAAAAAAATATTAAATAATAAGTATTAAATAATAAATAATAAATAGCACATAATAAATAAATTATAATAAATAAAAATAAATAATAAATAATAATAAATAATAATAATAATAATAAATAGCACATAATTAATGGGCGGGTTCTCTTCTCCGCGTCAATGGTTTTTTCTAGGGTTTGTGCTCGGCCATGGCGATTCCTTTCTTTCTTGGGTTCGAGTGTCTCAATAATCCCGGTGGTGCGACGTCGGCGTTAACCTCCTCTGTTTCTACTCATGGCGCGCAGTCTCCGGTTGTTACTGGAAACCCTACGGCTGTGGTGTCTTCGCGCTTCCCGGCTGGTGTGAAGTTGGCTTCGGACTCTCTTGCCGGATCTGCGAATCTGGTGGATGCTTTGGTGAAATCGAAGACCTCGGCAGCTTCTTCAACCTCGGTTCCTCAAGTCGGACCGGAGACCGTGTTGCAAGAAGATTTGGGGATTGGCGCGCAGCGCGGTGCTCCGCGGCATCAGGATGGTGTTGTGGCAGCTCCCCCTACTGTGATACAGGATTTTGGTCATGGTGTGGTGCGGGCCAAAAATTCCAGGTTGAAGCAAGATGGAACTGGTCCGTTGGCCTTGTTCACGGACTCATGTCCGAGCAGAATTCTTCGTAAGGGTTCTTCGGCTCATGTTGAAGCTAACCCCGCCGCGCTTGCTGAGCGAATGTCAATGGGTAAAAATTCATTGATTGCGCGTATTGTTCTTCCTAAAGGTGCTCAGCCATGGAAGCTTGATGACCTGACTTGCAGAATTTCGAATTTGTGGGGCTTTTCTAACTGGAAGTGTGTTTCTCTTGGTCGAGGATTTTTTCATTGTCTTTTTCCATCTACTGATTTGAAGCTTCGGGCATGGAGCATTGGAACCTTGTTTCTGAAACCTGGATGGTTGCATTTGCATGAATGGTCTATGGATTTTAATGTCTCGCGTGCACGAAATGCATTTTCTCAGCTTTGGATTCGTCTGCATGGGCTCAACTGGGTCCTCTGGCATCCCAAAATTCTGCATGATATTGGCATGGCAATTGGGACTCCCATTCGGCTTGACAAAGAAACTGAGGATGTTCGGTTTGGTCATTTTGCTAGGATGTTGGTGGAGGTTGATCTTAGTTCTACTTTGATCGACAAGGTAACTCTTTCCACCCCTTCTGATAACATTCAAATTGATGTTGAGTATGAAAAAAAGCCTCTTTTCTGCAATGTATGTATGGCTGTTGGACACTCTTTAGAGTTATGCCGGAAGAATATGTCTTGTGAGAAATGTGGTGTGAGAGGACATTCAACAGCCCTCTGTCGAAGGAAGCCCAACCTGAAGGATTCGATGTTTCCAAAGTCTTCTGCTCATGATGGTGATGCAATTCTAAAGCCAGCTCCTGATCATGGTAAAGGGCTTCTTTTTGATGAATCTCCGAAGGAGGCTCATAGTGGCCCTTCTAATACTCGATCTGATTTGGCTAAAGAGGTTCCTCTAGTTGAGGACATCCCTATGCGGACTCCAGAACGGGTGATCCCTGATTCTCACCAGGTTGATGTCTCTAATCAGGGTGATGTGCAACTACATGTTGATTATCAACATAAAATCTAGAAGCATTTTCAGTTATCTGAGTTACCTGAGAAATGGGGGAACATTTCTGAAGATGAACAGGGGAAGGTACGTACCCCGATCAGGGTCTCGGGCAACGGTGGTCATGCCTCTTATAAGGATGCAATATTGAGTGATAAGCCAAAGACTACTGAAAGTGAGGGTCTTCCCTTTAAGAGGAGACCACGTAAGGATTATTCAAATGTACCTAGAACTGTGTCTACCAGATCGTCGTCTAAGGTGTCAAGGAAAGTGGATTTGGATATCTTGAAAATCCTCAATCGGGACAAGTCTCAATCTGAGTGGGAGATTGCTGGTGATTCTGATTATGGAAATGACATGTCTTTTTATGATCTCTAGACTTGCTCTTGGTGGATGAGGGCATGTCCGTTGTTTGACCCCATCCGCCGCTCTGTTGTCCTTTTTCTTTCTCTTAATAAATGGTCAGTGTTTGCAAAAAAAAAATAGCACATAATTAATAATTATAAATAAGTAAATAATAAATAATAAACAATAATAAATATACAATAAATAATAAATAATAATAAAAAATAATAATCAATAATAAATAATAAATAATAAATAATAAATAATAAATAATAAATAATAAATAATAAATAATAATAAATAAATAATAATATATAATATATAATATATAATATATAATATATAATATATAATAAATAATAAATAAAATATTATTAATAATAATAATAAATAATATATAATAAATAATAAATAATATATATAATAAATAATATATAATAAATAATAAATAACCAGTAACAAATATTAATAATAATAATAATATTTTTTTATTAATAATAATAAATAATAAATAATAAATAAATATAAATAATAAATAATAAATAACTAGTAACAAATAATAGTTAATAAATAAATTAAAGTATATTATAAATAATAAATAATAAATTATAAATTATAAATTATAAATAATAAATAATAAATTATAAATTATAAATTATAAATAATAAATAATAAATGAAACACATGAAAAAGTATGGAAAGGCGTGATAAGGGGTGAAAAATCATGAAAACGCATGAAAACGGATGGAGAAGCATGAAGAAGGAAGCATTAGAAAGCATGAGAACGCATGAAAACTCATGACAACTCTCGAAAACCCCTTAAGAATTCAACATAATCATCATAATAACCCACAAAAAACCATTGATAAAGATAACAAGTCATGGAAACCCAAATAAACAGTAATAAATGGAGAAACCGTTAAAACCCGTCAAAACGGTCATAAAGTGACAAAAACACTGGACTCACATTAACAGAGATAACTTATGATCCGAGAGTCTGTTTCAGATCCGCAACCAGTCAAATCAAAGATCCTGAAATGATCTTCGACCTGATAGGTGAAAGTGATCGAATGGACTGGCGGATCGGAAGTTACGACCATTTAAAAAAAAGATGACGGGGAACGGGTACTAGAAACGAGGCATCGAAAAACATAACAAACCCGATACCCAATAAAAAGGCCATAACTTATGATCCAGAAGTTCATGTGGGCGCCGCGACCAGTCAAACTGAAGCTCATGGAACGAACTACGATCTGGCAGGTGGAGGAGTCTGAATTGGCACGCAGATCGAAAGTCATGTCCGTTTTAAGACAAGTTCAACGGGACACCGGTGACGGAAATGGGGTTTCGGAGGCCTTCGGAGGGGTTTTTGGGGTCGAAAAACATGACAGAAGCTTTTTTCTGTCAAACTAGTGCGTATCTCTCTCCACTGGCTTTGATTTGATATGTGGTAGAGCCCAAACGGACACCCAGAGCGAAAGTTATGGTCGTTTGAAGTTGGAAAAAAATTTTCAACTTTCTTATAACTCTCATATCTTCCACACCTTAGACCATCTCACAGTTTTGATTATACGTGCCTCTATATCTCTTCATGAGCTTTGATTTGACTGGTCGTGGCACTTCAACGGACGCCCGGATCAAAAGTTATGATCGTTTTAGTGATTTCGGGTTTTCTCATGTTTTTTTGTTTTTTTCTTTTCATTTCGTGGCGGTTTTAACCAAATCGCCGCTAATCCTCAAAAAAATAAAAAAATACTAAAAAACATTAACACATTTCACGCGGTTTTTAAACCTTCGTGAAAAAACCGCCATGAAATACCGACCTGAAAACTATTTAGCGGTGGTTTTTAAAACCAACGTGAAACGCCCATTTTCTTGTAGTGAGCTGGTGGAACCTTTACAGAACACCTATTCTATCCAGATCCCACCAGTCAATTGTTGGTCCCAGCCTGCTTAGGACTTCAAGTAAGGCCTTCACGTGCCTCTTGATCCCTATGTTCGGTCTAACAACTTATTAGAATGATGTCTCAACATAAAATACTAAAACAATGAAATTAAAATATTATAAACTTAAATGGTGTTTGTGATCATTAAAACCACCTAAGAGAGTGTGGTATAACAACATCTTCCATTTATTTTCCCATAATTTTTTTCTCTGCATTTTATTTCATTTATTTTCACTGTATTTGATTCTATTCATAATATTTCCCATAAATTGGGCCTCTTATTAGAAAATTGGCTCCAATGAAACTTCCTATGTAGACATATGTCAATTCCATACTTATTCCACCAAAACTTATTGATCATTTATACTATTTACTTTTTATTGTGAATGCCCTGGGACTACTGATAAATTATCTAATAAGGTATAAGTTACAATAAAACTTACAATTATTTTCTATAGTGATTCCACAGGACCCTTGAATTTAGTTATTTCATTAATTATACTCTTTTAAGTTTCAAAAAAAATCACTTAGGAGTGGTTTTCTGTAATCTTATTGGAATGTTCTGCAAACAATTAGCAATTTCAATCAAGCTTATGAGTATTCTTACTTAAATATTTCAAATGTTTTCAAATTTTTAGTTTGTTTAAAATTTAGTTATTTTAACTTCAAATGAATTCATTTCATTTCTAATCGGAGTCCACATGTTGCTGAAGTTGTTGCGTGTTATGTTGGTCTCAGGTTTTCCAAGGATCAAGGTTGGTGTAAGGTTATTTTGGAATCAGATCATCTCTCTCTTGTCTATTGGGTTAAGTCCAGTCTTGTTGTCTCAACGTATTTGGTGATCTACTTGGATGAGATCTAGTGTACGTCTTCAGACTTTTCCCATTGTTTTTTTTTCTTTCTTGAAGAAGGGGGTAATATGGTTGCCCATCATGTTGCAAGGTCTCGTGACTTTTGATGTGTTAGACCAGTTTAGTTTTGGGCCTCTTGAGACTTTATCTTTTGTATCCAATGATTTGGAACACTTATAAATGGATTTTGTGTTTCAATTTTATAACCATGTACATTACATCTCCCTGTATGCACTACATTAATGTTATATAATCATTATTTAATTAAATAAAATTATTCAAATTTATCTTTTTTTCATAAACCTTATGAGCACAATACTTTAAAAAATCATCCAATCACATAATTTCAAAGATGTTGAACTTATATTCCAATGAAAAAACAACATCTAAACAAGCATTATTACATAGTATATTGTCAATCGTTCATAGAAAATCAACCACTTATATAGGTTTGGAGACATTATCACAATACTCTAATTCAAAAATATGTTACGGTACATGTATATTTATATTAATTTATTTCCACATTTAAATTTATGGTGCATTTATTGATTGAAGTTCTTCATCTAAAAATAAAAAACAACTATACATTGTTGATATGGATATATATTCATATAATGGAATCAATATAGAAATATCAAATCACTTGTCATTACCAACTTTGTAAATAAATGGTTCATTTATTTACCTGTGTTGTTTAGTTTTTTATTCATCATTGCTTTAATATTACTTATAACTAAGTTGTTCACTTAATTTATTTTCCAATAAGATAATCAAAAATCTTCAATATACATTGATTCCATTATATGACTCTATATTTCAATGATATAGTAACTAAAATTTCTCATATTTTAATGGAATTGAATGCTACATTATTGTTATAAAATGTTCCACTTACATGTATCCATCTTGTGATTTTCTAATTAATTTTTTTTTCATAAATATATAAAAACTTTATAATATCAAATATATAATCTTTATTTTTTTCTAGGTTCACCTATTATTTTTACTAACAACATGTCTCTAATCATTTCAATTGTAGCAACAATGATATGATATGATAATTGACATTTTAAGAAATCATGCATCACATTCACTACTACAAAATAGGCCTTTAACAGTGATAAAAATGGTCTTTATCAGCACTAGAGAGGTGTTGATAGCTGAAAAAAGATTAAAAGCTCTTAACTTTTATCAGCACTAAAAAATTGTTGATAAATGGATCCTTTTCAGGGCTAAAAAAGTGTTGATAAATAGATCTTTTATCAGCACTTTTATTTAGCACTGATAAAGAGTACCTTTATCAGTATTTTTAAAAGCACTGAGAAAAGACACATTTATCAGCACTTTCAAAAGCACTAATAAAGTATGAATATAATAATGCCTTCAAAATCATTGATAAAGGATCATGTTGTAGTGTGCTATAACAGCACACTGTAGCACTAGTGCAATGTACTGTAATAGCACACCACAACACCAAAAACACCACCAGATATCAACAAAATTAAGTATTAATATAAAATTTAAATGAAATGAAATTTATAACACAAATTCAAAAAAAACACTATATTATAGACATTTCAAACATTGGTTTATACAATTACATAAGTATAAATTATTACATACATTCAAAAATTTCAATGTTCCTTTGTCTTTTGATCCTAACCCCGAATCATGCTATTGTCGAACAAACCATCCCTACTTGAGCAAAAAAAATCACATTTATAAGAAAACAATTCTTATGTTAGTAATATTATAAATAAATAAATTAATATAAAGTGTTAATTTTAAACTAAACTTTCAGTCATACCAGGAACATTGTGTATCAGATTAAGTTGTGGTTGATTCTTACATGTCACACCATTTCTTGTTCATATTCAAGAATTATATATGTAAAAATTAATTAAATAAGTATAATAAAAATCCCCACAAACTCAGTCTAGTGGTTGTGTGAGTGATACTTTTTGAACTAAAATATCAATTTTAAACTCATAATGGACACTTTGAGTCATACCGGGCACATTGTGTATCAGATTGGGGCATGTTCAATTCCTACATATCACAAATGGCTTATGGATCATTTATTTAAAGTATAAAAATAATCTGAATGTGTTTTCTTGGTTTTGAGTGGGTCAGTTGTCCATTTTACTAAAATTGATGTCAATTTTAAATAAAAAGATGCACTTGTAGTCATACCGGTCACACCGTGTGTCGGATTAAGATGTGGTTGATTCCTACACATCTCAAATGACTTATGAATAATTTTTCTATAGTATCAAAACAATTCGAATGTGTTTGATCGGTTTTGAGTTGTCCAGTTGTCCATTTTACTAAAATTGATGTCAATTTTAAATAAAAAGACGCACTTGGATTCATATCGGTCACACCATGCATCGGATTGAGGTGTGGCCAATTACTAGATGTCTAAAATGACTTATGGATCATTGTACTAAAATATAAAAAAAATACAAATGTGTTGGATTAGTTTTGATTATGTCACTTATCTTTTATACTAAAATTTCATTTTAAACTAGAAACACGCACTTTAACTCATACTGATCACATCATGTATTGGTTTGACATGAGACCAATTCCTACATATAAAAAATGACTTATGAATATTTTTCCTAAATTATCCATAAAATCTGAGTACGTTTGATCACACTAGTGGAAAAAACATTTAACATGTCGGCACTTTTCATGTCGGTTCTATATAACCGACGTGTAAAGCTGTGAAAATCAATTTATCATGTCGGTTATTTTATAACCGCCGTGAAAATACAATCTGGGTGCTTTATCATGTCGGTTATTTTATAACTGCTGTGAAAATCCAATCTGGGTGATTTATCATGTTGGTTATTTTATAACCGCCGTGAAAATCCAATCGGGGTGCTTTATCACGTCGGTTATCAAAAGAACCGACGTGAGAAAGCGCCATTTATCACATCGGTTATAAAATAACCGATTTTATAAACAAAAAAAATATTTTATCACATTGGTTATAAAATAACTAACATGATAAACCTTTTAAATGATTTATCATGCCCCGTATTCATTCATTATGTTTTCTTCGATCTGGCGTCTTGTGACTTGTCTCTCCCGTGTGGAAAACCTAGAAAGGATTCTTCAAAGTTGTGACCTCCAACCTCATTTTTCCAACATCATTCATCATCTTTATTATCATCAGATCTATTAGGTCGACTCGCAACACTCAAGTAAGCTTCACATGGCTCGGTTTCAGTTTTTATTTGTCCCAATGCCCTAAACTAATTTTTTGAGATGTTATTTTTCTATCTTTGTTCTTGCTATCATGGTAAGTTTCATAGTGTTCATTTATACTGTGCTAAAAAAATTTCTGGTAAAAGAAACCATGGAAGTGTTATCATGCAACTTTATGCTTTTTGTGTGTTCCATCATGTGTGTGTGCACGTATAGGGGGTGTCGAAGGGGGTGGGGGCTATCTAGAGGGGTGGGGGGCTGTCCAGGGGGTGGGGGTGTCCAGGGGGTGTCAAAGGGGGTGAGAGTGGTGTCCAGGGGGGTGATGGGGCTGTCCAAGGGGGTTGTGGTGTTCAAGGGGGTGGGGGTGGTGTCCAAGGGGTGAGGGGGTTGTCTAAGGGGATAGGTGTGTCCAGGGGGTGGGGGTGGTGTCCAGGGGGTGAGTGGGTTGTCCAAGGGGGTAGGGGTGTCCAAGGGATGGGGGTGTCCAGGGGGTGGGGGCTGTCTAGAGGGTTGGGGGATGTCCAGGGGGTGGGGGGTTGTCCAAAGGGGTGGGGGTGTCCAGGGGGTGTCAAAGGGGGTGGGGGTGGTGTCCAGGGGGTGTAGGGGTTGTCCAAGGGGGTTGGGGTGTCCAAGGGGGTGGGGGTGGTGTCCAGGGGTGAGGGGGATATCCAAGGGGGTAGGGGTGTCCATGTGGGTGGGGGTGGTGTCCAGGGGGTGAGTGGGATGTCCAAGGGGGTAGGGGGTGTCCAGGGGGTGGGGGTGTCTAAGGGGTGGGGGTTGTCCAGGGGGTGGGGGTTGTCCAGGGGGTGGGGGTGTCCAAGGGGGTGAGTGGACTGTCCAAGGGGGTGGGGGTGTCCAAAGGGGGTGGGGTGTCCAGGGGGTGGGGGTGTCTAGAGGGGTGGGGGCTGTCCAGGGGGTGGGGGCTGTCCAAAGGGGTGGGGGTGTCCAGGGGGTGTCAAAGGGGGTAGGGGTGGTGTCTAGTGGTGTGTGGGGGTTTTCCAAGGGGGTTGGAGTGTCTAAGGGGGTGGGGGTGGTGTCTAGGGGGTGAGGGGTTTTCCAAGGGGGTAGGGGTGTTCAGGGGGTGGGGGTGGTGTCCAGGGGGGTGAGTGGGTTGTCTAAGGGGGTAGGGGGTGTCCAGGGGGTGGGGGTGTCCAAGGGGTGGGGCTGTCTAGAGGGTGGGGGATGTCCAGGGGTGGGAGGATGTCCAGAGGGGTGGGGGTGTCCAAGGGGTGTCAAAGGGGGTGGGGGTGGTGTCCAGGGGGTGTAGGGGCTGTCTAAGGGGGCTGGGGTTGTCCAGGGGTGGGAGCTGTCTAGAGGGGTGGGGGTTGTCCAGGGGGTGGGGGGGCTATCCAGAGGGGTGGAGGTGTCCATGGGGTGTCAAAGGGGGTGGGGGTGGTGTCCAGGGGTGAGGAGATGTCCAAGGGGGTGGGGTGTCCATGGGGTGGGGGTGGTGTCCAGGGGTGAGGAGATGTCCAAGGGGGTGGGGTGTCCAGGGGGTGGGGGTGGTGTCTAGGGGGGTGACTGGGTTGTCCAAGGGGGTAGGGGTGTCTAGGGGTGGGGGTGTTCAGGGGGTGGGGGCTGTCTAGAGGGGTGGGGGCTATCCAGAGGGGTGGGGGCTGTCCAGAGGGGTGGGGGTATCCAAGGGGTGTCAAAGGGGGTGGGGGTAGTGTCCAGGGGGGTGTGGGGGTTTTCCAAGGGAGGTGGGGGTGTCCAGGGGTGGGGGCTTTCTAGAGGGGTGGGGGCTGTCCAGGGGGGGGGGGTTGTCCATAGGGGGTGTCAAAGAAGGTGGGGGTGGTGTCCAGGGGGGTGAGGGGGTTGTCCAAGGGGGTTGGGGTGTCCAAGGGGGTGGGGGTGGTGTCCAGGGGTGAGAGGGTTGTCCAAGGGGGTAGGGGTGTCCAGGGGTGGGGGTGGTGTCTAGGGGGGTGAGTGGGTTGTCCAAGGGGGTAGGGGCTATCCAGAGGGTGGGGGATGTCCAGAGGGGTGGGGGTGTTTTTTAGGGGGTGGGGGCTGTCCATGGGGTTGGTGGTGTTCAGGAGGTGTCTAAGGGGGTGGGGGTGGTGTCTAATGTGGTAGGGGGTTGGACAGCCCCCTCACCCCCTGGAAACCACTCCCCCACCCCCCTGAACATCGCCCATCCCCATGGACACCCCCCCCACCCCCTGGATAGGCCCCCACCCCCTAGACACCCCCACCCCCCTGGACACCCTGGACAACCCCCTACCCCATGGACAACCCCCTCTGGATAGCCCCCAATCCCCTTGGACACCCTCTTGGTATATATATATATCCCAATGGTTTCATTGAAACCGTTGGAATATTTTAACTTCAGGTAGTCTATACCAACGGTTCCTGTAGAATCATTGGTATATGGCTATTGCAACGACCATCATGCCAACGGTGTGTGAAAATGTTGGGTACCCCAACAGTTTCAATGGTTATCCCAATGGTTTCAAATTGTTGGGATCTGTGTAATTTTTAGTAGTGAATGTATACATATTTTAATATTTATACTTCATATTTTTTTTTACGAAAGGGTTAATTTGGTATCCAGTTGTACCAAGATGTATTATTTGTGTACCTTAAGAAGAAAGGATCCAAGATTAATGTAAAACTATTATATCTAACTATATTTTATTTTTAAAATGATTTTCATGTATATTTTTTTCAAATATGCATAGATTTGTTTTATATTTTAAAAAAAAATTTACATTCAAATTATGATATTTTTCATATAAATATATATTTGTCTTATCTTAACAAGATGTATAATTTTGATATTTGTTATAGGTTAATAATGAGTCGAATTTGGATTATGGCACATTGAATGAGTAATGAATATGAGGATGGTGTTGATGCCATTTTGGAATTTGCTAAACGAAATGTTCCAAGCAATGACATTTTTTTCTGTCCATGCCTGAAATGTTTGAATATGAATAAGTTAAAAAGTATAGAGATCAAAGATAATCTGATTTGTTTTGGTTTTAATCTGAGTTACAACCCTTGTATTTGGCATGGTAAAACTGGACAGAATGTTAGATCTACTGATAATGATGATTCGCAAGATGGTAACTCTGATGGAATTAAAGAAATGATTTGTGATATTGCAGTAGAAGAAATTGAGATAGAACCGATAGTTGTGCGTCTATATGGTGATGCTGAAAAACCATTTTATCCTTGTTGTACGGATTTTATGGTTTTTTTGGTGGTGTTAAGATTGATTAACCTGAAGGCGAAACATGGACTGAGTGATAGAAGTTTTACAGAGCTGCTATAATTGATGAAATACATTCTTCCAAAAGATAAAAATCTTCCATATTCACATTATAAGGCCAAGAAAATATTATTCCTGATGGGATTGGGATACAAGAAAATACATGCATGTCTGAATGACTGTATGATATATAGGAAGGAATATGAATTTATGTCAGTGTCAAAAATGTGGGACATCACGGTATAAGTTGAAAGAAAAATCACAAGATAATGTAGAGATTTCAAAGATCCCTTCCAAGGTATTTTGGTATCTTCCAATAATTCATTGTTTGAAATGTTTATTTACCAATTCACATGATGCAAAAAGGTTAAGATGGCATGTTGATGAGAGGATATGTGATGGAAAAATATGTCATCCAAAAGATTTTCTATAATGGAATAAAATTGATGATCAGTATCCTACATTTGGAAATGAAATTAGAAATCTCATACTAGGGTTGTGTACAGATGGAATGAATCCATACCGAACCCTCAGTAGCACACATAGTTCATGGCCTGTTTTATTGGTAATTTACAACCTCTCTCCTGAAGTTTGTATGAACCGAAAATATGTCATGTTGAGTATAATGATCTCTGGTCCGAAGCAACCCAGAAATGATATTGATGTTTTATTGTCACCATTGATTGATGATTTGAAACTTTTATGGGAGGATGGTATTGGGGTGTATGATTCTTATAAAATAGAATATTTTCAACTACATGCAGTGCTTATGTTCACTATAAATGACTTCCTAGCATATGGAAATTTGTCTGGATACAGTGTTAAGGGGTATAAATCATGTCCAATTTGTGAACAAAGGACTTCATATTGTCAATTGAATCATGGGAGGAAAACATTGTACATGGTTTATATAAAGTTTTTACCTATGGATCACTCTTATAGAAGACTAAAAAATGCATTCAATGGCTCATAAGAATTTGATATTTCTCCAAAACCTTTATCCCCTGATGTGTATATTGAGAGGGTGGAAAACCTTGATGTGACATTGGGAAAGACACAGAAATTTGGTAATGATAGAAATATTTGGAAGAAAAGGTTAATATTTTTTGAGCTACCATATTGGAGATATCATGAAGTTAAACATAATATTGATGTCATGCATGTGGAGAAGAATATATGTGATAGTTTGATTGGAAAATTGTTAGATATTAAAGGAAAGACAAAATATGGGTTGAATGCAAGATTAGACTTACTATCAATGGGAATACGTTTAGAGTTAGCTCCTACTCCTAATGGAAGATGAACATTTCTTCCCCTGTCTTGTCATACATTATACAAGAGGGAGAAAATTAGCTTTTTTTAGTGTCTACATGATATCAAAGTGTCTCAAGGTTATTCTTCAAATGTAAAAAATTTTGTCTCATTAAAGGATTTGAATTTGATAGGTATAAAATCTCATGATTTTCACGTCATGATGCAATAACTTCTACCAATTGCATTGAGTGGAATATTTCTCATCCATGTCAGAAAGACTATAATGAAGTTGTGTTATTTTTTCAATTCAATTTTTAATAAGGTGATTGATGTGAATTCTTTGAACATTTTGGAAAAGGATTCAATTTCTATACTTTTTCAATTGTAAATGTATTTTCCTCCATATTTTTTTGATATAATGGTGTATTTAATGATTCATATGGTTCGAGAAATAAAGCTTTGTGGACCTATATATCTTCGTTGGATGTATACTTTTGAAAGGTATATGAAAATATTTAAGGGGTATGTTAAGAATCCATATCGACCTGAAGCCTCCATTGTTGAAAAGTATATTTCTAAGGAGGTTGCGGAGTTTTGTACGAGCTACTTGGCTGTGGAGGATCACATAGGTTTGCCTCCATCTCACCATAAACAAGTAAATAATGAGGGAATGGGGATTCGTGGATTGAAATTCAAATCTTTGTTAGCTTAAGAGATGAAGAAGTTAGAATTATACATCTTGAATAAAATAGATAATTCTCAATTGTATATCACATTGCATATTAATGAGTTAAAACAATGTCATCCAAAGAATAAAGAAATATGGATTTTTAATGATCACAACAAAACATTTTTGTCATGTATTAAAAAGACCTTGCTTGGTAGATCAGATGTATCAGAGACATTAGGATGGATAGTGGTTGGTCCATGTTTAAATGTGATAACATGGTCTGATTATGACATTAATGGCTATACATTTTATACGAAAGCTCAGGATAATAGAAGTGCAGTTCAGAATAGTGGTGTATTGGTGTTTGCAGAAGCAATGCATTTTTTGAGTTCTAAAGGCAAAAACCCAATTTCTGCATCAAGTGCATATTATGGAGTTATTGAAGAAATATGGGAGGTTTATTACTTTAAAATTAAAGTTCCTATTTTTAACTGTTAATGGTTTATCAGTAACAACAGTGTCAGACATAATGAATTTGGAATGACAGTTGTTAATCTGAATAGATTGGAAGACACAGCTAATTCTTTTATAATGGCAACACATGAAAAAGATATTTTCTATATAGTTGATCAATCATATATGCAGTGGTCTATTTTTTTACAAGGGAAAAACAATATGTTGGTGAGGATCAACTTGATGAAGATGCTGATTTATGTGAGATCCCTACTTACATGGAAAGATTAGCAGAACATAATAATGAGCATGTTGAAGACATGGTTTGTGCCAAAAGAAATGATCATGACAAAGGAATTTGGGAAAACAATCCATTTGTACATTCCTAATATTACAGGTAACATATGTTTATTTCTTGTTTACATTTATTATTTTTATAAAATGTTAGATATTGTAATTTTTTTCTTTATTAAAATGCGTATTAAAACAAATAAGTAGAAGTTTTTTTTATTTTAATTTTGTTTAGTGTAGTTTACCATGTTTACCATAGTTTACCATTGTTTACCATAGTTTAACTTTACGTAATTTATATATTTATCGATTTTGTTGAATGACAATTACACTACCATGTTTACCACGTTTACCATCTTTACCATTGTTTAACATTCTTACCACATTAACCATGTTTAATATTACGTAACTTAGTTAAATCTTCCATTTTCTGTTTACATTGGTATTTCAATATTTGAATTTGTATATTTGTGAATGAATTTTTGTTTTTATTTTAAGGATAATGACAGATCAAACAGTTGATCAACCAAATGATTCTGGAGATGAGCATAATGATCATACCTTTGGGGAGGAACATTCACATGCTCCTCTTGATGTTACCCAATATTCCTCATGTGCTCCCATAATGACAAAGAGCTCAAGAGTTGGTAAACGTGGGTGCACACGTTTACCAAAATTATCACTTTCCCATACGCAGGACCAGAGGATACTCATTGATTTTACTGATAATGATATTCCTAGAGGTCCAAATGAAAAAGATTTTAAGAGTTTTGTATCAACTTAGGGTAAGACCAAAGTAAGAATTTTTTATGATGATTGGAGAAGTGTGGACAAAGCGATAATATCTCGGTTTTGGGAGATGATTTTGGTAAGTTATTTTGCTATTGTGTGCCTATTCTTTAAATGTTTCTAGTATAATATGTTTTACCTCTTCTTTATCAGATGAAATTTGATATTCCTGGAACTGGAGAAGTCAGGAAGAAATGCTTATTGATGGCTGCTAGGAGATGGAGGGATTTCAAATAAACCCTCACATCTGATTTCATTTTTGGTCATAGGAGTCATGACAATCCATGTCATATATATCCTTTCATAGATGAAGACACATGGAGACAGTTTGTTGAAAGTAGAAGAAAATATTCATTTTTTGTAAGGGAAATGTAAACTTTTATAATATTTCTTATATAAATGATCTTATTAATGTTTTGTTAATGATTTATTATTATGAATTTACAGAAAAAAGGCAATCTCATCAAGAGATCTAATCTAAAAATGTATACCCTCATAGTTTATCTCAGGTAGGGTATACATTATTGGGAGAACAAATGATGACAGAAAAATTACAAAAATTGAGAGCTGAGTCTTCAATATCTGGAGAGGTTTCCCCTCCATCCCCTCCATCTAGACATGAAAAATGGAAGAGAGCTCAGATGGGCAAAAAGGGGCAATATCTTTCGAACAATTTGAGAATCATAGATGAGAGGATTGTAAGATATTTATTTTATTTATTTAAGTTAATTATATTTTTCATATAATTTGAATCATTACAAAAATGTTCAATTAATTAATATAGGATTCTCTTGAGGAGCAGATCTCATAGGGGGTATTTACAGCTGTTGGGAGGTAAGATATTTTATCTACAGCATTGGGAAATTTTGAACATCCTGGTCGTGTATGAGGATATCCGATGAGTGTATCGGTAAGAAAAGTGTTTTCACGTTATTTTAATTCTTTTGTTGAGGTGTTTATAAAAAAATAGAATCCTTAGAGGTTGAAGTTCATAATATTAATGTGATGATGGAGGAAAAGATTAGAGAGTCGATACAGTCTATGTTTGCAGACATGCAAAGAAAATTTCAGACTGCAGCTCACACTCCTCCACCTCCCCTTGCAGACCCCATTATCTATCCTCCACCTCCTCCAGTAGCTCCCACTCCCCCACCTCAGCCTGCGGATCCCATTTCTTATCCTACTCCTCCATCGTAGCTTCCTAATTATTTTGAGTTGTATGTTGATGATCCTCAACATCATATAGTTGCATATGGGATGGTATATTGTATAGGAGATACAGTTCATCATCAACAGTTAGAGGTAGAGCATTATAGGGTCACTGTACAAGATATTATAGATAGATCAGCTCAAGTACCATTACCTACAGATGAGGTGACGACAGTTGGACATAGTATCGACCATTTTTTAATTTGGCCATCCAGACTTTTGCAACTCATTACCATAGAGGTATGTATGTTATATCTTCTATTTTATTTTTTTATTAAATTTGTTTTAACATTTGAAAACTAATATATTTTTCTATTTATTTTTACAGGAATACTTCAAAATTAAATAAATATTGTATAGACAACAACAAAGACAAATGACTATGACATCAGATAAAGATTCTAGTAGTCTTGACATATTGTTAAGATATTCAAATTTTTTGGGGGATAATTATGAGTTTCCAATGTAATCTCATGTTTTTGGACGTGCAATAACTATGGGGATTGTGAAAACTGATATCATGGATCTTGTTACTGGAGATAATTTGGGCATCAACGTGGTGCAAATTTTTTCCATGTAAGTCTTAACACCTTTTCCCTGCGTTATATTTATTAAAAATGAATACTTATATCTGTTTTGTATTAGGTATCTTTATAACATGTGTGAGAATAATGAGAGGACAGATGTATATGGATTCATGGAACCACATTTGATTTTCCCTAAAGCACGTGCATTGGATGAGCAACAAATAATGATTTATATTGCTGAAATATTTGAATAGAATATAATCACACAATGTTGGGTGATGCCTTTTTGTGAGAGGTATGAAACATATCTCTGGAAAAGAGTTCATTATCTTTTAACATAAAAAAAACTAACCTTAAATTATCTTTTATTAGTGATCATTGGATGTTAGGTGTTTTTTTCCCAAGGGAGAAAACACTTTATTGGATATGCTCTGTCCATGACGATGTGCGGGAAAGTTTTAAGAATATATTGGAAAAGTAAGTTTCAATTTCTTAATAGTTTTATATATTATAACAAATTATAAATTTATTTTATTCGTATTATTTTTTAACAGGGGATGGGTCTACTTTCAAAAAAACACAAAGAAAAGGAGTGCCAAGATCAAATATATAGAATTAAAGGTAAATATCCATTTATAATTTGTACTTTTTGATGTATTAAATAAAAATAATATTTTTAATTTACACTCATTCAAACAGAATTTTCATGAACAACAAGGCGTCATCGAATTCGGATGTTATGTGTTAATATTTATGTATGAAATAATTACAACTGGAACACTTGTGAACTTTGACATGGTAAGATTTCCTTTTAAATTTTCCATAATATTTCATTTGATTTATCCATTATACATGTTAACTACTATCCTTTTAATTTGTAGCTATTTGATGACCCTCAACCCTATAGTGCTCAAGTGGTCAAACACTTACAAGTGGAATGGTCAAATTATTTTACAGGTTTGATTGGATTTTAGTTTGTTTGTAGTGTAAAATGTAATTTTGAATATTGTCATTATAATTGTGTATTTGGTAGTCGTTTAGGTTGGATTTAGGGGGGTTTTGTGGACATTGTAAGTTATAAATTTTATATATGTGACTGTTTAATTTTTGTGTTACTTCTTGTTTTGTTCTAGTTCTGATGGTTTTTCTGGTATGGATTCTGGTCTGGGGGGGTTCCAGGGGTGTGGGGAGGTGTCCAGTGGGGTGGGGGGTTTACAGGGGTGTAGGAGGGCTTTCCAGTTTAGTGGGGGTGTCCAGGAGGGTGGGAGGGTTGTCCAGGGGGTGTCCAGGGGTGTGGGGGATGCTTAGAGGGGTCAGGGGGATTTCCAGGGGTGTGGGAGGGTTGTCCAGGGGGTGGGGGTGTCCAGGGTGTCCATGAGGGTGGGGGTAGTTCAGGGGGTGTCCAGGTTTGTGGGGGGTTTCTAGGGGTGTGGGAGGGTTCTCTAGGGGTGTGTGGATGTCTGGGGTGTCCATGGGGGTGGGGGTGTCCAAGAGGGTGGGAGGGTTGTCCAGGGGGGTGGGGGTTGTGCAGGAGGGTGGGGGTGTCCAGGGTTTTGGGCAGGCTGTTTAGTGGGGTGGGGGTTTCCAGGGGTGTGGGAGGGTTGTCCAGGGGGTGGGGGAGGGTTGTTCAGTGGGGTGGGGGTGTCCAAGAGGGTGGTAGGGTTGTCCAGGGGGTGTCCAGGGGTGTGGGGGTTTCTAGGGGTGTGGTAGGGTTGTCCAGGGGTGTGGGGAGGGCTTTCTAGTGGGGTGGGGAATTTCCAGGGGTGTGGGAGGGATTTCTAGTGGGGTGGGGGTGTCCAGGGTGTCCATGAGGGTGGGGGCAGTCCAGGGGGTGTCCAGGGGTGGGGGGTTTCTAGGGGTGTGGGAGGGGTGTCTAGGGGTGTGGGGGTGTCTAGGGTGTCCATGGGGGTGGGGGTGTCTAGAAGGGTGGGAGGGTTGTCCAAGGGGTGGGGGCCATCCAGGAGGTTGTGGGTGTCCAGGGTTGTGGGCAGGCTATTTAGTGGGGTGGGAGGTTTCCAGGGGTGTGGGAGGGCTGTCCAGTGGGGTGGGGGAGGGCTGTCTAGTGGGGTGGGGTGTCCAGGAGGTTTGGAGGGCTGTCCAGGGGGTGTCTAGGGGTGTGGGGGTTATAGGGGTGTGGGGGGGCTTTCTAGGGGTGTGGGGGTATCTGAGGTGTCCATGAGGGTGGGGGGAAGTCCAGGGGGTGTCCAGGGGGTGTCCAGGGGTGTGGGGGGTTTCTAGGGGTGTGGGTGGGGTGGGTGGGGTGTATAGGGGTGTGGGGTGTCCATGGGGGTGGGGTGTCTAGGAGGGTGGAAGAGCTGTCCAGGGGGGTGGGGGCTGTCCAGGAGGGTGGGGGTGTCCAGGGTTGTGGGCATGATATTTAGTGGGGTGGGGGTTTCCAGGGGTGTGGGAGGGATGTCCAGGGGGTGGGGGAGGGTTTTCCAGTGGGGTGGGGGAGGGATGTCCAATGGGGTGGGGGTGTCTAGGAGGGTGGGAGGGATGTCTAGGGGTGTGGGGGGGGGGGGGTTCTAGGGGTGTGGGAGGGCTGTCCAGTGATCTGGGGAGGGCTTTCTAGTGGGGTTGGGGCTTTTCAGGGGTGTGGGAGGGCTTTCTAGTGGGGTGGGGGTGTCTTGGGTGTCCATGAGGGTGGGGGCATTCCAGGGGGTTTCTAGGGGTGTGGGGGGTTCTAGGGGTGTGTTAGGGGTGTCTAGGGGTGTGGGGGTGTCCAGGGTGTCCATGGGGGTGGGGGTGTCCAGGAGGGTAGGAGGGATGTCCAGGGGGTGGGGGGCTTCCCAGGAGGGTGGGGGTGTCCAGGGTTGTGGGCAGGATTCTTAGTGGGCTGGGGGGGTTTCTAGGGGTGTGGGAGGGATATCCAGGGGGTGGGGAGGGTTTTCTAGTGGGATGGGGGTGTCCAGAAGGGTGAGAGGGCTATCTAGGGGGTTTCTAGGGGTGTGGGGGGTTCTAGGGGTGTGGGAGGGTTGTCTAGGGGTGTGAGGAGGGCTTTCCAGTGGGGTGGGGGCTTTCTAGGGGTGTGGGAGGGCTGTCTAGTGGGGTGGGGGTGTCCAGGGTGTCCATGAGGGTGGGGGTAGTCCAGGGGATTTCCATGGGTGTGGGGGGGTGTCCAGGGTGTCCATGGGGGTGGGGGTGTCCAGGAGGGTGGGAGGGCTGTCCAGGGGGTGGGGGCTCTCCAGGAGGGTGGGGGTGTCCAGGGTTGTGGGCAGGCTGTTTAGTGGGGTGGGGGATTTCCAGGGGTGTGGGAGGGCTTTCTAGGGGGAGGGGAGGGTTGTCCAGTGGGGTAGGGGTTGGTCTATTTTTTCTGTTTCAGGTATTCTTTTGGCTGGGCATAGTTGTGGGGGGGGGTCCAGGGGTTTGGGGGTTGTCTAGGAGGGTGGGGGAAGTTCAGGGGTGTGGGGGTGTCCAGTGGGGTGGGGGGGTTTCCAGGGGTGTGGGGGTGTTTTCCAGGTGGGTTGGGGGTTTTTGTCTATTTTTTGTTCTATTTCAGGTATTCTTTTGGCTGAGCATAGTTGTGGGGGGTGTCTAGGGGTGTGGGGGCTGTCTAGGAGGGTGGGGGCAGTCCAAAAGTTTGGGGGGGTGTCCAGTGGGGTGGGGGGTTTCCAGGGGTGTGGGGGGTTGTCCAGGTGGGGGGGGGTCTGTTTTTGTTCTGTTTCGGGTATTCTTTTGGCTGGGCATAGTTGTGGGAGGTGTCCAGGGGTGTGGGGGCTGTCTAGGAGGGTGGGGGTAGTCCAGGGGTGTGGGGGTGTCCGGTGGGGTGGGGGGTTTCTAGGGGTGTGGGGGGGCTGTCCAGGTGGGGTGGGAGGTTTTTGGTCTGTTTTTATTTTGTTTCAGGTATTATTTTGGATGGGCATAATTTTGGTTGAACAGTTTAATAAAAAAAATTGGTTTTCACGTCGGTTATTTTATAAATGACGTAAAAAATGCACCGGGATTAATTTTAACGTCGGTTATTTCATAACCGATGTAATAAATGGAAAGGGATAGTTTTTTACGTCGGTTATTATTTAAATGATGTGGAAAACCTCTTGGAAGACTGCTTTATCACGTCTGTTATTTTCATAACCGATGTGATAAATGCTTTGGAGGCATGATTTAGGACGTCAGTTATATAATAACAAACATGATAAAGTATATACAACGTCAGATTGTAAATAACCGACATAATACATCACGACTCTAAAGTGTTTTCCACATCAGTTTTTGAGTAACCGACATGAAAAACGCTTCAGTTTTTTGTTTTTTATGTCAGTTTTAAAATAACTGACATAGAAAACAATATTTATAACTTTGTCTATAATAACGTTGACCAAAAACTGACGTAAAAACTAAAAAATAACCGCCGTAAAAAACGTTTTCTACACTAGTATCAGTTTTTAGTGAGTGATATTTTTTGAACTAAAATATCTATTTTAAACTGATAACGGACACTTTGAGTCATATTAAGAACATCATGTATTGAATTGAGGTGTGGCTGATTCCTACATGTCAAAAATAACTTATGGATAATTTTTGTAAAGTATCAGAACAATCTAACTGTGTTTCTCAGTTTTGAGTATGTCAGTTGTCCATTTTAGAAAAATTGATGTCAACTTTAAATAAAAAGACACACTTAAAGCAATACTGGTCACAACATGCATTAGATTGAGATGAATCCAATTCCTACACATCTAAAATTACTTATGTATCGTTTTACTAAATTATCAAAACAATCCTAATGTGTTAGATCGTTTTTGAGTAGGCAGTTGTTAATTTTACTAAAATTGATATCAATTTTAAATAAAAAGACTCACTTGAAGTCATATCGGCCACACCATGCATCAGATTAAGGTGATGATGATTCCTACACATCTCAGATGACTTATGGATAATTTTTCTAAAGTATCAAAACAATATGAATGCATTTGACTGGTTTTGAGTAGGCAAGTTGTCCATTTTACTAAAATTGATGTCAATTTTAAATAAAAAGACGCACTTGGAGGCATACCGGTCACACCGTGCATCGGATTGAGTTAAGTCCAGTTCATACACATCTAAAATTACTTATGGATCATTTTACTAAATTATCAAAACAATCTGAATGTGTTTTCTCTATTTTGAGTACTTCACTTTTCTTTTTTACTAAAATATCATTTTAAAATGGAAACACGCACTTTGACTCATACTGATCACATATTGTATCAATTTTATATGAGACCAATTCCTACACATAAAAAATGAATTATGAATAATTTTCCTAAATTATCAAGAAATTATGAGTGTGTTTAATCGGTTTTTAGTGAGTGGTAGTTTTTTAACTAAAATGTCAATTTTAAAATTATAACGGACACTTTGAGTCATATCGGGAACATCATATATCATATTGATGTTTGGTTGATTCCTACACATCAAAAATGAATTATGGATTATTTTTGTAAAGTATCAAAACAATATAAATTCATTTTCTTGGTTTTGAGTAGGTCATTTGTCCATTTTACTAAAATTGATGTCAATTTTAAATAAAAAGATGCACTTCAGGTCATACCAGTCACACCGTGCATCGGATTGAGGTGAGTCCAATTAATACACATCTTAAATGACTTATAGATTGTTTTACTAAAGTATAAAAACAATACTAATGTGTTTTATCAGTTTTTAGTACATCACTTGTCTTTTTTACTAAAATGACATTTTAAACTAGAAACATGCACTTTGACTCATACCGATCACATCATGTATCAATTTGATGTGAGATTTATTCTTACATGTAACAAATGACTTATAATTTTTTTTACTAAATTATCATGAAAATACAAGTGTGTTTGATCAGTTTTCAGTGAGTGGCATTTTTTGAACTAAAATGTTGATTTTAAACTGATAATGGAAGCTTTGAGTCATATCGGGTACATCGTGTATCATATTGAGGTTTGGATAATTTCTACACATAAAAAATTATTTATGGATCATTTTTATAAACTATCAAAATAATATGAATGTGTTTTATCAGTTTTGAGTAGGTCAGTTTTCCATTTTACTAAAATTGATGTCAAATTTAAATAAAAAAGATGAACTTGAGGTCATACTAGCCACACTATGAATTTTATTGAGGTGTGGATGATTCATAAATATCTCAAATTAATTATAGATATTTTTCATAATGTATCAAAAAATCCAAATGTGTTTGTTCAGTTTTGAGTATGACACATGTCTTTTTTACTAAAATGTCATTTTAAATTGGAAATGTGCACTTTGACTCATACTGATCACACCATGTATCGGTTTTATGTGACACCAATTACTACATGTAAAAAAATACTTATTAATCTTTTTAATAAATTTTCAAGAAAACATTAGTAGATTTGATTGGTTTTCAATGAGTGACTATTTTTGAACTAAAATGTTGATTTTAAACTGATAATGGACACTTTGAGTCATACCGGGGACATTGTGTATTATATTGAGGTGAGGATAATTTATACACGTCAAAAATTACTTATAGATCATTTATATAAAGTATAGACACAATATGAATGTTTTTTATCAGTTTTGAGTAGGTTGGATGTCCATTTTACTAAAATTGATGTTAATTTTAAATAAAAAGACTCACTTGAGGTTATTTCGGTCACACCATGCGTCGGATTGAGGTGTGATCAATTCCTAAAAATCTCAAATTACTTATGGATTATTTTCTTAAACTATCAAAACAATTAGAATTATTTTTCTCAATTTCGAGTACATCACTTGTCTTTTTTACTAAAATGTCATTTTAAACTGAAAACACACACTTTGACACCTATCGATCACATCATGTATCAATTTTATGTGAGACGATTTTTAAATATCAAAAATAACTTATGAATATTTTTCCTAAAATATCAATAAAATCTGAGCGCATTTGATTGGTTTTTAGTGAGTGATGGTTTTTGATCTAAAATGTCAATTTTAAACTGATAATTGACACTTTGAGTCATATCGTTCACACCATGCATCATATTGAGGTAAAACCAATTAATACACATCTAAAATGACTTATGGATTTTTTTTTACTATAGTATAAAATTAATATGAATGTGTTTGATCATTTTTGAGTAGTCCAATTTCCCATTTTACTAAATTTGATGTCAATTTTAAATAAAAAGATGCACTTGAGGTCATACCGGTCACACCGTGCATTGGATTTAGTTTTAGCCAATTCCTAGACATATAAAATGACTTATGGATTATTTTCTTAAAGTATCAAAACAATATTAATGCGGTAGCTCAGTTTTTAGTATGTCAGTTGTCTTTTTTATTAAAATGACAATTTAAACTGGAAACACGCACTTTGACTCACACCAATCACATCATGTATCAGTTTGATGTGAGACTGATTCCCACATGTCAAAAATTACTTATGAATTGATGTCCTAAATTATGAAGAAAATATGAGCGTGTTTTCTCTATTTTCAGTGAGTGAAATTTTTTGAACTAAACTATCAATTTTAAATTGATAACTGATACATTAAGTCATAGTGGTCACACCGTGCATCAAATTGAAGTGTGGATGATTCCTACACATCCCAAATGAATTATGGATTATTTCCCTAAAGTATTAAAATAACCGGAATATGTTTTCTTAGTTTTGAGTATGTTAGTTGTCTTTTTTCTAAAATTAATGTCAATTTTAAATAAAAATAAGCATTTAGAGTCATACCAGTCATATCATGTGTTGTATTGAGGTGTGACTGATTCCTACACATCTCAAAGTCTCAAAAAATCCTAACATCCAATGTTACCACATTTCCATTTTATTTCCATGTCAAACTTCCAACACTAAATATATATTGACTTGATGCTATTAACCAAAAAAACTTTTCTCATTTTTGAAATCCAGAAGAGAAGAGGAAGCTCATGTTCCCATTATATCATGAGAATTCTCTATAATGGTCACATGATCTTCCTATACTATTCTAGATTTCAACAATGAAAAAGGTTTTTTATCTAACAATATCAAATCAATATGTAGTCACTACTAGAATTTAGACCTATAGCCACAGATTTATAGCCATAGACAATAAAAATTGTGGCTATAGGTCACTTATACCCATGCCAGTTTTACTTTTCATGGCCCTAGCCCCCCACGCGACCCTTACTCATCCCCCCACCCTCCCTCGCAAGTTTCCCATCCCCACTACCCCTAGGATCCTCCTCCCTCTCGTAATCCTTCTCCTCTCTCGACGTCTCTGACGCGGCCACCCCACCCCCCTGCGACCCTCCTTCTCCGGTGTGGCTCCAGCATGGTTCCAACGCGGCTTCGGCATGGTTCTGACATGGCCACCTCCCCCCCTGCAATCCTCCTCTTCTCTTGACATCTCCAACACGGACACCCCACCTCCTCGTGACCCTCCTTCTCCAACGCAGCTTCGGCACGGTTCTGACGTGGCTCTGGCATGGTTCTGACGCGGCCACCCCACCTCCCGGGATAATCCTCCTTCGACGCGGCCACCCCACCTCCCAGGATCCTCATCATACATGTGATAGATTAATGAATAAGTTACATTTATCTAGTGTTTATTTCATTGGTACCCTATCTAGGTTTGATCCCATACTTAGAAAAGTTTCTAGGTACGGTTGACCATAGTGATTAAAATCTGGAATGCCCAAAAATTGAAATAGACATCCTAAAATCAATTCCCATTCCTGCTATTCAAAAAAATTGTAGAGAGGATCCCACACTTGGTTTGTTGGTTTTTGGGTGGGGTGACATCAATTACTAGAAAGAAAAATTGTTAGTTCATTTTCACTTCATCCCTGTATTCCCAATCCCTCGCATTTACTTTAGGAATGTGAGAATAAACCCTGGCTTCATATCAGCATCCCTCTACGAGGATCATGAGATTTTTTATGATAGGATTTATATGTTCGATGAACTGTATATGTGAACATTATCAAAGTTTACCTTAGTATAATTTAATTATTTAGAGTTTCACTTGTTATTAAGATCCAACCAGGAGCATGATGAGTGGGTGAGCAAAGTCTTGTCTAAATAAATCCCAGTTAAGTTGAACATACATTTCTAGAGGTTCTGCAATAAGGGAATACAAAATGAAATTAATACCCATAGAAAATTAATTTAGATACCCTCACCATGCATGTTTTGTGAGAGGCTAAAATTTGAGTTAGTCTAGAACTTATTTTTTGATGTGGAATGGGTCTTCTTTGCTAGGACCCTTATTGGGAAACTTATGTGATTCCAATTTTAGGGGGGATATATCTCTAAATTTTTGTCTTCATTGTTTCAAAGTGTTGAGAAACATTAATATATGGTTAATATTCATGGAATAGTGTTTCCAGTGGTGTTTTGGGTGATTTAGGAGTCAAGGAACAAGGGTTGTGAAGGCAAGAATAGTTCCCTCTATTCATTCAAGTTCATGCGCTCTCTCTCATGGGAAAACTAGGTTCCCTTATTTCTATTGAAAATAGAAATGGATACTAGTAAGGGGATCCTCCCTAGGGATGTGATTACAAATTATAGAGCTCCTCTAGGGTGGTGGATCAAGTGGATACCCCCCAATGTTGGAATAAAACATAATGTGAATGGGTCCTGTAAATAGGAAGTTATGAGGAGGGATTGTGCATGATTATAGGGGATCTATGGTTATTGAATATAGTTACTTTTATGGTTTAGGTAATTCTATCTGGGTGAAGAAAATATCTTTACTCAGTGGCCTTTAAATTTGGAGGATAGATAACCTCAATATTTGTATGGTTGAGTAGAACTCCAAGATTCTTTTAATATTCCTACATAATGATGAAATTGCTCCTTGGTATTTAGTTAATAATATTATAAAGTGTACATCCCCCATCGATCAAGACATAAATATCATTCATACTTGGAGGGAGGGGAACTTTTATACATAAAATCTATCTATTAAAGAGATACCTTATGAGATTCTTGTTATCTATCATATTACAGGGGATCTTCCACATTACTATAAAATTATTGTTAGTGGTAAAACCCTTAGTATTCATAACTTTAGAATCCCAAAGTGCAATATTTTTCAATAAAAGGTTCTTCTTTAGTGACCAATAATTTCCCAACTATTACATCAATCAAGTAAGTTCTTATAGGGATACCATTAATGGAGGAAAATGACCTGAATACTGAATATATTTATGAATAAAACAACTTTCATCACATGTAAAATGAAAATACTAAATTCAATTAGTTGGATAATCAATTACCCAATCAACTACATGGTCTAAATCCTAACCATCTGAAAAAAATTTCAACCCATGACCAATTTCAATTCCAACCATCTCAACATCGAATCTAATCTTTTACATATAAATTATTAGAATAATTTTTTAAAAAAAATATTGAAAATTAATTATAAATTTTCATCATTGAGATTAGATATGTAAAGCATTTAAATGGTTATGGAACCAATTCTCACTCAGGTTTACCCTTCCTCAATATATTATAATAATCTTGTTACACACAATCCTCTCATGAATAACTCAAAGTTGTGACTATTCCCAAGAGTGGGAAAACTATTTTAAAACCTAAACCATTGATTCCTAAACAATTAGAGTATTAAAAATCATAGTAAAAAACTGAATAACCAACATTAGAAACTAAAAAATCATGGCTGAATAATGAGTGAATTGGTTAGGGAATGTTGAAATTCAACCAGAGGAACATGGGGAAAGTAGTGTATTGAAAATCATTTTTTTTCACTACCTAACCTAACACACTAAAGAGAGAGTGAATGGATTGAGATCTTGGGTCATTATAGGGTATTATTTAAGGGGTGAATTTATTTTATAAGTGATTGTTATATAATTAATTAGAGAATTATATAAGTCCACCCTTCATTATATTCATCATTTTTCACTTTTATTTTATTTATTCCATGCACTTGTGGTTCCACTCCTTCATTATTTCATTATTGTAAAATTAATAGTGTTATATTAGTGTAGGTTTGAGTAGAATTAATGATTATATACTTTCATTCACTTGTGTTTCCCTATCTATTTTCACCATAAAATGAAGTATTTTTAATTTTCTATTGTATTACATTTCCATATTGGAGTTGAAAATTAGTGTCAATCATGTTTTGAAGTCTTAATCAGATCTACCTATTGAATTAGAAATCACTGGTGTTTTTCATGCTGCACTTTGATCATCCTTTTGGAATCATTCTTTTGTTTAAGAACATTCTTATTAAATACTATCTATTAATTCCTATATGATAGAATGATTTAAATTTTTGTTTCATATAATCATGCTCAGTTGAATCAGCATTTTATTAACTTGGACAGAAGGTTCGATCGTGCTTATTTACTTGATTTTTAGGTTGGTCTGAGAGGAATATGAAGAATTTTTTTATTAATTGAAACACTTATAGTTATATAAGAGAGAAAACATGGATGTTGCAATAGGATTTTTTGTATGGAGTTTTTCTGTGCTTTCTGGCTCATATGGTGACTCCTTTTCCTCACTATATGAAGTTTTATTATAAGCCATGTTTATATCCATTTTGATTTATGACGAACTTCTATAACTACATCCCATGATAAAGGTTCCTATTTTTTTACCTTCATTCATGACTATTATATAAAATCATGGGTTTATATACCAAAAAAATATAATTCTTTTGAAACATTTAAAACATTAAACAAAATTTATTGAAATCTAGATTGTAAATATAATAAAAGTAATAATAATTGATAATTATTTGGAATACTTATCTACTGAGCTTGTCTAGTTCTATAAATTTGAGGGCATAAAATGATAACATATTATTAGGGAGACCCCCAACATAATGAACTTGTTGATAACTTGAGTAAAACTATTCTTGAGTGTGTCTGGGGAATGCTTACATACTCGGGCCTACCTAAATTCTTTTGTGAAGAATCTATGATTATGATAGTATACATGTTTAACAGGTTCCTATATGTTGCTAATTAGTTCAAACCCACAGATGAACTTTTTGATGGTAAACCACCTTTCGATAACCACCAAAGAGTCTTTGTGTGTGCAAACTACACCTACATTAAAACTAATAAGTTGTAACCAAGATCTATTAAGTATGTTTTCATGGGATACCCCAATGGTGTAAAGGGATATATGTTGTGGGTTTAAAAACATAGATAAAAAGGTGTATGATCATTATAGATTTTGTCTTTCATGAATTTAGTTCTCCTAAATCCTAATCTATCACACATGATAGTGATGATACAACCCTTAGTGAGACTATTGATCCTTATTCCCCAACTAAGTTAGAGGATGTTGATGATCCCCCACCTCCTGATCTTAAAGGTGAATTCCAAAATGAGTCTGTTAATGATGATCCTAAATCTATAATAAATTATTTAATGATAGAGATTCCAAAGGCTGAATCTCTAACATACATGAAGAAATGGAAACCTTTAATAAAAACCATACATTGTCTATTTTTTATAGACCTCCCAATACCATGGACATTGGGTGTAAATGGATTTATAGGAGTAATAAATATAACACTAATTAAAGGAAAATAAAATTCATGGCCATATTAGTGGAAAAGGGTTTTCTTTAAAGAGAGGTTATTGATTATGTTAATATTTTTTCACCATTTTCTAATAATTCTTCTATTTGGTTACTTCTTGTTTTTTATATTTTAATGACTTTCACAAAGAATAATTAGATGAAAAAACTTCCTTCTTACACAGTTAACTTAATGGGAAATTGTACATGAAACCACCTTATGGTTATCAAAAGGTGTTTAAACTGACCAAGTTTTTATTTTAAATAAATACTTGTATGGTTTAATACTGGAGTCTTGTTAGTGGTATAGGAAATTTTACTCTTTTATGTTGGATATCCAATTTAACATGATCTAATAGGATGCATGTGTTTACTTTAAATGGGTTAAAACATACATTCTTTACCTACTAATTTATTTTGATTATATATTGGTTATGTGCAATAATATGAATCTCGTTAATTCTATAATGTATCAATTGAAAAAAAATTAGATGCAAGATTTAGAAGTGAAAAATAGATATTAATTAATAAAATCAAATGGAGAGACCTAATAAAATGTTATATTTGTCCCAAAATTTTATATCTTTAACTTATTAAAGAGGTAATTTCTTGAGACCTTAAATCTAATTAATGATCCATTTTCCCAAAACTTCAAATTATCATTGACTCAAGTTCATATTTCTACTGTAGAAACTTAATATATGTCAAATAACCCTTATACTAAAAAATTTTGGTAGCTTAATGTATTCTATGATTTTCACCAGTATGTACATAGTTTTTCTATTTCCATTCTCAATATATTCACAAAAAATCCAGGGAAAATTCATTGGTAGGTGTTAAAATGGTTACTTAGATTTGTTTCACATATTTTTATCCTGTATTTTTTTCTAGAAATGTAAATACAAATGAACTAATTGTTGGATATGTTGATGCTGATTACATAGGCAATATGGATACTGAAAATTCACTTACTAGATATGTCTTCACCACTTGTGGAGGAACCATATTATGGGAATGGAACATGTAATTAGTGGTTTCTATTTTAACCATAGAATATGAATATGTTCCCATGACCGAGGCTATCAAGGAGGCTTTATAGTTAAAGGGTAAGGTTTCTAAAATGAATTTATTCAGTTTTTTAATATCAGTTTATTATTATAGTCTATAATATTTCCATTTGTACAAAAATTTAGTTTGTCATGGTAAATTCAAACATATAGAAATTAGGCTACATTATATTAGAGATATCATTAAATATAGAACCATATATTTCACAAAGATATAAAATAATAATAACCTTACAGATAGTTTGATTAAAGCTATGGTTTTATCAAAATTTATGTTTTTTTTAGATTGAATGAGTTTGGTTCCCATTCAATGAAAATATATGTAATAAAATTCTAGTTTCAAATGAATATTGTGCATATTTTTTAATTTAAGGTGTCTTCATGTTAAATTTTCCTTATTTAATATTTCTTCTATTTATACACTATTATGAATGAATGAAAATTTTAATTTAATTATCCTATTATTATTTTGATAAAAAAATTATTCTGGATCTTAACGTGTTACCATTACATGAGGCCCACCTTTCCCTTACATGGTTTTTAGTTTACACGTAGATATCCCATGTATTTGGTGGGTTACCCTTACATGAGTCATAATGTTCCCTTGTATGGGAAGTGTACTGATAGTGTTACCTTTACAGAAAGAACATTTGACCCTTACGCAGTGGGTTTTGTTACCCTTATGTTGGTGGTACCCTTACATGTTTAGCCTTACACATTTACCCTTATGAATTAGGGTTTCAAATTTATACAATTAAATATCTATTTCAATTAAATTTACATAGATGATCTCTCCGACTATTGTTGTGATGGTTCATTTTTTTGTCAGGGATCCATAGCATGCTCGGGTTGGTTGGGAAGTTGGGATGGAATGTGTTGTTAGAGGAATTAATGACACCCTACGTCTATGTACTCCAAAAGAGATTCATTTTATATGGATCACTCCTCATTGATGGGTTTTAACTCTTTTTTGGTGACCATATCTCACCATACCGATATCTACTTCTTGAGAGAACATTACCAGCCTTTCTTCCTCCTTTTCTACTCCTATTACATTATTCATTGTGGAGTTTTGATGATATGCCTTCATAAATAATAAGTTTGGTTGTCTATTTGATCTAGAAGGTCCCAAAGAACTATGAACCATCATATACAGAGGTGTTTCTACATTATAAAGGGATCAGAACTATTTTAGAGGCACCCTCTTTGGATTGTAAGCACTCTGCTTCTTCTTTTTTAGTTATTTAAAATATATTATTTTTATCATTTATGTTTTCTTATTGTTCATACTACTGGTTTGTTACTTGTAACATTTTGTTTGAGAATAATAAAATGGTTTCCTTTCGGGAGGTGTTCTTTCCATGCATATAGGCCCTAAAGGGATCAAATAAAACTAAAAATTTTGTTCTTATTTATTGTATTGTTTATTTATTTTGAATCAATTTATACTAATAATTCTTTAAGGAATTTCTTTGTTATATTAAATGGTGTGTACCTAGGGTAAACATACTGTGTTTTTCGAACCACATAACTCGGCATGTATAGGTGTACAAACCCTAATTTTGCACCCAAACACACATGTTGTGTGTTCTAGGGTATATTCCATGTATGATATCGATCACATGACATAGGTATCAGAAGAGGACACACCTATTAACCCTAATGATTCACACACCATGTGTAAAGGAGAAACATGACATTTATGTTAGGTTAGATTGGCTCGATGTATACTGGTGGTAGACACCTAAGTAACTCATCAGTCCCATATGTCATATACCCTATTGGGATAGACTATATAGTTAAATCAACATGGATATAAGAAAACATTACATTCCCTGCATTTTACTGGGACTCACAAACCATGTTATGAAAAGTTCATTCAGTATACTATGTGACTTCCTATGTTCTGTATTTCTTCTCACTTATGTGTCAGCATCTGAAAAATTAAATATTATATTCAGAGTAATTTTATATGTAGAGAATTATGGTATGATCATATTATACATAAGATAAAGTTTATGATGAATCTTAAAGTGTTTGATATAATTTTTCCTACAAAGGATACTACTAGGTTTGTACAACTTAATCAGATTCGGCGCATGGTTAAGTACTCCATAAGAGATATGCTAGTGATATGGAATGGTTCCTCATAATTCTATGAAGAGTTATATAATAACTTAATAACATATTTATTACAGGATTTACTTCCTCTATATTCTTTCTATGATTTTAACACTACCCCACATACTCTAAGTGGGGGTCCTCTATATTAGGGGCTAGTTTTTAGAACCAGTTGTAGATCTTTTTTCCTAAGAGTCTCCCTATGAAAAATATATGGAACAAAAATTCTTCCAATGTACAATAAAGTCTAAGTTTGACTTATATAAGAACCCAGATCTTCGTTTCAGGTATGGTTTTCCTTTTTCTGGAGTTTTTAAGAAAAATGGACTTTCTGGAAATTTTTGAAGTACACGTCGTGTACTTTCTGAGTACACGCCATGTACTCCCTTTTCCGCTCGAAGCCGTGTTCTAGCTGTGTTTGGGCTACACACTGGTGTGTAAGGGTGAGGTGGAGGTCGGTTAATTCGGAGTACGAAAAACTGAAGTACACGTTCTATACTCAAGAAGTACACGCCGTGTACTTTATTTTTTTCATTAAATGGACCGGGGTCGCACCTCATCGCGATATTTGTCTTCTTCTAGGTATGGTTCTTTCGAGAGCGACCCGTGCGGCCGAATATTCCCCGAGCTTCTGCCTCGCCGTCTGTTCTCCAATTCGAGCATGGTCAATTGCGTTGGAATCGCAGCGGTGAGTTCTTCCTTCTGCTTTAGCCTCGTTTCTTGATTCCTCCTCGTTTCCAAGTTATCGTGGGATGAACGTTTTGTGCATTTTCTAAGATCTTCATCATTCTAAGGGGAATCTATCATCGAGGTTCACATATATCAATCTCCTAGGATCGAGGTAGGTGGTTTTTTCCTTTCTGTAGAAATTTGATGAATTTTATGTGCAAATTCCACCAATACCCTTGAACGGGGTATTGCGTGTTTCTTGTTTTGCCCTACTATTTTCCTAATTTTCTTGATTGTTTTAGTAGAGTTTATTTCTTGTGAGTAGAGTAATTTATTTTGTGCTCATATTTATTTTCCATTCTTGTTCTTCCTGTTTGGCATTTTTCTAGTTTCCATGCCTAGTCGTGGGATAGTGGAACTGCTACTTTTTATGTTGTTGAGCCTTAGTTGATAGACAAGTAGTTATTGAGGTTTACTTGGATGATGCATGTGCACTGAGCATGTTTTACTTTTCCACATAGGACTGTGAGAGCCTAGTGTAGTAAACCATAGGGAGAATTGACGTAAGGGCTTATCCAGAGTGTCTTTTAATAATGATGTGAGACCACAGGGGGAATTGACGTTGGGTGCTTCCTCAAAGAGTCTGTAGATCCTCGACGTGGGGAACAGGGGGAATTGACGTTGAGTGCTTCCCCAGAGATCCTTTAGCATGATACGAGACTATAGGGGGAATTGACGGTGAGTGATTCCCCAGAGAGTCTGCTTAATTTCATAGTTGAACCAGAAAGGTGAGACTGTGTGTGCCTCCTAGAGGGTTGATAGTACTTATAGGTTGAACCATAGGGGTTAGGCTGTGAGAGATACCCAGAGGGTTACCTATTTCTTCTTTGTTGTTGGCTGCTTACTGGTGTACTTTACTTGTTAGAACTGTGGATTGTAGCTGCTTGTGCTTTCCTGTTTACTTCTTCTTGTTTATTTACTACCATGTATTAATTGAATATTAGTCACAAATATTTGGGTGATTCCCTACTGGTATTTTATCTCACACCCTATTTGGGCCATGCTTTTGGGCCCAAGAAGACTATGTTACTGCAGGTATAGATAAGGGCAAGTGCCCTTCTACTTCAGGTTCTTGATTTCACTGGAGCTGGGGAGTATGGGACCGAGCCGTGGCTCACGATGCTGAGGAGATTTCTTTGTTTTCTTTTGCACTTGGTTTCAGTTGTATTTCAGCACGTTGTTTTGGTTTCTTCTTTCCTTAGATATTGTACCTGCTACATCATTATCATCATTACTATATGTATTCATTGCTTCTGCTGTTTGGTTTCAGTTGTTATGTATGTTGTTATTGCTTCCGCTCTTGATTTTTGTCTTCCTTACCTTGTATACTTTACTGAATGAGGGCATAGTTTCCCCACCGACTCACCAAGGCCCTAGCTGCTAGTCGTTAGCCTCTGTAATTTGGGAAAAGCGCTTGAGGTCATGTGGCGAACCGGGTACGAGGCACCAGTGGAGGGGCTCCGGATTCGGGTCGTTACAAAGTGGTATCAGAGGAGTTCTTTTCTCTTGCCTTTACTGTTTGGAGACATTATCCAGGGATAGGATGGATTCGGTACTTGGCATTAAGTTGTGCTCAGGAGTAGCTAACCCGTGTACAGGGAAGAACCATACTACCTCGTTAATTGCAGTTTACTGATTTTGAGGTTTTATAGTTGACCTGATTTCACCTAGAGTGATTCACATGGCTTGTGCTATTACTATTTTGATATTGTGGTTCTATTTCTGTTGAAACCCAATGAGATGAGGGTATGTCGTCTCATGCATCACATAGGCACTTGTAGAAATCACATGCCATGCATTCTTGCCATGCCATCTAGGGTGCATTAGCGATTTCATGCTGTTGTGATAGATTTTGTGTATATTATGCATGCTGTTGTGATAGATTCTTGATAGATTCTCTGTTGTCATGTTAGAAAACTATTTTTTTGGTTCTTTTCTTAAAGTGAATGCCAAATTTTGGTTCTTGAGGTGTTATGGGCCCTCACGGATCGAAACTTGGTACCTTTTTCACCTTGTTTTTAGTGTTTCTGGAATTCTGTGCAGTTTCTGAGATACTGCCCAGAAAAACCCAGAATACACGGCGTGTACTTTTTGTATACACGACGTGTAGTTTTCAGGCCGTGTCACAGACCGTGTGGGAAGAACACGGTGTCATGAAAGTTACCCCAGGAACACGCCATGTATGGTAGGTACACGCCATGTGAGTTCAGAGCCGTGTACCCGGGCATGTCACTAACAACACGGGTCGGGGAAGCTCGGGTAGAACACGCCGTGTAGTCCTGTCCAGGTACTCGGCCGTGTCAAGAATAAAACGGTCCATCTTTACATTCTTTTCCACACACCGTGTTTGTTCGGAACACGCCGTGTAGTCGTGTCCAGGTACCCGGCCGTGTCACGAACAACATGGGATGGTGTCACCTTCGCCTATACACACCGTGTTTGTTCGGAGCACACTGTGTAAGGTTCAGCCGTGTAGACGGTCGTGTGCTTAACAAAACGGGCTGCTAAAGCCTTGTCTAGTACACACTGTGTTTGTTTTGAACACGCTATGTAGTCTCGGGTTAAGTCGGACCGTGTGGGTTAGCCGTGTAAAGAGACTCAGGCAGGGGACTAGATTTCTTGTATATGTTGTGTGTTGGGGTCAGCACATCGTGTAGTTTGAGGTATTACACGACTTGTAGGGCAAGAGTACACGCCCATGTCAGTGGCTTAAGAATACATGTCGTGTAGTTTTTATACATGCTGTGTAGTCATGTTTTGCAATCTTTTGTGTTTTTCTTCCCCTGTTCCCATTTTGTACTCTTGTGTTTCTGTCCTTGCTTCTCTGTTGCTACTGTGGAGAGCGTTGGGCTCTGTGTCTTCTCTTCTGCCGACTCGTTGACACTAGACACACCTTTGGGGACGAGGACATCTAGTGTACACCAGGGTAGAGAGTGCCCTCTTGAGGTTGCAGGGTATCGTTTCTTATGGGATCTATATGTCCTAGAGATAACAGGCTATGATGTCATTCTCAGTATGGACTGGTTGGTTCCCTTCCAGGCAGTCATCGACTGTTATCATCGCAGGGTGAGTTTCATTTCACCAGAGCGTGAATATTTTATTCATCGAGGTGAATGGGATGTTCAGCCGAGTCGGGCGGGACTCAAGCATCTTGGGCTAGGAGGGGTGACGGCCCAGATTGCTAGGCTTTATCTAGATGATCAGGGGACTCCACATTTGGACTTTCCTCCAGTGGTGGATCGCTTCAGGGATGTCTTTCCAGAGGACTTTTCAGGTTTGCCTCCGGAGCGTGAGGTAGACTTCTCTATTGAGCTCATGCCAGGAGCAGCACCGGTGTCTATTCCTCCCTATAGGATGGCCATACCTCAGTTGCAGGAGCTCAAGAAGTAGTTGGAGGAGCTACAGGCTACGGGTTTCATCCGACCCAGTACTTCTCCTTGGGGTTCGCCTGTTCTGTTTTCGAAGAAGGTAGACGGTACCCTTCGGCTTTGTGTGGATTATCGGAAGCAGAACCCGTTGACGGTCAAGAATTGATATAAGGCCCCAACCTTAAACCTTACTTAATCTTGAGCTACTTCAAGATTACACATTGAGGATCTTTTCAGGTTTAGAGTTTTAGAGAATTAGATCATAAAACATGCATTACATTCCACATTTAAACAAAGTGGATACATAAAAGATAGTATTCATTTTTCCCATCAACAGAATCATATTTAAAATAAAAAATGGATTCTTTCTTGACACTTCCTTGACACTATCATCATATCATGTACCTTTCCCTTGACCTGTGAAAAACATTTCAAAAACTTGGGATGAGCATAAAAATCTCAGTAAGGTATATAAAAATATGGAAAGGAAACATGAGTACATATATACATAAGAATGAAATCATAATTTACCCATAAAACATAAGCACTTTAACATACCTCATCAAATCATGAATAAATCATAAAAATCATAATACATAAAGGTAACTTGAGGCATTCATAACATTCTTACGTAGGGAGTAACCCTCTTGGTTACGTTTGGAATACCCATCACAGTATATTCCCTAAATCTCTTCGGAGAAACCTCAACGTTTAACCCCTTCACGTTACCCAATGCATTGGAGAGCTATATCGGGCTCACCCGCCCTTAGTTTATCACGGAACCACCCATCTTCATAAACAATTCCCAAGAACCATAACATAATCGTATCACATAAAACATGCATAAAGGAAACATAACATTTCCACTTTTCAATCACAAGATATCAATACAACTCATTGATATAAAAACATTATGAAAACCATTTTCAATACCAAAATAAAAGAAAAGTAAAACATGGTATTTATTTTTCTTTTAAAAAAAAGGTATGGCTTGTAGAGGAAGCCGAAACTCAAATAATGGTCACGGCAGCGGAGAAGTCATTGTCGCCGCATACGTACGACAAAAACATTCCCTTTTGTCATTTAGTAAAACGCTTCGTATAAAAAAAGATTCCTTTTTTATAAACATAAAATTCAAATGGGTTTATACACCATATAAAAGAAGGTTGTGTATAAAACAAAATATTCCTCAATGAAAGGAGATTGAGACGAAGTCCCATACCTCGGGTCCGACTTGACTCGATCGTTATTTAACCTCCTGAATAATAAACTTGAGTTAATATCTACTTTATTGAGAACCTTTTTCAAGTTCATTATTCCTTTTATATCACTTATTACCATTTCATGAACACTATGTAATTATTTAAGTTAATAACGGTCGTTTTAACGATCATTGGTACTTGAGTCAAAAATAAACTCTTTATAATTACAAGTTGTTCATGTATCCATTATATCCAGAGTTATACTCATGATGTAGATATCATATATATCATATATATTCAGTATATACATGCATTTATAATATTACATAACGTTTAGAGGTAAGAAATGAAATGTAGCGTTCATGGAGACGGTAAGCCGTACGTACGCATGAATGCTACTTTAATTTCTATTTCATATTTTATGGAATGGAATCATAATGATATAAAGGTATATTATAATTATAGTATAATATAATATATAAAATCATTAATTACATCCTTTATAAGTCCCACATATGGCATTAATGAATCAAATCACTTTGAGGGGGCGGTAGTCCGCACTTCCTAAAATGAAGATATTGCGTTTACCCATAATGGAAACCATAAAGGTATGTCATAAATGAAAAATACAGAAGCTTAATTAAAACATAAACATATTATATATCATATATAAATATAGTGTCATCTTAATGGCCACCTTTGAAGGTGTTAAAAGAATATTGAACAATCATCGTTTCGTGAGGCAGAAATTCTCCATCCACAGAAACAGTATGTTCTTTAACCATTAGATGTAGGTGTGTGTATGTGTAGCTCGAATCCTTCTTATAAAAACATCCTAGTATATGGAAGATACTGGTTTTGTTACAAAAGAAATGAATAAAAAGAGTTTAGGGGGTTGGAGAAGCAAAATAAAACATAAGAACAGAAGAGAAGACACTACCTTTAAATCGGGTAACTCTTTTTGATTTGAGCTCAAAGGCTTCCTTGGGAAGACTTCTGCCCAAAGTGAGGCTTCTAAGAGTTAGATAGGTATGTGGAGAGACAAAATGGTCAGGGGTTGTCCGAGGCAAAGTCTTGAGTGATGTGGGTAAAGAGGTTGAGGTGGTGGCCTTTTATAAGAGGAGAGGAGGGGCACTCTTGGAAAGTTACAAAATGTTACTTTATTTTCAAATGAGTTTCGGATTTTAAAGGTCCCACATTGATGTATTTCGAGGATAAGGTGATAAGGGTTCTAAATATAATCATCCAATAGGTCTTTGACAAGTGTAGGTCTTAGATTTTACATCATCTTTTTATTTTATTTAAATCTTTAAATAATGAGGTAATCGATGCATCATCATGATGTCATAAATAATTTAATTTATTTAATGTCTAAAAATTATAAAAAAAATACTATAATGTATTAAATATTTTTATATTTCCAATGATTATTTATAGTCAAAATTTGGACTTTTATAACCCCATTTAAAAATTGTTTTAGTAAAACAACTCATGTTTGTGTCATTTTTACTTTTACATTAAATAAAAAGTTATTGATGTCATTTTCCTACCAAAGTGGCTCCATGGGGTCCCCAAGTTGACCCATGGATTTTCTTGGTCGGCCATGACACATCCAATAAGGGTAGGACATGTGTCCAGGTCATTTCATATTATTAAAACATTATTTTTACATTAAACTACACTAATTACCTCTAATCATGATTAAAAACTTAAAAGTTACTATTCACCAAAAAATTATTTTAATCCCATTAAACCACATTTTACTTCTTAATGACAACCATGTATGTCGGATTTTTTAAATTCAAAACACAGAGGTGGTAAAATTTCATTTAAACGAAAAATCAGTTTTTAAGTACCACTTAGTGGTTTCACTATTCATCAAAAATTGAAGTTTTTCAGAAAAATACCAAAACTTCACCCTAATCTATATTAGATATTCCAAATTCAAAAATGATGTCTATTTTAAAAATTTCAAAATATATAAGTTACATTAATTAATTTAATAATTAATTCCCGCTGTCAGAGCAAATAGCGTGTTTTTATGAAACAATAAGTATCAAAAGATTGACACTAGTTTAAGTCCAATTTCAAAGTGAAATTAATTCCAACGACCACTATTGGATTAAATGGTAAAAATATATTCAAATTGAACTTTAAAACCAATTCAAATGATAATCTAATCATATAAATAAATTAGATTAAAAAGTGGTTTTGAATTAAAATACAACATTTTTCACTATTCATTAAAAAAATGAACTTTATTGGAAAAATACCAAAAATTTACCCAAAGTAAATTTCAATGTCCCAATCATAAAGAATAAGTTTATTTCAACAAATATAGCTTATAAAATTGTCAAAAGATAGATTTAAAAATGGTTTGCCATCAAAAGGTAGTAAAACAATCTTTTAAAAATATTAGTGTATTTCATGCTTAAGATTGGATTTATTCTCATTTTAAGCCTCTAAAACACTATCTAATTCATTAATAGACATAGATAAAAAAAATATCTATTATTAATTACTTACTTGGGATGTTACATACTTCCCCCCTTTAGAAAATTGTGTCCCCTCAATTTATTTACTTATCGAATAAGTGGGGGTATTTAGCCCTCATTGCATTTCCAGATTCTCATGTTGCCTCTTCAATCATGTGGTTTTTCCACAAAACCTTTACCTGATGAATCACCTTATTCCGTAACACTTGCTCCCTATGGTCAAGAATCTGTACCGGTTGTTCCTCATAAGATAGGTTCTCTTCCAGCTGAACTACCTCTGGACTCAAAACATGAGATGGATCTAGAATATACTTTCTCAACATCGAAACATGAAAAAAATTGTGTACCTGAGATAAACTCGGAGGTAAAGCCACTCGGTAAGCAACTGATCCAACTTTCTCCAGAATTTCATATGGTCCAATGAACCTTGTACTCAGCTTTTCTTTCTTACCAAATCGCATCACACTTTTCCATGGTGAGACTTTGAGAAAAACATGATCACCTACCTCAAAAGATAGATCCTTCTTCTGGTTATCCACATAACTCTTCTGTCTGCTCTGAGTTGTTCTCATGTGTTTCTGTATCAGCTGAACTTTTTCTTCCAACTCTTCTACCAATTCTGGTCCCATAAACTTCCTTTCACCCACTTCATCCTAGAAAGCTGGAGTTCGACACCGCTTCCCATATAATGCCTCAAATGGTGCCATCTGTATACTGGAATGAAAACTGTTATTATATGAAAATTCAACCAAAGAAAGATGTTGGTCCCAACTTCCCTAATAATCCATCGAACAAGCATGTAGCATATCCTTCAAAGTCTGGATTGTTCGTTTTGACTGCCCATCTGATTAAGGATGAAAAGTTGTACTAAAATTTAATTCAGTACCCAACGACTTCTGAAGGCCTTTCCAAAAGTTAGAAGTGAACCTCAGATCACGGTCAGATACAATGGAGTGAGGAACTCCATGTAACCTGACTATCTCTTTAAGATACAAACGGGAAAGTTGATCTAGGGAAAAAGTATCTCGTATGGCAAGGAAATGAGCATATTTAGTCAAGCGATCAACAATAACCCAGATTTCATTATTACCTCGAGGTGTCTTCGACAATCCCACAACGAAGTCCATGGATATATTCTCCCATTTCCACTCTGGTACTGGTAAAGGCTGAAGCATCCCTTGCAGTAACTGCCGCTCTGCTTTAACCTATTGACAAGTCAAACACTTCACAGTAAAATCAGCAATATCTCTTTTCATTCCATCCCACCAGTAATACTTCCGCAGATCTCTGTACATCTTAGTACTGCCAGGATGAACTGAAAATGGAGAACTATGAGCTTCACATAACAACTCTCTCTTCAACTGTGAATCACAAGGCACACACAATCTCTTCCCAAATCTCAAAACACAATCATTATCAATGATGAATTCAGGCAACTTACCCTTCTGAACCAGCTCTACCTTTTTCTGTAACTCGCTGTCTTACTTCTGTGCTTGCTTGATTCTGTATGATAGAGAAGATTTCACTGATACCTGAAACAAAACAGAAGAACATCCTGCACCAACAACTTCTATGCCAAAGTTCATCAAATCCTTAACCAAAGTATCACGTTCCAAATGCAACATTGTTAATGAAGCATTACTTTTTAGACTCAAAGCATTAGCCACTTTATTTTCTTTTCCCGGATGGTAATTAATTATACAATCATAATCCTTGATTAATTCTAGCTATCTCCTATGTCTCATGTTCAATTATTTCTAAGTGAATATATACTTTAAACTTTTGTGATCGGTATATATTTCACACTTTACTCCATACAAATGATGCCTCTAAATTTTTAAAGCGAAAACAACAACAGCTAATTCCAAATCATGTGTAGGGTAATTTACCTCATGAGTTTTCAACTGTCGTGAAGCATAAGCAATTACCTGATCATTCTGCATTAGGACGCAACCAAGTCCTTTCAATGAAGCATCACTATAGATAAAAAACTCACCATTCCTGGAAGGTAGTTCCAAAACTGGAGCATTCACCAATCTTCTTTTCAGTTCCTGAAAACAATCATCACATTCTTTTGTCCAGATAAACTTAACACCCTTCCGAGTTAGCTTAGTCATTGGACTAGATAACTGTGAAAAATTTCTAACAAACCTTCGGTAATAGCCTGTCAAACCAAGGAAGCTACGAATCTCAGTTACATTTGTGGGTCTTGGCCATTCTTCAACAACCTTTGTTTTTGCAGGATCAACAGTTATCCCATCTTTAGAAACAATGTGACTAAGGAAAGAAATTTGTTGCAACCAAAACTCACACTTGCTGAATTTCCCATAAAATTTCTTTTCTTTTAAGGTTTTCAAAATAACCCTTAAATGACTTTCATGATCCTCTTTACTTTTAGAAAACACCAAAATATCATCAATAAACAAAACCACCATTTATCACCTGAATCAATTGAGCCATCACTGCAACAAACTGTTCAATTCTGACTCTGACCATCTTGGGTTTCTGATTTGGAAGTTCATTTCCCTAAGTATGCCTTCCCAGAAAATCTACTCTGTTTCCTCTACAAAAAACCATTCTTAACAAACATGTCTTAGATGAAGCAACATGGTAACCTTCAAATGCTATATCATTTCAATTTGACCATAAAAAAAATATTTTTGGATAATCATTTAATAGAATTCTAACTCCTAAAGTTATCTAAACCGACCTCTGATACCAACTATAAGGCCCCAGCCTTAAACCTTACTTAATATTGAGCTACTTCAAGATTACACATTGAGGATCTTTTCAGGTTTAGAGTTTTAGAGAATTAGATCATAAAACATGCATTACATTCCACATTTAAACAAAGTGGATACATAAAAGATAGTATTCATTTTCCCATCAACGGAATCATATTTAAAATAAAACATGGATTCTTTCTTGACACTTCCTTGACACTATCATCATATCATGTACCTTTCCCTTGACCTGTGAAAAACATTTCAAAAACTTGGGATGAGAATAAAAAGCTCAGTAAGGGATATAAAAATATGGAAAGGAAACATGAGTACATATATACATAAGAATGAAATCATACTTTACCCATAAAACATAAGCACTTTAACATACCTCATCAAATCATGAATAAATCATAGAAATCATAAGACATAAAGGTAACTTTAGGCATTCATAACATTCTTACGTAGGGAGTAACCCTCATGGTTACATTTGGAATACCCATCACAGTTTATTCCCTAAATCTCTTCGGAGAAACCTCAACGTTTAACCCCTTCGCATTACCCAATGCATTGGAGAGCTATATCGAGCTCACCCGCCCTTAGTTTATCATGGAACCACCCGTCTTCATAAACAATTCCCAAGAACCATAACATAATTGTATCACATAAAACATGCATAAAGGAAACATAACATTTCCACTTTTCAATCACAATATATCAATACAATGCATTGATATAAAAACATTATGAAAACCATTTTCAATACCAAAATAAAAGAAAAGTAAAACATGGTATTTATTTTTCTTTTAAAAAAAGGTATGGCTTGTAGAGGAAGCCGAAACTCAAATAATGGTCACGGTGGCGGACAAGTCGTTGTCGCTGCATACGTATGACAAAAGCATTCCCTTTTTTTGTTTAGTAAAACGCTTAGTATAAAAAAATATTCCTTTTTTATAAATGTAAAACTAAAAGGGGTTTATACACCGTATAAAAGAAGGTTGTGTATAAAACAAAATATGCCTCAATGAAAGGAGATTGAGACGAAGTCCCATACCTCGGGTCCGACTTGACTCGATCGTTTTTTAACCTCCTGAATAATAAATTTTAGTTAATCTCTAATTTCTTGAGAACCTTTTTCAAGTTAATTATTCCTTTTATATCACTTATTACCATGTCATGAACACTATGTAATTATTTAAGTTAATAACGGTCGTTTTAACGATCATTGGTACTTGAGTCAAAAATAAACTCTTTATAATTACAAGTTGTTCATGTATCCATTATATCCAGAGTTATACGCATGATGTAGATATCATATATATCATATATATCCAGTATATACATTCATTTATAATATTACATAACGTTTAGAGGTAAGAAATGAAATGCACCGTTCTTGGAGACGGTAAGCCGTACGTACGCATTAACGCTACTTTCATTTCTATTTCGTATTTTATGGAATGGAATCATAATGATATAAAGGTATATTATAATTCCAGTATAATATCATATATAAAATCATTAATTACATCCTTTATACGTCCCACATATGGCATTAACGAATCAAATCACTTTGAGGGGGCGGTAGTCCGCACTTCCTAAAATGAAGATATCGCGTTTACCCATAATGGAAACCATAAAGGTATGCCATAAATGAAAAATACAGAAGCTTAAGTAAAACATAAACATATTATATATCATATATAAATATATTTTCATCTTAATGGCCACCTTTGAATGTGTTAAAAGAATATTGAACAATCATCGTTTCGTGAGGCAGAAATTCGCCATCCACGGAAACAGTATGTTCTTTAACCATTAGATGTAGGTGTGTGTATGTGTAGCTCTAATACTTATTATAACAACATCCTAGTATATGTAATATACTGGTGTTGTTACAAAATAAATGAATAAAAATATTTTAGGGGGTTGGAGAAGCAAAATAAAACATAAGAACAGAAGAGAAGACACTACCTTTAAATCGGGTAACTCTTTTTGATTTGAGCTCAAAGGCTTCCTTGGGAAGACTTCTGCACAAAGTGAGGCTTCTAAGAGTTAAAGATGGATTTGGAGAGACAAAATGGGCAGGGTTTGGCTGAGAAAAAGGCTTGAGAGGTTTGGGTAAATAGGTAGAGGTGGGGGCCTTTTATAAGAGGAGATGAGGGGCACTCTTGGAAAGTTACAAAATGTTACTTTATTTTCAAATGAGTTTCAGATTTTAAAGGTCCCACATTGATGTATTTCTAGGATAAGGTGATAAGGGTTTGAAATATAATCATCCAATAGGTATTTGACATGTGTAGGTCTTAGATTTTACATTATCTTTTTATTTTATTTAAATCTTTAAATAATGAGGTAATCGCTGCATCATCATGATGTCATAAATAATTTAATTTATTTAATGTCTAAAAATTATAAAAAAAAATACTATGATGTATGAAATCTTTTTATCTTTCCAATTATTATTTATAGTCAAAAATCGGACTTGTATAACCCCATCTAAAAATTGTTTTAGTAAAACAACTCATGTTTGTGTCATTTTTACTTTTACATTAAATAAAAAGTTATTAATGTCATTTTCCTACCAAAGTGGCTCCATGGGGTCCCCAAGTTGACCCATGGATTTTCTTGGTCGGCCATGACACATCCAATAAGGTTAGGACATGTGTACAGGTCATTTCATATTATTAAAACATTATTTTTACCTTAAACTACACTAATTACCTCTAATCGCGATTAAAAACTTAAAAGTTACTATTCACCAAAAAATTATTTTAATCCCACTAAACCACATTTTACTTATTAATGACAACCATGTATGTCAGATTTTTGAAATTCAAAACACAGAGGTGGTAAAATTTCATTTAAACGAAAAATCAGTTTTTAAGTACCACTTAGTGGTTTCACTATTCATCAAAAATTGAAGTTTTTCAGAAAAATACCAAAACTTCACCCTAAGATATATTTGATATTCAGAATAAAAAAAATGATTTCTATTTTAAAAAATTCAAAATATATAAGTTACGTTAATTAATTTAATAATTAATTCCCGCTGTCAGAGCAAATAGCGTGTTTTTATGAAACAATAAGTATCAAAAGATTGACACTAGTTTAAGTCCAATTTCAAAGTGAAATTAATTCCAATGACCACTATTGGATTAAATGGTAAAAATATATTCAAATTGAACTTTGAAACCAATTCAAAAGATAATCTAATCATATAAATAAATTATATTAAAAAGTGGTTTTGAATTAAAATACAACATTTTTCACTATTCATTAAAAAATGAACTTTATCGAAAAAATGCCAAAAATTTACCCAAAGTAAATTTAAATGTCCCAATCATAAAGAATAAGTTTATTTCAACAAATATATCTTATAAAATTTTCAAAAGATATATTTAAAAATGGTTTGCCATCAAAAGGCAGTAAAACAATCTTTTAAAAATATTAGTGTATTCCATGATTAAGATTGGATTTATTCTCATTTTAAGCCTCTAAAACACTATCTAATTCATTAATAGACATAGATAAAAAATTATCTATTATTCATTACTTACTTGGGATGTTATAACTGATACCTCTTGCCGAGGATTGATGACCTCTTTGATCAGCTTCGAGGAGCCCAGGTGTTCTCGAAGATCGACTTAAGGTCCGGTTATCATCAGCTACGCATTAGACCATCAGATATACCTCTGACAGCCTTCAGGAGCAGGTACGGCCTTTACGAGTATACAGTCATGCCGTTCGGTCTCACGAACTCACCTGCAGTTTTCATGGCACTGATGAACTGAGTGTCCCATCCTTACTTGGACTCCTTCTTCGTGGTCTTCATGGACGATATCTTGGTGTACTCTCACACTCGACACGACCATGCCACACATCTTGAGATCATTCTGAGTACACTAAGAGAGCATCGTCTTTATGCTAAACTCTCGAAGTGCCACTTCTGGATGGATCAGATTCACTTCTTGGGTCACATCATCTCAAAGGTAGGAGTGTCAGTGGACCCAGAGAAAGTGAGAGCTGTAGTTTCCTGGGAGCAGCCGAAGAACGTCTTTGAGGTACGGAGCTTCCTAGGGCTGGCTGGATACCACTGACGCTTCATTCGGTACTTTTCTCATCTAGAAACACCTTTGACAGGTCTGACCAATAAGGGGGGCGAAGTTCTTATGGTCAGATTCTTGTGAGTCAGCCTTTCAGGAGCTGAAAGGGAGGTTGACGTCGGCACTGATATTAGTCTTGCCAGATCCAGGAAAAAACTATACAGTCTACTATGATGCTTCAGGTATCGGGCTAGGAGTTGTGCTTATGTAGGGAGATGGAGTCGTTGCGTACGGGTATCGGCAGTTGAGGACACATGAGAGGAACTACCCTACGCACGATCAGGAGTTGGCAGTTGTTGTTTATTCCTTGCGCTGTTGGAGACACTATCTTCTGGGAGAGCATTTTGTGGTCTTCACTGACCACAAGAGTCTCAAGTATATCTTCACTCAGCATGATCTGAATCCGAGGCAGCGCAGGTGGGTCGAGTATCTTCAGTCTTTTGATTTCGAGCTTGCCTATACGCTGGGAAAGGGAAACACCGTGGAAGATGCGTTGAGTAGGAGAACTCGGATTCAGGCAGTTTAGGAGGCCAATAGTGAGTGGCAGTTGATGGCTCTGTTCTCTGAGATGCATTTGGAGGTGCACGACAGACGGGGACAGACTTTTCTATCTTCTGTAGCTGTTACCTCCACGCTACTTGATCGGGTACGGATGAGGCAGCTATCAGACTCAGAAGGCTTAGTCCTGCAGGAGAGTGTGTCAGGAGAGGACCCTCTTCCTGGATGGACAGTGGGTGAGGATGAGATCTTGCATTTCTAGGGACCCGTATGGGTGCCAGCAGACATACGCAAGGAGCTGATGCGGGATTTTCATTCCTCAGTTTGGGCAGTTCATCCTGGCATCACCAAGATGTATTAGGTGTTGTACCCCACACTCTTTGATTTTCATGATCACAATCACTTTCATATGTGTTTAACTTTGTTTTTAAGTGTTGTGGATGATAGGCAATTGATTGCCAAAAGATTGGCCCAAGAAAGGACAAGGAATGGACTGAAACTCAGTCCACCGGCCAACCGGTGTGATAACACCGGCCAGCCGGTGGACCTGGCAGAGGCATTGCCCACTGCCAGGCTCCACCGGTCAGCCGGTGGCTTGACCACCGGCCAGCCGGTGGCATCCAGTCAATAGTGTGAGCTTCTGTCTTGCCACCGGCCAGCCGGTGGCTCCTCCACCGGTCGACCGGTGGAGCCTGGACCAGAATTCTCAGCCACTGTCAAGGCACCGGTCAGCCGGTGGACCTGTACCGGCCAGCCGGTAGCCCTGGTCAAACTAGCCGTTGGCTTTGACCAGTCAACTCCAAAAGCCTCCCAACGGCTCCGAAGCCTTTTCCAACGGCTCCAAAGCCCTCCAACGGATACTTGAAGGTTCCTAGCCTATAAATAAAGGCCTAGGAAGCCCCGGAACTCAACCCAAGCCACCGGACACATTGTTGATCATTTTGGCGAACCTCCGGCGCTCCACCTTCAAGGATACTCAAGTGCTCCAACCAATTTCCAATCCAAGGAGCATCTCAAGAAGCTTGGGAAAGCACGCTACATCAACTCCACAATCCCTTGGCGCCCAAGTCTTCCTCAATTACGGTTTTTCATTTATTATTTATTTTGAGCTTAAAATTGGGTTTGTGCCTACAAACCCCAACCTTCTCTCATCCCTCTTTCTTTTGGGTTTCACATCACCATTAAGGTGTGAATAGGTTTCTTCAAGCCTTTCCTTTTAAAAGGCTTGTGTCATCGGTGAGCTAGCCTTCACCCGTTAAAAAGGCTAGTGGGTTCTTACTAAACCATTAAAAGTAAGTGGGTTCTTGCTTAACCAATAAAAGCAAGCTGTAATAGGTCCTAGTGCTACCTCAAAGCCTAGTGGGTTTCTTGCTAAAACCATTGAAAAGCAAGCAGTAGGAATCTCTCAACAGTTGAGTTGGGAGCGGAGACGTAGGCCGGGTTTTGGCCGAACTCCGTTATCAATTTCTTGTGTCTTGCCTTCTTTTATTTCCGCTGCATTTCAACTTTGATTTTTAAATTGTTAATTAATTTTAAAAAGGAAATTCACCCCCTCTTGCCATCATTCCCTCGTTTGTTCCGACCCAACAATTGGTATTAGAGGACGTATTTGAATAATTCCCTAACCGGTTTCAAATTAAAGATCCTATTTTTTTGATGGCTTCTACCGCTTCTTCCTCTCAATCCCCCGAAGGTTTTTCTTTGGATCGTGCTCCATTCTTTGATGGAGCCGATTATTCTTTTTGGAAAACCCGCATGACCACTTTTCTTAAAAGCATTGGTTATCCTATTTTTAAAATTGTCATGCATGGTTTCACCCTTTCTTCTCCCGATGAATCTAAATGGACCCCCGCCGACATTGCAAATTTCGAGCTTGATGGCAAAGCCATGAACGCTCTACATTGCGGCCTTGACCGAAATGTTTTTAATTGCATTTCTACTTGCCCATCTTCTCATGATATCTGGAATCTTTTAGAGCTAACCCATGAAGGTACTAGCAAGGCTCCAAAGCAAGAACCCGCTCAAAAGCAGGAACCCGATGCAAAATCCGTACCCGCTTGCCCACTTCACAAGAAAAGGGCCAAGAAGAAGAAGAAGAAGGCTTTAAAGAAAACTTGGAGTGATAGCTCCTCCTTCTCTTCTTTCACCTCGAGCGACAATGGTAATAATTGCCTAATGGCAAAACATGAGGTATCTTCCTCCTCTTCTTCCTCATCATCCTCTTGTTCTTCAAATTCAAATTCATTTAATCATCTTTCTTATGAAGAACTCCAACATGTTAGAGACCAACTTGAAAATGGTTTTCATAAACTTTCTTCAAAATTTGTCGCTTTGAAAAAGTCTTTCAAAAAACTCTCCTCCGAAAAAGAACAACTTCTCAAAGAGAAGGAGGAGATGTCCCTCAAAATCCAAAATTTCCCAAATGTTGATTCTATGGAATCAACCATCAAAGACCTAAGGGAAACCCTAGCTAAGTTCACCCGAGGGGAACAAAATTTGAACAATCTCCTAGGTTCCCAACAAATTTCTAGAACCACCAATGGACTTGGCTATTCCAATATAGCTTCCTCCTCCCATGCACCCATTGTTTTTGTAAGGGGGAGCTCTAGTTTTAAATTTTGCAATTATTGTAAAAAACCCGGGCACCTTATTTATGAATGTAATTGTAAAAATGCCCGTTATGGTAGGCCCAAATCTATTTTTTATTCGGATGAATTTTATAGGAGAAGACCCGCCATGAGACAAGTATGGATTGAAAAATCCCTTCTAGCGAGTCTCTCCGGGCCTAAAATTGTCTCTTTTCAAAATCCCGCTCCCCGGTGATTTATTGTTTTTATTTAGGGGGAGTTAGGATTGTTTAAGCTTTTCAATTTCAAATTTTTTCAAACTTTCAATTTCAACTTTTGGTTTCAAATTTCAAATTTCAATTTTTGATTTCAAAACATTCAATTCAAACTGTTATTCAATTTTTCATTCAATTTTTCAATTCAATTTTTGATTCAAAACTTTCAATTCAAATTTCAAATTTCATTTGGTTTAAAAAATCTCTATCTTGTTTTTCAAAGTAATCCCTCAATCAAGTTTTATGCCCCATTCTATTTTGATAATCACAAAGGGGGAGAAATTTCTTGATTGATTGGGGGAGAATCTTTTCTCTCATGCTTAGTATTTATTTTCAATTTATCATTTAGGCATGCCTTTCTTTTAAGTTTTTACATTGCTTTGATAAGTGATTGTGATCATCAAAATAGGGGGAGATTGTTGTACCCCACACTCTTTGATTTTCATGATCACAATCACTTTCATATGTGTTTAACTTTGTTTTTAAGTGTTGTGGATGATAGGCAATTGATTGCCAAAAGATTGGCCCAAGAAAGGACAAGGAATGGACTGAAACTCAGTCCACCGGCCAACCGGTGTGATAACACCGGCCAGCCGGTGGACCTGGCAGAGGCATTGCCCACTGCCAGGCTCCACCGGTCAGCCGGTGGCTTGACCACCGGCCAGCCGGTGGCATCCAGTCAATAGTGTGAGCTTCTGTCTTGCCACCGGCCAGCCGGTGGCTCCTCCACCGGTCGACCGGTGGAGCCTGGACCAGAATTCTCAGCCACTGTCAAGGCACCGGTCAGCCGGTGGACCTGTACCGGCCAGCCGGTAGCCCTGGTCAAACTAGCCGTTGGCTTTGACCAGTCAACTCCAAAAGCCTCCCAACGGCTCCGAAGCCTTTTCCAACGGCTCCAAAGCCCTCCAACGGATACTTGAAGGTTCCTAGCCTATAAATAAAGGCCTAGGAAGCCCCGGAACTCAACCCAAGCCACCGGACACATTGTTGATCATTTTGGCGAACCTCCGGCGCTCCACCTTCAAGGATACTCAAGTGCTCCAACCAATTTCCAATCCAAGGAGCATCTCAAGAAGCTTGGGAAAGCACGCTACATCAACTCCACAATCCCTTGGCGCCCAAGTCTTCCTCAATTACGGTTTTTCATTTATTATTTATTTTGAGCTTAAAATTGGGTTTGTGCCTACAAACCCCAACCTTCTCTCATCCCTCTTTCTTTTGGGTTTCACATCACCATTAAGGTGTGAATAGGTTTCTTCAAGCCTTTCCTTTTAAAAGGCTTGTGTCATCGGTGAGCTAGCCTTCACCCGTTAAAAAGGCTAGTGGGTTCTTACTAAACCATTAAAAGTAAGTGGGTTCTTGCTTAACCAATAAAAGCAAGCTGTAATAGGTCCTAGTGCTACCTCAAAGCCTAGTGGGTTTCTTGCTAAAACCATTGAAAAGCAAGCGGTAGGAATCTCTCAACAGTTGAGTTGGGAGCGGAGACGTAGGCCGGGTTTTGGCCGAACTCCGTTATCAATTTCTTGTGTCTTGCCTTCTTTTATTTCCGCTGCATTTCAACTTTGATTTTTAAATTGTTAATTAATTTTAAAAAGGCAATTCACCCCCTCTTGCCATCATTCCCTCGTTTGTTCCGACCCAACATTAGGATCTTCATCACCAGTATTGGTGGCCAGGTATGAATAAGGATGTTGCTAGTTTTGTCATGAGATGTTCTCCTTGTCAACAGGTGAAAGCAGAGCATCAGCAACTAGCGGGGATTCTGCAGCAGTTACCCATTCCAGAGTGGAAGTGGAATGACGTCGCGATGGACTTCGTGACTGGGTTGCCGAGATCGCCTCGGAGAAATGATGTTGTTTGGGTTGTTGTCGACAGGCCTACGAATGTTGCTCACTTCTTTCCGATCAAGGAGACCTTCAGTGTCGATGATCTGGGATGACTTTACATCAAAGATATTGTTCGTCTTCATGGAGTTCCACGCTCTATTGTTTCAGATAGAGATGCGCGCTTTACCTCTCGGTTATGGCAGGGACTTCAGAAGGCCTTGGTACACATGTACTTTTGAGTATAGCATACCATCCCCAGACTGATTTCCAGTCCGAGTGCACCATCCATGTGCTTGAGGATATGCTCCGGGCTTACATCCTTGACTTTGGAAGTTCTTGGGAGAAGCATATTCCTCTAGTGGAGTTCGCCTACAACAACAGTTTCCAGGCGACCATTCAGATGGCACCATATGAGGCTTTGTATGGTAGGCCATGTCGATCACCCTTATGCTGGCTGGAGGCAGGAGAGGCATCTTAGCTGGGACCTCATCTTGTTCAAGAGACTTCAGAGCAGATAGAGCTGATTTGGAAGAGGATGGCTACAGCACAGTCTCGACAGAAGTCTTATGCTGATCAGCAGAGACGACCTCTGGAGTTCGAGGTCGGAGATCAGGTTTTCCTACGTGTCGCACCGAGGTTGGGACACAAAAGGATTCAGAGACAGGGTAAGCTTTCACCGCGGTATGTCGGGCCATTTGAGGTATTGGAGAGGGTGGGGCTGGTTGCCTATCGGTTGCAGCTACCTCAGAGGTATTGGGCCATGCACGATGTCTTCCACGTCTCTCAGCTTCGACGTTAATTTTCAGACCCGTCTCATGTCTTTCATCCTGAAGAATTTGATCTTGAAGCGGATGCATCGTTCAAGGAGCATCCTATCCAGATTTTCGATCACAGTACAAAGGTTCTCTGCGGGCGGTTTGTTCCTCTGGTACGGGTGATATGGCAGCACGGACGAGTATAGGACGAGACCTGGAAGAGGGAGACCGATGTACAATTGCAGTGGCCGGAGCTGTTCAAGGTTTCTTCTTCTCCACCTCGTTAGGGAAATTTGGGGATGAATTTCTTTAAGGGGGGAAGTTTGTAAGAACCCAGATCTTCATTTTAGGTATGGTTTTCCTTTTTCTGTAGTTTTTAAGAAAAATGGACTTTCTGGAAATTTTTGAAGTACACACTATGTACTTTCTGAGTACACGCCATGTACTCCCTTTTTCGCTTGAAGCTGTGTGTTGGCCGTGTCCGGGCCACACACACGATGTGTAAGGGTGAGGTGAAGGCTGGTTAATTCGGAGTATGGAAAACTGAAGTACATGTCGTGTACTCAAGAAGTGCACGTCGTGTACTTTCTTTTTTTTCATTAAATGGACCGGGGTCACGCCTCATCATGATATTTGCCTTCTTCTAGGTCTGGTTCGTCCGAGAGCGACCCGTACGGACGAATCTTCCCCAAGCTTCTACCTCACCATCCGTTCTCCGATTCGATCACGGTCGATTGCATTAGAATCGCCGTGGTGAGTTCTTCCTTCTTCTTTAGCCTCGTTTCTTGATTCCTCCTCGTTTCCAAGTTATCGTGGGATGAACGTTTTGTGTGTTTTCTCAGATCTTCGTCATTCTAAGGGGAATTTGTCGTCGAGGTTCACGTATATCGATCTCCTAGGATCGAGGTAGGTGGTTTGTGCCTTTCCATATAAATTTGATGAATTTTATGTGCAAATTCTACCAATACCCTTGAACGGGGTATTGCGTGTTTCCTGTTTTGCCCTGCTGTTTGCCTGATTTGCTTGATTTCTTTAGTAGAGATTATTTCTTGGGAGTAGAGTAATTTATTTTGTGCTCAGATTGCTTTTCCATACTTGTTCTTCCTGTTTGGTGTTTTTCCAGTTGCCATGCCTAGTCGTAGGATAGTGGAACTACTACTTTTTATGCTGTTGAGCCTTAGTTGATAGCCAAGTAGTTCTTGAGGTTTACTTGGATGATGCACGCGTGCTGAGCATGTTTTACTTTTCCACACAGGACTGTGAGAGCCTAGTGTAGTAGACCATAGGGAGAATTGATGTAAGGGCTTCTCCAGAGTGTCTTTTAATTACGATGCGAGACCACAAGGGGGAATTGACGTTGAGTGCTTCCCTAGAGAGCCTTTATCATGATACAATACTATAGGGGGAATTGACGGTGAGTGCTTCCCCAGAGAGTCTGCTTAATTTCATAGCTAAACCAGAAAGGTGAGACTGTGTGTGCCTCCTAGAGGGTTGCTAGTACTTATAGGTTGAACCATAGGGGTTAGGCTGTGAGAGCTACCCGGAGGGTTACCTGTTTCTTCTTTGTTGCTGGCTGCTTACTAGTGTACTTTACTTGTTAGAACTGTGGATTGTAGCTGCTTGTGTTTTCATGTTTACTGCTTCTTGTTTATTTACTGCCATGTATTCATTGACTATTAGGCACAAATATTTGGGTGTTTGCCTACTGGGATTGTATCTCACACCCTGTTTGGGCCATGCTTTTGGGCCCAAGAAGACTATGTTGCTACAGGTATAGATAAGGTCAAGCGCCCTTCTACTTCAGGTTCTTGATTGCACTGGAGTTGGGGAGCATGGGACCGAGTCGTGGCTCGTGATGCTGAGGAGCTTTCTTTGTTTTATTTTGCACTTGGTTTCAGTTGTATTTCAGCATGTTGTTTTGTTTTCTACTTTCCTTAGATATTGTACCTGCTGCATCATTATCATCATTACTATATATATTCATTGCTTCCACTGTTTGGTTTCAGTTGTTATGTATGTTGTTATTGCTTCCGCTCTTGATTGTTGTCTTCCTTACCTTGTATACTTTACCTAATGAGGGCGTAGTTTCCCCACCGACTCATCAAGGCCCTCGCTGCTAGTCGGCAGCCTCTGGAATTTGGGGAAACGCACTTGAGGTCATGTGGCGAATCGGGTACGGGGCACCAGTGGAGGGGCTCCGGATTCGGGTCGTTACAACTTACTTCTAGATTTTTATGTTTAAATTCAAGCTATAATAATTTCATTCAGTAATTCCATGAAAGTGGGGTGTAAGAGGGAGGGTGCATGGGGGTCTGTAAGGGGGGGGGGAGGATGCAGGGGGGGTCTACAGTGGGGGGGGGGAAATTGGTAGGGGGCTGGTAGGGGGGAGGGAAACTGGCAAGGGGGTGGTCTGCAAGGGGGGTCTGCAGGGGGGGTCTGCAGGGGGGTATGCAGGGTAGGGGGAGGGGGCAGGGGGTGGAGGGGGGCAGGGGGTAGGGGGGAGGTCTGCAGGGCAGGGGGTGGGGAGGGTGTAGGTGGGATGCAAGGGGGGATGCAAGGGGGGGTGGTGGTGGTCTTCAAGGGGGTCTGCAGGGCAGGTGGTGTAAGGGGGTGGGGCAGTGGGGCAAGGGGTTCAAGTGGGTAGTGGGGGGAGGTAAACTGGTAGGGGGGAGGGTGCAGGAGGAGGGGGTCTACAGGGGGGTCTATAGGGCAGTGGGGAGGGTGTAGGTGGGGTGTAAGGGGGGAGGGGGAGGTAGGGGGTGCAAGGGGTGGTGCATAGGTTAATGATGAATCCATTCATGAATAACCTTTAGATATTCACCTAATAACATATAGTGTTCCCCCTATATGGAATAATTTTTCATTTATTTTTATGAATTATAATAATTTCCCCATTTCATGAAATCCATACATGAATGAACATATAGAATAATAGCATCATTAAATAAATATGATTTAATATTTTAACTATCTCCAAACTTTATTAATCTATCATTCTTATTGTGTTCTATTTAGACCATAAGACTCTTAATATTTCTCTATATTCTAAACATCCTTCTTATTTCTCTTCAATTTTATGTTCACAAATGATCATACACAAGAATATTTCAATTTTTTCATTAATTATATGTGTTCTCATTTGTATGAATTATGTTTATCAAAGTATTTTATTGGTAACATAATGATATTATATGAATCACTATATAAACATTTAATGTTTTCATTAATTAAATGTGTTCTCATTTATATGCATTATGTTTATCAGGATTCTTCACTCCTTACACTGATTTATGTGCATAAACCAATGAATATTTCAATGATCATGATGGTGGTGGTGGTGGCGGTGGTCTGATAGGAGGTGATAATGATGTTGGTGTTTCTATAGGAGATGATGAGGGTCATGATGGTTCTAGTGATGTTGATATTGAGGTACATTTTAGAGGTAAATTTTATTCTTGGTTTATACATTTGATTTTATCAAATATTTCTTTTTATTATGATGATATTGATATTGAAGTTTTATATTGTTTATGTTGGAGAGAGTTTTAATTCTTATGATATATATTTTATTATGTTTGAGTTTAGTTTTATTTGGAAGGTGGTGTTTTTTTTGCTCGTAGCTAGAGGATGTGAGTACTGCTATAAGGTGTAGCTATTATGGAAGCATTTGGTGATTAAGTATAGCTGGATAGGAATCAATTTACATGGTTATTAACTGTGTTTATAGGGTCTATTTTCCATGGTTTTGAAAGTGTTATTAGGGACCAAGGGGGAAGTGGGGGGAGGGGTGCAAGGGGGTGGGGAGGGGGAGGGGGAGGGGGGTTTGTAGGGTGGGGTCTGCAGGGCAAGGGGGTGCAGGGGTGGGGAAGGGGGTGGAGGGGTGGGGTAGGGGTGTGCTAGGGGTGGGGAAGGGGGTGCATGGGGGCAGTTGGGGGAGGGGGGGTCTGTCCGAGGGGGTGTGTTAGGAGGGTTTGTCTGGGGGGTCTGTCTAGGGGGGTTGTCTGGAGGGGCTCTATCTAGGGGGGTTGTCCAGGGGTGGGGGGATGTGAAAGGGGGGTCTGTCCTAGGGGGGGTCTGTCCAGAGGGGGGGCTGTTCAGGGGGTCCAGGAGGGGTTGTCCAGGAGGGATGGGGGTGTCCAGGAGGGGGGCTATCTAGGGGGTGTTTAGGGTCTGTCCAGGGGGGGTATCTGGAGTCTGGGGGGTCTGTCCAGGGGGTGTCCAGGGTCTGGGGGTGTCTAGGGTATGTCCTGGGGGGGGTCTGTCCTGGGGGGGTCTGTCTAGGGTCTGGGGGTGGTGTCTAGGGTCTGGGGGTGTTTGTCCAGGATCTGTCTGGGGGTGTCCAAGGTCTGTCTGGGGGGTTTTTAGGGTCTGGGGGGTGTCCAGGGTCTGTCCAGGGGGTGTCCAGGGCCTGGGGTGTTCAAGGTCTGTCCTAGGGGGGTTGTCCAGGGTCTGTCCTAGGGGGACTTTCCAGGGGTGTCCAATGTATGTCTTGGGGGGTCTGTCCAGGGTCTGGGGGGTGTCCAGGGTCTAGGGGTTTCTAGGGTTTGGGTGTGTCCAGGGTCTGTTCAGGGGAGGGGGGTTGTCCAAGGGAGTGGAGGGGGGGATTTTCATGGGGGAAGGGGTGTTGTAGGGGGTATTTATAGGGGTGGGGTATTTTTTATGAAATGGGAAACCCTATAGCCATGGTTTCAAACCGTGTCTATAGCCATGTGTGCCTTAAGCTGTTGTCACGGTTTCAAACTATGGCTTTAGGTATTTATCCATGGTTCAAACCATGGCTATAGGTATTTCCCTATATCCATGTCAATACCATCCATAGTTCATAAAAATGTGGCTATAACCTATAGCCACGGTTTTTGGACTTATAGCCACGATTTTAAACTGTGACTATAACCTAAATTTCTAGTAGTGAGTGTTGGTAGTTCGACAAATAAAGACAATGAAAATGGAAAATGTGGTAACATTGGAAGAAAGAAACATTTTATCTCTTTTTTGGATTGTTGCAGATGGTTGAAAGAAAAATATGACTTCCCAAAAGATTTGTGAAAAAAACTAAATAAGTATTAGATAAAAATGATGGGGAAATTAACTTACAAATAGTAGATAAAATGATGAAAAATTTAATTAAATAGTTTTTAGGAATTCACATTTTCTTAATAGTTATATGCATTCTTAACACATTTCCTTATTGTCATTATCTCAGTTGTAGGCTTGAATTCCAATCCCTCACGAGCATGAGCAGCTTCGAACAAATCACCCCAACTTGAACAAAAGAATCCACCTGTATAAGAAAACAACTATTATATGAGTAATACTAAAAATAAACAAATTAAACATAAATATGAAACAATACATTAATTCTATGGATAATGATTTTACTATGAAAATATTTTTTACCAGTGAGATATGCCAATGATAAAGCAAGAATGATGATAAAAAACACAAATAAATCTCTCCAAATAATCAGTCAATGAGTGAGGAGGATGAATTAAAAACAAGATACCTTAGATTGAATCTTTGAATCATCTGAGAGAAATTAGAGATGTCCTATTGGGTTTATAAGATATTCATTTTATACAATAAATAAATAAATACACATAAGATATTCATTATCAAAGGTGAAAGTTATAGATAATTCTAATAAGGGAAACTCAACATTTAATTGTTTCAAATAATTTCAGTATACTTTGAAGGAAATGGGTAATTTAATTTAAGAAAATAATTACTCCACTATGGTAGGTGTTATCCTCTAAATTCATCCAAAGGTGAAAGTTATAGACAATTTTCATACTCATCATCTCATTTTAAGAACAGTTATCATTGCATTTTTTTTGTTTGGAACTCATCCTCTATCTCTTGTGGAAATGCACCTATGTTGCTTGAAATGGTAAAAGCAGTATTCATCTATATGATGAATACTGCTCAAAGTAGTACAAGAAATATAAAAGTGATGGGGGATGAGTCCCAAGCAACAAATTGGAATAATAACTGTTCGGGGGATGAAACTGATGAGGATGACATTTTTACTTAATTGTGTTCTCTAAAAGGGTCAATGTCTCCCATTTGTGAGAATTACATGGATGGTAATCAAAGATTCCTAAGGGTGGAACCAAAAGGCAATGTTAAAGAGTGGTCTATTTTTAGATGGGTTAAAGTAAAACATACATAGTGTTTATTAGATGAGTGATGAAAGAAATGAAGTAATTTTTAATAAGTATTAATGAGTGGGTTATCATTTCAAAGATGGATATATTTTTACAAATCTATAGAAAAATAGTCGAATCATTTTTTGATTTGGGGTTGGTAAAAATTTATGGTAATTGTGTTTTAAAGAGGAAATTGATTTTTGGTAGTGAAAAATTAATCATATTAGATAATGAGACAATTAAATACATACTTAAAAAGGGTGGGTTGATATGTTTTTATGATGACAAGATAAAATTGATAGATATTTTTTACTAATTAGAATGAGGATATTGTTAATAATTAAAATAATGGTGAAACGTCAGAGGAAGTTGATGTTGGGTTGAGTAGCATATGGGGGAGCACACGGGGCTAAGGTAGAATCAAAATAAGAAATTGATGGTGAGTAAAATTAAGAGGGATTATCAACTGTAAGAAATACAAGAAAGGATAAAATCAATGAATAAAATGACATAGGTGATCGGATAGTTTTGGTGAAAACTTGAAGGAGTAATACTCTACAAAAAACCTCATTTTTACCAAGTAGAGCCTAAATCATTTGGAGAGGCTGACAAGGTGGATCAAATCTATGCATGAGGAGCTTGATCCAAATAAGAACAATGTGAAATGGGAAATTATTCCAAGGCTGGAAGACAAAAATTTCATCAGAACCAAGTGGGTGTTCAGTAATAAACTCATTAACTATGGAAAAGTGGCTCAAAATAAAGAATGGATAGTGTAAAAGGGGAACTCCTAGATCAAATGAATTTATATTTATGATAAATTTACTCCCATAGCCCGATTAGAAACTATTTGAATTTTCTTGGCTATTTTAATGAAAATGTAGTTAAAAGTATTCCAAATGGATGTCAAATCTATGTTCCTCAATGGAGTTCTTAAGGGGGGGTATACATTGAGAAACTGAATGGGTTTATTATGGATTAAAATGATAGAAAGGTGTTCCAGTTAAAGAATTCTTTATATAAGATAAATAAATCACTGAGGACCTGGTATTTAAGGTTGGATCAATACCTAAGAAAGCTTGGTTTTTAGCAAGGTAGAGTTGATCACAACCTATAAATCAAGGAGGAGAATGATAAAAGGATGTTGGTACTCATATATGTCGAAGACATACTATTTGAGGATTTGAAAAAACACAATACAATTTTTTTTTGGATCATATGAGGTATGATATCAAGATTTCTATGATTGGTGAAACATTTTCCTTGGTTTATAGGCCAATCAAGGAAATCATAGTACATTAATTTCTTAATCAAAATATGAAAAAGAGGTTCCCAGGTGATTTTCTATAGAATATTCCAAACCAATAACAACACCGACCACTATATTGATGAATTTTTCAAAATTTGATGATTGCAAAGAGGTAGATAGAATATATGTATTGGGATCCTATTATACCTCACAATAACATGACCCAACATTGAGTTTGATATATTTCAAGTCGCACGGTACCAATGTTGTACCAATGAGAGCCACATGCTATCGGGGAAGATGATGCATCAATATATCTAAAAAACAATGAATTTTGGGTTGTTTTATTATAGAATAGTGCAACTGGAGTTGTTGGGATACACAGATGTGGGATGAGAAGGTTCATTGGATAACCGAGGGAAAGTAGAGATATCAAAAACCTAGATTTTGTTTGACCCTTGAATCACTCAAACCTTGGATTCGAGCCTTGGAATAGTTGGAGCCTTAATTTTAGCCTAGATTCGAACTTGGATTCGACAATGAGGAGCATCGACAGCAGGTGGATTCCACAGAGAGCTTTGGATATCGCAAACTGATTCGCGATGTTTATGATTCTTAAAATAGATCAGGGACACTTTTATCAGTGATTCCAAAAAAGCACTGATGAAGATACTTTTTATCAATGCTAAGTTAATAAGCACTAATAAAATGAATCTTTATCAACGTTTTTTTAGTACTGATAAAGACAAAGATTTTTTAGCGTGGATAAATCTTTATCTTTATTTGCTCTAAAAAAGCGTTGGTAAATACTTATAGTACTTTTTTTAAAAATAATATTTTTTTAAAAAAAGTATAATTATTATATATAATTATAATGCTTATAATAATACTTTTTATAAAATAATAATTTTATAATTCTTTGAATATATAATTATTTATTTATAATTATATAAATACTTTTTTAAAAATAATATTTATATCATTATATATATTTATATAATTATATATATATAATAAATATATAAATATATAAATATAGTAAATATATTCATTATTTAAATAAATTTATTATAATTTTATAATTATTTAAATATATATATTATTTATTTATAATTATATAAATACTTTTTAAACAAATATTATTTATTTATTTATAATTATAAATGTATAAAAATAGTAAATATACATTCATAAATATATTTATTTATAAATATTTGTTTGCAAATATATTTTTAACAATATTAATGAATATTTAATCTTAAGTGCATGTATGTTAAGAATAATTAAAATTGAATAATTAAAAATGGGTACACTTTAACAATATTGAAAAATTGGATAAGTTTGATTAATTAAATATAAATCATTAAAAAATGGATATATATTGAAATAAAGATGAATAAATATTGAAAATATTAAAATAAAGTAAATAAATATATATAAAATAAATAATAGAAATTGATTAAATTCCAAAAACAATATTTGTGTGTTCATTGTATATAAAAATGCATTAATTATGTATATATAAAATCAATATAATACGTTTGATCTATGCTAAATTGAAAAATCAAATGACGTTCAATTATGTCCATTACTCGATGCAATTAGTCGGTATTTTTAATTCATATTAGTTTTTAATTATAAACCATTATTCACTAAATATATTACTATTTAATGTAAAGCATAAATATTTTGTATTATATAAATAATATTTATATACATTCATATATATCTATATATTTAATATATAATATTTATTAACATTATCAATAATTATTTAATTAATAAAATGTTTAATATTTTTCTCAATTTACTTATTTTTAATTTTTATTTGTTTAATTTTCATTTTACATATCTATATATTTAATATATACTATTTATTAGTATTTATAATTTATATACATTATAATCAATTTATTAATTTTTATCAACAATTATTTAATTAATGAAATTTTTAATATTTTTTTTAATAAAATCATTTTTATTTTTTATTTATTTGGTTATTTCATTTTATTCGAACTTTTATCAGCGCTAAAAAAGTGGTGATAAAGGATTCATTTATGGGTGCTAAAAATAAAGCACTGATAAAGGGCACTCTTTATGAGTGCTAAAAAAATGTGCTGATAAAGGGTGTCTTTTGTCAATGCTAGATTAAAGCACTGATAAAAGGCACCTTTTATCAGCTCTTTTTTAGCGATGATAAATGAACTTTTATCAACATTTTTTTTAGAGTTTAGTTTCATTAAAAGACTATTTTTTAGTAGTGATTCTTATTCTATAGGGTTTTTTTTCATATCCATCTAATAAATTTTCTCCAATAATTATAAAATTTTGGTTAATGATTTCTTAAAAAATAAGAACCAATTGCTAGGAAATCTTATTCATAAGTTCAACTCAGTCATTACATGATTATGGTTACTTGTCAAATTCAAAGTACACTGGTATTACTTAATATTGTATATGTGATTTATATAATACTTTTTCAATTTCAAAGTTTTTATCCTTTATAAAAATAAACTATAGTGATTTTCACTTTTTGAATTAGCGTGTTTAGATATTGGTTAAGACACCAAAATTTTCATTATATTTCTCAATGAGTAAGATTGAGTTGGAGCACTACATTCACCTCTAGATTACTTATACAATCTCTTTTTTATAGTGATTATGATGAAGCAAAAAAATCATGATAACTACACTTGTAACATGATGCCCTCAATCACATTCAGAAGAAAAAAAAAGTTGAGTTGAAAGGACTAAATTCATCTATAGAAATTCATAAAAATATACATTTTTTCATTTTATTGAATTCTATATACAAATTTCTATTTTGTCTATATATTTGTATGATTTTTCATTTATACAATATATGTAATCCAATTCTGCACGGGGCTCTCTTTATTCAATTAAGTCTAAAAGTCAATTTCTAAATTTTCTTTCACAGAGAATGCACTGGCCAAAAGGTCTACTTGTTATTCATCACTCTCGCTCAATGTTTTTGTTATCACCAATGTCAGTGTTGAGATTCACTTTGCATGAGATGGTTGGAAGGCTTGGCGTGGGTTTTTGTGTACACTGAGTGGTTAGTTTCATTTTGAAATTTATCTTCAGGATGGAAAACTATGATGAATTAGGTTTTTATCATTATGACCGAAGTAAATGGTAAATTTAAAGATAAATATTCATGTGTTTCTTTTACTTTTGACTAAAATTACCTTTGTGCTTTTATATATCATAATTAGAAGGATTGACCATATTCAAATGCTAGGGCTTCCACTGCACCTTGGACTGAAGAATTCCTAAAGGCAGGACCGGCCTGAGCAATCTTGTTGCCTGAGACAAATTATAAAAATGTTGCCCTTTAAATATGGGTGCTTAAAGGATTAAACTAGAGCAAACCACATCAAATCCCACACTTTTCATACCTAAATTTATAAACCCATTTAAACTCATATCACATGCGAGCTTCAAAAAAAAGTTCATTCCACATGAGGATCAATCAACATATTGGCACGATTGATATTAAAAAAGTAAAAAAAAACAATACAAAAAATATATATGTTAAGTGTGTCCTTATTTCTTGAAAAAATACTAAAAAAATGTCAAAAAATGCTTTAAATCGTATAAAAATTGTTTTCTTCTATTGATGTCAATTGAACTTAAACAATGTCAAACAATCATTTTTGATAAAAGAACAAAATTGTAAACTTTTTAACATTTTAAACCATTTAAAAACAAATCAAAAAAGGCATTAATGTTTATAAAAACTGGTCTTTTAGTTATTTGAAAAACAACATGAAAAGAAGTCCAGACATATAACTAAATCATCTAAAATCAATATATGATTAAGTATACACTGTCAACTTAAATAAGTGCCCAAAATGATTTAAATAATTAAAAATTGATCTCTTTAATTTGTGAAAAGTAAGTGTTAAACATAGCTCAATAGTGCCTTATATAAAAAATAAAAAAGTGTGCCCTTTCTACCTATGAAAAAATATATAAAATAATTAAACAAAACAATTAATAAAAAAAATAAAAAAAAATGATAATTAAAAGATGATTATAAAAAAACACTAATTACTTATGGACACATCACAAATTGCAATTGAGGTGCACAAATTGCAATTGAGATGGGCAAAGCATCAATGAATCTGGAATTCAGATAATTTTTGAAAATTAAACAAAAAAATTAATAAAAATAAAAAATAAAAATTGATAATTAAAAATTGATTATAAAAAATACACCATAATTGCCTATGGACAAATTGCAAATTACAATTGAGATGTGCAAATTTCAAATGAGACAAGCATGACACCGATGAATGCACAATTTAGATAATTTCTAAAAATTAAACAAGACAATTAATAAAAATGATAATTAAAAATTGGTTATCAAAAAAAACCTAATTACCTGTGGACATATCGCAAATTGAAATTGAGGGGAAAATTGAAATCCAGTCTGAAATTCCGATAATTTGTGAAAATTAAACAAAACAATTAATACAAATAAAAAAGATAAAAATTATCAAAAAACCTAGAAAGTTTTCACCTCGGGTGGTCGGACGACAGACGAAGGGGGGGGATCTTGGATGACAGTCGACACCAACGGTCGGCAAGCAAGGCCAGGTGTGCGCGAGAGCAGGGGAGGGAGAGGGCAGCGCGGGTAGGGGTCATCGGGTAGGCGAGGCTACAACAGTAGGGGAGTGCAGGGGCGTCACGCGAAACCAGGAGGGGAGAAAAGTTTGGGGGCACTGCTGCGTCGTGGGAAACAATGAGAGGAGGGGAGCAGAGTTTGGGGAATCATGTGCAGGACTAGGAGGGGGCGTGTGGGAGCCTGGGATGGGAGAACATCAAAGGTGAGGTAGGAGTGCAGCGACGGGGATGAAGAAAAAGGTAGGTTAGTGTTGGGGTGTGGGAGGGTGAGGGTGGGTAATTTTGTTGCCCCAATTGGGGGCGTTGCCCTAGCCCACGGTCTCGCAGGGTTCGCTCGTGGGCCGACCCTTCTTAAAGGTAACTATTTAATATTTTCCTTTTATTTATATTGCTACAATTGGCTTTGCACCCTTCATTCTCTCAAATGTTTTGCTTGATTGTGTTTTCTCTATTTGTCCATATGATTTGTTCTGATAATGAAATAAATAGGGATTGTTAGCTTTGATTAACTAATTGACGACTCTAATGATCAACCAATTAATGACTCTAACCATAAGTTCACTACCACAAAAACGGGTTTTTGCAGTGTTATCTTTTAATAGTGCTAAAAAAGCGCTGATAAAGAGGGTACCTTTATCAGTGCTAAAAGGGTGCTTTTAACAGCGTTAAAAAAATCGTTGTTAAAAGTGCCCCTTTATCAGCGTTTTTTTACTAGCGCTGATAAAGAGTATATTTCAAAAAAAATCATAAAAAATAATATATTTATATATAGATATATAAGTATATTTATATTGATATAAATATAATATATATTTTTAAATATGTTTTAGATAAGTATAAATAGATATTTGCACTTAATATATAAGATATGTAGTGAAAATGGATTATAAGATATTTTAAAAAATATTATTAATTAATAATTTTCTAATTATCATCGATTAATAGTCATTTAATAACAATTTTAAGACACAAAAAATAGAAAAATTAATAAAAGATCTAAAATAAGTTGAAAACGTAACTCAAACTTCAAACGACCATAACTTTTGATTCGGGTGTCCATTTGAGCTCTACAACATATCAAATTGAACCCTACGATGAGCTCTATGCTTTCATAATTATAGGAACCCCAATAACTATTTTTTCAAGGCCAAAAATGGCCTAGAAGGCCTCCAAAATTGAGTTTTTAGTCCAGATATCCAAATTTTTTAACATTCGATGAAATTTCAGCCTCGTTTAAGAAGGGCCTTTTGTCCTTTTTCAGTAGAGAATGAAGTTATTCTGAGGGATTGCATTCATATTGATATTATGGCTTTAAAATTTTATCGTTTTTCACAATGTACCGTTATTTATAATCAAATATATAACAATATATACATATTTTTTATATATTCACACATAAAAAAAATAATTTTATAAATAAATAATTAAACTTATTTACATATAAAATATATTTCTCAATAGGCTTATCTAAATAAAATAATAATATTCATTTTATTTAAAATACAAATATATGAATATGTATATACTTATATAATGTGTGTGTGTGTGTATTTGCCTAAGGAGCCTCTAAGCGGCATCCCCTCTATCACCTAAGGCGACTAGGGTTTTCCCTATCTTTCCTTTCTCCTTACCCCTCTGGCCTGGATCGGTTGTGGCGTCTCCTTCTGGTCTCAGCTCGGACCATGCTCCGGTGTGTCGCAACAAGATCCGGTGGTGTTCGGCGTGTCTCTGGTCTCAGCATCGACGCTCTGCTTAACGCTTCGGCTCAGTGTGCTTTGACGATGACGCGACCTAGCGCCATTCCACAGTGGTGGTGCGGTTTCGATGGGTTTTGGTTTGGTGAGTCCCGTCTCTGGCATTTTCGGTGTCTCCGCTCGGCTCGTCATCGCGTTCAGGTGACGCCTCTGGCGGTCTTCCTAGTGTCTTCTGAGAGGCGCCGACTTCTCGATTCGTCCGGCGCGTCCAGGTGAGGGCTCTGGTGGGTTCCCAGCGAGCTCTACGTATGATCTACAGTGCCTCAGAGGGGGGAGACTTTGGGTTCCCTGCTGTGTGTTTTTTGCAGCCGGACTCGATCACTTGAAACAGGCCCATAGGAGGATTTGGAGCTAGCGGTTCATCTTTGCAGGTGCTGTTTGAACTTGGTTGTTTGAGAGAGTATGGTGTTTGCCATCGGATCAGGCATGTGCTTGACACAGGACCCTTGCTTGCTGATTTGTCTTGCAACGTTGGAGTGCTTGAACATGTTTTTATGCTAGGGAAGGGTTGATCTAGTTTTCAGTCTGTTTTTTACTCTTTTTGCCCTTCGGGTGTGATTGTCCCAAGTCCATGAAGTCCTTTGGGTTTCCCCCTTCTTCCCTTAAAAGGGGGATTTATCAATAATAAAAATATTTGAAGGCCTTCGGGCTATTGGATGATGTGTGTATTTGTGTGTGTCTGTATTAAAAACCGATATATATTAATATACGAATAAATATATGAATAAAAAAATATAACTAAATATGTATAAACAGATAGATATAAATATATATTAATATACAAATAAATATATAGATATAAAAATATATAAATATAACTATACATGTGTATATATATATATTAATATACGAATAAATATATATATATATATATATATATATTAATATAACTAAATATATATTTTAATATAAATATATATTAATATACAAATAAATATAACTAAATATATATATATATAGATATAGATATAGATATATCATTCAATGGACAACAAAGCAATACAGAGGAGTGGTAAAGGGTCGAAGCGCGCAGTGGAAGGTCTCAAGTTCAAATCTTAGGAGAGGAAGGGGTGCGCGCGATGGTGAAGGGGGGTGCCAGCGCTTTTTCTAGCGTTGATAAAAGGGACCCCCATTTATCTTCGTTGAGATTAACATCGTTTTTTTAGTGTTTTAAATGGCCTTTTTTAGGGCTTTTAAAGGCCATATATGCGGTAGTGGTTGTTGATAAGTTTTGATTGTTTCTATGTATTACTTTTATTGTTAGTTTTATTTCTAGAATGGAAAAACATCACTGTCGGATTGGTCTATATTATGCAAAACATATATCTCTACTGACAAAATAAGGGATTTTGTAAAATCTTTAAGTATATTTTTTCCTGTTGATTATGACTGATTTTCATTGAAACAAGAGGTATGGATTTGTGTTCTTTAGTCACAATGCCTACGATTCAAGTTAAGCATCAAAGTACCTTTGGAATGTTAATAAAACCATGTTTCTTCATGTTCTTTAACTTATTTTTTAAACATTATGTTCAGATTCTACAACTTGGTTTTGGAGAAAGTAAACTATGACTGATGTTCATAGTATGACTTTACAACAACCATTGTATTTTTTATATGAATTTTTAAACAAACTATGTATGATGATGAACCCATGAGTATCCTTATTAATATTGCCTGATTTTTATTCTAATAAATGAGGATGATGTATTTGGTAGTCCACTTACATTATTTCATGCATTATCTTTTAATGTGTTCGATTATTATATTTTTTTTTCTTGCATGCTTGATTGTTTATAATCTTTGTCATGCATGCTTGAAATTGAAGACACATTCAATTCACATCAAATGTATTCAATTGATTGAAGAATTAGAATATATTGATTAAAGACTTGCAAATTTTCAAAAAAAAAAGAAGTTTCATTTATGCACATTCATGCCCTTCTTTTCAGGTATTTTCCTCTTCTATTCTTGACCTATCTTCCCCCCCAAGGTTCCCCTTGAATTTTGAAGAAAATAGACAAGTTTTGGGTGGACAAAACAGGCCGCATGGTTTACTAAACCGTGCACAATGTCCATCTCATTAAAAAAAATTATGTTATTCCAATTTTGCCCTTCTGGTCTTAACCCTAGTGTTCCCCTTTCTTTCCTCATTCGACCCTTACACCCATGGAAGGCTCCCAAGCCCCCTCAAGCTCTTTTGGAACCCAATTTTGAAGGGATTTTCGGTGATGAAACTTCAAGATTCTTCAAGTAAGTGAATTCCTCTCTTGTTCCTTCCATTTCCTTAGGGTTTTCCCCTCCTTGAAGTTCCAAATATCCAGTAACTAGAGTTTCGTACCTAGGGTTTAATTTTGTGTTTTTTGGTTCAATATTGTTGATTAGGGATCGTTTTCATCCCCTTGTGGTGCGGTTGAAATTTCGCACAAAGATTTGGGGTTTTTTACATCTAAGGTAGGTGATTCCATGTGTAGACATTCTTTGATGAATTTATCTTGCTTGATTGACATGGTTTGCATGTTCCTCTTCCATTGTGTATGGTGTGAAAATCGTTTTTGGTAGCATTGATTAAGTAGTTGATTTTAAAGAATCGTTTTTATATGAAAATGAGTATTTTTCATGTGTATTCCATGTTGTGTCTTTTGGGGTTGTTTTATGTCGCATGGAATTGGTTTATTAAATGTTGTTAGGGCTGCCAAATCTGGTTGGGTGTGATATTGTTGGGCGTTTGACCTAAAGAAATGATTTTGAATGGATTTTTGTGTGCAAACCATTGTCTTACCTCTTGAAATTGTTTTATAAAATCTTTAAAGGGTTTACTAAATTACATTAAGGGTGTGGAACATGTTTGTGTACTGTTTGGGGTGTGTATGATTCAAAAATGATATTTCTATGTGCAATTGGTATTTTATAACATGTGGAACTTGATTGAGCACAAAGAGGGAAACCCGAGTTTTTAGGTGGGCGGACTAGGACTAGTATGTTAGTGATCTGGTAGTGGTATCATCCTTATTTCACTTAGCAAGTTTGACGATGAAAACACTAACTAAACTTTGATGGTGTTTGAGGACCACTAGGTCATTGGGGTTTCTCCTCCTAGTGACTTGTGCACGAGAGAGTTATTGGTTATGAATACTTTTACACCGAGATACGATGTACCTAGGGCCCCACAGCTAGCTAGTCCTAGGGGTGTTCCCGTGACTAGTGCTCATCGGCTATATCGTACTTACCGTCGGCATACGGTGTGTTTTGTTGAAAAATTCAGTAGCATGTGTGTTTTATTTAAAAAAATACATTCTTCAAAGTTGTCTTCTTGAAATCTATTTTCATTTAAAGTTGCACCTTTTAGAAATTGTTCTAGCATTTATTGTTTATGAAAACTTGTAAGCTTTTTGTTTTAAAATGTTTATCACATGAAATCTTTTTGGGTGACATCCTATTGGGTTTAGGCTCACACTCTACTTACACCTTTGGGTGTAAGTAGACTTGGTAATATTTGACATAGGTAAGGGCAAGATCTTTGGAGACGGCGGTTCATGTTGTTAGCTTCGCTCCTTGGTGCAGTGTTGTGGAGATGGATTGAGGGCAATGTCCTCTTGTTGTGTGGTCACTACTGGAAATCTGACATTTCCCAACGCTTCTATACCAACGGTTCATAAAAACCGTTGGTATAGGTTCCCTTTCCCAACGGTTTGGCCAAACCGTTGGGAAATCCCACTTTGAGGCCACCTTTCCCAACGGTTTAGGCAAACCGTTGGGAAAGCCCACATTGTGGGGACCTTTCCCAACGGTTTTGGCCAAACCGTTGGGAAAGCCCACATTGTGGGGACCTTTCCCAACGGTTTTGGCCAAACCGTTGGGAAAACCCACATTGTGGGGACCTTTCCCAACGGTTTGCCAAAACCGTTGGGAAAGGTCACCCATCAATCAACCTTTGCCCAGAATCAAATCCAGGCTCAAAATCTATTCCAACGGTTGTCAAAACCATTGGTATAGGTCTATACCAACGGTTTTGACAACCGTTGGTATAGATCCTTTGATTTTTTATCATTTCTTCTTACCCAGAACATTATATAAATCAAAATTTAATATAATTATGAGAATACATATATATATTTATGTAATTATATACACAAAAGTCATGTTAGGTTAGTGGTTAAGTCGTTCAATAATAAACTAGGGGTGCTGGGATCAAATCCCAGCGAATGTTTTTTTTTTGAAAAACATATACCAACGGTTCCACAACCGTTGGTAAAGATTTTCATATTAATTATACCAACGGTTTCCAAAACCGTTGGGATAGGTCTATACCAACGGTTTTGGGAAAACCGTTGGTATAGACCTATCCCAACGGCTTACTTGGCCACGGTTCTCCAAACCGTTGGTATAGGATATACCAACGGTTTGGAGGCATATACCAACAGTTCCAAACCGTTGGTATATGTTAGTTTTCCAGTAGTGGGTGGTTTTTGAGTAAGACTTGATGCTCCCTTTTGGTTGTGCCTTTCTTGGGCTTTGTTTAAAACTATGTAATTCAATTCTGAATTTTGTTTAAGGATTGTTTGGTTGAGAAATTTCAGATTCGGTTTATTTATTATTGTTGGTTGTTTTATATTTCTAAACTCGGATAAATCGTTTCCAAACCTTTATTTATGATACTCGAGCACTTGTGTCGGCCCGTTAGGATAGGAAACGCCGCTCGAGACTTGTCACAGACCGGATCGAGTGCCGGTTAAGATGATGACCAGATCTGGTTTGTAACAATTTACAAGGTATAATTATCATCATTTTCCTCATTTTCTAACATAGTATTTTATCCACTTATTTTTTGCCTCTATTTTACAACTGTAATTGTTACAAGCACGATTGGAATTTATATTAAAAGTTAATGTATTGATTGTACATATATGCTCTATGTGATGATATTAATTTATAGCTAATTTGCATATTTATTAAAAAACATTAATATTTTTCATATGCACATTTCGAAGTTTTATGTATCAACATGTTAATTTAAACTCGTTTCCTATTTTTGTCCCTCAAACATTCATATTATCATTCCTTTTCAAATATATAGTTATTTTGTTTCATTAGCCGACTTCAGTTACGGATAAAATATAATTTGTTTCGTTTATTTTATAAATAACGAATCTGTAAGACCATTTCATTTTATCAAGACTCTAATACGATGAAACATTGAAAACCCTAAAAAATATAGTAAAAACAAATTTAATTAATCAATTGTTTTTATTATTATCATTTGGGAATTTAATATCAACATTTGGTTCACATTTTTTTCGTTTGGGTGATTAAAATATTCGTTTATTTTTTTCATTTTCAATTTCCACCAAATATTGATATTTTTTCTGAACTGTTCATTAAAGCAATTTCACTATTTTGTTTCTTTTATAAAATAAATGTTTAAATATTTTAAACATGAATATATGGGGAAAAACTAATCGATATGAATTTAAAATTCAAAAAACGATTAAAACACAATAGCCAATTAAGCAATATTACTTTATTAGTAATTGACATTTATTATTTGATGTAAAATTTTATTTGATATTATAAAATAAATTTAATAAATACTTACATAACCGATTATTATAATTGATGCAACTCCATTCCATGGATTATACCACTAAAACCCCATTGTTTAAAAAAAATAGCTTATGAATCACGTGATATATTTTATTCTACTGATTTTAAAATTTTAAACTAAAAGCAATCAATTAATTGTTTTTTTTTTTCCAATTATCAAAATTTTCACTCAATGTGAAATTGAAAACCTTTCGATTAAAAGGTAAGATTGTTAAGATTGTTAAGGGGCCCAGATCCGAAATCATTCACATAAACGGTAACTGTCAAAATAGATTTAAATAAAGAAAATAAAGGAAAAAACGTAAATAATACATCACGAATAACCTTGGTACGCTGGGTATCACATCTTATAAATAGTTTCACCTTTTTTAGATAACTGTCATAATAGATTTAAATAAAGAAAACAAAGGAAAAAACGTAAATAATAAATCACGAATAACCATAGTACGTTGGTGCATCACATCTTATAAATAGTTTCGCTTTTTTTAACAGTGATTAATTTATTATTCACGTAACGTAACACGAATAACTGCCAAAAGATTTAAATAAAATAAAGGAAAAAACGTAAATAATACATCACGATCCACCCCCAACCCCTGCATGTTCAGCTGTCCCTTTTAAACACACACCAAAAGAAAAGTGCAAATTCCTTCAATTAAAAGCATTTAACAAGGACCGCCAAAACCCACCAAGGCAGTGTTTGGGCCGTCTTCCCAAGAAAACTGCCTTAATCCCCATCCCAAGGACCACCAAAACCCACTAAGGAGGTGTTTGGGCCGTCTTCCCAAGGAGCCAGGCCCGGCCCATAGGCAAGCCCAACAATTCTCTGGGCCTGGACAACTTATGGGCAGGGGGCAATGCTCGACGGAATGTAAACCCCTTTTCTCAGTTAGGGTTCTATTTCGACTAAGTGTAATAGTTTCTGGACAATTTCAGACATGGGAGGCCTAAACTCCGGCTCCCCCTGCACCAGAGCATCAACATAATTGTTATTTATTATAAAAAATAAAAAAAATGTAATATACATACATACATATACACATATATACATACACATACATACATATATATATATATTAAAAGGACAAAAGTTTGTAAAAACCAATTAATTGAATGATCAAGAAGGAACACACACCTGAACACATAAAGAAATTATATCAGCAAGCCGTGACAATGATCTGAAAGAATGCGCCACATTAAAAGTTGGATCAACCATCCTTGATAATGCATCGATGTCATGAAGCTGCGGAATTACCCATCTAACAAGATAATGCTCGCCCCGAGGCCGTGACCTGAGCATTATTCTCGTCATCTTAAGCGCGCGAATTCCAAACCATTAAGGCCGTGTTTGATGGCACATATAATTCTCAAAGCAAACTTAAATAAGTAGCAAAAACACATTTTTTCAATAAGCAACTTGAAGGAACTTGGGCTCCATTTGACAGAACTTATTGATAACTGTTGGGTCCATTTGACAGTAAGGATGGCAATGGGTACCCGTTAAACAGACATCCAACGCTACCTCTGAACTGGGTCCGGGGATTGCATGTGTACCCGTTTATATTCAAGTTCTGGTAAGAACACCTCTTATAGAGTACATGAAATCCGAATATCTTTATATAAATTATTATTATATTATTATTATAAAAATACATTATATTAGGGTTTGGGTTTGGATTTCAAATGGGTTTCACCCTAAAAAATATTATCAGATTAAGGGATACTAAATAGGTTCGGGTTTCAAACGAGTATTAAATTTGTTATTAAGGTTCGGATTTGGGTAATGATTTTCAACATTAAACAGGTTTGGGTAACTCCATTTTCACGGGTACCCAACCCTTTGTCATCCCTGATTCAACAACACTTATTAAAAAAACACTTACATTTAAATTCCACAGAAAAACCACTTAAAAAGTGACAAAAAATAACTTTTTCAATAAGCAATCTGGAAACACTAAAACAAAAACACTTATCATAAGTGATAGGCCCCATAAACAGTGTTCAACAAGTAATGTCAAAGAGGATCACTTATCACTTATGATAAGCAATTTCAAAAAAGAAGTTGTGTTTAATCCATTTATGAAAAAAACATACTTTTTCAATAAACAATCTAGAAACACTTGTACAAAAACGGCCATCACATGTGAGCTACAAGCAATTTTCAATAACTATCACCAAAAGCCTTATACAGAAGCACCTGATAAGTGTCCACTTTTCAATAAGCGGCGTCAAATGCGGCCTCAGAGAAACAACACACTGACCTACATAATCTCATAAAACAGCATACTGACCTATCATAGGGTTTCAGCCCCGTTAGGAGTTCTAACATCACGACTCCAAAACTGTAGACCTCACTGTGGACAGTGTCGTTTCCCAGTTCACATTCTGGAGCAGAGTAGCCTTGCTCTGGTATCTGCAAACAGTTGCACTAATCAGTATTAAAAACCAAAAAAAAAAATCCATCAAGCTGCATATTTACCCAATAGAATTCATCAAATGATATTTAGTTAATTACAAATGAAATTAAATAAAGTATGGCAAATGGTGGTTTTTTAGAGCTAGTAGCCCATGATTACCTCACTTTTGGGAGCAGTTGACGTGAGTGGGGCGACACCACAGTCGGATAGATGAACAAAAAGATCCTGATCAAGAAGGATATTAGCAGACCTGAAATCCCAGTGCACGGTGGGTGGCTGAACGACCTCATGCAAGTATCTTCATCACCCAATGGACAAGAAACATCAACACTTTAGTGACAATTGCAACAAATAAAATATATATATATATATATAGGAGATGATCTAAAACATGCAGCACAATGATTAGCCTGAAGGTTACGTAACCAACACATGAGAAATACTGAAAGCCCTGTTTAAATCGCTCTCACAAATATAAGGGGAAAAACAAATCATCAACGGCCTTTTAATACAGGCAAACATGTCTTTTTGGTTCACAATTTCATTTCATTCCTAGATTATATTTGTAGAAAGAGAAACCCAGAATCCGTACTAATGGAGATTGGGCTGTTATATTTATAGATAAAGACAAAGAAGAAACATAAATACTAGTTAACCCATTGAACCAGTCAAACCTTTGATCATTGACTCATATCTTAAATATCTAAACACCCTAAATATCTAAATGCACTAACACCCCCCTCAAGCTAGATTCACCCAACTTCAACACAAAATAAAAGAAAAAACAAAGGAAATATCTTAATACTCCCCCTCTCAAGCTGGACAAGCCCAACTTGCTTTACTAATTCAAAATGCTAAAAATATAAAAACATGGCAGCTAAGAGGCCCAGTGGAAGATTCGGGTTGTGGCTAAGAGGCTCGACAGTGATCTGGGTAGCCCGACGGTGATCCGAGTAGTGGTAAAGAGGCCCAATGGTGATCTGGGCGGTGAAGAAGAAGCCCAACGGAGATCCTGACAGTCCAGCAGTGATTCAAGCAGTAACGAAGAAGTCGGATAGAGGTCCAAGAAGCCCGATGGAGACCCGTGCAGGAGATGGGTGCACAAGCACAGAGAGAGGAGGGAGACCGGCAGGGCACAAAGGGCCGCGTGCTGCCGCCAGTCATCTCCAGATTGGAGAAGGATGTCTGCCTGGGTCTCCTGGTGTCAGTGCACTTCTTGTGCAGGAGGCACTGTAAGAGGCGCGACCTGGTTGGAGGACTCACACGCAGGGAGGTGCACCTGGAGGAGAAAATCTGTACAGGAGTCAGACGCCGAGGCACCGGAGTGGACTCCTCGGGGGAGGGAAACCTAGTGTTTTTTTGGCTTTGAGACCATGTAGAAGGAAATACTCAAAATCCGCACCTCTTCAATGAGGACGGGTTGTTATATTTATAGATGAAAATAAAGATGGAACATAAATCAACCCATTGACCCAACCAAACCTTTGACCATTGACTCATATCTTAAATATCTACACACCCTACATATCTAAATACTCCTAACAATATTGCTCAAATAAATGGACTATCAAAATTTATCATATTTCATTCCTTACAGTGTCATACCAATAATAGTTTATATGCTTCCATTCCATCCAAACAGGGCCGAAATTGATCCATTCTATAAATTGCAGCCACAAATTGAGACTGCTTGATTTATTAAACCAATGATTTACTTACTCCAGAGCTCTTGCAGCTCCAAGAGCAACGTTGATGCGTGCATTCCATGATAGCCTCTTGCGCATATCCCCATTCATGTGTAGCGCGTCATAGAGGGTGACGCCTTTGAAATACTCATACACGAGTAGTCTTTCTCCACGCTCATCACAGTAACCCAGCAGATCAACAATATTTTCGTGTTTAAGTTTGGAGATGCTGGACACTAGCTGCAGAAATTCATTACTATTCTGTTGTCTCAAATATATGGTGTCCAGCTTCTTAACTGCCAAAAGCTATAAAACAAAGTAGGATAATATGTATAAGTTTTCGATATAAAAGAATCAAACATAACGATTACAAAGTAAAATAAGCTAATATTCAAACAAAATATTGTTGTTCAGTTTTTTAATCTGAATTGAAAAGAGGGAATGCATTTTATTTGTTGACCCGATTTGGTCCTATGGTCTCCTTGTATCTCCGTGGTAGGTTGCATTTGACAACGCTTTTTGAAAAGAGCTTATAGCACATCAATTATGATAAGTTCTTCTATGCAAGTGTTTACAGATTGATTATTAAAAAAGTGTTCTTCTGCCACTCATTCCAGTATTTTTTTTTCCTGAAATTGAAGTATAAGTACCTTTTCAGAAACAGAAAAAACACCACTTACTTTTTCAAACTACTCATAGTAAGTGAAAGTGTTATAAGCACTTTTCAACGCAGGCTTAGTTATTCTTGTATCCCTGTCCTTGTATATCTATGCTATTTGGTGATTCTTTTTGCTAAATCAACAACCATAAATGCCAACCAAACCAAAGCCCTAAAGATAAGGTGCAGCAAGAAGAGAACAAGAATAATTGGCAGCTCCAGAGAGGGAGGCTATTCATCACATAAAGTCAGTTGTGTTTTACCTTTCCAGTAGGAAGCTCAGCCCTATAAACACTGCCAAGCTTGCCACTTCCAACAAAATTTTCAGGAGAAAAGTTGTTTGTGATTTTTTTAATAGATGCAACAGTGAATGATCTTATGCGATTTGCAAACTTCAGATTATCATTTCTCATGAATGATGTTTCTTTGGCTTCAATCGATTTTTTTGGTGGACGTGGAGGAGGTGGCAATGAAAATAATGTTGTGTCTGATAAAGAAGCATTCAAGTGGCATGAAGTTGAAGCCAGTGTCTTCAAATATTCATCGTTTCCTGCTTGAGGCTTCACAAAAGCTTCCCTGGGAACTGCCACAAAGATTTCAAGGCATGAGTTTTCAAACAAAATCAGCAGCAGCTTGTTATAGAAAGCGGAATAAAGGGTCAGATGCGGGGAAAAGAAAATCAATAACAAACTTACTTTTGCCAAACTCATTGTTTAGTTGAGAAAAACTCTCAGTGCTTATTGGATCTTGGTCCAGAGTTGCAGCCAAACCATGTCTTTTGATAGATTTGCTCATTACTTGCCTTCTTTCACGGTATTTTGAATAGAAAAGCAACATTCCTACTGCAATTGCTAAAAGCATAAAACCCACTCCAATAGCAACCCCTGTAATAGCCTTCATCAAAAAAATTCTGCTTGATCTATTTGCAGAAGACGGTGGCAAGTATGGAGATGGCGGAGAAAGAGGAGACAGATGAAAGGCCGGAGAAGGAGATGAGGATGGGAATGGGGATGGGGATGGGAATGGGGATGGGGCTGGAGACAAGGCTGGGGGTGATGTAAGAACAGTGGTATTAAATGGGTTCCCTTTCCTTCTGTAAAATACAACACATAAATTATATTAAAATATTGGCAAAAGGGTCACCATTTAGACAGGGACAGTGATCTTCTTTTCAGAGAACAGAAAATCTTCACCTGAAATTTGGAACTGTGAGCAGGTTCACTGGTATGGGCCCTGAGAACAGATTGTTCTCAATGTTCCTAAGAACTCAAGAAACAATCAGTAAATAATTGCAGCATATGATGACTCCCAAAACACCAGCAAAATTCTCCATAGCAAAATTATAAACAAGAATTTGAAGTAAAAAAGCAAGAAAGAAGGGTACAAATCTGTCATGGGAAGATTCTGTAGAACATCAAGCATTCCGGTAAAACGATTGTTCTGCAAATGCCTTTAAATAGAGAAACCTTTTATAATTCATGAACCATAGAAAACATATCTAGAGTGGATAAGTTTCTTCAAATAATTACTCACAGTGTGGTAAGGGATGAAAGATTACACAAAGAGGGAGGCAGGTGACCACTTAGATTGTTCCCAGATAGATCCCTGGTCGACAAGGTGTACTGTTAAAACCAAGTCCCAAAAGAAATGGTCCTAAAAAAATCATAGTCGGGCAATGCTTACAAACTTGTCAATTTCATGAGTTGTTGAAATGCATCAGGCATTTCTTCTGTCAAATGATTATTTCTAAATGACCTAAGGGGAATAACAGATTAACACAAAAACAAAAACAGTTAAATATGCAGTAAATAATCGACTGGATGACATCAAGGAAAGGATAAACAGAATAGTATGTACATGTTTGTCAGAGAAGCTAATGATGCTAAAGACACTGGGATGCTTCCATTGAACTTGTTATCTGAAAGAAATCTGAACAAGGAAATGCCACTGACTATTAAAAGCTGTTTGCTCCTATCAGGCACAAATCATTGAAGCAAGCAAAAGAGTGTAATATTAATCTCACAGTTCCTGGACTGTAGGAGGCAAGCTGGGGGGGATATTTCCTCCAATGCTGTTGTTGCTTAAATCTCTGATTTAACAGCACGAAGCGTCAAGGGGTTTGCATTCACAGATGAATTAGGCCAATCATGCAGTGCAGTTAGTTTTGGGAGTGAGTTTAGGGTGTATATATTCCATGCATATAATAGTGATAGAAAATTATTTTAATTTTTTAATTTTTTTAATTACTGTTTTAATTTTTTATAATGGGAGAAAATATGAAGTTTTATAAACAAGTCCCATGCCAAAAAAACAGGTTAAGGGAGGAGAGCATATAAGAAAAAGTCGGTTTCTTGACTTTAAATAATGGATAAAGGTGTAAAATATGTTCTTATGTGTGACAGTGCACACTACCATCCATGGGGGCACACACTCACGAGACACTTTCAATTTGGATGGATGCGATTGATGAACAAAATTAAACATAAAAACATATGATTTTTCAAAATAGGTACATATCCCATCTGAAGGATCAAATTGAGGCCCATATAATGATTTATTTGGAAGTCATTCAAACAGGTCCAAATCACTCTCAATTTTCTCCATAGCTTTCTTTGGAAACATCTTTTTTCATAAGAAACCATCAAAAGCACCTCTTTATAGAACAATATTTAGAAGATTTATCATTTTATTGTTTTCTACATTCCCAATGGGTTATAATTCAACTTTGTCATTGTATCTTGAAATAAATTAACAGACAACCATCTGAACTTTTGACTTAGCAGGGGCAAATGGTATCTGAAGAAAAGCTGCAACATTGCATGTCGCACCAAAACTGTTCTACTACCTTTCAAAACCACCTACCACCTCTAGTTTATCCAACAAAAAGTACAATGCTGATGGCATTTGTTAATGAAAAGGCCACTCACATTGTAATTATGGAACTGAAGTAATTCAAGTCATTGCCTAACTGTCCGCTTAAACTTGCCCCGCTGAGAAGGCTGTCAAGAAAATAGCTCATAAATCACGTCCATACCATTGAAAAGCACCGGATGCCAGATAACAGGACACCTTACATTCTAGTTACATTAGAGAAGACACACTCCACTCCTTGCCACTTCTCTCCACAGGGGTCTCTAGCGCCGGACCATCCAGAGAGAGATGGGAATTGCAAGGCCTCAAATAAACCAGTTATTGCCACAACTGAAAACCAGAAGAGATTGGATCTTACGCTGTTTAGGATTTACCAGAAGGGAAATTTTGGAACGAAAATCAGCAGATCAAGCATTATAACATGGAACGTTTGGCTGCTTTGCCAGTAACATCGAAGCTATAGCAGAAACAAACACGGGGGAACAAACAACACAGTATCATTTGCCCTGCGCTCCTACCATCACGAGGGTCGGTGACTCCAAGACATACCGACGCCGAGAACAGCATCAGTCCCACGAAGAACGCTCCGTACACCTGCCGGCCCAGGGTTCCCATGCTCAGAGCGGTGTTCCAATCTCCCTCCCCTTTTCTTTACCCGTGGAAAATATCTTCCAGTCAAAACCTCAACGCCCAAAACCCATAGCCCCAGGGGTAAACAGAAGAAACATGAGCATGGACAAAAGAAAAAGCCAAGCAATCAGTTGAGAAGTTGCAGAAAACGAAGCACATGCCTCACTGCAATGGGTCCGCCCGAAAAGCAGGCGCAAAGAGTTAGGGAATTTGATTCCGTGATTTTAGGAGCTTCGTGGTGTGCAAATAATAAGCACTGCGAAGAGCGGTAATGCCCGCGTGGCTGGAAGATGACGACAAGAAGCTCCCCATTCCCGCCCCCGGTAGCCTTCTTTCGCTGATGAATCCATGTTTTTATGCGCACTGAGGTCAGGATTGTTGGAATCAGCACCGCTGCTCTATCGAAACGAAGGCCTGCCGTGGTAGGGCCGCCTGATGCCGGAGTGTTGGCGCCAAATCATGAGCTGTAAATCATGGGGTTTTGTGATGACAAGGTGGTACTTCCCTCAATATAGTCTAAAAATGTTTTCTTTTCCATGCAACTTTTCCATCAAACCAAACGGGCTTCAAAGATAAGATCTTGAATGTTATATTAGTTGAGTGACATTGGACTATGGATAATTGGTTGTTAAATAACTGGTTAGTTGAAAATTGAATTAAAGACAATCAAATGATTATATTATACTGTTTTATGATGAATTTAAATTTATATGTATGTATTCTTGAGTATGCTTATAAAATAACCATGTGTATTTTATAATCATGCAGCGTGCTCTCATTTTTATCTTCATGTCATTATAATTCTTTCAATATATTGTTGTATATTGATATTGCATTCAAATGTAAAAATTCATCATTGTTGCAATCAAAGGTTGTATGTTGGGTCTGTTATCAACTGTCAAAGGTTGTATGTTAGATTCATTGTCAATATTGTAGAAAATATTGTTACGCTTGAAGGTTGTATGTTGGGTATTGTTGGACAAAGACAATGCTAAAGTGAACATGCACTTCAATGTTCGGTTTAGTGTGAGAAATGTTTTGCGATTCAAGTACTGGAACCTTCGAAAGATCATTTGTCGAAAGTTGCACTTGAGAGAGCCCGAATGTAAACAATCACACCATCACCACAGGTGTCTAGATTCAGGCAGTTGAAGCTCGTTCACTGAATTCAGATGGACGAAGTCGGTTTGGTTGAAGCAGCAATGTGAGTTGAACATAAGTTCAACGGAAGCCATCAAATGTCATATCAACGGAAGTGCGTTGAATAGTGTGATCACTAGAAGGTAAGGCTAGTGGGAGAACCTGAATGATTTAGTTCGACAGATGCAACTGGGCAGAAGTAGTCCAACAGATGGAGCACAGTGGAGTTAGAGTACGGGAATACAAATGAGGTTCTTTCGATGCATGTACTTTGGGCAGCAGTCATGATCTGGAGGAGGAAGTGAGGTAGACGAAAAAGGCAACTTTCAGTATGCGAACAAATGTATGGAGGTGGGTGAAGGTTGTGCGGAAGTCACTCGTGAAGTCTCTGATGAAGATTCACAAAAGCTTTCCTAGCAGGTTTGTGACAGGAAAAGCTGTGGAAGAATCACCAGAGTGGAGTATAGGATAACGTGCACTCCTCACTGGAGGTTGGCGGTTAGAATGAAGTTGCTATCGACGATCAATAGTGGCTCATGTCAGCAGAAGGATGCCTGCAATTGTAGGAAAACAGTTGTGACTCAATGGCCGAATGGACTCACTATATTTAGTGTGGTTGGTCCACTTGTGCAAAGTGCTCAGAAAGTGAGAGAGTCGAGGTGACGAGCTAAAGAGTGGTGACATGCTTGGTAGAGGGCTAGGAGGGGGTAGTTGCGATAGGAGGAGCACACCTAGGCGAATCCAAATGCCAAAAAGATGAAATGTTAAAGGGTGTAGTCAAAGCACCGAGAGGAGCAGAGTGAAGATGCAGCGCCCAAAAGATGGTGCCAACAATACATCTTCCAAATAATTTGAGTAAGGTTGTCATAAGTTGATATCCCTTATAACTCATGTACTATGTTTATGATGGAATGAAGAAAGTGTTGGATTTTGTGCTCCAAAACAAACTGTTCGTACTTTGGATTACATGTATATTGTGAAAATTAATTAAACATCTTATTACATACTCTTTATTGTTATGCATGACTTTAATGTAACAATATCTTAGAGTATCTATCGCATTGAAAAGGGCATAGTAGTTTTCTGCTATGACGAGAACCTTGAAACGACATAACAAATCCTTAAAACTTAATTTTATAGCTGAATAACATTCTATGATGGGGAATATAGTATGTTGACTATCATGTGCGAGTACTCGTAAGCAGATGAGACTTCATCTCATGAAGTCCACGCTTGGTAATCTCCAAGAAGGGAGATTACGAGAACATACTTGTCAGTAGGAATTCCACATGTTTATGTATCATCGCATATTCCTTTCTACGAGTGTGTGTAACAGTCCTTAGGATTTAAGATTATTATTAATGCATATCATGACTCACACACTTAGATTTACTGACCAAAATAGTGATCGTCACATGTTCACGAGAAGTAGGGTATGTTGGGCATGTTACAAATGACATGTTATTAATGAATAAGTTGAGGAAGTATTTTTTCCTTCCATATTGATGGAAGTTGATATCTCAGCCCTTTGATTGAAATAAAATCATCACATTAAATTTTATAGCTATGGTGCAATGATAAGTTTATCTCATATAGTAAAAAAAAGACACATCAAACATATTGGTTGATGACGCAAGCGTGTAATCTGTTTGATGAGATATTTTGAAAAATAGATTATATTACACAATGAGCGCTCGTATATGGTTATTGACGTCGCGCCATTAACTTCTTTCTCTTGGGTGTTTTAACCCGTTGTTAAACAGTAATCTTGGACTTTAGGCAACCCCGCCTAATGTCAATGAGAAAGAAACCCAAATGGTCACACACAAAGTGTTTCTATTGATCTCAATTAAATTATATTTCAATTCAATTATTAGAATAAATATTATTCTCAAGATCGAGAAATAGTTTTATTCAGGATTAATGATTGTATAAATTAAATAAATATTTATTCTCAAGGTAATTGTTAAATTATGCGGATATATAATATTTAATTGTTTATTTATTGAATGAATAAATATTTCATTTATTCAGGTACTCAATAAATGTCAAGGAGGGCCAGCAGACCAAGAATAAGTCTTGTGATAAATACTAATTTACAAGTTGGTAAGATAATATTTATCATCGAGTCAATTAACAGATGTCGTGGAATAAAAATAACAACATCATTATTATTTTAATACATGACATGGGGTCAAACATGAGTTTGACATTTTATTAAGGGTACATGTGCAATTAATTAAATTACAAATCTTAACCCCAGGTCTATAAATAGGCCTCTATTACATTTTAAAAGAGGTTGGTCGAGAATTGTTGTGCACAATGGATTTCTCTCTAAAATCATCTCCTTCCTTTTCACATCTTTTCAAGAACGAGAAGATCAAGAAGAATTTCTTTAAGACCGAAGAAATGTGAAGCGACCAAGATGAACAATGCAAGATAATCAATCGACCGTGCTAGTACTCGAAGATTTACCAGTGTCGTTTGGAGATCATAGGAGCACATGTGGATCACTACTATATGGATTATCTGTTTGGATCCTACAAGCACAATGGCGGATTACCGAAAAGGTTTTCAGATGATCAGTATCTACGAAAAAAATCTCAAGAATGAGGTAACCTTTATTTCGATTTAATTAAATTAATTATAAATTTAACATGAAAAGATCTCCTCTTGGTTTCGACGACCTTTACTGTCGATGTTCGATTGGAAAAATATTTTTGGTCATGACATCCATGTCTTATACAATACACGAATGATCCATTTAATCTTATATTTGTTGAGTCAGGATCGACCCTGTTAAGCACTTTCGTTGTGCCCAGAACCATCAAGTGGTATCAGATCAAGTCAAATTTAAATTTATAGTTATTTATTTGATTATCAATCGCATTTATATAATGATGGTCAAATATTATTTCTATATTATTCATTATTTAATCCAAATTTTAATTAACATGCTTTCAATATTTGAATATTCTTCATTCAAAATTTATATTTTCTTAAGGACTAAGAATAGATGAAGAACGATCAGAGTTTCCATCGGGAGGTGCCAAATATTCTAGATGATAGATTGGGTTACACGATATGTAGCCAAAGTACATGTTGTATGTAACACCCCGTTACCCACTTCCAGGTATTTTCCTTCTCTTTACTTGTTTTCCTCTTTAATTGGGTATGTCTTGGGAATCCTGGGGATGAAGAGCATTTGTTGGGGAAAATGAGATAAAGTTTAGGAATGTATGTTTATTTGAATTAATGGAGTTTATGTATAAACATGCAATGTCTTAGTGGGGTTCTCCCCAAGTTTGGAGAACGTACGAGGTAGTTCGGGTTTTTTCATGTAAGAATCAACTGTTTTCACTGTTTGCTAGGAATTTACACATTGTGTAAAGGGAATAAACAATGTGTAAAGGGAATACACAATGTGTAATGTTCACCAGACACATATCATGAGGTGAGTACACTATGTGAAAGATTACACACCGTATAAGGTTACAAATCAAGTTTTTAATAAAAAGGCAATGGGTTTTTTGGCGTATGCGGGCTTTGTGGATTACACGATGTGTAAAGGGGTTACATGTCATGTAAATTTCATAAACAAAGATTTTAGGGCAATGTATGAGTGATTGGTTTATTCCTTCAACATGCAGCCTCCTTGCTCTCAACCTAGAGCTCTCCTCCAGTGATTTTGGGGACCTCCACTCCATCTGAATCATTTTGTTTAGTGATTGATCTCCATTGAAGTTGATATGAAACTCTCCGGGTGAGTAATCCTTTCTGCTTATTTGTTTCATTTTATTGTGGTAGCACCGTTGTGTTGTGTTATTGAGTATATTACCCGTGGTGATGATTCTCTTGATTCCTTTCTAGATCTGTTGTGTGATCTTGTTCCAGAGGCCGATCCTTTGTTGGTTGTGGCGCAGTGGGTGTGCATTCTTGAGGTATGTTGTGATCTTTCCTCTTCACCAACTCATTTTTTTAAATTTAATCAATGTTGATATGTTTGGATTGGTTCTAGGGCCTCCGTTGTCATTGTGTGTTCTTCCTTGTTGGTGGATCTCATCGTGGGCGTGTATGACCCGAGTTTTGAGGTAGGTGGTTCCATCTCTAGCCTGTGTTGGTGAACTACATTGCTCTAGTTTTGATAAATTGTTTTATAAATGAAATGACACGATTGACTGATTTGAATTGTGTGTGTGAAAATGAGTTTTTGATAAAAATTGTTTTCCCCTGGTTTTGGTAAGTGAAAAGGTTTTTTTAAATCATTATAAAATGGTTTTCAAAGCATGGTTTTGATGAAATGAATTGGTTTGGAAAATAGTGCACATGGGAAGCCTTGGGAAATTAGGTGGAAGGTGTAGTAACAGACATTGTCCACTATCATTGTCCACTATCGAGGGGTTTGATCATGAGGCTTTCCTCTGCTCCCTAGGCCTGTTGTTCTAGGGACTTGTTAGACCTGTTGGAGGGTTCACTTTCTAGGGTGTTCCTCTTCTCTATAAGCTTGATGCATATGTCTATAGGCTTGATGCACACATGATTGAATATGTTAGGTACGAGTGTCCTAGCTATCCTAACCTAGTGTGATCCTTGGCGTGATGTTATCTATGATTTTGGCTAATTTGGGCTGTTTTAGCTTGTCCTATTTTGGTTGTATTACCATGGATTTTGATATGATATGTGATATGTGCTTTGTTTCTTTTGACACATTTACTTTGATATATGCATATGAAATGATTTGAAACTGATTTACCTTCTTTATTTATAAATGTGAAAAGGGGGAGATTAAATGTTTTTCCATGCTTTTGATATAAAACTGTAAAACTGTATATCATGTATTGTTTTCTTAAAGTTGAACATGCTTGGATTATTGTATAGAGATTGATATGGAACACTTGGGTAAGATCCTACTGATGCTATTAGCTCACACTATGTGCACCCCTTCGAAGATGTGTAGACCTTGTTTTTTATTCTGATGTAGATAAAGGAAAGGCACCGTAGTGAGGTGATGAGGTTTTATTTCAGTTGGGTTTTAGGTAGATGGTGGTGGGATAGTGGGAGTTTTCCCATGCTATCACATGGAGCTATTGGAGTAGCTATTTTATTTTTTTCATCCTTTGCAGTTGGACTTGTCTCTTAGAGAATATTGTGCTACCTTTTTAGTTTCATTTCTTCTCTTATTCTTTATCTGTTATGGAATATATTTATCTCTTCCACTGTTTCCCTATGCTATGTATATATATGCCATGTTGTTGCTTCAGGTTGGGAAAAATCATTCCCACTGGTTGTTGTTTGATGCTCGAGTGCCAGTTTCCATCTCGTGGGGATTGATAACACCCTTCGGTTATGTGGAAGATTGAGTTAGGTTCCAATATTGAGAGGGTATTCAGGTCGGTTCATTAAAAAATAGTATTAAAGGGGGTTTTCCATCAAGAGTCCTTGTTTTGGGAAACTTGGTAGACTGAAGATAGGATTGTCAGGACTTGAGAGGTAGGTTGTGATAAGTGTTGGGACCAAGTTGGATGGAAGTTGTTTTTGGAAGCTAAAAGATATTTGTACTAAAAGTGTTGTATTTTTTTGTCAAAGAGAAAGAAATCGCCTTACTTTGAAAAGTTTGTGATAAAAATCACTATCATATTCAGAAGACCAAACACAAAAAAAGATTAATAAAGTACATCAGCCTGAGGAAAAGAAGAAAAAGAGAACTGTTTATAGATGATGCTGAAGTATTGTTGAGGGGTGAGGTGCTGGCATTTTTAGAAGTTGAAAATATTCTTATAGAAGAAAGAAAGGAAAATAAAGTCTAATGGAGTAGAAATAATGTTTATAGTAGAATGGTTTCAATTTTTTATATACAACAGTTGGTACAAATCATCGAAATGAGAAGTTTTTTTTACAGATGGTACTGATCATCATAATGAGAAGTCATTTTCTTATTATCTAATCAACTATTACAGAGAAACGTAATGAAGAAACCACTATCGTAAATATATCTTCATCGTAATAAAGAAATCAGAATGAAAATGGGAATCAGATTGAAGAATGATTAGAAAGTATGAAGTGAGTTAAAGTTGTGAGAAGATTTGAGAAGTTTTTGAGAATAATAAAGAAGAGTTGAGAAGTGTTAAAGAAGTAAAAGATAAAGCCAAAATTAATGGAAAATTAAAGTTCCAAGAAATTTGGTTAAGCAAGAAAACTTTTCATATCCCTGCTTAAACCTTTTTTGGATCACCTATAAAAGGAGGAGAGTAATTTGTACTTTTTGATGGATATGAACACTGTTCACATGTGGAGGAAGAGTGAGAATTTATGATGTTTTAGTGAGAAAGAGTTTCCAAATAGAGCTTTCCTAAGGAGGTTTTCCGAACAAGAGAAGAAAAAGAAGGAAGATTGTATTCAAAGTTTCTCAGAATAGACGGGGTCATCAGATTGGGAAATTGGACTGAGAATTATGAACTGAGACAAAAGCTATTCAGAATTGTTTTAGTGTTATTCTAGTAGAGTTATATTTCCGAACTGAGTAATCAGACTGAGCCATCAGACTCATTATTTGAAGAAGTTCTTACTTGTCGCTGGGTAGGAAAGTGAAGAATTGTTTTGAAGGTTATATAAGTGAAATTTTACAAGGAAACATAGTAACATGTTGTGAAGAAACTGGTGAAAGTTTCTTAACATGCTACACAAAATTGTATTACCTCATTTTGTGCTATTCAAAACACATGCACTTTTGTATTGAACATAGTGGTACACAAGTGTAAGGCCATATCCTACTTATTTGTATCCACACAAAAGGATTTTTTTCTAGTGAATTGTGTAATATTGGATTGTTTCTAAACCATACCAAGGATGTAGCTACTCTTGTTGAGTAGTAAACCTTGTAAATACTTGTGTTCCTATAGATGTGTGATTGTTTTATTTTCAGTAAAGTGAAAATTCTTTAATAAGAGGAGAATATTGTTTCAAAATAAAGGAAACTTAAAAGAAAAAGATATCACTGATCCACCCCTCAGTGATACTTAGATCCTGTCTAGGCAATATCAAGTGGTATCAGAGTAAAGGTTCCCTTCGTTTACTATTTGCTGAAATTTTTGAAGAGAATTTGTGATAGAGAATCTAAATTGTGTGAACAGTAATAGGATTCTAGTCTTCAATGATAAGAACTATCATATCTAGAAAGATAGAATGTTTCTTTATCTTATGTATCTTGGGTATGATGTTCTTGAAGCTACACCATATGGATTTCATAATATTGATGAAAATGTTCCTACCACATCTACTGTCAAGAAGAATCTTGAGAATGATGGAAGGGCTAATAATTCTTTCCTCTTATCACTTTTTGAAAGTGAGTTTCTAAGAGTTAAGGGTGTTTTCACTTCCAAAGGTATCTAGGAAAATTTGAAGAACATTTATGAAGGCAATGAAAAAGTGAAGAAGTAAAAGTTACAAACCTGGAGATTGAAGTATGAAGATCTCAAGATCGGTGAATATGAATCAGTTGGTGACTTCTTTACTAGGGTGAATGACATTATTATCACTATTATATGTTTTGTTGAAAAGTTGTAAGACTCAACTATTGTTGAAAAGGTCTTAAGAATTATTCCTCACAAATTTTATGTCAAAGTTTTATCATTAGAAGATAGAGATCCTTAAATTATATATTTGGTTAATCTTTATAGTACTCTCATTACTTACAAAATGAGAAGGGATAAAGTTATGAAAATAAAAACAAAAGTTGATCGAGAAATTTCCTTCAAGGATGACAAGAATGGAAAATCTAAGAAGGTTCTTAAAGTAGAAGAGGTTGCTGACTCTGATTATGAAAATAAGGTATGTAAAAATCTTGAAGAATTTTTATCCTTGTTTTCTAAAAACATGAAAAGAGGTACAAGTAAATATAAGGGGAAAATTTCCTTGAAATGTTTTGAATGTGGATCCATTGGGCACTTTACAACTAATTTTCCTCGAATAAAGAAAGAAGAAGATATTGATGAAGATCAAAGAAGGACAAGAAGATCGTGGAAGAAATAGGGTGATAAGGGTAAATCTTATTCCAGAGGGAAAGACAAAAAGTTCTCCAAATCCAAAAGGAGAAGTTTTTTGTCTAAAATGATGAAGAAGAATACTATGAAGCTAAATCCAAAAATTTTACTGATCATTATAGAGAGAATACTTTTATTGCACTAATTAACAATAAAGAGTTCATAAGTAGTAAATATAAAGAAGAAGAAACTTGATTATAATTTCATCTAAAAGAATAATTGAAAGAACATCTGAGAAATATTGAAAGGCTTGAGAAAAAAATCAGGAAATTGAAAAATTAAATTTCCTTAACAAATAATCAAGAATAGTTTCTTGATGAGAAAGTTAAGATGCTAGAAGAGATTGACGATTTAAATAAATCTACTGATAAAGAAAATAATTAGAATGAACATATAGAAGTAAAGTTGAAGGAAAAAGAATAATATTTGGAACTTTTAAAACAAAAAATTTCTAAAGTTGATAAGAGGATTATAAGTTTCAATAATTATATCTCCTAAGACAGAGAAATTTTTGGTAAGGGTAAACCTATGAAGGATCAAAATTTACCTTCAATGGTTGATAATAATTTTTAAATTGTCTTTGAGAAGAATAAAGATTGAAAAGTTATGTATGTGGCCAAAACCAACAAAGTGGAGAAGTTAGAAGGTTCTAAAAATTCCAAGTCTGAAATTTTTTCTACTACTTCAGGTTCTGATAAGGCTAAAAGGAAATATGATTTGAAAAAGAAGGTCTTGGGTGATAATATAAAGGTTGGTGGTCAAAAAAGTCTTGATGATAAAGATAAGAAGGTTGGTGGGAAACTTGCTCACAACTCTGATCAGTATGGAAGTTACAGAGGTAAATATTCTTTTTATGGACACTACTGGTATTGTGGTGGATTTGGGCATATGGAAAATATGTGTTATTTTAATCAACAATATCATTATTATTCCACAAATTATAAAAGAAAAAGTTTTAGGGGGATTCAATCCTCTTAGAGGAAGAATTTTGAGAAGGATGTTTTGAAGAAATCTGAGAAGGTTGGTGTAAAAGATAAAAATAGGTTCCATACTCTAGAAAATATATGTGAATGATGTGAACAATCTATATATCTTGAAAAAGGATGTTTTTTTATTTTAACAACACAACAAAGTTTATTAATAATTTTCAGAAGCCAGATGTGAAGAAAGATAAAGGGAAAGAAAATGCTCTTATTATAGAAAACACTCTCAAATCTACAAAAGGAGGAATTACCTTGGATATTGGATTGTGGGTGTTCTTCTCATATGAAAGGATACTTAAAATTATTGAAGAATGTGAAATAATTCAAAGAAGTAATGTTAACATTTGGTAATGATGAATCTCTCAAAATCAAAGGTGTTGGATTAGCCATTATTGGGGAAGAAAAGTTGAAATCCAAGAAATAATTATTTTTTGATGGGATGAAACACAACCTTATAACCATTTCATAACTTTGTGATGAAGATAACAAGGTTATATTTAGAAAACATGGCTGTATTTTGAAAAGATAGGAAGATGGGGAAGTTTTTACAAGAGGCCAATGTAAAAAAAGAAACTTGTTCCAAGTTGGTGAGGTTCAAAACTCTTGTAACTTAATCATTATGGAAGGAAATCATTTGTGGCATCAAAGTTTGGGACACATGTGTTAGAGAAACATGATTAAGTTATCAAAGAAATATAGTGTCCATAGAATTCCTAATATGTCAAAAATAAGAGATTGGTGTTTCACAATTTGTCAAAAAGGAAATATTACAATCTCTGTGCATAAAAAAGTTTACATTTGTTCAAAACGACCCCTAGAAATTATCCATCAGATATCTATGGTTCAATGAGAAAACAATCTACTCATGGAGATAAGTACTTCATTAATTTCATTGATGAATTTACTAGCATTACTTATGTTATGTATATGAAACATAAGTCATATTCTTTTTAAATATTTAAAAGTTTTAGGAGGAAAGGTGAGAAGTAATGTGAGTATTTAGTAAAGAAGTTGAGAACAAACAATGGCAAGGAATAAAAAAATAAATAGTTTGAAATATATACTGAGAAGCATGGAATTCTACATGATTTCAGTACACCATACACTCCTCAATAAAATGGTGTTTTTGAAAGTAAGAATAAAAGTTTGGTTGAAATGGGGAGAACTATGTTACTTGAACATGGTCTCTCTCATTACTTTCGGAGTCAATCCATGAACACTTCTATTTATATTCAAAAACGATTTTTCTATAGGCCAAGTTTAGATACGACTCCATATGAAATGTTTTATGAAAAAACTTCAAGTTTGAAACACTTAATAGTTTTTGTGAGTACATGCATCATAAATAAGAAAGGTGGAAACCTTGGGAAGTTTGATCAAAGAGGTGAAGATGGAATTTTTATTGGATATTCTCTAGAAGGAAGAGGATATATATGTTTCAAAAAAGATACAAGATGATTAGTTGACTCTGTTTATGTGAGATTTATTGAAAAGGCTAAGGAAGTTGCTAAAAAAACTTGTACAAATAAGAAATGAACAATATGAAATAATTTTCATTAAAAATTCTGATAAGGATGCAAAAAATTGTAATCCTACTCAAGAAGAATAATCAAACTCATTTGTTTCCAGTGATGAGGAATAATCTTGATAATATCATCCTAGGTTGAGGAAGCAAGTGGAATCTCAAAACATAATTGGTGATTAACATCAAAATGTTCAAATAAGAAAAACACCAAAAGATATTACATATAATTCTTTATATTCAAAAGTGTTGGACTCCTCATGTATTAATCATGTTTTAATGATCACAAATCTCATTACTTATCACAAGTCTCATTACTGATCCCAAATCTCTTTAATAATTCCAAATCTCTTTAATAATCCCAAATCTCATTAATGATCACAAATATTATTCAATCATGTGTATTTATGTTTCAAATTCACTCATGATTTATAATGGTTAAGCTCAATCCAATTCATGCATATTATTGTTTAAGTCTGAATACTGTTATTTGCCTAAGTACAAGACACCGTGAGCAAGACACAGTTAGCAAGACACCGTGAAGACCAGACACCGTGAAGATCAGACACAGTTAGCCAAACACCATGACTGAGACACCGTGACCGAGACACCATGACCGAGACACCATGACCAAGACACCGTGACCGAGACACCATGACCGAGACACCGTGACCGAGACACCGTGACCAAGACACCGTGACCGAGACACCGTGACCAAAGCACTGTAAGCCAAGACACTGTAAAGAAAAGACACCATGAAGATCAGACACCATGACACTCAGACCGTGACTCTCAGACACTGTGACACTTAGACCGTGAAACTCAGACACTGTGAAGGTGACACAATTTTCTCAACTTACTGTGACACCATTTCTTAAACTATTTTGTCGTCTTTCAATTTAATGTTTAACAGTCATATTTGATGCCTTTAATGCACTGAAATAATTAATATTTCTTTATAGACATAGTACGAGGTACGAGGCACGAAACACATGGAACTTGTTGGCTAAATCTCATGCATTCAAAGATAAAGGTTGTAGAGCGCCCAACAACAATAGAGCACGATACTGAACAGAAAACAAGTGTGTGAGCACGACCACGAAGAACACTTTTGCAAGATTTTCAAATAAATCATTTTTACATGCATGAAATCTGACTCTACTGAAGAACATACGAAGTACACTGGAATCTAGAGAACATCTTCACATTATCAAAGCTCTTGGAGAACACAAGATGAATCATGACACTCTGTTTTTCAAGACAAAAACCAGAGAAGGACTCAGAAGCATTTATGCTAAATCAAAGGAGTCCATAGCTGCACTTCAGATTACTAGAGATTTTCTAAACTCATATCTACTCTCTTAGTGATTCTTTTACTTACCTTTTGAGCAGTGTGTGTACTCTGTACATTCCCCACACAGATGGAATCTTGTGCCAAACTGAAGGATTTCTGAATCCTTACACCAAACTCTCTATTTCTATTTACCCACGAAAACTGTGGAAGAGGTCCCTGTGTGGCCTGATTATTGTTTTTGTTTACCCACAAAAACTATGGAAGAGGTCCCTGTATGACCTGGACAGTCTGTGTACTGTTGTTAACCCCGATCCAAGGTGTGGATCAAAGTTTATTTATATAAACTGCTTGGTGGCAGGTGATCACCAAGTGGAGTGGATTAGGTCTCGGCTTGAGACTGAACCACTTGTTTCACATCCGCTGTGCTATTTAATTTTAGTCTTCTCTGTTTTACTGCTTGATTTACTAATCCAGAAAACTCTAATTTCACTTTGATAGTTAGTCTTGGAAAGAAGTTATAACTGATTTGTCTTAGTAGGATAACTTAAAAAGTAGTATTAATAATGCATATTAAGATTATTGAGAATTAATCAATCTTCTAAGAAGTTATTTAAATAGTCAAACTATTATAACAGTATAACCTTGATTAGCTGGGATGTATCTATTTTTGGGGAAAACCATTTCTTTTAAAATAATATTTTTGTAACAGAAATTTTTATAGTAACTCAATTCACCCCTCCCCTCTTGAATGAACTACTCCGACCAACATTTGGAATCAGAGGTGGTTTTATTAGGACTTTGTGTAATCTTACTCAACTGTGATTATAGTTGTACTTTAAAGATCTGTAAATTTATATCAATTCTAAATTTCTATCTCTTTTAAAGTAATTTGTTAGTATGGATAATATATTGGAAGGTGCTGCAACCAATAGACCACCATTCTTTAATAGAACCAACTATGCTCAATGGAAAATTAAAATGAAAATGCATCTGGAGAGTATGAGCTTTGAAATTTGGTCATCCATTATAGATGAATACAAACTTCCTATGAATGATATAATTACATGGGATGAACCTAAAAAACTTTCTTATAATAACAATTGCAAAGCCATGAATGCTCTGTACTATTCCTTAGGAGATAAATAATTTAATAGGATTTCTACTTGTAAAACTGCCCATGAAATTTGGGATACCTTGTCTGTCTCACATGAAGGTACATCTAGTGTAAAGGAAATGAGACTTAATACTTATACTATAAAATATGATAATTTTAAGATGAAAACTGATGATCCTATTTCTTACATGTATCTTAGGTTCAATGAAATTTTCAACACAATGATTTCTCTTGGAAGAGAAGTCACTGCCAAAGAACAGATCATGAGAATCCTTAGATGTCTACCTGACAGATGGAGGGGAACCTCTGTCTCAATTAGAGAATCGTGCAACATCAGAAAGCTACCTATAAAAGAACTCATCAGGAAACTGATAATGTATGAGGAAGAGCTGAAATTCAACAAAGAAGAGGAGGATGAACCAAAGAGGAAATCTGTAGCATTCAAGACCACCTTCTTAAAGCATAAAGACAAAGGGAAACTGGAAGCTCCTATAGAAAGCTCCACCACTGAAGAATCATCACCTAATAGTGATGAGGAGATGACTCAACTGGCCATAAGATTCAAACGATTTTATAAAAAGAAAATTTTCAGAAATCCTAACTTCAAGGGCAAGTATGATCAAAAAGGAAACTGAAAAAAGGACTGGAAAAGAAGTGACAAAACTGATGAAATTGTATGCTATGAATGTAAGTGAAAAGGACATATAAAGGCTGACTATCCAAAGCTCAAATATAAGAAGAAGTATGAGGATAAGGACAAGAAGTACAAAAAGGCAATGAAAGCAACTTGGAGTGCCTCTGAGGATAGTTCAAGTGACTCAGAGACATCACATGATGAACAGGATAACAAAGCCAATGTGTGTTTTATGACAAACACATCTGAGGTAACATTGAACTCTTTTATGCATAATTCATACTATTCTGAAGAGGAAAGTGACTCTGAAAATATGACTAATGAAGAAATGTTTGAATATTTCAACATGCTTGAAGAGACATGCAATTAATTAAAAGATAAATATAAATCATTAAAGAAACGACATGCTCTCACTACAAATGTTAAATCTGAACTTACTACTGAAAAGGATAAAAATGATCAACTGCTCAAAGAAAAAAATGAATTAAAAATGTCTAATGAGAAATTAAAAAGTGACTTAGACAATTTTACTAATGGAAAAAATACCCTTACCCAAATGCTAGGAAAAAAAATTGCCCCTAAATACAATACTGGAATTGGTTATCAACCTGGTAAAAGAAACCTTGGTAGAATGAATTTTATTTCCAATTCTAGGTCATATAATTTTGTTCCCAGTTCTGGAAACAGCTCAACTAGCTCAAGTCATGATACATACTCTACTGTTTCAAGTTTTTGTGGACCAAATACAGTTTATTTTTCAAACACTTTACATAATTCTTATAGGAAGACTATGAGACAAATATGGGTTCCTAAAGCACTTATTACTAATGTTACTGGACCCAAACAAGTATGGGTACCGAAATCTATCTTTACTTGATCATGTTATAGGAAAGCTGCTTAAAGAGATCCAACAAGAATCTATGGTACTTGGACAGTGGGTGTTCAAGGCACATGACATGAGACTACTCATACTTAAATAATCTGATAAAAGTAGATGGAGGACATGTCAAATTTGGTGACAATGCCAAAAGGAAGATCATTGGATTAGGCCAGATTGGTAACTCTGATTCGATTTTGATTTCTAAAGTAATATTTGTTAATGGCTTAAAATATAATCTGATTAGTATCTCACAATTATGTGATGATGGATATCATGTTAAATTTGAAAATGATGCCTGTAATGTCTTTAATTCTAAAGATGAATTAGTATTTTCTACATCAAGGAATGAGAAAATTTATTCTGTTAATTTAGATTCCTTAACTTCTCAAAACATTTCATGCTTAAGTGTATTTCATAAAGAGTCTTGGATCTAGAATAGGAGACTAGGACACTATAATGTTCACTCCCTTAGAAAGCTAACTAGAAAAGTCCTAGTTAAAGACTTACCCAAACTTGAGTTTCCAAATGACAAAGTGTGTAATCCGTGTCAAAAGGGAAAACAACACAAAATCTCTTTCAAATCAAAGAAAGAAGTTTCTACTTATCAACCTCTAAAATTGGTTCATATGGATTTTTTTGGACCATCTAGAGTTTCTAGTTTAAATGGGAAGCACTATGTTTATGTTCTAGTAGATGATTTCTCTAGATATACCTAGGCCTTTTTCATGGCTCACAAAAGTGAAGCCTGCTCTTATTTTACAAATTATTCCAAGTCTGTAGAAAACCTTAGTGGCCTTAAAATTAAAACTTTAAGAAGTGATCATGGCCATGAGTTTGAAAATCAAGAGTTTGAATCCTTTTGCTCACAAAATGGTTATAGTCACAATTTCTCTGCCCCTAGAACACCTCAGCAAAATGGTGTTGTATAAAGAAGAAATATAACCTTGCAAGAAATTGCTAGAACAATGCTTAGTGAATATGAATTGCCTATTTACTTTTGGGCTGAAGCTGTTAATAAAACATGCTACATAATCAATAGAGTCTTGATTAGACCAATTCTCAAAAAGACCCCATATGAACTCTGGAACAATAGGAAGCCTAAGGTTAACTACTTAGAGTTTTTGGTTGCAAAATCTTTATTCTTAACACTAAGGATAATCTCGACAAATTTGCATCCAAAAGTGATAAAGGAATTTTCTAGGTTACTCAATATTAAGTAAAGCTTATAGAGTATTAAATAAAAGAACTAAATGTGTGGAAGAATCTGTTCATATCAAGTTTGATGAAATAGATCCACATGAGCCTAGAACCATCCTAGAAAATCTGGGATGATGTATCAAATTTGACCATCAACTCAAAATCCCTAAATTCCTTTGTGAAAGAATATGTGAAAACTTCTAATTCTGGAAATTCTCTTCAATCGAGTCATAATGAACCAGAATCTATTGATGAACCTGAAATCACTAGTCCCTCTTTTTCTAGAAAGGTTAGAACCCTTAAAAACCATCCCTTAGATGCTATTGTAGGAGACTTAGAGAAAGGAACACAAACTAGAGATTCTATTATAAATCAGGTTGAACATCAAGCCTTCTTGTCACAACTTGAACCTAAAAACATTGCTGATGCCATCAACAATGAATTTTGGGTAATGTCTATGCAAGAAGAACTTAATCAGTTTGAAAGAAACAAAGTTTGGAAACTTGTTGAAAAACCCAAGGAAACTTTCACCATAGGCACTAAATGGGTGTTTAGAAATAAAGTAGATGAAGCTAGAAACATAGTTAGGAACAAGGCTAGATTAGTTGCACAAGTCTATAGTCAAGAAGAAGGAATTGACTATGAGGAGACCTTTTCTCCAGTATCCAGACTTGAAGCCATCAGAATCCTACTTGCTTATGCTGCACATCTGAATTTCAAACTATATAAAATGAATGTTAAGAGTGAATTCTTAAATGGGTATATAGCCGATGATGTCTTTGTTGAACAACCCCCTGTATTTACAAATCCTCACTTTCCCAATCATATTTTCAAACTTTCAAAAGCTTTATATGGTTTAAAGCAAGCTCCAAGAGCTTGGTATGACAGATTGAGTACTTTTCTTATTTCCAAAGGTTTTACAAAAGGAATAGCTGATCTTACCCTCTTTATAAAACGAATTTCTAATGATGTTTTAGTTGTTTAAATCTATGTAGATGATATTATTTTTGGATCTTCAAAAAATTCATTATGTATTGATTTTTCTAAAATGATGCAAAACGAATTTGAAATGAGCTTAATGGGTGAACTAAAATTCTTTCTTGGATTTCAAATCTTTTAAAATAATGATGGAATTGTTTTAAATCAAAGTAAATACACTAGAGATCTTCTAAAACGTTTTGGATTGGATAGCACTAAAAGTAGTGAAACTCCCATGAGTACCACATGTAAGTTGGATCTTGATGAAGATGGAAAATCTGTTGATCAAACCACTTATAGAGGGATGATTGGGAGTTTACTCTACTTAACTTCTAGACATTCGGACATTATGTTTAGTGTGTGTATGAGTGCTCGTTTTCACGCAAATCCTAAAGAATCTCATTTAAATGCTGTAAAGAGAATTTTCAAATACCTCAAGCATACACCCAATCTAGGACTGTTCTATCCTAAATGACAATCATTTGAACTAGTTATTTATTCTGATGCTGACTTTGGTGGCAGTAAGTTAGATAAAAAGAGCACCTATGGAACATGTCACCTTTTAGGCAAGTCACTAGTATCATGGTGTAGTAAGAAACAAAATTCTGTTGCATTATCTACTGCAGAAGCTGAATACATAGCTGCTGGCAGTTGTTGTGCACAAATTTTGTAGATGAAACACACATTACTAGATTATGGATATCAATTCAGACATGTACCAATAAATTGTGACAACACAAGTGCTATTAAAATCTCAAAAAATCATGTTTCACATTCTAGGACAAAACATATTGATGTAAGACATCACTTTTTGAGAGATCATTATCAAAAAGGTGATATTACCTTAGAATTCATTAGTACTGAATATCAACTTGTTGATATATTCACTAAACCATTAAATTCTGAGAGAATAGACTACATCATACATGACCTTAGCATGATAAATCTCAAATATATATCTTACTTGTCTTACTGTTCAATATTTTACTATGTTTTACTTTACTGTTTCATGATTATGGTTTCTAAGTTACTGTATCTCATGTTTACGATCTCACCATTAACACTTTGTAATCACGGTCTGACATTCACTGTCTCACCGTAACATGCACTAAGAAGTTCACTCACTGTGTCACCGTGACATTCGCTCACTATCTCACCGTGACGACCACTTGCTGTCACACCGTGACGACTGATCACTGTCTCACCGTAACAACCCTTCACTGTCTCACCGTGAAAAATTATTTATGATTTTCTTTAAACCCGTATCGCGGTAATTTTTATTTCACCTCTTTTACTTTCCTGCGTTTTTGTTTTTGTGACATTTGACATTCCCAAATAATAAAACAAAGCGTTTCACTCGGTTCTTCACCCGGACTTTCCCTAACTCACTCGATTCGAACCCTTTCAACCTTGAAACCCTCTTTCTATCTCGCGACCTTTAGTGGATGCCAAGAATGAAGTGACCATCGTCATCCACACCTGAGAAGCACCGCCCTAAGAAAAAGAAGATAACACCCAAGCTGACACCCGAAGGGCCTCTGAATTCGAACCTGGTAAATAGAAGTGTTGTTCCTGAGAAAGAAATTTGCCCCGAATGGCTCTTTTATAGAAAATCTCTAGTTATGAAAGTGTTAAGAGAACAAGGCTAGTTAGAATGGTTCTTAAAGGAGAATAGACCCATTTATCCGAGGTTAGTTGCTCAGTTCTACCAGTACGCACAGTTTTCTTTTGACTCTGGTGAAAGCTTTGTTGTGAGGAGCTAGATTAATGGCCAAAGATGATCCTTCTCATCGAGGTTATGGGCTTCATGCCTTAGGATACCTCACGAAGGAATTTTTGATGATTATCAGAGAGAACCCCCACCTACAACTGATTTCTTTGACCTTGAAGATGCTCTGAAAACCCTAACCGGGAATGGCACCAAGATAAGGGCCATAGCTGTTGAACTTGATGGGGAAACAAGGATGTTGTTTAAGTTTTTTCAAAATCTGGTTAGTCCAAGGAAAGGTGACTTTGATGTATTAAAGTAACAAGATGTGTTCTTGATTAATCTTATGAAGAATGGATACAAAATCAACCTGTGCAAGTACATCATTCACCATATGTGTGAATTGATCAAGGTTACATCCAAATCCACCTCTCTGTTCTACTCTTGGATGATTTCAGACATGCTTGTTGCCAAAGGAGTAGTTGGACTCAATGAAGAAGTGCTTGTGGATTGCAAGTACTGTCTATCTAAACCCATCATCATAAGAATGAAAATAAACTGGAATCCTTGAAAAAGGAGTGGGTGGAAGACAACAATAAAGTTTATGATAAGCTTAATCCCATGGATTATCCATCAAGGCCGAAGGATATTTCTGATCCTGGTTTGGAACCAGATGAACTTGGTGAGTATTCAGAAGAATCAGAAGAAGAGGTTGAAGTACCTCATAGGGAAGAAGTTGTTGTTGAGGAAGAAAGGACTATTGTTCCTCCTGTTGTTCTTGAAGAAGAAGTTCCTATCCCTAGAGATGATGTCAATATGGAAATACAACCCGAGGCTGAAAGAGAATAATTTGCCCCAGAATCTGAGCAGCAAGTCATGGAAGATCCTGTTTTAGAAGAACTCCCTAGTGTACAAGAAGAAAATCTAGAAGAACTCCCTATTATGGAAGAAGAAAATCTGGAACAACTCCCTGTTATGCAAGAAGAAAATCCGAAAGAACTCCCAGAGGAATAACCTGTTCCTGAGATAATACCCTCTATTGAAGAGAGGATGGAGATAGACTTTCAGTTGGCTATACAAAAGATGATTGAGGAACTTAGAGATGAACCTGTTAATTTAGAACTAGCTCCTGAGCCTCTAGATCCTGAAAAGGAAGCATATGTTGAGGGGGAGGAAACCTAAAATCTTGTGACTGATGAAGCATCACATCCGGCTGAGTCTAGTCCTATGGATACTCAGTACAAATTCCCTAGCTTTTATGATGTGAGTGAATAACAACAAGTTACTACCACTGGGCTTGATCTTTCCTCACTGTTTCAGTTGAAGTCAGTTTTAATCTTTGCATCTGAGAAGGAACCAGAACCAGAACCTACCCCTGTACCAATTCCTGTACCTGAACCTTCACCCGAACCTTTACCTGAACAACTACCCTCTATCAGTAAGGACGATTTAAAGGACTTTGGAGACACTATCTTGTCTGGAGTTGAGAAGCTTTTGAACTCCCAACCTCATGCTGTGACACATCTGAGTGAGAGAGATACCTCACTGCTTTTGGAGAAAATTATCTAGAAGATCCAACCTAAAATGCTCCATGAAATTCAAGAAGTTCGTGTTAAAAATAGGTTGCTCAGTAGTGAAGTCTCAACCCTGAGAAGCATGGTGGAAGACATGCAGAAACAACTGCATTCCATATCAGAATCTATTGCTGCCTCTCTAGAACCTTCTATGTCTCAAATTTCTCAAGATGTTGTGTCTCAGATTCAACCTTAACTGTTATCCTTTGATGAAAAGATCACATAAAGGCACAAACAGTTGTTGAAAGAAATGATAAATCTTGTGGTGAACCTAAATAAACTCACTAATGAATACACTGGTTGTCTTCAAAAGGTATTGAATTAGCTAAAGTCTCTAACCACAGCCGTTAAAGCTTCTCATCCCTCTGGTGAATCCTCTACACCTGCCTTGGACAGTTCATTGCTCAGATCTATAGTCCAAGAAGATATTCAGACTGATTTAAGTGGCTTCAATGTGAATTATTTATATGAAGTTATCAAGAACAGTGATAGAGTTCTTGATCTTGTGCAAATTCTTTCCAAGATTGCCAATGATGCCCAATAGGAGATTGCTAAGAAAGTGGATTTCTATTTCAACTGGATTTTCTCCAAGACTGATATGACCAACCACTTCAAATACCTTGTAGAGAATCTAAGAATTCCTCTTGTGACCCAAGACTTCAAAAACCAAGTCCAGAAGCTAATCGAGTTTACCAGATTGTTGGAAAAGTTCATGGAAAACAAAGATGACTTTGAAAAGGTCATGCAATATGGTGGAGAAATCATTGCAGACTTCATCAAACTTCTGAGACCGTATCTCCATGTCTAGAGTACAACAATTGTTGCTCCAGCGACTGCTAATCTTAGACCTAGACTACCTACTTTTACCTCCGCCTTACCCTCAACTACCATGTCTATTGGCCAAGCTCTTAGTCAGATCATGCCTGTCATTCTTGACCATCAACTGCCAAGATCTTCCACTCCTCCTACTTTGGCTCCCTCAGTCTTCGAAGGTCTCCCTTTACCTTCTCTATCTACCACCTCTTTGCCTTCTTCCACATCAGCCACTGCCCCTATGGCTTCCTCTTCTACTGCTGATAAAGGCAAAGAGAAGGACAATCCTTGAAGAAGACCAGTGCTTACTACTTTTTGATGGGGATGTCGTTGATTTTTGTATGTCTACTTTATGATGTACTACACTCTGCTTACTTTTAATGGAATGTGTACTGTTTTCCCCCTCTTATTTTAATTTTTTGACAATCCCAATAGGGGGAGGAGAAGTTATATGTTTTTCTATATGTTATATTTTTTTCTATATGTTATTTTCTCTATTGATGCATCTAATTTCCACTTTAACTGTGCATGATTTGTGATCATCAAAAAGGGGGAGATTGTTGGACTCCTCATGTATTAATCATGTTTTAATGATCACAAATCTCATTACTTATCACAAGTCTCATTACTGATCCCAAATCTCTTTAATAATTCCAAATCTCTTTAATAATCCAAAATCTCATTAATGATCACAAATCGTATTCAATCATGTGTATTTATGTTTCAAATTCACTCATGCTTTATAATGGTTAAGCTCAATCCAATTCATGCATATTATTGTTTAAGTCTGAATACTGTTATTTGCCTAAGTACAAGACATCGTGAGCAAGACATAGTTAGCAAGACACTGTGAAGACCAGACACCATGAAGATCAGACACAGTTATCCAGACACCATAACCGAGAAACCATGACTGAGACACCGTGACCGAGACACCGTGACCGAGACACCGTGACCAAGACACCGTGACTGAGACACCGTGACCGAGACACCGTGACCGAGACACCGTGACCGAGACATAGTGACCAATACACCATAAGCCAAGACACTGTGAAGACAAGACACCGTGAAGATCAGACACCGTGACACTCATATCGTGACTCTCAGACACTGTGACACTCAGACTGTGACACTCAGACACTGTGAAGGAGACACCGTTTTCTCAACTTACCGTGACACCGTTTCTTAAACTATTTTGTCATCTTTCAATTTAATGTTTAACGGTCACATTTGATGCCTTTAATACACTGACATAATTAATGTTTCTTTGTAGACATAGTACGAGGTACGATGTATGAAACACATGGAACTTATCGGCTAAATCTCATGCATTCAAAGATAAAGATTGTAGAGTGACCAACGACAATAGAGCGCGATACTGAACAGAAAACAAGCGTGTGAGCACGACCACGAAGGACACTTTTGCAAGATTTTCAAAGAAATCATTTTCACATTCACACAATCTGACTCTGATGAAGAACATACGAAGTACACTGAAATCCAGAGAACATATTCACATTGTCAAAGCTCGTGGAGAACGCAAGCTGAATCACGACACTCTGTTTTTCAAGGAAAAAACTAGAGAAGGACTCAGAAGCATTTCTGCTAAATCAAAGGAGTCCAGAGCTGCACTTCAGATCACTAGAGCTTTTCTAAACTCATATATACTCTCTTAGTGATTATTTTACTTACCTTTTGAGCAGTGTGTGTACTCTGTACATTCCACACACACACTGACTCTTGTGCTAAAATAAAGGATTTCTGAATCCTTACAACAAACTCTCTATTTCTATTTACCCACAAAAACTGTGGAAGAGGTCCCTATGTGGCCTGATTATTGTTTTTTTTTACCCATGAAAACTATGGAAGAGGTCCCTGTGTGACCTTGACAGTCTGTGTACTGTTGTTAACCCCGATCCAGAGTGTGCATCAAAGATTATTTATATAAACTGCTTGGTGGAAGGTGATCACCAAGTGAAGTGGATTAGGTCTCGGCTTGATACTAAACCACTTGTTTCATATCTACTGTGATATTTAATTTTATTCTTCTCTGTTTTACTGCTTGATTGCTTAATCCAGAAAACTCTAATTTCACTTTGATAGTTAGTCTTGGAAAGAAGTTATAACTGATTTGTCTTAGTAGGATAACTTAAAAAGTAGTATTAATAATACATATTAAGATTACTAAGAATTAATCAATCTTCTAAGAAGTTGTTTAAACGGTCAAAATCTTATAACAGTATAACCTTGATTAGCTAGGTTTTATCTATTTTTGGGGGAAACCATTTCTTTTAAAATGATATTTTTGTAACAGAAATTTTCATAGTCACTCAATTAACCCCTCCCCTCTTGAGTGAACTACTTCGACCAATAAAAAGTTGAATCGAAATATGTGAATGAAGGTTTTGTGCATCCAAAATGGATTAAGGATATGAATGAAGAGTTGGATTAGATTGAAAATAATGATACTTAGGATCTTATACCTAATAAAAATAATAAAAAATATTATCGGTACAAAGTGGGTTTTCCAGAACAAGTTGAATGAAGATAGTGAAGTGATAATAAACAAATCAAGATTAATGTGCAAAGGTTACTCACAGATTGAAGACATTGATTTTGATGAGAATTTTTCTCCAGTGGAAAAGTTAAAACATTTAGAATCTTTCTTTCTATTACTGCACAATGAAGTTACAATATATTTTATATGGATGTTAATTCAACATTTTTGAACGGTGAAATTGATACAGAAGTTTATATTGAACAACCATGTAGCTTTGTAGTTGGGAAGGATGAAAGTTATGTGTGAAAGTTGAAGAAATACTTATATGGGCTAAAGTAAGAACCAAGGTAATGATATTCCAAATTGGATACTTGATTAAGAAAGATGATTTTTAATAAAGGAAGGGTTGATAGTAATTTGTACATCAAAGAAAGTTATAAGATTCCCCTCATTGTAATTGTTTATGTTGATGAAATTATCTTTACTGAGAATGATGAAACAACCCATGAAAGATTTACTGAAGAAATGAAGAAGTTGTTTGAGATGTCCATGATGGGTGAAATGAAATGCTTTCTTGGGTTACAAATCTCACAAAACAAGAACCACATTTTTCTTTCTCAAGAAATGTATGCTAAGGAAATTCTTAATAAGTTTAGAATAGAAAATTTAAAACTAGTTTCCATGCCAATTTCATTGGTAACCAATTTAAATAAAGATAGAGAAGGTAAGGAAGTTGACTCTAAAGAGTTTTGGAATATGATTGGAAGTTTGTTGTATTTGACTACCTCAAGACTAGACATTGTTTATGATTTTACCTTATGTTCAAGATTTCAAAGTGTTCCAAATGAATCACATTAATTGGTTGGAAAATAAATTCTTAGATATATCAAAGGAACAAAATATTTCTAAATCAGTTATGATAACTCATATATTATTGACTTCTTTGGGTATTCAGATGCTGATTGGGAGAAAAATGTTTATGATTGAAGATCCACATCTAGTGGAGTTTTCTTTCTAAGGAAAATTTGTGTTAGTTGGCATACTAATAAAAAAATTCAGTAACTCTTAGCATGGATAAAGTTGAATATGTTTTTTCCACTCAAGATACTACCCAACTTATGTGGGTAAAAACTTAGTTGGAAGACTTACTTGTTGAAGTAATGTTACCCTTGATCTTGGGTTGTGATAATCAAAGTGAAATCAACCTTTTAAGAAAACCTTTACAACATTCTCACTCAAAACATATTGACATCAAATATTATTTTATCAAAGAGCATGTGGAGAAGAATAAACTAAAGCTAGAGTATGTTCCTACATCGAAACAAGTTTCTGACATTTTCAAAAAACCTTTACCGAATGAATATTTTTACAAATTTAGGTTGAACATGGGTGTATAAACTCTTTATTATCAAGGTTGAGGTATGCATTTCTCTGTCTCATATCCCATCTAGTCTTTGGATAGTGTTTTCACGGGGGAGAATTATTTCATAAATCTATCCATTAATATGTTGTAAATATTTTAAGGAAGCATGTATATAGGGAGAGTTATGGGTAAGCTGTGAATTCAATATGTAAATGTGTAAACTATTATAATAGTTTGTTGGAGTGGTTGTAGGAAACTTATATTTATCAATAAGTGGATGACATGAAGAAAGATGTGAAGAAAAGCTAAAGAAGTTTCATGAGTCACTACTTTTGGACAACATGGTTTTGTTGTCAATGATTCTTGTTTTCTATAATGAGTTAGCTCGTGCAGGATTGGAATTTATTGATAAGTAATCCATAGCTCGAGGTTACAAAGTTCAATGATTTATGAACCTTGGTTGACAACAAAATCCAAAGGGGGGATTTTTGGGACCGAGTTAGATGGAAGTTGTTTTTGGAAGCTAAAATATGTTTGTACTAAAAGTGTTGTCTTTTGTTGTCAAAGAGAAATAAATCACCTCACTTTGTAAATTTTTTTGATCAGACTCACAATCGTATTCAGAAGACCAGACAAAAGAAAGCTTAAGGACGTATATTGGTCTGAGGAAAAGAAGAAAAGGATAACTATTTGAAGCCAATACTGAAGTATTTTCGAGGGGTGCTGACATCTTTAAAAGTTTTGACTATGTTTATAGAAAAATAAATACAACTAAAGTCTAACAAAGTAGCAAAAATGTTTATAGAAGAACAGTTTCAATGTTTTATATCTAACAGTTGGTACATAACATCAAAATGAGCAGTTTGTTTATAGATGGTACTGAGCATCGTAATGAGAAGTCATTTTATCATCATATGATCAATTGGTATAGATTAACATAATGAAGAAACTGATATCATACATATTTCTTCATCTTAATGAAGAAATCAAAATGAAAATGGGAATCAGACTGAATAATGATTAGAAAGTCTAAATTGAGCTAAATATGTGATAAGATTCAAGAATTTTTGAGAAGAATCAATAATAGTTGAGAAGTGGTAAAGAAATCAAATATGTAGACAAAATGAAGGGGAAATTTAAGTTTTAGGAAATTTGGTTAAGTGGGAAAACTTTTCAGATTCCCTCCTAAACTATTTTTGGAACACCTATAAAAGGAGGAGAGTACTTTATGCTTTATAATGAATCTAAACATTATTCACATGTAGAGTAATATAGAGAAGTTATTAAGTTTTAGTGAGGAAGAATTTCCAAACAGATCTTTCCTAAGGAGGTTTTCTAAATAGAAGAAGAAGAAAAAGGAAGATCATATTCAGAGTTTCTTAGAATGGACTGGATTATTGGACTGGGAAATCAGGATGAGAATTCCGAAATGATACAAAATTTGTTCATAATTGTTTCAATTGTATTCTGGTAAAGTTATATTTGCAGACTGAAGAATTGGACTGAGCCATTAGACTCAATATTTGAAGAATTTCTTACCTACTGTTGGGTAGGAAAATGAATAATTGTTTTGAAGGTTATATAAATGAAAGTTGACAAGGAAGCATAGTAAAATGTTGGGAATAAACTGGTGAAAGTTTCTTAACTTTTTACACAAACTTTTATTACATCATTTCATGCTACTTTAAGTACATGAACTGTTGTATTGAATATAGTGCTATACAAGTGTAAGGTAATATCCTACTTGTTTGTATCCACATAAAAGGATTGTTTTATAATGGATTTTATGGTATTGGATTGTTTCTAAACCATACTAAGGACATATCTAGTCTTGTTGAGTAGTGAACCTTATAAATAATCATGTTCCTGTGTATGTGTGATTGTTTTGTTTTCAGAAAAGTGAAAATTATTTAATAGGATGAGAAATTTGTTTCAAAATAAAGGAAACATAAAAGAAAAAGATATCACTAATTCACCCCTCTCAACGATACTTACATCATGGTTGGGCAATATCAATAAGTTCTTGGCTAGCTCTTGTCATGAAGAGACTCAAGTTACCATGAAATATTGGGATTTGTATATCCTATTTTGAGTTTTGATATTAATCTCATTTTTTTATTATGGGTTTTTTGGTTTGAATTGAGATTATTCTGTGTCTGATCATTTATTCTATTTTGGTGTGCAATAGTATGACTCTAAGATATGTTCCCCAAGTTCCTCAAGAGGGTGTGACTGATGCTCCTCAATGGAATCCTCTTATGGATCATAATTTTATTGTGGATATCATGTGGGTAGTTCGTGTTGTTAATCAGAATGCACCGCAAGTCTAGAATGCATTTGTGGAGGTAAAACTAGGAGCTGGAGGATAAAGAGATCAATCACAAGAGTTATTTCATGAGAATCCATTATTCTTTAAGGATATGAATGAACCTCAATAGGTGGAGGATTTTTTTTAAAAGATCGATCATATTTTCAAATTTCTGGATACACCTAAGAGTATCAAGGTGAAGTGTACAATGTTCAAACTTGAGGGTCCCAATAATAATTTTTGGGATTCCATGGTATAGTAAAATAGGTATGTGGGATTAGACTAGAAGGGTATAAATACTCTCTTATTATATAAGTTTTGTACAGATCCATTGATGATGGTGAAGTCTTTGGAGTTCATCTCTTTACAGCAGAGAGGTCTTTTGGTGTCAATTCACACCAATCAGTTTGCTGAGTTGGTTTGTTTCGCATCAAAGGTTGTAAAGAATGACTAGATAAAGGCTCAGAAGTACCTGTAGGGTTTGCAGATGGATATCAGATCGTATGTATTTAGGATTAATCTTCCAACCTATTCAGAGATAGTGGATATAGCTATCACGTAAAAAATTAATATGATAGGAAATGTTATATATTTTTCCCATTCTATTCCAACTAGTGGTAGATTTAGTGGCATGCTAGGGAAAACAAGGAAGTGGTAAGATCATCAGAGGAGTGGTAGAGGTGGTCCTTGGCAGAAGGCCTCTTTAACACCTCCAGTTGTAGCTAGTTGTGTGCCTCTGACCTGCTATCGGTATGGCAAGGTCAAATGCACACAAAGTTCTTATCCTTCACTTGTAAATATGTGAAATAGTTGTGGATGTTATTGTCATATATAGAGCTTTTGTCAGGATTTTTATACTCTTATATATGGTCAGAGATTTTCGGCTTCAAATGCTACTATAGGGTAGTTGAATGTTTCAAATACTATAGGGTTCCGACCTTAGGCCTTAGGAGTGAAGCACTTTTATGCAGTAGATGAGTTTCCAGTGGAGGTATATTTGGGTCCAACGATAGTGAGAGGTACCATATTTATTACATCTTCTATAGAAGTTGCTTTATTTAATACTGATGCTTCCCACTTGTTTATATCTATCCATTTTTTTACATGCTTAAACTTCCAACGAAGCTCATTTCCTTTGTTATGGAATTAGCGACACCTCTTGGGAAGTGGAAAGAGCATGGGTTTCAGTGTACTTATGTGCTATCGATAATTAATGTGAAGTTATTCTAGGCTTTTATTATTCTTGATTTGGATATGTTTGATGTCATCATCATAATGGATTGGATTATTGCTCATCGCGATGAGGTTGAATGTTATCATCGACGTGTCTCATTTCTTATAGCTGATGGGAGATCACAGGTGTTTTAGGGAGAGTGGGATTCGAGGTTTGGTCATGCAGTACCTTACCACCTAAAGATCATAAGTTTCTTGTATGCTGTAGTAGTTGTTCCTGATTATTTCCCTTCTATTGTTGATCTTCCCACTATTGTTTGGGATTTTCTAACGTTTTCCTAGGTTATTTCTTTGGGCTTCCTCCAGAGAGGGAGGTAGAGTTTATGATTGATCTAGTGTCAGGTACACAACCAATTTTGATACCTTCTTATCATATGACACCAAAATAGCTGAAAAAACTCAAGATTTAGTTGGATTATCTAATAGTGAAGGGTTTTATTTGCCCTAGTGTTTCACTATGGGAATCCGATCGCACCACGATTCACTGTTTTATTTCACCCTTACACCACCATGTTAAACTAGTTTTGTATTGAAAATTTAAAAAATAATAACAAATTTAACTTCACATTTGATTCAATTATTTAATTTTTATCAATATTAAAAAGGTCAATTATACTTTTTTTGATGATTTCATTATAGGATGAGGTGATTTGGAGGATCCATAATGAAGTTGAAGCAAAATGGTCCAAATTTCATGGAATCTCATGAAAACTTTTCCACTGTTTTGCATGTTATGTGAAATAAATTCATAAAAATGGGCTGAAAATTTGTTAGATGATCCAAAAATTAGTGGGATACAACTCATATAAATAAAACCAATCCCAATTCATCTATCTGGTGGCCCAACCAAACCAATATTTCTAGAGAATTGAATTTAAAAGAAGTCAGAAGTTTGGTTCAATATTTTGACTATATCTATAATTTAAGATGTCAAATAGCCATCAAATTTTACATGGTGATAATTAATATTCCTATAAAAAACTCTTCTTCTTTTTTTTTCAAGTTGAGATAATGCCATTTACCAACCCAAAACAGAGACACAATTTGTATATCTAAATCTGGGTTCCCAAAACCACTTCCCATTTTTGGCTATAAAAGGGCACCATGGACACCTCATTTGAAAGTTAGAACAAGGAGTGAAGTGATGCCATTTTTGAGTTCCATAGAAGTCCTCTCATCACCTTGGAGGTTCTAAAGCTCCATATCCTCACAAATAGATCTGAAATGAAGAATGGGATCCACCCAAGCTTCCTCCTCCTCTCGATGTTGGGCTAAACAGTGGGTGTTCATTGTGAGGGATCTAAACACATGTCAAGGGAGTTAGGACACTTATATTAGCTACTGGTTTGGAGTAAATTACATGTAAAAAAATTTCATTCTATGTATATTACATTATTTCATATCTGAATGCTTTTTTTTGATTCATGTGATTGATTTTCACTTAATTTCTAACCAATCAATGTGAGGTTTTGAGTGAGTAAATTATGTTGATCTGATTGGAAAACAAAAGAATCATTTTCTTCCCAATTTTTTTTAGATTTAAATCTATTTTTATGCTCCTATACCATACATAAGTTCCAGGCATTGGAAATATAATTTTTATGTTAAGGTTTGGTTCAACATGCATTAATATAAAATCTTAGAAATTAATTGAGATTCCGATTAATTTCAACCAAATATTTACTCCAAAACTAAATCAATATCTAATAACAATGAACTTTAATGTGTTTAGTGAAATAAAAAATACCCCTTTATCTCATATTTTTCAAAATCCACTTGATTATTCAACTATTAAACTCTTTAAATTAAGTTATTTTCTTAAAGATGATTTCAACCCCCCCACTTTTCATCTTTTTTATTGAAAACACACAATTTAAACCACAAAATCTCATCGAGAGGTGACATAGGGTCTTCCATGGACTATAAAACCTTCTTTAAATCATAATCAATTTGACGTGTCATGACAATGTGGTTAGAAACCCCAATTCTCTTTTCCAAGAAGGCAGATGGTTCACTTCGACTGTGTGTAGATTATCAAAAGTTGAACCGAGTAACAATTAAGAATAGGTATCCTTTTCCTCATATGGATGATTTGTTTGATCTATTAAATGGTTCAAATTGGTTTTTGAATATTGATCTTTGGTATAGTTTCATCATCTTAGAGTTCAAGAGTGTGATATACCGAAGATAGCTTTTAGGAGAAGGTATAGTCATTAGGAATATCTTGTGATGCTATTTGGTTTGACTAACGATCCTATAGTTTTTATGGATTTGATGAATCAAATATTCCATAAGTATCTTGACACTATTTTTATAGTGTTTGTGGATGATATTTTGGTTTATTCAAGATCCGAGCGTGAGCATGAACATCATTTGAGTTTGGTTCTGGAAATCCTAATGACTCACTATTTGTATGGAAAGTATTCAAAATGCAACTTCTAGATTCAAGAAGTGAAGTTATCGAGGAATTTGATTTCTGATAATGACTTATCAGTTGATCCTAAGAAGTTAAAAGCTATTTTTTCATGGGAAGAACCACATAATATTTTTGATATTTGGTTTTTCCTTGGTCTTGATGGATATTACCAATGGTTTGTTAAGGATTTCTCAAAGTTTTCATCACCTTTTACTAGATCTTACCAGTAAAGGGGTGAACTTCACATGGTATGAAAAGTATCAATCTTCTTTCAATGTGATGAAAATAATTTTGACATTAGATCCTATTATGATATTACTTGATCCCAGTAAGGGGTATGTGTTTTTTTGTGTTGCTTCTAGTGTTGTTTTTGGTTGTGTGATCATGCAGGATGATCAGGTGGTAGCTTACAACTCTCTTCAAATCTGAACACATGAGAAGAATTACCCCACTCATGATTTAGAGCTTTTTGCAGTTATGAATATGCTTAAATATTTTTGGCACTATATTTTTAGGGAGTATTTTATAGTCTTTTCTTACCATAAGAGTTTGAGATATATATTTTCTCAGAAATACTTGAATCTTAGACAGAGGCAGTAGGTGGAATATCTTCAGACATTTGACTTCAATATCACCTAAACCCTGAGGAAGGAGAATTTTATTATAGATTTTCTTAGTGAGAAGGTTCTATCACATGCTGTTTTGGAATCAGTGGAGTAAAAGATTATGGGGATTTTCACTTAGTTGCATATGGATGCTCAGGAGGATGTTTGAGGCATGGTTCTAATCAATATTTAGTTATCATCATATCTCCTTGAGTCTATTATATAGAGTCAACAATAATATGACAAGTTCATAGGAATTCAATAATCCCTATATGATGGATATACCTTTTCTTGTTGGTCTCTCTCTTCATATGGTATTCTCAGTTTTGAGGATCATTTTATCGCCCTAACATCAGTGAAGATATTAGTTTTGTTTGATTTTTATAGTTCTTTATAGGCCATTAATCTGGGAACTAAGAAGATGTATTATGATGTGAGATAAAGATTTTGGTGTCCATATATAAAGCATGACATTACTGATTTTGTGTCCCGCTGTTACACTTTCCAACAGATAAAGGTAGATCATCTGAAACCTTCTAGTTTTCTCCATCCTCTTATAGTTTCATTTTGGAAATGGGATGAGGTATCCATGGATTTTTTATTAGATTACCATGGAATCCTTGAGGGAGGAATTCTATCTGGGTGGTGATTGATCAGTTAACAAAGTCATATCATTTCATTCCAATTAAAGACACAACAAAAGTTGAAGATCTAGGTAAGCTGTATGTGTAGAATATCGTGAGGTTACATGGTATTACTTCTACTATTGTTTTAGATAAGGATCATAGGTTTATTTATAGGTTCTAGAGGAGTCTCCAAGAGGTGATGGAGACATAGTAAAGGTTTATTAAAACTTATAATCCATAGTAAAATATTCAGATGGAGCATGTTATTCAGATCCTATAGGATATGCTCTATGCCTCTGTCTTGAATTTTGGTGGATCTTGAGACAACCATCTAAGACTGATTGAATTTTCTTATAACAATAGTTATTAGTCATCAATCATAATTTCTTATTTCAAGGATTTTTTAGGTCACCCATGCAGGTCACCTCTTTGTTGGGTAGAGGTGGGTGAAACTTCTTTTATGGGACCAAGTTTGGTTCATGATACATCTATGAGGATTCAAGATATACATCAACATCTTATTATAGCTCAGAGTCAACAAAAACATTATATAGATCAGTGATTTCATCCTTTTGAATTTTCCATAAGTGACTGGTTTTTATTGAAAGTTTCTCCTTGGTTGGGTCACTGTCAGCTTAGAAAATAGGGAATGATGGATTTGAGATATATTGGAACATTTGAGGTTACTGAGTGGTTTGGTCAGTTTTCTTATCAGTTAGCATTTCTGGTTTAGTTGAGAGGAAATCATGATGTTTTCCACATGTCACAACTCATGAAATATAGTCATGATCCCTCTCACGTTATAAGTTGGGAAGAGATTGAGTTAGAGCCAAATGTTTATATTATGGAGCATCCAATAGAGATCATTGACTCTGAAGTGAAAGTATTGTAGGGAATTCGATTATATTAGTTAGAGTAATATGGTAGAACAGATTAGATTCTCATGTGACTTGGGAGCATGATTCATTGATGAGAGAGCAGTGGCCTTACCTATTTACCATACTGCATTCTTCCACATGACTTCTTGGGGATATAAAGTCTTATAGTGGGGAGTTTGTAACATCCTGTTAATCAATTTCCGGTATTTCCCTTCTCTTTACTTATATTCTTATTTAATTGGATGCATCTTAGGAATCCAGAGTATAGAGATCATTTATTGGGGAAAATTACCTGATGTTTAGGGATATATATATTTATTTTAATTAATATAATCCTAGTATAAATGTGTAATGGATTAGTGGGGTTCTCTCTGAGTTTGGAGAATGCTTGAGGTAGTTCAGGTTTTTCATGTAAGAATCAAATATTTTCACTATATACTAGGAATTTACACATCATGTAAAGGGAATACATGATGTGTAATGTTCTCTAATATCATTACATGATCTAAGTAAATAGTTTAAAATATTACATTCCATGTAAAGATTAAACATTGTGTAAGGTTAAAAAATAGGGTTTTAATAAAAAGGCGATGAGTTTTTTGGTATATGAAGGATTCATGGATTACACGAAATATAAAGGGGTTACACACCATGTAAGTTTCATGGATATGGTTTTTAGGGAACTTTACAAGTGATTTGTTTATTCATTAAACATTTAACCTATTTGATCTCGATCTATAGTTATCCTCTGGTGATTTTGGGGACCTCTGCTCTGTCTAAATCACTTTTTTCAGTGATTGATCTCCGTTACAGTTGGGATGCATCTCTCTGGGTGAGTAATCCTTTCTTCTTATTCATTTACTTTGATTGTGACAACACAATTTCATTGAATTATCAGATCCTTTGACCCATGGCAATGATTATATTGATTCCTTTCTTCCATTGTGAGATTTTGTTCAGGGGGCCAATACTTTGTTGGTTGTGGTGCACAAGGTGTGCGTTCTTGAGGTATGTCATGATCTTTACTCTTCACTACCCATTTTTTTAAATTGAATCAATCCTGAGTTGTGTGGATTGGTTATAGGGCCTCCTTTTTTTATGTGTTCTTCCTTGTTGGTGGTTCCCACTTTGGGCATGTGCAACCCGAGTTTTGAGGTAGGTTGTTCTGTCTCTAGCCTGTGTTAGTAAATTTAATTAAACCAGTTTTGATAAATTGTTTTATAAATGAAATTAAATGATTTACTGATTTGAATTGTGTGTGTGAAAATGGTTTTTGATAAAAGATAGTTCCCTTAGTTCTGGTAAGTGAAAAGGGTATTTCAAAGCATTGTGAAATGGTTTTGAAAGCATGGTTTTAATGAAATTGTTTGATGAAATGAACTGGTGTGGAAAATATAGCACATGGGAAGCCTTAGGTACTTAGGTGGAAGGTGTAGTAATAGGCCTCATCCACTATCGGAGGGTTTGATCATGTGGATTTTCTCTTCTCCCAAGGCCTATTGTTCTAGGGACTTGTAAGACCTGCTAGGGGGTTCACTTTTCGGGGTGTTACTTTTCTCTCTAGGATTGATGAATATTTATAGAGGCTTGATGCGTGTGTGATTTTATATGCTTTGTATGAGTTTCCTAGCTATCATGACCTAGTTTGATCCTTGGCGTGATGTTACCTATGATTTTGGCTGATTTGGGTCATTTTGAAATGTACTATTTTGGTTTTACTTCCATGAATTTTGATATGATATGTGATATATGATTTTTTTTGTTATATCTACTTTTATATATGTATATGAAATTATTTGAAACTAATTTACCTACTTTATTTGTAAATGTGATAAAATGGAAGATTAAATGTTTTTCCATTCTTTTGATATAAAAACTTTAAAACTGAATATCATGCCTTGTTTTCTTTAAAGTTGAAAATGATTGGATTATTGTAGAGAGACTTGATATGGAACACCTGAGTGAGATCCTACCGATCCTATATCTCACACCCTACACAACCCTTCATCGGTGTGTCGACCTTGTTTTGTCTTCCGATGTAGGGGAAGACAAGGTATTGTAATGAGTTAGTGAGGTTTTATATTATTTGGGTATTGGGTAACTGGTGGTGATATGTTGGGAGTTTTCCCACACTATCACATGGAGATGTTTGAGTATTTATTTTAGTGTTTTCATCCTTTTTAGTTAGACTTTTCTCTTGGAGATTGTTGTGCTATTTTTTTAGTCATATCACTTCTGTTGTTCTTTATCTATCATGGCATATATTTAGCTCTTATGTTGTTTCCCACTTCTATGTGTATATATGCCATTTTGGTGTTTTAAGTTGGGAAAAATCATTCCCTCTAGTTTTTGTTTGATTCATGGTTACTAGTTTCTAGGGGTGTAATCAAGTTGAGTTGAGCCGACTATCTCAGTACTCAAGCTCGAGCTTGGTACTTGAACTTGGTGATCGAGATTTCCTTTATGCTCGATTGAGTATTGATTTCTTGGCTTGAGATCAAGCTCGATCTCAACTCAGTCTTGATCGATCACTCAATTAGTCTTGATTCAGTTTGATTATGATACTTTTTTCAGAATTTTAATCACAAAATATAACTCGAATTTGAGCCCGAACTTTAATTTTTACTTGAGATTGAAAGACTGATCTTAAAATTAAATACATATATATTGAATAAAAATAATATATTAAAAAATTAGATGTTTGATTAGGCTTGGGAGATACTCTATTATGTTGTTATAATACTCAAACTTGACTCAAGTTAGTACTCGAGTATCTCGAGCTCGAGCTCGACTTGAAAAAAACCAAGCCGAGTTTGAGTAGTTATCAAGCTGAGCCTGATTAGCTCATGAGTACTTGAGATCATTTACAACCCCAATATTTTCTAGCCCATGGGGATTGAGAATGACCTTGGGGTATGTGGAAGATCAGGTTAGGTGCCAGTATTGGGAGGGTATCCAGGTCGGTTTGTTACATCGTGTACCCATGTTCACTACACCTGGATATTTCATGAGATACACAACACACCAAGCATTTATTACACGTAGTGCATTTATTGTATACAACATGTTGACTGGGATAACCCCACAAACAGTTTGTTGGACTACACATTGTGTATTTAGCTTACACATTGTGTAGTCTACATGGTTTAGCAAAAAAATTATCGCTACTCGTGTGGTCAAATACATGGTTTATAGCATGTGAGATTGAAAGTCTGGAACATTAATGAAACACACAATGTGTATGTAACATCCAAAATCAGATCACTCAGTAATAGTAGCTGGAATAATGAATCACATGGACTCAAACACACCTCCCTATACACCAGAGGCTGTTGACTTTCAGGGAGGGTCTAAGATGGTACGGTGGGGAGACTATACCCTCATGATTAGAGTTTAGAATAATGGTAAAAATAACTATAAGCAACAGAAAAATTATAATAAATTTTATGTGGAAGCATAAATCATCTTGATATAATAAACATGTGGAAATGGAATCAATATAATATACAAAATGAGGATCATGTAATGATGCAATGCAAAAGGGGAAGTACACAAGATACAAAGGTACATACATATACAACATGCTATAAAAAAATGAAAAAAAAACAAAAGACTATCTCTAATAGAATCACAAGTATAAGCTCAGTCCTATGCTCCTGTACTCTATCCTAGTATAGAATATTAGGCATCTAAATCTAGATGCTTCACTTTGTACCTACCTGAATCCATAAGATCTTTTCGGGTACGAATCGGTGGCCCAAACAGGGTGTGAGATATACTCAGTAAGCCACCACCAACAATGTCTAGTATAATCCAGTCGGTGTATATAAAATGACCAGTGTGTATCTATAAAAATGAAAGCATAAAAATAACTATAAACAAGTCGACTCTGGTTCCCCAAGGACACCAGGCTGACACTACCTGCTTCAGCCTAATCCAGGATATCTATGAACTTGTGACTATATATATATGTAGATATGTATGTATATATATGGTCTATATATATAGTGGCATATATATCCACATATATAGATATTAATGATATCTAGTATCCTAGGCATAACTTATATGTCCATGGATAGTCATAAAATTCCCATAAAGTAGCAAGGGACGCCATGCCTGGATATCATGAATCATATGGGTTTCTATGCCTGAGTAGCACAAGTATATGGGACTCCATGACTATGTATCACATATATACGGGACTCCATGTCTAAGTATCATATGTACATGGTAATCCATGACCGAGTATCATAAGCACATTGGATGCCATGCTCGAGCATCATAAATTTATGTGACTCCATGCCTGAGTATTATAAGCACATGGGATGCCATGCCTGAGTATCATAATTATTTGGGATTCCATGCACGAGAATTGTAAATTTACGGGACTCTGTTCTTGAGTATCATAAACACATGAGACACCATTATTGAGTATCATAATTATATGGGATGCCATGCTTGAGTATCTTAATCAATATTAAAATAAAATCATGCTATGATACAAGCCAATGTTTGATCTAAAATCATTAAGATTCTATTTAATTAAGGCCATGAACATTTCTCATATAAAGGTCACGTGACATGTTTTCACCACTCACTTTCCATTTAATTACCATAATAGATTAAATTTGGTGAAAACTAACACCACTTAGAAGGTGGTTTGGCCACATTAACATTTAATGGGCCAGGGGTATTTAATGAGCACACCCAAAGGGATGGCCCTTGTCGAGGTGGGAGACTGTCAATGATAATTAAGGGTATACATGAAAATTCAAACATGACTAACAATTTAGTTTAAGGAAATTTATAGTTTTAAGGAAACACATGAAAAGTCTAGTTTGCGGCACAATGACGCATGATATAAAACAACCCGACTTTCATAAAAAATAACTAGACCACCTACCTTATCTTGGTATTAATCTTCTCGTCTATTTTCATCCTTTGATTTGAGATGACATGGGAGAAATTGATGAAATTAAAAAATGACCTAAAAATAGGACATTTTAGATCGCTTGGAAATAGAATTCTTGAGGTGAGATAAAAGAAGTAAATAAGGAAGAGGAATTAAGAGATTACCAGTATCTATCTAATGCAATGGATGACAGAAGAACCAGAGTCTGGATGAAGGTGGGTGCTCAAATCCTAGGTGAAGGTGGAGGTGGAGCTCGAGCTGCTGGGGTGCTGCACATGAAAGGGGAGGAAAAAATGGAGGAAGAGGTATTAAAGAATGTGGGGGAAAAATAAAAATTCCACAAACTTTTAAGAGGCACACGGTCTGGACACATGGTGTTCCAAACTGTGCAGCACCACTGGTTAAGTGGCACTAAGTGTGTAGGCTAGGTTCATAGTTTGTCCAAATAGTATGCAACCCATACACCCCTCTACAGACTTCTACAGTACCCCGCATGGCCATGTATCCCCCCTTGCATGGTTTAAACAAACAGTGCATCACCCCTCAGGGATCGTATGATAGAGGCACACAATTATCACTAACTGCACGACTCATTCCACCTTTCCAAAATCTAGAACTATGGGATCCAAATGATCCTCAGATGATCTCAAGAAACTCCTCAACATCTTAAGAGAATTACAAGAACAAAACAAGGGGTTTTAATAGTAAATTAAATCATGTATACCTATTGAAAAATTTGGGGTGTTACAACCTCCCCTCCTTTAAACAATTCATCCCTGAGTTTCCCTTCCAAGTGTGGTAAAACACCATCTATGAAATGTTCCAGCCACTGAGCATGTACATTGGATTATCTCTCCCAAGTCTCATCTTTTACATGACCATGCTTCCATAACAGCTGAACTAGAGAAACTGAACTACCTTTAAGATCCTATGTTCTTCGATCGATGATACGAATATGATGCTCCTCAAAAGAAGCATATTGCCATGACTCAATATCCTTAGGATCAAATGAATGAGATGGGTTGGAATAATAATAGTGAAGATGCAATACATGGAAGATGTTGTACATGGAATGATACCTCTGAGGTTAAACCAACTGATAGTATACTTCCCCAACTCTCTCCAAGATCTTGAAAGGATCGATATAATGAGGTGATAGCTTTGCCTTCTTTTGAAACCGTCTATGACCCAACTTGGGTAAAACTCACAGAAAGACCTGATGTACCACCTCGAACTCTAAAGGCTGACAATGATGATCGATATAAGACTTCTTCCTAGATTGAGCTATCACCATATGCTTCTAGATAATCTTTACCTACTCTGATATCTCTTAAAAAATATGAGGTCTTAGTAGTGCTTCCTCACCTACCTCTAACCAGTACAAGGGTGAATGGAATGACCTACCATATAGGGCCTCATATGGATCCATATGAATAGTTTTCTGAAAGCTGTTATTGTAGGAAAATTTGATGAGGGGTAGGTGTTTCTCCCAAGAACCACTAAAATCAAGGATGCATGCTCTAAGAATTTCTTCCAACACCCATATTGTATGCTCATACAGACCGTCATTCTGAGGGTGATATGCTATAATCAGAAGCACCTATGAACCCAGTGCCTTCTACAACCCCTAAAAAAACCATGATGTAAAAAAAGTGTCCCTTTTTGATACTATAGAATAGGTAACACCATTAAGATATATAATTTACCAAATGTAAATCCTCCCAATATTTTCAACTAAAAATGTCACCTTGATAGATAAAAAGTGCGTGACCATGGTCAACCTGTCAATGATCAACCATACCACATTGCTGCCTTGAGGGGACCTTAGCAATCACATCACAAAATCCATGGTTATGTCATCCCATTTCCACTTTGTAATGGAAAAAGGTTGTAAAATTTAAGCAATCCACTTGTTCTCTGCCTTCACCTACTGATAGGTGGAACACCATGTGATAAAACTTGAAATCTTCCCTTTCATACCTAGCCACCAATACTGAAAGTGTATATCATGATACATCTTGGTGAGTCCAAGATGTACTTCCCTAACTAAAGCCTAATATTAATTCATAAATTCTTTTTGTATGTCTATAGATACCTATATATTCCCATGAATGGGAAAAATATCACCCTCATCAATAACCCAACAAAGTGGCGGGTCCTCACTTGAGACACTCTCCCTATGGACTAATCCCCAGGGATCATAATGTTGTATCACCTTTACTTGCTCTAGAAGAGAATACATAACTACTAAATCTTCTAAAATAGGATACCCATGATACTCTTGAACCTCTTGATGCATCTAAGAAAAAAGGGGTTAACCTGGCATCAAAATATTGGTGTTGTTAGGATTCCAAAATGGAAATGGCGGAACACCTCTTTTATGATAGTGAGCAGAAGAAAGCAGTTTGAAGGGGATTTGGTGATCTTTTTTGGGCTTGACAGTCAATCAGGTGCTTTCACATATTTCCTTCAGAATGGGATCCAAAATACTAACTTGTACATGTAGGACCAGAAGGCCATAGGTACTATGTTAGCCGTAAGATGCTGGCGTATTTGGAATTACAAGAACTGATCTCATATTGAAGGAAAAGGCTCCTTATCCCTGGCCATTCAATTCCAGTCTAAGAGCCTTGCAATAAAACTAGGCCTTCTGGTGAAGTGGTGTGAATCATGTTTATCTTTGAGAAGAATCATTGTGGGCAGTAGCTCATTTCTACTATCTATTGTGCATAAATAAGGAAGATAGATCTGTTGGAATCCACCAGAGTACAGTTTCAAGATCAACATTGATGGTTCATTTATGTAGGGCCTAATTCATGTAGTGGTAATGGTCCAAGACCATTCAGGTTTGGTCATTCTAGATTTTAATAGCTTTTATGTCATTGGTGACTCCATCACAGCTGCGGCCAAAGCGCTCCTCAACGGGTTAGAAACATGTAGCGATCACAACATCCTAATCTCCGAAATTGACATAGAATCAACAATAATCCTCAACTCCATGAAAATGAAGAAGAATACCCCCTGGTCCATTACCCATCTCATCCAAAATTCCTTAAGTAAAGTTACTAATGGAACATCCTTACTTCACACTTGGCATGAAGGAAACATGGTTGTGGATTTTATCTCTACCCACAGAGACCAAGATAACCCTCTTATGATATTCACTAGCATCAGATCTCTTCCACATGAGTGTATCAACCTGATTCATGTAGACGCACTTGGTTGACATTACTTTAGACCTTCTTGACCCCCTGCCCACTATTTTCACTGTTTTCCCCTTTTCTCATCTGACACTTCCTTTGTTATATCCTTTTCTTATTCAATAAAATAAAAAAGGAACTTTTAGTCATCTTAGAAAATAGGGCCATCAACTACCACTCACTACTAGCCTCTTGAATTGCCTGTGTCTGAGTCTTCCATCTTAGAGCATCAACAACGAAATTGGATTTCCCAGGTGTATAAGCAAGCTCTAAGTTAAAGGACTGTAGGTATTCAAACTACCTTTTCTACATAATATTTAATTCATACTGTGTGAATATGTACTTGAGGATTTTTTGGTCCATATACACTATAAAATTCTCTCCCAATAAGTAGTGTCTCAAAAAAATGTAAGTAATGAACCATAAATACTAGCTTGAGATCATGTGTTAGGTAGTTACACTCATGAGGTCTCAAATGATGAGAACCTTACAGCATGACTCGCTCATCCTGCATTAGTACCGATCCTATCCCAATACCAGACACATCACAATAAATTGTATAGATCCTTCCTAGCTCTATAAGAATCAATATTGGTGTTGAATTCAATATTCCTTTCAACTCCTAAAAGGCCGTTTTATACGATTTAGTCCATAAAAACTTAACACCCTTTTTAGTCAAACCTTTAAGAGGTGATACCAGGCATGAAAAGTACTAAATAAAATTCCTATAGTAGCCATACATCCCCAAGAAACTTCATATTTCAAATACATTCTTGGGATACTCCTAGGAAACTACATCTCTCACCTACTCTAGGTCAAAAAATACCCTTCTTATGGTATGATGTGACCTAGGAAGTGAACCTTGTCAATCCAAAAGTGAAATTTGGTGAGATTAGTATATAGATGGTTATCTCTTAGTGTATTTAGTATGATATCAAGATGTTTGTCATAGTCATATCGAGTATGAGAATACACTAAGATTCCATCCATGAATACTACCACAAATAAATCCAGATATGGGTGGAAAAACCCAATTCATTAGATCCATGAGGATTACAGGCATGTTCGTAAGATCAAATAGCATGACCATATACTCATACAAGACATATATACTATGTAATGTTGTATGTTCTATGTATGATGGTCTCACGTGAACTTGGTGATCGCTCAACCTCAAATTAATCTTGGAAAAAACCCGAGCTCCTTGGATATGGTTGAAGATGTCATCTATATATGGCAGTGAATACTGGTTCTTTACTTTAAGCTAGTTCATATGGTGGTAATCCATGAAAATATTGAGGGTACCATCTGACTTCTTGGATAAAAGGACAGGTGAACCTCATGGTGAAGTACTAGGTCATATAAAACCCTTAGCTTCAAAATCCTTTAGCTACTTCTTGAGTTCCTATATCTGAGTAGGTGCCATCCTATAAGTAGTAATGAACATTGGTGCTGCTCTTGATACTAATTCAATAGTGAACTCTACCTCTCTCCTAGGAGGTAACTCAAAAAATTCACCAGGGAAGGTACCCCTGAAATGATCCACTACAGGAGAGAAATCTATATATCATGTTCCCTAATCATTCATATAGATACTAGCAATCTATGATGTGACTCTACCCAACCCACTATTATATAGTCTAGCTCAACTCACCTAGACATCCCATTCACCATTTTGAATATAATTACCACCCTCAGGTGATGTGAAAGACACCCTCTAATGATAACAATCAACTTGAGTGTGATAGGTTACTAACAAGTCCATCCTGAGTATGACATCAAAACCTTTCTTCTCAAGGATAAAGAGGTTCCATAAAAAAAGAGCCCCACTTATCTCAAGGGGGAATTCCTTAAATTGGTGTACACTATCAAATTAGATTCCCAATGATGTGTTGAGAGTCATTACACCATAGAATTAATCTATATCTATGCCCAAAATATCTATAATTTACAAAAATATAAAATAATATGAAATGCCTATGTTAAATAAGGAAAATACTAAAGTAGAGGCTACCATAATAGTACCTAGAACTATAGAAGACCCAATTATATTCTCCTCAAGAGTAGGATGCATTGTATATATGTGGCTAGATCTATTTCCCTAAGATACAAACTGAATACCTTGGGTAGGCCTTCTCTGCTGACACTATATATCTGAATCCTAGATACCATGACCATGGAACCCTCCTATACTTGAACAACTGGTAGTAATCTACTTACCTTTTTGGTGAGGTGTTACAAATCCTAACCTCTAAGGCGAAGATAGTTTGGGTCCACTGCCACTACACATAGATGGTAAGGTCCTACAAAAATACTGAAGATTCCTAACTTGTTGTAGCGTCATTACTCACCAGGATCTCTAGGTCACTGGGGATTCTTATTCTCTGACTTCCCTTAATGGTGACACACCACATAACTATTAGTAGGTGTCATCTAACTGCTATTACCCATGCGTGTGGGTTCGAGGTGACACTTCATTTTGCTCAAAGAACTACTTCCCTATCTTGGAAATGAACTTCCCAGGACCACACTATAAACTTACCACAGGTTTCACTCAGTGATGAGAGACTAATTCACTATCTTAGAAACAGTAGTCAACTAAAAGAAATTCAACTATGATTGGATGGAATATCCGATCCTATCCTCAAACCATCTTGCTATGGTCAACTCATCACCAACAAGTATTGGTGCGAAGCGTTAAAGCTATGTGAAATGAACTGAATACTCCATCACAAACATAACACCCTATTGTAGGTACATAAAATCCCTAGCATAGTTCACACTGAATGTTTGTGGAAATAAATAGTAATATAAGGTTTTCTAGAAATCCACCTAGACCATACCCTGATGATGACCAGCCTGAGTAATCACATCCCACCAACGCTTGGTAGAATCATGAAGCATATAATTTACGATCTTGACCCTCCTGTCTAGAGGCATCTATAGATTTTTGAATATTGAAAAATGAACTCTAACTATGACTCAGTAGCCTATGGACACTATCCCCCAAGAAAGTAGGAGGGTGATGTTTCTGGAATTATCATGTTAACTCTTCCATAATAGGGGCAAGTCACATATCCCCTTAGAAAGACTGCATAAATTATAGGAAGATCTCTTATAACTAAGAATCATCACCCAGATTAGGAATAACATGAGGTACCTCAGGTGTCACTACATGGGGTAATACTAGTTCCTTAGGGCCTACCACCTTCGGAGTATGGTTGTCACCACCCTCCTAGTGCATGACTCAAGGACATCGTGGTGTAATAATTATAAAATTGACAAAAAATAACTAAAATAACATTCAACATCATATACGATCATAGATAACAATACAGTACAGGTACACACCTTCCTATATAAGAGTCACATTCCTCTATATACTTCCAAATCCATGTCAATGTGACAGGGAAGATCATAAAGGAAACAAAAGAGACACTTCATACTTCCCACTACTAATGTTGGGTCCATGTCAAGGTATCACATCACACAACATAGGTCTTGATATATGGAGCTTCAATTTCAAGGTATAGAGAAAAACACCCCTCACATTGCAATTGATATCCCCATTTAATGGTAACCATTTTATTTAAGAATTTAAATTCCTTTATAAGTTCACACTCATTCATATGTTTATATGTATCATGGTCTAGTTAGAAGAGTCACCATTCCTAAGTTATAAATGCATAATATTTATAAGTTGCAATTTACACACCATGTAACTATGATCTGACCCTTACATCCAATATTAAGATGTAATAGATCATACATAATGATTTTATTAGATGAATCACCATTCTTAATTTATGGAAGTAAATGATTCATAAATTAAAATTGGTAACCATGTAATCAAATCAATTAACATTTCATCCCATGTGACTAGTTTTCCATGTCTCAAATGTGGTCTAATTGATTAATTAAGGTTCCACCATCAAGATATATGGGAAAACTCCATTTAGGTTGATACATACACTTTAATTAATCCAATTATTCTATCCCTGTAATGATTTTTTGAACACTCCTGAATATAATAATCAAGCCACCAGTAATATGCATCAGAAAATGCATGCTGTAATATAAATATGACATGGTATATGCATGACATATGAATCCTAAGGTTCCTATGAGGATGCATGATCAATTCCTCCTTGCCTTACCAAGCCAAGGGAAAAATAAATAATAATAATAATAATCATAATAATAATCATAATAATAATAATAACAACAACTCTAAAAATCATGTGTGTCACCCAATGGTGAAATCAACACAATTATGACACACAAAAATCTGAACAATAATATCCCATCCCAAGTAATTTGGATTTTCTATGTATGTGGGTTAGCTACTCCTAGGAATAGGCTCATGACCAAATCTAGACACATTCCTAGTCCCCTGTCTAATAACCCAAATAGTAAGACAAAAGAAAAAAAGACTCTAATACCACTTATAACATCCTAACCTAGCTCAATCGATAACAGTAGTCAGATTGATTCATCACATTGCCTCAAGTGCACCTCCCTGTATGCTAGATGAAATCGACTCGTAGTGAGGGTCTAATATGGTATGGTGGTGAGATTATACCCTCATTACCAGAGTGTATCATAGTGGTAAAAATTATAGCAAGTAGTGGAAATATTATAATAAATGATCTTTTTAATCATACATCATACTGATATAATAAAAATGTGGAAATAGAATCAATATAATATACAAAACAAGGATAATGTCATGATTCAATGCAAAATGGGAAGTACACAGGATAAAAAGGTACATGCATATACAACATTCTATACAAAATGAAAAAAAAACAAAAACTATCTCTAATAGCTTCATGAGTTTAATATCGGTCCTCTTATCCCATACTCTATCCTAGTACAGAACATTAGACATCCAAAGCTGGACGCTTCCCTTTGTCCCTACCTATATCCATAAGATCTATCCGGGTACCAATCAGTGGCCCAAAAAGGGTGTGAGATATATTTAGTAGGCCGCTACCAACAATGTCTAGTATAATCCATACAGTGCATATAAAATGATTAGTGTACATCTATAATAATGCAAGTAAAAAAATAACTATAAATGAGTTGGCTCTGGTTCCCTAAGGACACAAGGATGACACTACCTACTTCGGACTAAGACAATATATCTTTAAACATGTAACTATATATATGTAGATATGTATATATATTTATGGTCTATATATGTAGTGAAATATATAGCCACACACACACATACACACATATACTAATTCTAGTCAGGACCCAAGGCATAACTCAGACATCCATGGATAGTTGTAAGAGTCTCATAGAGTGACAAGGGATTCCATGCCCCGATATCATGAATCATGTGGGTCACCATGCCTGGTTAAAACAAGTATACGAGATTCCATGCCTATGTATCACATTTATATGAGATGCGATGCTCGAGTATCATAAGCACATGGGACACCATGCCTGGTATCATAAATATATGGGATGCCGCACTCAAGTATCATAAGCACATGGGACATCATGCCCAAGAATCATAATTATATGGGACTCCATGATCGAGCATCATAAATATGGGATGACATAACTGAGAATCATAAGCACATAAGACACCATGCCTGAGTGTCATAATTATATAGGATTCCATTTTTGAGTATCGTAATCAATATTAAAATGCGGTCATGATCTAATACAAGTTAATGCCTGATCTATAATCATTAATACTCTATTCAATCAATGGAATAAACATTTCTCATGTAAAGGTCACATGACATGGTCACAACACTCACTTTCCATTTAATTACCATAATCCATTCTATTGGGTGACAACCAACACCACTTATAAGGTGGTTTGGCCATATTAACATTTAATGGGTTAGGTGTATTTGATGAGCACACCCAAAGGGGTGTCCTTGTCGAGGTGGGAGACCTCCGATAATAATTAAGGGTATATAGGGAAATCCTAACATGACTAAAATTTTAGTTTAAGCAAATTTATGGTTTTAAGGCAATGCACAGAAAGTCCGATGTGCATCATGATGACACATGATATAAAACAACTTGGATTTAGGGAAAACATACTTGATCATCTAACTTAGCTTGGTAGTACACTCCTCATCCATTTTAATCATTTGATTCAAGCTAAAATGGGAGAAATCAATGAAATAGAAAAATTCCCCGAAAATATTGAATTTTAACTCACCTAGAAATATCAATCTTGAGGGAAAGATAAATGAAGGAAATAAGGAAGAGGAATTAAGGTATTACCGATATCCATCCAATGAAACCGATGATAAAAGAATCAGAGTCTGGATGAAGGTGGAAGCTTAAAGCCTAGGTGAAGGTATAGGAAGATCTAAAGTCTCTAGGGTGATGCACATGAAAGGGGAGAAAAAAAGGAGGAATATGTATTAAATAAGGCAGGTAAAAAATGGAAATTTCACACACTTTTAAGAGGTGAACGGTTTTGCCGCACAATTTTCCAAACTGTGTACCTAAACAATGCGACACCACTGGTTAAGTGGCACTAAGTGTGTAGGCTAGGAGCACGTTTGGCCAAACCATTCATAGCCCATTCTCTCCTTGATAGACCTATTAAACACCTCACATGGTCGTACAACCACCCTTTAATGGTATAAACAAACCGTGAATCACCTCTAAGGGATCACGCAGTTAAGTTTCATGGTTAAAACTAACCCTGTGGCTCAGTTTGACTTTCCAAAATCTAAATCTCTAGGATCCAAAAAAGGCCCGAATGATCTTGAACCACTCTTTGGACTCTTAATCACATTATAAGAACAAAACAAGGGGTTTTGATTAGAAAATTAAAGCATTATTACCTCTTGGAAAATTTGGGAAGTCATAGTGTAGCCAATATACACATCATGTGAATCATTAATCCCTACATTTGAAGAACATTCGAAGTCAATTGACAGGTTATGTAGACACACGACAAGTGGACCACATGGTGTGTTTCTCGTTAGTACACATCGTGTAATTTGACTTAGACACATGCCTAGTACCTATGTGTTTATCCTAGATACATGATAAAAGAATAACATGATGTGAAACTCATTAGTAAACGCTGTGTAGTTTCCTAATAAGGGATATAATTAAATTACATTAAAATAATACATTACATCATTAAAACCTAATTACATTGTTTTCATTAGATTTGTTTGACCATGTAATAAAGGTTTTTAAGAATTTAAAAATGATAAATTAATTATTTTTAATTATATGTAATTATTGGTTATGCTGTTTATTTTCCATGAATACATTTATGATGGGTATATCCAAGTGACTTTATATGGTCATTAGTATAAATATAATTAATTAATTAATTAATTAATTAATTGAATCGATTCAAGTGTGTATCTAAATAGTTTACTTTTTCATATTCGTTTCATATGTATAAATGATCATGAACTTTGACCAGACTTATATATGTGTTGGTTTTATTTAATTTAGTTTTATTTCATGATTTTTTCAATTAATTATTGTTAAATTAAATATGATGACATGCGTGTCATCCATCCCTCCTTAACAAATTCTTTGGTTATCTGCACCTGTGCATGAGTTATAAAACATATGTAATAAAAAAGTTTCTGAAGGAAAGTTGGTTCAAAACAAAGTCAAGGAAGAGGCAGTTCAAGATGGAACCGAGATGAAACCAATATGGGAGATGCATAGGTGGAAAAGAGGGATGTTTTAAATCATTCCAAAACTAACAAATGAAGTTTATCCCTAGGGTCATAGGTTTATTATCTTCTCAATAAATAAATCATTAGATAAAGTTTATGAGTGTAATTTATTTATTTATTTTATTTCTGTCTTATGCATGATTTATTTTTTTGATACAATACCATGATCACATAAATAAATGTACTAATATGAAAATATGGAATTAAAATAAATGGGTTATACATATTTTTTTTATCAGAACATGCTTAAACCCTAAATTAAAATATAATTTATATTAATAATAAATTTTAAAAATAAAATAATAAAAAATTATTCATAATAAATAAAATCCATCAAATTAATATAAAGTCAGAAAAAGTCTTACATTACTTGATTAGGAATGAAAACCATAGAACTAAGTGTTTGACCAACCCATGTTGGGACACTTACTTTTATCATGAAGTTCTTATGAAAGTTTGGGGTCTAATTAACCAATTTACATCAAGAGAAGTAGACCAAACTAAACTTGATGTAACTTGGAGGAAAGTGTTAATGAAATCCGAGTAAGGGTTTCTGGATTGGGGAGTCCACTCAACAGATCAAGGAGTTGCAAGCCCATAATTAGAAAAGACCTGCATACCTAAATACCTTAGTGTAATTGATCTAAACTATTCCTGGGTTATGATAAGGGGAATATTGATCCTTACCACTTGAATGTTTGAGTAGCTAGACATTCCGAGTCTAATGGAGATGGCTATTGGGAATTGATAAAATAGTCGGAGACTCAATGAAATTAAATTTATTATTTTTTCACACATTAACTATAATCAAGTGAAGTACTAATAATATACTTTTTTAATATTATAGAATAATTATAATCTCATAAAATACATTATCCCTATGATCAATTTTGGAGAAAGACTATCTCCCTACTGGAAGTGATTTATAGAAATGGTTTAGATGCCTAAGAAGTATTTCACCATAAACAAGTATATTACATTCTAGAATCCTCAATGCTTTATTGGACTACAAAGGAGGTGAGTGATGAGGAGTTTACTTCCTATGATAAACATTTGAGTGATGCTATCAATGTTCAGTGTTTAATGCTTTCATCCATGTCAAATAAACCCATGAAGTCACACAAAAACATGGATTATTATAATATGCTCCAACATCTCCATGGTATTTATATAGAGAGATCTGTATATGAACCATTTGTGATATCCAAGGAACTATTTTAGAGTAAACTTTGAGAAGGTGCGTCAGCTAGGCCTCACATAGTCAAACTCATTGTCTACATTGAGAACCTAGAGCTTATCTAGTTTTTTTTTTCAATTTCAATATGAACAACATAGAGAAGTCACTCCTAGATCTTCTCACTATACTTTTCCAAGTTGATAAGGACATGAAGAAAAAAAATCATTATGTACTTATGGTGAATAAAAGGAAAGACTAGGAAAATATCTCTAAGTCTAAAGCTTCTTCACAACATCCTTCTAAGAAGATAAAGATTAAGGGGAAAACTAAAGGTTCCATGAATAGCGGAAGAGCCTGTTGTGGGTGTTAAATTAAAATTTATTTTAATTTAGAGTTTCCTGAAACCTCGAGAAAGGATATTTCATGTTAAATTTATAATTAATTTATTTATATTAGAAATAAATGATTACCTTATCTTAGGTACCTTTCTTTGATGAATTTATTGATCTTCTAAAAACCCTTTCAGATTACCTTTGTTGCACTATAAGGATTCAAGTGTAGAATCCATCTAGTAGTGATCTACACGTTCTCCTTTGATCTAAGAGCAATACCAATTGATTTCAGGGTGCTAGCACTACGAATCAAATGTCTTATGATGTTATTCTTAATTGATCTAATATCCTTCAGGCTTAAAGGATCTCTTCTCATTATTGAGAGGAATATATGAGGAATTTGATAGAGATAGAGAGAAGTCCATTGTGCACAATGATTCTATATTCTCAATTTTCAATTAACCCTACATAATAAACATAACCACCTATTTATAAAGATAGGGTTTAGGTTAAAATATGATTTAATTTCACATAGACCCTTAAATAATATTATAATCTTTATTAAACCCCATGTTGTATAATAATAATAATAATAATAATAATAATAATAATAATAATAATATTATTATTATTATTTTATGGTGCTCAGGCTAACTTGTGTGGAAACAAATATTATTTTACCATCTTGTAAATTAATATTTATCACTAAATGATATCTTGGTCCATTTAAACTCGAAATTTATTGAATAACTGAATAAAACTTTTTATTGATAAATAAATATCTTTATCCATAAACTAGAAAATAAACATTTATTAAATATTCAATAAAATAAATAAATAAATTTTATTTACAATCTGATGGATAAATATTTATTTAATTTATGTGATCAATAATACTTGAATAAAATTATTCCTCTACCTTAAGAATAATATTTATTTTATAAATTAAATTCAAATAGAATTTAATTGAGATCAACAGAAACACTTAGTGTGTGACTCTATAGGATTCTTTCTTATTGGCATTAGGCGGGTATGCCTAAAGTCTATGATTACTATCTAGAAATGGGTAAAGGTACACAAGAGAAATAACTTAACATCACAATGTTGAAAACCACATATGAATGCTCACTGTGTAATATAATCCCTTTATCTCAATATCTCATCAAGCAAGTTACACATTTGTATCATCGACCTATATGATTGATATGTATTTCTTTGACTATCTAAAATAAACATCGTTACACCATGACCATGTAATTTATGCAATAGTTATATTTCAATCAAAGGGACAAGATATCAACTTCCATAAATATGTATGTTACAAATCCTTCCTCAAATTATACATTAATAACATGTCATTCGTGACACACCCAACATACCCTACTTCCCACCAACATATGGAGTGAAATTTTTTGTGAGTATCTAAGTACACGATTCATGACATGTATTAATGATAATATTAAAGTCTAAGGACCATTATACATTCTCATATATAGAAATATCCAATAACGCTAAAACATGTGGAATTCCTAATGGCGGGTTTGCTCTCATAATTGCCCGTCTTGGAGATTAACAAGTGAAAACTTCAAAGAAGCCTCATCTACTTATGAGTATTGGCACCTGATGGTCTATATACTATATTACCTATCATAATACATCATCCAATCGTATAAATATATTTAAGAATATCATCATAACATTTTTAAGGTTCTCATCATAGCGGGGAACTTCTATAACCTTATCAATGCGACATGTACTCTAGGATATTATCACATCAAAGTTATGCAGAAGAACAAATAATATGTGATAAGTTATTTATATTAATATTCACTTATTTTAATATATATATAATCCAAAGTACAAAGTAGTTGGTTCTAGGGCACAAACTCCAACAAACTCCCATTTTCACTAGATCCAATTGCTAACAACTGTTTAGTCCTAACATGAAAAACATGCTTTTTCTAAGTATGAATACAAGTAATATGCATACCATGTTTTCATGTCTAGGGTTGGTAAAGCCACATGTCTATTCAGTGAATCTATTTACTACAACATTACCATCTTGAGAAAATATCTTAAGTAGTGATATAACTAAGTATCCACCTCTTGTTTTCATGTCAAATCCTGAAATCCTAACTAAATCCATAGTCAAATATTATTATAAAATGATAAATATATTTATTTTGGTATAACCCAAAAATGGAATAGGATATTTCTAAAACCACTTCTTAAGCTACATTTAAAGCCACAACATACTTAGATACTGTAGATATGGAAACCACTGGTTATAATAAGTTTTTTCTTGCATATTACTTTATCCTTTTCTATATTATTAGATTAAATTGAAACAAGTGTAAACAAGTGTTCAATTTACTTGATCACTAGTATTCTCACTTCTCCAGATACCAGGAACTCATCCAGTTTTACTTTTCGAAGTACTGTCAGATAGTTCTAACTGCAAGTCTATGAAATTATGCTGGATCTATTTTATATTCACCTATTATGAATTATGAATCAGTAATATTAAACATCAATGCATATCATGGCCCACGTGATGAATTCCTAGCACTTAAGCTTGCGAAATTATTTTAATCTCTATAATCTCTTCCTACGACCATGAATGTTCTACTGGAAGGATTATATGCCAACAAAAATTCAGTCACTAATTGTTTCAACTTGTATTTATCAATACTATGTTAATATATGTACTATGAACATATTTAGAGAACTCATAGATCCATTTTTTAGATCTTTTTCTCTAGAACATGGTTTCTACTTTAAGTCAGACTTTGAGAAATTTCATTTCTTAGTCTTAACAAGCTGGTAAGATATAACATTTATTTTCCATATATTATTAGCATATCTATATTAAAATTAATAACACTCCCACTAACCAGATTGAGACTCATTTCACTCATTTTTTTCCAAATGAATATTCTATAATCACTATGCATGATTTATTCATAAAATAATTTATGTAATATTCACATCTTATTGGAATTTATTGACATCACCAACCCTTTTAGTTACTCCTATTAGACATATGCCATAACATCTCCTTTTATTAATGTCATATAGAAATATGCCATAAGGATTCTTCTAAATGAGGTTTCCTTGAATATTAATAGCCCAATATGATGATAATAGAAATATGCTTTAACAAGTTGAATTTGAAAAAGATTTTAGCCATGATGATATGTGAATAAGTTTTTTCATAGACTAAATTCTCAATAATCTATCATGATATATTGGTACCGTTTTGTACCATCCATTTCTAGTTTCTCTTGAATACTCACAAGCTGTATGAATTCTTATAAAAATTCAAAATATAGAATCCCTGAATTTTGATACATGGAATCCATTTATTGAATATATATATATATATATATATATACTTTTCAAACTTAGCATATTACCATTTACTGCTGCATTGTAGGAATGTTTATTCTAAAATAATAATACATGTATCACCCACTGTGGTGAACATAAACCACCTATTTGGTTATAAATTTCTATGCAGTATGTGTTTTTGGAACTACTCATCCCACTAACCTCAGTGGAGTCCAGTATTCCTATGGAAACCCTTATGTATCCAGATATTTAACTCATAGAAGTTAAGTATTATCCCACTATATTTAAAGATATAAGATTACTTTATATAAATATAGTCAATCTAGACTAGATGTTAATATCCTTAGTGGATATAGGTTCATTAACTCAGATGCACCTTAGTTTTTTCATGTTTGTTTTTATCTAAGGCCATATTTTAATAAATGGGTTTCAACAAAAAAATTGTGGTAGTATTATAATTTATTGTTATTATATCGCATTTGATATGATATCCATTAGATAATATAGTTGTCATATGGTTAGTTTTTTCACTCAAATTTTCAAAATATTTTTTGGAATGAATAATGGAAGATTTACAATATATATAAGACTCATCATTGATCTTACTTTTAATACCATAATGACATTGGTGTATATAATGAAATTTGAGTTAAGGATAACCTTTACTCACATATATGATCAATGATTATGTAAGATCCCGACCTTTTTTTGGAGAAGTATTGAGATCATTTTTAAGTAATATTCTATCTTCTTTTTGGTATATCTTGTTTTGGGTTTACTTTTTTGGAGTTTTTTGGGTGAACTTGGAGATTTTTTGAGGGGTTTTGGATAGTGAACAGTTGGTTTAAGGTTTTCCCAAACTGCACACCCTGCCCCTGTAAATCGTGCAACCCCAGACAGAGGGGGATTGTATGGTTAGTGCATGGTTTGGAAAACCATGCACCATCTTAGTAGTAAATGTGCAAACCCTAAGAGGAGGCACACAATTAGGTGCATAGTTAGGGAAAACTGTGTGCCCTATATAGGAAATTGTGCATGCGATATTTTAATCCCTAAAAAATTATAAAAAAACCAAAACCCCCTGGTATTAAACCCTAAACACCCCAATTGAACCTAAACCCATTAAATAATTTTTAAATCCTCTGATAGGATTCTAAGGCCTTTCGAACTCTGTTATTAACAAATCATAGACTAGATTGAATAATCTGCACCTCTCTCGGTAAAATATTCTCATCCCGATTAGTTTCCTCCCTCTAACCCATATTTCTCTCATATTTTAAAGGGTTTATTTCCTATGTTGTTGATGGTTTAGATCTAGGTTTTCATGGATCTAATCCATTTGATCTTGGATCTAGGTTTTGGATCTAGATCTCATTCTTCATTGTGCAATTGAATGCTGCACTTCAATTTGGGGATTTTTGTTGGCGAGTGTCTATCAACGATCTTGAGGTAGGTGGTCTAAATTTCAAATCCCATAGTCTTGACTTAATTATCTATATGTAATTTTGAGATTTCAATTTTCATGATTGGGTAGTTACATCTAATATTTAATTGATTAAATTGAATTTCCATTTGATAATAAATTGGGTCAAACTTAGGGAAATTGAAATTGGTTGTTTTGTGATCATAAAATTTATGGGTTAATGGGGTTGTGTAATTGGTTAATTGATAAAATATTGAATTGGTTGATAATGGGAATTGAGAGACATTTGGATTATCCATGAAGGGTTAATGAGTTATGTGAATAAATGTTGATAGATGATTTGATGATGAATTGTTCATACTATTCCATGTAATTAAAGTGAATAATTATTATTGAATTGATAATTTAAATGGTATATTATGATGTGAATTTTTTATTAGAAGGTTAATGTTGATTAACCTTGTTAAATGTGATATACGTGATATATGTTACTGATTGATAAATGGGGTGTGGGACAGATAATGATGCTCCAAATACCCATGAGGTGCTAGCTATGATGTTCTAGACCCAAATGCATGCATGAAGATATTATTATACAGTACATAGAATAATGCTCCAAATACCCATGGGGTGTGGGGCACAAACTGATGCTACAAATACCCATGGGGTTCTAGACATGACATTCTATGCCCATGAGATTGAAATTAGACTATGGTTCAAAATGACCGTGATATGAATTGAAATTAGATGGATAATTAAAGACCATGTGATAATGAATTGTGATTTTCTATGTGATATGTGATATCCCTTGGGGGTAGTTAAGAATCTATCATGGGACAAAGAAGGTATTTATGGGTTGGGTGTCTTCATAAACCCAAGAAATTATGTGGTTAATTAAAGAATAATGAAATGTGATATCTATTTAATTTATGCATTATAATTTATTATTCATATGACTACATACACTATTATTGACTGGATATTGTTTTAGATTCCATTAGTGGCGGCTTACTAAGTTTTAATCGCATCCTACTTTAGTCTGTTTGATCATTACCCAAATAGACTTCATGTTTATAGGATATAATAAGGGCAAGAGTCTTATGTTAGATAACTGAGTTGGGAAAAATCATGGATGAGGGAACCAAACTTGACATCGGGGCCCTCTTGGGGGAGTTTTCAGTGTCTTTATTTTGGGTTTCATTTTGACACTTTAAAATTAATTGGCATGACATATCTACTATTTAGTTATGGATATTGTTTTTATTTTTGGTTCATCATGTAATACTAGTTTGTTCTTGTTATTTTATTATTCTGGTTGTTGGTTATTGTCTTTTGGTTATTGCTTGGATATTTCCACTATTGTACTGATTTTATAAAGAGGGTATAGTCTCCCCATGTTTTATATATTAGAACCTCATTTCTAGTTGGCATCCTCTAACATACAGGGAGGCGTGCCTGAGGTCACGTAACTGACCAGCATGGGGTACTGATATGTGTCACATGGGTTGGGATATTACAAAGTGGTATCAAAGGAGCTTTCTTTAATTTATTTTTCCTTAATATTTATAGAAAGGTAGATAGAATAATAGTATGAGTTAGAACTTGGTTAAGAGCTCATGCATGGGAGTAGCTAACCCACGTATGGCAGTAAAACCAAGTACCCAAGGTGGGAATTGATATTATTGACATGTTTTGTTATATTTGAATGTCATTTAAAATTGAGTGATGAACTTATTATGTGATGTTATTATTGTTTATAATATTTTATAAGATTTAATTTATGTCCTGATATGGCATGAGATTTGAGTATGCATTCATCATTTTAAATTCTCAAGAATTATTGTGACATGCATCATTTTTAGGTACACACAAAAAATAGGTTTTTAGACGAGTTATTAATATTAAAGTGCTTTTATTTCTTATGTAAATTTTAATGAAAAAGGTTCCTAATGTGAAATTGAAAATTTTAAAATGATTAAAAATGTGAAAAATGGATTTCTAATGAAAAAATTGAATATGAGAATGTCTTTACCCTTTTTTAACTATGACCTAGAAGTATGATGGTTAATGGTAGTGATACTTCCATAGTTTTGACCATGTGGTGCTAAAGGGGGATGAATTTTTATGGATTTACGTGAATAACTCTTATTAAATGTGTAAATGTTGTGTTATATGTCATGAGACATGTTTTTGGAATTGTAGAAATATGCATCCATGACGATGTTTATTGAGAGGATGATAAGAAGTTATGGCGGGAGATGATCCACCAATAGTGGAACCTGAGGAACCAATAGTGTTGGGTGATGGAGTCAGAGAGAAGTTTCATGATTATTTTTCTCATTTTATGTAGTTTATAAAAAGAGACCCATGGATGGTTTTGAAGAGTATGCCTAACTTGACACAAGAGTTTCAGTTGTATCACCCTATGAATTTCCCCGGAGATGGTGGATCTAAGGAAGATGAGTTTTGGATTGAGTCTATCCAGATGATTCTTGAATACTTAGAGAATCATACTAATAAATGAGTCAAATTGGAATCTTATATGTTGTGAGGATAAGTGAAGTGATGGTGGGATATTTGGACTCAAAGTGAGCAGCTGGAAGGCATGGTATCAAAGGACTTTCATGTGAAGTTCTTGGAGAAATTTTATCCAGAGACACTAAGATAGGAGAGTTAAATAGAGTTTATAAGGCTCACCCAAGGAAGTATATCCATGATGGACTATGTTGGTTTCCTTACCGACTTGTAGTGATTATCTCCAACACTGGCAGGGGATGAGACAATTACGACAATACATTTTCAGGATGAGATTAAATATGAGATTAAGTCCCAAGTTAACATCTTTCAGTTAAAGAAGTTTTCTGAGGTAGTGGATCAAGATCTCATATCTGAGGGGAACCTAAAGGAGGCCTCCGGTGGAGAATAAGTGATTTATGCTGGACAATTAGGAGGTTCATCTTCTGAGAGTAGGAAAAATCACTATGAGAAATTTGACCAGAGCGATGGGAATAGAGTGAATAGGGGGAAGGATTAGTTTCTCAGGATCTTACCTGAGTTCTCTTCCACTAGTGCAGTAGGCCAGGTCACTTTCATAGATATTTTCCTCAAACACCAGTTGAGGGATTATCTTCTAGAAGTATGGGACATCTACAATGGTTATATAGGAACCAATGATAGATGGATAGTGATGGAGCATCTAGACAGATCCATAGTATGGGAAGGGGGTCTACTACACCATATTAGTATGGAAGTTGGAGTTCTACTGACCTTGGTGGTAGAGGTAGTGGATGTGGTGCTTCTGGGAAAGAGCACCCATATCAGTAGATTGGTGAAACTCAGGGGACTCAGACTACATCATAGGGAAGAGGGGCGGGAAAACTACATGTAGTTCAGATTACACTTTTGGATAGAGAGGCTGGACCATCCACAATTATAGGTAATATTCTTATAGATTCTACATTTTTTAGTTCCTTATTTGATACCGGTGCCTCTCATTATTTTATATCTTCACAACTTGTGAACAAGTTGAGTCTGGAAGTGGAGTTTGTGAGTAGGGTTATGACAATCGATACACCATAGGGAGTACGGTCGAGAGATATCTACTTATTCAAGGGATGTTCTATCAAGGTTGGGGAGTATAACATCCTTTGGGATATTTACATTCTGGATATGTCATGTTTTGACTTAATTATGAGCATGGACTAGTTAGTGGCATACCGATCCCACATAGATTGTTTCCATAGGAGAGTAACTTTTATGTATCTTGAGGGTGAAAATTATATTCACCATGGATAGTGGGATATCTAGGTGGGCCTTACAAAGATAGTTCATTATAAACTGGAGGAGATCACTGCTCTGATTTCTAGTCTATTTCTAGATGATGGGGGTGTGAAGAATGATGTCTTTCCACCCACAGTGGATAGGTTCTAGGACATATTTCCTGAGGACTTATCAGGGATTCTACCTAAGAGATACATGGAGTTTATGATTGATCTCATGCCCGGGGCTAAGATAATTCACATTCTACCCTACATAATGGCACCAATAGAGCTTCAAGAGCTCAAGAATCAACTGGAAGAGTTTATGGATAAGGGATTTATCTATCCGAGTATATCGCATTGGGGTTATCCAATTTTGTTTGTAAAGAAGTCTGAAGATACATTGTGCTTATGTGTTGACTACTAGAAGTTGAACCAAATGACAGTGAAAATATGGTACCCTCTTTCATGCATTGACAATATCTTTGACTAGTTGAGGGGAGCTTTTGTCTTTTCAAAGATTGACTTGAGATCAAGGTATCATCAGTTGAGAGTTCAACCTTTTGAAATACCTTGGACTGATTTCAGAAGTAGGTATGGACTGTATGGGTTCTTTGTGACATTTTTTGGGTTGATGAATACTCCTACAGTGTTTATGGACTTGATGAACCAAATCTTCCACCCATACCTAGATCAGTTTGTGGTTGTGTTTTTGGATGAAATCTTTGTGTACCCCAAGACACATGACGATCACACACAACATATTGAAATTGTCCTGAGTAAACTGAGATAACATCGGCTATACACCAAGCTATATAATTATCAATTATAGATTGATTATGTACATTTCTTGGGTTACATCATCTCAGAGGAAGGTGTGTCTATGGACCTAGAGAAGGTATAGGTAATTGTTTTCTAGGAACAACCTAAGAATATATCTAATATACAAAGTTTTATGGGATTGGAAGGTTATTATCGAAGGTTCATCCAGGAATTTTCCCACTCAGAATCACCACTTTGGGGCTTGACCAAAAAGGGTATAAAGTTTTAATGGTATGTAGCATGTGAGAATGCCTTCTAGGAGATGAATAAGTGTTTGAAAATGGAACCAATCTTGATCCCACCCGAGCTAGGTGAGGAGTATATGGTATTCTGTGATGCTTATGGGATAGGACTTGGAGTAGTGATGATGTAGGGGGATTGATTTGTGGCATATGGGTCATGACAATTGAGGCCACATGAATGTAACTACCCTATGCGCAACATCAAGTTGGCTGCAGTGGTTTATGATTTGAAGTAATCATGGAATTATATCTTGGGAGAAAAGTTCACTATGTATATTGATCACAAGAGCTCAAAGTATATATTTTCACAAAAATATTTGAATCTTTGGAAGTGGATATGGGTTGAGTATATAAACTCATTTGATTTTGAGATAGCATATACACCCAAGAAGGTAAATAGTGTTGCTGATTCTTTGAGAAGAAAAAATAGACTCAGGCAGTTTATGAGTCTAGCTCTGAGTGGAAGATGATGAATTTATTGGATGAGATGCATGTTTTAGTTCTGGAGGGCTAGGTGTAGATGACTATCATAATGGTATCAGTATATTCCACACTTCTGATCCAGATTAGGGAGAGGCAGTATGAGGATTCAGAGTGTTTAACCTATAGGGAAATCCTCGAAGGTGGGGAGTCACCTTCCAATTGGACTATAGACGAGGATGAGATCATCTATGTCTATGGTTGTGTTGTTGTGCCTAATTGTATATGAGAGGATCTGATGATTGAATTTTATACCTCTAAGTGGGTGGTTGATCTGGGTGTAAAAAAATTGTATCATGACCTACATCGATAGTATTGTGGGTCGCGCATGAAAAAAGAGATTGTAGGGTTCATGATACAATGCTACACTGGTCAATAGGTGAAGGCCAAGCATCAATGACCTGATAGTTTACTACAGTCATTGCCCATTATATAATTTAAGTGGGATGATGTTACCATGGACTTTGTGGTAGGTCTCCCAAGGACTCCTCATAAGAATGATGCTATATGGGTGGTTGTGGTTTGAATTATGAAAGTAGAAAATTTCTTGCATATATGGGAGACTTTCTTAGTAGATTGGTTGGGAGATTTGTATATTAGGGAGATATTCCATCTGCACAGGGTGCCACAAAGTATAGTTCCAGACTATGACTCACATTTCACTTCATGCTTCTGGTAAATCTTACAAAAGGTGTTTAGTACACATTTTTTTTCTGTGTATGACATTCTACCCACATATAGATGGGTAGTCAGAGTGTATTTGAAATGCATGGCCGATTGTCGCCTATCGACCGGTCAAAGTTCCGGTGCTCTGCTAATGTGTATAGCAGCACTCGGGTCAAATCCTCGGCGATGGTACTTCGTAATATTCGATTGTTTTTAGTTGATTGTATTTTGATTGGGGGGGTTTGTTTGCAGAGATTAATTGAAATGTTTAATGAATGATGTTTAATTTAACAAGTTGATAAAGATTGGGGTGAGTTTATAATTAGGTTAGTTAAGCTTGTGATATCCTTGAGCTTTGCTTTATATTGCATTTAAATTAACACCCCTGTCACAAGATGATGTTGATTAGAATTCCTAAGTGTTAAGGCTTTAATCCAAGCCTTAAATTAACTTAGGGTTCTAATCTTGATCAAATATTGTTTATGGTAGTGTATTTATGGTTCCAATAATCCATGGAAACCACACGTTAAACAAATCAAGTCATTAATCCATGACATGCTAAGTCCAACATACACAATGTTAATTCAACGAATACTCATCGAGCAAAAGCTCTCAATCGCTTAACATACCTAAATTAAAACTCACCCCAATGAGAGATTTACTCAGAAATTATTATGTTTATTAATCTGGTAATATATTTTTATGGTGATGAATTATAAAGAGAAGAAAAAGAAAGGGACAAGATAAGAGTAGTGTGCCGAACACACACACGAAATATTTTGAGAATCAAAAATGGAATTTCGATTGAATGAGGAAGCAAGATAAGGTACTGTAATTTAAAATGATTCAAACTATTTTAAGACCATGAATATTATACTACAGAAGGTGGAGGATAATAAGAGATATTGAAGAAGAAACTTTCATTAAAACAGAATTACAAAAAAAAGGACTTACAAAATTACAAAAATGAAGAACACAAAAGTAAGTGAAAACAAAGAGAGGAGGAAAGGTCTCTCAAGTGAAAACTTGAGTATGGAAGGTCCTCCCAAGACTTTGGAAAATCTTTGGTCGTGCCAATATGATCTCCTCTCTTCTGAAATGCCAACCCCCTCCCAAGGAGAGAAGGGGAGAGTATTTATAGCCCAAGGAGTGGACTGTTTGCATTCCTAATCTGTCCCTCCACTTTCATCGCCAATTTGGCTATTCAGACAGCCGAATATACAAATATCTCCTTCTTCAAAGTTGTAGATAATAAAGTTTTCCGACTACTTTCAAAATATGGAGGCATTTGGACAAGTGGAGCCAAAGTTATGGCTGTTTTATTAAACAAAGTTAAACTGTCCATTTCTATCCATGCTTTTTCAATGGCCAAAATTTGAATGGATTTTTGAATAGTAATATTCCTTCAAATCCGAATGACTTCTTCAACAAAGTCGGCCGTCTATATCTCCTCTTTCCCACTGCAAAATCTCAGCTCTATTTGATGCTTACATCATGAGATATGTCATGAATAGTATACTGATTTTAATTCTCGGACAGAATGGTGGGCTGGACTTCAAAGCTTCATTTGGGCCCCTTGTACTTAGATTTGGGCCATGGAATTTTTATCCAAGATGACATGTAGTGTCCCCCAAATTATGGTGGAGATTTAATGTTTTTGGACTTCTGTATTGAGCCCAGTAAATCAATCTTCAAGGATGGTCCAGTTTGTTCACAGATTCTTTGGTCTTGTTTGTGAGGACCATATGACCCTTCAAATGGCAGAATTGGATCATGGTTCCTTCTAATGAAATGTTTTATATTGAAAGGAGAATCCTAAAAAACAAGAACCACACAATTTGGATCAGTATAGTGACAGTTATAATTAAAACATTAAACTGACTCAATTGGACTACTTCTAAAAATGCTCAAATATTATACTTAATATTAAAACATTAATATTTCACACAAATTATGCACATTTCATACAAAATAAGTAAAGGGGGAATATAATAATTCATGAAAATATTAATAACATTAACTCCACCACAATTAGATTTGTGCGTGTCCTCATGTGCAACAAATATAAAAACATGACAAAATCATTGTCACTCACCAACAAATATTAAAATTTTGTTTTCTCCAATCAGGGGAGGTTTAGACTATTTCACTCATCCATATTGAATTCCATCACAAATTTGGTTCACAATAATGCATCAGAAACAATTCATTTTTTCATGTTCAAGGTTTGAATTGGAAAATGTAGACACTCAAAACTTACTCCTCTCAAGATGATAAAAATGTATTTTAGGAGGTTCACTCATTCACCAACAAAAAGTGAAAATCAAGAGTTTGTAAGAGCTCTCAGCTTCCATTCCCAAATATAATGTGTACAAGAATCAAGAGGTCTTTTAAGGGGTTTTTCAGTGGTTATGGGACGGTAGGTATATAATGTCCAAAGGAAAAGAGGGGTTAAAAACACCAACATGGAAAAATCAATGCACATTTTTTGAAATTTGATTTGAAAGGAAATAGAAACACATATTTACAAGGGCATGAATGTGTGATGAATGAAAAGTGAGGGAGATAGAAAATGGAATAGGGTGAGATGATGGAATATGTACAACATGGAAGACTTCTAATAATGACACAATACAAGATGATTCAAGTGTTCTTTTTTTTCTCTTTTTGCTCTTTTTTTTTCGAAAGTTGTGCTTGAAACAAGTCTCACAGTCATCTCCCAACCCATGTTTGATCTTCTCATGGAACTAATTTTATTAGTTATAACACGATCAAAGGTTGATGATGAATGATTTTTGACCCACCCAAGACACAACCCATTCCTTTTTTTTTCATTTTTTTTAATATAATTTTTTTTCATTTTTTTGAACACTTTTCAATGACTTTTGTACAAATGAAAATTACACATATACACCCCAAAGCTCACAGAATTACAACCTCTCCCCCACACTTGAATGGATGCTTGCCCTCAAGCATATGATGACACATTGGAAATCAATGAAAGTACGCCCAAAAATTAAGTCCATTCCCCCCACACTTAAATTTCAATAAATTGTACAATGAAAATCCATGAAGATGTTGGATGGGACAAGGTATTAGGCTTGTAATGTGGCTATCAAAAGAAAGGTTTTCATAGGCTCAAAGGGGCTTTCAAAAGTAGGATCAATGTAAGTGTAACAGGAGGCTATTTGGCTATTCTGATTCTCATGTGGCTTAGAAAATGCCTCTATCATATTAATGCACACAAAAGATGGAAATTCAGCTCGAAGGTCCACAAACTCAAGACTCACAATCAGTGGTGAAGACACACAATGAAAAATATGGCCATAGATGACCTTAGCATGAAGGCTAATGTTATTCCTCACGGTAGGGGAAAAGCATTTTCCAAATCAAAAATTGAGCATTCAAAATGTGTTGGTTTTGAAACAAAATTCTTTATCCAAAGTCATGATGAAAATACAAAATTTTTGAGATTAAAATATGTCTGTTAACTCCCCAAAATGGTTGGACAAAATTTCAAAACTCGATGGTGAGTAAGCATGACTCTTTTTTTGTAATTTTTTAAGTAATTGTGTTTTTTTGGTTTTTTTTTAGTTTTTAAGGTTTTTTTAAAAATACACACTCACACAAGAAAGATAAAAAGAAAGGGTTTGATGAATAAAGTGGTAAAAAAAATGAAAGAGAGAGGAAGAAGAAGAAAGAGGTAGAGAGAGGAAGAGATAGAGAGAGTTAAAGGGAAAGAGGTGCCCCATGGTTTGGATTTGGCGGGTCTCCATCCAGTGGTGGTTCTATTGAAGTGGATGGGGTTTCGATGGAAGTCGACGTGGTTCCTGGATTGTGAGACCTCTCATGGTGATTCTTTAACTGATGTCCGTTAACCGTGAATGTCCTTTTGGAAGAGGGGTCTTGGACTTGCACTGCACCAAATGGGTAAACGTTAGTAATAACAAAAGGACCTTCCCAACGAGAATTAAGCTTACCTGGGTGAAGTCGAAATTGAGAATTGAAGAGAATTACCTTTTCACCTTCATGAAATACCTTTCGAATAATGTGCTTGTCATGGAGTGACTTTGCCTTTTCTTTGTAGAGAATGGAGTTCTCATACGAATCGAGTCGAAGCTCCTCCAATTCAGTCAACAGCAACAATCTTTCTTCACCAGATTTTTCACAATCAAAATTACAAGTTTTGATAGCCCAAAATGACTTATGTTGGATTTCAACTGGTAAATGACAGGCTTTACCAAAAACTAGCCTAAATGGAGACATCCCAATGGGTGTCTTATAGGCTGTTCGATAGGCCCAAAGTGCTTCACCAAGTCTATCGGGCCAGTCCTTTCTTGTGGGTTTAACAATTCTTTCAAGCACTCTTTTCACTTCTCTGTTAGAAAGTTCAGCCATTCCATTTGTTTGAGGGTGATATGCAGTGGATGTTTTATGTACAAACCCATTCTTTTTCAAAAGTGACTCCATGGTTCTATTACAGAAATGAGTTCCTAAGTCACTTATCAAAGCACGTGGTGTTCCGAATCGATGGAAGATATGGGTTTTGAGGAACTCACTCACAGTTTGAGCATCATCTTTCCTAGTGGGTTTGGCCTCGACCCACCTAGAAACATAGTCAACAGCAAGGAGAATGTAGGATAATCCATTGGAAGGGGGAAAAGGTCCCATGAAATCGATGCCCCAAACATCGAAAAGCTCACAGAAGATTAATGGCTTTTGAGGCATTTCGTTTCTTTTGGAAATTGTGCCAAACTTTTGGCAAGTGGGACATGATTGACAGAACTCGTGTGAGTCCTTGAAGAGTGAAGGCCAAAAGAATCCAGAATCTAGGACCTTTCTAGAAGTCCTTTGTGGTCCAAAGTGGCCACCTCCAGGCATTGAGTGGCAGAATTCCAAGATGGAGGATTGTTCAGTTTCATCAACACATCTCCTAATTACCATGTCAGCCCCAGTTTTCCAAAGTTTATTATCTTCCCAAAAATAATTCTTTGAATCACTTTTCATCTTTTCTTTTTGTTCTTTTGAAAAATATTCAGCGAAAACACCAGAAACCAAATAATTGACAATTGGGGCATACCATGGTAACTTTGGAGTGAGAGATGAAAGGTGTTCAGTTGGAAATTCAGGATCAATTATTTCAGAATGAGAAGAATTAGAAATTCTACTCAGGTGGTCAGCCACAGGGTTTTCTTTTCCAGGTTTATCTTTTATCACAAGGTCAAACTCTTGGAGCATTAAAATCCATCTTATTAGCCTTGGTTTGGAATCACTTTTCTTAAGTAAGAACTTTAATGTTGAGTGGTCCGTGAAGATGATGATTTTGGCACCTAAGAGATAGGGACGGAATTTATCCAAGGCAAAAACCACAGCTAAAAGGTCTTTTTCAGTCACAATGTAGTGTGATTGAGTTTCATCCAATGTTTTTGAGGCATAAAAGATGACATGAGGAATGTTTTCTCTTCTTTGACCAAGAACAACCCCAATGGCCCTATCAGAAGCATCACACATCAATTCAAATGGTAAGGACCAATCTGGGGGTTGGATTATTGGAGCATATGTGAGAGCAGATTTGAGTTCAATGAAGGCTCTCTTGCAAGCCTCATCAAAATTTAATGTGACATCATTTTTAAGTAAACGAGTGAGTGGGAGGGAAATCTTGCTGAAGTTCTGAATGAATCGCCGATAAAAACCGGCATGACCAAGGAAGGACCGAATGTCTCGAACTGATTTGGGTTCAGGAAGTGATTGGATTACCTCAATTTTGGTTGGATCAACTTGGATACCCTCTTGAGAAATTATGTGCCCTAGAACAATCTCATTTGAAACCATGAAGTGACATTTTTCAAAATTCAGCACAAGGTTTCACTTGACACACTTTTGAAGGACCAAAGAGAGTGAATGTAAGTAAGATTCAAATGACTCGCCATAAATGGTAAAGTCATCCATGAAGACCTCCATGCAATTCTCAATGAATTCAGAAAAGATACTCATCATACACCGCTGGAACGTTGCAGGAGCATTACAAAGGCCAAAAGGCATTCGCCTATAGGCATAGGTTCCAAAGGGGAAAGTGAATGTGGTCTTTTCTTGGTCTTGAGGTGCGATTGGAATTTGGAAGTAGCCGGTGTAACCATCAAGAAAGTAATAGTGTGACTTTCCGGCCAATATCTCAAGCATTTGGTCAAGGAAAGGAAGTGGGTAGTGATATTTTTGTGTTTCAGCATTCAATTTGTGATAATCGATGCACACACGCCATTTGTTTTTCACTCGAGTTGTGACCACTTCTCCATGTTCATTTGTGACAAATGTTATCCCGCCCTTCTTAGGAACGACTTGAATTGGACTAACCCATTCACTATCAGAAATTGGGTAGATAATACCAGCTTGAAGAAGCTTGGTAATCTCTTCCCTAACTACCTCAAGTATGAGTGGATTGAGTCTTCTTTGAGGTTGCCTAATTGGTTTGGATGATTCCTCTAGATGGATGTGATGCATGCAAAGGGCAGGATTGATTCCTGGAATATCCTCTAGGGTCCAACCTAAGGCATTTTTGTTTTCCTCTAACACTTGAACAAGTTGGGACTCCTCAATTTCAGAAAGTGAAGCAGAGATAATGACAGGGTAGGAGGGATCATGGAAAATGAATGCATACTTGAGGTGTGAAGGAAGTGGTTTTAGATCAGTTTCAGCCTTGATTTGAGAGCTAGACAAGTTAGGAGCAGGAGAAGGGATTCCAGATGGGTTTGGATCATTTTCCTCAACACTGTCCAAGGTGGAGCATTAGAGATCAGAGTTGATGTGGGATTCAAGAGAGTTTTCAAGTTCCTCTAGATTGATGGAGTCTATGAATGAGAGGTCCACATCAACTTTACCATTTATGACTTTGTTAATCATGGTGCAGATTTCACAAGATGCTTTATCATTAGAACATGAAGAACATGGTGGATTGGGGTTCGATTGAATCTTAGAAGTGTCCTCAAAAGCATGGATTGAGAATGCAGAGTGATCCTCAGATGGGTATCGCATGGCTTGGAAAATGTTGAACTTGACCATTTGGTCACCGAATTCCATGGATAAGATGCCTAAATGGACATCAATCTTGGTTTTCGCAGTCATGAGGAATGGTCTTCCTAGAATTAGGGGAGATCGAGAAGAGGTTGTCTCACCTTCCATGTCAAGGACATAGAAATCAGCTGGGAAGATAAGATCATTGACCCGAACAAGAACATCCTCAATTATCCCCTCAGGACTGGCAGTGCTTCGATTGGCTAATTGAATGACAACACCCGTTGGGTGCAAGGGACCTAGACCAAGGTTGGAGAAAATGGATTTGGGCATGACATTTATTGAGGCTCCAAGGTCTATGAGTGCATCATCAAAGTTGGAACTCCCTATTTGACATGGAACCGTGAAGGTCCCTGGATCTTTGCACTTCATGGGAATGGACTGTTGGGTTGAAACATTTTCAATGTTCCTAAGTTGCCTCTTATGGGTGTACAATTCCTTAAGAAACTTGGCATACTTAGGGATTTTTTTGATAGCATCTAAGAGGGGGATGTTCACTTCAACACGTCTAAACATGTCAAGCATTTCAGGATCAGGTTCAAAGGACTTCTTAGGGTTGGAGATGGCTTGAGGAAAAGGAATTGGGTTCCTTAGAGGAATGGAAGGAGGTGAAGGAGTGGATTCAAGTTCCTTTTCCAGCTTTTTGTTCTTTTCATTTTCTAGATCAACATCGAAAGGGGAGGTAGAGCAATCAGCATGGGGCATAGCAATTTGCTTTCCCGATCTAAGTGCAATTGCACTTACATTACCCTTAGGGTTGGGTAATGGTTGAGCTGGGAGTTGGGATGAATTGGATGGTTGTTGCTGGCTAAGGTGGGATGCAAGTTGACCTATTTGGGTTTCAATGTTCTTGAGGCTAGAATGGGTGAAGGAAGAAAGATCCTCTATAGCACTTTCCCATGGTTGTTTAGAAGAAGAGGCTTGTCCCAAATTGGGTTGGCCTTGATTTTGGTTCTTGGGAAAGTGATTGTATTGGGTGGGGAATTGGGAAGGCTCGTTAGGATAGTGGAATCCAGGAGGAGGATTGTTCCTTTGGGGTTGAGGAACAAAAGGATAAGGTTGATGGATGTTACCACCACTTTGACCATATTGGAACTGGTTTGGATTTTAATGAGGGAACTGAGGAGGATGAGAAATGGGATTACCATACCTCAGAGGTGGGTTAAAGGTAGAAGAGAAGGGCTCAGAGTGGGGTTGGTTGAAGTTTCTAACAAACTGACCTGATTGTTGAGGGTTGAAGTTTCGCTGAGCATATGCCGCATTGAGCTCCATTGGACTAGATGAATCAGATGGATCATCTTGAAGTTGTGGACATGTGTCAGTCGGATGAGATGGAGAGTTGCAGATTCCACAATTCTTGATAGGTCCAGGGAATAGTGACTGTGGAGAAGATGAGGTTGGGGCTTTGGTAGCCACCGCTAGTTGACGCACAAGACCTGTAAGTTCATTCATCAACTCAGTCATCTTGTTGGGCTCTATGGATTGATTCTCTTGGGCTTGTTTCACTTGATCATGTGCTCGAGTATGGAATTGCTGCATGTTTGCAGCCATGTTGCTTATGAGTTCTCGTGCAGCTGCAGGATTTTTGTCAACAAGAGCACCGCCACTTGCGGCGTCAATGAGAGTTCGATCCATAGCCAATAACCCCTCATAGAAGTATTGGATCAGGAGTTGGTCAGGGATTTGATGGTGTGGACAAGTTGCCACAAGCTTTTTGAACCTCTCCCAATACTCATGGAGTGATTCATTAGGGAATTGACAGATGCCGCTTATTTCCTTTCGGATAGAAGCTGTTCGGGAAGCGGGAAAGAACTTCTCAAGGAAAAGTCTCTTCATGTCAACCCATGAGTTTATGGAACCAGGTGGGAGGTAGTAGAGCCAAGACTTGGCATAATCCACTAGGGAAAAGGGGAAAGCTCTAAGCTTGATTTGTTCTTCAGAAACCCCTTGAGGCTTCATGGTAGAGCATACTACTTGGAACTCTTTAAGGTGAAGATGTGGATCCTCACCGGCTAGCCCGTGAAAATGAGGGAGAAGATGAATCAAACCCGATTTGAGTTCGAAGTCAGCTTCAATGTTTGGATATTGAATACCAAGAGGTTGGTAATTCATATCAGGGGCAGAAAGTTCTTTCAATGTTTGTTCCCTAGGATTGGCCATATCTAATTCAATTGGTAGGGCAATGATTGGTTCTTGGGTGATTTGGTTATCCCTAATGGTCCTCCTAAGTCGACGAAGAGTTCTATCAATTTCACGGTCAAACAAATTCGAGGGATTATTTGGGAGGCTGCGGGGCATTCATAGAGATTTAGAAAGGATGAGGAAGACGGGTTTTCCTTTGTATTTTTTCAGTTTATGATTTTTAAGAGGAAGACGGGTTTTTCTTTGTGTTTTTTTTTCAATTTTTTTCAAAAATTTTGATTTTTTTTGGTTTTTTTTACAATAAACAGAAACTAATGACTACTTAAAGCACCATCCCCGACAACGGCGCCATTTGAAACGCATGGCCGATTGTCGCCTATCGACCGGTCAAAGTTCCGGTGCTCTGCTAATGTGTATAGCAGCACTCGGGTCGAATCCTCGGCGATGGTACTTCGTAATAGTCGATTGTTTTTAGTTGATTGTATTTTGATTGGGGTGGTTTGTTTGTAGAGCTTAATTGAAATGTTTAATGAATGATGTTTAATTTAAAAAGTTGATAAATATTGGGGTGAGTTCATAATTAGGTTAGTTAAGCTTGTGATATCCTTGAGCTTTGCTTTATATTGCATTTAAATTAACACCCATGTCACAAGATGATGTTGATTAGAATTCCTAAGTGTTAAGGCTTTAATCCAAGCCTTAAATTAACTTAGGGTTCTAATCTTGATCAAATATTGTTTATGGTAGTGTATTTATGGTTCCAATAATCCATGGAAACCACACGTTAAACAAATCAAGTCATTAATCCATGACATGCTAAGTCCAACATACACAATGTTAATTCAACGAATACTCATCGAGCAAAAGCTCTCAATCACTTAACATACCTAAATTAAAACTCACCCCAATGAGTGATTTACTCAGACATTATTATGTTTATTAATCTGGTAATATATTTTTATGGTGATGAATTATAAAGAGAAGAAAAAGAAAGGGACAAGATAAGAGTAGTGTGCCGAACACACACACGAAATATTTTGAGAATCAAAAATGGAATTTCGATTGAATGAAGAAGCAAGATAAGGTACTGTAATTTAAAATTATTCAAACTATTTTAAGACCATGAATATTATACTACAGAAGGTGGAGGATAATAAGAGATATTGAAGAAGAAACTTTCATTAAAACAGAATTACAAAAAAAAGGACTTACAAAATTACAAAAATGAAGAACACAAAAGTAAGTGAAAACAAAGAGAGGAGGAAAGGTCTCTCAAGTGAAAACTTGAGTATGGAAGGTCCTCCCAAGCCTTTGGAAAAGCTTTGGTCGTGCCAATATGATCTCCTCTCTTCTGAAATTCCAACCCCCTCTCAAGGAGAGAAGGGGAGAGTATTTATAGCCCAAGGAGTGGACTGTTTGCATTCCTAATCTGTCCCTCCACTTGCATCGCCAATTTGGCTATTCAGAAAGCCGAATCTCCAAATATCTCCTTCTTAAAAGTTTTATATAATAAAGTTGTCCGACTACTGTCAAAATATGGAGGCATTTGGACAAGTGGAGCCAAAGTTATGGCAGTTTTATTAAACAAAGGTAAACTGTCCATTTTTATCCATGCTTTTTCGATGTCCAAAATGTGAATGGATTTTTGAATAGTAAGATGCCTTCAAATCCGAATTACTTATTCAACAAAGTAGGCCGCCTATATCTCCTCTTTCCCACTGAAAAATCTCAGCTCTATTTGATGCTTACAACATGAGATATGTCATGAATATTATACTGATTTTAATTCTCAGACAGAATGGTGGGCTGGACTTCAAAGCTTCATTTGGGACCCTTGTACTTGGATTTGGGCCATGAAATTTTTATCCAAGATGACATGTAGTGTCCCCCGAATTATGGTGGAGAGTTAATGTTTTTGGACTTCTGTATTGATCCCAGTAAATAAATCTTCAAGGCTAGTCCAGTTTGTTCACAGATTCTTTGGTCTTGTTTGTGAGGACCATATGACACTTCAAATGGCATAATTGGATCATGGTTCCTTATAATGAAATGTTTTATATTGAAAGGAGAATCCTAAAAAACAAGAACCACACAATTTGGATCAGTATAGTGACAGTTATAATTAAAACATTAAACTGACTCAATTGGACTACTTCTAAAAATGCTCAAATATTATACTTAATATTAAAACATTAATATTTCACACAAATTATGCACATTTCATACAAAATAAGTAAAGGGGGAATATAATAAGTCATGAAAATATTAATAACATCAGTATTATTAATGTTCTTGATGATATTTTATGAGCATGCGTTCTAGAATTTTTTGGGGATTTGGAGAAGTTCCTAGTACTTGTGAAGTTTTCCTATAACAATGGTTACCAAAAAATATTCATATGGTACCATACGAGTCAATTTATGGTAGGACATTCAGATCACCTCTATGTTAGATGGAGGTAGGTGAGTCAAAGCTATTGGGACTGAGTCTTGTGTAGGAGACGTCAGATCAGGTTCAGCTAATTCAGAAATGTATGTCTATAGCTCAGAGTATATATAAGTCATATGATGATATATGCCGATAAACCCTTAATTTTACATTTGGTGATCATGTTTTTCTTTGGGTGTCACCTAGATTAGGTCACCGTAGGATTTGGAGACATGGAATGTTGATACCCAGGTTTGTCAGACCTTTTGAGCAACCCCAGAGAGAGGGGGATAACATAGTTGGAACATGGTTTTGAAAATAATGTGCCCTCTTAGTAGTAACCATGAAACCCTTAAGAGGAGGCACACAATTAGGCACATGGTTAGGAAAAACTATGCGCCCCGTATAGGAAATCATACATGTGGAATTTTAATCCCCCAAAAAATTATAAAAAAACCATGAAACTCTTGGTATTAACCCATAATTTCCCCCACTTGGACCTAAACTCATTCCATCATTTTTGAAGCCTCTAAGATGATTCCAAGGCCTTATGAATTCTGTTCTTAATGAATCGAAGACCAGATTGAATAATCTGCACCTCTCTTGTTAAGAGATTCTCATCCTGATCGGTTTCCTCCCTCTCTCCCATCTTTCTATCATCTTTTGAAGGGATGATTTCCTCCATTGGTGATGGTTTAGATCTAGGTTTTTATGTATATAATCTGTTTGATCTTGGATCAAAGTTTTGGATCTAGATCCCATTCTTCATTGTGTAATTGAATGCTCTGCATCAATTTAGAGATTTCTATTGGAAAGTGCCCATCAATGATCTTAAAGTAGGTGATCTAAATTGAAAATACCATAGTCTTGATTTAATTATGTGTATTTAATTTTTATATTTCAATTGTCATGATTGGTAAATTACATAATAAATTGAATTGATTAAATTGAATTTTCTTGTGATAATGAATTGGGTAAAACTTGGGGCAATTGAAATTTGTTGTTTTGTGATCATGAAATTGATGGGTTAATGGGATAGTTTAATTGGTTAATTAATAGAATATTTAATTGGTTGATAATGTGAATTGAGAGATGTTTTTATTAATCATGAAGGGTTAATGGGTTATGTGAATAAATGATGATAGATGGTTTAATGATGAATTGTTCATATTATTCCATGTAATTAAAGTGAAGAGTTATGATTGAATTGATAATTGAAATGGTATTTCATGATGTGAATTTTTGATTAGAGGGTTAATGTTTTTTAAATTTGTTAAATGTAATATGTGTGATATATGTGATTGATTGATAAATGGGGTGTGGGACACTAACTGATGCTCCAAATACTCACGAGGTGCTAGATATTATGTTCTAGACCTAAATGCATGCATGCAGATATTATTGTATGGGATAGAGACTGATGCTCAAAATACCCATGGGGTGTGGGACACATAATGATGCTCTAAACACCCATGTGGTTCTAGACATGACATTCTACACCCATGATATTGGTATTGGACTATGGTTCTAAATGGATATGATATGAATTGAAATTAAATGGATAATGAAATACCATGTGATAATGAATTATGATTCTCTATGTGATATGTGATATCCCTTGGGGGTAGTTTAGACTCTGGCATGGGTGAAAGTTGGTATTTATGGGTTGGTTATCTTTGTAAACCTGATAAATTATGTTGTTAATTAAAAAATAATGAAATTTGATAACTCTTTACTTTATGCATTATAATTTCTTCTTTATACAACTGTATACACTATTATTGACTAGATATTGTTTTAGATACCATTGGTGGTGGCCTACTAAGTTGTACTCACACCTTACTTGGGCTGCCTGATCTGTACCTGAATAGGATTCATATTTGCAGGACAGGATAAGGGAAAGTGCCCTATGCTAGATGATTGAGTTAGGATAGAGCGTGGATGAGGGAACCAGACTTGGTGTTGGGACCTTCTTGGGGGAGTTTTTAGTGTCTTTATTTTGGGTTTAATTTTGACAATTGACAGTTAATTGGCATGACATATCTACTCTTTAGTTATGGATATTGTTTTTAGTTTTGGTTCATCATGTGATACTGGTTTATTCTGGTTATTGTATTATTCTGGTTGTTGGTTATTGTATTTTGGTTATTTCTTGGTTATTTATACTGTTGTTTTGCTTTGATAAAAAGGGTACAATCTACCAATGCTTTATATATTAGACCCTCACTGCTAGTCGGTAGCCTCTGGCATACGGGGTTGTGCGCCTGAGGTCATGTAACCGATCGGCTCGAGGCACCATTATGTGGCACCTGGGTTGGGATGTTATAGATTACTTGGATAAGATATTCTATGACAAGAAATCTTATAGATTCCTCAATCTTTATAAAGTGCACTCATTTACTTTACTGATCATTTTTAAAATTTCTTAAAGGAATCTCATGAAGTATATAAAGTTACCTTTATTTTAGAATGGTTCATGTGGCCATGTTTAACCAACTATAAAAATATTTGCAACGTACATTTATTTAAAAAGGTTTATTTATCTAAAAAATGATAAATAGTTTATTTGTATATCCATTATCTTAGCTCTTTTGAGACTAAAAAACTTTTATGGTCATAAAAAAATCAACTAATTTTAGTTTTATTTGAGAAAGAATTATCTTTCCACAATTAGGTAGGAGTATTATAATTTATATTCATTAGTCATTGTAATGGATATATGAGATTCAAGAGTTACTAAACTGTTAATTTAGTATTAAAAATAATGTATTATTTTGTTTAGATGGACACTGAGATAAATCTTTTGGTAACACTTATTAAAAACTTTAATTAATCTAGTCTGGCAATGAAAAATAGTGATCTCCACTTAGCTAACTGAGAAATCATCCTTTCTAATCTCCCTTTGATTTAACTATATAACCTTTATATTCTTGCTCATTTCCTATATTTAAATACATATATGTTGTAATCATATTTTATTTAATACATAAGTTGTAAATAGAAGCTTGATTAATATACCTAAAGTGGATGAAACTACTTTACTCTTAAATTAATTGAAATTTCTTTTCTAGTGTCCATTATTTCTACATAAGAAGCAAATAACCTCCTGTTTATTCTTATAACTTTGAATATTCTATCTCTTTGAAGGATTCTATAAAGGATATTTTGGATTTAGATTATCCATGGGATCTTTAGCCTTGTTTTCAAAATTTTCACGAAAAGAGTTGGATAAATAGGTTTCAACTAATCCTTATCTTCTTGGTGAAGTATGGAAAATGGTATCTTGAGCAGCTTATCCATTTTTTATCTAGGTATGGACAAATAAGGATAATATTGATAGTGAGGATAATAAGATAAGATTGATGAATAATTCCTTATCTAAGTGGAAACCTAATTTCACCAACTGATAAATATACCCCAACTTTTTGAAATCATGATTAATATCTAGATTACATTCTTATAGTTTACACTGATATAGTGCATTGACAATATTATTTATTTACATCCTTTACTTATCTTTATCAAGAGAATGGAGATTTGATATTATGGTGTAAGTATCCATGTATTTACGTTGTATCATAAACACCATATACATAGTTGATAATATAATACAACAGACATATGAAGCATCCATAATATATCACTAGTAGAAATCCCTTTCACCTTCACTCACCTATTAGGGTGGCATAACAGGAGTAGGGGATTACAACACATAATACAAAATTTATGATACTAATACATCGTATAAATGATTTCACCATAAAAAAATTTACATTGGTAAGGACATACCCTAATTTAAGGAATGATTGCACTATTTTTTGTAGTTTTTATTTCCATTTTCTACAATAATTAAAATAAATGATAAGTAATTTTATTGATTACAAATTATGTGAGAAATAATAATAATTAAAATTTTAATTAAATATTCCACTCTTTTATCAAGTCTTAATAACCCTAACCATTGAACTCAGAATGTCTAGTTTATTGGACATTATAGTGTCAAGGATCCATATTCCACTTTTCATAACCCCAACAAGGGTTGGTCAAGCTACTTGAAGGTATTTAGGTAGGTAGGTCTTTGCCAACTGTAGGCTTAAAGCTCATTGATCCATCGAGTGGATTCCCCAATCCAGAAATTCTGACTTGGATTTCCTCAAAAATTGCCTCCAAATTACACCAAGTCTAGAAAAGGATACTCCTCTTAATGTAAAATGGTTAAGTCAACCAAAAACCTTCATAATAACTCCACTTATAAAAGTAAAACAAGGGTTGTTCCAACACTTTTTTTAGTTGATGGATTTCATTTACTATGGATAGATTTCATCTTGTTTTATCCTTTACATGACTTGTTAATATTAAGTGGATTTTACTTAATTAATTAACTATGTTGGATAATTTTTTTACACATAATACATTTATTTAAGTTCCATATTTTCACATTAATTCATTTATTTATATTACAGCAGTCTTACATCCATAAAATAAATAATGCATAAGATATAAATAAATAAATAAAAAATGACCCAATCATGTGATTATATAATGATTGATTTGTTGAGTGGAAAATAAATTAACCTATGACCTAGGGGAGAAACTCCTTGTGCCGGTCTTGGCATGAGTTACACTATTCCACCTGTCCACCAATGTATCACCTAAGTTGTCATCATTTGGGTTCTTTCATGGAATTCCACCATGGACCTTGGGATACTCCATTTATTACATGTATTTATAAACCACATGTAGGTGAGAGGAACCAAAGGATTGATTAAGGTTAATTACATAAATAACCTTAGACACGCATATCCTACATAATAATAGAGGGAGATATGACTCATAAACCATCATATTTGATTCAATAATTAATATTTTTAAACCCATGAAATATATTAAATTAAATAATTCCAACACATACACATGTTTTGATCAATCTCATGAATAGTCATGCACATGCAATGAATATAGAAATGTATAACCAGTTAACATTCATTTATATTTGTTCTTTATTATTAAGATAAACACACTTGCATTAATTAATTAATTATCTTTTATCTTAATGAATATCTGAATTCTCTTGGAGATACCCATCATTAAAATTATTCATGACAAAGAAACAGTTGAACTAATAATGACCGATTATTATAATAAATTAATTGAGAATTTAATGATTCTCTAAAACCTTTATTAAATTTTCAAATACACCATGCATTATAATCAATAAAATAAGGTTTTAATGTTATAATTTAATGATTTAATGTAATTTAATTCTATAATTTATTGGGAGACTACATGACATGTACTTATGAGATACATGTCATGTAACTTGATTATCGTGTACCTGAGATACATGCCTGGGGATTCATCATGTACCTCAGTATGACTACATGAAATGTACAAGCTAGTTACACACCATGTATCACAATTTTCCATGTGTCTATGCAACCCACTAAAAGAATCAGCATGTTCTTCAGATGCAGGACCACATGACATGTAAGCTAACTACACATCATGTGTTTTGCTTGCTGTGTGTCCTCTTGAGTCGCCGAATGGATCAATGTGTATTTTAGACATGGTAAATGATTAACAAAACTCTATGTACATCACATACATGTCATGTATATCATTAATTATCTAGGTTGTTATTCTCATGCAGTTTGACCATGTTTAATGACCACATGGATTGTGCGAATTTCACCTATAACCTATGCAGACTATACGACGTGTATGCCAGCTCCACACTGTGTAATCCAACAAATCAGATGCTAGATTGGACCAGTCTACATGCAGTGTAAAATAAATTCACTACATATAGTTACTTTTTGGCATGCTATATATCCTGAGGCATGTCTAAATACAATGTACTTGGGTACACGATGTGTACTCTAGCTACACGCCGTGTAACCCAATCTTACTGGACAAAAGTTTTCCACTTACTAATGGAATCTACAATCATTCTTCATATATTCTTAGACCTTTAAGAAAATGAAACACTGAATGAATATGATTAATATGTTGAAGCATGCTAATTAAAATTGGATTAAAGAAAAAATAATATGAAATGAAATATTCAACCACGATTGTACATAAATATAAAAAATCAAATAAATAATTATAAATTTAAAACTTGATAGTTCTAATACCACTTGAAGGTTTTAGGTGCAGTGGAAGTGCCTTTGGTGGGCATTAAATTATTATTTTTTAATTTAGAGTTTCTTAAAACCCCGAGAGAGGATCTTTCATGTTAAATTTATAATTAATTTATTTAGAATAGGAACACATGATTACCTCATCTTAGGATATTTTTTTATGAAATTATTGATTTTACAAAAACCCTTTCAGATTACCATCATTGAACTATAAGGATTCAAGTGTAGAATCCCTCTATCGGTGATCCACACATGCTCCTTTGATTTTTGAGCAACGCCAATTGATTTTCAAGTGATATCATGGTGAATAAAATGTCTTGCATTTTTCATCTTGATCGCTCCAAGATCGTTCAAGATTGAATGATTTCTTCTCATTTTTGAGAGGAAGATAGAAGGAATTCAAGAGAGAGAGAGATAGAGAGAAGTCCATTGTGTGCAACGATTCTCTATTCTCAATTTTTGATTAACCCTATACAATAGACATTACCATCTATTTATAGAGCTAGGGTTTAGGTAAAAATATTATTTAATTTCATACTAGACCTTAAATAATATTATAATATTTATTAAAATCCATTCCATATAATAATAATTTTAATATTATTATTTTATGGTTCACACTAACTTGCACAATAACAAATATTATTTTACTGTCTTGTAAATTAATATTTATCACCAGAAACGATCTTGGTCCATTCAAACTATTCAAAATTTATTGAATACCAGAGTAAACATTCTATTCATAAATAGATATCTTTATCCACAAACTAGTGAATAAATATTTATTAAATATTTAATAAAATAAATAAATATATTTTATTCACAATCTGGTGAATAAATATTTATTTAATATATGTGATCAATAAAACTTAAATAAAATTATTCTTCATCCTTGTGAATAATATTTATTCCATTAATTAAATTGAAATATAATTTAGTTGATATCAATTTAAACACTTAGTGTGTGACCCTCTAGGATTATTTCTCATTAGAATTAGGCGGGTATGCCTAAATTATAAGATTATTATACAACAATGGGTCAAAGCACCCAATAAAAATAACTTAATATCACAATGTCTAAAACCACATACAAATGCTCACTATGTAATATAAAATATTTTTCTTGATATCACATCAATAATTTTTCACATCTCTATCATCAAACTATATGCTTGATACATATTTCTTTGACTATCTAAAATAAATGTCGTTACACCATGACTATGGAATTTATGCGATAATTATATTTCAATAAAAGGGTCAATATATCAACTTCTATAAAGATGGAAGGTACAAATTCTTCCTTGAATTATCCATACTAACATGTAATTTGTGATACACCCAACATACCCTACTTCCCGCCAATATATGGAATGATGTTTTTTATTAGTAAATCTAAGTGCTCGAGTCATGACATGCATTAATGATAATCTTAAATTCAAGGACCATTATACACACTCACAGATATGAATTTACGATGACACCAAAACATGTGAAATTCCTACTGGTGGGTCTATTCTCATAATCTACAGTTTTGAAGATTACCAAGTGAAAACTTCATGAGAAGAAGCCTCATCCACTTATGAGTACTCAAACCTGACAATATATATACTATGTAACCCATCATAGTATGTTATCCAACCAAAAAAACTATATTTAAGGATATCATTATAGAATTTAAAAGTTTTGATCATAGTGGGGAACTATTATAGCCTTATCAATGTAATATATACTCTAGGAAATTATCAAATCAATGTTATGTAGAAGAAAAAATAATACGTGATAAGGTATTTATATTAATATTTACTTCTTTGAATATACATGTAATCCAAAGTACAAAGTAGTTGGTTATAGGGAACCAAATCCAACAAAACAAGGGAATGAGATGCTATATATTTCATATGTGGTCAAAAGGGTCACTGGAAGAAAAACTAAACTTAGGAAAAGAAGAAAGGGGAAAATTCAGTTACATTTGTTATCAAGTGAAATTTATTGGTTCCTACAAATTGGGTATTAGATATAACATGTGGTGCTCACATATGTATTCAAATACATGAACCAAGTAGATTTTGGAATATTTCCCAAGGTGAGTTAGATCTACGAGCAGCCAATGGAGCTGGATTTTCTATTGTGGCTCTCAGGGGATACCAACTCACATTGCCGAATAGAATGATATTGGTATTAAAATATTGTTATTATATGCCTTTTTCCACAAAAAATATTATATATGTATCCAGACTCAATACAAATGGATTTATTTTCAATTTTGGAAATAAGTGTTTCTTCTTTTATAAAGAAATCATTTGTTATGGTAATAAATATTTAAATAATAGTCTTTATGTGTTATATTACACGAAACAAGTAATGCCAATTGATAACAAAACTAGTTCATATGACTCATACCAAACCCAACTATGGCATCACTAGCCAAGTCATTTAAATTAATTTTTTGAAAAAATTACATTAAGATTAATATTTAGATTCATTTGAGCTAAAAAAACTTATAATATGTCACACACATTTACAAGGCAAAATGATTAAAGCCCCATTTAGTGTAAAAGGTGAAAGGTACAAAGAGAATCTTAAATTAGTTTATATCAATGTGTGTGGGATATTTCCAATTAAAGAAATGAGTGGTTAATAATACTTGATAACTTTTAATAAAGATTTTAGTAGATATAGATATGTCTACTTGATGAGTTTTAAGTCACATTATTTTAAAAAATTCAAATAATTCAAGAATGAATTTGAGAACTAGATTAGTAAGAATATTAAGAAAATATGCTCTGAATGTGGTAGAGAATATCTTAATCAAGATTTCATTAATTATTCATAGGATTTTGAGATTATATCCCAACTCACTCCTCCTTATACACCATAATGGAATGGTGTAAGTGAAAGAAGGAACTGAACCCTATTAGACATGGTGAGATCAATGACGAATCATGTGAGTCTTATGTTATCCTTTTGGGGATACACATTGTATAAAAAAACATATATATTAAACCGAGAACTAAATAAATAGGAATATGGTATTCCATACCAATCGTGGAGTGGAAAGAAACTCATATTTTTATACTTACATGTTTAGGGATGTGAATCATTTGTTAAGGAATCTTCAGGTTAAAACTTTCATCCCAAGTCACAATGTTTACCTTTATAAGATACCCTAAATAAATAAGGGTATATTACCTATACATACCCTCATAAAAAGGTAATTTTGGCAAGAAATACCATATTCCTTGAGAGGGGGAACATCTATAAAAGTGACTATGGGAGCGAGATAGACTTTGATGAAGTCCAGGATCAAGGTACACAAGAGATGGCACATGAATAGATTACATAAATCCTCATGGAAGAAGAAGTTCTAGAGACACAAGTACCATTTAGGAGTATAAGAGAGTTTAGAGAACCTGAAAGATATGGTTTTCTAGCCTCAAAGTATGGAAACTCATTATTTGTTGATAATAATGATCTTACTACCTATAAGGAAGTATTAAGTTTCATAGATGTTTCCAAGTGGCAAGAAGATTTAAATTCTGAAATGAATTCCATGTATCAAAACGAAGTCCAGATTTTGATATACCCTCCAGTGGATATAAATCCTATTGGTTGCAAATGGGTATTCAAGAAGAAGCTAGTCATGGATGGTCAAGTCAGTACTTATAGGGAATGAATGGATATAAAAGGGTCCAAAAAATGTCAAAACATATAATACAATGAAACCTTTTCATTAGTTTCAATACTAAAATCAATCAAAATTCTACTTTTCATAATGGATTATCATGACTACAAGATCTGGCAAATAGATGTCAAAATAGCCTTTCTTAATGAGAACCTTAAGTAATATGTCTATATGAAACAACATAAAGGGGTTTTAACTCCAAAAGATTCCAAAAAGGTATAAAAATTGAAAATATCCATTTATGGATTAATAAAATCATCTAGGTCATAGAAAATTTGGTTCGATGAAGCCATAATAGAATTTAGTTTCATAAAGAATGAATGCAAGACCTATGTCTTTAAGAAATTTAGTGGGAGTATGATCATTTTCTTAATATTTTATTCTGATGATGTACTACTTATTGAAAATGAAATACTAGTATTATAGTCTGTTAAAGCCTGGTTAAATACATGCTTTTCCATGAAGGATTCATGTGAAGCAACATATATTTTGGGTTCAAGATCCATCGTGATATATCCAAGAAGCTACTTGGTCTAAGTCAAAGTAAAAACATTGACAAGGTACTGAAGAGATTAAATATGGAATAATTCAAGATGGTATTATTTTTAGTGTCACATTAAATTCATCTTTCCAAGAAAATGTGTTCCCAGAAACATGAGAAAAGGCAAAGGATGGCAAGGATTCCATATGCTCTGACGATTTTTCCAGTCATGCATGTTATGCTATGTACTAGGCTAGATGTCACATATGCATTAAGTGTGGTATGAAGATATCAAGATGACCTAGGTGACCACCATTGGATGGTAGTAATAACTATCCTTAAGTATCTAAGATGAACTAAGGATATATTCCTGGTATATGGAGGTGATGAATAACTAGTCATCAGAGGATACGCGGATGCTAGTTTCCAAGAAGATTAAGGTGATTTGAAATCACTATCAGGATATATCTTCACCCTCAATAGAGGTTCTATGAGTTGTAAGAGCTCAACGAAAGTTTTAGTCAAATATTCTATAGTATATTATAAGTATATTGTGACTTCTATGGTAACTAAAGAAGTAGTTTGGATATGAGAATTCATCCAAGAGCTTGACATGGTACCTAACTGTATAGACCCTATCATACTCTATTGTAACAATACTATAGTTGTGGATCTTGTAAAGGAGCCAAGGTCACATAAGTGGATAAAGAAAATACTTCATAAGTATCATATCTTGCGGGATTTTTCTTAGAGAGGTGAAGTTGTAGTGAGAAGAGTCTCCACGAAAGAAAACATGACATACCCCTTGACTAAAGCCTTAATTCAGTAGAAACATGATCTTCATGTGAGGTCATGCAGAAAAAAAATTATTGGCAGTTGGCTCTAGTCCAAGTGGGAGTCTGTTGAAGTTGGTATTCTATAACCAAATGTTTTTTACTTTTAATTACATATATATTAAAATTTTTAATATTAATTAAAAATCTTATTATATACTATTCATTATTCTATATTAATTTAATGTAATAATGTCATAGAGTATCTATCTAATTGAAAATGGAATAATATTTCCTTGCTATAATGAGAACCTTGAAATTCCATGATGATATTCTTAAACCTAGTTCTATGGTCAGATACTATTCTATGATGGGGAATATAGTATGTTGAAAGTCAGGCGTGAGTACTCATAAGTGGATGAGACTCCATCCCATGACATTCTCACTTGGTAATCTCCAAGAAGGGAGATTATGAGAACAAACCCACTAGTAGGAATTCTGCATGTTTATGTGTCATAAAATATTCCCATTTGCGAGTGTGTGTAATAGTAATTAAACTTTAATATTACTATTAATTCATTTCATGACCCATGAACTTAGATTTACTGACCAAAACCATAACACCATATGTTCATGGGAAGTAGGGTACGTTGGGTGCATCACATATGACATGTTATTAATTAAAAAATTGAGGAAGGATTTGTACCTTCCATATTTATGGAAGTTGACATCTTATCCCTTTAATTGAAATAAAATGTCGTATTAAATTCCATAGCCATGGTGTAATGACGAGTTTATTTTAGATAGTCAAAGAAAGACGTATCAATCATATTGGATGACAACATAGGCATATAACCTACTTGATGAGATATTTTGACTAAGAGATTATATTACAAAATGGAAACTCATATGTGGTTATCAACATCACGTCATTAAATTCTTTCTCTTGGATTCCTTGTCCCGTTACTAGATAGTAATCTTGGACTTTAGGCAAGCCCACCTAATTCCAATGAGAAAAAAGTGCAGAGGGTCACACATTAAGTGTTTTTATTGATCACAATTAAATTCTATTTGAATTTAATTATTAAAATAAATATTATTCTCTAGGCTGAGGAATAATTTTATTTTGGATTAATGATTGCATAAAGTAAATAAATATTTATTCTAAAGTTAATACTTAAATTATGCGGATATATAATATTTATTTATTTATTGAATGAATAAATATTTAATTTATTTAAGTATTCAATAAATGTCTATGAGGACTAGAGGACCAAGAATGAGTTTGATGATAAATATTAATTTACAATCTAGTAAAATAATATTTATTATTATGATAGTGAGTATACATCATGGAATAAAAATAAAAATAATATTATTATTTCAATACATGACACAATTTCAGACATGAGTTTAAAATTTTATTAAGTGTACTTGTGAAATTAATTAAATAACAAACCTTAACCCTAGGTCTATAAATAGGATGCTATTACATTTTAAGAGAGGTTAATCAAGAATCATTGTGCATAATAGATTGCTCTCTAGAATCATCCTCTTCCTTATCACTTACTCTTAAGAATGAGAAGTTCAAAAATAATTTCTTCAAGACTGAAGAAATGTAAAGCGATCAAGATGATCAAATCAATATTATTAATCAACTATTATAGCACCCAATGATTCATCAATGTTGTTCAAAGATCATAAGACCATTTATAGATCACTGCTAGATGGATTCTTCATTTGGATCCTACAAGCGCAACAACATATTACTGAAAAGTGTTTTAGATGATCAATATCTACTATGAATAAAGATATTGTTAGCCCAACCCAGATAAATACCCTGATATGGTGGGGGGGGGGGGGGTGAATCAGTGTATAAAAAATTAAAATAATTTCCCCTTTGGATATTGTTTTATAGTTAAATAAAACTATCTTCTCTCTCTTTCTCATAGTAAAGAATAAATGTAAATTAAAACAAGCACATGACACAATAATTTTTACTAGGTTCACCCTCACTGGAATACATCTAAGGAGCATACAAAGACAACATGCTGATGTACCAAATCCACTACATTGCACTTCTATTATAATGTTTGGAGTGGACTCACTATCCCTCATGGTATATAACCATTCACAATTTGAAAGCTCACTGCTCTCTCTCTACTAAAGTGAACATAATTCTCCTCCATTATATTCTTTTATTGATCTAAATAACCTCAAAATTATTTCACACATGAGTTTTCCATGAAGCTCCATCTTCACCCAAGAGATGAAATCCACTTCACCACGCAGCGATTGCTTTGTAGAGAGTCCTTTTGTGAACTATTTCTCTTCTTCTAAAAATTTCTTTTAACCTTTTATAATTGCCTTGAACTACATATATCAAGTGAACTTTGAAATTAATAATTTATAGATGGATGACACCTTGAAAAGCACCACTCCTTTGAGATCTAAAATTCAAAGAAAATAAATCTCTATAATAATATGAAATTCCATTATGAAAAACCTCCTTCACAAACTCAACTCCTTTGTGAACTGCTTTCAAACATTTCTGGATTCTTATAATGATGATTAACTATAATGATTTTCTCTATTCTATAATGAAGTGATTAGGTGTCCTTTATATAGGTAAAGAAACTTGAAAAACCCACTAATCATAATTACTGTTAACTCCTTTGAGAATTATCCTTCACCAAGAATTGAACTCATAATTTGGTTCACATAGCATATAACTCCCCTTGCAGTATCCTTTGAAACACTATCTCTTTACAAAAAACAAACAACCTTTGCGGTGGACTCTAATTCACCACCTTCAAATGAAAATGATGAACATCCCTTATAGTTCTCATAACACAACTACTATGTAGTTAAGTTCCCTTTTCTGATTTTTCTTTGTGGTTTCACATATTCGCTATGAAGATCACATAGAAAATATCATATGCTGGAAGGATTACTTTATCAAAAAATTATTGTGAACTCCTTTAGGTGATATTCAGTTTTCCATTTTTTCTATATGGGAATCATTCCCATTCCATAAAATAAATCCCATTTTTCATGCCAAAAATTTGGAAAACACTGGGAAACTGTACCACCTTAAAAACACCTACTTTGGAAGAAAATCTGCTAGAACATTGTCAACTAGATTTTTCCACAAACAAAATCAACCCAAAAAACATTAACTCAACACTAGTAGGGATTTTTTCCCAATAATAACCCTTTTTTGGGTTTGTTGACAATACATCAAAACCACTCAGAAAATTTTGTTAACAAGATCACACACACTGTTAGTTGCAACCACCACTCACACTTTATGAAACTATACATCAATCAATGATTTACTCAACACATACTGTAAGCCCACATGATTTAATTACAACATGAGAAACAAGATTAACATGTAAAATTCATCAATGAACAATTTTATTCTTTATACCACTTGATAATATTTTCTCAATACCAACTTTTCTTAGAACACAATTCATGACACATGAGAAGAAAACTTTCTTCATACACACTTTTGTAAACTTCTTACATCACAAAATCTTATCATAATTTATTATTATTAAAAAAACCATTTCAAAATCATCATATTTGAATCTCCCCCTATTTCGTTACTCCCCTTATTAGTTTCTCCCCCATTCTTCAAGACATAACCACCCCTTTTTCAATGAACCCAAAGGTCACTCCTTTATGGTCTACAACGTGGTAAAGAATATATATAATCACATAGGGGAAAACACACCATACCTTAGGGAGAGTAGGTTCCACATCCACACTATTCAAGTGTGGAGAGTCAACTAAACTCTGAGAGTCAGTCAATCTCATTCAAACAATTATTTAGGTAAGAACTTTGTTATTATCTCTGTAAACTATAGTTCAGTAGGAACAAACTCCAGCTTCACAAACCCATGATCCACTTTCTCCTTGATAAAGTGATATTTTATCTCAATGTGCTTCATCCTTGAGTGATGGATTATTATTTTTATAAGATTTATAACACTTGAATTATCACAATGGATTCTTATCAAAGACTTCACTTCAAATCCCATATCTTTAAGCAGTTGTTTCATCCACAATAACCACATGAAATATTGATTAGCCACAATATATTCATCTTATGTGGTTCTCAATGAAATGCAATATTGCTTCTTTATTAGCCGATAAATACAAAATCTAGCAAGATAGAATACACCACCTGATGTTGATTTTCTATCGTCTACTAATCTGACCAATCTATATTTGTATAACCCAATAACCCTTACTAAGATTAGTCACTATACAAAAAATAAAAATCCACCATGCCCTTGATATACCAAAGTATTCTTTTTCACTACAAGTAAGTGGATTTTCTTGTGATTGATTTTATACTGCGTTGCATGGCTTGTGACAAAAATAATATCAGGTTGTGTTTCTATTAGGTACAAAATTCTCCCAATTATTTTATTGTATTCCATGTAATTCACTACTTTACCTTCATCATTTCATGATAGATTCATTTAGGTTTCAAACAAAGTTTCCATCCCCTTGAAATTATCCATTATAAATATTCTCAAAAACTCCTTAGAATATTTGGATTGAGAAATAAATGTGTCATTCCTTTCTTACATCACCCGAAAACCAAGGAAAAATGTTATCTCACCAATCATCAATATTTCAAACTCACATTTCATGAATTCTAAAAATTATTTTTACTGTGCTTCATTCTACCCACCAAATATTATATCATTGACATATACCATCATTGTCACCCTGTGATTAATCTTGTTATTGACATAGAGATTGTAATCAACTCCACCTCACTAGAAACTGATCCTCTCCATGTACTGATCAAATCATGAATACCAAGATCCCGGTGCCTTCTTCAACCTGTATAACACCTTTAACTGAAAAACTTTATCCTCATCTTCATGAATGAGAAAACCATATGGTTGTTCAATATACACTTCTTCTTCTAGAACCCCATTCAAAAAATATGACTTTACATCCATCTAGAAAACTTTTAATTTCCTTTATGCTTATATAGACAAGAATAATCAGATTGTATCTAGCCTCAAAATAGGTGAAAATGTTTCATCAACATCTATAACCTCTATCTAGGAGTATCCCTTGAACATAAGTCATTCTTTGTTTCAAATTATTATGTAGTTTTCATTCAGCTTGTTACAAAAGACCCATTTAGTCCTAATGGAATTCGTGTCCATCGACCTCAAAACAATCTCCCATGTCTGATTATTATCGATTTGGTAAATCTCTTTGTTCATTTCATAAAACTAATTTTTATCTCTTACAAAATTTTCAAAACACTTTGGCTCTACCCGAGACAAGAAATATGCTTGATGTAGAGTCTCCATCCTCCTTGTCAGTACTGATGCCGTCAGATCACCAATTATGTTTTTACTATAAATTTTAGTGATTCTATTTTATTTTTATGTATACATAGGTTTAATATAATACTTACCATTATCTAAATATTCTTCTGAATCTCCCTCAGGTACTTGCACTCCCCCTTATATGATCATATCATCATCACTATCCTCTTGAGATTGTTCATGTATTTATTGAAGATTTTGCTTATTTTCCACCATAACAACATCATTACTCTCTAAAATTTGTCCCAGTCACTTATTGAAGAATTTATATGCTTTTATTTTTCTTGAGTATCCAATAAATATCTCTTCATCTCCATGGGATTTAAAATTTCAGTTTTTCTCCTTATTGAGAATGAACCACTTACTTTCAAAGACTTGAATGTACTTCAATGTTGGATTATTTCTATACCAAAAATCGTATGGAGTATTCTATTCCTTTGGAAACAATAAGGATATATTATAAATATAAATCAATTTTAACACTGCTTCTTTCCAAAACTTATCCAGAAGATCTTTCTCAATAACCATACTTCTGGCCATGTTTTTTGATAATCCAGTTTCTTATTTCAACCACTCTATTTCACCATGGAGTTCTTAAAATTAAAACTTGGTGCCTTATCACATGTTTCTCAAGATAATACTCCACTTGTCTATTTGTAAACTCTGTTCTATTATTAGTTTTAAACTTTTAGATTTTTTGACCCAACATCTTTTCAACTTCCCTCCAACAATGTGTTATGAAACCGAACACCTAAAACTTAGGGGTAATAATTGAAACTCATTCCATTATGATAAAATAATCAATGAAAATGATATAATATATCTCCCATAAATAAATATTGATGAAATAGGTCTAAACACATCAATATAAACCAGTTAAAGTTCTCTGGTTGACCTCTGATCTTTTTCCTTATAAGTCTTTCAAGTAATATTACCTTGTTGGAAAGCATCACATGTAAGAGCACGATTACATGATAACTTTGGGATATCTTGTGAAATGTCAAATTTCACTAGTTCTTCCATGGATTGTTGGATCATATGAACAATACATTTATACAAAAACTTATTTTCTTCTTACTTGGACAAAAAGTACATATATTATTCTCCACTCACACGATAGAGATTCCCCTTTATAAAATTTACCTATAAAATAACTACACCATGTTTTCCCTTAATGATACACACCTTCTTGGTAAATATTATATAATTTATTGAGCCCCAAAGTTTACTGAAACATAACAGGTTGTGACTGAGACATTCAAAAACCAATACATTAGTACCTCTCACATCTTTACCCTTAAACATGGATTTTCTCAAACTAATAATTTTTAGGACTTCATCATTTCCAAATATAACAACACATTCCTTGTCATAATTGATTCATATAACTAGATACTTATTGAAAATCATATGGGAGGTGAATACACTGTCAATGATCCATATTCTAGTGCTATTTATTGCATTGAAGGCAATCTACGTAACCATTTCATTCTCATCTCTTTTATTTTTGATATACTTTTTTGGATTCATACTTGAAGTTAAATGATATTCTTAATCTTCCTTAGAGTATGGTGGGCCAACTTCATCTTGTAGAGTTACAAATTGTTTTTCATTTTTAACTAATTTGATGATTCCTTGAGCTGTTTCTTATAAAAACTTAAAGTTTTCTTCAAAACATTACTATGCATTATTGATGAGAAATATCTAACCATGTGTCTAAATCCTCCACACCAAAAATAGTGACCATAAAAATCAGTCCTAGAATATTGAACTCTATTTGGATGCCTCTGTTTCTCTTATGCCCGCCAGTACATTTTAGATATGAAACATACATTTTGATAATGTTCTATATTTCTAGAATAAAAACATCTAATATGAGGTTCATTCCTATGTGTTATTGCTGAATTAATGGTTTTCCCTTGGGTTTTATAAATCACCTGATACTGATTTGTACTTAAATCAATCTTCAACCTCGAAGTGGGTGCTTATGGTCTAACACCATTCATTACTACTTTCTATTTTTGGTTAATCACTATAAAAGTTGTGTCTTTATGATGTGTATTTTATTCTCTCAAAATTACTTTAACCATTTTGTTGGACCTCCATACTCTAATTTCCTCTTTTGTCTGCTGTGTGACCCGATTTACCAATATCTTATCAGGATTCAAGAGTTTCTCATTATCTTTTAACTTTATTCATAGGTTGAAAATTTCATCCTAAAGTTCTTTGATAAATTTGACTTATTCATTTACTATTCTAGTCAAACTATCGATAACCTTGGTATCTTATTCAACCTTGATCTTGTACTCAACAAATTTATCTGAGTTTTCTATATTTTCAAATCCAAGATTTTCAATTTTAGCCTTCACCTCAGACTTCTCTTCTTCCTATTACTGCATATAAAGTTTGTCATTATGAAAAAATATATTATATTTCTTCATTTTTGTCTCTCTAAATATCTATCTCCTCAAAAAAAGATTCTAATTCAACCTAGATGTAAAATATTACTTATATTTCTTCTTCATCATCATTGTTTTCTTCCCTTGTCTGGGAATTACCCACAATTTCCACCATATCATTTTATTCATAATCCTTGAAATCTTCCATCTCTTTCACATCTAATTATTTTAAATATTCATTTTCTTGTGAGAGAAAATTTTTCTTTCTGAAGAAACTTCTCTTAATATTTTCCATCCTTTCACACTAACTGAAGACTTCTTCTTGGTAGTTTCATCATCACCCTTATCATTGTCTTAAAACTTCTTTGGAAACTTTTCTACAAGATATCCAACCTTTCCATAATTAAATCATACAATAGGAAGTTTTCCTTTAAGATATTATTTTTCCCTTTATATATTTGATTAAGGAATGACATTACATCGTCCACTATATCTTTTTCTTGACCATATTCTATAGTGATATTCTTCATGGAATTGAATGAAAACTTTTTAGACTTTCTTTTTTAAAAATATTCATTATCATAATTTCTCATCTTGTATATGAAAATAGTATTTTTTAAGTTATCCAATGATAGCTCCTTCGATTATTTACCCTTTAGTATAAAGACTTTCAGATTGAATTGAGGTATAATTCTTCTCAAGATGCACTTAAAGATCTTTTTATCATTGATAATTTCTTTGAGACCACACATGTATTCCAAAAAAACATTCACATGATCAAATAATTCATCTATAGACTCATTGGGATGCATTCTCAAGTCCTCATATTTGTTACAAAGAACCCTTAATTTAGTTTTTCATAATTTTGAATTACCTTTTTAGATATTTATAATCTTTTCTAGACATGGAAAGTGATGAATTACATGACATCACCTTCGTATAGATTATGTTGGATAAATTTCCCCCTAAGGCATTGATTCATCTAGCATCATCATCCAATTATATTTAGTATAATTATGATAAAGCTCCACTATCCATACTAGATAAAATACCATGCATTGCAGCTCAAAACACATCCATACCTAATGATAAAAATTAGTGTTGCATTCAATTATTCCATAGCTGAGAATTTTTTTATAGAAGATCGGAATCCCTTTGTGATTAATAACTTTCATTACTTCTCTTGAGTGAGAAAATATGAATTTAAACCTTTAATCTGATACAAATTGTTTTCCTAACCAGGATAAATACCCTGGGGGTGAATCAGGGTATGATTGATTAAAAAAATTACCCCTATGGATCTTATTTTTTCATTAAACATAACTATCTTCTTTCTTCTTACCATATCGAAAAATAAACATAAATTAAAAAAAAAACATAGAACATCAATTTTTTCTTAGTTCACCCTCACTGGACTACATCCAAGGAGTTTATAAAGGAAATGTTCCGATGTACCAAATCTACTAAAGCACATTAGTGTTATAAGGTTCTAGAAAGGCTCACTGTCCCTCATAGTTTACAACCATTCACAATTTAAAATATCACTAATCTCTCTTAACTGAAATGAATGTGATAATACTCTAGTAGGTTAATCTATTGATATGAATCACCCCAAAATTGTTTCACACATGAGTTTTCCATGAATCTCTATCTTCACCCAAGAGATGAGTACCACTTCATCGCGCAATGATTTCTTTGTAGAGATTCCTTTTGCAAGCTATTTTTCTTCCTTTATGAACTAATTTAAACCCTTTATGAAATTCCTTTCACCATTTAGTTTAGTTTCACTAAAAACTTACTACTTTTAGATGGATTAATCCTTACAAACCACCACTCCTTTGTGCACTATAGTGCACCAAAAATAAAGATTTTCTTCAAAATGAACTTCCTTTATGAACTGCCTCCTCTATGAACTCAACTCCTTCATGAAATTATTTTTTAAATAATTGAATTATTCCAGTGATGATTCTATATAATGAGTTTCAATCTTCTATAATGAAGTGATTGGTGTTTTTAAATAGGAAACGAAACCTGAAAAAACCCATTAATCATAATTACTGTTAACTCCTTTATGAATTAGCATTCACTGCAAAATGAACTCACTATGTGGTTTGCATTGAATTAAATCCCCTTTAGATAGCCTTTGAAACACCATCTCTTTTCAAATGATAGACACCCTTTGTGGTGGCCTCTAATTCCCTGCCTTCGACTACAAATGATGAACACCCCTTGCGGTTATCATATCAAAACTGCTATATGGTCAAGTTATCTTTTCTGATTTTGCTTCATGGTTTCACATACTCACTATATGAATCAAATATAAAATATATTATGTGGCCATGATTCCTTTGTTGCAAAACCACTATGAACTCTTTCAAGTGCTATGCAGTCCACTAATTTTTATATGTGGGAATATTTCATTTTCCATAAAACAAATCTTGATTTTCATGCCAAAAAATATGGAAAACACTAGGAAATAGTTCCACCTTCAAAATACTTGATTTGGTAGTAAATATACTGGAACATTTTTGACTATATTTTTCAACAAACACAATAAAACCAAAAACATTAGCTCCCCACCAGGAGGGATTTTTCCCAAAATATCTCAAGAACGAGGTAATAACTATTTAAATTTAATTAAATTAATTATATATTTAACATTAAAAGATATCCTCTTAGTTCAAGGAAACTTTCTTGTTAATATTTGATTGGAAAAATTTCATCAATATTGACATTCACATCCTATATAATATGTTAATGATCCATCAAATTTAACATTTACTAATTTGATATCAACCCTAATAAGCACTTCTTCTATGTTAGGAACCATAAAAAGCAATTTCTCCATTCTCCCATGTATATAGGATATATCTTTCAAAGCATGCAATCCATCACTAGTAGAAAAATTTTCTACAACCATAGACTTATAAGCATGTTCAAGCATAATTATGTTTATAGTCCACCTATATCCATAGTAAAAAAAATGATTGTGTCTATAGGGGAGTTATAGCCATGGGAAAATATGCGTGTGGTTATAGCCTATCCATTTTACTCTTATGAAAAAAATTATTTTCATATGAATTGTGTAGGAAAGGGATACAACTATGGTTGAATGTGGACCATGGCCATATGTGTCTTGGGAAATGGTTACGACCACAATATTCCATGGACCATGACCGTAGGTTCCAATAACCACCATTATTTTAATTTTTTTAAATGTAGAATAATTATAATTATATAAAATCACACACACACACACATATTTTCAAGCATATAATATGTATTAGGTTAGTGGTAAAGTGTTAGATTAAATAATAAAGAGGTCTTCAGATCAAATCCCATCGTCGGTTTTTTTCCTTGAAGGCTACAACCACTATCAATCATGACCATGGCTATAACCCCCCCTTCAAAGGATATAGCCATTCCAATAAAATACATGGGCTGCCTAACCATGGATACAACCTATAATAACGTTTAAAAGGGATATAACTATGAGAATGGACTGTAGCTATAACCAATTTTTCCACTAGTGTACATGTCCATTGTGTTTATGCTTTGTTCTTACATGTTTTTGTTTGTCATGTGATTATTTTATTATATGTTTATTAGAAGGAGGATTGTGATGTGATTATAACCAGATGCCTGAGAATGATAAGATGCAATGGATGGGGTTCTTGGACCTCCTAATTATAGTCTTCAAATTCATGGAGGATGGAGGATTAGAAGCAAGTGCTACTTCTGATGATCAATATTCCACTACGTTGGGTTACCAGGAGGGAGAACTTCCAATGATCATAATTTTCATCCCACATTCCCAATAAGTGGTGTAAGATCTTGGTTTTAGTTCTTGGTGGAAGAAAAAAATGGTAGGATTTTTTGGTGAAGCAGCTTATCAAGGCCCTAAGAAGATTTTATCTGAAGAACAATGATAATACTAGTGATTTTTCTAGCACATTGAAAGTTATCTTAATTTATAGGTGTCTTGAGGCATGTTTTGTTCATTGGTGATAATAAAATATTGATACAAAGTTGTTGGGTTCTAAAAATTAGGTCATCCACCAAAAAAATGTCACCAAAATATGGTGGTGGTACTGGTTATGTTATTAGGACCATTAAAAGTTAAATTTACCAAAAAGAGTCATGTGGAATGTTCCATTTCATTGGATGGATTTATGGTTCTTGGTGGAAGACTACTGAAATTTCTAGAAAAAATTGATGATATATTACACTGTACTAATTTAGTGGAAGCTAAAATTTATATTACAAAGCATGGATAGGCTGGGCATCAATTTGATGATATGGTGGTGGAGACTTTAGACTTTGAATAATGATGGTGATGTTACTCTTGGAGAGTCTGTAAGTTTTATTGGATAGAGAAATTAGCTATAAGGAAGGTTGTTGAATTGGAAGGCCATGGAAAAAATAATAAGGATCGTTCCATAATTTTGAAGTTAGGTGATATATGACTCATGTTACTAGAAGGAAGTTTCAGGACAAGTATAGAACATTTTGAGTGGTGACTGGAAGGTTTGTTCTCAGAAGGTTAAATTTCTAGAGGTTACCACATCCTACATATAAGGAACTGACTAAAATATTTCCAAGTGTTTGCTAAGACCATGTATCAAGTCTAGGATTTGAATTTTGGGTTTCATTGAACAATGCACATTCAGTGAGAGTAGGTGGTATGATCTAAATAATCTCTCAGATGTGATGGTTCCATCTGGATAAAGGATCGTAAGGTGTGTGACACAATTCATTAGAATATGGTTAGATAGAAACACGAGGAATTGTATAATAGCATATGAGTCTCACAATGGGGGTATTTATAGTTATAAGATGTGTGGAAAAGTTTTTCAATGATCTATAAGGAGAGATAAATTTCAAGTACTAGATGACTACAAGATGGATTCCGAGGTATGGTTGTCATTAGCACACATGAGTGAAAGAGAAGCAAGGATGAGAATTCTAACTCATGTAAATTTTTTATGGAACTAAGTGGTAGCGAGTGAAAAGTTTGGTGGAAATGAATGGTGTTAAAGATTCAGAATGAGGTCTATTTAGGAATCATAACTTTATAAGTTCTAGTGATATTTATCTCACATGAATCCATTATACCTTTTAAGTACCTTCATCAGAAAATCAAGAAAAAACACAATGAAGTGTACTAGGTGAAAGGTTTGGAAGATAAGAGGCTGTGGAGTAAGGATGTATTTCTAAAGGGTGAAGTTTTTAAGGATAATCCAGACTTCTAGAAGAAGGACATAAATGCTCCCTCATCTATAAGTCTATGGAAGATGAAGACTTGGGTTGCGCTGAAGTTTGAGAAAGGACAACCCCAAGTCCTGGCGTGCATTTCTTTGTAGGGAATTTATACTATGCGACAATGATAATTATAAAAACCACCAAAGTAATAGAAGGAAATTTGAAATAGAGGTGATATAATCGAAGGGTTAGAACCAGGTGGAAGATGTGGAATTAAAGGACCAATGTTTCCTTGGTTTCATTAAAGGGAGTTTTCAGTGGGACCTTTTCATGTTGATGACATTAGAATTTCTAGAAGGATGAGTTTCTAGATGGGGGTTAGTTATGATGATGTCACTAAAGTTTGATGTATAAAAAATCTCTTGGTTTTCTAGAAGCTTCATTATAAATTCTTTGTAGGTTTATAGACTATATAGAGTGGGGCCATGTATGTGGTGCATAACATAAATTATTGATGATATTTTTTTAATACAGTTGAAGGATGGAAACTCTATTCCTATTTTCATTGAAGTATTTTCCATGGAGGCATTTAGATGAGTTTCATAGATTTAGTGAAATAGAAGATCATGGTTATTGAGAATCTAAGGTGGTGTTTCTTCAGTGGGATCCTGGATGATCAAAAGATGCATAGAGGTGGAGACCCATGCGGATGTTGAAAAATGAAGGTAAATGAAAGCTAGATAGTGGTGTTGGAGTTAGTTCCCTAGAATCAACTGCTTTATACTTTTGATTATCTGTATATCCATAGTGTTTAATATTAATAACATTCTTATCACATCATGATATTTATTCCAAATGAAATTTATAACATCTTGAACCTACTCACTATGAGTAATAACTAGATCGGTGGCAACACATGACCTTAAGTGCACCTCCTCACACACTATAGGATACTAACTAGTAGCAAGATACTAAAGGTGGTACTGTGAGGAGAATATAACCCATGTATCAGATTGAAAAATAATAGTAAAATATCCAAACACATCCCCAATAATAAACTAAGTAAGAAGAAGAAATAAAATGAAACATGATATAATATAAATGAAATGTATTCATATAGACTCAAAAGATAATGCTCATATTCAACAACTGATCACCCACTGGGCCGGTCATATAAACAGAAATAAATAAATAAAATAAAATATATGAGGCAACACTACTAACTTTGAGCCAAACCAAATACATAATCTCCCAATTTTCAAATAGTACCATCTCAATCCAAGACTCCATATGAGTAGATATGCTCGATCATGCAACATTTATCCTTTGAACTGACCATCATTAATCTATGAACAATATAAAAGAAAACATAAGATTTTCATATACACCAAGGTTCCCATACAGGGGGTGAGAATATAATCCTTAGTAGGCCACCCCAATTTTAGACATATAATCTATTGTCATAAGTTATCATGGAATATGACCAGACTAGTCGACACATATCATATTTCAGTAAAAAAATAAAAAAACTAAATAAACCACCAACCAGGGGGACCAATCCCTACCTCAAACTAAAAACCAGTGACGATTATCAGGTATGCAACCTTGATCATCTATACCTTCTTCAACTAGTGCCAGAGTGTCTTTGAGAATGTTGATATGACTGTGAAAACCAATATCAATTAGGATCCAAATCTATGGTATCCCCAAATAATATCCTCATGACTCTGGGAAAATAACCCATTATAACCAAAATAGTATAACCGAGATCCAAATCTACGGTATCCCCAAAAAATATCCTCATGGATCTGGTGACATAGACCATGGAAACCCAAATAGTATAACTGATCTCCAAATCCATGGAAGTGCCAAATAATATCCTCACTACTCTGGGGATATAACCCATTATAACCTAAATAGTATAAATGAGCTCTAAATACATGGAAACCCCAAACCAATTCCTCACGAACCTGAGTATATAACCCATAACAACCTAAATATTATAATCGATCTCTAAATCTATGGAAACCCCAAACAATATCCTCAAAAATCTGGGGACATAACCCATGAAAACACAAAAATTATATATTAGCTCTAAATCTATGGAATCCCTAAATAATAGTATCATATACATCACCACCAGGGGAGTTTTCTTTAGTATCAAAAACCTCCATACTGGGGGGGGGGTTCTTTAACTTTAAAATAAACACTTCCCAAGGGTATTTTCCATCTAAAATAATATAAACACTACCCAAGGGTGTTTTCCATAGAAATAATATAAACACTTCCCCCAAGGGTGTTTTCCAAGTCCTTTATAAAAGTAAAAGAGATACGAGTTGGACAAATGCCAAAACCTAATATCAATGTCCACAAACCATCATTTCACATGCAAGTATAGGTTCTAAAGTGACACCCATGATCATCACCACCCATTCCCGAGTATGCCCTCTCACTAGGGTCATATATCTCCGAGGCACCCACCAGGGTCCCCAAGATCCCATTATATCCAAGACACCTCATAAGGGTCCCTAAATCCCTAACTTATTTCTCATACCAATAATCACCACTTTGTGGGATTAACATCCCTAAATATTGTCAAAGCTTCATCAAGGCCTCACTGACCTCCTAGGAAGATATTAAAAGGGATATGGATTAAATCCCATCACCTTTCCAAGTCACTCTAGGTTGTCTTAAACAACCAAACTATCCATCTCTTCGAATCCCAACTAGGTACTATAAAATAGGGTCAATTTCATGCTATTAAAACCCAAGGTCCTTTTAATTCCTATTCCTAATCCTCCTATCATTCTCCCAACCCTCACCTAGGTCTCATATCACACCACCCACAGGAGACATTCAAATATATTCATCATAGGAATAACCTATTTGTCACAATTAACCAACCTTAAATCATTACTTACAAGACATCAATGCTAAGAGGGTCCCACTATCATGTCTTATACGGATAAGTATTTAGAATGGACTTTGTAGTTTCTAGGCACAGTATAAGAACTTATATAGCATGGAAAAATTATATTTTTAGCCTTAATTTATGAATAATAATTATTTTATATAATGAATGACGTCATGGATAGTATAATTTATAGATTGCTTGAATTGAATGGTGAAACTAGAATAGGAATATCTTCACATGTAATTTATAATTAATTTATAATCAGATCTAGAATTACCTGAGCTCATAATTATTTATTCATTGATGATCTGATTGATTCTATCTCATCATACCATCGTTGTGCTATAGGATCCAAGTGTAGAATACTTCTAAAAGTGATCCAAATGTGAAGTATAATCTCTAAATTTCTTCATGGAATCGCAAGATTCTAGTACGGTCAATCCTGATCACTTTCATTGTTCATGGATGTTCACAATATAATTATTCTATGAGTATGAATAACTCTTGATGATAACTCAGTGTATTGAGATAATAGGAGGAGATAACACATTTTAGATATCTATAAATCCCTCTAGGGATTTAGAGAGCTTCTCTATCCATTATTCATAACAAGCACACTTTATAAAGTGATATAATTATATATTTATTATGGAAGGTTTAGGGTTATAACCTTTCAAACAAACCCCTTTCAAATTCCTTAATTCTTAATGAACCCCATGTCTTAATAATAATATAATTATTATTCACTTAACATGTGAATCACCTAAGAAAAAATAAATATCACTTATATTATTTCCAATAATACCTTTAAAATCGGCCCTCTTATCCTCCTCAACTTTTATCAAACCTTAAATAATGACTATTTATTTAATAAATAAATATCACTATATTATTCATTGATAAATATAATAAATATTATACTCGCCAAACCTTGAAAATAAATATTTATTATTATGATTATTTAATTCACTTATTCTTTCAAATAACTTGTGATTAAATCTTGGTGATCAAAAAAACCTAAATAATTATTAAACCATAAATCAAGAATAATATTTATTCAAACTTTATAAATTAAACATTAAATTTAACCGATATTATGGATACACTTAGTATGTGACCTTCTATGACACTTTCTTAGTGGAAATAGGTGGAGACACCTAAATTCCAAGTTTAGAATCTAGAAACATGCCAATGAACCCCATGGTGAAATAAGTTAATGCTGTAATGACATAAATCTACCTAAAAATTCTTACTATATAATACAATCCCTTTACTACGACATCTCTAATCAAGCAGGCTGCACACCAGTGTCATCAACCTATGTGCTTGATGTCTCTTTCTTTGACTTTATGGAAATGGAATTTTTCATAGAATGCCATGGACATGGGTAAATATAGAGAGTTAAATTACCATAAAAGGACATAATAAATCAACTTCATTAATAGATATAAGGGATAAACCATTTCTCGCATTATCCATTAATGCAATATCACTCGTAACACACCCAACGTATCCTACTTCACTGTGAACATGTATCATCATAGTTTTTATCAATACATAAAAATACATTACTTATGGTATTAATTAATGAAAATATTAAATTATAATTATCAATAAACATATTTACAGATAAGAACATCCAATTACACATAAAATGTGAATTTTTTACTGGTAGGTCTGTTCTCAAAACCCCCCTTCTTGGAGATTACTAAGGGAAAATGAAAAAAATAAAATTATATGCATATTTTTTATTTAAATTTAAATGTTTTTAACTATTTTTAAATGAAAAAACCCATTTATTTCAATTTTTTATTAAATAATGAGTAATTTGAATTATATAATGAAAATGAGATAAAATATAAAAATTAATTAATTCTGGAATTTTTACAAATTTTAATAACTTTTCTATTTTGATAATAACTTTTAAATTTTTAATTAAATTAACATGATTATTTTTTTGAATATTATATACATCCTGGTATTCATTTCATTCTTCTATAACCAAAGCTAAATCCACCATTTTCGAGCCCAAAACTATATCACATGTTGGGCCTTGAAAACTGTGCACATATATGGTGATTTTTGATGTTGGGACCATATATCCTGAATGGAAAGACCAAATAATCTAAAAGTTGAAGGGGAAATGATAAAGGAATTTATGAACAACTTTTATGAAGTATTCCATGTGGTAATTTACCTTTTTCAAGGGCATTAATGCAAAAAAACTGAAGATATAGAATACAGAGAGTCTATTTGGGATGAAAAAATTCTCAGAGTAAAATAGATATAATTATCTCTAAACATAGAAAAATATGATGAAATTTTTAGGAGATACGATTAATACATTTATGAACAAATTTTATGAAGAAAAATTTACCCAATTCGTCAATTTAATGGGTATAACACACGACAAATTTTGAAAGAAAATTCTGGCCTATAAAAGGAGGCAAGAACCTTTTTTAAAAATCATCCCATACCATCAGCCGACCACCAAGGTGGAGATCTCTAACAAGGAGCCACACTGAACTATCTTCTTCCTCCCCCATTTCTTCTTATTCTTCATTTTTTAGTTTTCTTTATTTTTTTTTAGTTTTCAATTTTAATTTAAATTTCTAATAAAATCATGCATTTATTTTAATTTTGTTTCCACCAATTTCATCCTCTTATATAATTATTCTTATTTTTAATTTTTATTAGTATTATCATAATTAATATCATTAGTATTAATAATAATAATAATAAAATTATATTTATTTTAACATTCTTATTTGGAAATTTATTTTTCTTTTCTCATTTACTTCTTTCTCTTCTTCTTCTAAAAAAATTAATTACTCTATTAATAATAATAATAATAATAATAATAATAATAATTATTTTAACATTATTTATAAATTATATAAATTTATTAATTCTTTTTCATTTCTTTTATTTTCTTTCATTCACTCTCTCTCTCACCCCAATTCTATTTTAATTTAATATTTTGTTTTCTCATCACCATTATTTTTTAAATTTTCTTTATTTTATTTTATTATATATCCTCTTCTTCTATTCCACCCACTTCACCAAGTGATATCTTACTCTCATAAATGAGATGCAGACCCTGAGCCTTGGCCTGGGGGGAGTTCAAGGTGTTCATGAATTTTTTTAAAGTTTAATTTTAAGTTTGTAGATATAATTGAGTAGCATGCATGGGTGAGGCGAATGTCCTTGATGTGGTGACTGCCCCAAATGACTTGCAACTCAATCTATCTCTAGTTTTTTATTTAATTTTTTTTATCTCTCTCCATTGGTTAGTTATTCACATGTTGGAGTTGATATAATCAATGGATGAAACAACATTGATAGAGCTAGGTCCTAGAAGATGGCAACTCCAAGACCAAGGAGTGTCATCAAACTTGATTAAAGGAGGAGTTGGGATTGAGAGTGTTTAGGCATTCAATAATATTCCATAATTTTTAAATAAATATTAGCAGTTCAAACATGAGATTTCATGTTTGGATTATCAAACTAAAATCGAACATATAAAGGAAAATAATGATTGAATCCAAAACCAAACCCAAGACCAAGTGCTTTCTTTTCTTAAATCATTCTATCTAGTTTTCGTGTAAGTTTAAATTATAGATTGTTATATTATACGTCATTAATAAAAAACCCAAAAATATTGTCATTTTTTCATTAAACACTTAAAAAAATAGATAGATTAGGTGATTTAAAAAGAGTAAGTGAAAAAACTGAAAGACTCCTCAAGTGAGACAACCTTGGTCAACCACTGTGCAATATTAGAAAAATATAATATTACTTTTTTCATACCCCATGACAGGCGTGCATCAAAACTAGCACTATTTTCATGGATCTAAATAGTTATTTCGATCACCTTTTCTAAATTCACATTTTTTAAAATATTTTTCTTTATTTTATTTATATAAAAAATAAAAAACCCTCTTTCCATGATGTATTCCAATTCAGATTATTATGCATGGGAATATTAATCAGAGGTTCAAGAACCAAATATCGAATCACCATTTTTGATTGAGGATGATGTTTATATTTTTGTTAGATAAGTGAGGTTATTTTGGAAATCAAGTAATAGGGAGAAGACATTCAAAGAACTCATAGATGTCCTGATAGAGGACATGAACACACAAATTTTTGAAGTGATCGCCCGGGAGCTAACTGAGTTCTCCCGTTACTTTCAATAATTTTATCAATTAGTCAAGGTCCAAGAAGAGTACCCCCTTCCCTGATTTTTTTAAGAGATATATGAAATGGAGGAGCCTGACTACCTACCTCCATTTTCTATTGCTCAAATCCAAGAGGTGCTTTCCACTGAATAAGAGATTCAATCCAAACCAATTCAGGGAGATGATATATTCTTAAAATCAAAATCATTTAATTTTATTGAAACTAATTTGAGTATCAATCCTAATTTTTTTTAATTTTCAGAATCAACTGAATATTATTATTTCCTAGAGGATGATAAGTAAAATGAACTTGAACATGTTGAGGAACTCCTAGAGCTCCCTAAAGACATTGAATATCTATTAGAGGGAGTACAAGAAGAGATCCTAGTGGATCTTATAGAAGATAAGGACATTCACAATTCCAAAATTAAAAGGAAATATTTTGAAATTAATCCTTCAAATTTAAAATTTTAATATCCCTTTTATTATTATTTTCATGTAGCACATCTAGAGAAACCACTAGATTGTGAATAAGATATTGCACAAGTATCAATGAAGTACAAGGAGGTTCCATACTTTATCCTACCCCTGCCATGAATGTTGTAACACATTGTGAAAGGGGAGGATCTAGTGTAATATATAAATTTAATTATCCTAAAAAAGAACAAATAAATTAAAGCTGGGAGGAAAAACATGTGGTGGTTTAAGTCCAAGAAACTCCACCCTCCAAAAAATTATGGATAACAGTTGGTACTGACCTTCTAGAGGAAGTAAAAATTCAGGGCCCACTTGGGAGGTTATACCAAGACTTATCCCTTTACATTATTTCTAATAATTTATATTTCAATTCTATTTTTATAATTATCCATCTTGCAGCCCCTCTCCCTCTCATATTTTTTGAGTTTAAATGACACAATCCTTGTGTTTTATTGAGTAATTATCTTTTGTAGGTTCATAATGGAACAAGAAAGACCCCAAATAGTGGATTAATAGAACTAAAGCTTCATTTAAAAATGGAGACCACTTTTAATGTTTATATTTTTAAACTCTTTAGATTTTTTGTATGAGAACCTATTTCGGGCTTAAACTGAAATTGCATACCCACACTTGAATTCATATTTTACTTGAGTAATCTATGAGACATGGGTTTCTTAGGAATACTATGATGCCATATTTTAGATTTCAATTTTAATAAGATCAAATGAGTAAAATATATAATTAGGTGATTAAAGTGAAGTATGGATATTAAACTAAGGACTCATGATTTAAGGGAATTGATTGATTCAAGTAAATGAAATTTCCCACCCATTTTTCATGCTTTGAATTTCTGAAATTCATGTGAATTGATTTTTTATTTTTAATCACACCTTGAGTGATTTTCCAATATTATATTCCAATTATTGAGAGTATTTATAGACCAAGTAATTCCCAGTTATTCTTGAGAATATTTCTTAAGTGATCTTAGGACATGTCACCAATCTGAACTTGCATTTGAACTTGTCAAAACTATGACTATGCAAAAAAACATTTAAAATGATTGATAAATATTTTGATAAACCACTTATCCTTAAAATACCACATTTAAATCAATCCTTTTTTATCCCATAGAGACCATGAATAACCTTTATAGGGATGAGACATGTTTCAATCCATTTTTATCCATTCCTACCCTACTCTTGGTATTTGCATGATATTTTAAAGTTGAAGTGTGGGGGTGAAGGGAATCATGGTGGATGGGATAAAATTCATTGTAAAAAAGAAGTGTGGGGGTGATTATTGTGGTAATAAATAAAGGTTTTTTATTCATTCAATGTACTTAATTGTTTTCCCTTCTTGAAAAAAATAAGAAAAAGGAATGAGTTGTGACTTAGAAGAATAAAAAATCACCATCATTGGGCCAATGGTTTTTATCATATGTGGTTAGGTGATGGATGTGAGGTTTATTATAAGAATAAATTTCTAAAAATAAAAAAGGAAAAAATTATACCTTGAAAAATAAAGAAAGTATAAAAGTAGAGAAAAAAATTCAAGAAGGTGCACATAATTTATTATGCTTTCATTATTTATGACATTGCTTTGAATGTTTGGGGGAAGTTGGAGTCTCTACTTTGAGGGGGATAATTTCATTATGATTTTATTTTTTATATCATGAATTTTACTTAAGAGATAAACCTCATCCTTGAGCCTTAATTTTTAAAACATAAAATCCTACCAACCTTAAGCCTCAGAGTCATTTGAACCTTTATTGTATGTCCTCATGATTTTATCTGCCTTTTTTCTTTAAAAAGTATATAAAGTAGTTAATTTACAAGTATATATATAAGGAGAATGTATTAATTATATGATCACAAATATATTTAAATTGTACCATGAGTGATGATATAAAAGACTCCATTATGTGGTAGATCATGATTTTGCATGTTTAATAATAATGAATTGAGGAAATTGAATGAATGATAGGAAAAGTTCCATCATTTTTCAAAAGGGAAAAGTAAAATACATGGATTGGTTGTTTCATTGAAAAAAGGAGAAATTGAATTGATATTTTATATGGAATTTGAAAATTTTATTTGTCATTGATAATTATTTTATTTTATTTCATTTAAATTTTAATATTGATAACATTGGTGCCCTCTTTAACTCATTGTTGATATTTTTTGCTTGAGGAAAAGCATGGTTTAAGTGTGGGGGTATTTGATAGACCAAAATTATGAGCATATCTTTTATTCAAATTTCTATTCTTTTAAATGTTTTTCAATAATAAAACCCAATCATTTCAATGTTTTATTAAATAATGGGTAATTGAAATTATAGAATGAAAATGGGAAAAAAATATGAAAATTGCTTAATTCTAGAATTTTGAAAGATTTTAATCACTTTTGTATTTTGATCATAACTTTTAAATTATCGATCCAATTTATGTGATTATTTTTTTTGGATTATATAAATCCTGGTATTAATTTCATTCTTATGGACCCAAAGCTAAATCCACCATCTACAATCCCAAAACCATCTCATAGGTTGGGCCTTGAAAACTGCACATAGATCTAGATATTTTTGATGTTGGGACCATATATCCTAAATGGATGAACCAAATAAGATTAAATTTAGAGGGGACACACACAAGACATTTATTAACAACTTTAATGAATGAGTATATATGGGAATTGACCGTTTTTATGGCCATTAATGCATGGGAAACTGAAGATATGAAATATGGAGAGTCTACCTGGGTTGAATAAATTATTAGAGAAAAATAAACATAATTATCTATAAACACAGACAAATATGCTTAAATTTGAAGGAGATATGAAAAATATATTTATGAAAAACTTTTATGAATACATTATTTCACAATTAGGCCATTTAATGGGATTAACACGTGGAAAATTTCTAAGGAAAATTCCGTCCTATAAATGGAGGCAAGAACCTCCTTTCAAAATCAACCCATACCATTAGTCAACCACCAAGGAGGAGATATCTACAAAGGAGCTGTGCTGTACCATCTTTTTCCTCCCTCATTTCTTATTCTTCTTCATCCTTTTGTTTTTCTTTATTTTTATTTTAGTTTTCAATCATAATTTAAATTTCTAATAAAATCATGCATTTCTTTTAATTTTGTTTCCACCAATTTCATTATCTTCTCCAATTATTATTATTTTTAATTTTTATTAGTATTATAATAATTAATATAATAATAATAATAATAATAATTATTATTATTATTTTAACATTCTTATTTTGAAATTTATTTTTCTTTTCTCATTTATTCTTTCTCTTCTTCATCTTAAAAAAATAAATTACTCTCTTAATTATAATAATAATAACAATTAATAATAATAATATTATTATTTTAACATTATTTATAAATTATATAAATTTATTCATTCATTTTAATTTATTTTAATTTCTTTTATTCTCTCTCTCTCTCATCCCAATTCTATTTTACTTTAATCTTTTGTTTTCTCATCACTATTACTTTTGAATTTTCTTTATTTTATTTTATTCTATTTCTTCTTATTCTCTTCCACCCACTCCACCAAGTGATATCTTACTATCTTAAATGAGAGTATGACCCTAAGGCTTGGCCCGAGAGGTGGTGAAGGTGTTCATGAATTTTCTTTAAAGTTTAATTTCAAGTTTATAGATAGAATTGAGTAGCATTCATGGGTGAAATAGATTTCCCTGATGTGGTGACTACCCATAATGAAATGTAACTCAATCTATCTCTATTATTTTATTTAATAACTTTTCCATATCTCAATTGGTTATTTCTTCACACATTGGAGTTGATATAATCAATGGATGAAACAAAATCGATAGAGCTGGGTCCGGGAAGATGGCACCTCCAAGACCAAGGAGTTTCATCAACTTTGATTAAAGTAGGATGTGTAATTGAGAGTGTTTAGGCATTCAATAATATTACAAATTTTTTAAATAAATAATAGTAGTTCAAAAATGTGATTTCATGTTTTTATTATCAAACTGAAATCAAATATATAAAGGAAAATAATGATTGAATCCAAAACCAAAACCAAAACCAAGTGCTTTCTTTCCATAACTCATTCTATCTAGTTTTCATGTTTGTTTAAATTAGAAATTCTTATATTGCATGTCATTAATAAAAAACCCAAAAATATTTTCATTTTTTTCATTAAACATTTAAAATAACAAAAATAGATAGATTAGGTGATTTAGAAGAAGTAAGTGAGAAAACTTAAAGGATCCTCAAGTGAGACAACTCTGGCCATCCACTGTCCCGTATTAGGAAAAATATAATATTTATTTTTCCATGACCTATAAAAATCATGCATTAAAAAACATAATAAGAAGGTGTATCAATGTCTTATGAGCCTCCTACCCCCAATAACATATATTTTTTGTGTCATGTCAGACAATACCATCTATCTAGAGAACATTTATTTAAGAATATAGTCATGGAACCTACTGGTTCTCATCATAGTGGTGAACTTTTATAAACATTTAGTGCAATATATATTCTTCTAAAATTATCACATACTTTTTCATGTAGAGGAAAAATCATGATGTGATAAGAAACTTTATTAATATTTATAATAATGAATACATTTAATCATCAAGTACTTAGAAGTTGGTTCTAGAGCACTAACTTTAATAGACTCCCACTTTCACTAGAGACAACTGTTAACAACCTTTATTCCACTATATCTCACATGATACTCATGAATTTTCTGAGATAGATCCTTTTTCAATGGTTTTAACATGTTTTAATTCATGGATACTCTGCTCACTATAGATTCACCTCATTGAGTAAAATCCCTCAAGAGATGAAACTTACAAAGTATATTATTTATCATTTAATGCGACCTTGGATATTTGGAAAGAGTCACCAATGTAGTGTTATCATAGTAAACTATGACCGGGTATTGAATATTATTCACCACATCAAGCTCTTGAATAAAGTTTCAAATCCAAATGTGTTCCTTGAATTCATTATAAGACACTATATACTTAGGCTCCATTGTAAAATCAGTGACAAATAGATTCTTTGAACTCTTCTATCTCACAAATACTCCATTGAGATAAAAGATATACCTTGATTTTGACTTTATATAATTTTTATCTATCTAAAATATAACATATTTATAAACTCTAATGACAATCTCTTCATCTCCTCTATACACTAGGAATATATCCTTAGTTTTCCTCAGACGCTTAAGGATAACCTTAACAACAATCAAATTTTGTTCACACAGATCAACTTGATATCTTCTGATCTTTATAAAATAATAGGAAACATCAAGACTCATATATAACATGGAATACATGATATATCCTACAATAGAATCATATGAGATCTTACTCATTCTATCTCTTTCCTGTTGTGTCTGAGGACACATATTATTGGAAGGATGTATACTATGTGACATTGAAACCAATCCCCTCTTGTATTATTACTCACTAAACCTATTTAATATCTAGTCAATTTATGTACCTTGAATTATTCCAAGAATCCTATTTGATATGTCATGCATGATCTTGATCTCTAGAATATAGCCTGCTTTACCTAGGTCCTTTATAGAGAAACACTTTCTCAACCATGCCTTAACTTCTTGTAAGTCCGATATCTCATTTACAATTAGTAATATGTCAAAAATATATACTACTATGAAAATGATTATACTCCAATTAAACCACTTGTAAACACATACCTCACATTCATTCTTAATGAAACCTAATTCTTTTATAGCTCCATCAAATTGAACATTCTTTGACCTAGATGCTTGATTTAATCTATATATGGATATATGTATCTTGCATAACTTTTTGGTATTTCTTGGTGTCACAAACCCTTTTGGATGTGTTATATACAAATATTCCTAAAGGTTCCCATTAAGTAAAGAAATTTGGACATCCATCTACCAAATCTCAGTCATAGAAAGATGTTATAGAAAGTAGATTTTTTTATGGATTTAAACATGGAATTTGGAGGAAATTTTTTGTCGAAGAAAATTACTTGATGTTGTCTAAACCATTTATCAACTAGTCATGATTTATAGTTACTAACCTAACCTTCTGGAAGATCGATCAAAACCCAATCTTGGTTCCGATACATGGAATCCATCTCAGAATTCATGACTTATTTCCATATTCTACCTTCCGAGATCTTTATTTCCTCATTATAGGATATAAGGTTATTTTTGTTAAACAATAATGAGTCACCTTCTTATGTGACTAGAAAACCATATTTTTTTGGTTCTATAACCTCTTTAGTGCTCCTATACGATACTTATGTTTCAGGAAAAACTTATTCCATGGGGACCTGTGGAATTTGTTCATATACTAACTCTTTTCTATATTGATCATCAACTTCATCGAAGTCAATATTTCTCCCACTATCCACCTAGAACATGTGTTCCCTTTCAAGGAATATATCTTACCTAGAAACTGTAACTTTCTTATATGAGTGATCATATAGGTAGTATCCCCTTTTTTGGGGTAACCTGTAAAGATACAATTCATCCCTCGAGGTTACAGTTTGTTTCTTGAGATATATTTAACAAAAACCTTGCACCCCCATGCATGAATATGTGACAAATCAAGTTTATTTCCACTCCATACCTCAAATGGAATACCTTTTTTTATTTAGTTGGTACTCAATTTAGTATGTACATTATCGTGTGTAATTCATATCCCTAAAAGGATAATAGAAGGCATGTGTGGTTCAACATAGATCATACAATATCTAGAAAGGTATTATTATTCCTTTAACTAACACCATTCTACTATAGTGTATAATGTGGAGTGATTTGAGATAAAATACTATACTCCAATAGAAAGTCAATAAACTCTTAATTAAGATATTCACCACCTTGATCCGATTGAAGTTTCTTTATCTTCTTACCAAGATGATTCTAAACTGCATTCTTTAACTCCTTGAACTTCTCAAAGGATTTAGACTTATACCTCATCAATTATATTTATCCATACTTACTCAAGTCTTTGGTAAAATTAATAAAGTATGAGAATAAACCTATAGATTCTACTTAAAAAGGTCCACACACATTAATGCGTACAAATTCTAAAAACTCTATAGAACTTTTACCTTGACCAAAAAATGTTGGGTTGGTCATCTTTCCTTGTAAAAAATCATGAAATATTTCAATTGGTTTAAGATAAAAAGAGTATAAGTAACCATCTTGATAGATCTTTGTCAAATTCTTCTCATTTATGTGACTAAGGTGGTGATGCCACAACTGGATGTGAAATGAGTCTCATGAATTTTATTTTTTATCAATTATTAATATTTGGTTTTCATAATTTAATACATAAATATCATTATTTATCCATGCCATACCATAAAATTTTCTATCTTCATGAAATTATTAAATCTTATTTACAAAGATAAAAAAAATTCATTTATGTCTAAATAAGAAATAGAAATGATGTTCTTAATAACACTAGACACAAAATAATAGTTCTTTAAAACCAAAATCAATATTGTTGGTAATATGAGGTGGTGGTATCCAATGGACAGAGTAGCTAGCCTCACCCCAATGGAAACTCATAGATCCACCTCACCTCTAGCAACATTCCAAAATATACTTAGTTCTTATATTTGGTTAAAATATGAGCACCACATGATATATATAATACCTAACTTATAGATATAGAAATATTACTCTTGATAATGAACACACCTAAAGATTCCCCTTGATTATTTTTATGGGTGCATTTCCTCTTCAAGTGACCTTGCTTTCCACATTCAAAACACATTTCATTCTACTCTTTTTCTTGTCATTGGATCTTCTTCTTCTTGAAAGGATGGTGCTATAGAGCCTTAGACTTGGAATGAGTATTTAAACATTTTTAATTATTATTAATTTTATTATTCATCATATGGATAGTGAGTTTGTCACAACCTATATATTTATCAACTTAGAGAATAATAATAAGAAGTTATAAAAGAGTCTTCTTGATATTGCTCATATTATAATTCACAATGAAACTGAAGAAGGTTTTAGGTAGTGATGATAGAATGATATATGTAAAAAACTCATTAGGGATCTTAAAACCTAAGATGTCTAAGGGTTTTATACATAGAATCATCTTGACCACATGAAGCCCACCTGGCACAAACTATTTAATCTTTCACTTGAATGGTGCATTAGAGATCTCACATATCTCTTGTCTTTCCTTATTTTGATAAATATCACAAAAGTAAAAAATGGTTCTATATGAACCCATATCATTATAGGATTTAGAAACTAACTGTACATGGAGAATAACATGAAAAGCTGTAAATACATTGCATTGTACACATGTTTTAGTGAGAGAGATATTTCTTCCTCACTATCCTCTTTTACAAGAAACTCAAGAAGTGGGGTTTCCAAAACATATTTTTTTTATTAATGGTGTATTATAACATGTAAGAGATTATAAAATTACTAGAAATTCATGCTAGTGAAAAGGTTATCCTTATTTAGTATGTATTTTAATGATATTGTTGAAGTCTTGTGGTTTTTCATTTCTGTAAAACTTAAGAGTAGATTATTAGTACTTCCTTGATTACCAAAATGGATTAATAAATTTAAATTTCATTAATCTCCCAATATTTTTTCAAAATATAATATCCCTCACCATTAGTTTTAGAATATACTATTGTATAGATATTTTAGTGTCAAGGACCCATATTACCCTTCTCATAACTATGAATTGGGTCTGAAATGTTATTTGAAGGGTTTTAAGTAGGCATAACTCACCAACTGCATTAACTCAGAGTTATTTGATCTATTGAGTGAACTCTGTAATCATGAAATATCAGATAAATATTTACTCAACCATTGAATCTCAATTAAACCAATTCCTTCTTGGGAAGTCAACCCTTAATGTGAACCAAGTTAAGTCAATTAAAAACTTCAAGCTAAAGTTCTCCGATAATTGAAACCACCCCGACATGGGCTGGTCAAGAACTTTAAAATATGGCTTCAATTTTAACTTAAGTAATTAAAGACTATAACAACTTAATATTTTAGTTGAGGGATTTTTATCTTTATTCATAAAAAACCAATTTTATCTTATCACATACCTTGTTAATATTAAGTGTATTTTACTTAAGTGATTAACCATGTCTAATAAAATTTAAACATAATACAATTTTATTTTATTCCAACTTGTATTATTGTTAATTAATTTATTAAGTGATCACAAAATACAAAGAAACATAAATAATCAAGCATAAAACTGATAGAAATAAAATAAATTTCATGATCATGAGATTCTATAATGGATTTTTATCTAGTAGATGATAAAATAACCCTAAAACCTATGGTAAAACACCTTGAACTATATCTTGGTTCATGTTGTAACATTTCACCTTAGCTTATATATATTTCCTCGATTGGTTTTAATTTTTCTTTGAGACTCATACAGCCTCCTCCCAGCTGGGAGCTCCATACTTACATAATATTTTACTCAAATATAGGTGAGGGGATCCAATGGATTGGATAAAGTGGGTTTACATAAAATAAACCATGGAAACACATTCCCCTACATAATAAAGAGGATGGAATGAAACATATGCCATCATTTTAATTTAAATTCAATAATAAATTAAAAGGAAACCAATCACATACATAGGTCTAGTCTAATATCAATATCATATACATATCATGCAACAAACATACATTTTCAATTTATCCATAAATTAATTCAACTTGTTATTTATTTAAGATAAAGTGACACTAATCAATCCAATTAATTTAATTTATCTTAATACTATCCAAGTATCCTTAAAATTCCATCATTCATAATTTTAAACAAATTAAAAAAATTAATTTTATTTAAAATTAATATAGCACACAAGTGTACTTGGAGGCAACAACATGTACTCACCTAAACTACCTGGAATGGACCTTGTGCTTGTGTATTCCCTTGGTATCCAATATTCATGTCTAATATGTAATTACATGGTGTTCACTTTCAAATAAATGATACACATAATACATTTGAATTACATTTCATGTGATTCTCTTGATGAATGCAGAGTACACTATAAGTAAAGATCATGCAAAACTTATAGTTTTATAATTTAACATAGATATTAATTCAATATATAATTAAAAATCCTATTACATATCTTGATCTGTAAACTAAATGACACAAAAAAAACATGTGAGTAGGTTTAATTATATAATTAATTCTTACCTTCACATTAAATTTAGCACACTACTTGAAACAACATGACATGTACATGGTTACATGGCATGTAGTCGCTTCTTCCCATGTCCGTATCACACACCTAGGGACTGGGCATGTTCTAATACCATGGATGTGTATGAGGTACATGATGTGTAATTTTTCTACATGGCTTGTGGCCTCAACGTTTCATGGTTTTTCAATCTCCATTCCATGTAGTAGATACAAAACACACTTAGACTCTTGTATTATCCCTTATGAATGTGTGATGAAAATATTCTATTTATACATGTTACATGATGTATGGTTCTTTAAACTACATGTGAGACTATCCTGATCTATGAACTAATCCACTTTTATCAGATCACTAATATGATTTTATTAGTCTGATTTGATATTTTCATGAGATACATGCAAGATACATGGGTACATGACATATGGATTTAGGGTACACATAGTTTCAACTTGTTTTACCTATAAAAAACCTTCAACATATCTATATATAATTTTTGAATGTCTATTTATTTTATCTTAACCCGTTTATCTATTTTGTGAGTGAGAATAAAGAAAAAAGAAGAGAATTTTTTTTTTGGATTTCATGAATGAATAGATATAAAGTAAAATGAATTGAAAACAAAAACCATTTAATAAATGATTAATAAATAATTAAAAATTAACCACATGACCACTCTGATACCACTTGCAGGTTTTGAGCATAGCAGAAGCACTTGTATGGCATAAAAAACTCAGATTTTTATTCTTAATTTATGAATAATCATTAATGTACATAACAAATGATGTCATGACCAATGGAATCACAAGATTACTTGACTTGAGCATCAACAATAGAATTGGAGGATCTTCACATGTAATTTATAATTAATTTATAATCATATCTAGAATTATATGAACACATAATTATTTCTTCATTGATGACCCGATTGACTCGATCTCATCAAACCAACATTGCGATGCAGGATCCAAATGAATAATACATCTATAAATGATCCATACATTCACCAAAATCTATGAACATATCCATGGAATCATCGGGTACTAGCATGCTCGATCCCAATCTCTTGCATTGTTTTTGGTTGATCCTAATAAAATTATTCTATGAGGATGAAAAGTGCTTGATGATCTCTCAATGGTTTGAGAGAAGAGGAGTAGAGAGAATAATTTGGATCTCTAGAACTCTATCTAGGGATTGAGAGAGCTTATCTATAACACCCTAAGATTTTATGGTATGTATCCTCTTAAATAAATAGCTTATGTTTCACAAAACACCGAGCTTAAACAAATAGTAATATACTATTAAATAGTAACTTGACCATTAGAATAGTAATGTGACCATTAGAATAGTAAACTCACATATTAAAGTATAAATAAAATTTAGGCATCTTAATATGATATAATTATATCATAGTATAAGTAAATAAATGTTTTAGAAATTATTAATTAAGTATTTATATTTTTTTTTAAAAATAAATGTTTATTTTCAATTTTATAGTTAATATAATGATTTAAAGTAAAATTTATTTTCATAAAATATATTTAAAAATTAATATTTTGTTTTCTTATGATTATAAGATAATTTTATGAGACCTTAATTAATTTTTCAAAGTATTATAAAATCAGTTATAATTTTAAAATTGGTATTTTCCAAGTAAATGATGATTTTAATTAAAAATTAAATTTCTCATATTTATAAAATTATTTTCATAAAATAGAGTTCAATTTTGAATTCTCCACATCAAAAAATGGTTAGGGTGAATTTTTGGGATTTTTTTAAAATAGTTGATTTTTTGGTAAATAGTAAAATACAGTAATTTATGGTATATATACATTATAAGTTAAATACACTATTCCTGAAGTCATTGATAATGTAAGAATAACAATATCAAACTATTATTATTTCTTTACTCTATTTAGTCATGAAATCATCACTATTACTTATCTTGAGCAAAAATAATAAATTAATGAATAAAATAATAAAAAACTCCTCTCATCCACTATAAATACCACCCCTCACCACCTCTTCTCATCACAACTCTTAATCATTTAATATTTTCCAATTTCTCCCCATTCCTCTTCCTAGGCCTCTTCCCCATTTCCAGGAGGTTCTGGTCTTAACAAAAGACTAAAACCAATTTCCCTAAGGAGGTTCTCAAGGAGAAGAATTAAAGAGGTAAAATCCTCTTTTAATTTCTTTATTTTTATTTCACTTTATTTTTTTATAATATCATCACCTACTCTATCCAAACATGCATGATAACTCCATTATCTTATATATACTGGAATGTTATTATGTCAAGGGAAAAATCCACCATCAAGTCTCTTATAACTCATCGAAAGACCATAAATGAACTTAATAAAATTATAATAAATCAAATAAATATTGAATTTTTTATTAATTAAATTATTAATGAATCTAATTTCATTATATATAATGTTAATTACAAGTATACAATGCCTTTAGACATAAGGTATGAGATTCTCCCTGAACTTCCATTTTCATTCAGGTGATGCTTCCTCTCGCTTTACCCAAATGTAACTCTTCTTTATTTTTATATAATGCTGCTACATTCTGTGTATATATTACAAAATCATGCATCTAGATCAATTCATATTTTATTTTATGCGTAAATATATGTTTTTTTAGGTTGCCTTTTCAATTATTCCCGTTAAGAAAGCCCGATTAAAGGGAACTACCAATTTCTTACCCATTTTTAAGTACCATCCACAATCTATTTTAAGACACCATTATTTTTAAAAAATTACTATTTTTGTCATGAAAAACTATATTTGTTCATTTATAGTTTTATACAAACAATTATGACTTTTTCCATTTTAAATACTCTTATATTTTCTCTTAAACCACACTAAAGTGGCCCAATTCTAAAGATTATTAAAAACTCTTTTTACATGTTTGACATCATTTATGCCACAAAAATAATTTCATTGTAATTCCCTTAAATTTTATTATATATACATGTTTATAATCTGATTTTATAAAAAATACAAATGATTTTCTAAAATAACTCTTCTTTCAAAAGTAAAAAGGGATTTTCTCGAGATATATTCCTTATTCCCCACTTATTCCTTGTGTTTGCTGTACGTACTACCCTTTGATATATCATATAACGAGTCTCCCTATTTTTTGAATATTCTAAGTTCCATTTAATTTTATTCCTTCATAGGTATTATGATTTAAATGTTTTAAACTGGTATGAGACACTTTGGAATGTTTAAAGATTATTTTCCTCAAGAATTTTTTAATGGTATCATTTTAAAGTATCTTCATTTATGTCAACATACCTTGTTTAATCTTTTACTTAATTGAGGTTTATCTATTATGATACCATATACCATATGTTATTGAAGGGTTTATGATCAGTTTGATTATGGATGTGTTTTTTTTGATTCCATTCATGGTTTATGGTTAGAGTATTCAAATTCCGTATGCTAGTTTTTCAATAAGAATTTTTATGTTGTTTATGTTTCAACCTTTTCATATGAGGAATTTATTAGACTTACCAAGTGACAGAGAGGGGAAAATATAACCCTTTTATGCATATATAGGTCTCATGAGACAAACTAGATATGGTTTTGGCCGAGGCCTTACCCATTTATTAGATTCATGGCATAAAGGCTTGACATTATTAGATTATTGTAATGAATCCTTGATGGTATGTTTATGATATCCTACATTATGAATTACCTCATTATGATACTAGTAATTTATAGTCCATGTTATTATTTTACTATTATAATATCCATGGTTAATTTTTTTCTCATGTGATTATTTATGGAATTATTTAATCAGTTTTTATTCCTGCCATATTATGATCAAGATTATGTTTTAATAGTATGTGTTTTTAATTATTAACCATGCCATATTGTTTATGTTTATATTAGATTCCACTATATTTCTTACCCATACTGAGTATCTGAGCTCACCCCTTTATTATGTTTTACTTTTCCCAGGATGCCAAGATGTATATTATGACTGCTATGTAGGGTTAAACTAAGAGAATAATGGTGTTTCTCAAAGGATTATATATGTTGTAATTTATGTTTTAAATTTTAATATGAAGTTCATGTATGTAATATAGATTCCAAATCTGCTAAACTAATTGGTTCTTTGGGATTCAAGTCTTGTATCTATGCTAATGTAATTAAGTAAGACACCAACTCTAGGCTACTAGGTTCAGGGTCATTACAGTTGGTATAAGAGTATGTTTAGTATAAACCTTAGAAACTATATTAGGGAACATAACCATAAGATATAATTTGAGGATAATCATATAATAACATAATAGAATTTTGGTAAGGTAGAGATTATATGGGTCTTCCTAGAAGTATATCCCTGTTTGGATACTACAAGTGGATGTGGTTCTGGCACAAATGTACCTAGGGGTAACAACTCTGATAAGGTGCGTCAGGCCTGATTTAGTGTAACATAGCACACGACAACAGGCCTTACTATACATTTGGTTTGAAACTGCCAGGGGATATGCTTATGATAATTCACATTCTCTTTACAAACCATTATAAAGTATTTAAAAGTAAATAATTCCCCAAAGAAACCATGTTTATGGGATTATATATGCATAAATTTTCAATTCATGTTAATTTTTTTTCTAGTTCTAAATTATGAATTTTGATTTATAGCCTAATTTAGTGTATTCCATTATTTATAAATGGATCATATTAGAAGTAATGGAAACTATATCAATACACATATTCCATGTAGGGATTTTCCTCCTATGAAAGATAATGATATTAGAGTAGGAGATGCAACTAGAGCTGAGAAACTTATAAATATACTAGGATAGTTGGCTCAGGTTATGAATAATAAACTGACCCATATGGATCATCCTGATCCACAATGTGTAGGAAAAATGTTAGATCGCTTCATGAGACAACAACATCCATCATTCAATGGGAATACAAGCTCTTTTATAGCAAAGCAATAGATAAGTTCCTTAGAGAAGATATTTCTTACTTTAGGAAGTAACAAAAGGGAGAAATTTGTCATGGGAATTTGTCATCTCTCGAGAGATGTAGATCAATAGTGGTCATTTATTTAAAACAAAAATGATGAGAAAGAAATATAAAACATTGAATGAAAGTATTTTAAGGAACATTTCTTAGAAAAATATTTCCCTCGTGAACAGCAAGAAGATATGAAGAGACAATTATTGAGTTTGATACAAAAATAGGGTGAAAATATTACTAAGTATAAAGCCAACTTTACAAGGTTAGAAAGGCATGCTATGGATTATGTACTCAATCCAAAGAAAAATATTGATTGATTCTTTGATGGGTTAAAAACTTTCCTCCAAATGGAACTAGTCTCCCAAACTTTCTCATCATATGAGGATATAATATCACGTGATATCAAGATAGAAAAATAATTCTCTAAGTCTTATGACTTCAAAAGGAATAAAGATAATAAAAGGGTACTAGAGAAAAATATGGATAAAGGTAATAAGGGAAAAAAGTATTTTCTCACATGTGATAATTGTGGATGAAAATTCCCCAGTACTTTCTTAAAAGGAAAAAGAGTTTGCTTCAAGTATGGAGAAAAAGGCCACCATGCTCGGGATTGAAAGGGAAAAAAGAATTTTATAATGTGTAATGCTTTAACTATAAGGATATGGAGAACTATAAAAATTAATTCCTTAAGAGCCAAGGTAATATACCCCAGAAGAAGGTAAGGGATCAAAGTCAAGATTATATTATTACTACTGATGAAGTTAAATGATTAATGTTCTTGGTTTTGTATTTAAGAAATATTTTGGTTTTAAGAATTATGAAATATATATAGAATGTACTGCAGTAATATTTAATTAAGGATTTGAAAGCATGTGTTTAATGGTACCAAGAAAAGTGATTCAGTGAAAATATGGTCCTTTTTAAAACACATGATTTAGGGAATATAACCCATAACTTGTAATTGATGTTAAGATAATAATGATAAAGAGATGTTTATGGGATAATATTGGTGTCTATAAAGGTGGTTAGGGATTTGATGGTTTATATTATCTTTACCAGGATTATTAGATGTTTGGATTCAAGGAATATTTTCAATAACCTGAGAATTTTACTCTTTGAAGCATTCATGTTTTCATTAAGGTTTTAAGGTGATCAAGGTATTCATATTTTGGTATGTGACATTAAAAATTACATTATTCTATTAGGGGAATCTAATGTTAAGTTGATTTTTGAAATTTAGTGACCTTCCTTCTAAGTTTTTAGACTTTGATTTGGAAAAACATGTTTTGGATGAGTATAAATATTAACCACTTATTGAATGGATTAAGGATATTATTTATTAATATTAAAGTATGATTTATCATATTGGATATCATGTTCTAACCATTTTCCTTTTGGTAAATATTTAAAGGCTGAAAGAATGAATTATGGATCGTTTCATGGAAGTACTCCAGGCATAATTTTTTTTTTCTTGAACATACATCTCTTGGTGTATGAAAAAGTTCATTGCATAACCAAAGGATGATAATATTATTATAATAAAGTTAGTTTTTTTATCAAGTGATTATCTGAATACTAAGATAATCCCTCAACTACTGGGAGAACAATTTTTGTATAAAAGTGTAATTCGTTTACTATTTATTTTGAGAAATCAATGGTGTAGAGACATAAGATTGATGTATATGGAAATTACATTACTTTTGCAGAATAATTAATACACAACAAAAAGAGACTCCCAAAGATCGTATTTATTTAGTGTCTTTGGAAACTTGAAACATAATCTTCTAACTTGGTGAAAGATCTTCAACATCTCCCATAAAGATCTTTTCCTTTTTGTTTTCCCACCTAAAACCTTACTCTATATCCTGGGGAAAAGAAAACATAAAAAGGGTGATCTCAAATGCTCAGTAAGGGTAAACATGGAGATCATAAAACAAACCATAAACATTTGAACATAAAAACATGAACATAGATTTTAAACAATCAAAATCTTGAGTCATGAAATAAAATTTGGCAGTATGTAAGACATAGATCATAAAGGGACATTAACCATGATAGGATAACATTGGAATAAAACATGTAATTGTGGAAAACTAATAATAACATAACATTATTTATATATTAGCCAAGGAATTACTATCAATACCATCATAGTTGACAAATTCTATTACTGAACCGAGTTTACTTTCCGTTCCAGTCATGTATTACTAAACCATATTTACTTGCCATTCTAGCCATGTATTACTAAACCAGATTTACTTTCCCTTCTAGTCATGTCTATATCATGATATATAAATATTTACCCAATGCATTGGATGTAGATATAGGGCCCACCCATCTCATAATTAAATCATTCTTACATGTTCCACAAAAATATAAACCATTCATCATAGAATAACCTAATAAATAGAATGGGTTTCATAAAAATCATTACATCATAACATAATCCATATAAAATAAATGGATTTGATAAAAATAATTACATCATAAAAACAATCAAATCAATGTAATAATATGGAAATAAACATAACCCTATGTCATCTTAGATGGAAAATAATTTTGATAAAAAACTTGAACTTAATTCCTGAGGAAAATATCCTTTGTTCTTAAAAAACATTTTCTTTTCTCAAAATACCAAGAAATTTTAAAAGAAGAGAATTTAGTTGAAAATACAGTTGAAAATTTGTATAGGAAGCTTCATGGAAATAAGGTTTTATAAATATGTAAAAATCTGTTCATTCTGTATAAGTTAAAAAAAACATTCTTCTCTTAATTTTTCCGGAAAGGCCAAAAAATACCTCGTTTGGTAAAAAAAGAAAGATTCCTTCCATACCATGTAGTAAAATTAAAAAAGGGGTAAAAATGACTTTAAATATATATAGAATAATATTAAACATTTTATGAAAACATTTCTCTAAAACATGGACATGGAGGATAAATATATCCCCAGTAAACACTTACAAATAAACAATCTTGGATAAAAATGAGATTGGAAAAGTTATCCCTTGCCTTAGGTCCGATATGATTTGTATATATCATAACCTCATATATAATGATTTAAATAGTGTTAATGATATTTTCCAGAATCATAATTATTTTTATGATAACATTTATGACCATATTTTCATCCATTTGTTAGTAACATTTCATTGTTACTCAAAATTCAGTTATTAACTGCTTTATGTTCTTATGCATGTTTTGTCAAATAAGTTATTATTCCTATTTTTAGGTTATAGTTATATCATTTAAATAATGATATTAGTATAATATATATCATATTTATTCATTAAATTCATTTATATAATTATGGTTTAATGAATATTATGTAGAACGAATCACATCGCATCGTGGATATGGTAAGCCGTACGTACGTACGAGCGACGATATCATTCCCATAATTGTTGAATGGTATTGAGGTGTATGGTGTATAGTATTTCAGAATTAGTATAATGTTATAATAATCATATATACTTATTATTTCCACCATTATACCCATACAAGTAAGGTGGTGGTGAAAAAATAGATTACACCACGGCGTAGAGACGGTAAGCCGCATGTACGCACGCGCGATGAATTCATTTTTCGTTGGATGGATAAAAGGTGAAATAAAGTTATTTAATATTTATAATAACATATCAGTATATGAGTGATACTGATTTTATTAATTTATAATGAAAAAACTAAATAAGAGTAAGTATAAGAAAAAATAAATCTGAAAGAATCAGTAGAAGAGATTACCTCTTCCTTGATGCGCCTCCTTTAAATTTCCTCCTAGGAAACTAGAGTTGGTCTTTTGAGAAGACCATAACCTATAGAATGTAAATAGGTAAGTTTATAATAGAAATGGGAAGGGTTTGGACAATATTTAAGTCTCAAAATGGATTGAATAGAAGAGGGAGGAGGTTCCCTTTTATTATTGAGGTGAGGGGCACTTTTGGAAACCTCAAAAATATTAATTTACAATAAAATCAAAACCCACTTAAAATCCTCCAAAATGTACAGATTTTGAAGATTATATGAGATAGGGTTGTAATAACATTAAAAAATAAATTTTATACAAGTGTTTATATCAATTTAATCATTATCATTTTTGTTAACACTTAGTTATTCCATTTAATTTTAATTGTGGTAATAACATTCTAAATGTTTAATGGTTATAAATATTTACATATATGGTGTTAATTGACCATAAATAGGTAGTTTATAAAATTTTAGATCTTATAATTATAAATTTGTAATTTTTAAATATTTTTTTATATTTTTTAAATAATTTAATAAAATGTTATTTTTAAAAAATATCAATAGTGTCAATTTTGACACTATTCATTTATTTGACTTTAAATAAAATACTCAAAAAAGATAAATTTGAAAAAAAATATTTAATGAAATCCTAACATGTCATATTCACCTATAAAATTCATGGATAACTTCAATTAGTTCATATGATATTTCTTTTAATATTTTTAAAACCATTTATCTGATATTTCTACTAATAAAATAATTTTACATCATTATTGTGTCATCATTAATGATAATTAATTAATATCTAAAAATTCTAAATAAATTAAAATTATGTCTATAATTTAATTATATTTCTAGTTACTATTTATTTTAGAAATTTTATGAAGTTTATCACTAAATTAAAATTATTACACATATAAGATATAAGAGAGTGACATGTTGTCACTTTCTTTGGTTTTAATAATAATTACATCATTTTCATGGAAAAAAGTCCACAAAATGAATCTATTTAGACCCTTAGGTGATATGGGTCAACTTTTATTCATAAAATAGAATTTTGGAAGGTGTTAGGGTAATTTTATAATCTTATTTTTACCCTTAATTACCCGATTTACCTTTAATTATGGTAATAAAAATAATTACCAAAGTTACTATTCATAATGCCCAAAAAAATCAAAGTATCCCATTAACATAATTTGAACCTACTGATTCCAAATATGGAATCCATTTTTCAAAATTCAAAACACAGAAGTTGTAGTAATTAATTTAAAATTAATTCCGTTGTCGAAAAAATGGGTTTTTGTTTAAAAGTTAAAACATTGCAAAAGATTAAAATGTTTTTACATATGAATTCAATTTAAAATTAATGATAATGACTTAAATTGTATTATAATATAAAAATATATTATATTTATACTTTAAAACCATTAAATAATATATTTTAAGCATATAAATTATTTCAATGAGAAAAGTTGTTTTCAATTAAAATTTATCGTATTTTCACTATTCATCAAAATATGAAAGTTATGAGAAAAAATACCAAAAATTAATCCAAGGTAAAATTTTATATCCCACTTCCAAATAATAGGTTTATTTTTTTAAATTAAACTTATAAATGTTTCAAAAACTAGATTTAAAATGAGTGCGCCACCAAAAGGCGGTAAAACTACATTTTTTGAAAAATACTTCTTTTATCCGAAAAATTGATTTTTTTCTCATATTGTGTTATAGAAAATGTGTAGGATGATGGAAAATGATATAAAATTAAAAATTTGGTTAATACTATTATTAATGGCTAGTTTATATCCCATTAAATAATAATATTTTCATAATATATTGTTGTTTAGTGAAACTCAGTATCGCGTACAACACAAGCTATCGAGGAAGGTCACTCTTGCATGTAACAGAAGCCAAGTTAGTGTTTCATGTAGTGTAAGATTCCTTTGGTTCTTCGTATAACATAATCCAAACTTAGTTCATTTATACATTGAATAAAATCTATACTCAGTATTGTGTGAAATGAATTCTACCAAAAGAACTTGAAATTTTGTGCAACACAAGACAAGAATATTGTTGCGTATACCGTAAGGAAATATGGTGTTTCATCTAATGAAACATAATCTTGGTGTAGTGTATAAAACAATAAATCAAATAAATTAAAAAGAATTTATCTCATAAAATCTTGGGGTGTTACATTCTACCCCACTTAAAATGAATTTCTCCCTGGAAATTCATCGGGGTTATAAATGGTTTTCTACTTGAAAGTTTCTTTCATGGAAACCCACATTGTAAAATGGGATACTAAGACATAATTTCAAAAAGGAAATTTAAAAATGTAATGGTTTCCCAAAGTAACTCATCATTGGGTTTTCACACAGGATAACATAAGTGGGAAGTGAAAACATGGATATGGAAGAGAAATCTAACCATCAAGTTCTGATGGATAGTGATAGAGAATAAGGTTTAGAGAAAGTTAACTACCAGAAATCCATAAATTTGCAATGATTTAAGGAACCATCTGATTCATCAGATAAGAGAGTATTAGGATAACATTTTTGGTTTTCAATATCATTTCCTTAAAGTTGAATATTTTTTTCATAAGGAGAAATACTTACTTGATTTCAGTGTAATATCACTGTTGGTCGTTCTGTGAAAAATTTCCACTTCATCTCTTATTTAGAGAAAATAAGTGCAATTTTTCATTCTTTAAGTGTTAGTAGATCATACTATATAATGATATTTCATTCTATCTGTCTCAACAAAAAGGTTAGAGGAAATTATTAAATATGCATAAGTCTACCTATAGTGATATAATACATTAATCTAACAAACTTCAACAAAAATATAAATTACACTATCCATAAATGGATAACATTACAATACTTACAAAAAATAAAAATATAAAACTTTATAATGAGGTGAACTAGATCGACTTAACATTTGTCTCCCATATCTCATTTGGCAGTTCTTGGTTGTCACATTCTAAACATCTGAATACTTTAATCATGTATTCTCTTGAAATATGATAATAACATGAATTACCATAAAACCTTAGTGAAAAAATTAATTATATCAAAATTAACTCTTTCCACACACCAAATATAACAAAAATTATATATACTCAAACCATGATATCACTTTTTCCTTTTATCAGTCATGAGCTCATTAATACTATAAAACATCTTATTTTCTCCTTATCCCTTCATTAAGCACATATCATTTGCTTTCCAAAAATATTTCAATCACTTTTCATGGTTACCAGTACCATATAATTATGGAAAACCACATTATACCAATACATAGATATTCAAATATTCCATAATACTATAAATGAGATTCCAAAACTGTAAAGACCCGAAGCTTGACGTACATGGACATTACATTACTTTTGTGGAATACTTAGTACATAACAAAAACACACACACAAGGATCGTAATAGTTTAGTGTCTTTGGAAACTCTGAATATAACCTTCTAATCGTGGTGAAAGATCTCCAACATCTGCCATAAAGATATTCCTTTTTTTACCTAAAACCTTTCTTTATATCCTGGGGAAAAGAAAACATAAAAGGGTGAGCTCAAATGCTCAGTAAGGGTAAACAAAAGAAATATCAATCACATCATTTTCATAAGAACATAACATTTTGGAAATCATAACCTGCAAAAGAGAGCATAATTTCATAACATGGGATAAATCCTAGTAGTGAAATGAAATCCCAATAATCATAACTTAAAACATGAAACTTTGTGGCATACACACATAATCATAGAGAATCATATCTTATTAGTCAAGACTCATTTTCAAGACTATCTTAGTGGACAAAGTCCCTTTCTGAACCGAGTCACCCTCGTTTCAGTCCTGTTTCACTGAACCGGTATAACCTACCATTCCAGCCATGTCTATCTCATGAGATATAAAATCTTTACCCAATGCATTGGAGGGAGATATAGGTCCCACCCATATCACAATGATACCATTCTTATGTGTGCCACAAAATCATAAATCATACATCATTTCATAACCCATGTAGTAAAAATGGGAATCTTAAACATCGTGACATCATAAAACAATTCATATAAGATAGAGGAATTCATAAAAGTAATTACATCACAACATAATCAAATCAATGTAATAATAGGGATAAAAACAGAACACTTTATTATCTTAGATGGAAAATAATTTTGATAAAACACTTGAACTCCATTCCTGAGGAAAATATCCTTTCTTCTTCAAAAACTTTTTTCCTTTCTTATCATGTCATAAAACTTTAAACTAAAAGAATTTGATTAAAAATAAACTTGAAAACTTTTAAAGGAATATTCTTGGAAATAATGTTTTAAAAATCCATTCATGCCGTATAAGTTAAAAAAACATTCTTCTCGTACTTTTGTCGGAAAAGTCAAAAAGTACCTTGTACAAAAAACGACAAAAGATTCCTTTCATATCTTTTACTAAAAACTCATAGAAGGGTAAAATTGGATATTAACTATTGTAGAAGTATATTAATATCACATATTGAGGAAACATGGATGTGGATGATAAAATACACCCCAGTAAATACCAAAGTACAAACAATCTCGGATAAAAATGAGATTGTGATATTTCCCTTACCTTAGGTCCGATTTGCTTCTTAAGTGTCCGAACCTCCTGTATAACGATTTAAATAATGTCATTGACTTATTAAAGAATCATATTCATTGTTATGATATAATATATGGTTCACTTATGACTTTATATTACCCGTTCTTTTGTAAATTCCATGTTAAAGAGCGTTTTGGGTAAAATCATCTCATTTGTCGTTCGTGTTTTAACTTGTAATTATTCATATGATTACTTAGATAATGATTACTTAATTACAGAATATAAAACATGATTTATATATAATATATATTCAGAATATATATATATATATATAATAGATCAGTAAATGGAAAGAAATACACCGTTCATGGAGACGGTAGACCGTTCGTACGCATGAACGCTGTTTTCGTTTCCTTATTGAGTTGAATGGAATTAAGTAGATGACATACAAATATATACACATAAATACAATAGCTTTATAATGTCATATATTTCATTATTATTGCTTATATATATACTTTATAATCATTCTTAAATGGTTAACATGGAGAATGAATCTCATCGCGTCGTGGAGACGGTAGTCCGTATGTACGCACGAGCGATGATATCATTTCCATAATTATTGAATTGAATTGGAGTGGATGATAAAATATATCAGAATCATTAATATGTTATAATAACTATGTATAGTTATTCTTTACACCATAATACCCATCCATGTAAGGTGTTGGTGGAAAAACAGATTACACCACGGCGTGGAGACGGTATTCCGTACGTACGCACGCGCGGTGATTCCGTTTTCCGTAGGATGGATAGATGGTGAAATAGGGTTGTTTCATACTTATAATAACATATCATTATATGAGTGATACTGATGTTATTACTTCATAATGAAACAACCTTAGAAGAATAAGTGGAATAAGAAATAAATGTGAAATAATTGGTAACGGAAATTACCTCTTCTTTGAAGCGCCTCTTTGAGACCTCCTCTTAGGGTACCAAAATTGGTCTTTGAGGAAGACCAGAACCTATAGGATGTTTCTAGGGAAGTGGAGAAGAGAATTTTGCAGAGGTTGTCCGAGCTTTAAGGCTCAAAGTTGTGTGAGGAAGAGAGGGAGGAGGTTCCCTTTTATAAGGGAGGAGAGGGGTACCTTTAGAATAACAAAAACTATTATTTTATTATAAAGTCAAATTCGGTTTTAAATAGATCCAAATTGATTTATTTCGAAGCTAAAGTGGGGATGGGTCTAAATCCTCTCATACAATAGAATTTAGACAAGTTTAGTTTCCTATTTTAACCTTATCATTTAGATTTAACATTAAGTTAAATAATTTTACTTTTACCGTGTCTTCTTGTGTTCTTACACTATAAGGTTAATAAAATTACTATAACAAGACAAACGAACCCCAAGTTGTTAATTATTAATATATATAACCTTATCTAAGTCATTTGGCCAAACCTTATATTTTTAGGAATAAAATAACAATTAATAATATAATATTTGTTTTAAAAACTATTTTATGTCAATTTTGACACTATTTAGTAATTGATTTTTGTCAAAAATAATAACAGAATGATAAGTTCGAAAAAAGTTAATTAAATCAATAATAACATGTCATATTAACCTAGAAAATTAGTGTAATTCATAAAAAGTATCAAATTATATTTATTTGGGTATTTATAGCATCAATTATGTCAATATTTCATTAATAAGATAATTACTGCATCATCGTTGTGTCATAAATAAATTAAATTATTTAATGTCTAAAAATTAAAAATAAAATACCATTATGTATGAAATCTTTTTATCTTTCTAATTAATATTTATGGTCGAATTTATCTTATGTATAACCCTATATTAAAAGTGATTTACTTATTAAACTTTGATTTTAACTATTTTAACCCTTCTTTAAATAAATTAATAGTAAATGTCCTAATCTAATCCAAGTGGGCCTAAATGGTCATATTTTATTCCTAAGGTTGTTTTTGGTCGAATTACACTTGTCCAATAGAATTAGGACATGTGTTAGGGTAATAATAATATCATTTTTACCCTTAATTACCCTATTTACTTTTAACCATGGTAAAAAAAATTAAAAAGTTACTATTCACCAAAAAATTATTTTCATCTCATTGAACCACATTTTACTTACTGATATCAACCGTGTCTCTCGGATTTTCGAAATTTCACTCACAGAAGCGGTAAAATTAAGTTTTATGAACAATTCAGTTTTTTTAACTACCACTTAGTGGTTTCACTATTCATCAAAAATTGAAAGTTTACAGAAAAATACCAAAAATTAGGCTTAAGCTATATTTGATATTATGAACTCAAAAATGATGTCTATTTTACCAAATTCAAAACATATCAGTTACATTAACTAATTTAAAAATTAATTCTTGTCGTCAAAACAAATAGCGTGTTTTTAAGATATAATAACTATCAAAAGATTGACACTTGTTTATAACTGGTTTAAATGTGAAATTACATCCAATGACCAACATTGTATTAAATTGTAAAAATATATTCTAAATATACTTTAAAACCACTAAAATTAATAATTTATCACTATTAATTATTTCGATTAAAAAAGTTGTTTTTAATTAAAATTTAGTAATTTTCACTATTCATCAGAAAATGAAAGTTATCCGAAAAGTACCAAAATTTCACCCTAAGCTAATTTCGATATTCCGAATCCAAAAATGAAGTCCATTTTGAAAAATAAAATTTATAAAATTTCAAAATGTGGTTATTACTATTCATAACAGCTATTTTTAATAATATTTTAATAGTATATCGTTGTTTAGTGAAACTCGATATTGTGTACTACACACGCTATCGAGGAAGGTCGCGATTGCGTGTAATGAAAGGCAAGTCAAGGATGTGTGTTGTGCAAGCTCCTTTTGGTGTAGCTTACAACACAATAAATTAATGAAATTAAAAAGAATATTTTTCATAAAATCTCGGGGTGTTACATTCTACCCCCCTTAAAATGAATTTCGCCCTCGAAATTCGTCAGGGTTATAAATGGTTTACTATTCGAAAGTTTCTTTAATAGAAACCCACATCGTAAAAAATAATACCAAAACCAATCTTTAAAAACAAAAGTATGAAATGTAACGGTTACCCAAATAAACTAATCACTGGGTTTCCACATAGGTGAAAATATGGATATGGAAGAGAAATCTAACCATCATGTTCTGATGGAGAGTGGTAGAGAACATGGCTATGGAAAAGCTAGCAATAAAAAAGCCATAAATTTGTGACGATCTAAGGTACCATCTGATTCATCAGATATAAGATCACTAAGACAACATTTTTGGTTTTCAAGATCATTTCCCTAAAGTTGATGAAATTGGAATTAGAAGAAATACTTTCGTGATTTTGGTATAGTCTCACCGTTTGTCGTTCTTTGGAAAATTTCCACTTCATCTCTTAAATAAATGAAGTTGAATTTGTCATTCGTGATGTGTTAGCAGATCACGTGATAGAATGATGGGTCATTCCATCTCTTTCAAACAAAAGGTTACCAAAAGTTATAAGTCCATCTTATGGTTAATCGTATATGGTTCCAAAAATGAGCTTATACTTCATATATCATACCACTTAATAAAATAAAACTAGTTTCTACTAACCAGGGACTTCCTGTAGGCCATTGGTAGGTGATAAAGGCCAGTCGCACTTCAGTTGTGGGTTCGATTCCCACAGCCTTGTCCGAAGTGATGGGCTGTCGCCCGTCCTGCAGGTTGTCCTTTTTCTAAAACTATACTACTATAATATCCCATCAATAATATCGAAAAAAAATTCTATCCTTAAACAATACTAAATTATTTCCAACATAATCCATTCCAATATTTAGGCTTATCCATAATACTGCAGTCCACTCTCATAATATAGTGAAAACGATTACCAGAGATTTAATACCATCGTTGATCCCCATATATCATAAGATATCTCTTTTTGGTCACATTCCAAACATTCAAAGGCCTTAATCATGTATTCTCTTGAATACCCATTGAACCTTAGTGAAAACATGAATGCAGTTAAAGGTTAACACCTTCCACATACCAAAATCCTCAAAATTCTATATACTCAAACTATGATATCACTTAGTCCTTATATCAATCATGAGCTCATGAATACTGTCAAACATTTCATTTTCTCCTTATCCCTTCATTATGCGCATATCATCTTTTTTTTCTCCAAAAATATCTCAATCACATTCCATGGTTACCGGTACCATTGAAAACCACAATATACCAATACATAAATATTCCAATATTCCACGATACTATATACAACATTATTTTGGAATCCCATTACATAAACACTTAATCATTCCACCACATCGTTGTCATATTCAACATCGCTAATAGTGATCGCATGTGACTTCCCTTTATCCTTTTCCTTAAGCGGTTGCTCATGTCGATCATCACTAACCCTTGGATTAGGGCATTTATTAGCATAATTCCCCATTTCCTTGCACTTGAAGCATTGAAGTGTTGGTGGTGCGTTCTCTGCAGTCTTTTCTTTATTCCCATCATTAGAAACCCTTTTTCCATTACTTCGACACTCAGCTGCTCGATGACCTTCTTTTCCACACTTAAAACATTTTCTAGTCCCTTTAAGACAATCTCCACCATGCTTCTTTCCACACTTTGAGCATAAGGAAACATTCATCTTCTTTTCACCATTATTCTGAGATTTCTCCTTGAACTCCATCTTTCGTTTCTTGTCAAAACTATGAGATGGATATGTAACACCAACTTCCATTTCTACCTTGATAGAACAACACACAATTTCTTCATAGCTACTGAAGTCTCTTATAGCTAATGCCCTTCGAAGACTTGGTTTTGAGCCACTGAAAAATCGATCAACTTTACTTTCAGGTTGGATGATAATGCCAGATGCGTACCTTGCAAGTCTTGTAAAATTCGCTTCGTATATACCAACAGATTCATCATCCTTCTGCTTCAGCTCAAGAAACTCCTTTTCCATCTTTGTTTGAAGAATACGAGGGAAGTACTTACTGAAAAACAAGTTCTTGAACTCGTCCCATTCCATGGACTCAATTTCATCTCTTGGCCTCATATTCTTGATAAGATTCCACCATTGATCAGCTTCACCTTCCAAACGATATACTGCTAAGATGACTTTATCATGATCAGAACATTGAAGAACTGAAAATATATTTTCAGTGGTACTGATCCATTGTTCAGCAACAAGTGGATCAGAAGACCCACTGAAAGAAGGTGGACGTTGCCTCATGAAGGACTCAATAGAATATTGTTCCCTTCTCTGCTCATTTGGAATTCCAGAATGATTCATAGCTTGTGTAAGTATAGAAATAAGATTTTTCACTCCATATCCCATAACATTTGTTTGTTCAGGAGGAAAATCATTGCATTGTCCATTGCATTGATCAACACGGTTCCTTCGGGTTCCAGCCATTGTCTAAAACCCAAAAAGAATAGTGTGAGAGGCAAAAATAATGCTAGGGAAAACAACATAATAAAAGAGGGAGTACCCTTAATATATAACATCTTAGGTTAAATTCTAAGATCTTTAGCGCAATTCTAGGACTATAACCTATACGTATACTTAACCTTAGAGACATCCCTAGACATACCTTAGAAATATCTCTAGGGATCTCACTAATGTTTTCGCATCCTAGTTTCCAAAGGTTGACTAAACCTTTCCTCTGATACCAACTGTAAAGACCCGAAGCTTGACGTACATGGACATTACATTACTTTTGCGGAATACTTAGTACATAACAAAAACACACACACAAGGATCGTAACAGTTTAGTGTCTTTGGAAACTCGGAATATAATCTTCTAATCGTGGGGAAAGATCTCCAACATCTCCTATAAAGATCTTCCTTTTTTTACCTAAAACCTTTATTTATATCCTAGGGAAAAGAAAACATAAAAGGGTGAGCTCAAATGCTCAGTAAGAGTAAACAAAAGAAATATCAATCACATCATTTTCATAAGAACATAACATTTTGGAAATCATAACCTGCAAAAGAGAGCATAATTTCATAACATGGGATAAATCCTAGTAGTGAAATGAAATCCCAATAATCATAACTTAAAACATGAAACTTTGTGGCATACACACATAATCATAGAGAATCATATCTTATTAGTCAAGACTCATTGTCAAGACTATCTTAGTGGACAAAGTCCCTTTCTGAACCGAGTCACCCTCGTTTCAGTCCTGTTTCACTGAACCGGTATAACCTACCATTCCAGCCATGTCTATCTCATGAGATATAAAATCTTTACCCAATACATTGGAGGGAGATATAGGTCCCACCCATCTCATAATTATACCATTCTTATGTGTGCCACAAAATCATAAATCATACATCATTTCATAACCCATGTAGTAAAAATGGGAATCTTAAACATCGTGACATCATAAAACAATTCATATAAGATAGAGGAATTCATAAAAATAATTCCATCACAACATAATCAAATCAATGTAATAATAGGGATAAAAACAGAACACTTTATTATCTTAGATGGAAAATAATTTTGATAAAACACTTGAACTCCATTCTTGAGGAAAATATCCTTTCTTCTTCAAAAACTTTTTTCATTTCTTATCATGTCATAAAACTTTAAACTAAAAGAAGTTGATTAAAAATAAACTTGAAAACTTGTAAAGGAAGCTTCTTGGAAATAATGTTTTAAAAATACATTCATGCCGTATAAGTTAAAAAAACATTCTTCTCGTACTTTTGTCGGAAAAGTCAAAAAGTACCTCGTACAAAAAACGAAAAAAGATTCCTTTCATATCTTTTACTAAAAACTCATAGAAGGGTAAAATTGGATATTAACTATTGTAGAAGTATATTAATATCACATATTGAGGAAACATGGATGTGGATGATAAAATACACCCCAGTAAATACCAAAGTACAAAACAATCTCAGATAAAAATGAGATTGTGATATTTCCCTTACCTTAGGTCTGATTTGCTTCGTAAGTGTCCGAACCTCCTGTATAACGATTTAAATAATGTCATTGACTTATTAAAGAATCATATTCATTGTTATGATATAATATATGGTTCACTTATGACTTTATATTACCCGTTCTTTTGTAAATTCCATGTTAAAGAGCGTTTTGGGTAAAATCATCTCATTTGTCGTTCGTGTTTTAACTTGTAATTATTCATATGATTACTTAGATAATGATTACTTAATTACAGAATATAAAACATGATTTATATATAATATATATTCAGAATATATATATATATATATATATAATAGATCAGTAAATGGAAAGAAATACACCGTTCATGGAGACGGTAGACCGTTCGTACGCATGAACGCTGTTTTCGTTTCCTTATTGAGTTGAATGGAATTAAGTAGATGACATACAAATATATACACATAAATACAGTAGCTTTATAATGTCATATATTTCATTATTATTTCTTATATATATACTTTATAATCATTCTTAAATGGTTAACATGGAGAATGAATCTCATCGCGTCATGGAGACGGTAGTCCGTATGTACGCACGAGCGATGATATCATTTCCATAATTATTGAATTGAATTGGAGTGGATGATAAAATATATCAGAATCATTAATATGTTATAATAACTATGTATAGTTATTCTTTACACCATAATACCCATCCATGTAAGGTGTTGGTGGAAAAACAGATTACACCACGGCGTGGAGACGGTATTCCGTACGTACGCACGCGCGGTGATTCCGTTTTCCGTAGGATGGATAGATGGTGAAATAGGGTTGTTTCATACTTATAATAACATATCATTATATGAGTGATACTGATGTTATTACTTCATAATGAAACAACCTTAGAAGAATAAGTGGAATAAGAAATAAATGTGAAATAATTGGTAACGGAAATTACCTCTTCTTTGAAGCGCCTCTTTGAGACCTCCTCTTAGGGTACCAAAATTGGTCTTTGAGGAAGACCAGAACCTATAGGATGTTTCTAGGGAAGTGGAGAAGAGAATTTGGCAGAGGTTGTCCGAGCTTTAAGGCTCAAAGTTGTGTGAGGAAGAGAGGGAGGAGGTTCCCTTTTATAAGGGAGGAGAGGGGTACCTTTAGAATAACAAAAACTATTATTTTATTATAAAGTCAAATTCGGTTTTAAATAGATCCAAATTGATTTATTTCGAAGCTAAAGTGGGGATGGGTCTAAATCCTCTCATCCAATAGAATTTAGACAAGTTTAGTTTCCTATTTTAACCTTATCATTTAGATTTAACATTAAGTTAAATAATTTTACTTTTACCGTGTCTTCTTGTGTTCTTACACTATAAGGTTAATAAAATTACTATAACAAGACAAACGAACCCCAAGTTGTTAATTATTAATATATATAACCTTATCTAAGTCATTTGGCCAAACCTTATATTTTTAGGAATAAAATAACAATTAATAATATAATATTTGTTTTAAAAACTATTTTATGTCAATTTTGACACTATTTAGTAATTGATTTTTGTAAAAATAATAACAGAATGATAAGTTCGAAAAAAGTTAATTAAATCAATAATAACATGTCATATTAACCTAGAAAATTAGTGTAATTCATAAAAAGTATCAAATTATATTTATTTGGGTATTTATAGCATCAATTATGTCAATATTTCATTAATAAGATAATTACTGCATCATCGTTGTGTCATAAATAAATTAAATTATTTAATGTCTAAAAATTAAAAATAAAATACCATTATGTATGAAATCTTTTTATCTTTCTAATTAATATTTATGGTCGAATTTATCTTATGTATAACCCTATATTAAAAGTGATTTACTTATTAAACTTTGATTTTAACTATTTTAACCCTTCTTTAAATAAATTAATAGTAAATGTCCTAATCTAATCCAAGTGGGCCTAAATGGTCATATTTTATTCCTAAGGTTGTTTTTGGTCGAATTACACTTGTCCAATAGAATTAGGACATGTGTTAGGGTAATAATAATATCATTTTTACCCTTAATTACCCTATTTACTTTTAACCGTGGTAAAAAAAAGTAAAAAGTTACTATTCACCAAAAAATTATTTTCATCTCATTGAACCACATTTTACTTACTGACATCAACCGTGTCTCTCGGATTTTCGAAATTCCACTCACAGAAGCGGTAAAATTAAGTTTTATGAACAATTCTGTTTTTTTTAACTACCACTTAGTGGTTTCACTATTCATCAAAAATTGAAAGTTTACAAAAAAATACCAAAAATTAAGCCTAAGCTATATTTGATATTATGAACTCAAAAATGATGTCTATTTTACCAAATTCAAAACATATCAGTTACATTAACTAATTTAAAAATTAATTCCCGTCGTCAAAACAAATAGCGTGTTTTTAAGATATAATAACTATCAAAAGATTGACACTTGTTTATAACTGGTTTAAATGTGAAATTACATCCAATGACCAAAATTGTATTAAATTGTAAAAATATATTCTAAATATACTTTAAAACCACTCAAATTAAGAATTTATCACTATTAATTATTTTGATTAAAAAAGTTGTTTTTAATTAAAATTTAGTAATTTTCACTATTCATCAGAAAATGAAAGTTATCCGAAAAGTACCAAAATTTCACCCTAAGCTAATTTCGATATTCCGAATCCAAAAATGAAGTCCATTTTGAAAAATAAAATTTATAAAATTTCAAAAAATGGTTATTACTATTCATAACGGCTATTTTTAATAATATTTTAATAGTATATCGTTGTTTAGTGAAACTCGGTATTGCGTACTACACACGCTATCGAGGAAGGTCGTGATTGCGTGTAATGAAAGGCAAGTCAAGGATGTGTGTTGTGCAAGCTCCTTTTGGTGTAGCGTACAACACAAGACATTAATGAAATTAAAAAGAATATTTTTCATAAAATCTCGGGGTGTTACAACAACACTATTTTGAAATCCCATTACATAAACACTTAATCATTACACCACTTCATTGTCATACTCAAAATCCCTAATAGTGATCTCATGTGACCTCCCTTTGTATTTTTTACTTAATAGGTTGTTTATGTTGATCATCATTAACCCTTAGATTAGGTAATTGGTTATTATAATGCCCCATTGCCTTGCACTTATAGCATTGAAGTGTTGGTGGTGCGTTCTCTATAGTCTTTTCTCCATTCACATCATTAGCAACCTTTTTCCCATTACTTTGGCACTCAAATGCTCGATGAACTTCTTTTCCACACTTGAAACATTTTCTAGTCCCTTTAAGACAATATCCACCATGCTTCTTTCCTCACTTTGAGCATAAGGAAACATTTAACTTCTTTTCACTATTGTTTTGAGATTTTCCCTTGAACTCCATCTTTCGTTTCTTATCAAAACCATGATATGGATATGTAACACCAACTTAAAATTATACCTTGATAGAAAAATGCACAATCTCTTCATAGATATTGAAGTCTATTATAGCTAATTCCCTTAGAATAATTGGTTTTAATCCACTGAAGAATCAATCAACTTTACTTTCAGGTTGGATGATAAAGCCAGAAGCATACCTTGCAAGTCTTGTAAAATTCACCTCATATATACCAACATATTCATCATCCTTTTACTTAAGATAAAGGAACTCCTTTTCCATATTTCTTCGAAGAATAAGAGGGAAGTAATTATTGAAAAATATATTCTTTAACTTATCCCATTCCATGGATTCAATTTCATCTTACTGCCTTGTATTCCTAATTAGAGTCCACCACTGGTCTGCTTCACCTTCTAAATTATAGACAACCAAAATGACCTTTTTATGTTCCGAATAGTGAAGGATATAAAATAGTTTTTCAATGGTACTGATCAATTGTTCAGCAACAAGTGGATCAGAAAACCCACTGAAAGAAGGTGGACATTTCCTCATGAAGGACTCAATAGAATGTTGTTCCCTTCTCTGCTCATTTGAGAGTCCAGAATGATTCATAGCTTGTGTAAGTATAGAAATAATAATTTTCATTCCATCTCCCATAACATTTGGTTATTCAGGAGGAAAATCATTAAATTTCCCAATTCATTGATCATTAACATGGTTCCTTCGGGTTCGTGCCATCATCTAAAACCCAAAAAGAATAGTGTGAGAGGAAAAAATCATACTAGGAAAACAACATTGTCAAGGGGGATTACTTTAAATATTTAACATATTAGGTTTAATAATGGGTTATTCATGATCATTATCTTAATTATCAGACTATAACATATACTTATACTTAACCTTAGGTACATCCCTAGACATACCTTAGCAATATCTCTAGGGATCTCACTAAATTTTTCGCATCCTAGTTTCCAAAGGTTGACTAAAACTTTGCTCTAATACCAACTGTAGAGACCAAAACTTGATGTAAATGGAAATTACATTACTTTTTCAGAATACTTAATACATGAAAAAAACAGACACCCAAAGACCGTATTAGTTTAGTGTCTTTGGAAATTTGGAACATAATCTTATAACTTGGTGAAAGATCTTCAACATCTCCCATAAAGAAATTTTCATTTTTGTTTTCCCATCTAAAAACTTAATATATATCATGGGGAAAAGAAAACATAAAAAGGGTGAGATAAAATTCTTATTAAGGGTAAACATGGAGATCATAAAACAAACCATAAACATTTGAACATAAAAACATGAACATAGATTTTAAACAATCAAAATCTTGAGTCATGAAATAAAACTTGGTAGTACGTAAGGCATAGATCATAAAGGGATGTTAACCATGATAGGATAACATTGGAATAAACATGTAATTGTGGAAAACTAATAAGTATATAACATGATTTCCATAGTAGCCAAGGCATTTCTTCCAAGATCATCATAGTTGATAAATTCCATTACTGAACCGGGTTTACTTGCCATTCCAGCCATGTATTACTGAACCAGATTTACTTGCCATTCCAGCAATGTATTATTGAACCATATTTACTTTACATTCCAGTAATGTCTATCTCATGAGATATAAATATTTACCCAATTCATTGGAGGAAGATATAGATCCCACCCATCTCATAATGAAATCATTCTTACATGTGCCACAAAAATATAAACCTTTCATCATATCATAACCCAAAAAATAGAATGAGTTTCTTAAAAATCATTACATCATAACATAATCCATGTAAAATAAATGGATTTGATAAAAATAATTCAATCATAAACACAATCAAATCAATGTAATAATAGGGAAATAAATATAACCCTATGTCATCTTATATGAGAAATAATTTTGATAAAACACTTGAACTTAATTCCTGAGGAAAATATCCTCTGTTCTTCAAAAACATTTTCTTTTCTCAAAATGCCGAGCAATTTTAAAAGAAAATAATTTATTTGAAAATACACTTGAAAATTTGTAGAGTAATCTTCATGTAAATAAGGCATTATGAAGATGTAAAAATCAATTCATTTTTTATAAGTTAAAAAAACATTCTTCTCGTACTTTTGCCGAAAAAGTTAAAAAGTACCTCGTTTGGTAAAAAAAAATATTCCTTCCATACCACATAGTAAAAGTCAAATGGGGTAAAAATGAATTTAAATATAAATATAATAATAGTAAACATTTTATTAAAACATTTCTAGAAAACATGGACAATGATGATAAATATATCCCCAGTAAACACTTACGAATAAACAATCTCGGATAAAAACAAGATTGGAAAAGTTATCCCTTACCTTAGGTCTGATATGATTTGTATATATCTGAATCTACTATATAATGATTTAAATAGTGTTACTAATTTATTACAAAATCATAATAATTTTTATGATAACATTTATGACCATATTTTCATCCGTTTTCTAGTAACATTTCATTGTTACTCGTTATTCCGGTATTAACTGTTTTATGTTCTTATGTATGTTTTATCAAATAAGTTCTTATTACTATTTTTAGGTTATAGCTATATCATTTAAATCATGATATTAGTATAATACATATCATATTTATTCATTCAATTCATTTATAAAATCATGTCTTAATGAAGATTATGTAGAACGAATCACATCGCATCGTGGAGACGGTAAACCGTACGTTTGCACGAGCGACAATATCATTCCCATAATTATTGAATGGTATTAAAGTGGATGGTGTATAATATTTCATAATTAGTATAATATTATAATAATCATATATACTTATTATTTCCACCATTATACCCATCCAAGTAAGGTGGTGGTGAAAAAACAAATTACACCACGACGTGGAGACGGTAAGCTGTATGTACGCACGCGCGATGATTTCATTTTTTATAGGATGAATAGAAGGAGAAATAGATTTATTTAATATTTATAATAACATATAAGTATATGAGTGATAATGATGTTATTACTTTATAATTAAACAACTAAATAATAATAAGTATAAGAAGAAATAAATTTGTAATAATTAGTAGAAGAGATTACCTCTTCCTCGACGTGCCTCCTTTAAATTTCCTCTTAGGGCATTAGAGTTGGTATTTTGAGAAGACTAGAACCTATATAATGTAACTATGAAAGTTTAGAAGAGAAATATTCAGGTTTCTGATGATATTTAAAGCTAAAAATGGAGTGAATAGGAGAGGGAGGAGGTGCCCTTTTATAATTTAGGTGATGGTCACTTTTGGAAACCTCAAAAATATTAATTTATAATAAAATCAAACCCCACTTAAAATCCTCATAAATGTCCCAATTTCAAAGATTATATGATATAGGGTTGTAATCCCATTAACCAATAAATTTTATACAAGTGTTTATGTCAATTTAAGCATTATCATTTTAGTTAACACTTAGTTATTCTATTTAATTTTAATTGTGATAATAACACTCTAAATGTTTAATGGTTATATATATTTACATATATGGTGTTAATTGACCATAAATTGGTATTTTATGACATTTTAGATCTTATAATTATTAATTTATAATTTTTAAATATTTTTTTATGATTTTTAAATAATTTAATAAAATTTTATTTTTAAAAAATATCAATACTGTCAATTTTGACACTGTTCATTTATTTGACTTTAAATAAAATCCTCACAAAATATAAATTCAAAAAAAAAATATTTAATACAATCCTAAAATGTAATAGTTACCTAGAAAATTCGTATAACACTTCAATTAGTTCATATGATATTTCTTTTAGTATTTTTAAAACTATTTATTTGATATTTCTATTAATAAAATAATTTTGACATCACTATTGTGTCATCATTAATGATAATTAATTAATCTATAAAAATTATAAATGCATTAAAATGATGTAGATAATTTAATTATATTTATAGTGACTATTTAATTTCTAAGTTTTATGAATTTTATCCCTAAATTAAAATTATTACACTTATGATATATAAGAGAGTGCCATGTTGTCACTTTCTTTGGTTTTAATAATAATTACATCATTTTCATGGAAAAAAGTTCATAAAATGAATCTATTCTGACCCTTAGATGATATGGGTCGACTTTTATTCATCCAATAGAATTTTATCAGGTGTTAGGGTAATTTTATAATCTTATTTTTACCCTTAATTACCCAATTTATCTTTAACTATGGTAATAAAAATAATTACCAAAGTTGCTATTCATAATGCCCAAAAAATAAAATTAGCCCATTAAAATAATTTGGACCTAATTATTCCAAATATGGAATCCAATTTTCAAAATTCAAAACACACAAGTTTTAGTAATTAATTTAAATTTAATCCCGTTGACGAAAAAATACAGGTTTTTGTTTAAAAGTTAAAACATTGCAAAAGATTGAAATGTTTTTACATATGAATTCAATGTAAAATTAATGAAAATAACTTAAATTGTATTAAAATATAAAAATATATTATATTTATACTTTAAAACCATTAAATAATATATTTTAACCATATAAATTATTTTGATGAAAAAAGTTGTTTTCAATTAAAATTTTGCGTATTTTCACTATTCATCAAAATATGAAAGTTATCAGAAAAATATCAAAAATTCATCTAATGTAATTTTTTTTATCCCTCTTCCAAATAAGAGGTTTATTTTGTAAAATTAAACTTATAAACATGTCAAAAACTATATTTAAAATGGGTGCTCCACCAAAAGGCGGTAAAACTACATTTTTTGAAAAATACTTCTTTTATCTGAAAAATTGATTTTTTTCTCATATTGTGTTCTAGAAAATGTGTAGGATGAAGTAAAATGATATAAAATTAAAAATTTAGTTAATAAAATTCATAATGGATAGTTTATATCCCATTAAATAATAATATTTTAATAATTTATCATTTTTTGGTGAAACTCGGTATCACGTACAATACAATCTATCGAGGAAGGTTGCTTTTGCGTGTAATGGAAGCCAAGTCAGTGTTGCGTGTAGTGTAAGATCCATTTAGTGCTCCGTATAACATAATACAAACTTAGTTCATTTATAAATTGAATAAAATCTATATTCAGTGTTGTGTGAAATGAATTCTATCAAAAGAACTTGAAATTGTGTGCAACACAAGCCAAGAATATTGTTGCGTATACCGTAAGCTAATACGGTGTTGCGTATAGCGCAAACTAATATTGGTGTAACGTATAACATAAGATATTAAAGAAATAAAAAAGAATATATCTCATAAAATTTTGGGGTGTTACAAATGGTATTTTAACCAATAACAATTTAATGGTTTTGTGATGGTTAACTTTTTAATGACCATGTTCTTTATCACTCTCCATCAGAACTTGATGGTTAGATTTCTCTTCCATGTCCAGGTTATCACTTCCCACTAGTATTATCCTATTCTAAAGCCTAATTTTATGGTGAAATTATTATTTCAATTTCCCTCTTATTAATAGGAGGTATTATTAATTCTATTTTTGATGTGGGTTTTCCAAAAAGGAATTTTAATGTATCAACTTCTGATTTTTTTCATGGTGTAATTTCAAATTTTGATGACAAAATTTTTAATAGAGGGGAGAATGTAACAATCCAAAATTTTATCAATGGAATTTCCAATCTTATAATTATGTCATAGAGTATAAATTGCATAAAAATCACATAGATAACATAATAAAAATTTTATAAATAAATAATGAATGAAATAAGAGGTATTTCTAGAAATTAAGAAACCTATACCGATGGAATAGTAACTTGACCTTTGGAATAGTAATATGACCCTTAAGTAAAGTAATCCGGACAATAGAATAGTAACATCACTTATGAATGTATAAATATTTTTTTTATCTTATAAATTAAAATATAATATATTTATATCTTGGTATAAGTAATTAAATGTTTTAAAAATGATAAATTTAGTGTCGATATTTTTGTAAAATGTAAGTGTTTATTTACAATTTTGTAATTAATATATTTTTTTAAAATAAAATTTATTTTCATAAAATATATTCATGAATTAATATTTTTTTGTATTATGATTATAAGATAATTTTATGAGACCTTAATTAATTTCTCAAACCATTATAAAAATGAGTTATAATTTTAAAATATGTATTTCTCAAATAAATGATGATTTTAATTAAAAATTAAATTTATCATATTTAGAAAATTATTTTCATAAAATCGAGTCTATTTTTGAATTAAACACATCAAAAAATAGTTTGGGTTATTTTTTGGGTTTTTTCTAAAATAGTTGATTTTTTAGTGAATAGTGAAATACAGTAATTTACAACATATATACATTATAAGTTAAATACACTATTCCTTGAGTTATAACTAATGTGAGCACCATAATATCAAACTATACTTCTCTATTTACTATATTTAGTCATGGAATCATCTTTATTTCTTTTCTTGATCCAAAATAATAAACTAATGAATAAAATAATCAAAAAACACCCCTCCCCTCCACTATAAATACCACCCTTCACCACCTCTTCTCCTCACACCTATTAATCCTTGAATATTGTACAATTTTTTCCCAATAATATTATTAATCATCTTTCCCACATACATGAGGTTTTTTTCTCAATAAAATACCAAATCTAATTTCCCTAAGGAGGTTATCAAGGAGAAGAATTAAAGAGGTGAAATCCTCTTTCACTTTCTTTATTTTATTTTCACTTTCTTTTCTTTTCTTATAATCTCCTTACCTCCTATGTACAAACATTCATGATAAATAAAATATATTATATATACAATAATGTTATTATGTGAATGTAAAATCCATCATCAATTCTCTTATCCTCTTCTTTTTTTGTTTCTAAAAATGAAATCATCGTCCCTGAGGTGCCGATTTACCGCCTTCATAGACGATGTGTTTTCATTTTTCAAATTCCACCTTCAAGGATGGTCATAAAACCATTTTTAGGGTTAAAAAATAATGTAATATATTTATCACAAATTATTTAATATTATGGAACCAATGAATATACATAATATTAATTAATAAAATAAAATTAATGCATGATGATTGAAAAAATGCCAAAATAATCCAAACAGTTATCATTAATGTTTTATCTATAGAATCATCCTCATATCTAGGAAAAAATGATATATAATACCATTAAATATTATTTAAGTTCATTAATAACATATAATTTCAATTCTGGATAACTATTCTCATTTCATATGATCTTTCGTACATGTATACAAGTGAACTAATCATGAAAACCTAGGAAACAAACACTTCTTCATGAAAACATTGAATCTTATAACTCATCAAAAAGACCATAAATGAACTTAATAAAATTATAATAAATCAAATACATGTTTAATAGGTTCTTAATTAAATTATTGATGAATCTAATTTCATTATACAGGACGTTAAATACAAGTAAAAAATGCTTTTGGATATAAGGTAAGGGATTCTATCCAAACTTCCATTTTTCATCCTGGTTATGATTCCTCTCTCTCTAACCCAATGTAAATATTCTTTATTTTTATATAAATCTTATATATTATGTGTATATTTTCCAAACCCTTCTATCTAGATTATTTTATCTTCTCTTTGATGAAAAAATACATATTTTTATGGTTCCCTTTTCAATTCTTCCCGTTAAGAAAGCCCGATTAAATGGAATAATTTCTTACCCATTTTCAAGTACCATACACAATCTATTTTAAGACACCATTATTTTTATAAAATAAATATTTTTTTCATTAAAAACTATCTTTTTTCATTTTTGGTTTTATAAATAAATTATGACCTTTTCTATTTTAAAGACTCTTATATTTTCTCTTAAACCTCACTGAAGTGTCCCAATTCAAAAGACTCTTAAAAACTATTTTTACATGTCTCACATAATTTATGCCTCAAACATAATTTCATTGTCATTCCGTTTTCTTTTCTTGTAAATACATTTTTACAATGGTATATATACAAGTGATAACATCACTAAGGATCAATAAGTTTATTAGTCTTGAAGGAACTAGATACATACATGGTTCCCTTATTAAATTGGTAAAAATAGTACATAACAAAAGAAAATAAACTGTTTCTTTTTTACTTATTCAAATATTTCATCTTCATAACCTGATGAAGGAAAAAAAAATAAAAGGCTGAGCACAAACACTCAGTAAGGGATATATGAAACAATAATAAGTGAAGTAAAATCAATAAGGCATAGACATTATTCCAAGGTAAATTATCTAAAAAAACATATTCCATCAATAAAATGAGAATGAAAATGAATCCATAGATTTTTTCATAGTGAAAATCTCATGGAAAGTAATAACTAAATACTTAATGAAGAAGATTATTATTTATTAGATGTCATATATCTAGAACATGAACCATTATACCATCAAGACAGTTTAAGTATGGGGGTAAAAACCCATTTGATTCTTCTTAGAAACAAACATGAAGGGTTTTTTGCTAACTATTTTGTTTCATGAGACCTATCAATGCATCGAGGGGATATATAATACCAGGACCCACTCTTAATTGAAAGTATAAATCATTCTTCATACACAGATTCAATTTAATAAAAAAATTCAAGGAAAACACCATATGTAAAAATGGTATATAGATAAGACAATAATTATACCCATGATACAAAAAATACGAGTCTTTAATGAAATTTTTATTGAATGATTATCATAAATAAACAGGAAGTATACATGTACCACACACAAGGAATACGTGGAGAAAAAAGTATAACTAAAGGGAATATCATAATGAAGTCCATAAAAGAATATATTTAAATCAAACTTGTACATTCATAAGGTAAAATAATCATATATGATGATAAATGATATCCAACTAACTAGAAAACATTTAAAAATAGTGTTTAATAAAATTTATAAATGATCCACTTTATTGCGATTTGAGGGAAAATATTAAAGATTATTTAAAATGGAAAAGGCATAATTGTTTGTATAAAACCAGAAATGAGCCACTTTAGTGTGGTTTAAGGGAAAATATTAAAGATTCTTTAAAATGGAAAAGACATAATTGTTTTTATAAAACTAGAAATGAACCAAGATTTTTTTTCATGATAAAATGAGTGATTTTAGAAAACATAATGGAATATTAAAATATATTATGGATGGTACTTGAAAATATGTTAGAAATTGGGAATTTCCCTTTAAACGAGCTTGGTTATCGGGAAGAATTGAGAAGAAACCTTATAAAAACATGAATTTCCCAATCAAAAGGATGAATTGATCTGGTTACATATGTTTGGAATATATAAACATAATTTATAATAATTTTTTAAAAGTAAATAAGAATTACATTGGGTTAAAGAGAGATGAACCATAACCCGAAGAAAAAATGGGGGTTCAGAGAGAATCCCTTACCTTATGTCCGAATGTGTTCTGCACTTGATCTTAATGTAATGGATAATCAGATTAAATCCCTTAATTAATTAATTAATTAAGAAAATTTTATACATTTATTTGATTTATTATAATTTTATTAAGTTCATTTATGGCCTTTTTTATGAGTTATAAGATACAATTTATCATTCGGTAGTGTTCGTTTCCTTGGTTTCCCTGACTGGTTTACTTGTATACATGTATAAAAAATCATGTAAAATGAGAATAATTGTCCAAAATTGAAATTATATGTTATTAATTAAATTAAAAAATATCAAATGGTAATATATTTCATTTGGTTCTATGGTATGAGGAAGAATCATTAGATAAAATATTAGTGATAATCATTTAGATGATTTTTTGCATTTTTTCGATCATCACAAACTAATTTTGTTTTATTAATTAATATTATCTATATATACTATTTAAAAAACTTTAAATAAAATTTAATACATATTTTATAATATTTTTTAACCATAAAAATGGTTTATCATCATCCTTGAAACCAGAATTTAAAAATGAAAACACGTTGTCCATGAAGGTGGTAAATCAGCACCTCACGGAAAATGTTTTCATTTTTTGAAAAAAAGTAAAATGAGAAGAGTATTGATGGTAGATTTTCCATTAACATAATAAAATTATAGTATATATAATATACTGGAGTAATCATGCATGTTTGGATAGAGGAGGTTAAGAGAGTATAAAAAAAGAAAAGAAAGTGAAAAGAAAATAAAGAAAGCAGAAGATGATTTTACCTCTTGAATTATTCTCCTTGAGAACCTCCTTAGGGAAATTGGTTTATGTATTTTTTTGAGACCGAAACCTTCTGGACATGGGGAATAGTCTTTGGAAGATTATTGGGTAGAAATTGGACAAGATTCAAGGCTTAATAGGTGTGAGGACAAGAGGTGGCGAGGGGTGGTATTTATAGCAGAGGAGAGGGGTGTTTTTTTGATTATTTTATCCGTTAGTTTATTATTTTGGCTCAAGAAAAGCAATAATGATGATTCCATGACTAAATAAAATAAATAAAGAAGGATATTTCAATATTATGGTACTTAAAACAATGATTAATCTAGGAATAATGTATTTAATGTACACTGTATATATACCATAAGTTACCATATTTTACTATTCATCAGAAATTCAACTATTTTATAAAAATATAAATAATTAAACCTAACCATTTTTTGATATTTACTATTAAAAAATGCACTCCACTTTATGAAAATAATTTTATAAATATGAGAAATTTAATTTTTAATTAAAATCATCATTTACTTGGAAAATACCAATTTTAAAATTATAACTTATTTTATAACACTTTGAAAAATTAATTAAGGTCTCATAAAATTATCTTATTATCCGAAGGAAATAAAATATTAATTTTTGAATACATTTTATGAAAATAATTTTTCTTTTAAATCATTATATCAATTATAAAATTGAAAATAAAAATTTATGTTTAATAAAAATATCAATAATTAATTAATAATTTCTAAAACATTTATTTACTTATACTATAATATAATTATATCATATTACCATTTATAAGATTCTTAAATTATATGTATACTTTCATAGTTGAGGTTAATATTCTAATGGTTATATTACTATTAAAACAGCTAAGTTACTATTTAATAGTATATTACTATTCATTTAAGCTCGGTGGTGTGTGAAACATAAGATATTTATTTAAGAAGATACATACCATAAAATCTTGGGGTGTCACATTATTCTCTCCTCCAGAAATTTCATCCTTGAAATTTTCATGAATATTTCATTCTAAACAGATGAGGGTGATTCTTCTTCATATAATATTCAGGTTCCCATGTTGCTTCTTCCATTTTATGGTTTCTCCAAAGAACCTTTACCAATCGAGTCATCCGATTTCTCAATACTTTCTATCTTGTGTAAAGAATATTGATAGGATCTTCACAGTAAGACAAATCAGGTTCTAGTTCTTTTTTTCATAGGTGAGTACATGTGTTGGGTTTGGGATGTACTTCTTTAACAATGATATGTGTAGCACATCATGAAATTTAGTGAAACTTGGTGGAATTGCTAATCGGTATGCTATATATACAACTCTTTCTAGAATTTCAAATGGTCTAATGTATATAGGGTTCAATTTCTATTTCTTACTAAACCTAAAGAAACCCTTCTATAGAGATATTTTCAGAAGGACATGATATCCCACTTGAAATTCTAAATCCCTTCTCCAATTTTTAGTATAACTCTTTTGTCTACTTTGAGATTCTTTAATATATGCCTGAATAGACTTTACCATTTTCATTGTCTCTTCAATAAGTTCTGGGCCTAAAAGTTTCCTCTCAACAACTTTCTAAAAGTTGGAGTTCAACATCTAAAGGTACCAGGGTGCTCAATGAAAGCTGGTGGGCCAGAGATTTGAAAAAAATTCATCGTCAGGGTGATGGAACTTGTAACCTCTGAAGTCTGAGCCCCAGTATAGTCTTGAGGATATTGTGTAAATTAAAATAGAACAAAAAATTAAAACTAAAAACATACCTTTTACAGATCTGAAGCTACTCTTGAATGCAACTCATCACTGACGATTGTTGCTTAAATTACACATAGAATAATTCCACTATATCATCAACATGTGCTTTAAAAATCCATTGGAGCATTGATCATCAAATTTCGGGTGCTGGCACAGAGATCCGACAACACCTTCAATGCCTTGTCGATCACTACATCAACATAATTTTGATGCATGGAGAAGTACTCAATCTGAACACCTAGATTGAGAGTTACTCTATCTAGAAAGAAGGTAGTGAGAGAGGCTCTGGATTTCTTATAGTGAATAGTACATAGTGAGAACCTCCCTCCTCCTATAAATAGTGGATGTTCAAAATACCCAGATGATTTCCCCAACACCCATTTATTTAACGTCTACTAAGTAAATAACTATGATGACCTAAACTGTATCAATATTATTTATTATTTTATCACTCACCTATAATATATATAAAATATATTAAGTGATAAACTTGAGTCATTTAATTTGACTTGTAATTCCTGTTTTATATTAAACAAACCCAGAATGTTAAAATAATATTCGTTCGATTAATATTTTCTTGTATTTACTTAACTTGTAAATAATTTAAATAAATTCAACCCAATTATTTATAACTTTAATAATAATTAATTTATTTATTTATAAGTGATTGATAACCTGGAAAACACTCAGACCCCGTGGTAGGCCCCACCATGTACAATATACCTATTCAACTAAATAGGACAGATTCTTGAATATGCTATTATGTGTGACCCTCTAGGACCTTATCTCGATAGCAGTGAATAATATTGATTGACCAAGAGAAGAGTCTAGAAACACATCAAGTACCCTAAAGAGATAATGATTGTCATAGAAATGATAACCAACCTATGAACACTTACTATATATTATAATCTCTTTGTCTTTAAATATCTCATAAAGTAGGATGCACACTTGTGTCATCACCCTTTTATTTTTTAATTATTTATTGATCTAATTGGATATATTTACCTTTTGACTAATTTGGGAAAAGACTTATGAAAGTAGTATCATCTTGATCAAACAGGCCTGAGATATATTACTTCCTTAACTTGATAGTGACAAATCCTTTCTTGAACATTCAAAAAATGCTATACCACCAATGACGCACCCAACACAAGCTACATATCTATGATTTCATTATCATGGTTTTTTTATTGTATCAAAATATACGATCAAATGGAACAGACTGGTAATAATCTCAAGTTGTAAGACTAATACACATGTCCATAGATAGGAACAACCAATGAAACCCAAAACATGTGGTGTTTCTATTGGTGGCTCTATCCTTATGATATCACTATTAGAGATCACCAAGTGAGAACTTCATGAGAAGAAGTCTCAATACTTATGATCCCCCAAAACTTGATAGTCAAACATCAACTGCGTCCAGTCAGTATGATGTATCTGGACCATAAGACCTTTGTTTAAGATTAATGTCATAGTATCTCGAGGTTCTCATTATAGTCTGGGATCTGCTATAACTTTTTGATATGATAATTAATCTATGGTCATTACCATTAAATAGTGGATGCAGAAACATCTACACTATAATGGTAAGAATACATTATGTATATCTAACCGTATACATGATATGGTAATCAAAAGTACTACATAGTTAGTTCTAGGGAACCCACTATTATAACACTCCCACTTGCACTAGATCCAACTTGCCAATGAACCTTGTTAGCTCTCACATGATAAAGATCATGTTTCTACTGAGTCAGGAATTTAGTTGTTGGGTTTTCCACATTTTCACCGTGCAGCTATTCTACTATATGCGACCTCATATCCTTGAGTAAAACTTCTCAAGAGATGGAATCCCTGAGTATATCAGGTTTTTTCCACTGTCAAAACTTGATATCTTGGATTTTAACTACAAAAAAATTATCATAAAGATAAAACATTACTTGGTATGTGTGATTCCAAGATCTAGGAAAAATCATTGCATTTAATATATTCTTCTTAGCTTCCTCAGAAGCTGTAATGTACTCAGTTTTGTAGGCATGGATACCATTGGATTTTATGAGCTTGTCTCACTCATCAACTTAGCCTAAATATGATACTTGATCAAATTTATCCAAAGTAAGACTACTTTTCCCCCACCATAACTAGTATCCTTTATTCTACACTTATAAGGTATGTATATCTTTTGTACTTTACCAAGTAAAATTCGATAATACCAACTGATTTACTTGGAACTCTCCTAGAGATAACTAACATTTACTATTATAAAGTATATGTTGGAAATATCAATTTTTTTGTACATATATAGCATACGTGTTTGATCCATCGCTGAAGCATATGGAACTCAACTCACCACTTAATCTCCTCCTATGTAACTTCATGTATACTTGGAGATATTTATTCCATGTGACACTGGAAACAATTCGTCTCTTGAATTGTTCCAACTTGTATTTTTCAATACCATGTAAATATATGTATGATTGACTATGTCCAAACAATCGTTAGATCTACCTAATTAGATCCTATTCCTTAGAAAATAAGTTTCTACTTTAAGTCAATCACTGGAGAATTACTTTCATCATGGTCTTAACAAAATATAAGACCAATATATGTTTTCTATATGTTTTTGAATATATTTTACTTCAGAAACAATATCACTCCTACTAACCTATAGTGGATACATGAAAAATATTCATTCCTAATTAATTATATAAGATCTTATTACTTACATTAATCTTGAACTGGATTTCAGTAACTTTCAACCCTAAACAACATCCAATGGTTTCATCATCCCTTTCTAGTTGCGTCGTATAGACACCTTTTATGAAAGTTGATATAGACATCCAATGGTGAATTAAAAGATCTTAGAAGTTATCTATGATAAGTAAAATTGTAATAGATTTAAGTATAATGACTTGGTATAACCAATAAAAACTTATTAGTACCACTCTTCTTCCATCCATGTATCATTTCTCTTGAATACTCACCGTAGTATTCAATTTAATAATCCCCTTTTCACTTTGATACATATAATCCAATGATGAACTTTAATTGACCTTTCCAATCTCATTCATTTCCCATATATTGCTTACTTGTAGGAATTATTATTCTCACTGAATAATGTATCGCCGACCACGGTGAATATAAAACCAACACTATGGTTTTAACCATCCTACTCAGTATGTGTCACTGTAACATTCCTTTTCCATATGCAGTCATAGAACTAGTTCCTATTCCAACTATATGTTCATATCTGGACTTGACTAAACCCAATTCAATATGTATCCCACTATATCTAATAGATATGTGAACCCTTATATAGAAATATAGTCTATCACTTAACTACCACTCTTTTATCTTAGGGATTTATGTAATATCATAAGCAACCATTAGGATAATTACTTTAGATGCACTTTGTTATTTGTTGATGCAAGTTTTTTTATATTCTAACATTTTTTTTCATATAAACACATGTCTTATGATATAATGGATTTCCATTATACTATGACTCATATGATATCTATTTTTCATTTTAGTTGGAATATGGTTATGGGATATCAAGATTATTTTAAAATCACATCATGAAATATAATGGAAGTTCTGCAAGTTGTAACATTGATTCTACTTACATTATGACAATGATGTATAAAATATGCATTTAGGAATTGATTCATTCTACATTTTTTGATCAATGTTATCATATAAGACCTATCATCTACCCTCCTCATTGAAATCATAGCCCTGATATAGATAAGGTAACATGCGTTTAGGAATTGCTCTATAATACATTATTATGATTGATGAATGCTTGGTCAAGATATTTTTCGGCATGCTGACCCGAAGCAACTTATATCTTATAACCATGAATATACTTCACTGTCGCATTCCTTAATTACTTAAAGGAACCTATTGAAGTATATTTACCACTAGCTTATCCTTGAAATAGTCCATACTCACTTTTTGAACCAATTCCAAAAGCCTTGTGGCATACCTTTATTTATGAAGGATCCTTTGTATAAAAATAAATAAGTATGTATGTTGATAATACCTAAGGTATTTAGCTATATTGAGTCTAAATACCAAACTGGGTATATCTTTGATGTCCACTTTTAGTTTTTCTTGAAAAATAATTATCTTTCCACAACTGGGTAAATAAGTCTTACATTTTATATTCATCACTTATTACTTATGATTCAAGTACTATTGAACTATTTATTGAGTAAAAGACATCACAAACCATGTTCATTATAGAACTTGGAATAATAAATCTTTCTATCCAAAGGGCACGTGAGATAATTTTTTTGGTTATACTCAATAATATTTTGACTTAAATCATTAACTTAGAAATTTAGAAATTATGTGCTTCTCACCACTGACTTAGGAATCACCCTTTCTCAACCACTTGGAGAAGACACCTTACTTCTTATAATGTTTCTATTACTTACTTGGTTACTATATTTTAATACACACATAAAATTAATATTTTATTTTATACATAAGGATTATGTTAGAAACATTAATTGATGAATATACACTGAAGGATAGACAGGTACTTGCTTCTACAATTTAGTTTATTTCATTTAAACTTCAATAAATATTATTTTATGACATGAGAAGAGAATGAACTCTTCTTAATTACCTCTTTGATTGAAGGACATTATGAATGTTCCCTTGGCGTGACTCTTTCCATTGCACTTTTTTCCTTTCCTATTAACTTCTTTTTCATAATAACTAAAGATTAACCTATATTTTAAATTCTTATTGATTTTTAAATCTCACCTAAAAGGTAATAATGAATTTAATCCATCCCGTTCATTTATAACCTAAAACGAAACTAGAGTAATTGAGTGTTAGAGTGGGATATCTTGAAAAATGTGATTCATCTTTCATATTTACACATAATCCAGTGTAATAAATCACAGTCGTATCTTGCTTCACTTTCTCATAAACATCTCGTAGATGAGACTACATGTGTAATCGACCATGTATCGATGTTGTAACCACAAAAAAAATCATACATTGGTGATAACAATATAAAATAACCATCATATGCTCAATTCATGAGTCTCTTGCAAGTATTTTAACACCCATGCTTCCTGAGGTGGATTAATAGGTATAGGGACACCAACACCTTGAAATTACAATATAGTAGTAATGTGAGAAAGAAACTATACTACTCTTGAAAATTTGTACTAGACAGGACATTAATTTTGTCCAATTATTATCATAGTGTTTCTTGTGGTGTTACTTTCCATTTTTTCTACAAAAATAAAACTCTAGAAGATTGTACTTTTTCTTGATTACCGAATTTAGACATTACTGATTATTTTAATTATTAAATGTCTTCCACTATTTTATTGAATTCTAGGAACCCTCTATACTAGAATCATAATACTATGTCACTTAAGTATTATAGTGGAAATAATACTTGATCCTCACATCATAGTATACAAGCTATGGCTATGCCACTACTTGGAGAGTCTAAGATGAGATTTTGGCTGGCCAACCACATTAACTCACGGTTACTTAATATGTTGAGTGAAGTCCCATATTCTAAAATCATAACTTGATTTACTCAATGCTTGCCTCTAAAATGAAAGAAAGTAATATTTGGATAATCCTTACTACCACTTTAGTTAAGTCATCCCACCACTTTTATAAGAACTCCCTGGTAGTAAGAGACACCCTCTTCTTTGGCATGAAGAGCACCCTAAACACCCAGTTTTTTTTCAAATTTGAATGATGGAAGGGGGTTAACGACTTAATATTTCTTTGAGGGATTTTGTTATTTTATCTCAATGAATGTAATCCATTTATATTAATCTTTTTCATTCTATGTTGTCATGCTCACAACTGAACATTAATAGAAAAAACATATGTCACACCTTTATGAATTTTATTATTTATTATTTTATTTATTTTTCTGTTGTTATAAAAATGCATAAAATAACAATTAAATTCATAAAGGTAATAAACTACCCAACTATTCTTGAGAATATAATATTGGTTGATACATTTAAATTTAATGGACCAACCACGACCAAGGGGAATCATACCTGATTCATTGCTTGACTCGTGATGTAGCTCAGCCCCATCTTGTATGTCCACTGAATGTTTGGATTTTGCCTCATCTTGGTAGGGTCCACATTGTGCATCGTCTTTGTCCAGGCATACCACCTCATCTTGGTGGGGTCTATGCAATGCACCATCTTTGTCCATTGTAAAAAAATACTCACGCACAAGCGAGGTAACTGAGGGTGCAATGTACATTAAATAAATTGGACATATATGCCCTTATACATTACGACAAAAAATAAAAATGATGCAAAGACTACCATTTAATTAATTACAATCATCATACACAATAAAAACAATTAATTAAATAAATGCATACATACATTGGTCGTGTCATTTCTCAAGACTGATCAGTATAAATTTAAGCGTGATAAAATTAAATTGCATTAAATAAAGAATGAGAGATTTAATTAAATTAAATGAATCAAATAATTCAAATAATTTAATTATTTTCAATCAATAATTAATTTAATTTTAATTCCAAAAATTAAATTAATTAATTAATTTAATTTAAAACCAAAATTAAATTAATTTAATTCTGGGTATTAAAATTATTAAATTAAACCAAAATTAACACTTTAATTAATTTAATTTAAAAATAAAAATAAAATAATTAATTAAATTAATTTTGGTTACCCGGGCCCTGAAACCCTACTCTGGCCCATTTTTGGTTGTGCAAAACCCGCACTAAACCATAAATGGTCGGGAAAATCCCGTTCAGGGTTGTTCTAGGCCAAATAGGTCAGTCCATACCCATACTTAGTCAGGTAGACCCGTCCAAACCCATTTTGGGGAAAATCAGGTCTGGTAGAACCTGTTAGGGATACCTCGCAACCTATTGTCGACTCCACACCTACGGAGGTGGCGAACTAGGTGGCCGACTCGCCGGATCTTGGAGGTAGGAGCCTGAAAGGGGTGGTCAACCGCAGATATGGGCTGAGGGGGTTTCATCGATGGGTGGTGCAGGAGGTGTTCTGTTGATGGGAGAAGGTTGGAAGCACCACTAGATGGGTAGTGCAGCACCGCTGTAGAGCGGTTTGCTGGAGATGGGTTCCGATGAGGGCGCTGCCACCAGATCTGGGAGACAACAGAGTGGACCGTGCAGTGGAGACCGACTATGGAGGAGAGCAATCCGCCCTTTGTCTTGGAGTAGCACCAGTGTCACACCCCGACCTTTTAAATTATTTTATCTTATTTTTTCTTGGATTTGGTTAGTCTTTTCAAGGTGCATATTGGGTGCATGGTTAATTTTTTTTGACATTTGATGTTTTTGGTGGGTTTCAGACCGATGCACGGGCACCGCACGGTTGGCGGTAACCATGCGGTCGGCCCAAATTTCCCCTACGGTTACCCATTACTTAAAATAATAAAACTTTATTACAATGAAATAAATTAAATGTTTAAGATTTAATAATAATAACATTTTTGTGTTGATAAAAATGTTTTTTTAATTAAAATTGTTAATGACCTTATTATCATTAAAATGGTTACAAATATAATTATTATTTGGTTGATATTATTTTTGTTATTATTTAAAAGAAAATAAATAAAATTATGATTAACATTATGATTATTTTTATTTTTATTATTATTATCATTAAGAAAATTAATGGTATTTTTATGATTATATAATTTTTTTAAAACTATTATAAATATTGTCATTAAAATTTTGTTGTTATTATTATTGTTTAAATTGTTATTATTATTATTTTTGTTATTATTAACATTTTTTTATTATGTGTTATGGTTAATTTTATTTTAAATTTTTTAAGGGGTTTTAGTCCCTCTTTTTTAATTCTACATGCCTCACACTCACACCACTCTCCCCATTAACCCCCCCACCCCACTCCCCATCTCTCTCGCCTCTCCTTTTCTTTATCTCATGCACTCTCTCTCTCCACTCATTCCTCTTTCCACCATTAATTTATTTATTTTTATTTCCTCTCTCCAATAACTCCCCCCTCTTTATTTTACCAATCACCCACTACCTCTCTCCACTCACCTCCCCATTTTTAATTATTCCCACCCATCACCCCTCTTTCCACAATTATTTCTCTTCTTTTTTATTTCTCTCTACACTCACCTCTCTCCAATCACACCCCCTCATTTCTTTACCCATCACGCACCACCCTCACCCCCCATATATCACCTATTTATTTTTACCAATAATGCTCACCCTTCCCCCTATACCCCATCACACTCATCTCTCTCTCTCTTTCCCTCATGTGGCCCTCTTCCCCTTACCCTCTCAAGAATGACTCCTCGCTTTTATCTCTCTTTCTAGCAGCTGCTCCTCCCTCCGGTGATTCCTTCCGGTGAGTTCTCTTACCATATTCTCCTCTCCTCACTCAATTTCTAGGGGTTTCATGTGGGGTTTCTTGTTTTCCGAAACTAAACATCAGGGTTAATTTGTTTCTCATGTTTCCTTTGGATTTAGGGTCTGTGTTTTGTCCATGGGGCATCGTTCTTCCTCCCTTTGATGTTTTATTCTAATCGCACGAGGTTTCGGTAGGTGTTTCCATGTTTTTCTTTCTAAACATCTTTACTTTGATGCTTGACATTTTAAATAAATTTATAAACTAGTTTCTCAACTCTATAACACCCTTGTTTAAATTATTATAGCAATCTAGAATTTATTTGATTTGTTAAAAATAGGTTTCAAATGAGTTTTAGTGTAAATTGATTAGTTTTATGATACCTAGAAAACATGTTTGAATTGCTTATGTTTATTTAATAAGGAATTGGTCCCTTATGAAATGTATCACCGTTATTATGTTGCAATGACATTGTTTATTAGTTAACTTTGCTTGGTTGTGTTATGACTTAGTTATTGTGTTAAAACACTTTTGTAAAGTTTTAATGAATTCAATGTTTTTATTTGGAGTTCCTTTAAAATAATGTGGGTAAGTGGTGATTTTTGGGGCAAGGATTTAAAATGTTTTCTTGGTGTGCATTTGATTCCAAAAGAGGATTTTGGGTGTATGGTTTGATGTTGGTATAACATACTAAACCTGTTAAAATGTGTTGGAAAGGGTTTAATGTTTTTTATGGACTGTTTTATGTTCTATAAATAAAGTAGGTGTCCATTTAGGGTTTTAAGGTAATTGGTTTTTTCTTGGACATTTAGTTTTCTAAATGGATTTTAGTTTTCAAATAAAGTTGGTTCCCTTGAGTGGTTTCTAAAGAGTATTTTAAATGTGGTTTTGTAAAGCGTTGCTTTACGTGTTTTGGAAATCCTGGTTTATAATGTGTTCTTTAAGGTTTGGTCATTCAGTTTGAAACATGTTTTAGTGTGGGTCGGAAAAGGGTAAAATCATGTTTGATAATTGTGAAGTGTTTGAATGTGTGTTTAGAACTTAAGATCCCATTTATAATTGTAAATGTAAGAGTGGTTCTTGCAAGCTATTTTGAATAAATGTGTGTTCCCGGTTGGAAAATCTTAAACGGTTTTTTTAGAAAATGGTTTCGATATGAACATTATGTGACAGCCCATTTGGCACTTTATTTAATGTGAATTATTGAACACGTATATGAGGCGCTTCTATCTAGTGTAACCCTTTATGGGTGAATGTATAAAAAGAATCTGTGTTTGAGGAAGGAAAGTGTGGTGAGATTAGTCACGCGTGTGAGGGCCTTCCTACTTACACAGTATTACCATAAACACCATGGGTTTCTGGGCGTCTTATAGATTATCGAGTGATGGTTACTCACCGGCCTCGATTAGATGGGTTGGTGCCCCTGGTAGATAGAGAGGCCAGGTGGGATTTTCCACTGATTTTGTCGCAAGGGTGATCAGTGGGTTATAGAGTATGGGGCTTCACCATACGCCGACAGGTGGTTCCGAACTGAGTGTGTCCAGGGGTTATCTAGGGATGTTCAGGATTTCCCATGGTTACAGCTTGTATTGCTTTTTTATTTTTCTGCTACACTGGTTTATTTTCAGCTTGTATTTTTTTACCTATCTCCCTTTTACACAGCCCATGTATTACTTGTTTGGTTTTGTTTATAAAATGGAAAATAGTTTTTGAAATAATATATGGCGTGAGTTAGTTCTCATAGTGGGAAAGAGGTGTTATTTTGTTTAAATGGGAAAACCTTATTTTTTATAATTGTATTTCCAAAATTGTGTCATCGAACAACTTTGGGTAAGGAAACACTTGGATTCAGTGGTTTACTTTTGGAATCCATACTGAGCATTTTTGCGCTCACGCCTATCCTTTACCATTTCAGTTGCAGGTTCAGATGTTGTTCAAGATTTTCTTTAGTGGTTGCTCACATGGGAGCAGTTTTGGGCTATTGTTTTGAGGTGACCAAGGGGTCACACGGAGATCATTATAGAGGGGTCTTGTTTTTGGTTTTGTTCTTTTTAGTGGTACTTTTTATCTGGATCAGTTCATTGTTTATTTAAGTTTCAGTTGTCACTTTGCTGCATGCTCTGTATTGTTCTATTTATTTATATGGTCCTGATTTTATTTATTGGGATTAAATCATTTCCCCATGTATACATTGATTCCTAGTACTGGTTGCCATCCTGGGGGGATCGGGAACGCCCCTCGGGACATATCGCGGACCGGATTGGGTGACCGGTTCAGGGTTGATCTGGGTCGGTTCATGACAAAATGGTATCAGAGGAGACCTTTATTATTTGGGGTGTTTGATAGATGGAGATTAAGACTACCAGGACTCGATAGGTAGGTGTGGGAAGGGTGTCATGAACCCTTTATCGTCTCGAACCTTGAGTTTCCAGGGGTAATTCAGGGTTTGAGTCTTGTGTCTTTGTTTTGGATTGAGGGATGACAACGGAGGCAAGCCGGTGTCGGGTCGTGACCTCACATGGAGTAGTGACCCATGTGGAGTCCAAGTTCATGGTTTAAGTTCCTCCTAGTTATTGACGCTTACTTGGGGCATGGATCACTACCATGTCACTGAGTTAAGTGTAACTACTAGTTTCTCATTCCGGTGGTTCTTTGTAAGTTGTACTTCATTTGATTCTGGTTGGTGAAAGAATTCTTTTGGAAATGAATGTGGGTTTTTAAATGAATATGTTTTCTCTAAAATGATTTTAATTTGGTAAAGGGAGTTTTAAAATTGGAAGCGATTTAGTAAATTCTTGTGTTTAGATGAGGAATGGATGTGGCCCTCGGTACTCTTTATGGAAGATCACATGTGTGTGGGTGTGTATGATATGTGTGTGGGGGAACCATAGGATTCCGTGGGTGATGTGGATTGAAATGGATGGACACACATGTGATTATCCATAGGATGCCTTGTGTGTGTTTTAAAATATAAAGGTTTTGGAAATTGGTTTTCCTTGGGGAGTGGATTTTTTTTGTCCTGTGAAAAGTTGTTTTGGTATTTGAAAAATGACCTTGGGATAAGGCAGTTCTGAAATTTAAATCAAAATGGTGATTTTTGAAAAGAACGTTTTGGTTGTGTTTATATTTTATTGGATTATGGGCCGGTTGTATTGGTTTGGGGTGTTCTTTTTTTATTGTGTTTGGGCTTGAGGCAAGTTTTGGTTTTGTGTTTTTTGTGTTGTTTGGAGTATGCTGCCCAGAAAGGTTCCTAGTGTTGCCAATGAGTCATGCCCAGGTTTCAGTTCTTTTAAGTTTCATCACCCTTTGAGGTGTTGGAGATATGTTAGAGGTGGAGTAATGACTTGAGGGAAGTAGAGTGTGTCTTTGGGTGGTTAGGAACTCCCTAGGTTGTTAAGGTTCGTGCCTTTTCGGGTTTGTTTAAGGGTTCAGTTTGGGACTAGTGGAGGTTTGTTATCTTATCGTCGTTGGATTTTGGGGAGTAGTTGGTGATTTTTGGTTTTTGTTAAGGTTCTATATCTTTCGAGGAGTGTGTATAAGAGGAACCTTAACTAAGAGGTTATCTTCTTTGATCATGGAACCTAGTTCGTCAGGATGCCTTCGGGCGGGCCATTGGTAGGATTGGTTTGGGCATTCCAAGCCGTCTGGATGCATCCCTCCGAAGCCTTATCATCGTTGTGGTTGTTCGAGTCACTGAGGGAAGTTCTATGGGAAACATCGTTCGAAGAAGGAGTTCTAATCAGGGGATTCTAGTGTCGGACTGTGAGGTATAAGATGATTCAGCCATCAGAGCCCCAACCTCAGGTCTCGGGGGGAATCTCACGCATAGTCAGTGTGTCAGAGGCATGTGAGACCTTGCTTGGTTCTTTATGTCGTTTTGGAATAGAGACATTCAAGGTTTCTTTGTTCTTATTTTACAGCTGTTGTAATTTCATCTTTTATGGTGATAATGAGATGAACTTATCCTTTTGTGACCATAGTAGTTGAGTTCTTGTGAATGTGACCTCTATAATTTCTAGTGTTTCTTAAAAGTTTTTTTGGACCTTGTGTGGATTGGTCTTGGTTTTATTAGTAATCGTTTGGAGATGTGAGGTGTTGGAGAGTTTTAGATTGGTGTGGGGAATTCTTAGTTCTGGTGGTGTTGTTATAGAGTATTCCTTATTTCGGTGCCCCAATATATTGGGTGGCCTTGTAGTGGTTTTCCGTTTAAGTCTCAATGGTTCTGTTTAGCTCATGTGGAGAAGTCGGTAGGTTTGGTTGGGAGTTCCTGCGTTTCCCCCTTGGGGTGCTGTGTTTGAGTTCTAAATTCTTGCATTAGGGAAATTCTTATGGTGGGGAGAACTCTCTCGTGTTCTCCCCTTGATTTGTACAATGGTTTCTCTTTGAGTCAGTCGGGTGTAACTTGTAGAGTGAATAGTCAGCTCAAGGCTTATTTTTTTCCCAACGGTTTTGGTCGGGCTTTGACATGAGTTTTGGTTGTATTTCAGTTGTGTGACTTTCTAGGGGTATAAAGATTTGTGGTGGGGAGAATTGTCACACCCCGAACTTTTAAATTATTTTATCTTATTTTTTCTTGGCTTTAGTTAGTCTTTTCAAGGTGCGGGTTGGGTGCATGATTAATTTTTTTTGACATTTGATGTTTTTGGTGGGTTTCGAACAGATGCACGGGCACCGCACGGTTGGCGGTAACCATGCGGTCAGCCCAAATTTCCCATGCGGTTACCCATTACTTAAAATAATAAAACTTTATCAGAATAAAATAAATTTAATGTTTAAGATATAATAATAATAACATTTTTGTGTTGATAAAAATGTTTTTTTAATTAAAATTTCTAATGATCTTATTATCATTAAAATGGTTATAAATATAATTATTATTTGGTTGATATTAATTTTGTTATTATTTAAAAGAAAATAAATAAAATTATGATTATCATTTTGATTATTTTTATTGTTATTATTATTATCATTAAGAAAATTAATGGCATTGTTATGATTATATAATTTTTTTAAAACTATTATAAATATTGTCATTAAAATTTTGTTATTATTATTATTTAAATTGTTATTACTCTTCTTCTTATTATTATTATTAACATTTTTTTATTATGTGTTATTGTTAATTTTATTTTAATTTTTAAGGGATTTTAGTCCCTCTTTTTTTATTCTCCACGCCTCACACTCACACCACTCTCCCCATTAACCCTCCACGCACACCCCACCCCCCATCTCTCATGCCTCTCCTTTTCTTTATCTCATTCACTCCCTCTCTCCACTCATTCTTCTTTCCACCATTAATTTATTTATTTTTATTTCCTCTCTCTAATCACTCCCCCCTATTTATTTTACCAATCACCCACTACCTCTCTCCACTCACCTCCCCACTTTCATTTATTCTCACGCATCACCCCTATTTCCACATTTATTTCTCTTCTTTTTTATTTCTCTATCCAATCACACCCCCTCCTTTCTTTACCCATCACGTACCACCCTCACCCCCATTTATTCCCTATTTATTTTTACCAATCATACTCACCCTTCCCCCTATACCCCATCACACTCATCTCTCTCTCTCTTTCCCTCATGTGGCCCTCTTCCCCTTACACTCTCAAGAATGACTCCTCCCCTTTGGATCTCTTTCCTGTAGCTCCTCCTCCCTCCGGCGATTCCTTCCGGTGAGTTCTCTTCCCATATTCTCCTGTCCTCACTCAATTTCTAGGGGTTTCATGTGAGGTTTCTTATTTTCTGAACCTAAACATTAGGGTTAATGTGTTTCTTAGGTTTTCTTTGGATTTAGGGTCTGTGTTTTGTCCATGGGGCATCGTTCTTCCTCCTTTTGATGTTTTATTCCAATTGCATGAGGTTTTGATAAGTGTTTCCAAGTTTTTAATTCTAAAATTCTTTCCTTTGATGCTTGCCATTTTAAATAAATTTATAAACTAGTTTCACAACTCTATGAAACCCTTTTTTAAATTATTATAGCAATTTGGAATTTATTTTATTTGTTAAAAATAGGTTTTAAATGAGTTTTAGTGTAAATTTCTTAGTTTTGTGATACCTAGAAAACATGTTTGAATTTCTTATGTTTATTTAATAAGGAATTGGTCCCTTATGAAATGTATCACCGTTATTATGTTGTAATGATGTTGTTTATTAGTGAACTTTTCTTGGTTGTGTTATGACTTAGTTATTGTGTTAAAACACTTTTGTAAAGTTTTAATGAATTCGATGTTTTTATTTGGCGTTCCTTTAAAATAATGTGGGTAAGTGGTGATTTTTGGTCCAAAGCTTTAAAATGTTTTCTTGTTGTGCGTTTGATTTAAAAATAGGATTTCAGGTGTATGGTTTGATGTTGGTATAACATACTAAACGTGTTAAAATGGGTTGGGAAGGGTTGAATGTTTTTTATGGACTGTTTTATGTTCTATAAATAAAGTAGGTGACCAGTTATGGTTTTAAGGTATTTGGTGTTTTCTTGGACGATTAGTTTTCTAAATGGATTTTAGTTTTCAAATAAAGTTGGTCCCCTTGAGTGGTTTCTAAAGAGTATTTTAAATGTGGTTTTTTAAAGCGTTGCTTTATGTGTTTTGGAAATTCTGGTTTATAATGTATTCTTTAAGTTTTGGTAATTCGGTTTGAAACATGTTTCGGTGTGGTTCGGAAAAGGGTAAAATCATGTTTGATAATTGTGAAGTGTTTGAATGCGTGTTTAGAACTTAAGAGACCGTTTATCTTTGTAAATGTAAGAGTGGTTCTTGAAAGCTATTTTGAATAAATGTGTGTGCCTAGTTGGAAACCTTAAATGGTTTTTTTAGAAAATGGGTTTGATATGAACATTATGTGACAGCCCATTCGGCACTTTTTTTAACGTGAATGATTGAACACGTATATGAGGCGTTCCTGTCTAGTGTAACCCTTTATGGGTGAATGTATAGGAAGTGTCCATGTTTGAGGAAGGCAAGTGCAGTGAGATGAGTCACATGTGCGAGGGCCTTCCTACTTACACAGTATTACCAAAACCACTATGGGTTCCTGAGCATCTTATAGATTATCGAGTGATGGTTACTCACCATCCCCGATTAGATAGGTTGGTGCCCCTTGGTATATAGAGAGGCTAGGTGGGATTTTCCACTGATTTTTTCATGAGGGCAATCAGTGGGTTATAGACTATGGGGATTCACCATACGCCGGCAGGTGGTTCCGAACTGAGTGCATCCAGGGGTTGTCTAGGGATGTTCAGGATCTCCCATGGTTATATCTTGTATTGCTTGTTTATTTTTCTACTACACTAGTTTATTTTCAGCTTGTATTTTTTACCTATCTCCCTTTTACATAGCCGATGTATTACTTGTTTGGTTTTGTTTATAAAATGGAAAATAGTTTTTGAAATAATATATGGTGTGAGTTGGTTCTCATAGTGGGAAAGAGGTGTTATTTTGTTTAAACGGGAAAACCTTATTTTTTATAATTGTATTTCCAAACTTGTGTCATCAGGCAACTTTGGTAAGGAAACACTTGGATTTAGTGGTTTAATTTTGGCATCCCTACTGAGCATTTTTTGTGCTCACGCCTATCCTTTACCATTTCAGTTTCAGGTTCAGATGTTGTTCAGGATTTTCTTTAGTGGTTGCTCATGTGGGAGCAGTTTTGGGCTTTTGGTTGGAGGTGACCAAGGGGTCACACGGAGATCGTTGTAGCGGGGTCTTGTTTCCAGTTTTTTTTCTTTTTAGTGGTACTTTGTATCTGGATCAGTTCATTGTTTATTTAAGTTTCAGTTTTCACTTTGCTGCATGCTCTATTTTGTTCTATTTATTTATATGATCTTGATTTTATTTATTGGGCTTAAATCATTCCCTCATGTATACTTTGATGACCGACACTGGTTTCCATCCTGGGGGGGATCGGGAATGCCCCTCGGGACATGTCGCGGACCAGATCAGGTGACCGGTTCAGGGTCGATCTGGGTTGGTTCGTCAAAACCGGTGTATGGGTAAGGAACCATGCTAAATCTAGACTCTCTAGTAGTCGGATGGGGAACCACAAGCCACGGTTGGTGCACGCCAGTGCTTGAGTAGGGGAGTCGGCTCATACGAGTGCATGATAGTGGATGCAAGCTAAGGGCTGTGATTGGCTCCCCTCGAGGCAAGGCAGAGGGGCCACATGGTGGTTAGTGGCCAACTGAGTGAGATCTGGCAAAGGAGGGATGACACTAGTCATGAAATGGGATCCCGAAAGGTGGCATGCAGGATCAGTACAGGCAGATCCAAGCAGAGGGGTGGTCTGGCCTACCGACTCTTTTCTTATTGGTCATTCGATAGAGAAGGACCAAAAAGGAAGAGGGGGTCCGCCGGTGTAGAATATGACCCAAAATCAGGTCACCCCCCCATTTTTTTATTACATGATAATCCATCACCCCCAACCAGTGCTATTTTTTTTAAAATCTTTTGTTTAGATATGTGGATTTCTCCACAACATCCAACCAACCAAAAAAACAAAAACAAAAAAGGCTATAAATTAAACTTTCAATATTATAATAATAAATTTATTATTATAAATATAATAAAATAATTCTTATTATAATTATAATAAAATAATTATGATTATTATCATAATAATGATTATTTTATTGGGAAAATACTATTCTCACCATGTTGTCCTGTCAGAATAGATTCATTTAACCGGAATAAAGAATATTTGATCATAAAAACAATACCCATAAACCATCCAAAAGTCCATAGTTGATCCGAAAGAAAATTTTGAATTGTCATAACTTGTTCATTTGATATTGGATCGAGGCTTGGTAAGATCCGTTGGGACTGATTACAAACCATATACTTAAGTTTAATGAAAATTAATTTTTTTGGGTATAGAAAATTTACACGATCTCTCTGATACCAATTAAAGGTACAGGGGTGCTTAACAGAAGTTAATGGGATGAGGATTTGAAATTTTTTTCATCATCAGGGTGACAAAACTTTTCACCTCTAATGATCTGAGCCCCGACACAATCTTGAAGATCTCGTATAAATTAAAAGATCACATAAATTAAAATTGAAAACATACCTTTTAAATATCTGAAGACACACTCAGTTGAAACTCATTCTCAATGATCATTGCTTGAAGGACTCATAGCAAGATCCCTCTAGATCATCCACATGTGCTTTGAAAATATGTTAGAGCGTCGATCATTGAATTTTGGGTGCCAGCGTGGAGATCTGACGAAACCTTCAATGCCCCAATGATCACTGTATCAACGTACCTTCGATGCATGGAGAAGTACTCAATCCGAATACTTGGATCAAGAGATCATCTCTCTAGAAAGGATGATAGAGTGGCTTTGGATTTCTTGTAGTGAATAGTACATGGTTAGAGACTCTATGCTCTTATAAATAGTGGATGTTCAAAATACATGGATGGGTTCCTCGACCCCCGTTTATTTAATGTCCACTAAATAAATAATTATTTCTAACTAAAATGCATCAATATTATCTATTATTTTATCATTTATCTATAATATATAAAAAATATATTACGTGATAAAATTGAGTCATTTAACTTGACTTGTAATTCCCACTTAATATTAAACGAACATGGAATATTAAAATAATATTCATTCGATTTATATTTTCTCATATTTACTTAACTTGTAAATAATTTAAATAAATTCAACCAAATTATTCATAACTTGAATAATAATGAATTTATTTATTTATCGGTGATCGATAACTTGGAAAACACTCAGACCTCATGGTGGGACCCACCTTGTCTAATATACCTATTCAACTAAATAGGTAAGATTCTTGAATACGCTATTGTGTGTGACCCTCTAGGACCTTATCTCAATAATAGTGAACAATATTCATAGACCAAGAGAAGATTCTAGAAAATTGTCAAGGCCCCTAAAGAGATAAGGACTGTCATAGAAACGATAACCAACCTATGAACATGTACTGTGTACTATAATATATTTTCCTTTAAATATCTCATAAAGTAGGAGGCACAATTGTTTCATTGCCTTTTTCTTGATTTATTATTTATTGATCTAATCGGATAGATTTACCTTTCTAATTATTTGGCCAAAGACTTATGAAGGTAGTACCATCTTGGTCAACTAGGCCTGAGATATATTAATTCGTTAATTTGGAAGCAACAAATTCTTTATTATCCATTCAACCAATGTCATACCACCAATGACGCACCCAACACAATCTACCTTGGAAAAATTTCATTATCATGTTTTTTTCCTTGAATCAATTTATGAAATCAAATGGCACACACTAGTAATGATATCAAGTCAGGAGATCAATACACATGTCCATAGAGAGGAACAACCAATAACACCAAAAACATGTAGTGTTCCTATTAGTGGGTCTATCCTCATGATCACACTACTAGACATCACCAAGTGCGAAATTCATGAGAATAAGTCTCAATACTAATGAACCCCCAAAACCTTATAGCCAAATATCAACTGTGTCCAGTCAGTATGATGTATCTAGACCATATGACCTTTGTTTAATATTAATGTCATAGTATCTCAAGGTTCTCATTATAGCCTAGGATCTTCTATAACCTTTTGATATTACAATTAATATATGGAAATTACCATTAAATAGTGTACACCAAAAATATTTACACTATGATGGTAAGAATACATCATGTATATATAACTGTATACACGATATAGTAATCAAAATTACTGCATAGTTGGGTCTAGGGAATGCACTATTACAACAATATCTCTTACCATATAACACTTCATATGGCACCATTTGAATACTAGAATGAAAATTATTATTATAGGAAAATTTTAACAAAGGTAAATACTAATCCCACATACCATGAGAGTAAAATGAGCATGATCTCAACATGTCTTTCAATGTTTGAATAGTATTTTTAGAATATTCATTGGTTTGAGGGTGATAAAAAGTACTTATATGAATCATAGTATCCAAAGCCTTCCGAAGAATCTTCCAGAATTTTGATATAAAATGAGGATCTTGATCAGACACAATAGATAGAGGTCACCATGAAGTCTTATAACTTCATTAATATAGATTATTTCTAGGCACTCTAGTGGAAGATCTTCCCTTTTAGTGAGGAAATGTGCATATTTGGTAAATCGATCAATAATAACCCATATTGCATTATTCTTTCTAGGTGTCCTTGGTATTATTGTAAAAAATTCCATAGCAATGTAATCACACTTCCACATAGGAATAAATAGAGGTTTCATGAATCCTCTAGGATGTTGTCTCTTGGCCTTCACTTGTTGACAAACTATACACCTTGACATAAAGTAAAAAATTTACCACTTCATGTTATCCAACCAAAAATGTTCCTTTAGATCTCTATAAATATTGGTACTACCAGGGTGTATAGAGAAGTTTGAGCTATGAGCATAATCTAATAGTTCCATTTGTAGCTCTAGTATTGACGGGACACATAAAATCTTTCCAAATTTTATAATTCCATCCTTATACAAAAAATATTCCAATCTTTTATCCTTAACTACTTTAATTTTATTTTGAAAATTCCCATCATCAGATTGAGATATTTTTATCTTCTCCAATAAATATGGTTTAGGAATCATTTGAAAAAGGAGTGATGTTTCACTTTCATTAATAATTCCCATATCCATTTTCTCTAAATCCATGAATATAGGTTTTTTATCAATCCTCATTTAGGTCAGAAGTCCATGATCTTTCCTACCTAATGCATCTGCTAGCTTATTTTCCTTTCTTGGGTGATAGTGTATTGATAAATAATAATCGTTGTTTAACTTGACCCATCTCCTTTGCCTCATGTTGAGTTATTTCCATGTAAAGATGTATTTCAAACTCTTGTGATCCATATACATGTCACATCTTTCAACATACAGATAGTGTCTCCAGATAAAATATTACAGCTTCTAACTAAAGATCATGAGTTGGATAATTTTGTTCACGAGTCTTCAACTTACTTGATGCATATGAAATAACTTTATTTGTTTTCATAAGGAAACAAACTAGAGCATTATTCGATGAATTACTATATATTTAAAACCCATCATTTCCTGATAGAAGAGTAAAAATAAAATCATTGAACAATATTCTCTTTAATTATTCAAAACATTTTGTACATTATTTTTGCCACACAAACTTAACCCCTTTTTGTGTGATCTTGGTTAACGGGTTAGCCAATCGGGAATTTTTTTGAATGAAAAGCCGATAGTAACCTACTAAACCAATGAAACTACATACCTCAGTTATGTTTGTTGGCATAGGACATTACTAGATCGCCTTTTTCTTTTCAGGATTAACTAAGATTCTATCTATAGAGACAATATGGACAAAAAAAGAAACTATTTGAAATCATAATTCACACTTGATAAACTTTCTATATAACTATTTTCATCTAAGTGTCTTCAGAACAATCCTCAAGTGATTATAATGTTTATTATAGCTTTTGGATTACACCAACTTATCATTAATAAATACCAAAAGAAATTATCAAGATATTCCTTTAATAATCTGTTCATTAGACCCATGAAAACCAAGGGTGCATTAATCAATCTAAATGGAATTACTATAAACTCGTAATTTCTAAACCTTGTTAAAAATTCTATCTTTGGAATATATTTCTTATTTATACACAATTTATGATATCCAAAACAAAGGCCAATCTTTGAAAAATATTGAGCTCCATGAATTTTATCAAATAAATCATCAATTCGAGGAAGATGATACTTGTTATTTATTGTGATAGCATTGATTTATTTATAGTCAATGCACAACCTCAAGGATCCATATTTCTTATTAACAAAAAGAACAGGGGATTCCCATAGAGAAACACTAGGGTTAATAAATACCCTATTACTCAACTCCTCTAGTTGTTTATTTAGATCCACTAATTCCACAGTGACCATTCTATAATAAATCCTTTGATATTGATCTTGCATCAGGGATTAAATTAGTGGTAAACTCAACTCCATGCTTTGGGGGTTGTCCATGTAATTTATCAGGAAATACATAAATGTATTCTAGTACAATTGGTATATTCTCAATTTGAAGATGAATTTCCTAATCCTTATATATTATTTTCTCTTCCTCCCTAAGAATTTCATTCAGTAAATCTACTGGGGTTGGATCTAGATAAAAATCAGATGATGAATTTTCTTCTCTAAAGATAAGGGATTCTATATCTTCCTCACAAATTGTAATTTCCTTTTTCTTGAAATAAATCATCACATAATCTTTTAAAATCTATACCACACCAAGGATTATATAAAAGTAAACCATAGGTATGATGATAAGGTCAGAATCTAAAGAACATTTATGTGTCATAAAGGGGATTAATCGACAAATTTTTATTGAAATGATACTTCCCTTAAGAGTCTTGATTGATAAATCCCTTGTTAAATCAAAAGATAAATATGTAATTTTCTTGAAAAACTGGGTAGATTTAAAAGAGTGTGATGATATATAATCAAATAAATCTTTGTCTAGATTTTAAGATAGGATTAATGCACCTAACACCACATCATTGGGAACTTCTAATTCAGCTGTGGTGATCACATAAGCTTGTCCATCTCCCCTTGGTCTCTTCGTAGTAGATTACCATGAATCTTGGGACATTGATTTGAATAATTCCCCATTTCATTATAGTTTAAGCATTGAGAATCATTGATTTGTTTCTCCCCCTTTCAGTCATTAGCTCAATGACTCTTTTCTCTACACATATAACAAACTACCATGCATTTCAAGCATTTCCTAGGATGATTCTTACCACAATTTTCACATAATGGAAATGTCTTCATTCCATTCTTATTCTTTGATGCTTCACTTTTTCAATGGTTATCAAAAGGACTCTTATTCTCGTGATTTCCCTTGAACAAATAGGATATAGAAAATTCATTCTCTGTTTTGATGGCACTTAATAATATTTCACCATATGATGAAAATGTTTGAGAATCCATTTCCCTTCAGAGACTTGGTTTAATACCTTTAAATAAATGATCAATCTTTTTTTTTCTGAATTATGTACGAAATCCATAGCATACCTATCTAGTCTTGTGAAGGTATCCTCATACTCCATAACACTCTCTTATTCCCTTTTCTTTATGCTAAGGAATTTTCTCTTCATTTTAGTTCATTTCTCATGAGGGAAGTATTTATCGAAGAATGTTTCCTTAAAAGGTTTCCATTCCATGTTTTCTATGTCATCTTCCTCAGTATTCTGGATCAAAGACCACTATTGATCAACATCTCCCTTGAGGCAATATACTGCCGGTACTACCTTTTCATATTTATTTCATTCCAATGCTAGAAATATATTTTCAAGGGACTTGATCCACTACTCAGTTACCACTGGATTATTAGTCCCACTAAAATATGAGGTCTTCTACAACATGAAACAATCCAATATAGGTGTAGTATTATTATTCATCATAACCTAAGTAATCTGTCCTAATATGTTCATGATCTTCTCATATCCAACCCTAATTGTGTTGACTTACTTAGAAGGTAAATCCCTATATTTTCCTTGGGTATTGATTTCTTTCCTTTCATTAGGTTCCATTTCTAAATAATGGCCTACACTAAATTAGGTTATGAATCAAAATGCATAATTTTTAACTAAAAAAACACTTAACATAAATTGAAAATTTATGCATATATATTATCACAAACATAGTTTATTTTTGGAAATATTTACTTTTAAATCCTTCATATTGGTTTGTAAAGAGAATATGAATTATCTTAAGAATATCCCTAGGGAGTGTCAAACTAGATGTACAGTAAGGACCATTGTCATGTACCAGGTTATGCCGAGTCAGGCTTGACGTACCTTGTTGGAGTTGTTACCCCTAGGTACATCTATTCCAGAACCACATCCACTTGTAGTATCTAGACATAAATATATTTCTAGGAAGACCCACATAATCTATACCTTACTAGAATTATAGGATATTATTCTATTCTTATCCTCAAAGTATATCTTAGGGTTTGTTGGTGCCAAAATATGTGCTTTGGAAAAAATAAACAAAAGACATTAAATGGTGCCAAAGAGGCTTCCTTACGAAGCTACCTCACAAATACCTTCAACACTACAACCGACACAAAGTTGAGGCCTTATTTTCACCTGCCGTAGAGAAAATTGATGGTCAAATCCACAACTATGACAAACTTGATGGAAGTCTACACACTGCGGAGGGAAAGATGGACGCCTCCATGAGTCCTTTCAAATTGATGGAAGCCTCTGCGACCATCGTAGAGGGAAAAAAGGAAGTATTTATGCCGTAGATGGGATTATGGTTGACTTCGCGACTCTAAGAAACTTGAAGAAATTTTCTTCCAACGACAGAGCACAAGTTACTTCACAATGTTCCCTCAAAGCATCGTGAACCTTGGTACCTATAAATACCTTTCTCCCCCCAATTCCAAAGGATCAGGACCCCGAACTTTCATCTTCAGAATTCCCAAATTGCGAAGCGTTCTTTGGTCTGAGAACCAACCAAGAAAATGAATCATCTGAGGTAATTGAGCATTGGGAAAACCTTTTTAATTTTCTTAGATCTACCCCTGTTTTAAGAAGGGATGTCCTTCACGAAGCCTATTGGCCATCTCAAAGGAAGGAGACCCCTTTGGGTACTCAGGACTTCGCAAAGCACTCAAGCTTCATGAAGCACCCTAAAAAAACATGTGTACTCCATGATTAGGCTGGGAAACTATGATTCAAAAAGGTCTCCTCTTTACAAATTCATATCCTCTATAATCCCCTATGCTCTACGAGCCCATGAGCTCTGCGAAGCCATGTGATCTCTAAGCCCCTATGCTTTGTGAGCCCATGAGCTCTGCGAGCCCCTATGCTCAGTGAGCCCCTGTGCTTTGCAATCCCCAAATCTTTTCCAAGAACCTCTCTGCGAGGCCTCTTTCTTCATGAACCCTTATCTTGTGTGGCCCTCCAGGATTGTATGAAGTGATTTCAAAGTCCCTTGGGCGGTGGTTCATGTTCTATTACTTTTCCTCATGCTTCTTTGCATAAGAACGCTAATGGATATTACTTCTTTTCACAGCCATGCTAACATGGACCCCCAATGGATCACTCCAAAACACCGTTACCACATGGAATTACTTTTTTCCTTCCCTTCCTCAAGAGTGTATTGGTACAAGTTATGTAAGTCCTAGGGGTAAGGAGTGAATCCCCATCGGCTGAGCTGTAGGACATTAAACTTCCAAGCACCCTCATCCTCAACAAATGATGTTAAAATATGATTACTGCATAAGTGACAAGCCCTGAGAGGACCGTGAAGGGAATGGGAACCAACGCCCTCTCACTCCCCTCTCCCTCTGATTTTTTTCCATGCGCACCTCAAGCAGTCTCTACATAAGCCCCGACACCCTCTGATGGGGTGTTTCAGGTACGTTGGTCATATCCTCCTCATATGTTTAGACACCCTCATTTCTCATCAAGCCTCCCTCCTAGAGTAAGTCATAGTATTCCTCTCCCTGGGAAGCTAGCCTTGCATAATCCCCACACCATTCCTCATGGCCACACCTTTTGTGACATGATCGCCAGGCTTAATTCTACCTCTTGTTTCTCCCATCAAGCATGACTCACATGGGATTAGAGTGAGCATCAACCCTAACATCCTCTATGGACTGCCCTGGTGTGTAAGACCCATTCCCCACTCAACCAAACTATGTGGATTTTGATCTTTTCCCTTTCCAAGAAAGGTACATAGGAAGACTACCTGAGGTTCAAGCCCTTTATCCCTCTATCCCGACCATTTCAAATTGGTTCACTACTCGTCCCGCATGATGTTAAACTATATGACCCTTTCGTCCTGTATGAAGTTAAACTGTATGCATTCAAACTATGTGGGTTTTGATCCCTATCTCTCAGACAAGTTATATAGGAAGTCTCCCTGAGGTTCAACCCCAAACACTAGTAAAATTTGACATCCCCTTTATTGGGACCCACATCCTTGGTCAGCCCCTTAGTGGCGTCAGAATAGTTATTAGGTAGCTAACCATGCATAGGACCTACCCTCAATCCATACTCCTTCAATCAAGAGTGTACCTCATATGATGGGACACTAACCATGTGTAATCCCCAAAATGTATTTGGGTTTTTTTCCTTTGTGTACACCCCGATACTATGCCCTATATCTGAACTACGTGGAATTTGATTCCCTACCATGGGGATACATAGGAATCCTCCTTGAGGTTCAATACCATCACTCATGTCCCATCCTGGTCTCTCCCTTGAGCCTTTGTGTTTTGATAAGGTTATGCCCCAACCCATAGGTTCTACTTAATTCGGGTCCCATCCATGCATCTATTATCATGAGCCGCCTCCTCAGGTGACTCATCACCCCATTCCAGAACTATGTGGACTTTGATTCCCTACCTTGAGGATACATAGGAAACCTCTTTGAGATTCAAGCCCAACAGCATCACCTTTTCAATGGTCCTCGGTTTCATCCCCACTCATTCCATCCTTTGACAATCCATCCATATCCATCTTGATTCCAACTGATCCACCACATCCTGGTGAAATCATGCCATCTATCCGGTCAGCTAACCATGTGTAAGCACCACTCATCTCATTGCTCCTTTGTATCACCTAAGCCACTAACCACACATAATCCCCAACATGTCTTCATGTTTTTGTCCATTGTGTACACCCCGATACCATGATTAATCCTCTCTAACTACATGGGTTTTGATCCCTGTATTCTATAAAAGGTATGTAGGAAGCCCCCATAAGGTTCAATCCCATCCAATGGTAAACCTTGGTGCCCCCTTTGTCAGGACCCAACCATCCTCTGATCCTCCCTTTGAGGTGTCTATATCAGCCTTCATGGTGTGATATCTTCCCTCTATGGGACACACCACCTTGGATCCATCCTCATTTGGAATCTTGATCCACCCATCTAGTAAACCTCCCAGGTGATCCCTCTTAGGGATGTACCCATCTGATCCACTCCTATCAGTGTCCTTATTAGTCCGATCCATCTCTTCTAGATGTTAAACTCACGGCATACCCTAAAAAAACATAGGAATCCGAGGGAAAACTTGTAGATATGACTATAGCATACAATTACCCACACTCTAAGTGGGATGCCTTGGGTTTCTATACCCTTGAGAAGCCCTATCATAAGGGTAAGAGTGTTCCAGCACCCAGACACGCTAGTGATTCCCAACATGACTACTCCCCTAACCGAAGGTTGTTGCCTTGACTTGACCCCTTGGAATATCTTGGAAGAAGCAGTGTAATTAACTGGAACCCACAAAGATATGGTACCAGGAAGAGTTTCACGAACAATGACTTAATCTTTAAGGGAGACTAGAACTAGGAGATGAATTTTGAGGAGGAATCTATGGAAGGAGAGACTGACATCCCATCATCCCGTTTGGATCAAGGATAAAACATTGCTGAATAAGTGACAAATTCCCCCTACCTTTGGAAAGCGGGAATGTGATAGAGCAGTCAGTGCGTCCCCATGGAAGAATGCGTGCCTCGACGAAAGCATTAGAAAAATAAATGGTGAACCCGATGTGAATTTATTCTCCTCAATATAGGGATTAGTAGAATTCGAGATATCAGCAGATAAGCATGTTACTTGATCTAGCTATCCGGTTCCATATTCCACTAAGAAAATATTGGGCCTGGCGTGAAACTCACTAGGATTTTAGGTAGTTGATTTTTGGGCATCCCAGTATGCGACATTGTCAATGTAGATCTTTCTATCTATCCATGGAAGATTGAAAGGCTCTGGGGCACTAGGAATCACTTTACTATTGTATGTACTAATGGATTAATTTTCTTTCTTTGTAGGACCCAAGATACAACTATGGGAAACTGATCACTTCCCACCCACAGACACAGGGGTAGGGGAAATACCAACATGGTAGTCCTACACAACTCCATCTGTTTTGAGGAAAATTCCATGACCACAACTACTAGGAACTCACACCCCATATCACCCTCTGAATTTATTCAAAGGAGGGTGATCAATAATCTTGTCTGTCAATATGAATAGGAGGGGGTTATCCTAACAAGGGACATGGCCCATCAAGACTTGGAGGCTTCCGTGCCCCGTCAATGACTCCACCCCAAAGGGTCGAACATGAAGCCACTACTCCCCACCCCAACCTTCAAAAACTTCGGGATCCTATCTATGGAGTGCTCTTATGATTCCCTCCCTTACGTGGATGAAGTATGGGATATCCGAGTCTGCCCAGCTAGGACTCTAGCCAAGGATCCATTGAGGAGGGATCCCACCCAGCCATGTCAGCATCGCTAGCCGGTCCCATAGACTGAGGGGAAAGTGGTCCATACCCCTGCACAAATAGACCTAGTTCGGATGACTCGAAATCAGCGTCAGGTGAAAGCTTAGGAAGACTCCCACCAAAGGGAATCATCTTCCATGGATCTTGTGGACCAAGACACCACTGTCACATGCTATTGGTGCCCTGTTATTTTCCCAAATTAGGGGAACTTCCCTATCCCAAAGTAGGGACATTTCCATGCCCGATCTGAAGTGAGGTACCAGCCACCTCACAAGAAGGTTGATTTGACCTCTCTAATCACTGGTGCAAGCAGCAACCGTCGTGTGATGATCCATGATGATGATGTCCAGTATGGAGGTACTCCCCGTACCATCATCAGAAAGAGTGTAGGTCCTCCCTACTCCTACATCGAGTATGGAGGTGATCCCCATGCCACCATCATAAACTCCAGTGGAGGCCCTCCCTACTTCATTGACACTTAGCACAAAGGTCCTCCCCTTTCCCCTGGTCTCAGGTATGAAAATTTCCCTTTTCTACTAGGTTATCAATGCAAGGATCCTCCTTTCCCTCTCACTTACCAGCATGGGGGTCCTCCCTGTGTTCTCACCGAATCTAGTGGAGGCCCTTCCCACTTCATCGACGATCATCATGAAGGTATTTCCCATATCTAGTATGGTCAGAAAAAAGGCCCTCCTCATTCCACAACTACTAGAGATAGTCGATGCGAAGGTCCTCCCTGTGCTAAAAATGACCACTATAGAGTCCCTCCCCATGTGCTTGCCCGATCCAGAGGAGTCCCTCCATCCTATAACACCCTCAATCTCAGAGGTCCTCCCTTTGTTCCATTTTAAATTTTCCCAGGTTCTCCTCACACCCCGGTTTCTCTGAGCAGAGGTCCTCCCCATATCAAAAATCTACCCTGCCTTGAAGAACCATCTTGGGGAAGGATGGAGGTTCATTGAATCCATATGAAGAATCCTAAGAAGCCTCAAAACGCAATCAAACCCATCTTATTTTTAGATTCTGAAGCCGAGTGTGATTTTATGATGGAACCTTCACCTCAATCCTCTATGTCAAGGGCTGGGGTAGGAAAAATGCGTATCAGTCTCATACTTTTGTAAATTGAGTTCCACCATATCCCTACATCCCTCCAAAGATACATATAGGAGGGGAAGATTTGGACCCTTTCTAGGACCTGGCCATGAAATCCTCCTTATCGTCAATAATATCATTCTCTACCTCAAAAATAGATCATGAAGATTTGTTCTGGGGGCCAATAGAGGATGAGAAATAGCATAACCCACCACCAATGACCTCAGCCCCTGTGCAAAAATTAGTGGTTATTAGTCCATCTTACAGGGATGTGGTGGTGCACAATGCATTCTTTAGAAGACATCCCAAGATGCAGCGGCTTGTTAGCTCGCGCACCGTACTCTCCACCGGCTAGTCTACCACCACAATGATCAAATTTAGTGTTGTTACTGGTCCCACATCCACCTCTAATCGAAGAGTGGGAAAATCAAGGACCAGATCTCGAGTCTAAGCTGAGAAGTTTTTGGGAAATTCTCACAGCAAACCATTTCCCAAAGATGTTCTAGCCAATTGTAACAACAAACTTCAACATTCTGGAGTCCCTTACCCAAAATGATGTTATGTTCCTCTACTGAACCTTAGGGATGAAAAATTTCTATCTCCGTTGTCAGTGGTTATCTTACCCCAAGAGCCGAGAACACTACGATGAAATTGGCCAGCAATGCCGCCTAGTCGAGTTGGCCCCACTCCCTGTTGCTCAGCACCCTGTGTCGCCTGGTTATCATCAGACCCTCTAGAAACAATGCATAAAGAGCTTCACTGTGATCCGAAAAGTTTTCAAGGAGGATTCCCTAAATGTCCAGATCTATGGATGGGGGTAGTATGCTACCCTACATTTCAGTACTATCCTACGTCAGCTTGGTTCACCTATTGATATCAAGGATATACCTCAGGGCGTCATCATAGTGAACATGGTCATTCATGAGATATACCTAAAAGGGGGCACTGGAACAAGTCCTGGAGAAGAGTAACAACCTTCTGAGGCAGTACAATACTAGTAGACCCTTTAGGTGTCCATACTCTCCAACAAATAACTTTTCTTGGCCTTCCCGCACATTCTGAGTAATTTCTTCTTGATTGAGACCCCAACAAAGGAAAAGATTAAATTGGGACTGTCAAACCCTCCTACTTGTCTGGATTAGTGAAAAAGATGGAATCTAACCTTGAAAAGTCATTGTTATGTCAATAAATTTTTGTACAAAAAAAGATGGTTGATGAGATCCTTGTTGAGCGCTCCGCAAAATGGAGTCTAGATTATGGTAATCCTCTACTGGGGAAATAGGGGCAGGGGTAGGTACAACTTCCTCCCAGTGAGTTACCTCTTGGTGATCTCGATAACCCTACCCATCTAGACAGGGTAGAGGCCAGTGTTTATGGAAAGCAGTCATAATATGACCCACCCAATCCACCTGAATTGTGTGAAAAACTTCCTCAGGACCTAGCTCAGGTTCTGTCATCCACTCCACAGGTCCCACCAGATGCTCTACAGGTTATTCCCCCAACTCCTCGGGTAATTCTTCTAGCTGCCCCATGGGACGCTGGGCCCACTTACCACGTTGAAGAACCTTCCAACATGTTAATGGTTAGGGACCCTCTTCAAGATCAAAATCCCCATCCAGATGATCCAATGACAACACTTATTGCTCACCTCGAGGACCTAAAAACTCGACAAGTAGCAATCTCGCCTAAAGGAAAGCCATATTAGGCATGGGTGGATGATATGATAACACCCCTGGGTTTCAGAAATCCTAAATTCTCCCTCTTTAATGGGATAAGTGATCTACTACAGTATCTAGAACACTTTATTTCAAGGTGTGTACCCATATCGGGAACTCCAACGTAGCAGGAGGCTGCCAAGATCTGGTGTTTCGTACAGACACTGAAAGCGTCTGCATTTGTTTGGTATAGCCAGTTACCCATTGGGTCAATAGCCAGTTGGTAGGATCTTCGTAGGTAGTTTCTCTACAAGTTCAGCTTCATGACCTAGAAGACAAGCATTTCCAGCCTCTTCAAGTGAAAGAAGAGGCCATATGAACGCGTCACAGACTTTGTTGCTAGGTGGAAGGGCCTCATATATTCCCTTGATATGCCACTAACCTGGGATTAGCTACTAACGATGTGCATGGAGAATGTGAAGACCGAATTGGTCCCTTCTCTCATCACTTAGAACTTCCCAGGTGGGTTCTGAGATTTCTCAGACGAAGCTCAATGTTTAGAAGAAGCCTTGTTGCAAGCCAAGCAGGCATGTCCATTACCTCATATAGCTCCCACAAGAAGAGCCGCCAAGGCTGAGACCACCACGGTAGAAAAAATAGAGGCCCCTAAGAAACTAGAATTTTTACAGGTATAGCCACCTCCATAGATTCGGTGAGTCCCACCACCTTAGGCACAACCTCTGGCTCAACAGCGCTTTCCTCAGAATTGACAGGCACCCCCGCGTAATGAATCATCACCACTTAGGCAATATAATTAGGTTCAAACTCCCCGAAAGGACCCGCCCGCACCTCATCAGGGTCAGGTTCCCAGAGCTCCTTTCCCATAACAGAGGAAATAGACCTAAAAATTTAACAAGGCTCAGGTTCCTAGTTATTTCCAAAGTGCCTTAGGCCAGGGAATCCTGCGATAGCCAAAATTCAAGAGGCCTGAAGAGGTGGATCTCACTAATCGATCCAATTACTAACCCTATCACTTATTCCTTGGGAACATCCTCAAGAAGTGCTATGAATTTAAAGAATAGATCTAGGACCAGGTCGATAACAACATAGTCAGGTTGGGTCCAGCCTCGGCACATGTGGCATGTGTGTTTATAAAACCTGACAGCAACAGGGAGGGTGAATGGTAGTAGGTTTCTAACCATGGGTCTCAAAAATATGACAACCGAATGGCTCGTAAGGTAGTCACTCATTCCCATAGTATTATCCATGAATGTTTGAATTGACTCAAGACTTTAAAAGTCACTGCGCTACCTTCAACTACTACCTTTGCATCAACATTTAAGCCTTCATCCTCTCTAGGGAGAAAGCACCGATGACGCAATGGAATAAAAATCCCTCCGCCTATGCCAAATCTATCCCATACTCTCAAAGATTTTATGCCCCCAAAGACAAGGATTTTACCCAAAATATTTCAAAAAATAGAGGATTATTTGAGTGATGACCAAGGGTATGCTTCAGTTAATACCATCAAGCTGGTAAACCCTTACATGGTTCCCGATGACAAAGAGTGCTAGGAAGACCCTCCCAACGTCCCCAGTCGACACTAGTATCGACGAAGTCGTGGGTATGTAAATTACCAGAATGCATTGGTCAGTGCTTCCATCCAAGTTATGCATGACACTAAGACTAGACAGTAGGACCAGTGTAAATCTTAGCACATGAAACCTTCTCATCACATTTTGTCGTATTCACCTCCTCCACCGTTTATACTACTTGATCTGGAAGAACCACCAAAACCATTCTATGATTAGCCACAATATATTATGGATGGACCTCAGTCATCTGACTGTCAGCCGATATCCACTCTACATAGTTCGACTAGTGAGCATCAAGACATTCCCCGCACTATCCAAAATCTGCTGGTTTAACCGGTAGTGACCGTCATACGTCCTACCATAGAGCGAACTCTTGTTAGCAGAAGTGTATGCTTGGCATGGAAATATGATTTCCTAAAGAATCTTTCTAGCATTTCTATGAGGATCTCTATCCTCGAGGCTCTCCTCCTATCAAAAAATATGTGTGAAGTCCTTATGGAGGCATTAATAATCCTCCTCTCGTTTGAGACATAAGTAGTAGCCATAGAAGCCTTCCATGCTGAGACAATCAAGCATGTGGAATATCAGGCCATCATCTCTTTCTCTAGAGAAGATTAAGGTTCTTCTATAAAAGGGAACATCCACCCATTGTACATGACTAGCCGGTTTAATGGCATGGAGGTCCATCACTTTATTGTTGACACAGGCTCTAGGATCAACCTTATCCTGACTCGGACACTCCGCAAGATGGGGATATCTAAAATAGATCTAAATCCCTCTAACATAAAGATTAAAGGTTACGATAGGATAGAGCAAACAACAGTTGGAAAGATACACCTAAAAATCCAGTTTGGTGGCATAATATCTAGCACTGAGTTCATGGTTGTCTCACAGGACACCACTTACAGGGTGTTTATGGGTAGACCATGGATCCACCTACATGAGATAGTCCCCTCCTCATATCACCAATGCCTTAAGTCTCCCTTAATGGCCAAGTAGGTGTACTGCAAGGTGATGAGTCTCCCTTTGCCTCTTGTTAATCCCACTATCTGGATGCCGACTACTATAAGAGAAAGGAAAGGTAGATTCAGGCTAATGAGGTTGAGAATTCTATGGATGTGACTGACCCATGGACATACCTGGATGACACCTACATTTTCCTAATTCACCAATTGGAGGATATGACCCTGGACTTGGGGAAATGATTTTTTGTCTTGGGGATGATGGGGAAGCGCATTACCAATTCTAAGGAACACCGTGAGATCGCCTTGTATTCTTACACAAATTTGTCTCGGGTAATCCCAGAGTCCCTTACCCCTATAAGGTATCACGATGTCCACCCCATGGCAACAAAAATATGTCATACTTTCTTGTTTCTCAAGGCTAGGATAAACCGGCTCAAGATGGAACACTACTGTTGCTTTGATATTATCAAATATGGCCCCTTAGGTTGAAGGACAGATGGGATCAGTTTGAAAACTTTTGTAGCCATGGTTTCAGAAGTTCAGGAGTCCCCCGATGAGGTTTTAACTACCGCTCAGGCTGTAACTAGTGTCATGTTAGGATCTGTTGACTTGAAAGAGTTTCCTCCTACTGATGACCCTCTAACCATGGATGAAGAAGAGGATTTGGAAGACACCCCTCCTGCATTAGAAGAGGGCATCTACACTACGGTCGATGAATTGGTACAGGTGAACCTTAGTACTAAGACTAATCTGAAACCAACACTGATAAGTGCAATTATGCCTGCAAAAGAGAAACAATGATACATTGATTTCCTAAGGTAGTATCATGATGTATTTTCCTGGAGTTATGATGAGATTCCAGGTTGATATTCTCAAGTCTCCGTCCACCGTCTTGGTCTCCCAGCAAATTATCGCGGGTTCAAACAATCTCCTAGAAAGATGCACCCTTCTCACTGTGCCATGGTTGAGGCTGAGGTTGATAAGCTCATCAAATACAACTTCATGAAGGGGGTCCAATACCCTAGATGGTTAGCTAAAATTATGCCCGTCAGGAAGAATAATGGACAGATTAGAGTCTATATCGACTTCCGAGATCTAAATTGTCACTGTCCAAAGGATGATTTTCTCCTTCCTATGATAGAACTATTGATTAAATCCACTTCTAGGTTCTAGACTCTCTCCTTCATGGATGAATATTCTAGATATAATCAAATCCAAATGGCCCCTGAGGATGAAGAGTCTACCACCTTTAGGGAACCACATGGTACTTTTTGCTACCAGGTAATGCCTTTTGGTCTAAAGAATGAAGGTTCCACCTATCATAGTTCCATGAACCACATATTCAATATGATCCTTGGGAAATTGGTGGAATTGTATGTGGATGATCTATTATTTAAATCTCACGAGCGTTAGTACAATCTTAGAGATCTTGAGAAAGTTTTTAGCTTCCTCTGTTCCCACCATCTGAAGATGAACCCCTTGAAGTGTGCCTTTGGAGTTATCTTAAGAAAGTTTATCAGCTTCATTTTTAGATACAGAGGCATTGAGATCAATCTGAAAAAGATCAAAGTCATCAGTTAGATGTCTCCTCTGAGAAATATTTGGGATCTCTGAGGCTTTTAAGGCCACTTATCCTACATACGCCGATTCATCAAAAATCTGGCTGGAAAGTGTAATAACTTTTCCCAAATAATGAATAAAGGTGCTGATTATTAGTGGGATGAGGAGTATCAGACTAATTTTTGAGGAAATAAAGCAGTACCTACTACATCCTCTGGTTCTGATACTGCCTGTTTCCATAAAGCCGCTGGTCCTCTATGTGAGCACTCTAGAATGGTCCCTCAACACCCTTCTCTCCTAGAAAAAAAATGAGGGAATAGAGAACAGTTTATACTATCTCATCCACATGATCCTCGATACAGAGACCATATATTTCTCTATTGAGAAGAGCCACCTTGTGCTGGTATTCACAGTGCAGAAATTGTGACATTACTTGCAACGCCATGAGATACAACTGGTGTCCCGAATGGATCTGATGAAGTATTTTTTGAACCACCCCATGTTGATAAGAAATATAGATTGGTGGTTAGTGATCCTTCAATAGTTGGACATCAAGTTTCCCCCCCAAAAGGTTATCAAGGGATAGGCATTGGCAGAATTTTTTTCCACCCATCTAGCCCCCACAGAGCAGTCTCTAGATCTAGAATTTCCAAATGAGGTAATCCTCTTGGTGGATCAAGCCATTTCATGTTGGAAAATGAACTTTTATGGAGCTTCCCAAAGCCCTACTGGAAGGAGACTCAATTATCCCAGACTCAATAGAGTGGGCATGGGTATCGTCTTCATCAGGCCTACACAAGCTGTCCAGCCCTATTCATTCCTATTGTCATAAGGCTATACCAACAACGAGGCAGAGTATCCGGATCTCATAACTAGTCTTGATATGGACCTTGAGATTGATGTTCCCCACCTTCATGTGAAAGGGGACTTTGAACTGTTCATCAAGCAGATCAACGGTGACTACATCGCCAGGAAGCCAGAGCTCATACCTTTGTTAGAGCATACTCACCAGTTGATAGCCCAGTTCCCTTATCGGCTAGAAGTTACTCATGTCCCTCAATCGTAGAATGGTTGATCCGATGCCTTGGCAAGACTTTCCACATCTCTTGTAGAGAATGACTAGGATGATTTGATTATCCATGTGGCACATCGGAGAATCATAAATCCCATCACTCCAGATGATGATGATAGCCCATAGGTAATCCACCTTACCGCTGATATCTCCACATTAGGACCTATAGGCCCCCTTTCCCTAGTATTATAGGATACCCCTAACTAGAAAAATCCCTTTATCAAGTATATCTAGCATATTAATATCCCGACATACCGATCCGAATGTGAGTGAATCTGATGGTGTGCTGTGCAGTTCACCCTCCAGAGTGGTCCTAGTTTTGAGTAGATCCTCTATAGATGTGGGTTTGATGGGATTCTACTCTGTTGAATTCAAGAAGATGATATTTCTTAGGTTATGTAGGAAGTTCATGCCGGTTTTTATAGGGCTCATTCAGTAGAGATGAAACTCTCTCATCAGATCCCAAGATTAGGATATTTTTGGCGCACCATTGTCTATGATTGTATTGAGTTTTCAAAGAGGTTCCATGCATGCCAGATCCATGATAATTTTTTTCATAGGCCACCAAATCCTCTCCATACTATCATATACTCTTGGCCCTTACGGTTTGGGGACTCGATATCATGGGACCATACCCACCAGCAATAGTTTGCCATTATAGGTTCATCCTAACCACTACAGATTTATTTTCCTAGTGGGAAAAGGCAGTTCAGATCAAGGAAGTTAAGGCCCATTCCATCATTGACTTCGTGAGATCTAATATCATCTACCTATTTAGAGTCCCTCATGCCATTATCACTAATAATGACACCAACTTCTGGGAATCCGAGATGAATAAACTATACACCAAGTACAATATCCGTTCTAATCATACCTCTCGTTATCATGAACAAGCAAATGGGAAGATTGGGGCATTTAACAAAACCATCTCTAACATCTTGCAGAAGATGGTTGGTCAGAAAAAGAAGACTTGGATATAAAAACTCCCCAACGCTCTCTAGGATTACTGGATGACAATTCGTAATTCCACATAGGTGGATCTATATTCCGTGGTGTACAGAACAGAGATAGTCCTACCCATCAAGATTCAATTACCCTCACTACGCACAACCATCTGTGATCAGTAAGCACCATACAAAATATCCAAAATCCGTCTGGATAATCTGGAAGAACTTAAAAAGAATAGGATTCATTCCTTGAAAAATATGGAGAGGCATCAAAACAAGATATCTAGGTCCTTCAATAAGAAATTTTGCCTCCGTTCTTTCTTATAAGGTGATGTGGTATTGGCCCTGAGAACACCAATGATACTCGGCAGAAATCCATTGAAGTTGGATCCCAAATGGGAATGACCTTATGCCATTCACAAGGTTCACCCTAATGGTGCATACTCTCTGAGCGTATTACTCCTACCACCAATGAAAAATTCCTCAAGAAGTACTTCACATAAGGGAATCTCTATCCTAGGAGATGTTAAATTGCTCATCCTCATCTTACAAGATGTTAAACTATAAATGGTCTGAGCTCTATGACCCTAAAATAAGATCCCTTTCATCCCACATGATGATAAACTATAAATAATGAATACACCTCATGGTCCAAGCTCTATGAATTTAAACTAATATCTTCATTGTCCTTACCACATGATGCTAAACTGCATGACATTTCAAGAACTATGTGTGGCTTTATTTCTATCCTTATGGGATATGTAGGAATGCTTGAACATTTCGTCTTTGGGTCTAACCTAGGTTTATATATTCTTTCTCTCTACCCCTTGACCTGAGTTCTCTCTTAGAATTGTGAATGGTGTGGAATATGTGGACTTATTTCCTCATTTGTGTCGAGTTATTTTTCCATGTTATACACATTCCTCTTTGAGATACCTCTTTTCTCTCATCCTTACCATAAGACGTTAAACTGCACGGGTACCAATACGCTTCACATGTCCCCTTATTTGGGTCTCTATTATCTTTAACATCCAAGAGGACCCCCTTAATGGCCTAGTATCACACCACCTTGGCTCACCTACCATTTTGGACCAATGTCCTATAGGATCTTGAATGACAATTTGACATAAGTCCCATGTTGTGAATATGGTCAACGTTCAATGCTCAATTGTTTGTTCCCATTCCAGGTCACATGAGATGGATACTGTGTTTCAAACATGGTTAGTAGTTATCCTTAATCGTTACTACTGTCCCCATGATCTCCCAAATTATGGGTGTGGTGATTCACCTTATCTTCTCTTCTTCCTCACACACATGACATTAAACTGGGAATCTACAGTCCGAGCTCTATGAATTTAAACTAAGACATTTTACATCCTTGTCGCATGATGTTAAACTTCACATAATTTCATAACTACATATCAATTGATTCCCATTCTTATGGGATACATAGCGACACCCAAACCTTTCATATGTGGCCCAACCTTAGGTCCCTTGATCTTTTCCAACCTCTTAGCCTAAGATCTCTCTTAGGATTGTGTAGTGTGGTACAGAATCTTTGTCCTCATTCACATTGGGCTATTTTTTCCACACCACACACATCCCCTTAAGACACTCCTCCTTTCTATGTCCTTACCACATGATGTTAAACTACACGAAATTTCAAGAAATATGTGTGGATTGATTCCTACCCTTGCAGGATATGTAGAAACGCCTATAAATTTTTTCTTCGGGTCTAGTCCAACAAAGTTTTTCATATCCTTGGTTTCCCCATTTGGTTTTAGTTCTCTTCTAGGGCCGCATGTGATGAGGTATGAACTCTTTATCCTTATTCACATTGGTTTTAAAATAACCTCCTCATGTTACCCACCCTCCAGAAAATCCTCCTTTCTATGTCCTTACTACATGAAATTAAACTGTGCGATATTTCAGAACTATGTATGGATTGATTCCCATCCTTATGGGATATGTAGAAATGCCCGAACATTTTTTCCTCAAGCCCATCCCCGATTTTTAGAATCCTTCCCTTCTTTATGGACCCTTGGATTAAGTTCTATCAGGGGTATGTGGTGTGTTGTGGACTTACGTCCTCATTCATGTCAAGTTTGGAATAACCATGCCGCGTACCTCTCTCGAGAGATCTCCATCCCCTTTTCTTCATGTCATTACCACATTACATTAAACTATATGACATTTTTAGAACTACGCATGGCTTGATTCCCATCCTTATGGGATACGTAGGAATACTCGAACATTTCATCTTCAGGTCCAGCCCCAGGTCCCTTGATCTTTTTTTGGCCCCTTGGCCTGAGGTTCCCCCCCTGGGATTGCACGTGGTGTGGTGTATAATTTTTTACTCATTCATATTTGTTATGCTTTATCATGCCATCCACATTCCCTTTGGAACCTCGTTCTTATATATACGTCCAAAACACATGACGTTAAGCTATACTGCCTCATCCCACATGTCTTTAAACTGTTGAATTTTTTCCGCATGATGTTAAAGTGCATGGTATAGTCCTGTCATATGACCTTAAAATGTGACACTATCATCCTAGTCGTACTAAGAAAAACGAAACCACATTGTGGTATCCTTACTTGAAGAGACATCATGTTTGGCATAGACCATCCACTATGCTATTTTTCAAGGCCTACATATGGATTGATTCCTGTAGTGACGCATGAATTCTATGTCCTGGGTTTGTTGCTCCAAAAAAACACACCCACACTAAAGAACAAACAATATCCATCAAATGCCACTTCTTTTGGTGCATGGGCTAGACTTTAACAACTGTATTTCCCTTGGCATTGGTATCCTACCATAACATTTTTAATAACTATGTCTGGATTGATTCCCATCCTCATGGGATACATAAGAATTAATGAACATTTCATTTGCTAGTCCAACCCTAGGTTCATCAACCCATTTCTCCCTTCTTGTATGGACTTCTCGACCTCTATTACACCTCATCAACATGATCAGATGCACTATGGTTTAGGACTTAGAGTGTTCGGTTTTGCATGGACAATATCTCATCCATTTCTATGCTTCATGTGTCCCTTTGTTTGGGTTTCCATCACCCTTCACATCCGAAAGGACCCCTGAACAGTATGGATGATCTACCTTAAGGCTCGCCTACCATTTTGGGAAAACACCCTAGAGGATTTCGAAAGACATTTTGAGAAATGTTCTGAATTTTGAATACAATCAACGAATGACCTTTAGGTGTTAGTTCCCATTTCAAGAAACATGATATTAATTCTATGCTTCAAATATGGTCAACAACTATCCTCTATCATTAATTCTACCCCATTAAGCCCTAAATATCAGTATCTTGATTCACATATCATTCCATTTAATCATGCTTAGATAGAACTTCAACACCCTTGGTGTTATCCCTACATGCACTTTTGTGTGTTGGGAGGATGAACCAGTGTCATGGGGTCACCCATGGCTCCGCATATTCATCCCCTATAGTGTGATTCCATGCACTGTAAAGATCTTCTCTGCCCTTGTTTACTACACTGAGCACGACTCACGTGGGCTTAGGGATTTGGGTAAGCCTTGTGCCTTCATGGAAGGGCCACACTTCCTTTTTGGTCCAAACTCTATGACCTTAAACTAGGAGGTCCGGTCTCTTATTCCAGACATCATGACTTTAAACTATGTGAATTATCTTGGAAATATGTAATATGGTGCAGACTACCTTTTCCTTATTCACATCGGGTTTCTTTGTGGCACCGCGTCACATATTTTCAGTTTGATAATCTCCTCATTTTGGTCTGAGCTCTATGACCATAAACTAAGTCCCTTACATCCATATTGTATGATGCTAAACTACACCTTCTACACCCAGGCTATGTAATGATAAATTACCCAGCCATACGATGTCTTCACTCGAGAAGAAATATCTCCCTTTTGGTATTTTCCACCTGCCATACCACCTTCAAGAACTACATGTGGAATGATTCCCATTATTATGGGATATGTAGTGATTCCCAAACTTTTGTTTGTGGTCTTTCCGCATCACCATGAATCCTCTTTTTTTTATATTTCTGCCTGAGTTTCCTTGAAAGTATGTGGTGTGGTGAGGACTTATGTCCTCATTCATATAGGGTTTTCAGTAGCCACTCCACATAACTCTCTCGAGATTTATCCATTTTTTGTCTTTACAACATGATAATAAACTCCATAGGCATGTCCCACACACATGACATTAAAATGGTCACTTTTACGGTCTGATCTCTACAAGCTTGAGCTAGGATTCTTCCCATCTATGTTCACATGACATTAAACTACAAAATAATTATGATATTCCTCTTTAAAAGAGGATGTATCCCCCTTTTGGTATTAGCCGCCTACCGTACCACCTCTAGGAACTACATGTGGATTATTTCTCATCCTTATGGGATACAAAGTGATGCCCAAACTTCCTGTCTATGGTCCAGTCGTAACCAATTTCACCTCCCAAGACCCTTCTATCTTGGGTTATCCCAAAATTATGTAGTGTGGTGTGGAATTCTTCAGTCCTCATTCATGTTGGGTTTATAATAACCGCGCCATGTACTTCTTTCGAGATTACCACTTCTTGCGCTCATCCCACATGACACTTAAACTGCATGGGTAATGTTCGCACCTTGAACATTCCTTCATTTAGGTTTTCATTATATTTTACATAAAAAGGAACCCCCTAATGGAATGAATTATAGGCCTCAGTTCTCTCCTACTGTCCTAGGCCAACATCCCATAGGATTTCGAACAACATTATGAGACAAGTTCTGTGTAGAAACTTTGGTCAGCGGTTCATCCTCATTTGTTTGTTCCCATTATAGGCTAACACGAAATGGATGTTGTGTTTCAAGAATGATAAATAGTTATCCTTCATCATCATGATTCTACCATTGCATCCTAAATATTTAATGCTGTGAATCTCATGTTTAATACTCCTTTCCATTTTACAAACCCTTGAAACCCTTGGTGTTGTAATTCTGCGCATCCGTGCGCGTCTAGTAGGGATGTTGATTCATCTGGGATTTTCCTCACCCAACATTTTCTTTCCATCATTGAATGATCTTTTTAGATGGGGAAGGCCTAACAATGCTCCTTATTTCCTACACTAATAATGTCTCACGTAGGCTTAGGCATTGTTATAGCATCCCGCCTTTTTAATACATAACTTTTCATTACATTTTACATACAAAGGATCTTTAAAGTCTAGTGTCTTGGAAATCAGGAACATAATACATGAAAACAATATAAAAAATTATTCTACACCACTTTTAAGGATTCATCATAGGTTCATACTATGTACATTTTCTGCATATCATATCCTGGAGACAGACATCAAAGGAAAGGGTGAGCAGAAAGCCCAGTAAGGGTAAACAAGGGAATCAATGTACTTGTGATATCAATAAAAATTTGAATAAAAACATGAAGACATGAGAAATGGAAGAATAGGAATAACATAAAGAAAATAACTTGGAACATAACTTGAATATGTGGCTACAAAATTTCATTTATACATTCATGAACATATCACCAAGGTCCATCTCCAAGGTTTCATAAAAATTACCAAGGTTATTCGCCAATGTATCGTAAAACTTGTCATCTCTAGAGATTAATTATTTACCCAATGAATTGGAGCGCTATCAGGGAAAAACCTTAATATATATTTAATTTTATGTGATACACATAGACCATAATCAAACATTTCATAAATAACCCAAATAGAATCAAAGAAATGGGTTTAATGTCAAAATCGTGATGTTTTAAAAGAGCTTAAAAATAAGATCATTATATCATTTATAATCCATGGAAAGGGAGTGAGGGTTATATGTATGTAAATTATAGAATCAAATATATAATATTTATATATTTATTAACACCCATGGAAACGAAATAAGTTTGGGTATTCACATAAATAAATAATATAATTTATTGAGAGAAAGAGATAGAAATTTTGAGACGAAATTTCTACAGCATAGCAGCTATATAACACGGTTTTAGAAAACATTAAAAAGAGAGGGGAAAATGGTCACACACTCATAAATAACTCATAATAAAGTATGGGTACTGAATAAGATCATGTTATGTATATTTTAATGACATACCACAAGAAAAGGGAACATGAAAGAAAAGAGAAGATGCCGTTTCTTTTACGAAAAATTCGACAGCCTAACGACGTCACTTAAAAATTTGGAAAACAAATTGATGAGAGAAGAAAAGGTCTCTCAACAATTAGACATGAAATGGAAAAAAATGAGAACATATAAGAACATACCCTCAACATAAAGAGATGGAAATTATAAGACACAACATAAAGTCATGACTTTAAAGAGGAGGGTGAAAGGATCCCTTAACTTGAAGAGTAACTTTGAAAGCTTGAAGGTCGGGACCTTGGGAGGCTTGAGGGAACCTTGGGAGGACTCCATGGGAGGTAAAGAGACTAGAAATTCGTTGGTGAGGATTTGGAAATGAAATTAATGAGGTAAAGGCTTGGTATTTATAGAAGAAGTGAGGGGACAAAGCATTAATTTCCAAGGGACACCTCATCGGTGGTATTGGAAAAACCATGGGCTTACCCATGGTATTTTCCCATTGTATTGGACACTTGGGACACCTCATACCTTATATTTCTATTCATAAGTCTATCAGAATTATTTCATAATTATTACATCCTTAATGATGTCATTAAACACCTGAAACTCAAAAACTGTATTTTCACTATTCACCGAAAATTCAACTTTCTCAGAAAAATCCCAAAATTTCACCTTTACCAAATATCAATGATCTGATTTCAAAAATGAACTCTATTTTATGAAAATAATTTTCTAAATAATTTTAATTTAATTTTTAAATAAAAACACTATTCACTGAAAATTCAACTGTTTCAGAAAAATCCCCAAAATTTCACCTTAACAAAATATTGTTGCTCTGATTTCAAAAATGAACTCCATTTTGTGAAAATAATTTTCTAAATATTTTTAATTTAATTTTTAAATAAAAAACACTATTCACCTAAAAAAACCTATACTTAACCAATAATTTCTGAAACAGTTATTTACCTATTTTATTGAATCACATTACTAAATCAAGGTGACTAAATTATATTAATACTTTCTTAAGTGAAGTTACTTAATCCATTTGGTCACATTACTAATCATAAGCATAAAATCACTATTTATAATTTACTATTCACCAAAAATTAAGTTGATCTTATTAGACTCTAAATTTTATACTGAACACAGCTGTAGAAGAAACTTTTTTGAAAATCATTACACATTATTAATTACTTAAGGTTTACATAAATATTTTAAAATATCTTTTTTTTTCTAGAATTCATCAATAATATTCATACTATATTTAACCGGAGATTTTAAAATTCACAAACTTCACCATAAGAAGACATCACAATTTTTATTTAAATCAAAGGATTACACAAGGAAGTTATGGTCTCGTTACATAACCCCTTATAACACCAGCATAGGACCTAAGAGTAAGGTGTGCTAGGGTGATAGAATCTTGGGGCGGCTCAACCAACATTGCATGAGAAGTGATTTCTATCAGCTTGAACTTCTCATGAAGGAAAATTCGTTCCAGTGTCACATGATGAATTTCGGCTTGGGTTTGGTCTAGAGAAAATCCCAAAGGTGCTACATCCTTCCTGAGTTCCGTCAGATGGGCTTTGATCGGCCCGAGACTACTGGATGTGACCATTGGATCTTCTTTCTATATTAATTAATCAAGATCAATTGTATTTATAGACAATAATCGTAACATTTAGTTTCCAATGGTCTTATTGACCAACGATCATATAACAGTCAAAACCCAATGGTCTTATTTTAATTATATTCATTTTATTAAATGAAATAGTTTTTTTGAGTATAAAATAAAATAACACACAAAGTTAGGAAACAAAATTTATTAAAAAATTTCAGGTCGTTACAATCTTCCCCCCTTAAGAAATTGCATCCTCACAATTTTAAAATTGGGCTTGGAAATTTTGTTGAAAGACCCACATTGAAAAAAGAGTCAGTAAAACTATTATTTTAAAAGAAAGAAAGGGAAGTACAAAGGTCACCCGAGTTAACCCATACTAGGATTCCATGTAGGAAAACATGGATATGGAAGCGAAAACAAAGGGTCAAGTTCTGATGGAGAGTTATAGAAAACATGATTAGGATAAAATTAACCACAAGAAGATCACAAAATTAAGATGTGTTAAATGGTATTTGATTACCTAGTAGGAAACGTAAACCAACAACATTTTTGTTTTACGCTCCTTTTCATAATTTTGAGGAATTCATTTTCTACATTGAATAAAAACATAAAGAAATATATTTACCTTCACGTAGAGTTTCATCCCTTAATAAGTTTCCACCAAGATTAATCATTTCTCAAAACAATGAGCATTCAAAAAGACTTGGTCTCATCAAAATCACAAGAATCATCTTATAGAGAATCACATAATCCACAAAAGAATAACTATATTTTTCCCTTGTATTTAGTCATCAACTATAACTAAAATGGTTAGTACGAGATCATATAATACCAAAAAAGGATAATCCTTTATAAAAAGAAAAAAATGGCTATTAATCTCCAAAATTCGACAAAAGTACCCAAAATTCTAGAAAGACCATTCAATACAAAACCATCCTTAAAATTCTTCAGAATAATCCAAACTAAGATTGGAACCCAAAACTTAGAAGGATTTAATCACATAGTATTCCCCAATAAATCTTAACATTTATCTCCAAATAACATTGACTACTATTAAAATCTCATACTAAAGTGTAATTAACCTATTCACATATTCTCTATGCTAGGTTCATCATTTTCCAAAAATAACCCAAATCACCATATGTCCACAATAAATACATAAATTCCTACAAAAAAAATCAACCATTCCTCCTCAATTTAAATCCTGTAGTATTTTATTTCCCTTAGGCATATAGTACTCAAAAAGATAAAACATCATACAAAATAACCTTTATCATTTAATCACAAAATAATTTTCCTATACAAAGGATATCCATTTTATAAAACATAAGTTTCCAAAATCAACTTATTCTTGATCCATAAAAATAACAGGTGCATTAGTCAGTCCGAAGGGCATAACAACAAACTCATAATGCCCATATCTTGATCGGAAGGCAGTTTTTGGAATATCATCATTCTTCACCCTCAATTGATGATAACCAGAATGAAGATTAATCTTAGAGAAGAATTGATTCTCACGAAGTTGGTAAAATAAGTCATCAATTATTAGAAGAGAGTATTTTTTCTTCACTATGATCCCATTCAGTTCTCTATAATCAATGCATAGCTGCATCAATCCATCCTTCTTCTTCACAAAGAGAACTGGTGCTCCCGAAGGAGATACACTTGGTCGGATAAACCCATTCTCCAAAAGTTCTCAGAGTTGTTTCTTTAATTCCTCTAGATCCACATTTTCCATCCTATAGGGGGTCTTTGACACCGGATGAGATCCAGGTATGATTTCAATGGAGAACTCTACCTCTCTTTCTGGGGGAGGTCTGGGTAACTCCTCAAGAAATACGTCAACATATTCCTAGAAGATAGGGAAATTTTCTAAAAGAATAAATCCTTTGTGAGAAACTTATTTCATTTACGAATCTTTTAACTAAAAAGGATTTTATGTCTTAAAACTTCATGCTTAGACAAATTACATTTTTCTATAATTCCTTCATAATGATTCATAAAAAGCTTATGATTAACAAAACATATCCCCCAGGAGTGTTGTAATCAAGAGTGCAGCAAGGCCCGTTGTTGTGTACCAGTTCCCATTCGAGTCTAGATCAAAGCAGTGTTTTCGGGTTTTACCCCTATGTACATATGTGCCAGAGCCACCTCTACTTTCTTGTATCCAGACAGTGATGTATTTGCTTGATAAACCACTTACTCAATAATCACCAAAATACTAGGAAGATTTACTATATTTAAATTTTTTATAGGGTTCTTCCTAAAGTTTTCATATCATAATTTCCATAAATAACTAAACTATCATTTGATACCAACTATAGAATCCCTCCTTTTTAATACAAAACTTTTCATTACATTTTACATATAGAGGATCTTTAAAGTCTAGGGTCTTGGAAATCAGGAACATAATACATGAAAAAACATAAAAAATTATTCTAAACCACTTGTAAGGATTCATCATAGGTTCATCCTATGTACATTTACTACATCTCATATCTTGGAGTCAGACATCAAAGGAAAGGGTGAGTAGAATGCCCAGTAAGGGTAAATAAGGGAATCAATGTACTTGTGATATCAATAAAAACATGAATAAAAACATTAAGACATGAGAAATGTAAGAATAGGAATATCATAAAGAAAATAACTTGGAACATAACTTGAATACGTGGATACAACATTTCATTCAGACATTCATGAACATATCAACAAGGTTTATCCCCAAGGTGTCATAAAAATTACCAAGGTTATTCGCCAAGGTATCGTAAAACTTTTCATCTCTAGAGATTAATTCTTTACCCAATGCATTGGATCGCTATCAGGGCGCACCCTTAATATGTATTTACTTTCATGTGATCCACATATATCATAAACAAACATTTCATAAATAACCCAAATAGAATCAAATAAATGGGTTTAATGTCAAAATCGTGATGTTTAAAAAGAGCTTAAAAATAAGATCATTATATCACTTATAACCCATGGAAAGGGAGTGAGGGTTATATGTATGTCAATTCCAGAATAAAATATATCATCTTTATATATTTATGAACACCCATGGAAATTAAATAAGTCTGGGTATTCACATAAATAAATAATAGAATTTCTTGAGAGAAAGAGATAGAAATTTTGAGATGAAATTTCTACAGCATAGCAGCTATATAACATGGTTTTAGAAAACATTGAAAAGAGAGGGGAAAAGAGTCACCCACTCATAAATAACTCATAATACAGTATGGGTACTGAATTAGATCATGTTATGGATATTTGAATTACATACCACAAGAAAATAGAACATCAAAGAAAAGAGAAGATGCAGTTTCTTTTACGAAAAATTCGGCAGCCTAACGACGTCACTTAAAAATTCAGAAAACAAATTGATGAGAGAGGAAAAGGTCTCTCAAAAATTAGACATGAAATGGATAGAAATGAGAACATATAATAACATACCCTCAACATAAAGAGATGGAAATTATAAGACACAACATAAAGGAAGTCATGACTTAAAAGAGGAGGGTGAAAGGATCCCTTACCTTGAAGAGTAACTTCAAAAGCTTGAAGGTCAGGACCTTGGGAGGCTTGAGGGAACCTTGAGAAGACTCCTTGGGAGGTAAAGAGACCAGAACTTCATTGGGGAGGATTTGGAAAGGAAATGAATGAGGTAAAGACTTGGTATTTGTAGGAGAAGTGAGGGGACAAAGCCTTAATTGCCAAGGGACACCTCATCGGTGGTATTGGAAAAACCACGGGCTTGCCCATGGTATTTGACCATGGTATTGGACACTTGGGACACCTCATAACTTATCTTACTATTCATAAGTGTACCATAATTATATAATAATTATTACATCCGTAATGATGTCATTAAACACCCGAAACTCAAAAACTGTATTTTCACTATTCATCGAAAATTCAACTTTCTCAAACAAATCCAAAAATTTCACCTTAACCAAATATCAATGCTCTGATTTCAAAAATGAACTCCATTTTATGAAAATAATTTTCTAAATATTTTTAATTTAATTTTAAAAAAACACTATTCCCTGAAAATTCAACTGTTTCAGAAAAATCCCAAAAATTTCACCTTAACCAAATATTGATGCTCTGATTTTAAAAATGAACTCAATTTTATGAAAATAATTTTCTAAATATTTTTAATTTAATTTTTAAATAAAAAAAATATTCACTCGAAAAAACTAATACTTAACCAATAATTTCTGAAACAGTTATTTACCTATTTTATTGAATCACATTACTAAATCAAGGTGCCTAAATTATATTAATACTTTATTTAGTGAAGTTAATTAATCCATTTGGTCACATTACTAATCATAAGCATAAAATCACTATTCATAATTTACTATTCACCAAAAATTAAGTTGATCCTATTCATACTGAACACAGCTGTAGAAGACCATTTTTTGAAAATCATTACACATGATTAATTATTTAAGGTTTACATAAATATTTTAAAATATCTTTTTTCTAGAATTCATAAATAATATGAATACTATATTTATCCGAACATTTGAAAATTCACAAACTTCACAATAAGAAGACATCACAATTTTTATTTAAATCAAAGGATTACACAAGGAAGTTACGGTCTCGTTACATAACCCCTTATAACACCAGCATAAGACCTAAGAGTAAGGTGATCTAGGGTGATAGAATCTTGGGGCGGCTTGGCCAACATTTCCTGAGTAGTGATTTCTATCAGCTTGAACTTCTTGCGAAGGCGATTCCATTCCAGCTTCACACGATGAAGTTCAGCTTGGGTTTGGTCCAGAGAAAAGCCCAAAGGTGATACCTCCTTCCTGAGTTCTGTCATATGGGCTTCGATCGGCCCAAGACTACTGGATGGGGCCATCAAATCTTCTTTCTATATTAATTAATCAAGATCACTTGTATTTATAGACAATAATCACAACATTTAGTTTCCAAAAGTCTTATTGACCAACGGTCATATATTAGTTGAAACCCAACGGTCTTATTTTAATTATACTCATTTTATTAAATGAAATAGTTTTGTTGAGTATAAAATAAAATAACATAAAAAGTTAGGAAACAAAATTTATTCAAAATTTCAGGTCGTTACAATTGTGGTAGGGTAATATCCATATACGAGACGGTGTGACCCGTTGGTCCTGTAACACCCCGAGATTTTATGAAAAATATTATTTTAATTTCATTAATGTCTTGTGTTATATGCTACACCAAAAGGAGCTTGCACAACACGCATCCTTGACTTGCCTTGCATTACACGCAATCACGACCTTCCTCGATAGCGTGTGTAGTACGCAATAACGAGTTTCACTAAACAACAATATGCTATTAAAATATTATAAAAACTAGCCGTTATGAATAGTAATAACCACTTTTTGAAATTTTGTAAATTTAATTTTTCAAAATGGAATTTATTTTTGGATTCGTAATATCGAAATTAGCTTAGGGTGAAATTTTGGTGATTTTCGGATAACTTTCATATTTTGATGAATAGTGAAAATTATTAAATTTTAATTAAAAACAACTTTTTCAATCGAAAAAATTAATAGTGATAAATTATTAATTTGAGTGGTTTTAAAGTATATTTAGAATATATTTTTACAATTTAATACAATGTTGGTCATTGGATGTAATTTCACATTTAAACCAGACATAAACAAGTGTCAATCTTTTGATAGTTATTATCTCTTAAGAACACGCTATTTGTTTTGACGACGGGAATTAATTTTTAAATTAATTAATGCAACTGATATGTTTTGAATTTGGTAAAATAGAAATCATTTTTGAGTTCATAATATCAAATATAGCTTAGGCCTAATTTTTGGCATTTTTCTGAAAACTTTCAATTTTTGATGAATAGTGAAACCACTAAGTGGTAGTTAAAAAACTGAATTTTTCCGCTTCTGTGAGGGGAATTTCAAAAATCCGAGAGACACGGTTGATGTCAGTAAGTAAAATGTGGTTCAATGAGATGAAAATAATTTTTTTGGTGAATAGTAACTTTTTACTTTTTTTACCACGGTTAAAAGTAAATAGGGCAATTAAGGGTAGAAATGATATTATTATTACCCTAACACATGTCCCAATTCTATTGGAAAAGTGTAATTTGACCAAAAACAAACTTAGGAATAAAATATGACCATTTAGGCCCACTTGGATTAGATTAGGACATTTGTTATTAATTTATTTAAAGAAGGGTTAAAAGAGTTAAAATAAAAGGTTATTTACTAAAACATTTTTAATATAGGTTTATACATAAGATAAATTCTATTTTAAATATTAATTAGAAATCTAAAAAGATTTCCTACATAATGGTATTTTATTTGTAATTTTTAGACATCAAATAATTTAATTTATTTATGACACAAAGATGATGCAGTAATTATCTTATTAATGAAATATTGACATAATTGATGTTATAAATACCAAAATAAATGTAATTTAAGACTTTTTATGAATTCCAATAATTTTATAGGTTAATATGACATGTTAGTATTGATTTAATTAAATTTTTTCTAACTTATCATTCTGTTATGATTTTCACAAAAATCAATTACTAAATAGTGTCAAAATTGACATAAAATAGTTTTTAAAACAAATATTATATTATTAATTGTTATTTTATTCCTAAAAATCTAAGGTTCGGACAAATGACTTAGATAAGGTTATATATATTAATAATAAACAACTTGGGGTTCGTTTGGCTTCTTATAGTAAGTTTATTAACCTTATAGTGTAAGAACACAAGAAGACATGGTAAAAGTAAAATTATTTAACTTAATGTTAAATCTAAATGATAAGGTTAAAATAGGAACTTAAACTTGTCTAAATTCTATTGGATGAGAGGATTTCGACCCATCCCCACCTTAGCCTAGAAATAAATCAATTTAGAGCTATTTAAAACCGAACTTGACTTTATAATAAAATAATATTTTTAGTTATTCCAAAGGTGCCCCTCTCCTCCCTTATAAAAGGGCACCTCCTCCCTCTCTTCTTCACACAACTTTGAGCCTTCAAGCTCGGCCAACCCCTGACAAATTCTCCTCTCCACTTCCCTAGAAACATCCTAGAGGTTCTGGTCTTCCTCAAATACCAATTTTAGTGCCCTAAGAGGAGGTCTCAAAGAGGCGCTTCAAAGAAGAGGTAATTTCCGTTACCGATTCTTTCAACTTTATTTCTTCTTCCACTTATTCTTCTTAGGTTGTTTCATTATGAAGTAATAACATCAGTATCACTCATATACGGATATGTTATTATAAGTATGAAACAACCCTATTTCACCATCTATCCATCCTACAGAAAACAAAATCACCGCACGTGCGTACGTACGGAATACCGTCTCCACGCCGTGGTGTAATCTGTTTTTCCACAAACACCTTACATGGATGGGTATTATGGTGTAAAGAATAACTATACATAGTTATTATAACATCATAATGATTCTGATATATTGTATCATACACTCCACTCCAATTCAATAATTATGGAAATGATATCATCGCTCGTGCGTACGTACGGACTACCGTCTCCACGACGCGATGAGATTCATTCTCCATGTTAACCATTTAAGAATGATTATAAAGTATATATAAGCAATAATAATGAAATATATGAAATTATAAATCTACTTTATTTATGTGTATATATATGTATGTCATCTACTTAATTCCACTCAATTCAATAAGGAAACGAAAACAGCGTTCATGCGTACGTACGGCCTACCGTCTCCATGAACGGTGTATTTCTTTCCATTTATCGATCCATTATATATATGTATATTCTGAATATATATTATATATAAATCATGTTTTATATTCTATAAGTAAGTAATAATGATCTATGTAATCATATGAATAATTACAAGTTAAAACACGAATGACAAATGAGATGATTTTACCCAAAACGCTACTTTAACATGAATTTACAAAAGAACGGGTAATATAAAGTCATAAGTGAACCATATATGATATAATAACAATGAATATGATTCTTTAATAAGTCAATGACATTATTTAAATCATTATACAGGAGGTTCGGACACTTACGAGGCAAATCAGACCTAAGGTAAGGGAAAATATCACAATCTCATTTTTATCCGAGATTGTTTATACTTTGGTATTTACTGGGGTGTATTTTATCATCCACATCCATGTTCCCTCAATATGTAATATTATTTCATCCACCTACAATTGTTTAAAACCTATTTTACCCTTCGGTGAGTTTTTAGTAAAATATATGAAAGGAATCTTTTTTCGTTTTTCGTACGAGGTACTTTTTGACTTTTCCGACAAAAGTACGAAGAATGTTTTTTTAACTTATACGGCACGAACGGATTTTTACGGTTTTATAAAGCCTTATTTTCATGAAGCTTCCTCCAAAATATTTCATGACTATTTTCAATAAAATATCTTTCTTTTAAAATTGCATGACGTTTTGTGAAAAGAAATTGATTTTGAAGAAGAAAGGATATTTTCCTCAAGAATTCATTTCAAGTGTTTTAACAAAATTATTTTCCATATAAGATAACATAGGGTTCTGTTTATATCCCTATTATTACATGGATTTTATTATGTTGTGATGGAAATATTTTTATGAAATATTTTATCTTATATGAATTGTTTTATGATGTCACGATGTTTAAAGATTCCCATTTTTATTACATGGGTTATGCAATGATGTAAGATTTATGATTTTGTGGCACACATAAGAATGGTATCATTATGAGATGGGTGGGACCTATATCTCCCTCCAATGCATTGGGTAAAGATTTTATATCTCATGAGATAGACATGGCTGGAATGGTAGGTTATACCGATTTAGTGAAATAGGACTGAAACGAGGGTGACTCGGTTCAGAAAGGGACTTTGTCCACTAAGATAGTCTTGGCAATGAGTCTTGACTAACAAGAAATGATTCTCTATGATTATGTGTGTATTCCACAAAGTTTCATGTTTTAAGTTATGATTATTGTGATTACATTTCACGGCCATGATTTATCCCATGTTATGAAATTATGATCTCTTTTGCAGGTTAAGATTTCCAAAAGTCATGTTTTTATGAATATGATGTGATTGATATTTGTTTTGTTTACCCTTACTGAGCATTTGAGCTCACCCTTTTATGTTTTCTTTTCCCCAGGATATAAATAAAGGTTTTAGGTAAAAAAAAGGAAGATCTTTATGGGAGATGTTGAAGATCTTTCACCACGATTAGAAGATTATATTCCGAGTTTCCAAAGACACTAAACTATTACGATCCTTGTGTGTGTGTGTTTTTGTTATGTACTAAGTATTCCTCAAAAGTAATGTAATTTCCATGTACGTCAAGATACGGGACTCTACAGGTCCTGCCATATGACCTTAAACTATGATACTATCATCCTCACCACATGAAATTAAACTGTTTGAAATACAAATAACTACATAAGGATTGATTCCTACCCTTGTAGGATATGTAGAGACATTCAGGAATCTGATCCCAGGGTCTAGCCAACTGAATGGTAAACTCCCTATCTTGGCCTTATCATCCTTGGATTCCCTTTCAGGAGTGTGCGATGTGGTGTAGACCTCTATGGTTCTCATTTACCTCAAGTTATGGACTACTCCACACATTTATTTTTTGAAGGTACCCATGTACTCAATGAATGAATTTAAACTATAGCCCTACCTTGAACAAGTTCAGGATGCCCCATGATAATTATGGGATGCGTAAGCTTCCTCTCCAGAGATGATTTCCCTCGCTAGAATTGGTCTCTGACTATGCTATGCTCAAGAACTATGTTTTTCTTGATTATCATCCTTATGGGATATGTAGCGACGCCCAAAAAATTCTCCTTGGTCCTAACCCCAGGACTATTAACTTTCTTGGTTCTTTCCCCCTAATCATGGTTCGAACTCCATGACCTTAAAATAGGGGTTCCTAGTCCATAGAACATGACTTTAAACTATTGAAAAAGGTCTTGATAGTGCGACCTTAAACCATGTTCAACATCATGATCATATAACGTTAAACTATTCATTAATCGTCCCCACCGCATGACACTAAACTACACGCTTATCGTCCCCATTTACACAACATAAAACTATATACCATCTTAGGTCCTCACTAGAGAGGTTCCTCCCAGAAGTAGGCCTAATTTCAATTTAGACTGATACACTCACCTAGTATACTTTTATCATGGTGGTGTAATTTCAAGAGTATTGGAATTTATCCAAACAACACATCATTCCATCACCATTATTTTCATTCCCTCAATTTCGGATCCCCATTACCTTTCACATCTGAAGGAACCCCCTAATAGTTAGGATGCTTGGCCTTAAGGATCTCCTATCATCCTGAGCTAATGTTCTTAAGGACATCAGACGAAACTTTGATTTTGGCACTGTGTTTTTGAATGTGGTCAGTGGTTGGCCCTTGTTTGTTTGTTCCTATTTCAGGCTAACACGATATGGATGCTGTGTTTCGAATTTGGTCAACAACTATCCTCCATTTTCATTCCATACTCACTGCATTCCAAATTTTGGGTATCATAATTCAAATTCTTAATTCCCCTTTGTTCAGATTTATTACAACACCCCTGGAATTATCCCCTCGTGCGCTAGAGCATGTTGGGAGAGGGCAGTTTGGATATTTTTAAAATTCTATTCTCTAACCATGCCCCCCTTTTTTCTTCCTAGAAACTTGGAGTGGTCATTCACACCTCAGATGTTTAGTGTTTTGTTGGCACTCTCATATGAAAGGGAAATAATTATGTGGTCATCCCTTGTTTCTCACATCGGGAAATCCCCACACGAGCTTAGGGATTGATTGATGGATATTTCACAGATATGATTGAGATGTAGTAATCAAAGAAGATAATGGGACTCATGCACACAACCAAAATAAACAAGAAATCTTGAAAGTATGTTTTTGAGTTTTTGAAAATTACATCCCCATGGATTAACCCCTCCAATAGATGGGTTGACCTTTTCAATGGAGTGTCCCAGCTCTACCGCTCTATGGATTGTGACATCCAGTATTTACTATATTCTATTAAGATACTGATCCTCTTTGATAGCAATAGGGTGTAGTTCATCAACCCTGATCCATGCGCGATCCTCATCAGTATAGATAATATCCATCTCTTGGGATGCTTGCCTCATTTGTTCCTCATCCTCTATCAACTGTGCCTTCAATAATGATATGAGTCCCGATTGTGCATTGAGGAAAGAAGAATTTTCATTCACCTGTACCCTCAAGTGTCAGATCATTTTCTCAGCCTCATGAAGTTTCTTGATATTAACAGACTTCCTCGACTTCCAGCCTATAGGTTCCGGGCGCAGTGGAAGAACAAGATGGGTGTGCACCCAACATTGAAAATATCCATAATCGATGATTAATCTAGGATAAATATGATGATTAATGCTAGTATCCATAGAATTGAATCAAAGATAAAAGGAAAAGGAGATAACCCAGAACTAAGAAGAGAGGATCAACATATTTTGTTTATAATTAATTGAATTAAATTATAGAATTACCTCTAAGTTGATTCTTTCTTCATTGATATGTACGACCATGGGTCTGAGGTGAAGCTTCATTGCAATATAGAATATAAGGATAAGAATCCTCTAGCAGTGATCCACATGTCCTCTACGTATCTCTATACATCACTGAAGGAGTCTCTGGGTGCTAGAATGGAAGATCCTTGCGCTTGCGATGTTCGCCTTCAATCGCCTTGAGAATCGATTCCAAAGTGTTTTTCTTGATCTAGTGGAGGAGGATCTCTCTTGTTCTTGAGAGAATTATTGGAGAGGGAAGAGTTCACTAGGCTATACAGCTTTTCTCTAAGGATATTATGCACACAATGATTTGTTAGCTGGTGTAATTCACTATTGTCTTATATAGAGAATAATAACATAACGGGGAATTTAATTCACTAGGTAATAATAAATAATTATCACAGGTTCCATTACTTAATTTATTATTCCATGTGAAAATCCCATGTTAAATAATAATAGTAATGCTATTATTTTCATGACATGTTCTTAACTTGAATGTTATATTTAAATATTATTTAACCAAATAATATTTAATATTATTTCTCACCAGACTCATAACTTGGTCCACCAATCCTCCTCAATATTTACCAGGCCTTGAATAATGACTATTTATTTATTAAATAAATATAACTGCATCATTTTCTGGTAAATAAATATTATGTTTTCTATATATTATCCCAAATAACTAGTGATAAAATAAATGCAATTAGGCATACTTGTATAATTATTAAACCACAATAAAGAATAATATTTATTCAACTTGTTAAAAAAATAAATTATTTAACTGAGATACTGGCTACACTTAGTGTGTGACCCTCTAGGACTCTTTCTCATTGGCATTAGGCTGGATTGCCTAAGGTGAAATATTACTTTCTAGCAATGGGTTAAGGCACCCAAGAGAAATAAGTTGATCACAACAACATATCACCTCATATGAACACTTACCATGTAATATAATCTCTTTGTCCCGATATCCCCAATCAAGTGGGTAACATGAAAGTGCCATCAACCCATGTGCTCGATTTTTAAATATTTGACTTCCCAGAATTGAACATGCCTAGAGAACAGTATGGCCATGGATTTATTTAGGATATACCATTTACATAAAAGGTCCTGAGATATCTACTTCTGTTGAAGTGACAAATCCTTTCTATCATTATTTATTAATTCGGTATTACTCGTGATGCACCCAACATATCCGACCTCACTGGGAACATCTGTCGTCATTATTTTTGTCAATACATCTAACTGAGTGAGTCATAATACCCATTAATAATAATATTAAATTCTAAGGACCAATACACACATCTGTAGATAGGAACATTCTATGACACTTATGAATGCAGATTTCCTACTGGAAGGTATTGTTCTCATAATATCCTCTTGGATATTACTAAGGGCACACACTATGGGAAGATGCCTCAAAGTTTCATGAGTCACCACCCATGATAGCCTATATAATTTTTGTCCCTTAAAATGATATCATCTGGCTATAGAACATATATTCAAGAATAGTGTCATGAAATTTCCAGGTTCTCATCATAATAGGGATCCGCTGTGACCTTTTAGTGAGAAATCTATTTTTAGGACATTATCACATACTATGTAATGAAAAAGAATAATCATGACGTGATAAGGAGTTTATAAATATTCATCAAATGACTATAGGTTTATCATAAAGTACAAAGAATTTGGTTTTTAGGGTACTAACTCCAACAAACTCCCACTTTCACTAGAGAAAACTGCTAACAACCTTCAGCCCGCTAGCTCTCACATGATATTCATGCTTCTGCTGAGATATGAATTTATTTAAGGGGTTCACCATGTTCTCTTCTGTAGACACTCTTCTCTCTGAAACTTCACCCCTTTTATAGAAATAAATCAAGAGGAGATACTTTCAGAGTATATGCTTTGTCCATTGATGTGACCTTGGCTCTTTTTCAAGATCCACCACTGCAGTATTATCACAATACAATGTAATGGTATCTTTAATACTAGGCACCACATCAAGATCCTAGACAAAGTTCTGAATCCAAATAGATTCCTTGGATGCATTAGAAGCCGCTATATATTTGGAATCCACTGTATAATCAGTGAAATCTAGTTGCTTTGAACTCTTCCATCTCAAAGCTCTTCTTTTGAGATAAAAAACATATCCTAATTATGACTTCAGATCATTCTGATCTATCTGAAACTAGCATCAACATACCCTCTGATGACAAGATCCTCATCTCCTCTATACACCAGGAACATATCCTTATTTATTCTCAGATACTTAAGGATAGTCTTGACATCAGTCCAATGATGTTCTCCTGGATCTTCTTGATATATACCTACCATGTTTAGTGCATAGGAAACATCAAGTCTGGTACATAATATGATATAGATGATAGATCCTATCGCTGAAGCATATGTAATCTTACTCATCCTATCTTTCTTATGCTGTGTCTGGGGACACATTTTCTTGGAAATATGTATACCATGTAAAACTGGAACCAATCCCCTCTTGGATTGTTCCATACTAAATCTCCTTAGTATTGAGTCAATGTATGTACTTTGACTTAGTCTAAGCAGTCTCTTGTATCTATCAAGAATGATCTTGATCCCTAGAATATAGGTTTCTTCGCCTAAGTCCTTCATAGAGAAGCACTTGTTCAACTAGTCCTTGAATGACTGCAACACTAGTATGTTATTTCCAATAAGAAATATGTCATCAATATATACTACTAGGATAACAACCAAATTCCCATTAAATTGCTTGTAAACACATGTATCACATTCATTCTTAATAAAACCAAATTCTCTTATGGCTTCATCAAATCGAATGTTCCATGATTTGGATGCTTTCTTTAATCCATAAATAGATTTTTGCAACTTTCATACCCTTTAACATCACCTGGTGTCACAAACCCTTCTGGTTGTGTCATATAGACATCTTCCTGAAGGTTCCCATTAAGGAATGCAGTTTTGACATCCATCTTCCAAATATCATAGTCATGGAAAGATTCTATGGTAAGTATGATTATTATGGATTTAAACATGGAAACTAGTGAAAATGTTTCATCATAGTCAATTCCTTGAAAATATTTAAAACACTTAGCCACTAGCCTTGATTTATAGGTACTAACTTGACCTTCCATGTCCAGTTTCTTCTTGAATACCCATTTACTCCCAATATGTTTTACATCAACTGGTGCATCGACCAGAACCTAGACTTGGTTTTGATATATGGAATCCATCTCAAAATTAATTGCTTCTAGCCATATTGAAACTTCTTAGCTTTCTACTTCTTCCTTGTAGGAGATAGGTTCATCATTGTCCAAAAATAATGAGTCACCATCCTCGAAGACAAGGAAACCATATCTATTTGGTTCCCTTACTTCTCTTATACTCCTACGCAGTACTTGTGTTTTAGGAACTACCTCTTACATGGGAACCTATGGAACTTGTTTCTGTACCAACACCTATGTATCTTGAGAATCAACTTCATCAAAGTCAATCTTTCTCCCCCTATCTGTTTTGAGGATGTGCTACCTCTCAAGATGGACAGCCTATCTGACAACAATCACTTTCTTATCTGAGGGGTTGTATATGTAGTATCCCTTTGTTTCCTTGGGATACCCTATAAAGATACAATTCATGCCCTGGGGTGCTAGTTTGTTGCCTGAGAAAGCCTTAACAAATTCCTCACATCCCCATACACATGTATATGATAAAGTGGGTTTCTTTCCACTCTATAGATCGAAGGGAATCCCATTTTCCACCTTAGTTGGTACTTGGTTTAATGTGTATGCCACAGTTTGCAATTTATATCCCTAAAAGGATAATGAAAGATCTTTATGACTCATCATCGACCTTTCCATGTACAATAATGTGCGATTCCTCCTTTCACTAACACCATTCCACTGTGGTGTATAAGGTGGAGTGATTTGAGATAGGATCCCGAACTCCCATAAAATGTCGATGAACTTTTGGTTAAGATATTATACAACTCGATCTGATTGAAGATTCTTTATCTTATTACCAAGCTAATTCTATACTTCATTCTCGAACTCATTGAATTTCTCAAAATATTAGACTTATACTTAATTAAGTAGACATATCCATATTTACTCAATTCATCAGTAAAAGTAATGAATTAAGCATATCCACCTATAGCTTCTACTGGAAATGGTCCACACACATCAGTGTGTAACAATCCTAGAAGCTCTGTGGACCTTTAACCCTATCCAACAAATGTTGGATTGGTTATTTTACCTTGTAAACAAGTGTGGAATATATAAAGTGGTTTTAGCTCGAAAGAGTCTAAATAACCATCTTGACAGATCTTTGTCTGGCGCTTCTCATTTACATGACCAAGGCAGTGATGCCACAACTGGGTGTTGTATGAGTCATGTGAACTTGGTTCATTATATATTTCTAACACTTGGTTCTCATAATTTAATACATATAAAACTTTATTTAAATGCGCCATACCATAAAATATGTTGTCCTTATAAAAGTAACAACATTTATTTTTGAAATTGAAAATAAATCCATCTGTATCTAAACTCAATAAAAAAATTATGTTCTTGGTAACACTAGGTACATAATAACATCCATGTAAAACCAAAATCATCCCCATCGGCAATGTGAGGTGGTAGTAACCAATGGAAAGAGTATCCAACCTCGCACCATTGGAATCTCACAGATCCATCTCTCCTCTAGCAATTTTCCAGAATCTACTTGCTTCCTGTATTTTAATATAGATATGATCCCCACAAGCTGTATCTAATACCCAATGTGTAGAAATGGAAAGATTACACTTGATAACGAATGCACCTTTGGCTTCCCCTTGCCTCTTTGTACAGTTACTCTTTCAGTGGCCTAACTTACCACATGAAAAGCATATTGCCTACTTTTCCTTTCCCTGGATTTGGATCTTATTCTTCCTGGATAGGCAGTTCTGGGACGATTTAGATTTTTTATAAATCTTAGGACCCTTTTCCTTGTCATTCCTCTTCCTATTCACCATAAGGACTGTGGGGTTTTCACACCCCATGTACTTATAAACTTGGTGAATCAGGGTAAGAAGATCCGATAGACTCTTATCATTATTTATCATATTATAATTCATAATAAAACTAGATATGTTCTTAGGAAGTGATGATAGTATGAAATCTATACGCAACTCATCTGAGAATTTAATCCCTAAGATGTCCAGATGCTCAATATAGCCAATAAGATTGACTACATGTGGTCTAGTTGGTGTAGACTTTCCAAGCTTAGTAGTGAAAAAAGCGTCAGAGACCTCATACCTATCCTATCTCACCTTATCTTGATAGAGATCTCGAAGGCGAGACATTATTATATAAACATCAATTTCCTCATGTTGATTCAAGAGATCATTAGTCATGGATGATAGCATGAGGCACTGAACATATGTAACATCATTTAGATTTTTCTCATACACTGAGAGTTCCTCATCACTCACCTCATTTCCAAGAGCAATTGGTAAAGGCTCTTCGAGCACATAATGTTTCCTCTCATGGAGAAGGATAACCCAAATGCACCTTTTCCACTCATGGAAATTAGTGTTAGTGAGAAGGTTTTCCTTATCAAGTATGGATCGAAATGATATGTTTGATATAATCTTGATTATTGTTTCTACAAATTAAGATGAACAAAGTTTTAGTACTTTATCTTGGTAAATATAGACAAATAAATAAATTAATATCTATTAGTCTCCCACTATTTTGTCGAAACCCAATAGCCCTCACCATTGGATTCAGAATATCCTGTTTCTTGGAAATTCTAGTAGAAAGAATCCATATTTCCCTTCACATTACCCCAACTAGGGTTGGTCAAGTAACTTAGAAGGTTTTAGTTAGGCATTCCAAATATCAACTGCATTAACTCACAGCTCCTTGATCTGTTGAGTGGACTCCCCAATCCTGAAATCCTTAATTTTGGATTTCCTTAACCTTTGCCTCTCAGTTACACCAAGTCCTTCTAGGGAAGCCAACCCTTGATGTAAACTAAGTTAAGTCAACTCAAAACCTCAAATTAAAATTCCCCGATAATTGAAAGTACCCCAACTAGGGTTGGTCAAGCACTTTGAACTATTGTTCGATTCTAACCGAAGTAATGAAAGGTTATACCGACTTAATATTTAATTGAGGGATTTTATCCTTTATGCATAAATTTACATTTATTATCTTTTAACATGATTGTTAATGTTAAGTGGGATATACTTAAGTGATTAACCATGTATAGATAATATTTACACATAAGCCATTTTTATTTTAGTTCCCTCTTGAATGTTAGTTAGTTAATTAATTATGTGATCACATCAAACATCCATAATGAATAACTATAAAAATGACAGACATAAAATAAAGGGTATGATTATGAGCTTTACTAGTTGTTAGTTTATCTAGTGGTTGATAAACTAACCATGACATTGGGGAGAAACACCTTGAACCATTTGAGGTTTTTGTTTACAGCTTTCCACCTGTCCACCTTTGTATTTCCTTAGATTGGGTTCATCTCAGATCCTAACTTGAACCACCTCCACTAGCTTGGGAGATCCATCCATTACATATGCTTTTAACTCAAAAACATGTGAGGGGTAAAAGGGGGTTTACATAAAATAATCCATGGGCACACATGACCTACATATTAATGAGGAGAAGCTACACATGCCAACAATTTTAATTTAATAAATAAATTAAATGGGAACCAATCACATACAAAGGTCTGGTCTAGCTCATGATCATCCACATACATGCAACTAATTACACATTTAATAAAACTATCATTCAATTATTTAATCATTCTTATTAAGATAAATTATGCTCAAATCAATTAATCATTATATTTAATTAATCAATCATTTTTATCTTAATACTTTTTTGAATTTCCTTGATATTATCATTCATAACCTTATACATAACTTGTACCTTGGAAGCAACCAGGTGAATACCCATCCAAAACTACCGAACATGTATTTATACTTGTATACACTTTATTCTTTGTGACATGTAGCATGCACGTAGAATTATAATTGCATTACAACTGATACATGACAAGTAGATATTTGAACATTACCCAGATGTGAATTATATATGTATATATATATATTTCAAACACCTATCACATATTGTGTCCTAGATTTACGCCCATACGAAGGTACATGTCTCAAGAGTTTACATAATATATTAATAAATTATTAAATCTACATATTCTGGAAACAGTACACAACATGTACCCTCCTCATTGTCCATCCGAAGTATATGCTTGGGGAAATAGCGTGTGAGGTGTACTTCAGAAATATTCAGAGCACACAACATGTCCAGTGGGCCACACACTGTGTAGACTCCGCATTACAAGGTCACCATTTGGGAATCCATGTATGGGATACACGACTTGAACCTAACCTAAAGGGACTATACACCATGTCCAGTGGGCCACACGACATGTAGTCCAGCTGACCGTGCACTAGTTTGTCCTCGTCAACACACAGTGTAAGAATTAACTACACCGTGTGTCATTAATGCACACATCATGAGTAATTTATGAATTACTCTTGATTCATTAAACCCAAATACACAACATGTAGATCCGACTACATAGTTTTTATTATTGTGTTATCTAGAAATAAGCTTCAGTGCCTCCTGATGATATCCTAAATTTAGTTTTAATCATAAAATTATTCATTTCAGTTAGATCTTCGAGAAACAATAAGGGAGGAATAGATCTCAAAATTCAGATTACAAGAACAATTAAAACATGAATTGAAAAACTAAATTATTAAAGTATAAATCATCAATGATTTATTTAAATAATTATAAAAAAATATGACCCCTATGATACTACTTCTAGGTTCTAGGTGTAGGGGAAGTGGAGGATGGGAATGTACCCAACTTTGAAAATTTACATAATTGATGATTAATCTGGGATCAATATGATGATGAATACCAATATTCATAGAATTAAATCAATGATAAAAGACAAAGGAGAGGACCTGGAACCGAGAAGAGATGATTTTCATAATTTTTTTATAATTAATTAAATTAAATTATATAATTACCTCCAAGATGATTCTTTCTTTGTTGATGCATTCAACCACAGGTCCGAGGTGCGACTTCGTTGCGATGTAGAATCCAAGGATAGGAATCCTCTACCAGTGATCCACACATGCTCCACATATCTCTGGATGTCGCTGAAGGAGTCTCTAGGTGCTAGAATAGAATATCCTTATGCTTATGATGTCCACCTTCAATTGCCTTGAGAATTGCTTCCAAATTATTTTGATTGATCCAGTGGAGGAGGATCTCTCTCATTATTGAGAGCATTCTTAGAGAGGGAAGAGTTCTCTAGGATAGAGAGATTTTCTCCAAGGATGTTTTTCACACAACGATCGGTTATATAGTGGAATGTACCCTTGGATTATATAGATAATAATAACATAACAAGGAATTTAATTCACTAGGTAATAATAAATAATTAGCACATGTTCCGTTACTTAATTTATTATTCCATGTGAAAACCCCATGTCAAATAATAATATCAATGCTATTATTTCCATGAAATGTGTTTAACTTTAATGTTATATTTAAATATTATTTAACAATATAATATTTAATATTATTTCTCACTGGACCCATAACTTGGCCCGCCAATCCTCCTTAATATTTACCAGGCCTTGAATAATGACTATTTATTTATTAAATAAATATAACTGCATCATTCACCAATAAATAAATATTTCGTCCACAATATATTATCTCGAATAACTAGTGATGAAATAAATGTGATCATGAATACTTGAATAATTATAAATCCAAAACCGAGAATAATATTTATTCAACTTGTTAAATAAATTAATTATTTAACTGAGATACTGGCTACACTTAGTGTGTGACCCTCTAGGACTCTTTCTCACTGGCATTAGGCGAGCTTTCCTAAAGTCTAAGATTATTGTCTAGAAAAGGGTCATGGAACCCAGTAGAAAGAAGTTGATGTATCAAGGAAATGTCACCTCATATGAACGATTACAATGTAATATAATCCCTTTGTCCCAATATCTCCAATCAACTAGGTTGCATGAAAGTGCCATCAACCCATGTGCTTGATTTCTCATTCTTTGACTTCCTAGAATGGAAATTTCCTAGATAAAACCATGGACATGGATTTATTTAGGATATATAATTTAAATCAAAGGGCTTGAGATATCTACTTCCGTAGAAGTTACAAATCCTTTCTCATGTTATTCATTAATGCGGTGTTAATTGTGACGCACCCAACATATCCTACCTCGCCGAAAACATCTATCATCACATTTTTTGTCAATACATATAAGTTCATGAGTCATAATACCCATTAATAATAATCTTAAACTCTAAGGACCAATACACACATATGCAGATAGGAACATCCAATGACACTTATGAATGTGGATTTCCTACTGGAAGGTCTTGTTCTCATAATATCCTCTTGGATATTACCATGGGCGCACACCATGAGAAGGCGCCTCAAAGTTTCATGAGTCCCCACCCCTGATATCCTGCATCATTTGTGTCCCTTAAAATGATATCATCTGACCATATAACATATATTCAAGAATAATGTCATGGCACTTACGGGTTCTCATCATAGTAGGGATCCACTATGACCTTTTTGTGTGATAGCTATTCTTAAGACATTATCACATACTATGTCACATTGAAGAACAATAATGATGTGATAAGAAGTTTATAAATATTCATATAATGAATAAAATTTTATCATAAAGTACAACGAAGTTGGTTTCTAGGGCACCAACTCTAACACATCCCACACCAAGGTCGCGGTCATGTTCCCATATTTTCCCTACCATGTAATCTCGAATGATCATATGAGAACATTGGGAATACACTCCTCCAACACATAATTTTTATAGCTGGGAATGAAATCTCCCCATATGGGCTATCCACTCTATTTATAGAGTCTCCTTGATGAAGTGCTTGATCATTTTCCATGATCGGCAATGGAAGACCTTGATATCCTATTCATAGGAATCAGTATCATCCCGGTCCTCTAGGTTAGCAGGTTCATATGTTGGGAATTCCTCTATAAATTCATCAGTAGGGTCTTCTTTGGGTGTCCTATTGGACAGACTGGGTTCCCTGTCATCAAGTTGATCCTCATCATCAGATTCCACCTTGATAGTCTTAGGTTTTGTCCCTATAGCAGTCCTATCTGTTGCCGTGATCGCTTTAGTCTGGTCATCGAGAGTGTTCGATTCCATGACAATCAACATTACCATTGGAAAAGGAGCACGAGGAGCCCCAAATATCCTTTCTAGGGTGGCACACCATTTGAAGAACTGTGCATGTATAAATACACAGATGTCAGTTGGCTTGGTTCAATGGATGATAGTTTCATATTCTATGAAGGAGAGGACTTACAAAGATCAAATAATTGGACTTTCCTTTGAGATGATACTATTATAATCATAGGACGTGGTCCCCCATATATGTTTGGGAACTCCGAAGACTTTGAGAGAACCACCCTGGGTGTTGCAGCCTTGCTAAATTCAATAATCACGGTTGTCACAGGCGCAGACCCCGAAGCTACGTCTGCTATCATATAGGAATAAGTTTTACATATGAGGTTCTCTTACATAAGGAAAATTTCATTTGAGAAGGCCTAGGACCACAATGAAATGGTTTATGGTTTACCTCAAGATCCTCGACAAACTCTTCCAGCTCAGAGGTTTCAACTTCGCCTTCCTCTAAAGGGCTCCATCATCCAGCTTCTTCCTCCCATAAGGACTCTTTCGATTCTTTGAGTAAGGGTAAGTTATCCCTCAACTCAGCAGTGGAAAACTGCAGTGGGACTATTTGGTTAAGAGGTACTTTCACCCGGTACTTCATTAGAGATGGAGTACCCTAAGAGTGAACAAAGTCCTCTAGCTCAAAGATGTATTGCTCTTCTTCCGCTTGAGACAATAGAAATCCAGCCTTGGAATGGACGATATCTGAGAGATACATCCTAATATGGTTAAGGTGGTTCCACATTTAGGAAGGAATTATAAATTTTCTGTTAATATCTCAGATGTTCCAAGCCTTCGGGAAGACAGCATCCTCAGGCATGTCTATGTGGCGTAGCTACTTCCTAGGATCCTGAGTGGATATCCTGCAAAACCCCCTAGGTGGCCTCCCTTACTGATAGTTATTCTCATCTAGGACTGTTGTTGCTACTTGACTCCCACTCGGTGTAGGTCTTGGAGTTATTTGAATCATCACCACTGCAGCCCCACCATCATAGAGTGTTCTTTCCACTTTTTAGCCCTATCCTTAAGGTTGATGAGGCACCCCATCATCAACATAGATGATTCATCGCTTCAATATTTTCCTTGGGGAGGATACCTCCCAGCTTTTGGAATATTTCTTGACTATAACATAGACAGTTGTGGGAGGAGGTAGCTAATTTATCATTTTCCCATCCTCCCACGTGAACATGAGCCACATCTTCCTCATCACACATAGATAGTCCTTATGGTGTACTCCTAGGTAGACTTTCAAGGTCAACCTATGCATGTACAAGAACTATCTTGTAAAGTGGTTCAAGGTGTATGGATCACAGATAGGATCAAAATCAATACATGCTACCAGAACATCACCCTAGAAGGCTAGGAGATAGGACCGTTGCTCCTCGGTTCCCTAGACGTCATCAGTGAATACACCTATTGGCGACAGAAATGGATAGAGGTTGAATTCATCCACCTTCTAGACTTTTTTTAGCACCAGTGGTGGAGTCAGCTTGGCTGGAAAGCTCTCCAACACCTTCAAAATGGATGGTTGGAAGTCTGATCCAGGAGGGGAAATAGGGTTCAGATTTTCATATATTCCCATGTGCGTTGCTATCCATCCATACAAAATATGGAGTGGTCTACAAACCCTATGTGGCTTCTTTCCCTCACTAATGTGCCACAACACCTTGTATAGCTTGGCCAACACCAGGATCCCCAAGTTGACATGCTCCCCCATCACCAACATAGACACCATAATGAATGTTCTTAGTTGGACACCCATGTTTGTGTCCCTGACTGGAAACATCCAGTCGCAGATAAGCACAAAGATAAACCCAGCTAGCCAAACCACTGGTTGCTGCTCGGTGCTAACATTGTACCCCCATAGCTTCCATTGGATGTCCTCCAGGGTTCACCAATAGGATTTATATTTAATATTCTAGGATACCTTTGGATAGGTGGGAGGCCTAATCGATAGCTTACTAGGAACCTCCTCCCCTTCAGTGGCATGCATTGGTGGGAAGTTTATGAAACACTTAAACCACAATTTGAAATGGACATCCCTCACCGACTGCTTTTCATCACCCAACACCAGATCCATCAGTGACTTTACTAGTAGCGACATCTGCTCTATATCCTCCCATGTGTTCTCCATGGGGAGGAACTCGTCATAGATCACCCCTAAGATTGGAATCCACTAGATCTTGTGAAGGTCCTAGAGGCTGATGCCGACTTCCCTGTTGTGAAGATGAAAAGTGTTGGTCCTTAGCAACAACCTACTCAAAAACTCCAGTATCATGTGTTTCAGTTGATAAATGTGGAATTAGGAGGTCCACATAGCTTCATACAGCCCTACTCTCTTCAGCTCTGCCTTGAATTTCTCACAGGATTCACAAACCCAGTAAGCCCGAGCTCAATCCTCAGTGAAATTGCCACTCTGGCACAGGTCCCAATAATCAATGCACCCCATCTCCGGGTTCCCCAAATCCACCTTGATGATGGTTTGGTACTATGGGGGAGATACCTTTATCTCCAAATCCTTTCCATAAACATTTCTGACATGGTTATATTGGCATTAAATATTGAAAGGTGTGTGATTTTCTCATGTATGACCATCAGCAATGCTGAACCATTGGCACTAACACGACGTACTCCTGAACCAGTAAGCTGGTTCATCCCTACTTGATTTAGGGATGAGGATTTCATACCTCAGAATAAAGCCATATAGAGGTATTATCTTGTAGAGAGGATAGTTCTTTTGGATTTCTGATAGGAGATTGAACATGGATTCATGGTCTGAATGGATTCACACATATTCCCCTATGGCCAGATTATCCGCCATCTCTTCCATTCGGGAAATATATGTAAGGACCCCCCGAAGAAACCTCTTGGTAGGCCATTCTATCCCAATAATTTTTATTTTTTTTCTTGATTTCAGATCTTGATCACAAAGTTTTATCGTATAAACCGTCAGTAGAGCTCTACCACATAGCTCGCAAACACAACTCGTTGAGCGCAATATCGTAGAGTTTAAGGACTCACTGTGCGACGTAGAGTAAAAAAAGACCCCGATTCAAAAAGAGAAATCATGGAGCACATAGATCTTCACAAATCGAGAGCTGAAGCATGGAGATGTGGAGACAGGTGAAAAAAGAGAGAGGTATTCATCCCCTATTTATAGGTGATGAACCTTGAGCTTCGTGACGCGCCTAGCCATGGTGAGCTTTGTGAAATTCGCAACCCGTACACTGCCTATCCACATCACAATATGGATCCAAAATCCTTCTTCACGATCTACGTAAAGTTTAGAGATCTACCCTCAGAATATGACCCTCATTTTCTCCTCATCTCTAATTATGAGGGGGGAAATTTACTGTGGCCAAAATATGTACATTTTAAAAAATAAACAAAGGATATTAAATGGTGCCAAAGGGGCTTCCTCTCTAAGATACATCCCAAAGTCTTTTAGCACCATGACTGGAATAAAGATGAGGCCTTCTCTATGCCCATGATATAGAAAAGTGACATTCAACTCCATAACTACCATGAACTTGATGGAAGTCTCCACGCTATGAAGGGAAAGACGACCGCCTCTGCAATTCCTTCAAAATTGATGAAAGCCTATGTGACCACCATGGAGGGAAATAAGGAAGCCTCTATGATGCGGAAGGGATGACAGTTGACTTTTTTGAATCTGAGAAACTTGAAAAAATCTGCCTCTAATGGCGGAGCACAAGTTACTTCATGGCGCTCCCTCAGAGCATCACGCCCCCTGGTGCCTATAAATACATGGCTCCCCCTATTACAAAGGATCATGACCCCAACCTTTTTTCTTATGAATTCCCATATCGCAAAGTGTTCTTTGCTCCATGAACTAACTAGGAAAATGAATCATCCAAGGTACTTGAGCATTGTAAAAACCTTTTTTCCTTTGCTAATATCTACCCCTGTTTCAAGAAGGGATTCCATTTGCGAAGCCTATTGTCCATCTCAAAGGAAGGAGACCCCTTTGGGTACTCAGGACTTTGCAAAGTACACAAGCTTCATGAAGCACACTCCAAAAACATGTTTACTCCATGCTTAGGCTGGGACACTATGCTTCACAAAGGTCTCCTCTTTGAGAAGTCATATCCTCTGTGAGTCCCTGTGCTCTGTGATCTCATGAGCTCTATGAATCCATGTGCTCTGTGATCCCCTGTGCTTTTCAAGCACATGAGCTCTACGAATCCATGTTCTCTACGATCCCCTGTGCTTTTCAAGACCCTAATATTTGCAAATACCCTCTCTATGAGGCCTCTTGCTTTGTGAACCCTTCTCCCATGCAGCCCTATAGGCTTGTACGAAGTGATTTCAAAGTCCCGTGGGTGGTGCTTAATATTGCGTTGCTTTGTCTCATGCTTCTTCACATAGGCACACTAATGGCTATTGATTCTTCACATAGACACACTAACGTGGACCCCCAATAGATCACCCCACAAACCCATTTCCAAATGGAATTACTTGTGCCATCCCGCCATCAAGAGTGGATTGGTACAAGTTATGTAAGTCCTAGGGGTGAGTAGTGAATCCCCACCGTCCGAGTTATAGGATGTTAAACTACCAAGCACTCATGTCCTCAACGCATGGAATTAAACTATGATCACCGCATAAGTGACAATCCCTGCGAGGACTGTGAAGGGGATGGGCTCCAACACCCTCTCAATCCCCTATCCCTTTGAGGTTTGTCACCATGCACACCTCGATAAGTCTCTGCGTAAAACCTGACACCCTTTGATGGGGTGTTTTAGGTATGATGGCCATATCCTCCTTATACATATGGACACCCTCCTTTCTCATCAGGCTTCCCTCATGGAGTAAGTCCCATTATTTTTCTCCTTGGGTAGCTAGCCATGTGTAATCCCCACACCATTCCTTGTGGCCACACCTTTCATGACACGATCTCTAGGCCCAATGCTGCCTCTTGTTTCTCACAACGAGCATGAATCACATGGGCTTAGAGTGAGCATCGATCCTAACATCCTCTATGGGTCACCTTAGTGTGTAATACCCATTCCCCTCTCAATCGAACTACGTAGAATTTGATCTTTTCCCTTTCTAGGAAAGGTATGTGGATGCCTCCCTGAGGTTCAAGCCCATTATCCCTTTGTCCCAACCATTTCACATCATTTCATTGCTTGTCCTGCATGATGTTAAACTATATTCCCCTTTCATCATGCATGATGTTAAACTTTATGCATTTGAACTATGTGGGTTTTGATCTCTATCTTATAGACAAGGTATGTAGGAAGCCTCTTTGAGGTTGAACCCCAAACACTGGTAAACTTTGGCATCCCCTTTGTTGGGATCCACATCCTTGGTCAGCCCCTTAGTGGTGTCAGGCTAGTTCTTGGGTAGCTAAACATGCATAGGTATCTCCCTCAATCCATACTCCTCTAACCAAGTGTGTCCCTCTTGTTATGGGCCACTAACCATGCGTAAGACCCATCATGTATTCGGGTTGATGTTCTTTATGTACACCCTGATACTATACCCCCATATCTAAACTCTGTGGACTTTGATTACCAACCTGGGGGATACATAGGAAGCCTTCTCGAGGTTTAATCCCATCAATCATGTCCCATCTGGGTATCTCCCTAGAGCCTTTGTGTTTTAGGAAGGTGATTCCCCAACCTGGATGTTCTACTTCCTTTGGGTCCCATCCATGTGTTCATTGTCATGATCCACCTCATCAGGCGACTCATCACCCCATTCTAGAACTACGTGGACTTTGATTCCTTGCCACTGGGATACATGGGAAACCTCTTAGAGGTTCAATCCCTACACCGTCACCTTCGAACCGGTCCTTGGTTCCATCCCCACTCATTCCATCCTTCGACACTCCATCCATATCCATCTTTATTCCACCAGGGCTGCCCCATCCCGGTGAAATCATGCCATCCATTTAGGCATCTAACCATGCTTAATCCTCATTCATCTCATTACTCATTTTTAGCACTCGGGCTACTAACCACACATAAGCCCTAGCATGTATTTGGGTTGTTGTCCATTGTGTACACCCTGATCCCATGATTCATCCTCTCAAACTACATGGGTTTTGATCTATATCTTCAATACAGGGTATATAGGAGTCCCATACGAGGTTCAATCCTAGCCAATGGTAAACCTTGGTGTCCCCTTTTTCGGGACCCAACCATCCTCCAATCCGCTCTTTGATGTGTCCAGATCAGCCTTTACGGTGTGATATATTCACTCTTTGGGAAACACTGACACGTTCTTGTCATGGGGTGTGGAAAAAACTTTTATTTACTAAGTTAAAATATAGTATAGTGGTTAACCTAGGTTGTCTCCTAATGATGATTTCATACAAAATAGTTTGTCACTTTTTAATTAGAGAAACAATTAGGTGTTTTTAAAATTGTTTGGTTTTGAAATCAAAGAGAGAAATAGAAAAAAAGAATAAATTAAGGAAGAGATTCAAGAAAAATATGGAAATAAAGTGATTTAAAAACTATTTTATGTGATGGGTGATCAATTCGGGGTTGGTTTTATAATTGAAATACTATCCTTGTTCCATTTTATTCAATCCTCTTCTGCTAAGTTGAGTTAAGTGAGATTCCATAATTACTTCAACACAATTATTTGGTTAAATGGTTATGATAAGAATAGACCTTAACAAAATTCTAGTTTGTTCTAAACTTCTTCCGCTTTGTGATATAGTTGTAGTGAATACCCATAATTATTTTAGGCAATTCCCAATTGAGTATTGTTTATCAAAATAATCATGAATATTCACTACCCCCCACACGTACTAGAAATCGCCAAGTACTTCACCACTAAGACCTGATCTTATTCTATCGAATATATACTAGAAGCTAATGGAGGTAGAAAAATGATCATTTATCAAAGCAATAATAATAACAAAATATAAAATCGAATACAATCACATAAGATAATAAATAATATTTTTAGAATTTGAAAACAACTTCGCAGAATATAGAGAGTTTTTATTAAATCAAATGTAAGAACTCAAAGCATTAAAAATATAAAAACAACCCTCCCTAATAACCTCATATTTTTACCCCACCATGGTAAGGGTAATTGAGTGGAATGGGGAAGATGAAGTCATTACAAAAATAAGAAGAAAAGAGTGAAAATAAAGAACAAAATTTTCTCCTCTAGATTCTATTCTCCATAAGTTTAGCTTCGGTTCTCCCACCCTCTCATAGAATCAAGCCAAGGTTCCTTCTTATAGGAGGTGAGTACGGGAGTTTTCCATCTATCCACGAAATTTCAAGGAATTTTGAGCAATGTGGAATGAGTTATGGCTAAATTAGTAGACCTGACTTTTTATAGCCGCCAATCACTATTCCACCAACCATACTTTGACCGATTGAAGGGTGGAATATATGAAATCATTTATCCATGAAATTTAATGTGAAAATGAATCTTTGAGTTTTATTTCTAAACCATCTAGAATCAACCCATTTGGTTGTTGGCATCCTGAGATATGGATCATTGAATGAAGTAAGGTCCATCCTGCCAGCCAGAATAAGTGTTCACATTGACCAATTTTTTTTTGGATTGTTGGAGTTAAACTTGGATTTGGGTCCAAAAGACTTATATGGATCACACAAACCATGTCATCCTAAAAAAATAATCACATGAATTGGATGAAAATTGTAGGATTTATTCTCTAAATACAAAGGCAACATAAAACTGTTAAATGTCCAGAATTAACCAATTTTTACACTTAAGATCAAAACTCATCAAAAGTCATAAAATGAAGCAAATAAGATCAAATTGATAATGGAAAGGGATTAAATCATTTAAAAAAATATGTATAAATATGAAAATATGAGATCTATCAATTATTCTACACTTAGCACTTGGACTCCTAGACAAGTAAACATTGATATCAAATTGTAGAAAATTTAAAACACATATCCATGAGATCTAACAATTTAACACCAAGAAATAAAATATATCATGCCTCATCAACAAACATTATTACAAGTTCTCAATTTAGTTCATTAAATATATTTCTTCTTCATTTCTTCTACCTTGCACCCAAAACACTTACCTAACATGCATTTTCTCTCATCACACAAATATCAATTTTCAATAATGTCTTTCTCATCAAATACTCATGGAAGGGTCACCATAGGCTTGATAAATTCCTAAATCTCCACTCTATGTGAGTAAACTACATATGTTTATCATGAGTACTTTATAGGGTTGTTCTGTAGATTCATGTTGGTAGGATTTAGATGTGAAAAATTCTAAGGCTGAATGAGGAGTGCTTGGATCTTTTTGAATAAAAATTGCATTATTCAAATTTTTACTCAGGTACGGTATCCTCCTCGCTCCCCTTAGTAGTAAATCAGCTCCATCAGTAAGAAAAAATAGTGAAATTCCACACCATTACTCATTTTAGCAATAAAAGTATCAGTCATATCCAACTTTATTTTTCTTTAAAGCTCCAGATAGGCACAACTTTCTTTTTTTTCATTGGAAACTCTAGAAAGGCAAAATTCTTTTACATGAAAGCTCCAAATAAGGCACAAAATTAAACAGAATGGTTTTTTTTTTCAGAAACAAGAACATCTCTTCAATGTTTTATTTTCCACCCAAAGTATCACCAAATTAGGTATCATAATACAAGACATCATCTCCCACACTTAATTTCAACTATATTATGCAATTTCACTTCAAGAGTAGGTTGGATAGGGAAAATTGTCTTATGAAGTGGCTAAACTAATAGGATGTTCATGGATTCTATGGGATATAAGGATTAAATGTACAAGGTGGGCCATTATAAAAAAGATTCTTATGAAATAAGGGCTTTAATACCAAAGAAATGCCTCAATCATTTAAAACACATGTACCTCAAACCCATAAGTTTTGATAGGAATAAATTAAATTATGGTTAAATCAATCATGGTATGGTTATCTCAAGAAGTGAAGTGAATGAAAAGAATATGAAAATTAGGTTCAGAAGCCTCACAGGAAAGTGATTTCAAATATAAAGACAGTGAATTGTGGCATGGGATTCAAAAAGAAGAGTACTTTGCATGAAATTTCCAAATATTTGAACTTGAAACAAAGTCAAATTAAGAATTAATTTAAGATTAGTTTCATGGGATAAATTGTTTCACACATTGACATGGGTTTCAAAATATGTGATGATAATCATTTCAGCTCAAAAGTTTCAAAAACACCAAAAAATTTGAAAAGCACACAATTGAAAATACTAAACTATAAATGTTCCCTCCCCCACACTTAAATGATGCAGTGTACTCAATGCATTCAATTAGATTGAATATGTAATTATATTTTAAATGGAATCATAACAATAAAGAAAGTGGTAAGGATAGGTATAACTTGATGGATTTATTGATAAATGGGTTTGAGGAGTGCGATATCCTCAACTGGATCTGATGGTATGGTCCCAAAGAATTTCTTCAACCGATGACCATTAAAAGTGAATGGATTCCGTTCTCCATCCTTCACAATCTGTACAGTACCAAAAGGATATACATGTGTAACTATAAATGGACCTTCCCATCTGGAACAAAGTTTACCTAGCATCATCTTGAGTCATGAGTTGAATAATAGCACCATGTCTCCAGGATGAAAGTTTTTCATTTTGATAAACTTGTCATGAGCCACTCTTGTTCTCTCTTTATAAATCCTAGAGTTTTCAAAGGCATCCCTTCTAATTTCTTCCAACTCCTGCAACTGTAATATTCTCTCCTTCCCAACACTTTCAAGATCCAAATTTATCTTCCTCACAACTCAGTATGCTTTATGTTCTAATTCCATAGGTAGGTGAAAACTTTTCCCATAAATCAACCTATATGGACTCATTCTAATCAGGGTTTTGTAGGCTGTCCTGTAAGCCCATAATGTGTCTTCCAATCTTTGGCTCAAATCCTTCCTATTTGGATTAATAGTCTTTTCTAAAATTCCTTTGATTTCCCTATTGGACACTTCAGCTTGATTATTAGTCTGTGGATGATAGGGATTTGATGTTTTATGATGCACCCCATATTTCTTCAGCAATGACTCCATTATCCCATTGTAAAAGTGAGTTCCTTGATCACTAATGATTTATCTAGGCATTCCAAACCTACAAAATATGTTAGTTCTGACAAAATCACGAATAACTTTAGCATCGTCGGTCCTGGTGGCTTTTGCTTGCACCCATTTGGAAACATAATCAATGAAAAGAAAGATATAATAATTTCAAAATGAAATTGGGAAAGGGCACATAAAATCTATTCCCCAAACTTCAAAAATTTCACAAAAAATAAGTTGTTGTTGGGGAATTTCTTTTCTCTTTGAAATATTTCCAGAAAACTGACATTTTTCAAACCTTTTACAAAATTCATGAGCATCTTTAAAAAGGATGGGCCAATAAAGTCTAGATTCTAAAACCTTCCTTGCTGTCCTTTGAGGTCCAAAGTAGCATCCGCAAGAAAATGCGTCAAAAAACTCAAATAAAAAAATTAATTTCACTTTGAGGCAAACATATTCTTATTACTTGTTCATTGCAAATATTCCAAAGAAATGGATCATCCCAGATGGAATATCTAGATTCAGATTTCATATTTTGAATTTGGTGGGAATTTAAATGAGATGGGACTTGAGATGTTATCAGATAATTGACCATATTGGTATACCATGGAACTTCATTGTTGATGATGTAGAGTTATTCTCCAGGAAGCTCATCATTAAGTGGGTTCTGGTTTGGAATTTCTCCTTTAGTAGTGTGGGGTAGTCGACTTAGATGATTAGCCACCTGATTTTCAGTTCCCTTTTTATCATTAATTTCCAAATTAAAAACTTGTAAGAGTTGCATCCATATCACTACCCTTGTCTTTGCATCTAACTTTTTCATTAAATACATGAGTTCTGCATGATCGAAAACAACAACTTTAGTTTCAAGAAGATATGATCAGAATTTATCTAGTGAAAAGACAACTGCAAGGAAATCCTTCTCGGTGGTTGTGTAATTTATTTGTGTCTAATCTAAGGTCCTTGATGTATAGGATATGACTTGAGTATTTTTTTCAATTCTTTGTCATAGAGTAGCTCCCACTGCTTGGTTGGATGCATCCCAAAGCAACTCAAAATGGTAATCCCAGTTGGGTGGTTTCATTATTGGAGGTGTTATCAACCTTTGCTTCAGTTCATCAAATGAATTTTTGTATGCATAGTCAATATTAAAGTCATATTCTTTTAGTAGTAATCTTGAGAGAGGGAGATAAATCTTAATAAAATCTTTGATGAATCTTCTGTAAAATCCATCATGTCCTAAAAAGGATCTAACATGTTTTAAACAAGTTGGATATGGAAAGGAATTTATTACTTCAAATTTTGATTTATCAATCTCTATCCCTTTTTTTGAAATTATGTTCCCAAACACTATCCCCTTTTCAACCATGAAATGAAATTTTTCAAAATTTATGATAAGATTCTTTTGAATGCATGTTTTCAAAACTTTTTCCAAATTTCCTAAGCAATGATCAAATGAATTACCAAAAACTGTGAAATCATCAAGAAATACCTCCAAGAAGTCCTCAATATGATATGAGAAAATACTCACCATACACCATTAAAATGTACCTGGGGCATTGCATATCCCAAAAGGGATCCTTTTTTAGGTGAATGTACCAAATAGACAGGTGAAGGTTGTCTTCTCCTGGTCTTCTGGTGTGATCTGTACCTGAAAGTATCCTGAGAATCCATCTAAAAAATATTAATGGGTTTTTCCAGCTAACCTTTCTAGGATTTGATCAATGAATAGAATGAGGAAGTGGTATTTTCGAGTAACTTGATTTAGCTTCCTGTAATCTATACACACTCTCCAGCTATTTTTTACTCTCATGGGGATAAATTCATTTCTTTCATTTTTAACAGTTGTTAGGACAATTTTCTTTGGGAATACATGAATGGGGCTGACCCATTGAGAATCAGATATTGGGAAAGTGATGTCAGCTGCTAGTAATTTCTGTATATCTTTCTTAAAAACCTCCATTATTATGGGATTAAGTCTTCTCTAAGGTTGTCTAATTGGTCGGGAATCACTTTCTAAAAATATTCTATGAGAGCATACCTTGGGATTGATTCCAGGTATATCACCTAAACTCCATCCTACAGCTTGGACATTTCTTTTGAGTAGGTCGATTAGAGTTTCCTCTTATGAATGGGATAGGTTATTGGAAATTATTACTATAAATTTATCTCCTTCCATTAGGTAAGCATAATTTAAATCACTTGGAAATGGATTAAGTTCCAGACATAGGGGTTGTTCAAGGGATGACTTTGAATTAAGGTATCCTATTCCTAAGACTGGAATCTCTGGTATCATCTTATTTTCTTTTAATAAATCATTAGAAAATTCATATTTTACCTTATTCTCTAATATGGGTTTAGGATTTTCAAGTTCATGGGAATTGGAATTTTCAAATTAAAAATGTTATCCTAATGATAAGAAGTCAAGAATCATACCTGAATCTTCAATTGGTTATATACCTTTTTCATGGGAGATCACATAAAGTGAGTGATTACTAGAAGGATGTTTCATTGCATCAAGAATGTTGAAGTGCACTGTACTATCTCCAAGTTCCATTTTGAGTGTTCCTTCATGGACATTGAGGATAGTCCTTACTGTTTTTAGGAAGGGTCTCCCCAGGAGGATGGGAGAGTGGCCTAAAGCTCTATATTTTTCCATGGTAAGGACATAAAAGTCTTCTATAAATATCAATCCAATTACTCCAATGAGTACATCTTCTATAACTCCATTTGTGAAAACAATGGATCTGTTTTCTAATTGGACCACCACTCGAGTTGGTTTTAGTTCTCCGATCTGCAAGGATGAAAATACCGAGTGAGGCATAACATTTATTGAAGCTCCTAGATCACATAGTGCATCAGTAAAATTTAAAGACCCAATAGTGTAGGGAGTAGATAATTTCCATGGATCTTGAAATTTTTTTATTATCATTGGTGTGATCAGTGATAAGACACTTCTTCCTAAGCTGATTCTCTCATTTCCATCCAACTACCTTCTTTTTGTGCACACATCCTTCAAATATTTTGCATAATTAGGGATTTGTTTGATTGAATCTAGTAGTGGGATATTGATCTCAAATTTATGAAATGTTTCCTGAATTTATTTTTGAAGTATCCCTTTTTCAACCTTCTTTGACTCAACTAATGTTGATGGGAATGGTGGTTGGATATCCTTTATCTCCCTTTATTATTTTTGAAAAGGTGTTTTTGGCCTTTCCTTTCTAAACCTGATTCTTTCTCTTTTGTTGTTCTGGTCTCCTTATTTTGTATGGATGTGTTATTCTTCCGTAGGTTTCTTAGAATCATCATCCCCACTTTTTTCAGGTGACATTAGCTCTTTTCCACTTCGTGTTGTAACGACGCTCATGCTTTCCTTGGGATTTGAAACTGTTTGTGCTGGGAGTTTTCCTTGATTTTTGGTTAGAATATCCATAAGGCCATCAAATTTATTATCTAAAATTTTAACTATCTTCTTTAGATATTCAATATCATGTTTTTGGTGGTTCCTATGAGAAATTGTTGAAGGTTGTTCATATGGTTTCTGCTGTTATGGATGTTTATAGGGTTGTTGGAATGGTGGAGGATTCTGGTATTGCTTCTGCAGGAATGGAGGTTGATTTTGGTATTGATTTTGAAATGGAGTCCTATACTGTTTATAACGGAATCTATATCCTTGTTGGGGTTTTCATGGTTGATTTGACTGGATTTTCCTTTCTTGATAGGCAGCTGTACAATTTTCAGTCCCCTACAATTCTGGACATTGATAAGTGTAATGATAACTAGAAAATCATAAACCACATACCTAATTTGGGCCTTGTTGTTCCTTCAATTTTTTCAAAACAAGTTGTCTCATCACACTAGTCATTTCTTTAAGTGTTGCTTCAAGTAAGGGTGTGGATGAATCAGAATTTCTTACCTCATGGATGCCTCTAGTGCTCGTAACTCTAGTTTCGAATTCCTGTGAGTTTTACGCAATCTTCTCAATCAGGCCTATGACATTTGTTGGTGACTTATCGATCAAGGCACCTCTAGATGAGGCATCTAGTAAATTTTGATCATTGTTTAGAAATCCTTGGTAGAAGAACACAATAAATTGGTTCTTTACCATTTCTTGGTGTGGGCATCTTGCACAAAGTTTCTTGAAACGTTCCCAGTATTCATATAGAGTCTCTCCAGACGATTGATGTATGGAATAAATCTCATTTTTCAATTTATATGCTCCTAGATGTAGGGAATAATATCTACAGAAATATTATTTTGAGATATTCCCAATTGTTTATCTCCCATGGTTGGATATTTTACATCCATTATTTTGCTGCTCCCTCAAGTGATAAGGAGAATTCCATCCACTTTACTTGCTCTTCTATGACTCATTGGGGTTTGAAGCTGGAGAAGACATAGGTAAACTCCTGGATGTGTTGATTTGGGTCTTCACTAGCAAGACCATGAAATTTTGGTAGCACTCGAATCATATTAATGTGTAGTTAAAAATCATTTTCTATGTTAGGGATAGTGAGTTTGTTATTTTGATTAGCAAATTGAGGTGTGCAGAGGTCACACAAAGTTTGGTTGGGATTATTAGCCATTATTGTAGGTTCAGAGTGACCACTAAAAGTATCACTTGAATCCATGAGGTGTATTTATTCAAAATCTATTTGAAAATTTTGTTTTCTCAATTGGGTTATTGTATGATCAATTTTAGGATCAAATTCAATTAAGGGGTTATTTGAACTACAGGTCATTCAATATTTTTTTAGTTTTTATGTTTTGAGGCACTTCCTCCCCGGCAATGATACCAAGTTTTGACACATGCCTATTGTGGGGTGTGGAAAAAACTTTTATTTAAAAATTTAAAATATATTATAGTGGTTAACCTAGGTTGTCTCCTGATGAGGAGTGCACACAAAATAGTTTTTCACTTTTTAATTAGAGAAAAGGTTATGTGTTTTTGAAATTGTTTAGTTTTGAAATCAAAGAGAGAAACAGAAAAAAAGAAGAAATTAAGGAAGATATTCAAGACAAATATGGAATGAAAGTGATTTAAAAATTATTTTATGAGATGGGTGATCAAGTTGAGGTCAGTTTTATAATTGAAATACTATCCTTGTTCCATTTTATTCAATCCTCTTCTGCTAAGTTGACTGAAGTGAGATTCCATAATTACTTCAACTCACTTATTTGGTTAAATGGTTATGATAAGAATAGACCTTAACAAAATTATTGTTTGGTCTAAACTTATTCCTTTGTGTGATAGAGTTTTAGTGAATACCCCCAATTATTTTAGGCAATTCCCAATCGGGTATTGTTTATTCAAATAATCATGAATATTCACCACCCCTCCCACAAGTACTAGAAATCGACAAGCACTTCACCACTAATCCCTAATATTATTCTATCAAATATAGACTATAACATAATGGAGGGATAAAAATGATCATTTATAAAATCAATAATAACAACAGAATATAAAATCAAATACGATCACATAAGATAATAAATATTGTTTTTAGAATTTGAAAACAACTTCACAGAAGATAGAGAGTTTTTATTCAATCAAATGTAAGAAATAAAATCATTAAAAATACAAAAAATTCCCTCCACAATAACCTCATATTTTTACCCCACCATGTTAAGGGTAATTGAGAGGAACGGGGAAGATGAAGGCATTACAAAAATAAGAAGAAAAGAGTGAAAATAAAGAACAAAATTTTCTCCTCCAGATTTTGTCCACCAGAGGTTCATCTTAGGTTCTACCACCCTCTCATCGAATCAGGCCAAGGTACCTTCTTATAGAAGGTGAGTAATGGATTTTTCCATCTACCCACAAAGTTTCAAGGCATTTTGAGCCGTGTGGAATGATTTATGGCCGAATTATTAGACTTGACCTTTTCTAGCCGCCAATCACTATTCTACCAACCACACATTGACCTATTTAAGGGAGGCATATATGAAATTATTTCTCCATGAAATTTAATGTGAAAATGACTCTTTGAGTTGGATTTCTAACCCATCTGTAATCACCCAATTTGGTGGTTGGTAGCCTGAGATATAGATCATTTAATGAAGTAAGGTCCATTCTGCTGGCCAGAATAAGTGTTCACATTGACCATTTTTTTGGCTTGTTAGAGTTTGAATTGGCTTTAGGTCTAGAAGAATTATATGTATCACACTAACCATGTCATCATAAAAATAATCACGTTAATTGGATGAAAATTGTAGGATTTATTCTTGAAATACAGAGCCAACATAAAACTGTTAAATGTCCAGAATTAACCAATTTTTACAGTTAAGATCAAAACTCGCCAAAATTCATAAAATGAAACAAATAAGATTAAATTGATAATTGGAAGGAATTAAATAATTTAAAAACATATGTATAATTATGAAAATATGATCTCTGTCACACACCACCTCGGATCCATCCTTATTGGGCATCTTGATCCACCCATATAGTAAACATCCTAGGTGCTCCCTCTTAGGGATGTACCCATCTGATCCACTCCCTTTAGTGTTCCAATCAGTCTGATCTATCTCTTCTAGATGTTAAACTTGTGGAATATCCCATGTTAAATATGTAAATTTGAGGAAAACCTTGGAGACATGCCTATAGAATAAAATTCCTCACAATTGACGTGGGATGCCTCAAGTTTCCACGCCCTCGAGAAGCCCTATCATAAGTGGAAAATTTAGGTGTACCAGTGTTCCAACACCAAGACACACCAAGGATGTGCAATGTGACTAATCCCCTAACCAGAGGTTTCTACCCTAACTTTACCCTTTGGAATATCCTAACAGAAGTAGTGTAATTAATTGGAATGCACAAAGATATGGAATGGGGAAGAGTTTCCCGAACAACATCTTAATCTTTAAGGGAGACCCGGACTAGGATACGAATTCCAAGGATGAATCCATGGAAGGAGAGACCGACATCCCATCATCCCTTTCAATTAAGGAGAAAAAAACACTAAATATGTAATGGATACCACCCACCTTTGGAAAGAAGGAATGCGGGGAAACAGTCAGCGTGCCCCTGCAAACGGAAGCGTGCCCTGGCGAAAGAATCAGAAACATGGTTATGTTCCCTAAACTAGTTTCTAAGGTTTCTACTAAACTTTCTCTGATACCAAATTTAACACCCTAGACCCCAATAGTCCAAAGTCATTGATCATTTTATTACAATGTCATAGATACAAGATATCATCTCACTAAGAATCGACCAGTTTAATAGTCTTGAGGAAACCCAATACATACATGGTTCCCTTATTAAATTAGTAATTAAACATAGTACATAACAAAAGAAAATAAACTATTTCCTATCACTTATTCAGATATTTCATCTTCACAACTCGGGGAAGGAAAAAAAATAAAAGGGTGAGCTCAAATGATTAGTAAGGTCTGTATGAAAAAATAACAAGTGAAGTAAATTTAATAAGGCATAAAAATTATGTAAATGTAAATAATCTAAAAAACACATGCCATCAATAAATTGAGAATGAAAATACATCCCTAAATTTTGTCATAGTGAAAATATAATGGAAATTAATAACTGAATACTGAATGAAGAAGATGCTTATTTATTGGACATCATGTATCTGGAACATAAACCATTATAACTTCAACACTATTTAAGTCTGGGGGTAAAAACCCATCAAATTATACTTGGAAACAAACAATAAGGGTTTTTTACTAATAGATTCGTCTCATGAGACCTATTGATGCATTGAGGGGCTACATAATACTGGGCCCCACCCATCACTGCAAGTCTAAATAATTATTTATACATAGATTAAATTCAATAAAAACATTCAAGGAAAACACCATATATAAAAATGGTTTATGGATAAGAAAATAATAATACCCATTATATAATAAATATGGATATTTAATGAAATTTCAATGAATGATGATCACAAATAAAATGTAAGTATACATGCACCACACATAAGGAATAAGTGTTGAATAAAGTATAACCAAAGAGAATATTATAATGACATCTATGAAAGAATGGATTTAAATAATAATTGGAAATTTATAAGGTAAAATAGTCATATATCATGATAAATTATGTCCAACTAAACTGAAAACATTAAAAAATAGTGTTTAAGACAAACTTTTGAAATGAGCCACTTTAGTGCGGTTTAAGGGAAAATATTAAAGATTCTTTAAAACGGAAAAGGAATAATTGTTTTTATAAAACAAAAAATGAACCAAGATAGTTTTTATGATAAAATGAGTGATTTTAGAAAAAATAATGGGGGTTTAAAAAAAATTATGGATGGTACTTTAAAATGGGTAAAAAAATGGGAAGTTCTCTTTAACCGGGCTTGCTTATCAGGAAGAATTGAGAAGGAACCTTATAAAAACATGTATTTCCCAATAAAAGAAGGATAAATTTATCTGGATACATATTTTTGGAACATATACACATGATGTCAAAGAATTTTATAAAAATAAAGAAGAATTACATTGGGGTAAAGAGAGAGAAACCACAACCCGATGAAAAAATGGGGGTTCAGAGAGAATCCTTTACGTTATGTCCAGATCTCTTCGGCACCTGATCTTAATGACCTATATACTCAGATTAAATCCATTAATTAATTAATTTAGAGCCTTTTATACATGTATCTTATTTATTATAATTTTATTAAGTTCATTTATAACCTTTTTTATGAGTTATACGATACAATTTATCATTCGGAAGCGTTCATTTCCTTGTTTTCCATAATCAGTTTACTTGTATACATGTATGGAAAATTAGGTAAAGTGAGAATCGTTGTCCAAAACTAAAATTATATGTTATTAATGAAATTATAGAATATTAAATGGTTATATATTTCATTTGGTTATATGGTATGGGGATGAATCATTAGATAAAACATTAGTGATAATCGTTTAGATTATTTTGGCGTTTTTTCAATCATCACAAACTAGTTTTGTTTTATTAATTAATATTATGTATATATACTAGTTAAAAAACTTTAAATAAAATTTAATACATATATTATAATCTTTTTTAACCATAAAAATTGTTTTATGACTAGCCTTGAAGGCGGAATTGAAAAACTAAAACACGTCATCCACGAAGGTGGTAAATCGACACCTTAGAGATGATGTTTTCATTTTTAAATTAAAATGAAAGGGAGAAGAGAATTAATGGTTTATTTTCCATTTAAATAATAACATTAGAGTATATATAATATAATGGAGTTATCATTCATTTTTTGATAGAGGAGGCGAGGATAGTATACAAAAAGAAAAGGAAGTAAAAGGAAAATAAAGAAAGCGAAGGGGTATTTTACCTCTTGAATTATTCTCCTCGATAACCTCCTTAAGAAAGAATATAAAACCAAGAGTTTTTATGATATGTATCCTCTTAAATAAATAACTTGTGTTGAACACAACATCAAGCTTAAATGAATAGTAATATACTATAAAATATAACTTGACCGTTGGAATAGTAATGTGACCATTGAGAATAGTAATGTGACCATTAAAATAGTAACATCACCTATGAAAGTATAAATAAAATTTAGGAATATTATAAATGGTAATATGATATAATTATATCCTATTATAAGTAAATAAATGTTTTATAAAATATTAATTAATTATTGATATTTTTTGTAAAACATAAATGTTTATTTTCAATTTTATAATTAATAAAATTATTTAAAATAAAATTTATTTTCATAAAATTCATTAAAAAATTAATATTTTGTTGTCTTACGATTATAATATAATTTTATGAGACATTAGTTAACTTTTCAAAGTGCTGTAAAATTAGTTATAATTTTAAAATTTGTATTTTCCAAATAAATGATGATTTTAATTAAAAAATAAATTTCTCATATTTAGAAAATTATTTTCATAAAATGGAGTAAATTTTTTAATTCTACACATAAAAAAATGGTTAGGGTTAATTTTTTATATTTTTCTAAAATAGTTGAATTTCTGGTGAATAGTAAAATATGGTAATTTACAGTATATATACATTATAAGTTAAATACACTATTCCTTGAGTCATCACTGATGTAAGAACCATAGTCTCAAAATATACATCTTTCTTCACTGTATTTATTTATGGAATCATCACAATTTCTTTTCTTTAGTCAAAATAATAAACTAATGAATAAAATAATCAAAAAACACCTCTCTCCTCCACTATAAATTCCACCCCTCACCACCTATTCTCCTCAATTAACCCTTGAATCTTTTCCAATTTATGCCCAATCCTTTTCTCAATACTCTTCCCCATGTCTAGGATGTTTTGGTCTCAACAAAAGACCAAAACCAATTTCCCTAAGGAGGTTCTCAAGGAGAAGAATTCAAGAGGTAAAATCCTCTTTTTCTTTCATTATTTTCTTTCGACTTTTTTTATCCTATCATCACCTACTCTGTCCAAAATGCATGATAAATGCAGTATATTATATATACTATAATTTTATTATGTCAATGTAAAATCTACCATCAAGTCTCTTCTCCTCTTCTTTTATTCTATAAATTAAAATATCATCCATGAGGTGCCGATTTACTTCCTTTGTGGACAAAATGTTTTCGTTTTTCAATTACTTCTTCAAGGATGGTCATAAAAACATTTTTATGGTTAAAAAAGATTATAATACATTAACTAAAACTTATTTATAGTTCTGGAACCAATATATATATATAATATTAATTAATAAAACAAAACTAGTTCATGATGATCGAAAAAATGCCAAAATAATCTAAACGATTATCACTGACATTTTATCTAATGATTCATCAACATAAAATATAACCAAATTAAATATATAACAATTTAATATTATTTAATTTAATTAATAAAATATAATTTTAATTCTGCACAACTATTCTCATTTTACATGATTTTCCATACATGAATACAAGTAAACCGATCATGGAAACCAAGGAAACAGATGCTCCAAGACGATAAATTGTATCTTATAACTCATCAAAAATACCATAAATGAACTTAATAAAATTATAGTAAATAAAAAACATGTATAAAATATTTTTAATTAATTAATCAATGTATTTAATCTGATTATATAGGACATTAAGTGCAAGTGCAGAACACTTTCGTACATAAGGTTTGAGATTCTCCCAAAACTTCTATTTTTTTATTCGGGTTACACTTACTCTATATTTACCTCAATTTAACTATTATTTATTTTTATATAATTATTCTAAATTCATTGCATATATTCCAAACTCATGTATCCAGATCAGTTCATCTTTCTTTTATGGGGAAATACATGTTTTTATGAGGTTCCTTCTTAATTCTTCTCGATAAGAAAACCCTATTAAAGGGACCTTCCTAATTTCTTAACCATTTTTAAGTACCATCCATAATCTAGTTTAAGCCAACATTACTTTTTCTAAAATAACTCATTTTATCATTGAAAACTATCTTGGTTCATTTTTTTTATACAAAAAATTATTTCTTTTCCATTTTAAATAATCTTAAATATTTTCCCTTAAAAGTCATTAAAGTGTCTCATTTCTAAAGTTTCTTAAACACTATTTTAAAATGTTTACACTTCAGTTGGATATCATTTATCATGATATATGACTAGTTTCCCTTGTTAATGTAAAATTATTATTTAAATCCATTCTTTCATGGATTCCATTATGTTATTGCCTTTGATTATTTCTTATTCACCACTTATTCCTTGTGTGTGATGCATGTATACTTCCCTTTTATTTATGATAACCATTCATTGAAAATTTCATTAAATATCCATATTTCTTGTATCATAGATAATATTATTGAATTATCCATATACCATTTTTACATACGATGTTTTAATTGAATGTTTTTATTTAATTTAATCTATGTATAAAAAATGATTTGGACTTGCAGTGGCAAGTGGGACCCGATATTATATAGACCCTCGATGCATCGATATGTCTCATGAGAAAAAACAGTTAGTAAAAAATCCTTCTTGTTTGTTTCCAAGTAGAATCATATGAGTTTTTACCCCAAAAAATAAACTATATTGATGGTATAATGGTTCATGTACCAGATACATGATGTCCAATAAATAAGCATCTTCTTCATTCAGTATTAAATTATTACTTTCCTTGAGATTTTCACTATGAAAAAAAATCTATGGATGCATTTTCATTCTCATTTTATTGAAGGGATGTGTTTTCTTAGATTATTTACCTTTCCATAATGTCTATTCCTTATTGAATTTACTTTACTTATTATTATTTCATATAACCCTTACTGAGTGTTTGAGATCATCCTTTTATTTTTTTCCTTCCCTAGATTATAAAGATGAAATATTTGAATAAGTGATAAGAATTAATTTATTTTCTTTTATTATATACTATGATTAATTACCAATGTAATAAGGGAACCATGCATGTATCTATTTTCTTTAATACTACTAAACTAATAAATCACTGGTGATGTGATCTCTTGTATCTATGCCACTATAATAAAATGACCATTGACTCTAGGGTACTAGGGACAAGGTTGTTATAGCAGGTATCCGAGATATTTTAGTAGAAACCTTGGGAACTAGATGTTAAATAAATATTATAATTAAAATAATTTCTTATAGTGAAGTTTCATTTCAATAATCATGATGATTATGAGATAACTTAGTGTGTTCCATTATTTAGTGATGACACTTAATAGAAGAAAGGGAATCAATACTTGTGGACAATGTAGGGATTGCCCCACTGAGTAAGTCAACAAAGTTTGTGCTGGAGATGAGAAAATCATATCCATATTAGGAAATCTTACTCAGGTTATAAAGAATAACCATACTACACCTATGTTATATCATTTAATGTAGAAAAATTTCCCATCTTTTAGTGGAACTTATAATCCACCGGTAGCTGAACAGTGGATCAAGTCCCTTGAAAAGTTATTTTCAGCATTGTGTTGCAATGAAAATGAAAAGGTGGTACTATAAATATATTTTCTCAAGGGAGATGCAGATCAATGGTAGTCTTTGATCCAAAATACTAAGGAGTAAGGTGAAATAGAAGACATAGAATGAAGAAATTTCAAAGAAACGTTCTTTGAAAAATATTTCCTTCATGAACAATGAACTAAAATGAAGAGAAAATTACTTAGATTAAAGTAAAGGGAAGAAGAGAGTGTTGTAGAGTATGCATCTACCTTCATAAGACTATCCATGTATGCTATATATTACATAGGTTATTTATAAGACAATATTTATTATTTCTGTAAAGGTCTTAAGCCAAGTCTCTAAAGAGCATTGGATTCTCAAACATTTTCATCACATGATGAAATAGTATTAAATTCTATCAAAATGGAGAATAAGTTTTTTTATATCCTATTTTTTCAATGGAAATCAAGATAATAAGAGGTTTTTTGATAAACATTAAAAAAGTGAAGCATTAAAGAAGAAGAAGTGAATGAATAAATTTTCATTATGTGAAAATTGTGGAAATAATTATCATGGGAAATTATTGAAAGGCATGGAAGTTTGTTATAAGTGTGAAGAAAAGGTTCATCAATATAATTACTAGAAGGGAAAAAAATAAATGATGTTCAATGTTTCAACTATAATGAAATGGGGAATTAATCAAATCAATGTCCCAAGCATCAGGGGAATCTACCATAGAAGAGGCAAAGGGGAGATGGATAAGTTTATGTGATCACCACAGCTAAAGTATAAGTACCCAATAATGTGGTTTCAAGTACATTATTCTGATATTCCAATCTATCCAATGATTTATTTGATTATGGATCATTAAAATATTTTATATCTACCCAATTTTTTAAGAAAATTAGACATATCCCTTTTTGATTTAATTAGGGAGTTATCGGTCAAAACTCCTAAGGAAAATCTCATTGAAAAAAAATGTGTTGGTCATTCCAATTTATGACACATAAACATGATTTAGTTTCCAAAAATATCATCATACATATGGTTGAATTTGATATAATCCTTGGTATAGACTGGATTTCAAAATATGATGTGAGAATTTATTTCAAGAAGAAGGAAATTATGATTTGTGAGGAAGATGTAGAATACATTTTCTTTGAGCATAAACTTCATTATATGATTCTTATCTAGATCCACCTCAATAGATGTACTTAATGAAATTCTTGGGGAAGACCAAAAAACATCTATGTATGAGGAAAGTCATATTCAAATTGAGAATGTACCAATTGTAAGGAATACATTGATGAATCTCCTAAGGAATTACCTGGACCACCCCAAAACATGAAGTTGAGTTTACCATTGATTTAATCTATGATGAAAGACCAATATCAAAGACTCCTTAAATAATGGAAACTATGGAATTAGTGGAGCTTAAGAAATAAAAATATGAGTTGAGTAATAAGAGATTTATTCTCCCTAGTGTTTCTCTATGGGGATCCCCTATTCTTTTTGTTAAGAAGAAATATGGATAATTGATGCTATGCACTGACTATAGATAAATAAATGCTATTAAAATAAAAAACAAGCATCCTATGACTCAAAATAATGATTTATTTGATCAAATTCATGGATCTCAATATTTTTTGAAGATTGAACTTGATTCTGGATATCATCAATTGCATGTAAAGAAGGAAGATATTACAAGGAAAAAATTTCAAACCAGGTATTGAAATTATGAGTTTAACATAATTCCATTTGGAGTGACTAATGCACCCTCAGTTTTCATAGATCAAATGAATATAATATTCAGGGAATATCTTGATAATTTTTGTTTTGGTATTTATTGATGATATCTTGGTGTACTCCAAAATCTTTGAGGACCATGATAACCACTTGTAGATTGTTCTAAATATCTAAGGATGGAATCTCAATTGTTCTTGTAGAGAAAAAGGAAATCTAATAATGTCCTACAACAACAAAAATAATCGAGGTGCATAGTTTCATTGGTTTAGCAGGTTACTATCGGTGTTTCATTCAAAATTTTTCCCGGTTGGCTAACCCATTAACCAATCTCACATGTAAAGGGTTTAAGTTTGTATGCAAAAAAAAATTTACAGAATGTTTTAAATAATTGTAGAGAAGATTGGTCAATACTTTAATTTTGACTCTTCCATCAAGAAATGATGGGTTTGTGATATACAGTGATGCATCGAAGAATGGACCGGGTTGTGTCCTTATAAAAAAAATAAAGTTATTACATATGCATCAAGGTAGTTGGATACCCATGAATAAAATTATCCAACTAATGATATAGAGTTAGAAGCCATAATATTTGCTCTGAATATATGAAGAAACTATATTTATGGTGATAGATGTGAGATATATACGGATCACAAGAGTTTGAAATACATATTTACATAGAAAGAACTCAACATGAGGACAAGGTGATGGCTTGTGTTAATAAATGATTATGATTTCTCAATACACTATCACCCAGGAAAGGAAAATAAGGTTATAGATGCATTAAGCAGGAAAGATCATGGACTTATATCCCAAATGAGGATTGAGAAAGATCCTATATTCATGGATTTAGTAAAAATGGATATGGGAATTGGCACATGAACCTTAGCCCAGTTGGCAAGGACTTGAAAAGTGCATCCAAGTGACCCGAGATCAAATCTAGATAGAGACATATTTCTGGGTTACTGTAGCAAGGACCATTGCAGTTACTATAACAGGTACTATTTGGTACTGTAATAGCCAGAACTATTCATCCATTTGGGCCTTCGGGCCACTGGTTTGGTCTTCAGGTCCTTAAAGGATTTTGGGCCACCCAAGGCATTTGGGACAACTGTATCTCAAGCCCTTTAGGCCAGCTCAAGGCCTTCAGGCCACCCCAAGGCCTTCAAGCCTAATAAAATATGTAGATGTACCAGTTATATTATAAGGGAAAATACTTCAAAGGAGGATTCAGCGCAAGAATATTCACCAGAGCAGAGCTAACCAAAATTGGAAGATTGATAGGGTATTGAATTACCATCAGTTCCAGGCTTGTGCATATCTGCATAGGATAGCTAGATGACCAACCTTGCGAAGTTGGAGTGCTGATATCTTGACATTTTATGGGGAAGATAAATTCCAAGTTGTCTTATCTGGGTGATTTCCTCTAATACCTATGGGTCATATAATTGTATCTTAAGTCTTTGAGCCTTGTAATAGTTCCAAATCACCCCTTGAAAGGTGGATTATCAAAAAGAATAAAAAAAATGAAGGCTTTCAGGCCATTCAGGCAGATATGGGAATTATCAAGGAAAGGGATAAATCACTCCATTTTCAAATTATTGCTAAACCTTCTTTACTAGAGAAGATAAAAAGCTCTTAATATGATTATGAGAATTTCAAAATACAATTAAAGACATTAAGGATGGAAGATAGGAAGAATTTGTGTATGAGGGTGGAATTCTAAAATTTGGAAAGATGTTATGCATCCCATCAATACCAGATCTAAAAGGTTAACTATTATATAATTCTCATTGATCAAACTTATATATACACCCCGGTAGTTCCATGATGTATAGAGATATGAAGGAACACTTTTGGTGAGATAATATGAAGCAGGAAATTACTGACTATTTGTTAAGATTTCTAGTTTTTTACCAAGTGAAGGATAAGAGAAATAATCCTAGAAGAGTCATAAAACCTATAGATATTCCTATGTGGAAGTGGGATGAAATTACTATATATTTTTTCATAGGACTACCAAGCACATCTAGAAGGAATGATGCAATATGGGTTATTGTCGATCAACTTACCAAATATGCACATTTCCTCACTATAATGGAGGATTTTCCATTGGAGTGCCTAAAAAGACTCTATATTAATTAAGTCATAAGACTTCATTGTGCACCTATATCTATTTTATATGATCAAGATCCCCATTTTACATCAAAATTATAGAAGAGTCTTTAGAAGGATTTGTATATTGAGCTTCATTTGAGTATTTCTTACCACCCTCAAATCGATGGAGAGTCTAAAAGGACTATTCAAAAATTGGAAGACATGTTGATATCATTCTCACTTGACTTTCAATGTATGTGGGATTAGTATTTACCTTTGGTGGGATTTTCCTACAATAATAGTTTCTTTTCTAGTATTCAAATAGTTCCATATGAAGCATTATATGGAAAGATATGTCATACTCCAACTTGCTGGGAGGAAGTTAGTGAGAGGAAACTTATAGGACTAGAAGTTATTGAAGATAAAAAAGGTAAAGACTATTCAGGATCATATTAAAGTATCCTAAAGTAGGAAAAAGAGTTATTATAACAACCAGAGAAACAATTTTTAATTTCAAGTGGGAGATCATGTCTTTATGAAAGTTTCTCTATGGAAGGGCGTCTTAAGGTTTGGTAAGAAAGGGAAACTAAGCCCTATGTACATCAGACCATTTGAATTTATGGAAATAATTGGAGATGTATCTTACATATTAGAAATGTCTTCAAGTCTTTTCAAAATTCATGATGTGTTCCATATATTATTGTTAAAGAAGTATATGTCAGAAACAACACATGTACTCACCTATGAAGAGATAGAAATGGATCCTCATTTGTCTTTTTGTGAAGATCCTATTGAGATTCTTGACACAAGATGGAAATTATTGATAAATTGGAATACATGATTGGTATATGTTTTTTGGAGAAACCAAAAAATGGAAGAAGCAACGTGGGGACATGATTATGTTATGAAGAAGAGAAACCCACATCTGTTTAGAGGGAAGTATTCTTGAAAATTTTGAGGAAGAATTTCTGAAGGAGGGAAGAATATAACACCCCAAAATTTTATGGTATGTATCTTCTTAAATAAATTCAATTCATTCGATAGCTTATGTTCCACACAACACCAAGCTTAAATGAATAGTAATATATTACAAAATAGTAACTTGACTGTTGGAATAGTAATGTGAACATTAGGAATATTAATGTGACAATTAGAATAGTAAAAAACCTATGAAAGTATAAATAAAATTTAAGCATATTATAAATGTAAATATGATATAATTATATCATAGTTTAAGTAAATAAATGTTTTAAAAATGATAAATTAATTGTTGGTATTTTATTGAAACATAAATGTTTATTTACAATTTTATAATTAATATAATGATTTAAAATAAAATTTATTTTTATAAAATATATTCATAAGTTAATATTTTGTTGTCTTATTATTATAAGATAATTTTATGAGACCTTAATTAGTTTTTCAAAGTGTCACAAGATCAGTTATAATTTTAAAATCGACATTTTTAGAATAAATGATAATTTTAATTAAAAATTAAATTTATCATATTTATAAAATTATTTTAAAAAAATTTAGTCCATTTTTTAATTCTACATATCTAAAAATGTTTAGGTTTAATTTTTGGGATTTTTTTAAAATTGTTTACTTTTTTGTTGAATATTAAAATACGGTAATTTACGGTATATATAGATTATAAGTTAAATACACTATTACATGAGTCATCACTAATTTAAGAACCAAAATCTCAAACTACACTTCCCTCTTTACTATATTTATTCATGTAATAATCAATATTTCTCGTATTGATCCAAAATTATAAACTAATGAATAAAATAATAAAAAACCACCCCTCTCCTCCACTATAAATACTTCCCATCACCACCTCTTCTCGTCACACATCTTAAGAATTGAATCCTGTCCAATTTATGAAAAATCCTTTTACCAAGACTCTTACCCATGTTCATGAGGTTCTGGTCTCCAAAAAAATACCTAAACCAATTTCCCTAAGGAGGTTCTCAAGGAGAAGGAATTCAAGAGGTAAAATCCTCTTTCGTTTTCCTTTATTTTCTTCTCAATTTCATTATTTCTTATCATCTACTCACTTACCATCATCCAATTGGAATGAAAATTATAGTATATTATATATAATATAATTTTATTATGTTAATGTAATATCCATCATCAAACCCATTTTCGTCTCTCTTTTATTCTAAAAATGATAACATCGTCTGTGATGTGTCGATTTTCTGCCATCATAGACGATGTGTTTTAATTTTAAACTACCACCTTCAAGGATGGTCATAAAACCATTATTATGGTTAAATAAGACTATATTATACATATTACAAGTTATATATGTTCTATAGCTAGTATATATGCATAATATTAATTAATAAAACAAAACTAGTTCATGATGATTTAAAAATGCTAAAATGACCTAAGCGGTTTCATTAACGATTTATATAATGAATAATCCTAATATCAGGAAAAATGATATATAAGAGCATTTAATATCTTATAATTCCACTAATAACATATAATTTCAATTCTGTATAATTATTTCCCATTTTACATGATCTTCCATACATATATACAAGTGAACTAATCATAAACACAAAAGAAACGAACACTCTCAAACGACAAAATTGAATCTTATAACTCATTAAAAATGTCATAAATGAACTTAATAAAATTATAATAAATAAAATAAATATTTAATATTTTCTTAGTTAAATTATTAATGAATCTAATTTCATTATCTAAGACATTAAGTGCAAGTGCAGAACACTTTCAGACATAAGATAAGGGATTCTCCCCGAACTTCTATTTTTCATTCGGGTTATGCTTCCTCTATATTTACCCCAATATAACTCTTATATATTTCTATATACTTCTTATAAATTATATTTATATGTTCCAAAATCATTTATCCAGTTCAGTTCATATTTCTTTGATGGGTACATACATGTTTTATAAGGTTCCATCTCAATTCTTCTCGATAAGAAAACCCGATTAAAGGGAACTTCCCAAATTCATACCCATTTTCAATTACCATACATAATATTTTTTAAGACACCATGTTTTTTCTAAAAACACTAATTTTATTTTGAAAAACTATCTTGGTTCATTTCTAGTTTTATATAAACAATTATGCCATTTCCATTTTAATGAATCATTAATATTTTCCCTTAAACTACACTAAAGTGGATCATTTCTAAAGTTTCTTAAACAATATTTTTAAATTTTTTCACCTTAGTTGGACATAATTTATCATGATATATGAATATGTTATCTTATTAATGTACGATTATTATTTAAATCCATTCTTTTATGGATTTCATTATGATATTCTCTTTGGTTATACTTTATTCACCACTTATTCCTCATGTGTGGTGCATGTATACTTCCCTTTTATTTATGATCATCATCCAATGAAAATTTCATTAAATATCCATATTTATTATATCATGTATATGATTATTCTCTTATACATATACCATTTTTACATACAACATTTTCCTTTAACGTTTTTATTGAATTGAATCTACGTATAAAGAATATCTTGGACTTGTAGTGATGGGTGGGGCATGGTATTATATAGCCCCTAGATTCATCGATAGGTCTCATGAGAAAAAATAGTTGAAAAAAAATCCTTCATGTTTATTTACAATTAGAATAATATCGGGTTTTACCCCCATACTTAAACCATCATGATGGTATAATGGTTCATGTGCTAGATACATGACATCCGATGAATAAGCATATTTTTCATTCAGTATTCAGCTATTACTTTTCATGAGATTTTCACTATGAAAAAAATTATGGATGAATTTTCAGTATCATTTTATTAATAGAATGTGTTACAGTAATGCAATTTGGACTGACTAATGAACCCTTGGTTTTCATGGATATAATGAACAAAGTATTCAAGGAATATCCTGAATAATTTTTTTGTGGTATTTATTGATGATATCTTGGTGTAATACAAAATCCATGAGGACCATGAGAACCAATTGAGTATTGTTCTCAAGACTCTTATATGAAAAGAGTTATATGGTATTTTTAGAAAGTGAGAATTCTGGCTTTAATATATTTATTTTCTTGGCCATATTGTCTCTAAGGATGGAATCTCAGCTGATCCTGTGAAGATAAAGGCAATCCATGAATGGACTATGCCAACGAACATAACCAAGGTATGAATTTTAATTGGTTTAATAGGTTACTATTAGTGTTTCATTCAAAATATTGTTCGATTATATAACCTGTTAACCAAGATCACACATAAAGGGGTTAATTTCTTATGGTTAAAAGAATGAACAATTTTTTTTTAAGAATTGAAGAGAAGATTGGTCAATGCTCTAATTTTTACTCTTCCATCAGGAAATGATGAGTCTGTGATATAAAATAATGTTTCGAAGAATGGAATTGGTTTTGTCCTTATGAAAAATGATAAGGTTATTGTATATGCATCAAGGTAGTTGTAGACTCATGAACAAAATCATCCAACTCATGATCTTGATTTAGCAGTTGTAATCTTTGATTTGAAGATATGAAGACACTATCTTTATGGTGAAATATGTGAGATATATATAGATTCCAAGCATTTAAAATAAACATCTACACAGAAAGAACTTAACATGAGGCAAAGGTGATGGCTCGAGTTAATTAGAGATTATGATTTCTCAATACACTACCACCCAAGAAAGTAAAATAAGGCAGCATATGCATTAATAAAGAAAGATCATGGACTTCTGACCTGAACAAGGATTGGGAAAGATCCTATATTCCTAGATTTAGTGAAAATTGATATGGAAATTTTTAAAGAAAGGGAAAAATCAATCCTTTTTAAAATTATTGCTAAACCATCTTTACTAGAGAAGATAAAAAGCTCTCAAATTTATGATGAGAATTTTCAAAAGAAAATTAAATCCATTAAGGATGAAAGATTCTATGAATTTGTGTATATGGATAAAATTCTAAAATTTATAAAGAGGTTATGTGTCCCATCAATAATAGAGCTAAAATGGGACCTGTTAGATGATGAACATTTCTCAAACTTCTATACACACCCTGGTAGAACCAAGATGTATGGAGATACAAAGAAACATTTTTGGTGGGATAACATGAAGCGGGAAATTACTGAGTATGTGTCAAGGTGCCTAGTTTGTCAACAAGTGAAGGCTAAGAGAAAACATCCTATAGGAGTCATGAAACCTATAAATATTCCTATGTGGAAGTGGGATGACATTACTATGGATGTTGTCACATGAATACCAAGGTCACCTATAAAAAACAATGCCATATGAGTTATTTTTGACCGAATTACCAAATATGCACATTTCCTCACTATAAGGGAAACTTTTCCAATGAAGATCCTAGTAAGACTCTATATTAATGATGCTATAAGACTTCATGGTGAACCTATATCAATTGTTTCGGATGAAGATCCACATTTTACATTAAAATTCTGGAAGAATATTTAGAAGGCTTTGGATACTGAGATTCATATGAGTACTGATTATCACCCTCAAATTGATGGACAATCTGAAAGGAATATTCAAACATTGGAATACATTTTTAGATCATGCTCACTTGACTTTCAAGGTATGTGAGATCAGTATTTACTTTTAGTAGAATTTTCCCACAATAATTGTAACACCCGAGACTTTTATGTTATATAAATCATCAAAGGAATCTTTTTCTACACAACACTTGCTTGGCTTGCTTTAAACGAAATCGCGACCTTCCTCGATAGCTTGCGTCGTATGCAATACCGAGTTTCACTAAACAACGATATGCTATTAAAATATTATTAAAACTAGCCGTTATGAATAGTAATAACCACTTTTTGAAATTTTGTGAATTTTATTTTTCAAAATGGAATTCATTTTTGGATTTGAAATACCGAAATTAGCCTAGGGTGAAATTTTGGTATTTTTCTGAAAACTTTCAATTTTTGATGAATAGTGAAACCACTAAGTGGTAGGTTAAAAACTGAATTTTGCATAAAACTTAATTTTACCACTTCTGTGAATGTAATTTCAAAAATCAGACAGACACGGTTGATATCAGTAAGTAAAATGTGGTTCAATGAGATAAAAATAATTTTTTGGTGAATAGTAACTTTTTACTTTTTTTTACCACGGTTAAAAATAAATAGGGTAATTAAGGGTAAAAATATTATTATTATTACCCTAACACATGTCCTAATTCTATTGGATAAGTGTAATTCGACCAAAAACAACCTTAGGAATAAAATATGACCATTTAGGCCCACTTGGATTAGATTAGGACATTGATTATTAATTTATTTAAAGAAGGGTTAAAATAGTTAAAATCAAAGTTTAATAAGTAAATAATTTTTAATATGGGTTTATAAATAAGATAAATTCGACTATAAATATTAATTAGAAAGATAAAACTATTTCCTACATAATGGTATTTTATTTGTAATTTGTAGACATTAAATAATTTAATTTATTTATGACACAATGATGATGCAGTAATTATCTTATTAATGAAATATTGACATAATTGATGTCATAAACACCAAAATAAATGTAATTTGAGACTTTTTATGAATACCACTAATTTTATAGGTTAATATGACATGTTAGTATGGATTTAATTAACTTTTTTCGAACTTATCATTCTGTTATGATTTTCACAAAAATCAATTACTAAATAGTGTCAAAATTGACATAAAATAGTTTTTTAAAAAAATATTATATTATTAATTGTTATTTTATTCCTAAAAATCTAAGGTTAGGCCAGATGACTTAGATAAGGTTATATATATTAATAATAAACAATTTGGGGTTCGTTTGGCTTCTTATAGTAAGTTTATTAACCTTATAGTGTAAGAACACAAGAAGACACGGTAAAAGTAAAATTATTTAACTTAATGTTAAATCTAAATGATAACGTTAAAATAGGAACCTAAACTTGTCTAAATTCTATTGGATGAGAGACTTTAGACCTATCCCTACCTTATCTTAGAAATATATCAATTTGGAGCTATTTAAAACCGAACTTGACTTTATAATAAAATAATAGTTTTAGTTATTCCAAAGGTGCCCCTCTCCTCCCTTATAAAAGGACACCTCCCCCCCTCTTCCTCACACCACTTTGAGCCTTCTAGATTGGCCAACCCCTGAAAATTCCTCCTCTCCACTTCCCTAGAAACATCCTAGAGGTTCTGGTATTCTTCAAAGACCCATTGTAGTGCCCTAAAAGGAGGTCTCAAAGAAACACTTCAAAGAAGAGGTAATGTCCGTTACCGATTCTTTCATCTTTATTTCTTCTTCCACTTCTTCTTCTTTAGTTGTTTCATTATGAAGTAATAACATCAGAATGAATCATATAATGATATGTTATTATAATTATTAAACAACCCTATTTCACTATCTATCCATCCTACGGAAAAAGAAATCACCGGGCGTGCGTACGTACGGAATACCGTCTCCACGCCGTGGTGTGATCTATTTTCCACCACCACCTTACTTGGATGGGTATAATGGTGTAAATAATGACTATATATGACTATTATAAAGTGATATTGATTCTGAAATAGTATACATATACTCCAATACAATTCCACGATCATAGGAACAATATCATCACTCGTGTGTACGTACGGAATACCGTCTCCACGATGTGATGCGACTCGTTCTACATGATCTTCATTTCATAATGATTATATAAATGAATTGAATGAATGAATATGATATATATTACACTAATACCATTCTGGAAATGAGGTATCTATAACCTAAAGAGAAGAATATGAATTTATTCGACAAAACACACATAAAAACAAAAAGTTATAAACACCCGAATAACAAGTAGCAATGAAATATTACTACTAAGAAGCTAAGAATATGACCATATATGATATCATAAAAATAAGTATGATTCTGGATTAAGTCAATTACATTATTTAAATCATTATACAGGAGGTTCTGACACTTACAAAGCAAGTCGGACCTAAGGTAAGGGAAATATCACAATCTCATTTTTATCCGAGATTGTTTGTACTTTGGTATTTACTGGGGTGTATTTTATCATCCACATCCATGTTTCCTCAATATGTGATATTAATATTCTTCTACAATAGTTAATATCCAATTTTACCCTTCGATTAGTTTTTAGTAAAAGATATGAAATGAATCTTTTGTCATTTTTTGTACAAGGTACTTTTTGACTTTTCCGACAAAAGTACGAGAAGAATGTTTTTTTAACTTATACGGCATGAATGGATTTTTAAAACATTATTTCTAAGAAGCTTCATTTACAAGTTTTCAAGTTTATTTTTAATCAACTTCTTTTAGTTTAAAGTTTTATTACATGATAAGAAAGGAAAAAAGTTTTTGAAGAAGAAAGGATATTTTCCTCAAGAATGGAGTTCAAGTGTTTTATCAAAATTATTTTCCATCTAAGATAATAAAGTGTTCTGTTTTTATCCCTATTATAAAATTTATTTGATTATGTTGTGATGGAATTATTTTTATGAATTCCTCTATCTTATATGAATTGTTTTATGATGTCACGATGTTTAAGATTCCCATTTTTACTACATGGCTTATGAAATGATGTATGATTTATGATTTTGTGGCACACATAAGAATGGTATCATTATGAGATGGGTGAGACCTATATCTCCCTCCAATTCATTGGGTAAAGATTTTATATCTCATGATATAGACATGACTAGAATGGTAGGTTATACCGGTTCAGTGAAACAGGACTGAAACGAGGGTGACTCGGTTCAGAAAGGGACTTTGTCCACTAAGATAGTTTTGGCAATGAGTCTTGACTAATAAGAAATGATTCTCTATGATTATGTGTGTATGCCACAAAGTTTCATGTTTTACGTTATGATTATTGGGATTACATTTCACTACTATGATTTATCCCATGTTATGATATTATGATCTGTTTTGCAGGTTAAGATTTCCAAAATGTTATGTTCTTATGAATATGATGTGATTGATATTTATTTTGTTTACCCTTACTGAGAATTTGAGCTCACCCTTTTATGTTTTCTTTTCCCCAGGATATAAAGAAAGGTTTTAGGTAAGAAAAAAAGGGAAGATCTTTATGGGAGATGTTGAAGATCTTTCACCACGATTAGAAGATTATATTCCGAGTTTCCAAAGACACTAAACTATTACGGTCCTTGTGTGTGTGTTTTTGTTATGTACTAAGTATTCCGCAAAAGTAATGTAATGTCCATGTACGTTAAGCTTAGGGTCTCTACAGTTGGTGTTAGAGGAAAGGTATAGTCAACCTTTGGAAACTAGGATGTGAAAGCCTTAATAAGAACCCTAAGGATAAGTCTAAGCATAGAACACAATATTAGTGTTTTAGAAATGGACATGAATAACCTTGGATAAGACCTTAAGTGTGAAATTTTATTCTTGATTATGTGGTTTTCCTATTATAATTAGTGTTTCTCACACTATTCTTCTTGGTTTTAGTAAATGGCTGGAACCCGAAGGAATCGCGTTAATGCGGAATGCGACGGGCAATGCAATGATTTTCCCCCTGTGCAACCAAACGTTATGGGAGCTGGAATGCAAAATCTTGTAGCCATGCTCACACAAATTTATCAAGCTGTGAATCATTCAGGACTTCCAAACGAGCAAAGGGAGGAGCAACATTCTGTTGAATCCTTCATGAGACAGCGTCCACCTTCTTTCAGCGGGTCTACTGATCCATTAGTTGTTGAACAATGGATTAGTACTACTGAAAATATATTTTCAGTTCTTCAATGTTCTGAGAATGATAAAGTCATCTTAGCAGTGTATCGTTTGGAAGGTGATGCTGATCAATGGTGGAATATTATTAAGAATACGAGGCAAATGGATGAAATTGATTCCATGGAATGGGACGAGTTCAAGAACTTATTTTTCAATAAGTACTTCCCTCGTATTATCCGAACAAAGATGAGAAAGAGTTTCTTGAACTAAAGAAAAAGGATGATGAATCTGTTGGTACCTATGAAGCAAATTTTACAAGACTTGCAAGGTACGCTTCTGATATTATTATCCAACCTGAGAGTAAGATCGATCGATTCTTTAGTGGCTTAAAACCAAGTCTTCGAAGGGAGTTAGCCATAAGGGACTTCAATAGCTACGAGGAAATCGTTCGATGTGCTCTCAAAGTTGAGATGGAGATTGGAGTAACCCATCAGTCATATGGGTTTGATAAGAAGAGGAAAATGGAATTCAAAGGAAAATATAAAGAGCACACTGAAAAGAAGATGAGCTTTCCCTTATGCTCAAAGTGTGGAAAGAAACATGGAGGGAGTTGTCTTAAAGGGACAAGTAAATGTTTCAAATGTGGAAAGGAAGGTCATCGGGCATTTGAATGCCGTGATGATGGGAAAAAGATGTCTAATGATGCAAACAAAGGAAGGGATACACATAATGAACCTACTACACTTCAATGTTTCAAGTGCAAGGAGATGGGGCATTATGCCAATAAATGCCCTAATCCAAGGGTTGATGATGATGGTCAACGTCAACAAACTCTAAAGGCTAAAGACAAAGGAAAGTCACATGCAATTTCTATCAGCGATGTGGAGTATGATAACGATGTGGTGAAAGGTACACTTACCATCCACTCTAAAGTAGAAAATGTTTTATTTGATTCTGTATCCACCCACTCTTTTATTTCTGAAGAATTTTCTAAGGATATCACCGTATTACCTCAACAATTAGATGTTGAGTTAGCTGTGACAACACCTAATGGCACAATAGTCGCATCAAAAGTTTATAATTCTTCTCCGATCAAAGTTTGTGGGAAAGTGCTTCCTGAAAATCTTGTGATCCTTCCTATAGTGGAATTTGATGTGATTCTTGGCATGGATTGGCTTTCTTTATATGGAGCTCATATAAATTTCCAAAGAAGGAAAGTCACATTTCATATTCCAGATCAATCTATGATCGTCTATCAATGCAAGGATGAACATAACCTTCTAGTGGAAATTTCTTCCATTTTATGGGTATTGATTCCACTAAATGAAGGTTATTTATCTCAAATGGTTGGTGAGAAACTCACGATTAAGAATATGCCCATTTTACGGGAGTTTGATGATGTCTTTCCGGAGGAATTACTGGTACTTCCACCAAATCGTGAAGTTGAGTTCTCAATAGAACTCGTAACGGGTGCTTTTCCTATTTCAAAGACACCTTATAGAATGGCCCCAATTGAGTTGCAGGAATTGAAGAAGCAACTCCAAGAGAATCTTGATAATGGATTCATACGCCCTAGTGCGTCACCTTGGGGAGCACCTATTCTATTTGTTAAGAAGAAAGATGGATCAATGAGACTCTGCATTGATTATCGAGAACTTAACAAGATCACTATCAAGAACAAATATCCTCTCACGCGCATTGATGATCTATTTGACCAACTACGCAGGGCTCAATACTTTTCCAAGATTGATCTTCGTTCAAGGTATCATCAATTAAGGGTCAAAAGGGATGATATACCAAAGACGTCTTTCCGTACAAGTTATGGACACTATGAATTTATAGTGATGCCATTTGGTCTTACTAATGCCCCTGCTATCTTCATGGATCTGATGAATAGAGTCTTTAGAGACTATCTTGATCAATTTGTGGTAGTCTTTATAGATGATATTCTTGTCTATTCAAAGAGCAAGTAAGAACATGAAGATCACTTGAGAATTATATTGAAGACCCTGATAAAGGATAAGATTTATGCCAAATTTACCAAGTGTGAATTTTGGCTTCAAAAAGTTGCATTTTTGGGTCACATAATCTCAAAAGAGGGGATATCTTTGGATCCAGCAAAAACAGAGGTTATTGAAAGATGGTCGAGACCAACAACAGTAACTGAGATCCAAAGTTTTCTTGGTTTGGATGGATATTATCGACGTTTTGTGAAAGATTTTTCACGATTATCTAATCCACTCACCAAGTTGACTCGGAAAGGAGTTAAGTTTGTCTGGATGGAAGAATGTGAAGACAATTTCAAGGAGTTGAAAAGAAGGTTATCCATTGCACCTGTGCTCACACTTCCTTGTAGTGGAGAAAGGTTTGTGATCTATAGTGATGCATCCAAGAAGGGATTAGGGTGTGTTCTTATGAAAAATGATATGGTGATATCTTATGCCTCACGACAGTTGAAAATCCATGAGCCAAATTACCCAACACATGATTTGGAGTTAGCTGCGGTAATCTTTGCATTAAATATTTGGAGGCATTACCTTTATGGTGAAAGGTGTGATATTTATACTGATCATAAAAGTTTAAAGTATATTTTCACACAAAAGGAGCTGAATATGCGTCAAAGAAGATGGTTGGAGATGATTAAGGATTACGACTGCTCAGTCCATTACCACCCTGGGAAAGCAAACAAGGTGGAAGATGCATTAAGTCGACAAGACCATGCCAGTTTATCCATGATGAGGATCACAAAAGATCCAATATTTATGGATTTACAAAGGATGGATCTTGGAATTATAATGGAAGGGGAAAAATCTTATCTTTCTCAAATGAATGTTCAACCATCTATACATGTGAAGATTAAAGAGGCACAGAAAGAAGATGTCGAGTTACAAAAGAAGGTGAGAAATATTCCTGAGTTCAACCTTGATTGTGATGGGATAATAAAGTTCAGGAATTGGGTTTGTGTTCCTCCCATCCCCGAATTAAAGAAGGAGCTGCTGGATGAGGCTCATAGTTCTTCATTCTCTATTCATCCTGGAAGCACGAAGATGTATAGGGACCTGAAAGAGTACTTCTGGTGGGATGGCATGAAAAGAGATGTTGCTGAATATGTCTCTCGATGCTTGGTTTGTCAACAAGTTAAAGCTGAGAGACAGAAGTCTAAGGGGATGTTATAACCATTACCCATACCCGAATGGAAATGGGAAAACATTAATATAGACTTTGTCACAGGACTTCCTAAAACATTCAAAGGCAATAATGCTATCTGGGTCATAGTTGATCGTCTTACAAAGTCTGCACACTTCATTGCTATTAGAGAGGATTTCTCTCTGGATCAGCTTTCCAGGATATATGTAAAGGAAGTGGTAAGATTGCATGGAGTAACACTTTCTATTATATCTGATCGGGATCCGAGATTTACCTCGAAGTTCTGGCGAAGTCTTCAGCATACTATGGATACAGAGTTGAGTTTCAGCACTGCTTATCATCCTCAGACAGATGGTCAGTCTGAGAGAACAATTCAAACCCTAGAAGATATGTTGAGAGCTTGCTCTATGGTTTTCAAAGGAGGTTGGGATAAACACCTACCTTTGGTGGAATTTTCTTATAATAATAGCTTTCACTCCAGTATTCAGATGGCTCCTTATGAAGCTCTCTATGGAAAGAAATGCAGGACTCCAACTTGCTGGGATGAAGTTGGGGAAAGAAAGCTATTAGGACCTGATCTCGTTGATGAAATGGCAGAAAAGGTCAGATCTATTCAACAACACATAAGAGCAGCTCAGAGTTGACAGAAAAGTTATGCCGAAAATCGAAGAAAAGACCTAGAGTTTGAAGTGGGTGATAAAATGTTCTTACGAATATCTCCCTGGAAGAGGGTTATGAGATTTGGAAAGAAGGGGAAGTTGAGCCCTAGATATATCGGTCCTTTCGAAATACTGGATCGTGTTGGGAAGGTAGCTTACCGATTGGCGCTTCCACCGAATCTCTCTCAAGTTCACGATGTGTTCCATGTATCTCTCCTGAGAAAGTACATACCTGATCCTTCACATGTACTCAGCTCAGAAGTTGTACCGCTGGAGCAAGATCTTTCTTATGAAGAACAACCGATAGAGATTCTGGATCGTAGCGAAAAAGTCCTACGAAACAAGACCACTCGATTGGTGAAAGTTTTATGGAGGAACCACCAATTAGAATAAGCTACATGGGAGCTTGAGGATATGATGAGGGAGAGGTATCCTCATCTATTTTTTACAAAGTGACGAATTTCGAGGGAGAAATTCATTTTAAGGGGGGTAGAATTTAACACCCGAGACTTTTATGTTATATAAATCATCAAAGGAATATTTTTCTACACAACACTTGCTTGGCTTGCTTTACACGAAATCACGACCTTCCTCGATAGCTTGCGTCGTACGCAATACCGAGTTTCACTAAACAACGATATGCTATTAAAATATTATTAAAACTAGCCGTTATGAATAGTAATAACCACTTTTTGAAATTTGTGAATTTTATTTTTCAAAATGGAATTCATTTTTGGATTCAGAATACCGAAATTAGCCTAGGGTGAAATTTTGGTATTTTTCTAAAAACTTTCAATTTTTGATGAATAGTGAAACCACTAAGTGGTAGGTTAAAAACTGAATTTTGCATAAAACTTAATTTTACCGCTTCTGTGAATGGAATTTCGAAAATCCGACAGACACGGTTGATATCAGTAAGTAAAATGTGGTTCAATGAGATAAAAATAATTTTTTTGGTGAATAGTAACTTTTTACTTTTTTTTACCACGGTTAAAAATAAATAGGGTAATTAAGGGTAAAAATATTATTATTATTACCGTAACACATGTCATAATTCTATTGGATAAGTGTAATTCGACCAAAAACAACCTTAGGAATAAAATATGACCATTTAGGCCCACATGGATTAGATTAGGATATTGATTATTAATTTATTTAAAGAAGGGTTAAAATAGTTAAAATCAAAGTTTAATAAGTAAATAATTTTTAATATGGGGTTATACATAAGATAAATTAGACTATAAATATTCATTAGAAATATAAAACGATTTCCTACATAATGGTATTTTATTTGTAATTTTTAGACATTAAATAATTTAATTTATTTATGACACAATGATGATGCAGTAATTATCTTATTAATGAAATATTGACATAATTGATGTTATAAACACCAAAATAAATGTAATTTGAGACTTTTTATGAATCCCACTAATTTTCTAGGTTAATATGACATGTTAGTATTGATTTAATTAACTTTTTTCTAACTTATCAGTCTGTTATGATTTTCACAAAAATCAATTACTAAATAGTGTCAAAATTGACATAAAATAGTTTTTAAAACAAATATTATATTATTAATTGTTATTTTATTCCTAAAAATCTACGGTTCGGCCAAATGACTTAGATACGGTTAAATATATTAATAATAAACAATTTGGGGTTCGTTTGGCCTCTTATAGTAAGTTTATTAACCTTATAGTGTAAGAACACAAGAAGACACGGTAAAAGTAAAATTATTTAACTTAATGTTAAATCTAAATGATAAGGTTAAAATAGGAACCTAAACTTGTCTAAATTATATTTTATGAGAGGATTTAGACCTATCCCCACCTTAGCTTATAAATATATCAATTTGGAGCTATTTAAAACCGAACTTGACTTTATAATAAAATAATATTTTTAGTTATTCCAAAGGTGCCCCTCTCCTCCCTTATAAAAGGACACCTCCTCCCCCTCTTCCTCACACCACTTTGAGCCTTATAGCTCGGCCAAACCCTGCCAATTCCTCCTCTACACTTCCCTAGAAACATCCTAGAGGTTCTGGTCTTCTTAAAAGACCCATTTTAGTGCCCTAAAAGAAGGTCTCAAAGAAGCACTTCAAAGAAGAGGTAATGTCCGTTACCGATTCTTTCATCTTTATTTCTTCTTCCACTTCTTCTTCTTTAGTTGTTTCATTATGAAGTAATAACATCAGTATCACTCATATACTGATATGTTATTATAAGTATGAAACAACCCTATTTCACCATCTATCCATCCCACGGAAAAAGAAATCACCGGGCATGCGTACGTACAGAATACCGTCTCCACGCCGTGGTGTGATCTATTTTCCACCACCACCTTACTTGGATGGGTATAATGGTGTAAATAATGACTATATATGACTATTATAAAGTTATATTGATTCTGAAATAGTATACATATACTCCAATACAATTCCACAATCATAGAAACAATATCATCACTCGTGCGTACGTACGGAATACCGTCTCCACGATGTGATGCGACTCGTTCTACACGATCTTCATTTCATAATGATTATATAAATGAATTGAATGAATGAATATGATATATATTACACTAATACCATTCTGGAAATGAGGTATCTATAACCTAAAGAGAAGAATATGAATTTATTTGACAAAACACACATAAAAACAAAAAGTTATAAACACCCGAATAACAAGTAGCAATGAAATATTACTACTAAGAAGCTAAGAATATGACCATATATGATATCATAAAAATAAGTATGATTCTGGATTAAGTCAATAACATTATTTAAATCATTATACAGGAGGTCCAGACACTTACAAAGCAAGTCGGACCTAAGGTAAGAGAAATATCACAATCTCATTTTTATCCGAGATTGTTTGTACTTTGGAATTTACTGGGGTGTATTTTGTCATCCACATCCATGTTTCCTCAATATGTGATATTAATATACTTCTACAATAGTTAATATCCAATTTTACCCTTCGATGAGTTTTTAGTAAAATATATGAAAGGAATCTTTTGTCGTTTTTTGTACGAGGTACTTTTTGACTTTTCCGACAAAAGTATGAGAAGAATGTTTTTTTAACTTATACGGCATGAATGGATTTTTAAAACATTATTTTCAAGAAGCTTCCTTTACAAGATTTCAAGTTTATTTTTAATCAACTTCTTTTAGTTTAAAGTTTTATGACATGATAAGAAAGGAAAAAAGTTTTTGAAGAAGAAAGGATATTTTCCTCAAGAATGGAGTTCAAGTGTTTTATCAAAATTATTTTCCATCTAAGATAATAAAGTGTTCTGTTTTTATACCTATTATTACATTAATTTGATTATGTTGTGATGGAATTATTTTTATTAATTCCTCTATCTTATATGAATTGTTTTATGATGTCATGATGTTTAAGATTCCCATTTTTACTACATGGGTTATGAAATGATGTATGATTTATGATTTTGTGGCACACATAAGAATGGTATCATTATGAGATGGGTGGGACCTATATCTCCCTCCAATTCATTGGGTAAAGATTTTATATCTCATGAGATAGACATGGCTGGAATGGTAGGTTATACCGGTTCAGTGAAACAGGACTGAAACAAGGGTGACTCGGTTCAGAAAGGGACTTTGTCCACTAAGATAGTCTTGGCAATGAGTCTTGACTAATAAGAAATGATTCTCTAAGATTATGTGTGTATGAAACAAAGTTTCATGTTTTACGTTATGATTATTGGGATTACATTTCACTACTATGATTTATCCCATGTTATGATATTATGATCTATTTTGCAGGTTAAGATTTACAAAATGTTATGTTCTTATGAATGTGATGTGATTGATATTTCTTTTATTTACCCTTACTGAGCATTTGAGCTCACCCTTTTATGTTTTATTTTCCCTAGGATATAAAGATAGGTTTTAGGTAAGAAAAAAAAGGGAAGATCTTTATGGGAGATGTTGAAGATCTTTCACCACGATTAGAAGATTATATTATGAGTTTCAAAAGACACTAAACTATTACGGTCCTTGTGTGTGTGTTTTTGTTATGTACTAATTATTCCACAAAAGTAATGTAATGTCCATGTACGTTAAGCTTAGGGTCTCTACAATAATAGTTTCCATTCTAGTATTCAAATGGAACCATATGAAGTATTATAGGGAAAGAGATGTTCAACTCCAAATTGTTGGGAGGAAGTTGGTGATAGGAAACTTATAGGACCAGAACTTATTGAAGTGACAAAGACAAAGGTAAATACTATTTAGGCTTATATTTAAGAAGTTAAAAGTAGATAAAATATTTATACTTACAACTAGAGAAAGGAATTGTAATTTCAAGTGGGAGATCATGTCTTTTTGAATGTATCACTATTGATGGGTGTCTTTAGGTTTGGTAAGAAAGGAAAACTATGCCCCCGATACATTATACCATTTGAAATTTTGGAATGAATTGGGGATATAGCTTAAGAATTATAAATGAAACCAACTCTCTCTAATGTCCACATTGTGTTCTATATATCATTATTAAAGAAGTTCATGCCATACCCAACACATGTACACAACTATGAAAAAATAGAACTGGAACTTGATTTGTATTACTTTGAAGAGCCTATCAATACCACTAGAAATTTAGGTTATAGCCATATACCTATAGACATAGTTTTATAGGTCTGTGGCTATAGCCAGTTTATAGCCACTATTTAATTAAAAAACCGTTGATAAAATTTGATGTCCCCCTTTTTTTCCCAAAAATTCGTTGGGCTCCTCCATTCTCCCCTAGTCTGTTTGCCGTCCCCCTCCCCCCCCCCCCCAAAATCTGTCGGGCTCCTCCTCCATTCTCCCTTGATATGTGACCCTCTATGCCATCCTCCTCCATCTTCCTCCGATTAGTGACCCTCCTCCCTCGACCTCTCTCTCACGGCGGTGCCCTACCCCTCCATCCTCCCCTGATCCGTGACCCTCCTCCATAGACCTCTCTCACAACGACACCATCCTCCTCTATACTCCCTCGATCCGTGATCCTTTACCCTCGAACTATCTCACAATGTCACCCTCTTCCTGGATACCCTGTTCACGTGACCCTCCAACCACGATAGTACCCATCATGATCTCTCTCACCATTTCTTGGAATTTCATTCTAAATATATAACATGGGGGATTTTATATATTTTGAGAAATCATGTTGATTTAGATCAGTCCATCCATCAATATCAGACTGATAGGCTCATATAACTATGTAGTATGTGGTCCCAAAGTTTCTTCTTCAATTTATATGAGTTGTATGTGCTTTATGACGTGCGAGTCTTGACAAGCATGTGAAAATGTCTAGAGACGAAACTAGATTGCATTTCTCAAGGGTCTTTCATACAAATTTGTATAAGGATATCCCAAGATGCCATCTACACCCGGTTTCTCAGCAATTTGGAAATCTATGTTATCATTGTGGATTTTCTTAGTCTTTCACTAAATTTTAAATTACATTTACAATTTTATTGGCATTGTTTTTTGGGGATTTTTCTTGATGTAGGTCCGGGGATATGAGATAGACCATTGGGATGTCATTGGACTTGGTTCCAGTGTAATAAGGTATCTAGTTAGATTTTTGATGATTATTCCCTTTTATAATTAAACTGATAAATTAATTTTAAATGTTTTAGATAATTTTTTTAAGCTTCTTTGAGAGATTTGGGATCTTTCTTAGTGATGTGAGATGGGAATGAGCATGGAAAGACCTTGGTGTGCCTTAGAATCTTCTTCCTACATTTTGGAAATAATTAGAAAAGCGTCAAATAAAGATAGGTGGTATGCATACTTTACCATGTGGTATTTATGATTTTGATTTATTCTAATGGCTTAGAGTCTTTCTAATGAAGTGATCAATTTATTTAAATTAAATTAACCCCATAAAAAATATATAAATTAATTGGTTTTAATTAATTAACATTTTTAATTAATTAAATTGAAATTCATCGATTATGATTTATAAAGTGCTAAGGCCTTGATGGACCTTGGTACTAGCCGGTTTACCTTGGACACTAATATTCTAGGCCTTAACATGAGACACACTTAGTCTAGGTTATGGACTTGGGCTGGGTGAGTAGATAGACCTTGTGAGACCTTGAAGACCAAAATGGGTCTTGTGCCATCTCTTGAGTCTTGTCAACATGACATATCTTGTGTAGTAAAAAATATTGTGATCTATTGATTATGATGCCAAGAAAAATAGTATTACTTTGAGAATCAGTTCTTGAACCAAGACCTGGATTGAGAACAAGGACCTGTGTGAGGGTGCCTCTATTATATTGTAACCTAGGGGACCCCAATGGGTGCCTTGTTGACTAACCAACCCTAAGCGGATGCATATGGCCTTGGTAGATATGGTAGTGGGTGTCACCTTAAAACCTGCATCAAATGTATAATCCCATGGGGTTATGAATTGTAGTGATGGGTTTATAAATTTATAAAATACTTAACTTTTGTTTATACCTTCATATATTTATTTTGGATGCAACCATGGTGCCCAGATGTACTTCTTGGGACCTGACCTATGTGCTTGATGTGATGATGGTATGGTGGTTGCCTAAGAGTGTTTCCTAGGATCCAACCTTGGGCCTTATGTGTTATGATTGTGAGAAAAATTATACATGATGACGTCATCATGGATTCCAGACATGTATCCTGGGATTCGGCTATTGAACCATGTGAAGAATTCTTGGGACATTGAGATTCGACCTCAAGTCTATATGGGATGCTTTGGATGCCACAAGTCCCTAGGATTCCCAAACTAACTAGGATTCAACTAAGTTGGATTAGGGGATTATTTATTTTTATTCAAGATTATTATTATTATGAGATGACTATGTTATCTCTAGGATTATCTAGTCAATCCTGATGATTTTACTTATTCTTGATCAGGATGCATGGGATCCGACCATTTGGCATGGTGACTTGGGGGATGTGTTTTATTCAGTGATTACCCAAGGTGCCTAGGAATCATCCTCAATCCATTCATTTTATTGGAGTTTATAGACATTCCCATGATTCTTGTAATATATTCATGGAGCCATTCATGATGAGTAGTTGGATATTTAAACCTGAGAATTTGGAATGCCTGGGTTACACCAAGATTTGATATTTATATGGTTGGCATGATATCATGAAATGCTCAGGGAGATGGGGTGTCCAGTGGGGAGGGGGTAGTGGGGGTGCAAGGGGCATAGGGAGGGGTTCAAGGTAGGTAGGGGTGTGTGTTAGGGGAAGGGGGGTGAAAGGGGGACAGGGGGTGAGGCACAAGGGCGTTGGTGCATGGGTAGGGTGGTGAAAGAGGGGGGCAGGGGGTGATGGTGCGGGGGCAGGGGGTGAAATAGATTCTTGATAAAAAAACTTCATGAGTTTTTAAGAATAATATAGATGATGTTGATTCGATTATTGGGTTATTCGTCACAGCTTAAATCATTATGATTTGAGCTGAATGAGTGATGTTTGAAAAATAAAGTGCTTTATTAATGATCAGGTTATTTAGTATTGGGATGTATATATCAATCTAAATATTATTTGTTCATTGTTGGTTATGGATTCATGTATCATTTATCATGTACAGTTGACACACTGATCACACATATATAAGAAGTCTTTATATCTCATTTATTTTCCCACTATTTTCTTATAGGTGGATTCTTATGGTGAGGCTGGTTCTGTCCACCACCATCGAAGACAGTGAGTTCAATATTGGATTTGGGTAAGGTTTATTTCGTTTTTATTCTTTGGACCAATTTTAATTAGAGTTTTTTTTTTATTTTTGGGTTCCTTATATTTTTTTAGTGTGTTTTGAGAGAAATTGATCAACTCCACTCTAAAAAACTAGAACAACTGAAGGTTTTGATGTGGAAGATATATAGGGTTTAAACATTTTAATGAAATCAAACTAGCTTAATACAATACTTTATAAAGTGTGTAGGATTACCTTTATTTCAGTCCTGAAAGAATTAACCTCATCAAGAACATCTTGAGACATGTATAATTGCACCATTGGAAGATTTTGGAACATGTACCTTTGAGATACAACCATAACACCAAGATCATCGAACTCATACTTGGTAGTATAAACATGAGGTTAGTCTTAACTTGTGTTATCCAATTCTTCCAAAGGAATTGAAAACGGATGCCAGAAGGAGTAATAGAAGATCCAAGCATGGAGGAGGATGAATCTCTATGTGAGTATGAACCCCTTGAATATAGACTGTAGGTAAGGGAAAATGATAAATATTTTTTAGAATTAAAGAGAGGGGAAAATTCTATTTTTCCCCAAAAACCCACTGCACATGGTTTATGCACACATTTCAAAAACTGTGTGCAAACCGTGATAAATGGATATTCCCCCCATCTGCAACAGGCCACATGGCTGTGCATCTAATCCTGCATGGTTGTAGACAAACCGTGTGGACTTTTAGGTTCCCCTATTTGTATCCGCATTGTTTAAACAAACCGTGCGCCCAAGGTCGCATATTTTCTACTAATTGTTTGGGCCAGAACCCTCTCACTTAAGTAGGGGTACCACAACAAGTTACGATCTCATGTTTTATTTCATAATTCCACCCTCCCACTCAAGTTGAGGTCTCATAACTTATCTAATAACACCTCCCACTCACTCAGAGTGACTTCACATAAACCCTCTCAAATGGAAACCATCTCACTTTGGGTAAGGTCTTGTATCTTATCTTATACCATAAACATCTCACTCAAGGTGAGGTATTTCTTCTCATATCATTATATCACCCTCTCACATAGGTTGAGGTCCCATATCTCATCTCATATCACCAATATATTCTTTAGGTCAGGTCTCTTATCATATCATGTACCACCACTATCTCATTCAAGACATGGCCTACATGAATACTGTAAGTGAGTATGAAATACATAGAGAACACAACCATAAACCTAGCACATGGCTATCCATTAATACATACCTAGTTTCCCACTAGAGGATACCTCACTATAAAACTCATAATCAACTATTTTTGACTTTATTAGACTTGGTACCCAGTATACCTAGACATGGTAATTTATAGGTCTTAAAATTAAGTGGAATGTACTAGAAACCATCTAACTGGTACCTGATTACCCCATGAACCACATGAACACCTAAATAGGCATAAAAACTCCTCACTAGAAATCCCAACACTCATATTGTTTTTATAAATACCACTTTCTGAAACTCTCTCTACTTGGAGACTAAAAATTCAATTTCATTTGAATTCTCTGACTCATAACGATATAGGTAATTATAAACTCCCCACGAAATGGATACAAATCCTTGAAAATTATTTTGGATTATCCAAAAAATCAAGATTTATTAATCATAATGGAAAAAACTACTCATTCCAAATTCAAGATTGGATTCCTGGAAATCATCAATCATCCTGATCAAGGGAAAAATCTGTTTTTTTCTGAAAAAAATAATGAATGATCCTTTATACACAAATTTAATTATGTGGTTGAAGTGGAATGAAATGTGGAGGGTGGATAGGGGGTGCATGGGGTGGGTAGGGAGGTGTGGGGTGGGTAGGGGAGGGGGCATGGGGGTGTTCAGGTGTGGGGGGGTAGGGGGATGGGGGTGGGGAGGAGGGTGTGCAGGTGGGGGGGGGGGGCAGAGGGGAGGGATGTGCAGGTGGTGGGGTGTGCAAGTGGGGGGAAGGGGGTAGGGAGAGGGGGGTGTGAAGGTGTGGGGGTAGGGGGTGTGTTGGGGGAAGGGGAGGGGGTGTGCAAGTGGGGGGGGGGGAGGGGGAGGGGGAAGGGGGAGGGGTGTGTGTAGGTGGGGGGGGGAGGGGGGTTACTAGGGGGAGGGATGTGCAGGTGGGGGGAAGTGGAGGGGGCATGGGGGTGTGTAGGTGGGTGGTAGGGGGTAGGGAGAGGGGAGTGTGCAGGTGGGGGGGGGGAAGGGGGAGGGGGTAGGGGGAGGGGGTGTGCAGGTGGGGTGGGTTAGGGGGGTTACTTGGGGGGAGGGATGTGCAGGTGGGGGGAAGTGGAGGGGGGAGGTGGTGTGTGCAGGTGGGGGGCAGGGGGCAGGGAGAGGGGGGGGGGGGAGGGGTTGTGATCAGGACAACCAGACCTCTTTTTGTTCGGCATTGTAAGTCTTTGAATCTTATTTTAAAGTTGTAGTTTTTTTATCATGTTGATGTTTATTCATCATTTTATACTATAATTGTTTCTTATTTTGATATTATTAAAATACTCGAGTTTGGGTGGTGTTCTTTCTATGCACGTAGGGTCCAAAGGGACTGAATAACATAAATTATGCGTTCCTTATTTAATTAAAATTTTAAAGCCTTATACTGGTCCTTAGGTGTTTGTATGTTATTCCCTTTTGTCTTTTCACCATTACCCCTCACAAAGTTGTATCAGATCCAGACTTGTTTTCCTTTTTTATCAAACCCATTTCTTTTGTCATTAATTGATTTTATGTATTTCTGCATCGTTATGACTTCATAAATTGCCTCTATTTATCTACTATATTTGATTAGAGAAATTTTATATTCATAATTACTCTTCATTTCAAATCTATTTTGATAAAAATAGTTTATGTTTGAGATTGGTCAGATTTTAAAGGTGTACAAATAGCGTTGTATGCAAGAACTAGACATCTAATCTTCTTGTAAACTTTTCAAAACTAGGTTCGAAATTGAAAAATTAGATGGTGATAATGACTTAAACATTTGAAAAAATAAGATGAGATCCCTTCTAGTTCAGCTGGGCTTAATTGAGAGTATTATCACAATAAAAAATCACTGTTCATGTTAGATTCATCTTTCTTCATGTGACCACACTTTATTATTCAGTAATTAATATTCTTACGCTTCATAGACTTCTTTTTCTATGTTTTATTTTTTGTATCTGGGGTTTTCTTCTTCATGTACTCTAGAAATGAACATTCATCCTTATTTTCTTTTTCATCCAACCTCGTTGTTTCCTCAAATTTTTCTGTCTATAAATCCATGAAAACCTTCAGAATATGTTTATTTTTCTTCTTACATTATTATTTTTCTTTCACAGTGACCTTCATATCTTTTTAAAAAATAATCTTTTTATTATCATTTCCTCATACCTAGTTAATCATGTCATTCATTTTTTAGAGTGTGGTTAACATCCTTACATAATCCAAAATGATTATTTTCCTCCGTAATGTTACCCATCAGTGGGGTGTGTGTGTGTGGGGGGGGGGGGGGAGGGGGGGTCTGCAGGGCAGTGGGGAGGGTGCAGGTGGGGTGAAAGGGGGCCAGTGGGGGGAGGGAAAACTTGTAGGGGGAGGGGGGGGGGGGGGGGTCTGCAGGGCAGTGGGGAGGGTACAAGTGGTGTGTAAGGGGGGAAGTGGGGGGAGGGTGTGTGTGTGTGCGGGGGGGGGGGGGGGGGGTGCAGGTGGGGTGTAGGGTGGGGGGGGGGGTTTGCAGGGTAGTGGGGAGGGTGCAGGTGGAGTGAGGTGCGAGGGGGGGGGAGGTGTAGGGGGGGCAAGTGGGGTGCAGGGGGGGGGGAAGTGGGGTGCAGGTTGGGGGGCAGGGCAGTGGGGAGGGTGCAAGTGGAGTGGGGTGGGGGGGGGGGTGGAGTGCAAGGGGGGGGGGTAGGGGGTGTAGTTGGGGTGCAAGGGGGGCAGTGGGGGGAGGGGGAAGGGGGGTGCAGGTGAGGTTAAAGGTGGGGGGGGGGCATGGCAGTTTGGAGGGTGCGGGTGGAATGGGGTTAAGGTGGGGGGGGGGGTAAGGGGGGCAGTGGGGGGAAGGGGGTAGGGGGGGTGTAAGTGGGGTGCAAGGGGGGTAGTGGGGGAGGGTACAGGGTGGGGTGGGGGGGGGGGGTGCAAGTGGGGGGGGGGGGTAGTGGGGACGATGCAAGTGGAGTGGGGTGTAGGGGGGTGTAGGTGGGGTGCATGGGGGGAGGGAGGCGCAGGGGGGGGGGTGCATGTGGGGGGCAAGGGGGGTAGTGGGGGGGGGGGTGGGGTGGGTGGGGGGGGGGGGTGCAAGGGGGCAGTGGGGGGAGGGGGGGGGGGGTTCACAAATCATCATACACAAGAATATTTCAATGTCTTCATTAATTAAATGTGTTCTCATTTGTATGCATTTTTTTTATCCGAGTATTTTATTGGTAACATAATGATATTATATGAATCAATATATAAACATTGAATTTTTTCATTAATTAAATGTGTTTTCATTTGTATGCACTATGTTTATCAGGATTATTCACTCCTTCCACTGATTTAGGTGCATAAAACAATGAATATTTCAATGATCATGATATTGGTGGTGGTGATGGTGGTGGTATGAGAAGAGGTGATAATGATGTTGGTGTTTCTATAGGAGATGATGAGGGTCATGATGGTTCTGGTGATGCTGATATTGAGGTAAATTTCAGATGTAAATTTTATTCTTGGTTTATACATTTAATTTTATCAAATAGTTATTTTTATTATGATGATATTGATATTGAAATTTTATATTGTTTATATTGGAGAGAGTTTAAAGTCTTATGATATATATTATATTATGCTTGAGTTCAGTTTTATTTGGAAGGTGGTGTTTTTTTTGCTCGTAGATAGAGGATATGAGTACTGCTATAAGGTGCAGCTATTATGGGGGGGGGGGGGGGTTCCGGGGTCTGTCTAGGAGGGGGGGATGTCCAGGAGAGTGGGGGTATGGGTTGTCTAGGGGAATCTATCCAGGGTATGGGGGGGTGTCCAGGGTCTGGGAGGGGGGGTCTGTCCAGGGGAGTAGGGGGGGGGGGTGTCCAGGTTCTGGGGGGGGGGGGTTCCAGGGTTTTCCTAGGAGGGTGTGGGGGGGGGGGCTATCCAGGGGAGTGGAGGTCTGGGCTATCCAGGGGGATCTGTCCAGGGTATGGGGAGGGGGGGGGGGGGAGGTGTCCAGGTTCTAGGGGGGTGTCTAGGGTTTGTCCAGGGGGGTGTCTAGGGTCTGGGGGGGGGGGGGTCCAGGGTTTGTCCTGGGGGGGGGGCTGTCTGGGGTCTGTCTGGGGGGTTTCCAGGGTCTGTCTGGGGGGTGTCCAGGGTCTGTCTGGGGGGTGTCCAGGGTCTGGGGGGGGGGTTATGTAGGGTGGGGGGTGTCTAGTGTCTAAGAGGGAGGGGTCTGTAGGGCGGTGTCCAGGAGAGAGGGGGTGGGCTTTCTAGGAGGGGGGCATTGTAGGGGGAAGGGGGGCTATCCAAGGGAGGGGGAGGTGGTTATGTAGGGTGGGGGGTGTCTAGTGTCTAGGAGGGAGGGGGCTACATGGGGTGTCTATGAGGGAGGGGGATACAGGGGGATTTTCAGGGGGGAAGGGGGGATTTCTAGGGGAGGGGGAGGGGGGTTTATGTAGGGTGGGGGGTGTCCAGTGTTCAGGAGGGAGGGGACTGTAGGGGGTGTCCAGAAGGGAGGGTTCTACAGGGGGGATTTTAGGGGGTAGGGGGCTGTCTAGGGGAGGGGGGAGGGGGGGTTTATATAGGGTGGAGGTGTCCAGTGTCAAGGAGGTAGGGAGGTGTCTAGGAGGGAGGGAGGGGTCTGCGGGGGGGGGGGGTTGTCCAGGAGGGGGGATTTTCCGGGGGGGGGGGGGGGGCTGTTCAGGGGAGGGGGGAGGGTGTCCAGGAGGGAGGGGTCTGCAGGGGGCTACTATAGGGGGTGTCCAGGGGGGCTGTGCAGGGGGTGGGGTGGGGTTTTTTTTTATGGTTTTCAGAACCTATAGTCATGGTTTCTAACTATGGAAATAAAATGTGTCTATATTCTAGTATATCCACGGTTCTAAACCATGGCTATAGTGGTATTACCATAGTTTGAACCATGGATTTATACCTATAGCCATGATTCCAAACAATTGATATAAGTTTAGGCCTATAGCCATGCCAAACTTAGCCACGGTTTCTCAAACCGTGGCTATTAACTATATCCATGGTTTAAAACTGTGTCTATAACCCAAATTTACAATAGTGTGAGATTCTTAACACAAGAGAGAAAGTATTAAGAAATTGGACAACTCGACTGGTAATGTTTTTTTGGAGAAACCATAAAATGAAAGAAGCAATATGAGAACCAGAAGTTGATATGAAGAAGAACCACCCTCATCTATTTAGAAGGAAATATTCATAAAAATTTTGAGGAAGAAATTTATGAAGGAGGGAAGAATATAACACCCCAATATTTTATGGCATGTATCCTATTAAATAAATAGCTCATGTTGCATAAAACACTGAGATTAAATGTATAGTAATATACTATTAAATAGTAGCTTCACTGTTGGAATAGTAATGTGACCATTAAAAATATTAATGCTACCATTAGAATAATAATATCACCTATGAAAGTATAAATAAAGTTTAGGAATCTTATAAATAGTAATATGATATAATGATATAATAGTATTAGTAAATAAATGTTCCAGAAATTATTAATTAAGTATTGATATTTTTATAAAACATAAATGTTTATTTTCGATTTTATAATGATTTTAGAAAAATATTTTCATAAAATGAATTCAAAAATTAATATTTTTTTTCTTATTATTATAATATAATTTTATGAGACCTTAATTAATTTTTCCAAGTTTTATAAAATTCGTTATAATTTTAAAATTGGTATTTTCCAAGTAAATGATGATTTTAATTAAAAATTAAATTTCTGATATTTAGAAAATTATTTTCATAAAATGGTTTTAATTTTTTAATTCCACACATTGAAAAATGGTTAGGGTTATTTTTTTGGTATTTTTATAAAATAGTAGAATTTTTGGTGAATAGTAAAATATGATAATTTATGGTATATATACATTATAAATTAAATACACTATTCCTTGAGTCATCGTTGATTTAAGCACCATAATATCGAAATATATTTCTCCGTTTACTGTATTTAGTTATGGAATCATCACTATTTCTTATCTTGATCCAAAATAATAAACTAATGAATAAAATAATAAAAAAACACCCCTATCCTCCACTATAAATACGACCCCTCACCACCTCTTCTCCTTACACATATTTAGACTTGAATATTGTCCAATTTATACCCAATACTTTTCCCAATACTCTTACCCATGTTCAGGAGGTTCTATTCTCAACAAAATACCAAAACCAATTTTCCTATGGAGGTTCACAACGAGAAGAATTCAAGAGGTAAAATCCTCTTTCGCTTTCTTTATTTTATTTTCATTTTATTTTTTTATACTATCCTCAAATACTCTGTACAAACATGCATGATAAATCCCGTATTTTATATATAATATAATTTTATTATATCAATGGAAAGTCAAAAAACAAGTCTCTTCTCCTCTTCTTTTATTCTAAAAATGAAAACATCATCCATGAGGTTTTGATTTACCACATTCGAGGATGATGTATTTTTATTTTTCAATTCCTACTTCAAGGATGGTCATAAAACAATTTTTGTGGTTAAAAAATATTATAATATTTATATTAAATCTTATTTAAAGTTTTGTAACCAGTATATTTACCTAATATTAATTATTAAAATGAAACTAGTTCGTGATGATCAAAAAATGCCAAAATAATCTAAACGATTATCACCAACATTTTATTTAATGATTAATCCTAATACCATATAACCGAATAAAATGTATAACCATTCAATATCCTATAATTTCATTAATAACATATAATTTTAATTCTGGAAATCTATTCTCATTTTATATGATTTTCCATACATTTACACAAGTAAACCGATCATGAAAACCAAGTAAACAAACGCTCCTAAACGATAACTTGTATCTTATAACTCATAAAAAAGTCCATAAATGAAATTAATAAAATTATAATAAATATAATAAATGAATAAAATGTTATGAATTAATTAATTAATGGATTTAATCTTATTATCTAGGACATTAAGATCAAGTGCAGAACAAATTCGGGCATAAGGTAAGGGATTCTCTACGAACCCCCATTTTTTCCTTCGGGTTACGATTTCTCTCTCTTTACCCCAATGTAATTCTTATTTTTTTTAAATTATTATAAATTATTTTTTTTAAATTATTATAAATTATATTTATATGTTCCAAAATTACATATCTAGATCAATTTATCCTTCTTTTATTGGTAAATACATGTTTTTATAAGGTCCCTTCACAATTCTTCCTGATAAGCAAGCCTGATTAAAGAGAACTTCCCAATTTCTTACCCATTTTGAAGTACCATCCATAATATATTTTAACCCACCATTATTTTTTATAAAATAAATAATTTTAGCATGAAAATATATCTTGGTTCATTTCTAATTTTATACAAACAATTATGCCTTTCTGTTTTAAAAAATCTTTCATATTTTCCTTTAAATCGCACTAAAGTGACTCATTTATAAAGTTTATTAAACACAATTTTTAAATATTTTAAATTAATTTGGACATAATTTATCATGACATATGAATATTTTATCTTATTAATGTCCAAGTATGATTTAAATCCATTCTTTCATGGATTCCATTATGATATTCCCTTTGGTTATACTTTATTCACCACTTATTCATTATTTGTAGTTCATATAAACTTCACTTTTATTTATGATAATAATTAATTGAAAATTTATTTGAAATTAAATATTTATTGTAACAGGGATATGATTATTTTCTTACCCATATACCATTTTTATATATGGTGTTTCCCTTGAATTTTGTTATTGAGTTGAATTTATATATGAAGAATGATTTGGACTTGCATTGATGGGTGGAGCCCAGTATTATATAGCCCCTCGATGCATCAAAAGGTCTCATGAGAAAAAGTTTTTGGAGAAAATATATTCATGTTTTTTTATAAAAATAATTATATGTCTTTTTACCCCATAATTAAACCCTCTTGATAGTATAATGGTTCATGTGCTAGATACATAACGTCAAATAAATAAACATATTCTTCATTCAGTATTAAATTATTAATTTCCATAATATTTTCACTATGAATAAATATATGGATTCACTTTCATTATCTGTTTATTTATGGAATGTTTTTTATATTATTTACCTTACCATAATGTCTATTCCTTATTTAGTGTACTTCACTTATTATTATTTTGTATAGACTTTACCGAGCATTTGAGCTCACCCTTTTATTTGTTTTCCTTCCCAAGGTTGTGAAGATGAAATCTTTGAATATGTGAAAAATAAGTCATTTATTTTATTTTGTTATGTACTAATTTTATTTACCAATGTAATAAAGGAAACATAGATGAAGATACTATTAAATGAGACCATTGATTTTTTTGAGGAAAATAATATTTAAACATTCCAATGTGTCCCATACCACTTTGAAACATTTAAATCATAATGAATATGAAGAAATAAAATTAAACTAAACTTATAATATCATGAGAATAGGGAGAATAATTATATTGTATATCAAAGGTAAGCACATACACCACATATAAATAATAAGTGGTGAACAAGACATATATCTCGAGAAAACCCTTTTTTACTTTTGAAAGAAGAGTTATTTTGGAAAATCAATTCTATTTGCCATAAAATATGATTGTAAACATGTATATCCAAGTAAATAAAATTGAAGGACAATTTAAATACTTTCTAGGATAAGTTATGTCCAAAATGTAAAAAGAGTTTTTAAGAATCTTTAGAATTTGGATACTTTAGTGCGGTTTAAGAGAAAATATAAGAGTCTTTAAAATAGAAAAAGTTATAATTGTTTGTATAAAATAAAAAATGAATTAATATAGTTTTTCATGACAAAAATATAGATTTTATAAATATAATGGTATCTTAAAACAGATTATAGATGGTACTTAAAAATGGGAAATAAATTAAGAGGTTCCCTTTAATCGGGCCTGTTTAACGGGAAGAATTGAAAAAGAAACCATAAAAAACATGTATTTCCACATCAAATAAATATGGAATGATCTGGATACATGATTTTTGAAAATATACATAGAATTTATAATAATTATATAAAAATAAATAATATTTACATTTGGGTAAAGAGAGAGTATTTGTAACCCGAATGAAAAATGGAAGTTCGGGGAGAATTCCTTACCAGATGTTTGAAAGCATTATGCACCTTTACTTAACATCCTGGATAATGAAATTAGATTCAATAATAATTTAATTAAGAAAATATTTAACTTTTATTTTATTTATTATAATTTTATTAAGTTTATTTATGTCCTTTTTGATGATTTAAAAGATTAAATTTTGACATGTGGAAGTGTTTGTTTCCTTGGTTTTCACGATTGTGTCACTTATATACATGTAAGAAAGATCATGTGAAATGGGAATAGTTATAAATAATTGAAATTATATATTATTAATGAAATTAAATAAGATTTAATGGTCTTATATATCATTTTTTTCCAAATATTAGGATGATTCATTAGATAAAACGTTAACGATAACCATTTAAATTATTTTGGTGTTTTTTTCGATCATCACGCATTAGTTTTGTTTTATTAATTAATATTATGTATATATACTAGTTAAATAAGGTTGAATAAGATGTAATACATATATTATATTCCTGTTTAACCATAAAAATGGTTTTATGACTAGACTTGAATGAGTAATTTAAAAATGAAAACACATCATCCACGAAGGCAGTAAATCATCACATCACAGACGATGTTTTTATTTTTAGAAAAAAAGGAAGAGGAGAAGAGAATTGATGGTGGATTTTACATTTACATAATAAAATTATAGTATATATAAGATATTGGAGTTATAATTAAGGTTTTCATATAGTATTTTAGGAGAGTATAAGAAAATAAAATAAAGCGAAAAGAAAATAAAGAAAGCGAAAGAGGATTTTACCTCTTGAATTCTTCTCCTTGAGAACCTCCTTAGGGAAATTGGTTTTTGGTATTTTGTTGAGACAAGAACCTCCTGAATGTAGGTAATATTCTTATTAAGATTATTGGGTATAAATTGGACAAGATTCAAGGCTTAATAGGTGTGAGGAGAAGAGGTGGTGATGGGGGATATTTACAGTGGAGGTGAGGGGCGTTTGTTTGATTATTTTATTCATTATTTTATTATTTTTCCTTAAGAAAAGAAATAATGTTGATTCCATGAATAAATAAAGTAAAAAGATAATTATATTTTGATATTATGGTTCTTGAATCATAGATTACTCAAGGAATAATGTATTTAACTTATAATGTATATATATTGTAAATTATCGTGTTTCACTATTCACCAAAAAATTCAACTATTTTAGAAAAATCAAAAAAATTAACCGAACCATTTTTTACATGAAGAATTAAAAAATAGAATAAATTTTAGGAAAATAATTTTCTAAATATGAGAAATTTAATTTTTAATTAAAATCATCATTTATTTAAAAAATAATGATTTTAAATTATAACTGATTTTATAACACTTTAAAAAATTAATTAAGGTCTCATAAAATTATGTTATAATAATCAGACAATAAAATATTAATTTATGAATCTATTTTATGAAAATATTTTTTATTTTAAAACATTATATTAATTATAAAATTTTAAATAAAAATTTACGTTTTTTCAACCAACACTTAATTTATCATTTTAAAACATTTAATTACTTATACCAAGATATAAACATATCATATTTTCATTTATAAGATACCCAAATTTTATATATACTTTCATAGGTGAATTTACTATCCTATTGGCTGGATTAGTATTCCTAAGTGTCATACTACTATTCCAAAGGTCAAGTTACTATTATATCAGTATAGGTTCCTTAATTTCTAAAAATACCTTTTATTTAATTCATTCTTCATTTATAATGTTTGTATTGCATTCTATATGTAATTTTTATGTAATTTATACTATACGAAAAAATTATAAGAAGGGAAATTACATTGATAAAATTTTGGGTCATTACATTCTCCCCTCCATCAAAAATTTCTTCCTCAAAATTTGAAATTGCAGCTTTAAAAAAATCCAAAGTTGATACATAAAAATTCCTTTATGGGAAAACCACATTGGAATTAGGGTTAATAATAAATCCTATTTATAAAAGGGAAATTAAAATAAGAAGGTCACAACAAAATTAGGATTTTGAATTGGATAACATTAGTGGGAAGTGATAAAAATGACATGGAAGAGAAATATAACCATCAAGTTATGATGGAGAGTGATATAGAATATGGTCATTAGAAAGTTAGACATAAAAGAACCATTTAATTGTGATTGTTTAAATGACCATTGATTTATCAAAATGAAAAGTAAACGAATAAAATTTTTATACAAAATTTTTTCTCCCTATAGTTGAGGGATTATCTTACTATTTAGATAATCACTTGATAAAATAAAATAACTTGATTATAATCATAATCTCATCATTTATTCATGCTTCAATCTATTTCATGCACTAGGACATGGATATTCAAGACAAATTTTTATGCATGAATCACTTCCATCAAACGATTCATAAGTCATTACTTTGGCCTTAAGTATTTACTAAAAGGAAAATGGTTAGAACATGATATACAATATGATAAAGAATAATTTAATATTAATCAATAATATACTTAATCCATTCCATTGGTAGTCAATCTTACGACTCGTGCAAAATATGTCTATCCAAATCAATAACCAAAAACTTAGAGGGAATTTCATTAAATTTCCAAAATAAACTTAGAATTAGATACCCCAAACAACATAATGTAATTTTTAATGTCACATACCAAAATATGAATACCTTTATCACCTTAAAAACATAATTAAAACATGAATGCTTCCAAGATTAAATTTCTCAGGTTGTTGAATATATTCCTTGAATACAAACATATAATAATACTGGTAAAGATAATATAAACCATCTAATACCTAAAAACCTTCATGGTCACCTATAATATCCCATAAAAATATCTTTCTCATTATTATCTCAACATCAATCACATATTAAGGGTTATCTTCCCTCAATCACGTGTTTTTAAAAGGATAATTTTTCTACTGAATCACTTTTCTTGGTACCATTTAACACATGATTTCAAATCCTTAATGAAAAAGTATTATAGTACTTTACATATATATTTAAAAATTCTTAAAACTAGAATAATTCTTGAATACAAACCCAAGAAAATTAATCATTCAATTTCATCAGTAGTAATAATATAATCTTGAATTTGATCCCTTACATTCTTCTAGGGTATATTCCCTTAGATCTTAGGGAATTAATTTTCATAGTGCCCCATATACTTATATTTGAATCATTGCACATTATAAAATTCTTTTTCTCTTGTAATTCTGAGCATGATGGCCTTTTTCTCCACACTTGAAGCAAACTCCTTTTCCTTTTAAGAAAATTCCGAGGTGTTTCAATCCACAATTATCACATGTGGGAAAATACTTCTTTATCTTATTCCATTTATACATATTTTTCTCTTCCATCCTCTTATTCTCTTTATTCATTTTGAAGTCATAATACTTGGAGAATTATTTTTGTGTCTTGATAACATATTTTAACACCCGAGACTTTTATGTTATATAAATCATCAAAGAAATCTTTTTCTACACAACACTTGCTTGGCTTGCTTTACACGCAATCGCGACCTTCCTCGATAGCTTGCGTCGTACGCAATACCGAGTTTCACTAAACAACGATATGATATTAAAATATTATTAAAACTAGCCGTTATGAATAGTAATAACCACTTTTTTGAAATTTTGTGAATTTTATTTTTCAAAATGGAATTCATTTTTGGATTCAGAATACCGATATTAGCCTAGGGTGAAATTTTGGTATTTTTCTGAAAACTTTCAATTTTTGATGAATAGTGAAACCACTAAGTGGTAGGTTAAAAACTGAATTTTGCATAAAACTTAATTTTACCACTTCTGTGAATGGAATTTCGAAAATCCGACAGACACGGTTGATATCAGTAAGTAAAATGTGGTTCAATGAGATAAAAATAATTTTTTGGTGAATAGTAACTTTTTACTTTTTTTACCGCGGTTAATAGTAAATAGGGTAACTAAGGGTAAATATGATATTACTATTACCCTAACACATGTCCTAATTCTATTGGATAAGCGTAATTCGACCAAAAACAACCTTATGAATATAATATGACCATTTAGGTCCACTTGGATGAGATTATGACATTTAATATTATTTTATTTAATGAATAGTTAAAATAGTTAAAATCAAAGTTTAATAACTAAAACATTTTTAATATGGGGTTATAAATAAGTTAAATTCGACTATAAGTATTCATTAGAAAGCTAAAAATATTTCCTACATAATTATAGTTTATTTATAATTTTTAGACTTTAAATAAATTAATTTATTTATGACACAACGATGATGCAGTAATTACCCTTTTAAGGAAATGTTGACATAATTGATGTTATAAACACCAAAATAAATGTAATTTGAGACTTTTTATGAATCCAACTAATTTTATAGGTTAATATGACATGTTAGTATTGATTTAATTAACTTTTTTCGAACTTATCATTCTTTTATGAGTTTTACAAAAATCAATTACTAAATAGTGTCAAAATTGACATAAAATAGTTTTTAAAACAAATATTATATTATTAATTGTTATTTTATTCTTAAAAATCTAAGGTTAGGCAAAATGACTTAGATAAGGTTATATATATTAATAATAAACAATTTGGGGTTCGTTTTACTTCTTATAGTAAGTTTATTAACCTTATAGTGTAAGAACACAAGAAGACACGGTAAAAGTAAAATTATTTAACTTAATGTTAAATCTAAATGATAAGGTTAAAATAGGAACCTAAACTTGTCTAAATTCTATTGGATGAGAGGATTTCGACCCATCCCCACATTAGCTTCGAAATATATCAATTTGGAGCTATTTAAAACCGAACTTGACTTTATAATAAAATAATAGTTTTAGTTATTCCAAAGGTTCCCCTCTCCTCCCTTATAAAAGGACACCTCCTCCCCCTCCTCCTCACACCAATTTGAGCACTCAAGCTCGGACAAACCCTGCCAAAATACCCTCTCCACTTCCCTATAATAATACTAGAGGTCCTGGTCTTCTTCAAAGACCAATCTTAGTTCCCTAAGTGGAGGATTCAAAGAGGCGTTTCAAAGAAGAGGTAATATCCATTACCGATCTTTTCAATTTCTTTCTTCTTCAACTTCTTCTGCTTTAGTTGTTTCATGATAAAGTAATAACATCAGTATTACTTACATACTGATATGTTATTATAAATATGAAACAACCCTAATTCACCTTCTATCCATCCTACGGAAAAAATGAAATCACCGCGCGTTCGTACGTACGGAATACCGTCTCCACGCCGTGGTGTAATCTATTTTCCACCATCACCTTACAAGGATGGGTATAATGGTGTAATGAGTAACTATATATAATTATTATAAAGTGATATTGATACTGAAATAGTATAAATACACTTAAATACAATTCCACGATCATGGGAACAATATCATCGCTCGTGCGTACGTACGGAATACCGTCTCCACGATGTGATGCGACTCGTTCTACATGATCATCATTACATAGTAATTATATAAATGAATTGAATGAATAAATATGATATATGTTACACTAATACCATTCTGGATATAAGGTATCTATAACCTTAAAAGAAGAATAAGAATTTATTCGGCAAAACTCGCATAAGAACAAAAGGCAATAAAGACCCGAGTAACAAGTAACAATGAAATATTACTAATAAGAAGCTAAGAATATGACCATATATGATATAATATCAATATGTATGATTCTGGAATAATTCAATAACATTATTTAAACCATTATACAGGAGCTTCGGACACGTACAAAGCAAATCCGACCTAAGGTAAGAGAAATATCACAATCTCACTTTTATCCGAGATTGTTTTTACTTTGGTAATTACTGGGGTGTATTTTATCATCCACATCCATGTTACCTAAATATGTAATATTATTTCCATCCTTATACAATAGTTTATATCCAATTTTACCCTTCGGTGAGTTTTTAGTAAAAGATATGAAATGAATATTTTGTCGTTTTTCGTACGAGGTACTTTTTGACTTTTCTGACAAAAGTACGAAGAATGTTTTTTTTAACTTATATGGCAAGAATGGATTTTTAAAACATTATTTCCAAGAATCTTCCTTTATAAGTTTTCAATTTTATTTTTAATCAACTTCTTTTATTTTATAATTGTATGACATGTTAAGAAAAGAAAAGTGTTTTTGAAGTAGAAAGGATATTTTCCTCAAGAATGGAGTTCAAATGTTTTATCAAAATTATTTTAAATCTAAGATAATATAGGGTTCTGTTTTTATCCCTATTATTACATTGATTTGATTATGTTTTGAGGAAATTATTTTTATGAAGTCATTTACCTTATATGATTTGTTTTATGATGTCATGATGTTTCAAGAATCCCATTTTTGTTACATGTGTTATGCGATGATGTATGATTTATGATTATGTGGCACACATAAGAAAGGATTCATTATAAGATGGGTGGGACCTATATCTCCCTCCAATGAATTGGGTAAAGATTTATATCTCATGAGATATACATGGCTGGAACAGAAGGTTATTTCGGTTCAGTGATACAGGACTGAAACGAGGAGTGAACTCGGTCCAGAAATGGACTTTGTCCGCTAAGATAGTCTTGGTAATGAGTCATGACTAACAAGAAATGATTTTCCATGATTATGTGTGCATGCCACAAAGTTTCAAGTTTTATGTTATGATTATGGGGATCTCATTTTCACTTCTATGATTTATTCCATGTTAATATATTATGATCTCTTTTGCAGGTTAGGATTTTCAAAAAGATATGATATGATTTTTATTTCCTTTATTTGCCCTTTCTGAGCATTTGAGCTCACCCTTTTTTGTATGTTTTATTTTCCCAAGGTCAGGAAGATGGATATTAAGTAGAATATGCTAAAAGGGACCCTAGATATGATGAAATAAATGGGAGACACTGTAGAAGATTTATGAACCAGTTTTTTATGTTTCCCAGTTTCTAAAGACACTATACCTATACGGTCCTTTGTGGTTTTGTCATATGTTGTAATAAGTGTGCTTAAATTTTGAAGTATTAACAATGTATGTAAAGTATGGGTCGTTATACATAGGATACCATATCCTTATATAATGAGAAATTTTGGGAGACCAGTTCAATTCAGAGGAATGTTTTTAAACCATCAAATAATCCATCAATATTTCTATTTGAATTGTTTACATAATCCAAAACATTCCTTTATAACCTTGTAAATTTGGATTCATACTTAGTAACATTTTCATTCCCCCTTTTTTCTCAGAATCAAGAATTTTCTATCCATATTTTCTCACTGTTCGCGAGGTAAATATTTTTTCAAGAAAATTTTCCTATAGTACTTCCATTCCACATTTTATATTTATTACTCCTCCTTAGTGTTTTTAATCAATAAACACCATTGATCTGCATCTCTCAAGAGACTATAAATTTCCATGACAACCTTCTCCCTTTCGTTACTCCCCAAAGTGAGAAATATCTTCTATAAGGAACTTATCCATTTCTCTGCTATAAACGGGTTTGTATTCCCATTGAATGATAGAGGTTGTTGTCTCAAGAAGTGGTCTAACATTATTTCTCTACATTGCGGATCAAGATGCTCTATATGGGTAAGGTTATTGTTCATAACCTAAGTCATTTGTCCCAGTATAATTATAAGTTACTTATCTCTAATTGTCACTCCTGTTCCAACGTCATTATATTTCATAGGAGGTCAATTACTAAATGGAATATGTGCATTGATATGTTTTACATTCCTTCTACTAGGAACTATTTATAAACAATGAAATACACTAAATTAGGCTAGGAATTATAATGCATAATTTTTGAACTAAAAAAACACTTAACATAAATTGGAAAATTTATGCATGTCTAATCTTATAGTCATAAACATGGTTTATTTGGGACATATTTAATTTTAATTCCTTCATAATGGTTTGGGAAGAAAATAGGAATTATCCTAAGAATATCCCCTAGGATTGTTAAACCAGGTGTGTAGTAAGGCCCATTGTTGTGTACCAGGTTACACTGAGTCAGGCTCGATGCACCTTGTTGGAGTTGTTACCCCTAGATACATTTGTGCCAGAACCACATCCACTTGTAGTATCCATACATGGATGTATTTCTAGAAATACCCACATAATCTGTACCTTACTAAAATTCTAGGATGTTATTATATGATTATCCTAAAATTTTATCATACGTTTATGTTCCCTATTATATGTTTTCTAAATCTAGTTTCCAAGGTTTCTACTAAGCTTGATTTGATACCAACCATAAATAACCCAACCCCAGTAGTCTGGATCCAGTGACTTACTTAATTATGTTGGCATAGATACAATACTTGAATCCCAAAGGACTCTTCAGTTTAGCAGTTTTGGAATCCATATTACATACATTAAATTTACATTAAAATTTAAAAAATAAAGTGCAACATAAGGAATCATTTAAGAAACGCCATTATTCTCCTATTTTAATCCTACATATCGGTCATAATATACATATTGGCATCCTAGTAAATGAAAAAAATAATAAACGGGTGACCTCAGATTCTTAGTAAGGGTATAAAATACAATTAAATCTAATATAAACATAAAAAATATGGCATGGTGAATAACTAAAAACACATTCCATTAAAGGATAATCTTGAGAATAATAGGTAGGAATAAAAGTTGATTAAATAGTTCCATAAATAATCACATGAGAAAGAAACTTAACCATGGATATCTTACTAGTTGAATAATCACATGGACTATCAATTACTAGTATCATAATGAGGGAATTCATAATGAGGGAAATCATAAACATACCATAAATGATTCTTACCAAGAACCTATTACTTTCAAGGACTTATTCCCTAAATATAATAAATGGGTAATGTCTTGGCCAAAATCATATATAGTTTCTCTCATGAGACCTACTGATGTGTAAAGTCCCATGTTTTTGAGCCGGGTTAAAATAGGAATTTTTTGAAATTTTTTGTTTAATGATCGGGTCAGTTTTAAAAACATGATTTCAGATGAAGTTTCACGAGTTGGGTTCATTTTAAGTGTTGATATTAGGCTTGAGTAAAGGATCTAGGAGTTTCCTGGGTGGATCGATGGGTTTCGGGAGCACCAGACCTAGAAACTCAGTTTAAAAAAGGTAAGGTAGTGGCATTCACACGGGCTGCACATGGTTAGTCAAACCATGAAGGTCAGTCATACGGGATACTCCAGGTATTCAGTAGCGGGTGTATGGTCTTCACGTGGTCTATTAGACCGTGTGAGTTAAACTACATGGCTTTCCTAGTTTTGAGTTTTAGGTTAAATTAATTTAATTAAATTCATGGTTGAAAGAAATTTAGTTAAATTAGCTATCAGGGGTTTCATTTAATTAAATTAAAGTTAAGATAATTTAATTAAATGAAATTGAGATAGAGAATTTATTGAATTAAATTGACATGAAAATAATTAAATTTATTTTAAATGATGATGATTTGGAGTCTTTATTTAATTAAATTGAGATGAGAGGAATTTAATTAAAAGACATATAAATGAGGAGTTGAGGGTTATCAAACAAGGGTAACATTAAATGGTAATATTAAATGATGTGTAAATGAAGAGTTTGGGATCAATTTAATTAAATTCAAGGTAAAGAGGAATTTATTTAATTAATGCGAAATGGAGGTTTTATTTAATTAAATTCAAGTTTAAGAATAATTTAATTAGTCGTGAAAAAATGAGGGATATTATTTACTTAAATTGAGGTCAAGAAAATTTAAATGAACAATATTGATCAACTGGAGTTTTTAATTAAATTAAATTGTGTTCAGTGAATTTAATTAAATAACATGAATTAGTGAAATTATTTAATTAAATTCAGTTGATTTTTTTTAATTAAATGAAGATTAATGAGGTGTCGAGGTTTATCAAAGAGGTGTTTTAAATTAATTGATAATAATAATAATAATAGAATTTTGATTATTATTATTATATTTATATTAATCCCTATATTTAATTAGGTTTTATTTTTATTTTAGTTTGAGATAGAGGGAGGACAAGAGGGAGGTGCACATAAGAGAGTGAGGTGTGACCCCCCCTCCCCTCATTCTTCCATGGTGAGGTGCACCACCAATTTCACTCGCCCCCTTTCCTCGCACCTGATCGTGATGGTTTCTTCATGAATCCTATTCATCTTAGTGAGGGGAGTCTTTCTGCATGTGTTTCATTATTCACATCAGTTGTTTCGACTCTTCGTTAACTAATCTCTGTAGGCCAAAACCCTATATCCAGGTTTGATTCGTTTTCTTCATTTATTCGAGTTCAATGTGGTGCAAAAGATGTCTCGTGACCCGTTGGTCAGTATTTCGACAACCACCGATGAAGGCGTGGTGGTTCAGCTCGATTCGGTTCACCACCGTCAAACTCGGGTAAGGCCATATACCCGATATTTGGGTTTTCACCCCTTTAAATTAGTTTTTATGGTTGTTTAGTGTTACAGTTAATATTTTGGGTGTGCGTTGGTCCCCAACGCACTAATTTTGGGTAATAGTTAATATTTTTTATATGTAATGATAAATTCTAAGTGTGTGTGCACTTTTGTTGAGGTGAGTGTACGCGAGTGGGCCACAGTTTGAGTTAGGAAGCTTTGGATCGAGCAACTTCATTGAGGTAGCATTCTAAACTTTTTGTAATTAATAAAATATAGTTTTTTGATTTACTGCTTTTTGATAAAGTTGACTGAAATCTTGGATTAAATTGTTTATTGGGGGAATAAAATAATTAATTATCAATTAATTATATGCTTTAAGGTTGTAAAATAGATAATTAATTGAGTAAATAATTATGAGTAATTAATTTGGTTAAATTGAGATAATTAATTGTGAATTAATTATGTGATTTGAGATGATAATTGATTAAGATATTAATTATTAGTAATTAATTTGGATAAGTTGAGATAACTAATTGTGAATTAATTTTATGTTTTGAGATTTTTAATTGAGATAATTAATCAGCGGATTAATTATGAGATATAAAATTGGCTAAGTTGAGACAATTAATTATGAATTAATTATGTGCTTTGAGAATTGTAATCGAGTTACTTAATCGGGGGATTAATTATGAGATATTAAATTGGCTAATTTGAGATAATTAATTGTGAAATAATTATATTCTTTGATAATTGTAATTGAGATAATTAATCAGGGGATTAATTATGAGATATTAAATTGGACTATTTGAGATAATTAATTCTGAATTAATTTTGTGTTTTGAGATTTGTAATTGAGATAATTAATCAGTGGATTAATTATGAGATATAAAATTGGCTAAGTTGAGATAATTAATTGTGAATTAATTATGAGCTTTGAGAATTTTAATTGGGACAATTAATCATCGGATTAATTATGAGATATTAAATTGGATTAGTTTAGATAATTAATTTTGAATTAATTACGATCTTTGAGAATTGTAATTGAGATAATTAATTAGGAGATCAATTATGAGATATTAAATTGGCTAACTTGATATAATTAATTGGGAATTAATTTTGTGTTTTGAGATTTTTAATTGAGATAATTAATCAGATGATTAATTATGAGATATAAAATTGGCTAAGTTGAGATAATTCATTGAAAATTGATTATGTTTTTTGAGAATTGTAATTGAGATAATTAATCTGGGTAATTAATTATGAGATATTAAATTGGGTAATTTGATATAATTAATTGTGAATTAATTATGTGCTATGAGAATTGTAATTGAGATAATTAATTGGGGGATTAATTATGAGATATAAAATTTGGATAAGTTGAGATTATTAATTATGAATTAATTATGTGACTTTGATATTATGATCTAGATATTTAATTGTGGAATTCGATATTGAGAATTGAGATTTATAATGAGACAATTAATTTTAGAAAATTAATTATGAGATATGAATTGTGTTGTTGATTAATTAATTGATGAATTAATTAATGGGATTTGTGTACCTAGTTAATTATTGAGTTAACTAATGGATTTTAGTTTTACCAATGAGATGAATGAGAGGCCCTTGCCTCATGTTTTTGAGTTTAATGTGAAGCCCATGCCAATATTTTAATTAATATACTTAATATGGTTTACCTTAAGTTTAAATGTGAATATTCTTGCTTTTATGTAATTGAAATGGGCTAATGAAATGTATGAGAGGTTAAATGCTTCATGAATTATATGTTGTGAATGGTTACACCTTGTATAGGAAGGGGAGCCAAGGGACCGTGAGAGCCCTTGCGGAGAAAGAATATGTTAGTTTTTTGTGCTGATCATCCAGAGACCGTGAGAGCTCATGGACTTAAGCCAGGGGATAGACTGTGTGTGCTACTCTTGGTGATGGATGTATGTATATTATGTCCTGATCCATACAACATCATTTTCCAAAGGACTGGGAGAGCCTGGGGTAGGAAGATCATGTGAGATTCTATGTTTATTTCCATGAGTCTATGAGAACTCTTGGAATTTGTACTAGGGGAAATACTATGAGCGCTTCCCATAGTAATGAATGTCTGCGAATTATGTCTTTATCCAACCAAAAATGGTATCCAAGGTATATGTTAATTTAGCACTGGTATGCGCTTTGTTCAAATAGGAGGATTCTTAGAATATCTATCTGTTTATATATATATATACACACTATTACTATATATATATATATACATAATTGACATGATCAGACATACCATCCATGGGATGAAGTAGGTACTGCCATTAGGTATCCCTTAGGAACCTGGACGAGTTGATGACTATTTATTAAATTTTGTTATTTCTTCGATATAATTTCATGCTATTTAATTTTATTACATTTTCTAAATTGATCTAGACACCAGTGGTCCCCACTGAGATTTATATCTCACACCATATTCAGGACGCCATTGCACTGGGGTACCCGAGTAGACTCTACTTGTTTACAGGACCTTAGAGATTGCTTGTTGTTGTTTTATTATACTTGGGAGTTAGGAGAAAAGGACCATGTGGGATCTCGGGATGGTCATGGAGATCTCCCTTGGGGATTTGGGCCTTTTAATTTTTTTATGTACTAAGATGTAAAGCATTCTGATTTGTTTACTACTTTCAGATATGTACCACCCCAACATTCATACATTGTATAAACTGGCAATTCCATTTTCTTTATTGAGTTGATATTATAATTGAATTCTATTTCATTCGTTATTGCTTCATACTGCTTTTGCTATTTTCATCTATTTATATATTGTTATACTACCATGAAAACTCTAATATGAGGGTATAATCTCCCCACTGACTATCCTTACATCTTTGCTACTTGTCGGTAGCCTCTGGCGTACAAGGAGGTGCACTTGAGGTCATGTGGAGACCAGTCCGGCTACCGATTCGATGGTAATCCGATTCATGATGTTATAAAGTGGTATTAGAGGTTCTGGTTTTCTTTCTTTTTTTCCTTTGTCTTTTTGTTTTGGGACGGTAGAAATGAGACTAAGAAAGTGTCAATTCTTGGTTATTAGCCATGCCTGGGACTGATCACCCCATGTACGGGAAATGACAAAGTGTCCAAGGTTGGGAATTGATGTTGACACTGTTTGTTGTTATAGTTGATATGATTTCACCTTGGGTGACTGGTGTATTTTCCACTGCTTATTGATTTTGAGAATTTTGGAAAATTTTCTTGTCTTGATATGGCAAGGAAGTTGCATTACATGCATCATCTTAGGAACTCAAAGATTCACATGCCATACACATGACATTACATGTAGCTTCATTAGTAGGATGCCTGCTAATTTTGGTTGTGTGGCTTGGGTGTAATGCCATGTTTTGATCTGCTTTAGCATTCCTCTTTAGATATCATGTTTCAGTGATAGATTTAACATGCTTGAGTGTTTATATACAATGTTTCCTCTTTAATTAACATGCCTTGATGTTATTTTATTCTTTTATGTTATACCATAATTCTATTTTACTACTTGTGATAACATATTAGAGATATTTTTATGTGTAAATGGATGCATTGGTGAAAATTTGATTGGTTGTATTTACGAAATGAGCCAATTTTAGTTGTAAGGTGTATGAGCACCTTATAACAAGAAAAAGGGAAACCTATGTATTCAAATGATTGAAAAAGGGATGATAAAGTCAAAATGTTAAATGAATATTGACTGTGATGAGTGGGATATAAATTACAACAATAAGGTGTATGGATGCCTTATCGATTGGTAGATGACCACCCATGTGTTTGAGCCTTGTATAACCATTGTGTGTTTATAAATGGTTATAAATGTAAAACTATTGAGTTTTGATTGAAATGAAATGTTGTGGGTTGGTTTTTGAAGAACCTGGATTGAATTAATGGTACCCTCAGAGGTCATCTTCCGATTAAAAGGAATTTAGATGCTAAATTTCCTGTTTATGATGAAATGAAACTAAATGTTAAATGTTTAAAGAGGGAGTTTTTTATAGCTTTCCTATTTTTCCCGTGGAGCATTGATTGAAAACTAAGTACCTCGTTATGAAATATTACTTGTGGATTTGTTAAAGAAATTCATTCAAATGTGTTGAAATGAATTAATTATGAGATATTAAATTGGATAAATTGAGATAATTAATTATGAATTATTTTTTTGTGTAGAGATTTGTAATTGAGATAATTAATCGGGGTATTAATTATGAGATATAAAATTGTCTAAGTTAAGATAATTAATTGTGAATTAATTATGTTCTTTGAGAATTGTAATTGAGATAATTAATCAGGGGATTAATTATGAGATATTAAATTGGCTAAGTTATGATAATTAATTGTGAATTAATTATGTCCATTGAGAATTGTAATTGAGATAATTAATCGGGGGATCAATTATGAGATATTAAATTGTCTAAGTTGAGATAATTAATTTTGAATTAATTTTTTGTTTTGAGATTTTTAATTGAGATAATTAACCAGGGGATTAATTATGAAATTTAAAATTGGCTAAGTTGAGATAATTCATTGTGAATTGATTATGTGCTTTGAGAATTGTAATTGAGATAATTAATTGAGAGAATAAATTATGAGATATTAAATTGGATAATTTGAGATAATTAATTGTGAATTATTTATGGACTTTGAGAATTCTAATTAAGATAATTAATCGAGGGATTAATTATGAGATATAAAATTGGCTAGGTTGAGATTATTAATTGTGTATTAATTATGTGCCTTTGATATTATGATCTAGATATTTAATTGTAGAATTGAATATGGAGAGCTAAGATTTAAAATGAGATTATTAATTCTGGAAAATTAATTATGAGATATGAATTGTGTTGTTGATTAATTAATTGATGAATTAATTAATGGGATTTGTGTACCTAGTTAATTGTTGAGTTAACTAATGTATTTGAGTATAGCGAATGAGATTAATGAGAGTCCCCTGCCTCATGTTTTTGAGTTGAATGTGAATCCCATGCTAATGTTTTAATTGAAACACTTAAGATGATTTTTAGTAAGTATAAATGTGAATATTATTGCTTATATATAATTGAAACGGGATAATGAAATGCATGAGAGGTCAAATGCTTCATGCACTATATGTTGTGAATGGTTATGCCTTGTATAGGTAGTGGAGCCAAAGGACCATGAGAGCCCTTGGGGAGAAAGAATATGTTCTTTTTTGTGATGATCCTCTAAAGACCATGAGAACTCATGGATTTGAGACAGGGGATAGACCGTGTGTGCTACTTTTGGTGATGGATGTTTTTGTGTTACATCCCAATCCATCCAACATTGTTTTCCAAAGGACCATGAGATCCTAGGGCAGGAAGACCATGTGAGATTACATGTTGATTTATATGAGACCATGAGATCTCTTGGAGTTTGGACTAGGGGCAAGACCATGATCACTTCCCCTAGTAATGAATGTCTGTGCATTACGTCTTGGTCCAGCCAGAAATAGTATCCAGGGTATATGTAAATTTGGCATTGGTATGCGCTTGGTTCATATAGGAGGATGATAAGAATATATATATATATATATTACTCTATATATATACATAATTGACCTGATGAGACATACCAACCATGGGATGAAGTAGGTATCACCATCAGGTATCCCTTAGGAACCTGGACGGGTTGCTGGTTTTTTATTCAATTATGTTATTTCTTCGATATACTTGCACGATATTTAATTTTATTGGATTTTCTAAATTGAGCTAGAAATCGGTGGGCCCGACCTTCTGATATTTATATATCACACCCTATTCGGGCTGCCATTGCACCGGGGTACTTGATTATAATCTACTTGTTTACAGGACCTTGGACATTGCTTGTTGTTGTTTTCTTATACTTGGGAGTTAGGAGTAAAGGACCGAGCGGGAGCTGGGGTGCTCATGGAGATTTCCCTTGGGTATTTGGGTCATTTACTTTTTTTTGTACTGAGATTTAAAGCATAATAATTTGTTTAATGCTTTCAGTTATGTACCACCCTGACATGCATACATTGTATAAACTGAAGTTTCCATTTTCTTTATTGTATTGATATTAAAATTGACTTCTGCTGCATTAGTTATTATTTTGTACTGCTTCCATTTTTTTCATATATTTATATATTTTTATACTTCTATTAAAACTCTAATATGAGGGTATACTCTCCCCACTGACTATCCTTACACTCTCGCTGCTAGTTGGCAGCATCTGGCATATGGGGGGGGGACTTGAGGTCATGTGGTGACCGATACAACTACCAGTTCAATGGTAAGCCGAGTTAGGATGTTATAGATGCATCAAGGGGACATAGAAGGGCCCTCCCATCACTTTATAAGTCCATTAAATTCCTCATATGAAAATGTTGAGACATAAACAACATAAAAATTCTTATTTAAAAACCAGCATATGAAATGTGAATACTCTAACCATAAACCATGAATGGTATCAAAATAGCGCATACATAGTCAAAATTATCATAAAAAATTCGATTAAATATAGTATATCGTATCATAAGAGATAAAACTAAATGAATTAAAATATTCAACAAAGTATGTTGACATAGATGAAGATACATTTAAATGAGACCATTGAATATTTTTTGAGGAAAATAATCTTTAAACATTCCAAAGTTCCCTATACCACTTTGAAACATTTAAATAATAATACCTTTGAATGAATAAAATCAAAATAAATTTATAATATCATGAGAATAATAAGGCTCGTGATATGATATATCAAAGGGTAGTACACACAGGCGCGAAATAAGTGGTTAACAAGTCATATATATCGAGAAAAACCCTTTTTTTTACTTTTGAAGGAATAATTATTTTGGAAAATAATTTTTATTTGACATAAAATCATATTGTAAACATATATATACAAGAAAAGAAAAGGTAAGGACAATTAAATTATGTTTTAGGCATAAATGATGTCAAACATGTAAAAATAATTTTTAAGAATCTTTATAATTGGGCCACTTCTGTGCGGTTTAAGAGAAAATATAAAAGAGACTTTAAAATGGAAAAAGTCATAATTGTTTGTTTAAAACTAGAAAGGAAAAAAGATAGTTTTTCATGACCAATATATTACTTTTATAAAAATAATAGTGTCTTAAAATAGATTATGTAGGGTACTTGAAAATGGTTAAGAAATCAAGAAGTTCCCTTTAATCGAGCTTTCTTAATGAGAAGAGTTGAAAAGGGAACCTTAAAAAACATATATTTACCCATCATAGAAATATGAAATGATCTAGATAAATGATTTTGGAACATATAATTATAATTTAGAATAATTATATAAAAATAATTAATAGTTACATTGGGGTAAATAGAGAGTAAGCGCAACCCAAATAAAAAATGAAAGTTCAGGGAGAATCCCTTACCTTATGTCTGAAAGTGTTCGGTACTTGTACTTAACATTCTGGATAATGAAATTAGATTAATTAATAATTTAATTAATAACCTATTAAACATGTATTTGATTTATTATAATTTTATTACGTTCATTTATGGTCTTTTTATTAAGTTATAATATTCAATTTTATCGTGCAGAAGTGTTTGTTTCCTAGGTTTTCACGATTGGTTCACTTGTATACATGTACGAAAGATCAAGTGAAATGGGAATAGTTATAAAAAATTGAAATTATATGTTATTAATGAAATTATAGAATATTTAATGGTCTTATATATAATTTTTTTAGATATGAGGACAATTCATTAGATAAAACAATGATAACCTTTTGGATTATTTTGGAGTTTTTTCAATCATCACACATTAGTTTTGTTTTATTAATTAATATTATATATATATACTGGTTACATAACATTAAATAAGATGAAATAAATATATTATATTCTGGTTTAACCATAAAAATGGGTTTATTACCAGACTTTAAGTCTTAATAGAAAAACAAAAACACATCGTCCATGAAGATGGTAAATCGACACCTCAGAGATGATGTTTTCATTTCTAGAAAAAAATGGAAGTGGAGAAGAGACTTTATGGAGGATTTCCATTTAAATAATAAAATTATAGTATATATAATATTCTGGAGTTATAATTCATGTTTTTACAAAGGAGTTTAGGAGAGTTTAAGAAAATAAAATAAAGTGAAAATAAAAAAAAGAAAGCAAAAGAGGATTTTACCTATTGAATTATTCTCCATGAGAACCACCTTAGAGGGAATCTGTTTTGGTATTTTTTTTGAGACCAGAACATCCTAGACATGGGGAAGAGGCTTGTGAAGAGGATTGAGTAGAAATTGGATAATATATAAGGTTTAAGATGTGTGATTATAAGAGGTGGTGAGGAGTGGTATTTATAGTGGAGGAGAGGGGCGTTTTTTGATTATTTTATTCATTAGTTTATTATTTTGGATCATGAAAAGAAATAGTGATGATTCCATGAATAAATATGGAAAATAGATAAGTATAGTTCAATATTATGGTTCTTACATCAGCAATGAATCAATGAATAGTGTATTTAACTTATAATGTATTTATACAAAAAATTACCGCATTTCACTATTCAAAAAAAATCAACTATTTTAGAAAAATCAAAAAAATTAACCCTAACCATTTTTAGAAGTGTAAAATGAAAAAATGGACTCCATTTTATGATAATAATTTTCTAATTATGAGAAATTTAATTTTTAATTAAAATAATAATTTATTCAAAAAATACTGATTTTAAAATTATAACTGATTTTATAACAATTTGAATCATTAATTAAGGTCTCATAAAATTATCTTATAATCATAAGGAAAAATATATTAATTTATTAATCTATTTTATGAATATAAATTTTCTTATAAACATTATATTAATTATAAAATTGTAAATAAACATTTACGTTTAAAAAAATACCAACACTTAATTTATCAGTTTTAAAACATTTAATTACTTATACCAAGATATAAATATATCATATTTTCATTTATAAGATACCCAATTTTTTTTCATACATTCATAGGTGAAGTTACTATTCTATTGGTTGGATTATTATTCCAAAGGGTCATGTTACTATTTCGAAGGTTATGTTACTATTCCATCGGTGTAGGTTCCTTAATTTCTAAAAATTCCTCTTATTTCATTCATTATTCATTTATAATGTTTTTATTGTGTTCTTTATGTGATGTTTATGTGATTTATACTATATGAAATATTTTATAAGAAGGGAAATTCCATTGGTAAAATTTTGGGTCATTACATTATAGTAACTTGACCATTGGAATAGTAATGTGACTATTAGAATAGTAACCTCATCTATTAAATTATAAATAAAGTTTAGGCAACTTATAAATGGAAATATGATATAATTATTCATAGTATAAGTAAATAAATGTTTTAGAAATTATTAATTAAGTGTTTATTTTTTTATAAAACATAAATGTTTATTTTAAATTTTATAATTAATATATTGATTTAAAATAAAATTTATTTTCATAAAATGTATTAAAAAATTAGTTTTTTTCTTATTATAATTAGATAATTTTATGAGACCTTAATTAATTTTTTAAAGTGTTATAAAATCTATTATAATTTTAAAATTGGCATTTTCCAAGTAAATGATGATTTTAAATAAAAATTATATTTCTTATATTCATAAAATTATTTTCATAAAATGGAGTTCATTTTTTAATTCTACATATCACAAAATGGTTAGGATTAGTTTTTGGAATTTTTCTAAAATAGTTGAATTTCAAGTGAATAGTAAAATACTGTAGTTTATAGTATATATACATTATAAGTTAAATACATTATTACTTGAGTAATAACTAATGGTTTCACCATAATATCAAACTATACTTCTATATTTTCTATATTTATTCATGGAATCATCACTATTTATTATTTTGAGCCAAATTAATAAATTAATGAATAAAATAATAAAAAATACCCCTCTCCTCCACTATAAATACCATCCCACCTCTTCTCCTGACACCTCTTAAGCCTTTAAGATTGTAAAATTTCTACCCAATACTCTTCCAAATCCTCTTCCCAATCCTCTTCCCCATGTTCAGTAGGTTACGGTCTCAATAAAATACTAAAACCAATTTCCCTAAGGTGGTTATCAAGAGAAGAACTCAAGAGTTAAAATCCTCTTTTGCTTTCTTTATTTTCTTTTCTCTTTATTTTATTTTTTATGGACTCCTCACCTCCTTTGTCCAAACATGAATGATAAATACAGTATCTTATATGTACTATAATTTTATCCTTCCAATGTAAAACACACCATAAATTATCTTCTCATTTTCTTTTTTTTCCTAAAAATGAAAACGTCGTCTATGAGGTGCCGATTTTGAACCTTTATGGATGATGTGTTTTTGTTTTTCAATTACACCTTCAAAGCTAGTAATAAAACCATTTTTATGTTTAATAATGATTATAATATATTTATTATATCTTATTTAAAGTTCTATAACCAGTATATATACATAATATCAATTAATAAAACAAAACTAGTTTGTGATGAGTGAATAAACGCCAAAATAATCGAAGCGATTATCACTAGCATTTTATCTAATGATTCATCCTAATACCATATCACCAAATTAAATATATAAAAATTTAATATTATGTAATTTCATTAATAAAATATAATTTAAATTCTAAAAAATTATTCTCATTCAACATGATTTTCCATACATGTATACAAGTAAACCGATCTGGAAAACCAAGGAAAGGAACACTCCTGAATGATAAAATTATGTCTTATAACTCAATAAAAAGGACATAAATGAACTTAATAAAATTATAATAAATTGAATATATATATAAAAGTTAATTAATTAATTAATTAATTAATTTATTTAATCATATTATTCGGGACATTAAGATCAAGTACGTAACACATTCAGACATAAGGTAAGAGATTCTCCCCAAACTTCCATTTTTTCCTTCGTGTTACTCTTTTTCTCTCTTTACCCCAATGTAATTATTAACTATTATTATGTAACCCTCCTAAATTCTATGTGAATGTTCAAAAAATATTTTCCTTACTCAATTCTTATTTCTTTTATGGGTAAATACATGTTTTATAAGGTTCTGTTTTCAATTCCTCCCACTAAGCAAGCCCAATTTAAGGGAACCTTACAATTTCATACCCATTTTCAAGTACACTCCATAATCTGTTTTAAGCCTTAATACTTTTCTAAGATCACTCATTTTATCATGAAAAACTATCCTTTTTAATTTCTGGTTTTATTCAAACAATTATTTCTTTCCCCCCTTTTAAAAACTCTTTAATAATTTCCATTAAGTTACACTAAAGTGGATCATTTTTAAGGTTTCTTAAACACTATTTTTAAATTTTTTCACTTCAGTTGGAAATAGTTAATAAAGATCTATAAATATTTTACATTTTGAATGTCTAATTATGATTTAAATATATTCTTTCATTGAAACCTATGTAAGAATATATATTAATGAAGTTGTAAGACTTCATGGTTCACCTCTATCGACCGTGTCTGATTGAGATCCATATTTTACATAAAAATTCTAGAAGATTATTTAAAAAAATCTGGATAGCAAGCTTCATATGATTACTTATTATCACCCTTAAACTAACGGACAGTCTGAAAGGACTATTGAAATAGTGGAAGACATGTTGAGATCATTTTCACTTGACTTTCAAGGTATGTGGGATCAATATTCACCTTTAGTGGAATTTTACCACAATAATAGTTTCCATTATAATATTAAAATGGTTCCATATAAAGAATTTTATGTAAAGATATTTTGAAACCCAACTTTTTGGGAGGAATTTGGTGAGAGGAAACTTCTAGGACCAAAACTTATTTAAGAGACAATGAAAAATGTAAAGACTATTCAAGCATATATTAAAGTAGCTCAAAGTAGGCAAAAGAGTTATGCTAACAACTAGAGAAAGGATTTCAAATTTCAAGTGGGAGATCATGTATTTCTGAAAGTATCTCCATAGAAGGGTGTATTTAGGTTTAGTAAGAAAGGGAAATTGAGCCCCATATACATTGGACCATTCAAAATTATAAAAATAATTGGAGCTATAACTTACCAATTAGAAATGCCACCAAGTCTATCCAAAGTTCACGATGTGTTTCATATATCATTATTAAAGAAGTACATTCCAAACTCAATAAATGTACTCACCTATGAAGAAATAGAACTGGAACCTGATTTGGGTTACTATGAAGATATTATCAAGATTCTTGATATAAGAGAGCAAGTATTGAAAAATAAGATGACTCAAATGGTAAAGGTTCTTCGGAGAAACCATAAAATGGAAGAGCCTATGTGGGAACTAGAAGATGATATGAAGAAGGACCACCTCATCTGTTTAGAAGGAAATTTTCATGAAAATTTTGAGAAAGAAATTTCTGAAGGTGGGAAGAATATAAAAACCAAATATTTTATGGTATGTATCCTCTTAAATAAATAGATTATGTTTCACACAACACTGAGATTAAACGAACAATAATATACTATTGAATAGTAACTTGACCATTGGAATAGTAATGTAACAATTATGAATAGTAATGTGACCATTAGAATAGTTACATCACCTATGAAAGTATAAATAAAATTTAGGCATCTTATAAATGGTAATATGATATAATTATATCATATTATAAGTAAATAAATATTTTATAAATTATTAATTAAGTATTGATATTTTTATAAAATGCAAATGTTCATTTTGAATTTTATAATTAATATAATGATTTAAAAGAAAATTTATTTTCATAAAATAAATTCCAAAATTAATATTTTATTTTCTTATGATTATAAGAAAATTTTATGAGACCTTAATTAATTTTTCAAAGTGTTATAAAACCAGTTACAATTTTAAAATTGGTATTTTCCAAGTAAATGACGATTTTAATTAAAAATTAAATTTCTCATACTTAGAAAATTATTTTTATAAAATGGAGTTAATTTTTTAATTCTACATGTTGAGAAAAGGTTAGGGTATTTTGTTTGGATTTTTCTAAAATAGTTGAATTTTTGGTGAATAGTAAAATACGGTAATTTATAGTATAAATATATTATAAGTTAAATACACTATTACTTGATTTATCACTGATATAAGAACCATAATATAAAAATATAATTCTATATTTATTTTATTTAGTCATGGAATCATCACTATTGGTTGTCTTGAGCCTAAATATTAAATTAATGAATACAATAATAAAAAAACATCCCTCTCCTCCACTATAAATACCACTCCACACCACCTCTTCTACTCACACATATTATGATTTTATGTTTTTACAATTTATACCCAATACTCATTACAAGACTCTTACCCACATCCATGATATTATAGTATCAAAAAAAGACCAGAACCAATTTTCTTAAGGAGGTTCTCGAGGAGAAGAATTCAAGAGGTAAAATCCTCTTTTGCTTTCTCTATTTTCTTTTTCACTTTCTTTTATTTTTTATACTCTCCTCACCTCCTATGTCCAAAAATTCATTATATCACTAGTAAATTATATATAATTTAAATTTATTATTTCAATGGAGAAATCCACCATCAAGTCTCTTCTCCTTTTCCTTTATTCTAGAAATGAAAAAAAACGTCAGTGAGGTGCCAATTTTCCACCTTCATGGATGACATGTTTTCATTTTTCAATTCATTCTTCAAGTCATGTCATCAAAATTTTTTTATGGTTAAAAAAGATTGTGATATATGTTTTAAAGATTATTTAAAGTTCTATAATTGGTATATATACATTATATCAATTAATAAAACAAAACTAGTTCATGATGATCGAAAAAACCCGAAAATAATCTAAACGATTATCACTAATGTTTTATCTAATGATTCATCCTAATACCATATAACTGAATGAAATATATTACCATTTAATATAATTTAATTTAATTAATAACATATAATTTCAATTTTGGACAACTATTCTCATTTTACATGATTTTCCATACATATATACAATAAATCGATAATGGAAACCAAGGAAATAAACACCCTCGAATGATAAATTATATCTTATAACTCATAAAAAATCCATAAATGAACCTAATAAAATTATAATAAAATAAATAAATGTATAAAATTTTATCAATTAATTAATTAATAGATTTAATCTTATTATCTCATACATTAAGATCAAGTGCATAACACATTCGGACATAAGGTAAGAGATTCTCTCCAAACCCCCATTTTACCATCAGGTTAAGGTTTATATCTCTTTACCACAATGTAGTTTCTATTTATTTTTATAAAATTTTTATAAATTATTTTTATATGTTCCAAAATTATTTATCCAGATCAATTCATTATTATTTTATTGGGAAATACATGATTTTTTAATGTTCCATCTCAATTCTTCCCAATAAGAAAGCCTGATTTAAGGGAACTTCCCAATTTCTTACCCATTTTGAAATTAAATAAATAATCTATTTTATAGCATAATTATTTTTATAAAATCACTCATTTTATAATGAAAATATATCTTGGTTCATTTCTGTTTTTATATAAACAATTATTCCTTTTTTGTTTTAAATAATCTTTAATATTTCACCTTAAACCGCAATAAAGTGGATCATTTATAAAGTTTCTTAAACACTATTTTAAATGTTTTCACTTTAGTTAGACATAATTTATCATGATATATGACTTTTTTGTCTTATTAATGTCCAATTATGATTTAAATCCATTCTTACATGGATTCCATTATGATATTCCCTTTGGTTATACTTTATTCACCACTTATTTCTTATGTGTGGTGCATGTATACTTCTATTTTATTTGTGATCACCATTCATTGAAAATTTCATTAAATATCCATATTTATTATATAATGGATATGCTTATTGTCTTATAAATTTACCATTTTTTATATATAGTTTTTTCCTTGAATGCTGTTATTGAATTGAATCTATGTATGAAGAATGCTTTGGACTTGCAGTGATGGGTGGGACCTAGTATTATATAGACCCTCAATGCATCGAAAGGTCTCATGAGACAAAATAGTCAACAAAAAACCCTTCATTTTTGTTTCCAATCATAATAAGATGTGTTTTTACCCCCATAATTAAACCGTCTTGATGGTATAATGATTCATTTTCTAGATACATGATTTATAATAAATTAGCATCTTCTTTATTCAGTATTCAGTTTTTACTTTCCATGAGATTTTCACTACAAAAAAATATATGGATATATTTTAATTCATAGTTTATTGGTGAAATGTTTTTTAATATTATTTACCTTACCATAATTCATATTCCTTATTTAATTTACTTAACTTATTATTGTTTCATATAACCCTTACTGAGCGTTTGAGCTCACCCTTTTATTTATTTTTCTTCCCCAGGTTGTGAAGATGAAATATTTGAATAATTTACAAGAATAAGTTTATTTTATTTTTTATGTTCTATGTTTAATTACCAATTTAATAAGAGAACCATGTATGTATCTAGTTTCTTTAATACTACTAAAATGATTGATCTTTGGTGATGTTATCTCTTGTATCTATGCTATTGTAATAGAACGACTATAGATTCTGGGATATTCGGGTCAAGGTTGTTACATTATCTATTCATTGTGCACAATAAGTGTGTTTTGGAAAGTGGTATAATTAGATATTTATTATGGCAGGTTTAGGGTTGACAACTTATATACAAGCCCCTTTCCAATTTCTTAATTCTTAGTGAACCCCATGTCTTAATAATAATATAATAATTATTTAATTGACATGTTCATCACTTAATAATAAATATATTTCATTTATATTATTTCCAACCGGTCCATTAAACTCGATCCACTTATCCTCCCAAAAATTTATTGAACATTGAATAATAACAATTCATTTAATAAATAAATACCACTGCATTATTCATCGATAAATATAATAAATATTATATTATAAAAACTTGAAAATAAATATTAATTATTATTATTTAATTGAAATATTATTTCAAATAACTTATGATTAAATCTTGGTTATCAACCAAACCTGAGTAATTATTAAACCAAAAATTAGGAAAAATATTTATTCTAACTTGTTAAATTTAATATTGAATTTAATTGATATTATAAATACACTTAATGTATGAACCTCTAGGCCTATTTCTCAGTGTAAATATGAAGAGACACCTAAAGTTAAAGGTTAGTGTCTAGAAACCTTCCAAGAAACCTATAGAGAAATAATGTAATGTCACAATAACATACAACATCCTATGAATTATTACTATGTAATATAATCCCTTTATGATGATATCTCTAATCAAGAAAGCTACACTTCAATGTCATCAACCTATGTGATTTATGTCTCTTTCTTTGTCTTTCCAGAAATGAACTTGCCCATAGAAAAACATGGCCATAGATTTATCTAGGAAGTTCCATTTACATAAAATGGATTAATATATCAACTTCCATTAATATATAAGGGATAAATGCTTTCTCACATCATCCATTAATTAAATATCACATGTGTTGCACCTAACATATCCCACTTCACTGTGAACGTATTTCATCATGGTTTTCATAAATATATTAAAGTAAACAACTTATGGTATTTATTAATGATAATATTAAAGTCTAGGGATTAATACAAATTCCCACAGATAAGAACATCCAATGAAACATAAAATGTGGATTTCCTACTGGTGGGTCCATTATCATAACCATCCTTCTTAGAGATTAACTTGAGTGAACACAATGAGAAGACGTCTCAATTTATTATGAGCCTCCTACCCCATATATCATATATTTTCTATGTCTCATTAGACAATATCATCCTACTATAGGATATTTATTCAATAATACCATCTTGAAACCTCCAGGTTATCATTATAGTGGAGAACTTATTTAACCTTTTAGCGTGACATATATTTTTAGGAAATTATCACATAATATGTCATGTAGAGGAAAAGGCATGATATGATAAAAATATTTATTAATATTCAAATAAATGAATACATTTAATCATTAAGTACTTAGTATTGGATTCTAGGGAACCAACTCCAATAGACTCATTTTATGTCCAATTATAGTTCTGGGTTGTAAAATCATGAAAGTATATATAGGGGTACAATAGATAGTGTGTACCATAAGTACATGAAATCTACTCTAAAAATCAATCCATGTCCGTGTATCCTGACCCAACCTACCAAGTGCTCCAATAAGTAAATGATGTGCCCCCATATACATAGAGTGTACCCTACATGGGAAACCTTTTGGTTCAACTTATATAGATGGCCACGTACTCCACTTGGTGTGTATCTCTACATGCCTTGTTCTTCACAAGAGGTTTGTTTGTGTACCTTATATGACCATGTGACCAAACATGGGGTATATGTCCATTCCCTTAGACACATTCCATGTAACGCTACATGGTGTGTCCTATGTAATATACACCATATAGTATATTTCCACTCTAATTAACTAAACATGAAGACCACATGATGCATGTTATTGAAACTACATGCCATGTGATTAGGTTTTTTTTTGAATGGGAAATTCTTACCATCATCCCCAAACCTCTGTTTTTCACCAAATTATCCCATATGGGATATCATGGAACCCCCAAAAAATATATAAAGCATTAAAATAAAAAAACAATATTATTGGTATCTATGACTTAAAATGAATATAGGACCCACCTTGGGGTGAAAATCGATGAAGCTTTGATCCCAAATCTGTGAGATGCTACCACTGAGCCCCAATCTACCTTCAGACGAGATCCCTAGTGCATGATACCCTCTCCCTCCACCTATTTTCTCTTTATAGAAGGCAAAAAATGGGGGATACCCATCTTGGTATTATGTAGGAACCCACAAGAGAGGAAAGGATAAAAGTAAAGGAAATGAATAAAAAGAAAATAAAAAGAAAGGGGGGGGGACTGACCTTGGTTACCACATTGAGTTTATATATCACATAGGAAAAACCCCCATTATGGAATCAATGACTAATTTAGAATTATAATATGATAATACATTTAAAATATATCACCATTCAAGTTCACATGAATAAATAATATTTATTAAATTAAATGTTAAATATTTTGTGAAAATATAGCCAGTTCAGAATCCTAAAAAATGCAATCATAGGGTAAACACTCTATTCCAAGTCCAATGGGACCATCAATAAATAATTCTAGGATCATATTCTAGGGTAAAATGAACAATTTATGCCTCATACGCATCTAGAACAAAAAATTTAAATTTTCAATGAATTTCACATCCCTGAAAAAAAAGTCATTACAACATTGAATGTGGTATGATACTTAGAGAACATATTACATTAAAAGGTAATAGTAGTTCCTTACTATGACAATAACCTTCAAGTGGTATGAAAATATTCTCAAATACATGTTATATATCTGGATGGAGTAATCTTATTGGACATAGTTAATACATGCTATCAAGGTAGGTGGCTCATAAGACATTGAGAATTATTCTCATGAAGTTCACCATCAGAAATATCTAAGAGAGGAGGATTGTGAGATCTAACTTGATAGTATGAAATCCATATATTCTATGTGTCATTGAACGTTCCTATCTACATATGTGTGTAACAATACTTAGAATTTAATATTATTACTAATTACTATTATAAGTTGCATAGATTTAAGTATTTCATAAACTGTGATGACATATATTAATAGAGAATAGAGATACATTGGGTATGTCATGAATGAAACAACATTAATGAATAAGTTGAGGAAAGATTTTTCCCGTTTGGTTTTTAATATAGGTTGATATCTCAGGCCCTTTGATGGAAATAGAACTATTATATTAGTCCGTTACCATGGAGGTATGTCGATGAGTTCATTTTTATAAAGTAATAGTAGAGAGATTTTAATTATATAGGTTTATGACATAAGTAATGAAACCTTCTTGAATGAGATATCAAGACAAAGGGATTATATTGTATAGTAATCATTCATAGGATGTAGTCATAGATTTTAATTCTCTTCATCTCTTTAGGGTCCATGATGTGTTTCTATATACCAATATTAGTCTATGAGTAGGACTCACTACTATTGAGATGTGGACCTATATGGTCACACACAAAGTGTATACATAGAATTCACCAATTTAAATGAATTGGAGTTTAAGATAAAGTGGGACCCACCTGTGGGAATTGGAGAGTTCCCAAGTGAACAATCAAAAATAAATTAATTCAATTATAATATTCTAGTTTTTAATAATGATAATTTAATTTTATTCTTAAGGTATTCAAAATATTATTTAATTATAAAAGTGAATGAAATAAAGTATTATTTTTCAAATGAATGTCACACCATTTAAGGTTAATTAAATATTTTTTTGGAGTAATGGGACAAGTTAATGGAATGTGGTCCATCACATGGAATTTTATTATTTCATAAGTGAGTAGTGAAATGTTTTTGACTATAATGACACATTTAGTTAGTTATTTATAGTATTTTGGGACAATTTACGAGGGTAAATTATCCAATGGTTTAGGTGAATTTTGGAAAGTTAACCCTTACAATTTAAGCTCATTTTTAATCCATTAATATGGATTGAAATAATTTTCATGAATTTTTAGTGTTATACTCTCTACTTATCCCTTTTATTAATCTTATATAGAGATAAAGAATAAGAATGGATCGATCCAAGTTTGAGGATCGATTGTGTGATCTTCTGGTGATCGTAAAATCATCATAAGGCCTTCTATCTTCGGTTCTAGCACCAAAAATCGAAGTATGATAGTCTTGGAGCTATAATAAATGTGTGGGTAACATAAAGGGTATATAATCCGGGGACTTCAAGATATGATAATCCAGAGAAGATAAGATATCTTCAAGATCACATCATTTCATAAAGGTACCATTTGTTTTTGTTTTTGTACTTAAATTAATTTGCATGAGATGCTTAGAATTAATCAGGATACCATTGACATAATATAATCGATCATTACTAATAAAGATCATTCTAAGGAGGATAATGAGGAAGAGATCACAATATACTTGAAACATATAAATGATACACTAGATATTCAATGTCTCACACTATCTTCTATGTCATGTGAGCTTTAGAAGATGCATGAGGATATAGATGCATACAACTTGTTGTCCCATATCCATGATCTTTATCAAGATAAGGTGATGAAAGAGTGCTATGAGATATTTAAGGAAATATTCATTTGAAATATTGGAGAGTCAGCATTGGCTAAGTCTAATGTAATCAAGATGACTGGTTACATCGATCACTTAGAAGTATTGGGCTTTAAACAGTTAGATGATTTGTGCACAAATCTCATTTTATCTTCATCACTAAAATTATTCTCTAGTTTCATTATGAATTATAATATTAGTAATACTAATAAGTATCTCTAATAAAATTTTTACTTTGATTTTCCAAGTGGATAAGGACACAAGGTGAGGAAAACCTAGAGTCCTTCTAGTGAATAAGAGGAAGAACAAGAAAAAGGTCCCTAAGACACACTCCAAGTATAAGGATCATGAGAACCATCCTTTCAAGAAGAATAATATCGAAATGAAAGGTAAGTAACATGATTTAGTGTATTTTTCATGTGTTAAGTTAGGCCAATAGAAGAAGAAATACACATAGTTGAAGAAGAATGAGGATAGTTTATGTACATTTTTTATCAAGTGAAATATTTCTATATGTATTACTTAGGTATTATATAAAACTTTTTTTCTCAGATATATATCCAAATGTAGGAACTGAGTAGATTCAGGAAGGTTTCTAGAGGATAGATGTATTTTCAAACTACCAATAACCACATACTTCCTGCCTTGGATATAAGATACTAACACTACATGTTAACAACAATATTGATCTTGGTTTTAAAGAATCATTATAATATTCCTATTGTTTCTAAAAAAAATTCATCTATATACAATATAACTATTGATGGTTTTATTTTCATGTTTGGAAGTAATAGTTTTTGATTTTACAAATATAACTTTTTTATGGTATAAAACATCTAAATAATGGTCTTTATGTATTGGAATATGGAAATTAAGTGTTAGTAATTGATAACATATCAAGTTCATAAGACTCCTATCACACCCAATTGTGGTATCACTGACTTATTTATGTAAATGATAAACTCTTATCGAAGTTCTATCAAAATGGGTATTTATATTTTTTTAAACTAAAACAAATTGACATATGTATCACTTGTTTATAAGGAAATATGAAAAGACCAACATTAGGAGAAGGGTGATAGGGGAATATTGCTTCTAAAATTGGTACACAGAGATTTGTGTGGACATTTTCCAGTACAAGATGGAGGTGGATTCTCATACTTCATTACTTTTACTGATGACTTAATTAAGTATGGTTATGTTTACTTAATGGGGTATAAGTTAGAATACTTTTAGTAATTTAGGGATTTCAAGAATGAAGTAGATAATCAACTTGGTAAGATTTAAATAATATTCAATCAGGTCGATGTGGAAAATATTTTAACCAAGAGTTCGTCTAATTTATACAAGAGTATGTGATTCTATCTCAACTCACTCCTCTTTATACATCACCGAAGAATGGTGTTAGTGAAAGGAAGAACTACAATTTATTTGATATGGTGAGGTCGATGATGATCTTGAATATATTCTATTATCCTTTTGGGGATATGAATCACATACTACAACACATATGCTAAAACAGGTGCCAACTAAAGTGAAAAATGGAATACCCTATGTGTTAATGTACAGAAGGAAATATTTATTGTCAAAATTTACATGTATAGGGATGTGAGGCATTTATTAATGTCTTTTTTGGTAATAAATTAGCACCATAGGGCATTAAGTGTATCATTATAGGATATGCTAAAGAAATAAGAGGACATTACCTATAAATTACATCAGATAAAATAATTATGGTTGAATGATGCCCCACATTTATAGAAAGGGAGAAAATTATCAATAAGGATAAAGAGATAAATATTGACTTTGATAAAGTTGATGATAAAGATATATAAGAGTTGGCATAAGAACATATTCCATAAAACCTTATAGAAGAGGTTTCTCTAGAGGTATAAGTACTATATAAGTGCTCTGGTGAGGTTAGAGAACCCAAAAGATATGGTTTTCTAGTCACCAAGTATGGTGATTCGTTATTGGTTGAAAATGATGAAACTCCATCTTATATAAATGTAATATAGATATTAGAGGTAACAAGATGGTGAGAATACATAAATTATGAGATTGAATCCATGTATCAGAACCAAGTATGGGTTATGGATGATCTGAAAGTAAATGTAAAGTCTTCTGGGTGAAAATGATTATTCAAGAAATAAATATAAATATAAGGTAAATTTAATACCTATAAATCACATATAGTGGCTATAGGGTTAAAACAAAATCAAGTTATAGGCTATAAAGAAACCCTTTCTCCAGTTTCTATACTGAAATACATCACAATTATGATTGTTATAACAACTTTCCATGATTATGAGATTTAGTAGATGAATTTAAAAACCACTTTCCTCAATGAGAACCTTATAGAAGATATCTATATAACATAACTAAATGTGTTTGTGACCCCACAAAATGCTAACAGGGAATAAAAGTTATATAGATCTATTTATGGATTGAAGAAAGCATCTATGTCATAAAATATTCACTTTGATTAATCCATAAGGTAATTTGGTTTTATAAACAATGAATGAGAGCCCTGTGACTATACGTGGTTTAATGGGAGTGTAATTATATCCCTAGAAGTATATGTTGATAAAATACTACTTATTTGAGATGGGATACCAGTTCTATAGTCAGTTAAGATGTGGTTGTACACATGCTTCTCCATGAAGAAATTAGATGGAGAAACCTACATTCTAGGGTCTAGGATCATCTATGATAGATATAAGAGGATCCTTGCACTAAGTCAGGGTATGCACATTGACCAGATACTGAAGAGATTCAGTATGTAACAATATAAGAGAGTATTAGTTCTAGTGTCACATGGTATACATCTCTCTAATAAAATGTTCCCTCAGTCACAATAGGAGAGAGATAAGATGAGTATAATGCCTTATGCATCATTTATTGGTTACATCATGTATACTATGTTATATAATGAATTTTATGTTGCCTATACCTTAATAATTATAGATATATATCAAGAAAATCTAAGAGAATAACATTAAACTACAATTAAAACTATCCTAAAAAGTTGAACTAAGGATATGTTCCTAGTTTATAGAGGTGATAAGAAACTAGTTATCAAGGGATATACATATTCTAGTTTCCAAATAGACCAGGATGATCTAAAATCACAGTTTGGATAGGCCATCTTCTTTAATGGGGGATCTATGATCAGGAGGTTCTTAAAGTATATTGTGGTCACTAATTCTATAGTAGAGTCCAAGAACATTATGGGTTTTGATATAGCTAAAGAAGTAGTGTGGATACATAATTTCATCCAGGTGTTTGATGTGGTGATGAGTAGTAAATATTCCATTACACTATATTATGATAATAATTCAATAGTGCTTCTCTCCATCGATCCCAGATCACATCAACAGATTAAGCATACACTTTTTGAAATATCACCTCATGAGGAATTTTTATTAGAGGGATGTTTTGATAGTAAATAGAGTTTCCATGGAGGAAAATGTGTTTTATCCATTGACTAAAGCCTTATCTCAGTATAAGAATGAAAATAATGCGAGTTCTTGCAAATTGAAATTCATTAATAACTGACTCTAGTGAAAGTGGAAATTTATTGGTGTTGGTTTGTTAAAACCAACTACCCTATAGTTTTGATTATTTGTATATTCATAGTGTTGAATATTAATAATTTTGTTATCGTACCACAATTTATTCTTATATATAACATTGAATGTGATAATGTATTTATATAACATGTCACATTATAGGGTCATAGCATTTCCCTACCATAATTATAACCTTGAAGTAATATTACAATATTCTTAAATACATATTCTATGGATGAATGACATCATCTTTCTAGAAATCAATGATATAAGATATCAGGGGTAAAGGGATCATAAGTCATTGCGACTTCTTCTCATTAATTTTACCCTTGAAAGTATCTAATATTGGAGGATTGTGAGAACTAACCCACTGGTAGGAAATATACATATTTTATGTGTCATTAGATGTTCTCATATATGAACACATGTAAAAATCCTTATAATTTAATAATATTATTAATACATATCACAAGTCACATACTTTGATGTATTTTTCAAACCATGATGACATACATTCATAGTGAATTTGTATATATTGGGTGTGTCATAAATTATATGGAATTAATGAACATTTAAAGGAAAGATTTTTATCTTTTGTTCTTTAACAAAGTTTGGTATCTTAGGTTCTTTAATGGAAATTAAACTATCTGATAAGTCCATGTCCATGAAAGTATATAAATGAGTTAATTTTAAGAAATTCAGAGAAAGTTATTTTTATCATATTGATCGATGATACAAGCAATGCAACCTACTTTAATAATATATCAATAAAAAAGGATTAAATTACATGGTAAACATTTGTAGGAGGTAGTGATAACTTTGACTTCTATTTATCACTTCCTGGGCCATGATTTGTTATTAGAAACTTCTCTTGGTGTATGAGTTAAAATAAAATTAATTGAGATGGGGGACAAGAGGGTTAAACTCAAAGTGTATTCATAGGATTCAATAATTTAGATGAATTAGAGTTAAGGATAAAGTAATCCTCACATGTGGGGACCAACAGGCATCCTAGTGAACAATTGAAAATAAATTAGTTCAATTATATTATTCCGGGTTTGAATAATTAGTATTGAATTTCTTTATTAAGGTATTCAAAAATTTATTTAATTATAAAAGTGAATAAAATAAAGTGTTACTTTTTGAATTAACACCATACTATTAAAGGTTTGTTAAATAATTATGAGAGGAATGAGTGAGTTAATGACTCATGGTTCATCATGTGGCATTTGATTATGTCATAAGTGAGTGGTGAAATGTTTTTGGCCAAAATAACATGTTTACTTAGTTATTCTTGGTGAATTGGTCTAATTTAAGAGGGTTAACTTATCCAAGGGTTTAAGTGAAATTTTTGAAAGTTAACCCTTACCATTTAAGCTCATCTTTGATCCATGAATAGGGCCTAAAATAATTTTCACGAATTTTTAGAGTTATCCTCTCTTCCTATCCTCTATATTAATCTTATAAATAGAGAAAGATCAATAAAATATCAATCTATGTTTGAGGATCAATAACATGATTTTATAGATATTATATGAGCATTGTAAGGCCTTTGATCTTTTATAATATCACCTAAAAATTGAAGCAATACATTCATAGATCCATGGTACATGTGTGGATGATTTAGAGGGAATCTAATTTTGTGTCTTCAAGCTACATAGATCTAAAGAAGATAGTATATCACTAGGATCATAAAGTTTCACAAAGGTACCATTTTGGATTTTTTTTTCATACTTAGATCCTTGGTATGAATTAGAAATGGCTATAAAAAATCAAGTAATTTATGTTGGATTTTCCATTAAAAATATAAATCACACATACTTTAATTATTTCCCTATGTGTATAGTCCCTTCAGATGCAATTTTTGTGTAATCAAATGAATATTATTTAAGTGGGATATTATTGGACTTAATCTGTGAAAAAAATTCTCAAGTGGGATATTGTTTGGGTTTAGTGTGAGAAATTTATTTTGGGTCAAGTGTTTGAAGATTTAATAGTTTATTCACTCGAATTTACACTTGGGAGAGTATATATAAGGACAAAAAAGCAACACCATGGATATACATATTCAAGCAGTTGGAGTCAGCTCACAAGATTTAGATAGACATAGTCTATTTAGTAGAATCATCAACATTAGTTGAATAAAAGTTAAAAAGAATACTCAGAATGTTATATCAAAGGAAGTACACTTAATCATGAGGTAACTGGAAGGTGAGGTTAGTATAAGGATTCAGATGAGTTTAGTAAAGTAGATGTATCTTAGATAGATCAGTTCTATGATTGGAGCATATTGGATTCAGAGTATGAGAATTTCTAGGAGGTTGTTCTGATGCATGCACTTAGGGTTGAATTCATAGATTCAAAGAATGAAGTGAGGCAGACAGAAGTGGAAGCTTTTAGTAAATGATTGGAATTCCATAGGTAGATAAAGGTTGTGTATAATTCACTCATGAAGTATCTGATGAAGATTCATTGAATCTTTCCTTATAAGTTTGTGGCATAGGAAAAGTTGTGGAATAATCATCAGAGTGTAGCGATGGATGGTATACACTTATCTCTAGAGTTTGGATATCAGAATGGAGATTCTACTATCGATTAATAATATCTCATTTCAATGGAAGGATTCTTATATTTTTTTAGAGATAATATATGACTAGATATCCAGATGGACTCACTATATTTAATGTGGTTAGTTCACTTTTTTAAAGTTCTTAAAAAATGTGATAGGTGATATGATGAGATCAAGAGCATTGAAGAGATTGGTAGAAGGCCAAAAAGAGGTGGCTCTAGTAGTAGGATCACACCTAGGATCATCTTGATGTTGGAAGGATGAAATACCAAAGTCTATGGTCAAATAATAAAAAGGATTAGAGGAAATATGTGGAGACCAAATGTTGAAATTGGAAATAATTTTTTCAGAGAATTTGAGTAGGACTGTCATAAGTTGATATCCCATATAACTTATGTACCATGTTTCTAATGGAATGAAAAATTGATGTTTTAATTCTCCCATGCACATAAGAAACATTATATGAAGCAAAAAAATCCTTTAGTGGATTGTGATTATGCTTTGTGCATGAATGTGTGTGTTCATTAGGTGGTTGTTTTCTTATACGTTCCTGGGAAGGATGATCATGGGGTAATTGGATCTAGATTCTAGAGCATGACTGAATGTGGTGGATGGGGAGCTTGGAATTCTCAGTCTAGATCTTAAAATTCATAGGGTTTGGATGATTAGAATCTATAATTACTTCCCATGGTTGAAGTTCCGCTCATTGGGTTACCAGAAGGGTGAAATTCCAGTGATTCAAATCTGTTCCCTACATCCCCAAATACATTGGAAACATGATCTATGTTGGAATATTTCTTTTGATGATTTTGATGTAGTTTGGTGAAAGATATATGCATGGTAGATCATGTATATTTATTAGAGAAATAAAGAGACTCAGTGTGTTAAGTGGAAAGAGTTTCAAATTGAAATAACTTGGTAATGATTGGTTCAAAAGAACTTATATGAGGTATGGTTAAGTTGATCAACCTTGATAAGAAAGAAAATATTTATTTTGGATTGATTAAGTATTGGATAAAGTGTATAAAATGTTTCAATAAAATGTGGAGATCTATGGATAAGTTAAAGTAGCTACATATGAATGATTTTAATTCCATATACAATTGAACATGAGTTTCAACCTACCACATAGGATTGAATTTAAGAGTTTCAAAAAAAAATATAACATTGAATGTATTTTTCAAATGGAAACATAAAATTGAACCGATGATTCAATTTCACACGTATGATTGAATATAAGATTCAACTAGTCACATATAATTGAAATAAATATTTAAATAGCTTCTTAAGATTTAATTGAATGCTAAAATGGATATATAATAATGAATTATGTGGAAGACTATATTTTTTAGTGAGATACATAGTTGTAATAAACTATGATAAATAAATAAATAAAAATCACTAGATGCATTTCAAATATCTTTGATTTATTTTTATGGAATATTTAAATAAAAAAACTTGTATTAATTCTATTAAATCATTGAACAATATTTATATAGGTATGAATGTTAATTATATGTTTCTATAATTGATGTTTTTAAAGTTCAATATTTGTGTAAGAAATTCAAGTGGATAATTTCTTGATTTTATGGAGATATTTTTACGCATCTTCAATGATATTCAAACTAGTGGTTAAGGTGGATCTCAAAAAACAACAAGACTAGAAGATACATACACACACATTCATCTTCTAATAAAGCTAAAAGTGAGGACACATGTATATCATTAACAAATTTGATGAAAAATGAAATAAGAGAAAAAGAGTGAGTGGGCTATATCATTGATACATCTGGTGAGAATGAAATAAAGATGAGGAATCATGTATTATTAATATATTTAGAGGAAGAATAATTTAATGGAAGACACTAAAGATAAATTATCTTAATATAAAAAAAATTATATTATCGATCTTGGAGAAAGTAAGGTGATGTTTCTATGGAAAATCATAAAGAACAATTAAATTAACTTTTATTATTCTAAAGTTGGTTGTATTGGGACAATATTGAAGTGGAAGTTTTTGAATGATGAGAAGACTAAATCTTTTATTAAGAGTTATCTATATATAGTTTATGGAGATTAGAGGAACAATATAGAGTTCATTTATGCACTATATCTAGAGTTCAAGTGTAGAAGAAATCGATTTTCATGTACCGACTTGAAAGAGAACCTCATGTCTATAAAATAATTAAAGACCCACTAAAAAGTAGTGAGTGGAGAGAGTGGAAGAGGGATCATACCTTGGGTTAGAAAGCCCTGTCTTGGATCAATCCTTCCTAAATCTTGTATTCACATACTGGTTAATGAATATCAGTTCACTAATATACTAATGGTTATATTCAACATGTATGTATCCCATTTAGGTGGACCAAGTAAAAGTTTTATGTACTTGTTCCCTTTATTTTAATTTATATTAGGGTGTGGATGGTAATAATTGTTAGATTAATTTAGTTTTCTTACTTACCTAGTAATAATATTTGGTTGAAGCCAATTGTTGAATGAAAATGTTATGTTTAAATAACACCTCGATTCAACACCATCTTAGGGTATTTGTGGTATTGTGATAATAATAAGTTTTATCAGAGACCAAAGGTTCTATTTTATAGTTTAATATATCATTCATATTTTAAAATATTTATTCACATATGGATTTAAAATTTAATTTGAATATTTTTATAGCACTCACAATGAAAGATAAAAATTAGAGATACATAATTTTCCTAGGGCCTTTGGAGAATATGTTATTGAATGTATTTATCATGATTCTAGTTAAATAAATCCCATGAAAAGATTTTATCATGGAGAATCACATGATATTCAGAATTATAATTTAGTGAACAATGTAATTAGATAAACTTTTTAGTGTTTTAAAACAATTAAAAATTGGAAAACCGTGAAGGTGATCTATAGAGAATCTATAAAAATAGAAGGTTCTTAATTAACCCCATAATTATGGATTGTAAATCTGATAATTATGGATTTTTAGTGGACAAGGATAAATACAAATTTACCCTTTCACATAGAAAAAATAAGAATAATAAGGGAAACATTTGACAAATAATTTGGGTATTCCCTTTTTGGTAAATGAAGTTATTTTTCTTGAAAAAATAAAATATAATATTTCTATGGATGTATCCTACAAAGAAAACAATACAATTTTCCCCTCAATGGTGGATAAAAATTATGAGTTTGATTTTTTAGTGGTAATAACATCAATTTTTCAATCTAGTGAATGTTTGTGTAATAATCAAAAGGAGGTAGAATTGAGAGGATATGTTGTAGGGATTAATATAAAGATTGAAGGTTATAGGGAAAAAATAAGCGGTTTTCCCCATGCACAATAATAGTTTTTATCATTTTTTTGAATTAGTCCATATAACTTGATGAATTAAATATCAAAAGATACATAAGAGGGTATTTTCATATATATAATTTATAATTAATTTATATAAATAAGTGTTACCTTTTCTTGAAAATATTTCTTTATTGTTGAACTGATTTACCTTTCTAATCACATCATTGTTTCAATGAAGGATTAAAGGATAGAATACCTCTAACAATATCTACATATGATCTATAAACCATGGAATATCTCTATCATATCTTTAGGTACCAGCGTGGAATAACTAAACCACTTGCGTTGTTCATCGTTGATCGAAACAAGAATTACTTACAGACTTGAAGGATTTATTCTAGTTATCTTGGTCTATAGAGGGAGTAGGAGGAAAATAAATCTCCATTATTGGATGTTTTCTTTATATTTTCTCTCTAGGTATTGAGATAATTCTCTAGAGAATTCATTATGTACACAATTCTCTATTGATAAATGTTGTGCATTAAAAAATGTTAACCCTAAAAATGATATAATTATAGTTATATACTTAGGTAAGTGATTTAGTTATTTCAAAAAGTCATTTAACTATGATCTTAAATCTATGTAAACCCGAAATCGAATAATAATAATAATAATAATAATAATAATAATAATAATATTATTATTATTATTATTAATTTTTTAACGTGTACTAAACTTAAAGATATTTAAATATAATTTCTAAAATAAATAAGTTAATATTTCTTTAAATGATCTTAAATAAATTTATCATTCCTTTTAGACCCTTAACTTATCCCATTAATCCACCTGAACAATTATTGAACCTTTAATAATAACTATTTATTTAAATTAATAAATTTCATTTTATTATCCATTTAATAAATAAATAAATATTATATTCACTAACTGAAAATAAATATTTATTTAATATTTAAGTCATATATATATCAGTTCAAATAACTAGTGACTGATTATATGCAATTAATAAAGCCCAAATGATTATTATTCCTCATAACATGAGAATAATATTTATTCTAATATCCAATTCAAATAGAATTTAACTGAGCTTCTGTATATACTTAGTGTGTGAACCTTTATTCCACTTTCACTATAGCATCAAGTAAAATTTCCTAAAGTCCATGACCATAGTCTAAAAAAACATCAAGGAACCTAGATAGGAATACATTAATTTCATAATGAAAATAACCTCCTAAAAATACTCACTATGTAATATAATCCTTTTGTCTTGATATCACATAAAGTATGTTGAATTACTTGTGTCATAAACCTATATGATTAATATATCTTTCTCAGAATTCCTAAAATTAAATCATTGATAAAAAATGGACATAGACTTACTCAGTCAGTTCTATTTCAATCAAATAGCCAAAGATATCTAATTATTTTAACTTAAAAGGGATAAATCCTCTATTAACGTATTCATTAATATCATATCACTTAAGCCATGCCCAATATACCCTAACTCTTTGTGAGAATATATTGTCAAAAGTTTCATAAATACATAAAATTACATGATTCATGAAATAAATTAATAATAATCTAAATTATAATGAAAAATACACATATTTTTAGATAGGAATATCCGATGACACATATAACATGTAGAATTCCTACTGACAATTATATTCTCATAACCTCCTTTCTTGGAGATTACGAAGTGCGAAATTCATGAAAAGAAGTCTCAATGTATTATGATCCCCTACATGATATATTAAAGAATCACCCGTGTTTCTTCATATGAATGTCCTCAGACCATAGAACATATATTTAATAATATCTATATAACACTTCAAGGTTATCCTCATAGTGAGGAACTGCTATGACCTTTTGATATGATAGATAATCTAAGGACATTATTACATTAATGTTACGTAAAAGAACACTTATCTTGTAATAATATATTTATTATTATTTACAAGTAAAAAAAAGTAAAAAGTTGATAGTTATAGGGAATCCAATAGGCTCCCACTTTCACTAGAGATAACTGCTAATAACTTTAAGTCCACTAGCTCTCACATGATATTCAATCTTCTATTAAGATGAAGATTTAGTCAATGGTTCTATAATGTTCTCTTATATAGAAAATCCATTTACTAAAATCTCACCACTTTGATAAAAATTCCTTAAGAGATGATACTTTCAAAGTATATTATTTGTTCATTGATATGACCATGGATCCTTAGAGAGAGCCACCACCATAATATTATCACAATACAATGTGATAAAACCTTTTATGCTAGGTTCCTGAACAAGATTTTGGAAAATATTTCAAATCCACACTGCTACTTTAGATGTACCAAAAGCCATACTATACTCATACTATACTGTATAATTAGTTCCATTAGATGATTTGGGACTTTTTAGCTTAAAACTCATCCATTAAAGTAGAATACCTATCCTAAATAGGATTTCAGACCATTCTGATCTATTTGTAAGCTAGAATTTGTATATACCCTGAAAATTAGTTCCTCATATCTTTTATAAATGAGGAATATATCCTTAGTATTCCTTATATACTTTAGTATATTCTTCAAAAAAGTCCAATGTTTATCTCTTAGGCCTATTTGGTATCTTCCTATCATGCTCATAATATATGTAACATCAAGATTGGTATATAGTATGACATACATGAAAGAAACTATCATTAAAGCATAATATATTTTAATCATTCTCTCTCCTTCCTATTGTGTCTGAGAATTAAATTTCTTAAAAATATCTATACCATGTGTCATTAGAAACAATCCCCTCTTGTATTGTTCCATAATGAATCTATCTGGTACCTTGTTAGTGTATGTACTCTAACTTAGTACAATAATCCTATTAGATATATCATAAATGATCTTGATCCTTAGAATATAGGATACTTCACCTAAGTCTTTAATTGAGAATAATTTCTTCAACCATTCCCACTAAACCTCTTATAAACACATGATTCACATTTATTCCTTATGAAATCAAATACCCCTATAGATTCATCAAAATCTATGTTCTATGATCTTGATTTATTTAACCCATAAATGGATATTTTTAATTTTTATACCTTATTGACATCCTATGGAGTCACAAAACCATCTGGTTGTGTCATATATACATCTTCTATAAAGTTAATTTTAAGGAAATATATTTTGATATTTATTTTTCAAATATCATAATCATGGTAAGATTTTATAGATTTTTTTTGATTTATTTTAGAATAAAAATCAGTGAAAGGGTTTCATCATAGTCTAAACCTTGAAATTTCTTAAACCCTTTAGCAACCATACATGCCTTATATGCACTAAATTTACCTTCCATGTCTAATTTCTTCTTGAATACCCATTTTCACCCAACATGATTTACATCTATTAGAGGATCTACTAGAACCCTAACTTGGTTATGGTATATAGAATCTATCTTTGAATTAATGTATTCTTTACATGCAATAAATTTTGAGCTACTAACTTATACCTTGTATGATAGAGTTTCATTATTATCAATTTATAACGAGTCACCCTCCTCTATAACTAGAAAACCATATCTCTTTGGTTCTATAATATCTTTGGTGATACGAAATAGTACATGTGTTTTTAGAACAACCTTTTCCTTGGGGCCTTATGTAATTTATTCCTATGTTAAATATTTTTCATCTTGATCTTTAACTTTATCAAATTAAATTTGGATACCACTATTTATTTTGGATATGTGATCCCTCTCAAAGAATATGACCAGTATTTCCACTATCACCTTTCTATATAAGGGGTCATATAGATAATATCCATTTTTTTCCTTAGGATATCCTATAGAGATACGTCTAGTACCTTGGGGAAAAAGTTTCTTTCGAAATATATCCTTAAAAAACTCTCTATATTCTTATACATATAAGTTTAACAATTCATATTTCTTTATACACCATAAATCATATGGGATTTGTCTTTCCACTTTAGTTGATAGTTAGTTTAGTGTGTATGTCATAGTCTGTAATGAATATCCTCAAAAGGACAATGAAAGATCTTCACGACTTATCATTGGTCTCCCCATGTTAAAAAAGGTGTGGTACTACCTCTCACTAACACTAATCCACTGTGCTGTTTAAAGAGGAGTGAGTTGAGTTAGAATCCCAAAATCCAAGAGATAATTAATGAACTCTTCATTAATATATTCACCGCCTTAATCTAAGTGGAGTTTTTTATCCTCTAACCAAGATAATTCTCTACTCCATCCTTTTATTTATTAAATTTCTCAAATAAATTATAATTTTACCTCATTAAGTAGACATTTCCATATATACTCAATTCATCAGTAATAATTATGAAGTAAGAGTATCCACCTATAGCTTCTACTAGAAAAATTCCACACAAATTGGTGTGAACTAATTTAATATTCTCTATGTCCCTTTTACATTTTTCTATTAAATGGAGTTTTGTTCATTCTTCCTTGCAAAAAAGAATGAAAAATATAAATTGGTTTAATTTAAAATAATCTAAATAACCTTATTTGATATAAATTTTTCAAACATTTCTCATTTAAATAACCAAGTTGGTGATGCCACAAATAGGTGTGAAATTAATCATGTGAACTTGATTCATTATTTATTTCCAACACTTTTTTTCCTATTATAGTACATAAAGATTATTATTCGAAAGTTAAATACCATAACATATTCTATCTTTATGAAATAAAAAATTTCTATTCCAAAAATTGAATAAAAAATCATCCATTTCTATACTAGACACATATATAATGTTCTTGGTAACACTAGGAACATAATAAAAATTCTTTAAGACCAACATAAATCCCATTTTCAAAGTAAGGTGGAAATCTATAATAGATATAATAACCATTCTTGTTCTGTTAGTAGTTCTAAGATACACCTCACCTCTTGAAACCTTCTTAAATATACTTGGTTCTTGTATTTGTATAAAAATTTGAGTACCATAAGTTTTATTTAATACCCAAATTTTAGAAATTGAAAGGATATATTCAATATTAAATAATCCTAAAGCTTTCCCATGATTATTTATTGAGGTTCAGTTCCTCTTCCAATATACCTTATTACTACATAAAAAAAACTTATACATATTATTCCTTAGTCTACGTTTAGATCCTCCTCCTCCTCATCTAGCAGTGTGAAGAATCATTAAATTTAGAAGTATCCTTAGAATCTTTTTTCCTTTACCTTCCTCTTATTCATTATAAAGACTATAGGTTTTTCATACCTCATGTCATTATTTATCTTGAGAATCAGGGTAAGGAGTTCATGGAGTTAATTCTCAATATTTCTCATATTATAATTCATAATAAATCTATAGAAGCATTAGCGAGGAAAGTAGGAGTTTAGTTCATAAACCATCTAGTAACTTAAAACCCAATATGTAAAAATACTCAAAATAGTTAATCATCTTGACTGGATAAATTTTGGCTAGCACACCTACTCCAGGATTGCTTATGAAAAGTGCCTTAGATATCTAGTACCTCTCATGTCTTACTTTTTCTAGATAGAGATGATAGAGACGGGAAAAAATCACAAATGAATCCATGTTTTCATGAATCTTATTGTGCTCACTAAACATGGATGAAAACATGAGGCACTAGATATCCAATGCATCAGCCACATGTTTCAAGAAGATAGCCTATTCCTCATCACTAGCCTCATTAGATTTCTATTTATATGGATTAGGGGATTTTAACATATAGAATTTATGATCTTTGCATAGTAATATGTGAAAACACCTTTACCACTCATAGAATTATTATTAATGAGAAGATTTTATTTCTATAATATTGACCACATGGATAATGTTGAGGTTATATTACTTACCATTATATACAAAAAAATAAAATAGGTTTTAGTACATTATTCTTGATTACCAAATGTGGTGTAATAAATTTTATTTATTAGTCTCTCGCAATTTTATCAAAACCCAATAGCCCTCACCAATGGATTTGGAATATCCCATTACATTAAAATTCCAGTGGAAAGAATCTATATTTCACTTATCATAACCCAGAAAAGGACCTGAAGAAATTACTCAAATGTATTTATATCAGGACCCCCCTCCATTGGTACCCCTCCTAGGATAGTAGTAAAGAGAAGGTATGACTCCTGAGTCCCACCTCTCATAGGACCTGATTTGGGGACTAGCACTGAGGGTGAAAAACACTCAAATAGGAGGCATTACCCTCATTATATAAAAAAGATTGAGATAAAATACAAAAAAATCCACACAAATTCATCAAATAACATAAAAGAAACCAAACCACCCCACATGTGTAAGTTAAGAAATATAAAATGTATCCAAATTAAAACCAAAAAGAGAACCCCACAACAATAACTCCATAGTGGCTTCGACCTCTAAACTAGTAATGTATAGCTCGATACCTGAAAACCTCCTAGAAACTTGAAAAATAGTTTATAGGTATAGGGTGATCATAATATATATATTCAGTGGGATCATACCCTAGGTAATTCATGAAAATAAAAAAAATATAATACTAATGCACAGGTGAAACAAAAGTATAACAAAGAAAACCTGAATAATTCAACTATCCATACCAACCTCACCATGGTTCGCTCACCAAACAATGCAAGAAATTAGTAAGATAATAATAACATAACATTGATAAAAGTGCCCCACATCCACTCCCCACTGAGTTATCACTATCATGACCCAACATTAAATGTCCTATGCTCCCATACCTTCCATGCCATCTCATAACCACATATTCATCCACCTCTGATGTGGGTCGGGTCAGAACCCTACCTACCCCAGCCTTCAATAGGGCCCAATATCTTCTAATGGCATGAATTTCATCATGCACATCTCCCATTCCACTTTCGTATTATCATCTGTGTTATCACACATCCATCCATGCCCGAATGGCCTGAAGGACTTCTTTTTTTATTGATTTTTGATAACCCCTCTTTCAAGGGATGAGGTGGAACCCTTATAAGGACCGTAGGCTCAGATATTACATGACCCATAGGTCTTAGTAAATATACAGACTATACTTGGAACTCATCCTCCTAGATTAATCATCATGATATCATATCTCCATCTTTGCATGACTATTCTACTAGGCTTCTCGTTCAAACACATACTAGCCCTGATGGAAATGTCATACCCTCTATTTTTGACAAATCCTCTTAGATTTTTCTCTGGAGAATGCACCTAATCTGAACCCCCATCTGAAGTTTTCTCCTTGTAGAGTATGTCTGATCATTTAAGCACATTTTCAGGTGGCTCAAAGGCCATGAGGTGGCTCGAAGGCCTTGATGTGGCCCAAAGTCCTTGAGGTGTCCCAAAGGCCTTGAGGTGGCCTGAAATCCTTACTAGCCCAAAGGCCTTGGGTGGACCAAAGGACTTAAAGGACCCGAGGCCCAAACCCGTGGCCCAAAATACCAAACAGATGAGTAGTTCCAGCTGCTACAGTACTGAACAATGTCATCTACAGTTCCTGCTACAGTATCTACTATAGTACCATAGAAATATGTCTCCACCCAGTTTTAAACTTGGGTCTCTTGGATGCACTTGTCAATTCCTCACCAACTTGGCTGAGGATCTTGTGAGAATGTGTTAATGGTTAACGTGTGTATAGGTGCAGACTTACACCACCCACACACCACACATCCTCGACGAGGCCCAAGGTGGCCAACCTTGGGCTTTGGCTAGTTCCCATCGGGGTAGAGGGGCCCATGAGAGGTTTGTTAGCATATAATGCATGTTTCCTTGTGAGGACTTGAACCCAGAACCTCGAGGTTAGGATGCCACCACCTTTAACCAACTCACCTGTGCCCCGCGGAAAAAACATGTTAATGGTTAAGGCGTGTATAGGTGCGGCCTTACACCACCCCCATTCCATACGCCCCTAGAAAGGCCTCACACATCCATCCATAACATCTCAATCAGGTAGTAAGGTATCATGAACCTGGAGGACATCATCCTTGTTCCCTTCTACCACCTTGAATAACCCCCACTGCATATCACATACTCTTATCATCAGAAATCACCACCAAAAGTACCATATTCAAGGGATAAGCTCTACCATTAACTATTCCATTGTATGATACTACCACAGAAGAAGGAGTGGGGAAGAGGGAGTAATCAACCATCTATTCCTCACCATTTGGATGTTGGGGAAAACACCCCCAGAACGTTTGGGTGTTGTTATATAGTACTTGATACAGGTGGGGTGGATATGTATGTAACATGAAAATATAAGAATATATATACAAATAAAACACACAAGATCAACCTAAATGTTTCACATCAATACATCATCATCTTTACCTTTTCATCAAAACCATACAGTCGTTACCACATGATTCCACCAACTATATGAAACCCACTACAAAGAACAACAACACATAACTAAAATTTTTCTTTCTTTCAAATAAAAATTCATCCACCTTTCTAGATTATTTCATTAGAAACTATAATTCATAAATTAATCCATTTAACTTCATATTTTGATGAAAAACAACTATAACTAACATCCACATTTAATTACCATTTAAATCCAGCCTATTCATAATTATCAAATTTGTTAAACTATTTACCATATGTAAATTTAAGTCCTATTTTATTAAATTATTCTCTTTAGTCATTACTAAGCTCATATTCTATCACCACCAGACTTCTAAAACAAGTCATAACACAACAACCCATCATGTATCCTACCAAATATAGCATCGAAACCAAATCATCTCACCACAATGACCACATATCAACCACCCCACTTTCACTTCCCACAACACATCCTGTATTTGAATTGGTCACCACCATCATCATATGAACACCACATAGCTCACAAAACCACAAGTACAAGAATAAACATAAAAGAAACACAAAAAAGCATCTTTCCTAATCACATATTTTTCCAAAATGTATTTAGAGGAGGATTTCACATTAAATCATCTTCTCATGCATAAGAATTTTCACATAGTTCCATATTTACACAGGGAACCAATTCTTAGCCGAATATAGCCATTAAGCCTTTTATAAATAGTGGGTTTAAATAATAATTCAAAACAAGGGTTATTAATCCATAATAGGGGTTTATAATTCATAGTAGACACAATATGAATATCAGAACATGTTAAATGTTTCAAGAAAGAAAAATAAGATATAACAAGGAAATACATAAACACATGTGATTACACCCATTCTCTTACAAATAAAATTAATCTGGTTTATTATCTTCATTAGTTAATCTTTACCACTCACCCAATAGAAAAAATCAGGTTAATTTCATAGATGCACAAAATAAGAGGGGGAAAAAGATCCCCTACCTAGATTTTATTATATGTCACCCTACACCAAAAAAGAGGAAAAAATGGATGATGTATCCTCCTGGATATCATAAAGGTAATGGATTTTTCAATTATACAATAATTATAGATAATACTGGAATAATAAAGAGAAACAAACTCCTACCTCAAATGAAACACACTGCTATAAAAAACAGAGAGGGAACCAAGTTGTTGAACATTCTTAGAATCAAGACCAGGAAGGCTTCAGGTCAAAGGAAGATGACCCTAAGGATAAAGAGTATGGTTTTGTTTCATAAAGAATTAAATGAAATAAATAAATACTTTAATGGATTAAACCCTATACTTTAAGATTCTAGACACAGAACCTTGAATAACTCTAAAGATTAACATGGTTAACTTTCCTTTTTAATTTTTATTTAATTTAGTTTCATTCAAAAAACATGGAAGGAACCATTTAAAACAATTCTTTAAGGAATTAAAATATTAGATTTAATATCCCTAAAATTGAATTGAAAACATTCATTTTATCATTTAATTCCACATTTTACGTCAAAATCATTTTTCACATCAATCTAGAAAAATTTGAGTATTTTGAGAAATTGGGAAATTTTGAAAATTGTTGAATCGACCATGAGAAGGGATCAACCAAATAGAGCCAAGAAACTAATCACATGAAGGAAAAAGTGAACATAAGAAGAAACTAACCAACTACATGACATAACTAACCAACCAAAATATGGAACCAACCTACTACACAAAGGAACCAACCGATCATAAGAAGAAACCCACTGACCATATGAAGGAACCAACTGACAGAAAAAAAGGAACCAATCAACCACATGAAGGAACAAACTAACAAAAATAAGAAACCGAACAACCAAATTAAGGAACCCATTAACCAAAAAACGAAACAATTGAACACACAAAGAAACATACTAACTGTAACAAGATACGAATTGATCACAATGAGTGACCAACAGACTACAAGAAGAAATCAACCAACCACACAATGGAACTAACAAAACGCATGAAGAAACCAACTAACCACATAAAGGATAAAACAAATGAATGGAAATTCAAGTTACCATGTGATAAAATTTATAAATTTCACAGGGAAAAATACCCGAATTCACTCTTTTTTGTGCTCAATTAATTGCTTCTTATGGTCAGTTAGTTACTTTGTGTAATTGATTAGTTTCTTCTTGTGGTTAGTTAGTTTCTTTGTAAATTTGGTTAAATCCTTATTATAATTATTTAGATACTTTATATAGTGGGTTTATTTCTTCTTACAGTCATTTGGTTCATTCATATAGTCGTTTGGTTACTTTTTTCAATCAGTTGGTTCCTTTGTGAGGTTAGTTGGTTTCTTCTAATGGTTTCTTAGTTCATTCATACAGTCAGTTGGTTCCTTAATGTAGTTAGTTAGTTAATATATTTGGTCGTTTGATTTCTTATTGTGATTACCTATTCCTTCATGTGGTCAGTTTCTTCGATCTATGTTTTCAATACCTTATCATGTTCGGTTTAATAGTTTTACAAATTTCTTAGGTTTTTAAAATACCCAGATTTTTCCAGAATGACATGGAAAATGATTTCAATGTGAGATGTTAAATTAAATAATTAAATTATTATTTTTTCAAATCTATTTTATAGATATTAAATATAGTATTTTAATTCCTTGAATATTGTGGTTTTAAATGGATCATTCCATTTGTTTTAAATGAAATCAAATTAAATGAAAATTAAAGATTAAAGTTGATAGTGTTAATCTTCAGAGTTATTCCAAGATTTTTATATGGTATATTAAAGTATGGGATTTCTTAATTTCAATCATTTTCTTATTTCCTTTAGATCTGTATGAACCAAAACCTTATTCTTGAGGCATGGGGTCATATACCTTTGAACTAGACCCTTCCTCCTCATGATTCTAGGAATTTTCATCAGGTTGGTTCCCTCTAAATTTTCTATAGCATTGTCTCAAATTTAAGGTAGTATTTTGTTTCTCTTTCATATTCCTCCAATCTATAAAAGTATTATATGATTTATTAATCCCTTAACTTCATGATATCGAGGTATTGAAATGATCCCTTTTTACATCTATTTGGTGTAATAATACATAGAAAAAAATTAGGGTAAGGGATCTTTATTATCCTCTTCTTTGGTGAATCTGTGCAATTAACATGCTTTTGTTTTATAGTGGGTTATTGGTATGAATTAACTAATTAATATGATGAACCATATTAAATTGAATTATAATGTAAGGGGTGAAATATCATGTTTTCATTTATTTCATTATTATTGCCGATTGTTTTCAATCGAAACATTTAAATTATCGTGATATGAATATTGTGGATACTATGAATTATAAAACCTTTTCATGGATTGATAACCATTATTTTTAATTATTCTTCAATCCCAAAAATCATAAGAGTATGAATACATATATATAGATAAGAATTGGTTGCCCATGTAAATTTGGAATTTTGTGAAAAAAATATGCAGCAGAAGATGATTTAATGTGAAATACCTATATAAATAAATTGTGGAAAAATATATGGTTTCTAAATTTTCTTTAGTGTGAAACTTATATGTTTTTTCTTATACTTGTGGTCGTGTAGGATATGTTGGGTTCATATGATGATGGTGGTGACCAGTTCAGATGTCAGATGTGTTATGGGAAGTGGAAACGTGGTGGTTGATATGTGGTCATGGTGGTGAGATAATTAGGTTGCAATGTTAGATTTGGTAGAAGAAATGAAGGGTTTATATGTGATTCCTTATTATAGTATACTTCTAGTAACGAAATACGAGGTTAATAATGATGAAAGGGAAATAGTGTGGGATGTAATTTAATAAAGTGGTCTATAATTTAAGAAAAGTGGATTTGAATTTACATGTGGTAACTTGTTTAACAGATTGGATAATTATGAATTGTATGGAAATAAATGGAAATTAAATAAATATATTGGTTACAATGGTTTGTCATAAAATATGAATTAAAATGTATTAATTTGTAAATGACGTCTGTTGTTGCAATAATCTAGAAAAGTGTATGAATCTGTATTTAAATGAAAGAAAACTTTCAGCTGTTCATGATTGTTCTGTGTGGAAGGTTGTATTTAGTTAGTATAAGTATGTGGTTGAAATAGTATGGTGTCGATGATAAGGAAAAGATGTTGAAGTATAAATGTGAAAATTTTAGGTTGGGATTTTGTGTTGTCTATGCATATATATATGATTCTATTTTCATGTTATTTCTATATTCACCCCACCCTCATTGAGTACTATGTACATACACCCAGTTTTTCTGAGGTGTGGTTTCCAAAACATCTAGATGGTGAGTAATGGATGACTGATTACCTCCTCTTCCACACTCTTCCTTCAGTATTAGTATTGAGAAATGACATAGTTGGTGATGAATCCTATCCCTTGATGATGGTATAGTTGGTGGAAGTCCTAATGATGAGAGGATGTGATATGTGGTGGGGGTCATTCATGGTGGGAGGAGGGTACAATGTTGAGGTCCTTTACATTCATGATACCATAATTTCTTGGTTCAGATGTTGTAGATGGATGTATGATGATGTATATGATCATGTGATAGTGGAACAAGATATGTGCATGATAACATTGATGCCAACATAAGATGATGGGCACCAAGAGAGGCTGGGGTAGGTAGGGTTGTGACCCAACCCACATTAGGGGCAGCTGGATATATGGTGATGAGATAGGATGGAAGGGATGAGAGCACATGAAATTTGGAATTAGGGTATGAGAGCGACAAGTTAGTGGGAGAAGTATATGTATTACACCTTTATTGATGTTATATTTTTATTATCTTACTACTTTCTTTATTTATTTGGTGAGTGATCCATGATTAGGTTGAGATGGATAGTTGACCTATTCAGGTTCTTGTTAGTTTTTTTGTTTTTTCAATGATGCATTAGTATGTTCTTTTTACATTTTCATAGAATACCTTAGGTATGATCATTTTGAGTATACATGTTATTATCACCTTATTCTTATAAACTATATTTTAGTTTTCTAGGAGGATTGTAGGGGCCGATATAGTTATTATTAGCTTGGAGGATGGATCCATTGTTAAGTTATTTCTATAGGTTTTCTGTTTTAGTTTTACTTTGGAGAATTTTTTTATTTCTTTACATACACATATGGGATGGTTTGGTTTCTTTTATGTTATGTGATGAAGTTGTTTTTTTATTGTTCACATTTTATCTCACTCCTTTTTATATAATATGGGTGATGCCTCCCATTTGACTATTTTACATCCTCGGTGCTAGTCACCAACCTAGGGCCTTCTAGAGGTAGGAATTGATGGTCATACCTCCTGTTCACTATCGGCCTCAGAGGGGAACCAATAGAGAGGGGTAGAAAAAATTTAATTAGGAAATATTTCCAATTTTTTAACTCATAGTTTATTGATTCATTGAGTTTAATCCACAATCCTGAAATACTAGACTCATATTTCATTAACACTTACTAGAAAATGACACCAAGTTTTGTGAAGGTAATCAAAAATTAAATATAAATTGGTTATTTCAACAAAAATCCTTTATTAATAAATGATTTTTTTTGATTAGGGATAAATAAAAAACTTTGACCTATGGTTTCACTCTAAATCATGTAATCTGATCCATTTTTTCACTTAATATATCCTTGATTTTTTTTATCTTATGTATAAATTTTATTTATTTTATCCTTTTACATGCTTGTTAATATTATATACATTTTACATAATTAATTAACCATACAATGATAAAATAATTTTTAAAAAATACATTTATTTTATTCCATCTTACATTATTATTAATCCATTTTTTACATGATTACATTTAGAAATCAAATAAACATAAATAATTAACCACACACTGGTGTGTACAGTTCCATGAATGAGTGGTACTTAGCTCCTAGCCTCCACATTCAGGAGGTCCTGGGTTCCATCGTTGATGGGTGTAGGTACTATTCTAGTACTATATAGGTGGGGAATCAAGCAATTATGCAGACAATGACATAGGTAGGCAACAAAAGAGGTATGATGTTGGCCTAGTGACGTAGGTAGAATGATGAAAAAATGACATTGCACTAAGAATTTGGGCTAAAAAATAGACCTTTGGGCCATGTAATGATCTTTATTCCCATTGGTCCTTTGATCCATTAAAAATTGAAATGAGATAGATTACATGTGGGCATATCCTTTGGAGATAGATGAGGTCAGAACCTTATTATCCCCACTGGTGTGTGATTTTCCTTTGCTTATAACCCCCAAGACCTTAAATAAATAAATAAATAATTAACCATAAACTGTATAGAAATAGAATAAATATATGGCATTATCAAAATATTTTACTATTGATTAGTTTCTCTAGAAGATGATAAACTAACCTTTGACCATAAATGAATAACTACTTGAATCAAGCTTATTTGGACTTGAAACATTCTACATTTCACCTATGTATCTCCTTGGTTGGTTTCACCTCAGCTACACCTTGAACCATCTCCTCTCACATGAGATCTCCTTCCTTAACATCAACTTACTCACACACAGACGAGGAGAACCAAAATTTGGGGTTGCAGAAAAGAAATCATGGACATTCATGCCCATACATAATAAGTGAGGAGGGGATGATTCATAGATCATTATTGTAGTTTATTAATAATTATAAAAAAATCCATACAATAATAATTAAATTAAAATAATCTCAACACATACATTGGCTAGTCAAGATCATGATCATTCATTATTGTAATGAATAAACATTTTAAAACTATCCAGTGTTCATTTCAATTCATTTTTAATTAAGATAAAATTCATGAATTAATAAATTAATTATATTTTTAATTAATAAATTATTTTATCTTAACTATCCATCCAAATAGTCCTTGAGATTCCATTTATTCTGAAATTTTAAATAAATTAATAAATTAATTTAATTAAAATTAATTCATACATGGCGTGTACTAATAAGGGAAATGATGTGCACCCTTCCGATCAATATTAAATTATATCTGGAATTTAATAAACCTAAAATGTATTGGACGTAACATAGTGTATGTACATCTTATTTAGATGGTGTCTACCAGAACTCATATGTCATGTGATTATGCTTGGTATAATCATCATCATATTTTGTGTACATACATGACATGTAGTGTACATGGTGTATAGTTATGTGAGTTAAGAAGTGTAGTTAACATGTCATTTATGAAAAAATATAACACTATTAATGTATGCCACACGTATCACTGTAAATAAACATAAAGTAAATGGAATGTGTGATGACCATGTATGATGTTTTGTTCAAGAATAATATGGAAAATAATTAATTTATACATTTAATTCCATACAACCCATCAAAAATCACTCGGTGTGAAATTAATGGGAAGACCATAACTCATGATATATACACCAACTACATGCTATGTAGCTTAGTTTTAAGATATAATTAATATTTATTATCTGTAATTAATTCAAAAAGTATAACTTATTTTGGTGCATAATTTTCATGAATGGGTATGAGTAACATGACATATACTACCTGCTTCACGTTGTGTACTCTCTGCTCTGGCTACTTGCAAAACACACTTAGGGACTTGAAATATAATCCATGTGAGAATTAATGTGTTACAACACTTGTATGTCAACTATATTCCATATAGTCACAATAAGTCTATATTTCTTGACTTATAGTCATACATGATGTGTAATAATTACATGTTGTGTACTTTAACTATACAACTTCCATGATTCCCATAGGGACAAACCACATGGGGTTACACTGCTTGTACACCTACTACACATCGTGTAATCCTATCAAACTTAATTCCGACTTTCCAATAAATATGTGACGTGTAATAAAGCATATAATATTATATCACATGAAAATATATTATTTGTGTAACTCGTCCTTGTGTGGTTGACCACATATACAAAGCATGTATTTTTCCATTACACGTTGTGTATTGGTGTCATCCATACAGAATCTCTAGCACCTTCTGATGAGATATTTGAATGTTATTCATATGTTCTTTGCTTATTATTGGTCATATTAAATTGAAAAATCATGTTATCTCATAGTTTAGATTAAAACAAATAATTGGTAATGAAAATCCAACAAAAAGTTCAATTCGATAAAAAAATAATAAAAAATAATAAATTAATATGCAACTACTTTGATACCACTTGAAGGTTCTAGGGTGTATCATAAGAGGTTGGGATCATTCCCAATAATTTTTTCATCCGTTTATCTGGATTAATCCCCATAACTTGACAAACGAAATCCTAGAAGATTATAGATAGGATATTTTCACATAGTATTCATAATTAATTTATATAAATAAGAATCACCTTTACTTGGAATTCTTTATTTATTGTAAAATCAGTTGACAATTATTATTATACCATCATTTTTATAAAGGATTCAATGATATAATACCTTTATCTCCATCCACAAATGCTCTATGAACCTCATAACATCATCGTTGAATCTCTAGGTGGTAACATAGAACAACTGAACCACTTTCATCATTCTCCATTGATTGTAACAAAAATTACTTCTAGAATTGAATGATTCCTTATAGTTCTCTTAGTCTATAGTGGGAGGAGGGGGATGATCACTCTTTTCTCTTAGAAGCATTATTGAGAAGTTATCTATAGGACTTGAGATAATTATCTAGAGAATCCATTATACACACAGTTATCTATAGAGAAATGTTGTGCATAAAAAAGGTTAACCCTATTAAATGATATAATTTGGTTATATACTTAGGTTAAATATTTAGTGATTTCATAAATTCCCTTCACCAGTATCTTAATTCTATTTAAACCCCACATTGAATAATAGTAACAATAATATTATTATTTCTTTAATATATGATAAACTCATGGATATTTAAATAACATTTCCCAAATAAATAAATCAATATTTATTTAAACGATATTAAATAAATATATATTTTCTTATGGAGCCTTAACTCAGTTCTTTAATCCTCCTTGGTATTAATCAAACCCTGAATAATAACTATTTATTTAAATAAATAAATTTCACTATATTATTTGTTTAATAAATAAATATATATTACATTCACTAACTAATGAATAAATATTTATTTAATATTCAACTCACACATATATTTTTTCGAATAAATAGTGACCAAATATAATAAATCAACAAAAAAAATAATAATTATTATTCCTAAAATCCTGATAATAATATTTATTCTAATATTAAATTCAAATAGAACTTAACTGAGGTTCTGGATACACTTAGTGTGCGACTCTCTAGGACTCTTTCTCAGTGGCATTTGGGGAACCATCCTAAAGTCTAAGATCAGTGTCTCACAACACATAATAGGACCCATATAGAAAGGAGTTAATTTTTTAATGATAAAAACATCCTACAGATTCTCACAGTGTAATATAATCCCTTTATCTTGATATTTCAACAAGCAGATTGCATTACTTAAGTCATTAACCTATATGCATGATATATCTTTCTTTGGATTCCTGAAATGAAATCATCAATAAACCATCATGTACATTTACTTAATCTGATAGTTCCATTTCAATAAAAGGGAAAAATATATATACTTTTATTAACTTTTAATGGAAAAATACTTTATTGACTTATTTATTATTGTCATATCACTTATGACGCACCCAACATATCCTTCCTCCTCCTGAGAATATATCAACATGATTTTCATAAATCCATAAAAGTATTTGATTCATGATATAAATTAATAATAATTCCATGTCTAATGACTAATATACACATCCACAGATAGAAATATACATTTATACATATAACATATCAAATTCCTACTTATGGGTTTGTTCACATAACTCCTCTCTTAGATATTATCAAGTGCACACTTCATGAGAAGAAGTATCAATGTATTATCATCCTCCTACACTTGATAGATAAACATAATCTATTTACCATTATATAGATGTCATTTAGCAATAAAACATGTATTTAATAACATCTTCATAGTAATTAAATTTTCTTATCACAATGAGAAACTTTTATAAACTTTTGATGTGATAGATACTATAAGAACATTATTAAATTAATATTACATAAAAGAAAAATAATTGAATGTATAAATTAGTTGGTTCTTAAGAACTGAATCCAACAAATACGAAGGAAAAAGTGATTTAATCAGAGAACTATGAAAAAGTAACTCAAAGAAAACATGATCCCCCTCAATACATAGCTCAAGGAGAGGATATAATTTTGTAAAGAGGGATATTATATAATAGAGAAGATAATTTCTCAATTAGAAAAAAATTATTTACCATGAGATGGAAAATGTGTTAAAGTTATTAAAGGTTAAGAAGAAGTTGGAAGTCCCTTACATGAAATCTTTAATAAGTGGAGTCTGCAAAAATAAAAATCTAGATTTGATAGAGAACAAGAGAGTGATTATTAAATAAATAGATAATTATTATCAAGTAATATTTCCCAGAATATTTTTCTAATATAAAAATATAATATACACTATGGATGTGTGTTCAAAGACTAAGGAGTTGATCAAAGAAATAAAAACTATTGGAGTATTTAAAAAAGGTATATAAAATGTATGATTGTGTTGGGAGATGTTTTATTTATGATAACCATCGTCATATAGAAAGATATTGTAGGATGAAATGAGATAATGGTTTTAAGAGGAAACCCCCATCTATATATCAAGGGGGAGGCAAGTACATAAGGAAGAAAAATATATTGAGTTGAAAAATAGGTTCATGGTGGTGAAATAAAACAATGATTTATGGAATAGATATGTGTGAAAATAACAAATGGGTAACTATTTAAAAGAATCAACTTTGAAAAAAATCATAGGATTGAAAGGGATAGATATTCCTCATGGAAAATGAGGAATATGTGGATAGAATCCTATATAATTAAAATATAAAAAAGAGTATTCTAAAGAGAAATATAGTTTTAGATTTAGAAAAAAAGGATTAGTGTATAAGTAGGATTAATCTAACATTGAAGAAGAATAGTGAGTTAAAGTAGATAAACAAAGTAAATACTCAAATTAGGAATAAGTTTATAGAAGTGGTATTATCTGAATAGGTATCACTATTATGAAATCTTGGAAAACAAAAACCAGGTTTGGAAGAAAAGGGCTAGTGTATCATGATCAACCATACTCCATAACCCAAGGATGAAAGAAAGAATACCCTCTCCCATGTAATTAATTTTTATAAATATTATTAGATTGATGCAAGATTAAGGGGGAGATATGATCCTTGGGATGAGTGAATTTAATGACATACAGAATCTGAAAACTTCATGTTGAACTAGAGATGGATGATGTTACTATTGAGCCCATGAATGAATAAGATGTTACAATCTAAAGTAGTTGTGACCTTGGGGAGAGTGTTAATACCCCAAAGGATTTTACTATATTTATAAGATAAAGAAGAAGAATTAGAGAAGATATATAGTGGATGTTATTATTGCGTTGGATTTTATTTTCAATACATAAATCATGTTCAAAGTTACATAAGATAAATTTCATCATGTGGGGTGAAGGTTGTTTGGAAGTTTAGAGGTGTTTAAAAGATGTTTGGAGGTATTTAGAAAAAGTTTGGAAGATATCTAGAATATGTTTAGTTATGAATATAATTGGACTGAAATTTGATAAATTATCCCATATATAAGGTTTTATCTTCAATATATAAGGATACTATTGTGAAGTCTAGGTTTATAAAATTAGTAAAGTACTTGATATGTAAGGGTTATATGTAAGAGTCACAATGTGCTAAAAAATAGTCTATAAAATTGGAAAAGTCCAAGATATGTAAGGATTTTATATAAGGGTCATCATGTGTTGAGTAAATGGTTTGAGAAATTTCCAAAGTCCTCAAACATAATGGTTGATATGTAAGAGTTACCTAAAGTTTCCCTATGATATATAATGGTAACATGGAGTTTTCCTATGATATATAAGGCTCACAAAAAGTCCCCTTATTATATGTATGGGTTACTAGAAGTTTACTTATGATATTTAAGGGTCACTTTGTAGTATATGGTCATATTTAAGAGTTACATGTTAAGTAAGGGTTCCAAAAATTTCAAAAAATTGAGTGTGATAGACTAGAGAAGAAATTGTCTAAAAACTACCTCTTTGAGTTTTGGATGACCCATAGGGGATAAAAGGCCATCCAAAAACTAAATTAAATAAATAAAATGTGACTAACTAGGCTGTTATGACAAAATTATTTATATTTAAATGATAATAAGTTTAAGAGCAGTTGAAGGCAATTGTATAAATTTTTAATCTGAAATTAAAATTTAAATAGGGAAGATCATTTTTATTTCTAAAGATTATATTTTATTGTTATTGTGAAAATATTTTTTAGGGAGATATATAAAAGAAACAATAGAAAAAAATAAGAGGATAATTATTGTTACTGTGAAAGTAGAAGAGGAATAGGAATAAGAGTAAGGAGAAGAAGAAGAAGTACAACAATAACTCGATGGAAGTTTAATTTAGTTAAAGACTCCTTTGTTAAAAAATAGATTCTATATCTTTATTTATATATAATAAATTTACAATAGCTATTTGAGATTTTTTATATCATGTGGTCAAGGATAAACATACTCACTGCATCTAACATGATGATTATAGTGGATCTATGTTCATGGTTTTTATTAGATCATACCAAGGATTACCTACTCATTTTGAATAACAAACCGTGTAAAAAATATTTTTATGTCTAATATGTTTTTTCTTTGGTGTGTTTGGAAGTGATTTATTTATTCACTTTAATAGGTATCAATGGTTACTTTTAAAGAAACTTAAAAAGTAATTGAATTCATTGATTAAACCCCCTATTAGTGAATTCTCTACGATATTTTAGGTCCTTTTAAAGTGGAATCAAAGATATGAATGAGGAGTTATATCAAATCAAGAAGAATGATACTTGGAAGTTGGTAACCAAGACAATAACCAAGATTGTTTTTGGAATAAAGTGGGTGTTTTGTAAAAATATGAATGAATGAGGAGAATTGTTATGACAGAAGGCCATATTTATGTGCAAAGGGTATTTTTAGGTTGGAGGAATTGATTTTTATAGGACCTTTTCACTGGTTTCCTATCATAATACCAATATAATATTTATTTCTATTTCAGCACATAGGAGATACAAGATCTTCCAAATGGATGTCAAGTTATCCTTTCTTAATGGAGATTTGGAAGAGGAGGTGTACATTGAGAAACTCAATTTTTTCTTTCTTGGAAAAGATAAAGGATATAATTAAAGGTTAAAAAGGCTATATATTAGTTAAAATAAGATATGAGAGCATGTTATTATAAGTTACAAACTTGGTTAAAGTTACTGAAGTTTAAGAAGAGAGGATTGAACAACAACCTCGAAATTAAAAATGAAAAAGAGGAATCACTTATTATTGTTTCCTATGATAATGATATTATATTTGTTGAAAATAAAGAATGTATGAGAAAGAAGTTTTCTTTGGATATGAAAAATATGTTTTAAATTTCCATGATTAGAGAAGTGAGGTACTTTTGGGGATTATAAATTTCTCAAGAATAAGATCACATCATTTTTTATCAAGAGAGATATGTCTGAGAACCTCTGAAGAATTTTGGAAAGGAGGATTCAAAGTTGATTTCTACTCTAATTACAGTGGAAGACATGATTTTAAAGGATTAAATACTAAATTAAATTGATTAAAAAAATCATTAATTTAATTTGGAGTTTTCTTTACTCGACATATTCAAGACCAGATATAGTGTATGCTCTTAATTTATATGCCAGATATCAAAGTACATTGAAGTAATATCATTTAATTGTTGGAAATATAATTATCAGGTATATTAAAATATTGATAGATTATGAATTTTAATATGAAAACAATGGAAATGTCAATATATTTAGATGTAAAAATTCATATTGGGATAGAAATATAGATGATAAAAATAAACATCTGGTGAAGTTTTCTTTTTAAGAGAAAGGTGTGCATGTTGGAACACAAAAGAGAAAATTTTGGTGAACTTGAGTACTTATGAAGTGAAATATGTTACTAAAATTCAATAAATAATAAAACTAAGGTGTATAGAGACTTCGTTGAAAGATCTCAAGGTGTATGTGATGTCACCATTGTTGGTGAGTTGTGATAATCAAAGTGACATCCTTTGATCAAGAAATTTGGTTCATTATTCTCAATCAAAGAACATTGATTTAAAATATCATGTCATCAAGGAGTTTGTGGAGAAAAGAGTTCTTAATCCAGATTTTGTTTCTAATAAGGATCATCTTAAAGATATGTTCACTAAGACACTGACAAAGGAATCATTTCATTGATTTTGGTTGATGATAGAAGTTCATACTCATTCATCCCAAGGATAAGGTATGGTGAAATCATCCTCTATCTCACTAATTCTGTAGATATTTGTTTTAAAAGGGGGAGAAATATAACATAGGTAAATAATATAAAGATATGTGTCTAACCTAATGGGGGAGAGATCACTTATTTTAGGGGAGAATATAATCAGAGAGAGTTTTTAATAGTGGTAATATATAAATTCAATATATTTTCATGATTTTGAACTATTCTAGCATGATTGGTGAGAATGTATATAATAAATTATTTAACATAGGTTCAAAGAATATTTTTGTGATGTGGAAGAAGAGTTATTAAGAAATAGAGTTATCAAGAAGATAATACGTATATTTCCAAATATATTTGATGTTAAGGTGTTGATGATTGAAGATCGTGATCTTGTTACACTTCCATTGGATGATCTACATAGAATTATGATTGCATATGAAAATTTATTAAGGAAATTCTCCAAGAAGAAGAGAAATTATGATTGATAAATTTCCTTTAATTATTTAAAGAAATAGAATATTAGGAATAAAATTGATAGAGATGAGGAAAAATTAGTTGATTAACAAGTTTTCAAAATGAAATTTTAAAAAATCCTGTAAGTCATTTCTAAAAGTGTGATATGGATAAAAGTAAAGTTTTGGGGAAATATACCAAATAACATCCCGACCCAGGTGCCACACACCGGTTCCCTGATCTGGTCGGTCACATGACCTTAGACGCACCTCCCCATATACTAGAGGCTTCCGACTAGTAGTAAGGGTCTGGTAAGTCGATCATAAGGAGACTATACCCTTTCTTATTAGAGTAATACACTATCAAGAATAATAAACAATAGTAGAAGAATATATAACCATAAGAAATTCCATATCTTAGTATAATCAAAGTAGGAAATACAATGTCTAAACTAAATTAGAAAAAATTCCATGCTAATGCATGTCTCAAGTGTTTAAATGAAAACTGAAAAGAAATACATTGACGAATCCCATGCAGGTCCCAAACCACGTTTAGTTCCCTCATCCAAGCTCCATACCTAAATAATCCATCTAACACATGGATTTTCTTCATAACCTATCCTACAAAAATAAAGTATATTCGGTTACCGATCAGGAATCCCAAGTAAGGTGTGAGTAAAAATCAGAAGGCCACCACCAAAGATGTCTAAAACAATATCGGGTCAATAATAAGTGTTTGAAATTGTATAAAGAAATAATTAAAATACATAGGTAAATAGTTATCACATTATCAATTAATATTTCTAAAACCACATAGACCACCAAATTTATGAGGACACCCATACTGCAATACCTGCTTCAGCCCGCATCGGGTCTAAACCATGTTACATGTTCAATTCACATTTAATTATTATGACCACTTGGAACCATAATCCAATGCCAATGTTTTGGATGTAAGATACTATGTATATCACCCCATTTATCAACCATGCATATATATCATTGGCATAGAACATTATGTCTAGAACCCCAATTCTCAATCATGTATATATTCCACTGGTGTATATCATCTTGTTTATCACCCCGATTCTCAATCAATCATACATGTCCTTAGTTTAGATCATCACGTCTTGAACCCTATTTATCAACCATGCATATATATCATTGATGTAGATCATCATGTCTAACACCCCATTTATCAACCTTGCATATATATATATATATATATATCATAACATATCAAAATATCACATGTATCTCATTATCACATGTATATCATTATCACATGTTTTCACATTATCACATCAACCAAGACTAAACAACATTAACCCTCTTGTCACAATTAACCATCATAACTTCCGTTAATTAATTCATACATTAATTAATCTAAGTCCATTAATTAATTCGACAATTAATTAATAATATCTATTCCCTTAAATTAATTCAATAATTAATTAACTGTATATTTTTCATTAATTAAATCACCAATTAATTAATCAAATATCTTCCATTTATCAATTAAATAATTAATTAACCATTTTCCTCCAAATCTTTGTTTCTTTATTTTTTCAAAACCACTTTATGGCCAAGTGGGAACCATACAATTTCAAATAACCAATTCAAACACCATAAAAACACTAAATAGATTTTGAAAAAGTCATAAGAATGTTGGGATAAACCAAATTCAAAATTCACACAAAAGAGGAACACCCTAGACTCAAGATGCATGAGCTATTAGAATAAACATGACATTGTCTCAGGATGCCAGCCATGATCTACCTCAAGCCACAGACACTGAAGTACCCAACCACCCATCATCATCGACTGCGTCATCAAGAACCACCCGCTGGAGACCGTCTAACTCATCATCAGAACTGTTTCATCTATTCCCATAAAACAAAAAAAATATCAATTCTGAATATATGTTCTACAATCACATATAAATAATTGATAATAAGACTATGAGATTTTAATAATAGACCACCTACCTCGATTCATTGGCGATCGATCACCCAACAGAAATCCCCAAAATCGAGAATAACGATGATGTAGGCCATGATCCAAATCTAAAAACCTAAATCAATATTAACCAAAACAATATCTCTTAATTATAGATATAGATCCACAATACTATATCTATATTCCCTAAATCTATATCTAGATCTAGAAAAAAAAGATAAATTCCCACCAAAAGAATAAGATAAATAAGGAGGATGAATGATAAAGAAACAAGATAGGATCCAATTACAGGAAGGGGAGAAGATCTTTGATATGATATTTTAATCTTGAATAGTGTATGTCGAAAAAACTTGAAATCCATCTTGAAAGCTTTGAAATCATTTAAAATTTTAAGGGTATGAATTTGGGTCAAAATGGGTGAGTTTTGGGGGTTTGGGGGAATTAAAAAATAATTTTTGGGACACTTTAAAAATCATGCACGGTTCCCTAGGTAGGGGAACATGGTTTTACTTAACCATTCACCTAAACCACATTACTATTATTTTAGGGGTGCATAGTTACTCCTTTTAGGGTGCATGGTTTCCAAACCATGTGCTAGCTGTGCAAATCCCCTCTGCCTGGGTTCGCACGGTTAGCTGGGATGGGGTACATGATTTTATCTAACCATTTTCCAACCATTCACAACCATATTTACTTCATTTTTTTAAAAATTCACTCAAACACACCCCAAAGTAAATCATTATAAAAAATTACTCAACACAAGGTAAAAAAAAGTACATGTAAACACATATGAGACAACTCTAGAAAAGGTCTTGATCTTACAACCTTCCCACCTTATAACAGCTCATCCTCGAGATGTACTCCCAAGCATATCTAAGATTCCGAGACAAAAAATAGGGCTAATAAACCCACATATCTTATTCCCCTTCCCATGTTTCCTCCTGTACATTCCCATGTTGTCACAATACATGAACTATCGGCAGAGTCTTTCCCCTCAAGACTTTCTCATTGCAATTCAGCACAAGTATCAGATGCTCCTCAAAGGACGCATCTATATTAAGGTCAAAATCATACACATTGATCAAATGAGAAGGGTTGGGGTGATACCACTATAGTTGTGATACATGGAAAACATCATGCATAACCTCATATTTCTTTGGAATATCCAATCGGTATGCCACCAAACCACTCCTCTTCACAACCTCAAAAGGTCCAACAAACCTGGGTACCAACTTTCCCTGCCTCCGTATCCTGTGGAGACCCAACCTAGGTGACACCCAAAGGAATACATGATCACCCTCTATAAACTCTAGGGGTCATTGACATCTATCATCATATGACTTATGTCTACTTTGAATCATAGCCATATGTTTCTTAATTAGCTGCACCTGCTCTAACCTCTATTGCATGAGACTCATTCCCAACAACTATGACTCACCTACCTCAATCCAACACAGTGGTGATATGCATGGAATACCATAAATATCTTCTTATGGTTCCATCTATATAGTTTATTGATGACTTTTTATAGGAAAACTCCACTAAATCCAAGTGCTTCTCCCAAGACCCACCGAATTCAAGAACACATGCCCACAACATATCCTCAAGAACCTGTATAGTATGATACAACTACCCATATATATATGGGTGGAAGGACATACTCAATAATACCTATGTATGAAGTGATTTCTTAAAGACCTGCTAGAGGTTTGAAGTTAAGTGTTAGTCATGATCTGAAACTATAGTCTACACCACCCAGTGCAGATGGACTATGTCTCGAATATACAAATCTCTCAGCTACTCCACTGAGAAAATCTTTCGTATAGATAATAAATGAACCAATTTTATCATTATATGCAAAATAACTCAAATATAATCATTCTTCCTTGTTTTATTTGGAAGACCCACCACAAAATCCATTTTCACACTGTCCCACTTCCATTAAAAAATGGGAAACGGCTACAGAAAACCTCCGGTCCATTGATTCTATTCCTTCACCTACTGATATGTGTAGAATTGTGTCACAAACCCTAGTATCTCATTTTTCATGCTCAAACACAAAAACTAACTTTTTAGGTCACAATACATTTTGGTTACACCTGGATGTACCACCCACTTTGAGGCCAAAAATTCCCGTATGAGCTCCTATCTCATACTCATAGGTACAAAAACCTGATTCCTAACATAAATGATCTCATCCTCATCTATTCTATAATAAAAAGGTGAATCCCCACCTTCAAGGATTTATATCAAGGTAAAACACTCTGGATCCTCATATTTCATATCTCTAATCTGGCTCAAGAGTGTAGAATCCATTGAAACTAATATAAGAGTCATTTTCTCAGGATTCTTATGAACTACCACATTCATTTAAACTATTAGAATCATCATATTCCACTCATCACTAGACTCCTAAACCACATGAGTCTAATTTTTCCAACTCAAAGCATCAAGCACACCGTTTCCTTTCCCAGTCATATATGCTAGGTCAAAATCAAAATAATTCATATAATCAACCCATCTCTACTACCAGAGATTCAAATATCACTATGAGAAGCTCTACCTTAATCTCTTGTGATCAGTAAACACTATAAAATTATTTTCCAATAGATAATGTCATAAAGACTTTAAGGTATAAACCACTACTACCAACTCAAGGTCATGCATAGGTTAGTTCTATCCATGTGGCCTAAACTGATAAGATCCATATTCCATGACTCAATCTTCCTACATTAGCACTACTCTAAGTCTAACCCCAGAAGCATCACAATACACTGTGTACTCATCACTTGGATCAGGTAGGATTAAGATAAGTTCTGATGTCAAATGCTTCTTCAACTCCTAAAAGGACTTGTCACATGATTCTGACCAATCAAACTTTATCCCCTTTTTGGTCAAGTCCAAAAGTGGTGATACTAATTTTGAAAATTCCTGGATGAATCTTTGATAATATCCAACTAACCTCAGAAAGCTATGGATATTGAAAACATTCTTGGGATTCTCCCAAGAGACCACTTCCCTAACCTTCTCCAGATCTATATAAAAACCTTCCTATGAGATGATTTGTCCTAATAAGTGCACCTTATCGATCCAAAAATAGCAATTAGATAGCTTGTTTTATAGCTGAGGCTCTCTTAGTGCACTCAGGATGATGTTAAGTTGTTGGGAAAGATCGTCATGAGTCTTGGAGTACACTAAGATTTCATCAAAAAATACATCAAAAAACTGATCTAGGTATGAGTGGAAGATTTTGTTCATGAAGTCCATAAACACTACTGGTGCATTCATCAACCTATAAAACGTTAAGACGAACTCATATAGGCCATACCTACTTCTGAAAGCAGTCCCCGATATATCATAAGTCCAAACTCTCAGCTGATGACACCCCGATCTCAAGTCGATCTTCAAAAACACACAATCTCCCCTCAAATGGTCAAATAGAATTTCAATACATGGAAGAGGATACTAGTTCTTCAGTGTCATCCAATTAAACTTCTGTTAATCAATACACACATGTAGAGTTCTGCTGAACTTCTTAAAAAATAGTACTGGAGAACCCCAAGGTGACATACTTGGTCAGATAAACCTCTTATCCTACAACTCCTCTAGTTGAGTCTCGATATCTTGAATCTTTTTCGGTGCCATTCTATATGGTGGATTAGAAATTTGATCAGTCACAAACATGAGCTCAATAATGAATTCCACATCTCTCTATGGTGGAATCCCTGAGAAGTATTCAGCAAAAACATCCTGAAACTATTCCACCACTAGTGGAAATATTCTTTGCTTCACAACATTGTCATCCAATAAAATACTAGCAACCAGGGCTGTGATATCTCCCATTTTCTGAGTAATTGGACCCACTTGGCCTGCCTAGATATCCCATTCTCCATAAAGAATATAGTTGTCACCCTTAGGAGTCATGGAAGTCACCATCCTCTAGTAATAATCAATGTGAGATTGGTATGATCATATCCAGTCCATACCCATAATTAGGTCTAATATTGACATATCTAGGATATAGAGATCCCATAGAAAATGATACACCCAACTTCAAGAGAACATACCTTGCACATACAGATGTCTTGAGACCATACTCCTAATGGTGTATCTATAGTAATAAACCCAATCCCCAAATCCACCACCAGGCTAAAAACAATAATAAGTTTTTCATATATAAAGGAATGAGAGGCAACAGTATCAAATAAGTCACTAGCTAAGATAGAAGCTACCAGAATAGTACCTCTTATTGTTGACGATCCAACCTCATCATCGATAAGAGTAGTCTGTACTATATGTATTTATCATTCCCATATTCCCTGTGATGTAGTGTAACTCCCCTGAGCTGCATCAATCTACTGATATAGTTGTTGTTTCCAAGAAGCACCATATCCACCACCTCTACTTCCTCATCCAATAGAACTCCAGTTTCCAAGCTGATATATTGCATAAGATCTCCTTCCAATAACCTAGTTTAGTCTAGCTCCTCCATCACTAACTGACTATCTTGGGTTCCTATAGAACCTCTGTAGATTCCCCATCTTTCCATAGGCTCAACACTCCACTGGTATTCAGGGATAATGTCTATGAAAGTTTCCCAGCTTACCACACTGGTGGAAAATCACTTGGGTAAGATCCTAAGTGATTGATCCCCCTAAATGGTCAATCCACTTCCCACTTCTCTAGCTAAGGTTAGCATAATGAAAATTTATGATATCAAAATACGTACCTCTAAATCATCAAAAATAAACCACCCATTCACTGCTGGAATCCTCCTTTAGGTTCCCCTCCAAGATGAGAACCTGATTCACCACTTCTGAAAACTTATTCAGATTAAAGATATTCACCTAGGACTTAATTTCACACTTAATTCCATATTGAAATTGTTTTTCTAAAGTATCCTCATCTGACACCAAAATTGAATCAATGTGTTGCAAATTTGTAAAGAGTCTAGCATAGTCCATCATGGACATACTCCCCTGAGTCAAATGTATAAAATCTTATACTCATTCCTATCTTAGCATTTCTGGGTAAAATTGATATAGAAACTTCTTTAAAAATTCCTTCTACAACATAACATTATCCTGTATAGTTTGTGAATGAATGTCCCACCAGTTATTCACTGATCCTCATAACATATAAGTGGCCAACATGACCCTATTCTTAGCATGAGTATCCAAATGTTCATGTACCGTCTCAATGAACTCAACCCAGAACACATCTACCTCAGGTCCACCCTCTCTAGTAAAAGTAAAAGGGTGCTAATAATAAAAATCCCTAGTTAGGTCATAAATACTATTATCAACCCACCATAGGTCTCTTCCTATGAATTTCATGAAGCGAGATAAGTTCTTTTGGAACTTCTTCCCTGCTTTATCACTCGGAACTATCAGTTTATGAGGTTCTGCTGATGGTAAATCATCTCTATACATGTCATCCTTTCATCCTCTCAAAATGCATCATCATGGAGGCATAAAACTATAATTTCAAACACATGTCTTACAACTTTATCACATTACTAGGAATTTACATAAGGCTGTAACAAGTTATTTTCCCCAAACCCCGCCACATGGTCAAAACTGAGGCATTCTCACTACCCTTAACAACCATGCACCTAGGTTATGGTTAACAAGTGTAAACACATCTCATATTCAATCTTCTCATTTAGACACCCATTTATTCTCATAATTTCATAGTTTTACCACTTATGATTTCATATTAGGCACCATTTTCAATTCAATTTCACAATCCAAGAAAACAGTTCAAGTTAAAAAACATACTATAAACCCATTTTCTCATGAATGTCTAAAATGATGCATGTCACAAAATAATCCTAAGTGCCTAGAATGATGCATGATAACTCAACTATCATTCCATTCTAGTCCATGAGTTAGATCTCGAAAAATGTCAACATTAATAATCACAACACATAATAAGTGCATCACCCAAGGTGAAAAAATAGTCAACTGCAAAAGAAAATAGAAATGACATCAATACCACCATGGGTACTTGGGGCTTCCCCAATACATGGGTTTTAAATCCCATTCACAATCTCATTACCAAGGCCCAAATCTTCCAAGTCTCCTATCTACCTTTACCAAAAGGTAATATAAAATAAAAATAAAAGAAAACCGGGCTTTGATACAACTTTGTAACATCCCGACCTGAATGCCACACACCAGTGCCCCGATCTTGTCGTTCACATGACCCGAGGTGTGCCTCCCCGTATGACAGAGGTTTTTGAATAGAAGTAAAGGTCTAATAAGTCGATCATGGGGATATTATGCCCTCTTTTATCAGAGTAATACACTAGTAGAAATAATATACAATAGAGGAAGCATATATAACCTTAAACAATGCCATATATTAATACAATCAAAGAAGAAAATAAAATATTTGAACTAAAATAGAAAAAATTCCATGCTAATGTACATTTCAAGTATCTAAAATGAAAACTGAAAATAAAGACACTGATGACCCCCATGCGGGTCCCAAACCATATCCGGTTCCCTCATCCAATATCTCTCCACAAATCATTCATTTAACATAGGGCCTTCACCGTTAACGTATCCTGCAATAATAAAGTCTATTCTGGTACTGATCAGGAAAACTAAGTAGGGTGTGAGTACAACTCAGTAGGCCCTAACCAACTGTTTCTAAAACAATATCCAATCATTAAAAATTGAATGTTTTTGTATAATGAAATAATCACAATGCATAAGTAAATAATTATCAAATTATCAATTAATCTTTAGTAAACCACATAGGCCACCAGGTTTCCGAGAACACCCATACCTCAATACCTGCTTTAGCCCACACCAGGTCTAAACCAAGTTACATGTTCAATTCATAATTCATTATTATGGACACTTGGAACCATAATCCAATGCCACTATTTTGGGGACATAATGTCATGTCTAGCACCCCGTTTATCAACCGTGAATATATATATATATATATATCATTGGTGTAGAACATCATGTATAGAACCCTGATTCTCAATCATGCATATATTTCATTGGTAAATATAATCATGTCTAGAACCCCAATTTTCAATTAGGAATATATTTAATTGGTATAGATCATCAATTTTATCACCCCATTTATTAACCATGCATATATATCATTGGGGGTAGATCGTCATGTCTAGAACCCCATTTATCAAACATGTATATATATACCATAACATATCACAATATCACATACATCTCATTATCACATGTTTTCACATTATCACGTCAACTAATATTAAACAACATTAATCATCTTATCACAATTAAGCATCAAAACTTCCATTAATTAATTCATAAATTATTTAATAAAATTATATTAATTAATTAAACAATTAATTAGTATTATCTATTCTCTTAAATTAATTCAAAAATTAATTAATATTATCTTTTCCATTAATTAATTTACCAATTAATTAATCACATCTCTTATATTAACCAATTCAATAATTAATTAACCATTTCACCAAATCAAAATCTAATAATTAATTCACCAATTAATTATTCTTAATTTAAAATTAAAAATTTGATAATTAAATCAACAATTAATTATCCCCAATTTCCCAATTCAATACTTTGATAATTAATTCACCACTTAATTATCCCTATTCCACAATTTCCATTATTAAATCAAATACTCAATTCCTCAATTAATTAATCAACCACTTTAATTAATTCAATTTGGAATTACAATCACTAAATGAACTCTAGAAATTCTACAATCACATAGACATAGTTTATAATAAGACTATTATATTTTAATAATATACCACGTACCTCGATTCATTGGTGAATGATCTCCCAACGGAAATCCCCAAAATCAAAAAGCACGACGACATAGGTCGGGATCTGAATCTGAAACCCTAAATCAATATTAATGAAAACAAGATCTCTTAATTATTTATATAGATATAGATATACCAAAAGAGAAGATAACTTCCCACAAAAATAATGATAGAAATAAGGATGATGAATAAGAATGAAATGGGATATGATCCACTTATCGAGAGGGGATAATATCTTCGATCCAATATTTTAATAGAAAATAACTGAGGTTTGAAGACCTTGGAATCCATCTAGAAATATCAGAAATCATAAAAAATCTTAAGGGTCTGAGTTTGGGTTGAAATGGGTGAGTTTTGGGGTTTGGGGGAATTAAAAAATAATTTTAGGGCCACTTTAAAATCATGCATGGTTTCCTAGGCATGGGAGCACGATTTTCCCAAACCGTGCACCTTAATAGTGTGCCTATTATTTTAGGGGTGTATGGTTACTCATTTTAGGGTAAATAGTTTCCAAAACATGTTCCAAACATACAAATACCCTCTGCCTAGGTTCACACATTAAGCTGGGCTAGGGCACACAATTTTCTCTAACTATACACCAACCGTGCACAACCCTTTTTTCTTCAATTTTTCTCAAAAATTCACCCAAACACACCCTAAGGTAAAATACAATTAAAAAGTACTCAACACAAGGGAAAAAAGTACCTATAAACACATATGATACATACCTAGAAAAGGACGGAATCTTATATAACACTAAAATTTTTCAAGTGTAGAGTTATTGGACATTTCACTGAAAATTATCCAAAGTGGTTAGTTCACTCATTGAAAATATTTTTGGAGTGAAACTAGATATATAGTGAGAGCTATATAATCAAATTTTATTTTTTAATTATTATTTTTAATTAAAAAGTAAAATAAAATATAGCAATAAACATTATAGAATCTATAAGTTTTAAATGGTTTTAACTACAGAGTAGTTTTTAATTGGTTGCTGTGAATAATAGTATTTTCTAATTTAATAATTGAGCTAATGTTTTAATGAGAACTAAGTATAATTAAATATTAGATATGATAATTTATCTATAAAAATGGTTTAAAGAGTTGAAGGTTTGAAGGAAGTGGTAACAAACCCCTTATTACAAAATAAGGAAGAAGATGAATTAAAAAAAATGAAACAATTGGATCCCTAAATTTTATATCAAAGGGGAGTTCAATAGCTCTATATATGGCCTTTTAAATTAACATTCTTGGTGACATTTTTTGATGACACATTTTTAGATATAGTTCAGAAGATAATTTAATTTTATTATGGGGGGGGGTTTCCATAAATCCATATAGATTTAAGTGTTTCTAGATTATCTCAAAAATTTTATAGGGATGGGTTAATGAAAGAATTGAAAAAGAATTGAAAGGGGGAGAATATTGAAACGAAATACTGCATGTTGGATTTACTATTGATATTGTGGATTATTTTTTTTACTTTAATTTTTTATGTTTTATATTTTTGGATAATGAATAAGATGAATTATTGAATATATCATATGTACTATCAAAAATTTGTTGAAGATTTGGAAGTAGTTTAGTGAAATATCTATGTACGAGAGAGAATATATTTGGATTAGAGAAATAAAAATGATGGATTTGTTAAAGGGAAGAAGCTACAGTATGAAAGAACCCAGTAATGAAATATTCAAAATAAGTTACAAGAGGTGTGAATGAGTGAAGAAGGGATACATTTATTTTAGGCTTGATTATATGTTGCTTTAAGTGTGGATTTTTTTTAAAAACTATGAAGATATTTAAATAAGTTAAAGTGACAATGTATGGATGATTTTTATACCATTTACGATGGAATAAAATTTTCAAAAACTGATATAGTATTTAAATGAAGAATGAAATATATGTGTATGATTGAACAAGGGTTTTAACTTTCCATGTTTGACTGAATAAAAGTAACTAATGATGTAACATTGAACTGAAGATTCAACTAGTCATATACGACTAAATAAGTGATTTAATTGGTTATATATGATTGAGATAAAGATTTAACTAGACTTGTAAGATTGGAGTGAATGTTAAACAAGCTACGTATGAATAAATATTATGGAGTTGTAGAACATAAGTGAGATTTGGAGTTATGAAAAACTATGATAGCTAAATGGAAATTACATGAAGAATTTCAAACATCTCAAAGAAATTTTTATGGAAGATTTAAATTGAGAAACATGGAAATATTTAAGGACATCATTTACTAAGATTTAATAAGGTTTGAATGGTAAAGATATGTTTCCATAATTGAATTCTTGAAAGTATGAGATTTTTGGAAAGAATTTTAAATGAAAAATTTGGCTAGATTTTATAGAGATATTATTTATATATCTTTGAATATATTAATAAACTGGATAAAGAGGCTTTAAAAAATAGGAACAATACTCTAAGTCTTATATATACATAATTTTGGAAAATAAAAAGAGATTAAAATAATAAATAATTAAAATATATAATGAAAAATTAAAGAATATAAGAAGAGTTAGTGGATTATATCATTGATACATATAGTGAAAAAGAAATAATGGAAAGTAATTCTGTTTTTTAAACATATTTGGAGGAAACATTACTTTATAGAATACACTGTATATTAGTTCTCTTAATAAGGAACTATTATATTATGGATCTTGAATAAAGGAAGGTGAAAATATTGTGAAATCTTGTAAAAACAGCAAGATTAACCCTCATTATTCCACTGTTGATCATATCAAGCCTATCTTAAAGAATTAGTTAATTAATGAAAAAAAGAATAAATATTTTACAAATATCTTTATAAATGTAGTTACCAGAGATTAGATTAGTAAAATTTTATTGATTCATTATATATTGAGTCCAAGTATAGAAGAAATCAATTTTCATATTCTAATCTTGAAGACACTCTCATGTATATAAAATAGTTAAAGACCCACCTTAAAGTGGTGAGTAGAGAGAGTGGGAGAGGGAGTGTCCATTGGGTGAGCAGTGAGTAATTCCTAAACATATTATATATGTAATGATCCTTATATTGGATTTCCCTTATCTATATCTTATATCAACTTTTTTAATGAATATTGGTACATCGATATACTATCAGTTTCATGTTAATTGGATGTGGGCCATTTTGGTAAACTAAATAAAATCATTATAGCTTTGTTCTTATTATTTTAATTCATATAGATATGTGCATGGAAATAACTTACAAATTAAATTGGTTTTACTACTAACCCAATAACAAGACTTGGTTAAAGTTTATTGTTGAAAGAAAAAGTTATGTTCAAACCACATCCCCATTTCACCCCCTTGTAATGTCATTTATTGAATTTAGGCTGAAACAATCTTATAAAAAAATGAATATTTTATAAATTCAATAGTGATTAAACATTTCTAAAAAAAGTAATAAAATAACAGATACATGATTGAAATTTTAAACATATATATCAAAAAAATTAGTATCCAGTGATAACTAAAAAAATAAAATAAAATAAAATAATGTTTTATAACTCAAATAGAAAAAAAGATAAATTGAATAGTGTTTTTGGACATAAAAAATAAAAAGTTAAAAAAATTATTAATCAAATATTTTCTTTTTTAAAATTAAAATTAATATTTTTACACCCTAATAGGATAAGACAAACTAATAAATATTTGTTTTTTTATAAATTTGGAAATCGAGGGACCATCATTTGATGGTTACATGGTTTAAAAAAAGAAAGACTTCTCTCTCCCCAACCCTTAGTTCTTTCATCACCCCTAATGATACCTGGAATCATTTCAACAACCCTCAACCATTTCAACCCACTCTCCTCTCTTCCAACACTCCTCCAATTGACTCTCCCCTGCAGTCACTGATTGAATGTTTTTATCTTCCACCTATTATGCCAATACCATAACTTATTTTCATATCTCTTCCACCCACCACCCCAAAAGATATGTTTTTTCTGGATTTCTTTAGGGTTTTCATTTTAATTTAGTGAATATATTTTAAGATTTTATTATTAGTCATGGTTTTTGAGTTAGATAATTCATTTATTTTTTCTAAATGTTTCTTGATTTCATATTTATGGTTTGATTGTGTGTTTTTATTATGCATGTCTATTTCAAATTATTTAGTTTAATTTCCTTGTTATGATAATATATTAAATTTTAAATATTCTCTATTTTATTATTATAGGTTTCTTTTTTTCTAATTTATTTGTGTTGGTAATGTAAAGCTTCTTAAAGGAACTATATTTAACTTATCGGAAGGAGGAACTTTGGAAGTTTATCTTGGCCTTGTGGAGGGAGTGAAAACAACATAATAAACATGTTAGTATTGTTGTTGTAAGTTGGAAAACATATTATGGGTTGATAAATCTGGTCCATGTTCATCATATAGAGGCCCTAAACAATCCACTAATTGAAATTATTGAGTTGGTGGAAGCTAATGAAGAATGGATAGGTTAATGGACAGCTGCCAAATTTTTTTGGAATGGTGGTGAAACCTCTTTGACCAACTGATTAACTTTATAAAATATAAGTGGAAATTTAAGAAGATATATATCATTCGATTAATGTAATTTTACTAGATATTAATTTTAATCATTGAATCTTTTCTACAGTGATTTTATCCTTTCACTTTTGGTAATATAATGTTTGGAAATGTTCTCCCATGGATATAGGATAAAATTTCAAACCAAGTAAATATATGCGTGTCATATTTATATTTTCCTTTGTCTCTTTGAATACTTTTTGAGTTGTCTAATAGTGTGTGTGAAATAATCTAATTAGTTATAGTGATTAGGGTGAAATATATTTCCTACCTATAGTGATCTAAGATATGGGAAGTTTTGATATTCTGTAGCACAAAACCATCGATAGGTGTGATCTTCCAAAAAACAAAAGTTCAAAACATGTTTTAATTATTCATAGGTTATTATTCCCACAAATTAGTGTCAAATATTTATTATTCACACTTGGAAACTCAAGTAACATTTTAAGGTGACAAGGTTAAGATCTGCCAGTTCGAAGGAATTACCTATGGCTTCTAGAGGATATACATAAAAGACTATATAAACCATAAGGATCTAAAAATTATATTATAACTTATAAATCCCAAAAATAATAATAAAGGTGAATAGAAGAAGTTAGATAGAAAAAAACTTGGATTAGTGAGGATGTCGTTGGCACAAAATGTAGCCTTAAACATTCTGGATAAAAAGACTACAACTAAGACGATGGGGACACTCACAATAATGTATGAAAAATAGATTGAATTGAACAAGGTTCTTCTAATGTGAATGATATTTAGTACGTGGTTATCATAATGATTGTTTGTGATAGATCATATTAATTTTTTCATCATAATCCTGATTTATCTCAAAGTAGTGAAAGTGACTTTCATGGATGATTTATGGAAAATCTTACTACTCTCATATCTATTAGAATAATTATATAGGATGGTATGGTTACTATATTCTTCAAATCCTATGAAAGTAATGATATGGTGTTAAAATACATCCAATATTTTATCCTCAATGAGGAGATCTTGTGAAGAGAGGTCCAATTAGTTTCCAACAATGATCTAATTTCTAATAGAAGGGGACACTCACCTCAGAGAAGGAATCATCAATAAAAAAAAGATAAGTCTAGGGGAAGAGTTAAGGAAAATTTATTGGTCCAAGACTCACATACTATCATTTTTGGAAACATATAAATATTATGAGGAATTACAAAAATAACAAATAAGGTACTAGAAGGATATATTTTAGAAGTGAAAAACATATTAATACAATAAAAAAGGTAGAGTCCTACTAATGAACACCATAGTGTATTCATGGGTATTTGACTCTAGTTTATCCTTACACTTAATAGAAGATTATAGGTGCATGATTGAATATATATTTTAAATCTTTAAAAAAGTTTTTATGGATAATAATTAAGGTTGGGAAGGTATTGTAAATCGAGATGTGAATATTTTGATGAAGAATGAGTGATTATCATGATTCAAGAAAGTTAGACACATTATAGGTCTCTGAAATAATCTCATCTCATTAAGGAAACTAGATAATATAGGTTATAGAATGAAATTTCTCAATAGAGTTTTGAAAGTAACTAAAGCATCTATGTTTGTGGATTGAGGAATTAAGGAAGTGACTATTTATCTGACTATAAGTTATGATGGAAGTGTAATGAATGAAAATAAAACCTAAAAATATCTAGTGGTCTGAAATTTTAGTCTCAATCACCTTAGAGAGAAGAACATGAATGTTTTAATCAAGATGGGGATTATGAATCTTGGTCACAAAACTATCATAAGTTTTGAGAGTTTTTTTGGGAAATTAAAATTGGATTTATTTCAACTTGAATTTTAGGAGGTCCATAGCCTAAAAATAAGAGTTAATTTTCTCGAATTTATGTGGACTTGACCAATATAATATTAAAAATGTTCCCTTTACTTCATCCCATTTATTGATGATATGACTAGTAAGGTATTGATATACTTAATTAAGCATAATTTTGATGTTTTTAGTGATTTTTATAGTGGAAATAAATGGATGAATTGGAGAGTGACCAGAGGTTAAAATTACCAAGGTTAAAATTGACGGTGAATACAATGCAAGTAAATTTTAAAACTTATATTGGAATAAAGTATTAGACTCTATAGAATAGTATATAGAACTCCACAACAGAATAGATTGGTAGATAAAATGAATCAGACAATAACCAAGAAGGAAATATGCACCTGTGTGAACTCTAGAATTATTAATTCCATATGGGTGGAAGAAATTAACATGACAACATACATGGTAAAAAAAAATGTGATAACTACTTTGAAAAAAGTCTACTGAATGATATATGGTTTTCAAGGCACCATAAGTTATACACCTAAAAATATTTAAAAGATTAACTTATTCCCTGATCAATGAAAATGATAGATATAAATTGGAGGCTAAGTCTAAAGCCTATTTTCTTGTGGGATATGTGAGTAAAGATTTTGGTTTTAGAATATAGGATGATTACAAGAACACAATCATCAAAATTAAAAGCATTATATTTAATGAAAAGATTAAATGGAAGGATTAGAACTTGGATGAATCAGATGATGATGGAAAAAATAAAAATTTTGAAGTAGAAGTATATCTAGATGAAAACACTAGAAGATTAAAAGTTCTCGCGACTCCAGTCATCATCATAAGATCACAAACAATTCAACCAGTGAAGGATGTGCCAAAATTATCAAAGCCTACTAAAGCCTAAGGGAAAGTTCTAGAATTGTAGTTTTTAAAATTTAAGGAACATGAAATTATAGTATCAAAAATGGTAGCAACTCAAGTAGAATTGATAAGATCTTCTAGGGTCTAAATAATAGTCCAAAGGTATGGGGTCAATGTGTAATTTTTTACTTTTAATAAATTCTGGGGAACCTGAATTCCTAGAAGAGGTAGTGGTTCTTAGTGACATGAATCTATGAGAGTTATCCATGGTGAAATAAATTAAATAATTTATATTCAATAGAACTTTAATGTTGGTTAAATTACCAAAATGAAATAAAGAACTAGAGAAACAATTATTTTTTCTATTTAAAGGAAGAAGCTGACAGAGGTAGAAGATACAACGTATGTTTGGTGATGAAAGGATTCCAACAGAAGGAAGGAATCAATTAATTAGAAATATTTTCATCGGTACTTAAGAATACTACCATAAGGATGGTGCAAAGTCCTATTGTTATTGATTTTTTACACTCGAAGAATATGTATGTTAAGACTGCATTTCTTCATGGTGATATGGATGAATGGATATATATAAAGTATCCCATGTGGTTTTATAGCCATCAGAAGTAGGGCCATGTTTGTAAGTTGAATTAAATCCTATATGAATCGAAACAGGAACCATTCAGTGAAAACAAAAGTTTTATACTTTCATAAATAGGAAAGTTTTCATGAGATGAAACACTGATCAATTATTTTATTAGAAGTTATGGGATGATATGAATTATTTCATACTCTTTTCTATATGGATAATATATTACTTATTGGTCTAAAGAATTTATGGATTTATGAGTTGAATGGAAAATTATTTGAAATATTTAAAATAATGTATCTTGGATATGTTTAAAAAATATTGGGGTTCATAATAGAGGGGGATAAAAAAGTTCAATACACTATTATTATCCCAAAAAAGTAATAAATCTATAAAATAACTGAGAAATTTGGTTTAACCAGATGTAAATCTATCGTGAACCTAATTAAAGGAGACTCCAAGTTATCTAGAGGTACATCGAGAAAGTTTTAGATGCATCAATAATCATAATCTTGATGTACATGATGCTATGTATTTTACTATATATTTCCTTTGTAGTGGGAGTAATAATTTGGTTTATGTAAAACTATGGAAGGGATAATTGGGATGTCATAGAGTGGATCATTTGATTTTTGAATGGATTTAAAATACAATTTTTTTTGGTGTATATAATATTTTGAAAGGATATATTATTGTGAATTTTACTAGGAATTCAGACACACAAAAGAGAATTATTGGCTGTATGTTTACATTTTGTGGAACTGTAGTAATATGGATGTCTCAGTTACAAATTTTGGTTACATTGTCGATAATAGAAGAAGAATACATAGTATCTTGGAAAGATAAAAATAAATTAGTTTGGTTTATATGATTATTGAAGGATATTTGAAGTTCATTGAAAGGGGAAGTGCCATTTTTATATTGTCAGAGTGATATCCACCTTTCCCATGATATAAAATTTCATTTAAGAATGAAACACACTAACTTGAGCTTCCATTTCAACAGAAATATACTAGGAGACAAGGTGTTTGAGCTGTGGAATATTGTAGGGATGAAAAATTAGATTGATATATTCTTGAAGGTTTTAGTATTTGAAATTATGAGATAACACCGTGCCTCAGCAGGGCTCAGATGAATGGAATAGTATTGATAAAGCTACATATATTGAGTAAGAGTATGAGTTTTTTCCTAAGGGTCGAAGAATTCTGTCGATATCTCTTATATAAATATTCTAGTGGGAGATTATTGGGAATATAAAGATTCTTCAAGGAACCATATTTAACTTACAAGAAGGAGGAAGTTAGGAAGTTCATCTTGAACTTATGGATGTAGAAAAATAAATTTCTTCATCATACATGTATGGTTTCCATAAGTTAAGAAACTTCCAATGGGTTGAGTAGGATGGTTCATGTTCATTAGATGGAGGTTGTGAACTGTCCACTGAATGAAATGTTTGAGGTGGTGAAATTAACTATAGAATGGTGAGGTCAATCCATTGAAGAACAAAAATTTCCGATGGCGGTGACCTGTTTGACCAGCTGATTATATCTATAAAAAGGAAGAGAGAAAAGTTGCTGATATTTATCATTCAATAAATGTAGTTATACTTGAGATTAAGTCTAATAATTGGATCTTAAGCTAAAATAATATTTATCCTTACACTTCCATTAATATAAGGTCTATAACTGTTCTCCCATTGATGTAGGATGAAATTCTAAACCACATAAATCTTTGTGGATCCTATTTATATTTTCATTTATATCTCTAAATGCTTTGTGAGTATTCCAAAAGTGTGTGTGTAATGTGTGAGCTAGTGGTGATTATTAGGGTATAATAGTATTCCTATTTTTTGATGCTCTAATACATAGGATGTTTTAGTTTTCCACAACACAGAATCATTGGTGAGTGTGATCTTATGGAGAATGAAAGTTCTAAACTTCCATTAATCATGTGATGGTATCACTTCCCAACAATATATACAATTATCTAAAAAAATTATTATTAGATTTAATTCATGTTGTATTTTTCTAATTAATGTTTAGTTATCTATTTTTAATAAATAAATTATTTAATTAAATACAAACAATATCCGTTATATCAAATTAATTGGTTTTATTTTTTAGTTTTATTACTTTTTTAATGTTGATTTTTGATATTTTATTTGTGTTTCATATTTTTTTAAATCATTATAATTGATGTGTTGATTATTTTGTTGTATAAGTTCATGATTGTTTTGTGTATGATGTTAGAACAACACATGGTATATTAAATATAATATTTTAGGAATATAAGAATAATAATGACTTGAATGTTTCCATTTATAAATTTATGTTTCTAAAATTTATTATGTAAACTACTAAATTTATGATTTGTTTGGTTTTATTTATGACAACTATTTTATTTATTATAAGTATAAAAAAGAATTAAATCATTATAATCATGAAATAACACTTTTAGGATATTTTTATGGTTTTACATTTTTTATTATTTTACAATATAATTAAAAATAAATAAATTTCTTTGTTAAACTAAAATAACAACTATAATATAATTTATTTCATAATAATAAAAGTTGCAGGTTTTTTATGATAAGTGAAATAAATTAATATATATTTTTATTATTTTATTTATATAATAAACATACTTTCTTATATATTGTTGTAATGTTTCTAAGTATTATCATGTATGTATATTTTTTATTGGTTTAATTGATTAGACTCTCAATTTAATAAGTATTGTTCATATATAATAATTATTTATTATTATACAAGTGCATAAATGTATAAAATTTGGTTTTATCTTCAAGATGGATTTTCTATAGAAATTGTAATGGGATTATGTAGTTTATTGATTTCAATAGTGTATTTGAAAGTGAGTTAGTTTTTTTTGCAGAAAATATAAAAAATATATATTTTAAATAAAATAGCTTGGGAGAACATTTGTTTCAAAATGAGTTTTTGTAAAACCATGACCATTGGACACATTATGAGGAAGAGTATGTATTTTTTTATCAAGAAAAAAATATTTATATGGAAGTCGATTCGACAATAATTGATTTTATGAATATAATTCTTAATGACATGATATACTAGTTTCATTTTAAAGTGAGTAATGTTAAGAATGATGTTTTTAGAGGGATTAATCCCTATTATAGAGTTGATAGATAATAATTGAAGCTATTTAAAATTATTGATGGTGTGTTTACTAAATTACATCCTAGATATATAGGATTTAATAAATTAAAATTTATCATGGAAATTTTATAATTAAAGACTAAGAATCGGTGGACAAAAAAATCATTTGATATGTTATTAAAATTATTTTAGAATGCACTCTTTGTTAGAGTGAACATTCTGGAGTTGCACTATCATGTCTGGAAGTTAACCGAGAACATAAGTTTCATATATGAGACCATTGATATGTGTCTAGAAAATTACATATTTTTTTATAAAAGATAATGAGCTTCATGTAATAACCCTATCTCAGTTGCTGATCAAAAGCCCAAACCAAATAATTACATAACCACAATTATGCCTTACCATATACCAGTGGTTGCTAAACATAGGTGGGGGATGGATAATATCTCATGGGGAGACTATACCATTAGTATCATGAAATAAAATAACATATAAATGACAAATAAATCCATAACCTAGTATAACATGAAGTTATAGTGGAAAGTATACTATGATAAACAAAAAATACCCATGCTATAACTAAATGAAACCCATAGAGATCAAATAGTCATACATCCCCAAAATAAATCATCTAATGGGACAATAATATATAGTGTATAAGAAAAAATATAAAATAAACAACAAGGGGATAATTCCACCAGTCCTTGATCTAGCTTCAAAATAATCTCCACATCCCAATTGAGCTCCTCTATTTTTCTTACCTACGATAGGGCTCATTCTCTAAGATGTGTGTCAAATATAAGGTATATACACCCATTAAGGTATAGATCACAAATTATTCCCATCATAATAAATAAATATATGTGAATTCATGTACTATATGAAATAAAAGTGGTAAAAAAGCATATATATACACAAATTTTACCAATGGGTGCTCAGGAAACCACTCCAATTTTTGACCCATAACCACTTCAACCAATTCCAGAATTTGGGATAATATCTCCCATGGTATGTCATATATCATACAAATAATGGGTTGGTTACTCATCTTACCATGAGATCATATCATTTCAAGACCCTAGGCTATCATAATGTCAAACTAGTCTATACATAGGTGTATCACATACTAGGTTAGCATACCACCCACCTTGTCTATGTTTATTAATGTCAATGATAATTTTTCATCACACCCAAATCACTCATAATGTGTGATAATTCTAAATTTTAAATAAACCTAACATGATCCTAATTTGTAAGGATGTTGGGTTGGTACCACACCTAAATAGATCATAATTATGTGGTCTCTAGGGTGGAAATTCACCCAACCTACTCATGATAAATAGATACTAGGCTAGTATATCTATCTACCCATTTACTCATAGAATAATTAGACTAATATCTAGTCAAATAACCCATCTAGGAAATAATAAGTAGTAACATTGGTTGGTAACATGCCCAGTCTAGGGGACAACAGATATAACCATTGGATGAAAACTTTCCAAATCCAAAGAGTAATATTACAGATCACTGCATGTAAAAAATGACCAGTATAGGTTATCCTTTATATGTCATTGAAAACATCTTAATTTATATCACCCTATTAAATATTTAATATTAGTACTGACATGTTCATCCATACATTGGGTTAATCAGGAATCATATAAAAACAAATCATTAGGTAAAATCATCACAATCATAATCAAATTAATGAGAGATGCTTACCAAATCCTAGACCTTGATTAAAATATCATCACAACTTATATAGAACACATTTATACATATCAATATATTATCCCTAGGCTAATATAATTTCCAAAACATAAATTTTGATAATCCCTATATACCTATCATAGGGATTGACCATCCTAGTATCACCCACATTTCTAAAAAACATAATACTCATTGGGGATAAAACCCTTGGGATATAATTCAAAAATCTCTTACTTTGTTTATGGAGTACACCTATCATAATCATTGACATTGAAATATTCCCCTTGGTAGTTTAATATACATAACTGTGCCAAATTACACTTAGAATATACCAATAATTTATTTCTATCTCATTAGTCACCTCTCATGTGGTGAATTATCCATAAATATCCTTTACAACTCATAAAATTATCTAAATCCAATACAAACTGATCATTGGGTAGTCAATTCACTATTCCACCTTAGTAAAACTCCCTCTTTAATCCAGTGTTGACCTACAAGGAAATTTTTAGTCAGTAAAATTCATACTCATGGGTTAAACCTATTAGGTAACTCAAATCTCATAAGGTTTCCCAAATAACCACACACAAGTTTTACCTCTATCCTATCATTCTAGGGGAATATCATACACCTTTATATAAGACCTTTATAGGTCACTCAAGCCTTTAATCTAAATTTTACACCTTTTATGGGTTCTAATTTCATTCTATCAAATACCCCCATATGAAATATATCCATAAATTACCATATGATCAAGGATTAATAGTAATAGGATCTCTAACAAACCTATTAGACATCACTTGTCTCAAAACATATAGGAACCCAATCTAATCTTAATCAGGTCCACTTTTACCTCTTCACCTCCTAGCATATCACATAACATATGAAATATTGGACTAGTGTAGCCCAATCCTTGGATAAAGTTGGACCAATCACCAATGGACCATATTTTACACGATACCACAACTTTAGAAGTATAAACTTGGTTGAAATAGAACTGTAGTTTCTTGGAATTTAGTGGTGGAGGTACTACTAACAAATAGACCCATAAAGAATCCCATTTTCCCCACAGGCACATGTTATCCCCTATATGGGGCCCAACCACAAGCCTAAATGGGTCATCAGACTAATGAATGTCTCCATAGGCCAACACATGCTATTTATAGTGTAATTTTACTCACTTTAAAACCTTGGGAAACTTCTCAGAAGGTCAACCATTTTGACCAGTACTCTAAACCAAACACACTTAGCTGCAGGTTTCTAATCAAGTAGGATCCTAAAAATAAAGGCTCACCTTATTAACATGGGTAGTAACATTTATACTTTTAACCCTTTAATATTCTAGGGTTTAAATTCAAACCAATTTAGATCACAATGTCCCCATTGTAGACCTTAAATCTCATCTAAGGTAGTTACACCATACTTTCAGCTGGGTTCATGCTCTAATACATACTATAGTGACCCATGATTTTCATGTATAGTTATTACATCTTATTAGATGAATTTTCATTACATAACATAATGAACCATGATAGAATCGAATATTTATAGTATCTTTGGAATCTTGGATACATAAATAATTAGTTCATAAGTGAACTATATTATCTCAACTAATATATTTCAGCCTTTTCAATCATATCGTACTAGATTCCTTTATTCATAACACGGGGAAAGGAAACAAATGAAAGGGTGAGATTTGATGCTCAGTAAGAGTAAGAAAGAGAGATATCAATGATCAATAAAATATAACATGGACATATAGATATGGTAATACAATCCAAACATTTTAAAATCATACCATTCATATCATAGATCCTAACCATGAGTCATGGTATAAATCTTGATAGATCATAAGACATGAATCATAAAGGAATCAAAGAACATGATCCATGAGAGCATAAAAAAGGACAAATACATAGATTTGTGGCATAAAAATAACTATATAAAATAATTTACTTGTTAGTCAAGGATTACTTTTGAGATTATCATAGTGGATTACATTAGTTCCATAAACCATCATAGTAGTCAAGGTTTTCTCTCAAGACTATCATAGTATATAAATTCTCTTACTGATATGGTTTCAATCCCCATTCTAATACTATTTATCTCATGAGAAATCCATCTTTACACAATGAATTGAAGGTATATATAATTCTGGGAGCACCCATAATATAATTAAAACCATACATATGTGTTCTATAAGATCATAAAACATTCATCAAATCATCATCACATAACGTGTGGAAGGAAATAAGTTTCATAAACATAATGACATTATAACCATAAAACATCTAGAGAAAGAATAAGGACGGTATCATTGGATCATAACCCCACTAAATATTAGGAAACTTCAAAGGATTTCAACTTATATAGAAAATTATTTAAAAGATAACTTGGAACATTTCTTGAAAAAAATACCCCTTTTTTACTTTGAAATCATTAAGTAAAAATATAAAATTTCCAAAAATATTAAATAAAACATTTTATTGGAAAATAAAATTGTTAACTTTTAAAGGAATTTTCAAATCATTGATCAATCATGATAATGAGAAATTACATTCTTTCCAAATATGTTAAATCAATGATTCCTTTCACATTTTTGATAAAAAGTCAAAAATACCTCATTCAGAAAATGAAAAAAAAGATTCATTTTAAAACATTTTTAAAAAATGTAAACATGAGTAAAATAGAATTTTAAAATTATTTTATAATATTAAAATCATTCTTTGAATTTTCTTTACAAAACATGATCATGGAAGAGAAAAGCTTTTCAACCGAAGAGGGAAATAAATTTGATTTTCCTTAAAAACATTACTCCATTATATTGAGTACACGAAGAGAGTAAAAAAAGGAAAACATGTATTATCAATAAATAACCATAGTATAATAATATTCATGAGTTTATTGAGAGGTATATTATAATATTTCATCATAAAAAAGATAATCATAAACAATCCTGATAAATAATGATATTGTAACATAAAACCCTTACCACTTCAGTAACTTTTAAATCATAATATCCATGAAAGAAATAAACTTATATGGATATTTATATCAAATAATTTTAATTATAATAACCATAAAAAACATTTAAGGTCATTATATACACCACATAATAGAAAAAAGTGGTGAATATGGCACGTGTCTCACAAAAGTAAAAGTGAGACAAAAATCTATTAACTCATTTTCCACTTGCTTAAAAAGTAATATAACCTATTATATAATAAATATAGGTTTATTATAAATAAATTATATAATTATACTCATATATATAATACCATATATGATTTATTTATAACCTTTTACCACCCATTTATTAATAATTTTTATTAAAACCATTAATATGGGTGATAACTGCTTCATTTTTCATGTAAGTTTTAGTTCATTTGTTTTGGTCCTTGTAATTTGATCATGGTTCCCTAATATAAATTTTTTAATAGTAAAATAAATATCATATATATTAATTATATAAATATTATATTTATCATTAAAAGGTATATACATAAAAATTAATTACATCATTCATAGAGATAGTAAGCGTTATGTACACATGAATGTTGTTTTCATTTTTTGATGGATGGAAGGAAATAAAGGTAAATAATAATTAATATTTATAGAATAATAATTATATCATATATATATATTATATATTCATTAAATATATTATTAGTACCATCCATGTAATGAATAAATGAAAAACGAATCACATCACTTCATGGAGGTGGTAATCTACACGCACACACGAGCAACATTATCGTTTTCAAAAGGATTGGAAGGTATTAAGGTTGAGGTGATATTATAATTTTAGAAGTATAAATATGTCAGAAATTTCATATATATATATTTACATTAAATCCATCATTATATTCAGCTATGAGAGGCAGTGAGGGATAATGAATTACATCGGGTTGTGAGGCGGTAGTCCGCCGTATACAAGTTTGACTATTTAGTTTCCCATTTGACTGAAGAGGAGATAAATATAAGTTATTACATAAATATAATAACATATTAATATATGTTAGATACTAATTTTTTTTATATTTCAATTATTAAGACATAATTGAAGGTGGTATAAGAAGAAGTAAAAAAGAAAGAGCTGGGTGATGAAAATTAACTTCTCTTCGAAAAGTCTCATTTGGATATCTTATAAGGATAGTAGGGTTGGTCTTTTAAGAATAAATGAAGATATAAAACATATATAAGGATTTTTTGGAGATAATATTTTAATTATTGGTTAAGATAAAGAGATTAATAGGTGCGAATAAGTGAGTGGACATGGTTCTTTTTTATAATTGAGGTGAGTGGAACGCTTGTAATTTTTCAAAGTTTTAAAATAATGTATAGTCACATTATTGAAAAAATGGATCCAAAATAGATAATATTATTAGGTTATAAGGTTAAATTAAAACATAAAATGGGGTTTAATATAGTTTTTAGGTCATTTAAACCCTTATCTTTATAGATTAACCTCTAAAAAACCTATTTTTAATTTAACTATAATAATACTTTTTTACGATTTTTACGACTCATTATAAAAATATTTAAGTTGAAATTATTAAATAATATTAACTATGGAAATAAAAAATATTTATTACATTTTATCAAATTAAATTCATATAATTTGAAGAATTTAATTTAAAATTAAACCCACAAATGTGATGAAAAGTGGTTTTCTAAAGAAGAAGTTTTCTTAAGCATAAAAAGTTTTTATATAAAAATTCAGTATAAAATTGATTACAATGAATTAAATTGGAATAATAATAATATAATTAAACTAATTATAATTTTAAAACAATTTTAAAACAAAATTTAACTTTTTTAATTCTTTAAATAAAAGGAAATGTTTTAATAAAAATTAGTACTTTGTTCACTATTCATCAAAAAATTAATCTTTTCTGAAAATTATAAAAATATCACTTTAAGATAATTTTTTACTTTTCATTTCAAAAATTAATTTCATTTTTTAAAATAAATTTTCTAAATTTTTTGAAAATTATTTTTAAATTAATGGTGAAATGTGTGACAAAACCACTTTTTAGAAAAATGCAGTTTTTAGAATAAAACTGGATTTATTATTATCCCATGCCTAGAAAAAAATTAGATGAATGATAAAAAAATTGATTAAATATATAATATTTAAATTTAATTAAAATAATTCACTAATAGTTATTAATTTTATTTATTATGATAAAAACATATTGCACACATCAAAATAATTTTTAAGAAAAACATTGCTTTTAATTTAATTTTTTTTATTTTCATTTAAAATCAATTGATAACCAATGGATTTATTTTATACATGTGTAAACCATATAGTTTTTTATAATTTAGTTAGTCCTGTTAATTCCAGAAAATTTAATGGCTAGGTTATAATGGTACACTATATTATGATTCTTTTATATTCGGGGTTGTGTGCATCACAAGATATTAAAGAGATTAAAATTATTTTAAAATAAGTATATCATAAAATATCAGTGTGTTACATTCTAAACCCCTTAAAATTAATTTCACCCTCTAAATTACATGACTCTAATACAAATAAATCAGAATATATCTACCTAATCACATCCTCGGGTTCCCATGTAGCATCTTTGAATTTTTAATTTCTCCAGAAAACTTTAACTAGGTGAGTAGTGTTGTTCTATAGCGCTTTATCTATATGATCCAAGATTTATACTACTTTTTCTTCACATTAAATATCATTCTATAGTTGTATAACCTCCAAGTTTAGTATATGTGATAAATCAGGTATGTACTTCCTCAGGAGAGATAGATATAATACATCATGAACTTGAGTGAGTTTCAGAGGAAGTTCCAAGCGATAAGACACCATCCCTACTTGATCAAGAATATCAAAAGGTACAATATATGCAGAGATCATATTTCCATTATTTCTAAATATCATAACATTATTCCATAGTGAAATTTATAGAAAAAATTTCTCACCAACTTCAAATTCTATATCATGCCAATGAATGCTAGTATAAATTTTTTATTGACTATGAGATGCCTTGATGTGTTGTTGAATGAATTTGACTTTAAATTTAATTTCATTAGCTATATTAGTTCATAATAGATTTTTTTCTCCAAATTCATCCCAAAACTTTGTATTTCTATAATTCTTTCCATATAGGGATTCTTAAGGAGCCACCCTAATGCTCGAGTTAAATCTATTGTTATAATAGAACTCAACAAGTGGAAGGTGTTGATCCCAACCACCATTGAAATACATATAATAAGAACTCAAAATATACTTAAGGATTTGAATATTTATTTCTGATTGAACATATGCATGAGGATGATAAGTAATAAAAAAGCTCAACTCTATATCCAAATCCTGCTGAATACTTTAGCATAACTTTGAGGTAAACATAGGATATTTAATAGATACAATATAATGTGGCACTCCATGAAACCTTACTACTTAATTAATATAAATTATGGAAATATGATCAAGATAGAATTATTATCTGATGGTAAGGAAGTGTGTTGATTTCATAAGGTGATCAGTTGCAACCCAAATGGAATTGTATCCCTTATATGTTTTGGGGATTTTGATATCAAAATCCATAGTGATGTTTTCCCATTTCCATTCTAGTATGAGTAATAGTTGTAACATACCCTTAGGATTTTTCTCCTATAATTAAATTACTGGAATTACAAGAACTGAGATACATACTCATAAATATCTCCCTTCACACTATCCTACTATAAATACTCTTTCTAATCTCTATACATCTTTTTTTACTTCCAGGATGAATAGAGAATGATGAACTATGAGCCTCATCCAATAGCTCCTTATTAAAATATCACATGGATGAAACGCATATATGGTTTTAAAAACTTATCATTTCATCACAATCAATGTTGAACTAAAAATATTTATCACCTTCTTTTTCAGTTCTACATATTCCTTTTTCACCTCTTTAATCTTCACATGGATAGATAGTTGAACACTCATTTGAGAAAGATAATATTCTCCTCCTTACATCAATATTTCCATATGAACAATTTAAAAATACATAAATATTAGATAGTTTGTTACCCAAATCATAGATAAGCTCTCATGATCCTTTTGAATCAATGTATCAGGAACCATATCCTCTTTCCCAGGGTGGTAATTCATTGAGAAATCATAATCTTTAATAAGCTCCAACCATCTTATTTGGAACATATTCAATTATTTCTATATTAAAATGTACTTTGAACTTTTATGATCATTATATATATCACATATTTATCCACAAAGATAACGAATCCATATATTTAAGGCATAAATTATCTTAGATAACTCTAAATCATGAGTTGGGTAAATTTTTCACGAATATTCAATTTTTATGAGGCATAATCTATAACAATATCATTCTTCCTAAGAACACACCACAATCCCTTCATCAATATAACCCTATTGATTACAATCACTTCTCCACTATATATTATTATAATAATAGGTGAACTTACTAGCCTTATATTTAGTTCCTTGCAATTCTCCTCACATTCATCAGTCCAAAGGAACTTGGTTCCCTTCAGAGTTAACTTGGTGAGTGGATTAGATAACCATGAGAAATTCTTCACAAAAAATTGATATTATCTAGCCAAACTAATAAAAATAATAATATCAGTCACAATGTTTGGTCTAGGACAGTATTCAATAACTTCCATATTTGATGGATCCACTGATATACCCTTTCTTGAGATTATATGACCTAAAAATGACACTTCTTATATCCAAATTTAACACTTTGTAAACTTTGAATACAACTTATCCTTTATTCGAGTCTTTAATAAAATTATAAAATAATATTCATGCTACTCCTTTATCTATGAAAATATAATAATATCATCTATGAATATTACCACAAAATAATCAAGGGTATATTTAAAAACTATATTCATTAAATCCATGAAGATAAAAGGGGAATTAGTAAGACCAATAGAATCACTATATATTCATAATGTCCATACCTTGTATGGAATGTTCTCTTGGGTATATAATCCTTATTGAACCTCAATTTATGCTATTTATGATGAAGATCAATATTATAAAAATATTTATATCTACAAGTTTATCAAACAAGTCATCAATATAGGGTATACAATACTTGTTCTTGATAGTGATCATGTTAAGTTTTTGATAATCAATGTAGAGTCACATTGATCCATCATTATTTTTAACAAAAAAACTAGTACACCCCAATGTTACACACTTGAATGAATAAATCCCTTGTCAAGATTCTCCAAGAGTTTCTTATTCAATTACTACAACTCAATCAGGGTCATTCTATATGGAGTCATTTAAATAGGTGTAGCACCTAATATTAGTTCTATTGTGAACTCAACATCATGATTTAGTGTAAGAATAGGAAAATATTCCCGAAATACACCAAAAAACACCCACACAATAGTAATATCATCAATTATTATTTTATATCTAACCATATTAGATAAACCCCCCTTTTGAATAGGAATCAATACCCATAAAATGGATTTTATTTCCATCAGAAGTTCATATTTATCATTACGCTGATAGAATAACATAGTTTGTTTTGGAATATCATATACAACTTCTATTCCCTGATTATTTATATGGGATTCATGTAGAAAAATACAATGCATGCATAAGATAACATAAAATTCAATTAGAGATAGAATTCTAATATTCATAGGAAGAAAATTTCTACAAACTTCAACCAGAGAGTAATCATAGACTTGGGATATAATCATCATACCATTAGGGGTTTCAATGCTAATTCAATATGTAATAATTGAGGTGGTATTGTGATACCCTTAGAAAATTATTCAAATATAAAAGTTTATATGCATCCAGAATGAAATAATACACTAGTAGTTCTAGAGTGGATACCAAGTGTATCTTTCACTATATCATCTTGTCCCTCATAAGAAATAGTGATCTCATGATATTTCCCTTTATCTCTAGGATTAAGTCGTTATTGACAATAGATAATCTTCATTAAACATTAGTTTTGAGAATTGTTTAGTATAATTCCCATAATCCTTGAATTTGAAACACTAGAGTGTGGGTGGTGCATTTTATGGAGATTTATCTCTATTCGAATCACTAACTTACATTGTCCCATCACTTTGGCATTTATCCACTCAATGAACTTATTTTAAAAGCTCAAACAATTTACTAGTACCTTTAATAAAAATTCCTCTATGTTTACTTTCGCACTTAGAGCATGAAGGAAAACTAATCTTTTTCTCTCCATGGTTTTTAGATTCTCCTTTGAATTCCATATTTATATTCTTATCAAAACCATGATATTAATTGGAAACTACAATATCCATTTATACCTTGAAAGCACATCGATTTATTTCTTCATAGTTATTGATGTCCCTTTTGGATAATGCCCTTCTGAGACTTGGTTTTTAGCCACTAAAAAATTGATCAACATTAATTTCATGTTATATGATAATAACAAAAGCATACCACACAAGACCGGTAAAATTTTCCTTATAGGTATAAATAGATTCATCAACCTTATAATTTAGATCAAGGAATTATTTATCCATTTTCATATAGAGAATACGAGGAAAGTACACATTGAATTTTTTTTACCCTCATCCCAATACATGAAGTCAATTTCTTCCCATTGCCTCATATTCTTGATAGGAGTCCACCATTTTCTGATTTTCATTCCAAATGGTAGACAACCCAAATAACGTTTTTATGTTATGAACACCAGAGAATAGAAAATAACTTCTTAGTGGTATTGATCCATTTCTCAACAATGAGTATATCTAAAGAGGCACCAAAAGAAGGTGGAAATTTCCTCATAAAGTAATCAACATAATGTTTTCCCTCATTTTCTCATTTGGAAGTTCATCATGATTCATAGCTTGAGAAAGTATTTTAAGAATATCAATGAGATTTTTCTTTCCAGTTCCCATAACATTTGGTTTATTAAGAGGGAAATCATTGTATTTTCCATTAAACTCATAATTAATACTATTCCTTCAGGATCCATCCATTGACCAAAAAAATCATAGTGTGAGTAACAATAATCGTTGTGGGAAACAACATAGTCATAAAAAATCATTTATAAGATAAAAACTTAATTTAGATATATGAAAACTTAGGTTTAACCTAGGTTATTCATTGTAAACATCTATTCAAATACTTTATAATGGTATATAAGGAAAATTTGAATTAACCCAAGCATACCCCCTAAGAGTATAAAACTAGGTGTGCAGTAAGGGAACACTCACCGTTCACTAGAATGATGGATGATAAATACTCAACCAATTATTTTTGGGTGTTTTACCACTAGATTCATTTATGTAAAAACCATATTCACTTATAGTATCATGATTGGGATATTTTTCTACGAGAACTACACCCCTTTCTTTATCATAATATAGGATTTTATCCTATAATTATGATTATCTTAAGGGTTCTCACAAAAAATTTCTCATCTTAGTTTCTAAAGATTAACTAAACCTTTCTCTAATACCAACCAACAATTGGCCCCTACAGGCACTCCAGTTGTCCCACAGACACCTTTTCCCCCCTCTATGGGGCCCACCCATGTGCTCGAACGGGTTATCAAACTAATGAATTTTTCCACACACCACCAATGCTCTTTCTGGTGTGCATTTTTCCTCACCCTCACATGCCTCAAGAATCTTCTTAGGAGGTCACCCATCATAAACCCCACGCAAGGATAAATAATCTTAATTGTGGAGTTCAAATCAGGTAGAATCTAAAAAATAAAGGTTCACCATGTTGATATGGGTAGTAAAATTTAGCCTTTTAACCCTTTAACATTATTGGTTGTTGAGTTTACCCACATTTGGAGCATAATATCCTCATTGTGGGCCCTATATCTCAGCCCAGGTAGTGACACCACACTTCTGACTAGGTTACTTCTATGATACCAACTATAGTGACCCATAATTTTCATACATACTAATTACAATATTAGATGAATATTAATTATACAGTATAATGATCCATGCCACAATCATATAGGTCTAGTATTTTTGGAATCTTGGATAAATAAACAATTAGTTCTTAATTTAAATACATAATATTTCAATAATTTCTTCATATCTAGAACCCTTCATAGTTATATAATACATAATACATTTCTTTATAACTCATGAAAAGGAACTATATGAAATTGTGAGATATGATATTTAGTAAGGATAAACAAGGGAGTTATTAATTATCAATTTAATATAACATGAGGACAAGGGTATAATAATATGATCATGAAATTTTAAATCCATACCCTACATATCATAGATTATAATCACGAGTCATAGAATAAAGATCAACATATCATATAATATGAATAATTATGGAATAAATGAACATGATAAATGAGAGCATTAAATAGGAAAAATAAAAATATTTGTGGCATATAAATAATCATATAAAATCATTTCTTTACTATTTAATTCTTACTACTGAGATTATTATAATGGATTTTGTTCACTCTTCAAACCATTGTAGCAATCAAGGTTCACTCCCAGGACTACCATAGTGTATATAGTCCATTACTAACCCGAGTTCCATTTTCATTCCAATCTTATTTATCTCATGAGATATCCATATTTACCCAATGAATTTTAGGGATATATAATTCTAGTTCCACCCATCATATAACTAAAATCATACATATGTGTGCCAGAACGTCACAAAACATTCATCATATCATCATAACATAACCATTGGAAAGAAAGAGGTTTTATAAACATATTTCCATCATAATAATAAACCATCCAAATAAATAATAAGGATGGTATCAGGGGTTTATATACCCAATAAATATTTGGAAGCATTAAAGGATTAAATATTAGATAGAAAATGATTTTAAAATATCACTTCAAACATTTCTTGGAGAAAATACCATTTTTACATTGGAATCACTTATTTAAAATCTAAAAATATCCCAAATATTAAAGAAAACATTTTCAATGAAAATAAAATTGTAAAATTATAAATTATGCTTCAAATCATTCCACATTAATGATGGCGAGAAATTACATTTATGCCGTATATATTAAAACAAATATTCCTTTCACATTTTTGGTAAAAAGTCAAAAGCACCACACTTAGAAATTGATAATAAGAATAATTTTAAAACATGCTTTAAAAATTAAAACATGGTTAAAAATAAATTTTAAAAATAATTTTAGAATAATAAAAACATTCTTGAAAACATTTTTAGAAAATATGGACATAGAAGATAAAGGATTTTCAACTGAAGAGAGAAATAAAGTCGATTTTCCATAAAAATATTCTTTCAGTATATTGAGTACATAGAGAGAGGAAAATTAAATTAAAACACTTATTCTCAATAAATAACTATAGTATAAATAAATATATGATCTTATTTAGATTTATATCATAATATTTCATCACTATAAACTTGATCATAAATAATCCTAGTAAATAATGAGATTCTATCATAAAACCCTTACCACTTTGGTAAATTTTAAATCATAAGCCCCATGAATGAAATAAATGTAGACAAATATTTATATAATTTATTTTTTATAAAATAATTATAAAATACATTTATGTGAATTATATACCTTATATAATAGAAACAAGTGGTGAATATGACATGTGTCTCATAGAAGTAAAAGTGAGACAAAAAATCCCTTACCATGAGTTCCACTTTCTTTGAAAGCACTCTAAACTCCTATATAATAAATATATATTTATTATAAATCTATTAAAAAATAATAATCATATATATAATACCATATATGGTTTAATTATAACCTTTTTTTACCTATTTATTAACAGTTCTTAATCACAATTCTGGGTGATAACTGCTTAATTCTTCATTTATGTTTTGGTTTGAATGTTTTGATCCATGTACTTTGATCGTGGATCCATAATCTATAGAATGTTAATAATGATATAAATATAATATATATTAATTATATACATATTTAGAATAATCCATAAAATTTATAGTTAGAAAAATGAACTACACCATTCATGGGGACGATAAGCCGTATGCACGCATAAATGTTGTTATCACTTTTCGACAGATAAAATGAAAGAAAGGTAAATGTTAATTCATATTTATAGAATCATTATTATATAATAAATATAATATTTATTCATTAAATATATACTTATTACCATCAATATAAAGTGTTAATGAAAAATGAATCACATCGCTTCGTAGAGGCGGTAGTCCACATGAACATATGAACGACATTATCATTTTACAATAGATCGGAAGGTAAAAAGGAATATGTGATATTATAATTAAATATGTATAATTTTGAAATTATATATATATATATATATATTACATAATTATATCAATCCATGCTATGTGGTGTTGGAAAATCAATTATATTGGTTCATGAGGCGGTAGTCCCCCATACACATGATCGACAGTTTCGTTCCCTATTTGATGGAATAGGATATAGATACAAGTTATGACATAAAAATAATAAAATTTAAATATATGGTATATAATTATATAATTAAGAATTAAAAATAAATATCTTGGTGAATAAGAATAAGTAAAAAATAACGATCTTGTTAAAGACAATTGCCTTCACTTAGAAAAACCTCATTCAAATATCTTATTAAGGACTATAGGGTAGGTCTTTTGGGAAGAAAATAAGACCAAGAACAAGGTAAATGATGATAGTGAGATATTTTTCAGGGTTTTTTAGATAAATGGCTTAATAGGTTTGAAGAAGTGAGAGGAGGAGGTTCCCTTTTATAATTTATGTGAGTGACACACTTGTAATTTTTCAAAGTTTTAAAGTGATATTAAGTAACTTTCTTAAAATAATGCCTCCAAAATAGATCATATTAAAAGTTTATAAGGGTAATTTAAACCAACCAATGGGGTTTAATAAAGTTTTTAGGTCATTTTAACCCTTATATTTATAGATCAACCCTTTGTAAACCTATTTTAACATTAACCGCGGTAACATATTTTTACAGTTGTTACTATTCATTATGAAAAAAATAAGTTAAACATATTAAATAAATTTAATAATTATTGTTAAAAATATTTAATAAATTTTATAAAATTAAATTAAAATAAGTGGAATAATTTAATTTAAAATTAAACCCATAAATGTAATGATAAGTGGTTTTTCAAAGAGAAAGTTTTCTTAAGTATAAAAAGTTTTTATATAAAATTCAACATAAAATTGATTATAATGAAATAAATTTTATTAATAATAATATAATTGAAATAATATCACTCTTTAAACTGTTTTAAAAAATGGAACTTTTCTAAAGGCTTTAAATGAAAAGGTTATTTTTAATAAAAATCAACATGTTTTAACTATTCATCGAAAAATTAATTTTTGCAAAAAATTATCAAAAATTAATTCTATGATAATTTAGAAATGTTGATTTAAAAAATTAATTTAAAACTTTCAAATAATTTTTCTAAAAGTTTAGAAAATTAATTTTAAAATAAGAATGAACAACTCGACGAAATTAGTTTTTTGAAAAGTACCATTGTTAAGCATAAAAGTGGATTTATTCTTCCCTTTTCTAGAAAAATATCACATGGATGATAAAAAATTATATTTAATATATAATGTAAATTTCATTGAAAATATTAACCAATATTGATTAATTTAATTTATTAATATAGAGAAATAAAGTGCGCATTAAAATAGTTTCTTAGAAGAACATTTCCTTTACTTTAAAATGATTTTTATTTTCTTTTATAATAAATTGGTAACCAATGAATTTATTTTATACTTGTGTAAACCATATAATTTTCATAATTTATTTATTTCTATTCATACCCTCCAATTTAATGGCTAGGCTATAATGATACATTATATTATGGTGCATTTAGACATAAGGTTGCGTGTATCACAAGATATCAAAGAATTTACATTTATTTAAAAATAAATATATCATAAAATATTAGTGCGTTATAATACTATATCCATAATGACTTGATAATTTTCTATAAAACTTCCTTTATATAACCCAATCTTTTTTGATGGCTTTCTCTATACGCAACACCAAACTAAAACAAAATCACGATATATTTAGATAAAAATATAAATACTAAGTATGGCCATTAAAACCTAACCATTTAATTTGTATGAATTCATAGGGGTAATTTTTTTTTGAAATATATGTGAAAAAAATAAATTTTACTTTTAATATGAATGAAACTCAATTTGTTTACCGAAAATGACTGACAATATCATTTCTTGTTTAGAATAATATTTTTATAAAAATTGTCTTTTTTTTGCAGTATGATTTTGTATTTCAAGAAACATATGATTAATTATGATAAATTATGTTAATAATTGGTTAACACAAATTTAGTTGGTAAATTAAATGAGATAATAAAAATAACACTTAATATTTGGAAACACTATTTTCCAATGAAAATAGTTTTTCATTATATTTTATGATTTTATTCAGCAGTTGAAATTAAAAAATTTATAATTTTAATTTAATAAAATTAAATTCATTTGTGTATTTATTATATAAATATTATCTTAGGGTGTATTTTTTATGATTTTTAAAAAATAATAAATATTTTGGTGAACAGTAAAAATATTGATTTTGCTGAAACTTTCACTTTTATAATACATAAATGACTTAAAAGTTTAAGAAACTCATATGGGATATATAAAATATATATTTAATTATTAATTTAAATCAATTAACAATCCTATATTTAAGTTATAAAACACATTTTTTACATTTTTTAAACTCAAGTAATATTTCACACTAAAAACTATTTTTACATGCTTATATTAAAAATTATACTTTATCAATTTTAGAAATAAAATATAAAAAACCTTATTTACTATTTTAGTTCAAAAAATAACTATTATTTTACAATTTCATTTTCATTTTTAGTTATTTAGATAATATTAGTAAGATTAAAGTTAATTACCATGGTAATAGTGATTTTTTTAAAATGAATTGTTTAATTAATATCACGTAATTTTTATACGATAAATTAAATTTATATAATTTATATGATGAATATAATAATATATTTAAAACTATATATAATTATATTAACAATCATTAAATTAGTAATCAATACTAAATAATATGAAGAATACATAATGGTTAAAAGTCATTTTTTACAAAAAACAATTTTTTATATATTATAAATTTTAATTTAAAATATTATTTTCTAAAATTTAGAATTAAGATAAAATTTAGGTCCCAAACATAAAAATTTAAAAATAATGTTTAACTTATATAAAAAAATATAAATTACTTAGTTAAGAACTAGTTACCCAGGTAAAAATCAAAATGTAAAAATGTAAAAACCTATCGTAAAAAACTTGGAACATGTTTAAAAAATGTGTGGAAAGTATTGGTTGAGTATTTATAGACCAAATACAACCCAAAATTCAATTATTATGAAACCTTGGAGTCATTGACCAGAGAATAGTATAAGGATATTAGGGAAGTGTTAAGGGTATTTCCAAAAGTGTCATTTTCTTCACTTATTAAAGGGGATCACTTACACCACTCCATTGTTAAAATTACCATTATATTTTCACTTAAAAATGATCAAAATAACTATCCTATAAGTATTTTTTCAACCATAAGACGTTTTTATATATAAGTTAGATTAAAAACTTTACTTTGAAGGAGTTTTATACGATAAGATCAAGTATACAATATAAGTATTACCTTATTTGTAATATTTTCTTCTTAATATTACTTTTAAAAATATATTTTATCCATAAAAATATAATTGTATAAATATTATTACTATAATAATATGTCATTATATGGATATAATAACTATTATTTGTTCCTCTCTATCCACCAAGGAAAATAAAATCATCATTAGTACATGTACGCAGACTACCACCTCCATGAATCAATGTCTTCTATATTTCATAACTGCCTATCATGGATGGTTTAAATAATGGGATTTATTAATAAATATTATATATAAAATATTACTATGATTCTTAAATATAAAATTATCATATACTTTATTTTCATTTAATTCATTGAGAAATAGAAACATTATTCACACGTACGTGTGGACTACCACCACCACGATAAATGTTTTTCATTTGTCATCACCACCCATCATGGATAGATTTAAAATATATTTAATATAGAAAAATTATTTACATAAAAATATTAATATTTTGGATACTATGAATCCATTTTATGATGCTTTCTCCCACTGTTAACATACATATAGAGTTATGAAAAAATTGACCGAATAACCTCAAGTAATTGATGTAAGAAAGAAAAATATATAATAAATAAATATAATAGGATAATAAATAGTTCATATTAAATTTAATAAAGAAGAATAATTTAACTAATAAGGTATCTAACAAGCTTAAGTTTTTTATTTAGGATGTTAAGTGCGTGTGCAGAATGAATCTAGAACAAGGTAAGGGTTTCATTATAAAATTTATTTCATTGAGAAAAAATTTCTATTATGCTTTTAATTTCATTTAAATGGTTTGTATAATACCTATTGGATATATAATATCATTAATTATATTTATTTGTTTAATTTTAACTCATACTTCAATCCCCCTCTCTTTTAATGTGTTTTTATTATAATATTTCTTAAGTCGTAAGGTTTTTTGCATCTCAATTTTGCTTCATTGAGATATAAATTATATTCACTACTCATTTATTATTTATGGTGTATATATTACAAATAAACTTATTTTTATCATAATATTTACGTAATATATGTTATTTACTAATCTATATCATGTTCTACTTTTCATGGTGAAGATCTCACTTTATGTATGAGTTATATTTATTGTCAATGGTTGTTATTGGTTGTCAATAAAGGTAAATAAAATAACATGATTTCATTGATGTCAATATATTTATGAAATTTGAAATAAATAAGTTACTATAAGTTTTTATGAAATATCCAAGATATACAATCTTGATAAAAAAGTTAATTATGTTTGGATGAATGAATAAATAAGAAATTACTCAAGTCTTATTATCTTAAGGATTTTTTTTAAGTCTTTGAGTTTGAAGAACATGTGATATTGGGTAGCACATTATTTACAATAATGAATATGATGTAAAAAAATAAGGTTATTTTTTGTTTAAGGGATATTTGGAATTTATATACCAATTTGAAAATAAGAGGAGGAATTTAAAGAGCATAAACAATAATTTATTGGATGAAGTATATTTGATGAAGAATATTTGAGAAGAGATTGGTATTAAAAAATTTATACTTATGATTATTCTGAGTATTATGGTGGGACTTTATAAAATAATATAGACAACCCTAAGTTAACCATGGACCACCTAAACCACATATGTGACCTAGGCTGTCAACCACATGGAAGGTAGTTGACCTGGACAACACATATAGGTAGGTGAGGATACATAGAACCCACAAGGATTGTATGGATGAAGTTATTTCACATGACAAGAATAGTAGATTCATATCAACCTCAAGTCATGAAAATAGTTTCATACAAGGTGGAAAGTGGGTTTGGACTACCCCATGTGGTGTGTGTAATTTTTTCTGAGTGCTTAACCCCTGTGCCAACTCGAGATGTTACCAGAACAAATATTATTATAAATTTCACTTGACCATGGGGAAGTTTTAATGTGAGATGGAAACATGAAGGTACTATTCACCAATGTTTAAAACATACAGACATATCATCACCTTCCAATATGAAGTGATCCAATGACTCTCCTACCCCCATGTTGTTGTCTTCAACCTTCGATGCTTGAAGAGTTTTTGTATGTTGAATGTTTTGCATGTTGAATGGATATATCGAATCTAACATTTTATGAACATCATGCTATACATATCCTATGATCAAGTTAAGAGATTGATCCAATATTGATCAATTTGTGGCTATGAATTCATTCCATTTTTTTAATAACATGATATGACTGAAGATAAAAATGAACACATAGTACGACATTTATATATCCAGAAGTATAATGGAGTTCGATATTCTAATGGGAGGTCCATGAGATCTCATTCATGTGAAACTGATTTGTGAGTGATGTAACCATCTATGAAAAGACTCCTTGATTTTTGGAATCAATCAAAGAAATATATTTTCATTTAAAAAATACCAACATCTTTAGGTATTCAAATGCATTGATTGACAAGACATAGTTTGTGGGATTTTTTAATGATCCTTAAAAAATGAAATTAATATTGGAAGTAGAGGTGGTTCAACACATCTATAAATACTATATAACCTAGGATAGAATATTCTTTTGAAATTATTGAGTTTTACTTAAAAATAGAGGCTTCTTAATTGTTCTACACAAAAATTTTCACATTAATAATTCTCGTGCACTTTTTTTTGCATGAAGAAGAAGCACAATTCACTCATCCATGTGAAGAAAAGGTTTTCATGAGACTCTTAGGTCATGAAGAATTAAAGTATCTAAATTTCGTGTATACTATTATGTGAAGCTCATCCTGGGTTTAGTGAAATCTTTAAGGTAATATAAATACATAAAGAACTACTTCTTTATATACCTTGAGTTTCTAGAAACCCTCATATATGTCATAATTTTCACTTGAGTTTGCATGGAGAAACATTATATAAAGGAAAACATCTTTAAAAAATAATAATTCATTCACTTAAAATTTCAAATTGTATGAATAAGAAGGTTTTCAAAACTATTATTTTTTGTGTGAAGGAGAATTTCTGCATACACAATTGTGTGAAGAGGAAGAGAATAAGACTGTATGTGCTGTGAATAAACATAATAACGTGAAGAAGATTACATGTATGATCCCATGTTCTTGTAATAGTGTATATATGTTTGAAGAGTATAGAATAAATCATGTATATACAAGCATAAACAAGTAATAAAAGTTAGGAAGTGAAGGATATATTGAGAAAAAATTAAAAGGGAACATAAAATAATAAGAGTAATATCTTATTTATAATAGGTTTTACCAACTTGAGAAGATGTATCTGTGATTGTTCAAGGTCACACTTGTATATTATAATATTTAAAGTGTAGTGTGATTCAGTTGAAAAAATATCTACTGTATCAACAAGAGTAGAGGAGTACCAATAAAATAACCACTGTTGATATTACGTTTCAAGGATGTTTGAGATATCAGTCAATAGTAATATTAATATCATTAATACTGAAGAATAGATAGAGTTTTCCCAGATACTAGTTGATTAATATTTAGGCTAGAATGGAAAATAGAGTTTCTTCAGATGCTAAGTAGAGTTTTTATTATCATTTGGTATCAAATGAATAAGGTGAATAAAAATAATCAGAAGGACAATCTCTATAAAAAATAAGAAGTGTAGATTTCAGTTTTATGCTATGAAGAAAGGGGGTTTCTTTTATAGTGATATGAAAATAACAAGGGAATAAAAAGATGTGGAGAAAAGAGTAGCACTATGGAATCCAATAGAAGTCTCATATGGTGGAAGAAGTTCTTACTATTACAAAGTTCCTTAATAAGAATGTGGAGACTATATTTATTATTTAGTATAAAGAAAAAATAAGGAGTTATAATTTTGAAAATACTATCACCATTCTAAGGAAGATACTTGTTTCCATCCCCCTCTTAAAGTGCAGGGACTCACACTACTATATTTGGTATCTCATTATAATAGAGAATCAGGGTACTGGTCATCACTATACACAATAAGGAATATATACTCTTATTGTCCAGTGATCCTTATAAAAGAATAATGTGCTATAATTTAACTACTTTCATATACTTGCATACAATAAAGAAAATAGAATAGGAGCATCAAGATCATAAATAGTCAAAGAGGTAAAGGGATAAATAATTATAGAAGTTTAAAAATTTCCCAACACTGATTCCCCCACTCTAAGTGTTGATTATATCCTAAAGTGGTCCAATTAATTTTTATCAGAGGTAAGGTTCATTTATATTGGATTATATACATTGATGCTATTATCTTTTTAATATTTCAGCTTCTTTCCTGTATTAAAAATGAAGTGTATTTTTAGTGAAGATCATATTATCTCTTAGAATAATTCTATTTTCACCAAGACCATGATAAATAGAATAGAGAGATAAAATAAATCTAAATAAGTTATCCCTCTTTATTAAAGAATATTAAGTATCAATTTATCCATGCCATGTTAAAAAATAAGACATATCAGGATTGGGAAGTGAAGATCAAATGGATCAAGGTTCCACTAATTAGATAGACAGTCTCTCTACCTCAATTTGATCAAGATATTCCATTAATCAAGAGGCATGTGTTAGTTCATTTCAAAAATATCCTAAAGGAAATCCAATCACTAGTGGGACTGATAACATTTTGGTTGATTTTTCAATTGATGCATTAAAGGATATGATACCTAGTTTTCCTAAAGAACTAGTCCCTATTATTTATGGGATATTTGAAAGAATGTAGGAAGTGATCACTCATCTTGAGGAGAAATTATAAGTAATGGAGAAGGATTAAGAAGAAAAATTTCTAGAATTTTTATATCTCTCTAAATATTTTGGAGCTAATAGTGTAATAAATATAGATATTGAAAAAAGTTACTAAGAGTTTTAATAGAAACGGATCAAATAATTTTAATAGAAATACGAAGTCAAAAAGACATAGGAAAAAATAATCCATGAAATTGCAGAAAATTTGTAAAATATCATCGATGTTATGGAGATATAATTGCATGTAATACTCAAGAAGATCAAGGAACACAACATTTTGATATAAAACAAAGTTAAGATTTATGAAGAGAAAGTTGAAAAAATAATTTAAGAAGTAAAAAGTTTCACCAGGTGATACAAGTATTTAAAATATCATTAAGGAAAAAGGTTCACACACAAAGAAATTGAATATTTAATAAGATCCAAAAATCCTCAATCAAAATTAAAGTTCAGAAGAGAAACATGAATAATGGAGGAAATGAAGAAACTTGGTTGAGAAAACTATGTATACCTTTATATTAATATTAAGATTAAAGAAAGATCCAATTTAATCCCTTAATATTTGTCTATTTTATTTGTTCTTATATTACAGGGAATAGAAGGTGAAGTAAGTTCGCAAGGCAAAAACCTAAGAAGTAGTGAGTGTTTTTAATTATTGATAGAAAAGATGAATAATTTATCATCCTTGAATGATTTATCAATTAGTATTAAAATAAAAATATGACAGAGGTTCATCTTTGATGAAGTTAAAGAATGTACTTCCATATCTTTGAAAACTAGGATAAATAATATGCGATATTGGTTTGGTGTTATATTTGGTATCCTAAATAACATGTATTGAATAAGATCATCCTTGGTGATGTTTTTGATGTTGTCAAATCCAGAAAGTCACAGGTTTAAGAACAATTTTGGGGTATTCTTCATATTGGAATATCTTGAAATCTATTGTTGAATAGATTCACCATGATGAATATGTTGAGAAGTATTTACCTTGAGGGGGAGTCAAATGAAGAAATATATATAAGCTTCTAGAAAATATTATTCCATACAAAACTTATTATTCAGGAAATTTCTTGAAGATCATGTCATTGGAAAAGGTATATTTTTATTACTCTATCATCCTTGGTTAATAAAGATAAAAAAACATATAAAAAGGGGGAGAGATTTAATTATGAAATAACATAATAAAACTAAAAGTATGATATTTCTCCAAGGCCACAAATCTAGATTGGTGTACATGAATGTTTTCAATATATTTGTTGAAGTGAGTGGAGGAGTCTCAGGTTGATCTTTCTTATCAAATTTTAATATCTCAATTAATATCTTCAACCTAGAATAAAATTTTAAACCCTTGAAGAGAAGTATATGAGTTCTAATTTTGTGTGGTATCAAGATCAAATGGTAAAGAAAAAATTTGTTATCAAAATAAAATCCTCTTGTTTTTTTATACCGAGTATGGATAATGTAGACTTAGAGTGAAATGAAGGATGTAAAATTCATTAATTATAATCTGATACCATTTTCCCATGAACTTTTTATTTTTTGTGAACAAGGTATATAAAAAGTGAAATGAATGTTTAGATAAGGGTAGTGATCCACATATTGACATATTCATTTAGAAAGAAATTTAAAGGTATTTCTAATAAATAAAAATGGGGAGATTAAAGATAACACTCTATTTTTGAGTTGTATTTATTTTAAATGGATGTTATTAGTTTTCAATGGGAGTCAATGAAATAAAAGTATTTAATTTATTTCAATATGTTGAATAATTTAGAAAGAGAGAAGTTTATGGAAGTTATGTTGAAGTATCCATGATATCTAAGCTTGATAGGATAATTATTGTCACTTAGATGAATGTATAAAGAAGAAAGTAATCAAGTCTTATTATTTTAAGGAATTTATCTTTTTAAGACTTTGATTTTAAAGAACATGTGTTTTGGGTAGAACATTGTTTATAAAAATGAATATAATGTGAATAACTAAGGTGATTTTATCTTGAAGAGATCTTTCAAAATTATGTTCCAAAATGAAAAGAAGAGGAGTAATTTAAAGACCATGAAAAATAATATTTTTCATAAAGTATATTTGAGGATGAATATTTTAGAAGGGATTTGTACTAAAAATTCTATACAGATAATTATTCTAAGAATTTTTTAGGCCTTTAAAAAAAATAAGGCCAACCATAAGGCAACCAGGTACCACCTCAACCATATATGGGACCTAGGTGGTCAACCACATGGGAGGAGTCAACCTAGACAACCCATGATGACAGGTGAGTATTCATATCACTCATAGGGAGTGTATGGGAGAATATTTTCACACTATAATGATAGTGTAGGCATAGAATCCCCAAGGTGTGCACATGGCATCACATAAGGGGGAAATCGGGTGCAACCAGCCCCATATGGTGTGTGAAATGTGTTCTAAGAGGTAAAACCCAATGCAAGATCATGCTATCACTAGAACATATATTATTATAAAGAAGCACTCGAACATGTTGATGTTAGATGTTAGATGTGGGAATCATGAACATGGATACTATCTACCCTTGTTTAAAACATACAGACATATCAACATCGTATGATCTAAATTGATCCAACGACTCTCTAGCCTCCACATCATCATCTTCAACCATGGACTCTTAAAGAGTTACTGGATGTTGGATGTTATTCATGCTGAATGAATATATCTATTCCATTGTTCAACGAAAATCATTCTATCCAATATTATCAAGCTAAGAGATCAAGACAAGATCAATTTATCTGAGGCCCAGAATGAATTCGACTATTCAAAGAATATGATATAGAATAGTATAATGAAGATAAAATGAGGTGTTATTATTTCCAAAAGTATGAGGGGGTTAAATATTCTAATGGGAGGTGAATGAGATATCATTCACATGAAACTAATTCATGATATAAGTATCTAGATATGTAAGGATACCATGGTTTTTAGTGTTTAGCAGAGAAATGAATCTGCATTTGAAAAATACCAATATCTTTTGGTATTCAAAAATATTTATTAACATGATGTAATTTGCAAGATTTTTTAATGCGTTTCGACATGGAATTTTTCCTAGAAGAAGAGGCGATGCAAAAAATATATAAATACCATAGAAACACATCTAGGATATTCTTCTAGAATTCTTGTGAGCCCTTTGAAAATAGAGGTTATGTAATTATTTTGTGTGAAATTGTTCACATGAAGAAGTTTTGTGCAATAATGTTTGGATGTAGAAGAACCACGAGTCACTCATCTATATGATGAAAAGGTTTTTTCAAGCCTAATAGGTCACTAAGGATTAAATTATTCAGCTACTATATATAGTATTATATTAATATCATCCCGGTTTACATGAAATTATTTTAGTATTACTGAGAAAAGAAACACTTCTTCATTGTATAGACCGAGTTTTGTAAATATATTCTAACTGATATAATACAAACATATGTTTTCATGAAGAACTATTCTATGAAACACACCAATTTTCATGAATAGTAAATCACACATATAAAATGATCACTTGTGTTAAAAATAATGCCCACATAGTTGTTAGTTATTACATGAAGGAGAATATCTACAAACACCCTTGTATGAAGAAGAAGAGAACTGAGACATTAAGTGTCGTGTATAAACACATGATCATGAATAATATTACATGTATAATCCCTTGCACATGTAATCGTGTGTAAAAATTTTAATAACATAAAAGAAATCATGTATAGACAAACATACACAAGGAATAAAAGGCTGCCAGTGAAGAAGGAATTAAGAAAAAATTGTAAAAGAAAATAATATAATAAAAGAAATATTTATTTGTAATGAGGTTTATTAATGTGAGAAGCTTCATTTGATATTGTGAAAGGTAACTCTTGCCTAAAATAATATTTAAAGTTCAGTGTGTTTCAGTTTAAAAAAACATATTACATCAAGAAGAATAGAGGAGAACTGATAAAATAAATTTTTTTGATATTTTGTATCAAGGAAGTGTGAGATATAAGTCCAAAATAATATTCATATCATTGAAATTGAATATAATAAATACTTTTCCTAGATATAAGTGGATTATTATTAATGGTAGAATAGTTAATAAAGGTTCATCTAGATGCTCAACATAGTTTTTATTATCATTCGGTATCTAAAAAATAAGGTGGAGAAGGAGAATTGTATAGACAATCTCCGAATGAAATAAGAAGTGTAACTTTTAGTATGATATTGTGAAGAAGTAAAAGAGTTGATTTCCCATTAACATATAAGTAAAAAGTAAAGAAGAATAATTAGAGAACAAAGAAGCACTATGAAATCTGAAAAATGTCTCATGTGGTGGAATAATTTCTTAGGGTTATAAAGTATGTTATGAATAAGGTGAAGAATATATTCAGTTGGAAATATAAAGAAACAGTGAGGAGATACAAGTTGAAAAGTCTACCACCAGTCCAAGGAAGACGATTGTTTCTATCCCCATCATAAATTGTAGGGACTCTCAGTTGGATAAGGAATGTTAGATTTACACTCCAATGTATTTTTTATCTCATTATAGTGGAGAATCCATGTACTGGTCATTACCATATTCATAAAGGAGTAGATACTCTTATTTATCTATAATCCTTATAAAAATACCATGTTTTATCATTACTTTCTTTCATACACTTTTATACAATAAGTAAAATAGAATAGGGGAATCAAGATCTTATAAGGTCTAATAGGTAAAGGGATAAAAAGTTATAAAATCTTAAAAATTTTCCAACACTGACTCATCCCACTCTTAGTGTTGAGTATATACTAAAGTGGTCCTCTCACATATTTCGTTGATTTGAAAGATAAATTTTTAAGGGTTTTACATCTCAATTTATCATCATTGATACATGTTTTAATGTTATGGAAAAATTACTTATTTCTATGGTGTATATACTACCCAAGAATGTACTTTATCATGATACATGATTTAATTCATGAGATGTATAGAACCATTTGATTCTCAAGGTTCCAATGAATTTTTATTAAAAAATTACTAAAGCCATAAGGGACTTAGTAACTTAAAATTCTTACTTTCAGTTATACATTTTATAGATTTTATTTCCCCTAGGTTCACTATATTTTCCATTTTAAATGATGTTATCTCTTTATTTTTTTGGAGAAAAAGTTCTTTATTTAAATATATTTCCAATAGAGTTTTTATTTTAATTTATTTATAACAAAGGAGACTTTTTTAAAAGATAATAAAAACTATGAATTTTAAAATTATTGATACTAATTTTTTTAAAAAGTTCTATTCATGATTTTGTTTTCATTATATTGAAATGATCTATTTAAAATGGAGTTATGTTTCATGTTTCATACAATATTTTATTTAATTATGTGATTGTTTTGGTTAGTCAAGTTTTTTGTATGAAATTATTTAATTCATGGTATTATTTCATACCATTTAGATGTTTTATATTACCCATTTTTATTTCCATGTGTTTTTTATGAAAGGTGAATGATTTCCATTTGGATTTTTATGAAACCCATCATTTTTTCTATAGGTTATTTAATATATGATAAAGATTTATTTTTAAGTGGAAATCATATGTATGGATGATAATGGGTGGGGTCCTATATCACCCTACAATTAATTTGTTATGGTTTAATATCACATGATATATTGAAATGTTCTATGAATGAGATGTAGTAAGTTTTATTCCTAAGTTTTTCATGTGAATAAAATATGAAAAATGTTTTTTCACAAGTTTTTTTATGTGAATGAGATGTGAGAAACTTTGTTTACAAGTTTTTTGTGTGAACTTAATGTGGAAGGATTTGTTCAATTATTATGTTTTTTCAACTTATTTTTCCTATGTTATGATTTATTTCTAATATATGTCAAATTATTATGATATTCCATATTTTAATGATGTCCTAATTTATCTTTTTATGGTTTCCTGTTTTTTTATTTTTGTTATGTGTTTATAAGCTATTTTTGATGACCTTTATTTGGTCTTATGTTTCCATTCTATGATCCTTATTTCTCAATTAAGTTTTATGATTATCACTTATGATCACATGATATTTTTATCTGATATTTCCCCCTAACTATATTTTCTCATATGACTATGTTCTAATATTTGATGAATTGTCGATAATTTTTCCCTAACTAAGAATTTGATATCAAACCTTTATAATGTTTTCCTTTACCTAGGTTATGAAGATAAATATAACTTGTATAAAGTCTATAAGAGAGTGTAGGGGAGTTACATTATGGAGAAATGATTATAGATTAGGATTCTTGGGTGGATAATCTCTATGTCACTAAAAGTTTCAGTCCTTGATTTTTGCAACTATTTGTATGATATATTATCTAAATCATGAAATTAAGGTATTATTTAAGTTATGTTTAACATGAGTTGAGATAGTTTGTATCAGATCATGGTTTAGTTATTTATAGATATTTTTAGAGAAATTTAGTGAAAACCCTTGGGAAAAGTCTAAGGTATGATTCTAAGTGTAGGATAACATCCCAATGTTTTGGTAAATTAGTTATTGTGTGGTTATCCTAGAAAATATATCCCTGTCTGGATAATAAAAATGGATACGGGATATAACATAGATGTGTCTAGTGGTTATAACCCTGAATAATGAATGATAGGTATTAAATCAACAATAACACGGTGCATGATAAAGTTTCAAAACTACACACAAAATTTGATACTTCTTTAGGATATGATTTAACTAGTCACATTATCTTTAAAAACTGGTATGAATGATTTAAATATATATAACTAGTTCACTAAGAAATCTAACAATGGACAATCTAGATTGAAACCATGATATTTATAGGCTAACATATTCATTTCATTTACAAAATACTCAATCTATGTTTATAGTTTCCTTTTATATAAATTAATTAATTTATGTATACTCATTCAAAATTTTCCTTTAGTTAAGGTAATGGTGGGAGCATAAAATAAACGAGTTAACTGTGACAACAACAAACAATGTAGAGATTTTACCACTAAGAATCCTAATGAGATTGGGACAGGAATGAAAAATATCATGGAAATTATCACCCAACTATCCCAAAATGTAGTCAATAACCCAAATCACATATATCTATTAAACTCAACACTGAGGGAGTAACTCACAATCAATTAATTTATGAGACAACATCAAATATATTTTATTAGGTCTTCTAATCCACTGGTTGTTGGGCATCATTTCAATATAATAGAAAATATATTTTCCACGATCCAGTGCTCAGACTATTATAAGGTTATTTTTGGCATTCTATCATCTATAAGGTGATGTTTTCTAGTGGAGTAGTCTCATTAAGAATACCACATACAAGGTTAAATTATAATTTATGGTAAGATAAGAGTTTAAGAAGATATTTTTCACCAAGTATTTTCCTAATACTATTCAGACAAAAATGAAACAAGAATTATTGGAATTGAATAAAAAAAGGATGAATATATTGGATCATATGAAGAAAATTTTACAATACTCATGGGTTATGCCTCTAGTTTCATCACTGATACTGAGAGAAAAATCGATTGCTTATTTACTGTCTTAAATCCTAGCCTTCAAAGGGAGTTATCAATAAGAGACAATTGTAGTTATGGAGAGAATGTTAAATGTGAACTTCAGGGGGAAATAGAAGATGGAAACACTCAATATTCTAATGTTTTTGGAGATAATAATAGAAAAATTGAATCCCATGGAAATTAAAGTGACACATCACATGGGGGGAAGAAATATCAATGACCTACATGCCAAAAACGCGGGAAGAAGTATCTAGGAACATACTAAAGACGAATAAGTGAATGTTTTAAGAATGGGTTAAAGATCCAAAGAGCTAATGATTTTCATAATAAATTGAGAAAGATGATAGAGGGAAATGATTTATAATGTTTCAAATGAAATAAGTATGGTCATTATGAAAATAAATTCCCCAATATAAGGGATATGAAAGAAAATAGACCTCAACAACCTATAAAACAAAGGGAATAATAAAATTCATTTACAATGACTACCATTGAAGTTTATTGTGTAATTAAGAAAAAATTATCCTTCACTACATATATATGGATTCATTATTGGAGATTGATTTTTAGAACCAGAGTTTATAAAATAAATTATGTCCCCACCCTAAGTATTTGATTATCATGGAAAACCTCAAGATGTATAGTTATTATATCCCAATATAAATATTATTCTTAATGTGAATATTATTAATAATACCTTTAAAGAAATGTAATGTGATTTTGGACATTGAATATCACTATATACATGGATCCCACATCTACTGTGAGAATAAGTAACTCATAATTTATATTTCAAACTAACCCATAACCATTTATCAATGAAACTCTATATTTGAATTCTCTTGGAAAATTAATTATATTATCTGAGTTATTATACCAAATCACGAGTGATGTTTTTTTCAAATGTTTAATAAAAACTAAATATTAGTATTGACCTATTATGTGGAAAAAGAGATATATTTCCAAGATTTTAAAGTTTTATATCTCTTTGGAAATTATATCCTGAGTCACATTTTTTATTTAGACACCCTTCTATATTTTCATTAGTAGGTAATAATTAAAATTGTGAGGAAAAAATTTATTTTAATGGGGGATAATTTAATTACTCAAGTTTTTGATATATGAATTCCTTTAAATGACCCAAATGTGTTCGATAACTTACTCTACCGACAACATCGAACTAAAATGAAACGATGATATATTTAGATATAAATATAAATATTAAGTATAGACATTAAAACATTTTCATTGAATTATTATGAATTCATAGGAGTAAACTATTTATGAAATATATGTATAAAGAAAATAAACTTAACTTTTAAAATGAATGAAACTCAATTAGTTTACATAAAATGACTAATAATATCATTTAACATTTAAAAACATATTTTTATAAAATTTAATTTTTATGCAACATGAATTTTCATTTAAAGGAACATATGAAAAATTATGAAAAATTATGTTAATAATTGGTTAACGCCAATTTAGTTTGTGAATGACATGACATAAAAATAATAATAGTTAATATTTGAAAATTTTATTTTCTAATAAAAATGGGTTTATATTAAATTTTTTGATTTTATTTAGAAATTGAAATTATAAATTTTATAATTTTAATGTGACCAAATTATCTCCATTTTTTGATTTATTATATCAATATTATCTTATAATTTATTTTTAGTATTTTTCAAAAATGATTAATTTTTTGGCGAATAGTAAAAATTCAAATTTTTATAAAAATGGTCACTTTTATAATACAAGAATGCATTAAAATTTTAACAAAACCCTTTTGGAAATAAAAAATTATATTTAATATTTAATATAAATTATTTAAAAATACTATAATAAATTTATAAAACACATGTTTAACATTTTTGAAACTTAAGTAATATTTCACACTATAAATTGTTTTTTGCACTTATATTAAAAATTAGTCTTTATCGCTTTCAGAAAATAAATATAAAAAATCAATTTATTATTTTAGTTAAAAATTTAAATATCAGTTAAAAATTTAAATATCATATTTTTCATAATGATAATATTAGCTAGATAAAAGTTAATTATCGCAATAATGATGAAATAATTTTTTAAAATGAATTGTTTTATTAATATAATGTAATTTTTATCTAATAAAATAAATTAATATAATTTAAATAATGACTATAATATTATTTTTAAACCTATATATAATTATATTAATTCTAATTTAATTGGTAATAAATACTAAATAATATTAAAAACACAAAATGATTAAAATTCATTTTTATACAAAAAATAGTGTTTTATATATTATTTATTTTATAGTTTATTTTATCACATTTATAAATTGAATTATACTAAATTTATCTTAAATTTAGGTTCAAAAAATTTAAATTTGGTAATATATATGACCTTATATATTAAAATAAAATATAAATTACTTAGTTAAAAACTAGTTGCTAAGGTAGAAATCAAATTGTTAAAACATAAAAACCTATGGTAAAAGACTTGAATGATGTTTAAAAGATGAATTAAAAGCATAATTTTAGGATATATTGACCCAATACCACCCCACACTCAATTATTATGAAATATTTGAGTCATTGTCTATGGAACAATGTAATAATATTATAGAAGTGTAAATGTTATTTCCAAAAGTTTCATTTTCTTCACATATTAAAAGAGATACCTTCCACCCCTACATGGATACACTTCAAATTTTATTACCCATTTAAAATTAGGATAAAATAACTCTCCTATAATTCTTTTATTCATCCATAAACCCATATTCTCTATACGTTATCTCTAGGACTTCACTTCCAAGGAGATCTCTAAAAGAAGATCAAGTCTCCAAAGTAAGTATTACCGTAAGTGTAATATTTTTTAATTAATAATCATATAAATATAGTTATATAAGTTTCATCAATATACAAAAATTTTATTATCTGAATAAAACAACCATTATTTATTCCTCTCCATCCATTAAGGAAAACAAAAGCGTCATTAGTTAGTGTGTGAGGACTACTGGCTCCACGAACTGACATCTTCTATTTATCATAAATATATATCATTGTTTTTTTAATGATAGTATTTATGAATAAATATTAAATTTAAAATATAACTATAATTTTGAAATTTAAAATTATAATATACTTTTTTTACCTCCCATTCGTTGAGAAATGGAAACGTGAATCGTACATACATGTGGATTATTGCTTCCATGAGAAATGAGTTTCATTTGTCATAAAAACTCATCATGGATGGATATAAAAATATATTAAATATATCAAAATTATTTCTATAACAATATTAATATTTTTTATATTATTAAACCATTTTACTATTTTTTCCATGGTCAACATATATAATGAGTTACATAAAAATTGACCGAATAACCTCAAGTATCCAATATAGGCAAGAAACATATATAATAAATAAACAAAATATGATAAAAATATTCCAAATTAAATTAAATAAATAATAATAAGGTAACTAATAAGTAATATAATAAACTTAATTTTATTATTCAAGACATTAGGTGCATGTGCAGAATGAATTTGGAACAAATTAAGGGTTTTGTCTAAAAAATTCATTTTTTAAGACACATTTTCTTTTATGAACCTAATTTCATTTAAATAGTTTGTATTATATCCATTTAATATATAATATCATGAATTATATTTATTTATTATATTTTAACTCCAAATTCAATCCCTCTCTCTTTAAAGTTGTTTTTATTAGAACATTTCTTAATTCGTAAGAGTTTTTACATCTATATTTTTATTTATTAAGATATGAATTGTATTCACTAATTATTTCCTTTTAATAGTGTCTATATTTGACATGAAATTATTTTTATCAGAATATTCATGTGTTACAAGTTGTTTATAAATCCATATCATGTTATAACTTTCAAGGGTCTTCGATTTGAAATATAACAAAATTACAAGTGTTTTATATCTTGATTTCTATTCATTGAGATATTTTTTAATGTTTTGGACCAATTTCTTATTTATATAGGTAATATTATACCTAATAATGAAATTTAGAATAATCTATGATTTAATGAATTATATTTATAGAATCATTTTATTTTCAATATTCTAATGAAATTTGAAAAATTACTAAATCCATTAGGGACCTGGTAACCCAAACTTCTTCCATTCAGTTATGCATTTTCGTCTTGATTTTATTTTCCCCATGTTCACTAAATTTTACATTTTAAATGGTGTTTTATATTTAATTTTAGGGGAAAATATTTTTTATCTAAATCTATTTTTATTAAAGGTTTTATTTTATTCTTTTAAAAACAAATGAGACTTTTTAAAAGAAAATCATAACTATGACTTTTACAACGATGAATAAAAAATGTTTTCAAAAAACTATTTCTATGATTTGGTTTTCATTATCATGAAATAATCTATATCCAGTAGATTTATGGTTCATGTTTTACCATATTTTTTTTATTATGTGATTATTTTGTTTAATCTAGTTTTTGGTATCAAAAAATTTAATTCATAATGTTATTTTATACCATTTATATGTTCTAAGAAACCCATTTTATTTACATGGGTTATTTATGAAATATGAATTATTTCCATTTGGATTTTAAAGAAACCCATTCTTTTTATATGGTCTATTTAATATATGATGAAGACTTATTTTTAGGTGGAACTCATATATATTAAACATGGACAGTGGGGTCTCATATCGCCCTAAAATTCATTGGTTAAGGTTTAATATCACATGATATGATAAAACGTTGCATGAATTAGATGAGGGGAGCCTAGTTCACATGTTTTTTGAATTAATGAGACATAAGAAGGTTTGTTCACAAGTTTGTTTCACCATGAAGGGTTCTTTGAGTAGGAATAACCCAATTCTGGCAAGTGGATCATTTTACCATAGGTAAACTATAAAAACCAAAATTGGTGTCCAATATTTACTTAGTTTTTCATTAGGGAAGGGTTTTGTGGCATAAAATAAATGGTTATACATAAATATATCCCAAAGGGGGACATTATTTCATATTTACCTCAATAAAACCATAATGCACCCCTATGTGTTTTTTTAAACATTTTAAAGATAGGGACTTCCACCATTTGTTGGATGCTCTACCCTATCCCCAATACCCCCCTCTCCATCTCATTCTACCCTATATTCCACTCTACTCTTAAGGCTCTCAAAAGTCCATCTCTTGGTAGATTGATGTTTCATATTAGGTTAGTGGTTTCTCTTAGAAATTATAAGGTAATACCTAGGTTCCTACTCTCCATTTATCTCACTATTATTTCAGTGTAATCCTTGTTTTAGGTCCTATTTTTTTGATTTCTAGATTTTAGAAAAATGAAGTCAAACTGAGACATGATATCAGATTATATAACTTCTATAATCCCAAGGTTGGTGGTTTATTTCCTTAACTATATTTTATGATTTTTTATGAGATGTGAATTTGTGATCCTTGGGTCATGGGTTCAGTAATTTTGGAAAGGGACTGGGTGAGTCTTGGGGAATGCGTTAGGCTATGGTAGAACCTACTTTGTGTGAATTTAGTACACCATTCATGGTTGGGTAATCTTAGAGGGACCCAAAAAGTATCTATCCTAAGGTTAGAAGACCTAGTTGGGTCTATCTGACCCTCTTGTTTTTTGAGAATTGTGAAATTATTGATTAATGATCTATTTTGAGGTTGTGTGAGAGGGTTTATAGCTCCTCGTGTGAGGAAGGATTTTTTCATGAATTCTAATAAGTATAGATCTATGGGATTTCTATGGAAAGGGGGTCAGATGTTCCTTGAAGACCCCAATCCCTTTATTTTGGTTGAGTGATAGTGTAATCATTCCTTTTGTTTTAAATTTTATCTTTTGAGTGACTAGTTAGTTATGTAAGGGCATGGGACTTAAGTGGGTTATCACATGTAGAGTGGTAGGTGAATACTGATGAGTACTGATGATGGTATGACATTTTGGTATGTTGATGTTTGGGACATGTCTAATTCACCTTGTTTCCCAAGTCATAGTGAGTGCTTGTATTGGAATGCCATGCGTAGATATCTAGAAGTGATACCCTAGATGTATTAAAGTGGGGCTTCCCCCTTAGGTCCTTGATAGGTTTAGAGCATAGAGAGTTTGGGAAACAGAATGAGGGATTAATACACCTCAAGGAATTATCCTGGGTGACAATGATATAAGTGAGAATGATGATGTGATTTCTATGTGGTATTGAGGGTAAGGAAATTTCTTAGAGGGGTTTGCATAGGCAAGAGGTCATATGTGACTAGTTAGATAGGTTGTAGACAGATATTGTCCCATGGGAATGGGATTATTATAAGGTATTGTTCAACTATAGGTGGTGCTTAAGGAGGCATGGCATAATGAGGTGGGTCAGTGTGGTTGGTGATGAGATACAATACTTCACCTTGAGTGAGAGTGTGGTAGTAAATGATTAGATAAAATACCTCACTATAAGTGAGAGGGTGTTGGTATGAGATATGGAATGATACATCACCAAAAGTGAGAGGGTGGTGGTGTCAGACATGTCACGATACCTCACCTTGAGTAAGAGGGAAGTGGTGTGGGACATGATATGGGACATCACCCTAAGTGAGAGGCTGGTGGTATTAGATGGCAGATGAGATTGGGACTTGGTACATGACCCTACCTTGAGTGAGAGAGTAGTGGTTGAGATTCAGTTGCATTGCAATATGAATCATTCCACCAGTATTGGACAAACAAGGTGAGGTTAAGTGTCATGGTGGCCTGGTTAGCATATGATGACCCAATGCATATGCTTGTGTGTTTCCTGTTTATTTTCTATGCATACATACACTGCATATTATGGTATATAAAAGGAACCTTGTTGGTGGTTCAATATTGAGGTTATTTCTCACACCCTACATGACCACCCTTATGGGAGTGTAGATATTCGTGATTCACTTTCAGGTGACATGTTATATTGGAGATCTGACCGAGGTAATTGGATAGAGATTTTTGAGTTTGGTCTGAGGAGGGACCTCTATTTTATAGTTGAGGCTACCCTATATTTTGATTTAGTTTTTTTTATTTGATCATCTTGGTGGGAAATATTTATGATGTATATATGTATACTAAGTGTGGGTATAATTTTATCAAATCATATTGATATTAAATATTATTGATGGTTGGCTATTCACTATAAATCCTTCTATTTAATTTGACGATGTATGCTATTTTTGTTATTTACATGTTATTATATGTGATAATACTGAGAGTATATTGTTAATATATTTGTAATATACTATCACTGCTAGTTAACAGCCTATGGTATACAGAGAAAAGTGCCTGAGGTCACATGGTGCTCTATCTTAGTTTGACTATTAGGTATTCGGGCCAGGGTGTTACATGACCTTATTATGAGTGAAATACTAGAACTTATACTCTATTTTTTAATCAATTTATTCTATAATTGAGAAAAATCAAGTAATATTAACTGACACACTTTCCTAAAAAAGCAATGATGTGTGGGCTCCCTTCCTAAACCTCTTCTAGAATCCAAACATATAATTATCATCTTTTAATAAGATTATACCATGATTTAGTGAATTCATGACCAAATAATTAATACAAAAACCATTGAAAACAATGAAAAAAATAGAAAGGAAGGATTATGTGAGCCCTAATGGACTATTACAGACACAACTGAGAGGGGGAAGGGAGTTAATTATGTGTGTTCTGATTTTTACCAAATTCAATTTTCTTCTTTAAACCATTAAACACATTTGTAATTTTAACCTTTGATTCTAGTTAATAATGTTGTATATTTAATTGTTTAACCTAGGATAAAGCTATATGTAATTCATATAAAGTTATTTATTAGAATATGTGTTTTTATAACGTTTAACCCCTCCTAGGAATCATACTCCTTGATTTTATTGAGATTTCCAAGTCATTGATTCTATAATAAAATATTTTAATCAATTATAAGTGGAGTTTATATATGGATTAACATAAAATCATACACACAATATTTCATATGTTTGGGATCACTATATTACATAAGTGATCTTGTAATACCTCCAATATGTTCTTTATACATACATCAAAAAAGTTCTATGTAATGATTCTTCCACTTAAAGTATATCACTGATACTATTCTGAGTGTCATTTCACCCACAAACATGATATGCTTCCTCAATTAGAGTTCTCAACTAATTTATTATCTTTTTAACACTCCATAAAATAGAGAGTTTATTTATGTATAGTTTCTAGTTATTTAAATTTTTTTAACTAAACTCTCTCAACTCAATCCTCAAGGGACTAAAAAACTAGTTAATATTCTATAGAAATTCTACTCTTTTTTCCTTTCATAGTTCTCCAAGAACCATGATCCCATAAATTTACTTGGAGAGTGAACAATGAAATATCACTTTGTTCTTTATTAGAGTTTATTATTATTATTTTTTCATCCTTATTAATAACTAAAAGTTGTTTATTCTTCATTTTATGTTTAAATTATTTTCCAATTACTCAAGATAGATCTTATTATATTAGTTCACATTACATATCCATTCACACTTCCAATATGAAAAAATATATTTTATTATTCTCTATCACTGAATATTCAACAAAATCAATATTTTCCAAAAGATCTCCACTCAAGAGAATTAAATGGATCCCATCAAAATCAAAAAATTTAAATGGAAAACATGGAAGACATTATAAGTTTCCAAATAAAATAGCGGTTATAAAATCAAAACTTTAGGATACTACAATATGATATATGTGGTTCTAAAAATATTTCTAGAATGGAAAAAAATCTCCACATCATCCTTGGTGATGTTTTTGTTGTTGTCAAATCTGGACAGTCACAAGTTGAAGAATAATTTTGGGGTATTCTTAATATTGAAATATCTTGAAATATATTGTTGAATAGATTCACCATGACGAATATGTTGAGAAGAATTTACCTTTAGGTGGAGACAAATGAAGATATATATATAAGCTTCTAGATAATATTATTCCATACAAAACTTATTATTTAGTAAATTGCTTGAAGATCATGTCACTAGAAAAGGTATGTTTTTCATAATCTATCATCCTTGGTTAATAAAGATAAAAAACTTATAAAAAAAGGGGAGAAATTTAATTATAAAATAACATAAGAAAACTAGAATTATGATATTTCTCCAAGGCCACTAATCTTGATTGGTTTACATGAATGTTTTTAATATATTTGTTGAAGTGAGTGGAGGAGTATCAGGTTGATCTTTCTTATCAAATTTTAATATCTCAATTAATACCTTCAACCCATAATAATATATTAAACCCTTTAAGAGAAGTATATGAGTTCTCATTTTTTTATCAAGATCAAATGGTAAATAAAAAATTTGTTATCAAAATAAAATCCTCTTTTTTTATACTGAGCATGGTTAATGTAGACTTAGAGTGAAATGATGTTTGTAAAATTAATTAATTATGAACTGATACCATTTTTCGTGAATTTTTTATTTCTTGTGAATAAGGTACATAAAAAGTGAAATTTAAGTTTAGAGAAGGGTAGTGATCCACATATTTACATATTCATTTGGAAAGAAATTTGAAGGTATTTCCAATAAATAAAAGGGGAGATATTGAAGGTAACACTTTATTTATGAGTTGTATTTGTTTTAAATGGATGTGATTAGTTTTCAATGGTGGTCAATGAAATAAAAGGATTTCATTTATTTCAATATGTTGAATAATTTAGAAAGATTGAAGTTTTTGGAAGTTCTGTTGAAGTATCCATGATATCTAAGCTTGATAAGATAATTAATGTCGCTTAGATGAATGTATAAAGAAGAAAGTAATCAAGTCTTATTATATTAAGGAATTTATTTTTTAAGACTTTGATTTTAAAAAACATGTGTTGTGGGAAGAACATTTTTTATAGCATTGAAGATAATGTGAATAACTAAGGTGATTTGATTTTGAAGAGATCTTTCGAATTTATATTCAAAAATGAAACTAAGAGGAGTAATTTTAAGACCATAAAAAATAATATTTTTCATAAATTATATTTAAGGAAGAATATTTTATAATGGATTGGTACTAAAAATTCTATACATATAATTATTTTAAGAATTTTGGTAGGCATTTATAAAAAAATAAGGCCAACCATAAGGCAACTAGGTACCACCTCAACCATATATGGGACCTAGGTGATCAACCACATGGGAGGAGTCAACCTAGATAGCCCATGATGATAGGTGATGATTCATATCACCCATATTGATTTCATGGGAGAAGCTATTTCACATGATAATGATAGTGGAGTCATAGAACCCCCAAGGAGAGAACATGGCAGCACATAAGGGGGAAAACAGGTGCAGACAGCCCCATATGGTGTGTGTAATGTGTTTTAAGTGGTAAATCCCAAAGATGGATCATGCTATAATTAGAACATAGATTATTATAAATGAGCGCTCGAACATGTAGAAGTTAGATGTGGGAAGCATGAACTTGGATACTATCTACACATGTTTAAAACATACAGACATATCATCATCATATGATCTAAAGTGATCCAATGACTGTCTAGCCTCCACATCGTCATCTTCAACCTTGGACTCTTGAAGAGTTACTGGATGCTAGAAGTTATTCATGCTGAATGAATATATATATTTCATCATTCAATGAAAATCATTCAATCCAATATGATCAAGCTAATAGATCAAGACAATATCAATTTATCTAAGGCCCAGAATGAATTCCATTATTCAAATAATATGATATATAAGAGTATAATAAAGATGAAATGTGGTGTTATTATTTCCAAAAGTTTGAGATGGTTAAATATTCTAATGGTAGGTGAATGAGATATCATTCACATGAAACTAATTCATGAGAGAAGCATCTAGATATGTATTAATGCCATGGTTTTTAGAATTAAGAAAATAAAGGAATATGAATTTGAAAAATACCAATATCTTTTGGTATTCAAACATATTTTTTGACATGATGTCATTTGCAAGATTTTTTAATGAATTTTGACAGGAAATTATACCTTGAAGAAGAGGTGATGCAACACATATATAAATACCATAGAAAAACATCTAATATAATCTTATGAATTTCTTGTGATCCCTTTTAAAATAGAGGTTATGTAATTATTTTGTGTGAAATTGATCACATGAAGAAGTTTTGTGCACTTATGTTTGCATGCAGAAGAACAACAAGTCACTCGTCTACATGATGAAAAGGTTTATGAATTCCTCTTAGGTTACTAAGGATTAAATTATACAACTTATATATATAGTATTATATGAATATCATCATGGGTTGCATGAAATTCCTTTGGTAATGCAAATAAAATAATCACTACTTCATCATATACATTGAGTTTTGCAAATAAATTCTAACTGATATACCACACACTGAAGTTTTCATGAAGAACTATTCTATGAAACACACCAATTTTCTGGAATAAAGAATCACACATATAAAAATCATCAATTATGTGAATAATAAGGCCCACATAGTTTTTATTTATTACATTAAGTTAAATTTCTACATACACACTTGTATGAAGAAGAAGATAACTGAGGAATTAAGTGTGGTGTATAAACACACGAACATGAATAATATTACATGTATGATCCCATGCACATGTAACCATGTGTAAAAATTTTAATAATAGAAAATAAATCATGTATATACAAGAATACACAAGGAATAAAAGGCTTCCAGGGAAGAAGGAATTAAGAAACAATTATAAAAGAAAATAATATAATGAGAGAAATATTTATTTGTACTGGGGTTTACTAATGTGAGAAGCTGTATTTGATATAGTTAAAGGTCACTATTGCATAAAATAATATTTAAATTTCAGTGTTTTTAAGTTGAAAAAAATACATTTCATTAAGAATAATAGAGGAGAACCGATAAAATAATTTTTTTTGATATTGTGTATCAAGGAAGTGTGAGATATTAGTCCAAAATAATATTCATATCATTGAAATTGAATAAGATAAATACTTTTCCTAGATATCAGTTGATTATTATTAATGCTAGAATAGTTAATAAAGGTTCTGCTAGATACTCGACATAGTTTTTATTATCAATTATTATCTAAAACATAAGGTGGAGAAGAAGAATTGGATGAAAAATCTCCAAATTAAATAATAAGTGTAACTTTTAATTTGATATTGTGAATAAGTAGGAGATTTTCTTTCCCACTTCTATAAAGGTAGAATGTAAAGAAGAATAATTAGAGAAAAAAGAAGCTCTGTTACATCTGAAAAAAGTCTCATGTGGTGGAAAAATTTCTTAGGGTTATAAAGTATGTTAAGAATAAGGTGAAGAAAAGCTTCAGTTGTAAATATAAAGAAACAGTGAGGAGCTAAAAGTTGAAAAGTCTATCACTAGTCCAAGGAAGAGGATTGTTTCCATCCGCATTCTAAATTGTAGGGACTCACACTTGGATAAGGAATGTTTTATTTCCACCCTAATTTATTTTTTATCTCATTATAGTAGATAATCCATGTAATGGTAATCACCATATTCATTAAGGAATAACTACTCTTATTTAGTAGAAAACCTTATAAAAATATCATATGCCATCATTACTTTCTTTCATAAACTTTCATACAATAAGGAAAATAGAATAGGGGAATAAAGATCTTAGAAGGTCTAAAAGGTAAATGGATAAAAATTTATAAAATCTTAAAAAAATTTCAACACTGACTCATCAAACTCTTAGTGTTGAGTATATCCTAAAGTGGTCCTCTCACATGGTTCTTTGATTTTAATGATAAATTTTTAAGGTTTTTACATATCAATTTATCTTCATTGATACCAGTATTAATGTTATGGAAAAATTACTTATTTTATGGTGTATATACTACCAAATAATGTACTTTACCATAATAAATGATTTAATTCATGAGATTTATAGAACCATTTGATTCTTAGGGTTCTAATGAATTCTGATTAAAAAATTACTAAAGCCATAACAGACTTGGTAACTTAAAATTCTTACTTTTAGTTATACATTTTTTATGGATTTTATTTCTCCTATGTTCACTACATTTTCCATTTTAAATGACGTTCTCTCTTTATTTTTGTGGAGAAAGAGTTTTTGATCTAAATATATTTAAATTTTTTTTGGTTTTAAGTTTTTATAACGAAAGAGTATTCTTCAAAAGATAATAAAAAAATGAATTTTAAAATGATTGATAAAAAATGTTTTTAAAAAGATATTTTCATGATTTTGTTTTCATTATATTTAAATGATCTATTTATAATGGAGTTATGTTTCTTGTTTTATCCTATATTTTATTTAATTATGTGATTATTTTGGTTAATCCAGTTTTTGGTATGAAATGATTTAATTCATGATATTATTTCATACCATTTAGAAATTTTATATAATCAATTTTATTTCCATGGGTTATTTATGAAAGGCGAATGATTTCCACTTGGATTTCTATGAAACCCATTATTTTTTCCATGGGTTATTTAATATATGATAATGATTTATTTTTAAGTGGAAATCATATGTATGGATGATAATGGGTGGGATCCTATATCACCCTCCAATGCATTTGTTAAGGTTTAACATCACATGATATGTTGAAATGTTCTATGAATGAGATGTAGTAAGTTTTATTCATATTTTTTTTATGTGAATAACATCTGAAAAATATTTTTTCACCATATTTTTATGTAAATGAGATGTGAGAAACTTTGTTTACAAGTTTTTGTGTAAACATAATGTGGAAATCCTTGTTCAAATCTTATGTTTGTTACACTTCTTTTTCCTAGGTTATGATTTATTTCTAATACATGTAAAATTATTATGATATTACATATTCTAATGATGTCCTGATTTATTATTTTATGGTTTCATGTTTTTTTTATTTTTGTTATGTGTTTCTAATCTATTTTTGATGACCCTTATTTGGTCTTATGTTTCCATTCTATGATCCTTAATGCTCAATTAAGTTTTATGAGTATCACTTATGATCGCATGATATTTTTATCTGATATTTCTCCCATACTTATATTTTTTCAAATGACTATGATATAACATTTGATGAATTGTCGATAATATTTCCCTAACTAAGAATTTGATATCACACCTTTCTTATGTTTTTATTTTCCTTGGTTATGAAGATAAATATAACTTGTATAAAGTCTAGAAGGGAGTGTAGGGGAGTTATATTATAGAGAAATGATTATAGATTAAGACTCTTGTGTGGATAATCTCTATGTCACTAAAAGTTTCAGTCCTTGGGTTTTGTAACTATTTGTAAGATACATTATCTAAATCTTGAAATTAATATATTATTTAAGTTATGTTTAACATGGGTTTCTATAGTTGGTATTAGAGCATGGTTTATTTATTTATAGAGATTACATTAGAGAAATTTAGTGAAAACCCTTGGGAAAAGTATAAGGTATGATTCTAAGTATAGGATAACATCCCGATGTTTTGGTAAATTAGTCACTGTGTGGTTATCCTAGAAAATACATCCCTGTATGGATAATAAAAATGGATACAGGATCTAACATAGATGTGTCTCGTGGTAGTAACTATGAATAATGAAAGATAGGTATTAAATAAACAATAACATGGTGCATGATAAAGTTTCATAACTACACATATAATTTGACACATCTTTAGGATACAATTTATCTAGTCACATTATCTTCACAAACTACTATGAATGATTTAAAAATATATAACTAGTTCATTAATAAACTAACAATAAAAAATCTAGATTGAAAAGTTGATATTTATAGTCTAACATATTCATTTGATTTATGAAATACTCAATCTATGTTTATAGTTTCCTTTTATATATATTCATTAATTTATGTCTACTCATTAAAAAATTTCCTTTAGTCAAGGTAATGGTGGGAGCATGAAATAACCGAGTTAACAGGAACTACAATAAACAATGTAGAGATTGTGCCACTAAGATTCTAAATGAGATTGGGACTGGAATGAAAAATATCATGGAAATTATTACCCAACTATCCCAAAACAAAGTCAATAACCTAAATCACATATATCTCCTAAACTCAACACTGAGGGAGTAACATAATATCAATTAATTTATGAGACAACAAAAAATATATTTTATTAGGTCTTCCAATCCATTGGTTATTGAGCATCATTTCAATGTAATATAAAAGATATTTTCCATTATCCAATGATCAGACTATTGGAAGGTTATTTTGGGAATTCTATCATCTATAAGGTGATGCTGGCCAGTGGAGGAGTCCCATTAAGAACACAACATATAAGGTTAAGGTATAATTTATGGTAAGAGAAGAGTTCATGAATATATTTTTCATGATGTATCTTACCAATACTATTCACACAAAAATGAAATAGGAATTATTGGAATTGAATAAAAAAATGATGAATATATTGGATCATATGAAGAAAATTTTACAAGACTCATGGGTTATGGCTCCGATTTCATCACTGATATTGAGAGAAAAATCGATTTGTTATTTACTATCTTAAAGCCAAGCCTTCAAAGGGGGTTATCAATAAGAGACAGTTGTTGTTATGAAGAGAATGTTAAATGTGAAATTAAGGGGGGAAATGGAAGATGGAAACACTCAATATTCCAATGGTATTCTAGAAAAGAATAGAAAAATTGAATCCCATGGGAACTCAAGTGAAAAATCACATAGAGGGAAGGAAGATCAATCACCTACATGCCAAAAATGTGGGAAGAAGTTTCTAGGAACATAATAAAGAGGAATAAGTGAATGTTTTAAGAATGAGATAAAGATCCAAAGTGCTCTTTATTTTCATAATAATATGGGAAACATGAAAGAGGGAAATGATTTATAATGTTTCAAATGAAATAACTATGGTCATTATGAAAATAAATTCCCCAATATAAGGGATATGAAAGAAAATATACCTCAACAACCAATAAAATAAATGGAATAAGAAAATTCATTTACAATTACTACCATTGAAGTGGATTGTGTAATTAAGGAACAATTATCCTTCACTTCATAGATATGGATTCATTATTGGAGTTTGATTTTTAGAACCCCAGTTTATAAAAACAATTATGTCCCCACCCTAAGGATTTGATTATCATGGATAACCTCTTGATGTATGGTTATTATATCCCAATAAAAATCTTATTCTTAATGTGAATATTATTAATTCTACATTTAAAGGAATGTAATGTGATTTTGGATATTGAATATCATGGATCCCACTTCTACTGTGAGAATAAGTAACTCATAATTCATATTTCAAACTAACCCATGACCATTTATAAATGCAATTCTATATGTGAATTCTCTTGAAAGATTAATTATATTATATGAGTTATCATACCAAAAATAAGTGATGTTTTTTTCAACTTTTTAAAGAAAAATCAATATTAATATTGACCTATTATGTGGAAGAGAGATATATTTCCAACCTTTTAAAGTTTTATATCTCTCTAGAAATTATATCCTGTGTCACATTTTTCATTTAGACAAACTTCTATATTTTAATTTGTAGTTATTAATTAAAATTGTGAGGACATAATTTATTTTAAGGGGGGAGAATTTAATTACTGGAGTTTTTGATATATGAATTCCTTTAAATGACCCAAATGTGTTCGATTGCTTGCTCCACCCACAACACCAAACTAAAATGAAAACATGATATATTTAGATACAAATATAAATATTAAGTATGGCCATTAAAACATATTCATTGAATTATTATGAATTCATAGGAGTAGAATCTTTATGAAATATATGTATAAAGAAAATAAACTTAACTTTTAAAATGAATGAAACTCAATTAGTTTACTTAAAATGACTAATAATATCGTTTACCATTTAAAAAATTATTTTTATAAAATTTACTTTTTATGCAACATGAATTTTCATTTAAAGGAATTAATGAAAAATTATGAAAAATTATGTTAATAATTGGTTAACACCAATTTAGTTGGTAAATTAAATGTCATAAAAATAATAATAGTTAATATTTGAAAATTTTATTTTCTAATAAAAATGGGTTTCTATTATATTTTTTGAATTTTTATATAAATTTAATTTATAAATTTTATAATTTTAATGTGACCAAATGAACTTCATTTTTCGATTTAGTATATCAATATTATCTTATAATTAATTTTTGGTATTTTTCAAAAATAATAATTTTTTTGGTGAATAGTAAAAATACAATTTTTTCTAAAAATGGTCACTTTTATAATACAAGTATGCATTAATATTTTAATAAAGCCCCTTTTTAAATAAAAAATTATATTTAATAATTAATATAAATTATTTAAAAATCTTATATTGAATTTATAAAATACTTGTTTAAAATTTTTGAATCTTACGTAATATTTCACAGTATAAGCAGTTTTTGGCGCTTATATTAAAAATTAGTCTTTATCGCTTTTAGAAAATAAATATAAAGAAATTAATTTATAATTTTAGTTAAAAATTTAAATATTACTTAACAATTTAAATATAATATTTTTCATAATGATAATATTAGTTAGATAAAAGTTAATTATCGCAATAATGATGAAATAATTTTTTAAAATGAATTGTTTTATTAATATCATGTAATTTTTATCTAATAAAATAAATTAATATAATTTAAATTATTATTATAAGATTATTTTTAAACCTATATATAATTATATTAATTTTAATTTAATTTTTATTAAAAACTAAATAATATTAAGAACACAAAATGACTAAAAGTCATTTTTATACAAAAATAGAGTTTTATATTTTATATATTTTAATTTTAAAGTTTATTTTATCATATTTATAAATTGAATTATAATAAATTTATATTAAATTTAGGTTCAAAATATCAAAATTTGGTAGTATATATGACCTTATATTTTAAAATAAAATATAAATTACTTAGTTAAAATCTAGTTCCTAAGGTAAAAACAAATTTTTAAAACATCAAAACCTATGGTAAAAGACAATAATGATGATTTAAACATGAATTAAAAGTATATTTTGAGGATATATTGACCTAATACCACACCACACTCAATTATTATAACATTTTTGAGTAATTGTTTAAGGAATAGTGTAATAATATCATGGAAATGTAAATGTTATTTCCAAAAGTTCCATTTTCTTCACTTATTAAAGGGGATACCTTGCACACCTACATGGTTACACTTCACATTTTATTACTCCTTTAAACTTAGGATAAAATAACTCACCTATAAGTTTTTTATTTATCCATCAACCCATATTCTCTGTAAGTTATCTCTAGGCCTTCACTTCTAAGGAGATCTATAAAAGAAGATCTAGTCTCTAACGTAAGTATTACCATAATTGTAATATTTTTTCCTTAATAATCATATAAATATAGTTATATAAGTATAATTAATATACCAACATGTTATTATATGAATAAAAAATCCATTATTTATTCCTCTCTATCCATTAAGGAAAACAAAAGTTTCGTTAGTTAGTGTGCGAGGACTACTGGCTCCACGAACTGACGTCTTCTGTTTATCATAAATACATATCATTGTTTGTTTTAATGATGGTATTTATGAATAAATATGAAATTTAAAATATAACTATAATTCTGAAATTTAAAATTATCATATACTTTATTTACCTCCCATTCGTTCAGAAATGGAAACATGAATCGTGCGTACGTGTGGATTACTGCTTCCACGAGCAATGAGTTTCATTTGTCATTAGAACTCATAATGGATGGATATAAAAATATATTAAATATATAAAAATTATTTCTATAAATTTTTTAATATTTTTTATATTATGAAACCATTTTATGATTATTTTTCCATGGTCAACATATATAAGGAATTACATAAAAATTGACTGAATAACCTCAAGTATCCAATATAGGCAAGAAAAATATATAATAAATAAACTAAATATGATAAAAATAGTCCATATTAAATTAAATAAATAAGAATAATGTAAAAAATAAGGAATATAATAAACTTAATTTTATTAATCAACACATTAGGTGCGTGTGCAGAATGAATTTGGAACAAAGGGTTTTGTCTAAAAATTTCATTTTTTGAGACAAATTTTCTTTTATGAACCTAATTTCATTTAAATGGTTTTTATTATACCTATTTAATATATAATACAATTAATTATATTTTAACTCTAAATTAAATCTCTCTCTATTTAAAGTTTTTTTATTAGAACATTGATTAAGTTGTAAGGGTTTTAAATCTATATTTTGCTTTGTTAAGATATGAATTGTATTCACCAATTATTTTATTTTTTATAATGTTTATATTTGAAATTAAATTATTTCTATCATAATATTCATGTATTATATGGTGTTTATAAATCCATATCATTTTATACCTTTCAAGGGTCTTCGATTTGAAAGATAACAAAATTTTAGGGGTTTTATGTCTTGATTTCTCTTCATTGAGGTATTTTTTAATGTTTTGGACAAATTTCTTATTTATAAAGGTAATATAATACCCAATAATGTATTTTAGAATAATATATTATTTAATGAATTATATTTATAGAACCATTTTATTTTCAATATTCGAATGATATTTGAAAATTTACTAAATCCATTAGGGACCTGGTAACTCAAACTTCTTCCTTTCAATTATGTATTTTCTTCATGATTTTATGTTACCCATGTTCACTAAATTTTATATTTTAAATGGTGTTTTATATTTAATTTTGGGTAAAAATAGTTTTTATCTAAATCTATTTTTATTAAAGGTTTTCATTTAATTTTTTAAAAACAAAAGAGACTTTTTAAAAAGATAATCATAACTATGTATTTTACAACGATGAATAAAAAATGTTTTAAAAAAACTCTTTTCATGATTTGATTTTAATTATCCTGAAATAATCTATATCCAATGGAGTTATGTTTCATGTTTTACCATATTTTTTTAATTATGCGATTATTTTTTTGATCAAGTTTTTGGTATCAAAAAATTTAATTCATGATGTTATTTTATACCATTTATATGTTCTACGAAACCCATTTTATTTCCCTAGATTATTTATGAAATATGAATTGTTTCCATTTGTATTTTAATGAAACCCATTATTTTTATATGGGTTATTTAAGATATGATGAAGATTTATTTTTAAGTGGAACTCATATATATTAAAGATGGAGGGTGGGGTCCCATATCACCCTAAAATTCATTTATTAAGGTTTAATATCACATGAGATGATAAAACGTTGCATGATTTAGATGAGGGGAGACTTGTTCACATTTTTTTTGAATTAATGAGGCACAAGAATGTTTGTTCACAAGTTTTTTTCACCTTGAAGGGTTTTTAGATTTGGAATTTCCCAAATGCTTCCAAGTGGATCATTTCACCATAGGTAAACTATAAAAACCACAATGGGTGTCCAATATTTCCTTAGATTTTCATTGGGGAAGGTTTTTGTGGCATAAAATAAATACTTATATAGAAATATATCCCATAGGGGGACATTAAGTCATGATTACCTCGGTAACACCATAATGCACCCCTATGTGTTTTTTAAACATTTTAAAGATAGGGAATTCCACCCTTTTTGGGATGCTCTACCCTATCCCTAATAGCCCCCACTCAATCTCATTTACCCTATCTCCCACTCTACTCTTTCGGCTCTCAAAAGTCCATGTCATGGTGGATTGATGTTTCATATTTGGCAGTAGGTTTCTCTTGGAAATTATAAGGTAATACCTTTGTTCCTACTCACCATTATTCTCACTGTTATTTTAGTGTAATATTTGTTTTAGGGCCTATTTTTTTGATTTCTAGATTTTAGGAAAATTAAATCAAACTGAGTCATGATATCAGATGATATAACTCCTATAATCCCAAGGTTGGTGGTTTATTTCCTTCACTATATTTTATGTGTTTTTATGATATGTGAATATGTTTTCCATGGGTTATGGGTTCAATAATTTTGTAAAGGTAATGGTGAATCTTGGGGAATGTGTTAGGCTATGGTAGAACCTAATTGGTGTGAATTGAGTACACCGTGCATGGTTGGGTAGTATTAGAGGGACCCATAAAGTATCTCTTATAAGGTTAGAAGTCCTAGTTGGGTCTATCTGACCCTTTTTTTGATAATTGTGAAATTATTGATGAATGACCTATATTGAGGTTGTGTGAGAGGGTTTATAGCTCCTCGTGTGAGGAGGTATTTGTGCATGAATTCTAATAAGTAGAGATCTAGGGGATTTCCATGGAAGGGGGGTCAGATGTTCCTTAGAAAACCCTATCCATTTATTTAGTTTGAGTTATAGTGTAATGATTCATTTTGTTTTAAATTTTATCTTCTGAGTGATTATTTAGTTATGTAAGGTCATGGCCCTTAAGTGGGTTATAACATGTATATTGGTTGGTGAATACCGATGAGTATCAATAATGGGATGACATTTTGGTATGTTGATGTTTTGGATATGTCTAAGACACCTTGTTTCCTAAGATATAGTGAGTGATTGTATTGGAATGGCATTGGTAGATATCTAGAAGTGATACCCTGGATGAATTAAAGTGGGGATTTCCCCTTAGATCCTTGATTGGTGTAGTGCATGGAGAGTTTGGGAAACAGAATGAGGGATTAATACACCTTAAGGAATTATCTTGGGTGAAAATGATATAAGTGGGAATAATGATGTGAGTTCCATGTGGTATTGATGGTAAGGAAATTTATTAGAGGGGTTTGTGTAGTCATGGGGTCATATGTGACTAGTTAGATAGGCTGTAGATAGATATTGGCCCATGAGAATGTGATGATTATAAGGTATTGTTCAACTATAGGTGGTGCTTGATGAGGCATGGTATAATGAGGCATGTTAGTGTGGTTGGTGATGAAATACAAGACTTCACCTTGAGTGCAAGGGTGATAGTAAATGATGAGATACAATACCTTACTATATGTGATAGGGTGTTGGTATGAGATGTGGAATGAGACATCACCAAAAGTGAGAGGGTGGTGGTGTGAGACATGTCATGATACCTCACCTTGAGTAAGAGGGTAGTGCTGTGAGACATGATATGGGACCTCACCCTAAGTGAGATGGTGGTGGTATTAGATGGGATATGAGATTGGGACTTGGTAAAGGACCCTATCTTGAGTGAGAGAGTAGTGGTTGAGATTCAGTTTCATTGCAATATGGATTATTCCACCAGTATTGGACAAACAAGGCGGGGTTAAGTGTCATGGTGGTCTGGTTAGAATATGATGACCTGATGCATATGGTTGTGTGTTTCGTGTTTGTTTTCTATGAATACATACACTGCATATTATGGTATATAAAAGGAACCCTATTGGTGGTTCAATATTGAGATTATTTCTCACACCCTACATGACCACCCTTATGTGAGTGTAGATATTCATGATTCACTTTCAGGTGATATGTTATATAGGAGATCTGCTCGGGGTAATTGGATAGAGATTTTAGAGTTTGGTCTGAGGAGGGACCTTTGTTTTATAGTTGAGGCTACCCTATATTTTGATTTAGTTTTTTATTTGATCATCTTGGTGGGAAATCCTTATGATGTATATATGTAAAATAAGCATGGGTATAATTTTATCAAATCACATTGATATTAAATATTATTAATGGTTGGGTATTCACTATAAATCCTTCTATTTAATTTGATGATGTATGATATTTTTTTATTTACATGTTATTATATGTGATAAAACTGAAAGTATATTGTCAATATGTTGGTAATAGACTCTCACTACTAGTTAGAATCCTATGGTATATGCAGAGGAGTGCCCGAGGTCACATGGTGCTCTATATTAGTTTGACTATTAGGTATTTGGGACAGGGTGTTACATAACCTTCTTATGATTGAAATACCAGAACTTATACTCTATTTTTAATCAATTTATTCTATAATTGAGAAAAATCAAGTAATAATAACTAACACACTTAACTAAAAAAGCAATGATGTGTGGGATCCCTTCTTAAACCTCTTCTACCATACACACAAAGAATTATCATCTATTTTATAAGATTATACCATGATTTAGTGAAATCATGACAAAACAATTAATACAAAAACCATTCAAAACAATGTAAAAAATAGAAATGAAGGAGGATTTGAGTCCTAATGGACTAGTGCAGACACACCTGGGAGGGGGAGGGGAGTTAGTTATGTGTGTTCTGATTTTTACTAAATTCTATTTTCTTCTTTAAAACAATTAAACCCATTTGGAATTTTAAACTTTTATTCTAGTTAATAATGTTGTATATTTAATTGTTTAACCTAGGACAAACCTTTATTTATTGAAGATAAAACTATATATTCGAATATGTGTTTTTATAAGGTTTAGCACCTCCTAGGAACCATACTCCTTGATTTTCTTGGGATGTCCAAATTATAGATTCTATAATAAAATATTTTTATTAATTATAAGTGGTGTTTGTATAGGTATTAGCCTAAAACCATACACACCATATTGCATATGTTTGGGATCACTATATTACATAAGTGATCTTGTACTGCCTCCAATAAGTTCTTTATATAGACATCAAACAAGTTCTATGTAACGCTTATTCCTCTTAAAGTATATCACTGATACTATTCTGAGATGTCATTGCACCCATAAATATGATCTTCTTCCTCAATTAGAGTTCCCAACTACTTTATTATCTTTTTAATACTCCATAAAACCAGGTATTTATTTATGTATAGTTTTTAGTTCTTTAAAACTTGTTAACTAAACTCTCTCAACTCAATCCTCAAGGGTCTAAAAAACTACTGAATATTCTATAGAAATCCTACTCTTTTTTCCTTTCTTATTTCTCTAAGAACCATGATCCCATAAATTTACTTAGAGAGTGAACAATGAAATATCACTTTGTTCTTTATTAGAGTTTATTATTATTATTTTTTCATCTTCATTGATAATTAAAAGTAGTTTCTTCTTTAGTATATGTTTTGAATACTTTTCCTATTATTCAATAGAGATCTTATTCTATTCGTTCACTTTACATATCAATTCACACTTCCACTATGAAAAAATCTATTTTATTATTCCCTATCACTGAATATTCAACAAATTTAATGTTTTTCAAAATATCTCCAATCAAGAGCACTATATGGATCCCATAAAAATCAAAAAAATTAAATGGAAAATGTGGACAACTTTATATGTTCCCACCTAAAATAGTGGTTATAAAATTACCACTTACGATACTACAATATGATATATGTGGTTCTAAAAATATTTCTAGAATGGAAAAAAAATATCGACATCAAGATATCAAAACACCCTCCCACACTTCATCTTCTTAAACTGTTAGTTTCAAACTTATCAAGTGAACCCAATAATAAAGTTACTCATTTGATATTTATAGTACTCAACAAAAACCATTTTTCATTTTTTCATGCACAAGTACCCATTATTATTGCATTCATTGATCACATTATTTTTCAAACCCAACTTCAAAATAACTCATACTTATAATAATAACTCCTCCTAAATAATTGCAACATTTTTAAGTGATTATAAAAAATGAGGATTAATAAAGCCTTATCACATCCTCAGAATATAATATTATCGAAATTTCACCATTCTCAAAAACTCATCCACCTTTTATCTTATATTTTTTATACATCAAGATCAAATTATTATTTCTTCTAGTTTTAATCACAAGTAATTATGTGATATTTTTTATATTTGAGTAAGAACCCAAGTATCATTTTATTTTTTCTTCATTTTTGATCTTCAAAATTATTTTCAAATATTTTTATTTAACAATATAATCTTCAATAGAAAAGGGATCTTCCTCATCTACTTCCCATAAAATAATTCTAAAATCACGGTTGTATTTTGGTAAAAAATAGTTTCATGATGTCTTGATCTTGAATGAAATACTTAGGGATCATCCCATTCATTTTTATTCTATAGAAATAAAATCTAGAAAATTTATTTTTCAATATGTTAAAATATCAAAAATTATATTAATCGGGTTTCATACATAGTACTAAAAATTCATATATAACAAAAAAACCATATATATAACGTGAAGTCCCACATGAATCATTTGAGAGTATTATACATATCATGAAAATTTGTATTCACTTCTAGAAATATTATGGGATCACAAATTTTGGAAAACACTGAAGTCTTACATGCAATCAAATATCTTATGGACAGACACATATCTTACAATCCAAAAACAAAATCTTACATGTTTTAAAAATATATTATGTTTAGAAGAAATATCATATGCGACTTTATAAAGGTTTTGTGACCGAAAAAATCTTCTAAGTATGAAATAAAATAAAATATCGTAAATCTTACATGGGCCTCCAAATATCATATACAACATGATATTATACTTCATTTTTTTTATTTCAACTTAGAATTAAATATTTTTTCAAGTTAATTAGAATGACTTTAAATTCATATTAAAACTTATCAAACACTTAAAATCACTTAGAATAATTCCAAATAATTCATAGAATTATTTAATTAATTCATAACCTCTTTATCTTTCTCTCAAGAATATTTAAAACATGTAAATACTCAAATTTTAGTATTTCAATCTATTCCACTACCACTAAAATATATCCTTCACTTGGGAATTTTAAATTCATTATCCTAGTGTTGTTTAAAACTTATTCCAGCAACATTAAAGTTCAGTAACATATAACTGAATTCTCTAAAATTTCAGCAAGATTCTATACTACTTCAAAACCATTTTAAATTTTTTATATCCATATTTACAAGCTATCCAAATTAGACTATAATTCATATTTTCTTCTTCTAAATTTTACACCTCCACTAAATTTTCCATATAGCGCTTCTCTAACTTTAACACTTTCTATATAGAAAAAATAGATATATAATCGTATGATATTTTATCTATTTCCATTCATTGTACATGGAAGAATATACATTATTAATTACCCATAATAAATGTAAATCCTTCACTTACATTTCATATGAAATTGATTTTATTTATTTCAACCTTATTTAAAACTAATAAAAATCAATCTTCAAACATCAATTTGGAACTTTCAAAGAAGAAATATAAAGACTCTACCTAAATCTAGAAAACCAATATTTCTTAAAAAACAATGGATCAAGGTGAATTAAAGGAGGGTAAATGTGGAGGAAGGTACATTAATATACTATTATTTTTCCAATAGTGAAGAATAATGGTGAAAGTAGAATAAAAATAACCCCCTCCAAAAATGACCAACCTACCCCTTACTTTAACTGAGGGTCAGGAAATGCCACTAGAATTTTAGTAGCTAACATTGAATTTTAGGTGGCTCCACCAAGTACCCATTTCCCTTCTTGAGAACCTTGGTGGAGTTTATTGTAGCCCCTACTTGGCCATCAAAATTTTGACCCCCCTAAAAAAATCATTAAAGTGGACTAATTCTATAGACACCTTCACCAACTTATTTACACAAATATCAAAATTATATTTTGGGATTTCACTACCCAAAATTACACCTCAAAAAATTTCCTTTTAATCATTCCAAAAATTTAAACACCGTATAGACTCAATCTAAATTCATAAATTATAATTCACTTAGATCCAACTCTATTAGAGTTCGGAATTTCCTTAAGTTCCACCAATACAACACAACGTGGGTTATTATAAACTCCACACCATACCAATTCACATATTCATGAATAATACACATGTATCTCCATTAAACTACAATATTTTATGTTATCTAAGGTCACTTCTTATTCTGAGACTTCTTCTATTCATGGTTGTGTTTATACTATATCCAAACCGTTAAAATTTCATATTCTACAATTAACTTTTTCTATGATACATCACATAAATTGATGATCCCTAAAATTAATTATGTTAATCCATATTTGATTGACCAAAATTGATTATACATATAACGCACCAATTAGAACCCTACTATATTAGCTCCCACAAAATGTTTGATGACCCATTCACTAAAATGTTTAATAAATTCACCAACACCATGATGATGTCCCAATATCAATGAAATTCATTAAATTCCCACTCACTAAAATTATAATCTAATGATTTACATCATTAGTTTATAACACACCAATTCTGAATCAGAGTTTCACCTAAGAATATCCTGATCATTCATGAAAAAAATTAAAATCTCCCTCTTGAGATTATATCCATATTGTAAAGAATCACTGTCTAAATAGTCATTGTACTCTCTCATAAGTACTGAAATTATCAAACCTAGTCATCCCACAAAACCTTTTCACAAATTCTACACCAGTTGGTTACTAAACATACTCACTCTAACTTCAAATCCAAATTCAATATCTAGATGTAGAATCCACAAACTAACTAGATGTATATAATCCACTTATTAATGTCAATTATAGGTGCATGGGGTCAATAAGATCATAGATAATTCTGGTAAATAACTAGGTTGAACCATATGAATAGGTTTTTGGAAACTAGTTTTGTTTATTGTTTTTATATGTAATTATAGTAAAATAATTGGTAATTGAAAATGTGTGAGTGTCACTCCCATACATTGGGGTAATTATAATAGTAGAGTAGATTTCTATTAGCTTAGAGTTAATAACCAAGATGATTACCACTATTAAAATGAACAAACTTTATAGGGAAGAAGAATCTATCCAAATTACTAAATCTTACTTACTATTTATGAAAATATAATGAAAAACCACAACTAAATTCCTATGATCTCTCTTCTAATACATCCAAAGGATTTATTAAATAGATTGTATCCCACTAATAAGGTTCCCTTTGAATAATTATTATAAATAATTAGGTTCAAGAACTATGTTAAGTTGATTAATGACACTATGAAAAGATATTTCTCTTGATATGTTGGTTGTTGGGTCACATAGGTCGGGTTTGAAAACCCATACCACTCTCATTCAAATAATAGTTTCCTGCTCCTCGGTGTTAAATTATGAGATTTAACTTTCCTTAGCTCCTCACACACTAGAAACTTTTACCCATTTTCATAATAGGTAGAGTATTGAAAGAAAGGGATAAGCTCATAAATAAAAACACCAATGGTGGATAAATAATGGAAACTTCATTAAAAAACTCAGCCAAAAAATCTAACATTAATAAAAACATGATTTACTCTTCAATAAAAAATAACAATAAAAATATTTGAAAAAAATCTCAGGAAATTATATAAAAATATACTTTACTCCTCCTCTCAATTATGTATGTGTGCCCAAAATTAAACATCACCCATGGAAATATCCTTTTGTTCAAATATCTTCTTCCTCTAACCCATATGCTTCTCTTGTTCCTTGACTGAGTGAATTTCCTCCATTACAAACCTTCCCTTTATAATCCATATACAAGGTTGAATAAATATAAATTTATTATCTTTATATGTGTCAATTAATATCTTAGATAAACTCTATGTAGATAATTTTATTTACTTCTCTTATATGCTTACTTATTATTATACTCTCAAACTCCTCAGATCACGATCATGACACATGGAGATACTATAATAAAATTTATTTATTTGGTAAAATAGTTTGTATGGGGAATAATTATCATTGTTTATGTCCTCTATATGGATATGAGATTTTCTGAAAAACTCCCCTTTAGCTTGTTGAACTGTCTCCTTTATTCTAGAATGACCAGGGATATGATAATGTATCATGAAATGAAATGGTGTCCATGGTTAGTGGTACCTATGGAATCCAGCCTTAGTTTTTACATGGATAAAAAAATTGCATTTCATTTCTTGTGATAGGATCCCTATAGGTGATGTGAGTTTTCAATTCCTACTTTTTTATTGCAAACAAAATTTTGGGTGGAACAGGGAGTGGCTAGACTTACATGGTACCATTCCTCATATCCCCAAACCAGAGCATCATAGTGAACCTTACATTTCCTTTCTCTCGCTATATTGAGAAGTAATATAGATGGTGTTGTGGTTTTATCATAGTATATGATGGTGATACAATAAAAAATAGATCATTTTTACCATTTTATATTATGATGCATGAAATGAGATATTGTTGATGATATCTATGTTGGAGTCATACCCATGTTAGAATTTTTTTTCTCCCATCATATATAATGTAGATAACAATTTGGTTGAACCACTACTCATGAAATTATTTTTTTCTTTGTTAATATGTATGTCAGAGTTGGTGATCTCCCCTTGTTAATAGTTGTAGTAGGCTTAAAACTCCACAAACTTTTATATTTACAATGACTCAATGGTTTGGGCTATTATTTTCTAAACTAATTTAAATAAACAGGTTTAAATAATTAGAATCATAAATTACAATAAAACATATTAACAAAACTTAATTTTAACTTAAATGTTATCACATAGTATATAAGGGATACTAATATCATAAACACTTGTATTATAGTAAAAAAAATGTAATTCAACAATAATCAATAAATTATATCCAAATAATGACTTGATTTTTTCATTAAAGTTTATAATTACAAAAATAATTATGTAATTCAATAAATAAAAAGTATTTTTAATCTTGAAATACATATAAAACATATATAAAAATGATAGTAAAAAGTTGTACAATGTCTTCCTAATCAATTATGTGACAATCCAACTTGAATCACCCAGTCTGGGCTGAGGTGGTACATGACTTTATGCATTACTCTCCATACAAAAGAGACTTCCACCTAGTAGTGAGGCTCTAAATGGTACCATGGGAAGACTATGGCCTCATTATTAGAAAACCATTAGAGTAACACCATCAATAAATATTGTGTAAGTAATAATAACGATAGGTAGCAGTAAATAAAGGGGAAGAAATTATCAATATCATCACATTCTATAGAAAAAATGGAATAAAATATCTAGTGAATAGTTTAAAAAAATATCGACACATTTGGTATATCATTAGATAAAAGGAAAAAAGAGAAAAAATGAAAAAAGATGCACAACTGTAAAAGACACCAGAGTTTTCCTCATATTACCTCTATCCATTTACCCTAACTCATGATCAGGAGTCTATCATAGGACCCTTTCTCTTTCCTATATCCCTGATCATAAAGTCTATATGAAAACTGAGATTCCCATGAATGATATGAGAATAAACTCATTAGGACACCACCAATGGGAACTTAGAATAAATGCAACAAGTGTATAGAGGTGGATGGATCAATAAAAAATAAATGCTTATATAAACATACAACCCATCAGGTCATTATGTGTTAACCTCAATACCATAAAACCCAAACCTACCTACTTAGAATTCATACAAGAAGGAAAGACTATCAGAAATTTAGAAATAATTATAAACAAACTACACCTTATCACAATGGTCACAACACCATCCATCTCTAAGACCCATCCCTGCTGACTCTAGGGAGGTCATGCCACAGTTTGAACCATCCTTATGGATTCTAGGGATTTCACATCACACTATGACCCATACCTATGTATTCTAGAGAGGCCACATAAATATATTGACTCATCCTTTAGGATTTTATGAAGGTTACATCAACACACCAATACATTCTTGAAGAATATAGGGAGGTCAACGGACATGCACGCTAACCCATCTCCCAATGTCACTTTTCCCAAATGGGGAACTCATAAGTTACATGGGATACAAGGTAAGAAACTACTTTAAACAAAACATGAACCCATCTATTCCCTTTTAAAGGGTCTACCCCATATCCAATAACCAACCAGGTCACTTTGACACCACATGAAAATGTTTCATAGTGATACACATGAACCCATATGAAAATATATACATAAAAATATTTGAAAATTCCATAAATGGTGAGGTAATTCCCATCTATGGTGAGATGAATCTCAATATCCAATATTCACCACCTGAAATAATCTCCACACAGCAAAAATATAAAATCATCCATAAAATTTTATGTTTGTCTTATTAGAAAATTGGAAATAATAAATATATAAGAAATAATGACATAAGGCCAAGACAATGTTAAATTTACCAAAAGAGGACTATTAGGATGGACAACGTTAAAATAAGCAAAAATAAGAGGATATGAGAGCTAAAATCGTCAATGATAATCCTTTTGTTCTATGTAGGTCATGTATGGGTCAAAGGAAGGGTGGGGAAAGGAAAGGGGGGTTATAAGGTGAAATTACTCAGTTCAGATTAAAAAAAACTATATAGGAAACCATTAATAGCATGGAAACACTATTAATAGTGTGAATGAAATTATATAGAACTGATAGGGGTTCTATCTTTAATATTTATGGCACAAATCATGCCTTCACACTATAAATTCCTACCTTTGACAGTTTTTTAGCTTCTGGTTCATCTTATTCCCCCAAATCCTAGTCTTAAGCTACTCCAACACCTTGAATAGACCATAACAAGAATAATACACATGATTTGGATGAAATTAAATAGAAAAAGCCTTATAATTCAAGGGGAATCAAAAAATCCCCCTATAAGGACTTCTTGTACCTAAGAATAATTTTTAAGGGTCTTCTCCAAACAATTCCGGCCACTAGAACCAAATATCCTATTCCCAATCCCATGTTTCCTCATAGATGTGACCATATTTCAAAAAACAACCATACAAGAGGTGTTGTCTTTCCCTACAGAACCTTCATGATTCATTCCATAACAGGTATTAGAAAATCCTTAAATAAAGAATCTACCTCTAACACAACATCAACACTATCAATCACATACATATGGTCTGGCTCAAATATACATAACCATGAAACATAGAAAAAATCATAAATACCATGACGTTTCAGGTGAAAATGTCATTTTTAAGCCACATTACCAATCCATCCCACAATTTTAAATGGACCAAAAAACAATTACACTAACTTCCCCTATTTCTTTAAATGATGATTTTCTAACCTTGGTGATACTTAGAAAAATTCTCAGTTGCCCATGGAGAACCCTATGGGTCATCACCTCTTAATAACATAATAATGTTGCCTACTCTGAGTGGTAACCAACTTCTTCCTTATAAACCGCACCCATTCATAAGTCTCCTATATAAGGATTGTATCTATCACTACCAACCCACCCACCTCTATCCAATATAGTAGTGAATGACATGATCAACCATAGAGAGCCTCAAAATAATCCATTTGAATCAAATCCTAGAATATATTATTTTATTCAAACGCTTCCTAATACATATGGTCATCCTATAACCCACCAAAATCTAGTGAATAAGCTATAGAAATATCCTCTACTATTTGGATAGTCCTCCTAGAATATCCATATGTATGTGGGTGATATTCCATGCCCAACTATAGCTATGATACCAAAAAATTCTTAGGGACTTACGAAAGACCGAAACATGAAACTCATATCTTGATATAACATTAAACTCATAGGAATTCCATGTATCCAAAATATTTCTCACATATAAATCCTACCCAACTCATCCATAAATTGATTTGATTGAATATGAGAAATGTTTGTAATATCTGTCAGCTAATCAACCACCACCCATGTTGTATCTCAACTCCAGGGAGCCGTGGGTAGTCTTGTGATGAATTCCATCATCACCTTATCCTATTTTCACACTAGTATTGAAATAGGTTGAAACAAACCACCTAGTCCCTAGTTGTACACTGTTATCCCATGATACGTAGGATAACAATCCACAAATAAAAAAATATCTTTGTTCATACCTGACCACTAGAAATGAAATTTCATATCATGATACATATTTTTCAGTCATGGATGTGCGAACCAATAAAATGTGTAAGAGTCTCTCATAAATTCCTCTCTTAGGGATGTGGGAACCACCACCCTTACATGTATATGAAACACACCATTCTTTTCTAAATACCATCATAGGATATGATCTTCTCCCATAAACCACTCTCATATCACTTGATAATCTAAATCAGATTCCCACCTATCATTTATTCATTCCATCATATAATTAATGATCATGAGAGTGTAGGTCACCATCCGTTGATCCTAAGATACACCCAATTTTTAATCCACTGACAATATCATAATATTTTACTCCTCCTTTGATGTTCGTGTTCCCAATTCATATAAATTCCTACTAAGGTATTGTAGGAAAACATTCCCATTCCATTGGGTATATTCCATCTAAAAATAAAATTCAATAAGCACTCAACCAAATTTTTCTACTTTAGGTTCAATAATTGTTGGGAAAAGATATACCATAAGATTTTTTGGTTAGTATAGATAAAAAATCTATCATTGAAGGGATAATGGAATTAACACCTCAAGGTATAGACCATGGAAACTAAGTCTAGAGAATTATCAATGTAGTTTCACTCAACCGATCATAACTGATGATAACCATAAGTAACCAACCAATCTCCCTATATCAATAGATACCACAAACTAAAATATTAATAGTCACATTAAATTGTATACCCAATCCAAAGGTCATGAAAAATCAAAATTAGTGTATATTTGATCTTCCTATTTACCTCTTGGAAATACTCCTCACACTAATCTATCCATACAAACTTTACTTCCTATTTAGCTCGATCATAGAAACTACCAAATGATAAAAGTTATGGACTAATCAGCTGTAATATTCAATTTTTTTTAGAAAAATACATGTTTTTAACACATTATTTGGTATATCCCAATGCACAACTACCTATGCCTTCTCCAGATCAATAGAGGTTTCCACCTCAGAAACCACATTCCCAAGGAAGCATACCTCCTTGATCCAACCGTGAAACTTTGAGAACTTGGCCTCAATCCAATGTGATTAGAGTGTGCTCTAAATAATTTAAAGATGCATTGTTTTCAAATTTGGGGTCTGTTCATATACTAGAATATCATTAACAATGACCACAATTAATGAGTTTAAGTAGGGGTGAAAAACCTGGTTCATTAGAGACATATAAACTATCAACACATTCTTCAAAATGAATGGAATCAGAAGATACTCATATAACTCGTACCTAATCTTGATTGACATATTTAGTATATCATCGGCCCTGAACCATAGTAGATCATAGTCTGATCATAAATCAATCATGGAGAACTATTAGGACCCCCTTAAATGATCAAATAAATCACCAATTATTGAAATTGGAAACCTATTTTTCACTGTGAACCAATCTAGTTTCTAGTAATCCATGCATACTCAAAAGATTCCATCATCATTTTTAGAAAATAAAACCATATCAAACCAAGGGTAAGTGCACAGGTGAATGAATACCTTAACCTCCAGGTCATACAACTATACCTTGAGACATGTAAACTCAACCAATGCCATATGATATGGGGGAATCAAAATAGGCTATTCACCCATTATGAGTTAAATCTAAAAAAAAATCCCCCTTTCAAGAGGGATTCATGAAAAAAAATTCAGAAATATATCCTGATAATGATCTAACTATAGAGAAAAAATGGATGGAATCATAACCTAACTTTCTGTGAGAACTATACCCACCACCTATACTATAATGGCCTTAATATGGATAAGTTCTTGTACAACTTTAACTACCTCTAAATTCCACTCCCTAAAAAAGGAATTCTCATCTTCCATAGGGAAGGTAAAACCCACCCATCTCCAATAAGAATCAATGTAATCTTGGAGATATGTTAATTAATCCATATAAAAAATTACATCAAAACTGGTTATCTCTAGAATAAAAAAATACCATAGATTTACATAGTTTGAAACAACTATGGGACATTCTAAGAATCTCTAAATATAATATACCCTATTCTTTAGAGGTGTATTAAAGGATAAAAACATAATAGAATACTTTACTAGTAACCCTAAAAGATAAACATCTTGGGTAAAAATAAATGAATGCGATTCCCCTATATTAAAAAAAGAAGTTGAGAGAACAAACCTAACCATAAAATGTACATTTAACCATCAAAGGTCCCTATCCGCCTTATAATGGAACCTAATATAATGTATAAACCATTCTAGTCTTAGATCCTTGAACTTAACCTTGTGATCCCTATATCAATAGAGGAACCAAACCCTATAGAGCCTATAACTACTACTATTGAGATCCTCTACCTTCTCCATAACTAGAACTATTATATATAGCCTTGCTATCTTTCAAAGGTCCACCGGAAAATCCTCTTAAAGCATGTGTATACCTTGAAACTCTACTAACACCTAACCAATAGAACTTTAAACAAAAATTACATAGATGACACATCCTTCTATAATCATGACACTCCCTCAAATGACTAGTACACATACTGCAGTAATGCCTAGGTTTCCCAAACTGAAATCACAAGGGAGGAGTACCTCATAAAGATTGAAGAGATGAAATCCTACCCTATCATGATTATCTATCACATCCCCAAAACATATACTCTAACCTTATATCCATTACAATAGAGTAAGTAACCACAACTCCACTCAAAAGAGAACCATTGAAAGAGGGATACAAACCCTACTGTATTTTCCTCTGTTAAGACCTTCTTAACAATGTGATCCTTACAAAGATCATCAAAACATGTGTCTAGGTAAAATCCTCAGATATGACACCTTATCTTTGTGTAAATAATTATTTTGAACTTCCTATCCTTCTAATCCTCATTATCAACCAACATTAGAGAACAATTTATTAACTCCACAAAATAAAATGTAGAAAATATTACTGCACTTGAAGGTTTTATGTTGGATACTATTGGATAAAGATAAAAATAGAGTGATCATACACTACATATTTAGGATTTGATGTGATATATATTTTCTAACTCAACTATTAGAAGATCTAAAAGTTCATTCACCAGAAGATATAATTAGGATAACACAATTACGGACAACCACACCTATACCCTGGATGTTTGGATTTAGGTAGCCAAATTCAGTTCACCAGATTTAGCTAGATAGAGCCAGTTTTGTGGTAGAAGGAGTGTGAGTTAAACAAAAGTTCAATGGAAGCCTCTGAATGTTATATTAATTGAAGTATGTTGGACCATGTGATAACTAGAAGGTGAGTTCATTAGAAGTAACTGAATGAGTTTATTTTAGAAAATGCAGTTGGGTGGAAGTAGTAAAACAGATGGAGCATATTGGAGTTAGAGTAGAGGAACCAAAAGGAGGTGCTTTTCATGCATGCAATCTAGGAATAAATCATGGTTATAGAGGAATAAGTGAAGAAGATGGAAGGGTGACTTTATGTGGCCAAACAGAAATTAAGTGGTAGGTTAATGTTGTATGGAAGTCACTCACGAATTCTATAATAAATATTCATATAATATTTCCTCATGGGTGTTCAGTAAAGGAACATTTGTGTAAGAATCATCAGAGTGGGGTATAGTATGAATTTCACTTCACACAATAGGATAGTAGTCAAAATAAAGTTGCAACTATAATTTATCAGTGTCTCATTCCAATAGATGGATACCTTCAATTGTTGGAGAGAATTTGTAACTCGATGACTAAACAAACACACTATCTTTAGTGTGGTTGTTCTACTTGGGTAATGTTCTTAGAAAGTGTGAGAGCTGAGATGAAGATCTGAAGAGTCCTGACGGGTCAGATAGAGGGCCATAAGGTGGTGGATCTAATAGAAGGATCACACTTGGGAAGATCCATATATTATAAAGATAAAATGTCAAAGGATATGGTCAAATCACTGAGAAGAGTATAATAAATATGTAATGATATAAATATGTAATTGGTGAGACATATTCTCAAGAATTTGAGTGGGGTTATTAGAAGTTTATATCCCTTTTAACACATGTATTCTATTTTTGATTAAATGAAAAGTGATGTCAATGTTATCCCATGCATGTGGGACATATTGTATAAATAATGTAATCTATGACTAGAGGAAAAATTTTCTATGGAAACATAACTATATCCATGGCCAAGACACCATTTATGTGATACAATCCTTTTTTACTAATAAATATTATTTTAAGGAAACCATTGAGGAGATCACTATTAGCTGGAATCATGAAAATAATGCATTAGATGTCTAGTAACTCATGTTATCTTGTATATCAAGTGAGATTTATAAGCTATAAAAGAACATGAATACATAAAACATTTTTTCCTATCTCTATGATCTTTATCAGGATAAGGTGAGATAAGAGAGATATGAGATCTCCAAGGAACTATTCACATGAAATCTTGGAGTGCCAATGTCATATAGGCCTCATGTAATCAATATGATTACCTGCATCGAGTTCTTATACATCTTGGTATTTACACTATCTGATGAGTTTCACACATTTTTCATTTTATATCTATAACCTTAAATATTATATAATTTAATTATGAATTATAATTTGAGATATAGTAAGACCTCTCTCCCGTAACTTCTTAATTTGATTCTCTATGTAGTTAAGAACAAAAAGAATATAAAACTTGGATTCCTTCTAGTTAATAAGATAAGAAACAAGGAAAAGGGATGAAATACACATTGTAAGTAGAAGTCTCCCAAGAACCATTCTTTCAAGAATAATATGATCCAAAGGCAAGGTAATTAGTGATATGTAATGTGTTTTTCATGTGGAAAGTTAGACCACTAAAAGAATAAATACACCCATTTAATGAAGTACATGTCACTTCATGTGCATTCATTATTCAGTGTAATATTTCTATATATATAAGTTGGGTATTAGATACAACTTATGGTGTCTAAATATGTTTAAAATGTAAAAAAAAACTATATTTAGGAAGGTTTCTAGAGGAGAGGTGGATATTTGAGCAACCAATGACACCCGACTAGCTACCTTGGCTATATAACACTACTACCTCACATTGCCATCAGGATTGGTATTGGTTTATTTAATCTTTATTATTTTCCTAGTGTTAATAAAAATTTATATCAATATAAAATCTCGATATGAATTTTTTTCATGTTTGGAAATAATATATGCTATGTTTATAGAGATAACACATGTTATAGTATGGTACATCTGAATAATGGTATTTATGTTTTGGAATACAAAAAAAGTGTTAGAAATAAATAATGTGTCATGTTCATTAGACTCATGTCACACCTAGTTGTAGTATCATCGACTTGGTTTTGTAAATTATAAGTTCTTGATGAAGCTCTATCAAGATGGGTATTTATATTGTTTTAAATTAAAACTACTTGAAATATGTATGAATTGTTTATAAGGCAAGAAGACCAAAACTACACTTGAAGGGAGGGGTGAAAAAGGGCACAAAGCTTCTATAATTTGTATAAATAGATGAATGTAGACCTCTTCCAGTAGAATCTATAAGTGGATACTCATAATTTATTACTTTTACTAATGATTTATATATATATTGTTATGTATAATTAATACGGTATAAGTCTGAATAATTTGTGGAATTTTAGTAGTTCAAGTATGAATTATAGAATAAAAATGGTAAGAATATAAATAATATTCAATTGGATTGAGGTGGTGACTATATTAGACAAGAGTTCACCAAATTTCGATGGGAGCATGAGATCTTATCTCAACTCACTCCTATTTATACACCACAATGGTATAGTGTTAGTGTACGGTAGAACCACACTTTATCAAACATGCTAAGGTCAATGATGAGTCCTTCAGATCATACATTATCTTTTTAGGGATATGTATTACATACTGAATCAAATATATAAGCCATATTCCAACTGAAGTGAAAAATGGTATACCATACTAGTTTATATATGTAATGAAATCAATGTTTTCAAACTTATATGTATGGGGATGTGAGGTATTTGTTAAGACCTATTCAGTTAAAAAACTATCACCCCAATGAACAAACTGTATATTTATTGGATATCCCTAGGAAATGAGGGGATATTACCTATACATCCCTTTAGAAAAAAAATTATGGTTGTCTGATGTCCCACATTTCTAGAGAGGGAGCACAATATTAAGAATCATAGGGGGAGAAAGATTGACTTTGATGATTTTGATGCTCAAGATACACAAGAGTTTTAATAAGAAAACATTCCATAAGTCCCTATAGAAGAGGTTGTTCCAGAGGAATAAGTACTGTATAAGATCTCTAGAGAGGTTGGACAACTAGAGATATATTGTTTTCTTGTCACCAATAATGGTGACACATTATTGGTTTAAAATGATGAACCTATATCCTAAAAAGAAACAATAGAGATCTCAAAGGTTTCATGATGTTGAGAAACCATGAATTCTGAGATAGATTCCATGTTTCATAAATAAGTCTTGGTTCTGGTCAATCTTCTAGAAGATGAAAATTCAGTTGGGTGAAAATGGGTATTCAATAAAAAAAGCTATCCAATGAAGGTAAAGTTAGTACCTATAAAGAAAGTGTAGTGGAGAAAGGGTTTAAACAATGTTAAGGAATAGACTATGATGAAAACATTTCTCTAGTTTTTTACTAAAATACATCATTATTATACTTGTTATAACATCTTTATATGATTATTGGATTTGGAAGATGAATGTAAAAAACAAATTTCCTAAATGGGAAACTTATGGACGATTTCTATATGACACAACATGAAGGTTTTGTGACTCCAAAAGGTTAAAAAAAGGTATGAAAGTTTCAAAGACCTATTTATAGATTAAATAAAGCATGTAGGTTATGGAAAATCAACTTTGATGAATCCATACAATAATTTGGTTTCATTAAGAATGAATGCGATCCCTATATATATGAGTGGTTTAATGGGAGTGAAATAATTTTCCTAGCAGTATTATTTGATTTCATATTACTTATTAGAAATGAGACACCGATCTTATAGTTAGTTAATATGTGGTCTAACACATGATTCTCCATGAAGTAATTATATGGAGAAGCCTATATTCTAGAGATTAAGATCATTTTTGATAAATCTAAGAGGTTTCTTGCACTAATTCAAGGTATATACATTTACAAAATGATGAAGAGATTTATTTTGGAACAATCTAAGATGGGATTAGTTATATTATAACCTAGTATACATATCTTCATTAAAATGTATCCTCATACACAAGAAGAGAGAGATAGGATGAGTAAAATGCCTAATGCATCGATTATAAGTTCAATTATGTATGATATTTTCTATACCAATTTTGACTTTCCTATGTGTTAAGTATGAAATTCATATATCAAGAAAATCTAGGAGAACAACATTGGAATACTATTAAGACTATCATTTAGTATCTAAGGTGTACTAAGGATGTGTTCATGGTGTATAGAGGAGACATGGAACTAGTCATCAAGGTATATACAGATTCTAGTTTCCAAATAGACCAAGATGATTTGAAATCACAATAAGGATATTTATTCTACCTTAATACAGGTGTAGGGATATGAATGATCTAAAATCATCCAGTGGTCATCAATTTTATAGTAGAGTTTGATTATATTTCAATTTCTGATGCATTTAAATAAGCAGTGTGAATACACATATTTTTATAGGTTCTTGATGTGGCACCGAGTAGTAAATATTCAATCACACTATATATTGTGATAATCTATTATAATGGTTCTTTCCAAGGATCCCATATCACACCAATAGAAAAAATTTATACTTTGTAAGTATCAATTCTGGAGGGTTTTTTCTCATAGGTTTGATTCTATGGTTAGTAGAGCTTCTATATAGGAAAACATATTGGACCTAATGAATAAATCATTATCTCATTATAAGAATGGAAATCACATGAGAGAAATAAAATAGAAAGTCATTAGTAGTAGGCTCTAGAGAAATTGTAAATTTGTTTGAGTTGGTTCCCTAGAACCAAATGTCTTGTAATTTTGATTAACTATATATTCATAGTGTTGAATATTAATAATTTTCTTATCACATTATGATTTTTATTCTATATAATATCAAATGTGATATTTTCATTAGAGTATATGGAACACTAAAAGGTCATAGTAGTTCCTTGTTATAATAAGAACCATCAGGTGATATAAAATTATTCTCAAATACGTGTTCAATGGATGGACTAAATATTTTGACTCAACATTGATGATATAAGATATTAAGGGTAGGGGTATTATAATAAATTGAGACTTCTTCCCATGAAGTTCATCTTAGAAATATCCAAGATATGATGATTGTGATAACTGATCCTCCAATAGGAAATTTATATGTTCTATGTGTTATTAGTTGTTCCTATATATAAAAATGTTTAATGATCCTTAGAATTTAATATTATTATTAATAAATATCTTGATTCATGTAATTTTATGTATTTATTAAACCATGATTACATATATTTATAGTGAAGTTGGATACATTGGGTGTGTCATAAATGATAGGACAATAATGAATAGGTTGAGGAAGGATTTTATCATTTTGTTCTTTAATGGAGGTTGATATATTAATCCCTTTGATGGAAATAGAAATTTATAATAAGTCCATGGCCATGGAATTATGTTGATGAGTTTATTTTATAATACTTAAAGAAATATATTTTGATCATATAGGTTGATGACACAAGTGATGCAACCTTCTTGAATGAGATATCGAGACAAAGGAATTATATTAAATGGTAAGAATTCGTAAGAGGTAGTCATAGATTTGAATTCTCATTATCTATTTAGGGTTTATAATTTTTTACTAGATACTACTATTATTCTAAGAGTTATACTCACTTATATAAAAATAGGGTCCTAGAGGGTCACACACAAAGTGTATTCGTAGGCTTCATTGATTCAGATAAATTGGATTTTAGGATAAAGAATGAACTATATGTGGGGACGAGTGAGAATCCAAATGAACAATTGAAAATAAATCAATTCAATTATATTATTATAGTTTTAAATAATAATTGGATTTTGTTTCTCAAGGAATTTATATATTTATTTAATTATAAAATTTAATACAATAACTTATTATTTTTTAAATGCACATCACACTATTCAAGGTTCATTAAATAATTATTATAGGAATGAGATGAGTTAATAAATCATGGTTAATTATGTGGAATTTGATTATGTCACTAGTGATTAGTGAAATTTTTATGACGAAAATGATAAATTTACTTAGTTATTCATGGAATTTTGGTCTTATTTAAGAGGGTTAACTTATCCAAATATGGCATGAAATTTATTAAATTTAACCCTAAAAATTTAAGCTCATTTTTAGGGACTGAAAATATTTACATGAATTTTTAGTGTTATCTTCTCTTCCTATAACTTCTATCTAGCTTATAAATAGAAACATATTAAGAATAGACTAATCCATGTTTGAGGACTGATGATGTGATCTTATGAAAATCATATGAGCCCCATAAGGCCTTTGATCTTAAATTATAACACCTATTAATTGAATAAAAATATTCGCAGAGCTATGGAACATGTATTGTTTATCTATAGGGAATATACATTGGTGTCTTCAATATAAATTAATATGGAGAAGATCAAATATCACTGAGATTATAACATTTTAAAAAGGAATTGTTTTTTATTTGGTTTTTATACTTAGATCCTTGGAATAAATTCAAAATTTCTATAAAAATAAAGTATTTTATTATGGAATTGGTGTTAAAAATTTAAATCACACATACTTTTTTTCTTCTACCATGTGTATGGTTCCTTGAGGTCGGAATGAATATTTTCTTTGAGTGGGAGATTGGTGGAATCAAACTATGAAAATAATTTCATAGTGGTATATAATTAAGGTTAAACATGAGAAATGTTTTTAGGTTCATGCTTTAGAAGAACTATAAAATCATTCACCAAAATAAATTCACTAGATTAAATGGAGATAACCACAATAGTGCCATGGATATCTGGATTTAGGTATCTAAAAATAAATTCACTATATTAAGATAGATAAAGTCAGTTTAGTGGAAGTATTATTGTGAGTTGAATGGACTTTCAATGGAAGCCTCATAATTTTAGATTAGTGGAAATATACTAGACCATGTGATCATCAGAATATTAGGTCAATAGAAAGATTTAAATGAGTTATTTTGACATATGTATCTAGAATAAAGTAGTAAAATGAATATATAATATTGGAGAAATATTATTATAATATTGAAGAGGTTCTTATGATTCATGTACTCTGGGAAACTGTCATGGTTTCAGAGGTAGAATTATGGTGAATAGAAGAGTAAACTTTTGGTAGCTGAATGTAGGTCCATAGGTTGGTGAAGGTTATGTAGAATCCACCCATAAAGTCTCTAATGAAGATTCACTAAATCTTTCATAATGTGTTTGTATCAAAGAAAATTTCATGGAAGAATCATCAGTGTGAAGTGAAGGTTAACATGCACTTATCATTGGAGGCTGGATATCAAAATAGAGTTTCTACTAGAAATCAGTAGTGTCTCATGCCAATACAAGTACACCTTCAATTTTTGGATATTACTTTTGACTTGATTACTGGGTTGACTAACTATATTTAGCGTGGTTGGTCCACTCTTTAAAAGTTATAAAAAAGTGTGAGATAAAATATGATGAGCTGAATAATTCAATCGATTTTGGTATAGGTACAAAAAGAGGTGGATATAGTAAGTGGAGAACACTTGGGTTTTTTCACATGTTAGAATCTTGAAATTCTAAAAGATTTGGTCAAAGCATCAAAAGGATTATAGGGGTGATGTAGTGACTAAATGATAGAATTAGTGAGACATATTATGGGGGATTTGATTAGGGTTGTAAAAACTAGATATCCCTTATAAATCATGTACTATGTTTTTGTTGGAATGAAAAACTGATGTTATCATTTACCCATGCATGTAGGAAACATCATTTTAACAACATGATACTTGTGTGAATTTTGTTTATGATTTGTCCTTGTATGTGTGTGTTCATCATGTTCTTGTTACCTTGTATGTTCATTGGAAAGAGGATAATGAGGTGACTAGAACCAGATGTCAAAGGATGACTCGATACAGTGTATAAACCAGGAAGACTCTATAAGGAGCAGACTCTAGATGAGGATTTAGAGCAGACACATTCACCAGAGAAGAAGCCAATAGATATGGAAGAAAGAGAGGGTATGAAATTTCCATCAGGACCAGCCTGTGCATGCATAAGAAGCCTTGCCGAATAGTCATACAAAGGTGGAGAGCTGATATCATGATTTAGAAGCTGGGGAGGAGCAGTTCCATGTTGTTACAGTTTGAAAATTTCCTCTAAGACCTATGAGTCATGTAATCTCTAATCCTACGAGCCTTGTAAGGGCTCCCCCTCATCCATTGGGGGGCGGGGGGAGTTATAAAAAATAAATAAAAAAAGATGGCCTTTGGGCTATTCAGGCACTATGAATGATTTACTATTGATCATGCAAGGACCATCTAAAAAACCCTCCTTCTCCTGCAAAGAAATCCAAACAAGTACTGGTAGTCACATGAAGGTGTCCATGAGATTTATTCCTATCATGCGACTTTTCAATCAGTAAAAGCCTAAAAAATCCAAAACCCCTTATAAAGTAAAGGTGAAAAAGGTTTAAGAATCATGTGATATGAAGTGACATTGATATTCAGGTGACATGATTCAAAATACTCTGCAGAGTCCCCTAGTGACATGTCAACTTTTTTGTGAGAGAGCATGTTGGAATGTCACCTTCATCATGTGAACCACCTCTAACACATGATTTGGATTATGCGGTACCTCCTTTGGTCGTACAAAAAAATAAAGGGATTTTCCGTGATAATGCTCACACACCATCACAAGAACCATCATTGATCAAGCAATGAACCATAGATATAAGGGGTGTTTGTCCATGAAAACACTTGTATGCCATCATGAGATCCACTATCCTTGTAAAATAAGGAAGACATTGAAATGGGAAAAGATGGAAGCCTCTCATGGAGGGAGGATAAGATGATTTTTATGATAAAGGGGTTGTGATCCACAAATCATAGGAGGTACCTTTGACTTTTCATTCTGATCCCTTAGAGTCCCCTTTGACAAGACATATTGATCTCATGAGAGGAGATTGATAAGAAATTTCAGTCTCACAAAGAACCCCAGAAAGGATCTATTTAATCATGTGAAATCATTCACAAAGGCGTCCTGATCACATGAAGAATCATAGACATATCGGCCTGACCTTGTGAAGGATCTTTAACATGTTAACATGAATATGGAAGATCCCTTTTATAGGCATGGGTCTAGTGAATATGGTGATGGTGGGGTGTTCTAGCAGTTTCTGAGTATCATACGATGCATTGGATGACATGTAGAAGAATCATGTGAATCAAATGGTGAAAAAATCCCTCCACTGACTCTAAATCATATGTACATGATACGATCCACACAAGGTGACATATATCTTAGTAATCGAGGCATATAAATTCCTCCCCCTCCATACAAAAAAAGAAGAGTGCTATGTATGGAGAGGATTTAATGCACCTAGATGATGGAAAATACTAAATGGGAGCGCATGAGTAGAATTATCAGAGAGTAAATTCACATGATCACACAAGTAGTTATCTATGTAAAATCTATGGTATAAACAAAGGGATCACGCAAAACAAATATGTGCTTTGTGCGATCACTCTATATATCAAGTGAAGGAACTATGGAATGTCAACTCGATTATGTAAAGTAGTTTCCTCATGTTGATGTGGTCATGAAAAACCTAAAAAAAGATAATTCTTGACAAACCATTAGGTTAATATGAAATAAATACTATATAAAATAGAAGACTTGAGAATTTAGATACTCTAATCATCATGAGATGTCATCGTAAACTTTGCATGACCTACCCAGATCATACAGAAGTACTCAGGCATGTCAGAAAGTCTCAAGAAGTCATTCAGACATGTTATTGAATTCATGAAATTCCCTCTAGGAATGTCATCCATGTCATGTGATATCCTCCAAAAATGTCAGGAAAGTCATGCGTCAGCACCAGGACATGCCACCCAAGTCATGAAATTCCCTCCAGGCATGTTATCCAAGTCATGCGATGCCCTTAGGATATGTTAAGAAAGTCATTTTGTATCACTAGTACATGTCACCCATGTCATATGAATCTCTCTAAGCATGTAATCCAAGTCATGCGGCACCATTCTTACATTTCAAGAAAGTCATGTGGAAGCACCATGACATGTCACCCAAGTCTTACAAAGTCATTCAGGATTTCCATCTAAGTCATGCGACGCCCTGCATAAATGACAATAAATTCATACGGTATCATCAGGGAATGCCACCCAAGTCTTGTAAAGTCCTCCGAGCTTGATATCCAAGTCATGAAATTGCCTCTAGACATGTAAACCAAGTCATGATGCAGTACTAATACATTTAACCTAAGTCTTGTAAAGTTTTCTAGGATTTCTAGTTAGAGCATGCGATGTACTCTAAACATGTCTGCATTGATCATGAGAAAGCCTCCCAGACATGCCACCCATATCATATGATGTCCTCCAGACAAGTTAATTTGATCATGTGATTGTATTTGGACATGTCCATTAGGAAACCAGAACTTATCCAGACATCTTTATACATGTCATACAAACACCCCGAATACCTTAGGGATATAATTAGGACATGTTAAGTGGACACCTTGAGACATGATAACCTTGACCAGTAGAAATATTCAGGAATACCTTCAAATTGAACTATGAGAACTCTGATTCCTATTATAAATAGGATATATAGGACGTCTTCCTAAGGCCCAATCTCTAATGGGCATTCACCTCGATGTAAGTCCCTACATATATCAGGAATTCAAACCCTTGGGGACCTAATATCACCTATGGGTTTATCAATATTCGTCATCCATCAATGGATTGAAGATCAAATTGGACTATGAGAACCTTGATTCCTATTATAAACAATATATGTAGGATTCCTTCCTAAGGTCCGAGCTCAAATGGGCATCCACCTCAGTGTAAGTCCCTATATGTCATAGACACTCTAAACCTTGGGTCCCAATATCTTCCATGGATTTATCATTATTCCTCACCCATCATTGTATTTATAATTCCATTGAACTACAATTAATTTTTTTCCTACTATAACTAGGATATGTAGGATGCCTTCCTAAGTCATGATCTCTAATGGGAATCTACCTCAGTGTATGTCCCTCCATGTCTTAGAATCCCTAACCCATGGGACCCAAAATCTCCCATGGGTTTATCATTCTTCCTCATCCATCTGAATATTGAGAAGTCAATTAATCTATGAGTAATTTTATTCTTTCTATCAATAGGATATGTTGGTCGCCTTCCTAAGGCGCAAGACCAATATCAAACACCCTATCATGGCTTTTTTAGTGCATAAGTCCCTTGTCCATATGTGATGAGACTGGTCACTTGCTATCCCTTATTTCTCACACCAAGCATGAATCATATGAGATTAAGGATTTGCAATAATCATATCTTTTTCATCATGATTTACCCCCATCCAGGGAAATCTCAGTGTGTAATCCCCTTTCAACAACATAATATTACTGCCCCAATATAAAGAAATCCACCTCAGGGTGTGTATAGAAGGAAAAATCTAACCATGATGACCCCGATTCCTGTTATAAGTAGGATACATAGGACACATTACTAAGGGTTTATCTCAATACCTAGTTCTTAACTGACCTCATATATATCTTTTATTCATGTCGTTAAACCATATAGTTTAAATAAACTATGTGGGTTTTGATTCTTATCATAAACATGATATGTATGATGTAACATAAAGGTCAATCCCATCCTTGATATATAAATTGACTCCTGGAATGAGATTATATTTCAGAGTTCCTGGTTATATAGATTAAAAATCTAATCAAATACCATTTTTTATCCAACAATTGGAAATATATGGAGAACCTCTAATACATATAGATGTACTTATTAACCGAATACCTATAGATAAAATGTTTCAACACACGATCATTTTTAAGGGTATCTAGTTCCGTATCAGGATTAGGAATAGATTTACAGACATATCTTAAATATATAACAAAGTCCTATAGTATGTAATAATTCACCCTAAATGGGTGTGATGATCCCAACATACCATCCTCTCAAGCAATGCGAGTTCCTAAGAATTGTTAGCTTTGAAACCCCAAATGACCGCCTGCCTTTGGAAAACAGGTCCATTCTCATTTATGGATGTGGGAACCATTGGGAGTTTCTATGAAAGATAAAAATGGTCAGCCCAAAATGAAGAATTTTGAAACACATTTAAACCCAAAAATCAATCATTGGGCCCAAAAACTTTAGAAGGAAAAAAATGGTGAACCTGAGGTGAATAATTCCACAACACATTCAAACACCCAAAATAAATCGTCACACCCAAAAACATTCAATGGAAACAAAAAAACAGTGAGCCCAATGTGAATCCCTTAAATAAAAAAAATGATCGTTTGACCGAATGTAACTGAGGTTCTTATGAAATAAGTCGATCCACACCATGATAAGTTCATGCAAGTGAAATGAACAAATTGAGAATAAAAAATAAAAATTGTGTTACCTATTAATATATGATTGATTAAGTATCATACTTGCAACAATTCATTGATTTATGACCTTGTTTCATTGTATTCATGAATGTAGATACATCTCTCACAAACATAACCCCTACTGGAGACCATGTAAGCATCTAGTGATTGTTCTCGAACATCATCTATGGATACAACCCATGCGGGACATATGAAAACTTTACCCACCTGAAACCTTCATATTTGGGGTGGTGAATATAGTGGTCTGGGAATAACACCTAAATAGTACAATACAAATCCTTAGGGATACATGAAAGGGTCCATTGTACTAAAGTTGACAAGTCCATCATGTTCAAATAAAAATGAAGTAAAGTCAGTTTCACTCATTTACACCACTAATATCTTTATAATCTTATCCCTTGAGATTGAAAATAAGAACCTTCCATATATAAGGAAGGTGGATCAAGGATTCAATTATAGATCCCTTCCGGTTCAAGAGATCCTAAGGAGGGATCTTATCAACTTCCTTCACTAGGATCACCCTGCTGATGCCACTCAGTCACCTGCTGAGGGAACCACTTAACACATTTCCACCCTATATGATCATGCATGGGCACTAAAGAAGTCATCTTAGGTTCAAAAATCTATGGAAAAATAGGAGTGGGCTCATATCCCCACTCCCACCGATGAAGTCCAATGACATATTCCAGTGGTATCTAGTGAACTTGATTATATGCTTTTCCCCTTAGATCAATAATACACAAGAATTATTATAGAAAGAATGGTTGAGGCACATATCACTACTCTTACACATAAATCCCATAAGCATATTCCAATGGAACACGGAGGAAACTAGTGGACATATATCCCCTCTTAAATTGGATATTTTTTCAGTACATATTAGATATTGAAAATATTTAGGCCAATATTATTGCACACACTTTACTAAAGTGTCACTACAAAATATCAAAAGTTGAAGAACTCCATTAGCATATTACATTACTGGTATAGATACAATGATAAACACATATTTCTGTCCAAACATCCAAAGTAACACATCACTATGATCAGTATAGACAAGTGGATACTCCAGAGAAAGAAGAAAATTTTCTCTCATCCATGAGGATTATTGGTATATTCTGGTAAATGAAAAGGCACCAGAATAGCCTCATATTCTCATTCCAAATGGGGATCGCCAAGTAAGGGTGGAATGTGCCTCAGGAAAGGTGAAAATTCTGATCGAAAAATATTGGAAAAATACTCCAAAGGCACTATACTAGGCTTATATTACTATTCCAAATAAGGCTTACCAAGTGAGAGAGACATATTCCTTACTAAATAAATAGATTCCTGTCAAAAAATATTGACGAAATACTCCAAATAAACTAGATCGGTCCTGTATACCTATTCCAACTAGGGCTCACTAAGTGAGAGTGGCACATACCTCAAGACATGATCATATTCCTATCAAAAATGATCAATGACATACCTAAATTGTGCAGGATCGGGTTCATATACCTACTCTAAGTAGTGATCACCAAGTGATAGTGGAACATTCTACACCAAAATATCATATTACTCTCAGTGAAGCTACCTGGAATATTCCAGCAGCTCATAGACGTTAGGAACATATCCATGCTTCCATCGATGAACAACTACCCAAACATCCTTCAGAGTCTATAAAGGAGGAGCCTCATATCCCTTTTACCATTCCATAGGTTCATTGAAATATTTTATAAGGAAATTCATATTTGAACAAGTATCATATACCCTCTTTATCCAATTTTTACTGACATATTCTAGAAACCTCCTAGAGGTAAATCTCATATTCCTAATGATAATATAGAATATCACCAGAATATTTCAGCTTCTTCTCACTAGAAAGATCATATTCCTACAAAACTATAAGTTTATAAACATATTCTAGCATGAGTCATTAAGTAAGATCATATACCTACTTAACCAAAAAAGGTATGTCAATATATTCTTACCACGATGCAGAATGGGGCTCATATCCATGACCTTCTCAAAGCTGGTGTCCTTGAGGTTGTTTGACACATATCCAAAACGTGTCAAGGTGACTCTTCAACCAAAGTATAATGTGATAATTACCTCAATTATCCTCCTCATGGTAGCATGGATATGGATTTCAAGGAATCTACTCCTGACATTCTCCATGGTCAACCTCCCCATTGTAATATCTCCCCCTCATCTTGAGAATATAACTCCATATAGAGAGGTTCTAAAAACTCCAACAACTTCATATAGATAGGTTATCGAAACACCGAGGTCAAACATATATTGTTCCCTATCAACCAATAGAAAAACTTCACCGTAGTTAGTGGGCGACCTAGAGAGGAAACCTCTATGGTTTGACCAGGAGGATAAGCATAAGTCTAATGAAGAGAAGGATGAAAAGGGAATATGGAGAGAATTATACATAAATAACCTCATAAACTTTTCCTATCACCTCTACACATCTGGCTATGAGATTCTAGATGATATATATAATGATTTCATGCCTTACCCCTTGAAAAAATATATGGGAAACTCATTTATGGTTAATGTTTGGATACCTCACCTATCTCGAATATGAGTGTCACCTTCAAACCATCAATAAAATCTGTTATCATCTCGTTATGGACACCTTTTCCATATCCCATAACCAAGAAATATAATATCTTGAGAAATGACTACGTAGTGTTTATATTTGTATTACAAAAACTCTCCTTCAATTGATTTACAGAGCCCTATCAGGCGTACATGTCTAAGGATAGGGGAAATATAGAGCATTATACTTTACAACATCTCTAGAATAGAAAAGATCCCCTAGATAGGACATTATATAAAGTCATATCCTCTTGTGAGATCATGGGACTGGGTAACTTGCATTCTAGTTAGTTTGTAGCACCCTGAGTTTTTATGAATTATTATTTTTCTAATAAAATAAATTTATTAGATTGCTTCAATTGAACACTACACCAAGTCATGCTTGATTTATACACTACATTAAATCTTGAACTAGATGAAACACTTATATTATATTTTTGTACAAATAAAACTATGTTTGTCTTTTGATATAAAAAATTCTATGTTCCTTTGATATCTTGCGTTGGATGCGTGACTGGATTTTACCGAACTATAATATACTATTAATAATATTATTAAAATATTATTATAGTAATAACCTAACCATTGGAATGACAGATATTAATAACATTAATTAAATTATAAAAATATAATTCACACATGTAAGAATAATTATTTTATGACTAATTAAATAGAAATTAAAATAAAACCCTTTTGAAAATATAAGAATTCTTTCGCTGGAAAACTATATTTATGAAATTAAACAAGTTTTAACTCAATAAATTAATTAAAAACCTTTTGATAAATTATTTTAATGATATATATATATATATATTATATTAAATCAAATATTTAATTTTTATCTTATGTGTCTTCTAGACAATATATGAGAATAAATCCAATTTTACGTATAAAGATATATATTTTTCTAAAAGACTGTTTTACTGCTTTTTAATGACACACCTATTTTAAATAATTTTTTTACACTTTTATAATTTAAATTTTAGAAAATAAACTTCATTTTTGAAATCATAACATCAAAATTTACTTGTATAAAATGTTTGGTATTTTTCTGAGAAGTTTTATTTTTTTATGAATAATAAAAAAACACTGAATTTTAATTCAAAACTATATTTTATTATAAATTATTTATATAGTTAAATTATATTTTAAATTTGTTTTAATTTAAATTTATATAAGTTATACATTTATTGAAAAAAATAGGTTATTGGAATCAGTTTCACATTGAATCTAGATATAAAAACAATTCAAGATTTTGAACATTTTCACTTTAAAAACCCATTGTTTCGTCCTGTCCGTGAGATTAATTTTAAATTAATTTATTCAAATGTTAGTTTTATAATTTGTAAAAATTGATTAAATATTTTTAATAATAATAATTTATAATTTTTAGTATGTTAAAATTATTTTTCTATGAAAAATATTAGTGAAAGTAATTAAAATTAATTACAATGATTAAGGTAAAAACGAGTTTACTTAATTGTTAACCATTAAATTAAGAGGCCAAATAACCTAGAAACATGTAAAAAAAGTATATAGAAACTATATACCATATAATAACTTTATTATAACATTTAAAAATATTATAATCACATGATTTAAGGGATACCTCTCAATAGTGTAACCTTTTTATATTTACAAGAATTTTAATCCTCCTCCGCTATAAAAGAAAATTCACCCCCACTCACTTATTCAAACCTCCCAAGGAATTTGGATTAGAAAAAAAACTACCCAAATAATATATATGATTCTATCCTCTCATCCTATAAGCCTCACTTTGGGAATAAATTAAACAATGTTTTTTTAGGTGCAAACCAAAAGGAATTACCCAAAGAAGAGGCAACATCCTTCAACAAGAACTTTTATTTTATTTCTTTATCCACCTACTCAATTATTATCACTCAATTATTAAATAATAACCTCATCATCGTCAGTATACTAATATTTTTTTATGTTATGGGTTATACCTACACCAACACACACTTCCATCAAATGTGATACGCAATCATCATTCGTGTGTACAGTGGACTACTGCCTCGCAAACCAATGTTATTTGTTCTTCCACTACTAACTTTCAAGGTTGTGAATAATGATATAATTAATATTTTTATATGATATATATGATATTTATGATGTATTTATACTTATGGAATTATTATATAACAAATAACTTCATGCATTCCATTTTATAGGTATACGATAACTTTTTTTTGTGGATGTGTGGCCTACCGCCTGTATAAAGTGATGTGATTTGTTCACACATTACATGGAATGTATTGAAGAAGGGTTTAGTAAAAGTATATTATATTTATGAAAGAATAATTCTACTATAATTAATATATATATATATATTCATATATTTCATTTACTTTATTTCTTTTAGCATGAAAAGAAAACAGAAACAATGTTCATACGTACGTATAACCTACCATATCCATGATCAATGTATTACATTTCATATTTAAATATTTTATAGATCATTATAAATAATTATATACTAAATATATATGATATATATATATATATATATATATATCATTTTTTAGTTTTTTGAAATAATTAAATAATTATCTAAGTAAGAGGATCAAGAATAACTTGTCAAAGTATATATAAAAAACAAAGTGGTTATTACCTGAAACGTAACTTTAACAAGAAATTGTTAATAAAAAGGTAATATAAAATCATAATCAAATAATATATGGTATTATATATAATAATGTTTTTTTAAAATATTTATAATAAAAATATATTTTTTACACGAGAGGTTCTCAGGAGTATGACAAGTATCAATACATATGGTAAGGGGATTTCATCTCATATTTTATATCTATGAGATACATGCCATATCCACCATTAGATTCTTTTATGTAGTGAATATACTGAAATATTACATGTTTAATCATGAATTTAATTTATTTCATGATATTAAAGATTTAAATTGATGTTATTCTTTCACAGGGATCATGATTTAAATGTTACTCAAGTAGTAAGGGATTTCTTGTCTCACTTTTATTTCTGTGAGATATATGATCTATTCACCACTTATTCTTGTAGTGTGGTGTGTATAATTCCATATGAAATTTTATATCATGAATTTAATTTTTTTTATTATATTAAAAGTTTCCATTGATGTTATTCCTACACATATCTCATGATTCAAAAGATACTTAAGTAGAAAGGGGGTGTCTAGTCTCACTCTTATTTCTACGAGACTTATGCCATATTCACCACTCATTTATTTTTTGTGGTGTATATACTACCCATGAATGTATTATATGATTATTATAAATAATTTTATTTGTATTTACATATTCATTTTATGATCTATATTTTTGGGAGTTTATGGTTTAAAACTTACCAAATCGGTAAAGTAATTTTGTCTCAATTTGTATTCTTTAAGACACATGTCATCTTATGTGCCTATATTATTCTATGAGGTGTATGTAAAACCCTTTTACATGTTATATCATGAATATACATATTTTGATGATATTATAATATAATTTTAATTTATTTATTTATCTAATGGGGACTATGATTCATTGTTACCGAAGTGGTAAGAGTTTATAGCTATAATCACATCTTTATCGGGATTATTCACGACTATGCTTCCATTGATGAAATCGTATGACCCATATCTCATAAAATCTCATGAATTTTCTTCCCCTATGGTTATATAATTATATAATCATATATTTTTACCTTTTACCCTCCTTTTAACTTAATATAATTAATAAAATGTTTTTAAGAAAATATAACTGTAATTTGTTTTTCGGTTGGAAATATATTTTAATAAACAATAATGTTCTCTAAAAATGTTTTTATAAATGTTTATAAATGATATTTTATGATAATTTTCAAGGAAAAAGAATTTAGAAAATGTTTTGTGTTTAAAAAGTGTTATAAATTATTTTTAATGATTCCTATATAAGTTATCAAGTTTATTCTCAAAGGAAAAGGTTTTCAAAATGTTTTATGTTTTAAAAATAATTTTTCATATCCAAAATGATATTTTCCTCAAGAAATGTTTTAAATGATAATTTCATATATAAAGTGAAATATGTTGATATAGTTTATGATTTAATGGGGATATGATACAAGTACACTATTATTACCCTTTTTTTGAATTGATTATGTTTAAAATGGTATGTTTTTTATGAAACTAGCTTCTCTTCCATGATTTATACTATGATAAAACAATTATGAAACTCAATTATTTTAAAGAGTTATGATTTAATGAAATAATTATATTTTTTTTATTTTCCATACTTTAGGATAGTATTAAATGTTTATGATACCAATTTCATTTCATGGGTTATGATATGATGTTTGGAAATCCCATCTCTTTTTATGGACCATGATATAATGAATTTTTTATTATCTTGTGGAAAATGTATATATGATTTCATTGTGTGATCTGTGGCACTTATATCTCCATATAATTCATTGGTTAAATATTTATATATCATGATGTAAACATGGAGGGAATGGGGAGTGAACTCAGTTCAGTATGAAAGGTGTAAGAACCCAGACCTTCTTTTTAGGTATGTTTTTCCTTTTCTGGTCGTTTTTGGGAAAAAGAGGAAAATCTAAAAATTTTCTAAGTTCATGTCGTGTACTTTATAAGTACACGCCATGTACATTGATACCTCTTAAGTCCGTGTGCTGGCCATGTCATGACCACACACACGACCATGTTGGGGAGACATGAAGGCCGCCTAATGTGGGGTGATGAAACAGCAAGTACACGCCGTGTACTTAAAAAGTAGATGCCATGTACTTCAAAAGTAGATGTCGTGTACTTTGTTTTTTTCATTAAACACACCAGGGTCATGTCTTAACCCCAAAAATTTCTTCTTATAGGTGTTCTTTTTCCGAGAGAGTTCGAATGGCTTCAGATCTTCGACAATCCACCGAGACTCCGTTTGTCCTCCGATTCTAACAATGTTTGGTGAGTTAGAATCACAGCGGTAAGATCTTACTTCTCCTAGAGATTCGTTTTCCAATTCTTCCACTTTCTCAAGTTATCGTGGGTTCAACATTTTGGATGTTTTCTTAGATCTATGATGTTCCAAGGATAATCAAGCTTTGAGGTTCAAGTATATCGATCTCTGAACATCGAGGTAGGTGGTTTGTGCCTTTATGTAGAAAGTTTTTGAGTATTTGCACGAATTCCACTAATACCCTTGAACAGGGTATTGCATGTTTATCGTCTTATCTTTAATTGTTTGTTTCTTTGGTTGTATGCTAGAGTAGAGGATTTTGACTGTGTTTTGGGCTAATTTTTAGGCTTTGGAAGTGTTTTCCATGCATGTTCTTGCCTGTCTGGACCGTTGAGTCTGGTTGGATTTTTACTGCTATTGTTTTCCCCATTCCTAGTATTGTAGGATGGTGTGACTATTGTTCTTTCATATTGAGATGCTATATAATTCTATCCAAGTAGTTCTTGAGGGTACATTGGCCGTTACACAATGTGATACTTGCTGACTTTACCCAGGGCTGTGGGAACCTAGTGTAGTTGAGCATAGGGAGAATGGATGTAAGGGATTCTCCAGAGTGTCTTTATAATACGATGTGAGTCCATAGGGGGAATTGATGTTGATTTCTTCCTCAGAGTGTCTGTAGTTCCTCTATGTGGACCACATGGGGAATGAGATGTTGAGTGCTTCCCTAGAGTGCCTTTTGTACGATATGAGACTATATGGGGAATTGACGGTGAGTGCTTCCCTAGAGAGTCTATTCTTTAGCTAAACCAGAGGGGTGAGACTGTGTGTGCCTCCTAGAGGGTTTCTAGTACTTTTAGGTTGAACCATAAGGGTTAGGATGTGAGAACTACCCAGAGGTTTACCTGTTTGTTCTAATTGCTCGAGTGGCTACTTACTTGTTTGTAAATTATATGCTAGAAACTATGGATTGTTGCTATTGAGTACTTCATGTTTACTACTTTCTGTACTTTTACCTGCCATATATTCACTGACTGTTAGGAACAAATATTTGGGTGGTTTCCTACTAGGACTTTGTCTCACACCCTGTTTGGGTCATGATTTTGGGCCCAAACAGATTATGTTGTTGCATGTATAGATAAGGGCAAGCACCCTTCGACTTCAGGTACTTAACTTGCTGTGGAACTGGGGAGCATGGGACCAAGATTAGGCTTGTGATGCTGAGGAGCAGATTATCTTTCCTTTGTACTTGTTTTTATTACTATTTGTATTTCTAGCATTGTGACTTTTTTGGCTGCTTTCCTAGACATATGCATCATGCATCATTTATATATATGCATGCTTCAGTTGATTGTTTATCTTAGTCTTCCGCTGTTTACTCTTGTATAGATGTTTACTGCTTCCACTATTGTATGTGTGTTGTTTACTTCTACTGTGTACTCTTCCAATGAGGGCATAGTTTCCCCACTATCACACCCAATGCCCTCGATGCTAGTCGGCAGCCTCTAGCATTCATGGAAATGCTCTTGAAGCCATGTGACTGACCGGGTACGGGGCACCTTTGGGTGGCTTCCGGAACCAAGACATTACAAAGTGGTATCAAAGGGTCTCTTTTCTCTTGAATTACGGTTTGGAGCCTTTAGCCAGGGATATGAAAAAATGGGTACTTGGTAATAAGCTGTGCCCAGGAGTAGCTAACTCATGTATAGGGAAAATCCACACTACCTCGTTTATTGCAATGATACTGGTTTACAATTTTATAGTTGATTTGATTTCACTGTTGGGCGATTCACATGCTTTGTGCTGTTACCATTGTTGTTATTTCGGTTCTATTTCTGTCGCAACCGATGAGATGAGGGTATGCTATCTCATGCATCATATAGGCACTTGTTAGAAATAACATGCCATGCATTATTGCCATGCCATCTAGGATGAATTAGAAATTTCATATTGTTGTGATAGACGTTGTTTAGATTATACATGTTGTTGTGATAAATGCTTTGATAGAATCCCTACTGTTTGATAGGGAATTTGTTTGTGTAGTGCTTTGTGTAGATAGATGCCAAACTTTGGTTCTTGATGTTTTATGGGCCCTCATGGACTGGAATTTGGTGGATCATTGCATGTTGCCTTGTTATAACTTGTATAAGATGCCAAGATTTGATTCGCGGGGAGTATGGGTCCTCACGGATACTAATTTGGCACCTTAACTCTGGTTTTCTATGTTTTCTGGGCTCCAGAGCAGTTTCTGAGGCTACTGTCCAGAAAAATCTAGAATACATGGCGTGTACTTTATGGTTACACGCCTTTTAGTCTATAGCCGTGTCACTGACTATGTGGGCAGGGAAAAGGGGTTGTGAATTTTCTTGTAGGAACACGCCGTGTAGTCTGAAATAGGTACACCGGCCGTGTCACGAACAACACGGGTCGTGTTATCTTTTCACATACACACCGTGTCTGAATTTTTCACACTGTGTAGTATGACCTGGGTACCTAGCCATGTCACGAACAACACGGGTCAAGGAATTCCTTCAAGTTCACACCGTGTTCCCATGAAACACGCCATGTATAGTTAACCGTGGAGTCGACCATGTAACTAAAAAAACGGGTCAGTGTTACCTTTCTCGTACATGTCGTGTCCATCTAGAACACGTCGTGTAGTGTCAGACATGTATCAGGCCATGTTGCTAACAACATAGGCTAGGTAAGGCATGTCTAGTACACGCCATGTCTGCCTTGAACACGCAGTGTAGTTTTGTCTTAAGAGAGTCGTGTGGCTAGACCATGTAGAAGGACTTGGGCAGGGAAGAGGATTAAAGTACACGCCGTGTGTTTGGACAAGACGTCGTGTATTTGGGGTGTTACACGACCAGTTTAGGCAGGAGTACACGCCCATGTAAATGACTTAAGGGAACACGCCGTGTAGTCTTTATACATGCCATGTAGTCATGTTTTGTAAATTTTGAATGCCTTCCTTATTCTGTTCCCTTATTACGCTCCTAGTTTTCAGTCCTTGATAATGTTGATCTAAAGTGTGCATTTGACCTTGAAGAGTCATGGCACCGAGATGTCCTCTGGTTTTACGCCAGTTGCCTGGCGGTGATCAGACACCAGATATGGTTGATCAGGGACTTACCGCAGATTCTCCTGTCGTGCCAGTCTTGGCACTGGCCGTTATACATGACATAAGATAAGATTCTCATTTCAGAGAGGGATTTATGAGGATGATACAGACATTATAGGGAGCTCTGCCTCCTTCCAGTCTATGGCAGACTTGACGCGAGTTTTCCAATAGTAGAATCCTCCCACCTTCTCAGGGGAAGGAGGACCACAGACTGCAGATTCATGGCTAGAAGCCATGCTGACGATCTTCGAGAATCTGGAGATGCCTCCAGAGAGGCGGGTCAAGATCGCTATTGACATGATATGAGACTCTTCCAAGAGGTGGTGGGATGTGATCTCACATGCGGGTCATCAGAAGGTTATGGTGTGGGAGGAGTTTTAGCACGTCTTTTATGACTACTTCTATCCGGAGACCCTGAGGGCCGACCGAGCCTGGGAGTTTATGAGTCTGAAGTAGGGTACTCTTTCTGTCATGGAGTATTCCTATCGTTTCACCAAGCTTCATTGTTTCACACCCTACCAGGGCAGATATGGAATGTTCTTGGAAATGACGTTTGAGGATAGTCTCAGATGGGAGATCAACTCACAGGTGAATATCATCAGGCTGAATTCCATCGCTTCCATCGTCAACTAGGCACTGATTGAGGAGTGCAATCTGAGAGATTCTGGAGCTGTGATCCAGGGCGGTTCCGCTTCTAGGGTTAGTGCTTCACCAGCTGATAGCGAGAAGCACCATAGGGAGTCTATGTATGGTGATCTGAGGAAGCGAGACACATCTTCAGGTAGCCAGGTGGTATGCTACTAGTGTGTAAGGGCTGGGCATACGAGGCCACAGTGCCAGAGAGACCCAATGGAGTGCTGATATTGTGGAAATATGGGTCACCTTCAGCACTTCTGTCAGGTTTTCTCACCAGCAGTTGGTGACATGGGTTCATCCATGACCCCTCATTCAAGAGCAGCGCCACCAGTTTCTCATCAGTCTAGGAACTAGAGTTCTTCCGGCCATTCAGGCCGAGGTGCAGGTCAAGGCTGGGGTGGTCAGTCATTGGTCTTTCAGCGACAGTAGGGTGGATCAGCTCAGAGCAGTCAGGCAGGGGCACATGGCCGTGGAACATGTCAGGCTTTTTCAGTAGAGCAGACCCAGCCAGAGCAAGATCTCGGACCCTCTACAGTTTGAGGTACGATCTTAGTAGCCTCAGATTTATCTTCTGCTCTTTTTGATACAGAGGATTCACATATATTTTTCTCTATTGCTGTTGTGGAGATCCTTGGGCTCATCATCTTTTCCTCTACTGATACTTTTACTCTAGACACACTGTTGGGGACTAGAACGGTTAGTGTACGTCAGTGTAGAGAGTGCCCTCTTGAGTTTGCGGGGGTGTCACTTCTTATGGGACCTCTATGTCCTAGAGTAGTTGAGCTATGTTGTCATTCTCAAAATGGACTTCTTAGTCCCCTTCCAGCTAGTCGTCTATTTCTATCGCCGCGGGGTGAGTTTCATATCACCAGAGGGTGGATCTTTTCTTCATTGGGGCGAGTTGGATGTCTAGGCAAGTCGGGCAGGACCCGAGCATCATGGGCTAGGACGAGTTATGACCCAGATTTCCAGTCTATATCTGGATGACCAGGGGACCTCTCAGTTAGACTTTCCTTCAGTGGTGGATCGTTTCAGGGATGTCTTTCTAGAGGAATTTTCAGGTTAACCTTCGGAGCATGAGGTAGAATTTTCTATTGAGCTTGTGCTAGGAGCGGCACCGGTGTCCATTCCTCTTTATTGGATGGATAAACCCGAGTTAAAAGATCTCAAGAAGCAGTTGGAGGAGTTTCAGGCAAAGGGTTTCATTCGACCCAGTACTTCTCCTTGGGGTTCGCCTGTCCTGTTTGCGAAGAAGGAAGACGACACCCTTAGGCTTTGTGTGGATTATCAGAAGTTGAACCATTTGATGGTCAAGAACCAATATACCTTGCCTAGGATTGATGACCTATTTGATCACCTTAGAGGATCCTAGATGTTCACAAAGATTGATTTGAGGTCTTTTTATCATCAGTTGCACGTTAGACCATATGATATACCTCTTACAGCTTTCCGAAGCAGGTATGGTCTATACGAGTATATGGTTATGTTGTTCGGCCTCACGAACGTGTCTGAAGTTTTCATGGAACTGATGAACCGAGTGTTCCATTCATACTTGTATTCCTTAATGGTGTTTTTCGTGGAAAACATCTTGGTGTACTCTCACACTCGACATGAACATGAAACCCATCTTGAGATCGTTTTGAGTACACTGAGATAGCGTCAGTTATATGCTAAGCTCTCAAAATTCCACTTTTGGATGGATCAGATTCACTTCTTGGGTCATGTTATCTCAGAGATAGGAGTGTCAGTAGACCCATAGAAAGTGAGAATAATAGTTTCCTGGGAGCAGCCGAAGAACGTCTTTGAGGTAAAGAGTTTTCTAGGGCTGGCAGGATATTACAGACACTTCATATAGAAATTTTTACGCTTTGTAGAATTGCTGACAGGTCTGACTAAGAAGGGTGTGAAGTTCCTGTGGTCAGATTCTTATGAGTCAGGATTTCAAGAGCTGAAAGGGATATTGAGTTCAGCACCGATACTAGACTTTCTAGAGTCGGGAAAGAACTACACTATTTACTATGATGCTTCAGGTATCGAGTTGGGATCTGTGCTTATACATGGAGATGGAGTCGTTGCATATGGGTCTCAGTAGTTGAGGCCACATGAGAAGAACTACCAGATGCACGATCTCGATCTGGCAGCAGTTGTTCATGCCCTATGATATTGGAGACATTATCTTCTCGGAGATCATTTTGTGGTTTTCACCGATGAAAAAAGTCTCAAGTACATCTTCACTCAGTGTGATCTGAATCTGAGACAGCGTAGGTGGGCCTTTGACTTTGAGCTTGCCTATATACCTAGGAAAGGCAATGTAGTGGCTGACACGTTGAGCAGGAGAACTCAGATGCAGGCAGTTCAAGAGGCCAACAGTGAGTGGCATCTTATGGCTCTATTCTCTGAGATGCATTTGGAGGTGCACGACAGACAGGGACAAACTGTTCTATCTTTTGTAGCTGTTACCTCTACTCTTCTTGATCGAGTTCAAATGAGGCAGTTATCAGATTATGAAGGCCTAGTCCTACGAGATAGTGTGTCAGGAGAAGAACCTCTTCCAAGATGGATAGTAGGAGAGGATGAGAACTTGCGTTTCCAGCGACGCGTATGGGTGCCATCAGACAAACACGAGGAGTTGATGCGGGATTTTCATTCCTCGGTTTGGGAAGTTCATCCTGGCATCACCAAGATGTATCATGATCTACACCGCTAGTATTGGTGGCCAGGTATGAAGAGGTACTTTTCTGGTTTTTTCATGAGGTTTTCCACTTGTCAGCAGGTGAAGGCGGATCATTAGAGACCAGAAGGGCTTTTGCAGCAGTTACCCATTCCCAAGTGGAAGTTGGATGATGTCGCGATGGATTTCATGACAGGGTTTCTGAGGTCTCCCCGAGAGAAAGATTCTGTTTGGGTTGTCATCGATATGCTTACAAAGGTCCTCACTTCTTGCCGATCAAGGAGATCTTCAGTGTTGATGAGCTGGGACGGTTGTACATCTGAGAGATTTTACATCTACATGAAGTTCCACACTCCATTGTTTCAGACAGGGATGCAATTTTTACTTCTTGGGTCTAGCAGGGGCTTCAGAAGGCCTTGGGTACAAAGGTACTTTTGAGTATAGTATACCATCCCTAGACAGATTGCTAGTCCGAGCATACGATTCAAGTGCTTAAGGATATGATCTGAGCTTGCATTCTGTATTTTGGAGGTTCTTGGGAGAATCATATATCTCTTTTGGAGTTTTATTACAATAATAGTTTTCAAGTAACTATTCAGATGGAACCATATAAGGCTTTGTACGATAGGCCATGCCAATCAACCTTATGTTGGATAGAGGAAGGAGAGGCAGCTTTGCTGGGACCTTGTCTTTTTAGGAGACTTCAGAACCGATAGAGTTGATTCGAAAGAGGATGGATACTACATAGTATTGGAAGAAGTATTATGCTGATTAGTGGAGACAAACTCTGGAGTTCAAGGTCGGGGATCAGGTTTTCCTGCGTGTCACACCAAGGTTGGGGCACATGAGGATTAGGAGTCTGGGTAAGCTTTCTCCGAGGTACGTCGGGCCGTTTGAGGTGTTGGAGAGAGTTGGGCCGGTTGCCTATCGGTTGTAGTTACCTTAGAGGTATTGGTCTATACATGACGTCTTCCACGTTTCTCTGCTCCGACGTTACTTTTTAGACCCGTCTCATGTCTTTCAACCCGAGGAGGTTGAGCTTGAAGTGGATGCGTCATTTGAGGAGCATCCTATCTAGATTGTCGATCACAATACAAAGGTTCTCCATGGCCGGTCTTTTCCTCTGATAAGGGTGCTATGGCAGCACGGGCGGGTACATGATGAGACTTGGGAGAGGGAGGCCAATGTACGAGCTCAGTGGCTGGAGCTGTTTGGGGTTTTTTCTTCTACACCATGTTAGGGAAATTTAGGGACAAACTTTTTTAAGGGTGGAAGTTTTTAAGAACCCGTACCTTCTTTTTAGGTGTGTTTTTTTCGGGTCATTTTTGGGAAAAAAAGGAAAATCTGGAAATTTTCTAAGTACACGTTGTGTACTTTATAAGTACACGCCATGTATTTTGATGTCGGTCAAGGCCGTGTGCTGGCCATGTCATGACCACACACAAGGCCATGTAGGGGTGACATGGAGGCCGCCTAATGCGGGGTACAGAAACAGCAAGTACACGCCGTGTACTTCAAAAGTACATGCCGTGTACTTTGTTTTTTTTTCATTAAACGCATAGGGGTCGCGTCTTACCATAAAAACTATCTTCTTCTAGGTGTTCTTCATATGAGAGAGTCCGAACGACTAGGGATCTTTGACGATCCACCAATCCTCCGTTCTTCCTCGGATTTTAACACTGTTGGGTGCATTGGAATCGTAGCAGTAAGCTCTTCCTTCACCTAGAGCTTCGGTTTCCAATTCCCCCTCTTTCTCAAATTATCGTGGGTTGAACGTTTTGGACATTTTATTAGATCTATGACGTTACAAGGAGAATCAAGCTTCTAGGTTCAAGTATATCGATCTCCTAACGTCAAGGTAGGTGGTTTGTGTGTTTCTGTAGAATGTATTTGAGTATTTGTGAGAATTCCACCAATACCCTTGAACAGGGTATTGCGTGTTTATAGTCTTATCCCTAATTGTTTGCCTTCTTTTCTTGTATGCTAGAGTAGAGTATTTTGATTGTGTTTTGGGATAATTGTTAGTCTTTGGAAGTGTTTTCCATGCATGTTATTGCATGTATGGTCCATTGGGTCTAGTTGCCTTTTTACTGCTGTTGTTTTTCCCATGCCTAGTATTGTAGGATGGTGTGACTATTGTTCTTTCATGATGAGATGCTGTAGAATGCTATCGAAGCAGTTCTTGAGGTTTCTTTATCCATTCCATGATGCGATACTTGCTGACTTTACACAGGGCTGTGGGAACCAAGTGTAGTAGACCATGAGGAGAATGAATGTAAGGGCTTCTCCAGAGTGTCTTTATAATAAGATGTGAGACCAGAGGGGGAATTGACGTTGAGTGCTTCCTGAGAGTGTCTATAGTTCCTCAACATGGGCCACATGGGGAATGAGATGTTGAGTACTTTCACATAGAACCTTTAGTATGATACGAGAATATAGGGGGAATTGATAGTGAGTTCTTCCCCATAGAGTCTATTATTTAGCTGAACCAAAGGGGTGAGACTATGTGTGCCTCCCATAAGGTTGCTAGTACTTATAGGTTGAATCATAGGGGTTAGGCTGTGAGAACTACCCAGAGGGTTAGCTGTTTTTTCTACTTGCTTGAGTGTCTGCTTACTTGTTTGTAAATTATATGCTAGAAACTATGGATTGTTGCTACTGAGTACTTCCTGTTTGCTGTTTCCTGTACTTTTAGCTGCTATATATTCATTGAATGTTAGGAACATATCTTGAGGTGGTTTCCTACTCAGACATTGTCTCACACCCTGTTTGGGTCATGCTTTTGGGCCCAAATAGATTATATTATTGCAGGTATAGATAAGGGTAAGCGCCCTTCGACCTCAGTTACATGACTTGTTGTGGAGATGGGGAGCATGGGACCAAGATTAGGCTTGCGATTATGAGGAGATGATTATCTTTATTTTGTACTTGTTTTTAGTAATATTTTTATTTCCATCATTGTGACTTGTTTGGCTACTTTCCAAGACATATGCATCCAGCATCATTTATATATATGCATGCTTCAGTTGTTTCTTTATCTCAGTCTTCCACTATTTACTCTTGTATAGATGTTTACTGCTTCCGCTATTGTATGTGTGTTGTTTACTTCCACTGTGTACTCTGCCAATGAGGTGATAGTTTCCCCACTATCACACCCAAAGCCCTCACTTCTAGTAGGTAGCCTCTGGTGTTTTGGGAAATGCGCTTGAGGCCATGTGACCAACCTGGTACGAGGCGCCAGTGGGTGGATTCCAGAATCGGGACGTTACAAAAGGGCCAGAATGCAGAGTGAACTCGGTTTAATAATATAGGAATAAATGAGAAGTGATATTGGTTCAGTAATATATGGATTGAATGTCGAGTGAACTCGTTTTAGTAATACATGGATGGAACTAGGAGTGAACTTGGTTCAGTAATATAGGGCTGGAATGGGAAATGAACCTAGTTTAGAAATATAGGTATATAAGGAGGAGTGAACTTGTTTCAATAATACATGGTTGGAATGGTGAGTGAACTCAATTCAATAAAGGTTTTTTCCACTAAGATGGTATTGGGAGTGAACTTTAACTACTAAGATGGTTTGGGGTGTGAACCCATTCTAATATGATGGCCTTGGAAGCAAGCCATGACTACTATGGAAATCATTCTGTATGTTTACGTTTCTACCTCAATTCCATGTAATATTCCTATGTTATGTTTTTGTGGCATATGATCTTTATTCCATTAGGATTCATGTCTTATGAACTGCCAATATTTAGGCCATGAATTTTTATTATTACCTTTGATATGTAGGGTATGATCTTCTAATGTTACAATAATGTTGTCATACCCTTATACTCATGTTATTATTACATATCTACCTTGTTTTCCCTTACTAAGCATATGAAATCGTACGTTTTTTAGGTTTCCTTTCCCCAGGTTATGAATAAAGGTTTAAAGTAGGTGTACTAAAGGGGATGATATTTAAGGGAAATGTTGGATATCTTTCACCAAGATAGAAGATTATGCATCCAAGTTTACAAATACACTAAACTATTATGGTAATTAGGAACATAATTTTGTAATGTGCTCAATATTTATCTAAAATAATGTAATATCCATGTATGTTCAGACTGGGTATCTATAGTTGGTATCAAAGAAAATATTCAGTCAACATTTTGAAACTATTATGACAAAAATTTAGTGAGATCTATAGCGATACTTCTAAAGATATGTCTAGGGATATCTCTAAGGACATGTCTTAGAATGAGTTAAATTATAGGATACAGTCTTGGAATTTTGGTAGAGGATGGAGTGAGTCTTTTCCTAGAAATACATCCCTATCTAGATACTAAAAGTGGATGTGGCCATGGAATAGATGTACATAGGGTTAAAAACCCCTAAAACACTATATTTATAAAGATGCAATCGAGAAATGGTATATGACAATGGGACTTACTGCACACCTTGGTTGACACTCCTAAGGAATATTCTTTAGGAATTTAGAAAATTTTTATGAACCATCATGAAGGATTTAGACAGATAATAAATTTTAATGACCTACGAAATAACTAATATGTCATATATTAAAAAAAATAAGTGTCATGTTTTAGACATCATATAAGTAATTTTTCATTATTATGTAGTTTTCTACTATAATTAGTGTTTCTCACACTGTTTTTTGTTTCAGTAAATGGATAGAACCTAAAGAAGCCAAGTTACTGAGGAATGAAATAGAAAATGAAATGATTTGCCTCCTAATAAACAAACTTTCATGGGATATTAAATGAAAAACCATGTTGTTATGCTCACACAACTTTCTGAAGCTATAAATCACGGTGAACATCCAAATATAAAAAGGAGGGAAAAACATTCTGTTGATTCCTTCATGAGGAAACACCCACCTCCTTTCAATGGTTCCATTGATTCTTTAGTTTTTGAGCAATGAACCAGCACCACTAAAAATATATTTTCCATTCTCCATTGTTCAGAGCACAAAAAGGTTTCTTTGCTTATCTACTATCTGGAAGGTTAGGTAGGTCCAGGGTGTAATCTTATCAAGAATACAAGGCAAAAATATTAAATTAAATCTGTGAATTGGGATGAGTTAAATAAATTATTTTTCAATAAGTAATTTCTTCATATTCTTTGTAGAAATACGGATAAGTAATTCCTAGATCTTAAATAGAAGGATGATGAATCTGTTGGTTCATATGAAATTTTTTTTACAAGTCTTTCAAGGTACTCTTAAGGTATTATCATCTAACCTGAAAGTAAGGTTGATTAATTCTTTGATGGATTAAAACCAAGCCTCCAAAGGGTGTTATCCGTAAGAGACATAAATATATATGAAGATATTGTTCTATGTGCTATCAAGGTGGAGTTAGAGGTTGGATTTATGTATCAATCTCTTGGTTTTGAGAAGAAAAGTAAGGTAGAGTTAAAATGAAAATCTAAAGACTATGGAGATAAAGTGATGTGATTTCTTTTATACTCAAAGTGCGGGAATAAACATGGAGGAAATTATATTAAGGGGACTATTAAATTTTTTATGTTTAGAAGTGAAGTTCATAGGGAAACTGATTGATACAATGATGTAAAGAAGTAAGCTAACAATTCGAAAAGAGAAAAAGATGCATAGAAAGAACCTGCACACTCCAGTGTTTCAATTACAGGGAGTTTGGGAATTATAAAAATATATTCCCCAATACATGGGAGAATGTGAATGATAATACACAAAAAAAATCTGAGGAAAAGGGATAAATATAAATCTTAGGAACAAAAGGATTAAGTGAATAATGTTAATTAGAGCACAATTATCATTCTCTCCTTATTTAGGAATTTCATGTTTGATTTTGTTTGAATAAGCCTTATAAAAAAAATTATTTTTTATCCTTTCATGAAGTTTCATGTGATTACCTACATCAACATGAATTCTACAATAATAAAATCACATTTTGTATTCTATCGGTATAAGGAGGGACCCAAGTTTCCAATGAAAATTGTTTTGGTATAAAATAAGATCTTATTTAAGGAATAAAGGGTGAATTATATTTTAGAAGGGTTATAAGATTGACCATTTAAGGAATTGTTTAAGTTAAAATTCAAATGATGTTATAAGGATTAAATTATTATATCTTCATATGAGGATTTATGCATATTGGATAACCTATGCTAACCATTTTACTGTGATGGAAACTAAAGATAGATATAATGACTTATCATTCTACTTATGGATCTTATGATATGTTTTTTCTTTAGGACTAACAAATTCACCTTTATTTTGGGAGTAAGATATTAAGTGGAAATTGGTCAAGACACAACCAAAGGTTAATATTGTGTATATGAAATAGAATGATATCAATTAAGTATATCTCCTTGTGAAATTTCTTCATTTTTAGGAAAAGTTTCATGAAATAAAATTTTATCCCATTATCATCCTTTTTGATGATATCAATGACCATTTTCAAGACTCTTTGGTTTATGTATTTGTGATCATTAACATTATCACGACCATGGTATCTATAAATATCTATCCAAACATTATAGTTATATTTATCTTCAATGTCAATGTTTTCACTTTTCATATATATTGTCCTATGTTGAAATCTAGTTATAAGTTACCTTGGGTAACCGTTATGTTCCTAACTTTATTTTTTTATGTAAGTTTTAGGATTAATTTTTATGATGCGAGTTTCTATAAGAGGAAATTTTATGTATTTAACCTTTAATAAAATTGATGAATTTTGGGTGTGAAATTTATTTTATTAGGGTAGAATGTAACACCCCTAGTTTTTATGAGTTATTTTTTTCCGAATAAATTAAATTTCTTTGATTTATTGTATTGCATGATACACCAGTTACCTTTTATTTATACACTATAGTTAATCTTGAAATATATGAAAGAATTATAATATCTTGTGGTACACACAAAATTATGTTTGACTTGTGTTATATATAATGATGAGTTACTTTTATAGCTTGCGTTGTATGCGAGACCGAGTTTTACTGAACTACAATATACTATAAATATTAATATTAAAATATTATAATTGTTTCCACCTAGCCGTTGGAATAAAGGTTATGAATAATATTAATTAAATTATAAAAATATGGTTCATACATGTATATAAGAATAAATATTTAGTTATAAATTAAATAGAAATAAAAATAAAACGCTTTTGAAAATATAAGATATCTTTTGCTGGAAAAGTATATTTAAGTAATTAAACACGTTTTATATCAATAAATTAATTAGAAAAGTTTTGAAAAATTATTTTAAATATATATATATGATATTAAATAAACTATTTTAGTTTTATCTTATATGTTTTCTTGACAAAAGATAATAATAAAACCAATTTTATGCATAAAGATATATATTTTTATAAAAGGTAATTTTCCGCCTTTTAATGAAGTGTATATTTTCAATAAAAATTTTGAAAATTTTATAAATTATATTTGGAAAAATAATTTTTTTTGAAATTGGAATGTCAAAAATTAATTTGGTTAAATTTCTGTTATTTTTTTGAGAAGTTTTATTTTTTGATGAATAGTGAAAAAACATTGAATTTTAGTTGAAAATGTTATTTTAATCTAATTTATTGATTTATTTAAATTATATTTAAAATTTGTTTTAAAGAATATTTAGATCAATTATACACATATTAATACAATTTAGGTCATTATAATCAATATCACATTTAAATTTGATATAAAAACATTTCAATCTTTTGAATATTATCACTTTAAAAACCCATTGTCATGTCCCATCTACGAGATCAATTTTTAGTTAATATCTTACACATATATGTTTTAAATTTTTTAAAAAGGATTAAATATTTGGAATAAGAAACATTTATAGTTTCTAGTATGTTCAAATTAGTTTTTGACCAAAAATATTAGTGTAATTAATTAAAATTACTTAAAGTGATTATGGTAAAAACGAGCTTACATTATGGTTAAACTTTAACTTAAGAGAAAAATAACTTAGAAAAATTTCCAAAAGAAATTGTATGGAAATATTTATATCATATAATACCTTTAATGGAAAATGGACCATTATTGGAATCATATTATTTAAGGGAGACCTCTCAATAGTGTTTACCTTTTTATATTTACCAGAATGCCACTCCTCCACTATAAAGGGAACTCACCCCCACTTCTTCAAACCTCCAAATCCATTTGGATCAGAAAAATCCTGAAACAATAATATCAAAAATACACTAATATCATCCTAGAATCCTCACTTTGGGAATAAGTAAAATCAAGTTATTCCTTTGGTGCAAACCAAAAGGAATTACCTAAAGAAGAGGTAACATCCTTCAACAAGCATTTTTGTTTTTTCTCCTCCACCTCAATTATTCTTATTAAATTATTACATACTAACCTAAAAATAGTAAATATACGGAGATAGTGTTATGTTAAGTGTTATACCTACACCTATACACACTTACATTAAATGGGATGAACAATCATCATTCGTGTGTACGACTGACTACCACCTTGCGAACCAATATCGTTCGTTCTTCCATTAACACCTTTAAAGGGTTAGAATAATGATGGAATTACCATTTTTATATGTTATATATGATTTTAATGATGTATTTATACTTCCTAAAATTTTATATAATACATATCTTCATGCTTACCATTTTGTGGGAATACGATAACTTCATTTGTGGACGTGTGGACTACCGTCACCTCAAAGCGATGTGATTTGTTCACACTTACCATGGAATGTATTAAGGATGGGTTTGGTAAAAGTAAATGATATTTATGAAATATTAATTATAATATATTGATAATATATATACATATATATCTCATTTAATTTCTTCTAATACGATAAGAAAATGAAAACAACGTTCATGCGTACATTCGATCTACCCTCTCCATAAATGATGTTTTTTCATTTCATATTTAATTTTTTTATAGAATATTATAGATAATTATATAATAAATATATATGATATTTATTTAATTTTTTAAATTCTGGAAATAAGTAAATCATGATCTAAAAAATATGATCAATAATAACATGCCTAGGTATATACGAAAAACAAAGCTGTTATTACCCGAAATGTAACTTTAACACAACATTGTTAATAAATGGGTAATATAAAGTCATAATAAAATAATATATGGTATTATATATATATATATAATATTTGGGATATTTAATATATGTATAATAAATTTTTATTTATTATACATAAGTTTTTCTTGAGTATGATACGAATCAATACATTAGGTAAGGGAATTTTATCTCACTTTTTATATCTGTGAGATACATGCCATATTAACAACTTAGTTATTTTATGTTGTGTATATATTACCATATTACGTGTTATATTTTGAATTTATTTTATTTAATGATATTAAAGTTTTCAATTGATGTTATTATTTCACGAGGATCATGATTCAGAATTTACTCAAGTAGTAATGGATTTATCATATCACTTTTATTTCTACAAGATATATGTTTAATCCACTAATTATTATGAGGTGAGTATAATTAACAATGAATTTTTATTTAATGAATTTAATTTATTTTATGATATTAAAAGTTTCAATTCATTTTATTCTTTCACATATCTCATGATTTAAAAGTTAATCAAGTTGTAAGGGGATTTCTAGTCTCACTCTTATTTCTGCGAGACTTATGCCATCTTCACCACTAGTTTAATTTGGGTGGTATATATACTTTACATGAATTCATTATATGATTATTATCCTTAAATTTATGGTTATTTACATATCAATTTTATGATATCTCTTTCATGGGGTTTAGTTTCAAAAGTTACCAAATCGGTAGAGCAATTTTTTCTCAATTTTCTTTCTTTGAGACACATGCCATGTTATGCACCTATATTATAATATGAGGTATATATACCACAATTTGACATGTTATATCATGAATATAATTATTTTAATGATATTATAATATTATTTTCATTTATTTCTCTCATGGGGGTTATTACTCAATGTTGCTAAAGTGGTAAGAGTTTATAGCTACAATATCATTGTTATCGAGATAGTTTATGAATACGATTCCATTAATGAAATATTGTGATCCATATCCCAAAAAATATCATGAAATTTATTATTCTATATTTTTTTCATTATATGAATTGGTACCATATTTCAACACGTTTTTTATCTAAGATAATTAAGAAAATGTTTTTAAGAAAATATGACTTTATTTCACTTTGATCAAAAATCTATTTTATTTAAAAACCATATTTTCTAAAAAAGTTTTTAAATGATATTTTATTATAATTTTAAAGGAAATATTATTTAAAAAAAACATGATCAAAAAGTGTTTTTAATTATTTTAAAATATTCATTTATAAGTTTTCAATGTTTTCTTCAAAGTAAAATGTTTTCCAAATAATTTATGTTTTAAAAATATTTTTACAAAGAGGAAAGGTTACTTTATTCAAGAAAGGTTTTAAATGATCCTTTCAAAATTATTTTTCATATAAGATGGAATCATATATTATAGTTTATTATATATTGGGGATATGATCCAAGGAAATCATTCTTATTCTTTCTATGAATGATCTGTATTTAAGATGACACATTGTTTATGAAACTAGTTTTTCTTAAATGTGCTATACCATGATAAAACACTTATGAAAACCCATTAGTTATTATTTGATTAAATGATTATGAAACCTATATATTTTCCATAGGTTATGATATAATGAATTTTTTATGATTCCCACTTCATTTCATAGTTTTTGATATGATGATTATAAATCCCATCTATTTTTCTGGGTTATGATATGATGAATTTTTTATTATCTTATGGAAAACATATGTATAATTTCATTATGTGAAATTTGGTACCTATATATCCCTCCAATTAATTGATTAAATATTTATATCTCACGATAAAGGCATGGATGTAAAGAGGAGTGAAATCAGTTTAGTATGACAGGGCTAGAATGAGGAGTGAACTCAGTTTAGTAATATAGGGTTGGAATGAGGAGTGAACTCAGTTTAGTAATACAAGGCTAGAATGTGGAGTGAAATCAGTTTGGTAATACATGGTTGGAATTAGGATTTAAATCAAATCAATAATATTGGGATTAAATGGAAAGTGAACTCAGTTCCGTAATATAGGGTTGGAACGAGGATTGAACTTGGTTTAGTAATATAGTGCTAGAATGGGAAGTGAACTTGGTTCAGTAATAAAGGGTTGGAATAGGGATTGAACCCAGTCCAATAAAGTAAATTTTCCACTAGGATGGTATTGGGAATGAATCTTGACTACTAAGATGGCTTGGGAAGTGAACCCATTACACTAAGGTGGCCTTGATAGTAATCCCTAACTACTATGGAAATAATTTTATATGTTTATTTGTCTTCAAAAATTCCATGTATTATTCCTATGTTATGATTTCATGCCTTGTTATAATTATTACCATAATACCAACATCTCATTAAATTCTAATATTTAATCCATGACTCTTGATTATGATCTTTGATATGCATGGTATGATATTATAATTTTATGATCATGTTCTCATATTCTGATGCTCATGTTATGCGTACATATCTCATTTATTTACCCCTACTGAGCATCTGATCTCACCCCTTTCTTATGTTTCCTTTCCCTAGGTTATGAAGAAAGTTTTTAAGTAGGAGTAATAAAGTTAAATATTTTTAAGGGAGATATATAGGATCATTCACCATGATAGAATATTATGTTTAAAAGTTTCCAAAGACACTAAACTATTAGGGTCCTTAGGAATGTACTTTTTTAATGTGATGGATATTAATATAAAATGATATAATATCCATGTATGTTAAGCTTGGGTCTCTATGTGGTCAGTAAAATGGAATTCACCCACTTTAAATATTTAATGAAATCAAAAATAGAGGGAGATGATTGCGAACAGACATTTGAAATAGGTCCCTGAAAACAACGGGGATGCATTTTAGACAAAGAATTCAGGGTCACATCCAACCAAAAAACATCCCATAGAAAATGAATCCCATCATGGGATACCATTTCACCCATCTCATAAATGAAAAAAACTTCACCAAATCAAATGTGTATCAATAACAACTGCCATAACAACCATCTAGAAGTGAACACTGTCTATTGGGATGGGGGATATTTATCCCTTCCTCCACCCCTCAGGTCATAAATACCTAGGAGGATTCATGAAATATCAGTAGAAACTTCAAATAAAACCCATCCTATAGGGTTGGGGAATTAGTTTACTAATCACTATCATCAAGTTCATCACACTCCGAGAGGGTCCTAGAGAAATCAGTGGTGGTTCTAGATCAATCCCAACCTACTGGGTTGAGGGAATTTATATATCCATTCCCATCCTAGGAATCATTAAATCCTCAATTTAAATCATCATATCCTCAATAACTGGATAAAAAATGCTATTTTTGGCCCCGAATAGGCCCTAACCCATAGGAATCATGGCATTTTCATCATTAAAATCCCCATGTATGAAATTCGTCTTCTCTAGGTTAGGAAGAATATATCAGTGGTCAAAATCCCATACATTACTCATGCAACAAGATAAACATTTTCTATTTGGGGTCCATTTGGAAAAAATGATCAGAAACTCCCCAAGGTCATCACTCACAAACTGATATAGGAGGAAGATATGATGATGGAAATCAAACCCCAAGGGGTCATAGGCCAAAATGGTCTAATGTGGCTAGCAGTTGGAGAAATTACCCTAATTAAAGGATTGAAAAATCAACCTATTATGGTGAGATTAATGGGATAACTACCATTTCACAACACACCTCAATGAATTTCACCACTAACAACACACTGGATAATGTGAATCAGGATATAAATACTGGGGGATACATTATAGAAATCATAACCTGATAGGAGGGTGATCTGGAGGCACCAACTAAGGTTATTCATAAGTGGAATCAATGGAGAACCCTAATCTTGGACCCCATGGATAATGAGATTAAACCTATATGGAATAACAATTACAAGGATAAACTGAAAGGTGTGTCTACATCTCAATCACCACCCAAAATAGACTAAATTCCTTCCATATAGGAATGAATATCACAATTTTAGAATGAGATTCAAAATCTTAGAAAACTCAATGAGGATCAAATTAAAAGAAAAATTCATATCAGGTATTTTATTTAGATAGATATGAATATACCTCCTCCCTCACACCAGAAAAGTGATGATCCTTCTAAAAGAGTTGAATCTTAGATTTAGGCCGACTCCAGATCTAGGTAGCAAATTTATATAAATGAAGAAGTCGAAGATGATCAGGACTTTCCTCATTAATGTCGAAAACAACTTCTCTTATAGGGAAATTATTCAGTATTATCATGGATAGAGAATATGACAACCAATGATTTACATATAAAGACATTACATCACTTTTTTGGATTACTTAAAACATTAGAGAAACAGACAATCGAAGACTATATTAGTTAATGCCTTTAGAAACTTGGAAAAAATATTCTAACTCTGGGAAATATCTTCAATGTTTCCCACAAAGATATCCCCCTTAGAAATCCTACTTAAAAACATTCCTTCATGACCTAGGTCAGGAAAACATAAGTAAGGGGTGAGCTTGAATGGTTAGTATGAGTAAACAAAAGATATACATAAGCATAACATGATAATAAGGGTATGAGAATATGATCATAACAATAGAAGATCATACCCCACATATCAATGATCATAATCATGAGACATTACATAATGATATTGGCAGTTCATAAGACATGAATCATAAGGTAATAAATAACACAATCCATGATAACACAACATTGGAATAAGACATTGAATTTCTAGAATATATATAATCATATAATATGATTTCCATAATAGTCAAGGAATCACTTCCAAGACCATATTAGTAGTATGAGTTCACTCCATACACTAACTTGGTAGTTATGGTTCACTCCCATGGACATATTAGTATTCAAGGATCACTCCCAAGAACATATTAGTCTATCTCATGGGATATAAATCAATACCCAATGATTTGTAATGAGATATAGGTCCCACCTCTCACATAATGAAATCCATACATATGTGTGTCACAAGAACATAAATCATTCATCATATTTGAATCTATGGGATGAAATGGGTTTTATAAACATCATTTAATCCTAACATAAACCATGGAAAATAAATGGTTTTCATTAATATCATTAATTCATAAACATAAACCATTCTTAGAAAGAATAACAATGGTAGCATTGAATTATACCCCCAGTAAAAAATAAGTAACATTAAATAAAATTATATTATATGGAAAATAATTTTGAGAGATCACTTGAAAATAATTCTTTATGAAAATATCGTTTCTTCCTTGAAAAACTATTTTTAAATTATAAAAAATTTATAAAACCTTTTTCATTCAAAACAACCTTAAAATATTGTAAAGGAAGGATTGAAAACCGTTTTAAAAATATTTTAAATCCTTTTCCTTAAAAATTACTGAACTATATTTTTTTTAAAATTAAAATATTTATAGAAAACATGTACATGGATGATAAATATTCCCCAATGGAGAATTAAAACGAAACAATCTCAAATATTGAAGAGATTTTGAAATCAATACTCATAAATTTATAATTAATAGAATCATATTTCCATGAAAGAATTAAAATAATAAGGATATTAAAATAAAATAATTATATGGTTAAGACTCATAAAAGACGTTCATGGATAGTATATACACCACATAGAAGAAACAAATAGTGTATGAGACATGTGTCTCACAGAAATAAAGGTGAGACAAAAATCCCCTAACTACTTGAGTAACTTTAGAATCGTGAACCCCATAAAATAATAAAATAAATTCAAGTTTTTTGATGTCATTAAATAAATGAAATTTATGATATAAAATTTCATAGGTCAGTATATACACCACACAAAATAATCCAGTGGTGAATATGGCATGTAACTTAAATAAATAAAAAGTGAGATGAAATTCCCTTACCTCAAGTATTAGCTTATTTAGTAAACCTAAAAAACCTCAGGTATAATAAATATAAGTTTATTATAAATATACCATAGAATAATATTTAATAATATCATACCATATATGATTCTATTTTTTTCTTTTATTACACACTTATTAACTCATCCATGTTAATGTTACGATTCGAGTAATAATCGCTTTGTTTGTCGTACATGTTCTGACTTGTTATTCTTAGTATTCTTACTTAGATCATGATTTAATTACTTAAATAAGGTAAAAAATGATTTATATATCATATATATTTAATATATATATATATATATATAATATAGATATATGAAATATAATGCACCGTTCATGGATACGGTATGTCGTATGTACACATGAATCTTGTTTCAGTTTTATTATCGTATTGAAAGAAATTAAGTAAATAAAATATATGTAGATATGTAAATAATATAATTAAAGTAGAATTATTATTTTTTATTTATTCATTATATAAATTTTTATAATCATTCTTGAATTGTTAACATGGAAGATGAATCACATCATGTCGTGGAGACGGTAGACCGTACATACGCATGACCGATGATATAATTCCATTAATGGTAAAAGGGTAAGGAATTGGATTATATACTAATTAAAAAGAATAAATATCATGTCATAATTATTATTTATATCCATTATATCCATCATTATACCAATCCAAATAAAGTGGTGATAAAAAATAGATTACACCATGGTGTGGAGATGGTAGATCATATGTATGCATGCGTGGTTATTTCTTTTTTCATTGGATAGATAAAAGGTGGAATATGGTTATTACATAATCATAATAACATCTCAGAATATAGGTGATACATGATTTATTACTTTATAATGGAAAAAAAATTAATAGGGAGTATAAGAAGAAATGATCTTGAATGAGTTCATAAAACAATTACTTCTTCTTCGATGGACTTCCTTGAGATCTCTTCTCAGGGACAATTTGGTTGGTATTTTTCGATGAAAAAGGACATCCATAAATTGGATAAGGATGTTGTGAGGACAAATGGAGAGGGTCTAGAAGCCTCAGAGTGGTGTGAGGAAGTGAGTTAGGAGGTTTGTTTTATAATAGAGGGGTGGGGCACCCTTGGAAGCTCTCAAAGTTTTATTTTAATATAAATTGTTTTTCGATTTCAAATAACCCTGAAGTGAGTTATTTTTAAGATAAGATAAGTATGAGTATAAATAATTTCAAAAAATAATTTGTATACATGTTTATGTTACAATATAAACCTTATATTTTGGATTTAACCCTTTGTTAAACCCTTTAACTTTTACCATGATAACTTGGATTTTTACACTTTAGGGGTAATATAGTTACTATAAAATAAAAACGAACCCCAAATGGAATATTGATGACATGTTTAAACTTATTATAGTTATTTGGACGAATTCATTATTTTTATGAATTTTATATAATTTAATAAAATATTATTTATTTTAAAGTATCATTTATATCAATTTTGAAATTATTCATTATTTATCCCTTAAAAAATATCATACTGATATTATATATTCAAAAAAAAAACTTATAATATCTCACTAATATTTCAAAATTACATATAAAATTCATTTATATCATTAATTATGTTATATTATATTTATTTTAATATTTTTAATATCATTTATTTAATATTTCCATTAATTAAACAATTACTGCGTTATCATTATGAAAGCCTTTAATGAAAATATTTCTTATCCAAAAAATTAAAAATAAATTATAATGATGAGTCCAAATTTATTATATTTCAAATTAATCTTTATAGTCTAATTTATCTTCTGTATAACCCTATATTTATAATTATTTACTTATTAAACAAATGAGTATGATAATTTTAACCTTTATTTAAATAAAATGTAATAAATGTCATATTGTTACCTAAGTGGATTAAAAAGATATAATTTTATCATAATATTGATTTTGGTTTAAAAACACTCATCCAATGAAATTGGGAAAAGTTTTAAGGTAATTTTATAATATTATAAATTTGTTTTTACCTTTAATTACTCGATTTACCCTTAACTGTGGTAAATAAAAAATTTATTAAAGTAACTATTCATAATATCCAAAAGTTGATTTTATCCTATTAGAATATAAATATCATAATTATTAGAAACATTTATGTCTATTTTTCAAATTTCAATTTACAGAGATAGGAAAATTAAGTTTAATACTAATCTCGCAAAGTCTTTATATAAAATTTTAAGGTGAAATCGATTCTAATGAACTAAATTGGATTAAATGATAAAAAATTAATCTAATTATTCTTTTAAAACAATCAAATATATACTTTAACATCAATAATTTTTTAATCGAAAATTTAGTTTTTAACTAAAATATAGTATTTTTCACTATTCATCAAAACATGAGACTTATCAGAAAGATAGCAAAAATTCAACCAAAGTAAATTATACTCCTATTTAAAATAAGAACAGTATTTTTTCATATAAAAACTATAAAAGTGTCAAAAATTAGATTTAAAATAGGTTCTCTATTAAAAGGCGTTAAAATTACCCTTTCAAAAAATATAGGGCTATATACGTAAAATTGGGGTTTTTCTTATAATATGATTATAAAATATATTAGATGAATATAAAATATATTTTATTAAATATGTAAAATATATATTTTATTAACATAATTAACTAATTTTAATTAATTTAATTTATTAAAACAAAACTACTTTGGGAGCATAAAAATAAAACTATTCACTTTATAATCAATTGGTATTTATTTTCATTTCTAATTAATTGGTAATAAATGAATTAATATTATAAACCTTATATTTTAATTAGTTAATAATTTTTATAACCTCTAATTTAATGTCTATGTTATATATTACTATATCAAATTACAATATTTGAATAATATACTATTGTTTGGTTAAACCCTATGTTGTGCATAATGAAAGCTATCAAAAGAACTCCAAGTTGTGTGTAACAAAACCCAAACATAGTGTTTCATACAACACAAGAAAATCCAAGTGTTCCATGTAGTGTAATCTCTACTTGGTGTTACATATAGCATAAGCCAAACATAGTGTTTTCATATAACAAAAGCTATATTCAATATAGTGTAAAATAAAAAATATAAAAAATATTAAATTAATTCGAAGAAATATTTCACAAAATCTCGATGTGTTACTTTCTACCCCCCTTAAAATGAATTTCTCCTTCAAAGTTCATCTTTGTTATCAAAGGTTTAATACTTGAATGTTCTTTTTTTAGAAACCCACATTGTAAAAATGAATACTAAAACTACCTTTAAAAAAGAAAGTTGGAAACATAAAGGTTACCCAAATAAACTCATAATTAGGCTTCCACACAAGAGAACATAGGTAGAAAGTGAAAAAAATGGAAATAGAAGAGAAATCTAACCATCATGTTCTACTGGAGAGTGATAGAGAACATGGTTAGGATATAGTTAAAAATGAAAGCTATAACCCAAAGAGGGTTGAAAAAGGTCATTGATATCATAAAAAATAGTAATTATAGGAAAATATTTTATTTTAATAACCTTTCCAAAATTTTAAGAATTTTAACAAGGAGATATACTTACTTTATTTCAGCATAATAACATCATTTTTGTGCCTCGGTCAATTTCTACTACATCTTTTATTTAAATAAATGAATTTTTTATTTTTCATTCCTGAAGTGTTACCTTTATCATAAGAAAAGGTTAGCACAAGTTACACAGTATACATAAATCCTCATATGGTGAGATATTACTTTAATCTAACAGACTTCATCTTATGTTTATCTTAAGTCCTTCTATAAGTGGTTAACCTTGTAACTCTTCCAGAAGATGAAAATAAAAAACATTATAAAGAAGTTAATAAAACCATATAAAAATTTATCTCTCATATATCATAAAGTAGGTCTTGGTTGTCACATTCCAAACATGTGAATACCCTTATTGTATATTCTATTGGAACATGGTAACAACCTAAATTACCATAAATCCTTTTCAAAATCATGAATTATTTCTTATTCCAAACATTAATTAATATTTTCCTTAAATCTAAGAAGTTTTAATATTCATCCATGATGACTTAGAATACTTTTTAAACAAATCCTTAATTGGTTCCAAGGTCAATGATACTATCTAAATTATTTTATCCAAATCAATCGTCTCTTTATCCAATATGAAATTTTTTTATAAACATCTTGATCAAATTAAGGGATATATTACCTTAATCAAAATATCAATTTTTTATGTCTTTATAACCGTTCAACATATACTTTTAAATCCTTGATAAAAAATTTATACTGGAAATAATTGTATATTTAATGAATCGTATAACATAATATTTGAATTCTAAATCATATATACTTCAATCATCAAAATTTATTCATAAACCATTAATCAGGATTCAACATATTATTCCTTAATAACTCTTTTATAGAATAAGAAATATAAATAATGTATTTTGGTTCCTAAACCTCAATATAATCATTATTCTTACATTTGATGTAAATAATACTAGAAGAACATCCCATACCTTTCACTTTTCTTTTACGTTCTCTTTATCTTCAGTAGTATAACCAATAATTATAGACCTTCCTAATTATCTTCATGATATTTCCACTTAGAAAACATATTTTCATCATGAAAATACTTTCCAAATCTAAAACAATCAATGTTAACCCCATTACTTCTAGTTTATACTATAAATTAAAATTAAAAAGCATATGGTGAGAAACAACTATCATAACAGAAAACTACATAATCCTGAAAAATTACTTATAGAATGTCTGAATCATAAAACCTAATTTTAAATTGATAAAACCTCAGGTTTTTCTTAGGTTATTCATAGACAAATTCTATTTAAATCTTTCATGATGGTTCATGAATAGTTTGTGAATTTCCAAGACATATCCCCCAGGAGTGTCAAACCATGTGTGCAGCAAGCTCCGTTGTTGCTTACCAGGTTATGCTCGTGTCAGGCCCGACAGAACTTTTCCAAGTTGTTACCCCTTGATACATCTATGCTAGAGCCACATTCACTTTTAGTATGCAGAAATGAAAATACTACTAAGAAACCACTCACACTATCATTTACCAAAATTCCATGATATTTTCCTAAACATTAACCCATCCTTATACATATCCTTAGATACATCCCTAGACATATCCTTAGAAATATCCCTAGGGACCTCACTAAAGATTTATCACCCTAGTTTCCAAAGGTTGACTAAACCTTTTCTCTAATACCATCTATAAAGACCCCTGATTTTGATATATAGACATTACATCACTTTTTTAGAATACTTAAAACATTATAAAAATAGTTTCCCAAAGACTATATTAGTTTTTTGACATTGGAAACTTCAAAAAATATTATAACTGAGTGAAATATCTTCAATTATTCCTACAATGATCTTTCCCCCAAGTAATTATACTAAAAAATTCTCCCTCACAACTCAGGGAAGGGAAACATAAGAAAGGGGTGAGATCGAATGATTGGTAAGGGTAAAAAAAGATATACATTAGAATAACATGATCATAAGAATATGATAATATGATTATAACAATAGAATATCATACCCTGCATATCTAATATAATAATCAAGAAACATGGAATAAAGACATTGGTAGTTTATAATACTTGAATCATAAGGAAATAAAGAACACAAGTGATGAAAGTACACCATAAGAATAATACATAGAATTTGTGGAAGAACATAAGAACATAATATTATTTCCATAGTAGTCAAGGCATACATTCCAATGCCATCTTATTAGTATGAGTTTACTAAATATACCATCTTGGTAATCATGGTTTACTCCCATGGAAATCTTAGTAGTCAATGATCACTCTCAAGACCATCTTAGTCTATCTCATGAGATATAAATCATAACCCAACGCATTGGAGGGAGATATTAGTCCCACCCACCAAATAATAAAAAACATACATATATCTTCCACAAGAACAAAAATAATTCATCACATCAAAACACATATAATTAAATGGGTTTCATAAACGTCATTCAATCATTACTAATCCCATGGAAATTAAATTGGTTTCATTAATATCATTCCATCATAAGAATAAACCATTATTACAAAGAATAAGAATGGTAAAATTGAAGCATACCCCCAGTAAAACATAAGTGACATAAAATAATGTTATCTTAGATGGAAAATAATTTTGAGAGATCACTTGAAAATAATTTTTTAGTAAAATATCCTTTCTTCTTTGATTTTTTTAAACCATAAAACATTTATCAAACACTTTTCATTGAAAATAACCTTAAAATCCTTTAAAGGAAGATTTGAAAACCATTTTAAACATATTTTAAATCATTTTCCTTGATAATAATTAAAATATAATTTAAAAACATTTTAAGTTTTTTTAGAAAATATGGGCATGGATGATAAATATTCCTCAGTGGATACTTAAAATGAAACAATCTCAAATATTGAAGAGATTGTGAAATCAATACACATCACTTAATAATCAACAAAATCATATTCCCATGAAAGAAAGAAACTTATAAGGATATTAAAACAACATAATATTAAGGTTAAGACTCATAAAATATGTTCATCGGCATTATATAAACCACATATAATAAACAAGTAGTTTATAATAAATGTGTCTCACAGAAATAAAGGTGAGACAAAAATCCACTTACTACTTGAGTAATTTTAGAATCGTGAAGACCCTAAAAGAATAACATAAATAAAATATTTTAATATAATTAAATTAATTAAATTAGTGATATAATAAGTCAAAGGTCATTATGTACACTACACAAATGAATCCAATGGTGAATATGGCATGTAACTCATGAAAATAAAAAGTGAAATGAAATTCTCGTACCTTAAGTCTTGACTTCTTTAGTACATATTAAAACCTCCTATGAAATAAATATAAATTTATTATAAATATAACATGGAATAATATTCAATTATATCATACCATATATGATTATATTATGTTATTTTATTACCCACTTATTAAATCATCCTTATTGAAGTTATGTTTCACGTAATAATTTCTGTGTTTATTGTATGTGTTTTTACTTGTTATTTTGGTATTATTACTTAGATCGTGATTTAATTACTCTAATAAGGTAAAAAATAATTTATATATCATATATATACAGTATATATATATTTATAATATAGATATATGAAATAGAATACACCATTCATAGAGACAGTAGGCCGTATGTACGCATGAACGTTGTTTCCGTTTAATTGTCACATTGAAAGAAATTAAGTAAATGAAATATATTTATATAAGAATATAATATCATTAAATTATCATTATAATTTTATATTTATTAATTATATAAATTTTAATAATAATTATTTAATGGTTAATGTGTAAGATAAATCTCATCGCGTCGTGGGGACGGTAGGCCATACGTACGCACAAGCGATGATATCATTACCTTAATGGTAAAATAATAAGGAATTAGATGGGATAATAATTAAAAAGAATAAATATAATTTCATATTTATTATTTATATCCATTATATTCATAATTATTCCTATCCATATAAAGTGTTTATGAAAAAAAGGAGTACACCATGTCGTGGAGATGGTAAGTCGTACATACACACATGTTATGATTTAATTTTTCATAGTAATGATAAAAGGTGGAATATGGTTGTTAAAAAATCATAATAAAATCACATAATATAGTTGATATTTAATTTATTACTTTATAATTTAAACAACACATGAATAGGGAGTAGAATAATAAATTAACATGAAAGAGTTGATAAAACCATTACCTATTCTTATGTGGACTTCCTTTAGATCTCTTCTTAGGAACACTATAGTTGGTATTTTTGGAAAATAAAGACCCCCATAACTTGTATAAGGATTTTTAGAGGATAAATGAGTAAACTTTAGTCGATATTGAAGGCTAAAAGTGGTGTTAGGAAGTGAGGGAGGATGTGTATTTTTATAAGAGAGGGGAGGGGCAGTCTTAGAAACTCTCAAAATATTAAATTAATATAAATTTAATTTCGATTTAAAATAGATAAAAAGTAAGTTATTTAAAATATAAGATGATTATGAATATAAATAAGCCAATGAAAGTATTTTTATACATATTTAGTTCACAATTTTTACCTTATCTTTTGGATTTAACCCTTAGTTAAACCCTTTAACTTTTACCATGACAACTTGATTTTTTAGTATTTAGGCTTAATATAGTTACTATAAAATGACAAAAGAACCCCAAATGTATCATGGATGGAATTTATAATAGTATTAATATTATTTTTATGAATTATATATTTTTATAAACTTTATATCATTTAATTAAATATTATTTAGTTTAAAGTATCATTTACGTCAATTTTGATACAATTCATTACTTTTCTTTTAAAAATATCATATTAACATGATATATTTGAAACAACACTTCTAATATATCACTAACATGTCAAAAATATCTATAAAATTCGTTAACTTCATTAATTATGTTAAATTATATTTATTTTAATATTTTTAATATCATTTATTTGATATTTCTATTAATTAAACAATTAGTTCATTATCATTATAAAAGCCTTTGATTAAGTAATTTATTATGAAAAAAATAAAACTAAATTATCAGGATGAAGATAAATTTATTATATTTAAAATTAATATTTATAGAAAAATTTATCTTTTGAATAAGTCTATATTAAAAATGATATATTTATTAAACATATGAGTATGACATTTTAACTTATCTTTAAATAAAATATAATAAATGACATATTCTTACCGAAGTGGATTAAAAAGGTTATAATTTTAGTATAAGGATTATTTTGGCAGGAAAATTATCATACAATGAAATTTATTAAAGTTTTAGGGTAATTATATAATATTATAATATTATTTTATCATTTAATTACTTGATTTACCCTTAACCGTGGTAAATAAAAAAATTACTAAAATTACTATTCATGACATCCAAAAATTAATTTGATCCTATTAGAGTCTAAATATCAAACTTAGTACAACCATTTATGTCTGTTTTTTGAAATTCAATTCCCAAAAATGAGAAAATTAAGCTTAATGATAATCTTAAAAACGTGGCGAGGAAGAGAGATTTTAAAGTGAAAACATTCAAAAGTTCACAATGTTTTTATGTAAAATTTCAATTTGAAATTGATTCCAATGAACTAAATTGTATTAAATGATAAAAAATAATCAAATTACAATTTAAAACTAACCAATTATATAATTTAACCCAAATAATTATTTAATCAAAATTCAGTTTTTACTATAATATAATATTTTTCTCTATTATTCAAAAACATGAAACTTATCAGAAAAATACAAAAAATTAAAGCAAATAAAATTTGGATATACTATTTTTGAATAAGAAGTATATTTTTTATATTAAAATTATGAAATTTTAAAAAATTATCTTTAAATTTGGTCCTCCATTAAAAGGCTATAAAATCACCCTTTTAATAAATGTAGGTGTTTATGCATAAAATTGGGTTTATTCTTATCTTATGCCTTTAAAATCTATTGGATGAATATAAAAAAATATTTTATTTAGAATACAACACATATATTTCACTAATATCATTCACTTATTTTAATTAATTTAATTTATTATCAAAAAAATACTTTGGGAGCATAAAAATAAAACTATTTACTTTATAATCAATTGGTATATATTTTCATTTCTAATTAATTGGTAACCAATGAATTCATATTATAAACCTTATATTTTCTTATGTTATTTAATACTATTCATACTCTCTAATTTAATGTCTAGGTAATTTCTTATTATGTTAAATAATAATATTTTAATAATATATTATTTTTTGATTGAAGTCTATCTTGCGTGTAATGCAGGCTATCAAAATAACTCAGTGTTGTTTGTAACACAAGACATAAAAATTGTTCCGTATACCAAAAGCTAATTCAAGTGTTTTAGGTAGCGTAATATTGAATTGGTGTTGTATATAATGTTATCCAAACATAATTTTTTTCATATAACAAAAGTTATATTCAGTATTGTGTGAAATGATAAATATCAAGAAGATTAAATTAATTTGAAAAATTATTACACAAAATATCAGGGTGTTATAGAGAATAAAAAATATATGAAAATGGGGCCACCTCCTTAAGCCTGCCTACTCCCTATAGATAGTAGGAATCCCATGTAGTAGTTCTATCAGAACTGCTCAATGTCTTTGAGTCACTATCCACTCAAATAGAAACCCGGGAAGGGATACACACACCGGTGCAACCAGAGAAAAAACCATATCTTGAATGGGTGGATGACATTGTTCCCCAACCCAATTTTGACAATCCTAACTTTTCAACCTTTGGCGACATGGGAGATCCAGAATAATATCTCACACACTTCGTGTCCCGATGCAGTTAGACGATGGGCCCTTAAGATATACAGGAGGTGACCAAGATACTATGTATTATACAAACTCTAATTGGACCAACATTTGTTGGGTATAATAGCCTTCTAGTAGGATCCATTTCAGGATGGGAAACCCTTCATCATAATTTCCTTCACTATATCAGCTCTATACTATGGAAAATTACAATTATAGACTTCAAAAATTATAACCAATGAAAAAATGAGAGGTTTTATAACTTCATCACCAGATGGAATGGTATAACCTATTCACTCATAATCCCTCTATCATTGGAGAAGTTACTGTAACTCTCTACTAAAAATATTTGGGATGAGTTTTAGACAACTCTAATCTCGATAAAATATATTGGTGGATTCCATTAGTTTATAGAAATGGAACAACCCTTAAAATATTCCATTTAGTATACCTAAGCTAAATCTCAGACCTTTCCCTCAGCATAGGGGGAAGTATTGATAAGGCATGGATCATTGTTATCACCCTTGAAATAGTTGAAGTTATCATTGAAGTATCTAGGTATGCTTCAAGTCACCCACCGCCTTATGTTGAGTGGCCACAACAACATAATTCCACTTATCCATAAGAATAATGGATCAATGTCACCTGATATTTGAGGAATGTATGAACAAAGAATACTCTTTCCAAAATGAGAAGATATTAGGATATTTTTGTTAGTTCCAAAAGGGGACTAGGTACCCTGAGAGGGGGGTGAATCAAGGTTTTGATATTCTATTCAAACTTATTCCCACCCCATTGGATCTTGACATATTTATTATAAGGGACACTTGTTATACTGTTTAATATTAATGTTGATCATATCCTTTCTAATTTTATCTAATGATAATTCATTAAAAGTAAAGAAATAAATCATGCAAAAGGAAACAAATATTTTTAGTTGGTTCACCCTATATGGGATAAATCCAAGGAGAATACAACAAAAATGTTCCGATTGTACCAAATTCACTAAGGATCACTACCAATAATGATGTTCAGGATATATCACTTATATGTGCAAGATCACTTATTTTACAAGATTTAGGGTCTTCTCACTACATTCCCAAGTGTCACTCCCTATGTCTATTTCTTTGGATCATTGCTAGTGAAAAGGATCACAATTTTCCTCTTACTTTTTTCACATCTCTTAGAAGGGATCCACTCATAGTTTATGGACTTGTAGGTCCCTTCATTTTACTTAATTAACACATCTTTAAATGTAGATGGATGATCTGTTTAAGTCATGTTTTCACCGGTATATGAAATCCACTTTTTCAGTTGCTTTACATAAATTAATTTCGCAAATTCTTGAACCCTCTGAGAACTACCGTACTTCTTTCACAAACTGACTTGCACTGCTTGGGGTGAGTGATTAACAAACCAATTCCTCCTCCTTGGACCATTCCTGCTTTGCAGAACTCCATAACTTCTGCATACTACTGATGCTCATTAGACCACCTCAACTTTTTAGACCCTTTTATTTGTAGGCTATAATTCCTCACAAAACTTATTCTATAGAACACCTCCTACAGACCATTTTTCCTTTTGTGAAATCCTCATCACAGAACTATTCTCCTTCATAGAATTCTCCATAGAGAACTCTTTTAGACTTCACCAAAATCATTTTGAAGGAAAGATGTTTTCTAATGAGAACCTCTCTAAGTAATTATGGGATTAGAGGTCCTTATATAGATGAATAGATCCACAAAATCCTCTAATATGTTTTACTCAAATATTCGATGTGGTACAAACTTCACTACAAACTACTATGCTATATGGTCCGCACAACACTTTGATCCTCTACAATGGTCAATATCTTCCGTGAATGAAATCCTTTAGGGATCATTAAATAAAAGCCTCTTTTCCACAAATAATGATCCATCTCAGGAACAATAAGACTTTAACAAACTCTAAGCCTCCTATGAAGTGTTTCTCATACATGGTCTATATATCATCTTTTGTGGTCTGTATAGCACTACTATGCAGAAATCCTTCCTTTGGAGATTTCCATAACCATTCCGTATAAATCATTTTCCTTCCATGAACTATGTTTTATGGTCTAAAAAACATGATTTAGAGACTACTTTGTATAAATCCTTCCTTCTAAAAAATATTAAACTCCTGATTTTGAGGCCCAAAAATTTGGAAAACACTAGGAAACTATGTCACCTTAAAAACATGCTTCAGAAAAAACTAACCATACCCATTCACAGTCAAATGTATTTGTCAACAAACACAATCACCCAAAACACCAAGAGAATTCCTTGACGGATTTTTTCCCAAAAATCACCCCCTTTTGGTTTGTTGACAACTATTCACATTTTGATACCTCATTGAAGCTTCTTCAATATTCAATCATCATTCACTTCTTGCGATGAAGATATTGATGAAAGGTTTACTCAACACACAATCTAATCCCACACGAGCCATGATCATCATAATAAATAAGAACATAAAAAAAATTTCATCAATGTATCACTTCATTCTATTCTAAAACCACTGTAATTCTTTCATCAAGAATCTCTGGTGTCATGATATATAATCTTTGATCAATCACTTCGAGAATTGTCAGATTTAATACTTACCCTATCTCACTTATCCGCCTTTTAGATTCTATCCATGTCCTGATTAAGAAATTTTATCCCATTTTACAGCTATAATTTCTCCCCTTTGTCAACGAACATAAAGTACATTCTGAAATAGGGTAAAGAACACATATTAGAACATAATGGAAAAACACACCCTACCTCGGGGAGAGAGAATAAAACATCAACACTTTTTTAAGTGCAAGGAGTCAATTGGGCTCCCAGATCTAGTTGGTGTTTTTCAAATGCTTCTTTGGGTAAGGTCGTTGTAAAAATTTCCACAACCTATAGTTTGGTAGGCACATAATCCAACTTCACAATAACTTTCTCCACCTTCTCCTTGATAAAATGATACTTTATTTCAATATTCGTTGTCCTTGCGTGATGGAATGTATTTTTGATAATATTCATAAAAAGTGAATTATCACAATCTATCCTGATGGGATACTTCACTTCACATCCCATATCCTCAAGCAACCGATTCATCCACAATAACTGCATGCACAGTTGAGTAGCCAGAATATATTCAGATTTTGTGGGGCTTAATGAAATGTAATGTTGCATCTTTCTTTTCCAAGAAATATACAATCCAACAATAAAGAATGATCACCTAATTCTAATTTTCTATCATCTGATGAACCATCCCAATTTTCATCTATATATCCCAATAACTCTTGCTAATATTCTTCATTATACATCAATTTGAAATCCATAATTCCCGTTATATACCGAAGTATTATTTTTACTATTGTAAAGATGAAACTACAAGAAATCTGGGATATAGACATAGTTTAAAATCGTGTCTATAGGTCCTCAAACTATGGTTATAGGTAATAGCCATAGTTTAAGGAATCATGGATAAGTTTTATGTGTCTATAGGACTAGACCAAAAGCCACAGTTCCAAACCATGGCTATAGGTCTATATCCACAGTTCGAACCATGGTAACATCACTATAGCCACAGTTTAGAACCGTGGATATACTAGAGGACAAACACACTTTATTACCATGGTTTCTAATTGTGGTATTAGATCTATAGACATAGTCCCAAACCAAGGATATAGTTTCTGAAAATCCTTAAACAAATAGCCCACAACATAGCCTCACACTCCCCTTGTAATAGCTAACCCCTTTGCAACCCCACCCCCTACAAAGCCCCCCTAGACAACCCCCCAATCCCCTTACAGTATCTAATTCCACTATATCCCCCTCCCTCTAAAAAGACCCCCCTAAACAGACCCCTTACCCTATAACGTATCCTGAACAACCTTTCCTCCCCCCAAAAATATCCCCCACCCTCTCCCCTGGACAACCCCCCTTCCGGGACATCCCCCTCCCCCAGAAAATAGCCCCCACCCCCTACAGTAGCCCACCCCCTTTCCAAAAAATAGCCCCCCCTACAATATCTCACCCCACTACAACCCCCTCCTCCCAGCAAAGCCTCCCCTAGATAGCCCCCTCCCCCTACAAATCCCCCTGGCCATCCCCCCTGCAACCCTCCTTCCCCTAGAAAAACCCCCTACTGGACAACCCACCCCCTCTAGCAGACCCCTCCCTCCTAGAAAACCCCTCCACCTACAGACCCCTCTATCCTAGAAACCCCCTCCCTCCTGGACACCCCCTCCCCACCTTCACCCTCCCACCCTTCCCCCTGTATCCCCTCCCTCGGGAAAACCTCCCATAGACAACCCCTCCCCCGATGCAAAGCCCCCTAGATCACCCCCTTCCCCCGCAAATCCCACCTCCTGAAACCCCCCCTCTTACATACCCCTCCCTCCTAGACATCCCCAATGTATAGCCCTCCCTTGTAGAAACCCCTCACTCCTAGACACCCCCACCCTACATAAACCCCCACCTCCCCTAGAAACCCCTCCCCCTCCCCCTGGACACTGGACACCCCCACCCTCCCTCTTGGACACCCCACCCTCCCTCCTGCACCATCCCACCCCTTCCCCCCTACAGACCCCCCTCCTGAACACCCCTCCCTCCTGGACATCCCACACTACATAAACCCCCTCCCTCGTAGACACCCCTCCCCCTCCCCCCTATGGACACTAGACACCCACACCCTCCCTCCTGGACACCCCCTCCCCACCTGTACCCTCCCACGCCTTCCCCCCTGCATACCCTCCCCACCTGTATCCCACTCCCCCCACATAGACTCCCCTAACAGCCCCCTTGGAAAACCCCCACTGTAGCCCCCCCTTCTCCCTACAAAGACCCCCTCTTGGATAACCCCCATCCTGTAGACCCCCCCTCCTGGACACCCCTCCCCCTACAGACCCCTCCCTCCTGGAAACCCCCTCCCTTCTGGACACTGGACACCCCACCCTACATAACCCCCCTCCTGGACACCCCTACCCCTCCCTTGGACACTGGACACCCCCACCCTCCATCATGGACACCCCCACCCTCCCCACTAACCCACTACCACCCCTTCCCCCCTCCCCCTACACACCCCTTCCACCCCCTCGCCTTACCCCCCCTCCCGGACACCCCCCCACAATAGCCTATGAATTCCAGAAAAAAACAAATCACCTATATATTAAAATCCTCTCCGACAAAAAAAAAACTTCCTGTAGAAATGAGTGGAAGTATTAGGGTGGAACACCCAACTCATCACCTTCCCATGTTGGGTGTCAGTGGTTTGGGTCATGTTATAATGGTATAAATGTAGTCTGAGTCCTAGGTATATAGTTTAGAGTTTATGTTTATATTAGGATTGGTTTGGGAAACTGAAGGTAATGGTGTTAAGGGGTAAATTGTTTGTTTATCATCCCAGATGACCTAATAATGGTTTTATGGCCAATGTATCCATTCACACCCCTTCCCTCTTCCCCTAGCACACCCCCTTCCCCCACACCAGCACACCCCCTCCTGGTTCGCCCAGCATAACCCTACCCCCATCCCCCCCAACTACACACCCTACCCCTACCCCCCGCACACCCCCTACCCCTGACCCCACCTGCACACCCCCTTCCCCTCCCCCCATCTACACACCACACCCTCACACCCCCTTCCCCCTACCCCCAACCTACACACCCATTTACCCCTCCCACTACCAGCACACCACTACCCCTTCCCCCGGCACACACCCTACCCCATTCCCCCCACCTGCACACCCCCTCACACTCCCCTTCCCCTAACACACCTACTACCCCTACCCCCACCTGAAAACCCACCCCTACCCACCCCACACACCACCTGAAGGATTTAAACATGAAGAAAAAATTATTGAGACAATTTTTCTTATTCCTAAAGAAATCCCAATTGTGACTGTGCCTAGTGTTTAAACTACAGAAGGATGAGCTAAACTGGAGGTGGAACATCAGTCAATGGATAAAATTATCCTTGGATCACTTGGTGATGGAGATCTAACTAATGATGTGGTTATGGAAACTATTGAACATTTTCATACACCACCTATACCATCATCACCTCCTATTGTGCATGAGGAATCACTCTCTATTTGTAAGATCTCATAAAGTTATAAAATGTAATCTATTTTTTCTGATATTCTAAATGAGTTTAATAATATTTTAGGAGATTATAATAAGCTGAAACAGGTGTTAAAATATACTAATGGTGAGATTAGAGAACTTAAGAAGTCCTCTATTCCCAAGGTTGATTTCAAAAAGTTTGTTGGGTTAATGAATACCCAAAAAAAGTTAATTTGGAATGTCTAATCATTATATCCTATTAATTTTTTTTTCTGAAGTAAGTTTCAAAGAGCTTAAGGATGTGAATGGTCTAGTTAGATATTTGAAGAATGTTTATACTACCATGCCTAAGTTAAATGATCTTGGTGATATGGTTGTATCTAAAAGGTACATGTTCCAAAATATTTCAATAGTGCAATTAGACATGTCCCAAGATTTTATTGATGAGGTGAAGTCTTTCAGGAGTGAAATTAAGGGAATCCTATACACTTTATAAAGTGTTGTATTAAGCCAGTTTGAGTTCATCAAAAGGTTTCAACCCTATATAACTTCCACCTCAAAACCATTAGTTGTTCTAGTTTTTTAGAGTGGAGTTGATCAATTTATCTCAAAATTGAATTATGTATCCTTACAGATTCAGTCCCTATAGTGTGATATGTTCAAACCAGTCCTTATGAAATATTTCAAGTGAAATATTATGGGTTAGTTCCATGATACCATAGAAGATTTCAGGAATCTTGGTATTGGAACTAATAGATCCGTAAAATTTAGCAGTGGTATTTTATGATGAATTTTATGGGAAGTTGAATGAGATCATGAAGATCTCTAAGGATTATCAATGAATGGTTTTTAGATCTCTTATTCTAGTATCTAGAAACTACTAGCATTTGTTATCATCTTTGAACAAGGTCTATAAATAAGTTCAAGGGATATATTCATATTCTTCCTTGACAAAGCTAGTGGTTATTAGAAAACCATTTTTTAAAACAATAAAGAAATTATGGAAACAATTTTTTTAAACAATCAGGAAATTATAGAATTCAAATTAATGGTTTAGGAGAGGGAACCTACCTCAACCTCAAGGCATGTTGCTTTTGACGATGATAAATAAAATCTTCCTTATTTTTATCTAGCATGAATATGAAACTTCACACATATATAAGGACACGTAGACAATATATACAAATTTTCATGGCCAAATATTCATAAGGGGGGCCTTAGATATATTTTTATACTTGCATATACCCCATTACTCGTACACAAGTATAAATTTTTCATATCTATATATAAGCAAACCTAGCCCCAATATATATACTCATTCCGCCATGAGTGAATATATATAAAGTTGTAACTTATATATGTATATGCCTACCTATTCATACACATGTAAGCCTTCATCAACGACGTCTCTAATCCACCTCAACGAAATCCAAAATGCACAGCCAAAATACAAGTAACCAAAAAATCACAAATGCCCTAATTAAAATTAGGACAAAGAATGAAAATAGAATAAAACTTACCCAAATCCGATGTTGAACTCACAATCATCTATGGTGGTGGATATAACCGACCTCATCATATGAAACCACCTATAAGAAAATAGTGGGGAAATGAGATATAACGAATTATTATATATATGTGATCAGTGTGTCAACTGTACACGATAAATGATACATAAATCTATAACCAACAATGAACAAATAATATTCAGATTGATATGTACATCCCAATACTAAATAACATGATCATTAAAAAACCTCTTTATTTTTCAAACATCACCTCCAACTGAAACACATAAGAGGTGTTTGGTTATAATTAGAAATTTACCACTTTCCCTTAAGACATTTCAAAAGTGGAGTGAAAGGCACCATGAATAGGTCAATATTTATTTCATTCCATCCAATTAAACTTTAGAAATGAGGAATAACCATTACATAATTTTCTACATGAGGAATTAACTCTCATATTCGAAGTTAACCCTACTCAGTTCCATTTAACTCATTAAATTTATTAAAACATGGCAATTCCATTTATAAGATCAAAGGGAGGTCACTTAGTGGTGACTGGGTCATTACAACACTTGCATACTTTGGAAATTCCATCTTAAAAGTCTAATGACACTAAAAGGGTGTTTTGGTTGAAACAATCATTTTAATAAATAGAGGGAAACCCCATTTAGGGATATAAAAAGGGTTAAGTACAATGTGTTCTTTACAACTAACAATGACATCAAGTATAAGGAAAAAATCAACGCTACAATGTCAAGAAAAATATATAAGCATAAACAACCACTGTGAGTTTTCGCAGACAGTGCACCACCATTGGATGGGTTTTATTAGAAAACCATGTCTTTTTTATCAAAAAAAAAAAATTATTTTAACAAAATCTTGATCAAGAATTGAAATTTAATATAAACAAGAAAAATGAAGAAGGAATCTAAATGAAATTTAAATTCCAGAATTAAAGAGGCAAGGAGAGGGACTCTACCTCAATGGAGTCAAGCCACACTCGGCATTTGACACTTTTATCAATGAAAACTCTAAGCTTCTCCATCCATCCTCCAGGCATATGCACCTTTGCATTTACATAAGGATTCCCTAACCCCTATGTATATGTCCACATGGACTTGAAAACACACAAGATGATCCTTATATATATGCTCACATGCATAAGCCCGTTATCGCCCACACATGTATGCATTTTTCATATATATATATAATCACACCTATCCCCTTATATGTAATCACGCTACCACGGGCGGATATACATATAACGAGAGAACTTATTATATCTATGCTTACTTATTTATACGTGGTGAGTCACTATTGACTCTGGTGACTCAAAACTGCCTCCAAGATGATCAACATGCTATAATAAAATTACCAAGGGATCTAAAATTACAAAACCCCCAATTATAAACTAAGTGTTATCGAAGAATGAAGAAAAAATTCCACTTAAACCGTTGGAGGTGAACCAAATTAGGATGAACCTCTTCGCCTTCGGGGGCAGTTTCCGCAACACACACAAACATGTCTAGAGATACTTTAAAAAAAGTCCAGTGATATGATGAATCATCAATAATTGAACCTAAAAATTAAAGTGGGAGGAACATTATTAGTGAGAAAGGAAATAATAGAATAGGTGATGATGAATTTTTTTTAAGTAAATGAATGAACTACAAATCCCAAGTGCACAACATAGGGGTTCCATCTAGTCTAGATAACTGAACTCCTGAATTCTACAACACCATTGTTGTAACATGATGTTCTAATACTGACATGAACATGGTAATAATTAAAATATACCATAAAACTAATCAGTATGGTTAGATCTATGAAAAATATATAATCAAAATAGCATGCACAAATTGGGTGCATAATTCATGAATCAAGATGCAGTACTATGGATTATGTGGTTGGATTTTTTTTAAAACGGTAAATCCCTGGTCAAATACCAAGAAGAAATTTATTAAATAGAAATAAATAACCACAAAATTTCGAAGGAGGGGATCTTATTACAGTCTTTTTCAAATAAGTGATGAAGATCAACTGGTAACTCATCCCACTAAGTAAAGCTTTGGTTGATCCCTTTGTTGGCCTAACCATCATCATCCATGTTGGATTCACGGTAGGCATGAGCAGAAATGTATCTGAGCTCCAGGAGTGAAGCTAGGAAATTCATCCAACGAGTAGTGAGCGGAAAGGCAAGGTGGACTGCACCATTCCATATAGCATAGATAATGGTAGTCGAGTTGCTTTCGATATAGATATTGTTCCATCCCTTTTTCTAAGAAAAATCAACAACATGAATCATAGACTCCATATCAGCTTCAAGGGAAGAGGCAATCCTGCATCCTCTGTAGAAGCATCCAAGACAGTGCCCAATCCAGTCTCTAAAGATGGCACCACATCCGGCAGGACATGAGTTCCCTTTGGAGGCTCCATCAACGTTGACCTTGATCCAACCTAGAAATGGGGATTGACAGAACACCTCCAAAGTGTGTCTTAGAGGTCTGTAGAGTCCCTCAATCCAAAGATGATGAAGAATCACAAAGTCTCCAACTGAGTTATCACAATATGCTTTCTGCAGTGAGGTTGCATCCTTAATGGAAATGGGAATTATTGTACGACCTGCAATGAGTTTAAATGAGGACTTTTTGTGAATAATAGATTTACGATCATAACAGATGATGTGGAGGAGCTCAGCCACCACAGTCAGAAAAAGATTCTTGATTTGCTGCGAAGTGTCAAGCTCAACACAACGTTTTAGCAGCTCATAAATAGAATCACCGAATAACAATCTACAATTAATAATGTAAGTGATAAAATTCCAAAGAGAAGAATCCATGTCATAAGAGAAAATAAATTATTCGTGCCTTATCTATGTTGGTGACAAAAATGAAATTTGGAGAAAATTTAGATACCAAAGGTCTGGAGATAGACCTTAGTAGTAATACAGTTATGTGCAATGCGCCAAACAAGATTGTGACTTGAGGGTTTAATCCATGGCTTATCAAAATGCTTTAACTAGTAAAAAATGGGATCTGATGTAGAGAAGTTGTGATTGTAAAAGCATTTAGAGTCAAGAACACCATTGTGGGTAGGTTCCCATACTAGGAAGTCCTCATAGATAGAGAAGGTATAGTTATCAACCACATGAATGATGTTACTCGGAATAAGGATGGTCTTTTGTAGTTATTTTGTTTGAGAAACTTGGATGAGAAATAGATCACCACAAAAAAATCCCTTACTTATAGACCTAAAATGTCTAGAACCCTTAATTCCTTATTTACCTTTATATTTCTAGATCTGAACACCTTTAGGCAGCATGAATTTATATTATTCATTATCTTTATTCCTATAAGTAATATGATTATTTAATTGAGCTATTAAGGTACATTCCTTTTTCTCATCTCGATATATCTTTTTATCTATTTTAAACTAAACTTTACATATTGTCACACCCCCTATAGTATCCCCCCACACCCACACCCCCTTCCCCCATCCCAAACCCCACCCCAAGCAACAACAGCCCCCCCCCCCACACCACACACCCCTACAGTAGCCCCGAAAATAGCATGCCACCCCTAACCCTACCCAGACCCCATCCCAACCCCCACCCCATCAACCCCACATACCCCACCCCATAAAGAAACCCCCACACCCAGACCCCTTCCCCCATACCAACCCCACCCACCCCTTCCCCCATCCCAATCCCCTAAAGAAGTCCCCCCACAGCCAGACCCCTCACCCCCATCCCAACCCAACCCACCCCTACCCCACCCCCACACCTCCACGAAGACCCCCCAACTCCCTGAAGTATCCCCCGACACCCAAACACTCAGACCGCCTACCCCCATCCCAACCCCCACCCACCCCTGCCCCCACCTCCACCCAGACCCCCACACACCCAGACCCATTACCCCATCCCAACCCCCCATCCCCACCTGGACCCCCTAATCCCATCCCAACCCCACCCCACCCCCACCACACCTCCACCCAGATCCCCCACACACACCCGGACCCCCTTCCCCCCCAAACACATACGCACACCCAGACCCCCTGCCCCCATCCCAACCCCCAACAGCAACACCCCCCCCACCACACCCCTTACAACAACCCCCTAACACCCCCTACAGTAGCCCGCTTTCCCTTCCCACCCCTAGCAGCAGCAACTCCCCACCCTCTATTGAGGGTGAAGTTTCTCCATGGGAAGTGGAAAAGTGGGACTATTGTATCTATTACCATCTACCCTTTCTTATGCACTTTTTTTTTCAAAAAATATTCCACTTATTTTATTTCTGATCATCTGGTATCTTTATTGGGATTATAAGTGGATATATCTCAAAACATCAGGAGTGTTAATATTTTATTGGGTGAACAGCTGGAGAGGAGTAAGAAGTGTCTTTCATCTTCTCTAGTGATAGGATCATTTAGAATGATTTTGGACATTTCCACTTTTGGCATGGGAATATTTTATTTCTCTCAAAACTAAGAAAGTATGTGACCAATCCTAATCATGTGGCTTTGTTTCATGATATAGAGTTAGTGGTAGAGGGATATATTTTAGACTATCATATTATTATCATAAACAAAGTAACAAGGCTATAACTAAATCAATATAATCCAACCAAATTGACTCAATAAAATAATAACCTTAAGTTATAGACATAAACTAAACCTACTAGATTTGGCCTAATCCAAATTAAATGGGACTAAACTAACATTAATAGAATCGAGACAATCCAATTTAAACTAAACCAATGAAAATAAAAATGGAATGAAGTTACCTAAACTAAATATTTAAGAAAACAAACAATTCTCAAAACCAAGAAATATCCCTCTGGATTACATGATCCTTATAATCCAAAACCAAACAAGTAAAATGCATTTCATAATAAAAAATACAATTTTTTTAATAAAGATAACAAAAAATAGTAAAATGTGTTCCTTAAAAAAATCTATAAAATTTATAATTCTATGATTTCACCCCTACTTCCCCCTGCACCCCACACCCCTTTCCCCCACACCCTCCTTACCCCCACTGCAACCCCCCACCCCCACACCTACCCTTGATACACTCCCTTCCCCCACACCCCCTAACCCCCACTGCAACCCCCCCCATTTCCCCTTGCACCCTCCTACCCCCACCTTCATTATTTTCTATTAAGTTTTTCTTGTTTAAATTTTTTCAATCACCTAATCAGAACAAAATAAAATCACCTCTTTGGTTTTGATCCATAGGTTAAATAACTCTCTTAGATTGAGTTAGAAGTTTAAGAATCATTTAGAATTTAGATAGAGTTTGTTAATATTTTATTAAAAATACTTTATCCTCCAATACTTATTCTAGATTTTCACTAGATAATGATAATATGGAAGATAACCTATCTCAGTTAAATCAACCAATTAGATATTTGTGTGTATAAAATTTTAACTATTAGAATAGCCGATTGGTGTGGCCAAATAATCAAGTAGACATTGAGTTAAATAATGGTCTAATCCAAATGTTTCATAATTTTCATTGTTTGGTAGGTGAAGACCCCAATAAGAACATGAAGGAATTTGGCACCATATGCATCACCTTCAAAAAATGGGAGAAATTTCATAATATAAAATAAAATGGAATAAATTACCATTCTATATAGAGGCCTAAACAAAGGAATGGATATACAAAATATAACTTTGAGAGGTCAAAAGATATTATGATCCCTAGAGATCCATTACTTTAAATTTATTCTCTGATTCATAGAGCACATAGTAAAAAATGAGATTTATGGAATAATTAAAGATAATGGAGAAGCTCTTTATGGGTATTGGGATATGTTCTAGAAGATTACTACCATTCATCCACAACAAACCAATATATATGATCATAATTTCTTAAACTTATTATATCAAGCCCTTATGAACAGTGATAGAAACTTATTGGATTCTTCATTAGGTGGAGCTCTCAAGGAAAATTATTTAATAGGGTCCAAGGATTTGATATAAAAGGTCACTTTGAAATCTCAAAATTTTCATACATGGACCACTACTAAAAGTGTTCCTAAGTTAAAAAGTTTTAACTCACATTTACTTGAGTCTATAATTAAATAAATGACTTATCCTATGAGATAATTAGTGTTGAGAAAATTTAAATAAGCACAAACTACACCCCCATTGGTCTCTCAATTGGGTATTTTCTTAAGATATTTTTATAGAATTTACCTTAAATGTATAACACTGAATGATGTGACACTAAAAACTAAAGATGATTCTAACCAATGAACAACCATGGTTTCAAGGAGTATTCAATAGTCTGATATGGATATGGAAGGAAATATCAATCCAATTAACCTTTCCAATAGATTTTATAATAGATTTATAATTCCCTACACTTACAGTAGGTAAGTAAAAACTCTCAACCATCAAAAGGTTACCAAACTTAAGGAAAAAATAAAGATCCATCCATGAAGGACCTTTAGATATAGATGGAGTAACAAGATAATCAAAAATCTACTTTGAAGACCCACAATTCTAAGCATATGGAGTTAAAAAGATAATATGGAAATAATCCTTATTATTTAAAATAAATTGATAAATCAAGGTTCGGGTAAACACTCATCTTAAACAATTATTAAACCAAAGTGTTATTTCTATAAGAATCGGTATAGAGGTATAGGGTAGTGTGGATTTACCTCTAGAAGTAAAACCAGAGACTAAACACCCAATGAAAAATGAATGAAACCCTATGGGGAAACAATATCCTATGCGTCTATCACATTTTGGTTTTATAACATACATGTTCTATGTGATTCATCAAAATTGTATTGGATTTTATTTATATTGAAAAATTATTTTGAATAAAAAAAAATTGATAACTCAATATTCAATTTAGTAAATCCTCAAAAAATTACTTCTAATCAACAACTTCAACAATATCATGATATGGCATATATCCATCACTATGAAACATAGGTTTACATTAACCAAAGTAATAATAATCAATGAATACTATATATATTTATGAAATTTTCATTTAAAACTCACCATAGACCATTCATCCATCTTAAAATTATATCATCATAACTTCTGATTTCTAGTATTTGCAAATTTAAACTCTATAAGAGAATCAAACCCAATGAAAATCAGAAACAAAAATCAAAGAAATAATACTGAAGGCAATAAGTGAAATCAAATAAACCCCATCCAAGACAAATATGACAATTAAGAAGACAACAAATTGAAATAAATAAATCTTACCCCATGAAAATTGAAGAGGTAGTGGATCTGAAATCAAAGAAAAAATTCTTCATGGTAGAAATCAGAGGGCTTGTAAGGAATTAGAACCATCCTGGTTTATATGTATGTGGATGTGTACTGAATAAAATTAGAGTTAATTTAAAACCCAAGGGTGTAAATCGAATATAGATTTGCAACAATATAAAACAAAACATAACGCACTCTATATATGGCCACTCAGATGCCGTGAGTTATAGAACGCCCGCTGGTGAGATGTGGAGGGGTTCCTAGAATGTGTGAAGACTATAAATACTTTATCCAGTGGTGCGTCGAGGAGGAGGGTGGCCTGATGGTAGAGGTGGAGTTGCGTCGGTGCCACGTTGAAAGAAGAGAATCGCAGGGAGGTTGGGTGGTCACATCATCTGAGGAATATCATCCCGAGGTTGGGTGATCGCGTCATCATTGGAAGATCATATTGAGGTGGCCACATCATCATATGAGGATAACATGAGGTATGGTGGTATCATCGGGCGAGGAGGTTCGCCGAATCGCGGGGAAGAAATATTACGATGAGAAAAAGTAGGTGTGTAATTGCGATAAGGGTGGGATTGGAGGTGTAACTCCATAGTTATTTTATGACCTGTGAGAATATTTTAGGATGTAACCATGTTTTTTATAAACTGTGGCTATATAACTACGACTATAGCCCAAAATTCTAGTTATGTGATTTTCTTAGGATTATTTTGATATCTTTATTCTTGGCATTTGGAAGAAACAATATAAGGTCTTGTCACTATCATGTATAGTAGTCTTCCAATGATTTTCCTATATCCTATAATGTTAACTTCTTGCCTTCATCATCACACGATAGGTTCATCCAAGTAGCTACCATATTTGTTATCTACTTAGAATTATCCATTCCAAATCTTCTAAAAACCTCCTTGGAATATTTGGATTGATAAATGAATATGTGATTCTTTCCTTGTGTCATCTGTAAAATAAGGAAAAATATTAATTCACTGATCATCGACATTCCAAATTTACTTATTAGGAATTCAGTGAATTTCTTACACTGAGCTTCATCTGATCCAAAAAATATTATGTCATTGACGTATACCAGCACCACCATCCTTTGATTACTGTCATGGTTGACATATAAATTTTAATCAACTCCACCACATTGAAAATTGAGTTTCTTTAAAAAATGATCTATCTTTGAATACCATGCACTTAGTGCTTTCTTCAAAACATATAAATCCTTCCTTAGTCGATAGACTCCATTATCATCTTTATGAATGAGAAAACCATCCTACTATTCAATGTAAACTTCTTATTCCAGAAATCCATTTAGAAACACTAACTTGACATCCATATAAAAGAATTTGAACTTTATTTTCACTACTAAAACTAAGAATAATCTAATTTTATCTATCCATGAAACAAGTGAAAATATTTCATCAACATCGATACCCTCTATTTTGGAGTACCCTTTACACATTAGATGTGATTTGTTTCAAATTACTGCTTTATCTTTATTGATTTTTTTTTGAGAAAGGCACATTTATTCCTAATGAAATTATTATCCATTGGCCTTACAAAAATCTACCATGTATGATTCTTCTCAATTTGGTCAAGCTCTTAATTCATATCCTGGACCTAGTTTACATCTCCATTTTATTTATCAAAACATTTAGGATCTTCCTGATATATAAAAAATGTTTTCTATAGAGTTTTCATTCTCCTTGTCTACACTGGAATTTCCTAATCACCAATGATGTTCTGTCTATCTATTTTACATTGGATCTTTAGCTTTTCATGATGATATAGATTTTAACTCTTCCTATTAATCATCATTATCTTCTTTTGGTGGTAAATTAACACCTAAACTAAGGAATGATACTGATGGTTATGTATTCAATGCTACTTGGAACCACTAGATCATCCATGTACAGATTTTAAATCTCTTCAGTTTTAAAGAAGACTCTTTATCATATCATCTCCTTTTTCATAAAACACAATCATCAGATTCTTCTCATCACATATACCTTCATTCAACTTATACGATCATTCCCTTTTAGAAAAAACACCCAATGGATTGTATACCACCCTGAGTCCCAGACAAATTCCAGTAGATATTAGAAAAATTTGATGCATGGGGAGAGGGGTACATCTGGAATCCCAATAAGAGGATTTTAGTTGATCCTGATGGATCAAACCTTTCATACTTTCTTACAAAGAACTTTATTATTATTTTTTCTTATTCCAATGGCCCATCCAACTTCAACAGTTTTATCTATATGACTAAACATTATTTACCAACATGTTTAGTCTTATTCTTATATTTAGATTTTATAGTCTTGGATTTTTTTACAATTTTGGGTTTAAACCCATTTGTACAAATTATTTTTGATGCTCCATTGATATTCCATTTTTCATGACTCTTTATTTGAGCATGAATCTTTTCACTAGTCATATACTCTTTCTTTTTCCTCCATTGGAAGGATATTCCTCTTTCCTTCACTTCTCTCCATGTGGCATGACATGTGAATTTTTCATGGAATTCATTATTCATATTAATTTTACCAATTATTCGAGTCATGCCACCATTTCTTGTTAGGGATGAGTCTTCCAATAAAATTTAATTCTTCTTAATCAAAAATAGAGAATCTCTTCCATTTTTCATCTAGATGTGTTCACATTCTTACCAATAGAGTTTTTGTGAGTGTAACAATAGAGGTGATTGATTCACCTCTAATTTATCTCCATGTGATCCCCTTGAGTTTTAAACCTATTTTTCAACTTATCATATTGTCTTCTAATAAAGGATTTATTGTTATACACTGCCACTATTTGGGATCTCCTTTTGGGTTCCTTTTCCTTCTCTTCTTTCTTCCTACTGCAATGTATTTCCAAATTCCCATGAATAGAACATATAAAACATCTTCCATTAAAAAAATTCTCATATCATCCTTTATCAGCTGAGATTTTGATGTATCCAGAGTTATTATTACAACATTGATCCCTTTGGGATTCATGACACAGACTCATTTTGTGTCCCTGTCTTCCACAGTAATAGCATTTGACAACTACTTTATTTTGAGAGACTTTTCTTTTTGATTTCTCAAGATTCTTCTTCTTATTCTCAGATTTAGAAATATTTATATCTTCACAATATGAAATATATTCCAACTCCTCGAAAAAAGTTATAAGTATGACTATTCATTCCATAGAATTAGCACATGTTATTATTAATTATTTTAAAATCCTTTTTAGGTATGCTTCCAGTATCTACATGATTTTCCCATTTTTGGAACTATTCACATCTTTTTTACTATTATGCTTGGGAGAGGGATCATCATATAAAATACCAATTTTTGAAAAACTAGATGGCCTTTGGGATGAGATAATCCTTTCATGTTTTTCCTCTGAAGTATCATATTTTATTTTGATTTCATTATCACCTATTGAAGGATAATCAAATAGTAAGTGCAAAGCATCCTTCAATTTGGGGTTTCCTTTGGAATTTTATTTCCCCACTTCTTTCTTGAATAACTATAGCTCTTCACTCAATTTTTGAATCCCCTTGTCCTTGGATTCAAGTTGAGTATTATGTTCTATTATGAGAGTCTTCCCACTGGTTTTCTCAACTACCAATTATAGGGAGATCATGTCATCTTTCTCCTTTATGTTAGAATATTTCTAAGAAAAAAATTCATTGCATCATGCATTATCTTTCTATAGAATTTGGTTCTTCTAAATCATTTCGGATTAATTTGTAGGAATATCATCATTTTTGGATTCCAGATTCCGAATTTCTTCTGAGTTAAACTCTTTCCATTATAATCAGTTTTGAGTTTTTTCTTCCTTTGTAGATATCGTTTACAGTTATTAAACATTAGAATCAGTATTCTCCCTCAGATCAGTAGACAAATCAATAAGACTTTTATTTAATCCTATGATCTTGTTGACCTAAATTTCCTACAGTTGGATTTAGATATCCTTAGATATAATTTTTTTTCATCCAATTTCTGATCAAATTAATTTGTTACATGTAAAACTTAAACTTTTGGCCTTATTGAAATTTCTTCATCATCATTAGTACTAATATAACTTGGAATATTATGTTCTTCACTCATTCCTTGAACATCATTAATTGAGTGAATAATTTCTCTATTTGATTTGTAAAAATAAATCTTTAGTAGACTATTTGTTTCCTTCAACTGAATCACACTATTTCCATATAAAATTACAAACCAAGGAATACAACTAGACTTATTCTTATTGTTTGTTCTTATACCCTTTATTAGTGACATAATATCTCTTACTCTGAGTAGAATAATACAAAATATCCAATAAAAATAATTTATCTCTAATTAGTAACCAAACTATTATAGGATATTTTTAATAAAAAAATTGGATCTAACTGATGGATGATGTGCATGATCAAATTGATGGTAATTAATGGATAGAAGATAAAAATATTCAAGAAATAATCCAATCATTACAGAAGTCAGTTATACTCTCATAAAAATAATTTCATATCACTAAATCCAATAAAAACACCATTGTGTTCTATGTGGTTTATTTCTCATGATAGACTACTATATATCCCAAATATGAGTCCTAAAGAAGGAGATACATGAGATGGATGTTCCTGAGTAAGGTATATGTTGTGTTACCTCACCTGGACACCTAGGGGTGTCCTTGAAAAATCATGTCCCAAGTACTCTCTACAATTACATCATATCACCACAAGATATAAACCGATGGAATAATATTCACATGAAAAACTATTTCTTAGTTTCCCTAGATTTCCATAGGCAACTTTTAAAAGTTCCGATAATTTTCAAAGTCGATCCTTCTAAAATAAATGATATGGGAGCCAACATGATTATAATTATGGAGATACAATACATAGATAACATCATTAACCAGTATCATTCATGGAATTTTATCTCATGATAATGTATTGAATGTAATGTAATAAAGCATGCACAAATACACACAAATGTTTACTTAGTTCACCCTCATTGGGCTACTTCCAAGGAGCATACAATGACAATGTTCCAATTGTACCAAATTCACTAAGGCTCACTACTAATGATGATATTCGGGCTAGATCCTTCTATGAACATTCTCATTACCTTTATAATATTTAGGGTCTTCTCACCACATTCCTAGGGGCCACTCCCTATGTCTCTTTCTCTAGCCCACTACTTGTGGAAAGGATCACCATATTCCTCTTACTTTTCTCACAAATCTTAGTAGGGATCCACTCACAGTTTATGGACTTATAGGTTTCTTCGTTTTCATGAATTAACACATCCTTAGTTATATATGAATTCTCTATTGAAGTCATGTTTTCATCCATATATGAAATTTTCTTTTCTTCTTGGTTTATAGAAATTAATTTCATGGATTCTTGAATCCTCTACAAACTACCCAGCTTCCTTCACAAACTAACTTGATTTTCATGGGGAGATTGATTTAGGGACCACTTTCTCCTCTGTAGACCATCCCTACTTTGTAGAAGTCCTCAACTTCCATGGACTACTAATGCTCTATGGGCTGCCTCAACTTTATCGACCCTTTTCTTTGCGGGAAATATTTCCCCAAAAAATCCCTTCCACAGACTATCTCCCGTGGACAACTTCTACTTTCACAGAATCCTCCTCGAGAACCTATCCTCCTTTGTAGAATTACTCTTCACAAAATCTTGTATAATTCATCGATATCTTCATGGAGAAAAGATGTTTTCTAATGAAAATAATTCTAAGTAATTACTGGATTAGAAGTCCTTATATAGGTGAATAGATCTGAAAAATCTACTGATCCATTTTACTCAAATATTCAATGTAGTACATCCTTCACCAAAGACTACTATGGTCTGTGGTTCACATAAATATTTGATTCTCTATGGAGACTGATCTCTTCAGTGAATGAAATAATTTTTGGCTCCTCAAATCACCACCTCCTTTCTACAAATGAGGAGACATCCTACCAACATCAAGCCTTTTTCTAACTCCAAGCCTCCCAAAAAATATTTTTCATTCAAAATCCACATAGAATCCTTAATGGTCCGCATATCACTACTATATAGAAATATCACCTTTTCCGATTTCCATCACCATTCTGCGTAAATCCTTTATGGTCCAAAAAATATGTTTTGATATCCTAAAACCATGATTTACAGACTCCTTTGCATAAAACCATATTTTTCCAAAATAATAAACTCCTGATTATGAGTCGCAAAAATTTAGCAAAAACTGGGAAACTACGCCACATAAAAAACCCGATTTTGTAAACACCAACCATACTAATTCACGGTCATATGGATTTTTCAACAAACACAATCACCCCAAAAACAATGAGAGGATGCCTTGAGGTATTTTTCCTAATAACCTCTCTTTTTTTCATTGAAAATAACCTACTCAAGAAGTTGTATCCCAGGAAACCTAATATGGTCAACCTCATTGATCACCCCAACTACTTCCCTTTCCATAGAAGGCTGGTTCACACCATCTAGGATTGATTCTTCTTCAAAGAATTCCTAAAAATCAGGATTTATTCCGGACATGTTGATAAATTCCCCAGAATAAGCGACCTATGCAACCATTTCCTAACTAGATGACTAGAAAGAAGTTTAATAACTAGATTACTAGAAAGATAGTCGATCGGTCTCAAGCCACCCAGATATCATAGCTTTAAAAACCTATAATTATCCCATCACCTAGGTAGGTGACAAGGAATATTCCTCTTAGAGGGAACATAATCATCAAGCACATTAAGGTATAGAATAGGAAGGGTCATCTTTAACTCTTATATAAGCTCTGACAATTGCAGACTTCTTTCCTTCAACATCTGAAGAATGGGAACCACCCCAACAAACAGAACCCTCATCAGAAAAAGGGATCATATTTGTATTTTTAACATAATAAACTTAATATACCCCTTTTACAATGATGAATATGACTCCAAATATGAGTTTCTCATACCTGACTAGAGATATAGAGACCGAAGGCATAGGATTAGAAGATACAAGGGACAAACCAGGTGTGGTCAGACCTAATATTTCAGTCACATCCCCACAAGGGACATATATGTAACCGAGACTTGTGGGTGAGCACTCCATTGAGCCCTAAAAAGACACAGGGTTCCTCAAATCCCTCCAACGGACATCCAAGCCCAATCATCTTATATGACCAACATGTGGGGTTGTGATTGTCTGATCTTACTTGACAAAGGGGATGTCCAACATGACCCATGACACTAGTAGTAGATTAGCCTTTGACCCATGCTCAATCTCTTGGCCCATCCACAACTGACACCTTATCTCATGATACATACAATAGAGAGCTACCCCACATCAAGAAGCACTATCATTTGGAATAAAATTATGACACTCTAAAACAGCTGGTGGTTTCCCCATCCAAACCCTCAATCCTAAGTTCTCTCCATATTTCCAATGAAATCAGAGAGGCACTCATCTAGGCCCTTTAAATTAAAAAAGAGTTTGAAACATGATTATAATAATCTGAGGTTTATCATGTGAAGACCATGCCATCAAAATGCGATTTCTCCATATCATTCATAGATCTAGATTAGGAATAAGACTTCTAGGGGAACATCAGACCCCTATATGTGTTTCGAAAACTAAATTATGTTGATATATAAAGGTTTCTGATTTAAATTGGTTCTAGTTTAAAATTCATATGGTTTAAAACCCTTTAACATTTGGGAAATAGTGTGAGAGACTTATCTCATACAAATCTGACCATTCAAGGGTACGATTAGGGAAAGAAAAGACCTCTTAGGAAGATCAAGCTCAAGGCTCATTTTGGGATATCACAGCTAACACTGATTTTATGTTTATCTAGAAATATACCATATATATTGTCCTTTATGTAATAATTTTTCTTCATAGCCATGTAGAGGTACATTCAACATTTCATCAATTATTGAAATACCCAATCGACATGAAAGTCAGCATACTACATGGTAAAAGTTCCCCCTTCACGTCTTAAAAATACACATATGTTGATGCAGTTTTCTATAAAATGGATGACAAATAACCAATGGTGGAAGAAAATATACACGTTTTATCCCAAAATGGATTTGTGACCACCGTGAAAATCCATAGAGTAAGCTTTATAATGATTATGTGCTACCCGTAAACCTGATTGATGAAATAGACTTAATACTAAATGTCTAGGTTCCTCCTATCCCCAGTCATATCATGAAATTAAATAATCATCTTTGGAACTATCTGTAATGACTCTAGAAATCCAGGGTGACGTTATTTCTTCCCATGACCTCTATTACCTTAATGATGAAAAATATTCCCTCAAATTTCCTATCATGTCTGAAAATTCCTCCACAGATAAAGAAATGGAATTAGAAGAGGATGACCTTAGGAATAATCCTCTTATATTTTTGGAAGGTGTCTCCACTTCCATAGAAGAGTTTCTGAAGATAAATTTTGGAACATAAGAATACTCGAGACCTGCTTTGATTAGCTCCTCGATGCGTCTTGAGGAGTAGGATATGTATGGTTAATTTCTAAAGAAATATCTATATGTGTTAATTTATAATTATATAGAAATTATTAGATTGAACACTAATGTGGCTACACAACATCTCCGCTTTCTCAATGACCATTAAGCTTTCAAGAAGGCATTCAGGAGGATGCACCCCCATGCTACAAAATTAGAATCAGAAGTTGAAAACTTGATCAAATAAAATTATTTCCAATAAGTAAAATATCCAAGATGGATTTCCAATATCATCCCTATAATGAAACATAACGTGCAGATTAGGGTCTGTATCGATTTTAGAGACCATAATCGACCCTACATGAAGGAAAATGTCATATTTATGATCACATAACTCTTAATCAATAAACAAATTGGCTTCCAATCCATTTCCTTCAAGGATAGGCATTCAAGTTATAATAAATTAAATATATCCCTAGAATATGAGGAATCCATCACCTTCAAATAACCTTAGGGGATATTTTTCTATTTGGTCATTAATTATGGATTAAATAATGTTGGCACTACTTAATAACACTAAATGAATTATATCTTTAATATCTTCTTGGTATGAATTGAGGAATTTTATATCGATGATATAGTAATCAAACTTTGACAACAATGTGATCATTTAAAATATCTTCAAACAATCATCAACAAGCTGTGTTATCATAGTTTGAAGATGAATCCGCTAAAGTGCGATTTTGGGGTGACATTAGGTAAATTACTTTGATTTGTGCTATTATACCATGGAATTGAGGTCGAACATGAAAATACTAGTGAAATTCTAGAGATCTCACCCCATTATAATCTTAAATAACTAAAGGTGATACAAGGAAACATCGCTTACATTCTGTGTTTCGTAGCTAAACTGATGGGAAATCTATCTCATTCACCAAGTTAATAAAGATGGGATTCAACTATTAATGGGATGATGAATTCCAAGAATCCTTGGATAATGTCAAGAAAAAATTTCTACACCCATTGATCTTGATTCCATTGGTGGAAAGAAATGCACTCATCTTATATGTAGCCTCTATGGAATGATCACTCGATGCTCTCCTCACATATAAGAATGACGTGAAGAGTGAAAAAAGACTTTATTACCACAATCAAATGATTCTAGGTACTGTGAAAAAATATTTTAATGAAGAGAAGAACTGCCTCATGCTCATCTTTATAGTGTTAATGTTGAGACATTACTTATGGCATCACGAAGTCCACTTGGTCTCTCATATCTACATGCTCAAGTACATTCTTAGACATCCTATGATAACTAGGTGTTTTTCCCTATGGAAAATCATTTTTCAGTAGTATGACATCCGATTCATGTCATAGAAGTTATTAAAAGGGTGGTCCTTGGTTAATTTCTTCATGGAACATCCCTCCCCAGAAAGCACCCCAATAGACATAAAACTTCCAAAAGGAGTTATTTTCTATTCCCAAGACACCCCTCAAACATGGGATATGTATTTTTAAGGTACCTCTCAAAGTCCCATTGGAAAGAGATTGGAAAAATCAAGGCTAAACTGGGTTTTTCAAGGGATTTTATTTATTTCTTCGAACACAAATTTTCCCCATGCCTTCTCACCATTCAAAGGCTACACTAATAATGAGGTAGAATACCAAGCCCTAATTGATGTCTCAAAACTATCCCTCTAACTTCAAATAGCCTACCTTAACATCAAAGGGGATTTGAAGCTAGTGATAAAATAGATCAACGAAGAACATTCCAATAATAGTAATGAATTATATCCTCTCACTAGTTATTTTAGAGGAGTGATGATAGAATTCCCTTTTTAACCCACATTGCATCATGTTCATCGATCAAAAAATACTCATTCTAATGCATAGACTAATAAAGCCATAGTCTAGAACAACCCTGATCAGGATGAGGTGGTATTATGAATCACACAACAAATGATGGTGTCATCAGTCACAATATATGACATGGAAGAGATAAATGAGGTCATAGCTTCTCCAGATCAGGTTGAACTAATATCCACCCCTGGATGGAGGGAGACCATAATTTATTATCTCTAAAATAGGACCCTACTAATAGACCGAGCCTAAAGGGAACATATTTGGAACTGATTAGCAATATTTACCCTTAAAGATGATCCAAATGTGAAAAAATTCCAATATAAACCAAGATTCGATGGAAGCCACCTCAGATCCATAGAAGAAAGAGAGATTCCTAATGTCATGGAAGTAGTCCTTGTAAAAAATTGTGATGCTCATCAGTCTGGAGCTAGATTCTCCCATCAAATCAAGAGGCTTGGTTACTACTAGAAAAAATGATACAAGACTATGTGTAATTAACTAGGAAATGTCATGCATGCTAGATTCATGAGAAATTCATCAATTAACCCCTATAATTTCTACCTATATATAAATATTCCTATCTGTTTTCTGTACGAAGAATGGATATTATGGGACCATATTCCCCAACCATAGTTAAGAAGTTTAAGTACATCTTTACTACTACCGAAATCTTTTCAAAATGGTATGAGACAATACCCCTCAAGGAATTCTACATAAATAATATCATTAAATTTTTAAAATACAACATCATTACCAGATTCAGAGACCCTCACATGACATTAACCAACAATAGAACCAACATCTATTCTACCTAGATGAAGAAATTGTACAAGGAGTACAATATCGAGTCCAACCATTCATCCCACTATTATTTAGTAGAAAATAGACATATTGAGACCTTCAATACAAATATACCAAATATACTCCATAAGTTTGTAGAAAAATATAAGAAGTCATGGATGTACAAGATCATCCATGATTTATGGAGTTACCATAACACCATGCACATTACTCGGAAAGTTAGTCAGAGTTAGGCCTCTGACCATTTATTAAGATAAAATAAAAGTACAAGCACAAAAAATAGACCAAAAAATTGATACACCATGTACATTACTACACAAGTGACTTTTTATTCATTGGTGTAAAAACTAAGGTAGTATTTCCCATAAAAGTATAGTTTCCCTCACTTTGAAAAGCTATTCCTTGGAAACTCTCAGATGATGATAAATTAAAAAAGTGGTTCGATGAGTTGGAATAAATCAATGAGAAAAGGTTATTTACAATGTATATCCTCAAATTCCATCAGAATCGAATCACTTAAGCCTTCAAACAAAATATTTTTCTCCATTCAATCCTTCAAGGGGAACTAGTGATGGTACTTAGTACCCCAATGATACTAGGAAAGAAGCCTTCATAATTGAAACCCAAATGGAAAGGACCCTACATAATACATAAGGTATTTTGTAATGGAGCTTAATCAATGCACACAATGGATTGGGAGCGCATCTCTCCCCCCACCAATGAAACTTTTCTCAAGAAATACGTTATATAGTTGCTGTCAAGCATCCATCATCCTGGTCACATGATGTTAAACTATATAATTCATCCTGATCACATGATGTTAAAATATAAGGAAGTAATATTTGGTACATGATGTTAAAATATGAAATATGTCCTTACCACATGACATTAAACTGCATTGAACATATTCTTACTACATGACATTAAACTATATAGAAGACATCCTCACCACATGAAATTAAAATTCATGGAGAATTCCATTTCATTGACGCTTCATAGAACATGATCTAGATCTATGAAAAAGAAAAATGAAGTGCCCCGATCCCACATGTGAGTCATATCCACCTAGGGAATATCTCCATTTATGAATTACGCATGGCTTGATTCCTACCATCACATGATACGAAACAATGACAATATTTCAAAGCTGAGGTTCTGCCACAATACAGGTATCCTGATCATAAGATGTTGGACTGTGTGGAAACGTCCTTAGTAAATTTTGTTAAAAGGTTGTCTTAGACTGTGTATTAAGCATATGATTCCTTGGGAAACCATATCCAAAATCTTCATACCCCAAACATGGGATGCCTATCATTAAATGATTCATGAATGCTCAAACATCATTTATAAGGCTTCATAACTTATTTTTCATATCGAGGAACCTTCATCCTTACCCCATGACATTAAACTACATGGATGATGTCCTTGTCATATGAAATCAAACTACATAGTTTTCTATAACTATGTATGATTTGTTTATAATTACAATGAGATACCCCGAGATCCCTAGATACTATATCATAACACAACCATCAAATAATACAAAATTCCCCTATCATTTCCTTCAATCACCTCTATATCATGAATGAAACCTTTACCATTATGTGTTACTCATTCTGAGCATAGACCATGTGGGATTATGAATTTTGGTAAAGGATTTCCTGCATGATCAATGCTTATAAGTTCACATCAATGTTAGAATGGTCCTGGATTAAAGACCATAAAAGGAACACCGTAAGTCCTTAAGTCATGATGTTAAACTACATGGTTTGTTTCTATTATGTGTTATAAAATAATATATTATTAAACAACATTCCTAAGAGCACCATTATCATTGGTGTTGGTCTTCCACCATAACTCCATAAAATAACTATTTGTGGATTGATTCCTATTATAATAGGATATATAGTGTTGACCAGATCTCCAATCCCAGGTTTAGGCATAAAAATCAATTAGAACAATTTCCCCCTCTACGTATGGGTTAGACCTGTATGGAGATTTTCCCATATGAGAACTATTGGTGGATTTATTCCTTTCATCACAGGATATATAGTGATGCCTTGATATCCAATCCTAGGTCCAACCGAAATAATAAATCATAACAATGGCCTCGTATATGTATCGGTTAGACTTGTGAAGAGATTTTCCCATTCAAGAACTACCTATGGATTGAGTCCGGCTACCACATGATATGTAGTGACACCTAGATCTCCACTTAAGGGTCTAGAGCCAACATTAAAATGTACCCCTACCTATGTATGGGTTAGACTGGCACATGGAACTTTCATATGATAACTAAGTGTATCTTGATTACTGTCATCATATGTTTTTAAATTATTCTTAGATCCCTAATCCTAGGTCTAACCACAATGATCAATGGGAAAAGTCCCCCCATCCTCTGTGTGTGAGTCAGACTTGCATGGAGAGTCTCACATTCAATAACTACATGTGGCTTGATTTCTTCCATCATAGGATACACAGTGACACCCGGATCTTCAATATTAGGTTTAGCCACAACATATAAAATGATAAAAATACACCCCTAACTGCATATGGGTTAGACCTAAGTAGGGATCCATCTGAGACCCACTCAAAAAAGTTAACTGACTTCCCAGTTGTCCCTTGTATCTTACGCCAAGCATAGATCATGTGATCATAGGGAACGTAGACAGACACTCTGGATGATGTGATTGAGAGGTACTCTAGATAGGAAAACATCCCTATCACATAGAATTAAACTATAAAGAAAATGTCCTTACCTTATGATGAGAAAATGTAAGGAAAATTTCCTTATCATGTGATGTTAAATTGCATAATAGATACATCCCTACTACACATCATTAATATGTGCAGTCCATCACCCATTACTATTCCTTATTAAAAGGCCAAAAGAGCATAACCCAGGTCAACTAGAGTACAAGGTTCTTTCATATTCTTTTAAAAATGTCAACCCATAAATCACACTTCATGTCTTGAGTTCCTCGAGTTTCTACCAACTTTCCATAGCCCTTGGAAAAGGACACCTAGCTTCCATGGACCCTTTGTTTGACTATGCATATCTACCCCTAGTTCCTTTATATGATCCCATCGCCATCAACAACATGCTTAATAACTTTAAAAAAGGGTTTTCTAACCCTTATGATCCCTAACATCACTTCGGTGTCACTCAACACCTTAGAGTGTTCTGGTTCATCCCCATAATGATTGTACCGTATCATTATTCATGACTCGAGAATCTTGAGCCATGATTTAAAAAAATTTCATCTACATCTCAAAAATATTACAGATTTCTCTTGACCTTGGGTATCTTAATTAGGTTTTTGTGTAACATTCCACTCATACTGGGTCTATGTGCATCATGACCATAAAATGCATGATCCACACGGCCTTAAACTTTATCCATTGATGGTCCAAATATAAAGACCAAAAAATTAATGGTGAAAGATATTGAAAACTTTTCATGTTAAAAACAATAAATGGGAAGCCTATGTAAAATTCAAATCCTCGCTCACTAAACTCATCATATCTAGAGTTTAGGAAAAAGTTAGTATGTAAATAAACAAGGTATAAAGATCATAGGTCCCACTTTTTGGCCCTCGTAAAAGATTATTGATGCTTTCTAGACCCCTTGGTCTATGAAAAACATATAGTAATGGTTTTTCACACCTCCTTGTTGTGATAACATGTTCACTATGATCTTTATAGGGTTCTTGAAACCTTCTTGAGAACTATTTTTTTCCATAAATAACACTTCATTATTTGAGTGCCTTGGGTCACCAAAAACCTTCCATGGACCTTGGAAAAGGACACCCAACTTCAAGGGACCCTTTGTTTAACTATTTATTTCTTCCTGTAGTTCCTATATATGAGCCCCTGAAAATTAATAAAATTCATCATAATATGGAAAAAGGTATTTCTGATCCTTGTGATCCCTGATGTCACCATGGAAGGACTCAAAACCTTAGAGTATTTTGGGTAATCCCTGACATGATTGTCCCACATCAATACTCATGACCTGAGAACTTTAGACCATGATTTATAAGCCCCATAACTAGACTATTCAACTGGATTCAATATCCTCTTTGTTACGTCACCATGTTTTTTTACCCTTTCTCAAAGAAGGAATGTGTCACTCCATCCCCAAAATTTTTGATGGCCCACACCATGTGACTCAAAACCACATGGAATAGGGATCAAACTTCCCAACTAAAAAGCTAAGATACTTTAGGATTTTAGGACCCTTCCTTAATAGATTTCTCACCATGACCAACTTCATCACCTTGAAATTTGAGTCTTTAAAAATCATTCATGGACCTTGGAAAAGAGTGGAGATCCTATTTTATTGAGCATGTATGTAATCCCTATGAGATCTTGCATAAGGGATTGTGACCCAAAAACAAGAGGCATCTCCTCATTGTTGTAAAGTAACACTAATCCTCTTGGGCACTGATAACACTACAATGAAACTCAAAACCTTATGGTGCTTTGGGTCATCCCTGACACCTCTTCCCCATTCCAAATTCATCGGTTTAATCTTTTGGGTTATGAATTATTCCACTCATATTACAACTATCTAGGTGGACTCAGTTTCCCTAATATTTTACCATAAACCAATACTATCCTCATAAATCTTTCATGTCCCTTAGAAATGAGTGGAGATCCCCTTAGCATGACCATTCGTGTAATCCTGTTGGGATTATGCATAAGGGAACATGACCTACCAACTAGAGTCATATTATCATTGCAGTCAAGGAAGTCCAATACTTATGAGACTTGGTAGAACTATGGTTGAACTTAATACCTTAGTGTATTTTGGTTCATCCCTAGTATGTCTGACCCATTCTACATTCATCAAGTCCTGGTAGCAAGACTTTAAACTATATAGAACTTCATGTCCTTACCACATGATGTTAAACTGCATATATTTAGTCCTTACCACTTGAAGGTAAACTAAATAAAAAACATCCTTACCACATGAAATTAAAACTGCATGCCATACTTGCTTACCACATGAAATTAAACTATTTAGAGAATACTAATTTGTAAATATTATATTAGCAACAATAGAAGGTCTGAGCTAGAATACCATAAACAATAGCAACATAAGGTCTGAGTTAGAAGACCTTATACTACAATGCAATAATGGTATAATTTTCAAGAACATAAAACATCAAGATTAAAGGGAAACAATGATTTCCAAGTTAAAAACTATATAAGTTAATTCTGGAAAAAGTTGAGTCTCTACTCACTGGTCACACCCATTGTGTGATCTAGAAAGTATTAAGCACTCATAAATGGAAAATCCATAAAACTTATCTGGATAAAAAACAAAAAGAGGATTTTCTGTGTAGGATCTAATTACATTCCCACTAATACATCCCCTAAATGAATCTTAGTCAAAAATTATATCAATACAAATAAAAAGGTTCAAATCTTTTTGGGAACACAAATATCCCTAGAGAAAGTCAAACTATGCTTAATAATTCTACTGAATTTAGAAAAAATAGAGCATTAGACCTCTACGACATTTATCTTATACCCAAACTATCCTTGTAAATTAATATATCTTAGGAAAATTGGAGTGGGTGCATAAATTAGGAATCTCATGTTGGTGGGGATTCATGAGAATTTCTCAAGAGAAACCTTTCATGATTTAAACATTCAAATCAAGTTGATTGGGATTACTTGGTATTATTCAAAGGATGGGTATCATTGATGATTCATTAAACATTAGGTCAATTAAATATCATGAATGAAAGGAAAATATACAGTGATATGTTTTTTTAAGAGATTCATTCATTTATAAAGTATATAATAAGTAGGAATGTCCACATACAAGAGTCTATCTCTTGAATAAAAAATAAAGGGGTATACTCCCATAATGGAATACACTTGGAGGATTCCTTGACCTCTATATATTTCTACTCTATGGAGGTAATTTATTGGAATAATTTATCAACAAATTATGTTTCTACCTTTGAGATCCACTAAAATGCCTTTTTCTCGGAAACAACATCAAGCCTAGCCTTCCCCACTAGGTCATGAAGCCCTTGTTTGTCCAATACAGTTTCCTATGATATGTGTAGTGCATGTTGAAACTGAGATAGATATTCTTAAAGTTAGATAACTTTATACTAAAAATGTATTATTTCAACCTTCCAAGCATTAAACATGACTCAATGATATGCTGCATCCACGACATGATGGGAAGCTTTATGTAAGGCTCATCCCAACTTCTATTTACCAAAGATGAAGTTTCTTATACTACTAACCTTAATCAAATGGCCCTATTTTACTCCCTTAGTGATATCACCACCTTTAATCAAGCCTGAATGGAGGTATAATGAAACATATCATAACCAAGGGTGGTACACATAATCCTAAGGTGGACTAGTTGGTTGATTTAGCATTCTAAAGGCCCCCCATGAAATTATGGTCTAGATATCCATCCACACTTTCTTCCACATCAGCTGATAGGGTGGAACAAACTCTAAGCCCTGAAACAAGACCAACCTGAAACATGAATATATTATGGGACTAAATCACTAATAAATATACCCATGATCAGAGTCTTCGATGAGGTGGGTATTGATCCGATATCTATATTGATTGTTCTGTCGAAGTTATTGTCGAGGAAGAAATTACTAGAACTTATGAGCTCTGGAGAGAAGGCAATAAAATAAGAGGAAAAATGTTTTATTAGTTGGAAGATAAATGGTAATATTCTATAAGTTAACCCGTATATGTGATTGATGTGGGAAACATACCTTTTTTGGTTAAATCACTATCAATATCTTCTACCCCAACCACATATTTAGGTGAGGAGGCAACACCCACATCCAATTAGTGGCCTCATAGAATCGTTGGGGTTATATATGTTGACATATTTTTTTCATATACTTTAATGGATTCAAGAGAAAAAGAAATATTATAGAACATGAAATTGACTAATCTATAGATATCATATTTTGGAAGAAGTGATCACTCTCTACAAAATGTGCCTCTATTAAAGCTAAATCGATAGTTCAATAGCTACCTGTATCAGTTTTATAACAACTCCACAATTTATTACACATTAATTATTGATTTATTACAGAAAATTACAATTGATACAACCGAAAATATATATAGGTTTAGTGTCTTTGGGATTTAGGTACATTGCATAATATATTGAACATGAGACATAACAACAATATTAAAATCTTCCTTAACATGCTTATAAAATTTCCATGGATTTTAAAACTGTATGGGATAACCTACGAAAATACATAAGAAATGGGTGATATATAAATCCCATTAAGGGAATAAAAATTTTATACATGAATAAGATAATAAATGTTATACGATATACTTATCAATGGGATATAAAAGATACATTAATAATAAAACACGATAAAACACGATAATCATAACATGGGAAATGTGGAAAAAACTTAAAACACTGAGTCATAAACATAGGTCAAGGATAAAATCACCAAGACATCATGGTGGAAAAAGTACCATAAAGGAATCAGGTTCAATACCTATCCCAATGTGACATATCATGGTACTAAACAATACCCAATGCATTAGAGCACTATCTTGGCACACCCATCATATTCATTTCATTCTCATGCTTAAGTGTTTCACATAGATCATACAACATGGATTCATTCATCATAATAATTTATTAAAAGATTAAGAAGTATGGAATAAATATGTGTATGTACCCAATAAAAAAGTATATGTGAATAAATGTGAACACAATTTATAGGAAATGGTTATGGTATTCACTACATAATTGTTTTGTCATGGAACATCACAGTGAAATTTTGGAAGCATAAAAACTTTACTTAAAGATTCATACAAATGGGTTGATGAGAGATAAAGGGATCTCTCATAAAATAGATATCAAATAGGTAGTAATAGGGAAATGGAAAAAAAATCATATTTTGACATTATAAATTTTTAAATAGAAGGCATAAGGTAATGAAGAAACTTGAATAGAGAAACAAATCCTAACTATATTTTATCGTGGTAATGGGTGGTCATAAAGAAGCATGGGAGGATTAATGAGAAGTAAAGGGGTTATCATAATTTATAAATAAAATATAAATTAAGGGAAATGTGGAATAATATATTCCAACATAAGAAAATGTAATTTAAGAGACATAACATAAAAGAAGTTCTTGAATCGAAATGAGAAGGGAGAAATCCCTTACGAAATTTTGGCATGGTAAAAAGTGTACATTAAGGATCATGAGAGGATTAATGAGAGTGAAAGAGGATATATTAATTTATAAATTAAATTTTATGTAAGGGTAATATGGATGAACATATTCCAATATAATCAAATGGAATTTAAGATACATAACAAAAAATGAGTGCTTGAATGAAAAAGAGAAGGGATAAATCCCTTACGAAATCTTCACATAGTAACAGGGGTACCAAAAGGATCATAGAAGGATTAATGAGAGTTAAAAGATGAAATTATTTATAAATTAAATATAGAGTAATATATTTATGTAATAACATATCCCAAAAAATGTAAAATTGGATTTAGAGACATAATAAAAAGAAGTGCTTGATAAAAATAGGAGAATAAAAGATAACTTATAGAATTTCAGCATAGTAACGACTTATGTTAGGGTTAAAATGATAGAGGATAGATGATATCTCATTAATATAAAATAAATTTTACAGTAATTTAATGATTCTAATTGAATGACAATTTAACAAATTGAAATTAAGAAGACTAATTTCAAAGAAAGGGCTTGAATTGAAAGGAAGAGAGGAAAGTCCCCTTACTTGAGTGTGTGACTCCAAATTATTGGGAGGAGATTCTTGAGAGCTCGGGGGAACCTTAGTAGGGCTTTATATTTTATAGGGGAGAGTATTTATATTATCTATAGAGTTTTAGTAAAGATAAATGGGTGGATGGGTGGGCCTATATAGGAAAATAGAGGGATTTCTTTATTATTTTGGTTTTTGACTCTACATAATAAAATATTCAAAACCACAAACCATCCCATGGTTTTTTTCCAAATGGGATTCATTTTCATTATTTTATAAGTACAAGTTCATAACTTAATTAAATAATTCCCTTGATTATGTAAAGGTGAGTTATACTCCTCATGAAATTATTTTAAAACATAAAAATATATTAATGGTTTTGGAGGATTCATAAAGTCTTTATAAAATGAACCAAATAAACTTAAAATTAAATTATATTAAAGGTAAATAATATATTTGGTTTTTTATACCCTTTATAGTATTTATTACATCAATTTAGGTCATTATAACATCATAATACACAAAGTATATTTATGTGGTATTTAATTTTTACCCAAAAATTCAACTATCTTAGAAAACTATGAAAAATTCACTGTTGGAAAATTTAGAAATTATGATTCCAAAAATAATATTTATTTCATCTAAATAATTTTATAAATTTGATAATTTTTACTTTTAAAATAATAACTGACATTTATTGAAAAACACTGGGTTTTTTTGACAATAACGGTCTTCGAACCCTTATAAAATTTACATTTAACTTCATAAAACTTGTATGATAATTTATAGTTAATACAAATTATTTTATAATAATATTTTATTAAAAAATAAATTATTTCAAAAATATATTAATTCATAAAAAAAGACTTAATGGAAATTGTATATTACTTAAAATACAATTTGTGTTTTGTCATATAATGTTTTTTATCAAACTTGTTAGAAAATCATTTATAAAGTAAAAATATAAGGAATATATATAATAATAATTATAATGAAATGAAAATATAAATATTAATACTATTAAATTTACTTTGTTTCTAGTCTTTATTAAATAATATTTACCATTAATTAACCTATTTTACTTTTATCATGGTAATTAATATTTACTATAATTACTATTCATATTGTTAAAAAATTAATTGACCTTATTAACTAATATTAATTAATATAATTAAAAATATTGAATAAATTTTATGAAAATAAATTGACATAGTTGTAAGAATTTAATTTAAAATAAAACCCACAAGTACAATGGAATGTTTTTTTCCGAAAAATCCATATTTCAAGGAAAGATGATTTATCATTAATTATATAACCAGTAATATTCATTATATGGATTTAAATTCATAAATATTGATATTTAATCTAAAAATTTAATTGAAATAATTTCTCATCATTTTTCATTTTAATTAATTATAATCGATAAACATTTGTCCTTTTAAAACAGTTTTCAAAAAAATGCAATTGAAGCTTAAAAATAATCTTATTCTAAACTACAATATAAAGATGATTTAAAATTTAATACAATTAAATAATACTTATTTTACCTTAAAATAAAATTAAAAGTTTAATTATACTTTCAAATTAATTAATTTATCAATATCAAATACAATTTTACATAAAAAATGTTTTTTTAATTATTCGTTAAAATACATATATTTTCTAAAAAATTAAAAATTATCACCCTAAGTTAATTATGATATGAATTTAAAAAAATTAATGTTTATTATATCAAATAAGTTTTTTAAATTTTATAAAAAATAATTACAATATATTTTTTATAAAAAAAGTAAAACCATTTTTGAAGATAACATATAACAAACATTACCAAAAAATTGATTTATTGTTTAATAATAATTTATCAATATATTTAGGACATATATATATATATAATAAATTAGATAATCCTAATCATATCTATAAATTTAATTGAAAGGTTAATGTTGAATTATTTAAATAATCACTGTTTGTTTTGGTTTGGTGTTGCTTATTGCATTGAATATTGAACAATATTTCTCTTTTGAAAAATCGGGGCATTATAAGTTTCCTTTAAAAGTGTGTTCACCCATGTTGGGTAAAATGGAATGACCATTGGAATGTATGCAGCAGGCTTCAGGCCTAACTAAGTCGACAGTTCATCTATCTTTACTTTTTGATGAGTTAAGACCAATTGTGAAGGCTCTACTAGAGCAATAGAATACTCACATATATCCTCAGGAATAAAGGTTTTTTCATCTAGTCAGGATTGGAGAGCACCTGCACATTTTGGAAAAACCATAACGAGTTATTAGAATGGTCCAAAATAGGGAAAATTTCAATTACAATGCAGACATGGGGATTCTAGTGGAGGGGGATATGATAGTGCAGAGCACTTCCTTTTCCCTTATCTCTCTACTAAATGGTCCTCAAATGGTGATGACACTGAATCCATTGAGGATGAAACTAATGGAAGTGTGGATTATAATTCCCCAGGGATGTCAATTTTTACCCTCATCAAATTCAGTTGACCTTGGGAACCCTCATCATTGGTCCCTTGGTCATCACATTCTGATCTAATAGCCATACCCCAGAAGAATATACCGGAGATAGAGGGAGTGGTCAGTCTCCAACAACTTCATATCATATCGACGGAAATGAAAAAGACATCAGTGAGATCATAAATGAACTATATCCATTTGAATACGGTGGAAAGACCAGTCTTACCACTTCCTTAATGATGGAATGATCTTGTTCGTCCATGACAACATCCAATATTCCCTGAACCACCATTGGATGTACCAAAGGTGAATAGTGGATTCAACCCTCCCTGATTTCCATCATTTCTTAAATTTATTGAAGGAATCCCTTGAACTTAGTTAGCTGGTATTTGAAACGGACACCTGTGATACCATTAACATTAGAAAAGACTTCTAAAGGTAACTCCACCTAGCACAATATTTCCCAGAGATCAGCTTCTAAGATTGATGTTGTCTAAGTCATCCATTGCTGAAATGTAAGAGGAAATAATAGTGAAATACAAACATCACTCATAGGCTCCACACTCACTATATCCATTCTAGTTGACATTTCTATTGGCAATGATATTTATGGTAAATATCTTACTTCCTTGTGATGTTTTTTAGGGTTATTGATCTCTTTAAAGCAACCTTCTTTCTAAGCCATAGATTGACTTTGAAAATTGGTGGAATCTTTATAGGCTCACTTAATAATATAGATAATTTCCCATTTTGATATTAGTGGATGAAAATATCAATATAATTTCAAGAAAAACCAATCTCACCATTGAGGAAAGGTAAGTCTATCTGAACTTGAGTCTCCTCCCTGGTGAACATAAACCAGAATTGGCAAAACAACATCATTTTATTCTCAGACTGAGCATAAATTGGTGGAGGAAACTTCATCTAAATACATTGAAACTGAAATCTAGACTGATAAGGTGCATACCATTCATAGAGAAAGATCCCATCAATGTGATCAAAATGGATTCCCTCACAAATTTACATCATGTAGGCCTAAAACTCAAGGATTTCACCACCATTGTCAAAAATACTTCAAGTGGGAATTATCTCATAGGGTTTGAAGGAAAAGAGGTCAAGATAGTTGTGTCATGACCTAATTTCTTAGTACTTTATCATGACAGACCTCATCCCACTGATGCACTCCAAGAGGGGTTTGAAATTAACACTGGGGATGCTCTAGATTCTCAAGTACTCATATCCACCCAAGTGAGCCCCCATCGAACCCCATAATACATGAAAGGGATAAGAAATTATGTGTGGGAATCTTACCCTATAAATGTGGAACATTAGTGATATAATTTATCAAACATAATAATTTTTATCCCAATGTTCTTCTCTCCTTCCATAGATTCCATGATCATAAATGTGGTGACTCTGACTCCACCATTTTCATTTGTCGGGAGCAGGTACCCGTTTAGATACATGGAAAGAATCCCAAGAAACTAAATAGTCTTGTAAACATCAAGAATAACCACCCACCTCTAGTTGGCGAATGAACCTTCTTCAATATGGGCCAATAGGAACCCTTAACAACATGCGAGTCCTTTATGGGGAAAGCCATTGGCCTCTTGGATTTGATGTTAGAATAGACTTTCTTAATAAAATGCCCCACCTAATGCTTAAACAAGATATATGCCAGAGGAAAATGGGCCTTCTAAATGGCCTTATTATCCAACTTTATTAACTCCATGGTAAGGGGATGGGTCATTTCTATACTATCCCACACAAAAAATGCGGGGGAAACTCATCATAAATCCCTCCTAAAATGGGTGTGCTATAAATTTGCTTTATGTCCCAGAGACTGATGCCCACTGCTCCGTGCATCAGGTGGAATGTATTTATATCAGGACTCCATTGGATAAACAAGTCTCCCATAAATCCCTTAATAATGTAATAAAAAGTTTTTATATATCAATTCAACCTCGAATATCCTGATCTATTTCATGTCTTTAGAAAATTCAGAGGTAATATACCGCACCTAGAATGTCCAATCACAATCCATTCTAAAGCCACCCTTGATTAAAGGTCCTAATTAAGTAACCAAATGAACATATAATTTGTTTAATATTTACACATTTTCAAGTGTTACATTTTTATATCTAAATCAAGTTCAAAATGGTTCTCTTTAAAGTTGGAAGGCATGAATTTTATCATATATCTATTTGAACGTTTCTCCTTAGTAATGAAATAACCTATATGGGAGAAGTTTTTTCTAAAAGGTATTACGAGTCTTCAAAATCCAAGAGGGAATCAAAATTGATGGCTATTACTCAAGGATAAGAGCGGAATTGGTAATACCAAACTCTTATAGTGGTATGAATTTGGATAGATGATGTTCTTTAAGGTTTATTCTCATTAGTTCTATCAGACTTGTCTGTGATGACTTGAAAACCTGATGATAGCGAGAATCCACACTTGAAATAATGTAATTATAATGATCCACCACTTACACTACCTCTTTCTTTGAAGACATTCTTGAACTAGAATCCATATATACAAAACATAGAAAACATTTTATATGAGTGAGAAATCCTTCCAAAAGAGGCACATGACTCCGACATCATCAAGAAAGTCACATGAACCATAAAAGGATTCACAATTTTATGACCTAATACCAGTCTCTCTATCACATGTACTGATATAGAACTAGAAAATCACATAAACTTTGGATTATTTTATGATCACATAATCTTTTAGGGGACTCATTATCGCATGATTCAGAGATGGTCACACAAACATCATGATGATTGAGTGATCACGAGATAGGGCCAACAGATCCTATGAAGCTTTCAAGACATCCATATAGTTGGGGACCTAGGTCAAGGTTCAAGTAATTACTAAGATTTTTTTATGGTTCATTTGAACATGCATAAAGACAAAGTAGATCATGAGACTAGATCACACAAATGAATCCTATGAAATATCCCTACAAAGAAGTATTTCATCCAGTTCTTGTGATCAGTACTTGTGATCAGTTCTTGTGGAGATGACTTGTGAAATGGATCTTGAAAAAAGGTATTTTGAATGAATCATGAGACAATAGGAATCTCAAGAGATCTAGAAGTTGAGGTAATCAGTGGAATGATCCTCCCTCTCACCCACTATCTATAAAAAGCTCTGTGGAATACCAAAGGTCACCCGATAGAGAAAATGTCACCAAGACACTGATTAATGGTATCTCAAAGAAATCATGTTGACATTCACTCTCATTAGAACTAAATCTCTATCCCTATGGATGTATATCTTGAGGGGGGAATATTTTGATGCTCTCAAAATGAGAATAAAAAATTATACAATTGAATAAATACATGAAGAATGGGAATTATTTTTTCTAAAAACCAAGTGATTGTAGTTGAATCATGTGGATCGTGTAACCTCCAGAAGGACATGTGAGCATATGGCCTTTGTAAGGTCATGAAAAAAAATCATGCATTGCCCATGATTTACTATTAATCAAGCGAGGCCCCTCTAAAAAACCCTCTTACTCTTATGAATGTGTCTAAACAAGTGTAGATAGTCAAGTGGAGGATTGTAGATGATTTTTTCTGACCATGTGACTTTTCAATCAGTAGACACCCAAAAAATCCAAAGCCCCTTATAAAATAAAGTCAGAAAAAAGAGGAAGACTCATGTGATGAAGAGTTAATTTGATATTAATGCAATGTTGTTATGTCATTCAAAATATTATCTAAATCCCAGTAGTGACATGTCTACTTTGTTGCATGATATCATGTTGGTGTGTCACATTCATCATGTGAAGCACCTCAGAAACATCCATTCTATTATGTGGTACCCATTATGATATAATAAAAATGGATAGATTATCCATGAAAATGTTCACACACCTTCACAAGACCCTGAATTGATTATACGAAGCTCCATAGAAAAGTGGGTTGATTTTCTATGCCAACACATGCATGAAATCATGAGATTCCCTATCATTTTAAAATAAGAAAGAAAATAAAATAAGAAAAGGAGGAAACCTCTCTTGGGGGTGGATACACTGATTTTCATACGAAAGGGGTTATGTTCCCTATATCATATGAGGACCCTTTGACATGTTATCCTGATCCCACAAAGTCCCATTTTAAAAGATATATTGATCTCATGAGAGTCCTTTGAAAAGACATATTAGTTTTACAAAGGACCCTAAACAAGTTGTCTTTGATCACTCCAAAGGATTTCCACATGCATCCTAATATCACAAAGACTCCTAGACATGTCAGCCTGACCTTCAGAAGGCTATTTGACATGTTAACATGATAATGAGATATCCCTTTTATAGGATTGGGTCTCGTGAATATGCTGAAGACGGAGTATTCTTGTAGTTTCTGAATATCCAATGACACCTTGGACCACCTGTGGAAGAATCATGTGAATCACTTGATGAAAAAAATCCCTCAACCAAATCTAGATCATATCTTTGAGATATGAAACACATAAGGAAGTGTAAAGGTAGACCATAAATACCTATAAATATATCCTCTTAATCATAAAAAAAGAATACTACTATGAATATAGAGGTGTTGATGCACACAGATGATGAAAACTACTACATGGGAGCATAGGATCAGACTTACTTGAGGGGAAAGTCACATGATCAAAAGGGTCTTCCACCAGATATAATCTAGGGGACATCATAAGGGATCACATGACATGAATATTTTATTTTCATGATCACTCTATAGATCATGTGAAGGACATCTGGTATGTCAACCAAATTATTCAAATGAGTTTCCTCATGTTGACTATGTCACATGGAATGAAAAATAATATAATTATTGAAAAACTATGAGTTGAATAGAAAATAAAGAATGGAAAATGATGAAAGACTTATGCGAAGCTAGATATTCTAATACTCATGTGAAGGAATCATATACTTCAGATGAACTCCCCAAATCATGCGGCAACACTCGGTCATGTTAGAAATCCTAACAAAGTCCTTTAGACAAGTCTAAAAATTCATGTGACACCCTTTTGGAATATTATCCATGTCTTGCGATGCCATCCAAACATGTCAATCATGTCATGAGTCAACACCTTGACATCTCAACCAAGTCCTGAAATTCCCTCCAAACATGTCATCCAAGTCATGTGATTCCCTATAGTCATGTTGAACAAGTCACATGGAAACATTGGGACATATCGCCCAAGTCATCAAATTCCCTTCGTAAAAGTCATCCAAGTCATTAGATTCTTTTGAAACATGTTAATAATGTTTTACCTTAGTACCCAGAAATGTCACCCATGTCTTGTGAATTACTTCCATCTTGTTATCCAAGTCTTGTGATGCCGTCTAGACATTTCAATCAAGTCATTAAAAATCACTAGTACATGTCACCCAAGTCTTATAAAGTCCTCTTGGATTTCCACCCATGTCCTAGAACTCCCTTTGGTAATGTCAAGAATGTTAAGAGGCAACACCAGTACATGTCACCCAAGTCTTGAGAAGTCCTTTGGGCTTTCCATATAGATAATTTGATGTCCTCCAAACATTTCGACATTTATCATTTTACAACTTCCAAGAAATTCCATCCATGTATTGGGATTACATCTAGAAAAGTTAATTGGATCATGTGATTTTCTATTTATATGTCCATCAAGAAATGAGGAAATTTCTAGACATCTTAAGACATGTTATATAGACACCCCAAACACCTCAGGTAGAGAATCAGGACATGTCAGGTGAACACCCCCTAGGACATGATAACATTTCTTGGTAGACATATTCAGAAATACATCCAAATTCACCTTTCAAAACTCTGATTTCCATTAAAACAGGATACATATGATGCCTTCTTATGGACCAATCTTAAATGAGCATCCACCTTAGTGTAAGTCCCTTTATATCTTAAACATTATAACCCTTGAGTATCAATATCTTCTATGAGTTTATCATTATTCCTCATCCATCAGTGGATTGAGGAGCTAATTGAACTATGATAACTCTGATTTGTATTATAAATAGGATATGTAGGATTCCTTCCTAATGCTTGAGCTCAAACAAGCATCCACCTCAGTGTCATTCCCTCCACATCTCAGACACTCTAACCATTGGGACCCAATATCTCCCACAAATTTATCATTTTACCATCCATCAATGGATTTAGAAGTAAATTGAACTATGAAGACTCTAATTCCTACCACAACCAAGACACATAGGATGTCTTATTAAGTTCTAATCTCAAATGGGAATCTACCTTAGTGTATGTCCATCAATGTCCCAGACACACTAACCCATGGGACCCAAACTCTCTTATGGGGTTATCATTCTTCCTCATCCATCTATGGATTGAGAAGTCAATTGAACTACCAGGAATCTAATTACTACTATAAACATGATATACATGATTCCTTCTTAAGGCTTGATCCCCATATCAAACACCCCATCAGGGATGTCTCAATGCACAAGTCCCAAGATCATATATAAAAGGACTGATCACTTTCTATAAATGTTTTCTCACACCGATCATGGATTACTTGAACTTATGTATTTTTAATAATCATGTCATTAAAATAATTAATTTTTTCCATCTAGGGAAACCTTAGTGTGTAATCCCCATTCATCAACATAATATGACTTCCCCATATAAGGACATCCATACCAGGGTAAGTCTAGAAGTCCTGATCAAACTATGATGAATAATATTCTTATTATAAGTAGGATACATAGGACACCTACCTAAGGATCGAGCTCAATTGATTGTTCTTGAGTTCCCTTATATATATCCATTCTGCATGAAATCAAACTGCATGGTTTAAATGAACTATATGGGTTTTAATTCCTATCATAAAAAGGATATGTAAGATACTTTATAAAGGTTCAATCCCATCCTCTAGATATCAATCTACTCCCTAGATGGCAGTAAATTCCCCAATTCCTATTTATATGGATTAAAAATATAATAAGCTACACATTCTTAATAAAAAATGGGAAATAGATGAAGAACCTAGGATAAACACTGATGTACTTGTCAATAGAACCCCCCTCTATAGATAAAAGGATTCAACAATTGCTATTTTTTTGGGAAAACTGGTTCCATATTGATATTAGGAAGATATTATCAAATATATCTTAAATCTATCATAGATTTCCAAAGTTTGTAATAATTCCCACTAAAAGGGTGTGATGAGCCTAACCTCCCATCCTCTTGGCCAATGTGAATTCCTAAGTGTTTTTGGGTCAAAAACCCCGAATGAACACCTACCTTTGGAAAAGAGGTCCATACTCAATTATTGATGTGGGAACCATTGGGAGTTTCTATGAAATATAAAAATGGTGACCCTGTTTTGAATAATTTTCAAATGCATTAAACCCCCCATAATCAATCATTATGCCCCGAAAATTTCAATGTAAAAATGTTAAAGGTAAAAAGTTACCCACAAAAATAACTTGATAATGATATGTTCAAAATAAGTTATAAGAGGCATGGTTAAGTTTTGAAATTTAAAGAAGAAAGAAAATATTTATTTTGGATTGGTTAAACATTGGTTGAAGAATAGAAAACTTTTCAATATGGTGTGGTGATTTTTTAGAAGTTAATGTAGCTATGTAGAAATGATTTTTATGCCTTGTATGATTAAATATGAGTTTAAACTAGCAACTTAGGATTGAATCAGAGAGTTTAAACTTGATATGTTAAATTAAATGGTTTTGTCCAATGGAAAAATTAAATTAAGATAAAAATTTAGCTTCCCATGTTTGATTGAACAAAATATTCATCCAACCATGTATTATATAAATAAATATTTAATGGGACACATAATATTGACCTAAACACTTAAATAGCTATATAAGAATGAATGATGTGGAAGAGTAGCTATGTAAGTGATATTTAGAGTTTTTAAAACCTATGATAGCTAAATAAAATTTACTAATGGAATTTAAAATATATCTGATTTTTTATGGAATATTTAAATAAAAAAAGTATAGAAATTGAATTATGTCCTTGACCAAGATTTACAGCGGTATAATGTTAATGATATATTTATATAATTTTTTTTGAAAGTGTAAGATTTAGGGATTAAATTCAAATGTAGAATTGTCTTGATTTCATGGGGATATTTTTTACACATATTCAGTGATATTAAAAAGAGTTTAATGAGTCTATTAAAGAAACAATAAGACAAGAAGATATATATATATATATATATTCTAAGAAAACTAAAAGTGGGGAAATATATAGATCATTAACATATCTAATGAAGAATAAAAGAAGAGAAAATGAGTGAGTAGAGTATATCATTGATATATCTGATGAGAAAGAAATAAAAGGATAGGAATCATTTATCATCAATATATCTACAAGAGGAAGAATTTTTTAGAATACATTGAAGACTAATTATCATAACAAAATCTATTATAGTATGGATCATGGGGAAAGAAAGGTGATGTTATTATGGAGACTCATGAACAAAAATTATATTAGATATCAATATTCTAAAGTTGGCTAGATTTGGCCTATTTTTAAGAGGCAGTTGTGAATGAAAAGTAGAATAAATATTTTATTAAGAGAGATATAAATCTAGTTTATGTAGAGTTTACTAATAACATGGAGTTTTTTGGTTCATTATATTTGAAGTTCAAGTATTGAAAAATTAAATTTTCATATACTGACCTGGAAGAGACCCATATGTCTATAAACTAATTAAATACCCACCATAAATATTTTAGTGGGGAGAGTGGAAGATGAATCATCCATTGGGTCAAAAATGAGAATTCCCTAAACCTATTATGTAGAAACCAATCCTTGGATTGGTGTTCCCTTGACCAAACCTTGTATTCACATAGTGGTTAATGAATATTAGTGAACCAATATAATACAAGTTGTATGATCCTTGGATGTATACCATATGAAAAAAAGTAAAATTTTTATATCCTTATACCTTTTATATGATATATTGGTATGTTCATTGTAATAATTTATATATTAAATTAGTTTTAAAACATACCTAGGTATAATATTTGGTTGAAATTAATTATTGAAATAAAATTTAAAGTTTGAAGGACACCGAGAGTCATCCCCCTCTCAGGGTGTTTGTTGTATCATGACAATAATAAGTTGTATTAGAGCCCAATGTTTCTATCTCAATGTTTAACCAGTCATTTACTCTTTAAAATATTTTTCCATATATGGATTTCAAATTTTAGTTTTTTTTATGGCACTCACAAATAAGTTTGAAAATTAGAGATATATATTTTTTCTCATGATTATGGATAATATGTTATTGATTTTATTTATCACGATTATGGTTAGTGAAATACCATGAAAATAGTTTATTATGGATACCCATCCATGATTCTGAATTTTGTTTTGGTAAAAATAGTAATCAGACAAACCTTTTAGTGTTTTAAAACATTTGAAAATTAGAAAACCTTAAAGGTTACCTATAAAGAATTTATAAAAAGATAAGGTGTTGTGATCACCCCCATATGAATGGATTAAAAATATGATAATAATGGGTTATTTGTGGACAAGGATAGATATAAACATCTCATTTAAATTAAAAAAAACAATAACAAATTTTTTTTGAAAAAGAATCTAGGATCTCCCTTGGGGGTAAATAATGTTTTTTTCTCAAAAAATTAAAATATAATATTTATATGGAAGTATCTTGTAAATTATATAATAAAAGTTTTCCCTCAATAGTGTAGAAAGATTATGATTTTTTTATTGAAGTGAAAAGAAAATCAAGTTATTAATCTAGGGGATATTTGTGTAATAATTAATATGAGGTGGAATTTAGAGGATTTTTTTGTAACAATTAATGTGAAGATTGAAGTTTATTGGGAACAACATAAGTGTTTGGAACCATGACCAATAATGGGGTTTCATTGGTTTTTTTGGATCAATCCTTATAAATTGATGAATAAAATCCCAAAAGATTTTTTAGAGGATCATCTAACATATAATTTGTAGTTAAATTATATAAATAAGAACTACCTTAACTGATAATTATTTCTTCATTATTGAATTGATTGAATTTTATCATCACACTATATTTGTGATGAAATATTTAAGGATAGAAACCATTGTGGTATTCACATGTGCTAAAAAAACATAGAACATTCCCATCAGATCTTTGGGTGTTAGTGTAGAAGAATCAAACCACTTGCGTTGTTTCAATTGATCATAACAAGAATTAATTATAGTAATGAATTATTTATTAAAGTTATCTTAGTCTAGAGAGGGGGTAGGAGGATGATCAATCTGTTATTTGAAGTGTTCTTTAGAAGTTCTCTCTAGCAGTTTGGAGAATTATCTAGATAATTCATTGCACACAACATTTTCTATAGAGAATTGTTGTAAATAAAAAACCGTTAACCCTAGAAAATTATGTAATTCAGGTTATATACTTAGGAAAGATACTTAGTTATTACAGAGATAAATTTAACTAATCTATTAATTCTAAATAATACACATGTAAAATAATAATAATAATAATAATGTTATTATTTACCTAATGTGTGCTAAACTTGTGCATATATAAATATCATTTCAAAAATAAAAAAGTTAAATATTTATTTAGATGATATTAAGTGAATATATTATTTGTTATGGACCCTTAATTTATCCCATTAACCCCCTCTACATTTATTGAACTTTGAATAATAACCATTTATTTAAATAAATAAATATTATCTTATTATTCAGTCAATAAATAAATAAATATTATATTCACTAATTGAAAAATAAATATTTATTTAATATTCAACTCATATATATATATATATTCCTTTTAATAGTTTATGATTAAATATATGTGATAAATGTCACCCAAATAATTACTATTTCTTGAAACTTATGAATAATATTTATTTTAATATAAAACTCAAATAAAATTTAACTATGGTTATGAATATACTTAGTGTGTGACCTTTTAGGTCTCTTTTGTAGTGGAAATAGGTGAACTGGCCTAAAGTGCAAGATTTGTGTCTAAAAAAACACCAAGGTACCTATAGAAAAGGACATTAATGTCCCAATGATAACAACCTTCTACAGACACTTTCTAGGTAATATAATAACTTTGTCTTGACATCTCATCAACCAAGTTGCACTAATTGTGTAATAAACCTATATTTTTAACATACCTTCCTTTTAATTCCTATAATGAAATTATTAATAAACTACCACTATCATTGAATAATAGGTTAGTTTTATTTCAATAAAATGAACAGCAATATCTACCACTATTAAATCAAAAGGAAAAGTACTTTATTGACTTATTCATAAATATCATATCACTTATGACACACCTAATGTATCCTACCTCATCACGAGAATATGTCATCACAATTTTCATTAATACAACAAAGTACATGATTTATGATATAAATTAATAATAATATAAAGTATAAGGAAAAATACAAAAATATATATATATGAATATCCATTGACACATATAACATCTAGAATTCGTACTAGTGGGTCTATTAGAACAACATCTTCACATAGAGATTACTAAGTGAAAATGTCATGTGAATAAGTCTTAATGTCTCATAAGCCTCCTACACTAGATATTCAAAAATAATCTATGTCCCATCAAATAAATGTCATACAACTATAGAAAATATATTTAAGAATATCATCATAGAACTTCAAGGTTCTCATCATAGCAGAGAACTTTTATGAACTTTTGATGTTATAGATACTCTTAAAACATTATTAAATTAAAGTTCTGTCAAAAAATACATATCATATAATAATATATTTATAAATATTCTTGTATTTGAATATATTGGTAATAAAAAGTAAAATGTTATTTGTTCTATGGAACCAAATCTAACAGACCCTCGCTTGCACTAGAGTTAACTCCTAAAAACTTTATGTTCTCTAACTCTCACATGATATTCAATCTTTTATTGAGATAATGATTTAGACAATGTGCCTTCCAGATTATAATTTTCGGAAAATTTATTTACTATGACCTCACCCATTTGAGAAAAATCCCCCAATAGATGATACTTCTAAATTATATTCTTTGTGCATTGATGCGACCTTGGATCCTGTGTGAGATCCACCAATATAATATTATCACAATACAATATGATAACACCTTTACTTCTTGGAAAAACATCAAACTCATGTAATTTTTTTTACACATTTATACATTATATATACTAGAAGGCATAACATACTCACACTATACTATATAATTAGTTACCATTGGATGATTTGAGATTTTTTAGCTCACTTATACTCCAATAAGGCATAAGAAATATCCCATCCATGATTTTAGATCATTTTTATCTAGAAACTAGAATTTTTATATCGCATGATTAATAATTCATCATATCCTCTATAAACTAGGAATATATCCTTAGTATTCCTTAGATAATTTAGTATAGTCTTCAGAAATGTCGAATTTTTGTCTTCTATGTCTGGTCAATATCTACCTACCATGGTCAAGGTGTAGGTAAGATCAATCCTTGTACATAGTATGACATACACGAAAAAACCTATCATATAAGAATATGGTATTTTACTCATCCACTCTATTTCCTATTATTTATAAGGATACATTTTCTTAGTAATATGTATACCATGTGATATTAGAAACAATCCCATCTTGGATTATTCCATACTGAATCTCTTTAGTACCTTATTAGTGTGCATACCATTACCGAGTATAAGAATCCTCTTATATCAATCACAAATGATATTTATCCATATAATATTGTCTACCTCCCCTGAGTCTTTCATAAATAAGTGTTTCTTAAATCATATATTAACTGACTATAAGACATTTATCTTGTTTCCTATCAGTATTATGTCATCAACATATATATCCAGGAAAACGACTATAATCCCACTAAACCTCTTGTAAACACATTGATGAAATTTATTCCTTATGAAATAAAATTACCTTATAGATTAATAAAAATTAATATTCCATGAAATTGATTGATTTAGACTATAAATAGATATCTAAGTCTTTTATACCTTATTGACATCTTTTAGAGTCACAAAACCTTCTGGTTGTATCATATATACATCTTCTATAGTGTTCCTATCATGGAAATTGTTTTTGATATATATTTACAAAATATGATAATCATGGAAATATACTATGGAAATTAAAATTATGATGGATTTTAACATAAAAACTCTGAAAATGTTTCATCATATTCCATTCCTTGATGCATCTTAAACCCTTTATCAATTATACAAGCATTAAAGACATTAACATTACTTCCCATGTCTATTTTTTTTCTTGAATACCCATTTTCAAAAAAAGGCTTAACCTCTACTATAGAACCCAAAAAAAACCCAAACCTTATTCTATTACATGTAATATATCTCTAAATTCATTGAAATTTTCTATCCAAAAACATCTGAGATGCATACCAATACCTTGTAAGATAGAGGTTCATCATTATTAATAAATAATGAGTCCTGAAACTGACTGATTAGAAAACCATATGGCTCTGGTTATTTAATCTCTCTAATACTCCTATAAAGCACTTTTGTATTTGAAAAAACCCATTCCATGGAGCCCTATGGAATTTGTTCCTATACCGACTCCTATGGATCTTGAGAATCATCTTTATCAAATTTAATCTTGATCCCACAACATCTTTTGTAGATGTGATCCCTTCCAAGAAATATGGAATATCTTTACACTATAATCTTTCTATCTGAGGGTTCATATAGATAACATCCATTTTTTCCTTAGGATATATTATAAAGATAATCTTTGTTCCTTAGGGAGATTTTTTTTTCAATATATAGGATTAAAAAACACAATTCATCTCTATACATGTAAATTTTACAACATATAATTCTTCCCATACAATAACTCAAATTGGGATTGATAGCCTCTAGGGTTTCATTGATTTCCTATAGGGATACACCAATTTAATAATTTATTAAACTCTAACATCCTAACTTAACAAATTCAATAATTGAAAATTTTTAGTGTTGAACCCACAAGGATGACCAGATACACTTAAGATGAATTTAGGAATTTTAAAAAGTGATTTAATTTTTTTATAAAGAGAGGAAATGTAGAAAGAAATTAGGTTTTAAAACTATATTGATAAGAATGCCAGATTTAATGATTTTTAGGTTCAAGTGCAAGAGATACCAAGAATTATATGTGCATTCATATCTGTTATTAGAATTGGGTCTTTGGGATCCTTGGTCTGGGTACACATCACTAATACATTAATCTCCCCATTATGATTAGGAAAATAAGTGACCCAAAAGTTTGTTTAAATATAATCACTCTAGATTGAATAATGGTCATATGCAACCTATGCCAATTATTCAATGAATTAAAATAAAACTACTAAAATCACAATATAATGGTTATGTAGTGAAAAAAATAAAGAGATTTAGAATTGATAAACAAGTGATCAAAAACTCAAACATAAATTTAAAATAGAAAATAATCCCAAAGAAACACCACATACAATCACATTCCATGAAATAAAGAAACTACTCCTCATGAAAATCATGAGTGGGAATGGTGACATGGTTACCTGAAGAAGAAGAATGGTAGTGGTAGTAGGGCTCCTAGGTAGTCCGCTGCCGTCATCTGGCCATCGTCCATCATCTATGGTATGTACACTAGTGAAAAACATGTTTAACACGTTGGCATTTTTCACATTGGTTTTATATAACTAACATGAAAAGCTGTAAAAATCAATTTATCAAGTCGGCTATACAATAACCGACATGATAAATCGATGAGAATCAATTTTTACATCGGTTATAAAATAACCAACATAATAAAAATTGAGATTAGCGTTATCATGTTAGTTATTTTATAAACGATGAAACATATCCAATCTGGGAACTTTATCATATCGGTTATTTTATAACTGACGTGATAAAGAAAACCTCGACAATTTATCACGTAGGTTATTAAAGAACTAACGTGATAAAGATCCATTTATAACATCATTTATAAAATAACCAATGTGATAAATAATTTTCTATGTTGGTTATTAATTAACCGAAGTTATAAACTTACAAAATAGTTTACCAAATCGGTTATTAAATAACTGAAGCAATAAATATTTAAATAATTTATCATGCCTCATATTAAGTCATTCTGTTTTCTTTGATCGGGCGACCTGCAACTCGCCTCTCTTACACGGAAAACCTAGAAAGGATTATTCACAGTACTGACCTCTAGCCTCATTTTTCCAACATCATTCATCTTATTTATTATCACCAGATCTATCAGGGAAACTCAAAACACTCAAGTAAGCCTCACACGTCTCAGTTTCATTTTTTATTTTTCGCGATGCCCCAAACTAATTTTTTGAGATGTTATTTTTCTATATTTGTTTCTTCAATCATGGTAAGTTTCATAGTTTTCATTTATACCATGATAAATTCATTTCGGGTAAAATAAACTGTGGAAGTGATATCATGCAAGTTTACGTTTTTTGTATGTTATATCATGTGTGTGTGCGCATACAGGGGGTGTCTCAGGGGGCGGGGGGCTGTCCAAGTTTTTAGGGGGTGCCCAAGGGATGGGGGGGGGGGTGTCGAGGGGGTGGGGGATGTCCATAGGGTGTCCAAGGGGGTGGGTATGGTGCCCAGGGGGTGCGAGGGCTATCCAAGGGGGTTGGGGGTGTCCACAGGGGTGGGGGGTGTCTAGGGGGTGAAGGGGCTGTCCAAGGGGGCAGGGGTGTCTTGGTTGATGGGGGGGGGGGGGTGTCCAGGGGGTGAGTGGGCTGTCAAAGGGGGTAGGGTGTGTCCAGGGGGTGGGGGGGCTGTCCAGGGGGTTGGGGCTATCCAGAGCGGTGGGGGTGGGGGTGGGGTGGGGGGGGGGGGTGTCCAGGGGAGGTGGGTGGGTGGGGGTTTATAGGGGGTGGGGGTGGTGTCTATGGGGGTGAGTGGGTTGTCCAAGGGGATAGGGGGTGTCAAGGTGGGTGGGGGTGTCCAGGGGGTGGGGGCTGTCCAGAGGGGTTAGGGGGCTGTCCAGAGGGGTTGGGGGCTTTCCAGGGGGTGGGTGCTATCTAGTTTGGGGGGGGGGGGGGGGTTATGGGGTGTCTAAGGGGGGGTGGGGGGGGGGGGTGGGGGGGGGGGGGTGGGGGGGGGGTTAGGGGGCTTTCCAAAGGGGTGGGGGTGGGGTCCAGGGGGTGAGGTCTATCCAGGGGGTGGGGGTGTCTAGGGGGTGTGGGGCTATCCAGGGGGTGTCCAAGGGGGTATGTGTGGTGGGTGGTGTCTAGGGGGGAGTCCAGGGTTGGGGGGGGCATGGGGTGTGCAGGGGGTTGAGTGGTCACTCTAAGGGGGTTGGGGTATCTTGGGGGTGGGGGTGTTCCGGGTGGGGGGGTGGTAGTGTCCAGAGGGGTGGGGTGTTAAGGGGGTGGGGGTGGGGGTGGTGTCCAGGGGGGTGAGTGGGCTGTCCAAGGGTGTCAAGGCTATCTAAGGGTGGGGTGTCCGGGGAGGTGGGGGGATGTCTAGAGGTGTGGGGGGATGTCCAGGGGGTGGGGGCTATGCAGAGGAGTGGGGGGTGTCCAAGGGGGTGTGGTGGGGTGGGGGTGTCCAGGGGGTGAGGGGGTTTCCAATGGAGTAGGGGTGTCCAGGGGGTGGGTGGTGTCCAGGGGGTGTCCAAGGGGGTAGTGTGTGGAGAGTGTTGTCCAAATGGGGTGGGGTGTCCAGGGGTGGGGATGGTGTCTAGGGGGGTGAGTGGGTTGTCCAGGGGGTAGGGGTATCTAGGGGTTGGGGGTGTCCAGGGGGGGGGGGGTTTCCAGAGGGGTGGGGGGCTGTCTTAGGGGTGGCAGTGTCCAGGGGGTGTCCAAGGGGGTGGGGGGTGTCCAAGGGGGTAGGGGGATGGATATCCCCTCACCCCCTGGACACCCCCACTCCCATGGACACCCCCACCCTCAAGACAGGCCCCCACCCCTTGGACACCCCCACCCCCATGGACAACCTAGATAGCCCCTACCCCTGTGGACAACCCCCACACCCTTGGACTGCCCCACCTCCCCCTAGACATCCCCTACCCCCTTGGACCCCCTTGGTATATATATATCGGAAAAGTTTCATTGAAACCATTGGCATATTTTAACTTCAGGTAGTCTATACCAACAGTTCCTATAGAATCTTTGGTATAGGTATATTGCAACGACCATCATGCCAACGGTGGGTCAACCCATTGGGGTATTCTATCCCAATGGTTTTAGGGTATATCCCAATGGTTTCAAATTGTTTGGATATGAGTAATTTTCAGTAGTGAATGTATACATATTTTAATATTTATACTTCATATTTCTTTTTTACGGAAGGGTGAATTTTGTATCCAGTTACACCAGGATGTATTCTTTATGTACATTAGGAATAAAGGATCAAATATGAATTTAAAACTATTATATCTAACTATATTTTTTCTAAAATCATTTTCATGCATATATTTTTCAAATTATTATAGATTTGTTTTATATTTCAAAATTGTTTTACATTCAAATTAGGATATTTTTCATTTAAATATATATTTGTCTTATCTTAACAAGATGTATAATTTTGATATTTGTTATAGGTAATAATGAGTTGAAGTTTGATTATGGAACATCAAATGAGTAATGAATATGATGAAGGTGTTGATGAATTTTTGGAATTTTATAATAGAAATGTTCCAAGTAGTGACATTTTTTTCTGTCCATGTCTGAAATGTTTGAATATGAAGAAGTTGAAAAGTAGGGAGATTGAAGATCATTTGATTTGTCATGGGTTTAATCTGAGTTACAACCCTTGTATTTGGCATGGTGAAATTGGAAAGAATTTTAGATCTACTGATGATGATGATTTGCAAGATGGTAACTCCAATGGAATTGAAGAAATGATTCGTGATGTTGCAGCAGAACAAATTGAGATAGAACTAAAAGTTGCGCATCTATATGGTGATGATGAAAAACCATTATATCTTGGTTGTAGAGATTTTATGGTTTTGTCGACGGTGTTAAGATTGATTAACCTGAAGGCGAAACATTGATGGAGTGAGAGAAGTTTTACAGAGCTGTTACAATTGTTGAAATACATTCTTCCAAAAGACAACGATCTTCCAGATTCACATTATAAGGCCAAGAAAATATTATGTCTGATAGGATTGGGATACAAGAAAATACATTACTATCTGAATGACTGTATGATATATAGGAAGGAATATGAATTTCTATTAGAGTGTACTAAATATGGGATATCACAGTATAATTTTAAAGAAAAATCATATGCTGATGTAGATATTACAAAGATCTCTTCTAAGGTATTTTGGTATCTTCCTATAATTCATCATTTGAAACATTTATTTTCTAGTTCACATTATACAAAAGGGTTATATGTCATGTTGATGAGCAGATATGTGATGGAAAAATACATCATCCAGCTGATTGTCCAGAGTGGAAGACAATTTATGAGCAGTATCCTACATTTGGAAATGAAATTAAAAATCTCAGACTTGGGTTGTGCATAGATGGAATGAATCCATACTGATCCCTTAGCAGCACACATAGTTCACGGACTATTTTATTTGTAATTTACAACATCTCTCCTAATGTTTGTATGATGTGAAAATATTTCATGTTGAGTATAATGATCTCTGGTCTGAAGCAACCCGAAAATGATATTGATGTTTTATTGTCACCATTGATCGATGATTTTAAACTTTTATGGTAGGATGGTATTAGGGTGTATGATTCTTATAAAATGGTATATTTTCAACTACATGTAGTGCTTATGTTCACTATAAATGTCTTTTCAGTATATGGAAATTTGTATGGATACAGTGTTAAGGGGAATAAAGCATGCCCAATTTGCAAACAACATACTTCATATTGTAAATTTCATCATGGGAGGAAAACAATATACATGGGTTATCAAATGTTTTTTTCCAATTGATCGCCCTTATAAAAGACTAAAAAAGGCATTCAACATCTCAAAACAATTTGATATTTCTCCAAAGCCATTATCCCATGATGTGTATTTTTAGAGGGTGCAAAACCTTGATGTGACCTTGGGAAATACACAGAAATCTAGTAATGATAGAGATATTTGGAAGTAAAGGTCAATATTTTTTAGATACCATATTTGAGATATTATGAAGTGATATATAATATTGATGTCATGCACATGGAGAAGAATATCTACCAGAGTTTTATTGGAACAATTCTAGATATTAAAGTAAAGAAAAAAGATGGGTTAAATGAAAGATTATACTTACTATAAATGGAAATATGTTTGGAGTTAGCTCCCACTTCTAATGGAAGATGAGCATTTCTTCCCCCCGGCTTGTCATACATTATCCAAGAGGGAGAGAATTAGATTTTTTCATTATCCTCATTATATAAAAGTGCCTCAAGGTTAATCTTCAAATGTAAATTTTTTTGTCTCTTTGAAGGATTTGAAGTTGACAGGTATGAAATCTCATGATTTTTATGTCATTATGCAACAACTTTAACCAGTTGCATTGTGTGGAATATTTCCCATCTGTCTTAGAAAGACTATAATAAAGTTGTGTAATTTTTCAATTCAATTTGTAATGAAGTGATTGATATGAATGCTTTGAACATTTTGGAAAAGGATGAAATTTCTATACTTTGTCAATTGGAAATGTATCTTCCTCCATGCTATTTTGATATAATAGTGCATTTAATAATTCTTCTGGTTCAAGAAATAAATATTTTTGGACCTATATATATTCGTTGTATTTATCCTTTTGAAATCTATATGAAAATATTGAAGGGTTATGTTAAGAATCCATATTGACCTGGAGCCTCCATTATTAAACATTATATCTCTTAGGAGGTTGCGTAGTTTTGTACGAGGTACATGGCTACGATGGAGCACATAAGTTTGCCTCTATCTCGCCATGAATGAGTTAATGATGAGGGAAGGGGGATTCATGGCTTGGAAGTCAAATCCTTGTTAGCTGAACAGATGAATATGTTAGAATTATACCTCTTGAATAAAATAGTTGATGCTCAACGATATATCATATTGCATATTAATGAGTTTAAACAATGTCATCCAAAGAAGAAAGAAATGTGGATTTTGAATGAGCATAATAAAATATTTTTTTCATGGTTTAAAAAGACCTTGCTTGATAGATCAGATGTATAAGAAACATTAATATGGTTTGTCGGTGGTCCAAGATTAAAAGTTATAACATGGTCCAGGTATGAGATTAATGGATATAAATTTCATATGAAGGCTCAGGAAAACAAAATTTTAGTTCAGAATAGTGGTATATTGGTGTTTACAGAAGCAATGCATTTTTTGTGTTCTAAAGACAAAAACCCAATTTATGCATCAAGTGCATATTACGGAGTCGTTGAAGAAATATGGGAGGTTAATTAATTTAAAATTAAAGTTCCTATTTTTAACTGCAAATGTTTTATTGGTAACAACGGTGTCAGATATGATAAATTTGGAAAGACAGTTGTTAATCTGAATAGATTGGAAGACAAAAAATATTATTTTATAATGGATAAACATGAAAAATATATTTTCTATATAGTTGATAAATTAGATATGCAGTGTTCTATTGTTTTATAAGGGAAAAACAATATGTTGGTGAGGATCAACTTGATGAAGATGTTGATTTATGTATGATCCCTACTTACATGGAAAGACTAACAGAACATAATTATGAGCTTCTTGAAGACATGGTTTGTGCCATAAGGAACGATCATGACGAAGGAATTTGGGAAATCAATCCATTTTTACATTCTTAATATTACAGGTAATATATGTTTATTTCTTTTTTACATTTATTATTTTCCTAAAATGTTAGATATTGTAATTTTTTTCTTTACTAAAATTCATATTAAAACAAATAAGTATAAGTTTTTGTTTATTTTAATTTTGTTTAGTTTAGTTTATCATGTCCACCATTATGTAAATTATACATCTATTATTTTTGTTGAATGGAAATTACTTTACTATGTTTACAGTGTTTACCATGTTTACCATATCTACCATGTTTACCATGTTTACCATTTCTAAAATGTTTACTATATTTTTACTTTACGTAGCTTATATATTTATTGATTTTGTTGAATGACAGTTACACTATAGTGTTTACCATCTTTACCATTGTTTATCATGCTTACCAAATTAAGAATGTTTACTATTACATAACTTAGTTAAATTTTCCATTTTATGTTTACATTAGTATAGTAATATTTGAATTTGTATATTTTACAACTAATGATTATTTTTTTGATTTGAAGGATAATGACAGATTAATCAGTTGATCAAACACATGATTCTGGAGATGATCATAATGATCATAACTTTGGGGAGGAACATTCACATGTGCCTCTTGATGTTACCCAATCTTCCTCATGTGCTCCCATAACAACAAAGAAGAGTTCAAGAGTTGGTAAATGTGGGGGCACATTTTTACTAAAATTATGACTTGCCCCTACCCGGGACCAGATAATTCTTGTTGAGTTTGACGAGAATGATATTCTTAGAGGTAAAAATACAAAATATTTTAAGAGTTTTGTATCAACTCAGGGTAAGAGAAAAGTAATAATTTTGTATGATGATTAGAGAATTATGGACAAAGCAATAATATTTGAGTTCTGGGAGACAATTTGGGTAAGATATTTTGATATTGTTTGCCTATTCTTTAAATTTTTCTAGTATAATATGTTTTACCTCTTTTTTATCAGAATACTTTGGATATTCCTAAAACTGGAGGATTCAGGAAGAAATGATTATTGATGGCTACAAGGAGATGGAGGGATTTCAAATCAACACTCACAACTGATTTCATTTTTGGTCAAAGGAGTAATGACAATCCATGTCATATATATCCTTTCATAGATGAAGACACATAAAGACAGTTTGTTTAAAGTAGAAGAAACGATTTATTTTTGGTAAGGGAAATGTAAACATTTATAAGATTTCTTATATAAATGATCTTATTAATGTTTTGTTAATGATTTATTATTCTTAATTTACAGAAAACAAGGATATCTCATCAAGAGATCCAATCTAAAAATTTATACCCTTATAGTTTATATCGGGAGGCTATACATTATTGGAAGAACAAATGATGGAGGAAGAAATTCAAAAACTGATTGCTGAGTCTTCAAGCTCTGGAGAGGTTGCCCCTCCATCCCCTCCATCTAGATATGAAAAATGAAAAAGGGATCAGATTGTAAAAAAGTGGCAATATCTTTCAGAATAATCAAGAATCATAGTGGATAGTAAGATATTTATTTTATTTATTTAAGTTAACTATATGAATTATATAATTTGAATCATTATAGAAATGTTCAATTAATTAATACATGATTCTCTTGAGAATCAGAGCTCACAGGGGGTATTTACAGCTGTTGGGAGGAATGATATTTTATCTACAACATTGGAAAAGCCCGAACATCCTGGTCGTTTAAGAGGATATCTGAAGGGTGTGTTAGTAAGAAAAGTGTTTCCAAGTTCTTAAACTTGTTACATTTAGAGTGTTTATAAAAAAGAATAGAATCCTTGGAGGCTGAAGTTCATAATATTAATGCGACGATGTGGGAAAAGATTAAAGCGTCCATACAGTCTATGTTTGCTGACATGCAAAGACAATTCCAGACTGCAGCTCCCACTCCTAAACCTCCCCCTACAGACCCCATTATTTATCCTCCACCTCTGCCAGTAGCTCCCACTCCCCCACCTCAGCCCGCAGAACCCATTTTATCCTACTCCTTGGCCGCAACTTCCTACATATTGCGATTTGTATGTTGATGATCATCAACATCATATAGTTGCATATGGGATGGTATATTGTATAGTAGATACATTTCATCATCAATAGTTAGAGGTAGAGCATCATAGGGTCACTGTATAAGATATTATAAATAGATCATGTTGAGTACCATTACCTACAGATGAGGTGATGATAGTTGGACATAGTATCAACCATTTTTTAATTTTTCCATCCAGACTTCCGCTACTCATTACCAAAGAGGTATGTATCTTATATCATCTATTTTATTGTTTTATTAAAGTTGTTTTAAAATTTTAAAACAAATATATTTTTCTATTTATTTTTACAAGAATACTTAAAAGGTATAGAAATACTATAAGACAAAAACAAATACAAATGGTTATGACATCAGATACATATTCTAGTTGTCTTGACAGATTTATATTCTAGTTGTCTTGACAGATTTTCAAGATATTCAAATTTTTTGGCGGATCATTATGAGTTTCCAATGGAAAATCGTGTTTGTGGACATAAAATAAATGTGGGTATTTTGAGAAATTATATCATGCAGCTTGTTACTGGAGAAAAGTTGGGCATCAATGTGGAGAAAGTTTTTTCCATGTAATTCTTAACACCTTTTCCTTGCATTATATTTATTAAAAATATATACTTATATCTATTTTTTATTAGGTATCTTTATAACATGTGTGAGAAGAATGAGAAGACAGATGTATATGGATTCATGGACCTGCATTTGATTTCCCCTAAAGCACATGAATTGGATGAGGAACAAAGAATTCTGTATATCGATGAAAGATTTGAAAAAAATATAATCACACACTGTCGGATGATTCTTTTTTGTGAGAGTTATGAAACATAACTCTGGAAAAGAGTTCAGTATCTTTTAACATAAAAAACCACTACCTTAAATTTTCTTTTATCAGTGATCATTTAATGTTAGGTATTTTTTTCCCAATGGAGAAAACACTTTATTAGATATGCTCTATCCATAGTGATGTGCGGGGATGTTTTGAGAATATGTTGGAAAAGTAAGTTTCAATTTCTTAAAAGTTATATATATTATAATTAATTTTAAATTTATCCTATTCGTATTATTTTCTAACTAGGGATGGGTCTACTTTTGAAAAAACACAAATAAAAGGAGTTCCAAGATAAAATATGTAAAAGTAAAGGTAAATATACATTTATAATTTGTACTTTTTGATGTAATAAATAAGAATAATTTTTTGAATTTAAAATCATTTAAACAGAATTTTCATGAACAACAAGGCGTCATCAAATGCAGATATTATATGTTAAGATTTACGTATGAAATAATTACAACTAGAACACTTGTGAACTTTGACCTATAATATTTCCTTTTAAACTTTTCCATAATATTCCATTTGATTTATTCATTATAAATTTTAACTAATATCCTTTTAATTTGAAGCTATTTGATGACTCTCAACCCTATAGTGCTGAAGAGGTCAAATACTTACAAGTGGAATGATCAAATTATTTTAAAGGTTTGATTGGATTTTAGTTTTCTTGTAGTGTAAAATGTAATTTTGAATATTGTCATTATAATTGTGTATTTGGTAGTCTTTTTGGTTGGATTTAGTTTTTTTTCTAGTTGACATTGAAAGTTTTGAATGTTATATATGTGAATGTTTAATTTTTCTTGGCTTATTGTTTTGGTCTAGTTATGAAGATTTTTTTGGTATGGATTTAGGTATGGGGGGGGGGGTCCAGGGGATGGGGGGGGGGGGTTCTAGTGGTGTGAGAGGGCTATCCAGGGGGGGGGGGTGTACAGGGCATCCATGGGGGTGGGAGGGTGTCCAGGAGGGTGATAGGGCTGTCTAGGGGGGTGGGGGCTGTCCTGGAGGGTAGGGGGTGGGGGCTGTCCAGGGGGTGTCCAGGGGTGGGGGGAGGAATCCAGGGGTGTGGGAGGCTTCTCCAGTGGGGTGGGGGAGTCCAGGGTGTCCATGGGGGTTGGAGGGTGTCTAGGAGGGTGGGAGGGCTGTCTAGGGGGTGGGGGTTATCCAGGAGTGGGGGGGTGTGGTGTTGTACAGGGGTGTAGGGGGTGTCCAGTGGGGTGGGGGAGGGGGGGGGGGAGGGGTACCAAGGGTGTGAAAGGGATGTCCAGTGGGGTGTGGTGTCTAGGGTGTCCACGGTGTGGGAGGGTGCCCAGGAGGGTGGGAGGGCTGTTCCAGGGGGGGTGGGGGCTGTCCAGGAGGGTGGGGTGGGTGGGGGGGGGGTGTCAAGGGGTGGGGGGGGGGGGTGTCTAGTTGGGTGGGGGTTTCTAGGGGTTTGGGAGGGATGTCCAATGGGGGGGGGGGTTGTCTAGGGTGTCCATTAGGGTGGGAGGGTGTTCAGGAGGGTGGGAGGGATGTCCAGGGGTGGGGGCTGTCCAGGAGGGTGGTGGAGGGTTACAAGGGTGTGGGAGGGCCATCTAGTGGGGGTGGGGGTGTCTAGGGTGTCCATGGGGATGAGAGGTCTCTTCAAGGGGGTGGGGGATGTCCCAGAGGGGGGCGGGGTATATAGGGTTGTGTGTGTGTGTGAGGGGGGTGTGATGTGTGGGGGGGGGGGGGTTTCCAGGGGTGTGGGAGGGCTGTACAGCGGGGTGGGGTGGGGGGTGTCCATGGGGGTGGGAGGGTGTCCAGGAGGGTGGGAGGGTTGTCCAGGGGGTGGGGGGCTGTCCAGGAGGGTGGGGGGGGGGGGGGGGGTTCCAGGGGTGTGAGAGGGCTGTATAGTGGGTGTGGGGGGGGGGGTGTCAAGTGTGTCCATGGGGGTGGGAGGGTGTCCAGGAGGGAATGTGAGGGCTGTCTTAGAGGGTGGGGGGGAGGAGGGTGTTCAGTGGGTGTCTAGGCCTGTGGGGGGTGTCCAGTGGGGGGGGGGGATGATTCAGGGGTTTGAGAGGGGTTTCTAGGGGTGTGGGGGGTGTCCAGGGTGTCCCATGGGGGTGGGAGGGTGTCCAAGAGGGTGGGAGGGGCTATTAGGGGGTGGGGGGCTGAGGAGGGGGGGTTGTCTAGGGGTGGGGGGATGTACAGGGGTTGTCTAGGGGGTGGGGGGCTGTCTAGGGGTTGGGAGGTCGGGGGGGGGGGGTCCAGGTGTGGGGGGGGGGAGAGGGGTGGTGGGGGTGTCCAGGGGGGTTTCAGGGGTGTGGGAGGGCTGTCCAATGGGGGGGTGTCCATGGGGGTGGGATGATGTCCAGTAAGTTGGGAGGGCTGTCCATGGGTGGTGGGGGCCTTCTAAGAGGGTGGGGGGGGGGGGGTGTTTAGTGGGGTGGGGTGGGGGTGGGTTTTAGGGGTGTGGGAGGGATTCCCAATGGGGGTGGGGTGTCTAGGGTGTACATGGGGGTGGGAGGGTGGGGGTGTTTAGTGGGGTGGGGTGGGGGTGGGGTTTCAGGGGTGTGGGAGGGATTCCCAATGAGGTGGGGTGTCCTAGGGTGTACATAGGGGTGGGAGGGTGGCTAAGAGGGATGTCCAAGGGGTTGGGGATGATCAAGAGGGTGGGGTGGGGATCTAGGGGGGTGTCCAGGGGGTGGGGTTGTCTAGTGGGGGGGAGGGGGTTATAGTGGGGTGGGAGGGTGTCCAGGGGGGTTGTCCGGGTGGGGGGGGGGGTTATTGGGGGTGAGAGGGTGTCCGGGGGTGGGGGGCTCTCCAGGGGTGGGGCTATCCAGTGGGGTGGGGGTGTCCGAGGGTTTTATGTTTTTTAGTTGACATTGTAAGTTTTGAATGTTATGTATGTGAATGTTGAATTTTTCTTTGGTTCTTCTATTTTGGTCTAGTTTTGATGTTTTATGGTATGCATTCTAGTGTGGTTTTGGTTTGGTTTTGTATGTTTTCTACTTGTTTCAGGTCTTCTTTAGTAGGGCATAGTAGTGGTTGAACAGTTTTATTAAAAAAAAATTTTGTTTTTACGTTGGTTATTTTATAACAGATGAAAAAAATGCATTGGAATGTGTTTTAACGTTGGTTATTTGAAAACTGACGTAACAAATGCATGAGAATGGGTTTTTATATCAGTAATTTTATAACTGATGTAATAAATGGAATAGATATAGTTTTTTACATCAATTATAAAATAAACTGACATAGTATATATGTTTTCACGTTGGTTATTATTTAACTGACTTAACAAAAATGCTTGGAACACTGGTTTTTCACGTCAGTTATTTTCATAACTGACATGATAAATGCTTTCGGAGACCTAGTTTATTATGTCTGTTATGTAATAAATGACATAATAAAGCATATAACACGTAAGTTATTAAAAACTGATGTAATAAATCATGTCTCGAAGAGTTTTCCATGTTGGTTTTTGAGGAACTGACGTGAAAAATTCTTCGGATTTTGGGTTTTTATGTAGGTTTTAAAATAACTGACGTAAAAAACAATGTTTATAACATCTCCTATAATAACGTTGGACAAAAGACAACGTTTAAAAAAAATAACCACCTTAAAAAACGTTTTCTTCACTAGTGGTATATATCTGTAGTTATAGATCTTTGTATGAATATATAATATTTTCTAAAAATCCCATCATAATTAAACATTAAGCTCCATTATTGACTATATGTTCATATTGTGAATGAAGTTATTGACAAGAATAATACAGTGTTGTTTCTCAAAAATTTTATTTCTTCTATATCACGCATGGTGTGTGATTTATAAGGCATTGATTGGCATGTAATTGCCTTTTGTCTTGGTAAAATCATGACATGAATAAAATTTAGAGCATAAATCCACTCACGGTAGCCATAAATAATGTAAGACTCTTCATTTTATAGTATAGAAAGGAGTAACTTTTTTCAGTGAATTTTTTCATCACAATTTCTTCAAAAATTTTCAATTTCTAAGTTTGCTGATAAGATTCACACCATGAACATGAAGCCACACCATGAATTCTTGAGCTCTCCTCCATGGTGTAAAATTTTCACATTCAAGTTCACATCATGAGGATCTTCTCACATCGCGAATATTATTTACAACATGAATCTTCATTTTACATTGTTGTAAGATATGTTTCCAACCCAATTCTCCAGTTCCAAGCCACGAAATAATCTCATGGACATCATACATCATAGAAGTACTTCTCATGATGAATTAATTTTCTGTTTATCTCATTTTTATCATTTTCAATCAATCATTATATCCCATAGATGAACAAATCATTAGGAAATCTAGGAAAGAACGAAAAATTTAAATCATAAAAAGTTATATATTTTAATATAGAAAGGAATACATGAAATGTAATTATCACGTCCCTCCACACTTGAATTCATACTTTTCCTCATGGAAGAAATCTCAAAATAAATCAAAGTGTACTCGTTCTGCAATAATTTAAATGAAATGTTAATAGAATCAATTTATAAAATGGGAATTAATGTTTGATCATCACATAGGAAAATTTCATCAACTTCTCACTTTTAAATGAAATAAGTCAACCATGTATTTTTCTTATCCCCTTTTAAATTAAACCACACCTCTTCATTTTTCTATTTTTATTTTTTAATTCATTATTAATATGAATACCACTTTCAATCTACCTCACATTAAATCCTTTTTCACTTATCACTCATGGTAATAAATTTTAATTTATTTGGGATTATACCTCATGTTCATGTCATTTAACATATTTCTGTAATGCATCTATCATCTCCACCGCATAGAGATAGAGATCAAAATTAATCACGGGACTTTGAGTTAAGGTTCAAATGTCTCTATGGCTTATGGTAGGAGGGTAATGAATAAAAGTTAGCTCCAAATAAGGTATAATCTAAATAATAACTTATGATATCAAAAGGTAAGCTGGATGAAATACTCTATAATGATGAGTATGACATCTCCCCATCCCCAAAGATAATAGTGGGAACTTGAAAAAAGTGAGAACAGTTAATGAAACTACTATATTTTTTTGTTATATATATTTTTTATTTTTTTTTAAAGTTGTGCTTAAGAAAAATCCCACATCGTTCACTTAACCATATACAATCAAAAGATCATTGTTCTGAAAAATGGTGATTTTTTATCCTCCCATGGCAGAAACCATTTTTTTAATTTTTTTATCACAAGAGAGGAGAATAATAAATAACATTGAATTATAAAAGGGTATTTCCTAAAATCATAAGAAAAATCCCCAAAAAATCTCCTCATTGATTATATACCCATCCACCATGTAAAACCTCTCCCTCACACTTATTCTTTTGAAAATCATTCATACAATGAGAATAGAGCATGAAGGGATATAATAGGCTTTAAATATGTCTCTTTTACTACTAAGGACATTCATAAATTTTATGGAAAAATTAGGATTCAATGTTAAGGTGGGTTCAAGGATAAAGGTTTTAAATTATAAAATACCTCAATCTTATTAAAGTGTTTTTTTTCAATCATAAATTTGATTGATACCAAGAAATTTCTCTAAGAAAACATCCTCGAAGTCCTCTAAAGAAATATACTATAGAAATAATGGGAAGTATTTGTTTTTAAATCCACTTGATAATAAGGAAATATGGTTGGGACAATTACTTAGGTCAATGCATATGAATAATAAAATCAACTGACACAAATATCATAAATTCAAGGAAGTCCAAATATCATAAAAATTACATTTATAAAAATCAAGAAATTCCCATAAATTATGATTTGTTAAATCGGAATCTCCTTGTTTTCTCTACTTAATTATTCATTTTTATCATTAAAATTTATTGATAAAGAAATTTAAAAACATGACATGATAATCGTTATAAATAGTTTGTGTCTCCTAGATCAATTATTAAAGTAGAAACTATTTTAGGGGAATATGATTCTATTTAAAATTATAATTCTGAAATAATACAGAGAACATAAATGAAAAATATAGAATTGAAATTTTTATTAACCTTTCAATTAAGCTTTAGTATTGGGCTATAAAGGTTCCTTTTTTCTTGGTTCATGATGTGAATAATCATCTAATGACATGAAATGTTCCCACTGCTTCTTTTCATGCTCCCTACTGGTGTCTTGATAGTCCTAAAAAAATATAACACACAAGTGAAGGTACATTTCATTTTTCAATGAAATAAGGGAGTGTGATAATTCTATAAAATAAAAAAATAAAAAATCCTAAAAACTAGGGTTACCTCATGGATGAACTTTTTTTTAACATTGTCAGCTTGATCTTATCTTCTTAAGGTTATGTGACGGATGATTGAAAAGATATACCAATTCAGGGTCTAAAAATGCTCTTGGTTGTGCTCTATCCATGTATATTCCCATTTTACTGCTTTTTAAAACAACTTCATTATTATTTTGATTAAAATATTCTCAACCTCCCTCAAGGCTATCCACCAATGATTTTTAGACATGAAAATCCAAGATTCAGCTCATGCACTATACAAATCTACTAAAATTATTTTAATTGTTAGTAAAATTGATGTATCTCCATTTTTGGCGATCATATTTATGACATTTACACTTATTTTATCTTTTACTATTTCCCCATCATTAATAATTGTACTCACCACTTGACGATCTTCTAAAATAGAAAAATATTAAACATAATACTTTTCATCTTTATTAAAACCAGTATCCTTCATGTCATAGTTCTTCATTACTTGGTGCATATTGAAACTGAATTGTTCACTTCCCATTCAGACAAAAATCACCACTTTACATATTAACAATATCTATTCTGGTCGGAAAAAATAGTCTTCTAAGAATCAAAGGTGTCTTCTCGTCTTCCATAATAAGTATCAAAAATTCATTGAGAAAGATGAACTTATCAACTTTAATACGCATAACTTAAATAAATCCTTAGGAAAATTTCATTGTTAAATCTATTAATTGAATTTAAACTCTTGTGGGATTTATTACATCTATTACTAGGATTTTGAAGGTGGTGTATGAAATGATATTAACTGTCACACAAAAATTACAAAAATTACATAAATATTTTAAATTTTTTTAGAACTAATGTAAATAGGAATTGAGAAACTACCAAAGTATTTTTTCTTTTTGGTAAAGTCCTTTGACACCACAACAAAACATTATTTTATGATTTATATTATTCTGATATCTTCTAAATTTCTTTTTTTTGTTACCAGCTATTTCATGAACTTTGCGTATGCTATAATATTTGGAATATATTTTAAAAAAGGAATGTTAATTTTCAATTTTTTAAATTATTCAAGAATATTACCTCTTTTTACTTCAAGATTATCATTCTTTACCCTCTATAGAAATGTAATAAGTGTATTGTACGATGGTAGAGGTTCTTACCATGCTTTTGATGATTTAGTTTTATCCTTTTTATTCTTTTCCATCTCTTTAAATTTCTCTTCATCTTGTTGTTCTTGTTGTATTCTACTGGGTCAAGTTTGTCTTCATTGAATTTTACACTTCTTAAGGTTATAAATTTCAGATCTCCTCATGGGTGAACTTCTATATTTCCTAGTAAAACTCCTATCATACTCTCTCTCAGACACTTAGTGATTTGACCAACTTGAATCACCATATTTCACAATATATCATTTTAGTTCCCTAGTTATTTCTTTATTTATTTTATTATATCACTAGTTTTGTTCATAAATGTGGACAATGTCACTTCTATTATCATGTATATTTTTATTTAAAAATGTAGTAAAACAAATTACAGACCGGATAAGGGGGATTTTTTATATTATAATCAATATAATTTTCATCATCAGTATACACATCTTTGGTATTACAGATATCCATCATCGCATCCATCTTCATAGTCATGGATTTCATTTAGGGAACCATTTAAATTTAGTCCACTATGTTCAACCCATGACATAGGGTGGTTTCTAACCACCACATAAATATATTTATGTCCATTTTATTCAAAAGGATTTAACTTTTTTAAAAGACTTCCTCATTAGTGATCTTCTCACTACAAAATCAATGATCGAATCATTTTCTTGCGATAGACACTCATAAAAAGTTTTAATTAGTATCCAAATTTCAAAACCATAATGAGGGAATTTATGAGTAAAATATTTAAATATTTTACAAGAACTTTAAAGGTACTCGTCATCAAATTGATTAATATTTCAAATCTCTACACCAATATTCATATATTTTGATGGTGGGAATAACCGAGTTAGAAATTTTATCACTAAATCATTATATATAGTGAAATAATGAGTTGGAAGGTTTTAAATCAGTTCTTTATATTTATGAATCAATGAAAATATTAATAGGCTTAATATTACTACATCATTCGAGATATTATTAAATTCAAAAGTATCATACAGTTCAAGAATTTTTTTTTGATCATTTGGACCCTCTTGTGGAAGCCCATAAAAAAGGATCAAATTTGAAATCATTTGGATAATGGATGTATTTATGTTAAATTGAAGTGTTATGGTAGGAGGTACCAGAATAGGATGAATTCCCAAGACTGAGGGTCTTCTTTATTCCATGATCATGTATATTTATTGTGGTCTTCAAGGTGATTCTCCAGACATGACGTATTTCTCTTATTCTATCATAACTCATTTCATGTATTTATTCTTCTTGTGAATCATCTTCTCTAAATTTGGATTGTATTTGGGATGATCCTATTTCTCTTTACCACAAATGGATTATTTTTACATATGATTATCACCTGAAACTACAACATGACACAACCAAGTATAAAATAGTGAATTAAATGAAAAACAATCCCTAATATTCCTAATTAATTAAAGAATTATAGGATACCTTCCCCGAAAAAGACACCAAAATTTTGACATCTCACAAGGACTTGTTAATTTCCTACAATTATACATAAAATTTAATAATTTATAAAACTAAAACAGTTTAACTTAAAAATGAAATAATTGTAAAGTTCGAGTGTCGAACCCACAAGGATGGTTATAAATTCTTAAGATGAACTTAGGAATTTTAAAAAGTCATTGAATTTTTTTTATAAAGAGAGGTAATAAAGAATGAAAATTGAATTTGAAATAAGATGGAGAATAAATCCATGTTTAGTTATTTTTATATTTTTATGCTAGTGATATGAAGAATTATATGCGTATTCATATCTATTGTCAGAATTGGGTCTTAGTGATCCTTGGTATGGGTGCTCTTCACTAGTCGAATGATCTCACCATTCCAATGGTTAATTAATTGGTTTGATTATGAAACTAGGTGACCCAAAAAATAATTTAAACATAATCACTCAATATTTAATAATGTTTAAAAGAAAACTTGGGTGGTTAGTTTATGCATTAAAATGGAACACCCAAAATCAAAACACAATGGTCATGCAGTGAAAAAAGATATATTTTTATAATTATTAAAAAAGACTGAAAAAAAACAAACCTAAATCAAAATAGAAAATAATACGAAATAAAAACTCCCCTTAGAATCATATTACTTGAAAAAAATAAACTACCCCCTCATATTAATCAAGAGGGGGAATGGCGACATGGTTACCCAAAGAAGAAGAATGATAGTGGTAGTAGGGATCCTAATTGGTGTGCTCCCATTTTCTGGCCATCTTATGTTTTCTATTGTATGTATATCTCTATAGTGATAGTGCTTCAACTGAATATATAGGATTTTCCAAAAATATCCTTGTATATGCACATTAAACTCTAATGTTGACTATAGGTTCACATCATGAATGGAGTTCATTATTTTAATGGCGTGACATCATTTCTCTGAAATCTTATTTCTTCTATAACACACATGGTGAATAATTTACAAGTCATGAATCAACATTAATTTGTCTTATGTATCAGATAACACATGAAATGAATGTAATTTAGAGTTTGAATACATTTTTTTTCACACTTAAATAAGTCACAAGTCTTTATTTTACAACATCAAATGGAGAAGCTTTTTCAGGTATAAATTTTAATCAAGTTTCATAAAAATATGAAATTTCTAGGTTTGAAAAACATGATTCTTGACATGAATATGTAGTCCAATTTTAATTTATCTATATCTACTCCCATTAGTGTTTTTTGACACTCATATTCCATTTAAAAGTTTCTTTCACAATGTGAGTACTATTTATAACATAAATCTTCATTTTCTAGCACCATAAGCTCTATTTTAGCCCGATTATTCAGTTTTGAGCCCCCAAATCAACTCACCGACATAATACATCATGGAAAGAACTATAATGATTTAAATATAATTCCATTTAGATCAGTTTTCTAATTTTCTATCAATCAGTGCATCCATCCATAGATTAAAAAATCATTAGTCATTCAGGAAAGAATTAAAATTTTAAATCACAAATGTAATGTATTCTAATATAAAAAATGTATGCATGAAATGTAAGTATCATGGTATAATTTTCCACATCAGTTGATGTAACATCTTCGAAATTAATGTTTTATATATTTTTTATTTAAGAGTGCATTTTTAGGTTCTAATGGAATCAAGAATCATTCTGGGAGTTTTTTAGTAAAACCTAGAATGATTGCAGCACATAGGGAACCTTTACGGTGTAAATTTGTATTTTATGTTATAAATGGGTTGTGAGGCTCAATATTTGAAAATAGTTTGTGTAATAAGTCTATTTATGTCATAAATCCATTTTTTACACCATAAATATAAGAGATGAGATTTTTTTAACCCGACACAAAGTTTTTTTCAACATAAATGTTTTGTAGGGATTTTACACCACAAATCCCTAATTTATGACATATACCCTTAATGAACTACAGGTGTTTTCATACTAAAATCCTAAATCCAAATTAATTTTCTCTTGATATTACCTTACTTGATCCCTAGGCTATTCTAGGTGTTTTTGGGTGCCTCTTCCCCATTTCTTCATTTGACACATGAACTCCATGGTAGTTGTGTTGTGTTTCTCTGGGTAAGATAAATTTTAACTTCTTCATTACGTTTGGTTGTGGAGGTGATATTGGACCTAATTTATATAATTCATTGATCATGTATTGATTTCCATGTGATTCTTCTAGATCCTTCATGTGATATTGTTCCATGTTTAGTCCTTGATTTGGTTGGGGTGAAACATGTATAGTTCTCAAGGTATGGGGTGATCTAACACCTCCATCGACCATTTATTTTATGTAATTAGACTTTAAGATGAGGGAATCAATTATAGGTACTTAATTTTCATTTTTTTGTAATGAAACTGATTTTTCCATGTATTAGTATAGAACATTATTTGGATTATTTTTTGGAGTTAGGTGCTGAGACAACATGATATTCCGAGGCCTGGTGAACCTGAAATTGTTGTTTGAAAATATTTAAATATATTAATATCACATGCATACAATTTTATCTAAAAAGTGTAATAACACATAAATAGAGTCATGTATCAGAAATTCGATACCACCTTTGAGTTTATAATTTGGGTTTTACCCTTGGTGTGACATAATCATTTTTGTCATCAGGCGTTGGGCTTGAGAGCCTTTGTAGGAAAATAATTAAAAAAATTTAACTATATTTATGTAATTATTTAATTAAAACACATAAACCTAATAATATATTATAAATATGTTTTTATGGTCATTTTTATACTTAGTCACATAACCCTGAAAATTGAGAGAGATCATTGGAGGAGATCTTGGTGGATGACATCAGATCAGATATAGATCGAGGATAGTTGCACAATTCGAGTTTGAGCATTTCGCCAATGACGAAAATTCATAACCATTATTCATCAAAAATCAATAAAAACACTAGGTAGCATGTTTTATTAATGTTATTCTATCCAATTCCTTTATCTATATTTAATGTGGATTGTAACATTTTGATGTTTTTAGGAAATATTTTCTTTACATAATTTTAATTCTACATTCGCTTGAATTGCAATAAATTCTGAGTTTAAACAAAATTGTGAGAAACTATTAGTATACAATTACCATTATATAATATCCATTAAGTTATAAGGAATATATATAAATAACTTATGAAAATGTATGGTGAATTCATTGACTACGAATTATTTATGGAACATATAAACAAATTAAATATAAGGGAAGTATTTGTATTTTGTATTAATAAATTAAGTGAATTAAAATTAGTATATGAAATTAATGAAATATATTTGATTTATATTTAATAAAATATGTTTTATATTCATCCAATATGTACTTTAGTCATTGGATATGAATAAACCATATTTTATGTATAAAAAAATATATTTTTAAAAAGGGTAATTTTACCGCCTTTTAATGGGGATCTCATTTTAAATTAAAATTTTGACACATTAATAATTTTTATATGACTACATAAACATATTATTTGGAAATGGGATATAAAAATTTACTTCGGATTAATTTTTTATATTTTCTCGACAACTTTCATGTTTTGATGAATAATAAATTTTTTCTAAATTTGAATAGATTTTTTTTCATCGGAATAATTTATATGTTTTAATTATATTTTTCAATGGTTTTAAAGTATAAGTAGATTTTATTTTTATAAATTAATATAATTTATTTCATTGGTAGTAAATTTATATTGAATTTATATGTAAAATCATTTCTATCTTTTGTAAATGTTTTAACTTTTAAAACACGTTTTCTCATTCCAACAATGTGATTAATTTTAACCTAATTGCTGAAAATTTTGTGTTTTGAATTTTTAAAAATGGATTCCATATTTGGAATCATTAGTTACAAATTATGTAAATACCTTCTGTTTAGTTTTGGGCCTTATGAATAGTAACTTCAGAAATATTTATTAATAAGGTAAAAGGGTAAATCGAGTAATTAAGGGTAAAAATGAAATTATAAAATTATCCTTAAACTTTTCCTAATATAATTGGATGAGTGTTTTTTAATTAAATAGTCATTTGGTCAAAATGATATCTTTTGGAAGCCAATTGGATGAGATTAGGACATTTAATTTATTTTATTTAAAGGAAAGTTAAATATGTCTTACTCAAAATTTTATAACTATATCATTTTTAATATAAGGTTATAAAAAATATAAATTTGATTATAAATACTCATTTTAAATATAAAATGTTTTTCTTTATCATAGAAATTTATTTGTGATTTTTAGGAAATAAATAGTTACCTTAAATGTTTATACATTGACGATGCAAAAATTATTTAATTGATAAGAAATCGATAAAATATTTTTTTATTAAAAATATATTAACCATTAAAAAAATAAAAACACTTGATAAAATCTTATTGGTTGAGTATATCTCGACCATAATCATCTCAAAGTAGAGTTATTAACCATTTTGAACCATATGAAATGATTATGACACTTATAATATTTTATTTAAAGTGATGTAAAAGTCACCACTTTCATGTTTTAATAAGTATAATATTTTTTAATATAGAATTTTACATAATATATATTCAAATATAAGTATTAATCTAAAATCTATAGGATTTAAATTCATCATAGTATTTTTGTTTTAATTTTTTATTCAAAAAATAAGTATATTTAATAATTATACAGAACCGATGTAGTAATTATTTAATTAATAGAGATAAAAATAAATGTTATTAAAAATTTTAAAATAAACATAATTTTGTGTAATTAATATATAAAACAAATTTTAAATATTACCTTAACCTATTAATAATATAATAATTTTTTTTTTCAAATTTATCATTTTATCTTTATATTTTTAATAATCAACAAATTGAATAGTGTCAAAATTGTTACTATTGATTGTTCATCAAAATAATGTATTATTAAATAATTTAAAAATCATAATTTTTTTTTAAAATATATAATAGTTATGATATGGTCTAAAATGTTCTAAAGTATTTATTTATTTTATAATTGACATTAGATAAGTAAATATTTCACCTTTTTAATATTGAAATATTTGTTACCTTAGTTAAATTTAAATTGAATAACTCAGTGTTAATTAAAAGGAAATTTATTAAATTGATAGAAAAACTTGTTTAAATTTGTTTTTTTATGAGATTAAAATCTTATCACATATCATATTTTAAAATATGATATTTTGGAGGTTTTTGGATGTTGTTTTATTTTATTATAAATTGATATTTTTAGAGATTCCAAAAGTGACCCTCACCTCTGTTATAAAAGAGCACCTCCTCCATCATTTTTTCAAAAATAATTGAGCCTTCAAGTTCAGATATCCCATGAACGTTTCCATTATAAACTTCCATAGTGATATTCTAGAGGTTTTGATCTTCTTCATATACTAACTCAGGTGCTTTAATAGTAAATTTAGAGGGAGCATGCTGAAGAAGAGGTAATCTCCTCTACTTATTCTTTCAAACTTACTTCTTCTTCTACTTACTCATCATGAGTTTTTTCCATTATAATGGAATAACTCTAGTATAACATAAAAATTGATACTTTTTTATGATTATGTAAGAACCATATTCCATCTTCTATCCATCCTATGAAAAACGTGATTACCACGTGTGCGTATGTACGACTTACCATCTCCACGTCGTGGTGTAATATGTTTTTCAACACCACCTTAATTGGATGGGTATAATAATAGAAATAATAACTATATACGATTATTATAACATTATATGAATTCTGGATCGAAATAAATACCATCCACTTTTATATTGTTTCACAATTATGGGAATGATATCGTCACTCGTGTGTACGTACAACCTGCCGTCACCACGATGATATGTGATTCATTATACATTATATCCATTAAAGAATGATTATATAAATGTATGGAATGAATAGATATGATATGTTATATGTTAATATCATTTTTTAATGATATAAATATGTCTTAATAAGGAGAACTTGAACTTATTTGACAAAACAAGAAAAATAAAATGAAAGAGGTAATACCAAGATAATGAGTAATAATGAAATGTTATTAACAAACGGATGAAAATATGATTATATACGATATCATAAAAATTAATATGATTCTAAAATAAGTCTATGAAAATATTTAAATCATTATATAGGAGGTTTAGATACAGAAAAAGTATATCATACCTAAGGTAAGGGATAATTTTTCAATCTCATTATTAACTGATATTTTTTTAATGTAAGTATTTAATGGGATATATTTATAATCAATTTCCACATTTCCTAAATATGTATTCTAAAATATAATTTCTAATATTTTAAAATTTTTTAAAGTCAATTTTACCCATTGGTGAATTTTTATTAAATAGTATTAATGGAATCTTTTTCTTTTTTCTATACAAGGAACTTTTTGACTTATTAAACAAAAGTATGAGAAGAATGTTTTCTTATAACTTATACGACATCAATGTATTTTTAGAATTTCATAATGCCTTATTTAAAAGACAATTATTTTATAATATTTAAAGGTTATTTTCAAAGAAATTCCTTTATTTTAAAATTGCATGGAATTTAAAAAAAAGAAAACATTTTTGAATAAGAAAGGATATTTTACTCAAGAATAAATTTCAAGTGTTCTATGAAAAAAATTTCCTTCTAAGATGGAGATATTTAATAGGGTTATGTTTGAATTATAATATCCCTATTATTAATTTGGTTTGATTATATTTATGATGGAATTATATTTATGAAATTCATCTATTTTACATGTACTATGTTATGATGGAATGATGTTTAAGAAACCCATTTTATTCCTTGGATTATGCTATGATGAATGATTTATGTTTTTGTGGAACACATAAGAATTATTTCATTCTGAGGTGGGTGTGACCTATATCTCCCTCTAATTATTTGGGTAAAGATTGATATGTCATTAGATATACATGTCTAGAATGGGAAATCAGCTCAGTTCAGTAATTTACGACCAGAAGAGAAAGTAAAATCAATCCAGTAATACAAGGATGGAATGAAGAGTGAACTCAGTTCAGTAATGGACTTTGTCTTCAATGATGGTCTTCGAAATGATACATTACTAATATGAAATTATTTTATATGATTATATGTTGGGTAAAAATTCCATGTCCTATGTTATGACTATCGGTAATATGTTCATTTTTCTTTATGAACTTTTATGATTTATCCCATGACATGATATCATGATCTTTCATTATCAAGATAACATTTTCAAATGTTATTTTCTTTTATCTTATGATTATTATATGATTAATATCTCCCTTGTTTAACCTTTTTGAGTACCTGAGCTCACCCATTCTTATGTTTTTTCCCTAGTTCATAAAGAAGGGTATTAAGAAAGATTTAAAAAAGGGGTCTAGTTATGAATTAATAAGTGGGAGACAATCTAGATTTCTTATGAACCCATTGTTTATGTTTATAATTTTCTAAATTCACTAAACCTATATGGTCCTGGAATAATTTTTTTATGTTTTATAATGAATATTCTTAAATTTTTTAGTAATTAAAATTTATGTAATGTATAGGTCGTTAGAGTTGGTATCAGTGAAAAGGTATAGTTAACATTTTGAAAATAGGATGAGAAAACCTTAGGGGGAACCCTAAGGATATGTCAAAGTATAGGTTACAATCCTAGTGTTTTAGAAATGTTCATGAATATCCTAGGAAAAAACATAAAGTGTCCTAAATTGGTTTTTTTTCATCATGTGGCTTTCCCATTATGATTAGTATTTCTATCACTACACTTCTTGGTTTTAGTCAATGGATGGAACCCAAAGGAACCACATTAATTCTGGATGTGAGAGGAAATTCAGTGATTTTATTCTAGAGTAACTAAATTTTATAGGACTTGGCATGAAAAATATTATCTCTATTCTGAAACACCTTTCTCAAGCTATTAATCATGTATGACTTCCAAATGAGTAAAGGAGGGAACAACATTTTGTTGAGTCCTTCATGAGCCAGCGTCCACCTTTTTTCACTGGGTCTTCTGATCCACTAATGGATGAATAATGGATGAGCACCACTGAAAATATATTTTTAGTTTTCCAATGTCCAGAGCATGATAATTTCATCTTAGAAGTTTATTGTTTGGAAGGTGAAGTTTATCAATGGTGTAATCTTATCAAGAATACAAGGAAAAGAGATAAAATTGAATCTATGAAGGGGGATGAGTTCAAGAACTTACATTTCAATAATTAATTACCACATATTCTTTCAAAAAATATAGAGTAGTTCCTTGAGATTAAGAAAAATAACTATGAATCCATTTGTACCTACAAATAAAATTTCACAAGACATGAAAGCTATGCTTCTGGAATTATTATCCATCCGGAGAGTAAAATTGATTAATTCTTTAGTGTCTTAAAACCATGTCTCCAAAGGGAATTATCTATAATGGACATCAATAGTTACCAAAAAATCATTTGAAGTGATCTCAAGGTTGAGATATAGATTTGATTGAGAAATCAATCATATGGGTTTTATAAGTAGATAAAATAGAATTCAAGGGAATATATAAACAACACACTGAAAATAAGATGAGTTTTTCCTTATGTTCAAAGCATGGAAAGAAACATGAAGGAAATTGTCTTAAAGGGACTATAAAATTTTTTAAGTATAGAAGATAATTTCATTATGAAATTTAATGATTAAGTGATGGAAAAAATGTCTAATGACGAAAATAGAGAAAAGGCTACACAGAATGCACCTCCCACACTAAAATTCTACAAGTGAAAGGAAATGGGGAATTATGCCAACTAATTCTCTAATCCAAGGGTTATTGACGATGATCAACATCAGTATTCTCATAAGAACAAATACAAAGGAATGTCACATGTGATTACTATTAGATACGTGGAGTACGATAATGAAGTGGTGAAAGGTACACTTACCATCCACTCTAAAGTATAAAATGTTTTATTTGATTCTCGATCCAACCAATCTTTTATTTATGAATAATTTTATAAGGGTATCAGTGTATTACCTCAACAATTAGATGTTGAGTTAGCTATGAAAAATTCTAATGGAATAATGGTCACATAAAAAGTTTATAATTCTTCTCTAGTTGAAGTTTTTGGGAAAGTGATTCCGACAAATCTTATAATCCTTCCTTTAGTGGAATTTGATGTGATTATTGGTATGGATTGTATTTCTTTATATGTAGCTCATATCAATTTCTAATTAGGGGATATGATATTTCATAGTCTGGATCAATTGATGATCATCAATTGATTAAAGGATGAATCTGACCTTCCACTGGAAGTTTTGTTTTCATATTATGGGTCTTGATTCCTATAAACGAAGGTTATCCTTCTCAAAGGGTTTGGGAGAAACTCACCATTAATAATAAAGCTATTATATGATAATTTTTTGGTGTATTTCAAAAAGAATTTCTAGGTCTTCCACTGAATCATAAATTTGAGTTTTTAATAGGACTCATACTGGGTGCTATACCTATTTCAAAGACACCTTATAGAATGTCCCCCATTAATTTATAGGATTTGAAGTAGCAACTCCAAGAGAATCTTAACAAGGGATTAATACACCCTAGTGTGTCACCTTGGGGTGCACCTATTCTGTTTGATATGAAGAAAGATGGATCAATGAGACTCTGAATTGATTATCGAGAACTTTACAAGATCACTATCAAGAAAAAATATCCTCTTCCCTGCATTGATGAATTATTTGAACAACTATAAAGATATGAATACTTTTCCAATATTTATCTTTGTTCAGGATGTCATAAATTAAGGGTTAAGAAGGAGGATATACCAAAGACGCCATTCGATACAAGGTATGTACACTATGAATTTATCGTGACGCCTTTTCGTCTTACTAATGCCCCCATTACCTTCATGGATCTAATCAATATAGTCTTTAGAGACTATATTGATTAGTTTATGGTAGTATTTATAGATTATATTCTTGTAAACTTGATGATAAATAATGAGTATGAATATCATTTCATAATTTTACTAAATACCATGATAAAGGATAATATTTATGAAAAATTTACCAATTCTGAATTATAGATTAAAAAAGTTTCATTTTTGGGTCACATAATCTCAAGAGAGGGGATATTTATGGATTTAGCAAGAAAAGAAGTTATTAAATGTTTTCCTAGTACAACTACTATAACTGAGATCTGAAGTTTTCTTTGGTTTGGATAGACATTATAGATATTTTATGAAATATTTTTCTGGACTATCTTATCCACTCATCAAGTTGACTAGAAAAAGAGTTAAGTTTATATGGATAGGGGAATGTGAAGAGAATTTCAAAGAGTTAAAAAGAATTCTACCCAGTGCACCTATTCTCACACTACCTTCTAGTGTAGAAATGTTTCTGATCTACAATCATGCATCCAATAAGAGGATGTGATGTGTTATTATAAAATCAATATATTGATAGCTTCTGCCTCATGAGAATTGAAAATCCATGAAATTTGTTACCCAACTCATGATTTGGATTTAACTGTGTTAATATTTTCATTAAAGATATGAATTTATTTTATTTATGGTGAAATGTGTGATATTTATACTGATCATAAAAGTTTAGAGTACATTTTCATACATAAGGAGTTACATATGCACCAAAGAAGATGTTTGGAGTTGACTAAATATTACCATTTCTCAATACATTACCAGCTTGGGAAAACGAACAAGGTGGAAGATGTTTTTAGTCAAAAGGACCATTCCAGCCTATCTATGATGAGGATAAAAAAGTTTCAATATTTATTGATTTATGAAGGATTGATCTTGAAATTGTAAATTATGGGGACAAATCTTATCTTTCTCAATTGAATGTTCAACCATCTATAGAAGTGAATATTTACAAGGTGCAGAAAGAAGATGTAGAGATACAAAAGATGGTATGAATTGTTCTTACATTCAACACTGACTATGATGGAAGAATAAGGTTCAGGAACTATGTTTTTATTCCTCCCATTCCAAAATTAAATAAGGATAAGTTGTATGAGGCTCATAGTTCTTCATTATCTATTCATCCTAGAAGAAAAAATATGCATAGGGACCTGAATGAGTATTTTTGGTGGGTTGACATGAAAAGAGATGTCTCTGAATACATATCTCGGTGTTGGGTTTGTTAGAATGATAAAGATAAGAGATAAAATCCGAAGGGGATGTTACAACCATTACACATAATAGAATATAAATGGGATAACATTACTATAGACTTTTGTCATCAGAATTACCAAAATATATAAATCCCATAATGTTATTTGGGTTATAGTTGAACACCTTACAAATTCGGCACACTTCATTTCTATTAAGAAAGATTTCTCTCTTGGACAGATTTCTAGGATATATATAAGGGAAGTGGTAAAATTTCTTGGAGTACCACTTTCCATTATATTAGATCAAGATTCAAGGTTTACCTCAATGTTATGGAGAAGTGTTCAGTAGTATGTGTATACAGAGTTATGTTTAAGTAATACTTATCATCCTTAGGCAGAAGGTCAGTCTGAGAGGACAATTAAAACTCTAGAATACATGTTGAGAGATTTCTTTATGTATTTCAAAGATGGTTGGGATCAATACCTACTTTTGGTGGAATATGATTACCATAATATCATTCACTCCACTATTCAAATGGGTCCTCATGAATCCCTCTATGGAAATAAGTGTAGAACTCCATCTTGTTGTGATGAAGTTGGGGAAAGAAAGCTATTAGGACACGATCTTATTGATGAAATAGTAGATAAGGTCAGATCTATTCAACAACACATTAGAGTAGCTCAAAGTCGAAAAAAAGTTATGCTGAAAACCGATGAATAGACATGGTGTTTGAAGTGTGTGATAAGTTGTTTTAAGGAATATCTCCCTAGAATAGAGTAATGATATTTGTAAAGAAAGGAAATATGAGCCCTAGGTATATCAGTCCTTTTGAAATTATTGATCATGTTGGGAAGGTAGATTATAGATTAGAACTTTCACAGAATCTCTATTAGGTTCATGATTTGTTCTATATATCTCTCTATAGAAAGTACATACATGATCCTTCACATGTTCTAAACTCAGAAGTCATACCGATTGAGCAATATCTTTCTTATGACGAAAAACTGATAGAGATTTTTTATCATATAGAAAAAGTTCTATGAAACAATACCACTTGCTTGGTTAATGTTTTATGATAGAACCAATAATTTAAGGAAGCCATGTGGGAACTTGTGGATGTGATTAGGCAGTGGTATCCTCATATTTTTGTTTCCAAGTGACTAATTTTGAGGGAGAAATTTAGTTGGGGGGGCATAGAATGTAACACCCAGATGTTTTTATAAGATATTTTCCTTAAATAATTTTAATTCTTCAATAGCATGTATTGTAATCAATCATGAGTTTAAATGAAACTGTGAGATTCCATTAGTATAAAATGACCATTATAAGCTAGTCGTTATGTTAGTGGTAATAAATATATCTATCTTAGGAAAATTTATGGTGAATTCATTGGCTACTAATTATTTATGAAAAATATAAACCAATTAAATGTAAAGGAAATATTTGTATTTGGTATTAATAAATTAAGTGAATTACACTTATTAAATGAAATTAATGAAATATATATGTTATATATTTAATAAAATATTTTTTATATTCATCCAATAGATATTTTAGTCACAGGATATGAATAAATCCTATTTTATGTATGAAAACCTATATTTTTCAAAAGGTTAATTTTACTGTATTTTAATGGAAAACCCATTTTAAATTAAAATTTTGAAACATTAATAATTTTTATATTATAACATAAAACTATTCTTTGGATTTAAGACATAAAAATTTACTTTTTATTAATTTAGGATATTTTCCTGACAACATTCAAGTTTAGATGAATAGTAAAAATTTACAAAATTTTTATTGTAATCAAATTTTTTCATAGAAATAAATTTTATTGATAAATTATATTATTTAATCGGTTTAATGGTTAAATAAATTATATTTTTATCAGATAATATAATGTAGGTCATTGGTAATAATTTTACATTGAATTTAGATGTAAAAATATATTAATCTACAACAATGATTTAACTTTTAAAACCCATTTCTCTTTTTGAAAATGAGATTTATTGTAAACCAATTAATAGAACATTAATATTTTTAATTTTGAAAAATGGATTCTATATTTTTAATCATTAGTTAAAAATTATGTAAATTACTTTCTTTTATTTTTGGGCATTATGAATAAAAACATAAGTAATTTTTATTAATACGATAAATGGTAAATAAAGTAATTAAAGGAAATAATAATATTATAAAATTATCATAACACTTGTCCTAATAAAATTTTAAGATATTGTTTATACCTAAATCATCCTTGGGTCTAAATGGTATCCTTTAGAAGCCACTTGGATGCGATTTGGACGTTTAATTTATTTTATTTAAAGAAAAGTTAAATATGTCTTACACCAAATTTTATAACTATATGATTTTTAATATAAGGCTATACATAAGATAAATTAGATTATAAATACTTATTTTAAATCTAAAATGTTTTTTTAAGATGGTAATTTATTTTTAATTTTTAGGAAATAAATATTTACCTTAAAGACTTATATGTTATTGATGCCCAAATTATTTAATTGACAAGAAATTAATAAAATATTTTTTTATTAAAATGATTGTAACCATCAAAAAAACAAAAGACAGTTGACCAAATATTATTAGTCGATAATATCTCAACCACAATCATCCAAGGGTTGATTTATTGACAATTTGGAGCCATATGAAAACAATTATGAAACTTATAATATTTTATTTAAAGTGATGTTAAAGTTGTCAAATTTATGTTTTAATAAACATAATATTTTTTTAATAAAGGATTTTCTAGATGATATATTAGACTATAAGTATTATTCTAAAATATAGAGGAATTATCATCATCATAATAATTTATTTTTAATTTTTATTCAAAAAATAAGTATATTAAATAATTACAAAAAACTGATGTAGTAATTATTTTATTAATAGAGATAATAAATAAATGTTATTATAAATATTAAATTAAATATAATTTGGGATATGTAATATAACCAAATAATTTTATATATGACCTTGACCTATTAAAATATAATAAAATATTTTTTTGAATTTAACTTGTTATCTTTATATTTTTAATAATCAATGAATTGAATAGTGTTAAAATTGACACTATTGATTATTTATCAAAATAATGTATTATTAAATCATTTAAAAATCATAAAACATTTCTAAAAATATTATATATTTATTATATGGTCTAAAATGTTCTAATGTATTTATTTATGGTCTAATTGACATCAAATAAGTAAACATTTCACCCTTTTAATATGGAAATATTTGTTTCCTTAGTTAAAATTAACAGAATAACTAAGTGTTAATTAAAATAATGAGGTTTAAATTTAACAAAAAACTTGTATAAAATTTATTGGTTGATTATATAAAAATATTATCTCATATCTGTTTTGAAACTAGGATATTTTTTAGGCTATTTTATGTGGTTTCATTTTATTATATATTAATATTTATCAAGATTCTAAAAGTGTCCCTCACCTCAATTATAAAAGGGTACCTCCTCAATAATTTATACAAAACTAATTGATACTTAAATAGTGGATATCCACTACCCTTTTCTATTCTAAACTTCTATTGTAACATTATGGAGGTTCTGATTTTCTCCCAAGACCAACTCTAGTGATTTAAAAGTAGATTTAGAGGGAGCACGTTGAAGAAGAGGTAATCTCCTCCATTGATTATTTCAAACTTATTTCCTCTTTTACTTTATATTAATTAGTTATTTCTATTATAATGTAATAAATATATAATCCATTAAATAATTAGATGCTATTATGAGTATGGAATAACCATATTCAATATTCTATCCATCCCATGAAAAAAAATCATCATGCATGCGTACGTACGAATTACCATATCCACACCATGGTGTAATATGTTTTTCACCACCACCTTACTTGGATGGGAATAATGATTAAAATAATAACTATATATGATTATTATAAATTTATATGAATTCTTGAATAAAATAAATTCCATCCAATTCTATACCATTTCATGATTATCATAATAATATCGTCGCTCGTGCGTATGTAAGGCCTACCATCTCCACGATGTGATGTGATTCATTATTTATGATATCAATTAAATCATGATTATATAATTATATAGAATGAATAAATATGATATATATCATGTTAGTATCATTTTTTAATGATATAACTATGACCTAATAAGGATAACCATAACTTATTTGATGCAACATGTATAAGAAAATGAAACAGTTAATAACCGAATAATGAGTACTAATGAAATATTATTAACAAACAGATAAAAAATATGATCATATATGATATCATAAAAAATAATATGATTCTGAAATAATTAAATGACATTATTTAAATCATTATATAGGAGGTTCAGATACATACAAATGATTTTGGGCCTATGGTAAGGGATAATTTCACAATTTCATTATTATATAAGATTGTTTATACATAAGTATTTTCTAAGATATATTTATCATCCATATCCATGATTCCTAAATATGTATTCCAAAAATATTATTTCTATTATTCTAAAATTCTTTAAAATAAATTTTACCCGTTGGTGAATTTATATTAAATGTTATGAAATGAATCTTTTTTCATTTTCGATATGAGTTACTTTTTGACTTATTCGACAAAAGTACGAGAAGAATGTTTTCTTTTAACTTATACGACGTGATTTTTTTATATTTTCATAACTCATTACTTCCATGAATATTTTTTTACAATATTTCATGGTTATTGTAAATGAAATTCTTTTATTTTAAAATTTAATGGCATTTTTCGAAATGAAAACGGTTTTTGAAGAAGAAAGTATATTTTCATCAAAAATAAATTTCAAGTGTTCTATCTAAATTATTTTCTATCTAAGATGAAATTATTTAATAGGGTAATGTTTCAAGTATACTATCTCTATTATTCTTATGGTTTGATTTGTTTTATTGTAGAATGCTATTTATGGAATCCATTAATTTTACATGGATTATGTTATGAAGGAATGATATTTAAGAAACACGTTTTATTCATTTGGTTATGACATGATGAATGATTTATGTTTTTATGGAACATGTAAGAATGATATCATTATGAGATGGATGTGACCTATATATCCCTCCAATGAATTTGGTAAATATTTATTTCTTTTGGGAGAGACAATTCTGGAATAGGAAATGATATTGGTTTAGTAATACAGGGCTGGAACAGAAAGTAAACCTGATTCAGTAATAAAAGGTTGGAATGAGGAGTGAACTCGGTTCAGAAATGGACTTTTCCTGCTATGATGGTCTTAGAAAATATCCTTCAATAATATGAAATGATTTTATATTCTTATGTATATACAAAAAATTATATGTATTATGTTATAACTTTTGGTAATATGTTCACTATTTCTTTATGAACTTTTATGATTTATCCCATGACATGATGTCATGATCTTTCATTAGTAGGATAAGATTTTTTTCAAATGTTATTTTCTTATGTATAATGATTATGATATTATTTATATCTCCATTGTTTACCCTTACTGATATTCTGAGATAAACCTTTCTTATATTGATTTTACCTAGGTCATGAAGAAGAGTATTAAGTAAGATATGTCAAAAATGGGTCTAGTTATGATGAAATAAATAGGATAAAATGTAGATGTCTTATAAACCAGTTGTTTATATTTTCCCAGTTTATAAAAACTCTAAACCTATATAATCTTTGAATGGTTTTGTTTTGTTTTTTAATCAATAATTCTCAATTTTTATGTAATATCTATTAATGTAAATTATGATCCATTTTTCATATCAATATCACGAACTAGAATTGATTCACTCATCAAAGATTGATTTATTTTTGGTTGATTAATTTGTTCATTTATGTTTATACTTCTTCATTAGTATTTTCTAGGATAATAGATTAGGGACGAAAATATACAACGGTGTAGGTTCATTCCATAGATTTATTTATTTTGGTTTTCTCCCCCATTTCTTTTCACATTCATTATTGGTATTATCTTTGGTCAATAGTTCCATTAATATCGAGTATATAATTGACGTGTGACCGTTTTTCACCACAAAAGATGAATGCAATAGGTGTATATTGAGATAGAGGGTGAGATAATGGTGTGGTGATGGAGGACTGTCAGAGGTGGACTAGATGGTACCAAGGATCACTATTCTTCCTGGATGATTCATGGTGGCAGAGTGGTGTAGCTACAGACGTTTTGATGGGGTGTTTTCTGAGAGAATTTGAAGCCCAAAATTATATTTATGGTGATAACAAGGTCATCTGACTTCACATGTGATTTCCAATAGGTTTTATGATGGTTGTTGCATGGAAGGATGATACAGAGGAGAAAAATATGATTTAATAAAATCTTGCATTATATGGAATGTAATCCGGAACTACCCACTATTTGGGGACCTATCTATGGTGCTAGGGTTTCCATGTAGAAGAAAAGATCACATGTTGCGTGACACCTATCACTTTTTCCATGACCCATGTTTTTGGCTCGGAATGTATCTCCTAGGATACATAGGCATGAGTATATTAGTGTAGATGAACATGGTTAGAGTACATGGGCATAACTCGGTACTTGGACATAGCTAGGTGAGCATAGCCATGAGCAGACGTACACTGATTTGCAAATGGAAATGGATGTAAGTACACGATCATGGGTCAGTGTCATGGGAACAATGATATATTGACCTTTAAATGCCCTATACGAAGTTAGGAGATGCCATCTATTTTTAGGTTTAGATGCCATGTGAGACAGAGACACACATGTTGACTGTGGGTTGGCTAGACACACCATGTACTCCCTAGTGCATGCTGTACACTTTCTTTTCTAGTGTTTAGAGCCCTTAATTTTTTTTAGTTTAGATCAATACCAATTGAGTGCATTAACTTGGTCCATCCCTTTTAGGGTATAGTGTATAATTATTTCCAAATCTCTGTATTTTAATCCCCAATTGGGGATGAGTCTCAGTTTGAGTTTTTGGTGTCCCTCCATAAGACTGGGGTGGGATCCTCTATCATTCCTTCTAATACACTAGGTGGGGTTCAAGGAATTGGCTTGAAATATATATGCAGGGTGTTGATACCTTTTCTAGAATGATATTTTAGTAGGGTTTTTGGTATCACAACCATACAATCCCTTATATAGTGTGTTGATCCAGTTTGGGTTTGTGGTGTCCCCCAACGGTCCTGGGTGCGGTCCCCTATCTATGTATCGATATCTCTAGGGGACAATGAGTTTTGTCGGAAGAAACGCAATGAGAACGACCTCTTGGTTGAGTGTCTCTGGTGATAGCATGTGTAATGGAGTGGGTTCTCCTAGAATGATAATTTCCTTGAAGATTCAAGTAAAATCTTATGGATAGTAGTTTTGTTGCGATCACATGAAGACTTAGTGTCCTTCAGAATCGTATATGGGGTTTTTTACTTTAATTTTAGTAGTACCATTATGATCTGAATAGTTTTGATGCTCTATGTTTAGTTATTTTGGGGTGTCCGACGTGGTATTGTTATACTCACCCCTAAATGGGGTCTACCCGCATGTGTCATGTCTTATGCAGATGAAAGACCTTTTAACTAAGTCGTAGAGGGACTAGGACTAGGCATATATTAGTGATCTTGGTAGGCCCAGGTGTGTACTAATGGTTTCTTTTGAAAATAGTCCTCTCTTACTTTGTAGGTTTTACATTTTTCCAGTTTCTTCTAGAGTGCCTCTATTTAGAATTTTTTTTCTAATACACTGTTGTCATACTATGATTGTGTGATTATAGATGTATGCATTCATTGTTATTAGTTTATTTACATTTAATCATTATATTGTCTTGGATATATGTGTGTGTGTATAGGTACATTAAGGTGATTCCTAACATGTGTGTGATGTTCCTACTCAGTACTGGTCTCTATCCCCTGGCCTATTGGAGGCAGGCTTGGGGTAGTCGCGGCCTAGGCCCCATCGGGCCGGGTCAGGATAGAGTGGTATCATAGGATTTTTTCAATCCTACCCTATGATCAGGTTATGTTATATCGTTTTTGTATTTAGGGAAATAATTTTAAGGTTTCTAAAACTCAGGATTTCAAGTTAAGGACCCTAGTGTTGGTGGAGTGACTGACATATCCATTCACCAGGGATCTGACAACCTGCTTGTTGACTCTATATATGTAGGATTAGGTTACAAGAAAAAAATATTGGTAGATGAATCATATATGAATGGATTATAGATTCCATGTCCTATTTGAGTTATCTCCCCAGATATAGAACCACCCACTAAGCAATAGTTAGTGCCGAAAGTACCAGCTGAGGTTGCACACAAACTGAGTGGGTGGTGGTCAGGGATGAGGATAGCTATAGGCTTTGGCGAACTATGACCTAAAGTCTCTAGGGATGATATGAGGTACATTATATGTTTTTATACCTTATATTTAGTATTTATAGACATAGTTATTAGTTATTCCTTTATTTCCACTTCTTTGGTTCAAAATTAATAGAATTTGGTTGAGCCCTTAGCTCGAACCTTGTTGTTAGAGACTCTGATAGAGGCTGAGTCAATGATTACACACTTATCCTGACTATAAAATATAATTCTTGGAGGTGAGATCTTTGTATGATATGTCTTTTTGGTATTGATGAGGCCTTATGATGTTATCTTAGGTATGGAATAATTATCTATAGTTCGTGCCCAAATTAAATATTTTAGGTAGAGGATGATGTGTTTTCATGGTGATCAGATGAGGTATTTCCTTATGGGTGAAAATGAATCCTTTATGGGGAAATATAGGATCAAGAATAGGTGGGTGAAACCGATTAATCCCCAGTTGGATAGCATGACTCATAGAGAAGTGGATTCCATGGGATACCAGTTTCCTTTGATGGTGGTTGAGTACAAAGATGTTATTCATGAAGAAATTCCCAGATTACCTCCTCACCAAGAGTTGTGCTTCTTCATTTACTCACACCCTAGGATAGTGCCGATATTTTGACCAGAATATCGTATGTCTCCCACTGTACTTTATGTGCTGAGGGTGAAGTTGGAGGACTTGCAGAAGAAGGGCTTCTTGAGACCTAGTGTTTCCCCTTAGGCACCTAGGGTTGTTCTCCATGAAAGAAGATGAGATCTTGACGATATGTATGAATTACCAACACTTGAACCTAGTGACCGTGTAGAATATGTATTCACTATTGAGGATCTATGAAATCATAAATTAGTTGATAGGATCATGATCGTTCTCAAAGATTGAAATTAGATCTGGTTATCACTAACTGTGAGTAAAAGATGATGATATAACAAATATGACATTATAATTTTTCTATGATGATTATGAGTACTTGGTAATTCCCTAAAGCATGATGATGTCCCTAGTAGTGTTTATGGGAATCATTATCCAAATATTTAATCCTTTCTTATACTCTTCTGTAGTGGTATTCAATCATAAAAATCCTTGTATACTTGGTGTCAGGGGAGGATAATGTGATTCTTTTAAGTATGGTCTTAGACACATTTGAAAAGAACCAGTTTTATGGGAATCTATTGATGTTTTAGTTTTGGATTCAGGATGTACAAATTATGGGACACGTCATCTTAGAGGTAATAGTGGCAGTGAATCTAGTGAAGGCTGAGGTAGTACAAGCTTATAAGACACCCAAGAGATTTACTGAGGTGTGGAGTTTTCATAGGTTGGTATGATACTATCAGAGGTTTGTACCTAATTTATCAAGAGTTACAACACATTTGAAATCTTCGACCAAACATGGGTGACATTTTGTGTGGATGAAAAAGTGATAGAAAGTTTATTAGGAGTTGAGGAAGAGGTTAAAGAGAACCCCTATCTTGATATTTTTATTGGTGGGTGTCAAGTACATAGTGTGTTGTTATGTATCAGGGACCATACTTGGTTTTGTTATGATGTAGAGGTAGTTAGTGTTTTCTCATTGGTCTAGGTTTTTTTAAAATATTGGAGTTGATGTATCATTTTATTATTAAATCAAATCAAATACCTCTTTTAACTGGGTAGAGGGAGACCAATTACATAACCCAAAGGCCCAGTGGGAATGTATCCCATTACATAGCCCGTAGGTCCAATTTTTTGGCCCAATTCCCATTTTGTGAATAGTAACCCACCTGCTACAGTAGCACATAGTACTACTGATGCTATAGTTCCCTGCCTCCGCAACAGTACCCACCAATATATAGCACCTTCACTGCTACAGTAGCACTACAGTACTTCTACAGTCCCTGCACCCAATGTTTTTTGATCCCCCATTGGTCTAGGTATTTGAAACCTTAAGAGGAAAACTAAACAACCCATGATCTTGAGCAACCATTGGTATTCATCACTTTAAAGATGTGGGGACATTACATTATGTGTTAGTGGTTAACCGTATACTCAGACCATAAGAGTCTCAAGTATATCATCTCTCAAAATAATCATAACTTGAGGTAGAGAAAATGGCTATAGTTCCTCTAGGACTATGACTTTGAGATATTCTGTAATCATGGGAAGGGGGATGTTGTGGCATTCACCCTTAGCAAGAGATCTTGTTCTTAGTTTTTTTATTAGGTGATAGAGTAGTTAAGCTCATTTTAGTTTTTATTAGTAGACAATGATGGTGATTCATATATTCAATTTATGGTTCTTACCCCATATTTTTTTACAACGTGGTAGGGAAGCGCAGCAAGAAGACACTAACAGTGAGACCTTACATACTTAGATATGCACAGGATGTGCTCATGATGGATTTTATGAAGGTGGGGAGAACATTATATTTTTTTGAGGATTTGTGGTAGTACTAATTAAATTTTAAATGATGTTATGGGGGAGTTTCATACATATTTTGTGGGTACATCCATGTGTGGAAAAATGTACCGGGACCTCTGGTGTCAGTTTTTGTGGCCATGAATGAAGAGATGTGTTGCAATGTTTGTCTCCCAATGGCTCACTTGTCAGTAGGAGAAGGCTGAGAAATAGGTTTAAGTGGGTTTATCTCAAACCCTTGAGGCATTAGAGTTTAATTGGGATGTGATATATATGGACTTCGTGATGGGGTTATCATATATGTCCATAGGACATGATTCCATCTGGGTGATCATAGACCGACTCACTAAGATTGTTCACTTCCTACCTATTCCAAATTAGAGTTTAGTAGTGATATTAAGATGTTTGTAAATAAATGAGATACTAAGATTCATGTAGTTCCATCAATTATCATTTCAAACTATGATTCTTGCTTCACATCGCAAATATGAAGAGGCTTGCAGGAGGCCTTTCAGATTTAGTTGCATTTGAGAATGGCATTTTACTCCCAAATGGATAGAAAAAAATGAGAAGACCATTTGGGTATTAGAGGACCTGTTGAGGTCTTGAAAGTGGTATTTTGGCAATAGTTGGGAGGATCACCTACCCTTGTTAGAGTTTACATGAAACAAAAACTACCATTACAAAATCGGGTTAGCACCATTTGGGGATTTGTATGGGTGACCCTATAGGTCACCACTTTATTAGACTGATCCAGGTGATTCAGCACCCTTGGGGAAAAATTTGGTGTGATATATGATATAGAAGGTGAATATCCTCTAGGACTGGATGAGGACTATAAAAACCCATCAAAAGTCTAATGTGGACCAATTAATTAGGCCTTTGGAGTTAGAGTAGGGAGACCATGTGTTCCTCAAGGTCTCCCCTCAACATGGATTATAAATAATTAGAACAGGTATAAATCTATCTTTGAGATTCATCATCCCTTTACAGATACTGTGTATAGTTGTTGAGGTGGTGTACCACTTATCTCTACCGCCATAGTTAGACCGAGTACATGATGTATTTCATGTGTCGTAGCTAAGGAGGTATGTGAATGAATTGTTGAATGTTATCGACTAGAGCGATCTGGACATCAAAGTTGGTTCTACCTTTGTAGAGTACCCAATGGAGACTGGGGATCAATAGAAGACAATCCATAGTGCATGAGTGATTCCCGTAGTATATGTTCAGTGGGAACTTGAGAAACTTCAGGAGAGAATATGAGAGCATGATACCCAGATGAAACCTCAATACCCTCATCTATATGAGTAGTTATGTTTTCATTTTTGGGATGAAATTAACTAAGTTGGTGAGAATGTAACAAATATGATTTCCCATGTATTACTTGAGAACATTATATAGATTATTTTTTGGAGTCAGGCACTGAGTTGATGTGATATTTCTAGGCCTAATGACCCAAAAATTGATGTTTGAATAATATTAAATAAATTAACATAATGAGCACATAGTTCTTCTAAAAAAGTGTAGTACAACTTAAATAGTGTCCATGATCAGAAATATGAGACCAAGATTGACTTTAGGACATGTTTTTTACCATATTCATGACATAATTATTGTTGGTGTCGGGCATTGGGCTTGAGCCCCTTCATGGGAGAATAATTAAATAAATTCATTTATAATTAAATAATTAATTAATTAAAAATCATAAACCCAACAACCACATATTAATACACATCAATGGAATTTTTTAGGGTTATCCGCATAACCTTGTAAATTGAGAGAGAGTATTAGATGAGATCTTGGTGGATAACATCATATTGAATCTAGACCAAGGATCACTATGACATATGATTTTGAGGATCTCAACAATGATGAAAACACAATACTATTCATTAATAACGATCTATCCAAACTTAATGTAGGATGTTTCATTTATGTGACTTCATCCTGTTCCTTTATCCTGGTAGAATGAGGATCAATTTCACAATCATGAATTGATTCATGAATCGATGATTGATTTATTTTTAGTTTATTGATTTGTTTATTGATGTTTATACCTCTTCATTCATATTTTCTATGACAAAAGATCAAGGAAAAAAACAAATAAAATCCAATGTTTGTTCCTTATGTTTCTGGTTTATGGTTTTCTACCCCATTTCTTCACATGTTCTTCGTTGGTATTTTATTTGGACAATAGTTTGATGAATAATGGCTATATGTTAATTTCACAACTATTTTTCCAAACAATAGATCAATACCATGGTTGTAATTCGTGATCAAGGGTGCGATAGAGGTGCAAAAATGGAGGATGATTGGAGGTAGACATGATCAGTGTTGGTCGGAGTGTAAACTTCAGAGGGGGAGGGGGAATTGAGTTTCTACTTAAAATATATGTTAAAACTATATACTGAAGATCCCCCAATTTAGAAACAACCCAGTTAATTAAGGAAGTAAAGATATAGATGTTTAGTTGGTCAACAAGTTTCTGAAAGGGTGATTAGTCCTCAATTGAATCAGTGTACAACACTTATTCAACTTTTGAAACAGGTTTACTGAATTAAACACATACACACACAAACTATAACTAACTATTAGAGTTAATGTAAAACAGTTTTCTGTGTTTGAAATTATAAGCAGCAGAAAATAGAAAAACAGAGTATTATAAAAATATAGGACACAATAGAGTTAAACAAGAGGTTCAGTCTCAAGATGAGACTTAATCCTCTCCACTTGGTGATCACCAACCACCAAGCAGTTTATATTAACAATAAACTTGATACACAACATGTATCAGGCTTTACAACTATTTACAAAAACTGTCCAGGGATCACACCCTTTACCATAGTTCTTCATGGTAAAAAAACAATCCAGACCACACATTCCCACTTCAATAGTTACACGTGGGAAAAAAGTGTAAATAAATTTTGATGTGAGGATTTTCAGTATCGTCCAATTCAAGCACAAGAGATAGTGTGTGTAATAGAAAAACACACACTTCTCATAAATGTAATAGAAAGACAACAATAGAGCTAAAGTTATAAGGATTGAGTTTATAAGGCCATATGTGTTTAGATTTCTTCTCTTGACTCCTTGTAGTGAATAATTTGTAGTTCGAGTATTTTTCTGGAACATGTCTAAAAAAATAGAGTGTCACAACTCTAGGTTGTAGCTTTCAAGTACTGAGTGTTATTCTTCTTAGGTTGACAGATATTTTATGAAGCATAGAACATAGTCTTGAATTTTTTCTCCCGAAATGATATTTTGAGGATATTTGGCTCACATTGAGAGTGCTGGTGTGCTTCTTTTGTTCTTCAGATCTAGCGTGTTTTAACTCTCTCTCTAGTGTCCTCTGTTATTATTCTTTTCAAAGGTGTTCTATTTTATATTTGAGGTCCGAAAATAGGAATAAGAAACCCATGTGTAGTCTTCCTCATACCTCATACTGTCTCCAGATACGGTCTCCTGATCTGTCTACAATCAGAATTAATTAATGTTAGAAGCCTTAAATTTACGAAATATGACCGTTAGAATAAAATTAAGAAATTGAAAAAGTATGGAGTATAAGAGTGGGTATCGGTTTACTGATAAGGATAGCCTTCTAAATGGTAGCTTTCCTTGGTAGATTCATCAGTAGACATCATAATTAGGCTTCATCGGTAGGCTTCATGGGTAGGCTTCATGAGTAGGCTTCATTGGTAGGCTTTATCTGCATGCTTCATCGGTTGGCTTCATTCAGTAGGATTTATAACAATATACTTTGAGCGATAGACTTGTGGACATGAGCTTGTAATGATAAATCATCGGTGAGGTTTAACATCGGTAACCTCTATCGGTAACCTTCCAATGGTAACCTCTATTAGTAACCTTCCAGCAGTAACCTCTATCGGTAACCTTCGAGCGGTAATCTATATCGGTAACCTTCGAGTGGTAAACTCTATCGATAACCTTTTACTTAGAGAATTTTTTCATTATAAAATTAATCGATAGAATAATGAGATTAAAGATACATATTTATCACTTTATAGAAATAATAAATATTAATGAAACCTGATTATCATAATAATAAATCAAGGTTTGGGATTATCAAAACCGGTGAGTCCAACAATATCCCCCCTTTTGATAATCACAAATTATGTTATTGAAAATTTACATTTAAGTGTTATTGAATCAAGGTTAAGCACATTTACTATTATTCTCAGATGTGGGAGTGTACATATATTAAGGATCAATAAAATTGAACCATGTTTATTGTGGAAGGAGAGAAGAGCATTTATGCAAGGACTCTAGTATGTTTCTCCCCCTTTGTGATTAATAAAAAGAAAATAAGACAAAAAGAGAAAAAAGAGGATTTTTTATTGATTAATCAAGAATACAATATACAAAAATATTTCAAAGATCCCTATTAACTAAGTTATCCCATAGTATATCTACATCCAAAATTTCTAAAAGATATTTGTCTTTAGAAGTAGAGGAGGCAGGTCCAGAATTTTGAGGGATAGGCTAAGGTATGACATTAAATAGTGTATGAGGAGCTGTGAGAGAAGAATTAGTAGACCGATAATGAGTCGATCTCTGAGGGATCATAGGGGTCAAGCTTCTGATGGCCTATGTAGGATTCATCAAAGGGGTAACACTGGTAGATCCTGAGGCTGCTGAGGAAGAAGGTAATGCTGGAGGAATAATAATGGGAGTGCAGTACACATGGAGGAAGGGAAAAAGAAGATTCATGAAGTCCATAATGATGCTTCTTCCTCTTTCCAAAGATGAGATAAATTCATCCTTATTCTCCATGAATATCTCCATGATCGGAGTCAATTCTCTAATATTGCTAACTTGATCCTTAAAATCCTGAGTGACAGGTGGAATCCTCATGTTTTACAACAATTTCTTGATGTGAAAATCCATATGATGCTTAGTGTACACCCTTTTGTAATAGAAATCAACTTTCTCTTTGATGTCCTTCTAATCATGAGCATCATACCTTAATTAATCTCCCACAAGATTATGAATGTCTCTAGTAGTGGAAATGACCTGAGTCATAGACTGAGAGTCTGTGGTACTTGCACCAGTGTGATTTTCCACTTCTTCTCTAACAACAGATAAGAAAGCTTCTAGATCAATAGGAGGAGATGCTGAAGAGGAAGCAGATGCACACAGAGGTTCCATTGTAAAAGGAACTGTCTTCTTAAAAGACTTGGTCAGACCACTGATCAATCTTTTCACATCATCATACTGACCACTCACATGTGCCTCCATAGACTTCTTAAAGTCCTCAAACACAATGACCTTCTTCTAAACAAAAATCTTAACATTATTATGGTCTTTGTCCAGTTAAACCCTTGAAGCCATATAGGAGTCTAAACTCGCAATTGATTGCTTCACAGATTCCATATACTCTGCCAAGGTTCTGACTTGATTCTGAAATTCCTTCACATCATGTAGAAAATTTGGGTGAGAGGTATAAATTATCTTTTCCAAAGTAGAAGTTACAAGTTATTGATTGTGAGCCACTGATCTCTCTATCCCATTATATATCTCATCAAAATGTCTCTTCAAATCTGATTTTAATGATTCTAAATCATCCTTCTTCACATAAACTTGAGGTTGAAGCACTACTAGCTATACAATAGTCATATCTGAAATAGAAGGAATTTGAGGGATTCTATTAGGGTTGTCATCTTTAGAGTCTCTATAGAATAATCCTAATACCATGAATCCAGGATCTTCTGACCAATCTTCAATTCCATGAGCAACAACAATTGAACTTGTGGCAACAAGTTCCTCCCCCTAACTTGGAGAATTATCCTGATCAATTACATTTACCTATGCCATTCCTCCTTGATCAACTGTAGCAACAGGAGAGTCCACCACTACTTCTTCTATAGAATCTTCAACCACAACCATAGCAATTTCAGCTCTAACAGATTCAACATCATCTTCTAGTTCACCCTCTAACACTTTTGTATATCCTATCAAGGGACTAAGACTCAAGCATTCCTCTTCACTTTCACCAAAAACGGTCTCAAATTCCTCAAAATCGGTGTCAACTTCATCCTCCTCCTCTAAGGTATCTCCAATAGTAATGTCTTTTAAGACATTCTCTTCTTATTATTCATTGGTTTCCTCATCATCACTGACCCTTAGGATAGTCTCTCTTATGGGAAATATCTTTGGTGGGCTATGCTCACGAAAGGATACAGAATCGAAATGCTGACTTGAGGGAAGTTCGGGATCATTCTAGTCATCTATAGGAGAATTATCTCTTACTTACATAATAGAAGCCTCCTCTTCTTCATATGAGTATACTAGCTCTACTTAATCAGGATTTAAACCTAGATCTCTCTTATTCTTTGGCAATGTAGGATGGGTAATAGGATTGAATTCCTCATATAGCTTAGCCACATAATTCACCACTTTTCTTTTCAAAGGGTTCCATCTTAACTTCATAAACATGCAAATCATTTTGGTAATTTAGAATTTCTCCCTTACAACTACTATTTCTTCTTTATTTCTAGGAACTCATTTCACTCTCAACATCAAGGATATCAACCTGGCATGAAACAAATCATTTGATTTGGAACTAGGATTTGTCATATCCTCTATCTAAATCATCAACAACCTACAAAGATTCATCTTTTTCCCATGCTTAAACAGATACAAAATACATATGTCTTGATACTTTAAGGTGGAAAAGTCCCCTCTTCTAGGACTCAAAACATGCTGAATAAACTTAAAAAGAAACCCGTTTTCGCCTTTCATTTCAGAAGTAATCACCTTTATAGGGATTTCATTCCCTGTCAGCCCAGCCAAAGACTCTTCATAGTAGGAATAAACACTGGTGGGAGGTACCACTCCATAGTAGTAATAAAAAATTTCTGAATGTGGAACTCTTAAGCATTCATCCCATTAACCATAGGAAAATCTCACACTTACTCCATTTACTTTTGAAGACTTTCGGTTCTTATCCTCATACTATTTGAACTTCAGAAACTCATAAAATTCCTTGTCTATCTTTGTTTAGTATGGTCCATTTTTTTCTGAAAAACATTCTACCCAATACTGAGCTTCGAGTGCCTTAAGAAACAGAGACTTTTTTAACAACAGCCATTCCAAAACTCAATTCCTTCTCAATTACAATTTACCACTTCGACAAATTTGGATTTATTTGCTTTTACACTACAATGCTTCCACTACTAGACCCATTTTGAGGTCTCTTAGGGTTCGACACATCTCCTTCATCATCAACCATCGGTCTCTTCAATCTTTCCATTGCGATCTGGAGTGGTTAAAGGATTTCAGTAGAAGGTTAGGTTCCACGGTTAGGGAGAAAGAGGTTTAGGAGAGGATTGAGGTGGATTTAAATATGGTTTGTACTTTATTTTTATCATTTAGGGATCGAAAAAATCAAATAAAAGAAATAAATAATACTAAAAACATTTCGGATTCTAGCAGAAAAACACAAAGTCCTAGAATGATCAACTTTCGGTAAGGTGTCAACAGTGAGGTATTATTGGTTAGGTCTTATCGGTTAGGTCTTATGTGTTAGGTCTTATCGGTGAGTTCTTATTGGTGATGTCTAACAGTGAGGTCTTATCGGTTAGGTCTAACGCTGAGGTCTTATCGGTGAGGTCTAACAGTGAGGTCTTATTGGTGAGGTATAACATGAGGTATTATCGGTGAGGTCTAATGGTGATGTCTTATTGGTGAGGTCTAATAGTGAGGTCTTATTAGTGAGGTATTATCGATGATGTCATATCAGTGAGGTCTAAAACTGAGGTCTTATCAGTGAGGTCTAACGGTGAGGTCTTATCGGTGAGGTCTAAAAGTGAGGTCTTATTATTGAGGTCTAATGGTGAGGTCTTATTGGCGTGGTCTAACAGTGAGGTATTATCGGTGAGGTCTAATGGTGAGGAATTATCAGTGAGGTCTAATAGTGAGGTCTTATTTTAACATTTTATCTTACCTAACTCATGTTTGATGTAATTTAACATCTCAGAACACAAAGGATTTGTGAATATATCATCCAATTGGTGTTCAGTGCCAATGAATTCAGGAGTGATATCACCTCTTTGATAATGATCTCTCAAGAAGTGATGTCTCACATCAATATGGTTTTTCCTAGCATGAGATAATGGATTCTTAGAGATGCTAATATCACTTGTACTATCACAATTTATAGGGTCGTGTTTGAATTGATATCTACCGTCTAGTAACGTGTGTTTCATACACATAATTTGATCACAACAACTACTAGTAGCTATATATTCAGCTTCAACAGTGGATAATGCAATAGAATTCTATTTCATACTACACCATGATACTAGTGACTTGCCCAAAATGTGACATGTTACTAATGTGATTTTTCTATCTAACTTAAAACCATAAATTTCAGCATCTGAATAACTTATTAAATCCAATGATTGTCATCTTGGATAAAATAGTATTAAGTTTGTAGTATGCTTGAGATATTTAAAAATCCTTTTAATAGAAGATAAATGATATTCTTTGTGATTGTCTTGAAAACAAGCACACATGCATACACTGAACATAATATCAGGTCGGCTAGCAGTAAGGTAGAGAAGACTCCCAATCATACCTACATAATTGGTTTGATCCACTGGTTTACCTATTTCATCAGAATTCAACTTACAAGTGGTAATCATAGGTGTATCACTACCTTTATTAGCTTAAAAACCAAAAACATTTGAAAATATCCTTAGTATATTTACTTAGATTTAATACAATACCATTTTTATTTTGAAAAATCCTAAATCCAAGGAAAAATTTTAGTTCTTCCATTAAAATAATTTCAAATTCATCTTGCATCATCTTTGGAAAATCAGTACATAATGAATTTTTAGAGGATCCAAAAATAATATCATCCACATAAATTTGTACTAATAAAATATCTTTGTAAATTTTTTTAATAAAAGGAGTAGGATCAAAAATTCCTTTAGTAAAAACTTTTGTAATAAGAAAAGAATTATGTCTATCATACCAAGCTCTAGGAGCTTATTTTAGACCGTATAAAGATTTAGAAAGTTTAAAGACATTATTTGAGAAATGGGGATTTGTAAAACCAGTGGGTTTCTCAAAAAATACATCCTCAACTATTTACCCATTTAGAAATGCACTTTTGAAATCCATTTGATAAGGTTTAAAATTTAGATGAGCTTCATAAGCAAGTAGTATCCTAATGGATTCTAGTCGAGATACATGTGAAAAGATTTCCTCATAGTCTATTCCTTCCTTTTGACAATATCCTTGTGCAACTAGTCTAGAATTGTTTCTAACTATGTTCCTAGATTCATCAAATTTATTTTTAAACACCCATTTAGTGGCTATGGTCAAAGTATCTTTAGGTCTTTCTACTAATAACCAAAATTTGTTTCTTTTAAACTAATTTAATTCTTCTTGCATAGCTATCACCCCAAATTCATCATTGATAGAATTATTAATATTTTTGGGTTCAAGCGGTGAAATAAAGACTTGATGTTCAACTTGGTTTCTCAGAGAAGCTCTAGTTTGTGTCCCTATATTTAGATCACCGACTACAACATCTAAAGGATGATTCATGAGGGTTATAAAACCTATAGAAAGGGGTGGACTAGTCTCCTCATGGTTTTCTATAGGTTTAGATTCCAAATGCTTAGATTCTAGAGAATTTCTAGAACAAGTTGTTTTCACTAAGGGTTCACTATCTTTATCATTAAGGTCCAGAATTGACATATCTTTCTCAAGATGTTCACGAGAGTTTTTGGGTGCATGTGGATCAGTCTCATAAAATTTGACATGAACTGATTCTTCCATACATCTGGTTATCTTATTGAATACTCTATATGATTTACTAGATACTGAGTATCCTAGTAAAATTCCTTTATCACTCTTGGAAGAAATTTTTTCAAGATTATTCTTAGTGTTAAGGATAAAGACTTTGAAACCAAAAACTCTAAAGTAATTTACCTTAGGCTTCCAATTATTTGAGATCTCATAAGGGGTTTTATTAACAAAAGGTCTAATTAAGACTCTATTGATGATGTAACAAGCTATATTAACAGCTTCAACCCAAACATTTATCGGAAGATTATACTCATTTAGCATAGTCTGAGTAATCTCTTGAAGTGTCATATTTTATCTTTCTATAACTCCATTTTTAAGGTGTTCTAGGAGAAGAGAAATTGTGATTATAGCCATTTTGTGAGAAAAAAGATTCAAAATTATGATTTTCAAACTCATGACCATGATCACTTCTCAGGGTCTTAATTCTATATCCACTATTATTTTCCACAGACTTGGAATATTTAAATAAGTAAGAACATGCTTCACTTTTGTGAGCTAGAATGTATACCCAAGTATATTTAGAAAGATCATCTACAAGAACATAAAAATACTTCTTCCCATTTAAACTTGAAACTCTAGATGGTCCAAATAAATCCATGTGAACCAAGTCAAGCGATTGAGAAGTGGAAAATTATTTCTTTGGTTTGAAAGAAACATTGTGTATTTTTCCTTTTGACAGGGATTACCAACTTTTTTGTGTGGGAATTCCAATTTAGGTAATTCTTGATCTAAACATTTCTTTGTTAGTATCCTAAGTGTGTGCACATTACAGTGTCCTAATATTCTATTCCATAACCAAGATTCCTTATGAAAAACATTTAAATAAGAAACATTTTTCTTAGATAAATATTTTAAATCAATAGAATATACATTTTCATTTCTTAGAGGAGTGAATGTTAAATAATTTTTAGAATTAAAAACATTTCATGCATCATTTTCAAACATAACATTAAAACCATCATCACACAACTGAGATATACTAAGTAGATTGTATTTTAACCCATAAACAAAAAGTACTTATGAAATTAATATAGTATTAGGGTTACCAATTCGGTCTAAGATGTTGATCTTCCTTTTAGTGTTATCAAAATATGTAACGTGTCCACCATAAACTTTAATTAGGCTCTTGAAGCATGAATAGTCTCTTGTCATATGTCTGGAACATCCAATATCCAAATACCATAGAGTTTTATAGGATATCTTTAGACAATTTTTATGTAAAACAGATTAAGTATAGGGTAACTTTGGTACCTAGATTTTCTTGGGTCCATAGAGGTTAGGAAATAAAGCTTTGGGAACCCATAATTGTCTCACAATTTTCCTATAATTAGCAGATATGTTTTGAGACATGAAATTTTTTTTGATCCTTTAGAAAGGTGTTTTTCAAAATATGGTCCATAACTTGAACTAGCAGTGAACTATCCATATTTGGATCAAATTTATTTTTAATAATCCGTCTCTGTCCTAGTTGATATCCTAGACCGGTTGTGTATTTTGGAGAAATTTGTTTCCCTAAAAATTATGTCAATGTATCTATAACTATAGTAAACTTCTCAAGATATATTTTTTTAATTTCCCATTTGATAATTTAAGTTCAATATTTTATTTTAATAGTTGAGCACATTTTTCTTTTTCAATATCCAAATCAGACTTATCATTGGAATTTAAAACATGTTGTCTTTTCAATAATTTATATTTATCCTTGAGTTCATTAAAGTTATCCTCAAGAATTCCACAGTGTTCATATAGTTCATCTTTAGTCATATTATCACCATTAATTGATTCACATTCATTTCCTGAATAGTAAGAATTATGTATAGGGGAATTGAGAGTTACCTCATATGTTTCTGTCATGAAACACATGTTTTCATGTTTGTTCTTTTCAATATTAGAAGTCTCAGATCCACTGAAGATATCTTCGAAAGCAATCTAAGTCACTTTCAAAGCCTTTTTATATCCCTTTCCCCTGTCTTCATATTTCTTCTTAAATTTCAGCTTGGGGAAATCAGCCTTCACATGGACTTTTCATTTACACTCATAGTAGACTATCTTATTTTATTGTCATTCCATTATTTTTGTCTTTTTTCCATTGTCCTTTACTATCATACCTTCTTTTATAGTTTGATTTTCTAAAGAACTTCTTCTTATGGTAGAACTTTTTGAATCTCCTAGAAAGATGAGCCATCTCATCATCACTGTTAGAATCTGAATCTTCAATGGTGGAACTCTCTACAGGAACATAGACATTTTATTTATATTTTCTCTTTGAGGTAGTAGTCTTGAATGATACAAATATCTTTCTTGGTTTTTCATCTTCTTCTTGATTCACTGTAAGATCTTCTTTATACACCATAAGTTCTCCAATTAGTTCCTTAACTAGTAGCTTGCTTATGTCACAGGATTCTCAGATAGAAACAGTAGTTCCTATCTATCTATCAGGTAGGCATCAAAACAACCTCATAATATAATCCATGTTGTTCGCTAGTTTCCCAAGCAGACTAATAGTGCTTACTATTTCATTGAAACTGAGATAAATTTCAGATATAATTTTCTCAGGCATCAATTTAAAATTATCATATTTAATAGTATAAGTGTTTAATCTAATTTCTTAAACATTTGTTATTCCATCATGAGAAATAGCCAAAGAATCCCAGATTTCATAAGCAGTTTTACAGGTAGATATTCTATTGAATTCCTCATCACCTATAGAAAAGTACAATGCATTCATTTCTTTATAGTTATGTCTATATGTAGTTTTAGTCAACTGAGACCATGTGTCCCTAGTAGTAGAAGGAAACACATGTTGTTCTTCAATTGTGTCCAAGATTTCAGGACCCATTCTCTCTAGATACATTTTAATTTTTAATTTTCATTAAGCATAGTTATTACCATTAAAAAGGGTGGCATGTTGGTAGCCGCACCCTCAACTCGGTTATCCTTAATTAATTAGAACTTAAATAACTGAAAATTTAGATATGACATAAATTTTAAGATCTTTAAGATAAAAAAAATCACAGTTTAAAAGAGGTTGAAAACTCGCACAACAGTTCAGATGGTAGTAATAAAAATTTACTCCTTTGATACCAAATGTTGGTCGGAGTGGAAACTCAAGAGGGGGTGGGGGGAATTGAATTCCTAATTAAAATTTCTATTAAAACTTTATGCTGAAGATCCCCCAATTTGGAAATAGCCCAGTTAATTAATGCAGTAGAGATATAGATGTTTAGTTGGTCAAAACGTATCTCAATGGGTGATTAGTACTCAGTTGAATCTATGTACAAAACTTATTCAACTTTTGAAACACGTTTACTGAACTAAACACATACACACACTAACCAGAACTAACTATCAGGGTTAATGTAAAACAGTTTTCTGTGTTTGAAATTATAAGCAGTGGAAAATAGAAAAATAGATTATTACAAAAATATAGAACACAATAGATTAAAAAAAGATGTTCAGTCTCAAGCCAGGACTTAATCCTCTCTATTTGGTGATCACCTACCACCAAGTAGTTTATATTAACAATAAACTTGATTCACATCCAATATTGGGGTTTAAAAAAGTTTTCACAAACTATCTAGGGCTCACACCATCTACTACAGTTCTTCATGGAAAAAACAAACAATCCATACCACACACGGTATCTTTAACAATTACATGTGGGAAACAATGTTTAAATAATGTTTGATGTAAAGATTTTCAGTATCCTCTAATTCAAGAATAGGAGACAGTGTGTGTAATAGAAAAACACTCACTTTTCAGAAATTTAATAGAAATAAAACAATAGATCTAAAGTTATAAGGATTTATTTTAGAAGGCTCTATGTGTTTAGAGTTCATCTCCTACCTCCTTGGAGTGAAGAATTTGTAGTTCAAGTCTTTTTTCTGGAACTTTTCTCCAAAAACAGAGTGTCAAAACTCTAGGTTCCAGCTTCCAAGTACTGAGTGTTCTGCTTCTTGGGTTGACATATATTTTATGAAACACAAAACACAGTCTTGAATATTTTCTCCCAAAATGATCTTCTTGACGCTATTGGGTTCATAGTGAGAGTGTTGGTGTGTTTTTTTTGTTCTTAAGATATAGTGTGTTGTATCTCTCTCTCTAGTGTCCTTTGTTATTCTTATCTTCCTTGGTCTTCTATTTTATATTTGAGGTCCGACAATAATAATAAGAAAACCACGTGAGGTCTTCCTCATACCTCGTACTGTCTCCAAATACAGTCTCTTGATATGTCTACAATTAGCATTAATTAATGTCAAAAGCATTAAATTTACCAAATATGACCGTTAGAATAAACTTAAGAAATTGAAAAATTATGGAGTAGAAGAGTGGGTATCAGTAGGCTAATAACGGAATCCTTCTCAATAGTATCTTTCATTGGTAACTTCATCAATAGACCACATTGGTAGGCTTCATTGGTAGGCTTCATCGGTAGGCTTCATCGGTAGGATTTATCAGTAGGCTTCATCGATAGGATTCATTGGTAGGCTTCATAAAAATATCCTTTGAGTGATAGAATTGTGGTGATGACCTTGTATTGATAACTCATCAGTGAGGTTTAACATCAGTAACCTCACAGTGGTAACCTCTATCTGTAACCTTCTAGCGGTAACCTCTATCGGTAACCTTCCAGCTGTGACCTATACCGAAAACATTCCAGCGGTAATCTCTATCAGTAACCTTCCCGTGGTAACCTCTACTGGTAAACTTTTACATATAGAAATTTCAAACTATAAACTTAATCGATAGAATAGTGAGATTAAAGATACATAGTTATCACATGATAGAAACTATAAATATTAATGAAACACAGTTATCATAACAAGGAATCAAGATTTGGGATTATCAAAACAGGTGAGTTCAATAATCAGATTAATGATCCCTATTCTTCCCTACTGATACATGGTGATAGAGCGGTGTGACTACAAATGACTCAATGGGGAATTTTTTGAGTGTCTTGAAAGCATGGAATCATATTTCCACTGATGAAACGGTCGAAAGAACCTAGACTCGATTCCTGGTATATTTTTTGGTGGCAGTGACATGAACATATGATATGGAGGAGAACCATGATATTTTAAAAAATCCAATATTACACAACATGTAATTTGGAATAATATATAAAGTGGGGCCTTGGCTATTATTTTAGGGTTTCTACAGAGAAGAAAAGATCACATATTGTATGACACCTATCACACACCGTATGACCCATTCTATTGGAACCTTGTGTATCTCAAAGAATACATGGGTGTGAGAAGTATGTTTTATATGGACACATTAAAAGAACATAGGAAGAGTTTGGTACTCACACACGACTAGATGTACATGGGCACGATCAGGTGTACATGGGTTGGTACACAAGCCTGACCAGATGTACACATGAATAAGAAGAGTGACATATTGACCTATACATGCCATGTACTATGTTAAGACACACTTATTATTTTGATGTTTACATACTGTGTGAGTCATAGACACCTGGGAAGACCTGGGGTTAGATGGAAACACCATGTAATACCTAGTTCACTCTATGTATGTAACACCTGAGATTTTTATGAGTACTATTTTGTTTTTATATCATCAAAGGAATCTTTCACTACACACTTGCTTGGCTTACTTTACACGCAATCACGACCTTCCTCGATAGCTTGCGTCGTACGCAATACCGAGTTTCACTAAACAACGATATGCTATTAAAATATTATTAAAACTAGCCGTTATGAATAGTAATAACCACTTTTTGAAATTTTATAAATTTTATTTTTCAAAATGGACTTCATTTTTGGATTCAGAATACCGAAATTAGCCTAGGGTGAAATTTTGGTATTTTTCTGAAAACTTTCAACTTTTGATGAATAGTGAAACCACTAAGTGGTAGGTTAAAAACTGAATTTTTCATAAAACTTAATTTTACCGCTTCTGTGAATGGAATTTCGAAAATCCGACAGACACGGTTGATATCAGTAAGTAAAATGTGGTTCAATGAGATAAAAATAATTTTTTGGTGAATAGTAACTTTTTACTTTTTTTTACCGCGGTTAATAGTAAATAGGGTAACTAAGGGTAAATATGATATTACTATTACCCTAACACATGTCCTAATTCTATTGGATAAGTGTAATTCGACCAAAAACAACCTTATGAATAAAATATGACCATTTAGTCCCACTTGAGTTAGATTAGGACATTTATTATTAATTTATTTAAAGAAGGGTTAAAATAGTTAAAATCAAAGTTTAATAAGTAAATCATTTTTAATATGGGTTTATACATAAGATAAATTCGACAATAAATATTCATTAGAAAGATAAAAATATTTCTTACATAATGGTATTTTATTTATAAATTTTATACATTAAATAATTTAATTTATTTATGACACAATGATGATGTAGTAATTATCTTATTAATAAAATATTGACATAATTGATGTTATAAACACCAAAATAAATGTAATTTGAGACTTTTTATGAATTACACTAATTTTATAGGTTACTATGATATATTAGTGTTGATTTAATCAACTTGGTTCGAACATATAATTCTGTTATGACTTTCACAAAAATCATATATCAAATAGTGTCAAAATTGACAAAAAATAGTTTTTAAATCAAATATTATATTATTAATTGTTATTTTATTCCTAAAAATATAAGGTTCGGCCAAATGACTTAGATAAGGATATATATATATTAATAATAAACAATTTGGGGTTCGTTTGGCATGTTATAGTAAGTGTATTAACCATATAGTGAAAGAAAACAAAAAGACATGGTAAAAGTTAAATTATTTAACTTAGAGTTAAATATAATTGATAAGGTTAAAATAATACCCTAAACTTGTCTAAATCCTATTGGTTGATAGGATTTAGACCCATCCCCACTTTAGCTTCGAAATAAGACCCTTTGGAACCATTATAAACTGATTTTGACTTTAATATAAAATAATATTTTGAGATATTCCTAAGGTGCCCCTCTCCTCCCTTATAAAAGGACACCTCCTCCCCCTCCTCCTCACACCAATTTGAGCACTCAAGCTCGGCCAACCCCTGCCATTTTCTCCTCTACAATTCCCTAGAATAATCCTAGAGGTCCTGGTCTTCTTGAAAGACCAATCTTAGTTCCCTAAGTGGAGGATTCAAAGAAGCGTTCCAAAGAAGAGGTAATATCCATTACCGATATTTTCAATTTCTTTCTTCTTCAACTTCTTATTCTTTAGTTTTTTCATGATAAAGTAATAACATCAGAATTACTTACATACTGATATGTTATTATAAATATGAAACAACCCTAATTCACCTTCTATCCATCCTACGGAAAAATGAAATCACCGCGCGTGCGTACGTACGGAATACCGTCTCCACACCGTGGTGTAATCTATTTTCCACAATCAATTTACAAGGATGGGTATAATGGTGTAATGAGTAACTATTTATGATTATTATTAAGTAATATTGATACTGAAATAATATATATATACTCCAATACAATTCCACGATCATAGGAACGATATCATCACTCGTGCGTACGTACGGAATACCGTCTCCACGATGTGATGCGACTCGTTCTACATGATCATCGTTACATAGTAATTATATAAATGAATTGAATGAATAAATATGATATATGTTACATTAATACCATTCTAGATATAAGGTATCTATAACCTTAAAAGAAGAATAAGAATTTATTCGACAAAACACGCATAAGAACAAAAGGCAATAAAGACCCGAGTAACAAGTAACAATGAAATATTACTAATAAGAAGATACGAATATGACCATATATGATATCATATCAATATGTATGATTCTGGAATAAGTCAATAACATTATTTAAACCATTATACAGGAGCTTTGAACACGTACAAAGCAAATCGGACCTAAGGTAAGGGAAATATCACAATCTCATTTTTATCCGAGATTGTTTATTCGTAAGTATTTAATGGGGTGTATTTTATCATCCACATCCATGTTTCATCAATATGTAATATTATTTCCATCCACCTATAATTGTTTAAATCCATTTTTACCCTTCGGTGAGTTTTTAGTAATATGTATCAAAGGAATCTTTTGTCGTTTTTCGTACGAGGTACTTTTTGACTTTTCCGACAAAAGTACGAAGAATGTTTTTTTAACTTATACGGCATGAATGGATTTTTAAACCATTATTTCCAAGAAGATTACATTACAAGTTTTAAATTTTATTTTTAATCATATTCTTTTATTTTAAATTTGTATGACATGTTATGAAAGGAAAAATGTTTTTGAAGTAGAAAGGATATTTTCCTCAAGAATGGAGTTCAAGTATTTTATCAAAATTATTTTCCATCTAAGATAATAAAAGGGTTCTGTTTTTACCCCTATTGTTACATGGATTTGATTATGTTGTGATGGAAATATTTTTATGAATTCCTTTATCTTATATGAATTGTTTTATGATGTCATGTTGTTTAAGAATTCCATTTTTATTACATGGGTTACGCTATGATGTATGGTTTATGATTATGTGGCACACATAAGAAAGGATTAATTATAAGATGGGTGGGACCTATATCTCCCTCCAATTAATTGGGTAAAGATTTTATATCTCATGAGATAGACATGGATGTAACGGTAGGTTATACCGGTTCAGTGAAACAGGACTAGAACGAGGGTGACTCGGTTCAGAAAGGGACTTTGTCCCCTAAGATAGTCTTGGCAATGAGTCATGACTAACAAGAAATGATTTTCTATGATTATGTGTGAATGCCACAAAGATTTCAAGTTTCATGATATAATTATGGGGATCTCATTTTCACTTCTATGATTTATTCCATGTTAAGTTATTATGATCTCTTTTGCAGGTTATGATTTTCAAAAAGATATGATATGATTTTTATTTCCTTTATTTTCCCTTGCTGAGCATTTGAGCTCACCCTTTTATGTTTTCTTTTCCCCAGGTCAGGAAGATGGATATTAAGTAGAATATGCTAAAAGGGACCCTAGATATGATGAAATAAATGGGAGACACTGTAGAAGATTTATGAACCAGTTGTTTATGTTTCCCAGTTTCTAAAGACACTAAACCTATACGGTCCTTTGTGGTTTTTTTCATATGTTGTAATAAGTGTGCTTCAATTTTGAAGTATTAACAATGTATGTAAAGTATGGGTCATTATAGTTGGTATCAGAGCAAAGGTATAGTCAACCTTTGGAAACTAGGATGTGAAAGCCTTAGTAAGAACCCTAAGGATAAGTCTAAGCATAGAACACAATCTTAGTGTTTTAGAAATGGCCATGAATACCCTAGGATAAGACCTTAAGTGTGAAATTTTATTCTTGATTTTGTGGTTTTCCTATTATAATTAGTGTTGCTCACACTATTCTTCTTGGTTTTAGTCAATGGCTGGAACCCGAAGGAACCGTGTTAATGTGGATTGCGATGGGCAATGCAATGATTGTCCCCCTGAGCAACCCAACGATATGGGAGCTGGAATGCAAAATCTTGTAGCCATGCTCACACAACTTTCTCAAGCTATGAATCATGCAGGACTTCCAAACGAGCAAAGGAAGGAGCAAAATTCTGTTGAATCCTTCATGAGGCAGCGTCCACCTTCTTTCAGCGGGTCTACTGATCCATTAGTTGCTGAACAATGGATTAGTACTACTGAAAAGATATTTTCAGTTCTTCAATGTTCTGAACATGATAAAGTCATCCTAGAAGTGTATCGTTTGGAAGGAGATGCTGATCAATGGTGGAATCTTATTAAGAATACAAGGCAAAGTGATGAAATTGAGTCTATGGAATGGGACGAGTTAAAGAACTTATTTTTCAATAAGTACTTTGCTCGTATTCTACGAACAAAGATGGAGAAAGAGTTTCTTGAACTGAAGCAGAGGGATGATGAATCTCTTGGTACCTATGAAGCAAATTTTACAAGACTTGCAAGGTACGCTTCTGGTATTATTATCCAACCTGAGAGTAAGATCGATCGATTCTTTAGTGGCGTAAAACCAAGTCTTCGAAGGGCGTTGGCCATAAGGGACTTCAATAGCTACGAGGAAATCGTTCGATGTGCTCTCAAAGTCGAGATGGAGATTGGAGTAACCCATCAGTCACATGGGTTTGATAAGAAGAGGAAGATGGAATTCAATGGAAAATATAAAGAGAACACTAAAAAGAAGATGAGCTTTCCCTTATGCTCAAAGTGTGGAAAGAAACATGGAGGGAGTTGTCTTAAAGGTACAAGTAAATGTTTTAAATGTGGAAAGGAAGGTCATCGGGCATTTGAATGCCGCGATAATGGGAAGAAGATGTCTAATGATGCAAACAAGGGAAGGGATACACAGAATGGACCTACTACACTTCAATGTTTCAAGTGTAAGGAGATGGGGCATTATTCCAATCAATGCCCAAATCCAAGGGTTGATGATGATGGTCGACGTCAACAAAATCTTAAGGCTAAAGAAAAAGGAAAGTCACTTGCAATTTTTATCAGCGATGTGGAGTACGATAACGAAGTGGTGAAAGGTACACTTACCATCCACTCTAAAGTAGAAAATGTTTTATTTGATTCTGGATCCACCCACTCTTTTATTTCTAAAGAATTTTCTAAGGGTATCACCGTATTACCTCAACAATTAGATGTTGAGTTAGCTGTGACAACACCTAATGGCACAACAGTCGCATCAAAAGTTTATAATTCTTCTCCGATCGAAGTTTGTGGGAAAGTGCTTCCTGCAAATCTTGTGATCCTTCCTTTAGTGGAATTTGATGTGATTCTTGGCATGGATTGGATTTCTCTACATGGAGCTCATAACAATTTCCAAAGAAGGGAAGTCACATTTCATATTCCAGATCAATCTAGGATCGTCTATCAATGCAAGGATGAACATAACCTTCCAGTGGAAATTTCTTCCATCTTATGGGTATTGATTCCACTAAATGAAGGTTATTTATCTCAAATGGTTGGTGAGAAACTCACGATTAAGAATATGCCCATTGTACGGGAGTTTGTTGATGTCTTTCCAGAGGAATTACCGGGTCTTCCACCATATCGTGAAGTTGAGTTTTCAATAGAACTCGTACCGGGTACTTTGCCTATTTCAAAGACACCTTATAGAATGGCCCCAATTGAGTTTCAGGAATTGAAGAAGCAACTCCAATAGAATCTTGATAAGGGATTCATACGCCCTAGTGCGTCACCTTGGGGAGCACCTGTTTTATTTGTTAAGAAGAAAGATGGATCAATGAGACTCTGCATTGATTATCGAGAACTTAATAAGATCACTATCAAGAACAAATATCCTCTCCCACGCATTGATGACTTATTTGACCAACTACGCGGAGCTCAATACTTTTCCAAGATTGATCTTCGTTCAGGGTATCATCAATTAAGGGTCAAAAGGGAGGATATACCAAAGACGGCTTTCCGTACAAGGTATGGACACTATGAATTTATAGTGATGCGATTTGGTCTTACTAATGCCCCTGCTATCTTCATGGATGTAATGAATAGAGTCTTTAGAGACTATCTTGATCAATTTGTGGTAGTCTTTATAGACGATATTCTTGTCTATTCAAAGAGCAAGGAAGAGCATGAAGATCACTTGAGAATTATATTGAAGACCCTGAGAAAGGAGAAGCTTTATGCCAAATTTACCAAGTGTGAATTTTGGCTTCAAAAAGTTGCATTTTTGGGTCACATAATCTCAAAAGAGGGGATATCTGTGGATCCAGCAAAAACAGAGGTTATCGAGAGATGGTCAAGACCAACAACAGTAACTGAGATCCGAAGTTTTCTTGGTTTGGATGGATATTATCGACATTTTGTAAAGTATTTTTCATGATTATCTAATCCACTCACCAAGTTGACTCGGAAAGGAGTTAAGTTTGTCTGGACAGAAGAATGTGAAGAGAATTTCAAGGAGTTGAAAAGAAGGTTATCCAGTGCACCTGTGCTCACACTTCCTTGTAGTGGAGAAAGGTTTGTGATCTACAGTGATGCATCCAAGAAGGGATTGGGGTGTGTTCTTATGCAAAATGATATGGTGATAGCTTATGCCTCACGACAGTTGAAAATCCATGAGCAAAATTACCCAACACATGATTTAGAGTTGGCTGCGGTAATCTTTGCATTAAAGATTTAGAGGCATTACCTTTATGGTGAAAGGTGTGATATTTATACTGATCATAAAAGTTTAAAGTATATTTTCACAAAAAAGGAGCTGAATATGCGTCAAAGAAGATGGTTAGAGCTGATTAAGGATTATGACTGCTCAATCCATTACCACCCTGGGAAAGCAAACAAGGTGGAAGATGCATTAAGTCGACAAGACCATGCTAGTTTATCCATGATGAGGATCACAAAAGATCCAATATTTATGGATTTACAAAGGATGGATCTTGGAATTATAATGGAAGGAGAAAAATCTTATCTTTCTCAAATGAATGTTCAACCATCTATACATGTGAAGATTAAAGAGGCACAGAAATAAGATGCAGAGTTACAAAAGAAGGTGAGAAATGTTCCTGAATTCAACCTTGATTGTGATGGGATAATAAAGTTCAGGAATCGGGTTTGTGTTCCTCCCATCCCCGAATTAAAGAAGGAGCTGCTGGATGAGACTCATAGTTCATCATTCTCTATTCATCCTGGAAGCACGAAGATGTATAGGGACCTGAAAGAGTACTTCTGGTGGGATGGCATGAAAAGAGATTTTGCTGAATATGTCTCTCAATGCTTGGTTTGTCAACAAGTTAAAGCTGAGAGACAAAAGTCTAAGGGGATGTTACAACCATTACCCATACCCGAATGGAAATGGGAAAACATCACTATGGACTTTGTCACTGGACTTCCTAAAACATCCAAAGGCAATAATGCTATTTGGGTCATAGTTGATCGTCTTACAAAGTCTGCACACTTCATTGCTATTAGAGAGGATTTCTCTCTAGATCAGCTTTCCATGATATATGTAAAGGAAGTGGTAAGGTTTCATGGAGTACCACTTTCTATTATATCTGATCGGGATCCGAGATTTACCTCGAAGTTCTGGCGAAGTCTTCAACATACTCTGGATACAGAGTTGAGTTTCAACACTGCTTATCATCCCTAGACAGACGGTCAGTCTGAGAGAACAATTCAAACCCTAGAAGATATGTTGAGATCTTGCTTGATGGATTTCAAAGGAGGTTGGGATCAACACCTACCTTTGGTGGAATTTTCTTATAATAATAGCTTTCACTCTAGTATTCAGATGGCTCCTTATGAAGCTCTCTATGGAAAGAAATGCATGACTCCAACTTGCTGGGATGAAGTTGGGGAAAGAAAGCTATTAGGACCTGATCTCGTTGATGAAATGGCAGAAAAGGTCAGATCTATTCAACAACACATAAGAGCAGCTCAGAGTCGACAGAAAAGTTATGCCGACAACCGAAGAAAAGACCTAGAGTTTGAAGTGGGTGATAAAGTGTTCTTACGAATATCTCCCTGGAAGAGGGTTATGAGATTTGGAAAGAAGGGGAAGTTGAGCCCTAGATATATCGGTCCTTTAGAAATACTAGATCGTGTTGGGAAGGTAGCTTACCGATTGGCGCTTCCACCGAATCTCTCTCAAGTTCACGATGTGTTCCATGTACCTCTCCTGAGAAAGTACATACCAGATCCTTCACATGTACTCAGCTCAGAAGTTGTACCACTGGAGCAAGATCTTTCTTATGAAGAACAGCCGATAGAGATTCTGGATCGTAGCGAAAAAGTCCTACGAAACAAGACCACTCGCTTGGTGAAAGTTTTATGGAGGAACCACCAACTTGAAGAAGCTACATGGGAGCTTGAGGATATGATGAGGGAGAAGTATCCTCATCTGTTTGTTACAAAGTGACGAATTTCGAGGGCGAAATTATTTTTAAGGGGGGTAGAATGTAACACCTGAGATTTTTATGAGTAATATTTTGTTTTTATATCATCAAAGGAATCTTTCACTACACACTTTCTTAGCTTACTTTACACGCAATCACGACCTTCCTCGATAGCTTGCGTCGTACGCAATACCGAGTTTCACTAAACAACGATCTGCTATTAAAATATTATTAAAACTAGCCGTTATGAATAGTTATAACCACTTTTTGAAATTTTATAAATTTTATTTTTCAAAATGGACTTCATTTTTGGATTCGGAATACCGAAATTATCCTAGGGTGAAATTTTGGTATTTTTCTGAAAACTTTCAATTTTTGATGAATAGTGAAACCACTAAGTGGTAGGTTAAAAACTGAATTTTGCATAAAACTTAATTTTACCGCTTCTGTGAATGGAATTTCGAAAATCCGACAGACACGGTTGATATCAGTAAGTAAAATGTGGTTCAATGAGATAAAAATAATTTTTGGTGAATAGTAACTTTTTACTTTTTTTTACCGCGGTTAATAGTAAATAGGGTAACTAAGGGTAAATATGATATTACTATTACCCTAACACATGTCCTAATTCTATTGGATAAGTGTAATTCGACCAAAAACAAACTTATGAATAAAATATGACCATTTAGGCCCACTTGAGTTAGATTAGGACATTTATTATTAATTTATTTAAAGAAGGGTTAAAATAGTTAAAATCAAAGTTTAATAAGTAAATCATTTTTAATATGGGGTTATAAATAAGATAAATTCGACAATAAATATTCATTAGAAATCTAAAAAGATTTCCTACATAATGGTATTTTATTTATAATTTTTAGACATTAAATAATTTAATTTGTTTATGACACAATGATGATGCATTAATTATCTTATTAATAAAATATTGACATAATTGATGTTATAAACACCAAAATAAATGTAATTTGAGACTTTTTATGAATTCCACTAATTTTCTAGGTTACTATGATATATTAGTGTTGATTTAATCAACTTGTTTCGAACATATAATTCTGTTATGACTTTCACAAAAACCATATATCAAATAGTGTCAAAATTGACACAAAATAGTTTTTAAATAAAATATTATATTATTAATTGTTATTTTATTCCTAAAAATCTAAGGTTCGGCCAAATGACTTAGATAAGGATATATATATTAATAATAAACAATTTGGGGTTCGTTTGGCATGTTATAGTATGTGTATTAACCATATAGTGAAAGAAAACAAAAAGGCATGGTAAAAGTTAAATTATTTAACTTAGAGTTAAATCTAATTGATAAGGTTAAAATAATACCCTAAACTTGTCTAAATCCTATTGGTTGATAGGATTTCGACCCATCCCCACTTTAGATTATAAATAAGACTCTTTGGAACCATTATAAACCGATTTTGACTTTAATATAAAATAATATTTTGAGATATTCCTAAGGTGCCCCTCTCATCCCTTATAAAAGGACACCTCCTCCCCCTCCTCCTAACACCAATTTGAGCACTCAAGCTCGGCCAACCCCTGACATTTTCTCCTATCCACTTCCCTATAATAATCCTAGAGTTCCTGGTCTTCTTCAAAGACCAATCTTAGTTCCCTAAGTGGAGGATTCAAAGAAGCGTTCCAAAGAAGAGGTAATATCCATTACCGATCTTTTCAATTTCTTTCTTCTTCAACTTCTTCTTCTTTAGTTGTTTCATGATAATGTAATAACATCAGTATTACATACATACTGATATGTTATTATAAATATGAAACAACCCTAATTCACCTTCTATCCATCCTACGAAAAAATGAAATCACCGCGCGTGCGTACGTACGGAATACCGTCTCCACGCCGTGGTGTAATCTATTTTCCACCATCACTTTACAAGGATGGGTATAATGGTGTAATGAGTAACTATTTATGATTATTATTAAGTAATATTGATACTGAAATAATATATATATACTCCAATACAATTCCACGATCATAGGAACGATATCATCACTCGTGCGTACGTACGGAATACCGTCTCCACGATGTGATGTGACTCGTTCTACATGATCATCGTTACATAGTAATTATATAAATGAATTGAATGAATAAATATGATATATGTTACACTAATACCATTCTGGATATAAGGTATCTATAACCTTAAAATAAGTATAAGAATTTATTCGACAAAACACGCATAAGAACAAAAGGCAATAAAGACCCGAGTAACAAGTAACAATGAAATATTACTAATAAGAAGCTAAGAATATGACCATATATGATATCATATCAATATGTATGATTCTTGAATAAGTCAATAACATTATTTAAACCATTATACAGGAGCTTCGAACACGTACAAAGCAAATCGGACCTAAGGTAAGGGAAATATCACAATCTCATTTTTATCCAAGATTGTTTATTCATAAGTATTTACTGGGGTGTATTTTATCATCCACATCCATGTTTCATCAATATGTAATATTATTTCCATCCACATAAAATTGTTTAAATCCATTTTTACCCTTCGGTGAGTTTTTAGTAATATGTATGAAAGGAATCTTTTGTCGTTTTTCGTATGAGGTACTTTTTGACTTTTCCGACAAAAGTACGAAGAATGTTTTTTTTAACTTATACGGCATGAATGGATTTTTAAAAAATTATTTCCAAGAAGCTTCCTTTACAAGTTTTCAAGTTTATTTTTAATCATATTCTTTTATTTTAAAGTCGTATGACATGTTATGAAAGGAAAAATGTTTTTGAAGTAGAAAGGATATTTTCCTCAAGAATGGAGTTCAAATATTTTATCAAAATTATTTTCCATCTAAGATAATAAAAGGGTTCTGTTTTTATCCATATTATTAAATGGATTTGATTATGTTGTGATGGAAATATTTTTATGAATTCCTTTATCTTATATGAATTGTTTTATGATGTCATGTTGTTTAAGAATTCCATTTTTATTACATGGGTTACGCTATGATGTATGGTTTATGATTATGTGACACACATAAGAAAGGATTCATTATAAGATGGGTGGGACCTATATATCCCTCCAATGCATTGGGTAATGATTTTATATCTCATGAGATAGACATGGCTGGAACGGTAGGTTATACCGGTTCAGTGAAACAGGACTGGAACGAGGGTGACTCGGTTCAGAAAGGGACTTTTTCCACTAAGATAGTCTTGGCAATGAGTCATGACTAACAAGAAATGATTTTCTATGATTATGTGTGCATGCCACAAAGATTTCAAGTTTCATGATATGATTATGGGGATCTCATTTTCACTTCTATGATTTATTCCATGTTAAGTTATTATGATCTCTTTTGCAGGTTATGATTTTCAAAAAGATATGATATGATTTTTATTTCCTTTATTTGCCCTTGCTGAGCATTTGAGCTCACCCTTTTATGTTTTTTTTCCCAGGTCAGGAAGATGGATATTAAGTAGAATATGCTAAAAGGGACCCTAGATATGATGAAATAAATGGGAGACACTGTAGAAGATTTATGAACCAGTTGTTTATGTTTCCCAGTTTCTAAAGACACTATACCTATACGGTCCTTTGTGGTTTTTGTCATATTTTGTAATAAGTGTGCTTCAATTTTGATGTATTAACAATGTATGTAAAGTATGGGTCATTATAATGTACCCCCTTCGTGGTTGTCTAGAGCCCTTGGTTTATTTAGTTTGGACACATTTTTTCTGAGTGAATTTCCTTGGTCCATCCCCTCAAGGGTAAAATACGAAATTACATCCATATCTTTGGATTGTGATCCCATCACGAGGATGAATCCCAAATATATTTTTTGGCATCCCTTCACGATACTGAGGTGTAATACTATGTCATTCCTTCTTATACCCCAGGTGGGATTCATATAATCAGTGTCACCTCATGGTGTAGAGAATTGACCCCCCATATAACATTCTATTTTAGAAGGGTTCTTGGTATCTTTTTTATATGATCCCCTATATAGCGGGTTGATCCATATTGGGTTTTTCATGTCCCCCAATAGTTCTAGATGTGATCCCCTATCCATGTATCGATATCTTCATAGACCTGTGAGTTTTATTTGCTGGGGCCTAAAGTTCATAACCTCTTGGTTGAGTTTCTTCGATGGTATCATGGATTGTGGACTGGGTTTTCCCAGAATGAGAATTTCCTAGAATCTTTAATTAGTATCATGTGGATGATTGCTTAGTTGAGACCTCTTAGAGGCCCAGTGTCCTTCTGGAGTATATCTATGTTTTATTATTACTTTAATTGTATTATTATTGTTATGAGTAGAGTACTTCTTATTCTTTATGTTTAGTTATTTTGGGATGTCTTATTAGTTGTTGTTATACACACCCCTTCATGGGCTCTTCCCACACATGTCATGTCTTGTGCAGATGAAATTTTTTTTCATAGAGTCCAAGATGGATCAGGACCAGATAGTGCTTAGTGAGACAACCATACTGAGGTGTGTACGAGTGGTTTCTTTTGATAGCATTCCTCTCATAATTTTCTTATTTCACATTTTTTCATTTTCCTTTGCTAGTCTTTTTTGGCTTTTTCTTTCTAGTACCTTGTTTTCATACTCTGATTGTGGGATTATAGATTTAGACATTAATTTTTATCAATTTCTATAAATTTTAGTATTGTATGGGTTTAGTGATGTGTGATTATTTATAAGTACATTAGGATAATACCTCCCATGCATGTGATGTTCCTACTCAGTGTTGGTTTCCATTCCCTAGCCTATTAGAGGTGGGATTAGGGTAGTCAGGTCTTGGGCCCCATGTAACATCCCAAGTAAGTAATGAATAATAGATATTTTTATCTATGTCTATTAATGATTAGGATAGTGTTTTAGAGGCTTAAAATGTAAATAAATACAATCTTATGCATGGAATACACTAATATTCTTAAAAGATTGTTTTACTGCCTTTTGATGGAAAACCCTTTTTAAATCTATCTTTTGACAATTTTATAAGCTATGTTTTTCAAAATAAAATTATTATTTATGATTGGGACATCAAAATTTACTTTGTGTGAATTTTTGGTATTTTTCCGATAAAGTTCATTTTTTAATGAATAGTGAAAAATGTTGTATTTTAATTCAAAACCCCTTTTTAATCTAATTTATTTATATTATTAGATTATATTTTGAATTGGGTTTGAAGTGAAATTAGAATATATTTTTACCATTTTATCCAATGGTGGTCATTGGAATCAATTTCACTTTGAAATTGGACTTAAACTAGTGTCAATCTTTTCATACTTATTGTTTCATAAAAACACGCTATTTGTCATGACAGCGGGAATTAATTATTAAATTAATTAATTTAACTTATATGTTTTGAATTTTTTAAAATATACTTCATTTTTTAATTTGGAATATCAAATATAGCTTAGGGTGATTTTTTGGTAATTTTCTGAAAAACTTCAATTTTTGATGAATAGTGAAACCACTAAGTGGTACTTATAAAAACTGATTTTTCCGTTTAAATGAAATTTTTCCATCATTGTGTTTTGAATTTCAAAACTCCGACATAAATGGTTGTCATTAAGAAGTAAAATGTGGTTCAATGGGATTAAAATAATTTTTTGGTGAATAGTAACTCTTAAGTTCTTAATCGTGATTAGTGGTAATTAGTGTAGTTTAAGGTAAAAATAATGTTTTAATAAAATGATATGAGCTTGAAACATGTCCTACCCTCATTGGATGTGTCATGGACGACAAAGACAAGCCATGGGTCAGCTTGGGGACCCTATGGAGCCAATTTGGTTGGGAAATGACATAAATAACTTTTTATTTAATGTTAAAGTAAAAATGACACAAACATGAGTTATGTTACTAAAACAATTTTTATATGGGGTTATACAAGTCATATTTTTGATTATAAATATTCATTGGAAATATAAAAAGATTTCCTACATCATAGTATTTTTGTATAATTTTTATACATTAAATAAATTAAATTATTTATGACATCATGATGATGCAGCGATGACCTCGTTATTTAACGATTTAAATAAAATGGAAAGATAATGTAAAATAAAAGACCTACACATGTCCAAAACCAATTGGATGAGTGGATTTAGAACCCTTATCACGTTATCCTCTAATTATATCAATGTGGGACATTTTGAATCCGAAACTAATTTTAAAATAAAGTAACTTATCTTTACTTTCCAAGAGTGCCCCTTCTCTCCTCTTATAAAAGGCCCCCACCTCTACCTCCTTACCCACACTTCCAAAGCCTTTGGCTCGGCCAAACCCTGCCCATTTTGTCTCTACACGTCCCTCTATTACTCCTTGAAGACTCACTTTGGGCAGAAGTCTTCCCAAGGAAGCCTTTGAGCTCAAACCAAAGGGAGTTACCCGATTTTAAGGTAATGTCTTCTTTTGAGTCCTTTTGTTTTATTTTGCTTCTCCAACCCCCTAAACTCTTTTTATTATTTTCTTTTGTAACAAATCCATTATCCTAAATATACTAGGATGTGTTTAGAAAAAGGATTCGAGCTACACTTACACACACCTACATCTAATGGTTAACGAACATACTGTTTCCGTGGATGATGAATTTTCGCCTCCCGAAATGAAGATTGTTCAACATTATTTTAACACCTTCAAAGGTGGCAATTAATATGTCACTATATTTATATATGATATATAATATGTTTATGTTTTCCTTAATCTTCTGTATTTTTCTTTTTGGTCATACCTTTATGGTTTCCATTATGGGTAAACGCGATATCTTCATTTAAGGAAGTGCGGACTACCGCCCCCTTAAAGTGATTTGATTCGTTAAATACCATATGTGGGACGTATAAAGGATAAAACTATGATATTATATATGATATTATACTTTAATTATAATATACCTTTATATCATTATGATTCCATTCTATAAAATATGAAATAGAAATGAAAGTAGCGTTCATGCGTACGTACGGCTTACCGTCTCCATGAACGGTGCATTTCATTTCTTACCTCTAAATGATTATGTAATATTATAAATGCATGCATATACTAGACATATATGACATATATGATATCTACATCATGAATACCATTCTGGATAAAATGGATACATGAAAAAATTGTAATTATAGAGGGTTTATTTTTGACTCAAGTACAAATGATCATTAAAATGACCGTTATTAACTTAAATAATTACATAGTATTCATGACATGGAAATAAGTGATATAAAAGGAATAATGAACTTGAAAAAGGTTATTAAACAAGTATAAATTAACTCAAGATTATTATTCAGGACATTAAAGAACGATCGAGTCAAGTCGGACCTGAGGTATGGGACTTCTTCTCAATCTCCTTTCATTGAGTCATATTTTGTTTTATACACAAACTTCTTTTATACGGTTTATAAACCCATTTGACTTTTACGTTTATTCAAAAGGAATATTTTTTATACGAAGTGTTTACTAAACGACAAAAGGGAATGTTTTTTTCGTACGTATGCGGTGACAATGACTTTTCCGCCGCCGTGACCATTATTTGAGTTTCGGCTTCCTCTATAAGCCATACTTTTTTTTAAAAGAAAAATAAATACCATGTTTTACTTTTCATTTATTTTGGTATTGAAAATGGTTTTCATAATGTTTTTATATCAATGTGTTGTATTGATATCTTGTGATTGAAAGGTGGAAATGTTATGTTTCCTTTATGCATGTTTTTTGTGATACGATTACATTGAGGTTCTTGGGCATTATTATGAAGACAGGTGGTTCCGTGATAGACTAAGGGCGGATGAGCCTGATATATCTCTCCAATGCATTGGGTAACGCGAAGGAGTGAAACGTTAAGGTTTCTCCAAAGATATTTAGGGAATATATTGTGATGGGTATTCCAAACATAACCAAGAGGGTTACTCCCTACGTAAGGATGTTATAAATGCCTCAAGTTACCTTTATGTATTATGATTTCTATGATTTATTCATGATTTGATGAGGTATGTTAAAGTGCCTATGTTTTATGGGTAAAGTATGATCTCATTCTTATGTATATATGTACCCATGTTTCCTTTACATATTTTTATATCCCTTACTGAGCTTTTTATGCTCATCCCAAGTTTTTTTAAATGTTTTTCACAGGTCAAGGAAAAGGTACATGATATGATGATAGTGTCAAGGAAGTGTCAAGAAATAATCCATGTTTTATTTTAAATGTGTTTCCATTGATGGGAATGAAGAATACTATCTTTATGTAACCACTTTGTTTATATGTGGAATGTAATGCAAGTTTTATGATCTAATTTTCTAAAACTCTAAACCCGAAAAGATCCTCAATGTGTAATCTTGTAATAACTCAAGATTAAGTAAGGTTTAAAGCTGGGGCCTTATAATTGGTATCAGAGGTCGGTTTAGATAACTTTAGGAGTTAGAATTCTGTTAAATGATTATCCAAAAATATTTTTTTTATGGAAGTGATATAATATTTGAATATTACCATGTTTCTTCATCTAAGACATGTTTGTTGAGAATGGTTTTCCGCAGAGGAAACAGGGAAGTAGTGCTAGGAAGGCATGCAGAAGGAAATAACCTTCCGAATCAGCATCCTGAGATGGTCGGAATTGGAACTGAACAGTTTGTTGCAGTAATGGAGCAGTTGAATCAAGTGATAAATGCCGGTGGTATCCATACATGAGATCATCCAGATCAACCGCAGAGGAACATGTCAGTGGTGGAACATTTCATGAGGCAACATCCCCCATCATTCAGAGGATCATCTGACCCTGTGCTAGCTGAAGGGTGGATTAAAGAACTGGAGAAGATTTTTGATGTCATGGGGTGTTAAGACAATCAAAAGGTTAGTCTTTCTATTTACAGTTTGGAGGTTGAGGCAGATCAGTGGTGGTCTATGGTTAAAAATATCAAGGACGCCGATGAGATTGATGCTCTTGACTGGGATGAATTCAAAGGTATGTTTCTTGAGAAGTATTTTCCTAAGGCTGTTCTACTTAGGATGGAAAAGAAATTCTTGGAATTGAGGCAAGAGGAAGACTCAGTGGCTACCTATGAAGAAAGGTTCACTCGATTGGCAAGGTATGCTCCAAATTTTATCCGAGACCTTGATAGTAAAATCAATAGTTTTTACTCCGGATTAAATCCAAAATATCGAAGGGCATTAGCTTCTCGTGAGTTTAAAAGTTATGAAAAGCTTGTTCGATGTGCTGAGAAGGTGGAAATGGAGTTTTCAGATGATCAAGTGTTCTATAACAACCAACAGAAGAAGAGACCGAGGTGGCATGAGAAAGGTAAGAATTCCTCAAAAAAGTCTGATGGTAAGAAAACTAAGTTTCTAGTTTGTGATAAATGTGGCAAAAGGCATGCTGGGGAATGTCTTCTGAATTCTGGAAAGTGCTACCGATGTGGTAAGATGGGACATAAGGCTCGTGATTGCACTGAAAAGGATCAAGGTGAAGGTAAGAACAAATTTGATTTACAGTTAGTGAAATGTTTTAAGTGTAATGAGATGGGTCACTATGCAAATGAGTGTCTGACAAAGAGCTTGAGTGATGGGAAGCAGTTAGACTACAAGTAGAAAGGGGTGGTGAAATCCTTTGCAACTACTTTAGCAGATGTCGGGCCATCAAATGAAGTTGTATCAGGTACTTTGTTTGTTTTTTCAGATTATGTCAGTGTGTTGTTTGATTCGGGGTCTACAAATTCTTTCATCTTTGAAACCTTTTCTAGTAAAATGGGAATACCATCTCAAGAAATGACTCCTGAACTTTTGGTAAAAACACCTGGGGGTAATGTTGAGGCAAAAATAATTTATAAGAATCTTCCTATCCTTATCTGTGGAAAGAACCTACTTGAAAACCTTATTGTTCTACCTCTAGTAGAGTTTGATGTTATCCTGGGTATGGATTGGATCTCTATTTACCATGCTAAGATTGAATGTAGAGCTAAAGAAGTTTCTTTTCAGAAAGACTTTCAGTTTGTGTACAAGAATGAACCCTTACTGTTGATAACTTATGAAGAGGCCAAGAAACTTGTAAAATATGGAAATGAATGTTACCTTGCACACATCATTGAAAATAAAGGAACTGTTCAAATTAATGATGTTCCAGTGGTAAATGAGTATCCTGATGTTTTTCCTGATGAGTTTCCTGGAATAATACCAGATCGGGAAGTTGAGTTTACCATTGACTTAGTTCTTGATGCTAAGCCAATTTCAAAACCCCCTTATCGAATGGCTCAAATTGAACTTTTAGAGTTGAAGGAGCAATTGAAAGATTTATTAGAGAAAGGTTTCATTCGACCTAGCACATCACCATGGGGTGCTCCTGTCTTGTTTGTTAAAAAGAAAGATGGTTCAATGAGACTTTGCATTGATTATAGAGCCTTGAATAATATCACTATTAAGAACAAATATCCTTTGCCTCATATCGATGATTTGTTTGATCAGCTCCAGGGAGCTCATTATTTTTCAAAGATTGACTTGAGATCGGGGTACCATCAGCTGAAGGTAAAGGAAGAAGACGTTCCGAAGACTGCGTTCCATACAAGATATGACCACTATGAATTTGTAGTAATGCCTTTTGGGCTAACCAATTCACCTGCTGTATTCATGGACTTAATGAATAGAATTTTTCATGAGTTCTTGGATAAGTTTGTGGTGGTTTTTATTGATGATATTTTGGTGTTTTCTAAAAGTAAAGAAAAGCATGAAAGACATTTAAGGGTTATCTTGCAAACCTTAAAATAAAAGAAATTGTATGGGAAATTCAGCAAGTGTGAGTTTTGGTTGCAACAAATTTCTTTTCTTGGTCACATTGTTTCTAAATATGGGATAACTGTTGATCCTGCAAAAACAAAAGTTGTGGAAGACTGGCCAAGACCCACAAATGTAACTGAGATTCGTAGCTTCCTTGGTTTGGTAGGCTATTACCGAAGGTTTGTTCGAAATTTTTCACGATTATCTAATCCAATGACTAAGCTAACTCAGAAGGGTGTTAAGTTTATCTGGACAAAAGAATGTGATGATTGTTTTCAAGAATTGAAAAGAAGATTGGTGAATGCTCCAGTTTTGGCACTACCTTCCAGGAATGGTGAGTTTGTTATATACAATAATGCTTCATTGAAAGGACTTGGTTGCTTCCTAATGCAGAATGATCAGGTAATTGCTTATGCTTCACGACAGTTGAAAACTCATGAGGTAAATTACCCTACACATGATTTGGAATTAGCTGCTGTTGTTTTTGATTTAAAAATTTGGAGGCATCATTTGTATGGAGTAAAGTGTAAAATATATACTGATCACAAAAGTTTAAAGTATATATTCACTCAGAATTAATTGAACATGAGACAAAGGATATGTCTATAATTAATCAAGGATTATGATTGTACAATTCATTACCATCCAGGAAAAGCAAATAAAGTGGCTGATGCTTTGAGTCGAAAAAGTAATGCTTCATTAGCAATGTTGCAGTTGGAACGTGATCCTTTGGTTAAGGATTTGATGAACTTTGGCATAGAAGTTGTTGGTGCATGAAGTTCTTCTGTTTTGTTTCAGGTATCAGTGAGATCATCTCTATCATATAGAATCAAGCAAGCACAGAAGCAAGATGATGAGTTACAGAAAAAGGTAGAGCTGGTTCAGAAAGGTAAGTTGCCTGAATTCAACATTGATAATGATTGCATTTTGAGATTTGGGAAGAGATTGTGTGTGCCTTGTGATTCACAGTTGAAGAGAGAGTTGTTATGTGAAGCTCATAGTTCTCCATTTTTAGTTCATCCTGGAATTACTAAGATGTATAGAGATTTGCAGGAGTATTACTGGTGGGATGGAATGAAAAGAGATATTGCTGATTTTACTGTGAAGTGTTTGACATGTCAACAGGTTAAAGCAGAGCGGCAGTTACCGAAAGGGATGCTTCAGCCTTTACCAGTGCCAGAGTGGAAATGGGAGAATATATCCATGGACTTTGTTGTGGGATTACCGAAGACATCTCGAGGTAATAATGCAATCTAGGTTATTGTTGATCGCTTGACTAAATCTGCTCATTTCCTTGCTATAAAAGATACTTTTTCCCTAGATCAACTTTCCCGTTTGTATCTTAAAGAGATAGTCAGGTTACATGGAGTTCCTCTCTCCATTGTATCTGATCGTGATCCCAGGTTCACTTATAACTTTTGGAAAGGCCTTCAGAAGTCGTTGGGTACTAAATTAAATTTTAGTACATCTTTTCATCCTCAATCAGATGGACAGTCAGAACGAACAATTCAGACCTTGGAGGATATGCTACGAGCTTGTTCTATGGATTATCAGGGAATTTGGGACCAACATCTTTCTTTGGTTGAATTTTCATATAATAACAGTTTTCATTCCAATATACAGATGGCACCATTTCAGGCATTATATGGGTAGCGGTGTCGAACTCCAGCTTTCTGGGATGAAGTGGGTGAAAGGAAGTTGATGGGACTAGAATTGGTAGAAGAGATGGCAGAAAAAGTTCAGCTGATTCAGAAACACATGAGAACAGCTCAGAGCAGGCAGAGGAGTTATGCGGACAACAGGAGGAAGGATCTCCCTTTTGAGGTAGGTGATCATGTCTTTCTAAAGGTTTCTCCTTGGAAAAGTGTGATGAGATTTGGTAAGAAAGGAAAGCTGAGTCCAAGGTTTATTGGACCATATGAAATTCTAGAGAGAGTTGGATCAGTTGCATACCAGGTGGCTTTACCTCCGAGTTTATCTCAGGTACACAATGTTTTTCACGTTTCGATGTTGAGAAAGTATATGCCAGATCCATATCATGTTTTGAGTCCAGAAGTAGTTCAACTAGAAGAGAACCTATCAAATGAGGAACAACCGGTCCAGATTCTTGACCACATGGAGCAAGTGTTACGGAATAAGGTTACTAATCAGGTAATGGTTTTTTGAAAAAACCACATGATGGAAGAGGCAACATGGGAATCTGAAAATGAAATGAGGGATAAGTACCCCCATTTATTCGATAAGTAAATAAATTGCGAAGACGCAATTTTCTAAAGGGGGGAAGGATGTAACATACCAAGTAAGTAATGAATAATATATATTTTTATCTATGTCTATTAATGATTAAGATAGTGTTTTAGAGGCTTAAAATGAAAATAAATACAATCTTATGCATGGAATACACTAATATTCTTAAAAGATTGTTTTACTGCCTTTTGATGGAAAACCCTTTTTAAATCTATCTTTTGACAATTTTATAAGCTATGTTTTTCAAAATAAAATTATTATTTATGATTGGGACATCAAAATTTACTTTGTGTTAATTTTTGGTATTTTTCCGATAAAGTTCATTTTTTAATGAATAATGAAAAATGTTGTATTTTAATTCAAAACCTCTTTTTAATATAATTTATTTATATGATTAGATTATCTTTTGAATTGGTTTTAAAGTGAAATTAGAATATATTTTTACCATTTTATCCAATGGTGGTCATTGGAATCAATTTCACTTTGAAATTGGACTTAAACTAGTGTCAATCTTGTGATACTTATTGTTTCATAAAAACACGCTATTTATCATGACAGCGGGAATTAATTATTAAATTAATTAATGTGACTTATATGTTTTGAATTTTGTAAAATAGACTTAATTTTTGAATTCAGAATATCAAATATAGCTTAGGGTGATTTTTGGGTAATTTTCTGAAAAACTTCAATTTTTGATGAATAGTGAAACCACTAAGTGGTACTTATAAAAACTGATTTTTCTGTTTAAATGAAATTTTTCCATCATTGTGTTTTGAATTTCAAAAATCCGACATACATGGTTGTCATTAAGAAGTAAAATGTGGTTCAATGGGATTAAAATAATTTTTTGGTGAAAAGTAACTCTTAAGTTCTTAATCGCGATTAGTGGTAATTAGTGTAGTTTAAGGTAAAAATAATGTTTTAATAGTATGAGATGAGTTTGACACATGTCCTACCCTCATTTTATTTGTCATGGCCGACCAAGAAAAGCCATGTGTCAACTTGGGGGCCCCATGGAGCCACTTTTTTTGGGAAATGACATAAATAACTTTTTATTTAATGTTAAAGTAAAAATGACACAAACATGAGTTATGTTACTAAAACAATTTTTATATGGGGTTATATAAGTCATATTTTTTATTATAAATAGTCATTGGAAAGATAAAAAGATTTACTACATCATAGTATTTTTTTATAATTTTTAGACATTAAATAAATTAAATTATTTATGACATCATGATGATGTAGCGATGACCTCATTATTTAACGATTTAAATAAAATGGAAAGATAATTTAAAATCTAAGACCTATACATGGCCAAAACCAATTGGATGAGTGGATTTCGAGCCCTTATCACCTTATCCTCGAATTATATCAATACGAGACATTTTGAATCTGGAACTCATTTTAAAATAAAGTAACTTATCTTTACTTTCCAAGAGTGCCCCTCCTCTCCTCTTATAAAAGGCCCCCACCTCTACCTCCTTACCCACACTTCCAAAGCCTTTGGCTCGGCCAACCCCTGCCCATTTTTTCTCTAAACTTCCCTATCTTACTCCTTGAAGCCTCACTTTGGGTAGAAGTCTTCCCAAGGAAGCATTTGAGCTCAAACCAAAGGGAGTTACCCGATTTTAAGGTAATGTCTTCTTTTGAGTCCTTTTGTTTTATTTTGCTTCTCCAACCCCCTAAACTCTTTTTATTATTTTCTTTTGTAACAACCCAAGTATACTAAATATACTAGGATTTTGTTATAATAAGTATTCGAGCTATACTTACACGCACCTACATCTAATGGTTAACGAACATACTGTTTCCGTGGATGGTGAATTTATGCCTCCCGAAACGATGATTGTTCAACATTCTTTTAACAACTTCAAAGGTGGCCATTAAGATGTCACTATATTTATATATGATATATAATATGTTTATGTTTTCCTTAAGCTTCTGTATTTTTCTTTTTGGTCATACCTTTATGGTTTACATTATGGGTAAACACGATATCTTCATTTAAGGAAGTGCGGACTACCGCCCCCTCAAAGTGATTTGATTCGTTAAATACCATATGTGGGACGTATAAAGGATGGAACTATGATATTATATATTATATTGTACTGGAATTATAATATACCTTTATATCATTATGATTCCATTCTATAAAATATGAAATAGAAATGAAAGTAGCGTTCATGCGTACGTACGGCTTACCGTCTCCATGAACGGTGCATTTCATTTCTTACATCTAAATGATTATGTAATATTATAAATGAATGCATGTACTGGATATATATGACATATATGATATCTAAATCATGAATACCATTCTGGATATAATGGATACATGAACAACTTGTAATTATAAAGGGTTTATTTTTGACTCAAGTACTAATGATCATTAAAATGACCGTAATTAACTTAAATAATTACATAGTGTTCATGACATGTAAATAAGTGATATAAAAGGAATAATGAACTTGAAAAAGGTTATTAAACAAGTATAAATTAACTCAAAATTATTATTAAGGACATTAAAGAACGATCGAGTCAAGTCGGACCTGAGGTATGGGACTTTGTTTCAATCTCCTTTCATTGAGGCATATTTTGTTTTATACACAACCTTCTTTTATACGGTGTATAAACCCCTTTGACGTTTACGTTTATTAAAAAGGAATATTTTTTATACGAAGAGTTTACTAAACGACAAAAGGGAATTTTTTTTTCGTACGTATGCGGCGACAACGACTTCTCCGCCACCGTGACCATTATTTGAGTTTCGGCTTCCTCGACAAGCCATACTTTTTTTAAAAGAAAAATAAATACCATGTTTTACATTTCTTTTGTTTTGGTATTGAAAATGGTTTTCATAATGTTTTTATATCAATGTGTTGTATTGATATCTTGGGATTGAAAGGTGGAAATGTTATGTTTCCTTTATCCATGTTTTATGTGATACGATTATGTTGAGGTTCTTGGGAATTATTATGAAGACGGGTGGTTCCGTGATAGACTGAGGGCGGGTGAGCCCGATATATCTCTCCAATGCATTTGGTAATGCGAAGGAGTGAAATGTTAAGGTTTCTATGAAGAGATTTAGGGAATATACTGTGATGGGTATTACAAACGTAACCAAGAGGGTTACTCCCTACGTAAGGATGTTATGAATGCCTCAAGTTACCTTTATGTCTTATGATTTCTATGATTTATTCATGATTTGATGAGGTATGTTAAAGTGCTTATGTTTTATGGGTAAAGTATGATCTCATTCTTATGTATATATGTACCCATGTTTCCTTTCCATATTTTTATACCCCTTACTGAGCTTTTTATGCTCATCCCATGTTTTTTTGAAATGTTTTTCACAGGTCAAGGGAAAGGTACATGATATGATGATAGTGTCAAGGAAGTGTCAAGAAATAATCCATGTTTTATTTTAAATGTGTTTCCATTGATGGGAATGAAGAATAATATCTTTATGTAACCACTTTTTTTATATGTGGAATGTAATGCAGGTTTTATGATCTAATTCTCTAAAACTCTAAACCCGAAAAGATCCTCAATGTGTAATCTTGTAATAAATCAAGATTAAGTAAGGTTTAAGGCTGGGGCCTTATACCCCATCAGGACAAGTCATGGAACATTATTTTCTTTCAATGTTGTTGGATCCTCTTTTGGGTAGAGTTTGACCAGAGTTAGGGTATGTGGTTCTATCTCTATCCTTTTTTGAATAAACCATTATTTATCATGTCTTATTGATTGTTTTATAAAAGAATTGGATTGATTTTTTTTGTTTGTGTAAATGGATTTTCAATCAAATATGGGATTTTCCTTGGGTTTGGTAAGAAAAATGGTTGTTTTAAAAGCATTGAAAAATGGGGTGTTCCCCTACACCTTGGCCTATTATTTTAGGAAATCGATATTTACATCAACTGAGGGTTCACTCATGCGGTGTTCATTTTCTCTCTAGGCCTACTATTCTAGGGTCTTGAGTGTGCACTAGTAATTGATTGTGGTATAATTTGTTTTTTATCCTAACCTATTGTGATCCTTAGAATGATTTATCTATGATTTGGATTTTTATTATATTGGAGTTGATATACCTTCATTGGCATTGATATATTTTTATGGAAATTATATTTTGAAACTATTTTTCCTAGATTGTATTGGGACTATGGAAATATGGAAAATATATACCATGATTTTTATATAAAATACATTATCATTTATCATGAAATGTTTTCATTAAAATGATCCCATTGGGATTGTTTTTATAGAGACTTTTTATGGAACACCTGAGTGAGATCCTACTGAGCATGTTTAGCTTACACCCTGAACACCCCTTTGGTGGTGTGTAGACCTGATTGTGACTTATGACACAGGAAAAGGAAATGTTCCATAGTGATACAATGAGATTTACATTAGTTGGGTATTGGAGGTTGGTGGTGATATTGTGGTAAATTTCCCACATTATCACATGGAGTATCCATATTTGTTTTGGTTGACATTTTCTATTGGACTTGTACTCAAGAGTTTCTTCTAACTGGTTTGAGTTGTATTTCTTCTGATATATTCTTTATGTTATGAAATATGTTACTTTTATTTATTATTCCAATTTTAATTATATATATATATGCCTGGTATATCATTTAGATGGGGTGAAATCATTCCATATGGTTGTATTTTGATGTTGGGGTGCTAGTATCTAGCCCATGGGAATCAGGAATTCCCTTCGGGTCTAACCACATTTCAGTTTAGAGCCTATATAGATGGTTTATCTAAATTGGGATGTAATAATTTGGTATCAAAGAATGGTTATTATCTGTCTTTTGATGTTTTTATAAGGTAGATATGATTGTTAGATCTATAGAGGTAGTTTTCAGTGAGTTTCTAACTCGCAATTTCTATGAAGATACTCAAGTTACCATGGGATGTTAGGATGTGTGTCTCATATATTGAGTTCATTATCTTATTATCAGTTCTCCTTATGGTTTTATACTTTGAAATGATATTACTCCTGTTGTTTTATTGTTTCATCAATTTTCAATGTGTATTGATATTCCTATGATACTTCTTCCATAGGTTCCACAAGCGGGTGTAAAAGATAATCCTCAAGGAAATATGACCATGGTAATAATTCTTATATATTATATCATTAGAGAAGATCATGTATGGACCAAAATTTACTGCAATTCTAGAATTTATTTTTTGAGGTTCATCCATATGCTAGATGAATAAGGGATCAATCTTGATATTTCTTAAGTGAGAAACAACAATGTTTTAAGGGTGTGAAAAAAATTGAAGAGGTAGATGACTGGATAGACAAGATTGAATTGATCTTAGAATTCCTAGATATACCTAATATCATCAAGGCTAAGATCATAGTGTTTAGACTCGAGGTTACTGGAAAGTTATGATGGGATTTTACGGTACAGGTGGGTGGGCAAGTGGGCTTGGATTGGAAGGGTTTCAAGACCCTATTATTTTTTTAGTTTTACCCAAAGTCTATAATGATGGAAAAGTATCTGGAGTTCATATAATTGTATCAAGGATAGAGTTAAGTTTCATAGTACACCAATCAATTCATTGATGTGGTTCATTTTGATCTAAAGGTAGAGAAGACTGATCATATGAAAAATTAGAAGTACCTATTGTGTTTTTGACTAGATCTAAGATCATAGGTATTTATACTGAAGATTTTTATATATGTGAAAATGGTAGTTAGGTATATGATTAAAGAGATAAAAATATCATAAAATATTGTCTATTATTCAACTTATATTCAAACCAGTAGAAAATTTAGTGGTCCATAAGATAAGAAGAGCATGTGGCATGAGAATCGCAGTATTGATGGAGGTGTTTCTTAATAGTGGCCTTCTTATGCACCATCAGTTACAACCAGTATTATTACCCATACATGATATCAGTGTGGAAAGGTTGGTAACACCAAAAAATCTTATTCTTCAACTATTAATTTGTTAAATGGTTATAGTCTCTAGAACCATAATTAAAAATTATTTCATAAAATGTCTATGCCCTATTATAGTCACGAATCGTTGGCATTGAAGGAAACTGTGGCATAGTTAGAATACTCAAAGCCTCTAGGGTATAGACATAGGCCTCATGAGTAATGAACATTCACCTAGTGGATGAGTTTCCAGTGGAGGTTGACATGGGTCCAAAGGAAGTGAGATGTACCTTTTTTGTTATATTTTCTATAATGACTAATCTACTTGATACAGGTTCCTCCCACTCATTTATATGTAACTATTTTTTTATGTGTTAAAACATCCATCATAGATAACTTACATTCGCATGGATGTTGGGATGCCTCTTGGAAAGAGGAAAGAGTAAGGGTTTCAATGTATGTTCTATTCTTTATCGATATTTTATAGGGAGTTAGTCAGTGATTTCATTGTTCTTGATCTGGATTTTTTATATGTCATCATCGAGATGGATTAGATCATCCCTCATCATTTTAAAGTTGTTTTGTATCATTGAAAAGTCATGTTACTTATTTCTGAGGAGATTCATTGGGTACTTTAGGGAGAGTGGGATCTGAGGTCGAGTTATGTGGGACCTTCCCACCCAGACCTCTTGAGTTTGTTGTCTATTATTATGCTTGATCCTAATGTGGTTTCTTATCTTTTTGATCTTCCCATTCTTTTCTGGGATTTTCCTAATGTTTTCCCATATTATATCTCTAGTCTTCCTTTAGATAGGGATGTAGTGTATATGATTGATCTGGTGATGGGTACACAACCTATCTCGATGCCCTCTTATAATATAGAACCTACTGAGCTAAAAGACCCCAATATTCAATTGGATGATATGATAGGGAATGGTTTTGTTCACCCTAGGGTTTATCTAGGGGTATCCCAATTTCTATTTGATAGGAAGGATTAGGGTTCACTTCGATTGTGTATAAAATATTGATATTTAAATAGAGTTAAGGTTAAAAATAAGTACCCTTTTCCCCATTGTGGATGATTTTTTTGAACACTTAAATGAGAAAAGTGGTTTTCAAAGATAAATATTCAGTTGGGTTATCATTAACTCAAGGTTCAGGAGTCTAATATACCAAAGACAACCTCTAAGAAAAGGTTTAACCATTACATATATATTGTGATGTTTTTTGGCCTAACTGCTGCTCCTGTGGTTTTTATAGCTATGATAAATCAGATACTCCATCAGTATCATAATACCTTTGTTCTATTATTTTTGGACAATATTCCAGTTTATTTTAAGTATAAGCATGAACATGATCATCATCTGAGTTTGGTTTTGGAAATCCATAGGAGTTACCGATTATACAAAAATCTTTTGAAATGTTGTTACTAGATCAAAGAAGTGATGTTCTTGGGACGTGTGATTTATGAGTGATGATTATCAATTGATACTGAGAAGGTTAAGGTTATATTGTCATGGGAGGAGACATGAAATGTCTTTAAGATATATATCTTCCTTGGTCTTGCTAGATACTATTGGAAGTTCATTAAGGATTTCTCAAAGATGGAACTTCCTTTGACTATTCTTACTAGGAGAGGGGTGAAATTAATATGAGATGAAAAGTTTTAGAGTTCCTTAAATTAGTTTAAATTAATTATAAAATCAATATTTATTTTTATCTTAACTAAGCCTGATAAGGGGCATTTGGTGTACTTTTTTACTTCTAATGCTGGTCTGGGTAACGTGCTAATACAGGTCCATCGTGTGCTGGAATATAGTTATTATCTGATTTATCCACATAAGAGGAATTACCCTACTCATGATTTGGATCCTTCCACAAAGGTTTATGAGATTAATTATTGTAGGAATTATATTTTTGGGGAGATATTCTCAATCTTTTCTAAAAATAAGAGCCTGAGTTATATATTTTCTCAGAGGGACCTGCATCTTTGGTAGACGTAGTGGGTGGAGTACCTTTAGACATTTTATTATGACATCACCTATAGCTCAGGGAAGGGGGATGTCATTGTGTATGGTCTTATCATGATATTTCCATTGCATTCTATCTTATAATTGAGGGTAGAGTGGGAATTGAGGGGAATCTTCACTCATTTTTATCTAGACACTCTAGAGAATGATTTGGGTATGGTTCTAATCAGTGTTCATTTGTCATCATCTCTCTTTGAGTCTATTATGTAGATTAAATAATAGGATTATGAATTCATATGAATAATGGAAACCCTTTATGGTTGGGGGACCATTTCAATTTAGTCTTTCTATTCTGATGGTTTTCTATACATTGGGAATTGGGTTGTTATCCAAATATCTTTAAGTAGTTAATTTTTTTTGAATGTCATAGTTCTTTATAGGGAATTCATCCAGGTACTATAAATATGTATTGTGAAATGAGATTGAAATTTTGGTGGTCAAGTATGAATTGTGACATTTCAAATCAGTTGTCCCACTATTACACTTACCAAAAGATAAATAAAGAGAATCTAAAACCTTTTGGTCTATTAAAACCACTTCCGATGCTTGTATGGAAATAGGATGCAGTGTCCCTGGAATTTATTGTTGTATTAACATGGACTCTCTGATGGAATAATTCAATATTGGGGATTATTGATCGATTGGTGAAATAGTCTCATTATATTTTGATCAGGGACACCATTAATGTTGAATATCTAGGTAAAATATATGTATAGAATAGTTTGAGGCTACATGGGATTCCCTAGGTCATTTTCTAGGATAGGGATCCCAGGTTTACTTCTTGATCCTGGAAGTGTCTCCAAGAAGTCATGGGGACTCATTTTAAGTTGTTTATAGCTTACCATCCATAATTGGATGGTTATACAGATTATGCTATTCAGATTTAATAAGATATTATCTATGCATGTGTCTTGGATTTTGGTAGATCATGGGATAACTATCTCGTAATGTTTGAGTTTTATTATAACAATAGTTATCAATCTTTGATTAGAATGGTTTATTTTGAGGCTTTGTATGGTAGCCCATGTAAATCACATCTTTATTGGGAGGAGGTGGTCAAGTCCTCTCTTGTGGGAATAAGTCTCATTCAGGATAAATCAATAAGGATTGAAGATATATATCAATTTCTAGATATAATATAGAGTTTTCATAAATGGTATTCATATCGTCAATCCCAACCTTTAATGTTTCCATAGGTGACCTAGTTTTCAGAAAACATTATCCTCAATTGGGTCACAATTGTCTTGGGAAATTGTGAAATTTATCTCTAATATATGTTAGACCATATTAGGTCACTGCGCTACTTGGGAATGTCGCATATCAGTTGTCATTAACTACTCAATTAATAGGTATTCATGATGTTTTCAATATATCTTAGCTTAGTAAGTATTATGCTGACCCTCTCACATTCTGAGTTGGGAAGAGATTGAGTTGGATCCATATATTTCCCTTGTAGAGAAACTAGTGGAGATCATTAATTCCTTGGTTAAATTCTTACATGGGAATTATTTCCCATTGGTTAAAGTGTTATGGTGATATGGATCATATTATTATGAGACATGGGAGTATTAATAGCCAGTTAGGGTGCAATGGCCTCACTAATTTCTGGAGAACCCTTCTTCCCCTTGAATTTCCAAGGATGAGAAGTCTAGTGGTTGAAATATTTTAATATAATAGATATTAAGGTATAATATTTCAATTTTTAAGAGTTTTTCCCAGTTTATATGGAATAATGAATCATTTTTGGAGTTTTTTAGTAGAACCTAGGTTGGTTGCAGCCTGTAGGTCACATTTATACTATAACTATGTATTCTATAGCATAAATGGGTCATAGGGATCATGATTTGAAAAAAAATTGTGATGTAAGTATATTTTTCCATAAAACATATTTTACATCATAAATATATCAGCCATTTTTTTAATTAGAGGATATTTTTCTTTGGCATATATGTTTAATGTGGATTTTACAACATAAATCCCTATTTTATAGTTTAAACCCTTCATTCTCATTAGGGTTTATACCTAAATACTAATTAAATATCTATTTATCTTCCCTTCCTAATACCCTAGGCTCTTCTAGGTGATTTTGTGTATCCTCACTCCTTATGGATTTCTTCGTGTGGTTCTTGATCTCCATGGTGTTTGCACTATGTCTCTCCAGGTAAGAGAATTTTCTACTTCCTTATTTCTATTAGTCATGGTAGTGGTGTTGGGACACATTTATATAATCAATTTTTCACATATTTATTTTCACGTGATTCTTATAGATACATTGTGTGACATTTTTTCTAGGGTTCAGTACTTGCTTTGATTATGGTGTGACATGCTTGGTTCTCAAGGAATGTGGTGATCTAACTTCTCCACAAACCTTTTTTGTATGTAATAGATTTTAAGATATAGAAATAAATTATATTACCTCTATTATTGTATTTTTTTCCTTTTGATTTTGGTGGACCTCGTTGTGGGTAACATTCAATCTAAGTTGGGGTGGGTGGTTCAGTCTATAGCCTTTGTTGACTGAACTGTGATTGCTCTTGTTTTATAAATTGTTTTATAAATGAATTGGAATGTTTTTTATGTATGTAAATGGATTTACAATAAAATATGGGTTTCCCATTTGTTTAAGTACAGTAAAATGTGTGTTTTATAAGAATTTTGAAATGGGGTTTCAATGTAGGTTTGATAATAGAAAAGGCTTTTTTGAGATTAACAGTGAAAAGACCTTTTGAAATTATTTGGGAAATGCAACACATGGTATGCATTGCGTACTTAGGTAGAAGGTATAGCTTAGTTCCATAATTTATTTTACTACTGGTGAGTTCACTATTGGGGTGTTATTACACTCCTGAGGCCTATTGTTTTATGGACTTGATATTGACATCATTGGGAGGTTCACTCATGGGGTGTTTCTATGCTCCTAGAGCCTATTGTTCTAGTGACATGTGTGCACACTATTAATTGATTGGGGTATGAGTTTTATGATATACTAACCTTTTATGATCCTAGTCATTATTTATTTGTGCTTTGTCTTTTTATTTTTCAAGAGTTGATAAACCGATTTTACTTTGATAAATTTTTATGCAAATTACTATTTGAAATTGTTTTTCCTGGATTATTTTGGAACTATGTATAAAGGGTAAATATTTACCATACTTTTGATATAACTAATTTATCATTTATCAATCCATGTTTTCTTTAAAATAAAAAAAATTGGATTATTTATATAGATACTTGATATTAATAACCTGGGTTGGATCCTATTTATCCTTTTTAGCTTACACCCTGAAAACCCCTTTAGTAGTGTGTAGAATTGGTAGTGTCTTTGGATGCAGGAAAATAAAAGGTATTGTAGTGAGGTGATGAGGTTTACATCTAGTGGGTATGGTTAGTTGGTGATGATATGGTTGGAAATTTCTGAAATTATCACATGTATTAGGTGCATTTGTTTTAGTTTATTTTTCTATTGGACCTGTACTCAAGAGTTTGTTCAAACTGCTTTGAGTTGTATAACTTATTCCATCTTCTTTCAGTTATGGAATATGTTTATTCTGGTTATTATTCAACTATTTTTTATATTTCTATATACATATATTCCATGTATCTCATTTATGTTGGGCTAAAACATCCCTTATGGTTATTTTTTGATGCCCAAGTGCTAGTTTATAGCTTGTGGGGATCAAGAACACCCTTTGGTTCTTGTATCATTTCTGTTCAGGTCTTAGATGGTTGAGTTATTTTTGCCAATTTGGGATATTTGAAACTTGGTTTAGTTCCTATTTAATAGTTATTAATGAATGTAGTCCAAATTTTATTGAAATATCGCAATTACTCTTCATTGATCATAATATGTCAAAAAGGTGTGGTTCTTCCACTCACTAACACCATTCCACTGTGGTGCGTAAAGAGGAATGTGTTGAGATAGAATCCCCAAATCCATGATATAATCGATGAAATCTTGGTTAATATATCCTCTATTCGTTTTATTGATAATGAAAAAGACACAGGGGTAGAATTTTGATTCTTTAAAACCTTCAAAAGATTCGAAACAACCCTCTTGATGTACAATGATTGTTTCCTTATCTCTTAAAGATGAGTGAGTAGTAGAAATAAATAAAGAAAAGAACATGATAATGTATAGTGGTTCATGAAAAAAATATCATTTGGTCCAACTAATAAATTGTGTCTCCATTGGATTTGTGATTTCCGCTTGTAATTTCTTTTACCATGGACTTCTATAACCAAATATAGAAAGTTGATACCTTTAAAGTAAGGATTTTACAGGGCCATTTGGTTATTTTACAGGGAATCATTAGTCCACAAGCTTGTTAAAGAAGGATTATATTCCTTCACTAGCAGGACTATGTCTGAGTAATGGTCCAATAAATCAATAAATAATGTTTTTATTGAGAAAACATATTTTTCTCATAGGTGCATCAGCAACTGACATATGTGTTTTATATTCAATAAATCACAAAAAAAACTTCATTATTTGCATAGGATTTCGTTAAAAAGAAACAGATAAAACACCAAATAGATGAATGAACATGTTTGAATCCAAATTTTATCTCCAAAAAATGATATTTCAACCTTGTAGAAGAATATTTAATAACAATATACAATAATAGTGACAACAACAATAGGGAGTCGATCAGTTAGATCAAAAAATGAATGAATCAATGTGTCGCTCTGAAGGGAACACCACTCTTTTTTTAAGGGAACCAAAATATTTTTTTTTCAATGAATATCTCTATATATTTTGTAAATGAACATATTAGTATTAATACTATAGGTCAAATAGCACTTTGTAAAACAGATTCATGGATACCGCATAATAAATCGCAAATATTTTGATTAAAATCATTTGAATCATTCAAATAGAGTCTTAACTTTCCAAATAAATATGAATGATTTAATCTATTGAGTACGAGCCATTGAAATGGTCATAAAATATCTTTAAAAGGATATTTAATTTTGATAAAACCATTGTAAAAATCACAAATAATATCTTAAATTTAAAACCCTATCATTGAATAAGTCAAACGTAGGGTTTCTTCATGTAGTGACAAACTAAAAAAGTAGGGTTGAAAATGTATGACTTTTTTACAAAATTAGGGTTAAGGAACCATACATTTTTTCCTCAAATGTATGGTTTCTTTCAAACATAAGGTTTATTATCCAAACTTGTCCAACAGTGTAGGGTTCATGATCCATACTTGTTTTTCCAAACATAGGGTTCCCAAACCATATGTTATGCTTAAAAATGTAGGGTATGAACAATGTTTTTAGAATACATTCAAACACATCCAAAATACTTAAAAAAATATTTCCCCATAGATCAATGAATTTTTTATGCTTCCTAAATATAAATAAATATTATAATGAATATCATTATCCAAAAACTCACTTAAAATAAACTTTATTTGTAACATAAATGTGGATGTTTGTGAGCATCAAAATTCAAAATAAATTAATGAAATTGTTGAATCAACACATGATCAAAAATCTCCTCAATTTAATGATCTCAAACCCAATAAAATAAATATTAAAATTAAAACAAATAAGTACATTTCTTTAAGAACAATTCTTTGCTTTCGTAGAAAGTTTTATAATATTCTCAATAATATCTCATAATCTTCTTTAAAATTTATCCCCCTTTTTATGTCACCAAAATTATAAGAATAAAAAATTATTAATAAAAAATTCTAATAAATTCATGTGAAAAAGAAATAATAAAGAATCCATGAAAACATATAAAATATTATTCAAAGAATAATAAGTGTTTGTAGTGAATGTATTAAATCATTTAATTTGTTATAACACTTTCTAATTACTTAAAATAACTCCCAAAATACATATCATGATTCAAGGTATTAAATAAAATATTTTAAAGTAATCTAAAATAACTATCACACATGGCATAATTGAGAATACCATTTTAGTATATTAATATAATTATTTATTAATTACAGTAATAGAATAATTTACCATATGGAATTAATTTTAAATAGTCAAACATTAAAATTATTTTTACACATAAGATAATCACTTATATAAAATCTTAAGAGTATAAAAAATTTAAAAATAAATTATGAATCAAATTATAACACATATTTTAACTAAAAAAATATTTAAATAAAAATATATATATGATATTGACTCTAAATACACTATAGAGATAAGGAAAATTTGGGGTGTTCGGAAGGTTTAGATGGTTCTTCTAAACTTTCCAATCTTTGAACTGTTTCACTTATATCATTTAATAATTTCGATAGCTATTCTATTCTACTTGGAACATTTTCAAATCTTTGATACAGTGAGGAAGATGAAAAATGTTTTACAAAAAATTCTCTTATCTCATCAAGATTCAATATAGTAATAATTTCTTTTTTCAATGAATCCTTATGAAATAACATTACCACTTTAAATGCTTCAATGAATTATTTTGAAATTGAACATTCTTTCACATTATGATACTCACTTTAAATAGTATCAAAAACTATTTTTGAATCATATACTTTTTAAGTTGTTCGTATGACTCCTCAGACACATTTATAACAACATGTAGCTTTACTATTTCTTAATTTAACGTTTTTATATTAAACATAATCTCTTCAGAAGACATTTCTCCTTTAATAATATGAGATGATTAATCTTTTTGTTCTTAAAAAACATAAACTTACTTATCTTTTTAAATATATTTTTCAATAAAATTATTTTCATAAATAACTCACTGTTCTCTTAACAGATCATAATAAGGATTTCCTTTTGTTCTCTTTTCATAAAGTCTATTCTTTGAACTTAATTTTCTTGATTGATTCATTTTTTTCAGACTGATTTCGGAAGACATTGAATGTTATATTTCAAATAAAAAGGATAAAAAATTTAATAGGTTTTTAGAATAATATTATAGGGTTCTAGAAGAAGGTGATACATTTTTTTCTGACAATTTTCAGACAGTGCTTCAAATTCTTGAGTAAAAAACATAGGATATTATTTTCAGATTTTAACTTTTGAAAAGACATTTTATGTTTGAAAACTATTCTGGAAGAGGAGTTTTCAAAATGAATAAAATTTATAAGAAAATGAAAATCTTAAAAAATAATAGTTTTAAAATTTAAATTATTACTAGATTTTCTAAATTCAATTTTAAAGAGAAACATATTAAAATAATGTTTGTAGAAATTTGAATATTTTTTAAATTTAGTTATATTCTTTGATATTCAATTATATAGACTATGTTTTAATATCCTAATTCAAATATTGAGGAATTATTTAACACATAAGAAAAACATATCTCCCCCTATATAAAATAGTTAATGAAATAGAAACATAAATACAAATATATTAATGAAATACTTCTTGGATTATTATTTCTAGTTCTAATTATTTTTCGATAAGTTACTACTTCAGAGTTGAAAACTTCTTAGTTAAAATAAAAAATTGCATACACTTCTCAAATTACAACTTAATGATTTAACTATTTAGTCGTGTGGTGTATTTGTAAAAAACATCAAATAAAAGTTCCTTTTGGTACTCATATGCTTTTTGGTCCAGTAGTGTTAGCATATATGGTTTAAGGTAACCAAACTTATCTATTTCGTGTAGATATTATACTATTTAAGTTAGATAGATATTTGGAACAATGAATATGTTTAACACATAAAAATTGATATTTTTTAAAGAGACCAACATTTTCATAAATTCCATTAATCCCACAATAAAAAACATTTTATAGTTCACACGATTTTTCTATTTGAAATGGAATGATAATTCTTATATAATTTTTGGGTTTCACCATTAATTCCTACTCCAAGATTCTGTTATGAATTTTATTTTTACCATGAGTTTAATTTAAATATTTTTCTTGTTTTATAAGAATACTATAATCTTGATTTAAAGTTTAAAGCTCATAAAATAATTTTTTAATTTTAGTTTCATGTAGATCAAATGAAATTTTAAAAGAGTTAGACTTTAAAGCTGTAATTTGGTTTGAAAAAATTTATATACTTAAAAAATTGTAACATAATATTTTCTATTTTTTTCTATGATATTTTTTAATGATTGAAATTTATCTTGTATCATAAAAAAATATTTATTTTTTTCATTATAGGAATGTTTTCAAAATTAGAGTTTTTATAGTATGAAGATTGTACCTCATCAGAATGATTTATAAGACACACCATTGGATTTTTTGGCTCAACCTTAAATTTTTTAGAAGATTCATCATTTGAATTAATAGAATAAATCCATGTGTCCTAAATAATCTTCTTGACATATCTTTTATAATAATATTTCATTTAAGCTTCAATCAAAGGATATTTAGACTTTTTATAACATTTCTGTTTGCATTCACATAATATATTATCTTGGATCCCTTTCTTTATTTTGTTATAAATTTTTAAAACCTTTTAAAATTATTTGGTAAATATTTATCTAAATATGTACGAATTGAATTAGATGGTTCATCCAAATTAGTTTTGATGGAATCTTCTCTATTTTTTTGAAATGATTTTCAGCTTTTTCCTACATCTCAACTTCATACATCAACAGTGTTCTGATTAGTTATTTAATATATAATTATTTAATAGGTGTTTATTACCATATAGAATAATATATTATATTCGCTTCTAAGGTAAAACTCTAAGTACTTTTAACATAGGATTTTATTTGTTATTTGGATCTCCTAAAGTAGAAACATTATTGGCAATTTCTTTCAATTTCCAATTCATCCGAGTGATATTTTCATCTTCAAGCATTTTGAAAGTATTATTATTTAAATTTGTAGTAATGTATCTTAGTTGTCTAATATTTTCAGTTCCTTCATAAGAAATTGAAAATTTCTACCACATATCATATTAAGTATGACAATTAGAAACTTGATTTAACTCATTTTCTCCTAAACCATAGGCAATAGAATTCATTTCTCTTGAATTAAGATCATATTATTTTTCTAGAGAATTATCCCATTCTTCCAAATCTTCTTTAGGAAGTTCAAAAGGCTTTAAAACCGTTAAATAAAATTGTATTCCAAGATTTTTCAAGTAAATAATCATGCGAGCTTTCTAGAATTAATAATTATCACCATTAATGTAAGGATAAAAAATCATCGACATAACTTCTTTATGATCAATCATTTCGAGATTTTTCTTTTTTAGAATCTTTAAAATTTTCTTGTTAGATACAAAAGATACATTTTAAAATGAAAAAGAGGCCAAACATTGATATTAATTTTTGGTATCAGATAGAAATATAATAATTTTCAATAGATAAATGGAGCCCTCCTTTGATACCACTTAGTAGGTCATATTGATTATAATGAAGACACGGGGGGGATTGGTATTATTTTAAACTATCAACATATTATAAAAAAACCCCTTGATATACAATAGTTCTTTCCTTCTCTCTTAATGATAAATGGTTATTGGAAATAAATAATGAAAAAAATATAGTGATGTATAGTGGTTTATGGAATAATGATCCCATTTTCCACTCCACCAACACACTCTCTATATGCTTGGTGATTTTCAATAGTAAGAACATTTACCAAGGACTTTTAAAAATGATTATAGGTAGTTAATACCATTACTTAAAGGATTTTACAAGCCCTTTTGGTTATTTTACAAGGAACTATAAATTCATATCTTTGTCCAATAAGTTTTTACTCCTTCACTACCATTATTGAGTCTGAGAAACTGATAATATAATAAATCAATATGAATTTATTTTATTTAGAAAACATATTTCACTCACAATTGCAGCAAAAACTGATAGACTTGTTTGATCTTTAATAAATAAAAAACAGATCTTCAATGTCTTTAAATGATTTATTCCAAATGTAATAGTGAAAACACCATATATATGAATAAATATGTATATATCCAAAGTCTAACTCTGATTTTTTTTTCAATCAAGAAGAGGAATATTTAACAAAAAGATATAATAGTACTGACAATAACAATAACAATTTGAGAAACTAGATCAAAATATGTATTTCACTAGAGTGTGTATTTAAAGGAAATTAAACACTTTTATTTAATATTACATAACTCTTTATTTTCAATTAATATCTCTATATATTCAAAATATAAACATCTCAATATTTATACAATAGGTATAACATCCCCACGTCAAACAGTTCCAGAAATAATGCATAATAAATTGAATATATTGGAATTCAAACCATTTGAGTCACCCAAAGAGTCATAACTTCTATTATAAATAGTAATGATTTAATTAGGGTAATATGAACCTTTTAATTTTTCATAAAACATATTTAATGATATATTTAATTCCAGTGAGACCATTACAGAAAATGTGGATAATATCCTAAATTTCAAACTCCATCGTTGACTAATTCAAACTAGTGTTCCTTCATAAAGAGAAAAACTCCAAAATTAGGTTTGATAATGTACGATTGTTTACCAATGTAGGATTAATGAACCATATATTTTTTCCTCAAAATTAGGGTTTCATCCCAAAATATTTTTGTTGATCCATATTTCTCTAATAGCATAGGGTTTATGATACATACATGTTATTCCAAACATAGGGTTCCCAAACCATATATTATGATTATAAATTTAGGGTATGAAAAATGTTTCCAAAATAATTTCAAACATATCCAGAATACTTAATTAAATATTTTCCTACAAATAAATGACTTGTGTACGCAACCCGAATAAAAATAAATATTCTAATAAATGTCATTATCTTAAAATTGACATAAAAGATACATTATTATTAACATAAAAGTGTGTGTTTGTGGTCATAAAAATAAAAAAAATAATTAAAAATATTATTGCAGCAACACATTCTCAAGAATACCCTCTTAAAATAAATTAATGCAAATATTGAATCAATATATGATCAACATTCCCTACCTTGGTTTACGTGAAGTTTCATTACATTCTCACCAAGATAATTCTCTACTCCATTCCTTTTTTTTCAAATTTCTTAAATAAATAAGACTTATAACTGATTTAGAATATATATCTATATCTGCTGAAGTAATCAGTGATTGTTTTGAAGTAATAGTATCCTCTTCTAACTCCAACTGAAAAAATCCCACACCCATCAATGTGAACTAATCAAGAATATTTGTGACCCATTCACCCATTCCATTAAATGGAGTTTTGGATTTTTTTCATCGAAAAAAAACATGGAATATATCATGTGGTTTTAGTAAAAAATACTCTAAATATAATTCTTGATATAGATATGTTAAAAAATTCTCATACACATGACCATGCCAGTGATGAAAAAAATGGGCATGAAATGAGTCACGTGAACTTGATTCATTATCGATTGTCAAGAGATGGTTTTTCTATTCAAGTACATAAATACTTTTATTCAAATTTTCCATACCATACAATATTATATATTTAGAAATTAGTTGATTTTATAACCAAAAATGGATACAAATCCATCCATGTATAAACAAGACACACATATAATGTTCTTAGTAATAATAGGCACAAAATAACATTTATTTAAGACAAATATCAATCTTGTTGGAAAAGAAAGGTAGTAATCTCAAATATAAAGTGTATCCAGTATTGCTCTATTGGTAGCTCAAAGATCCACATCACCTATTGAAACCTACTTAAGAATACTTGTTTTTTTATTGGGATATAAATGTGATCACCCATATCTATATCTATTACCCAGATGGTTGAAATAGAAAGGTTCCCCCCGATAAAAAATTCACCTAAAACAACCTTGTGATTCTTTACTAAGGTGAAGTTCCTATTCTAGTGCCCCTTATTACCATATGAAAAATTATGTATCTTGTTACTTGGTATGATTTTATATTCCCCTCATCCTTGTCATGTGGTTTAAAGAACACTTACATTTATAAGTATTCTTAGGGACCTTTTCCTTTACCTTACATGTTTTCACCACAAGGACTATATATTTTTCATGCTTCATGTCCTTATCTATCTGGTGAATCTGAGTAAGGAGTTCTAAAGGAGACTTCTCAGTATTCTTCATATTATTATTAATAAAAATGTTAGAGAATCTTTGAGAAAAAAACATGAGTTTGGTTCAAAACTTATCGAGTAATATAAAACCCAAGATGTATGAACACTAAATATAACTAATTATATTTATTAAATGAGGTTTGGTTGGCCCAAATTATCCATGATTTTATTTGAAAAGTGACTTATATATCTTTTACCACGCATTTATAGCCATCTCGTAATAGAGATTAAAAAGATTGGAAAAATCATGAATGAATCCTTGTTTTCTTGAGTCTTCTAGATATAAAATGCATCATCCACATGTTTCTAGAAGATAAATAGTTCTACCACACTTGCATCTTTAGATGGATCTTTATCAAGAATAGGGTACTCTAACACATATAATATCTACTCTTAGAACTGTATATTGTGGAAAAAAACTATAACACTCATAGAGTTCATGTTGTTGAGGAGATTTTATTTCACTAATATTGATTGTATGAATAATGTTAATTTTATATTACTTACCATTTTTTAGAAAAAAAAAATCATGTTTAAGAAAGTTATTCTGAATTACCAAATGTGATGTAATGGATTTTATTTATCACTCTCCCACTATTTTATCAAATCATAATATCCCTCACCATTGGATTTTGAATATCCTTCCACTAGAGTTCGGTTTTCATTGTAAATATTATAGAAAAGTATGTTGTAGTTATTCTTATTTCGATTATACATGATTGAAGGATTCTGGGGATAAGAAGATAAATGAATTTATGATAATTGATATCAAGGGATTCTATGGATAAGATGATAGAGCTCATGTAATTCCGGTGTGTGGAAGTGAGCTTCTACCAAAAAATTAAGTCTAGGGCTTATGGTGATAGGAAGACAAACCTTTTGATTTGTATAAAATCAAGGATACCTTATGATATGCTGAAATTTGTTGATACCTTGGATCTGGTTGATAGATCCACCTTAGACTTTGGTTTCAAAGTGTGGTTTTAATAATATCCTTTCATTTGAGTATTTGGTTTGCTAACCAATACTCAAAGGTATGTTTTAAAATCCCGGTTGTGTTATCTTTTTCATCAGTAATTGTAATGATACCAATAACTTTATTTCCATTGTACTAAATATATTTTTTAAAGATTATAATTATGTTACTTTAATATTTAATTTTACGAATAATTCAAAAAACTGATTAATATAATACTTATAGTGGATGAAAATTATAAGTTGGTTTTAAAAGTAAAATTCATCCTTATTATATGTTATTTTCCATTATAACTAGGGACTACATTTGGAATCATAGAATGTACTAACATAGATTTTAATATTTATAAGAAATATTTTAATTTATATTGTATTTCCATTAGTTTACCGGATTTGTAACCCAGTTTCCATACATTAACAATGATAGTAGAAGAAAGATATTTTGTGATGTTTGGAGAATTAGTTGGAACACTTAAAAAATTAAATATAAACAGACAACATATTTTTAATAGATATGATTATTATTACTAGCATGCTCAAATGAAATCTTATATCATCAATAAAAAAGTTAATGACTTTGTCATGCTGACATGAAAATATAATGCTCCAGAGAAGTAGATCATTCGATTATCCCATGAATAAAACCATAAATATTAGGTAAACTCTAAATTTCATAATACATTATTATGCTATATTACTAGAAAAATCAATAACTTGATTTCATCCTATGATATAAAAAATGGAATATGGGATAAGTTGGAGATTATATATTTTAGAAATTCCAAAGTATTATAAACTCATAAAGTTAGGATAATATTTTATTATGAATACTTTGAATTTCAAACCAGATAAACTATAATACAAATTCATCAATTCATTATAACTATATAAAACATTTTGAAATCTTTTGGTGAAAAATAATAATTGGAAGATTAACTCATTGAAAATATTATTGATATTATTCATAAATAGTAGGAGTTTAAGGGGATGGTAATTGATGCTATACAAAATTTAATAAATATATGTTTGGATAACTTAATTGGAAATATAATTCAATATGAGAATAGAATTATATGAGATTTTGAAAAATAGAAAAGGAGGAATGGAGAAACATTCTCTTGTAATTTAGGTAACCCTAATTCCTATATCTTCAATACTTGTGTTAACACTTCTAAATATATTTTCTTACAGTTGAAATGTAAGCATTTAGATTATAGTGTTTTACATGATAGTAAAAATGGAATTTATAAAATATCAAAATGAATGAATAATATTTTCAGTAATTCAAAATTTTAGAATATATATAAAAAATATAGAGAATACAAGAAAGAGAAATATGAAATATAAGAGGTAATTTTATTTGAATGTAAGAAGGAAGGTTATATTAGTCATAATTATCCAAAATTCGAGAAGAAAAATAAAATCCAAGAAGGTAATATAAAATAAAAGTAATTAATAGCTTGAAATTTTTATATACCTTGAATTGTAGTGAACGAGACACAGCTTTAGACAGTTCATCAAATGATAGTGAAATAGAAAGCCAATAAATAAATGGTTTTTATTCAAATAATAAAAATAATGAAAAATTGTTCATGTAAATGGTAATTTTAGCATCCATTAAAATTTTCATTATATATTCTAAATTCACATATAATAGTGAATATTATTACTCAAATTCATCAAAAGATGAAAAATATAACCCATCAGATGTTGAAAAAGTCATTTTATGAGAAGTTAAAGAATCTTTACATATTGTAGCTAAAATTAAAAGATATTTTACTAATATGAATAAATAAAATAATAAAATAAAAAGTATATATTAGTTTATTAATTAAAAACATAATAAATATAAAAAAATCATTTAAAAATTAACATCAAAATTTAGAAAACTACTAACTAGATTATATTCAAAAACTAATTCTTGTACGAATTTTGATAATCAGAATTTAGTTGATAAAAAAATACATTGATCATAATAAAGTTATTCAGAACTTGATTTTTCAATATAAATCAAAATTTTATAGTTTAAATAAGATTTTTTAAAACATTACGATTAGTAATGATAATTTTGATAACATGCACAAATATTAGACCATCTAGAACTACGAATGAAATTAGTTATACGTATAATAAACCTTATTCAATTAGACTTTTTTACACCTAAATGTACACCTATTTTTAATATATTTCAAAAATGTTTTCAATGGAGTAAGTATTATTCTTCAATAATGTTCAGTATTTGGTTTCCATAAATCTTTTATTTCATATGAACTATCTATTGTACAACATTAAAGTTGTGGGAAGATGTGGGTTCCTAAAATGTTATTTTCTAATGTAACTGCACTTAAACATGCATTGGTAATAAGAACATAATTATATATTTTATAGGAAAAGAAGTGGAGTATTATCATTATAAATAAATGATACATGGATAGTGGTTGTTCATGACATATAACTGGAGACAAGTCCAAATTCTAAAATATAAATAAATTTAAAGGAGGGTTAGTCAATTTTAGAGACAGTGCACATGTTGAAATCATCAAAATCAATGATATTTATTTTATTTTAAAAACATTTATTTCAAATGTATAATATGTTTTAGGACTTAAGAACAACCCTATCAGCACAATCCTATTATGCGATAAGGAATATCTTGTAAAATTAATGAATTATTAAAGTACTAATAAAATATTAGAAAGTAATTTTATTTTATCTATTTATGGGAATAAAAATATTTAAACAATTTACATATAACATTTAATTCATTGAAAATTTTCCTTGTTTAAGTGAAACTGAAGACTTATCTTGGTTATTGAATAATAAATTAGGACACTTTAACTTTTGTACTTTTATTAAAATTTATAGGAAATGACTTGTTAGGGATCTAACAGAACTTGTTTTTGATTTAACCAGAGTATGTAATCCTTATAAATCTGTTAAGAAATATAATTCAAGTTTTAAATCTAAAAAGTCCCAAATACCGAATCTTTACAGTTAGTTCACATGGATTTATTTGGTCTTAAAAAAATTGGAAGTATTGTTGGAAATTAATATGCCTATTTCTTGGTTGATTATTACAACTAGATTAACTTGGGTCTATTTTCTCACTCAAAAATAAAATGATCTTAATCATTTTGATGTATTTTATGATTCAATTAAAAATGAGAGAAACCAAATATTGTTTACTATCCGTAGTGATCATGGTGGTGGGTTTCTAACTATGAATATTAACACATGGATGACATATAAACATAAATAATCACATAGATAACAAAATATAGTTTCTTAATGATAGAATGCATAATTCCAAACATCTTAATATTAACATTAAGCCTTCATACCAAGACATAGTACATATATAGGTAAGGATTATGCCAAATACCAAAACTAGTTTGTCTCATGAGATATATTGATGAATTTTTGGGCTACAATAGGCCCCACCCATCACATACTAAGTCAAATTCATTAATAATATAAAAGAAATGAATAAAAATTTAAAACATAATAAACATAAACATTCATATCGAAAACCTATCAAATGAAATATTAAAATTTTTCCCAATATATAAATAGAACAAAATCATCATAAACCATCCTTTAAAATATGGTGGATAATATATATAATAAACCAATGTTGGATGCTGTCCAAAATGGATCACCACATACCCAAGGAGTGTCCCTCATCCCCCTAAGATGAAGATAAGCATAAAGGGTACTAAATATAATTGTTTTGGAAGGTTTAAGCCTCAAAAGAAGAATATAAACTTCCAAACATGGAAAAATGACAAAGAGACAAAGATAAATACGAACAAAAAACATATTCAACAAATAGTCATTTAATAAAGAGTTTCAAAGCTGCAATGGAAGATAAAAGAAAAGAAAATAGAAGACAAAAGAGGCTGAAGCAATACTCTAACTAACCGGTTCCATGGAAATAATTGTTCGATCACTATATCCATGGGACACTCAAGTCACCACCACAATCCCATCATCCAACTACTTCCCTAGGATGATGACACCATATCCAACCTAGAATCCATGTCCTAAAGAAACATGCACAAGGAATGAAGACTATATACATACCAATGTGTGTATGTAGGGTGTGAGTCCAATCCATTAGTTCACCACCATGATTCCATTCTATTTATTTTTTATAAATAAATAAATTATGATAGTTTAAAACCAAGACACAGGAAAATAGGTTTTCTTTCCATTTTTTGAAAACAAATGAGTTAAAATAGTTTGAAACAATAACTTCATCAAACATTCCCCATTTTAAAACCATTCAATAAGGATGGTTCATTAAAAAATGATACAAATTATAAGAAAACTATACCTTTATCATTAAAACATCACATTTTGAAACTAAACCACCCATGATTCTAAATATTCCAAAAGTACCAACTATAGAAACAACTTAAATACACTTTTACCATTTTTCCCTAAAATATTTTAAATATCCAACATGAAGGTAATCAAGGAAACAAGGGTAAATAATCATAAAATCCAAATACCAATAAACATATGGAACAACTCTAACAAAAATCAAGGGATAATCATAAGGGAACAAATAATCCAAGAATGTACATCCATAAAAAATTTCACACTAAAATAGTAAAAAAAGAAATAATAAGATATATCACAAGTTAATATTAATATATGATAAATAACATGGGAAACTCCATAAGGAATAATGAGACAACACAAGACACATACAAGTGGACCTACTGCTGGAAGGTTTACTGTCACACATACGTTAATCAGATCTCTATAACCATTATTCACAATGAAAATACCCCAAGTTAGGTGTTACATATAACTAGTGGGACTATATTGTGAAAACCTCAACTAGACTAACATTTTTCCACTACTTCCCACTCATTATCCATGGTTAACCCATGGAATAGTAATAGAGGTGGGACACAAACAACTTGTCAATCATAATAGTAAAAATCCCCTAGTAATAACACCATAATCACATCTATACCACCTATAAATTGCCTTAAAATAATTCCAAACCCATAATAAAAATAGAAATTACACCACAAACATAATCAAGAACATAAGGGAGATCAACAAGGGAACAATAAACATTACATCACAATGTGCCAAATGGGCCATCACTTTTCTTAAATATATCATTTAAAATTTGAAATCCCTTTAAAAAACCTTTAAAAATTCAGACACAATACTATATAATATCATAAAAATAAACAAAAATAACCAAGAAAACCAAGGGACCTCCACATCGATTTATAAAACCATACTACACTTTAAAAACAATGGAAATATTTTGAATAAAAAAAGGAAACTATATTTGAAAACCACCATTTGGATTAAGACCAAAGTTACCAAGTTATTTCAAAATTAAATCCATCTTAATAATTGTATTAAACATGTTTAATGCATAAAACACCCATTTCCAATAGAAAACCATTTAAAACATGAAATTTTGACCAATTGGCACATGAAAACCAAACCATGTCATGAAAATATTTATCAAACCCAACCAAGATAACCAACTCCAAAATTATCTAGGATAAAAATGGATTTAAAACTTCAAGAATCAATGTAACTCTAAAATTATTGAAAATAAAACGAAAACACCTACCACAAGTGGTGGAACCTTGTCAATTTTGACATGAACCACTAGAAAGAAACTCCTACTATGGGTCATAATGACTTTAAAACCAAAGCTATAAATCCATCCAACCCTAATAAATAAAATTATAAAGGCATGGAAACTAGGTTTAGAGGAGTTTGATAAGAATAGAGAAAATAAGAGGAAGAGGGAAGAGGGACTCATACCTATTGAATCGAGTGAAGTACCATGAAAGAAACACTCTAAATAAATCTTAGAGAGCTTGAATAAGGATGGAGAATCCCTTTAGAGGTACCAAAGACGAGATGGTAAAATGGGAGTGGCTTGGGGTGGAATCCAAAATTTAAAAGGAGGTGAAAAGACCAAAATACACCATTTTGGGTAGGCTTCATGGTTAACCAACATGGTCTACAAAACCGTGAAGAGAACGAGTATCTTCAACTACCTTATAACCCTAGGTCCGCATGATTTTTCTTGCACAGTTTGTATAAAAATTTATAGACTGTGCACCCCCTCTATCCATCCTACATTGGATGTATAGTTTCTACTACATGGGGAAGACAATTTCTAAATTGTACCCACTAACCATAAAACCCCATAAAATTTTTATAAACTCAAAAAATAAACCTAGAACACCCCAAACTCTAAGGGGAAAAAATCTATAGAATTACCACTAAGAAAGTGACACTATAGTGTGTAAAAAACTCTCTACTATTCCAATTTATTCCCCAATAAATTCGTCAGAAGATTAGGGTAATTAAGATATAATAATACCATAAAAGAAATCATTAGGATAACTACTCATACTATCTTCCTTGGAATAGAGATCGCCAAGATATCCATCACTGCTCCTAAGAGCCTCCTGAATTCCAAAGTAGATCACATGAGAAAAACCAAAACACCAACTCTAGAATTATCAATGGTACTAAAACCAAATGGATACACATACCAACCAAATCCATCCCAAAGGAACACTCTACAGGAATTGTAAAGACAAATGGAGACTTGTCAAAGCTCATCCAACTATTTAGAATTTATCTATAATGGTGAAAAATTATACAAGCACACCCAAAAAGGAAGACTATTAGACAAGAGACATGATTACACTAACCAAGGTAACTCGCTCAAAACTCCTCAAAAGAGCACATATCCTCATGAACCGCTAAACAATAATTAGACCAAATCATCATCTTAGATAAAAAAATATCTAAGTGAATTAAGATAGAACATCCGTCTCCCAACCATTTAGAGTTAATTTAAAAGGGTGGATCGACTGAAAAAAAAAAATCCTCCCATAGAACAAGAAAATGAAACTAAGAAACAAAATTCCAAAAAAAATCTAATGGGAATATACAAAGCTGTACAATCCAAAGATAACTAAACCAAGACCATGAAAAGAACATGGTAATTGAATATCCCAAATGAACATACAATATATCACTAAAACTCAAATAATTAGAAACCAAGAAGCATAAAAAAAGAGATACACATCATTATGAAATGGCAGGGTTCTACATAGGGGTCATTACTTTAATACGTTGGTGTTCATATTTAGATCCCATTCTTATAAAAATTATGATGGAGTCATGAAACACGGTGGCATACACAACCCAACCAAGAAAACAACACCCCCTATCATTACAGAATGCACCCTGGGTCCTTCACATGTCAAAAAAAATGGAAAAATTAATATCCAATGGTCAACACCATGTAAGGGTAATAATCATAAAGCATTACTGTATGATAAAAAACAACCAATAGTAAAAATATAGGAGTTAATATCCCAATATACATTACAAATAAAATAATTGGGTACAAAAAAATGAGACAATACCCAAAATAAATCAAAATAAAAAAAGTGGATACTTTAAAAACAAATACCATCTTCTAAATATCAAATTTAAGTGACAATAAAAGACACATAATATAAATGAGATAGGTCCAATAGTTTCCTTTTGATGTCTGACCTTCAAAAAAACCTCAAAATGTGACCAGAATAACCACAAAGATGGTACATATTTGGATATGATGGAAGAAATGGAAAAATGTACCTATATTTAAGCCTTATATAAATTGAAATAGTAGGATATGAAGAAAAATTCACATCACTCCCACATTCCTACTCTCCCTTATATCCATCCATATCATCTTTACTAGATCTAGTGGGAATCAAAGAATCCCTCATCATAGGTTTATCTACTATCATTTCCTAAAAAACTAACATTATGAAATACATACACATAGTTAGAAAAGATAGACTGAAACACTAATGAATGCAGCTTTGAAAGAAGTACTCTATAAAATAACTACACCTTCTTCAAATCATTACAAAACAAATATGGATCAAAAGGAACCAATCTAGTGAAATTCTCAACATATTCCTTTAATAACTAATCACCCTATATAATACCCAAAAAATACAGTGCTTTCTCATTTCTCACTTATTCCAGATAAATCCAATGAATGAATGAAGGCTTGAAAATTCCTGAAGAGAGATCCCTCAATGGTTGGGTATGAATAACAATATTCCTCTACTCTAAGGAAAAATATTCATAAAGAAAATGATGCACATCACCCTAGATAATTCAAGAGTTCATAGAAATTTGAAAGTATCTTAAACCTTGTATATACACTAAATATTTTAAAGGAATCCTTGATTAGAAAAAAAACCAAAGGATAATGGTTCAATAACTCTCAAGCATGATCTATCCTATGAGAAGATCACAACATTTCCACTCCGTCATGAGACTAGGAAGAGCCAGAGACCATATTGATAAATTACGGATCCCTAAGAAAATCACCCAAGAAATCAAATTCATGAAAATATAATTCTTTTTTGGGTGAATCATTTAAACTTATCACCAAAATAAAGAAATCAATCAAACCACTTTAAAATTGAACTGAATGAGAATAACTACAAACAATCCAAGACAAAAAAGATTTCAAAACACCCTAAAAACTTCCGTATAAGGAAAACAAATATCAAATATACAAAATCAATGTCAAAAATCCCATTTAATTTTTTTTAACCAAAATAATTGAAATCATTTCATACCAGATAACCAAATCATTTTGAGATGAACATAATCAACAAATAATACTATTTTTCTCAAATCAGTTATGTTATAGTTAAATAATTTTTATAAAAACACATCAAATAACCCAAAAAAAATTTAAGGATTCAATCACCCAATAACCAATGAAATTACTTCCTTAAAAACTAGCACAACCCATAAATATTTTATAAAGTTCAAAAAAAAATTACCTTGAAGAAACTCAAGTAACCGAAAAATGGTTTTCAAAATAATTCCAAATACTAAGGCATAAAAAAAGTGATTTTTAAAAACATTCAAAATGAAAAAATATCACTTAAACATTTATAAAAAAGACTAATAAACACAAATTGTGATAAAAACATCAAATGACGAAAAAAATAATATCTATAACATTCTTAACTACACATGGTTTGGCCAAATGGTTTCTCAGACTGTGCACCAACCATGTGAGTGCTACTGAAATTTATCCATAACAATCCTCACAGCTCAGACATTGTTTGATAGACCATGATCCTAAAATTCAATCCCATATAAAATCTTCCAATTTTCAATTTGAAATGAGGAATTTCTCGAGGAAAATCTCGAAATCTCCCTAAATCTTAGATTTTTAGTACTCCACACCAAAAAAATCAATAAAAGAACACATAAACTAAAAAATACAAAATAAGACTCCTGACGACCAATGGAAACTCGAGATCTGACCTAAGGAAGAGTAGACCAAAAACTTGCTCAGACCTAAAACTTGAGTTCTCATGATCCTATCTCCTTTATTCCACTAATTCCCAAATAAGAAGAATTTTATTTTCAATAACCTAGGACCTTTTTCAAGAAACCTAGATGCATTTGACACCATTTTTTATTAAACTAACAAGGGCTACCATCTGAATCGGTGCCCAAAATAGAACACAATATATCTGAGGAGCATCTCTAATCCCCCTAGGCTAATGAAAAGAAAAAGGGTACCAAACATAACCATTGGGGATGGTTTCACCCTCAATAAAAAACAAAAAAAATATAAACATGGCATAAAGATAATGAGACAATGATAAATTCCAAGCAATAACAAATAAAAAATATATGTATTTAATACATATTTACAAAGCTAAAGTAGAAGCTAAAATAAAAGAAAACATAATATGAATGTGGCCAAATCAACACTTGAACCAACTAGTTCCACAGAATCTATGGTTCCATTATGAACTACATGTGAAGATCAAGTCACCACCATAATCCCAACATCTAACAAATTCTTTAGAAAGATGTCACCAAATCCAACAAGGAATACAAGACTTGAATAAACCTACAAAAGACATGAATACTACAAAACCACAAACATGAGTATATAGGGAATGAGAAAAAACAAGTAGGATACCACCATGAATTAATTTAATTTACTTTATTATAGAAAGCAATTATGCTAGTTTGAAAAAGTCATGGAAAATAGGTTTTCTTTCCTTTTTCCAAAACATTGGGGTAAATTTTTTTAAGACAAGAACATCCTAAAAAAACCCATAAAACTATTCCACAAGGACGGTACTTTTACAAATGATACCAATTTCAATGAAGGAAAATCGTTATCTTTAAAACATCAGAATTTCGAAATTAAACAACACAGGGTTCCAAATATAGTAAAAGTACCAACTATGTAAACACCATAAAAACCCTTTTCACCCATTTCCATAAAATATTTTACAAACCTAACACAAAGGTAAGAACAGAAACAATGGTAAATAATTATAAGATCCAAATTATATTAAATGGTTGGAATAACAGAAACTAAAATCATGAATAGATCATATGGGGAACAAGTCATCTAAGTATGTCTATCTAGAATAAAAATATCACTTGCTAATAGTAAAAAACTAGAAAAGTATAAGATACATCACAAGTAAAGCATAACATGTGATATATAGCATGGGTAAACACCAAAATTACCCTTGGGAAAAAACAATACACACATAGGTGGACCTACTACCTCTAGGTTAATGGTTACACATCCATAAACTAGATCATTATAAACAGTATCCCTAGTGAAAATTTCCTATATAGGTTTTAAATTTAACAAGCGGGACTAGCCAATACTAAACCTCAACTACAATAATTATTCCCCACTACTTTCCACTCAATAGGATCATTTTTTCCATGGAATAGTAACATTTATAGGCCACAAACAATATGTCATATCATAAAAACAACAATCCCCAAGGGATAACACCCCAATCATGTCCTTACAACATCCCATTTCTCTTAAAATGAGTCATAACCGAAAAACACATAAATATTTACACCAAAAACATCATTAAGAACACACGGGTGATCAATAAGGGAACAATCAATATAACAAAACACAGTTCCTACCAGGCATTCACTTTATATATATATATGTATATTATATTTGAAAATCCCTTTTTAAAATAATTTTTAATTCCCTAACAATTCTTGGGCACATTATAAACATCAACAATCATAACTAAAAAACATAGTAAACTTCGCTTCAATTTATAAAACCATACCACCATTTTAAAACATGAAAATCCTTTAAATATAAAATACAAACTCTCTTTGAAAATAAATTTGTCTTAAAACCCAATTTAGAAAGTTATTTCCAATGAAAACCATCTTTTGAATTTTATCAAACATGTATAATTCATATAACCAAATTTTTTTATTTAGAAACATTTAAAATAAGAAATTCTGATCAATTGTCACACTAAAACCCTACAAATTCAAAGAAATATTTTATAAATAACACCTAGATAACCCAAACACCAATTATCTAATCTAAATATGGATTTAAAACATCAATAATCAATGGTAATATTAAATAAAATAAAATGAAATAGAAACACATTCTTGATGTGGCGGCACCTTATTGACTCCGATGAAAACCACAAGAAAGAAAAGTTTACTATGTCTCACAAACATTTCAAAACCCAATCGCCAAATATATCTAACTATAACCAAGATATTCATAAAACCAGGGCCACCTGGATTAGTGTATTTGTATTAAAAGATATAAAACTATAGGAAGATACAAGAGGGACTCATACCTCTTGAACGAGGTGAAGAACCACTAATAAAATAATCTAAATCCACCTTGGAGATATTTAAGAAAGAGGGAGAAGACTTTGGAAGGCACCAAAGAAGATAAGGTCAAATGAGGGTGTCTTGGGTTGGAAACACCAATTTACAATGACATGAAATGGCCAACATACCATATTATGGATAGGCTACACGGTTAACTAGCATATTTGACAAGCTGTGCATAGACCATGCATCTTTTGCTACCTCAAACCCTTAAAGTCCACATGGTTTGTCTCACGTATTTTCCATAACCATGTTCATAACTTTCACCCACTCTATCCACCCAAAAAAGTCTACACACTTTCTACTACATGGGGTAAATGGTTTATAAACTGTGCCCACTAACCATGCACACCCAGAAAAGCCTCTAAAAATAAAAAAATAACTAGAAACACCCTAAAATCAAATGGGGAAACAAACACAATATTAATTCCAAGAAATAGACACCTTATGGTTTCATAATATCATTACATTATATCCTCAGTAAAAAACTAATATTTATAAATGGATGTTGATATAGATGGTTTTTTTTGAAAACATTACATTGGAACATTTATGTTGGAAAACAAAATTTTCATTTTGAAATTAATTATTTAAAATCTAAAAAATTACCTAATATTAGGGAAAAAGTTTTCTTTGAAAAGAACCAAAGAAACTTTTAATGTAATATTCAATGAAAATAATAGTCATGACAATGGAAAAATATATTTAAGTAATAAATGATAAAATAAATATTTCATTCACACCATTGGTAAAATGTAAACCATTTCTAAATTAATAAGAATATTCATTTTAAATATTTTTTCAGAAATTAAAACACGAATAAAATTAAGTTTATCATTCCTTAGAGACTATTAGAATCATCATTGAAAATTTTTAGAACTAATATATGGACATATAAGACAATGATTCTGGGATGAATAGAAAAACGATGTTTGTTTTACATAAAAATATTCATTAATTATATTGACTATTTAAAGCGATGAAATGGAAATAAAACTTATAATTAAAAAAAATGTAACACCTCAAAATTCTAAAGTAAGAACATCATATTCGATAACATGTATAACACGCTAGACCATGTGCGTAAGGGAATATTATATCCTAAGAATTTATAATATATTTACTATTTTAATGAAATTAAATATAATGTATAGCTTGTAAGGAATCAAACATTGAGTTATCATACATCGTACCCAAAAATTAGTTTCTTCAATGACTTATGTTATACACAAGATTGAGTTTAACCAAAAAATAATATATTATTATTTAATATAATAATACATAAAATAGCTGTTAAATTAGTGGTTATAAATATTATTAACTAACTTATAAAAATTTTGTGTTAAAAAAATATAAAATTAATTCATTGGTTTAAAATTAATTAGAAATGAATATAAGAACCAATTAAATATAAAAAGAGTATTTTTATAGAAAACTATTTTTATTCTCAAGTTGTTGTTTTATCCTAAAAAATTAAATTAATTATAATTAGTGACTGATATTAATTATTAATATATATATATTATAATCAATAAAATATTTTTGAAATCCATCCAATAGATTTGATAAGAATAAGATAAGAATAATGCCAATTTTATGAATAAAAACATATATTTTTATTAAGGCACTATTACTGTCTTTTAATGATGAACCTATTTTAAATCAAATTTTGGATCTTTAATAAATATTAAATGTCTAAATAAACATTCTATTTTAAATTGTAACATAAAAACTTTCTAAGGGTGAATTTTTGGTATTTTTCTGTAAATCTTTATTTTTTAATGACAAGTGAAAAATACTGAATTTTAGTTCCAAAATTATTTTTTATATAATTTATTTATAAGGTTAAATTATATTTTTAATTTCTTTAAAAGTTTAATTATATTAAAATTGTATCAATTAATCCAATGTAGTTCATTGGAAACAATTTCACTTTGAAATTTAATATAAAAACATAGAAATTTTTTGGACATTTTTAATTTAAAAACATGCATTGTCATCTCGTCTGGGGGATTACATTTAAATTAAATTTTTATATTTATATTATTGGAATTTGTAAAAATGGATCCCATTTTTGGAATTATAATAATTTATAATTTCTAAAAACTTCAACATAGTATTTGACCAAAAATATTAGTGAAGGTGATTAAAATTTATTACAACTATTAAGGTGAAATTTAGCTTAACATGAGACAATAACTTAATCTTAAGGGACCAAATGACCTATAAAATTTTACAAAATCAATTTTATATCCATAATTCAGCCAAAAAATTACATTATAGTTTTTCTATTATTTGTTTTGGTAAAATGGGGGTACACCTAACTTATTTTCATAAAAACCAAGCGACTCCTTTTCCTACCTTATAAAAGGCCACCATAACTCCTACTTCCTCACAAGCCTAAAAACAATTATGTTTGGACATTATCTGAAAAATTAAGTTCCCAAAATTCATACCTTCTTCCATGAAACCTCCTTTTGAGAAGGAATCAATCCATGGAATCCATATGGCACAAACCAAAAGGAATTACCTGAATAAGATGTATCATGCTTCCTCAAGCTCTTTTGTTTTATTCGCATTCTGCACCCCCTAAAATCTACTTATTACATTATTATATAACAAAAAAATTATAATAAATGTACTTATATGATTTTATGCTAAGGGGTAGACCTACACTTACACACATTTCTATCTAATGGGTAACGAACATACTGTTTATGTGTACGATGAACTACCGCCTCATGAAATGATTATTGTTATTTTTTTCTTTACCACCTTTAATGGTTGGTAATTATGATGGGAAAAAAATTTATATATGATATATATGATATATATTATTTTTTATACTTCTTTAATTCTTTTATAACATATAAACACATACTTTCTATTTTTTGTATATACGATAACATCATTTGTGTAAGTGTGGACCACCACCTACTAAAAGTGATGTGATTTGTTCACACAATGCATGGATTGAATAATGGATGGTCTAAATTTAAAATTAGTGATATAAAAACATATATATTATATTCATTAAATAATTATCTTTCTATAAAAATAATATATCATTTTCATTATTACCCTTTCACACAATTAGAACGTGACAACGTCATTCGTGGACATGTGGACTACCATCTCCTCAACATGATGTGATTCCTTTTACATCAAAATAATTATATATATAATTATATATGGTTAAATAATATGGTGTTTATTATATAATGGTAATTCTAGAAATATTAATTTTTCTTACCTTCTTTCCATAACGGTCACTGAAAAATGGGAACATTACTCACACATACATACAACCTGCCATCTCCTTGATTGTAACATTGGTTCATTTTTTATAAAAATATTTAATGATTGATTATAAAGTATAATTTATGTATAAATATTATAATTATATCATTATTATTATACTTTAAATTTTATATAATGACCCCTTTGACGATAATTGACTTATTAAAGTTATTTTTGACACATAAACCGAATTTATTCAATACACCCAACGCAAAATTAAATTTTAATATAATTCTATACAATATGGAAACAAATGAAATAAATGTAATTATAAAAATGAAAATTGTAATGATGGAACTAAATAATTAACAAAAGTTTATTACTATGGAATATAAATACACACGAGACAGGTTGGACTCAAGGTAAACATATGTGACATAAATGTCATGTTCACAACTTACTTATTTTGTATAGTGGATTTACTGATCCTTTTGATACACTATATAATTAATAATTTTATCTTCGAAGTATTTAAAACATTCATTTAATTTTATTACTTCATGATGCTTATGATTTAAAATGTTTCAAAGTGGTATGAGACACTTTGGAATGTCAAATGTTTATTTCCCTCAAGAATAATTTTAATTATCTTTTAATGGTATTTCTATTAGAGAAAATTATATGACTATTGTTTAATAAAACCTCTCATTTTACTATCTTCTGGTTATATATGATACTTTTTTCAAGTGTTAGTACCATTTTCCCACTCCTTGGTACTCAAACAAAAATTTAGAAAATTATTTTAAGATAACTTGACTTTATTTTGTCCCTTAGTCAGAGGACACATTTTCTACTAAAACCATGTTTTATTAAAATGTTTTCAAAAATGTTTTTAAAATGATTTCATAAAGGCATTTTAATTCTTATTTTATTTTACCAATGTTTTCAAAATAATATTCTTGTCTCTTTTCAAACAAGGTAATTTTCAAACATTTTTATTGTGAAAAAGGAATGCCCTTTTAACTTCCTTTGCCATGTACAAATTTACCTGCCATCATTTATTTGAAGCCTCATTTACATGATTAAAAAGATACATGTTAGAGAAAATGTTTTTACAACAAAAATATATTTTCCTTAAGAATTTTTTTTAAAAGAACATTTTATAATATTTTTATTCATAAAAAATAACAAAAATTTATGTTTAAATAAATTGAGATATATTGTACTGATACCATACTAATTATTCTTATAGATGGTTTACGATTGATTTTTCCAAGGACAATATTCACTTTCAATTCCTTCATTTCTTTATTAGCCCCATTGAATTATTCAAATTTACTATGGTCATTGAACTTTTAATTTCCCTAGTTATACATATCAGTTATTAGGGATATGTTTATTTCCTAAACCGTATACCATTTATACAAATGGTGTTTACTTGACAGTTATTTAATTAACTCGGGAAATATTGATAAGTCTGTATTGTCTACTCCTTATAGATATTTGATACGGCACATTGTAAAATTTATTATTCGATATTTGAGGAATGATTTGGATATATATGATATGGGTGGGGGCATGGTTATAGATACCCCTTGATGTATCACTAGTCTTAGGGGATGAGTCAGTTGGCTAACCACCTTAGATGGGTTTTACCTGATATGCTAAACTGTCATGTGAAACATCTTTAAAGTAATGATTCCATGTACCTAGGAAACATAGAATCCAATAATTAAGTGTTTAACTCATTTACTTTTAGTTATTATTTGTTCGTTAGATTTTTTTTCGACATATCTATAGATATATTTAATGTTTAGTTCATTTATTAAATGATTATATTTAGTTTCTTACCTTTTCATATTAATTTTTGTTTATCTAGTTATTTTAATGTAATATGAGCTTGCCATATTTTTTATAAACTTCCTTATTATTTTGTTGATTTTATGGTATATTTGTTCAATTATTTACCTTTCCATAATTATTATGATTATCATTTATTCATTACTTATTCCATTATACTTTACCCCGACTGAGTATTTGAGCTCACCCTTTTTATGTTTCTTTTCCATAGGAATCAAATAAGTGTACAATGAAAGATATAAAGGAAAAAACTAGATGGAATAAAGTAATCATCAAAATGAAAAAAATTATTGGTTCATTCATTTATAATACAAGGCTCATGTATGTATCTAGTTTTCCAAGACTACTAAACTGATCAATCAATTGGGATTTGATTCTTTCCAATCATGGTAATGTAATTTAGAGAAGACACTGACTCTAAGCTTATGGGGTCATGTGGCAATAATTGATAACAAAGAAAGTTTAGTAGAAACCTTAGTAACTATATTTAAGAAAAAATAGATTTGATAACATAATCCTAAGGTATAATTTGAGGGTAATTATATAAGAACATCCTAATGTTTTGGTTAAAGGGAGATTATGTGGTTTTTCTTGAAATACATCTATGTCTGGATACTAAAAGTGATCATGGTTATAGAACAGACGTACCTAGGGGTAAAAAATCAAACAAGGTACATCAAGCCTGACTCAGAATAACCTAGTACATGACAACATTCCATAATGTGCACATAGTTTGATATTTATGGGGGATTTCTTAGCATAGTTCATATTTTCTTTACAAAACATTATGAATGATTTTTACAATGAATGAACTAGGTTAAAGATAATGTGTTTTATATTGAGAACAAGGTTTCATGATTTAGAAATAATATAGACAATATTTTAAATAAATCCTCTACTAATGAAGAACCTATGTTGAAATAAATGGATGAAGTATTTATGTATTAGGGTTGTATTTAAAACCATAGTTAAATGGGTATTTGGTGGTTAACCTTATTTTATGGATGTAAATCATATTTATTTTGGAAATTATATTAATTTGGTTTTATATTAGGACAAACTATATATCGAGTGACAATCAATCAATTCTTGAGAGTCCGTGGGACTTTAACCCCTGACTGAAGAACAATATGTGGTTTATACCAACCACTGACCTATAGAATGCCCTGATTAATATGTCATTGTTTTTAGTTAATCAATTTGATGAATAAATTTTAATAATAAACTAGTGGTATTAATTTTGAGGTTTAAATATTAATGTCATAACCATATTAGGTGTTTAAAATAGTAAGAGACAAATAGTTAGACTTTTCACTCTTTTATGGGCCTTAAGAACCTTTAGAAATGTATTTTAGTGCTTCAGGCATCAAAATTATTATTTTTGGATGAATTGGAAAACTGATCAAAGAAAAACCAAATGATAGAATTATGTTTATAGAAATATATCATGTATGTATATTTCATTATTTTCTTAGGAAGTAAAATAATTACACTAAATTAGTGAAACTGTCAAAAAATGTTGTTATATTACCTTTTTTTTTGAACCAGTGATCTTCTAAATCATCACATATTTATTGATTTAAGGCCCTAAAACATCCATTTATCATTAATGTTTTCGTTATTTATGACCTCAATAAATACCTATAAATATTTATGCTTTTCATCTAACTACATATATATTCTTTCTACTAATGATCTCCTACATATAGACTTAGTTATCTGTTAGTGCATGCGACCTTTGTACTTCCCATTTTCTCTTTTCTAGAGTATGTTTTACGCAACCTTTTCATGATGTTTCATTTAAAAATAATCAATATATAAAAATTTATTACCAAGGTAGATTTTAAATTGCTAGGAAACAATTTAATTAAGGTGGGGAGAATGTAATGCCCCTTAATTTTAAAGTAAGAACAATGTATTTGATAGCATGTATGACACGCAACACCAATAGTATAAGGGAATAAGATATAAGAATATATTATATATTTACTATTTTAATTAAATTAAAAATAATTTATAGCTTGAAATTCACATGACACTACATTAGTGTACATCACACAAAACAACGAGCTTTTTCAATGGCTTAGGTTACTAGCGTGATCCAGTTTTACCAAAATATAAGATAATATTATTTAATATAATAAGATATAACCTAGATGTTAAATTAGAAGTTATGAATTGTATTAACTAAATTATAAAAAATATATTTTACAAAAAATAAAAAATTAATTCATTGGTTTTAAATTAATAATTTTTTTAAAAGGTGGTTTTAAATTAATAATTAATATAAGAACCAATTGAATATAAAAAGTGTTTTTTTATAGAAAACCATTTTATGCTCATAATGTTATTTTTACCTCATAAATTAAATTAATTACGATTAGTGAGTTATATTAATGTTTTATATATAATATATATTCAACAAAATATTTTTAATATTCATCCAAAATATTTGATAAGAATAAGATAAGAATAAAGCCAATTGTATGCATAAAAGCCTATGTTTTTATTAAGTCACTTTCACTACATTTTAATGGAAAAACTATTTTAAATCCAATTTTTGAAAATATAATAAATATTATCTATAAAATTAAACTTCATATTTTAAATAAAAATAGAAAAATCAGCTAATGGTGATTTTTTGTTATTTTTCTAGGAAGTTTTATTTTTTAATGAATAGTGAAAAATACTGAAGTTTAATTCAAAATCTCATATTCATATAATTTATTTATAAGGATAAATTATATTTCTAATTTTTTTAAAGTTTAATTAAATCAGGTTTTTATCAATTAATTAAATTTATCTATTTGGAATCAATTTCACTTTTAAATCTAATATAAAAACTTAGTAAACTATTAGATGTTTTTTACTTTAAAACCCCACATAGTTGTCCCGTCTATGAGATTAAATTTAAATTAATTTGTTTCAATTAAGTTTGTTGGAATTAATAAAAATGAACTCTATATTTGTAATAATAATAATTTATAATGTCTAATAAGGTTAAATAATTATTTTTCTCTAAAAATATAGGTGAAAGTAATTAAAATTAATTACAATGGTTAAGGTGAAATTAACCTTAACAAGGGCCCGCAGGGCACGAGTGAGTTGGCTAAAGGCGGTGGCATCCTGACCTCGAGGTTCCGAGTTCGAGTCCTTGCAAGGAAAAATGAACTATATGCTAACAAACCTCTCATGGGCCCCTCTACCCTATTGGGAACTAGCCTAAGCCCAAGGGTTGGCCACCTTGGACCTCGCTGGCGTCGTGCGGTGCGCAGGTGGGGAGGCCACCATAATACCTCGTTACCCAACAGCATGTTTGATTCTTTCATAGTTGGGGTTTGGATTTTTGGTAAGAACCCCATGATCCTACATGAAAAATGGGGGTTCAAAACTCATCAGGTGCAGGGTTCTGTAGTAGCACTGTAACAGTACTGTAGTAGCGGCAGTACTGTAGATCGGTGGTACTGTAGCGGCGGAAGGGCACTGTAGCGTTGACGGTACTATGTGGGTACTGTAGCAGGCAGGTCACTATTCACAGAATGGGCATTGTGCCAAAAATTTGGGCATACGGGCTATGTAATGGGCTACAAGCTCACTGGGACTTCGGGCTATGTAATGGGTCTCCCTCTACCCAGTTAAAAGAGGTCTTTGCTTTGCTTTAATAATAAAATGTGGCTTCAGCACCAACCTTTAAAAAATGCTTAACAAGGGACTAAGCCTCAAACTTAAGGGCCCAAATCACCTAGAAAATTTTCAAAACTCCATTGGATGTCTATAATTAGGCCATAAAACTACAATTATTGATTTTATTTGGGTTTTTATGACTTTTTCAGGTAAAAATGTGGGCACACCTAACTTCTTTTAAAAAATACAAAGTGTGTCCATTGCCTCCCTTATAAAAGGACACCTACACTTCCACCTCCTCACATATCTCAAACCACTTATGTTTGACCAATATCTGACCAATTAACTTCCCAAAATCCCTAAATTCCTCCCTGAATTTCCCTTTGGACGTGAAGTAATCAATAGAAGCATTATGATACAAACCAAAAGGAGTCACCCAATTAAAAGGTAACATCTTTACTCAAGCTCTTTAGTTTTATTTCCATTATCCCCCACTAAAATATATTTATTACTATATTATATAAAAGAATAATTATCATCAACAGACTGATATGGTTTTCTCTTAAGGTTTCATCCTAAAATTACACACAATTCCATCTAATGGGTAACAAACATACTTTTCATGTGTACGATGGGCTACCACCTCACAAAATGGCGATTGTTCATTTTTTACTTTAACCACTTTAATGTTTTGAAATTATGATGGAAATTCTGTTTATATATGATATTTACGATATTTATTATGTCTTTATGCATATGTAATTATTTTATTACACATACCCTTATACGTTCCATTTTTTGTAAATATGATAACATCGTTTGTGGAATTGTGGACTACCACCTCCTAGATTTGATGTGATTCGTTCACACGATACATGGATTGTATAATGGATCATTTTAATTAAACAAATGTGGCATAAAAAAATATCTACATGATTTTATTTATGTAATTAATTTTATGAAAATATAATAATCATTTTCATTATTTCCCTTTCACACACTTAAAAAGTGATAATATCCTTCGTGCAGATGTGGACTATCGCCTCCTCGACACGATTCAAATATTTTAAATAAAAATAATTCTATATATAGGTATATATGATTAAATAATATGGTATTTATGATATAATTATAACTCTAGAAAGATTAATGTTACTTACCTAAGTTTTATAATGATAATTAAAAAATAGGAACGCCACTCATGTGTACGTCTGACCTTCCATCTCCATGATTGTAACATTGGTTCATTTTTCGTTACAATGTTTAATGGTTGATTTTAAATGTATAATTGATATATAAATATGATAATTATTTCATGATTATTATTTTGGAAATGTTATATAATTAACCCAATGAACATAGTTTACCTACCAAATTTATTGATCACACATAAATTGGATTTGGTAAAAACACGTGATGTAAACATAATTATTTAATTAGTTGTATAAAAATAGGTAATAAGTGAAATTAATGTAATTATAAAAACTAAAATGGTAATTAATAAGGTACATAATTAACATAAGTTTGTTATCAACGAATATAAAGACACATGGGCCAAGTTGGACTCAAGGTAAGAGATTTTCATCTCACTTTTTACATCTATGAGATAAATGTCATATTTACCACATAATTATTTTGTGTGGTGTATCTACCAACCATTTTGATATATTATATAATAAATCATTTTATCTTTATGTTATTTTAAACATTCATTTAATGTCATTCCTTCATGATTATTATTATTCAAAATGTTTCAAAGTGGTATGTGACACTTTGGAAAGTTTAAATATCATTTCCCTCAAGAATAATTTTAATGAACTTTAAATGGTATTTACATTTGATGAAATTATCTTACCATTTTTCAATAAAACCTTTATTCTACCTCTCATATAGTTATTCATGAATCCTTCTTCAAGTATTAGTAACATCTTTACACTCATTGGTAATCAAAATATTTTAAAAAATAATTTAAAGAAAACCCGACTTTATTTATCCCTTTAGTAAGAGAACCTATTTTATTCTAAAAATAATATTTTATTAATTTTTTTTTAAAAAATGTTTTAATAATTTTTTTGAAATTAAATTTTTACTCTTTTTTCTTTGTCCAATTTTTTTATAGGAATATTCTTGTCTCTTTCCGAACAAGGTAAATTTTTAAACATTTTACCATGTTGAAGGAATATTCTTTTTACCTCATACGACATTTACAAATTTAACCACCATTATTTATTTTTTTATTAATTTTCATGTTTAAAAGGTTATATTTTAAATAAATTGTTTTCAAAAGTGATTTCCATTGAATTTTGTTTCGAAATAAAAGGATATTTTCCTCAAGAATGTTTTTCAAAAGATATTTTTATAGTATTTATATTCATCAAGGACAAAAAAACTTTATTTTTAATCCACTTGGGATATTTTTTATTGATACCATCATTTTTATTCCCCTAGATGGCTTATAATTTATTTGGACAAGTATATTATTCACATTCACTTCCTTGATTTCTTGGTTAGTCCCCATGAATTATTAAAATTTCCTATGATCTTTGATATCTGAATTTACCTAATTATCCATATCAGTTATCATGGAAAAGTGTATTGACTAAACCATATGCCATTTATACATATGGTGTTTACTTGACATTTATTTGATTAACTTGGGACATATTGATAAATTCGTATCATCTACCCCATATGGATATTTGATAAGGCATATTATTAAATATATTATTCAATATATTAGGAATGATTTGGATTGGTTTGACACTGGTTGGACTAGGTTATAGATAACCCCTCGATGCATCAGTAGTCTCATGGGATGAGTCTATTGGATAACCGCCTCATATGGGGTTTTACTTGATATGATGAACTGTCTTATAAAAGGTATTGATAGTAATGATTCCATGTAGCTAGAAAACTTAGCGTACAATAATTAAGAATTTCACTCATTTAGATTCAGTTATTATTCATCCATGATATTTTGTGTTGACATATCTATGGATACATTTAATTTTATGTTCATTATTTAAATGGAATGTGTTTTAGTATCATACCTTACCCTATAAATATTTTCTTATCTTGTTATTTGAATGGCATATTACCTTTCCATATTGTTTATGAACTTACTTCACATTTTTTTGATTACATGGTATGACTTTTCAACTATTTACCAAGACATAATTATTATTCTCATTGATTTAATATTGGTTATGCTATAATTTACCATTACTAAGCATTTGAGATCACCCTTATTATATTTATTTTTCCTAGGAACCCAATAAGTTAACTATGAATGATATTCATGGATACAATGTTGGTCGGAGTAGGTCACTCAAGATGGGGTGAATTGAGTTCCAATAAAAATTTATGTTAAAAACATTATTTGAAGATCCCCTAATTTTTTAAAAAAATATTCCAGTTAATCAAAGTAGTGAATTATAATAGTTTGAATGTTCAATTAATTTCTCATAAGATTGTTAATTTATTAGTTATTTTAATATGAGATATTGATATAAATTTTGAAACTAATTTAATAAATCAAAACAATTATAAATACTATCTAAGACTAACTATCAAAGTGAAACTAAGTTTTCTTAAATATGAGTTAAAAACCGAGTAAACTAAATTTGAAAACACATCAGATTAAAACAAGTGGTTCAATCTCAAAATGAGACCTAATCCACTCCACTTGGTGATCACCTAACACCAAAAAATATATTATTCATTGATCCACAATGTGTATCGGGGTTTACACAATAGTACACAAGACTGTCCAGGTCACTTGACCTCTACCATAGTTCTAAATGGGAAATATAACAACCAGGTTACACAAGACCTCTTCCATAGTTATACGTTAGGGAAATAAGTTTTAAAATGATTATGTGTGAGGATATATTTTATCCTCTAGTTTAGTGTAGTATTCAGCGTGTGTTCTTAGTATAGACACATACACTACTCGAAAGATTAATAAAGATGTAAAAAATAGAGGAAATAGAATAATAAGGGATTAGAAATGTTCTAAGTGTTGTTCTATGCAGTTTTAGAGTTATAGGATTTTGCATTTTTGATGTTCGGGTCCTCTTCTGAAATCATACTCAGAAAAAAAGTGTCATTAGTTCTCTGTTCTGATTTCAATTCATCGATTTTCTTTTCTTCCCCTTTTTGTGTAATAGCTACAACAATGTTCAAAGATTTGATCCACATCTAGTACAAAATGAGAGTTCTTTGTGTGTTCTTATGTGTGTTATTTCATTCATGTATCTTTTCACTAAGGCCTCTTTTAGTCTCTACACTTCACTTCTTCCAGCTCATGCACCACCTTATTGTTTTATCTTGGGTGTTTGAGTTACGGATGATAGGAAGAAGGATCTCCACACCTCATACCTCATATTATATTGTGTCATGTCTTCAAAAGATCATTAATAATGTCAGTTTCATTAAATGAGTAAAATATGAATGTTAGAATAAACTAATAACTTAATAGAAAAGACAGAGAAATTATTAAGGAATGGTGTCACAGTTACGGTGAGTCAGAAGAGGTTCCACAGTCACAATGAGTCAAAAGCAGTTACTTGGGACTATTTCATGTTGCGTTGTCTAGTTACGGTGTCATAGAAATAGTAGAACAAAAACAATATCTAGTCCTTTTAGAATTATAGAACTGGTATCACACCTATGGTGTTAGGTCCATTAAAAATTCTAGAACCGATAACACAATTACGGTGTCTGGTAACAGTGTCTAGTCCTTTGTCAAAATTCAAAATGGTGTCTTCTTATGGTGTCAGATAATTGGTGTTATGGAAATGGTTTCACATAATTTTCCAATTTCCTTACTAAATGGTAATAAAGTTTGATCATAGAAACAATGTCTTGTACTTAGTTAAATATCTACCAACTATCTGAAGAAGTAATACTCACAGAATGAATTAGGGTTAATCATAATCATAATAAAACATAGTAGAACAAGAGTAATCATGATTTATAATATTTAAACATGATTTAAATGATTTGTATAATTAACATGATTTGTGAGCATTAAAATAAGAGGAGTCCAACAAACTCCCCCTTTTTGATGATAAAAAATCATGGAATTTACAAGGCATACATTTTCTTATCATATCATGGTATTATAACATATATGTAACAAATAACATAAATTAAGTTCTTATTTCTACCAATTTATAAAAAATTCAAAATCTTCTCCCCCATTGGGATTATCAAAAAGAGAATAAGAGAAATGAAAAACAAACGCTAAATGAGACCAATAAGTAAATAAAGTATATAAAACTTTTCATTGAATAAAATGAGAGAGTAGAGTTACAATAAAAAATAAAATACATCATAGACCTATCGATAATTAGTGTTCACTTATCATTAGAATATACAGCTTTCTCTTGATCCTCATCAGAGACAATAGGATAAGAGGAAAGAGGTGCAGAAGTGGAGGTGGAAGAAGCAAGAGAAAGGGTCGGTAATGGAACTCCTTAAATGATATAAGGGACAAGGATTGGTCTTGTGGAAGACCAAGGAAAGGGTTTTTCAATAATAACATGTAGGATATAGCTCAGATCCTGAGAGACAAAAATGGTTATAGGTAAAAAAGAGGTAGGAGAAGAAGGATTGGTAGAAGGAATTAGGCCAGGTTTCAAAGGAGCTATCATAATAGCAGTGATGGTTATGCTCTGAACATTCAAATATGGCTTCAACAACTTGGTAAAATCTGTGATGATTTCTCCACCATACTGCATGGACTTTTCAAATACTTCATTATTCTCCAGGAATATATCTAGAGTAGGTGTGATGTCCTTGATCTTTTTAAGTTGATCTTTTAAATCTAGAGTTACAAGAGGAAGCTTTAAATTCACTAAAAGATACTTGAAATGGTTGGTCAACTCATGCCTGGAATAAATCCTCTTGAAGTATTAATTCACTTTCATAGAATTTTCTTCTTGATCATGAATGGAAATTTTGGAGTGAACTCTTTACAAGTAAAGAACTTGGTCAATATTCTTAATGATTGTTGAGATACTCTCCTAATTAGTACCACTCAACAGAGACTATCATTCTTCATTAAATACAGATCTGATCATTTCAGTGTCCAATGGCTGAGATGGATGACCAAAAGTAGATGGAGAAAAAACAACTGATGTGAGAGATTTAACCTGATTTAAAAGAGTCTGTAAACATCCTTTATATTCAGTGGTCAGAGTATTAATTCTAAATTCAAGTCTATGCATCTCATTTTCTATTTTGGTGTTGTTATCAACCAACTTTTCATACATTGTAATCAAGTTGGGTTGAATTAGAGATAAAACCCCATTTGGGATCTTATCAGAATTATTCTCACAAAGATGAACAATGGGAGATTGACCATATTACAAGTATTTCCTCATTTACTCAACCATTTATTTTAAAGATTTCACTTCATCAATCAACTGCTTATTCTCAATCCAGAATTCCTAAATTTCATGGAGCATCTTGGGTAGGATCTGTAATATGACTTTCTCTAGATGCAATGCAACATCCCTTTCACTGAGATTGGTTACAGGAGTGGGTTGAGGTTTCATGATATTCTCAAAACCAGAAAACAAACTGTCTCCAAACTCGTTCAAATATTCTTTCTCACATAACTCGGAGCATCTGGAGTAGCTTCATGAGAAGGGACTAAAAAAGGTTTTGGTTCCTTAATAGACATAACTTCTGATACTGGTTTTATCTGAAACACAGTTGAAATATCTAATCCCTGAAATGAGATTCCTTGGGACTCATCAACATCAAAATATCTTGGAAACCTGTAACAGGTATCTATAGAACATGAGTAAATAGGATTTGGCACTTCAATCCTTTCCAAGTTGAGGGTTTTCTCCCCCTCAATAGACAAATATATTTGAGGACTAATAGATTCAATATATTGTCCTATTTCTACACCCTTTAATCTATCAGAATTATCCATACCACTATCTAATTGTAAATCTTGATCCATTTTTTATTCATTAGATAAAATCACTTCTGTTTCTACAAGTTCTTCCCATGTTCCTCAGTAGCTGCAATCTCTTCCACATGAGTGTTTTCTTTCTATTCTTCAATAAATTTTCTTTTATCAACAACTTCAAACTTTCTACATACATCATCATCACCTTTAGAGAGAGGAAATTATCTAGGGGTAACATCCTGATGTTTATGAGATTCTTCCATAATTACTTCACATTCATCAGCATATTTTTCTCCTTTATATATATCAACATCTATTTCTTCATCTGAGTATTCTACAAGCTCATCTTACTCGAAACTAGGATTAGTGATATTCTTAGGTCTAGAACGGTGCTTAAAAGGATTAAAATACTCATATAATCTATCATTATCTTCAACCCATGATCTCTTCCATGGATTCCTACTGATATTCATTCATCTACATGTATCCTTAGATATAAAAAAATTACAATCTTCAACCACTTATTCATTCTAACCAGCTAAACCTTTGGTTAGTAGCATATCATATATAAACCTTGAATAGAAAAGAGAAGTCGACTATAATGTTGTCTTGATTATGTCACATATGTGAAGGATAACATAATTTCATAGATTAATATTGTGACCATTCTTCCAAATATGTATCAAAAACACATCTTGATACATGATAGTAGAAATTTTATATTTCATTGGACATATTGGGTATTGAATAAACTTAAACAACATCCTAATCTATCCATCCAGTTCAGCAGCAGCAGAACTTATTTTTTTTCCAATCAACTCACCCAAGGCCACTTCTAAACTAAATATTTCACTTGGAGGAATAGGACCTCTTTTATAGTACTCAAAAACTCCTTCATGTGGTATTTATAATTAGGAAACCCACAAACTTGGAGAAAAGGAAAATTTCTATCCATTCACCATGCTTATAACCTCAAAATCATATTTAGAGTTGATGTAAAACTGAAAATACTAATAAAATTTGAAAACGAGCTTCACATAAATAGGTATTTTCTCTTTTGTAATCAACTATAACTATTATTCTTCTTACAAGACTTTTAGAACAAGATAATTACTTGGCAGAATCCACTTCACACAAATTTCTTTCTTTGGCATGAGAGTACGATCCTCAAGACCTGGGTTTAGCAGTTTCTCGAGCATGGTAATCATGACCCTTTTCTATATCTTTGATGACCAGTGCTTTATATGAGACGATGAAGACAGATGATTCATCCTAAACATTCAAAATGGGCTCCAGAAAGAAGAGGAGTTCTAGTGAAAAGTGATTGACTTCGAGAGTAGGGAGTATGAGTGAAGGGAGAAGGGAAAAGATGAGTATTTATCATTTAGGGAGTTAGAATGACACAAAACACAAAAAATGCAGTATAAATAAAATAATTAATACTGTGATATGAGAAAAATATTTTTTAAAAAATCTATGTTATAATCGTGAGACAAGAATAGGCAGTTACAGTGTCAACATAACAGTGTGACTTTAAAATAGTGTGGCCATAACTGATGAGACAGAAAATGTAAGACAATAAGCTAAGAGAAAGTAACTATGTGATAGTAACCATGAGACATTAACTGTGAGACATCAAACATAAGACAACAAACATGAGACCATAAACATGAGTCAGTAAGCTGGTCACTCAAGGATGGCCATACCTAATTCAGGTATAATGTAACTCATTCTTTCAGAACTTAATAGATTAGTGAAAATATCATCAATAAGACGTTCAATGCCTATGAATTATAAAGTAATATCACCCTTTTTATAATGATATCTCAAAAAGTGATTCATTATATTAATATATTTTATTCCTGAATGAGAAACATGATTCTTAGTGATATTAATAGCACTTGTGTTATCACAATTTATTGGGACATGTCTAAATTGATATCCATAATCTATAAAATTCTTTTTCATCAACAAAATTAGTGCATAAAAACTACCAGTAGATTTTTATTTATATTCAACAAAAAATATTGTATCAAAATTTTGTTTTTTACTACACCATGATACTAGGGACTTTCCTAAAAAGTGACATGTTCCATAGGTGTTTTTCTATCTAACTTACAATAAAAAATAGCATCAGAATAGATAACAAAGTGAAATTATTTTCATCAAATATAGAATAGTCCTAACTTGGAAGTATGTTTGAGGTATTTGAAAATCCTTTTAACTACAAGAAAATGTGACTCTTTAGGATTTGCTTCAACACCAGCACACATACACACACTGAACATAATATCTGTCCTGCTAGCAGTTAATTAGATTAAACTCCCAGTCATTCCTCTATAAATTGTTTTATCAATATATTTAACATTCTCATCAAGATCGAACTTATAGGTGGTTCTCATTATAATATCTCTACTTTTAGTACTATCCAAATGAAAATGTTTTAGAATATCATTAGTATATTTAATTTTATTCAAAATATTACCTTCTTTATTACGAAATCTTAGAAATCAATGAAATGATTTTAGTTCACTCATAAAACTCATTTCAAATTAATTTTGCATCATCTTTGAAAAATAAACACATATTCTTTTTATAAGATCCAAAAATAGTATCATTAACCTAGATTTGAACAACTAAAACATATTTAGAAATTATATTTATAAATAGAGTAGGATCAACTATACCTTTTGTAAAACCTTTGGAATTAGAAAACTACTATGTCAATCATACCAAGCTCCCAGATCTTTCTTTAAACCATATAAATCTTTAGTTAATTTATAAAAAGGGTTTGGAAAATGAGGGTTTTTTAAACTAGTGGGGAGTTCAACAAAAACATCCTCAACTATATACCAATTTAGGAATGAAATCTTAACAACCATTTAATATAGTTTTAAATTTAGATGTGATTCATATGAAATCAAGATTCTAATTACTTCAAGTCTATAAACAAGTGAAAAAGTTTCCACATAGTCTATACCATCTTCTTGATTATAACCTTGTGCAGCCAATCTAGATTTGTTTCATACTATATTATCAGCTTCAAATAATTTATTTCTAAACACCGATTTAGTTCCTATAGTCAAGGTGTCTTTAGGTATATCCACTATTTTACCGAGATTATTTATTTCAAACTGATTTATCTCTTCTTGCATATCCATCACAAAAAATTAATCATTGATTGCTTCATTGATATTCTTAGGCTCAATCTGTGACAAGAAAGCTTGATGTTCAACCTGATTTCTTAGATAATCTCTTGTCTGAGTTCCTTTATCTAAGTCTCCGACTATATAATCTAAAGTATGGTTCTTAAGGGTTCTAACAAATCTAGAAAAAGAAGGGACATATATTTTAGGTTCTTTAATAGGTTCGGATTGATTATGACTGGAATCTATAGAATTTTTAGAACTGGATAATTTGATAGATTTCTTAGTAGTAGGGTCAAAGAAGTTTTCCTTTATCTCTAGATTTGACAAATCATCCTAATGGTTTTCTAGGGAGGTCTTAAGTTCATTTGGTTTTGTTTCATCAAATTTGACATGGAATTTTTTTTCCACACATTAGGTTCTTTTATTAAAGACTCTATATGCTTTTCTAGAGATTGAGTAGTCTAGGAAAATTCATTCATCACTTTTGGATGAAATATTTTCGAGATTTTCCTTAGTATTGAGATTACAAACTTTGAAACCAAAAACATTGAAGTAATTAACTTTTGATTTTCTATTGATCCACAAATCATAAGAAGTTTTCTTAAGAATTGGTCTGATTAAGACTATTTAAATAATATAACAAGCAGTATTCACAACATCAAGACAAAAGTAGATAGGTAGGTCATATTCATTAAGCATGGTTCATTCAATTTCTTATAAGGTATTATTTCTTATTTTTATAACGACATTTAGGTGAGGTGTCCAAGGGGTAGAGAATTTGTGACTATAACCATTTTTTAAGTAAAAAGATTCAAACTCTTGGTTTTCAAACTCACGACCATGGTAACTTCATAGGGATTTAATTCTATGACCACTTAGGTTCTCTATTGTTCTAGAATACCTAGTGAAATGAGAACAAGCTTCACTTTTTTGAGCAAAGAAAATGGTCCAAGTATATCTAGAATAGTCATCTACAAGAACATAGAAATAGTTCTTCCCATTAAGAATTTAAATTCTAGATGGTCTAAACAAGTCCATGTGAACCAACTCGAGAGGTTGAGAAGTTGAAACTTCTTTATTTGGTTTGAAAGAGATTTTGTGATGTTTACCCTTTTGAAAAGGATTACAAACTTTTTCATTTAGAAACTCATGTTTTGGTAGATCCATGACTAAGTATTTTCTAGTATGCTTTATAAGATAGTGTAAGTTACAATGCCCCAGTATTTTATGTCCAATCCAAGAAACTTTGTGAAATACACTTAAGCAAGAAACATTTTCAGAAAAAAATAATCTATGTTAACAACACAAAAAATTTCATTTCAAAAAGAAAAAATACTGATTCATTTTTATAATTAAAAATGTTCCAAGCATTATTTTAAAATTTAAAATTGAAAACATTATCACATAATTTTTAAATACTATGTATATTATATTTGAATCCATCTACAAAAAATAATTTAGAAATTGAAACTAAGTTAGAGTTAACAATCTAGCTAAGGATAATTATTTTTCCTTTATCAATGTCACAAAAAGTAACATGTCCACCATAAATCTTTTTCAGATTCATGAAGAATGAGTAATATAATATCATGTGCCTTGAACATCCACTTTCCAAGTACAATAAAATTCTGCAAGATCACTTCAAACAATTTCCTAAAAAATATCTAAGCAAAAGAATATTTTGGTACCTGAATTTGTTTGGGTCCAATAAAATTAATAATAAGATCTTTGGGAACCTATACTTGATTCATGGGTTTACTATACAATGTTAAAAATAAATTGGAAAATTATACATTGTTTGGTTCTACAAAATTAGAAGTAGTAAAAGACTTCCCAGAGTTAGAACTTCAATATTTAACAGTAGAAGTAACAACATGTTCTTTCATTAGAGATTTATATTTATCTTTTAATTCATTTCATGCATCTTCAAGCATTTGATAGTATTAAAACATTTATTCACAAGTAATATTTTCATAATCAAATTTATCTCCATAATAATAATAATTTTTTATAGGAGACTCAAGATTTACCTCTGATATGTTTGTCATGAAACGCGTGGTGGATTTTTCATCCTTTTCATCATGTAAAGATTCTAAGTCACATGAGCTATCCTCAGAAGCATTCCGTATTGCTTTCATTTCCCTTTTATACTTTCTATCATTTTTCTCATAATTCTTTTTATAATTAATCTTGGGATAGTTAGCTTTTACATGTCATTTTCTCTTATATTCATAAAAGACTATTTCATTTGAGTACTCATTCCTTTTCCAGTATTTCTTCTAGTTTCCCTTACAATTATTCTTTCCATTATAATTGGGCGTCCTGAATAATTTCTTCCTTATATAAAACTTCTTAAACCTTATGGATAATTTATCCATTTCCTCATAATCGTCTGATAGTGAATCAACATTACTTGTACTATCATAATGATTTTGTGTCCTTACCTCTTCATTATTCTTAGAAGTTTTGGGTTTGAAAGCCACTGAATTTCTTTTTGGTTCATCCTCTTCCATTTTGTTTACCATTAACTTTTCCTTATAGATCATCAATTTACCTATTAGATACTTTACAGGGAACTTGCTGATATCATAGGATTATCTAATAGATACTGAGGTTCCTCTCCATCTTTCAGGTAAACATCTGAGTTGCCACCTGATTTGTTTTTGGCACCCACTGGCTTTCCAAGAGAGCTCATTGTATTGACTATTTCATTAAAACCAAGATACATATTAGAAATGGGTTCAAAATTATTCTTCAAAAAGTCATCATACTTAATAGTATAGGTATTAAGTCTCATTTCATTAACATTACTAGTTCCTTCATGTGAGATTGCTAAGGTATCCCAAATTTCATAGGTAGACTTAAAAGAAGATATTATTTTAAAATTTTCATCCCCTAAAGCACAATACTAGGAATTCATATCTTTATAACTATTATTTCAAGCAGCTTTTTCAACTTCAATACGTGTAGTTCTTGGAGTTTTTGGTATTTCATATTTATCTTCTATTACTGTCCAAACATCAAATCCCACACTTTCTAAGTGAATTTTAATTTTAATTTTCCACTAACCATAATTTGTTCCATTAACGTAGGGTGGTTTGTTGGTAGCATAAACTTATTGACTATTATGCATAAAAAATAATAAAGTCTCACTTTTAAAAAGCTCAAAATTTATAACAAACATAAAATTAAAGCTCTTTAAAATACAAGTAAATATCAGGTGAATATTTGAAAAATATTTGAAACCTTTGAGAATAGAAATATAAAAACAATCTTTGATACCAAATATTAGTTGGAGTAGGACACTCAAAAGGGGGGTGAATTTAGCTCATATAAAAATTTCTTGTTAGAAACTTTATTTGAATGTCCCCTAATTTAAAAACAAAACAATCCAGTTAATCAAAGTAGTGAATTTATAATAATATAATTGTTCAATTAATTTCTCAGAGGATTGATTATTTCTTAGTTATAGTAATATGAGATATTGATATATCTTTATAAACTAATTTAATGAATAAAAATAGTTATAAATACTATCTAATACTAAAAATCAAAGTGAAACATAGTTCCCTAAAATATGAGTTAAAAAAGAGTAAAATAAATTTGAAAACACAATAGTTTAAAAAATGTGGTTTAGTCTCAAGTCGAGACCTGACCCACTCCACTTGGGGATTACCTTCCACTAAGAAAAATACATTAAGATTTGACCCACACCCTTGAATTGGGTTTACATAATAGTACTCAAGACTATCCAGGTCACTTGAATTATACCATAGTTATATATGGTAAATATAACAACCATGTCACACATGACCTCATCCATAGTAATATGTGGGTGAAATAAGGTGTAATAATATTTTTTGTGAGGATATCATGTATCCTCTAGTTCAGTATAGGAGACAATGTGTGTTTTTAGTACAAACACACACACTGCTCTAAAGATTATTTAATAGTACAAAATAGAGAAGAATATAATAATAAGCAATAAGAAATTATTTGAGTTTTGTTCTAGGAATTTCAGTACTTCTAAGATGTTGCAGATTTGATGTTCGGGTCGTCTTCAGAAAGCAGACTCAGAAACAGAGTTTCGTGAGTTCTATGTTCAAATTTTATTTCAATGAGTTTCCATTCTTCTCCTTTTTGTGTTGTTTTTGCAAGGATGCTCAATGATTTGATCCATATATAGTAGAAAATGTGATTTCTTCATGTGTTTATTCATGCATGTATTTTTTCTCTAACGTCTCTTTCAGTCTCTAGACTTCTCTTCTTCCAACTTGCGTTCCACCTTGTATTTTTATCTTGGGTGTTTGTGTTACGGTCGATAATAAGCACAATATCCACACCTCGTACTTCAAACATTTAGGTGTCATGTCTACAATAAATCATTAATTATGTCTGTGTCATTGAATGACTCAAATATGACTATTAGGATCAAATTTTAAATTTTATAGAAAAACATAAAGAAATTGTTAAGGAATGGTGTCACTGTTGTAGTGAGACATAAGCAGTGCCACAGTCCCAGTGAGTCAGAATTAATGACTTGGGAATATGTATTATTGTATTTTCTAGCTACAGTGTCATAGAAATGGAAGCATGGAAATAGTGTCTAGTCCTTTTCAAATTCTGGAACTGGTAGCCCAGTTACGGTGTCAGGCCCTTTGTAAATTCTGGAACTGGTAGCATGATTACAATGTCTGGTAAAGATGTCTAGCCATTTGTAAAAATTACAAATGGTGTCTTGTTAAGATTTAATAGAACTTGTTTTATCGAAAGAGTGTCATGGACTTTTCTAATTTCAAAACTAAACTGTGAGACAGTTTGATCACATAAACAGTGTCTCACACTTATTCAAATATCTGCCAACTGTATGAGGAAGTAATACTCATAGAATGAATTAAGATTAATTATAATCATGATGAAACATAGTATAAAAATAGTAATAATGATTTCTAAGATTTAAAAATGATTTAAATTATTTCCATGATTTGAATTATTGGGATGATTCGTGAGAATTAAAACAAGAGGAGACCAACATACACTATATAGAATAACATTATCATCAAAATAAAAAAAATTATGAGTGCATTAATTTTTAATACAAGACTCATGTATGTATCTGGTTTACCAAGACTACTAAACTGATTGGTCCTTTGGGATTTGATTCCTGGTAATGATGTAAATTTAATTGATAGCATACACCGACTACGAGATTCTAGTATCGGGTCACTACAAAAAATGTCCAGTGGAGAATAAAATTCATAATATTTTTGAGAGATAGATCATATAATTTCATCATCATAAATTTAAGTATAAACTATCATAGTAAAAAGTGATATTGTAACATAAAACTCTTACCACATTGGTAACTTTGGAATTATAACGATCATGAAAGAAATAAATTAAAATGAAACATTAAATACCATTATTATAAGGTTATTCATGATATATAAAATCAAAGTGGTATTATATACACTGCATTCAATCCACAAGTGGTGAATATGAAATATACCTCATAGAAACAAAAGTGATATGGGAAACCCTTAACATAGTTCATACTTGGTTTGTAAGTGATCTATCCTCTTCTATAATAAATTTACATTTTAAAAAATTCTTCAAAAAAACCATATAAATTCTTATAATTTCATATATGTTCCACTTATGTCATTTCAAATCCGGTTTATTAATAATTCTTTATTATCATCACCATTTATAAGTGTAAATTATTTAATTTTTTATATAAGTTTCAGTTTGATAGTTTTGGTGATTACATATTGATTATGGTTAAATAATATAAAAAACAATAATCATTTCATAAATATAAAATTTAATCATTATAAAAATTTTTATAACCATTACTATAAATAATTTATAAAAATTTAACTAAATCACTTTTTGGAGATAATAGTTCATACATACAGACCAATGATCTTTCCACTTTTTGATGAATGAAAAAAACAATAGAAAGTAATAAATCAATTTTAAATAATAATTATTATATAATAAATATAATATATATTCTTTAAATCTATTCTTTAAATCTATTATTATTACCATTAATTTAAATCATAAATAAAAAATGAATCACATCGCTTCATGGACACAGTTTTCCCCATGTATGCACAAGCGACATTATTATTTTTTAATGGGTGGAAGGGTAAGAAGATATATGATATCTTATATTAACTTAACATTAAATATTCCATAAATAACATTTATAATTATTCATTATTTCTATATTTATAACCATCCATGTAAATAAGTGATGAAAAACAAATTACACCACTATGTGTAGATGGTAGGTCCTACGTACGCATGAGCAACAATTTCATTTTTCATAGAATCGAAAGGAGGTGGAAAATGGATATCCAGTTATCATAATAACATATTATTATATCTAATATTATCAATTCAATATCTTAGTATAGGTACAATAGATTTAGATTAATTTTAAGAATAAATTAACTTTGAAAGAGTCGGTAAAGATGATTACCTCTTCTCTGAGAGATCTCATTTGGATTAAAACTTAATCATAATTAGGATGTCTATACGAGAAAATAATAATATAGATAATAAATTTTATTAATATATTAAGGTTAATTGGTAGGTATTTTATTAAATATAGGGCTCAAAGTTTGCGAATAAATGTGGAGAAAATGTTCCCTTTTATAACTGAGAGGAGGGACACACAAGAAATTAGTAAAAATATTTAAATAATATAAATAATTTTCAGGTGTAAGTTGAATAAAATGTACAATAAAATAAAGTTAAGAAAATATAAGTTCTAAATATCTTCAACTAATAAGACTCATATAAGTTTAAGTGGAATTTTACCCTTACCTCTTAGTTTAACCCCTTGGAAACCCCATTTTAACCCTAATCCTGGAAACAATTTTTATTATTTTATTATTCATCATGAAAAAAATTAAGTTTAAATGATTACCTAAGGTTAATTATTATTATTAAAAATATATAATCTATTTTGAAAGATTCAGGATTTGTAAGTGGTGAAAAATAATTTTAATATAAGTTCAAAAAATGTAATCAAAACCATTTATTAGAAAAATGTTTGTTTTAAGAATAAAAAAGATTTTAAAGAAAAATAAAGTAAAATATTAATTCCCATGGAATTAATTGGATTATGTTAAATAAAAGGATAAATATTTTTCATTCAAACAAAACCAAAACCAAAAGTAACCTTACATATATTTTATTAATCGATAAGAACTCATTTGTTTATTTGAATAAAAAAAATACTTAGTTATCATATATTTTAAGTATATATTTCTATGTTGAAAATTATATTTTGAAATGAATTCTATTTATTATAAAATATATTTTTTATTGAATTTTTTTAATATTATAGGTTATTCTTATATCATTATAATGTAATAAAAGTGAATTGTTTTTTAAAATTATAATTTTTCACTATTCACCAAAAAATAAATCATTTTTGAAATATCTAAAAAATTAAGCCTTAGATAATTTTGATATGATAATTTTAAAAATTAACTTCATCCCATAAATTTAAATTTATAAAATTAATGAATTTATGTTTAAATCAAAAACTTGAAAAAATCTATATACAATGTGTTTTTTTCTCTTGAAAGAAAAGATTAGTATAATTGATGCTTAAGTGTTTCTATATTCCCCCATTAAAAAATCAAGTTCTCAATATTTCCAAAACATCATGCTATGATCAGAAATTGGTATCTCTTGTCACTACCCGATCCTACCCGGGCTCGAGCCACAACTACCCCAAGCCCGGCTCCAGAGGCCAGGGTTTGGCGACAAGAGCCGAAGGATAAACAACTCTAGGAGGCCTTTACCTATGTACCTATACACACACACGCATCACACTCAATGTAGAAGTGCAGAGTAAAAGAAAAGACAAGTAAAGTAAAAGGGAAACTGCTATAAATAAACCACAAGAGTGCATCGACCTCTAAACAGTACAAGAAAGTGCTGAGGTAAACTGAAAAGAAAAGGGGCAAAACACGCGCCCAACCAAAAAGTGCCACAACCCGACAACATGTAAACAAAAGAAAAAACAGCTGGAAGGGTCCCCCACCTAGAACCCGACTACGACCACCACACGCGGTCCAAGCTCCCAAACTCCTAAGATCCACTGATGTCATGACTAACCTGTTCATCATCTGCAAGGGCACACCAAGTGCTGGCAAAGCCCAAGAAGGGGTGAGTATACAAATACTCAATAGGATACCACGAAGGCTTGAGGGAGCAACAAAAGAGGTACCGAAGGGTGAGCAGTAGAGTGAACATGGATAATAAAGGAATACCGCAAAGAGTGTAGTAGAATACCAGTAGAGAGTCCATCTCAACCCAATAAGAAAAAGGAGGTAGACTCGTCAGACACAAGGAGATATAAACGGTGATAAGATGAACTTCTCGTCGAGTCTTCGCTACCTATAGCAGAAGAGTAGACTCGTCCCACCACGAGAAAATAGACACGGAAGGCACGTGGCATACCCCGCACGTCTTCACCTCTTCCGGAGGGAGAGTAACCAAGCCCAAGAAGTGGGTACTAAAACAAGGTATATACATATTCATATGCTCTAACAAGAAGCCCAAATAAGATCGTAAGGGGATCTCCATCCCATAGCTTAGCCCAAGAAAACGAGTAGCCAACAGTAACAAAAGTAAACACCATCGATGCCCAGCATCTCGCACATCTACCCCAAACTACAAGTCAAGGGGCTCAAATCACCGTACATTGATACTATTCGCTTTGGGAAGCACTGGCCAACCTTCACGGGTTTAGGTCGCATCTCAAAGACGCATCTCAGTGGGGAAAGCGCCCCTCGTACTTGAGAGTTTCAGGTTAAGTCAAACCACACCTCATAACTGTCACACATTCGAGAGGTCTGCTCAAAGTCAAAACTGTCACATCATTGACCCGTACAAACAAGGGTCCCGCTTCGGTAGTCATGGAGTAAAGCTACATACTAGCATAGTTTAAAGGACTATGTCTGAAACGCCAACAGGTGACCCACTGCCCAGCCCTGTGGGAGGGTAATTCATAATAAGATATCGGGTTACCCACTTCCCAACCTTGCTAGAGGGTAAACCCTAATACATCATCAGACGACCCACTACCCAGCCCTGCTGGAGGGTAGACCGGGGAGAAGTCGACAGGCGACCCACTGCCCAGCCATGCTGGAGGGTAGACCTGGAACAAGATGACGGGCGAACCACTGCCTAGCCCTGCTGGAGGTTACACCCTCAAATGTTTTTCGGTGACCCACTGCCCAGTCTCTGCTAGAGGGTAAACCCTAAGAGGTTGTCGATTGACCCACTGCCCAGTCTCTACTGGAGGGAAAACCCAAGGAGTGTCGGGTGAACCACTGCCCAGTCTCTACTGGAGGGTAAACACTAGAAGTCAGTGTGAATCCCAATGCCCAGTCCCGTAAATGGGTACTCCACTAGAGGGAGGCTCAGAACCGTCATCAGGGACCACTTCCCAGCCACACTGGAGGTAAAACCGGCATCGGGGAACACTTCCCAGCCCTGTTGTAGGTAAACCCAGAACCGCTCTGGCCATCCCTACTGGATGGTACTGCTCGGTGAACACCGCTGCACTGGCCAACAGAACTCGGAGTGGGTATCGAGCAACCACCCAACTCCAAAACAAAACCAGGGGAAACCACTCAACCCTGCTGGTCTAAACCATCAGGAACATGAGGACACTCTACGTCGCGAGAGGTCAAAAGTACGTAAGGCAGAGCATGACACGCACATGGGGCCCACACGACGTGTGACCCCAAGTCAACCCCAACCAAGTGCACAAAAATTCTCAGGTACCAACATCCACATGTACCTCTCAGCGTTCCCGTATACTCCCAGAGTATACCACTTCTCCAGCCCAAAGGCTAACGTGCACACGGCACCCAACGTCAACGCAAAGGGCGTAAACATAAAACTCCAACTTGCCACCTCATCGGCCCAGGCACGACCAAGTACATCTCTTCCAACATTTAATTCACTCACACGGGAGTGCATGCGATCACACACCAAGGGTCCGCTACAAACACAGTAGGACGAACCACCACCAGAGGACCTCACTTGCTTCCACATTTAATAAGATCATGTAAGAGGCTCCGCTCGCCTGAACAGATTACACCATTTTAATCCTCATAAAAAAACATGTGAGATAGACTACTTACTCGCCCGAAACGATCGACCAATGAAAAAGGGATTATTCACCGTAACCAACCCGTGTGGGGACCACCCCATGATCCCGAAACTGTACAAACAGAGCACACCACTGTGATCCCCTTAGAAAAACACATGGGATTGACAACTCGATCACCCAAAACGGACACCCGGTGAAAAAGGTACTATTCACCGTAGCCAGGTCGGGTGGGACCCACACCACGTCTCCAAAAATGGTCGGGCAAACTGCGCCATCGCAATTCTCTCGGAAAAACACGTCAAAATGACTGATTACTAGCGTGGAAAGGATCTCCAGAGAAAAAGGTGTGTTCCAACATACCGAACATGAGCGGTGCTGCGTGGGACCCGCATCCTGGTTCCAAAACGCTTTCACCACATCTCACCGTTGCGATTCTCTCAAAAAAGTACACAAGATGGACTATTCAGTTGTCCAAAATGGACACCCGATGAAGGAGATAGAAATTCATCGTCAACGCCCAAACGACCCCCCACGGGGCCCGCACCATCGTGCGGAATTAACGCGGGCGGATTGTGCCATTGCGATGCCCTAAAAAAACACCCAAAAACGATTGCTTGCACCCCCGAAAGGACGACTGAAGAGGAAGTCGCTAAATGCTGCTCGCAGCTCAAAAGACGGGCCGTGGGTCCCACGCCTAATTTCTAGTTTCAACGCCCGAAAATGCCCTGGAAAACTCCGCCTCGATGCCAGGGTTTCAACGCCACTGACGGCGCTCAAAACGGACTCCGGATGTGTCCGCGCCGCCCAAAACAAGAACCCCCAGAAAAAACGCCATTCCACTTAAAGGTGTGTCATGCCACCGGGGCCTCCTTCCCGGGATCCAAAAATCCTCCAGACCATCTAAAATGGTTCTCCTTGACGCGAGGTCCGCGCTGCCACAGACAGAACACGAAACAAACGTCTGTAGCAAAAGATACGGGGGTCCGAATTTTTAAGGGGAAAAATCCCTTTGGACCGGTTTGCCCCGCTCGGGCCGGTCCGCGGCCCAGTCGCGCAGTGTGGCCCGCCTCAACCGACCAGACGGCACGACCGGTCCCCTTTTTCCACGGAGACCCGTGGGACGCGGGTCTCGGTCTGCCGCCGGGGTCGCGCCGTGACCCCGCTCACCGCGCCCTGCCGGTGCCCTCGGCCTGCCACCGCCTTCCGAAGCCGCCGCCGTCCTGGAGCCGTCGCCGCCGTCCCGAAGACGCCGCCATCCCGGAGCCGCCACCGCCGTCCTAGATCCGCTGCCGCCGTCCCGGAGCTGACACCACCATCCTGAAGCCATCGCCGCCGCCTGGAGTCGCCGGACGCCGGAAAAAAAAACCAAAAACCCACAGAACTTCGGCGGATGATTACGATCACCTCGGAGCTCGGAATTCAATTCCAGAAGAAGAATCAGAAAGATCAAAACATAATCTACGCGACTATGGGCTTGGATCGAAGATCGGGAAGCACTTCGACACTAAAATCCCAATTTAAAGGAGTCATGAGAATTAAAAACGAAAACAACAACCGCCTACCTCGATGGGCTTCGCCCGAAGCTTCGCAAGGGTTCGCCGGAGATGACGCGCCTAGCCGGAGCTATCACGCCTCACTGGAGCTGCCTTTCCAGAGTGGAGGAGGAGAGGGAGGGGGCTGCCGCCTGCCGCTATCTAGATGAATAAGAAGAAGAAGAGGGAGTGGGTGTGTTTAAGTAGAAAACACTTAATCCCCCCGCCTGGCACGCCCCCCGACTCCGCTCCTGACGCATAAAAAAATGAGGGCGCCCCTGGGGTCAAAACGAAGCTCTGAGCGCAAAGGTGGTCTCATAATTTTAATTTGAGGCCCCTTTCAAAAGTTATAAAATTTAACGATTGAGGCCGCTAGATTACGAAAACACCCTTGGCGGCGGTTTTCAAAAAAGGCCCACGCCGGCAAAAGTTACACTCCTCCCAGGGTAAACGGCACGTTCCAGACTCAACGGTGCCCTTGGTTTTCCAATCTGAGCCACCGTTTAAGAGATAATTGAGTTAATCCGTTAAACGAATAAATTAATTATTTAATTTATCCGTTTCACGTTCTGATAGCGAGCGAGGGGTCCAAACGCCCCACGCCGACAAGTTTTATGTCGTTCCTTGGGTAAACACCCCATTCCGGACCCATCCGTACACTTGGATCTCTGATCCGGATCACTATTTTGGAGTTATCCCATTTATTTGACATTTCCAGTGTGAACGCATTGAAAATTTAATTCCAGCCACACCGGAGCTCGGAATCGCACGCCGTCTAAAGGTGATGATCTGAAATAATATCAAGAATATTTCAAAGTCTTTTATAACAAAAAACCGGGTTCTTACATCAATACCTCTATCAATATTTTTGTCCCTGAAAAGAAAAACTAGGGGAACAACTCAGGGTACTATGCCCACACCTGGCTCTCCCGTACCCAGAAGAACTCCTGCACAGTCTCGCGTCACCACACTACCAAAGGATTTGATCTGTTCACGTGAGGTCGGCCCTTGCCGATGATGTGCATAGGAGCAAGCACGCATCTCCTCACGTAAGACACACGGGATACGTCGTGCACCCACACCGGACCTTGGGGTTAGGGCCAAGCGTTAGGGAACCTTGCCATCCCTTTGCACGGTCTCAAATGGCCCGAAGGCTCTCAGGGGTAGCTCACATACCTGACTGAACCCTTACGTCGCACGTCGCGACTGAAATCACCGCCCCCACCTGGAACAAGACCCGGTGATTCCCTCCTTCAGAATATCCATATGGTGGAACACCCAAGGATATCTGGTCATGAAAGGCTTCACCGTCGATGTCTCTCAACCAAGACTCTCTTACATGCTCGGAGAGCGAAGGATTCGCTACCATCGATTGAAGAGAAAGGTTCCACACCTTCTACTATACTGACACAGGGTTACACCGACGCCCCACGTCACTTTGGTAACACCTCAAGAAAGGAGTAGGTAGAAAAGAATGTCACACACAGAGTCTTACAATTCTACTACAAAAAGTAGAAGAGTTGCAGAGAATATCTCTTATCACTTCATGCTCTGTAAGATTGTAGACATCCAAAGCTGGCAGCTGTCCGTGGTCCCAACTGTCAGCACCCGGAGCCTGACTTGGACTGCCTAGTGGTGATGAGAAGACCTCGTAAAGTCATCCCCCACTACGAGATCCTCCCGCTCCTCTGCTAGAACCACATCTCTGGGCACTACTCTAATCATGGCGCTACCTCTGTCGTGGCGGCGTACCTGCTGCCTCCTCGAAGCTCTCTGCATGCCTAGTCGGGCAGTCCCATGCCAGGTGACCTCGCCCATCATAAGCATAGCACCGACACTTTCTGGGCTACACTGGTGCACTCCGGCGCCACTATGGTGTAATACCACGCCCCTGAGCCCGGTTGTCAGAAAGCCACCTGCGTCGAGGTTCTACTTGCCGATGCCCTCTAGCTGCGATAGACGTCTCGGCTCCAGCGTGCCTGCTGCCACCACCAACTCTAGAACGTGACAGGAAGATCTCTGTCACCAGTGCCTGCTCTAGCACCCCAAAATATGTGTAAATTCCCAAGGGTACTATGACAGCATGGATATCTCGGCGGATACCCTGCTCAAAATTTCGCACTCGGATGTTGTCATCATGGACCAAGTCCGGGTAAAAGCATGCACGGTCTGTGAAACTAGTCGCGTAATCGGCCACCATCATCCCTCCCTGTTGAAACTGCCGGAGATCCTGAATCCGAACGGAGCGCAACCAAGAGGGAAAAAACTCCTCATGAAACAACAACTTAATGTCGCCCCATGAAAGCGACGACTCGTGAAAATACTGAGTCACCAGACTCCACCAACGCCAAGCTCCTACATGGAAATGGTTGGCGGCCAATGCCACCAGAAGATCTGCCGGCGTCTACACAAGCCTAAAAAGGCGATCCACTCTCTCTAACCAAACCTCTGCTTCCTGAGGGTCTGGCTCACCACTGAACCTCAGCGATCTCTACCGCTAGAACTCACGGAGCACGCTCAACCTGTGCTCAAGATCATTCTGCTCTACTGAAGCTGTCTGCTGCTCAATAGGTGGGGGTGCTGCTACCGGCCCACCTAAAGAAAGGGGTTCACATGATGGGTCCTGGACTGAGGCCTCGTAGCTCGCATGGCCGTCGTCACGAACCAAAGCTGGTATCCTGGCTGGCTGTCTTCACGGAGACATCCTGAATATTATCAAGGAGTGCGGTGGTCAGATGAGCATATATGTATATACCAATAACAACGATGGGGAGCTGAGCCAAGAAGGACTGTCAAAGTCTCCATCCAATGTGATGCACACACTAATTTTCCCTACAAAAAGTGTCTCAACATGCTGAGTCGACAAGAGGGTTATCAAGGTCCTGGTGAATGGATACGTCGGCCGCCGCACCAACACTGGACTCCCTGGCCTGAGAGATGCTCTCGAGACACGTTAACACTGTGGCCCTAAATCCCAACCAATTTCTCTTTAGGGATGTCCGAAAAACTTCCCAAGGAACGAACCACCTCTGAAACCACTTTGTAACAACCCGACCCTACCCGGGCTCGAGCCGCGACTATGCCAAGCCCACTTCCATAGGCCAGGGGCTGGCGACAAGCGCCGAAGGCTAAACAACTGGGGGGGCTTTGCATGAGTACTTGTACAGACACACGCAACACACTCAATGCAGAAGTGTAGAGTAAAAGAAAAGACAAGTACAGTAAAAGGGAAACTACTATAAATAAACCACAAGAGTGCATCGACCTCTAAACAGTACAATAAAGTAATGAGGTAAACTGAAAAGAAAAGGGGAAAAACACGTGCCCAACCAAAAAGTGCCACAACCCGGAAATAGGTAAAGAAAAGGAAAAAAATAGCTGGAAGGGTCCCCCACCTGGAACCCGACTACGACCACCGAACGCGGTCCAAGCTCCCGAACTCCTAAGATCCACTGAAGTCATGACCAACTTGTCTGTCGTCTGCAAGGGCACACCAAGTGTAGGAAAATACCAAGAAGGGGTGAGTATAAAAATACTCAGTAGGATACCTCGAAGGCTCAAGGGATCAACAAAGGGGGTACCGAAGGGTGAGCAGTAGAGCGAATAGGGATAGTAAATGAATACAACAAGGAGTGCAGTAGAATACCAGTAGAGAGTCCAGCTCAACCCAACAAGAGAAAAGAGGAAGACTCGTCCATACAAAAGGATCTGGAAACAGTGAGAAGATGAACTTCTCGTCGAGTCTTCGCTACCTATAGCAGGAGAGTAGACTCGTCCCAGCACGAGAAGCTAGACACGGAAAGCACGTGGCATACCCCCACGTCTTCGCCTCTCCTGGAGGGAGAGTAACCATGCCCAAGAAGTGGGTACTGAAACAAGGTATATACATATTCATATTCTCTAACAAGAATCCCAAACAAGATCGGAAGGGGATCTCCATCCCGTAGCTCAGCCTAAGAAAGCGAGTAGCCAACAATCCGAAAAGTAAACACCATCGATGCCCTGCATCCCATACGTCTTCCCCAAACTGCAAGTCAAGGGGCTGAAATCACCGCAACTTGATACTATCCGCTTTGGGAGGCACTGAATCACCTGCATGGTTTTAGGTCGCATCTCAAAGACGTGTCTCGGTGGGGAAAGCGCCCCTCGTACTTGAGAGTTTTGGGTTAAGTCAAACCACACCTCATCACTGTCACATATTCGAGAGGTCTGATCAAAGTTAAATTTTTCACATCACTGACCCGTACAAACAAGGGTCCCACTCCAGTAGTCATGGAGTAAAGCTATAGACTAGCCTAGTATAAAGGATTGAGTTTGAAACGCCAACGGGTGACCCACTACCCAGCCCTGCTGGAGGGTAATTAATAATAAGATATCGGCTGACCCACTGCCCAGCCCTACTGGAGGGTAAACCCTAATACATCATCAGGTTACCCACTACCCAACCCTACTAGAGGGTAGACCTGGGATACGTTGACAGACGACCCACTGCCCAGCCCTGCTAGAGGGTAGACCTAGAACAAGATGACATGCAACCCACTAGCCAGCCCTGCTGGAGGGTAGACCCTCAAAAGTCTTCGGGTGACCCACTGCCCAGTCTCTGCTGGAGGGTAAACCCTAAGAGGTCGTCGGGTGACCCACTGGCCAGTCTCTGCTGGAGGGTAAACTCTAAGAGTGTCGGGTGACCCACTGCCCAGTCTCTACTAGAGGGTAAACCCTAGAAGTTAGTGAGCATCCCAATGCCCAGTCCCGTAAAAGGGTACTCCACTGGAGGGAGGCTCGGAACCGTCATCAGGGACCACTTCCCAGCACCACTGGAGGTAAACCTGACATCAGGGACCATTTCCTAGCCCCGCTGGAGGTAAACCCAGAACCGCTTTGGCCATCCCTGCTGGATGGTACTGCTCGGTGAACACCACTACACTGGCCAAGAAAACTCGGATTGGGTATCGTGCAACCACCCAACTCCAGAACAAAACCAGGGGAAACCACTCAACCCTGCTGGTCTAAACCATCATGAACAGGAGGACCCTCTACGTCGTGAGAGGTCAAAAGTACGTAAGGCAGAACACAACACGCACATGGGGCCCACACGACGTGTGACCCCAAGTCAACCCCATCCAAGCGCACAAACATTCTCATGTACCAACATCCACATGTACCTCCCAGCATTCCCGTATACTCCCAGAGTATACCACGTCTCCAGCCCAAAGGCTAACGTGCACACAGCACCCAATGTCAATGCAAAGGGCATAAATGTAAAAACTCCAACTTGTCACCTCATCGACCCAGGCACGACCAACTACATCTCTTCAAACATTTACTTCACTCACACGGGAGTGCACGCGATCACACGCCCAGGGTCCGCTATAAACATAGTAGGAAGAACCACCACCAGAGCACCTTACTTGCTTCTGCATTTAATAAGATCACGTAAGAGACTCCGCTCGCCTGAATAGATTACACCATTGTAATCCTTATGGAAAAAATGCGAGATAGACTACTAACTCGCCCGAAACAGTCAACCGGTGAAAAGGGTACTATTCATGATAACCAACCCGTGTGGGGCCCACCCAAAGATCTCGAAACTGAACAAACGGAGCACACCAATGCGATCCCCTCAGAAAAACACACGGGATTGACTACTCAATCGCCTAAAATGGACACCCGGTGAAAAAGGTACTATTCACCGTAGCCAGGTCGGGTGGGACCCACACCACGTCTCCAAAAAAGGTCGGAAGAAACTACACCATCGCAATGCTCTCGAAAAAACACATCAACTTGACTGCTTACTTGTGTGGAATAGATGTTCGGAGAAAAAGGTGAATTCCAACATACCGAACATGAGCATTGCTGGGTGGGACCCGCATCCTGGTTCCAAAACGCTGCCACCAAATCGCACTGTTGTGATCCTCTTGAAAAAGTACACAAGATGGACTATTTACTTGTTCAAAACGGACACATGGTGAAGGAGAAAAAAATTCACCGTCAACGCCTAAACGGCCCCCCGCAGGGCCCGCTCCATCGTGCGGAATTAACGCGGCTCGATTGCTCCATTGCAATGCACTCAGAAAAACACCAAAAAACGACTGCTCAGACGCCCCGAACGGACGACCGAAGAGGAAGTCGCTAAATGCTGCTCGCAGATCAATAGATGGTCCTTGGGGCCCCCACTGCATTTATAGTTTGAATGCCTGAAAACGCCCTGGAAAACTCTGCCTCGATGCCAGGGTTGCAACGCCACTGATGGCGCTCAAAACGGACTCCGGATGTGTCTGTGCCGCCCAAAACAAGAACCCCCCCGGAGAAAACGCCATTCCACATAAAGTCGTGTCGTGCCACCAGGGCCTCCGTCCCGGGATCCAAAAATCCTCGAGACCATCTGAAATAGTTCGCCTTCACGCGAGGTCTGCGCTGCCGCAGACGTCACATGAAACGGACGTCCGTAGCAAAAGATACGGGCGTCCGAATTTTTAAGGAGAAAAATCTCTTTGGGCCGGACCAGCCCGGTCCGGCCAGTCTGCCCTACTCAGGCCGGCCTGCAGCCCAGCCACGCGGTGCGGCCCACCTCCACCGACTGGTCGACACGGCCGGTCCCCTTTTTCCATGGAGACTTGCGGGACGCGGGTCTCGATCCGCCGCCGGGGTTGTGCCGCGACCCCGCTCACCGCGCCCTGCCGCCGCCCTCAGCCTGCTGCCGCCGAGCCAAAGGCCGCCACTGCCTTCCGAAGCCGCCGCCATCCCAGATCCGCCGTCTCCATCCCGAAGCCACCGCCATCCCGGAGCCACCGCCGTCATCCCGAAGCCGCTGCCTAGAGATGCAGGAAACCGCCGGACGCCGGAAAAAAAAACCAAAAACCCGCAGAACTTCGATGGACGATTGCGATCACCTCGGAGCTCGAAATTCAATTATGGAAGAAGCATCGAAAAGATCAGAACCTACTCTACGCGACTATGGACTTGGATCAAATATCAGGCAGTAATTTGACACTAAAATACCATTTCAAAGGAGGCTCGATAATTAAAAACGAAAACATCAACCGCCTACCTCGATGGGCTTCGTCCGAAGCTTCGCAAGGGTTCACCGGAGCTGCTGCGCCTCGCCAGAGTGGAGGAGGGGAGGAAGGGGCCTGCCGCCTGCTGCTGTCCGGGAAAAGAAGAAGAAGAAGAAGAGGGAGGGGTGTGTTTAATTAGAAAACACTTAATCCCCCCGCTCGGCACGCCCCCAACTCCACTCCTGACGCAGAAAAAAAGGAGGGCGCCCTGGGGTAAACACGACGCTCCAAGAACAACGGTGGTATCAAAATTTTAATCTGAGGCCACGTTCAAAAGTTATAAAATTTAACGACCGAGGCTGCTAAATTATAAAAATTCCCTTGGCGGCGTTTTTCACAGAAGGCACGCGCCCGCGAAAGTTACACCCCTCCCAGGGTAAACGGAACGTTCCAGACTCAATGGTTCCCTCAGTTTTCCAATCCGAGCCACTTTTTAAGATATACTTGAGTTAAGCCGTTAAACGAATAAATTAATTGTTTAATTTATCCGTTTCACGTTCCGATAGCGAGCGAGGGGTCCAAACGCCCCACACCGACAAGTTTTTTGTCGTTTCTAGGGTAAAAACCCCATTCCAGATCCATCTGTACACTCGGATCTCTGATCCGGATCACTGTTTAGGAGTTATCCCATTTATTTGGCATTTCCAGTGTGAATGCACTAAAAATTTAATTCCAGCCACACCGGAGCTCAGAATCGCATGCCGTCTGAAGGCGCTGCTCTGGAATAATATCAAGAATATTCCAAAGTCTTTTATAACCAAAAACCGGGTTCTTACATTTCTTTTGATTCGTACATTTCCCCTTATATCTTATGATTTTTCCAGAATACATTTACCAGCTTAGTTATCTGATTCCTCAACACTTGTTCTCTATTGTCCATACTCTAGATAGGCACTTAATAGTAAGATAAATTATATTATAATTCTATTTTAATAGATTTGATAAGAATAATTGTATCTAGAATGAGGATTATTAATAACAAGATATAGAATACATCCTGAAATCTAGAGTGTCTAAGTCTCATCGCCAAATGGAAAGCCACTACTACAATTATTTCCAGAATTTCAAAAGGACTGATGTACCTAAGACTTTGTTTAAATTTCTTAAAGAACCTTCAAACACCATTCTATGGTAAATCCATCAAGAAAACATGACCTCCCCCTTTAAATTATAAATAATTCCTTTAGTTATCAGTATTAATTGTTTTTCTACCTTTTTCTACCTTAATTTGATTTTGTGTACTCTCTACTTTCACCATTATCTTCTCAATAAGTCTTGGTCCTTTAGTATTCCTTTAAAAAATTTCATCCTAATAATTTCGAGTACAACACATATTTCTATAAAATTTATAATATGGTGCCATTTTAATGCTTGAATGGAAGCTATTATTATATAAAAATTACACCAAAAGGAAAAACTGATCCCACATACCATGAATTTCTAGTGACCTCAACATATCTTCTAATGTATAAATATTCATTTTAGAATTCCCATAAGCTTAAGGATGAATGATAGTGACAAAATATATATTTGTGTCAAGAAAATTTTAATTAATATTCTATAATTTTGATGTAAAACATAGAACAAGATCATATAAAATCATAAGAGGTGCACCATGACGTGTCATGACTTTCATAATACAGAGCCATGTGAGGTGCTCAAGAGGTAGATCTTCCCTTATAGTGAGTAAATGTGTGGAGTTGGTAAGACAAAAAAAATAACCCATGTGTCATCATTATTTCATGGTGTATTTTGAAATAAAGTTACATAGTCCATAGTAATATCATATCATTTTCACATAAAAATAGGTAAAGGTTGCATGAATCCTTTAAGATGTTTTCTCTCAGCCATTACCTATTGAAAAATAAATTATCTTGATATGTAGTTCATAATATCCCATTTTATATAATCCCACAAAAAATGTTCCTTCAAATCCTAGTAATTTTTTTTTCTACTAATCTAAAACACCATGATTTTAAAAGAATGCTATGTTTGTTATTATATATAACACGCAACATAAAGATTAAGTGAACCATGGAATATTGTTATTTTAATATGACCATTATAACATATCTGTTAAATTGGACAATATGAATGACCTTAACCAAATTATTAAAGGATGTATAAATGTATTATAAAATGTATTTGTTAATAATAAATATGATCAAAATTTATAGTAAAAAATTTTATACTTTTGTGGTATATTTTCTTTTAAAATAGTTTTATTCTCATTTTCTATGTGGTAATTATAATTAATTTCTACAATTTTAAAAAATCTATTTTATAAAATAAATATCATTTTTTTAAATCATCATATCAAAATCAACATAGAGTGAAATTTGCGCAATTTTTTAAAAATATTGATTTTCCCATGAATAGTGGAAAACACAAATTTTCATTTAAAATTACATTTCTGTTTCAAGATTTTATGAAGTTACTTTTTTTAAAAAATAGATTAAAAGTAAAATTATTTCTATTATATTAATAACAATACATTAATGTTTATTGGAGTGAAATTCACAGTTCAATTTAGTATGGAAAACATTTTTATATTTAATTTTTATGTATGAAAAACTATTTTTCATTACATTTTGTTTTTTAACATAAAATTAATTTTTGCCACCTATAAAAATAAAATCATGAAAAATGGAATTAATATTTGTAATCAGGAAGTCCAAATTTGGTAAATATTTCCCTTTTATTTTTTTCATTATGAATAGTAATTGCTGTAATTTTTTGTCAGCTTTGTAAGGGTAAAATGGGTTAAAACCATGATATAAGGTCTCAAAATCATTCAAAAAATTTTCTTTTTCCAATTTAGTGGGTTTAATTTTTCCATGTACATCCAGGCCCGAAATATATTTCCACTTGGTTCCTTGAGTTTTTTGATTATAAACATTATATTAATTTAAGAAAATAATGAGTAGAAAATGTCACTCTCTCAAATTTAATAACACTAAATTTTTATTATAATGATAAAAATAAGGAAATATAGGTTATAAATGTTTATATGAAATATAAACCAATTTTTGTGATAATTTTTATTTATTTATAAATTTTATTGATTAAATACTCACCTTAAATGCTTACACAACACCCATATATATTTATTTAATTGAAAAATAATATAAAATATTTTAGAAATTCCAGAATTAATATTTTTTTACAGAGTAATAGATAACCATGAATTTTATAGATAAATATGGCATATTAGAGATTTTTTATTCTAGATTCAAATTACATATTTTTCTTAATCTCTCTAAAGTCAAATTAAATGAATATCATAAAAAATAACCTTATTAATATTTTATGAAAAGTAATATATTATTAAATTATTTAAAAAACTTAAAAGTTTTGAAAAGGAAAAGAAGGATATGATATGGTATAAAATTTAATCCTTTATCCATTTATGAAATATTTTTTATATTATAAGCAAAATATATTCCATTAATTTTTAAAAATGTATTACCATAGTTAAAGATAAAATTTGTTAACCAATGTGTTAAACCATAATATAAGTTTTAAAATTACATCTAAACTATTATAAATTAGATCAGGTGATTATATTAATACAATTTAATTATTTTATTTGAATTCGTCTCATTTTCAAACCATTTTACACGAATTGGACGCATATTATATTTTAATAGTTTATATATTTCCAAAAATGATTTTAATGATATTTTATAATAATATTTTTTTAAATTATTTAAAATTACTAAAAATATACTCTCTTTCTATGTAAATTTTTTAAGGAATAAAATAAAAACCATTTCCTAATTATGTGACATTTTTTATTTTTTAGCAACTATTTTGACCCTTAAAGAGTAAAAAAAAATCAGTTATCATGATAATTGTCAAAAGGGTTAACAGAGGTTCAATGAAAACCCTAAATGGTAAATAAAATCACCTAAAATTGCCCATATTTTATTGTATTAGATTATATCAACTAAAAATTTTCTTATATTTTAATTTTATCAATTTATATCTATTTTAACATGAAATGTAATTTATATTAATTTAATAGTTCAAGAAATTCCAGGAATTCCCTTCCCTTAGTTATAAAATGGACCCCTATCTCATTTTATATCCACACTTCAAGAACCATTTTGAAATCCAAAACATGATAAAATAAATCACTAACATATCTTCCCATATACTATAGGTCCTAGTTTGGGTATAATTACAACATATGAGGGTTCAAGGTGTTTAGGAATGGAGGTTGTCTGAAGAAGAGGTATAACTTTTAACTAAATGTTTTAGTTTTATTAATTATTATACCTAATTAAAATATTATTAAAAAATGATAAAATAATAAAAAATATTTTCTATATATTTATATTTTTTATGTTAATTTAATATCTATATCCATCTCCTCTTTCATCAAATGGTAAACAAAACCGTTGATTGTGTGCATGGTGGACTACCGCTTCGGAAAAGGATGTATTTTTTTTCATCTCCACCTCTCAAGAATGGTTATAATGAAAAATTTAATATTTATATATGATATTAATGAAATATTTATCACTATAAAAATATTATATATAATTTACCTTCTTACCTTTACATCCATTGAAAAATGATAACGTCATTCATGCGTATGTGTGGACTACAACCCCCTTGATGAGATGTGATTTTTCCCCTAACCACATCACATGGATGATATAAATAAATTTATTTAAAAAAATAATATGGTATTTATGATATAATTATAGTCCTAGAGAGTTAAAATAATACTCACCTTCTTTCAATAATGATCTTTGAAAAAATGGTAACTTTAATCATTCGTACATATGAATTACCGTCTCCAAGATTGTAACGTAGTTCATTTTTCATAGCCATATTTCATCAGTGGACTTAAAAGTATAATCGATATATAAAATTGATAAATAAATCATTATTATTATTTTATGTATGATGGAATAATTAAATCATTTACCATAGTAAAATTACCGAAATCATTTTGGACATATTAATCAAATATAGTCAAAACATACGATCTAAACATAATTGATTAAGTAATTAAATATAACATCGTAATAAATAAAATAAAATGAATAATAAAATTTAATTTTTTTAAACAAGCAAATAATTACCATAATTTTATTATTTAGGAAGATAAAGAATACACGGGATGCGTCAAACCTGAGGAAAGGGGTTTTACAACTCAATTTATTTTCCTAGGGTTATATTATATACCAATTTTATTTGATACAATAATATTATGTATGTAATAACATATGTTTATTTTAGGTTTCATTTAAACTTTTTTATATGTATTTAAATATTTTATAAAAATCAAATTCCTTGATTAATTATTACCATGATTTTTTTGAGGATTTGTTAACTCAATATTTTTTTCATTGGGTTGTATCACTTATTTATTGATTTTATTATTCTAGGATTATTTATCAAAGGAAATTTGATTGATTTATGTTGTATTTATTGTTGTTTTTTTGGATTTAAATTTGTTACACATAATCAATCCTTTGATTAATTCCCTATTCATTGATTTGATCTCTGTAAGTGTTTTTAATCTCACTTTTGTTTCCATGAGGCATATAACATATTCACAAATTTCTTATTTCAACTGGTGTATATAGGACCCATATGATATGATATACCATTATTCCCTTTGTATTCATGGTTTTTAAATATTCATTTGAAGTTATTTATTTCATGGGGATTGTAATTCAAAATTTACTAAAATGATAGGGATTTATTTTACATTCTCATAATTATTTGAGATTGTTTATGTTTAAGTCTCCACTGGTAGAATTATATTATATTTCTATCATAGGTACCATTTTATTTACTTACCTCTTGTTTACCATAAGGACTATTTATTTTTCCTTCCTCATGTACTTATCTTTCTGGTGAATCAGAGTAAGTATTCCCAAAGGAGACTTCTCAATACTGTTAATATTATAATTCATAAAAAAACAAGAGAAGCTCTGAGGGGAAGACATGAGATTGGTTCAGAACTCACTGGGTAACTTAAAACCTAACATGTACGAACACTAAATATGACTTATTATCTTTTTTAAATTAGGTTTGGTTGGAACAGATTCTCCAAGATTTAATGTGAAATGTATCTTAAATATCGTGTACTACACATCTCTCGATATATCGTAATAGAGATCACAAATATTGAAAAAACCATGAATGGATCCATGCTTTCATGAGTCTTCTATAGCTCACTATACATGGATGAAAATATGAGGCACTATATATCCAATTCATCATCCACATGTTTCCAGAAGAAAACTATTTCCTCCCAACTAGAATCCTTATATGACTCTTTATCAAGATCATAGGACTCTAACTCATATAATATCTAATCTTATCAAATACGATGTGAAAAAATGTATAAAACTCTTAGAATTCGTGCTCATGAGAACATTTTATATCTCTAATATTGATCATATGGATAATGTTGATGTTATATTACTTATAATTTTCTAGAAAAATGAAAACCATGTTTCAGAACATTATTATTAATTGCCAAATGTGATATAATAAATGGTTTTTATCACTCTCCCATTGTTTTATCAAAATTTGATAGACATCACCATTGGATTTTGAATACTGTTCCACCAGAGTAAGGTTTTAATTTTAAATCTCATTGAAATTTTTGTTATAATTGTTATTATTTAGATCATACACGATTGATGACTTCTAGGGAATGAAAGATAGATGAATTTATGATCATCTAGAAAAAGGTATTCTTTGTCTAAGAATGAAGAGATCATGTGCATTCGATGTGTATAAGTTAGCTACTACCAATAGATTTATTCAAGGAATTCCGGGCATAGGAATACAAACCTTATATTATGTATAAATTCAAGGATACCTTATGATGGGTTTAAAGTTGTGGATACCTTGGATCTAGTAGACAGATCCACCTTAGATATTGGATTCAATGTGTGGTTTTAATAATATTATTTTAAATGAGTATTTTGCTTTCCAACCAACTCTCTATGATTTGTTTTCAAATACCTATTGGGTTAACACATTCATCAGTAATAGTAAAAATTCCAATCACTTTATTTCCACAATGATAACTATATTTCTGAATGTTTATAATTATGTTACTCTAATTTTTAATTTGATCAATAATTCCAAAAACTGATCAATATAATACTTATATAGGATGTAAATTGTAAGTTTTCATTAAAAATACAATTCATACCTATTATATTTTATTTTCCATTTTACATAGGGAAATATTTGGTATTAGAGCAGGTATTTAGAAAGACTAGCAGATTTAATAGAATTATTTTAATATCTCTTGTATTTTCATTAGTTAATCATATTTTCAACCCATTTTCCTTACATTAAAAATGTTAGAAGAAGAAATATATTTTTGGATGGTAGGAATATCAGTTGGAACACTCAAAAACATAAATCTGAATAGACCACATATTTTTAATAGAGACGATTATTATTACTAGTGTGATCATATTGTGAACCAAGCCTTTTACATATGACATTACATGATTTTAAGTATGATTATACATCAGATTACAAGCCAAGAATCATTATGTCTTGTGTCTTGGAAGACTAGGTACATAAAAAATAATACATGGGGAAGAAAACTTATTTATTTAATCTCCATAAAGAGATCCTAACTTCCTTTGACCCCTTACATCTGCATAGGGTACCCTGGGGATCACATGAACAAAGGGATTAGCTAAAAAGACTAGTAATGGAATGAACATAAGAATAAATCTTAAGCACATGAGTGAGGTGGCATGACATAATGATATCAAAAAGGTGGTACATATGAAATAACAACATATAAACATGTGAACATATAAACATGGAATCATATAAATGTGGAAGAAACATAAAAATGTCATTAGTACGAGTCAAGGCTAACCGCCAACCTTGTTTCCCATAGTTGTATGGGTCAAGTCTAACGACCAATCATGTTTCCCATAGTATCACAAGCAAAGGCTAACTTCCAAGATCGTTGCACATAGAATCTCATGAAACTTAAATTTACCCAATGCATTAGAGTGATATCTAGGAACACCCATCTTACATTTCATGAATATGCTTTCCACATAAAGAATCACTCATAATCAATCTTACATAAATATAAGGGTTACCCATGGAAAGAATTGGGTACCACAATCATGACCACTACTACAAATATCCCTTTCATCAGTGCTAAAAATGGCCTTTATCAGTGATATAAAATAACTTTTAAAGCCAAGGATGATAGGGGGGTCCCCTTTACCAGTGCTCCAAAAAGAGCTGATAAAGACCCCTTTTATCAGCGATAAAAAAAGCACTGATAAAAGGGGTCTTTTATCAGTGCTAAAACAAAGAGGATATAAAAGAGTCATTTTTCAGTGCTTTCTTTTTATCACTGATAAAGCACCACTTTTATCAGCACTTTTTTTAGTGCTGATAAAAGTTAAAAAAATGAAAAAAATAAAAAAATTTAAAAAAATCCTGCCAATCGGGGGGGGGGATTTTATAGTGCTTGAGCCCCCATTTTACAGTGCTTTTCCACCCCCCTCCAACTCCCGCACAAACCCCTCCACCCTTCATCAGTGTTGGCTCCCAAATTCCCCCATGCGCGCATGCCCCTGCCTCCACCAGGTTTTGAACTCGAGACCTCCCCCCTGCGTGCCTAAGCCGTTACCACTCCTCTATTTTGATTTGTTTTCTATTTCATGATATATATATATATAGTTTTATTTATTCGTATAGTAATATATATTTATATTAATATATATATATTTATATATATATATATTAATATATACATATATTTATATTAATATATATATATATATAGTTATATGAATATATATCTCTATTTATATATATATAGTTATATTTATTCGTATAGTAATATATATTTATATTAATATATATATAGTTATATTAATATATATATTTAGTTATATTAATATATATATAGTTATATTAATTTATATATATCTATAGTGATATTAATATATATATTTATAGTAATATTAATATATATATGTAGTTATATTAATATATATATATAGTTTGATTAACATATATATATATATAGTTTTATTAATATATATGTATATAAATATTCATATATTTTTATTTTAAATAAAATGGATATTAGTTATTATTTAGATAAAGCTAATATATTTTATTATTTATATTTATAATTAAATTTTTATGTGTGAATATATAAAAAATATGTATATATTGTTATATATTTGATTATAAATAGTAGTTCATTATAAAAAACAATAAATTTTCAAAGACATAATATCAATATGAATGTAATGCCTTGGAATAAATTCCTTCCCCACTAAAAAATTACAATAATACCCCCTTAAACGAGGCTGACAATCCACAAAATATTAAAAAATCGGGGTACCCTGACTAAAAACTCAGTTTTGGAGGCCTTCTGGGCCTTTTTGGGCTCGAAAAAACCTTGATCGGGGTTTCCCCATTCATAAGGGTGTAGAGCTCATCACGGGATTTGATTTGATATGTGGTAGAGCTCAAACAGACACCAGGATCAAAAGTTATGGCCCTTTGAAGTTCGAGTTGCATTTTCAACATATTTTGGATATTTTTTTTAATTTTTTTTTAACTTTTTTAGTCTTAAAATTGTCATTAAATGACTATTAATCCATAATCATTAGAAAATTATTTATTAAAAATATTTTTTTTAATTTTTTACAATCAATTTTCACTAAATATCTTATATATTAAGTGTAACTGTATATTTATACTTATCTAAAGTATATTTAAAATTATATTTAAAAAATATATATTATATTTATATAAATATAACTATATCTATATATTTAAATATTAATATATTTTAATGATTTTATTTGGAAGTATACTCTTTATCAACACTTTTAAAAAAAGTGCTAATAAAGACCCCCCTTTATCAGCGCTATTAAAAAAACACTGATTAAGAGGTACCCTTTAACGGTGATAAAAAAGCACTGTTAAAGGGGGTAACTATATCAGCGCTAAAAAAAGCACTGATAAAGGGGTACGTTTATCACCTCTTATTTTAGCGCTCATAAAGTTAACCCCCTTTATCAGCTCTTTTTCGTTAGTGCTAATGAAGGGTGGCACTAGTGTTGCCCCATTTTGTGGTAGTCATAAAGCATAACCAATGGGCTTATCATGAAAGTGTCCATGAAAGAAAGAAATTAGAACATACATGGAAATTAATAAGTTAAAATAGGCATATATCATGATAATTAATGTCAAACAAGAATGATAACATGTAGGAAATGTATTTGAGAAATTTTATAACTAAAACATTTTTGTGCGGTTTTAAGGAAAATACTATAGAGACGTTAAAATAGAAAAGGGGAAAATCATTTATTTAAACTAGAAGTAAAACAAGAAGGTTTTCATAATAAAAATAACGATTTTGTAAAAAAAACTGTAGCCTAAAACATCATATATAATTCACTTGAAATTGGGTAAGAATTCGAGATGTTCTCTTAAAACAGGTTTACTTATGGAAAAGTAATAAGGAGGGAATCTTTTAAAAAGATGTCTATCCCTGAATGAGAGTGATGAAAGGGTCTTGATAAATGATTTTTTTTAAAACTACACTACATTTATAATATTCACATAAATAGAAAAGATAATGCAATTTTGATATAAAGAAAGAAAAGGCAACCCGAAAGAACAAAGGAGATTTGGTTAGAATTCATTACGGATTATCGACATGGTATCAGGTGTACCTATGAGAGATTGATTAGAGAGAAAAGGGGGTTATCATCACCTATACATCATGAGAGATTTAAGAGGGAGGTGAGAAATCATAACTTGTAATTTGGTATTACACATGAAAAGTCATAGCATAGAGTACAATCTTGATTAAGAGTGAAATAGAGAGGATCCATTACCTTTAGTTTGAAGGTGTTCTTCCCGTGTTATTAATGACCCCTTGAGTTTATCTCCTATAGTAACCTCTTAAGGGGAGAGGTTTGGGGATATTAAAGATTCTAGTGGATGTTGGATGTGGGGGAGGATCTGAGGGAGAGATTTAGGAAAAATCACTACTAGAAATACAGGATTTCCCAACGGTTTAGAACTGGTGGGAAAGGCTGCAGAACAGTTGGTATATGTTATACCAATGGTTCTGCAAACCGTAGAGAAGTAAGCTGTTGGGAAACCTTTTCCCAATGGTTTACAGTGAACCATTGAGATAGGGTGGAGAAAAATTACCCTATCCCAACGGTTATGGAAAACTATTGGGAAAGCTTTTGCCAACAGTTTACAACCGTTGGGATAGAGTGGAGAAAATTTCCAAGTTTTTCCCAACGGTTTGGTCAAACCGTTGGAAAAAACCCAAGCTCACCTCTTTCCAAACGATTTATAAACCTTTGGGAAGAATGTTTTACCAACGGTTCATAGAACCATTGGCAAAACAAAACCCAAACATGCTATGCCAACGGTTTCAAACCGTTGGCATAGCCTCTGCTGGGGGAAAATTGCACAGCAGCTCTACAATTTGATCAGAAACTCTACAATTTTCCCACCAGGTATCATTGTGCGGGTTCCCTCTCATTTTCAATACAATTATTGTACCTTCAATAAACTAACACATACATATACAATTATTGTACCTGCAATAACCAACTGACACACACATATAGAGAACAAATTCATACACATTCAACATATAATGCTGGAACTATACACATCCATAATTAAATTAAAATTCATAACGTAATTATAAACATACATAATTTATTTAGAATTCAATTTAGAATTTAGATGACAATTATATATGGAATCCGGAAGTCAATTCATAATTTGATCGGTTTTTTTTATACCATATATTTTTACCTGAAATGATGTCCATTTTAAACAAAATACATAAACCTGGAGTGCTACCGGCCAAACCTTGCCCCGAATTGAGGCGGGGTTGACTTGTACAAATCACATATGACCCATGGATCGTTGTGCTAAAGTATCGACACAATCCAAATGCGTTTGGTTGGTTTTCCGTATTCCAGTTGATGTTTTTCAATTAAAATGACGTCTTTTTGAAACAAAAGGTAGACACTTTGAGTGGTGCCAGCCACACCACATCTCAGATTTAGGCGAGGTTGATTCTTACACGTCACATATGACCCATGGATCGTTCTCCTAAAGTTTCAACGGAAACTGAATGCGTTTGGTCGGTTTTCCGTATGTACTTAAAATGTTGTCCATTTTAAACAAAAGAGAGACACTTAGAGTGATTCCGGTCACACCGTGCCTCCGATTAAGGCGGGGTTGACTCTTACATGTCACATATAACCCATGGATCATTGTGCTAAAGTATCAAGACAATCCGAATTCATTTGGTAGGTTTTCCGTATGTCAGTTGATGTTTTTCACTTAAAATGACGTCCTTTTGAAACAAAAGACAGACACTTTGAGTGGTGGCGGCCACACTGCGCTTTAGATTGAGGTGGGGTTGACTTTTACACGTCACATATGATCCATGAATCGTTGTGCTAAAGTATCGACACAATTCGAATGCATTTGGTCGGTTTTCAGTATGCCAATTGATATTTTTCAATTAAAATGATGTCCTTTTGAATGGAAACCGAATGCATTTGGTCGGTTTTCCATATGTACTTAAAATGACGTCTTTTTGAAACAAAAGGAAGACATATTGTTCTCCTAATGTTTCAATGGAAAACGAATGCGTTTGGTCGATTTTCCGTATGTACTTAAAATGTCGTCCATTTTAATCAAAAGAGAGCCACTTAGAGTGATTCTGGCCACACCGTGCCTCCAATTAAGGAGGAGTTGACTCATACACGTCACATATGACCCATGAATCGTTGTGCTAAAGTATCGACACAATCCAAATGCGTCTGGTCGGTTTTCCGTATGCCAGTTGATGTTTTTCACTTAAAATGACGTCCTTTTGAAACAAAAGACAGACACTTTGAGTGGTGGCAGCCACACCGCACCTCGGATTGAGGCGGGGTTGACTCGTACACATCACATATGACACATGGATCATTGTGCTAAAGTATCAACACAATACGAATGCATTTGGTCGGTTTTTCGTATGCCAGTTGATGTTTTTCAATTAAAATGATGTCCTTTTGAAAAAAAAGCAGACACTTTGAGTGGTGCCGGTCACACCGCATCTCAGATTGAGGCGGGGTTGATTCATACACGTCACATATGTCCCATGAATCATTCTCCTAATGTTTCAATGGAAACTGAATGCGTTTGGTCGGTTTTCCATATGTACTTAAAATGTTGTCCATTTTAAACAAAAGAGATACACTTAGAGTGATTTTGGCCACACTGTGCCTCAGATTAAGGCAGGGTTGGCTCATACACGTCATATATGATTCATGGATCGTTGTGCTGAAGTATCGACAAAATCTAAATGCGTTTGGTCGCTTTTCCGTATGCCAGTTTTTATTTTTCACTTAAAATGACGTCCTTTTGAAACAAAATACAGACACTTTGAGTGGTGGCGGTCACACCGCGCCTCAGATTGAGGCGGGGTTGACTCGTACACGTCACATATGACCCATGGATCGTTGTTCTAATGTATCGACACAATCAGAATGCGTTTGGTCAGTTTTCCGTTTTCCAGTTGATGTTTTTCACTTAAAATGACGTCCTGTTGAAACAAAAGACAAACACTTTGAGTGGTGGAGGCCACACCGTGCCTCAGATTGAGGAGGGGTTGACTCGTACACGTCACATATGACCCATTTATTGTTTTTCTAAAGAATCTACATAATCCGAATACGTTTGGTTGGTTTTCCGTATGCCAGTTGATGTTTTTCAATTAAAATGACATCCTTTTGAAACAAAAGGCAGATACTTTGAGTGGTTCCAGCCACACCGCATCTCATATTGAAGCGGGGTTGATTTGTACATGTCACATATGACCCATGAATCGTTCTTCTAAAGCTTCAAATAGAAACCGAATGCATTTGGTCGGTTTTCCATATGTACTTAAAATGTTGTCCATTTTAAACAAAAGAGAGCCACTTAGAGTGATTCTGGCCACACCGTGCCTCCTATTAAGGTGGGGTTGACTCTTACATGTCACATATGACCCATGGATCGTTGTGAGAAAGTATCGACACAATCAGAATGCGTTTGGTCGGTTTTCTGTATGCCAGTTGATGTTTTTCACTTAAAATGACGTCCTTTTGAAACAAAAGACAGACACTTTGAGTGGTGGCGGCCACACCATGCCTCGGATTGAGGTGGGTTTGACTCATACATGTTACATATAACCCATGGATCGTTGTGCTAAAGTATCGAAACAATAAGAATGCATTTAGTCGGTTTTCCGTATGCCAGTTGATGTTTTTCTATTAAAATGACGTCCTTTTGAAAAAAAAGGCGGACACTTTGAGTGGTTCCGGACACACCGCGCCTCTTATTGTGGCAAGGTTTACTCGTACACGTCACATATGACCCATGGATCATTCTCCTAAAGTTTGAATAGAAACCAAATGCGTTTGGTCGGCTTTTCGTATGTACTTAAAATGTTGTCCATTTTAAACAAAAGAGAGCCACTTAGATTGATTCCGGCCACAATATGCCTCAGATTAAAGCGAGGTTGACTCGTACACATCACATATGACCCATGGATCGTTTTTATATAGTATCGACACAATCAGATTGCATTTGGTCGCTTTTCCGTATGCCAGTTGATATTTTTTCACTTAAAATGACATCCTTTGGAAACAAAAGACAGAAATTTTGAGTGGTGGCGGCACACCGCGCCTCGGATTAAGGTGAGGTTGACTCTTACATGTCACATATGACCCATGGATCATTGTGATAAATTATCGACACAATCCAAATGCGTTTGGTCAGTTTTCCGTATGCTAGTTGATGTTTTTCACTTAAAATGACGTCCTTTTGAAACAAGAGACAGACACTTTGAGTGGTGGTGTCCACACCGCACCTCGGATGGAGGTGGGGTTGACTCATACACCTCACATATGACCCATGGATCGTTGTGCTAAATTATCAACACAATCCGAATGTGTTTGGTCTATTTTCCGTATGCCAGTTGATGTTTTTCAATTAGAATGGTGTCCTTTTAAAACAAAAGGCAGAAACTTTGAATGGTGCTAGACACACCGTGCCTCGGATTGAGGCGAGGTTGACTTGTACACATCACGTATGACCCATGGATCGTTCTCCTAAAGTTTCAATGGAAACCGAATGCGTTTGTTTGGTCTTCTGTATGTACTTAAAATGTTGTCCATTTTAAACAAAAGAGAGCCACATAGAGTGATTCCGGCCACACCGTGCCTCAGATTAAGGCGGGGTTGACTTGTACATGTCACATATGACCCATGGATCACTGTGATAAAGTATCGACACAATCCGAATTCATTTGGTCACTTTTCCGTATGCCAGTTGATATTTTTCACTTAAAATGACGTCCTTTTGAAACAAAAGACAGACACTTTGAGTGGTGGCGGCCACACCGTGCCTCAGATTGAGGCGGGGTTGACTCGTACACGTCACATATGACCCATGGATCGTTGTGCTAAAGTATCGACACAATCTGAATGCGTTTTTCAGTTTTCCGTATGCCAGTTGATATTTTTCAATTAAAATGATGTCCTTTCTAAACAAAAGGCAGACACATTGAGTGGTTCTAGCCACACCGCGCCTTGGATTGAGGCGGGGTTGACTCGTACATGTCACATTTGACCCATGGATCGTTGAGCTAAAGTATCGACACAATCCGAATGCGTTTGGTCAGTTTTCTGTATGTAATTAAAATGGTGTCCATTTTAAACAAAATAGATCCACATAGAGTGATTCCAGCAACACCGTGCCTCAGATTAAGGCAGGGTTTACTCCCACATGTCACATATGACCCATGGATCATTGTGCTAAAGTATCGACACAATCTGAATGCGTTTGGCTTCTTTTCCGTATTCCAGTTTATATTTTTCACTTAAAATGACGTCCTTTTGAAACAAAAGACAGACAATTTGAGTGGTGCAGGCCACACTACGCCTCAGATTGAGGCGGGGTTGACTCGTACATATCACATATGACCCGTGGATCGTTTTTCTGAAGTATCGACACAATCCTAATGCGTTTGTCAGTTTTCCGTATGCCAGTTGATGTTTTTCAATTAAAATGACGTTCTTTTGAAACAAAAGGCAGACACTTTGAGTGGTGGCGGCCACACTGCACCTCATATTGAGGTGGGTTGACTCATACTGGTCACATATGACCCATGGATCATTGTGCTAAAGTATCGACACAATCCGAATACGTTTGGTCGGTTTTTCATATGTACTTAAAATGTTGTCCATTGTAAACAAAAGAGATCCACTTAGAGTGATTTCGGCCACACCGTGCCTCAGATTAAGCTGGGGTTGACTCGTACACATCACATATGACCCATGGATCATTGTGCTAAAGTATCGACACAATCCGAATGCGTTTGGTCTATTTTCCGTATGTACTTAAAATGTTGTCCATTTTAAACAAAAGCGAGACACTTAGAGTGATTCCGGCCACACCGTGCCTCAGATTAAGGCAGAGTTGACTCGTACACGTCACATATGACCCATGGATCGTTTTTATAAAGTATCGACCCAATCCGAATGCGTTTGGTCGGTTTTCCGTATGCCAGTCAATGTTTTTCAATTAAAATGACGTCCTTTTGAAACAAAAGGCAGACACTTTGGGTGGTGGCGGCCACACCGCACCTTGTATTGAGGCGGGGTTGACTCGTACACATCATATATTACCCATGAATCGTTGTGCTAATGTATCGACACAATCTGAATGTGTTTGGTCCCTTTTTTGTATTCCAGTTGATGTTTTTCAATTAAAATGACATCCTTTTGAAACAAAAGGAAGTCACTTTGAGTGGTTGCGGCCACACCGCATCTCAGATTGAGGCAGGGTTGATTCTTACACGTCACATATGACCGATGAACCATTCTCCTAAAATTTCAACGAAAACCGAATGATTTTGGTCGGTTTTCCATATGTACTTAAAATGTTGTCCATTTTAAACAAAAGAGAGACACTTAGAGTAATTCCGGCCACACCGTGCCTCATATTAAAGCGGGGTTGACTCGTACTCGTCACATATGACCCATGGATCATTGTGATAAATTATCGACAAAGTCTGAATTCGTTTGGTCTCTTTTCCGTAAGCCAGTTGATATTTTTCACTTAAAATGATGTGCTTTTGAAACAAAAGACACACACTTTGAGTGGTGGCGGCCACACCGTGCCTCGGATTTAAGCGGGGTTGACTCGTACACGTCACATATGACCCATGGATTGTTGTGCTAAAGTATCAACACAATCAGAATCAGTTTGGTCGGTTTTCCATATGCTAGTTGTTGTTTTCACTTAAAATGAAGTCCATTTTAAACAAAAGAGAGACACATTGAGTGGTGTCGACCACACCGCGCCTCAGATTGAGGCAAAGTTGACTCGTACATATCACATATGACACATGGATATTTATCCTAAAGTTTCAATGGAAATTGAATGTGTTTGGCCGGTTGTCCGTATGTACTTAAAATGTTGTCCATTTTAAACAAAAGAGAGACACTTAGAGTGATACTGGCCACACCGCGACTCGGATTGAGCCTAGGTTGGCTCGCACATGTCACATATGACCCATGGATCATTGTTATAAATTATTAATTGAATCTGAAGGCATTTGGTCAGTTTTCTATATGTCAGTTGTTCTTTTCACTTATAATCCGAAAGCGTTTGGTCGGTTTTCCATATGCGAGTTGATGTTTTTCAATTAAAATGACGTCCTTTTGAAACAAAAGACAGCCACTTTGAGTGGTGCTGGACACACCACATCTCAGATTGAGGTGGGGTTGATTTGTACACGTCATATATGACCCATGGATCATTCTCCTATTGTTTCAACGGAAACTGAATGCGTTTGGTCGGTTTTCTTGTAGTAAATGAAATCAACGAGGGTGGGGGGCTGTCCGGCGGGGCTGTCCGGGGGGCTGTCCGGTGGGTGTCCGAGGGGCTGTCCGGGGACCAAGGAGAAGGGTGGGGGGGATGTGCGGGGGGCTGTCCGGGGGGTGTTCGGTGGGTTTTACGGGGTCCAAGTAGGAGGGTGGAGGGGTGTCTGGGGGGGTGTCTGGGGGGCTGTCCAGGGGGCTATCCGGGGTCCAGGGAGGAGGGTGGGGGGGGGGGGGGGGCTGTCCAGGGGGTTGTTCGGGGTGTTGTCCGTGGGCTGTCCGGGGGGGTGTTTGAGGTCCAAGGAGGATGGTGGGGGGTTGTCCAGGGTCTAGGAATGAGGGGGATTCCCAAACAAATATCCGCTAAAAGACAACAACATCCATAAGAACATATAATATATAAAAATAACTCGACTCCAATACTATACTATGAGTCTAGATAAAACAAACAACTAGAATAGATTAAATATCAAATCTCAGTAATATCAGTCAAAAATTTAATGGATCATTTTTTCCCACATCACCATCACCATCATCACCCTTTTCCTCATCCCCATCATCGTCCTCGCCCTCCTCAACGCCCTCCTCCTTGCCCTCACCCTCCTCCTCTCCCTCGCCACCCGCCTCTCCCTCCTCCTCTCCCTCCTCTTCCGCATCAGACTCCTCTTTATAATCATCGTCAAGATAGACATCATCCTGACCACCACTAGAACTGCCACCTGGTTCACCATATATAGAACGTATCGATGACATATAATCATCAAAAGCTGGGATGGCCTCTGCTGGAAGTGTTTGACGTAGAACTTCAATAAATTTCATAAACGCACTGTTTGCCCTAGAAGACTGTTCTGCCGTCTCTGTGGCCCTTTTCTCAGCCTGTTCTGCCTGTGCCCTAACTTGTTGCATCTCGGTGGCACTACAGCTCATACCTGAGGAGGGCCAATACCTCGTTGGGGCGATCCTAGGTCGGCAGCGTACTCTACCAGGATGCTCCTCTCCCAACACCTAATGTAAATGATCTGTTGGCCCAAAATTGTCTGGTTCTTGGGAATCGAGGGCCTCTAAAGAAACCTGTTACAAATATAAATATATTATGAAGTTACAAAATAGATATTAAAATATAAAATCAACAGATTAAAACTTACAATCTGCTGCTGAGTCTCTTCGTTGACGAAACTTCCATCCTTCTTCCGTCTACTCGAGCAAAAGAGTTTTGCTCGAGGCACACGTCCTTCAATATTCTGTATTTTCCTATACAATGACATTGAAAAATGAAGTTATATGAAAACTTTAGAAAACTATTAAATAATTGAGAAAACAAAAGAAAATGTAAGTCATAAAGAAAACTTATAAAAAATTTTCATACCTGCTTCCTCTCATGATCTGTCATCGTCGTACGTCCTAGTGTGTAGAGGTATTTTTTTGCATCAATGTTTTTTTTATTTTTTCTAGATGATTCCTAAAAAAAATTCAATAATGCAAACAATAATATTAATGCAAAACATGAAAGTTATTATTTAAATACCTCAAATGAAATTCATACCTTAAACTAGGTACTTGTCCAATGAGTAATCATCTGACGATACTTCTGTATAGGAAAATCATCCACGACTAGTACTGCCTCCAACTCAGTGCCAACTCCAGCATGCCAGCCAATATACAACTCATGCTTATAGGCTCTCCAAAGATCTCCTAAATTCTTTATACGATCTGCTCGAGCACCCTCACCATCGAGAAAATTAAATCAAATATGGAAGCAAAATATTAATTCATATAAATACAAAAATAATTCATGGAATCAAATAAAATATATTTTTTTACCCATATCTCTGCCCAAACTCTATCCTTGACCTTATGTGGCAAATGTCTCCACGATAGTGGGCTGACGGGAATGATGTCGGAGTATTTGGCAAGCGTCGCCAAAAAACTCCGGCATTGCTGCCCTGATTGCTCAACCATTTGGTTGTCTTCATTGTAATCCACCATAACCTATGTGCGGAGGTTCCACACCGAACGCATGCGTGTACGCCCCCGCCCCCGACTCCTATCAGTAGATGTATCTATCATGAAATAAAAACAAATATTTTATCAAAACATGTTATAATGAAAATAAATATTTCTATAAAAATTTGTAATGTTTTTATTTATATACCTGTGCCAGTCTGATCACTGAGCACCGTAGGATCCCCATAAACTGATGGAACACCCTGTGGTGGAACAGGAGTCAAAGATGATGGAATATAGAAACTCGGAGAGACAAAAGTAGAAGGAAAAGAAGACAGGACAACAGTATGGCCGGATTCTGACTAGGGAGTGGGAATCATCATGGGATGTGAAAATGATGGAGCAGAAGATGTAGAAGGTAGCGAAAACATGGGAGGCCTATATATCCCGTGTGTCCCTAATGACACACCAGGATCGGAATGTGGGAAGGATGACATGTCAGTGGGAGGGGAAGGGTCTAGTCAGGCACGCACAGCTGATCATCCACCTCTGGTACGAACCCTCCTCATACCACCAGCCCGAGTACTAGGACCAGTACTAGGCTTCTCGTCGAATAACTGTCGACGTATAGGTGGATCCTACAAAAATGTTTACAAAAAAAATTTATCACATGAAATTATATATTCTTTAAATATATATATATTTGAAATAAAGTACTCACAATAGGCAGTAATGGTGGAACATCCATCTCTGCCATCCGAAGATTGTTCTCCATCATTTTTTTCCTTTGTCTCTCTTCAATTGGCTGCATTTCCTGCTTTTGAAAACAAATATGTAATTAATTAGAAAAAGGAAACTAATATGTAAACCAAAAAACTAAATATATGAGGAAATAGGGGGATTCATTGGTAATTTAGCTATCAATTGTTTTAGAAGAGCTTGAATGAATTTAATAAATCATACAAGATGTAATGTTCACCAAGTTAGAAATATTGTTTGACTAGGTTTGAATACAGTTCAATTCCAAATTAGAAAATACAATTCAAATAAAACAGCAACCAATAAACATTGAAAATTCACATAATGGTCAAGTCAGATAAAACATATTTTTGATCAATACTAAATGAATTTAAATATTACCAACCTTAACAACCCAACTCGAGGTAAAACAAAAGAATTGAGAACATGGAAGAATGATTCTATATATTTCCAACCACAACTTTAGGTTTACAATTGACTCTGACAATTGAGCTATTAGAGTCATCAAAAGAAATAAATGGATTGGTTCCAATGGAAATAAGGACAATTTCAATTCCATCACCACCATCATAAAAAATATATCTTGGAATTACTTCAACTATGACACCAAATTCAGGTCGAAGTTGGCCTTTGACATAAAAAACTTGTTTAGCCATTGATGCTAACACATATGGTTCTTCGGTAGCAAGAGTGCAAGTCATATTAATTACTCGAAATCCACAATCATCAAAAAATGTGGCATGTCTCGTCATCGAACCAAACCAATGGAATTTCATCATTGTGACTTGTCCATGAGAGTAATAATCCAATATTATTATTTTCTCAACAACTCCATAATAACCCACATTTTCAAATCGCGGTCTACCATCTGATGCACTGGCATAACAATCTATTGTGGCAGTAACCATAACACCATCATGTTGTGTTCTCATGTTCTTTGCTCATTCAGTGAAAATAAATTTGTACCCATTGATAATAATTGATTTACAGTCACGAACCACGGTATTAGGACCAAAATCCAAAGCTCTTATTTCATCAGAGATAGAGTAAGCATACAAACTCAATACCTTAAATATATATGAATGTTAAACTTAATTAAATATTGAAATAATTAATTTAAACAGTAATATTTTTATCTTCAATTTTAACCAAGCAGAGAACTCTTTGCTATGAAAAGTCTCTCTCCTTCTCAAAGATAAATAATGATGCTTCCTATTTATCATTGTTTTATGTTCCCTGTAGATAAAAAATATGAATATTTTAATAGATATATATGTAAGATATACATAATTAATTTAGTTACCTGATATAGTCATCGAACAAATCACAGTTGAACCAAACTGTGCGATGTGCCATCTCCCGCTCTTCATGGCTTAATGTCTTCAATGTATATGATCCAGGAATTCCTCCTATTTCAGGAAGTGATGGAAAAATGGGTTCAATTTTCTCATACTGTTCTTATTCATTTATCATTGGTCTGTTCAATCTTGTAGTAAGATCAGCCAAATACATCGAGCAGAAATCCATACATTCTTGATCCAGGTAATCGTTCACGATAGAACCTTCAGGATGATTTCTGTTTCGGACATAATACTTTAATGTGAACATATTTCATTCAATTGGATACATCCAACGAAAAGAAACAGGTCCTCTGAGAAGTATTTTAGTGGGAATATGGATAGTTAGATGCAACATGCATGTGAAAAATGATGGAGGAAATATTTTCTCCAACTCACACAAAATTAATGGGGCATCTATCAACATTTTTTGCAAGAAAAACGTGGACAACTTCTTAGAAAAAAGATCTCTTATTAAATTCCACAACCAAATAACAACCACCCTTATATTATTTGAAAAAATATGATGGATTGCTATTGGAATCAACTCATGCAGTAGAATGTTATAATCACGAGTCTTCAAATATTTTAGCTTTAGCTCTCTTCTGTTGACCCGTTTAGATATGTTGCTTGAATAACCATCAGGAACTCTAATAGTCTCTAATACTTTGAAAAATTGTTTTTTTTCATAGGTGTCATCACATAAGAAGCACATGTAATTTTCCATTTATTTTCACTGATACGAACAGGATGCAATTCTGGTCTGATGCCCCAATCCCCCAAGTCATGCTGAGATCGTAAATCATCTTTTGTCTTCCCCTTGACATTTAGAAGAACCGAAAGCAACATTTCGCATATATTCTTTTCAATATGCATGACATCTAAGCAATGACATAACAAATTGGTTGACCAATAAGGAAAATCAAAAAAGACACTCCTCTTCCTCCAATTGCAATAGGTTTTAGTGGAAACATTCTTTCTCTTTCTAGATTTCATTTGACCCTTCCCGAATGAAAAACTGAAATCTTTCAATTTATTAAGCACATTAGTTCCAGACAGATGCTGAGGTAGATCATCGGTCTCTATGGTATTATCAAATCTTTGATGATTCATTCTATATAGATGATCCTTTGGCAAGAATCGTCGATGTCCAATAAAACTAAAACTACAGCAATGTTTCAGTCTTCTGGATTGTGTATTCTTTATAAAAACTGGACATGACAGTTTTCCCTTCGTGCTCTATCCAGACATCATTGCAGAAGCCGAAAAATCATTGATCGTCCACATAAGCGCAACACGCATCTAAAATATGTCTTTCGAACATGCATCGTATGTGCGCACAACCACATCCCAAAGAAGATTCAAATATTTTATTAAAGGATGCATGTATACATCAATATAAATGCCAGGATCAGAAGGACCATATAGGAGTATACTCATGAAAGTGAATGGTTTTTTCATACACAACCATGGGGGAAGATTATAAATGTGTATAAAAACTAGCCATGTCCTGTGCGAAGTAAGCATCTGCCCAAACGAATTAAAATTGTCGGATGAAAGACCCATCCTCAGAATACGCAAGTCAGCTACAAAATCAGGATGTTGAGGATCAAATCTCTTCCATGAAAATCCATCTACAGAACGAACCAACTCATCATTAGTCTTCTTTCTCTCGGTATCATGCCATCTCATTTTTATTGATATGTCATCAGACATAAAAAGATTCTGGATTCTGGGGATCAATGGAACATGCCACAATACTTTTTGTGGAATTCCGGATGGTGTTCCATCGGATTTTGACTTTCATCGGGATGTTCCACATTTTATACAATCATTTCATTCAGTGGTTCCCTCCCAGAATAAACTGAAATATTTCGGGCAAGCATGAATTTTGTTTCTTGAAAATCCAAGTTCATCAACTAACATCCATGCCATATAGTGGTTTGAGGGAATATCTGCATCATTTGGAAGTAAATCCTCTAATAGGGTAAGAATGTAATCGATTGCTCTATTAGAAATCCCATACATAGTTTTCCCATGAAACAATCGGATTAAAAATTCCAGCTTTTTCATTTTATCACATTGTCGATATACTAGAGTCGTGGCAGCATCATTCAATTTTTTCACCCTATTAATATCATCATTTTCACTAGATGCATCAGCTATCCTCATATCAAAGTCTTCTTGAGTCGAAATCCTTTCTTTTTAATGATGACGAATAAATAGAAACCGATCATCTATCAAATTCTCTATTCCAGTCCTTCCATTTCGATCATCACCAATTTGAGATTTCATTTTCTCCCCATTACGATACCACACAATGTAGTTTTCTTGAAAACCATTTTTGGTTATGTGGTAGCTGACTTATTCACGGCTCAACCAAGGTCTACCAACACAATTGGAACATTGGCAGTGTATGCGACCACTATCTGAAGCATTGTGAAATGAAAAATCTATAAAGATCTCCAAATTGTTTTGAAAAACGCTTGAGATCCGATCGGTTTCATACATCCAACTTCAGTCCATCCTGTAAAAAGAATTTATATAAGTCATTTTGTCATAAACAATTCAATATGATTGAAATTTAATAGAAAATACATTTACGTAAATGATAAAGGAAGGAGTTTCTAGTTGATGTAGTGAACTATTAAAACAATGTAAAGATATACTAATTAATTCAGTTATGTGTGCCTAGATTTGAGGTGAGATGTGTTTTGTAATTTTTTCATTTATCACATACCAAGAAGACACCATAGACCTGATAAAACATTGTTCAAGATATTAAAAAGTGAAGGATTTTCATTAAAGATGCAGAATGTGTAAAGATAGTTTTTTAATAAGTTATTGATTCTAAAAAATGGAAATATTATGAAAAGTTAGTACATTTCATAACACCCAAACTAAATTCCACAGAAAGTACCATATCAACCCACTAAAAAGAAGGAAAACCACCTACCCCACTACCCCAGCCATGTCAATTACCTCAATGAGGGCTTCTATGTCTATATTTTGGAAGAGGTTGAAGGAGTCTAACCTGGATGGGGGAGTTGCAGCCGATCAGATGGAAGGCCTCAGGTTAGGGTTCACCCTGCGCGACAGATTCTAGAAATCGGGGGAAATGCAGAGTTATTTGCTTCTGAGTAATCATGGTCGGGCTGTCCACAGGGGTGGAAGGGTTGTCCAAGGGGTAAGGGGTGTCCAGGGGGTGGGAGGGCTGTCCACGAGGGTGGAAGGGATGTCTAGGGGGGAGGGGGGTGTCCAGGGGGTGGGTGGGCTATCCATGGGGGTGGGGGGGGGGGGCTTTCTAGGGGGTACAAGGTGTCCTGGGGGTGGGGGTGTCTGGGGGGGGAGTGCCCAGGGGGTGGGCGGACTGTACACGGGGTTGGGGAGCTGTCCAGGGAGTAGGGGGTGTCCAGGAGGTGGGAAGGCTTTCCACGGGGGTGGTAGGGTTGTCTAGGGGGTACAAGGTGTCCAGGGGGTGGGCGGACTGTCCACGAGGGTGGAAGGGCTATCCAGGGGGTAGGGGGTGTCCAGGGGGTGGGCGAGCTATCCACAGGGGTGTGACTGAGAGCTATGAGATTTAATTAGGTTGTCATTCATGTTATGAAAAACAAAAGATGGGTGTTAAGGATTAGAATAGTATTTTTTAGTGAAAATCCAATTTGGTAGGATTAGTGACTCGATAACATGATGGTATGAAGTTTTCAATTGGGAAAATGTTGGGGCATTGGATTCTAAAAGGCTCCCAGTACATTCCAAGGATATATTATTTCTAGAAAAATTTGTTGTGGGAGAAGGAATTTATCCTATATAGTTTATGTCACTTTTAGATCATGTGATGCCTTACCCATCAAGATGACTAGACAATAACCAAAACCAAAGAGGCCTCAAAACTATCCAAATCTCTAGAAGCAATGAATTCCCCGTGCTTATTGGTGAACTATGGAAGTGATGACTTCCCACCTGCATAGCCCCCCTCCCCACCTCACCCCCAGCAAACTCTCCCTGCATAACCCCCCTCAGATCCACCGACTGCACAACCCCCCCCCCCACCTGCACCCCCACTTGCACAACCCCCCCCTCCCCCACCCCCACCTACACAGCCCCCTCCCATCCACCCACTACACCCCCACCTGCACCCCCCACCTGCACAACCCCCTCCCCCCACCCCACCCCCACCCCCACCTCACCCCCAACATACTCCCACCTACCCAGCCCACCCCCAACCTACACACTCCCCTCCCCCCACCACTTGCACAGCCACCCCCACCTACACCCCCCACTTACACAACCCCCCCTCCCCCACCCCCACCTGCACAGCCCCCGTCCCCCCACCACCACCCATACACCCCACCCCCACCTCACCCCTAACAGACTCCCACCTGCCCAGCCCACCCCCCCAACCTGCACACTCCCCTCCCCACCTACATTCACAACACCCCCCCTCCACTTTCACCCCCCACTTGAACACCCCCCCACCCCCACCTGCACAACCCACGCCCACCCTCGCATGTATAACCCCCACCTCACCCCCCAACAGACTCTGACCTGCCCAGCCCACCCCCAACCTGCACACTCCCCTCCCCCCACCCACTTGCACAACAACCCCCCCCTCTACTTGCACCCCCACCTGCACAACCGACCCCTCCCCCACCCCCACCTACAAAAACCACCCCCACCCCCACCTGTACAACACCCCAACTCAACACCCCACCAGCACACCCCATCCCCCCACCTAAACACCCCACCATCACACCCCCTCCCCCCACCTACTGCACCCCCAGCACCTCGCACCGGAAAAAAATAGAAAACAAAAACAGAACAAAAAATTGATTCACACATGACACCAGAACAAAAACAGAAAACAAATAACAAATAAAATTGAAATTGTTGGGTATACCATACTGCACAAACCTTAGTTTTAAGCCAAATCAAAACAGAAAAGAAAAAAAATTAGATGCAAAAAATTAAACATAACATACTACTTACAGATTTGAAGTGTAGAACAAAACAACTTTGTGATTGAATATGGATATGGTGGAATGATTTTCCAAGTGAGAGAGATCTTAGGTCTCAACTTTAGCAGTTTAATCACATGGATGGGATATCGGGTTTGCTAGTATTTTAGGGTAAAAATTTACCAATGGTTTTTTAAAACCGTTGGAAAAGGTGAGCTTTACCAACTGTTTACACAAACCGTTGGGAAAGCCTTCCTAAGTCATGGCCTTTACCAACGGTTTTTACAAACTGTTGGGAAACGGAGAAAAATTTTTAGATTTCCCAACAGTATCTTCAAACGTTGGGAAATACTTGTTTATACCCTAATACCAACGGTTCTGTTGAACCATTGGCATACAAGTGTTGGGAAAACCCAGCTTCCCAGTAGTGAATATTGGCAAGGCACAAGGCTTAAGAGTAGTGGAGTGAAAATGAAGGGTGTTATAGTGGAGGAGAGGAGGATTTTTTCATAATTTTTTAGTCATTAGTTTATTAATTTCAATGAGGACCATAAATAGTGATGATTACATGACCAAAAACAACAATGTGTGCATTTGAGTTGAACCAATGTCCATTTACATCATCCATGACTCAAGCATGATGCACAAATTCAGGTTTTAGGATTTATTGTGAAATATCGGATTTTAATATTCATCAAACATAATTATTTTGGAAAAATCATGAAAATTCACCCTAACCATTTCTTGACATATAGAACCCCAAAATGAAGTCCATTTTTCAAATATAATTTTCTAAATATGATTAATTTAATATTTAATTAAAATCAAAATTTACTCGAAAAATAAAAACATTAAAACATTTCTTTTTTTGTTCCATGATATAGGTATATTGTGATTTTACATGAATATTATTAATATAATATCATAGGTAAGGTTACTATTCATTAGGGTATATCACTATTCAGAAGGGAATGTTAATATTCATAAGGGTAGGGTACTATTCACCAAAAATTAAGTTGGTCATATTAGACTCTAGATAACTTATTGATCACTACTATGTATGCCAGATTTTCAAAATTACAAACATAGAAGTGAAAAACTTATGTTTAAAGATCACATAGCACTTAGTCATTCATTATGGTGTGATTTCATGTGATTATTTGACATGTTTATAAGAAATTAATTTCCACTGATAAAACATTGGGTTGTTACATTCTTCCCCCCTTATGAAATTTTTCCCTCAAAATTTTATTTTACATTATAAGCCATAAACAGCTGCGCATACATTTCCATCATTGTCTCCTATAGTTCCCATGTTTCCTCTTCATAATTGTGGTTTCTATATAGTACCTTGAACAGGTTAGTAGTCTTATTACGTAGAACATTATATCTACCATCAAAGATCATCATTGGATGCTCCTCATAGGAAAGATCATTCTCCAACTGTACCACCTCTAAAGAGAGTACATGTGATGGGTCTGGTATGTACTTCTTTAAAGGGATACATAGAAGACATCATGTACTTTCTACATGGGAGGTGGAAGTTCTAGTCGATAGGCCACAACCCCGATACGATCAAGAATCTCAAATGGGATGATATACCTGGGAATTAGGTTTCCTTTCTTCCCGAATCTCATGAAATTCTTCCGTGGAGATATATGGATAAATACCATGCCTCCAACTTTGAACTCAAGGTCTCATCAACGATTGTCTGCATAGCTCTTCTATCGACTTTGGGCTACTTTGATGTGCTACTGAATGGTTTTCTCCTTCTCCACCATTTCATAAACCATTTCAGGTCCTAGTAGCTTATGCACACAAAATTTAACCCAACACACTAGTGTTCTACACCTTTTCCCATAAAGGGTTTCATTTGGTGCCATTTAGATTCTCTAGTGGAAACTATTGTTGTAGGAGAATTCAACCAGTGGAAGATATTGGTTTCATCCTCATTTAAATTCCATAGAACATTCTCTCAACATATCTTATAGTGTATAAATAGTTTTCTCAGATTGGACATCATTTTAAGATGATTGGACATATTGATGTTCAGTTCAGTTCTTAGAGCATGTTGGAAACTTTTCCAGAACATCGAGGTGAATCTAAGATCATGATCAGATACAATAGATAGTGGTACTCCATGCAGCCTTACCACTTCTTCTATGTAAATCCATGCATGTTAATCCAATGGAAAGTACTCTCGAATTGCGATAAAGTGAGCTATCTTTGTAAGATGATCCACAATGACCCACATAGCATTGTTTCCTCTAGAGGTCCTTGGATGTTTATTGACAAAGTCCACGGTAATGTTCTCCCACTTACATGACGGTATGGGTAGTGGTTTCATCACCCCCTTAGACATTTTCCTCTCATCCTTCACTTGCTGACATACCAGACAATTTGATGTATATTCAGTAATATCTCATTTCATATTTTCCCACTAAAAGTTTTCTTGGAGATCTCGATACATTTTTGTGCTCCCAAGGTGGATAGTGAAGGTCGAGCTATGTGCATCATTCAAAATCTCCTTATTTATCTTTGGATCAGATGGTACACATATTTGTGAACCAAATATTACAACTCAATCCTTTTCAACCATGAACTCTGAGGATTTCCCATTTCTGATAGCTTCCCCCTTTTCAGAATTTCCACATCTTTTCTTTGATCATCCTTTATTTTCTCCATGAGGGATGGTTGAGCAATCATTTGAGAAAGTTTTGATGATGATCCTACCTTAACGATTCCCATGTCCATCCTATACAAATCTATGAAGATCATATCCTTTTCAATTCTCATCTTTGAGAAATATGCACGATCCTTTCTATAGAGAGAATCTACCAGCTTATTTTCCTTACCAGGATGGTAGTGGATTGAGTAGTTATAATCCTTGATGAGATATTTCCATCTTCACCGAATCATATTAATCTCTTTTTGTGTGAATATATATTTTAGACTCTTTTGTTCAGTATATATCTCACACTTTTCCCCATAGAGATATTGCCACCAAATTTCCAACGTAAAGATCACAACTCCCAACTCCAGATCATGCATGATACAATTTTTCTCATGGAGTTTTGGCTTCCTTGAGTCATAGGATATCACATTACCATTTTTTATTAGCACATAGACAATGACCTTATTTGAAGCATCACTATACACCACAAATAGTTATCGACTTATTAAGAGTGTGAGTATTTGCGTAGTGATAAGTATCTTTTTCAACTCCTTGAAACAATATTCAAATTCTTAATTCTAGACAATCTTTACTCCCTTATGCGTTTTCTTGGTCATTGGGTTTAAAAATCCTAAAAAGTTCTTCCAAAATCGTCAATAATACCCGACTAGATGTAGAAATCTATGGATCTCTGTAACAGAAGGTGGAATAGGACACCCTTCAACTGTCTTTGTCTTAGAAGGGTCCATATATATCCCTTTACTGGTGATAACATACCCCAAGAATGATACTTCCTCCATACCGAACTCACATTTACTATACTTTGCATACAACATCTCCCATCATAAATACTTCAAAACAATATTCAAATTCTCCTCATGTTCCTCATTTCTCTTGTAGTATATTGGAATATCATCAACAAATACTACTACAAATTTGTCAGGGTAATCTCTAAAGACTCTATTCATTAAATCCATCACAATTACTAGAGAATTAGTGCGTCTAAAGGGAATCAGTGTTAACTCATAGTGTTCAAACCTAATTTGAAAGGTAGTATTGGGAATATATTCTTTCCTCACCTTTAGTCGGTTATATCTTGACCGAAGGTCCAACTTAGAGAAATAACTGGCCCCACGAAGCTAATATAACAAGTAATCTATCAGTGGAAGGGGATACTTGTTCTTTATCATGATTTTATTGAGATCACGATAATCTATGTAGAGGCACATTGATCCATAATTCTTCTTGATGAAGACGATTGGTGCACCCCACGGTGAAGCACTCAGGCATATAAAACCCTTATCTAGATTCTCTTGTAACTTCTTATTTAGATCTTCCATCTCTACGGTGGCCATTCTGTACGGTTTCTTTGATATAGGCTGAGATCCAAGGATATGTTCAATTGAGAACTCAACCTCTCGGTCAGGAGGAAGACTTGTAAATTCTTTAGAGAATACATTAGTGTAATCCTTCATGATGGGAATGTCTCCAAGCATGATTCTCTCCTTTGAATCAATAATTTTAGCTAGATATGCTTGATCATAAGGCAATAGTATCCACACTTGAGATGATGATTCTAAAGGAGATTCATCTTCCAACTTACACTTGTAAAGAATCATAGGATGCTTCAGGATCTGTAAAGTGATACCCATTTCCTGAAAATTGATGTTGTCTTTGTATAAAGATAGCCAATCCATGCCCAAGATTGATTCGAACTCCACTAAAAGAATTATGATGAGATTTTATGGGAGGTTCAGTCCAAAAACGTTAACCGAGGAGGAGTTCTAAACCATTGATGCAAACAACTGCCCCATTCTCTATTCTCATAGATAACTTTTCCTCCAAATTTTGAGGTGGTGTTTGAATATTTTTACTAAACATGAAAGATATTAAATAATTCTTAGAACTAGAATCAAATATCAAGTTCTCTATTCTTGACTTAATAACTAGCGTACCTGTCACCACACCATTTTCCTGATCCACCTCAGCAGTAGTGATAGCATAAGCTCATCTTTGTTGCCTTGGAGGTTGATGTTTATTTTCTATAACAACCCTTGTCTTCAGGAAATTGTTTCCATAATTCCCATGCTCCTTAGAGTGGTAACACTCCACTACTATCTGGGAGTTGATCGGAACCTTCTTTTATTTTTCCTCATTAGTGGGATTTTTAATATCCCTTCAACAGTTTTTAGATGGATGAGTAAACTTTCCACATTTGAATCAATTCTTGGTTCTCTTTAAACAGTTCCCAGGATGCTTCTTCCCATAAATTTTACAAGTGGGATCTCTAGGCTTTTTTCCATCATGGGATTTTTTAGTTTAACCACCCATGTTGTTCTACATTCTTCACTTCTCGTGATTAGTCCAAGAGACCACTAAGATTCTCCAATATCCATTTCATTTTTGAAGCCAAAACAGAAAATATCCTCATAACTATCGAAGTATCAAATCACCAATTCTTTTCTTAGACTCATATTCAGCCTGCAAAAGAATAAATCCACCTTGATTTTAGAGTTCATGACAAATCCAGAGGCGTAACTTGAAATCCTTGTATAGTTTTCTTCATACCCCCTGATGGACTCATCTTCCTTCGACTTGAGTCTGAGGAACTCTCATTCCATCTTTATATGGAGGGTTCAGGGAAAATATTTATTGAAAAAAATCCTCTTGAATTATTCATAATCCATGGAATCAATTTCCTCTGGGGACTTTGTTTTCTTGTTCAGTGTCCACTACTGATTAGCTTCCCCATCAAAACGATAGGCCGCCAGTACAAATTTATCTTTTTCTGAGCACAGGAGGATGAAGAATATGTTTTCAATGGAGTTAATCCACTATTACAAGAGGAGGGGATAAGAAGATCCGCTAAACATGGGAGGCCTTTTCCAAATGAAGGATTCTATGGTAACATTCTCTTTCCTTGGTGGAGGAGGGCATTCCACATGATTTAAGTTATTATTCATAACTTGAGCTAGCTGATCAAGTACTATCATGAAGTTTTGAGCAACTGTTCCCATCATATCAGGCATATCATTAAAGAAATATTCACATTTTCTATCACATTGGTTACTGTAACATGTTCTTCTATTTAACATAATTAACCAAGAAAAATAACATACAATTAGAGGGCTTTAATACTTAGCTATTGATCATTAAAAAGGAAACTTTGAACATAAAAGGATAAACTTGTAAAGAAGAAGTATATCCTAACATGTGATTCCTTAGGTTTAAATCTAGGTTATCATTGATATATATATTAACTTATATTCTTATGGTAATTTTCCCCTTAATAATGGTTTGTACTGAGCTCATGAAATTACGAAATCATATCCCCCAGAAGTGCCAATACCAAGAGTGCAATAATGATTGTTATTGTATACCAGGTTACCCCGAATCAATCTCGAAAATCCTTGTCTAAGTTTTCACTCCTAGGTATATCTATGCTAGAGTCGCCTCTATCTATTTGAATCCCAATAGGGAGGTATTTTATTGATAAACAACTTACTCTATACTTATTAAAATTTATGGATGTTTTCTTATACTTTGTCTCATCCTTAAGGTTCTCACTATGGTGTTCTATTCCTAATCTCCAAAAAATAACTAGACCATCCTCTGAAAACAAATTTATGGACCCTGTAATTTTACATATAACATTACATGATTTTCATAAAAATTATACATCATATTACAAGCTAGTTATTATTATGTATAGAGTCTTGGAAGACTAGGGACAAAAAACAAAAAACATGGGGCTAAAAATCACTGCTTTATTTAATCTTCATAAAGATCTCCTAACTTCCTTTGAGACCATACATGTGCATAGTGTACCTTGGGGAACACATAAACAAAGGTATGAGATAAAAATCCTAGTAAGGGAATGAATATAAGAACAATGCTTAAGCACATGAGTAAGGAGGCATGACATAATGATTTCAAAAGCATGGTACACATGGAATAACAACATATAAACATGGGAACATATAAACATGGAATCATATAAATGTGTAAGAAACATAAAAAATTTCTTAAGTATGAGTCATGGCTAACCGCTAATCCCATTTCCCATAGTATTACGGGTCAAGGATAACCTCCAATACTATTTCCCATAGTAGCACAAGCCATGGATAATCACCAAGACCGTTGCACATAAAATCTCGCGAGACATAACTTTACCCAATGCACTAGAGCACTACCTAGGTGCACCCATCTTAAATTTCATTATTATTTTCTCCACATAAATAATAATACATAATCAATCTTACATAAACATAAGCTTTAACCATGGAAATAATTGGGTACCACACTCATGACATAAAGCATAACCAATGGGCGTATCATGAAAGTGTCCATGAAAGAAAGGAAATATAAAATACATGGAAGTTAATAAGGTAAAGTAGGCATATATCATGGTATGTAATGCCAAAAATAAATGAAAACATGTAGGAAATGTATTTGATAAATTTTAGCATTAAAACATTTTTGTGCGGTTTTAAGGAAAACACTATAGATCCTTTAAAATAGAAAAGGGGACAATATTTTATATAAAACCCTAAGTGAAACAAGAATGTTTTCATAATAAAAATAATTATTTTATAAAGACAATGGTGGATTAAAACATAATATTTAATTCACTTGAAATCAGGTAACAATTTGGGAAGTTTCCTTATAACGAGTTTACTTATCGGGAAATACTAAGAAGGGAATCTTTTAAAAACATGTATATCGCCGAAATAGAGTGAAGAAAGGGTATTGATAAAATAATTTTATAAATATAAAAACAATTTATAAGATGTACATAAATAGATGATACAAATCCATTTTGATATAATGAATATCAAGGCAACTCGAAAGATGAAAGGAGGTTTGGGTAGAATTCATTACGCATTATCAGCATGGTATTAGGTGTACCTAAGAGGGATTGATTATAGAGAAAAGAGGTTTCTCAAGACTTATAAATCATGAGGGAAATAATGGGGAGGTGGAAAATCATACCCAACAATTTTTTGATACACATGAAAAGGTATATCATAAAGTACAATCTTGATTAAGAGTGAAATGGAGAGGATCCCTTACCTTTTGTATGGAGGTGTTCTTCCCTTGTTATTAATGACCTATTGAGTTTATCTCTTTTGGGAACCTCTTAAGGGGAGAGGTTTTGGTATATTTTAGATACTAGGGGCTGTTGGATTTGGGGGGGGGGAGCTTGGGGATTGATTTGGGCAGAATATTGGCAAGGAACTAGGCTTGAGAGTAGTGGAGAGAAGAGGGATTGAGTGGGGTTTTTATAGTGGATGAGAGGAGGGTTTTTCATAATTTTTTAATTATTAGTTTATTAATTTACATCAAGAACATCAATAGTGACAATTCCATGACCAAGAATAGTAATTTGTGAATGTGAGTTTGAACCAATGGCTATTTACATCATCCATGACTCAAGCGTTATGCTGAAATTTAGGTTTTAGAATTTATTGTGAATTATCAGATTTTACTATTCATTAAAATTCATGTATTTCAAAAAAAAATCCCAAATATTCTCCCTAACCATTTTTAGACTTGCAGAATCCAAAAATGAAGACAATTTTTAAAAAATAATTTCATAAATATGATAAATTTATTATTTAATTAAAATCACAATTTACTCGACAAATAGAAACATTAAAACAATTATTTTCTTATTCCAAGATATAGGTATATGATAATTTTATTTAATTATTATTTGTATAATATAATAGGTAAGGTTACTATTAATTAGGGTATATAACTATTCATAAGGGTATGTTACTATTCATTAGGGTAAGTTACTATTCACCAAAAATTAAGTTGGTCATATTAGACTCCATATAAATTACTGATCGCAACTGTGTATGTCATATTGTCAGAATTCCAAACATAAAAGTGTCAAACTTATGTATAAAGGTCACATAGAACTCAGTAGTTCATTATGTGGTGATTTCACGTGATTATATGACATGTTTATAAGAAATTAACTTCCATTGATAAAACATTGGTTCATTATAGATCGTATGAAATCCTATATCATTAATACCAAATTCAATGACTTTTTATTTGTGAAAGGAAAATATAATGTTTCAGAGAAGTAGATCATTCAATTATCCCCTAAAAAATTAATATTAAGTAAACTATAAAGTTCATAATAATTTTTTTCTATTACTAAGAAAATTTATTTCAAGATATGATCGTGTGAAATGAGAAATAGAATTTGGAAGAAGATAAAGATTACCCATTTTGGAACTTCCATAGTCTTAAAAACTCATAGAGCTATGTTAAGATATGATTATAAAGACATTGAATTTCCACTTGGAGAAAGTGTAATAAAAAATCATAAATTTTTTATGACTATAGAATAAAATTTGAAATATTTTGGTGAAAAAGGATCATTCATTAATTAAGTAATTAAAAATATTATGGATATTATTACTAAATAACAGAATTCCAAGATGGAGGTAATCGATGATACTAGAAATTTAACAATGTTTTTGATGGATGACTTAACCAGAACAATGATTAAATATAAAATCAGACTTATATGAGATTCTAAAAAAATAGAAAAGGGATAATGGAGTAGAATTGAATTCTTCTTTAGGTAACCCTAATTCCTATATCTTCAATACTTGTGATAATACTTCCAAATATATTGTTTCAAGGTTGAAATGTAAACATTTTGATCAAAGTTATTTAAATAATAGTAATAATGAAAATTTTAAATATTATATGATGAATGAATAATATTTTCTATAATTTGAATTTTTATATTGTCCATAAGAAACATAGGGAAGATAAGAAAAACTAGACAGATCCGTTGGAAGTAAATTTCTATTAATGTAAGAAGGAAGGTAATATTATTCTTGATTGTGAAAAATTGAAGAATAAAAATATAAATCAAAGAATTTATTCTAAAATAAAAATAAATAAAGGCTTGAAAGATTTAGACAACTATAATTCAAGTGAATGTGAAATATATTCAAATAGTTTATTAGATGATAGTGGAATAGAAATCAATAAAATAGTTTTTTATTCAAATATTACAAAGAATGTATTTTTTTCACAAAAATGAAACTATATAATCCCGTGAAATTTTATATCTAAATTCTAAATTATCTTATAATACTGAATATGATTATTAAACTTCATTTAAAGATAAAAAATACAATCCTTTGAATTTTTAAAATGTCAATTCATCAGAAGATGAAGAAGAATTAAACAATGTTATTTAAATGGATTTATATTTAACTATTATGAATAAATAAAATAATAAAATAAAATCTACCAATTATTTTATATAATAAAAACCTATTAAATATAATAAAATAATTTAAAAATTAACCGGAAAAATTCTTAAAATATCTACTAAATTAGATTCAAGAAATAATTTTTTAACGAATTATTCTGATCAGAATTTAGTTGATAAAAAATTTGATGATCAAAATATAGATAATAAGATTTTTATTATTCAAATTAAATCCAAATTTTATTATTTAAATAATCTTTTTTCTAAATTTAATATTAGTAAATATAATTTTGATAAAATATATAAACAAATATAACCCTCTAGAACTTGAAATGGAATTGGTTATACATATAATAAACATTATTTTCAATCTAACTATTTTACACCTAAAAGTATACCTAATTTTACAAAATTTCAAAGAATATGTCACTAAAGTAAGTATTATTATTTCTAAAATGTTTAGTCTTTTGGTTTCCAGATATATTTTATTTCATATGAACTTACTATGGTACAATATAAAGGTGTTGGGAAGATGTGGGTTCCTAAAATTTTATTTTATAATGTAACTAGACCTAAACATGCCTGGTTACGAAGATATTAATTATATCAATTATAAGATAAAAATTTGAGTCCTGTCAATTTAAATAAATGGTACATGGATAGTGGTTGTTCATGACATATGAAAAGATACATGTCTATCTTATGAAATAACAATAAATTAAAAGGATGGTTATTCACATTTAGAGACAATTCACATGGTGAAATAATTAGAATAAATGTTATTTATTTTCATTGAAAAAATTTTATTTCCATTGTTTAATATGATTTATGACTTAATCCCAACCCTATCATCATAATCCAGTTATGTGATGAGGTATATCTTGGAAAATTTAAAAATTATTAATGTACTAATAAAAGTTTATAAAGTAATTTTATTTTATCCATTGATAGGGATGAAAACATTTACTAACTTCCTATAAGATTTAAGTAATTGAAATTTTCCATGTTGGAGTGAAACTGGAGACTTATATTTGTTATGGAATAATAGATTAGGACACTATAACTTTTGGACTTTAACTAACCTTTCTAGGACATGAAATTTTAGGGATCTACTAAAACATAAGTTTAAATCAACTAAATTATGAAATCCTAATAAATTTGGTAAGAAAAAACAGTAATGTAATAAATATAAAAGTGAGGTCCTAAATATTGACACTTTATAATTAGTTAACAAAGATTTATTTGGTCCTACAGAATCTAGAAGTATTGGAGGAAAAAACTATGTATATTTCATATTTTATGATTACACTAGATTTTATTGGGCGTATTTCATCCATAAAAAATCCTAATTTATTAATCATTTTGAGATATTTCATGATAATTTTTAAAATAAGAAAATACATCCATTGGTTACTGTCCAAAGTGATCATGGTGGTGGGTTTTTAACATTGAATTTGAATATTTTTATAGAAAAAAAGTATTACTCATAATTTTTCTGCACCTAGAACACTAAAATAGAATGGTGTAGTTGAACGAATAAATAGAATTATTTAAGAAATTAGTTGAAAGTTTCTATGTGATTATTCTGTTGCTAGAAATGTTTGGGTTGAATCTATGAGAATTTCATGTTATACTATAATTGAGATTTACTTAAACCTTTTCGTAGTAAAAATTCCTATTAGTTGTAAACCAATAGAAAGCCAATATATTCTTACTTTAGAGTTTTTTGGAGAAAAGTATTCATAATATTACAAAATATCCATTATATAAATTCAATCCAAAAAACAATGAAGGAATTGTAACTGTCTATTAAACAACTAATAAGGTTTATAGAGTTTTTAATAAAAGATCCACTATTTTGAGGAAATGGTTCATGTATAGTTTGATAAATTCGATCCATTTGTATTTGAGAAAATATAAAAAATTCTTAATTATAATAATATTTTTAAAAATAATTCTATTAATTTACTAAAATATAATTTAAAACTACCAATTGTAAGTCCTACAGAAGAAGGATCATTAAATTATCAATATCCAAAAATTACTAACACAAAATATCTATATTAATTATTTGAAAATCATCATAACAATTTACCCAAAAATATTTCAATCTAAATGAATCATAATTTGGAATATCTTATTAGATATATAAGTTAACCAATTAAAAAAATAATTTTCCTTAGAATATATTTTTATCATCATGAATTCCTATCGAATTTTAAACCTAAAATAATAGATAATGATTTAGGTGATAAATGTTTGATAATGCCACATATGAAATGATTAATAAATTTAAATGGTTCTAATATTGGACCCTTAATTAATGACTTATATCAAAATTTATTTTTTTATTTTATTAAAAATCCACTTTAAGGAAAAGTGGGAACCATTCAGAGACATTCACTACAGTGCACCATAATACATGACCATCCAAATACAAAGATTCAAAATTCAAAAAATTAAAACACCACCAACATCATCATGCCTCAAACTGTCTCCACAAACCCTGATTAAAATTCCAAACAACACATCATCAATTCCGTGAGCCAGGAACCATCCATCCCACATCATAAAAACACCATCTCCGGGAACCCTGATTCAAATTTCAAACAGCACATCATCAATGCCTCGAGCCACGAACCATCTAGCCCACTTCATACAAACACCATCAGTCTCCTCATTTCTAACCACCATGAACAACGATGTGGGAGATGAACTTGTCATCCACAATCAATCTGTCATAGAAAAAAACCTCCTGAAGCTGCCCGTACAGACTCACTTCCCAAAGAACCATGGAGACCACAACTCAACTCTAACTCAGAGTGAAAGGTGAGAACTTGGATCCAGAGTAGAAAAAATACGGGCTTTTGTAGGAACAATGTCACGAACCTACTCAAAACATAAACTTCGCAGAAGAGGTCTCCAGACCACTATTATCGACTGCCAACAAACATCACGAATAGGAGCCACACGAGCTGCTCACCCTGACAAGCCAAACACATCATCCCAAACCAACAGTTGCCGGTGACGTCCGATACGACCACCTAAACCCTCAAACCGTGGAAACGGCCCTCCACTGCAAACAAGGAAGACACCATCCAAGAACCGGTGAGCTGCCTGAGAAACTCTTCATCGCAGCCTAATCACTGACGACCAACACCAAGGCGAGCAACCAGCATCACCAACCACCATCATCACCATCACCGAGAATGAAAACATTTCAACCCAAAAGACAAACCATATAGCAGGAATCCAACGCTAATGCAGAGATCCCCGAAACCATACCCACGACATATCACCGAATAAAATCAAAACAGGTTAATCACACTCAGAAAAAAACCAGGAAACCTTCACCAGTGATAATTAGAGTAAAAAGGATTAAAAAAATTTGATTAAAATGGAATTATTATTAGAAATAAATAAAGTCTTATTGCTAAATGATATTTTCAAGATACAGGCATATATTATGGGGGAAATGTTTCACGGGTATCTAGACTAGGATCTATCATAATATTATTGGACTTATTAGCTCATCTAAATTTTACTTTATTTCAAATGGATGTGAAAAGTGTTTTCTTTAATTTTTATGTTCAAGAGGAAGTTTATATTGAACATCCACCTAGTTTTGAAGATATAAAAAGATTTTATGAAGTATCTAAACTTACGAAAGCACTATATAGACTTAAAAAATACTGTAATTATTGGTATGATATACTTAACAAATATTTATTTCAAAATTATCTTTTTAAAGGTAGTGTTTTTCCTAGCCTTTTGGAAAATAAGTTTTTCAAAAATACCATTGGTGTTATAATTTATGTGGAAATTATTTTTGGTTCAAATCAAAATTATGTTTTTGATAGTATTTCTGAAATTATGGAAATGGTGATTGAAATGAACATGATGGTAGAACTGAAATTCTTCCAGGGTTATTAAATTTTTCAAAAAATTGATTGAAATAATTTAACTCAATATAAATATATTAATGATTTACTCAAACTTTTTAGTTTTTAAAATGCATCAAACAAAATTACTTTGGTAATAGCTTCTATCAAACATGATCATGATGAAACTAGTAAGCCAGTAGATAAAAAACTTTATTGAAGTATGATTAGATTTTTGTTATATGTTAATCAAGGTCAAATATACATTATATTTGTATTATTTTTATGTTTGAGATTTTAAGATAATACAAAATAATTTATTTTGGGAGCCATAAAACCCAGTTTCATATACCTTAATGGTTATTCACAACATGGATTATTTCATGCTTACGTAATTTTTTTTTCTAAAAAGATACTTAGATACTAACTTGGGAAGTTATAAGTTACATAGAAAATAAAATTCCATAACATTACATTTATTAAGAGGTGATTTTTTTCTCTTTGTATAGAAAGAAGAAACATTCTATAGCACTTTTCAACACTAAATCAAAATAAGTTATAGAAAAAATTTATTGTGCTCAAGTGTTGTGGATGTAACACACACTCATAGATTTTGGATTGTGTTTTAATGAAACATCAATTCTTTTTGATAATACTAGTTTTATTTCGATGTATAGAACACTAATATATCACTCATGAGAAAAACACATTGATGAAATGTACCATTTCCTTTGGGATAACACACAAAGATGAGATATTATTATCAACTTTATTATAATAAAAAATATGCTTGAATTTATTTTTACAAAACCCCTAAATTATAATATATTCGATTATATAAAAAAAAAGTCAAATGATAAACATTAAGTGATCATAAATCCAATTATAGTTTTATCTATCTCCATAAATAAAAAATCCTCTAGTAAAAAATAAGATATTTTTTCTTTCTATTTTTCAAACTTATCTATTTTTCAAACATATCAATTTTTAAACTTTATCAGTCTTTAAATATTTATGGTTTATCATTTTTTCTATAAAATACTATTTGTTTTCTAAACATTTCCTTAGACCATCCTTAAAAGTGGAATTTCATCCCTTAATTTTTGAAAGATAAATTTAGGGATGTTTAATATTTTTAACCTTATCTTTTACTATTCCATTTTTATTATTATTCAATTTAGGTCGAGATATTCAATATTTATAATTTTTTTAACTAATTATTATATGTAGAGTTTTTATTTCTTATCAAAAAGTAATTGTTTCCCAATCAAATAAATTTTAAATTTAATCCTTCGAGGAATCTATACATCATATTTTTATCCCTTTTTTTGTGAAACTCTCTGAGAGAAACTCATACATCTATGGATAAAAAGGCCACCATATTAGATAATAAAAATATTAAATGAATATATAAGGAATATAATATCAAATATTTTACGAATTCACTTTTATTTATATCTGCAATTATCTATACTAAAATTTATCTCATTTGATGTTTCTTTATAAGAGTATATTAAAAGAAGCTCATAAGATCATATGATAAGGTTAATGTTTTCCTTGATAAAATAAATTTTTGAAGTACTCTCTAAGGTATTTAGTAAAAAAGTTTAAGTTCAATATTTCATATTTTAAAATTATGTATAATATTATATATAGTTTCTTGAAATGATCCTCAATAAGTGTGGGGAAAGTGAAGTTCAACATGAAATCACTTTATAATAAGAACTTTCTTGATAGGAAAGCATGGTCAAAATGGAAATGTTGTAGAAAATTTTGTTTCCATTAACAATGTTAAAAATAATTATCTTGATGATATGAAGGGATAATAAATTTCCAAAAGAAGACAAAATAAATGATAAGACAATTCTCAAACATAATTAAAATTAATTTTTTTTCTTTATTATTTATTTCATTTTGAAAATCACAAAGGGGTAGATATTTAATAAAATATTTACTCAATATATATTATATTGACCTATTAGATTTTTTATGATTATCAATTTTCAAATGGTTTTAGGAGTTTTTTTCATTTTTTTGTTGAAGTTTATTTTTTGTTTCGAAATAATGGTGGAGAAATTCTCCATCATAAACATTACAGTGAGATTTCTTTTTAATTTTAGTTCTTATTTACAATATTTTCTTGTATTTTTAGTTTCTATTAAAGGATAATACATTTGATTCACTGACTCATGTAATGCCCCAAATAAAGTCAACTAGAGCTAGTGGTTGTTTTACTTCATTGACATAATATACAAGAGATCATATCTCAATGGGTAAAGTAGCTTAATAACCTTGGGAGACTAGATACGTACACGATTCTCATATTACATATAAAAAAATGAAATATAACTTAATATTCAAGTGATAAATTCATCATTTATTCTATTATATCCCTAAAATAATCTACAAATCCCATTTTGGAAAATTGTTGAAATGAAAACATAATAAACAGTGAGATCAAATTCTCAGTTAGGGAAAGAATAAAACATAAGATATCATAGGATAAATAAATCATGAATAATATTATAGAGATAAATAATAATAAAAAATTACATATGAATAATATCCTAAAGGGGGAATAAATCCATGGTTTACACAAAAACATAAATAATACATTGTATAACAGAACTATTTTTATAATGTAGAATGCATAATTCCATACATTATAATCTTCTCATCAAGACATCATTACAAGACAACAATCATATATAGGTAAGGCCTATGCCAAATACCAAAGCTAGTTTTCCTCATGAGCCCAACCGATGCATCTTGGGGATATAATAAGACCTACTTGTCACTTACTATATATAATTCATTCATCATATGAGTGAAATAAATAGAAATTCAACACATAATAAACATAAAAATTCATATTGAAAATTGGCATATGAAATATTAATATTTTCCTGTGTAAAAAAATTGAACAACATGAACATAATACATAGATTGAATTAAGGTGGATAATATTTGTAAAGAACTAACTCAGTCCACCATTAAAACTGGAACACTACATACCCAAGGAGTGTACCCAACCCCCCAGGGCTGACAAAAGGAATAAATGGTGCCAAACATAACCGCTGGGGATGGTTTAACATTGAATTTCTAAACATAAACTTCCAAACATGGAATAATGATAATGTTACACAGATAAATAACAACCAAAAACATATTCAATAGATATAAATTTAATACAGAGTTACAAATATACACCAAAATTTAAAAGAAAAGAAAATAGAAGACCAAAGAGGCTGAAGCAACACTCGACCCAACTAGTTCCAGGAAACCAATAGTCTGATCACCAACTCCGTATGACACTCAAGTCACCACCTCAATCCCAACATCCACCCAATTTATTAGGAATATGGCACTGTACCCAACTTGGAATCCAAGACATTAGGAATCCTTTATAGAAGATAAAGACTATATACCCACAAACATGAGTATGTTGGGTGTGAGCTGATGCCATTAGGATACCACCATGACTCTATTTCATTTATTTTATAAAATAAAACAATTTTTATAGTTTGGAAACAATACATGGGTAATTTTGTTTTCTTTCCATTTTTTCCAAAACATGGGGGTAAAACATGTTTGATATAAGAACTTCCTCAAAAGTGACCCATTTTTAAATCCATTCCACAAGGATTATGATTTTATAAATTACACCAATCTTAAGAAAACCAAACCTTTATTTTTATAACATATCATTTTTAAATTAACACACACATGATTCTAATTATTTTAAAATTACCATTTGAGAAAACACCTTGAAAACCCTTTTCCCATTTTTCCTTAAAATATTTTACGCACCCAAAAATAAAGGTAAGTAAGGAAACAAGGGTAAATAGTCATAAAATTCAAATTTTAATAAATTCATGAAAAAAACAAGCCAAAATGAATTCTAATGTATAAGGGGAACCAAGAATCCAATAAACTACATCCAAAAAAGACAACTCACAAAAAATATTAAACAATATTAAAAGTATAGTGTATATATATATAATAATAAAAGTATAACATATGTTATATAGCATTGGGAAACACTATAAAGACCAATCAGAAAGCACAAGACACATACATGTGGATATACTACTGGAATGTCAAGAGTCACACATCCATCAATTAGATCACTATAACCAGTATCCCCACTGGGAATACCTCTAGTTAGATGTATGTATAACTAGGGGGACTAAATAGTTCTAAAACACAACCAAAATAATATTTCCACATTACTCCCCACTCATCCACCTCAATTTTCCCATGGAATAGTAACATAGGTGGGAAAGAAATAACATGTCATATCATAAGAATAACAATCCCCAAGATATAACACCATAATCACATCCTTCCCACCTCCAAATTCCTCTAAATTAATCCCCAACCTATAATAACATCATGTTTTACATCACAAACATCATAAAAAACACAAGAGGGATAACCAAGGGAATAATCAAAATGACATCACAAAGTGCCTACCAGGACTTCAATTTTCACACACACACACACACAGAAATATATATATATATATATATATATATAATGTACATTTGGAAATACATTTTAATTTTTTTTTGAATTCACACAAAATTCTAAATCACATTATAAAAATCAACGATCAAAACCACGAAATCCAATGTAACTCCACTTAAAATTATAAAACCATACCATGCTTTGAAAACAATGGAAATACTTTTAATAAAAAAGGGAAAAACTATTTCAAAATCCATGTTTTTCTTAAAAACAAAGTAAGAATGTGATTTCCTAATGAAAACCATCCTTATCATTTTATTAAACATGATGAATGCATAAAACACTCATTTTCAATAGAAACCCATTTATAACATGAAAATTCAACCAATTGGCACATGAAAAAAACATGTCAAGGGAAGATTTAACAAGTCAAACCTAGATATCCAACAACCCAATTATGTTTAATAAAAATGGATTTAAAACATAAATAATTAGTGTAAATCATAAATAAATGAAAATGAAATGAAAACACCCACCTCAAGTGGTGGAACCTTGTCAACTTCAACAAGAACCATTAAAAAGAAATTCATACCATAGATCACAATGATTTCAAAAAAAAATCCCCAAATCCATCCAAAACATACAAGGAAAATTATCCATGCTTGGAGACCAGGGTTAGAGGAATAATATAATAATAGAGAAAATAAGAGGAAGAGAAATGTGGGACTAACAACTCTTTAACTAGTTGAAGAACCACCAACGAAAGACTCCAAATACACCTTATAGATATTGAAGAAGGAGGGAGAATCCATTAGAAAGTGCCAAAGATAAGAAGGTAAAATGGTGGAGGTTTGGGGTGAAAGCCCCAATTTAAAAAAAGGTGAAAAGACCAAAATACCCCATTTTGGAAAGGTTGCATGGTTAACTCACATGGTCTACAAATCATGCGTAAACCATGAATATTTCACTACCTCAGACCCCCAGGGCTACACATGTTGCATTTCATAGTTTCCTTAACCATTTATAGATAATGTTCTCCCTTTTTTCCATCTTATATAGGATTCATAGTTTCAATTACATGGGGAAGAAAATTTTTAATTAGTACACACAAACCTTGAGCCCTCAGAAAAGCCTCCAAGAACTCTAAAAGTCAACCCAAAACACCCCAAAAATCTAAAGGGAAAATAACCAAATTATTAATACAATAAAAGCGACACCATACAGTGTCACAAACTCTCTACCATGCTGCTTTATCACCCCTATAAATTCCTCTAAAACTCAGAGTATTTTGGAAATTCCAAGACTAACAAATAAAGCATTGGAATAGACACTCATATAATCATCCTTAGAACTAAGATAACCAATATATCCTTTCATTTTCTCAAGAGCCTCCCAAATTTTAATCTAGATCACTGTAAAAACCAAAACCCCACCTATGGAATGCCTTAGGATAATAAAAACAAATGTCTACAAATCCAAACTAAAGGAATCCCAAAGGATCACACTACAAGATCAAGAAAGACACATGGAGACCTAGCACATGTCACCCCACCATTTATAATTTCTCAATAATGTTGAAAACATAGATATGCACACGTAAAAAGGAAGATCATCAGTAAAGAGGCATGATTCCACTAAAAAAGTCAACCAGAAAAAATCTCCACAAAATATCATACATTCTCATGAAAAACCAATGATCATCAAACCTGATCAACTTCCCTGCTAAAAAAACCTTTGAGGGAATGGAGATAGAATATCAGTCTCCCCACCATTTTGAGTTAATTTAAAATGTTGGGTCAATTTTCAAGCACCTCCCACAAAATAAAAGGATGACACTAAAAAAACATGTTAAAAAAATATAAAAAGGGAATATAGAATGATCCACCATCCATATATAACTAAACCATGACCATGAAAAGAACATGATCACATAACATCCTAAATTATCATAATATAAATCACCAAAACTCAAATCATATGAAATCAAGAAGAACAAAAATATATGTAAAAATCATTATGAAATGATAGGGGTATACCTAGGGGTCATAACTGGAATATAGTGGTGTCCATATCCAACTCCTAGAACACCATCTCACATAAATTATAATGGTTACACACAATATAGTGGCATCCATAACCCAATCAAAAACAAAACCACACCCCCCAATATCTAAGAATGCACCCTTATTTCTTCTCATGTACAAACCAATAGAAAAGGTAATATCCCATGGTCTAAAACATGAAAGGTTAAAAAGTGCAAAGAATTAAACTACGTGGCACAACATCCAAAGTTACAAAAATAAGAGTTAAAATCCCTTCTTCCATGTTTCTATAGATATATTATCAGGTTTGGAATAATTATTTTTAAACAGTTTCCAATGGGGTTGTTCATGGAATCAAAAACACCCAATGATTCTATATCCATGGGGACATACATTCCAAAGGTGGGCGCTCATCAGGAAGTTTGGTCAAAAATGCTTTAGAAATCACATTGGTCGAGGGGATGGGAGGTTGGGCTCAACACACACTTATGGGGGAAATTATTGCCTAATATGGGACTCCCTTATAGAATTATGATATGATCATGAATACTTTTTTAATTCCCATGTATGATGTAGGTCACATTATAATTATAAATCTATTATTAGCATATATGTAAACTCGAATCACCTATATATATTGGAGGATCTTTATCAACAGAGATATCTATATGTATTCGAGGTTCTCTATTAATGGTATCATGTTATGCACAAATTATATATTCTTTCATCATTATTATGATGACACTAGTTTTATAGCCACATAGTTGGGAGTGAATCATTATCTAGGGATATGAGTGTTATTTTGGTGTTAGGATGGAACCCATAAATGGGATCAATATGCATCCCTATCAAAGGAATTGGAACCCACATAGTTCAGTTCCACTTAATGGGGCACATAAATCCTTTTAAGGTTGTGTGATAAGGACCTAACCATAAAATTTAACGTCATGTGGTGAGGATTTCTAGGCAGAAGGTGCATAGTCAAAGGGTTGTTCATGACTAATGCTGAAGAAGATCAGGGAACCTGGAAAGAGGCTGGATTCCCAGGTTGAATTAAAACCTTCTAGGAAAGCGTCCTAGAGATAATATGAGTGATTTGGGATGTTGGGTTTGGACCTCATTGAATATTCTTACATATCCCATATAGATGAGAATCAAATTCCAAGCAATTAGGTTTTGAGGATCTATGCCTATGGAGGCCCTCAGGTTATCTCACAAGGGGGTATGTCCCTTTCAGATGGCCAAGCCAATGTTTATTCCTGATTAGGATTCCCAGTAGTGATTTGGGGGTTTTTATTGGGACTTATTCCTAAGAAGGATTACCATTGAGAACATGCCTTATGTAGGCATCCTATATATCCTAGTTATAGTTGGAATCAAAGTTTTTATAGTTCAATTATTATAGATTACACCTAAAAATGATGCCCAATAATGTTTGGGATTATATTGGGACCTACTGCTAAGGAGGATGCCCATTGAGCTCGGGCCTTAGGTAGGTATCCTATATATCCTGATATTAAAAGGAATTATAATTCTCATAGTTCAATTATTGGAATGAATAATTTGGATTTCATGATCACCATTAACCGTTAACCCCACATGAGTCAATCTCAGTGTGAAAACAAAAGGAAACATATGATCCGATATACCACAAAATTTTCCTTTGCCCGCAGGTGGAAATCGAGACAAAGACCAAAGGGAGAGGGATGTGGCATTGAGTGTTCCCACCTCCTCTTCCCCCTTATCTGCCTATGTAAGAGGATTGGGTTACAACACTTAGCTCTCTTTACTTTACCCTAGAATGGTTACAGGTTATGGAAAATAAGGAAGGAAGGAAGCCGGATAGGTCCTACCAGATAATATAGGTCCTTACTCAAGGAGGCATTCCCTGAAATTGGTTCTATAGTGGGAGAGGAGGATCTCATTACATGATTAATAGAAAATAAAGAATAATCCTCACCCACCCCATCTAGAACTAGAGGCTCTGAGACTTAGAGATGACAAGGGCAGGACATGGTCCTAGCCCTTGTATCCAAGACTAAAAACTCTCTAAGACTATCCCTATGGAAGAGGTACTCATGATCGTAGGGATACACACTCACATACACCCTGAGGACCCTAACTGACCAAACGAACAAGTGCGAGAATCTTAAGACTGTAGGAATACACACCCAAAAGGGTGACATGATGGTGTACCACATTCCACGGTTTCGATTGTTTGGAGAATTTAGTGGAGGATTCAAATTTTTACCTCTCAAAAAAGGTTCCAATGTAAGCGTATAAATGACATTGGTGGCTTGGATTAGGGATTAAAGGGTGACTCACACAGGTCCAACGTGTAAGTGATTGGGGTAGTTGCTTAGCATAGGTCCTCGGAGGAACTGAAAGTGCATCACGTGGGTGGGCGGGGGGGGGGGGGGGGTAAATTACTATGTGAGATTAATATTACATTAGAATTATTCCACCTAATAAAAAACACTAGGGTGAGGCTTTTATCATACGTACCACGTGTTTCCTCAGATATCCCTTGATGGGTTTCATGTAGGTCATTTCTTAAGGAAGGGGGCTTGCGCAGGTGGACTCCAATTTTGGAATAAGTGTTCTTGTGAAGGTGTCTTGTGTTGTAGGCCCTTAAGGTAAATTTATCTCACATATACTCTTTAATTATCTCTTCTCTCATGTTTTGGAGAGATACTTAAGAAGTTTCAGAGGACCTGGGAGAAAGTGCAATGAATCAAAGCTCTCAGGGTTCTTCCAAATTTTTAGTTGTCCAAATGAGGAGCCCCAGGGTCCTATTTTTAGGTATGTAGGGTAACGTAGTTTAATGACGTTGTTAGAGTAGGCCGCAAGAATAACTGCTTGGAATAGGTCCTCAGCGTAGGGTGGCCTGACCTTTAGTGGTGGGTAGGGGGTTGCGCTGTGCTACTGATTTACAAGTGGTGTGTACAGGTTCCTCACAAAAGGGTGGTTATGACTTTTAGGATGCATAGGTGGTGAAAAAATGTTCTTGGACAAACCTTCTACTATATATCATGGGGGTGGAGGCCCCAAACCCCTTATCAAGATCAGTTCCAGTCCCTTCGATGCTGCCACTGACCCCCATGAAAAATGGAGAGTCTCACCATGAACATTTTGAGACTGAATGGGGAATTTTTGGGTTGTGAAACATGGAAATAAAATATGGTCATTTTTCCATCATAAATGTGTATTTCTAATCAAAATTAGCATTGGGTGTCTAAGTGAGGTTTACATATTAAATTCTATGGAAAATCACATAAAACACATTTCTTGATATCAACAAAATCCACCTAGAATTAGATTCGTTCAGAAAAAAAGAATACAGTTCAAAGGTAACTTTAGGGAACTTTGACTCATTCCAACAACATTTGTTTGGTTTGAGAGATACGTCAACTATGGAAGGATGCTCTATTTTTTTCCAATTCTAGGGCCTAGAAATCATAGTTTGACAACTTCTACATTCATATTGACTACACTAAAATGTTTGTGTCTTTTTATTCATTTACCTAATTTTTTTTTCATAATTCTAGTATAAGGAATAATCAGGAAGTGAAACTTGGATTTTTATTTTGAATTGATTTTTGGGTTTTCATCCTCACAAGTTTTTTTTCTTTTATCTTTTCATTGTTAAATTTTTTTGGTAAACTATACAGAGTGTATATCAAGAAAGATAAGAATCGAATTTTTTCCATGGTTCCATTTATGGGTTTTCAACCTAGTGAGTACTATATGTCTTTTTGTGGGAAATTTAAATGTCTGCAATCAAAAATTTTAAGGAGTGTTTTAGTTCTAAACCCATTTAAAAAAAGTATTAAAATAATGAACAAAAAAGGTATTGCAAGCCAAGAATGTTCCAAAAATTTTCAGATCTCTGATGTGGAATCTAGAGTCATAACGTTTTGGTTCCCGAATCTAAAACATGATATTCATAAATAGAGGAGGTCTCTCTTGAAGATGATGTTATCATCGGTTGAAAAACCCATTTGGAGTGATGTTTTACACAATTCTTTATAGGGAGTATAATGAATAGTAAAGTAGGGGTATCCTTAGGATGAAATACCCATTTCGTGTGTAAATTATGAAAAGGAAACATGATAATGTTACAAAATAGATAGGTGATATAGCTCTCTAGAATTTTGATATTATTTTTCTAATTGTTGAATTGAGTTTATGGAGTTTTCGATTTCCCAAGAATAAAATGGGTGGTTTTTTAAAGGAAGGTGTTTGAGAAAGAAGGGAATATCTATATAGGTCGTGTATATAAATTAAATAATGATCCTATACAAATTTGGATTAAGTGAGGGAGGAAATATCTTGTTATGTAGTCAATTTTATGGGGGCACAACCCTTTCTGAAAAGAGAAAAAGTATTGTGATGTTTAATACAATGGAATCTAGACATTGACCATGTAGTTTAACATCTTTTGGTGAGGTTGTTGTTGAATACTTCAAAATATTGTTATTAAGACATTATGCTATGTAGTTTAAATTCTTACAGGAATGAAATTAGGGGGGATATAATTTAAGTTCGTTATATTTGACCGAAGGGTTGATGATTCTACCATTCTTGATAATCTATTAGAAAATATGCTACAATATTCAGGTGTGAGAGGGTAAAGTTGTAAGATTTAACATGGGGATTACCATATGTGAAGAGTGGTATAAGAAAATGGCTTATAACGTTAAAGGAGGTATATTCCAAGGATGAAGTTACCACCAATTGATTAACCCATTTTCGGGATATTTTATGGAAGGATGACTAGGGTGCATACTACATAGCCAATAGTGGATCCATTTGGATGACATGACCAAATATCTATGAGAAACTTATGAAAATCCATCTTGGGTGTGTTTCAGCATAATCCAACAAATAATTCTTCAAGAATTCTTAAATTCTATTGCTAAAATATGGTGGAAGGTTTTGGATATTCATATTTCCCAGGGCACAGAGTTTAGTTTATGAGAGGAAATTACCTAAACAAAGAAGGGGTATTTCATGTCAAAAGTTTCTAAGAATGGGGAAAATTGGTTTCCCATGTAGGTGTGACATATTCTTAGGAAATATAGAGTCTATAGTTTTAGGTTATATGACTAGGACCATAATATCATGGAAATGAGAGATGATATGCGACCTATCGATTCAATGTTGTTCCAATATACTTTTGGCATGAAGGAGGAAGTTGTAAAGAATGGTCTTGGAGGTTCTCAAATTAGGATAAATTATGAAAGAAAAATATGTGATGGTTGTCCACTGACTCTAAATCAAATGTTCTAGTATATAGTCATCAATTATTACTAGGACAGAAGAGGCTTATCCCAAGGGATGAGTTACCACTAATAGAAAAACTCATTTTAAGGTGTTTTATGCAAGGCCAACCAGGGTGGTTCATTTTAAAATAGTGGAATCCATTGACTAAACAATGCATTTTTTTGGGATATTTTATGAAATGAAAACTAGGGTGTATTATATAATAGTCAGTAAAATGTTCTCTCATTTATTAGAAATTCGGCCACCCGAAGATGAGGAAGGATTTTGAATATTTGAAAGTGTTCATGATTTGGAATATAAATGGTAGAAGAGAATTTTTTTAGAATAAAGGATGAATTTGGACTGATATTTGTCATTATTTTGGAGTCCCATTGATAGATATGACTCATATTTAGAATGGGGACATCTCTGTTTTGTTTCCTTGATGGACTGCTTGATGAGGGGAAACTAAATTAAAATCTCCGGCATAGATCTTTATTTGTTTGTAGAATATGGGGAATTTTTTATTTACCCCTATATGGGACTTGTAATTAATGCATATGAACCACTACACATCTCAATGTGATGAAAATCATTCCACACATAGTTTTTTTGCTACCATGCAGTTTATAATCATGTGATAAGGCAATTAGTCATGCTATTTAATGTCATGCAGGAAGGATAAAGGTGTCTTGATGTATATAGAAATATAATATTGTGACTGGACTAGGGATAGGGTATGAGGATCACTAAATATTTTATTAGGGAAAGAATAATTCCACATATAGTTATGAAATAAGGGCCTCCTACCCTAATTGAATACATAAATGGAGGAAAAATGGTGGATCTATTTTGATATGAGTTCATGCATAGGGTGTGAAATCATATTGGGTCTCCTCATATAGATCTGACTTGTACATGGGATATTGAGAGTATTTCACATGTTTTTCAGTGGCTAGGCCCAAGGTTGGAGATCTGAACATCACTACATATCTCTTTGAAATGAGAATCAAACAATACACATTGCTTGAAGAAATCATGCAGTCTGTTTTCATGCGACGATGTCATATGGTGTGAATTTTAATGTCTTGAGTCTACTAAAAAGTTATCCCAATTGTGAATCTATATTCATTAATTTTTCAAGGAACTATTTTACAAAACCCCTAATCCCACATGATTTATGCACAGTTTGAGAAACAAAGAGTGGAAAAAATTTCTTCCATGGCATAAAGGTAGAACATGTAAAGGATATTAGAAATTTACTTTTTTGGTTACTGGGATAGGAGATATGATCTAGGTGTTTCTATGTATCTTTATAGGATTCAAATAATTCTATACATTTTTGTTGAAATCTCATGAATTTTAATGTCATGTCGTGAGGACAAGGATGAACTAATGTGAATGAATAGACATTTTGTATCTAGGCCTGAGGATGGAAATTTGGGTATCACTATGTATCTCATTGAAATGAGATTCAATCCATACATTGTTCTTAAAATGCTCATGTTTAGGTCTGATTAATATGTAGAGGAAGTTGTATTTTTTTATTATGGATGGGCCTAAGATTAGATATCTAGGATTCACTGCATATCTCATTGGAATGAGAATAAATATGCTCACAATTTTTAAAATTTCTCCCCAAACAAATTGGAAATTTTCATGGGGAAGGGGCCTGAATAAATTTGAGAATGATGATTGGGCCCAACACACATGATCTATGCATCTCTATGCATCTCATTTCAATGATAATAAAGTCATATGTTCTGGAAGAGTTCTCTTTGTATATTTGGTTCGTACACATGGAAAGGGTAAATTTTTTCTTTTAGTCATTGATGGAACTAAAATTGGGGATCCGAGCATCACTACATATCTCACTAGAATGAGAATCAAGACACACATAGTTGTTGAAAAGGTCTCCTATATCATCCTGACATGAACACATGGAAGAGGGTATTATATATATATATATATATATTTCCTATTATGGTTAGACCTAAGATTGGAGATCTAGGTGTCACTACTTGTATCATTAGAATGTGAATCAAGCAAAATGTAGTTCTAGGAAATATTGTTCAATTTAACGTCATGTGATAAGGATATTGGTCATGCAATTTACTGTCTTACAATAATGATGTGATAATGATGGGGATTATACCTATAAAATAGGGCACAAATGACATTATGGAGTGGAAATGATGTGAGTTGTGCTTACACGTAGGAGCTTCCCATACATGATGGACAACAAGGAGTGTCAACTCATGGTATTTTGGGGGTTCTTAACATAAAATGAGGGAGATGTTAACCATGAAATTTAATGACATGTGGTAAGGACAATGATGCCTTTTAGTTTCACGTCCTACAAATAAGACCTCATGTTATGCAATTTATTTTCATGAAACAAGGATAATGATACAATGTATTTTAACTTTCTTCCGGGAGGACAATGTTTTATGTGATTATATGAAATAATTTTTCAGGAACCTCACATTGGTTGGAGTTGTAAAGATTTCCCTGTTCATTGAGATTAAGGAGTATGCTCCGTTAGAGTGGACATTGTGTACGGAGTAAGGTCCCTCCCACTATGGCTTAATCATTGGAGGATTATTTCCTAGTATCATTAGAGTCCTAAGGAATAGTTCCAATTTTCATTGGTGGAATGAATGAAGGAGAAGATTCTTGTTGAAAGATATCACTATACGATTTTTATAGAATTACAAGTGATGCAAGGTGTGCATTATTTTTTAACCAATCAACTCCAATTCATCTAGTAATTTCTGGGACTACTAATTTTTGGATAGTTGATCATAACTGGAAACACATATTGATGTAAACTAAAATTCAAAGGACAAGAATTATTCTATTCTATATAGCAAGGAGTATAGTGTTGTCCGTATGAAAGAACGAGTTGTAGTCTGGTAATCCCACAAGGCATGAAAAATCTTGTCATGGAAATAATTTTTTATCTTTATCCACCAACATTTAGAGTTTATTTTATAGGGTCTTGTTAAATTATTCTATATGTCAATTAGCCGTTGCATTATTTCAGGATGAATGGTTGGATTTGATATTGTATTCTCGATATAAATTTTCCACCTATTCCAGATTACGCAGCAGTACTTGGTCATGTTAGGAATCTTGAAGAAGTCATTAGGACATCTTAGAGAAGTCATGAAATGCCGTCTAGTCATGTTAACCATGTCATGTGACATCTGCCAAAAATGTCATGAAATTCATGGGTCAGCACTAGGACATTGCACCAAAGTCATGCAATTCCCTACATGCATTTCATCCAAGTAATACGATGACCTTAGGACATGTTAACCAAGTCATTCCACATCACTAGGATATATCACCCAAGTCATGAGACACTATCTAAGAGTGTAATCCAATTCATGTGACACCATTTTTACATGTCAGAAATGTCATGTTGAAGCACCCTGAAAAGTCACCAATGTCTTGCGAAGTCCTTAGGGATTTCCATCCAAGTCTTTTGACGCTCTCCAGACATGTTAAGAAATTCATATGGTAGCATCAGGACATGTCACCCATGTCTTGTAAAGTCCTCTGAGCTTGAAAACCAAGTCATGCAACACCCTCCATACATGTAAATCAAGTCATGCATCAGTACCAATACGTGTCTCCTAAGTCTTGCAAAGTGCTCCATGATTTCTAGTTAGATCATGAGATGCACATTCTACATGTCTACATTGATCCTGAAAAAGCCTCCCATACAAGCCATGCATATAATATGATGTCTTCTAAGCATGTTAATTAGATCATGTGATTGTATTTGGAAATTTCTGTTAGGAAACCATAACAAGTACATACATCTTCAGACATGTCATATAGACACCCCAAATACCCAAGAGAGAAAATTTGGACATGTGAAGTGGACACTCCTGAGACTTGATAACCTTCGCTGATAGACATTTTCGGACATACCTTCAAATTGAACTGTGAGAACTATGATTCTTGTTATAAATAGGATATGTAGGACATCATCCTAAGCCCCAATATCAAATGGGAAATTCACCTAGATGTAAGTCCTTATATATATATTGTATATTCTAACCCTTGGGAACCTAATACCACCAACGGATTTATCATTATTCATCATCGTTTAGTGGAATGAGGATACAATCAGACTATGAGAACTCCAATTCCTATTATAAACAATATACGTATGATGCTTTCATATGTCCCTAGCAGAAACGAGCATCCACCTTAGTGTAAATCCGTCTATTTCATAGACACTGTAAACCTTGGGACCCAATCTCTCTAATGTATTTATGATTATTCCTCATCTATCAATGTATTGAGAAGTCAATTGAACTACACATTCCTTGATTCCTATTATAACTAGGACATGTATGGTGCCTTTATATGTCCCAATATCTAATGGGAATCTACCTCAGTGTATGTTCCTCCATATCTTAGAAACTCTAACCCAAGGGACAAAAACTATATTATGGGGTTATCATTATTCTTCATCCATCATCAGATTGATAAGTCAATTAAACTATGAGGACTTAGATTGTTTTTATAAATAGAATATGTAGGTCACCTTCCTAAAGATCATTCCCCATATCAAACACACTACTAGGGCTGCCTTAGTGCAGAAGTCCCAAGTCTATATGAGAGGAGACTGGTCACTTTCTATCACTTATTTCTCACACCAATCATGGATCACATGAGATTGAGGATTTTCAATAATCATATCATTTGTATCATGATTTACCCCCAGCCAGGGAAACCTCAATGTGTAATCCCCATTCAATGACATAATACGACGACCCCCATATAAGGAAATCCACCTCAAGGTGTGTCTTGAAGGAGAAATATAACTATGATGACCATGATTCCTGTTCTAAGTAGGGTACGTAGGAAACATTCCCAAGGCTTGAGCTTAATACCTAGTGCTTAAGTGCCCTCATATATATCTTTTTTTTGCATGAAGTTAAACTATATAGTTAAAAAAAACTATGTGGGGTTTGATTCTTATCATGAACATGATAGGTAGGATGTCTTATAAAGGTCAATCCCATCCTTGATATATCAATTGCCTCCCTAAATGGGATTAAATTTCAGTGCGCCTGGTCATCTGGCTTAAAAATACATAGAGATACCCATTTTTAAGCAACAATGGGAAATATTTGGAGAACCTCAGATACATACAGATGTAACTGGAAATAAAACACCCTACATACAAAAATTATTCAACACATTATAATTTTTAGGTTATCTAGTTCTGTATCAGGATTAGGAAGAGATTCACAGACATATCTTAAATATATAAGAGATTCTTGAAGTAGGAAATAATCCCCCCTGATGGGGTGTGATGATCCTGACATACCATCATCTCAAACAAAGAGAGTTCCTAAGAATCGTAATCTATGAAACCCCAAATGACCACCTAACTTTGAAAAATAGGTCCATACTCATTTATATATGTGGGAACTGTTGGGAGATTCTATGAAAGATAAAAATGGAGAGTCCAAAATTAAAACTTTTACAACAGATTAAAACCTGAAAATCAATCATTGGGACCAAATACATTCAAAGGAAACAAAAATGGTGAACTTGATGTGATGAATTATAAAACAAATTCAAATCCCCACAATCATTCCTCACACCCCAAAATATTTAAAGGAAACAAAAACACCGAGCCCAGTTTCAATCCCTCAAATGAAAAAATTATTGGTTGAAAAAATGTAGATGAGGTTATTATGAAATAAGTCTATCCTCCATGTGATTATTAAATGCAAGTGAAATATATAAAATGAGAATAAAAAATTAAAAATTGTGTTACCTATTAATATATGATTGATTATGTATCATACTCTCAATAATGCACTGATTGGTGACCTTATTCCTTATTGTATTTGTGAAAGTAGATAGATATCTATAACGAAACACCCCTACATGTGACTATGTCCTCATCTAGTTATTGTTCTAGAACATCATCTATGGATACAACCCCAGTGGGTCATAAGACAACCTCACCCACCCCACACCTTCATCTTTGGCACGGTGAATGTAGTGGTATGGGAATAAAACCTAAATATTATTGAAATGTCATTACTCCAGAGAAAGAACACATTTTTCTCCCATACTTGAGGATTATTGGTATATTCTAGTTAAGGAAGAGGCACTAGAATGGCCTTATATTCCAATTCCAATGGGGGATAACCAAGTGAGAGAAACAAATGCCTCAAGACAAGTGAAAATTCTTATAAAAAAGATTATAAAAATACTCCAAAGGAACCATACCAGGCTTATATCTATATTCCAAATGGGGATTACAAAGTGAGAGCAGCATATTCATTAGTAAAGGATCACATTACTGTCAAAAAATACCAAGAAAATAAACAAAAGAAACCAGACTGAGCCTACATACCTGTTCCAAATGGGTCTCACTAAGTGATATTGGCACATACCTTAGGACATGATCATATTCCTTTCGAGAATGATCGACGACATACTCCAAAGGCATAGGATTGAGACTATCCATATTCTAACTAGGGTTCACCAAGTGAGAGTGGAACATACCTCATTATAGTTACATATTATTATTAGTGCTGCTACCTGGTATATTCTAGCTGCTCATAGAAGTCAAGTGCATATCTATGCTTCTATCGATGAACAAGTTCTCGAACATCCTTCAGAGGCTATACATGAGGATTTTAAGATCCATTTTATCATTCTAGAGGTTTGTCAAAATATTTTGGATGGAAATTAATACTTTAACTAGGATCATATCCCATCATTATCCAATTTTGGTATACATATTCTGGAAACCACAAAGAGTTAGGCTCATATTCTTACAGATAAAGCAGAAGATTACCGACATATTCCATCTATTTCTCACCAGAAAGATCATATTCCTACAACACTGGAATTTGATAAACATATTCCAAAATCCATCATGGAGTACCCTCGTATCCCTACTCAACCAAAAAATTTAGTTCAACATATTCTGACCACGATGTAGAATGAGGATCATATCCCCAACCTTTTAAATCCAGGTGTCCTTGAGGTTGTTTGATGAATATACAAAACATGTCAAGGGACTATCAAATCTTCAACCAAAGTATAATTTAATCATTAACTCAATATTCCTCTTCATGGTATCATGGATACTGATTGTAAGGACTCTACTCCTAACATCCATTATGGCGAGCCTCCCCACGGTTTTATCTCCCTAGGGTAAAGAAATCCTCTCCTTGAGTATAAAACTCCATATAGAGAGGTGACCAAAACTCCAAAAAATTATAAGGAGAGGTTCTATAAATACTAGGGAGAACCATATATGTTTATAAATTAACCAATAGATAAAATTACCATAGTTAGTGGGTGTCCTCAGGTGGAATACTCTATGGTATGACCAAGTGGAGGTGTGTAAGTCTAACAAAGAGGACGTTGGCATGGGAATATGGAGAGACTTAGCCAAAAATATCCCACAAACCCTATTTTATACCCTCTATATATCTTAATATAATATACAAGATGACCCGGAGAATGATTTCTTTCCTTACCTTCACCAAAATATCAGTGGTTAAAGTCTGGACACCTCACCTATCTCAAATATGAGTGTCACCTTCAGACCATCAATAAATTATGTAATTTGATATATATGAATATTTTTCCATATTCCATAACCAAGTAATAAAATATCTTCACAAACGACTATGTAGTGTTTGTCTCTGTATCATAAAAACACTATATCAACTGATTTCGAGAGCCCTATCAGACGCACATGTCTAGGGATGGAGGAAATATAGAGAATTGCACTTCACAATGTCTCTAGAATAAAAAATATCCCCTAGATATAAAATTATATAGATTCAATGCCTCTCATGAGATCTGGGGACTGGGTAACACCCGTTCCAGTTAGTCTATAGCACCTCGAGTGTTTATGGATTATTTTTTCTAGTAAATTAATTTTTTTTGATTACATGAATTGAACGCTACAAAAATTTATGCTTGATTTATACACTACATTTAATCTTGAAATACATGGAACACTTATATTATATTTTGGTACAAAGAACAAAATATTTGGATTGTGTTACACACAATACAAAGTTCCTTCGATAGATTCTACTGCATGCATGACTGAGTTTTACCAAACTACAATATATTATTAATAATATTATTAAAATATTATTATAGTTATCTCATAACCATTGGAATGATGGATATTAATAAAATTAATAAAATTATAAAAATTATATTTACACATGTAAGAATAATTATTTGTCTACCAATTAATTATAAATGAAAATAAAACCCTTTTTGAAATATAAGAAATCTTAGGATGGAAAACTATATTTATGAAATTAAATACATTTTAACTAAATAAATTAATTAAAACACTTTTGATAAATTATTTTCAATATGTATATATATAAATATATTATTAAATCAAATATTTAATGTTCATATTACGTGTCTTCTAGATAAGAGATAAGAATAATCCCCAATTTACGTATGAAGATAAATATTTTTTAATAGGAAATTTTACTTCCTTTTAATAATGCGCCTATATTAATTTTTTTACACTTTTATAAATTCCATTTTATAAAATAAACTTTATTTTTGAAATAGTAACATAAAAAATTACTTTGGGAATTTTTTTGGTATTTTTCTGAGAAGTTTTATTTTTTGATGAACAGTGAAAAAACACCGAATTTTAATTCAAAACTGAATTTTCATTTAATTTATTTATATAGTTAAATTATATTTTAAATTCTTTTAAAATTATATTTAGATAAATTATACATCTCTTAACACAATTTAGGTTATTTTAATCAATTTTACATTGAAACTAGATATAAAAACATTTCAATCTTTTGGACATTTTTACCGTAAAAATCCATTATCTCATCCTATTTGTGGGATTGATTTTAAATTAATTTCATCCACGTTTATGTTTATAATTTGGAAAATTTTATTAAATATTTGTAATAATAATAATTTATAATTTTTTAAGAAAAAATTAGTTTTCTACCAAAAATATTGGTGAAAGTAATTAAAATTACTTAGAGTAATTAAGGTAAAAACAAGTTTACTTAATGGTTAAACTTTAAATTAAGGGGAAAATAACCTAGAAATATGTAAAAAAGAAATTACCTAGAAAATTTATACCATATAATACATTTCATATATAATTTACCATTATTGGAGGCATACGATTTAAGGGATAAATCTAAATAGTGTTTACATTTTTACATTTATAAGAATGCCACTCCTCATTCGCTATAAAAGGGAATTCACCCCCACTCACTTATTAACATCTCCCAATACCTTTGGATAAGAAAAAACTACCCAAATAATCTACTTGACTCTCTCCTCTCAACTTAGAAGAATCACTTAGTGAATAATGTAAACCAAGATAGTCCTTTGGAGAAAACTAAAATGAATTACCCAAAGAAGAGGCAACATCCTTCAACAAGAACATTTATTTTAATTATTTATCCACCACTTCAATTATTATTACTAAATTATTATATAATAAACTCATAATCCTAAGTATAATTATATTTTTTATGTTAAGGTTTCTACCTACACCTACACTCACTTCTATCAATTGAGAAACACAATCTTCGTTTGTGTGTATGATGAACTACTACCTCGCAAACTGATGTTGTTCATTATTCCACTACTAACTATAAAGGTTGGGAATAATTATGTAATTACTATTTTTTATATGATATATACTATATTTATGATTTATTTATAATTCTAAAATTATTATATAACAAATAACTTCATGCATTCCATTATATAGGAATATGATAACTTCATTTGTAGACGTATGGACTACCACCTTGTTAAAGTGATATGATTCATTCACACATTATATGGAATGTATTAAGGATGATTTTAGTAAAATTATATGATATTTATGAAATAATAATTCTACTATAATTATAATATTTATATTTATATTCATATATTTCATTTACTTACTTTCTTTCAATATGACTAGAAAACAGAAACAATGTTCATGTGTACGTACGACCTACCGTCTCTATGAAGAATATATTCCATTTTATATTTATGTATTTTATAGATCATTATAAATAAATATATATTGAATATATATTGTATTTATATCAGTTTTTTTTATTTTTTTGGTATAAATAAATCATTATATATGTAAGAGGATCAAGAATAACTAGTCTAAGTATATATGAAAAACAAAATAGTTATTATCTGAAATGTTACTATAACAAGAAATTGTTAATAACAACGTAATATAAAGTCATAATAAAATAATATGTGTTATTATATATAAGAATATGGTTATATAATAGATGTATCATTACCTTATATTTTTTATATATTAGGTTTCCATGAGTATGATGATAGTTAAGACATATGGTATGGGAATTTCATCTCACATTTTATATTCATGAGATACATGACATATTCCCCACTATATTATTTTATGTGGTGTATATAACGAAATATGACATTTTATATCACTAATTTAATTTATTTCATGATATTAAATATTTAAATTGATGTTATTATTTCAAAGGTCTCATGATTCAAATGTTAATCAAGTATTAAGGGATTTCTCATCACACTTTTATTTCTATGAGATATTTACTCTATTCACCAATTATTCTTGTTGTGTGGTGTGTATACTACCATTTTAAATTTTATATCATGAATTTTTTTTATTATATTAAAATTTTAAATTGATGTTATTCCTCCACATATTTCATGTTTCAAAACTTACTCAAATAGGAAGAGGATTGCTAGTCCCACTTTTATTTATACAAGACTTATGCCATATTCACCACTCATTTATTTTTTGTGGTGTATATACTGAACATGAATGTATTCTATGATTCTTATACATAAATTTATCAGTAATTAAATATCCATTTTATGATCTACCTTTCATGGAGTTTATGGTTCAAAAGTTACCAAATCAGTAGAGTAATTTTGTCTCAATTTTCCTTCTCTAAGAAACATGTCATGTTATCAACCAATATTCTTCAATGAGGTATATAAAAAACCCTTTGACATATTATATCATGAATATAATTATTTAATAGATATTTTAAGATTATTTTAAATTATTTATCTAATGGGAACTATTATTGAATGTTACCAAAGTGGTAATATTTTCTTGCTACAATCACATATTTATTGAGATTGTTTATGATTATGCTTCCATTGATGAAATATTATGACCAATATCCCAAGAAATATCATTAATTTTATTCTCCTATGGATATTTCAGGATATATTTATATATTGGTATCATTTCCCACTCTTGTTCACTTAATATAATTAATAAAATGTTTTTAATAAAATCCAACTTTATTTTTCTTTGGTCGGAAATCTATTTTAATAAAAATAATGTTTTCAAAAAATGTTTTCATAAATGTTTTTAAATGATATTTTATGATAATTTTCTAGGAAAATGGATTTAAGAACTGTTATGTGTTTAAAAATACTTTTAAGTCATTTTTAAAGATTCTTGTACAAGTCATCAAGGTTATTTTCAAATGTAAAGGTTTTTAAAATGCATTATGTTTTAAATTTTTTTATAATGGAGAGGATATTTTACTCAAGAAATGTTTTAAATTATACATTCAAAATTATTTTCCATATATAATGAAATCCATTGATATATTTTATGCTTTAATAGGGATATAATCCAAGGACACCATTCTTACCCTTTCTTTGAATGGTTTATTTTTAAGATAACAAGTTGTCTATGAAACCATTTTCTCTTCCATGGGTTGTACCATGATAAAAAACTTATAAAACCCAATTCCTTTCATGAGTTATGATTTGATGAAATTATTATAAAACATGTGTATTTTCCATATATTAGGATAAAATAAAATTTTTATGAAACCCATTTCATTTTATTGGATATGATATGATGTTTGTAAATACCATATATTTTTATGGATCATGATATGATGAATATTTTATTATATTGTGGAAAACGTAATATGATTTCATTATGTGATGTGTGATACCTATATCTCTCTCCAATTCATGGGGTAAAGAATAATAACTCATGATATGGACAAAGGGGGAATGAGGAGTAAATTCATTTCAGTATGAAAGGGTCAGAATGAGGAGTGAAATCGGTTTAGTAATATGGGAATGGAGTGAGGGTTGATCTTGGTTCATTAATATAGGGCTGGAAAAAAGCGTTAGCTTGGTTCAGTAATTCTGGATGGAATGAGGGGTGAACATGGTTAAGTAATACAGGGCTGGAAATAGAAGGGAACATAGTTTAGTAACATAGGTATTGAAGGAGGAGAGAACTCGGTTAACAAATATTGGGATATAACAAGGAGTGAACTCAATTCAATAAAGGAATGTTTCCACTAAGATCAGTCATGGGAGTAAAATTTAACTACTAAGATGGTTTGGGGTGTGGACAAAATCCCATAAGATGACCTTGGCAGTAACCCTTGACTACTATGGAAATCATTTTACATGTTTATGTATCTACCTCAATTATATGTATTATTCATATGTTTAGTTTTCATGGATTATGATCTTTATTCCCTTATAATTCATGTATTATGAGCTACCAATATTTATTCCATGAATATTTATTATTACCTTCGATATGTATGTTATGATATTCTAATGTTACAATCATGTTCTCATACACTTATGCTCATGTTATGCTCATATATCTACCTAGTTTACCCTTACTAAGCATCTAAAATCATACATTTCGTATGTTTACTTTTCCTAGGTTACGAATAAAGGTTTAAAGAAGTTTTACTTAAGGGTAAGATAATTAAAGGATATGTTGAATATCTTTATCCAAGATATAAGATAATGTTTCCAAGTTTCAAAATAAACTAAACTATTATAGTCCTTATGCATGTACTTTTTTAATGTGTCAAATATTTATCTAAAATAATGTAATGTTCATGTATGTTAATATTGGGTCACTATAGTTGGTATCAAAGAAAATATTTAGTTAACCTTTAGAAACTAGGATGAGAAAAATTTATTGAGATCTCTAGTGATATTAATAAGGATATTTCTAGGGATATCTCTAAGGATAGGTCTTAGATGAGTTAAAGTGTAGGATAAAGTCCTGGAATTTTGGTAAAGGATGGAGAAAGTGGTTTCCTAGAAATACATCTCTATCTGGATTGTAAAAGTGGATGTAGCCTTGGAACATATATAAATATGGGTAAAAACCCCAAAAAATATATTGAGAAATAATCGATCAAAAAATGGTACATGATAATGGGCCTTACTACACACTTGGTTTTGACACTCCCGAGGGATATTCTTTGGGAATTCAGAATTATTTTACAAAACATAATGACATATTTAGATAGATAATGACTATTAATGACCTAGGAGAATCCTAATATGGTATAGATTAAAAAATAGGTTTCATGATTTAGAAACCCTATAAGTAATTTTTCCTGATTATGTAGTTTTTTACTATGATTAGTGTTTATCACACTGTGTTTTTTGTTTTAGTAAATGGATAGAACCCAAAGGAATCGTGTTAACGAGGAATGAAATGTAAAATACAATGATTATCCTCATGAGAAACCAAATGTCATGGGAGACAAAATGAAAGAAAATGTTGTTATGCACACCCAACTTTCTTAAGCTATGAATCATGGTGAATATCCAAATAAGAAAAGGAGGGAATGTCATTCTGTTGATTCCTTAATGATGAAACACCCACCTTCTTCCAATGGTTCCATTGATACATTATTTTAGGGGAAATGAATCAGTACCATCAAATAAATATTTTCCATTCTCCATTGTTCAGAGTATGAAAATGTTAATTTTTCTATCTACCATCTGGAATGTTAAGTAGATCAATGGTGTGATGTTTTAAGGAATACGAGGTGAAAATATGAAATTGACTCCATGGATTGGGATGAGTTCAATAACATATTTTTCAATAAGTTATTTCCTCATATTATTTGTACAAATATAGAGAAGGAATTCTGAGAGTTTAAGTAGAAGGATGATGAATCTGTTGGTGCCTATGATGAAAATTTTACAAGACACTAGAGGTACTCTCCAGGTATTATCATACAACCTGAAAGTAAGGTTGACCGATTTTTTAGAGACATAAAACAATGTCTCAAAAGGGTGTTAGCCATAGTAGGCTTGAATATATATGAATATATTGTTCGATGTGATATCATGGAGGAGTTGGAGATTGGAGTTATGTATCAAAGTCTTGGTTTTGAGAAGGAAAGGAAGATAAATTTCAAAGGAAAATTTAAAGATAATGAAGATAAAATGATGGGATTTTGTAATTCTCAAATTATAGGAAGAATCATGGATAAAATTTTCTTAAGGGGATTGATAAATTTTTTATGTTTGGAAAATAGAGTCATCAAGAAATTTATTGATGTAGTGATGGTAATAAGATAGATAACAATGAGAATAGAGAGTAGGATGCATATAACAAACCGCCACACTATAGTGTTTCAATTACACAAAGTTTGGGCATTATGATAATAAATTCCATAATCCAAGGGAGAATGTGAAAGATAATTCACAACAACCTCTGAGGACAAGGGAAAAAGAAAAATCTTTTGAAATCAAAATGGATGAAGTAAATAATGATTATTATATCACACGTATCCTAACCTACTTAGTTGGGAATTTCATGTTTGATTTTGTATGAATAAGACTTAAGAAAATATTATTGTACATCCTTTCATGAAGTTTCATGTGATTACCTTCATAAACATGGATTCTGGAATAAGAAGATTAAATTTAGTATTCTATCGGTACAAGGAGGGACCCATGTTTCCAATGAGAATGTTTGGGTATAAGATAATATCTTATTTAAGGAATAAAGAGTGAATTATATTTTAGAAGGGTTATAAGGATGACTATTTACTGAACGATCCAAGTTAAACCACAGATGATGTTTTATAGATTAAAGTATTATCTCTTCATATGAGGATTTATACATATTGGATAAGATGTTCTGACCATTTTACTATGATGATAACTAAAGAAATATGGAATTACTTATCACTCTACTTATGGATCTTATGATCTGTTTATTCTTTAGGGATAAAAAATTCTTCTTCATTTTTGAAGTAAGATATAAAGTAGAAATTGGTCAAGACACAAACAAATGGCGAGGTTGTTCATATGAAATGGATTGAAATCAATTTAAATACGTCTCCTTGTAAAAATTCTTCAACTTTAGGAAAAGGGTCATGAAATAAAATGTTGTCCCATTATCATCATTTTTTATTATATCAATGAACCTTTTCAAGCCTCTTTGGTTTATGGATTTGTGATCATTAAATTTATCTCAACCATGTTCTCTATCAATATATATCCAAATTTAATAGTTAAATTTCTCTTTAATGTCTATGTTTTCACTTTTCACATATTTTCTAATATGTGTAAACCTAGTTATGAGTTACTTTGCGTAACCGTTATATTACCAACATTATTTTATTATGTAATTTTTAGGATTCAGTTTTAGGATGTGAGTTTCTTTAAAAGTAAATTTTATGTATTTTACCTTTAATGAACCAGATTAATTTTGAGTTTGAATTTCATTTTAAGGGGGTAGAATGTAACAGCTCTAGTATTTATGAAATAATTTTTTTTGAATAAATATAAATTCTTTGGTTTCTTGCATTGGATGTTACACCAAGTTATTCTTGATTTATACCCTAAAGTTAATCTTTGACTACATGAAATGCTTATAATATCTTGTGGTACACAAAAAAATATTTTTGACTTGTGTTACACACAATGATGAGTTCGTTTTATAGCATATGTTGCACACGAGACTATGTTTTATTGAACTATAATATACTATAAATATTAATATTAAAATACTATTATAGTTTCCACCATGTTGTTGGAATGAAGGTTATGAATAATATTAATTAAATTTTAAAAATATGTTTCACACATGTATTCAAGAATAATTATTTGGTGACAAATTAACTAAAAATAAAAATAAAACTCTTTTGAAAGTATTAGAAATCTTTTGCTGGAAAACTCTATTTAAGAAATTAAACACGTTTTACATTAATAAATGAATTTTAACACATTTGATAAATTATTTTAAATAAATAAATAAATAAATATTATATTAAATCAACAATTTTATGTTTAACTTATATTTTTTCCGGAAAAGAGACAAGTATAGAACCAATTTTACGTCTAAAGATTTATTTATTTTTTCTAAAAGGTAATTTTACTACTTTTTCATGGTGCACCTATTTAAATAAAATATGAAACCTTTATAAATTATATTTATAAAAATAAACTTTATTTTTGAAATGGTAATTTCAAAAATAAATTTTGGTTAATGTTTTGTTATTTTTCCAAAGAAAGTTTCATTTTTTGATGAATAATGAAAAAACATTGAATTTTAATTGAAAACTGCATTTTAACCTAATTAATTTATATATTTAAATTATATTTTAAATTAGTATTAAATATATTTAGACTAATAATAATCATATTAATACAATTTTGGTAATTGTAATTAATATCACATTTAAAATGGATATAAAACCATTTCAAACATTTGAACATTTTCACTTTAAAAACTCATTGTCCCATCACATTTATGGTATTCATTTTAAATTAATATCTTACACTTATATGTATAGAATTTATAAAACTGGATTTCATAATTGGAATTAGAATTATTTATAATGTCTATTGTGGTCAACTTATTTTTTGACTTAAAATATAAGTGCAATTAATTAATATTACTTACAATGATTAAGGTAAAAACAAGCTTACTTAATAGTTAAACTTTAACTTAAGGGAAAAATACCTAGAAAAATGTCAAAAAAGAAACTAGATGTAAATATTTCTTCCATATAATACCTTTTACAGAAAATTGACTATGATTGGAAGGATATTATGTAAGTAATACCTCTCAATAGTGTTTACCGTTTTATATTTATAAGAATGCCACTCCTCCACTATATATAGAACTCACCCCCTCACTTCTTCAAACATCCCATGACATTAAGATCTGATAAAACCTGACCAAATAATATCCAAAATAATCTAATCTCATATTATAAACCTCAATTTTTTCATAAATAAAACCAATTTAGTATTTTGGTGAAAACCAAAAGGAATTACCCAAATAAAAAGTAACATCCTTCAACAAGAACTTTTATATTATTTTTTTCTCCTCTTCCTCAATTATTCTTTTTATATTATTATATAGTAAACTCAAAATAATCAATTTACAAAGATATTTTTATTTTAACTATTCTACCAATACCTACACACACTTCCAACAATTGGGATGCACAATCATAGTTCGTGTGTGCTGCCGACTACCACCTTGGGAACCGATATCATTCATTCTTCCATTACCACCCATCAATGTTCAAAATAATGATAGAATTACTTTTTTTATATTATATATATGATATTTATGATGTATTTATACTTATTAATTTTTTATATTATACATACGTTCATGATTTCCATTTTTGGGAATACAATAACTTCGTTTGTGGATGTGTGAACTACTGCCTCCTCAAAGCGATGTGATTCATTCACACTTACCTTGAAATGTATTAAGGATGGTTTTAGTAAGTGTATAATATTTTAAAAATAATTATTATAATATATTGATAACACACACATATATATATACTTATATATCTCATTTACATTATTTCTTTCAATACGACAAGAAAACGAAAACAACGTTCTGGCGTATGTACGCTCTCCCTTCTCCTTGAACAATGTTTTTCATTTCATATTTCTATATTTTATAGAATCTTATAAATAATTATATAATAAACATATATGATATTTATTTCATTTTTTACATTCTATAAAGATTTACACCATTTTCTAAATAATATTATAAAGAATAACAAATCTATATATTTATGAAAAACAAAGAGGTTATTACCCAAAACGTAACTTTAACACGACATTGGAAATAAATGGGTAATATAAATAATAATAAAATCATATGTGGTATTATATATAATTTGTTTTATATTTAATATATGTATAATAAATTTTTATTTATTATTCATAAGGTTTTCATGAGTATAACAAGAGTGAATACATAAGGTAAGGGAATTTAATCTCACTTTTTATATTCATGAGATACATGCCATATTAACCACTCTATTTGTTATGTGGTGTATATACTACCATATTAAATGTTATATTAAGAATTTATTTTTTTTCCAGGATATTAAAATTTTCAATTTATATTATTCTTTCACGGGGATCATGATTCAAAAGTTACTCAAGTAGTAATGGATTTCTCATCTTACTTTTATTTTTGTGAGATATATGCTAAATTCACCACTTATAATTATTGTGTGGTTTGTATAATTCACTATGAATTTTTATTTAATGAATATAATTTAATTTAGGACATTAAAAGTTTAGATTTATTTTTTTCTATCACATATCTCATTATTTAAATGTTACTCAAGTTGTAAGGGGATTTCTATTCTTACTCTTATTTATTCATTACTTATGCCATCTTCAACACTCGTTTACTTTCTGTGCTGTATATAAATCCCATATATTTATTATGTTATTATTATACTTATATTTATGGGTATTTACATATCTATTTTATGATATATCTTTCCTGGGGTTTATGTTTCAAAAGTTACCAAATCTGTTGAGTTATTTTGTATCAGGTTTCCTTCTTTGAGACACGTGCCATGTTATGCACCTATATTATTCTATGAGGTATATATATACTAAAATTTGATATATTATATCATGAATATACTTATTTACATGATATTATAAGCTCATTTTAATTTATTTCTCTCATGGGGGTTATTATTTAATGTTTCCGAAGAGGTTAGAGTTTATAGCTTCAATCTCATCATTATGAGGATAGTTTACAATTATGATTCCATTGATGAAATATTGCAATCCATCTCTCAAGAAAAATAATGAAATTTCTTCTTCTATAGTCATTTCATGATATATTCATGTATTGGTAGAATTTTACACACCTTTTTTACTTAATATAATTAATAAAATGGTTTAAAGAAAACCAGAATTTATTTCCCTTCAGTTAAAAATATATTTTATTCAACAATTGTGTTTTCTAAAAATGTTTTAAAATGATATTTTATTGTCATTTTTAAGGAAATATTATTTTAAAGAATATGTCTAAAAAGTGTTTTAAATTATTTTGAAATATTTCTTTATAAGTTTTGAAGGTTATTTTCAAAGGAAACGATTTTCAGAATGGTTTATATTTTGAAAATATTTATACAAAGTGGAAAGGATATTTTCCTCATGAAATGTTTTAAATGATCCTTTCAAAATTATTTTCTATATAAGATGAAATACTATAATATAGTTTCTTATTTTTTGGGAATATAATAGAAGGAAACCATTCTTACGATTTTTTGAATGGTTTAATATGACACATTAATTATGAAACCATTTTTTCTTCCATGGGTTTTACCGTGATAAAACACTTATGAAACCTGATTATTTTCATGAGTTATTCTTTGATGAAATGATTATGAAACCTATTTTTTCATAAGTTATGATATAATGAAATGTTTACGATTCCCATTTCATTTAATAGGTTATGATATAATGAAATGTTTAAGGTACCCATTTTATTTAATAGGTTATGAAATGATGTTTATATAGCCCATATCTTTTTCTGGGTCATGATATGATGAATTTTTTATTATCTTATAGAAAAATATATATGATTTCATTATGTGAAATTTGGGATGTATATATCCCTCCAATTAATTGGGTAAATATTTATATCTCATGAGATATACATGGAGGGAATGAGGAGTGAAATCAATTTAATATGATAGGTCTAGAATGAGGAGTGAATTTAGTTCAGTAATATAGGATTGGAACAAGGAGTGAACTCAGTTCAGAAATACAAGGATAGAATATTGAGTGAAATCTGTTTAGTAATGCAAGGTTGGAACGAGGAGTAAAATCAATTCAATAATACATGTATGGAATTGGAAGTGAACATGGTCCTATAATCAAGGTTGGAATGAGGAGTGAACTTGGTGTAGAAATATAATTCTAGAACGGGATGTGACCTTGGTTCAGAAATATGGGGTTGGAATTGGGAGTGAACACAGTTCAATACGATAATTTTTCCAATATGATGGTAATGAGAGTGAATCTTGACTACTAATATAGTTTAGGGAGTGAACACATTCCACTAAGATTTCCTTGGTAGTAATCCTTAACAAATATAGAAATCATTTTATATGTTTATATGTCTTCTAGAATTCCATGTCTTATTCATATATTATGATTTCCAGTATTATTATATTGATTCCATTATGATTCATGTATTATAAAATTCCAATATTTATTCCATGACTCTTGATTGTGATATTTTTTATGAAGGGTATGATATTATAATTTTATGATCATATTCTCATACACTTATTCTCATGTTATGATTCCATATATCCCTTATTTACCCTTAATGAGCATTTGATTTCACCCATTTCCTATGTTTCATTTGTATAGGTTACGAAACAAGGTTTTAAGTAGGAGTACTAAAGGGAAATATCTTTAAGGTTGATTTATAATATCTTTCCCCAAGATAGAAGATTATGTTTCAATGTTTCCAAAGGCACTAAATTATTAGGGTCCTTGGGCATATACTTCTGTAATGTGATGAATATTCATATCAAATGATGTAATATCCATGTATGTTAAGCTTGTGTCTCTATATGGTCACTAAAATGGAATTAAACTGCTATAAAGATGTAAAGAAATCACAAAAAGGGAGATTATTTCCAACATACCATTGAAATAGGCCCCTCAAAACAATGGGGATTCATTTTAGACACAAAATACCAGGTCACATCCAACCCAAAAACATACCATATAAAATTAATCCATTTATGGGATACCATTTCACCCATCTTATACATGTGTACAATTTCAACAAATCATATGTGTCGTAATAATAGTTTCCATAACAACCATCTAGATGTGAACCCTATCCATCAGGCCGGGGGATATTTATCACTTCTCCCACTCCTCAGGTCATCAATCCCTGAGAGTATTCATGACATATTAGTGGAAACTTTAAATAAAACCCATCCCATATGAATTGTGGATTTTTTTCTTTATCACCATCACCATGTTCATCACACAACAAGAGGGTACTTGGGAAATCAGTGGTTGTTCTTGATCAACCCCAGAATTCTGGGTTGTGGGAATTTATATATTAATTAACATTATTGGAATATAAAATCCTCAATCAAAATGACCGTATCCTCAACAACATGATCAAAGATTGCTAATTTTGTCCCTGGATAGGCCCCAAACCGTTGGGTTGGGGCATTTTCATCATTAACATCATAATGGAGAGAATCCGCCTTCTCCAGATTGGGAAGTAGATATCCGAAGTTGGTATCCCATACAGTCCACATGCCACAAGATAAAAATTTTATATTTGGGGACCATTTGGAAAACAAGATCGGAAACTCCCTTAAGGTCATCACTCATAGGATAAGATGGGTGGAACGTACAATGATGGCAATAAAACCCATAGGATGCATAAGACAAAATGGTCTAATATGGATAGAGGATGGAGAAATAACCCTAATGCAAGGAGTAAAAAATATACCTATTTTGGTGAGAGTAATGGGATAACTACCATTCCCCAATACACCTCAGTGAATTTCATCCCAAGCAACATAATTGATGATTTGAATCAGGAAGCAAATGCAGAGGGATACAATATATAAAACATACCCAAAGAGGAGGGTGATCTAGATGCACCAACCAAGGCTGTGTGAACGTGGAAACAAAGGAGAAACCTAACCATATAACCCTTGAATAATGAGCTTCCACCTATATGGTAGAAAAATTCCAAGGATGATGGGAATGGTGTATCTACATCTCAATCCCAACCTAAGTTAGCCGAAATTCCTTCCATGGAGGAACTAATAGCGCAATATGAGAATGGGATTCAAAATCTCAGATGAAAAAATGAGGATATACTTAAGTGAAAAATTACCATTGGTATTGTCTTTAGATATATATGAATATACCTCCTCCATAACACTAGGAAAGAGATAATCCTTATGAAATATTTGAATATGAGAATCAGGTTGACTCCCGATCTAGGTATCCAATTTATATAAATGTGGAAGTTAAAGATGATTAGGACTTTCCTAAACAACAATGAAAACATCTCCCTCTATATAGAAATTATTTAGTTCTTGCATGTAACAAGAATATAACAACCCAATATTAACATAGAAAGACATTACATCAGTTTTTTTGAATACATAAACCTTTAGAAAAAGAGAAAAATAATATTATATTAGTTAATACCTTTATAAACTTGGAAAAAAATATTCTAAATCAGTGAAATATCTTCATTTTTTCCCACAATGATCTTCCCCTTAGTAATACTACTTAAAAACATTCCTTTATAAACTAGGTAAGGTAAACATAAGAAATTGGTGATCTAAAATGCTCAGTAAGGGTAAAAAAAGATATACACAAAAATAGCATGAGAATAAGGGTATGAGAAGTTGATCATAACAATAGAGGATCATACCCTACATATCAATGATCATAATCATGAGACATTGGATAAAGATATTTGCAATTCATAAGACATGAATAATGAGAAAATAAAGAATATAATCCATGATATCACAATATATAAATAGGATATGGAATTTCTGGTAGACACATAAGCATGTAATGTTATTTCTATAGTAACCAAGGAATCACTGAAAAGGCCATATTAGTAGTATGAGTTCACTCCAAATACCATCTTGGTAGTCATGGATTACTCCCATGGCCATCTTAGTAGTCAAGGATCACTCTCAAGACCATCTTAGTCTATCTCCAGAGACATAAATCAATACCCAATGCATTAGAATGAGATATAGGCCACACCTATCACATAATGAAGAGCATATATATGTGTTACACAAGAACATAAATTATTCATCATATCAGAACCCATGGAATGAAATGGGTTTCATAAACACCATTCAATCATAACATAAACAATGGAAAATAAATGGGTTTCATTAATATCATTCCATCATAAACATAATCCATTCTTAGAAAGAATAAGGAAACATTGAAGAATACCCCCTGTAAAACATATGTAACAAAAAATTACATTATATTATATATAAAATAATTTTGATAGATAACATGAAAATAAGTAATTAGGTAAATATCCTTTAATCTTTAAACAAAAAATTTTAAGTCATACAACATTTATCAAACAATTTTCATTAAAAATAATCTTAAAATCATATATAGGGAGGTTTGAAAATGATTTTCAACATCCTTGAAATAATTTAACATAAAAATTCTAAAACAATAATTTTTTTAAAAATGAAAACATTTTTTGGAAACTTGTACATGGATAATAAATATTTCTTAATGGGGAAATAAAACAAAACAATCTCAAATATTGAAGTGTTAGAGAAGTAAATAATCATTACTTTATAATCTATATAATTGTATGAACATGAAATAAATAAAATTGTAAGGATATTAAATACCATAATATTATGGTTAAGACTCATAAAAGGCGTTCATGTGTAGTATATACACCACATAGAAGAAACAAGTAGTGTACAAGACATGTGTCTCATATAAATAATGTTGAAACAAAAATCCCTTAACTACTTTAGTAACATTAGAATAGTGAACCCCATAAAATAATAGCATAAATTAAATATTTTTAATATCATTAGATAAATGAAATTAATGATATAAAATGTCATATTTCAGTATATAAAATAAAAAAATATGCGAGAGGTGAATACCACATGTAACATAATGAAATAAAAAGTGAGATGAAATTCCCTTACCTCAAGTATTGAATTATTTAGTACACCCAAAAAACCCTTTTATAATAAATGTAAGTTTATTATAAATCTACAACATAATAATATTCAATAATATCATACCATATATTATTCTATTATGTTCTTTTATTACTCGCTTATTAACTCGTCCATGTTAAAGTTACGATTTGAGTAATAATCTATTTTTTATCGTACATGTTTTGACTTTTTATCCTTGGTATTATTATATATATCATGATTCAATTACTTAGGAAAGTTAAAAAATTATTTATATATCATATATATTCATTATATATATATATATATATAAGACAGATATATGAAACAGAATACACTGTTCATGGAGACGTTATGCCCCACATATGCATGAACACTATTTCAATTTTATTGTTTCATTGAAAGAATGTATGTAAATAAAATATAAGTATATATATATAATATAATTAAAGTAGCATTATTATTTTGTATTTATTCATTATATACATTTTTATAATCATTTTTTAATGGTTAACATGGAAGATGAATCTCATCGTGTCATGGAGACGGTAGGCTGTACACACGCACGAGCAGAAATATAATAACCTTAATGGTAAAAAGGTAAGGAATTGGATTATATATTAATTATAAAGAATAAATATTAAGTCATATTTATTATTTATATCCATTAAATCCATCATTATACCCATCCAAAAAAAGTGGTGATGAAAAACAGATTACACTACGGTGTGGAGACTCTAGGCCATATCTACGCACGCGTGGTGATTTTTTTGTAGGATGGATAAAAGGTGGAATGTGGTTGTTCAATAATCATAATAAAATCTAAGAATGTAGTTCATACTATATTTATTACATTATAATGGAAATAACACATGAAGATGGAGTATGATAAGAAATGAACTTGAATGAGTTGATAAAACAATTATATTTTCTTCAGTGGACTTCCTTGAGATTTCTTCATAGGGACAATGCGGTTGGTATTTTTGGAATAAAATGACCTCCATAACTTGGATAAGAATGTTTTTAGGAGAAAATTTAAGGTTCTATAAGGCTCAATGTGGTGTGAGGAAGTGAGGGAGGAGGTTCCTTTTTATAAGAGAGGGGAGGGTCACTCTTGGAACCTCTCAAAATATTAAATTAAAATAAATTAATTTTCGATTATAAATACCTATAAAGTTATTTATTTATAAGATAAGATAAGTATGAGTATAAATCATATCAAAAAATAATTTTTATATATTTTAAGGTCACAAAATTAACCCTATCTTTTGGATTTAACCCTTTGTTACACCCTTTAACTTTTACCACCACAACTTGGCCTTTTAGTCTTTAAGGTTAATATAGTTACTATAAAAGGAAAACCAAATCCAAAATAGATCATTGATGAATATTTTAATCTTATTATATTTATTTGGATTAGTTATATATTTTTACTAATTTTATCACATTTAATAAAATATTATTTATTTTAAAGTATTGTCTATGTCAATTTTGATACTATTCATTATTTGTCTTTTGAAAAATATCATATTCAAAATATATATTCCAACCAACACTTCTAATATCTCACTAATATTTCAATGGTATATATAAAATTATTTTTCATCATTAATTATGTAAAATTATATTTAATTTAATATTTTTAATTTCATTTATTTAATATTTCCATTAATTAAACAATTATTGCATCATCATTATAGAGGCCTTTAATTAAATTACATATTATTAAAAAGTAAAAAATAAATTATAATGATGAACATAAATTTATTATATTTCAAATGACTATTTATAGTTGAATTTATATTCTGTATAACGCTAAATTAAAAATGATTTACTTATTAAACATATGAGTATGACAATTTTAACTTATCTTAAAAAAATATAATAAATTTTTTGTTCTTACCCAAGAGGATTAAAAAGGTTATAATTTCATCATAATGTTGAATTTTATTTAAAAACACTCCTCCAATTAAATTGGGAAAAGTTTTCAGGTAATTTTATAATATTATACTGTTGTTTTTACATTTAATTACTCGATTTTCCCTTAACCATGGTAAATAAAACATATACTAAAGTAACTATTAATAATATCCAAAAAATTAATTTTATCTTATTAAACTCTAAATATCATACTTATTACAAATATTTATGTCTTTTTTTCAAAATTAAATTAACAGAAATGGGGAAACTATGTTTAATGCTAATCCCATATAAGTGGTGTGGAAGCAGGATTTTAAAGTAAAAATGCTCAAAAGATCACAAACATTTTAAATAAAATTTCAATGTAAAATTAATTATAATGAACAAAAGTGGATTAAGTGAAAAAATATATATAATTATACTTTTAAACCAATCAAATATATAATTTAACACTAATAATTATTTAATCAAAATGTAGTTTTTAACTAAAATACAATACTTTTTTCACTATTAATTAAAACATGAAACTTATCCAACAAATAAAAAATATTCAACAAAATTAAATTTTTAAATCCATATTTAAAATAAGAATATTTTTTTAAAATAAAAATTTGAAAAGAATCCAACATTAGATTTAAAATAGGTCCTCTATTAAAAGGCAGTAATATTACCCTTTTTAAAAAATATAGGGTTTTATGCAAACAATTTGGTTTGTTCTTATATCATGAATATCAAATATATTGGATAAATATAATCTTTTTCTGATTAAATATATAAAATATATATTTCATTAAAATAATTCAATAACTTTAATTAATTTTATTTATTAAGAAAACACTACTTTGGGAGCATAAAAATAAGACTATTCACTTTAGAATCAATTGGTATATATTTTCATTTCTAATTAACTGGTAATGAATGAATGCATATTATAAAAATTATATTTTAATAAGTTAGTAAATATTATTCATGACCTATAATTTAATGGATAGTTTATATCTTATTATATTAAATAACAATATTTTAATAATATACTATTGTTTGGTAAAACTCAGTCTTGCGTGTAATGAACGTTGTCAAAAGAATTTGAAGTTTTGTGTAAAAAAATCTAGACATAGTGTTTCATATAGAAAAGTATAATCTAGGTGTTCTATGTAGCATAATCTTGACTTGTTTTTGCATATAATTCGAGCCAAACATAGTGTTTCATATAGAAAAATATAACTTAGGTGTTCTATGTAGCATAATCTTGACTTGGTTTTGCATATAATTAGAGCCAAACATAGTGTTTTTCATATAACAAAAGCTATATTTTGTATTATGTGGAAAGAAAAATTTCAAAAATATTAATTTAATTTGAACAAATATTTCACAAAATCTCAAGGTGTTACATTATAACCCCCCTTCAAATTAATTTATACCTCCAAATTCTTATGGGTTATCAGAGGTTTAACAATTGAAAATTCCTTTTATAGAAACCCACATTATAAAAATGAATACTCAAACATCCTTTAAAAAAAGAAAGATGAAAACATAACAGTTACCCAAAGTAACTCATAATTTGGTTTCCACATAGAAGAACATGTGTGGAAAGTGAAAAATGGAAATATAATAGAAATATAACCATCATGTTCTGATGTATAGTGATATAGAACATGGTTAGGTTAAAGTGAACCGTTAAATTCATAACCAAAATAGGCTTAAAAAATGTCATTGATATCATAAAAAATGATGATTACAGGGGAAAACATTTATTTTGAGATCCTTTCCTAAATTTTAAGAATTTAAACAAGGATATATAATTACCTAATTTTAGTATAATCTCATCCTAGTTTCTAAAGGTTGAATAAACCTTTTCTCTAATACCAACTATAATGACCCGTGATTTTCATACATAGACATTACATCACTTTTTCAAAATACCTAAAACATTACAAAAATAGGCACCCAACGATCATGTTAGTTTAGTTCCTTTGAAAACCTAAAACAATATTCTAACTCAGTGAAATGTATTCAATTATTTCCAAAAATATCTTCCCCCCTTAGTAATTCTACTAAAAGAACTCCCTTCATAACCCAGGGAAGAGAAACATAAGAAAGGGGTGAGATATAATGCTCAGTAAGGGAAAACAAAAGAGATACATAATAATAACTTGAGAATAAGGGTATGATAAGATTATTATAAAAATATAATATCATACCCTTCATATCTAAGATCAAAATCATGAGACATGGCATAAATACATTGGTAGTTCATAATACATGAATCATAAGGAAATAAAGAACACAAGCGATGAAAGCACAACATAAAAATAATTCATAGAATTTGTGGCAGACATATAAGCATATAATATGATTTCTATAGTACTCAAGGCATAGCTTCAAAGTACATCTTGGTAGTATGAGTTCACTTCACATACCATCTGGGTAGTCATGGTTTACTCCCATGGTTATATTGGTAGTAAAGGATCACCCTCAAGACCATCTTAGTCTATCTCATGAGATTTAAATCGTTACCTATTGCATTAGAGGGAGATATATGTATCACACATCACATATTGAAAAACATAAATATATATTCTATAATAACATACATCATTCATGAAATCAGAACCCATGAAAATAAATGGGTTTCATAAACATCATACAATCATAACAAAAAACATTAAAAATAAATGGGTTTTATTAATATAATCCAATCATAAAGATAAACCATTATAAAAAAGAAAAAGAATGGTTGAATTGAATCATACCCCTATTAAAACAAAAGTAACATAAAATAATATTATCATAGATAGAAAATTATTTTGATAGATCACTTGAAAATAATTTTTTTGGAAAATAACCTTTCTTCTTTGAAAAACACTTTTTAAATCATAAAACATTTATCAAACCCTTTTCTTTGAAAATACCATTAAAAATTTGTAAATGAATATTTAAAAACCATTTTATTCATATTTTAAATAATTTCCAATAAAAATAGTTAAAAGATAACTTAAATCCATTTTTTTATAAAACATGTACCTGGATGATAAATATTCCTCAACGAAGAATTAAATTGAAACAATCTCAAATATTGAAGAGATTGTGAAGTCAATTCTCATCACTTTATAATCAACAGAATCATATTACCATGAAAGAATGAAAATTATTAGGATATGAAAATTCTATAACCTTAATTTTAAGACTCATAAAATATGTTCATGGGAATTATATAAACCATGCAAAAGAAACAAGTAGTGTATAAGACATGTGTCTCACAAAAATAATGGTGAGACAAAAATACCCTTACCACTTGAGTAAATTTACAACCGTGAAGCCCATAAAAGAATAACTTAAATTAAAGATTTTAATATCTTTATATAAATTAATTTAATGATATAAAAAGTCATTGGTCATTATGTACACCACACAAAATAAGTGAGTTGTGAATATGGTATGTAACTCACAGAAATTAAAAGTGAGATGAAATTCGGTTACCTTAAGTCTTGACTTCTTTAGTACATGTTAAAACCTCTTGTGTAATAAATATAAGTTTCTTATACATATAACATGGAATAATATTCAATTATATCATACCATATATGATTCTATTTTGTTATTTTATTAACCACTTATTAACTCATCCTTGTTAAAATTACGTTTTAGGTAATAATTGATTTGTTTATCGTATGTGTTTTGGATTTTTATTCATGGTATTATTACTTAGATAATGATTTAATTAATTATGCAAGGTTAAAAATAATTTATATATCACATATAAGTAATATATATATATATATATAATATAGATATATTGAATAGAATACACTGTTTATAAAGACGGTAGGCCGTACGTACGCATGCTCGTTGTTTCCATTTTATTATCGCATCGAAAGAAATTATGTAAAAGAAATATATTAATATATGAATATAATATCATTAATGTATTATTATTATTTTATATTTATTACTTATATAAATTTTTATAATCATTCTTGAATGGTTAATGTGGAAGATTAATCTCATCACGTTGTGGAGACGGTTGGCTGTATGTACGTACGAGCAACGATATCATTCCCTTAATGGTAAAATTATCAGGAATTAGATAGTATACTATTTATAAAGAATAAATATAATATCATATTTAATATTTATATCCATAATATACATAATTATACCCATCCAAATAATGTGGTGATGAAAAACATATTACACCACGCCGTGGAGATGGTAGGCTGTACATATGCACATGTGGTGATTTAATTTTTCATTGTATCGATAAATGGAGGAATATGATTTCTACATAATCATAATAACATCTCATAATATATATGACACTGAATTTATTACTTTATAATGGAAATAACACATGAATAAGGAATAGATGAAGAAATGAACTTGAATGAGTTGATAAAACAATTACCTCTTCTTCTATGGGATTTCTTTAGATATATTCTTAGGGACTCTATGGTTGGAATTTTTGGAGAATCAGGTGCCTCAGAAATTGTATAAGAATTTTTGTAGGAGAAATGAGTATGGTTTATTCAATATAGAAGGCTCAAAGTGGTTTGAGAAAGCGAGGGAGGAGGTGTATTTTTATAAGAGAGGAAGGAGAACTCTTGAAAATGCTCAAAATATTAAATTAATATAAGTTAAATTTAGATTTTAATTACCTACAATGTAATTTATTTAGAATATAATATGATTATTTGTATAAATAATCTCATAAAAGTATTTTTATACATGTTTTGGTCATAATTGAAACTTTATCATTTGGCTTTAACCTATAGTTATACCCTTTAACTTTTACAAGGGCAACTTGGTTTTTTAGTCTTTAGTGTTTATATAGTTACTATAAAATTCAAAAAAAACTAATGGATAATTAATTAAATTTATAACATTATTATAATTATTTGGATAAATTCTTTATTTCTATGAATTTTATATCGCTTAATTAAATATTATTTACTTTAAAGCATCATTTACGTCAATTTTCATACAATTCATTAATTGTCTATTAAAAAAATATCATATTAATATGATAATTTCGAAATAATACTTTTAATATCTCACTAACACGTCAATGTTATATATAAAATTCGTTAATGTCATTAATTATGTTAATTTATATTTATTTTAATATTTTTAATATCATTTATTTGATATTTTCATTAATTAAACAATTATTGCATCATCATTATAGAATCCTTTAATTAAATTATTTTTTTATAGAAAAATTAAAAATAAATTATAATGATGAATATGAATTTATTAAATTTGAAATTACTATTTATAGTCAAATTTATCTTCAGTATAAGTCTATATTAAAAATGATATATTTATTAAACATATGAGTATCACATTTTTAACTATCTTTAAATAAAATATAATAAATGTCATATTCTTACCCAAGTTGATTAAAAAGGTAATAATTTAAGCATAAGGTTGATTTTTATAGTAATTAGATCATCTATTGAAATTGATATAAGTGTTAGGATAGTGTTTTAATATTATAATATATTTTTTACCTTTAATTACCTGATTTACCCTTTACTGTGGTAAATAAATAATTACTAAAGTTAGTATTCATCATATCCAAAAATTCAGTTGATACAATTAGACTCTAAATATAATACATATTACAACCATTTATGTCTGTTTTTAGAAATTCAATTCACTGAAATGAGAAAATTAAGTTTAACAATATTCACACAAACATTGTTAGGAAGAGAGCTCTTAAATTAGAAATGTATAGAAGTTCACAATGTTTTTATTAAAAATTTCATTTAGAAATTTAATAAAATGACCTAAATTGTTTTAAATGACAAAAAATTAATCTAAGTTTACTTTAAAACCAATCACTTATATAATTTGACAAAAAAAATTATTTAAATATAAAGGTCGTTTTTAATTAAAATAAAATATTTTTGTCTATTCTCCAAAACATGAAACTTATTAGAAAAATAATTAAAATTCAACCAAAGTAAATTTTTATATACCATTTTAAAATATAATGTTGATTTTTTATATAAAAATTATAAAATTCACTAAAATAATATTTAAAATGGGATTTCCATTAAAAGGCTATAAGATTACCCTTTTAAAAAATATAGGGTTTTAGGTTTAAAATTGAGGTTATTCTTATCTTATGCCTATAAAATCTATTATATTAATATAAAAAATATTTTGTTGAAAATATAAGATATATATTTCATTAATATAATTTAATAATTATAATTAATTTAGTTTATTAAGACAAAAATACTTTGGGATCATAAAAATTAAACTATTTACTTTATAATCATTTGGTATATATTTTCATTTACAATTAATTAGTAACCAATGAATTCATATCAAAAAACATATATTTTCATAAGTTAGTTAATTATATCCATTCCCACTAATTTAATTTCTAGGTTATATCTTAATATTTTAAATAATAATATTTTAATAATATACTATTGTTAGGTAAAACTATGTCTGGGGTGTAATTAATGCTTTCAAAATAACTTAGTGTTGTGTGTAACACAAGCCTAAAATATTTTTGCATATACCAAAATCTAATCCAAGTGTTTCATATAGCGTAATCTTGACTTGGTGTTTCATATAACACAATCCAAACATAGGGTTTTTCATATAACAAAATCTATATTCAGTATTTTGTGAATTGAAAAATATCAAAAGGATTAAATTAATTCCAAAAAACATTTCACATAATCTCAAGGTGTTACAGAGAATCAGTAGGATATGAAAATGTGGCCACATCATTAATCCCTCCCCACTCCTTGTAGATATGATACAGCCCATGCAGTAGTGCTGTCAGAACTGCTCAATGTCATTGAGTCCCTAGCCGCTCAAATGGAAGCCATGGAAGGGAGACACACACCTGTGTAGCATGAGAAAAAACCGTAACTCAAATGGGAGGATGAAACACTTCCCCCACCCAATTTTTATAGTCCTAAATTTCCAACCATTGACGGCATGGGAGATCTGGAATAATATCTCACACATCTTCAAGTCCCAAAGTGGTCCAATGATGGGCTCTTAAGATCAGAAGGAAGCGACAAAGATGATATATATTGTTCAAACTCAAATAGGAACAATTTTATTGTATAATAGACTTCCAGTAGGATCCATTTCAGTATTGGAATCCATTCATTATAATTTTCTTTACTAGTCCAACTCTATTCTAAGGAAAATGATAATGTTTGACTTCAAAAACTACTACCAATAAAACATGAGAGGGTTTATGACTTCATCACTAGGTGTAAAGGGTTAACCTCTTCTGTTCTCTCATAAGAGAAGTTTCTATAACTCTGTGCTAAAAATATTTGGGAATAGTTTTAAACAACTCTGATTCAAATAAATTGTCTAGGTGGATTCCATGAGTTTGTAGAAATGGAACAACACTTAAAAGATTCCATTATTCAAACCCAAGATAAATCTCAGACCTTTCCCTCAGCATAGGGGAAAGTATGGGTAAGGAATAGATCACTGTTGTTAACCTTTAAATAGTAGAAGTGATCATTGAAGCATCTAGGTAGGCCCCTAATCACCCGACACCTTCCATTGAGCGGCCACAACAACATAATCCCTCTTTGCGAGAAGAAGAAGGGGATCAATGTCACCCTATATTTGAGTAATGGATGAACAAAAAATACTCTTTCAGAAATGATAAGATCCTAGGTTATTTTTGTTTGTTCTAGAAGGACCCTTGGTACCCTAAGAGGGGGGGGGGGAATCATGGTATTGATATTCTTTCCAAACTTATTCCTGCCTCACTGGATCGTGAACTATTTATCACAAAGTTCAATTCTTTTAATCTTTAATGTTAATGTTGATCATATCCTTTCCAATTTTATTTGATGATAATGAACTAAATGTAAATAAAAAAATAATTCACAAGTACATAATTATTTTTACTTGGTTCACCCTCACTGGGCTACATCCTAGGAGAATACGACTGAAATGTTCTGATTGTAAAAAATCACTAAAGATCACTACCAATAATGATGTTTAGGGTAGATCACTTATATGACCATGCTCAGTTATTTTATAAGATTTAGATTATGTTCACTTCATTCCCAAGGTTAACTCCCTACATCTCTTTCTATGGCTCACTGCTAGTGGAAAGCATCACCATCTTCCTCTTCCTTTGCTCAGTACTCTTGGAAGGTATCCACTCACAATTTATGGATTTTTAGGTCCCTTCATTTTCATTAGTTTACACATACATAGTTGTAGATGGATTCTTTGTTGATGTTCTATTTGTACCCATATATGAAATCCACGTTTTCAGTTGGTTTGCAGAAATTACTTTTGTAAATTCTTGAATCTTCTGTGAACTACCCTTCTTCCTTCAAAAATCAACTTGCACTTCATGGGGAATGTTTTTAGTGGACCAATTCCTCCTCCAAGGACCGTCCCTACTTTGCAGAACTCCTCAACTTCTACAGACTGTTGATGCTTAGCAGGCCACCACAAATTTTTGGACCCTTTTCATTGTGGGCTATAGTTCCCCACCAAATTTATTCCATGGACTTCCCACTAACCAATTTTCCTTTTTCAAAATACACCTCACGAACCTATTCTCTTTCAAAGAATTCCCCTTAGAAAAATCTTTAAGACTTCACCAAAATCATCCCAAAGTAAATATGTTTTCAAATTGAAATCATGAATAGTAATTATGGGATTAGCGGTCCTAATATAGGTGAAATGATTCACAAAATCTGCTAATCTATTTTACTCAAATATTTGATGTGGAATAACCTTCACCACAGACAACTATTTTATGTAGTCTGCATAGAACTTTGATCCTCTACAGTGGATGATCTTTTTCACGAATGAAATCCTTTTTATCTTTTTAAGTCACCACCTCATTTCCACAAATGATGAGTTATCTCAAAAATTGCAATACTTTCATGGACTCCAAGCCTCCCACAAAATTTTTACCATTCACATTCTACATAGCATACACCATGCTCCACATAGTGCTACTTTATAGAAATCCTTCTTTTGATTATTTTCATCACCATTATACATAAATCATTTTTGTTCCATGAACTATGTTTCATGGTCTGCAAATAATGCTTTGGAGACCCCTTTTTATAAAAAATTCATTTAAAAATATTTAATTCACTATTTTGAGGCCCAAAAATTTGGAAAACGCTGGGAAACATCACCACCTTAAAAACATGCTTCAAAAAACACTAATCACACTCATTCACTATCATCTGGATTTTTCAACAAACACAATCACTCAAAAACAACAAGATAATTCCTTGAGGGGTTTTCCCGACAATATCCCCCTTTGGGTTTGTTGAAAACTCTTCACATATTGATACCTCACCGAATCTTATTCAATATTATATCATCATTACCTTCTTGTGATGATGATAGTGATCAAGGGTTTACTTAAACAATACTCTAAGCCCAAATGAGCTATGATCATTATGAGAAATAAGAGTATAATGAAAATTTCATCATTGAATCACTTCGTTCCAATCCAAAACCACTCTTATTTGTTCATCACAAACCTCAGCTGTCATGATATATAATATTTTATTGATCACTTCTAGAATTGAAAGATTTAATGCTCCCCTTATCTGACTTTAACCCCTTTCAAATTCTCTCCATGTTCTAATTATAACATTTTCTACCATTTTATATCTATAATTTATCCCCCTTTGTAAAAGAACCTCATGACCATTCCATTTAGGTCTGAAACAGGGTAAATAACAAATATTAAAACATAAGGGTAAAACAAACCATACCTCAGAGAGAGGGGATCCCACATCGACACTTTTTTAAATGAGGGGATTCTACTGGACTCCTAGAGCTAGTTTATGTCTTTCAAATGATTATTTGGGTAAGGCCTTTTAAAAAATGTCCACAACTTATATTTTTGTAGGCACATTATCCAACTTCAAAATCCCTTGAACCACATTATCCTTATTAAAATGATACTTTATTTCAATGTTCTCTGTCCCTGAGTGATGGGATAGATTTTTGATAAGATTTATTAAACCCGAATTATTGCAATTTATTCTGATTAAAGAATTCAATTCCACTCTCATATCCTCAAGCTACTGCTTCATCCACAATATTTGCATGCACGCTTGAGTAGCCTCAATATATTAATATTCTGTGGTTCTTAATGAAATGCATTCTTGTTTCTTGTTTATCCAAGAAATATAGAATCCTCCAATAAAGAATTCACCACCTGATGTTGATTTTCTATCATATTACGACCCATCTAAATTTGCATATGTTTATCTGAATAACTCTTGCAGAGACTTTTCATTATACATCAATCTGAAATCCACCATGACCATGATATATCAAAGTATAATTTTCACTAAAATAATGATTATTTCCTTAATATTACTCTGATATATTGCTTTTGGAATGTGGAAAAAATAATACCAGGTCTCCTCAGAGTCATGTATAGCACACTACCAATTATTGGCCTATATCCTTTAATGTTTACTTCCCTGCCTTCATCATCACTTTATAGTTTCATCTGGGTAGCTATAGAATTAGTCATCTTCATAGAATTATCCATTTTAAATCTTCTTGAAACCTCCTTGGAATATTTTTAATGATAAATGAATATACCATTCTTTCCTCATATCACCTATAAACAAAATAAAAATGTTACTTCCCCGATCATCGATATTTCTAATTCACTTATATTGATTTCGGTAAATTTCCTGCACTATTATTTATCTTATCCACCAAGGATTATTTCACAGACATATACAAACACTATCATCCTTTGATTACTATCATGGTTGACATATAGATTGTAATAAAATCCACCACATCAAAAAAATAAGGTTCTTCATAAACTGATCGAGCTTTGAATACTATGCTCTTAGTGCTTTCTTCAAAAAATATAAATCTTTCTTCAGTCGAAAAACTATATTATCATCTTTATGACTGATAAAACCATCCTTCTGTTCAATGATAAATTCTTCTTCCAAAACATCATCCTTGTATTCTCATCTTTGCACACTAGATGTTCTTTGTTTCTAATTACTACATTATCTTAATTAATTTTGTTTTGAAAGACCAATTTAGACTCAATGGAATTCTTATCAATTAACCTTGAGAAAACCTACCATGTCTAATTCTTATCAATTTGGACAATCTTCTTATTCATATCATGGACCCAGTTTTCATCTCTAGTGGATTTATCAAAACATTTAGGCTTTTCTTTAGTTAGAAACAATGCTTGATATAGAGTTGTCATTCTATTTGTCTGCACTGGAACTAACTGATCAAAAATGATGTTCTTCCTATCTATTTTACCTTGGAACTTTATCTTTTCATGCTAATATAGAATTGAACTCTTTAAATTAATCATCAGTATCTTCTTTTGGTGGTAAATTAAAACCTAAACTAAGTCATGATACTAATTGTTCTGTATTTAATGAAACTTGGAACCAATAGGTCATCCATGTATGGATTTTAATTCTCATCAGTTTCAAATAAGACTCTTCATTATATCATATCCTTTTTCATAGAACACTAAATTTATATTCTTCTATTCACATGTATCTTTATTCAACTTATGTACTCATTCACCTTCAACACACACACACAATGAATTGTATCTCCCCCTCAGTTCTGTATAACATCTAGTAGATATTAGAAAAATTGGATTCATGGGTAGAGGGGTACCTCTTGAATCCTCAAGAAGAGGATATTGGTAAATCCTAATGGATCAACCCATTGAGACTTTCTTAAAAAGAACTATATTGTTTTTTTTCTTGTTCAAATTGCCCATCCAACATCAATAGTTCTGGCCATATGACTACACATTCTTTACCCACATGCTGAGTCTTCTTATGATATTTAGATTTTATAGGCTTAGACTTTTTCATAATTTGGGGTTTATACTCACCTGTATAAGTTTTTTTCTTTAATTATCCACTAATATTCCATTTTTCATGACTCTTTATTTAAGTATGAATATCTTAACTAGTCATATTCTCTGGATTCTTCCTCAATTGGAAGGAACTTTCTCTTTCCTTCACTTCTCACCATGTGGCATGACATGTGAATTTTTGAAGGCATTAATTATTTAATTTTCTTTAATTAGATATTCAAGTAATGAAACCATTTCTGGTTGGGGATGAGTATTCCACTGAACTTTAATTCTTCTTAATCATAACTAGAGAATCTCCTCTCCTTTTCATATATCTTTGTTTACATTCTTTCCAAGAGTGTTTTTGATAGTGTAATAGTGGAGGTGATTGATTCAGCTTTCTTTGATCTCTATGTGATTCCCCTGAGTCTGTAAATGTATTTTTTCAACATATCATATTGTAATCTAATATTGTATTTTTTTATACACTTCCATGGTTGGGGATCTCCTTCTAGGTTCCTTTTCCTTCCCTTCTTTCTTCCTGCTGAAATGGCTTTCCAAATTACCATGGTTAGAACATATAAATCATCTTACATTAAAGTCATATCTCATTTCATGATTTCCCAGTAGAGATGTTGATGTAACCAAAGTTCTTATTCCAATATTGAGCCCTTGGGATTCCTAACAGATACTCATAGTGTGTCTTTATCTTCCATAGTAATAGAATTTGACAACAGATTTCTTCTGAGAGACCCTTCTTTCTGATTTCTGAAGATGCTTCTTCTTATTCTCAAATTTATAAATATTTCTATCTTCACAACATGAAATATATTCTAACTCCTCAAAAAAATATTGAAGTATGACCATACATTCCATAGAATTAGCATATGTTGTTATTAATTCCTTTAAAATCCCTTTAAAATATGCTTCCAGTATCTACAGGATAATCCCATTTTTTGAACTATTCACAACTCTCATCCTATTATGAATGGGAGAGGGATAATCATATACAAAAAAAAAATTTCCAAAACAATATGGCCTTTGGGATGAGATAATCCTTTAATTTTTTTCTTCTAATGTATAATATTTTAATTTTATTTCATTATCACATACTGAAGGATAATCAAATAGTGAGTGCAAAGCATTCTTCAATTAGAGCTTTACTTTGGAATTTTATCTCCACACTTATTTTTTTGACTAACTCTATCTCTTCACTCAATTGTTGAATCTCCTGGGCCCTAGATTCAAGTTGAGCATTATGTTCTCTTATAAGAGTCTTACCAGTAGTTATATCAACTTCATGTTCTAAGGAAATCTTATATATCATGTCATATTGCTCTATTTGTTTTGGATATTTATAAGCAATAGATCCATTTTAGTAATCATTCTATTTCAATAGACTTTGGATCTTCAGAACAAGTTCAGATTACTCTATTATAAGATCATCATTTCTGGCTTCCATATTTTGAATTCCTTATGAGTTCAAACTATTTCCATTGTAATCAGTTTTGTGTTTTTCTACCTTTGTAGACATGTTTTACAATTCTTCAGCATTGGAATTAGTCTTCTCCCTCAGATCAATAGCCACATCAATAATCTTTTTATTTAATACTCAGAGCTTATTGACCTAAATATCTTGCAGCTGGATTTTGATATCCTTATATTTAATTTCATCATATAATTATTCATCAAATTAATTTATAACATGGAAAGATTCTAATTTTGGCCTTATTGCAATTTATTCTTCATCAGTATTACCAATATAACTTGGAATATTAGGTTCATCACTAATTCCTTAAGTATCATTAAAGGAGTGTATAATTTCATTGTCTGAATCGGCAAAATAATTCATCAGTACACTCTTTATTTCCATTAAATAAATCAAATTATTTTCATACACACTTCCACATTGAGGAATAAAACTAGACTTATTCTTCTTCATTGAAGTTCTAACCTTTTCCATGGCGTTCTAAGATAAGAAAAAAAAATAGAAACTTTAATATCAAAAATCCAAAAAAACAATGAATATAAAATATATTTGATAAATAAACCAATTCTCCGATACAATGTTTTTAGTTCTAAAGGGGCCTAGGTACCCTGAGGGGGGGGGGGGGGTGAATCACGGTATGTAAATTCTTTTCAAACTTCTTCCTACACCACTGGATATTGAATTCTTTATTATAAGGGTCACTTATTATTCTATTTAATGATAATTTTTATCATATCCTTTCCAATTTTATCAGATTATGATGCATTGAAAGTAAATTAATAAAGCATGAACAAGGACACATATATTTTTACTTAGTCCACCCTCACTGGGCTTCATCCAAGGAGAATACAATGACAATGTGATGATTGTACCAAATTCACCAATTATCACTAATAATAATGATATTTGGGCTAGATACTTTTATTCCTAGGTTCATTACCATTATATGATTTAGGGTCTTCTCACTACATTCCTTGGAGAGAATCCCTATGTATATTTCTCAAGCATACTACTAGTGGAAAGGATCACTTTCTTCCTCTTCCTTTAACCACTACTCTTAGAAGAGATCCTCTCATAGTTTATGGACTTGTAGTTCCCTTTATTTTCATGAATGAAAGAATATATAGTTATATATGGATGCTCTGTTGATGTCCTATTTTTAGTCATTGATGAAATCCTCTTTTACTCATGGTTTACCAAAATTAATTTAAATGATTCTTGAATACTATTTGTAATTCCATGCTTCACTCATGAACTAACTTTCTTTGCGTGGGGAGAGTGCTTCACATACCACTTCCTCATCTATGGACCATCCTTACTTTGCAAACCTCCTCAAATTCGATGGACTACTAATGGTTTGTGGACTGCCTCAACATTATGGACCCGTTTCTTTGTGGGAGACAGTGCCCTCCAAAATCCCCTCTATAGACTATCTCCTGTGGACCACTTCTTGTTTCACAGAATCATCATCATTAACCTATTATCCGTCTTGGAATTACCCTTCATGAACTCTTTTCATTGAAATATTCATAGAGAAGATATGTTTTCTAATGACAATCAGTCTAAGTAATTATGGGATTATAAATCCTTATATAGGTGAATAGATCTAAAAAATCTACTAATCCATTTTACTCAAATATTCGATATGGAACATCTTTCACAAAAGACTAATATGATCTGCAGTCTACATAGTTCTTTTATTCAATAGATTGACCGATATCTTCTAAGTAAAAAATCATTTGGGGATACTGAAATCATCAACACCTTTTTTAAAATGAAGATCCATACCGTGAACTTAAAGCATTTTATAGATTCCGAGCCTCTCGCCAACCATTTTTCAATCACTGTCCACATAGAATCCTCTATAGTCTTCATAGTGTTGCTGTATAAAAATCCTACCTTTACTTATATCCATCACCGTTCCATGTAAATCCTTCATGGTTCATGAACTATGTTTCACTGTCCGCAAACCATTCTTTTCAGACTCCTTTTTATAAAACAATCATTTTCTAAAATAATAAACTTCTGATTATGATTCCTAAATTTTTAGAAAACACTAGGAAACTATTCCACCATAAAAACCTACTTTGGTAAATGTTTCTGACGCTTTCACTGGGGTGCACGCGTCTGTCTCATTCGGGGATGAGAGATGCAGCTTTTTTGGTTGCCCCACATTCCCTCTTTCCAAATGCGGGCGACATCTGCTCCTTATTTAGGGATGTCTATTCCTTAATTGAAATGGGATGATGGGATGTCAGTTCCTCCTTCCATGGATTCCTCCTAAGAACTCGTCACCTAGTCTGGGTCTCCCTCATAGACTTAAGACGTTGTTCAAGAAACTCTTCCTGGTGCCATATCTTCATGGACACCAATTAATTACGCTGCTTCTGTCAGGACATTCCAAGGTGTCCGGTCAGGGAAGCAACCTTTGGTTAGAGGAGTAGTCACTCTGAGCATCACTGGTGTGTCTGGACGATGGGGATTGGTGTGTCTATCTTCTATCCCTTATTATAGGGCGTCCCGAGGGCACGGAAGCCCAAGGCATCCCACATCGAAAGCGGGGAATTGCATTCCATAGGCATGTATATGAGGTTTTCCTCAGCTTCCTATTTTTAACACAGGGTATGCCACTAGTTTAACGTTCAGTGGAGACAGATCGAGCTGATCATAACACTGACTAGAGTGGATCAGATGGAGGAACCCCCTGAAGGGAACACCTATATTGGGGCAGTCACGTGGGTGGCCTTCCGAATGCTATTAGACGGAACAATGAATGGAATGACATGATCCCACCGGGATGTGGTGTCTTGGGTAAGGATCAGGAGGGATGATGGAGCAGTTTATGGGGATGGTGAATGGGATGACACAGTCATGAGGATGACGATGGTTTTGGGATTTATCCTTGAAAAGGCTTCCTACGTATTCCCGTGTTAGGGAGTCAAATTCCACGTAGTTCATCTGATGACGGCTTACCTTCGATTGGGGTTTTCAATGGCTTACCGCTAGATGAGGTCGCAATGGATTACTGCTGCAATGAAAATAGCTTGCCACTGAATGGAGTGACACCGAGTTACCACTGAATGAAGTGACAACAACTTACAACTGAATGGAGTTCCACGGTTTAACGTCATGCGGGACGGGGGTGAACTGACGTAAAGGGGGTTAGAACCAATGGATGTTGGGCTTGAACCTCATGGAGGATTCCTACGTACCATGTCCTGGAAAGGATCAAAGACCATGTAGTTCAAGAAGGGGTGTTTGGGCGAACCGTCATGAAGATGGACCTGGGGTCCGATGGGTGTTGGTGGGCTTGAACCTCAGGGAGGCTTCCTACGTACCCTGCCTTAACATGGAACAAAGTCCTCATAGTTCATAAATGGGATCAGAACAACCGGGTGGTGGTGGGATTGAACCTCAGGGAGGCTTCCTACGTTCCATGCCTTGACATGGATCAAAGTCCACGTAGTTCAGGCGGGTGTGGGATTTACACTCTAGGTTTCCCAGGGTGTTGGTGAACCGACGTGAATGGGATCTAAACGACCAGGTGGTGGTGGGCTAGAACCTCAGGGAGGCTTCCTACACACCATGCCTTGACATGGATCAAAGTCCACATAGTTCAGGATGTGGGAATGAGGCTTACACTCTAGGATGCCCACGGTGTTGGTGAACCGACGTGAATGGGATCGGAACGACCGGGTGGTAGTGGGCTTGAACCTCAGGGAGGATTCCTACGTACCAATTAGGGACCTGGATCAAAGTCCACATAGTTTAGGTGGGAGAATATAGTTTGACGTCATGCGGGACAGGGGTGAACCTATGTGAAGGGGGTCAGAATGACCAGGTGTTGGGCTAGAACCCCGTGGAGGATTTCTACGTACAATGCCTTGACATGGATCAAAGTCCTTGTAGTTCGGGAATGGGATCGGATTGACCGGGTGGTGGTGGGATTGAACCTTAGGGAGGCTTCCCACGTACCATGCTTCGACATGGATCAAAGTTCACGTAGTTCAGGTGGGTGTGGGACTTACACTCTAGGCTGCCCAAGGTGTGGATGTCAGGGTCGGTGCTTACTCTAAGCCCACCTGAGTCATGCTCGATGTGAGAAACAAGAGGCAGTAGAGACCTGACGATCACATCGTGGAAGGTGTGTCTGTGGGATGTGGAGTGGGGATTATGTGTGGAGCGGACCAGGGAGAGAGTTATTGGGACTTACACCAGGATGGATGCCCATGGCAACAAAGCGCGGTGGGAGAGGGATTTGGTTCTGAAGAAAGGAGAAGCACCATTTCCCACCACGCCCTTCACTGGCCCTGGGGACCGAAGATGAAAGGAGGAGCAGGGATGCTGACTCTAGCAAGAAAATCTAGGGGCTTATGCCAAGGTGTCTTCCCTTTCCTCACGGACAAACTCCACTCCGATAAGTAGGATATCATCTCCTGTGAGGGGTGATCCCATCTCCGTGGAGACAAGTGGGCGTAGAGAATGTCCAAGTTGGGGGACCCTGTGTGCGAGGCATGGGGTGAGGTCACAGTTTAATGTCATGTGTTGAGGATGAGGGTGCTTGGCAGTTTAATGTCCTGCAGCTCGGACGAGGTGTATTTTTTCCGCACCCCTAGGACTTATATAACCTGTACCCCTTACTCCTAGGTGCATAGAGGGGATAGGAAAAGCCATGGGGAGGGGGTGTCACGGAGCGAACCATCGAGGGGCTCATGTTAGCATGGCTATGCGAAGAATCAATAGCCGTTAGCATGCTTATGCGAAGAAGCATGAGGAGAAGCAACACAATGGGTGGTGTCATCTAGGGGACTCTGAGATCACATCGTGTAAACCTGGAGGGTGACACGGGAGAAGTAATTTCAAAGCAGAGGGGTTCATAGGCAGGGGCCTTGTGAAGCTATGTTTCTCCGCGTGGTGGAGAGAACATGCAAAGGGTTGTACCTCGTGAAGTGGGGTGCCTTAACCTAAGTATAGGGAAGAGGAGCATATGATAGGTGCTTCGTAAAGTGGAAATGCATTCACAAAGCACTACCTCACGGAGCAAAGGTGCCTCACAAAGCAACGTTTTGTGAAGAAATGTGCTTCACGAAGTACAGATACCCTACCTTAGCATGTGGATCACGTGTACATGAAGGGTGTTTCGTGAAGAATAAACGCTCTGCGACGAACTGGGTCCCCTTGGGGATCCCCTTTCATTGCGAAAGTCCTTAGGCTTTGTGAAAGGAATCCCTCTCAGAAGAGGGGATCAATACAAGACAAGGGGGAGGAACTTCTTAGAGCAGAAGTGCCTCAAACAACTCATGGTTCGTAAATAAGAAGGATGCATCGCGATTCAGGAGATGGAAAGTCGAAAGGGCAGATTTTTTGTCCCTTGGGCTCAGGGGGAGCCCGGTATTTATAGGCAAGAGGCTACGTGAAGCGGAGATAACATAGTGTGAAGAGGGCCTTGGTTGCTTCACGGTTGGTTGTGAACTTCAAATGCAATCATAGAGCATCCCACCTCCTTCCTTCGCGGCGGTCTCACGAATGTCAAATGCTTTCGTGGAGTGGCCCACCTCCTTGCTTCGCGGTGGGCTTGAGAATGTCAAATGCGTTCGTGGAGCGGCCAACCTCATTGCTTTGCATCTAACTCGTGAATGTCAAATGCCTTTGCGGAGCGGCCCACCTCTGTGCTTCATGGAGACCACGATGCTGGGGGCCTCCGTGAAGTGGCTTTGTGAGACAGTCAATGGAGCCTTTTTTGGGCTTCTTTCTCTGTCCCGAATTTTGGTGCCAACAAATGACCCCCTCAGACTTGGAGCTGCGGAGAGGTCAAGGGTCGAAGTATGCGGGAATCACTAAAATCCTCATCCATTTTCAATGATGGACCGTGAAGAGGGCTCTTGAGGCGGTTAGGGGATACGCGCGCCGAGTACGCCATGAAGCTCAGCGCGTACTGGATGCACCACGAAGCTCCGAAGTCCGTCCCCTATAAATAGGGGGGCCTCTTTTTTCCTTTCCCTTCTTCGTGAATTTGTCCTTTTTCACTCTCGATTCACGAAGATTTGTTTACTCTGTGAGTGTTCTCTGAGAATCGAGTCTTCGTGGCGCACAACAAGTCCTCGACTCCACATTTGCACTTTGCGATCCGACGCTTGAACACCTAGGTAGAAATCTGTGAACAGTCTTCACGAAGAGACTCGCGATCTCTCTCTCTGGATGAGCTTCGCGAACCTACAAGAAAATTGTCCAAGTTCCAAACCTGAATGGCCCACCAAGAAGCTTCCTAGGGGGTGCTTGCGGATTCCACCCAGAGGGATGAGATGGCGAACAGTCTGGGGCTAAGAGAGTTGGTCCGTAGCCACTCAGACCATAGTTCACTGGTGGACCTGCTATTAGAGATCCAGAAGAACTACCCATTGTGTATGATCTTTCCTTTATATGGATTCAGGCTGAGGTATGATGTCTTCATCCCTGAAGAGAGTAGGGATGAGCTAGCTTACTGTTTTAGAATCACATCGTTCCAGCCTCGATGGTTCAGGGCAGCTGACGGTCATGCCTGGGAGGATTTTACGCCCTTCATTGCCGACTGCTTATACAACCATCTAAACAATGTCGACAGGAAGGAATTGCAGCCAGAGATGTCCCCTCCTCTGTACCAAACCATCCTCAATGCAGCGCTAGGGAACCCAAAGAAGGGGTGGTCTAAGGAATGGGACCTGCGCCAGGGCAGAAACTTCACAAATGATTGGGTATGGGCCTACTGGGTAGGCACCTCATGTGAGGAGTTCGAGGTGGATCTAAGAAGAGTGGGCATGTATGTGGAAGCTTGGGCTTCCAAATTCCACACCTACCAGCCGAAGAAGCTAATGTCGGAGCTGTTGAGCCGGTGGTCACCGAAGACCAATACCTTCCACCTACATCACGGGGAGGTCGACATCAGCTTATGTGACGTGCATCAGATCTCGGGGGTCCTGATACAGGGGGTGATGTACGATGAATTCCTCCATGCTATGGATGAGTGGGAGGATCCGGAGCAGATGCTGCGTCTGGAAATGGCATTAATGGAGCTCGTGCCAAGGGAGGATAAGGAGGCGGTGAGGGATGCCCACTTCAAACATTAGTTCAAAAAGTTTCTAAACTTTCCAGTAGACCGTTAGTTCCTAGAGAGACCCCAGACTTGCCAAAGGGGTACTGGAGTAAGGAACACTTGTACTGGAGGCTATTGTAGAATAGCCAGTGGAAGACCTGGGGGTTCAGTGTCAGCAGTGAGAAACAGCCAATAGTAAGGCTGGCGGCCTTCATCAGAACTCTCATCTGTGGTCGGATCCTACCGGTGAGGGATACCAACATGGGAGTGCGACCAAGTACATTCATAATGGAATCCACATTGGCCATAGGCGGGTGGGTCAACCTAGGGATCCCAATTCTCGTCATGTTGTATAAGATGTTGTGGCACATCAGCAAAGTAAAGAGGCCATAGAGAGTATGCAGGCCATTCAATATCCTGTACGAGTGGATAGCGATGCACATCTGGGGGATCTATGAGTATCTAAACCCCATCTTGGCTCCAGGGTCGAACTTTCACCCATCGATCCTGAATATCGTGGGGGAGATTTCAACCCAAGATGACCGCACCATCAGTTCTGAATCAGGTGTGGAGGGTGGATCAATTCAATTTCCACCTGTTTCTATTACCGACAGTGGCCTTTAATAATGACATCCGGGAGACAGAAGAGCACCAGGACTACCTTTTGGCCTTTATATGTGGGGTCTTGGTGTCTAGGGTGGACCGCGATCACCTCTGTGAGCCATACACCTCACACCGGTTTGCAAGGTAATTCTGGTGCCTGCATCAACTGACCTCGTAGGTCTACCTGTAGGTGCGTTACGAGGAGCACCCGAGTGTTATGAGGCAGATGTGGCTAATGTTGACACTAGAATATTGGAAGATGCAGAGTGAACTGCCTCCACCGACCGCCGTCCTTGGGATGATAAAGGAATACGCCCAGAGTTGAGAGGCGGCCTATCCGGGAGAGACACTGAAGCATCCAAACACTCTAGTCAGTGATGGTGAGCCTCCACAAACTTGGGTCCGAGGCCAAAAGGCAGAAAGGGAATTCCACAATGGTGGGGCTGCTGTAGTAGCGATGCCTGCACCAGTTGAGAGGGACACAGTGGTGGCGGGTCCAGCAGCGGCAGCGGACACGGTTGTCCCAGGAGAACACAGTCATCTGGAGGGGTAGCCATGGAGGGGATTCCATAGGATTTCTACTCAGGCCTCAGGGAAATGGCTGCACCATATGGACATGCCAAAGAACGCTGCCTTCCAGGAGGCCTAGGAAATCTAAGAAGTTAACCGTCAATTCCTCAGCCCATCTGAGTTATGGCAGCACCTCAACTGCCTCAGGATAGAATTACCGGGGATTGGCCCTATTAGATCCAGTTTTTCAGTATCCCAGGTAGAGGCGGAGAAATACATAGTAAATCTGGAAGAATTTATCCACTCCTGGGGTTCCCTGAGGGAGCACTTCCCTCTGCTGGAAGAATTAGACGAGTCCTTCTAGGGAGATGAGGCTGGTAGAAGGAGTCCTTTAGAGGAGGGTGAAGTCGGCGATCAGTCCTCGGATCTCGAATACTTCGCAGAGGCCCTCGAGGTAAAATCCCATGTCCCTTCCTCAGGGGTCTGCTCTTAGGTTACTCTGGATTCCTCATTAGCATATGCACTATACATGAGGACCTTGTGCACAGACCTCATTCTCTCCCCTCAGCGGGTGCCGACACAGGACCTTCGGGATCCACACCCATGGATGCATCAACTTCCATGTCTGGTGGGGCTGGGACACTCAAGGAGGCTCCATTGGAGTCTTCAGACCTACCAACCATATACTAGGGGCCACGTCATGGGGTTCCAATGAAATCAACCCAAAATCTAGACTAGGTATTTGACCTCTGTAAGTCTCCTATTCTAAATTTACCACTGCCATCCCCAGACCATGTTAACTGACATTCACATCCTCTTTTTGGCGTGTGCATTCCTTCAACTGGCTTGGGCCGCTACGGCGAAGTTGGTCAGGACTTCTTGTAGAGCCCTTCCCAGGGGCATACAAATGGTCATAGAAGTGGATATCCAGCCTGACTGAACTATAACACTCCCGATCACTGGAGGGGACGCCAGTGGGACTTCGCCTGAGGTTATTGAGGTGGGATACGATGATGAGGATCAACCAGACAGTTCAGGACCTGCAACTTCTGATCCGACACCATACGTAGACCTGAACGAGGATTTCTAGGGGGAATTCCCTTCATACAAGCGTACCAATCGTGCTGATTGGGATGAGACGACCTCTGATGAGGAGGATAGAAAAATAGTCCATCGCTGATCATGGAAGCTGATCACGCGCTTCATCAATGACACCCCCAAAGTGCTATGGTTGGATGTGATGGTTAGACTTCGCTCACGACTGTGCAAACTATGTGCTGGGGGAGTGGATGCCTAATGCCCTCACATGCTCATCCGAGATCTTATGGTGGAAAAGATTCAGGAGTACGCCTGTGTCATCAGTGCGGGATGGCAGCGGAGGAGGAAGTGGACATCAAGAGGCTCCGGGAGACCGAAAAAGAGGTTGAACAGTGGTAGGCCTAGGAATATGAGTATTCTTCCTCTCTCGATGCGCAATCAGAGCTCATCTCGCGGCTGAAATCCCAACTGGTGGAGGCCGAAGAGGGAATGAAGGCTTCCTCTAAGGAGATGGCCGTTATCCAGACCGATGTAATGCAAGCTCGGGTTGCGGCCGGTGAACTGTTCCCTCTCACTATCGTGGAGGAGCGGGAGGTAAACAGGTGGCTGCAAATCCTAGACTCCACCAGCCATAGGGTGGCGGAGCTACTACGTTCCTTTGACAAGGTCAATCTTTCCATGGGGGGAGTCGACCCCCGAGTACTGTAATGATTACAAACCCTTAAATGTAATTTCATGCTTTGATTTTTTTTAATACCATAGAATGCATGAATTCTATTGTTTACATTAGTTTATTGCATCCTTATGATGTTCGCGAGCGTCCAGCGATCATTCCCTAAGCTCATGTGGGTCAGGCCCAATGTGCGAAATAAGAGATGACCACCTTATCACCCCATCCAAATGTAGGAGTGAAAACCAAGCTTCGGGCATCCGGGGTTTGAACAACTGGTCTATATTTTCTGGAGGAAATGGGAGAGACCTGACTAGATACTGAATCTCATAGAACAACCGAATTATTGTTTTCCAAGTGTGGTCTTGTGAATGAACGGGGTAATTCCAGGGGTGCAGAAATCAATTCGAACAGATGGGAATGGGAGCTGTGAATCGCTATACCTAGGATTTAGAACATTGTGGGGGTGGCACGACAATAAATAATAACAGTTGACCACATTTGAAACACATTATTCTTATTTTATTAGCCTAGAGTGGGGATAGAATATGAGGGCCGACTACTGACCATGTTCAAAACACAGGGCCTAACTCAAAATTTCATCTGTTAGTCTTTCGAAACGTTAGCCCAGGACAATAGGTGGGCCATAGGCCGAGAATCCATACTGCTAGGGGGTTCCCGTGGGCATGAAAGAGGACGCGGTTCCAAATAAGGGGCACACAAAGTGTGGAATTTGGAGTGATGGTTTGTTCGAAAAGAACCTAACAATCTTGAAATTACGCCACCGTGGTGGAAGTACATTATATAGACGCATCAGTTTAATCTTGGATCATTCCTTCTTTTAGACAGGGCCTCTCTAGCGAGGGGGGCTGTCACTTCCCAATGACATCGTGGGGCACCCCGAACTTGGTTAGGGCAAAATTGCAGTTACATGGTTCCGCACGGGGGGTTAGGCCAGGGGGGTGGAAATGGGGAGGAATAGGATTTATGATTCCTGGGGCTGGAACTGAGGTGAAATGCCTGGGTTTCCCTACATATCCCATGAGGATGGGAATCAATCCATACGTAGTTCTGGAAGCATAATTTAATGTCATGCGGGATGATGAAAATCCTGGCTGCGTCGGTGCACATCCTACCAAAACTACTAATCCCACGTGAGTCAAGATTGATGTGTGAAACATGATGTAGTGGTGGGACAATCCTCACACAGGAAAGAACATGTTAGGGTGAAGTGATGCTCGGTCAATGTCATCCCAATGATGCTAACCCATCCATGTAGCGCACCTAGATGTGCAAAGAGGTAAAGCTGAGTATGTTGGAATTCCACTTGAGTATGAGGAAGTGGAAATGTCTGAATCATGATGCTCGAACTGTGGATCACAATGACGGTGGCGTGACTATGGAAGATAACTGTTGACCGTGGTAGAAATGCAGCATCCATATCGCGTTAGCCTGAAATGGGAACAACAAAGGAGCATCGACCGCCGACCATATTCGCAACGAGGGATTTGTATCTGCTTATTGTCTACGACCCTCTAGGATGTTGGCTCGTAATGGTAGGAGAGCCCTTAGACCTAGCATCCATGCCACTTGGGGGTCCCTTCGGGTGTGAAAGGTGATGGAAGCCCTAATGAAGTGGAACAGAAATCATGAAAAATGGGTGGAAGCATGTCTGGGCAGAGTCCGACATTCCAGGTAATAAACCAGAGTACCCTTAGGCACATTGGTGAACCACCAAAGAGGGTCGATGAGGTGCCCAACTTGAGAGTAACTGATTTGAAGGGATGAGTATAGATTAAGGGGATAGAGAATCCTTAAAAGAAATAGGGGTTAAATGGAATGGTTGTTACAACACCTGATGTGATTGAGAACATAATCCCATACCACACCATGCACTCCTCTCCCTGGGAAAGTGTAGGCCATGAGGCCAAGGTGAAAGGGAGATTTCTGGGAGATAGGGTTAGAACCAATGTCTAGATGTTTGGGTGGTCCTACGTATCCCATGATGAAGGGAATCAAGCCATATATAGTTTTGGATGGCTTATAGGGGTAAGATACCCTAACAAGGGGGGTTTATGACCCGACGAATAACCCGACGTGAATGAGGAAATAATCCCAAAATACACTATACAACCATAAACATGAACATGGGCCGGGGATCTGAAAAGGTCAAGTGGCTTGAGGCTGGGCCTCAGTCAGGAAGGCCCGACCAGTCTGCAGTTTAACGTCTTGCCTTGAGGATGAAGAGAAGAGTAAGATACCCCACACAAGGGAGGTGTACGACATGACGAATAAACAGATGTGAATGAGGGCATAATCCCATACCATACCACACACTCCCAAATAGTAACTTGGGCTGGGGGCCGAGAAAGGCCAAGGGCCTAAGGCTGGGCCTCGGTTGGAAAGGCTCGACTAGTCTGCAGTTTAACATCTTTCCATGAGGATGAAAGATAGGATAAGGTGTCTCATCTGGGGATGTGTACGACACGACGAGAAACCCAAAGTGAATGAGGACATAATCCCTTACCACACCTTAAAATACAATAAGAGAGAACCTGGGCCGGGGGCTCGAAAAAGACAAGGGGCCTGAAGATGGGACTCAGATGGAAGGCCATACACCCTCTTGTATGGTTACCGCCTCATCACAACATCTAAACCCATGTGAGCATTGCTCAGGGTGGGAAAAAAGGAGACGGTCTCGACTCTCCTCGTCATATGGGTTACTAAAACATGGCTTTTCCCGAAGGGAGTTCGTCGCTTGGAGATACAATGGGGCATAATGAACCACTTCACTAAATGTTTGGGACATCTTGGGGTGGATCCAATGTCACAAGACAGTTGTTGACTGTGTTCGAAACACATCGTCCCTATAGTAACAAGAAATGGGAGCAACAACTAAGCATCAACCACTAACCATATTAGAAATGCGGGACTTATATCGGCTTGTTGCTCAACATCCTCGAGGGAGTTGACCCAAAGTGGTAAGAGATCCCTTAGGCATAGCATCCATGCCATTCGGGGGCCCTTATGGACGGGGAAGATGTTGTAGTCCCAATCAAAGGAGTGGGTGAAGCATAGTTGTACCCATCTCTGAAATAGGCGAATGTCTCTAGGGTGAGGGGAATTCGGCCGGATCGAGGTTAGCTCAATAGGAATTGGGGAAAAAGTTTTCACCCCTACCATATGTCTTGACCCAAGGGGAAGACTCTAGAATTTGGGCTGGGCTAACAGAAGAAATTTCTGAGCATTACAATGTATCCCATAAGGATGGGAATCAAGCCATACATAAATCTTGAAGGCCATGGAGTTTAACGTCATGTAGTGAGGACGTGGGAGGATAGAAGAATGGGGATTGGGCAGATGGTGCGGCCATTACAATCCTGGTATGAGTGGGGCTGAGGAAGCCTACATCATACCATGTGAGTATCCTTCTAGAGAACTATACCCCGGGGGGATAGTTAAGAAGAAGAGTTTGGGGCTGGGCTCAAGACAAGGCATCTAAGTGTTCCTACTTATCCCATAAGGATGGGAATCAATCCATATATAGTTCTAAAGATGCAGTTTAACATCATGCAGGATGATGCAATGTTTAAAGTCATGTAGGGCCAAACAGTTTAAGGTCATGCAAGACCGACGTGCAATTTAGGGCCATGCGGGACTGGACAGTTTAAGGTAATATGGGACCAACGTGAAGTTTAGGGTCATGCGGGACCGAATAGTTTAAGTTCATGTGGGACCAGTAGGCTCAAGAAAAGTATTTCTTGTGGAACTTAGCATTGCTGGTAGGAGTTATACACTCACCATCCATGGTCACCATGGAGTATGCTCCATTGTGGTAAACCATGTGAACTATGTAAGGTCCTTCCCATTTGGGCTCCTACTTGGGTGGTTTCCTACCAGGAATCATTGGAACCCTGAGGGCCAATACAAGGTCACCTTGAAGAAAAGAGCGAAGGTGAACCTTCTTGTTTAAGGCTCTAGCCATCTTTTTCTGATGCCTTTCCAGATCGCATAGGCCATGAAGCCTACTCTCGTCAAGTGCTTCTAAGTCAGCCAGATGAATTTAGGCAACCCTATCTGGCACCTGCAGGTCATAGATCACTATAAGTAACGAGGGAAGTTGAATCTCGATGGGAAGGATGGCCTCAACTCCATACACCAGGGAATACGGGGTCACCTGGGTGGAATTACGAGTCATCGTCCGATAGGCCCAAAGGGCATTGGGGAGCTTGTCCGGCCAACTCTTCTTGTTCTGACCAACCATTTTCTGTAGAATGTTAGAGAGGTTTTTGTTGAACACCTCAATCTTCCCAATTGATTGTGCGTGATAGCGAGAGGTATGGTTTGAACGGATGTTTTACTTGGCATACATTTTCTTCAGCTCGGCTGCTCAGACGTTGGTGTCGTTGTTGGTGATGATAGCGTGAGGGACTCCAAACCGGTGGATGATGATGGAGCTCACAAAGATGATGATGGAATGGGCCTTGACCTCCTTGAGTGGAATTAATTCTTCTCACATGAAAAAGAAATCTGTGGCGGTCAGGATGAACCTGCACTGGCCTGTCGCCGGTGGGTATGGTCCAATGACATCGACTACTAACACCGCAAATGGACAAGAGAACTTGGTGGAGTGAAGAGGTTCTAGTGGCCGATGCAGGAATTTAGCATGAACTTGGAATGTGTGGAATCTCTTGGCGAACTCGATACAATCATGGATCATAGAGGTCCATAAGTACCCCAGTCTCCGGATCTGATGGGATAGCTCCAGCCCCGCCTAGTGATCCCCATAGGAACCGATGTGAACCTTGTGCATGACCTGAGAAATCTCGACACGTTGGATGCAACAGAAGAGAACACCATCCACCCCGCACTTGTAGAGGATCTGTTCAAGACTAGGACCAATCTGTAGAGTAAAATGTAGTGTGCAACGTCGGATTCGCTCACACTTGGCCCGATCAGCTGGGAGGAAACCATTTTGGAGGTACTCGACAAAAGGGTCTTTCTAGTCAGGAGTCACTTCAACCACAACATCTGGAGAACCTGGGGGTATTGATGTGGAGGACCCGATGATAGGATGGCTTAATCACAGGCCGTCATCATCCTCCGGGGTGACGGGGGAAATGACTCTCAAGTGTACCACATGTATAATCAGATCATCCTGATCAGGTTCTGCAAGTAATGCATCCAGGCTGGCCAGGGTGTTAGATCGACCATTCTGAGATTGAGGGACATGAGTAACTTCTGGCCGGGACGGAAACGGGGCCATTAGTTTGAGGGTGTGCCCCAACAATGGTACGAGCCTTGTCTTTCTGAAAATGTACCCACTGTTGACTTGCTTTATGACAAGTTCAGAACCCCTTTCACATGAAAATTGGGTACATCGATCTCGAGAGCCATCTCGAGGCGAGTGATAAGATCCTGATAATCTACCTCATTGTTGGTGCAACCTTATGACAATAAGAATGAGTATAACATAATGGATTGCGCTGGGGTAATAAAGACAATACTCAAGTCCACTCTATTGAGCCTAGGTTCATTGAGTCTCCTGCCGATGGGGCTCTAGGAGGTGATATCAAAGTGCATCTACCAACATGGGATGGAAGGTTCTACCGAGAGGATTGCCTCATCAGGAAAATGAAAGTCTAGGGGATAGTCTGCAGAGGTTGGATGGGCAGCTAGAAAGTTTTTCAATGCATGTCCCTTGATAGCTTTATGGGGGATGAACCTAATGTCGAACTGTTGGAGGATTACCGCCCACCACGCTAGATGAACTGTCAACATGGGACCGTTCAGAATGTACTTCAACAGGTCTAACTGAGACACCAGCTGTACCACATGGTCCTATAGGTAGTGTCACAATTGTTTTGTACTATGAATACCTGTGCAGGGTAGCTCTTCTCGATGCGGGATTATCTTGTCTCCATACCGATGAGCATACGACTGAGGTATTAGAGATTGTTTTTCATCCCCTTATTGTTCTTCTGGGCGAGAAGGGAACCAATAGATCATTCCAGGGCCGTCATGTATAGGATCAGTAGATTTTCGTGGACAGGTGGAATCAAGACCAGAGGATGGAGTAGATGATGCTTAATTTCCTCGTACGTGGTCCAGCACTCTTCCTCCCATTCTTAGGCAGGGCCTTTATTCTTGATCCGGGAACAGGGCATACACTTTCCGGCCAGATTCTTAATGAATCAATATATGTAGGATAATTGGCCTTGGAAACCTTGAAGTTCTCAAATATTGCTCAGGGGAGGCATCTGACTGATGGCCTTGATCTTCTCTAGGCCGATCTCGATGCCTTGGTACCCGACAAGAAAGCCAAGAAACTTCCTGGAGGTGACCCCGAAGGCATATATCAGTAGGTTTATCTTTTGATGGCGAGAAAGAAGGAAACTGAACACTTTCCCAAGGTCCTTGAGATGGTCCTAGCACTGGCAAAATTTGACCACTAGATCATCTACATAGCATTCCACGAATGTCCTGAGGATTGTCTAGAATATGTGGTGCATGTCCCGCTGATAGGTGTCTCATGCATTCTTCAGGACGAAGGTCATAACCTGGTAACAGAAAGTACCTTGGGGTGCCCTGAAAGTGGTGTAATCCTCGTCCTTGGGGGACATTTAGATCTGATGATACCCGGAGTAACTATCCATGAAGGAGAGGTCTTGGAATCCAGCTGTTGTATCGATCAACAATTCTATCATTGGAAGGGGAAAATCATCCTTTGGACAGTGACGACTGAGATCTAATAAGTCGATGTAGACTCTAATATGTCCGTTCTTCTACCTAACTAGCACAATTTTGGCTAGCCAGTTGGGGTACTTGACCTCCTTGACGAAGTTGGCTATGATGATTTTTTAAACTTCGGCCTCGACCATGGAACTGTGAGAAGGGTGCATCTTTTTGTGAGGCTACTTGAACCCGCGATGACTTGTCTGGAGACCGAGGCGGTGGACGGCTACCTGAGGATCTATTCCTGGAATCTCATCATAACCCCAGGTGAATAGATCACAGTGCTATTTCCAGAAATCCACATACCGTTGTTGCTCCTCGAGGGACATGGCTGCACTGATCAATGTGGGCCTCAGATTTGCCTCGCTACCAAGGTTCACCTGGACCAGTTCATCGACAGTGGTAGAGATGCCTTCTTCAAAGGAAGGTGGAGTGTCCTCTATATTTTCTTCTCCACTTATAGAGGGATCTTCTGTGGGGGAATTTTCTCCTAAGTTACTAGACCCCGATGGGAGGATGGTACCAGATTGAGCAGTAGTGGTTATTGAATCAGGGAACTCTGGCGCAGCTGAGACCATAGCAACGAAGGCTGTCGACCCGATCTAATATGTTCTCCGGCCCAAGGGGTGACACATGATAATATCAAAGCATTAGTGGTGTGTCAGTTGGAGCTGGTTAATTCCATCCCAGCAAAATAGTCAAGTATGACGTACCGTTGTGGCCATGGGGCGGACATCCCGATACCGTACGGGGGTAGGAGGTTTTGGGATCACCTGAGCCTGGTTTGTGTAGGAGTACTAGGTGATTTTCCATCGTCCCTTGGACTTGGGAATATATCTTCCTCTTGTATCAGAGAAAACAAAGCTTTGCCCCTTGTCGGGGGTCGTGACCTCCAATCGATGGATAGGGAAGACATAGGCATCATCCAGACCTGCCCAGGGGTCAGTTGTGACCGTGGTGGGCTCAACATCACTTGCCAGAATCTATTTATCCTTGCTCTGGTAATAGTTAGCATCCAGATAACAGGCTTCAGAAGAGAAGAAAGGAGATGCATCACCTTGGGGTATGCCTACTCGACCATTTAGGAAGTAATTGACGCACTGGTGATATGATGAGGGGACCACCACATGCAGATGTAGCCATGGTCTGCTCAACAATGCATTGTACGTGGTGTCTTGGGAGACAACCATAAATTCAGTACTGGAAACTAGGCCACCGAACTGGGTCTTCAAACGGATCTTGCCGAACGGGGTACACTCTATCCTACCATATACCTAGATCCCTAAATCGGAGGGAGTCAGGTCATCCTTGGATAACCCCAGCTTCCATAGTGTCTGTGTCGGGATAAGGATGATCTCTGAGCCGGTGTTGACGAGACAACGACAAACCTCCATGCCGTTAAATTGGATCGTGATGTAAAATGGGTGGATGTGCCCCTATATGGGAGAGACTTCATCCTATCCTGAGAATGAAATGATGTCCTGGCATTCGACATCCTTGACTGCTTCAGCATGAAAGGCTGCTGCAGCTGCGACCTCCGTTTCAAACTGGAGAGGGATTCTTGAAGCCTCTTCGAGGGCCTCACGCATATCTGATGACAGGATAAGGTATTCAAGGATGGAAAGACTCACTGGAATGCCGATGAGGTTCTTGATAACATCATACTTCTATGCCAAGTGTGAAATTCTTGTTACAGGAGGCCGCTCTACGATTGGAGGCATGACAGGCCCTGTCGGCTGGACCAACGTTTGGCTGGTGCTGGGCACGTCCCACTATTCACTAGTCGAATCCCTAAGAGTCACTGTTAGATGAGGACTGGATGACTGAGATTGGCCTGTATCCGGGTGAGGCTAGCCGCGACCTGGATGAGGTATCTCTGCCTGATCCAGTAGCACAAACGGTGGTGGATGCGGTCTTAACGACACCAGATGAAGAGGCTTTGAGTGCTGAGATATTCACTGGCCCTACTCTCAGGTCTTGGTGGCATGCACGAACTGGCTGGAGGCTCCAACTGATGCGCCTCGATGACCCACATGGCTACGGCTCTGCCGACGTTGGCGTCAGCTGGGGATGTTGGGGAGGTTCTCCAGGCGCTCCCCCTTGTTAGGAGTCATATAGGGGTTTACCAACTCAATGGTATTAACCAAATCTTACCCTTTACTATCACTTTAAGAGTCATCCACTACTGGGTGGATTCTAAGAGGGATCCCCATTTTTGGGGGCATGAAGTCGCCGAGAGTGTAGGACAACAATGACATTGGCGGGGCGCATTGCTTCTTCTTGCGCCACCAATGCTGGCTCTTCTGAGAAGAGGCTGGCTGAGATGAAGACGCAGAAGTGATATCCGCAGTTCACTAAGGCTCCAGTTGATGTAAACCTGCCCTAATTATTCCATGGGAGTGAGAAACCATCTTGCGATCCATCTAGTCATCGTACTTCTGGGACTCGCGGTTGGAAACCTGTTGCCACTCGCCTTTGCTATCGCTACCGCTATCTGGCCATACAAAGACACCCACCACTTGTGCCAGGGCTGGGCCTAACCTGACTCTGTTATTATCGACCTGGTATTGGATCCAGTCTTCAAACACAGAGAAAATGTTTGAGGGTGTTCCCTAGAATCTGATGATAGGGGCAGTAGTTGGGGCGATCAGTAAGATTCTCCTCTTTCGGCCTTCTGCACTCAGGAAAGTGTACAATCCCCTATTCCAAGGTGCTACGGAAGTAACTGGGGACCTGATTCTCACTAAACGAGTAAGTCCAGTTTCGTCTTTCCAGAAAGGGGGATCTTGGATCCTGGACCTAACGTGGGGCCGGAGGGGCCTGTTGAGAAGGTGGACCCTGATTGTCCCACCTGGGCAGTGGCGGCGCATTACGCGGAGGTGCTTGCCGATTCTGAGGACGCTGCTGAGCTAGAGGCTATACCTGAGAAGGAATACCTCTACAAGGCTGCGGGGCCAGTTCCACTGGTAGTAACTCCAACTTTCTGGGCCTTCTATTTGGCCCACCATGGTAGGCTCGACTCTAACATATCTCTTTGATAGAATCATAGGGGGCAACGAACGTGCCTGGATGTCCTATTAGATGGATTCCTCAAGGTGCTGGGCCTTGTAGAAGAATCCTCAGAATCCTCCAGGGTAGTGTTGGGTGATTAGAGAAGGGACCAATTCCATCTTGATGTTCCATATGCACATTGTCAGTATTTTCTCCTAAGTCAGTGGCATGTAAAGGGAGTATGTAAGCCCCTTCCACCGAGTGATAAAGTTTGAGACTTTCTCATCTGGCCTTTGCTTGCACTTGAAAAGTTTTGCGATGCTAGTTTTCCAGGTGGTAGAGTTGAAATGGTAGAGGAACTGCCAGTGAAGGTCCTCCCAACTAGTCACGGATCCGAAAAGGAGCTCACTGTACCAGACAAAAGATGGCCCCTCCAGGGTCTGAACAAAACAACGGAGCTTGGCAGTCTCCTGCTGTAATGGAGTGCCTAACATGTTCCCACACCTTGAGTTGAAGTGTGCCGTGTGCTGCGGAGGGTCCCCCATCCCATTAAAGGGGGAGAATTTGGGATTCCCGAAACCTGTAGGTGTTGAAAAATCATCCACCCATGCCGGGTATGGTTTTCCATCTGGTGGGATTACCACCTTCCACATTTCCAATGCCTCAAGGAAAGATATGAGCGCCGCCATAGGATCATCTGGGCGGGGATCCCTATGTTGACGGGGATGCCTAACCATGAGCGCGTTGCTGAACTTTTTAAAATATTAGACAAGCTCACCGGCTCGTGGAGCGGTTGGTGGAGCGACAATTGGGGCTACTGGAGGACCTGAGCGGGGTTCCTTGGATTGTCGTGTCGTTCAGGAGGGTTTGGTGAGACATATCGTACCCTCTTTCCATGACCTCCAGCTTCATCTCTGTCCGCAGGAGCAGTATGATCAGGGTTGCGTGGCGGCATCTCAGAGAGGGGTAGTTGTTCCTGCCCCTACTGCCCAGCCTAGGATCACCATAGTCGGGTCGTCGCTCTACAATGTATTCAGCCAGCAGTTCATCGAACAACTTATTCTTCTTAGCATGTTTTTGGCACAACGTGGCCTTCTCGGAGTCCTCCTACACCTTTTTCACTAAGGCAGATGGGATGGAGTGATTGACAGCCCTGACGTGCTATTTTCCCATATCGGAATTCCGGCTGAGTACCAATGCCTCGTTGGGTGTAGGGTGACCTAGGAGGCTCTTTTAATGACGAGTAATCCTCCATGATGGGTCCAACAATGGTGGAACACCCTCAGGGGGTAAGTCTCCATCGAGAAACTCCAGATCATCCTCCTTGTCCACTATGTTAGCCATGTGGACCGTGACCCTTCCTGCGGGCATGTCCTCAATATCGCATAGAGAGTCGGGCTGCCGCCAGAAAGGACTGAAGAGGATGGCAGCATACTGCCCCTAGCCACTGATTATCATTTAGGGGGGGGGGGGGGGTAGCCTCCCTGATGATTTTTCAGAGTACCTTGATACTCTGAACGCATTGCTGCTGGAGGGCCTCATGGTGACCTAGTGACTCGGGGCACTAGGCCACATGTAGCACGACCAGATCGACTAGATGACACTTCTTTCTGATGTCTTGGAAATGTGTTTGGATCTGTGGATAAACAAAAAGATAATTATAGAGACTAAAATTTATCTCCTATAGGGTGTAGCGGAAACACTCAACTTCTTCTGGGGTGAGGGACTCGTGTATGTAGAAATCCCATGCTGCTGTGGGCCAGAACTTCTCGAGGAAGTGGTTCGCTGCAAGGATGCTCCAGAAGATCCTCATATCAAATTTAGGGTTTGGTCCTTGATTTACCCACTCTATAACTAGGGGTGGCTGAGGAACTAGCAGTGGTACTGAGGCAGACCGCTGGGACGACAGGTTGGCTAGTGGAGAATATAGAGAATGGGATGACTGGCCACCAATTCTTGGGTTGTCCTCCGAAGAGTGTAGCGACGTGGCCTCTATGTTGCGATAAGAGGGGATGACGGCCGTCATTTCTAGCTCAGGGTCCAGGGCTACTGTTGGGGGGTTCCACTACTGCTCACCTGCCATTGGTCCCCAGAATAACTCTCCATGATCGCTTGTGGTGGTAGAGAGAACTTCCGGCGATGATGGTGGGGATTGCACGACCGTAACCTGTGGGATCACCATATTTATATCCTCTTGGAAAAACCTATGGAGTGAGCTGGGAATATTGTGGACCTCACATTCTAAGATCACCAAGCTAATGTGACTCTTCCCTGCCCCAACCCTGGACTCAGATGAGCGAGGGGAGGGTTCCTGAGATGATTCATACTCTGCTTCAGAGTATGAGAAGTTGACTGGTTTGATCTCCATACAGGCCTTCCCAGGATTCCTTTTTTGGCGGTGACGACCCACTATCCTGCCCCTGGGTGGCTCCCCAGGACAGGGCTAATTCTTGACATGGGGTCCTTTGGCTGCACTGGTGCTAGGGCGGAGAGAGTTTGCACCTGAGAAAACCGGGTTGTGAGGAGCACCAGGACAAATGTCGAAGCGGACATGGGGATGACCTCCATGAATAATGCGAGAGTGGGAAAAACCTCTACTGGGATCGGCAGGAGCATGGGGAAGACCTCCTTGCTTGGTGCGGGTGGAGCGAGGCTGGCCTTCACCCATCTTATTGTCGGGGTGAGGAGGACCCTCACCTGCTATAGAGAGGACATAGGGAGCATCCCCACATTGGAAAGAGAGAGGATGGTCAATGTACCCGCACCGGTAGTCGGGAGAAGGAGGAATGACTCCATACCCAGTGTAATGGGCACGGGAGAGGCTTCCCTGCTGAGCACCACTTCCACAAGGCAGACCTTCATTCAGATTGGGGGTAGCATAGGGCATACCTCCATGCCAAGCCTTGGTGAGGGGAAGGCCCACACTCTGTGTGGTAGTGGTACGGGGAGGACCTCCGTACGGGGTGGCATCATTGTGGGTTGCTTCGCGGCGAGCACTGCTCGTGCCTGCGACCAAGAGAGTCGACCCAGCCTCCTCGTGGGGCAGTTGGGGCCTCGATCCCAGTTGGGCATATAAGCGCCCCTACTCAATGTGTGTAGGGACCTGATGATATGCATTGATGGTGACTCGTGTCACAGTAGCCATCAACATTGATTCCCCTTTCTGGGTGTTCTCCTCATCTCGTGCCCGATGCTGGCATCGGGTCGGATGAGTCGGGGCTGGTGGCGCAACTGTGTAGCTTACATGATCCTCCTCTAGCAAGACCGGACGGTGGCACTAACGCATCTGAGTGGGAGCCTTCGTTGGGATCCCATGGATTGGGACTATGACCGGGCAAGGTCGGATGTCATGTACCTCATCAGCGTAAGGCAGGGAGTTATCAAAGCGCGCTGGGGACAGGCTCTCGAAGCGGTTTTATGTCGGGGTGGGGAGAAATGGCTCCCTGTGCAGCCCTCGGGGGCGGCATTGACAGTGAGGCACAGACGCCTCCAAATCCAGGCAGGCCATGTCCCACATTGGGATTATGAACTCCTCCTCATAACTGTGCACGTGGTTGTTAATTACCCTTCGTTGGATAAATTATGATGGGGAGACATGGCTAGACTCCCCATGGTCATGGACGCAGAGGCTGTCAGAGAAGCAGTGAAGCCACATGGAGCAACTGTTCTGGCGTTACCCCTGCCCCTTCGTAGATGGGAAGGTGGTGATCGTGTTCCTGCGACAACAACCTGATTTCTGAGAGGCATAGAAATGAACTTGTTAGCGCTGAAAGAAAAAGGAATCAACGACTAATTCCCCAAATCCATCCCCTCTTCCGTGACCAGTAAGAGGGATCCATGCTGACAATGTCGCATAACGGAATGTCCAACATTTAACTGCCCCAATTTCTAGTGAGTTTTATGCCAGGGTCGCTTTTTTTCTTTGTGGGACCCAGTTCCAGATATCTGGATCCGGTGACACGTCAATCAATTGATACCCCTAACACTACTAATCTCCATATTGAGGAGAATAAAATCATGTCGGGTTCACCATTTCTGTTTCTGACACTTTCGCCTGGGCGCGCGCGTCCGTCTCATTCGGGGACGAGAGACTTGGCATTTTTGGTTGCCCTGCATTCCCGATTTCCAAAGGCAGGTGACATCTACTCCTTATTTAGGGTCGTATGCTCCTTGATCGAAATAAGATTATGGGATATCGGTTTCTCCTTCCATGTATTCCTCCTCGAAACTCGTCACCTAGTCCGGGTCTCCCTCAGAGTCTTAAGACACTGTTCATGAAACTCTCCCAGACGCCATATCATCATGGACACATGTTAATTATGATACTTATGTCAGGAAATTCCAAGGGGTCCGGTCTGAGAAGCAACCTTTGGTTAGAGGAGTAGTCATGGTGGGCATCACTGGTGTGTCTGGATGCTGGGGATTAGTGTGTCTATCTTATGTCCCTTATTATAGTGCTCCTCGAGGGTGCGCAAGCCCGATGAATCCCACATCAGACATGGGGAATTGTATTCCATACACATGTATATGAGGTTTTCCTCAGATTCCTATGTTTAACACAGGGTATTCCGCAAGTTTAACATCCATCAGAGATAGATAGGGCTGATCAGAACAATGAATAGAGTGGATCAGATGGAGGAACCCCCTATAGGGAACACCGATATTGGGGCCATCACATGGGCGGTCTCACGAATGCTATTAGAAGGAACGAGGAATGGAATTGCATGATCCCACCAGGATGTGGTGGCCTAGGTAAAGACCAGGATGTATGATGGAGCGGTTGATTGGGATGGTGAATGAGATGACACTGTCATGAGGATGACGATGGTTTTGGGATTGAGCCTTGAAAAGGCTTCCTACCTATCCCCGTGGCAGGGAATCAATGTCCACATAGTTCATCTAATGACAACTTACCATTGATTGGGGTTTTCAACGGCTTACCACTAGATGAGGTCGCAACGGCTTATCACTGCAATGAAAATGGATTTCCGTTGAATGGAGTGACAATGACTTACCTCTCAATGGAGTGACAACGGCTTACCACTGAATGGAAGTCCATAGTTTAACGTCATACGAGACGGGGGTGAACCGATGTAAAGGGGGTCAGAACCAATGGGTGTTGGGCTTGAACCTCGTGGAGGATTCCTACGTACCCTGTCTTGGCAAGGATCAAAAACCACATATTTTAGGAAGGGGTGTGTCGGAGAACCAATGTTAATATGGACCTGGGGTCCGATGGGTGTTGGTGGGCTTGAACAACAGTGACGCTTCCTACGTACCATCCCTTGAAATGGATTAATGTCCCCGTAGTTTGAGAATGGGATCAGAATGACTGGTGGTGGTGGGATTGAACCTCAGGGAGGCTTCTTACGTAACATGCCTTGACATGGATCAAAGTCCACATAGTTTAGGTGGATGTGGGGTTTAAACTCTAGGCTGCCCAGGGTGTTGGTGAACCGACGTGAATGGGACCGGAACAACCGAGTGGTGGTGGGATTGAACCTTATGGAGGCTTCCTACGTACCATGCCTTGACATGGATCAAATTCCACGTAGTTCGGGATGGGGACATGGGGATTTCACTCGTGGCTTCCCAGGGTGTTGGTGAAATGACGTGAATGGGATTGGAACGATCGGGTGGTGGTGGGTTAAACCTCAGGGAGGCTTCCTACATACAATGCCTTAACATGGATCAAAGTCCACGTAGTTCTGGTGGGAGAATACAGTTTAACGTCTTGAAGGACGGGGGTGAACCAACATGAAGGGGGTCAAACCGACCAGGTGGTGGGCTTGAACCTCATGGAGGCTTCCTACGTACCATGCCTTGACATGGATAAAAGTCCTCATAGTTCAGGAATTGGATCAGAACAGACGGGTGGTGGTGGGATTGAACCTCAGGGAGCCTTCCTACGTATCATGCCTTGACATGGATCAAAGTCCATGTAGTTCAGGTGGGCATGGGGCTTACACTCTAGGATACCCCCAAGTGTAGATGTCAAGGTCGGTGCTTACTCTAAGCCCACGTGAGTCATGCTCGGTGTGAGAAACAAGAGGCAGTAGAGACATGAAGATCACATCGCGGAAGGTGCATCTGTGGAATGTGGAGTGGGGCTTATAGGTGGAGAAGCCCAGGGAGAGATAGATTGGGACTTACTCCAGTATGGAGGCCGATGGAGATAAAGCGCAATGGGAGAAGAATTTGGTACTGAAGAAAGGAGAATCGTCGTTTCCCACCATGCCCTTCGTTGGCCCTGGGGACCGAAGATGAAAGGAGGACCAGAGATGCTGCCTCTTGCAAGAAAAGAGAGGGTCCTATGCCAACGTGGATTCCCTTTCCCCATGAAAAAATGCCACTATGATAAGGAGGATATCATCCCCTTTGAGGGGTGATCCCATCTCCATGGAGATGAGTGGGCGTGGAGAATGTCCAAGGCAGGGGACCCTGCGTGCGAGGCATGGGGCAAGGTCACAGTTTAACGTCATGTTCTTAGGATGAGGGTGATTTGCAGTTTAACGGCCTGCAGCTCGGATGAGGTGGGTTTGCTCCAAACCCCTAGGACTTACATAACTGGTACCCTCTACTCCTTGGTGTAGATATGGGACATGAAAAGCCATGGTGGGGAGGTGTCACGGAGTGAACCATAGAGGGGCCTACGTTAGTGTGCCTATGCGAAGAAGTAATAGCCATTAGCATGCATATGTGAAGAAGAATGAGTTTAAGCAATGAAAAAGGAGGTTTCTTTCAAGGGACTCTGAGATCACATCATGAAAACATGGAGAGTTTCATGAGAGAAGGAATTGAAAAGCAGAGGGGTTCATAGGTAGGGGACCTGTGAAGCTCTGTTGCTCCGCGTGGAAGAGAGAACTTGTGGAGGGTTGTGCCTCATGATGTGGGGTGACTCAGCCTAAGAATAGGGAATATGTGCATATGAGAGGTGCTTCGCGAAGTGGAAAGGCATTCACGAAGAACTGCCTCGCAGAGAAAATGTGCCTCACGTAGAAAGGTGTCGTGAAGCAATGTGCTTCGCGAAGTACAGTGACCCTGCCTTAGTATGTGGATCATGTGTACATGAAGGGTGTTTTGTAAATCATAAACACTCCATGATGACCTGATTCCCCTTGGGGATCACCTTCCTTCGCAAAATCCCTTAGGCTTCATGAAAGGCATCCCTCTCGGAAGAGGGGATCAAGAATAGATAAGGGGGAGGCACTTCACGGAAAAGAATTACCTCGGACAACTCATGGTTCACAGAGAAGAAGGACGCTTCACGATTCGGGAGCTGGGAAGTCGAATGAATTTATTTTCCATCCCTTGGGATCAGGGGGAGACCAATATTTATAGAAAAGATGCACCACAAAGAGGAGATTACACGGTGCAAAGAGGGCCTTTGTTGCTTTGCAGCGGGTCACGAACGTCAAATGCAATCACGGAGCATCCCGCCTCCGTCCTTCGCGGAAGGCTCGCGAATGTCAAATGCATTCACGGAGCATCCCACCTCCTTGCTTCGTAGAGGGCTCGTGAATGTCAAATCCATTCCTGGAGAGGCCTGCCTCCTTGCTTCGTAGCTGGCTCATGAATGTCAAATGCATTTGCGGAGCGGCCCACCTCTATGCTTCGGGGCAGCCGCAGTGTTGGGGGCCTCCCTGAAGTGGGTTCGTGAGGCAGCCAATGGGGCCTTCATTGGGCTTCTTTCCCTATCCCAAATTTTGGCGCCAACAGTAAACACCAACCTTACTCATCCGTGGTCATAAGGATTTTTCAACAAACACAATCACCCCCAAAATACTGAGAGGTCACCATGAGGGATTTCCCCCCCCCAAAATTTCATTTTATCAATGGAAAATAACCTATTCAAGCAGTCATATCCCATGAAACCTTATGAGTTTAACATCGATGATCACCCTAAATACTTACCTTTAAATAGGAAGTTGGTTCACACCATCTTGGATTTCTTCTTCTTAAAATAAAGCCTCTAAATCATGGTTGATTCTAGACATGTTATGTCGGAAAATTCCCCAGAATAAGCAACCTTTGCAACCATTTCCTAACCATAGGAAGATGGTGATTATCCATATGTTCTGTATTTTTATGGAAGAAGTTTGATAACTATAAGGCTTCAAAAACAGTTTATCAGGATCAATCCACCCTTTGATCATATATTTACCAACCCAGAATGATCCCATCACCTAGGTTGGTGACGTAGAATATGCCTCTTAGAGGGGGATATAATTGTTGAACACATGAAGGTACATAAGAGGAAGAGTAATATTTAGCTCCTACATATTCTTTGACACTTTTACACTTATTTCCTTCAACATTAGGTGAATAGTAACCACCCCTCCAAAAGAACGCTCATCAGAAAAAAGGATCATATTTGGTTTTGTTAATATAATACACTTAATATATTGCTTCTTTGATGATAAATGTGACTCCAAATATGAGTCTCTTATTCCTATGTTGGGATCTAGAGACCAAAGGAATATGAGTCAAGGATACATGGGACAGATCAGGTGTGGTCAAACCTAATATCTCAGTCACAGCCCCCCTAGAGGACATATATGTAACTGAGACATGTGAGAAATCACTCTATTAAGCCCAAAAAAACATGGGGTTTTCAGATCCCTCCAATAGTCATCCAAGCCCAGTCATGTTATATGACAATTATGTGGGGTTGTGATTGTATGATCTTCATAGAAAAGGGGATGTCCAACATGAACTAATCCACTGGTAGTAGATTATCCTTTGACACATGATCAATATCTTGTCCTGTCCACCCCTAACACATCATCTCATGAGACATACAATATAAATCCACCCCACATTAAGAATCAAAAACCTTTGTAATAAAATTATGATACTATAAAACAAATGGTTTTTTCCTAATGAAATCTCTCAATACTGAGTGTTATCCATATTTACAAAGCACTCAGAGAGGCACTCATCAAGACCCTTTAAATTACACAAGAGTTTGGGGAATGATTTTATGCATATGAGGTTTATCAAGTGAAGACCATTCCATTAAAATTCTATTTCTCCATCTCATTTAGAGACCAAGATTTGGAAGTAGTCATCCAGGGGAACATCAGACCCCTGTATGTTTTTGAAAAACTAATTGATGATGATATCTAAAGGGATGTAATTTAAAATGGTTCTAGGATCAAATTCAACTTGATTCAGACCTTTTAATGTATAATACATATTGGGGGAGACTTATCTCATACAAATCTAACCATTCAAGGGTACGGTAAGGGAAAGAAAATACCACTTAGGAATATCAAGCTCAAGGATCATTTTAGGGGTTTTAATTATAACAATGAGTTTATGGTAACCTAGAATTAAACCACATATATTTTCTTTTTTGGATTTTTTTCCTTCATAGCCATGTAGAGGTACATTAAATATTTTTTCAATGCTTGATATAACCCATCAATAAGAAATTCATCATACTACATGGTGAAAGTTCCCCCTTTATGTCTTGAAAATACACATAGGTTGATGTAGGTTTCTCTAAAATGGATGAAAAATAAACAACGGTGGATGAAAATATTTAGGTTGTATCCCCCAATGGATTTGTGACCACCCTGAAAGTCCCTTGAGTATGCTTGATAATGATCATGTTCTACCCATAAACCTGATTGAGGAAACAGACTAAATCCCAATGTCTAGGTTCCTCTTATCCCCAATTATATCATGGAATAAAATAATTATCTTTGTAATCTCTCTGTGATGACTCAATAAATTTAGGGTGGCATTGTTACTTCCCGTTACCTCTATTACCTTGATGATGACATAGATTCCCTCAAATTTCCAACCAAGTCTAAAAATGACTCCATAGACCAAGAAATAGAATACGAAAAATATGATCTTAGGAACACTCCTCTTATCTTTTAGGAAGGTGTATTCACTTCCATAAATGATCTTATGAAGATAAATTTGGTAACATAAAAATAATCGATACCTAATTTGATTTGTTCCTCAATGCCTCTCGAGGAGTAGGATATTTACGTTTAATTTATAATGAAACATCGATATGTTTTCATTTGGAATTATATAGATATTCACAGATTGAACATCATTGTGGCTACACACCATATTATCTTTCTTAATGACCATTGAGGTTTCAAGGAGTCATCCTGGGGGACACACCCCTGCCATGCTACTAACATAGAATGATATGTTAAAAAACTGATCAAATACAATTATTTTTAGGAAGTGAAATGTCCAAGATGTCTTGACAACAATATCTATATAACAAAAAATAATGGGTAGGATAGGGTTTGCATCAATTTCAAGGTCCGTAATCGTCCTTACATAAAGTAAAATTTCTTGTTACTGATCACAAAAGTATTGATCAATGAATCAATTGGATTCCAATACCTTTCTTTTATGGATGGGAATTCAAGGTACAATCAAATAAAGATAACCCTAGAATATGAGGAAATCATAACCTTTAAATTACCTTAGGGGATCTTTTTCTATCCAGTCATTCCCTTTGAATTAAATAACACAGGAACTACATATCAACACTCAATTCATTATATCATTAATCTCTTAATTGGATGAATAGAATAATTTTCTATCGATGATCTGGTAATCAAACCTTATCCAAAATGTGATCATTTCACATATCTTCAAACAATATTCAACAAGCTGTGTTAGTATAGTTTGAATATGAATCCACTAAAGTGTGGATTTGGGGTGAAATTAGGAAAATTACTTGGATTTGTGGTATTCCACATTGGAATTGAGACCAAACATTAAAATTTTAGTGAAATTCTAGAAATTTCACCCCTCATAATCTTAAAGAACTAAGGGGGATCCAAGGAAACCTCACTATCATTTTGTGTTTCATATCTATAATGGTTGGAAATATCTCCCCTTAACCATGTTAATAAAGAAGGGATTCACCTATTGATGGGATGATGAATGCCAATAATCCTTTTAGAGTCTCAAGAACTTATTTCTAAACCCATTGGTATTGATGCCATTAGTGGAGGGAAATACAATCATCTTATATGTGGCCTCCGTGGAATGATTGATCGGTTCTCTCATCACATATAAGAATGATGTGGGGAGAGAAAAAACATTTTATTACCTCAGTCAAATGATTCTAGGTATTGAGATAAATATTTTGATGATGTGAAGAACGGCCTCATGCCCATCTTTGTAGTGTAAAAGTTAATACATTACTTTTTACATAACGAAGTCCAATTGGTATCTCATATCAACACACTTAAGTACATTCTTGGTCTTTATATGATAACTATGAATTTTTTCCTAACAGAAATCATTTTGCATTAGTATATAATCCAATTCGTGTAACATAAGTTAGTGAAAAGGTAGGCCTTGGCTAATTTATTTCATAGCACGTCCCTCCCCAAAAATCCCACCAATGGACATCAAAATCCCAAAAGAATCTGTTTTATATCCCCAAAAAGCTCCTCAATCATGGGAGATTTATTTTGATGTTACCTCTGAGAGTCCTATTGGAAAGAGATTAGAAGAATCAAATCATAACCAGGATGGTCTAGGGAGTGTATTTATTTTTTCGGATAAATTTTTTCCCCACACCGTCTCACAAATAGAAGGTTTCACTAAGAATGAGGTAGAATACCAAGAACTCATTGATGTCTTTGAACTATCCCTATAACATCATAAAACCTACCAAAACATCAAAGGGGATTCCAAGCTAGTGATAAAGTAGATCAACAATTAACATGACATTAAGAAGAAATAATTGGATCCTCTCACTAGTTACGCCAGATGAGAGATTATAGTGTTCTCTTTTGAACCCACATTTAATCATGTTCATAGATCCAAAAGTACTAATTCCAATGTTATGACTAATGAAACCATAGTCATGGATGACCCTGATCAGGATGAGGTGGTCTTATGCATCACACAACAAATGATAGTATCATCAATCGTAGTCTATGAAATAGAAGAGATCAAGGTGGTCATCATTTCTACAAAAATTTTGTACAAGTATCCACCCTTAGATGGATGTATACCATAATTTTCTATCTCTAAAATAGTACCTTACTAATAGATTGAGCATAAATGGAATAAATTTGGAATAGAGAAGTGAACTTTATCCTTCAAGATGGTCCAAATGAGAAAACATTCCTATAAAAACCAGGCTTTGATGGAAGCTGCTTCAGATATATAGATGAAAGAGAGATTCCAAATGTCATGGAAGAAGTCCATGTAGAAAATTGTGATGCTAATCAGTTCTAGTATATTTTGTCCCATCAAATTAGGAGGTTTGGTTACTACAAAAAAAGAATGATACCATAATATGTGTAATTCACTAAGAAATTTCATGCATGATAGATTCATAACACATTCATCCCTTAACCCCTATAAGCTTTACCTATACATAAATATTCCTATCAATTTTCTGTACAGAGAATGGATGTTGTGGGACCATATCCCCAACTATAGCGAAGAAGATTAATTATATCCTTACTACTACCGAATTATTTTCAAAATGGAATGAGGAAATACCCCTCAAGGAAGTTTGGATAAATAATATCATCAACATTGTTAAATACAACATCCTTACCATATTTAGAGCCCCTCACATGATATTGATGGAAAATAGCACCAAATTCTATTCTACCTAGTTGAAGAAACTATACCAATATTATAATATCAATTCCATCGACTTTCCCACTATTGTGTAGTAGAAAATGGACATATTGAGGCCTTTAATACAAATCTATCAAATATACTCCAGAATATGGTAGACAATGATAAGAAGTCATGGATGGAAAATATTATCCATGCTTAATGGGATTACCATAACACCACGCGCAATACTACACAAGTGAAACTATAATAGTTGGTGTATAATACTGAGGCAATATTTCCCATAAAATTAAAGTTTTCATCACTTTGAATAGCTATCAATATGAAACGCTTAGATGATGAGAAATCAAAAAAGTGTTTAAAGGAGTTGGAAAATATCAATGAGAAAAGGTTGTGTACATTGTAAACATCAAATTCCACCATAATCGACTTACATGAGCCTTCGACAAAAAGGTTTTCCTCTTTTAATTCCTTCGAGGGGAACTGATGTTTGTATTTAGAATCCCAATGATATCAGGAAAGAATTTTCCAATGTTGGAACCGAAATGGTAAGGAACTAACTTCATACACAAGGTATATTCTAATAGAGGTTACTCATTGGAAACAATGGATGGGAAGCACATCATGCCCCCACCAATGAAATGTTTCTTAATAAATACATTATATAGATAACATCAAGCATCCATCATCCTAGTTAAATGATGTTAAACTATAAAATTCATCCATATCACATGATGTTAAACTACAAGGAAGTAATCATTGGTCATTAAGTTAAACTACAAAATATTTCCTTAACACATGGAATTAAACTACATTAAATATGTCCTTACTACATGATGTTAAACTATACATAAGACATCCTCACCACCAAAAATTAAACTGCATGGAGAAAGTCATTTCACTGAAAATTGAAAGAATATGATCTAGGTTTGTGCGAAAGAAAAATGAATTTCCCATGTCCCATGTGTGAGTTAGATCCATATAGGGAATATCTCCATTTAAGAATTTAACATGGATTGATTCATACCATCACATGATATGTATCGGCAACCAAATTTCATACCCTAGGTCATACCACAATATAGTAATCCCGATCACAAGATTTCAGACAGTGTGATAACATCCTTAGTACATTATGTTAAAATGTTGTCTTAGACTATGTTTTAAGAATATCATCCTTAGGAAACCATATTTATAATCCTCTTATCAAAAACAGGGGATGCCTCTCATAAAAGGATTCATGAATGATCAAACATCATTTATAAGGATTCATACTGTCTTTTTCACATAGAGGAACCCTCATCCTTACCACATGACATTAAACTACATGGATGATTTTTTTGTTACATGAAATTAAACAACACAGTTTTCTAGAAATATTTATGATTTTATTCCCATTCCAATAAGATATGAAGGGATGCCTAGATCCTATATCATAGACCAACCACCAACTAATAAAAAATTCCAATATCCTTTCCTTTAATCACAAATGTATCATGAAAGAAACCTTTTCCATTCCTTGTTTCTCATGACAAGCATAGACCATGTGGGATTAGGAATTTTGGTAAAGGCTTCCCTACTCAATCAAGGATTATTAGTTCACATCATTGTTAGCATGGTCCTAGATGAAAGACCATAAAAAGAACACCGTATGTCCTCAATTCATGATGGTATACTAGATGGGTAGTTTCTAATATGTGACATAAAACTGTGTGTTTCTACAAACCTTTCCTGAGAGGACCATTGTCATTGGTGTTGGTTTTCCACTATAACTACATACAAGGACTACATATTGCTTGATTCCTATCATCATAAGATATATAGTGATGACCAGATCTCTAATCTCGAGTTTATCTATAAAATTAAATTGGAACAATTCCACCAAATGTGTATGGGCCATACCTGTATAGAGAGCTTCCCATATGAGAATTATTTTTGGATTGATTCCTTTTATCGTAGGATATGTAGTGATGCTCATATAACCAATCCAAGGTCCAACTAAAATAATAAATAGGAACAATGGCCAGAAATGAATATGGGTAAGACTTGTGTAGATATTTTCCCATTAATGAACTACATATGACTTGATTCCTACTACCACAGAATAAATAATGACACCCATATCTCTAATTATGGGTCAATCTCAAAAATTAAAATTCCACTTCCCTATGTATGGGTAAGACTGGAACACGAAGCTTTCAAATTAGAACTAATTGTATCTTGATTATTAGCATCACATGATTTTTAGTTATTCTTAGATACTTAATCCTCTTTCTATCCACAATGATCAATGAGAAATCCCCCCCTATACGTATGGGTCAGAACTTCATGGAGTGTTTCAAATTAAAAAACTACATGTATATTTATTCCTTCCATCATAGGATACACAAGGACACCTAGATCTTCAAAACTAGATTCATCCGCAATATAAAAAATCATAAAAACACACCCATAAATGCATATGGATTGGACCTAAGTAGGGAACCATCTAAGAACCACTGTCAAAAAAAATATCTGACCACCCACACATCTTTTTTTTCTTATGATAGCATAGATCATGTGATATTTGAAAACCTAGAAGGCCCATCTAGATGACATGGATAAGATGTACTATAAATAAGAAGACATCCCTATCACATGGAATTAAACTATAATGAAAATGTCCTTGAATGTTTATTTCTACCCCTAGTTCTTATATATGATCCTCTAGCCATCAACTAGAACCTTCATAGAATTCAAAAATGGATTTTTGATTCTTTTGATCCTCGATGTCCCCATTGCAGAACTCAAAACCATAGATTTTTTTGGTAATCCCTAACATGATTGTCCCATACCATTACTCCTGACTTGAGAACTTTGAAAAATGATTTATAACCCCCATAACTGAACTATTAAAGTGGATTCAACATCCCCTATGTTACGTCACCATGTTTTTTACACTTTCTCAAGGAAGGAATGTGTCACTCCATCCCAAATTTTTTGATGGCCCACTCCATGTGACTCAAAACCACATGGAGTAGGGATCACGTTACCCAAATAAAAATCTATGATAACATAGGATGTCAAAAACCTTCCTTGATATCTTTCCCTCCGTGATCAACGTTATCGATAAGAAATTTGAGTCTTCCCAAATTTTTCATGGACATTGGATAAGAGTGGAGATCCAATTTTCATGAACATGTATGTAAAAACTATGGGATCTTTAATAATGGCTTGTGGCCCACCAATAAGTGCCATCTCTTCATTGTAGGAAAATAAATCCGATCTTCATGGGATATGATAACTCTACGGTGAAACTCAACACCTTAGGGTGTTTTGGTTCATCCCCGGTATCTCAACCCCATTCCATATTCACCAATTTAAACTTTTGGGTTATGAATTATGCCTCCCATATTCAAACTATCCTGGTGGACTCAGCTTCCCTAATATTTTACCCTCAACCAATACGACCCTCATAAATATTTCATATACCTTGGGAAAGAGTGTAGATCACCTTTTCATGACCATGCATGTATGACCTTTGGGATCATGCATAAGGGCCCATGAACTACCAACTAGAGGCATATTATCCTTATAGAAAAGGAACTCTAATACATATCATCCCAGATTGAACCATGATGGAACTCAACACCTTAGGGTGTTTTGGTTCATCCCTAGTATGTATGAACCATTCTACATTCATCATGTCCTAGTATTAAGACTTTAAACTATATATCATTTAATGTTTTTACAACATGATGTTAAACTGCACAGATTAAGTCCTTACTAGTTGATGTTAGACTACACGGAAAATATCCTTACCACATGACATTAAAACTGTATTCCAGACGTCCTTACCACATGAAATTAATCTTTTTAGAAAATACAACTTAGTAAATAGTATATAACTAACGATAGAAGGTATGATCTAGAATACCATAAACTATAGAAACATAAGGTCAGAGATGGAAGAACCTATACTATAGTGCAATAGTGGTATATTTTTAAATACTATAAAACATCATACTTAAAGAGAAACAATGATCTCTAAGTTGAAAACTATATATTGAAATCATAGAAAAATGTGGAGTCCCTACACACTGGGAACACACTTTTTGTGATCTAGTAAATACAAAGAACTCATAAATAGAAAAGGCATAAAACTTGTCAGGATGAAAATAAAGAAGAGGGTGTCCTAAGTAGAATCCAATTCCATTCCCAAAAATCTATCCTCTATATGATTCATAGGAAAAAATTAGATCAATATAAATAAAAAGGTTCAAATATTGTAGGGAACATCATTTATCCCTAGGAAAAGTCAAACAACACATGCTAAGTCCCATGACTTAAGAAAAAAATAAAGCATTATCCATATAAGACATCCATATTATACCCAAATTATCCTTTTAAATTATGATATCTCAGGAAAACTAGAGTGGTTACATAAATTAAGAATCTCATGTCCGTTGGCATTTAAGAAATTTTCTCAAGAGAAACCTGTCATGATTTAAACATTCAAATCGTGGTGATTGGGTTTACATGATATTATTCAAAGGGCGGGTATCATTTATGATTCATACAACATCAGTTCAATTAAATATCATGAATTAAAGGAAAATATACAATGATATGCATCGTTTAGGAGATTCATTCATTGATAAAGTACATAAGAAGTAGGAATCTACACATACTGAAGTCTCTCCCTTGGATAAAAAAATAAAGGCGTATAATCCCATAATATAATTCACTCAGAGCACTGCTTGTGCTAAAAAGATTTTTACTCTAGGGAGGTAATGGATTGGAATTGTTGATAAAAAATTAACTATCTACTTCTAAGATCCACTACAATTTCTTTTCCCTAGTGACAACATCAAGCATGGCCTTCCCCGCCAGGTCATGAAGCCCTTGTTTCTTTAATACAATTTCCTCTGATAGGTCCAGCGCATGCTGAAACTGAGATAGATATTCTTAAAGTTGGTCAAGTTCAAACTGAAAATGGATGAATTCAACCTTCCATGAATCGAACATGCCTCCGTGATCTGCCACCTCCACAGTGCATTGCGAAGCTTCATGTAAGGCTCCTCCCAACTTCCATTTATGAAAGACGAAGCCTATACTGCTATTGACCTTAATTAAAGGGAAATATTTTACTCACCCAGTGTTATCACCACCTTTAATCAAACATGAAGAGAGGTATAATGAAAAAATTCATAACCATGGGTGGTACACATAAACTTAAGGTAGCCTAGTTTGTCCTTCAACTCTTCTTAAGTCCCCCGTAAAATTAAGGTCTAGATCTCCATCCACACTTTCTGCTGCATCAACTGATAGACTGGAATAGACTCGGAGACCTGTATCAATCCCAAAATGGAACATGAATATATTATGGGACTAAATAAATAATAATGGAATCCATGATCCCAGTCGTAAATGAAGTGGATATAGAGACGATCTCTACATTGGTTGTTCAATTGGAGGAATCACCGATGAAGAAGTGACCGGAACTTCTGAAATCGGGAGTGAAGGCACTAAAATATGAGGAAGGAAGGGTTATTAGTTTGAAGATAAATGGTATGATGCCATTAGTTTAACAACATATGTGATTGATGTGTGAAACATACATTTTTCAGTTACATTACTATCAACATCTACTTCCCCAACCACTTCTTTAGGTGAGGAGGCAACACCCTCTTACAATGAGCAGCCTAATAGCACCATCGGGGTTTTATATGTAGACTTTTTTTCTTATAATTTAATTGATTCAAGAGAAAAATAAATGTTATAAAATATGACACTGATTAATCTATATATAATGTTTTGGAAGTAGTTCTCACTCTCTTCAAAATGATCATCTATTAAAGCTAAATCGATTGCGGAATAACTACCAATATTAGTTTTACAACAACTTCACTCTTTATTATACATTAATTATTTATTTATTACATAACATTACACTTGATTTAACCCAATATATAGTAAATTTTAGTGTCTTAGGGAATTAGGTACATAGAATAACATCTTGCACTTTATACACAATAATAATATTGAAAACTTCTTTAACATACTTCTAAAATTTCCATGGCTTTTAAAACTACATGGGATAACCCGAGGAAAAACATAATAAAGGGGTGAGATATAAATATAAAAAGCGAATAAAAAAGTAATTACATGAATAAGATATTAAATTTTAGACAATGGATATATAAATCAGATATAAAAGGGACATTAATAAAAAAACATGGTATAACATGATAATCATAAAATAGGAAATGTGGCAACAACATAAAACACTTAATCATAAACATAGGTTAATGATAAACATGACAAAAAATCATTATGGGAAAATTACCATAAAGTAATCATGTTCAATCTCTATCCAAATGTGACATGTAATGGTACTAAACATTACCCAATGCATTGGAGCAGTATCTAGCCACACCCATCCCATTCATTTCATTCTCATGCTTATGCGTTCCACATAGATCATACAACATAGATTCATTAATAATCACTATTTATTTAAAGGTTAAAGAGCATGAAATAAATATTTTCTATGTACCAAATAAAAAAGTATATTTTCATAAATATTAACACCCTTTATAGGAAATGGTTATGGTGTTCAATACACAATTGTTTTGGCATGGAAGATCACAATGAAATTTCGGCAGCGTAACATCGTCAATTAATGATTCGTAAAAATGGGTTTATGAGAGAGAAAGGGATATCTCATCACATATACATAAAATTGGAAGTAATAGGGACAAGGAAAATCATATCCCAACATTATAAATTTTTAAATAGAAGGCATAAGGTAATGAAGAAACTTGAATAGAGAAAAATCCTAACTGCATTTCGACATGGTAACGAGTGGTCATAAAGGACCATGTGAGGATTAATGAGAGGGAAATGAGATGTTATAATTTATACACTAAATTTAATGTAATGGGAATATGGTAGAATATATTATAATTGTAACACCAAAAGATTTCATAGTAGGCTATCTCATTAAAGTAATTCAATAACTTGCGCTACACGCAACACCGAGTTCGAGCGCACCACAACATAGCAAACTAGCCTTTCAAAAAGTGGTTATGAAACGTATTAACTTTATTTTTAAATTTATATACACTATAAAATTTTAACATCCATATTTTGTGTTTCTTAGATATAATACAAGAACAAATTCATTTTTTCAGATATAAGAAGTGTTTTTCAAAAAATGCAATTTTACCGCGTTTTAATGGAGAACTATTTTAAACCAATATTTGACACTTTTATATATTAAATTTAATGATAATAAATTATTATTTACAAGAGGGAAAAAAAATCTAGTTTGGATAAATTTTTGGTACTTTTCTGATAACATTCATATTTTGACGAATAGTGAAAAATACTATGTTTTAATCAAAAACAACTTTTTTAAACAAAATAATTTATAGTGTTAAATTATGTATTTGAATGGTTTTGAAATATAATTAGATTAAATTTTTATCATTTAATTCAATTTAGTTCATTGTAAGTAATTTCACATTTAAATTTTACATAAACACATGTCAATCATTTGATAGTTTTTACTTTTTAAAAACACACTTTTTGGTTTTGAAAAGGGGAATTAATTTCAAATTAATTAATGAATATTATATGTTTTGAATTTGTTAAAATAGAATTAAATTTTGAATTCATAATATCAAAATTATCTTATGGGTGAATTTTTGGGATTTTTATGAAAACTTTGAATTTTTGATGAATAGTGAAAAACACAAGGTTATTATTTTAAACCGAGTTTTTATTTAAATAATTATTTATTTTATTTAAATTTCTTTTAATTCAAAATAGATATATAATAACTATTTATGTTCAATGTAATTCATTAGAGTCATTTTATAATAGAATTAGATGTTTAAAATTTTATTGAACTTTTTAACGTTTTTACCCACCTTCTAGGAGAATTTGCAAATTTGCATAAAATGTAATTTTACTGCTTCTCTGAGTTGAATTTCCAAAATCCAAGAGACACAGTTGAAATCAGTAAGTAAAATTTGGTTCAATAAGATGAAAATAATTTTCAGTGAATAGTATCTTTTGACTTTTATTTACCTCAGTTAAAAGTATATAGGGTAATTAAGGGTAAAAATGATATTATAATATCCTAACACGAGTCCTAATTCTATTGGATAAGTGTAATTCTACCAAAAAAACCTTAGGAAAAAAATATGATCCTCTTTGGTCCACTTTGATAAGATTAGGACATTTAATATTTTTACTTTTAAATAATAGATAAAAGTGTTAAATTCAATGTTTAATAACTAAACCAATTTTTATATAGGATTACACACAATATAAATTCGAATATAAATATTAATTAGAAATATAAAAATATTTCCTACATAATTTTATTTTTTTTAGAAATTTTAGACATTATATAAGTTAATTTATTTATGACAGAATGATGATTCTGTAATTACCATATTAATAAAGTTTTAAAATAATTAATATTATAAATATCCAAATAAATGTATATTGAGACTTCTGATGAATTACACTAATTTTCCAGGTTAATATGATGTGTTAGGGTTGATTAGATAATTTTTTTTTCAAAGTGATAAGGTTTTTATGACTACCACAAAAACAAAATACCACATAGTGTCAAAATTGAAATAAATTAGTTTATAAAACAAATTTTATATTATTGGTTGATATAATATTCCTAAAAATTTAATGTTATTACAAAGGGCTTAAATAATATTATATATATCATTAAATAACCACTTGTATTTTTCCTGGATTTTTAGAGTGAGTTTATTAAGAATATAGTGTAATAATACAAGAAGACACGGTAAAAGTTAAACTATTTAACTAAGAGCTAAATCTAAAAGATAAATTTAAAATGGTAACCTGAACTTTTTTAAAACATATTGGTTGAGAGGATTTCGACCCATAACATCTTAAGGCTCAAAATAAATTCATTTGGAGAAATTATAAACCTAATATGATTGTATAATAAATTACTATTTTAATCTTTTCCTAAAGTGACCCTCACCCCTCATATAAAAGGGAACATACCCTTCTCTCAAAATCACACCTCCAAAGCCATTTGGCTCAGCAAACCCCTGCCCAAATATCCTCACAACTTCCCTAAAATCAACCTAGAGTCCTTACATTGATCATAAATGTAACCTACGTATCCCTTTTGATCAAATCAAAAGGAAACACCCGGAAAAGAGTTAATAATTTCACCACCCTCTTTCAGGTTCTTTTCATCTTCCACTTCCTCTTTCTTTGTTGTTTCCATACCAAAATAATAACTCCAGTACCTCCTAGATACTATGGTGTTATTATTAATATGGTATTAACATATTCTTTATTCTATCCATCCTCTAAATGACATATTCACTATACGTGCGTATGTACGGCTTACCGTCTCCACGTCATGGTGTAGTTTGTTATTCAAACACTTCATTATTTGGATGGGTAAATAATGAGTATAATAAATGTAAATAATAAATATTACATGTTAATGATTCAGTATATATGATATAATATCCAATTAAATATTATTTCACTATCAATATAATGGTATTGTCGCTTGTGCGTACGTACGGATTACCGTCTACACGACACGATGAGATTCATTCCCACGTTCACCATTAGATGATGATTATAAAAAAATATATTATTAATAAGTATTTAATATATGAAATAATAATTCTATAGGATATATATATATATATATATGTACTTACATATATCTTATTCACTAACTTCCATTCAACACAATATGAAAACGGAAACAAAGTTTATGTGTACGTACGGTCTACCATCTCCATAAACGATGCCTTCCATTTCATATATCCAACTATTATAAATATTTATATTATAAGAAAATATGAAATATAAAACAAGGATTATATTCTGGAAGTATTAAAATCATGATCTAAATGATACGATCAAAAATCACAAGTTAAAACACGTACGATAAAAAAAGAGATTATTACCCAAAACGTTAATTTTCCATGGAAATCATTATTAAATGAGTAGTAAAAAGTCATAAATGAATCATGTACGATATAATAATTATGAATATGGTTCTAATATAATTTAATTACATAATATGGTCATTATACAGGAGGTTAAACATACCCTCTACCAAAGGAAAGTTCAAGGTAAGAGTTAATTTCCCAATCTCTTTATTATCTGAGGTTGTTTTTACGTGAGGATCTACTGGGAAATATTTATTATCAATATACATTTTTCATAAAGGAGTTTTCAAAGGTATTCTGTTTAAGGGACTCTTTTACTAAAACATTATTTTAAATGTTTTAAATATTTTTTCTTCTAAACCTATCTCATTAATGTCCATGTTTTCAAAATGGGTTTAAGGATTTATTCATATGGACATGAAGGTTTTAAAATGTTAATTTATTTCAAAAGTTTCAAAGTGGTATGTGACAATTTGATTCAATACTATCTTTTAAATTACATCCTTTATATGACTTTTAAATGATTTCATGAAAAATTTATATTTCTCTCAAAGATTATTACTGATCATTTTCAACTATGTCAACTATGTTAATGGAGACAATGTTGTTCTTTTTTCATTTTATAATGTAATGTAACATTCATGTATATAATCTATTTTCCAAAAATACTAAACTGATCAGTCCTTTGGGACATGATTCCTTGTAATCATGCCAATGTATTAAAATAATGCACCGACTCTGGGTAACTAGGGTCGGGCATTACAGTTGGTATCAGAGGAAGTATAGAAACAACCTTGGAAATATATTTAGAAATCTCTGATTATTGAACATTACCCTAATATAGATTTAGAATTAGTATAGAGGAACTTCCTAGAATTTTGGTAATATAGAGATTTTATGAATTTTCCCAGCAATACATCCCTTTCTGGATACGAGCATGTAGAGGTGGCTCTGGAAAAAATGTACCTAGGAGTGAAAAATTTGACATGGAGTTTCGGGCTTGACCCGGGGAATCCTGGTACACGACAACGGTCCTTGCTACACTCATGGTTACGACACTCATGGGGGATATGCTTAAGATAATTGACATTTTAATTACAAGCCATTATGAAGGATTTAAAAGTAAATACTTTCTCAACAAAAATATTTTATGATTATAGAATATATGAATAATATTTTAAACTTATCTTAGGTATTTTACAAGTTTTGAATTATGCATTACAATTCATAAACTAACCTAGTGTATGACATTGTTTAGAAATGGTGCCTAGTAGAAGGAATGAGAACTCCAATAATACACATGATCTAAATATTAAGAATGATCATATCTTTCATGGTACTAAGCCAAAATTTAGAATAGAAATAATATCCTTTGTATTATCATCATATAAAGAAATAGTATCCTATATTAATAAGATAAGTAAATAATTTCTATGTCCTATGGATTTGAGGTGAATTAAGAGAAGAAAAGGATGGAAGAGGGAAATATGGATATAGGGAAGTGGGGAAAGAATGATTTTTCCACATGCGATAATTGTGGAGAGGATCACCTTGTTAAATGCTTGAAGGTAATGAGAGTTTTTTATAAGTGTAGAGAAAAATGACATCACGTACGTGATTGTAAGGGTAAGAAAAAGGTTTCAAATGTACAATGCTTCATCTACAAGGAGTTGGACACTACGCGAATCAATGTACCCGTCATCATAGTATACAACAAATTATTCTATTGGATAATAATCAAGTTATGATACTACTGTAGATAAAGAGTAATGATTAGTGTTATTATGTTTTTATTGAATAATTGTGTCATTTGAGTATAGGTTATAATAATTATAAAGCATATACGGATTGTTTGACAAGACTATTTAATTAAGGATTCACTACGGAAAAAATGGGTATTTGCGACGGGTTATTTGCGACGGGAATAAATCCCGTCGCAAATAGTCCTGTTAAAAACTTATTTGCGACGGGGGTATTTACCCGTCGCAAATAATTAGGCTTTTGCGGCGGGATTGCTTTCCCCGTCGCAAATAACCGGCGGCGGTAAAAGGTATTGCGACGAGAATATTTCCCCGTCGCAAATCGTATGTCGGCAGGTGGTTATTTGCGACGGGACCCATCGCAAATAACTATTTAACCGTTGACCGTAATAAATGTTGGCTAAGGTATTTGTGACGGGTACCGTCGCAAATGGACCCGTCGCAAATAATCTAACCTATAAATACCCCCATCCGTTTTTTTCAAATCATTTTCATTCTCTATCTTCTTCTGGTCTCAAACTTTTGTTTCTAAAGTTGAGTTTTTTTTTCAGTTTAATTTTTTTTTCCGGAGCTGATATTACAGTTTTGAAGAACGATCAGAGCAGATCAATTTTCAAGGTATTTATGTTCATTTTAATTTAATATTTAATTTTATTTTTATATTAGTTTCAATTATTCTTAATTAGTTGTAATTTAATTATGTTTACATTGTTTTTTTACTTAATAAATTTAAATTATTAGTATTGTTCATAGTTAATGGTAATTAGGAATAATTAGTAATAATTTTTATTAATTAAGAATAAATATTAATAATTAGTAATAAATACCAATAATTAGGAATAATAACATTATTACATTATTAGTATATTTTATTATTAATATTAAAATAATATAATTTTTTATATATATACAATTCTCTTTTCATCTGTGTGTTTACTGTATTCACATGTATTATTTGTATGTGGAGATAGAAAACGCACAGATGAAAGGAGAATTGTATATAAATCAGAAAATTATATTATTTTAATATTAATAATAAAATATATTAATAATGTTATTATTTGTAATTATTGGTAATTATTCCTAATTATTGGTAATTATTCATTTAATTACTAATAATTAGGAACAATTATCAATAATTATTAATAATTAAGAATAATTAGTAATAATTAGTAATAATTACCAATAATTAGTAATAATTAGTAATAATTAGTAATAATTAGTAATAATTATCAATAATTAGTAATAATTAGTAATAAATATCAATAAGTAGTAATAATTACCAATAAGTAGTAATAATTACCAATAATTTGGAATAATTACCAATAATTAACAATAATTAGTAATAATTAGTAATAATTAGTAATAATTACCAATAATTACCAATAATTAGTAATAATTACCAATAATTACCAATAATTACCAATAATTGCCAATAATTACCAATAATTAGGAATAATTTGAAATAATTAGAAATAATTAGGAATAATTAGGAATAATTAGGAATAATTAGGAATAATTAGGAATAATTAGTAATAATTAGTAATAATTAGTAATAATTAGTAATAATTAGTAATAATTAGTAATAATTAGTAATAATTAGTAATAGTTAGTAATAGTTAGTAATAGTCAGTAATAGTTAGTAATAGTTAGTAATAATTAGGAATAATTAGGAATAATTAGGAATAATTAGGAATAATTAGTAATAATTAGTAATAATTAGTAATAATTAGTAATAATTAGTAATAATTAGTAATAATTAGTAATAGTTAGTAATAGTTAGTAATAGTTAGTAATAGTTAGTAATAATTAGGAATAATTAGGAATAATTAGGAATAATTAGTAATAATTAGGAATAATTAGGAATAATTAGGAATAATTAGGAATAATTAGGAATAATTAGTAATAATTAGGAATAATTAAGAATAATTAGGAATAATTAGTAATAATTAGGAATAAGTAATACTTACCAATAATTTGGAATAATTACCAATAATTAACAATAATTTTTAATAATTTGTAATAATTACCAAAAATTAGTAATAATTAGTAATAATTACCAATAATTACCAATAATTATCAATAATTACTTATAATTACCAATAATTACCAATAATTACCAATAATTAGAAATAATTAGGAATAATTAGGAATAATTATGAATAATTAGGAATAATTAGGAATAATTACGAATAATTAGGAATAATTAGGAATAGTTAGGAATAATTAGGAATAATTAGGAATAGTTAGGAATAATTAGGAATAATTAGTAATAATTAGGAATAATTAGGAATAATTATTTATAATTATTTATAATTATTTATAATTATTTATAATTATTTATAATTATTTATAATTATTTATAATTATTTATAATTATTTATAATTAGTAATAATTAGTATTAATTAGTAATAATTAGGAATAATTAGGAATAATTAGGAATAATTAGGAATAATTAGGAATAATTAGGAATAATTAGGAATAATTAGGAATAATTACCAATAATTAGCAATAATTACCAATAATTAGCAATAATTACAAATAATTAGCAATAATTACCAATAATTAGCAATATTTAGTAATAATTTGCAATAATTAGTAATAATTTGAAATAATTAGTAATAATTTGCAATAATTAGTAATAATTAGTAATAAATACCTAAAATTAAGAAAAAATAGACAAAATTAGGAAAAATTAGGAAAAATTAGGAAAAATTAGGAAAAATTAGGAAAAATTACCAATAATTAGGAAAAATTATCAATAATTAGTAATAATTACCAATAATTAGTATTAATTACCAATAATTAGTAATAATTACCTATAATTAGTAATAATTAGGAATAATTACCAATAATTAGTAATAATTACCAATAATTAACAATAATTAGTAATGATTAACAATAATTAGTAATAATTACCAATAATTACCAATATTTAGTAATAATTAACAATACTTACCAATAATTACCAATAATTGCCAATAATTACCAATAATTGCCAATAATTACGAATAATTAGTAATAATTACGAATAATTAGTAATAATTACGAATAAATAGTAATAATTACGAATAATTAGTAATAATTACGAATAATTAGTAATAATTATCAATAATTAGTAATAATTACCAATAATTAGTAATAATTACCAATAATTAGTAATAATTACCAATAATTAGTAATAATTATCAATAATTAGTAATAATTACCAATAATTAGTAATAATTACTAATAATTATCAATATTTACTAATAATTAGCAATAATTACTAATAATTAGCAATAATTACTAATAATTAGCAATAATTAGTAATAATTAGCAATAATTACTAATAATTAGCAATAATTAGTAATAATTAGTAATAATTAGGAATAATTAGGAATAATTAGGAATAATTAGGAATAATTAGTAATAATTAGGAATAATTAGGAATAATTAGGAATAATTAGGAATAATTAGTAATAATTAGGAATAATTAGGAATAATTAGTAATAATTAGGAATAATTAGGAATAATTAGGAATAATTATTTATAATTATTTATAATTAGTAATAATTAGTAATAATTAGGAATAATTAGGAATAATTAGGAATAATTAGGAATAATTAGGAATAATTAGGAATAATTAGGAATAATTTGGAATAATTAGGAATAATTAGTAAAAATTACCAATAATTAATAATAATTACCAATAATTACCAATAATTACCAATAATTAGCAATAATTAGCAATAATTAGTAATAACATCATTACATTATTTGTATATTTTATTATTAATATTAAAATAATATAATTTTCTATATTATATACAATTCTTTTTTTTCTGTGTGTTTTCTGTCTCCACATGTAATATTGGCATTCTTTTTCAAATTTATCAACCTACTCGCCAATGGAGAGGTGAAAGTGAATGCCAATATTACATGTGGAGACAGAATGTTAAACACACAGATGAGAGGAGAATTGTATATAATATAAAAAATTATATTATTTTAATATTAATAATAAAATATACTAATAATGTAATGATGTTATTATTATATAATTAATATTTATGAAAAAAATTATATTAGTATTATTAAAAAAAAAATCAATATAATATTAAAATTATCAATATTTGTAACAGGTTTTGCTTTATTCTCAATATATTCAATCCTTGCATGAGTGTTTTTTCGAACAAATTATTCAAAACCAGTAACGCTTTTATATTTTATAGAAAAATATGGAACAACGAGGTCGTCAACAGTCATTATTAGATGACCGCATATGGATAAATCAACGTAGAAATACAAATGGTTCTGGTTTAAATCCAGTATATATAGAGGGTGTGGAGATTTTTTTATCATTTGCAGCATCAAATCCAGAATTTGTTTTAGAAGGAAAAATAAAATGCCCTTGTAGAAAATGTGCATTGAGAACGTTTGACACGTTTGACAAAGTGGGGGAACATCTCTTGTGTTTTGGTTTTCAAGCAGATTATGTTTTTTGGTATCAACACGGTGAACGCAGTTCCAGAGCAGGTGATACCAACTTGATTCCGAATCCATCCCAGTTTCAAGATTTAGTACATGATGTTGCAGGTTCATCTGTTCAACATACAGAAACTCCGGCTGATATAGCTTCAAATCCTGAGTTGGGACCGTCTGAATTTTATGAGTTGTTGAAGTCTGCTGAGGATGCATTATATCCTGGCTGCAAGATGAGCAAATTAGAAGCAGTTGCAAAATTTATGGCTATCAAATCAGATAACGGAATGTCAAACACCTTTTTTGACCAGATATTTTCTTTGCTGAAAACACTGTTACCCGAAGGAAATGTTTTACCTGCAAATTACTATGAAAGTAAGAGGTTGGTTCGAAATTTGGGACTTGTCAGAAGATTCATGCATGTTCAAATGACTGCATTTTATATTCTGGGGAAAATGAGTCGTTGGATAGTTGTCCCACATGTGGGAAACTGAGATATAAAGAAGGACAACACGAGAAGTCTGGTTTGATTCCTGTAAAATAGTTGAGATATTTTCCACTTACATCCAGACTTCAGCGTTTATTCATGTCTAAGAATACAGTGACAATGATGTCATGGCATAAAGAGAATATTTCAACCAATAAAAGCTTGAATCATCCAGCCGATGGTGATTCATGGAAACATTTTGATAGAGTGCATCTATCCTTTGCTTTAGAAGCTAGAAATGTTCGACTGGGCCTTTCCACTGATGGTTTCTGTCCGTTTGGATCTTATGGTAGTCAATATTCATGTTGGCCTGTTTTTTTAACTCCGTACAATTTACCTCCATGGATGTTGATGAAGGAGCCATATATCTCTTTGACTTTACTAATTCCAGGACATCCGAAGAAAAATATTGATTTTTATTTGAAGCCATTGATTGATGAATTAAATTTATTGTGGAGTACTGGTGTCAGTACATATGATGTTGCAACGAAACAGAATTTCATACTGAGAGCAGCATTGATGTGGACAATAAGTGACTTCCCGTCTTATGAGATGTTATCTGGCTTGAGTACACATGGTCAGAAATCATGTCCTTACTGTATGGGAGAGAACAAAGCATTTATGCTCATTCATGGAAAGAAACCTTGTTATTTTGACTGTCATCGCAGATTTCTTCTAGCTGATCATCCTTTTCGCAGAAACAGATCTCATTTCAGAAAAGGAACAATTGAAATGGATGGACCTCCAAAAATGCTATTAGGTTCGGAGTTAAAATCAGTTGTATTTTCATTACCTCCCATCACTTTTGGTCCCACAATAAACCAACAGAAAATTTCTGGTTTTGGGAAAGAACACAATTGGATTAAACGTAGCATATTTTGGGATTTTCCATATTGGTCTGATTTGTTGGTCCGCCACATGTTAGATGTCATGCATATTGAGAAGAACTATTTTGATAATTTGTTTCATACAGTATTGGATATGCCAGGAAAGAGCAAAGACAATGTAAATGCACGTTTAGATCTTGCCCAAATTTGCAGGCGTCCAGAATTGGAACTATTTGAGAATGTCAGAACAGAAAGGTTACTGAAACCAAAAGCAGCTTATACACTGTCTAAAGAAAACCGTTTATTATTTTGTCAGTGTATTGCAGATTTGAGACTTCCAGATGGCTGTGCTTCCAATTTGGGTAGATGTGTAAAGAATGGTCATATTACTGGATTAAAAAGTCATGATTGTCATGTTATAATGGAGAGATTTCTACCCATTGGATTAAGAGGTCTGTTGAATTCTGTGATTTGTGATTCCATAACAGAAATGTATCATTTTTTTCGGGAAATTTGTGCGGCTACGGCAGATTATGATGCTCTAGGAAAACTTGAAAAAGATGTTGTTGTAATTATATGTAAACTGGAAAAAATATTTCCGCCGTCTTTCTTCGACTCAATGGAACATTTGATGTTACATTTTCCATATGAAGCCAAATGTGGAGGTCCGGTACAGTTTCGATGGATGTACCCATTTGAAAGATGCATGCAAAAATTGAAATGAAAAGTACGTAACAAAGCATCTGTTGAAGGATCTATTGCAGAAGCTTATTTGCAAGAGGAAATATCTTTTTTCTGCTCCCATTATTTTGAATCTGAGTATCCTTCAAAACACAACCGAATGGGACGGAACGAGAGGAATATTGATGAAATCAACAATAAATTATCTATTTTCAACCAGTCAGAGCTTGGTTTTGGTGGAGTTTATGAACGCTGGCTTTCAGATGATGAACATCAGAGAGCTCATACGTATGTTCTGCTCAACTGTGAAGAGATGACATCAGTTGTACTGTAAGTGTTTATATCACTTATTATATCATTTATGTTACAATAAATAAATTTTGTTTTTATAGGTTGTATGATAATCATATCATGAAACAAATTCCACAAATTACAGCAGCTGCTCTCGAAGAACATCGACTGAAAAATTTCTCTCAGTGGTTTCAAAAACTGGTAACATAAATTCTTTATCTTTTAGCAACTCATTCAATGTATAGTTTACTATATTGATAATTATTTCACAAATTTTCAGGTGTCTCGACATGCTGATAAAATTGAAAAATGGCTGTGTGTATTGAGTAACCCACCTTCCAAACTTGTTAAAACTTATAATGCATATGTGGTGAATGGATTTCGATTCCACACACATGCATATGGGGAATCGAAAAAAACAATGAACAGTGGAGTTATCTTGAGAAGATCTCATCATTGAGAAAATGGAGTTGACTTTTATGGCATACTTGATGAAATCATTGAACTCTGTTATCTTGGACAACATTACATAACCATGTTCAAATGTCGGTGGTTGGATACAGAGAGAGGCGTGTGTGTTCATCCGACTCATGGAATCATCGATATTAAATGTAAAAGTGTTCTCGCAGTAAATGAACCATTCTTATTGGCTCAACAGGCATATCAAATTTATTATGCAAAGTACTGTGAAACATCAAGAGACTTGACTGATTGGTGGAGTGTAATAAAAATCAAAATTCGAGACAATTAGTTTAGTCAAAGTGAATGTGCTTTCACTGATGTGCAAAGAATTGAAGTTTTTCAAGAGAGTACTCAAAATCAATCTTTTTTACAAAGAGACATGAGTATCGATGACGACACCCCACATTTAAGAGTCGGTGATGACGATGATGTTAATGATGTCACATATGAATTTGAAACGTTAAGAGATGAAGCAACTGTAACTCGAATGGATATCGATGATGTTGAGGAGGAATATGAAGATGACATTGACATATATGAAGATGATGATGAAGATGAACACTGATAGCATTTCATGGTATTTATATACAATCATAATATGTATATATGTATATATAATAGTAATTATCAATTATTTGCTAACATTAACATTTTCTGTTTCAGATGGACGATGCCACATTTCGCGCGTTGGCGGATGCTGACCTGACTTTTGATGCGGATGAGTTGCTGACAGATGACCCTCAGCCTGCAGGCGCTCCAGGGAGTACGCGGAGGGGGCGCGGTCTTGCACGATTGATGATTCCTGACCCCGTCCCCGAGCGACGTCCACGTCTTGGGATTGATCCATGCACACGGAGGTGTGATAACCTGTGTGATAACCTGTGGATTTGACTAAGATTTCATTAATCTATTCACATAATAAATGTTTATTATTTTTTTAGTTTTCCGCATATAGCAGTTGGACAGGGAAGCGCTATTTTGTGCAACTATTTCTCTCAGCCGTGGACCACATGGGAGCAGATTCCCATTGATGTGCAGCAGGCCATGTTCGACCATTGGTTGGTACGTACGTAAATAAATAATTTTTATTTTGAAAATTATTTCATTTCTAACTTGATATTTTGATTTATTTGTAGGGTTTATGGTATCCGATCGAGGATACCATGCGTGACGCCATCCACGAGGCATGGGAGGTGGCCATGCGTGATCGCCTTCGTCAGTTTTTGCACAATTTAAGAAAAGCTTCGATGAAGAAAGCAGGAGTGTCAGATTTTGAGGAGTCATGTAGAGCACACCGACCAGAGTATATTTCATCCCATGTATGGGATGGATTATGTGCGCACTGGTTGAGTGGTGCCTTTCAGAGGAGATCATCGGTGGGGAGGCAGAATCGGGGGAGACAGGAGGTGACTCATCGAGCTGGGAGTCGTTCTTTCAATACTCATAGACAGCATCTGGTACATACATTATTTATAAATATTTTATATAACTATAAATATTAACAGTTTATTTTTTATTCTTATAGGCTGTCGAGCACCCCGATATTACAGAGTACGACGTATATCGGAGGATGTATAGTGATCCTGCTACTGGGGAGCTCAGAGGTGATCGTCAACATCACATCGTGGTCAGTATTATTTGTTTTCAAGTTTAAAAATTAACTGCATATAATATATTCACAATTTTAATTTTAAATTGCAACTATAGGAGTCATATGAGGCCACAGCGGCACAGGCACGACCTGAGAGTCAGGCCGAGTCATCAGATCAGACCACTGCCCGTCAGTTTGATGAGGTGGCATGGATGCAGGCCACCCAGTATGCCTTTGAGAAGGGCCGGGTAGTTGGTATCGGCTCTCGACTGACTCCCGGAGATTATTATGGCAGTGCTGCGATGTCGGTGTCCAGCTCGAGAGGAGCTCGTGCATCTTCTTCTACACAGTATGAGGATCAGTTGCGATCTCAGACTGCACAGATAGAGAGTCTCCGACAGGAGTAGGAGCAGATGCGTCAGCAGCATGAGGAGGAACGTCGACGCCAGCAGCAGCTGTACGAGGAGCAGGCGAGTCGGTGGCAGCAGCAGCATCAGGAGCAGATGGAGTACATGCGCCGACTCACTCATGCTTTAGGGATGGAGTTTCCTCCACCACCATCTGCAGATCCCCCACCTCCCCCTCCCCCCCTCCTTCAGATTAGAGTTTGTATTTCTGTTATAAAATTTGTGAAATCAAAATATTTTTTTTTCTATTCGTAGTTTCTGTCTCATTATAAAATATTAATAATATTATATTTTTAAATAACAATATTAATATGAATAATAATATTATTTATATTTTATAATATTAAATTTTATATATATATTAAAATTTTATATATATATTAAAATTTTATAATATTATAATTTAATTATATTTTTTGTAATACTTGAATTATTTTAATATTTGAATGTAAAATAATTCTATTATTTTTATATTAATTAAAATAACTTATTAATATTTTTTTATTTATGAATTATAATTGTAATATTATGATATTAATTAAATCATTTATTAATATTCTATTATTTTTTATTTTTGAATTATAATTCTACTATTATTATAGTAATTAAAATAATTTATTATTTTCATTTGTAAATTATAATTCTATTATTATATTAATTAAAATAATTTATTAATAATTTATTTTTTTTATTTTTTTATAGTATTTGCGACGGGATACTATGCCCGTCGCAAATACTAGTATTATTAATAGTTTTTTATTTTTTAAAAAAAATAGTATTTGCGACGGGTCCCGTCGCAAATACTAGTATTATTAATTTTTTTTTATTTTTTTTAAAAAATAGTTTTTGCGACGGAACCGTCGCAAAAGAGATTTGCGACGGGTCCCGTCGCAAAAACTATTTTAAAAGTTTTTTTACAAAAATACGGAATACTATTTGCGACGGGGAGAATGTCCGTCGCAAAAAAAGGCTTTAGCGACGGGCCCGTCGCAAATAAGTGTAGTTGCGACGGCGTTTTCAGCAACGGACTATTTGCGACGGGATCCCATCGCAAATAGCCCGTCGCAAATACCTGTTTTTCTAGTAGTGATTTTAGATTGTATGAAACCAAGTATAGTGACATAGTTTCAGGTTAAACATTTTGGAAAATACATGGTTGAAGGAAAGTTAAACCGTAATATGGTACTGATACTGAGGTACTGATTTTGGAATAATATATGGTTGATTTTGATAAATTATATTGGATATTATAGACAACCTTGGAACTTATTAATGGGGTTTTTATTACATAATTATTGGAATATTCAAAATTTTTTGATATAAGGAGTATATCTATTATTCTATAAGGAATAAGGATGCATGATGGTAATCAATATGGTTTTATGGTAATTCATGTTTTTACTGTGTTTTAAAAGAGTACACGATGAAGGTATTCACATGTTATTACAAGGAAAAAAGAATCTTCATTGTGTTTACCTTCCATATAAATTTTGGACTTTGAATTTGGACAGAAGTATTTTGGGTAAGTCTAATGGATGGAATGGATTAAGTTTGAAATTGGATACTATTATTAATGTTATATCATTTCTTAAGATTATTTTTGGATTATTATAAAAAGGACAACCTGGAGGTCGGGCGACAAATCGTTGCATCCAACAAGGCTCCGAGACTTGAACCCACAACTGAAGGGTGACAAGGGTGGATAACATACCACTGGCATACGTGATGTCCTAGTTTGTATAATGTAGTTTTTTTAAATGTACTGACTAATGAATTATAAATTCATTATTTTTTGGAACCCTATATGATTAAGATAAATAGAATATTTTTGAATTCTATTATCTTTTGGAGTGAAAGATGAGTTTGTGGTAGGAATTAGTTGAAGGATAAAACTCTACTAGTCAGGTATACTTTTGTAATATTATTCTATGAATAAATTAAATCTTAATCTTTAGGGAAGGAATCTTAATACCAAAAATATGTTATCCTAGTACCTTATATTTTTTTGAACTAACTATATTTTAAATCATCATAGATTGATGGCTTTGACGCCCTCAATTTTACACGTGTTTGTGATTGATGACCTCAATCACTATCTATAAATATTTATGTTTTCCCTATAATTATGTGTCTATAATTTCCACCAATTTTCTCTTAATTGAGATCATAATTTGGCGGTGACCTTTTCATTTCCATTTCCCTCTTATTAGGACAGATGATTATTAACCCAATTTCTAATGTGGGTTTTTCCACAAAGGGATTTTTCTATTTTTAACCTTTTTTTAGAAGAAACATTTTAAATTGTGAGGATACAATTTATTGATGGAGGGGAAAATTTAACACCCTATGATTTCATATTACGCTATCTCATTAAAGTAATTCAATAGCCTGCACTACATGCAACACCGAGTTCGAGTGCACCAAAACTTACCAAACTAGCCGTTCAAAAAGAGGTTATGAATAATATTAACTGGATTTTAGATTTTATATACTTTATATAATTTTAATATCCATATTATGTGTTTCTTAGACATAATATAAAAACAAATCCAATTATTAGATAAAAAAAGTATTTTTCAAAAAAGGAAAATTTACCACCTTTAAATGGCGAACCATTTTTAAAACCAATATTTGACTCTTTTATATATTCAATTTAATGAAATTAAATTATTCTTTAAAAGTGGGCATAAAAAGTTAGTTTGGATATTTTTTTTGTAATTTTTTGATAACATTCATATTTTGATGAATAGTAAAAAATACTATGTTTTAATTGAAAACAACTTTTTTAATTGAAATAATTTATAGTGATAAATTTTGTATTTGAATGTTTTTGAAATATAATTAGATTATATTTTTCTCATATAATAAAATTTAGGTCGTTGTATCTAATTTAAAATTTAAATTCAACATAAACACAAGTCAATCTTTTGATAGTTTTTAATTTTTAAAAACACATTTTTTGGTTCTGACATGGAGAATTAATTTTAAATTAATTAATGAAATTTCTATGTTTTTAATTTAGTAGAATAGAATTAATTTTTGAATTCAGAATATCAAAATTATCTTAGGGTGAAGTTTTGGTATTTTTCTAAAAACTTTCAATTTTTGATGAATAGTGAAAAAACTACATTATTATTTAAACTGACTTTTTATTTAAATAATAATTTTTTATTTAAATTTATTATAATTAAAAATATATGTATAACACCTATATAAGTTCTATGTAATTAATTGGAGTCATTTTATAATAAAATTAGATGTATAAGATTTTATTGAACTTTTTACCTTTTTTTACCCAACTTCTAGGAGCACTTGCAAATTTGCATAAAACAGATTTTACCACTTATGTGAGTTGAATTTAAAACATCCGAGAGATACGGTTGACATCAGTCAGTAAAATGTGGTTCAATAAGTTGAAAATATTTTTTGGTGAATGGTAACTGTTGACTTTTATTTACCGTGGTTAAAAGTAAATAGGGTAATTAAGGGTAAAAATGAATTTATAATTACCTTAACACATATCCTAATTCTATTGGATAAGTGTAATTAGAAAACAAAACCTTAGGAATAAAATATAATCCTCGTTGGTCTACATGGATTAGATTATGACATTTATTATTATTTTATTTAAATAAGAGTTAAAAGTGTTAAATTCTATGTTTAATAACTGATCCATTTTTTATATAGAGTTACAAACAATATAAATTAGACTATAAATATTAATTATAAAGATAAAAATATTTCCTACATAATGGTACTTTATTTATAATTTTAAGACACTAAATAATTTAATTTATTTATGACACAATGATGATGCAGTAATTACCTTATTAATGAAATATTAAAATAATTGATATTATAAATATCCAAATAAATGTAAATTGAGACTTTTGATGAATTACACTAATGTTATAGTTTAATATGACCTTTTCTGGGTGATTAAATAAATTTAGTTCGAAGTGTAAGGTTGTTATGACTTTCACAAAAACAAAATACCAAATAGTGTCAAAATTGACATAAATTAGTTTTTAAAACAAAAACTATATTATTGGTTGATATAATTTTACTAAAAATATAATGCTCTACCAAAGGTTTTTTATAATATTTTATATGTCAGTAATGAACCACCGGAGGTTCTCTTGGAAGTTTAGAGTATGTTTATTTACCATATAGTGTAAGAATACAAGAAGACACGGTACAAGTTAAACTATTTAACCAAGGGTTAAATCTAAAAGATAAGGTTAAAAGGGTAACCTAAAATTGTATAATTCATATTGGTTGAGAGTATTTCGACCCTTATACCCATAAGGGTTGAAATAAATTCATTTGGTGCAATTATAAACTTAATATTATTGTATAATAAATTAATATTTTAATCTTTTCCTAAAGTGACCTTAACCCCTCTTAAAAAAGGTACTTCCCCTTCTCTCAAAATCACACCTCCAAATACATTTGGCTCGGCCAACCCATGCCCAAATATCCTCCCAAATTCCCTAAAATCAACCTAGAGTCCTTAATTTGATCATAAATCCAACCTATGGAGCCTTTTGATCAACTCAAAAGGAAACACCTGAAGAAGAGGTAATAATTTCACCACCCTCTTTCAAGTTTTTTTCATCTTCCACTTCCTCTTTATTTGTTGTTTCCATACCAAAATAATAACTCCATTACCTCATAAATACTGTTATGTTATTATAAATATGGTACAACCATATTCATCATTCTATCCATCCTCTAAATGACAATGTCACCATAAGTGCGTATGTACGACTTACCGTCTCAATGTCTTGGTATAGTTTTTATTCAAACACTTCATTATTTGGATCAATATAATAATGAGTATAACTGATGTAAATAATAAATATAAAATGTTAATGAATTTTTATACATGATATAACAACCAATTACATACGATTTTACCATCAATATAATGATATTCTCATTCGTGTGTACGTACAGATTACCGTCTCCACGACGCGATGAGATTCATTCCCACGTTCACCATTCAACGATGATTATAATAATATATGTTATTAATAAGTTTGTAATACGTGACATAATAAAGTTAATGGATATATATATATATATATATGTACTTATATATATCTTAATCACTTACTTTAGTTCAATACGATATGAAAATGGAAGCATCGTTTATGCGTACGTATGACCTACCGTATCCAAAAAAAGTTCCTTCCATTTTATATATCTATCTATTATAAATATTTATATTATTAATATATATGATATTTAAATTAAGGTTTGTATTCTGGAAGTATTTAAATCATGATCTAAATGATACGATCAAGAATAACAATTTAAAACACGTATGATAAAAAAAGCGATTATTACCCAAAATGTTAATTTAACAAGGAAATCATTATTAAATGGGTAGTATAAAGTCATAAATGAATCATTTATGACATAATAAATATTAATATGGTTCTAATATAATTTAATAACAAACTATGGTCATCATACAGAAGGTTAAACGTACCCTCGACCAAAGGAAAGTGCAGGGTAAGGGTTAATTTCACAATCTCTTTATTATACGAGGTTGTTTTTATGAGAGTATCTATTGGGAAATATTTATTATCAATGTACATGATTCATAAAAGTGTTTTCAAAGGTATTATATTTAAGGTACTCTTTTACTAAAACATCATTTTAAATGTTTTAAATATTTAGACTTCTAAACCTTTCTCATTAATGTCCATGTTTTCAAAATGGTTTTAAGGATTTATTTATATGGTCATGAATGTATTAAAATGTTAATTACTTTCATAAGATTCAAAGTGGTACGGGAAACTTTGATTCCCAAATATCTTTTAAATTAATTCCTTTATATGTATTTTAAATGATTTCATTAAAAATGGATATTGCTCTCAATGATTTTTACTGATCATTTTCAACTATGTCAACCTCCTTTATGGGATATTATTCTTGATCGAGGTTGATTTATTATGATAAAAATGTTCCATATTGTATTGATTATTTTGTGATATGTTTGACTATGGATGTGTTATTTTTAAAAAATTCATGGTTTTTGGATAAATTATTGAATTTTTATATGCTAGTTTTAATAAAAATGTTTATGTTATGTTTAAACCTTTTCATATGAGGAATGTATTGGACTTAGTAAGTGACGGGTGGAGCCCACTATAGCTCCTTGATGCATCGGTACGTCTCATGAGAAAAACTAGTTTCTTGGCGTAAGGACTTGACAAAATCTTATTTTTAGTCTTGGTATAAGGACTTGACATTTTGGTTATGAAGTCTGGCATTATTTATTCCATCATTATTAAATTAGCTATAGATATTACATGTGATTATTCGACTTGTAGAATATCCATGTGAATAAGTAAATAGAATTATTTGATTTATCTTTTCCATATAATGCAGAAGTTTATTTTTAAAAGTATTTAGTTTTAGTTTTATAAATTTCCTTAAATTTTTATGATTATTTATAAAAGATTTCGCTATATTGTTATCCTTATGAGTATCTGAGCTCACCTCTTTATATGTACTATTTTTTCCCGGATGTGAAGAAGTATATTATGACTGATATAAAGGTATATTTTAAGCGATATAAATATATTCAATGGAGACAATGATGTTGTTGTTTTTAATTTTGATTCGTTAATGTAACATTCATGTATGTAATATATTTTCCAAGACTGCTAAACTGATCTGTCCTTCGGGACCTGATTCCTTATAATCATAGAAATTTATTAAAATAATGCACCAACTCTGGGTAACTGGGTTCGAGGCATTACAAGAATATAGGAAAATAAAATTTAAGAGACATAACATAAAATAAGTTCCTGATTAGAAATGAGAAGAGATAAATCCCTAAAAAAGTTTATCATGGGTTTAGCATGGTAACAAGTGTACATAAAGGGTCATGGGAGTCTTAATGAGAGTGAAAGGGGATCAATTGATTTATAAATTAAATTCATATTAAGGTTGATATGGATTAACATATTCCAACATAATCAAATGGAATTTGAGATACATAACCTAAAATAAGTGGTTGAACGAAGAAGGGAAGGGAGAAATCCCTTACGAAATTTTGGCATAGTAACAAGTGTACACAAAGGAGCATAGAAGGATTAATAAGAGTGAAATGAATGTAGAATTATTTATAAATATAATATAATATAAGTTATTTATTTAATAACACATCCCAACACATGTAAAAGGGAATTTAGAGAAATAATAAAAAGATGTGCTTGATAAAAAGAAGAGAGCAGGAGATCCCTTATGGAACATCAGCATAGTAAAGACGTAGGTTAGGGTATAAATGAGAGAGGATAAATGATATCTAATTCATATAAAATAAATTTTATATTAATTTAATTATTATAATTCAATTAAAATTTAACAAGTTGAATTTTAAGAGACTAAAGTCGGCCTTAGTGATCCGACGGTGCCGAGTGGAAGGGTCGTCGCTCAACAGATAAAAGTTACTCTAGGGATAACAGGATGATCTTCCCCAAGAGCTCACATCGAAAGGAAAGTTTGGAACCTCGATGTTGGCTCTTCGCCACCAGGGGATGTAGTATGTTCCAAGGGTTGGGCTGTTTGCCCATGAAAGCGGTACGTGAGTTGGGTTCAGAACGTCTTGATACAGTTCAGTCCCCTACTTAAGGGTGTAACTCCAAATAATTGGGAGGGGATTCATCAAAGCTTGGTGGAACCTTGGGAGTTAAATATAGTGTATAGATAATATTATGTATGTTCTCTATGAATTTTTAGTGAAGATAAATGGGAGATTTGGTGGGACAATATAGGAAAAGAGGGTGATTTCTTTATTATTAAGGTTTTGGACTCAACATAATAAAATATTCAAAACCACAAAACATCCCATAGTTTTTACAATGTTTTTTTCCAAATGGGATTGGTTTAAATTATTTTATAAGGTCAAGGTAATAAATGCATAAAATAATTCCCTTTCATATGTGGAGGTGAGTGATACACCTCAAGAAATGGTTTTAAAATTTTAAAATATATTAATGGGTTTGGAGGATTCATAATGGATTTTTAAAATTAAAAAAATAAACAAAAAAACACATTATTTTAAATTTATATCATATATTTGGTTTTTTATACCCTTTATAGTACTTCTTACAACACTTTTAGGTCATTTTGTTGTCATAATACACAAAGAATATTTTTATATTTTTTAATTTTTACCTGAAAATCCAACTATCTTAGAAAATTATGAAAAAATCAACATTGCATAATTTAGACATTATGATACCAAAAATAATATTATTTTTATCTAAATAATTTTCTAATTATTTTAATTTCCACTTTTAAAATAATAACCGACTCATTGAAAAAAGATGGGTTTTTTTAACAATAACAGTTTTCGAACCCTTATAAAAATTAAATTTTACATCATAAAAATTGTATGATAATTTATATTTAATAAGAAATATTTTAATCTAAAATTTTATTAAAATAAATTTTTTTTAAAAAATACAATTATATATCGAACCAAATGTCTTAATTGAAATTCTATATTACTTAAAAATACATTATTTGTTTTTATCGTGTAATGTTTTTTTTTCAAACTTGTAACAAAATAATTTATAATGTGAAAAAATAAGGAATAATTATAACAATAATTATAGTGAAAAAAATATAAATATTCATACTATGAGCATTAATTTGTTTCTAGTCTTTGTAAAATAAAATTTACCCTGAATTAACCTATTTTCCTTTTTCCGTGGTAAATAATATTTACTAAAATTTCTATTCATATTTTTCAATAATTACGTTGATATTATTTCTTAATATAAATTAACAGGATTCAAAATAAGGAATCCATTATATGAAAAAAAATTCACATAGCTGGAATAATTTAATTTAACATAAAACCCACAAATACAATAGAAATGTATTTTCTGAAAAATCTATTTTTCAACGAAAGATGATTACGTTTTAACTATATAACCAGTAATATTCATTATAGGGATCTAAATTCATAAATATATATATTTAATATAAAAATTTAATAAAAATAAGTTATCATCATGGGTTATTTTAATTTATTATAATCGATAAACATTTTTCATTTTAAAAAAAATTTCAAAACAAATGCATTAGAATATTAAAAATAAACTCATTCTAAAATACGATATAAAGATGATTTAAAATTTAATTAATTGAATTAAATTAAATAATAATTATTTGACATTGAAATAAAATTAAAACTATATTTATACATTTAAATCAATTAATTTATCAATAAAAAAGAAACTTTTACATAAAAACTGTATTTTTAACTATTCACTGAAAAATATATATTTTCCAACAAATTCTAAATTTTCACCCTACATTAATTATGATATGAATATATCAAAAGGAGTTTATTTTATAAACTATTTTTTCTAAATATTATAGAAAATAATTATAATATATTTTTCATAAAAAGAAATAAAACTCATTTTTGAAGAAAACATACAAAAAATATTACCAAAAAATTTATTGAATTTTTACTAATAATTTATCAATATATTTTAGGCATATATATATGTGATAAATTTGATAATCCTACAAATAATTATAAATTCAATATAAAGGTTTAAATAATCATATTTAAATAATCATTATTTATTTGGGTTTGGTGTTTTGTATTGCATAGGCTATTGAATAAAGTTTTCTTGTTTGAAAACTCAGGGTGTTATAATATTTCTTTAAAAGTATGTTCTCCCATTCTAGTTTAAGTAGAAAGCCCATTGGATTGTCTCTAGCATGCTTCAGGAGTAACTTATCCAACAATTCATCTTTCTCTAAATCTTAATGAGTTAGGTCTAATAGAGAAGGCTCTACTAGAGCATTAGAATACTCACATGTATCCTTAGAAATAGAAGTGCGTTCATCTGGGAAGGCTCGGCGGGGGCCTACACATTTTTTAAAGACCAGAATGAGTTATGATAATGGTCTAAAATAGGGAAAAATTCAATTTCAATGCATGCATGATGATACTGGGGGATATGTCCTTAATAGCGTAGAGCATTTCCTTTTCCCTTGACTATTCACCGAAGGGTCATCTGAAGGTGCTCACACTTAATCCATTAAGGATGAAACTAATGGAAGTGTGGATTATAATTCCCTAGGGATGATAATTATCACCCTCATCAAATCCAATTGACCTGGGGAACCCTCATCATTGGTCCCTTAGTCACTACTTTCTGATCTAATAGCCTTACCATTGGGAGAATATATCATAGATGGTAGGAGTGGCTGGTCTCTTAGAGCTTCCAATCATATTGATGGAAATGAAAAATGAATCAGTACTATCACAAAAAAACTATATCCATTCGAGTACGGTGTCAAGACTAGTGTTACCACTTCCTCGATCATGGATGGCCTTTTTTTCCATGAAAGCATCCTACACTCCCTAAACCACTATTATTGACACCAAAGGTAATTAGTCGATTCATCCCTTCATGATATTGACATTTTCATCAAGGTATTGAAGGAAACCCTTGACCACAATGGACTGGTCTTTGAAAGTGACACTTATGATAAAAATAACATTAGAAAAGCCTTTAAATGGTAAGTCCTGCGAGAACAATATTTCCCAGAGATCAGATTCTACGTTTGATGTTCTCTAGGTCATCCATTACTAATATTTTTCCAGAAATAATAGTGAATTTTTGACTTCACTCATATGTTTCACACTCACTAAAGCCATTCTATTTGACGCTTCTATTGTCAATGAGATTGATGGTAAAGGTATCACTTCTTTATGAGTTTTTTTCAGGGTTATTGATCTCCTTAAAGAAACATACTTTCCAAGCATCAGATTGTATTTGAACATTGGTGGATGATTTTTGGGCTCACTTAATAATATATATAATTTGCCGTTTTGATATTTTTAGATCCAAATATCAATATAATTTCATGAAAAATCGATCTCACCACTGATAAAAGGTATGTCTATCTGAACTTGAGTATCCTCCCTGGTGAACATCAACATGAATTGGCAAGCCAACATTAGATGATTATTGGATCATGCATAAACAAGTGGAGGAAAAACATTTGAATACATTGAAACTGATATGTAGGTTGAGATGGTTCATACCATTCATAGAGAAAGATCCCATCAATGCGAGTAAAAAGGATTCCTACACAAATTGGCCTCATGTAGGCCTGAGCCTCATGTATTCCCCACCATTTTCAAAAATACTTCAAGTGGGAATTATCTCATTGGTATTGATGGAAAAGTGGTCGTGATAGGTATGCCATGCCCTCATTTCTCTGTCCTTTAGCATGATAGGCCTCACCCCACTAATGCACTATAAAAAAGGTTTGAAATGAACACCAAGGATTATCTAGATGCCCATGTTCTCATAGCCACACAAGTGAGCCCCCATCCAAACCCATAATACCTAAATGGTATTGGAAATTATATGTGGGAATCATACCCTATAAATTTGGAACATTTATGATATAATTTATCAAACATAGTAATTGTTATCTCAATGGGGTCCCTCATTCCATAGATGCCACCATCACAAATGTGGGGACTTTCAATCCTCTCTCTTCATTCGTCGAAAGCAAATACCTGCATAGGTACATGAAACGAAATCTAGGAAACTAAACAGTTTGGAAAACATAGAGAATAACCACACACCCCTAGATGGTGAATGAAAATTCTTCAATATAGGCCAAGAGGAAACCTCATCACTATAGTATTACTTTTTGGGGAAAGCCTTCGGCCTCTTGGATTTGTGGTTAGAATTGAAATTCTTAATTAATTTCCCAACCCATTTCTTAAATAGGATATATTCCGCAGGTTGAAGGGCCTTCTCAATGGACTTCTTATCAAACATGATCTACTACAGAATAAGGGGAGGGGTCCTCTATATGTTATCCAACATTGAAGATGGGGGGAATATCATCATACATCCCTCCTAAAATGGGTGTGCGACAAATCTGCTCGGAGTCCCACAAACTGATTCCCACTTCACCATGCATCAGGTGGAATGTATTTGTATCCAGAATATATTGGACAAAGAATCAACCATAAATCCTTTATTAACGTATGAAAATTTTTTCTAGATCATTTCAACCTCATACATCCCAATATGTTTCTGGTTTGTAGAAATGTTATAGGTAATATACCAAACCAAGAAGGGCTAATCCCTATCAATTCTAAATCCCCCCTGATTGAATGTCCTAGTTAGTTAACCTAATGAAGCTACAATTTGTTGAATATTTACATGTTATCAAGTTGTACATGTGGATATATGAATAAAGTTCACAATGGTTCTCTCCAGAGTCACTAGGAAGGAATTTTAGTATATATCTGCCTAATCATTTCTCCTCAGTAATGAAATGACCTATATGGGATATGTTTTTCTGAAATGTATTACGAGTCTTCAAAATCCCAGAGGGAAGAAAAATTGATCACTACGACTCAAGGATAGGAGCATCATTGGAAATATCAAACCCATAGAGTGGTGTGAAGTTTGATAGAGGTTGTTCCCTAAGTTTTATTCCCATTAGTTATATTATACATATCTGTGATGACTCGAAAACTTGATGATAGCTAGAATCCCCACTTTAAATAACAGAATTCTGATGAGCCACCACCACCACTACCTCTTTCTTTTAAGACACTCAGGAACTAGAATCCATCTTTAAAAAACATATATAACATGTTTGAGGAGCAATAAATCCTTCCAAAAGTGGTTCATGACTCAGACATCATCATGTGATTCACATGAATAATAAAATTATTCACAATTGTATGTCCTATTACTAGTCTCTCAATCACATGAACTGATATAGAATTAGAAACTCACATAACAATTAGATTATTTTGTGATCACATAATATATTAGTAGACTCACAATCACATGATCTTAGGATGGCCACATGAACATCATGATGATTGTATGATCATGAGATAGAGACAAAAATCATATAAATCTTTCAAGACATCCATATAGTTGAGGACCTAGGTCAAGGTTCATGTAATTACAATGAATTTGTTTATGGTTCATTTGAACAAGCACTGAGACAAATAGGATCATGTGATCAGATCATAGAAACAAATCCATTGAAATATCCCCACAAATAAGTATTGTGTCCAGTTCTTACGATTAGTACTTAAGATAAGTTCTTATGGTGGGGTCATGTGTAATGTATCTTGAGAAACGTTATTGTGAATGCATCACACGATGATAGGAATTTCAAGAGATCTGTATGTTGAAGTAATCGACTGAATGAGCCTCCCTTTCACCCACTATCTATAAAGAGCTTTTTGTAATACTAAAGGTCACCTGGAAGTCCAAATTTAACCCAAGACACTGATCAATTGTATCCCTAAGTAATCATGAAAATATTTACTATCTTAAAAAAAATCCCCATCCTGTAAGATGTCACTCTAGAGGGGGGAATATTTTGATGCTTTCCAAATGATAATCAATAATTCTATAATTTAAGAAATACCGGGAGCATGGGTATTATTTTTCCAAAAAATATAGGAAGCAAATTAAGGTGAATCATGTAGATTTTGTATCCTCTAGAAGTACATGATATGATATGAACTTTGGAAGGTCATGAAAATAGATATTGTGTTGTGCGTGAGGTAATATTGATCACATGAGGCCCCGCTTAAAAATCATCTTACTCTTCTGAAGGTCTCTAGAGAAGTGTTGATAGTCATGTGAATGATTCAATATGATCTCTTATGATCATATGACTTGTCAATCGATAGACTTAAGAAAAAACCAAATCCCCTTTTAAAATATAGTTAAAAAAAGGAGGATGCCACATGTGATGGAGAGTTAAATTGATATTCATGCAGAGTTATTATGGGATTCAAAACACTCTATAGATCCCACTATCGACATGTCCACTTTGTTATATGACATCATGTTGGTGTGTCACCTTCATCATGCGAAGGACCTTGGAAACATCCATTCGATTTTGCAGTACCCATTAGGCTCTACCAAAAAATAGACAGATTATCCATAAAAATGTTCACACACCATCACAAGGCCCTGCATTGATCATACGAAGCACCATAGAAACGTGTTTTGATTATCTATGGAAACACTTGCATGAAATCGTGATATCCCTTATCCTTTTAAAATAATAAATATAATAAAATAGAAAAAATAGGAAGTGTCTCACAGAGGGTGGATAAAAAGATTTTCATACGAAATGGGTTATGTGCCCCATATCTCATGAGGACCCTTTGTTATGTTAGCCTGATCCTACAATGTCCCCTTGGAAAATTTTCCTTGATCCCATGAGAGGAATTTTAAAAGACATCTTGGTATCATAAAGGACCCCATACAATTTGTCTTTGATCACTCAAAAGGATTTCCACAAGCATCATAATATCACGAAGACTCCTAGACACATCTCCATAACCTTATGAAGGATATTAGACATGTTAAAATTATTATGAGAGATCCATTTGATAGGATAGGTTCTAGTAAATATGGTGATGAATGGATGTTCTTGTAGTTGGTAAATATCACATGAAATCTTGGGTAAAAAAGATACGCACCACACAAGATATGCACCGCACAAGGCAGTATACAGTTAGGGAATAAATACCTACAAATCTATCCCCTCAAAACAAAAAACAATAATTCTATTCATGGAGATGACTCAATGCACATAGATGATAATACACAATGAATGTGAGCATAGAATCAGACTTCTTAGAGGGTAAAGTCACATGATCACAAGGGTCTTCCCCCAGGTAAAATCCAGGGTACAACCTAAGGGATCACATGACATGAATATGTTTAGTTCATGATCACTCTATTGATCATGGGAAGGACTTCTGATATATCAACCAAATTATGTAAAGTAGTTTCCTCATATTGACTAGATCATATTAAACCTAAAATAATATAATGTTTGAAAAACCTTGTGGAGAATACAAAATAAATACAGGAAAAGGATTAAATACTTATGTGAATCAAGATATTCTAATCATCATGTGATGTCATCATACTCTTTGCATGAACTTCCCATATCATGCAGAGACACTCGGTCATTTTAGAAAGCCTAACAAAGTCCTTTAGACATTTTTGAAAAGTCATGTGACACCGTTCGGGCATATCATTCAAGTATTGCGATGCCATCGAAACATGTCAAGCATGTCATGATGTAGCACCAGGAAATCTCAATGAAGTAATGCGACACACTTCATACATGTCTTCCAAGTCATGTGATTCCCTATAGTCATGTCAAGTAACTCATGTGGTACCACCATGACATGTCACCCAAGTCATGAAATTGCCTATATTCATGTCATCCAAGTCATTGGACACACTCCAAACATGTTAATAAAGTCACAATTCAACACCCGAAAATGTCACCCAATTCATGTGAAGTACTTAGATCTTGCTATCCAAGTCATGTGATTCCCTATATCAATGTCAAGCAAGTAATTCAAAAGCACTAGTACATGTCAGCCATGTATTGTGATGTCCACTTGGATTTCAACCCAAGTCCTAGAACACCCTTTGGAAATGTCAATAAATTCAAGTGGAAACACTAGTACTTGTCACCCAAGTATTGAGAAGTACACTAGGATTGTTGTCGAGATCATGCAGTGTCCTATATACATGTCTTCATTAATCATGTGACAGCTTCCTCGACATTCCATCCAGATCTTCTGGTTGCCTCCAGATAAGTTAACTAGATCATCTGATTGTCTTTTAATATATCCATTAAGCAACCAGAACATTTCAATAATTCTTGAGACATGTCAGACATACACCCCAAACACATCAGGCAGACAATTAGGACATATCAGGCGGACACCCCTTGGGACATGATAACCTTTCCTGGTATAAATATTCACGAATACCAAAAAATTAAACTATGAGAATTCTGATCTCTTTTACAAAAAGAATATGTAGAATGACTTCTTATAGACCAATATTAAAGAAGCATCCACCTTAGTGTAAGTCACTCTATATCTCAGACATTATAACCCTTGGGACCCAATATCTCCCATGGGTTTATCATTAATGGTTTTTCATCAGTGTATTGAGGATCCAATTGAACTATGATAACTTAGATTCCGATTTTAAATAGGATACCTAGGATTCCTCTCTATGGCTTGAACTCAAACAAGCGTCCACCTTAGTTCCAGTCCCTCCATGTCCAAGACACTCTAACCCTTGGGACCCATATATCTCATGGATTTATCATTTTATCAACCATCAATGGATTTAGAAGTCAAATGAACAATTAAGACTCTAATTCCCACTATAACTAGGATACATAGGATTCCTTCCTATAGCTAAAGATCGAATTGGAATCTAACTTAGTGTAAATCTATCCATGTCTCAGACACTCTAATACATGGGACCTAAACTCTCTTGTGGGGTTACCATTCTTCCTCATCCTTTAGTTTATCGAGATGTAAACATAACTATGCGAACTCTAATTCCTGCTATAAACATGATATACATGATTCCTTACTATGGCTCGAGTGCCATATCAAACACTCCATCATAGATTGCTCTGTGCAAAAACCCCATGTTCATACACAATAACATTTTTAACTTTTATACATTTTTTCTCACATCGACCATGGATTACATGGGAATATGTATTTGTAATAATCGTATCATTCACATCATGAATTTATTATAGAAAGGGAAACCTCAGTGTGTATGCCCCTTTCAGCAGCAAAATATGACTACCCCATACAAGGACATCTATATTAAGGTACATCTAAAAGGTCTGATCGAACTATGATGAATATTATTCTTATTATAAGTAGGATATGTAGGATGACTTCTTAAATATTGAGCTCAATACATTGGGCCTATGTTACTTTATCTATGTACTTTCTGTATGAAATCAAACTACCTAGTTTATATGAACTATGTGGGTTGTGATTCGTATCCTAAGCAATCTATGTAAGATACTTCTTAAAGGTTCAATCCCATCCACTAGATATCAATCTTTTCCCTGGATGGTGGTAAATTACAAAGTCAAAGTTATATGTATTCAAAATTTAAGAGATTACCAACTATTAAGAAAAAATGGTAAATAGATGATGAACCTAGGATAAACACTTATGCGCATGTTAATAGAAAAACCTATACAGATAAAAGGATTCAACAAATGATCATTTTGTTAGGGAAACTGGTACCATATTGATATTAGGATGATATTAGAAATCCTATATTAAATCTATAATGGAGTCCTAATGTAGGTAATATTTCACACTTAAAGGGTGTGCTGATCCCAACCTCCCATCCTCTCGACAAATGAGAGTACCTTCCAGTTTTTGGGTCTGAAACCCCGAATGAACACCTACCATTGGAAAGGAGGTCCATACTTAGTTATGTATGTGGGAACCATTGTGTGTTTCTATGTATGACTAAACTGGTGATCCTAGAATGAATAATATTCGAACACATTAACCTACCACAATAAGTCATTAGGCCCCAAAAATTTAGATGGAAGCAATGTTTAAGGGAAAAAGTAACCCACAAAAACAACTTGACAATGATATGTTCAAAAGCAGTTATATGAGGCATGATTAAGTTGAGAAACTGAAAGAAGAAATGCAATACATATTTTCGATTGATTAAGAATTTGTTGAATAGTAGAAAATGTTTTAATAGATTTTGGTTTTTCTGTATAATTTAATGTAGAAATGCATGAATAATTTTGATTCCATTTATGATTAAACATGAGTTTAAACTAGCAACACAGAATTGAATCATAGAGATTCAACATGATATGTAAAATTAAGCGGATTTTTTCAAAAGAAAAAGTTAAACTGAGATAATAATTTACCTTCTCATGTGTGATTGACAAAGATATTCATCTATCCATGTATGATTGAAATAAAGATTTAATGGGACTCATAAGATTTAATTGAATATTGAAATATCTATGTGAGAATGAATGATGTGGAAGAGTATCTCTAAAAGTAAGATTTAGTGTTTTTAAAAACTATGATAGCGAAATAAAAAGTACTAATTTAATTTTAAATATATATGATCGTTTTATATGGAATATTTAAATAGAAAAACATATAGAAATTGAATTATGTCTTTGACCAAGATTTACAACAGTATAAATTTATTGATATATGTCTATAATTGATGTTTTTAAAGTATAATATTTGTGGATTTAATTCAAATGTAGAATTATGTTGATTTCATGGAGATATGTTTTTACACATATTCAATTAAAATGAAAATATAATTTAATGAGGCTATTAAATATACTAGAGGAATAGAATATATATATATATATATATATATTTTTGTGTGTGTGTGTAGGTATATCTTTTATGAAAAGTAAAAGTGAGGAAATATGTTGTTCATTAACATATCTAATGAAAAATAAAAGAAGAAAAAATGAGTGAGTGGAGTATATCATTGACACATCTGGTGAAAAATAAATAAAAGGATAGGAATCATTTACCATAAATATATCTTGAAGAAGAAGAATATTCAGGAAGACATTGAAGATTAATTATCCAAACAAAAATCTTTTATAGTATGGATCACATATAAAGGAAGGTGAGGTAATTGTGGAGACCCTTGAAGAAAACTATATTAACTATCAATATTCTATAGTTAGTTGTATCAGGGATATCTTGAAGAGGTATTTATGAAGGAAAAGTAGAATAAATATTTTATTAACAGCGATCTGAAGCTAGTTTATATAGATTGAACCAATAATATGGATTTTATTGGTGCACTATATATGAAGTTAATGTATAGAATAAATAAATTTTCATTTACTGACCCAAAAGAGACCCTCATTTTTATAGACTAATTAAATACCTACCACAATTTTGTAAGTGAAGTGAGTGGAAGAGGGATCATCTATTTGATTAAATTTGAGAATTCCCTAATCCTATTGTGTAGGAACCAAGCCTTGTATTGGATTTCACTTCCCCAAACCTTGAATTCACATAGAGCTTAATGAATATTAGAGAACCAATATAATACTAGTTTTATGCTACTTGGATGTAGACCATTTGGAAAAAAAAGTTAAATTTATTCGTCCTTGTACTTTTTTTGTGTTATATTGGAATGCTCATGGAAAAAATTTATAGATTGAATTATTTTTCAAATATACCTAGGTATAATATTTGGTTGAAATTCATTATTGAATGAAAATGTTATGTTTAAAGGGAACCTTGATTCAGCCCCCTCTTATGGTTTTTGTAGGATCATGACACTAATAAGTGGTATTAGATCCCAATGGTTTTATATCAGAGTATAATCTATCATTCATGCTTTAAAATATTTTCCATATATATATTTCAAATTTTAGTTAGTTGTTTTTATGGAACACAAAAATAATTTTAGAAATTAGATATATGTATTTTTCCTCAAGATTATGGAGAATATGATATTGAATATCTTTATCGTGATGATGGTTAGAGAAATTACATGAAACAATTTTATGATGGATACACATACAAGATTCCGAATTTTTTGGTGAAAATGTTAATTGGACAAATTTTTTAGAGTTTTAATACATTTGAAAATAAAAAAACCATGAAGGTTACCTATAGTGATTTTATAAAAAGAGAATTTGTTGTTATTACTTCCATATATATGGATTAAAAACCTAATAATCATGGGTTATTGGTGGAAAATTATAGATATAAAAACCTCATTTCAAATGAAAAACAATAATAAGAAAAAACATTTGGAAAAGAATCTGGGTTCTCCCTTGGGGGTAAATAATGTTTTTTTTATCTAAAAATTCAAATATAATATGTATATGGAAGTATCTTGTAAATTATACAATAAAAGTTTCCCCTCAATAGTGGAGAATGATTATTTTTTTATCGAAGTGAAAATAACATCAAGTTATCAATCTAGGGAATGTTTGTATAATAGTTAATATGAGGTGGACTTGAGAGGATTTGTTGAAAGGATTAATGTGTATATTGATGATTATTGGGAACAACATAATTGTTTGGTCCCATGACCGAAAATGGGTTTTCATTGTTCTTTCTTATTAATCCTTAGAATTTTATGAATAAAATCCCAAAATATTCCTTAGAGGGTCATCTGATATATAATTTATAATTAAATTACATAAATAAGAATTACCTTCACTTATAATTCATTACTCATTGTTGAATTGATTTACTTTTATCATAATACTATTTTTTATGAAGAATTTAAGGAGATAACCCCATAGTGGTATTCATATGTGCTAAAAAAAATGGAACATTCCAATTAGATTTTTGGGTGTTAGTACAGAAGATCCAAACCACTTGCGTTGTATTCCATTGATAATAACAAAAATTCATTCTAGTAATAAAGGATTTATTATATTCCTCTTAGTCTGGAGAGAGGTTATGTGGATGATCACTATATATTCTTGGAAGTGTTCTTCATATGTTATCTCTAATGGTTGGGATAATATCTAGATAATTCATTGTGCACACATTTTTCTATAGATAAATGTTGTGAAAAACAAAATATAACCATAGAAAATGGTGTAATTCAGGAAATATACATAGGTAAGATATTTAGTTATTACAAAAATTAATTTAACTAATCTCTTAATTATATGTAGACCACATGTCAAATAATAATAACAATAATAATAATAATGTTATTATTTTCATGATGGGTGATAAACATGTGAATATTTAAATATCACTTCTAAAATAAATATGTTAAATAATTATTTTAATGATATTAACTTAATTTATTATTTCTTATTGCCCATTAACTGGTCCCATTAATCCTCCTCTACATTTATTGAATGTTGAATAATAAATATTTATTTAAATAAATAAATTTAATCTTATTATTCATTCATTCATTAAATAAATATTATATTCACTAACTGATAAATAAATATTTATTTAATATTCAACTCACATATAGGTTCTTTTAAATAATTGATGAATGGATATATATGATCAATATAACCCAAATAATTACTATTTATGGAACTTAAGAATAATATTTATTCTAATATTAAATTTAAATAAAATTTAACTAAGGTTATGATTATACATAGTGTGACCCTTTGAGCCTCTTTATTAGTGGTAATCGGTGAACATGCCTAAAGTAAAAGATCAGTTTCTAACAAAACATCAAGGTACCTATTGAGAAGGATACTAATGTCCCAATGACAACAACCTCTTACTCACACTTCCTTTGTAATATAATCACATTCTTTTGATATCTCATCAACCAGGTTTCATTACTTGTGTGATAAACCTATATTCATAATATATATTTCTTTGAATTCCTACAATAAAATTGTTAATAAACCACCAGAATCATGGAATAAATAGGTTAGTTCTATTTTAATCAAATGGTTAGAAAGATATACCACTATTATCTCAAAAGGTGAAAATCCTTTATTTTCTTATTCATAAATACCATATCACTTATAACACACCTAACATATCCTACCTCATAATGAGCATATGTCATCACAATTTCTATAAATACATCAAAGTACATGATTTATGATATAAATTAATAATAATATAAACAATAAGAAAAAATACCCACATTTATAGGTATGAATATCCAATGACACATATAACATGTATAATTCATACTATAGGGTCTATTTGAACAACCTCCTCAAATATATATTTACAAGTGAAGAATTCATTTGAAGAAGTCTTAATGTCTCATGATCCTCCTACACCATATATTCAAACATAATTTATGTCCCATCAGATAAATTTCATACAACCATAGAATGTATATTTTAGAATATCATCATAGCACATCAAGGTTCTCATCATAGCGGACAACTTTTATGAACTTTTGATGTTAGAGATACTCTAAGGACATTATATCATAAATGTTATGTCAAAAAAAACATATCATATAATAATAATATATTTACAAAAAATCTTTTATTTTAATATATTGGTAATAAAGAGTGAAAAGGTATTTGTTCCAGGGAATCACCTTCAACATAACCATGCTAGAACTATAGTTAACTACTGAAAACTTTATGTTAGCTAACTATCACATGATATTCAATCTTATATAGAGAAATTGATTTAGTCAATGTGCCTTCTAAATTTTATTTTTTGGAAACATTATTTACTATAACCTCACACAATTGAGAAAAATCCCCAAAGAAATGATACTCTTAAAGTATATTCTCTTTACATTTATGTGACATTAGATCCTTGGTGAGAGCCACCACTACAATATTATCACAATAAAATGTGAAAAAACATTTACTGCTAGGAAAAACATCAATCTCATATAAAATTTTTATATACACATTTATACATTATATATACCATATAGAATAATATACTCACACCCTACTCAATAATTAATCACCATTGGATGCTTTGAGATTTTGTAGCTCACTTCCTCTCCAATAAAGAAAAAAAGAAATATCCCAACCTTGATTTTAGATAATTTTGTTCTATCTGGAAACTGGAATTTGTGTATCTCTTGATGAATAGTTCCTCAAATCCTCTATAAACTATTAATTTACCCTTATTATTCCTTAGATACTTTAGGATAGTTTCATAAATGTCAACTGTTTGTCTCCTACATCTACTCAATATCTACTGACCATGGTCAAGGTATATGTAACAACAATCCTTGTATATAGTATGACATACATGAAAAAACATATCATAGAAGAATAAGGTATTTTACTCATCCACTTTATTTCCTATTATTTCTAATGATTCATTTTCATAGAAATATGTATACCCTGTGTCATTAGAAACAATCCCCTCTTGGATTAGTCCATATTGAATCTCTTCAGCACCTTGTTAGTGTGAGAACCATTACTGAGTATATGAATCCTTCTAGATCTATCATAAATGATGTTGATCCATATAATATTGTGTAATTCGCCTAATTATTTCATAAATAAGTTTTTCTTAAAATATATATTTACTTATGATAGGATTTGTATCATATTTCCAATCAGTAATATGTCATCAACATAAATATCTAGGAAAACGAATACACTCACCCTAAATTTCTTTTAAACACATGGATGAAATTTATTTCTTATGAAATAAAATTACCTTATAGATTTAAAAAAATTAATATTCCATTATATTGATTGATTTTACCCATAAATGGATATCTTTATCTTTTTTACCTTGTTGACATCCTTTGGAGTATCAAAATCTTCTCTTTGTGTCATATAGACATATCCTATAATATTCCATTGAAGGAAAATTGTTTTCATATCTTTTTAATAAATATCATAATCATTGAAATCTAATATGGAAATAGAATTATGAATAATTTTAGAATAAAAAACTATTAAAAGGTTTCATCATATTCTATTTCTTGATGTTTCTTGAAACCTTTATCAAATATAAAAGAATTAAATAAACTAACATTACTTTACATGTATATTTTTTGTGGAATACCCATTTACACCCAAACGATTTACATATACTATAGGACCTAAAAAAACCTAATCCTGGCTTTGTTACATGGAATCTGTCTCTAAATTCATGTAATTTTTCTTTACAATAACTTATGAGTTCTTTACTAATACCTTATAGTATATAGCTTAATCATTATCAAAAAATAATGAGTCACCAAACCAAATGATTAGAAAACCATATTACTATGGTTATGTAATCTATCTATTGATCCTATGCAGTACTTTTGTATTTGAAACATCCTCTACCATGGAGCCTTGTGGAATTTGTTCTTGTACCAACTCATATAGATCTTTACAATCAATATTATCAAATCTAATATTTATCCTACAACCTCTTTTGTAGATGTGCTCCCTTCCAAGGAATAGTGTGTGTATTTCCACTATAATCTTTCAATATGAGGGGTTATATAGATAACTTCACTTTGTATCCTCAGGATATATTATCAAGATAAACTTTTGACTATAGAGAGAAGGTTTGTTTCTTGATATTGTCTAAACAAATAAAATTCATCCCCATATATATAGATTAAACAACAGATACTTCTTACCATACCATAAATCAAATGGGATTTGATAACCCATAGGGTGTCATTGTTTTCTTATAGGTCTATACTAATTTAATAATTTATTCAACTTAAACATCATAACTAAAAAATGTATTAATTGAAAAGTCTTATGGTTGAACCCATAAGGACGACCATATATGCTTAAGAAGAATTTAGGAATTTTAAAAAGTGATTTAATTGTTTTAGAAAGAGATAAAATGAGGAAAGAAAATTGATTTTAAAACTGTATTGATAATAAATCTAGGTTCAATTATTTTTAGTTTCATGTGCTAGGGATATAATAAAATATATGTTCATTCATATCTATTACCAGAATTGGGTCATTAGGATCCTTGGTCTGGGTACCCATCACTAATATAATAATCTCCCCATTCTTATTTTGAAACTAGGTGACCTAAATTGGACTAAAACATAATCACTGTAGATTGAAGATTGGTCATATGCAACCCAGACAATTTTTGAATGCATTAAAATTAAACTCCGCAAATCTAAATGTATTGGTTATGAAGTGCAAAAATAAAGAGGCATTAAATTTATAATATATAGTTGAAAACCCCAAACATAAATAAAAAATAGAAAATAATCCCGAAGAAACACCCCCTAGAATCACATTTCCCGATATAAAGAAAGTACCACTAATGAAAACCATGAATGGTAATGGTGACATGGTTACCTGAAGAGGAAGAATGGTAGTGGTAGTTGGGCTCCTAGGTAGTTCACTAACATCATCTAGCCATCATCCATCATTTGGGGTATTTATATATATATAGTTTAAGAAATTTTTATGATTATATAATATTTTCTAAAAAACCCATCATAACATCCCATTAAACTCCATTATCGACTATAGGTTCATGTCATGAAGGAAGTTCTTTACAAGAATAGTTCACTCTCATTTCACTAAAATTTTATTTCTTTCACAACACACCTGGTGAGTGATTTATAATGCATTAATTTTCATGGATTTTTCTTTTGTCTTGGTGAAATCATGATATGATTTAAATTTAGAGCATAAATCCATTCATTACGGCCTTAAATAAGACAAAAGTCTTCATTTTATAGTGTAATAGGGAGTTAATTTTTTAGTGTATTTTATCACCATGTTTCGTCAAAATACTCAATTTCTAGGTCGGTACGACAAGATTCATAGTGTAAACAAGAATCCACATAATTAATTCTTGATCTCTCCTCCACGGTGTAATTTTTCCCATTTTGCTTCACATCCTGAGATCTTCTCACCCCGTGTAAATTATTCAAAACCTGAATCTTTATTTTACATTGATGCAAGCTATGTTTCATCCCAATTCTTTATTTCTATGCCCCTAAATAATTTCATGGACATCCTACATCGTAGAAATCCTTTTGACGATGAAAGTTGTTCTATTTAGATCATTTTTATCATTTTGAATAAATCGGTATATCCCATAGATGAACAAATTATTATACATCTTGGAAGGAATTAAAATTTGAAATCATAAAATCAATATATTTTAATATAAAAAAGGAATGCATGAAATATACGTATCAGGTCCCTCCACACTTAAATTCATACTTTTCATCATCGATGAAATATTAAAATAATACAAAGTGTACCCTCTCCATAATAATTTATATTCAATGTCAATATAATAAATTGATAAAATGGGGAATTAAATATTCGATCATCACATAGGAAAATTTCATCAAATTCTAACTTTACAATGAAATAAGTCAAACATGTATTTCACTTGTCCCTTTTAAATTAAACCATACCTATTCATTTTTCTATTTTTATTTTTCAATTCATTATTAATAGGAATAACACTTGCAATCTACCTCACATTAAATCCCTTTCACTCATCACTCATTGTATAAAATGTAATGTATTTGGGACTATACCTCAAGTACATTTCACTTACTATATAAATATAATTCATATCACATCTCCACCATATAAATATTGAGATTAAAATTATTTATGGGGACTTTGTGTTAAGGATAAAATGTCTCTATGGATTATGGTAGGTTGGTAATGAATAAAATATGGCTCGAAAGGAGGTTTTAATCTAAATAATACTTTATGATATCAAAATATAATCCCAATGAAACACTTCTATAATGATGAATATGACACCTTCTCGTCCCTAACGACCATAGTGGGAATATGGAAAAAGTAAGAATAATGAATGAATATACCCCTATGGTTTTTTAATTTTTTTTTTTATATATATTTTTTATTTTTTTGAAAGTTGTGCTTAAGAAAAATATCACATCCATCACCTCACCATATATAATCCAAAGATCATTGTTCCGACTATGGTGATTTCTGATCCTACAAAGACACAACCAATTTGTTTAACTTTTATTATTAAAATAGAGGTGAATAATAAATCACAATAGATTATAATAGGGTATTTTATGAAATCCTATGAAAAACACCAAAAAAGACTCCTGATTGATTATATCCACATCCACAAATGGAAAATCTCTCCCCCATTTTTATTCTTTTGTAAATCACACATATAATGAGAGTGGGGAAGGAAATGATATAGTAGGTTTGAAATGTGGCTCTTTTAATATCAAGTATACTCATGGATTCTATGGGAAAAAGTAGGATTCAATGTCAAGGTGGGTCCAAGGGAAATGTTTTTAAACAATAAAATTCCACAATCATATTAAAAGTGATTATATTCATTCAAAACTTTGATAAGATTCAAATAATTTTCTAGAAGAAAACATAATCGTGTCTCTAAAGAAATACACTATAAAAATAATAGAAAATATTGTTTTTGAAATCATATTTAGAATTAAGAAATATGTTTGGGACAATTTATAAGTTTAATTTATATGAATAATATAATAAATTAACAAAAATATTATAAATTTAAGATAGTCTAAATCTCATAAAATTTTCATTTATAAAGATCAACCAAATCCACTAAATCAATATTTTGTTAAATCTAAATACCCTTGTTTATATCTACTTTCTTATTCTACCATTTTAAAATTAAAATTTATGGATAATGAAATTTAAATACATGGAATGATAATTTTTCGAAATAGTTTATGTCTCCGAAATTAATTATTAAAGAAAAAACTAATTGTGGAGTCAGAAATTATATTTAAAATCATAATTATAAAATAAAATAGAGAATAAAATGAAAAATATGGATTTTAAATGCTTATTACTCTTTCAATTAAGATTCAGAATTGGGCCATTAGGGTTATTTTTCGCTAGGTTCATGATGGGAATAATCATCCCATGACCTGAAAAGTTCCTACTTCTTCTATTCATTCTCCATACTAGTGTCTTGATGATCCTACAAAACAAAAACACACAAGTGAAGGTACATTTCAATTTTCAATGAAATTAGGGGAGTGTAATAATTTAATAAAATAGAAAAATAAAAATCCTAAAATTATGTTCACCTAATGGAAGAGATTTTGTTTAATATTGCTTTCTTTATCTTACCTCCTTAAGGTCATGTGATATATGATTAAAAAGACTATACCAACTATGGGTCTAAAGATAGTCTTAGCTATGGTATATCCATGTATGTGGGATTTTCCCTTTTTCTAAAAAAATATCGTTATTCTTTTCAGCAAAATCTTCTCAACCTCACTCAATTATATCCACCAATTATTTTTAGACATGAAAATCCAAGATTCAGGTCATTCACTATCCAAGCCTACGAAACGACTTTAATTTTTTGTGAAACTAATGTATATCCATTTTTGCTGATATTATATATGAAATTTAATCTTTTTTTATCGTTTAATCTTTCCATATCATCAATAATTGTACACACCTCTTGATGATATTTTAAAATAGAATTCTCAAAAATCTATATTTTCCATATTTTTAAAACCTACATCCTTCATGTCATAGTTCTTCATTACATTGTTTATATTGAAACTAAATTGTTCACTTCCCACTCAGACATAATTCACTACTTTACAGATCAAAAATCACACTTCTGGTTACTAAAAAAATCCTTATAAAAATCAAAGGTGTACTCTCCTCTTCCATAACAAGCCAAAAAATTCTATGAGAAAGATGAACTTATCAACCATAATCATAATATATTAAATAAATCCTTAGGGAAAGTTCATTATTGATTATTCTAATAGAAATGAAACTCCTGTGGGATTCAGTACCTCTATGAACAGGATTTTGAAGGTGGCGTATGAAATGTAATTAATTGTCACACCAAAATCACATAAATATTCTAAAAAGTTATTATAACTAACGTAAAGAACAAATTGAAAAACAACCCGGGTCTTATTTTGACACCACAACAAAACCTTTTCTTATGAGTTCAATTGTTATGATCTCTTACAAATTTCATTTGTTTGTTACCAGTATTTTCACGAACGTAGAGTATATTGGAATATTGTAAATATATTCTATAAAAGGAATGTTAATTTTCAATTTTTTTAAATTATTCGATAAACTTACCTCTTTGAACTTCAAGATTTTTATTGTTTACCCTCTCTATAAATGGAAGAAGTGAATTGTATGATGGTAGAGGATACTCACCTTATTGTGCATCTTCAATTTTATCATTTTTTTTCTTTTCCATATCTTTAAATTCTTCTTCATCTTGTTGTTATTTTTTTCTTCTACGGGATTTTACTTTGTCTTTAGAGACTTTTACACCTATTAAGGTTATAAATTTTAGATATCCTCATGGGCGCACTTTTAGATTTCCTATTATAAATCCTCTCAGACTCTCTCTTAGATGCTTAGTTATTTGACAAACTGTAATCTCCATATTTCACAATAAATCCTTTTAGTTAACTAGTTATTTTTTTATTTATTTAATTATTTCCTTGGTTTTGTTCATAAATGTGGCCAATGAATCTTTTAAGGTATGGATATGGATTGTCAACAAGGGATAGTGAAATTATTATTGTTGAGATCTATGTGGCCTTGATTAGTACCCTTAATCTTACTATAATTGTTTTCTATAATCCAAAAATTGTTTTTTATATTATAATCAACATAATTTTCATCTTTAGTATACACATCTTTGGGACTATAGAGTTCCATCATCAAGTCCATCTTCATAGACATGGATTTCATTTAGGGAACCATCTAACTTTTTTCAACTATTTTCACACCTTTCCTTTGGGTGGTTTTGACTACCCCATAAATCTATTTATTTAAATTTCATTAAAAAGGTTTTAAATTCCTTAAAAGTCTTCCTCATTAGTGATCTTACCACTATAACATCAATGATCGAGTCATTTTATTGTGATACACACTTATAAAAAGTCATAATTTATAGCCAAATTTCAATACAATAATAATGGAATTTATGAGTAAAATATTTAATAATTTCAAAATAACTATAAAGGAACTCATCAGGAAACTAATTAAAATTTAAAATTTCTACACTGATATTCTTGGATTTTGATGGTGGGAATAACTGAGTAAGAAATTTTATCACTAAATCATTCAATACAGTGATGGAATGAGTTGTGCGGTTTTAATTAAATTCCTTATATTTTTTTGAATGAACATATAAATATAAATTATATTTTTTCAACATTTGAGATGTTATTAAATTTTAATGTATCACATAGTTCAGAAAAAAAAACTCTTTGTGAGGATTTTGATCCTCCTGTGGAAGCTCAGAAAACTGGATCAAATTTGAAATCATCTAGATAATGGCAGAATTTAACTTAAATTTAAGAGCTATAATATGAGGTACCAGAATAGGATGAATTCCCAAGCCTGAGGGTCTTCTTTATTCCATGATCATGTGTATTTATTGTGGTCTTTGTGGCGATTCTCCATCCATGATGTAGTTGTCTTATTTTGTCATAACTTGTTTCCTATCTTAATTATCCTTATGAATCGTATTCTCTAAAATTGGATTGTATTTGAGATCATCCTCATTTTCTATAAAAAATATAGTAGTCTTGTGTATGATTGTTACCTGAAACCACAACATGACACAACCATATATAAACTATTTAATTAAAAGAAAAACAATCACTACTATTCCTAATTAATCTAAGCATTATAGGATACCTTCCCCGATAATGATGCCAAAATTTTGACATCCCATAGGGTATAATTAATTTCTTATGAGGCTAAAAAAATGTAATACTATATAAAACTCAATCATCTTAAATAAAAAATTAAATACTTGTAAATTTTTAGGGTCAAACCCACAAGGATGGTAAAAAATTCTTTAGATGAATTTAGGAATTTTAAAATGTGATTAGATTATTTTATAAAGAGAGGGAAAAAGAATGAAAATTTGTTTTGAGATAAGATGGAGAATAAATCCTTGTTTAGTTATATTTTATTTTTAATCTAGTGGTTCAATTAATTATATGTGTATTCATATCTATTGTTAGAATTGGTTCTTAGTGATCATTTGTATGGGTTCCCTTCACTAGTCCAATGATCTCACCATTCCTATGGTAAATTACATGGTTTGATTATTAAACTAGGTGAACCAAAAAATAATTTAAACCAAATCACTATATATTTTATAATGTTCATAAGAAACCCTGGGTGATTAGTTTATTTATTAGAATGGAACACCACAAATCAAAATTCAATGGTCATGTAGTGAAAAAACAAATATAAGTATAATGGTTAAACGATAGTGAAACAACCCAAACATGAATCAAAATAGAAAATAATACCTAAGAAAAACTCCACCTAGAATAACATTACATGAAAAAAATAAACTACCCCCTCATATTAATCATGAAGGGAAGGGCGACATAGTTACCCAAAGATGAATAATGACAGTTGCCGGAGGGATCCTATGTGGTTACCTCCCTCTATCCAGACATCTTATATTGTCTATGGTATGTATATCTCTATAGTGATAGTGATTCAGCTGAATATATATGATTTTCTGAAAATACCCATGTATATTCACATTAAACTCCATTGTTGACTACAAGTTCACATCTTGAATGGAGTTCATGATGTGAATGGTGTGATATCCTTTTTCTAAAATATTATTTCATCAATAATACACATGGTGAATGATTAACATAGGATGAATTAACATTGTTTTGTGTTATGTCTCAGATAACTCAAGACATGAGTGGAATTTAGAGTGTGAATCCAGTTTTTGGAAGCCTTATACAAGTCACGAGTATTCATTTTACAACATGAAATGGAGAAGATTTTTCAGGTGTAAGTTTTCATCAAGTTCTATAAAAATATGAAATTTCTAGGTTTAAACCAAATGATTCTTGACATGAATATATATTCACATTTTAAATTATCAATATCTCCTCCCATAAGTGTTTTTAACACTAATCTTTGATTCACGAGTTCAAACATCATGAGTACTATTTATAACACAAATCATCTTTTTCCAACACCATAAGCTCTATTTTAGCCCAATTATTTAATTTTGAGCCCCAAAAGTATTACATAGACATACTAGATCATGGAAATAAATCTAATGATATTAATTTCACTAATTTTGGACTAGTTTTATCATTTTCTATCAATCAGTGCATCCTTCCATAGATGAAAAAATCAGTAGTCATCTAGGAAAGAATTAAAATTTTAAATCACAAATGTAATGTATTATAATTTGAGAAAGGCATGCATGAAATGCATGTATCATGGAATAATTTCACACATTAGACTATGTAAAATATTGGATATTAATGTATTATCTTTTTTTGTTTTAGAGTGCCTTTTCAGGTTCAGATGGCATCATGAATCAATTTGGTAATTGTTTTAGTAAAACCTAGGCTAGTTGTAGCATGTAGGGAACCTTTATGGTGTAAATTTATAGTTTTTGTTATAAATGGGTCATGAGGTCCAAGATTTGGGAAATTTTAATGTCATAATCCTATTTATGTCATAAATCCATTTTTTATATTGTAAATATATTAGATAGGATTTTTTAACCAAAATGCAATTTTTTTAGCTCAGATTTTTCATTGGGATTTTACACTATAATCCATAGTTTATGACATAAACCCTTCATGCTATGTAGGTTTTATGTACTACAATGCTAAATCCTAATTAATTCCATCTTTATAATCCTTGAATTGATCCCTAGGCTATTCAAGGTGCTTTTGGGTGTCTCTACCCTTCCACATTGCTTTGTTCAACACATGATCTCCATAGTGGTTGCACTGCATTTCTCTGGGTAAGATAACTTTTAGCTTCTTCATTGACATTAGTTGTGGCAGTGGAATTAAACCTCATTTATATAAATAATCATGTATTTATTTTCAAGTGATTCTTATAGATCCTTTATGTGATCTTATTCTCATGTCATTTCTTGATTTGGTTGTGGTGTAATGTATGTGGTTCTTGAGGTATGTGGTGATCTAACACCCCCATCAACCATTTATTTTATGTAATTAGATTATAAAATGATGGAATCAATTCTAGGAACTTCATTATAATTTTTTCTGTAATGAATCTAATTTTCCCATGTATTACTTTATAATATTATTTGGATTATTTTTGGAGGTAGGTGCTAAGACAACATGAGATTTTGAGGCCTAGTGATCCAGGAATTGATGTTTGATAAAAATTAAATATATTAATATCAAATACACATAGTTTTATATAAAAAGTGTAATAACTATTAAATAGATTCCTATGTCAGAAATAAAAGTCCACTATTGAGTTTAGAATATGGGTTTTACACTTGGTGTGACATAATCATTTTTTTCATCTGGCATTGGGCTTGAGCGCCTTTGTAGGTGAATAAATAAATAAATTTAATTATATTTATGTTATTATTTAATAAAAAATCCTAAAACTAATAACATATTATAAATATACTATTATGTTCATTTTTAGAGTTATCCACAAACCCTTCAAATTGAGAGGGAGAATTGGAGGAGATCTTGGTGGATGTCATCATATGAGATCAAGATCAAAGATCGTTGCACCATTGGAGTGTGAGGATTTCATCAATGATGAAAATTCATGACCGTTATTCATCAGTGATCCATCCAAACTCTAGGTAGGATGTTTGATTAATGTTATTCCATCCAATTACTTTATCTATATTGAACACGAATTCTAACACCTAGAGGATTTTATGAAATATTTTCATCAAATAATTTTAATTCTAAATTCCCTTGAATTGCACGCAATATTGAGTTTAAATGAAATCGAAATAGACCATTAGTATTAAATTACCATTATAACCTATCTTCTAATTTTTAAGGAATAAATATAACTAACTTATGAAAATTTATAGTGAATTCATTGCATACCAATTATTTTGGAAACATATAAACCAATTAAATATAAAACAAATATTTGTAATTTTTATTAATAAATTATGGGAATTATAATTAGTAAATGAAATAAATAAAATATATATGTTATATATTTAATATAATATCCTTTATATTCATCCAATATATATTTTAGTCATAGTATATGAGTGAGCCCTATTTTACGTATAGAAACCAATATTTTTCAAAACGGTGATTTTACCACCTTTTAATGGGGAACACATTTTAAATAACAATTTTGACACTTTAATAGTTTTTATATGACAACATAAACCAATACCTTTTAAGAAGGATATGAATATTTACTTTGGAATAATTTTTTATATTTTCCCGATAACTTTCATGTTTTGATGTGTAATAAAAATTTACTAAATTTTAATTGAAACAAATTTTTTTATCAGAATAATTTATATGGTTTAATTATATTATTTAATAGTTTAAAAGTATAAAAATATTTTATTTTTATAAATTAATATAATATAGGTCATTGGTAATAAGTTTACATTGAATTTATATATAAAAACATTTCAATCTTTGCAATGTTTGAACTTATAAAAACCTTTTTTCTCATTTCCATAATGAGATTAATTTTAAGATAATTACTGAAACTTATAAGTTTTGCATTTTAGAAACTTATTCCATATTTATAATAATTATGACCAAATTATTTAAATATATTTCTTTTATTTTTGGGTATTATGAACAGTAACTTAAGTAATTTTTATTAATACGGTAAAAGGGTAAATCAGGTAATTAAGTGTAAAAATAAAATTTTAAAATAATCCTAACACTTGTTCTAATATCTTTAGATGAGTTTTTTTCGACCCATATAATAATTTGGTCAAAATAGTATCCTTTGAAAGCAACTTGGATGAGATTAGAACATTTAATTTGTTTTATTTAAAGAAAAGTTAAATTTGTATTACTCAATATTTTATAGCTATATCATTTTTAATATAAGGTTATTAAAGATAAAAATTTTATTAAAAATAATAATTTGAAATATAAAATGTTAATATTTATCATAGTAATTTATTTTTAATTTTTTGGAAATAAATAGTCACATTAAAGGCTTATACATTGATGATGAAGAAATTAATTAATTGATGAGAAATCAATACTTTTTTTTAGTAAAATGATAGTAACCATTAAAAATGAAAAAAAATTTACCTAATATTATATGTTGAGTATATCTAGACAATAATCATCCAAAATTTGAGTTATTTAACATTTTGAGCCATATGAAAATATTATGGCACTTATAATGGTTTATTTAAAGTGATGTTAAAGTTGTTACATTCATGCTTTAATATGTATAATATTTTTAAATATAAGATCTTCTAGGAGATATATTTGACTATAAGTATTATTATAAAATCTATAGGATTTAACTTCATCATATTATTTTATTTTTATTTTTTATTCAACAAATAAATTTATCTAATAATTACACAAAACTAATGTACTAATTATTTTATTAACTAATATAAAAAATAAATCTTATTAAAAATATAAAATAAATATAATCTGAGATGATTAATATATATAAAAAATTTATATATCAAATTGACCTCTAAATAATATAATAAAATATTTCGTTTGAAGTTAATTTGTTATCCTTATATTTTTTATAATCAATGATTTGAATAGTGTCAAAATTGACACTAGTGATTGTTCATCAAAATATTTTGTTATTAAATTATTTAAAAAATATAAATCATTTTTAAAAATATATAACAATTATTAAATAGTCTGAAATTTTCTAAATTATCTATTTATGTTATAATTGATTTCATTTAATTAAATATTTCACCCTTTTAATATTGAAACAATTGTTAAATTTGCTAAAATTAAATAAAATAACTAAGTGTTAATTAAAATGATAAGCTTTAAATTGATATAAAAACATTTCTAAATATTTTCGGTTGATGAAATTAAGATATTATCCCATAATATATTTTAAACTATGATGTTTTTGAGGTTATTGGATTTGGTTTGAGTTTAATATAAATTAATATTTTGGAGATTCTAAAAGTGCCCCTCACCTCTTTTATAAAAGAACGCCTCCTCCATCATTTCATCACAACTAATTGAGCATCCAAGTTCGTATATACCCTTCAATTTTCCTTTCAAAATTTCCTTAGGAACATTATAGAGGTTTTGGTCCTCTCTAAAGACCAACTCTAGTGCTTTATGAGGAGATTTAGAGGGAGTATTTCAAATAAGAGGTAATCTCCTCTACCAATTCATTCAAACTTATTTCTTTTTCTATTTCCTCTTAATGAGTTGTTTCAATTATAATTTAATAAATAATGTATAAAATAAATATAGATACATTATTATGGTTACATAACAACCATATTCCACCCTCTATCCATCCTATGAAAAATGAAATCACCATGTGTGCGTATGTACAACTTACCGTCTCCACACTGTGGTGTACTATGTTATTCACCACCACCATATTTGGATGGGTATAATGATCAGAATAACAAATATATATTATTATTATAAAACTATATAAATGTTTTAACAAAATATATACCATCCACTTCTATACCATTTCATAATTATGGGAATGATACTGTCGCTCATGCGTAAGTACAACCTACCGTCTCCCTGACGAGATGTAATTTATTCTACTTGATATCCACCAAATCATTATTATATAAATGTATATAATGAATAAATATGATATATATTATGTTAATATCATATTTTAATGAAAATAATATGGACTAATAAGGAGAGCCAGAACTTATTCAACAAAATATGCATAAGAAAGGTGAAATAGTTAATACCCGAATAATGAGTAATAATGAAATGTTATTAACAAACAGATGATAATACGATCATATATGATATGATTAAAATGAATTTTATTTTTGAATAAGTCAATGACATTATTTAAATCATTATACATTTGGTACAGATACATACGAAGGATATCATACCTAAGGTAAGGGAATATTTTGCAATCTCATTATTATGTGAGATTGTTTATACATAACTATTTACTAGGATATATTTATCATACATGTCCAGATATCATAAATATGTATTACAAAATATTATTTATTTTATTTTATAAATTTTTAACATCAATTTATCCCATTGGTGAAATTTTATTAAACAGTATGAATGGAATGTTTTTTCATTTTCGATATGAGGTTCTTTTTGACTTATTGGACATAAGTATGGGAAGAATGTTTTATTTTAACTTATATGTCATAAATGGATTTTTATGATTTCATAATGCATTATATCAAGGAATATTATTTTAAAATATTTCAGGGTTATTTTAAAAGAAATTATTTTATTTTAAAATACGTGGCCTTTTCAAAAGTTGAAATGTTTTTTAAGAAGAAAAGATATTTTCTTAAAGAATTAATTTCAAATGTTATATCTAAATTATTTTTCATCTAATATGGGATTAATTTACAAGGTCATGTTTCAAGTATACTATCCTTATTATTCATATGGTTTTATTATGTTTATTATAGAATAATATTTATGAAATCCGTTTGATTTGCTTGGATTTTTTATGATGGAATGATGTTTAAGAAACCCATTTTATTACTTAGGTTATGTGATGATGTATGATTTATGTTTTTGTGGAACACATAAGAATGATTTCGTTATTAGATGGGTGTTACCTATGTCTCCCTCCAATGCATTGGTTAAATATTTATATCTCATTTTATAGACAATATAAGAATGGGAAATGATCTCAGCCAAGTAATAAGGTTCTGGAATAGAAAGTAAACATGATTCAGTAATACCGGGATGGAATGAGGCATGAAATCAGCTCAGTAATGGACTTTTTCTACTATGAAGGTCTCAGAAACGATCCCTGACTAATATGAAATTACTTTATATGCTTATATGTTTGCCACAAATTCCATGTCTTATATTATAAATTTGGGAAATATGTTCGTTGTTTTTTATGAACATTTACGATTCATCCCATGACATGATATCATAATATTTCATTAGAAGGATAATACATTAAAATGTTATTTTGCTATGTCTTATGATCATGATATGATTTATATCTCCCTTTTTTACCCTTAATGAGCATTTGAGATCACCCTTTTTTATGTTTCTTTTTCATAGGTCACGAAGAAGGTTATTAAGTAAGATATGTAAAAAAGGGGTCTAGTTATGAAGAAATAAGTGGAAGACAATATAGATGTCTTATGAATTAGTTTTTTATGTTTCCCAGTTTATAAAGACACTAAACATATATTGTCCTAGTGTGTTTTTTTATATTCTTAATGAATATTATTTAATTTTGAAGTTATATCTATGTATGTAAATTATGGGCCTTTATATTTGGTATAAGAGATAACATATTTTTAAACGTTCAAAAATTGGATGAGAAAACATTAGTAGGAACCCTATGTATATGTCAAAGTAATGGTTATAATCCTATTATTTTAGAAATTTTCATGAATAACCTAGGATAAAAACAAAAGTGTCCTAAATTGAAATTTTATTCTTGATCATGTGGATTTGGAATCATGATTAGGGTTGCTAAAACTACTCTGATTGGTTTTAGTAAATGGATGGAACCCAATGTAACCATGTTAATGATTAATGTGAGGGGAAATGAAATGATTTTCTTATGGATCAACTGAATTTTATGGGACTTGGTATGAAAAATATTATCGTTATTCTCACTCAAATTTCTCAAGATATGAATCATGTATTCCTTCCAAATGAGTAAAAGAGGGAACAACACTCTGTTGAGTCTTTCAGGAGGTAGCAGCCACCTTATTTTTGTGGGTATTATGATCCACTAATCACTGAATAATGGATTATTACCACTGAAAAGATATTTTCAGTTCTCCAATGTTCATAGCTTGATAAATTCATCTTTATAGTTTATCCTTTTGAAGGTGAAGCTGATCAATAGTGGAATTCTATCATGAATACTAGGAAAAGAGATAAAATTGAATCTATGGAATGGGATGAGTTCAAGAACTTATTTTTCAATAAGTAATTTCCTCATATTCTTAGATCAAATATGGATAAGGAGTTTATTGAGCTTAAGAAAAATGATGGCGAATTTGTTGGTACATAGAAATAAAATTTTATAGGACTTCTATTGTATACTTCTGGAATTATTATCCAACCAGAGAGTAAAATTTATTGATTCTTTAGTTACTTTAAACCATGTATCTAAAGGAAATTTTCCATAAGGGACTACAATAACTATGAGGAAATCGTTTGATGTTCTATTAAGGTTGAGATATATATTAGAGTAACTCATCAATACTATGGGTTTTATAAGTATATAAAAATATAATTCAAGGGAAAATATAAAGGAAAAACTAAAAAGAAGATGGGTTTTTCCATATACTCAAAGTGTGGAAGGAAACATTGGGGAAATTGACTTAAAGGGAATAGTAAATGTTTTATGTGTGAAGGATATGGTCATGTTGAATTTTAATGCCAAAGTGATGGGAAAAAATTTCAAATTATGCGAATAGAGAAAAGGATACATATAATGCACATCCCACAGTTCAATTATACAAGTGAATGGAAATGGGTCATTATTCCAACCTATTCCCTAATCCAAGGTTTATCGATGATTATCGACATCAACAAACTCTTAAGGAAAAATAAAAATGAAAGTAACATGAGATAACAATCATAGATGTGGATTACAATAATGAAGTGGTGAATGGTACACTTACCATCCGCTCTAATGTAAAAAATATTTTATTGGATTCTCGATCCACCCACTCTTTTATTTTTAATAAATTTTCCATGGGTATCGCTATATTTCCTCAAAAATAATATGTTATATTAGTTGTGATAGCTTCTAATGGAATAATTTTCACATCAAAAGTTGATAATTTTTCTCCAGTTGATGTTTGTTGGAAATTGATTCCGTCAAATATTATTATCCTTCCTTTAATGCAATTTGATTTGATTCTTGACATATATTGTCTTTATCTATATGAAGATCATATCAATTGCTAAGGAAGGGAAGTCACATTTCATATTCTGGATCAATATATGATCATCTATCAATAAAAGGATGAATATAACATTCCAGTGGAAATTTCATCCATTTTATGTGTCTTGATTCCAATAAATTATGGTCATATGGCTCAAATGGTCAGGGATAATCTCACTATTATGAATACACCTATTATACGAGAATTTTTTGATGTATTACCAAAATAATTTCTTATCCTTCCAAAAAATCATGAAGTTGAGTTTTGAATAGAACTCAAACCGAGTGCCATTTCTAATTAAAATAAAACTTATAGAATGGCCCCAATCGAGTTACTGGATCTGAAGACGCAAGTCTAAGAGAATCTGGACAAGGGATTCATACACCCTAGTGAATCACCTTGTGGTTCACCTATTCTAATTGTTAGGAAGAAATATGGATCAATAAGACTCTTCATTGATTATCAAGACCATAACAAGATCACTATAAACAAATCCTCTTCCCCACATTGATGACTTATTCGACTAACTACATGGATATCAATACTTTTCCAATATTGATCTCCGTTCAGGATATCATCAATTAAGGGTCAAGAATGAGGATATACCAAAGATGAAATTCTGTACATGGTATGGACACTATGAATTTATAGTGGTGCCTTTTAGTCTTACCAATTCCCCCACTATCTTCACGGATCTAATGAATAGAGTCTTTTGAGACTATCTAGATCAGTTTTTGGTTGTCTTTATAGATAAGATTATGGTATATCTAAAGAGAAAGGAAGAGTAAGGATATAATTTTAGAATTTTACTAATGACAGTGAGAAAGGAGAATCTGTAACACCTCGACCACAGAAGCCTAGATCCAGTTCATTATTTTAATACATTGGCATGATTACATGGAATCATGTTCCAAATAACCGATCAGTTTAGCAGTTTTGGAAAAAAGATTACATACATGAACATTACATTTCAATTTCTAACATGAAATACAACATAGATAATCCTTTGATAATTCCATTATTCATTTAGATTAAACCTACATATAAATCATATTACACTTCTTGGAATCCTGGGAAATTAAAACATAATAAAGGGGTGATCTCAAATACTCAATAAGGGTAAATAATTTAGCGGAATCTATAAACCATTAATCCAAGATGTGTAATAAAAAAACTGCCTTTTTAAATATAATTTTGAACATAATATGGAAAACATTAATCAATCATAACCCAACAAACATGCACATGGATATTCTACTAGTCGAATAATCGCATTTAATAACTAATTTCATATTTAGGGAATGCCTAATGTCAAAGATCATTACCACATAGTCAAGGCCTCGTGCTATGACTATAAATAAATCAGTTTTCAAGGCCTTGTACTAAGATAGTAATTTGTCTCATGAGACCTACCGATGCATCGTGGAGCTATAGTAGGCTCCACCCGTCAGTTACTAACTCCACTATATTCCTCATATGAAAATATTAAAATATAATATAAACATTCCTATTAAAACCAGCTAAGGAAATGTCAATACATTAACCATAAACCCTGAATGGTATAAAAATAGAACATCCATATAAAAAATATCATAAATAAATTAATACAGTATGAAAGATTGTATTATAATAAATCAACCTCAATCAAGATTAATATCCAGTAAAGGATGTTGACATATTTGAAAAAGATCCATAAAACTCCTTTAGAGAAATATACCATTTTGTGAAATAATTTAAAAGTAACCCATTTATAAATGAAAAAATCAAAAATAAATTTTTTAATCAACGTGTCCCATACCAAATTTAAACTTTTTAAAGGAATTAACATTTTAAAACAATCATATCCATATAAATAAATCTTTAATACTATTTTTGAAAACATGGACATTAATAAGAAAGGTTTATAAAAATATATATTTAAAACATTTAAAATGATGTTTTAGTTAAAGAGTTCCTTAAAATGAATACTTTTGAAAATTATTTTATGAAAGATGGACATGGATGATAAACATGTCCTTGTACATACTTATATATAAACAATCTTAGATAAAAATGAGATTGAGAAATTAACCATTACCTTGTACATTCTTTTGGTTGAGGGTATGTTTATCCATCTATATAATGACAATCGTATGTTATTAAATTATACCAAAACAATATTCATATTTATTATTTCATATTTTATTCATTTATGACTTCGTACTACTTATTTAATAATAATTTCCCTATTAAAATAAAATTTCGGGAAATAATTGATTTCCTTATCATACATGTTTTAACTTGTTATTCTTGATTGCATAAATTATATCATAATTTAATTTCTGCCAGAATATAAAACATTATTTAAGTTTAGTATATATTCCCATTATAAATATGTATAATAGATATATATATGAAATGAAAAACAACGTTTATGGAGATGGTAGGCCGTACATACGCATAATCGACGTTTTCCTTTTCATATCGTATTGAAAGGAAGTGAGTGGATGAGATATATGTATATATATATATATATATATTTCCATTAGAATTATTATTTCATATATTACAAACTTACTAATAATATATATTTTTATAATCATCATTGAACGGTGAACGGAGAAATGAATATCATTGCATCATTGAGACGGTAAGCCGTACACACACATGAGCGACTATATCATTTTCTTAATTATTAAAAGGAGTGGAATTTGATGGTATATTAATTATATAGATACATTATCATGTTCTTTTCATTATTTATATACATATTTCTCATCATTATTTATATCCAATTTTCATAGTGTGGAAAAACAAATTACACCACAACGTGGAGACAATAAGCCGTACGTATGCACACATGGTGACATTATCATTCATAGGATGGATATAATAATTAATATTGTTGTACCATGTTTATAATAAAATCATAGTGTATATATGGTACTATAATTATTATTTTTGTTATGGAAATAACAAAGAAATAGAAAGTGGAAGAGGAAAAGAACATTGAAAGAGTTGATAAAATAATTACCTCTTCTTCAGGTGTCTTTTTTGATTTGATCAAAAGGGATCCTTAAATTGGATTTCTTATAAAAGTAAGGCCTCTAGTTTTAAGTGATGTTAGTTGGGAGTATATTTGAGTAGGGGTAGGACGATCCAAAGGGCTTTGGAGGTGTGATTTTGACAGAAGGGCGAAGTACCATTTTATAAGAGAGGTGAGGGTCACTGTAGGAAAAGTTTGAAAGATTATTTTATTATAAAAATCATTTTTGATTTATAATGGCTCAAAATTAATTTTTTTCTAAGATAAGGTGGGTATGGGTAAAAAACCTTTCAACCAATAGGTTTTAGAAAAGTTTAGGTCACCATATTAACCCTATATTTTAGATATTACTCTTAGTTAAATAGTTTAACTTTTACCATGGATTCTTGTATTATTATAATAAATGGCTAATAAACTTACTGTAAAAATCATAGAGAACCAAAAGTTGTTAATTATTGAAATATATAATGTTATCTATGTTCTTTGACCGAACCATATATTTTTAGGATTATTTTATCATTTAATAAAATAGTGTTTGTTCTAAAAAGTCATTTATGTCAATTGTGACACTATTTAGTATTTGATTTTTGTGAAAGTCATAACAACATTATTACTTCGCAGAAAATTCATTTAATCCACTCTAACATGTCATATTAAGCTATAAAATTCGTGTAATTCATCAAAAGTATCAATTTACCTTTATTTTTATATTTATAACATCAATTATTTTAATTATTCATTAATGAAGTAATTACTGCATCATCATTGTGTCATAAATAAATTTATGTATTATATATATAAATTTTTGAAATAAAATACTATTATGTATGAAATTTTTTTAGAATTATAATGAATATTTATAATCAAATTTATATTATGTATAACCCTATATTAAAAATGGTTTAGTTATTAAACAATGAATTTTACACTTTTAACTCTTCTTTAAATAAAATAATAATAAATGTCCTAATATAATCCAAGTGGATCAAAGAGGATCCTATTTTATTCTTAAGGTTGAATTTGGTCGAAAAAAACTTATCCAATAGAAATAGGACATGTGTTAGGGTAAATATAAAATCATTTTTACCTTTAATTACCCTATTTACTTTTAACCATGGTAAATAAAAATCAAAAGTTACTATTCACCAAAAATTATTTTCATCTTATTGAACCAAATTTTACTTACCAATATAAACTGTGTCTCCAGAATTTTTGAAATTCAATTCACAGAAGTAGTAAAATTACGTTATATGCAAATTTGCATATCTGCCGAGAATGTAGGTAAAATACCGTAAAAAGATCAATAAAATTTTATACGTCTAATCACATTATAAAATGACTCCAATGAATAAAATTTAACATATATAGGTGTTATGTATATATTTTGAATTAAAATACATTAAAATAAAATTTATAATTACTTAAATAAAATATCGGTTTTAAACAAAAATAAAGTGTTTTTTTCTATACATCAAAAATTAAATCATTTCAAAAAAATACAAAAAATAACCCAAAGCTAATTTTGATATTATCAACCAAAAAAGAAGTCCATTTTACCAAATTTAAAATAGTGAAGTTTCATTAAATAATTTAAAATTAATTCCCATTGTCAAAACAAAAAAGCAGGTTTTTAAAAAGTAAAAACTGTCAAAAGATTGGCATGTGTTTATGTTCAATTTAAATGTTAAATTAGTTATAATGTCATAAATTGTATTAAATTGTAAAAATATAATCTAATTATACTTTAAAGCTGCTAAAATTAAAAATTTAACACTATAAATTATTTTGATTAAAAAATTGCTTTCAATTAAAATTTAGTATTTTTTCACTATTCATCGAAATATGAAAGTTATCAGAAAAGTAACAAAAATTTATCCAAACTAAATTTTTAGATCCTGCTTCTAAAGAAGAATTTATTTTAACTAAATTAAATATATAAAAGCTTCAAATATTGGATTTAAAAATTATTCTCCATTAAAAGGTGGTAAAATTTTATTTTTTGAAAAATACTTCTCTTACATGAAAAATTAAATTTGGTCTTATATTATATCTAATAAAAAAATATGATGAATTTGAAAATTATATAAGATATATATACAATTATAAATGGGGTTAATACTATTCATAATGACTTTTTAAATGGCTAGTTTGATTGGTCGTGATGTGATTGAACTCAATGCTACGTATAACGCAAGCTATAGAATTACTATAAAGAGATAATGTACTATGCAATCTTTGGGTGTTACATTCTAACCTCCGTCAATAAATTGCATCCCCACAATTTGAAATTGTTATTCGAAAATAAAAGGCTTAAAATAGAAAATAACTTTGTGGAAAACCCACATCGGAAAGAGGGCTAATAAAAATTAGTCTTAATTAGAGGGAAAGGGAAATGAAAAAGTCGCCACCAAATTAGGGGGTTAGAATAGGATAAAATTGGTGGAAATTATAGACAAATAATTGGAGGAAAAACATAAATATTTATAAGTAGTGATGGAGGACATCAATCACAAACAAGTGAACAATAAATGTAAAATTGAGGGCCTCAAATCCATCAATATGTGATGATTTAATGTATCACCGGTTCAACAAAACATAAGGTATTATGATAACAAATTTTTTAGATTATTTTTTATAAAGAGGGGGAACTAATTTAATATCAAGATATGAACTCAAGAAAACACACTTTATTTTATTACCCGTAATAATCATATTCTCATCAGTTTTTTGGGCATAGATCTATTTTCAATTCATCTCTTACACTATGAAATAAATGTTCAAAAATGTATTTTTACGCCTAAAGAACATTTGTTAAATCATAAGGTCCACAATTATTTAATCAATCCTATAAATTTTTATTTAAAACCAATAGGTTATTACAATGTATCCATCAAATTATACATTAACCTCTTACAGGACAAATCAAGTGTTCAACTTACTCAATTCCATCATTTAGACATATTTGAAATAATTGTGTCCAAACTCAAAATCCAAAAATTTATAAGGAAGGTCAACATAACATAATAAAGATCAATATTTGAATACCTTCATCATGTATTTTATTAAAACATAGTAACAACCTGAATAACCATAAAACCTTTTTGTAATATGGATTTACTTCTTTATTTATTTGGTAAAACACAGTATATTGGATATAATCCTTCAAACCGAAAATATTGCAAACCCCACCAATGATGGAAAAAGAAAACCATTAATCAGTTCCAAAATAGTGAAGAATATCCAATAAAATTTATCCAAATAAACCATATCTTATTCCAAAATCACTACCTTAGTATCCGGACCATATTAAGGTTTGTCTTTCCTTCAACCATGTATTTTCCAAAATGTTTAACTTTCTATTGAGTCACTTTTCTTAGTACCATATAATCTCAAATCCTCAATGAAATAGTACTACAGTACAATCCTTATTTATTTACATAATTCATATAACCAGTACATTGTTGATACAACACTCAAATGAAATAATTCATTAAAACAATATAAGAACACTAGTAATTATTCTTCATCTGTGGTCGTATCATAACTTGATTAATATCCAATAACATCATTTGGGGAATAATTTAATGATTTGGACATCGATTCGCATAGAGTCCTAACTCCTTCCAGATGAAGCATTGTACATTTGAAAACTTTTTTCTTACCCTTGTAATCACGTACATGGTGTCCTTTTTCTCCACAATTATAACAAACTATCATTCCTTTCAAGAATTTACCAAGGTGATTTTTTCCACAATTATCACATATGGGGAACTATTCTTTCCCTTAATCACTTCATAAATCTTTATTTCTACCATCCTTTTATTCTCTGGCTTCCCTTAAAACCAATATGACTCAGGTAATTATTTGTTTATCTTATTAACACATGATGCTATTTCATTATATGATGAGAATATGTGGGAGACTATTTACCTTCTAAATGATGGATTAACACCATGAAAGATGTGATCCTTCTTACTCTTTGGATCTTGCGTATTGCTGGAGTTCTCATTCCATCTACTAGGCGCCATTTCTAAATAAAGAAATACATTGGGTTAGATCATATCATTATTTATAATAAAAATAACTAGAAAACTTCTCAACATTAAATAAATATTTTCACACATCTAGTCACTTAATCAAAAAAATGGTTTCTTTTCAGACATATTTACTCATAACTCATTCATAATGGTTTCTAAAGAAAATTTTAAATATCCTATGCATATCCCCCATAAGTCTCCTAACCAAGAGCGCAGCAAGACCCGTTGTTGTGAACCAGGTTACCCCGGGTCAAGCCCGAAACTCCTTGTCAGAGTTTTCACTCCTAGGAACATCTCTAATAGAGATGACTCAAACTCCTTGTATCGAGATAGGGATTTATTTCTTGGAAAATCCACATAATATTTACACTATAATTTTTTGGTATGTTCTCCTATACTAATTTTAAAAATATATATTAGGGTATTGTAATCTAATCAGAGATTTTCTAATCCTAGTTTCCAAGGATTGTACTAAAGTTACTTTGATACCAACTATAACACCTCGAACCTAGAAGACTAGAGTTATTTTATTATTCTAATACATTGTCATGATTATAATGAATCATGTCCAGAAGGACTGATCCGTTTAGCAGTCTTGGAAAATAGATTACATACATGAACTTTACATTATGATTTCTAACATAAAATAATACATAGACAATCGTTTGATAATTCCATTATTCTTCTAGTTTATATCTTCATATAAATCACAATAAACTTCTTGGAATCTTGGGAAAATAAAACATAAGAAAGGGGTGAGCTTAGATGCTCAGTAAGGGTAATTAATTTAGCGGAAGCTATAAACTTTTAAGGCAATATGTGTAATAAAACAAAAGCCTTTTTAAACATAATCTTGAACAAAATTATGGAATAAATAAATAAAAAACCACCATATAAACATGAACATGGATATTATACTAGTCTAATAATCACATGTAATAACAAATTTCATATTGAGGGAATGCATAATGGTAGACATCATTACCATATAGTCAAGGCCTTGTTCCAAAACTACAAATAAAACATTTGTAACGGCCTTATTCCAAGACACTAATTTGTCTTATGAGACCTAATGATGCATCGAGGAGCTATAGTGGGCTCCACCCATCACTTATTAAGTCCACTTCAGTTCTCATATGAAAATGTTGAAACATAACATAAACATTTGTATTAAAACTAGCATACAAAATGTCAATACATTAACCATAAACCATGAATGGTATAAAAATAAAATATCCACAGTCAAGAATATGATAACTCATTCAATACAATATGAAAGATTTTATTATAATAAATCAACCTCAATCAAGAATAATATCATGTAAAGGATGTTGAGATAGATGAAATTGATCAGTAAAACTTTTTGAGAGCAATATACCTCTTTGTGAAATCATTTAAAAGTCACCCTTTTATAAAGGAATTCATTTAAAATAGATTTTTGAATAAATGTGTCCCATACCACTTTGAATCATTTTAAAGGAATTAAAATTTTAAAATAATCATGTCTATAAAAATAAATCCTTAAAACCATTTTTGAAAATGTGGACATTAATGAGAAATGTTTAGAAGAATAAATATATAAAAAATTTAAAATGATTTTTTAGTTAAATAGTAACTTAAAAATAATCCTTTTGAAAATTCTATTATGAAACATGGACATGGATGATAAATATATCCCAGTACATACTTATATATAAACAATCTCAGATAGTAATGAGATTGACAAATTATCCCTTACCTTGTACTTAACTTTGGTTGAGGGTACGTTTAACCTCTTGTATAATGACCACAATATGTTATTAAATTATACCAGAACACTATTAATATTTATTATTTCATACTTTATTAATTTATGACTTTTTAATTATTATTTAATAATAATTTCTAGGTTAAAATAACATATCAGGTAATAATCGCTTACTTTATCATACGTGTTTTAACTTGTTATTCTTGATCATATTACTTATATCATAATTTAATTGCTTTCAGAATATTAAACATTATTTATGTTTCATAAATATTAAGAATATAAATGTGTATAATAGATAGATATATGAAATGGAACACACCGTTTATGGAGACTGTAGGCCATACGTACGAATAATCGCCGTTTTCCTTTTCATATCGTATTGAACAGAAGTGAGTGAATGAGATATATGTATATATATATTTATTTACTTCCAGTAGAATTATTATGTCATATATTACATACTTATTAATAATATATATTTTTATAATTACCTTTGAACGGTGAACGTGGAAATGAATCTCATCTCGTCGTGGAAACCGTAAGCAGCACGTACACACAAGTGACGATATAATTTCTTTAATGATTAGAAGGTGTTGAATTGGATGGTATATTAATTTTATAATGAAATTATCATGTTATTTTCATTATTTATATACATATTATGCATCATTATTTCCATCCAAATAACATAGTGTTGAATAACAAATTACACTACGTTGTGGAGATGATAAGTCGTACGCACGCACACATGGTGACATTATCATGCATAGGATGGATAAAATAATGAATATGGTTGTACCATATTTATAATGACATAAAAATATATAGATGTTAATGGACTTATAATTTTCTATGGAAATAACAAAGAAAGAGAAAGTGGAAAAAGAAAATAACTTTGAAAGAGGTGATAAAATAATTACCTCTTCTTCGGGTGTTTCCTTTTGATTTGATCAAAAGGGATCCTCAGGTTGGATTTCTAAAAAAAGTAAGGCCTCAAGTTTGAATTTATGGTAGTTTTTAGGATATTTGAGTATGTTTTGGCCGAGACAAATGGCCTTGGAGGTGTGATTTTTGAGAGAAGGGTTAGTACCCTCATTTAAGAGAGGTGAGGTTAACTTTATGAAAAGTTTGAAATATTGTTTTATTATAAAATCATTTTTGTTTTCTAATGGATTCAAAATGATTTATTTAAAATCGAAGGAGGGGATGGGTTACAATCCTCTCAACTAATATGTTTTAGACAAGTTTAAGTCACCATATAAACCCTATCATTTATATTTAACACTTAGTTAAATAGTTTAACTTTTACGATGTTTTCTTGTATTATTATAATAAATGGTTAACAAACATACTATTAAAAGGAAAGAGAACCCCAAGTGGTTAAGTATTGACATATAAAATCTTATCTATGTCCTTTGACCAAACCATAGATTTAGAGGAGTATTTTATCATTTAACAAAATAGTATGGTTTTTACAAATTCATTTATGTCAATTTTGACACTATTTAGTATTTGGTTTTTGTGAAAGTCATAACAACATTATTACTAAACAAAACTCATTGAATCAACCCCAACATGTCATATTAACCTATAAATTTCATGTAATGCATTAAACTTCTAAATTTACATTTATTTTCATATTTATAACATCTATTATTTTAATAATTCATTAATAAAGTATTTACTTCATCATCATTGTGTCATAAATAAATTTAATTATTTAATGTATACCAATTATAAATAAAATACCATGATTTAGGAAATATTTTTAGCTTTATAATTAATATGTATAGTCAAATTTATATTATGTAAAACCCTATATTAAAAATGGTTTAGTTATTAAAATTTGAATTGTACACTTTTAACTATTCTTTAAAAAAATAAAAATAAATTTACTAATCAAATCCAAGTTTCTCAAATGGGATCTTATTTTATTCCTAAGATTTATTTTGGTTAAAAAACACTTATAAAATTGAATTAGAACATGTTTTAGGGTAATTATAACTTCATTTTTACCTTTAATTACCCTATTTACTTTTAACTATGGTAAATAAAATTCAAAAGTGACTATTCACCAAAAATTATTTTCATATTATTGAACAAAATTTTACTTACTGATGTCAACCGTGCCTCTCGGATTTTGGAAATTCAATTCCCAAAAGTGGTAAAATTACATTTTATGTAAATTTGTAAATTTTCCAAGAAGTTGGGTAAAAGACGGTAAAAAATTAAACAAAATTTTACACATCTAATCTTATTATAAAATTACTAAAATGAATTAAATAGAACATATATAGGTGTTATGTATCTATTTTTACTTAAAATAAATTTAAATAAAATAAAAAATTACTTAAATAAAAAGTCAGTTTTAAAAAATAACCAAGTGTTTTTCATTATTCATAAAAAATTGAACGTTTTCAGTAAAATTCCTAAATTTTACCCAAAGAAAATTTTGATATTATGAATTCTAAAATGAAGTATATTTTACCAAATTCAAAATATAGAAGTTTAATTAATTAATTTTAAACAAATTCCCATTGTCAAAATCGAAAAGCGGGTTTTTAAAAAGTAAAAATTATCAAAAGGTTGACATGTGTTTATGTCCAATTTAAATGTGAAATTATTTACAATGACCTACATTTTATTAAATGATAAAAATATAATATAATTATACATTAAAACCACCACAATTCATAATTTAACACTATAAATTATTTCAATTAAAAAAGTTGTTTTCAATTAAAATTTAGTATTTTTTCCTATTCATCAAAATATGAATGTTCTCAGAAAAGTACCAAAAATTTATCCAAACTAAATTTTTTAGGTCCCTCTTCTAAATGAGAATTTATTTTCACGAATTTAAATATATAAAAGTGTCAAATACAGTATTTTAAAAGGGTTCGCCGTTAAAAGGTGGTAAAATTTCATTAAAAAAGTACTTATTTTATATAAAAAAATGAATTTGTTCTTATATTATGTCTAAGAAGCAAATAAGATGAATTTTAAAATAATATAAGATATATATAAAATTCAAAATGTGGATAATTTTATTCCAAACCAGTTTTTAAATGGATAGTTTGATAGGTCATGATGCGCTTGAACTCAGTGTTTCATATAACATAAGCTATTGAATTACTTTAAAGAGATAACGTACTATGAAATCTTAGAGTGTTACATTCTACCATCCTTCAATAAATTGAATTCCCATAATTTGAAATTGTTATTTGAAACAAAAAGGTTGAAAATAGAAAATATCTTTGTGGAAAAGCCCAATTTGAGATAGTGTTAAAAAATTTAGTCTTAATAAGAGGGAAAGGGAAATGAAAAAGACACCACCAAATTAGGGGTTAGAATAGGAGAACAATGGTGGCAATTATAGACACATAATTGGAAGAAAAATTTAAATATTTATAAGGAGTGATTGAGGTCATCAAGCACAAAAAAGTGAACAATAAATGTAACATTAATGCTCCGACATCTATCAGTTGAGGATGATTTAAAGTATCATTGGTTCAAAAAAATTTAAGGAATTAGGATAACACATTTTTTTTGAAAACATTTGAAGTTGAGGGATTATTTTACAATCCACATATGAACTCACGAAAGCATAATTGATTTGATTACATGTCATAATCATATTCTCACAATTTTGTTGTTCATGGATCTATTTTAACTTCATCCCTTTCACTATGAAATGAGGTTTCAAAAATTAATTTTTTATGCCAAAAGCACATTTTATAAATCATAAGGTCCACAAATATTCCTTTAATCCCTTAAATTTTTACTAAAAACCAAAAGTGTAGGTCAAATTATCCAAAAAATTATATGTTATCCTCATACAAATATAATTATATGTTCAACATACTCAATTATATCTTTTAGAATATTCCAAAATACTTGTGTCCAAACTCATAGTCCAAAAATTCATATAGAAGGTCAACATAACATAATGAATATGAAAATGTGAATACCTTCATCATGTAATTAATTAAAACATGGTAACATCATGAATTACCATAAAACTTATTTGAATATGTATGTACTTATTTATTCCTTGGATAAAACATAGTATACTCAATATACTCCTTAAATCCATAAATGTTATAAACTCCAAGAATGATGAAATAAAAAAACCATTAATTAGTTCCAAGGTAGTGAAGAATATCCAATATAATTTATCTAAATCAACTGTCTCTTATTCCAAAATCACTACCTCAGTATCAAGACCATATTAATGTTTATATTTCCTTCAACCATGTATCTTCCCTAATGATTAACTGTCTATTGAGTCACTTTTCTTAGTACCATATAACCTCAAATTCTCAATGAAATAGTACTGCATTACAATCCTGATTTATTTCCACAATTTATATAACCATTACTTTGTTGATACAAAAATCAAATGACATAATTATTTAATAACAACATAAGAACACAAGTCATTATGCTTCATCTATGGTAGTATAATAACTTGATTATTATCTAATAGTATCATTTAGGGCATACTCTGATGATTTAGAAATTTATTCAGGTAGTGTCTCAACTCCTTGCAGACGAAGAACTGTACATTGGAAACCCTTTTTTACCCTTATAATCATGTACTTGGTGTCCTTTTTCTCCACACTTATAACAAACTCTCATTCCCTTCAAGCATTTACCAAGGTGATTCTTTCTATAGTTATCACATATGGGAAAATTATTATTTCCCTTCTTCCTTTTATCTATCTTTCTCTATACCATCTTTTTCTTCTCTGGATTCCCTTAAAAGACATATGACTCATAGAATTCATTGCTTATCTTATTAACACATGATGTTATTTCTTTATATGATGAGAATACATTGGAGACTATTTCCCTTCTAAATTATGGCTTAAGACCGTGAAATATTTGATCCTTCTAACTATATGGATCATGCATATTGCTGGAGTTCTCATTCCTTCTATTGGGTTCCATTTCTAAATGAAGAAATACACTAGGTTAGATCATATCATTGTGTGTAATACAAAAACTAGAAAACATCTCAACATTAATTGAATATTTTCAGACATCTAGTCTCATAATCATAAAAATGGTTTCTTTGCTGACGTATTTACTCATAAATCCTTTATAATGGTATATAATAAAAATGTGAATTATCTTATGCATATCCCCCTGGAGTTTCGTAACCAAGAGTACTACAAAGCCTGTTGTTGTGTACCATGATACCCTAGGTCATGCCCATAACTCCTTGTCCAAGTTTTCACTCCATGTTACATCTGTTCCAGAGCTGACATAACCTTCTTGTATCCAGGAAGAGATGTATTGCTTGGAAAACCCACATAATATTTACACTACCAAGAGTTTTGGATGTTCTTCTATAATAATCCTCAATGTCTATCTTAGGGAATTGTTCTCTAATCAGGGTTTTTCAAAATCTAGTTTCCAAGGATTGTACAAAACTTTTTTTGATAAAAAATGTAATGCCCTAACCCAAGAATCCCAGAGTCAGTTCATTATTTTAATACATTTGAATGATTATAAGGAATCAAATCCTGAAGGACTGATCAGTTTATCAGTCTTGGAAAATAGATTATGTACATGAACTTTACATTACAATTTCTAACATAAAATTTAACATAGATAATACTTTTATAATTCCAATATTCTTCTATTTTAAACCTATATATAAATCACAATAAAATTCATGGAATCCTGGGAAAATAAAACATAAGAAAGGGTTGAAATCAAATTCCCATTAAGGGTAAATAATTTAGTGGAAGCTATAAAATTTTAAGGAAAGATGTGTAAGAGAAAAACAGCCTCTTTAAAGATAATCTTAGACATAATATGGCCAAAATAAATCAAGAATCACTATATAAACATGCACATGGATATTATACTGGTCGAATAATCATATGTAATAACTAATTTCACATTGAGGGAATGCCTAATTCCAGACATCATTACCACATAGTCAAGGCATCATGCCAAGACTATAAATAAAAAATCTGTCAAGGCCTTGTACCAAGACACTAATTTGTCTCATGATACCTACTGAAGTATCAAGGAGTTATAACAGGCTCCACCCTTCACTTATTAAGACCCCTGCATTCCTAACATGAAAATGTTGAAACATAATATAAACATTCGTATTAAAACTGACATAAAAAATTTCAATACATTAACCATAAACCATGAATGGTATAAAAATAGAACATCCATAGTCAAAAATATCATAAATAATTCAATATAATATGGAATATTGTATTATAATAAATCAACCTCAATAAACAATAAGATCCAACAAAGGATTTTGACATAGTTGAAAAAGATCAGTAAAACTCTTTGAGAGCAATATACCTTATTGTGAAATCATTTAAAAGTTACCCATTTATAAAGTAATTCATTTAAATGATATTTTGAATCAAAGTTCCCCATACCACTTTTAAAATTTTGAAAGGAATTAATATTTTAAAACAATCATGTCCATATAAATAAAACCTTAAATCCATTTTTGAAAACATGGACATTAATGAGAACGGTTTAGAAGAATAAATATTTAAAAAATTTAAAATGATGCTTTTTTTTAAAGATTACCTTAAAAAGAATCCTTTTTAAAATTATATTATGAACCATGTACATGGATGATAAATATGTCCCAGTATATACATATATGTAAACAATCTCAGATAATAATGAGATTGAGAAATTAACCCTTACTTTGTATTTTCCTTTGGTCGAGGGTATGTTTAACCTCCTGTATAATGACCATAGTATGTTATTAAATTATACACGAAATGTATTCATATTTATTATTTCATACTTGATTCATTTATGACTTTATACTACTTATTTAATAACAATTTCCTTGTTAAAATAACATTTCAGGTAATAATCGGTTTCTTTATCTTAAGTGTTTTAACATGTTATTCTTGATTGTATCACTTATATGATTATTTAATTGAATACAGAATATAAAACATTATTTATCTGTCATATATATTCAGAATATTAATATGTATAGTTGACATATATATGAAATTCAAAACACCGTTTATAGAGATGGTAGGCCCTACGTACGCATAATCGATGTTTTCTGTTTCATATCGTATTGAACGGAAGTGAGTGAATGATATATATATATATATATTTCAAGTAGAACTATTATTTCATCTATTATAAATTTATTAATAATATGTACTTTTATAATCATCATTGAATGATGAACGTGGAAATGAATCTCATCACGTCGTGGAGACGGTAAGCCATACGTACACACGAGCGACGATATCATTTCCTTAATGATTAAAAGGAGTGAAATTGGATGGTATATTAAAAATATAGAGACATTATCATGTAATTTTCATTATTTCTATACATATTAATCATCATAATTTCCATCCAAATTACATAGTGTTGAATAACAAATTACACCACGACGTTGATACAGTAAGCCGTACATACCCATTCAGGGTGACATTATCATTCATATGATGGATTAGATAAAGAATATGGTTGTACCATATTTATAATAACACAAAAATATGTAGAAGTAATTGGAGTTATTATTTTTGGTATGGAAATAACAAATAATGAGAAAGTGGAAGAAGAAAAGAACATTGAAAGAAGTTGTAAAATAATTACACCTTCTTCGGGTGTTTCCCTTTGATTTGATAAAACAGGATCATTATGTTGGCTTTATGATAAAACTAATGACTCTAGGTTGAAGTGATGGTAGTTGGGAAGATATTTGTTCTAGGGTTGGGGGAGCCAAATGGCTCTGGAGGTGTGATTTTGAGAGAAGGGGAGGTACCCTTTTATAAGAGAGGTTAGGGTCACTTTAGGAAAAGTTTGAAATATTATTTTATTATAACATAATTTTCGGTTTATAATGGATCCAAATTGATTGAGTTCTAAGATAAGGTGGGTATGGGTTGAAATCATCTCAACCAATAGGATTTAGACAAGTTTATATCACAATTTTAACTCTATATTTTAGATTTCACTCTTAGTTAAAATGTTTAACTTTTATAATGTCTTCTCATATTATTAAAATAAATAGTGAATATACATACTATAAAATTCCAAGAGAACCCCAAGTGGTTTATTATTGAAATATAAAATCTTATCTATGTCTTTTTTTATAACCTTATATTTTTAGGATTATTTTTTCATTTTATAATATAGTATTTGTTTTGCAAACTCATTTATGTCATTTTTACACTATTTTTTATTTGGTTTTTTTGAAAGTCATAACAACATTACTAATTCTCAAAAAATTCATTGAATAAACCATAACATGTCATATTAACCTATAAAATTATTTTAATTCATCAAAATTCTCAATTTACATTTATTTTGATATTGATAACATTAATATTTTAATCCGTCATTAAAAAAGTAATTACTACATCATCATTGTGTCGAAAATAAATTTAATTATTTAATGTATAAAAATTATAAATAAAATACCATGATGTAGGAAATCTTTTCAGATTTATAATTAATATTTATAGTCAAATATATATTATGTATAACCCTATATTATAAATGGTTTTGTTATTAAATTTTGAATTTTACACTTTTAACTCTTGTTTAAATAAAATAATAATAATAAATGTCCTTATCTATTCCAAGTGGATCAAAGAGGATCTTATTTTATTTCTATGGTTGATTTTTTTTTGAAAGAAACTTATCCAATATAATTATGACTTGTGTTAGGGTAATTATAACTTCAGTTTTACCTTTAATTACCTTATTTACTTTTAACCATGATAAATAAAATTCAGAAGTTACTATTCACCAAAAATTATTCTCATTTTATTGAACCAAATTTTACGTACTGATTTCAACTATGTCTCTTAAATTTTTTAAATTCAATTCACAAAAGTGGTAAAATTACGTTTTATGCAAATTTTCAAATGTGCTTAGATGGTGGTTAAAGATGGAAAAACGTTCAATACGATTTTATACAACTAATATTATTAATAAATGGATTCAATGAATTAAATTTAACTTATATAGGTTTTATGTATTTATTTTTACATAAAAAAATTTAAATAAAATAAATAATTACTTAAATAAAAAATCAGTTTTAAACAATAGCATAATGTTTTTCACAATTCGTCAAAAAATTAGAGGTTTTCAGAAAAATACCAAAAATTCACCCTAAGATAATTTTGATATTATAAATTTAAAAATGAAGTCTATTTTACCAAATTGAAAACATATAATTTTCATTAATTAATTTAAAATTAATTCTCATAGTCAAACCCAAAAAGTGGTTTTTTAAAAAGTAATAACTATCCAAAGATTGACATGTGTTTATGTCCAATTTAGATGTGAAATTACTTATAATGACCTAAATTTTATTAAATGAAAAAAATATAATCTAATTATAATTTAAAACAAAAAAATTAATTATTTAACACTATAAATTATTTTTAATAAATAAGTTGTTTTCAATTAAAATTTATTATTTTTCACTATTCATCAAAATATGAAAGTTATCACAAAAGTACCAAAAATTTATCCAAACTCAATTTTTAGGTTCGGCTTCTAAAGAAGGATTTATTTTCACTAAATTAAAAATATAAAAGTTCCAAATATTAGATTTAAAAAGTGTTTTCCATTAAAATGCGGTAAACTTGCATTTTTTGAAAAATACTTCTTTTATCTCAAAAACTGAATTTGTTCTTATATTATTTCTAAGAAACACATAAGATAAATGTTAATATTATATACGATATATATAAAATTAAAAATATGGTTAATATGGCTCATAACCTCATTTTAGATGGCTAGCTTGATAGGTCGTGAGGCGCTTGAACACAGTGTTGCGTATAAATTAAGCTATTGGGTTACTTTAAAGAGATAACGTACTATGAAATCTTGGGGAGTTATAGAATCTTTATGAAAAATTTACCAAGTGGAAATTTTTTATTCAAAAAGTTTCATTTTTCTAAAAAATAATATGAAGATATGGGATATCTGTGGATCCTACAAAAAATGAAGTAATTGAATGTTTGCCTAGATCAACAAAGGAAATTGAGATCTGAATTTTTCTTAGTCTGGATGGATATTATTTATGTTTTTTGAATGATTTTTGATGAATATCTAATCCACTCAACATGTTGGATTATAAAGAAGTTAAATTTGTGTGGACGGGGGACTGTGAATATAATTTCAATGAGTTAAAAAAGGTCATCCAGTGCACCTGTTCTCACACTTCTTTGTTCTGGTGAATATTTTGTGATCTACAGTGATGTATCTAATAAGGGGATGTGATGTATTCTTACAAAACATTTTACTGTGATAGATTATGCCTTTCAGCAATTGAAAATCTAGGAGAAAAATTACCCAACTCATGATTTGGAGTTAGTTTCATGAATCACCACATTAAAGACATGGTGGTATTATCGTTATGTTAACAACATGTTATTTATAAAAATAATAAAATTTTAAAGTATATTTTCATAAAAAGTTGAATATTCTCTAAAGAAGATGTTTGGAATTTATTAAATATTACCACTGTTCAATACATTACCACCCTAGGAAAGTGAACATATTGGTATATGCATTGTGTTGATATGACCATTCTAGCCAATCCATGATGAGGATCACAAAATATCCAATATTTAAGGATTTACAAAGGTTAGATCACGAAATTTAAATATATTTGGATAAATATGTTCTTAATTGAATTTTAAACCATCTCGACAAGTGATGATTAATGAGGCACAGATGGAAGATGTGTAGCTATAAAAGAAGGTGAGAAATGTTCCTAAATTCAACATGGATTGTGATGGAAGAATAATGTTTAGGAATCATGTTTGTATTCCTCCCATACAAAAATTATGGAAGGATATTCTGGATGAGGATCATGTTTATTCATTCTCTATTCATCCTGGAAGCACATAGATATACATGGACCTGAAAGAGTATTTCTGGTGAGATGAAATGAGAAAAGTTTTTTTTTGAATATGTCTCTTAGTGCTAGGGTTTTCAGAAAGTTATGGATGAGATTAAAGTCTAATGGGATGTTACAACCACTACACATAATAGAAAAAAATGGAAAAACATCACGATGGACACTATCATCAGACTGAACAAATCATATAAAGGCCATAATGTTATCTCGGTTATAATTAATCACCTTACGAAGTAGGCACACATCATTTATATTAATGAAGGTTTCTCTCTACGTCAGATTCCTAAGATATATATAAAGTATGTGGTAATATTTCATGGATTACAACGTTTTATTATATTAGATCGGGATCCCTGATTTACCTTCAAGTTATGGAGAAGTTTTCAGTAGGATCTTGATATAGAGTTATGTTTCAACACTTCTTATTATCTTTAGAATGATTTTTAGTCTAATTGGACAACTCAAACTCTAGAATACATGTTGGGAGATTTAGCTATGGATTTTAAAAGTGGATGGGATCAATACCTACCTTTGGTGGAATATTATTACCATAATAGCTTTCAATCCAGTATTTGTGATGTTTTTTTATAATTCCCTCTATGGAAATAATTTAATTAATCCAACATGATGGGATCAAGTTGGGGGAAATAAAGCTATTAAGACATTATCTGGTTGATGAAATGGTAGAGAAAGTCAAATTTATCCAACAAGACCGGAGAGTATCAAAAAGTAGAATAAAAATTTATCTTAACAAAAGATGAAAAGACCTGGAGTTGGAAGTGTGTGACAAGCTATTTCTATTAATATCTCCCTAAAAGAGGGTAATGATATTTGTAAAGAAGGGAAAGTTGAGCCCTAGGTATACCAGTCCTTTTACAATTATTAATCATTTTGGGAAGGTATATTATAGATTGGAACTTCCACAAAATCTCTCTGAAATTAATTATTTTTTCCATGTATCTCTCCATAGAAAGTACATATACGATCCTTCACATGTACTAAATTCAGATGTTGTACCATTAGAGAAAGATCATTCTTATGAAGAAAAAATGATGGTGATTCTTGATCACAACAAAGAAATTTTATCGAAACTAGAATAATCTCTTGGTTAAAGTTTTATGGGGGAATCACCAATTAATAGAAGCTATGTTGGAAATTGAGGATGTGATGAGGTAGATCTATCCTCATATTTTTGTATCCAAGTGACAAATTTCATGGGGGAAATTCAGTTTAAGGGGGGTCGAATGTAACACCAGATGTTTTTATGAGATATTTTTTTAAATAATTTTAATTATTCAAGAACTTGTATTGCACACAATCATTAGTTTAAACAAATCTGTGAGAATCCATTAGTATACCATTAAAACCTAGATATTAATTTATAAGGAATAAATGTAACTAACTTATAAAAATGTATGGTGAATTCATTGACTACCAATTATTTATGAAAAATATAAACCAATTAAATGAAAAAAATATTCGTATTTTTATTAATAAATTAAGTGAATTATATTTAGTAAATGAAATTAATGAAATATATAAGTTATATATTTAATAAAATATTTTTGATATTCTTCCAGAAGATATTTTAGTCATAGGATATAATTAAATCCTATTTTATGTATAAAAACCAAATTTTTTCACAAGGGAAATTTTATCATCATTTAGTGCTAAACAAATTTTAAATTAAACTTATGACATATTCATAATTTTTATAAGAAAAAATCAATCTAATATTTGGAAGAGAGATATAAAAATTTACTTTGGATAAAGTTTTGATATTTTTTGAATAACTTTCAAGTTTTGATGAATAGTAAAAATTTACTAAATTTAAATTTAAAACAAATTTTTTCATCAGAATAATGTTTATGGTAAAATTATATTATCGAATGGTTTTAAAGTAAAAATAAATTATATTTATATCAGTCAATAAAATGTAGGTCATCGGTAATATTTTTACAATTAATTTAGATATAAAAATATTTCAACCTTTTGTAATGTTTTAACTTTTAAAACCCATTTTCTCATTCTGAAAATGAAATTAATTTTAAAATAATTATTGAAACATCCAAATTTTAGAATTTTGAATAATATTTTCCATATTTTTAATTATTAGGTCCAAATTATGTATCCAGATTTCTTTTATTTTTGGGCATTATGAATAGTAACTTCAATAATTTTTATTAATATGGTAAAAGGCTATATCAATTAATTAAGGGTAAAATATTTATTATAAAATTATCCTAATACCTGTTCTAGTAACCTTGGATGAGTCTGTTTATAGCCAAATCATCCTTGGGACAAAATGGTATCCTTTGGAGTCCACTAGTATGAGAATAGGGCATTTAATTTATTTTACTTTAAAAAAAGTTAAAGACATATTACTCAAAAATCTATAACTATATAATTTTTAATATAAGTTTATACATAAGATAAGTTAGAATATAAATACTTATTTCAAATTAAAAAACTTTTTTATTTATCATGGAAATTTATTTTTAAATTTTATGAAATAAATAGTTACCTAAAATAATTATATGTTGATGATGTAAAAATTATTTTTATGAAGAGAAATCAATAAAATAATTTTTTACTAAAATGATAGTAACCATTTAAACAAACACTGGAAAAAATATTATTGGTTGAGAATATATCGACCAAAATCATCCGAGAGACGATTTATTTACCATTTGGGGCCATATGAAAATAATTATGACACATATAATATTTTATTTAAAGTGATGTTAAAGTTGTCACATTCATGTTTTAATAAATATAATATTTTTTAAAAAAGGATTTTCTAGAAGATATATTCAACTATATTTATTCTTCTAACATATATACAGTTTATCTTTATCACAATATTTTATAATTTTTATTAAAAAATTAACTATATTAAATAATTACACAAAACTGATGTAGTAATTATTTTAATAATGGAGATAACAAATAAATGTTATTAAAAATATTAAAATTAAATTATTTGATATAATTAATATATCCAATGAATTTTATAGATGACCTTGACCTCTTAAGAATATATCAAAATAATTTTTTTGAAGTTAAATTGTAATATTTATATTTTTAATATTCTATAAAATTAATACTGTCGAAATTGGCACAAATAAATGATTATCAAAATAATGTTTTATTAAATAATTTAAAAATCCCAATTTAACTTTAAAAATATAAAATATTTATTATATGGTCTAAAATGTTACAAATTATTTATTTATGGTCTAATTTACATCAAATAAGTAAATATTTTAGCCTTTTAATTTTGATATATTTGTTACCTTAGTTAAATTTAAATATAATAACTAAGTGTTAATTAAAATAATACGGATTAAATTGATAGAAAAACTTATATAAAATCTATTTGTTGACTAGATTAAAATATTATCTCATCTCATCTTTGAAACTATGATATTTTTTATGTTTTTGTATGTGTTTTGATTTTTTTATAAATTAATAATTTTGGACATTCCAAAAGTGCCCCTCACCTCAATTATAAAAGGGAACACCCCCCTCATTTATATATAAGTTATTGGGCCTTATATATCAGATATACCCTTATTATTTCCATTTCAAACATCCCTAGTAACATTCTATAGGTTTTGGTCTTCTCCGAAGACCAACTCTAGTTATTTAAGAGTAGATTTAAACGAAGCACGTCGAAGAAGTGGTAATCTCCTCTACTGATTATTTCAAACTTATTTATTCTTTAACTTACTATAAATGAGTTTTTTATATTCTAATTTAATAAATATACTATACATTAAATACTAAGATAATATTTTGATTATGGAATAACCATATTTCACGTTCTATCCATCCTAGGAAAAAGGAATTAACCACACATGCGTACTTAGGGATAACCGTTTCCACATCGTGGTGTAATATAGTTTTCAGGACCACCTTACATGGATGAGTGTAATGAAGGAAATAATAACTATATATGATTATTATAACATGATATGAATTATTGAAAAAAATAAACCCCATCCAATTCTATACTATTTCATGATTACGGGAATGATATCGTTGCTCGTGCATATATAAGACCTACTGTCTCTAAGATGTGATATGATTTATTATATGTGATATCAATTAAATCATGATCATATAAATTTATAGAATGAATAAATATGATATATATTATGTTATTATCATTTTTAATTATATAAATATGACCTAAGAAGGATAACCAAAACTTATTCGAGAAATCATGCATAAGAAATCGAAACTATTAGTACCCAAATAATGAGTAATATGGAATTGTTATTATCAAATAGATGATAATATGATCACATATGATATCAAAAAAATGGATATGATTATGTAATAAGTCAATGGAATTGTTTAAATCATTATACAGGATGTTTAGATACATACAAATGATATTAGACCTAAGATAAGGGATAATTTTGTAATCTCATTATTATCTGAGACTATTTATACGTATGTATTTTCTTGGATATATTTTTCATACATATCCATGTTTTATAAATATGTAATCCAAAATATTGTTTCTATTCTTCTAAAATTATTTAATCTCATTTTAGCAATTGGTGATTTTTTATTAAATGGTATGAAAGGAATCTTTTTTTCATTTTTGATATGAGTTACTTTTTGACTTATTTGATAAAAGTACAAGAAACATGTTTTCTTTTAACTTATACAACATGATCATATTTTTAAATTTTCATAATGAATTATTTACATGAAGTTTTTTTATAATATTATAGTTTTATTTTCAAATAAATTATTTTATTTAAAAATTTCATGGCATTTTGAGAAAGGAATCTTTTTTTTGAATAAGAAAGGATATTTTACTCAATAATTAATTTCTGGTGTTCTATCAAAATTAATTTCCATATAAGATTGAATTATTTAATAAGGTTATATTTTAAGTATACTATCCATATTATACTTATGGTTTAATTATGTTTATTATTTAATGGTATTTATGAAATCAATTTTTAATCATGGATTATGTTATGATGGAATGATGCTTAAGAAACCCATTTTTCCCGTCAGTTATGCTATGATGAATGATTTTTATTTTTGTGGCACACCTGAGAATGATATAATTTTTAGATAGGTGGGACCTATATCTCCCTCAAATTCTTTGGGTAAATATTTATATATCATGAGATAGACAGTTCTTGAACGATAAATGGTCTCAGTTCAGTAATATTGGGATGAAACAGAATGTAAACCCGGTTTAGTAATACAGTGTTAGAAGGAGGAGTGAACATGGTTAAGTAATGGACTTTGTTCACTATGATGGTATTTTCAATGATCCTTGACTAAAATTAAATGATTTTATATACTTATATGTATGCCAAAAATTCCATGTCTTATGTTATCACTTTTGGTAATATATTCATTGTTTCATAATATTTTTTTTTGATTTATCCCATGACTTGATATCAGGACCTTTCATAAGTAGGATAAGATTTTAAAATGTTATGTACTTATGTATTATGATTATGATATAATTGATATATCCCTTTTTTACCATTTCTGATATTCTGAGCTCACCCTTTATGATGTTTCTTTTCCCTAGGTCATGAAGAAGGGTATTGTGTAAGATACGTCAAAAGGGGTCTAGTTATGATGAAATAAGTGGGAGACAATGTAGATATCTTATGAACCAGTTGTTTATGTTTCCTGGTTTTTAAAGACACTAAATCTATATGATCATGGAATTTTTTTATGATATTAATTAATATTCCTTAATTTTGATGTAATATCTATGTATGTAATTTTTGAGCCCTTATGTGGATTAATCTCACAAACTTGAATTGATTCTCTCATCGAAGATTGATTTATTTATGATTGATTAATTTGATAATTGATGTTTATACCTCTTCATTAGTTTTTTCTATGATAATGGATCATGGATGAAAATAGACAAAGTTGGAGGTTCATTACTTAGATTTAGTTTTTTTGTTTTCTCCTCCATTTCTTTTCACATTTATTATTGGTATTCATATTTGGTAAACCATTTGGTGAATACCGAGTATATGATCAATGTGCGACTATTGTTCATCCCAAAAGATGAATACAATAGGTGTATTTTGTGATCGAGGGTGAGATAAAGGTGTGGTGGTGGAGGATAGTCATAAGTGGAACAGATTGTATCACCGATCACTGTTCATCTTGGTGGATTCATGGTGGTTGAGTGGTGGAGCTAAAAACATATCAATGGGGGTGTATTATGGGTGTATTTGAATCCGAAAATTAGATCTACGGTGATAAGAAGGCTATCCAAATTTAGATATGTTATTTAAAATATGTTTTACGATAGTGGTAGAATGGAATGATGATATATAAGAGAATTATAGGATTCAATAAAATCTTGCATTACATGGAATGTAATCAGGAACTACACATTGTTTGGGGCCCTACCTACGGTGCTACAGTTTACATGGAGAAGAAAAGTTCACACTCCATGTAATAACTATCACTTTCCCCATGACCCATGTTTGTGGCATGGAATTTATCTCCTAGGATACATGGGCAAGAGTATATTGGTGTACACGAACATGGTCAGAGTACATGGGAATATGCGGGTACATGGACACAACTGGGTGTAAAAAGCATGACCAAGTGTACATATATTTTTAAATGGGAATGGATTGAAGTACAAAAGCATGGGTATGTGTCATGGTAAGAGTCACGGGTCAACCTCTAAATTAATTGTACCATGTTAGGGCACACCATCTATTTTGAGGTTTAGATTCCCTATGAGACAGAGACACAAGGGTAGACCATGGGTTGGCCAGACACACCTTGTACTCCCTAGTACATGCCATGAACCCAATTTTTACATGTTTAGATCCCTTCATTTCTTTAGTTTGTACTAGTATCATTTGATTTCGTTTACTTGGTCCGTCCCCTTGAGGGTAAAATGTATAATTATTTCCACATCTCTGTATTTTGATCCCCTACGGGGGATAAGCCTTAGATTGTGTTTGTGGTGTCCCTCCATAAGACTGGGGTATGATCCTCTATTGTTACATATTTGAACCTATGCGAGGTTTAGGGAATTTTCATGAATTCTTTGTGGAGGGCATCGATCTATTATCTTTCAAAATATTTTAGAGGGGTTCATGGTATCATCATCATACAATCCCCTATATAGCGTGTTGATCCAATTTTGGTTTGTGGTGTCCCTCATTGACCCTGGTTGAGATCCCCTATCTATGTAGTGAGATATCTAGGGACCAATGAGTTTTATTGGGCAGAGCCCAATGAGCATGAACTATTGGTTGGGTGTCTCTGGTGGTAGCATGGGTCTTGGACTAACTTCTCCTAGAATGATAATTTCCTTGAAGCTTCGAGTAAAATCCTATGGCTAGTAGTTTGGTTGAGACCACAAATGAACTCAGTGTCTTTCCTAAGAATATCTAGGTTTTTTTACTTTCATTTCAAAATTACTGTTATGATCAGACTGCATTTGATGCTTTATGTTTAGTGATTTTGGGGTGTCATACTGGGTATTGTTATACTCTCCCCTAAATAGGCTCTACCTGCATGTATCGTGTCTTATGCAGATGAAATACCTTTTAAAGGTGTCCAAGAGGGGCTAGGACTAGGCATAAATTAGTGATAGAGGTATGTACAGGTGGGTACCGATGGTATCTTTTGAAAATAGTCCTATATTACTTTATTGGTTGGACTTTTTTTTCAGTTTCATTTGGTGTGCTTGTATATAGCCTTTGTTTTCTAATACCTAGTTTTGAAACTATGATCATGGGATCATATATGTATGCATGAATTTTTATCAGTTGTTTTACATTTAATCATTCTATTATATTGGATATGCATGCGTGTGTACATGTATATTATGAAAATTCATCCCATGTGTGCGATGTGCCAACTCAGTGCTAGTCTCCAAACCTTGGTCTATTAGAGGTGGGCTTGGGGTAGTCATGGGTTAGGCCCCAATGGGATGGGTCTTGATAGAGTGGTATCATATGAGGTTTTCAGTACTATATTAAGATTAGATTCAGTGATATTGTTTTTTTATATTTTTGGAAACAATGATAAGGTTTTTCAAGATCAGGATTTTAGGCCAAGGACCCCAGTGTTTGTGCAGTGAATGATGTATCCATTCACAAGGGATATGACAACCTACTTATTGACTCCATAAAACTAGGAACTAGTTATATGGAAAATCATTAGTACATGAATCATATAGGAGTGTGTTATAGTTTCCATGTCCTTTTTAGTTATCTCCCCAGATATATTCTTTTATCGTGGTACATCTTGTTTATTTTAGGATTGTTCTATGATGAAAACCATCTAGGATTCCACTGTGTGAAAACAAGGATGATATTACATGTGACCAGGATTTAGTATAGGGGAATGTACCAAAAATAGTACCTATGAGTGGTTTACTAGCTATACCACCACCCACTGATAAACAGTTAGTGCCGAAAGTACTAGATGATGTTTCACAATGACGAGTGAACTACATGAGTTATAATGGTAGTGACCTCCTAGGTATCAGGTAGGGAAATACCCCCAGGTGAACCAATACTATATAAAGTAAGTCACTCATGTTTTTTTCCTTGTGAGTACACCTATAGTTTAGATGGAATTATTCATGGTGAGTCTTTTTTAGGGCTTCACTGGGCGATGGTGGAGTTAGGTGAATCAGTCACAAAACAAGACAACTATATCCCAGTTAGACTTAGGCCATCTATTCCTAGAAGAGTTTTATCTACCCGTGTTATGATAAATGTGAATATAGGATATTTTTCATTTATAGTAGGGATGCATGAACATGGAGGAGTATTCAGTAAGGTTTACTGATATCATGGGATACTCCCTAGATATGGTGTAAGATTCATTCTTCCGGGAACATAAATTTGAGCAAGGATTACACTGGGATATCTCAGATTCATTGATATATCATTTAATTTTCACCCATGCTTGAGTGCTTGAGAGAGCCTTAATAGTGGATAAATTCTTATTAGAGAAGACAATGACAGTGGATGTTGGTAGTGGGTACCCAAGAGCGAATACCTTGATATATTTTAGCCAACAAAAGTTTCAGGGATTCTAACATTTTAGACACTACTGGAAATCTCACCTTTCCCAATGCTTCTATACCAATGGTTTGTAAAAACCGTTGGTATAGGTCCCCTTTCCCAACAGTTTGGTCAAACCGTTGAGAAATCCCACTTTGAGGTCACTTTTCCCAATAGTTTTCCAAAATCGTTGGGAAAGGGTACGGATTTCCAAACGGTTTGGCCAAACCATTGGGAAAGGGTATTTTGTGGCCACATTTCCAAATGGTTTTTCCAAACTGTTGGGAAAGGGTATGGATTTCCCTACGGTTTGGCCAAATCATTGGGAAAAGTCCCCCATATACCAACATCTCTCCCAAAATCAAAGGACCTATACCAATGGTTATCAAAACCATTAGTATATGTCCTTTGATTTTTTATCGAATCTTATTACCGAGAACATTATATAAATAAAATTTTTAAATGATTATGATAATATATATATATATATATGAAATTATGTTAAAAAAGTCATGTTAGGTTAGTGGTTAGGTCGTTGAAAGATAAACTAGAGGTCCTGGGATCAAATCCCATCGAATGTTTTTTTTGAAATACATATACCAATGGTTTTATGGAACCATTGGTATAGATTTTCATATTACTTATACCAAAGGTTTTCAAAACCATTGGTATAGGTCTATAACAACGGTTTCCCCAAAACCTTTGGTATAGACCTATCCCTACTGCTTACTTTCCCATGAGTCTCCAAACTGTTGGTATAGGATATACCAACGGTTTGGAGGCCTATACCAATGATTCCAAACCATTGGTATAGGGTATTCTTCCAGTTGTGAGATGCTTCAGGAGATAGTCCCAAGATAGAGGATTAACGGTGATAGTCTCTTTGGATAGCTTAAGATAGGTGAGGGAGATGCAGTGTTTCTCATATGATGGTCAGGGAGTTCCTGAATGGGATTTTCCAACCTATTGAAAAGAAGATTATGTGACAATCAAGTGACCACCCAAATAGAGATATAGGTAGGAACAAGGAGGTATGAAGGGTGAAAAACATAGTAGTGTGGTTGGTAGAGTAGTATAAGGTGCTACGATATTTGACCTATTAAAACTACCACTCCCAGGTTTTCCATTATAGGATGATGAAGCTGGTGGTCATGGATGAGGATAACAATAGTCTATGGAGAACTATGATCCCGATGCTCCAAGGATGATACACGGTACACTCTATGTTTTTTATACGTTATCTATAGTATTGATAGACATATTTCTATTTTATTATTTTCTTTCCACTTATTTGGTTCAAAAATAATAGATTTTTGATGAGCTATTGGCTATACACATGTGCTTTGAGACTCTGACATGAGCTGAATCATTGATTACACACTTCATTCAATAGTGCGATCTAATTATTGTATGTGATAGATTTTTATAATTTTTCTTTTTGGAAGATACGAGGCCTTATGATGTTATATTATGTATGGAATAACTATCTATAGTTCATTCAAAAATTGAATATTTTAGGAGGATGATGAGGAGTTTCCATGGTAATCAGATGAGATATTCTTTTATTGGTGAAAAGGAAACCCCAGTGGAGGAATATAATATCAAGAATATGAGGGTCTAGCTGATTACACACCAGTTGTCTCGCATGGCTCCTGGAGTAATGTATGCTATGGGATACTAGTTTCTTGTTCTGGTGGTGGAGTACAAATATTTCATCCTTGAGGAAATTCTAGGATTACCTCCCCAACGAGAGTTATACTTGTTTATTTACTCACACCCTAGGATATCCTCGATATTTTCACCAGGACATCGTATGTATCCCATAGTGCTTTGTGAGTTAAGGGTGAAGTATGAGGACATTCATTAAAAGGGATTATTGAGACCCAATGTTTCTCCCTGGGCAACACAATGTTGTTTTCCGTGATCGTGAAGAATATGGGTGCATGAGGTTATGTGTGGATTACCGACACTTGGACCTAGTGATTTTGATGAATATGTATGCACTACAGAGGATCTATGATCTCTCAAATTAGTTTATAGGAGCATGATGATTCTTACAGATTGAAATTAGATCAGGTTATCACTAGATGTGAGTTCAAGATGAGGATATACTGAATATTAAATTATGATTTTTCTATGGTCATTATGAGTACTTGGTGATTCCCTTCACCATGGAAAAGTTTCTAGTAGAGTTTATCTGACTCATGATCCAAATATTTCATCATTTATTAGACTAGTTTGTGGTTGTATTCATTAATTAAATCCTAGTGTAGATGGTGTTGGAGGCAGAGAATGTGATACATTTTAATATGGTATTAGACACACTCCAAGAGAACAAGTTTTATGGGATGCTCTTGATGTTTTAGTTTTGGATTTGAGAGGTCCAGACTATTGGACACACCATCTTTGTGGTAGTATTGATAGTGAATCCAGAGAAGGTTGAGGTAGTTCTATCATATAAGACAACTAATAGATTTAATGAGGTGTGGATTTTTCTTAGGTCAGTATGGTACTTTCAGAGGTTTGTACCCAATTTATCTAGAGTTAAAACAACTTTGAAATCTTCGATCCAGAAGGGGTGACCATTTGTGGGGATAAAAAGTGATATAATTTTTTTTAGGAGTGGAGTAAGATATAAAATAGAACCCCCATCATGTGTTTTTTATTGGAGGGTGTCCAGTACAAATGTTTTGTGATGTCTCATGGACCGTACTTGGTTGTGTTATGATGTAGAGGCAATCAGTGGTTGCCTATTATTCTAGGTACTTGATACCACAATAGAAAAACTAAACAAACAATGATCTTGAGCTACCCGCAGCAGTCTTCTCCCTAAAGACATGGGGACATTACTTTATGTGTGAGAGGTTTTCCGTATACTCTTCCCATAAGAGTATAAAGTATAAATTCTCTTAAAATGATCTTAACTTTAGACAGAGCTATTGGCTAGAGTTCCTCTACTACTATGACTCTGAGATATTATGTAATCATATATAGTGGAATTTTTTAGCAGACAGCCTTTGTAAGAGATAATGTTCGTAGTGGTTTGATGAGGCATTAGAGAATTTATACTTATTGTAGTTGTTCTTATTATACAATGATGGCGATTTATATATTGAATTGATGGTTTCTACCCCATATTTTCTACAATGTTTTAGGGAAGTTCATTAAGGAGTCACTGACTATGAGCACTTACATATTCACATATGCACTGGACATGCTCATAATGAATTTTATGAAAGTGGGGAGAAGATTATCTTTTTCAGTGGATGTGTGGTGGTACCAATGAAATTTCAGAGGAGGTTATGAGGGAGTTTAATACATATTTTAGTGGTACATCCATGTGTGGAAAAGATGTACTAGGACCTCCAATGTCAGTTTTAGTGGCCAGGAATGAAGATATGTGTTTCAATGTTTGTCTCTTGATGCCTCACTTGTCAGAAGGTGAAGGATGAGAACTATGTTTTTGTGGGACTAGCTCAAAACCTTGAGGTAAAAAAGCGGAAGTGGGAAGGGATATCTATGGACTTAATGATGGGGTTACATTGTATATCCATAGGACATGATTACATCTGGGTGATCATAAAATGACACACCAAGTTTACCCATTTCCTATATATTACAAAATAGAGTATAGTAGAGAGATTAGGTTGTCTATAAATATATGGGATAATAGGATTCCAAGAGTTCTGATAATGATTATTTCAAACTATGATTCTTGCATAACATCATGAATATGGATAGGATTGAAGAAGGATTTTGAAAATTAGTTGCATTTGAGAATGACATTTTACCCCCAAACTAACAAAAAATGAGCAGACCGTTTAGTTATAAGAGGACTTGTTTTGGTCTTGCATGTTCGATTTTGTCCATAGTTGAGATAATAATCTACCCTTGGTGGAGTTTGCATACAACAAAATATACCATTAAATAATTAGGTTGGCACCAATTGAGGCATTAAAGGGGAGAACCTATAGGTCATAACTTTTCTAGACTATTCCATGTGATTCATCACCCATGTGCCACAAGTTAGTGCGGTATATGATAGAGAAGGTGAAGATCCTTTAGTAGTGGATGAGGACTGTAAAACCCCATTAAAAGTCCTATATGGACCAATGAAAGAGTCCTTTGGATTCTAAGGAGGAAGACCATGTGATCCTCAATGTGTCAACTCAATAAGGATTATAAATAATTGGCATGGGTTGAAAGATATCTCTGAGATTCATCATCCCTTTAATGATATTGTGCATTTTCGGTGAGGTGGTGTACCACTTAGCTCTAGAACTGGAGTTAGATTGGGTACTAGATGTCTTTCATATGTCCTAAATGAGGAGTTATGTGCTTGAATTATTTTATTTTATCGACTGGAGTGATCTGGACATCAAGGATGAGTCTACATTTGTAGATTACATAGTTGAGCTTGGGGATCCATAAGAGTGGGTCCTTAGTGGAAGAGTGATTCATGTAGTATGTGTTCAGTGTAAGGATAAGAAACTTCAGCAGAGAATATGAGAGAGGGATACCCAGATGCAACCTCCATACACTCATCTATTTGATTAGTTTTTTTAATTTTTTGTAATGAAAATAACTAAGTTAGTAGGAATATAAAAAATCTGATTTCCCATGTATTACTTTAGAATATTATATGGATCATTTTCAGAGCCAGACTCTAAGACGACGTGATATTTTGAGGCGCAAAGTCCCCAAAAATGATGTTTCAAAAATATTAAATATATTAATATAATGAACACATAGTTTTTATAATTTTTTTTAATAACAATTAAATAGTGTCCCAGATCTAAAATATGAGACCACCATTGACTATAGAAGATGGTTTTCACCATATTCATGAAATAATAATTGTTAGTGTCAGACATTGGGCTTGATCCCATTTAAAGAAGAATAATTAAATAAATTTAATTATAATTAAATAAATAAATAAATAAAAATCATAAACCTAACAATTTCATATTAATACACCTCAATGGAAAACATTCAGGTTTATCCACATAACCATGAAAGTTGAGAGAGAGTAGTGGATGAGATCTGGGTGGAAAACATCATATTGGATCCAGATTGAGGATCATTATTCCATTAGTGTTTGAGAATCTCAAAAATGATGACAACACAAGACTATTCATTTTCAGAGACCAATCCAAACTCTACGTAGGAAGTTTCATTTAATAGAATATATCCCATTACTATATATTGGTCAAATGAAGATCAATTACAAAAATTGGAATTTATTCATGCATCAATGATTGATTTATTTTCAGTTGATTAATTAGTTTGTTGTTTTTTATAACTCTTCATTTATCTTTTCTATGAGAAAAGATCAAGGAAAATAATGAATAAAGTCAATGGTTTTTTCCTCATGTTTATGGTTTATGGTATTGTACCCCATTTCTTCACATGTTCATCATTGGTTTTTTGTTTGGCCAATGGTTTGATCAATACTGGGTATATGTTCCTTGCACAATAGTTTTTTCAAAAAATTGATCTATATCATCGTCGCAGTTTTTGATTGAGGATGCGATCGAGATGCAAAAATGGAAGATTATCACAGGTGTACTTGATTAGACTGAGGATCCCTATTCTTCCCAATTGATACATGGTGGAAGAGCGGTGCAACTACAGATGAGTCGATGGGGAATGTTTTGATTGGATTGAAAGCTTGGAATCATATTTACATGGGTAAAAAGGTCGAATGAACCCAGACACGATTCCAAGTATTTTTTGTGTGTGGTAGTGACATGAATAGATGATATAGAGAAGAACCGTGAGGTTCTAGAACATCTTATGTTACATGACATGTAATTTGGAAAAAACACACTATGTGGGGCCCTGGATTTTGTTCTAGGGTTTCTATGTAGAATAAAATATTACTTGTTATATTAAAACCTATCACACGGAACATGACCTGTGGTGTTGGAACATTGTGTATCACATAGAATACACTAGTATGGGAGGGATGTTTTACATTGAAGCATTCAAAGTACATAGGAAAAGTTGGGTACTTTGAAATGAACAAGTGTACATGGGCATGACCAGGTGTACATGGGTTGGTACACATGTCCGACTAGATATAGTTGTGAACAAGAAGAGTGACATCTCGACCTATACATGCCTACTAGTATGTTAAGACACACTGACTGTTTTGAGGTTTACATACCATGTGAGTCATATACACATGGGAAGACCAGGGGTTGGCTAGAAACAACATATAATCCCTAGTTCACTATATTCACCCCATTTGTGGGTGTTTGGAGCACTTCATTTCTTCAATTTGAACATGTATTTTCCCAGTGCATTCCCTTGATCGATCCCCTAAATGGTGAAATAAAGAATTGTATCCACATATCTGGATTGTGATCCCATTATGAGGATGAATCTCATATATCATTTTTTGAATCCCTTCATGAGACTGGGGTGTGATCCTATATTATTCCTTCTTATACCCTAGGTGGGGTTTATGTAATCGGTGTGACCTCGTGGCTTAGGGAATTTATCCCCCATCTAGCATTAAATTCCAGTAGGGTTCATGGTATATTTTTTATGTGATCCACCACATAGAATATTTATCTAGATTGGGTTTGTGGTGTCCCCTAATAGTCTTGTGTGTGATCCTCTATCCATGTATTGAAATCTTCATAGACCAATGAGTTTTCTTTGGCGGGGCCCAATGTTTATAACCTATTGGCTTATCATCTTCAATGATAACATGTCTGGTGGAGTGTGTTCTCTATGAATGAAGAATTCCTAGAATCTTTAAGATGTATCATGTAGATGATAGCTTGGTTGATACCTCATGGAGGAACAATGTCCTTCTTGAGTATATACAGGTTTTTTTACTTTCATTATAGAATTATTATTATGATTTGAATACTTTTTATGATTTATGTTTAGTGATTTTTTTGTGTCTTACAAGGTATTGTTATACTCACCTCTATATGGGATCTTCCCACACATGTCATGCCTTTTGTAGACGAATTTTTTTTCATAGATTTTCAAAGGGATCAGGACCAAGTGGTACTTAGTGAGAAAAATGTGAGGTGTGTACCCGTAGTATCTCTTAACAGTATTCCTCTACTACTTTTCTTCTTGTACCAATTTTCAGTTTCCCTTTCTAGTATTTTAATTGGGTTTTTCTTTCTAGTACCTCATTTTCATACTTTGATTGTTGGATTATAAATGAATTCTTGCATTCTTATCAGTTTCTTTATATTTTAGTTTTGTATTGGTTTAGTGATGGGTTACTGTGTATATGTACATTGGGATAATGCCTCCAATGCATGTGATGTGCCAACTCGGCACTAGTTTCTAGTCCCTAGCTTATTAGAGGTGGAATTGTGGTAGTCATGTTTTGGGACCCATTAGGCTAGGTCATGAAATTTTATTTTCATTCAAATTTGTTGGATCACATTTCATGTAGAGTATGACCCGAGTTTAGGTAGGCGATTTCTTCTCTAGCCTTCTTTGAATGAACCATTATTTCTCATGTCTTATTAATTGTTTTATAAATGAATTGGACTGAATGTTTTGCATGTGTAAATGGAGTTTCAATAAAATATTTGGTTTTAATTTGTTTTGGTAAAGGAAAATGGGTATTTTTAAAGATTTTTGAAATGCGGTTTCAAAGTAGGTTTGATAAAAGAAAAGGATTGTTAGGAATTGACTATGAAAAGTCCAATGGAAATTACTTGGGAAATACAACAAATGGGAAGCCATGGGTACTTAGGTAGAAGGTGTAACTTAGGGTTATCATCCATTTTACTGTTGGGGAGTTCACTCATGGGGTGTTTCTCAAAACCATAGGCATATTTTATGAGTAAATAGATAATAAAATCATTGGAGGGTTCACTCATGGGTTGTTCCTTTTATCTATAGACCTATTTTTCTTGGGTCTTGAGTGTGAACTAGTAATTGATTATGGTAAAAGTTGTCTATGAGCCTCACCTATTGTGATCCTTATAATGATTTATCTATTATTTGGATTCGAATTATTTTGGATTTGGTATACCTTCTTTGACATTGATAAATTTTTATAGAAATTATACTTTGAAAATATTTTCCCAGACTGTATTGGGTTTGTGGAAACATGTAAAATATTTTCCATGATTTTTAAATAATCTAATTTATCATTTATAATTCAATATTCTCATTAAAATTATCACATTGGGATTGTTTTTATAGAGACTTGATATGGAACACCTATGTCGGATCCTACTAAGCATGTTTATCTCACACCCTAAACACCCGTTCAGATGTGTGTAGACCTAACTATGTCTTATGATGTAGGAAAAGGAAAGGTGACGTAGTGATATGGTGAGATTTAAATTATTTGGGTATGGGTAGATAGTGGTGAGATGGTGGTACATTTCGCACATCATCACATGGACTAGTCATCTTGGTTGTAGTTGTCATTTTCTGTTGGACTTGTACTCAAGAGTTTGTTCAAAATGGTTTGAGTTGTATCACTTCTACAATAGTATTTCAGTTATGAAATATGTTCATTATAGTTATTATTATAATGCTTATTTTTTATGTATGTATATATATATATATTCCTAGTATATTGTTTAGATGGGGTGAAAGTTTTTCCTCTAGTTGTATTTTGATGTTGGGGTTCTAGTCTCCAGCCTATGGGAATCGGGAACACCCTTTAGGTCTTACCAAATTCCAGTTTTGAGCCTATGTAGATAGTTTTCATAGGTTGGGATATGACTTTTTTTATCCAAGAATAGTTGTTCTTAGTATTTTGATTTTTTTAGATGGGAGATATTATTTTCAGACCATGAGAGGTAGTTTGTAGTGAGTTCATGACTAGCACTTTCTATGACGAGAGTCAAGTTACCATGGGATATTAGGATGTATGTCTCATGTATTGAGTTAATTATCTTATTTTTAGTTATTATTATGGTTTTATACATTGAAATGAGATTAATATGATTTTTTATTGTTTATTATATTTTTAGTGTGCAGTGATATGCCTATGATACATCTTCCACGGGTTCCAGAAGAGGGTGACGAAGATGATCCTAAAGGAAACCTACCATTGGATCAAAATATTATAGATTCTATCATTAGAGGTGTTCATTTATGGACAAAAATTTACAACAATTCTAGAATATATTTATCGAGGTTCAACCATATGTTAGAGGAGAAAGGGATCAATATTGTGATTTCATAAGTTAGAAATCACCATGTTTTAAGGGTATAAAAGAGCACGAAGAGGTATAGGATTAGATAGAAAATATCAAAATAATAATCAAATTCCTTAATACACCTAATATCATCATGGTGAAGTTCACAGTGTGCAGACTCAAGTTTAATAGCAGTTTATAAAGGGATTATATGATATAGGTGGATAGGCATGGGGGCTTGGATTGGAAGGGTTTCAAGACCCCCTTTTTTTCAATTCTACCGAGAGTCTCTGATGGTGGAAAAGTATTTGGAGTTCCTATTCTTGTAGAAAAAAGAGTGTTAAGTTTCTTATTAAATCATTCAATTAAATGAAATGGTTTATTTTCTCTTGAAGGTAGAGAAGAATAATAATCTGAAAAGTCAAAAGTATATATTGGGTGTTCCACGAGATATCAGATCATATGTATTTATACTGGATATTTCTATATATATGGCAATATTAGATAGGTCTATTGTAAAATAAATAAACATATCAAGAAGTATATTCAATTATTTCCCTTATCTTATAGAAAGTAGAAAATTTAGTGGTCCATAAGGTATGAAGATGATGTGGCATGAGAATCACAGGAGTAATGGAGGTGGTTCTAAATAGTGGTATTCCTATGCACCATCAGTTACAACCAGTAGTGTTACCCTTACTTGATATACGTGTGTCAAGGTTAGTAACACCAAAAAATCTTGTTCTTCACCCAAGAATATGTAAAATGGTTATGGTATCTATAACAATATACAAAAACTCTTTCAAAAAATGTCTACGCCTCATTATAGACAAGAATCATTGGATCTAAAGGAAAACCTAGAATACTTGAATTCCACAAAGTCTATAGGGTTTAGAAATAGACCTCATGAGTAATGAACCTTCACCCAATGGATTATTTTTTATTGGAGGTTGACATAGGTCCAATGATAGTGATATGTACCATTTTTTTTATCTTCTACCATGAACACTAGATTTGATACAGGTGCCTCCCACTCATTTATATCTACTTATTTTTTTGATGTGTTAAAACATAAAACATATTTAACTTCCATTTTCATGGAGTTTGGGATGCCTCTTGGAAAGAGTAAAGATAAGGGATTTCAATTTATGTTTCATTCCTTATCAATAGTTATTAGGGATTTAGTTAGATATTTCATTATTTTTTATTTGGATTTTTTTTATGTCATCATCATGATGGTACCATCATTATATGGTTTTTTTATCATTAAAATGTCTTGTTACATGTTTCTAATGAGATATATTGGTTATTTCCGAGAGAGGGGGATCCGAGGCCTATTCATGCTGGACCTTCCCACCCATAGCTCAGGAGCTTGTTTTCTACTGTTGTGCTTGATCATAACGTGGTTTCATCTCTAATTGATCTTCCCACAGTTTTCTCAGAATTTCCTAAAATTTCTCATATTACATCTCCAGTATTCCTTTAGATAGGGATGTAGAGTTTATGATAGATCTGGTGTCAGGTAAGCAGCCAACCTCAATTCCCTCTCATAATATGGAACCTACTGAGCTGAAAGACCTCAAGATTCAATTGGATGATATGATAGAGAAAGGGTTTTGTTCACCCTAGTGTTTATCTATGGGTAAACCTATTTCTATTTGATAATAAGGAAGATTGTTCACTTCTATTGTTCATGAAATATTGAAATTTAAATAGAGTAAAGATTAAAAATAAATACCTTTGGCACTTGTGGATGATTTTTTTGACTTGTTAAACGTGAATAGCGGTGCTAAAAGATATATATTCATTTGGTTTATCATTAAAATATGTTTCATGAGATTGATATACCAAATACCACCAATAAGGGAAGTTATAATCATTATAGATATATTGTGGTGCCTTTTGGTCTAACTAATGGACCTGTGGTTTTTATAGCTCGGACAAACCAAATATTCCATTAGTATAATAATTCTTTTTTGAATTATTTTTTGATGATATTATAGTTTAATTTAAAAAAAATAATGAACACAAGCACCATATGAGTTTGGATTTTGAATGACTAAGGTGTTACCGTCTATATTTAAAACTTTCAAAATGTTGTTACTAGATCCAAGAAGTGATGTTATTGAAATATGTGATTTATGAGTGAGTATTATCAGTCAATACTGAGAAGGTAAATTCCATCTTATCATGGGAGGAGCCATACAAAGATTTTATGATATATTGATTCCTTTGTCTTGCAAGATACTATTGGGGATTCATCAACGATTTATCAAATATGGAACTAACTTTGATGTTTGTTTACTAGGAAAGTGGTTAAATTTATATTGGATGAAAAGCTTCAAAATTCCATCAATGGGATGAAATGAATTCTGAAATAGACACTTATTTTGATCTTCTGTAAGCCTGATAGGGAGAATTTGGTGTACTTTGGTATTTATGATTTTGGGCTGGGTTATATACTGATACAAGACATTCATTTGGTGTCTTACGGTTCTCATCATATTTATCCACATCGGAGGAATCACCCCACTCATGATTCAGAGATTTCCACAATTATTCAAGAACTTAATTAATAGAAGAATTATATTTTTGGGGATATACTCACAATACTTTCTAACAATAAGATCTTGATTTTTATCCTATCTCAGAAGGACATGAATCTCTGATAGAGGTGATGAGTGGAGTAATTTAAGACATTTTATTTTGATATCTTCTACACCTTGAGGAAGGGGAATTTCATGGTGATTTCTCTTAGTATGAAATTTCCATTGCACGCTATTTTATAATTGAGGGGATTGTGGAAATTTAGGGGAATCATCACTCATTTTTATCTAGACACTCTATAAGAAGATTTGGTATGGTTCTAACCAGTGTTTATTTCTCATCATCTCTCCATGAGTCTACTATTAATATTAAACAATTATATTATGAATTCATTTTAATAAGAGAATCCCTTTATGGAGGGGATACCACTTCTGTTTGGTCTCTCCCTTCAGATGGTATTATCCACATTGGGAATTGGGTTATTATCCATGAATCATTAAGGAGTTCATTTTTTTACTTTAATTGATCATCATAGTCTATTCATCTAGGTACTATGAAGATGTATTATGAAATAAGATTGTGAATCTAGTGGCTGAGTATGAATTGTGACATTTCAGACTAGTTTTCCACTGTTACACCTACCAAAAGACAAAGAAAGATCATCTAAAAACTTTTGGTATATTCCAACCTATTCTAGTACTATGGGATGATGTGTATATGGATTTTATTGTTGTATTATCATAGACTCTCTGATGAAATAATTCTATATGGCCAGTGAATTATGATTGATGAAATCTACTCATTTTATTTTTATTAGGGACAACACTAAAGTTGTATGTCTAGGTAAGATATATGTATAAAATATTATGAAGTTACTTGGCGTTCCCTAATCTATTTTTTGAATAGTAATCCCATGTTTACTTCCAGATCCTGGAAGTGTCTCCAGGAGGTGATGGGGACACAGTTTAGGTTGTGTATAGCTTACTATACAGAAATGGATGGTTATATAGAGCATGCTATTCATATTTTATAGGATATTATCTATGCATGTGACTTGGATTTGGGAGGATCATGGGGTTGCTATATATGAATGTTTGAGTTTTTTTATAACAACAGTTATTGGTCTTTGATCAGAATGGTTTATTTTGAGGCTTTGTATGGAATCCCATATATATCACCTATTTATTGGGAAGAGGTGGTTGAGACATATCTTATGGGAATGAGTCTCATTCAGGATACATCGAAAAGGATTCATGATTTATGTCAGTTTATAGTTACAATGAAGATTTGGTATAAATGGTATTCACTTCATCGACACTTCCCTTTGATGATTCCCCAGGTGACCCAGTTTTCTCAAAACATTCTCCTCGATTGGGTCATGATCAGCTTGGGAAACTGGGAAATTTGCCTCTAAGATATGTTGGACCATTTTAGGTCACTAAGAGGATTGGTATGTTTGAAATTTACATGGTATTAACTGCTCAATTGATATGTATTTGTGATGTTTTCCACATATCTTAGCTTAGTAAGTACCATCCCGATCCCTCTCACATTCTGAGTTGCGAAAAGATCAAGTTGGATCCATATGTTTACATTATTGAGAAAATAGTGGAGACCATTGATTATCAGGTGAAATTCTTACATGATATGCCTTTCCCATTGGTTAAAGAGTTATGGTGAAATGGATCATACTCTTACAAGACTTGGTAGTATTAATAGCCGACGATGGAGTAATGGCCTCACCTCCTTCCGAAGAACCCTTCTTTCCCATGACTTCTTATGGATGAAATGTATAATGTTTGATATATTGTAACATACTAGATGTTAAGGTTTCATATTTCGATATATAAGAGTTTCTTTTAAAATTTATAGGTAACCATGAACCATTTGGGGAGATTTTTTTGTAGATTTATCATTCAGGTCACATTTATACCATAAATGTGTAGTTTATAGTGTAAATGGGTCATAGAGATCATGATGTGAAAAAGAATTGTGATCTATTTATAAATATTCCATAAAACAGATTTTACATCATAAATATATCGAGATTTTTTAATAGTATTATATGGTTTTTTTGGAATATATATTTCATGGGGATCTTATGACATAAATCCTTGGTTTACGATGTAAACCCTTCATTCCTAGTCGGGTTTTTGTGAAGCAATAATAAATCCCAAATAATTATCTCTTGATATTCCCTACCTAAAACTATAGGATCTTCCATGTGATTTGGTGTTCATTAACTCCTTATGGATCAATTCATTGGGTGCTTGATCTCATTAGAGGTTGCATTGTGTCTCTCCGGGTAAGCGACCTTTCTACTACGTTATTTCTATTTATCATGTCAGTAGAATTTTGAAAAATTTATATAATCGATTGATCACATATGTATTTTCCTGTGATTTTTATAGATACATTGTGTGATATGTTTTACAGGGGTCATTTATTCATTTGATTGTGGTGTGACGTGCATGGTTCCCGATGAATGTGGTGATCTAACCTCTCCAAAAACCTTTTATTTTATGTAATTAGATTGTAATATGTGGAAATAAATTCTATGACCTCTATTAGTTTTTTTTCATCCTATATCGTTGGATCCTATTGTGGGTAGCAATCAACCCATGTTGGTGTGGGTGGTTTGGTTTATAGCATTGGTTGAATGAATTGTGCTTGCTCTTATTTTATAAATGAATTGGAATGAATTTATTGTGTGTGTAAATGGATTTACAATAAAATATGGTTTTACAATTGGTTTTAGTAAAGAAAAATTGCTGTTTTCGAAGCATTTTGAAATATATTTTCAAAGTAGGTTTGATAAAAGAAGAGGTTTGTTTGATATTAACTGTGAAAAGACCTTTAAAAATTATTTGGGAAATGAAACACATGGTATGCCTTGGGGACTTTGGTAGAAGGTTTAGTTTAGGTCCATCATCTATTTTACTATCTAGGAGTTCACTAATGGGGTGTTACTCTACTCCCTCGGCCTATTGTTTGAGGGACAAGATATTGACTTCATTGGGAGGTTCACTCATGGGGTGTTCCTATGCTCCCTAGGCCTCTTGTTCTAGGGTCTGGAGTTCACAATAGTCCTTGATTGTGGTAAAAGTTCTATACTATACTAACTGTTGTGATCCTTTTCAGGATTTATCAATCTTTAAATTTTGTTTTTTTTGAATTCTATAAACCAATTTTACTTTTATAAATGTTTATGAAAATTATTATTTGAAATTTTTTTCCTGACTTATTTTGGAACTATGTAAAAAGGGAAAATATTTACCATGTTTCTGATATAATTACTATAACATTTATCAATACATGTTTTATTTAAAATAAAAAAATTATATTATTTATATAGATACATGATATGGAGAACCTTGGTGTGATCCTATTGATCCTATTTTTCTTACACCTAGAACACCCCTTTAGTTCTGTGTAGACTAGGTCATGTATTTTGATGTAGGAAAAGGAAAGATGTTGTAGTGAGGTGAAGAGGTTTACATGAGGTGGGTATGGGTAGTTGGTGGTAAGATGGTGGGACATTTCTCAAATTATCACACTGATTAGTTGTATTTATTTTAGTTTTCATTTTCTATTGGACATGTAATCAAGAGTTTATTCAAACTGCTTTGACTTGTATCACTTATGTCATCTTCTTCTTGTTATCGAATATGGTTATTACGGTTATTCTTCCACTATTTTTTTTATTTTTATATATACATATATTCAATGTATCTAATTTAGGATGAGATAAATCATCCCTTATGGTGGGTTTATGGTGCCTAGGTGTTAGTTTCTAGCCAGTGGGGATTAGGAACACCGTTTGGTTCTTGAGACATTTCAGTTCAGACCTTATATTATTGAGTTATCCATGTCAAGTTGTGATAGTTAACACTTGGTTTTGTGTCTATTTCATAGTTTTAATTGATATACTCAAATTTATAATGAAATATCTCAATTAATCATCATTTATCACAAATATATCAAAAAGGTGTTGTTTTTATTCTCACTAACACCATTCCACTGTGGTACGTAAAGAGGAATGAGTTGAGATAGAATCACAAAATCACTGAGATAATGAATGAAATATTTTTTAATATATCGTCTATTAGTATGTATTGATTATAAAAGAGACACCAGGGAGAATTTTTCTTCATGAAAACCTTCAACAGAATCAAAAAAACCCAATTGATGTTCAATGATTCTTTCCTTATCTCTTAAAGGCATGTTATTAGTGGAAATAAATAAAGAAAAGAACATGATGATGTATAGTGCTTCATTTAACAAATATTACCTGGTCCACCCAATCAATTTTCTCTCCAAAGGATTGGAGATTTTCACTTTTAATTCCTTGTGCCATGGACTTCTGTAATAGACTACAGACAGTTGCTACCTTTATAATAAGGTTTTTTTCATGGCCATATAGTTCTTTTAAATAGAATCATAAATCCATAGCTTAGTTCAAGAAGATGATACTCCTTTACCAAAATTACTATGTCTAAGTATCCAATGGTCTAATAAATCAATAGATAAAGTTTTTAATGATAAACCATGTTTTTCTCATAGTTGCATTAGCAATTGAATGATGTGTTTAATCTTTAATAAATCACAAAACAACATTCATTATTCGCATAGTATTTCCTTAAAAGAAATAGAGAAAATTTTAGATAGATGAATTATAATGTATGTCTCCAATGGTATCACTGAAAAATGATTTCTCAACCTTACAGAATAAGATTTAACAACAATATAGAACAATAGTGACAACACCAATATGGAGTCGATCAACTAGATCAAAATATTAATGTCTCAATGTGATACTCTTAAAACAACACCACACTATTATTTATGGGAACACAACTCTCTATGTTCAATCCATATCTCTATATATTTATATGATGAACATATTAGTATTTATACTTTAGGTCAAACAACTCTTGGTTAAACAGTTCCATAGATACCGCATAATAAATAAAAAATATTTGAATTCAAATAATTTTAATCATTCAAATAGATTCAAAAATTCTCTTATAAATATGAATTAATTAATCCATTGAGTATGAGCCTTTGAAATAGTCATAAAACATATTTAAAGAGATAGCTACTTTTGGTGATACCATTGTAGAAATCACTGACAATGACATGAATTTAATACTATGTCATTGACTAATTCAAACATAGGGTTCCTTCATGTAGTGAAAAACTCAAAAATTAGGGATGAAAAATATGACTATTTACAAAAGTAGGGTTGATGAACCATATATTTGATTCTCAAATGTAGGGTTTCTTCTAAATATAAGGTTGTTGATCCAAACATTTCTAACATTGTAGGGTTCGTGATCTATACCTGTTTTTCTAAACATTGGGTTCCCAAACAATATATTATTCTTATAAACATTGGCTAGCAAGAGTGTTTCTAGAATACATTCAATCACATTAAGAATACTAAATCAAATATTTCTCTATATATAAATGACTTGTGTATGCTTCCAAAATAGAAATAAATATTCTAAGGAATATCATTATCCCAAAACTCACATAAATTAAACTTTATTAGTAACATAAATTGATGTGTTTGTGAGAATCAAAATCTAAAAAGAAATTAATGAAATTATCAAATCAACACATTCTCAACAATCTCTCCCTTTTTTATAATCAAAAAATAAAATAAAATAAATATTAAAATTAAAAAAAATAAGTAAATTTCATTAAGAACATGTCTTTTATTTCTCACAAATTTTTATAAACTTCTCAAAAAATTCTCATAGTCTTATCATAAATTTATCCCCTTTTTATGACATAAAAAAAATAAGAATTAAAATTTAGTTATACAAACTTAGACTAAATTCATGCAAAAAAAATCTTGACACTGTGAAAACATATAAAATATTATTCAATTAAAAATAAGGTTTTTAATGAATGTATTAAATAATCTAATTCACGCTATAACACTTTATTAATATTCAAAATAACCCCCTGAAGACATATCATGATTTAATTTATTAAATAAAATAATTTTAATGGAATTTAATATAAATATCACGTATGTCATAATTCAGAAAACTATTTTAATAAATTATTATAATTATTTATTAATTATAGTAATAAACTAATTTACCACATAAAATTAATTATAAATATTCAAACATTAAAAGTATTTTTACACATAAGATAACAACTTATATAAAATCCTAAGAGTATAAAAACAATAAAAGAAATTACAAAACAATTTATAACAAATATTTTTACTAAATTCAATATTTAAACAAAAATATATATAAGACATTGAATCTAAATAAACTATAGATATAATGAAATGTTGTGTTGTTAGTAAGGTTTTGATGGTTCATCGGTACTTTACAAACCTTGAACTATTTCACTTATACCCAGAAGTTTAGGAGACAGGAAAACCTGCTCCCAAGAAAATTTATTAATGAAAAAGTAAAGTAAACAACATAGAGTCAGACGGGCGGTCTACAAAAGCGAGTATAAGTCTCGCCACGACAATCATCCCACAAAAATTCACTACAAAACTCTCGTGACACAAAGGACCTACTGGAGCTCACCTATTCAATAGGTAACTATTTCACTTATATCAGCTAAATTTTTTGACTATTATTCTATTATTCACTGAATATTATTAGATTTCTGATACAATTAGGGAGATAAAAAATATTTTTCAAATTTTTTTATCTCATCATGATCTAACATAGTAACATATTTTTTTGAGTGACTCCATCTGACATAACATTTCCACTTTAAATTCTTAAAAAATTCTCCTAAATTTGAAATTTCATTCACATTCTGATAGTTACTTTAAATTGTATCACAAACTATTTTTGAATCAAATACATTCTGAAGTTGTTCATATAGATTTTCAGAAACATTCAAAACAACATGAAACTTTACTATTCTTAATTTAAATCGTTTAATTTGGACATAATATCTTCACAAGACATTTCTCATTTAATCATTTGAGATGATTAAACATGTGGTTATTAAAAACTGTGAACTTACTTATCTTTTTCAAGATATTTTTAATCAAATCCTCAACATAAGGAACTCACTATTCTCTTAATAGATTAGTTGAATGATTTCCTTTTGTTCTCTTTTCAGAAAGTCTATTCATTGAACATAAATTTCCTGATTGCTTTAATTTTTCTCAATATGAATTTTGAAGTATTAGAAAATTATATTTCAAATAAGAATGATAAACAATTTAAGAGGTTATGAGAAGAATATTCTAGGGTTCTAAGAGAATAAGATACATTTTGTTTTCAAAATATATATACAATAATTCACATTATCATGTTAAAAAATATAGGATATTATTTTCATATTTTATCTTTTGAAATGAAAGTTGACTTTGGAAAACTATCCCGAAAGAAGACTTATGTAAACGAGTAAAATTTATTTGAAAATAAATATTTAAAAAATATTTTTTTTTTAAAATTTAAATGATTATAATATTTTCGAAATTCTATTTTTAGAGAAACGTATTAAAATGATGTTTATTGAAATTTGAAGATTTTTTAATATAGTTATATTTTTTAGTATTCAATTATATAGTCTATGTCTAAATATTTTGATTCAAATACCTTGGAAGGATTTGAAAATCGAGAAAAATATATCTCCCCCTATATAAAGTAGTTAATAAAATAGAAACATAAATACAAAGATAGTAATGAAATACATATTTGAATATTATTTCTAGTTTTAGATATTTTTTTATAATGAACTACTTCATTGTTTATAACTTCTTAGTTAAAAAAGAAATTTCTATATACTTCTCAAATGACCACTTAATTATTTAAAAATGTAGTTCTATAGTGAATTCCTAAAAATAATCAAATATATGTTCCTTTTGGTACTCATATGATTTTGGATCTAGTATTTTTAGAAAGTATGGTTTTAGGTAACCAAAATCATCTATTTTTTGTAGAGATTATACTATTTAATTTAGATCGATATTTTGAACAATAAACATGTATAACACCAAACAATTGAGGTTTTCTAAGGAAACAAACAATTTCATAATTCTTATTACTTCCATAATAAAAAAAATTTAATTGTTGAAATGATTTTCCTATTTGAAATTGAAAAATAATTCTTATATAATTTTGGTCTTTCCACATTAATTACCATTCTGTGTGTCCATTTATGAAATGGATTTCTACCAAGAGTTCGATTTGAATATATTTCTTGTTTTATAGGAATACTAGAATCTTGATTTAAATTTTCAACCATATAAAATAATTCATTAATTTGTGTTTCATGAAAATGAAATAATATTTTAGAAGAGTTAGACTTTTAAATATATAATTTGTTTTGGAAAACATTTTTTTTCTAAAAAAATAGCATCATAAGATTTTATATATTTTCTATGATATTCATTTAAGGATTAAAATTTATTTTTTATCATAAATATTTTTTTTATTTTACTATAAGAATGATTTTCAAAATTAGAGTTTTGAGAGTAAAAAGACTATACCTCATCAGTATGATTCATAAGACATACCATTTGATTTTTATACTCAGATATTAAATTTATAAAACATTCATCATTTTAATTTGAAGAATAACTCCAAGTATCCTTCATAATCTTCTTGACTTTTCCATTCCAATCATCTTTAATTTAAGCTTCATGAAAAGAACATTTACATTTTTAGGACATTTATCGTTGCATTAACATAATATATTCTCTTCAATACCTTTATTTCTTTTATTATAAAATTTTAAAACCTTTTAATAATATTTGACAAATAATTATCTAAATCTGTATGACTTGAATTAGATGGTTCATCCATAGTAGTTTTGAGAGAAGCTTCTATATTTTTTTTGATTTTATTTTTAGCTTTGTCCTCCATCTCATCTTCATGCATAATCAAAGTTAAAATATGTTATTTAATTTATAATTATTTAATAGTTGTGGATTTTCATATAGTAGAATATATTCATTTCCACTTAGAAGGAAAAACCTTATATACTTGTAACACATGATTTGATTTATTTTTTGGATCTCCAGATGTAGAAACATTATTGGATATTTCATTCAATCTCCACTTTATCTATGTGATATTTTCATCTTCATGTTTCTTGAAAGTTTCAAAATTTAATTTTTAAGTATTGTATCATAGTTTTATAATAATTTAATTCTTTATAAGAAATATAAATAGTATACCAAATCTCATTTTAAGTATAAAAATGGGGAACATGATTTGAATCATTAGTCCCTAAACCATAGAAAATAGAATTTATTTCTCTTGAATTAATATCAAATTCTTTTTATTAATCAGCATCCCATTTTTCTAAATCTTCCTTAGGAATTTATAAGAATTGTAAAAATTCAAATAAAATTGTAATCCAATATTTTTCATGTAAATAATATTGTGATCTTTATAGAATCCATAATTATCACCATTAATGTAAGGATCACAAATCATCTACATACCTTCTTTAAGATCAACCATTTTAATATTTTTATTTTCTAGATTCTTTAAATTTGGATTATTAGAGATAAAATATAAATTTTATAATGAAATGGAATCCAAAATTTTATATTACTTGTTGTTATCAGATAGAAATATAATAGTTTTCTATAGATCAATAGATCCCTCATTTGGTTCCACTTGTTAGGTCAGATTGATTTTGATGAAGACATAATGGGGGGGGGGGGGGAATTGGGATTCTTTAAAACCTTCAATATTTTATTAAAAACCCCCTTTATATAAAATGGTTCTTTCCTTCTCTCTTAATGATAACCGAGAAGTGGAAATAAATAATAAAAATAACACTGTAATGTATAGTGGTTTTGGAAAAAATGATCCCTTAGTCTACTCCAACAAAACTCTCTTGATGAGATTGGTGATTTTCCACAGTAAGTCCATTTACTAAGGACTTCTACAACTAATTGTTTGTAGTTTGTACTTTTAAAATAAGTCTTTTACAAGGACTTATGGTTCTTTTACAAGGAACCATAAATCCATAGCTTAGTCTGACAAACTTATTCTCCTTTAACACAATGATTGATTTTTAACAACAGATAATATAACAAATTTTTTGATATTTATTTTATTGTGTAAATATGTTTCCCTCACAGTTGTAGCAGCAACTGACAGATCTGTTTGATCTACAAAAAATAACAAAAAGTATCTTCAATGTTTGAATATAATTTATTTTATAAGTAATAGAGAAAACACCATATTGATGAATAAAAATTTATTTCTCCAAATTATAACTCTTAAAAATGTTTTCTCAATCCTGAAGAAGAAGATTTAAAAATAAGATACAATAGCAATGATAATAACAAAAAAAAATTGAGCAGTTAGATCAAAACATGTATGTCTCCAAAGTGTAGGTTTGAAGGCAATGACACACTTTTATTTAAAACTAGATAACTGTTTATTTTCAATAAATATCTATATATATTCAAAATATGAACATCTAAGTATTAATACTATAGGTTGAACATATCCGCGTCCAATGGTTCCAGAAACAATACATAATAAATCAAAAATATTTGAATTTAAATCATTTGAATCACCCATAGAGAGTCATAACTTTTGTTATAAATAAGAATTATTAAATCCGGGTAGTATGAGCCTTTTAATTGATCACAAAACATATTTAATGATATATTTACTTTTGGTGAAACCATTACAGAAAATGTGGATAAAATCATGAATTTCAAACCCCATTATTGATTAATTCAAACGTAGAGTTCCTTTATATAGATATAAACTCCAAAAGTAGGGATAAAAATGTATGATTATTTACAAAAGTTTGATTGATGAACCACATATTTGTTTATTAAATGTAGGGTTTAATCCAAACATAGTGTTGTTGATCCTTACATTTCCAATAGCATACGGTTCATGATACAAACATGTTATTCCAAACATAGGTTTCCCAATCCATATATTATTATCACAAATATAGGGTATGAACAATGTTTCGAGAATAATTTCAAACATGTCTAGAATACTTAATCAAATATTTTCCTAAAAATCAATGACTTATGTTCACATCTTCAATAAAAATAAATATTATAACAAATATAATTTTTATGAAATTCACATAAAAGAAAATTTATTATTAACATAAATATGGGTTTTTGTGATCCTAAAAATAAAGAATAAATTATCAATATTATTGAATCAACACTTTCACAATAATCTCTACCTAAAATAAATTAATAAAATTATTGAATCAATATATTCCCAAAATTCTCTACAATGGTCTAAGTGGAGTTTCATTAACTTCTCACCAAGATAATTCTCCACTCCATTGTTTTATTTTTTAAATTTCATAAATAAATATGTCTTATATCTCGTTAAGAAGTTATATATATATATATTAAAGTCATCAGTTACCATTATGAATTAATAGTGTCCTTTTCTAGCTCCAACTAGAAACATACCACTCCCATAAATTGGAACTAATGGAATAATAATTTTTACCCATTCACCTTTTCTATTAAATAGAGTTTTGGATTTTTTTCCTAGAATATAATCATGGAATATATCAAATGGTTTTAGTTCAAAAGACTCTAAATACTATTCTTAATACAATTATGTTAAACATTTATCATATACATGAACAGTTCGTTGATTAAAAAAATGGGAATGAAATGAGTCTTGTGATCATGATTCATTATCAATTTTCAACAACTAGGCTTCCTATTCTAGTACATAAATACTATTATTTAAATGTTCCATACCATAACATAAGTTATCATCAAAAAATTATTCAATTTTATTCCCAAAAAGGAATAAAAATCCATCCTTTTATAAACAAGAAACATAAATAATGTTTTTTGTAATACTAGGCACATAATAAAAACTCTTTAAGACAAATATCAATTCAGTTGGAAAAGTAAGTTAGTAATCTATAATATCTATTGTAGCCAGTATTGCTCTATAGGTAGCTCAATGATCCACGACACATCTTGAAACCTTATTAATACTACCTGGTTTTTTTATTTAGATATAAATGTGATCACCCCAAGATGTATCTAACACCGAAATGGTCTAAATGAAATTGTTACATTTGATAAAACATGTATCTGAAACTTTATTGGGCTTATTTACGTAGTTAAAGTTCCTCTTATAGTGTCCCTTCTTACCATATGAAAAAAATTTGCATCTCATTCTTGAGTATTCTTTTATATTCCCCTCATCCTTGTCATGTGGTTTTAAGAACCCTTAAATTTAGAAGTATTCTTAAGAAATTTTTCTTTTCCCATCCACCTTTTCTCTATAAGGACTATACATTTTTGATGCATCATGTTTTTACTTGTATGGTGAATCAGAGTAAGGAGTTTTTAATGTGACTTCTCAATATTATTCATATTATTATCCATAAAAAAATTAGATAATCTTTGTGGGAAAACATGAGTTTTGTTAATAACTCACAAGGAAACAAAAAACCAATGATGTATGAACACTAAATATAATTAATTAAATTTATTAAATGAGGTTTGGTTTGTAAAAATTCTAAAAGACTTCAAGTGAATAGTTACTTGAAGATCTTTTACTACTCATTTATAAATAACTCTTAATAGAGATAAAAAATATTGGAAAAATCATGAATCCATCCATGTTTTCTTGATTCTTTTAGATATCAAATGCATCATCCACTTATTTCCAAAAGATAAATATTTCATCCCCACTAGCATCCTTATATGGATATTTATCAATAATAGGTAACTATAACATTTATAATATGTACTCATAAATTTGTAAAATGTAAACAAACTATAACACTCTTGGAGTTCAAAATGATGAGAAGCTTTTATATCTCTAATATCAATTGTATAGATAATGTAACGAGTTATCAATTAATATTTTCTAGAAAAAATAAAAGCATGTTTAAGAAAATTATTCTTGATTACCAAATGAGATGTAATGAATTTTATTTATAACTCTTCCACTATATTATCAAATCTGAATAGCCCTCAAAATTGGATTTTGAATATCCTACAACTAGAGTATGTTCTTCATTGTATATATCTCAGAAATATTTATTGTAATTGTTCTTATTTCGATCACACATGATTGAGGGTTTCTGGTGATAAGATGATAGAGGAATTTATTATCATATTTATCAAGGGATTATATGGATAATAAGAGAGTGTTTATGTAATTCCGGTGTGTGGAAATGAGTTGCTACCAATAGTTCTAGTCAAGGGATTTCAGTGATTGAAATACAAACATTCTGACATGTATAAAATCAAGGATACCCAATGCCCTTTTTAAATTTGTCGTTAACTCTGATCGAGTTGATATATCAACCTTATAATTTGAGTTCAAAATATGGTTTTAATATTATCCTTTTAAATGAGTATTTGGTTTTCTAACCAATACTCTACGGTTTGTTTTAAAATCCCGGCTGTGTTTTCTCTTCCTCAGTAATTGTAAAAATATAGATCACTTTATTTCCTCTGTGCTAACATTATTTCATAAAGTTTATAATTATGTTAATCTAATATTTAATTGGATCAATAATTCAAAAAATTGATCAATATAATACTTATAAAGGAAAAAATTATAATTTTTTTTAAAATAAAATTCACAGTTATTATATTTTATTTTCCATCAGAACTAGGGAAAATATTCAGTATCAAATAATGTCTATACATTTATTTTGAGACCTAAAATTAATATTTTAATTTATCTTTTATTTTCATCAGTTTACCAGATTTTAAACCCAATTTCTATAAATTAAAAATTTTAGTAGAAGAAATATATTTTGTGATGTTAGAGTAATTAGTTGTAACACTTAAAACATAAATCTAAACAGACAACCTATTTTGAATGGAGACGATTATTATTACTAGCATAATCATATGAAATATTATATCATTAATACCAATGTTAATGATTTTTTTATGCGGACAAGAAAATATAATCCTCCAGAGAAGTAGATCATTCGATTCTCCCATGAATAAAAACATAATTATTAGGTATGATATAAATTTTATAATACTTTATTATGTTGTGTTACCAGAAAAATGTATAGCTTGATATCATCCTATGAAATAACAAATTGAATTTAGAAGAAGTTAAAAATGATAGATTTTGGAACTTTCAATGTATTATAAACATAAAACATTAAGATAATATTTTATTGTCAATACTTTTAAGTTCCTCCTGGAGAAACTATAATAAGAATTCATCAATTCATTTTTACTATAGAAATTTTTTTTTAATCTTTTTGTAAAAAAGAGTCACTGGAACATTATCTCATTAAAACTTTTATTGATATTATTACTAAGTAATTAGAGTCTAAGAGGAAGGTAATTAATGATACTAAAAATTTAGTAATGTTATGTCTCGATGATTTAACTGGAACACTAATTGAATATAAGAGAAGACTACATGAGATTTTGAAAAATAAAAAAGTAATAATGGAGGAATATTCGCTTATACTTTAGGTAACCCTAATAATTGTATTATCAATAGTTGTAATAAAACTTCTAAATTACTTGTTTTAAGGATGAAATGTAAGAATTTATATTAAAGTGATTTAATGATAGTAATAATGAAATTTCCAATATATCAAGATGATTGAATAAGAATGTCTATAATTTAAAATATTAGAATATCTATAAGAAAGATAGTGAATACGAGAAAGAGAAGTAGGATTATTAAAAGGAAATTTTATATGAATGTAAGAAGGAAGGTTATATTAGTCCTAATTATCCAAAATTGAAGAAGAAAAATAAAATTCAAGAAGGTATTATAAAATAAAAGGAAATAATTTCTTGAAATCTTTAGACACCATGATTACAGTGAATGAGACACATCTTTTGATAGTTCATCAGATGATAGTGGAGTAGAAAGGCAATAAATTGTTGGTTTTTATTCAAATATTCAAAATAATGAAAAATTATTCTTGTAAAAGGCAATTCAAGAATCCCTTAAAAAATTAATTATAGATTCTAAATTAACATATAATAGTGAATATGATTATTTAGCTTCATTGGAAGATGAAAAATATAACCCATCAGATATTGAAAAATTCATTTCATCAAAAGATGAAGAATATTTAAATACTATAGCTAAAATGGATAGATATTTTACTCTTATGAATAAATGAAATAATTAAATAAAAAGAACCTATTAGTTTAATAAAGAAAAACAAAATAAATTCCACAAAATAATTTCAAAATTAACTTCAAAATATATGAAAATATCAAAAAAATTATATTCTAAAAACAAATTTTCTATGAATTATGATAATCAGAATTTTTTTGATAAAAATACAATAATTATAATCATGATAACCAGAACCTGATTTTTCAACTTAAATACCGATTTTATGGTCAAATTATATATTTTTATAACTTTACGATTAGTAACGATAATTTTGATAAAATGTATAAATAAATTAGACCCTCTAGAACTTCAAATGGAATTGGTTATACTTATAATAAACCTTATTTTAAATCAAACTACTTTACACCTAAAAGAGAACCTATTTTTAGTAAATTTCAATGAAGTGGTCAATGGAGTAATTATTAATCTTATGTTTTGTTTAGTATATTAGTTTACAAAATTTTTTTATTTAATAATAACTAGATGTTGTACAACATAAAAGTGTTGGGCAGATGTGGGTTTATAAAATTTTATTCTCTAATGTATCTGGACCTAAACATGAGTTGGTAATAACAAGTTAATTATATATTTTATAGAAAACGAATTTGAGTTCCAAAAGTATAAATAAAATGTAAATGGATAGTGGTTGTTGATGACATATTACTGGAGATAAGTCCAACTTCGAGAGTATAAATAAATTTGAATGAGGGTGAGTCACATTTAGATACAATGCACATGCTATAACAATCAGAATCAATGATATTTATTATCTTCTAAAAAAATAATTTCAAATATCTAATATGTTTTAGGACATAAGAACAAACTTATCAATATAATCTAGTTATATGATGAGGTATGTCTTGTGAAATTCATGAATGATTAATATACTAAAAAAATATTAGTAATTAATTTAATTCTATACATTAATTGGAATTAAAATATTTACACACTTTTCATATAAGATTTATGTCATTGAAATTTGACTTGTTTTAGTGAAACTGAAGATTTATCATTGTTATGGAATAATATATTAGGAAACTTTAACTTATGGAATTTAATTAAAAATTATAGGAAATGACACGTTTGGGATCTAATAGAACTTATGTTTAATTCAACCAGAGTATTTAATCCTTATAAATTTGGTAAGAAATATAATTGAAGTTTCAAATATAAAAGTGAAGTATCAAATATTGAATCTTTATAGATAGTTCACATGGATTTATTTGGACCTTCAATAATTGGAAGTAATAGAGGAAAATACAATCCATATATATTTGTTGATGATTACTCAAGATTTACTCGGTTCTATTTTCAAACTAAAAACGTAACAACTCTTAATAATTTTGACGTATTTCATAATTCAGTTAAAATTTAGAAAAATCAATCATTGGTTACTATCAGGAGTGATCATGGTTGTCGGTTTTTAACTATGAAGTTGAATGCATGGATTACATAGAAACATAAATAATCACATGGATAAAAAAATATAGTTTCTTAATTATTGAATGAATAATTCTATAAATCATAATCTTAACATTAACCATTCATTCCAAGATATTGTACATATATAGGTATGGATTATGCCAAATAAATAAAGTAATTTGTCTCACGATACATACTGATGCATCGTGGGGCTATAATAGGCCCCACCCATCACATAATAAGTCCAATTCATTCATAAAATAAAAGAAATGAATAAAAAATCAATACATAATAAACATAAACATTTATATTTAATGACTATAATATGAAACATTAATATTTTCTCCAACAAATAAATAGAAAAACATGATCATATGCCATCCATTGAATTATGGTGGATAATATATATAACAAACCAACTTATGAAGCTATCCAAAATGGACTAACAAATACCCAGGGAGTGTCCTCGATCCCCCTAGGATGAAAATACGCATAAAGGGTGTTAACATAACCATTTTTGAAGGTTTAACCATCAAAAAATAAATACAAACGCCCAAACATAGAACAATGACAAATAAACAAATATAAATAATAACCAAAAAAATATTCAATTAATAGTAATTTAATAAAGAGTTGCAAAGATACAATGGAAGATAAAATTAAAGAAAATATAAGACAAATAGGCTTAATTAATACTTGAAATAACTGTTTCCATGGAACTGATAGTTCGATCAAATAATCCATGGGACACTGAAGTCACCACCACAATCCCAATATCCTACCACTTCCCTATGAAGACGACACCAAATCCAACATGGAATCCAAGTCCTAAAAAAAATGCACAAGGCATGAAGACAATATAACTAAAAACATGAGTATGTATGGTGTGTGCCAAATCCATTAGGATACCACCATGATTCTATTCTATTTATTTTATGAAAGAATGAAATTATGCTTGTTTGAAAAGAAGACATGGGAAAATAAGTTTTATTTCACATTTTTACAAAACAACGTAGATAAAATAGTTTGAAATAAGAACTTCCTCAAAAAATCCTCATTTCTAAATCCATTCAAAAAGGACGGTTCTTTTCCAAATGATATAGAATACAAGGAAACAAACTTATCTTTAAAACATCACATTTTAAAATTAACCCACACATGATTCCAAATATTTCAAAAGTACCAACACATAAAACACCTTGAAAACACTTTTACCATTTTTCCTTAAAATATTTTACACATCTAAAAAAAGGTAATCAGGGAAATATGGGTAAATAATTATAAAATCAAAATACCAATAAACAAGTGAAGCAACACTTTCCAAAATAACGGCTGAAGCGTAAGGGATCAAAGAATCCAATTAAGTACATCCATAATAAATATCTCACACTCCAATAGTAAACAAAAGAAAAGTAATAAGATATATATCAAGTAAATTATTATATATGATATATATAATGGGGATACTTCACAAGGAATAACGAGATAGTACATGACACATACAACTAGACCTACTGTTGGCAGGTTTACAGTCACACATCCATCGATCTAATCTATCTGATTAGTATTCCTAATAAAAATCCCCATTGATAGGTTTTACGTACAACTAGTGGAAAAGATAGTGTGTACCCTCAACTATACCAACAATTTACCATTACTTACCGCTCATTAGCCTCAGTTTACTGATGGAATAGTAATAGTGGTGGACTACGAACAACATTTAACTCATAATAGTAAAACTCTCCAAGAGATAACACCATAATCACATCCCTAACACCTTTAAATTCCCTAAAAATAATTCCAAACCCATAATAACAACATTAATTACACCACTAACATTATCAAGAACACAAGGGGAATCAATAAGGGAACAACCAACATTACCTCACAAAGTGCCTACCAGGCCTCCACTTTTCATAAATATATTACTTATAATTGGAAATACCTATCAAAAACAATTTTAAATTCACAAAAAATTATAAATAACATCATAAAAATCAAAAATCATAACCATAAAAACCTAGGGACCTCCACTTTGATTAATAAAACTATACCATGCTTTTAAAAACAATGGAAATCCATTGAATAAAAAAGTGAAACTCTCTTAAAAAACCACCATTTGGATTAATAATCAAGTAACCAAGTTATTTCAAAATTAAATCCATCCTAATAATTTTATTAAAATATAGAATTCATAAAACACCCATTTCCAAAATATCACCATTTAAAACATGAAATTTTGATGAATTGGCACATGAAAACCAAACCCTGTCATGGAATGCTTCAACAAATGAAACCAAGATTACCCACTCCCAAATTATATTGGATAAAAATGGATTTAAAACATCAAGAATAAAAAAAACTATAAAACAAATGAAAATAAAATTAAAACACCTATATGATGTGGTGTAACCTTATAAACTTTGAAAAGAATCATAAGAAAGAGACTCCTACTATGGATCATAATGATTTCAAAACTAAAGGTCCAAATCCATCCAACGCTAACAAAGAAAATTATCCAAGAATGGATACTCGGGTTATATGAGTTATATAAGAAGAGATAAAATAAGTAGAAGAGAGAATATGGACTCATACATATTGAACCGGATGAAGAACTTAGAATAAAACACTCCAAGTACACCTTAAGGAGCTTTAATATGGAGGGAGAATCCCATGTAAGGAACTAAAGATGAGATGGTTAAAAGGGAGAGGCTTAGGGTGGATGCCCAAATTAAAAAGGAGGTTAAAATTCCAAAATACCACATTCTAGGAAGGATTCATGGTTAACCCACATGGTCTACCCAACCGTGCACATACCATTAATCTTCCACTACATCAGATCCCCAGGTCCTCATGGTTTTTCTTTCATAGTTTTCTGAAACATTTATAGACTATACACCCCATCTATCCATCATACAATGGATGTATAGTTTCTATTACATGGGAACAAAAATTTCTAAAATGTACCCACTAACCATGAACACCCATAAAATCCTCCAATACTCTAAAAATCCACCCCAAACACCCCAAAATAAAATGGAAAAACAACCACAAGATTACTAATAAGAAAGTGAAACAATAGTGTGTTAAAAAACACTAATATTTCAATTTCGTCCTCTATAAATTACTTAGAAACTAAGGGTAATTAGAAAATGAAGATACCATAAAATAAAGAAACAATATAACCTCTCCTATGATCTTCCTTGGAACTGATATCACTAAGATATACATCACTCCTCCTAGGAGCCTCCCGAATTCTAGACTAGATCACATGAAAAAACCAAAAAACCAAATCTTTAATTATCAAGGCTACTAAAACCAAATGGAAGCACATCACATCCAAATCCATCCTAAAGGATCACTCTACAAGGATGGTAAAGATAGATGGAGACTTGGCACATGTCACCCCACCATTTAGAATATATCTATATTGGGGAAACATTATATAAGCCCACCAAAAAATGAAGACCACTAGCGAAGATACATGATTAAAAAAACCATGATAAAAAGCTAAAAACTAATCAAAACGAACAAATCCACATAAAACACCAAACAATCATTAGACCAGATCAACAACTCGGGTAAAAAAATATATAAGGGAATGGAGATAGAATATTAGTCTCCCCATCATTTAGATTAAATTTAAAAGGGTGGATTAACTAAAAACCTCCTCCCATTGAACATGATGATGACACTAAGAAACAACATTCCCAAAACATCTAATGAGAATATAAAAAACACTACCATCCAAAGCTAAATAAACCATGTCAATGAAAATAACACAAAAATTGTACATACCAAAGGATCATAAACCAGATCACCAAAACTCAAAGCATCAAAAACCAAGAAGCACAAAAAAAGACATATACCTCATTAAAAATAATAGGGTTATACATAGGGGTCATAACTAGAATAGATTTGTGGTTATATCCAACTACAAGAACACATTCTCACAGAAATTATGATAGAGTTACAAAATATGGTTGCTTCTACAACCCAAATAAAACAACCACACCACCTATCATCAATGAATGAAGTCTAGGTCCTTTACATATCCAAACGAATGGAAAATGTAATATCCACTAGTCCACACTATGCAAAGGTTTTAGGAATCAATCATTAAACTATGGGAAAAAATAGAAAATTTAAACAAAAATAGGATTTAATATCCATTTACCCATTACAAGTAAATGGAATGGGTATAAAGAAAGAGACAAGACCCAAACAAAATAAAAAAATTGGATAATTCCAAAACAACGCTCAACTTCAAAATATCCAATGGAAGTGAAAATTAAAAACAACTAATATAAATGATCTCGATCCAATAGTTTTTTGATGTCTGACCATCTAAAAAAAGATCCAAATTTGACCAAAATAGCCACAATGATTGTAGGTATATGGAGATTATGGACTGGAAGATCGAATGTGATTGTATTTACTCCTTATAGAAATTGGAATGGTAGGATGTTAAAAAAAATTCCCATCACCGACACATTTCTACTCTCCCTTCCCGCCAGCCAGATCCTCTGTACTAGATCCAGTGGGAACCGAAGCATCACTCATCATAGGTTTATCTACTATTATTGACTCAAATAAACCAACATTATAAACAAATTCCACATAGATAGAAATGATATAGTGAATAAATAATGAATAAATATTTGGAATATGTCTTCTAGAAAGTAAACACACCTTCTTCACATTGTTAGTAGACAAATCTAGAAAAAGGCCCCAAGCCAGTGAAATGGTTTACATAGTCCTTTAAAAAATGATCACTCTGAATGATACCCAAAAACTATAATGATTTCTCAACTCTCACTTATTCAGGATAATACCACTGAATGATGGAAGCCTTGGAATTTCCCCAAGAGAGATCCTTGAATGGTTGGGTATGAATAATGATATTCAACCACTCTAAGGAAAAATATTTACACAAAGGAAGGATAGACATCACCCTAAATGCCTCAAGAGTTAATAAAAAGTATAAAGTATCTTTAAAATTTCATTTTCACTTAATCTACTCATTGGATCCTTGATCGCCAAAAAAATTACTACAAGATAATGGTTTAAGAACTCTCATTCATGATCCATGAGATGAGTAGATCCCAAAACATCCACTCCACCATGAGATATCGAAGATCCAGAGAACATATTGATAAATTATGGATCACTGGGAAAGACACCCAAGAAATTCATTTCTTGAAAATATAGTTCATTACTATGGGACTCATTAAAAATAATCACAAAATAAAGCACTCAATCAAACCAATTTAAAATTCAACTCAATGAGAACAAATATAAAAAAACAAAGACAAAAAATACATCAAAACACCCTAAAAACTTCTGTATAATAAAAACACAATATGAAAAAAACAAAATTAATAACACAAATCCTATTTCAAATTTTTTAACCAGAAAAATTGATATCATTTCATACCACACACCGAAATTATTTTGAGACTAACAAAATCAAAAAATAATTTTGTTTTTCTCAAATAACTAATGTTGTGGATAAATAATTTTTATAAAATCACATCAAATTACCCAAAACATTGTTGGGATTGAATCAACTAAGAACCCATGCAATTACCTCCATGAAAACCAACAAAACCCATAAATATTTTCTAAGGATCAAATTTTATTTAACCTAAAGCAACTCAAGAAACCAAAACATTGTTTTAAAAATAATTTCAAATCCCAAGGCTTAAAACATTGGTTTTTAAAAACACTCAAAATCCAAATAACATCATATAAACTTTCATAAACAATAATATGAAACACAATTTTGACTACAACAGAAAAAAGAGGAAAAAGATAATATCCCCAACATTCTTAACATCACATGGATTTGCCACAAAGTTTCTTAGACTGTGAACCCAACATGTGAGTGCTACTGGAATTTATCCAAAACAGTTCCCATAGATCATGAATTGTATGATAGGTTATGATCCTAAACATAACTCCCTTAAAAACGTTTCCAATTTTCACTTTGAAATGTGTAATTTACTGATACATATTTCAAAATATCCATACATCTCATATTACTGGTACTCTACACCAATAAACTCAATAAAAGAACACATAATATATGAAAAACAAAATAAGACTCCAAACCACCAATGGAAACTCGAGATCTGACCCAAGAAGAGTGGGAAAAACACATCCTTAGACCTTCCACCAGAGTTCTCATGACCATATCTACTTTATACCACTAACCCCAAAATAAAAGAGAATTTTAATTTCAAGAACCTATGACCTTCCTCAAGAAATGTAGATGCCTTTGTCACCATTTTTTTATTAATCTAAACATCTCTTCCATCTGAATAGGTGCCCGAACTAGAACATAATATATCTGAGAAGCATCCCCGATCCCCCTAGGCTAATGAAAAACATCAAGGGTACCAAACATAACCATTGGGGAAGGTTTGAACCTCAATAAAAAAATATAAAAAATCTAAATACAGAATAACGATAAAGAGAAAAAGATGAATTTAAAGCAAAAAAAATACAAAAAATATGAATTTAATATATATTTGTAAAGATAAAATAGAAACTAAAGGAAAAGAAAACATAACATAAAAGAATACAAAGAAACACTTGATCCAACTGTTTCTATGGAATCAATGGTTCGATTTCCAACTCCATGTGAAGATCAAGTCACCACCATAAACCAAACATCAAATAACTTACCTAGAAAGATGACACCGAATCCAACTAAGAATCCAACACATAAATAAACCTAAACCAGAAAAGTAGTCTACCTTACCTCCAACATGAATATGTTGGTCATGAGCTAAAAAAATTAGGATACAATGGTTAATTAATTTAAAATCATTTATTATAGAAACCAATTATGCTAGTTTCAAAAAAAGATGTGGAAAATATGTTTTCTTTCCTTTTTTCCAAAAAATTGGTGTAAATAAAGTTTGAAAAAAGAACATCCTAAAACATACCCATTTTTTAAAACTATTCCTCAAATCTAGTACTTTTCCAAATGATACCAATTTCAAGGAATAAAAATTTTATATTTAAAGCATCATACTTTTGAAATTAAGATACACATGGTTAGAAATATTTCCAAAGTACCAACTAAGTAAACACATTAAAACCCCTATTTACCCTTTTCCTTAAAATAGTTTACACAAAAAAAATAATGGTAAGAAAGGAAACAAGGGTAAATAATCATAAGAACTATATTCATATAAATGGATGAAATAATAGAAGCTAAAATCAAGGATAAGTCATATGGGGAACAAATCATCTAAGAAAGTCTATCCAAAATAAAAAGACCACATTATAATAGTGAACAACATGAAAAGCATGAGATACCTCAGAAGTAAAGCATAAATATGATATATATCATGGGTAAACACCACAACATCTAATGGGAAAAAATAATACACACATAGGTGGACATACTGGCACCGGGTTAATGGTCACACATCCAAACACTAGATCACTCTAAATTGTATCCCTGGTGAAAATCCCCCCATATAGGGTTTAAATTCAATTATGGGGACTAGACAGTGCTAAACCTCAAATGCACAAATAATTCTCCACTACTACCCACTTAATATCCTCAGTTTTACCATAAAATAGTAACATTTGTGGGCCACAAATAACATGTCATGTCATAAAAATAACAATCCCGAGGGGATAACATCACAATCATGTTCTTTTAACATCCCATTTCCCATTAAATGAGCCCCAACCAGTAAAATTTTTTTATTGACACCAAAAACATCATCAAGAACACAATGGGGCTCCATTAGTGAATAATCACTATCACATAAAAATGTTCCTACCATGCCTCCACTTTATATATATATATATATTGCATTTGAAAATCCATTATAAAATAATTAGTAATTCAATATCAACCCCATATCACATTATAAACATAAAAAATACTAATTACAACCTTTTGATAACAATGAAAGTCGTTTGAATTCAATGAAAGTCATTTGAATTTAAAAGTGAAACCATCGTTGAAAAATATTTTTGTAATGAAACTTGAATTAGTATGTTATGTCCAATTAAAACCATCATATTAATTTTATCAAACATGTATAATGTATATAACACCTATTTTCAAAAAAAAACATTTAAAACAAGAAATTATTACCAATAGTCATATTAATACCATACCAAATCAAGGAAATATTATAAAAATAAAACCTAGATAACCCAAAACCCAATTATCTAGTATAAATATTGATTTAAAACATCAATAACCAATGGTAATATTGAAAGAAATCAAATGAAATAGAAAGACATAACTGAAGTGGTGGAACATTGTTTAAATTTATGAAAACCACAAGAAAGAAACTCCAACAATGTCTCACAACCATTTAAAAACCCAATCCACAAACATATCACACCATAACTGTGATAATCATAAAACCATGGCTACATGGGTTAGTGGAGTTTTAGAAAAAGAGGGAAAAAAATAAGAATAGAGAAGAGGGACTCATACCTCTTGAATGAGGTTAAGAACCACCAATGAAACACTCCAAATCCACCATGGAGATATTTAATGAGGGAGAATCCCTTGGAAGGCACTATATAAGATAAGGTTGAATGGGGGAGTCTTGGGGCGGAAACCCCATTTAACAATAATATAAAAAGACCAACATACCATTTTATGAATAGGCTACATGGTTAACATGCATGTGTTCCAAACCATGCACAGACTATGCATCTTTCGCTACCTCAAACTCCAATGGTTGCATGGTTTGCCACCCATTTTTTCCTTAACCATGTGCATATATTTCACTCCCCTATATCCACCCAAAAAATCTATACAATTTCTACTACATTGGGTGGGTGGTTTATAAATTGTGACCGCTAACCATGTACCCATAGAAAAATCTCTAAAAAATATAAAAATAAACTAGGAACACCCTAAACTTAAAGGGGAAAACAAACACAATATTAACACCAAGAAAGTGACACGTTATCATGTTATAATATCATTAAATTATATACATAGTAAAGAATAAGATTTATAAATGGATATTTATATATATGAAAATATTTTAAGAATATTATTGGATACTTTATGAAGGAAACAACTTTTTCATATTGAAATCACTTATTTAGAATCAAAAAATTTACATAATATTATATTTGTTTTGAAAATTACCATAGAAACTTTTAATGTAATACTCAATGAAAATAATAGTAATGAAAATGGGAAAATATATTCATGAAATAAATGTTAAAATAAATATTCCATTCACACCATTGGTAAAATGTACATCGTTTGGAGAATGATAATATGATTCATTTTAAATATTTTTTTTGAAATTAAAACCTGCATAACATTACTTTTATCATTCCCTAGATCATTTTAAAGTCATCCTTGAAAAAAATTAAATTAAAATAAAGACATATAAGGTAATTATTCTTAACAGAATAGAAAATTGATGTATATTTTCCATTAAATCATTCATTCATAATTGTGCGTACATAAAGATATTAAATTGAATGAAAAATTATAATTTAAAAAAATGTAACACTCCGAAATTATAATGTAATAACATCATATTCGATAGTGTGTGTTACACACAACACCAAGCGTATTAGGGTATATGATATCTTGAGAATTTATCATATATTTACTATTTTAATGAGATTAAATATAATTTAAAACTTTAAATGCATTTAACACTAATTTAGAATATATCTCACACAAAAACAAGTATCTTAAATGGATTCTGTTTTATGAAAGACCGAGTTTAATCGAAAATTAATATATTATTATTTAATATAATAAGATATAACATAGCTTTAAATTAGTGGTTTTGAATAGTATTAACTAACTTATAAAAATGTTGTTTAAAATGAATATAAAACTAATTCCTTGGTATAAAATTAATTAGAAATGAATATAAGGACTGATTGAATTTAAAAAGAGTGTTTTTATAGAAAATTATTATTATGCTCACAATGTTGTTTCAGACTAATAAATAAAATTATTTTTAATTAGTGACTGATATTGATTATATATATATATATATATTACATTCAATCAAATATTGTTGACATTAATATAATAGATTTGATAAGCCTAATATTATAATAAAGCTAATTTTAGGCATAAAAACCAATATTTTAATTAAGGCACTGTTACTACATTTTAATGATAAACCTATTTTAAATCAAATTTTGGGAACTTTATAAAATCCTAAATATAAAAATAATCTTCATATTTTAATTTGAAACATAAGAATTTTATAAGGGTGAATTTTTGGTATTAGTTTGTGAAGCATCATTTTTTAATGACTAGTGAAAAAATACTAAATTATAATTCCAAAATTCATTTACAAACAATTTATTTATAAAGTAAAATTATACTATTAAGTGGGTAAATTTTTATCAAATAATCCAATTTAGTTCATTTTAATAAATTTATTTTCACATTTAATATAAAAACATAGCAAACTTTTGGACGTTTTTTCTTTAAAAACAAGCATTGTCGTCCCATATGACAAATTAAATTTAAATTTTTTTTACACTTATATGACCAGAATTTGTAAATATTGATTAATCTTTTTTAATAATTATAATTTATATTATCTAAAATGATCAAATTAGTTTTTAACCAAAAACATTGGTGAATGTAATTAAAAAGAATTATAACAATTAAGTTGAAATTAAGCTAAACATATCACTAAACCTTAAACTTAAGGGCCCAAATGACCTATTAAAATTTCCAAAATCTATTTTCTATCCATAATTCGGTCCAAAAATTACATTATTTTTTTATGACTTTTTTATGTATAAACGTGGATACAATTAACTTCTTTTAAAAAATATCAAGTGAGTCCTTTTCATTCCTTATAAAAGGCCACCATAACTCTCACCTACCCACACCTATAAACCCACTTAGGTATGGACATTATCTGAAAAATTAACATAAAAAAACTCTATACCTTAACTCTTTAATCCTCCCTTCGGTATGAATAAATCCAACTAATCCTTGTGATACACACCAAAAGGAGTTACCTGAATAAGAGGTAGCGTCTTCCCTCAAGCTATTTAGTTTTATTTACATTCTGAACCCCCTAAAATATCCTTATTATGTTATTATCTATAAAAAAAAGTATAAAAAATTTATTTTTATGAGTTTATGCTATGTGGTGGACCTATATTTAAACACACTTCCATCGAAGGGGTAATGAACATATTTTTTACGTGTGTGATGAACTACCACCTCATGAAACAATTATTGTTCATTTTTCCATTACCACCATTCATGGTTCGTAATTATGATATAAAAACTATTTGTATATGATATATATGATATATATTATTTTCTATACTTATTAAATTGTTTTATAACATATAACCTTATACTTTCTATTTTTTAAAAATATGATAACAACGTTTGAGGTAATGTGGACTACCGCCTAATAAAAAAAATTTGATTTTTTCACATGCTACATGGATTGTATAATGGATGGTTTAAATTTAAAATATGTTACATAAAATAAAAGATATTATATTCATGAAATAATTAACTTAATTTAAAAATAAAATATCATTTTCATTAATACCCTTTCACAAATTTAAAAAAGTGACAATGTGGTTCATGGACGTGTGGACTACCATCTCCTCGACACGATGTGAATAATTTTACATAAAAGTAAATATAAATATATATATATATATAAGTATATATTATTATATAATAAATTATTTATGATATAATTATAATTCTAGAAAGATAAATGTTTGATTACTTTCTATACATGATGATCACTGAAAAATGGGAACTTTAGTCATGCGTACATACAACCTATTGTCTCCATAATTGTAACATTTGTTCATTTTTCATAAAAATATTCAATGGATGATTTTAAAAGTATAATTTATGTATAAATATGATAATTATATAATTATTATTATACGTTAAATGTTCTATAATGAGCCCTTTGATGATAGTTTACCTACTAAAGTAATGTTTTACACATAAACCAAATTTATTGAAATCACCCGACATAAACATAATTGTTTATGTAGTTGTATAATATCTTGAATTAAGTGAAATAAATGTAATTATAAAAAAAGTATTTTTTTTATGATGAATGAAATTAATTAACATAATTTTATTACTCATGAATACAAAGACAGAAGAGACAAGTTGGAATCAAGGTTAGGGGTTTTCATATCACATTTTATAACTGTGAGATAAATGTCATATTCACCACTTAATTATTTTCTATGGTAGATATAATTATCCTTTTGATATATTATATCATAATACTTTTATCTTTAAATTTTTTAAAACTTAAATTTAATGTTATTCCTTCATAAGAATTATGATTTAAAAATTTTCAATGTGGCATGTGACACATTAGAATGTATAATATATATTTCCCTCAAGAATAATTTTAATAATAATTTAATGGTATTTACATTAGAGGAAATTATATGAATATTTGTTAATAAAAACATTCGTTTTAATATCCTTTAGTTATTCATGAATTTTTTTCAATTATTAGTACTATTTTTTGACTCTTTTGTACTCAAAATATTTTTGAAAATAATTTTAAGAAAACTTGAAATTATTTTTTCTTTTAGATGGAGAACAAATTTTCTTTAAAAAACAATGTTTTCTTAAAATGTTTTCAAAAATGTTTTGGATATTATTTCTTAAAGGCATTTCCCCCTTTTTTCCTTTTACCAATGTTTTAAAAGAAATATTTTTGTCGCTTTTTGATCAAGGAATTTTTCTAAATATTTTTATTATGAAAAAAAATTATTCTTTTTACCTCTATTAGCATGTATAGATGTACCCTCCATCATTTCATTGATGTTTCCTTTACATGTTTTATATTTTACACGTTAGTGATGTTTTTTCCAAAAGCAATTTTCTAAGAATAAATTTGTCAAAAAATGATATTTTTCTTAAGAATGTTTTTTAAATATATTTTTATAGTATTTATATTCATAAAAAAGCAACAAACCATTATTTTTACTCCAATTGGGATATGTTGTACGTATACAATCCTAATTATTCCTCTGGATGGTATAAAATTAATTTTTCCTATGATAATATTCACATTTACTTCATTGATTTCTTTATTAGTCCCCTTAAATTATTAAGATTCCCTATTATAATTAGACTATGAATTTCCCTAGTTATCCATATCAATTATCATGGAACATTTTATTTCCTAAACCATATACCATTTCTATATATGGTGTTTACTTGACAGTTATTTTATTAACTAGGAAAATATTGATAAGTCTGCATCTTCTACTCTATATAGATATTTGATATGACATATTGTCCAATTTATTATTCAATATATGATGATTCAATTGGACATATATGATATGAGTGTGGCGCAGTTATAGATAGCCCCTCGATGCATCGGTAGTCTCATGGGATGAGTGAGTTAGCTAACTGCCTTAGATGAGTTTTACCCAATATACTAAACAATCTTTTGAAAGGTATTGACATTAATGGTTACACATACCTAGGAAACATGATGTCCAATAGTTAATGGTTTACCTCATTTATTATTTTTATTATTTATACATGCTATTTTTTATCAACATATCTATAGATATATATAAGTTTTAATTAAATTATTAAATGGAAATTGTTTTAGTTTATTATCATAATATATTAACTTTTCTACATCTAGTTATTTTAATGTAATATTACCTTTCCATATTATTATGCACTTAATTATTAGTTTTTTGATTATATGGTATATGTTTCAATTATTTACCATTCTATAATTATTATTAATCTTACTAACTCATTATCTCTTCTACTATACTTTACCCCTACTGTGCATTTGAGATCACCCTTATAATGTTTCTTTTCCCCAAGAAACTAATAATTATTCAATGAAAGATATAAAACGATACATTAGATGGAATAAAGTTATCATAAAAGGGGAAAATGTTATTAGTGAATTTATTTTTAATAAAAGGATCATGTATGTAACTAGTTTTCAAAGACTACTAAACTACTCAATCCTTTTGGATTGGATTCTTTCTAATCAAACCAATGTAATTGATAGAAGACACTAACTCTAGGATTCTGGGGTCAAGTTGATACAGTTTATTACAAAGGATGTTTAATAGGAACCTTAGTAACTATTATTAAGAAAAAATAGATTAGAGAACGCAATCCTATGGAAGAATTTGTGGGTAAGTATAGAATAACATCCTAAAGTTTTGGTTAGATCCATGTCTGGATACTAAAAGTGGAAATGGTTCTGTAACAGATGTACCTAGGGGTAATAACTCCGACAAGGTGCATAGTTCCTGACTTGGAATAACCAAAACATAACAATGGGCCTCAATATTCATAAATTTTAAACCCCTGAGGATATGCTTAGGATAGTTCACATTTTCATTAAAAACCTTCCGGAATGATTTTGAAAATGAATAACCTAGGTTAAACCTCATGTGTTTTATATTGAAAATATGGTGTCATTATTTTGAAACCATATAGACAATATTTTGAATCAACCCTTGAAATGGAAGAAACTATCTTGAAATAAATGGATTAAGTAGTAATGTATTAGTGTTGTATTGAGAACCTTAGTAAAAAAAGTATTTAGTGATTAAACTTATTTCAAGTACATCCATCATATTTATTTTGGAAATTATATTAATTTTGTTTGAGAGAATGACAATAAGTATGTCGGGTGACAATCATGTATGGAAAATCTGTGGTACTTAAACCCAAGTCAAAAGAAGGATAAGGGTTTCATGCCAACCACTGACCAACAGAATGTACGGATTAATATGTCATTGTTTTTAGTTAAATAATTTGATGAATAAATTTTATTGATAAACCGGTTATTTCAATTTATTAGGTTTAAAGATTAATTTCCTAACCATATTAGTTTTGGGAAATAGTTAGAGATAAATAGTTAGACTAGTCACTATTTTATGGGCCTTAAGATCCTTTAGAAATGTATTTGAGGGCTTTATAATCAAAATTATTTTTTGGTTTATTTGGAAACTGATAAATGCAAAAAATCAGTATAAAATTATGTTTATAGAAATATATAAGGTAAGTTTATTTCATTATATTCTTAGTAAGAAAAATTATTACCATACTTTATAAAAATGAAAAACAAATATTGTCATAATACCTTAATTTTTTTGAACCGATGGACTTCTAAATCATCACAGATTAATGGATTCAAGGCCCTAAAATTTTCTTTTATCATTAACTTATCTTTTATTGATGAGCTAAATAAATCCCTATAAATATTTATTCTTTCCCTCTAATTATGTATCTATACTTGCAAGTAATACTCTCATACTAAGAGGCTTAGTGATATGTTAGTCCTTGTGACCTTTGAAGTTCCAAATTTATCTTTTCTAGAGGATGTTTTACGTACCCTTTTTATTATGTGGGATTTAAAAATAGGAAACATAAAAAACATTATTACCATGGTAGAGTTTAAATTATGAAGACACGATTTAATTAAGGTGGGGAAAATGTAATGCCAAAAAATTCTAAAGGACATTGTATTTGATAACATGTATGATACGCAACACCCAGCACATAATAGAATATGATGTCCTAGTAATATATTATATATTTAATATTTAACATAAATTAATTATAATTTATTGCATTCAATGAAAATGATACTAGGTTAGTGTATATCACAGACAATAATAAGTTTCTTCAATGGATTATGTTATAGGCAACACCTAGTTTTACTGAAAAATAATATATTATTATTTAATATAATATGATATAACATAGAAAATTAAATTAATGGTTATGAATAGTATTGACAAATAAATAAAAATTTTGTTTACAAAAAATATAAATGAATTAATTGGTTTCAAATTAATTATAAATTAATATAAGAACCAACTAAATATAAAAATAGTATTTTTATGGAAAACTATTTTTAAGCTCACAATGTTATTTTAACCTAATAAATTAAATTAATAATGATTAGTGTGTGATATTAATATTTTATTCTATAAAATATTTTTTATATTCATCCCATAGATTTATAAGAATAATATAACAATAAATCCAATTGTATGCATAAAAACCAATATTTTTATTAAGACACTTTTGCCACATTTTAATGGAAAACTTATTTTAAATTCAAATCTTGAAACTATACTATATATTATATATAAAAATGGTATTAAAATTTTATATAAAAAATAAAAATTACTTAAGGGTGAATTGTTTGTATTTTTCTGTGAAATTTCATTTTTTAATGAATAGTTGATAATACTGAATTTTAATTCAAAACTTTTTTTCATCTAATTTCTTTATAAGGTTAAACTACACTTTTAATTTTTTTAATGTTTAATTAGATTATTTTTTATCAATTAATACAATTTAGGTTATTGAAATCAATTTTAATTTTAAATTTAAGATAAAACCTTATCAAACTTTTGGGCATTTTTACTTTAAAAGCCCACATAGTCGTCCCGTCTGTGAGAATAAATTTAAATTAATTTTTATCTCTTAAGTGATTCTAATTTTGAGAAATGGATTCCATATTTGGAATAATAATAATTTATAATGTCTACTAAGGTCAAATTAATTTTTTTCCAAAAATATTAGTCGATGTAATTAAAATTAATACCAACAATTAAGGTGAAATTAAGCTTAACATGGGATTAAACCATAATGTTAAGTGGACAAATTACCGATAAATTTTTCAATACGCCATTGAATTTCAATAATTATCCCATCAACCTTCAATTATTGAGGTGGTTTTGTATTTTTATGACCTTTTTAGTTAAAAATGTGGGAGCACCTAACTTCTTTTAAAAAATACCTTGTGTGTCCATTTCCCCCCTTATAAAAGGTCACCGGCTCTCCCACTTCCTCAAACCTCTCAAAAAACTTTGTTTAGACCAATATATGAACACTTAACATCCCAAAATCCCTAAATTTCTCCATAAAACCTCACTTAGGGTAACAAGCAGTCAAAGTAAGCCTTCTGGTACAAACCAAAAGGAGGTACCCAATTAAGAGGTAACATCTTTCCTCAAGCTCTTTAGTTTTATTTCCATTATACGACCATAAAATATCATCATTCCATTATTATATAATAACACAAATATCATTAATATTCTGAGATATTTTTATTCTAGGATTTCACCTACACTGATGGAAAATTCCATCAAATGGGTAACCAACATGTTGTTTATGTGTATGTTGAGCTACCACCTCACGAAATAATGATTGTTCATTTTCACCTTACCACATTTTGTGGTCTGGAATAATAATGTACAAGATATTTATATATTGTTTATATGATATTTATTATGTCCTTATGATTATGAAATTCTTTTATAAAACAGAACTGTATACTTTCCATTTTCTATAAATACGAAAACATCATTTGTGGAAGTGTGGACTACTACCTCACCGATTAGATTTGATTCATTCACATGATAAAGGGCTTGTATAATCGATGATTTTAATTTTAAAACACATGACCTAAAAAATATCTATAAGACATTATTGGCATAATTAACTTTATGGAAATATAATAATAATTTTCATTACTACTCTTTCACACACTTAAAAAGTGATGACATCATTCAGGCACGTGGGGACTACCGACTCCTCGACAGGATGTGATTCTTTTTACATAACAAAATTCTATATATAAGTAGATATTATTAAAAAATATGGTATTTATTATATAATTATCATTTTTAATGATTAATGTTATATACCTTCATTTTATAATGATCATTAAAAAATAGGAACGTCACTCATACGTACATATGACCAACAATCTCCATGATTGTAACATTGGTTAATTTTTAATAACCATATTTAATGGATGATTTTAAATGTATAATTGATGTATAAATTGGATAATTATTTCATGATGATTATTTTCAAAAGGATATATAATGAACCATTTGACTATAGTTGACCTACTAAATTTATGGTTGACACAAAAAATGATTTTGGTCTAAAAACCCGATGTAAACATAATTATTTAATTAGTTCCATAAAAATGTTAATAAATGAAATAACAGTAAAGATATGAATGAAAATATTTATGAATAAAGTAAATAATTTATAGAAGTTTATTATTCAAGAATTTAAAGGCACATGAAATAAGTCGGACTCATGGTATGATATTTTTATCTGACATCTATGAGATACATGTCATATTAACAATATACTAATTTTTTGTGGTGTATATAATACCCCTTTTGATAGATTATATAATTAAGCCTTTTTTCATCACGATATTTGAATCTTTAATCTAATATTATTATTTCATGAGAATTATGATTTAAAATGTTTCAAAGTGGTATGAGACACTTCGGAATGTTAAATATCATTTCCCTCAATAATAATTTTAATTATTTTTCAATTGTATTTCAATTTGAGGAAATTATTTTCCCATTTTTCAATAAAACCATTCATAATACCCCTTTTTATATATTATATAATTAAGCCTTTTTTTCATCATGGAATTTTAATCTTAAATCTAATATAATTCTTTCATGTGAATTATGATTTAAAATGTTTCAAAGTGGTATGGGGCACTTTGGAATATTAAATATCATTTCCCTCAATAATAACTTTAATTATTTTTCAATTGTATTTCCATTTGAGGAAATTATTTTATAATTTTTCAATAAAACCATTCATTTTCTTCTCAACTGGTTATTTATGAATCCTTTTTTCATGTTATAGTATCATATTTCACCTCTTTGGTACTCAAAATACTTTAGAATATAATTTTATGAAAACCATAATTTCTTTATCCCTTTAGTTAGAGACACTATTTTATTCTAAAAGCATATTTTATTAAAATGTTTTCAATTTTATTAAAATGATTTTTTTTTTCAAAAAATTTACCCTTTCTTCTTTTACCAATATTTTCAAAATAATCTTCTGGTCTGTTTCTGAACAAGGTATATTTTTAAAATTTTTACAGTGTAAAAATAATTTTCTTTTTACCTCATACTATGTGTATATATTTACCCACCTTCATTTATTTGAGGCATATTTTTCATGTTTTAAAGGTTATTTTTTAAAGAAATTATTTTCATGAATTTTTTTCAATGAAAATGTTCTTCCAAACAAAAGGATATTATCCTTAAGAATGTTGTAAAAATAACTTTTATTCTATTTCTATTAATCAATGTCAAAACCATTTATTTTTAATCCACTTAGGATATGTTTTATTGATACCATCCTTTTTATTTCTTCAGATGGTTTATGATTGATTTAGATAAGGATAGTATTCCTATTCACTTCCTTCGTTTCTTGGTTAGTCCCATGATATATTAAAATTTACTATGATGATTGAAAATTGAATTTCACTAGTTATCTATATTAGCTATAATGGAGAAGTTTTTTTTCTTAAACCATATTCCATTTCTACATATGGTGTTTTCTTGATAGTTATATGATTAACAAGTGAAATATTGATAAATTTGTATCTTCTACTTCATACAAATATTTGATAAGGCATATTGTTAAATGGATTATTCTATATATGAGGAATGATTTGGATAGGTATGAAATCGGTTGGTCCTTCTTATAGATAGACCCATCGATTCATTAGTAGTCTAATGGGATGACCCTGTGGGATAACCGCCTTAGTTGGGGTTTTACCTGATATACAAGATTGTCTTGTGAAATGTCTTGATAGTAATGGTTCCACGTACTTAGAAAACATGAAATCTAATAATTAATAATTTCACTAATTTAGTTTCAGTTATTATTCAAACATGATATTTTTTCTTGATATATATAGATACATTTAATTTTAAGTAAATTGATTAAATAGAATGAGTTTCAGTTTCTTATGTTACCATATAAATTTTTTCATATCTTGTTATATGAGTGGAATATTACCTTTCCATATTGTTTATGAAATTACTTCATAGTTTTTTATTATTTAGTATGGGTATTCAGTTATTTACCATTCTATAATTGTTATTTTCATTGATACATTATTTCTTCTGCTATAATTTTCCATTACTGAGAATTTCAGATCACCCTTATTATGTTTCATTTCCCCAAGAATCCAAGAAGTGTACTATAAAATATATACATGAATACTATATATGGAATAAGGTATCCTCGAAATAATAAAATGTTATTAGTGTATTCATTTTTGATAAAATAAAAATGTATGTATTGGTTTTACCATGTCTATTAAACTGATCGGTTGTTCAGGATTTGATTCCTTATAATCATGTAAATGTAACTAATAGCTTACACTAGATCTAGGATTCTAGGGTCGGGTCACTACAAAAATATCCAGTGGAGAATAAAATTCATAATATTTTGAGAGATATATCATATAATTTCATCATAAAAATTTTAATTACAAACTATCCTTGTAAAAAGTGATGTAGTAACGTAAAACCCTTACCACTTTGGTAACATTTGAATTATAATGACCATTAAAGAAACAAAATAAAATGGAAAATAAAATGTCATTATTATAAAGTGATTCGTGATATATCAAATCAATGTGTCATTATATACTCTACATGAGAACCACAACTGTTAAATATGAAATATACCACACAGAAACGAAAGTGAGATGTGAAACCCTCACTATAAGTCATACTTGGTTTATAAGTGCTCTATCCCCATGTATCATACATTTATATGTAGTATAATAATATATGAGAACCATATAAATACTTATAATATTATATATGTTCTACTTATGTCATTTCAATTCCTATTTATTAATATATTTTTTGGTTAAAATCATCATATATAAGTGTAGACTATTTTATTTTTCTTATAAATTCCAGTTTGATAGTTTTGGTACACATATATTGATTATGGTAACATCATATAAAAAACATTAATCATGTAATAAATATAATATTTAATCATTATATACGTTTTATAACCATTCCTTTATAACATTGATTAAAAATGAATTACATCACTTTTTGGAGATGGTAGTCCATACATACACACCAATGATGTTTCCACTCATTGATGAATGAAACAAAATAACAAATCTATTTTAAATAAACATTATTATATCATAAAATTAATATATATTAATTAAATCTATTCATATTACCATTCATGTAAATCATAAATGAAAAATGAATCAAATCGCTTCATAGACACGGTTGCCCACATGTATGCACTAGCGATATTATTATTTTTTAATAGGTGGAAGGGTTAGAAGATATATGATATCTTATATTCCATGAATAATAACTATTCAATAAACATCATATACAATTATTCATTATTTCCATATTTATAATAATATAAGTAAGGAAGTGATGAAATTTAAATTTCACTACTATGTGGAGATGGTAGGTCATATATACGCATGCGCGATGGTTTCATTTTTCATAGGACGGAAAGGATGTGGAAAATGGATATAAAATTATCATAATAACATACTAGTATATTTAATATTCTTGGTTTAATATGTTTGTATGAGTACAATAAATTTATAGTATGTATAATAATAAATAAAATTTGAAATAGTCAGTAAAGATGATTACATCTTCTTTGAGAGACCACTATTTACTTAAAACATATTCCAACTAAGGATGGTCTTAGGAGAATAAAATAAAAAAAATGGTTGGTGCTAATGCCTCATTTTGTTATTAAATCAAATAAAAGACCACATTTGTTCAGGTAGAGGGAGACCCATTACATAGCTCAAAGGCCCAGGGGAATGGAAGCCCATTTTTTGGCCCAAAGGGCCCTCTGGTGAATAGTATTACTACCATACTCAAGCTTCTATAGTATCTGATATAGTACCGCATCCTACACAGAGTCACCACTGCTATAGTTCCGCCACTGCTACATTACTCCTACAGTGCCCCACTATAGTACTACTACAGAACCTCCAGAAATTTGTCTCTGCCTGGAATTAATCCCAGGTCATTTGGATGGCAAACAAGAGCCTGTACCACTTGAGGAATACATGAATATTTTTTTAGGTATTTTATGAGATATAGGGATCAAAATTATTAAATAAGGTTATAGAATATGTGACCTTTTATAACTAAGTAGAGGGACACACATGAAATTAGTGAAAACATTTAAATAATATAAATAATTTTCATGTACAAGTGGAATAAAATGTACAAGAATACAAATATAAGATAATATAAGGTCTAAATATCTTCAACTTATTAGACTCGAATGGGTTTATGTGGAATTTTACTATTACTTATTAGTTTAACCCCTTGGTAAACCTGTTTTAAATTTAATCTTAGTAACAATTTTTATTATTTTTACTATTTATCATGACTAAACATTTAGTTAAAATTATTACCTAAAATTAATTATTAATATAAAAAATATCTAATCTATTTTATAAGACACATTTTTTCGAAGTGGTGGAAAAGAATTTTAATATGAGTTTGCAAAATGCAATGAATACCATTTTTAGAAAAATGTTAATTTTATGAATAAAAATGATTTTAAATAAAAATAATGTGTAATATTTATTCCAATGGAATTAATATGATTATGTTGAATTAAAGGAGAAATATTTTTCATTCAAACTAAATCACAACTGAATATAACCTTATATATATTTGATTAATCGAGAAGAACTAAAAGTAATTTTTATTTTAACAGAAATCCATACATAGTTTTCAAATATTTTATGCATATATATCTAAGTTCAAAATTATATTTTATTATTAATTATATTAATTATATATTTTTTTTTATTATAACAGTTTTTTTAATATTCCAAGTTATTCTTATATCATTATAATGTCATAAAAGTGACAAAGTTTTGTAAAAATGGATTTTTTCACTATTCACCCAAAAATGAATCATTTTTGAAATATTGAAAAAATTTAGCCTTAGATAATTTTAATATGATAATTTTAAAAATGAAATTCATTCCCTAAAATTAAATATATAAAATTGTTGTATTTAGGTTTGAATCAAATTCTTGAAAAAATCTATGTAGAATGTGCATTTTGTTTCTCTAGAAAGAATAGATTACAATAATTAAAGCTTAAGTGTAATATTATTCCACCATTCTAAACCTAATTTCTCAATATTTTCAAAACATAATGATATGATAAGATATTGGTATTTCTTATGATTCCCACATTTCCCCTTATATCTAATGATTTCTCCAGATTACCTTTACCAGCTGAGTTGTCTGATTCCTCAACACATGTTTCCTATTATCAATAATCTAGATAGGCACATCATATTAAGATAAATGAGGTTCCAATTATATGTTCAGAAAGGTGAGAAAAATAATTGTATCCAGAATGTAATTTCTTAATAATGATAAATAGAATACATTATGAAATATAGCATGGCTAATTGTCATTGCCAAATGGAAAGCCACTACTACAATTATTTACAGAATTTCAAAAGGCCTGTTGTACCTATGACTTATTTATGAATTTATTAAGGAACCATCAAACACCATTCCATGGCGACTCCTTCAAGAAAACACGACATACAACTTTAAATATAAATACTTCCTATAGTTATCAGTTTATCTTTTTTGGTCCACCCTGTGCTACCTTATTATGATTTTGGGCGGTCTCAACTTTCACTATTATCTTCTCAAAAAGTCATAGTCATTTATCCATCCTTTATAAAACTTCATCCTAATATGTTCATGTATAACTAATATTCCCCAAAATTTCATCATATGGTTCCATTTTAATTCTCGAATGGAAGAAACTATTATATACGAATTACACCAAAGGTAAATGCTGAACCCAGATACCATGAATATAAAGTGAACTCAAAATATCTTTTATAGTATAAATATTCATTTTAGACTTCCCATAAGTTTTTGGATGAATGATAGTGATAATATATAGATAGTTTTCAAGATCCTAATGAATAATATTCCATAAATTTGATGTAAATCATAAATCAAGAACATATAAAATTGAAATAGGTGTGCCATGAAGTGCAAAAAATTCCTTAATATAATGCCATGTAAGTTACTCCAGAGGTAGATCTTCCCTTATTGTGAGTAAATGTGTGAAGTTGGTCAGATGATAAAAAACCCATATGTAATCATTCTTTTAAGGTGTATTTTTTTAATCAAGTGACATTGTCCATAAGAATATCATCTTATTTCCGCAAATGAATAGGTAAAGGTTGCACAAATACTTTATGTTGTTGTCTCTCAGCCTTTACATATTGCAAGATCATTTATGTTGAAATATACTTCACAATATCCGATTTTATATTATCCCACAAAAAATGTTCCTTCAAATCCTGATTCATTTTAATTACTAAGTTAACACCATGGGATTTTAAAATAATTCTATGTTTGATAGCGTCTACAACACGCATCACAAAGATTAAAAGAACTATGAAGTATTATTATTTAAATACAAGCATTATAACATAGTTTTTTAATTGGAAAGACTGAATAAAATTAACCACATTATGAAAGGATTAATAAAGGTTATATAAAATTTATTTATTAATAAGAAAAATGATCTTAATTTTTAGTAAGACATATTGTAATTCAATGATATATTTTCTTTAAAAATAGTTTTATTTTCATTATGTGTTTCGGAATTATATTTAATTTCTAAACTTCTAAAAATTTTATTTTATGACATTAATATCATTTTTGAAATAATAATATCAAAATTAACATATAGTGAAACTTGTGGATTTTTTTTTGAAAAGATTAAATTTCTAATGTATAATGAAAAATACCGATTTTCATTGAAAATTATAATTTTTTTAAAAAAATTTATAGAGTTCCATTTTTTTCATAATTAATTAAAAGTAAAATTTTATATATTAAATAATTAATAAATTGGTAAATTTTATTGGAGTCCAGTTCAGGGTTTAATTTTGTATAAAATCATTTTTTACATAAAAATGTTATTATAGGAAAACCATTTTTCATTACAATTTTTTTATTAATATTAAATTAATTTTGGCCACATATTGAATTAAATTATTGAAAAATTGATTTAATATTTGGAATTAAGAATTCCAAATTTGGTATATATTTCCCTTTTATTTTGGGAAATTATGAATAGTAAATGTGGTAATAATTTGTCATCTCTTTAAGGGTAAAATGGGTAAAAGGGCTAAATCTATGATATAAGGTCACGAAATCATCCAAAATTTTCCTTTATCAAATTTAATGGGTTATGTTTTTCCATGTAAATCCATGTACCAATTATATGTCCACTTTGTTCCTAATGTTTTTTGATCAGGACCATTATATTAATTTTAGAAAACAATAAATACAAAATGTCACTCTCTCGACTTTAATAATTCTAATTTTTTATTATAAGGATAAAAATAAAGATATTTAGGTTATATATGTTTATATAAATTATAAACCATTTTTTCATAATAGTAATTTATTTATAATTTTTTGTTATGAAATAATCACTTCAAATTCTTACGCAACACCGATATATATTTATTTAATATTAAAATGAAATAAATTTTTTTGAAACTCCAAAAGTAATATTTTTTGAATTATTCATAGTGAACCATACATTTTATAGTTATATATGAATTAATATAGATTTTTTATTCTATATTAAAATTATATATTTTTTTGGTGCCTTAAAATTCAAATTAGATGAATAATGTCAATAATGACCTTATTGATATTTTATGAAAAATAATATATTATTAAATTATTTAAAAATAAAAAAAGTATTGAAAAGGAGAAGTATGATTTAATATGGTAGAAAATTTAATGTCTTATCCATTTATGATCCAATTTTTATGTTATAAAAAAACTATTACCCTTTAATATTAAAAAATTAATTACCACAGTTAATGATAAAATTGCTTAACGAAGGGGTTAAACCTTAATATAAGGTTTAAAATGACATCTGAACCTTTATAAATTTTATTGGGTGATTAAATTAAGAAACTTTAATCCTTATATTTTAATATATATCATTTTCAAACCATTTGACATGAATTAGACAAATATTATATTATAATATTTTCTGTATTTCCAAAAATGATATTAATGGTATTTTAAAATAATATTTTATTAAAGATTTAAAATTCTTCATATTCTTATATTTTTCCAAGTAAATTTTATATGGTTTAAAATATCTACCACTTCCAATTTATGTGAAAAATTAATTGTATAGTAACTATGTTTACCTTTAATGAGTAAAAAAATATGTTATCATGATAATCTTCAAAAGGGTTAACGAAGAGTTAATGAAAACATATAATGGTCAAACAATCAGCTAAAATTTTCCAAATTTTATTGGATGAGAATATATATGCTAAAACATATCTTATATATTAATTTTATCAGTTTTTATTCATTTGAACATGAAATTTAAAATATATCAACTTAATAATTTAAAAAATTACTGGAATTCCATTCCCAAAGTTATAAAAGGGCGCAACTCTACTTTTATATCTACACAGAAAAGCGTCACAAAAAAATATATTAGCCATAAAAACCAGAACCAAAACCTGCCCATGGAAAGACCCGAAGGGTGTTCCCTACCCCCAAAGCTAGAACATGTTTCTCGGTATCTTAAATATTGGTTTGGGAACGATTTACCTGTGTTTAGAATCCTTTAACAACCAAACTCAATCAATAAACAAAATCTGAATATTACCAACCAAAAAATCCTTAAATAAAAATTTAGAAGATAATAAAAGGTTTTTGACAAGACACAATGGGTCCCAAACTAAAAAATTAGCATCATAGACAACCTAAAGACCACTACATGACAGTTTTTCATCACCCACAAGCTGTCTCCACAGCACCGCACAACAGAACCAACTAGCAACCCGAACCACCATCTCAAAAATACTTGACCTTACATGTGTTAAACATAACCTAGAATATTTACTTACAAATGTGTAATTAGGTTGTGATCCTAATCAAAAAAAGATACCACCCAAATATTCCTTGTCACAAGCATTATAAGATAAAAATAATGCAAGTGTTATAAACAAATAATGGTAGAATAATTTCTAAAGGTGTATCTTTTAAAAGAAAATAGTTTTTCAAAGAGGGTAACTATAAATAATAGGTACATTTAAATAAAAAATTTATGCTACTGGATTTTCCATCAATACCCACCATAATCCAAAGATAAATGCCAAATAGTCAATGAGAACTCAACATGGGAACACCCCTAGGCACTAGTTAGTTGTGAGCCCCATGTACCTCACATTTTTGTGTGAAAGTAACCATAAAAATATCCATTCTATCTCATGATCCACTAATAGGGGAATCCAAAATAACCTAGTGGTCCCCAAAATCATTATTATCAAAAAATATTTACTGTTTTCAATGTCAAACTTGCTTAGTGAAACAATGACAAAACCACTCTAGACCACTAGTATGCTAGTGCACGTCTGCCCACCTAGATACCCAGGTTTTCCTTTTTATGATCAAACAAGATCCACAGGCAACCAAATTATATTTACACATGAAAATACTATTTATGGTCATAAAAACTCCAAACAGTAGATAAAAATTCTTTTTACCATTTGTATAACTCAAACAAATTCTTAGAATTTATATAAAACAGTTATACAAGTTATAACAGTACTTTGCAAACAAAATCCATTTAAATACCGCTTTTAACAAAAAATGAATACCAATATTAAACCAATCTATAATTTTCAGAACAAAAACATTTTTTAAATCCATTCCATGTATTATAAAACAACACCAATTGGTAAAACATGGAATGCCCAAGTAAAAACACCCATTTTTTACACAAAATTGGTACTTAAAAATCAACGGCTTATCAAATGCAACCAAATATAGTTTTAGCATTAAAAATAATGATAGAGGCACCTAAACGAATTATATACCTATCATGCTAACTCATTCTATAATTTTTACATATGAAATCACCTACAATAAATTTCAAAACCCTCAAATCCTTGTCCGGAACATCAACCGCACCAACGTCGCACCACATGGGAGTGAAAACAAAACTAAAACTACATGATTGGACCAGGAAAATCAAAACCGAACCTAGGTTTCAATCAATACCTGATGTACATTAGGAACCTCTATAATAATAGAAGAAACATTAATCAAATTAGAGGAGGAAGAAAAGAAACCCACTTACTTTAGAGATATTCAAAATATCATCACAAATCCACCAATGGTTGAATTTCCATGCAACAAAAAATGATAGGAAGGATAAAATGAGGATGATGAGGTAATTTGGTGACTGAAATGTGGGGGATAGTGAAAATTGAATTATTTATATAAGAAACATATTACCTTCTACAATCTACACGATTTGAGAAACCCTGAGAAGTTTCTCCTTAATCTGCGATGCAAATGAGCACCAAAGAGGGAGAAATGAACATGGAGGGTGCTCATAGGGCTGCTGGATTCAAGTGAGAGGTGGAATAAACATATATATTAAAAGATGAATGATATATTAAAGAATTAAAAAAATTAAAACAATAAATGGGATTACATGTTGGAAAATTTCCTAAATAAATCATCTAAATCCAAAATGATTTTGAGTTTCTAAGTAGTCCAAATGGATATGATGGTTTTATTAGGTCAGAGGAGGACAAGTGGGGAGTGTAAAGGGTGAATTTATTTGAAAAAAAGGAGTTATTAAAAAATATTTATCTTTAAATTTGGAAATGGGCTCATGGTTGGGCCCAAATCAAGAAAACCCACCATTGTTTCCAAAAATTCTTGGAAACCCCCACAACAAAGAAATAAATTACCAAAAAAATACCTTTCAAATAAGTTATGGATGTTAAAAAGAGCATTTTCTCAGCCAAAACATTACCAAATAAATTTACAACATCCCTTCCCACATTCTAAAGGTCCTAGTATGGGCATAATTTCAACATTAGAGTGTTGAAGGTGTTAAGAAATGGAGGTTGTAAGAAGAAGAGGTATAAATTTTAACTGAATGTTTTAGTTTTATTAATTATTATGCCTTATTAAAATATTATTCAAACATGATATAATAATATAAAATTATATCCCATATATTAATATATTTTTTATGTTAATGGAATAACTATATCCATCCCCTATTTCATCAAATGGTAAAAAAATTGTCCTTCGTGTGTATGATGGACTACCGCCTAACAAAATGATGTAATTTTTTCCATCTACACCTATAATGAATGGTTATAATGATTTATTTAATATTTATATACTATATTAATGAAATATTTATAATTATAAAAAGATGATATATAATATACCATCTTACCTTTATGTCTATAAAAAATGATAACATCATTTGTGGGTATGTGTGGACAACCACCTCCACAATGCGATCTGATTTTTTCCCATAACCACAATACATTTATGATATAAATAAATTTATTCAAAGAAATAATTTTTTATTTTAGATATAACTATAATTCTATACATTTAAAATGATACTAACATTATTTACATCATGATCATTGAAAAATGGAAACATTACCCATGCGTACATACGACTTACCATCTCTAAGATTGTAGGATTGTTGATTTTTCATAGCCATATTTCATCATTGGTCTCAAATTTATAATTCAGGTAAAAAATGATAAATAAATAATGATTATTTTTATATAGATAATGGAATAATGACATCATTTACCATAATAAACTTACCAAAATCATTTTGGACATATAAACCAAATATCATCAAAACCTACATTGTAAACATAATTGATTAATTAATTTACTAAAAAAATTGTAATAAAAAAATAAAATGAAAAATAAAATTTATTTTTTTAATCACATAAATAATTAACATAATTTTATTATTTAGGAAGATAAAGAACACACATGATGCGTCAGACTTGAGGTAAGGGGTTTTATAACTCAATTATTTTTCATTGGGATATATTATATAATCACTATATTAGATACTATGCCATTATGTATGAAATTATGTATGATTATTTTAGGTTGTTTTTATACAGTTTTATATATATTCACATTTTTTATAAACAATCACTTCTTTGATTACTTATTACTATGATTTTTGTGAGGATTTTTTAAAAGAATATTTTTTCATGGGGTTGTATAACTTATTTTTTTATTATCTTATTCCAGGATTATATATAAAATGAACTTTGATTTATTTATGTTTAACTTATTTTTTTTGTTTCTGGATTTACATTTTTTATACTTAATCACTACTATGATTAATTCCCAATTCAATGATATGATATTTTTAAGGGTTTTTCATCTCAATTTTGTTTCCATGAGGCATATACCATATTCACCACATTCATATTTCATGTGGTGTACATACGCCAGATATGATATGATATATAAATATTCCATTTTATATTCTTAGTTTTTAAATATTCAATTGATGTTATTTATTTCATGGGGATTATAATTCAAAAGTTACCAAAATGGTAGGGATTTATTTCACAATTGCATCATTATTCAAGATTGTTTATGTTTACATCTCTATTGGGAGAAATATATGATATTTCTATCTTAGGTACCTTTTACGTTCATTTACTCCTTTTTATAATAAGGACTAATGATTTTTCATGCCTCATGTCTTTATCTATCAGGTGAGTTAGAGTATGGAGTCCCAAATAAGACTTCTCTCTATTGGTCATATTATAATTCATAAATAACTAGAAAATATATAATGGGAAGAAATAATATTGGTTTAAAAAACGTTTGGTAATGTAAAAACCAACATGGAAAAACAATAAATATACCTAATTATGTTTGTAAAATGAGTTTTGGTTGGCACAACATCACCAAGATTACATGGGAAATGTTACCTAAAGATATTATACTACACATCTCTAGATATCACCTAATAGAGATCACAATGATTAGAAAATATCATGAATGTATCCCTGTTTTCACGAGACTTCTAGAACTCACTATACCTTAATGAAAATATGATGCACTATATATCCAATTCATCACCCACATGTTTTTAGAAGACAACTAGTTACTCCCCACTAGCATCCTTAGATGGCTATTTATCAAGAACATGAGACTCTAACACATATAATATCTACTATTAGTATAATACAATATAAAAAAAGATATAAAAATAATAGAATTAATTCTCATGAAAATATTTTATTTCTATAATATTGATCATAGGGTTAATTTTGAGTTTATATTACTTATCATTTTATAGAAAAAATAAAATCATCATTTAGAACATTATTCTTGATGACCAAATGTGACTTAATAAATTTTATTTATCACTCTCCGATTATCTTATCAAATCCTGATAGCCACCACCCTAGTATTTTGAGTACCCTTCCAACATAGAAAGTCCTTCCTTTTAAATATCATATTAATTTTTTTCGTAATTATTATTCTTTAGATCATACATGATTTATGGATTTTGGGAAATAAAATTTAGATGAAATTATAATAATCTAGAAAAAGGGTTTCTATAGATAATAATAAAGGGATCATGTACATTCTATGTGTGAGAGTGATCTACTATAAAAAGATTTAGTCAAGAGATTTTGGGGATAAGAAGACAAACCATCAGATATGTATAAAATCAACCATACCTTGTGATGGGTTTAAAGTTCAAGATACCTCAGATATGGTAGATAGATCCATCTTACACTTTTGTTTCAATGTGTGTTTTTAATAATATTATTTTAAATGAGTATTTGGGTTGCTAACTATTTATCTGGGATTTGTTTTTAGACCCCTATTGGGTTTATACTATCATAGGTAATATTAAAAATTCTGACAAGTTTATTTCCACTATGCTAACTACATTTCATTCATTTTATAATTATATTACTTTAATTTTAAATTTGATCAAAAATTCAAAAAATTAATCAATATAATACTTATATAAGATGAAAATTTCACATTTTCTTTAAAAATATAATTCTCCCCTATTATATTTTATTTTCCTTTGTAAATAGGGAAAAAAATTTGGTATTAGAGTAAGTAATTACAATGATTATTATATTTACTATAAATATATTAATTTATCTTGTGTTTCCTTTAGTTTATCAGATTGTTATCCCTATTTCCTTACATTAATAATGTTAGAAAAAGAAATATATTTTTTGATGGTATTAGTATCATTTTGAACACTCAAAAACATAAATATGAATTGACTACCTATTTTAAATAGAGATGATTATTATTAAAATTGTGATCGTATAAAATAATATTTCATTAACACCAAAGTCAATGAGTTATTCTTGATGAAAGTAAAATATAATGTTTTAGAGAATTATATCATTCAATTAAACCCTAAAAATATGAATATTATGTAAACTATCAAGTTCGTAATAATTTTTTTTATTACTTGGAACATATATTTCTAGATTTGATCTTGTGAAATGATAAATGAAATTTAGAAGATGTTGGAGATTACAAATTTTGAAACTTCCACATACTTATAAACTCATAGAGATATGTTAATACCTATTTATCAAGACATTCAATTTCCACCTAGAGAAACTGTAATAAAAATTCATTATTTCATTATTACTATAGAAATTTTTTTAAAATATATTGCTGAAAAAGAGTCATTGAAATATTAACTCGTAAAAATATTATCAATATTAGTACTAAATAATATGAGCCCAAAAGTAAGGTAATTAGTGATACAAAACAATTTTACAATGTTTTTTATGGAAGAATTAATTTGAACAGTAATTCAATATGATAGTTGACGTAGATGAGATTCTAAAAAATAGAAAAGGAAGATTGGAGTAGAATTCACTTCTAATCTAGGTTACCCTAATTCTAGTATATTTAATACTTGTTCTAATACTTCTAAATATATTCTTTCAAGGAGGAAATGTAAATATTTTTATCAAAGTGATTTGTATGATTGTTACAATGAAATTTATCCAATTTCATGATGAATAAATAAAATTTTCAATAATTCAAAATTTTAGATTTTCCACTAGAAAGATATGAAATACAACAAGGACATGACATATCCATCAGATGTAATTTTATATTAATGTAAAAAAGAAGGTTATATTAGTCTTGATTGTCCAAAATTGTTGAAGAAATATAGAAATCCAAGAATGTATTCTAAAATAAAAAGAAATAAATGATTAAATTCATTAGACTCTAATAATTCTAGTTAATGTGACACATCTTTAAATAGTTCATCACATGATAGTGGAATAGAATGAGAGAAAATAGTTTTTTTATACAAATATTATAAATAATGAAATTTAATTTCAGGATAAAGTTATCTATGGAATCCCTTAAAATTTTATGTTTAGATCCAAAATTCTCTTTGTAACGCCCCAACCCCAGTTACCCAGAGTCAGTGCATTATTACATAACATTGGCATGATCGCAAGAAAGATCAAATCTCGATAGACCGATTGGTTTATTAGCCTTGGAAACACTAGATATATTCATAAGTCTTAAATTACATCATAAAATTAAAAACTACAATAACAACATATTGTCTCCATAATCCACACTATTATCCCCTCATTATATCGCTGCAGGTCATTCATAATTTACTTCTTCACATCCTGGGAAAACTAAAACATAGAAAAGGGGTGATCTCAAATGCCCAGTAAGGGTACCAATATAGCGGAAACATTCATAAATAAGAATAAACATTTAAGGCAATGTATAACTAAAACAAAAGCCTTTTAAACTTGAACTTCAACATAGTATGAAAAAAAAAATGAAATAATTCCATTTACTTATTCACATGGATATTCTACTAATCGAATAATCACATGCCATATCAATAACCACTTTCATAACGATAGAATGCATAATGCCAGACTATCATAACCACAGAGCCAAGGCCTCATTCAAAGACTACAAATACAATTTTTTCAAGGCCTTGTGCCAAGACACTAGTTTGTCTCATGAGACCTACCGATGCATCGAGGAGCTATAACGGGCTCCACCCGTCATATATTAAGTCCAATGTATTTCTATATGAAAGGGTTTAAACATAACATAAACATTCGTATTAAAACTAGCATACGAAATATCAATATATTTCACCATAAACCATGAATGGTATAAAAATAGCACATCCACAGTCAATCATATCACAAAACCTTCAATACAATATAGAAGTTTTGTATCATAATAAATCAACTTCAAATAAGTGTAAAATCCATCAAAGGATGTTGACATAGATGAAATCAAAACTCTTTTTAGAGAAATATCTATTTCTATTTTGAAATCATTTAAGAGTCATATATTTATAAAATAAAACATTTTCTTTGAAAATAATCTTATAATCTTGTAAGGGAAGCTTTGATGATTTTATAATGGCTAAAAATAGCCGCACCCGCTGTATAAGTTAAAAAAACATTTTCCCTTAATTCTGTCGAAAAGGTTAAAAAGCACCTTGTTTGGAAAACGACGGAAAGATTAATTTATAAACCTCTTATAAAAATTCAAACAAGTGTATAAATGACTTTAACCCATATTCTAGTAAATTGTAAAAATGTTTTGAAATTCATTTGTAAGAAACATGGATGTGGATGATAAAGAGATCCCAATAGATTATTACGTATAAACAAACTCGGATAATGAAGAGATTGCGAAATAAACCCTTACCTTGTACATTTCCTTGGTTGGGGTAGGTTAAACTCATGTATAATGGTGAAATAATTGTTATTAAATTATAAAAGAATCATATACATTAATATGATATCATATATGATCTTTTAACATTGATTTGTTAATAATATCTTTGTATTATCGTTGTTCCGGGTGTTAACATACTCGTTTTCTTTTATATGTTTTGTTACGTAAGCCATGTTTGTCATGTATAGGTTGTATCTTAATCATATCCAGAATTATATCAAGTCCTTAGATACTATTATTTATCATCAAATGAGAATTATACTTGAATGGATATGATGGAAAATTATTCTCATCGCGTTCGTGGAGACGGTAGTCCGTACGTAGGCACGAGCGACAATATCATTATTTTGATATTAAAATAATATATAATTGGATGGTATATCATATATAAAGAATCATTATCATGTTATATTTATTATTTACATGAGTTACACGTCATTATTATACCCATCCAAATAATAATTTATTGAATAACAATTACACCACGACGTGGAGATGGTAAGCCATACGTACACACGTATGATGACATGTCATTCAAATGATGGATAGAATACTGAATATGGTTATACCATATTTATAATAACATCAAAGTATATATAAGATACTGGAGTTATTATTTTAGAATGGTAATAACAATGAAGGAAGAAGTGGAAGAAGAAAGGAACTGGGAAAAGTGTGGTGAAAACATTACCTCTTCTTCAGGTTCTTCCTTTTGATTTGATCAAAAGGGCTCCTTAAGATGGATTTCTGACTAACAGAAGGCAACTAGGATGAAGTTAGAGAAGTTTAGAGAGTATTTGGGCAGAGGTTGGTCGAACCAAAACGCTTTGAAGGTGTGAATTAATGAGAATGTAGAGTGCCCTTTTATAAGCAGGGTGAGGGGCACCTTTGAAAAATCTAAACATATTATTTTATAATAAATTCATATTCGGTTTCTAATGGATCTAAAGTGTATTATTTAAAGATTATGGTGGGTATAGGTCAAAGCCCACACAACCAATAGAATTTAGACAGGTCTGGGTTAATATATTGACCTAATAATTAAGTATTAACTCTTAGTTAATTAGTTTCACTTTTACAATGTCTCGTTGTATTTTTATAATATATGGTTAATAAACATACTATATAAATCCAAGAGACCCCCAAGTGGTAAATTAATGATACACCTATAATGATATAAGTCTCGTGGACAAACCTTAGATTTTTAGGAATTTAATATCAATTAATAATATAATATTTTTTTTAAAAAAACTCTTTTATGTCCATTTTGACACTATTCAATAATTGATTTTATTTAAAATCATAACAGAATTATTACTTCGAAAAAAGTAAATTAAATCAATCCTAATATTTCATATTATCCTATAAAATTAGTTTAATTCATTAAAAGTCTAAAATTATATTTATTTGGGTATTTATAATATCAATTAGTTTAATTTATCACTATTATGGTAATTACTGCATCATCGTTGTGTCGTAAATAAAATACCTTATTTAATGTCTAAAAATTATAAATAAAATACCATTATGTAGGAAATACTTTTATATTTCTAATGAATATATATAGTCGAACATCCAACATATATAACCCTATGTAAGAAATTGTTTTCCTAAAAGATATATGCTTGTGTAATTTTTGTATTCATTTTAACTTAATTAAAATAAAGTGTCCCTATCACTTACAAGTGGCACCATGGGGTCCCCAAATTGACCCAAAGATTCTCATGGTAGAACATGTATCAACCAATAAGGTTAGGACACGTTTTAGGGTAATTTTTTATTATTATAATATTATTTTTTAACCCTTATTTACCGGATTTACCCTTTAACCATGGTAAATAAAATATTTACCGAAGTAATTATTCAAAATTTCTAAAAATAACAATTACCTATTTACACAATTTGAACATCCTGATTCCAAATATAGAATCTATTTTTTCCAAATTCAAAACACAGAAGTGGCAGAAATTAATTTAAAATTAATTCCCTATGTCAAAACAAAAAGCGTGTTTTTAAGATATAGTAACTATCAAAAGATTGATACTTGTTTATGTTCGGTTTAATTGTGAAATTATGTCCAATGACCAACATTATATTTCATGGTAAAAATATATTCTAAATATACATTAAAACCATTCAAATTCATAATTTATCACTATTAATTATTATGATAAAAAAAGTTGTTTTCAATTAAAACTTATTAATTTTCACTATTCATCAAAATATGAAAGTTATCTGAAAAGTACCAAAATTTCACCTTAGGCTAAATTCGATACTCCTAATCCAGAAATGAAGTCCATTTTGAGAGATAAAATTTCTAAAATTTAAAAAATTCGTTATTATTATTCATAACGGCTAGTTTGATTGGTTGTGGTGTGTGTTAGAACTCCATGTTGCATACAACACACGCTATTGCATTATTCAAAGAGAATCGTACCGTAGAAGCTTGGGGTGTTACATTCTTCCCTCCTTCAAATAATTTCATCCTCTAAATTTCTAGAATACTACCGCATGAAAAGACTCGGGTGGTTCTTCATCATAAGTTCCTCGGGTTCCCACGTTGCCTCTTCCATCTTATAATTTCTCCACAAGACTTTTACCAGACGAGTCGTCCGGTTTCTCAGTACTTGTTCTCTTGTATCAAGAATCCTGACGGGCTCTTCAAAATAATACAAATCGGGTTCCTGTTCTAATTCCTCATAGGTGAGTACATGGATTGGGTCAAGCATGTATTTCCTCAATAGAGATACGTGGAACACATCATGAACTTTGGAGAGACTTGGTGGCATTGCCAATCGGTATGCTACAACCCCAATTTGTTCTAGAATTTCGAAAGGTCCAATGTACCTGGGACTCAATTTAACTTTCTTACCAAAATGTATGACTCCCTTGAATGGAGATACCTTTAGGAAAACATGATCACCGACTTGAAATTCCAAATCCTTCCTTCGATTATCGGCATAGCTCTTCTGCCTACTTTGAGCTGCTTTGATGTGATTTTGGATTACCTTCACATTTTCCATCGTTTCATCCACCAGTTCTAGACCTACAAGTTTTCTTTCACCAACGTCATCCCAACAGGTTGGTGTACGACATCTCTTTCCGTATAACACTTCATATGGTGCCATCTGAATACTTGAATGGAAGCTATTGTTATAGGAAAATTCTACCAGAGGTAAATATTGATCCCACATACCCTGAAAGTCAAGTGAGCAGGATCTCAACATTTCTTTTAAGGTTTGAATAGTTTGTTCTGATTGTCCATCTGTTTGAGGGTGGTAGGCAGTGCTAAAATGAAGTTCAGTATCCAAGGCTTTCTAAAGACTATTCCAGAATCTTGAAGTAAAAAGAGGATCACGATCAGAAACAATTGATAGGGTTACTCCATGAAGTCTCACAACTTCATCAATATATAGTCTCGCTAGACGTTCCAGTGATAGATATTCTCTTATAGTAATAAAATGTGCTGACATGGCAAGACGATCAACAATGACCCATATTGCAATGTTCCTTCTAGGAGTATTTGTTATCCCCATGACAATGTCCATCGTAATATTGTCCCATTTTCACTCTGGTATGGGAAGAGGTTGCATGACTTCTCCAGGCTGTTGCCTTACAGCTTTAACTTGTTGACAAACAATACATCTTGACACAAAATCGGCAATCTCCCTCTTCATGTTGTCCCACCAAAAATGTTCCTTCAAATCTCTATATATTTTGGAGCTCACAGGGTGTATAGAGAAATTGGAACTATGAGCATCATCCAACAATTCCCTTTTTAGATCAGGTATATCGGGAACACAAATCCTCTTCCCGAATTTAAAACGTCCTTCTTCATACACAAAGTCTCTCAATCTCCCATCATTCACAGCTTTAATCTTCTTTTGAAATTCATCATCATCGGTCTGAGAACTCTTAATCCTTTCTAGTAAAGATGGTTTGTCAACCATTTGAAAAAGAATTGATGTTTCACCTTCCCTAGTTATTCCCATGTCCATCTTCACTAGATCCATGAAAATTGGATGCCTTTTAATTCTCATATTGTTAAAAACTCCATGATCTGTTCTGCTCAAAGCATATGACACCTTGTTTTCTTTCCCCAGGTGGTAATGTACCGTACAATCATAATCCTTGAGTAATTCAAGCCATCTTCTTTGCCTCATGTTGAGTTCTTTTTGTGAGAAAATATACTTCAAACTCTTGTGATCAGTATAAATCTCACATTTTTCACCATAGAGGTAGTGCCTCCATATCTTCAAAGAAAAGATCACAGCTGCTAACTCAAGATCATGAGTAGGATAGTTTTTTTCATCAATTTTCAACTATCGTGATTCATAGGGAATAACCCTATCATTCTGCATAAGGACACAACCAAGTCCTTTCTTCGATGCATCACTATAAATAACGAACCCATCATTCCCCGATGGTAGAGTCTATATAGAATAATTGACTAATATTCTCTTCAGTTCTTCAAAACATTCTTCACACTCTTTTGTACAAACAAATTTAACCCCTTTACGTGTGAGCTTCGTTAATGGGTTTTCCAATCGGGTAAAATTCTGGACGAAACGTCGATAATAACCTACCAAACCAATAAAAGTACGTACCTCAGTTATACTCGTAGGTGCTGGCCATTATTTGATTGCCTTGGTCTTATAAGGATCAACATAGATTCCATCTTTAGAGACAATATGGCCAAGAAAAGAAATCTCATGATTCCAAAATTCACACTTGCTAAACTTCCCATATAATTCATGTCTTCTCAGAGTCTTCATGATAATGCGCATGTGACTTTCATGATCCTCGTAGATTTTAGAGTATACCAAGATATCATCAATAAATACCACCACAAATTCATCGAGATATTCCTTGAAAACTCTATTCATCAGATCCGTGAATACAGAGGGTGCATTAGTCAATCCAAAGGGCATTACAGTAAACTTGTAATGCCCATACCTGGTTCGAAATGCTGTCTTCGGAATTTCATCCTTCTTTACACACAATTGATGGTATCCAGATCGAAGGTAAATCTTTGAAAAGTATTGAGCTCCATGCAGTTGGTCAAATAAATCATAAATGTGAGGTAGGGGATACTTGTTCTTTATTGTTATGGAATTAATCTTCCTATAGACGATACATAACCTCATAGACCCATCATTCTTCTTAACAAAAAGAGCCGGGGCTCCCCATGGAGAAACACTAGGGAGAATAAATCCCTTATTACTCAATTACTCTAATTGTTTACTTAGTTCAACTAATTCTAAAGTGGATAGTCTATAAGGGGTCTTCGATATTGGCCTTGATCCAGGAATTAAATCAATGGAAAACTCAACTTCTCGTTTTGTAGGATGTCCAGGTAAATCTTCCGGAAACACATCTACATATTCTTTCACAATAGGTACATCCTCTATATGAACATTCCTTTCCTCACCCACAGTAATTTCATTCTCTTCCTCCCCAAAAATTTAATTTAGTTGAGCTATTGGGGGTGGATATAGATAAGAATTAGGTGGTGAAGATTCTGCTCTAAAGATAAGGTGTTCCTTATCATCATCATCAAGAATCGTAACCTCTTTCTTCTTACAATAAATCTCCGCATCATAGTCTGAAATCCAATACATACCAAGGATTATATAAAACTCAATCATAGGTATGACGATGATATCAGTAGATAAAGAACATTTATGTGCTCTAATGGGGACTGATTCACAAAACTTTGTTGCAATGATACTTCCCTTAGAAGTTTTAACTGACAACTCCCTTGTTAAGTCAAATTGGTAATATCTAATTTTCTTACAAAATGAGAAGATATGAAACAATGTGATGATCCAGAATCAAATGATGCATTTTCTAAACTTGAGGAAACCATTAAATTACCTACCACCACGTCTTTCGGAGCTTCTACCTCAGCAGTAGTGATAGCATAAGCTTGGCCTTGATCTCTTGGACTTTTTTGAGGTAAGTTCTCCTGACACTTAGGATATTCATTTGCATAATGCCCCATCTCCCTACAATTGTAGCACTAAACATTGGTAGCTTCCTTCTTTCCCTTGCAATCACGAGCTTGGTGGCCCTTTTCACCACACTTGTAACAGACTATCGTTGCCTTCAAGAAAGTACTGGGGTGTTTCTTACCACATTTACCACTGGATGGATATTTAACCTTTCCCTTCTTACCCTTATTTCCATTCCCAGATTTATCAGCAGATCTCTTCATCTATTTATTTGCTTTAAAGTTATAAGACTTAGAGAATTCCTTTTCTGTTTTGATAGCACATGAGACAATGTCTTTGTACGACGAGATGGATTGTGAGACTAATGCTCGATGGAGAAATGGTTTTAACACATCAAAGAAATGATCAATCTTACTTCTTGGTTTACATATATAATCTCCAGCATACCTTGCTAACCTTGTAAAGCTAGCCTCATACTTTGCACCATTCTCATACTCCTATTGTTTCAGACTCAGAAATTGCCTTTCCATATCTGCTCGACGGTCACGAGGAAAGTATTTTTCTAAAAACAGATCTTTGAACTCCCTCCATTCCATATTTGATACTTCATCATCTTCCTTCGTGTTTTGAATCAATGACCACCATTGATCAGCATCTCCAGTGAGGCAGTAAACTTCCATGATAACTTTTTCACTTTCACTACTCCCCAAAGCCTGAAATATTTTCTCTAGGGAATTTATCCATTGATCAGCTACTATGGGATTTGTAATCCCATTGAACGTTGGTGGTTGTTTCCTCATTAATCGATCTAACATTGATCCTCCACGATGCGGTTCAGGGTGCTCCATACGGGTAAGGTTATTATTCATAACCTGAGTGAGTTGTCCCAGTATGGTGATTAGTTGATCGGCACCAGTTGCATCACCAGCTCCACTATAATTATCTTGAGCAGGAGGGAAATCCCTACATGGAGTGCGTGCATTGATACAATTTCCATTTCATCCACTAGGCTCCATTTCTAAACAATTTCATAAACTAGATCAGTTTATGAATCAAAATACATAATTCCATACTTATAAAACACTTAACATAAATTGAACTATTTATGGATATAATCCATAATCATAAAAATGTTTTCTTTAAGGAAGTATATACTCATAAACCTTTCATAATGATTTGTAATGAAAATGAGAGTTATACTAAGCATATCCCCCGGGAGTTTCGTAACTAAGAGTGCATCAAGGTCCGTTGTCGTGCACTAGTTCCCGTTCGAGTCTAGCTCAAAGAGGTGTTTTCGGGTTTTACCCCTAGGTACATCTGTGCCAGAGCCGGCTCTACCTGCTCGTATCCAGACATGGATTTATTTCTCGGAAAACTCACAAAATCTCTACAATACCAAAATTATAGGAAGTTCTCCTATACTAATCCTCAAAGTCCATCTTAGGTCTATATTCTCTAATTAAAGTTTATCTAAATCTTGCTTCCATGTTTTGTACTAAACTTCCTCTGATACCAACTTTAACACCCTGACCCCAGTTACCCAGAGTCGGTGCATTATTACATAACATTGGCATGATGACAAGAAAGATCAAATCTCAAATGACCGATGGGTTTATTAGCCTTGGAAACACTAGATATATTCAAAAGTATTAAATTACATCATAAAAATAAAAACTACAACAACATATTTTCTCCATAATCCACACTATTATCCCCTCATAATATCCCTGTAGGTCATTCATAATTTACATCTTCACATCCTGGGAAAAATAAAACATATAAAGGGGGTGAGCTCAAATGCCCAGTAAGGATAACAATATAGTGGACACTTTCATAAATAATAATAAACATATAAGGCAATGTATAGATAATACAAAAGCCTTTTAAACTTGAACTTCAACATAGTATGGAAAAAAATAAAATGAAACAATTCCATTTACTTATTCACATGGATATTATACTAATCGAATAATCACATTCCATATCAATAACCACTTTCATAACGATAGAATTCATAATGCAAGACTATCATAACCACATAGCCAAGGCCTCATGCCAAGACTACAAATAAGATTTTGACAAGGCCTTATGCCAAGACACTATTTTGTCTCATGAGACCTACCGATGCATCTAGGAGCTATAGCGGGCTCCACCTGTCACATATTAAGTCCAATTCATTCCCATATGAAAAGGTTTAAACATAGCATAAACATTCGTATTAAAAATAGCATACGAAATGTCAATACTTTCAACATAAACCATGAATGGTATAAAAATATCACATCCACAGTCAAACATATCACAAAACCTTCAATACAATATAAATGTTTTGTATCATAATAAATCAACTTCAAATAAGCGTAAAATCAATCAAAGGATGTTGACATAGATGAAATCAAAACTCTTTTTAGAGAAATATCTCTTTCTATTTTGAAATCATTTAAGAGTCATATATTTATAAAATAAAACAGTTTCTTTGAAAATATTCTTATAAGCTTGTAAGGGAAGCTTCGATGATTTTATAACGGTGGAAAATAGCAGCACCCACCGTATAAGTTAAAAAAAACATTCTTACCTTAATTCTGTCGAAAAGGTCAAAAAGCACCTTGTTTGGAAAGAGACGGAAATATTCCTTTATAAACCTCTTATAAAAATTGAAACAAGGGTATAAATTACTTTAGCCCATATTCTAGTAAATAGTAAAAATGTTTTGAAATACATTTTTAAGAAACATTGATGTGGATGATAAAGATATCCCAGTAGATTATTACGTATAAACAACCTCGGATAATGAAGAGATTACAAAATAAACCCTTACATTGTACTTTTCCTTGGTTGGGGTAGGTTAACCTCCTATATAATGGTGAAATAATTGTTATTAAATTATAAAAGAATCATATACATTAATATTATATCATATATGATCTTTTAACATTGATTTGTTAATAATATCTTAGTATTATCGTTGTTCCGGGTGTTAACTTACTCGTTTTCTTTTATATGTTTTGCTACGTAAGCCGTGTTTTTCATGGATAAGTTGTATCTTAATCATATACAGAATGATATCAAATCCTTAGATACAATTATTAATCATCAAATGATAATTATACTTGAATGGATACGATGGAAAATTATTCCTATCGCGTTCGTGGAGACGGTAGTTCGTACGTACGCACGATCGACAATATCATTATTTTGATATTAAAATGATATATAATTGGATGGTATATCATATATAAAGAATAATTATAATTTTATATTTATTATTTACATGAGTTACAAATCATTATTATACCCATCCAAATAATAATTTACTGAATAACAATTACACCACGACATGGAGACGGTAAGTCGTACGTATGCACGTATGGTGACAAGTTATTAAAAGGATGGATAGAATACTGAATATGGTTATACAATATTTATAATAACATCACAGTATATATAATATACTAGAGTTATTATTTTATAATGGTAATAACAAAGAAGGAAGAAGTGGAAGAAGAAAGGAACTTAGAAAAGGGTGGTGAAAACATTACCTCTTCTTCGGGTTCTTCCTTTTGATTTGATCAAAAGGGCTCCTTAAGTTGGCTTTCTGACTAAAGTAAGGACTCTAGGATTAAGTGAGGGAATTTTAGAGAGTATATGGGAAGAGTTTGGCCGAAAAAAAGGCTTTCAAGGTGTGAGTTAATGAGAAGGGAGAGTGCCCTTTTATAAGAGGGGTGAGGGGCACCTTTGGAAAAGCGAGAAATATTATTTTATAATAAATTCATATTCGGTTTATAATGGCTCAAAAGTAGATTATTTAAAGTTTAAGGTGGTTATAGGTCGAAAACCACTTAACCAATAGAATTTAGACAGGTTTGGGTTACTATATTAACCTTATAATTATGTATTAACTCTTAGTTAATTAGTTTCACTTTTACAATGTCTCTTTGTATTTTTATATTATATGGTTAATAAAAGTACTATATACATCCAAGAGACCCCAGAGTGGTACATCAATAATACACCTATCATGATATATGTCGCTTGGACGAACCTTATATTTTTAGTAATTTAATATCAATTAATAATATAATATTTGATTTAAAGAACTCTTTTATGTCAATTTTGACACTATTCAATAATTGATTTTTTTGAAAATCATAACAGAATGATTACTTCGAAAAAAGTTCATTAAATCAATAATAATATTTCATAGTATCCTATAAAATTAGTTTAATTCATTAAAAGTCTCAAATTATATTTATTTGGGTATTTATAATATCAATTATTTAAATTTTTCACTATTATGGTAATTACTGCATAATCATTGTGTCATAAATTAAATAACTTATTTAATGTCTAAAAATTATAAACAAAATAACATTATGTAGGAACTCTTCTTTGATTTCTAATGAATATTTATAGTCGAAAATAAAACATATATAACCCTATGTAAAAATTGTTTTTCTAAATGATATATGCTTGTGTCATTTTTGTATTCATTTTAACTTAATTAAAATAAATTGTCCCTATCACTTACAAGTGGCACCATGGGGTCCCAAAATTGACCCAAAGATGCCCATGGTAGAACATGTATCAACCAATAAGTTTAGGACACGGTTTAGGGTAATTATGTATTATTATAATATTATTGTTTAACCCATATTTACCGGATTTACCCTTTAACCATGGTAAATAAAATATTTACCGAATTAATTATTCAAAATGTCTAAAAATAATAGTTACCTATTTACAAAATTTTAACATCCTGATTCCAAATATGGAATCCATTTTTTCCAAATTCAGAACACAGAAGTGGCAGAAATTAATTTAAAATTAATTCCCGCTGTCAAAACAAAAAGCGTGTTTTTAAGATATAATAACTATCAAAAGATTGATACTTGTTTATGTTCGGTTTAATTGTGAATTTATGTCCAATGACTAAAATTATATTAAATGGTAAAAATATATTCTAAATATACTTTAAAAACACCCAAATTCATAATTTATCACTATTAATTATTTTGATTAAAAAAGTTTTTTTAAATTAAAACTTAGTAATTTTCACTATTCATCAAAATATGAAAGTTATCTGAAAAGTACCGAAATTTTACCTTAGGCTGAATTTGATACCCCGAATCCAAAAATGAAGTCCATTTTGAGAAATAAAATTTCTAAAATTTTAAGAATTTGGTATTACTATTCATAACGGCTAGTTTGATCGGTTGTGGTGTGTGTTAGAACTCGATGTTGCGTACAACACATGCTATTGCATTATTCAAAGAGAAGTGTACCGTAGAATCTTGGGGTGTTACACTCTTATAATACTGTAGTTGATTATTCAACTTAATTGAAATGCAAAAAATATAATCCTTCAGAAGTTAAGAAACTCATTTTATCATAAGATAAATAAGAATTAAATAGTGTTGTTAAAATGGATATATATTTAACTATTTTGAATAAATAAAATAAATAAAATATATTATTTTATATAATAAAATAAATATTAAATATAATATAATTATTTAAAAATTATCTTAAAAATTTACAAAAAATATCAACTAAATTAGAATCAAAATCTATTTTTTATTAATTATGCTGATTGGAATTCAGTTGATTAAAAATTTAATGATAAAAAATTAGAAAATTAGAGTATGATTATTAAATATAAATCCAATGTTTAATTTTTAAATAATATTTTTATTTCATTACAATTAGCAACAATAATTTTGGTAAAATATATAAACAAATAATACACTCTTGATCCTCAAATCGAATTGGTTATAATTATAATAAACATTACCTTCAATAAATCTATTTTACATCTAAGGGTGAACCTAATTTTACTAAATTTATAAGGATATGTCACTAGGGTAAGTACATTCATTTCATAAATGCTTATCCTTTTGGTTTCCAGAAATATTTTATATATAAGAACTAAATATTGTACAATATAAAGGACTTGGGAATATGTGGGTTCCTAAAATTTTACTTTGTAATGTAATTGGACCTAAACATTTTTGGTTACCAAGATCTTAATTATATATTTTATAAGAATATAATTTGATTCCCATCAATTTAAATAAATGGTACATGGACAGTGGTTGTTCATGAAATATTGCAAGATACAAGTCCAACTTATGGAATACAAATAAATTAAATAGTGGGTGAGTCATATTTAGAGATAATCCACATTATAAAATCATCAGAATCAAGGATATTTTTTCACTGAAAACATTAATTAGAAATTTTTATTAATATTTGGGACTTAATCACCACCATATCAGCATAATAATGTTAAGTGATGAGGTATATCTTGTGAATTTTATGAGTAACTAATGTACTAATAAAAATATAGCAAGTACTTTTGTTTTATCTGTTTATGGGAAGTAAAATATTGACACACATTTCCTAAAATATTTAAGTCATTGAAATTTTTTTGTTGAAGTGAAACTGAAGACTTATCTTGGTTGTGGAATCATAGATTAAGACACTGTAACTTTTAGAATTTAACTAAACTTTTTAGTTCATGACATTTTTGGGATCTACTAGAACTTATGTTTAATTCCACCATAGCATGTAATCCTTATAAATATTGTGCGAAACATAATAAAATGAATAAATATAAAAGTGAAGTCCCAAATACCAAATCTTTATAGTTAGTTTACATGGATTTATTTTGTCCTACAGAAACTGGATGTATTGGAGGAAAATACTATGTAAACATCCTATTTGATTGTTACACTAGATTTAATTTGGTGTATTTTTTCAATTAGACTAAAACATATTTTTTTATTTCCAAAAACATTTAGGGAAATTGTGAAACCATGGGACACAAACCGCACAAGAACACAACTGACACAATCCAATATCAAAGATCACAAAAACAAACAACAATAACATACAAGCACAACCACTAATAATCATAATAACCATACTTGTCACCACACCTGACACATGATTCCTCCTCCACAGTGGACGATTCCCATTCCTAAGATGACATATATCGCCTCTAGAGATTATCGCCTTGGACCCAGCTCCTCATTTGATCCAGAGAGATTTACCCCTGACACGATTGCCTGGATGTGCTGTCTTTTTTGAAAGCAAGGATCACCCCACGATCTCGTTTAGAATAAGCTCTCGTAATCGCCGGGCGCAGTAGAGAAGAATTATCCTTCCTTGATTTTCTTCTTGGGATATCTGACAACATTCCAACATCCTCATTCATCCTCTTTTTCCCACCTTGAACTATATCACTAAAGGATAGGTTGACCAATTCACTTATATTTTCTTTATCACCCACAAAGATATACCCCCTCTTGTCAAAATGAATCTCTGACACAGGTTCCTTGAACCCCTTGTCCTTGCCCCTCGTTAGGTCTAGTGTGTTGCATTCAATCACCAAAAGACACCTAACTGTAGCTCTATTGTATTTATGATATTGCTTCCCCTCACCCACTACCACCATCCTAATATCCTCTTCTTTGTCTTGAAAATTTCAAAAGTCTCGGCTAGAAAGCTCCTCCACCGGAAAAGATATCTCATCGTGACCCCACCCTTCATACATTTGATTCTCTTGGTAGCCATCATCCACACCTCTAGATTACACATGATCAGTGATCAAACCTACTCATGAGAGACCATAGAACCTGTTTCTCGGCTGAAGTAGTGTCCTTACCGGTAGAGCATGACCTCCATCTTCTCGGTTCCTGACTGAGTTGGCCACCTCCATGTCAGTCACAACCCCTTCGCCTTCAGCCAGCTGAACACTCTCCTCCGCTGTTCCGTTCCTATGAAGTTCTTTGTGACTCTCCTCCTGATTAGTATTGGACTCCTTCCATGAACACTGCCTAGCAGGCCCCTCCAAGTCCTGCCTCAGCCTTCTAAACGCATCGAACACCGTTCGGTTGGGAACCAACACTTCCATCGCCACAGGACCAAGAGCACAAACATCAGACTCCTTGTGAACTCCCTCTGAGACATCGTGCTCCAACAGACGCAGTGGATGAACCCCGCCACAACTATCGGAACCATGATCCCTATGAGCTCAAACAGACCCCCCCCCCCCAAAACTGCAGGTGCTTTACCTTTTGAACTTTACTCCCTCCTTGCCAAGACCTGGTAACCCCCACAATGAATCTCCCATTAGTTTGAAGGTATCCTTCAGCAAACCCCCAACGAGTGACCCAGACAGTTTCATGATGTACAAAATTCAGTCCAATTTTCATAAATGACCCTTTGCTTCCATCCATACTCTTCTCCAATGGTAATCCAAACGAAATAAAAAGAAATTTGGGAAGAATCAATTACAACACAGACCCAAGGATTAACCGGATGGCACACTACCTCCATTCAGATATCCACACATATGAACCTCTCGAAGAGGTTACCCAATATTATGATAATAGATGGATTTTAAAAAGGTAATGGTAGGTTGGGAAAGCTTAGCCAAACCACCACCGATGGATGATCACAATCAATATGAAAGTTGAATGACCAGTGCAGGAGGAAGAATCAAATCCCATTACAGCTACGAGGGGCCGAAAACCAGGCTTTGATAATGTCCTCCTCTGATTCAAACTGGATCATGATGTGGTGGATGTCCATTAAACGAACTACCGCCCTTTCTTGGGGATACCAAGAGGAAAACATGAATATGTAAAAGGTGTCAACAGAAAGTCTCCTCTATTTGAAGTGGGTAATCAGGGTGAGTTTTAGAAGCGCCAAGGACTTCGTGAACTCATAAGTCGAAATATGTAATAGTGTTTTACTTAAATATTTTCTTAATAAAACTTCTTATTATTTGGGGACCAAGAGAAATCCAAGACATTATTACTTTAGAGTTTTTAGGAATAATGTATGCATAATAAATAGAAATGAGAAATTATATAAATTCAATCCCAAACAAATGATGGATATATAATAGAATATTCAACAACAAATAAGGCTTAAGGAATTTTTAATAAAAGAACTGATGTTATGAAGAAATAGTCCATGTAAATTATGATAAATTCGACCCTTTTATTTTTGAAACACTATCATAAATTTATAATTCTAATAATGTTTTCAAAAATAATTATATTAATTTACTAAAAGATAATTTTCCAATATCAATTATAAATCATCCAGAAGTATGACAATAAAAATTTCAATATCCAAAAATCATTTACAAAAAGCATGTATAATAAATATTTGAGAATCCTCATAATCCTTTACCAAAAAATCTATCAATATTAATGAATCATATTTTAGAATATATTATTTGTGATCTAAGTAAAACCTTTAAAACAAGAAGTGTCCTTATATATCATTGTGATCATCATGAATTCCTATAAAATTTTAAACTTAAAATTTTATATAGTTATTTAGGTGATGAAAGCTGGATAAGGCCACAAAAGAAGTGCCAAATAAATTTGAATGGAACAATGTTTGGAGCCTTTCTAAACGACTTATATATCTATTGGTAATTGGAGTAAAATAGATTAAAAAATGTAATTAAAATGGAATTATTATTATAAATAATGAAAGTGTTGTTCCTAATTAATATTTTCAAGATGTAGACATATATTATGGGGAACAATTTTAACTAGTTGTTAGAATTGGATCTATTATAATCTTATTGGACTTTGGAGATCATACATATTTTACCTTTTTTTAAATGGATGTGAAATGTGAATTCATTAATTTTTATGTTCAAGAATAATTTTATGTTGAACAACTACCTTGTTTTGAAGATACAAAAAGTTTTGATGATGTAATTAATATTATTAAAGCACTCTATAGACATTAAAACCCCCCCCAGAGATTGGTATGTCATACTTACCAGATATTTATTTAAAAATTATTTTTTAAGGGAAATGTGGATCCAAGACATTTCAAAAAGATATTTAAAAAAACCCTTGTTTTTCAAATTTATGTATATGAAATTATTTTCGGTTCATACCAAAAATATATTTTTGATAGTGTTTCTGAAATTATTAAAACAGTTATTGAAATGAACATGATGGGATATCTTAAATTTTTCCATGGTAATTAGATTTCTCAAAAATATGATAGAAATATTTCAACTCAATATAACTATATTAATGGTTTACTAAAAGGTTTCAGTTTTGAAAATTCATCACACATAAGTACTTCGGTAGAAGCTTACATCCATCATGATCATGATGAAACCAGTATGTTGGTAGATCAATTTTTTTTAAAGTGTGATCATACTTTTATTATATATTACTCATGGTCAACCATACGTTATATTTTTATTATGTTTATATTTGATATTTTAATATAACACAAATTAATGTCTTTTGAGTGTATAAAACCAATATTTCTATACTTTAAAGGTTATTTGGAACATGTATTAATTTATTCTTACATAAATTATTTTTTTCTAAAATGATACTTAGATACTGACTTTGGAGGTTATATGTTAGATAGAAAATAAAAATCCGGAATAGGAAATTTATTAAGAGATGATTTTTTTCTCAGTATAGAAAGAATTAACATTCTATAGCACATTTCACCACTAAAGAAAAAAAATTTATAGATAAAATTTATTGCTCTAATGTGTTGTAGATGAAAAACACACTCAGAGATTTTGGTTTGGGTTTTTCAGAAAATTCAATTATTTTTTACAATAATAGATTTATATCCATATATAGAAGCCCAATATATCACTCAAGATAAAAACAAAAAGATAAAATATTCTATTTACTTTTGGATAAGACACAAAAATAGAAATTATTAACAACTTTATTAGAATTAAAAATTATGTTCAATATATTTTTACAAAGCCTTTCACTTATAATATATTTGAATATATTGAACAAAAGTTTGAATTAATGGGGAAGCCTTAGTGAGTATCTCCTTCTCTCCGATGGATCCAGGAAAACCACTAAATATAAAGTGCTCTAGAGATGGAATAATCATGGTTGATCCTGACTCTGATGTTATTAAACCAAGAATCTAAGTCTTCAAATTCTCTGTTCTTGGCCGCATATCACATGAATGAGGTGAAAAATCTCAGTCCTTCTCTAATCTTAAACAACATATCTCACAATTCTGGAAGATCCTCAACTGGAGTTTGATTCCTCTTATAAATGAGTACATTCATGTATTATTGTAGAGACAGAAAGAGTTGAAAACGATATGGCGACTTGGTACCATCAATCCAAAACTGGGGGTATTTCGTCTCTTGGAATGGGATGTGAATTTTAACCCATATACACAGAAGCAATCCCTAGTGAACGATTGGGAAAGAATTCATGTCCTACCATGGATCTAATAGGATCATAAATTCATCATTAACCTTACCTATGGAATCGGTACACCTTTGAGAATTGATCAATGCATGATTAATGGTGATCTTGGGCTCTATCCCAGGGTTCTCATAGAGATTGATATAGAAACCTCACCTCCTGAATGCATATCCCAGGATGTCAATGAACAACTCATTAAGGTCAATTTTGAGTTCAAGAATGTTCCTAAATATTTTGAGCATTGCAGGATGGTTGGAAATAGCATTGATAAGTGTCGTGTTGTTTAGAAAATTTTCCTCCCACCATCATCCATGGTATCAGGGAATGAAGTCCCTCAAAGGAAAGCCGGTCTCACAAAGCAGTATGTGAAAAAGAATGACAGGGTTGTCTAATCTGATATAGCATGTGAGCAGCCAACCAGTGCTAGAAAATCCTGGATAGGTGTTGCTGGAGAAGAAGAAGAACATGATTCTCTCAATGAAATTATTAAACTTGATGCCTCATTGGATGGTAGTAATGAGGGGTCAGTTGAACAACAAAAGTTTTCAGTGGAAATTTATTCTCTTGAACTCAATACAAAATATGAAGTTCTAACCCTAGATTTAATCACTGTAAAGGTGTTTGAGGAACTTTATATTGAATGTCCTGGCTCTGATATCATTATTTTTCTTCCCAGCAGGCTCAAGGAGATACAAAGTCACATAATAAATCTAAAAATTCAGATGTTGATACCCACTTAGAGGCAGAAGTTGTTCAAAAGAAGGATTTCTATGCTCATGTCAGCATTGAATCCAACCCTGAAAAAACACTTTTAGATACTGCTTCAAAGACTATGGATCTAAGGAGATCTGAAATACACATGATAATAGAGTTGAAGGAAAAAGGGGGAACAACCCCCCAGAAAAAAAATTAAAATGAGGATCTTATATTGGAGCTGTTAGGGGCTAGCCAACCCTGACACATCAAGTTCCCTCAGGATGCTAGTGAATAGGTACAGTCCTGATATTATTGGGATCTCTGAACTCAAAACATGGATCGTAGGGTATGGATCCCCTCTTGAAAGTAGTGGCTACTCCCTATTCACCTCTTTTTATGATTTCGAGAGAGAAAGATTATGGTTTCTTGTACATAATTGAGTGGTTATCCCCACTATTGTTTCTGTCGATCAATAGGTAATCACCTGCATGTTCTCTAAGTCTGGGCGGATCATTTTTTGCTCAATGGTCTGTGCCTCCAACAATTATACCATTAGAAGACTTCTCTAGGGTAAAATTAAGAATCTGTCCATTAATATTTCTGATTCATGGATTATAATGGGGGATTTTAATGATAAACTCAATGCTGATGAAAAGATGATGCCTAATTTTAGTAGTATTTCCATCAGGGAATTCAAAACCTGTGTAGATGAATCCATTCTGCACAAGATAAACCTACTTAGGACTAAGTACACCTAGTATAGAAAGCACATAAATAACATGAGGTCCACCATGATTTATCAATCCTTTGTAAATAAATATATGTTTGAGAGCTAGAAATCCATATCATGTGTCATGCTTGCAAGGAATAACTGAGGCCATCATTCAATCATTACCATCATTATTGAGAAAGAGGAGAGGCAACCTCTACATTTCAGGTTCAGTAATGGATGTACTAGTCTCTCATATTGCTCTAATATTGTTAAAGATACTTGGGTTGCTAGTAAGAATTCTTTCAATCCTTTAGATTGTGTGTTCATGCTTAGGGCTCTCATGATTAGGCTGAAGTAGTGGAGTAAAACAGGTTCAATCTCATTGATCAGGAAATTAAATCCTTTAAAAACACACTAAATGAGATTCAGAAATCTAAGACTATAAGTAACTTCACTTGTGATGATGAGTGGGAAGATACTGTTGCCTTAGAACTTAACATGCTTATTTTCCTAAGTGATAATATTAATATATACCTTTTTATTGTGAAGTGGCTCACAGATGGAGACATGAATACTAAATTCTTTAATGGTCTTCAGTGAGCCAAAAAATCCAACATGCCTCTCTCTCTTTTTAAGAGTGGAGATATAATTCTTGATGACAGGCACAGTCTCTCAAATCATATTTTTTATTTTTACATAGAACCGTTTAACGGCCCGATCATATATGAGAATGTAGAGGGAGGAATCATCCCAAAGTTGGCCACTAAAGCTGAAAACACTTCCCTCATCTCATTTTCTATTGATATAGAAATCAGGGAAGCGGTTCTTGGGCCGAATAAGGGAAGCTCACCGGGACAAGATGGTTTCACCAACCACTTCTTCAAACATTACTAGGATGCCATACAAGGTGATGTTTGTATATTGGTTAAGAATTTTTTTCCCTGAAAGTTCTCTATCTCTTGGATTTAATGTTCAATTCATAGCCTTAATCCCTAATGTGGAAAATTCAAGTGATATGGGCCAATTTCAGCAGGTGGATTTGATCAATACTCTTCAGAAGATTCTTACCAAAATTATTACTAGTCGTCTAGACCATATGTCTGCAAGAATTATTTCTTAGAATCAGTTTGGTTATGTTATTGGTAAGAAAATCCAGGATTGTCTTCTGACTACCTCTGAATGCATTAATGTTCTTCAAAATACTATAATGGGAGGTAATATTTCTCTCAATCATGATATCAGGAAGGCATTTGATACCACTGATTGGGGATTTATTGGTTGTATTTCACTTGAATTTGGATTTAGTATGATATTTATTCATTGGATTCATAATCTGATCAGCTCATCTCACATCTCCATTCTAGTCAATGGCTCACCAGAAGGCTACAACGATTTTTCCAGTGGAGTGTGGCAAGGAGATCATCTTTTAGCTGTTATTTGTGCGCTTGTCGAAGATTATCTTATTCTAATGATCACTCACAAAGTCAATAATGGTGAAATCAAAACAATTCGTGTAGCTAGAGGGGTATCTTCCCCCTCTCACCTTCTTTTTACTGATGATATCATTATTTTAACTCATGGAGATAGGAAAAATATTCAAAATATCAAGAGTACCCTTATCCATTATGAAAAGGCCTCTGGATAGGATGTAAAATGAAGCAAGTCTTTTATTTTCATTGGGAAAAATATCTCATCCTCCCGGAAGAACAGAATGATTCATGATCATGGAATCTGAGAAGGGTCCTGCCCATTTACATACCTCGGAGTCCTCATGTTTCTTGGAAGGCCTCGATACTCTTACTTTGTTGATGTGGTGAGACAAGTTAGAATAAAAATATCCACCTAGGAGGAAAAGTCACTCTCAATGGCCGGAAGACTCAGTTTAGTTAAGCATATGATTGTCTCTGAACTTGTTTACTCCTTCATGGTGTACTCTTGGCATACCTCCACCATCAGGTATATTAATTCTCTTATGAGATACATTGTGTAGAGTGGTAGTATTTTGGAACGTAAATTTGTAATAGCCCCTTGGAAGAAATGCTTCTTACCTTATGCACTGGGAGGGTTTGGCATAAAAACATTGAGCTCTTTAATTAGTCTCTTCATGCACTATTTATATGGAGGCTCACTAATGATAAATCTCAGTCCCTAGATTTTATCAGAAACAAACTCCTCAGTAGACTGATTGAAGGGAAGAAGGCTTATATACATTCCTCAGTGTGGCCATGACTCAAAAAGGTTTTCCCGAAAATAGAATTTATCCCTTAATGGTTGGTCACTTCTAATTCTAATTTGAATTTCTGGAAAACCAACTAAATAGGTGCACCTCTAATTGACTATTTTAATACTAATGATATGAATATAGATTACAATTATTCAATCAAGGAGCATCTCGAGCAACCCAATACCCTTTCGACTCACATTTCCCTCAACGTTTCTACAAATGACTTTCTTGACATAGATGATATTCTGATTTGGGAACCAAGTACGAATGGAACTCTCGACTCCAAACGAGTTTACACACATCTCCTACAAGACAGCAGTACTAGAGTAAAACAATTTAACCAAAAATTGCTTCAGCCTTCCATATTCACACTCCTATGGTGACTCTACTAGAAAACAATTCTGGTGGACTATAATTTGCAAAAGGCTGGTATTTCTTTGTGCTCTAGGTGCCCGTTATGTCATCAAAACTGAGATGATCTAAATCATCTGTTCCTATCCTGAAAAACCGCTTCCTCAATTTGGAATGTGGTCTTTGAACTTTTTGAAATGTCTCCTCCACCAGTCCCCAGGATAGTAGACCTACTGCTATACATTTTGGAAATTTGGGTGTCAAAACATGTTCAATTTCATCTCATTGTGGCATGTGCGGAATTTATTCATGTCATTAGAAGATTAGAATAAATATTAGACATGAAAACAAAAGTTTTATGTACAATTTGTCTCTAGATGAGATTCTAGAAGTGATTCAAATTTCCAATAACATACATGATGAACACTAAAACAACTCAGCCATGGACTTTGCAGTTCTGCAGAAGCAAAAACTGCATGGTAAGTACCCAATCCCCTGGGTACTATTGAAGTTTTCTAGACTCCAAATTTTGTGGGATGGATAAAATGCAATTTGGATTGTGCGTCAAAAGGAAATCCCAGATCTGATGGATATGGAATTGCTTTCAGAGATCACAATGGTGACTTTTTAGAAGTAATTCACAGCTCATGTGGACAAGCCATTGCTCTTGAAGCTGAAATAATGGATCTCATTAAAGGAATTGAGGTCACCGAACAATGAACTTGGAATAATATCTGGTTTGAAAGTGACTCATCAATAATTGTGCAGGTAGTAAGAATTGGACATAACTATCATGCATGGAATCTTAAATCAAAATGGATAAGGTGGATTGGTATTCTGGTTTCAATGAATTATATTATAACACATGTATTTCAGGAAGTCAACTGACTTGCTGACTACATTGCGAATATTGTAACCACTGAAGAAACCAGTGCTCACATCCCTAGCCTCACAGACGACATGCTCACAATTCTTCAACGAGATAAACATAAATTTCCTAACTTTTTCCTCTTGTAATTCTATTTTCTCATTTAGTAAATCTTGAATGCTTGTTATTTTTAAAAAAATATAAATATCATCCATTATTTTTTAAAATATAACATTAAGGAGGTTTAATATTTTCAAGTATATATTTTACTATTCCATTTTTTTTATTATGTAACATAAGTAGAGATATTCAATATTCCTAATTTTTTTTAATTAATTTTTAAATTAGGAGTTTTTATTTCTTATCAAAAGGTACTTTTATTCATCTCTCATTCAAATAAATATTAAATTTAATTCCCAAATAAATCTATAAAACATATTTTTTTCATTTTTATACAAGTCTTTGAGAGAAACTCATACATCTATGGATAAAAAGGATACAATCTTAGATAAAAGAAATAATAAATTAAAATATATGGACGATAATATCAAGGATTTTATGAATTTATTTTTTCTTATATATTTGATTTTCAATGATAAAATGTTCCTTATTAGAAGTATCTTCATTAAAGTTTATCAAAAGAAACTCAGAAGATCATATGATATGTTTAAATATTTTATTGATAAAATAATAAAAGAATCAGATATTTATGAAGTAATCTCTATGGTATTTGGTGAATATGGTGAAGTAAAATATTTGATAATGTAGAATCATGTCTATTATTATATATAGATTCTTCAAAAGTTAATAAAGACTAGTGGAGCAAGTGAATCTCAAAATTAAATCACTTTATAATAAGTTTTTTTAGATAGGAAAGCATGGTAAAAATTGAAATGATGTATAAAATTTCATTCCAATCCACCATGCTAAAAGGAATTTTCTTGAAGATATGAAGTGATATTAAATTTATAAAAAAATACAAAAATAATGATCAGAAAATTCTAATAAAGAATTAAAATTAAAATTTATGATATTATTATTTCTTATTTATTTCTTTTTGAATATCAAAATGGGGGATAAAATTAATTAAGTATTTGTTGTATACATATCATATTATTCTATTTTATTTTTTGGAATGATAATTTTCAAAGGAGGTTTATGTGTTTTTTTTTCATTTTTATTTGGACGAAGTTAATTTTTTTTCAAAATAATGGTGGAGAAATTCTCTATCATAAATATTTCATAAAGATTTATTTTAAATTCTACTTATAATTTAAAATTTTATTCATTTATTTTTTTTATATAAAATGGTAATATTTTTTATTCAAGGACTTTTGTAATGTCCTAAATCCAACAAACTGGAGCCAATGGTCATTTTACTTCATTGAAAAAATATACAAGAGATCACATCTCAATGGGTAAAGTAATTTTGTTGTATTAGGAGACTTGATACGTACATGATTATCATATATCATATTAAAAAAATGAAATATAACATAATATTTTAGTGATAAATACATAATTTATTCTAGTATATCCTTAAATAAATCCATAAATCAATTTTTTGTAAATTGGTGAAATGGAAACATAATAAATGGCGAGCTAAAATTCTCATATAGGTAAATAATAATAAATAAGATATCACAGGAAAAATAAATCATAAATAAAATTACATAGATAAATAATAAAAAATAATTACATATAATTAATATCCTAATTGGGGAATAAATCAATGGATGACATAACAACATAAATAATCTAGTGGATAAAAAACCATGTTTTAAAACTGTAGGATACATAATTCCATACACCATAATCTTACTAAAAAGCATTCATTCCAAGATAGCATACATATATAGGTAAGGAATATTCCAAATACCAAAACAACTTTGTCTCATGAGACCTACAGATTCATCATGGGGACATAAGAGGACCCACCCATCACTTACTATGTCTAATTAATTATTCATATGAGTGAAATGAATAATAATTAAACATATAATAAGCATAAAAATTCATATTGAAAAACTAGAGTATGAAATATTAATATTTTCCCCAATCGAAAAATAAAACAATGTGAACATAATCCATCTATAGAATTAATGGGGATAATATCTATAACCAACTTACCCAAGGCACCATCCATACCAGAACACTACACAATCAAGGATTATCTCCAATCCCCCTAGGATGACCAAAAGAATAAAGGGAACCAACCATAACTTTTAGGGATGGTTTAACCCTGAAGTTCTAAAAGTAAGCTTATAAACATGGAATAATGAAAATGTGAGAAATATAAACACCAACCAAAAACATATTCAATAGATAGATATTTAATATAGAATTATAAAGATACTCCAAAATAACAATGAAAAGAAAATAGAAGTCCAAAGAGGCTGATGAAACACTTGACCCAACTAGTTCAGTGGAACCCATGGTCTGATAACAAACTCTAAATGACACTCAAGTTACCAACTCAATCAGAACATCCAACCAATTTTCACAAGGAATATGACCCCGTAACGAACTTGGAATCTATGACATGAAGAAACCTTTATAGGAGATAAAGACAATATACCCACCAACATGAGTATGGGGGGTGTGAGTTGAATCCATTATGATACCACCATGATTCTATTTAATTTTTTATAAAATAAACTAGTTATGATAGTTTGAAAACAATACATAGAAAAATTGGGTTTCTTTTTATTTTTTTCCAAAACATGTGGTAAAACCAGTTTGAAATTAGAATTTCCTCAAAAAAACCCATTTCTAAATCCATTCTACAAGGATGATGATTTTCTAAATGATACCAATTTCATGGAAACGAAACCTTTATATTTAAAATATCACATTTTGAAATTAACAGACACATGATTCCAAATATTTCAAATTTACTATTTGAGGAAACACCTTGAAAACTATTTTCCCATTTTTCCTAAAAATATTTTACATGCACAAAAGAAAGGTAATAGAGTAAACAAGGGTAAATAATTATAAAATGAAAATGCTAATAAATATTAGAAAATACACTGGCCAAAATCAAGGATAATGTTTAAGGGGAACAAAGTATCCAAGAATTTACATCCACAATAAACATCTCACACATCAATAGTAAAAAAATAGTAAAATTAATATATATATATATATCACAATTAAAGAATAACATATGATATATAGAATCAGGAAATATTATAAAGACCAATGAGCAACATAATACACATACCAGTAGACCTACTTCCAGTAGGTTAACAGTCACACATTCGTCAATTAGATCACTCAAAGCTGTATCCCCAGTGGGAATCACTCTAGTAAGTTGTTACGTATAACTATGGGAAACTAGATAGTGTTAATTATCAACTAGACCAATAATGTCCCACTACTTACCACTCATTCACCTCATTTTTACCATATAATAGTAACATAGGTGGCCACAAACAACATGTCATATAATAATAATAACAATCCCCAAGATATAACACCATAATCACATCCTTTGCACCCCAAAATTCCCAAAAATTAATCACCAACCCATAATAACATCATTATTTACTCCACAAACCTCATCAAGAACACTAGTGGGATCAACAAGGGCACAATCAACATAAAATAACAAAGTGACAACTGAGACATCACTTTTCAGACACATATATATTATTTACGTTTGGAAATACATATTTTTTTTGAATTCACACCAAATTATGAAGTACACTACAAACATCCACAATCATAACCATGAAATCCAAGGTAACTTCACATCAATTTATAAAACCATACCATGCTTTGAAAAAAAAATGGAAATACTTTGAATGAAAAATGGAAAAACTATTTCAAATCCCCCATTTGTCTTAAAAACTAACTGGGATAGTGATTTCCCAAATGGAAACCATCATTATCATTTTATAAACACATAGTATCCGTAAAAACCCCATTTTCAATTGAGAACCATTTAGAACATGAAAATCCAACCAATTGGCACATGAAAAAAAACATGTCAAGGAATTATTTAACAAATCAATCCTAGATAACCTACACCACAATTATCTAGTATAAAAAAGGATTTAAAACATCAATAATCAATAGAAATATTAAAAAAAGAAAATGTAATGAAATTACCTACCTCAAGTGGTGTATCCTTTTCAACTTCAATAAGAACCACTAGAAAGGGACTCCTACTATAAGTAAAAATGATTCTAAAAGAAATAACCAAATACATATGACTATAACCAAGAAAATTAGCTTGGATTGGACACTAGGTTTATATGAGTGAGATAAATATAGAGAAAATAATAGAAAAAGAGAAGAGGGACACAAACCACTTCAACCAGTGGACGAACCACCAAATAAAGATTCCAGATATACCATTGAGATATTAAAGAAGGAGGTATAAGCCATTTGAAGGAGCCCAAGATGAGAGGATCAAATTTGGGAGACATGGGGTGGACGACCCAATTCTAAAATAAGTGAAAATACTAAAATACACCATTTTGGGAAGGCTGCATGGTTAACTCATGTGGTCTACCAAATCATTCAAAAATAGCACATCTTTCACTACCTTAGACCCCTAGGGCAGTACAAGTTTACTTTAAATGATTCCTTAACCATTTACAAATAATTTTCACCCCTTTTTCCATCATAAATAAGCTTTATAGTTTCAACTACACTGGGAAGACAATTTCTAAAATGTATAAACTAACAGTGAGCCCTCAGAAAATCCTTCAGAAACTCTAAAAATCAACCCACATCACCCCAAAATCTATGGGAAAAATTTTACTACAAATAATGTGACACCATACAGTGTCCAAAACTCCACACCATGACACTTTTTCCCCTATATTTGTTTCTAAAAAATATTGTATTTAGGAAATTCCAATAATAAAAAATAAAGAATTAGCATAGTTACTCATACAATCATCCTTGGAACCAAGATAACTAATATATTCATAATTTCTCTTAAGAGCCTCCAAAATCCGAAACTAGATCACATGAAAAAAAAAACAGAAACTAACCTATTTAATGAAAAAGGCTTATAAAAAATGGCCTCAAATCCAAACTAAATGCGTTACGAAGGATCCATCTACAAGAATGGTAAAGAAACATAGAGACCTGGCACAGGACACCCAACTATTTAGAATATCTCTATAATGGTGGAAAATTAGATATGTACAACCAAAAAGGAACATCATTAGTAAAAAGTCATGATTACACAAACCACAAAAACTAGCTAAAACTCCTCAAAAGATCACAGATCCTCATGAACAACCAAAAGACCACTATACCTGATCAACATCCTAGATAAAAATAATATCCAAGGGAATGGAGATTGAACAAAATTTTACCGACCATTTAGAGTTAATTTAAAATTGTGGATCAACTTTCAAACACCTCCCAGAAAACCAGATGATGACACTAAAAAAACACATAATAAAAATATATAAAGCTAATATAAAGAGATCCACTATCAAATGATAACTAAACCAAGACCATGAAAAGAACACTATCACAGATTATCCTAAAGAATCATAATCTAGATCACAAAAACTCAAATCATATGAAATCAAAAAGCACAAAAATAGAGGTACAACTCATTCAAAAATGATAGGGGTGTACATAGGGGTCATAACTGGAATATAATTGGGTTCATATCCATCTCTTAAAACAACATCTCACATAAATTTTTATGGATACACACAACTTGGGGGAAACTATTGATCAACCAAAAACAAAACCACACCCCCAGTATCTAAGCATGAACCCTTGGTCCTTCTCATATCCCAACCAATGAAAAATGTAATATCTCATGTTCTACACCGTGATAGGGTAACAAGGGTCAAGAATAAAACAATGAGTCAAAACATCCAAAGTTATAAAAATAAGAGTTAAAATACCTTCATCCATGTTTCCAATATAAATATGATTGGGTTTGGAATAATTACTTAAAAATGGGTTCCAATAGGTTTGTTCAATGAATCAGAAAGACCCAATAGTTCGATATCCATGGGGACATAGTTTCCAATTGTAGGTTCTCATTGAGAAGTTTGGATGATGATGATTAAGAAATAACATTGGTCTAGGGGATGGGAGGTCGGGCTCATCACACTTTTATGGGGGGAATTATTTCCAAATACGAGACTCTCTTATAGATTTAAGATATGTTAATGAATCCTTTAGTAATTACTATATATGATATGGATCACCTTAAAAATAAAAAACAATTATTATCATGTATGTACATAAGAATCAATTTTATGTGTTCTAGGTTTTTCATAAATGGAGATGTCTACATGTATCTAAGGATCACCATCAATGGCATCCTGGTAGGCACAAGCTAGAAATTATTTTATCCTTATTAGGATGAAACTAGTTTTATAGCCACACAGTGGGGCACTTTGAAGTGTATCATCTTCATGGGCGAAGGGAGTTGTTTTGATATTGGGATAGAACCCATAAATTGGATTTGTACATATCCCTGTGGAATAAAGTAGAACCCACATAGTTCAGTGCCACATAATGGGGAACATAAAACCATTTAAAGTCATGTGATAAGGACCTAAACATACAATTTAAAGTTATATGGAGAGGACGTCTAGGTGGAAGGTGCATAGTCAATGGTATTTGGAGGACTAATGCTGAAGAAGATTAGGGAACCGGGAAGGAAGTTGGACTCCCAGGTTGAATTAAAACCTACTAGGAATGTGGCACATAGAGAATTGGGTTGATTTGGGATGTGCGTTTGGACCTCATTGAGGCTTCCTACATATCCCATATGGATGATAATCAAATACCATGTAGTTTAGTTATGAGGGTCCATGCATATGGAGGCCCTCAATTTTATATCACATGATGGTATGACCCTTTGAGATGGCTAACGTAGTGTTTATACCTAATGAGGATTCTTTGTGGTGATTTGGGGGTTTTTATTGGCGAATATTCCTATTAGGAATTCCCATTGAGCCCAGGCCTTAGTTAAGGGTCCTATTTATCCTGTTTATAGTAGGAATCAATGTTCTCATTGTCCAAATATTAGAGATTACTCCAAAAAAGGATGCCCATTGATGTTTTGGATTTGATTGGGAATTACTACTAAGGTGGATATGCATTGAGAACAAGCCTTAGGAAGGTGCCCTACTTATCCTGGATATAACAGGAACTAGAGTTCTCAAAATTTAATTGTTGGAATGAATCATTTGGATTTCATGATTACCATTATCCTCTAGTCCCATGTGTGTCATTCTAAGTGTGACAGATAAGATGTGGCAGATGATCTGAGACACCACACAATTTCTTTTGTCCACAGGTGGACATGGAGACAAATACCAAAGGGAGAGGTATGGGGAGTTGAGTGTTCCCACATCCTCTGCCCCCATATCCGCTTATGTAAGAGGCTAGGTATATGACACATAATTATCTCCACATAATACTAGAATGGTTTCAAGGTATGGAAACTGAGGAAGGAAAGAATAATGAGAGGTCCAGTAAGAAAGGAATGAAAATTACTCTAAGAGGGATGCCTTTAAATTAGTTCAATAGTGATGGGGGAGGATCTCATTCAATGTTTAATTGAAAAGAAATCATAATCCTCACCCTCCCCAAATGGAATAGGAAAATCTGAGCCTTAGAGGTGATCTGGGTAGGACATGGCCCTATCACATGTATCCAAGACTGTAAAATTCCAAACATTGTCCCTGAGGAATGGGTCGTCATGATCATAGGGATACACACTCACATTCACCCTGAGGACCCTAACCGAATGAATAAACAGCTGTGGGAAACCTATGAATTGAAGAATACACACCCCAATGTGGGAAATGATGGTGAGACACTTTCCGTGAGTGTGCATCTTTGGAGGATTTAGTGGAGGTTTCAACTTTGTCACTCTCAAAAAAGGCTGCTAATGTAAGAGTAGCCATGACGTTGATGGCCTGAAGAAGGGATCAATGGGTGACACACATTGGTCCTGCGAGTAGGTGATTGGAGTAGGTGCTTAGTATAGGTCTCAAGAAGAACAGAAAAGTGATTCACATTTGGGGGTGGGGGGTAAATGCCTATATGAGATGAATATTTCTTTTGAAGTTTAAAAACATGGAAAAAACACTTTGGAGAGGCTTTTATCATAAGTACCATGTGTTTCCCTAGATGTCCCTTGATGGGTTTCGTCCAGGTCCTTACTTAAGGATGGGGGATTGAATATGTGGATTCCTACTATGGAAGAAGGGACCTTTTGCATGTATCTGGTGTTATAGGCCCTTAATGGACATTTACCTCACATAAAACCTTTAATTATCTCTTCTCTTGTGTTTTTGAGAGCTACCTGAGATGTTTCAGAGGACCTGTGGGAAGGTCCTATGAATTAGCGGAATAAGGGTTCTTCAATTTTTTTAGTTGTCCGAATAAGGAACCCTAAGGTCTTATTTATAGGTATGTAGGGTACCATAGTGTAAAAAGCTTGTCAGATTATTTATTATGAATATGTTCTTGTAATAGGCCCTCAATGTACGGTGGCCTGACCTTTGGTGGCATGCAGGGGGCTGCACTATCCTTGAAATGTGAAAGTGATGTGTGCAGGTTCCTCACACAGGCGTGGATGCATAATTTGGTATTCATAGGTGGCGTACATATGTTCCTGGATGAATTTTCTACTCTACATTATAGGTGAGGGAGCCTCATACCCCTTCTCATGATCAGTTATGGTACCTTCACTACCATCACTGACCCCCATGGAAAATGGAGAGTCGAACCGTGAAATTTTCAAGACCGATTGAGGCCTTTTTGGGCCAGGACATATGGAAAGAAAATATTCTCACTCTTCCATCATAAATATATATTTCTACTCAAACATAGAATTTTGTGTCTAAGTGAGGTTTACATATTAAATTCTATGTTAATGTGTATAAGGCCCCAGCCTTAAACCTTACTTAATCTTGAGTTATTACAAGATTACACATTGAGGATCTTTTCGGGTTTAGAGTTTTAGAGAATTAGATCATAAAACTTGCATTACATTCCACATATAAACAAAGTGGTTACATAAAGATAGCATTCTTCTTTCCCATCAATGGAAACATATTTAAAATAAAACATGGATTCATTCTTGACACTTCCTTGACACTATCATCATATCATGTACCTTTCCCTTGACCTGTGAAAAACATTTCAAAAAAACTTGGGATGAGCATAAAAAGCTCAGTAAGGGATATAAAAATACGGAAAGGAAACATGGGTACATATATACATAAGAATGAAATCATAATTTACCCATAAAACATAATCACTTTAACATACCTCATCAAATCATGAATAAATCATAGAAATCATAAGACATAAAGGTAACCTGAGGCATTCATAACATTCATGCGTAGGGAGTAACCCTCTTGGTTACGTTTGGAATACCCATCAAAGTATATTCCCTAAATCTCTTCAGATAAACCTTAACGTTTCACTCCTTCGCGTTACCCAATGCACTGGAGAGCTATATCGGGATCACCCACCCTTAGTCTATCACGGAACCACCCGTCTTCATAATAATGCCCAAGAACCTCAACATAATCGTATCACATAAAACATGCATAAAGTAAACATAACATTTCCACCTTTCAATCATAAGATATCAATACAACACATTGATATAAAAACATTATGAAAACAATTTTAAATACCAAAATAAAAGAAAAGTAAAACATGGTATTTATTTTTCTTTTTAAAAAAATGTTATGGCTTGTAGAGGAAGCCGAAACTCAAATAATGGTCACTGCGGCGGAGAAGTCGTTGTCACCGCATACGTACGACAAAAAATTCCCTTTTGTCGTTTAGTAAACGCTTCGTATGAAAAAGATTTCTTTTGAATAAACGTAAAAGTCAAAGGGGTTTATACACCGTATAAAAGAAGGTTGTGTATAAAACAAAATATGCCTCAATGAAAGGAGATTGAGAAGAAGTCTCATACCTTGGGTCTGACTTGACTCGGTCGTTCTTTAATCTCCTGAATAATAAACTTGATTTAATTTATACTTGTTTAAGAACCTCTTTCAATTTCATTGTACCTTTTATATCACTTATTTCTATGTCATGAACACTATGTAATTATTTAAGTTAATAACGGTCGTTTTAACGATCATTTGTACTTGATTCAAAAATAAGACTTTTATAATTACAATTTGTTCATATATCCATTATATACAGAATGGTATTCATCATTTAGATATCATATATGTCATATATATTTAGTACATGCATGCATTTATAATATTACATAATCATTTAGAGGTAAGAAATGAAATGCACCGTTCATGGAGACGGTAAGCCGCACGTACGCATGAACGCTACTTTCATTTCTATTTCGTATTTTATAGAATGGAATCATAATGATATAAAGGTATATTATAATTCCAGTATAATATCTTATATAATATCATAGTTCCATCCTTTATACGTCCCACATATGGTATTTAACGAATCAAATCACTTTGAGGGGGCGGTAGTCCGCACTTCCTTAAATGAAGATATCACATTTACCCATAATGGAAACCATAAAGGTATGCCCAAAATAAAAAATACAGAAGTTTAAGGAAAACATAAACATATTATATATAATATATAAATTTATGGACATCTTAATGGCCACCTTTGATGGTGTTAAAAGAATGTTGAACAATCATCATTTTGGGAGGCATAAATTCACCATCCACGGAAACAGTATGTCCTTTAACCATTAGATGTAGGTGTGTGTATGTGTATCTCGAATCCTTATTATAAAAACATCCTAGTATATTGAAGATACTGGAGGTTTTACAAAATAAATGAATAAAAAGAGTTTAGGGGGTTGGAGAAGAAAAATAAAACAAAAGGACTCAAGTGAAGACATTACCTTAAAATTGGGTAACTCCATTTGGTTTGAGCTCAAAGGCTTCCTTGGGAAGACTTCTGCCCAAAGTGAGGCTTCAAGGAGTAATAGAGGGATGTGGAGAGACAAAATGGGTAGGGGTTGGCCGAGACAAAGGCTTTGGGAGTGTGGGTAAAGAGGTAGAGGTATGGGCCTTTTATAGGAGGAGAGGAGGGGCACTCTTGGAAAGTAAAGAAATGTTACTTTATTTAAAAATGCGTTTCGGATTCAAAAGGTCCCACATTGATATAATTAGAGGTTAAGGTGATAAGGGTTCGAAATACACCCATAAAATAGGTTTTGGACCTGTTTAGTTCATAGATTTTACATTATCATTTCATTTTATTTAAATCCTTTAATAATGAGGTAATCGCTGCATCATCATGATGTCATAAATAATTTAATTTATTTAAAGTCTAAAAATTATAAAAAAATACTATGATGTAGGAAATATTTTTAGCTTTCCAATTTCTATTTATAATCAAAAATCTGACTTTTATAACCTCATGTAAAAATTGTTTTAATAAAACATCTCTTGTTTGTGTCATATTTACTTTAACATTAAATAAAATGTTATTTATGTCATTTCCCAACCAAAGTGGCTCCATGGGGTCCCCAAGTTGACCCAAGTATTTTCTTGGTCGGACATGACACATCCAATGAGGGTAGGACATGTTTCAAACTTATCTCATATTATTAAAACATTATTTTTACCTTAAACTACACTAATTACCACTAATCGCGATTAAGAACTTAAAAGTTACTATTCACCAAAAAATTATTTTAATCTCATTGAACCACATTTTAATTCTTAATGACAACCATGTATGTCGGATTTTTGAAAATCAAATCACAGAAGTGGCAAAGTTTCATTTAAACGAAAAATCAGTTTTTTAACTACCACTTAATGGTTTAACTATTTATCAAAAATTGAAGTTTTTCAGAAAGATACCAAAAATTCACCTTAAGATATATTTGATATTATGAATTCAAAAATGAAGTCCATTTTACAAAATTCAAAACATGTAAGTTTCATTAATTAATTTAATAACTAATTCCAGCTGTCATGACAAATAGCGTGTTTTTATGAAACAATAAGTATCAAAAGATTGACACTAGTTTAAGTCCAATTTCAAAGTGAAATTGATTCCAATGACCACCATTGGATAAAATGGTAAAAATTTAATCTAATTTCACTTCAAAACCAATTCAAATGATAATCTAATCATATAAATAAATTAGATTAAAAAGAGGTTTTGAATTAAAATACAACATTTTTCACTAATCATTAAAAAATGAACTTTATCGGAAAAATACCAAAAATTCACACAGAGTAAATTTTGATGTCCCAATAATAAATAATAAGTTTATTTTGACAAACATAGAATATAAAATTTCCAAAAGATAGATTTAAAAATGGTTTGCCATCAAAAGGCAGTAAAACAATCTTTTAAGAATATTAGTGTATTCCATGCATAAGATTGTATTTATTTTCATTTTAAGCCTCTAAAACACTATCTTAATCATTAATAGACATAGATAAAAATATATATTATTCATTACTTACTTGGGATGTTACATCCTTCCCCCCATTAGAAAATTGCATCCCCACAATTTATTTACTTATCAAATAAATGGGGGTACTTATCCCTCATTGCCTTATCAGATTCCCATGTTGCCTCTTCCATCATGTGGTTTTTCCACAAACCCTTTACCTGATTAATCACCTTATTCCGTAACACTTCCTCCCTGTGGTCAAGAATCTGGACCGGTTGTTCCTCATAAGATAGGTTCTCTTCCAGCTGAACTACCTCTGGACTCAAATCATGAGATGGATCTGGCATATACTTTCTCAACATCGAAACGTGAAAAACATTGTGTACCTGAAATAAACTTAGAGGCAAAGCCACTAGGTAAGAAACAGATCCAACTCTCTCCAGAATTTCATATGGTCCAATGAACCTTGGACTCAGCTTTCCTTTCTTACCAAATCTCATCACACTTTTCCATGGTAAGACTTTGAGAAAAACATGATCACCTACCTCAAAAGTTAGATCCTTCCTCCTGTTGTCTGCATAACTCTTCTGCCTACTCTGAGTTGTTCTCATGTGTTTCTGAATCAGCTGAACTTTTTCTGTCAACTCTTCTACCAATTCTGGTTCCATAAACTTCCTTTCACCCACTTCATCCCAGAAAGCTGGAGTTCGACACCGCTTCCCATATAATGCCTGAAATGGTGCCATCTGTATAATAGAATGAAAACTGTTATTATATGAAAATTCAACCAAAGAAAGATGTTGGTCCCAACTTCCCTAATAATCCATCGAACAAGCTCGTAGCATATCCTCCAAGGCCTGAATTGTTCGTTCTGACTACCCATCTGATTGAGGATGAAAAGCTGTACTAAAATTTAATTCAGTACCCAACGACTTATGAAGGCCTTTCCAAAAGTTAGAAGTGAACCTGAGATCATGGTCAGATACAATGGAGAGAGGATCTCCATGTAACCTGACTATCTCTTTAAGATACAAACAGGAAAGTTGATCTAGGGAAAAAGTATCTCGTATAGCAAGAAAATGAGCAGATTTAGTCAAGCGATCAACAATAACCCAGATTGCATTATTACCTCGAGATGTCTTCAGTAATCCCACAACAAAGTCCATGGATATATTCTCCCATTTCCACTCTGGCACTGGTAAAGGCTGAAGCATCCCTTTCGGTAACTGCCACTCTGCTTTAACCTATTGACATGTCAAACACTTCATAGTAAAATCAGCAATATCTCTTTTCATTGCATCCCACCAGTAATACTCCCGCAAATCTCTGTACATCTTAGGACTTCCAGGATGAACTGAAAACGGAGAACTATGAGCTTCACATAACAACTCTCTCTTCAACTGTGAATCACAAGGCACACACAATCTCTTCCCAAATCTCAAAACACAATCATTATCAATGTTGAATTCAGACAACTTACCTTTCTGAACCAGATCTACCTTTTTCTGCAACTCACTGTCTTGCTTCTGTGCTTGATTGATTCTATCTGATAGAGATGATCTCACTGATACCTGAAACAAAATAGAAGAACATCCTGTGCCAAAAACTTCTATGCCAAAGTTCATCAAATCCTTAACCAAAGGATCACGTTCCAAATGCAACATTGTTAATGAAGCATTAATTTTTAGACTCAAACCATCGGCCACTTTATTTGCTTTTCCCGGATGGTAATTAATTGAACAATAATAATCGTTGATTAATTCCAGCCTTCTCCTCTGTCTCATGTTTAACTCTTTCTGAGTGAATATATACTTTAAACTTTTGTGATCTGTATATATTTGATACTTTACTCCATACAAATGATGTCTCCAAATTTTTAAAGCAAAAACAACAGCAGCTAATTCCAAATCATGTGTAGGGTAATTTACCTCACGAGTTTTCAACTGTCGTGAAGCATAAGCAATTACCTGATCATTCTGCATTAGGACGCAACCAAGTCCTTTCAATGAAGCATCACTGTAGATAAAAAACTCACCATTCCTAGACGGTAGTGCCAAAACTGGAGCTTTCACCAATCTTCTTTTCAATTCCGGAAAACAATCATCACATTCTTTTGTCCAGATAAACTTAACACCTTTCCGAGTTAGCTTAGTCATTGTACTAGATAACCGTGAAAAATTTCTAACAAACCTTCGGTAATAGCCTGCCAAACCAAGGATGCTACGAATCTCAGTTACATTTGTGGGTATTGGACAGTCTTCCACAACTTTTGTTTTTGCGGGATCAATAGTTATCCCATCTTTAGAAACAATGTGACCAAGGAAAGAAATTTGTTGCACCAAAAATCACACTTTCTGAATTTCCCATACAATTTCTTTTCTTTTAAGGTTTGCAAGATAACCCTTAAATGTCTTTCATTATCCTCTTTACTTTTAGAAAACACCAAAATATCAGCAATGAAAACCACCACAAACTTATCCAAGAACTCATGGAAAATTCTATTCATTAAGTCCATGAATACAGCAGGTGCATTGGTTTTCCCAAAAGGCATTACTACAAATTCTTAATGGCCATATCTTGTACGAAACAAAGTCTTCGGAACGTCTTCTTCCTTTACCTTCATATGATGGTACCCCGATCTCAAGTCAATCTTTGAAAAATACTGAGCTCCATGGAGCTGATCAAACAAATCATCGATATGAGGGAAAGGATATTTGTTCGTAACAGTGATGTTATTCAAGGAACTATAATCAATGCAAAGTCTCATTGAACCATCTTTCTTTTTAACAAATAAAATAGGAGAACCCCATGGTGATGTGCTAGGTCGAATGAAACCTTTCTCTAATAAATCTTGCAATTTCTTCTTCAACTTTAAAAGTTCAATTTGAGCCATTCGATAAGGGGGTTTTGAAATTGGCTTAGCATCAGGAACTAAGTCAACTGTAAATTCAACTTCCAGATCTGGTATTATTCCAGGCAACTCATCAGAAAAAACAAGAGGATACTCATTTACCACTGGCACATCATTAATCTGAACTGTTCCTTTATTTTCAACAATGTGTGCAAGGTAACATTAATTTCCATCTTTTACATGTTTCTCAGCCTCTTGATAATTTATCAACAGTAAGAGTTCATTCTTGTACACAAACTGAAATTCTTTCTGAAAATAAACTTCTTTATCTCTACAGTCAATCTTAGCATGGTAAATAGAGAGCCAATCCATACCCAGGATAACATCAAACTCTACTAGAGGTAGAACAATAAGGTTTTCTAGTAGGTTCTTTCCATAGATAAGGATAGGAAGATTCTTATAAATTCATTTTGCCTCAACATTTCCCCCAGGTGTTTTTACCAAAAGTTCAGGAGTCATTTCTTGAGATGGTATTCCCATTTTACTAGAAAAGTTTTCAGAGAGGAAAGAATGTGTAGACCCCGAATAAAACAACACACTGGCATAATCTGAAAAAACAAACAAAGTACCCGATACAACTTCATTTGATGGCCCGAAATCTGCTGAAGTAGTTGCAAAGGATTTCACCACCCCTTTCTGCTTATAGTCTAACTGCTTCCCATCACTCAAGCTCTTTGTCGGACACTCGTTTGCATAGTGACCCATCTCATTGCACTTATAACATTTCACTAACTATAAATCAAATTTGGTCTTACCTTCACCTTGATCCTTTTCAGTGCAATCATGAGCCTTATGTCCCATCTTACCACATCGGTAGCACTTTCCAGAATTCAGAAGACATTCCCCAGCATGACTTTTTCCACATTTATTACAAACTGGAAACTTAGTTTTCTTACCGTCAGACTTTTTTGAAGAATTCTTACCTTTCTCCTGCCACCTCGGTCTCTTCTTGTGTCGGTTGTTATAGAACACTTGATCATAGGCCAACTCTATTTCCACCTTCTCAGCATATCGAACAAGATTTCCATAACTTTTAAACTCATGATAAGCTAATGACCTTTGATATTTTGGCTTTAATCCTGATTAAAAATGATTTATTTTACTATCAAGGTCTCGGATAAAATTTGGAGCATACCTTGCCAATAGAGTGAACCTTTCTTCATAGGCAGCCACTGAGACTTCCTCTTGCCTCAATTCCAAGAATTGATTTTCCATCATAAGTCGAACAACCTTAGGAAAATACTTCTCAAGAAACATACCTTTGAATTCATCCCAGTCAAGATCATCAATCTCATCAGCATCCCTGATATTTTTAACCATAGACCACCACTGATCTGCCTCACCCTCCAAACGGTAAATAGAAAGACTAAACTTTTGATTGTATGAAAACCCCATGACATTGAAAATCTTCTCCAATGCTTTAATCCACCCTTCAGCTAACACAGGGTCAGATGATCCTCTGAATGATGGGGGATGTTGCCTCGTGAAATGTTCCACCACTGACATGTTCCTCTGCGGTTGATCTGGCTGATCTCGTGCATGGATACCACCACCATTTACCGCTTGAGTAAACTGTGCCATTACTGCAACAAACTATTTAGTTCCAATTCCGACCATCTCAGGATGCTGATTTGGAAGGTTATTTCCTTCTGTATGCCTTCCTAGCACTGCTTCCCTGTTTCCTCTGCGGAAAACCATTCTAAACAAACATGTCTTAGATGAAGCAACATGGTAATCTCCAAATACTATATCACTTCAATTTGACCATAAAAAAAATATTTTTGGATAATCATTTAATAGAATTCTAACTCCTAAAGTTATCTAAACCAACCTTTGATACCAACTATAAGGCCCCAATCTTCAACCTTACTTAATCTTGAGTTATTACAAGATTACACATTGAGGATCTTTTCGGTTTTAGAGTTTTAGAGAATTAGATCATAAAACTTGCATTACATTCTACATATAAACAAAGTGGTTACATAAAGATAGTATTATTCTTTCCCATCAATGGAAAAATATTTAAAATAAAACATGGATTCTTTCTTGACACTTCCTTGACACTATCATCATATCATGTACCTTTCCCTTGACCTGTGAAAAACATTTCATAAAAACATGGGAGGTGTATAAAAAGCTCAGTAAGGGATATAAAAATACGGAAAGGAAACATGGGTACATATATAAATAAGAATGAAATCATAATTTACCCATAAAACATAATCACTTTAACATACCTCATCAAATCATGAATAAATCATAGAAATCATAAGTCATAAAGGTAACATGAGGCATTCATAACATTCTTATGTAGGGAGTATCCCTCTTGGTTACGTTTGGAATACCCATCACAGTATATTCCCTAAATCTCTTGGGAGAAACCTTAACGTTTCACTCCTTCGCATTACCCAATGCATTGGAGAGCTATATCGGGCTCACCCGCCCATAGTCTATCATGGAACCACCCGTCTTCATATGAATTCCCAAGAACCTCAACATAATCATATCACATAAAACATGCATAAAGGAAACATAAAATTTCCACCTTTCAATAACAAGATATCAATACAACACATTGATATAAAAACCTTTGAAAAAAATTTTAAATACCAAAATAAAAGTAAAGTAAAACATGGTATTTATTTTTCTTTTTAAAAAATGGTATGGCTTGTAGAGGAAGGTGAAACTCAAATAATGGTCACGGCGGCGGAGAAGTCGTTGTCGCCGCATACGTACGACAAAAACATTCCCTTTTGTCGTTTAGTAAACACTTCGTATAAAAAAGATTCCTTTTGAATAAACATAAAAGTCAAAGAGGTTTATACACCGTATAAAAGAAGGTTCTGTATAAAACAAAATATGCCTCAATGAAAGGAGATTGAGACGAAGTCCCATACCTCGGGTCCGACTTGACTCCGTCATTCTTTAATATCCTGAATAATAAACATGAGTTAATTTCTACTTGTTTAAGAACCTTTTTCAAGTTCATTATTCCTTTTATATCACTTATTGCCATGTCATGAACACTATGTAATTATTTAATTTAATAACGGTCGTTTTAACGATCATTGGTACTTGAGTCAAAAATAAGCCCTTTATAATTACAAGTTGTTCATGTATCCATTATATCCAGAATGGTATTCAGGATGTAGATATCATATATGTCATATATATCCAGTACATTCATGAATTTATAATATTACATAATCATTTAGAGGTAAGAAATGAAATGCACCGTTCATGGAGACAGTAAGCCGTACGTACGCATGAATGCTACTTTCATTTCTATTTCGTATTTTATAGAATGGAATCATAATGATATAAAGGTATATTATAATTCCAGTATAATATAATATATAATATCATAGTTCCATCCTTTTTACATCCCACATATGGTATTTAATGAATCAAATCACTTTGAGGGGGGCGGTAGTCCGCACTTCCTTAAATGAAGATATCACATTTACCCATACTGGAAACCATAAAGGTATGCCCAAAATGAAAAACACAGAAGCTTAAGGAAAAAATAGACATATTATATATCATATATAAATATAGTTACATCTTAATGGCCACCATTTAAGGTGTTAAAAGAATGTTGAACAATCAACGATTCAGGAGGGATAAATTCACCATCCACGGAAACAGTATGCCCTTTAACCATTAGATGTTGGTGTGTGTAAGTGTATCTCGAATATTTCATATAAAAAGATCCTAGTATATTGAAGATACTGTATTTGTTACAAAAGAAATGAATAAAAAGAGTTTAGGGGGTTGGAGAAGCAAAATAAAACAAAAGGACTCAAGTGAAGACATTACATTAAAATCGGGTAACTCCCTTTGGTTTGAGCTCAAAGGATTCCTTGGGAAGACTTCTGCCCAAAGTGAGGCTTCAAGGAGTAAGAGATGGATGTGGAGAGGCAAACTGTGTAGGGTTTGGCCGATCCAAATGCTTTGGGAGTGTGGGTAAGGAGGTATAGGTGGGGGTCTTTTATAAGAGGAGACGAGGGGCACTCTTGGAAAGAAAAGAAATGTTACTTTATTTTAAAATGAGTTTCGGATTCAAAAGGTCCCACATTGACATAATTCTAGGTTAAGTTGATAAGGGTTCAAAATACACCCATAAAATAGGTTTTGGACATGTGTAGTTCATAGATTTTACATTATCATTTCATTTTATTTAAATCCTTTATTAATGAGGTAATCGCTGCATCATCATGATGTCATAATTAATTTAATATATTTAATGTCTAAAAATTATAAAAAAATACTATGATGTAGGAAATCGTTTTAGCTTTCCAATGACTTTTTATAATAAAATATATGACTTGTATAACCTCATGTAAAAATTGTTTTAGTAAAACATCTCTTATTTTTGTCATTTTTACTTTAACATTAAATAAAAAGTTATATATGTCATTTCCCAACCAACGTGGATCCATGGGGTCCCCATGTTGACCCATGTATTTTCTTGGTCGGCCATGACACATCCAATGAGGGTAGGACATGTGTCAAGCTCATCTCATTTTATTAAAACATTATTTTTACCTTAAACTACACAAATTACCACTAATCGCGATTAAGAACTTAAAAGTTACTATTCACCAAAAAATTATTTTAATCTCATTGAACAAAATTTTACTTCTTAATGACAACCATGTATTTCGGATTTTTGAAAATAAAATCACAGAAGTGGCAATGTTTTATTTAAACGAAAAATCAGTTTCTTTAACTACCACTTAGTGGTTTCACTATTCATCAAAAATTGAAGTTTTTCAGAAAGATACCGAAACTTCACCCTAAGCTATATTTGATATTCTGAATTCAAAAATGATTTCCATTTTACAAAATTCAAAACATTTAAGTTTCATTAATTAATTGAATAACTAATTCCCGCTTTCTTGACGAATAGCGTGTTTTTATGAAACAATAAGTATCAAAAGATTGACACTAGTTTAAGTCCAATTTCAAAGTGAAATTGATTCCAATGACCACTATTGGATAAAATGGTAAAAATATATTCTAATTTCACTTAAAAACCAATTCAAAAGATAATATAATCATATAAATAATTTATATTAAAAAGGAATTTTGAATTAAAATACAACATTTTTCACTATTCATTAAAAAATGAACTTTATCAGAAAAATACCAAAAATTCACACAAAGTAAATATTGATGTCCCAATCATAAATAATATGTTTATTTTGACAAACATAGCTTATAAAATTGTCAAAAGGTAGATTTAAAAAGGGTTTGCCCTCAAAAGGCAGTAAAACAATCTTTTAAGAATATTAGTGAATTCCATGCATAAGATTGTATTTATTTTCATTTTAAGCCTCTAAAACACTATCTTAATCATTAATAGAAATAGATAAAAATATCTATTATTCATTACTTACTTGTGATGTTACAATGTGCATGAAACACATTTCTCGATATTAAAAAGGACCCCCCATAGAATTAGACTCATTCAGAACCAAAAGAATCGGGTTCTAAGGTAACTGTAGGGATCTTTGTGGCATTACAACATCATTTGGTTGGTTTTAGTGCTACTTCATATCAAGAATGATGCCCTAAGTTTTTCCAAATATAGGGTCCTAGTGAGAATATTTTTACTATTACGAGGTTCATATGGATAACCCTACAAACTTTGTGTCTTTTTTTTATTTCTCTAATTTTTTCCTATGTCTAGTATAAAGAAGACTCAACAAGTGAGACTTGGATTTTTTAGGAAAAATTTTTCCGATTTTTGGCCAAAAAGTTTTGTTTCTTTTTTCTTATTATTAGTCAACTTTTTTCTTAAACAATACATAGTGTATGTGTAATGATTTGAGAATTGAATTTTTTCCACAGAACCCTTTATGATTTTTCAACCTGGTGACTACTATGTCTCTTTGTGTGGGAAATTTAATGTTTTGAAAAACATAATTCTAAAGAGAGTATTTTAGTTCATAAAAATTGAAAAAAGTCTTAAAATAATGAACCATACATTGATTTCTATCCAAGAATGTTCCGAAAATTATTCAGATCTCTAATGTGGAATTTGGAGTCATAATTTATTGGTTCCTAAATCTAAAACATGATATTGAGATATAGATAAGGTCTCTCTTTAGGATGATGTTTTTATTTGTTGACGAACATATTTGGAGGGCAGTTTTACGCAAGGCCAACTAGGGAGTTTAATGCATAGTCAAGTAGTGGTATCCTTAGGCTAATAGAATAATTTTCTAGGATAATTTGGAATAGCCAACATGGGCATGTTACAACATGGATGGGGGAAATATATCTGAGGAATTTTGATGTTCTTTTGCTTATGGTCGATGTGAGTTTATGTATTTTCATATTTCTCTATAATTAAATGGGTGGTTTTTCCAAATTAGCGTGTGTGTGAATGATGGGAATACCTGTATTTGTAGTGGAAATGAATGGGATAATGCTCAAATATTAATTTTGATCATGTAAAGGTGGGTATATCTTATTATATGGTCAATTGTAGAGGGGAGAGTTCTCTTTCTAGAAAGGGAAAAAGTATCATGATGTTTAATGTCATGCAATCGGGAAAATGATTGTGTAGTTTAACATCATATGATTATGAGGTTTTTATATAGTTTAATGTTGTTTTATTAGGATGTTATGATGTGTAGTTTAAATTCATACAAGAATGAAATTTTTGGGGCTATAATTTAAGGTTGTTATCTTCGACAGTAGGGTTAATGACTATAATATTCTTGGGAATCTATTTGAAAATATGCATCCAGATTCAGGAATTATAGGATAAAGTGGTAAGCTGTAACATAGGGACTCTTAGATCTAAATAGTGGTATATGAAAAGGGATTATGACGTTAAAGGAGTTAACTTATGAGGATGAAGTTACCACCAATTTATCAACCCATTTTGTGGTCTATTTTATGCAAGGAATATTAGAGTTCATACTGCATAGCCAATAGTGGAATTATTTGGATGACATGCACTTATATTTGTGATAAAATTATGAAAAGACAACTGGGGTATGTTACAACATAGTTAAACAAAAAATTCTTCAATAATTCTTAAATTTTATTGCTAAAAATGCTGATTGTCCTTGGAGATTCTGATTTCTCATGGCAAAATTTTTTGTTTAGGGGAAGAAATTACCTAAACAAAGAAGGGGTATTTCATGTCAAAATTATCAATGAATACGGAAATGAGGTTTACCATATAGGTGTTACCCATGTGTAGTAAATAGGGATTCTATAGTTTTAGGTTTTATTATTTGGACCATAATATCATGGAAACAACAGATGACATGTGACCTATCGTGCCAAGGTTGTCTCTGCATACATCAAGGCATAAGGAGGAAGTTGTAAAGAATGGTATTGGAGATTCTCAGATCAGGATAGATGAAATAAGAAACATATGTGAGGTATGACCACTAAATCTAAATCACATGCTTCAATATATTGTCATCAATGCTTACAGGGGAAAAAGAGGCTTCTCTCAAGGGAAATGTTACCTCTATTCGACAAAATAGTTTTGTGGGATGTTTTATGCAAGGAAAGTCAGGGTGTGTACTAAATATTAAAATAGTGTAAGCCTTTACTTGGACAAACTATTTCTGGGGATGTTTTATGTAAAGGCAACTGGGGTGTATTATAGCATAGTCAGGAAAAATATCTCTCATGTTTCAACAATTCTACGACGAGAAGATGAGGAATGATTATGACGATCTGAAACTGTTCATGATTAGGAATATGACATGTGGAAAAGAAATATTTAAATAAAAATAAATCACTAGGACTATTATTGACCATCATTTTGGAGTCCCTTTCAGAAATATTACTCAAATTTAGAAGGGGGACTTCTATGTTTCCTTTAATTTATGGAGTTCTTGATGACGGGGACTTAAATTAAAATCTCTTATATTGATCTTTATTTTTATATATAAGAGGGAGAATTTTTTCTTTACCCCATTAATGGGACTAGGGATTATTTCCTAAGCACAAATACACATCTCAATGGGATGAGAATAAAGCCTCACATAGATCTTTGGGTACCGTGTAGATTAAAGGCATGTGTCATGGTCATTAGTCATGCTGTTTAATGTGGTGTGGAATGTACGAAGGTGTATCAATGTGGAGAGAAATTGAATACTGTGAATGGACTAGGGAATAGGGTTCGAGCATCACTATATATCATTTCTGGGAAATAATCAAGCCACACATGGTTTTGAAATAAGGGCCTCCCACCCTAACTGAAAACTTAGGTAGAGGAAAAAATGGTGGTTTTGTTTTGATATGAGTTAATGTATAGGGTGAGAACTCATATTTGGTATCCACATATATATTTTAATTATACATAATAGAGTGTGAGTATTTCCCATGTTTTTCTATGGGTGGGCCCAAGGTATGAGATCTGTAAATCACAACATATCTCCTTGAGATGAGAATCAAACAACATGTATTACTTGGGGAAATCATATAGTTTGTTTTCATGTGACTAGGACATCTGGTGTGCCTTTTAAGGTCTTTCATCTAGGAAAAAGATATCCCAATTGTGAATTTATATTCCTTACTTTTATGAGGAACTATTTTACCAAAACCGCTAACCCCACTAAAGTTATCCATCATGTGAGAAAAAAGGTGTGGAAAAAGTTTCTTCTATGACATAAAAGTTCAACAAGTAAAGGATAATTTACTTTTAGATTTTTTGGAGGCTGGTCTAGGAGATATGATCCAGGCATCGCTATGTATCTCAATGGGATAACAATAAATCTATATGTTGTTATTGAAATCTCATGTAGTTTAACGTCATCTATTTAGGGGAGGGAAGGACTGATGTGAAAGAAAAGAAATGTTACATCTAGGTCTGAAGATGGGAATACGAGCATTAATATGTATCCCATTGATATGATAATCAAGATATATATTGTTCTTATAATAATCCCTAGGTTGGTATGATTCATATTAAGGGAGTGGGGAATTTTTTAGATTATGGTGGGGCCCAATGTTGGATATCTGAGCATCACATCATATCTAATTGGTATGAGAATAAATCTTCTAATAGTTTTTAAAATGTTTCCACACTCCAATTGGGATTTTACCTGGGGAAAGGGGATTTAATATCTTCTTAAATGGTGACTGGCCCCAACACACAAGAAATATACGTCTCTATTCATCTCATTGCAATGAAAGTCAAGCCATATATTATGGAAAAGATCCCTTTTTTGATTTAGTTTGTACACATGGAAAAGGGGAATTGTTTGTTTTTTGTCGTTGATGGAACTGAGATCGTGGATCCAAGCATCACGACATATCTCACAAGAATGAGAATCAATCCACACATAGTTCCTGAAAAGGTACCCCATGCCAGTCATACTCATATATAGGGAAAAGTGTCTTATATATATATATATATATTTATTTCTTATTGTGGCTGGACCCGGGATTGGAGATCAGGGTGTCACTACATATCTCATTGGAATGATAATCAAGCCAATTGTAGTTCTTGGAAATATTCTGTAGTATTACATCATGTGATGACGATATTGGCCATGAATTTTACAATATTGTGATATGCATGAGATATTGATGGGGCTTATACCTATAAAATAGGGCACAAATGACTTTATGGAGTGGAAGTAATGTGAGTGGGGATTCTACATAGGATCATACTATATTTGAGGGACAAAAAAGAGTTTCAACTCATGATATTTTGGGGGGTATTAACATAAAATGTAGAAGATATTAACCATACAATTTAATTTCATGTTGTAAGGAAAATAGTGTCATGTAGTTTTAGGTCATACAACTACGACCTTATGTCATGAAAATTATTTTCCTTCAAAAATAATGATGATGCAATGTAGTCTAACATCCTTTAGATAAGACTATGTTTTATGTGATTACATGAAATAATTTTTCAGGAACCTCTCATTGGATGGATTGATACTGATTTACCTATCTATTCAGATTATGGAGTATTCTCCTCTAGAGTGGACCTTGTGTTTGGAGTAATGTCCATCCCATTATGGATCCAGCATTGGATGCTTCTTTCCAACTATCATTGGAGTCCTTAGGACCAGTAACAATTCCCTTGGAGGAATGAGTGGAGGTATAACTTCTTGTTGAAGGCTCACACTATACGATATTGATATATTTAAAAGTGATGCAAGGTATGAAATCTTTTTTAATATAGTAACTCCAATTCATCTAGTTATTTATGGGAATTCTCATATGTGGATAGTTGATCATATGTAGAAACACATAGCGAAGAAAACTGAAACTCAGTAGAAATGGATGTCTTGTTCGGTGTACCATTTAGTATAGGGTTTCTCGTGTGAAAATATGATTTGTAATCTAGAATTCCCATAAGGCATGAAAGATCTTGTCAGGAAAAGAAATTTTTATCTTTATCCGCCATCTTTTGGACTATATTCGACAGCGTCATGTTAAATTCCTATATATTTCCATTAGCCACTTCATGATTGTAGGATGAATGGTTTGATTTGATATTGAATTTCAAATATAGATTTTCCTCATCTATAGAATAGAAATTGGTGCCATTATCTATCAGTACTATATGAGGGGCACAAAATCTAGTTATGATGTTGGATTTCAAGAAGTTGAGAATTCTTTTGGCCCTAAATTTTTTGAGGGGTATTACCTCATCCCATTTGGAGAAGAAATTAGTAGCAGTCTTGATATATGTGAACTATTTGGCAGTAGCCAGAGGGTTTTACCCCACAACACCCATTCTAATAGGGAAAATGTCCAGGAGTATTTGGATGTTTGTTGAAACTCTAGGGGTTGATGGATTAAGATAGAATGAACTTGGCATGAATGAAATTTCATGGTCAATTGTGTGTAATTCTGTGCCATCAAATATTAGAAGTATCCAAGCCATCAGATTTGATCAGAATGTCTGTGCCCTGACTGGTGGGAACCATATGTTCCCACATGTACTTAATTTATAATAGTCATAGTCTCTTCTCTGTTGAATAATCTTATAAGGATTCCATAAAATCCTCATTTATGGATTACTTTATGGTGATCTATACCATCATGAAGAGTGAAGTTAAGTACTCACCTCTATAATTTCTCTTTCCCCACTTTATCCAGTGGGAGAAATCCATACCGAAGATAGTGAATGATATAAATAATCCACTTAGTGGTAGGGCCATATGGATCTGATATGGGATTTATTTCTTTAATTTATTCTATTCTGATATGAAAAAAATTTGACCATACTGCGGTGGTCAATGCTGATGATTGTTTCATCCAGTTCAGATCCACCATTATTGTAGATACATTTTCTAATGCATTTACTTAGAAATTATATGAACAAAGGATGTGCACCAATGTTTTCTCTAAGGGTAATTCTTCCATCAACCCATGGAAACAGTCTGGAAGGGGGATTCGTTCTTCTTTTCTTATGTCTTAATCCTCATTGATATGTTTGCTAACCAACTCTAAGTATCCTTTCATCTCTTAGTGGTTCACTGATCTTTGTAGTACAAGTTCCAGACCCACACTGAGGGCCTAGTATTATGCCTCATTGTTGGTATAACCTTCTGATATCTAAAAGGTGTAAGAAAGGACTAACATTGCTGGGGAAGTGAGGAGAATCCCTAAACCATCTTTATTGGGATTAGGATATTCTATTATCTTCCCCATTGATCTCCTTGGAACGCCTTCAGAAATACATTTCCCATTTTTGGGGGATGTACAAAATAGGGAAAATAACTTCATCTAGAAATTAATTATTTAAGTATTTTTCTTATGTAGATGCATGTTCTGCATGGAAATATTCCAAGGCATATCCTTTAAATTCTTTTGGAGGAACAAATTGTATATCAGAATACTATATAATAACCTCCCATAGTAACAAACATCCTATCAACATAGGATGGAAGATTATATATTTGATATGGTTATTTATAGACACCGGTTATAATTCATTGTGCTATAGAGAGTGTCACTGATTCTAAACATTAAAGATTAATTTCAGGAAGCTCTTATCGATATATAAATAATGATTCACCACATCGATCATGGTTCTACTGAGATAATATAATTTGTTCTCATTTGTAGCATCATAATTTTTTTAGAGGAAAGAAAGATGTGATATCTTCAGGTCTGTCATATATAAGATGAGTGTCCTTCCCTAATCAGGTGGAATTAATATCAGTGGATTGAATAGGTTTTTCTTGAGGGTGTCAAATTCCTCTTGATAGTCACTGGTCCACTGATACGTGAGTCCATTCTTCGTCAGTTTGGTGATGGGAAAACACTTTCATTAAAGGTTGGATATGAAGTTCCAGATATAGGGCAAGTGTCCTTGATTTCTTATCAACTCTTTATGGTTTCAACTATATTACATTAAAAAGAAATTTTTTTTTCTCAGGGTCAACATTGGCTTCATGAAGGCATACAATAAAGCTGAGAAACATCCCTAAGGTTCCCCCAAAAGCAAATTTTAAGGGATTTATCATTAGGATATTTTGTCGTAGGTTGTTGAAGATAGTATCATGGTCATTAAATTGGTTAGAACATTGTTGGTACTTGACCACTATATCAAAAATGTAACATTTGACCAACATCCCCAGGAATGTTTTTAAAGATTCAGTGCATGTCATGTTTGTATGTGGTACCAGCATTCCTCAAGACAAAGGGATTTACTTTATAAAAAAAAATACTAAATTGGGGATATGAATGCTATGGATTCTTAATCTTTTTAGGCCATATTAATTTGGTTATACCCATATTATCCATACATGAAGGAGATGTCTTGATATCTAGATGTTGAATCAATTAAGAGTTCTGTGATTAAAATCGGGAAGTCATCATTCATAAAATATAGGTTAAGATATATGATGTGAGTGAAAAAACTAATTTTACCATTTTTATTATTTATGAGGGATATGTTGGCCAGCCATTTTCGACATTATACCTCTTGAATGAAGTTTAACTTGATGGTATTATCAAATTCAGTCTCAATTTAGGAGGTGTGAGTTAGGAGTGTCCTTCTGGCTGGATGTTTGTATCCATGACGCACTTCTAGAAATCCCAAGTGATGGGGGACACCATAGGGTCATAACATAGAATATTAAAGTAATTCCAAGAAAACATGTCATTGTTTTTTCTTAGTAAAATATTATATATATCATGTTCTTCAGAATTCAGTGCCTCACTAATCTGAGTGGGTCGTGGATCTTCTTTTATACCCAGATTTATCTCTCCGAGTTCGTCCACATTGGTTGAGACACATTCATCAAATGATTAAGGGGGATCCCAAAGGTATTCCTCTTCTTCCTCTTCCTGATGAATTTCCATTTTCATCTCATCATGGTATGTAGGTGATGAATCAACAATCCAAGAGTTTTGGGGAGAGTTTTCATTTGGTCACAAAATAGATGATGCAACCATTTTTTCTCAATCAATGGAACGAGGAATTTATGGATTTTTAAAGGGAAGATCACATGCTAAGAATGAGAATCACTATCTTATACCTTTTAATTGACAACTTATTCTAGCCTCTCTAATGAAAAATGTATTCTTTGAAGATCAGGGGATGGAATGAAGATATTTTCATCAAGGCTTTCATCACTTCTCAGAGAGTTGAGAACTTCTATAATGATGCCAGGTTCAGTTTTCACAACATAGATTATAGAAGTCAATGAATGAATTTTTGAATTTGTGCCCACCCCTTCAATTTTATTAATGTGAATAACATACTGTACACTTATATGCTTGAATGAATTATCCAGGATCATCTCTAGACCATTCGGGGCATTGATTTGTTTAACATCATCAACCATGGAATGTTTCACTCCATTGTGGTAGAATCCTACATCAATGTACTATGAGTCATAAGATTTGAATGGAGCCTTATCACCATGTAATGTCCCAATTTATCCATTAACATAATAATTTAGGAATTGGTGATTTAACAAAGGAATGGTCACATGTTAATATTGAAAAGGTCTCCCTAGTAGGATATTAAAGGTTTTTTCTTGTGGCAAAACCATGAATTCTTAGAAGAACATGAGATCCCCAAATTGAGTTCTATTTTAGATTTCAATAAGAGGCTCTTAATCATTCTCGTCAGATATCAATGCCATTTATCCTACCAGATATATACAAGGTTCTAAGGTGTACTTATATGATAACATCCTTGTCATGGTCAATGAAAGAGATGACTTCATGACATTCCTATGGATCATTATCTACATGATATACTCAATCAATATAAACCTCAAGTTAAAACTCTTGAGGGATTCACAAGGACTCTATGTGTGCTTCCTAGAGGTCTTTTGATAGACTTAATGAATCCATGATAGAAATGTTGGTCATTACATGGGAAATTGATTTGAAAAATCATAATTCTAATCCAGAGGTCTATTCTTTCGCTAATGGTGATGTTTTTTTACATTTACATTGTGAGATGACGTTCCTGACACAGAAAAACTATCCCATAGAATAGGGGTTGAATGTGTTTCCTATATTCATGGGTTAGTTTGTCTGGGTCTGCATAAATGTCGGGTATGACTAAGTGACAACATATCCTCTAATTTATCTTCTATGATGATCCTGTCAGGGAAGACCCCATCATAGGAGGTAGAATTTCCTCATTCACACTGACCTCACTTTAGGTATCTCATATGAGTTTTGGATGCATAAAAGGTCCAAGCATGGGCATGGTAAAAGTAGCGACTCAGGGAACAACTACATGTTCCCATGTATATTTTATTATGATGAAATCTTCCTTCAATTCCCCAATCAATCATTGGGAATTTGGATTTATAATTAGAATTATCAATTACAAAAGGATGTATTAAATGAATTAAATTAATTGAAATGAAGATTAACTCCTCTATAGATGAATATTATATCTGGTGGGGGGATCCTTGTTGTACCGTTTGGTAGGGTGGTGCCTAAAATTTTGGGGCTGTAGGATTGAAGTCGTTTAATGTTAAAGAAAAATTCAATGTTTTTGAAGGATCATATTCTAGAAATTTATTATTAACATTACTGTTGTGTTTCGTTTTGGAGGAGTAATCAACCTATATAGGTGGATGAATTGTAGTAGAAGTAGATTTCTACACAATTGGTTGCTTCAACTATGATTGGAGAATAGTATGAGCCTGATTTGTCTATTTCCTGACTATCTAGTCACTTACCTTATATAAACTCTTTATCTTAGCTTCTTTCCTTTCATTTTCCTCTTATGGTTTAGTGAAAAAACATACATAACCTGATCATGTGAATTTATCTGCTTCCCTTTCCTGGAGTCCACTATCTTTTCCAAGAGGTATTTGAGAACAAAATAATCATAGATAAGGTTCCCTAGAATTTTATTGAAGGGGAATATATTTTTCACCATCTTTTTTAGTATTCTTGGACTTTTCAAACATGACCATGTTTTTTTAAAATACTGAGATTGTGTAGCTAGGGACTTGGTCATTTCAAATACAATATTTTTTTTATATCCTTTAACTATTTCCACATACAATATATCAGATCATAATGATGTGGTATGCATTGTTTCTGACACTCTGGATGTCAATCCCTACAATATGGTATGGGATTTGAAGTAGGAGTGGGTATAGGGACCTGCTAAATGATAATAGTGGTAGCCTCTAATTTTCTTATTCTCCTTCCATGAGTTGATGGAATTACATGGGAAATATCTATAGTCTCCACAGTAGTGTCTTATACCTTTTGAGATATCACAAAAAGGTCTTGAAACCCTCATGTGGATTTCATAGTGATAATATCCATGTGCATATCATCATGATGATTTTATATAATGAGAGAAAACAACTCTTATTGAGGCAGTAGTATATTCAAGGAGTATGTTAATCCTTTCAACAATGAAATGAAATATGAGACACATTTATTCAACCATTTTTGAGATATAAGACTTTTTTCTTCTACAGTTTTGAGCTAAACTAGAACAAAAGATTCTGATGAAGGTCTTCCCTCCCCGTGATTGTTTGATAATAAAAACTCATATACCACACAAAGGCTTTTCCTTGCAGCGATTTCACGAAGCACCTGAGTTTTACCATTTCCTTTTTAGTGGTACCCATCACGGGGTCATAGTTAGAGAAACAATTTATCAAATGCTAATCTGGTTCTCCCAAACCATTAAAAACTAGAAATATAGGGTTCCCAATGTTCAGTGGGGGAAGAGTTGAATCTACCTATACATGATAAGGATTCTTTTTGGACATAAACTACATAACATTCATTAATGGACTCCAATAGATCCATTAGTGACTCTATAGTTATCATTAGAATTAAAGGAATATATGGCTTAACCAGATCATGAAGGGGTGTGCCTGCTAAAACCTGAATAGGTGTATTGGTTGGAGACTGAATAGGTGTGGTGACTGGTAGGTCCATTATCGGTGGAACTACTGGTACTTTCCATGGATAAACTATAGGGGAATCCCAATAAGGATTTTCCTAACCCATTTCTAGGAGTATACCCAATAGAGGGAATTCTTGATCTACTCTTGTGGGATCCAAATATATTAGTGTATGGTATCCCATGTGGAGTGGATGTTTCATATCTACTTAATTTTTTTACATAAAAATATGTTTGTAGAGGTGTGGAAACTAGATTTATGAGTTGAGGCTCTTCTTCCAAAACATATATAGATGGAAGGTTTCTTTGGAGTAATTAATCATTGAGTCTTAGTAATTCCATCATCTGTTCGTCTAGATAAAAAAATATTTCTTCTAGTGAAAGGGGTTTAACATCTCTAGAAGGAGGACAACATAAAATTTTTACCCTTAAATTTTTCCGTATTGGGTGCCTATCGGGGAAGTCAAGATGGATTGTTCAAGGGAGTGCCCAAATTCAGGGAAAACCTCTAGTTCATGGTAAGAAAATCTCATTCATTTTATTCAGCATGGAACACTTTATGAAATGAAACTTCTCCTTCAGACAAAATGGAATTGGCATCATGGTTTTCCAAATATGTTAGGGAAACATTGATCACATCCATAGATGCAAAATTCATTGAAAATATTATATCATGATTTTTATGATACTATCTTCTTATATGGACTCTATGAGGTCATATCCTATCATTTATGGATTCTTTGGGCACTACTTGGTGGATAATAATCCGATGGTAATCTCCATACAGTTTGGTCATGCACATCCCTAATGAGGATATTGAATCACATGATGGTTCAAATTGGGATTATCCACTCTATGTCACGTTCCCAAATCTAGAGAAGACAAATTCTTACAAGGGGGGATTTTGAGGTGAAAAATCTACTAGTCATGAGGGATGGGCTTGTTCATATTATACATTCACAACCCTTCGGTTCTAGTTTATTGAACATGAGGGTTTTGTTAAAAAATCCCCTACTCATATGGGATTGGGTTTCGCTTCAACAATCGTAGTAACTATTGGTGTGGTTTCACTTTTTATTTTATAGATTTTCATCCGAACATAGGATGGGTGCCTCATTTTGTATGCACTTGATCAACCATTTCTGAATATCATTATTCTATTTCTAAAATTTCCACTATTTTATGGTTGATATCCTATATATAGGAGGCTTTCTCGAAATTCTCATATTCATGACACAACATTCTCTAAATAGCTTTCTCTCTTTAGTCATGATGTTGATAAGGGTAGATTGGGGCATATTTTTATTGAGAAAATATTGATCCACAGATAGGGTTCATTTGTTGGAGATATCTTGAGGTTGTGACATTGAATTATATAACCATTTGTGGTATTTTTTTATTTGTGATAGTGGTAAAATGTAATGTTCTATGTTCACCCCATCCTCTTATACAAACACAAGATGGGGCATGGATGATCAACAATCACAATCTCATTAATTCTTCAAGGATTGCACCTTATAGGTATCCTTATTATTTCATTATCATTATATGTCATAAATCTATAATATATTCCATTTTAATTGGGTGATTCAACCCTTGAATTAACTTGATGGGAAAGTGATACTCGTCTTTGGGTATTACCTTTGTTTTCATGTGATGATGCATTTTTCATATGTTGAGGTAGATTTCAAGTAAAAAATCTTCTGACAAAGTATTTGGTATACTATATCGAGGGGTTTCAAAAGGACATAACATGAATGGTATTTCATCTTTATCCAACAGTTTTATCATATTTAGCATGTATTCTTCATCAATTTCTAGTGGTTTCTCTACTTGTTCTGATAAGAGTGGGTGCTTCCTAAATGCTTTATCACAAGTAATGAGTTTGTTTAGAATCTCCTCTACTATTTGGGAAGGTAGGTGATCCAAAAGTGGTTCATAGAATGACTTCCAAATTTGGATTTCTTCTGATTGAGAAATGATTTCACCTTCTAGTGTGAAGAAATTAGTCATGACTGGACATGTGTTCGCAAGTTCCTCATAATGAGGGGGTTTACTTATCATTACATTTCTAATAGGAGAATTCACTTGACAATGTGAAACACTATTAATAAGATAACATTCACAGTGTATTCCATTAATGGGAGGACCACCATGGTGGATTATAATAAGGGGAAGACCCACTTTCTCCTTTATCTTATAGCCACACAAATGGCTATTGTGGCTCACATCACGAGATGGTCACTAAAGATAGATCAGATAATTGACATGAAGAAAGCCTTCATGGTGAAGTTTCTGAGGAGGACCATCAAAATTACAGCTACTGCTCCCATGATTTGGTAATGGGAGAGTAGGATCTAGGGCTTCCACAAATAAAATTTTGGGGGCTTCAAGAACACCAATATTGATTAGAGCAGGATTATAGATCAGATATTTTCCTTCCAGTCGTCTTTGGTGAGGCTTATTTTTTGATGACTTCTTGTGAGTAATTGCTGAAATTTCATAGGGTAAGTGGTTTTAATGGGGGGTTTTTTGTTCTTGATTAGGAGTATCCATTGGGATCGGCTGATTACCTATAAGTGGAGTTGGTGTAAGTTCCCAATCCGGTTTTCCTTATATTATGGGTGAATTTTCACCATGTCCCTACTAAACTGGAGTAGATGAATGTGTCTATTCTAGGGTGACATGTTGAAGAGACACCCCATTTTTTGGGATGGAGTTATGTGTCCATCCCTTTGGTACTACAATCATCACCGTTATAATGTTTTGGGAAGTCTGTAGGACATGGAAATGGATATGTGTCTTCCCTTTCAACATAGTCATGATATGAGTGGTGACATAAATGATTGGAACATGGATATATAACCATTCTGTATATGGGGTATGTGGATATTTCTACTCATGTCCTCTCTTTACATTTAGTGGATACTGACTGTACTCTGGTGTTGGGGAAAAGAGTGGAGTCTTCCCCCTTATCGTCATCTAGACTTTCCAACTGACATTTCTGGGTTCTGCCAAACAAGGACACTAGAAGGCATGATGAATACATACATGTGTGCACCTTTTTTCCGATTTCCACCATATTAGGCTGGAGGGCTTCATTGATTTATACAAGAAGAGTCTGCTAGTAGGCTAGGTGGGTGTAGGTTATTGTATGTTCATACTTGTGGTATGTTATCAGTTTTTAATGGCATGATTCCTTGAATGATAGTAGGGGAGTCTTCTAGTTGGATTAATAGAGGCATTAGACTGTAAGTTCATATTCACAATTTTTCACAAAATTGGGTTGTTGTACTTCTCAGGGGGGTATTGGTTTGTGATATTAATCCGTAATGACTGGGCACTGCCCCCAGTGGGCCTTATTGCATGCCCAAGTTAAAAGGACCTTGACCGGTCATCCATGAATGGCAACCACATCATATTTAAAAATTAATAGCATGTGGTGTTATAGGTGATTATTACTAATATGATCCATTGAGAATTACCCCTGTGTCTTCTGGATGAGGTTGTATGCAGCCTATTGATCTTACTCTGTAAGATAAGGGAAGGATTGGTTATTATGTTCCGGGGTAGGCTCATGAAAAGGTTAAAATGACAGTCAACATCATCTTTATCTGTACCATCAGTCATAAATGATAGGATGATCAGTAGTACTTTGTGAGTTAGAGGGCCTATCAGGCATCCTCTATGGTTGGTATAGTACCATGAAGATAGTACTTTTGGAACATCAAATTTGAGGCACAACATTGAAGACATTGGGTTTGTGATGGCATCCTTCATGTGGATGGATACCCTACCTGATCTGAATCCATGGAATGAATTGGTGAGAGTTTATATGATTCCATTTGATTGAGGGGCGTTCTTAAAACAAGGTTTTATGTATATGACCAATACAAACAACAAAAACTTGTCAAAGATGCATCTCATTTGAATGAACACATGAATGAATAATTTTATTGTCTAGACCACTTTTATTTTAATATAAAATGGGGCCTATCAAATGGGTGACACTATAATCTTGGTTATGGATTCATGTTGAGTTCACCATTTTTTTGTTTCCCATGGAAATATGTTCGGGTTGTGAATAATTATTTTAAAACGGTTTCCAATGGAGTTTTCCATGGAACCGGAAACACCCAATGGTTCTATATCCATGGGGTCCTAGTTTCCAAAGGCAGGTGTTCATTATGAAGTTTAGATGAAATTGTTTTTAGTAACTCACATTGGTTGAGATGATAGGAGTTCGGGCTCATCTGACCCATTTGGGTGGAATTATGACCCACTATAGGAATCTCTTATAAGTTTAATATATGTTCAAGAATCCATTATTATTTCTTAAATGTAATGTGGGTCACTTTAGAGTTAGCAATCAATTATTATCATGTATGGAAATTAGAATAATCTGTATGTATCTGAGGTCCTTCATCAATAGAGATATTGGTATATATCTGATTTTATCCATCAATGGTATCCCCTTTTGTACAAAATAGAGATTATTTTTTCATTATAATGATGTTGATCATATTCTATCCACATAGTTGGGAACTCTGGAGGGTATCATCATCTAGGGATATGGTAGCTGTTCTGGTGTTGGGATCAAAACCATAAAATGGATACCTACGTATCCTTGTGTAAGGAATCAGAACCCAAATAGTTTGTTGCCACTTAATGTTAAACAACATACATTTTAAGGTCATGTGATAAGGATGTACTAGTAAAGTTTAATGTCATGTTGCAAGGAAATCTATGTGAAAGGTTCCTAGTCAATGTTTAATGGGGGGACTTAGGCAGCGGAAGCATAGGGAACCCAGAAGGAATATAAAATTCCAGGTCAAATTAAACACTTCTAAGAATGTGGCACAGATAGAATATGGTTGATTTGGGATGTTGGTTTTGGACCTTGTGGATGCTTCATATGTATCCCATATTGATAGGAATCAAATATTATATAGTTCAGTTATGCAGATCCACACCAAAGGAGGTCCTTGATTTTATCTCACACGGGGGTATGACCCATTAAGATGGTTAATTCAGAGATTATTCCTAATGAGAATTCCTTGTGGTGATTTGGTGGTTTTAATTGGGGATTATTCCTAAAAAGGATTCCCATTGAACTCCAAGATTAGGTTGGTATCATACGTATCCTAGTTATAGAAGTAATCAAAGTACTTATAGTTAAATTTCTGGGGAATACTCTTGAAAAGGATTCCCAATTATTTTTTGGATTAGATTGGGACTTAATCCTGGGGAGGATTCCCATTAACCTCAGGATTTTTTAGGAATCCTACGTATCCTAGTTATACCAGAAATCAGAGTTCTCATAGTTCAATCATTTGCATGAATCGTGCAGATATCATGACCACCATTAACCACTAATCCCATGTGATTCATGCACAATGTGAGAAGTAAGATGGAGAAGATGATTCAAGATGCCAAACAATATTTTTTATCTACAGGTGGACATGGAGAAGAATAACATAGGGAGAGGGATGGAGAATGGAGTGTTCCCACCTCCTCTACCCCTCTTCTGATATTGGAAGAGGTTAGGGATAATATGCTTCCCTCTCTTCCCATTACCCAAGAATGGGCTATGGGTATGGAAAATGAGGAAGGAAGGAAGTATGAGAGGTAATGAATGTAAAGCTAGTGAATTTCACTAGGAGAGCTTCCCTAAAATTTGTTTTTAATGAAGGGAGGAGGATCTCATTCCATGTTTAAAAGAAAATAAAGTGTAATCCTCACCCTCCCTACACGGAACTATAGGATCTGGCCCTTCGAGATGACAATGGTAGGACATGGTCTTAGCCATTGTATCCAATACCAAGAAATCCATGAAATTTTCTCTTGGTTAGGGGTCCTTGTGACCGTAGGGATACACACTCAAATGCACCTTATGGATCTGGAATGACCTAACCAACTAGTGTAAGAAAACTATGACTCTAGGAATACATACCCAAATGGGGAACATGTAGATGGGCTACTTTCCATTGTGGTGAAATTATAAAGGCTTCAATGGAGGTTTCAACTTTGTCCCTCTCATACAAATGATCTAACTGAATAGGATCCATGCCACAGGTGGCTTAGATAATGGATCAAAGGGTGACTCACATAGGTTCTGCATATAGGTGATTGTCATAGGTGCTTCATACAGTTCGTTGTAGGAATTAAAATTTCTTTACATAGGAGGATATATGCCTATGCGAGCTGAATATTCCTTTAAAAGTGGACCACCTAGGCAATAACACATGGTATTGGATTTTATCTTAAGCACCATAGGTACCCTCAAATGAACCTTGGTGGGTTTCACAGATGTCCTTACATAAGTAAGGGATCTCACGTAGGTGGATTACTATTATTGAACAAGGTTACTTGTGCAGGTTTCATGTGTTTTAAACAATTTAGGGACTTTGATCTCATATATATCCTTTAATTATCTCTTCTCCCATGTTTTATAGAGCTACCTGAGAATTTTCGGAGGACCCGAGCAAAGGTGTTTCACAATTAGAGATCCGAGGGTTCTTCCAATTTTTCAATTGGCCAAATGAGGAGTCATGGGATAATTTATATAGGCATATAAGGTACCCTATTCGAAATAGGTAGTCTGCATATGTCCCAAGCATAGGTTCTTGGCATTGGTTTTCTATGTAGTGGTTGCACGACCTTTGGGGGCATGCATGGGGGTTGTGCTGGCCTTCAGATGTGCAGGTGGTGTGTAATGGTTCCTCATACAGAGGTGGCTACACCATTTGGGATTTATATGTGGTGTGCATAGGTTTCTATCCAAACCTTCTACTCAATATTGTAGGAGATGAACTCCGTCACCCCTGCTCAGGATTAGTGTTAGGATATAGTCATGAACATTCAATACAATCACTTCACTACTATAAATGACTCCATAAAAATGGAGAGTCTCGCAAGGAACTGTTCGAGCATGATCGAGGCCTTTTTTAGGTTGCAACCCATGGAAATCCAATTTGCTTCTTCTTCTTCCATAAAGACATATTACTACTCAAAAATAGAATTTGTGGTCTAAGTGAGGTTTACATCTTCAATCATGAAGAAAAGTGAATAAAACAAAATTTTCTATATCAAAAAACCATTGCACATTAAGGAAATGGTTTAAAAAAATAAGACGAGCCCTATAGTAAAGAGAAATAAAAAATGTAGATACTCAAAAAAATAATATTCTGACACTTCAATGGAAGTGACAATGTAAAACACTAACCCAAAATTATATACTTCTAAGATTTTTTTATGAGCATTTCAAAAAACCTATAAATTTGACAAAGACAATCACATGGAATAAATGAATTTATATTTGAGGATAAGAATATAAAATGTACCTATATTTCCACCTTTTTGAAAGAGAAATAGTAGGTTATGAAGACACATTCCGATCACTATCACATTCACACTCTCCCTTTCCTATAGCTAGATCATCTTTACTAGATCCCATGGGAATGAAAACATCACTTATATTAGGTTTCCTAACTATTATTTCCACAATAATAATGAACTAATATACTACATACACATAGGTATCTATAGTAGACTGAAGCACTAATTATTGAATATTTGAATGAAAGCCTAAAGAAAATGACCAGACCTTCTTCCCATTGTCAGTAGAAAACAATATAAGGAAAGGAACTATGCCAGAAAATGTTTGACATATTCCTTTACTAAACGATCGCCCTAGAGAATACCAAAAAAGTCACATTATTTCTCAAATCTCACTTCATCAGGATAATTACACTAAATTAAGAAACCCTTTTCATTTCCCCAAGAGGTATCCTTGAATGGATGGGTATAAATATGTAGTTTTGACCACCCCTGAGAGAAATATTCGAACAAAGGAATGACACACCTCAACATAGATTCATCTAGAGTTTGTAGAAAGTAGAAAGTCTATTTAACCGTGGATATACACTCAATAAACTCATGGGATCCTTGATCTAAAAAAAGAGGATAATGGTTGAAGAACACTCGTGCCTGATGCATGAGATGAGAAGATAAAGAAATAGTCACCCATCATGAGATGTGGTAGAGTCATAGATTGGATGGGAAAATCCAAAAGAACATAGAAAACTTCTCATGGAAATAACTTCTTAAAAATATAGTTCATTCTAAAGTGACTCTTTTAATAAAATTACAAAAAACAATAACTCAATTAAACCACATTAAAATTCAATTCAATGAAATAACTAAAAAAATAAAAGCCAAAAATTATTTAAAAATAGCCTTAAAACTTCTGTATAAGGGAAAAAATATAACATATTCCAAATCAAGGTCAAAAATTCCATTTCAAAATTTTAATCCAAAATATTTGAAATCATGTCATACTATACACACAAATAATTTTGAAACTAACATAATCACAAAATTAGATTATTTTTCCCAAATAACTTTTTTTTGGTTATATACTTTTCATGAAAATACCTCATGTAACCCAATCGATTTTGAGGATTGAATAAAATAAAAACCCATGAAATTAGTTTCTTGAAAACCAGTAAAAACTATATAAAATTTCTATAGTTCTAAAAATTTATACACCAAATAATCTCAAGATTCCAAAATATCATTTACAAAAAAAACACATTACCAATGCCTAAAAAATTACTTTTAAAAAACATTAAAAAAATCCCTCAAATATTATTAAACAATCCTAAAAAATACAAGATTGGATATAACCAAAAAATGAGGGAAAACTAAAATCTATAACCTTATAAACAATATATTGTTTGACCACAAAGTTTGTAAGACCACACGCCAATCGTGTTAGTGATGTTGGAAGTTATCCAGAATGATCCGCATGACTTACATATAGTTTGACAGACTATGGTCAATAACAGAACTACATAAAAAACTCTTCCAAATTTCACTTTGAAATGATGAATTTCTCATGATACCACTCAAAATATTTCTATATCTCAGGGTATCAACACCCTACACCCATACATCACAAGAAAAGGACATTGTAACCTCAAAAATCCAAAAATATGATTTCCGACCACCCATGGAAACTCAAGATCCAACACAAGGAAGAGAAGGATAAGAAATTACATAGACATACCACTTATGTTTAATGGCCATATCTATTTTCTACAACTAACCCCAAAATAAAAATAATTTGAATCTCAGGTACCTAGGTCCTTTTTTAAGAAACCAAGATTCATAGTATACTATTTTTTAATAAAATAACTCGGCCTACCATCCAAACTTTTTCCCAAAATAGACCACCATATACTCAAGGAGCATCCCTGACCTCCCATGGGCTGACAAAAAGCATCATGGGTATGAAAAATAACCCTTGGGGATGGTTTGGCCCTTAATATCTAAACATAAACATCTAAAAATGGAATAATGATAAGGAAATAAAGATAAATTACAATGAAGAATACATAAAAAAATATACATTTAATATAGAGTTACAAATATTCAATGGAGGATAAAAGAAAATAAAACATAAGATCCATGTGGTTGAACCAAAACTCAAGACAATTGATTCCATGGAATCGATGGGGTGATCACAAAATCCATGCGATTCTCAAGACACCAGCATAATAACAACACTGAACATATTCTTTAAGAAGATGACACCAGGTTGAACCTAAAAGCCATTAATGAAAAAAACTATACAACAATTTAAGACTACATAGCCATCAATGTGAGTATGTAGGGTAAGATCCGAATCTAGTAGTATAAAATTATTAATCCATTTATTATATTTTATAAATTAAACTAGTTATACTAGTTTAAAAAAAGATACTTATAAAATAGGTTTTCCTTCCCTTTTTTCAAAAAACTAGTGGTAATAAAAGTTTGAAATATGAACTTCATCAAAATATAACCATTTTTTAAAACTATTCTACAGGGTTGATGATTTTTAAAATGACTCCAATTTCAAGAAAACCAAACCTTTATAATTAAATCACCACTCTTTGGAATTAACCAACTCATCATTCTAGATATTTCAAATGTACCAACTAAATAAAATCCTTGATAACCCGTTCCCCAAAATTTTATAAGATTTTAAACACCCAAGGAAAATGTAAGAAAGGAAAAAACTGTATATAATCAGAAAAGGGAAATTCTAATAAATGGATGGCATAACACAGGATAAAATGAAGGATAAAGAATAAGGGGAACAAAGTATCTATATAATTCCATCCATAATAAGCATCTCACTTTCTAATAGTATACAATAGGAAAAAATAAGATATATCATAAGTAAATCTTAACATATGATATATATCATGGGGGAACACCACAAGGACCAAGGAGACAATACAAGACGCATATAGATGGACCCACAGGTGTTAGTTTAACTATCACACATCCATCCACTAGATCACTCTAACCAGTATCCCTGGTGATAATCCCCCTATCATGGTGTTTAATTTGACTAGGCGAGACTATATAGTGCTAAATCTCAACTAGACCAACAATTTCTCACTACTTCCCACTAAGTATCCACGGTTTCTCTATGGAATAGTAACAATTATCGACCATAAACAACATTCCATCTCATAAAATAACAATCCCTAATGGATATCACCACATTCATGTCCTTCCAACATTCCACTTCCCTTAAAATTATCCAAAACCCCTAAAAAATAATGAATTAAACCAGAAACATCATCAAGAACATAGGGGGTATCAATAAGGGAACAATCAATATAACACCACTAAGTTCCTAAAAGGTATTCCATTTTCATTTATGTATATACATATCTTTTACATTTTAATATCCATTTTTAAAATAATTAGTAATTCACACTCAAATACAATGCAAATCATAAAAATAAATAATCAAAATTATTTAAAACAAGGTAACCCCACATCAATTTATATAACCATATAACCCATTTAAAATAATGGAAATTATTTGAATAAAAAAGGTAAAATCTATTTTAAAAAACTTATTTCTCCTAAAACTCTAATGATCATGTTATTTCCAATTAAAAACAGCCAATTAATTTTATCAAACGTGTATAATGCCTAAGACAACCATTTTTAATAGGGAACCATTGAAAACATTAAATTTTGACAAATTGTAACATTAAAACCATATAATGTCAAGGACTGATTATAAAAATAAAAACTAGATATCCCGAACCATAAATACCTAGTTTGTACATGGATTTAAAATATCAGGCACTAATGGTACTCTTAAAGAAAAATAAATCAAACCTAAACACTGAATTGACATAGTAGAACCTTATCCCCTTAGATAAAAACCATGAGAAAGAAAATCCAAATATAGATCAAAAAAATTTCAATCCCAAGTCCCCAAATATATCCATACCTAACCAATATAATTTAAAAAATAGGTCCACTTGGGTTTGAGGAGTTGGTGAAAATAATATAAAATAACAGTAATAGAGAAAAGCATCTCATACCTCTTGAACCTGGTGAAGAACCACAAAAGAAACAATTGAAATCCACCTTAGAGATATTGATTAAAGAGTGAGAAGATATAAGAAGAAACCAGAGAAGATAAGGTCAAATGTGGGATTCTGGGGGTGGAAACCCCAATAAAAAATGCTGTGAAAATACCAACATACACTATTATGTACATGCTGCATAGTTTACTTGCATGCTCTACCAAACAATGTGTCTACCACTTCCTCAAACCCCTAGGCTCACAGGATTTGTCTCACATGGCTTCCATAACCATGTCATTAAATTTAAACCCCTTTATACACCCTATAAATTCTACATGATTTCTACTACATGGGGTGGATAGAGTCTAACTCATGTCTATTAACCATTCGCCCTTAAAAAAAGCCTCCCAAATACCAATAAATAAACCTAGAACTCCCCAAATTCAAAGGGGAAAACAAGCATAGGATTATTACCATGAAATTGACACATTTGGGTATCAAAATATCATTAGATTATATCTCTAGTAAATAATAAGATTTATCAATGGAATTTTATATAGATGAAAATATTTTTAAAATATCACTCTCATATTTTTGGAGGAAAACTTCGTTTTCAATTTTAAAAAACAAATTACCAATAAAAAAATTATAGAATATTTTTAAAAAAATTTTATTTGAAAATAACCATATAAAAATATAAATTAATATTCAATGAAAATAATAGTCGACACTATGGGATCATCTATTCATGTGATAAATGTTAAAATAAATATTTTATTCACACAATTAGTAAAAAGTACATTGTTTGTAAAATGATAAGATGATTCATTTTATATTTTTTTTTAGAAATTAAAGCATGTGTAAAATGAATTTAATAATTTATTATATAATATTAAAATCAACCATTAAAAAATTTATGATAAAATATAGACATTGAAGAAAATGATTCCAGACAGAATGGAAAAAATATGTTGATTTTCCTTATAAATATTCATTCAAATATTGTGTACATAAATAGATAAAAATTTAAGAAAAAGTTATAATTTTAAAAACTAATATGTGGGGAATACAGTTCATAATATTTTTGTGAGATATATCATATAATTTCATCATCATAAATTTAAATATAAACGATCATTGTAAAATAAAATATATTATTTTAACCGAGTTGTCTGATTCATTAACACCAGTCCACTATTGTCATGAATCTAGATAGGATATTCATATTAAGATAAATATGGTTCCAATTGTATTTTCTTATAGGTGAGAACATACATTTTCTTTATATATTACTTCCTCAATAATGAGATATAGAATAGATCCATGTGAGGTTCTCAAGAGGTAGATCTTCCACTAGAATGAGTAAATATGTGTATTTGGTAAGGAAATAAAAAATTACCCATATATCATCATTATTTCAAGGTGTATTTGGAAATAAAGTGACACAGTCTATTGTAATATCATCTCATTTCTACATAAGAAAAGGTAGAGGTTTCATGACTCCATTAATATGTTGTCTCTCAACCTTTACCTATTGAAAAATAAATTATATTGATATATTTTTCACAATATCCCATTTTATATCTTATCCCAAAAAAATGTCCCTTCAAATAATAATACATTTTTTTCACACTATTAGAGCACCCAAATATTTTAAAAGAATTCTATGTTTAATAGCATATGAAACACACAACTCTGACATTAAAAAACCATGAAATATTATTATTTAAATACCATCATTATAACATAGATGTTGAATTGAATTGTATGAATAGGGTTAAAAATATTATTTAATAATGCATAATGGTTTTATTAAAAATATTTATTAATAATAAATAATATCTTAATATTTAGTAATACATTTTATATTTCAATAATATAATTTCATTAAAAATAGTTTTTTTTTCATCATGTGTATTGAAATTATATTTAATTTGTTTCACTTATAAAAGATACATATTATAAAATTTATATCATTTTAGAAGTCATAATATCTGAATTATATTAGGGTAATTTTTTTTTTGATTTTTCTTAAAATGTTGATTTTTAGTTATATGTGAAAAATAATGATTTTTATTGAAAACTATATTTTTATTTCAACCATTTATAAAGTCAATTTTTTTAAAATAATTTAAAAGTAAAATTTTATCAATTTTTTTACTAATAACCCAATTATGTTTATTGGAATCCATTTTGTGGTTTAATTTATTATAAAAACATTTTTTTAATCAAAATATATTTTTGAATAATTTTTTTCATTGAATTTTGTGTTTTAATTTTTAATTAATTTTAGCCATTGAAAGAAATAGATTCTTGAAAAAAGTATTTAATATTTGTAATTAGGGACTCTAAATTTGGTTAATATTTCTATTTATTTTTTGTCATTATGAATAGTAACTGGTAATTGTTTTTCACCTATGTAAAGGTAAATGGGTAAAATCAGGTAAAACCATGAGATAAGGTCTCAAAATCATCCATGAAAATTCCATTATCCAATTTAATTTGATTTATTTTCTCTATTTACATCCAATACTCATATATATGAAGATTGGGTTCCACCATTCCTTGATTAAGAATTTTATATAAATTTTGGAAAAAAAATAAATATAAAATATCAATATCTTGACTTTGATAACTATAAATTTTTATTATAAGGATAAAAATAGGGAAATTTATATTCTAAATGTTTATATGAAATATAAACTATATATTTTTAGAATGGTAATTTATTTATAATATTTAGGTATAAAATACTGACCTTAAGTGCCTATGCAACACAAATATATATTTATGTAATAGAAAAATAAAATAAATTATTTTAAAAACATTGAAAGTAATATTTTTTTGATTGAGTTATAGTGAAACGTGATTTTTATACATAGATATGACATATTAGATATTTTTTTATTCTATATTGATATTAAATTTTTTGCAGATATCTTTATTGTTCAATTAAATGATTATTTTCAAGAATTACCTTATTGGTATATTGATGAAAATTAAAATTTTATTGAATTATTTAAATTTTTTAATTTTTTATAGAAGACATGTAGAATATGAAATGGTATAAAATTTAACCCCTTTTCCATTTACGATCCAATTTTCACATTATAAGTAAGATTATAGCCCTTTAATATTAATAGAGTCATTAGAAAAATTAATGTTATAATTTGTTATCAAAGGGGTTAAACCAATATATAAGGGTTATAATGAAATCTAAACCTATCTAAATTTGAATGGGTGATTATACTAAGACTATTTAATCTATGTAATGTAACCTATGTATTTTTTACCCATTCTACATGAGTTAGACAAATATTATATTATAATATTTCATGTATTTTGAAAAATGATATTAATGATATTTTATAATAAATAATATTTTATTAAATGATTTAAAAGAACTAAAAAAATTATATTTTTCAAAGTAAATAGTATATGGTTGAATATATCAACCATGGTCAAATTTTGCGACACTTTTCCTTTTATAGTATCTATTTTATCCCAAAAATATTAAAAAACATTGTTATCATGGTAATTATCAAAAGGGTTGGTAGAGGGTTAAAGATAAAATATAATGCAAAAAACATCACCTAAAGTTGTACAAATGTTATTGGTCGACTATATTTCACCTCATGATTTTCTTATATTTTAATTTTATCAATTTATATCAATTTGAACGTGAAAATGAATTTATATTAATTTAATTTTTTACACAATTCTAGGAATGTCCTTCCCTCATTTATAAAGGGAAACCCTCTGTTATTTTCAATACACACTTAAATATCCATTTGTTTCATCCAATACATGATAAAATAAAATCACAACATCCCTTCCCACATTCTATTGGAATTATTTTGGGCATAATAACAACACTAGTGGGTTTAAGTTTTATAGAAATGGAGGTTGTTCGAAGAAGAGGTAAAACATTTAACAGAATATTTTAGTTTTATTATTTATTATTCCTCCTTATAATATTATTAATACATGATAAAAATAATATTTCATATATTGATAAGTTTTTATGTTAATTTAATACTTATATTTATACCCCTTATAGTGAATGGGAAACCAAACCATCGTTCGTGTATATGGTGGACTACCACCTCACAAAATGATATAATTCTGTTCGTTCTCCTCATATCATGACTACTTATAATGATTGATTTAATATTTTTAAATTATATACGTATAATATTTATCATTATAAAAATATAATATTTAATATACCTTCTTAACATTACATTCTTTGAAAAATGATAATGTCGTTAATTCGTACGTGTGGGCTGCCACCTCCATGAAGTGATGCGATTTATTTCCTATCATCATATCACATGGATTATATACATACATTTAAGAAAAGAATTAATATTTTATATATTATATTTTTATAATTCTTAATATATAAAATAACACTAACCATATTTCCATTAAGATCATTGAAAATGTAAATGTTACTAATGTGTACGTTTGACTTACCGTCTCCAAGATTATAATATAGTTCATTTTTCATAGTCATCCTTCATGGTTGGTTTTAAAATTATAATTTATGTTTAAAAATGATAATTTAATAATGATGATTATTATATATATGGTGGAACAATGACCATGTTTACCATAGTCAACCTAACAAAATCATTTTGGACATATAAACCAAATATTATCATAACATCTGATATGAACTAGATTGATTAAGTAAATAAATATACCATGTTAATAAATAAAATAAAATGAATAATTAAATTTAAATGGGTGATTGATAAATTATATAATTGAAACTATTTTATTATTTATGAGGATAAACAACAAACATGACGTGCCAGACCTCTGGTAATGGGATTGATAACTCAATTTCTTTTTTTTGTTATATTACTTACTAATTTTATGTGATACAGTAAGATTATGTATATAATTACCTATGATTTCGGTTGTATTTAAATCATTTTATATGAATTTACATTTTTTTCTAAACAATCACTTCATTGATTAATTCTTACTGATGAATTTTTGAGGGTTTATTAACTCAATATTCTTTCATTGGGTTATATCACTTCTTTATTGATTATATAATTCCATGATTATGTGCAGAATTTTAGTTTATTGATTTATGATATATTTATACTTTTTCTTATATTTATAATTGTTACACATAAAAACTATTTTGATTAATTCTCAATTCAATGACAAGATCTTGGTAAGGGTTTATCATTTCAATTTTGTTACTATAATGCATATAACATATTCACCACTTACTAATTTCAAGTAGTGCATATAATGACCATATGATATGATATATAATTATTCCCTCTATATTAATGGTATTCAAATATGTAATTTAATTTATTTAATTTATTTTTATTATGATTCAAAATTTACCAAAACAGAAGATCTTTATTTCATAATCTCATTATTATTCGAGATTTCTTATGTTTGAGTAAGCACTATGAAAATTATATTATATTTATATCTCAAAACCAATTTATTTTATCATCCTAGTATTATTTTTGAAAATTATAATATTTTCTTTAATTTTCTTCATTTAGGTACTCATGGGATCTAAATAATGTTTTTAATGAAAATCAACTTTGTTTACAATTCGATCATTAATCATTTTCTTCCATTTCCACACTTTTATTAAAATTTTTTAAAAAATATTTTTTACTATTCTTCAAGAATTTATTAAATAATGTTTTATCCACATTTTAATTTTTATAATACGGTTTAAATGGTGTCTTTTGATCATTTTCCTAATGAGATACTTTTTGAATTTTTACAAAAAATGTAAAAGGATTATGTGTTTTAATGTAATTTACATGATCATAATTCCCCACCATCATGACCACTAAATTCATTGAATATTATTTTACAATATTACATGACTCTTTTCAAATAATACTTTTCATAATATTCTATAAATTTTTAGTTTTTAAAATTTAATGTCAATGTGAAAATTTTATTATGATCAGGAATGTTTTAAATGATAATTTTAGGGTATATATAACCATCAATGTCAACAAACCTTTTATTATATTCTAGTGAATTTTTTGTAATGATACTATCCTTATTTTTTCTCTGGATGGTTTATGATCATTTGGCTGGGGGAAATTATTTAAATTCTTTATGGATGTTCTTATTATAAATACATATAAAGATTATTAAGGCATGTCGATTAAGTTGTGTTGTTTATTCATACAAGGAATACATTGGACTTAGTAAGTGACTGGCAGAGTTATCTATATCCCCTAAATTCATTGGTAGGTCTCATGAGAAAACTATCTTGCGTATTTGGATGAGGCCTTATGAATTTATGCAATATGTCATTACACAAGGCATAAAAATATGGTAATGATATCTTGAATTATTCATTCCATCATTATGATATTATTTATCGATGTTCTTGTGATTATTTGAAAATATACGATATACATGGATATATTTGAAGCTAATTTTACAAGGCTTATGAAATTATTTGATCATAATGTATTTCTGATATTTTAATCTTCATGATCACGTTTTTTATTAAATTTCACGTGTTTTGATTTATTTAACTAGACATATAGATTATGACTTATTTTATCCTCGTAGATTCCATTATACATAACCCTTGTTAACCATTTTAGACAACCATTATTTTCTCTCCATTATCTAGGACATGATAAAGGAATCTGTGAATAAGTTGAAGTATGAAGAATATTTACTTTCAATATGTAGTTTTTTTTCTATTAAATGTAATGTGAGATTCAAGAATCTATATAGTTTACAAAGACTAATTACCATTAATCCCTTTGGGATTTCATCTCTTGAAACTTTTTCCAATGATATAAACTAACTATTAGATCTTGGATAATAGGGTTATAGTTTTTATTAGAGAAATTTATGTAGAAATATTGTGAACTAGATTTAAGAAATTTTAGATTAGAGAATATAACCTTATCAAAGGCATTAAGGATATATATCTAAAGGGAGTATGTTTATGATTTAGATGAAGACAGTTTATGATTTTTAGGTGATATTATTGGTTAAAATGCCTATGGTCGGTCTTGATTTTTAAGGCAAAGATGCACATTTGGATGTTTTATCTGATTGGAGCTGAATATAATTATGGATATTTTAGGATATATTTATGTGAAATAAACTATTTGGTATAGTATGTGTTTTATTGAGAAGGTTATTTTATGAATAATTATATTATATTTTGTTGACATAATTTTATATTTATTGATAAAAATTATTTTTAATATTAGAATTTATTTTAATGTTATTATAGAGAGATAATATTATTTTATTTTCTAGAAAAAATAAAGATGTATTGTAAAACATAGTGGTAAAAAAGTGATTTGAGGATTAATGATATTTGTGAGAATGGTTATAATATTTTTGGGAAATTTATAAGATTTAAATAAATACAATTTTATTATAAAAAAACCACCAAGATGGGTGAAAACCCATTATGTCTAACATGGATGTGAGGATTAAACACATAACCAAAGGGTGAAAATGGTATATCACATACCATTAACATATGTGATGTCCTAGTTAATATGCTTTTTTACTTAAATTTTTTAATGGATACATATTAAGTTGATTTTTTAAGCACACTTTATGATAAAATATTTTTAAATTTTTGGGATTTTCAGGTGATTAATAATAATTCGAGAGACATTTTACTATTTGATGTATATTAATGTTTTTGGATAACACAAAGGATTATTTGAGAAGAATGATATTATATTTCTGGAGGTTTAAACTGAACGGGATGAGATAACCATTGACGTAAAATATTTATTTATTAATTAAGTTATTGAGTTTATTTTTTGAAATATGGTTCATTATATAAGGAATGATATATGTTAAACCCTCAATTTTATTACCGAATTTTTTATATTAATGTATTATTTTTTTATCTCAAGGTTTATTAAAATTTCATATTATCTCACCTTATAGTAACCATTTCAGTTTTGGTTAATATTTAAAGATTTTATAAATATATTTTTATCCTTTTAGGGACTATGTGATCCATTATAATTTTATTTTAATGCGTTAAGCCTGAAAAATTCATCTTGAATACTCATTTTATAAAGAAAATGATGTGATTATTATGGTAATTGATTAAAATATGAAATTATACTTGTCATGTAAGTAATATTATTAATGATTTTAGTATATATAGAAAAGGATTTCCTAAATTATTGGAAATGTATCTTAATGAAAATACGTTTTTTACTTACATTCATTCCTGATGAACCAACGATCTTTTTCACACCATATTGATTTACGGGTTTTGGTCACTAAAGCTCTCAAAGCTATGTTCTATATCACTATATATTAGACTTTGGTCATTAGTTTTCTTATATCTGTTTATATTTTCACTTATCAATAAGTTTGTCCAATTTTAAAATATACTTTTGTGTTATCCCAGGCGACCTTTATATATCCCTATCACTATTTTTATGAGGAAGTTTTATTTACACTTTTTATGATACTGGTATTAAAACACGGTATTTTAAAATGTTAAAACTTTTATTTCTAAGTAGATGTTCAAATTTGTAGGTTGAATGTTTTTATTGGGGTGTGGGGGTGGATACTATGAAACCATTATATTTTAAAAGGGCACTATATTCAATATCATATATAACACAGAACAATGAGCTTAAATGAACCACAATATATTATAATTTATATATGACCATTATAACCTACTCACTAAATTTGTGGGTATTAATAGAGTTAATAAAATTATGAAATTATTTATAAGGTTTTCATAAAATTAAATTATTAATAATAAACCAGTAAATGATTTTCAGTAAAATCTTTTTATACTTCGAAAAAAACATTTTCTTCAAAAATGGTTTTGTTTTGCATTTTGTTTTTAGAAATTATAATTATTATTTTTTCAATGTTATAAATTTTATTTCACATAATGAACATAATTTTTTAATTAAGTATAAAAAAATTGAAATAGGGAAACATTTTGATATTTTTCTAAAAATATTGATTTTCCTGTGAATAATGAAAATTCTGATTTTCATTGAAAAGTGTTTTTTAATTAAAAATTAATATTTTTTCATAAAATGGTTTAAAATTAAAAATATTTATATTATATTATTTATTATCAAATTATGTTCATTGGAATCAATTTTATGGTTATATTTAGTATGAAGGTAATTGTTATACAGAAAAAGCGTTTTTCGAAAGAACCATTTTTCATCATGGTTTTCTTTTTAATCTTAAATTAATTTCTATAAATTTTATAAATCTATGTTTGAAACACTTATTACATATTTTGAATTTAGAGGACCAAATTTGGTAAATAGTACTCTTTTATTTTTTTCACTATGAATATTAACCTTAGTATAATTTTGTCACCTCGGTAAGCGTAAAATGGATAAAATAGGGTCAAAACATTGAGACAAGGTCTCAAAATAAACCCAAACGTGAATATATACTATTTTTTTGCCTATTTTAGCTATTTAAAAACAATTATATTATATATGGATACCTAATTCCATATTTATTTGATTATGACATTTTAATTAATTTAATGAAAGAATGAATAAAAAATTTCACTCTCTTGATTTAATAACTCTAAATTTTTATTATAAGGATAAAAATAAGGAAATTTAAATTATAAATGTTTATACAAAACATAAATAATTTTTTTTCATCATGGTAATGTATTTCTAATTTTTAGTTATTAACTAATTCCATTAAATTCTTAAACAATGCTCATATAATATCTTTTCAATAGAAAAATGGAATAAATTATTCTAAAAACTCTAAATTTATATTTTTTTGTGAGTTATAGTGACCCATGTATGATATATATATATATATATATATATGAAATATTGGATATTTTTTTAATGAATATAATTTAATTACATATTTTTTTTGAATTCTTTAATGTCAAATTAAATGAAGTGTAAAAAATGAAATTATTGATATTTTAAGAAAAATAATATAGAATTAATTTATTTTAAAATCATAAAAATATTTCAAGAGGACAGGTATGATAATATATGGTCTAAAATTTCCTACATTGGAAATTTATGGGACAAATTTCACATAAAATGTAAATTTATAACCCTTTAATCTTGCAAAATCATACACTAGACCTGCATTCAAATCAATATGGGAGTGAATTTATACAGGAAACCAGTGACACATAAATGACACATGATGTAAGCAGGTAGAGATGCATAAATTATTTAGGTCTAGTGACACATGAAATATGATTCATGCATGATGCTGCAATGGGCCCACAAGAAAATTAGTTGGCCTTTAGGATATGTAGTGAGCTTCATGACCACTTGGCCTTCGCATTATGTATTTAATAAATAAGGATCGATGGGTAGGGTTTCCTTCGGGGGGGGGGGGGTATGGACGACTGTTATGGAATGTATTTTGTGTGTGTGCATGTTTAATGTAATTTGACCCCTAACCACCTTATATATATAACCCTTTAATATTGAAATAGTAATTAACACTGTTAAAGTTTAAAATATGTAACTAATAAGCTACACAAAAATATTATGTTTAAAATGATTAATAAACCCGTAAAAATTTTATTAGGTGATAATTTTAATACACTATAATCCTTAAAATCTAATACATGTCATTTTTGAACCATTTGACCTGAGTTAGAATCATATTATATTATAATATGTCATATATTAAAAAATAGCATTAATTTTATTTTATTAAAAAAAATTAATTCATAGAAACAATTACCCTTATCCAAGTGAATGTAATATGGTTTATAATATAAACATGGACCATTTATATGCCACTTTTCCTATTATTTTAACTATCATAACCCTTAAATGGTAAAACTATTTCTATAGTGGTAATAATTAAATGGTTAATAAAGGATCAAAAAAAGGTACAGGTGAAAACATCACATAAAACTAAAAAAAGATGATAATATTTTAAATAAACTTCATATTATCTTGGAATTTTATCATTTAGGAGTCATTTGAACATGAAATGTAAATTATATTAATTTAATAAGTTATGAAATTCCATGAATTCCCTTAATTAACTTATAAATGGGCACCCCTGTCCTCTCTTATCCATAATTATAGAGCCATTTTTCATCCAATTATTAACTATATCCCTTCATAATATCACTTCAAACATTCTAGATGTATTATTTTGGGAATAATATCATCTTTAGAGGAAAAAATGCATAATAAAAAGGAGTTTTTCTGAATAAGCGGTATAATTTTTAACCAAATTTGATTAGTATTATTTCTTCTTATACATCATTAATATATAAATAAAAATTAATTAATTAACGAAACCAATATTTTTCTTATATTTATATGTTTTCATGTTAATTTAATACTCTATATCTATCTCCACTTTCATTTAATGGGAAACAAAATGAATGTTTCTGTGTATGGAAATCTAAAACCTTGTGAAATGATGTATTTTTTTTCATCACCACCTCTCAATTATGGTTATAATCACTTATTTAGTTTTTATATATTATATTAATGAAATATTTATAATTTTCAAAAAATAATATATAATATACCTTTTGACCTTTCTATCCATTGAAAAACTATAACACCATTCAAGCGTACGTGTGTACTACCAACTCCACAAAGTGACGTGATTTGTTTGCCATCACAAAGTCACAAAGATTATATATATAATAATAGTTAAGGAAATAATATGATATTTATTATTTAATTACCATTATTGAAATATAAAATAATACTTACCTGCTTTCCACCAGGATCATTGAAAAATGGAAAAGTTACTCACGTGTATGTATGACTTACCATCTTTATGATGGTAATAGAGTTCATTTTTCATAACCATATTTCATGGTTGGTTTTAAAAGTATAATTGATATATGAAAAAGATAAGTATTTTATAATTATTATGTTTTATATAATGGAATAATTACCAATTTTACCATAGTCAACCTACTGATGTCATTTTGGATATATGGACCGAAAATTTTCAAAATATTCGACATGAACTTAATTGATCATGTCAATAAATATAACATTGTAATAAATAAAATAAAATTACTAATAAAATTTTAAAATGTTATTATGTATATAAGTAATTAATATTATATTGTGATTTATAAAAATAATGAATGTACATGATTAGTCACACCTGATGTAAGAGGTTTCATAATTTAATTTCTTTTCATTAGGTTATATTACTTAGTCATTATCATTGATATGATTATATTTTCTATGAAAATAAATATAATTATTTTATTATGTATTTCAATTTTTTTTATTTGGATTAAAATTTTTGTACACAATCAATCATTTAATTAATTATTACCAAATTCATTGTAATGATTTCTCAACTCAATATTCTTTCATTGAGATATATTACTTCATCATTGATTATATTATTGCATGATTATGTGTAAAATGAATATTGGTTGCATTATATTTTAATCAAACATTTTTGTAAATTTACATTTGATATACATATTCTCCCTCTTTATCAATTATTATTTCAAGGATATGATCAATGTAAGGGTTTATCATCTCAATTTTGTTTCCATGATACATATACCATATTCACCACTTTATTCTTGAATCAGGTGTATAAAATACCTATTTTATATGACATATCATGATTCAATTAATATTAATTTTACATGAATATTAATTTAAATTTATTTCTTTCATTAGGGATATGGTTCAAAAGCTATTAATTTTGTAAAATTTATTTCCTAGCCTCATCATTATTTGAAATTGTGTATCTTTAATTCTACACAAGGGGAATTATATGATCCTCATATCATAAAACCAAAATAATATATTATTTGATATTTATTTTTTAAAATTATAAATTTACCTTTATTTTCTTATTTTAACTACTCAAGAGGTCAAAAATAATGTTTTTAGGAAAGCCAACCTTGTTTTCTATTTAGTCACAAATATTTTTCTTCAATGTCCACATTCTCATTAAAATGATTTTTTACTATTCTAAAATTATTTATTAAATGCATTTTTATTAATATTATATTATTTACAATTTTTTTAATTGGAATCTTTTTATTGTTCTTCTTATGGGTTATTTTTCGACATTTTATAGAAAACGTGAAAATAATATTTGTTTAAATGTAATTGAAATTAATATATTTTCCCATCATCATCACCACTAAATAATTTTAATATTACATTAAATGTTTTTATAATTTTTTTCAAATATAATTTCTTCCAATTTTGTTTTACAAGTGAATTTCAAGTGAAATGTATTTTTCCTCAAAAATGATTTAATTAATGATTTTATGACATACATATTTATTAGTGAGAAAACCCAGTTTTTATCTATTAGAGATATGATGTAATGATACCATAAATATTATCTATTGGGATGGTTTATGATTAATTTTAGTATTGAAATTATTGAAATTTTATATTATAGTTTTTATATGGATAATTATGAATTATTAAGGTATATTGATTAAGTTGTATTGTTTATTCATATGAGGAATGAATTGAACTTAATAAGTGATATTCAAGGCCACTATAGCCACTCGTTTCATCCATAGCTCTCATCAGAAAAACTATCTTGGTTATTTGGAAAATATAATAGCTATTTTTGTAATTTTTCATAGAATGAGGACTCGATGGTATGTTTATGATGTAAAACATTATGAATTTCATCATTATGAGATTGTTTACTGATTTACATGTGATTATTTAAAAATATATGATACCTAGGGATAAGTTTAAAGAATATGTTATTAATTATATAGAATTATTTGATCACCATTTATTCTCTCCATATTATTCTTCATGATCAAGTTATTGATTAAATGGAATGATTTTTCATTTAATTACCTTTCCATATTGATCAAACGTTATTTACTAATTAAATATTCAAATGTATGTAACCCTTGTAGAGTATTTGTGATGACCCCTATTTTCTTTCATTTCCTCAGGAGATGATGATGGAATCCTTGATTGAGTTCAAGGACAAAAAATATTTACGCTCACTATGTTGTATTATTTATGTTTTCAAATGTAAAGTGAGATTCACTATGTTTTATTATTAAAATTGTTCTTATCTATTTAAAATCATAATATGAACAACATTTAATTTCTATTTTTTGAATGAAATCATTATATTATATCTCTAATAAATTATTAGATTCATTAAAATATTTTTACATTTATGAAAATAATTTTAAAAGACTACTAAAACATTTATTGAGGAAAATACCATTTTCATTTGGAAATCACTTTTTTAATATCTAAAAATTATCAGAATATTTGGGAGAAAATCTATTTTAAAATAACCATAATGAAAATTAAATTAATATTAAAATATAATAATATTCATTATGACATAAAAATATTTTTTTGTGTTAAATGTTAAAATAAATATTATGTTCATACAATTGGTAAGATGTACACCCTTTCAAAAACAAAAAGGGAATTACTTTAATTTTTTTATATAAATTAAAAAAATGGGTAAAAGTGAATTTAATAAATATGTTAGAATATAAAAAACAACCATGAATAAATTTTAAATAAAATATGAACATGGAGAAAAATATTCCCAACTAAATAGAAAAACAAAGTTAGCTTTCTTTAAAAAATCATTCAGACTTTTGCATACATAGAGACAAGAAATTTGAAAGGAAAACATGTTATTTTTTAGAAATAAGTAGAGTATGACAAAAAAATAATATTTTTTTGGGATAGATCATATAATTTTATGAGGGGTAATTTAATATTAGACCATCCTAGTAAAAAAGTGATATTATATTATAAAATCATTATCACATCGGTAAAATTTGAATCATAACCCCACTCAAAGAAATAAATTCAAATAAAACATTAAATACCATTAATATAAATATGTTGCTGATATATCATATGAAAGGGGTATCATATTCAATATATTCAAGAAATAAGTGAGATGACATATGACACATGACATATGTCTCACAGAAATAAAAGTGAGATGAGAAATCCTTACTATAATTCTGTATTTATACATAAGCCCTCCAACATACGATATAATTAATTTATATTCATTATAATTATTTATTAAAACCAAATATATACTTATAATATTATATATTACCCACTTATAACATTTCAAGGCCATATTTATTAATTATTTTTTAAAAACAATTATGTTTCGGAGTGTTAACTATTTCAATTTTCATGTAAGTTTCAGTTTGATTATTTTAGTCATTACATATTGATCATGGTTAAATAATATAAATAACCTTAATAATTTTATAATTATAATATTTAATTATTATATACACTTATATAACCATTAATTTAAATCAATGATGATAAACAAATTACATCACTTTGTGGTGACGATAGTCCGTACGTATGCACGAGTGATGTTTCTAATTTTGAATGGATGAAAAATAAAGATAAATAATAATTAAAATTTTTAGAATTATTATTATATAATAAATATAATAAGTATTTATCAAATATATCCTTATTAAAATCCTTGTAAAACATAAATGAAAAATGAATCACATCGCTTTCTAGAGGTGGTAGCTTTCACGTACGCATGAGGAATGTCATCATATATTAATGAGTGGAAATGTAAGAAGGTGTATGTTATAGGATATTTATAGAATCAAAATTATGTCATAAATTTCATATATATTCATTTGTTACATATTTATAGTAACTTTTGTGTAGTGGTAAGGAAGAAAATTATATCATTGTAAGGAGACGGTAGGTTGTACGTAGGCACAAGTGATGGTTACCTTTTCCATAGAATGGAAAGGAGGTGGAAAATGGTTATAAAATAATCATAATAAAATATTATTATATTTATTAAAATATATTCCTTAAGTCGTTATGGGTAAAAAATATTTATAATAAGTTGAAGAAGAAATAATCATTGAAAGAGTCACCAAAGATGATTACCGCTTCCTTGTGGGACATCCTCTGGCATAAACCTACAACCATCTTAGGATGGTCTTAGAAGATGAAAAGAAGCTCATTAATTAAATTAATGAATTTATTAAGGATTTTGGGGCCTATTTGTTTCTATATATATTGATTTAACAATGTGAATAATGGTGGATAATAGGTTCCCTTTTATAAGTGAGGGGGGGGGGGGGGCACGTGGAATTACTTAAAATATTTAAATAATATAAATCCATATTCTTGTGAAAGTGAAATAAAATGGTGAATAATTAAAATTTAATATAATATAAGGTTTAAATATCTTGAAAAAAATAAAATTCAGTCATGTTTAAGTGTCATTCATACCCTAATCTCTTAGTTTAACCCCATGTAAACTCGTCTTAGCCATATCGATGGTGATAATTTTTTACTGTATTACTATTTATTATATAAAAACATTATGTTGAAATTGTTACCTAATATTAATTTTTATGATTCAATTAATTATTAATATTTAAAACAGAAATTGATTTTAATATATGTATGAAAAACAGAAAAAAAAACTATTTTAGGAAAAATGTTTATTTTACGTATAAAAACAATTTTATTCTAAAATAATGATGTTGATTCTAATGGAATTAATTAGAGTATGATAAAACATAAATGAATTATTTTCTTTTAAAACACAAACAAAACCAAAAGGATCCTTTTATATAATTTTTTAAGAGAGAAAAGATAAAAATAATATTTATTTCATCAAAATAACATCTTATATTTCTAAAATATTAATAATATATTTATAAATAGAAAATTATTTTCATTAATATAAATATTCTCACTATAAAAATGTTTCTTAATCTTTACACTTATTATTATATCATTATAATGTCATAAAATTTAGAGTTTTTTATAAAAACGGTATTTTTCACTATTTACTAAAAAACAACTATTATTGAAAAATTTGAAAAATTCACCCTAATATAATTTTGACCCAATGAATTAAAAAAATAAAATAAAATATCAAGTTCTTTTTATATTTTTTTTGAATTTAATTTAAAATCACATTCTTGAATAATGCTATCTGTATTGGGTTATTATTTCTATAGAAAGAAAAGCTTACTATAATGGATGCTTGGATGTTATATTATTTCCTCAATAATAATTTTCATCCCCAAAACATCTAATTTGTTTCATAATTAATACATATGGGTATTTCTTCATCATAAATTCTATAGGTTCCCACTTTAAATATTCAATCATTTGATTTCGGCAAATTTTTATTACCAACATAGTTGTCCGATTCTTCAACACTTATTCTCTAGTGTCATGAACTTGGATAGTATCACAACATTATGATAAATAATTTTTCAATTACATTTCCCAAAAGGTGATCACATTTTTTTGTTCTAGAATATAGTTCAGTAATAATGAGACATAGAACACATCCTAAACTCTATAAAAACTAAGAGGCATTGACAATCAATAAGTCACAAATATAATCATTTCCAAAATTTCAAAAGTACCAATGTATCTTGGAATAATTTTCCATTTCATTACCAAACATATAACACAATTTTATAGATATACCTTCATCAAAACATTATATTCTAAGTCCTTCCTTCTGTTGTCATAATATCATTTTTTGTCTACTTTTAGTTTTTTAGTATGTTTTTTAATAGTCTTTACTTTCACCATTGACTTCTCTATAATATCTGAGAAAAGAAGTAATCTTTAACAAAATTTGTATAAAAAATTTAAATCAGGACACCTATTTCTATACAATTCATCATATGGTGACTTTTATAGCCCAAGACCCACACTCATAGATCTGGTGCTAAAAACATAGACTTTACATTTTTATCTTTGATAATGATAAATTTTACCCAAATATACCTATCCAAAACATAAAACATAAAAACGAAATATTTGATCCCTTAAAAACCCATCCAACTTATAAATTTAGAGTTTTATAGAATTCGAAAAAACACTTAAAAATTTGGGTTCATAAACAATTCATTCATAAAGATCAACATCATTTAACATGATACCAAACTTTTCATTTTCCATTTTAAGTCTTCAAAATATCCCATAAAATTTATCAAATATAAAACCTATATAAACAAAAAAATTATGAATATTTTTTATGACATTAGAAAATGAAAGATAAGAAAGGGTGGGAACACATGTTTAGTAATGGTAAGAATGATAAATATCAACTGATGATTATATGAACATATATTATAATAATAAGGGTATAATATCAAGAAAATAACTTAGAAATGTTCATACCAAATCGAAAAAGACCATAATTATGAGATATCGCATAAAACATCAGCATTTCAAAAAAGTGAATAAGAAGAATGATAAATCATCATATCTCTATCGTGAATCATAAGGACATTTCATAAATGTGGTTTGAATAATCATAAGTATAGAAAATATTTCATTTGCCATGTTTAATTACCAAGACCATAAGAATAAACATCCACCCATGTTTCCAATTATATATCATCCACATTGACTTGTTTCCCATAAGGGATCAAGCATTTCATCTCGTTTCCAATAAAGGATCATCTTCTCTCACTTGTTTCTAAAGAATATCTGACGAGATATAATAATTTATGCAATGCATTAAAAGTAGTAAATTTGCAAACCAATAACATATTGAAAATCATATATACAAGTTTCATAGGATGATAAATAATTCATCATATCATAACCCATAAAAATATATGGGGGTCATAAACAATTCATCATACAAAAACCCAAGGAAACTAAATGGGATTCATAAATATTTCATATTTTATCCGTAAAAAACAATAAATATAAATAACAAGGTTGGTATCCATAGATAATATCCCCTTTATATATTAATTAACACTAAAGGGTATCATATTATATGAGAAATGATGCTGAAAGAACCATTGTAATTATTCTTGAGGAAAATAACATTTCCATTTTAAAATATTTTTTTAAGAAAATATTTGCACTTATAAGGGAAAAAATAATCATGGATAATAAAATTTTACACTTGTAAAGGAAGCATCAAATAATTGAGTTATCATAACATTAGAAAAATCTTCTCATATTGTATAGGTTAAAAAACATTCTTACATATTTTTTTTTCCAAAAAGTCACAATGTACCGCATTTTTAAAATGAAAAAAGATTTATTTCAAACCATTTTTAAAAAAATAAAACATGGGAAAAATGAATTGAACAGATTTTTGGATAATAGATAATTTTCTTCAAAATATTTTAATAAAACATGGACATGGAATATAAATATTCTAGAGCATAAACTTAAATATAAAAAATCCCAAATAAAGGTTATATTATGAAATAAACCCTTACCACTTTGGTAAATTATGAATAAAAAGACTCAAGAAAAAAATAAATTTAGATGGATTGGTATATAAAATAACATTAATTATAATAATAATAAAATAAATTCATGATAAGTATATATACCCTATAAAATAAATAGGTTTTGTATAAGGCATGCACCCCACAGAAATAAAAGTGAGTTAAAAATATCATACATTGAGTCTGACTCATCACATATATTATTTATTTTCTAGAATAATATAATTAAGTTAGCTATTTTATTACTTAAGAAAATTTTTCAGGTTTATTATTTATTTTATCTCACTTATTATAATGTTATAAAAATTACATAATCATTTATATTCACATCATATTTTTAGTGATATTTGGTACATAAGTCCAAAATAACCATAGTATGATGATTATGATCAAAGAAGTTATTATTTAATAATATATAGGATAATAATCACGAAATAATTATATGTTTTATACATAAATTATACTTTTAACTACAAACATTTAATATGGTTTTGAAAAATGGACTACATTACAATCAGGGAGACAGTAGGTCATATGTAGACATGAGTAATGTTTCAATTTTTTGATAAACATAATAGAAAGAAGGTAAGTATTATTTGATATTTACATAATTATAATAATGTCATATATATCATATTAATTCTTTAAATATAATTATATATATACCATTATTGAGATGTGTTTATGAAAAATGAATCATATCGCTTCGTGAATGTGGCAGTCCACACGTACATATAAACAACATTATCATTTTTAGTACATGGAATGGTAAAACTTTAAATGATATATTATATTATACTATTATAATGATAAATATTTTATTAATAACCGATATGAAGATTAATTTCTACATTATAACCATTAATGAGATATGATTATTGAAAAAGAATTACATCGGTTCATGAGGTGATTGTCTTTCGTACACACATATGATGAATTCCTTTCCCATTTGATGGATGTTGGAGATGAATATAAGTTTAAATATTAATATAATTACTTATAAGAATATTTAGGATAAATTGTTTATTATTTTATCATGGATGAAGAAATTACGGAGGATGTTGAAGAATAAATATGATATAAATTCCTAATAGTTCTAGGTGATGGGATCCTCACACACTCATATGGTGATAATAAAAATGTGCACACCCGTCTCTCAGACATTGGAAAAATTAGACTAACTAACTCACCATTGAGTATAATACATTATAATAATTTTATGTTAGAGTTGAAAATGATTAATCCAATGTTAGTGCAATTCCACCCTGGAGTGTTTATCCCAAATAACTCACTAACTACCTAGGATTTAATGTTATCCGACAATAATCAATAATGGGAAATTATTTAATAAATGGTCCAAATATAATTTCACTATTTTCCATTTCAATATTCAAATTTCTATTTAAAGCCAATATACGGGTTCTTAATAAATTCATGCCTTTTTAATGGATAAAACCAATGGTTTCTTTTCAAAAAATTTAATCCATTTCCTAAAAACAATTTCACCATTCGATTTCTATAAAACAAATTCCAAAATTCACATTAAATTTAAATCACACCAAAATTTACATGAATGGGGTGTTTTCATTGATTATCATGCCAATGAAATTTTGAATCCCAATTTGATGTGAATTGGGGTTTTTATAATCCAAATAAAATCAGTTTGATTAAAATCATGTAGTTTAGGGTTAATTAAATTGCCTAAACTTATAAAAAAATACTGACCTTAGATCAAAGGATTACATATCATAATTCCAGAAATAGGGAGATCCAATGAAGAGAATTTTAAAAAGAGATAAGAGAATCAAACTGATATTTTTGATCTAAAAAAAGATATTATATCCTAAAAAACATAGAGATCTGAAAAACCTTAAGTATGAGAGATGAATAGATTTAGAGAGACCATGAAGATAAGATTCACATACTCGGAGGAGATCAAACGTGACTCTCTATAGGTTGATCCACATAGAAAGGTGTATTGAGGAGCCAATGTCACATATAGAGATCCTATAAGGAAGAATAAATTGAGTTAGGGTTGGATGGAATCATCAAGAACAAAAAATGGTGGGTTTAGGATTTTTTTTAAAATAATCTGAATTAGAAATTACCATTTTCACGGTTTTCCAAACTGGGCACCACTTTATAGGGGTGTATGATTTCTACTTGGTGGTTGCAATGTTTCTCAAACTATGAACCAAATTTCTAGACCCTCAGTGATTGTGTTTTCATATTTTACACTAGTAGTGCACAAAGTTTGAGAAAAAAACGCTCCACCCCTTCACTGCCCAAGACCCTTCCAAAATTTTCAAATCTATTCCCGAAACCACTTGAGACAACCCCAACTAAATAATGATTAAAAAGAGAGTTTATAAGTACCTTAAAATAGTAAGACAATGATAAAAAATTCTCACCATAAAAAAAAGTATTATCCCCTAGATAGCCTATTAAGAAGTCCCTATAGAAAAATATTAGTCCATTGTTCTCTCATCGGAAAATCTATCTCTCCCATGTATCATGTGTATCATAATTGTGATTACATAACACTCAAACAAAAGGTATCATCCTAGCACTAATTACATTGGTTTTAGAAGCAACATTCATGATTGGATGTTCAGTTAAATCAGGCTTTACATAAAGATCACTTTTACTCAGAACATAAGATGGAACAAAAAGACACTTTTGTATCAGTGATACATGAACCACATTATGTATCGACGTCAAATATGGAGGATTTTATAAATGATAAGACACTTTATCCACCTACTATACAATATGAAAAGGTCCCATAAAATGAGGAGCAATCTTCCCTTTCCTCACAAGAAATCAATGATCCAAATGGGGTGAAACATTCAAAAACACCTGATCACTGACTGAAAATTCCAACTTTATATAGTGATGATCAACATAAGACTTATACCATCTACATGCCATCAAATTTTTCTTCAAACCAACTGAATATTTTATATTGACGCTTAAATCAAGCTTAGTCAAACCAATGAACTTTCACCAATCCTCAATCAACAAAATGATGATTTTCAAGGCTGACCATACATGGCCACAAAAAGAGCCATACTAATCATTGAATGGTAACTTTTATTTTAAAAGAACTCATCCAGTCCTAAATGGTCATCCCAAGCTACACCAAATCAAGGATTCTGGTACATAGAATATCATTAAGAATCTGTATAATTATTTCTATCTAACTATTAGATTGTTGAGGGAATGACATAGTCAAAAAAACCTGAGATAGAAGTGTCTCATGAAGGCCTCTCCAAAAGAAAGAAGTAAAAAATGGATCTATATCAAAGATGATAATTACTAGAACTCCACGAGAGCAAAATGTTTCCATAATATAGTGATTTAACAAATCCTCAACTCTTTTTTATCAAGAATGGGTAATAAGTGAGACGATTTGGTAAGCCTATCGATCACAACCCATATCCCATTATTATTTTTTAGATATGAAACATCCTAATCAAAAAGACCATAGAGATATCAACCCACATAATAGTTGGAACTATAAGTGGATGAAGAAAATGAGATGGTTTTTTAGTGTTCATCCTTGACCTATTAGAACATATAAAAATGAGAGACAACATTGGAATTGCCACATCTCATACTTGGCTACCATATTATTCACCACATTTGATAGAAAATATTTATGGTTCCTATGTGAAAAAACCAATAGGAATTATGAAAATTCCATAAAATATATTTCCTTATGGGTAAAGGTACAACGTACCTATTCTAGAAACATAGAATACCCTCTATGGAGAATTTTGACTCATTTAATATCTCCCCACCATAAAGATATTTCATAATTCTATAGAATTCACCATCTCGGTATTATTCCAAAAGAATTGTGTCAATAATAGAGGAGGTAAACTGTATACTGTTCAAAATAACAAGATGCCCTGATTACCATACATAAATATGAAACCATGAAAAATATTCTAGCATTTCCCACTCTTCTGATGATTATTTCACAGCATAGGTTGGATGTTTCTTTCTCAAATTATCTACAACAACAGTACCTTTCTTTGATGTATTGGTGACGTCAAAATCAAAGGTTTTTAAGTAGTCCACCCAATGCCTCTAGAGGGGATTCATTTCATTTTGAGAGAAGTTATAACTCAATCTCTTTTGACTAGGATATATGGTAAACATTTCTACAAAAAGGTAATGCTTCCATCTCTTAAGTACAAGCATCATAGATATATTTTAAAGGTAATGGTTTGAATAATTATTATTATGTGGACTAAGATTCCAAGAGCCATATGAAATGTTGTGATCACCCTAAAAAATAACACAAACCAAACCTGAACCTAATGCGTCACAGAAGACAATATATCCCCACCTAGACTCTAGAATAGTCCTAACCCGCACAGTTTCCAAAAGAAGTTTTAGTTCAAAAAATGTACTACGACATTTCACAACACAAATAAAATATACTCCCTTACAATATAGAGAAATAATCATAGATTACAACTTTATAAAGTCCATTATGAACCAATAATTATATTCATCTAAACCGAAGAAGATCTGAATCTTGAAAAAATTTCACTGTTTTTCCTTTGTAATAATAACTTTTATCTTGAAAGGATGAATTGTGAAACCATGTCCGGATGGTATGTTCCCTAATAAATTAAACTACTGAATATAGAAATCACATTTTTATTCTTGGTATAGAATTGGTGACTTCTCAACAATTCTAGAACTTCTCTCAGTTGATGAACATGATCCTCCACAGACATAGATTAAATAAGTTTTTCATCCACAAAGAGTATTGTGACTGTATCAATATACACTTGTAAAATCATGCTAATTAAAACCATAAAAATTATAAGAACATTTAATTTACCAAATGACATGAAAAGGTACTCATAATGGCCATGGATACATTGGGAAATGGTTTTTTAAAGTCTGATTCATTTATTCTCAAATGATGATAATCAGATCGAAGATCGATCATTATTAAACAACAATTCCTTTTCCACTGGTCAATGATATAATTAATTTGTGGAAATAAATACTTTTTATTTATTGGAAACATTATCATCCCATCCCGGATTCCACACAGCAATGCCTAGAGATGGTTAGTTACCAACTTTATAGCAGAGGCTATCGACTAGCAACGAGGGTCAAATATATAACATGGGGAGGCTATACCCTCTTTTTTAAAGAAAAAAACAATATAAATAAATCAAAAAAATAAGGAAATTAAAATAACCAATATCCAATACCATATAATAAACAATAAAAAACCATTATCACGTGATGGCACAAAAATAAGAAACATTATCCAACTAAAGAAGAAAATATTTCATCTCGTAATACGTGTCATGTTTTAAATGAAACACCAAAAATTAAAGACGCTAAAAACTCCAAGAAGTTCCCCACACTAATTCTGGTTCCCTCATCCATGATCCATCTGTAAACATACATCTATCATTGAGATATTTCCATTATCCTATCTTGCAAACTAGAAGTCTATTTAGGAACTGATCAGGCAGCCTCTCAATGGTGTGATTAAAACTCTGTAGGACACCACCAATGAAATCTAAAAAAATATCCCATAAACAACTGAGTATGCATTATGATAAGTAATAAAGTAAAATCAATTAATTAAACCTTTTTTATATTTCATTACTCTTCAATTAACCACATAAAGTACTTGAGTTCATGATGACATATGAACCATCAATACTTACTTCGGGCCATGGTATATTTTGAACCGTATCACATGGAGAATCAAAATTTATTACCACAAGTTATTTCATTATCCATTTAATTTATATTTAATAATTACTACCACTTGGAACCATAGTCCCATGCCAAAATTTTGAGCCCAGAATGCCATTTATTTTACCACATGGGTATTTGAATCATCAGTCCATGTACAATAACCCGTATATCAATCAATCATAAGTGGGACTCTGAATCATTAGTCCGCATCCCACAATAATTTATCACATGCATCATTTTGGGTATATAATGCTAAGTCTCGCACCTTGTGGTTATTTTAAGCATCTTTCAATGTCCCCTAACCCATTTATCAATAATCACAAATTTTAGATATATCAAATTTAACAAGGTTAATCATCATTAACCCTATCATCAACATTTCACATCATGGTATACAATTTCAATTATAAAAAAAATCATGGATCAACACTTTAATCACTTGGAATAATATGAAAAATTCCCTCTTCATCCATTTATCAACATTTAATCATTCAATCCATTATCCTTTTAAGGTTAAGAAAACCCTACATGGATTCCCATAATTAATCAATTTCATAATTCAAACATGTGAATAAAATATAAAAACACATTAATTCACATTTTTCATAATCCCAATATTGTATCAATTTTATAATCTCATTATTCCTTTAATTAATTAGTTAAATTGATGTTTCAATTTCAAAACATGACAATTGAAATTTCACAATAGGCATATGAAATTGAAATTCAATACTTTGATATTTGAAATTTTCACCCCATCCTCATGATCACCAATGTATGCTCACAAATGTAAATCCACAAATTTATGTGAAACGTTCAATTACAAAAAACAATAAATGAGATCTAGATCCCTAAAATAGATCCATGGTTAAATGGATTTATATTAATCAAAACCTAGATCAAAACCCAAAACAAAAGAAGAAAACTATTCCCTATAAATTAGGAAAGAGGGATGTGAGAGGTATAAATCTATGTAGGAAGAATTCACATACCAGGAGAGGTGCATATCAAGCAATTAGATCTTTGATTCATCAAGAATAGAGTATGGAAAGAATTATAATTCTTCTATGAGACTCTAAAAATGTAGGAAATAAAATTATCCTAATATAGTGTATTTAGTAATAATAACCAGTGGGTTTAAGAATTTAAAATATTTTTTTGATGGGCACATGGTTTTTATAACTATGGGGACCTACCCTACTAACAACGGAAATGATAATTTTTAATTTCGGTAATTTTTTTTTCAAATCTCGATACCCACAATTTATGTGCTGGATGATCCCTTTAAACTATAAATTAATTTATTAATCTTTGGGCTCTTCTTAGTGGTGATTTTGGCTACACCAAACCCATTTTTTAGGTGGATCAAAGTGTAGGGAATCATGCTTGATCTCCTCAGGGTAAACCAATCTTCTCTTCTTGGTCTCTCCCAATATCTTCCTCTATTCTTTTTGGGGTTTGATAAATATCTGTGTTTTTTGGGAATCTAATATACATTTTTTTAGATCACGAATCATGTTTTATTCTTGTACATTCTTTTTCAATGATCTTCATTAGAGGTTCATGTTGCGGGTATTGTGATACTTGATCCTGTGATCTCAGGAATACAATTTTTTATATGTTTGACCAATTGATTTATCTCTAAACTACCTGAATTAAAATTAAATTCATTTAATTGGATTATTAAAAATCCAAATCGAATTTAATAATGATTCAAATTTGCTTTGGCATGAAAATGGGGTAAACCCCTAATTCTAGTGAATTGGGTGGTGATTTAGGTTAGATGAAAATATTGCAATTTTATTTTTGGAAATTGATTTATGAAATTTATGATAGGATATGGATTAAATTTTTTCTATAAAAACCTGTTGGTTTTATGATAGAAAGAGTCATGAATTGATTTAAAAACAATGAATTTTAATTTAAAGAGAAATTAGATTATTGAAATTTTAAATGATGTAATTTTATTTTGAATTGTTTTAAAATAATTTTCCCATTATTGATAGATGTTTGAACGTATGAAAGCCTAAGAAGTTGGTGAGATATTTGGGATAAACCCACTATGTTGAAAACTTTCCTAGCATCAGATTAAATATTTACAAATATAATATAATCTTATTAATAGTTCTTATCCATAATTGAGTGTTTGTAAGTATTATTTTTCTAGTGTTAGAGATATTTGGGTTCACATTACCATTATCACCATATGAGTGTGTGAGGGTCCCATAACATGGAACTGCCATAACTCTTGGTAAATGACCTTGTTTTTCATTTATTATTATTTCGAAATAAATTCTACTATTTTTTAAACATATTTACCTATTCCTTGTGAATTTATATAAACTATTTTATTTAATAGGTTTATTAAGACCTTGTTTGAAATATCTACATCAATTGAAATGAAAATATTTATTTGTTTTCATTACTTTATTGTACTTACATGCCTATTTTATATAATATTGAAATATTAATTTGGTTAATTAATGTAGAATATTATAATGGAAGACTTGGTGAGACATGTATGGGATTTTAGCTCACACCCTACACTTTACTTCATTTCTTTATAGATTTTCTTCTTTCAAGTTCGAGAATGGGTAAAACACCACTTGGAGGTTGTGGTTGTCAATATTTTGGGAAAGAGTGTTTTGTCTTTGGGGAAATGGATTTTTTTCTAGTATCAATGACTTTATAGTGGTATGTTGGGTAATATATATATTTTAATTCTTGTACTGTTCTATCCATGGAGTTTTATTGTGAGAATACTAACTTATGTCTATTTCTTTGGTTTTTTATGTGGAAGAATGATTCCCTCGTTTATCTTGTGTGATGCCAGGTTCTAGTCACTAACCCTTAAGGATTAGAAGCTCCCTTCATGCCATTTCAAGACCAGATTAGGTATTATAATGTGAGGAGGAAGTTTCTAATGAACCACAATGAGAAAAATCTCCCATGGACTAGAATTATGTTTAGGTTGTTCTGTATACTATTCAATCTACGGGATAGAAACTTGAAACTTTTACCATATAGGCTTTAGTTGTAGAACCCAAAATGTATGAATTTAGGATTTGTGCTTATGGATTCTTTCACCAGATGACACGAGCATTAAATAGATTAAATGATCCTTAATATGTTGAGGTTTGGCTGAGATGGGTTGAACTTTTATTTTAATTCATGGAAAAGCCTGATTCAATTAAGGAGAAATGTGCATTCTTCAAGATATAAGGACCAAGAATGAGTTTTTGAGACAATTTTGTGTTAACATAGATGCATGGGAGCTTACAGTGGAAGGCCTTTAAAGATATTTTAATTGACTAGTAATATCCAGATTCTATGGGGTTGGTCAAGGATTTATTGTTTTTCAAACACGAGAAGGATGACATGTGTGTGATAGAATATGTAAATATCCTTCCCATGATTTTATATTTCAAACCTATGATTGTATCATATGTGAAGATGAAGACTTGATCGTTCGATATGGGACTTAGATCTGATATTTGTTCTTAGGTTTTATTGCTAATGATCTATTCTTATACTGATGCGATGGATAGAGAGATGATGTTAAGATAGACCTAATGGGTTATTTAGGGTAAACGAGAGTTCCGTTTCCTCACATTGGTAGTTATATGAGTTCCCATAAATGAAAGAAGAATTGTGATGAAACTCATGGAGGTTCTAGATAGAATGGTTCTTATAGACTTGTTGTCATTCCTAAAAGAGGCACTTTTATTATCTACTTGTGTGTAAATCCTTGGTGATAAAAAATGGGTTTGCACTGAGGCATAAAAGATATGTATTCCCATAGATTCTTAGGTAACATGAAGATGTTATTTTATGTCTATTTTACTCTACATAGTGGAATAGGATCATTTGTTCAAAAATTATTGTGGTAAAATTATATGCTTCACGATCTATAGGGTTCCTTCCACATACATCATGAACGAAGCCTTCTCATAGAGTGGAAGAATCTCCAGAGGAACCAGATATGGGTCTAGTGATTGTGAGATGTACCATCACAATCACTTCATCTTTAGTGACTGTTTTATTTGATACTGGTGAATTTATTTTGTACAATTCAACCCATATTTTTAGTTTTCCAAATATTCCTATGGATTTTTATCTTATGTAATTCATATTACTAGGACCCTTTGAATGATAAAGAGTTAGGTCTCCATTTTCTTTCTTACATATTCTTGTTATCCAAGAATGGAATTACATGGTTTTTGTTCTCGATATGAAACCCCTTGATGTCATTTTTAGGATGGATTAGATCATTTATAATAAATCCATAATCGATTATTATTGTTGGTGGGTCTTCTTTACTGTACCTAATGAGGTGTTCCATATGTTTCTAGGAGAATGGGACCTGAGGATGAGTAGATTTGGAACTTTTTATTCATTTTTGGGGAATGTAAAATATGTGTTTAAATTTTATTTTGACTGAGAATCTTTGAGTGTGGATCTCCCACCAATTTCCATTGAGGTTTCTTATGTTTTTCCTTATGAACTCCCTATTTTCCCACTAACAAGGGAGGTGATGTTATCTACTAACATACTACATGGTATTCAACCATTATCTATTCCATCTTAGTGCATGTCAGAAACTGAAATGAAAGAGTATAAGAATTATTTGGACGTCCTTTTAGAGAAAGGATTTGTACACTCATGTGTGTCACCTTCGGTGGAAATTGTTCTCATTGGGAATAAAGCAGATGTGTCACATTATGTTTGTGCTGATTATCAAAAACTTAGTCAAGCAAAGTTAAAGGACAATTTTATGTTTTCACATATTAATGATCTATTTGACTAGTTCAAAGGGGGAAAATTGGTTCTTGTATATTGATCATTGATCTAGTTATCATTAGTTGAGAATAAAAGAATATGAAATTCAAACAATTTCCTTCCCGAGTGGGAATATAAGTTGTGAGTACCTTTTTATACCATAGGTCCTAACCAATGCCTCATAGTATTTATGGATTTAATGAATAATATTTTCCAAGAGTATAGTGATTCCTTCGTGGTAGACATTGTGGATTCCATACTTGTTTAATCTATGTATGATGAGGATCATGTACTTCATCTGATAGTGGTTTTTGAATTGTTTAGAAATTTCCAACTTTAATCCATATTATCATAATGTACTTTTTAGATTTAGAATGCCAATTTTTTCAGAACATGGTTTTATAACATGGAATCCGAATTGATCTTGAGAAGGTGAAAGCTGTTATAACATGGGAACAACCAAAAAATATTATTGAGATTCATAAATACTTGTGTTTAGTTAAATATTATTACTGGTTTATAAAGGAATTATAATAGTTGGTTTCTCCAATGACTGCTCTAAATTAAAAGGGAGATAATTTTTTTAGGAAGATAAATTTCAAAGTTATTTTATTGAGATGAAATGCCTTCTGAAAACTGTTCTAGTGTTGACTTTTTCAAAGGATGGGAAAGGATATGTGGTATTATATGATGTATCTGGTTTAGGTTTGGGATGTTCTCTTATACAAGGTGATCAGATTATTTCCTTTGGACCATGAAATTTTAGACCACACAAGAAGAATTACCCAACCCCTTTCCTTGAACTTGCAGTTGCGATGCATTTATTTATGATTTATAATAAATACCATTTTAGAAAATGGTTTACAATATATTACTAAAACATTATATTATGTTATATATTCTATCAAAAATATTTTAATGTCAACCAGTTGTGATGGGTGGAGCATAAAGAATCCATTGATTTCGACATCTCTTTTACCTTGGGGAAAGATAAACTCATTGCAAATTCTTTGTGTAGGAAACATCCAACCTAGGCCGTGATAGAATCAGTAGTAGTGTGGAACATGATTTATCATTTTTATTGTTTCATATTAGAGTCCATGAATCAAAGGGTTTGTTTTTTTAAACATTTTCATTATACTCCTCTCTTATCTAGATGATTCTTCAAGAATAATAGCTTGGTGATGAATTACATACATTAGATACTCTCTTTATAGTGGGGAGACCGTTAGTGAGTGGTAATTATGAATGGAGGGTATTATTTGTTTTTAGAGCCAGTTTTGTGCTGTTAGTGGTTAGGAAAGATATTCTGGGGGATTTTCCTAATTCCTTGTGGGATATACACCCAGGAACCATAAATATTTTATATCATATGCGGTGTCAATTATGCTGACCGTGTATGAGATGTGGAATTGATGATTTTCTCTCTCCATATTTTACTTACCAAAAGATCAAGGATGGGAACCAGAGACCTTAGGGTTTTCATTAGGCACTTCTAATGCTTAAATTGAATTAGGATGAGATCTCTATGGAATTTTTGGTGGGGTATACTTGTACCCAAAAATATAAAATGTTACATGGGTTTTGAATGATAGGATAATAAAATTGGATCAATTTAAACCCATTCGTGATAAAACCATATTTAATGAGGTGGGAAATAAATATTTCAATGAGATTATTCATTTTCCCCGAGTTCCATAAGGTATAGTCTCTGATAGGGATCCCCCATTTACTTCTTTATTTTGTAAGTGCATTCAAGAGACCTTGGGATATAAGGTTCATTTGAGTGCAACATACCATCCATTGTAGAGACCCGAAGCTTGATGTACATAGACATTAAATTAATTTTGTGTAATACTTAATACATAACAAAAACAAACACACAAGGACCGTAATAGTTTAGTGTCTTTGGAAACTCGGAAAATAATCTTCTAATCGTGGTGAAAGATCTTCAACATCTCCCATAATGATCTTCGACCTTTTGTTTTCTTACCTAAAACCTTTCTTTAAATCCCGGGGAAAAGAAAACATAAAAATGCTGAGATAAAATGCTCAGTAAGGGTAAGAATAGAGAACATAAAACAATCCATAAACATTTGAATTCAAAAATTTGAACATAAAATCTAAACATCAGAATAATGACCAATGACATAAATCATGGAAGTACACAAGGCATGGATCATAAAGGAACATTAATCATGATAAACTAGCATGGGAATAAAAATTTTAATTGTGTAAAAACATTAACCACATGATATGATTTCCATAGTAGCCAAGGTATTGCTTCCAAGACCATCTTAATGGACAAAGTCCCTTACTGAACCGGGTTTACTTTCCGTTCCGGACCTGTATTACTGAACCAGATTTACTTTCCTTTTCAGCCATGTTTATCTCATGAGATATAAATATTTACCCAATTTATTTGAGGGAGATATAGGTCCCACCCATATCATAATGAAATCATTCTTTCGTGTGCCACAAAATCAGAAATCATACATCATAGCATAACACATATAATAGAATGGGATTCTTAAACATCATGCCATCATAACATAATCCATATAAAAAATGGATATCATTTCATCATATGAAGAATCAAATAGTGAAAATAATGGAGACACTATACTTGAAACATATACATATTAAATAATGTCATTTTAAATGGAAAATAGTTTTGATAAAACACTTGAAATGAATTATTGAGGAAAATATCCTTTCTTCTTCAAAAAAATATTATTTTCACAAAATGCCATGAAATTTTAACAGAAAAGGGTTTTTTTGAAAATAATCATGCAATATTGTAGATTAAGCTTCCTGAAAATGAGGCGTTATGAAACCGTAAAAATCCATTCACGCTGTATAAGTTAAAAATAACAATCTCCTCGTACTTTTGTCAGAAAAGTAAAAAAGTACCACATATGGTAAACAAAACAATGATTCCTTCCATAACAAAAAGTTAAAGTCAAAGAGGGGTAAAAATGACTTTAATAATACATTTAATAATATTAAACAAATTATGAAAAACATTCTTTATGTACATGGATGAAAAATATAACCCAGTAAATACATATGAATGAACAATTTCAGATAAAAACGAGATTGAAAAAGTTATCCCTTACAATGTTCTTTTTGTAAATAAAATAGATCACTTATGCGTATTCACTATAATGTCACATAAAGAAAGTATAAATACATGATAATTTATAAAAATTCATTTCTCACATAATCAAGGATCGACATAAACAAGAAATAGAATATCAACCCAAAGAACAGAAATTGGGTTAAGATGATGCCTTACCTCGTGTCTGACCTGACTCGATCGTTCCTTAATCTCCTGAATAATAAACCAAAGTTAATTTATAATTTCTTAAGAACCTTTTTCAAATTTATTATTTCATTTATATCACTTATTACCATGTTATAAACATTATGTAACCATTTAAGTTAATAATGTTCGTTTGGTTGATATTTGGTACTTGAGTCAAAAATGGATTTCTTATAATTACATGTTGTTCATGTGGTCAAAGGTTCATTATATCTAGAATGATATTAATTATTTATATATCTCATATATCATATATATCCATAATATACATGTAATTATAATTGTACATAACATATGGAGGTAAGAAATGAAATGCACAGTTCAGGGAGACGGTGAGCCGTACGTACAGAGGAACGCTACTTTCATTTCTATTTCTTATTATAATGGAATTAAAACATAATTATACATAGTTATATTATAATTCAAGTATAATATCATATAAAACATCATTAACTACATCCTTCATACATCCCACATAAGTCATTAATGATTCACATCACTTTGAGGGGGCGGTAGTCCGCACTTCTTCAAATGAGATTATCGTATTTACCGAATATGGAAACCATAAAGGCATGAAATAATTGGGATGTAAAGAAGCATAAGAAAATTATAAAAATAATATATATCATATATAAATATAGTTCCATCATAATGGGCACCATGATAGGCGGTAGGAGAAAATCGAACAATCATCATTTCGTGAGGCGTTAGTTTTCCATCCAGAGAATGATTATGTTCTTCATCCATTAGATGGAGGTGTGTGTAAGTGTAGTTATAATAATTATCATAACAAAATACTTGTATATTTAGGATACTGTTGTTGTTACAAAAGAAAGGATTAAAAATAGTTTAGCGGTTGGAGAAGTAGAATAAAAGAAAACAACTTCAGAGAAACACTTACCTTTAATTTGGGTAACTTCCATTGGTTTGAACCAAATGGACTTCTTGAAGTGCCTTATGCCTAATTTAAGGCTTCTTGGGGGAGGATAGGGATGTACGGAGCTTAATCGGTCAGAGTTTGGGCCAGAAAAATTGCTTGATAGGTGTGAGGAATTTGATATAAATGGTCTTCTTTTGTAAGGAAGAGGAGGGGCTCTTTAGGAAAGAGTGAAAATATTATTTTATAATATAATGATATTCGGTTTATAAAGGTCTAAAAATCATTATAGTCGAAGATAAGATGACTCATGGTAGATATATAATCATCCAATCAGAATTGGACATGTTTTGGATACTATTTTAATCATTATAATCATACTTATATTAATCATTTATTAATGAGGTAAATACTGCATCATTATTGTGTCATAAATAATTTAATTAATATGATGTCTAAAAATTATGAAAAAAATACCATGATGTAGGAAATAGTTTTAGATTTCCAATGAATATTTATATTCGAAAAGATAATTTATATAGCCCCTTATAAAGATTAATTACTAAAAGAATTTTGTTAATGCCAATTTTGTCTTTACATTAAATTAATTAATCTAATGTGTCATTGTCTTTCATAAGTGGCTCCATGGGATCCCAAAATCGACCCTAGGATTCCCATGGTTGGCCATTACTCATCCAATAAGGTTTGGACAAGTGTTAAGGTAATTTTGAATTATTATAAGATTATGTTAACCTTGAATTACCCTATTTACCTTTAACCGTGGTAAATAAAAGTTAAAAGTTACTATTCACCAAAAATTATTTTTATCTAATTGAACCACATTTTACTCCTTGATATTTACCATGTGTCTCATATTTTTGAAATTCAACTCACATAAGCGGTAAAATTAAGTTTTATGAACAATTGCAAAACCTCCTAGGAGGTGGGTAAAAGATGGTGAAAGGTTCAATACAATTTTTTATAAATCTAAAATTATTATGAAATGACTCCAATGAATTTCATTGAACTTATATAAGTATTATATATCTATTTTGACCTAAAATAAATTTAAATCAAATAAATGATTATTTAAATAAAAAGTCGGTTTTAACCAAAAACTCAGTGTTTTCACTATTCATCAAAAATTGAAGTTTTTCAGAAAAATACAAAAAATTCATCCTAAGATATATTCGATATTCTGAATTCAAAAATTATGTATATTTTTCCAAATTAAATACATATAATTGGCATTAATTAATTATAAAATTAATTCTCGTTATCAAAACAAATAGCGTGTTTTTAAGAAACAATAACTATCAAAAGATTGATACTTGTTTATGTCCAATTTCAAAGTGAAATTAATTCCAATGACAAAAATTTGATTAAATGGTAAAAATATATCCTAATTACACTTTAAAATCAATTAAACATATAATCTAACCATATAAATTATTGCGATGAAACAAGTTGTTTTTAATTAAAATATAGCGTGTTTTACTATTCATTAAAATATGAAAGTTATTAGAATAATATGAAAAATTTATCCAAAGTAAATTTTTATATCATGATTCCAAAGAAGAATTTTATTTTGTAAAATTGAACTTATAGACCTGTCAAAAACAAGATTTAATGTGGGTGCTTCATCAAAAGGTGGGAAAACTGCAATTTTTGAAAAATACATATTTTACACGAAAAAATAATTTTGTTCTCATACAAAATTATATAAAATGTGTAAGATGAATAATAATGTTATTAAATTAAAAATGTAAATAATACTATTCATAACGGCTAGTTTATAATAATATTATAACCATATATTGTTGTTTAGTGATACATGATATTCCATACAACACACGCTAGCGAGGAAGGTCGCGATTGCATGTAATGCAAGCCAAGTCCGGGTTGCGTGTTGTGCAAGACTCCTTCGTTGTTTCATAATACAGAATCCAACCATATTTCATTTATACATTGAATATATATATATATATACACTCAATGTTGCGTAGAATAACTACTATCAAAATTGTGTGTAACATGATCCAAGAATAGTGTTGTGTATACTGCAAGCTAATACGGTGTTGCATATAGCACAAGGTAATACTTGTGTACAATAGAAGACATCAAAGAATTTAAAAATACTATATCTTATAAAATTTCAGGGTGTTACATTCTACCCCCCTTAAAATGAATTTCTCCCTTGAAATTCGTCTGGGTTATATATGTTTTATTACATGAGAGTTTATTTCATAGAAAACCACTTCGTAAATAGGAATACTAAAACTTACTTTAAAGAAAATGAACATTAGAAACAAAACCGATACCTAAAGAAACTCATCACTTGGGTTCCCACATAGATGATCATAGGTGAAAATATGGATATGTAATAGAAATCTAAACGTCATGTTCTTATGGAGAGTGGTAGAGAACAGGGCTATGAAAAATCCAACAGTCACAAAGCCATAAAATTGTGATGATCTAAGGCACCATCTGATTCATCATATATAAGGACACAAGGACAACATTTTTGGTTTTCAAGAACATTTCCCTAATGATGATAAATTTGAATTAGAAAAAATAAATACTTTATTTTGGAATAATCTCACCATTTTTTGTGCCTTGAACAATTTACATTTCATAGCATAAAGAAATGAAGTTGAATTTGTCTTCCGTGAAGTGTTAGCAGATCACGTTATAGAATGATAGGTCATTCCATCTGTCTCAAACATATGGTTAGAAAAAAGTAATATTCATAATTCCATCTCTGGTGAGATTAATCGTATATGGTTCCTAAAATGGACTTATACTTCATCTATCATACCTCTTAATAATATAAAACCTATTTTTACTAACCAGGGACTTCCTGTAGGACAATGGTAGGCGATGAAGGCATGTCGCACTTAAGTTGTGGGTTTGATTCCCACAACCTTGTCCGACGTGACAGGTTGTCGCCCATCCTACGGGTTGTCCTTTTTCTAAAACTATACTATTATAACATTTTAAAAAAATAATATCAAAAATTTCTAACCTTAAATAATAATAACTTATGTTCAACATAATCCATTCCAATCTTTAGGTCTATCCAAAATACTTCTTTCCAAACTTATAGTATAAAGAGAACGATTACTAAAAAGTTCATATAACAAGCATTTGAATAACATCATTTATCCCTAATATATCTTGTTCGTCAAATTCCAATCATGTGAATAACTTAATCATGTATTCTTTTGAAACATGAATTACCATATAACCTTAGTGAAAACATGAGTGTTGTCAAAAGTTAACCCTTTACACATACCAAAATACCAAAAATTCTATATACTCAAACCATGATATCACTTTGTCCCTATATTAGTGATTCCCTCTGGAATTGGGGATGAACTCATCGATTTAGGGTTCAAACATTCCAAGCGGTTTCTAATGGGTTTCTTCATAGAACCGGAAACATCCAATGATTCCATATCCATTTGAACATACTTTCCAAAGGTAGGCACTCATTAGTTGTGGACTGATGGGGCTTAGGAATTTGCATTGGTCTAGAGGACGAGAGGTCGGACTCATCACACCTCTTTGTGGAGAATTATTGTCTACTCTGGGACTCTCTTTATAGATTTATGTTATGTTCGTGAATCCTTATTACATTACCCAGTATAAAATGAGCTTTCCTTTAGATCTGACAATCAATGATTGATATGTAGGAAGTTTAGAGAGTTTTTATATGTATTCGAGGTTCTTCATTGATAGATAATCATCTTTATTTGTTTAGAGATTCTTAGTCAGTGGTATCCTTTAATACATAAAAGTATCTTGGTCATTATGATGACCATACTGGTTTTAAAGCCACTCAGTGGGGCACTTAAAGTTTATTGTCATTCATAAGGACATGGAATATTTCAGAGTTGGGATCCTACCCGCAGATGGGCTACCTCTGTATCCTTTTTTTAGGAAAAGGAATCAGAACCCACGTAGTTCGAGTAAGGGAATATGATGTTTATGATTGATGGCTCAAAGAAAGATTTCATAATTACTTTTACACTCTAATCTCACATGAGTCATGCTTAGTGTGAGAAACAAGAGGTATTGGTAAAACAAGACAAGTGTTCCATGAAAGATGCAATTATAAGAAATGATGTGGGGATTATGTATGTATGACTGCCCAAATAGATGAATATTAGGATTTACTTCAGGGAAGAAATCCAGGAACAAGGTCTATAAAGGTATATATACTTTATGGAGATTTGGATACTCAAATTTTGGGCTTACACCGGAAAAGGAGGCCCAAATTAGGAGGGGACTTATGATTGGGTTTTACTCTTGAGAAGGAATCCCAGATCAAAAAGAAATTAAGACTGGGGATTACTCTTTAAAAGGAAGCCCAGGTTAAAGGGATTTGACAATTAAAGGGGCTTTGGGCTTACTCCGAAGGAGGAGGACCATATTTGAGACTGGGGCTTACTCCTGAAAAGGAATCCTAGGTTAAGAGAATTCTGGTTGCGGCTTACTCCTAAGGAGGATGCCCATATTTGGAAATTTTAAGATTGGGGCATACTCATGAAAAGGATGCCTAGATTAGGGGACTTAGGGCTTACTCCTAAGGAGGATACCCAAAATTAATGGGAATTATGACTCGGACTTACTCATGAAAAGCAGGCCCAGGTTAAAGAGGACTTGGGGCTTACTCCTAAGTAGGGTGCCCAGATTTGAGAATTATGGCTGGGGCTTATTCCTGAAAAGGAGGCCCAAGTTAAGGGGTTCTCTCATCTTAGAGGATGAGGATGAATGAATGAAATCTCAATCTTTAGTGACATAAAGATGTGTAAATCACTAGGTTTTGAGATATATTCCATAGAATTCCTTTCAGATAAAGAAGTTAATCAAGAAAACATGACATAAATGGCATTGAAGAATGTCTAGAAGACTGAATCTTGAATAGAAGAGGAGGAATGGTATAAGAGGGGTTAAATGGGCAAGGAGGGCACCCAAACTGGTAGGAGTGTGCATGTCCTCAAAGGCGCGTAGGTACTATGTGGGCGCGCAGGTCCTGGCCGCGCAGGTATACCTACGCGACACATGGGTACATGCGCGATTGTTAACTAGTAGGGTAACACTTGGGCGATCCTTGACCAAAGACTTTAGAATTGTCCTGAGGTACTTCCAGAAGAGGGGTGCACAAGTTCTGGTGAAGAAGTTGGGCAGCGTGCAAATGTGTCCATTTTCCTTAAGGGTAAAACATCTTAGGCGCGCATGTGTTATTGAGTTCTAACACTTAGACCATAATCCTCTAGTCTAGACCTTCCATTCTAGGTAAATAATTACGTTAGAAGTGTTCGGAAGACCTGAAGAAGAGACTTGGGCGTTCAGAGCTCTTTATCTGAATTCTGGAAAAATTCCTCCCTAAATGGGGGGCCCACCATGGCTATTTATAGGCTGGAGAAGACCCCGATCGGTTATCAGTTAGGGCGCGCAAGTGACTTGCGTGACCAACTTCAGCGCGAAAGTGTACTTGCATGACCATTGCGGCGTGAAAGTGTACTTGCGTGACCACTGCGGCGCGCAAGTGTACTTGCACGACACTTGCATAATGTTCTTTTTATTCCTTCCGTTGCCAATTTTTTGATATTTGTCTAATGGTTGAATCACTTTGAGCTAAAATATTCCCCTTTTCCAATCTTTAGACTCTGTGACAAAAGTAGCATTAACAAAAGTCCCCCCTCAGAGTTGGATTCGAAGAGAAAAGAGGATTTGACTCTGAGGTGAAAAGGAAAAAAAGAAATCTGGTAGTTTAAAGTCATGCTTGTTGGACTTAAAAAGGCTAATTTTTAAGGTCGAAATAGATTTGACCGATTGGATTAAAAATTGAATCAATTCTTTGAAAATTTATCTGAAAATATATTATCATACTCATGTATGAGGGAAAATATGTAAACTATGACTTAAGAAAATTTGAATATGAGGAATGATATGAAAAAGTGCTAAAAGAAATTAGAAGAAGTTGTTCCCAAGAAAGAAGTTACCATTATTTAACAAACCCGTCAGGGGGTTGAATTATGCAGGGCCACCTAAGGGCATTGGCTCCATAGTCAAATAAACAGCATCTTTTGGCTAACAGGTCCGTTATGTAGACTACTTATGCAAGTCCACCTAAGGGCACGAGCTGTATAGTTAGGCAAAATTACTCTCAGAAATTTACATTCCTAGTGATAAAAATCTAGTTAAAGTTTATGGAGATTCAAATTTTCCAAAGTATAGAGTTTGCTGTATGGAAAGAGGTACTTGAATATGGAGAAGATATTTCGAAACAATATTATCAAAGAACTGGATGGATATCACTCCTACGAAGGACTGACCCAAACGTAGGGAAGGAGAATATAAACCATAGACTTGAATACTTTCAGATCATGAAAAAGGATATGGTAAAAATATGTTAAAGATGGCTATTTCTTTGCGGATCCCTACATATTATCAAGACAAATAAAGGCAAAAGAGGTTTTCCTCCCAAGAATGATGTTACCACTATTTAACAAACCCGTTAGGGGGTTGAATTATGCAGGGCCACCTAAGGGGATTGACTGCATAGTCAAATAATAGCATATTTTGGCTGACAGGTCCGTTATGTATATTATTTATGCAAGGCCGCCTTAGGGAACATGCTATATGATCAGGAAAAAGAACTCTTAGAATTTTAGGCCTTTTGTGATTAGAAGTTAAGAAAAGGGTTATAAAGATCTGAAAATATTTAAGGTCAAGATTATGACACATAAAGATGGGTACTGTCCAATGTATGTAGAAATACATAGATCAATGCTAACCATAATCATGTTGTGTCTTTGTCCTAAATGGAAATGTTGGACTTTACTACGTATCCCATAAGGTTGGGAATCAAGCCATACATATTTCTTGAACTACAGTTTAACGTCGTGTGGGACAAAAGGATTGGAGATCTTAGTTTAGGGTCATAGAGTTAGGACCATTATAATAAATACACAGTGTGTGTTTTCCTGGGGACTTTTCAGCCAGGGGACTGAAATAGGAATTTGGGGTTAGGCCCAAAAGACTTGGGGCTGGATTCGAGGAACACTCAATCATTCCTACCTATCCCATAAGGATGGTAATCAAGCCCACGTAGTTCTAAAACTACCCTATGTACAAATTTGGTTCATACATGTGAAGGGTGAAAGGGGACCTTAGTGCAATGATGGTTTGACCCAAGATAAAAGATTCGGGCATTGCCATGTATTCACAAAGTCTTTGAAATGAATCATGATTGAAAATAAATGTAAATAATGATTCCCTCTCAGGTGAGGGTGTCAAAGAATATTGTAATTTATTTTCATACTAGACAATAGTGTTGTATAGTTTAACATCGTATAGCAAGGACGAATGTGAACCAATGTAATCATATTGATTCAAGGGGCGGTTTCACGAATCAACATCATATGAGATGGAGGTGAACCAATGTGAAGAGATTGGTTTTGGGCTTGAACCTTAAGAGTTTGCCAACGTACCAAGCCTGGAAGGAAAGGACCAATGTCCGTGTAGTTCAATTAATGAATGAATTAGTGATCAAGTTGTCCTTGGGGACAATGACCTAGAAAATAGTGTTGGGACTTACACATGGTTAGTATCCCAGAGAGAGTGTTATGGTTGATGTTTTCTCTAAGCTCACATGAGTCATACTCGGTGTGTGAAAATAGAGTTAGCAACAACCCTAACGATGCACAGTTTAATGTCATGTAGGACATATGAAGGGACTATGTAGTTTTAAAGTGTTGCAGTTAGGACTATTGGTGCTGCATAGTTTAATGTCATGTAGAAGGGACAATGTACTGTTTAATTTCATGTAAGACATATTAAAGGACTTTCTGTACAGTTTAGCATCATGTAGTTAGGACGATGGGGAAAATACATTTTAATGTCATGTTGGACAAAAAGAGGGCTGTGTAGTTTAATGTCATGCAGTGAGGACAAAAGACTACACCATTTATTTTCATGTTGGATGTATTAGGGACTTTTTCACAGTTTAGTGTCATGTTGGACGTAAGTGCCAATAGTTTAAGTTCGTATGCATGGACCGTTGGTTATGCAGTTTAACGTCTTGCTGGACATAAGGTACTTTTATATAGTCTAACGTCATATATAAAGGATGATGAAGGGGGACACAGTCAAATGTCATGTTGGACAAAAGTGCGAATAGTTTATGGTCATATGTATGGACCGTGGATGGTGCAGTTTAACATCATGATGGATATAAGAGACTACTATACAGTTTAGCATCATGTAGTTAGGAAGTCACAGTTTAACGTCGTGTGGGATGATAATAATACAAATAGTTTAAGGTCATATGTATGGACCGTAACAATGGATTTTATGTTTATGCAAAATATTTCTTCCGAAATCTGTTATTGGTTGGAGTAGTGATGAGTTCTCCATCCATTGAGATTAATGAATAAGCTCCATTGGAGTAAACCTTATGTATTGAATAAGGTCCTTCCCATTTTGGCTCAAGCTTGGGAGGTTTCTTTCTTGGTATCATTAGAGTTCTGAGAACTAATACCAATTCTCCCTGAGTGAATGAACGAAGATGAACTTTTCTGATGAAAGCTCATGCTATTCGATTAGGATAGACTTCTAAGTGGTGAAAAGTGCACAATCTTTTCTCATCTAATCGTTTCAATTCATTCAATCTCTTTTGAGATTGCTCATCTGTAGATGACTGATCACAAATGGCTACTCTGAGTGAGGGTAGTTGAACTTCAATGGGCAAGACGACTTCCGTTCCATATACCAGTGAATATGGAGTTAACCACGTTGCAGTGAGGGTGGTAGTCAGATAAGCCCATAAAGCATGAAAGAGTTTATCTCGCCATGATTTATTATCTTTATCCACCATATTTTGAATTAAATTTGAAAGAGTCTTTTTGAAGGATTATATCTGGCCATTGGCTGCTGCATGACACCGATATGAATGATTGGATTTGATGTTGTATTCTTGTTACAACATCTTCACCTCGGATGAACAGAAGTTTGTGCCATTTTCTGTCCATATGGTATGAGGGACACCAAATCTGTTAAAGATGTTATACTTGATGAAGCTAAAAATGCATTTAGAACTGACTTTCTTAAGTGGTATTGCCTCTGCCCATTTGGAAATGAAATCAGTAGAAGTAAGAATATACTTAAACTGCTTGGCCATAGTAGAAGGGTAAGGTCCCACCACATCCATTCCCCGTGTGGAAAATGTCCACGAGTATTTAGCTGTATAAAGAAACTCTAGAGGTTGATGAATTTAGTTGGCATGTACTTGGCATGAATGACACTTGTTTGTGAAATCAACACAATCTTGTATCATTGAAGGTCAAAAGTATCCAAGACTTCGAATTTGATCAGAAAATCTATGTCCAGATTGGTGGGCACCACAGACTCCTTCATGCAATTCTTTCATGACAACCATTGTCTCTTCACCATCAATGCTTCTGAATAGAACTCCATCAAAACCATGTTTGTAGAGAATTTTCTCTAGGTGATTTGGGTTATCATAAAGAGTAAAATTGACCACACGTCACCAGATTTGTTATTTCTCAACACTATCAGGTGGAAGTGTTCCATTTTGAAGGTATTCTCTGATAGGTGACATCCATCCTGTAGTATGACCATATGGTTTAGAAATGGGACTAATTTCATTAATTTCCTCTGTTCTGATTTGAACATAAGGTGAAATTGCATGACGGTGGGTAATACTGATGGTTGTCTTGTCCCGATTTGGATCTACCAAAACTGTGGCTATATTATCCAGTGCATCATCTTGAGCATTTGGTGATCACGAGACATAAGAAAATGTCAGTTCCAAATGGAATTCTGCCATTAAATCTCTAACGTAATCATAAAAAGGGATTAGTTATTCTTTTCTGATGGCATAATATCCATGGACTTGTTTGTTTACCAGGTCTGAATCACCTTTCACCTTTAAGTGATTCACTTTTTCTTGAAGCGCCAATTCCAAGACTGCGATGAGAGATTGGTATTCTGCTTCATTATTGGTACCACCTACCCATAATAAGAAGGAATTAGGTAACACTGCCTTTTCTGAATAAATGAGCTCAATTCCTATTCCATCTTTGTTGAATTTTGGATTTTCTACTTTCCTCCCTATTGGACTTTTGGAAGCACTATCAAAATACATTTCCCATGCCTGAGGACTATCCTGAATAGAGAAGACTTCCTCATTAGGGAGTTCAATATCTGAAGATGTATCTTCTACTGAAGGATGTTCAGCAAGGAAGTAATCCAGAGATTGGCCCTTTATTGTCTTTTGAGACACATACTGAATGTTGAATTGCTGAAAAATAACATCCCACCTTGCCAGACGTCCTGTACGCATTGGACGACTAAGGATGAATTAGAGCGGGTTATTGCAAGATACCAATTGGTCCTCGTCATGTTTCAGGTAGTGTATCAACTTCTGAACTACAAAGATTAATGGTAGGAAACACTTCTCAATACTTGAATACCGGGATTTTGCTTCAAGCATAGTCCAACTGAGGTAGTAGAGGCTCTTTTCATTCCCATCATCATTCTTATGAGCAAGAAAGGAACCCAATGATCACTCTAAGGCTGTCAGGTAATGGATAAGTTTCCTTCCTTCAATAGGAAGAATAAGTACCGGTGGGTTCAAGAGGTATTTCATGAGAATATAGAAAGATTCTTGACATTCTTCAGTCCACTGGTAAGTGACTCCCTTCTTCATCAATTAGGTGAAGGGTAGACTTTTGCCTGCCAAATTGGCGATGAAACGCCAAATATAGGCTAAATTTCCTTGAAGCCCTCTTAATTCTTTCAAATTTCGAGGAGGTGACATACCAAGGATTGAATTTTTAATCTCAGGATTGACTTCAATACCACGATGGTGTACAACAAAGCTGATAAATTTTCCCGAGGTTACCCCAAAAGCACATTTTAAGGGGGTTATCTTCAAATTATGTTGTTGAAGCTTGCGGAATATGACTTCCAAATCCGCCAAGTGATTAGAAAGTTTTTTTCATTTAACCACAAAATCATCCACATAGAATTCAACAAACTTCCCTAAAAAGGGTTTGAAGATACGATGCATGGCACACTGATATGTTGCGCCTGCATTCTTTAAGCCAAAGGGCATTACCCGGTAGCAAAACACACCCTGAGGGGCTCTAAAGGCTGTGGATTCCTTGTCTTCTGGGGCCATTATGATTTGATTATATCTGGAATATCCACCCATGAAGGAAAGGGATTCATAGCCAGCTGTTGCATCAATTAAAAGTTTTGTAATCCGAACTGGGAAATCATCCTTAGGACAATGCCGATTAAGATATCTGAAATCGATGAAAACTCTAATTTGTCCATTCTTCTTCTTTACAGGAACAATATTAGCCAACCACTTAGGATATTGAACTTCTCTGATGAAGTTATCTTCGATAAGCTTATCCACTTCAGCTTCAATTTTGGAAGTATAAGTTGGGTGTGTTTTTCTCGCGGCTATCTTAAATCCTCGATGCACATCTGGTAAACCCAAATGATGAGTAGCAACATCAGGATCAAGCCCGAGCAACTCTATGTAGTTCCAAGAAAATATGTCTCGATTTTCTTTAAAAAGGAAAAATACATCTCTTGTTCTTCAAGAGTCATGGCCGCATTGATTAAAGTGGGGCATGGATCTTCTTTTGTACCCAGATTTGTTTCTCTGAGTTCATCCACGGTGGTAGAGATACCCTCTTCAAATGCTAGAGGAGCATCTCTGAGATCTTCCTCTTCTTCTTCATCATGTGTTATTTCTTCCGTTACTACTTTCATGGTAGATGATAAAGAAAAATTTTAATGACCAGAAGAGATGTTAAAATTTGAACATCTTGAAGAAGAAAATTCCATTTCTGACCCAATTGATGATGAAGGGTCTTCCTTGAGAAATAAAGAGGAGATGATGGATTGAGAATCGACATCATTGTTCACTTCTGACATCGCTATAACTTCTTCTGGCCAGGTTGGCGATGTATAGACTTGATGGATTTCAGCAGATGAAACGAAGACATCTCCATTTGAGCTTTCATCATTGCCTGGTGGGTTACCATTTTCTCCCATGGTGTCTAGCTCGATTACCATAATTGATATTATGGATCTTTCCATAAGATTATTTTGATTTGGGTATACCCTATCAATTTGACTGATAGGCAACACATAATCTGTACTCACATGCGCAAATTGATTTACTAGATTCTTTTCCAAACCATATGGAGCATTAACTGTGGTAATCTACCTGGTTGTGGGTTTATCCTTTCCCTTCATGTGATAGAATTCCACCTCAATATATTGAGAATCAAAAGTCTTGAACATGGCCTTATCACCATACAATTTCCCAACTTGACCATCAAAATAATACTTGAGACATTTACGGTATGATGAAGGGATAACTGCATGTTGATATAGCCAGCATCTCCCAAGAAAGATGTTGAAGGCTGAGTCTTGATCAACAACCATGAAATATGAATTGGATACAAGATCTCCAAACTGAGTTCTGAGTGTAACCTCGCCCAGTGGTTCTTGTTCATTTTTATCATATCCTTTTAACATCATGGTAGAAGGATATAAATCAGATTTCATGAGGCCCAATCAATGATGTGTACGAATGGGCAAGAGGTTGACTCCTGAACCATTATCAATGAAAGCACATCGGACGTCTATGCCATTTACATTGCCAGATAAGTGAAAAGGTCTAATGTGTCCATGCATGACATCATATTCATCTTCATCTGTGAAAGATATCACTACATGGCATTCTGCAGGATTATTCTCTATAGGGTATATTTCAACTGCATCAATTTTAGTTTCAAACTCCTGAGGACTTGACAAAGCCTCAACAAGTGCTTCCTGAAGATCCTTTGACATATTCAAAGCATCCAAAATTGATAACTTGTCCAGTACATGGGTCAGGAGTTTCAATATATCATACTTTTGATCTAGAGGTCTGCGTTTCCCAATAGGAATATGTGGTTTAACAGGTGCCTAGGAAGTTGATGCTTTGGAAGTTGATGCATCTTGTATCGGGATAGGAGTTTGAAATACTCCTGGTTTTGGAATATTAGACTGATTAGGTCTATTTACTAGTTGAGAAGAAGAAAGTGGAACCTTCAACGATCTTCTAGTATAATTGTGTCAGGACTAAGTTTGCTATTGGTGGAAGAACTTGCTTGTTCTTGTTGAGCTTGCTGGGGGGATCTACCACGAGTTTCTGCCACATACACAGTTCTAGCAGGAGTAGAATTAGAATAGTGGCCTCTGAAAGATCCATGTCTTACTCTATATCCTGAGCCTCTAGAACTTCCTCTGATTACTTTGTTTGATACAGGTAATTCATGCTCATCAAAATCGATACTGCAACTGGCATATGGATCTGTTAATTGAATCATATTAGCAGAACCGAAGATCAACTCTTCATCCGATGAAGACTCTAACTGATTAACCTATATAGGTTGTTCCGTTTGGTGGGGTGGTGCCTGTGGCTTTGAAGTAGATGGCATGAAATCTACCATAGTCAAAGACAGCTTAGGCTTTGACACATACTCATCTTCTCCTTATTGTTACTCTTTCTTGGAATTATGCATCCCTTTTGAGGATTTTCCCTCTGAAGAGGATTTTTTTGTGGAATTCATGGAAGAAGGAACAATTGGTTTCATCAATTGTGTTCACAAAATAGCATGAGTTCAGTTGATCATCTTTCTAACCATCCAATCATCATATTTCTGTGCATTTTTTCTTTTGACTTCTTGCCACTCGCCTTCCTCCTCTGGAACTGTAGCAGTAACACATGCTACCTGAGCTGAAGAAACATTCAGTTTAACTTGTCCCAAATCGACCATCTTTTGTAGGAGGTATTTGAAGACAAAACACTCTTGGATGAGATGTCCCAAAATTTTATGAAAGGGGCAATAATTGGGACGATCTTCATCTCTTTCCTTGTTTGCCCTCTTGGGCCTTGGCAATTGAACCATATTATTCTCCAGGGCTGAAATGAAGTAACCAGAAACTTGTTCATTTCAGAAAGAATAAACTTTTCTCTTCAAATCATCAAATTATTTCTGTCTTTGATCTCTTTGATCATCTTGACGAAACAACCTTTGTTTTTGACGCTCAGGAGGAGGATCCCTTCGAGAAGATGAAGGTTTTGTGGTAGAAGCAGGTACATGTGCTTGTTTAAGCATAATTGTAGCAGTCTCTGATTTACCCATTCTCCTTCTTGGAGGTGATAGAATTACATGAGATTTATCCTTATTCTGTATAAGAGAATCTTCAATCTGTTGAGTGACTAAAGTAAGGTCTCGAAACCCTCCTGTGTATTTCACAGGGATCAGTGGTGTGGAAAACTCAACACGTAAAGTTTCCACACATATTGGAAACAATTTTTCCTGAGGGAGTGATAAACCTAGGGAATATGTCAATCCCATCCAGTGAGAAATGAAATCCGAGACCCTTTCATTCTCCCTTTGCTTACAGTTTGTATGATCGAAAACTGTTGTCTTTGGAAAAGTTGAGGTGAATTGAAGAAGAAATCATTGATGGAGATATTTCTATCCGGTAATTGACCGGGATTTCAAGCTTGTATACCAGAAAAAGGCAGGTCCTTACAAGGTTCGCACGAAGCATCTACGTTTCACTACTTCTTGGTGGTCTGGAGTTCCCATCATAGGATCGCAACAAGACACGTAATGCGTCAAATGCTGTTCAGGATCTCCTGATCCATTGAAAATAAGGAATAAAGGGTTTCCAAAACTTGATGGGGGAGAGACTGAATCTACCCATTCAGGGTAATCTCTCTTTTCTGGTTGAACCTGAGCATGATTCCCTTCTATAGTCTCTAACTGAGCTGTTAATGACTCAAGGGTAGTTATTAACTTTTGAGAAATATCTGGTTGAACTTGGACCTGGGAAGGTGCAATGAATGGAGCTTGGATAGGTATGACAGCTAGTACTCCAACTGATGGCAGTACTACCAACTGTTGTTGCACATGACCCATAGTATTAGACCTGTGAGGGTGTACTGATAGAGGAGGGCATTCTTGATCCATCTCAATAGTTGTAACAAATTCCCTTGGCTGACAGACTCCAGCACGCTTAGGAAGAAGTCTACCCAGAAGTAGTTATGCATTCAACCTCCTCAATTCCTTCATTTCTTCCTCCTATTGCGCAAATATTTTCTCTATTGAGAGTGATTGGCCTTCTATAGATGAAGGATATGTAACCTGATTCTTTCCCTTCCCCTTGTTTGATCCCTTTCGGAGAGGGTGGAAGTGGGTTACTTGAAGGATTACCTAGGTTCTGAGTAATCCTTTGATTTCATCTACGCACACCTTCTTCATTTGTGTCTATGCATACATATTCTTGAGCAGGAACCTCTTCATATTAATCCCCTGAGTGAGCCTCATCTGGTGGATCAGCAACAACGACATTGATGACATTGATTGATGCATAACACATTGCATCCCTTCAATCAACATTTCTCTGATATTGTCTTCTTCCATGTCTTTGATTAGACATTTCATTTTGTTGATTCGATCCCTCAGGATATTTTTGATAAACCATAATTTGGAGGGAATATCCTGATAATTTTGCTCTTCGTTCCTCCTGTGGCTTCTTCCCTAATTGAGAGAAGATCTACTTTCACTGAGGAGGGGATTGCTGATTTGAAAAAGTACCCAGTCTAGTGGGCTGGGTCTGTTCCTGCTGCCTTTGCTCAACTCCTCGAATCCTATATGTTGATTATAAGGGTTGGTCTAAAAGAGTCCCCATTATGTTGATATGGGGTGGCTCTTGACATGCTATGTCTGAGACTTTCGTAAAACCTCCCCTGATCTTGCGGACCATATTCCTGAAATTACCTGGATACATCAAACTGCATCCACTTTTATCACCCAGTTCAAAAGACCATTGGATGATTTCTGACACTTCTATCACTTGGTGATGTGATTTCCCCTAATGAGAGGCATGTTCTATATTCTCGTTCAATTGATGGAGGTGTAATTCAACAAATTGTTCTTTGTATTCTTGATTTTGAGAAGAACTAGTTGACGCCTGTTATTGGGAAATCTTTTGATTACTAACAAAACCCATTGACTATGGCCAGCCATGGGCAATAACATTGCATGAGACCATTTTCAGTGGGCTTTGCTGACTAGAGAGCACATTGAAATTTAGTGCTCCATGAACACCCCATCCTCTGACATGGATACCAGATGGGGAATTGGCAATTAACTGGAAAAATCTTCTTTGTGCGCCAAGGCATGAATGCTCAAGGGCTCTCTACTACTTTTCATCCATCAGATATTGAGAGACTGATAGAGATTCCAAGTCAATTTGATGTTGTAACCCTTCTATTATCTTAAAATGATTTTCATATTCATCATGAGATAATAATTTCTTTTTCAACTGACAAAGAGTTTTCCATATATTGAGACGAATATCATGAATTCCATCTTCAGTCAGAATCTCTGGAATGTCATACTGAGAGTCATCCGTAGGAGAAAACATGACTAGAACATCACCTTTCGCCAGTTGTTTTCTCATGTTCAACATTTCTTCTTTATCATTCAATGAATATTCTTCTACCTAATTTGACTAGAGATGGTACTTCTTTGTTGCTTCATCAGATTAAACAAGATTGGTATAGATATCACTAATCAAACAAGATGATGCATGAATTTGGGGTGGTTCGGAGAGTGACCTACAACCTGGGCTATCTTCTGATTGAGAAATTATTTCACCTACTAGAGATGAAGCATCAGACATGACTGGTTTCGCATTTGAAAGTGCCTCGAGATAAGAGGGCTTCTCGGTACTACATTGTCCAATAGAGAATTTTTCGGGCAATATACATCACTACTGCGGAGAGGACATTCCCAGCGAAATTCATCATCATGGGGAGAACCACCATGATGGGTTACATCAAAAGATGAGATCTCTAGCTCCTTGGTCTTCTGCCCACACAGAGGGTTATTGTAGCCCTGATCTGAAGATGAAACTTCTAGATCGACCAAATTGTCATGAAGCAAGCCTTCATGAGGAAGAGTCTGTTGAAGACCTTCGGAATTAATGTTCGCACTATTGGGAAATAATGGAGTAGAATCTGGAGTTGCAACAGATAACTTTCTGATGGATTCAAGTATTATAACATCGAGCAAGGCCTTGTTACATATTGGCTCTTGATTTCTTGACTGTGCTGGGCGGGTCTTCTTTTTAGATGCCTTCTTATTCTCCTTGGAAACCACTTGGTAATGAAAGTGGCTTCTCTGAGCATGTGTATATGCCTGATCAGGAGAGATGGTCATGCTAGGCTGACGATCCCCACTCAAATGAGGTGTATGTTCCTGGCTTGGTTGTCCATATGATATGGGGAGTAATCCCCACAACCCTATTGGACTGGAACAGAGGTGTGTGTCTATTCCTGAGTGAACTGTTGATGTGTCACTCAACTGCTAGGGACAGATTTGTGTATCATTCCCTAAGATGTTGCTGAATCTGTTATAATATCCTGGTAAGCATCTAGAATATATACATGGATTTTCTTCTACTCTTTCACCATTGATAGAATATTCTTGGTAACTTCAGCTGCCAGAACTGGGATATATTTCTATTCCGTGCTGGGAGTATGTGTATGTACCTGATCCTGTCCTCCTTTTCCTGTGTGTGAATCCTGAATGTACTCAAGTGTGGGGGCAGAAAGTTGAGTCTTCCTCCTGTTTTTCACTGGTGCTTTCTGACTGACTTCTCCCTATGCTACCAAGTGAGACTGTTGGTAGGCTTGATCAATACTACCAGGTGTATGTTCTTGCTAATTTCACTTCTCCAAATGTGGTTGAAGAGATCCATCATATGTAGTCAGAAAAGCCTGTTGACTAGCTGATGACGTAGAAACAGGTATATGTTCCTTCCTGTAGTACTCCGCCGGAATTTCCTGGCGAGATTAGCATGACACTGCCAAATGAGTCTGTTGGACAATAGAATTAAAATGGATGGGTGTATGTGCCCGCTCATTTTTTTCCACCAAGTTAGGTTGGTGGACTTCTCTAGAGATGGTAGAGATGAGAACCTGCTCACTGTTAACCGGATTTCTCCTCTGGAGATTTGTCTTTCCTGCTCGGGTTCGAGGAACCTGAGCTGGACACCTGGAGTCGGTACCCTCATCATGTTGAGGGCGCACTGCCGCTCGAGTCTGGAGGTGATTGTTGGTGGGAGCCCTCGGGAAGGACTCCTGTCTCCTTGCATTAAGGCCCTGAGGGACCTGCTCATTCACCTCCTCAGAATATGGGAGTTAATGGTGGTTTCCTTTCGGGGATGACGAACCGAAATGGTTGGAGATGGTGGTTAGCACCGCCTGCTTCTTGATCACTGTTCGTCGTTGTCCGGATGACCGGTGTGAGGTGTTCACTTGGAGGGCTTGTCAGGAAACCTAAAGAGTTGGAATGGTACCGTGTTGACGGTAATCCTTAACCAACGCATTTTATACCCAGCATTGAAGATGCTGAGTAGGTGATATCGTCCTTAGAGTGGATGATGATCTAGTAGGAGTAGCAGCAGTGGCATTCACAGCACTGGTATTCACAGGTGTGATCTTGAGAGCAGTCATTTCATAGAATACTGAAAATCTTGGAAAAGAGTGCTTATTTGATATAACAGACTTAATCAAGGTAAATTCAACCACTACATCTTTTGGATGAGTACATTTTTCAATGATTTTTTTGTTATCCCTCTCATTGAGTTTTAAATAGGGGCCTAACAAATAAGCAAATCATCATTTAAACTTGGTTAAGGATTCACGTCGGGTTCACCATTTTTTGTTTCCCTCAGGAATTTGGGATGAACTCATCGATTTAAGGTTAAAACATTCCAAGCGGTTTCTAACCGGTTTGTTCATAGTACTGGAAACATACAATGATTCCATATCCATTTGAGCCAACTTTTCAAAGGTAGGCGCTCATTAGTTGTGGACTGATGAGGCTTAGGAATTTGCATTGGTCGAGAGGATGGGAGTTCGGACTCATCACACCTTTTTGAGGGGAATTATTCTCTACTCCGGGACTCTCTTTATATATTTAAGTTATGTTCATGAATCCTTATTAAATTACCCAGTATAAAATGAGCATTCCTTTAGATCTGGAAATCAATGATTGATATGTAAGAAGTTTAGAGAATCATTTATATGTATTCAAGGTTATTCATCAATAGAGAATCATCTATATTTATTTAGAGATTATTAGTCAATGGTATCCTTTAAAACATAAAATTCTATTGGTCATTATGATGACCATTCTAGTTTTAAAGCCACTCAGTGGGGCACTTGAAGTTAATTTTCATTCAGAAGGACATGGATTATTTCAGATTTGGGATCGTACCCGCAGATGGGCTACCTATGTATCCTTTGTTTAGGAAAAGGAATCAGAACCCATGTAGTTCGAGTAAGGTAATATGATGTTTATGATTGATGGCTCAAAGAATGATGCCATAATTACTTTTACACTCTATGATCACATGAGTCATGCTCGGTGTGAGAAACAAGAGGTATTGGTAAAACCAAACAATTGTTCCATGAAATATACAATCATAAGAAATGATGTAGGGATTATATATGTATGAATTCCCAAATAGATTAAGATTAGGATTTACTTTAGGGAAAAAATCCAAGAACAGGGCCCATAAAGGTATATGTACTTTATGGATATTTGGATACTCTAATTTGGGTCTTACTCCTGAAAAGGAGACCCAAATTAAGAGGGGACTTATGATTGGGTTTTACTCCTGAGAAGGAAGCCCAGATCAAATGGAAATTAAGACTGGGGCTTACTCCTGAAAAGGAAGCCCAGGATAAAGGGATTTGAAAATTAAAGGGACTTGGGGCTTACTCCTAAGGAGGAGGCCCATATTTGAGACTGGGGCTTACTCCTAAAAAGTAATCCCAGGTTAATAGAATTATGTTTGGGGATTACTCTTAAGGAGGATTCCCATATTTGGGAATTCTAATATTGGGGCTTACTCCTGAAAAGGATGCCCAGATTAGAGGACTTGGGTCTTACTCCTATGGAGGATGCCCAAAATTAATGAGAATTATGACTGGGAATTACTCCTGAAAAGGAGGCCCAGGTTAAAGAGGACTTGGGGCTTACTCCTAAGGAGGATGCCCAGATTTTAGAATTATGACCAGGGCTTATTTCTGAAAAGGAGGCCCAGGTTAAGGGGTTCTCTCATCTTAAAGGATGAGGTTGAATGAATGAAATCTCAATATTTTGTAACATAAAGATGTGTAAATCACTAGGTTTAGAGAGATATTCCACAGAATTCTTTTCAGATAAAAATTTTTAATCATGAAAACAAGCCATAAATGGCTTTCAAGAATGTTTCGAAGAATGAATCTTGAATAAGAGAGGTGGAATATTATAAGAGGGGTTAAATGGGAAAGGAGGGCTCCCAAAAAGGCAGGGGCGTGCAAGTCCTGGTAGGCGTGCAGATACTGCGTGGGCGCGCAAGTCCTGGTCTCGCTAGTATACCTGTGTGACACATTGGTACTTGCACGATTGTTAACCAGTAGGGTAACTCTTGGGACATCCTTGACCAAAGCCTTTAGAATTGTCCTGAGGTACTTCCAGAAGAGGGGTGCAGAAGTTCTGGTGATGAAGTAGGGCGGTGCGAAAGTGTGTTCATTTCCCTTAAGGGTAAAACACCTTAGGCGCGCAAGTGTTAGTGGGTTATAACACTTATAGATTACTCCTCTTGTCTAGACCTTCCATTCTAGGTAAATAATTACCTTAGAAGTGTTCGGAAGAACTGAAGAAGAGACTTGGGAATTCAGAGCTCTATCTCTGAATTCTAAAAAAATTCCTCCCTAAATGGGGGGCCCACCGGTCCTATTTATAGGCTGGAGAAGACCCCGGGTGGTTATCACTTAGGGCACGCAAATGACTTGCGCGACCAACTTCGGCGCACAAGTGTACTTGAACGACCATTGCGGCACTCAAGTGTACTTGCATGACCATTATAAAACTTGTGCGACCCTTGCTCAATGTTCTTTTTATTCCTTCCTATGTCAGTTTTTTGATATTTGACCAAAGGTAGAATCACGCTGAGCTAAGATATTCCACTTTTCCAATATTTAGACTCTGTAACGAAAGGAGCATCAATCGAGAGAGAATCATCTGTATTTGTTTAGATATTCTTAGTCAATGGTATCCTTTAATACATAAAAGTCTCTTGGTCATTATGATGACCATACTGGTTTTAAAGCCACTAAATGGGGAACTTGATGTTTATTGTCATTCAGATGGACATGGATTATTTCAGAGTTCGGATCGTACCCGCAGATGGGCTACCTACATATTCTTTTTTAGGAAAAGGAATCAGAACCCATGTAGTTCGAGTAAAGGAATATGATTTTTATGATTTATGGCTCAATAAATGATGTCATAATTACTTATACACTCTTATATCACGTGGGTCATGCTCGGTGTGAGAAACAAGAGGTACTGGTAAAACCAAACAATTGTGCCATGAAAGAAGCAATCATAAAAAATGATGTGGGGCTTATATATGTATGACTACCCAAATTGATGAAGATTAGGATTTACTTCAGGGAAGAAATCCAAGAATAGGGTCCATAAAGGTATATTTACTTTATGGAGATTTGGATACTCTAATTTGGGGCTTACTCCTAAAAAGGAGGCCCAAATTAATAGGGGACTTTTGATTGAGTTTTACTCCTGAGAAGGAATCCCACATAAAAATGAAATTAAGACTGGGGCTTACTCTTGAAAAGGAAGCCCAGGTTAAAGGGATTTGAAAATTAAAGGGACTTGGGGCTTTCTCCTAAGGAGGAGGACCATATTTGAGACTGGGGCATACTCTTGAAAAGGAAGCCCAGGTTAAGAGAATTATGGTTGGGGCTTACTCCTAAAGAGGATGCCCATATTTGGGAATTTTACGATTGGGTCTTACTCCTGAAAAGGATGACTAGATTAGGGGCCTTGAGGATTACTCCTCAGGAGGATTCCCCAAATTAATTGGAATTATGAATGGGACTTACTCTTGAAAAGGAGGCCCAGGTTAAAGAAGATTATGATTGGGGATTACTCTAGAGGAGGATGCCCATATTTGGGAACTTTAAGAATGGGGCTTACTCCTAAGGAGGATGCCTAGATTAGGAGACTTGGGGATTACTCTTGAAAGGGATGCCCAAAATTAATGGGAATTATGACTACAACATACTCTTGAAAAGGAGGCCCAGGTTAAAGAGGAATTGGGGGTTACTCCTAAGGAGGATTCACAGATTTGAGAATTATGACTGGGGCTTATTCTCGAAAAGGAGGCCCAGGTTAAGGGGTTCTCTCATCTTAAATGATGAGGGTGAATGAATGAAATCTCAATCTTTAGTGACATAAAGATGTGTAAATCACTCGGTTTTGAGAGATATTCCACAAAATTCTTTTCTGATAAGGAAGTTAATCAATAAAACATGCCATAAATGGCTTTGAAGAATGTCTTGAAGACTGAATCTTGAATAGGAAACGTGGAATGGTATAAGAGGGGTTAAATGGGCAAGAAGGGAACCCAAAAAGGCAGGGGCACGCAAGTCCTGGTAGGCACGCAGGTATTGTGTGGGCGCGCAAGTCCTGGTTGCGCAAATATACCTACACAACAAATGGGTACATGCGCGATTGTTAACCAGTAGGGTAACACTCGGGAGATCCTTGACTAAAGCCTTTAGAATTATCATGAGGTTCTTCGAGTAGAGAGGCGCACAAGTTTTGATGAAGAAGTAGGGCAGCACACAAGTATGTTCATTTCCCTTAAGGGTAAAACACCTTAGGCATGAAAGTGTTAGTGAATTCTAACACTTAGACCATTCTCCTCTTATTTAGACCTTCCATTCTAGGTAAAGAATTACCTTAGAAGTGTTCAGAAGACCTGAAGAAGATACTTGGGATTTCAGAGCTCTATATCTGAATTCTGGATAAATTCCTCCTTGAAATGGGGGGCCCACAGGGTCTATTTATAGGCTGGAGAAGACCCCACGCAATTATCATTTAGGGTGCACAAGTCACTTGCGCGACAATTAGGCGGCGCACAATTATACTTGCACGACAATGAGGGATCTTGCGCGAACCTTGGGCAATTGAAGCCTTATTCATGCCTTTGTCAATTTTTTGAGGTTTTCTTCAAAGGGTGAATCTATTTGTGCTATGTCATTTTACTTTCCATTCAATTAGACAATGTGATGAAAAGGAGCGTCAACAATCAGTCAGGAGCTCATCAACACTATAAAACATCTCATTATCTCCTTATCCCTTCATTATGCGCATATCATATACTTTCCAAAAAATATCTGAATAACCTTTCATGGTTACTGGTACCATTCATCATATACATAAAAAACTAAAGCAAAGGTACCAACGTAACAATCCATATATTTTTCATTATTCCATTGTACCATATATTATTCTTGACAAACATAAAATCATTACACTACCTTCTTAAACCACTGACTGAGCTTCATCATTTCATGCATCTCATATATCATTTGCAGTCTCTTCATCATCATCCACATAAATACTACCCATATGACCATGCTGATTCTATTTATGAGATTTTCACATAGGTCATTGGTTTGTATAATGACCGTACATTCCACATTTAAAACACTTAACCGTTGTGGATGTCTTATAAATACCATTATCCATGTCCATGGTGTTAACTGAACCTTTTCCTTTACAATTACTATCTTTCTGTCCTTTTCCACACCCAAATAATCTTCCAGTTCCTTTGAAACATTCTCCTTGATTCCTCTTCCCACATGACTTACATGAGGGAAATGGAACTTTCTTTCCTCTATGATCATCATGAAAATCCATCTTTCTCTTATTATTTGAGTAAGGAATCTTACCAAAGCTGAGATTATTGATCACCTTATGAGATTGTAGATTATTGATAATAATGATGTTTCGCCTTCCAAATCCTATTTCATTTGCTTGATCATGAAAAATATCATTCCATTGTCCATCATATTCTCCATTATCGTGAGTCTTCCTGTTTACAACCATTTTATAAAACCCAAAAAGAATAGTGTGAGAGGAAAAAATCATGATAGGGAAAACACCATAATAAAGGGGGAGTACCATCAATATCGTACATCTTAGGTTAAATTCTATGATCGTTACCGTAATTCTAGGACTATAACCTATATATATACTTAACCTTAGAGACATCCCTAGACATACCTTATAAATATCTCTAGAGATCTCATTAATGTTTTTGCATCCTAGTCTCCAAAGGTTGACTAAACCTTTCCTCTGATACCAACTGTAGAGACCCGAAGCTTGACATACAAGGAAATTACATTACTTTTTTAGAATACTAAATACATAACAAAAACAGACAGACTAGGACCGTAATAGTTTAGTGTCTTTGGAAACTCAGAAAATAATCTCCTAATCGTGGTGAATGATCTTCAACATCTCCCATAAAGATCTTCACCCCATTGTTTTCTTACCTAAAACCTTTCTTTAAATCCTGGGGAAAAGAAAACATAAAAAGGGTGAGCTCAAAATACTCAGTATGGGTATTCATAGAGAACATAAAACAATCCATAAACATTTGAATGAAAAAACATGAACATAAAATCTAAACATCAGAATCATGAGCAACGACATAAATCTTGGAAGTACAGAAGGCATAGATCATAAAGGAACATTAATCATGATAAACTAGAATGGGAATAAAACTTGTAATTGTGGAAAAATATTAAGCACATGATATGATTTACATATTAGCCAAGGCATTTCTTCCAAGACCATCATAGTGGACAATGTCCCTTACTGAACCAGGTTTACTTGCCGTTCCAGCCCTGTATTACTGAACCAGATTTACGTGACTTTTCTACCATGTCTATATCATGAGATATAAATCATTAAACAATGCATTGGAGGGAGATATAGGTCCCACCCATCTAATAATGAAATCATACTTTCGTGTGCCACAAAATCATAAATCATACATCATAGCATAACCCATGTAATAGAATGGGATTCCTAATCATCATGGCATCATAACATAATCCATATAAAAAATTGAGATCATTTAATCATAAGAAGAATCAAACCATGTAAATAATGGAGACATTATACTTGAAACATATACATATTAAATAATGTCATTTTAAATGGAAAATAGTTTTGATAAAACACTTGAAATTAATTCTTGATGAAAATATCCTTTCTTCTCCAAAATAATTTTATTTTCACAAAATGCCATGCAATTTTAAAAGAAAAGGGTTTTTTTAAAATAATCATGCAATATTGTAGAGTATGCTTCCTGAAAATGAGGCGTTATGAAACCATAAAAATCCATTCACACCGTATAAGTTAAAAATAACATTCTCCTCGTCCTTTTGTCCGAAAAGTCAACAAGTACCACATATGGTAAACAAAAGAAAGACTCCTTCCATAACACAATGTAAAAGTCAAATAGGAGTAAACATGACTTTAAATATACATGGAATAATATTAAACACATTATGAAAAACATTCTTTATGTACATGGATGAAAAATATAACCCTTGTAAATACTTATGAATAAACAATCTCAGATAAAAATGATATTGGAAAAGTTATCCCTTACAAAGATCTTTTTGTAAATAAAATAGATCAATTATGTGTATTCTTTATAAGGTCACTTAAAGAATGTATAAATACATGCTAATATATAAAAATTCATCTCTCACATAATCAAAGAATGACATAAACAAGAAAGAGAATATCAACCCAATGAACGGAAATTGGGTTATGATGTTGCCTTACCTCGTGTCCGACTTGACTCGATCGTTATTTAATCTCTTGAATAATAGACCAATGTTAATTTATAATTTCTTAAGAACCATTTTAAAATTTATTATTCCATTTATATCACTTATTACCATGTTATAAACATTATGTAACCATATAAGTTAATAATGTTCATTTGGTCGATATTTGGTACTTGAGTCAAAAATGGACTTCTAATAATTACATGTTGTTCATGTGGTAAAAGGTTTATTATATCCATAATTATATTAATTATTTATATATAATATATATCATATATATACATCATATACATGTATTTATAATTTTACATAACATATAAAGGCAATAAATAAAATGCACCGTTCATGGAGGTGGTAAGCCGTACGTACACGTGAACGCTACTTTCATTTATATTTCTTATTTTAATGGAATTAAAACATAATTATACCTAGGTATATTATAATTCCAGTATAATATCATATATAATATCATTAACTACATCCTTCATACATCCCACATAAGGCATTAACGAATCACATCACATTGAGGGGTGGTAGTCCGCACTTCCTCAAATGAGATTATTGTATTTACCGAATATGGAAACCATAAAGGATTGATATAATTGGGTTGTTAAGAAGCATAAGGAAATCATAAACATAATATATATCATATATAAATACAGTTCCATCATAATGGCCACCATGAGAGGAGGTAGGAGAAAATCGAACAATCATCGTTTCATGAGGAGTTAGTTTTCCATCCACCGAAACATTATGTTCTTCATCCATTAGATGGAGGTGTGTGTATGTGTTGTTATAATAATTCTTATAACAAAATCCTAGTATATTGAGGATACTGGTGTTGTTACAAAAGATAGTATTTAAAAGAGTTTAGGGGTCGGAGAAGTAGAATAAAAGAAAACAGCTTAAGAGAAACCATTCACTTTAATTTGGGTAACTTCCTTTTTTTGAACCAAAAGGACTTCTTGAAGTGCCTTATGCCTAATTTATGGATTCTAGGCAGAGGAGAGGGATTTAGGGAGATTAATCTGGTAGATTTTGGGTGATCCAAATGGCTTGAGAGGTGTGAGGAATTGGATAGAAATGATCTCTTTTTATAAGGGAGAGGAGAGGCTCTTTAGAAAAGAGTGAAAATATTATTTTATAATATAATGATATTCATTTCCTAATGATCTAAAAATCATTATTGTCGACGATAAGATGACTCATGGTCGAGATATAGTCATCCAATCAGAATTGGACATGTTTTGCATAATATTGTAATCATGATAATCTTATTTATTTTAATCATTTATTAATGAGGTAAATACTACATCATTATTGTGTCATAAATAATTTAACACATTCTACATCTAAAAATTATGAAAAAAATACCATAATTTAGGAAATCCTTTTAGATTTCCAATTAATATTTATAGTATAAAATATAATTTATATATCCCCTTATAAAAATTAATTACTAAAATATTTTTCTTAGGGCCAATTTTGTCTTTACATTAAATTAATTTATCTAATGTGTCATTGTCTTTCATAAGTAGCTCCATGGGGTCCCAAAATCGACCCAAGGATGACCATGGTCGGCCATTACTCATCCAATATGGTTTGGACTAGTGTTAAGCTAATTTTGAATTACTATAATATTCTTTTAACCTAGAATTACCCTATTTACCTTTAACCGTGAAAAATAAAAGTAAAAAGTTACTATTCACCAAAAAAATATTTTTATCTAATTGAACCATATTTTACTCCTTGATATTTACCGTGTCTCTCAGATTTTTGAAATTCAACTCACAGAAGCAGTAAAATTATGTTTTATGAACAATTGCAAAAGCTCCTAGGAGGTGCGTAAAAGATGGTGAAAGTTTCAATACAAATTTTTATAAATCTAAGATTATTATGAAATGACTCCAAATAATTTCATTGAACTTATATAAGTAATATGTATATATTTTAACCTAAAATAAATTTAAATCAAATAAATTATTATTTAAATAATAAGTCGGTTTTAACAAAAAATTCATTGTTTTCACTATTAATAAAAAATTGATGTTTTTCAGAAAAATACCAAAAATTCAGCCTAAGCTATATTTGATATTCTGAATTCAAAAATGATGTCTATTTTGACAAATTAAATACATATAAGTGGCATTAATTAATTTTAAAATTAATTCCCCTTATCAAAACAAATAGCGTGTTTTTAAGAAATAATAACTATCAAAAGATTGATACTTGTTTATGTCCAATTTCAAAGTGAAATTAATTCCAATGACCAACATTGGATTAAATGGTAAAAATATATTCTAATTAAAGTTTAAAACGAATTAAAAAGATAATTTAACCATATAAATTATTGCGATGAAAAAAGTTGTTTTTAATTAAAATATAGCGTGTTTTACTATTCATTGAAATATGAAAGTTATCGGAATAATATGAAAAATTTATCCAAAGTAAATTTTTATATACTAATTTAAAGAAGAATTTTATTTTGTCAAATTTAACTTATAGACATGTCAAAAACAAGATTTAAAGTGGGTGCTTCATCAAAAGGCGAGAAAAACTGCAATTTTTTAAAAATACATATTTTATACAAAAATTTATTTTGTTCTCATACCATATTCTAGAAAATGTGTAAGATGAATAATAATGTCATAAAATAAAAAATGTAGTCAATACTATTCATAACGACTAGTTTATAATAATATTATAACCATATATAGTTGTTTAGTGAAACCTGATATTGCGTACAACACATGCTATCGAGGAAGGTCATGATTGTGTGTAATGCAAGCCTAGGCTGGGTTGCGTGTTTTGCATGAATCCTTCATTGTTTTGTATAACAGAATCCCACCATATTTCATTTATACATGGAATATATATATATATATACACTCAATGTTGCGTAGAATAACTACTATCAAAATTGTGTGTCACATGATCCAAGAATAATGTTGCGTATACTGCAAGCTAATACGGTGTTGCATATAGCGAAAGGTAATCTTGGTGTACAACAGAAGACATCAAAGAAATTAAAAATAATATATCTCATAAAATCTCAGGGTGTTACATTCATAGTTGTATTTTAATGAATATTGAGCTATATAGATTCTTAAGGAAATTATTTTCACATGTGTTCTTTAATTCTATGGAGATTAGGAGGACCATTTCAGACTGGTTGATTTTTCATATAACAATAGTTACCTGTCAGAAATTAGGTTTTATCTTTCTGGGTCCTTTTATGTTTGGAAATATAGAACTCAATTGTGTTGGTCAGAGATTAGTGAACATTTCCTAGTTAGACTAAGCATGGTTGATGAGATGAAAACAAGGATTCAGTTAATTTTTCAGAGATTGTAGAAGGATTATATCCAATGTTATTATTATACTAGTTTCCATTATAGACCATTGGAATTTTTTATTTGTGATCTTATATTCTTGATATTCTCATGTCGTTTAGTTCATTGATAGATTGGGAGGCCAGGGAAGCTTGCTGGTCATGTGTTGGGACATTTTGAGATATTTGGAGAAGGTGGGGGGGAGTTTATTATCATTTATCACATCCTCCACAGTTGAAATAGATTCAAAATGTGTTTCATGTACCAAAACTATGAAATTATCTTTATGATACATATCATGTTCTATGTTTGAGTGATCTTTATGTCAATCCTGATTTATCCTTAAATGAGATTCTATCCAGGATAGTTGATTCTGAAACCAAGGTACATTATGGGTGAATGATACCATTGGTTTGATTGCTATGCTATCATGCTTCTGATACTCATGAGACATGGGAGAGATAGAGAGGCACTGCTGAGAGAATAGGGACACATCTTTTTGACATAGGGTTTTCATGATATGATTTTTGGGGAAAGAATGTTTCTATTGTGGGGAGGTTTTAAAATCATATTAATTTTATTTTTTAGGTACTCATCAAACATATTTTTAATAATTCTTCAGTTTTGTTTTGTCTCAGGTGGTTATGGGAAGAAATCTTAAAATTATGGAAGGTTCTTGGGCTGTGCATAGTTGACCCATTGATTGAACAAACTGTGCACACTATTAGTGAAAACTATGAAATCCCAAACATTGAGGGTTTTCTTAGTTGGGGAATGGTTTAAAAATCTGCGTACCCTACTAGTGAAAATCATGAAAACCCACGAAGGGATGGTTTTCATGGTAGGGTAATTGTTTGAAAAACCATGTAACCCACTTTTAGAAACCATGAACCCCTTTATAGGGCTGCATGGTTAGGGAACATGGTTTGGAAATCTTTTCATCGCTACCACACTATCTGTGAAAATATTAATTTCAAATTCCAATTTTTATTTTAAACCGTGATTCCCCTTGTTTTTGTTCCTGATGATCCCATAAAACCACAACATGATTTATTATTCCTTGGAGGCTCTCTAGAGTTGATTTTGGCTCTTCCCAAACCATTTCTAGGTGGACAAATGTGTGGTGAATCACGTTCAATATTCTCTGAGTATGTGAATCGTAACTTATTGGTCTCTCATGATCACTGCCACTCTCCTCCATAGGTTTTGACTGATCTTTATGTCAATGGAGGATCTAATGTCCTTTTTTTATATTGAATCACGGTTTGATTCTTGAATATACATTTTCAACATTCTTTGTTTGTGTTCCCCATTGTGGGTGTTGTGATACATGATCCCGTGATCTATGGTAGGTGATTCTGTATAAGTTCAACCAATTTATTTAACCATAAAATGTTTGATTTATAATAAATTAAATTTAATTTGATTATAAAAACCCAATTCAGATCGAATTGCAATTCAAATTTTCAACAACATGAATATTGGGGGAAACCCCCATTCCAATGAATTGGGGTGTGATTTAGAAATGATTAAATATTTGGAATTTTATTTTTAGAAGTTTAATTGTGAAATTTATTTTTAATAAATATATTTTTATAATAACCCATTGGTTTTATCCTAGATAAAGTATTAATATATTAAAAAACCATGTATAGAGTCTTAAAAAGAAATTGGAATATTGAAATGAAAAATAGGGATATTGTATTTTCAATTGTTTTGAAATAATTTTACCATTATTGATTTTTGTTTTAGAACATGAATTAATAGGTAGTTAGTGAGTTATTTTTCAAACACACATTGGGTTTGAATTTCCTAGGCATCAGATTAATGCTTTACAACATTAAAATAAACATATTGGAATATATTAACCCCTGTGGGACGTCAGTTAGTCTTCTTTGGATAGTGTCAAAGAGATGTGTGGGAACATTTACCTTATCACTATATGAGTGCGTGAGGATTCGATAACCTTGAACAATCATACCTATTGGTAGATAACCATGTTCCACATTTTAAAATTATTTTCATATATATTCTATTATTTGTAAAACTAATTTACATATTCCTTATGAATTTTTATAATTTTTTATTTAAAATTTATATTAACCCATTGTATGAAATGATTCAATTTGTTGAAATAAAAATAATGATTTGTTTTAAATAATCTCATGTACTTCCATTCCATTTTTATATCAAATTAAAATCATTATTTTTCTAATTAATGTGGCATCTTATTATGGAATCCTTGATGAGAACCTATTGGGATTTTATCTCACATCATACCTGTGCATTTGGATATTTGTATATTTCCACTTCCTGGTTTGAGAAAGAGAATAAAACCACTTGGAGGCGGTGTTTTTTGATCTCTATAGTCTTATAGTGTTGTGTCCATTGGGACATGGGGAAGTTTTATATTTCTCATTTTGGCACTTCATGGTTATTACCCATGCATCATTTTCTTTTGATAATATTGATTGTTATCTATTTAATCCACTATTTATGTGGAAAAACCAAACCAAACATTTTCATGTATGATGATGGGTTATAGTTTCCAACCCATGGGAATAGTTTTACGACATAAAAAATGGAAGAAATAGATACAAGTTAGTATAATCAAAAGAAAAACACATAGGGAAAACAATACTGGTAGCCAAATAGGTATATAAACCCAAAGTACCAAAAAAATACAAAAAATGAAAGACAAACAACCCATGTCCCTATAGACACACCAATCTAAGCCATGATCGATAACCACAACCCCAAAGGGGTTCTTTTTTACTAGTCAACCCTATAAAATTTAAATCAAAAAACACCCTAAGGCATAGGTAGGGTGTGAAAAAAAAATCCAAGTAGGGTCTCACAAAGGATTCCACAATAATATTCCATAATATTTAATTCAATAGTTCTTTAAATTTAAAAAAACATGCATGAAAGTACAAGATCACATTTCAAAAAAAACAATTCTACTCATTTCAATTAACAAAAACATTTCGAAAAAATTAATTGAAAAACATTTTTTATAAAATAGTATATATAAATTCATAATTATTTTTTAATTAAGTTTTATAATGGATTATATATCAAAATAATAATTAATGAGAAACACAGTTATCTACTAAGAGGTATGATATTTGAAGGTTACGACATCCTCACAAAATCATATTGTGATAACATAATAGTGCACACATATTTTTTTGACACTGGACATAGGAGACTGACTAACATCGCATGAGGAATAATCTCTTTCAATAAGTTTATGTTAGAGTTATAAAGTGTTAATCTATTTCTAGGGACATTACAACTCATCATGTTTTCTCAAATAACTGAATTTCTTCTTAGGCTTTCATGTTATCAAAATGAAAATAATTGCAAAATTATTTCAAAAATGTTCAAAACTAAATTTCCCCATTCCTCATTTCAAGAATCCAATTTCTCTTTGGAATCTATTATATTGGTTTTTAAAAAATTATTGACTTTTCCCGGATGAAATTATTAATTTCCTATGAAAAAATATTAATCCATTTCTTAAAAATAAATTTCTCAATTCAATTTCCACAATCCAAAGTCCATAATTTATATCAAATCTAAATCACACCATAATTCACCAGAATTGGGGAGCTTACCCAATTTTCATGGTAAATAAAAATAAAATAAAATTCGATGTGGATTGGGTTTATCAAAATCTAATTGAAATAAATTTCATTTAAATCCAATAGTTTTCTGTTAAATATATTATATAAACTTATAGAGAACTACATACCTTATATCACATGATCATATATCATAATGATCATAATATAAAAATCATATGAATAACTTCGACAATGGATATCTAATCACAATACCAAGATCCATGATAAAAAAAGAGAATAGGTCCTCCAACAATATGGAGATCTGGAGAATTCTAAGGTTGAGAGGGGAAGATATTAAGAGAGACCAAGTTGAGAAAATTCATATACCATGAAGAGATCATATTTTATTATCCACGATTTAATGAACCCAAAAAGGGATTTGGAGGATCCAAAATCACATATAGGGATTCTATAAGGAAGAATAAATTGAGTTACCATTGAATAGGACCATATGAAACATAAAATGAGGGGTTTTTTGGGATTTTAAAGACTATTGTTAGAATTAACAATTATTATTCGCATGGTTAGTTAAGTAGGGATACAAAGATTTCTAAACCATGCAACCTAACTATATGCCCATATAAAGGGGTCAATGGTTTTTACTAGGTTGGAAATTGGATTATAAAACCATGCCCTGACCATGAAAATTTTAATTATTTGTGCTTCCATTGTTTTCACGAGTTGGGTGCATGGTTTGGAAAAACTATGCACTGACCATGAACAACCCAAGAGCCTTCCAAAATTTTCATAATTCCTCTTGAATGAACACAAGACAAACCCAAACTAAATAATAATTAAAAATAGGTTCGATGAGTATTTGAAAACAATAATAAGATGCCATACCCTTTATTTTGTTTTATTTCTCCAGGTTATTAACAAATTTATTATGTATCATATGTCTAAGAAGGGTTCTAGTTATTGAAAATCATAGTGGGAGATGATGTAGCTCACTTATGGACTATGGTTTATGTTTTCAATTTTATAAATAACATAAACTATTAAGGTCCTCAGGAATGTGTTCCTGCATTTTAATTAATATTTATAAAATAATGATGTCATGTATATGTATTATAACCCTGGGATTCAATATTTTGTAATTTTTCCCTTGAAATTATGTTATTTAATGATTATATTGGCCATGATGGTTAATTACTTATCTTGACATGTGGTTAGGGCATGTCGTGGGTTTTTTTGATTTTCTAGACATGATTCCAATATGTTGAGGGATTTCAGTAATTCATTCAATGAATTTTTCCTTTTCCTATAGTCTTCATTTTATTTCTAAATTCATCTGATAGAAGTATCACATGTGTTTTGAGTCATAACCAAAGAAATTAATTTAGTGTTTAATATTGGAATTATGCTTGGATAACACATTTATAATGTCTTGATCCATATGGGATGGTCGTTACTAGTGGAAAAACATTATAATAATATTGAATTTTAAAATTGGATAGTGAAATGGGTTTTTTATTTAAAATTGTCTTGGAAAAGTTATTTCGAAAGTGTAGTTTAAAAGTGGTACCTTGAAAATGGGTATTTTTAAAATAGTAACCAACTTTGAGTTTTGAAATGAAAATTTGAAAAAATAAATTTGTTTCATGAGCTAAAATATTATTTTAATGTAAATGGGAAATAATATTTTTTGAAAATGGATTAATAAATGTAATTTGGAAATGGAAATTTGAAATAGTATTTTAAAAGTGTGCTTTGGTTTTGTTTTTGAAATTGAAATGTGATATTATTAATGAAATGTGTTTGGTACTATTGGAAATTAGAATTTGGGAAATAGTATATTGAAATATTATTTAAAAATTCTATTTTAAATGTAAGATCAGAAATGGTAAATTGGGATTGATACAAGAGAAGAGCTTTGAAATGGATTTGGATAAAGGAATTGGAACACGTATAGTGAGTTCGAAAATGGGTTCTGAAAATGGTTAATTTTCTGAAAGTTATGTTTGATTTTGTTCAATTTAATTCATGGTCTTTGTGAATATAGTTTATTGGATTTTTTGAAGTAAAAAAAATTAACATTTGTGGTTGTTTAGTTTAATGTAAATGAAATTTACTTTTTTTATCGCTAAACCTGGGGTAAACATGCCATCATGGGTGAACATTGGTTATGGTTATTAACCTTTTGGTGAACACCACCATGGTGGATTCAATAGTGATTATTAAACCTAGATTGAAACTTTCCCTTAGATGGGATTTGTTATTCTTAATAGAGTCTGGGAGAACCAAAACCGTGGGTTGATTTTTTGGGTTAGGCATCGGTAGATTACCCATAGTGGGATATGGGATAACAAAGTAATCTTGATGTTATCAGAGACATATTTTCACTAGATGAAATAGACACGATCCTTCCACATGTTTCATCATAAAAACATGGTTTATAAATTTTTATGTAATTTTTTTTTAAATTTACGAATGTCTTCATTTATACTTGTTTATCTTGATAACTAATGCATTCAATTTTAGATAATTAATATATTTAGGGACACAATTTGTGGTAGCTTTCTATGTTTTACTCACACCCTTCTCTAGACACCATGACACTTGGGTACCAAATAATTTAACAACCCAATCCATTTACACATAATATTTCATGATCATTAAACATAAATATCCAATAATTATATCAAAATGATAATATATTCCTTGTATCTTTGGAATATTAGGTTCTTAATAAAAAAATAATGTAATTTTTATTTTATTTTCCATAGTGAGAAAATAAAATATTTTTGAAATAATAAATGTAGATGGGAAAAACTATGGAATGAAAAATGGAAGGGGTGATATAAAATCCAAATAAAAAAATAAACAAGGTAAAGAAGTATAACAAATTAGTCAAAGGAATAACAATATATCATAAAAAGAAGACACATTAGAAATAATATGAAAGAATCACGTAAATAACATGATATCATAAGATCATGACATCAAAATAATTATGACAATAACATAAAACATGACATAAACATTAGTATGTGATAACTTCCTTTAATATATCCCATGAGGGAAAAAGTCCCATAATGTATTTTTTACTCAGTAATCCGAGACATGAAGCCTCATTAAACTATAACATTACCCAAAGCATTAGATCTCTGTTTGGGTGCACCCATCATAAAATGTCTATGATATATCTTTTCAAAATAGATTAAATGAATCACAAGGCAATATATGAGAATTTACCATATAAATAAAATGGGATGAAAATATTTCTTCATATCATAATAAATGAAAACTTCATAATGATTGCCTTTGATAAGTGACCATAAAGAATGTATTACCCCATCAAAATAAGGGACAATAAACTATGTATATATGCAAGAGTAATATATCCATAATTTAGAAAAAATCAATATAATCAAAGGCTATTGCAAGTGATGAAAATAATTTTAGAAAGGAAAAAAATATTCATGAGAAAAACGGTCTTTTTATCTGGGGTATCAACAATGGATGTCATATTTTTTTGAAAAAGGTCTATAAATATCACTTTGACATTTATTGAGGAAAATTTCAATTCAATTTTGAAAAAAATATTCTAAATAACATAAATTATAAAAAATTAAATACTATTTTTTTTAAAATAACATTATAAAAAATATAAACAAAGATAAAAATATTGAATGTTCATGATGGTGGAAAAGTTCCATTCATGCTGAATATGTTAAAAACAATAATTCATATCCTATGTTTTTATAAAACCTAAAAAAGTAACTTGTTTAAAAAATGATTGGAAGATTCATTTTAAAACATTTTGTAATATTATAATTAATTTTAAACATGACATTAAACCATATTAGTAAAAAAACAAAACATTTTTAGAAAACATTCATTTAGAAGGAAAATGATCATCGAATGAAAAGAGAAATGTGGTAGGATTGCCTTAAAAATATTTTTTTCAAGAATTTTAAAAATCAAGAAGAGGAAAATAGTTATATTAAATTCAATAATTTTTAATGAACAGAGGAGTATAAAATGGTAATTTTTTATACAATTACTGAATAATTTCATTTAATGTAAATTCATGCATAATAAATACTGATTAATATGAGATTGAAATATAAACCTATACAAATTTGGTAACTATTTTATCTTAATACTAAATGAATGGAATGGATTAATTTGGAACATGAAATATCATGATGTTTTAATTTTTCATGATATAATACTTAATTTAATAGTATGTACACCATATGAAATAAATTATATGTATAAAAGGACATGTGTCCCAAAGAAGAAACATTTGAGACGAAACCCCTTAAAACGTTCAAACCATTGTGGTGAGATTTAAACCATGAGGTTATTATGTGTACTAAATGTAGATCAAAACAATTAAAATTTTAAATACAACGCAAGGTAATCATATTTAATTTCACTCATTATCATGAAATTTTATAATCAATAATGTCGATGTATAATCTAATGAATGGAAATTGAGTTAAGAAACCACATACCTTGCGATTACCATTAGTTGAGCACTAAGTAATCTCATGAATATTGGTTTTAGACGTGTTATCTCCTAATATCAGAATTATAATATTATTTATAATATCATATTTTATACCTTTTATAATATCTAATCACCCATTTTTTATCAATCTTTCATTATCACTATTGCTTTGTGTGTTAATTGTTTTATTTTATCATACATGTTTTATCATGAAAGCTCTATTTCTAAAACAAAATATATAGTTCAATAATATATATAACTATATTAATGTTACAAGTATAATTTTATCCATCTTATACATCTTTATTATCATTATTTAATTTTGATTATAGAGAATAAATCACATTGATTCATAGAGATGGTAGGCCCTAAGTACACAAAAGTGTTCTTATTATTTACATAATGAGTTAAAGGGTGATTAATTAGATTATATATTAAAATTAAAAATTCAATATAATGTCATATATATAAAATTTATTTATTAAATGTATCATTATTTACCTTCTATGTAATGTGTTAATGAAAAACAATTCATATCACTTCACACAGCGGTTGTTTACTCTATACACAAATGACTGTATAATTTATTCAATAGGTTGTAAAGTAGGATTGTATATGATATATTAATTTTAAATATTTATTAATATTTAATTAATATCATATATAACCATCAAATTAATTTTTATTACCTTCCATTTAATTTTTATGTGAAAAAATGAATTGCATGACTTTGTGAGGTGACAGTCCATCATACACACAAGAAACATTATCGTATTCCCTACAGAATGAAAGGTAGAAGGTATATATGAAATTATAATTCCAAAAGTATAATCATATAATAAACAAAATAAATATCATATATATTTATTATATACATCATTATATCCATCCATATGATGTGGTGCTGGAAAATGAATTTGGCGGGTCTAAGAGGTAGTAGTCTGACTCACACATAATCAAAGGTTTCATTTCTCATTGGAGGGAAGCATATATGGTTTGAGTTCATGACCATAACATAAAAATATAATTAAATTGAATCTAATTAGGTTATTATATCATAATGGATTAATACCTCTTGATATATGTGAATGAATAAATAAAAAAACACTCGGTTAAGGACATTACCTCTTCTTCAGAAAACTTATTTTATCATGCACCACAATCCATCCTAGGATGGATTTGGGATCAATAAAAGGGTTATAGGTTGTGGTTTAGGAATCAGGTAAGTTATTTGGATTATAATAGTCTGAATCAATGGGTTTTAGAAGTGTGTAATGAAGAGGAGAGGGGGTGTACATTTATAAACAGGGCGAGGACACTCTTGAAATGTTTGAAAACAATGCATTTTACCCACATTTGTCTCATGAAATAATAATATAAAATAGAAAATTCTATAACCTTATAATATATGAGAATAATATTACCCAAAAAAGTAATTATATAATTTTGGTCAATTTTAACCCTTATATTGAATGTTTAACCCCCTAGTATTCCAATATTTACCTTAATCCTGGTAAATAATTTTTAATATTCTAATTATTCATTATTGTAAAAAAATATGTTGAAATTATTTTATAATATAAATTATGTTTGGTGAAAATATGGATTATATAATTTTTATAATTAAATAGATAGAAGTGGTCAAATTTAATTTATAATTAAATCTGTAATAGTGAAAAAAACAGTTTTCCAAAAGAAAAACATTCAAATGTTTAAAAAGATTTTATACTAAAATTCAATATGAAACTAGTTTAAATAAAATAATTTGGATTAATAAATATATAATTTTACTAATCTTACTTTTAAAATATCATTAAAATAAATTTTTTCTTGTAATTTCCTTAAATGGAAATGGAGTTTTAATAGAAATTAGTAATTTTTACCATTCATTGAAAAAATAACACTCTTTTGAAAAATGTCAATGGTTTTCTCTAAGAAAATTTTGAATATATGATTTAATAACTGATGTTAAATTTCTAAAATATAATTTCCAAAATTCTGATAAATTAATTTTAAATTACATTTTTAAATCATGAATAATCCGCCTTTTAAAAAAATATTTTCTTTTCAGAAAACATATAATTTTTTTAAAATGGTTATTATTTTATATCTTATCAGTGGATAACCATTGAATTTATTTTATATATTTTTAAAACATATATTATTTCCTAATTTAGTTAGTCATATTCGTACCCACACAATTAATGGATAGGTTATAAGGGTTATGTATAGATAATAATATTTTAATGGAGTGTGACTTTTTTGTTTAAGCCTGAGGTTGCAAGAATCGCAAGCTATTTAAGAGTTGAAATAAATTTAAAATTAAATATATCATAATGTATCAATGTGTCAAATTATCTTGTAATTGTGGTGTTTTTGGTTATATACATAGTAAAAAATAATGTTATTTTTTTAAGATATTGGTGCAACATAGAGAAGAAACTATTCATTATCCCATGTTTCAGTTTCAGGAAAGGCATGATGTTGATTAAAGTTGGCTCAAATTGCTAGGATGGGGTATCGATGATAGGATCATGTAGGACAAAGACCTATATGGGGATGAGATATATGACTCGATTTCTTTTATTCACTTTTAGTACTGATTCTATATGATTCTACCACAATGGATCTTGATTGGTATGTATGGAAGACTAATTTTGTATTGCATGTGATGTTGTATAATTTCATTGATACATTCCATGTTTTGGATGTTTATTTATATGTTTACATGATTATTTTATTTATACAACATTTCACACTATGTGGTGGTGGTATTTTATAATGTGTCATTGGAACAATTTTTTATGTTGTCTTACTGTTTTGGGTATGGTAGACCAGAGACTTGGATGTTTCATGGCATGGTAATGAGCTCATTCTTGGGAAATCTATCCCTACTTATAGTGTAGTATACTTATTTCTCAGGATGGTGATTTATTTTATTGATTTTCTATTCTAGAGTTGACTAATTTCTATATTTAGTGGTCTATATAGGTAAGATAATATTGATTAATGGAATTTTTACTCTTTGATGGTATGATAATAAAGTGTGTGTGTTCATAAATCATGATAGGAACATAATATTTATATATAATATGTATTTCAATTATGGTTGATATTTTTATGATATTCACATGTGTTGGTGTTTTTCTTACTCCTTGTGGCTTATATCTGATAGCAGGTTCTATATGCCTATGTATTTAAATAATTTAGACGTGTTAATTATTAAAAGTGTTCAGAAAAATTTATATATTATCTCACAAATCTGAATATAATTATATTTTACATTACCAAATCCTCAATCGAATTCTAGTTAATAGATATACATAAATAGCTTATTAATGTGGTGGTTTTGGTTAAATAAAATTCCAACAAGAAATATATAATGTGTGAAAGGGATTTAATATATCCAAACCATTAATGGCGAAACATGATATCATTGTGGGAATTTTAAATGTTTGGTTAATGAATAATTTTAAAAAATAAATCCTTTGGGTTAAAATTATGTATCTTAATTAAGTTGGAATGAGAAATAGTGGAACATTTAATGGAAAATGGTGGCGATCAGCCCTTATGTTTTTAATCTAAACCTAGGTGTGGGTATTTTGGGGATAGAGAGAGAGACTGGGTGAAGAGACAACTGGACATTGGTTGTGAGATTTCGATGGGTTTGGGGGTACTGGATAAAAGGTTGTTTCCCAATATTTCTGTAGTTAAGATGTGGCCTTGAGTTTGTGTGGCATTACATTGTATTTTCTTTTCTTGGGAACATTTTGATATAGGACCTTTTGGGATGTTTAGGACCTTAGAGAGGGTGTCTTCGCTTGTAATAGTTATTTAAATGGGTGTGTATCTACAGTTATGTGGGCCCAAGAGTAAGTAGATGGATTTTGTGCATCACGAACCCTATATTTTGGAATCATAGAATGGAATCTGAGCATTAGCAGTTTCTAATGTGATACCTAAACATAGGGGATATGAGAGAGAATAGATGGTTTAGGAATGTGTCTACTAATTGTGTGGATTCAATGATTTTGGTGGTTGTGGTCACCTGTGAGAGGGGTTAACATGAATCCATATATGTGTTAGATGTGTGAGGAGTAGTTAACTAATTTTTTGTGAGGTATCAATGAATATAATGTGCTATAGTGGTTTTATAAAATTCATGATTATGTCTCTTTTATTTTCAATGTGAACCAGTTTGTGTGCATATGTTTGGTTTTAAGACCATTTTTGATGGACAAGGATCATTTAGAAGTATAATCATCAAGTTTGACACAATTTTAACATAGTAATTAGTGTTGAACCTTTGTGGATGGGTCCAGGGATGATAGAGTATGGGTAAAAAGTTTTTTTAGATCAATGATCAGGAAGATGAGTGTTGGTGTGGTTAGGGTTGGCTCATGTTTATTGTTAGGATTATTGAATGAATGATTATTTGATGACATGAGTTCAATAATACTGTTGTGCTAAGAGTTACGGTCATATTCTAAAATAAGAAAATGGTCTTTGGATTGGTAATGAATGACTCATGGAACCATGATTCAGATTTTTTCACATTCTCATAGGGGATCAAGAAACCATGGGGTTTTGATGGGATCGAGGTGAAATATTGTGCGAGGGTTATACAGTTCCATTGGGTTATGAGATACGATGGATTAAGAGAAAGTAGTAATTTCATCTCAATGAGATTAAGGTGATGCAGATTGGCTATTCATGGGACATGTTTTGTATTGGATCCCTGAAATAGACCATTTACATTTCATAGAGAATCATTTGAGGCTTAAATGAGCCTACAAAGTGTTGTCGTGGTGGGGCCTTAATGAACATAAGGACAAAACTTCTTGGGAGATATTTTTGGGGTTATTACTGGTTTTTTCTAATGTTTTCGTTTCAATGTGATGTTTCTGTGAAGTTATTGGGGTTTTGTGAATGTCAGATTGAAATTGATTTTTAGAGAATGGATGATTTCCCCTATTCAGAGGTATCAAAGTTGTGCATAGATCAGGGAACAATAGCACTGTTGATTCAGGATGAATTTTTATAGTCTTATATGTGTTCTCATAAAGTATCAATATTGTATCTAGATGAGTGAAACAAAATTGGATAATATTTCATTTACTAAGTTACAATCATGGAGTGGTATAAGGAGGGTTATATAATGAGAGTTCACAATGAGCTCTCTGAGGGTGAATCCCTCAATATTGACCAAATATCAGTGAACAACATGATTTTTATTCTCAAAATATGAGAATATGTGGTATATGATTATTTAATTGTTACTTAGGTGAGAGTGGGATGGCTATGTATGGTTTTTTAGTCTGACGATAATTTTATCATGGGACCTAGTGGTTTGGAGTTACTTTAGTAAAGTAATATAATGGCACTCCTATAGTGGGGAGTGATGCACCAATACAGGGTCCATGACCATTATTCATAATGTATCAAGAGTGATTAGAATTTAATATAGAGGAGTTATGTTGGAATTTGGATTCTGGTGCATTGAAATGAAATGAGTACCTATATTCCTTAGGGAATTCCAAATAATAAATTATATTTGGTTTGTATCAAACCATGTCCAAAAAATAATTTTGGAAGTGGAAGGTGTTTTTTGGAAAGTCAACATTGATTTTCAAGTAAAGGATGACATATTCCTTTCTCATATATGGATGCTGGTTATGAATCATTCCCTTTTGAGAATTATAGAATGAGTAAAGGTAAAATAGTTTCACCATCTTTCTCTTCAAATTAATATAAGGTGAGTTGGAATCCACAATGAGTACATTGGTAGAGAGTAGGTTTTGAGTTTTGATTGGAAATTCCAATGGAGGAAGGCACCATATAATATAATTGGACTAATATAGAAGGTCCCAATGACTAAGAGCACTAAAAATCTGATCATGAATTGGAAAATGTAACTATCATGTTCCGAGATAGATAGACTCAAGTAAGCTCCATCTCATTTTTTTCAGTTGTGATGATGGGAATTGGAATAAATCATGGTAGTAAAAGAACCTTAATTAGGAGGATATTCCATGGATATATTTAGATATTTTTCTGTAGAGAATGTCAATTTTAAATTTAATTAGTTACTGATACATGATTGAAGATTCCAATGGTAGAACAACGGGACTTATTATGGATTTTAAGGGTTATGGTTGTGAGTTTTTAATTCCACATATTTGTATGACTGTTTTTAATTAAATTAATGTTTGATTTTTTTGAAATAGTGGATGGGAAAAATCTTCAATCAGACCATAGGATGAAATTATGACAGTTCTATCACCTTATGTGGGGGTCATTAAATGGGGAATTGGGCTCAAGAAGTAGTTAGGAGATCGATAGAGAATCGAGGAAGGGTTGGGGTGGTTGTTGAAAAATTCAACATAACACCAACTCCTTAGTGGGTTCTGGAAATTGTAGAAATCATTTCATTCATCCACCAAAATGTTGTTGGCCTCCATCGGATCACATATTAAATTTTTAATGGGGTAAAATTACAATATTTATCCTTGGGGTTTAAGGGTGAAACCCTTATCTTGCAAACTTATTAGGTGCAGACGACATTCAGCATTACTCCCTCCTTCTTCCTTTAACACCCCTTGAACTTAGAGGTTCTTTTTGGCTGTTATTTAGTAATTCATAATATTTCTACTCCTATGGTATCTTCTATTATTATCACCTCACACCTCAATAATTTTTTATTTGTCATGTTTTGTTTTTTTGGATATTCCACCGAAGAATGGTTGAATTGCCTAATTGTGATGGGGATTTCTTGTGTCTTGTATATATGATATCCTATATTGACGATTTCTAACAATTTCATTTCATTTAGTTTTAGTTATGTTCCACTATCCATTTTATAATTATTTTTCCTTGAAATTAAGATTGTTTGGCAATTTTCTTGGTGCTATTGGTTAGGAATTTAGCCTGAAATGGGTTCTTGGGTATGACATGGGTTTTCTACATCCATTTAATTATGACATATTTATAGTGAGTTCTTCTAGTAGGTCCTTAAATTCTTCTATTCTCTATACTTTGTTTGTGGAATAATTATAATTGATCATAATTAATTATTGTGAGGCCATGGTTTGTGTTAGAATCTAGGAGTGTGGGAGAGAACAGATTGGTCATGGATGGAGCATAAAATCCTAGGTAATGATTACCAATATTTGAAAATAATGTTTAAATATTATTAATATGTTTTTGGTCCCTAAATTTTACAAATGACTTAATTTCCATTCCACGAGCATCTGATGGCAATCTCACTAGTGATCCAAGTGATAACAATAGAAATTAATTTAGTGTTTAAAATCAGAATTAAACTTAGATAGAAAAACTATCTTGATTTGAGTATTATAGTAAGAGTTTCCCAAGAAGAAAACCTTGGTAATAATATTGAAATTGGAAATTGGATTGGATAAATAGTGATTTTATTGGAAACAGATATTTGAAAAGCTATTTAAAACTGTTAGTTTTAATGTGGTACCTCAAAAATTGCTATTTTTTGAATTTTAAATTGATTTGGAGTTTTAAATGAAAATTTGGAAAGTCAAACTGGTTTCATAAAATTAAATGTAATTTGAATGAAAATTTTGAATTGTATGTCTAGAAAATATATTTTGAAATATAATTTGGAAATGCAACATTGAATCCTTATTTTGTAAATGTAATTTGGTTTGGTTTTTGAAATGGAAATGGGATCTTGTTGATGAAATCTGTTTAGTGTTATTGGGAATTTTTATTTGGGAAATGATGTATTAAAATATTTTCCAGACACAATTTTTATAAATGGGCATGGAGATGGTATGAAAATTGATATTGGAGATGTGTTTTGAAATGGTTTTGTTTAGTGAGATTTTAAATATAATGTTAATTGTAAAATGGGTTTTCAAAATGGATCATTATATAAACCTCATATTTTTATTGATTTTCAGCTCATTTATATGAATGTTTAATGTGGTTTCAGCTATTTTTTTTGAATTAAAGTAGAAGGACCATTGGAGGTTCTTTTATTTAAAGTAAATATATTTGACATTAGTTGTTCTCATTAAACATTGGGTGAACATGAACTACTATGTGGAATCAGTTGTGCATGATAATCCTAGGATGATCACGAACCCATGGGTGTAGTTGTATGTGATTTCTTAAATTTGGGGTGAACACGACCACCAATTGGAATTGGTTATTCTTGAAGGAACGAGGGTAAACACAGCTCACTATTGGATTTCATTGGATAATGATGGGAATATCATCCATAGTGGAATATGGGATTGAATAGAAACTATGATGTTCACTGAGACACAATGACACTAGCCAAAATAGGTGTATATTATTGTCATATTTCATTAATGATCTTGTGATTAACATGGTTTTATGAATTTTATATTAAATGTATCTATGACTATATTTATACTTATTTAGGTTAAGGACTACTACATATACTTGTATATTCAAACTATATTTAGGTATGTCTTTGATGGTGGACTATTGAGTTATACAAACACCTTGATCAAGATAGAATGACATTGGGGTACTCAAGAAAACCCTATTCTTTATCACATGTTTAGGTTTAAGAAAAGTCCCAATGATTATTAGTGTTTGGTCATCTTTCTTAGATAGGATATGAAAAATGAGACCAGGTAGGTCTCAGAATTATATATGTTTGAGATGTTATCCCCTATTTCATTTATGTTCTTTTAGTATGCCTTTCATATGATCCATGAATGGGGGATCCAGTTCCACATGTATAAAAGATTTTTTTTATTAATGAATTATATGTTGTATTAGTTTATTATTATTTTAATAGGTTTTAAGGATTATCTAATTTATTTTATTTATTATATCTATCACACTCTGATGAAACTAAAAATGTCTCCCCATAGTTATTCGATAGGCCCACACTGCTAGTCAAAAATATTTTCCATGTAGGGAGGCACAACTGAGGTATAATAGAGATAATCAGTCTGGGTATTGATCAGTGGTCTATGATGGCGGGACATTACGCAACTCTAACAGTTGTTTCTTGAGTTCCACTAGTTTCACTATCGCCATCACATATAGAGTCTTATAATATATGTTTTAAATTTGATATGAGATCAATGGAAAACTCAAATTCATGCTTAGTCTAGTGTCCAACCCATTATTTAGTAAACACGTCAATATATTACTGCACAATAGGTACATTTTCTATGCTAAGGATCATATCCCAATAAAAGGTTGTGTCTACTATTTTTCTCTAATAATTCCATTGCGGAGATCGTGAAGAGTTTTATCAAAAATTGATTTTGAAAATGTAGTCTCTCCATTGAAGATAATGGATTCTATATCTCCATTAGAAATTAAAATCTCCTTCTATTAAAAATAAAATTTTAAACTATAATTTGAAATCAAATCCTTATAATGAATTATATAAAAGTCAACCATATATATAATAATCAAGTATGAAAATATAGAATTCATATGTGTCTAAATCGTAACTAACTTATGTTTATATTAATTATATATAAGTTATTCTACTATTACATATTTAAGGATTAATTGTATATTAGTTAGTCTATTACAAATGATGTTGGAAATATTTGGTAACAATATTCAATTCAAGGGATGTGGAATATAATGTCCCAATATGACTCATTTTTTTCATATGATTCCCTATGAATTTTGAAATGAATTTTCTAGTGCCTTTACATGAAATTGAATTCATGGTTAAAGGAGTTTTTTAACATTCATGATTATATTTTAATGTTTTTTGTAATTATTTTGATCATTTAAAGGGATACTTTTGTGTTAAATAAAAATAATTTTTATTTTTTTGAAAAATTACCATTAAAATTTTCTTAATTCATTAAAACTTATGATATTTGTTCATATAAATTTTAAAAAATAATCTTTTTTATATTTAATAATAAAAAAGGTTATTTGTTTAAATATAACACCATTCATAGAATTACATTTTTTTCAACGGCTTCATAGGATTTTAAAATTCTTTTATACCTCTTACTAATTTTGTAATATCATGCCATATTTTAATTTTTTTGTAATGTGAATATATGAGTATGAACAATTATGTTTTCTATATATAAATGAATGATTTTGGATTTGATCAATGTGAGTGTAATACATAATCCCAGACCAAAGAAAATGGTAATGTCTAGTCGATCAAAATAGTCTGGGATTTCATATGTAATAATTTTATTCTCATCCCATGAAATTATAAATATAAAATATTTTTAGTACATCAGAAATAAATATTTTTCTATAACTCGTGTATTTATGGGATAATTAAGTTCAAAATGTTATAGTTTGTATATTAGAAGAGTTCATATAAATTTAGAGGCTAATAAGTTATTAGTTGAGGATAATTTAACAGTTATAGATATGGGCACAAGTTATTATGTTTAAGGGTGATCATAATTTCATAAGCATTAAATTTATTTTTAGGTCTTATATGATTATATTTTAAGGTGGTTAATGATATTTTGTAAGATAGTTTTTATTTTATATGATTAGAACATTATTAGGTTATATCTAACCCATATGTTCAATTTGTCATTCATTATGATGATTGTTTGGGAGTAATTCTAGTATATATTTTAGACACTAAATGAAAGGTATGGATAATCCTCGGGGTATGAGTTTGAGTTAATGTTTAAATATTTTTTTTTAGTTGGGAAAGAAATTTATTATATTTTGAAAAGTATAGATAAACATAGTCCCTGATTAGTAATTTTTTCAATTATTTGATTTATGTTATGTTTCTAGTAGATCGCAATATTTTTTGGAATATTATACCAGCAAGGAATATTTAGGAAAATAGTGGGAGTTAGATGATTTTATATTAAAGTAGTTAATGTAATTATATGGTTAAAATATTCAGTTAATATTTCAAATCATATATAATTTTTGGTTTAAGATTTTGATAATTCATAATATTTTTTGAAAAATTTGTAATTTTTGGATCTTATGAAATTTTGGATTAATAATATTATATTCATAGAAAATTTAGAATTTTTTTTGATAATTAATTAGGTTCAATAATTATTAGGATACATATTTTTCTGATTTTTGAAAAGTATATGTGATTAAATATTTCTCAACATTTTGGTTTTTAATTTGGTAAAAACTATTTCAGTTAAATTTTTTCTATATAATTAGGTAGGAATTTAAAATAAGCATAATAATTACCAAAGATAAACTTAAAGTGTTTTAATATTATAAATGTGTATTTTTTTTGCATTGAATTTTGGATGGAAGTTGGAAGAATTTGGTAAACATAAATTTTATGTAATAAGGCTAATTATTATAAAAATTAAAATTATTAAATAACCATTATATAATTTTGATTTTGATAAATTATCTAAATATTTAATTATTAATTTGATTAAGGATTATTTTTCAAATTTCTCTAAAGGGATCCTCCTAAAAATTTCATATCCCTCCTAGATGACAAAATTCAAATCATTATTGAAATTTTATGTCCAACTAAAATAAATTTTTTTCCAACAATCATATGACATGAAAAAAAATTTACAACCTATCAAATAACTCTACTCTACATAAAAATTTATATGGTTCATAGAGTGTATATGATCAGAAATTTAATTCAAAATTTTATCATTTTTCCTGTTGTAGAAAAAATCATTTCTGAATTTTTATGTATTTTACATGCTCATGAAGATATAAAGTAAATATTAATTATAAAGAATCTATAAATGTGGATAAACTATAGGAATCATACATGTATGTATTTTTAATCTACTATGGTTTATGAAATGGAGAAGATATTTTAAAGAAAGACATATTAAAAATATAATTTTGGAACTATCAGACTATTTTATAAAAATTAGGTTCACTGATATGTTTTCAAATTATATGTCTAATATAACAATTTTTCCAAATATTGGTACTATTTTCACTAATTCAAAACAATGTTTGAAAACTATATTTATAAAATAGAAGTACAAGATTTTGAAAATGTTTTAAAATATTTCCCTACAGCATGGACCTTGACTCCTTGGGAACACACTCTTGAAGAGTAACATAATCATTGGAACTGGAGGATTCAATAGAGGTATGAACTACATCACTCTATCTATAAATGTTAAAACTATCACGAGGTTATAGTTGATAGAAAAATGTTTTACTTATAATAAATAATAATTGTAAGACATCAAATTTAGATTTTTTATTCCAATATTTCATAGGTTATGTAATAGTGGATAAATTACAGTGAGGATGCAATTCTTAAGGGTGGGAGGGGGGAGGGGGAATATAACAACCTAGGTTCAAACATGTGATATGTATCATTATAAGTTAGAAATTAAATTTTAACACAACATTAAATAATTAAATATTAGTATAGAAATATTATATTAATTATAATAAGTAAAATTACAAGAAGACAATAAAATAAAGTGAACAAAAAAAATATAAATACAAAAGAATGACTCATCCTGATTGGTTTTGTAAATTAATCCACTAAATATTATTATATAATTTATGAAAATAAGTTGAAGTATGGAATTCATTTTTAAAATTTAATCAGATGATTTTATGTATGGGTATTTAAAGAGGGTGATATGAATGAAGTACGTATTCATGATATAATCAAAAAAGTATTCACTTTGGGAATAATAATGGAATATATGATAATTAAAGATAATAAATGACTATATTTTTGGAATAAATTAATTTAATGATAAATTAATGTTATAAATTTGTTTTTAAATTGTATATATGTTTATTTAATAATTAAAATGATATTATATAGTTAGATATTAATTATACACATGAACTTATGTTTCCTTATAGGATGCCATATATTTATATATTTTAACATTCTTATTTAGTTATAGGATTATTTAATTGGATTTTTTTTTTTAAAAAAATGATCATTCTTAATGTTAAATTTAATTTTAAATAATATATTTTACATATGTTTTTGGTATAAATATGAATATATAAATATTATTAATTTTATACACATGCATGTGGGGGTGGGGTATGTTTTTATTAAGAGATCGAAAATGTGGAGGTCGTGACTTGTATATTTCCACATATAGTGCATGATATTAGAAATAAATTATTATAGTGTGTGATACATAGTATGCTATTATGATTTTGAGATCTGAATACAACGACAAATAATATTTTTCATGTTCAATATGTAACTCTTACAATTGCAAATATCTGCAGAACTAGAAATAAATTTTTAGTATATTCATTATTGTGAAAGTCACATAATTTTTTTAGATATTCTGAAATAAAAGTAGTTATGATGTAGTATTAATTTATATTTATTGGATAATATATGAAAAGAAATTCATTAAATAAGCTTCATGGTGTGACTACATGACATGGTGTAATTTTTCATACTCATTTTTTAAGTAAAATTGAAAAATAATCCTCCATGAAGGTTATATTATTATTAATTTTTTGTGTTGTTAAAATGAGTGAAATATTATAATATCAGAAAAATTATTGAATAAAAAAATGTACTATGATTTTACACATTGTTTGGATCTCTATATAAGGAACGATGCAAAAAAATACTCATTGAAACAATATTTTATAGAATATAAGAACATTTTACCAAAAATCATGACATATGAGGATATGGGGATTTTTGAACCATTCTTATTTTCATATTTTTTGAGTATATACTAATTATGAATTTTATATTGTTTACATTTAATTATGAATCCATAGATAAATTTGTCTATAAAAGGGAGTACTCTAACTATTATGTTTTTCTATAATCCTTCTAAAATTAATATATTTTACTAATAAAGCTCGGAGAGTGAATTCTTAGTTTTTTTCCATAGTGGAACATCAATGTAGGAATAAAATAAGTTATGATATTTATGTTATGGGGTTTTTTATATCAAAACTATTATATTATATTTTAATGCATTTATTTAAAAAAAATATCTTTCTTGGTTTTTTTGATCAACGAACCATGAATAATTTGAAAAAAATTTCACTATATAGGTTTTTTAAATATTTATGTTTATGGGATATAAATTAAGTTCATTATGATTTGTTCATAATATGATAGAATGAAATTTATTAAATTCCTTGTTTAAAAAATAGTTTTAGGGATTTATATATGATGATACATTGAAATGTAGAAATGATATTATTATTAAATAAATGGTATTTTATAAACCCAATATATAATAAAAGGAATATTCTAGATAGATTCAACCGACTCTAAGTAGAATTGTTTTGATTAAATACGAAATATATAACCGGAAGAAAAAGAATCAATTTCAGTTATTAAAAGATTTTTTTTGAAGTTTTTACCAAGATGATCAAGATGTTGATAATTAATTTAATTTTTTCCCTAAATTTGTTGATTATGTATTGTAATTCTTGAAAATATTAAAATAAAAAGGGAAAAAATAAGACCACTCATGTGATGGATGTTTCACTAAAGGATTCACAAAAAATTAATATGTTGGATAACATGTATTAATATCTTAAGGTGGAATATTGAAATCCTCAGGGTACATCAACTTAATTAAATATTTTTAATTGATGTTTTTTAATGAATTTATTTTTAAAATCAAAGAATTTATCTGAAAAAATATTGAAGAGAGCATGTTGAAATTGAATAAGACACATTTCATTGATTAGTTGAAGCTTAACATATTTTGTTTCCATAAGCATATAAATGAAATAAGTAATGTTATTTTTAAAGGATCAATTTCTGATGCAGTGGATTGTAACACCCCTAGATTTGAAAAGATGAAAACATTTTTGGATAGAGTATATAGCACGCATCACCAAACCTAAAAAACCATTATTATTTAAATATGAAAATGTTAAACTTTCCATTAAATTTTTGGATATCAGTAGGATTAAATACACTATGAAATATATATGTATGTGTATTAAATATATAGATACATTCTTATTAAATAATAAAACAATTTTCATTAATGAAATTTTTTTCTTCAAAATAAATTTTACTAAAAAATGTTTTTAATTTATTTTAAATAAAAAATTTAATAATTATTTTCCCGAACATTCATAAAAAATATTTCATAAAAAACCCATAATTTTTGTAGTTTTATCCCAATTACATTATTTTGGAAATTTTGGATATTTTGAAACATGTAGATTTTTCCATGAATAGTGAAAAATATCATTTTTATGAAAAATTTGCATTTCGTTCAATAAATTAATAAATTTAAAACCACAATTATTCTTTAAAATTTATCTTAAGGTAAAATAAGTTTTCTATAATTATATTTTATTCAATTAATTTCAATTAAACCAAAATTATATTATATTTTAGTATTAGTTTATTTTAAGGATAAAAACATATTTTGATGAAAACTTTTTAAAAATGAATAATGTTTATCCATTATAATTAATTTCAATAACCCTTAAAGAGAAATTATTAATACAAAATGTTTATACAATATATCAATATTTATGAATATAAATTCGTATAATAAATATTACTGTTTATAGAGATAATGTAAAATAAAATTTTCCATAAAAATTGTATTTTTCGGAAAAAACATTCCATCATGCTTATAGGTATTATATTAAATTAAATTCTTCCACGTATAAAAATTTATTTTGATACAAATTTATTACATAATTAGAGTCATTATAATTAATATTATGTAATAATGTAAAATTATTTTTTGAGCAATATGAATAGTTACTATAGTAAATATTTATTACCATGGTAGAAGGAATATAGGTTAATTTAGAGTAAAAAAATTAAAAAATAATAGAAAAAAATGTGACCTAATATTATGAATATTTATAGTTAATTTTCCTTGAAATAATGGTTATATTTATTCCTTATTGTTTTTACTTTATAAATGATAATGAGTTTGATAAAAATTATATTTTGATATGATAAAACAATAATTGTATTGCTATGTAATAGGAAATTTCAATTTAGACCTTATATTTGATGAATTAATGGATTTTTTAAATAAAATATATTTTAATAAAATATTATTCTTAAATTAATATTGATAAATGTATTAATTATATTATTTTTATGACGTAAAATGCAATTCCTATAGTGGTTCGAAAACTGTAATGGTTAAAAATATTACATTTCTCTAAAATGTAAATTATATTTTTAAAGTAAAAAATTATGTATTTAGAAAAATATTTGGATAAAATAAATGTAATTTTATTAATCATCATATCAATAAAATCCTATGTGGATTTTTTCATAATTTTCTGAGAGAATCTATTTTTCGGGCAAACATTTAATACATTATTAATATATATTGTGTATTTTGACACCATAATAACACAAATATTGTGTAATAATTACTTTAAATGGTAATAATGAACAAATATATAGTTTCCATGTAAAATAAATTAATTTTAAGTTTATTTTAACAATTCTATAAAGCCTTTATGAATGCTCCAAAAGCTATTATATATTTAATAATTTAATATCATTTTTCTAAAAGTATGGCTCACTTACACATCAGAAAGGGTATTATTTTTTTAGGTTTTTCCCATGGAATTATAAAATAATGAAAAAATACCCTTTATACGAAACCAAGGGAAAAACCATGGGAATGTTTTTGGTGTTGGTTAATTTATTATATAGAGTCTGAAACCTAAATTTGGAAATTAAAAAAGAATTCCCCTTTCATTTCCTATATAATCACACCCAATATCCCAATTATGTTCACTAAAAATCCTTTTAATACATCCATAATTTTCCCTTTCCTCTACAGGGTCCTACCACGGTGACCCCATGCTCTAAAGAAGCTCCTCCTAGGCTTTTGGAATCACCATCCCAAGGTATGGAATATCAATCTCATCATTCCATTAAAGAACCTCTTTTATGTAATGATTTTTAGTTTTCATTTTTTTCTATTTGGGAATGTTTTCCTATAATAAACATATGATCCATTTGATTTATAAATTATTAGAGACTCATTTCACTCTCATTAATCCCTCCTATAAACCATTATGTAAACCTATTACCATGAAAAACTTTAGTAAGGGATCCTCAATTTGTCCTCTTAATTCAAGTTCCTTCAATATCTAATGAATTCTATTTCTAATTACTATTGTTGGATATGTTTTCACATATCCCTATTAATATCAATTTTCTGAAAAAATAATTATTTAACAATTTCTCACTCATTAAATATTTTTTTGAACTTTTAATTAACTTTGTTATGCTTTTGAAATTAAATCGTGATTTTCCATACAAAAAACTGTAGAGTGATAACTTGTACCCATTTCCTATCAAGAGTGTTCACCATTATGCACGTATAAAAATTGATTGGGGCCTTAAAATAATTTATTTTACACTCCATAATCATTTAATAAAATGTGATGACAAATGATTTCATGTTTTATGATCTATGTGGCACACATAAGCATGAGAATTAAATGAATGTGATGAGTGAAACAGAAATTATATAGTGGTCTAATGAATTCATTAATGTTTAGTCTCATGATATGTAATATTGGGATAGAGAGTAAACCTGTTTCCTTTATGGGATATTTTCCATCATGATTTCTTGGTATTTATCCTTGACATATGTTTATGCTGCTGTGTTTTATATTGTTTCCACATTTCCCATGTTTCCTTTATGATTATCATATTATATCATACCTCATTATACATGTTTTTGATTCTCACCTCTTTTATGTCTCATTAATATTCCTGTTGTCTAACATGCTTCAATTTAATCATGTTATTTCTTGTTTATTCTCATACCAGACTTCATAGATCATCCTTTATTATATATGTCCCCAGATTTTCCCATGCATTTTTTAAAGATGTGGAATTTTAGAATCATGTTAAGGATGATTTCAATAATGTTTACATCCCATGTTTTAAGATGTTATGTAATGTATGTAATTCAAAAAGATGATATACGTTTCAAACTTCTAGGTTTTATTGTCTGTAATCTTATGTAACAAAGCATGAATTAATGTGTGATAAAGAGAAGTGTTTTCAGTGTTGTTATCAAAGGAAATGTTAGGTTATTTTAGGGATTATCAATAGAAAACTCTAGTTGCCTTAGTAATGATTATAAGTATTATTAAACATCCCTACGATTTGGTAAAGTATATATTAAGTGGTCTCCATAAAAATAAATCCCTATGTGGATAATAATAGGGGATGTGTCTCTAAAACATATTTAGCTATGGGTAAAACCCAACAACACTGCATTGGGATAGACTCGATCGGGAAATGGTACAAAACAGCATACCCTTCTATAAGCCTAGTTTAACACTCTTATGGGATATATTTTTGTAAATTAAAATGCTCATTAAAACCATTATTGTTATAAAACAATTCCCAAAGGAGTTTTTTTAGGAACTACATAATTAATAATTTAGATTGAATCCGAAAAATTATTAAGTTAAGGACATACATATCATTTTTAATTTATCCCTTTAATATTATTGGAATCCTATTTATTAGTTTAATTATTAAAAATTTCTCATCCCTAATTTTATCTTTTTTCTATTCAATGGTTAGAAATAGGGAGAACCCAATCAACAACAAATGTGATGATAAATGTGATGAATAACCAAATGAGATACCCAACATGATTAGAGCTCAAGTAAGAAATACTATGATTATTCCATACTAGCTATCAAAAAACACAATTAACAATTAAAATATTTTTGAAAGTAAAAATAAATCAATGAAATGGAGGAAGATGTCTCAATAATTTTCATATAATAAAAGTGATAAAGGAATAAAGATTCCATTTCATTCTTATCAAATGTACGGAAAAATAAGCTAGGATAAATTACACCAAGGAACTCAAAGGTGTTTTAAGAGTGAAAATTAGGGCACAAGGTATCTAGTTACCCTAGAAATAAAAATATATATCGTGATTCAATGGAATAAATTTCATCGTACAACACCCTTTGTTGTTTAATGTATTATGTGTGAAGAATATGAAAATTATCTAAGTGGATTCCTTAATATGAGGGTTAAACCATAGACTAAGGAACTGGGTTATGGAAATCATTAAGGTGTAAGGATTAAAATTTTTATGTATTTTTTATTTAAGAGTTATGTTTAAAAAGTAGTATATCAATAAAATTCTAGATATATATATCATGAAACAGTGAAGGATTGTTCCCAAATAGTTTTTATTTAAATATTTGAAACATATATTGAATAGAATCGTTTTACCTAATAAAGTGATTTAGTAGTAAGGTGGTATTTTAGAAAAATCATGATTAAATAATTTATAACACTTATTAGGTGATTTATTTTTGGATAATACTAAAGATATTTAGGATCATATATATATATATATATTTAATCTTTAAAATCATTGATGCATCTTTTGAAGATTTATGTGATGGATGTATTTTTGATTTTTTAAGTGATTAATGATTTTTTATAGATGTTTTACCACTGTAGAGCTATGTATATAAATTAGGATTATCTAAAATGAATTCCCTTATGTTTTGGAGGTGTAAGATTAAGGGTATGAGACAACCATTGATTCTAAAAACTACTTAATTTTGAGTTCATTTGTGTTTTGTATGGGTATTTGTTTCAGGAATTATCTATATTAAACTTTGGGATTATTTGTGGAATATTTAGATATTATTGTATGAGAGTTTATTAATTTCCATTATTATATTTATTTGTAATAGCCATTTTATATTTATAAAATATAGAAAGAATAACCTTTAATTATTTAGTGTATTATGTGATCTATTAAAAGTTTATTCTACTTCTTCACAAGAACAAATATATTCCTCTTTAGTTCCGATCATTTAGAGAAAAAGATGATATTTTAGTGGAAATTAATTATAATTTTTAGTGAAGTATATTTTCTTATATTCATAGTCTAGATTATAATGTAATTTTCTAAATATTGGAAAATAATCATTAATAAAAAATGTTTTTGAATTATGATCACTTTTTTATGAATTTATGGTTATTTAATCTATTACAGATTTATGGTTTTGTGGTGATGGAATTTCTCCTAACCGTATTCTCTATCATTGTTCATTGGTGTTGTTTTTATCTTCCATGTATATTTGTTCACTTCCCCCTATTGTTCTTCTAATTGTAAACCCTTTTATGAGATTTCATTTATAATTCCATTTCTATATTTTCAATAGTATGACTATTTAACCCTTTTAAGATGTGGGTTTTCAATAAAGATATTTTAATGTGCCAAAAAATTTATTACCAAGTCCATTTTTAAATATAAAGGGATCAATTAATTAAAGTGTTAATAATGTAATGTGTTGAGTTTTTAAAAGAATAAATCTATCTTTGATAGAATTTGCAATACCCAATACATAACTTAAACAAAAATGATTATTTGAATATGAACAATTTAACCTTCAAATTAAATTTCTTGATATCAGTAAGATTAAGTACTTTATGAAATTTATATATATATGATTGAAATATATTGATAAATTCTTACCAAATAATCAATTAATTTTTGTTAATTTTTCTTTGAAATATATTTTAATAAAAAAGTATTTTATATTTATTTATATTTTAAAAATGTAAAAATTATTTCCTACAACAATTATAAAATTTATATGATAAAATTAACTCTATTTCTTATATCTGTATATCAAAATTAAACTATATTGAATGTCTGGGATTCTTTGGAAAATATAGATTTTTCACTTAATAGTGAAAAAATACCATTTTTGTGTAAAAATGTCCATTTTTTTGATAAAGCATATAATTTAAAAGTGTAATTATTAATATAATTTTATTTAAAAAGTAAAATAAGTATAATATAATTATATTTAATTCATATTTATATCTTATTTTTGTATATTTTTTTTAGGATTAAAAATATATTTTTCTGAAAACTATTAAAAAATAAATAAAGTTTCTATATTATAATTTATTAAATAACCACTAATGTTAAATTATATATATGAAATTTTTATATTATATATCAATATTTATGAATTTAAATTCATATAATAAAGATTAAAAGTTATGTAGTTAATTTAAAATCAAATTTTCCTTAAGAAAATCATTTAGATGAATTTATGGATTATTTAAAGAAATTATATTTTTATAAAATTTTATTATTAAATTAATATTTATTAATGTAATTAATGGTAAAAATTTTATGATGTAAAATGTAATATCTGTAATGGTTCAAAAATAGTTGTTGTTAAAAACTCAACATTTCTCAATAATTGTAAATTCTATTTGAAAAGTAAAATTTAATATATTTAGAAACATATTTTGATAAAATAAATTATATTTTTTTGAATCAATACTTATAGATTATCCTATGAGAATTTTTACATGTTTTTCAGAAAAATTTGATTTTTTTGGGTAAAACATTAATACGATATAAATATACACTATGTATTATTACATCATACTAACCAATAAATGATACAATAAATTTTACAAATGGTATAAAAGACAAAATATATATTTCAAATTTATAATATTGTAAATATATATTTATTTGATTTATTTTATGAATACTTTATGAATCCCCAAAAACCATTATTATATTTTAAATATTTTAAAATTATTTCATTAAGAGTACGACTCACATCCATATAATAAACATTATTATTTTAGTAAGTGTCACCCTTGTCCTTATAAAATAATTAAAACAAATACCCTTTAGAAAATTGAATGGGAAACCCATGATAGGGTTTATTTTTTTAGTTATTTTATTATGTAGAATCAAAAACATAAATTTGGAAAATAATAAAGAACTCCCCTTTATTTCCCTATATATACCAACCCAAGATCCCCATTATCTTCAATAAAAAACCATTTAGAAATTACTTAATCTGAACTCTCCTCTATAGTGTACCCCCAAGGTGACCACAATCTCTAATGAAGATCTTACAAGGCTTTTTGGAATATCCCTATTAGGATATGAGATTTACCTCTTCTCATTTCCATTCATGAACCTCTTTTACGTTACGTTTCATAGTTTCCATTTTTGGCTATTTGGTTATGTTTTCCTATAAACCCCTTACATTCCATTTTATTTATAAATGATTATATTCCAATTTCACTTTCATTAATCCCTCCCATGAAACTTTATTTACACCCATTCCCATGCCAATTATTTTTATGTGATCGCACATTTCCCATATTTATTCAAGTTACTGAATTATATTATGAAATATATTTTCTATTCATATTATTGGGATGTGTTTTTACATGTCACTATTACTTTACATTTTGTATCCAAATTAATAGTGACCCCTTTCACTCTCATGAACCTATTTTTTTTAACATTTAGGTGATTTTTTATGGTACCAAAATTCCACTATGGCTTTAAATTCCAAACAATTATTTAATGAATACACATACCCATTTATTATCAAGGTTTTTCACCTTTATGAATTATACTCATTTATTTGGTACATAAATTAATATATTCCACACAACATGATCATTGAATAAAATGTGATGATAAACGAATCCATGTTTTATGATCTATGTGGAACACTTATGAATGATCGTGAAATGAATGTGATATGGGTGCCCAAAATTATATAGAGCTCCAATGAATTTAGTAATGTTTAGTATCATGAGATGTCATGTTGGGATTTGGATTAAACTTTATTACTTTATGGTAATTTTTCTATCATTATGTCTTGGAATTTAGCATTGACCTTTGTTTATTTTGTAGTTTTTTAATTTGTTCCCACATTTCACATGTTTCCTTTATGATTATAAAGCTATATCATGCCTCATAATTCATGTTTTTGATTTTCAACCCTTTTATGTATCCTTGATATGCCTATCATCAAAAATCGGTTAGTATCTTCATTTTATGTCATTTTTATTCCCTTAATGATATTTATATCTCACCCCATTGTTATGGATGCCCCCATGTTATCTAATATAGTTTTAAAAGTTATATATTTTTATAAGCATGTTAATGATGTCTTAAATGATGTTATTGTATCCCATATTTTACGTCGTTATCTAATATACCTAATTCCCAAATATATTAGATATCTAAATCTTCTGGGTTTTTTATGTGTAATCCTATGTAATAAATCATGAATTATTGTGTATGATAGTTAAGGGTTTTCATATGGTTGAAAATTTTTTCATGTAAGGGTTGTAGTTAAACAAATGATAGGTAACTTGTTTCAAGTGGAATATGGGGAAAATTATTACTGTTTGATTTATAAGAAAAGAATACTTCTTGGTTATCAAAGAATAGATTATCTCATCCAAAATAACATGTATAAGAATACATGAGGAGAAAATGTATGTGATGTTCCCATATTGAAGATAGATATTAATTGGACTTGTTCTACATGCCAAAATGGGCAGATTATTAACTCTTTTTGTAATATGGTGCTGGTAAAAAATTCTCATTTTTTGGAACTTATTCAGTTCAATATTTATGATCATTTTAGGAAGAAATAAACAAATGATTATAATTATTTTATCTATTTTATTTCTATTTTTTAAATTATTAATATTATGTAGATTAAATTTTAATCCTAAGAAGTGATTTTTTTAATTATTTCAGAATAAGTTCAGAAACGAAATGTGGTTTCATTTTACAGATATTTTGAAGGTATAATTGAGTAAAGTACACAAGTGGAAAGTCTTAATCTTATCTAAATATTTATGTTATCCAAAATAACTTTAGTTCCCCATAAAACACATAGTAAAAATTAATTGTTAAATGAGATAATATATGTTTGGTGGCAATGGATCAAAAAATATTGGTGGAAAAGGATACTTTAAATTTATTTTGGAGAAAATTGATTGGTACAATGAAAAATATCCAAAATTATTTAATAAATAATCCAAATTTAGACACATATACATATAAAATGTACTATAATGAGACCTAACATAATGTAATTAAGGTTTTATCTCCCCTTATTTCATCAAATTTAAATATGTAAACATGGGATTGATTTATAAAATAGGATTTTATATAATTTTCATACATTAATTTCCAATTTAAAGTGGATAAAATTAAAATTACAAGGAATCCTAAAACAATTATTGATTGTGTAGATGTGAGGGATCTAGAATAGTTATTAAATTAATATGGGTAATGAAGAATATTTTTTAGAAGTGATTAAATTAAGAATAATTTATTGGATAACTTGTTGAAAAATATATAAATGGTTTACATTCAAGTTATTTTCACTTATAAGATGATGATTCATACTTATCAAGTGATCATGAACAATTTAATTTAGTTTAGTTATGGTTGAGAGAAAAAGTTGGGTTCTAGAATATAATTAGAGATAATGAATATGCATTTCAGACAAGGATAAATCTGAGGACATCATGAAATACCTGATTGATTTATCATTTCAAACCAAGATGTGTGAGTCGATAATTAATGACTTAATCTTGAGGGTTGCTATAAATAAATATTTGGATGATATTTAGAATAATAAAACTTTGTATTTGGTACCTAATAAAAAAAATATGGTTTTTGGAACATAGTTGTAGTTTTGCAACATAATGAAATAAAAGGGTGAAGGCATGAGAAATTAGTCAAGACTAGTATGCAAATGTTATTCTTAGGTTTATGGGACTTATTTTGATGATACATTTTCCTTAGCTAAAATAAATTATGCCATACAAATTTTCTTTCTGTCATACTCAAATATTATATATTATATTCTAAATGAATATTGATATAGCCTTTATAAATTTCAATTATGAAGAGAAAGTGTATATTTAGTTACCTAAAGGATTATTAATTGAAAAAACGACAGAAGATATTTGTGGTTGAAGAAGTAACTGTATAGGTTAAAATAAGACTCAGAAGCATGGAATTTTAATCTTGAATCATGATAAAAGGTGCCTTGTTTCAAAAAAAGGTCACCAGAAACTAACTTATACATCAAATAAAGTAAAAATAAAAATTATATTTTTATTTTCAAGGTTTATGATATTATATTTACTATAAAATATGAGTATTTTGTGAGGACCTTACCACTAAAATGATTAATAAGTTTGGGATATCGATGCTTGGAGAGATGACGTATTTAATGGGACTTTATATTTCTCAAAAGAAGGATTATATCTTTATTTTTCAAGATATATATACTTGAGAGTTTTTAATGTTGTTTATAATGGGGGATGTTGAGACAATATCTATTCTAATTTTAATGGGAATCAAGATTTATAATAATGAATATTTAAATGAAGTTAATCTAAAGGACTTCATAAAATTTATTAGAAGTTTACATTAGTTTACATCTTAATGAAAAAATATTTTATATTATATTAAATTGTATGAAATTTATCAAAGTGAAATAAAAGTTTCACTACCTACCCCCATTATAATCCATCCTAGTTTAACAGTGATGACAAGTGTGACCCTGAATTCCTATGAGATATTGGCCCTGAGTTGGTGACTAGAATCTAGGGTATACAACAAAAATATTAGAATCATTAACCTAACAAATATGAAGAATATTAGATAAAACCCACCAATACAAACCATTATATAAATATATAATAACCCATAATCCCACAGTGCATGAATACTTCAAATGAAAATAATATCTAAAATATAATACAAAGATTTTACTACTATGATGACAACTCCATGAACACCAAAAATCACCATGAGATAGTACAATATGACTCCATCACCAAATCCCTTCTAAAAACACAGACGTATATATATATATATGTGGTTGTAAATAAAATTATATTTAGTCAAATCCTCCCCAAATCCTCTCAATAATATATTGAATAAGCATACAAATTTATCAGTGAATAAAAAACAAAACCGACTCATCACCCATTCATGGTCAATTATTACCCGTCCTAAGCATTATTTATTCACCCAATATTGTATAAATGTGTGGTGACCCAATATAAAGTGAATATATATATATATAATTTACTTTGTTACTACTTCATCGTGGATTCGTTCACCGTCATGACCTAATAGAATACATCCTAGAACTTATAGCGACCCACACATTACATAAATGGTTAATAATTCAAAATTGAATCATACTTATTAAAACATATAACAAAACCATGAAAGGACCATATAGGTATAGTGTCTTTAGAAACTGGGAAACATAAACAACTGGTTCATAAAGCATCTACACTGTCTCCCATTTATTTCATCATATCAATAGTCCCTTTTTTGTAATATCTTACTTAATACCCTTCTTCCCGACCTGGGAAAAGAAAACATACAAAAGGGTGATCTCAAATGTTCAGTAAGGGTACACAAATTAAATATCAATTACATCAAATACATAACATTTTAAAAATCTTATCCTGCAAAAGAGATCAAAATTTCATAACATGGGATAAATCATGGTAGTGAAATGTAATCCCAATAATCATAACTTACAACATGAAGCTTTTTTTCATACACACATAATCATAGAGAATCATTTCTTATTAGTCAAGACTCATTGCCAAGACTATCTTAGTGGACAAAGTCCATTTCTGAACCGAGTTCACTCCTCGTTTCAGTCCTGTTTCACTGAATCGATTTAACCTGCCGTTCCAGACATGTCTATCTCATGAGATATAAAATATTTACCCAATGCATTGGAGGGATATATAGGTCCCAACCATATCATAATGATACCATTCTTATGTGTTCCACAAAATCATAAACCATATATCATAGCATAACCCATGTAATAAAAATGGGAATCTTAAACATCGTGACATCATAAAACAATTTATATAAGATAAAGGAATTCATAAAAATAATTCCATCACAACATAATCAAATCAATGTAATAATAAGGATATAAATATAACCCTTTATTATCTTAGATGGAATATAATTTTGATAAAACACTTGAACTCCATTCTTGAGGAAAATATCCTTTCTACTTCAAAAACACTTTTCCTTTTTTAACATGTCATACAATTCTAAACTAAAAGAAGTTGATTAAAAATAAACCTGAAAACTTGTAAAGTAAACTTCTTGGAAATAATGTTTTAAAAATCCATTCATGCCGTATAAGTTAAGAAAAAATTCTTCCCGTACTTTTGTCGGAAAAGTCAAAAAGTACCTCGTACGAAAAACGACAAAAGATTCCTTTCATATCATTTACTAAATGCTCACTGAAGGGTAAAATTGGATTCAAACAATTATAGGTGGATGCAAATAATATTATATATTGAGTAAACATGGATGTGGATGATAAAATACTCCCCAGTAAATTCTGAAGTATAAACAATCTCGGCTAAAAATTGAGATTGCGAGATTGTCCCTTACCTTAGGTTTGATTTGCTTCGTAAGTGTCTGAACCTCCTTTATAATTATTTAAATAATGTTATTGACTTATTAAAGAATCATACTTATTTTTATGATATCATATATGGTCATATTCTTAGCTTCTTATTTGTAATATTTCATTACTACTTGTTATTCGGGTGTTTATTACTTTTTGTTCTTATGCGTGTTTTGTCGAATAAATTGTTATTCTTCTCTTTATGTTATAGATACCTCATTTACATAATGGTATTAGTGTAATATATATCATATTAATTCATTCAATTCATTTATATAATCATTATGCAATGAAGATCATGTAGAATGAGTCACATCACATCGTGGAGATGGTATTATGTACGTACGCACGAGCGATGATATCGTTCCCATGATCGTGGAATTGTATTGGACTGTATGTATACTATTTCATAATCAATATCACTTTAAAATAATAATATATAGTTATTATTTACACCATTATACCCATCCAAGTAATGTGTTAGGGAAAATAGATTACACCACGGCGTGAAGATGGTATTCCGTACGTACGCACACGCGGTGATTTCATTTTCTGTAGGATGGATAGATGGTGAAATATGGTTGTTTCATACTTATAATAACATATAAGTATATGAGTGATAATGATGTTATTACTTCATAATGAAACAACTAATGAAGAAGAAGTGGAAGAATAAATAAAGATGAATGAATCGGTAACATGCATTACCTCTTCTTTGAAGCACCTCTTTGAGACCTCCTCTTAGGGCACTACAATTGGTCTTTGAAGAAGACCAGGACCTCTAGGATGTTTCTAGGGAAGTGTGGAAGTGAAATGGTCAGGGATCGGCCGAGTTTGAAGGATCAAATTTGTTTGAGGAGGAGAGGTAGGAGGTGCCCTTTTATAAGGGAGGAGAGGGGCACCTTTTTAAATAAAAGAATTATTAGTTTATATTAAATCCCAACCCCACATAAAAAGTTCCAAAATGACTCATATCCTAAGATTAGATGATATAGGTTTGTAAAATCATCAACCAATAAAATTTACACATGTTAGGAATTTATTTTAAACATTATCAACTTGATTTATCATTATTTGTCAATTTAATTTTATTTGTGGTAATAATATTCAAAATTTTAAATTATTATAAATAATTACATGTATGTTGTGAATTTTCCATAATTTGACACTTTATGACATTTCCGACCATATAAAGTTTAATTTATAATTTTTAAATATTTTTGTGATTTTTAAACAATTTTATAATATGTTATGTTCATAAAATAAAAATAGTGTCAACTTTGACACTATTCATTTATTTGAATTTAAATTAAATATATACAGAATATATGTTCGAAATAAAAGATTTAATAGATCCATAGAAAATCATATGTATATAGAAAAGTAGTGGAGCACATTAAATAGGTCATATAATATTTATTTTAATATTTTTAAAACCATTTATTTGATATTTTAATTAATAAAATAATTTCAACATCACTATTGTGTCATAATTAATGATAATTATTTAATCCCTAAAAATTCTAAATAAATTATTATGATTTAGATAATTGTATTATATTTATGGAGACTACTCATGTTCTAAGTTTTATTAAGTTTATCACTAAATTAAAATTATTATACTTATAAGATTTAAGAAAGTGACATGTTGTCACATTCTTTGGTTATAATAATAATTAAATTATTTTCATGGAAAAAGTCCATTAAATGAATCTAATCCAACCATTAGGTGATATGGGTCTAATTTTAGTCATCCAATAGGATTTTGGAAGGTGTTAGGTAATTTAATAATCTTATATTCACCCTTAATTACCTGATTCACCTTTAACTATGATAAATAAAATTTACCGTAGTTACTATTCAAAATTCCGAAAAATGAAAAGTATCCTATTAACATAATTTGGACCCACTGATTCCGAATATGGAATCCATTTTTCAAAATTCAAAACATATAAGTTGCAGTAATTAATTTAAAATAAATCCCATTGTTATGAAAACGAGTTTTTGAAGTTAAAACATTACCAAAGATTGAAATGTTTTTACCTATGAATTCAATGTGAAATTAATGCTAATGACATATATTATATTAAATGGTAAAAATATATTCTATTTATACTTTAAAACCACTCAATATTATAATTTATCCATATAAATTATCTCAATGAAAAAGTTGTTTTTAATTTAAAATTAGCATATTTTTAGTATTCATCAAAATATGAAAGTTATCAGGAAAATATCGAAAATTTATCCAAATTAAATTTTTATACCCTGATTCAAAAGAAGAATTTTAATTTGTCAAATTGATCTTATAAACATGTCAAAAAATAGATTTAATGTGGGTGCGCCATAAAAAGGCAACAAAACTGCATTTTTTGAAAAATACTTATTTTACCCGAAAAATTTATTTTGTTCTCTTACCATGTTCTAGAAAATGTGTATGATGAATAATAATGTTATAAAATTAAAAATGTAGTTTATACTATTCATAACAGCTAGTCCATAATAATATATCATTATTTAGTGAAACCTGGTATTGCATACGATGCAAGCTATCGAGGAAGGTCACGATTGCGTGTAAAGAAAGTCAAGCTAGTGTTGTGTGTCGTGAAAGATTCCTTTGATGATTTATATAACATAAAAACAAAATATTTCCCATAAAAGTTTCGGGTGTTACATTCTACCCCCTTTAAAATGAATTTTTCCCTCGAAATTCGTCACTTTGTAACAAATAGATGAGGATACCTATGCCTCATCATATCCTCAAGATCACATGTAGATTCTTCTAATTGGTGGTTCCTCCATAAAACTTTCACCAAGCGAGTGGTCTTGTTCCGTAGGATGTTTTCGTTATGATCCAGAATCACTATCGGTTGTTCTTCATAAGAAATATCTTGCTCCATCGGTATAACTTTTGAGCTGAGTACATGTGAAGGATCGGGTATGTACATTATCAGGAGAGATACATGGAACACATCGTGAACTTTAGAGAGATTCAGTGGAAGCGCCAATCGGTAAGATACCTTCCCAACACGATCCAGAATTTCAAAAGGACCAATATATCTAGGGCTCAACTTTCCCTTCTTTCCAAATCTCATGACCCTCTTCCAGGGAGATATTCATAAGAACAATTTATCACCCACTTCAAACTCTAGGACTTTTCTTCGGTTGTCGGAATAACTTTTCTGTCGACTCTGAGCTACTCTTATGTATTGTTGAATAGATCTGAAATTTCTGCCATTTCATCAATGAGATCAGGTCCTAATAGCTTTCTTTCCCCAAATTCATCCCAGCAAGTTAGAGTCCTGCATTTCTTTCCATAGAGAGATTCATAAGGAGCCATCTGAATACTAGAGTGAAAGCTATTATTATATGAAATTTCCACTAAAGGTAGGTGTTGATCCCAACCACCTTTTAAATCTATAGAGAAAGCTCTCAACATATCTTTTAGTGTTTGAATTGTCCTCTCAAATTGACCTTCTGTCTGAGGATGATAAGTAGTGCTGAAACTCAACTCTGTATCCAGAGTAAGCTGAAGACTTATACAGAACTTTGAGGTAATCCTCAGATCTCGATCAGATATAATAGAAAGTGGTACTCCATGTAATCTTACCACTTTCTTTACATATATCCTGGAAAGCTAATCTAGAGATAAATCCTCTCTAATAGCAATGAAGTGTGCAGACTTTGTAAGACAATAAACTATGAACCAGATAGCATTATTCCCATTGGATGTTTTAGGAAGTCCTGTGACAAAGTCCATAGTGTTGTTTTCCCATTTTCTTATAGGTATGGGTAATGGTTGTAACATCCCCTTAGATTTCTGTCTCTCAGCTTTAACTTGCTGACAAACCAAGCATCGAGAGACATATTCAACAACATCTCTTTTCATGCCATCCCACCCGAAGTACTCTTTCAGCTCCCTATACATCTTCGTGCTTCCAGGATGAATAGAGAATGAAGAACTATGAGCCTCATCCAGCAGCTCCGTCTTTAATTCTGGGATAGGAGGAACACAAACCCAATTCCTGAACATTATTATCCCATCACAATCATGGATGAATTTAGGTACATTTCTCACATTCTTTTGTAACTCTACATCTTCTTTATGTTCCTCTTTAATCATCATATGTATAGATGGTTGAACATTCATTTGAGAAACATATGATTTTTCCCCTTTAATTATAATTCCAAGAGTCATCCTTTGTAAATCCATAAATATTGGATCTTTTTTGATCCTCATCATGGATAAGCTAGCATGGTCTTGTTGACTTAATAAATCTGCCACCTTGTTTTCTTTCCCAGGGTGGTAATGAATTGAGCAGTCGTAATCCTTAATTATCTCCAACCATATTTTTTTGGCGCATATTCAGCTTCTTTTGTGTGAAAATATACTTTAAACTTTTATGATCAGTATAAATATCACACCTTTAACCATAAAGGTAATTCCCCCAAATCATTAATGCAAAGATTACAGCAACTAACTCCAAATCATGAGTTGGGTAATTTTTCTCATGGATTTTCAACTGTCATGAGGCATAAGCTATCACCATATCATTTTGCATGAGAACAAATCCTAGTACCTTCTTGGATGAATCACTTTAGATCACAAACATTTTTCCACTGCAAGGTAGTGTGAGCACAGGTGCACTGGCTAACCTTGTTTTTAGCTCTTTGAAATTTTCTTCACATTCCTCCATCCAAACAAACTTAACTCCATTTCAAGTCAACCTGGTGAGTGGATTAGATAACCTTGAAAAATATTTCACAAAACATGCATAATATCCAACCAAGCCAAGAACACTTCAGATCTCAGTTACAGTTGTTAGCCTCGATCATCTTTTGATAACCTCTATTTTTGCTGGATCCAAAATTATCCCCTCTTTTGAGATTATGTGACCCAAAAATGAAACATTTTATGCCAGAATTCACACTTGTTAAATTTGGAATAAAGCTTCTCCTTACTTAGGGTCTTTAATACAATTTTCATGTGATCTTCATGTTCTTCCTTGTTCTTCGAATAGACAAGAATATCGTCTATAAAGACTACCAAAAACTGATCAATAAATTCTCTAAAGACTCTTTTAATTAGATCCATAAAGATGATAGGGTAATTAGTAAGACCAAATTGAATCACTATAAATTCATAGTGTCCATACATTTTACTGAATTCCATCTTTGGTATATCCTCCCTTTTGACCCTTAATTGATGATACCCTGAATGAAGATCAATCTTGGAAAAGTATTGAGCTCTGCATAGTTGGTCAAATAGGTCATCAATGCACGGGAGAGGCTATTTGTTCTTGATAGAGATCTTGTTAAGTTATCGATAATAAATGCAGACTCTCATTGATCCATATTTCTTCTTAACAAACTGAACAAGTGCTCTCCAATGTGACACACTAGGGCATATGAATCTTTTATCAATATTCTCTTGGAGTTGCTTCTTCAATTCCTGCAACTCAATTAGGGCCATTCTATAAGGTGTCTTTGAAATAGGAAAAGCACCTTGTACGAGTTCTATTGAATACTCAACTTCACGAATTGGTGGAAGACCTGGAAATTCCTCTGGAAAGACATCATCAAATTCCCATAAAATGGGAATATTAATAATCTTGAGTTTCTCTCCAACCATTTGAGATAAATTACCTTCATTTAGTGGAATCAAGACCTATAAGATGGATGAAATTTCCACTGGAAGGTTATGTTCATCCTTGCATCGATAGATGATCATAGATTGATCTGGAATATAAAATATGACTTCCCTTATTTGGAAATTGACTTGAGATCCATATAAAGAAATCCAATCCATGCCAAGAATCACATCAAATTCCACTATAGTAAGGATCACAAGATTTGTAGGAAGCACTTTCCCACAAACTTAAATCGGGGAAGAATTGTAAACTTTTGATGCGACTGCTGTGCCATTAGGAGATGTCACAAACAACTCAACATCTAATTATTGAGGTAATATGGTGATACCCTTAGAAAATTATTCAGAAATAAAAGAGTTGGTGGATCCGAAATCAAATAAAACATTTTCTACTTTAGAGTGGATAGTAAGTGTACCTCTCACCACTTCGTTGTCGTACACCACATCGCCGATATTAATTGCATGTGACTTTCTGTTGTCTTTGGCCTTACAATTTTGTTGATGTCGATCATCATCATCAACCCTTGGATTTGGGCACTGATTGGCATAATGCCCCATCTCCTTGCACTTGAAACATTGAAGTGTATTAGGTTCATTATGTGTATCCCTTCCTTTTTTGCATCATTAGACATCTTCTTCCGATTATTTCGACATTCAATTTCCCGATGAACTTATATTCCACACTTATAACATTTTCTTCTCCCATTAAGACAATTTCCCCCATGTTTCTTTCCACACATTGATCATAAGGGAAAAATCATCTTCTTTTCATTATGGTCTTTAGATTTTCCTTTGAATTCAATTTTCCTCTTCTTATCAAACCCATGTGACTGATGGGTTACACCAATCTCCATCTCAACCATGAGAGAACATCGAACAATTTCCTCATAGCTATTGAAGTCCCTTATGGCTAACACCCTTCAAAGACATGGTTTTAAGCCACTAAAGAATCGATCGATATTACTCTCAGGTTGGATAATAATTTCGGAAGCGTACCATGAATGTCTTGTAAAATTTTCTTCGTAGGTACCAACGGATTCATCATCCTTTTGCTTTAGTTCAAGAAAATCTTTCTCTATCTTTGTTCGAAGAATAAGAGGGAAATACATATTGAAAAATAAGTTCTTGAACTCATCCCATTCCATGGACTCAATTTCATCCCTTTGCCTCGTATTCTTAACAAGATTCCACCATTGATCAGCATCACCTTCCAAACGATACACTGCTAAGATGACTTTATCATGATCAGAACATTGAAGAACTGAAAATATCTTTTTAGTCGTACTGATCCATTGTTCAGCCACTAATGGATCAGAAGACCCACTGAATGAAGGTGGACGCTGCCTCATGAAGGATTCAACAGAATGTTGCTCCTTCCTTTTCTCATTTGGAAGTCCTGCATGATTCATATCTTGAGAATGTTGTGTGAGCATGGATACAATATTTTACATTCCAGCTCCCATAACGTTTGTTTGCTCAGGGGGACAATCATTTCATTTCCCGTCGCATTCCGCATTAACACGGTTTCTTCAGGTTCCATCCATTGACTAAAACCAAGAAGAATAGTGTGAGCAACAGTAATTATAATAGGAAAACCACATAATAAAGAATAAAATTTCACACTTAAGGTCTTATCATAGGTTTTTCAAGGCCATTTCTAAAACACTAAAATTGTGTTCTATGTTTAGACTTAACCTTAAGGTTCTTACTAAGGCTTTCACATCCTAGTTTCCAAAGGTTGACTGTACCCTTCCTCTGATACCAACTATAGTGACCCATACATTACATACATGGTTAATACTTAAAAATTGAAGCATACTTATTACAACATATAAACAAACCATGAAAGGACCGTATAGGTATAATGTCTTTAGAAATTGGGAAACATAAACAACTGGTTCCTAAAGCATCTACACTGTCTCCCATTTATTTCATCATATCTATAGTCCTTTTTGGAATATCTTACTTAATACCCTTCTTCCTGACCTGGGAAAAGAGAACATACAAAAGGGTGATCTCAAATGCTCATTTAGGGTAAACAAAAGAAATATCAATTACATCAAATACATAACATTTTGAAAATCTTATTCTGCAAAAGAGATCATAATTACATAACATGGGATAAATCATGGTAGTGAAATGTAATCCCAATAATCATAACATAAAACATGAAACTTTTTGGAATACACACATAATCATAGAGAATCATTTCTTATTAGTCAAGACTCATTTCCAATAATATCTTAGTGGACAAAGTCCATTTCTGAACCGAGTTCACTCCTCGTTTCAGTCCTGTTTCACTGAACCGGTTTAACCTGCCGTTCCAGCCATGTCTATCTCATGAGATATAAAATCTTTACCCAATTCATTGGGGGGAGATATAGGCCCCACCCATCTCATAATGATACCATTCTTATGTGTGCCACAAAATCATAAACCATACATCATAGCATAACCCATGTAATTAAAATGGGAATCTTAAACATCGTGACATCATAAAACAATTCATATAAGATAAAGGAATTAATAAAAATAATTCCATCACAACATAGTCAAGTCAATGTAATAATAAGGATATAAATAAAACCCTTTATTATCTTAGATGGAAAATAATTTTGATAAAACACTTGAACACCATTCTTGAGGAAAATATCCTTTCTACTTCAAAAACACTTTTTCTTTCTTAACATTTCATACAATTCTAAACTAAAATAAGTTGATTAAAAATAAAATTTAAAACTTTAAAGGACTATTCTTGGAAATAATGTTTTAAAAATACATTCATGTCGTATATGTTAAAAAACATTCTTCTCGTACTTTTGTTGGAAAAGTCAAAAAGTACCTCATACGAAAAACGACAAAAGATTCCTTTCATATATTCTACTAAAAACTCACCAAAGGGTCAAATTGGATTTAAAAAATTATAGGTGGATGGAAATAATATTATATATTGAGGAAACGTGGAAGTGGATGATAAAATACTCCCCAGTAAATTCTGAAGTATAAACAATCTCAGATAAAAATTGAGATTGCGAGATTGTCCCTCACCTTAGGTCCTATTTGATTCGTAAGTGTCCGAAACTCCTGTATAATTTTTTAAATAATGTTATTTACTTATTACAAAATCATATTTATTGTTATGATATCATATATGGTCATATTCTTAGCTTCTTATTAGTAATATTTCATTACTACTTGTTATTCTGGTGTTTGTTACGTTTTGTTCTTATGCGTGTTTTGTCGAATAAATTCATATTCTTCTCTTTAGGTTATAGATACCTCATTTCCAGAATGTTATTAGTGTAATATATATCATATTCATTCATTCAATTCATTTATATAATCATTATGAAATGATGATCATGTAGAACGAGTCGCATCACATCATGGAGACGGTATTCCGTACGTACGCACGAGCGATTATATCGTTCCCATGATCGTGGAATTGTATTGGAGTGTATGTATACTATATCAGAATCAATATCACGTTACAATAATAATATATAGTTATTATTTACACCATTATAACCATCCAAGTAAGTTGGTGGGGGAAAATAGATTACACCACGTCGTGGAGACGGTATTCCGTACGTACGAACGCGTGATGATTTCATTTTCCGTAGGATAGATAGATGGTGAAATAGGGTTGTTTAATAATTATAATAACATATCAGTATATGAGTGATACTGATGTTATTACTTCATAATGAAACAAGTAAATAAGAAGAAGTGGAAGAAGAAATACATATGAAAGAATCTGTAACGGGCATTACCTCATCTTTGAAGCGCCTCTTTGAGACCTCCTCTTAGGGCACTACAATTGGTCTTTGAAGAATACTAGGACCTCTAGGATGTTTCTAGGGAAGTGTAAAAGTGAAATGGGAAGGGTTTTGCCGAGCGTGAAGGCTCCAATTGGTGTGAGGAGGAGAGGGAGGAGGTGCCCTTTTATAAGGGTGGAGAGGGGCACCTTTGGAAATCTAAGAAATATTAGTTTATATTAAATCACAACCACACTTAAAAACTTCCAAAATGACTCATATACGAATATTAGATGATATAGGGTTGTTATCTCATCAACGAATAAAATTTATACATGTTAAAAATTTATTTTAAACATTATCAACTTGATTTATCCTTATTTGTCAATTTTCTTTTATTTGTGGTAATAATATTCTAAATTTTAAAATACTAGAAATAATAACATATGTGTGGTTAATTTACCATAATTTAACACTTTATGACATTTTATACCCTATAAATTTTAATTTATAATTTTTTAATATTTTTGGTGATTTTTAAACAATTTTATAATATGTTATTTTTATAAAATAACAATAGTGTCAATTTTGACACTATTCATTTATTTGAATTTAAATAAAATATATACAGAAGATATGTTCGAAATAAAAGCTTTAATAGATCTAAAAAATGTAATATGTGTCTAAAATATTAGTGGAGCACATTAAATAGTTCATATAATATTTATTTTAATATTTGTAATACCATTTATTTGATATTTTAATTAATAAAATAATTTCAACATCACTATTGTGTCATAATTAATGATACTTATTTAATCCATAAAAATCCTAAATAAATTCTTATGATGTATATAATTTTATTATCTTTCTGGAGACTATTCAGTTCCTAAGTTTCATTAAGTTTATCACTAATGTAAAATTATTATACTTATAGGATTTAAGAAAGTTACATGTTGTCACATTCTTTGGTTTTAATAATAATTAAAATATTTTGATGGACAAAAGTCCATTAAATGAATCTAATCCGACCCTTAGGTGATATGGGTCAAATTTTAGTCATAAAATAGGATTTTTTTCAGGTGTTAGGGTAATTTTATAATCTTATATTCACACTTAATTACCCGATTTACCTTTAACTATGGTAAATAAAATTTATCGTAGTTATTATTCATAATGCCCAAAAATAAAAAAGTATCCTATTAACATAATTTGGACCCACTGATTCTGAATATGGAATCCATTTTCTAAAATTCATAATATATAAGTTTCAGTAATTAATTTAAAATAAATCCTGTTGTTAAGAAAACGGGTTTTAGAAGTTAAAACATTGCCAAAGATTGAAATGTTTTTACCTATGAATTCAATGTAAAATTAATGCTAATGACATAAATTATATTAAATGGTAAAAAAATATTCTATTTATACATTAAAACCATTCAATTTTATAATTTATCCATATAAATTATCTCAATGAAAAAAGTTGTTTTTAATTAAAAATTAGCATATTTTTACTATTCATCAAAATATAAAAGTTATCAAAAAAATATCAAAAATTTATCCAAAGTAAATTTGTATACCCATATTGAAAAGAAGAATTTTATTTTGTCAAATTGATCTTATAAACATGTAAAAAACTAGATTTAATGTGGGTGCGCCATCAAAAGGCGGCAAAACTGCATTTTTTGAAAAATACTTATTTTACCCGAAATATTTATTTTTTTCTCTTACCATGTTCTAGAAAATGTGTAAGATGAATAATAATGTTATAAAATTAAAATTTTAGTTGATACTATTCATAACAGCTAGTCCATAATAATATATCGATGTTTAGTGAAACCCGGTATTGCGTACGATGCAAGCTATCGAGGAAGGTCGTGATTGCGTGTAAAGCAAGTCAAGCTAGTGTTTTGTGTAGTGAAAGATTCGTTGATGATTTATATAACATAAAAACAAAATATTTCTCATAAATGTCTCGGGTGTTACAGAACTCCAGTCCCTTATATATCTATATTCCCAAAAAATGAATAACCATATCAAAACCACATACCAAAAATTAGAGCCACACCACGATCTCATATTTTAGCCTCATTCGTACATCCCCACTATGGTAATGTATGTAATGATATAAGACATTAAACTTGTCCTATAATAATGATGTACTGATAACCTGAAAGATATAATGTTAGGTTTCCACAACACCTCATGTGTACCTCCATATTCCCATAGGCTAGTTTATATATTCGGGGATAAAGTGAGTAATGGTCGGTGATTATTTTCCCCATAGTATAGAGTTACACACTTAATTGGACCCAAAAAAGTAGTATGAACAAATGGTAACATATGGAATCCATGAGTTGAAACCATCAAGAACAAAATTATTTTGAACAAAATAGATAAATATAATGGAAAATAATTCATGATAATATAAGGAAAACATCATAAAGATTTTAAAAATTTACATACCATGTTCATAATGGGAATAATATGATAAAAACTAGTTATATACCAAATCTGCAATCCAAATAAGCCATAAAGGTCTAAAATAAAAGACCCAAGTATAGAAAACACCAAGATAAAGAATCAATAACAATGCACATTCCACCAACAATAATTCCATATTTGTGTCAAAAAATAATCCATCCAAGTGCCTCACTCCCCAAGTGGCTACATACCATTATAAAGTTCCCTAAACATTCCTAGGTCTTGTTCAAAAGTGTTTGCATGCATGTTGAGAGGGTCTCACGAAGGGTGTGAGTAAGGTATACTTTGTAGCCAATCACCACCAACTCTTATCCCCCATTCATAGATTCATGTTTATAAAACAATAGATAAAACAAAAAGAAACAATAAAAAGTGAATGTATCAATATAATTTACAATAGTTAAACACATAAATTAGATCTATTATAGGGAACACCGTATAGTAGGATAGTATTTTAAAAGTTACTTTGATCATAACCCAACACTTTGATGAACCAACAGAGTCATGGTGAACTAACCACCCCATTTGGGGGAATGGGAATCATGTATAATAGTAGAGGGTTGGATATTTCAATTAGCCCAGTTTGTATACCGAAAGGGGTAATATAAGGTTAGGGAATTAAAATCTTACCTCATTCCATAAATTATTCCATAATGAGTAGGTGTTTCAAGGAACCTTTTCTAAACATGTAAAACATACTCCATTATAGAATATTCAGTAAACACTTATATCATAACAAGAAAACATCTATAAATTATAGAGACATTTGATAAATATGTATTTGAGGACACAATTCAAACAGTTTCATAATAATGGACATAAATCTAATGATTGAAATGATTATTAATCACAATTTTAACTCAAATAAATTACAAACATACTCGAACACTTACACAATATTAAATTAGGGAAATTAAAACATGTTATACCAATTAATAATTAAAATGAAAATACACCTAACTAAAAGAAATTATTCAATACATATAATAAAAAACTTATTAAATAAAAAAACATTGGATTAAATAATGTTTATTAATATATACATCATTTATAACTCAATCCTTAATGAATATGAAATGATGAATGGGGGTTTCCTATCAAATTGGTTATAGGGTAGATTCTTGGGGTATGAGGAAGAGGATAAAAAATAATAATATATTTTAAACTAAAAATAAATAAAATTTTGACAGGGGTTGAACTAAATAAAAATCAAAAATTATGAAAATTGGTTATGGTAGTACCTCAATATCATCTAACATAATCTTAAAACAAAACCATAGAAAAGAATATAAATATCGGAAGATAATTTCCTAAGTTCTAAATATTGAATATTATGTATTATATAAATTACTATGAATAACAAAGATAATACCTTTATAAGATACCTAATATATTTCCATAATGAAGAATAGATACCACGAATCACAAGAGATCCTTGGATTAAAAGGGACTGGTTTTATTAATTAAGAACATTGAGAGGGATGTGAGAACATGTAGGGTGTTGAAACATTGGTAAACGGAATGAAAATTACAAAGAAATAAATTTACTGGATTAATTAGAGGCATTAAAAGCATAAAATGATCTCTTTTATAGGTATTTTAATTAAAAAAATTCATGCCCTTGTTTGAACGCACCAGGTATACTTTAGCCCAAATTATAGGTCTTTGGAACTTGGGAGCCCCACCGAGAATCCATTGGTCACCAAACAATAAAGGGCCTTCCACTATTCCCTTTATCCATATCCAAACCACTTATTTATTCTTTTAACTCCCCTTAAACATGAAAACAATTGAAATGTGATCTAAACATTTACATTTTAGAGAATCACAAAGTTAAAGAGGCTAGAGTCTTTATAGTCTCCCCAATAAAGGGATTATAATCCTCAATAAGTTTCAATCAACTTTTCCAACTAATAGAAAAATTATGAGAACCATTTATAACAAAATAAAATATCTCAAAAGAACTGTAATACATAAATATTTCTTCCATTTTTCACCCATATGACAGGGAATTAAACTCAACACTACCAAAATAAAGATGTGTTCACCCTCTATAAATTATAAAGGCCAAATTAATTGATCAATATTTGATTTCGAAATGTTTTGTAAAATCACAAAATTTTCAAAATTAGTTTTATAGTTTTGGTCACCTCCTAATGATATTAGGCCTAATCACTAAATATTAACCAATATATGTTCTACATAAAATACAATGACATGATCACCCATATAAATATTCAAATGGTGAAATATGGATAAAATATTAATAGTTTTTTATATGAGAACTATACTAGAGAGAGTTGATCCTTCCATTATCCACTAAAAACCATAATGTAGACCCCTAACATATCCTCTAATATATGGGTTGTTCTCTCATATTGTTCATCAATCCATGATTGGAATACAGAACATAGTTTTACATATGAACCCAATTATTGTTGTAGACTAGACTAGAATAGAGAATTGAAATTTGATTCTATATTATAAAAATAACCAAAAGGTATTCCATAATAGTTGAAAATATCATTGAAATATTATTTCCCCAACTAATATATTGTGGAATTTTTTTTGATTGGAAATAACATATCCATTATGGTGTAAGGAATAAAAATATACCAAAAGTAATCTCTGCATTTAGGGGATCAAGGTAAACTGGTCAAAAAATCTATAATGATCTCATTTCACATTTATAATGGTAAACCGACTGACTAAAAATTACCACTGTATTACTGATATTCTATCTTTACCAACCGAAATGTAAGGCACCATAAAACAAATTAAATTTTTTTTTTCTTTTTTTCCGAACATGAAAATTTTTGATGGATATCATGATACATTTTAGTGTTTCTAGGGTGTATATCCTACCAAGATGAATTATATTATTTAATAAATTTATCTCTCATTCTCATAGGTTCTATGGGATTTCAATGAAAAATAAAAATCTAATTATCTTGTAACTAACCAATGAGGATATTTGTACCATTTAGTTTCTTTAGAATGATTTTATAATATGAATCTCATACATCAAAGTCCTTAGTGTGCTCTACAATTGAGGATATAAAATTTATTTGATGTAAGAATTATCTACGATGATCCTCGATCAAATCCATGTGATTTTTTCCATTACTAAAATCAATATCTAATATTCCATTATGTTAATCACCTTTTAATGATGGATCTTCATTCTTCCGAAGTTAACAACAAAATTTTCCATACCTATTGTTCATTGAATATAAAAATCAAATTATTGTATAGAAACAACATAAAACACTATCTTTTTTTTATAACTCTTTGAAATAACAGGTATTTCAGGGTTTTTTTCAATAAAAACCCCTATGTTCTCACTAATTAGGTAATTATTCAAAAAATTTAATTCATGTACAAAAATTATTATTCTAGATCATGAGTACGGTAGTTACATTCATCATGATGAATTTTTCTAGAACTGTATGCCAAAAATCATTGATTCTATATAATTATCTATCCATGAAAAATTAATTATGTATCACAGTATACCAAAAATACCTCACATAGTTGAATTTTAATTAGAACATGAGATTAGGTTAACATTCTCTTCAGTTCTTGAATAACTAATTCACAGGCATCCAACCATAGAAATTAATCCCCCATCTTGGGTAAGGTAATCATTAGAGTTCTTACCCATGGGATTTCCTAAATAATGCATTGATATTATCCTGAAACATTTAAAATATTATAATATAAAACACATTTGATGGAATATTATGATAAATCACTAATCATTATATGATCGATAGATATTACTACATTTCAAATTACATTACCCAATAATTGGGCCAAAAAAATCCAAAAAAAATCACTTTGATAGTTTAGCATACATTGGATGCTATTATATGGTCTCTATGAAAGTTTGATGATGTGTAACATGGTTTTCCTATGATTTTGAATATACCAGGATATCAACTAAAAAAACATGAATTTTTTTTTCTAAGAATGGGTGGAAGATCATGCTCATTAGGATTATGAATACAATAGTATCATTGGTCACCCCAAATAAATCACCAAATAATCAATGTTTCTATATCATCACCATAAATAAGTTTTAGGGATATCATATTCATTGTCTCGATGTTGATGGTAACTCATTCAAAGGTTAACAATTTAGAATCATATCACTCCATTTAAACTATCAAAGGGATCATTTATTCATGATCAGGGGTAATAGTTCGTATTAGTGTCATAGTTCATCTTTTAGTAGTGTACAAAGAGGATTAAAACCCCATAAAATTTATTAGGAAAGTGGACTAAATCACCCTAAGGTGACATTATTGGCCTAATGAACCACTTTTATTCATACTACTCTAACTAGATTGTAAAATATCTTCATTCATTTAGATCCAAACTATATTGGTGGATCGATATATGTTCCATTCCAAAACAGTGGCCAATAATAAATCACACTTATATACTATGAGGTAATATAGGAATGTATTTTGGGAATTGTCTAACTAGTGATCTCTAAAAAGATTTATAATGAAATGTCACTTAGGATCTACTATTTTGAGAAAAATACAATATATTTTTGTGCTAATAGCCATAACCTGCAAAATTTTCTAGACCTCCTTATCTATCCAGAAGCTCCATATCTATAAAAATAATACATTCCATTCTAGATAAAGATAATGAAGACATTCTTCATGAATTGCTGTTGATACTTTCCCAGAACCAAGTTAGTTGGTTCATTCCTAGAATAATATCAAACAAATCCATGTTCAAAACTATAATGTCCCTAATGTCCCATAGGATGAAAACACTAAATAACTAGATGGAAAATTATTGTATTGTTGGATTATTTTACTTCAGGTGTACCGAGGAACATATAAGAGGATGGATATTCCAATTTAACAATTGAATTTTTTTCAATTTAACAGAAATCAAGGAGTGTGATAAAGGAGTATCAAATAAAGGGAAATAAAAATTAAAGGTAACTAAAATAGTTCCTCTAATATGAGATTGAACAAAAACAACATCAACACTATACTATCCTTCTATAAACATCCTTCTTTATCCTTATACATACCCTAATGTAAGAACACCTATAATGACGTTTTCACCACATTCACTTGGCCTTGTATACAATACTGAACTCTCTAGATAGACCTCATAGAAGGCGGTTAACTACCTCCAGTGGACTGAGCCATCAACTATGCTTGAGATTCCTAGGTTATCTAAGATCAATTCTTGATGTACTAAGATAAAACAAAATAGATGAATCCCTATAGATGGCCATATTGACCAAATAACATTAATTTCTTCACTTTATTGGTAAAATTTAGTCTTATAGATCAAAATTACATTTAATAGTATCACTTTGTAGACAAATTTAATAAACTAGGATATAAATTTATGCTATAGCATTTGATCCCCTAGTGAGGTACACCCTTTCTCATCTTCTCATATAATTTTTGTCATCCACTAGAGGGGATTTCACCAATAGATTGTCCATGTAATGGTCCCCATTCCCATAAGCCACCATTAGATATAGGCTTATCAAAACCACATTCTTTATTATCCATGAAAATGTAATAATATTGAAGATAATAACCTTTGTATACAATGGCTCTTTCAAATCCATATCAAAGAACCTTAATTTTTATTCATCATGCCACGTAGATTGGGTAAAAATTAAAGGAGAACAGTAAACACAAAGTTGTAGACTTTAACCATTATCAAGGATATAAATATCAAAATAATAATTCCTAGAAATTATTCTAGTATAAACCTTAATGCTTTTTAGTTTTTTAAATTACATCTGACCACCAGTTGGCCGATAATTTGATCATAAATGTATCCATCCAAACCTGATGATTCTTAGGTGCTTCAATACTCTCAATGTTTTGGTGGATATGGTTAAAAAACTCTTTGAACACCTATGGTGGAACATCAACTCAAACGGATATAGTATAGTGGAATTATAAATCCCTCATAAATTTAGAGGTGATATGGTACATTCACGATGCTCCCCACCCAAGAACATGGAGAATATATACAAGACCCTATAAGACATGGAGATTAATTGTAGGTTATTCAGTAAGGGAATTCTCCCTCATCACATCCTTATCAATAGAGAATATTTGATAATAATTTTTATTTAAAATAATGTATATAACTACATCAAATCCCTTCAAACAAAGAGAATAAATACCTAATATTGAGATCTATATAACATATATTGGGTCTAAACTCATTACCCTACCCATTTTATTCATTATTTACCAAAACCATTTTTATATTTAAAAAAATTTCATCAGGTCTTAAATATAATTAATAATGTTTTTTACACAAATTTTGGTAGGAAAATCAAAATATTAAAATTATTAAATAAAGATTTGTAGGAATAATTCATGAAAAATAATAACCATTACTGTAAAAATATTCATGTAACCAAATGATCCAATAATTAAGTCATTTTAACTTTGTCATCATAAATCACCAGTTAAAAAGAACTATTTATATATTTTCAATTTTTTGGTTACAATAAGACATTAATTGAACCCAACTGTAACACGATCAAGTGTAAGTGAGCATGAACAATTCCAACCATCCCAACTCATTCCTGCTCATTAATACCAAATATGACGCAAGAGACTTTTGAATTAAGTACCGAATCAATGGTAGAAGAAATAAGTAATCCCAAACAACCCCTAGTAATTATTCCTTCCACCATAACTATTAAATACAAAAATATTTATGGGTAACATCAGAAGCCATGACAGGCTTATCATTTAGCCCCAATCAATTCACAAACTACAAATTCCTTTATGGTGGGATTCAATACCATTTTTGTAGTGACCATGTATAAATAAAATGAATGGTTCTCGGTTGGGTCACCATAACGCCTCATGCACACCATCTGATTGCATGAATTTTCAATAAACACTTGGGGATAAGGAAATTATTGATTTGATTTGGTAACACACATTATTATTCAGATAAATAATTAATGAGCGGAGAATTAAAGTAGCATGACCAAATAAGAACATATATCCACCATAACTAAAAACCATAATAAAAAAACGATATGGAACAAAATATCTAAGAATATTTCATGATATATCATGGTAATTCTAGAAACACATAGAAATGGTTTTAAAAATGGCCTTACCATTCACAGGATGAGTATAAATTATAACAAATTAGTTATATACTTAAATATCAATCTATCAAAACTTTGAAAAAATACCCCAAAGTAAAAACTCAAGTGTAGAAAATATTAGGATAAAGTGTCATTAAAACCCCTTATAAAATCAAGCATAATAACCTCTATAGTCCTAAAAATAGTACATCTAGGTTTCATGATCCCTAGGATGTTTTATCCGATGCTTAGGAAGCTTATCCTTATCTTGTTTATTCACAAAACGGTATGTGCATTTCCCAAGAGGAACCAATATTATATGTGAGTAAGGTATACATAGAAGGTGTTAAACACTCACCCTGACCACCTTTTATAAGCTAAAGTGTATGTAACATTAGATAAAATCTAGAGGAATGATAAATAGGTCAAGAAACAACATGTTTTATAACCTTTAAATGCATCAATACAATCTAGAATAATTAACTCTATATAATAAGCGGCCCCATACCAATCGAAACTCCTTTGGTCTTAACCACAAATTGAGATAAACCAAAAAACGTTAGGGTTAACCACATATATCATTTAGGGTAAAGGGAATTGGGTAAAATATGTTTGGGTTATCCATTAAAACTATCCCATTGGGGTAAGTTAATTATATAAAATAGATTCGAGGCACTCATATCCCATCTTGTTCCAACAACATATCTATAACTAGTAAGTATAGTTAATCTCATTTATTATAAAATCATAACATACCCCATTTTAGTATATTTACCAACGAAATACACCATTATATAGAAAATTATATAATGTATATAATATTATACAAATATGTATAAAAATAAAAAAATGAAATGGTTCATGAATAAGAGACAAAAATCAAATGTTGGACATGCTTACTTTTTACAGATTCACCTCAAAGAAATTAATGAAATTATCAAACACTTAATTTATATGATATCAAGGAAATTATAAAATTTAATTCCAATTGATAACTATAATAAAAATTACTCGAACTAAAAAAAGACACTAACTTAATTTTGGGAAAACATTATTAAACTAAAACCATTTGGTTTCAATTAGATTCACATGGAATTACATTATTTCCAACAAAAACCATAAGGAATATTATTTGAGGAAGATATTTTTTCTGCAAAATATATTAAATAGTTATTTTTATGTTCCAAGGAAGAGGATGAAACCAATACCTGAATTTTACATTTAACCTAAAACCAAAATAGAATTAGGTTTGGGCTTGAACATGATGTGAAATCCAAAACTGGGAAAATGGGTTATGCTAATACCTTTGAATCATCCAATACAACTTTCTATTAATTCCCAATCGAAAGAAGATATATGAGTGAGGATTATTTTAAAAGCTATAAATATTTGATGGAGAGGATTATATCCATAATTTTTAAGAACAAAAGGATGAAAAAAGTATTAAGAAATACACAACCTTACATTGATGATGAAGAGAAAACATGACTCACTACAGATCCTTAGATCAAGAGGGAAGGGAGAACATAAATGGATATAAAAGTTGGGTAAATTCCATGAAAAGCCAAAAATCAGTGATTTAGGTAATTGATTAAGGTATTGAAAAGAAAAAAAATACCCCATTTTGTTGTAATTTACCCTAGAAATCTACCAAGTACCCACTATAGAGAACCAACTAATAATTACTCAAAAATAAAAGTATTATACACTTAGTTTCCACACTAAGCTCTTGGTTTAGGTCCACTGGGAATGGGATGGTCCTTAGACCCTTGGGGACTTCCCTTTCTCCATTTATCATTATCTAAATCCCTGTGTTATTCTTATAATACCCCATTAAGATTAAACACAGAAAAAATAGTATTAAGAACAAAAATTATAGATAATTACATGGATATAGAGGCCAGTTTGTTTAAATGTTCCCTCTAGAATTCATGTTTTCCACCACAGTTCACCCATGTCTTCGCATCAACATCATCACATACCGTCCTTGGGTTATCAAAATAAATGTATAATAACTTCAATGCATTACAACATATCTACATCTAGACAAGAGTGCATGGAAGAGAGAGTAGTTAGATAACAAAATAATCCACAACCTAGACGTTACATAAATTAACAACAACCCAACACCACATATAGGAATCAATAAGGTTACTTGACATTGGTTGTGAGGAGTATGAAATAAAAGGCAACACAAATAATATAATATTCCATAGAACCTAAACTAATTGTATACATTCAATTGATTACATTTATTACTACATATTTTTCTAGTAACTTTTTCCTACCTATCTCACATTACAAAACATCTCCATGCAAAACTATAACACAACCAAGAACACAACCACATCATAACAACTACGCAATAATCAAAATATCAAATTTTAGCACATCATTTCCAATTTAATTATTTTTTTTCATTTATCATCTATATTTTCTTCATTAATTCATATTCAATCCTTGCCTTACTTTATTAATTTAGTGACATTTTTTTAACCACTAACCCATTAACATGAATTCATTTAATTTAAACATTTATGTACCGGTAATTTACTATTTCATCAAATTCCCATCATTATAGTGATTAAATTACATTACATCATTTATTTTATTATGATCCATATTTCCAAGAATCTATAACATAAAGATTATAACCATTATTATCAAATCATAAACTAACACAATTGTTGATGCTCCTTTCCTTCACAGAGACTAATGGAATGAAAAGGGAATTACCTTGAACCCAAAGTGATTCATCCTTTGAAAAACATAAAAAATTGATAAAGGCATGAACAAAGATTCAAATTTACTTGTGTCGCGCAAGTTCCACCAAGGTCATGCAAGTACACTTGCGCACTGCCCAGTGGTCACACAGGTGACTTGCATACCCTCTTCGAAATTTGCCCAGGGTCTTCTCCAGCCTATAAATACACCGGTGGGCCCCCCATTAAGAGGAGAAAAAATTCCAGAAACTCATATTTGAGCTCCCGGTACTGTAGTCTCTTCTCTATGTTTCCAAACACTTCTAAGGTAATATCTTACCTTGAACGGAAGATCTAATGAGAGGGTGTAAGGACTATGTGTTGAAACTCATCAAAACTTGCGCGCCTGGGTGACCATCCCTTAAGGGAAATGGCCACACCTGTGCTCCAATTTAACCCTTCAAAAGAACTTCTGTGCCTCTTTTCTGGAAGCCTCTAGGGATAGTACTAAGGGCTTGAGCCATGCCTCCTCCATGTTTTACCGTTAGGGTTGATAGTCGTGCAAGTACCCATGTGTCGTGTAGGTACACCTGCGCGACCAGGACATGCGTGCCCCTCTATTTTTGGGTTCCCTTCCTACCCATTTCACCTCTCCTATGCCTATCCACCTCTCCTATTCAAGTTTCAGCCTGAAAACCCCTCTTCAAAGCCATTTATGGCATGTTTCCTTTTTTGGCTTCCTTATATGAAAGGAATTCTGTGGAACATTTCTCAAATCCTAGGGATTTACACATCTTTATGTCACTAAGGTCAGAGAGTTCATTCATTCAGCCTCATCCCTTAAGATGAGATAATCCTTAACCTGGGCCTCCTTTTCCGGAGTAAGCCCCAGTTCAAGTTCTCTTAAATTTTGGCATCCTCCTTAAGAATAAGCCCCAAGTTCTCATTAGTTTGGGAATCCTCCTTATGAATAAGCCCCAAGTTCTCATTAATTTGGTCATCCTCCTTAGGAATATGACTCATGTCCCCTAATCTAGGCTTCCTCCTCAGGAGTAAGCCCCAGTAACAATGTTCCCGAAATATGTGAATCCTACTCAAGAGTAAGCCCCAACCTTAATTACCTTGACCTGGGCTTCCTTTTCAAGAGTAATCCCCAGTCTCAAAATCTACAAATGTGGGAATCATCCTTATTAGTAAGCCCCATGTCCCTTAATTTCTGAAATTCCATTAACCTGGGCCTCCTCTTTAGGAGTAAACCCGAGTCTTGAAATCCCTTTAACCTAGGCCTCGTCCTTAGGAGTAATCCCCAGTCATAATTTCTCTTAACCAGTCTTAATATACATTTTGATATGGGCTTCCTTATCAGGAGTAAAACCCAATAATAAGTCCCCTCCAAATTTGGGCATCTTCCTCAGGAGTAAGCCCCAAGTTAGAGTATCAAAATCTCCATAAAGTACATATACCTTTATGGACCCTGTTCCCGGACTTTTTCTTTGAAATAAGTCCCAATATCTATCTATTTGGGAAGTCATACATACATAAGCCCCACATCATTTTCTATGACTGCATCTTTTGTGGCACAATTGTCTGGTTTCACTAATACCTCTTGTTTCTCACACCAAGCACGACTCATGTGAGCATAGAGTGTAAATGTAATTATGACATCTTTCTTTGAGACATCGATCATACATAAACATCATACTCCCTTACTTGAACTACGTGGGTTATGATTCTTTTTATAAATAAAGGATACGTAGGTAGCCCATCTGCGGGTACAATCCCAACACTAAAATAATATATGTCCTCTTGAATGAAAATAATATTCAATATCCCAACTGCGTGGCTTTAAAACCTGTATGGTCATCATACTGACCAAGATACTTTTATATAATGTATTAAAGGATACCATTGACTAAGAATATTTAACAAATAAAGATGATTTTCTATCGATGAAGAACCTAGAATACATATAAAAGATTCTCTAAATTTCATACATATCAATCAGTGATTGTCAGATCTATGGGAAAGCTCATTTTATACTTGGTAATTTAATAAGGATTCACAAACATAACATAAATCTATAAAGAGAGTCTCAGAGTAGACAATAATTACCCTAAAAAGGGTATGATGAGTCCGACCTCCCATCCTCTAGAACAATGAGAATTCTTAAGTCTCATCGGTCCATAAATAATAAGCTCATACATTTGGAAAGTAGGTCCAAATGGATATAGAATCATTGTATGTTTCTGGTTCTATGAACAAACCCATTAGAAACTGCTTGGATTGTTTGAACCTTAAATCAAAGAGGTCATTCCTAATTACAGAGGAAACAAAAAATGGTGAACCCGATGTGAATCCTTAAACAAGATAAAGTGGTGTTTTACCTATTTGATTGGCCCCTATTTAAACTCAATGAGAGGGCCAACAAGACAATCAATAACATATGTGCTTATCCAAAATAGGTAGTGGCCGGACATATCTTGATTACATCTATTATATAAAATAGGAACTCTTTCCCAAGTTCATCTGCATTACAGAAATGGATTCTCTTAAGTTCACACCCGTGAATACTTATGTCATGAATACTTCTACTGGGAAGGCCTCTGCTGCTTCTCCTACTGGATCATTGTCCGCTCTGAGGATGTCGTCACCTACTCAGCATCTTCTCCGCTGGGTATCAAATGCGCTGGTTATGGAGTATCATCAAAAGAGTACTATTCCAACTCTGGAGGCTGCTCGACAAGCCCTCCAAGTCAATAATTCACCCTGGTCGTCCGGACAGCAACAAACAGTGATTAAGAAGCTGGTGGTTCCAACCACAGTCTCCAACCATTTCGGGTTGTTATCCCCAGAATGCAATCACCATTCACTCCCATATTATGGGGAGGTGAATGAGTAGGTCCCTCCGAGCCTTAATTCAAGGAGACAGAAGTCTTTCCAAAGGCTCCCATCAACAATCGCCGCTAGACTCGTGCGGCAGTGCGCCCTCAACATAATGATGGTATCATCTCCAAGAATTCAGCTCAGGTTCCTCAAACTCGAGCAGGCAAGACAAACCGCGAGAGACTAAATCCGGTCAACAGTGAGCAGGTTCTCATCTCTTCCATCTTCGAAGAATTCTGTCAACATAACCTGGTGGCAAGCATAGAGCTGGGACACACTCTCGTCCATTTTAATTCCGCTGTCCAGCAAACTCGTCTTGCAACAGCACGCCAATCCCACCCTGCAATTCCGGCAGAGTAATATCGAAAAGAGAATACGCATGTTTATAAATCATCAACTAGTCAGCATGCTCTTCTGACTACATAGGATGGATCCCGCCAACCCAATGTGTTGACAACTGGTAAATATGCACACACACTTTCTTACACTCATCAATCCTACCAGCATCCTCGTCTGTCAGTATTGAAGGAAGCTTATCAACCACGTTCGGCGGAGTGCAATCAGCAGGCACATACACCTGTTATTATTGATCGACCCAACCAACAGTATCGTATGGTAGCATTCAAAGAAGTTAGTCAGAATGATCCGGTGACAAACAAGAGGCAGACTCAACTCTCTGCCCCCACACTTGAGTACTATCAAGATTCACTGACAGGAAAAGGTGGACAGAAGCAAAAACACACGCCTACTCCAAGCATGTAATGGACATATATCCCCGTTCCGGCAGCAGAAGTCACCAAGAATATTCTATCAATGGTGAGAGAGAAGAAGAAAATCCCTACTCATATTCTAGATGTCTGCTAGGGTATTATAACAGCTTCAGCAGCATCTTAGGGAATGACACAGAAATCAATCCCTACCAGTGGAGTGACACATCAACAGTTCACTCCGGAATAGACAAACACCTTTGTTCCAGTCCAAGAGGGATGTGGGCTGTACTCCCCCATATCATACAGACAACCAAGTCTGACACATACACCTGATTTGAGAAGAGATAATCAGCCTAACCTGATCATTTATCCTGATTAGGCACATACACCTTCCCATAATGACCAATTTTGTCAAAAAGTGGTTCCTATATTGATTAAGGTGTCTAAAAATATGTCATTCCCAACACAGTCAAGAAATAAAGGGCCAATTTGTAATAAGGCATGGCTCGATGTTGGAGTTCTTGAAGATCTTAGACAATTATCTGTTGGAATTCAAGATTCTACTCCCTCATTTCCCAATAGTGGGAACATTAATTCTAAATGTATTTATCAGACACTTCCTCATGAAGGTTTTCTTCATGAAAGTTCGGTCGATCTCGAAGTTTCGTCTTCAGATGAGAGCCACAGGAACCCTCTGTGTGGCCAGAAGAACAAGGAACAAAATGTTTCATATTTTGTTGTTACCCACCATGGTGGTCATCCACAGGATGATGAATTTAACAGTGAAAGTACTCCCCAAAATTATAATTCACATTTCCTGGAAAATGCTCAAATGGTCTATGTAGTGACGAGAAATACCTCTTATATGGAGGCACTTGCAAATGCGAATCCATCATGTATGATGCTTCACCGCTAGCAGGTGAAATAATTTATCATTCAGAAGATAGACTGAGGTTTATTTTATTCTCCGAACAACCCCTGGGTCATTCATCTTCTAGTTTGATCAGTGAATTCCTTACCGATCATGTTTTACCCAATGAAGCAAAAAAGAAGCACCAACTCTGGTCCAATCAGGTAGAAGAATAACCATTGAATGATAAAGAGTAAGTACTGAATATGAGAAAACAATTGGAGAATGGTGAAGATCCAGTCATGTTTTGTCCTTCGACTGACTCTCAGTATGACATTCCAGAGATGATGATGGAAGATGGAATTCAGGATATTCGTCTCAACATATGGAAAACTATTTGTCAGTTGAAAAAGAAAATATTATCTTTTGATGAATATGAAAATCATATCAAGATAATAGAAGGGTTGCAACGCCAAATTGACATGGTTTCTCTCTCAGTTTCTCGATATCCGAAGGCTGAAAAGTAGTAGAGATCCCTTCAGCGTTCATGCCTTGTCGCACTAAGAAGATTGCACCAATTAATTTCTAATGCCCCATCTGGTATTCATATCAGGGGATGGGGTGTTCATGGAGCACTACATTGCACTGTGCTCTCCAGTCAGCAAATCCCACTGAAAATGGTCTCATGTAATGTTATTTCTCTTGCTCGGCCATATTCAATTGGCTCTGTTTGTAATCAAAGGCTTCCTTAAGAACATGCATCAAATATTTCTTCTCAAATTCAAGAATAAAGAGAAGAAGTTGTTGAATTACTCCTGCATCAAGTGAAAGATGATGTTGAACATGCCTCTCGTTTAGAGCAAGCACATCATCAAGTGACAGAAGTGTCAGAAATAATCCAACGGTATTTTGAACTGGGTGATAAAAGTGGATTCAGGTTGATGCATCCAACTAATTTCTAGACTAAATCCCGCAAGATCAGGAGCGCTTACAAGAAGGTCTCAGATATAGCATGTCATGAACGACCCCATATTTCCAGACTAGGGTCCCTTTTAACCCAACCCTCAGAATCAAAAAATAGGATTCGAGGAGTTGAGAAGGAATAGGAGGAATAGCCCCAATCCACAGGACTTGGGACTTTTTCAAATCCTCAATCTATTCGTCATAGAAATTATGTCCTCTCTCGATTGGGGAAGAATCCCCAAGAGGAACAGAGAGCCAAATTATCTTGAGATTACCTCCAAATTATGGTTCGTCAAGATGTTCCTGAGGGATCAAATTAACAAAAGGAAACGTCTCATCAGAGACATGTAAGAAGACAATATCGCAGAAATGCCGATAGAAGGGATGAAATGCATTATGAATAAATTAATTTATCAATTCCATTGTTGTTAATACACTAGATTAGGTTCACTCAGAGGGATCATATAAAGAGGTTCCTACTCAAGAAGTTGTACACACAGACACAAATGAAGATGGTGTGCGTACACAAAATCAAAGGCTTACCCAGAATCAGGGTGTTCCTTCAAGTAACCCACTTCCCTCTCTCCGAAATGGATCCAACAATGGGAATGGAAAGAGTCAGGATACATACCCTTCCTCTGAAGAAGGCCAACGACTCTCACTAGAGAAAATATTTTCACAATAGAAGGAATAAATGAAGGAATTGAGGAGGATTAATGCAGAACTACTTCAGGGTAGTCTTCCTCCTAAGCATGCTGGAGTCAGTCAGCCAATGGAATTTGTTGCGGCTACTGAGATGGATCAATAATATCCTCCTTTATCAGCACACCATCACAGGTCTAATCCTATGGGTCAAGTTCTTCCATCGGTTGTAGTACCTATTTCCACGTATATCCAAGCTCTAGTCATTACACCTATTCAAGTCCAAGATCAACCAGATGTTTCTCAAAAGTTAATAACTACTATTGAGTCATTAACATCTTGGTTGGAATCTATGGAGGGAAAGCATTCTCAAATTCAACCAAAAAAGAGGGCTTACCCTAAATGGGTTGATGCAATTCCTCCCCCATCAAATTTTGAAAGTACCACATTCCCAATCATTAATGGTTCGAGAGACCCAAAGAAACACTTAACACATTTTCTTTCTCGTTGTGATCCTATGATGAGAACCCTTTAGCAACAAGAAGGAGTTATGCTCATGTGTTTTGTACAGTCATTCAAGGACCTTATTTTTTCTGGTACACAAGCTTGCAATCTTGGTCAATTATCGGATTGGAGGATCTTCGTCAATGATTCCTTCTTCAATTCTGCTCAACATTGCCAATGAAAACAGTTTTTTATCTTACAAACTGTAAGCAAAGGGATAATGAAAGGGTTTCAGATTTCATTGCTCGCTGGAAGGGATTAACATATCCCCTGATCTTAGTACTCCCTCAAGAAGAATTGTTTCCAATCTGTGTAGCCAATCTGTGTGACGAGTTATGCATGCCGTTGATCCCTATGAAATACACAGGAATGATTCGAGACCTTACTTCAATTTCTCAACAGATTGAAGATTCTATTATAAAGACTAAGGATAAAACTCATGTAATTCCATCAGCTCGAGGAAAAATAATTTGTAGAGCAGAGACTGCTACAGTTATCCTTAAACAAGAACATGTACCTGCTTCTACTTCAAAACCTTCATCTTCACGAAGGGCTCCACCTCCTGAGGGTCAGCAATATAGGCTATTTAGTCAAGACGATCAAAGAGATCAATGACGGAAACAATTTGAGGATTTGAAAAGCAATGTTTACTCTTTTCAAAATGAACAGGTTCCTAGGTACTTCATTTCGGCTCTAGAAAATAATTTGGTTCAATTTCCATGGACCAAAAGGACGAACAAGGAAGGAGATGAGGACCGTACCAACTATTTCCCCTTTAATCAGATATTCGGGCATCCCATTTAGGAGTGTTTTGTCTTTAAGGACCTCCTGGAAAAAATGGTCAACTCAGGACAAGTCAAACTGAATGTTTCTTCAGCTCAGGTAGCATGTGTTACTGCTACAACTCCAAAAGAAAAATGCGAGTAGAAGGAAGTCAAAAACAAAAATGCACAGAAATATGATGATTTGATGGTCAGAAAAATGAGCAACCGAAGTCATGCCATTTTGTGAATGCAATTGAAAAAACCAATTGTGTCTTCTACTATGAAAGCCACAGAAAAACCCTCTTCATCAGAGGGAAAATCCTCAATGAAACAGTATAATTCAAAGAAAGAATAAGAATCAGAAGAAGATGAGTATGTGTCAAAGCCCAAGTTTTCTTTGACTCTGGCAGATTTTATGCCATATTCTTCAATTCCACGGGCACCGTCCCACCAAACGGCACAACCTAAATTGGATAGTCAGGTAGAGTCTTCATCGAATAAAGAGTTAATCTTTGGTTCTGTTAATATGATTCATTTAACAGATCCTTATGCCAGTAACGGTTTCAATCTCGATGAACATGGGTTCCCTGTATCAAGAAGAGGAATCAGAGGAAGTTACAGAGGCTCAAGTTATAGGGGAAGATGTGGATCTTTCAGAGGACACTATTCCAATTCTACCCCTGCTAGAACTGTGTATGCATCAGAAACTCATGGAAGAGCCCTTCAATGAGATCAACAAGAACAAACAAGTTCTTCTTCACAAGGTAGATTTACTCCTATCATATTTATTCTAGAAGATCGGTTGGAAGTTACACCTTCTTTCTCTAAGCAAGTAAATAGACCTATTCATTCTAATCTTCCAAATCCAGGAGTATCACCAACTCCTACCCCGATACAAGATGAATCAACTTCCAAAGCATCAACTTCCAAATTACCTGCTAAACCACATGTTCCTGTTGGAAAACACTGACCTCTGGATCAAAAGTATTATGTATTGAAACACCTGGACCAAGTACCGGCCAAGTTATCAATTCTGGATTCCTTGAATTTATCAATGGATCTTCAGGATGCACTCATTGAGGCTTTGTCAAGTCCTCAGGAGTTTGAAACTGAAATTGCTGCAACTGAAGCCTACCATGTATAGAATAATCTTGCAGAATTCCATGCAGCGATATATTTCACAGATGGAGATGAAGATGATGTCGTGCATGGACATATTAGACCTTTGTATTTATCTATAAATTTCAATGATATAGACATCCGAAGATATTTCATTGATAATGGTTCAAAAGTCAACCTCATCCCCATTCGTACACTTCATTGACTGGGCCTCACTGAGTCTAATTTATCTCCTTCTATATTCATGTTGCAAGGATATGATAAAAATTAAAAAGAACCTCTGGGCGAGATTACACTCAGAAACTTGTTTGGAGACCCTATATCCAATTCAGATTTCATGGTAGTTCGTCATGACACAGCCTTCAACATCGTTCTTGGAAGACCTTGGCTACATCAACATGTAGTTATCCCTTCATCATACCATCAATGTATTAGATATTGTTTCAATTGTCAAATCGGGACATTATATGGTGATAAAGCCCCATTCAAGACATGTGAATCTCAATACATTGAGGTGGAATCCTATCACATGGAGGGTAATGAGAAATCCACAACATGGGTGGTTACCAAAGTTAATGATCCATATCATTTGGAAAAGATTCCAGTAAATGCATTCACACATGTGAGTATAGATTATTTGTTGCCTATCAGTCAAATTGATGGGATAGAACCGAATCCAAACACTCTTATGGAAACTTCCATAATGTCAATTATGGTAATCAAGTCAGACAACATGGGAGAAATTGGTGATTCACCAGGAAATGATGAAAGCTCAAATGGAGATGTTTTCATTTCATCCGTTGGAATCCAGCAAGTCTATACTTTGAAAACCAGGCCAGAAGAAGTTATAGCAATGTCATAGTTTAATGATGAGGTTTATTCTCAATCCATCATCTGCTCTTTATTACCCAAGGATGACCCTTCATCATCAATCGGGTAAGAAATGGAAGATTCTTCTTCAAGATGTTCAAATTTGAACATCTCTCTTGATCCTGAATATTCTACTTCATCATATACTATTCATGTAGAAACAGAAGAAATAACACATGTTGAAGAAGAAGATGATGATTTCAAGGATGCTCCTCCAGCATTTGAAGAGTGTATCTCTACTACCATGGATGAACTCAGAGAAATAAATCTAGGTACAAAAGAAGATCCACGCCCCCCATTAATTAGTGTGTCCATGACTTTTGAAGAACAAGAAGTGTATATTTCATTTTTGAAGAAAAATAGAGATATATTTGAATGGAACTATACAGAGATGCCCGGGCTTGATCCTGATGTTTCTACTCATCATTTGGGTTTGCCATAAGAACATCGAGGATTTAAGCAAGTCACGAGAAGAACACACCCAACTTATGCTTCCAAAATTGAAGCTGAAGTGGATAATTTTATCAAAGCTAACTTCATTAGAGATGTTCAATAACCCAAATGGTTGGCTAATATTGTCCCTGTGAAGAAGAAGAATGGACAATTTAGAGTTTTCAATGATTTCAGAGATCTTAATCGGCATTTTCCAAAGCATGATTTTCCAGTTCCGATCACAGAACTCTTAATTGATGCAACAGCTGGCTATAAAGCACTTTCCTTCATGGATGGATATTCCAGGTATAATAAAATCTGAATGTCTCCAGAATATGAAGAATATACAGCCTTCAGATCCCCTCATGGTGTGTTCTGCTATCGGGTAATTCCCTTTGGCCTAAAGAATTCAGGCGCAACATATCAGCGTGCCATGGATCGTATCTTCAAACACTTTCTAGGGATGTTCATTGAATGTTGCGTGGATGATTTGGTGGTTAAATCCAAACAATGTTATAATAACTTGGCTTATTTGGAAATCACATTCCACAAACATCGACAACATAATTTGAAGATGAACCCCTTAAAATGTGCTTTTGGGGTAACCACAAGAAAATTTCTCAACTTTGTTGAATGCCATCGTGGTATTGATGTCGATCCTGAGAAGACAAAGTCAATCATTGGTATGTCACCTCATTAAAAATTGAACGCATTGAGAGGACTTCAAGGAAACTTAGCCTATATTCGGCGTTTTATCGCCAATTTGGTAGGAAAACATTTACCCTTCACCAAATTGATGAAGAAGGCAGTCACTTACCAGTGGACTGATGAATATCAAGAAGCATTCAATATTCTCAAGAAGTATCTCTTACGTCTACTGGTATTAATGCCACATATTGAAGGAATACCACTTATCCTCTACGTTACCACTTTAAGCGATCATTGGGTGCCTTTCTTGCTCAAAAGAATGATGCTGGGAATGAAAACAACCTCTACTATCTCAGTCAGACTATGCATGAAGCAGAAACCAGATACTCAAGTATTGAGAAATGATGCCTAGCATTAATCTTTGCAGTTCAGAAGTTGAGACACTGCCTGCAACATCACGAGGTCCAATTGGTATCTCGTAATAACCCGCTCAAATTCATCCTTAGTCTTTCAATGATTACAGGACATCTGGAAAGGTGGGAAGTTATTTTGCAGTAATGTGATATCAAATATGTGTCTCAAAAGTCAATAAAAGTCCAAGATCTAGCTGATTTCCTTGCTGAACACCCTTCAGTAGATGATAGATCTTCAGATATTGGACTTCCTAATGAAGATGTATTCTTTATTCATGATAGTATTAAAACATGGGAAATGTAATTTGATGGTGCTTCTAGAAGTCCAAAAGTGAGGAAAATGTAAAATCCTAAATTCAAAAACATTGGGTTAGGAATTGTGATCATTTCTCCAAAAAAGGCAGTGTTACTCTATTCCTTCTCATTGTTGGGAGGCGGTACAAATAATGAAGTGGAATACCAAGCTCTCATCACAGGCTTGGAGTTGGTGCTTCAAGAAAAAGTGAATCACTTAAAAGTGAAAGGTGATTCAGACCTGGTAATCAAACAATTCAATGGGGATTATGCCATCAGTAAATAATAACTAATCCATTTGTATGATTATGTCAGATAATTAATGGTGGAATTCCCTTCGGAACTGACATTTTATTATTTCCCACGGTCAAAAAATGCCCAAGATGATGCACTGGCTAATATCGCCACAGCTCTGGTAGATCCAAATCGGGACAAGAAAACCATCAGTATTTCCCACCATCATACAATTTCACCTTACGTTCACATCAAAACAGAGTAAATCAATGAAATTAGTCAGATTCCTGAACCATATTGTCATACTAAAGGATGTATGACACCTATTAGGGAATACCTTCAAAATGGAACACTTCCACCGGAAAGAACTGGGAAGGAACAAATTAGGTGACGTGCGGTCAATTTTATTCTTTATGACAACCCATATCACCTAGATAAAATTCTTTATAGGCATGGTTTTTGTGGAGTTTTCTTCAGATGCATTAATGGTGAAGAGAAAATGGTTGTTATAAAAGATGTGTATGTTGGATTCTGTGGTTCCCATCAGTCTGGACATAGACTGTCTGATCAAATTCGAAGGTTTGGATACTTTCGGTCTTCAATGATATAAAATTGTGTTGATTTCAGAAAGAAGTGTCATTCATGACAAGTACATGCCAACTTCATTCATCAGATCCCAGAGCTGCTTCATACATATAAATACTCATGGCCATTTTCCACATGGAGAATGGATGTGGTGGGACCTTACCCTTCAGCTACAGCCAAGCAGTTTAAGTATATTCTTACTGCTACTGACTTCTTTTTACAAATGGGTAGAGGCAATACCTCTCAAAGAAGTTAGTTCTACAGGAATTGTTACCTTCATCATGTCTAACATCATTACCAGATTTGGTGTCCCTCATACCATATTGATGGACAACGACACCAAGTTATGTTCATCAGAGGTGACGAAGTTGTATCAAGAATAAAACACCATATCCAACCATTCATTCAGTATCATGCTGCGGAAAATGGCCAGATAGAAGCCTTCAACAAGACTCTTTCAAAACATACTGCAAAAGATGGTGGATAAATATAAGAGGTCATGGCCTGATAAACTCTTTCATGCTTTATGGGATTATCGCACCACCACCCGCACTGCAATGCGGTCAACTCCATATTCACTGGTATATGGAACCGAAGCAGTCTTGCCCATTGATGTTTAATTAAATGCACTTAGAGTGTCCATTTATGATCAGTCATCTACAGATGAACAATTTCAAAAGTAATTGAATGAATTGGAATGATTAGATGAGAAAAGATTGTGCACCCTGCACCACTTGGAAGTCTACCAGAATCTAATAGCACAAGCATTCAACAAAAAATTTCATCTTTGTTCGCTCATTCAGGGAGAATTGGTATTGGTTCTCAGAACTCCAATGATACCAGGAAAGAAACCTCCCATGTTTGAACCAAAATGGGAAGGACCTTACTCAATACATACGGTCTATTCCAATGGAGCTTATTCATTAATCTCAATGAATGGAGAACTCATCACTACTCCAACCAATGCTAGATTTCTGGAGAAGTATTTTGTATAAACATAAAATACCTCAACAATGGTACATGCATATGAACTTAAACTATTTGCTTGCTTCATGTCCAGCAAGACGTTAAACTGCACCATCTATGGTCCATGAATATGACCTTACACTATTTTTACTTTTTTCCAACATGATGTTAAACTGTGTCCCATTAATCATCCTTGCTATATGACATTAAACTATACAGTAATGGTGTATTCATATGACCTTAAACTATTTGCACGCCTCATGTCTAGCAAGAAGTTAAACTACACCATTACGGTCCATGCATATGACCTTAAACTATTCACACCATCGTTCAACATGACGCGAAACTGTATCATCCCTTTTCGTCCAACATGACTTTAAACTGTGAAAAAGTCCCTAATACGTCCAACATGACGTTAAACTATGTCCTCTTTTGTCCTTACTACATTACATTAAACTTCACAGTCCCCCTTTTTTCCAACAATGACATTAAACTATATTGTCCCCATCGTACTAACTACATGACCCTAAACTAAACATAAATCCCATAATACGTCCTACATGACGTTAAAACTATATTTTTTCCCTGTTACATGATAGTAAACTGTGTGAAACCAGTAGTCCTCACTACAAGACTTTAAATTGCATAGTCCCTTCATATGTCCTACATGACATTAAACTGTGTATCTTTAGGGTTGTTGCTACCTCTTGTTTCTCACACCAAGTATGAATCACGTGAGCTTAGATAAAACTTCAACCACAATACCCTCTCTGGGCCGCTAACCATGCGTAAATCCCAACACCATTCTTAATTCATTGTCTCCAAGAAGAACTTGATCACTAATTCATTTTTTTAATTGAACTATGCGGACTTTGAGCCTTGCCTTCTAGGCTGGGTATGTAGGCAACCTCCCATGTTTGAAGCCCAAAACCAATCTCTTCACATCAGTTCACCTCCATCTCATACGATGCTGATTCATGAAACTACCCCCAGAATCAGTAACTTTACATTGTCTCACCTTCATCCTTTCTATATGACGTTAAAATTTACAACAATTTTGTCTTTTATGACAATAAACTACAACATTATTTGATACCCTCATCTGAGAGGGAATCATTATTTACATTGATTTCCAATCATGGTACATTTCAAAGACTAAGTGCATACATGGAAATTCCCGAACCTTTTATCTTAGGTCAAACCATAATTGCACTAAAGTCCCATTTCACCCATCACTTGTACGAACCAAATTTGTACGGAGGGTATTTCTAGAACTATGTGGGCCTGATTCGCATCCTTACAGGAAACGTAGGAATATTCGAGTGTCCCTCGAATCCAGCCCCAAGTCATTTGGGCCTAACCCCAAATTCCAGTTTCAGTCCCCTGGGTGAAAAGACCATGTGAAACCACACACTGTGTATTTCTTATAATGGTCTGAGTTCTATGACATTAAACTAAGATCTCTTACACTTTCATCCCACATGACTTTAAACTATATTTAAAGAACTACGTATGGCTTGATTTCCATCCATATTGGATATGTAATGAAGTCCGACATTTCAATTTAGGACCCATCCACAACATGATTACGGTTAGCATTGGTCTGTGTATCTCTACATGCATTGAACAAATTCCCATTTTTTATGTGTCATTATCCTAACCTTAAATATTTTAAGATCTCCATACCCTTTTTTCACGACTTCTGGTCACAAAATGTTCGAAACCAGAGAGTTCATTATCTTGACTATGCAGCATGTGCCCTTAGGTGGCCTTGCATAAGTAGTCTCATGATATACCTTTCAGCCAAAAGATGATATTATTTGACTATGCTGCAAATGCCCTTAGGTGGCCCTGTATAATTCAACCTCATAATGGGTTTGTTAAATAGTGGTAACTTCATTATTAGAAAGAAAACCTCTTTTGTCCTTATTGGTCTGAATGAAAATATGTAGGGATCTTCAAAAACAGCCATCCTTAACAGATTTGTCCCATGTTCGTTTTCATGATCTGAAAGTATTCAAGTCCATGGTTTATATTTTCCTACCCTACGCTTGGGGCAGACCTTCGTAGGAGTAACATTCATCATGTTCTTAGAAAATCTTTCTTGGAAATATCTTCTCCATATTCAAGTACCTCTCTCCATACAGAAAACACTATGCTTTCGAAAATTTGAATCCCCATAAACATTCACTGGATTTTTAGTAGTAGAAAAGTAAATTTCAGAGAGTTCTTTTTCCTAACTATGCAGCACGTTCCCTTAGGTAGCCTTTCCTAAGTTGTATACATAATAGACCTATCAGCTAAAAGATGCTATTATTTGACTATGTAGCCAATTCCCTTAGGTGGACCTTCATAATTCAACCCCCTAATGAGTTTTTTAAATAATGGAAACTTAATTCTTGGGAACTACTTATTCTAATGGGTTTTAGCCCTTTTTATATCATTCCTCGGATTCAAAATTTCTTAAATCATAGTTTACATATTTTCCCTCACACTTGAGTGAGGTAATATGTTTTCAAGTAAATTTTCAAGGAATTGAGTCCATTTTAATCCATTCGGTCAAAGATATTTCGAACTTAAACATTAGCCTTTTTATATCCGATGTGCATGACTTTAAACTGCCCACAAAAGACATGGGAACTCTGAATAAAATTTATGTTCCACCTCACTAAACATACATTTTGTATGATTTTAGGTAATATTGAGAAATAAAAAGTTTCAAAAGTATGTTTGGTTATTTATAATAATCCTAGAAAAAATCAAACTATGCTTACTAGGGCCATTGGCTTAAGTAAAAAATTTAAAACAGGTAGTGAGAAAATGCAGACACAAATGAATGAAGATGAAAGTGTTTTTCATTGATCCACAAGAGTTAGAAGGACATCCATAGACTGGAGTATCTTCTCTTTTTCAGGAATTACAAAAGACTTTCAACATAACTCTTCATTTGATTTACAACATCCCAAGCTTCATCAGCAGCCTCCTGGAATTCATCCATTCAACTGGATAAAATAAGGGATGCATTGATACCAGCTCTCCTTGGATCAATTGAAAAAGAATGTTCTTGAGTGCGGTTTGAGAAAATTTTTTGCTGATCAAACAATGAATCGGTTTCTGTCCAAGAGACATGGATGATGGATACATGGATTTGAGAATGATGCATTGGAAGTAAAGAGCCATTTAGAGAGAGTACCTTTTTTAGATATTGTACTAATTCCATGTTTAAATTCTCTCCACCAACCGGCAGTGGAAAACATTTCATCCCATGGGTTTTCCATTTTCATATCAGCAAGGAAATGTCATGGAGGAAAAATTTGAAAGTTCACACCGATGTTATTGCTCTTAATGCACAAAATAACAAAAATAGAGGAGTAGTAGTGTAGCTGCATCTCAAGAATATAGTTCTTTGCATCTGAAAAATTCACTCCATGCAGATTAGCATTACTATACAGAGGTAGATATATGCTCTGTGGGAAATTAAGATGATATTTCTTTAAGTAATTAGCCAAATTTGGGAGAGTGGTGTCGCATATATCATAGTAATAATGGCCAAAAATGTTCATCATATCATCAATCCACTTGCTAGCCAGTTCATCTGCCATTCCGATTCTCATGGGTGCCATTTAATCTGCACAAAATTTGAATAAATTAACTCTTAAATGGGTTGATTTTTCATAAAATTTGTGAAGAAATTCGAATAAATGGATACAACATTAAGGCTCACAAGTCTAATCTTGGCACGCAAGTATGGATGCGTCGCACAAGTATGAATGTGTTGCGCATGTTTTTGGCACGCAAGTATCACCACGCAAGTCCAAATACCTCTAAAACAATGCGACAATGAAGAAATAGCAGAAACCAGGGTAACTTGCACGACAGAAGAAAGTTGCACAGTGAGAGCTCAAAAGTTTGAAATTTGGTGCTTTGCGCAAGGAATGACCGTATATATATAGGCCACGCCACACCCTTGCGCGCTGATGCCTACACGACTCAATAATTGCTCACCGCCCTCTGCGCACTCAACACTTGCACACCGCATGTTCCTTGGTTTTCTTCTTTTCCTCAGAGTAACATCCTCATTTCATATGGATCCAACTCTGAGGGGGGACTTTTGTTAACGCGCCTTTCCGTCACAGAGTCTAAATGAATGAAAAGGGAATTAACTTGAACCCAAAGTGATTCATCCTTTGAAGAAACATAAAAAATTGACAAAGGCATGAAAAAATATTCAAATGCACTTGGGTCGTGAATGATTCCCCAAGGTCGTGCAAGTATACTTGCGCGTCGCCCATTGGTTGCGCAGGTGACTTGCGTGCCCCCTTTGAAATTCACCCAGGGTCTTCTCCAGCCTATAAATACCCATGTGGGCCCCCCATTAAGAGGAGGAAAAATTATATTAACTCATATTTGAGCTCCCAGAACCCTAGTCTCTTCTCAAAGCTTCCAAACACTTCTAAGGTAATTTCTTAACTAGAAAGGAAGATCTAAAGAGAGGGAGTAAGGACTAAGTGTTGAAACTCATCAACACCTGTGCGCCTGAGTGACCAGCCCTTAATGGAAATGGACACACTTGTCCACAGCTTTAACCCTTAAACAGAACTTGCGCGCCTATTTTCTTGAATCCTCTAGGGAGATTACTAAGGGCTTGAGCCAAGACTCACCCAAGTTTTACCCTAAGGGTTGATAGTCACGCAAGTACCCATGTGTCGCGTAGGTACACTTGCGCAACCAGGACTTGTGCGCCCACACATGAATTGAACACCCCTCTCTTTTTGGGCACCCTTCCTACCCATTTCACCTCTCCTATGCCTATCCACCTCTCCTAATCAAGATTCAGCCTTCAAACCCATCTTCAAAGCCATTTATGGCATGTTTCCTTTGTTGGCTTACTTATCTGAAAGGAATTCTGTGGAACATTTCTCAAAACCTAGTGACTTACACATCTTTATGTCACTAAGGTTAGAGTGTTCATTCATTCAACCTCATCCTTTAAGATGAATGAATCCTTATCTTGGGCCTCCTTTTTAGGAGTAAGCCCCAGTCCATGTTCTCTTAAATTTGGGCATCTTCCTTAGCAATATGCCCCTTGTTATCATTAATTTGGGAATCCTCCTTAGGAATAAGCCCCAAGTTCTCATTAGTTTGGGCATCCTCCTTAGGAATAAGCCCCAAGTCCCCAAATCTGGGCATCCTCTTTAAGAGTAATCCCCATTATCAATGTTCCCAAAATTTGTGCATCCTCCTCAGGAGTAATCCCCAACCTTAATTCCCTTGACCTGGGTTTCCTTTTCAGGAGTAAGCCCCAGTCTCAAAATCTACAAATGTGGGCATCCTCCTTAAGAGTAAGCTGCAAGTCTCTTAAATTATAAAATTCATTTAACCTGGGACTCCTCTTTAGGAGTAAGCCCCAGTCTTCAAATACATTTAACCTGGGCCTCATCCTAAGGAGTGATCCCTAGTCTTAATTTCTCCTAACCAGTCTTATTCTACTTTTTGATCTGGGATTCCTTCTCAGGAGTAAAACCCAATCATACGTACCCTCTTAATTTGGGCATCTTCCTCAGGATTAAGCACCATGTTAGAGTATCCAAATCTCTATAATGCACGTATACCTTTATGGACCCTGTTCCTAGACTTCTTCATTGAAATAAGTCCCAATCCTTATCTATTTGGGAAGTCATACATACATAATCCCCACATCATATTCTATGATTGAATCTTTCATGGAACAGTTGTTTGGTTTCCCCAATACCTCTTGTTCATCACACCGAGCATGACTCACATGAGCTTAGAGTGTAAAAGTAATTATGACATCTTTCTTTGAGCCATAAATCATATATAAACGTCATACTCCCTTACTCAAACCACGTGGGTTATGATCCCCTTTCTAAATAAAGGATACGTAGGTAGCCCATCTGCGAGTACGATCCCAAGTCTGAAATAATATATGTCCTTCTGGATGACAATAAACTTCAGGTGCCCAACTGAGTGGCTTTAAAACTAGTATGGTCAATATAATGACCAAAAGACTTTTATATAATGTATTAAAGGAAACCATTGAATAAGAATCTCTAACAAATGCAGATGATTCTCTATCAATGAAGAACCTCGAATAAATATAAAATATTCTCTAAATTTCTTACATATCAATCATTGATTGTTAGATCTGAAGGAAATATCATTTTATACATGGTAATTTAATAGGGATTCATGAACATAACTTAAATCTATAAAGAGGGTCCCAGAGTAGACAATAATTCCACTCAAAAGGTGTGATGAGTCTGACCTCCCTTCCTCTCGACCATTGCAAATTCTAAAGTATCATCGGTCCATAAATAATGAGCACCTACCTTTGGAAAGTAGGTCCAAATGAATATAGAATCATCTGATGTTTCCGGTTCTACGAAAAAAACCCATTAGAAACTGCTTGGATTGTTTGATCCTTAAATCAACAAGGTCATTCCCAATTCTAGAGGAAAAAACAATATCTATACCAATATCAAATAGATCTATTACAATATTTTTTCAACATCACCTATATCTCCATTCATTAATCACAGAAAACCAATACTACAACAATATCATATCTCCATACCAAAAAAAATCATAGTAATAAGAAACAGATAAACACATAAAAATAAACATTTAACAATAAAATAACCAACCTAATCTATTCTATTTAATTTACACATCCATATTCATTGAATACATTGTGCATAAACAAGAACATTGCTAATTCCAGATTTCTTTTTCATCCATTTTGTTTCCATATTTAAGGTGGATAACCAACCATGATGGTGATATTGGATATCAAAAAATATAATATATGATGTTATAATAACAGAAATCAATTAATGAAGAATAAAAATAGGAAATGTCATGGAATCATATAAAACAAATGGTGATCACATATTCCACTTCATTTTCATCAATTTGGTCTATTATCTTTCTAAGGTTAATTATAAATATTTTACCAGTGAATACATATACATGATAATTAAATATTTACATGTAATAAAAGTGAATAGAGTTCATGAATCCCCTATTGCAACTAATGTTTCAACAACCAATGTACAAGAATGATGACAAAACATTAATCAAGCTTCACCAAATTTACTATGATCCCCAAAAAAACCTATGCATGACCATTATTCATCAAAACTATTACTTCCCATAGTTTTATAAATGGAAATTTCATTTTTATAATTATTTTATAGGGTATAAACACATATAGAACAAAATAAAAGATTTATAAATTATGAATGAAGGAAATAAGATGTGTTTCTAAAAGATAAGAAACCTGTACCAATGAAATAGTAATTTGAAATTTGGAATTATAATGTGACCCTTATGAATAGTAAACTATTCAATTGATTAGTATCCTCACCAATAAATGTATAAATTAAATTTATCCATCTTATATGTGGTAATATGATTTTTTAAAATCATAGTATAAGTAAATAAATATTTTAAAAACTATTAATTATGTGTTGGTTTTTTTACGTCATAAATATTTAATTTCATTTAATAATTTAATAGAAATATTATTTTTATAAAATTTATTCATAAATTAATATTTATAGTTCCTATGATTATGTGATAATTTTATTAGACCAAAGTGAAATTTTCAAAGTGTTATAAATGTAGTTATAGTTTTAAAATATGTATTTTTAAAGTAAATGATTAATTTAATTAAAAATTGTATTTACCTTATTTACATACTTATTTCTATATAATATAGTTAATTTTTGAATTCTAGCCATCAGAAAATCATTAGGGTGAATTTTCTGTAGTATTAAGAAATACATGAATTTTTTGTGAATAGTAAAATATGGAAATTTACAATGTCTACTAAATACTTGAATTATGGAGCCATATATTATGTAGTAATGATGTGAGACCATTATATTGAACTCAAAATCTTAATTTACTATATTTTATATCAATAATCATCACTAATTCTTTTCTTGAGAAAAATAAAAAACTAATGAATTAAATAATGAGAAAATACCCCCTCCTCCACTATAATTACCAACCATCACCAACTCTTCTCCTCATGACTATAATGCCTTGAGCCTTGTAAAACTTTTACCCACTACTCCTCCCAGGCATCTTCCCCGCATCCATGAGCTATGGGTCTTAAAAAATAACAAAAAATAATTCCCTAAGGAGGTTCTCAAGAAGAAGGAAGCAAATGGTAAAACCCTCTTCTATTTTATTTCAATTTATTTTTCATGTTCCTTTACTTTATTCTCTTCTCATAATTTAACCTTTTAAAAGTGTCAAGAAAAATTCATTATCCCATATATAATATAATCTTATCATGTTTATGGAATAATTATTCATCAAATATCTTCTCATAACTCTTTTATCTTAAGAATGAAAACATCGTCCCTGAGATGTCGATCTATCACCTTCATAGACTACATGATTTCATCTGTGAATTCCACCAACAAGGATTGTCAAGAAACTATTTTTAGGGTTGATCTAGATAATAATATATGTATTATATTTTAGTTACTATTCTTCAATCATTTTTGTACACATGATATGAATTTATAAAACAAAATGAATTTGTTTTGATAAAAAAACACTAAATTAATCTAAACGATTATAATTAATGATTGATATAATGAATCATACAAAATTTGGAAAACAATGGTATATAAATATTATTTATGTTAATTAATATCATATAATTTTTGTTCTAGAAAACTATCCTCATTCGACATGATTTTTCATATACATTTACAAGTAAACAGATCATGAAAACAGATGAAATTAGTGCTCGCATATGATGAAACTGAATATCCTAACCCATCAAAAGGCCATAAATTAAATTAATAACGTAATTATAAATTAAATAAATTTATAAATATTTATCCACTAAGTCATTAATTAATATAATGTGATTATTTAGGTCATTAAGACCAAGTGTTGAAAAGTTTTACACATAAGTTAAGGGATTCTACCTGAACCTCCTTTATTCTTTTGGGTTACTCTTTCTCTCTTTAACCATCTGCAATTATATTATATTTTTATGTAAATATTAATACTTATGTATCTATGTTCCAAAATCATGTATCAAGATCAATTCACCCTTATTTGTGTGTATATACATTTTTTAAATGGTTCCCTATTCAATTCTTCCTGATAAACGATCCTGATTTAAGGGATCTTCCTATATTTTTACCAAACTTCATTTTCACTCGGTTATCTGTTTAAAGCCACCGGTTTTTTATAAAACCACTAATTTTATAATTAATTATTTCTTGGTTCACTTCTAGTTTTATATAAAATTTTATTCCCGTTTTTTTTTAAATAATCATTAATATTTCTCTTAAACTGCACTAATTGTTTTTTGTTCTAAAGTTTCTTAAATACTATTTTTACATGTTTTCACATAAGTTTGACATCCATTATCATGATCTATATTAATTTCCATTTATATTTGGAAACCATTATTTCATGGACTAATTTATGATATTCTCTTTTGGAATTCCTTGTGAAATGATAATAATACCCATTCCCTTTCATGGGCAACCCTTATGTTATGTTTGATTACATATGTATGATTATTCTTTTGGAAAAAATATTCAAGAACATGTTATGGTGGGAGTGACTAGATAATTCTATAATGTATTGGGTAAAGTATTGTCTCATGAGACATTATGTACCATAGTCTTGGTGGTACCCTTAAGTCATGGTCCTCAATGGGAAATGAACATTGAGTCGTACTCTTTTATGTGAAATGGGCCTCAACTCCTACTAAATTCATGTTTTATGTTTCCTTGAAATTACTATTAATTCATGATTATATGACCCCATTTTATTATTCCTTATATTTAATCATGTTACATGCCTTTATATATCATTATGTTATGTCTTTCAACAAATGTGATCAGTTTTATTTTAATTTTTATTCCCTTACTGGGATTTTTAGTTCATCCGTTTGTTAATGTTATCCATAGTATATCCTATATAGATGAAAGGGATCCAATAAATTTAGGATCTCATAATGGATTACAAATAATGAAATGTTTTTTAAGTCCCATCATTTCAGTTTTGTATACCTAGTCATCAAGACAAAAGAATTTAAGATCCTTGCCTTATAATTTGATGTATTATTTTTCTTAGAATCATGTAGTGATATGCGTAAAAGTATATGGTTTCTATAATTAGTATCAAATGGAAAGATTCTTTTATTTTTGTAGAATATGAAAATATCACTTTAGTATGAACCTTAGGGATAACACTAAGACTAAGATAACATATCTAAATTTTGTTAAGTAAAGTGTAAGATCTTTATAAAGAAATTACATCCCTATCTAGATTCTACATGAAGACATGGTTCTGGAAAAGATGTACCATGGAGTAAAAACTTCAATATAGTGTTTCAGGCCTGGCTCGGTGTAACCTTGTACATGAAAACAAGCCTTAATGTGCACCGGTTTTGAAAATAATGGGGGATATGCTTTAGTAAATTCATAAGTTCATTACAATCCATTATTAAGGGAACAAAGAAAATTCCCATAAGAATATTTGTTAAAAACCAGATCATGGATAACCTATATTGAAACCTATGGAATCCCAAATTATGATATACTTTTCCATTAATACTTTTTCCTTTTATGTTTAATGTTTTCATTTTATGCATATTAGATAACTATGCCAGCCCCCAAAATAATCTTTATTTTTCATAGTTAATGGAAAGAAATAGAATAACATGTGCAAAAAATTAATGTGATAGGAAATGTGATTATTTCACGAATGATATGAAAAATATGATGGAAATTGGTTCTCAAAACATTATAACAGTACTTTCACAAATGGATAAGGTTATAAATAATTACATGAATCACCTAGAACACCCTCCTTATCCACGGAACAAGAAAGCTATCATCTAATCCTTCCTATGTCCAATGCCTCCCATCTTTAGTGGATCTTTATATCCCCTCTATGTGGAATAGTGTATTAACTCTATTGAAAAGATATTATCTATCCTTTAGTTCTCATAACCGTAGAAAGTTGTGTCGGTGGTCTATAGTTTTTTTAGGGATGATGATCAGTACTGGAATGAGATAAAAAATACAAAGTCCATGAATGAAATTGATTCCGTTGATTGGGAGGAATTCATGATTTTTTTAATTAATATTTTCCCTGAACCCTACATCTCATTATGTAAAGAGAGTTCCTTAGACTTATTCAGAAGGAAGATGAGTCTATCAGGGCGTATGAAGTAAACTTTACCAGGATTTCAAGATATGCATCTTGATTTTTCATGAACACTGACATCATGGAGTGTCGCTTATTTAGTGTACTAAATCCGAGTATATGAAAAGAATTGGCTATTCTAGGCTTCGATAGTTGTAATGATATTTTCCATTTGTCCCATCAAGGATGAAATGGAGTTTGGAGAATCTCAATGTTCTCATGGGCCCGGTGAAAAAAAAGAAGAAAATAGAGTCCAATATGGGTGGATCAGAAAATAAATCTCAAGTAGGTATGAAGACCAAAAAACCCATGTGTCAAAATTGTAGGAAGAACCGTCATGGAAAATGTCTAAAGGGAACTAAGAAATGAATCAAATATTGAGGAATGGGGCATCGGTCTAAGAACTACCAAAGGGATTTGAAGAATTACACTAATGTGGAAGAAGAAAGGAATGTTCATATAAAAACATAGCCAGTACTATAGTATTTCGACTTAAAGGAACATGGGAATTATGAAATCCAACTCCCAAAGCCCATATTTTTTGAAGGCAATCAAAAACAACCTCTAAGGAAACAAGTAAGGTCTTATGCAATCGCTAATTCTTATGTGGATCCGAATGGAGATGTGGTAACATGTACACAAGAAATTCATTCATGAATAACAAACATACTATTTGATTCTAGTTATATGCATTCTTTCATATATTTCATGTTTAGTATAATTATTAAAACACTACCCAAAAATTTAGAGAATAAGTTCTCTGTGATAATAGAAAATGGGGTAATTATTGAATCCAATGTACATAACTCCTCCCTAGTTAATGATGGTAGACTCAAACTCTAAGAAAATATTGTCATACATCCATTAGTGGAGTTTGATACTAATTTTGGCATGGATTGACTATATTTATACAATGAATACATCAACTATTGGGAAAGGGAGATCACCTTTGACATCCTAAAGCATCATACAATTCATTACAAGTATAAGGGGTAAGATGAATATCCTTCATAATTATCATCATATGTGTGTATATTACTACCCTATGAGAAAGAATATCCCATTAAAATGACTTAGAAAAAGAATATTATCATTCTCAAATACTTAATGATCATGTGGGATTACACTGATGTATTCCCTAATGAATTTCCTGGTCTTCCACCTAGTCAAGAGTTTGATTTCCCAATTGAACATATTTCAAGATCTCTACTCATATCAAGGACACCTTACAGAGTATCCACCGTTGGTCTTGAATAACTTAAGAATAAATTATAGGAGAATTTGAATAAGTGGTTTATATTCCTTGGTGCTTCACCATGGGACGTGCGAGTCCTCTTCATCATGTGAAAGGATGTATCAATTAACATATTCCTCTATTATCATGAACTCAATAAAATCATGATAAATAACAAGAATCCCCTACCCTGGATAGATGGATGTTTCAATCAGCTATGTGAGGCCAATTATTTCCTTATGGTGGAACTTCATTCATGATATCACTAAATAAAGGTAAAGATGGATGATATTACCAAGACTTCCTTGATAATTAGGTATAGAAACTATGTGTTAACAGTGATTCTCTTTTGACTCACTAATGCTCCAGAAATTTTCATGGATTTAGTGAATAGAGTCTTCAGAGATTATCTTGAAAAATTTGTGGTACTATTTATCGATGATATTTTGATATACTAGAAGAGAAAGGAAGGACATAAAGATAATTTTAATACTATGTTGAAGACTTTTCATAGGGAGAAAGTATATTAAATTTGTAATACATGTGGATGGAGGAAGTATCATTATTAGGGTATGTTATCTCTAGAAATGTAATAACTATGGACCCCTCCAACACAATGGCAAATGAAGAGTGGCCGAGGACAACATCTATAATAAAGATTTGTAGCATTCCTGGTCTAGTCGGATATTATATATGGTATGTGGGGGAACATATCATGATTATAATAAACAATAACCTAGATGACACAGAAGGGAGTGATGTTTTTCTAGACTCAAGAATGTGAGGAATCATTTAACAATCTCAAAATGATGCTTTTTACTATGCTAGTACTAAAACCCCCAGAAACTGGAGAATTATATGTGGTATACATCGATGATTCAAATATAATATTAGGCAGTGTATTGATGCAAAATGATAAAAATATAGCGTACATCAAAAGGAAATTGAAAATTCATGAGATAAACTATTCTATGCTTGATCTAGAGTTGGACGCTATGATGTTTTTGTTAAAAATATAGAAACATTATCACTATATGGAGAAGTCTGAGATATATAAAAATCACTGGAGGCTAAAATATATATTGAAAAATAAGGAACATAATATATTCCAATGAAGATGGTTGGAGCTCATCCAGGATTATGATTTCTCAATCCACTACCATCTTGGATTGGAAAATAAGGTGGAAAATGATCTAAGTTGAATATATCTTGCATATTTATCAATGATGATAATTTATTAGGATCTAATATTATTATACATACAATGGATCGACATAGAAATCATTAAGGGGTTCTTTATCAATCATTTCTCAAATGATTTCTCAACTGTCCCTTATGGAGAAAACAAAGGACAATCAAATATATGATGTGGAAATTTAGAAAAGGGTGGATGTTATCTGAAATGGGTAATCATTAGAGTTCAATATAGGTGATTATGAAATCATAATATTTGGGAAACAACTTTGTGTATCAACCATTACAAGGATAACTAAAGATATTTTGAGTGACCTGCATAGCTCAACCTTCTCTATTCACCCAGGGAGCACAAAGATGTGTCATGATCTCCCAAAAAAAATCGGTGGGACAATATAAAAAAACATATCACTGAATATACATCAATGTTATTGTAATGTTAGTAAGTGAAGAATAATAGGAAAAATTATAAAGGGATGATGCAATCGTTACACCTACTAACATGAAAATGGGAAATATCACCATGGACATTATCACTAGTCTTCGAAGACATCTATAGGAATCATAGAAATTTGGGTTATTATGGATTATATAATAAAGGAAACTCAAATTAACATAATTAGAGATTACTTATCACTGATCAACTAGAACATATACACATCAATGATGTGGGAAAGCTGCATGGAGTACCACTATCTACTATATCTCACTAAGATCTGAGATTTATCTCCATGTTCTGGAAAAGTATACAACATTCTCTAAGCAATGAACTGAAATTTAGTATGGCCTATAGTCTTCAAAATGATGTCTAATCTGATTGGACTACTCATAAACTTGAATACATGATCAGAGAATGTTCTACGGACTTTGAAGGAAGATGGCTAAAACATCTTATTCTCGGTGATTTCTCTTACAAGAATAGTTTCCACTAGAGCATCCAAATGAATCCATATGAAGACCTTTCTCAGAAAAGGATCAGAAAACTGACATGTTGGGATGATGTCAGTGAATGTAAGATGATAGGAAATTAAATGGTTAATGAAATGGTGGATAAGGTGAAAATCATTCAACATCACATCAAGGAAACCCAAAGTTGAAAAAGAGCTATGTAGAAAATCATTAACAAGACCTAAAGTTTATGGTTGGAGAAATGGTATTCCTCTCTATATATCCATGGAAGTGGGTCATGAGATTATTTAAGAAAGGGAGGTTATGACCTAGGTACATCAGCTTCTTCAAGATCCCTTATCATGTCGAAACTGTGGCCTATCGACGATCACTTCCAAAAAACAGGTCTCAAGTACACGGTGTATTCCACGTATCCCTCCGGAGAAGGTACATTCAAAATACTTCACATGTACTTATTTCATATGTAGTAATGTTGGAGAATAATATTTCTAACAAAGAGTATCCAATGAAGATCTTAGATCATAGAGATAAATTCCTATCCAACAGGACTACTCACCAGGTCAATGTACTATGGAGGAACCATAAGTATGAAGAGGAAACATGGGAACCAAAGAAAGTGATAAAAGATAAGTACCCATACATGTTTTCCCCTATGTATGAAAAATTTAATTTCAAGGGTGAAATTTTATAAGCGGGAAAAATGTTATGACCCAAATTTTTATCAATGTAAATTCCCTTCCTATAATTATTTCATATGGTATAAACACATAGAGAAGATAATACAGGATTTATAATTCATCAATTAATAAAATAATAAGCATTTATGTAAGTTAAGAAACATATTACAATGAAATATTAATTTTACCATTAGAATAATAATGTGACCCTTATGAATAATAAAATGGTCATTTGAATAGTAACTTCACCAATGAAAGTATAAATAAAAATTATTCACCATATAAGTGTAAATATGATATAATAATATTACATTATTAGTAAATAAATATTTTAGAAATTATTGATTTAGTGTTGGTATTTTTATAATTCATAAATATTTTTTTAAAATTTTATTATTTAAAATAAAATTTATTTTTATAAAATCTATTCATAAATTAAATTTTATATGTCTTATTATTATGAGATATTTTTTTGACACCATAGTTCATTTTTTTTATTTCTTATAAAAGTAGTTATTGTTTTAAAATATGCATATTTCGTGTAAATTCTGATTTTAATTAAAAATTATATTGTTCACATTTAGAATTTATTTTCATAAAATGCCGTTCATTTTTGAATTCTACACATGGATAAATGGTTAGGGGGAATTTTTGGTATTTGATAGAAATACTTGAATTTTTGTTCAATAGTAAAGTATGCTAATTTATGATCAATGCTAAATACATGAATTATGGATTCATATGTGATGTAGTGCTTATGTAAGTGAACTATCTCGAAATCAAATTATCATTTCATTTTCTTTGGTCTCAAAATTCAATATTATTTCTTATATTGGAATAAATAATAAACTAATGAATTAAATAACGAGATAAATCACCCTCCTCCACAGAAAATACCACCCCTCACCACTACTTCTCCTCTCACCTCTCAAGCCTTATTTTTTTTCCAAATTCTTATCACTAATATTCAAAAGCATTTTCACCATTTCCAGGATTTTTTGGTCTTACCAAAAGACCAAAACTAATCCCCTAAGGAGGTTTTCAAGAAGAATTAATGAAGAGGTAATACCATCTTCCAGTTTCTTTCAATTTTGTTTTAATGTTACTTTATTTTCGTATCATCCCCTCACATCCCCATATACATGTGGAATGAAAACATGAATATCTCATATCTCATATATACTAGAATGTTATCATTTTGATGGAATAATTCATTATCGTATCTCTTCTCCTCTCTCTTTTATTTTACGAATGAAAACATCTCTTGTGAGGCTTCAAGCTATCACCTTCATGGACGAAATGCATTCTTCATTCAATTAAACCTTCAAGGATGGTCCTAATTTTTTTTAATAAATTTATTATATATTATGAATTGTTATGGAATCATTTTTTACACGTGATTTTAATTTATAAAATAAAATGAGTTCTTTGTGTTCAAAAAATTCCAAATTAACCTCAATGATTATCATTAATGATTTCTATAATAAATTATCCTCAATTTTGGAAACAAAAAGGTATTTAAATATTATTTATGGTCATTAATAACATATAATTTATGTTATGGATATCTATCATCATTTGACATGATATTCTATACACATATACAAGTAAAAAAATCATGAAAACCAGTAAAATCAACAATCCCAAATGAAGAAATTGCATCTAGTAACCCATAAAAGTCCAAAAATTAACATAATAAAGATATTATAAATCTAATAAATATATAAATGGTTATTTAATTATTAATTAATGAATATAGTTTTATTATTCCGACCTTAAAACAAAGTAAATTTTTTTTTCATAAATACGGTACGTGATTCTACACGAACCTCTATTATTCCTCCAAGTTACTCTTTCTCTCTATTGCCAAATGAAATTAAATTTTATTTTTATTTAAATATTCTAAATTATGTGTATATATTCTAAAATAAGGTATCAAGATCCATTCAACCTTATTTTTTTGGGGATATGCATGTTTTTAAAAGTTTCCATACTCAATTCTTCCAGACATGCAAGCCTGATTTAATGGAGCTTTCTGAATTCATACCTAATTTCATGTGAAAAATATAATAAATTTTAAGCCACCATTATTTTTCTAAAATGTCTAATTTTATTAAGAAAACATTATAGGTTCACATGTTGTATTATATAAATGATTATTCCTTTTTTTTTCTTTAAATGATCTTTTATATTTTTCTTAAACTGAACTATTTTTAGTTGTAATGTTTCATAAATACTATTTTTTCAAGCTTTAAATTATGTTTGAAATACCTTTGTTAGAAACAGAAAATGTGTCACCAAAATTATCCAAATTCTTCCATACATGATCCAAGAACATAGGACATGTCTCAATATTCGATTTGGTAGGTTGTAGGGCTCAAAGGAGTTACGGATTAAGAGTTATGGACTATTGAAGTTGGGCTAAGATACTGGTTCACGAAGCCCATTCGCGAAGCCCCCTCCGCGATCGTGGACCCCACCGTGAAGCAAAAAGGTGGGAAGGTCTGATAACCCCTTGGACCTTTGTGACCCACCGCAAAGACCCACCGTGAAGGAAAGAGGTTAGATAGCTCTACGATCCGCTTTGACATTTGTGACCCGCCGCAATGACCCACCGTGAAGTAAGGAGGTGGGACAGCTCTGCAAGCCCATTTGACTTTCGAAACCCACCACGAAGCAAGGAGGCGGGACGGCTCTGCGAATCCATTTGACATTTGCGAACCCACCATGGAGCAAGCACCTTCGTCACACCGAGCGAGCTCCACTTCGCGATGCCCCTAGCCTATAAATACCCAGCTCACCCCCCTTCACAAGATGGTCACTCCATCCCTTGGGCAGCGGATCTCCCAGTTTGTAGAGCTCCACATTACTTCATGAAGTGGCTCTACAAGGCCATTCCCTGCGAGGAGATTCCTACGCGATGGTCCTCCTCGGGTCCATGCTCTGTGAGCAGTTTCCTTCTTGTTGCTTCTCCGTGAGTCCATGGTCCGCGAGAACCCATTTTCCATGAGACCCTTTGCTCCACATAGCCACTTCATGAAGAAATATCCTTTGCGAGGATCTTACCTTCTCACCCACTGGTTCATAGCACCGCTGTTGCGCCCCCACACCCCTGATCGGTGTCAGTGCCGGGCTGTGGTCCCGAGCCTTTAGGCCGCTCCCATTGTTTCCGTCACTCACCCCCATAAAAAATAGAGAGTCACACAATAAACTTTTCGTGTTGAGTCGTCAGCATTTTCAATTTCACCCTTATGCATTGCCGCCATCCACCTATGGGATACCATGATTTTAAATACTCCTCCACACACAATAAAACACCTTCAGTCGACATATTCTACTTGGTTAGTTTATCGTGTCACGATTTGAGATTCTTCCCATCAATTCGCTGAGTACCTTGATTCGAACCATTCCTCAAGCAACTCTTCCAAACCCTATCACATAGCTCTTATGCCAAGTTGAACTAGAAGGGGCCACCCATGCGTGAGAACCAACACCAACCATTTCTAGGTGCCTTATGCCTAATAGTCCTATCTATATGACTTTAAACTGTAGTGAACACTATACGAAAAATATAGGACACCTCTTACCCTATATAAGGGATTCCTTGTGCGCCAAGCATAAGATTCCAACAGTCCTCTCTACATGACTATAAACTGTAGTATTCCTTATGTTCCAAATATATGATACCACTTTCTCTAAAAAAGAGATGCCTTATGCTCCAAGAATAACATCCCAATACTTTTATCTACATGAATATAAACTGTAGTACTCCTAATCTGACAAATAATAGGATGCCTCTTACTCCAAACAAGGGATGCCTTATGCTCCAAACATGAGATGCCAATAGTACTCTCTATAAGACTATAAACTATAGTACACCATATGTGCCAAACATAGGACACCTCTTTCTCCAAACAAGTGATGCTTTATGCTCTAAGCATAAGATTCCTAATGCCATGATCGTAGTGTCCTAATTTCAAGAGCATTGGAATAGGTTCAAACATTCCATCTCTCCACCTCATGCTTTCCATGTCCTTCATTCATATCATCATCCACTTCCATGTCTGAAGGGACCCCCTAATGGCTTGGTCCCATGCCACATCGGCACACCTACCATCCTGGGCCAGCTCCCTGTAAGACTTTGGACACTTCAAGTCAGGTCATGTGTTTTGAACATGGTTAGCAGTCGACCCTCATTTGTTTGTCCCGATTTCAGGATAACACGATATTCATTCTATGTTCCAAACATGCTCAATAGTTATCCCCCATCACCATGCCACATTCATTGCGTTCTGAATATTGGTCATGTAATTATCACTTTTCATCTCTCTTTTTTCAGACTGATTCCAATTCCCCTTGGTGTTATCCCACTGGTGCACTTGAGCATATGTGTTGGCCCCAATTATATTCCTCAACCCACCGGTGGGTTGGGATGCCCCCATGGACAGACCTGAGGAAGATATTGCAGGAATATTCCTTGTATAAGCCCCATCCACTATTGACACTCCATGGCGGCACATGAGAAGACGCCTTGCATAAGACCCATTCACTATTTCCGCTCTATGGTGGCACATGGGGAGCTTCCTTGAATAATCCCCATCCACTATTGTTGCTCCATGGCGGCACCCGGACAGCTTCCTTGCGTAAGCCCCATCCACCATTACTGCTCCATAGGGGCCCCTAGGGAGATTCCTTGCATAATCCCCATCAACCATTGATTCTCCATAGAGGCACCCTGGCATCATCCTAGCGTAATCCCCATCCACCATTGTCGCTCCATAGTGGACTCGGGTAGCAACCTTGTGTAATCCTCATCCACCATTGCCGCTACATAGTGTCTCCTGGGTAGCTTCTCTGCATAATCCCCATCCACGATTTCTGCTCCATAAGGGCACCAGAGGATCTTTCTTGCATAAGCCCCATCCACCATTGTCGCTCCATTGTGGCACCTGGGCATCTTCCTTGCCTAAGTCCCATCCACCATTGTCGCTCCATAGCATCGCCCGAGAAACTTCCTTGCATAATCCCCACTAACTATTTCTGCTCTATAGCGGTACCCATAAAACATCCTTGTGTACGAACCATCCACCACTGCCACTCCATGGAAGCACCCGGGCCTCCAACATGGATTATGTCCCAGCCTCTTCGGGCTGCCAACCACTTATAAACCCCTGTTTCCTCTTGGGGATGTGATCACATGTAATCCCCACTCCACTTCCCATGGACGCACCATTCAAGAAATGATCATCATGTCTTTGATATCTATTGTTTCTCATATCGAGCAAGACTGACATGGTCTTAGAGCAAGAAATGGCCATGAAATCCTCTTTGGGCAGCCTAGTGTGTAAGCCCCAAATGCCACATGAACTATAAGGACTTTGATACTTTCCAAGGAAGGGTACGTAGGAAGCCTCCATGAGGTTCAAGCACACCACCCATTGGTTTCTACGACCTTCTACACATCGGTTCACCAACACATTGGGCATCCTAGAGTGTAATCCCCACTCACATAACCCGAACTACGAGGTCTTTGATCCTTACTAAGTCATGGTATGTAGGACACCTCCCTTAGGTTCAAGGCCAACAACCATTGGTCCCAACCATCCTTCACGTCGGTTTCCACACCCTTAGAACTATGTGGTCTTTGATCATTGCCATGGTAGGGTATGTAGGAAGCCCCCATGAGGTTCAAGCACCACACCTGGTCAGTCCGACCATCTTCACGTCGGTTCACCAACACATCAGACAACTTAGAGTGTAAGATGGAATCCTACCTAAACTACATGGTCTTTGATCCTTTCCAAGGCATGGTATGTAGGAAGCCTCCCTGAGGTTCAAGCCCAACACCTGATTGTTCCGACCATCTTCATGTCAGTTCACCAACACCTCAGGCATCCTAGTGTGTAATCTCCAATCCTACATGAACTATGTGGTCTTTGAACCATGCCAAGGAATGGTACGTAGGAAGTCTCCCTGAGGTTCAAGCCCAACATCATGTTGCTCTGACCCCCTTCACATCAGTTGACACCCGTCTTGCATGATATTAAACTATGGACCTCAATAAGCGGTAAGTCGTTGTTCTCCCATTAAGTGGTAAGTAGTTGTCAACCTCATTCGGTAGTAATCCGTTGAAGTCCCCAATCGATGGTAAACCATCATCAGAAAAACTGCGAGGACTTTGATTCCCTACCACGGGGATACATTGGATGTCTCTTTGAGGCTCAATACCAACACTGTCATCACCTTCATGATGATCCCATCTCATTCCCCCTCTACTCCATTCAACTCTCCATCATCCATCTTGATTCTCGCCTGGGCCGCCACATCCTAGTGGGATCATGCCACCCACCTCCTTGCTGGTCCCAGTAGTACTTGGGCTACAATTCACGTGTAATCCCCAGCATGTCTCTTGGTCATTTTCCTTTGTGTACACCATAATTCATCACCCCTTTGAACAACATGGGTTTTGATCCCTTTCTTCTTCACAGGTTACGTAGGAAACCTCCCTGTGGCTCAATCACAGTCAATGGTAAACCTTGGTGTTCCCTCATTCTCGGGTGCACACTCCATGATCCGCCCTCAGTGGTGTCCAGATCAGCCTTCACGGTGTGACATCTTCTCTTTATGGGACACACCATCTTTGGTCTGATTTTATTGAGTGTTATAATCTATCCACCCAGTAATCCTTCCAGGTGTTCCCTCTTAGAGATGTACCAATCTGATCCATTATATGGGACTTTCTAATAACCCTCATTCCATCTTTGCAAGACATTAAAATCACAGCCTACCTCATGATAAACATGAGATGCAAGAGGAAAGCCTCCGAAGACCTGCCTTTGGCGTAACCATCTCTGCTAGATGATAAACATGTGGTATACCCTATGTTAAACATGGGAAGTTTAAGAAGACCTTAGATACATGCCTATGTAATATAATTACCCACATTCGACGTGATATGCCTCGGGTTTGGCACCCTTGAGATTCCCTATTATGAGGAAGAATACAAATTCTCCAATGTCAACGCATCCAGAGATGCACCGACATGCATGATGTTGCCATCTACTTCGACCAACGGTTCAACATTTTCAAGACCTCGTGGAATGTCATAACGGAAGTTGTGTAATTAAATAGTGTTCACATAGATATGGAACCAGGAATGAGATTCACGAACCTTGACATAATCTTTAAGGGAGACCCAAATTAGGTGACGAGTTCCGAGGAGGAATCCACGGAAGGATGAACCCACATCCCATCATCCTGTATCGATCAAAGAGAAAACATTCCTGAATAAGTAACAGATTCCACCAGCCTTTGGATATCGGGAATCTGGGGAAACAAGTGTGCATCCTCCATAGACAGATGCGCGTTCCATGACAAAAGTGTCGGAAACAACCTTATAATGATATATGAAACTTTTAACTTATGAATTTACAGGTATATTTTAATTGAATTTATAGTGGAATTGTACCATATATCTCTTTTAGGGATGTATTCTCCAGTGAAAAACCCTACTCCAGCGCGAAACCCTCCATTAGGCTTCCCTACACCAATGCCGAGATCCTTCGCAGATGTGGTTTACTGAAGATCTTCAGATTTTGGAGCGCATGATGTCGCAGAGCCTGGACTTCCTATTAACCCCCTACAATTTCATCACCATGGCCTGCTTGCAATTTCATTCTCTGCAAATGAGGTAAACCATCTTTCTTCTGACATTCGATTTGTGCTTGTTGGATGATTCCCATACCGCAGACTGTATGTTAAATACTTAAGAACTACTCTTGAATCCATTGGTTTTTCGGGTTTCCATCTCGGACTTTTGAATGCATCGAATGTTGTATTTCAATTTTCCTTCGAAGGTGATTTTTATATACTTTGGACACGGAGATCATGGCCTTTTGGAGGTTGTTCTATGCGTATACTCAAATGGACCCCCGAATTCAATCCCTTCTCTGAATCTCCCATAGTCCCGATCTAGGTTGGCTTACCTTGTCTACCACTTCACTTCTTCAAAAAAGAAGCCATGTTTCGGATATCTCAGCTTATTGGTTCTCCTCTAAGGATGGATTCAGTGACGACGCATCTTTCTAGACATTCAGTAGCCAGAATATGTCTTGAAATCGACGTCTCCTAGAGTCTTCCTACCCAAATTTGGATTCATAATGGTGAATCTGGTTTCTTCTAGGAAGTTGTTTATGAAAGGATACCTGATTACTTCCATGCTTGTCTTAGGCTCGGGCATGATCAGAAAGACAGCAACTCCATAAATGTGCGTTCTGAGCCTATGAAATTCTCTTGGATTATAAAAGGCATGCATTATCCTGCAAAGGATGCTTGAAATGCTTGTCAGGTTGAAAATGTTGGTCCTTTGGGTAATGCAGAGAAGGATTCTGATGTCAATAAGGATTTTTTGATACCTAATTCTCATTATTCTCATCAAGTTAGCCATCCTATAGATATGTCAGGATTTCTGGATTCTCTTCCGAATGCTACTGAGGCTCGAAATAGTCCTCCTCCTACCCTACTGAAAGAGCATGGGAATAAAATTTAATCATATGACCCAGAAGAAAAGGATCAAGGAGAACTCTCTGATGCGAGTGAATCTTTGCTTGCAGATGGTGCAAATCCTAGTCAGATTGAATAAAACATTCTCAAATCAAGCACTAAGAAATGGAAAAAACCAATGGTGGACACTGATGGCTTCATTACCCCACATCCTAAGAAAACTAAGAAGCGTCGAGGCTATTCAAATCTCGAAAGAACAATAGTTACACGATCTCTTGACGTCACTATGAAAGAGTATTCAATCCCAACAGTGGTTGATCATCCTATTTCAATCTCTGGTTCAGTTAATGAATTTGATTAAAGGAATACTTATCTGGTATATAGAGATTCCTACTCTAATGAGGAGGCAGTGGGAGATGCAGCTGAGGAATGGATGGATGATCAATATGCTATCACATTCCATAAATATCTAGATGGTCTCATTACTATTGAAAAATACCTTGAAATCAGAAAGCACATGTTTATTAGGATGCTGGATGAGTATAAAAAAATCATGATATTGACTTCAAGGCTATACCTTGGGAGTGAATTCCTCTCTTTAAATCCTGTCTTGTAGAATCTGTGTTGTTCATTCTTGATCAAGGCCAAGCCGGTGGTGTCTTTGTGATTTCTATAGTTGAGGATTCTTTTGGTACTGGACTGATGTTGTTGTTCATTATTACTGAGGTTGAATGGTTGAGAAGTGAGGTTCTTTAATCCTCCCCCTATCCTGCTGATAACATGCCAAAAGGTCTGGATTTGCTGAACCTTCAGCATGTTCATTCCTGGACACTGGTTGTTTTTGAATATTTTATTTATCTACTTCAAGTACTGGACTTAAGTACTCTAATTACATGGTTTGATCTCTATGCATTCTGTATATTTGACGGCTGTGGCAAGGTTTCTTTGGTAGCAAGATGGCCTCTTCCTTCTCTTTCCCTACACTCCGCATGGTTGCAGTTAACGCTGATTACATGGGAGGAAGGTTCAGACTGATTCCAATTGGACGGATCACTGCTTTTTTGGATGGACTGCACCGAAGGTCCAACTTTGAAACAAATTAATGGTGATTTTTCTGGGATGTCTTCAAGAACTGGCTTATTATTTGGATTGAATATTATTTTTAACCCCTTTAATTCCCTACTGGTGTATGTTCTTTACACGTCGAGATTGTACTTTCCTTTTTTCGACATTAATAAATTTTATATGCGACATGAATTGGGAAACCAATTCATGTCCCCAATTTTATTGAAAAAACATGTATATTTTTAATCGATTATTTCGTGGACACATTTATGATAAGATCATTGGGAATTCCTTGTTACAAGATTATGATACCCATTCCTTTTCATGGGTATCCCTTATGATATTTTTGGTTCCTTATGTATGATTATTCATATTGAAAACATATTTATGAACATGTTATGATTGGTGAACCCATATTGTGATCTAATTCCTTGGGTAAATATTATCCTTATGAGATGTTATGTGCAACAGTTTTGGTGGTAACCTAGACTCTTTCTCCTCTATGTGCTATAAGCTTTTAATTGTTCTCCTCTATGTGCAATGAGCCACAAATTCTAATAAAGTAATATATTAGGTTTCTAACACATTACTTAGAATCCATGATTATATGATACCATGGTATTATTTCTTATGTTTAATCATTTTCCATGAATTTATATATCATTATGTTATGTCTTCTAACCCATGTGCTAAGAAATAGTTTTATGTCTATTCCCTTACTATGATTTTCATCTCATCCCATTGTTAATGTTATCCCCATGTTATCCTATGATGATATAAAGGATCAATGGAAGTTAAAAGATCATAATGGATTATAAATAATGAAATTTTTTTATGTCTAATGTTTTTAGTTTTATGTACCTAGTCTTCCAGTGACTAGACATTATGATCCTTGGCTTGTAATTTTATGTTTAATTATTCCTAAAATCATGTAATGATATGGGTAAAAGGCATGGTTCTCTATAAAAACCATCACCAAAAACCAAATTACCAAATAAAAACCATTTCCATAGCCTCCTAAAGATTAAAAAACATTAAATATTGATGTATAATAGAACACGATTTCATTAATTGTCACATAATATTGATCACACCAGCCAGGGACCAAAAGAAATAATGTTTTCACTAAATATAACCAAAGTTGAGCCATAGAGAAGATAGGGTTCAAAAATATTATAGGAATTGAATATAATTTTTTATTCTTATAAAATTTATATAAAAAACTATAAAAAAGAACATCAAAATTTGACATGGGTTCAATGGTTTAAAGTGTCCCTATCTAAAAATCACAGGGTGATATACCAAAATATAAGAGGGTAAAAACCATTAAATTTGATATAAAAAGGGAAGGAAGTGAAAGATATGGGTAATAACCAATAAAATGATTTAATACACTATAATTATAGTCATAACCTCCCCTTCATCACTTAAACTCAATAAACCTCAAATATGATCAACGATATAGTGGATATCACCATAAACAATAGATCTGAGATAATATTAAACTTGAAGAACCTTGACAATATTGAAAATAAAATATCACATACCATGTTTCATTGAAACAACTTCAATAATCTATTCGTACCCCAATATTTTATAGATTAATATATAAAAAACAACAAATAACCTCACCCCACAAACACATTGATCAAAGTGAAACACATCAAACCATAAAAACTACTCTCCCCAACCAACCAATCACGGTGAAAATCAAATGATCATAGAACAATAAATGATTTTATCTAAAATTTTAGTTAAAAATTCACTCATACATTATATAGTGCCTCCAACTATCTTCAAAAACACCCTATACACCTTAAAATTCGGATGTAGGGGACTAGAAGAAATTTGGGACTCTATATTAGATACCTCTCAAATGATTCTTGTCCTTGAGAAAAAAATACAAGATGATAATATGGAAAATAAAAAACCCATAAAACCCTAAATTAAAAATCAAAAATCGAAAAAACTCCATTAGTAATGTAAAATAAATTAAATAGTTGGAAATATCTTCAATTATATCAGTATATAATCAATCATCTCAATTTTTTAGAAAAAAAATAAGAGGATCAAATTTTCTTTGGAAACTAAGAACACATCTGTGCAACAAACACCCACCTACACTCCTACAAGAAATTATAACTCTACAAGACATAAACCCAAGTAATGACACACTATAACAATACCTCACTAACACACTCAAACACCACTAATGTTCTAATGAACTAAAGAGACAACTTACTCCTATGGTTGAACCTGTGCACACCTCAATTAGAAGAAACCTTCTAGAACATATGATCACCAAGACTAAATATTGGATTCATCTTACTAATTAGAATAATATTTATAATGGAAAATAGAATCCTTTATACACTCATGGATTTACTGTACATTATTCATCATGCCTTAAACCAATTCCATTCTATGAATTGTTGACTTCTCAACATAAATTCAATATAATGAAGATATATAAGACCACCTATATAGTTTTTAGAATGGATACATACCAATATAAGAGGGATACATTTTCTTATAAGAAAGTTGAAGAACCATAAAATATTTCACCCATGAACCTAAAAAATCTCAAATATTTATGTGCATCATGAACTTTCACATATGGATCTTGAACATTGTCCGACCATGTAGCACCCCGACCCTAGCTACCTAGAGTCGGTGCATTATTGCGTAACATTGGCATGATCACAAAATATCAAGTCTCGAAAGACCGATTAGTTTAGTAGCCTTAGAAACACTATATACATTCATAAATGTTACATTACATAATATAGTAAAAAACTACAATAACAAAGTCTCCATAGTCCACACTCATATCCTCTTCTGACTATCCCTGCAGGTCATTCATAAAATACTTTTCACATCTTGGAAAATATTAAAACATTGAAAGGGGTGAGCTCAGATGCTCAGTAAGGATAACAATATTGCGGAAGCTTTCATAAATAAACATTAACATTTAAGGCAATGTATAACTAAAACAAAAGACTTTTTAAACATGAACTTCAGCATAATATGGAAAAAATAAAATTTAATAATGCCATTTACTTACTCACATGGATATTCTACTGGTATAATAATCACATGAAATATCAATAACCACATTCATAATGATGGAATTCATAACGCCATACTATCATAACGACGTATACAAGGCCTCGTTCCAAGACCACAAATAAGATTTTGTCAAGGCCTCGTGCCAAGACACTAGTTTGTCTCATGATACCTACTGATGCATCGAGGATCTATAGTGGGCTCCACCCGTCACTTATTAAGTCCAATGCATTCCTCATATGAATAGGTTTAAACATATCATAATCCATAACATAATCATATCACATAAAACATGCATAAAGGCAACATAACATTTCCACATTTCAATCACATGATATCAATACGACATATTGATATAATAAAAACATTATCAAAACCATTTTTAATACCAAAATAAAAGAAAATTAAAACTTGGTATATATTTTTCATTTTAAAAAAGTTATGGATTATAGAGGAAGCCGAAACTCAAATAACAGTCACGACAGCGGAGAAGTCATTGTCTCCGCATACATAAGAAAAAACATTCCTTTTGTCATTTAGTAAAAACGCTTCGTATAAAAATATTCCTTTTGAATAAACATAAAAGTCAAAGGGGTTTATACACCGTATAATGGAAAGTTCTGTATAAAACAAAATATGCCTCAATGAAAGGAGATTGATACGAAGTCTTTACAATGATCATTTTTTAAAATAAAATAGATCTATTATGTGTATTTACTATAAGTACACAAAAATAAAGTAAAATACAAGATAAGACATAATAATATCATGACATAATTTGAAATTAAGAGATTAACCCAAAGAATGAAAATTGGGTTAAGAAGTTCACTTACCTCGTGTCCGAATTCACTCGACCGTTCTTTGATATCCTGAATAATAAACAAGAGTTAATCTCTACCTTCTTAAGAACATTTTTCAAGTTCATTATTCCTTTTATATCACTTATTACCATGTCATGAACATTATGTAATTATTTAAGTTTATAACGAGCGTTTTGTCGATCTTAGGTATGTGAGTCAAAAATAAACTTCTTATAATTAAAAGTTGTTCGTGTGGTAAAACATCCATTATATACAAAATTATATTCATGATATAGATATCATATATCTCATATATATCTAGTATATACATGCATTTATAATATTCCATAACGTTTAGAGGTAAGAAATGAAATGCACCGTTCATGGAGACGGTAAGCCGTACATACGCATGAACTCTACTTTCATTTTTATTTCATAATTAATTAAATCATAATGATATAAAGGTATATTATAATTCCAGTATAATATCATATATAATATCATTTACTCCATCCTTTATACATCCCACATATGGCATTAATGATTCAAATCACTTTGAGGGGGCGATAGTTCGCACTTCCTAAAATAAAAATATCACGTTTACCCATAATGGAAAAAATAAAGGTATTCTATAAAGGAAAAATACAGGACCTTACGTAAAACATAAACATATTATATATCATATATAAATATAGTTACATCTTAATGGCCACCTTTTAAGGTGTTATATGAGTGTTGAACAATCATCATTTCCTGAGGCAGAAATTCGCCATCCACAGAAACAATATGTTCTTTAACCATTAGATGTAGGTGTGTGTAAGTGTAGCTCAAATACATGTTATAAAAACATCCTAGTATATTGATGATAATGGTGTTGTTACCAAATAAATTAATAAATATATTTTAGGGGGTTGGAGAAGCAAAATAAAACAAAATAACATAAGAGAAGACATTACCTTAAAATCAGGTAACTCTTTTGATTTGAGCCAAAGGCTTCCTTGGAAAGAATTATGCCCAAAGTGAGTCTTCTAGGAGTAAGGGAGGGATGTTGTGAGAGTATTTGGGTAGAGTTTGGCCGAGCCAAAAGGCTTTGAAGGTGTGAGTAAGGTGGTAGTGGTGGGGGCCTTTTATAAGAGGAGAGAAGGGGCACTCTTGGAAAGATTGAAATGTTACTTTATTATGAAATGATTTTTTTCGGATTCTAAAGGTCTCAAACTTATATATTTAGAGAATAATGTGATAAGGGTTCAAAATATACTCATCCAATAGGTTTTTGACATGTGTATGTTTTAGATTTTACATTATCTTTTCATTTTATTTAAATCGTTAATTAATGAGGTAATCGCTGCATCATCATGGTGTCAAAAATAATTTAATTTAGTTTATATCTAAAAATTATAAGAAAAATATCATGATGTAGGAAATATTTTTAGTTTTCTAATGAATATTTATATTCAAAAATATGACTTGTATAACCCCATTTAAATTTTTTTTAGTAAAACATCTCTTGTTTGTGACATTTTTATTTTAACATTAAATAAAAAGTTATTTATGTCATTTTCCTACCAAAGTGGCTCCATGGGATCCCCAAGTTGATCCATGGATTTTCTGGGTTTGCCATGACACATCCAATAGGGGTAGGACAAGTTTAAAGGTATTTTCATATTTTTATAATATCATTTTTACCTTAAATTTCACTAATTACCTTTAATCGCGATTAATTAAACTTAAAAGTTACTATTCACCAACAATTATTTTAATCCCATTGAACCACATTTTACTTTTTAATGACAACCATGTATGTCGGATTTTTAAAAATCAAATCACAGAAGTGGTAATGTTTCATTTAAACGAAAAATCAGTTTTTTAACTACCACTTAGTGGTGTCACTATTCATCAAAAATTGAAGTTTTTTAGAACAATGCCAAAATTTCACCCTAAGCTATAATTTATATTCTGAATTCAAAATTGATGTCTATTTTACAAAATTCAAAACATATAAGTTTCATTAATTAATTTTATAATTAATTCACGTTGTCACAACAAATAGCGTTTTTTTAAGAAACAATATATATCAAAAGATTGCCAATTGTTTATGTCCAATATCAAAGTGAAATTAATTCTAATGAAAACCATTGGATAAAATGGTAAAAATATATTCTAATTACACTTTAAAACCTCTCAATAGTATAATTTATCACTAATAATTATTTTGATTATAAAATTTGTTTTTAAGTATTTTTCACTATTCATAAAAAAATTGGAAGTTCTCAAAAAAATACCAAAAATTATTCATAGGCTAATTTCGATATTCCAAATCCAAAAATGAAGTCCATTTTGAAATATAAAATATATATAATTTCAAAAAGTGGGGATTACTATTCATAATGGCTATTTTGATTGGTCTATGTGTGTTAGAATCTCGAACTTGCGTACAATGCAAGCTATTGCATTATTGAAAGAGAAGCATATCGTGGAAGCTCGGGGTGTTACATTCTCCCCTACTTCAATAAATTGAGTCCTCGCAATTTGAAAATTTTCTTTGAAAATAAAATGTTGAAAATAGAAAATACCTTTGTGGAAAACCCACATCGGAAATAAGGTTAATAAAATTTATCCTTAATAAGAGGGAAAGGGAAATGAAAAATTCACCACCAAATTATGATCTTGATAAGGAGAGCATTGGTGGAAATTAGAGACATATAATTGGAGGAAAACCGTAAATATTTGTAGGGAGTGATTGAGGTCATCAATCACAAACAAGTGTCAAATTGAGGGCCAAAAATCTTTCAATCTATGTTGATTTAAAATATCATCAGTTCAAAAAGACATAAGGTATTAGGATAACACATTTTTTTGTTTTAATATCCCTTTAATAAAGTTTAAGAATTAATTTATTCATAGAATAAGATATAGGTATATATATATTTTTATGCTTGACAAGTAGAGTTTCAACCTTCAACTAATTTCTACCACAAACTCATCTTTCACTAAAAAAGATAATAGAACTCCAAAATAATATATTTATCCTAACTATACAAGGTTAAAAATATTAACACATACCATTTAGATTACGAAAACTATTTTGTAATAACCTGGGACTTCCTGTAGGATAGTGCTAGGTCATAAAGGCATGTCGCAATATGGTTGTGGGTTCGATTCCTGCAGCTTTGTCCGAAGCGACGGGTTATCGCCCAACCTGAAGGTTGTCCTTTTTCTAAAAATATTATAATATTCCAAAAATAATATTCAGAAATATTTTAACCTTAAACATTACTATCCAAGGTTCAACTTAATCCATTCCAACCTTTATAGTTATCCAAAATACTTCTGTCCAACTCACAGTCCAAATTTTATGAGGAAGGTAAACATAATGAAGATCCCCTTTTTTTCGTGTAACAACATGTGAACACCTTCATCATTTATTCTTTTAAAACACTGCAACATCCTGAATTACCATGATCCTTTATTCCTTATTGAATACTAGATATAATCCTTCTATCCAAAAATGTATACAAATCATTAATCAGTTTCAAGGAAGATAATAATATCCAATATAATTTATCCAAATCAATCATGTCTTATTCCAAAATCGCTATCTCGGTATCAGATCCATATTATGGTTTATCTTTCTCTCAACCATATATTTTCCAAAAAATTAACCTATTGTGGAGTCACTTTTATTGGTTCCACACAATCTCAAGTCCTTGATGAAATAGTACTGCAATACAATCCTTATATACTCCATAATTATTATAACCAGTACATCATTGATACAACACGCAAATTAAAAAATTCTTTAGTAACAAAATAAGAACTCTAATCATTCCTCATCATCTGTGGTAGTATCATAACATGATTATTATCCAATAACATTATTTGGGGCACTCTCTGATGATTTGGACATTGGTTTGCCTAGTGTCCCCACTCCTTGCAGATGAAGCATTGTACATTTGAAACCTTTTTCTTACCCTTACAGTCACGCACTTGGTGTCCTTTTTCTCCACACTTATAACAAACTACCATTCCCTTCAGGCAAGTTCCAAGGTGTTTCTTCCCACAGTTATCACATATTGGAAAATTCTTCTTTTCCCACGTCCCTTTTTCCATCATTCTCTCTTCCATCCTTTTCTTCTCTTTCTTCCCTTCAAATCCATAAGACTCAGAGAATAATTTACTTATCTTATTAACACCTGATACTATTTCTTCATATATTGAGAACACACGGGAGATGATTTCCCTTCTAAATGTTGGCTTAATACCACGAATGATATGATCCTTCTTACACTTTGGATCATACGTATTGTTGGTGTTCACATTACTTCCACTGGGAACTATTTATATACAACGGCATAAACTAGGTTAGTTTATGAATTTCAATGAATAATTCCAAACATGTAAAATACTTAATGTAAATTGAACGGTTTATGGATATAATCCAAAATCATAAAAAAAATGTTTTCTTTGAGAAGTATATACTCATAAACCCTTCATAATGGTTTGTAAGGAAAATGAGAATTATCCTAAGCATATCCCCCGGGAGTGTCATAACCAAGAGTGCAGCAAGGCCCGTTGTCGTGCACCAGTTCCCGTTCGAGTCTAGCTAAAAGCTGTGTTTTTAGGTTTTACCCCTAGGTACATCTGTTCCAGAGCCACCCCTACCTGCTCGTATCCAGACATGGATGTATTTCTCAGAAAACTCACAAATTCTCTATAATACCAAAATTATAGGATGTTATTCAATACTAATCCTCAAAGTCTATCTTTGGGCTATGTGCTCTAATCAGAGTTTATCTAAATCTAGCTTCCAAGGTTAGTACTAAACTGCCTCTGATACCAACTGTAGCGCCCTGACCCCAGCTACCCAGAGTCTGTGGATTATTGTGTAACATTGGCATGATCACAAAAGATCAGGTCTTAAAATAACGATTACTTTAGTAGCCTTGGAAACATTAGATACATTCATAAATGTTACATTACATCATATAGTGAAAAACTAAAATAAAAAGGTCTCCATAGTCCACACTCATATCCTCTTCTGACTATCCCTACAGGTCATTCATAAATACTTCTTCACATCTTGGAAAATATTAAAACACTGAAAGGGGTGAGCTCAGATGCTCAGTAAGGATATCAATTTTGCGGAAGCATTCGTAAATAAACATTAACATTTAAGGCAATGTATAACTAAAACAAAAACCTTTTTAAACTTGAACTTCAACATAATATGGAAAAAATATAATTTAATAATGCCATTTACTTACTCACATGGATATTTTACTAGTCAAATAATCACATGCAATATCAATAACCACATTCATAATGATGGAATGCATAATGCTAGACTATCATAACCACGTAGCCAAGGCCTCGTTCCAAGACCACAAATAAGATTTTGTCAAGGCCTCGTGCCAAGACACTAGTTTGTCTCAAGAGACCTACCGATGCATCGAGAAGCTATAGTGGGCTCCACCTGTCACTTATTAAGTCCAATGCATTCCTCATATGAATAGGTTTAAACATATCATAAACCATAACATAATTGTATCACATAAAACATGCATAAAGGCAACATAAGATTTCCACATTTCAATCACAAGATATCAATACGACACATTGATATAATAAAAACATTATCTAAACCATTTTTAATACCAAAATAAAAGAAAATTAAAACTTGGTATTTATTTTTCATTTAAAAAAAGTTATGGCTTATAGAGGAATCCGAAACTCAAATAATAGTCACAGTAGCAGAGAAGTCATTGTCGCCACATACGTAAGAAAAAACATTCTTTTTTTTCTTTTAGTAAAAACACTTCGTATAAAAAGATTCCTTTTGAATAAAAGTAAAAGTTAAAGGGGTTTATACAGCGTATAATGGAAAGTTCTGTATAAAACAAAATATTCCTCAATGAAAGGAGATTGATACGAAGTATTTACAATGATAATTTTTTTTTAAATAAAATAGATCTATTAATTGTATTTACTATAAGTACACATAATGAAAATAAAAATACAAGATAGGACATAATAATATCATGACATAATTTGAATGTAGGAGATTAACCCAAAGAACGAAAATTGGGTTAAGAAGTTCCCTTACCACGTGTCCGAATTCACTCGACCATTATTTGATCTCCTGAATAATAAACTAGAGTTAATCTCTAACTTCTTAAGAACCTTTTTCAAGTTCATTATTCCTTTTATATCACTTATTACCATGTCATGAACATTATGTAATTATTTATGTTTATAACGGTCGTTTTGTCGATCTTAGGTACTTGAGTCAAAAATAAACTTCTTATAATTACAAGTTGTTCATGTGGTGAAACATCCATTACATCTAGAATTATATTCATGATATAGATATCATATATCTCATTTATATCTAGTATATACATGCATTTATAATATTCTATAACGTTTAGAGGTAAGAAATGAAATGCACTGTTCATGGAGACGGTAATCCGTACATACGCATGAACGCTACTTTCATTTCTATTTCATATTTAATTAAATAATAATTATATAAAGGTATATTATAATTCCAGTATAATATCATATATAATATCATTTAATCCATCCTTTATACATCCCATCTATGGCATTAACGATTCAAATCACTTTGAGGGGTCGGTAGTCTGCACTTCCTAAAATGAAAATATCATGTATACCCATAATGGAAAAAATAAAGGTATGCCATAAATTAAAAATAAAGAACATTAAGTAAAACATAAACATATTATATATCATATATAAATATAGTTACATCTTAATGGCCACCTTTGAAGGTGTTATATGAGTGTTGAACAATCATCGTTTCGTGAGGCAGAAATTCGCCATCCATAGAAATAGTATGTTCTTTAACCATTAGATGTAGGTGTGTGTAAGTGTAGCTCAAATACTTGTTATAAAAAAATACTAGTATATTTATGATACTGTTTTTGTTACAAAATAAATGAATAAATAAATTTTAGGGGGTTGGAGAAGCAAAATAAAACAAAATAACAAAGGAGAAGAGATTACCATAAAATCGGGTAACTCTTTTGATTTGAGCCAAAGGCTTCCTTGGGAAGAATTCGGCACAAAGTGAGGCTTCTAGGAGAAAGGGAGGGAAGTTGGGAGAGTATTTGGGCAGAGTTTGGCTGAGCCAAAAGACTTTGAAGGTGTGAGTAAGGTGGTAGTGGTGGGGGCCTTTTATAAGAGGAGAGAAGGGGAACTCTTGGAAAGATTGAAATGTTACTTTATTATGAAATGTTTTTTTTTTGGATTCTAAAGGTCCCACACTTATATATTTCGAGGATAAGGTGATATGGGTTCAAAATCTACTCATCCAAGAAGTTTTTGACAAGTTTAAGTCTTAGATGTTACATTATCTTTTCATTTTATTTAAATCGTTAATTAATGAGGTAATTGCTGTATCATCATGGTGTCATAAATAATTAAATTTAGTTAATGTCTAAAAATTATAAAAAAAATATCATGATGTAGGAAATAGTTTTATATTTCTAATGAATATTTGTAGTAAAAAATATGATTGTATAATGCCATTTAAAAATTATTTTAGTAAAACAACTCTTGTTTGTGACATTTTTATTTTAACATTAAATAAAAAGTTATTTATGTCATTTGCCTACCAAAGTGGCTCCATGGGGTCCCCAATTTGACCCATGTATTGTCTTGGTCGTCCATGACACATCAAATAGGGGTAGGACAAGTGTAAAGGTATTTTCATATTTTTATAATATCATTTTTACCTTAAATTTCACTAATTACCTTTAATCGCGATTAATTAAACTTAAAAGTTACTATTCACAAAAAATTATTTTAATCCCATTGTACCACATTTTACTTCCTAATGACAACCATGTATGTCAGATTTTTGAAAATCAAATCACAGAAGTGGTAATTTTTCATTTAAATGAAAAATCAGTTTTTTAACTACCACTTAGTGGTTTCACTATTCATCAAAAATTGAAGTTTTTCAGAACAATGCCAAAATTTTACCCTAAGCAATAATTGATATTCCGAATTCAAAATTGATGTCTATTTTAAAAATTTCCAAACATATAAGTTGCATTAATTAATTTTATAATTAATTCCCGCTGTCACAACAGATAGCATGTTTTTAAGAAACAATATATATCAAAAGATTGCCAATTGTTTATGTCTAATTTCAAAGTGAAATTTATTCTAATGACAACCATTGGATAAAATGGTAAAAATATATTCTAATTACACTTTAAAACCTCTCAATAGTATAATTTATCACTAATAATTATTTTGATTAAAAAAGTTGTTTTTAAGTATTTTTCACTATTCATAAAAAAATTGGAAGTTCTCAGAAAAATACCAAAAATTCATCATAGGCTAATTTCGATATTCCAAATCCAAAAATGAAGTCCATTTTTAAATATAAAATATATATAATTTCAAAAACTGGGTATTACTATTCATAATGGCTATTTTGATTTGTCACAGTGTGTTAGAATCTCGAACTTGCGTACAATGCAAGCTATTGCATTATTGAAAGAGAAGCGTATCGTGGGAGCTCGGGGTGTTACAGACCACACTTCTGAGGATGAAATATAGTGTTGAGGCATAAATGAGAGAAAAAATAACCCTAAATAACCTTCCCCAAAAACTAGGAGAGATGAGGATCTAGATTAGAGATGATTACACATAAGTCCTTATAAATCATCAAAATCTTTTATATATATAGTCTATCCAAAGAATCCAATATGATCAACTATTTAATTTCTATGAAATGAGTTGAATTCATTAACTCATCCATGACCACAAAGACAATATCACATCCTCCATAACTTTATGGTATAAATGTAAATAAATCCATTAAAATGTCTTATTTTATCTATCAATAGACAACTAATGGAAATAAAATACAAACTAGAACATGATTTTGGACTTTCAGCCATTCAAAAACTATACACCTAAAAAAAATTAGATACTAAACCTTTCTCCATATACTGAATAACTGAATCATCAACTGAAGGAACATATTGAATATTCTATAATATACTGCAATAGTAGATATATTAAACTCGTAGATAACAACCCTATGCATCATTGATGAGACAAATAGATTACATGAAAATATCAATTGATGAAGTTCATTATCCCACCATCCATTAGGATAATTCTAGTAGATGATATGATCATACCAAACTTCCACCTTAAGATCTCCAAAACAAGAATCCTCCAACTACTATATCATGGACAAAAATGCTATCATATAATACAAGAATCATTTACACAAAATGCATACAAATCAAAATTAATGTTTCCACATTATTTAACCGACCTCCAAGCATCTTTAAACTAAAGAACACCATCACCATGAGAATCCCTTCTTAATGTATCTAGTATAAAAATTATCTTTACATTGACTATAACCTATATTGAATTATTATTCCTTTATAAAATATATCCACCCACACTGACATCAATTAAACACACCCTAATAAAATTTATAAATTTAGAATTTATGATTAGTTAAGAATACAAATTGTTCACCAATGAGGTAATTCCACCCTAAAATTTGAACAAACACCACTACTACCAACTCTGGATCATGGGTGGGATAATTCTATTATCTGGGAAATAATTACTAACACATATAAAAAATCACCACCCCATTCTATATCATAAAATAATCTAGGCCATGATGAGAAGCATCATATAAAACCACAAACATAACTCATTTATATAAAAAATGATGAATGGGGGCACTAACTATATTCTCTAATAGTTTTTCAAAAACCACATTACACTGATTAATCTAACTAAAAGCTTGATCCTCTTTAGTAAAATCATCAAACTGGCTTCCATTTGAGATTAATTAGACACAAACATACTATAATATCATGCAAGGATAAATAAGATGAAAACTACCAGAATATTATGAGATCATGCTAATAAAAACTTACCTCTATCATCAAATTAACAATTGTTACACCTCACTCAGGTACTAAATGAATGATAATATACAACTCTTGGGTCCAAAACATTCACTTTGATAAATTTACCTATGCCAAATACTATCAAAATAATTCTAGGATATTCCAAAAATTATCATCATGATCTTTATATGGCCTCGAATAAATGAGAATATTATTGAAGAATACCATAATAAACTACTCTAGGATCTCAGAAAACATTGAGTACATTAGTCCTATAAAATTAGTAAGGGCATTCATGACACCAAAAGGAATTAATTTGGACTCAATGTGTCCATAAATACATGTAGAGGCCTTATTTGTGAAGTAATCCTCCTTCACCATAATATATTGATATTCAGGCAATAAATCAATTTTGAGATCCATCTAACTGAAATAAACTATTTTAAAAAATAATCAATCCATTTGAGGGGATAATAATTCTTTTTAGTCACATGATTTAGTAGATTATAATTTATAAAAAACCACAATATTTTATATTCCTTATTAGTTAATAATAATAGAGTACCCCAAATAGAAACACATGGTCAAATAATAACCTTTTACAAAAGATATGTTTTCTAAATAAAAAATTATTACAACTCAAAAGTTGTCATATGATAAGAATGCATAAAAATAGAAGAGAAATTGGGATTTAATTATTCCTTAAATGTGATATTACATTGAGGGGATAATGTGAAAATATATTCACGGAAAAAATTAGGGAATATCCATTCCTCTATCAAAAACAACACGTCATAAACATCCACTAATCCAAGCATAAAATCTTCTAGATGAATAGATAAAGACATAATTTTATTATCATCAATATAATGATTTATTATTCTATAAAAAACCACATGATCACTTTTTACATCAATTAAAACAACATTTATTAAAAGAAATCAACAATATGAATCATATAATATAACCAATTCATGTTTAGGATGATATCATATTGATATATCTATAATAAATAAATAAATATTAAAGAGAGTTTTACTACCTAATCATATGATATAAACATTAACACACATCATGAAATCTAAATTAACCTATGATTAGTATATTCATCACCTAGGGAACGGGAAGGCTCTTTGGCTAGAGTCACATATCATAGACAAAGGTAGGTAAAATGAAAGAGTTTAAAGATACTAAATCAAATGATGCATAATGTAGGTAAAAAATATAAATAGATAGTAACTTGAATTATTTTTTTCATTTATATGTTTTATATTTCCATGAAATATGTCCGATTATTCCCAAATTTGCTACCTTAATAACCCTGATAAATACTACCTTCATAAATAGGTTCATTCCAATTTTCTAGAAGATGAAAAAATAATTGGTTTATCATGTACTGTCAATATTTCCCCTATACTATTTGAAATCATATTGATGCTATTATTAATTATAAATACTCAGAGATAACTATTGATGAGGATGCATGGGAAACTAATTTATTTCTCCATTCTGACCACCATCATTGGTCGATCAATATATCTAATGATAACAACAAATTCAATAGGAAAATAAAACTAAATCAAATCTACTGATAGAATCTGAAGAACTATTAAAATTAATAAAATGAGAATAATGAAGTTGGTACTAACTCCCATCAAGTTGGAACCATGAAATAAAAACATATAAGAACTTATATATATATATATCTATATATATATATCCTTAAACATCATGTATTTCAAATCAATTCTCTCTCAGGATGATTCAATCCATTCCCACATGTTCTCTTTTTGATTGATCTTCCCCAATACCTCAAGTCAGGTTAATAAAATAAATAGAGTGATCTCGCATTAGATCAATAAAAATAATGCATCTTTAAAATTTCTTACCCTCTTCTTCTTATCATGGAAAATATCTGGTAAAAAATGAAGGATATTTTTAAATCATACTCAAAATTTGTGCATGCTGAAGAACCCAAACTAAAAAGAGATAAAAACAAATTTTATAAAAACTATTAGTGTCAATGAAATAATAAACATAAAGGTTTGAATTAAAATCATTACATGAATCCTCAGACTCCTCGTGATCACTAAGAAAAAAAATCATGCACACTATTGAGAAGGAAAATTCAAAAAAATAAACTCTGATGAGATCCAATGCTCTTTATTGGAACTAATTAGATCAAAATGCATCCTAATCTCTTTTAACCACTACTCAAAATGATTATTAAAGATAGTTCCTATATACAAGCGCATGTTATGAACATAGAACTCAAATAACTTTTTAATCCAAGAATAATCTTCATCAAGGATGAACCCCTTATAATCAATTGAAGTATCCTTCTACACCTATATAATTTGAACCACAGAAGTATGATTCCCAACAATCATCTATAGAACACAGAACATGAAAAATTATAGGATTTGGAATAAGGAATTCATTTAAGACCACTTAATTATATTATATTTAACATCCCTAAATCACCCCAATTCAAATATTGGTGAAGAAAAATATGATTCATATACCTCTCCAATGTCCCAACCCTACTTTCAATATCATGTTAATTAGGATACTCATTATGATTTTCATAATTTTATATTATAACTAGGAAATATAAATTGAATTTTCAAATAATATCTCTCTTTCAACATCATGTGCTACTTTTGATTGGTATTGTTTCCCTACCATGACCATGTAGTACTCACAAACTATTTACATTAAACATAATCATAACACTCATCCATATATTTGATACTATTATTTAAGGACCAAACCCTACTAGAACCTCCCATGGATAGGAAGTGAAGAAATGTTTGATTCAAAAAACCAGTATCCAAGAAGACATATGTTGGAAACTAGCACCAAGGGTATTGAATAAAAATCTGGGTGATGGGGGGGGGGTGGTAGTACCCTCATAAATCATAGACACATAAGATAAAAAACACCAATAAATAAAATCAAAAAAATAAAAAGTAACGCATAATCACACAATGAATGTAAATTTAATACAAAACCAATGGTCCAGAAAATAAAATACTAGGATGAAAGTCTTATGGAGGTGACTCCATGAATGCCGACGATCTATAAGAGATTTCATCGACTAAAATGATCACCAACTCACTTTTGAAAACCTATAAACACACACACAGACACAGATATATATATATATATTTGATTCCAAAAAATGGGTATAGAAGGATCAAGGGGGAATAATAATTTAAATAAATTATTTTGGAGCATAGAAAAATATTATCATACAACTCGAACTACATGTGTAGATAATTTGAAGAACAATGTATGCCTTTAATTGTGTGAACATGAAATTATCATGAGATAATACACCTTCCATGATATGGATAACTATAAGTAACTCCAAGATTAAAATTATAAAGGTTTTTACTTTGGATTTTCAATTTTAAGAAGATAAAGCTATTATTTGACACAACCTCATCTTCCTCAATTTTTATAATCCGTGAAACCATGTTGTTATCTTTTAGGAGAGATTAAAATGTTAAATAATACATGATATAACTTCAATAATCTAACAATAAATGAAGAAATTTTCATATAACTTCCTTCCACGATGAACTTTTCTCATGAAAATGAACAATAACATGTGTAAGATAATGTTTATGAAACACCTATCATGAGGTAAATAGTATTAAAAATGATCTATTTAGTGACTCCTCTAGGAGATGATGTTCCATGAGAGTTGGTAGAACATGGTACCCACATCCACCTAATTTAGAATCATTCATGAAAATTACACTAGTACGACCGTTATGGTGGACCTTCACCTATTATCCCTTTATATAGACTGGGTGCTACGAAACATTCCCATAATCCCCACACATAACCTTGATACTCTCAATCACATCTGAAACTTCTCTATATTGTAATCCATAACCATGTCCTAATTAGTGTACTTATCTATGGTCCATCAATGATATATACCGACAAGTGGACCTATTATTGAGTATAATCCATATAACATAAATTCACCTATGTCTTTTTCTAGGTGTCTTATTGATGTATTCAAGAAACCAAATGTGTAATACCCTATCAACCCATCATTATAATCCATTTGAAGGAGGAATATTCTTTTTTAAAGATGTTAAAATACATTGAACAAACCTATCAGATAACCAAAAAAATTTACATTTGAAATACATGGGTTTTGATTTTTGTTCCAAAACAATAATTAGAAATCCTCTTTGATGTTAAACACCAAAATAAAAACACCATTGCCATCTCACTACCACCTCCAGAATTTGCATGTAGAAATATTGATCGACTGCTTGAAGACCACCAAACCTTTTAGTTTCCCCATAAACTCTAAAATTTGATCGCTCTTTGGTGAAAAGTGTTAGAGTAATATTCCCCATAAGGAATTAAACCATGAGATTCCCCATAGGATCTTAAACAATGATCAAACTTAAATGACGAGAATAAGAGTATTATTCCCCTTGAGAACATTAAATCATTAGCATCACAAATGAGTGATTCCATGAACTACATTATATGATGGGAATAATTGGATCATCATTTGCCTATGTTATGAGCATTGTATTCCATATGTGATGAGCTTTTGATGACCAATATTTTTGTGTGAGGAGAATAAGAAGATAAATTGACCTTGTTTTTTGAGGGAAAGAGGACTAATATCTATCTATCTTTATAAGAATACAATAACTTGTGTGATAATAACAAGATGACTTTGTTGATGATATTAGGATTCCTTATGTGAGGAGTCTATCATTCCTTGTGTGATGATCATAAAACACCTTAAGTGATGATCATAGTATGAAATAGGTGATTATCCTTGGATAAAATAAGTGACAAAACTTATATCCCTAATATGAAAATCAAAGTATTCATCAAGTGATGAGCATAATATTTATTCAAGATATGACATAAGGAATATAGAATTAACAACATTATTATACGATTCCTAATATAATCATCCTCTATAAACAAAATATTTTCTACCTGCTAAATGTAACACCCGAGACTTTTATGTTATATAAATCATCAATGGAATCTTTTTCTACAAAACACTTTCTTGGCTTGATTTACACGAAATCACGACATTCCTCGATAGCTTGCGTCGTACGCAATACCGAATTTCACTAAACAACGATATGCTATTAAAATATTATTAAAACTAGCCGTTATGAATAGTAATAACCACTTTTCGAAAATTTGTAAATTTTATTTTTTAAAATGGAATTCATTTTTGGATTCGAAATACCGAAATTAGCCTAGGGTGAAATTTTGGTATTTTTCTGAAAACTTTCAATTTTTGATGAATAGTGAAACCACTAAGTGGTAGGTTAAAAACTGAATTTTGCATAAAACATAATTTTACCGCTTCTGTGAATGGAATTTCAAAAATCCGACAAACAAGGTTGATATTAGTATGTAAAATGTGGTTCAATGAGATAAAAATAATTTTTTGGTGAATAGTAACTTTTTACTTTTTTTTTACCGCGGTTAATAGTAAATAGGGTAACTAAGGGTGAATATGATATTACTATTACCCTAACACATGTACTAATTCTATTGGATAAGTTTAATTCGACCAAAAACAACTTTATGAATATAATATGACCATTTAGGTCCACTTGGATTAGATTATGACATTTAATATTATTTTATTTAATAAACAGTTAAAATAGGTAAAATCAATGTTTAATAACTAACACATTTTTAATATGGGGTTATACATAAGCTAAATTAGACTATAAATATTCATTAGAAAGCTAAAAATATTTCCTACATAAATATATTTTATTCGTATTTTTTAGATATTAAATAATTAAATTTATTTATGACAAAATAATGATGCAGTAATTATCTTATTAATGAAATATTGACATAATTGATGTTATAAACACCAAAATAAATGTAATTTGAGACTTTTTATGAATCCCAATATTTTTATAGGTTAATAGAACATGTTATTATTGATTTAATTAACTTTTTTTGAACTTATCATTCTGTTATGATTTTCACAAAAATCAATTACTAAATAGTGTCAAAATTGACATAAAATAGTTTTTAAAACAAATATTATATTATTAATTGTTATTTTATTCCTAAAAATCTAAGGTTCGGCATATGACTTATATAAGGTTATATATATTAATAATAAAAAATTTGGGGTTCGTTTGGATTCTTATAGTAAGTTTATTAACCTTATAGTGTAAGAACACAAGAAGACACGGTAAAAGTAAAATTATTTAACTTAATGTTAAATCTAAATGATAAGGTTAAAATAGGAACGTAAACTTGTCTAAATTCTATTGGATGAAAATATTTCGACCCATACCCACCTTATCTTAGAAATATATCAATTTGGATCTATTTAAAACTGAACTTGACTTTATAATAAAATAATAGTTTTAGTTATTCCAAAGGTGCCCCTCTCCTCCCTTATAAAAGGACACCTCCTCCCCCTCTTCCTCACACCACTTGCAGCCTTCAAGCTCGGCCAACCCCTGACACTTTCTCTTCTCCACTTCCCTAGAGACATCCTAGAGGTTCTGGTCTTATTCAAAGACCAATTTTAGTGCCCTAAAAGAACGTCTCAAAGAAGCACTTCAAAGAAGAGGTAATGTCTGTTACCGATTCTTTCATCTTTATTTCTTCTTCCACTTCTTCTTCTTTAGTTGTTTAATTATGAAGTAATAAAATCAGTATCACTCATATATTGATATGTTATTAAAATTATGAAACAACCCTATTTCACCATCTATCCATCCTACAGAAAAAGAAATCACCGCGCGTGCGTACGTACGGAATACCGTCTCCACGCCGTGGTGTAATCTATTTTCCACCACCACCTTACTTGGATGGGAATAATGGTGTAAATAATGACCATATATGGATATTATAAAGTGATATTGATTCTTAAATAGTATACATATACTCCAATACAATTCCACGATCATAGGAACGATATCATCACTCGTGTGTACGTACGGAATACCGTCTCCACGATGTGATGCGACTCGTTCTACATGATCTTGATTTCATAATGATTATATAAATGAATTGAATGAATTAATATGATAAATATTACACTAATACCATTCTGGAAATGAGGTATCTATAACCTAAAGAAAAGAATAAGAATTTATTCGACAAAACACGCATAAGAACAAAAAGTTATAAACACCCGAATAACAAGTAGTAATGAAATATTACTACTAAAAAGATAAGAATATGACCATATATGATATCATAAAAATAAGTATGATTCTGGATTAAGTAAATAACATTATTTAAATCATTATACAGGAGGTTCGGACACTTACAAAGCAAGTCGGACCTAAGGTAAGGGAAATATCACAATCTCACTTTTATCCGAGATTGTTTATACTTTAGTATTTACTGGGGTGTATTTTATCATCCAAATCCATGTTTAATCTGTATGTAATATTATTTACATCCACCTAAAATTGTTTAAATCCAATTTTACCCTTCGGTGAGTTTTTAGTTAAGGATATGAAAGGAAACTTTTGTCGTTTTTGTACGAGGTACTTTTTGACTTTTCCAAAAAAAGTACGAGAAGAATGTTTTTTAACTTATACGGCATGAATGGATTTTTAAAACATTATTTCCAAGAATCTTCCTTTACAAGTTTTACTGTTTATTTTTAATCAACTTCTTTTAGTTTAGAATTGTACGACATGTTAAGAAAGGAAAAGTGTTTTTGAAACAGAAAGGATATTTTCCTCAAGAATGGAGTTCAAATGTTTTATCAAAATTATTTTCCATCTAAGATAATAAAGGCTTCTGTTTCTATCCCTATTATTACATTGATTTGATTACGTTGTGATGGAATTATAATTTTATGAATCCCATTATCTTATATGAATTTTTATATGATGTCATGATGTTTAAGATTCTCATTTTTATTACATGGGTTATGTAATGATGTATGATTTATGATTTTGTGGAACACATAAGAATGGTATCATTATGAGATGGGTGGGACCTATATCTCCCTCCAATGCATTGGTTAATGATTTTATATCTCATGAGATAGACATGGCTGGAATGGTAGGTTATACAGGTTCAGTGAAACAGGACTGAAACGAGGGTGACTCAGTTCAGAAAGGGACTTTGTCCACTAAGATAGTCTTTGAAATGAGTCTTGACTAACAAGAAATGACTCTCTATGATTATGTGTGAATGCCAAAACGTTTCATGTTTTAAGTTATGATTATTGTGATTACATTTCATTGCCATGATTTACGCAATGTTATGAAATTATGATCTCTTTTACAGGTTAAGATTTCCAAAAGTTATGTGCTTATGTGTATGATGTGATTGATATTTCTTTTGTTTACCCTTACTGAGCATTTGAGCTCACCCTTTGGTATGTTTTCTTTCCCCAGGTCAGGAAGAAGGTTATTAAGTAAGATATGCCAAAAGGGACTATAGATATGATGAAATAAATGGGAGACAGTGTAGACGCTTTATGAACCAGTTGTTTATGTTTCCCAGTTTCTAAAGACACTATACCTATACGGTCCTTTCGTGGTTTTGTTATATGTTGTAATAAGTATGCTTCAATTTTGAAGTATTAACAATGTATGTAATGTATGGGTCATTATAGTTGGAATCAGAGGAAAGGTATAGTCAACCTTTGGAAACTAGGATGTGAAAGACTTAGTAAGAACCCTAAGGAAAAGTCTAAGCGTAGAACACAATATTAGTTTTTTTAGAAATGGACATGAATAACCTAGGATAAGACCTTAAGTGTGAAATTTTATTCTTGATTATGTGGTTTTCCTATTATAATTAGTGTTTCTCACACTATTCCTCTTGGTTTTAGTCAATGGCTGGAACCCGAAGGAACCGTGTTAATGCGGAATGCGACGGGCAATGCAATGATTGTCCCCATGAGCAACCAAATGTTATGGGAGCTGGAACGAAAAATCATGTATCCATGCTCACACAACTTTCTCAAGCTATGAATCATGCAGGACTTCCAAACGAGCAAAGGAAGGAGCAACATTATGTTAAATTCTTCATGAGGCAGCATCCACCTTCTTTCAGCGGGTCGACTGATCCATTAGTTGCTGAACAATGGATTAGTACTACTATGAAGATATTTTCAGTTCTTCAATGTTCTGAACATGATAAAGTCATCCTAGCAGTGTATCGTTTGGAAGGAGATTCTGATCAATGGTGGAATCTTATTACGAATACGAGGCAAAGGGATGAAATTGAGTCCATGGAATGGGACGAGTTCAAGAACTTATTTTTCAATAAGTACTTCCCTCGTATTCTCCGAACAAAGATGGAGAAACAGTTTCTTGAACTAAAGCAAAAGGATGATGAATCTGTTGGTACCTATGAAGCAAATTTTACAAGACTTGCAAGGTACGCTTCTGGTATTATTATCCAACCTGAGAGTAAGATCGATCGATTCTTTAGTGGATTAAAACCAAGTCTTCGAAGGGCGTTATCCATAAGAGACTTCAATAGCTACGAGGAAATCGTTCGATGTGCTCTCAAAGTCGAGATGGAGATTGGAGTAACCCATCAGTCATATGGGTTTGATAAGAAGAGGAAAATGGAATTCAAAGGAAAATCTAAAGAGCACACTGAAAAGAAGATGAGCTTTTCCTTATGCTCAAAGTGTGGAAAGAAACATGGAGGGAGTTGTCTTAAAGGGAAAAGTAAATGTTTCAAATGTGGAAAGGAAGGTCATTGGGTATTTGAATGCCGCGATGATGGGGAGAAGATGTCTAATGATGCAAACAAAGGAAGGGATACACAGAATGAACCTAATACACTTCAATGTTTCAAGTGCAAGGAGATGGGGCATTATGCCAATAAATTCCCTAATCCAAGGGTTGATGATGATGGTCGATGTCAACAAACTCTCAAGGCTAAAGACAAAGGAAAGTCACATGCAATTTCTATCAGCGATGTGGAGTACGATAACGATGTGGTGAAAGGTACACTTACCATCCACTCTAAAGTAGAAATTTTTTTATTTGATTCTGGATCCACCCACTCTTTTATTTCGGAAGAATTTTCTAAGGGTATCACCGTATTACCTCAACAATTAGATGTTGAGTTAGCTGTGACAACACCTAATGGCACAACAGTCGCATCAAAAGTTTATAATTCTTCTCTGATTGAAGTTTGTGGGAAAGTGCTTCCTGCAAATCTTGTGATCCTTCCTATAGTGGAATTTGATGTGATTCTTGGCAAGGATTGGCTTTCATTATATGGAGCTCATATCAATTTCCAAATAAGGGAAGTCACATTTCATATTCCAGATCAATCTATGATCATCTATCAATGCAAGGATGAACATAACCTTCCAGTGGAAATTTCTTCTATCTTATGGGTCTTGATTCCACTAACTGAAGGTTATTTATCTCAAATGGTTGGTGAGAAACTCACGATTAAGAATATTCCCATCGTACGGGAGTTTGATGATGTATTTCCAGATGAATTACCGGGTCTTCCACCGAATCATGAAGTTGAGTTTTCAATAGAACTCGTACCGGGTGCTTTGCCTATTTCAAAGACACCTTATAGAATAGCCCCAATTGGGTTGCAGGAATTGAAGAAGCAACTCCAAGAGAATCTTGATAAGGGGTTCATACGCCCTAGTGCGTCTCCTTGGGGAGCACCTGTTCTGTTTGTTAATAAGAAAGATGGATCAATGAGACTCTGCATTAATTATCGAGAACTTAACAAGATCACTATCAAGAAAAAATATCCTCTTCCACGCATTGATGACCTATTTGACCAACTATGTGTAGCTCAATACTTTTCTAAGATTGATCTTCGTTCAGGGTATCATCAATTAAGGGTCAAAAGGGAGGATATACCAAAGACGGCTTTCCGTACAAGGTATGGACACTATGAATTTATAGTGATGCCATTTGGTCTTACTAATGCCCCTGCTATCTTCATGGATCTAATGAATAGAGTCTTTAGTGACTATCTTGATCAATTTGTGGTAGTCCTTATAGACGATATTGTTGTCTATTCAAAGAGCAAGGAAGAACATGAAGATCACTTGAGAATTATATTGAAGACCCTGAGAAAGGAGAAGCTTTATGCCGAATTTACCAAGTGTGAATTTTGGCTTCAAAAAGTTTCATTTTTGGTTCACATAATCTCAAAAGAGGGGATATATGTGGATCCAGCAAAAACAGAGGTTATCGAAATATGGTTTAGACCAACAACAGTAACTGAGATCCAAAGTTTTCTTGGTTTGGCTGGATATTATCGACGTTTTGTGAAAGATTTTTCACGATTATCTAATCCACTCACCAAGTTGACTCGAAAAGGAGTTAAGTTTGTCTGGACGGAAGAATGTGAAGAAAATTTCAAGGAGTTGAAAAGAAGGTTATCTAGTGCACCTGTGCTCACACTGACTTGTAGTGGAGAAAGGTTTGTGATCTATAGTGATGCATCCAAGAAGGGATTAGGGTGTGTTTTTATGCAAAATGATATGGTGATAGCTTATGCCTCACGACAGTTGAAAATCCATGAGCAAAATTACCCAACACATGATTTGGAGTTAGCTGCGGTAATCTTTGCATTAATGATTTGGAGGCATTACCTTTATGGTGAAAGGTTTGATATTTATACTGATCATAAAAGTTTAAAGTATATTTTCACACAAAAGGAGCTGAATATGCGTCAAAGAAGATGGTTGGAGCTGATTAAGGATTACGACTGCTGAATCCATTACCACCCTGGGAAAGTAAACAAGGTGGAAGATGCATTAAGTCGACAATACCATGCCAGTTTATCCATGATGAGGATCAGAAAAGATCCAATATTTATGGATTTACAAAGGATGGATCTTGGAATTATAATGGAAGGGGAAAAATCTTATCTTTCTCAAATGAATGTTCAACCATCAATACATGTGAAGATTAAAGAGGCACAGAAAGAAGATGTCGTGTTACAAAAGAAGGTGAGAAATGTTCTTGAGTTCAACCTTGATTGTGATGGGATAATAAAGTTCAGGAATCGGGTTTGTGTTCCTCCCATCCCCAAATTAAAGAAGGAGTTGCTGGATGAGGCTCATAGTTCTTCATTCTCTATTCATCCTGGAAGCACGAAGATGTATAGGTTCCTCAAAGAGTACTTCTGGTGGGATGGCATGAAAATAGATGTTGCTAAATATGTCTCTCGATGCTTGGTTTGTCAACAAGTTAAAGCTGAGAGACAGAAGTCTAAGGGGATGTTACAACCATTACCCATACCCGAATGGAAATGGGAAAACATCACTATAGACTTTGTCACAGGACTTCCTAAAACATCCAAAGGCAATAATGCTATCTGGGTCATAGTTGATCATCTTACAAAGTCAGCACACTTCATTTCTATTAGAGAGGATTTCTCTCTGGATCAGCTTGCCAGGATATTTGTAAAGGAAGTGGTAAGATTGCATGGAGTAACACTTTCTATTATATCTGATCGGGATCCGAGATTTACCTCAAAGTTCTGGCGAAGTCTTCAGCATACTCTAGATACAAAGTTGAGTTTCAGCACTGCTTATCATCCTCAGACAGACGGTCAGTCTGAGAGAACAATTCAAACTCTAGAAGATATGTTGAGAGCTTGTTCTATGGATTTCAAAGGAGGTTGGGATCAACACCTACCTTTGGTGGAATTTTCTTATAATAATAGCTTTCACTCCAGTATTCAGATGGCTCCTTATGAAGCTCTCTATGGAAAGAAATGCAAGACTCCAATTTGCTGGGATGAAGTTGGGGAAAGAAATCTATTAGGACCTGATCTCGTTGTTGAAATGGCAGAAAAGGTCAGATCTATTCAACAACACATAAGAGTAGCTCAGATTTGACAGAAAAGTTATGCCGACAGCCGAAGAAAAGACCTATAGTTTGAAGTGGGAGATAAAGTGTTCTTATGGATATCTCCCTGGAAGAGAGTCATGAGATTTGGAAAGAAGGGGAAGTTAATCCCTAGATATATCGGTCCTTTCGAAATACTGGATCGTGTAGGGAAGGTAGCTTACCGATTGGCACTTCCATCGAATCTCTCTCAAGTTCACGATGTGTTCTATGTATCTCTCCTGAGAAAGTACATACCTGATCCTTCACATGTACTCAGCTCAGAAGTTGTACCGCTGGAGAAAGATATTTCTTATGAAGAACAACTGATAGAGATTCTGGATCGTAGCGAAAAAGTCCTACGAAACAAGACCACTCGATTGGCGAAAATTTTATTGAGGAACCACCAATTAGGAGAAGCTACATGGGAACTTGAGGAAATGATTAGGGAGAGGTATCCTCATCTGTTTGTTACAAAGTGACGAATTTTGAAGGCCAAATTCATTTTAAGGTGGGTAGAATGTAACATCCGAGACTTTTATGGTATATAAATCATCAAAGGAATCTTTTTCTACACAACACTTTCTTGGCTTGCTTTACAAAAAATCGCGACCTTCCTCGATACCTTGCGTCGTACGCAATACCGAGTTTCACTAAACAATGATATGCTATTAAAATATTATTAAAACTAGCCATTATGAATAGTAATAACCACTTTTTTGAAATTTTTTAAATTTTATTTTTCCAAATGGAATTCATTTTTGGATTTGGAATTCCGAAATTAGCTTAGGGTGAAATTTTGGTATTTTTCTAAAAACTTTCAATTTTTGATGAATAGTGAAACCACTAAGTGGTAGGTTAAAAACTGAATTTTGCATAAAACTTCATTTTACTGCTTCTGTGAATGGAATTTCTAAAATCCAACAGACACGGCTGATATCAGTGAGTAAAATGTGGTTCAATGAGATAAAAATTATTTTTTGGTGAATAGTAACTTTTTACTTTTTTTTACTGCTGTTAATAGTAAATAGGGTAACTAAGGGTGAATATGATATTACTATTACCCTAACACATGCCCTAATTCTATTGGATAAGTTTAATTCGACCAAAAACAACCTTATGAATATAATATGACCATTTAGGTCCACATGGATTAGATTATGACATTTAATATTATTTTATTTAATGAATAGTTAAAATAGTTAAAATCAATGTTTAATAACTAATACATTTTTAATATGGGGTTATACATAAGATAAATTCGACTATAAATATTCATTAGAAATCTAAAACGATTTCCTACATAATGGTATTTTATTTGTAATTTTTAGACCTTTAATAATATAATTTATTTATGACACAATAATGATGCAGTAATTATCTTATTAATGAAATATTGACATAATTGATGTTATAAACACCAAAATAAAAGTAATTTGAGACTTTTTATGAATCCAACTAATTTTATAGGTTAATATGACATGTTAGTATTTATTTAATTAACTTTTTTCGAACTTATAATTCTGTTATGATTTTCACAAAAAACAATTACTAAATAGTGTCAAAATTGACATAAAATAGTTTTTAAAACAAATATTATATTATTAATTGTTCTTTTATTCCTAAAAATCTAAGTTTCGGATAAATGACATAGATAAGGTTATATATATTAATAATAAACAATTTGGGGTTCGTTTGGCTCCTTATATTAAGTTTATTAACCTTATAGTGTAAGAACACAAGAAGACACGGTAAAAGTAAAATTATTTAACTTAATGTTAAATCTAAATGATAAGGTTAAAATAGGAACCTAAACTTGTCTAAATTCTATTGTATGAGAGGATTTCGACCCATACCCACCTTAGCTTCGACATATATCAATTTGGAGCTATTTAAAACCGAACTTGACTTTATAATAAAATAATTGTTTTAGTTATTCCAAAGGTGCCCCTCTCCTCCCTTATAAAAGGACACCTCCTCCCCCTCTTCCTCACACCACTTCGAGCCTTCGATCTCAGCCACCCACTGCCACTTTCTCCTATCCACTTCCCTATAGACATCCTAGAGGTTCTTGTCTTCTTCAAAGACCAATTTTAGTGCCCCAAAAGAAGGTCTCAAAGAAGCACTTCAAAGAAGAGGTAATGTCCGTTACTGATTCTTTCATATTTATTTCTTCTTCCACTTCTTCTTCTTTAGTTGTTTCATTATGAAGTAATAACATCAGTATCACTAATATACTGATATGTTATTATATGTATGAAACAACCCTATTTCACCATTTATCCATCCTACGGAAAAATAAATCACCGCGCGTGTGTACATACGGAATACTGTCTCCACGTCGTGGAGTAATCTATTTTCCACCACCACCTTACTTGGATGGGTATAATGGTGTAAATAATGACCATATATGACTATTATAAAGTGATATTGATTCTGAAATAGTATACATATACTCCCATACAATTCCACGATCATAGGAACGATATCATCACTCGTGTGTACGTACGAAATACCGTCTCCATGATGTGATGTGACTCGTTCTACATGATCTTCATTTAATAATGATTATATAAATGAATTGAATGAATGAATATGATATATATTACACTAATACCATTCTAGAAATGAGGTATCTATAACCTAAAGAAAAGAATAAGAATTTATTCGACAAAACACGCATAAGAACAAAAAGTTATAAACACCCGAATAACAAGTAGCAATGAAATATTACTACTAAGAAGCTAAGAATATGACCATATATGATATCATAAAAATAAGTATGATTATGGATTAAGTAAATAACATTATTTAAATCATTATATAGGAGGTTCGGACACTTACAAAGCAAGTCGGACCTAAGGTAAGGGAAATATCACAATCTCACTTTTATCCGAGATTGTTTATACTTTAGTATTTTACTGGGGTGTATTTTATCATCCAAATCCATGTTTCCTCAATATGTAATATTATTTACATCCACCTAAAATTGTTTAAATCCAATTTTACCCTTCGGTGAGTTTTTAGTAAAGGATATGAAAGGAATATTTTGTAGTTTTTGTACGAGGTACTTTTTGACTTTTCCGACAAAATTACAAGAAGAATGTTTTTTAACTTATACGGCATGAATGGATTTTTAAAACATTATTTCCAAGAATCTTCCTTTACAAGTTTTCATGTTTATTTTTAATCAACTTATTTTAGTTTAGAATTTTACGACATGTTAAGAAAGGAAAAGTGTTTTTGAAACAGAAAGGATATTTTCCTCAAGAATGGAGTTCAAATGTTTTATCAAAATTATTTTCCATCTAAGATAATAAAGGGTTCTGTTTCTATCCCTATTATTACATTGATTTGATTAAGTTCTGATGGAATTATATTTTTATGAATCCCTTTATCTTATATGAATTGTTATATGATGTCATGATGTTTAGGATTCCCATTTTTATTACATGGGTTATGTAATGATGTATGATTTATGATTTTGTGGCACACATGAGAATGGTATCATTATGAGTTGGGTGGGACCTATATCTCCCTCCAATTCATTGGGTAAAGATTTTATATCTCATGAGATAGACATGGCTGGAATGGTAGGTTATACCGGTTCAGTGAAACAGGACTGAAACGAGGGTGACTCGGTTCAGAAAGGGACTTTGTCCACTAAGATAGTCTTGGAAATGAGTCTTGACTAACAAGAAATGATTCTCTATGATTATGTGTGAATGCAAAAAAGTTTCATTTTTTAAGTTATGATTGTTGTGATTACATTTCACTGCCATGATTTACCCCATGTTATGAAATTACCATCTCTTTTGCAGGTTAAGATTTCCAAAAGTTATGTGCTTATGTGTATGATGTGATTGATATTTCTTTTGTTTACCCTTACTGAGCATTTGAGCTCACCCTTTTGTATGTTTTCTTTCCCCATGTCAGGAAGAAGGTTATTAAGTAAGATTTTCCAAAAGGGACTATAGATATGATGAAATAAATGGGAGACATTGTAGACGCTTTATGAACCAGTTGTTTATGTTTCCCAGTTTCTAAAGACACTATACCTATATGGTCCTTTTGTGGTTTTGTTATATGTTGTAATAAGTATGCTTCAATTTTGAAGTATTAACAATGTATGTAAATTATGGGTCGTTATACTAAATAACAAATTCATGTAATTAATGGACAAAAGTAAGAATACACGACCTTGATTATGATCATCTCAGTGGATCTAATATAACTATCCTATTAGAAAATCATCAAAAAATAGAATGATGAACCTGAAATATGTCACCACTCCTTTCATTGTGTGACTGTTAGTCACATTAGTAACCACCATCATTAATACATTTCAAAACATGTAATCACAATTTCCTTCAAATACATAAATAGTTCTAATAACCTGATGTATAAGGGGAGGTTTAATTTCTTCCATTAATGGGACTTAGGGAAGTAGGGGTACATGAAATTCTATAAAAACCCACAGGTTCTGACACATGGTGATTCCATACTGCTATACCCAAAAGGATGAATATTGTATATCTCATGGATTTTGGGCACCCTCTATACACTTCCCTAATAGAGATCATTTAAAAGGAGGTTATAAATTCAAACATCCAAAACTATTTGAAATAAGAAATCATCCTTACATGATAAATGGATCATGAGGATCTTGATTACATACATCCACATGAGCACCCTCAATAAAAAATATCATGGTGTGGGAAATCACCACTGTCACCCCTACCAAAAACTACAAAATACTCTCATGATTTTTCCATTTACACGCACACAGGGAGGTAGAAGATATATAAGGTGTTTAATTCTTGGCTATAACTTGGGAGTTTCCATGTAGGGATATCAAATTTTTATATTTACATAAACGTAGTGTCACTTGGAAAATAACAAAATAGGTTGAGCATTATCTTTTTGAATATCCTATAGTGTAAATTGAGTTTCACCCATGATGGGGGTATGCTTCCAGTACATATCTAGATGAATTTACTCTGTGAAACAACTATCACATTGCATTACATATAAAATATTATGTAGGTAGATGTATTTTCTAGACTAGTATTGAGACCCCACCACCCACTCACCATTCATGATGGGTCTAATATCTTAGCTACCATGGCCACCATAATCTACCATAGAGGTCCCCTCTATGATAAAGATGCATAGCACCCTAAATGCCATTCCCTTGGTGAATATTCTACAATCCACCATAGAGGGCTTCCAAATTATTTCATAAAACTCAGAGGTATTTTTCATGACACTAAAAAAAACCCATGGAATGTCTCCTCATGAAATATAAAAGATCACACTCAGGAAAATTCTGTTCTAGTAACAAAAGACAGACAAGGGGAGTCTACGTTATTTAATCACTATTTTTTTGGAATACTGGACCATTGAGGATTCAAAATAAATGATCATGAATCTTATATTACTACCCATTATTGGATTCTTCCAATAATTGAAGTTGTTTATTCTATAGAATGAGGTTCATAATGTCGTAGAGGACCTCTATAAGTAACAATTCATAGAGGATGTGCTATATTCCTCTTGGAGAAACTCCTTGAAGAAATCCCCAATATAGGAAACCCCAGTTCCCCCATTCAATACACTAGAGGTGGGGGAAACATCATGATACGACCTAGTGTCTTATTATGGTGAAACGTTACTAGTAGATACATAGGTTCCCAAAAATTTCACTTTGGATGAGAAAAAGAGGTCTGTTTACTACAAGAATATACTATTGATACTTAATATAACTCACTAGGAAGAATATTTAACTAATTTTAGGACATCCCATGTGATAACACTCCCACTAATGGGTCCATATCAAAGAAAATCCTAATCACCCCTCACATTGTTTTCTACTAACCCTGTAAAAAATTGAATATTAATCAAGAGATAAACCATCATTCTAAAACAAATACTAGGAGGATAATGAGAGTTTATGGGAATATTTTACCTTTGACCATATCCAGTTATTGGTCTAGATGCATGTGGACATTCACTTCCCCATCCTAGTGAAGATAAATAAAAATAATATAAAATATTTTTAGAACATGTGGTGGAAATTAGGATGATTCATTCTAATAGGTATCCTATCAAGGTAGCTCCATGCACCTTTAGATTCTCAACTGCTAGTGACCAGTGGTAGAAACCACTATAGATATAGTGGCTCAGTATGTCGACTCTGATGGATATCGTTAGAACTTAAAGAAAATCAGTATTGATATTCTTTAAGTAAAATTATAGATCACTGAAGAGGAATGAAACCATGATTATATAAGAGGTTGGGACAACCTCAAATTTATTCACATTAAAATATAAAAGAAGGTTTTTATGATGGTCCTCCCAACAACATCAGTGACTATTCAATACTGACAACCACCATGAACAATGTCATCATAGTGACCCCCATGATTATATGGATTGTGGTACTAATGAGGAAGAAGATAAGGAATATTTTTCCTCATAATACTAACCATGATAGGTGATATCATATAAGTTTCTACAAATGTAAATAGAGACAAGACATTAGTCTTGAAATTAATCTTGAAATGCCACTCATAAAAAACCTCTAAAACTTTAACAAAGGAAATAGTGTAAATATGAATTTTTGTGTGCCAGAAGATAAAAAAACTATATAGATAATCGAATCCCAATCGATACTATGTTCAACATTACAAAATTTCACTTCCAATGGATCCTTGATGATAAATGACCCAATATCATTCAACAGAGACCAAGGAAGGGGGTTCCCTCATCTTGAGACATAATGTGGTATTCCTTAGAGCTCCCCCTATAGTGAAAAAATGTTAAATTCCCTCTCTGGACCATTAATGATATAATTTATGAGTGTTTTGACTAGTAAGGGAAACATAACATGAGTAAGACTCATATGCAAAAGTTTATTAGTGACACTCTCAGCTAATTGAAATCTATGGGGATGTCATAATATATTATATATATTGAAATGAATTTGTACCCAAAATGGGTGGGCACTTCTACTATACCACTAAAAATTGGAAAGATAATGTTCACTTATTTCAATGGAACATGTGACCTAGAGTACCACATCACCCACTTTTCCTCTATATGTGGGCCAATACTAGTTACCCTTGAGAAATAGTTGGTGGAAAAGATTTAATAATTTACTTATAAATTGGGGGGATCTAACATCTTGTTGTATATGTATATATAATTGTTATCTATCGCTAGATATGAGGATCTTTACTACTATATCTATTATTAGTTATCCTCTTACATTCACAAGATGCGTGTCACTAACATCTCCAAGTAAATAAAATGGTAGAATTATAATATAAAAAATATTATCCCTTAGAGGAATAGCTTGGATAATTCCCTAAAAATCTAAATTCCCAAATTTATATATTTGTAATTTTTTTAGATAATTTATAGTATGATATATTTCAAACATTGATATTCTTATTTACCTAGATATATTATGAGGGTTTGATGAGAGGGAACAATATTTGGTGGAAACCATGTAGTAGTTGAAGAAAAGGTGTCACCCTCCACCTCCCCCACATGCATGAATGTCTATAAAAGTAGATATATATGATATTATATAAAATTAATAGCCCTAATAAATCTAACTTCATGTGGTCCCCTAGAAGAATCCCCTTTATAAACATTCTCATGCTGGTATCATTTCCATGTCCCCTTGATCAGGGCCACCTACCTAATCCTTTGGTGATCATGAGAAAAGGTCTAATCCTTCAGATATGATAATTTTATTTCGTCTTTATATGCACTATATAGAAAACATTTCTCATGATTTCGTACATCCAAATGGTATAGATGGCATTATTGAAAAATAATCCCCACTATTTCCCAATTATAGGTTCCTTAGACACACCAACCAAAACTACATAATCTTCAAGTAATTGATCCAAAATATAGTAGATCAGTGAATTGTGGAATTGGGTGATAAATAAGTGCATGTAATTTGTGTTTTTGATACCATTGGATGTGATCTACATACTGGTGACTGGACGAGGGTCTCGACATGAGCAATATAGGTGTTCAAATATTTTCTAGATTGAAAGTTAACGTCTCAATCCCATATATTTATTTTTTATGGACAAATACACCCTCAATATTAGATAATATATAATCTCTAGTGATTTAATTATATTCAAATCAATTTTTAACATGAAATATTTAGTGATGGTATCAAATTTATATCCCTGAATCCCTTTTATTGTTAATGCCACTTGTTACCTTAGGGAATTAATTCCTTTCGAAATGTGAGGATATTCCATAGTTCATGAGGGGTTACAAGATTCCTCTAACATTGAAAAAAGTGGACCTCTTTCAATTGAATTACATTAGTAGAACATTTTTTTTATCCGAGGAATGAATCACACCTACAGAATCCTCTTAAACTTCCTCACTGTTTCTCTCATGAAAAGGAAATACGTCACTCATGTAAGAAAAATTTCCAGGGTGTTATCCCTGAAGGAATTTATAATTTTTATAGAAGAAAACAATAATTTCTCTAATCCTAACAAGAATATATTTATTTGATAAATTATTATAGTGTATCTATATTTCCCTTTCTGCTGGTTTACAATATGGGTGAATTGTTAGAATCCAATAATTGGTGTTATTTGAGGGGTTACAATCGAGCATCCCTACCCCAAAATGTTTCATCCTCTACACTTCTTTTTAGGGGACAACTGCTGGGGTGTAGACCCATTCCCCTCATATAAAAGTGAATTGTGCTCAAGTACCTCATTGGCATACTAACTCCGCTATCAATCCTCAATGCTATCCATCTATAAAAGGTATTTCAAAAATCATTCATCAAGGCCCTTGGGAGATCTATCAAGATTCATACTAAGGTGGAAACCATTAAAACCTACCATACATAAGATGTAAATTATTCATAATACCAGGTATCCATATCCTTCTATTGTGAAGATGAGGGTGCAATTATATAATTACACATATATTCCATCAAATACTTAGGCCAGCTCAATAACAATGATGTTCATCAATTAATGGTAAATAATGGATCCAGGATGAACTTCATTCTAAAATGGACACTCTAAAAGATATGATATATATATTCCAATCCATACAATTCTTACTTTTTAATTTAAGGGTTTGATAAGAGTGAAAAACAGTATGTTGAAAGATCTGACTGAAGGAACAATTTTGATATTTGGTATCCAATACTAAATTCATGGAATCCTCAAAATATAATTCTTTCTACTACATAATAGGAAGAACTTGGTTAAAATTACATGTAATAATCCCTTAATCATATCACCATTACCTCAAATACCCCATCAATGGTTGGTTATTGGTTCTCCACAATCATCCAGCCCAATTTGACTCACATAATACCTATTTCTTTATCATGATTATTATAAAAGGGACTTAAAGTATCCCAAATTCAGAGGAGATTCGTGTATCAATAGAACTAATAAATTTTCATATATAATATGTAATCTGTTTCATTAATTGTAGTGTATTTTTCTATTACCAATCCTCAATCTAGAATTAAAAACCCTATACCTTGGACAACACTTCTTTGTGATGGAGGGAAAATAATTATCTAAGATAACTTATTACTTATATGAGGTATAGGTGAATATGAATAATGGAAGACATATCCAATCACATGTCAAGGATTTTTTACTATTATATTGAATCAATGACATGGCCATGTATAGTAGAGAGAAGGGATAATCAATTAGAGGTCAATTAAGACATGATATTTTGACTTGTTGGGTATACTAACCAATTAAAGATCATAGAGAATTGAATGTAATGAATTAATCTACATGGAAACTATGAAAATAGAAGGAAAAATATATTCCTATAAATATAATTATTTTTCATAGGAAGGTGATGCCACTTCACAACAGTCTATGCCCAAGGAGTTTTATCCCCCCTCTGACCCACACGATTATTATGAAGAAGATCCCAATAAATATGTTTATTCCTATAAATATTGAGTATTCACAACCATCAATGAGTTCATATAGGTTAACCATGGTATAAAGGAATTCCTGAGGTTACAATTGAGCATTGTCATCATGCCTTCCAATGAACAAGAGTGGTATGTAGCATTCTTGAAGGAACATTGTGATGTATTTGGGTGGAACTAAAAGAAAATTTGGAGGCATGATACTTTAATACATGAACACTATTTTATCCTTCTTATTGGAGAACATGGATATATGATGTTTCATAAAGGATTTCATCCCTCCCACGGTTCCATGGATGATGCTAAATATGGTATGATAATAAGAGATAACTTTATTAGAGATGTCTAGTACCCCATGTGGATGAAGAACACTATACATGTTAAGTATAAGAATGTTAAAATATGTGATTGTATCAAATTATATGACATAAACTAACACTACCAAAAATATTATGTTCCTATCTCTATATCATAGTTTTTTATTTACATAAACACTAGTTTCTAAGACCTCACCTTGATGGATGATTATAACTAATACAATAAAATCTGAATATACCATGAAGATAAATATGTACCTTGTTTAGGAAAATCCATGGAAAAAATTTCATTTAATTTATACCCATTGGATTAAATAATTATTGATATATATATATATACCAATGATACATATAGAACAAAATTAATCCCATATTAAGAAATAGGGTGGAGTTATATGTGGATGATTTGGTGCTTATATCCCATAAATTTCTAGACCATCTTAATCATATTTAGAAATTAATAATTATTATCAATTACCATAATCAAAAGATGAACCAATTTGAGTGTGATTTTTGGGAAACTTCTAGGAAATTACCATGCTTCAATTTCTTGTACATAGGAGTCATGGTCAACTTGAATTAAATTAAGGCCATCATCCGGATACCCCCTCTTTGCAATTTTTATGATTTGATGATTTTTTTTGGGAATCTAGAATACATACAAAATTTTATCTCCAGTCTAGTAGAGAGGTGTATTCCGTTATGGAATGTGACAAATAAATTCACCAACCCACCAATGGGATGAATAATTAAAAGGTGTATGTAATGAAATTAGGTAGTAATTATTGTGCCTGCCAATTCTGATGCTACCTATCTAAGGGAAAACATTGATCATTTTTGATGTACATAGAGTGATATCTTATAGAACTTCTTGGATCATAAAAATATAAATGGTAAATATTACAAACAATACTCCCTAATTCAGATGATGATCTATTCTAAGGGAATATTTTGAAACATTAAGAATACCACCATTCCATGTTCTTTATTTTCATGATGTTTTAACATTATCTATTGAATCATGAGGTATAGTTGATCTCCCCCATTGAACCATTGATGTTAATCCTCCTTACGGTAGTTACTAGATGATTGGTGTCATTGGAAATAATAAATCAACAATTCCACATCATGCACATCATTTAGAAGACTCTCAAAGGGGAATAATTGAAATATTTTCATTCCACACAACCAAGCATATATGGGTTTTTGTTTTATATCATGTTTCAAATTAAAGAAATTCTTTCTAATATAGGGGAAACACTATATTGTAATATTCAATTTGGTGGTGCCATTAAAATCCATATTAAGAGGATGATGAATAAGTCCACACTTAGTTGGGGAATCCTTGGAGATTTCATTAATAATTTCTCAAAGTCCATCACATCGTACTCATTACTCATTTTGAATGTGTGTGATAAAAATGAAGTGGAATAACAAGACCGAATTTATATAATTTATTTTGATCTTAAGATTTAGGTCTCCTCATTGTATGTGATATTTGTATTTTATCTTATCATCACAAAAATTAACATCCACTATGACATCAAGAAGTAGGAAGTTTTTCCTTTTCATGAGAACACTTTTGAGATAATGGGTAGATTATAATTCAAATTTTAGTTATCACAAATAATTAAATAGCCAAATTATTATGAATAATCCCTAGAATAAATGGTTACATCCCTTGATGACACAAATCTGGATAACCTAATATTCTACATGGTTCATTAGAGAGTGATAACCGTAGAACTTAAAGAATAAAGACAAGAACTGAATCAACTCAACATCGATCCCTCCTAGGTGGGTCCCTAAAATATTTATGACATGTAATAAATATTTGACTAGATAACTCTTATTGTTGAGTATCTCAGACCTGTAATGCTACCTTAAAGATAATAAAAGTGGGAAAAAATCTATAGGTTGGCACTGGATGTCAACATTTTTTACCACCCAAACATAGAGCATGTCATCTAAAAGAATATATTTGATGAAATATTTTTCAACTGCATCATGGTTAAGGAAATTTATTATGTACTATATGAGATTTATTCAAGGAAATTTAAAATTCATTATAAAAAATTGAATATATACTGTTAGATCTGAATTCTAGACTGTTGTTCTCCAACCCTATTTCATAACATCATGGAGTTAACCAAATGGTGTCATGCATTTCATGTTCATTCTAACTTCAGGAATCAGCCTCTAGATATGATCCTCTCTAACAAGGACCAATGGAACATTTATGTGAGATGAATCCATGTTACAGGTCAGAACACTTTTTAAAAATAACTGAGTGTTCAAGATTATTCCCACTCCCATATATTTCTACTCTAAGTTGTAACACCCTGACCCGAGAAGCCTGAATAAGGTGTATTTTTTCTATACATTAGCATGATTACAAGGAATAACTTCCCGATGTAATGATAAGTTTAGCAGTCTTGGGAAATATATTACATACATGAACTTTACATTAAAATTAAAAACCTAAAATACAACTTAGATAAATAATTGGGAACACAATTATTTTCGTAGGGTTACCCTTCATATAAATCATAATACACGTCTTGTAATCCTAGGAACATAAAAATTAATAAAGGGGTGAGATCTGATTCTTAGTAAGAGTAAATAATAAAGCACACAAATCATAAATAAGAATAATTTATTAAGGAAAGTATACAACTAAAACACAATCCTTTTAAACATATACATGAACATAATATGGAAATATTAAATCAAAATTATTATATATAAAAATTCATTGGGATATTATACTAGTTGAATAATTACATGTAATATCAATAAATAATATCATAATTAGGTAATTCATAATTTTTATTATCATGACCATACTATCAAGGCTTCATTCCAAGACCATACAAACAGGTATTACCTTAGTTGAAACCCAAACTAGATTTCCTCATGATAACACCAAGGAATCAGGGGATTTCATTGACTGATTCCCAATCCAAAGGGATTTTATTAACCATCCCCCAACCCTTTACAGACTATTTCCTATTCATTCCTCAAATAAAAAGGGTAAAACATAACAAAAACATCCATATTAAAACAAGCATACGAAATGATAAAAAAGCAACCATACACCTTGAATGTTATAAAAATAGCACATCTATAGTCAACATTATCATAAAACCATCAATAAAATATTAAATATTGTATCATAATAAATCAAACTGAATTAATCATAAAATACAACAAAGGATGTTTATATAGCTAAAAATAATCTAATAAAATCATTAGAAATTTATTTAGAGAAATAAAAGTTTTTTTACTTTGAAATAATGTATCAAAAGCCAGACACTTATAAAAGAAGACATTTTAAAATTATATTTCGAATTAAAGTATCCCATAACACTTTGAAACATGTAAAATAAATTCTAAACATAACATTTTAAAATACACATAGCCTTATAAATAAATCCATAAAACCCATTTGGAAAACATGGGCTCAAATGAGAAATATTTAGAGGAATAAATAATAGAAACATTTAGAACGATATCTTAGTTAAGGAGCCACATTCATAAGAACATTACAATATTCTTTTTGAAATCATTTTTATGGACATGGATGATAAATATGTCCTAAAAAATTTTAACATATAAACAATATTAGATAATAATGAGATAACAAAATTAACCCTCACATTGGTATTGGTTTTCCGTGATCATCCTTTAACCTCCTATAGAACGGTTTTAAGGGTGTTAATAACTTATAATAGATCCATATTAATGTTTATAATTTTTTATATCATGACCTTATAATATCTTATAATCCATTTTTTAACAATCATTATTTATTTCACTATTTCATGTGTTAATTGCATAGTTTTCTCAAGTATGTTTTGACTTGTTCTTTCCTAATTTTGTTGCATAGATCACGATTTCATAATCAGTAAAATATTCACCATAACATAATTATCTTAAATATTTAGTACCTATGTATTTATAAAAATATATAGAATTTGGATAATATGAATGGAATACATTGTTCATGGAGATAGTAGGCCATAGATATGCATGCACACCACATTAATGTATTTTTCATGTTTAAATATTGACAATTTAATGATACATATGTATGTTATAACTCAAGTATCACATCAATGTAATATAAGTTACATATGTTTATTAAAATTTTCATTAATGAATTCCATTTATAGCGGGAATGAATCACATAACTTTGAGGGGGTGGTAGTCCATATTTCCATAAACAATGTTATCATATATCCCCATTATGGAAAACATGAAGGTATGTTTAATATAAAATTTACAAAATATGAAATAGGTTATTATTGACATATTGAAATATAATTTAACACTATGAAAATTGTTATAAGACCTTCCATTATGGAAGTAATGGAAAAAACAAAGAAACAAAAAGGATATGATATATTCCATTAGAAACCTAAAATTCTAGTATATACATTATTATAAAGTTATCAGTTATTTATGGATGAATGAGGTGAGGATAATGTAGGAAAAAAAGAAATTAAGAGATGTACTTTCAGAAAATTACCTATTGAATATCACCTCCTTGAATGAGCCTTAGAGACTTTTGATTTGGTCTTTTGGTGAGAAAATAATCACTTGGATGTGGCTACTGTTTAGAGGAGATGTTTTGGTAGATATTTTAGGAGATAAACAGATTTGTGGGTTGAAATGGGGAGGTGAGGGGTGGTATTTATACTTGAGGAGAGGTGTGTTCAAGTGATTAAATTATTTATTATTTTATATTTAATGATAACCACGTTTTGGTGGGAATAATTTAAAAGAATTATAATTTTTTAAATGTTATGTAGGATGGTTATTTCATAGACACATCTCAAACCACCAATAAAAGTTTTCAATTTTTATGTTAATTAATCTTTTACCTTTTAACATTAACCCTTCTAACAATTTTACCTATACAATGTTAAATAAATTTTTTACCATGGTAAATGTTTTATTCAATAAAATGAAATTCACCATATATAGTTATTTAGAACTCATTATTCCAAAAATGGAATCCATTTTACAAAAATCAATTCACATTAATGGTAAAATTAGAGTTAAAATTAATTCAACAGATAAAATGAAAAAGAGGATTTTTAATGTGAAACGTTCATATGTTTTAAAGGTTTTTATATATAATTTCAATTTGAAAATTATATGAACTATATTGGTTTAATTTATAAAAACATAACCTAATTATACAATCAAATAAATTAAAAGGATAGTCTATCAACATAAATAAATTATACAAAAAATGGGTTTTTGAATTAAAATGATTTACATTCAATATTAACGACAATATGAAATTTATTTAAATTAGACAAAAATTTCAACTAAAGTAAATTTTCAGGAACCTCTTATATAGAAGAAAATTATTTTGTCAAATAGAATATATAATTTTTTCAAAAACTAGATATAATATTGTAGTTCCATCAAAAGGTGGTAAAACTGTGTTTTTGAAAAATACTTCTTTTATTGTATTTGTTTATATATAATATCTTCCAAACATAGAAAATGAATGATAAATGTTATGTTTTATATAAGTTGGTTAATATTATTCCATATTTCTATTTTAATGGATACATTATAATAGATCACAATGTGTTTGAACTCATTGTTGGATGCAATTGAAGCTATTAAATTAATATTCTATTAAAGAATACATTCCATAAAATCTTGAGGGGTTAAAAAAGTGTGATGAATTCATTCCCATTAATAAAGTTATGACTATATTTGAGATCGAGTTCATGGAGTACGACATAATTCATTAGTTCCAGTTCCCACACACTATTCTTAGGGACAATAGAACTGACTGTCAGGCCTTTGATCTAAATAAGTTGTATACTACATATGATTTCTCATCCATCCAAAAACTATTCAATAAAAAATTAGAAATTGGGCATATAAAGTTATTAAATAAATTAGTCTCCAAATTTATTTAATTTTTTTGGATAATAATTATAAGTGATGGACCACTATGATTTCTAATGCACTATTGGTGTATCACACCATGACCTAAATTCCACCAAAGATATCACTTATTATATCGTTTTTAGAGAAATATGTTTTCCTTCCCATTAATTATTACCTACCATCACTCCAGACATCCATATGTGAATAGTTCATGTATGAAGAGTGGTCCCAAGTCAAGAAAGATGTGTTAGATGTCCTTGATGAAAATATCCACCAAACACCACACAATCTCATGGGGCATTAATTTTTTTTGGAATCATACATTAATAATAATTTTCATCACCAATCATTCCTTCAAGGTTATTTGGTTTTGGAATTAGGGATTTCCATAATAGTTAAAAAACTGATGAATCTAGAGACAAAATGGGAGGGATCCTTTCCCATCCCCAAGTTATACTCCATTGTTGTGAACTTGTTGATTAATATGGATAGAGATCAGATTATTTATACCACCAAAAAAATGTTACTAGAGAAATATAATTTATAACATCTTATTTATTTAACATTAGTCATATCCTAATTACGTTATTCTACCCATAATAAGATAATTATTTATAATTTTAACTTCATGTCATAGGTTCTTGTAGACACAAGGAAATGTGTTCCAAGTAGTTCCCCGCAAAATGACCTCAACCTGGTTGAAAATGTTCACGGTGCAACTCTGCATTTTTAAGGGATCAATAACGGTAGAAAAGGCACTGGCCCGAAGGGCAGGGACTACAGCCTGACACTGGTCCCAAGAAGGGGTGTAGGGGCGCACTCCCCACGATATGGAGGAATTATTTGGCTAAGTCCCTAAAGAGGTGCCCAAGGTACATGCGCACAAACACTTGTGCGCCACCATGATAAAGCTGAATGAATTGATAATTTTTATAGAGCCCTAAAGGTGTTTCCCTAGTCTATCCTAAACACCCTCAGCACGCATGTCACTTCCGCAGCCAACTCATTTCACCCAAGGTCATTTATTTTCCTATAAATAGACCCTTGGATCCCCCATTGGCATGGAAAAGTTTCCATCAATCCCAATTGTAGCTCTTTCCGACCATGTACTTCACCCCCAGTATTTTAGAACATTCAAGGTAGTTCTTCAACCCCTTGAGAGGAGGATTTAAGGAAGGATAATTGGTATTAAGTCCCTTTAGTGTGTAAAAACCATAACACTTGCGCGCCGAAAGTGCCCAAACCTCCCTAAGTCAGAAATACTTTCCCGCCTCCAATTCCTCTCACTGGAACATGAGCACCCCACTTGTTGGATCACATGTGAATACTTTTGAAGGCTTGAGAAAGGTGTCGCCCAAGTGTTACCGTAATTGTTGTTCTTCTCTTAAGTGGACATTAGGTCGCCCAAGTGTACTTGTGCGACTATACTTTCTCCCCCTTCTCTACTTGGGGTCCCCTCTTTGAATCACTTATTACCCTCACTCTCTTCAGTCTACAATAAATCAAGCCTTCTTTGGCCATTCATCAAATAGATTATTCTTCATTGTCTCACTTGTCTGAAAGGTATTTCGCTGAGACCTCCACAAAAACCTCATGACGTATCAAATCTTTGGGAATGGAAAATCGGCGGGTATCCTATTTGGGTTTTTATTTCCACAGTCAGAGGATTCCCACATTTGTCTCACAATGGGGTTACGATTCAGAATATGTCTGTGATATTGTATATCCATAGTCACATTGACCTTTCTCCAATAAACAGTTTTTGGAAGTTCCCAAATATGGTGGAGAGTTGGGTCTTGGCCTCTCCTTTCTCAAAGAGGTGACCCAAAACCTCAGGTCTCTTGTAGGGAAGGTACATTTCACAGTTATGTTTCCATGCAAACAAAGGAGAAGTCTCCCTTCTATACAAGGATCAATATTAGGGCAGCCATACTGATGGAAAACCTCAATCACATAAGGATGTTTCCATTAATGAAGAACCTTTAATGTATACTGATGATTCTAAATTTTTCAAATGTTAATAAGTGATTGTAAATTACAAGGGATACTTATGATATATTTGGTGAATTAATAGGGATTCATGAAAAATATCTTAAATTTACAAAGCGTGTCCAAGAGGAGACAATAAATCTCCCAAAAAGTGTGTGATGAGTCTGAACTCCCATCCTCTCGACCAATGCACGTTCTTAAGTATCGTAAAGTTCAAACTTAACTAACTCATGCATTTGGAAAGAAGGTTCCCGTTGTATAAAGAACTGTTGGTTGTTTTTGGTTCCATAAATAAATCCAATGGAAATTGCCTCGAGATACCGATTCTTAAAACTAGAACACATGTTTCAAGGGACTAAGAAGAAGTCCTCTTCATATGACCCTAAACTTCATGACACTTTAATCCTAGATTCATGAATCTAAATTGGGTAACACCTCATACTTGTTATAGGAGGTTAAAATTATATTGTATTTGTCCTTCCTGTAATTCCTAAAACAAAATGTATTATAAATTTTTATACGAAATGTAAAATATAGATCCATGATATTTTCCTCACCCAAGAGCAATCCTCTTGTCTTAGTGTCAGTCATCATCCACATTTATTATAATAACTATATACATATTGACTCACATCACTTTTCGATACATAGTGATGCCTGGATATTCTATCTTGGGCCTTGATTAATTCCTCATATCTCCCCTATCTCATCCATATGCTCAGAATCCCTCCATTGTGTCCCCATTTCCCACCTAGAACTTATATGATAATTCCTTAAAAAGGGATAATCAAAGTTATACTATCAGAAACTTTCTTACGCCACATGGTCAATGTTATATGGTGTTAAATTGTAGCAATAATGGTTTATGCATTACGATCTTAAACCATGTGCATTTACCATTGAGGTTGTTTATTTCCATTTTAGAACCTAATTTATATGTTATATGCTGTCCCCCATTGCTATATTGATTTCCTCAAGAACTTAAAAAAATTGGGCTACTTGAAATAAAACTAAATAACACTTTTTCTTCACAACATGATGTACAATTAATAATTCATTTTTTTAGATGCACAAAAGTAAAACAGATGCACTAATGGTTGTGTTTTCTAACATCAAACTATGAACAAATCTATGGCCTGATCTATATAACCATAAACTATATATCTTTAAGGATCATACTAGTTATAAATAGCCAAACATTAATCCCATTATTTATTCTCTTGTGGGTTTGGTGTTCAATATATACTGGTACATACCACTGACATGAATAATGAATGAATGTATATACCCCCTATTTCTCGAATTCTCATTGATCATATCTGTTTCCTTCATCTCCACATATTGATTATTTATAGTTTGAATAACCACTAACCATTAATTTCTGAACATAACACTTGGTTTTTGGTGATTATACAATTCTATAGTCTCAACCCACCTCCCAACCACAGTTAATATGCCATAATAAATATTCATGGTGAATGTTTGTTGTAACTTGTATTTTAAACATGGTTATCATTCATACTATATAATATTTTATTTAATCTTTTATGAAAAAATAATTGATCCCACATGTCAAATGGCTACTAAAAGTCACTTTTAACCTATCCCATCATTTTATTAGTTTATAAATCATATACCCACAAGGAATCCTTTAACTATACTATTTTCTTCTTAGGTTATGTTTTGAAACCCTAGGTGTTAAAAACATCATGAATTTAGAAAACTTATTTGGAAGAAATTTCCTTTTAGATTCACACCCCACTGGTTTCCCATCATCAGAAGTTTACTTATAGACATCAACAAAATATTCCAACCCAGATTCTTATATCCCTATTGTGAACTCTTTTGTAGTGTGAGTAATCTTGCATTTCAATTTGTTTCTCACACTGAGATTGAACCACACAAGGTAGGAGACTTTGGTTAACTATTACACTAACATGATTGAGGCACATCAAAGTGAAAATGTAGGGTTCCTATATAAATATAACCATAGAAATCAAAACCTCATAACATTTGATTATCACGATAAAATGTTAAACTATGTGATCAAATACCTATCCTCAAAAACTTAAACAACATAAAATTTCATCCTCACCATACAAAATTAAACTGAGTGGTCATATTTATATCGATATGACTTTAAAATACAAGGAATTTTATCCTCATTGTATGATGTTAAAATATGTGACTAAAATACTTGTTTTATAACACAAAATTATATTGTTATAATCCTTACCACATGAGGTGAAACTACATGACCAGAATCCTCATTGTAGTGCGTTAAACTACATAGATGAATCCCTATCACATGACATAATTCTATAAGATTTCTTGGTCCTTTCCTGAGAGGATTCCCCTTTATAGTTGTGTGGGTCTCCTTATATGCTCTGTTTGCGTTGCAAATTACCTGTTATACCACCCCCATAACAACATGTGACTTGATTCCTATTTCACTAGATACATAAAAATACCAAGATGCCTTATATTTCTCTCTAATAAAAACACTAATACCATTATATCAAGATGTTCAAAACATTATATAAATGTATGGTAATGCCACCATACATATCAAAACTCAAATATACCCCCTATACCCATAGTTAGGTTACTCTTACTCTGTAATTTCCAATTCGATTAATTATTTTTTCACTATATTCAACATGCATCATTCCCCCCTTTTCTGAATGATATATATATATATACACAAATGGTTTCCCACCTAAAATATATGTGTTTATTAGTTTAATGTCCAAGTGATATGTAGAGATACTTAGATCTTTTATTCATTGGCATTGCAAAAAATCTATTATACCTTTCATATTGTTTTGGTGTTCACTTTCCCTTTATCAGGTTCCGTTCATTCGAATGGTACTGAGACGATGTGATTCAATAAAGAGATACTCAATGACGCACGACCATGAACCTCAACCCCTAGACCCAAGCATAAAAATCACATACTATGTATATCCATCCCTTAGATTTTTTACTTTGGCATTAGTCTACCTTATCACATCAAGTCTATATCACTGTTTTCCATATTAGCCATCTCACCCCCCATGAACCGATTTGTATGACCCTGAAATAAAAAAAATCATGGTCCATATTTAAATACCTTTCATAAGGAAATGACCCCAGTCAATTTTGTGCGACCACTAATTTCATAGATCCCATGGTTTAAGCTGTATGAACATAAATACCACCACCCATACTGTCCATGGTCCATGACCTTAAACTAGTATCATCCATATATTTCATGTATTAATGGACTTAAACATTATGTATTTGTTATAGGGGTTGTGTATTTTATGATGGGGGATAATAATTCATGTTGTTTTTCCTCTATCATTTTTCTATATAGAAAACCTAATCCTTCAATATTTGTTATATAAGTTTAAACTCTAGCACTCTTATACTCTCGACTATATGAGCCTATAATAGTAGCACCTTCAGTCCAAGATATTTAACCAAAAATTTCATTACCAAATGATCCAAGATATATAACCTTATATTATAGTACCAAATAGTTGAATCTATATAACCTTAAACTAGAAGCTTTATAGATTGTGTTAGGCACCTCTAAACCATTGTTTTACCTCATTATTGTCTCTTTCCTGAGGTGAGCCTGTGCATCTTGGTATACGGTCAACATGCCTTGATTTTTTTGATATACCCTTAGAGTGATAAAACTCATCATGATAACCCCTATTTTGCAGAAATACATTGTTTCCCCTAGATTTAAATCATCACCCTTCTAATTTCTATGCATACTCTTCATAGCATATACTGATGGCACAATTCCCTAGTCTATGTCCACCTCCTATATAGGGTGCAAGTCCTAGTTGAAGCTTCCACAATATCAATATACTATAACCCATCAATATAATTTGGTAAATGGTCATCATTAACATTTATTAACCCCATTTATATTAATATAGTAGTGGAAACAATATTTTGAACTCGTTCAATGACCATCCTCATCCTAGTTTTCCCACTATTGATTCAAACTCTTGAAGTCACAACATACCATTATCCCACTTCCCCCTTCTCAAGTAGAGTTCTCGAACCCCTTGTGTTTCACCCCTAAACATATTTAATAATTTTTAGGGAAAATAAATCTATTTTAATCATGAAAACCCGATTCCCCCATATTCATGTGTTCCTGAAATAGATCTATGTGACATTCCAACTCTTACAAAACCACCCATATTTCACACTAAAGTGCAGTATAGATGGTATTGTATTATTCCTTTTTCCCCCACCAATAATGTATCACATTCAATTAGATGTTTATTTTATTGCCTCATTATTATTATCGATATATATTAAATTCAAAACAATAATTACAGAATCATTTGTATTTTTAGAATGTGATATGGAATATTATTCAAAAATTGGAGCTTCTTCTTGAAATAAAAAGATATATTATGGTTACATCCAAGAAATTTCTTCCATTAGATGATACAACCTCTATTGAGAGTATGCAATGGTCTACTACATCTTGGTTAACTCTTCCACATCAATCTCAAACTATGATAATACCTCGATCGGCCGTATTTGAGGAATGTCTTACCGAGCCTTGTAATAAACCATTCAATGTATCAAATGGTACATCTATTCATCCAACACATTTATATTGGCCCTTAGGTGGTCAATCATCTCCTCCTTTTGTAAAAAAAGGAACTAAACATGATTTTCGACCATTCTGCACTATAAAATATCCTATTGATTTTCTGGAGGAGACACTATAACTTTATATACTAATGAAAATATATTATTCATTAACCATATTACATCTTATTATTCCCAATTTAGTTTAAGGGCATGGGTAATTGTGCGGAGGCCATGACTATCAACCTCACTATCTATCCCATAGGTTCCCCAAATAATGTAAAAGTATTCCAATCTGATTTCCTATCTTCCTTAGTAGTGTGTAGGTGTAACTTCCCAAGTAAGTAATGAATAATAGATATTTTTATCTATGTCTATTAATGATTTAGACAGTGTTTTAGATGCTTAAAATGAAAATAAATACAATCTTATGCATGTAATACACTAATATTTTTAAAAGATTGTTTTACTGCCTTTTGATGGCAAAACCTTTTTAAATATATATTTTGACAATTTTATAAGCTATGTTTGTCAAAATAAACTTATTATTTATTATTGGGACATCAAAATTTACTTTGTGTGAATTTTTGGTATTTTTCCGATAAAGTTCATTTTTAATGAATAGTGAAAAATGTTGTATTTTAATTCAAAACCTCTTTTTAATCTAATTTATTTATATGATTATATTATCATTTGATTGGTTTTGAAGTGAAATTAGAATATATTTTTACCATTTTATCCAATGGTGGTCATTGGAATCAATTTCACTTTTAACTTGGACTTAAACTTGTGTCAATCTTTTGATACTTATTGTTTCATAAAAACACGCTATTTGTCATGACAACGGGAATTAGATATTAAATTAATTAATGAAAATTAAATATTTTGAATTTTTTAAAATAGACATCATTTTTGAATTCAGAATATCAAATACACCTTAGGGTGAAGTTTTGGTATCTTTCTGAAAAACGTCAATTTTTGATGAATAGTGAAACCACTAAATGGTAGTTAAAGAAACTGATTTTTCGTTTAAATGAAACTTTGCCACTTCTGTGATTTGATATTCAAAAATCTGACATACATGGTTTTCATTAAGAAGTAAAATGTGGTTCAATGAGATTAAAATAATTTTTTGGTGAATAGTAACTTTTAAGTTCTTAATCGCGATTAGTGGTAATGAGTGTAGTTTAAGGTGAAAATAATGTTTTAATAATATGAGATGAGCTTCACACATGTCCTACCCTAATTGGATGTGTCATGGCCGACCAAGACAATCCATGGGTCAACATGGGGCTCCCATGGAGCCACTTTGGTTGGGAAATGACATAAATACCTTTTTATTTAATGTTAAAGTAAAAATGACAAAAATAAGAGATGTTTTACTAAAACAATTTTTACATGGGGTTATACAAGTCATATTTTTTATTATAAATAGTCATTGCAAAGATAAACAGATTTCCTACGTCATAGTACTTTTTTTATAATTTTTAGTCTTTAAATAAATTAAATTATTTATGACATCATGATGATGCATCGATTACCTCATTAATAAAGGATTTAAATAAAATGAAATGATAATGTAAAATATATGAACTACACATGTCCAAAACCTATTTTATGGGTGTATTTCGAACCCTTATCACCTTACCCACGAATTATATCAACGTGGGACCTTTTGAATCCGAAACTCATTTTAAAATAAAGTAACATTTCTTTACTTTCCAAGAGTTCCCCTCCTCTCCTCTTATAAAAGGCCCCCACCTCTACCTCCTTACCCACACTCCCAAAGCCTTTGGCTCGGCCAAACCCTGCCCAATTTCCCTCTCCACATCCCTCTCTTACTCCTTGAAGCCTCACTTTGGTCAGAAGTCTTCCCAAGGAAGCCTTTGAGCTCAAACCAAAGGGAGTTACCCGATATTAACGTAATGTCTTCACTTGAGTCCTTTTGTTTTATTTTTCTTCTCCAACACACTAAAATCTTTTTATTCATTTATTTTGTAACAACTAAAGTATCTTCAATATACTAGGATGTTGTTATAAGAAGGATTCGAGCTACACTTACATACACCTACATCTAATGGTTAATGAACATACTGTTTCCGTGGATGGTGAATTTATGCCTCCCGAAACGATGATTGTTCAAAATTCTTTTAACACCTTCAAAGGTGGCCATTAAGATGTCACTATATATATATATGATCTATAATATGTTTATTTTTTCCTTAAGCTTCTGTATTTTTCATTTTGGGAATACCTTTATGGTTTCCATTATGGGTAAACGCGATATCTTCATTTAAGGAAGTGTGGACTACCACCCCCTCAAAGTGATTTGATTCGTTAAATACCATATGTGGGACGTATAAAGGATGGAACTATGATATTATATATGATATTATACTGGAATTATAATATACCTTTATATCATTATGGTTCCATTCTATAAAATACGAAATATAAATGAAAGTAACGTTCATGCGTACGTACGGCTCACCGTCTCCATGAACGGTGCATTTCATTTCATACCTCTAAATGATTATGTAATATTATAAATTCATGCATGTACTAGATATATATGACATATATGATATCTACATCATGAATACCATTCTGGATATAATGTATACATGAACAAATTGTAATTATAAAGGGCTTATTTTGTACTCAAGTGCCAATGATCGTTAAAACGACCGTTATTAACTTAAATAATTACATAGTGTTCATGACATGGAAATAAGTGATATAAAAGGAATAATGAACTTGAAAAAGGTTTTTAAGAAAATAGAAATTAACTCAAGTTTATTATTCAGGAGATTGAAGAACGGCCGAGTCAAGTCGGACTCGAGGTATGGGACTTCGTCTCAATCTCCTTTCATTGAAGCATATTTTGTTTTATACACAACCTTCTATTATACGGTTTATAAAACCCTTTGACTTTTACGTTTATTCAAAAGGAATATTTTTTATATGAAGCGTTTAATAAATGACAAAAGGGAATGTTTTTGTCATACGTATGCGGCGACAATGAATTCTCCGCCGCCGTGACCATTATTTGAGTTTCGGCTTCCTCTACAAGCCATACCTTTTTTTTAAAAGAAAAATAAATAACATGTTTTACTTTTCTTTTATTTTGGTATTTAAAATTGTTTTCATAATGTTTTTATATGAATGTGTTGTATTTATATCTTGTGATTGAAAGGTGGAAATGTTATGTTTCCTTTATGCATGTTTTATGTTATACAATTATGTTGAGGTTCTTGGGCATTATTATGAAGACGGGTGGTTCCGTGATAGACTAAGGGCGGGTGAGCCCGATATAGCTCTCCAATGCATTGGGTAACGCGAAGGAGTGAAACATTAAGGTTTTTCTGAAGAGATTTAGGGAATATACTGTGATGGGTATTCCAAACATAACCAAGAGGGTTACTCCATGCGTAAGAATGTTATGAATGCCTCAAGTTACCTTTATGTCTTATGATTTCCATGATTTATTCATGATTTGATGTGGTATGTTAAAGTGCCTATGTTTTATGGGTAAAGTATGATTTCATTCTTATGTATATATGAACTTATGTTTCCTTTCCATATTTTTATAACCCATACTGAGCTTTTTATGCTCATCCCACGTTTTTTTGAAATGTTTTTCACAGGTCAAGGGAAAGGTATATGATATGATGATAGTGTCAAGGAAGTGTCATGAATGAATCCATGTTTTATTTTAAATATGTTTCCATTTATGGGAAAGAAGAATACTATCTTTATGTAACCACATTGTTTATATGTGGAATGTAATGCAAGTTTTATGATCTAATTCTCTAAAACTCTAAACCCGAAAAGATCCTCAATGTGTAATCTTGTAATTACTCATGATTAAGTATGGTTTAAGGCTGGGGCCTTATAGTTGATATCAATGGTCGGTTTAGATAACTTTAGGAGTTAGAATTCTATTAAATGATTGTCCAAAAATATTTTTTTTGAAATGATATAGCATTTGAAGATTACCATGTTGCTTCATCTAAGACATGTTTGTTCAGAATGGTTTTCCGCAGAGTTAACAGGGAAGCAGTGCTAGGAAGGCATACAGAATGAAATAACCTTCCGAATCAACATCTTGAGATGGTCGGAATTGGAACTTAACAGTTTGTTGCAGTAATGGCGTAGATAACTCAAGCGATAAATGGTGGTGGTATCCATGCACGAGATCAGCCAGATCAACCGTAGAGGAACATGTCAGTGGTGGAACAGTTCATGAGGAAACATCCCCCATCATTCAGAGGATCATCTGACCCTATGCTAGCTGAAGGGTGGATTAAATCACTGGAGAAGATTTTCGATGTCATGGGGTGTTCAGAAAATCAAAAGGTTAGTCTTGCTATTTACCGTTTGGAGGGTGAAGCAGATCAGTGGTGGTCGATGGTTAAAAATATCAGGGATGCTGATGAGATTGATGCTCTTGACTGGGATGAATTCAAAGGTATGTTTCTTGAGAAGTATTTTCCTAAGGCTGTTCGACTTAGGATGGAAAAGCAATTCTTGGAATTGAGGCAAGAGGAAGACTCAGTGGCCGCCTATGAAGAAAGGATCACTCGATTGTCAAGGTATCCTCTAAATTTTATCCGAGACCTTGATAGTAAAATCAATCGTTTTTACTCAGGATTAAAGCCAAAACATCAAAGTGCATTAGCTTCTCATGAGTTTAAAAGTTATGAAAACATGTTCGATGTGCTGAGAAGGTGGAAATGGAGTTTTCCGATGATCAAGTGTTCTATAACAACCAACAGAAGAAGAGACCGATGTGGTAGGAGAAAGGTAAGAATTCTTCAAAAAAGACTGATGGTAAGAAAACAAAGTTTCCAGTTTGTGATATATGTTGAAAAAGGCATGCCGGGGAATGTCTTCTGAATTCTGGAAAGTGCTACCGATGTGGTAAGATGGGATAAGGCTCGTGATTGCACTGAAAAGGATCAAGGTGAAGGTAAGACCAAATTTGATTTACAGTTAGTGAAATTTTATAAGTGCAATGAGATGGGTCACTATGAAAACGAGTGTCCGACAAATAGCTTGAGTGTGGGGAAGCAGTTAGAATACATGCAGAAAGGGGTGGTGAAATCCTTTGCAGCTACTTCAGCAGATGTCGGGCCATCAAATGAAGTTGTATCAGGTACTTTGTTTGTTTTTTCAGATTATGCCAGTGTGTTGTTTGATTCTGGGACTACACATTCATTCTTCTCGGAAAACGTTTCTAGTAAAATGGGAATACCATCTCAAGAAATGACTCCTGAACTTTTGGTAAAAACACCTGGGGGAAATGTTGAGGGAAAAAGAATTTATAAGAATCTTCCTATCCTTATCTGTGGAAAGAACCTACTAGAAAACCTTATTGTTCTAACTCTAGTAGAGTTTGATGTTATCCTGGGTATGGATTGGCTCTCTATTTACCATGCTACGATTGACTGTAGAGATAAAGAATTTTCTTTTCAGAAAGACTTTCAGTTTGTGTACAAGAATGAACCCTTACTGTTGATAACTTATCTAGAGTCCGAGAAACTTGTTAATTATAGAAATGAATGTTACCTTGCACATATCGTTGAAAATAATGGAACTGTTCAGATTAATGTTGTGTCAGTGGTAAATGAATATCCTGATGTTTTTCTTGATGAGTTTCCTTGAATAATACCAGATCGTGAATTTGAATTTACTGTTGACTTAGTTCATGATGCTAAGCCAATTTCGAAACCCCCTTATCGAATGGCTCAAATTGAACTTTTAGAGTTGAAGGAGAAATTGCAAGATTTATTAGAGAAAGGTTTCATTCGACCTAGAAAATCACCATGGGGTGCTCCTGTTTTATTTGTTAAAAATAAAGATGGTTCAATGAGACATTGAATTGATTATAGAGCCTTGAATAACATCACTATTAAGAACAAATATCCTTTGCCTCATATCGATGATTTGTTTGATCAGCTCTAGGGAGTTCAGTATTTTTCAAAGATTGACTTGCGACCAGGGTACCATTAGCTGAAGGTAAAGGAAGCAAACGTTCCGAAGACTACGTTCTGTACAAGATATGGCCATTATGAATTTGTAGTAATGCCTTTTGGGATAACCAATGCACCTGTTGTATTCATGGACTTAATGAATATAATTTTCCATGAGTTCTTGGATATGTTTTTTGTGGTTTTCATTGATGATATTTTAGTGTTTTCTAAAAGTAAAGAGTATCATGAAAGACATTTAAGGGTTATCTTGAAAACCTTAAAAGAAAAGAAACTATATGGAAAATTCATCAAGTGTGAGTTTTGGTTTCAACAAATTTCATTCCTTGGTCACATTGTTTCTAAATATGGGATAACTGTTGATCCTGCAAAAACAAAAGTTGTGGAAGACTAGCCAAGACCCACAAATGTAACTGAGATTCGTAGCTTCCTTGGTTTGGGAGACTATTACCGATGGTTTGTTAGAAATTTTTCACGGTTATCTAGTCCAATGACTAAGCTAACTCGGAAGGGTGTTAAGTTTATCTGGACAAAAGAATGTGATGATTGTTTTCAGGAATTGAAAAGAAGATTGATGAATGCTCCAGTTTTGGCACTACCTTCCAGGAATGGTGATTTTGTTTTATACAGTGATGCTTCATTGAAAGGACTTGGTTGTGTCCTAATGCAGAATGATCAAGTAATTTCTTTTGCTTCACGATAGTTGAAAACTCATGAGGTAGATTACCCTACACATGATTTGAAATTAGCTGCTGTTGTTTTTGCTTTAAAAATTTGGAGGCATCATTTGTATGGAGTAAAGTGTGAAATATATACTGATCACAAAAGTTTAAAGTATATATTCACTCAGAAAGAGTTAAAAATGAAATAGAGGAGATGGATAGAATTAATCAAGGATTATGATTGTACAATTCATTACCATCTAGGAAAAGAAAATAAAGTGGCTGATGCTTTGAGTCGAAAAAGTAATGCTTCATTAGCAATATTGCATTTGGAACGTGATCCTTTGGTAAAGGATTTGATGAACATTGGCATAGAAGTTGTTGATGCAGGATGCTCTTCTGTTTTGTTTCAGGTATCAGTTAGATCTTCTCTATCAAACAGAATCAAGCAAGCACAGAAGCAAGATAGTGAGTTGCAGAAAATGGTAGAGATGGTTCAGAAAGGTAAGTTGTCTGAATTAAACATTGATAATGAGTGTGTTTTGAGATTTGGGAAGAGATTGGGTGTGCCTTGTGATTCACAGTTGAAGAGAGAGTTATTATGTGAAGCTCATAGTTCTCCGTTTTCTGTTCATCCAGGCAGTACTAAGATGTATAGAGATCTTCGGGAGTATTACTGGTGGGATGGAATGAAAATAGATATTGCTGATTTTACTGTGAAGTGTTTGACATGTCAACAGGTTAAAGCAGAGCGGCAGTTACCGAAAGGGATGCTTCAGCCTCTACTAGTGCCAGAGTGGAAATGGGAGAATATATCCATGGACTTTTTTGTGGGATTACCGAAGACATCTCGAGGTAATAATGCAATCTGGGTTATTGTTGATCGCTTGACTAAATCTGCTCATTTCATTGCTATACAAGATATTTTTCCCTATCTCAACATTCCTGTTTGTATATTAAAGAGATAGCCAGGTTACATGGAGTTCCCCTCTCCATTGTATCTGACAGTGATCCCAGGTTCACTTCTAACTTTTTGAAAGGCCTTCAGAAGTCGTTGGGTACTGAATTAAATTTTAGTACAGCTTTTCATTCTCAATCAGATGGGCATTCGGAATGAACAATTCAGACCTTGGAGAATATGCTACGAGCTTGTTCAATGGATTATCAGGGAAGTTGGGACACACATCATTCTTTGGTTGAATTTTTATATAATAATAGTTTTCATTCCAGTATATAGATGGCACCATTTCAGGCATTATATGGGAAGCGGTGTCGAACTCCAGCTTTATGGGATGAAGTGGGTGAAAGGAAGTTGATGGGACCAGAATTGGTAGAAGAGTTGGCAAAAAAAGTTCAGATAATACAGAAACACATGAGAACAGCTCAGAGTAGGCAGAAGAGTTATGCGGACAATAGGAGGAAGGATCTCTCTTTTGAGGTAGGTGATCATGTTTTTCTCAAAGTATCACCATGGAAAAGTGTGATGCGATTTGGTAAGAAAGGAAAGTTGAGTCCAAGGTTCATTGGACCATATGAAATTCTGTAGAGGGTTGGATCTGTTGCTTACTGAGTGGCTTTGCCTCGGAGTTTATCTCAGGTACACAATGTTTTTCATGTTTCTATGCAGAGAAAGTACACGCCAGATCCATCTCATGTTTTAAGTCCAGAGGTAATTCAGCTGGAAGAGAACCTATCTTATGAGGAACAACTAGTCCAGATTCTTGACCATAGGGAGAAAGTGTTACGAAATAAGGTGATTAATCAGGTAAAGGTTTTGTGGAAAAACCACATGATGGAAGAGGAAACATGGGAATCTGAAAATGCAATGATGGATAAGTACCCCCATTTATTCGATAAGTAAATAAATTGCGGGGACGCAATTTTCTAAAGGGGGAAGGAAATAACATACCAAGTAAGTAATGAATAATATATATTTTTATCTATGTCTATTAATGATTAAGATAGTGTTTTAGAGGCTTAAAATGAAAATAAATACAATCTTATGCATGGAATACACTAATATTCTTAAAAGATTGTTTTACTGCCTTTTGATGGAAAAACCTTTTTAAATCTATCTTTTTACAATTTTATAAGCTATATTTTTCAAAATAAACTTATTATTTATGATTGGGACATCAAAATTTACTTTGTGTGAATTTTTGGTATTTTTCCGATAAAGTTCATTTTTTGATGAATAGTGAAAAATGTTTTATTTTAATTCAAAACCCCTTTTTAATTTAATTTATTTATATGATTATATTATCTTTTGAATTGGTTTTGAAGTGAAATTAGAATATATTTTTACCATTTTATCCAATGTTGGTCATTGGAATCAATTTCACTTTGAAATTGGACTTAAACTAGTGTCAATCTTTTGATACATATTGTTTCATAAAAACACGCTATTTGTCATGACAACGGGAATTAGTTATTAAATTAATTAATTAAACTTACATGTTTTGAATTTTTTTAAAATACAAATAATTTTTGAATTCAGAATATCAAATATAGCTTAGGGTGAAGGTTTGGTATCTTTCTGAAAAACTTCAATTTTTGATGAATAGTGAATCCACTAAGTGGTAGTTAAGGAAACTGGTTTTTCATTTAAATGAAACTTTGCCACTTCTGTGATTTGATTTTCAAAAATCTGACATACATGGTTGTCATTAAAAAGCAAAATATGGTTCAATGAGATTAAAATAATTTTTTGGTGAATAGTAACTTTTATGTTCTTGATCGCGATTAGTGGTAATTAGTGTAGTTTAAGGTAAAAATAATGTATTAATAATATGAGATGAGCTTGACACATGTAATACCCTCATTGGATGTGTCATGGTAGACCAAGACAATCCATGGGTCAACTTGGGGACCCCATGGAGCCACTTTGGTTGGGAAATGACATAAATAACTTTTTATTTAATGTTAAATTAAAAATGACACAAACAAGAGATGTTTTACTAAAAAAAAATTTACATGGGGTTATACAAGTCAGATTTTTGATTATAAATAGTAATTGGAAAGATAAAAATATTTCATACCTCATAGTACTTTTTTTATAATTTTTAGACTTTAAATAAATTGAATTATTTAAGACATCATGATGATGCAACGATTACTTCATTAATAAAGGATTTAAATAAAATGAAATGATAATGTAAAATCTATGAACTACACATGTAAAAAACCTATTTTATGGGTGGATTTCGAACCCTTATCACCTTACCCTCGAATTATATCAATGTGGGACCTTTTGAATCATAAACTCATTTTAAAATAAATTAACATTTCTTTACTTTCCAAGAGTGCCCCTCCACTCCTCTTATAAAAGGCCCCCACCTCTACCTCCTTACCCACACTCCCAAATCCTTTGGCTCGGCCAAACCCTTACCATTTTGTCTATCTACATCCCTCTCTTACTCCTTCAAACGTCACTTTTGGCTGAAGTCTTCCCAAGGAAGCTTTTGAGCTCAAACCAAAGGGAGTTACCCGATTTTAAGGTAATGTCTTCACTTGAGTCCTTTTGTTTTATTTTGTTTCTCCAAACCCCTAAACTCTTTTTATTCATTTATTTTGTAACAACTCCAGTATCTTCAAAATACTAGTATGTTTTTATAAGAAGGATTCGATCTACACTTCCACACACCTACATCTAATGGTTAATGAACATACTGTTTCTGTGGATGGTGAATTTATGCCTCCCGAAACGATGATTGTTCAACATTCTTTTAACACCTTCAAAGGTGGCCATTAAGATGTCTATATATTTATATATGATATATAATATGTTTATGTTTTCATTAAGATTCTGTATTTTTAATTTTGGGCATACCTTTATGGTTTCTATTATGGGTAAACACGATATCTTCATTTAAGGAAGTGCGGACTACCGCCCCCTAAAATTGATTTGATTCGTTAAATACCATGTGTGGGAAGTATAAAGGATGGAACTATGATATTATATATGATATTATACTGGAATTATAATATAACTTTATATCATTATTATTCCATTCTATAAAATACAAAATAGAAATGAAATTACCGTTCATGCGTACGTACAACTTTCCGTCTCCATGAACGGTGCATTTCATTTCATACCTCTAAATGATTATGTAATATTATAAATTCATGCATTTACTGGATATATATGACATATATGATATCTACATCATGAATACCATTCTGGATATAATGGATACATGAACAACTTGTAATTATAAAGGGATTATTTTTGACTCAAGTACCAATGATCGTTAAAACGACCGTTATTAACTTAAATAATTACATAGTGTTCATGACATGGAAATAAGTGATATAAAAGGAATATTGAACTTGAAAAAGGTTCTTAAACAAGTATAAATTAACTTAAGTTTATTATTCAGGAGATTAAAGAATGACCGAGTCAAGTCGGACCCGAGGTATGGGACTTCGTCTAAATCTCCTTTCATTGAGGCATATTTTGTTTTATACACAACCTTCTATTATACGGTGTATAAACCCCTTTGACTTTTAAGTTTATTCAAAATGAATCCTTTTTATACAAAGCGTTTACTAAATGACAAAATGTAATGTTTTTGTCGTATGTATGCAGCGACAACGACTTCTCCGCCGCCGTGACCATTATTTGAGTTTCGGCTTCCTCTACAAGCCATACCTTTTTTTAATAAAGAAAAATAAATACCATGTTTTACTTTTATTTTATTTTAGTATTTAAAATTGTTTTCATAATGTTTTTATATCAATGTGTTGTATTGATATCTTATGATTGAAAGGTGTAAATGTTATGTTTCCTTTATGCATGTTTTATGTGATACGATTATGTTGAGGTTCCTGGGAATTATTATGAAGATGGGTGGTTCCGTGATAGACTAAGGGCGGGTGAGCCTGATATAGCTCTCCAATGCATTGGGTAACGCGAAGGAGTGAAACATTAAGGTTTCTCCGAAGAGATTTATGGAATATACTGTGATGGGTTTTCTAAACGTAACCAAGAGGGTTAATCCCTACGTAAGAATGTTATGAATGCCTCAAGTTACCTTTATGTCTTATGATTTCATGATTTATTCATGATTTAATGTGGTATGTTAAAGTTCCTATGTTTTATGGGTAAAGTATGATTTCATTCTTATGTATATATGAACTTTTGTTTCCTTTCCATATTTTTATAACCCATACTGAGGTTTTTATGCTCATCCCAAGTCTTTTTGAAATGTTTTTTCACAGGTCAAGGGAAAGGTACATGATATGATGATAGTGTCAAGGAAGTGTCAAAATGAATACATGTTTTATTTTAAATATGTTTCAATTGATGGGAAAGAAGAATACTATCTTTATGTAACCACTTTGTTTATATGTGGAATGTAATGCAAGTTTTATGATCTAATTCTCCAAAACTATAAACCCGAAAAGATCCTCAATGTTTAATCTTGTAATAACTCAAGATTAAGTAAGGCTTAAGGCTGGGGACTTATAGTAGGTGATGAGGCCCCAAATGTTCCTCCACTCCCTCCCCAGGTCACGCTATTTAGTGAAACAATGTCCATCCTCAATTCGCCTTTTTGTTCTATAAAACAATAGTATTCATGGAAAATAACCAATAGTTCAACCAAAGGCTGATCCATATGATTCAACTCCATCAAGCTGATCTCAAGTGTATAAGGGGGAATATGTTATCAACTTCATCCTCCATAGGTAGAAGATCCACATTTTAGATGATGATTTATTTTTCTTTAATCGTTGATAACTCCAAGTATTGAAACACCTTAAAAAATATGGAGTGTTCACTATTATGATCATTTTATTATTTAGATGCATACTCCACTCCTTTATCTATTGGGTCAACGGTGAGTTCTTGTTAGCCTATTGGTATCCAAAATTTTACTCTCCCATGGGATACCCTTTACAAAATGATGGATGTTAGATCCATATTTGGAAGAAAAGATATTTTTTAAAAACAATTACGGTTTTTATACATATGCTCCACAGTAGTTGTGATTATATTATACACTTCCTCTGTTATGGACGTAGGAACCCCATATCTTTCACCTTATTTTGCTGTGGATCTATCACTAAAATTGAGGCTCAAACCCCTAGGATTCGACTCCATTATCAGTGATCTATCACCCTATGTGGGAAACCTATAAATCAGTCAAGGAGACACCTAGTATGGGTTTAATGGATATTTATTTGTAAAATAAAAAAATTCAATAAAAATGACATGAAAAATTCTCCTTTAAAATAAGATTATTATTTTTACATTATTATCCTACTGTCACATAGATCCTCACATTTATTATGTTTCAAATTTTTAAAAGTTGGTAGAACCCCTAAAACCTGACATTTTTATTATGTTCCATATAATATCACAATATTCTTAACTACTCAAATTAAATAATAAACTGAACCCAATATGTCCTTGTATTTATAAATGGAAATTATGAGTGATGGAAATGAAGAATAGTAAAAATAGAGAACATATTACACTAATGTTTTAGAAACATCCACATTTTTCTTTTCTGGATGATGAAGATCAATAAAGTAAGTGAAAAGGATTACCCTCTTTATAATTTATCTATGTAATAAGGAAAAAAATCTCATTATATAAGAAATATATTTCAATTATCTATGTATTGAGAGTTCTTTGAGTGAAAATTAGTTTAGAGAAGAGAGTATTGGCCCATGGGGAGTCTCCACCTTGCACATCCACACCAATTCTATCACATATAATTATCCATTAAATATCCTTTTGTATGATCATTGAAACTAAATGAATTAATTAATGTGTTATGAATATTGGGTTAATGAATTTTTGAATTTCAAAAATTTCATGTATGAATGAAACAAACCCCTTCAGATTACAAATTATTTAAAATTTCATTCTTGATAACAATTTGGAATATTTTTGCTATCCAAATAACATATTTCCCATCATGTGGTGTGGAAAATTAAATTATTTTTCCTAGTTTAGTTTTATAGTGGTCAAAACCTTGGATTTGTTTCTAGAGAGGAGTGATCAAGGATTATTTATCACATAAGGAAAAATAGGTGTTCTGAGATTTATTGGTTTTAGAGCTATGAGAAAATAGTGAAATAATGAGATTGAAAAATAAATTTGATAATGTGATGAGATTGCGGTTGGATTTGTAGTTTTTGTGTTATCATACACATTTAAAATGTTTTAGTTAACTTATTTTTAATGAAAAAATAGAAAGGATCCTCAATTGATTCACTAATCACCCATGGTTGAAGGTTATAGTGGAGATTGAAATTACAATGATTATTTGTTGGTTATTATCTATTCCTGTATGTTTGAAAAGTCATTAACAAATAAATAAACTACCATGGAGGTACAAAATTGTGAATTGGTGTTCCTTGGAAACTAAAATGCATTTCACTACTTTCACACACATACCATAAATTTATAGACATTAAACAACCTGTTGAACATGTTCCTTTATGACAAGAAACACTGGGTGAAGGGAGATTATAAATTATAAACCAATTATTTAAAAATAAACATGTTCAAATTGAAAAACTAAGTTATATTAAAAGAAACTAGTGTGTAATAAAAACAAAAATCAATGAATATAATAGTTTTTTTATTAATTATGTTTGTAACATAAGTATTACAAATAACCTCCTTTCTATCACTGGTCTCTCACGTATTACACCTCTATTCATAGGGAAATTGCGATGGAGGATGGAGAAGGAATTTCCTAACTAAAATAAATGTTAAAATAAAAGAAATTAGTAGAATATAGAGCATTAGTAGTTTTCCAAGAATTCTAGAATAACACTCTTATTCTTGTAACCTTTTCTGTTCTTATATACCCCTATCATCCTTCATATTTTGATATGGTCATAATTCAATGAATCTTACCAATTTGAATATTTTATATACTCCCCTTTCATCAAGACCCCCTCAAATAAATTCTAGGATTCAAATTTTGAACATGATTGTTTTATCTAAAAACCTAAATCAGGTATTTTTTTTTATTTTTTTGATGTATTACACTTGGTAGTCAATGGAAGGTTTTATAATGGCTGATGTGGTATGCTAGAGCCCTTGTTTGAATCTCACATCTGTTCATTTTTTAATCCATGAGGTTCACAATAATAACATTGTTAAATTTTTTCCAAATGATATTTTATCATTTGAAAATACCAATTACCATATGCATGGAAAGGTCCTCATACGCCTAGGGGAAAATTACTATGGGTGACTAAAATATTCTATATGTACGACATTTTTCTATAGAATAATTCTGACTTAAATAACACATGACCATGTTTGATAATTGTCCTTCTAATAGATGAAATTTATTCTGATGTATGATTTTTTATTTTCCAAAATTTAGCAGATTAAAATGTTCTCCTTGCTCATAATATACTACACACAACAAAATTGACTTAAGAGACACCAAATCATAATATATAAGTATAAACTCTATGGTAGATATGATGTTTCTTTTTGTAAATTTTTCATATTTGGAGATTTAGTACACACTAGACCAAATGTATTAAACATATTATAATTATACCACATAATGAATAATTATCATACAAGCTCACAAATATATATTATATAGATGTTGTGAGATTGTTTCCATCTAATGTTTTCTCACTCAAACATAGTGTTTATATACTTCCTTAAAATTCACTTAAAGCATTTTGAATAAACTTTCATCATTCCATATCACATATGATCATTCTCTAATTACATAAAAAAATTCAATATTTTGTGCAGTATTTATTATAATAATTATAAAGATGAATTAATATATAAAAAATCATGTATTAAACAATTTAAAAATGAAACTGAATATTATTCCTAAAATAAATAATTCGCTATTTACATAGGAATTGACCAAATGGTGGGATTAAAACCATGAATATCAATGGAAAAATATATATCGACACCATCAATGTAAATTCCCCCACACATAACCCTTTTATTCTAATATAAATGATAAATAATTAAATTACCCTAGAAATATTTTGATGGAATGTTTTCTTGTGAAATTTGTTAATATGATATATTTTATTGGTTGTTATACATATGATTATTTTCATACTAAATGATGTTATAGTTTTTATATCATTTAAAATATTAAACCAAGTAATAAATGAAATGTGGGAATGATTATGTTTCCAAGGAATGTAGTCAGATTTTCAATGATAATGGATTTTTAGGATCCTTGGTGGAGTATTATGTCGTATGAAAAATTTATATGGGAAATCAAATATAAATTCCATATGATGAGAAATAGAAACCAATTTCATGTAATCTTGGATGTTGGTGAAATTATATGTTAATAAATTATAAAACATTAATTGGGGGGTTGAATTAATGTTGAAATATTTTCTTATTTCTCAAATATTATAAATCAAGATCAATGACATTCTAAGACTACAATTCAGTCAATTCAACTCCCCTGAATCCATATATAAAAAATAATGAATGTAAAAAAATCACATAATATATTTTATCTGCTTAAACCAATATTATGTATTTATTTTCATTATATGTTCATGTCACATATGAGACATATATTTTATTAATAATATCAAACATGATTTTAATTTCATTATTTTGAAATCTCAATCTCATGATAGTTCTTTTTATTGGTTCACACTAGTTTGAAACAAGAATATGAACCAAAACCAAGAAGATGCTAAGTAAACTCTAATATGATTCATCATCAATAGATGATATTATTTCATCCTTTATAATATTTAATATAATTTAATCTACTTCATTATCAAGATCATGATTCCCTAGCTCTTTGACAATATGAAATAAATCACTATTCTACAACTCAATCTCAATATCTTCTTCCTTGTAGGATTTTCACATAGAATTTTCAATCACATTAATATATTCAAATCGTATCATATTTATCCTTTTATATTTTAATAAATACTTATAAATTTCTCAATAATTCATAATTCCAAAAAACCAAGCTCTCAATTAATTTCAGAATATTATATTTAACTAATTTTTATAAGATTATTTTCTACAATATTGACCCTCTAACAGATAAAATTGTTTTTTATAAGATGATCAAAAAATTTTAATTATCACATATTGGAAGGGTTTTCAATCAATGATCCTAGACATAAAAATTTAATAAAAATTCTTATATTTACTCATTTAATGTATTTGAGAGAATATTTTAGTAATTCATCCAAACACCATCATTATTAAATTTTTTTTAAAATTTATTCAAGAAAATCCGTTAATAACTAGGAAGTGATCTTAAAAATTATTCTCTATAATTCCACATTATAAATTGGATTGAATCACAAATCAACCTCTCAACATATTAATGATTATGAATTGAATATCTACAACTTGTTATCTAATTTAACTCTCCTTTTGAAAACTTATTTTGGAAATCTCCCAATTTTGCAAAAAGAAAAAAAAAATGTATTCATAGAAACTTTTCATGTTTTTTTAGTTATCAAAAAACATATATTTCATCCACAATACTAGAAGTATACTCCAAATCATCTTCTGCATCCTCAATAAAATATTTCATATTCAATAACATATCTTTTGAATCATCCAAAATATATTTAATTTCACTATACATCAAATAGTGTACCAAATTCCACATTGTAATATCTAATATAAACATATAAAATTTCATTTATATACTTGAGGATCTTTTATATGATTTAAATGTATTATGTAACATAGTGTCATCTTATATTTTCCACATTTCAGTATAAAGAACAACACATATATTGAATATGAAATGGAATATATTACATATACAATGGAATATATTATGTATCAACAAAAACATTATACATATCATCTCTAAAATGTTATTTATCATAGTGTGGTTATTTAATTTTACTATTCATTATCCAAATAATGTTACATATCATAGAATTCAATAGTAATTTTCCCAATCCTTTAAAAACCCTAAAATTTATAAGTCTTCTTTAGTCTATTCAACATATTTTCAAACATACTGAAAAACTCAAATTCATCTCAAATATCTTTTATGTAACACCCCAAGATTTCATAGTATGTTATTTTTCAATGTAATTCAATAACTTGCACTACACGCAACACCGAGTTCAAGCACACCACGATTTACCAAACTAGCGGTTCAAAAGAGGTTATGAAAAGTTTTACCTTAATTTTAAACTTTATACAATCCTTATAATTTTAGGATCCATATTATGATTTTATTAGACATTATTTAAGAACAAATTAATTTTTTTAGATAAAGGAAGTATTTTTCCGAAAATGTAATTTTACCGCCTTTTGAGGGAGAACCTTTTTTAAATCCAGTATTTGAAACTTATATATATTAAATTTGACAGAATAAACTTATTCTTCAGACTCAGGAGATAAAAATTTAGTTTGGATAATTTTTTTTGTATTTTTTTGATAAATTTCATATTGTTATGAATAGTGAAAAATACTAAATTTTAATTAAAAAAAAATTTCTTAATCGAAACAATTTATAGTGTTAAATTATACATTTTAATGGTTTTTAAGTATAAATAGATTATATTTTTACCATTTAATCCAATTCTGGTCATTGTATGTTATTTCACATTGAAATTGGACATGAGCAAGTGTAAATCTTTTTATAGTTATTATTTCTTAAAAATACGCCTTTTGGTTATAACAACAAGAATTAATTTTAAATTAATAAATTCAACTTATATGTTTTTAATTTGGTAAAATAGAATTCATTTTTGAATTCGGAATATCAAAATTATCTTTGGGTGAATTTTCTGTATTTTTCTGAAAACTTTCAATTTTTGATGAATAGTAAAAAACACTGAGTTTTAGTTTAAAACTGAATTTTTATTTAAATACTAATTTATTTTATTTAAATAAATTTATGTAAAAATAGATACATACTACATATATAAGTTCATTTTAATTTATTATAGTTAGTTTATAATAATTTTAGATATATAAAAATTTATTGAACTTTTCATCGTCTTTTACCCGCCTCCTATAAGAATTTGCAAATTCATATAAAACATAATTTTACCGCTTCTGTGAGTTGAATTTAGAAAATTAAAGAGACAAGGTTAATATCAAGTAGTAAAATGTTGTTCAATAAGATATAAATAATTTTGGCTGAATAGTAACTTTTTACTTTTATTTACCGCAGCTAAAGTAAAAAGGGTAATTTAAGGTAAAAAAAATATTGTAATAATTAAAAATTACATTAACACATGTACTAACCTTATTGGATGAGTAATGTCCGACCATGGGAATCATTGGGTAGATTTTGGGACTCCATGAAGCCACTTATGAATGATAATGACACTTTAGATTAATTAATTTAATGTAAAGGAAAAATTGACATAAACAACAACCTTTAAGTATATAATTAATTTTTATATAGTGTTATACAAGTAATTGTTTTGGCTATAAATATTCATTGGAAAGATGAAACGATTTAATACATCATGATATTTTTTTATAATTTTTATAAATCGAATAAATTAATTTATTTAGGACAATATAATGACACAGTATTCACCTCATTAATAAATGATTTAAATAAATTTGATTATAAATATTAAAATAATATCCAAAACATGTCCAATTCCTATTGGATGATTTTATTTCGGCCATGAGTTGTTGTATCATAGACTCTAATTATTTATGTACCTTTAGAAGCCAAATATCATTATACAATGAAATAATATTTTCACACTTTCCGAAAGATCCCCTCCTCCCCCTTATAAAAAGAGACCACTTATAACCAATTCCTCACACATATCAAGCCTTTAGGCTCGTCCAAACTCTACCAAATTAAGCTCCATACATCTCTATCCTTATCTTAAAAGCCTTACATTAGGCAGAAGGCACTTCAAGGAGTCCTTTTGGTTCAAACAAAAGAAAGTTACCCAAATTAAAGGTAACAATTTCCCTTAACTACTTTCCTTTTATTTTACTCCTCAAACCCATAAACTATTTTATTCATTTATTTTATAGAAACACCATTATCCTCAATATACCAGGATGTTTTAGGTGAAATATTTTAATTACACATACACACACCTCCATCTAATGGGTGAAGAACATAATGTTTCTGTGGATGGAAAACTAATGCCTCACGAAACAATGATTGTTCAATTACCTACTACTGCCTCTCATGGTGGCCATCATGATGGAAATGTAATTATAGATGATATATATTATGTTTATGTTTTCATCATGCTTCTTTATTTCCCATTTATAGAATACCTTAGTGGATTCCATTATTGGTAAACGCTATAATTTCATTTGAGGAAGTGCGGACTACCGCCCCCTCAAAGTGATATGACTCGTTAATACCATATGTGGGGTGTATAAAGGATAGAGATAATTATATTATATATGATATTATACTGGAATTATAAAATACCTATGTTTCAATATGTTTTATGTCCATCAAAATACAAAATAGAAATGAATGTAGCGTTCATGCGTACGTACAACTTAACGTCTCCATGAACGGTGCATTTCATTCTTACCCCAAAATGATATGTTATATTATAAATACATGTATATACTAGATATATATTATATATATTATATCTAAATCATGAATATCATTTTGGATATAATGATCTTTTGACCATGTGAAAAACTTGTAACTATAAGGTGTTCATTTTTGACTCAAGTTCCAAATATCAACAAAACGAACGTTATTAACTTAAATAATTGCATAATGTTTATAACATGGTAATAAGTTATATAAAAGGAATAATAAACTTGAAAAAGGTTCTTAAGAAAGTAGAAATTAACTTTAGTTTATTATTCAGGATATTAAAGAACGAACAGGTCATGTCGGACATGAGGTAATGTGTATCTTATCTCACTTTTAATTCCATGATATTTCCATTATTCACCACTTATTTATTTCATGTGGTGTATTTTTTACTTCCATTTGATATATATATATTATCATTATTCAATTTATATTCCTGATATTCTGTGATTCATTTGATGGTTATTGACTATTGTTCATATGACATGATTGATTACAATGAGGTAAGGGTTTTTTTCACAATATATTCATTATTCAAGGTTGTTTATATGTAATTATCTACTGGGACCTCTTTATCATCCACATACATGTTTCTTAAAAATGTATTTCAAAACATTCATACTATTTTATAGACTATGGGTTAAATTAATTTATACCCTTATTCTACTTTTTATAAGATGTTTATAAAGGAATCTTTGCATCATTTTCCAAACAAGGTCCCTTTTAACCTTTTCGACAAAATTAAATAAATAATGTCTTTTTTTAACTTATATGGTGGGTGTGGCTATATTCCGCCATTATAAAACCGTCGAAGGATCCCTTACAAGATTATAATAATATTTTCAAAATAAATTTTTTCTTTATAATCAAGTAACTTTTAAATAATTTCAAAATAGAAAGCAATATTTCTCTAAAAAGAATTTTGATTTCATCTATGTCAAAATACTTTGATGGATTTTTTGTTTATTTTAAGTTGATATATTATGATACAAAACATCCCTATTTTATTGAAGTTTTTGTGATATGTTTGACTGTGGATGTGCTATTTTTTAAAATTCATGGTTTATGGTTAAAGTATTGACATTTTTTATGCTAGTTTTAATATGAATGGTTATGATTTGTTTAATCCTTTTCATATGAGGAATGTATTGGACATAGTAAGTGAAGGGTGGAGCCAGCTATAGATCATCGATGCATCGGTAGGTCTCATGGGAAAACTTGATGTGGAATTGGCGGAGGCCCTTTCCCAATTTGATATATGGTTTTGGCCGAGGCATTAATAATTTTTAGACATCTTGGTCGATCCCTTGAAAAAATGTTTCAAAATGTCTGGCATTATACATTTCCTCATTATGAAAATAATATTGACGGTTCATGTGGTCATTAAACTAGTAGAATATCCAAGATTATGTTTTATTATGGTATTATTTACTCATCCCATATTCCTGCCATAAATGTTTTCATTTTTATTGTTGGTAAAGGCATGTTGTTTCAATTACTCACCATGATTTATATTTATGTTGTCTTTCACTGTATTGCTTTCCCTTACTGAGCGTTTGAGCTCACCCCTTTCTATGTTTTATTTTTCAAAGGATTCCAAAAAGTGTATTATGATTGATATGCAGGGTTATGCTAATGGGAATAATAGCATTCTCAAAGAACTATTTTTTTATTGTATGTTAGAAAGTGTAATGAAATTTTTGTGTATGAAATCTATTTTCCAAGACTGCTAAACTGATCGGTCCTTCAGGACATGATTCCTTGTAATCATGCCCATGTATTAAAATAATGCACCGACTCTGGAAATCTAGGGTCAGGGCATTACAATTGGTATCAAAGGAAGTTTAGAAATAATCATGGAAGTAAGATTTAGATAAACATTGATTAGTGAAAATAAACATAAGATATACATTGAGGATTTTTATAGAAGGACTTCCTAGAATTTTGGAAATGTAGAGATTTTGTGAGATTTACAAGAAAATACATCCCTATCTGGATACATTCAAGTAGAGGTGGCTCTGGCATGGATGTACCTAGGGGTAAAACCCGAAAACACCACATTGAGCTAGACTCGAACGCGAACTGGTGGACGACAACGGGCCTTGCTGCACTCTTTGTTACAACACTCCCGGGGGATATGCTTAGGGTAATTCTCATTTTCTTTACAAACCAATATGAATGGTTTATGACTATATATCTCCTCAAAGAAAACATTTATGTGATTATGGATTATATCCATAAACTGTTCAATTTATGTTACTTATTTTACATGTTTGGAATTATGAATTGTGATTCATATACTAACCTAGTGTACTCCATTGTTTAGAAATGACACCTAGTGGAAGGAATGATAACACCAACAATATGTATGATCCAAAGAGTAAGAAGGTTCATATCATTCATGGTATTAATCCAACATTTAGAAGGGAAATAGTCTCCCATGTATTCTCAACATATGAATAAATAATATCATGTGTTAGTAAGATAAGTGAAGATTTCTCTGAGTCCTATGGATTTGAAGGGAAGAAAGAGAAGAAAAGGATGGTAGAGATAATGATTGATAAAAGGAATAGGGGAAAGAAGGATTTTCCCATATGTGATAAATGTGGAGATAAATACCATGGTAAATTTTTGAAATAAATGGGCGTTTGTTAAAAGTATAGAGAAAAAAACACCATGTACATGATTGAAAGGGTAAGAAAAAGTTTTCAAATATAAAATGATTCATCATCAAGGTGTTGAGAAACTATGCGAATCAATGTCCCAGTCATAAGAGTATATCACAAATGATGTTATTGGATAATAATCAAGTAATGATACTACCTCAGATGAAGATGAATGACTAGTGTTCCTATGTTGTTATTATAGAATTATTTCATTTGAGTGTTGTATCTACAGTATACTGGTTATATGAATTATGGTGATAAATATGTATTTTACTACAGTACTATTTTAATGAGGATTTGAGATTATATGATTCTATGAAAAGTGACATAATAGTAAGATACACTTTTTGGAAAAATACATTGTTTAAGAAAATGTAATCCTTAATATGGTCCTGATAATGAGGTAGTGATTTTGGTATAAGAGATGGTTTATTTGGATAAATTATATTGGATATTCTTGACTACCTTGAAACTGATTAACGATTTGTATTTTCCATCATTGTTTTAGTTTACAAAATGTTTGGGTAGAAGGAGTATATACAGTATTCTATAAGGAATAAGGGAGCCTGAATGTAATCAATAAGTTTTTTTGGTAATTCAGGATGTTGCGGTGTTTTAAAATAATACATGATGAAGGTGTTCACATGGTATTACATGGAAAAAAGGATCCTCATTTTGTTTAACATCCTTATAAATTATGGACCGAGAGTTTGGATATAAGTAATTAGGATAAGTCTAATGTATGTAATGGATTGAGTTTGAAATTGGATACTATTGTTAAGGTGATTTTTTGATTGTTATAAAAATGAAAAACCTAGAGGTCGGGTGACTACTAGTCACGTCCGGCAAGGCCGCGAGACTTGAATCCACAACCGAAGAGCGACAAAGGTGCATCACCTACGAATGGACTACGTGATGTACTAGTTTGTATAATTTAGTTTTTTTTAAATAGTCTGACAAATGAATTATAATGTCATTATTTTTGGAACCTTATACGATTTAGGTAAATATAATTTTTTTGAAATCATTTGGAGTGAAAGATGAATTTGTGGTAGGAATTAGTTGAAGGATGAAACCCTACCTGTAATGTATATATATATATATATATATATATATATATATATATATATATTTCTTCTATTATTCTATGAAGAAATAAATTCATAATATTTATTAAGGCACCTTAAAACTAAAGATGTGTTATCCTAATACCTTATGTTTTGTTGAACCGATGATATTTTAAATCATCATAGATTGATGGATTTAAGGACCTCAATTCAACAATTGTTTGTGACTAATGACCTCAATCACTCCCTAAAAATATTTACTATTTTCCTCCAATTATGTGTCTCTAATATCCACCAATTTTCTCCTAATAGAGATCAGAATTTGGTGGTTACTTTTTCATTCCTCCTTTCCTATAACTAAGACTAAATTTTATTAACCCAATTTCTGATGTGGGTTTTCCCAAAAAGGTATTTTATATTTTCAACCATTTATTTTCGAAAAAAATTTCAAATTGAGAGGATGCAATTTATTTAAGCAGGGAAGAATGTATCACCCCATGATTTCATAGTATGTTATTTCTTCAATGTAATTCAATAGCATGCACTACATGCAACATTGAGTTCAATCACACCACGACTTACCAAACTAGCCGTTCAAAAGCATATATGAATATTATTAACTGAGTTTTAATCTATATATAATCCTAACAATTTTATAATCAATATTATTAGTTTCTTGGAAATAATTCAAGACCAAATTCAATTTTTTATATAAAGGAAGTATTTTTCAGAAAATGTAATTTCACCGCCTTTTGAAGGAGAACCTTTTCTAAATCCAATATTTTAAACTTTTATATATTAAATTTTACAAAATAAACTTCTTCTTTAGAATTGGGAGATAAAAATTTAGTTTTGATAAATTTTTGGTATTTTTTCTGATAACTTTCATATTTTGGTGAATAGTGAAAAATATGAAAATTTAATTAAAAACAACCTTTTTGATCGAAATAATTTATTGTGTTAAATTATACATTTTATTGGTTTGGAAGTATAAATAGATTATATTTTTACCATTTAATCCAATGCTGGTCAGTGTAAGTAATTTCACATTGAAATTGGACAAAAGAAAATGTCAATCTTTTTATAGTTATTATTTCATAAAAATACGCCTTTTGGTTTTGACAATGAGAATTAATTTTAAATTAATAAATTAATATGATATGTATTCAATTTGGTAAAATGGAATTCATTTTTGAATTTAGAATATAAAAATTAACTTAGGGATAATTTTCTGTATTTTTCCAAAACATTAAATTTTTTATGAATAGTGAAAAACTCTGAGTTAGAGTTTTAAACCAAATTTTTATTTTAATAAATATTTATTTAACTTAAATTAATTAATGTCAAAATAGATGTATAAGACTTATATAAGTTCATTTTAATTTATTGGAGTCAGTTGATAAAAAATTTAGATATATAAAAATTTTGTTGAACTTTTCACAGTCTTTTACCCACCTCATAGAAGAATTTCCAAATTCACATAAAACATAATTTTACCGCTTATTTGAGTTGAATTTCAAACATAAGAGATACAAGGTTAATATAAAGGAGTAAAATATTGTTTAATAAGATAAAAATAATTTTTTGTGAATAATAACTTTTTACTTTTATTTACCACGGTTAAAGGTATATAGGGCAATTAAAGGTAAAAAGAATATTTTAATAATTCAAAATTACCTTAAAACATATCTTAACCTTATTTTATGAGTAATTTATGACCATGGTCATATTTGGGTCAATTTTGGGACCATATAGAGCCACTTATGAAGGATAATGACACTTTAAATTAATTAATTTAATGTAAAGGAAAAATTGACATAAACAAAAAACTTTTAGTAATAAATTTTTATATGGTGTTATATAAATTATATTTTTGACTATAAATATTAATTTCAAAGATAGAAAGATATCCTACATCATGGTATTATTGTTTTATAATTTTTAGACATCAAAAAATTAAATTTTTTTGGACAATAAAATGATGCAGTATTTACCTCATTAATAATTGATTTAAATAAATTAGATTATAAATATTAAAATAACATAAAAAACATGTCCAATTATTATTGGATGATTTTATTTCGACCATCAGTCATATTATCTCTGACTCTAATGATTTTTGGAGTTTTATAAACCGAATATCATTATATAATAAAATAATATTTGACACTTTCCTAAAGAGACCCTCCTCCCCCTTATAAAAGGAGACCACTTCAATCAAATTCCTCACACCTCTCAAGCCTTTTGTCTTTTCCGAACTCTGAAAAATTAAGCTCCCTACATGAATATCCTCATCCTAGAAGCCTTACATTATGCAGAAGGAACTTCAAGGAGTTCTTTTGGTTCAAACCAATGGATGATACCCAAATTAAAGGTAACCATTTCCCTTAACTTATTTTATTTTCTTTTACTCATCCAACCCCTAAAATCTTTTAATCCATTCATTTATAACATCAATAGTATACTCAATATACTAGGATTTTTTTATGAGAAGGATTTTAATTACACTTACACACACCTCTGTCTATTGGTTGAAGAACATAATATTTTTGTGGATGGAAAATTAAGGCCTCGCGAAATGACGATTGTTCAATTACCTCCTACCACCTCTCATGGTGGCCATTATGATGGAACTATAATTATATATGATATATATTATGTTTATATTTTCTTCATGCTTCTGAATTTTTTTTATAGCATACCTAAATGGTTTCCATTATGGGTAAATGCGATAATTTCATTTGACGAAGTGCGGAATATTGCCCCCTCAAAGTAATATAACTCTTTAATACCATATGTGGGATGAATAAAGGATGGAGTTAATGATGTTATATATTATATTATACTAGAATTATAAAATACCTATGTATCCTTGTGGTTTAAGTCTATTAAAATATGAAATAGAAATGAATGTAGCATTCATGCGTACGTACAACTTACCGTCTCTATGAATGATGCATTTCATTCTTAGCCAAAAATGATATGTACTATTATAAATACATGTATATACTGGATATATATGATATATATGATATCTAAATCTTGAATATAATTTTGGATATAATTATCTTTTGACCATGTGAACAACTTGTAACTATAATGTGTTCATTTTTGACTCAAGTGCCAAATATCGACAAAACGAACATTATTAAATTAAATGATTTCATAATGTTTATAACATGGTAATAAGTGATATAAAAGGAATAATAAACTTTAAAATGGTTATTAAGCAAGTATAAATTATCTTTAGTTTATTATTCAGGATATTAAAGAATGAACAGGTCAAGTCGGACACGAGGTAAGGGGTTTTTTATCTAACTTTTAATTCCGTGAGATTTCCATTGTTCACCACTTATTTATTGCATGTGGTGTGTTTTGTACTTCCATTTGATATATATATTATCATTATTATCTTTATATTCATGATATTCTGTGATTCATTTGGTGGTTATTTACTATTTTTCATATGACCTGATTGATTACAACGAGGTAAGGGTTTTCGAGGTTGTTTATTTGTAGTTATCTACTGGGACCTCTTTATCATCCACATCCATGTTTCTTAAAAAAGTATTTCAAAACATTATTAATATTTTATAGACTATGGGTTAAAGTCATTCATACCCTTGTTTTATATTTTTAAGATGTTTATAAAGGAATCTTTCCATCATTTTCCAAACAAGTCCCTTTTTAACCTTTTCGACAAAATTAAGGTAAGAATGTATTTTTTTATCTTATACGGTGGGTGAGGCTATTTTCCACCATTATTAAATTGTCAATGCTTCCGTTAAAAGCTTATATTAATATTTTCAAAATAAATTTTTTCTTTATAATTATGGGACTCTTAAATAATTTCAAAATAGAATGTGATATTTCTCTAAAAAGGATTTTGATTTCATTAATTTCAATAACCTTAGATGAAATTTAAGTTTATTTGAAGTTGATTTATTATAATACAAAACTTCCATATTGTATTGAAGGTTTTGTGATATGTTTGACTATGGATGTGCTATTTTTATACTATTCATGGTTTATGGTTAATGTATTGACATTTCGTATGCTAGTTTTAATATGAATGTTTATGATATGTTTAATCCATTTAATATAAAGAAAGTATTAGACTTAGTAAGTGATGGGTGGAACCCGCTATAGCTCCTCGATGCATCGGTAGGACTCATGAGACAACTAGACCTGAAATTGGCCAAGGCCCTTTCCCAATTTGATATATGGTTTTGGCCGAGGCCTTAATCATTTTTAGATGTCTTGGCCGATCCATTTACAAAATGTTTCCGAATGTCGGGCATTATACATATCCTCATTATAAAAATAATATTGATGGTTCATGTGGTCATTAGACTAGTATAATACCCATGATTATGTTTTATTATGGCATTATTTACTCATCTCATATTCCTGCCATAAAATTATTAATGTTTATTATTGGTAAAGGCATGTGGTTTCAATTATTAACCATGCTTAATATTTATGTTGTCTTCCACTGTATTGCTTTCCTTTACTGAGCGTTTGAGCTCATCTATTTCTATGTTTTATTTTTCCCAGGATTCCAAGAAGTGTATTATAAATGATATTTAGGGTTAAGATAAAGGGAATAATAGAGTTATCAATGAAGTAATTTCATTGTATTGTATATTTTAAAGTGTAATGTAATGTTCATGTATGCAATCTATTTTCCAAGAATGCTAAACTGATCGGTCTTTTGGGACATGATTCCTTGAAATCATGCCAATTTATTAAAATAAAGCACCAACTCTAGGATTCTATTATCGGGTTGTTACATTTTGAGAGAGTTTTATAATAACATAATTTTTTTTTCAATAACTTCTAATTATCTTCACCCATAATTAAAATAATAATTATAATTCCTATAAAAATCCATGGGTGCTCAAATCTCATACTTTGGACTTATTTTCAACTCCAAAAAGTCACACATGATTTAATTAAATGACATTCTATCTGAAAGATAAATATCATAAAACCATAGTACTGGCTAGAGAAATATATTTCAGAGAATTGAATTTCTCAATGATAAAATATTTTTGGCTAGTGATTTTGATGCACCCCAATCAATTCACTCATTTTTACCCTTTTTTAATAAAATTACTTTAGATTAAATATAAGGTAAAAATATTTGTGTAACATTTTCAACTATTTAAAATAAAATAATAAAATAGTGGGGAATGAAAAAAATCGTAATATAGGATGGAATGATTGTAGATACATATTTTCCCTGAATCCTTCATGTTTTTCCTTTATTGTAACATTTGTGAAAATATAATCTATTTGATCCACTGCAAGAATATACTCCAACCTCAAATATCTATTTGTATCCTTCTCTTTTATAGGATGATATCTAATTCCATTGTGTTTATATTTAGAGTAGTCACAAGATTCATAGAAATTTCTATTTCATTCTGATTATCACCTGCAATTCTAAAGGGATTCTCAACTCTCTCCTTCATGTCATATAGTTTCTATTTCATCCAAATCATCTATGTACATGCGTTCATTGTGGAAAAAAACCTAAAATTTTTATTTCATAACCACATTGGTTTTTTTTATTACAATGGAAGCCCACTATCTATCTACTATAAATAGCATACCATCTGGAGACTATTGATTGTCATAGAAATATCTAGAACAATCAGAATTAGTGTATTGAAAAAAGTTTATGTGCTCAAATATTATATACATTATACCATAATTTAATATCCATTTGTTATATTAAAAAAATATTAATATCCATAAAATGAGATTTTTTTAGATTACATTAATAAATATAAAAAATGGAATTTTATAAACAATGTTAGTTTTAAATTCTGTGATATAAATTAAATTCAAATCAACTTCATGAAATATTTTTTATTCACTCTCGTCTACATCAACCTTTCTCATCTTTACCCTAACATCTGATGGTGTGGAATCCACATCAGATTATTCTATTCCAAAATTATAGTAAAATTCAGTGACTTTTATTTATTTGGATAGAAATATATAATAATATTTTTGAACAACTTATAATTGATGTAAGAAACACATATGTCCATGAATATATATTTCAAAATATATGTTTGTTTTCTTTTTATAATATTCACAAAAATAAAACATGTTCCGTAAAAAATGGATTCATCAATATAAATAATGATAATAAGAATACCATTGCTCATATAAATTATGTAAATATTATTGTCAACATTCCATTTTGTGAGCACCATCTCTCTTAGGTAGCCTTAAATTATTGGACACATAGTTATAGAGACTTATTTTATCCCATATATCCCTTTATTCAATCGAAACCCAATGGTTATATCATTTTCAGGAACTAATACATAAGTTTTTTAAAATAATATTATTCTATAACTTCTCCTTCCATGAAATAACATTTCATTTCTATTTGATAAATCCTATAATATTTATGAGTTACCACATATATAATCATTAATACAGTTTTATTTTTTGAAACGTGAATAAATATCTCTTTAAAAAATAAATCATTGAACCTGAGGGTATCCTTCAAAAAATAATCTTGTTTTGTTTCGTAAAACCTTATCTTTTCATTTATCTTGAATGTAAACCCCCAGTTCATTCCAATGATATTCACCCCTTATGATCTCAAAAAAATATCCATATTTAGAATCCTTTAAATATTACTTGTCTCCTCATTTATTGTATTTATCAATTATTTTTTCTTCATATCATCACAGACTATTTCTGGATCAACTTGTTATATAAGAGATGTTTAGTTATTACAACTCATTTTTCTTGTGGTTTTAAATGGTGTGTTCCAATTTCTAATTATATTTTTAGGTTCCACATGTTTTTCCAACCAATAATATTTCAAATTATCATATAAATCCTGACTAGCATCATCATTTGTCTTATTTGAATCAATATCCACATTATCATGTTCATTTTAGAGTTATTCTTCACTCTTTTTTCAAAAATATTTATGTTGTCCACATATTTATTTTTAATACTTGATTTATTTTATAAAATAATTCAGGGTTCATTTTCAATAATATTTACATTATAAATGTCTAAAATCATTTTCTATTTTTTCTCTAGTACTTGAATCCTCTTCCATTAATTAAATAACCTATACAGACTCATTCCTTGGATTTCTCATAAAAGTTTCTTAGATCTAAAATTTTAATCTTCATAAAGTGTATAATTCCAGAAAAATTGGCCTAGTATAAAACTTAAATAATTTCCTACCGCATTTTAGAATCATTCATGTCATATTCACACCTCATCAAACACCTATATTTGATTTTCATTGATGTTCTAAAAAATTCTAACTGGAATTTTTTTAGAAATTATATTTATACCATCATATTACTTCCCATATCAATGAAGTTATAGTTTTACACTATCTAAATAATTTTTATGGTACATATAGAGCATTATACAGATGCTTGAAGCAATTCTTAAAAATATTGGATTAAAATAAATTTATTGTCAACTCCCTCAAATTATTAGTTCTCAGCATCTTGATATAAACTATGATATCTTTCTCACCATCACTTATAAATTTTTTGAACATATTCACATCTTCTGATTTAGGCTTCATAAAATATAAATTAGTCATTCATATAAAATAATCAGTAAATGTGATGAAATAATAATCACATCTTAAGGTTTTTTATCTCATTGTCTCACATCAATCTGATTGAATCAATTAAAATGGTGTGGTAAAATGAATATCCTCACACTACTGGAATCCTCTTATCAATTATATATTTTTGTATATTTAAAAAATATTCCCTATCACTTTATTCATTTAAGAAATTATTACACCACATATCCTCTAGAAATATTTCTCTAACTCCTTTTACCAAGATGTACAATTATTATTTTCCACAGTTTTCTAGTCTTCTAAGGTAATATAACATGTATATCCTGACTTCCAAATTTAAAATAAATTTCCACTAGTTATTTAACCATTATTTATAACCCGTGTTTCTTTTATGTACATAATAATTAATGAATTACTTCTATTAATTTCTTCATTACCATTTTGAAAATGTTGTTTAACACTCAAAATTTATTTCTTAAAACATCAAAAAAATTTAAAATCATTGTATTTCAAACTATGGGCCTCAATTACCACTATAACAACTTCTTGGATTTTCAAGGCGCTCTCATTTTTAATAGTAACTACATCTCCAAAAAATATCTTCTAGTATCTGAGAACCAAATTACTGATTAATTTCCAGGAAGTTTTATTCAACCCAGAAATGATATTTTTGAATTTACTTGCCAAAATTTTGTCTTTATTTTCATTGGAACCCATTGTATGTACCATATAAATATCATCCTACAACTCACCATGAAGAAATTACATTTATTTATTTAAGGAAAAAATATTCTATTACAACCATGCTCTATACTATCTGTATATTTTTGTACATAACTTCTTGTTAGAGTTTTTTTGATAAATAAATACCATCTTTCAGTTGAAATCCCTTTGAGACATGATGAACCTTAAATATCTTCCTTCAACCAGCTTATTTTTTTCATTCAAAATACTCAATTTTTTGGATGTTCCTTTTTCCAATAGGTTATTTTAGTGAGTTCCCATGTTGAATTAAACATAAATGAATCCATTTCATCATCCATTTATAAATTCTACTGTTTGGAATCACTCTGTATGGTGGAATATACAGGGATTTATGGCTCTTTTACATTCACTGAAAGAATAAGGTTCATATCAACCCCAATAATATAATACATATTTTTTAATCCAATTGATCACCACAATTTATTTTTATATTTTATATTGGTAGACTCCATTCCAACTTCTCATGACCGAGATTTCAATACTCCCACTCAAGCATCAATACTTCTTGATCTTTATGGAACATATTCCATTGGTCTTACCTTAGAACACCCAGTTCATTCTTATGATTTCATTATAATTTCATCCCCTTCAGTTCCATTTACCATATAAATCTATACATTAATAGGTTATTGATTTACTCCATCTTCTTTCTCTTCTAATTTCATGTAATTCCATAGGACTCCTTTGTTGAATTGAAAAACACCTCTTCTGATGGCCTTGCTTTTGTATTAATCCAATATATGGTAATTAATGTCATCATCACCATACCAAATGAGAAACAAACTAAGTAATTATCCTTAGACATTCCCAATTTTTATAACAATTATTCATATTGGAAAAGTTTCTATAGACTTAGAGGTTGATGAATTGAAGTAGTTATACAGACCAGAGGTCCTTATGATTTCCTACCTAACTATAGATAGTTGACTTCAATTAATGGGATATATGGTTGTGTTGAGTGCCTATTCCAAAATTCCATTTAATGTTTCTAAGTACAAGTTCATAAATTTACCCTTATCATTCAACAAAAAATTTATAAATTAATCCAATCCATTTTACTAGGGAGTGTTAGAAACCCTCATCTAATGCATTATATTTTTATTTTTATTTATTTTTGGAATGTTTCATCTAAATCACTAATCACTATATTCAGAATTTAGACATTTTATCTTTTAATTTCCATGTGATTGATCATTAGTATGAATTTCACCAATAGAACTGTTATGTTCTTATCATTTAGATGAACAATACTGTAATGCTAGACATCAAGATTCTATGAACTTCCAGCCAATGAAATTGAGTATATGCTTCATGTCAAATAAGTATCCCATCATTTAATTTTTTTCTTCCATTATGGATACAAGAGTAACTTTCCATAATTTTTTAGAAAAATGAGATCCATACCTTTCCCCATATAGTTTTCCAAAAGATATAATGGTCGTAAACATGACCAAAATATGTCTATATTCTTTATGATTTACTACACCCCAACCCTCATATAGATATTCACATATCACTTTCCAATGATGCCAAGATATTTGTTATACTGGAATTTAATTTACCATTATTTTGAGATAAATATTTTTTATACATATCTACACTCTTTTCGAATTGAAAGAAGCACTCATGTCAGCCAACGATGACTCAAACTGAATGTTAACAGGGAGAAATAGTTCTATACTTCCATCAATTGTACCAATAGAAATTTAAAATTATAAAGATATTGGTATTATAAATAATTCCTTATCACTCCTATAGTTTCTCTTTAAGTGTCCTATTTTCATATACTTCAAATATAATGGTTCTTGACTAACTGATTTTCCTTGGATATTCACCCATGATTAATCATCCAATGTATTATTCTAATAGAATTGATTTTATTTTGTTGAACTTCTCTATGAATCCTTATTTAAAACATTAATAAATGGTTCTTGGAATTCCCTACAATATATTTCACTATTGAGTATCAAATTTTGGATATCATCAGATTCTAAATATATCTTTCCAATGGATTTACTGATAATAGTCACCATCAAACATGAAATATGATGACGCAGTCATAGAAAACGGTGTGCACAGACATCATCCATGAAATTTACCTTCACCAATCTTTATTACCTCTGATCATATTGAAAGAATTCACATAAGATTCCATTAGTAGTCCATCCAATTATGTTTTGATTAATAGTATCTTAATCATTATCACTTTGTTCAATGTGGTGGGTTTCCCAAATGTATTATCCAGTGCCATTATCACTTATGTTGTTGTATTTATTTCTAAAATGTAAAATGAAAAAATCATTTCCAAAAACATACTCAAAAATTCAAATTCTTTATTATTCATGAGATCCCATTATAGATTATTCATATTATCTAGAAAAACACCAATAAATTGAGCATTAAGATCATTTTGAATTAGAAATTCCTCCTAGAACATGATAACATCCAAAACCATATCTTCTAATGATAGTGAACTCCCCTTAAAATCATTTTATCATCAATGGAAATAATGAATCTAATATACTAGAAATAATTTTTATACAAATTTAGATGGATGGAATATAAAAATGTGAACCTAATTTGATACAACTTTATCGATATAAAATATCAAAATGAGAATCCTATTTGACACTGATTGTTGGAAAAATAATTGTTATTCATGTTTTCAATAAAAACAATGGTAGGAGAATCATTTATCATTTAAAACATCACTTACTAGAGGCTCTACCCAGTAGAAATGAAGCCACCCAAATTTATCTTCCCCATGACCAAGTGTATTAGTAGTCTTATAATCCGTCTCAATGGGGCTCATTTTGTGACTCCCCATTCCTGACTCCAATAAGCTTAGGGTTGGCGACTGTAACCTAGAAGGCATATCACTAACATGAGAGGCCTTATCCTAAGTACATGTACACATGAATACATCTCCAATCCCATAAAATGCATAAATATAAAAGCAATTGAACAAACATTCATTCACACATCTAAATCTCACAATCGATGTTTGATATGAAGTAATGGAAAGTGAACATGTCCAAATACAGTCCCACCACATTTAGTATCCAAAAAAGTATAACATGAAAGTAAATATGGTGTCTGCTTTTATGATACCATTAGAACACAACAAAGTTTTTCTGGATCACTATGAACCACGCTATCCATTTCTCTCTAGGACTATGTGAAAAGATCAATCATATACCCGAGACATGAAATGTGTAAGAACATACCATGAAGGGATGAGTATAACAATACACCATAGGAAACCGTGAAACCACAAATAATAAAATGAAATAATAAAAATCTGATCTACATAGGAATATTTCTAAAACACATATAATAAGAATATCGAGATATACTGAACAAAGACACACAGTCTGAATGTAAAGTCATAACCGTAATTCCTGCTGAGGATTCCATCTTTTAGGTCCCACAAAGAACGTTTCTAGATGAATATACTCCATGTGTCAGATAGTACTGGTCTCTCCAATCTAAGAGGTAGCCATCATTGTGTATTTTCATTAGAATAATATACTAAAATTCTGGAGAGAGATGATATACATGTGAATATTACTCCCAAGGATGTGGGGTATACCAAAAACTCAATCTAGATTGTCCCTCTTACTATAGGATGAACACACATGTAGTTTTGTTCATAAAGACACACAGAACTGCACTTAGTGTAATAAGATGACTAAAGATCTCACTCCAGACCTCAAGGAAGGTTCCCAACAACTCTTTTCAGGATTTACTTCTAAAGGGATCACCATCCTATGTGTAGGCTGTGATTACATAATAACCCTTAGGGAATGGATACCTGGAATTCACCCTAAGAAAACATATCTAGGATATAGATAACATGGTATCAAAGATAACTTTGAAGGTGTACACATAATTTACTAAGTGTACATGGAATGTCGAAATAGTACTAAGCCCGAATTATGTAGTTGGCTCGTGCTCTTGTCGGTATAAAAGTACATTACGTACCCATGCCCATGTACATCATCCCATGTACATGTACATGGATATGACCATGTAAATCTAGGATGGTTGTGTCTATGTGGGAGTACCCGACATGCCCTAGATGTGTACTCCTATGCGTGTCCATGTCCCATCTAAGTTATATGCTGATCTATACGAGGAGGATCTCACAATTTTTTATAGGGTTTATAAGACATAAGATCCTCAAATTCATCCCAAAACCAAGTATACCTTCAATAACTAGATTCTTCCCTCAATATAACCTAAAATTATACATCTACATTAGCTAAACCTCATCATATTCAACCACCAGATTTTAGCCTTTAATAATTTTGGAAACCCCACCAAATTTTGTTCCCCAATTTTCCATCCAAATTCAGTGTGGACACACCACTAACCTTGTACCGATCCATGATTTTTGTCATCATATCACAATCCCTATTCCATACTGAGTCTAGATCTATGATATTAAATCATTGTTCCAAGAAAAATTCTTGAATAAAATTTTATTTCATTTTATTTGGGTCGAACCACCTGGAAAAAAGAAGGCTTGATGATGAGAATATTTTGTAAAAATTGTATAAAAACAATAAAATGAAAAAGTGGAATGAACCTAGAACATATTCTGTTGGCCTTAATCCATTTATGTTATAATGAAGAATTAAGAATAGAAAATAAAAAAAATGCCCAAATAGATCTTTGCAGATTAACCCATCCCACAAAATGAACAATCAACAAATGAATCCATTGGTCGATTGATTCTATGTCATCATAAAAATTGAGAACGAGTAAAGAATATAATAGAAAAAAATCCAACCCAAATGTTGATTGTTTATCTGATTTAGAAAAATTCTACATCATTATCGTGGGCATGATCTCTCGATCTCACTACACACCGATTCTCGATCTATGATCCAGTAGATATTCAAATGAGAGAGAACATCCTATACCATCTCCAATGGTTCTCTAATATCTATAGGGTTTAGTGGATTACCGTAATATTTTAGAATAACATTATAATTATATATGAAAATTTGTTTTTGTGTCAATTGATGAAATGAAATATTTTACGTAATTTTCTTATTAATTTTTTTCCCACAATGATTTTTTCACAAAAAAGTCACACTGAGAAAGGTTTTGTTTCACCTAATGTACAAACCCTTTATGAACTAAAAGTTCCCTATGATATTTGATCTAGGACATCATATTATTCTTATTATATTTTTTTCATGAAAAAAATGTCCACGAGTTATTTTATATATTTAATATATTCCAAATATTTATTCTGGGAACAATGGGACTTAGTATCACATTCCTTCTCAGCACATGGTCTCAAAAATATACCATGAAATATCTAAAAATAATACATAGGAAGTATGAGTCATTATAAGAATTAGGTAGAATTAACACTATAATCACCATAAAATCATTCCTTTTATAATGTAAGAAAAGGCAAAAACATTCATGGTATAAAAAATGTATTCATCAAATATACATAAAGCAAGAGAAGAAAACAAGTGATTAACATGATTCAGAAAACAAGTCATTCATTAATGGTAAATAAACCACTACATATTGTATTATTATAAATAGAAGATACATGTGATTATAAATAGAATAAAATGGTTCATGTAATCATTACCAAATTATCTAGTTACAAATTAATGTGCATATTCAACTCATCATTTACAAAAAAATCCCCATATACATATATTCTAAGTTCCATCTTGTCAATAATTCATACCTTATCTCTTGAAGGTATAGATTAGTAACCTTGATCACTAGATCTTGACTACCAACAAGATGAACCTTTAGCTTTTTTAAAATTATATACCTCCCTTACTCCAAATAAACATCATCATAAGGTGAGAAATTTCAATGGTTCTACTGCATACAGAGAAAATATGCAACCTTTTTTTAACACCACACCACACTATCTTACAAGTATATCTCTAGTGAAATGATTCCATTTAATGAAATTAAAGTGAACTAAAAATTGTTTCACCTACCAATTGGAATTCCCTTACATTTTTTTATTTTACCCCATAACTTTTTATTAGTATTGAGTCTCATTAACTTTATTTAATATTTATTAGATTAGTACATTAGAATCTTATTATTTGATTTACATCAAACATAATGTTTATTTTATAATTGAATATCATTGGATCATTATTCCCATATATACACTTTCACAGTTTTAATAATCGTAAATAGATGAATAGGGAGGCTAGATTCATAGTAGATATGAACTAGTGAATAATATTTAGGGATTATATTATATTATAAGACCATGATATCTATGGATTTTTGATATAGTAGTGGTCTACATTCATTAATGCGACCATGGTATGAGATTACACCTAATATGATACCTATATATATTGGTTCCAATTCTAGATTATTGATAATTATGAAGGGAAAGAATATTGGACACATGGGTGATATAACCTAGCGAGGATGATTTGGGGATTATAACCGATCAAAGGCCCATATACACTTATAGAACATAAAATATCACTAAATGATTGAAATTTATTGTGACCATTTTTAGGTAGCAAGGATGATTATCTTGATATATGGGGGGGTTCCACTACTATCCTAACTATAAAACATTAAATTTTGATTTTTTCATTAGTTTTTAATTAAAATTCCATTTTGGGTTATTTTGAGTTTCAATATTATTTGGTCATCTTTTATAAAATTTTATGTGTTATATATGGGAGCACAGTTTGCATTCACGGTAGGTAATCTTTGTGAAGATTGTGTAAGGTGTTCAGTTAAGTGGATAGTTCTATTTTCATTAATAGCATATAGACATTAAGGAAACGTGGGGTCCCTTGAGATACCGTGTATAAGGTTTTTGGGGTGTCTAGTGCTATTCTCATGGGTACCACATAGTTTAATAAACAATGTCATATACATGAAATTAGAATATTGATATGTTTTGTTCAATTCAATAATTGTTTAAACTTTTTACCCCTCTTATACTCCCCCATTTAATTTCACCCCTTATTGTCCTCCGCTCTCCCTCCCTTTATTGGGTGACCCCCTAGTCTAGAGGGACCACCACATGCCTCCTCAAATATCATCCCACTATCATGTCATGTGAAAAACCCCCCCAAGGGGTTGAAAATCCTCCAATATCTCTCTATTGATTGTGTTATTCTCAAAACTAAAGGATGGAATCACTAATGCATACCACCTGTCATTCGGAAAACCTAAGTCACCATCCTTCTCTTTCATGTAGAAATCATGGGTATGCACATCTGCTCTCTCATTTCCCTCCTCTCCTTCCCTTTATACCCAATTTCTATTTGGTTCCTCTCCCACCAATTATCCCTAGGTCTAATATGGATTAAAAAATGGGTTTTGGTGATTTTAAATTCATACATTGGGTGACTAGGTATTTCATGGGTCCTATTACATGATTGTGAACTATAAATTATAAGGTGACACACATCATCATTCTATAGTGAATTTGTCCTCTATTTTAGGTACATTATGAAGTGTCAAAAAAAATATTTATGAACCACGAATTTCATGGGATGTTAATTTATTTAAAAAATTTAGAATAAATTTTTTTATTTTATTTAAGCATTGTTTGGTAGAAAAATTATGTTCTACTAGATATTAATTTAAATTTAGTGTATTTAACAAGTTAAAAATATAATTTTATTAACTTATAACACAAGATATCTATAAAAAATAGACAAATGGATTTTAAAAATTATATTAGGATTCATTAAAAATCATTTTTGTTATTTTAGAGAATTTCACTATGTATTTAATTCTCATTTTAAGTGATTCTTGAAATTCTATGTATTTAAAAAATGTTTTAAGTATGGTTAAAAATTAACTTGGTGGTTTAAAAAATTATTTTAGCCTTTTTAGTTATTGTTAAAAATGAAGAGTAGTTTTCTTAATCCTTAGAGGTTTAAAATGAAAAATTGAATTGGTTATTCGAAGAGATTTTAATTGGTTTGATAAATCATTTTAGGAATATGATTAAGAATTCAGATTTCAATGTTTTAATTATAAAGTCTTTTTTGAAAAAAAGAATCCAAACTAATGGAAAAAGACATGTTATCCGAAGTCCATTCAATGAATGAAATTTTATTCAATAGAATGAATTTTGATATAAGGATAGTGATAGGGGGAACCTATTGATCTCTATTTGATTTTGACAGTTATTGAGTATGGAACGAGGGTAATTTTCAATATTTTTGGGGGATGCGATGAATTAATAAACAAGTACATCTCTTCAGAAGGTTCTAGTGGTTAAAGAGAAATTATTTTTTGGATTTCCATTTCACATGTTTTTTTATTATTGATCACCCATAATTTATATTGGTCATGGGAACCTTGGTTTTGGGGGAAAATCTAATTTAACCTAGACTAGGTAGACCTCCCCATAGTTGTTCCTTGTGCTATGCATTGTTGTAAAGTGTCCCATGATGATGCTAGTATTAGGTTAATAAGATGGGTTTAGGAAACCTTTAAGGCCAGTATGTTGGACTATGTTTTGTTATTGTATATCAACATCTCACATTAGGTATTAGGGAACATCCCATGACACCTATTATTTGGTTAGTAGTTTGAATAGGGGGATTCCGCTTTCTTATTTTTATATTCAAAGATATAATGATATGTATGGAATCCATGACGGGATCCATTTATTTATTTAATTTTTATTTAATAAGATGTCTTTATAGTATTTTTCTTTTATTTAAACAATGTGAGATGGTTTTGAAAAAGGTTTTAGAATTTTTTTTTGGAAATATTTTTAAATGAAAACGTTTAAATTTATTATCTTGAATTTTCATCATGAAAATATTTAAAATTAATTATTTTCGTTTATGATAAATAAAGAATAATGTTTATTAAATAAGATCAATGTATTATTGATTTTTAATACAATCATGGATAATGAACATACTATACTTTGGCAGATGGTGAACATGTGAACATTCCCTTTTAGAATCATCTATGGAGAATCTTCAATCCTTTAGTTTTCACTCAAATTTTTGGCTTCATTTCATCCATATTGGGAATCATCATTTATAGAAGTGGTGTAGATACCTTCTTTAAATGAGTCCCCGACCTTAGTAAGGACACAAGAAAGATAAAATGCGAGGAATGTTCCTCCACTAATCCACAATGTTAATTCCTTTAGAGAAGCTATTTTGTCTTTGAATTCGTCAGGGAGGACCCAGATAATCCTCTTATTTTCAAAATATCATTGGTTGTATCTTTCTATATTTTCTATGACCCGAATGTGCTCCAGTAGAGACTTGATCTGTGTAAGCTCTATATTCTTGGTCAAATATCATATTAGAAAGGTGAAAATCACTGATGACATTTAGATCTTAAATCCATAATGGATCACTATTGAAATTTTATTCATTTGAGACTTATCTTGATTAAAAAAGGATATGTTCATATTATTCTAGAGTCCTAAGAGGTTTTGATCCTAGTGTAAAAACATGGAAACCTAAACTTGAAACATGGTATACTGAAACATTTAGAATGGGACATGATCTTCAACCTAGTCTACAAGAAGCATTCAAATGAACATGTCTTGGAAAGGATAAATGGCCTTACCTGAGTCTTTTGGAATTAAACAATTCCCAATTTCCTGGGATCGGGGATTGGAATTCCATTAAAAGTGTACCCGTGAAGTGAAAATGGGGACTTGGGAATTTATTCTAGAGTCCTCATTTTTCATTAACAAGGAAAAAATCTCTCATATATAATTAGTATTATTTCTAATGAGCATAAAAATGATGTTAAAGTTGAATAATTGAATATTTCATGATACTTGAAAGTATGTAGGATCGCTTGATATGATATTTCCAGTTGAAAATTTATAGAAAAATAGGTCAATCCTTCCATAGATATAAAGACCCAAAGGGTGGTTTCAATGTGTAGGAAAAACAACAATGTGAGGATTGAAATTTTTGAATCCTATATATATACTGATGTTGAAAATAATTTGATACATAAATATAACAAGTCATTGGATATGATGGATTAAGAAGAATAAAAGGGAAATTTCTCTCCCTTCCTTTTTGTGGTATTTCATTCTAAATCGAATCATGTTCATAGTAACAATGAATGCCACTTTTTTCTAGATGTTTTTGATTTTTACCAAATTTCTACATGGAGATCACAAACTGGTGACATAACTCTAGTTAGAGGGGTCTATTATAAAGGTGATTAAATTTGATAATTATCCAACTATCCACACCTATTTCATGACTCTAGACACAATAACAGGAATTATTGAATAAAATTCCACTGGTTTGGATAATACAACTAAATAATTAGTTATTAAAGAAACCTCATGCATTGAGATAGAAGTGTATATTGTTTCCCCAAAAGTTGATGTTCTACTACTGGAATGTAGTATTTTCCAAATTATACTTAGGGAAACATAAAACTAAAAATAGCTTCTAGATAAAAGATAACTGAGGTAAAGAGAAGGTCAGTTTCAATAAGTAGAGTGAAAAATGAGAAGGGGTACACCTCCCCAACCTAATCACAAATGAATAAATTATTTTGGAATAATGATGGATTTGATAACCCAAAATCAATAATTTCTTATAGGCTTCTAATTCAATACAAAAAACCTATCCTCGATATTTCTAATCCAAAAAGAGGTTTCTCTCCCAAGGTTTCCTCTCTTGAGAGTAGAGGCGACCACCTTCATGAGATGAACCAAACATCCACTGCCATTAAAATGATATGGATCATAGTGAATGATAGTATTCAAAAACCCACTATTTTCAGTGCAAGTTAATAGTATATAGCATATATTCTTATTTTTAAAGGCATCATGTATTTTTCTCTATGGTTTTTGATTTTAACAGATTCTAAGAATCAAGGTATTTATTTGGGTAAATTTCTTCCCTCTCAGTTATCATTATTAATCCTTGGACCCATTTTGGGGATTTTAAATACATACTTCATCTTGATGAGAAACATGGCCCTATCTCCCACTCTATATCAATTATGGAGTTTAGGTATGGTATTGGTAGTAGTATGGCGATTGAGATAAATATACTGGGATTAATATTTACATGGTATAGAAAACATCTGAATAAAATTGAATCCAACATAATTGAAAGATCATTTAACAATGAAGCTTCATTGTATAAAAGGATATCCAGTTCATGTTTATTTTTGTCCATGTCTAATTCTGATCTCCAAAAAATTTTTATGAGTCTCCTTTCTGATGAAAAGAATCCTAATTTCTCTTTTAGGATTAATAATGTTCGGGTTCTTCACTCTAAATGTATTAAAGGTGTTCATGAAACCTAAAATTTAATAGAGTATAAATATAATCCACCATATCATATCCTCAAGAATAAATTTTTCAATAAAATGATGAAATAATGCAGCAGTAATTTCATCAACACCCTTTGAAAGGAGATTGACACTCTTGAATGTTCCCTCCACCACCTTTAATAATCCTTCACAAAAAATGACTTCTATGAAGTTTTTAAGTAAGAATCTATGATTTCCCCCAAGATAAATGATCTTATAAATAAAAAATACCGTATCTATAAGTTTTATTTCAAAATAAAGTTACTCAATCACGGTGAAAACATGCGATATTATTTAACACTCTTTATAATGTTAGAAGGATGTATAATCCCCATTCTCTTCTAAAAAATGGTGATAAACTTTTAGAAAATAGGGAAGACATTCTAAATTATATTGTCTCTTACTACACTAATCTTTTCAATAGATCTCCAACTGGATTGGGGTTTATAGGGGGAATCATTACCAATGTGGTTAGTGATGAAGATAATAGAATGATCACTTCAATCCATTTGGTGTTTGAAATAAAGGAGACAATGTTTGGTAAAAATCAGGGGGTTCTCCTAGACCGGATGACTTCAATAACCATTTAATTCAAGAATATTGAGATACTATTAACAATTATGTCTATAATTAGATCAATAATTTATTTAAGTTTTGATATTTTCAGGATAGATCCAATTCTCTATTACATTTTCTCATACAAAAGGTCGATATTTTATATTATAATGGTCAATTCTGACTGGTTTCTCTTGTAAACCCCATTCATTGAGTAATGAGTAATTTTTTTTCAAACAATGCTTCCAAAATATAATATAAAATCTTATCCTCCAACCAATTTTTCTTTATTAAAGGAAGAACCATTAAGGACTATCTTATCAATGCATTTGAATGCATCAACCTACTCAATAAATCTAGATGGGAAATAATATTAATTTAAATATTGACATTAAGAATATTGTTAATACCATGGACACGAGCTTTATTGATATGGTATTTATGGACATTGGATTCAATTCAATATTAATTCATTGGATGAAATATATTCTTGAATCTTCCTACACTTTAATTATTATTAATGGATTATCATAGGGATATTTTATTAGTTTAAGAGGGGTTAGAAAAGATGACTCCATATCTACTATTTTGTTTGTTGTTTTAGAGGATTGTATTATCTTTCTTACTCCCACAGTGATTGCCTATGGTTATTTTAATATCATTAGAGTTTCCAGATGAATTTCTGGTCCTCTTTTATTTGTTGCTGAAGACATCATTTTCATTACCCAGGGTGATAAATGAAATATATTGGACATAATAATTCTCTTCTTAATTATGTAAAAGTCTCAAGATAGTATATTAACATGATTAAATCCTTCATATACATTGGGAAAAAAATTTCGCTACTAGGAAACTACCCGTCCTTAGTGAGCTAGGAATCATGAAAGTAACACTTAATTTAATTCACTTAAGAGTTCCCATATTTTTGGGAAGACCCTAATCTATATACATCTATCAGATTCTATATCAAATTTAAATAAATATAATCTATGGGAATGATTTTTATTATTCTATGGCTTGAAGAATTTATCATGTGAAACACATTAATTATTGAAAATTTATTTATTCATTTATGTTTTATAAATGGCCTACTTCCTTAGTCAAAAGAATTAATATATCCATTATGATTTTTTGGACTGGATGTATTCTTGATCGAAGGATTGCCACTATTCAATGGAAGAAATGTTGTAATCCACATTCCCTTAGATACATTCATATCAAAATCATGTGTATCTTTAACCATTACCTTAAATACCAATTCATTTGGAGGATTCTGACTAATAGATCACATTATATAGACATTCTAAGAGAATGATTAATTATAAGTCATAAACATGGTATATGAAGATAAGCTGGATCTTCTATATAGCTTGAATTCAATATTATTTTTAACTGTATCTCTATGCAGTCCCATTGGATATTCAGAAAAATAATATTCTCTTAGTTTTTGGTTCGAGAACTAGAAATGGTCCCCTCTACTCAGAATGATTTAATCCTTTGTTCCTCTATAGAATACCATCATTACCATTAGTAATCAAACCAAATTTCCCCATATCGTCCCTGTTTAAATTCAATCAGTCATCAACAACTATGATTTTATTCACATGGATGTGTTTTTGATTAGGGAGTGGGATGTGGACAACATTATAACTTCCAAACTATGATAAATCCATAAAATTAAGGTCTTGTAGAACAAGAGTATATCCTTATATTAAAAATGGATTATTCCATCTAGTATTATGTTACTATGGAAGTTTTCTTTTTCCAAAATCACTTTTCTGTCCAGTCTTCAGTCTGTGGGTGTTTAATTATACCCGAGATGTATTTTTTTTCAAACAAAACAGAGAGGATGTGGATCAACTCTTCTTTAGATATCAAACATCCACGACCCACTAGAATACTATGTTTGGATTATTTTAAACAAGACCCTTCGGTGTATACCTAATCATTTACCACCTTAAGTAATTCCTCCATCTCTCATTCTCCCATAAAATCATGAATAAGTTTATAAAGCCATATAAAAATTCCAACCATTTCATTAGGAATGGAAGAAATAAAATTTTACATGGGAAGGAACAAATTAACATTGATTATACAAACACAAAAATAATTATAGAATTGAATAATTACAACTGACTTCATTGAGGAAATTTCAACAATTCATTCCATGATTTCTTAGTTTTGAGGTTAATTATAATTGCATGTAAATTTTGGCCTCCTTCTTTTAATTTTAAAGATAGTTGGAACTAAAATTATGTAGGATGGATCAAAAGGCAATTATGAACGACCATCCAGGGTAAATCTAGGTCCTACAGGATATGGAAGGGTTTTTTGAGATTAGTTTGGTGATGTCCTTGGATTCCTTTATAGCCTCTATTAGTGTTCCATTTCTTTTTGATGTGGAAATTATTGATCGGATGAAAACATGGACATGGAAAGTCAACCCGTATGAAAGAACTTATGGAATGAGTGATACTCCTATATAATTTTTCAAGATATAAAAACATGTAACATTCAAATTGTATGGAGAATGACTTCTAAAAAGGTCAAATACCTAGAGAATATATCCACTCTCAATTAAATTATCACACATTTTTATCAAGAAACTTATTCTCTTTCTAACAGTCTTGAAAATAAATGGGTAAGTTAGGATTGTTTAATATTATATGGCATGATTTTTGGTGAGTTTTTTCCCATTTTATAAAGTGATAAATTTAAACTAGCTTCTTTTAAACTGATGTAATCATTTTTTTACATATTTTAGGAGTCATGTCTATTGTAAAAGGTTTCATTTCTCTTAAAAAATATTACAGGCATTACTTTACATTGTATATTAATGACTTTTCAATTGAATATTCTAATCAAAATTTTGGCATGTAACAAGGTGTGTGGTGGCTTGTTGAGTATTTTTATGGCGATGATTATATTATATATTTCTAGTTTGTGGCGCTTATCTAGTTTTTGTTTTTCTCTTAGAGGATGTACGACTTCAAAAAATATTAGTGATTTGTTTGGATTTGGGTTTACTATTATCTCTATTTTAATTAGTATATTTGGAATTTTGTACCTAATACTTTATTTGTAGGACTTAAATATATTTTTTTAGAATTTTTTGTTAGTGTTACCATTTAATTTATTACTTTAGCCACATAGGACTTTTTTATTTCATTTACATTATTTGATGTGCATTAGATCTGGGGGGTAGGAAAGGTGTTTTATGGTGGTTAATTATGAATAGTTGGTAGTTAATATAATTTTATTGACTCAATTTTCAATATTTGTTATATCCTCCATATTTAATAATTTTCTAAATATATGATTATGGAATGGATGTTTGTGTTATTGAGGAGTAATAATCAATTTTCAGAAGAAATTACATTATGTGTAAACTTTTATTTAAGGGATAAATCAGGGAAATGATTTAATTTTATATATGTTAAGATTTTTTCAGATTGGGTTGATTGGGAACACCCCTTGGGTATGTCATGGATTGGATTTGGAATCATTTAGATTGATTACTCTTGTTGGTTTTGGAAGAAATGGTTTTATAACCATATGTTCTTCAATAGGATCCTAGGTTTCTGAAAATTCCATTTTTTATTTGGATTTGTACTGTAAAAATGATATATAGTATGTCTTAGCAATGCAAGAGGATGGTTGTGATTTCATTCATAAACATCATACATCATAGAGATTCTTGATTCACAATGGGTAGTTGGGTTTTGAATTTTTAGTTTCAGAATTTAAAATTACTATTGATGATTTATTGATTCTCATTGACATGGTTGAGTATACATTGGGGTTTCCATTGGATGTTTGTATGAAATAAAAATATGGATGAGTGGTGTGAGGTTGGATTGAAAAATGTGAGAATCTTGGTAGTGACAAAATGCTCGATCTTGGGATATCATAGGAATTTTTTGTGGGATAGAAGTGAACCCTCAAACTCTATGGTTGAGTAATGCATAGTTCTACATCCCATTTTAGAATTTTATTTAGGTTAACTATAAGTTAAACTCCCTAATAAGGGTTAATTAAAGGCGATAGTTTTGATATGTTTATTATGGATTAGACGTTTTAATATAATTAATACTTTCTTTGGTTGTAGATGTTTGTTGAGTTTTTTTATCTAAAAAGGGGATTTCATAAAATATAGGTATTTAAAATTGTTTTAGGGGATTTGATAATTTTTTTTATGAAAAGTGAATTGGATTTTATGAACTGGTTTTATTTTATTTGAAAAAGGGGAATGATTATTTATTTTGAAAATTGACTTTGATTTTTTTAAAATGAATATTTTTTTAATTTGAACAAGAATTCTAATATGGCTGAAATTAATAATGTAAAAACGTAAAAATTTGATTTTTTAACCACATTAAGTGGATCATCATGATAATAATAAGATATTTTGAATAATATCATTTCAATTATTTTTTATGATTTTAAAATTTTTTATGTTTACAGTTTGTAAATTTTATATTTGTAAATTTTTACTTTATTTATAAATTTACTATTGATTTTTATGGATGCTACATAAATTATTTGAGTTTTTGTGTCATGTTATTTAAATTTATTCCCCTAGAATATTTAAGGTTATTAGTGATAGTGTTCCTCAAGGGATGAAACTATGGGTGATTTTTTCCGTGTTTAGTGTAGGTACTCTAGTTAGATTCCCCACCTAGACTCAAGTTCGAGTGGTTGAGCTCAAATATGTCCATGTGTTTTTCGTTTGGTATAAGGTTTACAGATTCATATTATTCTTCCTTGTGTGGTTATCTAGGGTCATTGAAAATACATTGTAAGAAACAATTATAGTGTTGTGGGAGCTTTTGTAATATTTTCTTAGCAATATCATTGGGAGATTTGGTGGTTTCAATTTTCTGGATTTTGAGTATGTGGGAGCTTTTTAGGTCTCTTTGACCCTATTTTTTTTTGGGTGTTTCCTTGAGGGGTTCTCTATTTTTTAATTAACATATTATGTATATTGAGGTTCTTGATATGATGATATCATATTTTGATTTTGCGTGTGCGTGATTAATTTTGGTGAGAGGATTTTTTTAATTTTTAAATGTATTCTTTTAGTTTTCGTTGAGGTGAGGATGCCTTGTGATTATGATCTTCTATGGGTTTGGAAAGGGATACATCTGGTTGGTGCTTGGGTACAAGGATGGGTAGACATCTAGAAATTGAGAACACGAGGGTGATGGTTTTGTTATGATGGGTTCACCATGAGATGTTGTTATAGATTTGACTTCCAAGTATACCCATACGAGAATGATTTCTCATGGATCAAAACCATGTCATTATTTTATTATAGATGTTATCTTAATTGCCTTAGTGAATCAAAATCTATGGTGTATAGGTGTTACGTTTTTTATTTATCTCATGGATATTGATCTATTGTGCATTAAATGTTTGATATGGTGTATAGATAAATATAGATTATTTTTTATTTTTGAGGGGAATAGATTATTTCTTGTTGTTATGAATTCTAAAGTGTTTGGTTATTATTGAACAAACAATATAGATCAATTATTAATAGCCTGAAGACACTAATATATCTTAGCATTTATTAAGCCTTGTGTCCATTGATAGTTATTTGGATTCCACTTGGAGAATTGGGGTGTTTATTAGGAATGTGATTCATTGGTCTTGAGTAGTATTTACATTGATGGCCTCATTTTATCGGATCTATTCATGTTTTTTTGGTATATTCTCATTTATCTTGGATTTTTAAGGTTCTATTAAAGTGTTTTATTACATACTTGTCCAATGGAATTATGAGGGAATAAAGTTTTATGGTGGGAGTAATATCACACCTTGACTTTCTATAATTTTATAAATGAAAATATTTTAATATATTTTTTTAATTCAATCATTGTAAAATATATCATTATTTTTCTTATTTTTTTAGATTTTAATGGGATAATGGTTATATCATATAGGTAGTAAAACATGTGGTGACTGTGTGAGAGGGTTGGATAAGTTGGGGTGTCCAAGGTGAGTTGCATAGGTGAAACACAATTTGTTAAAACGTTTGGGCATACAATTTGGGTTTCTTGAAATTATTATTATTATTACCTATTTTTTTAGAATATTTCCTTAAAATACCATATATCCCCCTCAAATCACACCCATAAACAAACTACTCTCTCCCTCTCTCGAATGCATGACCCCCCAAAATTGAAGACATCCATTGTGAACCTCCTCCCCTATCCTCCCACTATAACACCACATGACCATGTTTCCGAAGGAGGAGAACCTATTCCCCTCTACCTATCTCAATAATCTGATTCCCAAGTCAAATTTATGAGAATCCCTCATTCTAGCATCCTCTCATCTATCTATCCCAAGCCACCTCCCTTTAGTGTCATGAATATATCACAGGTAGTCCTTTATTCTCTCTAGTTTTTTTCCTCTCATTTCCCTGAAAAATAAACTTAAATATGGTTATCCCCCTTCCACATACCGTATGGCTTCCATGGATGGAAATAAGGGTTTTTTGTTCTAAATTCATTCTTTGGGTGTCCAACTGTTTCTTGAGTCTACTGCTTAATTTATTGAACATATTCAATAATGGTGACACATTTAGTCTTAAGTTAGTCGATTTCACCATCATTTTAGGTTGGGTTTCAGATGTTCTATATTTTAATTTATGAACAATGAACTTATTAGGATTTTAAATTAGGTGATAATGTTTTATAAATATATTATTATATTTATTTACATATTATATGGAATTAAAATCATGTTATGACTATTTTTTAATTTCATATTATTATATTGATTTTAAAATATATTGGAAAAATTATTATATTAATTTCACTCACCATTAGTTGATTAAACTACTTGAGTGGATATTAAAAACATTATTGAGATTTATAAAAAAAATTATGGGGTATTCAAATGTATTTATCTATTGATGTACATAGCATTTCAAGTGAAATGAGAAATTATAACTATTTTAAAAATGTTCCATGAGTTTTTTCCAAAAAATCAAGTTGTTCAAATAAATGATTTGACCCCATTTGGGTTGTGGATAAATTAAAAGAGTGGTGTTTTGAAACATTGGAGTTTTTCAATGAAAAATTAAATTAGTTTTTTGATTGTATTTAAAAAGGGTTGACAAATTATTATGTAAAAAATTTTATGAAATCAAATTTTATTTTTTTCAATTTTTATGATCCATTTGAAATGGTCTTTAAAATGACTAGAAGAAAGATAGGTATTCTGAGCTTGTTTCCATAAAAAACTGCATGACGATTTGAATGATTTTATAAATGGTGTGTTTATTTTGGTGTGTGTGTGTTTGTGTGTATGTTCACGTGAGACCCTATTGAGCCCCATTAAAGTATGATTGTTATTGATTTTGGACCTAGGGGAATTTGATATATATTTTTTTAATGCAATGAATTTTTGAAAAAGGTTCCTTGGGGAGATGGATTCCGATGTGGGATTCTTAGTAATGTTTTATCTTGCTATTGGATGTGACTATTGCTTTTTGGAAACCCTCACTTTGTGTTGGTCATGGGAACTTGCGGCTATATGGGATGAAAAGAATTTGGCTGAACTAGGTAGTCACACACTACAAGAATCAATTTTGGACTAGTAGAGAATTTTGGATAGTGTTATCACAGTTTTATTTATTTCATCATAAATTTTTTCCTATTATATTATTTGTAGGATATGAATTTATTTTAAAATAATGTCAAAGATATTTCACTCTTTAAAAGACTTATTTCATCCAACTTTCCCTTTACTACTTTCATTTACATTGTTGGTGGTCCGTTATATCTATTGTTCCTAGGAAGTACATCCAGTGGTGGATGTTTCCATGGGGGGGGGGTGTTTAGGGAGAGTGGAGAGACTTCATTTACATTAAATTTATTTATTTTTAATTCATGTTAATTTATTTCTATATAAATTATTTTTTTACGGACGTTTGACTTACTCAAGGGTCATGTAGGAGTTTTTTAGAGAAACTATGTTATGTGTTCAATCTTACAAAAGGGATAACTCATCCGCAGTATTTTCATTTGATACATGTTATTCATGTCCCCAAAATGGGGGGATATGGGGCCCCACTAAAGTACAACACATACTAGATCGAGCATCCATTTGATTGAAAAATCATATTATCTTATGAAACTTATTATATGAACCCTCATTATCAGGGGAGTATATTATTATTCAAACTTGTAGGGTTCTATTGGTTAGGGAGAAAACCATGGGAGATCTCTCATTGGATGTTTGATCCACTTTGTCAAAGGATTAAATGAAGGAAAGAGAAAACCATAGTATATATAACCCAGTATGTATTTCAAGGGGTCGTTGAAGATGATTGAGTAAATGGGCCCCAAGTAGGCTATTTCGGAAAATAGACACCTAGTTAGGTGACCTAACTGAATGGGGAACCCAAGAATGTGACCCGAGTGAATGGCAAACCTATTAATGTGACCTAGTTATAACATTAGTAATCAATGGCTCAGAACGACTACACTGAGGGGGGTGCACATGAAAATTTCATTGGGAAGACCTGAGTACCATCTAAATGAGAGACTTGAGGGTAAATTACATTCAATTGTTGACTCTTAAGAGAATGGGGAAACATTTGGGTAGCCTATCATAACTGGTCACGTCCAATTAAAATAATATTGGGTATAACCCTTTCAGAAATATATGGCGTCGAGATAGTGAACCACACTCTCCTATGTACCTTTCTTGAGGCTGGAACTTCACCTTGGACTTTCTTATGACATGGGAGAAGTGGTCATTGAGTTATATTAATCATTAAAATTCACAAATACCCCCCCCCCCCCAATATTTTATTCTTTTCCAATTATATTGTCATTAAACGACACCTAAAGTCACAAAATTGAGGATGTGGGTGTATATTTTATAAGATCAGGTGATTTGGGGTTTCTCATTCACATTTCCTTTACACATATTTCCCAAAATTAGGGGTTTGATAGTGTTTATATAGAAAACAATAGATAGGTTCCTATGTAACCATTGGTAACTAATCTGGACCCCAACTCATTTAAAGAGCCATGTTATGTGGGCATGTAAAATGATGGGATCATGGAAAAAATAAATGCTTTGGTAAATTGGGGTTTTTGATGATGTGATTGAGTAGGGTGGGAAGGTACTATAAAATTCTGTTCATGTGGAACTGGGTGCCTGATGATATTCTTCTCCTTTTTTCTTCAATCTTCTCAAATTATTAGTGAAATTATCCATTTTATAAAATTCATACACATACCCCCACACGAACCCATTAAAAGTTTATTTAATTGGAATTAAGGGTATCAAATTTAGATTTAAATACAACTTGAGAAAAATAATTCCTCAAAACACCTTTTTAGATTCATGAAGTGGTAACACACACAAATATTGAACACTCTTTTTGGCATGCATGTTCATGCATTGTTCAACATTTTTTTCCCAATTTGAGATATGATCATTGCTGATAAAAATGGTTGGAATATCTTCATTGATTCAGTCAAATATATGGTCCAATTTTGAATATTTAACTATCTTTTCAATCATGTGTTTCATTGTGTCCAGTAAGTCATAGGTTCCACATTTTTTCATGTTAGGAGTTATTAATAGAGCCTAGGAGTTGGATAAAAGTGAAATTGAGTAGTTGGTATAGAATACACAATCATTATGTGAAGAAAAAGTTTGAATAGGTAGGCATGAAAGCATTTAAAAATTCTTTTTTTTCTCAAACAACCATGCCCATTTGAGAAGGGCGTCGTGATTTAAGGACGATGAGCTGGCTGAAATTTTATAGATATGAAATTATATCATACTTTTCTATTAACTTTTCTAAGGATATTTTCCTTGCATTCCCTTATATCATATTATGTGTCATAATGTTTCTAATGTGGTTGAACTCTATTGTAGGAAATGTATGGTCATACAATGTTCATGATGGGGTAGTGGTCACCCGCATTGAGGAGATGACTAATGACATTATGTTTAGTTCGCAACATGTGATCAATGCATGAAATAATGAACTATTGAGTATCCCTAAATAAATTATTTTATATTAATCATTATTAGATAAAGTAACTTATATGGATATATTCTACTTACTGATATACTGATCCCAAAACCATATTAAAAGCTTCTTTTTTTATAAATCATATCATTATGAGACGTAACATGTGAAAACATTTCCTTCCATGGGTAGATCATTCATGAATGTAGTGAAGTAAAATAAAACCTCTTGGATCATTATCAAGTAATAATTAATGTTTTTTCATTTATATGTGAATATAAATCAAATTATACATTACCATCATGATATTCTCAAAATAGATTCAAAAAATAAAGTTGTGTTTTTAATGGGATGTTCATATTTGAGGGAATTTCACTACAAGGTAGTCGTAGAAATACTAGGTGAACCAGAGATGTGTTATGTATGGAGACCATATCTATTTCATCAAGATTTATGAGGTCATTTTGGATTGATAGTTATTATTTTACCACAATGATGATCCTGTCCCTGAGTTTCTATATCATTAGTGTTTGAAAACAAATACCTTTCACATATCAGATGGGATAGTCAATATAAATCTATAGGATATTTATAAAATTAGGGGAGTCTTTTTACTATTGAGATGTATAATTATTTTATCCTAGCCTAAAAGTCATAAAACAATTTTGAGAAGACTCACACTCTAGTAAGAGTTCTATTAAAGCATGTCAAAGTCATACTAAAGAACTAAGTTCATCCATTTCACAATATCACCTTAATTTACTAGATCAAGATATTTTTATGATCCCATTGGTAAAAACCCATGTAAAATGACTGAGGACCTATCTACACCAACCTGAAAGTGAAACTTTTATCATGAATAGATACATTTTAGATTTAAACTTGTTTACAACATTAGGTTATCAATTTAGGATTGTTTTAAAACCTGATCTACGATTAATAAGAATTTTCATGATTTTTATTAGTGGGTGGTTATCACCATCCTTTGATTCTCATATTTGTGTAAGGGGTACAAATTTTATGAAGGAATCATATATATAGAATTAAATCATTCCATATGAACCATGTTCATAGTTGAATAAGTGTTCAGTCAAATTCAATTGGGAAAAATACCAATAAAACATGTATTCTGAACTAATTCATACTGAATTGAATTTTTTTGGGATATTCCTAACAATTAGGGGGGTAAACTAGTATTGGGGTATTGTTTAATCCAATAACAATTTTTATTCCATTACATATAAGAACTATTAATATCTCAATTCTCTTTTATCTATTCCCAGTCACATGAATTAATATGAAAGTAAAAAAAGTAAACACGTGATATTTTTTAAAGGTTCAGTACTCAATAAGATTATCTAGTACTTCACATGGAATGAAAAAGATCCAGACCACACAACCACAAGAAAGTTATCATTTTAATGTTGTGGAAAAAATTAAGCAACCCCCTTTCACTTGAAATATAGTATATTAAATTTGACAGTTCTTTTATTAAAGCACTTGGATGGATCATTATACGACCTCTAAGGAAATTATTATCATTGATGAAGGTTTGTAAGACCAATGAAATATTCTACCTATTGAGACCTATAGTATATCACTATGATACTTTGTTCTTCAGTAATATTCTGATTTACTTTGTCACATGCAAAACCGCATGCAAGAAACCCTTCTTACTATTCACAGTAGCAAACTAAAATCTACCCAATATTATTCTTCTATTAGTCATAATAAAAGGAATGTAGTAGACTGATGAACAAATAATGTTTCTATAACAAATAAGAATAAACATAATATAAATATTTTATTTACTCTTTCTCTTCCAATTTATTTCTTATTTATTGTAAAATTAACTGCCCTGAATCACCTACTTACAATCTTATTAGAATCACAAAACTAATTTCTGATTATCCAAATGATAATGTTCAACTCAACAAAACAACCTAAAAATTTTATTTCACTGAATTATATTCGATCATCAGATATTCTTCATTAATAAGAAAATAATATTCAATTTTGTAACAGTATAAAATTCACATTCATTGATACAAAATATCAGCAGTTAATACAATATCAGTTTAGTTAAATTTCTCTTGGTGTAGTAGATATATGTTCTACCATATTGCACCTCAATTTTATTATTATGAAAGAATTATCTTACACAAAAACAAATTAATCTCTTCTTGAATTATTAACACAATTATATCATGTGCACATTATTCTTGTAATTTATCATACATCACATGTGGAACGATTGTATATTTACTCAATAAAAAGTTATTTAATGTTTTTTCTTTAACTTTTCTGGGGTTTTCATAAGTGCTTAACCATTTATGTGTGAATGATTCATCACATGTTCATGCAAGCATGCATCCAATGTCCACTAAGTCCTTGTCACTTTGAAAACACGAGTATATATGCACAAACACTGTTCACTATATTCTTATTTATTAGCAGAGTCATGCAACCCATTCTCAACCCAGACCTTGGTATCTAAAATCATGCACATGTGTGCATGTGCTTAATTCATGAACAAACTACCCCTTACCTTCATGCATTCCACTTCTTCGTAAAAACCACTCCTCCAAACAATGATGTTCTTTATTATGAAAATATGAAAAATATTAACTCATGTATCATTCACACAAGCTAATATCTTCATCGAACATGTTCTTCATGAAGTTCTACAATGGTGATAAACACATATAATGTATTTCAGTTACTATCTACGGACTTCACACAAATCAATGAGAATTTATCACTTATACACCGGTTCATGTAATAATATATGATCTTGAAGAAAAAAGAGGGTGTAAACACCTTTCACATTTCTATGTATCTTTCTCATTCATGAAAATAGAATGGTTTGTGAGACTCCACATTTTAATAAATCACTAATGTATTCTAAAACAATTCCGGTTCACAGAATAGAAGGCTTTAAAGAACCACTTTTGTTAGATGTCATTAAGAAATGAAAAAAATCATATATCTCATTGCATTGTTATTTATAGAAAGAACTAATTCATATTCACCATGTATCAAACATCTCAAATCCATGAAAAGAAATCCATCTGAAGACCACAATAAATATCACTAAATATCTTTACATTTGAATTCTTGAAAAAAAATTAAAATTTTGTTGTGAAACCTAGAGTTTCTCCTTCATGATATGGATTCAAAATTGCGATGTGATCCTCACATGAATACATTTTTTAATGAATGTAGTATATATTTTTAAAAACCATATATAAAATGGTCTCCTGTAACTACATTTTTAGTTCATATGAAGATTTATCTTTGGGTTCTACACATGAATCATGGATATAATGTTTCGTGATTCCTTTGATTATGTTTGTCTAATCATTTAGACCTCGTATTTATCATGGTGGGCTTGGGTTAATTACAGGGTTATTCAAAAATCTTCTCCAACGAATCATTGTGTCATCGAGAGATAGATGAGAGAGACGCTGGTAGTTGTTTAAAAGTGTGTTGCTCATTTTGAATACCAAAATTTTGGGGGAGATCAAACGACATTGGTTTAAATTATATGGCCGAGAAATACAATGGATGGAAAAGATCATACCAATCAAATGAACATAGTTATTTATATATTTGAAGTGGGTGAATAGTACTTCTAAAATCCCTTCACACATCAAAACTTCCTTCTTGATGTTCTTCAGTTTAACAATCAAGGGATACTTCATACTGTCCATAATTTCCCCTCCATCGGCCATCCTTCCACCACACATGGTGGCATCACTTATCATGTGGTCCATTGGACCAATCCATGCGCGACCTTGGAAATTAGCACCACATGCCTTGCACATAGGACCACAATCCTCTTAGAGGAACTATTTCACTCTTTCACTATGCCTGGTAACTAATCAGGCCTCCAAAAGAGTTGTTGAACCATGGTTCCTACATCTTCCATAGATGAAATTATCTTGGATTCCATGTTTGGTCTGCAATAATATTTTATAAAAACCCAAAAAAATAATTTGAAAACATCTATGTAAAAAATGGAATCCAACTTGAAATGTCAATCTATATTACAACTTATTTGTGATGCACTAATTATATTGTGTGGTTCTTCAAGAAAACTAGACTCTAAATTCCCTTAATGTTAACACATGGGTGATCCTCAAGAAATAGTTATATATTTCATGACCATGTTCCAATACCCTTTCTCTTATTCATTTTTAAATAAGAAATATAACTAACTATTTATATCTCAATCATAATTATTCTCATATTTTTCATTTTTTTTAAAAATATGTCACATTTGAAAAATGTACTTAAACTTATATACAGTTTCAAAATAATCATAATTATTATGATAACTATTCAAACATGAAATTATATTTAATAAATGGAATCAAAAAAAAATATTCAGGTATCACCTAGAAACACATATTCCAAAATCCATTTATATATGTCTTCAAATTATAAGACATGAGAATCCAACTAAGCTCCATTAACTATAGAAATACATATTTATATTGAAATAAATGATATATCACTATCAAATTTATCACCATTTTAAACCATTTATAATCATTGAAAACAAATTAAACTCATTCACAATGTGGGCTCGACAATCTCTCCCATTTAATTTTTTGTCAACACCTTCAATTTTATTTCTTAATGAATGTATTAATATGTGGAAAAATGCTATTATCTCACCTCATTACATTTATAACATTCATTTGAATATATGTCCCCAATATTGAAAATAAATACAATGTTCATAGGAAAAGGGAACCAGTCCATTATAAAGAAATGTGCCACCCATCATTTCTTATTATGCATACTTGATCAGTTCTCAGTTTAGAAAATAAGTGTATTTGATTTGGACAAAAAAGTTATCAATTACCTACTAATCATGATACCTTATAAAATGGAACTTATATACTTGTAATCAAGGATTGTTAAATTTGGTTTTGGGTTCAATCTATATGTGATTTGAAATTTTTTAAGAACAATCATCCTAAATTTCCTGTACTCAACTCAAAGAACCAGTCAAAAATATTTAATTGAAATATGAAGGATAAATGAGCTAGGTGAAATTTTACATTTATATTTCCATTGAGTAATTCAATTACTCCCCATCCACAAAAGTTTTGTTATTTTTGGTATCCATGGATGATTGATTAAGAGAGGTATTCCTTTTCCCATGATACGATCTTCATTTAATTTCTAGAATAAACTATTTTGATACCATTTGAAATAATGACTCTCACATCTTATTCATCATTCTTAATTCATGTCCCCTTAAGGGAAATTTTATTCAGAATGTTAATAATGGTGGACGTAATTAATAGTGTTTTAATGAAATTATAGTGTGGATAATACATCAGAATGATTCTTCAACATGTGATTTTCTAGATTGGAAAACATACACATCTTTATAAACGATGATCTTCTTTAATAATTGTTCTTCAGGATACCCAAAATAATTTCATGGAAATATAGAATCTTTTTTATCTGGGTTGTCCAAAATCGGACGTCACATTCATCATCTTAATCATTGATTATTATCTATCATATTTTAAATTGAATACCAATTGAAAAATCATTCAAGGATGGAGACTTCATTTGATTTTCTATCAAGAATTGATTGCTTTCATTGTTTCTCTGGTCCTCCCCAAAGAAGTTACTTCACATACAATTCCCTTCATTAAAAGATAAAATACAATACCCAAATTTTATCGAAATATTGTAAACATTATTTAATTCATCAATACGAACAGAAAAGGTTGAGATGATCTTAGAAACCATGTTGATACATTTTCTCTAGTCTTTGTACTTGCATATACGATAATATGATCTAATTTATATTTGGGAACCATGGATTAATCAAAATCATCATTTTCTTGTGGATATTTTTCTTATTAAAAAACATTATGGATGATATATTATTACTCCTCTTAAGTAATTCCTCTTATTCTAGTAGTAATGTTAAACATCCATTTTCAATGTGACCAAATTTAATACATATCTCATGAAAAACATCATTAACACAATAGTTTACTTTGTTTGAAAACTCACATGAAATATTACATCATCATATAGAATCATTTAATTTCCTTTTTCAATATCCCACATCTTATATTTGTCTCATTCTATCCAAATTTAACGGCTAGATAACTAACATTCTATTAAGAACCGTGAATGGAAGTTTTGGATATTTCACATGGATTATTCTGAGTCCCATCCTTTTTATAAGCAGTTATTTTGTATGATGAAATTTTCTTCAAATTATTGCATTTATAATCCATGGTCTTCTCATAATTCTTTAATGGAACACTCAGGGGTGATGTTTTATCCACAAAATTCTTCATATTTATTCCCAATGAAGTTTCATTATTTTTATCCACCATCTATGAACTTTAATTAATATAAAAGTTGGATACATGTTGAGATGAAAATGTAACAATATTTTTGACTTCTAATATTTCATAAGTTATTTATGTAATCAATAATTCCAAATATGTTTGTAGTATACAGATGAATTTGGTAAAATGGATGTTTCTTCTTCATTTTGATCTTCATCCCCCCTTAAGATAGGTTTCCTTTGTGATTTTTAATTTTGAGGATTGTACAAAAACATAATTCACAGTACCGAAATCAATTTCAGTACCAGCCTCAATCCATAAATCTTTATTTCTTTATACCATCCATATATGTTTTTATGAATTTCAATGACTTGTTGTTCTCTTTGTGGTGAACTAGCTTCAAAATTATTTTTCTTATTCACCCTAAACATGGTCGTAGGTTTAGTATAACATTTCATCATCTATACTTGTTTATATTTTTTTACAACCTACTGGATTCATGAAACCCGTTTTAGAAACATTAATAATAAATGGTATTGATGGTACCTTTTTCTTCAAAACATCCTATAATAGTTCATTGAAAGAAGTAATGATATTCTTAGAACATGTTTGAGGTATTTTGTTACTATAATCCTACAGTAATCACTGACTTGAAGGATCAACTTTCAAAATATTTTTTGAAGTCTGAATATTTTTCTTCCCACGATTCACCAACTAAACTTCTAATTCGAGACAGTTATTATTGAGGATGACTATCTGATCTTCAATCATAATCATTTTTTCTCCCCAATCCTTATTTATTGTTTCAAATTTATCTATACCCAATTTAGTTTTTTTAACAATGAGTCATGTTCATTGATATTCATGGATATTTCTTCTAATAGTAAACCCTTTAATTTAGTGTTAATTTTAAATTTATCTTCATGTGCATGAATATTTTCTTCCAAATTATTCTTGATTCATTTTTTCTCATCAATGTATTCGAGCCATCTGGGAATTTATTTCAATTTACTTCATTTTTTCATCAATGGTTCAAAATTTTAGGGAGACCTTTAGACAATCCACAAATTTTTCATGCAATAAATTATCAAAAACATAATCATCTCAGTCCAGGTGGGTGATATATTCCCAAATAAATTTAACGAATCCCCCAAAAAGTGACTTTATTTGTTATGAAATATCATGTTGAATAACTCTTAATCTATCAATTGATAATTCTTTAGATGTTTTAGATAGATCATAAACACAACTTGTTTTAGAATCTTAATATTGAGGATAGTTCTCAAATGTACTTACTCATACATATTGATCCCTAGAGGTAAGATGGTTATCAATATTTTTTGTGGAAATAAGAGCCACATACTCATTAGATTACAATATTGATATGTATTCATTATCATCAATGAATGGGATAAACTATTTCCTCTTATTTAGATAATATGGACTTCTACTTCATCTTTCACTTCAAATTATTTCTTATTCTCATCCTGGTATTGGTAGATATAGACTTCTTTTTAGAGGTAACCTAATCTTTATCAAAACTACAAATCACTATTGACACGTTAAAGAGACTTAAATCTTCAAAAGAGAATAGATTCAATTTTGAAATTCTAACAATGTTTAACCTTGGATCTGATACCACTTGAAGGTAAAAATTTGGGATACTCCTAACACTAATAGTGGGGAATCAATTTTAGTGTTTTTTTAATCCAATTCAACTTTTTATCCTTGTAATTAGTTGACCTTTTAGGATATCAATTATCTCATTCTATTTTCACTATCACATGAAATAATATAAATGTAGTAAAAGGATTGGAAATAATATTTTTACATGGTTCACTATTCAATAAGAGATGAAAGTTGTTGGCATGGTATGGAAATGATTTTTACCGCACAACCATTAGAAAGTAATCCTTTGAATATGGTTATAGAAAGTAGTAAATAACCTATCACTTACAATTCACTATATTCCATCTGAAAGTGATTGTTTTACAACTATAGGATTGATCTTTATACTACCTATGAAGATAATTTTATCTTTTTTTGAATTTTTGTAACACCAATAGAATCATCCACCGGTTGAGACCTGTTATATATGATGGTGATGAATTTTTTCATTCCAAATATTATTCATTATTTTATTACACACACATAGGCATGTAAGAATATCTTCTTACCTCTTCATAGTAGAAAAATAAATACTTCACAATCTTCTTCTTTTGTCAGTAAAAATAATATAAATTTATTATATTCATGAATGAAAAATTATTCCTGAACAAATAATGATCAACTGAATATAAATTGTTCAGTCACTCCTCTAAATCTCTTTTTCTTCTTCAACGAAAAACCAACTACACAAAATCCCCTGCAAAAAAAATGTTAGAATCACAAAAATCATTTTTTACTATCAGAAAAATAATGAAAAAATATACACAATATCATCACAGTTTAACTTCACTAAATTATATTCAACATTTATCTAGGAACTATCTATTATTTTTGAACACACAACAATATTCAATTGTGTAGAAGTGTCAAATTCTATTTGTTGAATACAAAATATCAATATATAATTTAGTATTATTTTTCCCCTATTATTCATGGGGGATTTAATATTTATTCAGCTATATTACACCTCACCTTCAATGTTATGCTATAATGATCTTGCACATAAAATTGTGATCTCTTATTTAATTATCAACCAAATTTGATCATTTGCACCTCATTCATTTAATGAATGATACATCAGTAGTAGAAACCTTTTACACATAATTGAAAAATTATTTTTTGAGGTGATAAATTTAATTTATGTTAGGTTTCTTTAACTGAATAACCATTTTTACATGTGCTTGAGTATTTACATGAACATTTAAAAATGAATACAATGTTCACTGTCTCCTTGTCTCATTGCGCATACAAGTATATTTGCACACACATTGTTCACTAACATATTAATTCTCATCAGACTCATGTAGACCAAGCTCAATATAGACTCATTTATATCAAATTATTCACATGAGTGCATGTTCTTAATGCATGTACAAACTACCCTTACCTTCATGTGTTCTTCTTCTTTGCAAAAAAAATCACTTCTTCAAATAGTGAGGTTCTTTATTATGAAAAATGGAGAATTATTAATTACAATATACTTTTTTTTATCTAAAGACATTAACAAAATAGGTTTTTCAAAAAGCCCTTAAAGGGTGATAGACACACATTAAGGCTTATAGTTCTCATTCAGCGAATCATTGTGAAACTCAGTGAGAGTGTTTCTCCTATACACTAGTTGACAGAACCATCTATCTTCATGAAGTATGATGAGGGTGTGAAAAAATTTCACATGTCAATTTATCTTTCCTCTTCATGAAACTATAATGGTTAAATGGACTCCACTTATTCATGAAGCCTTGAATGCTCACAAAAAAAAATTCTTTTTCAGGAAATAGAATGCTACGAAGAACAAATTTGTTTTACGAGATCATCAGTAAAAATGATCAAAACATTCATACGCCTTAGTTCCATGGTATTTATCAACATAGATAATTACTTTTAACATTGTATCCACCAACTCAAAAACCAAAAAAGTATTCCATGTGAATACTTACACAAAGAATACAAAATATATCAAAATTTTATTTCTTCAACCATGTATTATAATGATTCCAAGAAACTTTTCATCTTTCCTTCATGATCTAATATCACCACTGAGCTGGGATTCTCATGTGCATGAATGCATGTATTCTTGAAGTCCATATTACCAAATGATTGAGCTCAAATGGCCTCCTACAACTATGTTTTTAGTTTGGTAGAAACATTACCATTAGATTATTCACATTAATCACGAAAAATAAGTTGCATGAATCCATTGATCAAGTTTGTCTCATCATTTTGAAGTCATATCTATCATGGGGGAATTGGGTGCATCTGATGGTGATTCAATTATCTTCTCTGGTGAATCAAAATTCTATTGAGAGATGGAGGAGGAAGATTTCAGAACTAGTTTAAAACTGGGAATCATATTTTTACTCACAAAACCCCATGGGAGATCAGAAGAAATTAGATTAAACCAGAAGGGTGTGAGATGCAATGGATAGTAGAGATCACTTTGATATAAAATACACTATTTTGTACGCATTTTAAGTAGGTGGAAGACATAACTCAAATCCCATCCCACATAAAAAATGGCAACATGATGTGCTTTATTTTAACAATAAAACAGTACTGTATAGTGCTCAGAGTTCCCCCTTCCCCAGTCATTTTGCGTCCCCACATGGTTTCACTACTTCTCATATGATTCATTGGTCCAATTCATGCATAGAATTATATGTGTGTGGGACATACAAAAGATACAAATTTCTTCCTGGTGGAACTATATGTATCTTCCATGATGATAGGTGGCTGAGCTGGCCTCCTGGGGAATGGTTTACCTATAGGACCCACAAGTGACTGGGTCGAAGTGGGAATGGCTTCCATGTTTGGTATGCCATAAGTTTTGATAAAAGCCAAAATAAAAACCTAAAAAACAACTTTGTAAATAATAGAATCCAACATAAAATGTAATACTTTCCATGTACTACATTATCAATCACTAATTATATTGCGTTACCCTTCATGAAATTTATAATATCAATTACCTTAATGTTAACACATTCATTATCCTCATGTAATATTCAGATATTATATAACCCTCTTCAAATACTATTTCTATTATTCGTTTTGGAATATTAATTCCAAAGAACTCTTCCCCTTCTAATTATCCTTATAATCATCTTTTTCATTATTGTAAACTATATGTCACCTTTGGAATATGTTAATAAACTTAGAACTAGTTCAAAAATAATATAAATGTCTAGGAAAATTATTCAATCATGACATTCAAAGTCATTAATATAATCCATAAAAATTATCCAGGAATATCCTGGAAACTCAAATCTTTCAAACCATTTATATGTGTGATAAAATTATAATACTTGATAACTTCATCAAAGCTCTATTACTTTGGAAAAACATTATCATGTTGGCAACAATGATATATTCCTATGTTATTGATCAAAATTTTAATTGAATGAGAATAATTGAAAACAATTACAACTCATAAACTAGGTGGGATCCTCACTAACAAGGATGAATATAAACACTTATTGGTGTTTATATCCATATGAATATCAATTTGAAAACTTAATTTCACATCACATCAATGTTACTGGATAATTTTATGGGAAATTGATAAACATGGTTGGCCAGGATTTGAACCATCTTATAATGAACTCTTTATAATTCATGTTCAATCCTTATGTGGACCCTATCTGAACACAATTGACTCACGTTAATAGGATGGTAGAAAAACACTCTAACAAAGACTCACTCTTGGATGGGGTTCTCGTAATAATGTTTAATCTATTATTTATTTGTGATACCATCTTATAATACATATTTTGGCACTAATTCCAGTTTGAAAATGATTTTATCCCATCTTCACATCATAGGTTGTGTGATTGGAAACATCCCACCATCCTGTAGTAATGGTAGTTGATATTGATGTGAAAATACATCAATACGCATATCAATATTCCACAAACCAGTGCTACAATTGAGTTTTCCCAAGAGTATGATCATTAATGGAAAAAAACATACAACAACACATCGTTGAGTTGAGTCACCTCCCAGAAAAATAGAACAACCATCATGGTTGAGGGGGGAGTCCAAGAGGAACCAGAGTGGAAATATGATTTTGTTTTGAATGATTCTATGACTAATGTTGGAGAGAATCTCGCTGCTGACCATGATATGTATTTTTATGAGCATATATATGAAGAAAACCATATGAACCCCCAAGAGGATCTTATGACCATGTATGTTTATAGAAACCATACCATTTATATTTTTTTACGTGGGACACTCTTGATAATGAACTCCTAGATTCATTTTTAGTTTCATCTTCATCAACTATGTAGATATTATCTATATAAAAAATCATTATAATGAGTATCATAGTTCCAAAACATAAACTATAATACGGTGATTTAGCTTTTTCCGTGAACCTAAAATCATAATAAAGTCCATGGATATATTTCTATGCTATAATATGTAAGACTCATAATGGTGAGATGAAAGGATAGATGGGGAACCTTCAGTAAAATTCTTGTGGGATTAGAAATAGAAAAAATAAACTATCGATAATTTCATGACATAATCCAATAAATCATGGATTTATTATAGTAATTTGAGGAACAATAATGAGACATTCATAAATTTCATAGCATAAATTCTCACATGGGTTTGTTGTATTAGGATATTATTGAAATAAATTAGAAAAATACACATTAATAGGAGCATTAAATTTGGGTCACTACTCAAACAATGAAAATAGAGAAGCATGATTATGAAGTGGCAATGATTAGACCATAAATTTTATATGTTATTGTTAGAGTATAGGTCATAATGTAGATAAATTAATAACTAGACACACTAATAAAACATAGACATCCATTAAGTAAGGAAAATCTATTTTCTAAGTTAATAATTGTTAATTAGTCCATTTTTTCTATCATAGAGTAATTTATTTTCGATTTTTAGTCAATAAAATCATGTTGTAATACAATTTTTAGTTTTTCACTTGTTTTATGTCCTTTTATCTTGGGAAAATTTCAGTTTTTGGATGCTCTTGTTTTCTTAATAAACGAGTAATTTTTTTTCAAATTAATGTTAATTTCTTTAATAAATTATTATATTGACAATCAATTCGTAATAATCAATGAAAATCATGATGAGTAGTGAAACATTAATTTAATCTATCTAAAAATTAATTGGCTAAAGATTACGTAAATTATAATATCAAAATACTAGAGTCAATAATGAACTTTCTAGATCAATCTACTATATTCAATGTGTATTCCCTAAGATAGATATCAGTAGGCCATATAAACAGATGATATAACATCAATGAAATCTAGGTAATGTTCTAGAGATAAACTACTACACAATTTTATGTCTTCTTGATTTTATAATCCTAAAAGGATATAGGCTGGCTGAATTTGTGATATATTTACCATTCCATTAATCCATGGTGAGTCTATTTGTTTTACATTATCCAAAACCTATAATCTTATATGGATATTTTTGCGACAAATATGAAACATATTTTCCATAAAAAAATATAATTTTCTTGAGCATGGATTTGAGAGTTGAATGACTTGGTATATTGAATTTTTGGAAGGTGGACTTTTCATGAGGATTTCAATGATCAAAAGGGATCTAGTAATATGAAATTACACTTTTATTATTTATGAAAATTTTATTTAAACTTATTTATACATGATAAAAAGGGTGAAGTAAATATTTCTCAAGTCAATGGATATAGAGATCAAATTTTTACAATTCATAGGGCCATGTGGTGGTCACTACAATATTTTTGAAATTTTATATTACCCATACTTATTTGCCTAACCCATGTCTTGGGAGGGGATTCACATGCCTGATATCATATTTTTTCTTGGACACCCTTTGTGGGGTTTCAACTGATTGAGTTTTATGAATTTTATATTTGCATAAGGATCAAAGTTTTTCCTTTGTTATACAGGTTACATGTCTAGTGAATAGAGACTCAATAATTTATGAGGATTCTCTTTGTGGGTTTTGAACCCAATTAGTACCATGATTCTTTACTTAGGAGTTTAAGGTAACAATGAAATAAAATTTTAATGTTGAAAAAATATGAAAAAAATGATGATAAATCCTAAGGTTATATCTCAATGATAAATGGGTGAGATAGTATATATAAAAATAAGGGTATGAAAAAATCAATGAGAACTCTGTGACCAAAGCTATTGAAGATCAACTAAGAGACATATTCACAAATTTTATAGCCATAAAACCCAGAATAATGAAACAAATATTTATGGTCGAATATCATTCACTAAAACACGAGAATATATATATAGAAAAATGAAGGTAAACCTAATTTTGATTATGTTCCCAAGTATAAAATTTAAAATATATTTGAAGAGTGAAAGTATTTTAAGGTCATAGTTCTTATCCCATAAAAGGTGAGGTAGTCTATTCCGGGATAAGGGTGAGTGAAAACATGTTGTGAATATGATAGGGACCATATCGACATATAACACCTAAAAGATATGTTTTTGTAGTTTATAATCATAATTCCAAAACCAATGATGAAGGGTGTGATGTGACAACCCATATTAGTCTAAGAGGTAGGGATGATTTAAAATTTTCTAATGAGGAATGAGAATAATATAAATTATAAAATGATTAATTTTAATATATAGGTAATGAAATGAAACAAGCATAATGGGGATGAGCCCTGACCAAATTCTAATAAATTGTTCCACTATAATAATATTAATTGTGTATATGGGATTAAATTAACTTTTACTTAGGATAATATATAGATCTTTTTATCAAGATTTATATGTAGTACATATATCATTTCCAAGTATATGGGTAATTTTTGGGAATCAAACATACTTGATAAAAATTACCATGACATGTTTATGGTCATTAAAACCCTTATTTTACAAAGTGTGCTATATATGAAGAGGGTATTTAAATGGTAGTTTTGACACTTCATGTTAAAAAATAACCATGGTTGGGATGTAAAGAAATTTTTAGTGGGAGTTAAAGTGGATGATGATATATTTCTTAGTCCTTGATTTATGTTTTAGACACCATAAAATATAACGAATTTATAAGAATTAAGAAAAATGTTGTTCTTGGTAAATAGTCTCGGTATAGATATTGATCATATCTGAGAAATAGATATATATTTTTGGGCACCCTAGTGAGTAAATTTTTAAAGGACTCATTACTAAGAAAGAGTTAGTAATGGAATCTAATGTTGATCCTCAGGAGATACACCTTAGCTCAACTACGTACCTTATGGTAAAGGGAATCAATCCATACATAGTTCTAAAGAGGGGAATTTTTATTTTGTTGTATGTTAAGAATTAGGGGTAAGACCTTTATTGATACCCAATATAGAAATACCATGTCTCATTATATGAAACCTCAAAAAATGTTGAATATAGAAAAGCCAATATGAATAATGAATTCCCTAACATTGAGAGATTTTAGATGAAGGTTAATCTTTTGGTTGGGTTTAAGATAAGTTATATGGATGTCTTTGTATATCCTAAAATAAAAATAATAGAACCACATGTAGTTCATGAAAGGTTTTAGGATATATTTGACACATGTATCAGAAAAAGATATAGTTATTGCGTCCCAATATTATACTGTGGAATGAAAAATATAATGCGAATGAAGAGATACCAAATACTAATAAATAATTCTCAAAATAGGATATTTATATTATATCAATGATTCAAGGAAATTTAATTCTACCATATTGGCCCACAATATTTATCTAGCACTTATGTAAGGAAAATAGTTAATAAGACAAAAACATCTCTAATCAGTATATAGGTAATGAAAAATGGACCATATACATTGTATTTTTTCATCTTTAGGAAATAAATCATATAAAGGTATCTACATAGTACATGATATGTATAAGAGATATTGGATTGGTTTCATCCTAGAGCTGTGTCATTAGGCGAAAACCTTACAAAAATGACATGAAATTTTAGAAACTATAATTATATTAATGTTTCACGGTAAAAATATTAAGGTTGATTCTTAGATAGGTGATCTGAATATCATTATATATCCTATGAGGTCATTAATTATCCCACTCATAGATTTGGGAAATGGGTAACTTTTCATAGATCAAGTTCATATACAGGGGAATGTGATGTGAATTTGTTTTAGTACTCAAATATTTTGGTATGAATAGAGATCTAGATGGGTATATGAATAGAGATCTTGGAATCTCTAGATGGTTAATTTTCTAGATGGGTATATGAATACAGTTGTTGGGGAAAACCTGATATGAATGGATAAAAACATAAAATAGGGACTAGTATATAAACCAGCAATGTACATAATGGAATCATTTCACATAGAATAGACCACTCTTGGAATGTAAAGAAATGATACATTATTTTAAAATGGTATTCGGATTTAAGAGGCCCCACATTGATATAATTAGAGTATAATGTGATAAGGGTTATAAATCCACCCATCCAATAGGTTTTGGACATGTTTAGGTCATAGATTTTACATTATATTTCCATTTTATTTAAATCCTTTATTAATGAGGTAATCCCTGCATCATCATGATGTCATAAATAAATTAAAATATTTAATGTCTAAAAATTATAAAAAAATATCATGATGTAGTAAATAGTTTTATATTTCCAATGACTATTTATAATCAAAAATCTGACCTGTATAACCCCATGTAAAAGTTGTTTTGGTAAAACATCTCTTGTTTGTGTCATTTTTACTTTAACATTGAATAAAAAGTTATTTATGTCATTTCCCAAACAAATTGGCTCCATGGGGTCCCCAAGTTGTCCCATGGATTTTCTTGGTCGGCCATGACACATCCAATGAGTCTAGGACATGTTTCAAGCTCATCACATATTATTAAAACATTATTTTTACCTTAAACTACACTAATTACCACTAATCGCTATTAAGAACTTAAAAGTTACTATTCACCAAAAAAATATTTTAATCTCATTGAACCACATTTTACTTATTAATGACAACCATGTATTTAAGATTTTTGAAAATCTAATCACAGAAGTGGAAAAGTTTCATTTAAACGAAAAATCAGTTTCTTTAATTACCACTTAGTGGTTTCACTATTCATAAAAAATTGAAGTTTTTCAGAAAGATACCAAAACGTCACCCTAAGCTATATTTGATATTCTGAATTCAAAAATGATGTCTATTTTACAAAATTCAAAACATGTAAGTTTCATTAATTAATTTAATAACTAATTCCCGCTGTCATGACAAATAGCGTGTTTTTATGAAACAATACGTATCAAAAGATTGACACTAGTTTAAGTCCAATTTCAAAGTGAAATTGATTCTAATGACCACCATTGGATAAAATGGTAAAAATATATTCTAATTTCACTTCAAAACGAATTTAAAAGATAATCTAATCATATAAATAAATTATATTAAAAAGTGGTTTTGAATTAAAATACAACATTTTTCACTATTCATTAAAAAATGAACTTTATCGGAAAAATACCAAAAAATCACACAAAGTAAATTTTGATGTCCCAATCATAAATAATAAGTTTATTTTGACAAACATAGCTTATAAAATTGTCAAAAGATATATTTAAAAAGGGTTTTCCATCAAAAGGAAGTAAAACAATCTTTTAAGAATATTAGTGTATTCCATTTATAAGATTGTATTTATTTTCATTTTAAGCCTCTAAAACACTATCTTAATCATTAATAGACATAGATAAAAATATCTATTATTCATTACTTACTTGGGATGTTACACTATATGTCATTTATTTTCTTAGGGAACTCCCCAAAAATACATCTTTCACATTATCATGGTCTACTAGTACTCCTATCTCAACGATAATTTGACGTAGAAAGTGAATTTGATAACTCCAAAAGTTCACTTTTTGATTTTAGCATATAACTGATTTTCTATCACTGTATCCAAAATGATATAAATAAGTTTGTAATGGTCATTCATATTATGAGTATACACAAAAAATTCATCCACAATACAACCATAAATGAATGTAGATAAGGATAGAATAGTCGATTCATCTACACTGCGAAAGTTGTTGGTGTGTCAGTGAGATAAAAAATTTACTTGATTCTCTTATAGACCATACATGATATGAAAATATTTTGCGAATAATTTCTATAGGTTGAAAAAATACCTAGGGATACCCTAAACTCATGTCAATTTCGATCACACCTGAGATCCTAAAATATGATCAAACATATCATCTATCTGTGGAAGTGGATATTGGTTCTTAACATTCAGCTTGTTTAATTTCTCATAATCCACACCTATCCACATGGTACCCTAATAATTTTTCTCAAATAGAACTATTGAACCCCATAGTGAAAAAATATGTTAAATAATCCACTTTTCCTAAAAACACTGTAGCTTCTTCTTGAGCTCTTGCAACTCCATTGTAACCTCCATGTAAAGAGGAATGGATATTATTATAGCTCCTAAAAATAACTCTATTATAGAAATAAATATCTCTTTTAATAGGTACACCAGAAAAGACATCCTGAAAAATATACTTGAAATGTTAAAACTATGGAAGAAATTTTATCTTATATGTTCTCTAATCATCTAGATATAATATAGAAAAATGGGTTGTCATCCCGCCCATCCCATGATGTTGTAGTCGAGCATGGAATTCTTATAAATCACACTCATTATTGTGAGTATAAACATTACCCTATTTTGGTGTGAAATTAACACTCAACTGATAAAATTCATTTTAATATTAAGACATATCATCATAAGTATGAGGAAAATCCCTGTCATCTATAGAACATACAAATTCCAGATAAAGTGATACCCACCAACCAAAATGGGTACTCCCTTAACTAGTGTAAACCATTATTCTGATTCCTAATGGAGTTTCCAGCATCTTATCTCTTATAGAAGATAATATATTGAGCCAAATACTTTTCACCATTGATGAAGATATAAAACTATCTGATGTACCTACATAAAAAAGATAAGATGCAATAGTAGAGGATAAAAAGAATGTACCGCTAACTATAAATGGTATGTCACTCTTCTCCTTGGGGGTTGGTTTTACAAAATAGAAATGGCCTGAACCACGACAATGTGACACAACCATAGTACCTGTAGTATGCCCAATTTTATGTTTCAGGGTTATTAGTGTTGGGATCTTATGACCATGACAACCACTACCACATCTTGATTTACCATCACCACTCAATATTCGTACCTGACATAGATATGAGAAAACACCTCCTAAACATGGGGTTGGAGCTGACCCCATATCCCTCACAATAAGAGGGATATTCCTATATAAATATTATACATAGCACATCCTACTACAATCAAGGGATTCAACTATTTCATTTTCAGAAAGATTTATCATTTGGACATAATGGAACGCTGATGATAGAACATTAAGACCCCATAACTAACAACATGATTGGTTCTCATCTCATGAAATGTCTCAAAATATATCATCCTTCTTGATGATTCTAAACCAAAGGGTCAAGAAACATCACTACTCTACTCTGTACCCCCATCCACCATCAGCTTTATTCTCTATAATTTTTGCATGATTCACAATTTCAGTAATAGAGATCAATCTAAAAATACTCTCCTAAGATCCGATATCCTCTTAGACACATTCCTCTTAGCATCTCACTCTTGATATCTCATCATATTTGTAGATCGATGCAAAAAACATTAAACTCCTTAAATCGTGTTGAATAATCCGTTATGGTCATCACACCCTTCTCCAGACACATGAACTCACTATCCCTCTCTGACCACATAGTATTGAAGTAGAAATAGTCATATAATCTTGTCTGTAAATTATCCTAAAAATGTCTCAAATCCTTTCATCCTATTTCATAACATCCCACCCACTCTTTTATTACCAATAGACCATATTTGTAGAGAGATTTACCCACGCAATAGAGGACATCATATAATTATTTAATATCACAAGCTTATTCTCCATCCATAGACCATTAGATGTTGGACAACCATTACCCAAAAAAGTTGTATGATGATGCTATTAGGAAATAAATATCACCTTAGCCACAAACCTGGATAGCTATAGTGATCCTTGAAATGTTTATATATAGCCATCTAATCCTTTGTTGAACTATGGCCCAAAACCTATGTCTGGAAACAATTTTGGTTATATATCTGTATCTAAAGGAGGATCCACTTGTGGCACAAACCCCGCTGGCTCTGACGTAAGGTCGTTGGCTCCCTCCTATAACATTATGTGAGGTCTTCATGGTGGCATGCTCTATAACTCCCAACACATGCCAAAAATGACAAATATAAAACATCACATCTCATAGAAATAATACATTTCAAACCCATACTAAACATATTTCATACAACCCACTCTACTCCTAAATCCATTAGTAAGAATGGAATGGTCACAAACAACACCAATAACACTTCCTGTTTCCCAGTAAAATGTCGGGTCTAGGTCAAGTCTCTATTTTCTATTTGTATTTCATCCATTTCCATTCAAACACATATCACATTAAATTTAACTCATTCATTTAATAAAAAGTATTAACCAATGCTTCATTGAGATTCTTTTCTGGAGCTCCCATAACCCCTCACAAAAAAAAAATTGGTGCCCATATAATCCATACAACATCACATTCAATTTATGCAATAGAAACAGATGGTGCACCACTTTCCAGTCCATATGGGACCATACCAAAAAAACTAAAATATGGCTACACATTATCTATTAACTACATTAATTATATCACAATAATAGGATCATCTATAACAAAACCTATCACAACAAAATTCAATAAGTAATGCATCATAAATAGCATAGCTTAACGCAATGAATGAGATTTCAACCAAGTGAGGAAACTATTGTTTGAGATTGAATACCCTCATCTCATTGGGTTAAAATATAATAAAACCTATATAATATTTAATTCTAACATAAAAATCCATGAACATCACCCAATGGTATATTCAAATCAATTGTAATAGTTAAAACCCAAAACAAATAAATTCGAGGAAATTTGGCTTTTTCTTGAATGTGGGTTCGCTACTCTTGGGAAAAACTAAATACAAAATTAAAATTTCTTCTCATCCATTTCTATTATCATAAAATTGTAATAAACCCTAGAAAATTATTCTTTGATTCCACCTAGTAACATCATAATTCAGAATTCCACTCAATAGTTCCCTCAGCCTGGTTGTCAATATAGCGACCCAACATTTTCATACACAACTATTACATCATTTTAAAGATAAAAAACATAATAGTATTACACATAAAGGATCCAAAGGTTTAGTGTCTTAGTAAAACATGGACCATATGTAACAATTACAACATTAAGCATAAATATTTATTTATTTCTTTCTACTGTAGCTTCTTATTGGCACTTGACCTATCCATAGTACATGTAGTCACCTAAGGAAATACATAAAAAGGGATGAAAAAAATACAAATTAAAGAGGATATATAATAACCATATATCAATGGGTTAGAATACCAATAACATAGTAAAGAGATCATTAACATGAGAGGAATCAATAATAAGAGACTTGAAATATGGCAATGCATAAAAAAATGAAACAACATGTATAACTGGTTAACTACCACATATAGTTCTGAAAAATGCTAGAATAATTTACACAAATCATATAACATTTACTCATGTAATAAATCACTTTTCCCAATGTATTGGAGAGCTGTATAATTTCGGGTGCCCTCATCACATTCAAACATTCAAATTTGCTATATAATTATGGGTGCACTCGTCACACCATAACATTGTCATTATAATTCATTCCACATAGCACATACATAAAAAATGTACATATATAGGCCATGTAAAGGAAGGGTTATCGTATCATACGAACACACTCATGGACTTTGGGTTCTCAAAAGAATGTTGGACTAACATACTTGATACAAGAACCATCAACCTTTACTGAGAAGTAAAAGGTGTGTTTTTGACAAAAGTGTTCTTTTGGAAAACATTTTGTTTGAAAAATAATATATTGGAGAACATTTATATCCCATAATAGGTATTATAATGATGAAAAAGTGTTTTTTAAAGATAAATCATACAAAAAATGGAGTGAAAGAGGGAGAACCAGAAGAAAGAAGGTTGTGTTTGAGAATTTCCCCTCACCTTGTATATAAATGGTTTCTTTTCATTAATGTCCTATATTATCACATTAGATTAATTAATTGACAATGAAAGAATCATTTATACATGAATATGGTATATTTTGGTTTCATTATGTTATTTTATGGGCCTTTTGATGAGTTATAGGTTTCAAAAACAATGTTCAGGAATGATTGTTTTTATAGTTTTCTTTAGTGGTTGACTTGTATTCTTTAATTAAAGTTCGTATAGAACATGGATAAGCTTCTAGAAATCATATTTCCTATTATTAATGATATTATAGAATTCTAAATGGTCTTATAATGTGTTATATTATATACCATTTGGATTAATCATTAGATAAGAATTAAATGATGATTGTTTTGGTTAATTTCGGTGGTTTTTCGACCACAATGATCATGTTTGGATAAATTATTTAGAAATATGTACATAAGTTAGTTCCATAACTGTACATAGGACATAGTACACATAAAATATTCACATTCAACAATAAAATTGGTTTCATGCACATATATTAAGGTAGAAATGGAAAAAAAAGAAAACATTTCGTTCTGGAAGGTGATAGATTAACAACTCATGAAAATCTTTTTCTTTTATAAAATAACAGGAAGAGGGAAATGGGTTTTGATGGTATAAAATACCATTAGTATCATAAAAGTATAGAATATTTAGGATAATGGGGTTACCATACCATGTGGATGAGGATATTTGGGGAGATAATAAGAAAAGGACTTGAAATTGAATGCAAATTAAAGGAATGAGGAAGGAAAATTACCCTTTGAATCCTCCTCTTGAGATCGTACATAAAAGACCTAGGCATGGTATTTTTATGAAACCCAAAGCTTTAGGACGTGGGGGAAGAGGCTATGGAGGATGATTGGTCTGATTATAGGAATGTATTAAAGCTTGAGAGGATTGAGTAAATGAGGGTGTGAAGGGTAGTTTTTATAGTGGAGTGGAGAGGGGTTTTCTCAATATAAAATACATTAGTTTATTATTTCCCCACAAGATAAGAAATTGTGAGTCTTCCATAACCATGAATATAAATTTTATCAGGTGATCCCGAACCAAGTGGTCTTACATTAGAAAAACATCATGTACGACTCTATAACTAGTTTTTTTAGCTTATTTTTTAAATTATGGTATTTCAATATTCATAAAAATTCATGTATTTCGGAAAAATCCCAAAATTTCACCGAAACCATTTTTTGACATCTAGAATCCAAAAATGAAGTCCATTTTTAAATAATTATTCTCTAAAAATTGTTATTTTAATATTTAATTAAAATCAAAATTTATTATCAAAAATTAGTTTTAAAACAATCATTTACCTATTCTATAATATTTATATATCATACTTTCAACACGAACATGATATATATATTATAATAGATAAGGTAACAATTAATTAGCATATATCACTATTCATATGGGTATGTTAATATTCATAAGAGTAGGCTATTATTAACCAAAAATATTTTTTTCTTACAAGAATCCAAACACCTTACTGATCGCAATTGTGTACGTCAGATTTTTGAAATTCCAAACACAGAAGTGACAATCTTATGTTTAAAGGTCACTTAACACTTAGTAGTTCATTATGTTGTGTTTTTATGTTATTTTATGACATATTTCTAAGAAGGTAATTTCCATTGAAAACATTAGGTCGCTATATTCATTCCCCCTTATGAAATTTCGCCCTCGAAATTTCACTTTACACAAACACGTGATGGTACTTATCCTTCATCACCTCCTCTAGTTCCCATGTTGGATCTTCAAACAACTTTTTCCCCAACAATAGTTTGATAAGGTGGGTTGTCTAGTTGTTTAGAACATTATCTCTCTGGTCTAGAATTTCTACTGGTTGATCCTCATAGGAGAGATCACCTTCCCGCTGTACCACCTCTGTGTTCAATACATGTGAGGGATCAAGTATGTTCATTTTTAAGAGTGATACATTAAAAACATCATGAAATTGATACATATCTGGTGGATGTACAATCTGATATTCCACTACTCCTATGCAGTCACAAATCTATATGGGGACAAAGTACCTTTTTCTTAGCATCCCTTTCTTTCCAAACCACATGAATCTCTTCCATGATGACATTAAAAGGAAGGATTTATCTCCAACATCGAACTCCAAGACTTATTGATGGTTTTCATCATAGATATTTTTCAGACATTGAGAATATTTGATATGTTTCTAGATGACTTGAACCTTCTCTGTCATCTCTTTCCCATGATCGGGTCCATGTAGCTTTCTTTCTGCAACTTCATCGCAATAGGGTAGAGTTATACATCGCATTCCTTATAGATCTTCATATGAATCTATCAGAATAGATGATTGAAAGCTATTTTTATATAAGAACTCGACCTATGGGATTTTCTGATCCCATCCACCTTTTAATTCTATAGAGCATGCTCTTAGCGTATGTCCAATAGTCTAGATAGTCCTTTCTGACTGGCCATCATTTTGGGGGTGATAGGCCATGCTGAAATTTAATTCAGTACTCAAATAATGTTGGAGACTCCTACAGAATTTAGATGTGAACCTTGGATCATGGTCAGAGACAATCGAGAGTGGAACACCATGCAATCTCACCACTTCAATCAAATATATCTGTGCAAGTTTTTCAAGTAAGAGGTCCTCCCGAATAGCGATAAAATGGGCAGTCTTGGTGAGTCGGTCAACCATAACCCATATAACATTATTTCCCTTAGACGTCTTCGGTTGACCTGTGACAATTTACTTGGTGACATTCTTCTCTTTCCACATGGGTATAGTCAAGGGCTGCATCATCCTTTTGGACTTTTGTTTTCTCTTCATAAACATTCTATCATACAAAGAACCTTGATATATATTCTACAATCTCCTTCTTCATGTTATGCCACAAGAAGTATTCTCAATGATCACGATACATCTTCGTACTCCTAGGATGGGTAGAGAATGTTGATCTACGTGAAATGTCAAAAAATTCCTTCTTTAACCCAAGTGATGAAGGAATAGAAATTCACATTCAAAACATAATCACACCATCATCTTCGATATGAAACTCTTACAGCTTCCCACACTTTTCTATATTCACCATCTTTTGTATCTTCACATCATCCATTTTTTCTTCCTTAATCTTCTCATGGATGGATGGTTGCACAATCATTGGGGAAGTTAGGCTCTATCCCCCACCCTTAGGATTTTAAAATACATTCTTTACATATCCAGGAATATAGTGTCTTTCTCTATCCATAAAAAAGATAGAGTAGCAGGTTCTTTTCTACATAGAGCATCACCTTGTTCACCTTTCCAGGATGATAGTGAATGGAGAAATCATAGTCCTTGATTTTCTCAAACCATCTATATGACGCATGTTGAGCTCCTTATGCGTGAATATATACATTAGGCTCTTGTTGTTGGTGTATATGTTACACTTCTCACCATAAAGGTAGTGTCGCCAGATATTCATGGAAAAAATCATGGTTTCCAACTCTAGATCATGTGTCTGATAGTTCTACTCATGGATCTTCGACTAGCGTGAGGCGTAGGGTATCACATTGTGATTTTGTAGGAGTACACATCTGAAGCCTTTCTTTGAAGCATCACTCTATATCACAAAACAATCTCCAATTCTCTCTCATGTGAGTACTAGTGCTGTAATTATCCTTATATTTATCTCCTTGATTCTTACCTCACATTCTTCCATACAGACATACATTACCCCTTTCCTTGGTGACATATTTATAGGGCTTGATAATTGTGAGAAATTTCCAACAAAACATCGGTAGTACCAAGCTAATCAATGAAAACTATGGATTTCTATGACACTAGAGGGCCTGGGCCATTCCTCAATCACATTTTTTTTCAAGGTACCAAAGAAATTCCCATAATTGTGACCACATGTCCCAAGAATGTGTCTTGCGTTATCCAAAAGTCACACTTTCTGAACATGGCATACAAATTCTCCTTTCTCAATGTCGCTGACACAAGTCTTATATGTTCTTCGTGTCCCTCCTTTATTTTTAAGAAGATGAGAATATCATCAATAAACACTACTGAAATATATCTATGTAATTTCTAGAGACTCTATTCAGAAAATCCATAAAAATTGAAGGGGAATTAGTAAGTCTGAAGGGCATCACCAAAAACTCATAGTTCCCATACCCAATACGGAAGGCTGTCTTCTAAATATCTTCCTTCTTCACCTTTATGTAATGATATCTAGAATGAAGATACACCTTTGAGAAGTATTGGGATCCTCTTAACTAATCGAACAAGTCTTCAATCCATGGAATATGATACTTGTTCTATATGGTGATCTTTTTGAATTCCTGATAATGGATACACAGCTTCATTTTTTCATCCATCATCTTCACAAAGAGCACCGGCGCACCCCATGGTGATGCACTTGGGCATATGAACCCCTTGTCCAGATTCTCATGATGCTACTTCTTTTAATCTTCCATTTTGACTGGGTCCATCCTATAGGGACACTATGAGATAGGACCAGCTCCAGGTATGAGATCAATTGAGAACTCTACCTCAAAATCTCGGGGATGTCCGGGTAACTCTTCATAAAATACACCACTGTATTCCCTCGTTATGGCCATTTCCACAAGGTTGGAACTTTCCATTGACCAAAACATTTGGGAGAGGTTTTCTTCTTCATAGGGAATAAACACCCACATAGATGACGGATTTTTCCCAGGAGATTCATGATATTCCATTCATTTATAGATGTGCATGGGAATGATCAGAATATGAAAAGATATTTCCTTTTCTTAATAGTTGATACATGCTCTATATAACTAGAGTCAATCAATTCCCATTATAGCGTTGAATTCCACCAAGGGAAGAATATTCGATATTCTATAGAATAATATTCTATCATAATAGAATAGGAAAATACTCAAACATGTGGGTTTCAACAATTGAAACACTTGGTGTTTTTACAGATATCTCAACTTTCGGGTTTCGAGTCTGCAATTCTATAGTTCTAGAAAACCTACAAGATATAAAAGAATGTGTATAACCAAAATCAAATAAAAACTTTTTCCATTATTTTGGGAATATGAGGTGTACCATGTATGACTTCATTATCATGCTCCACATCCGCAGTAGTGATAGAATAAGCCTTCCCTTTTCCCTTTGGCTTCAATAGATGCCGAATCTGATTACCCTCAAGAACTTGAGGATTAGTGCACTGGATTGCATAGTGCCCTAGCTCTTTAAAGTTGTATAATTGAACCATGTGTGGTTCTCTCATTTCATTCACCACATTCTCCTTCCTTTTAATTTCTTTTTGACACTCTTTAGAATCCATTTGAAGCAGTTCCCATGGTGCAACTTCCAACATTTTTTTCATGTGGGTTGATGTGTTTTATTTCCACCTTTTTCAGTAGATCCTTTGGCTTGAAACTCCATCGTTTGTTTCTTATCACCATATCCATGGGACCATTATCCAAACACCATCTCAACTTTTAGAGCGCATCGAACAACTTCTTCATAACTCCCAATGTATAGAATTTCAAGAGCCTTTCAAAGGTGTGTTATTAATCCACATAACAATCCATTAATTTTGCTATCATTGTTGACGACAATACCCCAAGTATACTTGGATGGCCTTGTGAAAATCACATTGTAGGTTTTGACAGATTATCCTTCCTTTTTCTTGAGCTCTCTTAATTCTCTCTCCATCATTGTATGAAGAGTTCATGGAAAATACTTATTAAGAAACACTATCTTAATGTCTTTCCATTCCGTTTAATAAAATCCCTCCATTGATTGAACTCTCCATCTAGATGATAAAAACCTACTGACACCTACCCAGTCTTAGAATAGTAGATCCCTGAAAAGATATTCTCCATAGAGTTGACCCACTTCACTACAACTTGTGGATCAGAATATCCACTAAATGTCAGTGGTGGTTTCCTCATAAAGCATTTGATAGCATGTTTCTCCCTCTTTGGTGAAGGATGATGTTGCCAATTATTATTGTTATTGTTCATAACCTGATCTAGTTATGTATGCATCACCATGATTTTCGGAACTCTACATCCCAAATCATTGGTGTTGTCTTTCCGGAAATAGTTGCATTGGCCCTCACATGATTTGTTGGTCTGGTTTCTCCTAGATCCCACCATTTTCTAAAATTTAAAAGGATAGAACAAAAAAATAATTCCAAAATTCATAACTAATTATTATGTTGCCCAATTTTTACAAAAATCATAACATATGGGATCCCTATGTAAGGATTCTTGTGTTAATATTTGTACTTAGTCTCATATTAGAAGTTTTTTTCTAGGGTTCACTAATCCTAATTCCCAAATTAACTAAACCTTTCATCTTATACCAACTTTAGAGACCCAACATTTCAATAAATTACTATTAAATCAATTTAAATATAAACAAAATAATATTATTATATATTTATGATTCAATGGTTTAGTGTCTTGGAAAAACTATGACCATACATAACAATTATGACATCAAGAATAAACATTTATTTAATTCGATCTCCCCAACCTTCTTACGGGCACTTGACATCTCCTTAGTATATATAGTCACCTGAGGATATAAATATAAAGGGGTTATATAAGATCCCAATAAAATGATATATAGAACTATATAAAAATGGGTGAGCATAACCATCACATAGGAAAAGGATCATGAACATTAGAGGAAGCATTAATAAGAGATTCGATATGTGGTGACGCATAACAAAATTAACATCCTGTCTTAGTGGTTAACTACTGCACATAGTTGTGAAAAATTCTAGAATCTTGTCCACGCATCATTTCAATTTTACTCATGAGATTCATTACTTTACCCAGTGCATTGGAGCATTGTATAATTCTGGGTGAACCCATCACATTCAAATATTTATATTGCACTATATAATTCTAGGCACACCCGTCACACCATAACATTTTCATTATCATTCATGAAACATGGTACATTTATTTAAAATGAACATAAATAACCAATGGAATTGAATGGGTTTCATATCATAAGAACAAATGAAGGAACTTTGGGTTCCCAAAAGAAATAAGGAATAACATACTAGATACAAGAACCATCCACATTTACTGAGAAGTAAATGGTGTGTTTTTGAAAGAAGTGTTCTTTAGGAAAACATTTTATTTGACATAAAATATAGTGGAGACCAAATATATCTCGTAATAGGTAATATAACGATGACAAACTATTTTTTAAGGAGTAATCATACCAAAAATTAAGTGAAAGAGGGGGAACCCAAAGAAAGATGGTTGGGTTCATTAATTTCCTCATACCTTGTTTCTGAACACTATCTTTGCATTAATGTCCTGTATAACCACATTATATTTATTAAAAGAAAATTTAAAAAGCTTTTATACATGGATATTGTTCATTTTTGTATCATTATGTTATTATATGGGCTTTTTGATGAGTTATAGGGTTTAAAACAAAATTTTTGGGGAATGTTCGTTTTTTTGGATGTGGTTCACTTGTATTCATAAGTAAAAGTTCGTGTAGAACATGGATAAACATCCAAAAATGATATTTCATGTTATTAATTGTATTGCCGAATTTAAATGATCTTATAATGAGTTATATTATATTCCATAAGGTTGAATCATTATATATGAATTAAATGATTCCTGTTTTGGTTAATTTGGGAGTTTTTTCGACCACAACGAACTTGTTTTGACCAATTATATAGTAATATGTAAATATAATAAGTAATAGAAAATAAAATTGAAAATAATAAACATAATAAATTTATGTTAGACCTAAATTTTTTTCATGACCATATCTGATGGTAGAAATGGAAAAAAGAAAACATGTCGTTCCTAAAGGTGATGGATTAACCCCTCCCAAACAACATTTTATTTTATAAATTAAAACACAGGGGGAAAGGGGATTGGATGGGATAATATCCTATTAGTATCATAAAATTACAATTTATTTAGGATAATGTAGTTACCATATTCTATAGATGAAGATCTTTGCCGAGAGAATACGGAACAAAATTGAAATTGAATGGAAATTAAAGGAAAGTCGAAGGGAAATTATATCTGGAATCCTCCTCTGGAGATCCTCTATAAGGGACTTAGGCATGATATTTTGATGATAACAGATGCTCTTGTACATCGGGAAGAGGCTAAGGAAGATTCTTAGGCAGAGTATAGGCAAGGATTGATGCTTGAGAGGTTTAAGGAAATGAGGCGGTGAAGGGTGGTTTTTATAGTGGAGGGGAGATGGGTTCTCTAAATTTAAAATTCTTTAGTTGATTATTTCCTAAGAAGATAAAGAATAACAAGTCTTTCATTTAAAAATGTTTCCAAATAATTTATCCAAACCCGCCTATTTTATATGATTTTTATCATAAATAAGTATCATATTGGATTGATATATATTATTAATGATATAAATAATATTTTATATAAATTTTTCATATATAAATTATTTCAATCCAGAATATAGTAAACTATTTATAAAATAAATTAATTTATGATTTATTACAGTAATTATTTCTCCCAAAAAAATCTATTACCTGATAGTCTATATAAAGAAATTATCTTTTAGTTTCGAAATATTTTGAGGTTATAGAGTGAGTATCATCATTATTATCCAAATATTATTGGTTATATCACAATAATATATTTTATCTAAAAATATTTTTAATAAAATTTATAGATGTATTATGGAACTTCATATTAATATGATATTTTGTTTTCACTTCTCTAGTGAATATTTTTACATCTTTATCATGTAATTTATAATCACCAGTCATCATGAAAAAAGTATCAATATAAATTTTTATAATAATCAACTTCATCTGATATCATCAATATCTATAGTTTTCACCTAAAATATTTGAGGTTATTCTAGGATTCAAATTCACTAGAGTACCAACTAATAAACATTCCACCATTAAAAAATACATTTATCTACTAACATTATTTGTGTAATAAATAATACATAGAGATATAATCTTTCAAAAAAATTATCAAATAAGTATTTAAAATACTATAATAGGATGGAGAATTATATTTATAAAATGTAAACATATAGTTTCCGAAATTTTTTTTTGTAAAATTTTATTTGATAAATAATCATTCTAATATACCTTATAACTTCCGAGTATGAAACAAGTGAATATAACATAGTATAAAAATTGTATTAAATGCACAATGGAAAAATGAAACATTTATGAAAAATAATAAAAATTTATAAAAACATTTATTAAATATAATAACCAAATATACAGAACCATAAATAAAGAAAATTTCACTACATTCTCACAAAGTGATAAGGACCTATTTATACTTTAATTTATCTACCAAAGATTTTAAGCTTATTAATTGTGTTGTATTCTATACTTTAGAGGCTCTCAATAAGATTTATTGTACATATTTCAGTCTCTAAAGGCAAAGTATTCCACAATAAATAAGATCTGACCGACCTATATCCCTCTATTCCCGAGATCCTATGATTCACCAGATCATAAAAACAATAATTTAAATAATCAAAACAGAAATCAATTTCAAAGATAACCTCAAATTATTTTTTTAATGAAATAAATCCAATGATTATAAAATATCTTGAACTCAATAAAAATAAATTTCATAAAAATTAACATAATAATTAAGATTATATAGAGTCATTATCTTATTATCCTTAAATTTGTGAGATCAATATAAATGAAATATAACACATTATATTCATCTATTAGTATATCATCACTATGGATAATGGTTAACCAATTTAATATCATTACGGTGACTTTATAGATCTCCATCTAGTAGTACTTTTAAATCAGCATCTAGTATATTTTATACATTTTCATCGGATATGTTTATGGAAAATCCCTTTATTAGAATTTTTATTTATCTATCCCAGAGGAATTTCTTAACATTGTCCCACAAAAATAATAATTCTTAAACATGTAGAATTTTTATATTTCTTTTAATTGAACTTTATATAGGTTTGTTTCAAATAGTTTTTATAAGTTTGTCTAATTAAATTAGATATCTCTATTTGATAAAAATATATTTCATATATCAAATATATTATTCTCTGAAAGAAAAAAATAATTGGGTTAGGAAAATTTTAAGGGAGAATTATCATTTTAATATTTATGATTAAAAATAGTTATCTTGACATAATGTGATCTACCCCTATATTCTAATATGATCGAGGCCACACAACTTTTTATGTGTGGGGTAAGATGAAATTAAAATCATCAGTGGTTGTGAATGAGCTGGGGGGTGATGGATTGTGTACGGGTTTCATTTGGGACACGTAAACTAGAGATATTGTTGAATATGGGTATGATTACATTGATATGTTATGGACCTAAAAATAACATGATGTTGAGGGTTGATATTGAGTGATTGCACATTGGGTAGAAATTAATCATTAGATAGAGCTTATTAAATTTATTCTCAAGGAGTATAATGAGGTGGGATATATTTTGGGGACTAAACCATGTGGTTTTTAGGATATGATTCTTGTTTTGAATAAGGTTTCAAAATATAACATTTAGTATATTCTATAATTTGAGGACGAGAATTAGTTGGATGGATCATGTTAACAAATTGCACTAAGAGGGAGAACCTTTTTCCATCATTTTGACCAATTTGGTGAAGAGAATGAGATATGTTTAATTTTATTTTAGTTAAAATGAGAGATGAGAGTGTGAGTCTAATTGTGTGAATCATCATGTTAGTCATAGGAGACGTGATTCATGAGTTAGAAGGGTCATCAATTTGTGAATGTATATATAGGACAATCATTTTAGGATTTTTATACTAGGGAGTATATGATTTAAGTTATATATATATATTTATATATTCCTAAATGAATTCCATATTTACATTTTTTTGTTGTAATGGATGTATACCACTCTTATTCATTGATCTGAAAATAAACTTGTTGTGATCCTTTATTGCTTCACATTGCTAGGGTATCAATTCTCATAGTATAGATTGATAATGGTTTTACAGGGTTGTTGTTTTAGAAATGTAATTTTAGCAGTATTAAAACATTGTAATTTATCGGTAATCATATGAAATCAATGGGGGAGTTTTAAATTTTAATATGTTTTATCAGGTGCCTTTGGGCAACATGTTGGCTGGGATTGCCTAGAATTCCCAAGAAAATTCACCCAGTGGAGGTTCTATTATTAATGTTTTTTATAGGGAATTGACTTACAGATTTCCATTTGAGATATAGTTGTGATAATTCAGCATTTCTAAGGTATTTTAAAAGAAAATCCATCATTTATGGGTTAATGAATTGATTGTGTGCTAACATAAATTCTATTTGGAAATTGGATGGAAGAGTTATACAGCCCATTGACTGGTGATTCATGGTTGAACAAAAAATAAGATTTAGAGTCCAAAATGGGCACATTTTTAGAATGTTATAATCCAATTTTAGAAGCGATTCAAATACTAGAGGTGTCTCGTGATGGAATCTAACTTTGTTATTTGAGTTAAACTATGGGGAAACCATAAACCAGTTGATGGAAAAATCATGGTTTTTTTGATACCTCAGGGTTTATGTGTGTGATCAGGAATATTAGTGGTAGAATTATGATGGTGATTAGTTGTCTCTCAACTTTAGGTGAGATGGGTTCCAACATCCTAGAACTATGCTTTGTAAACTCATTTAGTATTCACAGTTGGAGTGTGATGAGTTTATGGTGAACTAATTATCAAGATACATCAAGAAGAGTAATTTCAATATGCACAGACTTCATGGTGGTGATAAGTTCCATAGTGGGGAGTTTTTCATTCTCTTTACTTTATTTTAGCATAATTTATGATTAAATTTGATTCTTTACCCATATGAGGGGTGTATATTTATTTTGATATATGACCTAATTTATAAGATCCCAAAAAACTCTATACATTGTTATTAAGAATGGATCATGGACTAGTTGGTTATAGGAATGGATCAGAAGATTGGCAGAGGTAGCCTGGGGTGGTTGGGAATACAACATACCACTACAGTAGTAATTGGCTAGCAACTGGATATCCACTAGTAAGAAAATAGTTGTAATAGTAGTGTTGTAGCCACTAGGGATCCTCTGACCACTTAATGATATTAATACAATTTAAAGTAGTAGTTTTCATTCAAAACATAATAAGGGAAACCAATCCTCTTTCCCCTCTCTTTCTTGTGTGGGAAATGGGTTGAAATCTTTCATATTACTCTGTTCCATTGATTATTTAGGTGACTTAAATAGTGATTCTATGATGTTTAAAATATTTTAACTCTATTTTGGACTCCACACATATCCTCAATATGTCACATTTAGTTGTTTTCTTTATTTATAAGGTTCTTGGATGATCACACAATATCACTGTGGAATCCTCTAGATATTAAGAAGAATTCATAAATACTAGCTTGATGACGTATAATGAAAATTTACACTAATCATTGTGGTATGTTTTGATGAGGTATGCCACTAGGGGGAATTTTTTGAAATTTTTACAAAATTTATATTTATTATGTAATTATTTTCGCTGTGGGTGTTTTGAATTTTTTCCTTGTTAGGGTTAGGAGTACATGATGGGCATTATGGAAGCTGTTGGGAATGATTTCAGTGTGGAAGAAGTTATCAGGGATCTTTTCTATGTTCACTCTAGTTTGGTTTGAATTGAATAACTAATTTTAAATGATAATAATTTATTTATTTTGTGATTCTAGTTACAGTTAGGATCCCAGACATGATTTTCAGGTTTGTTTGGTCGTGGATGGTTCTTAGATGAGTCTTAAGGAGAGTTGTTAGGCTACCTGAAAAGGGTGAAAGTTTGTAAAAACAATTTAGTCCTATATGCCTTCTCTAGTGTAATTTTTTTTTGTTATATGATATGTGGTATCTCCACCTAGGGAGATAAACATCTTTTAGAGATTGAATAAAATTAAATAACATGTTAAATTAAAAAAGATTCAATGAAATTGATGTGGTGGGAAAAAATATGACTGCTTCATCGGTTGACAGTTGGGGCCCTAATCAAGATTCTATAATCATATACTGGTAGTATATTATGATGTTAGTTAATATTTTTTTAATGTGATAAAATATAACAATAAAAGTATTTTGTTGTTATTTATGAGCTACAGAGAATGGCCTAGAGGTTTTCTAGGTGAGTCCTATGATATACCCATACGCCTTTGTGAAAATGAGACAATTATGGGTTGTTCTTTCACCACTATGACATGGAGACCAATGTGGGTAGAAATCGAAAATACAGATATATAAGTTGTGTTCTTGTGTTATCCTAGAATTAATTATAAAGGGTATAGGCTTCAGGCAATCATCCTTGTGATGCATTCCTATGATTATAGTGAGTCCTCAGGGGGGTGGGCGGAATGAGTTGGTTCATGAACAGGGGAGCCAGAATGTAATTCCATTATTGATTAGTGATATATACACTTTTTTGATTCTATATAGATGTATATTAATGTTGGATGTGATTAATTAACTTATGTTAGTGTGAATATTAAATTAAATTTAAATTCCCCTCCAACATTTTTTTATATTAAATGACATGAAAAATGTCCATGTGGTCGTGTTTATGTTAAATTAATTTAAATCAAAAAAGATTTGATATTATTACTATATGAAATTTCATAGCTTCATAAAGAAGGCTATAACATGATATTATGCTAATCACCATATAATTATGTATCTATGGAAGATAAGATACTTATTCCTGCATACATTATATTTGGTGGTTTTGATATGAAATAGTGCTAGCCATTGGGCCATTTTGTATCTTTGTGTAATGATGACCAAATACTTGAATACACCCCATTAGGGAGATTTTATATGATATAATTTCAAAAAGTAAAGGATATTGAATCACACTTTCATGACATCACAATTCGTATTTCTTACAATGTATGAATTTGTGACACAATATAGGTTTAGGAATAAGAGAATTATGTTTTCTCATGTAATGAGTGACTAATATTTTGACAAGAACAAGTAGTATTTTTTATCAAATGTATAGTAGGGAAAGTTTATCCCCCAAGACATTATCATCGTATCCTAGATAGAAAGACCTACAGATCATCAACATAGTTGGCATGGTCATCGTGATGTGTTTAGAGACACTCAACCACTAGAAAATATTGGTGTAGTCTATCACAGTCAATAACATGGGGATAGAATTTTGGGTATTAGATTTATTTTTCAAAAGATATTAATAACTTCAAATCATGAAATATGTATATATCATTGAGTTATTGGTATTTATATGATAACATTGGCAGTTCCCTAGTATGTTATGTACTCACTCCTTTATTTAGACACTTTTCCAATTTGTTACCTAAGAAAATTTCCTATGTTTTCAATTGTAGGTTGGGTTGAGTCATAGAGATTACATGATGAAGTAGGCTAGATAATATCTATTATTTTGATTAGGTTTTGTATGAATTGGAGATGTAGTAGAGCCTTAATGAACTTCCTTTTATTTATTTATTTTATTATTAACCTATCTATGATTCTCCTCGAGAGTGATCAATCATGTATGATGGTTATTGAAAATTATAGATGTATATTGTATATCATTTATTTGTATATGTAAAATTTATTTTCAATATCTATGTAAATTAATTGATATGCATCATAAATGATACTTATTTATTTACTTCTACTACTCATATTTTTGTACATGAGGTATAGTCAACTCAATATATCACTCTAAAGTACCACTACTAGCTGGTAGCCGCTGACATATGATGAGTTGTTCTTGAAGCCATGTATAAAGACTAATCTAGTAACTATTCATTATGAATTAGACTGGGATATTGAAGCCATCTTGAAATATGGAAGAAATAAAAATAAATAAATACCTTTTTTATTTAAAGAATAAATATTTATAAAATTTTGAGGATATATTCCTATAATATTGGAGAATATAGTATATTATATTCTACAATAGCATGTAATAACTGTATCTCTATACTATATCCCAATGCACATTAAATTTCATTAATTAAAATATTTCGTGTAAGAATTTATAAAACTAAATTTTAATTTTTTTTAATTTTTATTTAGTAAAATAGATATAATTTTTGAGTTATGATGTATTAAATTACCTTAGCGCTAATTTTTTTATATTTTTCTAGAATCGTTGATTTCATAGTGAATAGTGTAATATGCATTTTTATAATGGATTGTCACTTTTATAAAATTATTATAAAATAAGAAGATTTTGAATGTTTTCGAAATATATTTTGTAGACAAAATATATTTTTAATAAGTAAAATAACTCATTTCTAAATTAGATGTTGGATATGGAATCCTATATTTTACATTTCAGAACCCATGTGTTGTGTTATTATAATAAATGAACAATTTTACTAAAAAGTTCTTTCATTTCATATTATGTACTGATATTAAATGTAACATCTTTAACCTATATAAATTTAATATTTTAAATTATATTCTATATTTTGGATCATCATTTTTAAATTATATAATATGATCCATTTCATTTTTATTCATAATGGATAGGCATCGTACTAAAAAGGTTTTCACTAGAGTAAGGGTAAATTGTTTTATGAGCTGGGTAAAATAAGAGATAAAGCATCAAATATAACTAAATAATTTAAATAATAAATAATTGTGTTTTTTACATCATCTTTTACTATAAATGTTATGTTTTCCTTTTAGTACATCATTTATATTAAAAGTATGACATGTTATTTTAATGATAAGATTAATTACAAAGATAAAATAATCTCACCTACAAATGGATCCCCTCACAATTATTGATATCCCCTACAACACCATTATTCAATACCTATTATGTTATCACACCAATAGACCAAAATAAAAATACAAAATAATAAATACAATGGAGGAAACCCAAGGAATAGGTAGTTGACTTATCCAAGTACATTCAAGTTTCAATATCCATCTAACTAATACAAATATTATATACCCTTCCAAAAATAATAAAATTATTATTATTAGTTTGCTTTGATGTTTTTATATTGGTGTAACAACTACCATCTACTATTTTCCCTTCCTTTGGAAATGGAATCATTTCTCGTGTATACATGTGAACTACGACCTCAAATAATATCATATTTAATTTTTCATCACCATATAACTTGGATATTTACAAATCCAAATTAAATTAATTGATATGATATCTATAAAATTATTATTTTAAATAATTATATACTTTCTATTCATTTCATTTGTTGAAAAATTAATAATTTCACCCACTCGTATGTATAGACTACCGCATACATGAATCACATTTTACATTATTCATAACAACGTTACATTGATTGTTATAAAAAATTATTTAATATATATATATATATGTGCGTGTGTGTGTGTGTGTGTGAAATGATTTACTTTTTGGAGGTGATAAAAACTTGTACATGAATAATTAACACCTTAGGAATTGATTCAAACAAATTATTATGATTAAATAGGTAAATATAAGTCAGGAAAGTTTGATATATATAAGTAAAGATCTAAATATAGTTATAATTTAATTGAATAATAAATATACATTTATTATACATGATTTTGAATTGTTATCGACTATGATGGAATCAATGGTAAGGGATAATTTTAAAATATAATTTTTTACAGGGACTGTTTATGATTCAAAATACATGGATGGAATTTTATATTACCTTTCTCCTAAAAATTTATATTTTCAAATCCTCTAATAATACATGGTGTTGAATAGTATTTTTTCTATGGTTCATCCATTTGGAAATCAAAATCATTTAATAACAATTTTTAGGAAACGTTAACATTATTTCTCTTTTCTAGTTGAGAATATTTCTATTTCGTATCCAGAATTATTATTATATTTCAAAACTATTCTGTTCAATTCTAAAATTTATTACAAAATAATATTTATATAACAATTTAATTTACTTTTAAATAGTTTAAAATAATTATTTTTAACATTTTCTATATAATTAAATTCTTTAAATTCTATAAAAAAAGTATGAAAATAATCTCTTCATAACTGTCTATACATGAACTAATATTCCGTATATCATGAATATTCCTAGAAAAAGATCCTTGTATAGTTTTATTGGTTAAAAAAAATAAAATCAATAAATAATATTATTTAAGTCATTCCTTTTAATATAAAAATAAAATTATTTTATTTTCTTAATTTTTTTGAAATATAACCCAGTTCATTTATTTATATTCATATCTTGAACACCTAATCTTCTTCGTTAAGAATATTTTATTTTGAAAAATTTATTATTATAAATTATTTTGGAATAATGTTTTTAGAATCGTACTTGACAACTTATGAAATTATTTTAGGAAGTGATTTGTAACATCATTTAAAAAAAATTAAAATTGTTTTATGGAATTTCTTTTTATTTTTTCACTACCATTTTCCTATCAATTTTGAAATATACTTAATTTTACTAAAAAAATAGATATTTCTAATTTGTTTACAGACCATTTCTTCTGTTACTACTATATCATTTATAGGTTAATGTTTCACACAATTAAATTTTCTCATATTATTCACATCCTTGATTTTATGATCCCTATTACATTCGATCATTCATTGAAATTAAAATTCCGAATCATGTGCATGCTATTTAAAACCACTTATATATGTATTATTATTTTCTTTATTGAAATATTGATAGAACAATATAATCATTTTTTATACTAGTTATTTTGATGTAATCATTCTATGATAGTTATTACATTGAGTGGGATAATATGTTGAGGCTCATATTATATTCGATATGAATATTTTTTGATTACTAAATCAAGTACATTATGTGTCATATTGTTCATTAAATATATGATGAATTTATTAGACATGTTTATATAATGGTAGGGGTCTATTATATCCACTTAATTCATTGATTAAGGTCTCATGAGACAAATAAGTTTAAATTTGATAAGGAATTTTTGGATTATTTGGGTATTCTTACCTATTTATATTATGTATGTTGGTCATTTCATTGATGTTAAAACTAAAATGTATGAAATTATAGATTCTATCATTGATAAATTTATTTTTATTCTCTATGTTATTATTAAATTATTATTATGTATAGATTTATCTCATGCCCATGTTATTAACTAAATGGAATATGTAGAGATTATTCAGTCATCCATATTGGTTATGTCATATGTTTCCAGGATATATTCCTCTGCACAAATTCCCTTAGGGGTAATTTCACCTTTACCCTTATTTCTTATTGGTACCATATGGTATCAATAAGTGAAATTCAAATAACCTATAATATTTATTAAAATTAAAATAGAAGGATCTCATGATGTTTATAAGGTTTTATTTATATCTCAAATATAATATAAAAATCATATATGTATTTATTCCTTCAAGAATACTAATTTTTTGATCTTTTTGGATGTGATCTCTTTTATATTTTACCATCATAATAAAGTATACACAAACTATGGGGGAATTGATTTGATGCTGTAAATGATTTATTTATCCTCCCCAATAACCCAAGTGTTTTACCATTCTATCAAAAGAATAACATTGGTCATGAGGTATTTAAAAAATAATTTCCAAAAATTATGAATATATTAAATAAAAATAATCACTAGAAATAAATAGAATCCATGTTTTTCAGTATGAGTTTCCACATTAATCCTTACCCTTCTCTCATATTTTTTACTACTCTTATCCATATTATATAGTCAGTATTCCATCACCCTATCCTTTCCATGTTGAATTATTTAATGTTTCATTTTCTCCTAAAATCTAACTTCATAGTTGTAATTTAGTCTTTAAAAAATCCATTACATTCCCCTTTTGAATTTCAAATATATCATCAATTATATATTTAAATATATGATATTAATTATAGTCTATGTGGCCACATATTATTAGGTTCTATGAATACTGACGTGTCATTATAGATCATTGGTTCATAGAATGTGCGAAACATGTGAACTAAAATTATACAATCCTTCCTCATGACATATTTCCGAAGTTCATAAACCTTCCGAAGTGTATCGATGAATCTAACAATTTAGAAAATAATCCTAATTATTTTTTATTCTTATGATTTCTAAAAATCAATACATATGAAGACAAAATTTATCCTTATTGATCAGTAGATGATCCTTTTAGAATCCATATTGATTCTTATAATGTCTTGTTTATGGAAATCCATGAACCCTGTGAAGAGAAGAATCCAATATTATGATGTCACAAATTTCCAAAAGGAATTAACATTATAATTTACATCAATATTATGATTTTTCAGATTGCACATTATGGAATCCATGAATGAATATTATGACACTCTTATAGTATTACAAAAATTTCATATGAACCTTATGAAGAACCCCATGAAACATTAAAAATCTCAAATTAAACTACAGAAATTATTGATCAACCATTATATGTATATTTTGGTAATTATAAACTATATCTGAACCATAAAAAGAATTTATTTTTTGTTTTATGAATATTCTAAATTTTACAAATGAATATTATCTTTAAAATAACGTTTTTCTTAATATTAACTCCATATTCGTATCCAACATCCTTTCCCATTAGAAGAGAAAAACAATGAAAAATAATCAGATAGATATAAATTTATTATATAAATAAAAAATATTCAGTGAATTAACAATTTATCTATTTTAAATAATATTCACAAAATAAAATTAATTGATACCTTTAGTTGAAAAATCAATATAACTTAATGAATTAATAAATATATTGAAATAAAATGAATTAAATATTGAAAAAATATAATTAGTTTATTCCTTATCTCATTTCTAATCTCCTAAAATCATTAGGAAATTATTCTTACCCTTAAACGAATTCTTAATAGTGAATAAACAATCATAATATTAATAATTCAATCTTAGTTATCTACACTAAAATATCCCTCACTCAGTAAGGTAAAATAGAATAATCATTCACCTTGTTTGAGTTTGTTTCTAATTAATCATGCATTCATAAGACAGAAAACTATATTCATTAACCAAAAATACGGGATTGTTTTTAATAACCCAAGAAAACTATATAATTTCAATCCATAGCATCTACTCTATAACAATCAACAATAAAATGAATATATATTATATTTTTTGATAAAAATACTAAATAATATTTATTTTTCATCCATCTACTAACAGTCATAGGAAAATTATAAATCAAGAAAAAAAAATTATAAACATCCTAACCACTATAGGAGAGTATTTAAATGAAAATCTATTTCTTATTAAAAAAAGTTTTAAAAATCATTATAGATTAATAAATTTTTTAAAATTTTACATGGATCAATAAAATAAATAAAGATTAATAAAAAATTATTTTGCAATATTTATAACACCAATGGATATACAAATCTTTTATTTATAGGAAAAAAATTTCATGTCAAAACCCATTTTTAAAAAATTATTATTTCAAAAATAAACTGAAATAAAAAAATATATGAAATTAAAATCATTAATTAAAAACATATTTTTATATATAATCTAAAGAGGGTAATGAATATTCTTTATAGTAAAATTTACATTTGAATTCCAATAATCTGTTTTCTAAGATCCAAAAACGGTATTAATAAATCAAATTCCTAAAAATATAAATTGATAATCACAATGATTTCTCGAATATTAATAAAATTAAATATCACCAAGCCTGAATCAAAAAGGTAAAATGAGGGAACCCCAGAGAAAATAAATTTATATATTTCATAAAATCAATTGTCAAATATTCAATCCCTATATATGATATATTAATTAAAAAATAATAGACCTAAAAATCATCATATTGTGACCAAATAATCATATAATACTTTTTAATAGAAGAATAGTGTTATTTGAAGGAGTTCTAGGTGATTTAAAGAAAATATGTATAACTTAACTATAAGTACATTGTCTCATCACCTGTTCAGGCATGATACAACCCAGACACACCACAGAGATGAAACCTATATTAGTTCCTACATGACCCAAATTAATGTCCCAATCATCATGGGTTGGAAAATATCATATGGGAGCTAAATATGTTAGAGGGGATTGTCATTACACAAGATAAATTCACAGTTTTAAATCAGAAATACAAAAATTGTAGAATATTGATATACCAAACCACTCTAGTATAGAAAATTACAAAATTAGATAGTCAAATATCTCCAAATGGAAAGTATTCTAAACAATTTAGATAAATCCATCACTAAAAAACCCTATAGTCTTTATGTAACAAGTCCATCAAATGTTCCACTGATCATTGAAAACTCCAAATTTATAGATTAAAATGACCCTAGAAACCTATACGTGGTGATTTACCATTTCAAGGACCTTATATAAGAAAATATAAAAATTCAACAAGGTGAAGATAGTGTGTGGGAAAATACTCCAGTAGGATCTAACCCTAAATTTTATAATAAATCAATATAAAATATTCTCACATTAGTCAATTTGAAGGAAGAAAATGCATGGAAAATAATTTATACTTCATTTCAATATATTAATTGTCAAATATTTCAATTTTTAGTATAAAATAGGTTTTATTTTAAATTTCAATTAAATTAGTAAAATATAAGTGTATATATTAAAAAAAGAATGTGTAGTAATTTTTATGAATATATATATGACTACATAATTTCCAAAAATCATCCCAAAGACTAATCAATTTCAATCATAGTACATTGGTTCTATGTCTTTAATTATTATAATTATATAGATTCTCACATTTCTCATCAAATTATTTCTACAGTTGTGAACACACACCCTAAATTCACTGCCTATGTGGAATAGGAATGGATCCCAATGAATAACATCCAAACCCTTGAGATAATGTAGTTGGTGTAATAATTTTAAATATATTTATTCATTCCACATATCTTAAAAGGATTTAAGCTTCTTCATTTAAAGTCAAATACTTATTGTGATATCATTTAAATCAAAACATTAATTCAAACAATCATTTGGAATGACCCAATGATTATGTTTCAAATCATAGCTTTAATTTTATAAACTAACACCAAATTTATTTTGTCAAAAAATATTGTATTTATTTTCAAATTATTGTACATCACATCATAAAACATTTCACACCCTTTCATGTTATCAAAATCATGTTTCAAATCACCATTTTAAAATCCATATCTTATTTTTCAAAATAAAAATTAATTTCAGAATATATTATTGACAAGTTTTATCATGAAAACCATTATACATCAAATCAAACATAATGAAACTCAATTAATGATTCATAAATTGGTTTTGAAACCATTTTATATTAAACAAGGAATCAATTGTTTCAATTGACATAGATTGACATATGAAACCACATACATCAATCAAGAAAAAAATCCCCACATAAGATCCACCATTAGAGATTCAAGGGAAATAATGATCATAAGTGAATCTTAGAATCATAATATTATATGTAAAGATCATGATCCACCAACAGTGTGTGAATTCAAGACTATCAATGAGGGAGATAAAGCAGGAAAATAGAATCCCCAATAAAAACTTGATTACACATACAAGAAAAGATGACGTGATTCATTTGAAGCATTGATTCATGAAGAAAGTAGGTTGGGAGATGAAAAATTATATCTAGATAGAATAATTTGAGATTAGTATTATATTAAATTTTTCATTGTTTGTAAATATGTAAATTGGTGATTATATAATGTTATGTTATGATATAACCCAGTTTTTTCTCAGCATCATCATAGTCATCGGCTAGCTTCTCGCATCCACCCCATTCCTGGTGGCACCTGGATGACATCAATTATCATTGTATGTCTCACATTCTGTCCATTTGGATTCATGTAGGTTCCCACGATGGAAATCCTCCCACATTATAGTTGGTGGCCAAAATAGGCTAACTGATAGGCCTCCTATAGCTTTTCTAGCAACAATAGCATTCCCACTCCTGTACTAAAGGCATTGTTTCCTCAAGACCACTAGGTCTGTATTCAAACCCTACCCCAAAACCCCTCTATAAAAAATAGGATAATAAAAAGAAAATGTTAGTTATAATATATTTATGGTGTTAATTAATAGTTTTTGATAGTAAAAAAAGTGAACCATGTATAAAATAATGTTCATACCAGAGAGATGGTATTGCTATGTTTCAATATCCCCACTACAAATTCGCTATACCCTAAAAATCATATCAAGAATATTATTCAATCAAGAGGTGTTTCCATTTGTCCCTCATCAATTCCACTTGCTCCTTTGTCTCATGTGAATTATAACTACGCTTCTAGAACACTACAACCATAGGAATTTAGCTTCCTTGGAGGCCTATTATTTAAAAATTAAATGATGTAACCCAAGAACAACATATATAATTATTTCATCATTTTAGATGAACATTCAATATATTTTATAATTATAAATTGATAAGGACCATAATTATTTAATCTCTTTAAGGTCAATATGAATAATCATTATATTTCATTAAATATATTTCATCATCACCCAAAAATATCATCCCCTAAAGAACTACAGTTAAACATACCATAAATATAACCTTGTTTCATAACCTATAGAAAGGAAACATATGAATGGTTGAGATCATATCCTCAGTTAGATTAAACATGAGAGATATCAATCATTAGTGGATAAGATGATTATAAGGGATTGATAAAATTTTCAAGTTCATGTTTTTAGTATAAATTATTCATACCAAAAAACATCGATAATATGATTCAAAATTAATTCATAGTTACAAGCATGATAGATAATGTTGTTAAAATAGGTATCAATATCAAAATATTATAATATAGGCATATGGAATCATAAGCATACGAAATAAAAATGTGAACAAAATTCTCAATAGTTTCTATATATTTTATTGTGATTATAACAATAAATAAATCATACATCAAAATCAATAAGTGAACAATGATATTCGAAATCAGTTCCAAACTTATTATCATCATCTCATGATATATTAATATGTCTTTTTATAATTCTTTGGATGTATATAATGGATCAATCTATCCCATAATCATTATTTATTGATATAGAGGTCAAAAGATCACAAAACAATTATATATCAACATAGAATTACCCATGGAAAATATATACATTTTCTAATCTTGTCATCATCCTAGTCATAGATTACCTTGATAAATAATTAGCATGGTATCTTTGGTTCATATACCCATATGATCTAAATTAACATAGAAAGATATAATGAGAGATTAATTTTTTTAAAAATATCTCCAGAACTAATCTTAATGAAAAAACTCTTTCCTTTTGACATAACATATTTTAGATCAAAACAATTCCCAAAAATTTTGAAAAAAATTATATATAAAAAACCTTGAAAAAAATTATATGATACTTCAATTCATTGATAATTCATGATGGCAAGAATGATTGGCCATGATGTATAACTTAAAATAAAACATTACTTTCATACTTTGGTAAAATACTACAGTGAACCATATTCTGAAAATGAGAATAAGAATCCTTTTAAACAATATAGTAAAAAAATCATAAGAAATACATTAACCAATATTCATATAATACTAAAAAAATTCGTGAATTTATTTTTAGAATACATTGAAAATGAATAAAAATGATTTTTCTTCAAATATATAATAAAATTTAATTTTCCTCTAAAACAATCAATTCATTTATTGAGTATATAATGCTATTAAAATGAACTTAAATCATGTAATCTCAATAAATAACAATAGTATAATACGATTCATGAGTTTTTTTATAGTTATATCATGAAATTTTACTAATGGAAACGAAATCATAAACAACCTCAATATCAAACTAAATTATAATATATGACGCTTAAAACATTTTTAAATTTTGAATCTTAAGAATCATTAAATAATAACATAAACTGAAATAAAAAATAACATGAATTGATGAATATTATTGATATAACAATTGAAAGTATCAATAAATATACACCACAAATAATTAATGAGTGATGAATATGGAATAAGTCCCATATAGATAAATATGAGACAAGAAATCAATTTCTCCATGTATCACATTTCTTCAAACATGTTAAAACATCCAATTTAATAAATATATATTTATTAAATATATTGTTATATAAAATAAAATATATATATATAATACCATATATTCATTTCTAATGATATCTTTTCACCTATTTGTTATCATGTTATTCTAGAATTGCAATTTTGGGTGATAACTACTTCATTTTTCATGCATGTTTTGGTTTGGTTGTCCTGGTCATTTTAATTTAATCATGATTATATAATATCATCAATTTTAATCATGATATATAACAAATATATATTCACATTCCACAATAAAATGGTGAGATAGAAAAATTATTTACACCATTAATGGAGACAGTAAGTCGAACATATGTAGGAAACCTTTTTCTATTTTTCAATGTTTGTAATAAAAAATGGTAAAGAATAATTCAAATTTATAGAATAAATATTTTATCATATATATAATATTTATTCGTTAAATATATCATTATTACTACCCATTTCAAACAAAAATAAAATAAATGAATCACATTACTTCACAGAGGTGGTAGTCCACATGTATGCATAAGCGACATTATAGGTTTCCAACAAATTGAATATTAATAAGGAAGATGAGAGAATATAATTATACAATAATAAATATAAGATAAAAATATTATATAAATATTAATTCCATAATTATAACCATCGATCAAATATGATGCTGAAAAATCAATTACATTGTTACGTGGAAGGGGTTTTGATATGTATGTAGAGGTGCTATTTTTGTTTTCAATATGGTGGAAAAGAGGAAAGAATAGAGTTTATCATAAGAAAAATGAAACTATGAATAATTAACATATTTATGTAATTATTTTATAACAGATTCAATATATTTAGAGGTGATACAATAATAAATACAATTGAAAACACATTGTTTAGAGTTATACCACTTTATTGAGAATTCCACTTTATCTTACATCAAATGCCTTAATAGTATGGTCATCATGAAAAATATATTCTCTAGGATATTATTAAAAAATATAGGATTATATTTTTATACGTATTGGATGAGATATATGTATTAATGTTGTGTAATAAAAAAAGATAAATGGTGTACTTTAATAATGGTGGTAAAGGAAACACATATAATTACAAAAAAAAGGAAATATAATTATCTCATTCTCAAGGAAAAGTCTTTTAAATGGCTACATAATTGAATAAAATAGGGATATTTTATAAATACCACCATATAATGAAATTTATATCGGGTTTTATGTCATCTTAAACCTTATCATTTACTATACTCCGTTACTTAACTAATCTTTTAATTTACATTGGTATCAATCTTTTCATCATAAAAGGGTTATAATTATACAGTAACAATTGAATAATAAATTGAAAACAAAAGGACCTTTAGACCATATATTATTTAATTTTTCTTTTTTCATTATATTTTAATTTTTAAAAATAATTTAATTATATATTATTTTATTAAAATATCATTAATGTATTTTTTTTTGAAACTATATATTTGATTTCATATACAACACATGAATAAAAATGTTCAATTATGAGGCAATCTTTATAGAAAACACTATTATTAAATATATTTATACTAATTCCATTAAAAAATTACACTAACAATAATTTATTAAGTTGAGTATTTTTTTCATTTTTAATATAATTTTATATTAATTTAATAAATATTATGTTCGTGTTGTGTAAGAATTTATGCACATAATTCAATCACTAATAATTAAAAATAAATTTATATAATAAATAAATAAAAAATTATTATAAAAATAATATAAACATCAACACAACCTCTTTTAATCAATATCAATAAAATTAGTGATATTAAATTTTAGAGAGTGACATTTTTATTTATTATTTTTTAAAATAATATAAAAGACATATTAAAATTAATAGGATTCCATGTAGACAGATATTTGATACATGGATGGAAAGGGATGAACTATACTCATAATATAGGATTAATTTAAGAGTTATATTAATTTTAATTCCTTATCCAAAAGTTTTAACCCTATTTTACATGTTTTACCCTTACTAAGGTGTCAAAAAATTACTATGGAATCCCTTCATATTGAACACCTATAAAAGGGGCCATTTTACCAAATTTGAACATCAAAATTACAATTATGGAATAATATTTCTAGATTTTATCTCTAGATGTATCAGAAATTAAATAATAATAAAATCACAATACACATTGAGAAATAACAATTTTAGTTATTTTTTAATGTATACAAATCATTTCATATCAAATTCACCCACAAAATTTATTCCAATTAATTTAATTGAATTATTAATAATTTAATATAAGTAATTATAATTTTAACACATTTAATAAAAAGGGAATTTGGTACATTATTGAAACCAATGTGACATTTTCAATAATAATCATTATTTTTCATTATACACTAGATAAGTATTCATTTCAAAATTTACAAAAAACAATGCCTATGATAAGATAAATTTTCATATTGCAAAAATCTTGTTCATTTCATCATATTAATTATAAAAAATTAGAAAACAAATATTTAATATAATATTTTCCTATAAAATGAAATAAAAATCAATTTTTCTCAGAATATTTATTTTAAGAATAATATAACATTACAAAAAATTGAAATCTTATTTAAATCATGTTAATAAATTTTTTTCCAAAGTAATAGCTTTATATATTATTTTTATATTATTTTTATTCCAATTCAAACCCATTAATACAGTATCTTTGTTATAATGGAAAACTAAAACTAAAAATAACATTTCATGGTTTGTTATTTCTTGGTGTTTCCTATGTTTAACATATCAATCATAATGTTATTAATTTAAAATCACAGGTTGTTACAATATCGTTCATTTAATATCACGTTACATTTAAATTTAAACTTTCACATGGTAATCCTGGGTCTTATATTTGAAAATTACATTTTAAGGTACCCACATCATAAAAACAGTTAATAAAACATCATATAAAAATGAATAGTGGGAAACATAAAGGCAACATATAATAACTCATTATTTTGTTCCTAGATATTGATTTAATTAAATGTATGATTAAATTAAAACATTAAAGTGAACCCTAACAACTAATGTTAAATATATAGTGATAAGGGCCATTTTTAGGATAAAGTTGAAAAACAAAAAACCATAAATAAATGATCAGTTAGAGATTTTCAATTCATTATAAATGAATGAAAATATTCACATTTATATTTCATGTTCCTTTTTTCATATTTTAGGGATTATTCTTACACTCATTGTAGTGAACATTAGAAAATATACTTAAATGATTTATTTGCATGTCAAACGAAAAATTTCATTCTTTAGTAGTGGTTTAATGAATTTCCACATCATCACTTATTCAAAGAAATGATGGTAACTTTTTCATGGATAAAGTAATAAAATTAATTTTTAAAGAATCCTAAGATCCATAAGTCATTCAACTAATTTCTAGATATTTACCAAAACCAAAATTTTTATAATATGTTATTAGAGAAAAGATAAATAATATATTAATCAATAAATATTTAATATTAACAGAAAGAGTTCATATTATCCCATTCAATAAATTTTTAACCTTAAAACCATTCAAAAAAAATTTCATTTTTTTTAAAATTTATAAAAATGGTAATTATTTATTTGACACCACCACAATAGTGATCCCCAAAACAATATAACATATATATTAATGCCACTTATTGAACACGTTAATACCTTCATTTCACATAAATCATTATAATAATCTAAATCTCCATAATCACGTGTTTTCCAAAAAACTATCACTGCAAAATTTAATTATTATTCTAATATATCAGTACCATTCGATAATTGTTTTTAAATCCTATATTACAGACATCTTCATATCATTCTTTCGGGGATTTAGGATTTTTTTTAACCATAACATGATTGATAAAAAATTCAATTCTAAAATATAAATCATGAATAACATCGCGTAAACAGTACAATCATTACACTTTCTTGTCGAGACATTAAAAAGGATTCAAAACATTATTCATTTATTCTACCTTTCATATTTAATTTCTAATCAGATCATCATCTATAGAAAAACCATTAATCATACAACCTCAGGGATCCCTTCTGGATATTTCACCATATGATATTTATTTGCATAAGTCCAGCAAATTACACATTTAAAACATTCACTATTTGATGATTCCTTAAAGAAATCATTATTACAATCCATTAAATTAAAAAATAATTTAAATTTTCCTAATAAATAATATTTTCTATGTCCTTATATTCCATAGCCAATATATCATACCAATCATCCGAGACATTCACAATAGTGATTCATTAAGAAGTATTATGTGTGAAGGAGGAAAAATTATTTCCTCTATGGTCATCATGAAACTCTATTTCCCTCTCATTAATAATGTTATAAATCATTCCAATTTTATAGTTGTTAACAATATAATGAAATGTTTGTTGAGGAATAATCACAATGTTTTCTATTCCAATGCATGCTTCACTTTTTAATCATAAACAAATCCTTACATTGTATATATCATTATTCAAAAATAAAATCTTCCAAGTCATGGCCATTTAATAAAAAAAATATTTTTAGAAACAACAATGATAGTGAGAAACCACATGATCATGAAAAATAATTTATATCATTTCCAAATAATGGCACATTCTATTCATTCAATGAACCCTTATGTTTAACATATATCTTCCATTATTATCATATATTGAAATATTTCATGATGGTATATAAATAAAATAAGAATTTCACCAAGAATATGCCTTAGGAGTGCCAAACCAACTAAAAAATAAGGAAACATTCAACATATATTAAAATTATGGTCTATATATACTGGGCCAACACTTTTCAAGGTCATCATCACTAGATGCGTCTTTGGTAAAACCATATCCACTTGTAATATCCATCTAGAGATGTATTTCTTAAAATACCACAAAATCAATTACATTCCTAAACATTATAATATAATCCTATTCATAAAAATATCACTATGGTTTTTAATAATTTTTATAAATCCTGACCTTTAATGATTTACTAAACATTCCCACTAATGAAAATAGATGTGACATGTGAAGACCAAATATAAATATGACCTTATTTTAGATGATTATTAAACAAATTTCATAATAATGCATTCTTGATGTTCATAATGTTTTAGGGACATTATATAATAGATATATAATATTCATAATTCATGATGTATCCTTCAACATAGCCTACAAATATCATCTATCATACTATTATACATAATCATACCCTACATAGATACAATATTCATGACCTATGGAAATGAAACAATATAAAGAGTGAGATGATATGATAAGTAATGGTAAACTGTGAGATATAATTAATTATAGCATAATATGATTATATGTTAATAATAACATATTCATGTTCATGTTTTCAGAACAAAATATTCCTACCCAAAAAGAAATATTTCAATATCTCTAATGTAAATTCATATTTTGAAGCATGATCTATAATTGTGTAAAATTGGTAACAAACATCCAAGAGTCATAAAATAGTAATGTTTCATCATAATAATACGAAATAATAATAATTTATATATATCTAAATATGATCAGGTCCACACATGTTCGTATGATAGTTTTTAGTATGAGATCATACTCATAAAAAAAATTATAAAAAATATATTCACAACCTTCTCGATAAATTTTACTACAAAAAATATATAATGAAATCATGATCATGCATCAACATGTGACCAAATATATTCAAAATAATATCTACTATTATAATAATAATATAATGAGAAAATAATATCACATTACTGAATGTATCTGAAAAAAATAATGGACCCAACCATGATAAAATCATAATTCATTCCTATAAATGTCACAATATCATAAAAAATACCTCATATAATCATCCAATTAACCATGGAAAAAATAACTTTTGAAAAAATGTCATCTATATAATCATATAAAATATATAAAAATAAAAATTATCGTATCATTGGAACATGTCCCTTATACATTACAATAAACATAAAAGGATTTTATCATAGTTGAAAGTTTTATCTCAAAGATCTATAGAATAATTTGTGAGTAATATATAATTTTCACATTGAAATGGATTATTTAAAAAATAAAATATTATAAAAATTACGGACAATGGTTTATATGAAATTAACTTTGGAAACATGTAAAGGAAGCATAAAATCATTTTTATTTCATGAAAATGGTGAATTTTGTTCATTTTGTTAAAGGTAAAATAAAACATTCCATTCCTAATGTTGTTAAAAATAAAAACATTTATCATTAAAAAAACAAAAATATTCATTTTAAACCATTTTATAAAAAAAACTACATTTATAAATAATATTAAAAAATAATTGTATCATATTAAAAACATTTTTAGAAAACATTGACATGTAAGAAATCATATTACTGATCAATGAGAGAAAAAAATTAGTTCTCATTTCAAAATTTATTTTTGTATCTTTAGTATTTATAAAGAGAAAAATGTAGGGAAAACTATAAAATATAAATATAACTAAATGATATGAAATTTAAATATTTTCTTCCGAGGCATATCATAAAATTTCATTAATAAAATCAAAATAATAAACAACTCTGATCAATAATGTGATTGAAACATAAAAACATTTCAACATTGTAAAATTTTAATCATAATTCCACTAAAAAATTAATATACAGAAATTTTTAAATATATTTAAATGAAATATATTTTGGAAAAATCAATTCAATTTGGTAGTATATATACATTGCACAAAATAAATGAATGGTGAATATGACATGTCTCCCATAAATAAAATGATAGACTGTAAATCCATTACCTTATCTTCCATCTATCATCATACATGATTGAGTATCCTTTATAATAAATACTCTTTTATCATATATATATCATAATAATAATAATATCTATCATACCATATATTTTTAACTTATTATATCTTATCACTTGTTTCTTTAAAAATCATTTATTAAAATTACATTTTTTGTGACAACAACTTTCTTTATTCATCCATGTTTTGGTTTAGAAGCCCCATTAATTGAACAATGATCATAATTCAATAATATAAATAATATTAATAATGATATAAATATAATATAAATTTATAATATATATACAGTCATTCGTAAAATATAGAGATAGAAAAATGAATCACACTACTCATTAAGATGGTATGTCATACCTACGCATGAACAATGTCTATATTTTTTGACGAATGGAGTAAAAATATGAAAATAATTATTATCTTTTATAGAATCCTAATTATATCATATATATATATATATATATTTCATATATATAATTTGTATCTATCATTTTTACCATATATGTAAAAATAATATGAATCACATCGCATCATGGAGTTGGTAGTCCACAATAAGTCGGGGCGAAGTCATCATATTTAAAAGGATTCATAGATAAATAGGTATATAACATATTATACATAAATAATTATAATTATTCCAAAAATATCATATATTAATATTAATTGAATAATTATAACTATCAATGAAGGGAGGATATAGAAAAATATTCACGCCGCCAGTTGGAGTCAATAAGATGTACTTTTTCATAGTAGATGTTTTGATTTTTCATATGAGGTAAAATAGGTAGAAAAAGGATTTCCTATAACAATAATAATAATAATAATTAATGAAATATAATAAATTCATTAATTTATAATGGATTTTATATACTTAGAGGAGGTATGATAATAAATTATATTGAAAACACTTAGTTAAGAGTTATAATTCTACATTGAGAAACCCTTATTAGATTACCTCATAAGACATGAAATGATAGTATTTCAAAATACAAGAAGATTTATGATGTGGGGAATGATGATTAGATTATATTACAGTATTTATTTTGTAAGATATATAGATCAATGTGGGGTAATGAAAAGACAAAATGGTTGTCCTATAATAAGGATGTGAAACTACATACATGGTATGACTAAAGAGAGTAATATTTTATTATGTAATTCTTAAGAAAAATCCATCCATATGGACAAATATTCAAATAAAAAAGAGTATATGGTCTAAATACCATCATCCAATAAAATTTACACATGTTTCCTTTCATTTTTGATATTATATTTTTATTTAACCACATGGTTGTAAAATGGTTTCCTTAAAAAATGTAATGAATTATCCAATTTTAAAGGGTAATGATTTTACTCTTAAAGTGAAAATTGAGACATTATTGGAAAAAGGATGAAATTTTTGACCATATAATATCCACCATGTCCCCTTTCATTCTTTTTATTATTTTAATATAATTTCATAAAATTTTATTTTCAAAAATGTCCTTAATGTTAATTTTCAAACTATTCATTTAAATAGATTTTGAATACATGGAGAAAAATATTGAATTTGAATTAAAATCAATAACACATCACAATTAAGATATTTTTATACAAAAAATCATTTAATATGTAAATAAAAAAGGCTCTATTACTTTCTATATGTTTAAATTCATTTAGCATATTTTTCTATTAATTCAAAAAATATTTTATTGGTGTTGCATATGTATTTCAGCTAAGTCTTTAATAAAAAAAAACTAAAAAACTAATTTCCAGGATAAAAAAATATTAATATTTCACATAAACATTTAAAACTTAATATAACATATTTCTCTCATCACAAACAAAATATGAGATATTAAATTCAAGGGAGTATAAATTTGTAATTAATATATTCATAAAGTAAAATAAATATCATATTCAATGAAATATTGAAGTAAGTAGAAATATATATTATAAATGGATCGAAATTTCAAAACTCCAGTCATACAACATGAAAAAAGATTTTTTGGATATGTTTTAAATCCTTGTCAAAATTTTTTATCTATAGTTAACGTATTTTACCTTTACTAAGGAGAAAACAATTAACTGCGGTAACAATTCATATTGACCAAAAAAAGAATTTTATTTACCAAATATGAACATATTTGTTTGAAATATGATATAAATTTTCATTATTCTAGATTTAGAAGTTAAAAAAATTAAATTAAGATAATGAAAAAAAATCAATTATTTTTTTTCAAAACAATCTGAAAATGTTATCCCTATGCTAATTAGGCCATTAAAATTTGAAAATTGATGTTTGTTTTATAAAATAAATTAAATGAAAATGGGTAATAAAAAAATATTATATTTTCTCCATAAAATAAATTAATTTTTTTATGTAGATATAATTTTAAAGAAATAAAAAATCATTACTAAAAATAGTATGCTTATTTAATAAAATTAGTTGATTAATTTGAATAAAGTAATATCATTAAATATGATTATAGTAATGATTATATTATTATTAATTAATACCATTTAAATTAATATGACATAATATTTATATTCATATAATAATATTTCATTATTTCTTTAAGCATGGTTTTTCTGTATCGTATACGCTATCAAAAATAATGTCAATCTTTTTAAATCTCAAGATGTTACATCAATATTTAGAACCAGTTTCCCTATCTTGGATGAATAAAGCTGGATATAATGGATCCTTAGATTAGTATAAGAGTCATTTTAGAAATATACTTACTAAATAGTGACATATGGAACACATTATGGAGTGTAGTCATATGAGGTTGTGAATCCAAAGAGGAAGAAACCATTCCAATATGCACAACAACTCAAACAGTCGAACCTATCTCAATGAAAATGTTCACTCCTTTCTAATCTATTGGTAAACTAACCAAGAAAACACTCTCAATTAAAAATTCACACCAATAGAGAGCTCAAAAGGTTGTCAACATTTATCATCATTGGATATGTAATTACATTGTGCCAATTCTATTCTTTAAAGATTCAACTGAATAATTTTTATTGTCTCTCGGAACACATTTTTTCTAATAAGGTGATATTCAACAATTTTGAACTAACATAGTGGATACGAACAAGGATGACCATACATGTCCTCAATTCGTTCCATCGTGATGGAATATATGAAAATATTATTATTTGGAATCTCTACCAACCCCCTGTGGAAATGTCAATATCCAATGATGTCTAAAATATTAGAACAAATATTTTCTCCAAGAATATGTATATCTCCTTCCATATAATAATCTATTGAGGATAGAATGTCAACATCATCTTTACATGGGATCCCATTTAGCAATGGAGGCCTCTCCAAAAATTAAAATTGAAGTGGGATCTATATCATAAATTATGGAATAATAAACTCCATAAAATATGAGTACATTATACTGAAAGAAGTTCTAATGCAATGAACCTTATTGTTATCATGAAATAGAATAAAGTTTATTGAATTTTATAACTAGTCAATCACCACCCATGTCAAATTATTTCATCATGTTATACATGGTGGCTGAAAAAAAATCATTGATATCTCATCCTGCATCTATGTAATCATGGGATGTTTCTGAAGAATTCCTGATGTCATTTAATGGTCGAACATATTCTGGTGAGACATATAAAAATGAGAACCAAATTCCACAATTTATTTTTTCATAAAATGCAATTAAAAATCACCCCACAAATCATAAAATATCTTAATTTTTTACTTGGTCTATTGCCCATTGTGAATTATAGAAATATTCCACCACATCTTCTTTATAGGAGAATGAAATAAAAAATGGTTTTTGATGGAATGAATACCATCATAATATAAATACCAATCATTGATGGTATCCCCAGTATATAATGATTCCATAATACCTCAAAACTAATCATAAAACATTTATTCTAAGAGGACTATCCTAATATGTTAGGATATAAAATAAACACTAAAAAAGAAAACCTGAACCTAATCCCTCAAAAAAACCAAATGAATTCAAGAATAGAGGTAAATAAGATTTTAATCATTAAAATAATCATTATATATTTTAGATATAATTTATTTACCAAAAGAATTATAAATGAAATTAACCTTATTAGAGGTGTTGGAAATGTAAATGTCAGAATACTTGTTTTATATTTCCCATTATCACAATCAAATATTAAAATACTTTATTGAAAAAATATAACTATGGGTTTTATGATTAGAGTGTACTGTAATAATTTATTCAAAAATGTAATTCCACCAACTCTTTAGTGTGTGAATCAAAAATTTGAGTTCAATATAATTTGTAGGATATTTCTTATTATGAGGTTAGGGATATTGATACCCATAAAAATAATGTGAATATACTTCATAAGAATGCATCCCAAACCCAAATATGATGTATCTCAAATAAAAATATATCCATATCCAACGCCTACAATATTCAACACCTGCACTGAAGAAAAATATTGTTTTAGTTTATTGAATGTATTTTTATATTTCAAACCAACTAAAAATTCACTATATTCTATGTGGGAGAGTTCAGTGTGGAATCCAACTTTGAGATGTTATTGAAATCACTATGGTAATACTCTAATAAGCCCCAAATAATCCAAATCTCAATGATGTTATGGGGTTTCACCCATTTAAAAATAGAATTCACCTTCTCAAGATAAATTTAATTTCCATATTTCTAAATAATTTGTACCATGAACATTACATATAAATTCAAGAAGTTCCATTTTTAAATTTTTTTAATGTCAATGATTTACCAAGATTCCCATAACTACTCTATATTGACACACTTGATCATCCTTATTTAAGGAGTAAAAAACTGTCATCAACAAATATAACTATGATAGAATTGAGTTAATGAGGGAAAAACATGTACATTAAGACCATAAAAAATAAGGATTTTTTTTACAATAAAAGGATAAATAGGGTACTCATAGTGGAAATATGTATTCCTAAAAGCAGTCTATGGATTATCATATTCCTTGACTTTAAGATGGGGATAACCAAACCAATGTTCAATATCTAAGAACCACAACACCACTTTAGGATGGAAACATGGATCATCAATTTTTGAAAAAATAAATTTGTTGTTTGACATGACCAAGTTGAGCTATGTTTAATCCACACAGAGGAAGAGGGTCCCCGAAGATTTCATGGAAAAACAATTTTTTGCAGCCCAATGAGATAATCTAGGAGAAATGAATACCATGGAAAAGAGTTCATTATAATAATATTAAAAATATTTTAGTTTATTTGGTTATATACTATAAGTGGGAATAAAAATTGAATGGGTACTTTGTACTATTTCAATAAAAACTCTTCCTCCCTCACTAGTGGTGACCCAAAATACTCTCATGATAACTTGTTGACTGATTGATCTTCTATTGTAGACGTGTCACCAAATAAATATTTTTTAACTTCTTTAATGGAAATAATAGATTTCACACTACCTAACTCGTAAAGAGGTTGTCCAGAACGACTTGGCATCGAGTCCCATTCTCCATAAAAGACAAAACACAAACTATTAGGGGAATTAAAAAGAATCCTTCTAAATATTTCATTTAATACTATATTTGTGAGAAATTATCCAATCCATCCAGAAAATGACATGCAATGGTTTTTTATCTTGAACCAAAAAGTGAAAAAAAAATTATTGTATTTTGATACATAATTAGAAAAAGAGATGTGATAGAGATCCTTCTATTTCATCAACTCAGTATGTGAAATAGTCTCCATAACATTATGATAGTGTATCATGGGTAGGTTCGACAGTTCCAAAATAATAGAAGATATGAAGGAATTTAAGGTACCTGCATGAATGAAAGTATTCACTAAAGATGACGAATTGTTAAAGAATCCTGACCCTGTTGTTGGACCCACACCTGCTTCCACGGGAGACTATTCCACTTAATGAAGAATATTTTTCCAAATTCATGGTCATGTAAAACTATTATTCATGGTGCTTTTAATATGAAAAAAATATCTATTTGGTACTACAAATATCATACCATTTCATAGAGTGGAAAATATATTGGTACATATAGACAAGTGACTCAAGAATCTAAATGAGTTAAAAATCATTGATTCCTCCATCAAATCATGATTTGAGTTCCATATTTTTAGAGAATCAAAAACATTGTGAACCTTTACTTATCATTGTAAAATATTTCAATGAAGTATTTTGTTGATATCAACCACAATGAGACTCATCCAAATTCGACATTCCATTAATGGAACCACTCAATCTACCACATGTACTATGATTAACTATCATTAAACCTATCTTATAATGAATTTCATGTTTTTCCATCAAACATCAATAACTAAAATCAAATTAAATGCTTATATTAAGTATTAAAAATAAATATGAAATATTGTATTGATGAATGAATTAAAAACACCATGGTTGTATCTTATCAATCGATACCAAATAAATTGAGAAAAGAAAAATATTGGTAAAACGAATAGCATAATGGGACACTTCATGATAATCTTGGTGACATTAAATATTCACTTTGAAAATAGAATTTTTTTAATTTATATGATAATTAGTCTATGAGAATGGACATTATGTATTTCTACTATAATACGACATTTATCCAAAAAACTATTTAATCCCACCACCATATTCTTGACCCTTCATGTTTCAATATGGTATATTTCACCTTAAGTTAATTTCACATCATTCGAAAACTGAACGAGTGTTTCATCCTTATTAAACCATTCCTATATATCCTATGGATCATTCGTATCCTAGAACTGTGGGGGTTTTAGATGAAAAAACTATTAGAAATAAACATGGATATCATCCCTCCAGGGTAAAACCTATGTAGCTTAAACAAAGGTAAGTGGAGCTACATGGCCCATGGCATAGAATTATAACACAAATACCACATAAGGAATTTGATCAACATGAGGTTTTTCATTCAATATTTCATTAATGTCTAAACCATGAGATATTTTAAAATTTATACATGGGGGTGTGGTACTATATAAAATAAATAGGTAATATGTAAAACTTCCTTCAAGAGACATGAGCTCATTAACTCTATAAATCATGAGTAGATTGTGGAACTCAAATTTTAGAATAATGAATTGAAAAATGTATAGAAAAAGATAAAAAAACTTTTTAATGACACATTTTCAAAACATTCCATGGTATCATAAGGATAATTGCAATGAGATCTATCGAGGAACTCATTCATAACCTACCCCTTAGTTTTGAAAATATTGTCTCCTGTCTACAATGACATCCCAATAAACAAACTAAAATCATAATAGGACACCATCACCATTTATACAAATTTTTCATGAACTAACCAAGATTAGCTACTTGAACAGTTCATGAAGCAGTTTTGGTAGGGCCATAATGTAATTCATTTTTTGCAAGGGTTGGATAATAGAACCTCATGTTCATAATAAGCAAGACTAGAAAATTTTGTGATATGAATAACTCATAATGAGAAACACGTGAATTTAAAATGGCTTAAACTTGGTATGAAATACAGACCTCGATAGGGAGATATCCAAAAGTAAATTTTTTCTTGTCTTAAAATGAAAAATCAACCAAATTCATCAGATACGACTATAGGAAGACATCATATTGCCTCTATGCCACTATGTAACATGTTGATCAAAGATTCCACTGATCACCACCAAATCCCAATATACTGCTAGTAAAAACTCTCCCACCTCCAAGTGATGAGTTCCCTTTTCCAAGAAATAGAATAATAGAATTTAAAATTCATGATTGAAATAGTAGGGTTTAAGAAAAATATCCAAATAGGACCTCCCCAAGCATTTTATATGAAAAAAATAACAAATTAAAAACACATATCATTTTTAAAAAAACATGTCACAAAAATCATGTTATAGTTCGTGTTAAAAAATAATTTGAAAAAATATTTATTTATATAATATAAATAATTTTAAAATAAAAAATTCCATAAAATTAAATAGATATAATAATGTTTATTAAAATATGAAAAAAAATAATTTTCTTTAAAAAATAAATGAATAAATCATTTCAATCAATAACATGTATGTATAATGTATTTCAATTATAGAACTATAGTAACAAGAAATGTGTGAATATTAGTACATGGATTCCCAGACATTTTTGTGAATAACTGCTCCATGGGTGTACACAATCACTACATCCTAAGACACTAGGGAATATGAGAGAATCTGAAAGAAGAAACTTGATCCCCTCAAGATAGTTTAATTATAATTTTCATCATAAATATATGTGTTCAGGCACATAACTATGAAGGATCTCATGTGATTTTATGTAAATAAAATTTTTATGTGGATATCATTCAATAAAATCAATAATTTGAAAATTCATTTAAACGAGCCTATGTTATAGTTTAAAAACATTCCATTCATTTCAAAAACCAATATCAAAATGTTTTTATCAAAAACTCATACCTTTTACTTTCATATAATTCTATTTAACATAAAAAATTCAATCCCTTTTATATTATTAATATCCGGTTTTGAAACTCCCTTTTCCAATAAATATAAAATTTATAATAATCGATGTTAATTTTATAATCTATTATGAAAGGTTTTAATTCAACACACCATGTTATTTAAAATATTTATGCAAAAAATAAAATATAATTTTATAAATCAATTGGAAAAAAAATTATATTAAAATAGATTTAGTTTTTTCAATTTATAGTGATTTCCAAATAACAATATCTACCTCATTCAATATCAAAAACACACATATATAATCCACCAATAGAATGTAGAGGGATAAAATAACAAATGATAATACTATAATTTCAATTCCCTAATTCGTGATCTAGATCCATCAATGAAATGAGGACTCAAAATACTAAATGTAGGAGAGAAAGGAGGAAAATAAAATCAATTATCAAAATGAGATTATAATTACCATAATAGATCAAACACATCAATAGGAACATCGAAACATGAATTAATGAGTCTAACAGTGATAAAGGTATTATTATAGAGACTCCAAGGAGTTTATGATCTATTGATATTTAAGATATGTGGGTTATAATGAAAAGAAACTAAAAATATGAATTTATGACATTACACTATCATTTTTTATCTCTTTCAACATCATCGTCTATGTGGTGGCCTCTTCTAGAAACAAGATGGTTTTGTGTAGAATGAATTTACCATTCTATGTCCATCTTACTATGAAGTTGTACAATACTAGCTAGATAGTTAGATTATTCTACTAACACATGACTTCCATCCCCCATAAGATGGTTTCTGGGCCACACCAGCTAGTTGGTGAACCTCCAATAGATTTCTGACTTCTGTAGCATGCATACTCACATGATAAAATCCTTGGAATCCTTTTTAATACTAAAAAATATCAAAACCCTATCTTATATTCCTCTAAAAACATATATGTGGGTAGATAAAATAGAAAATATAGGAATAATAAATGTATCATATAAATGACTAAATATTAAAATGAAAACATAAAATAACTACATAAATAACACGATATATACATAAAAGCGATTAATGGTATGTTACAGAGTTTATATGATTTTTTAGCTGATTATATATTTACATGTTCATCATATATGGAATCCAAGTTTAGAATGCATGGGATCTGATACTATTTCTTCCCAACATCTTCTAAAACCATGATGTGTGGTTTGGGAGCATGGCCTATAAGACTATATAATATTAAATATTGTAAGGGTAAAATCTCTCCCAAATTCTCCCTAAAATATATTTTCATAGAAAACATGTATTTCATGTTAATCACCACATTTCATATCCATATATTCAAAGGAAAATTATTATTTAGTCTAAATAACTATGGATTTCCAAAATTTGTTGCTAAAAACCCATACTAAAATTATTTCCACACCCAATATACTTCAAAATGAAGATACCAACACATAAAAACGAAGGGAATTATAAGTCTATTTAGAAATGGAACTTTTTTACCTTATAAATCCATCATGAACATCCATTATCAAAATGTTCAAGACACTTCTTCTACATCATGACTACCCTATATAGAGTCTCTACCAAGATATTTTAATGATTTCAGAAAACTTATACCCATGAAATACAATACCCTCTAAGGATATTGTCACTATGATCCACTATCCAATTAGTTTTTAAAAATTTGGTGTCAATCCATAATATAAACATCTCCCCACTTAAAATTTATTGTATTTTTAGTTATACTTATACATTTATTAAATGTGTTAAATGTATAGTATTATACGAGAAAATAGTTACAGTAAAAACATGTAAGACATTTCATTAATATAATAAATTATTTTTAATGTTACTACATATCATTGATATAATTCACTTTAATTTACAATATAATCATTACCCTAAAATAAGTGTATATTTATAGAATATTTGAACTCAAATATCAATTCAGAAAAATAATTATTGGGGATGGAAATAATAAATATTATCATTCTAGGATGCGATCATTAACTTCTGAATCAACATAACTTGAATATTTATCTCTTGTAACAAACATTTTCCCACATGAATCTTTTTATTAGTCTCATCCAAGTTTTTAGTGACCCCTATTTTATAGTATAGAGTGAAACAAATGTAACCACAATGATTGATAATTATTCATTTATATTATATATAAACTCACCCATTTGAGTATGATATTCCATAGATCTGCTAAAATCATACACACATACACTATGTGTATAATACAATATTTGAATAACATATTATTTTTGATGAATCGTTTGAGGATTATATACTGTAATCATATTCTATTATGACTCTATATTTATTTTGTCTCTTATAAATTCAAGATGTAAACTATGAACCTCTCTATAATATAATGGACTATGAATCCCCATGATGTATACACCCTCAATCATTTATATAATACTGAGGTTATCATATAAAATATTTTCTTATAAAGGAATTAAATTCATAAATTTTTTGATTCAATTCAACACTATTGGAATGGATCATACACTCATGATGATATTGTAAAAAAATATTTGGACTTCCATAAAAATATCCTCTCATTTCTTTATCAAAAAGAAAAAATCCTACACTAAGCCAAAAAATTATTTATAATTATATTTTACCTTTTGTTAAAACAAACAATGAGAAAAAACATTAACATTCAACTTCATTCTGGACCACTAGAATTCAAATATAATTAGATGATATATCGTAGCATCTGAAAAAATAGAATGGTAAAAATATATCAAAATTTTATCCCTATAATCCACAGGAATAATTATTTTCTGTAAAATGAAGAAGTAAATATATAACAATATACAGCCATTAATGGTATTCCCTCTATATACAGAATTATTCCCCCCCGTATTACTCATTGGAAAATTTATTTTCTTTTAATTGATATATTAACCCATATATCACATTTATTCTAGAAAAAACCTATAGAACATTCAAAATCATCTAAAAATATGTGATATACAATCAATGGACACTAATAACGCTACTGCTCCGCATATTATTTAACTTAATGGGTTTGACTCTTTCTACTCAAGGAATGAGTCCCTATATTTCCTTTCCATGTTTCGTTAGAAACCCCAAAAAAATAGAATATTAAATATACCCAATCTAAATGGTCTCCTCTTAGTTTTGACTACATTATGAGAAAATATAAATAAAAATCATAAAATTAATTTACAGAAGAAATATCTCTCCAATGAAATAATTCGTAAAATTATTCAAATCATGAATAACATAAAATAATTTAATATCATCCGAAATAAAATTATCATAATGTGGACTCATAAAACTTGGAAGATATTCCATAACCTTAATCCCTAACATGACAATATATAATAATACTAGTAAAAATTAATCTCAATATAATTAATATCTTAGTCCTGACTCAATGAAAATGAAAACTAGAGTTGAAGGATGTCTATTCTACAATTACAAAAAAATATGCAAACAATTAACATTCAAATAAAATTTTGCACATTTTAGAGCCTTGTAAATAACTATATATTAAAATTTGAAAAAAATATGATCGATATCTGATACCATTAATCATAACATATGAAACCATATCTTAAAAAATTTCGTTTTTCTTAGATATAATAAATTTTACCTTTGGAGGATCAAAGAATATTACCTTTTAAAAAAAATCGATAGGAACCATAACATTATGATTCTAGTGGTGAAGTGTAGATAATATAATGTATGGGTAATGATAAAACATGATCTCTAAAAACATTTATACCTTCAAGGATTATTCTATGATCATGAGAATATAAGTATTTCATCTACAAATATATCAAAATGTGTTAATATATACCTATAATCGATATAGTACATTAATCCAAAAAAAACCATATGTCCATTGTTAATCTCAAATGTAATGATCAAAAACCTGTAATTTATATATATATTATAAACCACGATCTATTTTTAGAATATCAAATTAGTTTACCATTAATTGATAGCGAATGAAATAATTGTTTTCATTGGATAACCCACAAAATCCATCCAATTTATCAACTAAATAATTAATATAGTTTAATTGTTATGTGTTCTATATTATAACATGCATTAAACATAAGAGTGGAAATTCATAGACATAATTTGACATTGGTTTGGTAGGTCAATCAAAACAAATCATAATGTGAATCACTTAGTCTAACTAAAACCATCTACACATGGTCATCATAATAAAACATAATCTTTTGGAATATAATTGGTCCCATGTTTCTGAATGTTATGTAAATATGCCTCATTAGAAACACTATTTAAGGTCTTTAACTCTGTTTAGCTATATGTAATTGAACATCATATTCCACATGGTCCCACGCATACCCCTATACTCAAGAGGACACTAAATAGAAATGATATACTGTTATTTGATGATATGGAGTATATACCATAATGACAGTGTGGAATAGAGTGGAAGATAAAACATAAACCTATAGAAGTAGTAATAAAAAAATCAATATATGAAATAATCAAGAATAATAAAAATAAATAGGATAGCATAATAATAAAATAATAACATCATCAAACTTATACAAAATATGATTACTTTTTTGTATGCTATAAAAATGGGGCGTATGGAAAACATGAATCATTCTTATAAGATAACATACTATACAAAAAAATAAATTATTCCAAAAGATATCTCTAATATCATCACGAGCACTAGATTGTTCGTATAATCCAATACACTAACTTATTAAAAATATCAATCTTCAATAGCATGGATATTTCCCTTATCCCTATCACTATCCATGAGGTCTGTGTGAGTAATATTTGGTGGTTTGAATTGGGTGTGAGATAAAATCAATAGTCGACTACTAAAGGCGTCTAAAACTATCATGTATGTGAGTGTACAATTATATTGTTTAGGTAAAAATAAGTTTTAATCAATAAATAAATAAACCACATTGGTATGGGTTCATAATGGGACACCTCTTCGACTCTACCTGCTTTGGCCTAATACATAACAGCTCTAAGAACATAGTATTTTAGTTTCATGTTATATGGTTAGAAACTGAGGTTTATAATCAAGGAACAAATTATTTGGGATTGACATATAATTTTTCATAGTTATCTTGTAATTTATGTTTTATAAAATGTGGAACTCCATAGGGGTTTCCCAATAGAAGTTCCCCATGAGGGGAGAAAATCAACCCCATCTCTATGAGTATGAACAAGAAATCCCTGGTGATAAACATAAATAGATCCCAATGATGTAATGAATGTTTTTGTTAATATAATTCTATGTCCAACGAGATTCACCCATGTCTTTAAACTTTTTTATTTTCATGAAATATTGATGATCTCTCAGTTTCAAGCCAGATCATTCACAACATAAGATAAAGATCAAATCCAATTATGTTCATTCATTTAGACGATGAATCAATGAATCATTGTCATTACATAGTCCTTTCAAAGGTAAACCATAACATGAGTCTATATATCGATTCAAATATTCCTTAACATTGAGATAATTCACTTTTTGTGACCATATACAAAAATTATAAATTTATTATTCAATTATCCTTATTCAAATTAATATCCTTGATAATATTTCATAAATATAGAGGGGAAATATGAGATTTCCTTTCAATTATAGTTTAGTTTATATCAATTAACCTCTTCTTTTATATATAAGAAAAGGAATGTAATCACACCTTAGTGGGTAGTTCAATTTCCCAACCTAGTTATAGAAGTACTAGAAAAGTATCACCCCATAATTTTATACAAATAAACCATTACCGTTATGAAATCAAACTCAATCAACATCATTATGTTGTTTCATTTATTTTTAATGCATATATGTATTTGGACTTTAAGGTCGCACACCTGAATGAGGGGCTCGTGCTGAGGAATACAACCTCTTATGACTCTAGTTAGGGTTCATAGAGAACCCATTCAATGTTCTATCCATTTATTTAACCAAATAAATATTTAAATGGGTGTCACATGGGATGTTTAGAATGTAGAAAAATAGTTCATAATATTAATATCAATAAAATTATGGAAAAATGGATATAACCTCTTCCATATATGAGTAATATACTCCTAGTCTATTATTGTCCTTCATCATGGGCTAGTTTAGGGGATATTATAGAAATAAATAAATACCATGAAAATCAAGAATATTATCTCGAACTGATTTATCATTATATATATAGAGATAAATGGATAAAATAAGAATGTGGAAAAAATAGATTACTAATGTCTATTAATTTATAAGAACTACTATTCATTCCAATAATGTATTGAGAGGATACCTTACAAACTAGAATTATGGAAGATAAGTTCTCATCTTGTGGAAAGAGAAACTATGTAATTTTTTTGTAAGAAAAAAAGAAGGTTTCAGTGAAATATAAGGAGCTGAAAAATCTAATTTCAATAAGTTTTAAAGGGTTAATGGTATGATTTCATGATTGAACAAAACTTCTTTTAACAATTATTGATTACAATCTATAAACAATCCACCCTATTGGGTATTTGTCCATGGTTAGAGATGTTTTGCACAAACCATGTCATTCATCAAAAAACAACCCCAAACCATTTCCAATGTCCATGTTTAATCCCCATCATATTTTATCAAATGTTATTATTTAATTATAGGGACACATGATTGATATTCATAGTTACAACTAACTATGTTCCAAAAATACTCCTTACATTGTTTCTCCAAAAACAAGATCTTATTTCCCCTAACTAGCCTCATATGCTTCTGAACCGCTCCATATCCTATTATATATATATGATGAAAAATTACTAATTAAATATAAAGATTCCTTTCCTCATTATAAAATTTGGTATATGACAACCGCACATCCTTAAATAGTCTCATCCCTATTTTTCATTTTAAGGGTAGTTTACTAGTATATGAGAATAACTCTTTCCACTAGACTTGTATGTCAACATCTCACTCCCTTGTCTAATCCTATACATTGATTTCATTCTATAATTCCAATAAAATATAGAATTATATTACACACAGAGTTTTTATTCTATGATCAATTATACGAATATGATACTCCTCAAAAGAAGCAGTAACATCCAACTCAACCGCATCAGGCTAAAGAATATCAGATGGGTCTAAATAATAATCATATAAATAAGAAATGTTAAATAAAAAATTCATACATTGTATATATAAGGGTGTTTTTTCTAATAATACAATAATATTATCCTCTATAATAATTCAAAATTTCATTTTAATCAAGGAAATAATGTTTCTTAAATCGTATTTCATCAATGAAACGATGATGGAAAAATATGCAAATGGCCCAATTTCCCACATTGAAATCCAGTGGTCCATAATGATAATATTAAAAATACACATTCCTTGATTTTTATATAGTCACACACTTAATGATAATTTATATATACGTTGAGGTTTCTTAAAAGAGGTAATTTCCAAGTAGCACTACCTCACTTACCTCTACCTATTAAATGGGAAAATGGAACGACCTACCATTTTAGTCATCATAATGAGATATATATATATATGTTATCATTGAATCTGTTATTATAAGATAATTTAGTAAGACATGGGTTTTTTACCGAATAACCTCAAAAATAATATATGCATTCTTGGAGTTTGTCCTCTAACACCTATATCGTACTCTTCATCTAACTGTTTGTCTAAGGATGATAGGATTCACTAAAAATCACATATGAACCGAGGGACTTCAAGAATTCCATTCGAACCTGTGAAGGAAAAAGGGAATCCCAATTTGAGATGATAGTATGTGTTACTGTATAAAGACTGATATTCTCCATGACTTATTATCTCCTAATATTATCAACTAAAAAGGAATCTCAGATAGATATATTGTTGGTAATCTTTGTTAGTTTATCGAAAATCACCCGTACATCGTCACTACATTGGGGGGATATTGATAAGACTATCCTAAATCTGTGTTGATGAAATTACATTTCCACATGGTAATGGGTAATTTCTGTTAAATTATCGTTATAAACTATAGTGTATTCTTCACTTGGGGATAGGCAGAAAAATAAGAAACAAATCCATTTATCTATCTTTTCATCACCAACCACAGATCCTGATGGTATAGATCAAAGTAAAACATTGTGAGACTGGGATTTACTACCTAATAGGAAAAATTATACTCTCAGATAATCTCCTCTCATATTTCTATGGGTTTTTAAAAGATTCAATTAATGCACAATATCTCAACCCCATCAACGACCCAAGGAGATGGCTAGTACTCACTTGAAACACTCTACCATAGAAATACTCCTTAGGTATCAGAAAGTTATCTTGTCTTCCCCTAATCTAATAGTGAAGTGGTTATTGAAAAACATACACGTGCATGATATATTTTATTTTCCTAAACCTACACTTATACATTATAAAATAGGTCCATCGTTAACCATTCTATACTCTCATCATGAATCGATTGTGTGTGATTAATAATGTTTAGTTCATTACTCACGACATTACCATTTCATGATTCATAATAAACCTCGATTTCGAGTTAATATAGATACTAAACCTATATTCATTGTCTATGGTTTAATTTAGGACACATAAATAGGAATATAATTATTTTTATGTTAATATACAAAATTAAACCCCCTCCCATTAATTAGTGCCATGAAGAAACATAAATAATTCCCCCCTTATTATTACTTAAGATCATTTTTAGGTCATTATGCTCTTGGGGAAACAATTTTGAGACATGTAAGCCATAAATCACAGAACAATAATTATTACTAATCCCATAAAGACTCTTGATACATCACTGTAAACAATATAACATATTTTTATATCGAAAAGAATAAATATTAGTGTTGAAGTGAACCTCTAAATCTAGAAAGAATTTTTCACAAGATTCAGATCATATAAATATGATGGGCTTCTAATTAAATCCCCCAGTAAGTGATTCAACACATGAATGTCCATGAATTAAATTTTAACAATAGCATTACATACCCGTGAAACTATAAATATATTATATTTTCTTTGGATTTTCCTAGTAAACCATATCTCTCAACTTATCTTGGTCAACATATACTTCTTATAACCTTCAGAACCAAGAATCTTGGAGCCAATCCATTATTTTATTAAATTGGAATAGATATAAGCTTCAAATACTGAGGTAATAAATAGTTTAGAAGTTTGGGAAAACTAGATTACATACATGATAACAAAATAAAATGGGAAAATAAAATAAAAATATGATATGTAATATAATAAAATTAATAAAATCCTTGAATCTAATTATATGTAATGTTCTTCATAAACATTGGAAAGGAAACATAATAAGGGTGATCTCAAATCCAAATTATGGGTATGCACATATGAGGTAGTAATGAATCAATTTGAATTTGTAAACTCAAAAGTTTAAATAAATAGTAAAACATGGAATTAAAAATACTAGATAAGGAGTAACCTATATGTAAAGGATAGAAACTAATAATACATTCCATTCAAATAATAATATATTTCATAATCAATATGTAACGGTATGAAATTGAAAACATATTTCATTTAATCGATAATACCAGAATGAAATGAATTTATATATTTTATCATATGAAAATTTCATGTATAATAAAAATAATAAGAAATAACTATAAAGTATATTTTTATTTATTGGACATCATTTCTGAGGCACATTAAAACTCATAATAGTCAAGGCCTTTCACATGATGATTTAAAACAATTGGTAGAAATTGGTTGAATTTGGCCAACTTATTTGTCTTATGAGAACCTGTCAATGAATTGAGGGGATATATAAATTCTAGGCCCACAAATCGCTTCTATTCCCATGAATTCATCACATCAAATAATATAAATATATAATATGCCATTATCAAATATTTTTGTTCAATAAACAGAAAAAATGTATTAACACTTAACCAGATAATCAAATAACTATCAAATTTAATAACTTATTAAAATTGATATATAGTTTACAGAATAATAATATCCATTGTATGAGAATAAATATATTCAAATAAATTTACTTTGGAAAATGATTAGAGTAATGTTTTTTTACAAGATAATGTTAACCATAAAAAAATTATGTGAGATTGTAAATATAATCATTTAAAACCTTCTTGAGTAAAACAATATTTAAACATTCCAAAGTGTCCCATACCACTTTGAAACATTTGAATCACAATTCCACATCAATTAATAAAATCTTATAATATCCTGATAATAATGATATTTGTGATATAACATGTAATATATCATTACATATATCATATAAATCTTAATTGGTGCACAAAAAAATAATACTCAATGGAATGTAAATTGAGATGAAATCTCATACCTTGAGTCTGACTGGTCACATGTACCTTTTTATTTATGAATAATAAATGTATGCTAAGAAATTAACTTCTTTAGAACCATTTTCATGTTTATCATTAATTTTACATCACTAATTTAATTTTTATTAAAAACAACTTATCCAATTTAATTAACGTGAGGTGTTTTGACCAAATTTGGTTTATGTGTTAAAATGGCTTTTTCCATTCAACTATGGTCAAAGTTGTAACTATATAAGAATATATAGAATAATAATAATGAAATAATTATCATATTTATACATAATTTGCACTTTTATATCCAATCATGAATGTTGGCTATGAAAAATAAATCAATGCTACAGTCATGGAGACGGTAGGTCGTACATACACATGACTAACGTTCCCATTTTTCAATGATCATGATGGAAATAGGAAGGTAACAATATATATTAATTAAATTATCATTATTTCCTAAATAAAATTTCATTTAATCACATATATATATATATATATATATATATATATTTCATATTATGTAAATGTAATCACATTATGTTGAGGAGGTGGTAGTCCACACGTCCACAAAAGATGATGTCCCATTTTAGTTTGTGAAAGGGATAATAAAGAAATTAATATATTTTTTTACAGAAAGGAAATATTATAATGAATATCATATTTATTCATTTTTGAAATTTTTTATTTTAAAAAATATTTTCTAAATTTCATGCATTGTGTTAATGAATCACATCACTTTGAAGAGGTGGTAGTCCACACAACCGCAAAGGATATTATCTTATTCCTACAAAATGAAAAGCATAAAATATATGTAATATGTGAATTATAAAGCAATAATAACATTATAAATATTATATATATCATATATATATATGTATGCATTAATAACTCCCAACTATGAGAGGCGGTAATGGAAAAACGAGCAATCATCGTTTTTCATTGTGGTAGTTTGTTGTACACTTAAAAGGTATGATTCGTTACCCATTAGATGGAATTATTTGTAAGTTTATGTACAAAACATGTAATAAAAAATATTTTTATATTTAGTATACTTAGTGTATAAAAAAATCCTGGAATATGAATATTTTAGTTGATTGATACTGAAAAAAAACAAATACCCTTAGGAAGGATATTCCCTCTTTTTTAGGTAACTCCTTTATGATTAAGCTTAAGGGATTACTTACATTGATTTATTGAAAATGAGATGATTATAGGATAATTGGAGAGATGTTAATGAGATATTTGGGAAGATATGTTTTGTTCCAAAGTTGATATAGATCTGTGAGTTAGTGGGGGAGTTAATTATTTTTTATAGTGAATGAGGAGTGACATTCTTGTCAATACCAAAAGGTAAGCACAAATGGGAGTTATCAATTACCTAATATCCGTAAAAAAATTAATAATTGTTCAATGTGAAACTAAAGTCAATACAAACATCAAAAACACAAAAATGTGTATTTGTATAATTGTTTTTCACAACTTCTATGTTTCCCCAATTATATCATTTCAGTTTTTATTATATTTACTAGTTTTTTAACCAACATAATTTGACCATTATGCATAAATTATAGTTATAAATATTTGAAAATTTTCACCCACATAAATATAATTTTAATATATAATTTAGAGAAAATAAATATTGTGTGTTGGAAATTTATTTTAAAACAAGTGTTTATAATGCACTAAGACACTGCTTCAACATGAACAATGCTAACATTGTTTTTACTAATTACGAGTTTATATTATCAATATAAAATATTATTTGTTCTGTTAATATATTATAATTTATATTAATTAACACATAAAAATAACTTCGTATAGGAAGGGATTATTATTAATTTTAAATATTTTAATAAAATATATTTTATTGTAAAATAATCATAATTTCATTTTTGAGAATATTTATTTATTTGTATGTCATAAAAAATCAAAAATTTATTGGAATTAATAAATATTAAGTTAAAATATTTTTCAACTGATATATTCATATAAAAACACAATAAAACAGTAATTCATTAAATTTTCATTACTTTTAATGTATTTTGCATCTTTTATTTTTTAAATTACTAACATCATTATCCATGCATTAAAATTTGTAACACATTTATAATATGTAATTCAAATCTATGAATTAATGAAAAATAATTATTATAAATAACAAATTAATATTTCTGAATTATTTTTATATCATAAAATACGTTTTTTCATGTCATAATATTTTATAAATGATAGAGGTAAGGAAAGTTCCTTTTTTGTCATTTTTCCATACTTAACTTCTGAAATAGTGATATTTTGTTGAATAGTATCCTTATAACTCATAAAATTATCACATTGTATGGATATAATTATATGTTTTTTATCCAATGGATTTTTAAAATTGTCTATGTCATTTTGGAAGTTATGGTTAAGGCATAGTCCCTTAATAAGTTAATGTTCTACTTAATCGTTGTAATTAATTTTTATTACATTACATAATATTTTTTATCAAAAAATAATTTGAACTTATTTTTTAAAAAATGGTACTGATTAATAACATGGAATCCATTTTTTAGATTTCTAATCAGAGAATTAGTATAAATTAATTGAAAATTAATCCTGAAAACGAGACTAAAATGCAGGTTTTTAAAGTTAAAATGGTAAAACCCTTACTATGTTTTTTTATAAAATTTCAATGTCAAATTGTTTCTAATGACCATATTGGATATATATATATGCATGATTGATATAATTATACTATAAAAATAATTATAAATATAATTTATCATAATAAATAAATTATACGAAAAAGGTGATTTAAATAAAAAACAGTAATTTTAAAAATTAATAAAAAAATGAAACTTTGTTGAAAAATACCAAAAATTCACCCTATCATAATGTTCAAGTTTATATTAAAAATTGAATTTTATTTTGAAATATAATATTTATACATTTTGTAAAATTTTAATTTGAAATCGGATCGCCATCAAAAGGACTTAAAATTTTCATTATAAAAATAGTGTGGTTTAAGAATAATATAGGGTTTATTCATATCTAATTCTTGAAAAATATCTTTGTTGAATGAAAAAATATACTATTGAGTATATAATTTATATATGTTACATTAATATAACTCGCTAATTGTATTTAATTTAAATAATTAGGATAAAATGGCTTTGTGAGCATAAAATTTGTTTTTATAAAATCATTCCTATTTAAATGGTTATTATATTAATTAATAATTAATTTTTAACCAATGAAATCAACAACGTGTTTTCATATGTTACATTATTATATTCAAAACTACAAAATTAATTACTAGGTTATATATTATTGTAATAAAAAGTGATATTTTTTTATAAGATATTATTGTTCTGTAAAAGTCAAAATTTCATGTTACACAATCCATCAAGTAATGTCAGAATTGATTTTAATGAAATCTAAACTAGAGGTTACATATAATGAAATATAAAGTATTTTTTTCCATATAATAAAATATTAAATATGTTATTCCTATAAATCAATCTATAAACCAAAATTAAATTTACTCTAAAAAGATAATATTGTAAATTCATGGGTGTTACATTATCCCAACCATAACTAAATTGAATCCACATAATTTAAAATTTATTTTGGTGACAAATAAGTTACTGTATTAAACTATACTATTGTTGAAAATACAAGAAAATAAATAGGGTTCTTAACAAATCCTTCAAACCAATGAAAGGAAAATGAATAACTCACTACAAAACTATCCATGAAAATATGCGAACATTAGTGAAAACATGGATATATATGAGTTATATAAGTATCATCTTCTTATATAGTGTGATAGAAAATAATTTATGATTAATGTTTTGAACAATAACCCCTGAATAAAAGGTGCGAATTAATTTCATTGATATCATAAAAATAATTATAATAGTAAATAAATTTTATTTCCAAACCGGGTTTCCTACAATTGAGGAATCTTTCAATCTATAAGAATATATGTAAACATGTGTTTTTAATTTATGATCACAAAATTATACATTAGTTGGTCCTTGAAGAATTTATAATTAATTTCTAGCATTTGATTCTTCATATTGTGTTGTAATAAATTAAACTCTTAAACCTCATCCAATGATCAATATAAACCATTTCATAAATGGATAGGTTTTCCCAAATATTACAATCCAAAAATTTAAATGGAGGGTCCCCAAATTTCCCAAATTAACATATAAAATAACATATATTGGATTTTAATCGTCACTTACCAAACACGATAATATTTTATTAATGTGAATTTCCATAAAAACATATTTAAATAAGGCATCATTCTCCTTCTAGAAATAAAATATAGATTATTGGGTGTATTCCATAAATCTAAAAATGATGTAAAATCCATAAATGATATCAGAAACCACTTTCACAATAAATTATTACTTCATTTCAAGGTAGTCAGAACTTATCTAACGTAGTTTTTCCTAACCAATATTTTATCTATCAAAATGTAAATATATAAATATTTGAATCATATTAATGGTTATGATTCACTCAACCATGTGTTTTCCAAAAAGTTTTACTTTCTACTAATAAACTATTCTTGGTACCATTCATTATTTGATCACAAATCCTTAATTAAAATGTACCATAGTACATTCATCAGAGACTGAAAAATTACTGTAACTAATACATAATTAAAAAATACCCATATAAAATACTTTATGAATCTGAAAATAAAAAATTAGTAACTCCTCTTCATTTATGGTAGTATCATAATCTTTACTGTGACACATTATCTACATTTGGGGTACATTTCTTTGAAGCATGGGAGTTTTATTTTCTTAATGTCTAATCTCCATGCATTGGAAGCAATATATATTGTAATTTTATTTCGTTTCCTTGAATTCCCAAACATTGTGGCCTTTTTCTCCATGCATATAACAAACTACCATTCCATTAAAGTAGGTAATAAGGTGTTTCTTTCCTTAATTATCCCATGTGGGAAAATACAACATTCCCTTCTTCAATTTATACATTTTTGACCTTCCGTACTCTTATTTTCTTGATTTCTATTGAATCCATAGGACTTAAAGAATTATTTAACAATAACATCACAATATATTATGTCTCCATATGATGAGAATGCTTAGTAGATTATTCATCTTAGACATATTATCCTAAGGACATAAAATATATGACCCTTAATACTCTTTGGATCAGGTACATTGGTTTCATCGTTATTTCATATTCCATGTGTCATTTATAAATTATGATGTACACTATTAATTCATATATTTATAAAACATAATTTAAAATCCCAGAACTAGTAAAATACCTAACATAAATTGAAACTTTTACTTATAGCTAATCAAGTAATCATAAACATGGTTTTATGGGGACATTTTTACATTTAAATCATTCCCAATGGTTAGTATATAAATGTTAATTATCTAAAGTCTATTCCACATGAGTATCAGACCAGTTGTGTATTAAGGCCCATTTTCATATACCAGGTTATCTCGATTCAGGCTCAAAACACCTTTTCACAGCTGTTACCACTAGGTATATCTGTTCCAGAACAAAGTCCACAGATATTATCCAGAGACAAATGTCTTACTAGGAATACCCATATAATCTCTATCTTTAAAAATTTCTACGATGTTATTCTATACATATCCTATATGACTATCATAGCGTTATGTTTTCTATTATATGTTTTCTAAAACTAATTTCTATGTATGCTGGTAAACTATCTTTGATACCAAATGCAGTTCCTGGACCAAAGAATCTCGGAGCTGGTGAATTATTTGATTTAATTTTCATTGGTATAAGATTTAAATCCTAAGTGAGAAAACATTTTGACTATTTTTGAATACCAGATTACATTGATGATACCCATAACACATTATGAAAAGAAAATTAAAACATGATAAATAATAAAATTAAATAAATACCATCCTTGAAACTAATTTAATGTAATATTATTCCTCACCTAATGAAAGGAAACATAGAAGGGGTGATATCAAATGCTCTATAGTGGTATGAAAGTGGAAGTAAAAATGAATAATGTTGAATAAATTATCACGGGAAGGTTAATAACTGATAACAAATGACATTCAAATAACTGGATAAGGAATAAAAAGCATGGATGGGTAACAATCTAATTAAATGTTCCATTCAAATAACTATATAAGTTGTAACCAAAATGGAAAGGTAATAAACTTAAAATATATTCCATTACATCAATAAAGTGAAAAAAGAATACATCTATAAATTTATTGAAATGAAAATATCAAGTATAGAAACAATAATAACATAAATATATATGAACATAATGAATAATTATTGGACATCATGTTTGTGTCACATGAAAACATATATCATCAAACCATTCACAATATTGGTTAAAACCTTCAGTAGAAACCCATTTAATTTGGAAAAATCAATAATCTAATGATGAAATATCAATGCATCATGTGTCTATATAATGTAGGGTCCCATATATTCATTTCTAGTCCAAATACTTCCTCATATCAAATAATCAATGTAAAAATTATGCCTTATCAAATATCCATATATATTAAAGAGTACTGATTTATCAATATTTCCACAGTTAGTCAAATGACAACCAATGAAAATAATGTACATAAAAATGATATTATATTTATTAAATATTAATATTAATTTTATGAGAATAAGAATATTAAATTGAAATTATTAATGATAATAAATTATAATAAATTTATGGTTTCAAGATAATGTTAATAAAAAAATGTAATTAAGACTTCAAAGATAATAATTAAGAACACTGTTGAAAAATATTATCAGTATACATTCCAATGTGTTCCATAACACTTTGAAACATTTGAATCATAATTACCCATTAATTAAATGAATCATATAATATCATGAGAGAAATTATATTCATGAAATAATATGTTAATGGGCATTATATACACCATATAAAAGATTATTGCATCATAACAAAAAAATGATTAATAATAGAATGTAAATTGAGATGAAATCCGACACATTGAGTCCAAATTATCACATGTGTCTTTGTATATAATAAATAATGAACTTATGTTCATTATTTAGATTCTTTCAAAAAAATTCATTTTATCATTACTTTTACTTCACATTTTTCAATGTAGTAAACAAGTACATAAAAAATTTAGTTTACATCATCTATTTTGACCAACTATGGTTCATGTGTTAAAAACACTTTACTAGGTCAAATATGGTCAAAGATGTAATTTTATAAAAATATACATAATAATATTCTTTAAAAAATGATTATATATTTATATAAATTCTAAATTTCAAACTAATCATGAAATATGGTTATGAAAAATGAACCAATGTTACAGTCATCGAGACGATAGGTCGCACGTATGTGTGAGTGTTTTTTCCATTTTATATAGATCATCATGGAAAAAAGGACGTAAAATTATTTCTATAATTATTTGTAATTATATCTTAAATTATATTTTATTTAATCATATATTTATATATATAGAAATATAGTGATTTAAAAGGAATCACATCATGAAGAGCAGGTGGTAGTCGACAAATCCACGAACGACGTCATAACATATTAGTGTGTGAGAAGGATAATTTATAAAAGGATATATTATTTTTCCATAAAGGTAATTATTCCATTAATATAAATTATATGTAATTTATTTCAATTGTTTTTAATTTAAACCATACTTTATATATTCCATGTATCGCATGAGCATATTGCATCCCTTTGAGGGGGCAGTAGTCCACACTTCCACAAATCATGTTCTCATATTCACAAAAAATGTGAAGCATAATGGTATGTGATAAATAAGAATTAAATATTCATAAATAAATTTATAATATGATTTAAATAAAATATAAATATATTTTATATCATAATTCCCAATCTTGAGTGGTTGAAATGGAAAAAGGAAATCATCATTTTGTGAGGGGGTGGTTCACCGTACAAATAAACAATATGTTTTTTAACCATTAGATGGAAGTGTGTGTAATTATATGTCTAAAAATTATAATAAAAAACTCATAATATTGTGGAAACTTATGATATTATATTATCATGTAATAATAAGATATTTGGTTTTAGATAGTGAAAATAAAACCATGATCTTGGGGAAGGATATTACCACCTTTTCAGGTAACTATTTTTGGATTGAACCAAAGTGATTAGATAGATTGATCTATGCCCAAAATATTATTATAGGATGAGGGGAAATATTTTTCGGAGCTATTTGGGGAAATAATGTTTCACCAAACGTTTCGTTAGATGTGTGAATAAGTGGAAGACTGAATTCCATTTTATAGTGGATGAGAAATGACATTCTTGTAAAATCCAAAAGGTAAGAACTAATGGGAGGTCTTAACATCCTTATGTCTTTACAAAATGGGAAAATAATGGAATAAATTTAAATTATGGTAGAACCAAATCTACACTACACATTAATAAGTACGTATTTATTATTTTTTTCCATAACATCCAATATTCCCCAATTTTATCATTTTGGTTTTTATTAATGTAATACATTTTATATCCTAATTAATTTAATCATTAAGACTAAATTAAAGATAAACATAGTATAAAATTTTGACCCAATTAATTATAAATATGATATCTAATTTTTAAAATAAAAACCTCATGTCAGTTGGAAATTTATTTTCACATAAGTGTATGTAATGCACAAAAACAGTACTTTTACCCTACCCATGCAAAAAAAATGTTTTTACTATGTATGGGTCGATATGATTATGATAAAATATTATTAGGTCCCAAAAGAGACCATATTTTATACATATTTAACATAAAAAAAATTGTATTATGGTTGGGTTTTGATTAATTTTATATCTTTTAATAAAATATAATTTGTTGTAAAATATCAATTATTTCAATTTTGACATTATTTATTTGATTTTAATTTTAAAAAAAAGAAAATTTTATTCGAAATAAAATATATTATTTTAACATATTATTTGAAAGTTATATTCATTAAAAAATATATTGTAAGATAATATTTAATTAAATGTAAATTACATTTAATTTTTTATCATCGTTTATTTTATTTAATTATTAAGTAATTAATCAATTTTCCCGGTTTTTACAAAATTAATGTAACTAATTCATCTGTAAAAATTAATAAAAAATAATTATGAAAATAATAAATCAAATATATTTGAAAATTATATTTATAACTAAAATGTAGTTTTTTCCATATCTCAATGGTTTATAAATGTTAAGGGTTTAGAATGTTCTTTTTTTGACTTATTCCAAACTTAAGTTTTATAATTGGAATCTTTTATAGACCAGTATCCTAAAAAATAATTATTGTTTATCCATGAAGGTATATAGTCTCAATTGATTCATCAAAAATATTCTTGACAAATGTTTTTCATTTTTCCCATTCAGTTTAAGGTTTAGTCTGATGCTATGAAATTTTTAAAATTAATCATTGTATTTAGTTTTTTTACATTCACTAATATTTTTGGGTAAAAACTATGTTTACCTTAATTGAAAATTTATTTATTATAATTCCAAATAGAAGAAAAATTTTTCAAAATTATAAAAACAGGGGTTACATAAATTAATTTAAAATTAATCCCACAGATGATATGATAATGAAGGTTATTTAAGTAAAAATGTTCAAAAGTTTACTATGGTTTAATATCAAATATAAATAAGATAATTTTTACAATGAAATAATTTGAAAGAAATGTATAATTGATATAAAATTACTTTTAAATCAATAATAAAAATATCTTAACCTTAAAGGTAAATTATACGAAACACCACTTTTGAATTAAAATTTATTATTTTCACTATAAATCCAAAAATAAAAAATCCCATAAAAATACCAAAAGTTTTTCTATAACCAAATTTTTATGTTTACATATAAAAAATAATTTTTATTTTGACATATAAAATTTATAAAATAGAAAAAAAACATAGATTTAAAATAGTATCACCATTATAAGGAAGTAAAATTACCAATATAAAAATATTGGTTTTTATGTGTAATATTAGGTTTCATCTTATCTTATGCTTATATAATATAATAGAAGAGTGTAAAAAATATTTGATTGAATATTATATACATATATATATATATATTAAGTTGATAAAACTCTCTATTTATAATTTATTTAATTTATTAGGGTAAAATTACTTCGTGAGCATAAATATATTTTTTATAAAATCATTCAATTTTTTTCAATTTGTTCTTATATTAATTAATAATTAATTTTCATCTGATTAATTCACCCATTTATTTTCATAAGTTATTTAATCCTATTAAGAACCCCCAACATTATGGATAGGCTATATCCTATTTTGTTAAATATTTTTTTAATAATCTATTATTGTTTAGAAAATCAAGGTCTTATACGTTATACCAGACATCAACGATTGTTAATATTGTGTGTAGCACAATCTTATTTTTTTTCTTGTAGATAAAGTTATAATTTATATTTTTTGTAACGTAATATTAACATGTTTATTCACATAAATATATCGAGGAATAAAAAATAATTTTATTCTAGGTGGAAAATATTTTAATGTCTTGGGGTGATACACTCCATCCACTGGGATAATCTGACATAATATGTGAAATTTATGAAAAGAAAAATGAAATTTTGTGAGAATGGCATAAAAATTATTCTTCATTATTTTAATCAATATGATTTCAGGGGTTTTACCAGAAAGTGTCCATTATGAGAATACATTTAAATATATAATCCATGAAATCAAAAATTAAATAATCCATGAGCATGTGGAAAATCCAATTAATTTTCATTATAATAATTGTAAGAACATTCATGATACCAAAAAATATTACAAAATAATCATAAATTATATATATAATATATAATTCAATATAAGGTATGTCTGAGTTTATAATTATTAATTTATGATATGACAACCTCAAATCAATCTTGGAGTAGATCATCTCTCGTTGTATCTGGTCGAATATGTCGTATATAAGAGGTAGTGGATAAAGTTTAATAACAACAAGATATTTATATTATTGGTAATATACAAAAATACTATGGTTTACATCATCCTCGACATCAAAAATCATTTGTGAACCCCAAGGAGAAGTACTGGTTTATATAAACCCCTTGGATCCTAAATCATTCAAATATCGTTTAAGATTCTGAAGCCATATTTTATCTATACTATTAGAAGGAATATATATTGGCGTTTCTCATATAACTAGGTCAATCATGTGCTCTACCCCTATCTCATACGATAGGGAATATGTTTTATTAAACAATAAATCTAGGAAATAATTTAACACTATAAGGAAATCTAAATTATACATTCCCTAGGAATGAAAGAAGAGACATGTTATCATAGTTATCACCCCACCCAGCCCATGTTTATCATGTTATTCATAAATAACAAAAAAATACCATTCTACATTGTGAATAAATCTACTGTCCTTGAGTGATGTGATGGGCAACATTTTGTGATATAAATCAAAATGAGCATGGAAATGAACCAATGAGACCATATAATGATCGATGTAAAAAACTAGCACCTCGAGGAAAAAAGATGTTCCATATGAAGTTATTTACATCTATATCATGGTTAATTATTTACACGGTCTTATACATCTCATTAGACCCACACTGGAATGTACACGTTTCATAACTCTATAAAAATACATATTTACAATCCCAAGATTTGAAAAAAAAATCATTGATATAAATGAATGATATGTTAGTGTGTCAAATAAAAAATACACTATATTAGAGTTTTAAAAAATCACAAATCATACCTAATATGGAACAAAGAAAACATCTCGTTAGGTATCAGCTATAATGAATATGTTTGGCCTGATCTAGGACCCCAAGATATATCCCAACTTCAATTGTCAAAAAAAAATTCTGGCACAATACAATTGGTGCAGGGATTCCTCATCCATTACTACCTCATCATCCAGATTGGCTAGTATAATTACAAGACCTTTCTTGATACGTAGCTAATGATCCTTCTCCCTATCCTAGTGTTGGTGTTGATAACCTCTCAGTGTCCACCAATGTAATGTTTTTAAAAAACCACTAAATATAAACCATATTTAGTATACCTAGGAACTTGTCTACATCCTTATTAAAGCAAGTCTTCATGTTTCACGACTTCTAGAATTAGTGATATATAACATAAATACATTTTCCTACACTATGATTACTTCTATCTTAGTGAAAAAGATAATAATTTCACATCATGGTATGGAAAAATGAATTCACTATCAAGGCTCTCAACCATCTTTCCACACACCTTCAAACACTATTTGCTTATCCTCAGTGATGAAATCCTAGTTTGTTATCATAGTGATTGTACACAAATAGAATATGTTCACTTTGATAGGATGTAACATCTGATCCCATCCCCGGATCATTATGCACATAATAGATCTTTACTAAGTAGATCATGAACAAAATTGTATCTATTTATGAATCATGTGGTGTAATCCATAATAACTAATGTTCTCTATGCAAGGTGAATAACTCTCTGGATTAGCTGTATTTCAATTTCATGGGATAGATGTAATCATAAAAGGATGTCTATAAATCCCCCATGACCATTTCTTGATGAAAATTATTGAGGTTCGAAAAATCCCAATATCTCATGGATGGTTATCTAAGAAAATTTTGTATATGACTGACAGTCCTTTCTCGAGGAATGTCTAGAGGGTCGTAGATAGATTCTATGTCCACTATATAGGAATCAGTAGATTGGGGATCCATTCCCAAAAATTGATATGTGTCACTAGTTTTTGGAACTCCCTAGTATGCTCTACCAATGATGATGTTGGCCTTCGAGATGATTCAACTGAATATAGTAATCATAAGAAACCCTCACAACACTGTGCATTGATTCCTATATATGGATAGTCAGAGGATCTATAAGTGACACTATAAAAGATAATATTAGTGGATTGGTGACCACTAGATCCATATTGTGGTCATCACCGCCTTATTAAAACATGACTCAAGGCTATTAGGGTGGAATTTATCTATAATGTTAAAACTGATGCCTTAGAAGAATATTTTAAAAGATAAAATATCATTGATAAAATAAAAGGTCATGAAAAATGTCTTCCAATATAAAAATCATCTTCCGTTTTCATAGTCCATAATACAATTAGAGGTGACATAGAAGATGATAAAGGTCACAAGGGATACTCCCTATTACCCACTACTAAGGTCAGGTATTGTTCAATATCTCTATTTAATGCTAAAGGTTATTGTATTCGTGTTTTAATTTCCTGTTATTTTGGAGAAATACTCAATGTTTAAATTACAACCACATTTAATTGAAACCATTTATTTTAATGAATCTAATTTAGATGTTTAGATATATAAATCACGATTCAATTAATTGATCTACCATTCCCATGTAACAAATTATAAACATTATAAGATACAATTTCTACATATTCTAACTGCGAACATACCTCATACATTAAGTCTAATGATAAAACAAGTTGTATAAAATGATTTTTTTAGATTAATTATCAATTTGAGTTTATATAAGTTCATTATTTACAAATTATAATTGGAATTTATATATTTTAAATCAACATAAATTTCTTCTCAAAAAACAATGGTTTTATATCTGAAATAAGTGATAATTTGTGAAATATGTTCTCATCAACAATAGATGACGGAAGACTATTTTGGTTGAAGAGTACAATTTAATAAATACTAATGTATCCTCATTCTACCCGAAATGTTAGTCAAAATACAACATTTAATTCCAATAACTACAACATGGTTCATGTAATGAATGCAACAAAATAGAAATGGCATTGAATATGAATGACATATAAATCATCATGTTCCTACAATTATGAAAGAAATATACTTCCATTCCCTTCCACACAAAGTGTATAATGTGAATTATTAATAGTAACTATAATAATTAACACGAAAAATCATATGAACCACACAGTAGTTATATAGATACAATAATAATAGGAATAATGCATAACAGCAAGTCCCATCCAATGAAAAATGAATTTTTCATTATACATTATATAATTAATCCTAGGAATGGGCTCATTAGAAAATTCCAACACATTCCTAGTATCCAGTATAATAACAAAAAATATTAAATGAAATAAAAGTAAGAATTTAATACTTGTTGTAATATCGCAAACTAGATTCACTCATAAGTTACCAAACGTGTTTTACTACATGGCCCCTGGATCACATTCCCATACACAATGTATATCACATAGTGGAAAGGACCTACGATGGCGTGGTGGGGAGATTAAACCATCATTTTAGTGTGGGGGAACAATTGTAGATAAAATATAAATAAGTTGAAGTAGTAATAATGGAAACAGTAAAAGTAAGCATACAAAATAATAAAAAATAACGTGAATGTATAAAAACCAAAACCATATCCAATATCATATAAAATAAGTGATGCAATGTATATATTATATACAAAATTTTGAGTAAAGAAAAAAATTAGTAGACATACAATAGTATATACTACAAAAAATAAACAAATAGTCTGAATGCTCTTACTAATGGAATCACAAATACTAACTCAGTCTAATAATTTTTTATTACACCCTAATACTGAAAACATGCTTCCATAATAAAAAAATTTCCATTTTACCAAAATTCATTCATATGGTCTATCTAGTTACCAGTTGGATCCTCGATTAGGGTGTTTGATAATATCAGTAGGACACCAAAAATGGTTTCTAGCACTATCAATTGTATGAGTATACCATGAGTAGTTTTTAGACTAACAATTAGTAAGTAGAAGTACATAAATAAACCACATATATCCAATTTTCATATCAGACCCCCATATAACACTATTTACTTTGGGCAAAGCTGAAATTACTTTGATCACTTATGATGTTGGGATCATTTTATTTGTTCAGGATCTAAGGATTACAACTAAGTAATCTATTAGTAGTGATAATAATATAAAGATCAATAGTTACTATAACTATTAAATTTATAAATATATATATTCCATAGGGGTTCAACATTAGAGGTTCACCATAAGGGGATAAATTCCACCCAATCCCTTGGATAATTTACTAATTATCCCTGAAACTATACTTTAAGGGAACCTAATGTAGAAACCAAGGTTGTGGAAAATATTAAGACGAGTCTAATAAAAGCATTCCCAGGAAATACAATTTAAATAATTTCTAGAAATATAGACGATGCATCAATGCTAGGATATGGAATTGAAAATATAAGAAAATGTCCAAATCCAATTTTTTCTATTCATGTGGAAGACACAATAATGAATCAGTGGCATCTGATAATCCAAACTAAATAAATCCACAATGGTAGTCTATGTATCGCTTAGGGAATAGCTGCCCTTTTTGATAATTCATTGATGGTGACAATAATCATACATGATACATTTATTCATTATGTATAAATTATTATAATAAAATTCAAGTTTAAATATCATAATTAAGCATGGAAAAGGTGACATGAACATTAAATTAAAATTTATACTATATAATTTTTCCAAATAATTTATATAAATTCAAGGAAATGTTATCCCAACATATAGGGTGGTTTTATTTCATATCTAGGGATTATAAAGAATAGAAATGTATCACTCCATTCATTTAATTGAACTAAACAACTAAAATTCCAAAATTATAATCACACTAACATAGAAGGGGGATTAATTTTATTTTATTATATATAATCCACGGTCCTTTAATGAGATAAACCAAACTGTGTGGATCATATCAAGGTAGAGAACCTCAAACTATTATATTTAGGGATTATGGAAACCCCATTCAAGGTTCCATCTATTTATTTAATCAATATAATAGTTAACAGTGAGTCTTAAGTAAATTTCATTGTGCTTCACAAGAACATATAAGAAAAATATCACTACATTTATGGAAATTGGATTGGCCACCATCCTTTGATGGGTAATAGACTCATTATTTTTTACCATCCTTTAACTCAGTCTGGAAATGTAGAATTTGAATAAACAAAAAAATACCTAGATAATAGTATAAATTAGATCACATAGATTTTTAATTATATACATTGAGATAAATGATGAATAGTAGTGGGTGGAAGGAAGATATTACTTGTGGATATCAAACATTCCAACTGGTGTGTGATTCTATTGCCAAAATGAGACTCTTGTTTGTTTTGTTAGAATGTTAGATGTCGAATGATCCCAACAAAGGGGAGGATCTATTGTGTGATTTTTGGGATGAAATAAGAAGAAAAAGATTAAATAAAATGAGGGGAAAAGTAATTTTATATTTTTATTGGGTGCATGGTATTGTCACATGATTAGAATAATTGTGCACCAAATTTAGTGCTCATTATCTATAAGAGATCTTGCCTCACATGGTCAAGAATAATAATAAAAAAACCATGTGTTCCAGAACTAAAATAAGAATTTATCATTTTCTAGGGCCATGTTTCCTCGCTCAATTAGTTTTGCAAACCATGATCCCTCATTATTGGGTTGCATATTTACTACTAACCATGCTCCAACCTTGAATCTCACATTGTACCCCTAAAAAAGTAGAGATTTGGGCACCAGATAAGAATTATACAATCATGAACCCCTTAATAACCTCTTATACACATTCATATTAAGTAAAAATGAAAATTTTAAACTAAAATTTAATATATTTGTACCTACAGAAAATAAATAATTTCACAAAATATAGGTCAATAAAATATTTGATATTCATTAACAATAAAAACTTCCATAAGGGAAGCATCAATATACCATTCATTAATCAATTGAAGTGGATGTTAATGAATTTATTATGTTGAACCAAATACTATCCATGATATTTGGAAAGATAAATAATCTAAAATAAATAAAAATTATAACCACAATGCATTCCTGAATGGAACACACTCCCATGAAAGTGTAGATAGTCCCATATTACCTTATTAAAAGAATCCATGAATAATAAAAAAATGAATTTGTCATTAAAATCTCAATAAAAATCCATCCAAATAATCAAATCATAAATTACCATCCTCGTAATAATTATTTCCCTTGGTATTTCCATTTTTATTATTACAACTGATCAAGATGGACATTTAACAGATTTATCATCCCATTTATTCAATGGAGTGACCTCTATCGTTTTGTAAGGAATCAACTCCATCAGTAGCCTCCATTGATCAGATAATCATGTAGAGATAAATGAATTTGGTTATTAATAATTACATTATATATAAATTATAATAGAAACTACTAGAATAATGATTATCAGTACCAAGTTATCATATTATTCATAGACATATTATATTAATTATAAATAAAAATGTTTTTCCCCTCAATACACAGAGGTTCCATCATTTCCTTTTATTGAGGAATTTTCCCACTTCCATGAATCCCTATCTCTGACCACCTCAATGCATTACCTTTTATCCATGATCAATGCAAAATATTAGATATTTCCGGAAACATTTCCAATATAATAGTCTATAAAAAATCTTGAGTAGTCGACACCTCCAATACATAAATCACATATAAGGGGTCCAAATATTCTAACATTATGTTTACCACTCAATCATATTAAAAACACTCTAGTAAACCTATTAATTTAAATTGATTATATGATGACTCTTCCAATTTCAAATTGATTTCCCTTTATAATGTATTATATTCACTAAAATAATGTTTTACCCCACTCTATTAATGATGAAAAAATAATTATTTTTTGTGGAAATAATTTCATTCTTCATTGAATCCACCATACTAACCACCTTCATATATATAGGTAGTTACATAAAAATAATGATTTAGTGCATATTTTATCGCATTTACCTCTTAAACCTTCATTTCATGAGGTAGTCACACAATACCAAATATTTTATATTGTGTAAAATATTAATAAATTATGTTGGATTCATCATAATAGATATATTGACATACTAATAATCTGTAAATTATTGATGCCTATCCCACATTATCTCTTCCATGAAAATATTATCATTATTTTGTTTAATTAAACCGAATAGTGATTCTTATGTGGTTATTATTATTTAATTAATTTCCACCCCCTATCATCTAATTAATTAATAAAATGTGTTCCATAATAATCTATTGAATCTTCATTAATCTATAAAAACTAAAAGATATTGTTTTTCTCCTCTGACCAAACATTTATTAGTTCTAGTATATTATAACCTCAAAATGATATATATATATATATATATATATATTAATATTATACAACACTTTGGTCTTCTAATTTGAACCCAACCAATATTTTGGATATCATACACAATCGTTATCACTATCATGGGATCCAGTAGGGAAATCACCATTTCTATTCATCTTTATCATGTTGGAACCCGTTATTTTAAGTAGTACTATAACACAATAAAAAAATCATTTAAAATCATATAATCATTATATTTTCCATCATATTAGTGATTAAATCCACAGTTTATCCAAATGAATCATTATAATTTATTTAGCTAATCACAATTTTGAAAATATTTTCCTCAATAATATATAATATTTTATCCACTTCCATTATAAAAACACATAGGACAACAAAAATCCCAGATTAAATGGAATTTAATTATTATTCCATGAAACCCCTTCCCTAAAACCATGTCCATGTAATTGAATCCAAGAAATTGTTAATATAGTACATGAAGTATTTACTTTTATATCCCATCATATGTTAAACTTATATGGATAACATTATCTATTGAGGCCATCATGGAAATAATAAAGCTAACTATTTCCCCCTTAGATTTGTATTAAGATAATAATTCTACCCTAATCCCAGCACTGCCAGGACAGATGCTAGTTTATATGACTGAGTAATCATATCTCAAAATATGGGAGGCCTTATATTAAACCAACCTCAAATAAACACATATCTACAATTTATAAAAAAACCAACACCATAAGATAAATATATATATATATATGAGTAAATTATATACAATTAAAACATGAGGTATAAAATATAAGAACATCCACACCTACAAAAACCCATAGTAATAGTAAATACAACAAACCTATGATTCTAATATTACCAACACACGAGATATACTTCCCTCACATCACATAATACTGCATTGATCTCTAATATTAATGACCACCTCAACCATAATCCACTACATATTCCCATGATTCATCGAGCATATTATATAAATGGGAAATGATAGCTCCAAATCCACCTAGATTATTATTCCCCATAGAAGTGGTTTTCTCAATTACATCACTCAACGAAAATATTTCATTATAAACATTATTCATTACACTTGGTATTATATTTTTAGGTAATTCTAAAAACACCACACTAAAAATTCACATGTCCTTAAAACTTAAGTAATTTTTTCCACAATATTAGGAATGGAAGAATCTATTGAAATCTATTAAAATCTCCCACAAATCCTTTCTAGCACCATAATACATATAGATTTTATTCATAACATTGGGAATGTGAAACATATAAACATTGGTGATATCAAATAGTTAATAAGGGGAAAAAAAAAAATTTAACATAAGTGAACATCGTGGTTAAAACATGAGTCATAACCTATGTAACTACCAGAATTGTTATTTACAAAATTCCCCTAATAATTTAACTAAATGTATTATTATGTAATATGGTTATGGAATACTGATTCACTTTTTTGGTTTTATTATATCCAATTGGGTTTCAATGACCATTATGTATATTTATCATTGATAATATACATATTAAATAGTGATAACATGATTATTATAAATATTGGGGTTTAACAAATCCCATTAACACTACTAAAGGAAGTGATGGCCTCAACCAGCAACATCGTACCCTATGAATCACATTTATCGGAGCATGCGAGGGAGATATCATCATTGAGATTTTAACTGGACCAATCCCATACTAACATCCAATAACTTAATAATAAGATAAAACATTTATTGTATAATTTCAATATCCTCATAATCAAGACCCAGACCATGTATATCAAACCCCCCACTAAATGTCTCACTATCACACACATTACCCTTACGGAGTTTTTAGGGTTATTAAAGGGGTATCTATAAAAACGCTAGAAATTTGAGCATGGAAATTATTTTTAACATAAAAAAATATATTTTCACCCTCTTATTTTTACATTATATATGATATTTATTTTCATATAATCAATCAAAAAATTTATTTTTGGGTAATCCTCAATTTCAATTACGATGTTTGTATTATTGAATTAATAGATTTGTAAAATAATTTATATTTCAAAAAAAAAATTATTATTAAAAAATTATTATTAAATATAAATGATATTATATTTTTAAATATATCAAATGTTATTTTCAGAAGGATTTGAAAATTATTATTGTTAGAAACATGGATTTCTAAAAAAAATATCATTTATTATATTACTTTTAGAAATTAAAAAATTTTGTAAATTATTTTGATAAAATAAATATTATTTTTGGAATTAGAAAACTGAGTTTTTCGAACGGTAAAAATTTTTCAATTCCCTGAGTTAGCGTAATTTTTAAGAAAAAAATTAAATATCCTATAAATATATGACATGTATTTTGACATAATAATGGACTAAAAGACATTAAATAAATAATATAATGGTAATACATGGCCAAATATATATTTTTAATTTCAAATATGTATATTTTATTTCGATTGTATTAATTTTATAAATCCTTTCTAAATATTCCAAAACCATTAATATATTTTATGGTTTTAAATTCATTTCATTAAGTATATTACTCTTCTACACATAAAAAGGGTATTATATTATTATATTCTACCCATACACTTATAAAATAATTAAATAAAATAATTTTTTTATGAAACCATTTGAATTCACCAAGGTAACATTTATGGTATTTTTTATTTTGTTATATAGGGTCCAAAACAGATGTTTGAGAAACATGAAAGAAATATCTACTAATTTCCTATATAAACCCACCAAATATCTCATTTCTCTTCCTTAAAAACCTTCTAACACATACTTATTCTTCCATGCCATCTATAGAGTCCTACTAAAGATCTTAAAATCCCTCCAGAAGCTCCTCCGATGAATTTGGAGTTAGACACTCATATAAGGGATCCACCCATTCTCTTTATTATATTGTTTTTATTATCATATATTTTCTTTTTCTAATTCAAAAAGTTGTGATATTATGTTTTATGTCCCTATTAAATTCCCTTTTATTCAAAAATGATGAGATGTCCCTTTCCTTATCTTTAAGAAAAATTATTAATTTTTTATGTGACATCATTATGCTTCGAAAATGTCACCACAATTTTCCATACCAAAATTATTATGTAGTAAACTCCATACCCATTTTTTATTAAGCTTGTTCAAAATTATACACATGTACATAATTGACTTGGGATTTATATTTATGTATTCCAAAATCATTTATCATGTAATAATATATGATTACTAATGAATCCAGGTTGTATGATCTTTGTTCCACACTTATACAAGAGAATGAAATAAAAGTGATGGGTGAACCAGGAATTTTATAGTTCTCCAATGTATTGGGTAATGTCTTCTCTCATGTGATTTTATGTCTGAATAGGGAGTGAACCGAGTTCCTTTATGGGACTTTTTTCATCATGATGTGTTTGATGATATCCGTGACATGTATTTATGATTCAATGTTTTATGTGGTTTCCACATTTCCCATGTTGCCTGTATGATTATCGTGATATTTCATGACTTATTATCAATGTCTATAACATTCAATATTTTGATGCCCCATTTATATGCCTATTGTCTAACATGTATTAATTTTGTAGTTTTTATCCCATGTTTAGTACCTTCTTGTTCTTTATAGATCACCCCAATCATATGTATATCGTTATATTATCCTATAAGGTTGTTAGTACGATCATGTAAAGGATGTTTTCAACAATGATGACATATTTCTTATTTTAATTTGTTATAAAATGTACATAACTACCAAATTCACTAATCATATCATCTTCTAGATGTATTAGCAATAATATTATGTAATAAAAAATAACATAATGTGTAATATATAGAAGGGTTTTTTATAATTATTATATAAGGAAAAGTTTAGTTAGTTTTAGGATTATGATTAAATACTCTAGGTAAGACATAAGGTTAATTATAATCATAACAAAAAATACCTATGTTTCTTTGATTATAGTGTATTTTTTTATCAGGAAAATAGAACAGTGTTTGGATACTACAAGTGGATGTGGCGTTGGAAAATATGTACATAGGTGTAAAACCCCAAAAATCTGCATTATGCTAGAGGCGATTGGGAACTGGTGCATGAAAATGATCCATGATGTGTATCGGGTTTGACACAATCATGGGATATAATTCAATAAATTCATAATATTATTATGAAGGATTGATAAGTAAAAAAAATTTCATAAGAATATATGTTAGGAAGTGGATCCATGAAAAATTGTTTGAAGTCTAAAAATTTATAAGTTATGGAAATACATGTAATTTATAAGTTATAACTTTAATATATTTGTATTCTAATTTATGTCTTTAATGTTTTAAAAATAATAATACCTAATATTTCTTATATTCTATCCAATGTCAAAAAATAGGAGGAATAATTTAAATAACCAATGTGATTGGAAATGTGGCGACTTCCCCGACAAGATTCCCAACCTGATGGAATCATGAACATTATGATGATGCTCTCTTAACCGAATCAGGTTCTGAACAGAATCCTATATTAGGAGAAGCATCCAAATTCCACAAAGAGATAAAAGGTTTCAATTGAAACCTTTATTATACAATGTACTATGACTTTGAATGGAAAATTTTATCCCATCATCCTAGAACAATAGATAAACTGCATTGAGATGATATTCTCCATCCTTCAATATTCTGAGAAAGACAAGTTTCTACTGGATAATAATCATATTGAGGGTGAAGAAAATTAATAATGGAAATTGATAAAAAATATAAAGCCTTAGGAAGAGATCAAACCTATGGGGGCAGAATTTTTCTATTTTTTTGATAAATATTTTCCTCACACTCTCAAACATAAATCAAATGGGACTTCCTTTCCCTCAAGAAAAAAAGATGATGAATATATCTGGGAATAAATGGAAAAATTTACAAGACATGAAAGATATACGTCGAGATTAGTTATTACCCCTGGATGAAAGGTTGACTGCTTCATTGGTGGGATGAAACCCATTCTATCAAACTCCAGGGAGATTCTAGATTTTGATTGCAATGATGAAATCGATCGATTTTCCCTAAATATCAATATGGATATTAGTGAATCTAAATCGTATCATGGGGATAAATAACATAAAGTGCAGTTTAATTCTGGGTGTATGAAGGGGAAAAAAATAGATCCATGAAATTTCAACATCTCATATGTCAATGGTCCATAATGGTGAACTACAAATTTTTTTTATGGGTGGAGAGGAACTGATTTCATTGTGGAGATGAAGGAAACATGGATCCTGATTTATGATAGGAGAAACAAACTAATGAGGATGGGGAAAGAAATTCTCTATTCAACCATCAACACATTGGTCATATCTTTATCTACATGTAACTATGGAAATTTGGAAATCAATGAACTTATCCATTGTTTTTCCAAGACAAAGAAACCCTTTAAGTTATAAAGGATGACCTTTTTCCATCACAACTATGTGGGTGGATCTCGTCAATGAATTAGTGATAGGTGCATTAGTTATTCACTCAATAATATCATATTTACTTTTTTATACAAGTTCAATGCATTCTTTAATATCGCTATAGTTTAGTAGATCTACTCAAACAACACCACAGAGAATGTAATTATATTTGTCTATGAAAAAAGCGAAAAGGGAAATGATTTTTTCTCCAATATATAACTCATCCACTATCCAAATTTGAGTGGTGACATCCAATAAAATCTTTTCATACTCCCTTTGGTGCAAGTTGATGTAATTATGAGTATGGACTGACTTTCCTTATATAGAGAAACCAAAACATTCCCTGAGAATGAAATCAGTCTCTATGTTGAAAGTTGACCACTAATCCTATACAAGTGCAAGGAAGAGGAGGTTGCTTCCTCAGTCTATGAATCATCTGATCTATTAGTCAATAAGTCATAAATAATCACCTTAATTTATTAGAATGGTATATTTTTTTGAAATTGAATAATTCATAACCCAAGGTAGTTATTTTTTCTATAAAATGGGATTTAATCAATAACGTATATCAACTCTTTAAAATTCATCAACATTAAGAATATGATCTAGAAATAAAATATTATATTGGAATCCTCATTTTTATGATATAAATGGCCACATTCACAACTATTTATGTTACGGATTTGTGGTCATTAACCATCTTTGGATCACCTAGTTTCACAGTATAAGTAAACTATATCACTCTCTATAATTATTTATTATTTCCATAAATGAAAAAAATCATCACTTACCTCCTATGTTCTCCTATGTGGAAACATAATAATTAGTTACATTAGGTAACCATTTTGATTCCAATTTTTCATTTTTATGGATAGTTTTATTATTAATTTATAATAAGTGGGTATCTATGAATGAATTTTTTAAATGTTAAACATTATGTGGATGAGAAGAATTTAAAGGGAGAAATTCATTTTTAGGGGTCTTCAATAAAACACCCCAATATTTTTTGAAATATTTTATTCAAATGAATATAATATTTTTAATTTTATTTTATGCATAAAAAATCATTTTTAATCATTGTTACATGAAGCACCATGGTATTCTTGTACTATACTCCACACTATGTAAGCTTGCGCTACACACAACACAGTGTTTTAACAAAACCATGCTATATTATTATTTAAATGAAACAATTATAACCTAGATAATGAACATAGATGTATTAATAGTTAAAATGAATATTTAATTTTTATATATAATTATTTTATATAACAAAAAAATAATGAAAAATACTTAACTTTTTTATACAATTTTAATATGGTATTTGAAAATACTATTTTCTCTTAAAATATTTCATAAATTTCTTTTTTTGAAAATTATTAACATTAAATTTTTATGATTTTATATAATTAATTTACTAAAATAAAATTCATTTTATAATTCAATACTCCAAATAATATCTTAGGGTGAATTTTTAGGATTTTCCTCGGAGGTTTCATTTTTTGATGAATAATGAAAAATAATGAATTTGAAATGAAATATTATTTTTATTTTAATTTATTTCTAATGATAAATTATATTTTGAATTTTTTAGAAGGTATTATTGGTAAAATCTCAAATCAATTAATAAAATTGAGGTTTGTGGAATCATTTTAATAAAGGAAAAATCAATAAATTATTATTAATGAGGATATAGGAAACAAAAACATCACAGAGGTATAAAAAAGTGGATACCTAGAGCATCACTAATGAACATATGATCACCTAGTGTAAGAAGGGAATAAAAATAACGAAAAACCTTCAATGGGGTCTCCTTGGAATCATATGATGTGGGAACATCATACTACAGATTCTCTTTACTCCACATTGGAAAGATCTTGATATCCTGTGTGAGGAGGGACTTGCATTTATAGAGTAGGTATGTTATCTTCCAAGGAGTGGATGATAGTCCATTGAGTGATTTCTATAAGATAGTGGATTCCTTAACTAAAGCTTCCAAGGCTAAGTTTTTCGAGTATAACACGTGTAGACTATATATTATGGCTTCTACCTCCACCCTAAGAGAGTTTTCAATCCCATAATTTGAATTGAAACCAAGAACCACTTCCCTTGTAGGGTCACACACCAACCTTCTTCCTCACATGCAACCATGAAAATATGAACCATAAATATTTATTTTTAGATCAATTTGTGGGGGGGTCTATCTCACCCAGTGGCCCACCTGATAAGACCTACAGGAATTGGGGGAGTGTCTTCTATACATTTAATGCCTATGGGAAGGAGAATCTTCCCACCATAAACGAATACTAGCACTGTCAACCACAAGCTTTTCTAGTTGTCACCTCTATGGTCAAGATATTGAGGTTATATTGGGACTAGATAGATTTATTTCCTCCCCAATTGACCAACATGCCACAAAAAATAAGAATTCTGTTATTCCACCTCTTTTTTATTATTAATGATTCATCTAAACTATTCCTGATGAAACTCTTCAACATAATTTAACACCCAATTATACCTGAAAAAGTCACCCACCAACCACCACTCCTTAATGAACTCATAAAATCTATAATATTTTTTTATAATTTTATTCTACCACATATATTAATGAAATTTGGAGAAAATGACTTCATATTCAGAATCATAAATATTATTATTATTTAAAAAGTGGAAATTATATTTTTACAATTATTATTAGTGAAAATAGTTAAAATTAATTATCATGATAAAGGATAAAATCATGTTTTTACCATTACATGTATTCGGGTCAAAATTAATAAAAAAACACATAAATATTTTATTTAAAAATTTATTGTTTATATATTAAATAATTATTTATATATTATATAATAAGTCTCTTTTAATATTATTGATAAAGGATAAATTATGAAGGTAAATAAAAAGATACAAGTTGCATTTTGTATATACTATAAAGATGAAATTGAATAAATTTAAAGACTATGGAATTTAAATGATAACTATTTTTATTTTGTGTGGTGGTAGTTTTTATTTTCCAATTAATCCCTCCTAACCATTATTAATCTATTGTAGGTCCACGTGAGGTAATACTAAACCGCCAATGTGTAATTTATTTTGGGTATTTACAAAAATCACACACCTCATTAATTAGAAAATGTTTCTCACTCCCCACACCTGTTCACACCTATCAATACATTTCTCTAGACCAAAACGTTATACAATAACCTCCCAAATTAAAAACCCTAATACTAGAATCCTAATAAGGTTCATAAATCAATCATTGGAAGTATTTTAATGAAAACCTAACGAGGAGACTAGAATAAGAGTTAACATTCATCAATGAGTATTTATGTTTTATTTATTGTCTACCTCCTTCAATTATTATTATATCATGATTATATAACAGACTAATTATATTACATATAATGAGTTTTCTTGTTTTATTTTAATACGTACAGCCATATCTAATTTCATTTAAAGGGTTTGAAATTCATATTTCATTTGTATGGTGAACCACCGCCTCATGAACCGACGTCATTTTCATTTCCATTTACCAATACCATGGTCGAAAAAGTTGATGGATTTATTGTTTTTGTATCACATATATTATATATTTTATTATGATTCTTTTTACATTATATGACACACACCTTCATTCTTTACATTTTTTGGGAATATGATATTGTTGATCGAATGTATTGCGGAATAAAACCTTAGAAATAAATGTGATTAGTTCCCTATTTACATGAAATATGTTTAGAAAGAGTTTATTTAAAATATTATATATATATTACATATCCAAGATTCATTAATTATATTATTTCTCATTTAATTTATTTTATAAAGTCTAACATGAAAATTTAAATAGCATTCATGCGTACATAAGTTCTATTATCTCCAACAATATTTTATTTCATTTCCTATCAAAAAATTTTATGTATTACAATAATTACATATATAGAGATTATATATTATATTGATAAAATATTTTACATTATAGAGATTATTAACCCATGATAAAATTAATAGGACCAATAACTAACAATTTGAACCATACATTAAATATAATAATATTTTTTCCCCACAACAAGAATTAGACATAATATATTTTAATATAATTGAAATAAATTGTAAAAATAAAATCACATAATGTATGATATATATTAATATGGTTCTATTATATATAATTAATAAACATATATTTACGATACAGGAGGTACGAATGTGTATGATGGAATTCAAGACATCAGGTAAGGGGATTTCCATCTCACATTAGTTTTCTCTAAGACACAATCCATATTCACAACATGTTTATTTTAGGTGGTTTATGTAATTACCATTAATATATAATATGATATTTTTTTTTATAATTTTGGGAATTAACATATCCATTTTAGGATCTCCCATTCATGGGCTTTGAAATTCAAAAGATAAAAATCGGTTAATTATTTTTTGTCTTTCAATACCTTCTATGAGATATATTTTATTGTATGCGCCTATATTATTTAATGAGGTTAAAATAAAACCCCTTTTACATTTAATATCATTAACTAATTTTTATTAATTTTATTTTATATTAATTTTTTTCCCTTTATGGTTATTACGATAAGAAGTTACCAACATGGTAATGATTTTATATTAAATTGTCATTGTTTATCAAAATTGTTTATGATTAAGCATTCAACAATAAAATATTATCATTGAACTCTCAAGTAAATATGGTTTTTTATTCACGTAAGTATAGTAATGAAATTTTCATGTCTTATTACAATTTTTCTACCCTTTTCTGAGTAAAATAATATTGAATTTTTTTATAAAATATGAATTTATTTCAATCTCCAATTGGAAATGTGTTTTCTTCCAAAACTATATTTTATAAATATGTTTTCAAAAATTGTCAAAAAAATAATTTTAAAATATTAAATGATATTTATCTCATGAAATAATTTAAATTATTTTTAATCTCCCTCTAAATTCGTTCATGATTATTTTCCATGAAAAATGGTTTCAAATTGTTTTATGTTTTAAAAATCATTTTCCAAATTTGAAAGGATATTATTCAAATCAAAATTTTAATATATTTTTTAATATTTTTAGTTATAATTTTCCAAATAAAATTATTATGAAATTGATTTCCATATACTTTTCTTGTTTTGGGAAATTATTTTCAATGAAAATATATTTTCCTTAGAAAATCTCACAATAATTCTTTCAACATTATTTTTTGATTTATAATGATATAATATGAGGTTAAAAATGATTTAATGGGGATATGATATAAGTATTTAAATATAATTATTTCGTTTAATGGTTTATGTGTCTGATGGAAATATATTTAAGAAACAAGTTTATATTCAATGGGTGATACCATAATAATATTATTATGAAACCATATTATTTTTCCTCAGGTAATTCATTGATGAAATTATAAAGTGATTATGATACTAGGAAATGATATGGTGAAATTTTTATAATCCTTATTTAATTTCATGGGATATGATATGATTAATATTTTATGATATTGTGGCATAATTATGTATTATTTTCATTATTTAAAGGTTGGGAATTATATCTCCTCAAATGCATTGGGTATTTTTAAAATTATATATGAGCTCAGAGGGTACCCATGTAGTTATCCCATGGTGAAAAAGGAGGGTAAATATGTGTTGATCCCAAACTAAAAATGCAGGGCACATGAGTGGTTAGAACAATTTAAAAATGGAGGGTACATAGGTGATAGACCATTCCCAAAAAAAGAGGGTACAATAGTGGTTATCCCAAATATTTTTGAGGGTATAAGGAGGTTATCCCAAGATATATCATGTACATGTATGGTTAGGAAAATCCAAAAAAGAAGGGTACATGTGTGGTTACCCAAATACAAAAAGGATAGTACACATGTGGTTATTTGAATCCTAAAATTGAGGGTATAAATGTGGTTAGACGAAGACCAAAAACTACGGGTTCATGGGTTGTTAGCCTAAGCCCAAAAGAGGGTATAAGGTGGGAATCCAAATCCCTATATAGGTATAATGGTCCTTATCTTAAGCCTAACATGTTATGAATGAATTTTTTTGTCAACCTTAACATTATATATTCTATTCATATTTGTATTCCAAAAATCTAAATATTATTCAAATGATATGGTCTAACAGATCTTGTTATTTTATTCCCATATATTTTATGTCTTATAAATTATCCATCATTAGGTCGTGACTTGTTTTTGTGATCTATGATAGGTTGGTTATGAACAATACAATTTATGGCCCCAATCATGTACCCTTATTCTTATCGTGTGATTTTATATGATCATTTATGTATATTTCTTGTGTTTACACGTACTGGGAATTTATGCTCACCCTTTCTTATGTTTCATTTCCAAATGTCATGAAGAATGTTTTTAGACAGGGTTTTCTTATTATGAGTAAAAAATTTGACGATATTTGTTGGAAACATTGAAGATCTATCACCAGATTTGATGATAGTGTCTCTGGTTTCCAAATGCAATACAAAATTATAGTCCCCATGAATCTGTTTCTACAATTTAATGAATATTCATCTAAAAATATGTAATATCCATGTATTATAATCCTTGGGTGTAATTTAAATTATACATGTCTTACCAATTTTAGGTGGATGAAAATGACATTAACTTCAAAGATGATATTAGCGGTATCAAAATACCACAAACCAATGATATCTAAGAGTGTGTTTTATGATATCTTTATAACATATTCCCTTATTTTTAATTCTTTTTTCCCAATTTTACTCTTAAAAAAATGATAAATATTTTCCATTGTTACTATTAATTAATATGAAAAAATATGTTGATTTTATAAAAAAATTAATTCAGATTCAAAATATGCAATCATATTATATGATTCAATTTCTATACTTGGCAAAATTTTAATATGATATATTTCAATAAATTATAGTGAAAACTGTTTTTGTTAAATTTCATTTATAAGAAAAGAATTGATTTTATAGAAAAAATTTTTAAGGTAACTTCAAATTCATCTTATTAGATTTTGAGAAATCAAGAGAGTTATAATTTTATTTTAAACAAACCCAAAATTGAAAGGATCCTTCTGAATCTTTGATAAAGATAGAATGACCAAAAAACAATTTATTCTATAAAACAATTACTTAATTTTCGGAAATGTTCAACATAGATTTATGAATTCATAATAATGTTTTAATAAGTATTATATAATGTATTAAATATATAAATGATCTAGTAAAATGGGTTCATACAAATTCAAAGTATTCTTATATTATTATAATTTTAGAAAATTGATAGTATTTTTAAAGTTGGTATTTTTCACTATTCACCTCAAATGACTTATATTTTTGAAAAATTTACAAAATTCACTCTTATCTAAGTTTGGCATGATGGATTAAAAAATTATATTCATTTCAAAAAAATTAATTTATAATTTTTATGTTTTTAGGTTTTGATCGCAATTTTTATTATTGTTAAGTACTTGAATTTAGAGTTTCATTCAAAATAAATATTTAATTACTATAATTGAATCTCAGGCGTTAAATTATCCCCCTTCAAAATTTCATCGAAACAATTCCTGAAATGTCACATCACGAATAGATGTGAGTTGTTCGTTATGATAACTTATTCAGGTTCCAACATTTAATTTTTCTATCTTATATTTTATCCAAATTACCTTTACGAGTCGAGTATTTTTATTGCTCAAAACATTTTACCCAGTGTTAATAATCTAGATCGCTTTACATAATAAGATTTATCATCCTCTAATTTAATTTCATCACATGGGATTATATTTGTTGGTTATTTGATATACTACATAAATAATTATATATGGATCACATTATCAACATTATATTGGTTATGTGGAATTTCCATTGTTGGGAAGTAATGAGAATTAGTGATTCCCTGTGTTTCATATTGGAATTTTTATCAAACCTTATTATTTTTATTCATTGTGTGTTGGGGTTTCAAATGTGGTTTAACCATTGAAGAGATGGGATGGGGAATACAGGATGTCTTGGTAACCATGTCTATAGTCTCCTGATATAGTGGTTACCTTTATTAAGGTAACGTGTTGTATGACATGAAGTAATGCACGAGCCAAGAATATAACTCATGATCATAAAGATAGATGGGTTGAATTGATCTAATAAAAACGATCCCATAGAATGTGATACAACATGTAATTTCTTTTCAAAAGTTTTACGACTATTATCACACTGATATATTAATATAAGTATCATTTTGGAGGCTTTTGAGGGAATTTATGAATTTTTCAAAGGAAAATATTCCAAGGGAGGAAGACTTGTGTTGATATTTTTTTACATAGTGTGTATGAGTAACATAATGAATATATTTCAATGGAATTAATTTCACATAATTGAAAAAAGATTCTAGTAGGTATAAAATATTTTTTGATGTTCTGGATAAGTGAATATTATAGGTTTCCCAATAAAAATATAGAAAAAGTTGTTGTTTTACAAAAAATATATAGTTTCTTGATCATTAGAGTTACATAGTGAAGACAATTCTATTTTAACCCATGATATATATATATATATGTGAGTTTTTTAGTGATAGTGATTTTCATGAGAAGCCAATGTAAAATATTTTTAGTTTAGATAACTAGGGAAGATGCATGCATGGTGGGTGGCATAGAAGGATGTTTAAAGAATGAAGGTTTTCTTCCGTAAGTAGGTCGCTACTCGAGTCATTTGAATGGTCTAGACATTATAAATAATATATGTTAATAAATCATGAAAGAGTTGTGTGAAGGTATTTTATTGATGAAGAATTCATGAAAACATGAGTCCCATGAAAAACAATATCTTATTAGTTAGGACAAAATTGATTTCTAAATGCATTCACACAGGTATAGGTTTTTCAAAAGAAAGTATCATCTATCTCCATTGACGAAGTTAGTTTCAATAAAAATTCAATTTTTAATGAATTTTCTGAGATTCACAATATAGTGATATTAATGTATAATTTGGGTGTTTTGTGACACACTAAATGATTCATAAATATTTGGAGTTTCATGACTCAGTGATAGTTTCAGTAATTATGAATGTTTTATTAAAAAATGAAGTTGGAAAAAAATTTGAAAAGTTACATGAATGTGAGTAATTGTAGATTTCATAAATTTTATAGTATAGGAAGTATTTAGAAATCCCTATAGAGATTTTAAAAAGAATTAAATATTCCGTAATGTTCTATTATATAGTGAAGGTGATGAAAATATAATTCTGATGTTCAAAACTAGGTAGTGAAAGAGTTGTGAAATGATCAACAACAAACAGTCCATAAAACATCAACTATATAACAAGGTCATGAACTAGCATGTCTTCTAAAGAGCTTCTCCACCTAAAGTAGTGAGAAAATGGAGAGGAAAAGCTAAGTGATCCATTGTGGGTAGTGATTTTCCCTTTAATATTGTATGGGGAGTGAACATAATCATTGTAGTAACCTAAAATAAATTCACTAATGAATGGTTATTATTATATTTTAGAATATATACCCAATTTCCTTTTCCAATTCTTAGATATATCATTGTGTGGGTAAAACAACTAAAATTATAATGTATTTTGTGTATTATATTTTTTTATATTAAACAAGAGGTTAATTTGTCCATGTGTATTAATTGATCACCATTCTTATCCAAATAAGTGTAAGATAAGATAAAATTCTAATCAGAACCTATATTTTAAGGTTGAAACAAGATTACCCCTATTAATAAGTTAGGATAATATCACATGGTATTTTGAGAGTTTTATGGGTATGAGGGAAAAATGAATTTTTTTTAATACATAGATTTACTCCCCTAAAAATCAGTCTCTATTTTCCCTTGTGTAATTTAAAATTGGTATCAAATTGAATGATTACCTTGATAGATTTGTTTTGTTTAGAATTTATATTATCTGTTTTTTGAGTTTAAATATATTATACCCCCTCAAATGTAAAGGATAATGAATCCAAATAATAAGAATTTGAATAAATTAATTGGAAGTCCATATAACTGATCAATATTTTAGGAGTGTGTGATTGTGTTAAATGAGTTGAACAAAATAATTAAAAATAAAATATAAATATGAATTTGTACCTAAATGTTCGTAAAATGGTGGTATATGTCTATTTAAGGAGACTATTATTTCTTGTGATGTTTTAAAAACAAGTGAAAACCCATTATCATGTGATAAAAATTCAGAAACTATTCACACATCATAGGAACTCGATCATGGGATGAAAGAAGTAATAATGGATTTAATAATGAAGAATGAATCTCATGAGATCCCTGCTGAAGCACAAGAATAGTATTGTTAAAATAACTAAAATCGCTCAATAAAAGAATTATTGACTTGGTTCAAAATTCATTAGAGAAAAATGATTACAAAAATGAAATTGAATGAGATTTAATCCAATGATCTTGAGTATAAAAATGGTTCTAAAGAAAAGATCCATGACTCAAAAGTGGATCAAAATATAAGGTCTAAGATGGTTGAATTTGTTTCACATATGGAAGAGATATTGTAGGATAATTAATGTATGAGGCAAGTGAATGTGTCCCAAAATTATTACATTATCATTATAGGTGAAAATATGAAGAGTCAAAGTGACTTATTTGATAAACATTATAATTGAGTAAAAATTGTGACACTGTAAAAATCAAATGTAAGAACATTTTATTTAATAGCATGTATGACATGAATCACCCAGAATAGAAAGAAATATACCATCCAGAGAAATTATGACATATTTAATATTTTTCATAAATATATTTAATATATTTTAATTCACATGATAGTGAGTAATCTTATGTTATACACAAGAATGATGTTGTTCGGTTGTTTGTTTAAGACGTAAGACTGAGTATTACCAAACAACAAAGTATTATTATGATTTTTTGTTTAATATAATATGATAAAACATAGTTTATAAATATATGGTTTTCAATATGATTATTAACAACTTTGGAAAATATATGGTTTAACTCATTTATTAAAATTAAATATAAATGAATATATGAACCAATTTAATATAAAGGGAAAATTTTTATAAATTACTATTTTGATGATAAATTTTTTTTATCCAAATAAATTAAAATAAATATTTTTTTTGAGATATTAATATATTCAATATATTATATATTCAGTAAAATATTTGTTCATTTATCAAATAGTTTTTACAAGAATAATATAATAACAAACCTAATATTATGCATAAAAATAAATATTTATATAAAGGTACCTTTATCGAATTTTAAAGGATAACATATTTTAAATCCATTTTCGGTACTTTTATATAAATTATATGAAAATATAAATTAATTTCTTATATAAAAACATAAACTATTATCTTATGGGGAATGTTTGATATTTTTCTAAGCAGTTACATTTTTTGATTAATAGTGGAAAATATTGATTTAATGTTGAAAACAACTTTTTCATGTAATTAATAAAGAGTGTTAAATTATATTTTAAATTTATTTTAATACATAAATATTTCAGAGATAAAAAATTTAATTTAATTTATTTCATTATATTCAATTTCACATTGAAATTAAATATAATATCACAAAAAACTTTTGTATATTTTTATTTTAATAATCTGCTCTGTCGTCCCATCTGTGGGATTGATTTCAAATTTATCTCACCCACATATATATTATAAATTTGGGAAAATATATTCTATATTTGTAATTATATGATATTATAATTTATAATATTTTAAATTTATTTTTTTAAATAATTTATTAGCAATGTATCTAAAATTTATTAATGCGATTAAGTGAAAAATTAGCTCAATAAGGGACTAAACCATAGTTATATTATAAAAAAAGACCTTGAAAGTTGTCTGAATAAAATTTTATTTCTATATTTCGACCATATATTACCTTTTATCTAGTTTATATTCTTATTTGATCCATATTACATGAACAAATTTTGATGTAATTCCCTTTTAAAAAAATAAAAGAATGTGACTCCCCCTCCTCTATAAAAACACAATCACACCACCCATTGATTCACACATATAAAGTGATTTTTTTCCCTGAAATATTCAAAAATAAAACCCAAAAATTTCAACCCTCCTTCTAAAATCATCTATTTTACAAAAAAAATGGATGTATTTTGGGAATTATCCAAAAGGAGTTGACTGAATAAGATGTTATAATCTTCAATGATAACTTCTGTTTCATTTATCCCTCCAACCCTTAAATTATTTTATAATCATGAACATATAATAAAATCATTATCATAAAAATAATAATATGATTTTATGAATATAATTATACCTACACTTCCAAAAGATACAAGAAATGGGATATGCAATCATCATTCGTGTGTACGACAAACTATTTCCCTGCAAAGTGATTTCGTTCGTACATCCTTATAACTATTTTCATGTTTGGAAATAATGATTTATTTATAATTTATATAAAATATAAATCTAATTTAATATATTTTTATGATTATATAATTCTCATATTACTCATACATTCATACATCCCATTTTTTGGGAATACGATAACATTGTTTTGGAAGTCTGGACTTCAACCTCCATAATGTGATCTGATTCATTCATGCTATACATGAAAAATATTGGAGATTATTTTAAAAACAATATCTAAATTTTTAAAAAAATATTATTATATAATTATTATATAATTATATATATTATTTTCTTTTAATTTTTATGTTACGATAATGAAATAGAAGTAACCTTCATGCATACATACGACCTACGATCCCCTTGAATGGTGCATTTCATTTCCAATCACCAAATTTTATTAATTATTATATATATATGTATTGAATATATATTATATTTTAACCATGTTTTTCAATCTATATATGATGAAATCGTGATCTAATTAATAGCAACAACATGTTAAAAGACAAACATTCTTGAAAAACAAATGAAATTGACACACGAAATAGTGAAAAAAATGAATGATTATTAAAAAGTGGGTAATAAGATATTATATTAAGTTAACATATGTCATTATAAATATAGTTATGGCTATGAAATATTTTTAATTACTTTCTGAAAAAAATTATACATGAATTTAATATACATTCACACAAAAGTAATCCCAACTTAATGTATTCTCATCTAACTTTTAACATATGTGAGATAAATGTCATATTCACCACATACTTATTTTTAATAGTGAATATAATTATTCATTGTAATTTTTTATTTTTATTCACATATACATCATGTTATTTTTTTGTTTTAATATGAATTATCACATCCATGTGGTTTAAACATTAAATTTACCAAGTGGTAAAAGATAACTTTTCGATCAACTTTCCTATTATTATTGTGAACTATCTCTTGAAATAATTTCATCATTGTGATAAATTTTATTATTTTATTTAATATTTATATCATATATCCATATTATTATGTTAATTATTTTTTTTCATAAACCATATAGCATTTTTATGCAGGGTGTTTACTTTGAATGTTATTTGAATAACTGGGAACATTTTAAGAAACCCATATTTTTATTAAATGAAGATATTTTATGATAAGGATCATTTTTTATTAATTAAATATATTGTTTTATATATAATTAAATCATTACGGTATTAATACATGGGTTGGGGACCATTTAAATTAATCCCCTCGATGCATAAATAGCCTCATGAGATTAATCTGTTGGAAAACCATATAAGTTTCTTAACGATATTCTAAACCGTCTTATGAAAGTGCTTGATGATAAATTCACTATGTGCCTAAGAAATATATAGTCCAATATTTAATAATTCCCATTATTTTTAAATCAATTATTATTATAATTAATAAGGAGATTTTTTCTTTAACATTATCTATGTATAAATAATAATCATTTATTTGATTAAATGGAAAGAGCCTTTAGGTATATATCTTTCAATATTTATTAGGAATTATCCAATTTTTTTAGTTTATATGTGTGTTAAGTTATTTACCTATATATATATATATATTATTATTGAATCATTATTTCTTCCATTTTAAAGTTACCCTTACTGAGCATTTGACCTCACCCATCATTTTTGGCTTTCACAGGATAAAAATATAATTTTATAGAATGAGTTTGAAGGATGAAGTTTATTAGATATTGTTTTGTATGATGTTTTATATTTATATTTCCAAATTCTAAATGGGTACCTTTTATGTATTTTGGATTTCCAAATTTACTAATTTGATTGGTCCTTTAGGAAATAATTCTTTTTAATAATGCCAATTTAATAATGTAAGTCATTGGCTCCCAACTTTTAGGGTTGGGGGCATTATAATAAAAGAATATGTCCATAGGGAATGGTCTCAAATCTATTATTATACCAAACTAAACACAATTATAAGAGATGATAAAATAATTCTAATAATAAATATCATGTATAAAGAATAAGACTAACCATTTAGAGATATATGGGGAGATCAATGAGCTCATGGTAAGGATAAAAATATTAATTGAAAAAAATATGATCCCTCTCACGGGAGAATCAACTAGTGGTGTATATAAATGAAAAAATATCTAGTAAGTAATTAATATATATAATCCTACAAAATCTAAAAGAGACCAATATCGAGGAAATGTTTCCACTGAGTGATTCTGTTATGGAATCATGATCCATACATTGAATGTATTCCTATAATCTAAAGGGATCAATATAAATCAAAAAATTGTTTCAACAACATTTTAAAAGAGGGATGACAATACAAGTATGGATTTTCTGGCAGATAAATTAATTTTCTAAATTGGATAAACTAAATACAAATTTTACAAAAACAAGTTAACTAAAAGTGTCTCATGTAAATAATTAATTCCGATGACTAATGGGGATAATTATTTCCATGAATGAATGTCTATAAAGATATAGATTATATTTACCACATCATAGGAAAATAATTTAATTTAAAATAGGTTCTATATTTTATTGACTCAAATATTCCAAAATTTATTTTTAGAAATTATTTAAAAAAACTAAGAGACTAGGATATTAGATTGTCTGTGATTCGGAGGCCCGATTTTCCCTGAATGATTGGATAAATATGTGAAATTTTTTCATAGAATGCTCACATGAAATTATTATATAGTGAATTAAATTTAAGCGGTTTCCTAGATCAAAAATCTAAGGGAAACATTGATCTTAGAAAAGTGGCTTTACCCTATGCATGACCTAAGCTTGGTCCGTACGAGCCATCTATAGAAAAATACACCATGGGTGTTATGCTAAACAAAATTATTATATAGAATTTTTTATTTTAAAATAATAATACAAAATAAAACGTAACTCATATTGGATATTAGAGACCACCATTGAGTTCATAAGAGGGATTTCCCTTTGGCGAGGCCTAAGATCGACTGATGCAGGATGGCTGTGAAAGATAGTTTTTGGGCATATATATTATTAAAATATTTTAATAAAAATATTTTATTCTAGATTCCATGATGTGTTTTCATTTAATACCCATTTTTAAAAGTATTTAGGGTTATAACATAACCCAAGAATTTCTCTAAGGCATAGAGATGGATATCTCCAGGTTAACGGTGGTAGATCGTGGATCTCTGATTAGTGAAGAATTTTAGATTTGAAGGATCTTCACCCATGACAACCACACAATGACCGTTCTTTGAAAGTGATCAAACAGAATAGATGTAGAGAGTTTTTTATTTGATTTATCTTCCCCATTCATGAATTCCATGAGGAACTAAAATGAATCGATAAACAGATTAGTTCACATATCAATCGTTGTGATGGGATGTGATTTCCCTTTGCGGGGTTTTGATGGGAAATTAATCTTGTGATTATTTGTAGGATTTTTATTTTAATTCTAAATGAAATTTTCCAAGATCGATATGAACAACAATCAAGTTCTTTTACACTCTGTTAAATTATGATTTTTTCACCCATGTTCTTCATTGGTAGCGGGAATTCTTCAGTTGGACCACAACTCGACATGTTTTGATCGATAGATCATTGAAAATTTGATCCTTGTCACAATAATCTTACATTGCACATCTGGGATCAGAAAGGCATGATGGAGGTGCGACGATGATGAAGATAGACTAATAGAAGTAGTTGAGGCGATATACTAATTTGTGTTACTTTTCATCAGGATGAATCATGATGTCGGTCCAAGCTATGGCTGTGAAGAAAATGACCTAATGATCACAAATGTGATTCCCTTTTTACAAATGACACATCCGGGGAGAACCGGTGGCCCCTCAGTGCTGATGGTGGAATGCAACGGTGGCAGTAGCATGTGGGAGGTGGCGCACACCGATGATGCTCTATGGAAGTGGAAGCCATGTGAACCATGTCCCGGCCATGGTTGGATAATCCTGCAATGGTGGGGTACATGAGATCAAGTGGCGTCGACTAGACCTCACAGACGGCATGGTCTGACTACATGGAGTCGCGATGCCAGGGGTGGCGGCAAGGACCAGGGTAGCGGCAGCTAACCACATTGAATGCTACAGTGACACAGTGTAGTGGTGATATGTGGGGATCCACATGGTCAGGGGGTACCTTGTGGACTAGGGAGGCACGACAAGGGTGGTCCATGTCCAATGGAGAAAACCAGCCTGCATGCCGTGGGTCATACCAGGTTGGTCTGGCCGATCTAGTGGACGAGTGGGATAGACCCAGGGGCCTAGGGGTCATGGTTTGTTCGAGCCAGACAGGGCTAGGTTAAGTCATTCCATGAGTCAGGTTAGGTCTTGCATTTCGGATCGGACCCATGCTATACCTAGAACATGCCTTTTCAGTAAAATGTCCAAATCATTCAAATGGATCGTCCGATTGATGAGCCATCATGGAATTGTGACCCTTGTGAACAACAGCCTTTTTGAGATGGTTTTTTTGGTTTTAGTTGGATTAGAAGAGGTTGAGATCACACCATTGTACTTTACATACAATTATTTGATATAGGAACATGTTCTCCTCATAGAGGATGACCCATATTCTGACGTGTGTTGTCTCAACTCGTATTCAATAGTTGACTCAGTGGGTTGGAGCATGTGCCACACCGAGTGGCCCAATCATTCCTTACAACTCTTTTTGGTACCATAGATTCAATTTTTGGAAAGTTTTGGACAATATTTACAAAGGTACCTATCCCTATCATGGATGATGTTTCCAATTGGGATTGGTGTCCCTCCTATGAGCCATGGGCGTTGACCACATATCGGTGTATCAGAACGAGTCTCCTTTCATTCTACATGACTAGACCTGATGAGTGTTCTTAGAGAATTTTTTCAATGGTTGATGTTTAGATATGAATCAGTGACTATGTGACGTGGGGGATACATGACTTATCAAAAATCTATTTATTACCAACATTCAATTTGTTAATGATACTCTGTGTGTTACTGACACTCTCTGTGTTATCGAAAGTCTGTGTCTTAGCGAGACTGGATGTCTCAGGGAAACAACTTATCTTGTCAAGATCCTAGTGTTCTTTCGTGCACCTCTGGTATACATGTTATACATGCTTCAATTAGATATCTTGAGGAGAGATATCTTAGGATATGAGCCCGCTATGAGTGGAACTGTGTAGCTGGTGGTGGATTAGGCATTGAGGCTTCCAATATTTTACGGGTATACCTGAATGTTATTGTTATATGTGATATTGAAATATACCTATGTTGATATGACTATATCTTCTTAATGGTGTTTTCCATTTGTGGTAATTTTTATGGTATATTCTTCAGTGTGTTTATTCTATGGTATTCTTGTACGGTTTGGGGATGCCCTATTGAGTATTGTTTTACTCACCCATGCATTGACTTTTACCGTACATGTCACATCTAGTACAGCTGATCGATGCGTTGACAGAGTTATAGGAATACCAGTATAAGTCGGATCTTGGTGAGTTCAGACAGATGAGGTGTGCTCCAATGTCTTTATATAGTTATCCTACACCAACCCATCATCTAGGGTTTTATGTGTATGATTTTAAGGAACGTGTGCATTAACTTTTATAGACTCTTTCTATTAGTGGGAATTTATTCTGGCCATGATTACCTTATAGTATATCTAATATCATACTCGGTGGATGGAATCATAGTGTATTTATACTTTTTTTAAATAGTGTTTTTACATATTTTTCATTATAGGATTGTATTTATGTGTTTGTGAGTGCATGGGTGTGTCTATGTACATAGGAAAATTCCTCCAATTTGTGGGAAATTCCTACATCATGTTAGTTTCCATCCCCTAGACTATCATAGGCGGGCATGGGGAAGTCATGGCACATGCCCCTATGGGACGGTTCATCATAATTATGCACAAATAACAGTTTAATAATGACATACCTCCAAATAATAAGTAAATAAAATATAGAGGAAAAAAGAAAGAAACAATCTATCTCTAAAAAAGATAGATGAGAATGAATAGAAGGGTACACAAGAGAAGAAAAAACCTAAGTTGTATCTATTATCTTTCAAAGGGAAAATATATAAGATATTAATGAATGGTTTTAAAAAATACATGACCATTCAAGAGCTCCCATTAATAGAGAATATTGTGATTTAAATAGAAGAACCAAATCAGTAGTGTAATAGTTGGGTTCTTGTAGGGACATGAAGATGATTTTAATAAAAACTTAAAGGACTCCAAAAGATTCATATTTGAAGGATTCATCCTAATACAAAACATTTTCATGAAATCTGATAGATAAGTAAATTGTAATCAATGCTAAAGGAAGATAGAAAGTGGACGTATCTAATCAATAACTTGTGAGGACATTCTAGTTATCACGAGAACTCATGGAATAATAGTTTATGAAATATGATACAATGAAATTTAATTTCAAAATCCATGATAAGGAAAATCCAATGAAAACCTCTAAAATGATTTTTTGTAAGATGAATCACTCATAAGAGATCCCCTTTCAAATATATAAGTCTGATTACTATGATTATTGGTAAGGAATATAATGTATTTTATGAGTTATTGTATTTCCTTTCTAAAAATATAAAAAAGGGGAAAGGAAACTGTGATACTGTTAATTTTTTTTTGTAGATGAACCGCATTATATACCTAGAAAAATTGAAACAAACCCTCTACCTATGTCTTGAAATTATATTAAATAATTTTCTAATATATTAGGCATTATCAAGGATACGATCCATGGTGAATTTTCATTAGAAGTTACTTTGTGATGTTATAACATGATCCAAAATTCCTATTAATTTGAACTATTGTTAGAGGAATTTTTTCATATGGAATTAGAGTAAAGTAGAAAAAAAATAATCCTAGAAATAATAAAATGTCAGACTTATTGTAATTATAGTTTGAATGATTATATTTCAATTGATTTCATGTGGTATATAGATACTTGAGGTATTGATGTCTAGAGAACATGATATTTCTTACCTTGAATATAAATTATAGAATAATGGTGATGCAATAGAAAAATCTATAAAATAATTTTTTATACCATAAATTCGACATAAACTGACATTTGGCATGATAGAAGGGACTTTTACAGATGGATAAATCTAAATTTAAATTTTAGTTCAATATTATGACATCAATATATTAAATTAAGAGAGATACATTAAATGAAAATTTGGAAGACGGTTTCCCAAACAATAATATAAATAAACCATGATGATGATATTAGAAACAAGTTACTATGTATAATTCTGGAAGTGGTCTTCAAATACGATCAAAAGAACCACAATTTTAAGATTTGGAATTCAGAAATATTCAAAAAAAGATAAACATCCATCATGGTTGTATCTAGGATAATCATTATCAATTTCAATAGTTTGTAATATCTTGGTCTATAGATGAGGATGAAATCATGAAAATTTCCTCAAAAGAAGATAAATTTTGATGGGCAGTTGAGGTGTATAGATGGGAGTGTAATAAACAATGATTATATTTTTAACATTATATACTTCTTCAAATACTAATTCTTGAATCTGTAGGTTAAGAATATTTTTTATGTCTTTTTCTGTGATTATTCCAACCACAATAAATCATTATGAATGAAGATTCAATAAAAAAGGCTTTTAACTAGATAGATCTGTCAAACCTATAGTCACATATAGTGAGATGATGCTGGAGAAGATGATAACTTCTAACTCCAAATAGTATTCTTTATAGGTGGATGGGTTTCATATTAAAGGGAGAGAATTTTATCACATTTCCACTGGAAAGTATAAATATCCATATAGACATAATTAATAATGGAGATATATTTCAATGAAATAATAAAAAGTATAAATGACTTTTATTGATATAACCTTATGTGGCCTTATATAAAAAATATAGGGATAAATGATTAAAATTATAAAAGAGAAACTCTTTTTTATTAAGTTATAGGTATATATGTATTTTTTTTAAACAAATATGGTAATTAGTATACATTGGATTTGATGTCAAATAGTGAGAAGAACATACAATGAATCCATGTTCAATTTCTATCTAAGTAAAAAAGAAAATTATGAATATGTATGTGTGTTTCTGTGTGTTCCAACCCTACCCTTCTTAGGAGAAGCTGGAAGTGGTGGCTGTAAATAGAGAGATTATAAAGATGATCATTCAATGAAGATAAAAAATGAATTATATTTTTGATGAATAATGTTTTCTATATTGTTAATGAGAGTGATCTTCTCATGTGTCCTACATTGGGCCTCAGTATATAATGATCTCTAACAAAAGTCATTATTTTGTATTAAAATTCATGTATTATTTTTATTAACTATGATTTATCATTTGTAATTTAGATAGAGGAAAATTATTCATAAAAAATGTATCCTAAAAATATAATTTGGGGGGGTACTTGTATATATTATTCATATTTGGGGTTTTGATGTATTTTTTATTTATCCATTATTAACATCTATCATTGTAAACCATGGTATATTGGTCATTTTCATGCAATGATTCTATTAACATTTTGTGATGTGCATGTGAGATTTTTTGTTCACCATGTCAATAATTTCCTAAAATATTAGTGATCCTAATAAAGGAAATATTGATGATTTCCTGAATCCATGTGTGTCACAATAATATGGATCATAATCATATTGAGTTATGTGTTTATGTTATTCACAAATGTGAATCACCCAGAAAAGGATGCATCATGGAATGTTCAGGCCGATGTTCTAATACATTGAATATGTTGATATACTCATGTAGAGATTGGTTCGAATAATTTATTTTAATGTACGATGGTTTCATAGGAAAATGGAGTACCTAAAGAAGACTCCCATAGATCATAAGTCACATTAACAAGGTGTTTTAAGGAGGACTAAAACATATTTCATAAGAAAGGGTTTTACGAAAGTGAAAAATGTTTCACTAACGGTATCAATTATTTTTAAAAGTTATTAGTACGCGATTATTTGAATTTACCACATTGACATAAAGAAAAGGTGGGTGATTAAAAAATCCATTTCATGAATGATGAAGTGGTATGAGTCAATAAAGGTTGTGCAAACCTATGAAAAACATATGGTAGTATCATGATGATTTTGAGTTGTGCACTAAATTTAATATCAAATAATTGATGTTTAGAAACCCTTGTAAGTTACATGCTTATTGGGTGGAATGGAGGAATATGTCATAAATTGTCATTCATGAATATAAATATGCCACTACCCCATTATTTGATGGAGATAAAAATATTGAATAAAAAAATATTGGAATCATGGAATAGTTTTGTAAAGGTATATCTTATGAAAATCACTCATTCAAACAAGAGTTTCATGTCCAAATGTATTCTTTCAGTTAAACCTATAGATTTTCATTAATGTATTAATAAAATAATTGGTTTGGATATGAAAATATCTTATATCAATGGAAGCAATGTGTGTTCTTGAAAATATTCCATGTTCTCTAAAACAAGGTATTTTCATCACTCATTGAAATTAGTTTAAAATATGGAGATTATAATTAAAGTGGAAGAGTGCATTAAAAAGTTAAGGGTTTCAAAAAAGTGATTACTATGAATTTACATCAATAGAACAATGTAAAATGTGTGTATATATCATTTTCTACCTTAAAAAAGTATGTTGATATTTCATTATGATGTGTTCAACAGAAAAATTGAAGCAGGTATATGGTGATGTTCACAAAAAAGTGGTGAAAGAGTAGTGTTAAGATTATCAGGAACTACCAAATAAGACATCTACCAGATAGTAAATTCATGCATTATAATATTTTAAAAAGTAATTTTCCTCCTTCTGTATTGATAAAATTTAAATGACAATGTGAGTGATCATTCAATGGTAGTGATTTGACCCTAAATCATGTAATGGGAGTGACCGCCAAATTAATAAACATATGGCCTAAATCTCCTAGTGAATCTTTTAATGATTTTTTTATCATAATAATGATGTTGGAGTGTGAAAAATTAGCATATCCTAGTGTGAGTGAACCAGGTAAAGTAGTGTTTCATGTGTTCACGATTTACATGTAACACCCCAAGCTTCCACGGTACGCTTCACTTTTAATAATACAATAGCGTGTTTTGTACGCAACTTCGAGTTCTAACACACACCACAACCAATCAAACTAACCATTATGAATAGTTAGTCCTACTTTTTGAAATTTTATAAATTTTATAATTCAAAATAGACTTCATTTTTGGATTCTTAATATCTAAATTACCTTAGGGATAATTTTTGGTACTTTTCGGAGAACTTTCATATTTTGATGAAAAGTGAAAATTACTAAATTTTAATTAAAAACAACATTTTCAATAGAAAACATTAATAGTGGTTAATTATGATTATGAGTGTTTTAGTGTATAATTACATTATATTTTTACCATTTAATCCAATATTGGTCATTGGACATAATTTTACATTTAAACTGGACATAAGCAAGTGCCAATCTTTTGATAGTTATTATCTCATAAAAATACCCTTTTTATTTTAACAAGAGTAATTAATTTTAAATTAATTTATTCCACTTCTGTGTTATTCCATATTTAGAATCAGGAGGTATAAATTGTGTAAATAGTTAAATTTTATTTTTATACATTTGGAATAATTACTTCGATAAACATTACATTCACCACGGTTAAAGGGTAAATCCGGTAAATAAGGGTAAACAAATAATATTATAATAATATTAATTTACCCTAAAATGGATTCTAACCATATTGGTTGATACATTCCCGACCATGGGCATCTTTTGGTCGATTTTGGGACCCCATGGAGCCACTTGTAGGTGATAAGTATGCTTTATATTAATTAACTTTATCAAAATAAACAAATGACATAAGCATGTATCTTTTAGAACAACAATTTTTACATAGGGTTATATATGATTATATTTTCTTCTATAAGTATTAATTATATATCTAAAAATATTTCCCACATAATGGTATTTTATTTATAATTTTTATACATTGAATAATTTAATATATTTATGACACAATAATGATGAATTATTTTCCTTATTAATGAAAGAATCAAATAAATTGTATTATAAATGTTAAAATAAATATAATTTAAATTTTTTATGACATACAATAATTTTATTGGTTAATATGACATGTTCGTATTTCTTAAATTTATTTGGTTCGAAATAATATAGTTGTTAAGACTTTATGAAAAATAAATTATTGAATAGTGTCAAAATTGACATAAATGAGTTTTTAAATAAAATAAAATATTATTAATTGATATTCTATTCCTAAAAATCTAAGGTTTGAAAAAAAGACTTATATAATTATATTTGTTTTACTAATGGACCACTTGGGGTCTGATTGAATTTTATAGTAAGTTAATTGACTATATAATATAAAAATACAATGAGACAAGGTAAATGTCAAACTATTTAAGTAAGAGTTAAATAAAAAGATAAAGATAATATAGTGACCCAAACCTATCTAAAACCTATTGGATGCATGTTTTTAGACCTATCACCACCTTAAAATTTAAATAATCCTCTTTGGAGCCATTATAAACTGAATATGAATTTATTATAAAATAATATTTCTAGCTTTTCCTAAGGTGCATGTCACCCCTATTATAAATGGAAACTTCCCCTTCCTTATAATTCACACCATAAATGACTTTTGGATTGGCCAAACCTGGCTCAAATATTTTCTCAACTTCGCTCACTTAACCGTAGCGGCGTTAGTTTTATCAGAAAGCCATCCTATGGATCTATTTTGTTCAAATCAAAAGGAAGAACCCGAAGAATAGGTACTGTTTTCACCGCTTTCCTTCAAGTTCCATTCTTCTTCCACTTCTTCCTTCTTTGATATTTACATTCTAAAATAATAACTGTAGTATCTTCTTTATACCGTGATGTTAATATAATTATGGTACAACCATATTCAGTATTCTATCCGAACTTTAAATGACATGTCACTATATGTGCGTACGTATGGCTCATCGTCTCCACGTCGTGGTGTAATTGTTATTCAAATAATTATTATTTGGATGGCCATGATAATGATGTGTAATTGAAGTAAATAATAAATATAACATTATAATTATTCATTATATATGATATTACATCCAATTATATATTATTTGAATATCAAAAGAATGATACTTTTGCTCGTGCGTACGTACGGATTACCATCTCCACAACGCGATGAGATTCATTTCCAAGTCCACCATTCATCAATGATTATAAAAATATATTATTAATAATTATGTAATATATGAAATAATAATGATACTGGAGATATATATATATATATATATATATGTATTTATTTACTTACATATATCTTATTCACTTAGTTCCGTTCAATACGGTATGAAAACGGAAACAGAGTTTATGCGTATGTATGGACTACCGTTTCCATAAACGGTCTTTTCAATTTCATATATATTTCTGTTATAAATATTAATATTCTCAATTTATATGATATATATATATATATCATGTTTTATATTCTTAAATTATTAAACCATTCTCTAAGTGATACAATCAAGATTAACAAGTTAAAACGCGTATGATAAAGAAAGCGATTATTACCCATAATGTTAATTTAACATGGAAATTATTATTAAATGTGTAGTATAAAGGAATAAATGAATATTGTATGATATCTTATATATTAATATGGTTCTCTTATAATTTAATAACATACTACGGTCTTCATAGAGAAGGTTAAACGTACCCTGGACTAAAGGAAAGTTCAAGGTAATGGGTTTTCATCTCACTCCGTATTCCCATGTGATTCATGCCATATTGCCACTATTACCTTTTTTGTGTTGTATATTGTTTCTGACGCTTTCACTGGGGCACGCGTATCCGTCCGTCTGCGGAGGAGGACGCGCGGCACTTGTGGCCCCGTATTCCTTCTTTCCAAAGGCGGGCGGCATTCGCTCCTTATTCAGGGGCGTCTGCTCCTTGATCGAAACGGGATAATGGGATGTCGGTTCTTCCCTCTAGGGATTCCTCCTCAGAACTCGTCACCTAGTCCGGGTCTCCCTCATAGATTTAATACGTAGTTCGTGAAACTCTTCCCAGTGCCATATTTCCATGGACGCCGGTTAATTACACTGCTTCTGTCGGGACATTCCAAAGGGTCCAATCAGTGCAGCAACCTTCAGTCAGGTGAGTAGTCACGTTGAGGCATCAGCAGTGTGTCTGGAGGCTGGGGAACCTGGCATGTATGTCTGTTACCCCTGGTCATGGGGCTTCTCGAGAGCGTGGAAGCCCGAGGCATACCACATAGAGCGCGGGGAAGTATATGCCATAGACACATATCTGAGGTTTTCCTCAGCTTCCTGTGTTTAACACAGGGTACATCGCGAGTTTAACATCTAGCGGAGACGGATCAGACCGATCAGAGCATTAGCTGGAATAGATGGGATTTAGGGGTTTCCCTTGAAGGGGTGCCGATACCGGGACAAGCCCAAGGGCGGCTGTGATGAGGAGCGTATCGACATGGTCTCACCGAGATATGATGGTCCGGTTGAGAATCAGGATGGGTGATAGATGGATGAATGGAGTGGAGGGAGAATGAAATGGGACCATCGCAAGGGCGACAGTGAAGTTGGACTTGATCCTTGAAGAGGCTTCCTACGTATCCCCGTGGCAGGGAATCAAAGTCCGCATAGTTCAGGATGGTGCTAGTGAACTGATGTAAAGGTTGAACTTGGTCCGATGGGTGTTGTCTACGAACCGACGTGAAGGTGGACCATGGTCTGATGTGTGTTGTCAGAAAACCGACGTGACGGTGGGCCTTGGTCCGATGCATGCTGTCAGCGAACCGACGTGAAGGTGGACCTTGGTCTGATGGGCGATGGGGTTGAACCTCGGGGAGGCTTCCTACGTACCATGTCTTGACATGGATCAAAGACCTCGTAGTTCAAAGGGTTTCATCAGTGAACCGACGTGAAAGTAAACCCGGGGGTCCACTAGTGATGGGTGTCAACAAACCGAGGTAGATGAGGGACCTTGGTCCGATACGATATGGCCTTGAACCTCTGGGAGGATTCATACGTACCGTGCCTTGACATGGATCAAAGTCCTCGTAGTTCAAAGGGTTGGTGGAATATAGTTTAATGTCATGTGGGATGAGGGTGAACCGACGTGAATGAGTTCGGAACGAACGGATGGTGGGTTTGAACCTCGTAGAGGCTTCATACATACCACGCCTTGACATGGATCAAAGTCCTCGTAGTTTGGGTTCGCCACAACGGCTTGTCGTCGGACTGGAATTGCAGTTTAATGTCGTGCTGGATGCAGGTAGAACCCGACGTGAATTGGGTGACGCATGGGCTTGAACCTCGTGGAGGCTTCCTACGTACCATGCCTTGACATGGATAAAAGACCTCGTAGTTCAAATGGGTGTGCAGTTTAATGTCATGCGGGACAAGGGCATATAGTTTAATGTCATGCTGGACAAGGGCGTGCAGTTTAACGTCATGCAGGATGGGACGTGCAGTTTAACGTCATGCTGTACGAGGGCAAAACTCGACGTGAACGAACGACCGATTAATGTGCCTTGAACCTCATGGAGGCTTCCTACGTACCATGCCTTGACATGGATCAAAGTCCCCTTAGTTCACTAAGGGTTGGGGTCAGGGTCAGTGCTCACTCTAAGCCCACGTGAGTCATGCTCGGTGTGAGAAACAAGAGGTTATAGGTACCTGACGATCACGGCACGAAGGATGCGTCCGTGAGAAGCGAAGAAGGGCTTATGCATTAGGCGGCCCATGGTGATGGGACTTACTCCAGGATGGAGGCCCGAGGTGCGGCAAAGCGCAACGAAAGAGGGACTCGGGACCAACGATGGGAGGTGCCTCGTTCCCAATCCTTCCATCCACTAACCTTGGTAGTGGGGAAGTACGAAGATGCAGGGGTGCAGCCATCCATTGGAGAACTAGGGTCGTCCTTCTCCTATGAACATACGCCACTCCAATAAGGAGGATATCATCCCTTGTGGATGGGTTATTCCACTCCCGTGGAGACAAGTGGCGTAAAAAATGTTCGAGCTGGGGGGACCCTGCGTGCGAAGCACGAGGTCGGGTCACAATTTAACGTCATGTGTTGAGGACGTGATGCTTGGAAGTTTAATGTCCTGTAGCTCAGACGAGGTGGATTCACTCCGCACCCCTAGGACTTACATAACTGGTACCCTCTGTTCCTTGGGGAAGGGAAGGTACCATTAAGGCCGTGGTCAAGGGGGGTGTGGAACAAACCATCGAGGGGTCCACGTTAGCGTGGCTATACGAAGAAGCAATAGTAGTTAGCATGCCTATGCGAAGAAGAATTAGGCGAAGCAACACTACGAGTGGTATTGTCCATGTTACTTTGAAATCACACCGTGAAAACCTAGAGGGCCGCATGGGATGAGGAATTGCTAAGAAAAGGAGTGTGATTCGCGAAGTGGAGTGCCTTGGCCTTAGCATGGGGCATAGGTGTTAGTGGAAGGTGCTTCGCGATGTGGAACAGTGTTCGCGGAGCACTACCTCATGAAGAAGGGGTGCCTCACGAAGCAGGGTCCTGCGAAGTAGTGTGCTTCGCAATGTGTAGCGATCCTGCCTTAGCATAGGGATCACTAGTACAGGTTGGGTGTTTCTCGAAGCATAAACACTCCGCGGCTGCCCAGGTTCCCTTGGGAATCCCCTTCTTTCGCGAATTCCCTTGAGCTTCGTGAAGGGAATCCCTCTCGGAAGAGGGGATCAAAACGAGACAAAGAAAAGGCCTCTCGTGAAGTAGAAGTACCTCGCGGAGCTCATGATTCCCGGGGCAAAGAGTGCTTCGCGATTCGAGAGAGGAGAAGCCGAAAGGTCGGATCGTCCGTCCCCGGGACACAGGGGGAGTCCAATATTTATAGGCAAGGGGCGCCACGAAGCATAACTCACGTGCCGCCTCGGGTGCTTCGCGGCATGATTGCGAACATCAAATGCGTTCGTGGAGAATTACCGCCTCGGGTGCTTCGCGACGCGCTCTTGAACGTCAAATGCGTTCGCGGAGAGTTACCGCCTCTGGAGATTCGCGGCGCGCTCGCGAACGTCAAATGCGTTCGCGGAGAGTTACCACCTCTCGAGCTTCGTGGTGCTCTCGTGAACGTCAAATGCGTTCGTGGAGAGTTACCGCCTCTGGAGCTTTGTGGGGCCGCGATGCTCGGGGTGTTTTGGTGTCGGTGCTTCACGACTGTGCTTCGCGGCGGTGCTTCGTGAGACAGTGTGCCAGCCTTCTTTTTCGTCCCTCCCTTTCGCGCAATATTTTGGCGCCAAAAAATGCCCCCCCTCAGACTTGGAGCTGTGGAGGGCGAAGGGTCGAAGCCTGAGGGAAAATCTCCAAAATTGTCGGCGATTCGCGATGTGGCTTCGTGACTGGGGGCCCGCGGTGCTGCCCGGGGCAACAAATCCGAACCCGTCGCGATGCTCCGATTGGGTGAGGCATGCCGCGATGCTCCGGGGTTGCCGTCTATAAATAGGGGGGTCGACCTCCTTTGTCTTCACGTGACTTTCTTGTCTTTTTGTGAGCTCGACTTTGTGAAGCTCCGTGTACTCCGCGACAGCCCTCCGCGAATCGAGCTTCGCGGAGAACCGCGGGTCTCCGACTCCGCGTCCGCGCCAAGCGAACTTTTTCTTATCGGCCTGGGCCAGACTTCGCGGCTTGGTCTCACGACCGACCTTCACGATCGGGCTTCGCGATCCAGCTTCGTGATCCATCTTCATGATCCGTTCTGAAAAAATTATTTTCTGAGGGCCGGAATCGAAATGGCCCATCAAGAGGCTGTATTGGGGGTGCTTGCAGATGCTGCCCGTCGGGATGAGATGGCCAAAAGTCCGGGCCTTGGGGAGATGGTGCGAAGCCATTCGGACCACGCTTCTTTGACAGATCTGCTATCAGAGGGTCAAATGGATTATCTTCAGTGGAAGAAGCTGCCATTGTACGGCTTCAGGTTGAGGGATGACGTCTTCATCCCCGAGGCGAGTAGGGACGAACCAGCCTGCTAGTTCAGGAGCACACCATGCCAGCACCAATGGTTCAGGGCGGCCGATGGTCATGCATAGGAGAACTTCACACCTGTCACCGCTGACTGTCTCTACAACCATGTGAACGATATTTATGGAAGGCCACTGCAACCGGAGACGTCCCCTCCTCTCTACCGTACCATGCTGAAGGCGGCTTTGCAGGATTCGAAGAAGGGATGGTCTGATGAGTGGGACCTGCGCCAGGGTGGCAACATCACTGATGAGTGGGCCTGGGCCTACTGGGTAGGCGCCTCATGCGCGGAGTTTGGGGACGAGCTGAGGAGAGTGGGGTTGTATGAGGCGGCATGGGCCTCCCAATTCCACATTTACCAACTCAAGCAACTGAGGCCGGAATTTCTGAGTAGATGGTTATCTAGGACCAATACCTTTCACCTGCATCACGGGGAGGTGGGCATCAGCATGTGGGATGTCCACCAGATTTCTGGGGTTCCGATCTTGGGGGCCATGTATGATGAGTTCTTCCCCGTCATCAGCACGTGGGAGGATAAAGAGAAAATGTCACGACTAGTGTCAGTGTTGATGGCACTCGTCCCGGGAGAGGACAAGGAGGCAGTGAAGGATGTCCACTTTAGGAGATGGTTGAAATGATTCCTGAATTTCCCAGAGAATCGAGAGTTCCCCCCGAGGCCTTGAACTTGTCCGAGGGTGGCCCAACGGGGCAAGGAGCACTCGTATTGGCGGGTCTTTGAGGAAAGCCAATGGAAGACTTGGGGTTTCAGTGTCAGCACTGAACAACAGCTGATAGTCATGCTAGCGGCATTCATCGCAGCTCTCATCTATGGTTGGATCCTACCAGTGAGAGATACAAGCATGGGGGTGCGACCCAGCTCGTTTATTATGGCGTCCATGTTGGCCATGGGGCAGCGGATCAATCTGGGGATTCCAATGCTCTCCAAACTGTACAGAATGATACGACACATTAGCGAGGTCAAGAAGCCTCCAAGGATATGCGGGCCCTTCCACCTCCTGTATAGGTGTATCGCAGCGCACATCAGGGGGATTTATGAGTATCCAAACCCCATTTCTCCACCGGGATCGAACTTCCGCCCCTCCATCATGAACACGGTCAGGAGATTCCCATTCAAACTAGTCATGCCGATAGTACTGAATAGGGTGTGGAGGGAGGATGAGTTTAATTTCCATCCCTTCCCATTGCCGATGGGGATAATTACTGATGACAGGTGGGGAATGGAAGAACATCGGGCTTACCTCCTGGCCTTTTGAGATGGAGTTTTGGTGGCACAGATAGATCGTGAGCCGCTCTGCGAACCGTACACCCTGCATCGGTTTGTGAGGCAGTTCTGGTGCCTCCAGCGGCTGACCCCGTAGGTCTACTGGGAGGTGCGTCACGAGGATAACGCGTGTGTGATGAGGTAGTTGTGGCTCATGTTCACACGGAATGATGGGAAGCTGCGGATTGCATTGCCTCCATTGACCGCCACTTATGGATTGGGGAGGGAGTATTGCATCAGTTCAGAGGTTTCTTACCTTGGGGAGATGCTGAAGTAACCAACTATCCGGGTCAGTGACGGTGGGCCTCCCCTATCCCGAGATCGGGGTCGGACGGCAGCTAGGGCCACTCGTGGTAGCAGGGTTGCCATGGCGGCGAGACCCGCACCGGCCGAGGGTATATCAGCAGCGGTGGATCCGGTGATTCCGGAAGAGCAGGGCCATCCGGAGGGGCAGCCACCAAGGGGATTTCTTAGGATATCCACTCAGGCTCTGGGGAAACGGCTGCGTCATATCGACATGGAAGAGGGTGTTGTCTTCCCGGAAGCCTGGGACATTTGGGATGTCAACCGGAAATTCCTCAGCCCACCCGAGATATGGGCACACTTGAATTTCCTCGGGATGAATTGTCGGGCATAGGCCCAGTTAGGGATAGATTCATAGCATCTCCGGTGGAGGGAGAATAGTACCTAGACGAGCTGGAGGATTACGTCCACTCCAGTGGTGTCCCTCACCCAATGACAGACCGGGTGAGGGTACTGTTGAATCATACGGTCCCCCCACAGTTATCGGCTACCGATCTGAGGGAGCGCTTCCCCCTATCGGAAGAATCAGAGGACTCCTCTCGGGAGGATGAGGCTGGAGGAGGGAGCCCGTTGGAGGAGGGAGAGGTTGGAGATCAGGGCTCAGATTCCGACGATTTCGCGGAGGCTCTCAAGGTAGCATTACGAACTTCTTTCCTTTTGATCTGTTCTTGGGTCACTATGGACTTCTCACCGATGTTTGAGCCCTGCAGGAGGAACTTGTTCGCAGGCCTCATTCTCTCTATTTGGCGGGTGATGATGCAGGACCTTTAGAACCTGCGCCTATGGCTGCGTCCAGTTCTGCGTCTGGTGGGACCAAAGCACCCGAGGTGGCTCCTCCGGAATCTCCAGACCTTCCAAAAGTATACGGAGGGCCTCGTCTCGGGGTCCCGTCAGTACCGGCTCAAGAGCAGCGCCAGGAGGTCGATCTCCGTAAGTCTCCTCTACCGGTCTCCTCATTGTCACATGTAGACCATGCCAACTAACGTTTACATCCCTCTCTGTCGTGCATTTCTTCGACTGGCGTGGGCTGCTGCGGAAAGACTGGTCGGGATGTTTGGTGGCGTCCCTCCTAGGGGCATGCCGGTGATGGTGGCGATAGTCCCCCCATCTCCTCAAGCTGCAACACACATCATCACTGGTGGAACCACCAGAAGGTCCGCAACCGAAGTCATTGAGGTGGACTTTGAGGAAGAGGATCAACCGGTCGGTCCCATTCTTGTCACGCCTGCTTCGGCGCCAGGTGTCGTACTGGATTCAACACCGGATATTGATCCTGCCGAGGATTTCCATAGGGTGTATCCTGCGTACGAGCCTTCCAATCACGCTGACTGGGACGAAACGGCCTTCGACGAGGAAGATAGAAGCATAGTCAACTGTCGGTCGTGGAAGTCGATCGCGCGCTTCATCAAGGACACCCCCCAAGCGCAATGGCTGGACGAAATGGATAGACTCCGCTTGCGGTTGCACGAACTATACGCTGGGGGAGTAGATACCCAACGTCCTCACGCACTCATCCGAGATCTTATGGCTGAGAAGATCCGGGAGCATGATCGTGGGATCAGCGTGGGCTGGCAGCGGAGGAAGGAGACCAACATCAAGAAGCTCCAGGAGGCTGAAGGCGAGATTCAACAGATGCATACCCAGGAAGATGAGCTTTCAGCCTCTCTCAATGAACAATCTGAGCTGGTCTCACAGTTGAAGGCCTAGCCGGTAATGGTAGAAGATCATTTGAGGCAGACCTCTGTAAAGATGGCTGCCGTTCAAGATGGCATAGAGTGGGCCAAAGCCAGGACTGACGAACTGCGCCCCGCCACTGCTGAGGAGGAGCGGGAGCTAAGTCAGTGGCAGCAAGCCTGGGATGCCACCAGCCAACGAGTGGTGGAGCTGCAACTCTCTTTTGAATGGGTGAACCCGTCCATGGGGGGGGGGGGTCGACCCCCGTGTATTGTAACCAACCAAAGACATTTTATTGATACTTTCGTGCTTCAATTTTATTTTCATTGTTTTGAATGTTGTAGAACGCATGATTTCCTCTATTTGAATCACCTTGTTACATCCATAAAATGTTTGTGGGACGTTCGGTGACAATTCCCCAAGCCCACGTGGGTCGAGCCCGATGTGAGAAACAGGAGATAGTTGCCTTCTCATCCCACCTAACATAGGAGTGGGGAACCTGCTCCGGGCATCCGGGATTCGGATTACCAGTCCAGATTCCCGAAAGATGGGAGAGGCTTGATCAGAGAATGAACTTTCAGGATAGCTGAATTACCGTTTCTTCAGCGTGCTCTTATGCACAAACGGTGCAACGCCAGGGGCACTGAGATCGGTCTAAACAGATGAAAATGGGAATTTTGAGTCACGATACCCAAGATTCGGAACACTGTGGGGATCGCGTGACAATAAGGGACAACCGTTAACCTTGGAGGAGAAGCGGTATCCTTACTGAGTTAGCCTGTAATGGGGACAACAAATGATGGTCGACTGTTGACCATGTTCAAAACGCTGGACCATGTCACAAATGTTGTCGATCAATCCTTCGGGACGTTGGCCCAGGACAGTTGGCGGACCATAGGTCAAACATCCATACTATTAGGGGGTCCTTCCAAACATGACCAGTCTTCCGGAACGTTGGCCCATGATGGTAGGTGAGCCGATGCAGCATGGGACCAGGCCGTTAGGGGGTCCCTTCAGACATGAAAGGGGACGAGGGTCTGAATAAGGGGCACGCAAAGCATGGAATATAGAGGGATGGTTTTTCCGAACAGAATCCAGCACATATATAGTTACACCATCGTGGTGGGAGTACACCATATGGGCGCATTGGTTTGATCATGGATCATTCCTTCTTTCAGACAAGGCCTTTCTAGCGATGGGATTTGTCACTTCCCAATGGGATCTCGGGGCATCATGAACTTGTTCAGGGTAGAACCACAGTTTAGTGCCATGCGTTGAGGACACATGAACTCCTCTAGTTTAACGTCATATGATAGGATGCAGAATAAAAGGGAAGATCCCAGGGAACGTGTGGTGTGGTAGATATGAAACCGACGTGAATGAGGACTTGGAGTCCAAATCACACCACGTACTCCTGCTGGAAACTCTTCAGGTCGAGGGACCAAGAGTGAGGATTAAGCTGGGCCCGAAGCAGAGTGGCCGGGCGTTCCTACGTACCCCATGAGTATGGGAATCAAGCCATACGTAGTTCTGGAAGCGCAGTTTAACGTCATGCGGGATGAAAAGCAGCCCGACTGTGTTGGTACACATCCTTCCAAAACTACTAAGCCCACGTGAGTCGTGCTCGGTGTGGGAAACAAGCAGTAGTGGTGGGAATTTCCAGACACAACAAGGGGTAGGTTAGTGCAAAGGGACGCTCGGTGAATACCGGACCAATGACACTAACACGATCATTTAGCGCACCTAGATTCACGAAGAGAAAGAACCAAGTATGATGGAATTCCACCTGAACATGAGGGAGTGGAAACATGTGAATCATGGCACTCGAGATACAGATCACAATGATGGAGGCCTGACGATGGAGGATAACTGCTGACCGTGTTCACAACACAGCAACCTGTCACGTTAGCCTAGAATGGGGACAGACAAATGAGGGTTGACCGTTGACCATGTTTGAAACACGGGAGCATGTCACAAATGTTGTCAAATATCCGTAGGGACGTTGGCCCGAAACGATTGTAGGTCCCTTAGGTCCAGCATTCATGGAGAGCCTTTAAGCCTAGTATCCATGTCGTCCGGGGGTCCTTTTGGATGTGGAAGAGGATGAGGATCTAAATAGAGAGCTCACAAAGCTTGGCCATGGGACGAGGGGAATATCCCTGTGAAAATCCCACACTTCAGGCTCTTTGTCAAAACACATCTGAATACGGCAACGAGACTTATTAGATAGAGGTATAAGATTCCTTTCCCATAGGGAGATCTTAGTTTAGGGTTGTAGAATTCGGACCATGGATGAGAGGAGACATAAGAGGCACATGGTGGAGTAACTGAAACTCCTGGTGTGAATGGGAATAGGGGGTGTGTGCGGTGCGATGAACAACCTGATGTGAATGAGGACGTAATCCCATATCACATCACACGAACCCTTTGGGAGAGGTTTTTTGGTCAAGGGACCGAAAGAAAAAGTTAGGCGGGGCCCGGGGGGAAGTTTCCGGGCGCTCCTACGTATCTCATAAGGATGAGAATCAAGTCTCACGTAGTTCATGATGGACCTTACACCTTGAATGGGTAAAGGAGCAGGGGACACAAGGCATCAAGACCCGACGTGAAGGAGGACCTAAGGCCTACTTACCATGCGTTCTCTGGGGAAATTCTCGAGTCGAGGGACCGAACACATAGGTTAGTCTGGGCCCGCGGGGAAGTTCCCGGGTGCTCCTACGTATCTCATAAGGATGAGAATCAAGCCATACGTAGTTCTGAAGAGGTGACATGGTAAGATACCAGTGCCGGGGGAAAAGGAGAGTGCGGGCGTGGCCCTTGCCATAAAAGAAGCGAAATTTGATAAATCTTGTTTGTTCTTTAAGGTGAGTGGGTTTTTTTGTGTGAAGCGACATGCCTAGAGTAGTAGGCCGTGATGTCGCCACAAGGATCAAGCCGTGATGGGCGTTGACAAATGGCAATGCACATGACCAATACCCAACATGATGTCCTCTACAACGAGGTCCCCACAATGCAGTGCCGTTTTTCGTCGTGCGACCAGGACGATAATGTCACAGTTTAGGGTGGTATGATAGGACCACACATGCATTTTATTGTCATGCAGCGCAGATGTAGCAGAGACGATGCTAGGCGGGGAACGTGTATAGTGTTATAAAACACAATTGATGGAGATATGATCCCACATCACATTGTACACCATTCGGGGAGGGAGACCATAGGCCGAGGGGCCTATAAAGTGGTAAGAGGTGAAACAGGGGGAGAGACTGGCTCCCTAAATGGGCTGTACCTGAAGACAGGGCGTTCGGGTGGTCCTACGTATCCCATGAGGATGGGAATCAAGCCATACATAGTTCTTAAGGGTGCCTTTTAATGTCATGCTGGACAAGGAATAGGAGGGCTAACCCTCAGAACGGGGGTGTGCGTGGTGCAGCCATTGCAAACCCGACGTGAATGAGGACATAATCACGCACTACGCCACGCGGTCCCGTAGTCGGGGTCCTGAAGGTAGGACCAGAGATGTGAATTTTATGAACTCAAGCTGGACCCACAGACAAGGGGTCTGGGAATTCCTACGTATCCCATTAATATGGTAATCAAGCTGAATGTAGTTCCAGATGAGAATTGTAGTTTATGGTCTTAGTGCTCGGATCGTGGATGGTGAAAACTTCCCGAGTAAGCACAGATGTCAACCTGATCCCTAAGCCCACATGAGTTTAACTCGGTGTGGGAAACAAAGGGGGTATCCTCATCGCAATACTTGGGGCGAGTCAAACGGATGTTGGTAGAAAGCCCCGAAGGACATCTTTGACACAGCTTGTTCCCCCAATGCGCAGATGTGCACGGAGGAAAAGTACCAAAAGTTCCGAGACTCCACTTGGACACGGTGATGTGATGAAGGGTGTGAATTGTGCACCCGACATTTTGGGCTTAATGGGTTGGCATGGCGATAGAGGAAAACTGTTAACCATGGTGGAAACACAGCGTCCGTATCGCGTTTGACTGAGGTGGGAACAAAAAACGAGCATGTGGGAATGATTTTTCCACCAACAATGTGGAACAAATAAAACAAGATAGTATTCCTAATGAAAAGAAACTCCACTGGAAGTAATGTACCAGAATACAAATTGGCATAAAAAGCCCGAAGTACTACAACCCAAGTACAAAAAATGGGAAAATAGCCCTGAGGTCCCTAAGGACACAACTCAACAAGAAAAAAACTCAACAGCTAGATCCACCGACAAGAGATCCCTTCCCTTTTCTCAAACCTATAAGAAGAAAGTCTACAAACACTTGAAGGCACTATTAGGGAATGAGCCTAAGCCCAGTAGGATACCATCAAAGATTCCGTAATAGATTCCATATATATATTATCCAAAGAAAAGAATTCAATTTTCAAATAAATAGTTTTGGAATTCAAAATCATATTTTAACAAAACATGATATAAATTTTCAAAAGATGGAAATAAATACTTTATGTAATGATTTAATAAATTATGGAATATTTTTAAAAGAATAGCACAAGAAAAACATTTATATAAAACTGTTTATATAAATCCAGCAGGCATGTAAAGAAGTTTAACATTATTGGCATACATTTATATCTCAAATATAAATAAACAAGTGAGGAACATGGTCATCTGCCAAAGGGTACGATAGTATTAACCAGTTATAGGTTTCCATACTCTCTATGTGAACTCAAAACAATGTGTATACAAACATCCCTATGACACTGGCCAAAGGAGACTCATCAACAACCCATTAGGTATGTGATCATCCGCAAGTATCTTTTATAACATTGTCGTAGCGTAGAGTGTATCCAAATAACTCACTAACTACCTTAGGCTTACATGTGCTCTTACATGATGGGCAAACTATTTTAAGAATGCTTAAAAATACGATAAATCACATTCTTCTATTTCAAATGTTCCAATTTCTTTCCTTTTAAAACCAATATAGGTTTTGTTCAAAAACATACATTTTCAAAAGATAAAACCAATGGGTATCAATCAAATCATTTTAATCCATTTTCACTGGTTTCAAATCCAATCAAAACTAATTCCATCATCACATAATTTATTTCCATAATTAAATTCAACAATTAAATTGAAATAATTTCCTTCAAATCCAAAATTTAAATTAAATAATTTAAATTAGAAAATTTCCATAAACACACACAATTCAATGTAATTGGGGTTTCCCACATTTCAATGCGAAAACCATTTCAAATATCTCAATTCACTGGAATCGAGTTTTTATCAATTTAATTGAAAGAAAATTTTATCAATTGAATTTAAATCAACAATTGAAATAAATCAAGAAAATACAATGATAATCAATTTGGAAATTCGGGATGGAACCACATACCTCATTTTATTGACAGGATTTAGCCCAATGAGAAACCCCACAAATCAAGCGGCACAACGTCGTCGATCACGTTTTGGATCTAAATACATAAAACCCAAAAATATTTGATCAATGGAATCAAGATCTTATGAAAATATATCTTGATACACAATCCTAGAAATAGATCACAACTCATAGGTTTAAATCCATGGGAACGGTGGAAATGTCCATTAAAAGATCAAGTAATGATAGTGGAAAGAACAGGAGAAATAACATGTTGAAATCCACTTACCTGGAGGAGAGCTGATCCTCAATCCGAGCCTTCAATCTCGAAGGACGAATTTCGGATCACCATGGAATCTATTTGTGATGCTTTGGAAACACATATAATGTTTCAAGCCCACTCCAAGGTCAGAAATATAGAAATCCATGGGGTTCATGTGTTCTTAAGAAGGATTTACAGAATTAAAAAAACATTACGCATGGTTACCTGGACAGAGGCGTATAGTCAGGAAAATCGTGTGCCAACCGTCCATAACCCACTTTCCAGGTTTGTATGGTTGGCAAAGTTTGGTCACATGGTCTGTCAAACTATGTGAAAACCATACGGACCACTCTATCAAGTTCTATATGGTTGGCACAGTTTGGTCGCACAGTTTGTCAAACCATGCGAAAATTGTGCACATCTCACTGTCCATTATTTTTAATTAAATGTTCACCCAAACCCACCCCAATTCACTACTCCAAAACAGAGGTACATAGAAACATCAAAAGTACCTGAAAACATAACGTTATGTTACAACCTCCACACCATAAGGTCTTTCTATCCCCAGAAAGCCTATGAAGAAACTTTCATGTAAAAAAGACGACACCACTGCTCTCTCATTAGTTCCTTCCATTCCCATGTCTCACGAGAATCAGAATCACACTTCTATAGTACATGGAACAGAGGTATCATTCTCCCATGAAGTACCTTGGTCTCAAAATCAACAACCCTGACTAGTCGTTTAGTCACAGATAAATCTTGTTCAATCTCAAGATCAGTCCAGGTTAAAACATGTAATGGATCAGAGAGATACTTTTGCAGATGTGATACATGGAACACATTATGTATCGATGTCAGCTGTTGTGTTAGAGCTTAATGGTAAGAAAATTTCTTTACGTGACTAACTACCTTGAATGGTCACAAAAAATGAGGATCGTGTTTCTTTTTCCTCCCAAGTCATCGATGAACTAATCGGGGTGAAACATTAAAGAACAAATTGTCACCAACTTAGAACTCTAAATGTCTACGGCGATGATCAGCATAAGACTTGTATAGACTCTGTGCCTTCAACACACTATGATGAATCAACTGGTTATTATCTGTCGTGACATGGACCAAACTCGGTTCTACTAAGGAACATTCACCAATCTTCGACCAACATAAATAATTTTAACAAGGATGGCCATACAATGCCTCCTAATGAGCCATTTTGATCGAATACTAATAACTTTTGTTAAAATAAAACTCAACTAGCCCCAGATGATCATCCCAAAACCCACCAAAGCTGAGAACACATGTGTGACGCATATCCTCAAGGATTTGAATAGCTCTCTATGTCTTGCCATCTGACTGTGGATGACATGCAATGCTCAAAACTGACATGAGATCCCAGTTCCTCCTGAAGGCCTCTCCAAAAGAGAGAAGTAAACTGAGGATCTCTATCAGAGAATATAGTAGACGGGACTCCGTGAAAACAACCAATTTCATTCCCATAGATATTTACCAACTCCTCAACATTGGTTGTATCTCGAAAAAGAAAAAAGTTAGCGGACATGGTCAGCCTGTCAATCACAACCCATATCCTGTTCTTCTATCTCATGGATTGAGATAACCGAACCCAAAAGTCCATAGAGATTTCATCCCACATCCATGTAGGGACTGGATGTGTTTTAAGTAAACCCAAAGGTTTCTTTTGCTCATATTTCACCTGCTGGCATATAGGGAAACGAGATACAAACTCAGCAATGTCTATTCACATACCTAGACACCAGAACTGTCGCCGCATGTCATAGAACATCGTCGTGGTTCCTGGGTCCATATCCCACTGAAAGTTATGGTAATATCCCATCACATCCTTCTTTGTCTATAATGGCACAATTTAACGGTTTCGATAACACAGAACACCCACTTTGGAGAACGACCATTGGGTGTCGGTCTCCCTACCATAAAGAGAGTCCCTAAGGCTATGTATTTCATTATCCAGTTGTTGTTCTTGAAGAATTAACTCAAGAAGAGAAGATATCAACTGGACACTGGCTAAAGAAATGTCACTCCACTTCCACTGAACTCCAATATGAAACTGATAAAAAAGAGCCATCAAAATCCACTCTTCTGACGATTCATTCATAGCATGTGATAATGGTTTCTTGCTTAACACATCTGCTACTACATTCCCTTTCCCCGGGGATTAGGCAACGTCAAATTTGAACGATTGTGGGTACTCCACCCAACACATTTGGCGGAGAGTCAAATATGTTTGAGAGAAGATATAACTCTTGCTCATGTTGTCTGAGTAAACAGTATTCCTTTCTCCACAATGGTAATGTCTCGAACACTTAAGTGTGTGGATTACAGATGCAAGTTCAAGGTCTTGTGTATGATATTTCTTCTCATGAGGCTTAAGCTGACGAGATCCATTGTCAACAACATAATTAACTAGCATAAGGAAACATTCCAAACCTGAACCCAATGCATCACAGAAAACCACATAACCTATCCAATCATCCAGAAGAGTTAACAATGGTGAATTGGTCAACAGATGATTTAGCTCAAGAAAAGAACTCTGACATTTATCATTCTAGAAAAACTTCAATCCCTTTCGAGTAAGAGCAGTCATTGGATAATCTAACATTGAGAAGTCTTTAACAAATCGGCTATAATATCCTGATATGCCCATGAAGCTCTGAATCTCAAAAACATTTCGTGGTTTTCCCCATGTCATAAAAGCCTTCTCTTTCGCAAGATTAACTGATATTCCTTGTTCTGACATGACATGTCGCAAGAAATTTACTTCTTGAATCCATAAATCACTCTTTGAAAGCTTGGAATAAAGTCAGTGATTCTTTAGAAGACTCAGAACTGTTCTCAGATGATGCACATGATCCTCCTGAGACATTGAGATGATAAGAATTTAATCCAAAAAGACTACAACAAAAGTATCTATATACTCACGGAAAACCCTTTTCATCAAAACAATGAAAACTACAATAGAATTTGTTAAGATAAAGGGAATAAAAAGGTACTCATAATGACCATACCTACTCCGAACAGAGATCTTATAAATGACATATTCTTTTATCGTCAATTGATGCTAACCAGATCGATGATAAATTTTTTTTTAAAAAAAATTTCCCCTTTCAATTGATCGAAAAAATCATTAATTTGTGGTAATGATTATTTGTTCTTTATCGTAACTCGATTGAGCTTTAGATAATTAACACATAAGTGATGAGAACCATCAGCCTTCTTGGTGAATAGACCTAGTGCTGCCCAAGGTGACACACTTATCCATATAAAAACATTCTCAAGAATATCTTCTAACTGGGACTTTAGTTCATTTAGTTCATCTAGAGCCATTTGGTAAGAGGGAATAGAAACTAGTCGAGTACCTGAAATTAAGTCAACAGAAAAATAAACCTCCTTTACTTGTGGAAAACCTGAGAAGTCCGAAGGGAACACGTCAAGAAACTCAGCGATGAAAAGAGGAATATCACCACATATTGAATCTCTCTCTCTAGATCAAAAGAAAACACATATATAAATTTCCCCAACTCTGGATTAGAGGGTCCAACTCTGCTTGACCTTGGGTCCCATTCTCCTTGAAAAAAAGTGGAATAACATTTGTTCACGAACATTCCTGGGTTCCCTGGTAACCCGATAACTGATCCAGCCCTGACATAGCCCAAAGGGAAGTCCCTATCCATACGGGATGGCGACTAGAACCTGTCATCACACAACATTCGCATGGGAACGATTTTTCAACCAACAATACGGAAGAATACAAACAAGATAGTATGCATAACAAAAAGAAACTCCACCAGGAGTAATGTACCTAAAAAAAGAGGCATAAAAAGCCCAATGTATTATAACCCATGTACTACAAATGGGAAAATATCCCCATGGTCTATAAGGACGCAACACACCAAGACCAAAACTCTACAGCTGGATCCACCTCCAAGAGATACATTCCCTTTGCTTGAACCTGGAAGAACAAAGTCTACAAACACCCGAAGGCAAAAGTAGGGTGTGAGCCTAAGCCTAGTAGGATACTAACAAAGACTCTATAACAGATTCCAAATATATATTTTTCAAATAAAATATTTCAATTTTCCAATAAAAAAGTTTGGAATTTCAAAAGCATATTTTAACAAAACTTGCTATAAATTTTTCAAATGATGGAAAAAAAATATTTTAAGTAATGATTTTAAATATTATGGAATATTTATAAAATAATGGATTAAGTAATACAATTATATAAAAGATTTTATATAAATTCAGCAGACATTTAAAGCGGTTCAAAAGTATTGTCATACATTTATATATCAAATATAAATAATCAATAGAGCAATATGGTTATCTTCCAAATGGTACCATATTATTAACCGGTTATACGATTCCACACTCTCTATGTTAACTCAACAATATGTGTATACATGAGTCCCTATGACACTGGATAGAGGAGACTCATCACCAACCCGTCGGGGATGTGACCCACCACAAGTATGTTTTATAACATTGATGTAGCATAGAGTGTATTCAAATAACTAACTAACTACCTAAGGCTTTCATGTGCTCTTACATGATTGGAGAACTATTTTATGAATGATTAAAAATAAGATCAATCCCATTTTCCATTTCAAATATCCCAATTTCATTCCATTTAAAACCAAAATATATTTTACTCAAAAAAGAATCCTTTTTTCACAAGATAAAACCAATGGGTTTCTTCCAATCATTTTAATCCACTTTCACCAGTATGAAATCCAATGAAAACTAATTCCATGATCATTCAATTTATTTCCACAATTAAATTCAACAATTTAATTAATATCTTTTCCATCAAATCCATAATTTTAAATTAATCAATTTCTATTAGAAAATTTCAATAAACACACTCAATTCATTGGAATTGGGGTTTCCCAAATTTCTATGCGAAAACCATTTCAAATATCTCAATTCACTGGAATCGAGTTTTTATCAATTTAATTGAATGAAAATTTGAGCAATTTAATTTAAATCAAAAATTGAAATAAATCAAGAAAATATAATGATATTCAATTTGGAAAATTTGGACGGAACCACATACCTCGATTTATTGATGGGAGTTAGCCCAATGAGAATCCCCAAAAACCGAGTGGCACAACGTTTTCAATCAAGTTCTGGATCTAAATCCATAAAACCAAAAACAAATAAGATCAATGGCATCAAGATCTTGTGAAAATAGATCTTGATCCAAAATCTTAGATCTAGATCTCAATTCAATTGTTTAAATCTACGGAAAAAGGTGGGAATCTCCCACGAAAAAATCAAGGAATTATAGAGGAAAGAATGGGAGAAGTAACATATTGAAATACACTTACCAGGAGGGGAGTGGATCCTCATTATGAGACTTCAATATCGAAGGAAGAAGTTAGGATCACCTTGGAATCTCTGGGGGAGGCTTTAGAAACACCTAGACTATTTCAAGACCAAGATAATTTTGGAAATATAGAACTTCTAGGGGTTCATGTGGTTTTAAGAAGGATTTTCGGAATTAAAAAGCTGTGTGCATGGTTACATGGATAGAGGAGAACTGTTAGGAAAACCGTGCACCAACCATGTGGAACCTACTATCTAGGTTGGCAAGGTTAGCACAGTTTGGTCACATGGTCTGTCAAACCATGTGAAAATCGTACATACCTCTCTTTACAGCTCTCTATGGTCGGTATGGTTGGGTAGCATGGTTTTTCAAACTATGCGCAAACCAAGCACAACTCACTATCCTTTATATTTCCTTAAATGATCACCCAAACTCACCCCAAGTCACTACTCTAAAATAGAGGTACTTAGAAACATCAAAGTAAATGAAAATGTAACTTGATGATACATGGGCTTTAAAAATATTTCATTTATAACATAGGAAAATAAAGTCTACATTTGGTACAAATAGAAAGGAAAAAAATAGAATATTGAGAAAAATATTCCTTAAAAACTAAAATTAAAAATTATTATTTATTAATTAATAAAAAATATTTGGAATTATGGAAGTAATATCCCTCATTATCGTAAAAAAATCAATAAATTTATTAAATTTTTTTTTTAAATGATGTCTAATGTGATCCATGTAGAAATTGTTTTGGATTATAAAATTTTAATTTTTTTAAGATAATGTGAAGGTTCCTTTAAATACTAAATTTATTTTATTAAATAAAATTATTTATTTTTTTAGAAATTATGGAAATGGAAGATAATGATTCATGATCTAAAATATAATACAAGATCAATATCACATAAAAACAACCTTATTTATAGATTTTTTTTCAATAAGGGATGAATTGAATATTAATCATTTAATCAAAATTCATAACTATAGTATAATAAAATATGTGTGTTTCATGAAAATAATATCATATAATTTCCCCTAAATAAAACATGGACATAAAAAATCTAAGAAAGAATGGAGATTGCAGCGTAAATCCTTTACGACATTGATAACTACCAATAATAAGTCATTGATTGTAATGATTTTATAATGATCTAAAAATACATTTAATTAAATTATTTAATATGTAATAATTCATTATTGAGGAATTTTTTTATACCATACTAGGAAATATTGTTTCTCAGCATGAAACAGATCTCAAGAAAATGTTATTGTGGATGTGAAATGGAATACAAATATCTTAGTATCCAATGTGATAATTAATTCTTGATTTGAGTATTTATCAATTTTTAAATAAAAATAAAAATTTTAAATATATAATAAGATGATATAGATGTAAATTTATATATAATAATTTCATGAAAAATTCAATCTTTTAGAAGCATCACTTAATGAATTGAAATTGAGTTTAAAACCCACTTACTGATTTGTAGCACTCATTTCAAATAGTGTTGTATAAAATTTCTTGAATTTTAAATCATAATTCTATGAACTATTGGGGATTAAGAATATATAAAAAATTATAGGAAAAATATAAATATTTAAAATGAAATCAATTTCATAATATTAAGATATCCACCAATGAAGAAAAATTGTGATGAAACCCCTTATCTCGAGTCTATAATTTCAATGTAAATCATTTACAAATTTATAATAAACCAATATAAACTATTTTATTTCATAATAACCATTTAAATGATTAATTAATTATAATGAAAACAATTATTTCATTTACAAAAGGATGTTTAGTTACATAATCTATTATATCCAGATTCGGTTTTTAGGGGATTTTTGGATTAAAATTACAAAATGACTTTGGTGTGTTTAACATGGTGAAATTGGTCGTTGTTAAATAATATAAATAATAATAAATATGAAATATATTTCAATATTATATATTAATTAAAATTTGAAAATAAGTCATAAATAATGGTTACGAAAAAAATAACTATGTTACAATCATGGATCTGGTAAGCCATATATACACAAGAGTAATGTTTTTAATTTTTGAATAGGAAAACGAAAAAATATATGTATTATATTAAATTTAAAATTGATTATTATATAATAAATATGTTATTACCTCATTAAATAGTTTAAATATATTATTAATATTATGTGATTATGAAAAACAAATCACATCACTTTATGGAGTTTGAAATCCACACAATTGAATGAACATCTTTATCATTTTTTCGGTTGATAAAAGGTAAGAGATTAGATAATATAATGTCATTTTAGAATTATAATTATTTCATGAATAATAAATATATTAAATAAATCCGTTTCTTATATAATTCTTGAGTGGCGGGGACGAAAAACAAATTACTTATATTTTGTGAGGTGGTAGTCCACTGTACAAAGGAATGATGGATTCATTTTATATTTGATTGAGAAAGGAGATATATATAGTTTGTTACATTAACATAATAATGGTTTAGTATATGGAAGTTATTGTTTTTATTATTTAATCATAATTTAATAATATTTAAATGTTGAATTTTAATAAATAAAACAAAAACATTCATTTAATATCTATAGATCTTCTTCCGAAATACTATTTTGATTTAATTATTAATCTCTATAAAAATAGTATTATTACCAAACTATAACCACCATAACATTGGGAGGATTTTTATTAATGTATTTTAATAATTTTTGGATTATCTCTTTTTCTTATTTATGTGTGAAGATGAGAGGAGACCAGGTTCTCTTTTTATGTGATGGGTGGGGCATTTGTGTAATTTCTTATGTAATTAAATTAATATAAATTAATTATCATATTCAAATGGATAAAAATTGATATAATTCAAATATATAACATAGATGCTCATACAATAAAATTTTTATTGGTTTTCATTATGTTTTTACCCATATTTCAATATTTTAACCCTTCATTTCCCCTTTTGATAGTTATCATAATATCAATGTTTTTATAATGTTTATGGGTCAATAGTGTCTCTATAAAAGGGCATGTGACCTATAAATGGACCCTATTTTACATTTTAAACCATATCACTCTCTATTTTATATATATTAGATTTATATTAATATTTTTTGAAAATATTTTGTTTATTAAAAAATATCATTATATAATTTTCTCAACTAAATGAAATATTGTAATATAATATGTGTCTATCTTATGGTAAATTCTTACAAAATTAATCGAATTCAAATAAAAAGTGAATAGTATATTAATATAAATACCCATTTAAATTTTCATATTTTTTATGTATTTTTAAACCTTATCCTATACATTGACGTATATTTTGACAAATTTAAACCTTACTAGTTGTAAAAACTCTTTCAATATTAAAGGGTAAAATTATTTAATATAAAGGGAAAATTGTACCATAACAGATGATGAATGAAATTTTAGACAATTTTAAATCTTAATTTCCCCCATTTTGATTTATATGATTTGAAATTAATTTAATAAAATATTATTTAACAAAAAATAGTATTAATATTACATTATGAATTATTCACAAAACATACATAAGAAATATCCCGATAACAAAAAATAATGATAAACAATCATTCAAACATCTCTAATATTTAATATTTTCCTTCATAATTCATGGATAAAATTAAATCACCGAAATATTATTACCATTAGTGTTTATAAAATCAATAGATTGATTTATCTATAGTTTTAACAAGAACATAATTTTTGTTACATAATAATTTATGATATTAATTTAACCACAAAAAATGAAATATAAATTAACTAGAAAAAAAATAATTTATCTTTGAAATATCCATTTATATGTTAACATATGTCATTTGAGTAGCGAAAAAATATTTATATCTATTAAATTCAAGATAGTGGAATTTTTCAATTTATGTTTACATAAAATAATACATAAGCCATTCTCAATGGAAAATTAATCGAAATTACAATTAAATAGATTATTATATTATTATCATAATACCAAACTCATCAAGTATAATAAATTAATGTTTTAGGGAAATTTTAAGTCTTTAAAATATAATTTTAACCTTAATTACTTGATTTAAACCTTATTGGGGTGAGAAATATGTATTATGGTTAATATTCATTTTTAAAACCAATACAAGGAACATATTTACCAAATTCGAAACTCATGATTCCCAATTTTTAATCTATTTTTCAAGATTTAATTTCTATAAGTGTAAGAAATTGATTTATGAATAAAATGAAAAATGAAATGAATAAAAAATTTCTAGAAAAATATGTTTTTAAGGCCAAACGTTTCTTTCAAAAAAGTCATGTATAATAATGATTAATGGGTAATATTTTTTATTATAACTAATTAAGGATGAATTCAATTTCATTATATTAAAATTAAACTATAGATGATATTTTTAAAATTAAAAAATATATTTATATAAATATCATGATTTTTTCACAATTGTCTTGAAAATAAATCATTTTTGAACAAATAACCATATTTCATCCTCACATAATATTGATTTAGTGATATATAAAATGATGTTACTTTTTTAAAACATAATTTTCAAATGTGAAAATAAATTTAACATCAAAAAAAAAATCAATAAAAATCATTTATGAAGATATCATAGTTTACGAGCAATAATGGACTTTATTGAAAAATTAAGCACTTATTTCCAAATCATTGATCAATAAATATTTATTTTATAGGAAATATATATATTTCATAATGTTGTTAATCGTATTATTTCTTTTCAATTAAATGACATGATTGTCTCTATTACTGTTATATATTAAAATTTATTTGTTCGTTTAAGATCGTTGTTCTATGTTATTTATTCTATCTGATATATTATTATTTCATAATCACCTAATATTAAATTATGCGAAAATTTTTAATAAATTAAATCAATATAATTTTAAATTTGTCTTATTAACTAATAGATATACATTTTAAAATAACTTTTTTCAATCCTGTATTGATTAAAAGGGTTAATAAAGCATCCTTTGGAAGAAAGGGAAAATTAAATACGAAGGTCATATAGAATAACAATTTGCTAAGTTTCCAAATAATAGTATATTAGTGAAAAGTGAGAATATGGAAATGGAGGAAAAAATATAATTGCCAATAATAATATGGAGAGACCAAGAACATTGACCGCAATAATGTGGATTGATAATATAAAGATAATAATATCAAAATAAAATATCAAAGAGATCCAAAATAGGCCATCAATTATTCGGAAATGACGGTAATAAAATAATTTTCTGTTTCTAGATGGTTTTCCTCTTGTTGAAGAGTTAATTTACAATATATTCTAACTAAATAATGAATTATACTTACATTAAAAGAATAATTTATTCCATTATAATTTTTTGATAATAATATCACATTTTTCTCTAAATAATGAGTATTTAACCTAAATTTTTTCATGCCTAAAGAGTTGAACTAAACTTTCTTCAAATCATATAAATCAAAAAATGATAACAGGTCATTCCTCCTAACTTTTTATATAATCCAATAATGAAATGGCTAACACAAGTTAAAATAATATCCAGAATATATAAACCATCATATGATGAAACAATACATTAAATTCTAAAATGAACAATAATGAACTGTTTCAACATAGATCATTCAATAAATAAATAACTTTAAATGACAAATAACATAAATAACCTAAATATTAATTATGTTTTTAAACAAAAATTTAATGTCATACCTTTTATAATAAAAACTCCAAAATACAATGTCATTCATCTGAAATAATCCTTTTAGTTAAAATTTTGGGTTACATATAACTTATCCAAATAAAAACACCAATATTATCATTAATCACCCAAACAATTCGATAAAATATGACCTAAAATCAGTTTCTAGGACTTTAGATATATGATCAATGACATAAATAAAAGAAAATGATGATATCCATAACTCATATGTTAACCTCAAATAGAAAAAAAATAATCTCTAAAGATGTATAATCCCTACTCTAATACCAAATCTAACTACGTAAGACCTACACTCCATGATATAGTTCTAAATAATTCATCTTTACACTTACATATTTTATATTGATAAATATGGCACAATTTTTGGTATCCAAAAAATAAAACAACAATCCTAAATATTGGATAAATTACATACCCAATGACCTTTATGTTTAATGTTTTATAAAAATATGGGATAACTTATAATTACAAGGATTCATAAACAATAAGTTCACAATGAACTACATCAAATCCCAATAGGATACTTACATATAATATCATTCTTAGTCATAACTTATTTAAAATGTTTCATCACATGACAGGGAAAATAAACATTATAATGCTGGGATCAAATTCTTATTTAGGGGAAAACTAATCATTAATAATTGAACATCATCGTTGAGAATAAGATCAAAAATATGAATGTGGATAGATTCAAAGTTTCCATGTTTATGAAAAAAAAATCATAACCATAAATACTTAGACAATAAGACATGTTAAATGGAATAATGAGTTATCAAAGGCAACTGTCCTAAAAAAACATTATTCATGAGCCACATGACATCAATCAGGAAAAAAGACACTATTAAAAACACATATAAAGGTCCCCCAGGGGGGTACCTTGGTTGTTCCGCCTTTGAGGGGTCTTGTGGGAGGTCTTATGATTGAGTCTACCTGAGTACTTGAAATTGGAATGTTTTTTAGGTTTCATTGTAACCCCCCACCCCAGAATTCTGGTAATTTAAAGAATAAATAGAATTTAATAGTATCATGTAACACTATCTCCAAAACCCATGTTAAAATCATTTCATAAATAACTTAATCCTAGTTAAATTAACAAGTGAAACCACCTTCATAAAATCCCTCATACATACCTTTGAATACAATGAACAATACCAAATGTATTAGAGAGATGTAATGGGGATCACCCATCATATAAGTTGTATTGGTATCCTAATTCATATAAGCTATGTTGGGTTCACCCTTCATCAGGAACAATTTATATGTACAATTCATGTATAAAATATTTTATTGATTTCACATTTCAATATAACACCCTTTAAAATTAAAACCATTCCTTTATAAATATGTTAACCTATGGAAAATAAATTTAATTTGACAAAAAGATAAATAGAAAATAATTATATGCCATCTAGGGAAAAAAATATGGTTGTTATCATGTGAGCATATTCCATGTGATGTAGATTAATTTTTTATGGATTTTGTTTTATATGAAAATTCAGTTAAAATAACAATAAAAATAATCACTAAAAGCAGAGGAAGATACCAATTTATTTCGGTACATTTGGAAAAAAATAATTCACATAATATTGAGAAAAATAATTTTCACTGAAAAATTAACTTATTAATGTATGTAGTAATATTTATCGAAAATAGTGGTCATTATGGTGGGAGAATCCATTCATACCATAAATGATTAAAATTAATATTCCCATAGAAAGAATTTTTAGAGAGTCAAAAGAGTCCCATTCTGAAAACATTATGAAATTTCTATTTTAAAACACATTAATATATGGTAAAATATTATGAAAAATAAATCTATAAAATTAATTATTTTTCAAATGAACATTAACTAAATACTTTTTTAAAACATGGACATGGAAGAGAATTATTCCATTTAGAAAAGAAGATCCAGTATTTTTATCACATGACAAAAAATTTATTAATCTTTTTTTAATCAATAATGGATGAAATTGAAATTAGACATGTATAGAAAATTCCTGACTTCAAGATAATAAAATATATATTTTTCCTGAAAATTGGATCACATGATTTCACCACAAATTAACATTTAACATAATCAAATATTAGAAGGTAATAGATTCTAAAATAATGCATTTACAAATTTGATAACAATCCAATAAATAATCATCAATTGTTAGAATATTAATTTTTTTATAAATACATTTATATTATTCAATTAATATGTCAAATTTCATCCATGATTAAGTAGGTACACAATATGATGAAATCTTGGTACACGACAAGAATCCTATCGTAAGAAAATAAAAGTGGGACAACGAAATCCTCTTCAAAAGAACATAACTTTTTAAGTGATAATAAATCCATGATATGATTATTTAAACATATTTAATTCCAAATAATGAATGATTTAATAATATTAGACCAATGTTTATTTCATTTGACATATAACTGTTGCATAATAGAGACAATAAAGGTAGAAATATAACCTAATGTATAGAAATTGAGTTAAGAATCCCCTTAAGACATTGTAACATTTAATTCAAATCACAATGAATGAAAATTTTTTAACATTAATATAAAGTACCATTAATTGTTATTTACTCATTATTTAACAATAATAATTGGATAAAATACACAATAAAAAATAAATTATGTTTATAACAATAATATATGACTCGATGTAGGGGAACTGTTGTAAAATGTCTTACCTCAAGTATTGTATTTATTTGTATGTCCTTTAACACCTGTATAGAAAGATTATATGAATAATTTTATTAAATTTTAATATTTTAAAGGATTAATATTTCATACTCTAACAATTATTTTTATTTATTTAGTGAAATATTTAATTACATAATTAATAATTTCCACATCATGTTTTTTTAGGATATTGAGATCCATATTTCAAAATAGATTCAGTGTGTTATCTTGGTCTAAGTGGTAATTATTCCATTATTTCTAGAATAATAATCCAAAAATTATTATCATATTGATAAAATTAAAAGAAACCATTAAATATTGTTATGAAAAATGTAAAATTATAAAATAACAAATATGGAATATAATACATATGCTTGGGTAGCATTTTCATTTTTCTAAAGAGAATGAGAGAAAATGATAAGTATTATTTTAGAATTACATAGTTATTAATATATTATCAACATAATATTACCTCAGTAAATAATTTATATATACATTCCATGTTTTTCAATTATGAATAATGGATAACTACGCCTAATAGAGGTAGTCATCCACAGGTTTGAACAAACGACGTTATCATTTTTCAATTGAAGGAAGGGAATGAAAATATACTATATAATATATATAAATATTGATAATTAGGTCATGAATTTTATAAATATATATATATATAATAAAAAAATATAATAATTCATGACAGGAAATGATGTAAAAAGAATTACTTCAGTTTCCTAGTGATATAGTCCACCGTACACATGAAGGATAAATATGTTTCCCTTTTTATAGAAGGAGGATATGAATATAGGTTATTACATTAACATATATATTAAAAAATATATGAAATATATTGTTGTTATTAATCTTATTTTTAAAAAAATATTTTTTGGAGTAGAAGAAGAAATAAAACTAAAAACATTAATTGAAAGTTATTACTCTTCATCAGACAACCTATATTTCTTTACACAGTAATCCCTCTAAGGATGGAAATATTCAAAAACTAATAACTATAAAATATTTTTAGGGAAATTATTAAGATATTTTAGGATAATTTCATGAAGAAAATGAGTTTATATGTCAAAAGAGTATATAATAATTTGTTCCCTATTGTAAGTAACGGGATGAGAAATCTTGGAATTTCATAAAGTATTAAATTAATATAAATGAATATATTTTTCCAAATGGATAAAAATTTAAGGAAGTAGAATGTAAAATTATTATTTTTTTAAATACAATCATATAATGAAATTTATAATTGTTTTTCTAATGTTATTACCATTAGTATTTTTATTTTAGCTCCTCATTACCCCTTTTGAAAATTACCACAAAATCAATGTTTCTTTACTATTTTTTGGTCAACAAAATACCATAAAAAAAAAATTTACAACAAAACGTCCTTGATTTATATTCTCAATATTATCTAATTTAATTTGATTAAAAATTATTCTTATGATTTATAAATAATAAAAACAATTATTAAAAAATATTATTAATGACATTTTTAGAAATATAATAAATATTAAATATAATACCACTCTAAGCTATGAAAAGGTGTTAAAATATTAAATAGATTAAATAAAAAATATAATTTATTATTAATATAATTACACAATTAAGTATGTATAAGATTTCATATCATTTAATACCTTATCATTTAGATTAATATTTTTAGTACCTAATTTTCACCTTAATTATGATTACAATATTTTCATTATTAAAGGGTTATAATTTTACTTATAAGGTGAAAACTGGCTCATAAATAGGCAAAGGATGCAATTATAGACCACTATTAAGCCTAATTATCCTCTTGAAAGGTCTTCATTATTTTTAATTATTTAATAAAATATAATTTGACATAAAATATTATTAATCCCATATTAAGAATAACTCACTTAATATGAATTTGTGAAAAACATTGATGGAATTAAATTAAAATAATGAAACATTCACATATAACTAATATTTCATATTTGTCTTTTAAATTAATTGATTAATTAAATATCAAAAATATTATTACTTTTATAGTTTTTGAAATCATTTACTTTATTATTGTACTACTTGTAAAAGCATTGTGTCACTATTAGATATGAATTTAAGATAATTTCTTAATCAGTAAAACATAAAAATTAATTATAATGTTAAATATCGATTATATATTAAATAAATATTAACAACACAATATTTTGTATCCCTATCATAAAATATTATTTTAACTCCAATCAAGAGAGTGACATTTTATGTTTTAGTTTTACTTAAAATAATATTTATTTTATTTTCATTAAAAAATGGAAAAAATTTATATAAGGTCACATATTATATTAGTATGGTAAAACCCCACTCAAAAAAATGATTAATTAGATGTTTTATTTTTATTTGTAGCCCTTTTCATATAAATTGTAACCTTGATTATGTGATTTAAATCTTACTAAGTTGAAAAATATTTACTACAGTTACAATTCATTAAATCCAAAAAATAAAATTAACATCAATCAAAATTTTTGATATAACGATTCCATATATATATAATACTTTTCAATATTTCAAATATATAAAAAGAATAAATAAATTTAAAATTAAAACAAAAAATAAAATGAAAAACATTTTCTTGGAAATATTTATTATTATGCTCTAATTTAACTTATATAGAATTCTGTTATTATGACAATTACTATGTGTTGGATATAATTTTAAAATATTTATTTTAATTAAATCATAAATTTATACAAAATTTATCATATTAAAAGAAATGAAAATATAGTTTTACAAAAGTCATTTTTTCACTATTCAAAAAAAATAATTTTAGAGAAATTTGAAAATTTGATATAAAAATAATTTTGATGTTATAATATAAAAAATGAATATAGTTTTGTAAAAAATTTAAAATTTTATATAGGTATTTAATATTTCCACGCACAAAATTGAATAATAATTATTTTTGAATAAAAAATAATTTTTATTCATAAATTTACATTCATGAAAAATTGATTTATTAGTTCCTAATCATTAATCAATACATTTGTATTTAGTAAGGACCTTATAGATATTTTATAATTGTTTAATCATAATTTTCAATCCTATTTAATGTCTCGTTAATAACAATAAAATTTAAAAATAAAATATATCATAGTTCATTTAATTTCATTGTTGTATATTGCCTAAATTATAAAACATAGTTTTCAGGTAAAACATCAAGATGCTAAAATAATTTTAGACAATTATGATCTTAAAATCATATCCAAGTTAATAAAAACACGAATATTATAGTCTTATCACTAGCTATGAAACATTCATTTTATGTGTAGGTATACAGTAATTTCTCAACTAATATTGCCATATATATTGTCTTGAGAGAACTATCAATGCATAAAGGGTAAACCTATAATTGTGCCCCAGCTACCACATACCTATTTACATTAAATTCACTTATATTGAATCAACTGTATAACAAATAAAAAAATATTACGAATAAATAATTAAATATTAGTATTGAATAAAGAATAAAGAACTTAAATATTACCATAATAAATGAAATAAAAAGGATTCCTTCACAGAAAATTATGTATTTAAATGTTAAATAGTTACTAAAAAATAGAATATTTCCATTTTAATAAAAAACATGTACATAAGTGATAAAATATTATCAAATGATAAATGGAGAGTGATATAGAACAAGGTTGTATGTATGTGAATAATAAAAAAGATGATATAATCCATAATTTACTATGGGATTATAGATTACCATCAATTCATCATAAATTACAGTTTTAAATAAAGGGACATGCATTTATAATTGGACGGGAAAAAATTAAAAAAATCATTCTAACAAACATTCTATCAAACTTATTTAAATATGTTGTAAAAATGAAGTTTTAAATAATATAAAAAATTATTTTTCAGCCGTTAATATACAAACATATAATTAAAAAAATAACAAATTTTTTTCTTTGATAAACCATAGAAACTTTTATACAAATAAGAATAGTTAATAGATTTTATTGAGATGGTAAAATCCATTCATTCCATATAAATTAATAAGAACATTCCTTTAAAACATATATAAATATTCAAAAATGAGTTGTCCAAAAAATATAAAAATATTCATTTTAGAAATTATTAATAAAGTCAGTGATAGTATAAAAATAAATTTCCAATAAACATAAATATATAAAAACTCATATTTAAATATATATAGATAATATATATATTTAGATGAAAAATAATTCTAACTGAAAATGATACATAATGAAATATTTATTTTAAAATATATTTTCCATATTTGTGATCCAATGATAATAAACATTGGAAGAATGGCAATGGAACAATAGAAATAACATAAAATGAATAAAATATATGTTCTTTAAGATGATAAAGAGAATAAATTTTTTAAAATTAAAATTTATTCATAAATAAACCCAAATAAGAGTGATATTATAATATAAACCATTATGGAATTAATAAAATTTACATCAGTACACCTTAAAAGAGAGATATTTATTTAACTCCTCAATTATCACAAATAAATATAATCTTGTGGTTTAATATGTCAAAAGGTTATTATATGAACATTTTAAATGAAATTTGGGACATAATATAACATATCTTTCAATGGAGTGGAATTGGGATGAAAAACCTTGGCTTGGATTTTTTTTGGTCAAGCACATTTTTTCTCGCATTTATATTTTTTGTACCCTAATGTAGATTACACCATATAACGTATCTAAGTGCACTTTTGATTAATATAACTAGTAAGATGACGTAAGGCATATTAGAAATTCATTTTTCAGTCTTGGTCATGCTAAGTATATAATTTATTGAGGGGAATAAAGATTGTGGAGATATTTTTATATGTTTGGTGTGTGGAAAACTTATATAAACGATATATATTCATATATAATATATATCTTACTCAAATAAAGTGTCCCCAAATTATCATTTAATTGATGATGAAAATGGTATATAGAAATAAAAATATCATATTAAATATAAGAATGTATTTTATGTTATAATGATTCATTTACAATTTCATTTTAACCCTTTAACCCATTTCCCCCTAACCGATGTGACACATAATTACCTAGGTTACTATTTACTATTACCAAAAATTATGTTGAAACTATTAACTAATATTAATTGTTTTGATTAAAAATATGGAATACATTTGAAAGTATTCATTATACATATATGGTAAAAATAATTTTCATATATGATCTTAAAACATAATGACTATTGTTTTTAGTAAATACGTGGGTTTAGAAAATAATGATTATATAAAAAAATGTATAATGTATATTCCAATGAAATTTATCATATTATGTTAAATTGTAGGACTCTAATTTTTCTTTAAAAATATACCAAAACATAAAGAATCTTTTTTGAATACATGATAAATAGTGAATAACCAAAAATAATTTTTATTTGAATCAATATGTCACTTATATTTCACATATATTAAAAGTATATATATAAATTCGACATTATATTTTTATTTGAATTATATCTCTTATAAAATATATATTTTGTTTTTGAAACGGGTTTAACAAAATTCATTTTATTATTATATATTTATAACAAAAAATAATTAAAATTAATTATAAAAAATGTATTTTTTAAATATTCATCCCCAAATCATTTATTTATGAAAAATATAAAACATACATCTAAAGGTAATTTATACTGACTGTGTTCAAAACCTAAATTCATTCCAACAGTTTTAGTTTATAAATTATTTTATTTTAGGTTTATGTCACATTCATGAATAAATTTATTTAGATTATGTTTTTTTTTGAATTAAATATTTACTTAGTATAATTTAATCACATGTATTATAGTCAATGTTCTGATATTATCATTAACATTGAGGAAGGATTGAATTATTATATATTTTTATTCATCGAACAAATGACCTGGATGTGTCCTTATATGTTGTGATATTGATTTCTCATAAAAATTAAGTAATTTCGTTATCCATGAATTGATTCAAATAACACATTACAATCAATTGGAAGCAATAATCATTTCATTTTTTATATGAAGGAATTAGCTATCTGGTGAGCCTTATTAAAAATATATACTTCCAAATAGTGTAAAAAAATCTTCTATTGTATGGAGCTCAATAATAATAAAATGGGATGAAGGGAACAACATATGGATTATTAATTTTCAATAAACTACAACTCTATCTAAGTAAACATGTTTTTTCATTTATTGAGTATCATTAATCAAGGAATTCTGGAAAAGATGTGGATTAATAAGGATCTTATGATCAGGATTTTGAAAATATATGGTTGTGGGGGTAGAATTTTAGGGAATGGTTAACATCAATAATATAAATTTTTTTAAGACTATCTCAAAAAGATAAAATTAAAATTTCACAGCTGGGTGATATGATTTTATTGATGAATATATACTCTGTGAATAATAGGATATTGGAAAATATATATATGATAATACTATATTGGAATTTTTAAATTGAATATGTGTTTTATAAATAACTTATCTGAAGAGGGAATTATTATATTAATTCCATATCCCAAGAATCTCTATGAATCATCTTATATTGAGATATTAAATGACTCAAGAGAACATTATTAGTGAGACAATATGTAGTGGGTAATTGTTAGCTATGTATCACGACTCGTTGTTTTATAAATATGTAAAAGTTGAGAGATAATATACTAATGGTCCATTGAAACACTACCTAAACCTAAGTGGTAGAGGGATGATATTACCATGGATATTCATAATGGACTACCAAAGTCTCCATGCAAATATGATATTATATGTGTTATTATAGATCTCCATAACACATTTTCTCATATTATTTACTTATCATAGGATCTAACTCTTGAAATACAAGAATGCATAAATATACACATAGTTGTAACACTTCATAATGAACATATTTTAATTTTATAGGATAATGAGAAAATTTTCATATATAAATTGTAGTTATTGGGCCCCACTTACAACACAGACACCATTTCATAACATGGTTCTCCGGTCATAGCCTTCCAGGAACCACCAGTTTCCGCAAAAATATATTGTCCCCTCTCTGGGATCACCCATGTGCTTAAACATTCTATAAGACTAATGATTATCCATAACATAAAAAACATGTTCTTTAGTGTGATTTTCCTCATATGCACAATCCTTGAGAAGCCTACAATGAGGAAAATAATCCCGATCAATACAACAAACTAAACATCCTTATCTTAGGAGTTACCGTCATGTATTCTCCCAAAAACAATGGTGGATATTTTTGGAATGTTTAGTAACATTTAACATATTACCCCTTTAAAATTATGGGGTGTTTTAGAAGTTAATGAAGACTCTTCAAAACTCTCTTGAAAATGGATACATTTGAGCATGATCAATTATCTCAAAAGTGATGAGAAATATTAAAGGAGTATTCAAGAATTAAAATATTTTTTGAGGAAATTCTCACTTTTCATTAATGATATTCGGGTTAATTATTTATCAATTGGATAAATTCCATGAAATAATAACACCCACTCAGGTATTTAAGTGGAAGCATTTCAAGGGTTCTACGATAATATATTTTTTACAAAAACTATTGGGATCAATTTGGAGAAATGAAAATTGTAGACCTAGAACTATTTAAGGAAGTAAAAGTTAATTATGAGATGTTTAGAATAATAACAATATAGATGATAATAGAAAAAAATAAAGATAATAGAAGGATGAATTTGGAATTTATATTGGGGGCTTATATTTTCTTAATTTTATCTGTATGAATGGGATTAATGAGTTTTTGTAGATAGTGGGGAAAATATCTTAAGTACATCAAACTTTGTATAATTTTTATGGTAATTATAGTTGTGACCTACGGTTTGGATATTCATATAATACCCTGATATTTTAAAATAGGAACATCAAGTTCGATAGTATGTGTGTAACAGAACAACTATATCATAAGAAAATATAAAACCATATGAATTTATGATATATTTATTTTCGAAATGAATTCAGTATCTTTTACATCATTAGATGCACACAACATTGGAGTTATAGAAAAATGTCACTCTATTGAAATATAATTCTTTAAACAAGACCATTATAATCAAGAAATTTATAGTATGGGTAAAAAACTAAAAAAAATATTGAAATTTATGGTTCACACATCTATAAATAAATAAACCTATTATATAATAATTAGAAATATAATAAAAACCATTTGAACATGAAATAAGTTTTTTAGTTAATGCTATATTTTTTATTGGTCGAAGAATTAGTCTTTGTGAAAAAAAATTAAATTAATTTTTAAAACATTTGGAAAATGTATTTGAAAAAATAAAATTAATACTTAAAATTTCCATTTCCAAATTATCCTTGGGAGATGTTTTTATAAATTAATTAAATGTTTAATATTTTCAATAATAGTGAAAAATAAATAATTGTAATTGAAAACATCATTTTCTATTAAAGAATTTGTAAATTTTTATTATATTTTAAAATGGTCATAAAGTGACATTAGTTAAATTATATTAAAATATATTTAAATTTTTAAATTTTAAATATTATAATAATAAATTTTGATATAACAACATTATATACTAATAATAAATTGTCTTCTAAGCCGGATTTTTTTATCGCGTTTCTATGTATAATTTTAAATTGGATTCTACCAATTCGGTTAAATGAATTTTGGAAAATAGATTCAATTTTTAGAATCATAATAATATATAATATATAATATGCTAAACATAAGTACTTGTTCAATATTAATAGTGAATAATGTAAAAATTAATTAATAATTATATATTAAAAATAGGTTTATGAGGCTTGAATGTTATAGGATCTGATAAAAATGATCTAAAACATGTCCAAATCCAATTTTATGGGTCTATTTAGACGCAACCATATATATTAACTAATAATGACCTATTTTAGAGAAATTAAATTTATAAAAACAATGGTTTAATTGATTATTTTAAAAAATACCAACTTTTCCTCTACTTATAAAATTTTACACCCTCTCCTTCAATGTGTACACGTAAAAAAACCATTTGGTTTGGCCAATAAAATCCAAATTATTTTCCTTACATCCATCAACACATCGAAAATTACTTTTTTAGGTGATAATTATAATCTAGGAAGGCCTCTGGTTAAACCAAAATATATTTCTCAATATAGAGGATAATGTTTTAAATATTTGTTTTCATTTTAATTTTCCATTAAAATCATTACAATTGATTCAAATAATACCAAAATAATAAAAAATATTCAATATATAACTGTATTTGTTTATGTTAGTGTAATATCCATTATATATATCCACTTCCATATAATGATAAATTAAACTTTTGATCATGCTTAATGAAGACTACCGCCTCGTGAACCGATTGAGTCCATTATCCATCAACACCTTTCAAGTCTAGATGCAATGATGAATTTAACATATATATATATATATATGATGTTTATAAAATTTATATATGTATTCAATTTTAATATAACATAAAACTTCGTACATTCCTATCCATGATAAATATGATATCTCTTCTCATGTATATAGTGGACTAGAACCTCTCAATGCGATATAATTTATTTTAATCTTATGATTTACATGAAAGGTAGAACAGATAAAATTCAATGAATATATTTTATATTTAGGATTTAAAAAAACATCTTGAAATATAATATAACTTCTAAATTTTTACCATATAATATATTAAAATATAATAATGTCTCTTTTTTATAAGTGTGGACTACCACCTCCACATAGGAATGTGAAATGTTTTTAATATCACAGTATTGAAAAATAACATCCCACCTTGGCTAATGTCTTGTAAGAATAGGATGAATGAGGATAAGTTTTAGTAGGTTAATGGGAGGCCACAATTGGAAATTGTGATGTTACAAGTATTTCTTCCATTTATGAACTGCAATGATTAATTCACAATATCAAGTCTCTGTTTCGTGAATAGTTGACAGAGATAGTAAATAATTTTTTATTCCTAGTATTGATCTTTTGGGAATGGAAGGCCCATAATGATCTCTCTAATGTCGTCACATAGATAATAAGTGTACATCTTTCAATTGGTGGCATTAATACCGGTGGTCTCATGAGATATTTCTATAGGGTATCAAATCGCAATTGGCAATCTTCAATTCATTTATTGGTGACTCTCTTCATCATTAATCTGGTGGAGGGTAAACACTTTCCTAACAAATTGGTGATAAATTTCCGAATATATGAGAAATATTATTGAATTACACTTAATTATTTCATATTTTGAGGAGGTGAAATGACAAGGATTGAATTTTTCTTCTCAGGATCAACTTCGATTCCAAGATGGCGTACATCAAAGTTTGAATTATTTTTCAGAAGTTACTGTGAAAGAACATTTCAAGGGATTTATCTTCAAATTATGTTACTTCTGTTTATTGAATATGATCTCTAGATCTCCAATTTATCTATAAATTGTCATGATTTAACTACCATATCATCCAGATAACATTCAAAAAACATTCATTGGATGGGTTTGAATATTTTGTGCATGGCACATTGATATGTTTCACCTGCATTATTTAATCCAAAGGGAATTACCCGATATCCAAACACATATTTATGGGCTCTACATGCTTTATACTCTTCATCATCTATGTCCATGAGGATTTTAATATACCGAGATTAGCCATCCAGGAAGAAAAGAGCTTCATATCCAGCTGTTGCATCAATTAAATGTTCTGTGAATGGAACTAGAATGTCATAATTATAACAATGATAGTTTAGATCTCTAAAATCAATACAAACTCATATTTTACCATTCTTCATTTTCACTGTGAAAATTTTAGCCAGCAACCCGGGATATTGAACCTCCCCACTAATGTTATCATTGATAAGATTATCATCTTTAGCTTCAATTTTACAGGCATGAGTTGGGTGTATTCCTCTTACTGCCTCTTTGAATCCTCAATTCTCTTCTTGTAAACCCATGGGATGAGTGTCCACATTAGGATAACGACCTAATATTTTTGATTATTTTCAAGAAAATATATCTTGATGTTTCTTTAGAAATTATTTTTACATTTCTTGTTCTTTAGACGTAATGGTCGCACTAATTAGAGTGGGATGAGTATCTTCTTTCTTTACCCATATTTATTTCTCTATGCTCATCCACAGTGGTGGAGATGCTTTCCTCATATACTAAATGAGAATCCCTAAGAAATTCTTCTCCTTCATTATGTGTTAATTCTATTTTTTCGGCTTGCATAGGTGGTGATGAAGCAAAACATTATGCGTTAGGGACAGAGTAAGTGTTTGAAAATCTTGAAGAAGATACATCCATTTATGACCCTTCTGACAATAAAGGGTCTTCTTGGATTATTGAATAGGATATTATGGGTTGCGAATCAACATCCTTGTCTTTCTATAGCATTGATACAACATATTCTAGACAGACTGGTGAAGTAGACACAATCTAATGTTCGGTGTATGAAATAAAGTCATCTCCATTTATGTTTTAACTAATTCTTGGTAAATCCACCATTTCACCCATGTTTTTAGACTTTATTGCCACAATTTATATTATGGAAGTCACGTGATGAATGCCAGAATTTGTTTTTAACCATTAAATTTTATTCATAGGAAATAAAAAATCTATACTCAAATGTCTGAATGGGTTTTCTTTCGATATTTTCAAGGCCATTTAGAGCATTGGTACATGTTACCTCTTTTTTCATGGACCTCATTCCCTTCATGTGATAAATTTCGGCCACAATATAAAAACACTCACAAGTTTTCAATGGAGCCTTGTCACCATAAAATTTCCCAATTTGACCTTTCAAAGCATACATAAAATATTCTTGGTATGAAGAAGGAATGGTCACATGTTAATGTTCCCATCGCCTTCCAAGATGAATTTTGATGGTTGTGTCCTGATGGAAAACCATGAAATATGTATTAGTCACAAGATCACAAAACTAAGTCCTGATTGTGATATCACCCAAAGACTCGTGTTCGTTATTTTCATAAACATGTAATTTCAATGTTGAAGGAGAGAATTCAGATTCTATAAAGCCCAATCAATGGAGTGTACGATTAGGAATGTGGTTGGATGTGAGCCATTATCAATGAAGTATAATCAGATGTATGTATTATAAATCATTCCTGGTAGATACAAGGGTCTTATAATTCATTGTAAAAAATATATTCGTCTTTATTCATATAATATATGACTGCATGACATTATTCAGAATCATTTTCTATAGGGTAAACGTCAGTAGTAACAACATCAGTTTCAAACTACTGAGGACATGAAAGGGCCTCAATAAGTGCTTCTCAAAGATATTTCGACAGATTAAAGTAATCCATGATTTTCAACTAGGCCGATACATGGGATAAAAATATCAAAACATCATACTTTTGGTCTAGAGGTCAACATTTACTATCATGGAGATGCGGTTTTCCTGGTGTCTTGGAAGTTGAATCTTCTAATGTAGATGTACCATTAGTTATAGTAAAAGCTGGAAATACATCAGGCTTTGGTATATTTTTCTGATTAGGTATATCTTCTTGTTGCGATAAAAATGGAATTAGCACTAATAAGTCCTCCAAAATTATCATGGATGGACCGGTCATGTGATATGTGGGAGAATATCCTTTTTCTTGTTGATCCCGCGGAAGGGATCTCCCACGAGTTTCCACCGCATATATAGTTCGAATATGGTTAGAGTTAGAATATGGGTTTCATCAAAACTGTGTCTTCCCCTATATCCATGAACTTTTCTACTTCCTCAAATTATTTGGTTTGGTACAGGTAATTCAAGCTCATCATAACGAGAATTATCAATGGAATATGGATCCTTTAAGTGGATAACTTTGACGGAACCATAGATCAATTCGTTATCTGTTGATGATTCTGCATGACAGGCTGGTTTTGGTTCTACCATTTGGCTGGGTGGTTCCATTAATTTTGAAACAGAAGACATGAAATATTATAGAGTCAAGGACAACTTTGTCATTTACATAAGCTCAACCTTTTTTGACAACTCTTTTTCCTTCTCATTACATCGCTTCTTTTAGGATTGACCCTTAGATGAATGATCTTTTTATATAGGTATTTTTTCTATGGTGGAAATGGAAAAACAAATTTTTTTTTGTTTCAATGGTTTTCATAGAATTTAATGATATTTCTTGATCATTTTCTTGAGCTTCCAATCATCATATTTTGTTCATTTTTTCCTTTGACATCATGTCATTCTCATTATTCCTCTAGATCACTAGTAGTAAATCAAGCTACTTGAGATGATGAACTTTTTAGTTTCACTTGTCTAGAGTCTACCATTTTTTGTAGGATTTATTTAAAAAGAAAACACTCCTAAATAGGATGTCCCATCATTTTTGGGAAGAGGCAATAATTTGTAAGATCATCATCTCCTTCATTTTTTGGTTTCCTTACCCATGGAAACATAACGAAATTGATTTCCAAATCTGAGTTGAAGTTATAAGTAACTTTTTCATTCCAAAAAGAATAAAAATTATTCTTCAATTAATCAAATTTTAATCTCATTTTATCTCATTGATCATCATGATGAGGCTGTCATTGCGGATATGACTCGTGAGGTAGATACCTTAAGTATGATAAAGGTTTTTAAAGCGTATACTGATATGATTGCTCATATGAGTGTGAATGTAGTAGCATATTCTTTCCCATTTCTCCTTCCTAGAGCTAAAATAATTACATGAGATTTAAAATTAGTTTCCTCAAATGAATCCACCAACTACTAGGGAAATTGAAGAAATATCTTGAAAACTTCATGTGTATTTCACATGGATTAGTGGTGTGCATAACTCATCACACAAATTTTACAAACAAAATGGATGCAACACTTCCTAAGGTGGTGACATATTTAAAGGGTATGTTATACCTTTCCATTGATCAATGAAATATGAAACTCTTTTATTTTCCCTTTCTTTACAATTTTCAAGATCAAAAACATCTTTCATTAGTAACATTGAGATGAATTGAATTTGGAATTTCAGATAGATATCAACACATCCAGTAAATGGTTGAGATTGCAAACTTTTATAGCAAACAAAAGATGGTCCCTATAATGATTGCACAATGCATTTGATCTTTACTAACTCTTGTTGATGAGGGGTCACAATAATTGAATCATAACAAAAAATAAATTTTTTATGTGTTTATCTAGATCTCCTGAACTATTATATTTTGGGGATGTATTATTCATAAAATTTGGTGGGGATGGATCAGATCCTCCCATTCAGGGTAAGCTCTCTATTCTGGTTGTTTTGGTGCACACAATTTTTCTATAGCTTCTAATCATGTTTTTAATGCTTCAGTTGTATTAGTACAAATTTGGTGTATTTATAGATGAATTGGGACATGTACATGTACAACATAGGGAGCTTGTATTGGTGAAATGACTGGAAAAACCACTAGGGTTGGTGGTACTGGTATTTATCATGGATAACCCATGAGGATAGGCATATAAAGATGTGTTTGATCCTTCCCTATCTATGTACCCAATACAGGGAATTCATTATCCACTTATGTAGTTACCGCAATCTCTCTTTTCTGAGGAGTTCCCATAGGTTGTGCACGTTTCGAATCTTCCAGGGGAGCCTATCTAACAGAAATGATGATTTGGAAAAACTCGGTATTAATTCTTTTTAATTCATTCATATCCTCTTATTTCATTGAAATGTTATATTCAAGTGAAATAGATTGTCCTTATCCTATGGAAAAATGATATGTGATCTGACTTTTATGTTTCCCTTTGTTAGATGTATTTTAGAGGGGTCGGAGTTGGTTTCATGAGGGTATACCTAGATTTTAGGAAAACCTCTGATTTTGGCTACGTAAACCTTCTTCATTTTCTCCAATGAGTACCATATTATGTATAAGAACATCATATTCTGATTCCCCTAAACTAGAATCATTTTCTGGGGGATCTTCTACAATGGTGTTAATGATATTTATTAATGCATAATGCATTGATGGCATTTTTTCAGTATCTTGGTAAACTTTTTCCCCTTATTTATCTTCCATGGGACTCTATTATTCTAAATGATAGATTTACAAGGACTTTTTGATAAATAGTAACCCGAAGGGATAATTGGATTGTTCAGTTGTCTGTTTACTCTGTGGATTCTTCCCCAATCGGGAGAAAACTGACCTTTGATTAGGAGGGTATTGTAGTTGTGAAAAAGCACCCAACCCTGCATTCTGGGGCTATTCTTGTTGTTCTTCATCAATCATTCAATCATGGATTATTGAATTCAAATGTTGAATTAAACAATACTCCATCCCTGGAGTCTGGGGTTGCTCTTTAACTGCTATAGGTGAGATTCATGTAGCTTCTCTTCCGATTGTGCTAATTTTGGTCAAAACATTAGTAGGGTGTATTATCCGATAACCACAGAAATCACCTATTTCGGATGACCACTATGCTATTTTAGGCTTTTGTTCCATCTGATGGCTGAAATATTGTAGGTCGGAGGCTTTATGAATATTCTCATATGTTTGATTCAAATGTACCTCAATAGCTTTCTCACATTGGGCCTGACTCTGATGAGATATAGTTTAGGGTGTTCTTGAGTGTATATTTTATTACCCACCAAACCAATTTATTGTCCCTTGATATGGGAAATAATATTTCATGAGGACAATTCGGTTGTCCTTTGCTGATTTTGGTGAATAGTTAAATGAAATGCTCCACGTTCACCCCATCCTCTAAAATGAACACCGAATGGGGTATCATAAATTAACTAGTGCAACCTCTTTTGTGCATCGTGGCATGAAAACTAAAGGGATATTTGCAACTTTTTATCATTTGGATGAGGGGAAACTATGAGATGTGTCAACTCTATTTGGATTTTGAACCTTTCTATTACATTTACATGAATTTTATGTTCATCTTATGGCTATACTTTGTCTTTCAAATGACGAAGATTCTTCAATAAGTTGATGCTGACATCATGAATGCAATCTTCAACCATCAATTTTGGAATGATGAATTGATATTTTTCCAAAGGCCATAACATGATTGGTATTTCACCTTTAGCCAATTTATTTTACATTTTCAACATATCTTCATCATATTTCACTAGAGTTGTCTCCACTTGTTTTGAAAAAATTTGATGCTTCTTTATTGTTTTTTTAAAAAGGAATCCACAGTTTTTTCATCTGATACATTATAAATAAAATGACCCAAGGGAGGTTCAAATAATGATCATCCCCTTAAGATGTCATACAGTTGATAAATTATTTCACCGATTAATGACAAGGCATCACACATGACTGGACATGTGTTGGAGAGAACCAAGAGATAAGAGGGAGGTCTCATTACTACATTGTTGATTATAGAATTGTCTTGAAAATATGAAATACTACATCAAAGAGAACATACACATTGAATGATATCATGGGGAGGTCTACAATGGTGGATTGCATAAACGCATAAATCCACTTTCTCCCTGATCTTGTGGCCACACGTATGGTTTTTGTTGATCTCATCCAAATATAGGATCTCTTGATTGACATTATTTTCATGAAGCAAGACATCATGATGAATTGTACAATGGGGAACTTCAAAATTACTTCTATTACTCCTATAATTTAGTACTGAGAGGGTCAGATCTGTAGCTGCAATACAAAAATGATTGAGGTTATCAAAATATCCAGCATTAAGAGGATCCATATCATTAATTGGATAATGATTTCTAAACTATGAATGGAGAGACATATTCATGGATGCTCTATTATAATTAGTTGCAGCCACTTGCTGGGAAACATTGTTATCATAGGAAGATGTATGTGCCTACATTAGAGTGTTCATCATAATGGGATGATTACATCCAATTAGAAAGGGAGTATGTTCTCGATATGGTTATCCATTTGATATAGGGTATTAGGACAAATAACCATCAAGTACTGGAATAGAGGTATATATCTGTTCAGGTATGGCATGTCATTGTGTCATCCCTAGTGTGGGGATAGAGTTATGTGTTTTCACCCTTGATAAAACTGAAGTTGTTGTTATGATTTTTGGGCATGCTTCTAGAATGTGGGCATTAATTTGTGTCTTCCCATTCACCATTGCTAATATGGGTGTGGTGACTTCAGCTGCCAGAATGGGAATATATGTCCATTCCGTATCTAGAGTAGGTTTATGTGCCTACTCATTTATTCCTTTTCATGTTAGTGGATACTGACCGTACGTATGTATGGGGGTAGAGTGTTGAGTCTTCCCCAAGATTTTCATTGAAGCTTTCCAACTGAATTCTCTGAGTGCTGGAAAATGAGAATGTTGGAAATCATGATTAATGTTAGATATTGTATGTTCCTGCTGGATATTTTCCATCAAGCATGGCTGGAAGACTCTTTTCAATGCTGACAGACGAGACTGCAAGCAGATTTTGTGAGATTATGTAGTTTTATGTTCATGTTTACCAATTGCCACCATATTGGATTGGTGGTCTACCTTAAATGCAGATAGGCTGGCCTACTTACTGATTCATAGTTTGTAATCTAGTTTATGTACCAATTCACAGTACTCCACCTGTGTTAACTTGTGGGATTTGTGGGTTGCCTCCATACAAGTCTGTTGTCCAGCGGAATTATGATGGATGGGTGTATGTGCCTGCATGTTGTTTTCCACTAAGATAGGTTGATGTACTTCTCTAGAGGGAGAAAAGGTAAGAACCTGCTACCTATTCTTTAAATAATGTCCCATGTGTTTTTTTGTGTATTCTCATGTCAAAGGGACATGAGATAAACAAATGGAGGCAACACCCCCATCATGTTGGGGGTTCACTGTCACACGATTCTATTAGTTGTAATTGTTGGGGGGGGGCTCCTCAAGAGGGATCACTGCATCTTTGAACTGTGGCCATGGGTGACATCTTTATCCACCTTCTTACTATTTTAGAGGATTAGGTTGTTATGTTCCAGGGATAAGGACCTGAAACGGTTGAAGAAATTGGATTTCACCGTCTGCTTCTTAACCACCGGTCGTCGCTGGCCGGACGACTGAGGGTTGTTGTTAACATGGAGAGCATGTCGGGTAGCCTCCAAGGCTGGGATGGTACCATGTTGATGTTATTCTCTTTCAAAAATTTTGGATACCAACCATTAAAGATTTTGAGTTCGTGATGACATCCTTCCAAAATCTGAGGATCCATCTTGAGCAGTGGTCAAGACATCCACAGGTACAAACATGAATGAATCCATTTGGGGTTAAGGGAGTTTGGTGAAATCCTAAAAAAACTCTGAACCCCATTAAATAAATATCATTTAGATGGATATATTCATGATTTATTACTTTTTCTAGCCTTCCTTTATCAAATGATCGGGTCCTAGCAGGTGCATAACACAGTTAAATTCATTAGGGAATCACATCAGGTTCACCTTTTTTGTTTCATAATTCAGTGAAATATATTTTCTAACTTAATAATTATTAATTCCATGTAGTTTTCAGTATATTTATTCATGGAACTAGAATCATAAAATTTTTATTTATCCAAAATGGACAAGCATTCCAAAGGCAACTGTTCGTTATATTTGAAATTATGATACTTAAGAACATTCATTGGATGAGTGGATGGGATTACTGACTCATCAAAACCGTTTAAAGAGGAATTAGTGTCTAATCTAGGACTCTCTTTATATATATGAGATATTTTCATGAATCCTAAATAATTCATCAAATATAACATAGGTCTCTATTGGAATTTTTAATAAATTATTAGCATGTGTAAAATTTAGAATCATCCATATGTATTCAATGTTCATCATTAATGTATATATCTACATGTATTCATGGTTCTCCATAAATGTAATCCTCTAATTTAATATTTAGAGATCTTTTAATCATCATTATGATGATACTAGTTTTTAAGCCACTCAGTGCGGCACTCTAGATTTTATTGTCATCTCGTGAGGTGAAGTTTTCTTTTGATATTAGGATCTTACACATAAAACGGTATATATATATGTATCTTTACGAATGTAATCAAAATCCTTATAGTTTAGTGTCTCTTAATAGGAAACATCATAACTCATCTGATAAATACATAACCATACTGTTTAATTTAAGGTTTTAAGGATATATAAGATTAATGTGTTTAGGAAATGCTTGGTGTGGGACTTTTCCTTAATCCTACCATCATCCATGGATAAAATATGGTTTCTATGTAAGATTTGACCACTTTGAGAATATGATCCCTGGAGAATAGTTATGATTTGATGTGTTGGGTTTGAACCTCATAAAGGCTTCCTACGTCTCCAATTTGGATGGAAATCAAATTCCACGTAGATTGATAAGTCTCACAGGAGAGTGTAGTCCTTTGAGAGAAATGAGTTTGGCCATACATCCTTAAAATTATTCCTTGGGAATTTGGGTGTTTAATTTGGGGATTACTTTTAAGTACTATGCCTAGATTAAGTTAATAAGGGTTGGATCCCTAAAGAGGATATCCTGTGAGCTCATTCCATGATAATGCTTCCCACGTATCCCAATTATGGTGGGAATCAGATTCCTCGTAGATCAAGACTTGAGTGATTGTGTGGATGTTGTGATCATCAAAAATTTCTAAGAACACACGAGTTATGCTTGTTGTGAGAAACCAGAGGATGTGAAATATTCCACAGAGACACCCAAAATTTTCCTCCTCTAATGGTGGAAGAGGACACACCAATGAAAATGTGGTTAGACAAGGCCTAGGCGACTAGGGACAAGGGTGAGGTGAATAACCACCCAGCTATTACATTTACATTAGTAAAGGGTCTGATGTAAGGAAGGAGTGAAGGTGAGGGAAGTATACAGGAGGAATACTGCACCCTACCCCATCAAAATTCAAGGGCTTACACAATGATGGATGCACTGAAATTGATCCTGGTAAGGGAGGGATAATTTCCCTTTTCATGCATCGCAAATCTAGTGTAAATCATACCATCCCTACCAGAGATTTGAGGCTCCATGTTTTTTACATGATAATGAGAGTTTAGAACCAAAAACTAATCCTACGAATCAAGAACATCGCAACACTGTTCATTGGAGAAATGTCCATGTGACTATGGATATACAAACCCACAAACACTATATAAATCCTAACCTTAGTGTAAAAACAAATGAGGGAAACCTCTGACTATGGATATAGAAACCCATATTGTAGGCACACTGATGTTCCTTTCCCAACTATTTGATAGGGTTTGTGGTTTTGGTGGAGGTATCAAAAGAATCCATTTTAGACAAGGGAGACAATGAAGAAGAACAATTTCCATGAATGGATTTAATGAAGGATTAATGGCTTGTAAACTTATGGGAGTAGGTGAATCCAATAAGGGAAGCCAAGTAAATACTGGTGCACAAGTTTGGGTGTATTAATAGTATTGGGAATCAAGATGTTCAATTAAGTGATGAACAACCAGGATGTTAATACCTGGAAGAGACATGACTTAATCCTTAAAGAGTATTCATAGGTATTTCCAAAAGTGGGGTTCTCACGTTCTTTTGAGAGAAATTATTTTCACACAGGTGTTTTTGATTCTAGGAGGTTGGGTACTTTAGGTTCGCAAGTGTTATGTATTCAAACATTAAAATTACAAAATTCATATGATCATCCTACAATTACTCCACTCAAGGTGTTAAGGAACTACCTTTAACATTTCATTAGACTTGGGTGAATTACTAGGGATACCAGAGCATCAATTAGGAATCAAGGAAATTTTTCCCGACAAATAAAGGCACTAAGGATCTATTTTAGGGAACAATAAGACCTTGGGTGATATGATATTAGGTGCGCATGATTGGTTGGGTTTTCAGTAGAGGCCTGACAAATTATTTAAGACATATTATCACGATTCCTTCATTTTATGAAGTCTTGTAATGAGGTGTTGATGTTATATTTATTATTACTATAATTTTATGTTCTATTATTTTGATTTAATTCCACTATATTCAATTTGATTATTCAATTATTTAGAATATTTTTTGTTGGGTTTCAATCTCATTGATTATTTTTATGGAATTGTTTTATGGAAATTTTTCTACCATTTTGAGATCAATGTATTTATTAAATGTAATTATTTTTAGTTATTTAACATGCCATATTTATTATTCCTCATTGTTTCATAGCTTCCACTATACACATACCCTTAATGAGCATCTGAGATCACCCCTATCATATATCTTATTTTCTTCATTATTCTAGGAAGTATTTTAGGATTGATATGAAATTATATTCTATTGTAAAGTATTGTAACTATCAAATAAAATAATGTTAGAATTTTATTCTTTCAAATGTAATGTGATTTTCATGTATGTATCAGGTTTTCCCAGACTACTAAATGATTTTTTAATTAGGTATCTGATTTCTTGAATCACGTACTAATTTAATACAATAACCACAAAATATAGGCTATTTGTTTTAATTTTGTAACATTTCCAACAAACTTATTTAAATTCAATAACATTTTACACCGTTCATTATTGAGGAAAATATTAACAATCTAACACAAGTAGTCACCATTGAGGAAGTAGAATTAGTACAAGAATTAACTAATATTGAAAACCATACTCATATTATTTACTAAACATAGAATGTTTTGTATAATGAAAATCTCTTTTGGTGAGAGTTCATTTTAAAATCATAGGTTTTATGAGTAAATTTAGTTCTCTTGTCTGTATAGTTTTGGAATTTCTGAGTAAATTTCAATTTTCATCCATTGGATAGTTAGATTTTAAATTTATATTAATAACTTCATTATTAGATATTGATCAAATAAAACAAGATACATTAATCTAGGAAGAAGGCGTGGTTAGCTTCATGAATGAATTAATAATGTGATGGAGGTATCCTTGTGCGGCCGAGACTATAATTGTAGTACTACTGCCACTAGGAAGCCACTAGTTCTCTAGTGGACTAGTATCATCTAGTAAGTGGACATAACTTTCCTAAAAATTATTTCATTACCATTAAAATAAATTTATGGAATCCCTTATTCATTTCACCCCCTTTCTCACACATATTAGCAGCCAAATCCCTTTCCTCAACCGATTTTCCCTTGACCATGGGGGTTTCATTTGAAAATTTAATGGAATATAAGGAATGGTTCTTCTATTTTTATCCTCTATAGATATCCTCCTTCATTCCATTTTAATTTTTTTCCCTCATGAAATTGATTTTTTACAATTTTACTACAGTGTAGTGTAAATTTCTGGAAATGATGGGGGTTTTATGAATCATAGATTAAAGATATAATGAGAAAACACCCCCTCATTATCGTGAACTATTATGATTAGATATGCCAAAATGGTGAATATATTAATGTTTTATCATTATTTTGATTTTATGTTCAAATTTATTTGGAATCCCTTTTTTGGGATTTTTTCCATGTTATAGTTTTGGACTATGTGATAGGCCCTTTGGGTGAATTTGTGTGCGATGTCAGTAGAATGAATGTTTTCAGTGATCATTTTAGTAGTAATTATTATTCATCTTCAATATTTATAAATTTTAATAAAAGTTTTTAATAATTATTTATTTATTCATATCTTTATTTTGGTCCTCAAGATTGATATTATGTTATTCATGTTCATGTATAGTCCTTATAATAGCCATAAAATGAGCAATTAATATACATTAATAGGGGGATACTGTTATATTTTCGGTTGTATGTGTTCCCAATATTTTTTTGGGACATTTCTATGTGTCCTATTTTATAAATTTTTCACACGGGTTGATGAAATTATTTTAGAAAAAAGTTTCATTTAAAATGAAATGGAAGGTTAAATTGAATGAGGTCCCATGTTCATGAGGTTCCTTTTTACAGAATCGATTACATCAGTCATTGATGGTTGAGGCCTTGATCATGATTTTAGATACCATTGATGATGAGACCCCAAGGGAGTGTCTTTATATTTTGATGAATGGTACATCATGACCCATGTAGTAAGATAACAAATATATATCTTTGTAAAGGTTTGTGATGAGTTAGAATGAATGGCATCGTTCCCATCCATGTGAGACATAAGATATTACCATGATCGTTCAGGAAATTAAGATGATCGTCGTGTGTTTTTGTCCAATGATATATGGTTGCCTATGTGGGTAGACCATGGCATGTTATATGGATTGGTTAGATGTTTAGGATAACATGTAGTTTTTTGGAAATCAAATAAGATTGAGTACATCATAGTTTTGATATATTCATATGTGGCTAGTGGGGACTTACCTATTGGATGAGTTGGGATACACACCATGGATCCCGATAGTGGTTTCATAAATGGTTCAGGATTAGGGCACCCATGATGATGATGTATATATTTATATTTGTGTTTGATTTGGAAAATATATTGTTGTAGTGATTATATAAAAATAAATATATAATTACATTGATGTTCTGTTAATATTAAATGACATGAAAAATTACCATGAAAGGGTGATTATATTAAATGAAAAAGAATGTTCTGATGATGTATTATTTATAAAAAATGAAATGGAGTATTCCCTTATTGGTGAATATGATTTGATATTGGTTCAAGAATCGTAGAATTATTTATCTATGTGTAGTGGTTTAATGGTTGTAGAATATTTCTTTTGAGGTGATTGTGATATTATATAAGGTTACGAACTGGTATATTTTGTATAATTGGGTAATAAGGGTCTCATATTTGTATAATACATAGTCAAAAGTTTTGATATGATATAATTTAAGCTATCATTGCATAATGAATCTCTAGGTAATGAGTACATCCTAACTACATACACCCTATTAGCAGTTGTGATATGATATAGGGTCAGGTCTCAAGGAATTATGTATCTTCAGGTAATGAGGGATTGGTACTTACATAAAACCATGTAGGTAGTCATTAACGTATGTATACCCTAATGAGTTTATCCCTGAGGTCATTATCACAACATACCAAGGTGAATGACCCTTGGTTTATTATTATGGTTAGTAGTTTTTTTAAATGTTATTAGAGTCACTCAAATACTTTATGAAAAAGTTGTTATCTATTAGGTTCACATACAAAGGGATCAATTTTGGTTTATTAATTTTCGTTTTTGTAATTATTTATTTATTCAGTGAATTTCACATGAACATATCATTGATGTACAACTATTTAATGGACCATTTTGTTGGTTCCCAACTAATATATGTACCCATGACCTATTCAGACCATCATTTCAATTTGGTATCCGAGCATATCTCACTTATCTATTGGAACATGTTGGGTTGAGACCAGAACATTGTATGGTTGTGTAAGATACAAAATGGGGTCCAGATATTGGATGAGTTATTTCTAAGATATTTAATAGAACATCCGTGTATCTTTCTATTTATTTTTTTATTATTCAATTATATGTTATTGGCATAATGGGTGATCTATAATTTTTTAGAAGCATAAACATTTATGTGGTATACATATATTAATTTAATTATAGATTGTCCAATTTATTTATTTTGTCTATGTACATTGAAGTATATGTATAGTTAATGATACATGGTTATTACTATACATTATTGATAGCAATATATAGGGTTTATATTCACCTCATCGTCCCACTCTTTAACCTCGATACTATTTTATATCCTTCAAAATGCGATTAGACATTCATAAGGTCACATAAAACCACTAATCTAGTTATTATTAATCAAAAACCGTTTTAGTATATTGATTAGTTTAATTAAAGGATATTTTATTTTTTATTACTATTTGGGTATATGGTAGATAAGATACATAAGAATGTATTAGGGAATTCTATTAAACCCGACCCAGTGTTTCGAAAACTTGTCTCTCGGTGGAAACATAGGTTACAATGGGTTTGGGAATGATGTTATTTTCTTTTAATATTATGATTTTTTCTTATTTCACATTATATGAAATAGATTATTTTTTTTAATTATGATTTTATAGAAATATATATCTTGGATCATTTTTATGATCCTACTTATTGGAGTATCAGCTCCTCGTTTGGTGGAAATAAGCGTCTGTGTAGGAATAATTCTTAGAACATATGAATTTACATTACATGTACATTATTGTGTGTGATAATAATAATTATGAGGGTTAGTCTATTTAAAATATAAATAACTATTAAAATTATTATTTATTTTATATTTTATTGGTGGACTTCTACCCATAAAGACTTATATAAAAATTTCTTTTCTTCTCAAAGATGTTAATGGGGATCTATGGTGTGAAGCCTTTCAAAGATGATGATGAAAAACTCACTTCAAGTTGGGATGTTTTGTGATGAAAAAAGGTCATTAATTTTATTTTTTACCCATCAGTGAAACTCCATGTTAGTGATAAATATTCATGATAGTTCATTAAATGTGTGCAAACAAAAACCAGAATATATTTTTTCAATATAGCATGGATTGTTATTATAGCTAAACAAACCCTATGGTTATTAAATACCCTACAACGATCGGGATATAGTGATTTTATTACATATATATATATGTCCCATAATGAGAAATTATTCTTTTATGGGGTATTCTTGTATTGGGATTCCCGGTGAGATTAAATTACCTATAAAGATGGGCTTTGGAAACCCGATAGTTGTATGTTATTATTATGGGATTACGAATAAAGGTATGTATGGATGATAACCCTCAAGTGGGTATTTTTTCACATTATATAATTTATTATATTTGATATAGGATAATGTATGAAACCATATGTGTTTTGAACCATATTGAGAGATGACCTATGGACTAGGAAGTTGGACATGGTGACCTTGAATAACCAACTTTGGATTTTAATGGGTCTATTCCGAATTATACTAGAGGATGAACATTAGAGGAGATATCCAAATCTACTGATATCCCTGGAGGTGCATAGAGTGGTTTAAAATTATATATGATAATTAATTTTGATTACTAGTTTCAATTAAATTATTTATTGGATGGGTAATGCATTATATTTTCATAAGGACACACCTTGATTTCTATTTAATGTCATTGAGTTTTGAAATCAGTAGAGGGATATGTCAAATTCTGGAAACATATTATTTGATTAAACATTTAGTATCATGTTTAGAGCTTGTCTAGATTCTTGTGTTATTACGAAAACTTCATTTTGTGGGGTTCCATTTGACTAATCATTGAATAACTCAGATTCTGGGTTTTTAGATAAGTAATGAGGGTGATCCAAGCATCATGGATTTGACATGTCATGCAGCATAGAATTACATTATTTAAATATGTGTGACAAAAAATTTAATAATTTTTTTTAAATAATATAAGAGTTTATGGTGTAGGATCGTAAAATTATTTAAAAATCTAAAAGGGGATGAAATGTTGTTTATAAAATATAAACTTACAGTATTATAACTCTTTATTTGTAAAAAATTATATCAGATGAACATTCATCCTAACATAAATCATAACATTTGAGAATGAAACATATTAACAAAACATAATTTAATATTTATATAATCATTCAAATAAAAATTATAAACTTATTAAAAAATGATTAAGATGTCACAAAAGACTTTTAAAAATGATTGTAACTAAACCCACAAAAAATTTAATACAAAAGGTAATTACTTTCACCCAAATTGATAGGGATTTTGCTCAACATAACTTTAGGTATCTGTGATTTTCAATATATAATAAGGATATTCTTTATAAAAATCTATGTCATCAATCAGTTTGATTCGACCAAATCTGTATCATTAGCCCGTGGATCTCTCAATCAACATGATTAGAAAAACCTCTGTATCCATATCCCCATGTTCCCTAGATCAACCATATCATCCAAAAAATATTTATATTTCACATACATTAATATTTTTATTAATACATCCTAACAAATTCTTACATTAAGGAAAACCCATAAAAGATGACAATACGGGGTGCACACAACATTGAATTTTTTCACAGACATCAATAGTAAAATTGTTATCCCATAGGATTAGTGACTTTGTATCTTCATTATTTATGACATATTTATAGAGAATCAAGGAATAAAGGGATTTAACACTTCTCATGATTAATTTCAACAGTATAAAACACATATTCCTTATCTATTAGAATATCACCACAATGTCTGATAGTTATCTGATTTTTCCATATTACAATGTATAATGATTTTCTCCTTGAATAAATAGTAAATAATTTTCTAATATACTTTAGACATATTCATATGGTGGGATTAGTGAAACTCCATCTAAAAGACTTTGTATGTATCCATTCATTTGATATTGTAAAACATTATTCGATAAAACATCTTAGCCTACATATAATATATTATATTTATATGTAAATCTAATATAATGTATTACATTTTTATAACATATAAATTATTTATTTTCTTTCAATAGAATTTGAATTCTCTATTTTGTGTAGAAAATTTTTTGAAATCTTAATTTTTAAAGAAATTAGTAACTATGGATTATTGTTTTAGGAACATTAACACATGTTATTAATTTGAATATGTTGTATTATAATGAGCACATTAGAATCAATAATTTCTTCCTCTTTAAAATTGAGTATTCAAAAAACTTAACCGAAATTTATAATTTTTAAAAAGTACTCCACCTTACTTATATAAATCTTGAGTGATCTTCCATTCCCACCAAATGTGATTTCTAATTTTTTTTTAAAAATAATTGTTTTTGTAAAATGTGTTCCAAAAATATTATAAAATAATCTACAATGAATCTTTAGGTGTAAAAACAAATTTAACATGGATTTAAATTATTTAAAATAGACACGTGAATATTATAATGAAAAAAAGTACAATTATTAAAATATATAGGTGTTCAAAAGAAAAGTACAAATCCTTCTTAGAATGTTAGATAACAATGGTCATTATTATTGTTAGATATTTTTCCATAATCCTTGAGTTCTCTTCCAAAAATTGAATTTTTTCAAGTGTTTCCACTAGAACATCCAAAATCATATTTTTTTGGGGAGAGCATCAAATTGTTTTGGACAGTAATTGTCTTCTAATCAATGATTTATAACTAACAATATCCCACTTCCTTATTAATTTTACCAACCAAATTTGATACTAGATCTTAACCAATATATCATTTTTGTATGATTTATCCACTTAATTATATTATTCATGATTATAGACATTAATGATGAGTATAAATTCATTTTTTTATCATATATTCATTCTTAATAACAAAATAACTTTTTTATGTGTACATGAACATTATATAGAATAAAATTTTTCTATATCCACACCATTATATATTGTCATGAAATATATCTATGATTCATTAAAATCAATTGATCTTTTTGTATATGTCATTTTTAAATCTATATATTTTTATTTACTTCATATAGGGGAATTAGTTTAATCAGTATAATATTTTCGTAAGATAGCTTCTCTAACCCGTCATAGGGATGTAGAATGTTTGTCAAAAAAATGTGAATGATATTTTTTTGAATTTCCATGTCTCAATAATATTTCATTTTTTTGATACATTCACTATTATGGATTTCATTTCACTATCTAATCAAACTTCTTTGGATAAAGTAATTGATTTTTATTACTCATAATATTAGAGGTTTTGGAAATGGTGGTATTTAAAAACATTTTTTATGAAAATAATCCTTCAAATCAATGGACTTATTTTTATTTTTCTGAAAGTATAGTGATTCTAAAAATCATGTTATTACCTAATACTTATGGTAGAGATATGGGGGTATATTATTGTTTAAAAATATTGATAACATATTTCCCTTTCTCATTTTCAAAATCCAAATAAAAGTATTAATAGAAGGATTAATCAACATTATCAATAACATTTTTCCTTAATCCATTAAAATATATTTAGGAATTTATTTATGTATTCCTTATAAATTTTTATATGAATTATTATGATGAATAGACTGAGATGCTTTCTCATGCATTTCAACAAAATCATATCCCATTTAAATTACCCTAATGTAATATGATGTAACCTTTCCATTATTTTTTTTGTAGATTATTTCATTTTATTTTCACCTTCTTCCACTTTATGAAAACATATTCACTAAAATTATTTCCTTCATCAGGATCAAAAAAAAAATCATAGATCTCCTTCATTATTTTCATTATTTTTCTTAACCAAACCATAAACTAATTTTACATACTTAGACTTTGTTTTCATCTTCAGTTAATGAATATATTTTTAAGGATTTCTATGAAATTTAACCTTCTCTACCACTTTTCCTTTCATATTTATTATTTCTTCAATTGATAAATCATTTATTTATCCATAATGAATATTTATTTCATGATAAAATAGAGAAACCACATTTTATATATAGACTCATCAATAATGTATGATCCTTATACCTAATTAGGGATTCTTAATTATTAATATTTACAAATTCACTAAAAATTATAAAAATATTGTTATCGAATATTGGGTATAAGATGATCTTTAGATTCCGTATACGTGTTTTGATTGCATCAATATATTTCTATATGAAATTCAGAAAGTTGAATTTGTCATGTATCAATTAAAATCGATACCATATATATCTTAAAGATTAAATATATCATGGTATAAATTTCCATGGAAAATTAAACATCAAATATGTAATACAATTATCTTTATGTCTATATAGAAAGGAGATATCCCTCATTCATTCTCATGGTGGGAAAAGATAATTTTTAGAAAGTGGATTTTAAAATGTTATTTATTTGTATAAATGTTTTCATTTCACAAATTATGATTCTAAATTAATAAGAATACACCATAAATCACCAATACACTTATTGTTAATACTATAGGATTTCTGAGAAATATTTAAGGTAACATTCCTTTACATACCCACTATTTTAAAATTTAAACAAATATAAAAAAATGGAAAATTATCAGATTATAAATATACAAATTGTTTATTTAAAAAAAATTTCACATCCATGAAAAAGTATATCTGGTTTTAATTTGAAATATTATCTTCTTAATCATAAATAGTCAATGATCCTTTTCATATTAACCAATTTAGTTGATAATCCCCCAAAGGCTTTTATATTTCATTATAAATAATTTTTAAGGGTTTATAAAAACAAAAATACAAAATTGAATTTAAAAAGCTGATGGATAATAATAGTGGTGAGATATAATCCATTGAATCACCAATTATAAAATGAAACTAAACAACTTTGTCAATATATAGACATGAATTGAATTTGTTGAAATTCCAAAATAATGAATTGTTGATATTTGATCTTTGAAAATGATGACATCAGAAAGTTTCAAAAAGTATATATATTAAGCATTTTATTTTCATCATTATTATTGGAGTTTCATGAATTTATGAGAAAAAATTATTCTAATAGAGATCAAAAAATTATAATTCATTTATAAAATTTACTCCATTAATGATATTAGGAGAAAATAATTTTTACCTCCAAGGATGTTTGTAAATTTTCATTCTTAATTTTTTTTTTGATGATTTCAAATAAATTATTTTAAAAGATGATTTAAAGTTTTAGATTTGTTAGTATAATACATTTAATGAACCTCATTTCAATGAATTTATGAGGTCCCTTTAAAATATATACATTCATAGATTTTTGTAAATAGGATATAATATAAGGGATAAAAATATTGTAAAATATAAAAATGACCTCCATTAATTGATATGTTTCCACAAGAAGAAATTGATAAAATTGAAAGTAAAATAATTATAAATAAATATTTATAAAACCTTGATTATATTTAATATATTATATTTAATCAAAATTAAATAATTTGTAAAAATATCAGTTTCTTATCCTATTATTCCGATGAATTTTTGAATAATATATCTTATTTATGTATGATCCTAAAGGAATTGGTGATTTATGTCCAATTTTGATTCTAATGAGTAATATACACGGTTTATAGAAAATTATATAGGATTTTAGTTTCCCTATTGAATTATATTGTTACTAAAAACCATGATAAAATATGTGACTGCAATTTATTTTTAAAATAGCTAACAACTAGAACTTACAGCTACTACAAATTTATCTAAAATAGTGTAAAGAGTTATCAATAACTATTAAATTAAAACATAAGACACTAAATACTATACATTGTAATTAGATATCCATACATACTTATTGTGTCCATTGTTTCCTACAAGAACATGAATTTGACACAGATTTCATCTCAAAATCAATTTTATAACAATAAAACACTCCAAAATAAAAATTAAAATTATGATAATTTAAAACTATTTTATCCATGTTAAGATATGATTTTCAGATTTACATGAAATTTGAAACAAAATCATAGATATAAAATTAATTTTTTTACTATTTTTAAGATATAATAAACATTAATCCTTCTATTAAAGTATTTTTGATCAATTGTTTTCATAGATCCAACAAAACCAATATTTTATTCAATTTTGATAATATTGGGAAAAACATTAAGTAAATCATCTAGATATATTTTTTTATATAAAAAATCTCTAATTATATCTTATAAGGATCTTGTATAGAGACCCGAAGCTTGACGTACTTATACATTACATTACTTTTACGGAATACTCATTACATAACAAAACAGACACACAAGGACCATAATATTTTAGTGTCTTTGGAAACATGGAACATAATCTTATAATCGTGGTGAAAGATCTTCAACATCTCCCATAAAGAACTTCCCATTTTTGTTTCCTTACCTAAAATATTTCTTCTAATCCTTTGGGAAAAGAAAACATAAAAAGGGTGAGATAAAATGATTAGTAAGGGTAATCATGGATGAAATAAAACATACCATATACATTTAAAATTAAAAAAATGTGAACAATAAAAATCGTGAGAAACGACATAAAACATGGAAGTACATAAGGAATAGATCATAATGGAACATAACTTATGATAAAATATAATGGGAATAAAACATGTAGTTGTGGCATCCATTAAGCACATGTAATGATTTCCATAGTAGCCAAGGTATTGATATCAAGACCATCTTAGTGGACAAAGTCCCTTTCTGAATCGAGTTCACTCCTCATTCCAGTCCTGTAATACTGAACCAAATTAACTTACCATTCCAACCATGTCTATCTCATGAGATATAAATCTTTACCCAATGAATTGGAGGGATATATAGTTCCCAACCATCTCATAATTAAATCATTCTTAATTTTGCCACAAAATAAACATACATCATTCATAATAACCCAATGAATAAAGTGGGTTTCATAAACATCATCCCATAATAACATAATCCATATAAAAGAAATGGATATCATTTCATAATAAGAAAAGTGAAACCATGTAAATCATAGAGACATGATACTTGAAGCATACACATATGAAATAATTTCATCTTAGTTGAAAAATGGTTTTGATAAAACACTTGAAATGAATTCTTGAGGAAAATATCCTTTCTTCTTCAAATTCATTCTCTTTTCACAAAATGTCATGCAATTTTAAAAGAAATTTTTTTTGTTGAAAATAGTCATGAAATCTTTTAGAATAAGATTTATGAAAATAAGGCTTTATAAAACCGTAAAAATCCTTTCGTGTCGTATAAGTAAAAAAACATTCTTCTCGTACTTTTGCCGGAAAAGTCAAAAAGTACCTCATACGAAAAACGACAAAAGATTCCTTTCATATCCTTTACTAAAAACTTACCGAAGGGTAAAATTGGATTTAAAAAATTGTATGTGGATGGAAACAATATTACATATTGAGGGAACATGGATGTGGATGATAAAATACACCCCAGTAAATACCAATGTATAAACAATCTCAGATAAAAATGAGATTGTGATATTTTCCCTTAACTTATGTCTGATTTGCATCGTAAGTGTCCGAACCTCCTGTATAATGATTTAAATAATTTTATTGACTTATTAAAGAATTATATTCATTTTTATGATATCATATATGGTTCACTTATGACTTTATATTACATGTTCTTTTGTAAATTCTATGATAAAGAGCGTTTTGGGTAAAATCGTTTCATTTGTCGCCCGTGTTTTGACTTGTAATTATTCATATGATTACTTAGATCATGATTACTTATTTCCAGAATATAAAACATGATTTATATATAATATATATTCATAATATATATATATATATAATAGATCTATAAATGGAAATAAATACACCGTTCATGGAGACGGTAGGTCGTACGTACACATGAACGTTGTTTTCATTTCCTCATTTAATTGAATGGAATTAATTAGATGACATACATATATATATAAATAAATAAATTATAATTATTATGTCATATATTTCATGATTACTTATTATATATAATTTATAATCATTTATGAATGGTTAATCATTGAGAATTAATCTCATCGGGTCGTGGAGACGGCATTCCGTACATACGCACGAGCGATGATATCGTTCCCATGATCGTGGAATTGTATTGGAGTATTTGTATACTATTAAAGAACTAATATCACTTTACAATAATAATATATAGTTATTATTTACACCATTATACCCATCCAAGTAAGGTGGTGGTGGAAAATAGATTACACCACAACGTGGAGACGGTATTCCGTACGTACGCACGCGCAGTGATTTCGTTTTCCGTAGGATGGATAGATGGTGAAATAGGGTTGTTTAATTTTTATAATAACATATCAGTATATGATTGATACTGATGTTATTACTTCATAATGAAACAACCTAAGAAGAAGAAGTGTAAGAAGAAATAAAGTTGAAAGAATTGGTAACAACCATTACCTCTTCTTTGAAGCGCCTCTTTGAGACCTCCTCTTAGGGCACTAAAATTGGTCTTTGAAGAAGACCAGGACCTCTAGGATTTTTATAGGTAAGTGTAGAAAAAAATTTGGAATGGGTTGTCTGAGCTTGAAGGCTCAAATTGGTGTGAGGAGGAGAGGGAGGAGGTGCCCTTTTATAAGAGAGGAGTGGGACACCTTTGAAATTCTTAAAAATATTAATTTATAATAAATCTAACCCCACATAAAAACATACAAAAATGACTCATAATCGAAGATAAGATGAGATAGGGTTGTAATAGCATCAACCAATCAAATTTAGACATTTTTTGATCTTATTTTAAACCTTATCATTTTGATTTATCCTTATTTAATCTATTTAAGTATATTTGTTGTAATAAAATTCTAAATTTTAAATGGTTATAAATAATCACTTATGTGTTGTTAATTTTACATAATTGGATCATTTATTAAATTTCAGACTATATAAATTTAAATTTATAATTTTTAAATATTATTGTGATTTTTAAACAATTTAATAATATGTTATTTTTATAAAATAACAATAGTGTCAATTTTGAGACTATTCATTTATTTGAATTTAAATAAAATCTAAACAGAAGATATATTCGAAATAAAATATTTAATAGATTCATAAAAGGTAATATGTATCTATAAAAGTATTTTAGAACATTAAATATTTCATATAATATTTATTTTATTATTTTTAAATCCATTTATTAGGTTTATCTCTTAATAAAATAAATACTACAACATTTTTGTATAATTATTTAATATACTTATTTGTTGCATAAAAATTAAAAATAAAATCCTATGATGAAGATAAATCTATTACCTTTCAAAATAATAATTTTACTATAATTTACCATCTTAAAATCACAATATTTAAATTGTTATATTTATTAAATTATGAAGGTGACAACTTTGGAATTATTTAAAATAAAATAATATAAGTGTCATATTTGCTTTTATAAGGCTCCAAATAGTAAAATATTATACCATTGGATGACTATGGTTTACATTTACATGACCAATAAGTTTTGGTCAGGGTTTTGTGCATTTTATAGTCACTACTAGTTTAATAAAAACTATATTCTTGATTTTTCACTAGATAAACAATTTCTGCATCACTATTGTGTCATAATTAATGATAAGTATTTAATCTATAAATTTTATAAATAAAATCATATGGTGTAGATAATTTTATTATCGTTCTGGAGACTACTCATGTTCTAAGTTTCAGGAAGTTTGTCACTAAATTAAAATTATTGTACTTATAAGATTTAAGAGAGTGACATGTTGTCACATTCTTTGGTTTTAATAATAATTAAATTATTTTCGTGGACAAAAGTCCATTAAATGAATCTAATCCGACCCTTAGGTGATATGGGTCGACTTTTAGTCATCCAATAGATTTTTTTCATGTGTTAGGGTAATTTTACAATATTATATTTACCCTTAATTACAAGATTTATCTTTAACTATGGTAAATAAAATTTACCATATTTACTATTCATAATTTCCAAAAATAAAAAGTATCCTATTAACATAATTTGGACCTACGGATTCCAAATATGGAATCCATTTTTCGAAATTCAATACACAAAAGTTGTAGAAATTAAATTAAAATTAATCCTGTTGTCGAAAGAAAACGGGTTTTTGTTTAAAACATTGCAAAAGATTGAATTGATTTAACCTACGAATTCAAGGTAAAATCAATGCTAATGACATACATTATATTAAATGGTAAAAATAAATTTTATTTATACTTTAATACCATTAGATATTATAATTTAACCATATAAATTATTACGATGAAAAAAGAAGTTTTTAATTAAAATATAGCGTGTTTTTACTATTCATTAAAATATGAAAGTTATCAGAAAAATTTAAAAACTGTATCCAATGTAAATTTTATATCCTGATTCAAAAGAAGAAGTTTAATTTCTAAAATTGAACTTATAAACATGTCAAAAACTAGATATAAAGTGGGTGTTCCGTCAAAAAGGGGAAAAATGCATTTTTTGAAAAATACTTATTTTACCGGAAAAAATTATTTTGTTCACATACCATGTTCTAGAAAATGTGTATGATGAAATAATAATGTTATAACATTAAAAATTTAGTTAATTCTATTCACAAATTCTAGTTCGTAATAATATTATTACCATATATTATTGTTTAGTGAAACCGGATACTGCGTACAACACACGCTATCGAGGAAAGTCGTGATTGTGTGTAATGCAAGCCAAGTCAGGGTTGCGTGTTGTGAAAGAATCCTTCATTGTTTCGTGTAACAAAATCCAACCATATTTCATTTATAAATTTAATATATATATATTCAATCAATGTTGCGTAGAATGACTATTATAAAACGAACTTGAAATTGTGTGTAACACAATCTAAGAATAGTGTTGTGTATACTTCAAGATAATACAGAGTGGCGTATAACCAAAGATAATATTGTTGTAGCATAAAACACATCACATCAAATAAATTAAAGAGTATACTTATCATAAAATATAGGGTTGTTACATTCTACCCCCTGAAAATGAATTTCTGCCTCGAAATTCGTCGGGGTTATAAATCGTTTACTTTTCATAGAATCCCTCATCGTAAAAAGAAATACTAAAACTAAATTTTAAAAACAAAATTATGAAACGTAATGATTACCCAAAGTAAATCATCACTGGGTTTCCATATAGGATAAAATAGGTGAAAATATGGATGTGGAAGAAAAATCTAACCATCATGTTCCGATGGAGAGTGGTAGAGAACATGGCTATGAAAAAGACATCAATCAGAAAGCCATAAATTTGTGATGATCTAAGGTACAATCTGATTCATCGGATATAAGAGCACTAGGATAACTTTTTTGGTTTTCAATATCATTTCCCTAAAGATGAAAATTTTGAATTAGACGAAATACTTTCTTGATTTTGGTACAATCTCACTGTTGTTTGTGCTTCGAACAATTTCCACTTCATCTCATAAAGAAATTAAGTTTAATTTGTTATTCGTGAAGTGTTAACAGATCATGTGATAGAATGATGGGTCATTCCATCTGTTTCAATCAAAAGGTTAACAAAAGTTATCAAATATACATAAGTCCATCTATGGTGAGATTAATCATATATGGTTCCTAAAATGGACTTATATTTCATATATCATACAGCTTATGATAATAAAACTAGTTTCTACTAAACATGGACTTCCTATAGGCCAGTGGTAGGCGATAAAGGCCAGGCGCACATCGGTTGTGGGCTCGATTCCCATAGCCTTGTCCGACGCGATGGGATGTCACCCATCCTATAGGTTTTCCTTTTTCTAAAACTACATTACTATAACATCCCATCAATAATATCGAAAAAACTTATATCCTTAAATAATACTAACTTGTGTCCAACATAATCCATTCCAATCATTAGACTTATCCATAATACTACAGTCCACTCTCATATTATAGTGAAAATGATTACCAGATATTTCATATAACAAGAATGTTAATACCACTGTGGATACCCATATATCATAATATATGTCTTGTTGGTCATATTCTAATCATTCTAAGGCCTTAATCATGTATTCTCTTGAAAAAATGAATACCCATTGGACTTTAGTGAAAACATGAATGCAGTTAAAAGTTAACCTTTTCAACATACCAAAATCCTCAAAATTCTATATACTCAAACCATGATATTACTTAGTCCTTATATCAATCATGACCTCATGAATACTGTCAAATATTTCATTTTCTCCTTATCCCTTCATTATGCGCATATCATCTGCTTTCCAAAATATTTGAATCACTTTTCAATGTTACTGGTACCATAAAATTATTGAAATCCACAATAGACTAATAAAAAAATATTATAATAGACCATAAAAGTTCCTCAACAACATTATTCTTGAATACCAATACATAAACACTTCAATCCATCCTCTTCAATGATTGTCCTGGAATAAGTCCTTCCTTGATTTAGAAGTAACTTTTTAGGTCAGGGCATTGAGTTTGGTAATGCCCATGTTCTCCACAAATAAGACATTGAACTCCATAATAGTCTGTCACTCTATGTCCCTTTTCTCCACACAGATAACATTTGTCCTTCCATTTTATGTATTCCTCAAGGTTCTTCTTCCCTTATTTAGAAATCTCAATCTTCCTTTCTTTATTCTTCTCAACATGCGAACATGCATAAAAGTTTATCTTCCTCTTATTTGATGAATTAGGCATACCACTGAATTTCACCTTGTTAATCATATATCGCGATAACTTATTTGGCATAATCACAATAGCTTTCTCTATAGGCATTACACAATTTTGTTGCTCATAGTAACCAATTTGTCCATTGGATTCAATGTTAACCAAATTCCTTCTGGTTCCCTCCAATGACTAAAACACAAAAAAAAATTCTGTGAGAGGCAAAAATCATACAAGGAAAATAACATAATCAAGGGGGAGTACCTTCAACATCTAACATCCCAGGTTTAATTCTAATATCATTACCGTAATTCTAGGAATATAACCTATACTTATACATAACCTTAGGGACATCCCTAGACATACCTTAGAAATATCTCTAGTGATCTCACTAAAGTTCTCGCATCCTAGTTTCCAAAGGGTGACTAAACCATTCCTATGATACCAACTGTAGAGACCCAAAGCTTGACGTACATAGAAATTACATTAATTTTGCAGAATACTTAGTACATAACAAAAACAGACACATAAGGACCATAATAGTTTAGTGTCTTGGAAACTTGGAACGTAATCTTCTAATCATGGTGAAAGATCTTCAACATCTCCCATAAAGATCTTCCCATTTTTGTTTCCTTACCTGAAATCAATTTTTTAATCCTGGGGGAAAAGAAAAAATAAAAAGGGTGAGATCAAATGCTCAGTAAGGGTATGCATGGATTAAATAAAACATACCATATACATTTGAACTTAAAAAATACATGATCATTAAAAATATTGAGCAACAACATAAAAAATGGAAGTACATAAGGAATAGATCATAATATAAGATAAATCATGATAAAATAGAATGGGAATAAAACACGTAATTGTGGAATCCATTAAGCACATGTAATGATTTCCATAGTAGCCAAGGCATTGCTGCCAAGACCATCTTAGTGGACAAAGTCCCTTTCTGAATCGAGTTCACTCCCCGTTCCAGTCCTATAATACGGAACCAGATTAACATACCATTCCAGCCATGTATATCTCATGAGATATAAATCGTACCCAATGCATTGGAGTGAGATATAGGTCCCACCAATCTCATAATTAAAACATTCTTACTTGTACCACAAAATAAACATACATCATTCATAATAACCCAACGAATAAAATGGGTTTTATAAAAATCATCCCATCATAACATAATCCATATAAAATAAATGGATATCATTTCATAATAATAAATGTGAAACCATGTAAATCATAGAGACATGAAACTTGAAACATACACATATGAAATAATTTTATCTTAGATGAAAAATTGTTTTGATAAAACACTTGAAATGAATTCTTAAAGAAAATATCCTTTATTCTTCAAATTCATTCTCTTTTCACAAAATGTCATGAAATTTTAAAAGAAAACAATTTTGTTGAAAATAGTCATGAAATATTTTGGACGAAGCTTTTTGAAAATAAGGCTTTATAAAACCGTAAAAATCCATTCGTGCCGTATAAGTTAAAAAAACTTTCTTCCCGTACTTTTGCCGGAAAAATCAAAAAGTACCTCATACGAAAAATGAAAAAATATTCCTTTCATATCCTTTACTAAAAACTCACCGAAGGGTAAAATTGGATTTAAAAAATTTTAGGTGGATGTAAACAATATTACATATTGAGGGAACTTTTATGTGGATGATAAAATACACCCCAGTGAATGCCAATGTATAAATAATCTCGGATAAAATGAGACTGTGATATTTTCCCATACCTTATGTCCGATTTCCTTCGTAAGTGTCCGAACCTCCTGTATAATGATTTAAATAATGTTATTTCCTTTTTACAGAATCATATTCATTGTTATGATATCATATATGGTTCACTAATGACCTTATATTACCCGTTCGTTTGTAAATTCCATGTTAAAGAGTGGTTTGGGTAAAATCGTTTCATTTGTCGTCCGTGTATTGACTTGTAATTATTAATATGATTACATAGATCGAGATTACATAATTAAAGAATATAATACATGATTTATATATAATATATATTCAGAATATACATATATATAATACATCTGTAAATGGAAAGTAATACACCGTTCATGGAGACGGTATGTCGTACGTACGCATGAACATTGTTTTCGTTTCCTCATTGAATTGAATGGAATTAATTGGATGACATAAATATATATATATAAACATAAATCTAGTATCATTATTATGTCATATATTTCATGATTACTTATTATATGTACTTTATAATCATTTATAAATGGTTAATCATTGAGAATGAATCTCATCGCGTCGTGGAGACGGTATTCCGTACGTACGCACGAGCGATGATATCATTCCCATGATCATGGAATTTTATCGCAGTCTATGTATACTATTACATAATCAATATTAATTTCCAATAATCATATATAGTTATTTTGTACACCATTATACCCATCCATGTAAGGTGGTGGTGTAAAATAGATTACACCACGGCATGGAGATGGTATTCCGTACGTACGCACGTGCGGATTTCGTTTTCCGTAGGATGGATAGATGAAATAGGGTTGTTTCATACATATAATAACATATCAGTATATGAGTGATACTTATGTTATTACTTAATAATGAAATAAACTAATAAGAAGATGTGGAAGAAGAAATAAAGTTGAATGAATCGGTAACAGACATTACCTCTTCTTTGAAGCGCCTCTTTGAGACCTCCTCTTAGGGCACTAAAATTGGTCTTTGAAGAAGACCAGGACCTCTAGGATGTTTCTAGGGAATTTTAGAAGAGAATTTGGTAGGGGTTGGAAGAGCTGGAAGGCTCAAATTGGTGTGAGGAGGAGAGGGAGGAGGTGCCCTTTTATAAGGGAGGAGAGGGGCACCTTTGGAATTTTTAAAATATTAATTTATAATAAATATAAACCCACATAAAAACCTCCAAAAATGACACATATTAGATGATTAGATGAAATAGGGTTGTAATCTCATCAACCAATCAAATTTAGACATGTTTTGATCTTATTTTAAACCTTATCATTTTTATTTGTCCTTATTTAATCTATTTAAGTTTATTTGTGGTAATAAACTTCTAAATTATAAATGGTTATAAATAATCACTTATATGTTGTTAATTTTACATAATTGGATACTTTATGATATTTTCGACAATATAAATATAAATTTATAATTTTTAAAGATTTTTGTGTTTTTTAAACAATTTAATAATATGTTATTTTTATAAAATAACAATACTGTCAATTTTGACACGATTCATTTATTTGAATTAAAATAAAATCTAATGAGAGGATATATTCGAAATAAAATATTTAATATATTCTTAAAAGGTCAAAGGTATCTATAAAATTAGTTTATCACATTAAATAGTTCATATAATATTTATTTTATTATTTTTAAAACCATTTATTTGGTTTATCTTTTAATACAATAAATACTACAACATTTTTGTATAATTATTTAATATACTTATTTGTTGCATAAAAATTAAAAGTAAAATCCTATGATAAAGATAAATCTATTACCTTTCTCAATAATACTTTTACTCGAATTTATCATCATAAAATCACAATATTTAAATTGTTATATTTATTAAATTATGAAGTTGACAACTTTGGAATCATTTAAAATAAATTCATATAAGTGTCATAATCGCTTTTATAAGGCTCCAAATGGTCCAATATTCGACCATTGAATGATTATGGTTTATCTTTACATGACCAATAAGTTTTTTTCAGGGTTTTGTGCATTTTAGGGTCACTATTTTTTTAATAAAAACTATATTCTGGATTTTTCACTAGATAAACAATTTCTGCATCACTATTATGTAATAATTAATGATAACTATTTAATCCATAAAAAGTATAAATAAATTCATATGATGTAGAAAATTTTATTTTATTTCAGGATTCTACTAATGTTTGAAGATTCATGAAGTTTATCACTAAATTAAAATTATAATACTTATTAGATTTAAGAGAGTGACATGTTGTCACTTTCTTTGGTTTTAATAATAATTAAATTATTTTCATGGACAAAATTCCATTAAATGAATCTAATCCGACCCTTAGGTGGTATGGGTCGACTTTTAGTCTTTCAATAGAATTTTCGAATGTCTTAGGGTAATTTTTTAATAATCTATTTACCCTTAATTACCTGATTTACCTTTAACTATGTTAAATAAAATTTACCGTAGTTACTATTCATAATTTCCAAAATATAAAAAGTAGCCTATTAACATAATTTGGACCCACTGATTACAAATATGGAATCCATTTTTCAAAATTCAATACAAAAAAGTTGCAGAAATTAAATTAAAATTAATCCCGTTGTCAAAAGAAAACGAGTTTTTTTTAAAACATTGCAAAAGATTGAATTGATTTATCCTACAAATGTAAGGTAAATTCAATGATAATGAAATAAATTATATTAAATGGTGAAAATATATTATATTTATACTTTAAAAACATTAAATAATATTATTTAAACATATAAATTATTACGATGAAAAAAGTTGTTTTTAATTAAAATATAGCGTGTTTTTACTATTCATTAAAATATGAAAGTTATCAGAAAAATATCAAAGATTTATCCAATGTAAATTTTTATATCCTTATTCAAAAGAAGAAGTTTACATTGTAAAATTTAACTTATTAACATGTCAAAAGCTAGATTTAAAGTGGGTGCGCCATCAAAAGGCGGCAAAATTGCATTTTTTGAAAAATAATTATTTTACCCGAAAAATTTATTTTGTTCACATACCATGTTCTAGAAAATGTTTAAGATGAAATATAATGTTATAACATTCAAAATTTAGTTAATACTATTCGTAAAGGATAGTTTGTATTAATATTATAACTATATATCATTGTTTAGTGAAACATGATATTGCGTACAACACACGCTATCGAGGAAAGTTGTGATTGCGTGTAATGCAAGCCAAGTCAGGGTTGCGTGTTGTGAAAGAATCTTTCGTTGTTTCGTATAATAGAATCCAACCATATTTTATTTATACATTGAATATATATATATATATATATACACTCAATGTTGCATAGAATGACTATTATAAAATGAACTTGAAATTGTGTGTAACACAATCCAAGAATAGTGTTGTATATAATTCAAGCTATTACAGTGTGGCGTATAGCACAAGATAATCTTGTTGTAGCATAAAACACATGAAATCCAATAAAGTAAAGAGAATACTTATCATAAAATATCAGGTTGTTACTTCTTGGATCTTATTTATGACCATAAATATCATTACTATTTTTAAAAACATGATCTACAACTTTCAAATTATCAAAACTAGGTGTATGTTAAACATAAACTTCCTCTTGCACATATCCATTAAGGAAATCATAATACATTACCAATTAATAAAGAGTGAAATTTAAATATTTCATAGAATATATAATTATGTGAATGGATACATGTCTTGTTATTGGTGAATATATTTTTCATAGTCTAAGACTTCTTGTTTGTAACATCCCATACATATATTCCTCTCAATGGATCCCTATGCCCGATTTTATACATGGCCCAATGTTTGTCTCCCCAAACAAAATAGGCCTACGACTAGTAGTGAGGGAATATGTGTGTCAGTGGGAGAGATTATTCAATCTTCACTAGAGTGTAACACATCAGAATATCAATAACATACCAGTAAAACAATTAGATGTAACAAGCATAAAACTGATAGATAAACAAACAAGAATATATAACATTGCCAGTAGTGTCTCATATATTATGAGATATATATATTCATATACGAAGTATCCAATGTAGGAACATATTAGTAAAAAAATACAAGTATCAAAATACAAAAAAAGACCAAAAGTGATATATCACAATAGCATATTGAACCTTAGCTCAATCCTATGCTCTCCTTATCCAAATCATTCCACAAGATCAACGATCAAACTATGGGTGCTTTCCCTTTTATCCACATGGATCCAAATAGTCTATTTGAGTGTTGAACAACAACATGATATCGTTTGAAATACGATCATAATAGGTAACCACCCATGATATATTCAATTATAGGTTGTGAAATATTAAAAGATATGTAGTGTTCATGTAAGGAATGTAAGCAACAAATAAAAGTTATGTTCCCATGGATTATCTACTACAATAATATTATTTGAAAATTTACTCTTGAGGAATCCTTCAAAAAAATGTCAACTCCTAATAAGGCTGTTGATTCCGATGCTTTCGTCGGGGCATACACATCCATCTGTGGTAGACGCACAGCTGTCTGTTACCCTACATTAGCACTTTCCAAAGGCGGGTGGAATTCATTCCCTATTCAGGGACGTTTTCTCCTTGAATGAAACTGGATGATGGGATGTCAGATCTTCTTTCCATTGATTCCTCCTCGGAACTCGTCACCCAGTCCAATTATCCCTTATAGATTAAGTCGTGATTCATGAATCTCTTTCCTAGTGCCATATATTTGTGAAAGATGGATAATTACACTACTTCCGTTTGGATATTCCAAGGGATATTGACTTGGTAGCGACCTTCAGTTAGATTATATGACAACATCAGGCATGTCGGGGCATCTCTGGATGCGTGGAAATTGGGGAACCTATATTCCTCCTCATAAGGGGGCTTCTCAAGGGTGCAGAACCCGAGGCACCCCATTTCATTCTTGGGGTATCTTATGACGGAGGCATGTCTATGAGGATTTCATCAGCTTATAATGTTTAACATTGGGTCTACCGCATGTTTAACATCTTTCAGAGACGGTTACACCTAAGGCGTGTCTTCTGAGGTTTTCCTCAGTCATATCATGTTTACCACACAGTAGGTCACAAGTTTAACCTCTTGTGGAGACGGTGTGAGGGTGACCAGAACCTCCCATATAGATAGATCAGATTGGTACATCACTAAGAGGGAACACCTGGATGTTTTATTAGGTGGATGGATCATACTAGTTGAAAAGAGAAGACCTGAGGTGGTGTGCCCCATGGAGGGAAGATGTCACACCATAATGGCTGATCTGAACACCACTAAGGGTGGATCAGGGAGAGTGCACCCTATAATGGGGAACACCATGGTTTACCTTTGGCTAGGATTGAACATCCGGGAGGTTTCTTACCTACCCTATGTAGATGACATGGATCAAAACCCATGTAGTTCAAAGAGGTGATGACTCAGGGTGTACACAAAAGACATCGACCCATTTATAGGTTGGGGCTTACGAATGGATCGCAGCCCGAGTATTGCGAGATGTAGCGAGGGGGTTTGGATGACATAATCCCACTGGGATGTGGCAGACCGGGTGAGAATTAGGATGGATAATGAAGAGTTTAATAGTGTATAGGGTGAATGAAATGGGACCGTCATGAAGGTGATGGTGGTTTAGGGTTTGAGCCTCGAAGAGACATCCTACGTATCCCTGTTGTAGGGAATCAATGTCCATATAGTTCGGTGGGATAATGGGACACCTGAGAAGGTGAACCATGAGAATGGAAGCATGGATGGGACTCGGAGGAAGTAGAACCTCTGTTTTGCGGCATGATCTTCCCGGAACACACAGATTTGAAGGATATATTAGGATGAGACATGGGTTCTAGGCTTGAACCTCAAGGAGGCTCCCTACATATCCCCATGGCAGGGAATCAAGGTCTGTGTAGTTCATCTGATGATGGCTAACTGTCAAGTGGGGTTTTCAACGGCTTACTATTGGCTGGGGTCACAACAGCTTACCGCTAGATAAGAATGTCAATGGATTACATCTAAATAGTATCACAACAGCTTGACACTGATTGAGGCTGAAACTTCATACCGCTAGATGGGGGTGAACTGATGTGAAGATGGTTGTGATGACTGATGGATGGTGGTATTGAACCACTGGGAGGATTCCTATGTACCCTACCTTAACAATGATAAAAAACAACTTAGTTTGGGGGGGGGGGAATTTGGGGCTTATGCTCTGAGGTAGCCCCTGGTGTTGGTGAACCGACATGAATGGGGTCGAGGCGACCAAAGGGTGGTGGGATTGAACCTAGTGGTGGATTCATATGTACCTTTCATTGACAAGGATAAAAGACCATGTATTTCAGTATAGAGGCATTTGGGGCTTATGCCATGATGTAACCCAATGTGTTGGTGAACCAATGTGAAAGATGACATGGGGCCTAGATAGATGGTGGGATTAAACCTCGTGGAGGCTTCCTATGTATCCTGCCATGGCAAGAATCAAAGACCACATAGTTCAGAAGGGTGTGTGTGGGGCTTACACTCTAGGCTTTCCAAGGTGTTGTTTAACCGACGTGGAGGGGGTCAGAGCGACCAATGGGTGGATGTGAAGGGGGTAGGAGAGACCAATGGATGGTGAGATTGATCTTCAGGGAGGCTTCCAATGTAACTTTCCATGGAAAGGGTCAAAGTCCATGTTGTTCGGAATGGTGTGTGGTACTTACACTCTAGGCTACCTAAGGTGTTGGTGAACAGACGTGAATGTGGTCAGAGTGACAAATGGCTATTGGGCATGATCCTCAAAGAGGATTTCTACGTACATTTCCATGGAAAGGATCAACGTCCACATAGTTCAAAATGGTTTATGGGGCTTACACTCTAAGATGACCTTGGTGTTGGTGAAACGATGTGAATAGGGCTGGAGAAACTAATGGTTGTTGGGATTGAACCTCATGGAGGCTTCCTAAGTACCTTGCATTAGTAAGGATTAAATTCTATGTAGTTCTGAATGGTGTGTGGGGAAAATAGACTAGGCTACCCAAGGTGATGGTGAACCGATGTGAATGGGGTCGAAGAGACCAATAGTTGTTGGGCTTGAAATTTAGGGAGGCTTCTTACGTACCTTGCCTTGGCAGGGATCAATATCCACGTAGTTTGGAATGGTTTTTGGGGTTGACACTCTAGGCTTCCCAATGTGTTTTTCATGACCCATGCTTTCTCTAAGCCACATGAGTCATACTCAGTGTGAGAAACAAGAGGTAGCAAGGACTAGATGATCACGATGCAGAGGTGCGTCCATGAAGGGTTGTGAATGGGTCTTACCCAAGGAAGATACCTGGGTGCTGCAATGGAGCGGCCATGGTGGAAAAGGATTATGCAAGAATGCTTCCTGGTTGCAGCTAGGGAGCGACAATAGTTGGTGGTGCTTACACAAGGAAGATGCCTGAGTGCTGCTATGGTGTGACAATAGTGGATGGGGCTTACGCATGGAAGCTTCCCGGGTGGCACTATGGAGCGCCAATAGTGGATGGGTCGTACACATTGAAGCTGCTCTGATGCCTCAATTGAGTGGAAATAGTGGACGAGGCTTAGGCAAGGATGCTGCCCGGGTGCCACTATAGATTAGTAATGGTGGATGGGGCTTACCTAGGGATGGTTCCCGAGTGCAACTATGGAGTGGAAATGGGGGATGGGACTTATGCAAGGAAGCTGCTTGGGAGTCTTCATCATGTCTGTCCATGAGGTCATCTCAACCCACAGGTGGGTTGAGGCCTTCACATATGCGCTTGTGCACAATAGGGATAATTCCAAGGGCATTGGAACTAGTCCAAACAAAGGGTGACGAAAATTGTGAATCGCATGCCCGATATTTGGAACGCAATGGGGGTGGCATGATGATGATATATTATTGTTGAACGTGTTTGAAACACATCATCCATATCATGTTATCCTGAAATGGGGACAAATAAATGAGGGTTGACTGTTGACCGTGTTTGAAACACATGACCTGACTCAATGTGTCATCCAAAGATTTTCGGGGCATTGGCCCAGGACGGTAGGTGAGCCGATGCGACATGGGACTAGGCTGTTATGGAGTCCCATCAGACATGGAAGTGGATGATGATCCGAATGAAGGACACAAAAAGAGCGAGGTGGAGTGATGAAATGTGTGAACAGATTCCAATTCTCTTGAAATTATTCTACTGTAATCATGGAGTTAGGGATATTATGCTTGAAACAAAAGGCATCTCTTGTATGGATAATGTGGCCTCCTATGTCTGGATCATAGTCCGTACTACAGTTTAGAGTCATGTAGAGAGGTCTGTTGGCATCTAATGCTTGGAGCATAATACTTCTCATATTTGGAGTAAGAGGAATCCTACGTTTGGAACATAGGGTGGAGTACAGTTTATAGTCATGTAGAGAGGACTGTTGGCATGTCATGCTTCGATCATAAGGCGTCTCTTATTTGGAGCCAGAGGAATCCTATGTTTGGAACATAGGTTTCACTATAGTTTATATTCATATAGAGAGGACTGTAGGAATCTCATGCTTGGAGAGTAAGGCATCTCCTATTTTGAGTAAGAGGCATCCTATGTTTGGAACATAGTGTGAAATATAGTTATATTCATATAGAGAGGACTTTTGGCATCTCTTTCTTGGAGCATGAGGCATCTCTTGTATTGAGTAAGAGGAATCGTATGTTTGGAACATTGGGAGCACTAATGTTTAGTCATATAGAGAGAACAGTTAGACCTAAGGTGCCTAACAATGGTTGGTGTTGGTACTTATGCAAAGGCGGCCTTTTCAGGTTCAACCGAGCATATGAGCCAAGTGATGGGGTTTGGATGAATATCTTGAGGAATGGTTCAAATCAAGGTACTCTGGGAATTGATGATGGGAATCTCAACTCACGACATAGGAAACGAACTAAGAGGAATACGTCAACTCAAGGTGTTTCATGGTGTTCGGAGGAGTATCTCAAATCATGGGATTCCATAGGAGAAATGTGGGGGTGGAAAAGGGCGCCATGGAAAATCCCAATGGCCTGGACAGAAAAGTTCACAGTGCGACTCTCCATTTTCCATGTGGGTTTGTAATGGTAGTGAAGGGACTAGCCTGATGGGTTGGGACTGCAGCCAAGAAGTGACCTCGAGCGGGGGTGCAGTGGTGCAGTCCTCCTGGTATGGACATGCATGTGAGAAGGTATGAGCCTTGCAAAGGATAGGTCTTCGTGAAGTAGAGTCATGGAACAATGGAGCTTGTGGAGCATGGGGCATCGCAAAACATGGACTCGAAGAGCTTGTAATCATGGGGAAGCTTCATTAAGGGAGGTACTAGCAGAGCAAGGACTCGAGGAGTAGCTTGAAAAAAATAAGCTACTCGCGGAGCATGGGCTCACGGAGCAGCTTCGCGATGGAAAACGGTGCCCCACGAGCATGGGCTCATCGTGCCTTTTCACGAAGGAAAGTGGGGCTCCGTGAACCAGGAGATTAGACGACCAAGGGGAGAAGTGGCCCTTTGGTGAAGTGCGGTCGTGGAGTGTTACCGCCTCCTTGCTTCGCAGCGATCCCATGAACGTCAAAGGTGTTCGTAGAGAATCATGCCACCTTGCTTTACAGAGGGTTCGTGAACGTAAAAGGGGTTCGTGGATAATCCCACCTCCTTGCTTCGTGGAGGTGCTCCGCGACCGCGAAGGGAACTTCACGAATGGGCATCGCGAACCAGTTCTCCAGCCCAACTTCAAATGTCTATAACTCCAAATCCATAACTCTGTTCAATCTCTACGTAATATCAAATCAAATCTTACAAAACATGCTACACTCATGGACTATTCATGGGAGAATTTTAAAAAATTTGTGGTCGCATTTATTGGTGTCAATAGCCATTTTAATAGAAACATGGAAAACCAGCATTTCCTCATCATACATCCATACATGTTATATCCACCTTGTAATTTGAATATATTGGAGTATTAGAGTCATCATGCCCAAATTGTTCAACCATACCATATGTCCAACAAACATGCCATATAATCAATGTGTTATACCAAAAAGGAATACGTTAATGTTTTAGTAGACCAAGGAATCCGAGTCCCATAGGTATTTGAATGGAAACACAGTTAAGCACTGGATAGAGTCCTAGGATCATGACATACTGAACTTGTCCAACAAGAGTCCATGTTGACCATATCTAAGTGACATCAAATCCAAAGGAAAAACATATTATCAATAACCAATGTTAAAACTCTACAAATGGAATTTACTACCACTTCATGATCTATAGAATTTTTCCATGGAACCTAAAATAATCATTCCATGTGCCATACCATGCATGTCTTCCCACTAGTATAACTATTCACACACAATTTCATCTCATGTGTATAACAACTCATAAATCAAAATGAGAATTTAGTAGAAAATAATGGTTATATCAACTCATTGAACACAACCATTAAAAATTCAATCATTATACAATTAAACCTCAATATGTTATATCATGAAAAAAAGAGGAAACCTATTTTTTAAAAATCACAACAAGTTCAATTCATTTATTGAAGGGATTCCATTAACTAGGCCACTTAAAAATCCACAAATGTGTTGTTTAATAAATATTAAACAAGGTAAATTCAAATGTACCAACCCAAGGGTGTCCTTTGTTGGGGAAAAACACCAACACATCTCAATTGAATCTTTGGGAATTCCTAATGAGATCAATTTATAATAATCAATTTAATTATGGAGTCATTCTAGAATGTCCATCATGTGGGAACAATAAAAGGATGCCTTAAAATACAATAAATCTAAAGGAAAATGTTTACACTAGGTACCATAGCTTATTAGTAGATTGTTCTTATTGTATAAAATCATTATTTTACACAGATCATGAGGAAGATAATGAACAGTAAAATTTTCAAAATTATTATAATTCATAATTCACATAAATATCAACATTGATAGGATGAAATATGATTAATGGATAAAAATGAATCTATTACTCACCAATGTGAATCCAATGAGATTTTATGCAAATTAATCAGAGATCAGATAGAGAATATCCCTCAAATCCATGGATTTTCACCATTAGTGATTCAAAAAAACTCTAAGAATTATGGGAATGAAAACGTGATATTTAGTATTAAAAAAAATTTATTTTAATTTAAACTTATAAAATGACCCAATATTTAATGTCATAAATGGTTTGAGAACACCGTTTTACAATCCGTGCACCAACCATTCTTGGTTTGACATAGGGAAGGGCCACCCATGTGGTTTTACACACTATTTTTCTAACCATGCACAAACCATTCCAAACCCACTTTTAAAATTGCAGTGGTTATCTCATGGCCATGGATCCTAAATCGCAGGGATTGGACTATTCATTTGGCCTCCAAATTCTTTATTCCCATACCACACAATGTTTTTTATACCCTGTGTCCTTTCACACATGGTTGGAACTAACCCAGCGTTATTCCATTTTCACCTCAAAACCTTGGTTTCGTGGTCCGAACTAGCCCCAGACTGCCCGAATAACTCCATGACCTCAAAGGTAATTCACATTTGGAAATATTAAAATGAATGGATTTTTACATTATACAAAAAGGTGCGTTAATACAATCATCCCCCTAAAATAAATTCATACTGGAATTTCCCCAAAACGATGGTCATGATTAATCTAAAAAAACTCCTAAAACTAAGAACATAAGTTCGACTCATTAAATCATGTCTCATCATGTAACCGGCTATGCTCCTATAACTTATCAGCATCTAATACGATTCATGATCCAGTCAATGATATGGATTAGATTCACCTAAAAGGATTCACCAACCTTGAACTAAAACTCCTCAAGATGAATATTATGAGATGTGTTTGAGTGATAGAGGCATAGATGAGATACATGGAAGACATCATGCATGGATTAGTACACCTGAGATAACTTCAACTGATAGGTCACTGGCCCAAATCTCTCCAGAATCTCGAATGGACCGAAATATCATGGTGATTGCTTACGATTTCTTCTAATTATCCTATGTACCATCCTTGACGAAATACATAAGAAAAACTGATCTCCAACTTCAAATTCAAGAGGTAATATATGGTGATCGATGTATGATTTCTATTTAGACTGTATAGTAATCATTCGATTCAGATTCATTGAGACCCACTCAGCAGTCTCTCTCTTGAAACATTGTCCCTATAAAGCTTCGTCACCTACCTCTAAACAACATAGGGGTGATTGTCCTATCCTACCAAAAAATCCTCATAATTTTCCATCTATATAGTTTCCTAATAGATATTATTGTAGGTGAACTCAACCAAGGGTATTTTCCTCTCTAAAGTTCCCTAGAATACATGATGCATGTTCGAAGCATGTCCCAAAGCACATGTATCATACTCTCTAACTGTCCATAATAATGAGGTTTGTAGTTTATGGTCAAAACCTTATGTGTACCATTTGACCTCAGAAATCTCTACTGGAATGGAGACTTAATGTAGGAATCCATATCTTAAAAGATAATTTATGGGACCCTATGATGTCCTACTATCTCACTTATTTACAACATCCCATTCTCATAAAAAATAATTGTTTCCTTGGATAGTATGAAACGTACAACCATTTTGGGTCTGTTAATAACAAACCAAATAACATAATTACCATGAGGTATCCTTAGTAAACTAGTCCTGATATTCATTCCACAATAATCACCTTTGGACAGGGGAATATATAACTATTGAAAAAGTCTAGTTGGTGGTTGTTGTTCCTCCATCACCAACATATTTTAGGAACACCTAAAAACAAAACAAGATACATATAATTTAATACGCCTCCACTATTATCAATGGAATATGTAAAGGTACATTTTGGGGATCCAAGGGTGCACTACACATGCTGAGGAATGGAGCACCCACATTAAATCCTATCATATTTCTACTAGAACCCAAATGTATCCATGGATACATAGGATCTCTTCCTCATCTACAGTCCATATAAGTGGAGATTCATCAACTATCACACTCTCTCTATGAACCAGGCCTTCTGAGTATGATACCAACCTCATCGTCACTCTATCTAGTTGGGTTGGGGTCACAACTAACGGTGAAAGATAAGTCTACCCATGAATATCCTAAAAATCCAAGTGAATATTATAGAATAAAGACTTCAACATCCGATCAATACTATCCTATTGTAATTCCACTATCTATGTCCTCCTCCCCTGTACATTATCCACTGTATTTCCATTACTATGCATGTAGGAATGCTCGAAGTCAAAATACTATAGGTACTTCACCAACATTTTCTGCCCCAAATTAGGATCACACTATGTAAATATATACATTAGGATTTTATGGTCCATGGTCACCACAAAATTCTCTCCTTGTATGTGATGTATCCAACAGTAAAAATAATTAATGACTATATATAACTCGAGATCATGTGTCAGGTAGTCCCACTTCCATGGTCTCAGCTACTAATACCCATATTGCAGGTCTCTGTGCACTAGAATTAGCAATTCTATATTCCTAATAAATGATGGTTCACAATACATAATGTATATCCTTCCCGACTCTAGCTATATCAGGACTCTTCCTGATGTCATTATTCAATTAATCTCATAAATGGTTTTCTCATTGATATCTTACCATACTAACTTCACACCATTCTTAATCAATCCCATTATTGGTGATTCAATGAGGGAATAATCTTTCATGAATTTACAATAATATCCTACCTCCCCCTGATACTCCTTATGTCAATGATGTTATTAGGATGCTCCCCAAAAAATACATCTCCATCCTTTTCAAGGTCTAATGATTCTCATATGTCAGAGATAATGGGACACATAATGTGAATTTTAAAAATCAAAAAGATTACTTTTTGATGATAGAATATGACTAATTCTCTCTCATTGTATCCAAACTGATCTAAATATGTTTGTAATTGTCATGAATATTATTAGAATACACCAAAAAATCATCCACAAAACAACCATAAATGAATATATATAAGGATGGACAGTCGATTAATCAGCACTGCGAAAACTGTTGGTGTGTTAGTTAGATAAAAAAATGACTAGATACTCATATATTCCATTCAAGGTATGAAAATATTTTCCACGAATGTTTATTGGTTGAAAAATACCTTGAGATAACCTTACCTCATATCAATTTCGATCACATCCTAGATCCTAATATATGATCAAATTTAGCATCTATCCATGGAAGAGGATATTGGTTCATAACATTTACCTAGATTACATTCACATAATCCACACCTAGAATCAAGGTAACTTAATAATATTTCTCAAAAAGGACCAGTGAACCCTACATAGAAAAACAAAGTTAAATAATCCACTTTTCCAAAAAATACTCTAGCAGCCTCTTGAGCTCATGTAACTCCTTTGTTCCCACCCTTTATAGAAAAATGGATACTCTTGTAGCTCATAGAAATAGATCAAATGGTGAAAGAAATAACTCTCTTAAGAGGTAATCCAAAAACATCCTCTAGAAAAATTTCCTTAATATGTTAAAACTATTGAAGAAATTTCATCTTATAGGTTCCCTAATCCTCAAGATATAAACTAGAAAAATGGGTTTTCATCCTGTCGAGCCCATGATGTTGTAGTCCAACTTGGATTTCCAGGAATTCACATTCACTGTTTTGAGTATAATAATTACTCTCTTTTGGGGTGAATGTCACACTCTAGTGATAGAAGTCAACATAATAATGACATGGTATAAGACATTCCACCATACGTATGATGAAAAGTCATATCGTATATATAACATTCAAATTACAGACAATGTGATACCAACCAACCCCAATGGTCACTCCCGGAACTGGTGTAAAATAATCATTCTAATTCCCAATAGAGTGTCTAGAATCATAACTCTTATAGAAGGAAGTATAATGAGCCCAATAAAATTCACCAATGGTGATGAAATAATACTATGTGATGCAACTATATCAAAAAGATAATATTCAATAGTAGAGGCTTCTAAGATCGCACCTATATCTATATGTGGTATGTAACCCTTCTCCTTGATGGTAGGTTTTACAAAAATGATATGGCATTAACAATGACATTGTGACACCACCTTACTACGCATAGTAGGCCCAATTTGATGTTTCAGGGTTACTGGTGTTGGGATCCAATGGCCATGACCACCACTACCTCAACCTGATTTCCCATCACTACTCAGTATTTGTACCTGACATAGAGTTGAGAAACCACCTCCTAAACATGGTGTTGGAACTGACCCTATATACCTCACAACTAGAGGGATATTCCTATATAATAACTGCAAATACCACATCCTACTACAATATTGTCACTCAATTATTTCATGGTCACACAGAATCATCATGTGGACCAAATGGAACACTGATGACAGAACATTAAGACACCAATACTCACAAAAAGATTGTTTCTCATCTCATGAAATTTAACAAAATATAACTTCCTTCCTGATGATGCTAAAGCACATGGTCAAGAAACATCACTACTTTATTCTACACCCCATCTACCCTCAGGTCTGTCCTTATAATTTGTGTCTGATTCACAATTTTAGTAATTGCGGTCAATCTAAACAAACTCACCTAATTTTGGATATCATCTCAGACACATTCCTCCTAGAATCTCACTCTTGATATCTCATCAGTTATGTAGATCAATGTAAAACATTGAAATTCTTTAAATCATTTTGAGTACTCCATTATGGTCATCACACCCTTATCCAGACACATAAACTCACTATCCATCTATTTCCACACATTCTTGAGGAAAAAATAGTCATAGAATGTAGTTTAAAAATTATCCTAAAAATATCTCATGTCCCTTAATCCTATTTCATAACATCCCACCCACTCTTATATTCCACATAGATCATATATGTAGATTTATTTACCCTCCCATTAAAGGGAATCATAGAATTATTAAATATCAGAAGAATATTCCCCTTCCATATATCATTAGTTATTGGACCATAATTCCCCAAAAAAGTGGGATGATGATTCTATTAAGAAATAAACATCACCTTAGCCGTAGACCTGGAAAGCTATAGTGCCCCCTGGAAGGTTTATATAAAGACATATATTCCCTTGTTAAATTAATCCCCAAAATATATGTCTAGAAGAAATTTTCGATTTATATCTACATATAATGGAGGATCCACTAGTGGCCCATGCCCCACTGGCTCTGAAGAATGGTCGTTGGCTCCCACCTGGAACATTACTCGAGGTCTTCACGGTGGCATGCCTATACTACTCCAAACACATGCCTAAAAAAGTACAATCTAAAAGTTCACATCTCAAAGTCATAATGAATTTTGGAACCTCCCTAAACCTATATTATAAAACCCACCCAACTATTAAATCCATTAGTGTGAAATTAATGGTCACAACAACAACAAAAACACTTCCTCTTTCCCATTCAAATGTCGGGTCTAGGTCAAGTCTTTGTTTAATGTTTCTATTTTTTCCATTTCAATTAAAATACATTGTAAATTAAATCTACATCATTAATTTATTCCATAGTATTAACCAATGGTTCACCAATTTCCAATTCAAGAAGGCCCATAACCCCTCATGAACAAAAATTTGGTGCCTATATAATCCATACCACATCATATTCAGTTTATGCAATAAGAACAGAAGGTGAACCACTTTCCAGTCCATAGGGGCCCATAATACATATTATCTGGAATATGGAAACACATTCTCTATTAACTACATTAAATATATCAATGTAATAGGATCATCAATCACAAAACCTATCACATCAAAATTCAATAAGTAATGCATCATAAATAGCATGGCATAACGCAATGAATGCGATTTCTATCAAGTGTCTAAAATGTTGTTTGATATTGAATACCCTCAATTCATAGGTTTAAAATAGAATATAACCCATAAAAGACTTAATTATAACCACATAATTCAAGAACATAACCCAATGGTAGAATCAAATAAATTGTAACCATCAAAACCCCAAAAATAAAAAACCAATTCGAGGAAATTTGGATTTTTTTGTATACAGGTTCACTACATCTGGGCACAAATAAATAAAAAATTCAAATTTCTTCTCATCCATTTATATTATCATCTAATATTATTAAAAACTACAAAATGATTCTTTGACACCACCTTGGTACATCCTAAACCAGAATGCCACTCAATAGTGCCCTGAGCCAGGTTGGCTATATAGCGACCCAAAATTTTCTTACAATACTATTACATAATTTTAAAGATAAATAACATAATAGTATTACACATAGAGGATCAAAAAGTTTAGTTTCTTGTTTAAACTAGGACCATAAATATAAATTACAACATCTCTCATAAACATTTATTTAATTCTATCTCCCCTACCTTCTAATTGGAAGTTGACCTCTCCATAGTACATGTAGTCAGCAGAGGATATTCTTCAAAAAGGTGGACCGAAAAGCACATTAAGAGGATATATATAAGATCCGTATATCATGGGGTGATAATTCCAACAACATAGGAAAAGGATCATGAACAAGAGAGGAATAATTCATAAGATACTTGAAATGTGGCAATACATAACAAAAATAAAACATCATGTCATACTGGTTAACTACCACACATTGTTGTGAAAAATGCTAGCATCATTTCCAAAAAATCATTTCACTTTTTATCATTATATTCATCACATTACCCAATGAATTAGATCACTAGTTAATTTTGGGATCCCTTGTCAAATTCAAACATTCATATTGCTCTATATAATTTCAAGTTCACCCGTCACACCAAAACATTATCATTATCATGCATGACACATAAAAAATATATAAAAAATGAACCTAAATGAGCCGCAGAAAGAAATGGTTCTCATATAATAAGAACTTATTCATGTAATTTGGGTTCCAAAAGTAAATATCTAATAAAATACATGATATAAGAACCATCCACCTTCACATAGAAGTAAAAGGTGTGTTTTTGAAAGAAGAGTTTTTTATAAATCATTGTATTTGACAAAAAATATAGTGGAGAACATTTATATCCCAGAATAGGTAATATAATGATGAAAAAATAATTCTTATGGAGTAATAATTCCAAAAATTTAGTGAAAGAGGGAGAACCCAAAGAAAGAAGGTTGGGTTCAAGAATTTCCCCTTACCTTGTATCTGAACAATATTTTTTGCGTTAATGTCTTGTATAACCACATTAGATTCATTAATTTAAAATTAAAGAAACATTAATAATTTATATTGTATATTTTGGTTTCATTATGTTATCTAATGGGCCTTTTGATTAGTTGTAGGGTTTAAAAACAATTTTCGGGGATGATCATTTTTATGGTTTTCTTGAGTGGTTCACTTTTATTCTTAAATGAATGTTTGTATAGAACATGGATAAACATCCAGAAATGATATTTCAGGTTATTAATGATATTATAGACTATTAAATCATCTTATATTGTGTTATATTATATACCATGTGGATGAATCATCAGATAATAATTAAATGATGATTTGTTTGGTTAATTTGGGCGGTTTTTTTACCACAATGAACTTGTTTTGATAAATTATTTAGTAATATGTACATAAGATTGTTCCATAACATTAAATTGGACATAATACACAAAACATATTCCACTTCAATAATAAAAATGGTTTCATGCCCAGATCTGAAGGTAGATATGGAAAAAAGAAAACATGTCGTTCTTAAAGGCGATAGATTAACACCTCACGAACAACGTTTTCTTTCATAAAATAAAAGGAATAGGGAAAGGGGGTTGGATGGTGTAATAATCCATTAGTATACTAAAAATAATTTATATGTATGATACTAAGTTTACCATACTATGTGGAGGATTATAGGTGGTGGAAAATAAGAAAATATTATGAAATTGAAATAAAATTAAAGGTAAGAGGAAGGGAAATTACCTCTTGAATCCTCCTCAAGAGATCGTCCATAAAAGTCCACGGCGTGGTCTTTTTATGACACTAGAAGCTCTATAACGTGGGTAAGGGGCTAAGGTGGATGATTGGGTGGATTTTGGACAATGTATGAAGCTTTAGAGGTGTGAGGAAATGAGGGTGTGAATAGTGGTTTGTATAGTGGAGGGTAGAGGGGTTTTCTCAATATGAAATTCATTACATTATTATTTCCCCACAAGACAAGGAATAGTGAGTCTCCCATGAAAAAGAATAGTAATTTTATCATGTGATCCAGAACCAAGTGATCTTAAATTATTAGAACATCATGCATGACTCTATAACTACCATATTTATCTTATTTTGTAAATTATGGTATTTCACTATTCATAAAATATTCATGTATTTCTGAAAAATCCCAAAATATTTGCCCCAACCATTTTTCAACTTGTAGAATCGCAAAATGAAGTCCATTTTTCAAAAATAATTTTATATATATTGTTATTTTAATATTTAATTAAAATCAAAATTTATTATCAAAACCCATTTTTAAAATCGTCATTTACTTATTCTATAATATAGTTATATCATACTTTCAACGTGAATATTATATATATATTATAATTGATAACGTAACTATTCATTAGGGTATATCACTGTTCATAAGGGTATGTTACGATTCATAAGAGGAGGTTACTATTGACCAAAAATTATGTTTTCCTTATCGGACTCCAAACATTGTACTGATCGCAACTGTGTGTGTCCGATTTTTGAAATTCGAAATAGGGAGTTTACAATTATATGTTTAAAGGTAACTTTGAACATAGTAGTTCATTATGATGTGTTTTTATGTTATTTTAAGACATATTTAAAAGAATATATTTTCCTTTGAAAACATTGGGTTGTTACATTATTCCCCTATTATAAAATTTCTCCCTCAAAATTTCAATTTACACAAACACATGATTGTACTTCTCCTTCATCACCTCAACTGGTTCCCAAGTTGCTTCTTCAAACTTCTTGTTTCCCCACAACACTTTGATTTTGTGGGTTGTCTTGTTGTGTATAACCTTATCTCTCCTGACTAGAATCTCTACTGGATGATCCTCATAGGAGAGATCATCTTCCAGATGTACCACCTCTGTCATTAGTACATGCAATGGATCAGGTATACAATTTTAGAAGTGACACATGAATAACATCATGAACTTGAGCCATATCTGGTGTAATTTAAAGCTGATAGAACATGGATCCTATGAGGTCAAGGATATAAAAGGGGCCAATGTACCTTGTTCGTAGCATCCCTTTTTTCCAAACCGCATGAATCCCTTCCATGGTGACATTCAGAGGAAGAATTTATCTCCAACATCATACTCCAATTACCTTCGACGGTTTTCAGAGTTGCTATTTTTCCAACTCTGAGAAGATTTGATGTGTTTCTAGATGACATGAACCTTCTCTGTTATATCTTTCTCAAGATCTGGTCCATGTATCTTTCATTCTCCAACATCATAGAAACGGGGTGGAGTTATATGTCACATTCCATAGAGAGCTTTATATAGAGCCATCTGAATACTCGAGTAGAAGATATTGTTATAAAATAACACCACCAATGAGAGATGTTGATCCTATACACATTTTAATTATAGAGAGAATGATATTAGAAAATCTACAATAGTCGGAATAGTCCTTTTCAATTAGCCATCTATTTTGGGGTGATATGCCATGCTAAAATTTAATTCAATACTGAAATCATGTTGGAGACTCCGCCAGAATTTTGATTTGAGCCATGGGTCATTGTCAGAGGCAATAAAGAGTGGTACACCATATAGTCTCACTACTTCCATCAGATATATCTTTTCATGTCGTTCAAACAAGGGGTCCTCCAGAATAGTGATAAAATGGTCATTATTGGAGAGTTGATAAACCACAAACCATATCGCATTATTTCCCTTCGACGTCTTCTGGAGACCCATGAAAAAGTCCATAGTAAAAATCTCCCATTTCCACATGGGTATAGGAATGGGCTATATCATCCCATTAGACTTTAGTCGCTCTACTTAAACATTCAGACTTACCAAGAACCATGATATATATTCTACATTATCCTTCATCATGTCACCCCACATGATGTGTTCTCGGAGATCACAATACATCATAGTACTCCCAGGATGGATAGAGAGTATTGAGCTATGTGCAATGTCCAATAACTCATTCTTTATCCCGGGTGATGAAGGCACACAAAGTCACATTCCAAAATGAATCACAACATAATCATCGATATGGAACTCTTTTAGCTTCGCATCAATTACTACATTCTTCCACTTTTGTATATTCAGATCATCCCTTTGTACTTTCTTAATCTTCTCTTTGATGGATAGTTGCACAATCATTTGGTAAAGGTAGGATGTATCACCTTCCATTATGATTTAAAAATCCATTCTTTACATATCCAATAAGATAGGTTCATTCTCATTCTATAGCAGAGATTGAGTAGCTGGTTTTTTTCTGCTTAGAAAATCACCGGCCTTGTTCGCCTTACTAGGATGATAGTGAATAGGGAACTCATATTCCTAGATCAGCTCTGACTATCAAATTTGACGCATGTTGTGCTCCTTTTGTGTGAATATATACATTAGGCTCTTGTGGATGGTGTATTTTTCACACTTCTCACAATTAAGGTAGTGTTTCCAGATTTTCTGGAAAAATCATAGCTGAAAACTCTAGATCATGTGTCTGGTAGTTCTACTCCAGGTTCATCAACTAGTGTAAGGTTTTGGGTATCACATTGTGATTTTGTAAGAGTACACATCTGAATACTTTACTTGAATCAACACTTTATATCACAAAACATTCTCCACTTTTTTTGTGTGAGTATATGTGTTTTTATTAGCCTTCTCTTTAGCTCCTTGAATCCTACCTCACATTTTTTTGTCCAGACGCAGTTTACACTTATACTTGTTAACATATTTAGCGAGCTTGACAATTTTGAGAAATTTCTCACAAAACGTCGGTTGTACTCAACTAATCCAATAAAAAATGGATTTCAATGACACTAGAGGGCCTTGTAAATTCCTCAATCGCATTTGTTTTTGAAGGGTCCACAGAAGTTCCCTCACATGTGATCACATGTCCCAAGAAAGTTACATGCTTTATCCACAAGTCACACTTGTTGAACATGGCATACAAATTCCCATTTCTCAATATCACCAAAACATGTCTTATATGTTCTTGATGTTCCTCCTTTCATTTGGAGTAAATGAGAAGTTAATCATTAAATTCAAACAAATGTTTTTTATGTAATTTCTAAAGACTCTACTCATCAATTCAATGAAACTTTCACGGGAATTATCAAGTCCGTATGGCATCACCAGAAACTCATAGTGCCCAAACCATGAATGGAAGGCAGTCTTCCGAATATACTCCTTTTCACCTTTAACTAATGTTATCTATTACGAAGATCCCCCTTTGATAAGTATTAGGATCCTCTTAACTGATCAAAATAGTCATCAATACTTGGAATAGGATACTTGTTCTTTATAATGATGTTGTTGAGTTCCCGATAATAGATACACAACCGCATTTTTCTATCCTTCTTCTTCACAATGAGAAATAGCGCAACCCTAGGTGATGCACTTGGGTATAAGAACCCTTTGTTCGGATGCTCATGAAACTACTTCTATAACTCTTCCAGTTTTATAGGGGTCATCCTACAGGGACACTTTGAGATAGGAGTAGCTCCGAGTATGAGATATATTGAGAACACAACCTCATGATCTGGATGAAGTCAGTGTAACTCTTTAAGAAATGTAACACCGTATTCCCTTATGATCGGAACTTCCGAAAGGTTGGAACTTTCCTTTGACCCAACCATTTGAGAGAGGTTTTCTTCTTCATAAGGAATCAACACCAAAACAGATGAAGGATTTTTCAAAGGGGATTCATGATATTCTTTGATTTTATAGATAATCATGGGACGATTCAGAATATGAAAATATATTTCTTTTTCCCAATAGTTGATATGTGATCTATATATGAGGGAAAATCCATTCCCATTATAGCATCAAATTCCACCAAGGGAAGTATTTAGGGATTATCTAGAAGAATATTCCCATATAATCTAATAGAATAAGAATCAAACACATGGGTTTCAATGATTTCAACTCTTACTGTTTTTACAGATATCTCTACTTCAAGGTTTCGGGGCTTCAATTCTATAGTTATAGCAAACCTACAAGATATAAAGGAATGTAGAGAACCACAATCATATAAAACCTTCTCCATTCATGAGTGAATAGGAAGTGTACCTTGTACGACATCATTATATTTCTCCACATCCGTAGTAGTAATGGAATAATCTTTCACTTGTTACTTTGGCTTTAGTGGCTGCTAATGATGATTACCCTCAACAACTTGAGGACTAGTGCACTAGATTTCATAGTTCCTAGCTCTCTATAGTTTTATAATTGAACCATGGTAGGTTCTATCATTTCTCCCATTACAATATCCTTCTTTTTCATGTCTTTTTGACACTCATGAGCTTCCCTTTGACGAAGTTCCCATGGTGCATCATCCCACATTTTTGGCATGTGGGTCGCTGAGTTTTCATCCCACATTCTTTATTAGATCCTATAACTTGAAATTAAATCTTTCGTTTACTATCAACATATCCATGGAACCATTCTCCAAACTCCATATCCACTTTTAGAGCCCATCAAAAAACTTCTTCATAACTCCCATAGTCTAAAATATTTTGAGCCTGCCAAAGGTGTGGTTTTAATCCACTGAAGAATCAATCAATTTTACTATCATTGATGATAAAAAAACCAATTCCTATCATTCATGCCTTGTGAAATTAGCATCATAGATTGTGACAGATTATCTTTCCTTTTTCTCAAGATCTATGAATTATATTTTCATCCTTGTGTGAAGAGTTCTTGGGATATAATTGTTAAGAAACATTATCTTAATGTTTTCCCATTCTGTCTCTTCAATTTCCTCCCTTGGATTGGTGTTCTTAATAAAATCCCACCATTGATTGACCTCTACCTCTAGAAGATAAAAAAATTGTGACACATTATACGTCTTAGAATAGTGGAGCATATAAAAATATTCTCCATAGTGATTACCCACTTCTCTGAAACTAGTGGATCGAAAAATCCACTTAATGTTGGTGGCCATTTCCCCATAAAACATTCGAAAGCCAGTTGATCCCTCTTTGGTGAAAGAGCATGTTCGCCATTATTATGGCTATTGTTCATAACCTGAGATTGTTGGGTATGAATCTCCATGATGTTGTGAACTCCACATCCCAATTCATTGTGGATTTTATTCGGGCCATCGTTGCATTGGCCCTCACATGAGTTTTTTTGCATGGTTTCTCCTAGTTCCCAGCATTTTCTAAAATAGAAAATGTTAGGAAAAAATCATAAGTCAAAAAATCATGAATAACCTATTATAATGCACCGTTTTTACTAAAATCATTGTATATGGTATCCCTATGTAAATATTCTGGTGTGCATGTTTCTACTTAGTCTCATACTAGATGTTTTCTCTAGGGTTCACTAATGATAATTCCCAAATTAACTAAACCTTTCATATTATACCATCTATACTGACCCTATATTTTATTTAATTAATAATTAACAATTTTAAAGATATGAAACATAATATTATCGCACATAGAGGATCCAATGTTTTCGTTTCATGGCCAAATAAGGACCATACATAACATCATCAAGAATAAACATTTATTTAATTCCTTCTCCCCTAGCTTCTTACGAGCACTTGACCTCTCTTTAGTACATGTAGTCACCTGAGGATATAAATCAAAAGGGGTGAGATAAAATCCCATTAAAAGGATATATAAGAACTATATATCAATTGTTGAACATAACCATTACATAGGAAAAGGATTATGAACATTATAGGAAGCATTAATAAATGACTCGAAATGTGGCGATGCATAAAAAATAAAACCTCATGTCTTAGTGGTTAAATACTGCACATTTTTGAGAAAATTTATAGCATCATGTCCAAACTTCATTTAAATTTTACTAATAAGATTCATCACATTACCAAATGAATTGGAGTGATGTATAATTCTGGGCTCACCCATCACATTCAAACATTCATATTGTGCAATATAATTATGGGCACACACATAACACCATAACATTTTCATTATCGTGCATTAATGTTAGAACATGTATAAAACATTATCAAAAATGACCCACGGAAAGGAATTGGTTTCATCTCATAAGAAAAAATTCATGAACTTTGGGTTTCCAAAATAAAGAGGGAATAACATACTTGATACAAGAACCATCCACCATTACTGGGAAGTAAGAGGTGTGTTTTTGAAAGAAAGGTTCTCTAGGAAATCATTGTATTTGACATAAATTTTTTGGGATAATATATATATATCTTATAATAGGTACGATAATGATGAAAAAATGGTTTTTATTTATTAATAATACCAAATATTGAGTGAAAGATGGGGAACCTGAAGAAAGAATGTCCGAATTGGGAATTTCCCCTTACATTGTATTTGAACGCTTTATTCATATTAATTTCATTTATAACCACATTATATTTATCAATTGAAACGTATAGAAACGTTTATAAAAGAATAGGGTTCATTTTGGTATCATTATGTTATTTTATGCGCCTTTTGATGAGTTATAGGGATTAAAAACATTGTTTCGAAATGTTCGTTTTTATGGTTTTCTTGAGTGGTTCACATGTATTTTTAAATGAATGTTTGAGTAGAACATGGATAAACATCCAGAAATTATATTTCATGTTATTAATGATGTTGCATAATTTTAAATTATCTTATAATGATTTATATTATATACCATGAGGTTGAATCATTGGATATGAATTAAATGTTGAATGTTATGGTTAATTTGGGCGGTTTTTCGACCACAACGAACATGTTTTGATAAATTATTTAGTTATATGTACATAAGTTATTTACAGAACATTAAATAGGATATAATACACATTACATATTCTGGTTCAACCAAAAAATGGTTTCCTGACCAGATCTGAATGTAGAAATGGAAAAAAGAAAACTTGTTGTTCTTGAAGGTGATAGATTATTACCTCACGAACACCGTTTTCTTTTATAAAATTAATAGAAGAGGTAAAGGGGGTTGATTTTATAATATACTATTAGTATCATAAATATCTATATTATTTAGGATAATAGAGTTAAAATACCATGTAGTTTGATGATTAGTGCATAGAGAATAAGAAAAGAATGTGAAATTGAAATGAAATTAATAGAATGTTGAAGGGAAATTATCTCTCGAATCCTCCTTTTGGTATCCTCTATAAGGGACCTAGGCATGGTCTATTGATGAGACCAGAAGATCTTGGACACCGGGAAGTGGCTAGGGAGTATACTTGGGTAGTTATTAGGAAAGGATAGAAGCTTGATAGATTTGAAGATATGAGGGTGTGAAGGGTGGTTTTTATAGTGGAGGGGAGAAGGGTTCTCTCTATATAAAAATCATTAGTTCATTATTTCCCAAGAAGACAAGGAATAGTGAGTCATTCATGACCATGAATCGTAATTGTTTCATGTGATCCCGAACCAAGTGGTCTTATATTAGAAGAATATCAAGCATTACTCTATAATTTTCTTATTTAACTTATTTTGTAAATTATGGTATTTCACTATTCATAAAAAATTCTAGTATTTCAGAAAAATACCAAAAATTCACCCCAACCATTTTATGATTTGTAGAATCAAAAACTGAAGCCCATTTTTCATATATAATTTTTTTAATATTATTATTTTAATATTTAATTAATATAATTTGTTATTATCAGAAATCAGTTTTAAAATAGTCATTTACTTATTATAAAATATAGGTATATAATACTATAGACATGAATATTGTCAATTTATTATCATAGGTATGGTTACTATTCATTATGGTATATCACTACTCATAAGGGAATGTTACTATTCATAATGGTGGGTTACTATTAATCAAACATTATTTTTTCGTTATTGGACACCAAACATCTTACTGATCGCAACCATTTTTGTTAGATTTTCGAAATTCCCATCCCTAAAGTAAAAAAGTTATGTTTAATGGGCACTTAGCACATTGTACTTCATTATGTTTTGTTTTCATGTTATTTTATGACATATTTATAATAAATATATTTACATTGAAAAACATTGTGTCGTTACTGGATACTTTCCCTCAACGGCATATCCCCAAACGCCCGAGGTAGCTAACTCGATATGTGGGCCTAGGTGTGTCTCTAGGGATACTATGACCTCTTCAACAATGTGTAACATAAATGAATATTTTTAACATACCAGTAGTGGAATTAGATATAATAAAAAGACAACTGATATATAAACATACAAGAATATATAATAAATCAAAATGTCCCCCATATATGATGATGATGATACAAGTGTATAAAATGGATAAAAAATAGGTACATATCATAACATTGCAATACATGTATGAAAATACCAAATAAAAAAAAAAGTGATACATCCAAATAGCATCACGATTCTTAGATCGATCATTTTATCCCCTACTCATATACATGGAACAAGATCAACTCTCTAACTATGGTCACGTTTTCTATCTATATTTATAACCAAATATTCAGTTTGGTTTCCCAAGAGTTTCTCCACATGGTGTGAGATACGATCCCAGAAAGAAAACACCAATGATCTATACAATTATAGGATCAACAATATAAGAAGCTGACTAGTGTGCAAGTTTGAAAATTAAGCAGTAAAAAATATTGAAGATCCCTTGGAATATCTATTATAACAATGTGATGCCAAAATATCATTTCTAGGATACCTACAAGACATGAATCAAGTTATTAATAGGAAAAAAACAATAAATAGTTAAAAAACATCATGGCATCACCACACATCCATACATGTAATAAAATCCCTAAACATTCTTTATAGTGGAGTGTGTGAGTCAATACATCCCAGCCATTCAAAAAAGAAAACCATAAATCCCACGATCATTCCATATAATCAAAGTGTCAAACCATGGAGAACAGGATACAAGGTATACAATGTGAAGTAGTGCTAGTCAATACTGATTAAGAATGTCAATGGAAAACTAGTTAGGCACTGGTTAGAGTCCCCGGGTCATGTCGTTCTTGACAAGTCAGACATGAGTCCCTGAATGCCGGGTCTAATGGGCAGCAAAGCCCCATGAATCCTATGAAATCAATACCCAAGGAGAAAACTCTATCAAATAATTCCACTACCACATCCAGATCAAAGGACTACATCCGAAGGATCTAAATAATAATTACCCATTTATTTTTATATGAGTCATCACACTCGTATAACCAGTAGCATACCATTTAAACTAATTTGTATACCCACTAATAATTCCAAATCAAAATTCAAGATAAAACAATGAGAATTCCAACACATTGAACCCAAAATTCACAATATAACCATAAAACAATTCAATATCAACATGGTATCACATGGAAAATAATTTTACTCATCACCAAAATATATCAAGTATTTCAATTAATTTATTAATGGGATATTTTTTCTAGGGAAGGAACATCTCACCCCCATTGTTTTATTAACATGTCTTAATCAATGTAAATTCATACGGCGCACCCCATGGGTGGCCTTGGTTAGGAAAACAACTACCAAGACATATCAATGTATCCTACGAGAATCCTGAACAACATCAATTTCAATTAATTATATTAGTCTATTTTTTTGGGCCACATCAAAATGCCCAACAGAAATAACGTTGATAGGTATTCTAATAATGCACCACAACTCAACAAAAATGTATAAAACACCTACCATATATTGGTAGTAGAGTTCTCATCCAGTATCCACTCATGATTGACCTCATATTGGGAGAAAAATGGATAATAGAAAATGAACATTAAATTATGGAATATTATATTATCTAAAATGGAACTATTGTTAGGAAGAAGAGCAACAGATGGATATAAAGGAATTAAGTACTCACTGATGTAGATACAATTAGATATTCCACACTTGAATCAAATATCGAAAAAAGAAAAGATATAAAATATATTTTAGTCACTTTTTAGTGTTTTGAAATGAAACATTTTTTATGTGGGAGTGAAAATGAGATATTTAGGATTAAAATATGTTTTAATTTAATGTAAAATTATAAAATAGAAAAAAATTTACGGATCTCATGGTTTTTCTACTAGATTTTACTAATCATGAAAAACCTGTGATAAACCACACTAAATTTTTTTTGAGGTTCTCGCATGACTGTGTGAACTAAATTGCTTGTTTTGGCCTAACAGTGTGGAATCCTCCTTCTATATTCCCAAGCCTCACACAGTTTATCAGATCATGCAGCATGCCCCGTATAGTATGAATAAACTCTGCACCATGCCATTTTTACCCCAAAAACTATCTTCTTAACTCAGAACCAGTCTAAAACCCCACTGATACCTCCATGAAATTAAAGGGAATTCACATTATTCTTTATTTAAACATTAAAAAAGAAAAATATGGTACCTATGCCTCATACAAAAAACATGGGTTCATACATTATTGATTATAAACCTTAATAATATTATATTATTTATTTCTGACAATAATTCTATTTTGTGATGTTTTTTTTATAAATAACATTTTACTCTAACAATAGGATGTTAAATAGGCAATTCTACCAAAGTCAACACTTTTCTACTCCCAAACACATTTAAATCATCATGTATTGCCCTTATCCAATAATTATCAAATAAATCCTCATCATATGTATTTGTTTGAAAGTGAGATATGAATGAAATATAATCACATTAATTTTTAAGGATATTGGAATTTTAATTAGCTGATAAACATATCCAATAATAATATTAGTTGGTTGATTCCATAAGGGTGAAAAATGTCTTCAATACATAAAATCTCGTTGTTAAATAGTAGGTTTCCTTCTTAGGAAGGTATAACTTCTAAATTTTTTTCCATTTGTTTATATTTAATTCTATGAATTTTTAGACATGTTCTGAAAATTAGTTTTATAAACATCATTAAATGATATTTATTTGAGATTATTGAAATGATAAAGACCGGGTTCATCCAACAAGACATGCACTGTTAACTCAACAATATTGTCTCTTTTTTAAATGAAACCACATGAATTTCTTGTTATTTAATAGCCAAGAAATATTCTATCAGCTTCATAAGTATAAAATTTATATAAATTATCTCTAGAATACATAATTATTAATTTACATCCAAATATTATGAAGTAAGAATGTTTTGGATTTCATAAATTCCACTATTCATAAACACTTTCATTTATAAAAGGTTTATGAAAAACTAGATTTATAGTATAAAAAAGTACAAACAACTTATGCATCAAACAATGCCAATTGAGTATTCAATAGATATGGTTCTAGTAATTTCTTGATTAATTCTATTTATTCATTAAACTACTATATTTTTCATTTCGGTTATATGTAATAAAATGTTTTCTGTAATTCCATTCTTATTTGAAACATTTGAAACATTTTGTTTTCAAAATCAGCACAACGATAGTTATGAATAGTATGTATAGTTAGGTTTTCTAATTTTTAAAATGGGTTAGAAATAAATTAAATTACAAAAAATACTTATGACTATTTTAATTTAAAATAAGCCTATGTATACCTATTGTATTCATCAACTAAGGCATATACATAATGTTTTACTATAATTCATTTATTTTTTTTATTCTAAATTAATATATGGGAACTAAATATTATTAATTAATATAAGATAATTCAATAGTGGATTAAATGATTTACATATTCTATATACCAAATTTAAATCTATTATAAACATTGGAATAATTTATTTTGAACTCTAGAAGATCTCTCACAAGTATATTATTTGAATGTTTAGCGAGTTTTCACAAATTAAATTATTCTAACAATCTACTCCACAACCAAGATTATTCTTTTATTACACGTAGGAATGGATTGTTTTGGTTTCAATGTTCATCTAATTTTAGTGGGTAATCATTTTCACCCTTATCTGGAAAATGAATAAATTTACTATTTGAACATTGAATAATATATTTATCATTACAAAATTTGACAAGGTAACCATCAACACAGAATTACATAATAATTTGGAGAATGTTTTTAATTCCTAAAAAATATAAATAATTATAGATTAATTATTTACCAATATATTCAATATCACACACTCTATAGACATATCCTTGGGATTTTTTTACAAAATTCAGAATTCCACTTGTCATCTATATAATATTTTCAGATAAATGTTTTTCTGATAACATTTAATGTCAAACTATTTTCCATTTAAAATACATTTTTCTTATTGTTACACAAAATTTCGTCAAAAATTTAATTGTTATTTTTGGAGTACACATACAATCTTGTGTTCAAAAGATTAAAAACCAATTATTTTTAAATCCACTATCTTCTATGCTTCATAATATATGTAAATTATAATTCATTGGAATTATAATATCAATTAAAACTAATAAAATTAAATCAATTTAAATAACCTTTTGTTTCCAATCCACCCTTTTTCAAAAAAATGTATAAAGAGGTTTATTTTTTGGAATAAAATAACTTAACTAAAAATTATGGTTTTCATTTGTAAATTGGTTATAGATTAATTTTTTAATTTATCAATAGTCTATATCAAATAAAAAATTTTACATTACATAATTAAAATTTGATAAAACATTATTTATAATGGGTTTTCAAAAAATATTATTTAGAAACAAATTCTTACCATCTTGATTTGAGTTATAATTTCATTTTTTATCTCATTATTTTATTTTTTAGATATCATTGAAGTAAGTTTTGAAAATCTATTATTAGATTTAGGAACATCTATATTGTAAAAATTACAATCTTTTAAAAATTTAAAATTCCTTATCAATGGAAATATTTGATATTTAGTCATTTCATCAACTATTGGTACAAAATCCATATCCTCTATTTTAACAATTCTTTGTGCTTGTTGATTTGTTGAACTATATTAATCAACATAATATTGATAAATGGAATTTTGTGTAATGTTTGTATCATATTTAGTTGATTCCTTCAACATGGAAGCAGAATTATTCTTGGGAATTCCATTACAAAAATCCATAATATTCTTATTATCACATATTTTAAAAAAATACATTTATACGTATGAATATAAAATAGTATCACCCTATATATTTAGAGAATTTGGTCATTTCATAAAAGATTATACAATCAGATTACTTTGATATTTTATCTTTTCTCTTCAATCATGGAAAATCAAGTTTATTGGGCCATGATTTTCTACATTTATAACAACTTTTCCAAAACGTTCCATTATTTTCACTTATTTCATTTTAAATATTCATGTAATGATAATGAAACAAGTTTTTCCCAACCATCTTATTCATTTTATTTTCATAGTGAGAACGATCATATTCTCTTCTTTTTAATGAATTATTTTCTCATTCCACATTGACAATATTATTTGACATAAATGAGTTTGAATCATTCTCATTGGACATAGTTTTATTATTTGTTAGTTTAGATTTTAAATAAAATGATAAATAATTCATTTACCTTTCATTCTTTGTATTATTTTTTAATCTAAAATATTATTAAATATATATTCCTACAAATTCATCCAAACTCAGCTACTTTAGTTGGTTTTTATAATAAATAATTATACCTTTACATAATTATATATTCTTATTGATATAAATAATATTTTAAATAAGTATTTTATATATAAACCATTTCAATCCAAAATATTATAAAATATTTATAAATTACATTAATCTCGGACTTATTTCATTAAATATTTCACACAATAAAATCAATTTCCCGATAATCTACATAAATAAATTCTCTTATGTTTTCAAAATATTTTGAGTCTCCAGAGGGAGTATTATCATTCTTCCCTGAAATATTATTTGTTATTTCACAATAATATATTTTTTTATAAATCTCTCTTCAGAAAATATTAAAAAGTATTATGTAACTTCATAGTTCATCTGATATTTTATTTTCACTTCTCTAGTGATTTTTGTACAACTTTATCATGAAATTTATAATCACCAGTCATCATGAAAAAATTATCAATACAAATTTTTATAATAATAATCTTCCAATGATATCATAAATATCTATAGTTTTCAACATAAAAAATGGTAGTTATTCAATTATTCAATTTCTCTAGAGTACCAACTAATAATTATTCTATCTTAAAAAAATAAATATATCTTTATACATTATTTGTGTAATAAATAATATATATAGATATAATCTTGTAAAAACAATTATCACATAAGTATTTAAAATACTATAATAGGAGGGATAATTATAGTTTATAAAATGTAAACATGTTTTTTCCCAAATATTTTTTCCTGTAAATTTTTATTGTATAAATAATCATTATAACATACCTTATAAAATCCGAATACGAAACAAGTTAATATAATATAATATAAAAATTGTATCAAAATGTACAATGGAAACATGAAACATTTAAAAACAATAATAAAAATGTATAACAATCATTTATAAAATATAATTACAAAATATATATAACCATTAATAATAAAATGTCACTACAGTCTCACAATGTGATAAGGATGTATATATAACTAAATTTATCTTCCCTATATTTTCAACTTAGGAAATGGTTTGTCTTCTATATTTCCGAAGCTCTCATTAAGATTTATTAGACATAGTTTAGTCTCCATATCCAAAGTATTCCACAACCAATAAGATCTTACCAACCTCTATCTCTCAATTTCCGAGATCCTATTATCCACCAGATCATTAAACAAAAAATTAAAATGAACAAAACATAAATTAATTGAATTGATAACCTAAAAATATTTTGTTTTAATGAAATAAATCTACTGATTATAATATATCATGAGCTAAATAAAAATAAATTTCATAAAAATTAATTGAAGCATTATGATTATATAGAGTCATTATCTTATTATCCTTCAATTTGTGAGATCCAATTCAATTAAATATGAAAATTATATTAATATATTAGTATATCATCAATATATCTGATGGTAACCCAATTTATTATCATTACAATGGTTTTATAGACCTCAATCTACTAGTTATTTAAAATCATAATCTAGTATATTTTATACATTTTCATCAGATGGGTTTATGGAATCTCCATTTATTATAATTATTATTTCTCCATTTCAAGGGAATTTATAACATTGTAAAATAAAAATAATAGTCCAACAACCAGTAGAATTTTTATATTTCTTTCAATTGATCTTTGTATGTGTTTGTTTAATTTAGTTTTTATAAGTTTGTCTAATTGAATATGATTTCTCTCTATGATAAAAATAAATTTCATCTTTCAAATATATTATTCACTGAAAGAAACAAATAATTGTGTCAGAAAAATTTTAAGGGAGATTTATCATTTTAAAATTTATGATTAGAAATAGGTATCTTGACATAATGTGTTCAAAACCTGTCAACACACCTTTTTATGGGAGGGATAAGATGATATTACAATCGCCAGTGGTCGTAAATGAGATGAGGGATGATGGAAAGTGTATTGGTTTCATTTGGGACACATTTCCTAGAGATATTGAAGAATATGGTTATGATTTCCTAATATGTTATACGCCTAAAAATAACATGATGTTGAGGGTTGATATTGACTGATTGTGAATTGGGTGGATATTACACATTATAGAAGCATAATAAATTTATGATCAAGGATTATAAAAAGGTGGGATAGATTTTTGGGAATAAACCATGTGGTTTTGAGGATATGATTCTTATTTTGAATATGTTTTAAAAATATAACATTCAAAAAATTATATTAATTGAGAACCAAAATTAGTCGGATACACCATGTTAATGAATTGATCTAAGAGGGAGAACATTGTTACATAATTTTGTGCACTATTGGGAAGAGCATTGTATATGAATAATTGGATCTTGGTTAATGTGAGAGAAGGGTGTTTTGGTGAAATTTTTTGGAGCATCATGTTAGTCATGGGAGATGTGATCCATGGGGTAGAAGGGTCATCGATTTGTGAATGTTTACATGGTACAATAATTATAAAATTTTTATACCCATGAGGATATGATTTATGTTATATTTATATATATATTCCTAAATATATTCCATATTAATTTTTTTGTTGAAATGGATGTATACCACTCTTATTCATTGATCTCAAAATAAACTTGTTGTGATCCGTACATGCTTTAGATTGGTAGGGTATTAATTATCATAGTATAGATTGATAGTGGTTTTAGAGTGTTGTTGTTTTAGAAGAGTAATTTTACGTGTATTTAAACATCAGACTTGATGGGTAATCATATGAAATCATATAGGGCATTTTAAATTTTAGTAGGCTTTATCGGGTGCCTTTGGGAAACATGTTGGCAGGGGAGGCGAAGAAGTCCTAAGACAATTCAACCAATGTAGGTTCTTTTATTAATTTTTTTATAGGGAATCCACTTAAAAATTTCCATTTGAGATATATTAGTGATATTTTAGAATTGTTCAGGAATTTTATAGGAAAATTCAACATTTATGGGCTTCATTATTTTATGGTGTTTTCACATAGATTATTTATTGAAATTGGAATGGAATATTTATATTTCCCATTGACTGTTGATTTGTGTTTGAACAGTAAAGATGATTCTGAATCCTAAATTGTCTTATTTTTAGAATGTGATATTCTTGTTTGACAAGTGATTCAAATACTATAGGTGTCATGTGATAGAATCTAACCTTGTGATTTGAGTTATTCAATGAGGAGAGTCATAAACTAGATGATTGTAAAATCATTAATTTTTTATTCCATATGGTTTATCTTTGTGATCAGGAATATTATTGGTAGATTTATGATGGTGATAAGTTATCTCTCAACATTTTGTTAGTTGGATTCCAACATCATATAACTCTACTTTTTAAGTTCATTTAGTATTCATAGTTAGAGTGTGATGAGTAGATGGTGAACTGGTTATCAAGATAGATCAATAAGAGTAGTATTAATCCCCATGGACTTAATGGTGTTGATAAGTTCTATAGTGGATATTTTTTCATTGTATTTTCTATAATTTATAATAATTTCTAATTAAATTTTAATCATTACCCATTTGAAGGGTGGATATTGATTTTGATATATAACCTAATTTAAAAGATCTCTTATAACTCTATACATTGTTATTAAGAATTTAACATTGACTAGTTGGATTTGGGAAGGGATCATAATGTTAGTAGAGGTATCATGGGGTTGGTCAAGACTACAACATACAACTTTAGTAGCTATTGGTTATCCACCGAATATACACTATGCTGAAAATATTTGTAATAATACTGTTGTAGCCACTTGGGATCCCATGAACACATGTTGATATTAATACTATTTAAAGGATCATTTTTCTCTTCAAAACATTATATGGGGAAACCAATCATCCTTTACCTCTCTTTCTTGAGTGGTAAATGGGTTGAAACCCTTCATCTTCCTCTTTTCTCTTAATTATTTAGGTGACATAAATAGCGATTCGCTGATGTTTAATCTATTTTTATTCTTTCCTGGACTCCAAAAAAATCCTCAATTTCTCAAATTTAATTTTTTTTCATTTCTAAGGTTCTTGGAAGATCACACCATATCTGGGTGGAATCATCTAGATTAGAAGAGGAATTCAAGAATACTAGCTTGAAGAAAATATAATGAAAATTTCCACTCATCATGGTAGTCTGTTTTGAGGAGCGATGCCACCAAAAAGATATTTTTTGAACTATTTACATAATTTATATTTAATATGTAATTATTTTGACAGTGGGTGTTTTGAATTTATCCCTTGATAGGGTCAAGAGTAAAAGATGGTCCTTATGAAAGCTATTTGGAATGTTGTCAATGTTGAAGAAGTTATCAGGGAACTTTTCAATGATTACTCTAGTTTGGTTTTAATTCAATAATTTATTATAAATGATAATAAATTTTTAATTATGTTATTCTTGTTAGAGATAAGAACCCATACATTAAATTTATATTGGGATGTTCATGGATTGTTCTTATATGAGTCCTAAATAGATTTTTTAGGCTACATTAAAAGGGGGAAATTTTGTATAAGTTGGTTAGTCCTATATAAGTTTCTTATGGTAAATATGATTTTTTTGTTATTTGATATGTGGTCTCTCCCCCGAGGGAGATGAACTTGTTTTTGAAAATAAATAAAATAAAATAAAATGTTAAACTGATAAAAATTGGGGTTGTGGAAACATATTTGATTACCTTAACGATTGATGGATAGGGCCCTGATCGATATTCGAAAATCCTTTGGTGCTAATACATTATGATGTTGTTTATTAAATTTTATAAATGTGATAAAATATACTAATAGAAGTATTTAGTTGTTATTTATGAGCTAGGGTGAATGGCCTAGAGGACTACCATGTGAGGCCCTTTATATACTTGTAAGCCTTCGAGCAAATGAGATGACTATGGTTTGTTCTTTCACCACCGAGACATGGTGACCCATGATGGTAGAAATCAAAAATACAGATATATCAGTTGGGTTCATGTGCTTTCCTAGAGTTATTTAGAAAGGTTATAGGTTTATGGTCATCATCCTTGTGATCCATTCCTAAGATTATAGTGAGTCCTCAGTGGGTGGTATGAGATGGTTCAAGAAAATGGGATCCTGAATGAATTTCAGGACGGATTAGGGAGATACACACTTTCTTGATTAAATATATATGTATATTAATGTTGGATGTGATCAATTAACATTAGTTATTATGAATATTAATTGATATTTAAATTCCCCAGAGGAATTTTTTATATTATATGACATGGAAAATTTCAATGTGGTCGTGTTTATGTTAAATGAAAATAAGTCAAACAAGATGTGATATTATTACTATATGAAAATTTATAGGTTTATAAAGAAATTTATGACATGATATTAGGCTAATCACTAGATAATTATCTATCTATAGCTGATAATATACTTATGCCCATATACACTATATTTGGTAGTTTTGATATGAAATAGGGCTAGCCATTGGGCCATTTTGTATCTTTGTGTAATGAATACCAGATACTTTCATACACCCCATTAGGAAGACTTTATGTGATATAAGGTCAACCTATAATGGATTTGGAATGATGATTTCATGACATCAAAATACCTATTTGGCCACTGTATGCATTTGAGACACAATATAGGTTTAGGAACTTGATTATTATTGATCCTCATGTAATGAGTGACTAATATTTGGACTAGAACAAGTAGTTGATTTTTACCAAATGTATAATAGGGAAAATTTATACCTTAAGTCATTATCATTGTATCCTAGATAGAAAAACCTCTAGATCATAATTTTGGTTATCATTGTCAATGTGACATTTTTAGAGACACTCAGCCACTATCCAATATTGATGCAGTCAGTCATGGTCAATAACATGGGGAGATATGTTTGTGTATTAGTTTTATATTTTAAAAGTAATTAATTAATTTACATCATTTAATATGTATATATAATTGAATTATTGGTATTTATATGACCAAATTGGTGTTTACTTAGTATGTTATGTACTCACTCATTTATTTGGACACTTTTACAATTTTTTTACCTAAGAAAATTGTCAATGTTTTCAGTAATAGGTTGGGTTGATTCTTAGACCTTACATGATGAATTAGGGTAGATAACATGGGTTATTTAGATTAGGTGTTTTATGAATTGTAGTTGTAGTAGATCCTTAATGATCTTTCTTTTATTTATTTATTATATTATTAATCAAACTCTATTTATCCTCGAGAGTGATCAATCCTGTAAGATGATTATTGAAAATTATATAAGTTTATTATTTATAATTTATTTATGTGATGTGAAATTTATTTTCTATATCTATGTAGATTAATGGATATAGAACATAAATGATACTTATTTATTTACATATATTTCTCATAGTTTTTTTCATGAGGTGTAGTCAACTAAATAAACAACTCTAAAGCCCCACTACTAGCTGATAACCACTAAAATATGAGAAGATGTGCTCAATGTCATGTTTAATGAAAAATCTAGTCCCTATTCATTATGAAATTGTCTGGGATATTGAAGCAATTTTTAAATATATAAGAGAAAATAATAAATAAATACCAATATTATTTAAAGAATTAAAATTTATAAAATTTTGAGGATTAAATAGTATATTGGGGGAGAATATGGTATATTATATTCTACATTAGCAGGTAGTGACTATATCTACAAACTATTTCCCAATGACCATTAAATTTCTATAATTAAAATAGTTCATGTATAATTTTATAAATCTAAAATTAAAAAAATTGAATGTTAATTTTGTAAAATAGATATAATTATTGAGTTATGATGTATTAAATTATCTTACTGCTAATTTTTAATATTTTTCTATAATCGTTGATCTCAAAGTGAATAGTGAAAAGGCATATTTATAAAGGATTGTCACTTTTATAAAATGATAATGATATAAGAAGAGATTCAATGTTTTCAAAACATATTTTCTAGAAAAAATATATATTTAATAAGTAATGTAATTCATTTCAAAATATGATGATGGATTTAGAAACCTATATTTTCCATTTCAGAACCCTAGTGTAGTTTTGTTATAATAAATGAACAATTTTATATCCTATCACAAATGCTTTATGATGTTAATTATTTTTAAATTCATATAAATCTATATTATTTTCACAAAATACAATTAATTTCATTAGAATTAATTCTCTGCATTATTTTCATGTAAGTAGTTTATTACGAGTTAGAATAAATTTTTACTAAAAACTGTTTTTCATTTCATATTATGTATTGATATTAAAAGTAACATCTTGAACATATATAAATTTAATATATTAAATTATATTCCATATTTTGGATCATAATTTTCAAATTAAATAATATGTTCTATTTCATTTTTAATCATAATGAATAGGCATCATACTAAAGAGGTTTTCACTAGAGTAGGGGTTAAACTGTTTAATGCGGGGTAAAATAAGAGATAAGGCTTAAAATATCACTAAATGATTTAAATAATAAATAAATGTTTTGTTTTTTACATTAGGTTTTCCTACCAATGATATGTTTTCCATTAAGTACCACATTTATCTTTAAAAATGATAATTTATTTTAATGATAAGAGTAATTACAAAGATAAAACTCCTCTCACCTATAAATGGATCCCCTCACAATTATTAATATCCCCTCCCACACCTGTATTCAATACCAATTATTTTATCACACCAATAGTCCAAAAAAAAGAATACATCCAATGGAGGATACCCAAGGAAGAGGTAATTGACTTTACCAAGTACATTCAAGTTTAAAAATTCATCTAACTCATACAAATATTTTATAACCTTACAAAAATAATAAAATTATTATTGTTAGTTTACTAAGATGTTTTTATATTGGTGGAACAACTACCATATTCCAATTATCACTTCTTTTGGAAATGGAATCATTTCTCATGTATACATGTGAACTTCGTCCTCCAATAATATCATATTTAATTTTTCATCACAATATAACATGGATATTTATAAGTCAAAATTTAATTAAATGATATGATATCTATAAAAAATTATTTTAAATCATTATATACTTTCATTTATTTTCATTTTTTGAAAAATTAAAATTTCTCCCACACGTATGTACAGACTACCACATACATGAATCACATTTTTATTTTTCATTACCAAGTTACATAAATTTTCATAAAACTGTATTTAATATATAAACATTATATATATATATGTGTGTGTGTGTGAAATGATTTAAATTTTGTAGTTGATAAAACCATTTACATGAATCGTTAACACCAAAGGAATTGATTCTATCAAATTATTATGATTAAATATGTAAATCAAAGTCTGGATGGTTGATATCAATAATTATAGATATAAATATAGTGCTAATTTAGTTGCATAATAAATAAATATTTATAATACATTATTTTGAAATTTTCTCCACTAAGATAGAATCTATGTTAAGGGATAATTTTAAAATATTTTTTATAGGGATTGTTTATGATTCAAAATACATTGATGTAATTTTATATTACTTTTCTCCTAAAAATTTATATTTTCAAATCCTCTAGTAATCTCTGCTATTGAATATTATTACCTCTATGGTTCCCTTATTTGGTACTCAAAATCATTGAATAAGAATTTGTATGAAAAATTATCATTATTTTTCCTTCATGGTTAGGAATATTTCTATTTTGTGTCTATAATTATCATTTTATTTTGAAACTATTCTTTTAAATTAATAAATTAATTAAAAAAAATATTTATATAACATATTAATTAACATTTAAAAAAATTAATAGAATTTTTTTGAACATTTTCTATATAATTCAACTATTTACATTCTATAATAAACTATGAAAATAATCTCTTTATAATTGTTTCAACATGAACTGATATTCCATATATCATGAAAATTAAAAAAAAATCCATCTATAGTTTAATGGTTTTAAAAATTACAATCTATAAATAATATTATTTATATTTTAACTTTTTTATTAAAATAAAATTGTTTTATTTTTTTATTTTTTTTGAAATATATTTCAGTTTACTTATTTATATTCATATCATACACACCAAATTGTCTTCATTATCATGTTTTGTTTTGAACATAAATTAATATAAATTCTTTTACAATAATTTATTTATTATCCTCTTTGAGAGCTTATGAAATAAATTTTGTAAGTTATTTGTAACATCATTTTAAAAACAATGTTTAAAAGGTTTAATGAAATTTATTTTTAAATTTTCACTACCGTTTTCTTATAAAGTTTGAAATAGACATAATTTTACAAAAAAAATAAATATTTCTAATGGGAATAAAGACCCTTTCTTATGTTACTATTTTATCATTTTTAGGTCAATTTTTCGCACAAATATTTATTTTTATATTATTCAGATCCAAGATTTCATGATCCCTCTTACATTCCATCATTCATAGACATTAAAATTCTCTATGATGTACATGATCTTTTAAACCACTTATATTTGTATTATGTGTTTCTCTATTGAAATAGTGACTGAACAATATAATAATTTTTTATAATGGCTGATTTAATTTGACAATTCTAAGACATTTATTACATTGACTGGGAAATAATTTTGAACCTCTTATTATATTCAATATGAATATTTTTTGACCATTAAATCATCTTTATTATGTGTCATATTTCTCATTAAATATAGGATAAATTCATTGGACATGTTTATGTAATTGGTGGGGTCTTTTCCACCCCCTTTATTCGTTGAGTAAGGTCTCGTGAGACTAATAAGTTGAAATTTATTAAGGAATTTTTGGGTGTTTTGGGAATTCCTACCTACTTTTTTTAATGTATGTTGGTCACTTCACTGATTTTAAAACTCCAATGTATGAAATTATGGATTCTATCTTTCATAAATTTATTTTTATTCTCGATGATATTATTAAATTATTATTATGCATAAATTTATCTTTTGCCCATGTTATTAACTAAATGGAATATGTTTATATTATTTCGTCATCCATATTGGTTATGTCATATGTTTTCATGATATATTCCACTTCACACATTCCTTTAGAGTTCATTTCAGCTCTCTCCTTATTTCTTATTGATACCATATGATATCAATAAGTGATATTTTAAATACTTATAATATTTATTAAAATTAAAATTTATGGTTTTCATGATATTTATAAGGATTTATTTTTATTTCAAATATAATATTGAAATCATATAACTATCTATTCATTCATGAATACAAAATTTATTGATATTTTGGGATGTGGTCACTTTTATATTTTACCATTGTAACATTGTATACACAAACTATGGTGGAATTGATTTGATGTGGTAAATGATTTATTTATCTTCCACAATAACCTATGTGTTTTACAATTCTATAACAAGAATAACATAGGTCAAAATATATTTAAAAAATAATTTTCAAAAATTATGAATATAGAAAATAAAAATAATCACAAGAAAGAAATAGAATCCATGTTTTTTCAGTATGAGAGTCCCCATTAATCATTACACATATCTCATATTTTATACTGTTATTGTCCATATTATATAACCAGTATTGCATCAACCCATCCATTCCCTATTGAAGTATTTAATGTTTAATTTTCACCTCAAATATAACTTCATAGTTATAATTCAGTCTTTATGAAATTTAAAACATTCCTCTTCTGAATTTTAAATAGATAATGAACTATATATTTAAATATATTATTTTAATTATAATCCTTATGGCCACATATTGTTAGGTTTTATGAATAGTGATGTGTCACCCTAGATCTATGGTTCATTGAATGTTCGAAACATGTGAACTACCAAACTATCATCCTTATTTATGATAAATTTCACAAGTGCATAAACCTTAAGAAGTGTTTCAATGAATCTAAATATGTTGAAAATAATCCATATAATTTTTTATTCTTATGATTTCTAAAAATAAATACATATGACGACAACATTTATCCTTATTGATCATTATATGATCCTTACATAATCCATATCGATTATTATAATGTATAATTTTTGTAAATACATGAACCATGTGATGAGAGGAAACCAACGTTATGATCATACAAATTTCTGAAAAGAATTAACATTATAATATACATCAATATTATGATTTTTCATATTGAACATTATGAAATCCATGAATGAACATTATGGTGCTCTTCTAATATTGCACAGATTTCATATGATCCTAATGAAGAACCCCATTAAAACTTATAGATATTAAATTAAACTCTAGAAAATCTTCATAAACTATTATATGTATATGTTGTTAATTATGAACTCTATGTGAACAATAAACAGAATTTATTTTTTCTTTTATCAAAATTATGAATTTTCCAATTGAACATTATCTTTAAAGTAACTTTTTCTTAAGTTTATCTCCATATTCACATACAATATCCTTTCCCCTAATAACATCAAAATAATGAAAAATCATTAGATAAAAATAAATTTATTATAAAAAATAAAAAAATTAATTGAATTAACAGTTTTTCTAATTTAAATAATATTCATAAAATCTAATTAATTGATACCTTAATTTGAAAAATCTATATATCATAATTATTTAATAAATATATTTAAATAAAATGAAATCAATATTTTAAAAATATAATTAATTTATTGCATATGTCATTTTTGATCTCCTAAAATCATTAGGAAATTATTTTTTGCCTTGAACTAATTATTGAATGAGAATAAAAAATCATTATATAAATATTTCAATATTATCTCTCTACACTAAAATATCTATCACTAATTCAGATAAAATAGAATCAGCATTCACCATGTTTGAGTGTGTTTCAAATTAATCAGTCATTAATAAGGCATAAAACTATATTAGTGAACAAAAAAAGGAGGGATTGTTTTCATTAACCCGTGGAAAACTAAATAATTTCATTCCATAGAATCTACTCTATAAAAATAAACTATATAATAAATACATATTAGATTTTCTGAAAAAAATACTAAATAAAATTTATTTTTCATCCAACTACTAACACTCATAGAAAAATTCTAAATCATGAAAATAAGGAATTAATAAAAACACTAACCACCATAGGAGGGTATTTAAATGAAAATCGATTTCATATAAAAAAATTCTTTTAAAAATCATCATAGATTTATTAAAATAGTTAAATTTTCTATGAATCACTTAAATAATTAAATTTTATTAAAACAATTATGTTTTAAATTTTCAAAACACCAATGGATATACAAATCTGATGATTCTAGGAAAAAATATTTCATGTAAAAACCCATTTCCAAAAAATAATTATTTCAAAAATAAACTAATATAAAAATAAATATGAAATTAAAATCATTAATTAAAACATATTTTTTTATCTGATCTCAAGATTGTGTAGAATATTACTTCTAATAAAATTCCCTTCTAAATTCCAGAAAACTATTATCTATGAACTAAAAAGGGTATTAATCCCTCAAATTCCTAAAAATATAAATTGATAATCACAATAATTTCTCAAATATTCTTAAAAATAAATCTCAACAAGTCTAAATATAAAATATAATATAAGAGAACCCTAGAGAAAATAAATTTATATATTACGTAAAATCTATTTTCATATATACAATCGATATAGATGATAAATTAATGAGATTATAAGAGAACTAAAAACCTTCCAAATATGAAAAAATAATCATATAACAATTTTTGGGAGAATAATAGAGTTATTTTATGGGGTTCCAGGTGATTTAATTAAAATCATAATAACTTAACTATAACAATATGGTCTCATCTCTTGTTCTGGCATGACACAACCTAAACCAACCACACAGATGAAATCTATATAAGTTCTTAAAAGACCCAAATTAATGTCCCTATCATCATGGATTGGAAAATATCATATGAAAGATCAATAAGTAAGAGGGGATGGTCATTACACAAGATAAAACCATAATTATAAATCAGTAATATAAAAAATTTAAAAAATTGATATACCAAACTTCCATAGTATAAAAAATTACAAAATTATATAGTTAAATATATCAAAATAGAATGTACACAAAATTATTTAGATAAATCCCTCACTAAAAAATCATATAGTCTTTAATTAACAAGTCGATCACATGATCCATTATTCATTGAAAATTACACATTTCTAGTTCAAAATAACCCTAGAAACCAATATGTGGTGATTTACCATTTCTAGGACCATATATAAGTAACTATAAAAATTCCTTAAAGCAACGATATGGTGTGGGAAAAGACCCCAGTAGGTTCTAACCATGAATTTTATAATAAATCAATAGAAAATAATATCACATTAGTCAATTTGAAGGAAAACAAGGCATGGGAAATAATTTATGCTTCATTTCAAAATATTACACGTAAAATATTTCAATTTTCAGTATAAGATAGGTTTCATTTTGAATTTCTATTAAATCAGTAAAAAATAAGTATATTTATTGAAAAAGAATGAATAATATTATCTATGAAAATATATGTGAATACATAATTTTAAAAAATCATCATAAATTCTAATCAATTTCAATCACAGTACAAAGGTTTTATGTCTTCACTTATTATAATTATTGATATTATCACATTTCTCTATAAAGTATTTCTCCATTTGTGAACACACACACTAAATTATATGTATATGGGGAATAATAATGAATCCCAATGAATACAGTCCCTACCCTTAAGAAAATATAGTTAGTGTTATAATTTTAAATATATGTATTCATTCCACATAACTTCCATGGATGAAATTTTCTTCAATTAAAGTCAGATATTTATCGGTATATCATTAAATTCAAAAAATTAATTCAATCTATGATTTTAAATGACCCAATGTTTATGTTTCAAAACATACCATTCATTTTAGAAACTAACATAAAATTTTTTTATCGAAAAATATTGTATATATTTTCAAATTATTGAACTTCACATCATAAAAACATTCACACCATTTCATGTTATCAAAAATCATGTTTAAAAACACAATTTTCAAATGATGATATTATTTTTCAATATCCAAATTAATTTCAAAATATATTATAGAAAACTTTTATCATGAAACCCATTCTACTCCAAATTGATACCAAAGTGGTGTTTTCAATGAAAATCATTATTTTTTATTGTTCACATGAAAATTATTCTTTTCAAAAAATAAATAAAATATTGCCAAAGATAATTTGAATATAATAATTTCAAAAATTATGTTCATTTCAAAATATTGATTCTTAAAAAAATTTAGGTATGTATAATTAAAACATTATTTCTTCTATGCTCTTTAAGAAGCTACATTTCCCTCTCATTAAAAATGTTTTAAATCATTTCCATTTTATAGTTGATTACAATATAAAGAGATGGTTAATGAGGAATAATCACAACTTTTTATATTCCAATTCATGTTTCATTTTTTAAGCATAACTAAAATCCTCGCATTGTAAATATAATTTTTCATTAAAAAAATTCTTCCTTTTAATTGCTATAGAATAAAAAATATATATTTTGAGAGAAAACAGTCATAGTGGGAAACCAAATGATCATGAAAAATAATTTATATCATTTACAAATAATGGAACATTCTAATCATTCAATGAAACCTTATTTTTAACCTATATCATCCATTATATTTATATATTGAAATATTTCATGATGATATAGAAATAAAATGAGAATTTACCCAAGCATATGCATTAGGAGTGTCAAACTGGGTGAACAATAAGGGAACATTCACCATATACTCGAATGATGGTTGATGTTCACTTGGACAATCCTTTCCAAAGGTCATTACCACTAGATGAATTTTTGGTAAAACCCTATCCACCTTTAATATCCATCTAGGGATGTATTTATTGGAAAACAACATTATCAATTTCTTTCTAGATCATTAGGATATAATTCTATTCATAAATTAATAAATATTTTTATAACCAATGTTTATAAATAAATCCTTTAATGATTTACTAAGCATGCCCACTAATGAAAACACAAGTGACACGTGAAAATGAAATATAATTATTACATTATTTTAGATGAATATTAAATAAATTTCACAATAATTCAATCTTGATTACCATAACGGTTTAGGGACTTCAGATAATAGATACATAATATTATTAATTCGTGAAATATCCTTCAACATCTCTCACAGATATCTTCTCTCATATTATAATACACAATCATACCATACATAGAGACATTATTCATGACCTAAGGAATTGAAACAATAGAAAAAATTTTCTCATATACTATGTAATGGTAAACTATAAATCCATTACCATATATGCCATCGTTCAACTTATATGTTTGATCCTCATTTATAATAAATATTCATTTATTATATATATATATATCAGAATAATAATAATATCTATCATACCATATATTATATACTTAGGATATCTAATTACTTTTTGTTATTAAAAATCATTTATTTAAATTACTTTTTGGGTGACAATAGCTGTCTTTGTTCATGCATGTTTTGGTTTGGCAGCCCCATTACTTGAACATTGATCATAATTTTAAAATATAATGAATATTAATCATGATATAAATATTATATAAATTCAGTATATATATATATATTTATTAATTAAATATATAGATAGAAAAATTAATCACACTGCTTGTTGAGATGGTAGGTCGTACCTACGCATGAAAAATGTCTCGATTTTTTGACGGATTGCATAAAAATATGAAAATAATTATTATATTTTATATATTCATAATTATATCATATATATATATTAATTATATCTATCATTTTTACCATCGATGTAAAAGTAAAATGAATCACATAGGATCAGGGATTTGGTAGTCAACAATAAGTAGGAGCGATATCATCATATTTTAATGGATTCAAAGATAAATTGGTATATAACATATAATAAATAAATAAGAATAATTATTTCCTAAATATCATATATTAATATTAATTTAATAATTATAACCATACATGAAGGCAAGATATAGAAAATGATTGATGTCGCCACCTGGAGACAATAAGTTGTACTTATTCATAGTAGATGCTTTCATTTTTTATAAGAGGGTAAAGAGGTAGAAATATGTTTTACAATAATAATAATATTTATTAAATAAATTAAATATAATAAATTCATTAATATAGAATTGAATCCTTATATTTATAGGAGGTATGCTAATAAATTAAATTGAAAACACTCAGTTAAGAGGTATATTTCTACGTTGAGAAATCCTCATTATAATACATCATAAGACTTGAAATGGTAGAATTTTTAAATACATGAAGATCTATGATGTGGTGAATGAATATTGGACTATATTATACTATGGATTTTCATTGATATATGGTTCCAAGTGTTGTAATAAAAAGACCAATGTGTGTCATATTAAAAGGATGTAAAACTACATACATCGTATTACTGAAGAGATTAAAAAATAATTATGTAATTCTTAATCAAAATTCATCCAAATGACCAAATATTCAATAAAAATAGTTTATATGTTCAAAATAACATCATCCAATAAAATTTATACATGTTTGTTTTCATTAATGAAATTATATTTTTATTTAACCGGTTAGTTATCATATGGTTTACATAAAAAATGTAATGACTTATCCAAATTTTTAGGGTAATATTTTACTCATAAGGTGAAAATTGAAACATTATTGGACCAAGGATGAAATTTTAGACCATATATTTTCCACCCTATCCCCTTTCATGCTTTTTATAATTTTAAATTAATTTAATAAAATTTTTTTTTGAAAAATGTCATTAAAGATAATTTTATAACTCTTCATTAAAATTGATTTTAAAGACATGGGGACAAATATTGAATTTTAATTTAAAACAATTACACATAACTATTGTGATATAATTATTTGAAAAATCATGTAATAGGGAAATTCACTAAAACTGTATTACTTTCAATATGTTTAAAATCATTTATCATATTTTAATATTAATTGAAAAAAATACTGTATTGTTGTTGCATATGTATTTATGCAAGGTTTTTATTCACCCAAAATAAAAAATACATTTCCTTGATAAAAAAATATTAATATTTCTAATAAACATTTATAACATAATATACCATATTTTTATCATCATAAAAAATGTTGAGATATTAAATTCAGGGGAGTAACATTTTGTAATTAATATTTTCATAAATTAATTTAAATATAATATTCAATGAAATAATGAAGCGTGTATAAATACATATTATAAATGGATTTAAATGGCAAAACTCCACTCATACAACATGAAAAAATAATTTTTTGGATATTTTTTAATTCTCTATCTAAATGTTTTATCCATATTTTACGTATTTTACCATTACTAAGGTGACAAAACTTTATTGTGGTAACAATTAATATTGACCCAAAAAAAGAAAAACTATTTTCCAAATATGAACTTATTGTTTTGAAATATTGTATATATTTTCATTATTTAGTATCTAGAAGCTATATAAATTAATTTATAATAAAGAAAAAAACATCAATTAAAATAGTTTTTCAAAACAATACTAAAAATTTATCCCTATGCTAATTAAGCCCATAAAATTTCAAAATTGAAGTGTGTTTTATAAAATTAATTCAATAAAATGTGGAAATAAAATAAAATATTATATATTATCTTTAAAATAAATAAATAAATATTTTTTTGTAGATATAATTTTAACAAAATTATAACCATTACTAAAAATAGTATGGTTATTTAATAAAATTAATATATAAATTTTAATTATGTAATATCATTAAATATGTTTCTAGTAATGTTTCAATTTTTATTAATTAATACCATTTAAATTAAATGATATAGTAGTTATATTTATATAATAATATTTCATTGTTCGTCTAAGCTCGTTTTCTATGTATCATATATGCTATCAAAAATAATGTCAAACTCTATAAATATCAAGATTTTATATCAATATTTAGTTCCAGTTACCCCATCCCTAAAAAATCATGCTATATATAAAGGTCCACTAGATCACGATAAGAGTAACTTTGGCGAGATACTTCCTAAATTGTGACATTTGAAACACATTATGGAGTGCAGTCATATGAGGTGTTAAATTTAAAGAGGAAGAAACTATTAAAATATACAAAACAAGTCAAATGGTCCCACATATCTCAATGAAAATGTTCACTCCTTTCCAGTATATTGGTAACCTAACCAATATAACACTCTTAACTATAAAACGTCACCAATAGAGAACTCAAATGGGTGTAAACGTTGATCATCATTTAATTTGAAAGAACATTGTTCCATTTATATTATTTAATGAATAAATTGACTAATTTTTATTGTCTTTTGGCCCATGTTTATTCTATCAATGGAATATTCAACAATATTGAAATAACATATTGGATACCAACAAGGATAACTATACACGTCCTCAATTCTTTCCATCATGATGGAATACGTGAAATTATTATTATTGGAAAACTCTACCGACCCTATCTAGAAACATCAATATCCATTGATGTTTATCACATAATTTCAAATATTTTCTCTAAAATATGTCTATCGCCTTCCATATAACACTCTATTTTGGATAGCATGTCAATATCATCTTTACATGGGATTACATTTCCCCATGAAGGTCTCCCTAAAAAAGGGAAGTGAATTGGGATCCCTATCATACATAATAGAATAATAAACACTATAAAATATGATGAACCTATAACAAAAAAGCCATCCACTACAATGAAAATTAGTGTTATCACAAGATATAATAAAATTTATTTATTTTTATAACCATTCAATCACCACCCATGTCACATTATTTCGTCATGATTCACATGTTGGCCGAAAAAAAAACATTGATATCTCATTTGCATCTATGTCATCATGGGATTTTTCTGTAGAATTTCGGATGTCTTTTGATGTTCGACCATATTCTTGGTGACATGTATAAAAATGAGAACCAAATTCCTGAATGTTTTTCCCTAAAAAGATACTATAAATCCCCCCACAAATAGTAAAATATCTAAATTTTTTACTTGGTTCAATACCCACTAGGAATTATTGAAATATTCAACCAAAACCTTCCTCATAGGAAAAGGAAATACAATATGGCTTTTGAAGAAATGGATACCATCATAATATAGAGACCAATCATCAATGGAATCCCAAGTATATAATGATTCAATAATAACTCAAAAATAATCATAAAACATTTATTCTAGGAGGAATATCCAAATATGTTAGGATGTAAAATAAACACTAAATAAGAAATACTCAACATAATCCCTCAAAACACCCAAATGCATTCAAGAACAGAGATACATCAGATTTTAATCATTCAAATATTCATTCTCTATTTAATATATAATTTATTTACATGAATTAGTATAAATCAAATTAACCTTATCAATGGTGTTGGAAATGTAAATGTCATAATACTTCTTTTACATTTCCCATCACCATCATAAAATTTTGAAATAATTTTTTGATAATAAATAACATAGGCTTTGACGATCAGAGCGTACTGTAATCATTTATCCAAAAATTTAATTCCAACAACTCTTTAGTGTGTGAATTAAAAATTTGAGTTCAATATAATGTGTAGGTTATTTCTTCTTATGAGGTAATAGATAATGATAACCATAAAAATAATATGAACATCCTTCAATAGAATGCATCCCAAACCCATACATGATGTATCTCAGATGACTATATAGACCTGTCTAGCGTCTAGAATATTAAAAAGTGGTATTAAAGTAAAATAATGTTCTAGTTCATTGAATGTATTCTGATATTTCGAACCCACTAAAAATTCACTCTATTTAATATGAGAGAGATCAGTGTGGAATCCAACCTTAAGAAGATATTGGCATCACCATGGTAATACTCTAATAAGCCCCAGATGCTCCAAATCTCAAAAATGTTATGTGGTTCCACTCATTTAAAAATAGATTTCACCTTCTCAAGATCAATTTAACTTTTATATTTATAAATAATTTGTACCAATAACATTACATGTTAATTCAATAAGTTAACTTTTTAAATCCTTATATAATGTCTGTGATTTCACACGATACCCATAACTACTGTAAATTGAAATAGTTGATCTTCCATGGTTAATGAGTTGAAAAATTTGATCAAAAAATATAACTTTGATAGAATTGAGATAATGATGTAAAATCATGTTCATCAAAACCATGAAAAAATAATGATTATTGTTTTGAAAAAAAGGATTAACAAGGTACTCATAGTGGAAATATGTACCCCTAAAAGATGTCTAAGGGTAATCATATTCCTCGTTCTAAGATGGGGATAACTAAACCAATGGTCAATATCAGAGAACCACATCACCACTTTAGGATGAAAAAATGGATCATCAATTTTTGAAAATAAAAAATGTTATTTAACATGACCACGTTGATATTTGATTAATCGACAAAAAAGAAGATGGGCCTAGAAGATTTCATGAAAAAACAAATTTAGGCATCCCAGCGAGAGAATCCAGGTCAAATGAATCCCATGGAAAAGGGTTCATTCTAATAATTTTAAAATAGTTTAGTTTATATGGTAATATACTATATGTGGGAATAAAAATAGAATGGGTAAATTGTACTATGTCAATAAAAAACTCCTCCTCCCTCACCAGTGGTGACCCAAAAAAATTCTGATGATAACATATTGAAAAACTAAACTTCTATTTGATATGTATCAATAAATAAATATTTCTTATCCACTTCAATGGAAATCATAGATTTCACACTACCTAACTCATGAAGAGGATGTCCAGAATGACTTGGCATCAAGTACCTTTCTCCATAAAAGACAAAACACAACCCATTGGGGGAATTAAATGAAATCATCTAAAGATTTCATTTTGTACTATCTTTGTGGGAAATTATCCATTCCATCCAAAAACATACATGCAATGGTTTGTATCTAGAACCCAAATTTGCGATAAATTCTTGAATTTTGAATCATAATTAGAAAAGGAGATGTATTAATGATCCTTCTCTTTCATCAACTCAGGATGTGTAACAATCTACAAAACATTAGTATAGTGTAACATAGGTAGGTTCAACAGTTCAAAATTCATGGAAGATATTAAGGAATTTGAGGTACCTGCATGGACAAAAGTATTCAAAAAAGATGAATAAATGGTAACGAAACCTGACAATGCTGTTTGACCCACACCAATATCCATGAGAGACTAATCCAATACATGAAGAATATTTTTCCAAATTCTTGGGCATGAAAACCCTTTATTCAGGTTGCATCTAATTTCACAAAATATCTAATTTGTACTATAAATATCATACCACATCAAAGAGTGGAAAATAAATTGATAAATATCGATACGTGACTCAGGTATCCATATGAGTTAAAAACAATTGATGCCTCCATGGAAGCATGATTTTAGTTCCATATTTTTAAACAACAGAAAAACATTTTTGGCCCTTTACTTATCATTATAATAAATTCCAATGAAGTATGTTATTGATATCCACCCCAATGAGACTCATCCCAATTAGTCATTCTATTAAAGGTACCTTTCAATCTACCACTTGCACATAGATTAACTCTTATCAACCCCAATATATAATTAATGTCATGTTCTTCTATCTAATATATATACATAAAATCCATGAATAGGTTTATATTAAGTATGAAAGTTAGATATCAAATATTTTCGTGATGAAATAATTAAAAACACCATGGTTTTAGCTTACCAATTGATAAAAAATGTTTTGAGAAATGAAATATTTTGGTAAAATTATTAATAAAATGGGACAATTCATGATCATCTAGTGTAAGTTTAATAAACACTATGAAAATAGAAAAAACATTTAAGACATTTGAAAATTAATCTTTGATGAGGGAAATTATGTATATCTATTCTAATACCACATTCTTCCAAAAAAACTATTTATGACCACCACCATCTTCTTGAACCATAATTTTTCGATATGGTATATTTCTCCTTAACTTAATTTTTCATCTTTTGAAAACTAAAAGAGTACTTCATCCTTATTTATCTGATCCTCTATATCATATGGATCATTGGTAACCAATAACTGTGGAAGTTTTAGATGAAAAAAATTATATAAATGAACTCTGAAATAATTCCTCCATGGTAAAACCTATATAGCTTAAACAAAGGTAGGTGGAGCTACTTGGACTAGTGCATGGAATGATCACACAAATAACTCAATAGTAATTTGACCAACTCGAGGTTTTTCATTCCATGGTTCATAAAATTTTACCCCATGAGAAATTTTTAAAGTTATACAATGTGTTATGGTACTATACAAAATAAATAGGTAATATGTAAAATTTTCATCAATGGACATGAGATCATTAACTCTATAAATAACGAATCAATTGAGGAACTCAACTCTCAGAATAATGATTTGAAAAAATTATAGAATAAGATAAAAAACTAATTAATGAAGCATTTTTAAAAATATCACATGGTATCATAAGGATCATTATGATGATATCTATCAAGGAACTCACTCATAAACTACCCCTTATGTACTGAGAATATTGTCTCTTATCTATAATGACATCCCAGGAAACATAATAAAATCATAAAAGGACACCATCACCATTGATACTATTTTTTCAGGAACCAAACATGATTAGCTCTTTGAACAGTACATGAATAAGTTTTGGATGTGCCATAAGGTCATTCGATTTTTCCATAAGATGGAAACTAGAAACTGGTGTTCTTAATAAGCAAGACTGACTGATTTTGTGATACGAATAACTCATAAAGGTAAATACATGGATATAAAATAGCTAAAAACCGGTATGAAATACACACCTTGATAAAGATATAACAAAAAGTATATTTTTAGAAGTCTCAAAATTAAAAATCAACCTAATTCATCAAATACGATTATAGGAAGACATCGTATAGACTCAATGTAACATGTTCATTAGACATTCCACTGATCGCCACCAACTCCCAATATACTATTAATAAGAACTCCCCCACCTCTGGGTGACTGGTTCCATTTTCCATGAAATAGAATAATAGAATTTGAGTGTCATGATTTAAATGGTAGGGTGTGAGAAATAAATCTCAAAAAGACCTCCCAAAGAATTTTATATTAAATAAATAAAAAATTAAAAACACTAATCAATTTTAAAAAAACATGTCATGCAAATCATGTTATAGTTCATGTTAAAAAATAATTTGAAAAAACTTATATATATATCATATAAATAATTTTAATATATAAATGTACATAAAATTGACTAGATATATGCATCTTTATTAAAATATGCAACAAAAATAATTTTCATTAAAATAGAAATGAGTAAATAATTTCAATCAATATATGGTATGATTAATATATCTCAATCATAGAACCATACTAAAGAGAAATTTAGGAAGATTATTACATGGTTTCTCAAACATCATAGTGATTAACTGCTCTATGTGTGCACACAATCACTACATCCTAAGACAATAGGGAATATGAGAGAATCCCAAAGAAGAAACTCAATCCCCTAAAGATAGTTTAATTATAATTTCCATCATAAATCTACGTGTTCATGAATATAATAATTAAGAATCCCATGTGATTCGAGGTAAATATAATTTTTATTAGGATACCATTCAATTAAATCAATAATTTAAAAAATTCAGTTAAACAATCCTATGTTATAGATTAAAAACATTCCATTCCATTCCAAAACCAATATCAATGTTTTTTTAATAAAAAACTCTTTCCTTGTAGTTTTATATAATTCTATTTCACATATAAAATCAATTCCCTTTTATATTATTTAAATCTGGTTTTGAAACACCCTTTTCAAATATATTTAAAATTTCTAGTAATCAAAGATAATTTTAAAATCCATTTTGAAATGTTTTAATTCAACACACCATGTTATTTAAAATATTTCTTAAAAAAATAGAATATAAAATTTATAAATAAATTAGAAAACTATTTTATATAAAATGAGAATTAGATTTTTTCAATTTATAATGAATTCATAATAAAAATATCCACCTCATTATAGATAAAAAACACAAATATATAATCCACTAATAGAATGTAGAGGGATATAATAACTAATGAGAATCTTATAATCACAATTCACTAAGTTGTGATCTAGATCCACCTACAAAATGAGGACCCACAATAATAATTGAGTGAGACAAAGGAGGAAAATAAAATCAATTATCCAAATGAGATTATAATTACCATGATAGATCAAACACATCAATAAGCACATCGATACATGAAGGAATGAGTCTAAGAGTGATAAAACTATTATCATAGAAACTCCAAGGAGTTTTGGATCGATTGATATTCAAGATAAGTGGGATATAATTAAGTGAAATTAAAACAATATGAAGTTACCATATTACGCTATCAATTTTTATCTCTAAAAAATCACCAGCTATGTGGTGTCCTCCACAAGAAACTTGATGGTTTTGTGAAGAATAAAATACCCATTGTATGTCCAACCAGCTATAAAGTGGTACTCTACTAGCTAGACAGTGGGATTATTCTAGGAACACACTACTTCCAGCCTCAAAGTAGATGGTTTCTGGACCACACCAGCTAGCTGGTGAGCCTCCAATAGATTTCGTAATTCAAAAACATTCATACTCATATGATAAAATCCATTGTCTCCTCCTTGATACTAAAAATAATCTAAACCATATCACATATGTAAATAAATATGTCTATGTGGGGAGATAAAACAGAAAATATAGATATAATAAATGTATGATATAAATGACTAAATATCAAAATGAAAACATAAAATAACTATGTAAATAACATGGTTTGTACCTAAATGTGATTAAATATATGTTACACAGTTTATAATATTTTTTAACATATTGTATATTTACATATTCTTCATATATGGAATCCATACATATAATGCAGGGGATGTGATACTATTTATTTCCTACTACCTCAAAAAAAAGATGTGTGGTTTGGTTGCGTGGCCCATAAGACTGTATTTTAAACACTATATGAATTTTAAAATCTCTCCCAAATTCTCCCTAAAATATATGTTCTTATAAAAAATTTATTTCAAGTTAATCACCACATTTTGAATCCATATATTCAAATAAAAAATTATTATTTAGTCATAATGACTCTGGATTTCCAAAATTTAATGCTAAAAATCCATATTAAAATTATTTCCACACCCAATATTCTTCGAAATGAAGAAACAAACACATAAAAAACTGAGGTAATTATAAGTCTATTTAATAATGGAAATTTTTTACCGTGGAAATCCATCACGTACATCCATTATCAAAATGATCTAGCTACTGCTTCTATATCAAGACTACCCTCTATAGAGTCTCTACCATGTTACTTTAATGCTTTCAAAAATCGTATACCCAATAAATACAATATCCTCTATGGATCTTGTCATTATGATCCACTATCCAATTTTTTTTTACAGAAAAGTGGTGTCAATCTCTAATAAAATCATCTCCAAACTAAAAAAATGATTTTATTTATCATTATACATATCCATTTTTGAAACATGTAAAATGTACAGTATTATACTAAAAAAAATTTACAAAAAACATTGTATGACATTTCACTAATATAATTATTTATTTCTAAAGTTACTACATATCATTGATATAATTCCCCTTAATTTACAATATAATCATTACCCTGAAATGAGTGTATCTTTCAAGAATAATTGAACATGAATATCAATTCACAATAATCCTTATTGTGTATGGGAATAATACAAATTATCATTCTAGGATGAGATCATTCACTTTTGAATCAACTTATCTTGAATATTTATCTATTGTAACAATCTTTTTCCGAAATGAATCTTTTTATTAGTCTCATCCCATTTTTAGTGGCCCTTATATTCTAGTATATAATTCCATAAAAGGAACCATAATGATTGATAATTTTTTATTTGTATTATATATAAATTCACCCATTAGAGTATGATCTTCCATTGATCTCCCAAAATAATATCCACATACTCTATGTGTATAATCCAATATTTGAATAACATATTATTTTTGTTGAATCATAAGATGATTATATTTTGTAATCTTATTCTATTATGACTCTATATTTTTTTTCTCTTCTAGAATCAAGATGTAAACAATTAACCTCTATTTAATATAATGGCCTGTGGATCCCCCTGATGCGTACACCCTCAACCATTTATATCATACTGAGGATATCATCTAAAATATTATTTTACAAAGGAATTAAATTAATAAATTTGTTCATTAAATTCAATACTATTGTAAATAATCATACACTCATGATGATCTTGATAAAAAAATTTACACTTCCATAGAAATATCCCCTCATTTCTATATCAAAATGAAAAATTACAACATTCGGCCCAAAAATCATTTATAATCATATTTTACCTGGTGTAAAACCTAAAAATGAGATAAAAGTTTAACATTAAACATCATTCCTGACCAATAGAATTAAAATCTATTACCATGATATATCATAGCATCTAAAAAAATTGAACGGTAAAAATATATCAAATTTGTATCCCCAGATTCCACAATAAGAATTATTTTCTGTAAAATAAAGAAGTAAATCTAAATTAATATAAAACCATTAGTGGCATTACCTCTATATACAAAATTATTTTTCATTCCGTATTACTCATTAGAAAATTACTTCTCATTTAATTGATATACTATCCCATATATCATATTTATTCTAAAAAATCTAAAGAAGCTAAAGAATCGTCTACTAAAATGTGATATACAACTAATGGTCACTAATAAAGATATTTCTCTACAAATTATTTTACTTAATGGGTAAAATTGTTTCTACTCATGGAATGAGTCCCTATATTTATTTTCTATGTTTTGTAAAAAACTCCAAAAAAATGAATATTAAATATACCCAATCTAAAAAACTACCTTTAGTTTTGATCAAACTATGAGAAAATATATATCAAAATAATACAATTATTTTATGGAATAAATATATCCCCAAGGAGATAATGCCTCAAATTATTCAAATCATGAATAACATCAAAAACTTTAATATCACTATAAATATAATTATGAAAATTTGGGCTCAAAATCCTAGGACCAAATTCCATTACTTTTATCCCTAACATGAGAATATATACTAAGACTAATAAAATTAAATATCTATATAATTAAATCCATGGTCGTGACTCTAAGAAAATGAAAACAAGAGTTGAAGTATGTCCATTCTTATATGACTAAAAATTACACAAACAATTAATATTAAAAATATTTTTTACTCATTTTAGAGTACATTACCTCAATAGAGTTTACAATTTTTTAATATTTTGATCGATATCTAACACCATTAATCCAAATATATTAAATCATACCTTAAAAATGGGATTTTTTCCATGATATAGTAAATTTTTACTTTAGAGGATCTAAGAGAATTACCTTATCTAAAAAAAATATATAAGGACCACAAAATAATGAATCTAGTGGTGATGTGTAGATAATTTAATGTTTAGGTAATGATTAAACATGATCTCTAAAAACAAGAGATACCTTTTGAGATTCTTCTTTGATCCTGATAATATAAGGATTTCATCTAATAATATATCCAAATGTGTTAATATAAACCTATAATAGATATTATACATTAATCCAACAAAAACCTTATGACCATTTTTAATCTCGAATACAATGATAAAAAACCTATAATTTATATATACATTATTAACCCAGATCTATTGTTAGAATATCTAATTATCATACCATTAATTGACAGAAATTAAATTAATGTTGTCATTGGATAACCCACAAAATCCATCCAATTTATAAAATAAATAATGAATATACGTTAATTGTTATCTTTTCTATATTATAACATTCATTTGAGATAAGAGAGTCAATTCCTACACTTAAACTGGCATTGGGTTTCTCGGTAAATCATAAAAAATCTGAATGTGAAGCACTTAGTATAATGAAAACCATCAACATATGGTCATCATAATACAAAAATATTTTTTTTGGAATATCATTGGTCCCATGTTACCAAATTTTATCAAAAAATGGCTCATTCCAAACACAATTTAATTTCTTTGACTCAGTTAAATAATATGTAACTGATCCTCATATTCCACATGGTCCCATGTATGCCTCCCCATACTCAAGAGGATACTTACTAGAAATGATATACTACAATTTTATGACAGGGAGTATATACCATAATGTTAGTGTGGAATAGAGTGGTCGATAAAACATAAATCAGCAGAAGTAGTAATAATAGAATGAACATATGAAAGAATATAGAATAAAAATAATAAACAAAATATTATCATAATCAAATAACAACATCTAGAAAATTAAACAAAATATGATTACATTTCTTTATTCTATAAAAAATGATGCATATTTAAAACACGAAACATTCATATAAGATAACAATCTATACTAAAAAATTAAATTATTCCAAAATATGTCTCTCATATCATCACGATCACTAGCTTGTACCTATTATCCCATACACTAACCTATTACAAATATCTGACTCCATACCTTGAAGGATTCCTTTATCCCCAACAATATGCATGAGGTATGGTTGAGTATTAATTAGTGGTTTGAATAGGGTTTGAGATAAACACAATAGTACACTATTAATGGATTCTAGAACTATCCAGTCTGTGAGTGTACATTTATACTTTTTATGTAACAATAATTATAAATAAATAAATAAATAAACCATATAGGTATAGGTTCATTAGGGGACACCTATTCACACTACCTGCTCTGGCCTAATCCATTACCCCTCAAAGAACATAATATTTTAGTGTCATGTTATAGGGTTACAACATGAGGATTACAAGCAAGGAACCAAATATTTGTGATTGACATTTGATTTTTCATAGTTATCATGGAATTTATGTTTTATAAACTAGTGAACTCCATAGGGTATTACAACTATAAGTTCACCAAAAGGGGAGAAATTCAACCCCATCCCTATGAGTATGAAATTGATGTACCTGGTGATAAACATAAATAGAACCCTAGGTTTTAATGAATGTTTTCTTTAATATCATTCTGAATCCAACGAGAATCATCCATGTCATTAAATTTTTTTATTTTCTTCAAATATTGATGATCCCTCGGTTTCAATCCAGATCATTCATAATATAAGATAAAGACCAAATCTAATTATGTTCATTCATTTGGATGATGTATCAATGAATCATTGGAATAGAATGGTCCCTTCAAAGGTAAACCATAACATGAGTCTATGTATCTGTCATGATTTTCCATAACATTGAGATAATTTGTTGTTTTTGACCATATACAAAAATTATAAATTTTTTCTTCAAGTATCCATATTCATAATAAAATACTTCATAACATTTCTTAATTAAGGAGGGGTAATGTGAAATTAACATTAATTTATTGTTTAGTTTATATAAACTAACCACGTCATTTATATACAAGAAAAATAATGTAATCACACCTTAGTGGGTAGTTCAATTTCACATCCTTGTTCTTGAAGTACTAGAAAAGTATCACCCCATTAATTTAATTCAAATAATCCATTACCGTTCCAAAATCCAACTCAACACACATCATTATGTGGAGTCATTTATTTCTAATGTATATAAGTCATTGTCCGTTAATGCCACACACCAAAATGAGTGGCTCGTACTGAGGTATATATCCTCTGATGATTCTATTTAGGGTTCATAGACAACCCATTCAATGTTATATCAATTTATTTAACAAATTAAATATTAAAATGGGTGTCACATGGGAAGTATATGATGTAGAAAAATATTTCATAATATAAATATCAATAAATCTACGAAAAAATGGATATATACTCTTCCATATAGGAGTATTAGAATTCTATTCTATTATCGTACTTCATCATAGGTTAGTTTATAGGGTATCCTTGAAATAATGAAATATAATAAAAATAAAGAATATTATCTCACACTAATTTATCATTCTATATAGAGAGATAAACGGAGAAAATACGAATGTGGAAAAACGATATTACTAAAGGCTATTTAACCATATGATGTACTAGTAATTCCAATGATGTATGGAGAGGCCACCTTATAGCCTGGAATTATGGAAGAGATTTTATCATCTTGGGGTAAGATATACTATGTAATTTTGGGTAAGAAAAAAGGAGGTTCAAGTGAAATATAATATGATTAAAAAAGGTAATTTCACCCAATTCTAAAGGGTGAATGGTTTGACAGAATCGATGGAAAAAACGTCTTCCAACTATGATTGATCATTATCCATAAACCATCCACCATATTGAATATTAATTCATGGTAAGAAATTTTGTGCAAAAACCATGTCATTCATCACTAAAACAACCTTGAACCATTTCAAATTTCCATGTTTAATCCCTCTATTATTTTGACAAATTGAATTATATTATAATAGGGCCATAGTATTGATATTCATAGTTACAACTAACTAATTTCCAACAATTCTCGTAGCACGGTTTATCCAAAAACAAGATCTTATTTCCCCAAACATGGCTCATATTTTTCTGAACCCATCCATAACCTTTTATAAATATATATAATAATAATTAATGATATATAAAGGCTTCTTGCCTCATTTTAAAATTTTTTATCTGACAACCGCCCCTCCTTAAAGAAATTCAACCCTCCTTTTTCCTTTAAAGTGTAGTTTATCAGTATATGAGAATAACTCATTCTACTAGACATGTATGCCAGCATCTCATTCTCAGGTCTAATACTATACATGGTTTTCATTCTATAACACCCATACAATATAAAATTACATTCCACATAGAGATATTGTACTATGATCAATGATACGTATAGGATACTCCTCAAAAGAAGCATCGACATCCAAATCAACTGCATTAGGATAAATAATATCTGGTGGTTACAAATAATAACGATGTAAATAATAAATGATAAATAAAAAATTCATACATTGTATCTCTAAGGGAGTTTGGACTAATAATACAATAATATGACCCTCTATAATAATTTAATATTTCTTTTTAATCAAGGATATAATGATTCATAAATCTTAATTCCTCAAAGAAACAATGATGGAAAAATATGAAAAAGACCTAATCTCCCACCATGAACTCCAATAGTCCATAATGATAACATTTAAAATACACATTCCATGACTTTTCGATAGTCATTCACTTAATGATTATTTATATATATAATGAGGTTTCCTAAATGAGATAATTTCCTAGTAGAACTACCTCACTTACCACTAACCGGTAAAGGGGAAAATGGCACAACCTACTATATTGGTCCTCATAATGATCCATATATATGGTATATTTGAAGCTATTATTATAATATAATTCAGTAAGTCATTGATTTTTCAACCAATAACCTCGAAAATACTGTATGAATTCTTGGAGTGTGTCCTCTAACACGTGTATTGTACTCTTCGACTGACTATTACTCTGAGGATGATAGGATGCACTCAAAATCACTTATGAACAATGGGCCATCAACAATTCCTTTTGAACCTATGAAGGAAAAATGGCATCAAAATTTGAGATGATAGTACGCGTAACTCCATAAAGACCTATATTATCCTTGACTTATTATCTACTAATATTATCAATTAAAAAGGTATCTCATATAAATATATTGTGGGTAATCATGTTTGTTTTTCAACAATCACCCATAGAGTGTACGTACCTTGTGGGGTATTCATATGACTATCCTAAATCCATTGTGAGGAAATTACATTTCCACATGGGAATGAGTAATTTTTATAAAATTAAAACTATAAACTATAGTTTAGTCTTTAGTTGGTGATAGGTAGAATGCTAAGAAACAAAGCCATGTATTTATCCTTTCATCACCAACCACCAATCTAGTTGGAATAGATCATGGTACAGCATTGTGAGACTTGGATGCACTACCTACGAAGAAGTATTATACTCTCACAAAATCTCCTCTCATATTGAAATGGTTATCTACAAGTTTCCATTAATGCACAATATCTCAATCCCATTAACTAACCATGTAGGTGGTCAGTACTCACTTGAAATTTTCAATCCAAAAGGAATAGAAACAATCTCTTAATTCACATATTTTGTTTGTATTGTTCTTTTTGGAATTCCATCATTCTTCACCATCAACTTATGGTACTCAGATCTCAATTCAATCAATGAAAAACGATGATCTCCCTAAAGATGAACAAAAATGTCATGAGTATGATCAAATTGATTCTTATTCTTAAAAGTAATGTAATACAAAGAGATATCATAAAAAGAAATTCTCATGGAACTATATTAATTTTTAATGAACAATGCATGAGATCCCCGTGGTGAAGTTATATATTGAATGAATCCATTATTAAGAAACTCCAACAATTGATTTTTCAATTATAGATGTTCCACTTAATCCATTCGATATGAGCGTTTCGAAAATGGCATATCATTAAGAACAAAGTTAATAGTAATTTCAAATTCCTAATCTTTGATAACACAAAGTATATCATCAAGAAAAACATCTAGATACTCATTTACCACTGGAACATCATTAATATAAATAGTTCCCTTTGCTTCAACAATATGTCAATTATATTTTTTATATTTCATATTTTTACAGTTTATGATCTTTCATATAAGTTGTCAGTTTTATGGGATCATTCTTGTATACAAATGATGACTCTTTATAAAAACCGTCATTATCCAAATAGTCAATATTATAATGATAAAAATAAATCCATTCCATACCTATAATAACAACAAACTATACTATGATAAACAAAATATTTGAAGAAATTTATTTCTATAGAAAAAAAATGAATGATATATATAATGCATTTTGGGATCAATATTTCCTATTTTGTTTTTACAGTATGTTTTGAATTCATTTCATGGGATGAAATTTCTAATTTACTCAAATATTTATTATCAATATTGGGATTTGTAGACCTCATACCAAGAAAAAAATTAACAAAATATGTGTAAAAAATAATGTACTTGATACCACATCATTCGATGGACCAACATCTGTTGAATTCACAGAAATGCATTTCATTGCACCATTATGCTTATAATATGGCTCCTTCCCATAATTATGATCTCTCTATGTGAAATAATTTTCATAATTACACATCAAACCACATTTAAAACTCTTCATAGTTTTATTATTTGAATTAATCATCCCATTAAAAATTTATTTTTCATTGAGATCACATGATATATTTCCAAATATACGACATCTTAAACACTTTTATAATTCATTAAGTTATTCCTCATGATTCTTTTTTGCATTAATCCAACAAAATAGAAATTGATTTTTTTTGATATTTAGATTTCCTTGATTGAGGGTTACCCATTTCATTCTGTAAGTACATCATCTTAAGATTATTTTGGAAGTAGAATTTATCATAAAGAATCCCTATTTCAACCTTCTAAGAACATGAAAAAAATATCATAACATTGAATTTATACGAGGAAAAATCCCTTTGGTATCATAGCTTCAATCTGGAGTAAAAATGATTTATTTTACTGTCAAGATCCCAAATAATATTTCAATAATATATTTCCTATTTTCATATGTTTTTTACATATATGTACACTGAAACTTCTTTTTTTTTGTTCAACTCCAATTAATTATTTTCCATCCTAATTCAAAACACCTTTGGAAAATATTTTTCAGGGAAAATATTGACCAAATCAATCCACTCAACACCATCAATCTCCTTGATATCCCTGGTATTCTTTACCATTGACCACCACTGGTCGGCTTCACCTTCAAAACGATAAATAAAAATTAATCATATTCCATTATCTAGACAACCCATTAAATGGAATAACTTTTCACGGGATTTAATGAACTATTCATCAACCACTAGGTGTAAATATCGATTTAATGTAGGAGGGTGTTGCCTCATAAAATGTTACACTATCATTATGTTCGTTTGTGGTACCCAATTTATTCTCTGGCATTGATGTCACTGCCATTTATAACATGTCTCAACTAATCCATTACTATTACAAAATACTCGCTACACATTCCCGACATTCCCTGTTGTGGATTATTAGGTATATTATTTTGTCGGTACATTATGACATAATCTTCCATATTTCATCTCTAGAAAATTATTCTGAATAGACACATATTAGATAACTAAAATACCTTATATTTAAATTCTATATAATTTCAACTTAAATATTATGTATAAATAATTAATGTATATTCCATTAACATCATTTGAACCCCTAATTTTATACAAACCATTATATGTTACTAACTATATAGAAAAGTCCATAAACATTACATAATATTTTTCATTCAATTAAAAATATCATTCTTAAATTCCAAAAGATCTTTTCAGTTTTGGGTTTTATATAATTAAGACATAATTCATACGTATTAACCCATAAGAATACATAACTTGTATTACTAAAACAAAATCCATTTCTTCCCTAAAACAAATGTTTTAAAAAAACATGAATTCATTTCATGAAAAATATTCACAATATTCAACTAGCCTTTTTATTTTCACATACCCATCCTTAAACCATGTGAATACATTATAAAACATGGTTTGTTTAAACAAATCTCATAAAGAATGACAAAAAAAATTCAGAAACCATTTTTCTATGAATATTGATAGACATATGAAATCATTTTCATAAATACATACTTATCACACATAAAAGATCAAATACATTGTGAATTCAATAGATTTATAAAAAACTAAGAAAACATAATTAAGAACATATAAGAAACTTGGGGAATAACTTACATAATATTATAACACTCATGAATACCATATGATTATTAACCCTCCGGACTACTTTAAAATTTAACCCTTGTAGCTACCAAGTGATGTAACCCTGACGACTAAATTATGGTGTAACCATCACAATTAAACATGGAATAAGAATTATGGTCATAGTCCAACATAAAAAAAACCAATACATCAGGGGCAGGTATTGGTATCACCCTTCATCATTAACAATTAAAAAAACTAGAACATAATAATAATATAATAATACTTGAATCATAAAAATAATCTATTTTTTAATTTATATTAAAAGAATATTTTTTAATGAAAATTCATTTACCTCGGGTTTGTCTTACTTCAAACAGGCTCAGTCCTCATCTATATTGTGTAAATAAGTGTTATTAATTTATTAAATAACCACACACATGTTAATACTACCTTTTATGATGATATTTTTAAATCTTTCCACATATTTATTAATATTATTTTCTTATTTCCATCGTTCTGGGTGTATTATTTTCATGGTCTCCATGGATGGTTCATTATGGGTTTTATTTTAGAATGGAATGAAAACTATATATGTCATAAAAAACACTATTAATATTCATACATAATTTTAAATGATATATTATATCATTTTTATTTTTGATTTGAGTATGATTCATTTGATAAAACATTTAAAAAATGATTTAATGTATTTTGGTAGTTTTTAAGACCATCATGATCTCATATCATTTTATTTAATATCATATTTATAAAATGATTCTATTACATTATAAAACATATAATATGTATAATTCAATACTATTGAACTATTTTAGTCTTTTTTTACTAGACATGATGGAGGTAAATTAAAATGAGAATGTATTAACCAAGATTATAGTGAATTGACACACAACGAATAATGTATTAATATTTTTATAAATTAGAGGACCGAATGAGAGGTTTGATGTTGAGTATTATATTAACACAATTACATTATATTATATGTTAGATACTATATTTTTCATGTGACTTTGATGAGGGGAAGTGAGGAGTTAATAAGAAAAGATAATATATTTAAATGAATACAAAAAAAATTAAAGAGGATTTTAACACTAGAATTAGTCTCCTTGAGAACCTCATTAAGGCACTTGGTTTTGGCCTTTTAGTGCTACAATAATGTCATGGACATTGTAAAGAGGGTGGGTATGGTATTTGGGTAAATATAAACATGATATAAGGCTTTGGAGGTTTGAGGAGAAGAGGCGGCGAGGGACAATTTTTATAAGGGAGGAGAGGGGTGTTTTTTGATTCATTTATTCATTAGATTGTTATTTTGGGTCTAGAAAATGAATACATTTTATTACCTTGAGTAAATAATGTGAAGGGATAAGTATTTTTCTAGATCATTAGAATAAATTATCCATACATCATATATGACATAATATTTTAGGAATTTTTTAAATACTATAAATTACCATATTTCACTATTCCCCAAAAATATAACTATTTAATAAAAACCCGAAAACAATCATTCTAACCATTTTTTAACATAAAGGATACAAAAATAATCTCATTTTATAGAAATACTTTTTTTAAATATGAGGAAATTAATTATTTATTAAAATCATCATTTATATGAAAAATTATGAGTTTAAAAATTAAAAATAATTTTATACCTTTTTGGAATATTAATTATGGAATAATAAAATTATATTATATTAATAATATAACAAAATATTTATATATAATTCTTTTTAATGAATCTAATTTTTTTTAATCATTATATTATTAATAATTTTGTAAATAATTTTGTTTTCACGAAAATGTCAATAATTTAATTATAATTTTTATAACATTTATTTACATATTAAATCATATAAATTTATCATAATTTAAATCCTAAGATAATTAATTTTTTTAGACTTTCATAGGCGTGTTTACTATTCTATTAATAATAATTCCTTAATTTCATGGAATACCACTTCTTTAATTACATATTTATAATGAATTTAACTATTTAGTTCCAAAATGAAAACAAATTATTTTAAAAGTACTTGGGTTGTTACATAAGTGGAATAATTTAATTTAATATTAATCTCAAAAACGTGACACGAAAATGGGGTTTTAAAGTGAAAATGTTCACATGTATATTATTTTTTTATTTTAAATTTAATATAAGAATGATTCCAATAACATAAATTGAATTCATTGACTTATTATTTAAATATTATTACATTAAACCCAATTCAGATTACAATTTATCATTATATATTATTTATATGAAATCTCGTTTTCTAATTAAAATTAATTATTTTTACCCATTCGTCAAAAAAGAAACCTCTCTGAAAAAAATGAAAAAATCACCATAATTTAATTTGGAAATAATTTTTTTGTAATTCATGTTTTTGTATTAATAAGATTTATAAATGATTCAAAATAAAATGAAACAAATGGATCATTAAAAGTTGGTAATACTACCCTCAGAGATGAACTTATTTTAATAGGTAAAATTGGATTTTTTCTTATTTTATGACTATAAAACCATTGGAATTAAGGTAATTATTTTATAATATATATAAGGCAGAAATTTCATTAACATCATAAAATAGTAGTAGTTAATTTAATTTATTATGATAATAACCCTTCTTCAATTACATATATGTTATGAAAACATTTCCTTTATTTTTAATTGGTTTCAATATTAATTTATAATTAATTCATAATAAATGAAATACAACATATATATTCAAATGTTTGTTAATCCTACATATAACATACAATTTAATGGATTGGATAAAATTTTATTGGAAAATATTATTATTAATAGTATTTGATAAAACTCAGTTTTGCATGTAATGTAAGCCATCCAAAAAAGTTATTATTTCGTATAATGAAAGATAAATTTAATATTTCATTCATTGAAAGAAATATCATAAATTTAATTTATATAAAATATTAAAAAAATATTATAAACTATTTTTATTTTATCTTCCCTCGAATTGTTTTAATCGAATATGAAAAATAAAATAATATTGGAATTTTAAATTTTAATGGTCTTATATTAGATTTGTTTCTTCAATGCCTTCATTAAGATTCCACAATGACAAAAAAAGCAATGATACAGTAATAAATATTATAGTCCTTTGAGTATAGATGATAAATATAGAATGAAGCATTATATGTAATGTTTTATAACAATTTAAAATTATTTATCTATATAAACATTATTTTACAATAAATTCTCAACGGATAAGGTCTAATACAAATTTATTACACCCAAAAACAAATTATTTTCATTATAAAAAACTATTTCCCAGGGAAGACCTATTTATAAAAGGGAGATGTGATAAAAACATCAAAATTATCTATATATTTTTTAATATATGAGGTTTATCATTTAATTTTTTCAATAATTGTGTTTTGATTTATTTAATAAATATATCATCTCAATATTATTAATTCCCATGAAACCCTAGTTTTAAAATATAGTTTTCTACACTATCATAAATATTTTATTAATTGATCATAATATGTTTATGTGAGTCATTTACTTGATCCTTTGATATTCTAATAGCACTTTATTGTGGAACAAAATCGATGTTAGTTTTTGTAGCACTTGTCAGTGATCTTTTGAACACTTCATCATCCATATAAATTTTGTATAACCTTTGGTAACAAAACATTACACATATTATACAACACTCAATGAAACAACAACATATTACTTACTTATTCATAAAATATAATTTATATATATAATGATATATAATTTAACTTTTTGATTTTAAAACAATGATATTTACTTCCAATTGATTCTCTAAATAAGGGCCCAATTCCAGATATTATCCACAGTCAAAAAAATCATTGTTTAATAATCCCTAAAAGAATCTTATAATTATATTTGCATAGATGATATTTTCATTCATTGGAATAAAAAAAATCATACATCCAATAATTTATCCTAAAATATTTCATCATTTGGTTCTATAATATATGATAAATTTTAATAAGTTCCCTATATAGTGACAAGTTTACTCCCATTAGGTTCTTATGTTTTCCATGTTTTATTCCATAATATTTCAATGAGGAAACTAGTTTTCATTAATTTACTCTAATCAAAATTATCTAATATTTTTCATATTTGACATATATGATAAATTTATTCTCTTTACTTTCACATAATTTCATATATATAAATTATTTCAACTCTCTAATAATTAACATAATGAAATTCAATACATCAATTCGTAAACATTTTCAATATAATTATTCAGTTAACTCCAAATTTGATTACATCTATATATACCATAATTATGAACAAATCCTTATATAAGGTTTTCATTCTTAGATTTTAATCAAACCATCATTCCTTGAAATATAAATTTTCCAAATAATAATCCTTTAATCTATACCTATCATGCATAAATTTTTATATTCTATACAAGAATTATTGAATGTGAAACCCATTATAAGATCATATATAATAATAAATCCAATTACAAGTTTGATGTATTCTTCATAATTCATGAATCATTTAAGATATATTTTCCACACATGAATTTGGTAAACTTTTAACACCCACTAAACTTCCATCACATAAAAGATTCAAAATTATTAAATCAATAAATTAAAAAGAAAACGTCTTATTACCATAATATCCTTTATCTTTTAAATATCCTTTATAGAATAACAATTCACTATTTGAGACCACGCTTCAATATTCATCAAGATTTATTTGAATAATCATTTTATTATAATCATATTATGATGTCTATGTCTATTTAAAAGATCCCGTATTAGGTTCTTGTATATTTGGATCATTTTTTTATTTATAGATTCCCCCATGATTTTTCTATATATATTAATTTAATTATGGTTCTCCCTATTATTATTTATAAATTACAATATTCTTTTCCATATATGCATGTGTTATATCATATTTTCTATTATAACGATTATTAAATCAATTTTGACACTCATCATTCATATTTGAGTCAGATATTTACACCATCATCACTATTGCAATCATTTTATTCAACATAAAGTAAAAATCAATTAGAGGAATAACTAATTATCCAAAATCATCGTTTTTTATTTATTAGTCATCAGATTTTTTATGGTAAAAATTTTCAACATTTGAAATTATAATCATTCCAAATTACATTCACATCAATTTTTCCAACAAACTTTTTTCCTCTAATTGAATCATTTATAGGCACTACTCTTTGATGATTTTCCTAAAAATATATATTTATCCTCTAAATCATAATTCTTGAAATCATCTACCTCATGATTATAAATAAATCAATTAAAGATGGAAACAATAAGATTCTTAAATGATGGTTCACTAACATATAACATTACAAAATATTCATTATCTTCTCTAAGAATGTGAAATAATAAATTCTATGTATAAATGACTACATGAATTAAATCTATCCATTTGTGCTGAAAGATTCCATATTTCAAAAAAAATATTCATATTATTTAACATTATTGTAGTTCAAACATTATAGGAATCAAATCCATTATTATTTCATAACTAATAAAACATCATTATTTATTTCACAAAATTTTCAGATAATTTTAAACTACATGGAAATTATATTTATTTTCTTATTATGTTAATATAGTATTTTTCATTATTTTAGTTTCATTTTCACCAATTCATAAAAATGTATTCAAATAAACCAAAACAACACTCATAATGATCATAAAAATGGAACATCTCATCACGATATTTTACAAACTAAAACTAAATACCTCCCACCATAATTCCATTGAGAACAACGAGATCGTAAGAATTACTGTTTCCCAGATTTGTAAATCATATTCTCTCTTTTCCAAAAGACGGTATGGATTCCTCAATATGTTACCCCATTATTCAAAATTAAACAATTATATCCACACCACAACAATTAAGGAATGTTAATAGTATCATTCAATCATTAAAGATTCACTATATTTTATTGATGAATGTATAATTGATTTAAATTCTATAAATTAATCTCTTCTTTTGTAATAAGTTGACAATTTACTATGATTCATTCCATGAGATATAAGTTTAAATTTATTCTACAACCTTATATAGGATATTTTTTATCATTATCTGTAATAATATTTCAATTTTGAAAAAATGTTACATCTGAACCAAGGTGAACTAGTTAAAATACACATATAATATTATGTGGAATGAAATCATCCAAGATAACTTTACTATTATTCTTTTCAATTCATTCTAAGATAGTATTACAACTCCATTTGATACCCATAGTTTATTCTTATAAAAAATAAATAGATATATCAACTTTTCCATTGATATTATTAAGTAATTTCATGTCCCTCATTATGTTACAAAAATAACAAATATCATTAATCAATATGATTTTATTTCATATATCCTACAACGATATCTGAACATGAATAGTTTTACCATTAATAAATATTCTATTATAATTCCATGAAAAATAATATTTTCATATATTTTCATCCATCTATTATAATACCCTTAATGATAAAAATTTATATCATAGTCCTCATTATTCAAAGCATAAAATTTGTTTCTCAATGGAATTGAATAGGATTATTTTTTATCTCCCTATTTTTGTGTTCAATAAAAAACAATTCAACTATATATCTTATAATTAATAATACTATACTTAAAGTATATATAAATACATATATATATACATATAATATTTATACCCTTATAAAGTACAATTTTATTTTATTTTTTATGGATTCTGATTGTTTCACCTCCCATGTAATTTTATGATTCCCCACAATAATTCATTTTGTGGTGTATTTAGAAAAAATATTATTACATCATCACATGAAAATAATTTTAGTTTCAATTATTCAACATATTACTTATTTTTAATAACTCATAAATCAAGGTATGTTATCAATTATTTCAGCCTTCCTTAATTATATTATTATTGTTTTATATTCATATTTTTTACTATATTTAATTCCACAGAATATTAACCAACATCAATTTTACATATGAAAATTGGCTATTGACTTCTCCATAATTCGTCAAACAATCATATCCACCCTTAATCCATTAACATCAATACACATCCATGAAAATATCTATTAGTATATTCTTCATGGACTCATCAATTTTTATTTAATAACCAACAATTTTTATTATAGATATAACTTTATCTTAAATTTTTTTATATTTTTTCCTTCTCCAAGATAAACACATTATGACCATGAGTTATTATGAATGTTCTATAATAGATAACATTTAGTTCAATAACTGTTCTAGTTTCATTTAGTAATTTTCAAATGCAACCAAAACATTCTCAATAAGATCAACATATGATAGAAGATAATCAATATAACTATAAGATTACCTCATAAATTCATTAATATTATTTCCCATATTTATTTCTATATAATATTCTCATGTGATAATTGAAATTATTAGTATAGATTAAATACTCCCATTGGATGATTATCATCTTCAATAGATGATTTATATTTATCCATTATATATGTATAATAGAATTTATTTTTATGATATATAATTTGTTTCACAAACCATTAAATTAATATTAAATAGAATATTCCACAACTTTTCATTAGAAATTATAATACGAAATTTATTTCAATATTCATTTTAATAAATACTGTTACTTATGAGGAAAACATTATACCTTATTATAAACTGAATTTAATATCACATTCATCAAAATAAAATATTTTTTGACATCTTTTGTAAACATGCTTAATATATCCATAATGAACACTTTTTATGTGCACATTACCCCCCCAATATTCCCCTTTTTCTATAGATGAACCTTTTAATTATTTATAATAAATAATTACATACTTCTTAATTACTTATATATATATATACTAATATATTACATATAAATATATATAAATTAAATATCCTTATAAAAATTTTCAAAAGGTATTTCTTTATTTTTTGACATTTCATATACTAGAAAATTATTGTGTAGATCATCAAGACAAAATTACCCATGATTTACGTCTTCCTGTATAGAAATTTTTGTATTTAAAATTAGTGGTAATATTTTAATGATAACCTTTAGTATATAAACATATTTAATCTCATAAACATGTCCATAAATTAATCTATCCATTTCAATCAATACATGAATAAACAATCATTATTTCATATGAAATGTTGATCATGAATTCAAATATATATTTATGAGCCTGGATACTTTCCTGCACTAATTATTTATCTCCATTATAAATATTAACAATATTATTCCATATCACATTGGTTGTTAATAAATCTAGACATTTTTTGCAGATTTAATTTTAAAACACCACAAAAAACATTTTTAAACCATAAAATAAATATTTAGCTATATTTTTTCATCTTATGTCATTGAACTTATTGTAGAATCACATACGTGCATTTCATGAATTTTTTATCAGAAAACCTCAAATCTGAGAGATCATAACTTTGTTCATATTATATTATTAAAACATTTAAAATTATACCTTCAAATAATAGTAAACCCTTTAAATTCAATACATTCACTATAATGATAACATCCCCATAAAAAGTAACCATTAAATAACTATTGTATTTGGTAAAAATTGTGGTAAATTGAGATTATACAATATGCCTAAATTTTTGATGGAGAATAATGCCCTTAAAATTTATATTATTGTTATGATTAACCATATATTTTATTAATATTTGAATATATTTAATCATTTATCATAATTATTCTACACAATCAATAAAAAAATGTTTGAAAATAATGAATCTGAAAAACAAAAGCATTTCCTTATTTAATAGTACAATTCTATATACTTGTATCACATGTCAATTTTTTTCATATATATAATAAAATTTTTGTGATGACCCAGGCCCTCACAGTCCATCCATTTTCCAATTTCTGGATCTTAAGGATGGCGTCTCGGTGGAAGGACATCATCTCAGTGTGTGACCAATCGGGGCGACTAATCTGTGCGGACGATTGGTGCAAGTGATCGGGACTACTGATCGGTGCGACCGATCGGTGCCACCCAGCCTTGTCGGGGTTCTCTTCTACAGATTTTTCCATAACACCTATTTTGGGTTTTTTCAACCCTTCTTAAGTGGTTCAAAGCCATTTAAAGCCCCTAAATAATAAACAAAAATCCCAAGGAACCTTCTCAATGGGGGGATATTAAATAAGAATTAATTCTGTCATGTGTAACCACCTAACCGCGTGGTGAAACCACGATCGGAATTTAAATCTGTTCAAATTCCCATATCCTGTGACAACAGGATCTTATCTATATATCGCATGGGAATTTCTTCTTCCTTCTTATTATTCTTGAATGGCTTCCTTTTCTTCATTGTGCATTGGAGTTTCCCTTCCTGATGCAAGTGGTTCACCTATGCTGGAACCTTTCCACCCACCCTTGGAGTCCCTGATGTTCTTTCCCTATAAGTCACGCATTTCGGGCGTTCTTGGCGCATGGATAACTCTAATCCTTGATCGAAAAAGTAGGGGTTTTTCTTTCATCTCTCCTTACTGTGCATCATGTGGGGTGGGTATTCTTTTTTTTTTGTTTGGGGATTGATGAATCCAAACTTAACAAATATAATGAATAGACCATAAATTATGATGGGTGGGTGTGATCCAGGACCTGCTATACACTTTTATGTTGATATGTGTTTTGAACTGTATGGGATTGTGTGCACTTTAAATCATGTCCATTGGTGGTCTTTCCTTGCGTCCTAATAAACCCTTGTCGTTTGTGATGACTAAAATACTATAACACAGAAATTGGTTAGTCACCTAAACTCAGTTGAATCAAATGGATGTTCAGTAAAACAATAATCCTTGTGTGACCACCCCAGTTAAAAAACGGAAATAAGAACCGAATGAATGATGTGCTTGAACCTGGATGTTTCCCACTCTGTTTGGTAGTAGTGTGTTGTTTTGATTGGTGCTTATGGGAAGATGGGGATGGGGATGGGATCCACTTTTGTGGCACAGTTGTTGGTTGTGAATATGAAGTTGTGTGGTTGCTCTACTATGACACAAACTCATGTGGGATACTATATTGTTGATAAATCTTTGGTTCTTGGTTTTTGGGACATGGGGTTGTGTCCTGGGTTTTTTTTGTTTCTAGTACTTCAAGGGATATCATATGATCTTTTTGTTGTTATGACATTACAAGATAACCGGGTGTGAATGCTTAAATTTCTGTTTGGCTGTTTTTCTTTCCCTGGCTTGTGGTTATGCCGGTTAGTTTCCCAGTAGTGTATAATTCACCTAATGGGATCACATGATCGTGAAAAAGAGAATGGTTAAAATGGGGAACTATTTTTGGGAATGTGTTGTGACTTGGTCATGAGTAAAGTGTTGTTCTTTTATGAATGAATAATAACGAGGATATGTGTTCGTGGGTTGGCTTTGGAAACCCCAGGTTGGGATGAGTGCTTGTTACCTATATGTATATTGTTATCTTTTATGTTTCTTGTTCGCGCCACACCCAAGTTGAGCACTTTAGTGCCGAACACCCCCATTTCATCAGGGAGGGTGTTTTTTCCAAAACTATTATGAGTGGCTAGTTATTATCTCATTTCGGCTCCATTTCCCGAATAGCCCAAGACTCTTCAGGTATGCTGTGATGGCCTGAAGTCCATTATTATCCGAGGAATCTTTGGGCGGTGTAGATGTAGCGGTTTCCCTAGGTGTCTGTGGGAAGGTTGTTTCCCAAGTATCTTCAGGATCAAACAAAGGTGTCTTCAAGCGTGGAAGTAGTTGTTCTAACCCAGGTGTTTCCGGGTGTGGTTACGCGTGGTGGTTGTGGCCCAGGTGTCTGTCGGTGGAATTGTGGTTATATCCCAGGTGTGTGTGGGCAGGATTTGGCAGTGGGAATATGGTTAAATTGTGGACCAGGTGTGTACGGAAGGGGTTTAGCAGTGGGACTACGGTGAGAATAGAGGGATTGGTTCTATGCATATGATGTCTTAAATAACCAGTGGGAAAGTGTTCTGGGGTACCCAAACATTGATGTGCTATTACTATACTTTACCTGACTTGCGTTATTTTGGGAGTGTGCCTTCGAGAGGCTTGGGTGGTTAGTTTACCTTGATAGATTTTTTGGTTATCTCTTTTCTCATAGGGCATTAGAATTCCTGCCCACATTTGCACGGGAGTCTTTGGTTTTCCCTACTGAGTATACTTGTATGATCACCCTATGTATATAAAAAAATTTCAGGATTCCAGGAGGATTTCAGGGATCGTACAGGGTTGTACTAGCTCGGGTGTTGGGATAATTGCAGTTGCAGTTTTTTTCTTTTCAACTGGTACTTTACCTTTGGATTTCATGTGTCTTGTATCTTTTACTTTTGAACATTCATATGGCAATGAGTTACTTTCATCTTTACCTTTACTTCTAACTTTGGTGTGGTTGTGAGTTAATATCTTATCTCCTGATCCTAATAAAATAAAAAGGGTAAAGCCTTCAATCATGTGTGTGATTCTATACCCTTGGTTTTAGTCGCCACTCTGGAACCTATTAAAGGCGAGTCTTGGGGGTCATTATCTCTTCTTCAAATTTAAGAAGGAAGGGCCTGGAAATCTGTTGTCCCATCCCTCCTTTTGGTGATGGCAGGTCATGATAGAATGGTATCAGAGGTGAGGTTGAGCGATAAGATGGAGTCTAGAGTAAGGAAAAATGAGGATTGCATGGGGAGGTAGGGAAACCGTGTTGGGGGACCTTGGTTAGTGAATTAGGCCAGGGAAGACTGGTTAGAACATGGGATTTTAGGGCCCCCCGTGATCCAATGCAATGAATATGGACCTACTGAACGTCCAAGTGAGGCTACACTAATTGTAGGGTAGGGACACTAGGAAAGGTACATGCATCATAATGACTTGTGTTCTTATGTTTCATGGGTGTCTTGGGGATTAAAAATAAATAAAGAAGTCTAAGAAAATTTAAGAACAATATTCTACACTACTCAGGATTAGGCATTCCTTGTTTACCTTACAGCTATGGGACCAGGGAGGTGACCATGAGTAGTGTGGGAGATCGAGGACTAGGAGGATGACTTGGCCGATTGTCACAGGAACAACTGAGAGGTGGAGGATGATCAGTGGTAGAGGACGCTTCGAGCCTTTCAGCTATAGACCCTCAGGAAGTACGATGACAGCATCTCAGACGTGGAGATGGAGAGCTGTCTAGAGTAGTTGGTGATAGCCTTCAGCTTGATCTGTGTTTTGACGGAGTACTGGGTTCCTTTGGTTGTACGCCAGATGTGTGGGGCAGCACATCAGTGGTGGGCACTTAATCGTTTGGAGAAGAGGGAGACTGAGGTGACATGAGCAAACTTAGAGAAGGAGTTCTGGGCAGAATTCTTATCTTCCACGATGAAGGGTGAGAAGAGGCAGGATCTACTCTCCCTCCAACAGGGGAGTATGTCAGTAAGAGAGTTGGGGATCAAGTTCAAGGATTTCCTTCACTTCTCTCTAGACCGATTTCCGAATGAGGAGTCTCGGGCGAGACGTTTAGAGGAGGCACTCTGACCATCTCTTCAGTACGCTGTTACTCTCTTTACCCTACCGACATACTTAGAGGTGTAGAAAATGACTTAAGTGGTGGAGAGGATGCACACATTGGGAGGTGTGTCACGGGAGGGGATCCATTTGGGCTTGTCAAAGGGGAAGGCTGTCAGCAACAGACCTCCAACATCAGGACCCTCTAGATTTCGACCATCAGGGAGTAGGCCTCAGCAGTTCTTGTTCTAACCTTCTAACCCTCGCCCATTCCTTTCTGGTCGAGGGCCAAGATTATTCATCTGTGGAAACCATGGGAACCTTCAGAATCAGTGCCTGGACCGAGTATAGTACATAGGTGGTGGGAAGGTCCAGTACCCACCTCAGCAGTAGCTATTCCCAACTAGGCCCTTTCAGCAGCAGTAGCTAGGGTAGTGGGCTCCCGCTCTGCCGAGGGAAGACATTGCAGGAGGAGGCCGATCTCAGGGCGCTCCTCAGTGACCTCGACCCGGCTGTGGTCGAGGAGGTGGTCGAAAGACGAGAGGCAAAGGAGTAGGGCTTAGGAAGTTGCACGTCGTGGAGGCCGTAGTTCCAGTAGGGCCAGAGGTCATTCGAGGTATGATCAGCTTGTTTAGTACCCTTGCATATGCCTTATTCGATACAGGAGCTTCACACTCCATTGTTACACTATGTCTGGCCCATGCTCTGGGTTTAGACGCTGAGAGACATCCAGTTCCCCTGGTGCAGAGCACACCAGTTGGAGGGTAGACCAACTTGTTGTATGTTTGTTGAGGATGAAGACTGATGATAGGGACACGTCAGTCAATCATGGAGCATCTACTATTGCAGATATATACATACGACGTCATCCTAGGCATTGACTGGTTGTTCTCTGTATGTGACGTCATTCACTACTTCTGAGTAAGGGATGTGTTTTCAAACATGGGCGTGTGACGGGAGGATTTCATCGGGGAGCGAAGTTTCCATGGAAGTAGCAAGAGAAGGGAACCCCTCCTCTCCTTGTTAGCTGATCTATCAGTGGAGTCGGTGGATGCAGAGATGGTGGAAGTTCCATGGGTTGTGATTCATTTTATGGAAGTCTTCCCTGAGAAGGTGACGAAACTACCCCCTCGATGTGATGTCGAGTTTTGGATAGACTGGAAACCTAGGGATCATCCAATTTTGATGGCTCTCTAGCAGATGGCACCTTCGGAGCTACAGGAGTTACAGATTCAGATTGACGATCTGACGAAGAAGGGTTTTGTTCAGCCAAGTGCATCACCATGGGGTGCTCCTGTCTTGTTTGCGACGATGGAAGATGGTGGTTCCAGGTAGTGCATAGACTACCGGAGGCTGAATCAAGTGACGGTTAAAAATTTCTACCCTCTACCAAGGATAGACGATCTCTTAGACCTGCTGAGGCGATCGGGTTTAGTTCTTGAAGATAGACCTGCAGTCGGGATATCACCAGCTGAGGGTGAAAGAGGGTGACATCTCGAAGAATGCCTTCAGATGCAGATAGGGGCACTTTGAGTTTGTAGTTATTCCATTCGGTGTCATAAATGCTCTGGCTGGGATCATGGGGCTCATGAACTCTGTCTTCCTGGAGTACCCGGATCGGTTCATAGTCGTATTTATTGAAGAAATCTTGATCTAATCAAGTTCAGAGGAGGATCATGCTGAGCACTTGAGAATAGTTTTGGAGGTCCTCGGATGGCACCAACACTATGGGAAGTTGTCCAAGTGCATGTTCTTGATGTGAGAAGTGCTCTTCCATGGGAACGTGGTGTCCAAGCAGGGGATAGCAGTGGACCCATTGATGGTCGAGGAGGTTGTTTCTTTGGACGCACCTAAGAATGTGGCGGAGGTTCGTAGTTTTCTTGGGCTGGCAAGTTACTACCAAAGATTCATACACAACTTCTCCTGATATGCAGCACCTTTGACGGCTTTGACCAAGAAGGACCAGGATTTTGTGTGGAATGTGTTGTGCAAGGCATCCTTCTGCTATCTGAAGGAGAAGTTTGTTAGTGCCCACGTGCTGAGTTTTCTAGAAGAAGGGGTGGCATATGAGGTGTTCTTTGATGCATCAGGGCAAGGCCTCAAATTTGTGTTGATTCAGCGATAAGGGGTGATATATTATGGGTCTAGGCAGTTACGTTCCCACGAGAGTAATTAAGCCACCCACGACCTGGAGCTTGCGGTGGTCATTTTTGCACTAAAGTTGTGGTGACATTACCTCATCGGGGAGCGCTTCGTGGTCTTCAGCGACCACAAAAGCTTTAAGTATATCTTCTCCCAGTGGGACCTGAACTCGCGGCAGCATTAGTGGGTAGAGTACTTTTAGGAATACATCTTTGAGAATTTCTACACCTCATGAAAAGGGAATGTGGTGGAAGATGCATTGAGCAGGAAGTCGCAGAAGGATGTGGTTCAAGAGTCAGTAGATTCTTGGAAGATGATGGAGGAGTTAGTTTCCCTTCACCTGGATGCAAGGATGGAAGGTGGTAGAGGCCACCTGTAGCAGATGACAGTGAAGTCTTCTCTGTTGCGGAAGGTAGAGGACACCCATTGGGGATACCTGGAATGCAAAGTGATCTGTGACCAGGTTTTCCATGGTGATGCTCCTGAAGGGTTGACAGAGGATGGTCAGAATCGAGTTCTTTTCCATGAAAAGCTGTTTTTTACTGAGGTGATGCACGAGAGAGTTCATGGTGAGTTCCAAAACTCAACCCTAGTAGTGTACCCACGAGTTTCCATGAAGTAACCGGGCCTAAAGGTACAGTTTGGGTTGCCCTGGGTAAAATTGGTAGTAGTAGAGGTCGTAGAAAGGTGCCTAGTGTTTTAGTAGGTGAAGGCTGAACACCGTGTTCAAGGCGGCTTGTTGAAACCTTTATATGTTCTCGAGTGGAAGTGGGATGACATATATATGGATTTAATCATAGGTATACCCAAGATTCAAGGAGGTTGTGATACTATCTGGGTAGTGGTGGACCGGTTGATAAAATCGGCTCACTTTTTAGCGATCAAGGAGTCGGGTGCAGTGGATGCCTTATCACGGAGGTATGTGGATGAGGTGGTGGGTTTACATGGAGTTTTGAGGTGCATAGTCTTGGATAGGGATGCACGGTTTACCTCACGATTTTGGAGAGGATTGGAGCATGCTTTTGGCACCCAGCTACGCCTTAGCACTATTTCCACCCCCAGATAGATGGACAGACAGAGCGACCATATAGACCTTGTAAGATATGATGCGAGCATGAATTATGTATTTTGGTGGATCATGGGTGTGATACTTTCCTCTGGTAGAGTTTTCCTACAATAATATCCATCACTCTACAATTGGAATGGCTCCATTCAAAGCTTTGTACGGAAGACCATGTCGTTCACCTGTGTGATGGAACGAGGTTGGGGAAGTAGGTGTTCTTGTCCCGGAGGTGGTGCAGATCACGATGGAGAAGGTTCATCTTATATAGGAGGGAATAAAGGCGGCTCAGGACTGGAAGAAGTCATATACCGATAATAGGAGGAGACCCTTAGAGTTTGAGGTCAGGGACCACATGTTCTTGAAGGTCTCCCCTCCGCATTGGCAGCGGAGGTTCGGCTTAGGATGTATGATTTATCCTAGGTTCGTCGGACCCTTCGAGGTGTTGTAGCGGGTCGGTGACGTGGCATACCATCTTGCGTTGCTAACACTACTACAAAGGGTGCACGATGTATTCCATGTGTCCCACCTTCGTCAATATCTGCATGAAGACTCACACGTCCTTGACTGGGGAGAGCTAGATATTGAAGAAAGTGGAACGTTTGTGGAGGAACGAGTGATGATCGAGGATCATGTGGAGAAGGTGCTCCGTGGATGAACCATTCCTATGGTTCATGTGTTGTAGAGGCATGGTGGTCTCGAGGAAACTACCTGGGAAAGGGAGACGTAAATGCATGCCCAATACCCATAGCTGTTTTGAGTTTTGTCCCGCTTTGTTTTTAATTGGTTGTGATTGAACACATTACCTTGTGAACCATGGAATTTATGGTTTTCCTTATTCTCTAGATGCATGTGAATAGTACTGACTGCGGGAAGGGGAGGACTTGATCCCTAATCAAGACGCATTAATGTGGATGCGATTAAACCCATGCGGGTGAGTCAGTGTCATACAAAGCAGATAGTATCTTGACATGGAGGAAGAAACTCCCTAAGCCATATTACTGGATAGCTTGTCCCTTTTATGTTGCATGGATACTTAATGGAGAGGTGTTTCTAGAATTCAGGGGTGTTCATTCTTGAGAGGTATCATTCGAGGTGGTTTTTTGGACGCCCCTCTTCTCTTCTGGGTTTGAATTCTAGAGGGCGATAATGCTTTGAGAGGTATATGATGTGATGAACCATACCCTCATGGTCCATCCCTTGGCCAATTTCTAGATCCAAAGGATGGCGTCTTGGTGGAAGGACGTAATTTCGGTGTGTGACCGATTTTGGCGACTGATCGGCGCGACCGATTGCTGTGACCGATCGGTCTGACCGATTGAGACAACCGATCAGCGTGACCGATTAGCTCGACAAATCGGCGTGACCAATCGAGGCAACCAATCATTGTCACCCAGCCTTGTCGGGATTCTCTTCTACAGATTTTCCCGTAATGCCTCTTTTGGGCCTTTTCAACCCTTTTTATGTGGATCAAATCCATTTAAAGCTCATAATTAATACCCAAAAATCCCGAGAAAACTCCCCAATGGTGGGATATTAAATAAAAATTATTCTCGTCATCTGTAACCACCCAACTGCGTGGTGAAACCATGATCCGAATTTAAAGCCGTTCAAATTCCCATATATCTTCACAACAGGATCTTATCTATATATCACACGGTAATTTCTTCTTCCTTCTTATTCCTCTTGGCAGGATTCCTTTTCTTCTTAGTGCGTTAGAGTTTCCCTTCCCGAGGCAAGTGGTGCGCCTATGCCGGAACCTTTCCACTCAACCTTGGAGACCCCGACGTTCTTTCCCTACAAGTCATGCATTCCAGACATTTTTCCACGTGGAGAAATCTAATCCTTGATCATCCAAGTAGGATTTTTCCTTCGTCTCTCCATACTATGCATCACGCGGGTTGGGTGTGCTTTTTGTTTTGTGGGGATTGATGAAACCAAACATAACGAAGATAATTAACGGCCTTAAAGAATGAAGGGGTGTTGTGATTGATGTCCTCCTGTACTCTTTTATTTTGATATGTATTGTGAACTGTATGGGCTTGTTCTCAATGAAAATCATGGTCGTTGGTGGCTTTTCCTTGCTTCCTATTAAAACCTTGTCTTTTGTAATGAGTAAATAACTATAACATGCAATTTGGTTAGTCACCTAAACTCAATTGAATCAAATGGATGTTCAGTAAAACAAGAATCCCCGTGTGACCACCCCATTTAACAAACAGAAAGAAGAACCTAATGAATGATGTGCTAGAACATGGAAGTTTCCCACTCTATTTTGTAGTAGTGCGTTGTTCTTCTTGGTTCTTATGGGATGATGTGGATAGGGATGTGATCCTCTGTTGTGGCACAATTGTTGGTTGTGAATCTTATGTTGTGTGGTTTCTCTGTTATCACATGAAATCGGGCGGGATCCTCTATTGTTGATAAATCGTTGGTTCCTGATTTTGGGGACATGGGGCTGTGTCTCAGGGTTTTCATTTTTTCCAGTACTTCGAGTGATCTCACATGATCATTTTGTTGTTGAAACTTTATAAGGGAACTGGGTGTGAATGATTAAATTTCTGTTTAGATATTTTTCTTTCCCTAGCTTGTCGTTATGCCTGTTAGTTGCCCAGTAGATTAGAATTTACCTAATTGTATCAGTTGAACGTGAAAATGAGAATAGTTAAAATGGGGAACTGGTTTTGGGAATGTGTTCTGACATGGTCCTGAGTTATGTGATATTCTTTTTTGAATGAATAATAACAAGGATGTTTGTTCTTGGGTTGGATTTGGAAACCCTAAGTTGGGATGAGTGCTTATTACCTATATGTATATCTGTAGCTTTTATGTTTCTTGTTCATGTCCCACCCAAGTTGATAACATTAGTGAAGAACACCCCCATTTCATGGGGGAGGGTGTTTTTCCCAACACTACTATGAGTGTCTGGTTATTAGCTCCTTTGTGATCTTTTTCATGAATATCCCAAGACTCTTCGGGAAAGGTGGGATGGTCAAAAGTCCATTATTAGCCCAAGAACATTCAGGTGGAGTAGTAGTAGTGGTTGGCCAAGGTATTTGCAGGATGGTGGTTCCCAAGTATCTTCGGGATGAGGCCGGTGTGTCATCGGGTGCAACAATAGTTGTTCAGACCCAGGTGTTTGTGGGTGTGGTTACGCGTGGTGGTTGTGGCCCAGGTGTCTATTGTCGGAATTTTGGTAATGGACTGTGTGTGTGCTGGTGAGGTTTGGCAGTGGTACTATGGTTAGATTGAGGCACAGGGGTGTGCGGGCGGGGTTCAGAAGTGGGACTGCGGTGAGAATGGTGGGATTGGTTCGATGCGTAGGATGTCTTCAATTACTAGTGGGAATGTTTTGTGGGGTACCCAAACCTCGATGTGCTATTACTATACTTTACCTGACTAGCGTTATTTGGGGAGTGTGCCTTGGTGAGGCTTCGGTGGATAGTTTACCTTGCAAGATGTTTTGGTTATCTCTTTTCTCAAAGGGCATTATAATGCCTCCCCACTTTTTCACGAGAGTCGTTGGTTTTCCTTACTGAGTATACTTGTATGCTCACACGATGTATATAAAACTGTTTTCAGGATTACATGAAGATTTCAGGGATCGTACTGGGCTGTACTAGCTCAGGTGTTGGGACAACTGCAGTTGCAATTTTTTTCTTTTCTGCTGGTGCTTTACCTTTGGAGTTCATGTGGCTTGTATCATTTACTTTTGAACATGCATATTGCTATTATTTACTTTCATCTTTACCTTTACTTCCAGCTTTGGTGTTGTTGGGATTTACTATCTTATCTCCCGATCCTAATATAATAAAAATGGTAATGCCTTCCATCTTGTGTGAGATTCTATAATCTGTGTGCTAGTCACCACTCTGTGACCTATTGAAGGCGTGTCTCGGGGGTCATTATCTCTCCTTCAACATAAAGAATGAAGGGTCTGGCAATTTTATATCCCTTCCCTCCTTTTGGTGAAGGCGGGTCCTGAAAAGTTTCACCACTAGTTCATACATAAAAGATTTAAGAAATTATAATTGAACATCCATGTTCTATGACCACTTCACCTCTTATAGTCACCAATTTTGATGAGGGATTTAGAAGGTAATTATTATATCTATATAGAACACAAATGCATATATTTTCAATTTATAAATACAGAAAAATATTACCTCTATGATTATATTTTATACCAATCCATATATATATTGACATATAAAAAAATCCTTTATTAACGTCTTGGACATCATTGAAATTCCATATTATTTCACATCACATTTAATTATTGATATTCAATTATATTACCGGGAGATACACTCTTCCTCTAAAATATATATAATTCAATCTATTAATTACTTGTTTTATTTTTTATTTTATGAAATAGATTCCATTATATTTAATTAATTTTTAAATTTAAAACAATTGACATCAATTAACTTCTAACATACCCTACTTGAAACCAATAATTATATAATCAAAAAATGAATATACACCTTAAAAATGTAAATCAGATAGATAATTGTTGATTAAAATAATAAGAAATATACATTCAAAAACTATTTATTAGTATATATTATAATCCTATATATTCTAGAAATAATTATGTGACAAAATATGTGACAATGTGACATATTGGTTCCCTTTATAACTATTCTACAACAATATGATATGATGCATTATAACTCATCAATTCTTTGTGTAATATTTTTACATTATGAAACATTGATTACCATATCTTTAATGACTAGATATCGTGGTGTGTTAAAATTAATTATTGAAATTCATTTGTATCATCTCTTGATAAATATTTAAATCAACTTGAACTCCATAACTATTTCATTATAACTCCATTCTATGAATTTTGGATCATTATATAGGAAAAAACACTAATATTTTTCCAACACCTTCCATGAAATTGATGGAATGCAATAGTACATTCAATATATACCATATTTCATTTTGTAGACCTTTTCATTAAAATGATGTTTGAGACATGTAAGTGACATTATTAACTAGAAATTATTGACTTACTAATATTCATCTTCATTGAAATATATTACTCATCAATAAAAATCATTAAATATTTTATGACTATGTAATTTTACCATAGTGTATATCCACTAATGTAATAACCCATGTTTTTGTACAATGAAATATTACTTCTACTTTAAAAATCAACAAAATATACCTTCAGTTATATCAACAATACTGAATAAAATTCGATAAACTAGACAATACATCTATGAAATATTTAATTTACAAGATATCAAATAATTCAGCTTCTGTTTGGAATTAGTGTCAGGTGAGAATGGCTATATTTTTGTGCCCAGTGAGGAGGTTATTGTTTTGGAGATGTTTGGGGCGATATTTGATTTACATTTTAAAGGTCACACTATTTATTTATAGTCAATAGTGGTCAATATTTGTGTGGAATCCCCATATTTGGGAACTAAAGGGATTGAAATATTCTAAAAGGTGTAATATAATTAGAGTTATTTTCAGATTTGATCCTCACAAAGGTGTAATGCATTTTGTGTCCAAAAAATTGAAACTCACATAGAATTCATTTCAGATAGTACTGTATTATGATTGAACTCGTCTATACATTTTAATATTACTCTATAAGGATTCATATTCCATGTAATTGAAAATTATAAATTATTATAACATGATTATACATGAGACACATGAGAGGAGTTAGTATATTGACATGTAACATTTGAATGATTCCATGTACATGTTTTTTAAATGTTAAACTAGGTAGGTGGTCTATAATGAGGTATTATTGGAGGGGTTGTTAGATAGACACGTATTTTAGAGAACAATTTCCTGAGAGATCTAGGTTTGGGTGAGTGGAATCTGATATTCCAACATTCACAGAGAAACTTTTCTATGTCAATATGGAATAGAAATGGATGTGATCAAAGGAAATTTATATATACCACATGATAAAAAATCTAAATCTACTGTGTAGTGACATGACAATCCCTAGTATCTTTTTTGATATATGGGGTTTTCATTATCCACTGTCAATTGTGGAAAATATATTAATTTTATAAAATGGGTAATTCACACAAATTTCCATACATTCAAGGGAACATAGTCATTTGAAATGGTGTGGAGTTTTCAAAAGTGAGTGTTCAATGCATTTGAACATCGTTTCTATTAATTTCAGTGTTTTCCTCCAAATGGTGAGATAATGGATATTTATCTACATTTATCACAAAGATGATCCCTAGAGAGGTGTTTGTAAAACTATGAGTTAGGTCCTGTTATAAATGTTATCTTTTGAAATGATTTCATAATAAGGCCTCTAGAATCCATGATTTAGTATAGAAACTCGAATATGGATCCACATTGTCATATTCTTTTTGTTATTATTCCATGATATATCTTGAATGAATCATTCTTTGTTAAAAAACACAGAGACCGCGAAAAATTGATAAATATTTTATTTCATCAGAATTGAACAATTCATACATATGATAATAAATTTCCATAAAATAAAGAGTTAAAATTTTCATAATACAAATATGTATATAATATAAAATTTATATGAAATTATTATACCTCATTGTCAATTATTTATACCACACCCTTATTTAAAAAATATAAAATATTCGAAATAAGATAATAATTTTGTATCGTATGTATATTGTATTGAATGAAAAATTAGTAAATAATTAATGAATGAAATAGAAGGTTTTTATCTGAAGTATAAATCTATCATGATCATCATAATAATAAAATAATAAATTGAGTAATTACCAAATGAATAATTTAGTAATTTTTATTTTTTAATTATATCCAATCCATTGAAATAGTAAATTCAGTATTAAAATTAAAAAATAGCACATAAGTAATAATTACCAATAATATAATATGTGAATACAATTTTTAAATTTATAAAAAATAAATATTCCAATTATAAAACTCCAAAAAAAATATAAATAATTTTTTTGGTTGTCTTAACAAATGAAATTTTGTTAATCATTAGGGTAATAATTAAATGTTATAATTACCAATGAATGAAAATTATTTTCGAAAAATAATTTTATTTTATAGAATTCACTCATGATATTTAACAATGTGTGAATTTTTTAAAATTTTCTAAAATATTTTAATATTTTACAGAATAGAAAATATACAGTTTTTCAATGGTCATATGTCATATAACACCTTATTAGTGTAATAATTACCTAATGAATTATAGAATAATTTTCTAAAACAAAATAAATATTTATAATATAAATATAATAATTTTAAATTTTAATTTCCAAACACATATGTAATTTCTAATTACTAAAAATATAATTTATTCCATTAAAAATAGTTTTTTCTATTCTTTTATTTCCATATTTTGTATATAATATGAAATTTCATAATGTTAGTGTTAAAACATTAAAATTTTATATTTCAATACTATTAATTTTCACCGAAGACACAACTAATTGATTTCTTATTACAGAAATAATAGGTGATTAATTATTTTTACTCATATTACACCATATACATGTATATAATCCCACTATCTCCACCTTCTAAAATCACTGCTAATATTAATCCCATTACCTAATAAATTCACACATTAATCCTTTTAATTCTCTTATGAGTGTTGAAGATATTATTATTTATTATAATCCACACCAAATGGTACCAGTGTCATATAAAATGATAAAAAATCACAAATTAGGTATTATTCCATCCTCATTATTAGAATGATTTTTAATAAATATTTAACATTCAATTTTTTAAAACAAACCCGCTCAAATTTATTAATTTAGATATCAATATGATATTAATGATGTTATGCTATTCGGATAGAATTATTTACATCATATATAAGCACACACATTTCATCAATATCATTATTTCATGTCTCATTAATGCTCATTGTAAAAAAATTAAAGTACTTATAAGTTTATTATTTATCATTTACTTCAGTGCTAGTTAGTTTTGTCTGTATAAAATATATATATATATATACACACAAAATTTTATGTATATATATGTATGATTTCATGTGTTCATATATGTTTATATATATCAATATATTTATATATAATAATGTATGTATATTTGGGTATATATATGTTTGGGTATTTTTTGAAATTTTATTGATTTGATATTATATATTTTCAATCATATTATCATAATATTACTAGTTTTATATACTATTTACAAAACCTACCAAATTTAATTGAAACGAAAATTCACTGGAAAAACATGTCATGAAACAATTTTATCTTAAAAAATGAAAAAAAAAATTCTAATGATTTTAGATGATCTAAAATTAGATTAATAAATTCTAGTAACATTTTAGTAAATATTAAATACAAATATGATTGGTATAAAAAATATGTGTGTGTTAAAAAAATTGGAACTTAAGATAACATGTTTATTACCTAAATCACATCCTTTGGGTTAGGCTACCTATAAAAGATAATATATCACTTATTATATGAATACATATAAATGAATATAAATGAATATGTTAAAATTTTCTATTTTTATATTATCCTATAAGATCCATTTCCACATATTAATTAGTCTATTTTTCTTACATTACCACATTTTATGTGAGTCACCCTTGATCACTCTTTCTATTTTGGATCATGAGTATCAACACATGTAACTTTAAAATAATTTCTTCTAAAATCTTATTAATATTATTTATCAATATTTTATTGTCATATTAATTATACAATAATTAGGTAAATTTTCTACCCAATGGGAAAAAATATTTCTAACAAAACTTAGGATTCATATATGATATAGGTTTATTTTAAACAATTAGGTAAATTTAAATAATTTAAATTAAAAAAATTGAACATTATTGTTTAAAATTATTATATAATATTTATCTTTTTAGGATTACATTTTATTTTATAAAATGGTTGATTTTTCAGTGAAAATTGAAAAATATGGATTTTTGTACCACAATAATTTATTTTCATTAGATAAAAAAATTTAAAAGTATTATCAATAATTAAAAAAGATCGGAAATTAGAATAAATATTATTTATTTATATATTATGTACTTAATTAAATTTTAATCATGTTTAAACTATAATTTTATATAAATACACTTTTCTAGAATATAAAACACATTTTTCAAAAAAAAAACTAGTTTTTCAAAGTGTTTTTTAATATTAAATTTATTTTTTCGGCATATAGAAATTATAACCCCCCCAAAACCGTATAGTGGAAGTCATTGCCTTACTTTTTAAAATTATTATTGATAAATGATTAAAATCCCAATGTGTGGAACGCTTTATCATTTTTTAAAGACCATATTACATACATAGAACCAATATTATATTGGTAAAAAAATAAATCATTAAAAAAATAAAATCTTAGAATCCTTAAACCACATTCCAATAATTTATTATCATATAATCGGAAATGGAAGAAGAATATTGTTACTATAACATCCCATGAAAATAAAGAATATTAAATTTTAAAATTTTATAATATTTGTTAATTAAATATTAATTTTACGTTAAAGGGGATGTTATTACTGATAGAGTACTCAACTCTCAATAGTCAGTTTCTTTGAAATCTTATGTTGCGCACAATGTTGACTTATACTGAAGAATAAAATAATAATATTATTATTTTAAATGGTATTTAACACCTAGACAATGTATTGGTAGGAATGGACAACACTATCTAAAATATGATTATAAATGTTTGTTTAATGACTTTACATTTATCCAATAAATTTTAGAGTCTTAAAATAAGAATGAATCGTTTTTTAATCAGGAAATATTCTAATATTATAACAATGGTCATTTTACAACCTTTTAATGGAGAAATCTTTTTAAATATATTTTTTTTCACTTTAATATATTCTATTTGTAAATATAGAATTCAACTTTAGAATCGGGACATCAAAATTTACATTGGATGAAATTTAAGTATTTTTCGGATAAAGATCAATTTTTAATGAATAGTTAAAAATAATGTATTTTAATTCAAAACAGCCTTTTAATATAATTTAATTATATTGATATATAATATTTTTAATTGGTTTTAAAGTGTAATTAGATTAATTTTTATTATTTAATCTAATTTTGTTCATTGGAAGTAATTTCTTTTTGAAATTGGATATATACAATTTTCAATCTTTTGATGGTTAATATTTCTTAAAAACAAGTTTTTTGTTTTGACATCGAGAAATAATTTTAAATTAATTTATTCCACTTATGTGTTTTGAATTTTGAAGAATGGATTCGATATTTAGAATCAGGAGGTCTATAGTTTGTAAATAGTTCACTCTTATTTTTAGACTATGAATATTTACATCGGTAAATATTTTATTTATATTGGTTAAAATGTAAATCTTCTAAATAAGAATAATAAAATAATAAAATAATAATATTAAATTACCCAAAATGTGTCCTTATCTTATTTGTGGAAACATTTCATACCATAGTCACCCATGGGTTAATTTTGGTACCCCATCAAGCCACATAAGAGAGATAATGACACTTTATATTAATTAATTTAATATAAAGGCAAAAATGACATAAAAAATATCTTTTAGTAAAAATATATTTAATGGGGTTATATAAGTTAAACCTAATACTATATTTATTAATTATAAAGCAAAAAATATTTCCTACATCATGGTATTTTATTTATAATTTTTATACATCAAAAAAATTAAACAATTTACGTCACATTTAAGATGCAATGTTTACCTCATTAATGAATGACATAAATAAATAAGATTATAAAAATTTAAACAATATAAAAAATATTTCCAATTATTATTGGATGATTTTATTTTGAAAATGAGTCCTCTTATCATGGAATTTAATTACTGTCGAACATTTTTAAACTGAGGATAATTTTTTAATAAAATAATATTTTCAAACATCCTTAAAGAGCCCCTCCTCCGCCTTATAAAAAGCCATAACCTCTAACCCATTACTCACACCTCTCAAGATGAATGACACATAAAAAATCTTTACAATTAATCTCAATAAATCTCTATACTCCTCTTATAATTTGTACATTTGGTAAAAGGCACTCCAAGTAAACTATTTGATTCAAACCAATGTGAGTTACCCGATTTGAAGGTAACATCTTCTCTTAAGTAATTTTTCATTATTTTACTTATCCAACCCCCTAAAATCATTTTTCATTTATTTAATAACAACCAAAATATCTTCAATAAACTTTTTTTTATGATAAGGATTCTAACTAAGCTTACACACCCCTCTATCAAATGGGTAAAGAACATTCTATTTTTTATGGTGTACTACTGCCTCACAAAACGATGATTGTTCAATTTTCTACTACCACCAATCATGGATTCTATTATGATGAAAAATTATTTATATATGATATATATTATATTTATATTGATTCTATGCTTTTGTATTTTCAATTTATATCATATCATTTTGGTTTCCATAATGGGTAAACACAATAATTTCATTTGAGGATGTGCAGACTACATCCCCCTAAAAATGAGATAACTCATTAATCACATACGTGGAATGTATAATTGATTGAAATAATTTATTTATATATGATATTATAGTTTAATTATACTATAACTGTTTATAATTAAAATTTTAGTCCATTAAATATGAAATAGAAAACAAAGTAGCGATCAAGCGTACGTATTGCTTACCGTCTCCATGAACGGTGCATTTCATTTATTATCTCCAAATGTATTGTAATAATATAAATAAATATATACATGATATATATGTATGATATATATGATATATATATCATGAATATTATTCTTGAGATAATGTAATTCTGACCACATGGACAATTTGTAATTATAACATGTTAATTTTTACTCATGTTCCGAACATCGACAAAATGTCCAATATGAACTCAACTAATTGACTAATTGTTAAAGAAAGTTAATAAGTGATATAATAGAAATAATAAACTTAAAAAAAATTTAATCTTGTAAATATTAACTTCTGTTTATTATTTAGGATTGAAAAGGAACAAACGAGTCAAGTCGGACACGAGGTAAGGGGTTTCTTTTCTCACTTTTTATTCCTTGATATTTCTATTGTTCGCCACTTATTTCATGCATGTGGTGTATGGTTTTCTTCCATTTGATATATATTATCATGTTTATATTTATATTCATGATATTATCTGATTAATTTTATGGTTATTAACTTTTGTTAATATGACATGATTGATTACAATGTGGTATGGCGTTTTCATCTCACTTTTTATTCTTGAGAGATTCATGCTATATTTTCCAGTATTCCATTTTTTGTGGTGTATGTACTACCCATTATTGTATTCATTTTGTAATATACTTTAATTTATGGGTATTTAAATTTTCAGTGTATAATCCTTCATTCTTGGGTTGTATTTTTCGTAAGTTACCAAATCGGTAAGAGAATTTCTAATTTCAATTTCCTCTCATCGGGTATTACACAATCTTCGTTGATGATTTTACTCAAAGATTATGTATTTAATCACTATTTAATTTTTTATCTATTAATTTCCACTACCTTTGGTGTAGATATATTTTTGATACACATAATCACAACAATGATAAATTCTCATGTCATTGATATGAACATGATATGGGTAATCATAACTCAATTTGCATTTATTGAGTTAAATATCCATGTCATTGGTTTTGTTTCTACAAGAACATGTGTGAATATCCTATGATTTATTTACAATTAATATCTAATAATATTTAGTGTATTTATATTTTTCACGTAAAATTATGTAATTGATTTATTATAAATATAAGGGTACCATCTTTATAAGGGATTTAGTCTCAGTATACATTTTATTGAGACTACATTGTCTTTATGTCCCAATTCAATCTTATGTTGTGCATATACTATCCTTTAGAATATTATATCATGAATACCTTTATTCACATGTTATTATACAGTTTTGATAAAATTTTATTCCCTTATTATTTGTTTCCTAACATTTCTCATTTTGTAAATAATTCTTTAACTAAAACATCATTTTTAATGTTTAAAAGATCTAATCTTCCAAATCCTCTTATATAATGTCCATGTTTTAGAAATTATTTAAGGATTTATTTATGTAGAAATGAATATTTTAAAGATTAAAATCTGTTCAAATGGTTTATAGTGTTATGGGACACAATGATTCAAAACTACTCATTTTGAATGTTTTATATAAAGTGATTAGATTAATATCTTGAAATTATATATTGTGATTACAATGTAGAAATGTTATTTTTTCATTATGGTGTTTTTATGGGTTATGAATATGTTGTATAAATTTGGAATTGTTTATGTATATGGTTGGTTCCATGATAATCCTAGGTCGGGTGACCCCTAGATAGCTCTCCAATGCATTGGATAACGCGATAGAGGTGAACATTAATGTTTCTCCTAAGATATTTATGGAATATACTGGGATGGGTATTCCAACGTAACTCCCTATATAGTCATAATAACTACAATGTAAGTACATTATGCATTCCATGAGTAAAAATTATGATTTATGACTTCTGTGTGTTATTTATATATCTTATGATTTCTGGAGGTATGTTATGATTGAAAAGTATGGTTTTATTTATTTGTATTTTTTGATGGGGAAATGTTTTCTGTCATTAATTTATAACCTGTAATGAGATTTTTATGCCCATACCGTGTATTTGAAATTTTTTCATAAGATCTAAAGATGAATGGGTTCAAGGATGGGATCAAGGAAAAGTAATGTTGTTAAAAACATAGAACTTGACATGTTTCTTTTTAAGAGATTTCTATTTTATGAAAAAATGGATTTTGAGTAGTAGTGTCTACATGTAATTTTGACGTTGATATGTAATAGTTATGGCCAAATTCTCTTAAACTATAAACCTGAAAAGATTCTCAATATTAATTATACATTTAATTCAATATTATGAATGTTTTAAGAAAGTTTCGTTATAGTTGGTATCAGAGGTCAGTTTAGATAACTTTAGTGGTTAGGTAGTAATTTATGCATATGTGACATAATCATAATGTTTAGGGTCATAGAAAGAGTCATGGTTATTTTAGATAATGTAAATGGGTTTAAGATAACATGAATAAGTATATCTTAGTATTTACCCTCCTCATAATATTTATTATGATGATTATACTAATATACTCACACATACCTTTTTGGTTTTAGTAAATCACTGGAACTAGTAGGAACCGAAGTAACATTGGATTTAAAGAAAACTGTGATGTTTTTATGAATGAGTATCTAAATAAATTGGGAGATACAATGAGAATTAATGGGGTTATTATCAACTAACTATCTGGAGTCATGATTGACCACCTAAACATTGGTGATTTTTATAAGGAATCGTATATGTGAGGAACAAATCCCATAACAATTTTAGGTAATAATCATAAAGGACCATATAATTAAAAACCAACGTGTCAGGGATGTGTAATGAGACACATAGTAAAATACTTCAGAGGGAAGGGAAGATGTTTCAGAAGTGGTAATAAAGGTCATGAAGCAAGAACCTTCCATGGAAAATGGAAGCATCTAGTTGACTCCAGGGAAAGGGAAAGAAGTTCATTATGAGGGGACAATGGGATGTTTTAAATGTGTTGTTCATGGTCACTACACAAATAAATTTATAGCGTAGAAGTTTAGGGAAAGGGATCATCAGGATCATACAAATATACATTTACTTGTTCCTAATTCCATTCCAATTGAAGATGAGGAAACTGAAAATGACCTATGAAATGTATGGATTATTTCGTAGATCATGTTTTGAAATTACTGATATCTTAGGACATTATCTATGAATTTTTGTAGGAATGATTTTTAAAATAATAATATGGAATGACATGGATATAAAATCATGAATGGTTTCTAATGAATAAGAAGTCAACATTTTTGGAATTGAAGAGTTATGGATGATGGTTTGTTTGGATGTATTAATGATGAGATTAATTTGGAATAATTTTCTAGTATGTGAAACCTTGATGTTTGATATGTCAAAATTTTATTCAATAAAGAATTATCTTTTCTTTTATGGTTATATTTATAAATAACATCTGTGTTTATATGATCCTTGAATTTGAGGCAATTACAGGTTATTACATTTTGGGATTCAAAAAAGAAATTTATTAGATAACCATTGTAGTTAAAATAGGTTATGGTTATTTTTGATGAATTTATCTCATTTTTTTGGAAATTTATAAAATTATATATTTTTTTAAAAAGGAAAACACGCAGACCGGGTGACAACACGTCATGTCCAACACAGCTACGAGAATCAAACCCACAACCAAAGTGCGACTGGGATTTATTTCCAACCACTAGACTATGTGAAGTCACTGGTTAGTATGAATAATTATTTTTAGTTAGATGAATTTATATATCATGAATAAGGTGATTTTTGGATCAATATGGTCATTATTAACCTAACATATATAATATGGAATTATATTAATTACTTTTTCGTATGATACTATAAGAGTAATTGATGTTATTTTGAGAAAAATGTTAAGATTTATCTTGAAAGATATGTGAATAAATCCTTCTGAGCTGTGGGGTAAAATATTTCCTTGGGTTACTTTGAATAATATTATGGAATGTTGTTTATTTAATGTTCTTTGTTGAACTTTGGGTATTGTTATACAAATTTTAATGATTAAATTAGTTTTCCTTTTTTTAAATGAGTTTCCTTTTTAGGGGTTATCTGATCTTGTACTAACCATTTTGGTTTTGGTTAATATATATGGACATGAGAAATATATAATTCATCTTTTATGGATTATGTGATTCTCTAGATGTTGATTATAAAATTTCTAATTTGAAACAGTCATCTTGAATACTCATCGTTTGGAGAAAATATGAGTTTTGGTAGAATCTAGAAAAGGTAGAAAGTCAACATAAAATTATTTATGTTTCGTTATGATACTATTGAAGTACTTAAATAAATTCCTCAACATTATGATAAGGAACCTGTTAAAAATTGTTTTTTGTTTAGTTTTTTTACTGGGGAATCAATGACCGTTTAACCCATCAAATGTTTCAAATTTTTTAGTTGTTAACTTTCTCCTAATAATGTTTTTTATCACTCTCTATTAGAACTTAATGGTTTGTTTTCTTCTGTATATGAATATTTTAATGGAATCCAAGTATATATATTCTCAGGTGACCTGTTTTAATTTATTTCATTCTTTTATAGTGAATCTTTTATTGTATATTTTTTTATGTGGGTCATTTAATGATGTTTCCAAACCCAATTTTAAAATTGCGAGGACGTAATTCCCAAAAGGGAAGAAGGATGTTTCATCCTACGTAAATAAAGAATATGATGTTTTCATATATATTTATATTATTGAATTAAATAATAATTTTACTTTAAAGGGGATGTTATGTATGATAGATTACTCGACTCAGAACAACCAGTTTCTTTGAAATATTATGTTGCACACAAAGTTGAGTTATATTGAAAAATATTATAAAAATATTATAATTATAAATTGTAGTAAACACCTAGCCATTATATTGGCGAGAATGAATTTAACTAACTAAAATATGATTATTCATGTTTTTTAAATTACTTTACATTTATTCAATATATTTTAGAGGCTTAAAATATGAATGAATCTTAATTTATGCATAAAATACTCTAATATTATTTAAAAGGTCGTTTTAACACCTTTTCATAGAAAAACCTTTTTAAATATCATATTTTCAATTTTATATATTATATTTGGAAAAATAAATTTTTTTATAGAATGTGGACCTCAAAATTTACTTTGGATGGAATTTTTGTATTTTTCTGATATAGTTCATTTTTTAATGAATAGTGAAAAATACTATATTTTAATTCAAAACATCCATTTAATCTAATTTATTTATACTACTAGATTATATTTTTAATTGGTCTTAAATTTTAATTAGCTTTTGTTTTTACCATTTAATACAATCTTGGTCATTAGAAGAAATTTTAATTTGAAAATAGACTTTAAAAAGTGTCAATCTTTGGATAGTTATTATTTCTTATAAACACGCATTTTTTTTGAGTGCAGAAATTAAAATTAAAATAATTTATGCAACTTATGTGTTTTGAATTTGGAAAAAAGGATTATTTATTTGGAATCCATATTTACAAATTGTGTAAATAGGTAAAATTTATTTTTACACAATATGAATATTTACTTTGGTAAATATTCTATTTACCATGGTTAAAGAGTAAATCTGGTAAAAAATGGGAAAATAATATTATAATAATATTAAATTACTCAATCATGAGTCATAATCCTATTAGTTATACAATTTTTACCATAGTCATCCTTGGGTTGATTTTTGGAACCCATGGAGCAACTTATGAGTGATAAGGACACTTTATATTAATTAATTTAAAGAAAATAACGACATAAACAAATATACTTTAGTAAAAAATTACATGGGGGTATATATGTTATATATTAAAGGATAAATATTAATTATAATGATCAAAATATTTCAACATCATGGTATTTTATTTATTATTTTTAAACACCCAATAAATAAAATTATTAATGACACTATGATGATGTAGTGTTTACCTCATTAATGAATGATTTAAATAAATAAGATTATAAAAACTAAAACAATATCCAAATCCTGCCCAATTCTTATTTAATTATTTAATTTCTAACATGAGTCATCTTATATTTGACTTTAATGAATTTTTTTAACCTTTTGAAACCAAATATAATTTTATAATAACGTAATATTTTCAAACATCCCTAAAGCCCCTCCTCCCCCTTATAAAAATCCATCACCTATAACCCATCACTCACACCTCTCAAGCCCCTTTAATCATAAAACATTGGAAAAATTCATATCCCTACATACATATTCTCCACTTAGAAATCTTACCTTAGGAAGAAGGCACTTCAGGTAAACTGCTTGGTTCAAACCAAAGGGTGTTACCGGATTTAAAGGTAACATCTTCTCTTAAGTTCATTTATTTTATTTCACATATCCATCCCTATAAACACTTTTTTCAATTATTTTATAACTTCAGCAGTATCATATATATACAAGTTTGTTTTTATGATAAGTATTTTAACTACACTTACACACACCTCCATCGAATGGGTAAATAATATACTATTTCTGTGGACATCGAACTATTATCTCACGAAACGATGATTGTTAAATTATCACCTACAACCTCTCATGATGGATATTATGATAGAAATATAATTATATGTGATATATATTATCCTTATATTGTTTATATTATTATTTATTTTCCATTTTTAGCATACTTTTACTGTTTATATAATGAGTTAACGTGATAATTTCATTTGAGGATGCGTGGACGACCACCCCCTCAAAGTGATATGACACGTTAATGACCTATGTGGAATGTATAATGGACATAAATAATTATATTATATATGATATTATACTGGAATTATAATATATCTATTTATAAATACTTTTTCATTCCATGAAATATGAAATAGAAATGAATGTAGCGTCCATTCGAACGTATTGCTTACCGTCACCATGAATGGTGCATTTTATTTCTTATACCCAAATGTTATATACTATTATAAATAAATATATACTGAATATATATGATATAAATGATATGTAAATCATGAATAATATTCTGTATATAATCTAATTTTGACCACATGGACAATTTGTATTTATAACAAGTTCATTTTTGACTCAAGTTCCGAACATCGACAAAATGTCCAATATGAACACAAACAAATGAATAATTTTTATAGAAAGTTAATAAGTGATATAATAGGAATAATAAACCTCAAAAATGTTCTTAATAATGTATAAATTAATTTTAATTTTTATTTAGGAAGAACAAGGAACAAACGAGTCAATTCAGGCATGAGGTAAGAGGTTTCTTATCTAACTTTGAATTTCGTGAGATTTCCATTGTTTTCCAATTATTTATTGAATTTTGTGTATTGTGTAATTCCATTTGATATATATTATAATGATTGTATTTATATTCATGGTATTTTGTGATTCATTTGGTGGTTATAAACTTTTGGTCATACAAGTTGATTTATTACAATGTGCTATGGGGTTTTCATCTCACTTTTTATTCCTGTGAGATTTCTGTAATATTTTCCACTATTTTCTTTTGTGCGGTTTATGTACTGCCATTATTGTATAAATTGTGTAATAAAAATTATCTTATGGGTATTTAAATCTTCATTTTATGATCCTTCTTTGATGGGGAGTGTGTTTCTTAAGTTACCAAATTGGTAATGGAATTTCTAATTTCAATTTCATCTCTTTGGGTTTTACGCAAACATCATTGATTATTTTACTCAAAAATTATGTGTTGAATAAATATTTATTTATTTATATTTTAATTTCAACTCCCATTTGTGTGGATATTCTTTTGATATACATAATCACACCATTGATAAATTCACATGTCATTGATATGAGCTTGATAAGGGTAATCTTAACTCAATTTTCATTCATTGAGTTAAATATCCAAGTCATTGGTTTTGTATCTACAATAACATGTGTGAATGTACTCTGATTGATTTACACGAAATATATTGAGTGAATTTATATTTTTCAAACATAATTATGTAATTGATTTATCTTTAATATAAGGATACTGTCTTTATAATGGATTTCCTCCCAATTTACATTCCATTGAGACTTCATTGTTGTTATGTGCCAATTTACACTTATACGATGTATATACAGTCCTTTGGCATATTATATCATCAATACCTTTTTTCGCATGATTTTATAATGTTTTGATGAAATTTTATTCCTTAATTTTTTGAATTCAATCATCTCACATTTTGTTAAAATTCTTTAATTGAAACATATAATTAAATGTTTTAATGATTTAATCTTCCAAATTCTTCTCTTTCATGTCCATGTTTGATAAATGATTTTACTGATTAATTTATATGGAAATTAGTGTTTTGTGTATATAATCCTTTCAAATGTTTTAATGATGTTTGTGACACCTTTATTTGAAACACTTCATTATGAATGTTTTATATAATTTCATTACTTCATTATATTGAAATAATATATTTTGATTTAAATGTGGAAATGTAGTTTTTTCTTTAATTTTGGTTTAAATGGTTATGAATATATTATATATCATTTGAATTTAATACGTATATGGGTGGTTCTATGATAAACCTAGGGCTGGTGAGCCAGGGATAGCTCTCCATTGAATTGGGTAATGTGATGAAGGAAAACGTTAATGTTTCTCCTAAGAGATTTAGGGAATATATTTTCATGTGAATTGAAATGTAACTTCCTATATATCTATGATATATACCATGTAATTATGTTATATAGTCCACACGTTACCTTTATGATTTATGACATCTGTGTGTTATTCATAAATCATACGACTTCTTGAGGTATGTTATGATTGAAAAGTATGGAATCATTCATTTGTATTTATTGAAGGGTAATGTATTATTTACTTATTGTATAACCCATATTAAGATTTTTATGATCATACAATGTTTTTGAAATGTTTTCTCCTTGAATTAAAGATGAATTGGGTCCACTTGAGATCACTGAAAATCCATGTTCTCTAAAACATGGAACTAGAGAAGTTTATTTTTTAGTGTTTTTATTTTATGAAACAAATGGTTAATGAGTATTAGTGTCTAAATGTAATTTTCAAGTTGATATGAAATACTTATGACTGAATTCTCTAAATCTCTAAACCTGAAAATATTATGAATGAGAATTGTTCATTTAATTCAAGAATACGTAATGTTTTAAGGCCGAGTCCTTATAGTTACTATCAAATGATTAGTAAGGATAAAGAAAAATGGAAGATACATTGAATTAATAGGAATAATAAAAAATGAAAAGAAAATAATTGAGCACACATTACATTTAAATAATTGGATATTAAATATTCAATATTTCCATGTAAACAATTAGACTCACATTCCATTTAAATCAATAATTTTATAGTTAAATTAGTCTGTAGATTTTTTTTCATCAGGAAAAATTTAAGGATAATTAATAATAATAACTGAATTCTCAATGAATGAAATTATAAATTATTTTATATTATGTATAAGGAACATGAAAAGTTATATAGTCAATACCTTTCAAAATATGGATTAAAAACAATAGGTATAACCCCATTTAATTCATTACATATAATTTTATCATCCTTAAATTTTGATGCATCTAGGGGCTATATAATGTCAAGACCCCGCCCATCACTACTAGGGAAAATCATTCATCATATATCGAATAATATATTTAATTAATAAAAATTATACCTTATAAAATATCTATATTGACTTATGAAAACCAATTTATTAATATTTTCCTAAATAACAAAATAACTCTAAAAGTAAACATTGTATGTAAATATTGTACATGGTTTTTTGAAATAATAATTAACATTTCTAAATAATGTGGATATTTAAGGGGAATGTAGTTTCTAATGAAAATTGAATACAATCACGTGATTGTTTAAGGAGAAAGTTGGAAATAAAATGATAAAGTGAAATACAAAATATGACTTTTTCCACTATTTAATTTTCATATCAAACCCCTTTAGTCACATAATTGAATGTTAATATTAAAATACCATGAAGTATGACTGTTTAATGATATTAATGGAAATGGGGATGTATATACACCAAGTTAGAGTGATTGGTTCATAATAATAATTAAGACTCAAAGGATTGTAAATTGAGAAAAAATCCAAAAATATTTGAGTCACTCTTAAATTAAATGACCCATTAATGAATAACATCACATGAAACATTTAATACCATTAATAGATGAAAATTAATTATATGACATTCATATGTAATTATATTCACCACATAAAATAAATAATTTTTGAATAGGGTATAATTATGACAAAAATTATTGTGAGACTATAAATCCATATATCATTTGTTTCCTTCTAATTGAATGTCCTAAAATATCATGTATAATAGATTTAATCTTGTTATTAAATTATATAAGAACTATACTCAAATTTATAATATCATAAAAGATATTATTAAAAATATCTCATTACATATTTTTTAATAATAATTCATTATTTTCACTATCTTGGGTGTTAATTACCTTATTTTTAGTTTACGTATTACAATTTTAATTTTTTTCCACTTAAATTATAAGGTCTAGGCATTAAAAATTACATAATTTAGAAATTTATTTTAAAAATCACTTAATTACATTCCCAATAATATACTTAGTTAAATTATTTATAGAATTATGACATTATTCATACATATCAACCCATAAGAATATAATTTTTTTACCACTAAAATAGTATTCATTTATTCCATAATGCATATTTTTTCTATAATATATGAAAATATTTTAATGAACAATCTTCACGATATTCAACATGTCGTATTCATTTCTCTTACTCAACCATAAAAACTATGAAAAACATTTTAAAATGAGTGATGAGAACAGAAAAATTAGAAAGGGACTTAAAAAGAAGAAAAAAATAGTTCTTGAATACTTATAGGCATAAGAAATAATTTTCTCAAAGATATACTTCTCAACCACAATATATCATATACATGCATTATAACAACTGTAGATTTCCATAAAACATAAAAAAAATCATAACAGTATCATGGGGGAAATACATTCTTATGATTTATCTCTCAAATATTCCTTTTGATTTTTTACAATCATGACCACCATACAATGTTATCTTCATGGTTACCTTCTGATTTAACCCTCACTACTACCTTATGATTTTATCATCGCAGTTATACTTAGAGTAACCATATGGTCTATCTCGAACAAAAATAGTCCTAATATATTGGAGGAAATATAGGTCCCACCCATCATCATAAACAATTACCAAGAACCATTACATAATAAAAAAAGAATAATTTAAAAAAAAATACCTTTTGAACTTTGTAATAATTATAATAAGAAAAACAGGATTTTTAATCAAAGGACCTTTTCCTTGCATTCTTCATACATTATATGTGTCCAAACATCACATATAATGGTTTAAATAAATATTTTTCACATATTAAAGAAGTATATTAATATTTATAATTCCTTATAGCATATTATGATAACATATTTCCACATATTTATTGGTTATATTTTGTTATTTTCATTGTTTTGGGGGTATTTTTGTCAGGATTTCCATGATTGGTTCATTATAGATTTTTTTATTGAATGGATGGAAAAATATTGAAGTGGAATAAAATGGATTTTATATATATCAAGAATTTTTTTTGATACCATATAACATTTTTTATGAAGATGATTCCTTAAGAAAACATTAATAAAAATGATTTAATATAATTTGGCGATTTTATGACCATCACGAACTTATATCATTTTATTTGATATGATGTTCATATATTTGTTAAATTACCATATATAACATGTAATACATATTACACAACATTATTTAACCATAAAATTGGTTTTATGACCATCAGTGATGATAGTAAATGGAAATTCACAGTGTATCATCCCAGATGGTATTAAATCAACACATCACAGATGATGTTATCATATTTAGAATAAAATAGAGCATAGAAGGAGTTTGATGATGATTTTTTACATAAAAATGATAAAATTACATTTTATCTTAGATTATATAGTTTTAATTACACTTGTATAATTGGTGGTGAAGTTAAAATATAAAATGAAAATAAATAAAAGGATACTAAATGAAAATAAAATAATATTTTACCTCTTGAACTATTCTCATTGATAACCTCATTAAATACCATTGTTTTGGAATTCTGGTGGCACCAGTAGATCTTTGATGTGGGGAAGGGAATTTTTAAGGTAGTTTGGATGAGATTCAATAAGAAAAATGTCTTTCAAGTGTGGGGATAATTGGTAATGAGGTGTGGTATTTATAGTGGACGATCATGGTGTTTAATATTACTTTATTCATTAGTTTATTATTGTGGATCAAGATAATGAGTTGTTTATGAATTATCAATAAATATATTAAAATAATGAAGGAGGGTCAGTTATTATATTTCTTACATCATCAATGACTCATGGAATAGTGTATTTATATTATAATGTATATATATTGTAAATTATAGTATTTTTATTATTCACTGAAAATTCAAGTATTTTTTTAAAAAATACCATATATTAATTGTAACAAATTTTAAATATTTATAATTCTAAAATAGAATAAATTTTTTTAAAATATTTTTCTTGACCTAAGAAAATTATTTTTTCTTAAATTACTCATTCACTCAAAAAAATTACAAATTTTAAATGTATAACTGATTTTATAACACTTTTATAAATTAATTTTGGTATCATAAAATTATATATTAATCAATAGAAAAAAATAATTTTTTATATTTCTAATTTTTGAAGATAAAGTTTCTTTTAAATAATTTTATTAATTATAATATAGCAAATTAAAGTATATTTTTCACAAAAAACATATTAACACTTAAATTATAATTTTCAGAACCAATATTTACTTTTTTATATATATAAAAATATAATTATTTCACTTATAAGAAAAATATAATTTATTTATACATTAATTGGTTCTCATAATATTATATTACTATAGATTCCTTTATTTCTATAAACTTCTATTATTTCATTATAAATATAAAATAAATATAACAACTCATTTCTAGAATGACCTAAAAAATTAATTTATATGCACCAGGGTAATTACTTTACCCCCACCATCAATAAATTGTATCCTCCCAATTTTTATTCACTTATAAAAAAAATAAGGGTACATTTTCCTCATAGAATTTTCATATTCCCATGCTACTTCTTCAACCACACTTTTTCACCAAAAAACCATACCCTGTTGAATTATCTTGTTTCACCATACATAATCTCTATGATCAAGAAACATAGTAGGTTTCTCGTCACATGAAATGTTCTGTCATGAACCAACTCGGGTCGACATTGAACCAGTCACCTGATCCGGTCCATGACATGGCCTATAATGTTGTTCTCAATCCCCACATGTTGGAAACTAGTACAGGGAATCAAAACAAGCACTTGATAATGATTTAACCCAGAAAATAAAATACGGGTAAACTGAAAAAAAACCGAACAAACAGGTAAACACTAACAACAAAAAAGAGAATAAAGTTAACTAGCTGGACATATCTCTAAGTGACCCTATGGGTCACCACCAAACATAAAACCATGATCTAGAAATCCAAAAATATAAAATGAAATAGAAAAATAATGTAGGAGTGAGCACCGATATGCTCAATAGGAATGCCAAGATACAACAAATCCCTATGCCCTTGCCTTTTTAATGAAATCCAAAACATGATTGTTTCAAAATATGAAATAATAAAATAATTTTTTTCATTCTTTTCAAATTCATGTAACCTACTTTCATTTCCAAGTGAAGCATTTCTCTCCCAATACACTTTCAAAATAGGTTTCAAGCATGCATTGATATTTTAAAATGAAAGTAAAACATGTTAGATTAAAATATGTTTTTCAAAAATCAGCAAGTATGAAATAGATGAAATATAAATCCCATCACAAGTACCATGTCGCAAATGAGCACCATGGGAATCCCCTATAGGTAGCTAGTTCATGTGGGACCCTAGAGAGCTCGTACCTCAGTGAAACATGTCTTAGAAACCACGACATTCAAAAAACATGGCTTAGAAACCATGACCATCACTCATTCATATTTTTATTTAGTGTTGTTGTGTCAATCATGCTAGACGAATCCGGGATAAACCCCTATCATGTAATCTAGTGTACTACTCCTTGTCTACCCACATAGATACCCAGGTTTTCCAATGTGCTCTATTTTAGGTGGTGGTGTGTTTTATATGAAGTGAACGTTACATTTTCTTTATCGAAAATTCATTCAACCTCACACCATCATTCTACCTCCTTAAGCACATTCCCCTTTTTATGTCATATAACATCGTATAAGCCTCTTCATTAGGTAAATTTCACAAATCACACATTTAACATACACATCTTGTTTCTAAAATAACAGGGAATTCCTTAAGAGGGATTTTTATCTTTCAAAACTCATTTCCATGGTGCCAAACATGCCTCATTAATCAACAAGAATGATTTTTATTTAAAAATTATGTTCATCCAAAACCCATTTTGGAAATCATTTTTGAACTTCTTTGGAAAACAACATCTCATTTCACATTTACAACAGAATTGGCTGAAAGACTACACATCATTGGAAATACCCACTTTATGTCAAAAATATTAAATAAATCGCATTTTAAAAACCAGAACCATTTACAAATATATATATATATATATATATTTCATATTTATTTAATTCATAATATGAATATGAAATTTTAATAAAAAATAAGAAATTATAGAAATACAAATTAAAGGGAATGACATAGGGGACCTACCTCAAACATGTCTCTATTTGTCGACGACCACTCAAGCTGACACTTGGTGCATACAGAAACATGAATTTATACACACAGATATATATATATCCATAGATGCATTGCACATATTCCCCGTGCAATGAGGGTATATGTAGAAAGTGGCAATAAGTATATATATGTTTTACCTTATAAATGTATATGTAGGATACCTCGACACCTACGACCCAAAACAATCTATGTGAGGTCCAACACAGTAAACATAAAATTTATTAAATCAAAAATACAATTTCAAAATACCTAAAAATTATCACGCTATATTTTACACCAAAGAAACACCCAATTTATATAAAAACATAACTTTAAAAACCAAATGTACAGTATAAAAATGCCAAAACATGACTTATGCCATTTATGAGATATAAATAAACCATTTAAAAATATTATAATGCAATTTCAAGACGCATCAGAACCCTTTATACACAATAACCCACTCACAATATACTTTTGAGGCCAAAAGCACACTAAGTACATTTCAAATTAAAATTTGTATCACATTCATAATTTAATATTTCATTTAGAAACATAATAAAATAATTCCATGAAACTCCACAAGGCTATACACCAAAAACACACAAAAAACACTTTTTAAACCAAGTTCACACTGAAACCATCCAAAATTATCATTCGCATTAAACTTATAAAAAAATAAATCATTTCAATAAATAATAAAACACTTATAAATTGCAAAACAAGGATTTAATGAAAAAACATACACTATTTTTTCCTTTAAAATCAAACGCACCTGAAAAAAATTTCCAAATATGATTTGGAACTATTACACAAATAAAGAAACCATTAAAAAAACTTATAAAACAATGTCAATAACACCCCCATAATCTTATAAACACAAAGGGAACTCAACCCCTCTTAAAAATAAAACTCCATATCAAATCCTTACCAAAATAAAATTTCAATCCTATACACAATTGAATAAACTTTATGCATGATTTATAAAATCATAAGCAGTGATGAAACTATTTTTTCCACATAAAAAAACAATTTCACATAAAATTATCACTTTAAAACCAAATCCACCTCAAATAGTGACTGAGGAACCAAGACGGACCGAAATCCCAAAGAAACGTCCAACTCACTAAAAGATAATTATTAAAAAGCTTAAAACACTTGAAGGCAATAATTCAGCAAGTGTGAAACCAAAAAACAAATATAAAACATACCCTGAGATGAATCCAATTGATCAAATCCACTTTTACTACTTTGCCATTAACAATGGTTGCCAGGACATAGACAAATGTGCCCTAAGTAATCATTCTCACCCCTTATCGAAGGAAGAGTCACAAAAATAAATAAAAAATAGGTCACTATGGATCCCTAAGCTTCCGCCAAACCTAGGATGGGATATAGGGAGAACAAAATATAACCAAATAGAATGGATTATAGAAGAGGATGCTCATCTTGATGGGCCGACCCCAAAACCATAGGTGATTTGGTTGTCTATTCAGAGAAAACGAGGGAAAAGAGGGAAGGTCGCACAGCTATTGGGTCTCGGCCTGGGGGGTACTGTTTTGTGGGTTTGAGGGGGGGAGCTGGGAGAGGAGGCTGTATAGAGGGGAGCTCATAGAGGGGGTCGTCCTGGATAAGGGAACTCAACAGGAAGGAGAGTAGGGGGTTGGCGTACTACAGGTCTGAGAAGTGGTTTGGGGGGGGGGTGAGTCGTCACGACCCAAGGGGAAAGGGGTTCATGGAAATGGGGGATGAGGAAGATAAGAACCCAAAAGAAACAAAATAGATAATAATAATAATAATAATAATTATTATTATTATTATTATTATTATTTATATTTATAATAATATTAACCCCAAAATAAATTCAAAGAAAAATAAAACACAACGTGCCAGGTCGGGGTGCAACAGGTTCTATTCAAACTAAACTACATTTGGGGTCAAAACATGATATTAATTTGGTATGTAAATTCCTAACATTGAATCATAATAATAACTAATACCTAAGATAAATCCTTAGCAAAAGCTACATAGAAGGAAATATTACCATATTTTTCCACACTTTAATTAGGCTCAATGAATAATGAAAATATTGTATATTTATTTCTAAATCACATAACACTTTTCTATGGAGTGACTATAAGGGAAAAAATCACCTACCTCAAAGGAAGGGTCTTTCCTTTTATTAATTGCATAAATTTTTTACATAAATTGAGCTGTACACATGTGTTGATAGACCATATACACTTTTTATCCACTTTTTCTACTAATATCAGTCCCATAATCATCTTTTACAAGACTTCATCCAAAAACAATGGATTTTGACACTGATTTCCATATAATTCCCCAAAAGGGTCCTACAATACAATGGAATTACAAAGGATGTTATAAGAAAACTCTAATAATGAAATATTCTAGTCCCAAATTCACTCAAATACCTTGATCAAGCACGAAGCATTTCCACCAATGATTGAGTTGTTCATTCGTTCTATCCATATGATTGAGGTTGAAGAGCAGTTATGTAATTCAATTCAATTACCAAGTATTGTTGATGGCCTTTACAAAAGTTATAAGTTATCAAGGTGTCTGGGTGAGATATAATAGAGAGAGGAACACCAAGTAACATGAAAATATATTAGAGGTAGAGTCCAGAAATCTAATCCAAATACAAAATATTATGTATTGGGAGAAAATGTTCCAATTTAGTCAATCATTCAATAATAACCCATAAATCATAGTTACATATAATTCCACAGGGAATTGTCAATTCCAACATGGATAGTGAAATTCATCATTTTAGAAAAACTATGACAAAAATATCTAAATATATAGTATCTAGAAAGTATGAGTGTCTATCCCTCAGGGGCTGGTCGTATATGATAAATTTATTAAAGAAACTAAAACTGAAATTATTTGATTATTTTTAAAGATGGAAACAAATAGAAGGATTGATTGGGTTTTTAAATCAGAAGATAGATATTATAGGATAATGTTTTTTTGGTTCAGGTGCTAGGGATTTAATTTATTATGTATTTATTCAATTTTCATATCGGAATTGGGTCAGAAGAGTTCCTTGGTATTTTTATACAACTGTAATAATGTTATCGCACAGTTGGAATGATCATATACTAGGTTCAATCATAGAAATAGGAGAACCAAAACCATATTTAAACCAAACTGTAATATGTTATGTAATGTTCATACAAAAAATGGAATAATCAATTTATGCAATTAAATTAATATTCCTCAGAGCATAAGAAATGGTTAGGCAATAACAGATAAAGAATAAAATGGAATTGATAAAAAGAGTTGTAGTAATCTAAAATAACAATATTAAGATATTATTAGTACATAAGAATCACGTCCATAATAATCAAATCACCTAACACAAATAGAACTACCCATTCGTGATAGACATTATGACAATGAGTAACTTGGGTTCCCAATGAAGAAAAGTGGCGAAGAATAATGTTTAATATGGGATCTGGATTATTACTCCATCATTTGGAGGAATCCATTGGTTTTGATTACCCTAAAATGGTCCCAAATTATGTTTAATGGGTGATCGATGTTATCAATATTTAGGGAATATCATCAACGCCTTGGTCATGTGGTAAATATTTTTCATCTTCTCATCATCATCAGGATGTGTAACTAGACTACACAATGGGTAAACATGTGATTTACATGCATCATGAATCTCAGAAAAAATATATCAAAAATCTTGTCCTGAAAATTTTAACATCGTGTAATGTAGTTACAAAACAAGTATTGGTATTTCACATCCTGTATTGATGTACCAACTGGTATTTCATGGATAATTCATTTTGAAAAATTTCATGATGTGTAAATGCATTACCCATCATGTAGTCATTTTTTGAGTTTCTAGATCTTATTAGTCTAAAAAAATGTGGTTTCGGAACACATTTTAGCTCATATTTTATTCACATTTTATTCCTTTTTTAAAAATAAGTTGTTTCCTTCCAAAAATCAGAAAACAATTCAATTAGTTCAAAATTCGTAAAAAATAAATAATTTAATACATAAATAAATATATTAAAACATTAAATTTTTTATGAAATAGATGTATCATTACCTTAAGAAGTCATGGGTAGTCCCACCACAAACTCTATGGATATATATTACCATTTCCACTCTGGAAGTGGAACATGATGAAGCATAAACTTAGTTAGTTTTTACTCTATTTTAGCCTATTGAAAATCCAAACATTTCATTATAAAATAAAAAAACACCCCTTATCATTATGTCCCACCGGTAATACATTTTATAGTCCATGTAAATCGTAGTTCATTTAGGATGAACGTAAAATGGAGAACTATGAGCTTCACTTAACATTTTTTTATGATGGGAATCAAAAGCGCACATAATCACTTCTCTAATATAAAAAATAATCCCTATCTTAATTAAATTTAGGAAACATTATTTCCTTAACCTATTATACATTTTTTAATAATTCATGGTCTTTCTTCTGTGATTGATTAATTCTTTCTGATAGAGATGACCACACAGACACCTAAAACAAAACAATAGAATTTACTCTACTGAAAACATCCATGAAAAAGTTAATCAAATATTTAATCAAGGGGTCCTGATTGAATCATAACATCGATAATGTATCATGATATTTTCAACTCAAGGAATCTAATAATTTTTTTCTTTTCCAAAAGGAAATTGATTGCTCAATCATATACATTTATCACTTCATTAAATCTTCTCTATCTCATGTTCAATTCATTATGAGTATATATGTATAGAAAACATTTATGGTTAGTATATATTTTACATTTGGATCCATATAAATGATAGATATTAATTTTCAAAGAGGAAACCACAACTGCTAATTGGAAATCATGTGGGGGATAATTTAATTCATGAGGATTTAGTTATCTTTAAGTATTGGTAATTACCTGATCTCTCCAGATTAGAATGAAACCATGTCCCTTCGATGATTCTTCATTATAGATGTCAAATTCACTATTTCAAGAAAGAAGATCCAAAACAAGATTAATCTCCAATCATCTATTCAGTTCTTGAAAACAAACATTACATTCTTCTATCTGAATAAATTTAACCCTATTTATTGTGAGCATATTTATATGGATATATTACTATGATTTTTTTTAACGAACGATTGGAAGTATCCTGGTAATCCAATAAAACATAGAATATCTATAACATTTGAAGTTTATGTCTATTCATCAAACACTTTTTTTGTGGGGTCAACTATTATTCCATCCTTATTTACAATGTTCCCAAAAAAATTAATCTCTTACAATAAAAAGTCACATTTTTTATATTTACCATATATAATCATTTCATTGATTGTTTTTAATAAAATTCATAGATATTTTTCATGACCTTCAGAATTGTTTGAAAACTCAAAAATAACATTCATTAAAACTACAACCAAACTTATTCTAATATTTGTTTAATATTTTATTTATACGTTCTATAAAAACTACAATAGACTTTTTCAAGAGAAATGGAATAACAACAAACTCATATTCCCATATCTAGTTCGGAATGTGATTTTTAGAATGTTATCCTCCTTAAACATTAGATGTTGTTACCCAGATCTCATGTCAATAATGGAAACATTTTGAGCTCCCTAGAGATGATCAAACAAGTCATCAATATGAGGAAATGAAAACATGTTCTTAATAGTAATGTTATTCATGTCACTATAATCAATGAAAAGTCTCATAAAACCATTTTTCTTATAATTGAAGAAAATAGGAGAAATCCATAGTGATGTAATGGGATGAAATAACATTTATCAAGAAACTCCAGCAACTGCATTTCCATTATAATGGTTCCAATTGATTCGTTTGATAATGGGGCATTGAAATTTCCTTAGCATCGGGAACTATGTCAAAAGTAAATTCAAAAATGTGATCAGGTATAACACCATTAAACTCTTCACAAAAAACATCTAGGTATTCAATTACAACTTAAACATCATTGATAATAATAATTACCTTGCTTTCAAAAATGTGGTCTAGGTAACTTATATTTTCATAATTTAACAATTTCATAACTTTTTAAAATGTTATCAAGGATATAGGTTCATTTTTGTAAACAAACTGAAACACTTTATGATAAAATCCTCCTTATCTATATGATAAATCTAAGCATAATAAATTGAAATATAATCCTTATCGAGACTAACATGAATTTCTACATGGAGAAAGTAACTTGGTTTGGAGGAATTTTATTTCAACAGATAATAACATGATGATTCTTATAATTATTATTTTTTGTAATATTTCCCTATGTGTTTTAACCATAAGTCATTTTTTAATTTATTGAGTTGCAAATTCCAATTTACTGGAAAATTATTTGTAAATAAAGTAATGGTTAGTCCATGTATGAAACAAAAAATTTGAAAAATATGAGTAAACAAACAAAGTTACTGATACCACTTCATTGGATGGCCCAATATCTTATGAGTTAGTCCCAAAGTATGTCATGAAACCTTTCTATTTATAAACTGGATTCTTCCCATCATTTAGATCATTCTTTGGATAATTTTTTCCGTGATGACATAACTCACCACATTTAAAAAACATTGTAGTTTTCTAATCGAAATTATTATTTAGAAAATTTTCATTGCAATATAACTATATGTCTAAACAAACCACTTTAAAATCAATTACCAAATTTTTTAAGGAATTCCCCATGATAGTTTTTACAACACTTTTGAAAAACCAGAATCTAGATGTTTTTACCTTCATATTTCATTGATTGATTCTTACTGATTTTTTCCATCTGGATCTTTTATTCTTATTATTTTCAATGTACATGTGATCATTAGAAAACTATATTTCTACCCTCTCTCCACATTGAACAAGTATATATTAACATTAGAATTCATAGGAAGTCAATTACCTTCTATATCATGGAATTAATCCAGAGTAAGATGAATGATTTTATTCTCAAGTTCTTGAATCCTATTTGGAGAATATGTTTCCAATTTGGTGATGTTTTCTTCAAAAAGTTACACCGATTGTTCCTCTTTTTATTTAATTTCATGGAATTTCCTTTCCATCTAAATTAACACAACCATAGGAAAATATTTTTCAACCTATAGGCTCATAAATTCATCTCATTCCATGGAATCAATATCATCCCTGTCCCAGATATTCTAGTCCATTGACCACTGCTGGTCAACATCTCCATCAAAATGATAAATAGAAAGACCAAAAATCTGATTTTATGAAGAAAAAACTACATAAAATATCATTTTAGGTAACTTAATATATCATTCATACACTATTGGGTCATAAGATCCACTTAAATTAAGTGGGTGTTGCCTTATAAAATGCTTCACTATCATCCTGTTACATTATGGATGTTTTTATTGTTCACTTAAATGGATAAAAAACCATTTATATCATACATAAACTAAGACAAAACTATAAAAAACTAATCGGTTCCAATTCCCACAATTCCAGGTTATGTACAAAGAATGATATCATCCTCTTGGTGCCTTCATACTTATGCATCAATGGTTCTTCAACAGAAACCCATTCTAAACATGAAAATATAATAAGAAGAATCATGGTAATCCTAAAATAAAATATCACTTCAACATAACTATAAGATAAAAAATAAAGTATAGTTATTATATTAAAATCATCAAGAATATTTTAGTTATCTATATCATGCTTTAATACAATCTATAAGGTCCCAACCTTAATCATTACATAATTTAGTAAGTTATATAGAATTCACTTCCTTACATTCCAAATGATCATTTTCGATTTATGTTTTAGATAAATAATAAATAATTTTATACATATCAACTCAGATGCATACAATGTGGGTACTACCTAAATAGAATCTGTTTATTATATAATAAAAAAGTTTTAAATAAAACAAGAAAAAAAATTCAGGGAAAATTGTATAATATGAAGCTTAGATTCTTCTTTTTTTTTCAATACATAAAACCAATTCCAAACATTTTTAAACATAGGATAAGGAAAAAAATATCAGAAATGGAAATGAAAAGTAGAAAAAAAATTCATTACCTTTTTTGAAAAATGAAATCTTTCCAAAATGGACACTCTTATCTCTTATAAGTTATCATATTCTTACTTTGGGAAAATAATGGATTTAAATAAATCATTAAAAATTAAACCATAAAAATAACTAGGTGAATTATATTATTATGTTTGTAACCATCCTAGTCACCATATTATTTATAACCCTAATGGATACCTTATAGTGTAACCATCGTAGAAAAAGTTATGATATAACCATCCTGAGTACCTTATGGTGTAACCGTCACAGTTATAATTGGAGTAACCATACAGAGGTACTCCATCATAAAAATTTCCAATGTATTGGAGGAGGAGATATGACTCAAAGCTTTTAATAAATAATTCTCAATAACTAGTACTTATTAATAAAAATATTAATTCTTTCCTAAAAACATTCAACTTATATTTCTAAAAATTGATATTTAGTAGGCGCTTTTTAAAGAAATGCCCCATACATCTGGTTCGTCTAACATAAAATGTATTCAAAACTTATATATAAAGGTTTTTATAGTGTTATTAATATATTATATAACCAGTTTCATATTTATAGTCACTTATATGAAATTATAATATCATCATTCAACCCATTTATTGATATTTTTTTTTATTTTCATTGTTTTGGGTGCATTTATTTCATGGTTTCCATGTTTCTTTCATTATGAATTTTATTATTGAATGGAAAAAACTCTAGATATTGAATAAAATGGTGTTAATATGTTTCAATAATTATTAATGACACAATATATGATTTTTTTTTATATTAGGATGATCCATTAAACAAAATATTAATAAAAATCTGTTAATTTATTTTGGCGGTTTTTAATTGCATCAAGAACTTATGTCATGTCATTTAATACCATCATTATATATTGGTTCCATAACATTATTGAACATATAATATTTTTTAATAAAATATGATCTAACCATAATAATGGTTTTATTATTAGCCTTATAGGAGTTAATGGGATATGAAATTATTTTCTTCTATGATGGTAATAAATCGACACATCATAGACGATGTTCACATTTTTAGAATAAAAGAGGGTGAAGGAGGATATATGTGATGATTTTTTCCATAAATATGATAAATTTATTTTATAAATTATATACATTACTTATACATTAACTTGGATAAAGGGAAGTGAATATTAAATAATGAAAAGAGAAGAAATTAAATTCAAAATTAAAGAAACTAAAATATGATTTTACCTCTTAAAATATTCTCCTTGAGAACCTCTTTAGGATGCTTTATTTTATCTTATGGTAAGAATAGAAGATCATAGACATGTTTAAGTGGATTGGGATGTTAGTTGGGTATAATGTAATCATGTTGCATGTTTTTGACGTGGGAGGAGAAGATTTGATGTGGGGCAGTATTTATAGTGGATGAGAGGGGTTTTTTTATTATTTTATTCTTTAGTTTTTTAGATTGTCTCAAGACAATGAATATTTTTGAAGTTATTAATAAATTTGATATAAAAATTAAGTGTTTTTCTAGTTTATTATTCTTACATGAGTGATTACTCAATGAATTCAATATTTAACTTATATAGTATATATAAAATATATTGCCAAATTTTACAATCATCTAAAAATTCAAGTATTTTAGAAAAATACTAAAAATTCAGGAGAACCATTTTTAAATGTATTTAACTCAAAAAAATATAACTATTTGGATAATAATTATATATATATGATTAAGTAATTTTTAAATTAAATTCTTCTTATATACAATAAACCATTTTTAAAATTATAAATGATTTATAACTCATTGAAAAATTAGTTAAGTCCATTTAAAACTATTTTATAATTATAATATAAAAAAATATATATTTATGAATTTATTTATTTATGATAAAATTTCTTTTGAATAATTATATTAATTATGTAATTATAAAAAAAATTATGTCTCACAAAAAATAAAAACTCTTAAAGTATCATTTTCAAATCCTTTATTTACTTTTTTAGATATAAAATCTTCATTATTTCACTTATAAGATGCATAAATTTTATTTTTACATTTATATGGGTGGATAATATTATATGTTTATATATTCCTTAATTTTTATTAACCTAAGGAATTTCATTATAAATTTATAATGAATTTAACAATTTAATTCTAGAATGAAAACAATTTATTTTATAAGTACCAGTGTTGTTACATACATAGATCATGATTTCATCATATAAACAAAATATACCATGATTTGAATAACATTTAAATTTATTATAAATTTATTTAGAGTAATCAATAATATTTGGTGATAGGTAATAAAATAAAACATTAATGGAGACAGTATGGCATACGTATGCATGAACGTTGTTTCCATTTTCTTGTCATATTTGTAGTCCAACAAGTAAATGTTGTATTTATATATTATAATCCCAATATCATATTAATAGTATATTCATCACATATATTTATTAAAAACATCTATTATAAATTCAATGTACCATGTTAACGAATCATATCGCTTTGAGAAGAGGGTAGTCCACACATCCACAAACAAACTTATCGTATTCCCAAAAAATTCAAAGCATGATGTTATGTGTTATATATTAATTATATAATCTTACAGACATTATAAATATCATATACATCATATATAAATAATAAATTATTCATTATTCTATTCCGTTAAAGCTGTAAATGGAATAAGGATTGACATCAGTTCGTGAGGTGGTAGTTTTCCACACACATGAATTATGGTTGTGCATTCAATTTGATGTAACTGTGTGCTTTTTTATGTCATTTACTAGAATAAAAATAAAATAATATTAATGATACATAGAAAAATGTACAATCATGATATAATAATATTTTATGGTCTGTATAAATAAATTAAACAAAAAAGTTATAGTTGAAGAACATTACATTTTTTAGGTAACTCCTTTTAGTTTATACCAAATGCCATCCTTGGAAGGATTTCACCCAAAAATGATTCTTCTAGAATAAGGGTATTTATGTTGTGATCTTATTTAGATAGTTTTTTATGACTGAAATGTTTTTATAGGTGTGAATAAGTGTGTGTGGCGAGTTCTCTTTTATAATGGATGTAGAGTGGTATTCTTATAAATATAAAAAAAGTAAACACCATTGGGTGGTATCCATTATACAATTAACCTCAAATAGTGAAAAACAATTATATAAAATATAATACACGTTATATATATGTATATTTAATAGGTTTTTACATGTTTCTACATCATTTTCACCTTGAGGTTAATGTTTAACCACTAAATAAACCTATTTTCACCAATAATGTTTTAATTAATTCTAATTTCATTCAATTATAATTTTTTTAAAAAAATATTATTGAAAATAATATATGTTATAAATAAATATCATTCCAAATATTTAATCCATTTTATCAAATAAATATAATAGAATTGGTATGAAATATAATATGAAATTAATCCCACAAATGGGATGGGAAAGCGGGTTTTTAAAATTGAAAATGACGAAAAGGTAAATAGGTTTTTATATCTAAATTAAAAATAAAAAACAATCCAATTAAAAAAATAGTATTAATAGATTTAAAATTTATATAAAAGGATTTTAAAAATAACCTAAAATAATTGGACACTATAAATCATATAGACAATAAGGTTTAAAACTCAATAATTTTCACTATTACTGAAAAAAAGATAAAAAAACAAATACCAAAAGGTTAACATAATATATTTTTAATAATAGAATTGAAAAAATGACGTTTAAATTTTATATAAATTTTATAATAGTGAAAAAATCTACTTTTATGGTAGGTGTTCCATTAAAAATTGTATGAAACATCCTTTACTAATTTATAATTTTTTAGCATAAATTTGGATTGGATCTAATATTATTCATATCAAATATATTTTACTCATGTAAAAAAAATATTTAATATAATATATTTATAAATTTTTCATTATTATCATTCACTAATCATAATAAATGTAATTTATTAATTCAAAATTCATCTTTTTCATAAAAAATAATTTTGATATAAAAGAATTTATTTTATAACTGATTTCTATATTGATTTATAATTAGTTGTCAACAAAATAAATATAAAATAATTTGTAAAAAATATTCTCCAAATATAGTTTATCGTTTTCATACATTCTATTATAATGGTTATATGATAACTAAGATATTAAATGATCTTATTCAATGTATATTATATTTTTCAAAAACTTGTTCATGCATGTAATGTAAGATTTCAAAGGATCTTGGTATTATGTTTAACAGAAGTTGTCATAATGCTTCATGTACAAAAATCTAATCGTAGTGTTGGGGGTTGTGTAATTTTAACATTGTGTAAAAGATAAATCAAGCTACTGAAAAATTAATATTAATCAAAAATTGAATATATTTTTACTTTGTGGGCGGTAACATTCTAACCCCCATAAACAAATTTCATCCTCCAAATTCATACATGATCTTGGAAATCAATGGATTGATATTTAAAAATACTATTTTTGATATCCCCAAATATTAAATAGGATTAATGAAGCATTTTAAAAATTAGAGAGAAAATTAAATGTAAAGGTCACCACAAAACTAGGATTTCATATATGATAACATTACTGGAAACATGGACCTGGAAATGAAATATACCTTGAAAGATATCATAGAGTATGATAGAGAACATGTTCATGTGAATGTTGTCAACCAAAAATCCATTAACAATATGTGTGAAATATTTTGTTGATTTCATAAAATATATTGATTTTATGAAAACATTTTTTCACGACCATTTTACAAGAGTTGTGGAATTAATTGACACTATAAGAATGTGAGGAAATACAATTACATGAAACATTTATACTTAAAAAACATAATATTATCCTTTGTTTAGGTCTTGAACTATTTATTACACATCTCATAGAACATGTTTCATTGTTTGGTTATGTTATACATTAAACTCTAAATCCTCTTCCAAGGATCAACTTAAACCATTTCATAAATGGGTAACAATTCTAATAGAATATGAATGGCACTGTGATATATATGTCACATAATTTCAAAAATCATCATATCATTAGTCCTCAATAAACACTAACTATCTCATTAATCATCGCATATTGAACATCAGAAACCCTTCATCATGTATTCTCTTGAAATAATTTAATAACAATAATAACTATATAAACATATTTAAAATATTTATTTTTACTTATTCCTTATCTCAAACATAGAATAATAGATATATTTCATAAATAAATTTATTTTGTAAACTCCATTAACGATAGAATAAACAATGTTTTCATGAAATCATTAACCAGTTCCAAGGTAATTAGTAATATCCAATTTAATTAATATATAACAATCTTCCTTGTACCCAAAATCATTGTCACACAAATATTAACATATAATGTTTTTTTCTTTCCATCAATCATATTTTTCAATTATGTTTAAAATTTCACTGAATAATATTACTTGTCCATCGATATTGATCAACACGTGATTTTAAATAGATGATGAAAATGTACAAAAATATGTTTATTATACTTTTCACATTTATTTTAAATTGGATACCATAGATACCATTTTATTAATACATTATTCATGTACGTAAATGAAATTGAAAATAAATTATTCCAACTAATGTATATTAATATAATAATATATAAATCGATCCTATATATTCTTTCGGAGTTATATTACCTTAATTATTGAGGAATTCATTTTCATTATTCCCTCTCACCTTTTAGTTGAAACACAAAATAGTAGTGTTTATTTTTCATTGTATTATTTATCCTAATGACCATGTTATCAACACTTATAAAAAACTCCAAATCCCTTAATAATTTCCCAAGGTGATTATTTATATAGATATCAGTTGTTTGAAAAAATTATTTTTCATCTTCCCTTTGTCCATTATTTTCACTTCTATCATATTCTTTTATTTCTTCCTTTTGAATCCATAACTCTTGGAGGGTTTATTTGTTTTATTCAAAACACATAAAAAAATTATTATATGAAAATAATGTTTTAGACACCCTCTCACTTTGGAGACTTGTCTTAATATATTAAATGAAATTGTCAATATTTCATTCCATGTTTCATATGAAATCAGTACAATACATTTCTAATAGTATAATTGTACATTAATAATTTTCAACAATTTATTACTCATTCTTCATAAAAATATTTATTTTTTTCTTCATTTAATATTATGTATCATGAGGTAAAAAATCAAAAATATGTTCTCCTTAAAATCATTACAATCCCTTAATTCAAAACCCATTTCCTCCCTAGTATCAGGAATCAACTGTAACGCCCCGACCCCAGTTACCCAGAGTCGGTGCATTATTACTTAACATTGGCATGATCACAAGAAAGATCAAGTCTCGGAAGACCGATTAGTTTAGTATCCTTGGAAACACTAGATAAAATCATAAAGTGTTAAATTGCATTAAAAAACATTTTATCTTTATATCCCCTCATACTGTCCCTGCAGGTCATTCATAAATTACTTTTTCATAATCCTCGGAAAAATAAAACATTGAAAGGGGTGAGCTTAGATGCTCAGTAAGGATAACATTATAGCAGAAGCTTTCATAGATAAGCATAAACACTTAAGGAAATTTATAATTAAAACAAAAGACTTTTAAACTTGAACTTCAACATAGTATGGTAAAAATAAAATGAAATAATGCCAGTTACTTATTCACATGGATATTCTACTAATTGAATAATCACATGCAATATCAATAACCACTTTCATAATGATGGAATGCATAATGCCAGACTATAATAACCACATAGTCAAGGCCTCTTTCCATGACTAAAAATAAGATTTTTCCAATGCCTTCTGCCAAGACACTAGTTTGTCTCATTAGACCTACCGATGCATCGAGGAGCTATAGCGAGCTCCACACGTCACTTATTGAGTCCAATGCATTCATAATATGAAAAGGTTTAAACATATCATAAACATTCGTATTAAAACTAGCATACGAAATGTCAATGCATTAACCACAAACCATGAATGGTATAAAAATAGCACATCCACAGTCAAAAATAACTCATTCGATACAATATGGAAGATTTTATTTTATCACATTAACCACAATCATGAATAATGAAGGATTTTGACCTAGATTAAAATAATCATCAAAACTATTTGAGTGAAATATCCCCCTTTTTTCTTGAAATCATTTAAAAGTCACGCTATTTGTCAAGAAGCCATTCTAAAAATAGATTTTTGAATCAATGTGTCCCATAACACATTGAAACTTTTTAAAAGGAGTTTTAATTTTATAACTTTAATTTCCATATAATTAAATCATTAAAACCATTTTTAAAACACGGACATTAATGAGCAAGATTTAGAATAATAAGTCTTTAAAACATTTAAAATAGTATTTTAGTTAGAGTTTCTAACCAGAAGAGAGACACTTGAATAAAGATAATTGAGTTTATAAAAACATTGTAATATCATGAGAATAATGGAATTCATGATATACTATGTCAAAGTACATTATATACACCATATAAAATTGATTTGGTGTATAACAACGAAGAAGACTCAATGGAATGTAAATTGAGATGAAATCTCTCATAAAGTCTGTATCCCTAGGTTAAGGATAAATCAAAGACATAGTTATGTGTGAAAAATATAAATACACTAAATATGATTGGATATTTAGTTTAAAACAATCAAAGGATATTCACACATAATCTTGTAAAGACAACACTGGTGAATTGGATGTTTAACTCAACAAATAGAGAATGAGTTAAAATTACTCTTATCAAATTTATATCGATGACTTGAGAAATTATCAATGGAGTGATTATGTGTATCAAAAGTATATCCCCAGAAAGGGGAGTGGAAATTATGACATAATCAAATGAATAGTTATTCCACACATAATCTTGGAGTAAAATAATCAATGAAGTATGCGTAAAGCCGAATAAATGGAAATTGAAATATCAAATTCCCTTATCGATTTGGTAACTTATGAGACATACACCCATAAAATAATGATCATACAACGAGGATATAAATACCCATAAATTAATGTATAATACACAATGAATACAATTATGGGTAGTACACATACACCACATGCAATAAATAAGTGGTGAACAATGGAATTCTCACGAAATTAAAAGGGAGACAAGAAACCCCTTACCACGTTGTAATCAACTGAGTCGTATGACCAAAATTTAATAACCACCAAATTATTTACAGAATAACATGAATATAAAGATAATAATGATAATATATATCAAATGGCAGTACACAATACACCACTTTCAATAATTTAGTGGCGAACAATGGAAATCTCACGGAATTGAAAGTGAGATAAGAAAATCCCTTACCACATTGTAATCAACTGATTCGTATGACCAAAAGTTAATAACCACCAAATGATTTACAGAATAACATGAATATAAAGATAATAATGAAAATATATATCAAATGGAAGTACACAATACACCACTTTCAATAATTTAGTGGCAAACAATGGAAATCTCACGGAATTGAAAGTGAGATAAGAAAATACCTTACATTGTACATTTTCCTTGGTCGACTGTAGGTTATCCTCCTGTATAATGGTGAAATAATAATTATTTAATTATAAAAGAATCATATTCATTAATATGATATCATATATGATCTTATAACATTGATTTGTTAATAATATCTTAGAATTATCATCATTTCGAGTGTTAACGGGTTCATTTTACTTTATATTCTTTGTTATGTGAGACATATTTGTTATTATTGGGATTTATATTATTTATATCCAGAATTATATCAAGTCCTTAAACATTATTTTTAATCATAAAATGATAATTATACTTGAATGGATACGATAGATAATGAATCTCATCGCGTTCGTGGAAATGGTAGTCCGTACGTACGCACGAGCGACAATATCATTCTTTTGATATTAAAATAATATATAATTGGATGGCATATCATATATACATAATAATTATCATTTTATATCTATTATTTACATTAATTACACATCGTTATTATACCATCCAAATAATAATTTATTGAATAACAATTACACCACGACGTGGAGACGGTAAGCCGTACGTACCCACGTATGGTGACATGTTATTCAAAGGGTGGATAGAATACTGAATACTGTTGTACCATATTTATAATAACATCACAGTATATATATGATACTGGATTTATTATTTTAGAATGGTAATAACAAATAAATAAGAAGTGGATGAAGAATGGAACTTGAAAAGGGGTGGTGAAAACATTACCTCTTCTTCGGTTTCTTCCTTTTGATTTGATCAAATGGGATATTTAGGATGGCTTTCGGATTAAAAAAAGGCCTCTAGGTTTAGTTAGGGTAGTTGAGAGAGTATTTGGGTAGGGGTTTTCTGAACTAAAAGGCTTTGAAGGTGTGAATAAATGATAAGGAGGAGTTCCTTTTTATAAGAGGGGTGAGGGGCACCTTTGGAAAATCTAGAAAAATTAATTTATAATAAATTATTATTAGGTTTCCAATGGCTCCAAAGTTGATTATTTAAAGGTTATGGTGGGGATAGGTCGAAAGCCATAGAACTAGGAGAATTTAGACAGGTTTGGATCATTATATTGACCTTATCTTTTAGTTTTAACTCTTAGTTAATTAGTTTGACATTTACCATGTTACTTTGTAGTTTTATATTATATAGTTAATAAACATACCATATACATCCAAGAGACCCCCAAGTGTTCCATTAATGATAAACCTATCATGATATAAGTCTCTTGGATGATCCTTAGATTTTTAGGAATTTAATATCAATTAATAATATAATATTTATTTTTAAAACTCTTTTATTTCAATTTTGACATTATTCAAGAGTTGATTTTTGTGAAACTCATAACAGAATGATTACTTCTAAAAACGTTAATTAAATAAATCCTAATATGTCATATTAACCTAGAAAATTATTTCAATTCAATAAAAGTCTCAAATTATATTTATTTGGATATTTATAATATCAATTATTCTAAATTTTCACTATTATGGTAATTACTGCATCACCATTGTGTCATAAATAAAATAGACTATATAATGTATAAAAATTATAAATAAACTATCATTATGTAGGAAATCATTTTATATTTGTAATGAATATTTATAGTCTAAAATACAACATATATAAACCTATGTAACAATTATTTTTCTAAAAGATATATGCTTGTGTCATTTTTGTATTCATTTTAACTTAATTAAAATAAAGTGTCCCTATCACTTACAAGTGGATCCATGGGGTCCCCAAATAGACCCACAGATTCCCATGGTCTACCATGTATCAACCAATAGAGTTAAGACACGTTTTAGGGTAATTAAGTACTATTATAATATTATTTTGTTAACCCCTGTTTACCGGATTTACCCTTTAACCATGTTAAATAAAATATTTACCGAAGTAATTATCCAAAATGTCTAAAAATAAAAGTTACCTATTTACACAATTTGAACATACTGATTCCAAATATGGAATCCATTTTTCCAAATTCAAAACACATAAGTGGCAGAAATTAATTTAAAATTAATTCCCTTTGTTAAAACAAAAAGCATGTTTTTAATAGATAATAACTATAAAAAGATTGGCACTTGTTTTTTTTCTGGTTTAAATGTGAAATTATGTTCAATGACCCACATTGTATTATATGGTAAAAATATATTTTAAATATAATTTAAAACCATCCTAATTCATAATTTATCACTATTAATTTTTTCGATTAAAAAACTACTTTTAATTAAAATTTAGTAATTTTTTTACTATTCATCAAAATATAAAAGTTATCCGAAAACTACCAAAATTTCACCCTAGGATAATTTTGTTATTCCGAATCCAAAAATGAAGTCTATTTTAACAAATTGAAAACATAAATGTTGCATTTATTAATTTAAAATTGATTCCTGCTTTCGAAACCAAAAGGCGTATTTTTAAGAATTACTAACTATCAAAATATTGACACTAGTTTATGTCCAATTTCAAGGTGAAATCACTTAAATTGACCATCATTGGATTTAATAGTAAAAATATAATCAATTTATACTTCCAAACCATAAAATGTATAATTTAACAATATAAATTATTTTGATTAAAAAAGTTGTTTTCAGTTAAAATTTAGTAATTTTTCACTATTCACCCAAATATAAAATTTATCAGAAAGACACCAAAACATTATTGATACTAAATTTTTATGTCCCAATTCTAAAGAAGAATTTATTTTTGTCAAATTGAATATATAAAAGTTTCAAATATAGGTTTTAAAAAGGCTTCGGCATTAAAAGGCGGTAAAAGTTCATTTTTTGAAAAATGCTTCTTTTATCTGAAAAAATGAATTTGTTCATAAATCATGTCTTCGAAACTCATAATATGGATTAAAATTATAAGGATAATATAATATTTAAAATTTAGTTAATACTATTCATAACCTCTTTTGAGCAGCTAGTTTGGTATGTCGTGGTGTACATGAACTCAGTGTTGCGTACAACACACGCTATTGTATTATTCAAAGAGAAGTGTACTGTGGATGATTGGGGTGTCACATTCAGCCCTCCTTCAGTAAATTGCATCCTCGCAATTTTAAAAATTGGGCTTGAAAATATAATGGAATGTCCCACATCGGAAAAAAAAATTCAATAAAACTATTACATTAAAGTAAAGAAAGAGAGGTATAAAGGTCACCCAAAATAACCCATACTAGGATTCCAGGTAGGAAAACATGGATATGGATGATAAACTAAGTGTCAAGTTCTGATGGAGAGGGATAGAAATCATGATCAGGATAAAGTTAATAATAATAAAACCACAAACTTGTGTTGGGCCAAACGATCATTAATCTCCTAGTAGGAAAAGTAAACAGACAACATTTTTTTTAATTTACATTACATAAGGATGAGGAATTCATTCATGATATTGACTAAGAATATAAAGATATATACTTACTTTTTAAGTAGAGTTTAATTCATTAATAAATTTCCACCACTAACTCATTTTTTTAAACGATGAGTATTCAAGAAGACTTAGTCACACTGGAAGAGCTAGAATAAACTTCTATAGACTCACATGATCCATTCAGGATAAACTATATATTTACATTGTCTTTAGAGATTAATCAAAAACAAAATGGTTTATACAAGATCTAATGATCCCCCAAATGGATATTCCATAAAGACTAATCTTAATTTCTAAAATTAAACCAATAATACCCCAAAGTTAAATAAGTACCATTTAATAATCAATTGTGCTTAAAATCCTTCAATATAATCCAAACTCAAAACTTATAAGAATGTAGTCTTCCATGATAAATTGTATCTCCAAATGACATCAAATACTCTTAATGTCTGATACATAAAAGTAATTAACCTAATAATTTCCATAAACAACCCAAATCACTATAAATCCATAATAAAAACATAGATAAAAATCCACCATTACTCCTCAAATGAAATCCCATACTATTCTATTTTCCATGGGCATATAGTGTTCACAATAAAGTGAACAACTTCCAAAATAACATCTATCACTTAATCACCAAATCATTTTCCTATACTAAGGGTATTCATTTAATAAGACATAAGAACCCAAATAAACTTATTATTGATCAATATTTAACTAAAAATTATTAGTCATACTATCCAGGGACTTCACGTATTCCAGTGATAGGCGAAAAATCCCATTCGCACTTTGGTTGTGGGTTCGATTCTCACAGATTTGTCCGATGCGACGGGTTGTCACACGGTCTACGTGTTGTCCTTTTTCAAAAAATATATCTTATAATATTACCAAAATGAGATAAATTCCTCAAAATAACATAACATAATTTAACCAAAAATTTTGTATCATACCTTTCATTTTCGTCCCAAATTATAATAACTTATAATTCTCTCAAATCCCAATGATCATATAAAACCAAATGGCTATTTATACCTATATCCACAAGAGAAGAGATAATTTTTCCTCAAATATCATTCTCACATGGCAAACTGCGGGGTTACAAATAAAAGAGAAAATTATTCCAAAGTAAACCCATCAACAAGGAGCACTAATACTATTTAAACATTTCTCCAACCATTCATTTCCACACAGCTTCTTCTTTGACCAATAAAATATCCTATATAATAGGGAATTCACTCGGGTAATGGTTGGGTCCCCTAAATTTACGACAAATGACTGTAAATGGGCTCTTGGGACCATTTTTATCTTCTTCCATAGTACTCTTTATTTTTCTTCAGTAATTCTTCACTTTATGTCCTTCCCGCATTTAAAGAATTTCTTTGTCCCATTGAGACACTTTCCTGGGTGTCTCCTTCCACATTTCCTGCATGATGGAAATTGAGGATTCCTTTCTCTATGGTCTCCACTGCTGGAGCTATTATCATTCATCACCTTTCTCTTCCTTGTTGAGTCTGGGAGTTGGTTAATATATATGTTGTTGATCATATTTTTGGAAAACTGATTTGGCATAAAGACGATATCTTTTACGCCTATAAACATTTCATTTTTTTGATCATTTCCACCACTGTTCCCACCTTGTACATCATTCTCAAAGTCACTATGACTTCCTTGGAATCCAACCATTGACTAAAACCAGAAAGCATTGTTTGAGTAACAGTAGTCATAAAATCATTTAGAGATTAACATGTCACCATATTCTCAATTTGAAACACATTAGGATTAACCAAGGTCATTTACTCTCATCTTATATATATAATACTTCAAATCAGTTTGTAAAGAAAATGTAAATTATCCTAAGAATATCCCCTGGGAGAGTCGTATCCAAGAGTGCAGCAAGACACGTTGTCATGCACCAGTTCTTGTTCGATTCTAGCTCAAAGTGGTGTTTTTAGGTTTTACCCCTAGGTACATCTGTGCCAGAGCCTCCTCTACCTGCTCGTATCTAAACAGGGATGTATTGCTCGGAAAACTCAAAAAATATCTACAATACCAAAATTCTAGGAAGTTCTTCTATACTAATCCTCAATGTTCATCTTAGGTCAATGTGCTCTAATCCGAGTTTATCTAAATATAGCTCCCAAGGTTTGTACTAGACTTTCTCTGATACCAACTGTAACGCCCCGACCCTAGTTACCCAGAGTCGGTGCATTATTACATAACATTGGCATGATCACAAGAAAGATAAAGTCTCGAATAACCTATTAGTTTAGTAGCCTTGGAAACACTAGATACAATCATAAAGTGTTACATTAAATAAAAAAACAATGTTTCGTCATATCCCCTCATACTATCCCTGCAGGTCATTCATAAATTACTTTTTCATAATCCTGGGAAAAATAAAACATTGAAAGGCGTGAGCTCAGATGCTCAGTAAGGATAACATTATAGCAGAAGCTTTCATAGATGAGCATAAACACTTAAGGAAATTTATAATTAAAACAAAAGCCTTTTAAACTTGATCTTCAACATAGTATAGAAAAAATAAAATGAAATAATACCATTTACTTATTCACATGGATATTCTACTAATCGAAAAATCACATGCAATATCAATAACAACTTTCATAACGATGGAATGCATAATTCCAGACTATCATAACCACATAGCCAAGGCCTCGTGCCAAGACTATAAATAAGATTTTTTCCAAGGCCTTGTGCCACGACACTAGTTTGTCTCATGAGACCTACCGATGCATCGAGGAGCTATAGCGGGCTCCACCCATCACTTATTAAGTCCAATGATTTCCTAGTATGAACAGGTTTAAACATATCATAAACATTCGTATTAAAACTAGCATACAAAATATCAATACTTTAACCACAAACCATGAATGGTATTAAAATAGCACATCCACATTCAAACATAACTCATTCGATACAATATGGAAGATTGTATTGTATCATATTAACCACAATCAAGAATAATGAAGGATGTTGACATAGATGAAAATAATCATCAAAACTATTTAAGAGAAATATCCCCCTTCTTCTTGAAATCATTTAAAAGTCACACTATTTGTCAAGAAGCCATTTTAAAAATAGATTTTTGAATCAAAGTGTCCCATACCACTTTTAAAGTTATTAAAATGAGTTTTAATTTTAAAACTTTAATGTACATATAAATAAATCATTAAAACCATTTTTAAATCATGGACATTAATGAGCAAGATTTAGAAGAATAAGACTTTAAAACATTTAAAAATAGCATTTTAGTTAGAGTTTTAACCAAAAAAGAGACACTTGAATACAAATAATTGAGGTAATAAAAACCTTGAAATATCATGAGAATAATGGAATTCATGATATACTATGTCAAAGTACATTATATAAACCATATAAAAGTGATTTTGTGTATAACAACGAAGAAGTCTCAATGGAATGTAAATTGAGATGAAATATCTCATAAAAGCCATATCCTTAGGTTAAGGATAAATCAAAAACATAGTTATGTGTGGAAAATATAAATACACTAAATATGATTGGATATTTAGTGTAAAAAAATCAATGGAAATTCACACATAATCTTGTAAAAACAACACCAATGAATTGGATGTTTAACTCAACAAATGGAGAATGAGTTAAAATTACTCTTATCAAATTAATATCGATGACTTTAGAAATTATAAATGGAGTGATTATGTGTATCGAAAGTATATACGTAGAAAGGGGAGTGGAAATTATGACATAATCAAATGAATATTGATTCCACACATAATCTTGGAGTAAAATAATCAATGAAGTATGCGTAAAGCCGAATAAATGGAAATGAAAATTTCAAATTCCCTTATCGATTTGGTAACATATGAAACATACACCCATGAAATAATTATCATACAATGATGATATAAATACCCATAAATTAATGTATAATACACAATGAATGCAATTATGGGTAGCACACATACACCACATGCAATAAATAAGTGGTGAACAATGGAATTCTCACGAAATTAAAAGTGAGATAAGAAACCCCTTACCACGTTGTAATCAACTGAGTCGTGTGACCAAAAGTTAATAACTACCAAAATATTTACAGAATAACATGAATGTAAAGATAATAATGATAATATATATCAAATGGAAGTACACAATACACCACTTTCAATAATTTAGTGGCGAATAATGGAAATCTCACGGAATAAAAAGTGAGATAAGAAAATCCCTTACCATGTTGTAATCAACTGAGTCGTTTGAACAAAAGTTAATAAACACCAAATTATTTACATAATTACATGAATATAAATATAATCATGATAATATATATCAAATGGCAGTACACAATACACCACTTTCAATAATTTAGTGGCGAACAATGGAAATCTCACGGAATTGAAAGTGAGATAAGCAAATCCCTTACTTTGTACTTTTTCCTTGGTCGATGGAAGGTTAAACTCCTGTATAATGGTGAAATAATTGTTATTTAATTATAAAATTATCATATGCATTAATATGATATCATATATGATCTTTAAACATTGACTTGTTAATAATATCTTAGAATTTTCGTCATTTCGGGTGTTAACGGGTTCATTTTACATTATATTCTTTGTTATGTGAGCCATATTTGTTATTAATGGGATGTATATTATTCATATCCAGAATTATATCAAGTCATTAAACATTATTTTGAATCATCAAATGATAATTATACTTGAATGGATACGATAGAGAATGAATCTCATCGCGTTCGTGGAGATGGTAGTCTGTACGTACGCATGAGCGACAATATCATTCATTTGAAATTAAAATAATATATAATTGGATGGTATATCATATATACAGAATAATTATCATGTTATATTTATTATTTTCATTAATTACACATCATTATTATAACCATCCAAATAATAATTTATTGAATAACAATTACACCACGACGTGGAGACGGTAAGCCGTACGTACGCACGTATAGTGACATGTTATTCAAATGGTGGATAGAATACTGAATATTGTTATACCATATTGATAATAACATCACATCATATATATGATACTAGAGTTATTATTTTATAATGGTAATAACAAAGAAAGAAGAAGTGGAAGAAGAAAGGAACTTGAAAAGGGGTGGTGAAAACATTACATCTTCTTCGGTTTCTTCCTTTTGATTTGATAAAAAGGGCTCTTTAAGATGGCTTTCCGATCAAACCAAGGCATCTAGGTTGTATTGAGGGAAGTTTAGAGAGTATTTGGGAAGTGGTTGGCCGAACCAAAAGGCTTGGAAGGTGTGAAGATACGAGAAGGAGGATTTCCCTTTTATAAGAGGGGTGAGGGGCACCTTTGGAAAATCTAGAAAAATTAATTTATAATAAATTATTAATCGTTTTCCAATGGCTCAAAAGTTTATTATTTAAAGTTTAAGGTGGGGATAGGTCGAAATCCATTCAACCAATAGAATTTAGACAGGTTTGGGTCATTATATTAACCTTATCTTTTAGTTTTAACTCTTAGTTAATTAGTTTGACATTTACCATGTCACTTTGTATTTTTATATTATATAGTTAATAAGCATACCATATACATCCAAGAGACCCCCATGTGTTCCATTAATGATAAAAAATTCATGATATAACTCTCTTGGCAGAACCTTATATTTTTAATAATTTAATATCAATTAATAATATAATATTTGTTTTAAAAACTCTTTTATGTCAATTTTGACACTATTCAATAGTTGATTTTTGTGAAACTCATAACAGAATGATTACTACTAAAAAAGTTAATTAATTAAATCCTAATATGTAATTTTAACCTATAAAATTATTTTAATTTAATAAAAGTCTCAAATTATATTTATTTGGGTATTTATAATATCAATTATTCTAATTTTTCACTATTATGGGAATTATTGCATCACTATTGTGTCATAAAACAATTAAATTATATAATGTCTAAAAATTATAAATAAACTATAATTATGTAGGAAATCGTTCTAGATTTGTAATGAATATTTATAGTCTAAAATCCAACACATATAACCCCATGTAACAATTGTTTGTCTAAAAGATATATGCTTGTGTCATTTTTGTATTCATTTTAACTTAATTAAAATAAATTGTCCCTATCACTTACAAGTGGATCCATGGGGTGCCAAAATCGACCCAAATATGCCCATGGTCGACCATGTATCAACAAATAGGGTTAAGACACGTTATAGGGTAATTTAGTATTATTCTAATATTATTTGTTTAACCTCTGTTTACCGGATTTTGCATTTAACCATGGTAAATAAAATATTTACCGAAATAATTATCCAAAATGTCTAAAAATAAAAGTTACCTATATACACAATTTGAACATCCTGATTACAAATATGGAATCCATTTTTCCAAATTCAAAACATAGAAGTGGCATAAATTAATTTAAAATTAATTCCCGCGTTTAAAACAAAAAGCGTGTTTTTAAGAGATAATAACTATCAAAAGATTGACAGTTGTTTATGTCTGGTTTAAATGTGAAATTATGTTCAATGACCCACATTGTATTAAGTGGTAAAAATATATTTTAAATATAATTTAAAACCATCCAAATTCCTAATTTATCACTATTATTTATATCGATTAAAAAAGTAGTTTTTAATTAAAATTTAGTAATTTTTTTTACTATTCTTCAAAATATAAAAGTTATCCGAAAAGTACCAAAATTTTACCCTAGGATAATTTTGTTGTTCCGAATCCAAAAATAAAGTCTATTTTACCAAATTAAAAACATAAAAGTTTCATTTATTAATTTAATATTGATTCCTGCTTTCGAAACCAAAAGAAGTATTTTTAAGAATTAATAACTATCAAAAGATTGACACTTGTTTATGTCAAATTTCAAGGTGAAATTACTTAAAATGACCATCATTGGATTAAATAGTAAAAATATAATCTATTTATACTTCCAAACCATTAAAATGTATAATTTAACAATATAAATTATTTTGATTAAAAAAGTTGTTTTCAGTTAAAATTTAGTAATTTTTCACTATTCACCCAAATATGAAAGTTATCAGAAAGACACCAAAACATTATTGATACTAAATTATTATGTCCCTATTCTAAATATGAATTTATTTTTGTCAAATTGAATATATAAAAGTTTGAAATATTGGTTTTAAAAAGGCTTCGCCATTAGAAGTGGTAAAATTTAATTTATTGAAAAATACTTCTTTTATCTGAAAAAATGAATTTGTTCATAAATCATGTATTAGAGACTCATAATATGGATTAAAATTATAAGGAGAATATAATATTTAAAATTTAGTTAATACTATTCATAACTTCTTTTGAATGGCTAGTTTGGTATGTCATGGTGTACATGAACTCAGTGTTGCATACAACACACGCTATTGTATTATTCAAAGAGAAGTGTATCGTGGAAGATTGGGGTGTCACATCAACAGACACCACTGATCTCCATTTCCATTGATACATTAAATAGTAAGTATAACCTTTTCATTTTCACTCAATCCATGTCATGTTAATATATTTTCCAAATACATAATTTTTTAGTCATATTCCATTGGATAATTAGTCCTATTAAATGATGGGGCCTCTATTGTATAAAACACTAAAACATATAAGAATATCACATTGAAAATGGAATCCCCATCTATGAAAGTAAGTGTTTTTAAACTTAGTTAACATTCCTAAATACATCCATAACATTCTCTATTATAATATAGGTCATATAATATTTATTATAAGTGAACCCTCTATATTTTCTATGAGTATAGATACACTTATTCCTTCTCAGTACCATTTCTAAATTATGTCATACACTAGATAAGATCATAATATTATAATAAATTATGTTTATTCAAATTTGATTGATGTAAATATCATAAATTAAAAAAATTAAACAAAAATAATTAATATTAATAAAAATGGATTAATTGGGTAGTTCTTTTATACATATCCTAAAATTATATCATAGGGGTATGTTATTTAAAATATGATTACCGAATTATTGTTCCCAAGGTTTCCACTAAACCTCACATTGATACCAATTATAGAACCATAAACCTAAAAGAATGTAAGGAATACGTTAAATTATTACATTATTATACAGAAAATATTTAAATCCAAAATGCCTAAAAATATCTAATTATTGTAAAAATACATTACTTACAAGTTACCCATATTCCATTGATAAAATAAATTAAATAATAAGAAACATATGATTTCAGAATCCTTGAACATCATTCAAAAACAAATCTTCATATCATGGTAAACAGAAATAAAATAAGAATGACCTCAAATATGTTGTAAGGTTAAAGAAAATTAGAGGAAATAGGGATTACTTGGTAATAATAAACATGGTATGGTAAATAATAGAAACAGATTACATTTAAATAACTAGATAAGGCATTATAAATATAGAAAGCTAAACAATTGAACGCACATTCTATTTATATCAATGAGTTGAGACTTAAATGCATTCATATATTTGGTCATAGTTAAAATATAATGGATAAATATTAATAATAATTGAATTATAAATGATGAAAATGATAAAGTATAGGATATCATGAATGAGGAAAATGAGCACCTTTACCATCAAGACCTATCGTAAGAGGGTGTAAAACAATTGGTACAAACCTGAATAATTTACGTAACTAATTTGACTCATGAGAACCTATAAAAGTATTTAGGTGATACAAAAAGTCTCGGACCCACCGTCACTTACAGTCTAAATATTTCCTCATATATATAGCAATCAATTTAATTAATAAAATATATGTCATATCAAATATCTATATTGAGTTAATAATATAGGTTTATCAATATTTCCCCATATAATCAAATAATTGTCAATTTAAATAGTGTATGAAAAAAAATAATACATTGTTTTAGAAATAATAATATTCATTACCCCCAAATATTGTTATTTATGGGGGATTAAGTGTCCAATTAATAATGGTTACAACCAAGTGATTGTTTTAGGATAATGTTTACAATCACAAATGAAATTGAGATTGAAAATATAACTTTTACCACATTGTAATTTTCAATTCAGACACATTTGGTGATATTATTCAAATTGAAACATAAAATACCATGAATTATGAGTTTATAATGATATTATTTGCAATAGGTATGTATATAAAACATGATAAATTAAATTGGTTATTAATAACTAATAAGTCTCAATTAAATGTATATTGAGACAAAACAACATTCTACTTAAGTAACATTTCAATTAAGGGTCCCATGAAAGAGAAAAATAAATTTAAACATATAATACCCTCAAATTATGGAAATTAAGGGTAGAAAATTTCATATGGATGTATATTAACCAAACCAAAAAATGGTTGTGAATATGGAATAAGTCTCACATATATAAAATCGAGATAAAAAATCCCCTTAACTTACATTTATTATCATTGAATATCATTTAAACTCCCACATAATGGATTTATGCATGTAATTAATTAATTAAAATTCCATAATTATATTTATCATATAATATATAATCTTTTATGAATATCTTATTACCTCTTTTTGTTAGTAATTATATATTTTCACTATTTTGGGTGTTAATTGCCTTGTTTTTTCAAGTATGATTTGTCATGTTATTTTTCCCATATATATCATTATTTAATGATATAAAAAATTTAATCCTTGATGTAAATAACATTAATTTTTATTATATATTTATTTAATGTGATCCATAAAATTTGGAGATAGGAAACAAAATTCATCACTCATAGAAACAGAAGGTCGTAAGTACGCATAAACATTGTTTGCTTTTTTTAATATTAATAGAAATAAAACATAACTGGTATATATTTATTTTATAATTAATCTATCATACTACATTCATATACATAACACAAATATATTAAAATAGTCCTTACTACATTCCATGTTATGTGTGAAAAAATCACATCACATTCAAGAGGTGGTCACCCACACGTCCACAAACAATGTCACCACTTTCCATGAAAATGGAATGAGGGATGTAATGTGTTATATAATAATTAAATAATAATAAATAAATTATAAATATCATATATATAATGTATATAAAAATCCATCATTATTCCCAACCTTGATATTTGGAAATAGAAGGAAGGATTTCTTCGTTTCATGAGCCACTAGTCTGTTGTACACAAGAATGATTATTGTGTATCACAATTTATGGTAGCGTGTGATCATTTAAATATATATATTATAATAATATGATCTTTTTATAATAAAAAATTAAATTATAGGGTAAATAAATAAAACAAAAGTTCCCAATTATGAACATTCCCTATTTTTCAGGTAACTCTTTTTGGTTGATAATAAAATACATCCTTTATAAGATTTATGACCAAATTGAGGCATATATTATGAGATGATAGATCTTGGTGGGTTTTTTATGCTTTGGACTAGAAAAATAGCTTGATTGATTTTACGAAGTAAGGGAATGAGTGCCCTTCTATAGTGGGGGAGGGGCAACATTCATGTTAAAATAAAATAGTAATCACTATGGGAGGTCTCAATTATATAATTTAGCTCCAATAATCAGTAAAATTATATAAAATATAATATATGGTGAAAATATGGCAATAAAATTGCGTTTCTACAGGGTTTTAGGACATTTTTCCACATGATATTAATGTTAAATCATATAGTAGACTCATTTTCACCTCAATCGCTAAAGTAGTGTTCATTTCATTCGGTAATATTTTTCTCAAAAAAATAAAATTTTCATTATGAGATGTTATAATATATTCTTATTCAAAATATGGAATCATTTTTTTCAAAATTAAAATCATAGAAATTATACAAATAAATTCAAAAAAAAAATCTATAGACGATATGGGAAAGCTGGTTTTGAATGTATTAATGTTCAAATAGTCATTATGCTTTTATATCTAACTTTTAATTAAAATTGATTTCAATGACCGAAATTTTATTAGTAGATTTAAATTTTATATAATAATAGTTAAAAAACTATTAAAATTATAACAAATATAATATATAATTCAAATTAATGTTATTTTTTTATTTAAAATTCAATATTTTTAACTATTGATTAAAAATTAAATCGTCATAGAAAAATACAAAAAGATATCTGTAATATATTTTTGACATTAATTTTTCAAAATTAAAGTTTATTTTTATATATATAAATTATTAAACTAAAAATATTACGTTTTGAAATTGGTGCCCCACTAAAATTTGGAAAAAATGCCTTTAAAAAATATATCTTTGTATGCATATAATTTCGTTTGTTCTTATCTAATTACTATTAAATATATTAGATGAATGTAAAGATACTTTATTTAATATATGATATATAAGTTTATTTTTCATCAACAATTTTAATAATTAATTTCATTTATTAAGACAAAATACATTTTGTGCTTAAATATAGTTTTTTATAAAATCATTTCATTTATATTTAGTCTTAATATTCATCAAAAATTATCTTCACATAAAAAATTATATAAACATATTTAACAAATATTATCAAAATTTATTTAATCCAATTCATATTTTTTTTAAAATGGATACATAATAACTATCAGATTAAATTATAGTAGTAAAAGTATGTTGTAGTTTGGTAAAACACAATATTATGTGTAAGTAAATAATTAGAATGAGGTTATTAAAGTATGTAACAATATCAAACACAGTTTTTCATTTAATAAAATCTAATTTCACTATTTTCTACTTTGAAATCGTAACATGGTATTACTTATAATAAAATCTAAAAACAATGTTATATCTTTTATAATAGGGAAAATATTATAAATTCACGGGGTGTTATATAAACTGAATACTGAAAAATATATTCTATTTTTAGGATCAGGAGTAATTTTTCTTTAAATATAAATATTTATTTATTTCCTTTAGTAATAGTATCCATAGAATGCATTTATCACCCCTGTGAGGGTAACTCTGGTAAATTAAGGTAAAAATAATGTGATAATGAATAAAAATAACTATATAAATCTTAATTGTTGTTTCTATAACTCATTTTCGATATCCATATCTCGCATTAAAACTTATTTATGTTTTTCATAATATTTCTTGGAAAATAGAATATATATTTTTGTATATAAATAGAATGACAAAAATGTCACTCTCATGATTTAAATATGTATAATAATATGTGATAATGATAAAATTATATTGTATTCATATATATAAGTTCATTTTAAAGGGAAAGTAATTTTTTATCATTGTGATTTATTTTCAATTATTAGTGATGAAATAATTACATTAAAGTATTATTCAATAATGATATAATATTTATTTATTTGGTACAAAAAAATAATTGATTGTAAAACTATTAAATATAAAATAATTTGAATGAATTTTTATATTACAAAAAAAGTAGATAAAATATATTAGAGGTGTTTGAATGGATTATATTTCAGTTTCTTTATTTTTACAATACATTCAATTTTAAGTTAATTCAATAGTTAAAAATGACATTAGTGATATTTCTATTATAATTGTTGTTTTATTAAATGAAATAAAATTTAAAAAATCTTAATATGAGACAAATAAATGGGATATAGTTTAAAAAAACTAATAAATGGTATATTTATGGGTGAATTTTCATTTTATAATGACATTTTGATATTTTATATTGTCCAAAACATTAATAACATATTAATCATAAAAAGGGTCAGTGAGGTGTTTAAATAAATAGATAAGGGTTAAAACATTAACTAATCATGATTAGATTTTTTAAATTATGGTATTTTGATACACCGTTATCGTATATTCTATTTTTTAATTATTGAATGAATTTTTTTCCAAGGAATTAATATATATTAATAAAATACATTAATGGATTCCATGATTATCCCTTCCCGCACTTATCAAAGGGATTTTATGTTTTATATCCTTCATGCATCAATAGACATTAGAATCTATCAATGACTAGAAAAATATATTATTTATATCACTCCCCAAGTCCTATAGGTCATTTTTTAAAAATAATACCTTTTTATGAAGGATTTGGGTAGAAATATATTGATGTTGAGGGAAGAAAATATATAGTTTGTAATCATGAATTTTAAACTTATTTATTATTCTACCTCCATCAAATATACATCAATAAATCTAAAATAATAGCATAAATTGAATTAATATAATTATATGGTATTATATTAATTTAGTATTCTATATCCATCACTTCTTTTATCATATGGGGGACGAAAGTATCATTCTGACATTCATGTGGACTACAATGTGAAAGTGGTGATTTGTTTCATTTTATGGTCAGCACCTCTAATGGAAAGGTATAATTATGGATATAATTTTTTTGTATAATATTCATAATAAAATTATAAATCTAGTAGAGATAATTCTTCAAAGTATTTCATACATCACCATCCATTAAGAAATCATAATTTCATTCATGGTTACCTATGGAATACCACCTATTAGAAGTAATGTGATTTGTTTTTCATAGCCTCTTCACATGACATATGATCTAACTATCATCAATACACATAAAATTAACTTATATAAATTAGTAATTTAATATAAAATAATAATAAATAATATAAAATGAGTTATAAAATTGAAAAAGGATCATATGAATGTAAATACTTGAATTAGTTTTTTTTGTTTAGGAAGATAGAGAACATATATAATTAGTAAGAAATGAGGTAAGAGACACATTATATTATAAACTCATGTTAATTAATTTAGTTATTTGTATGAAAATTTATTATCATCCATTTATATAATCATAAAGAATATGTCATCATATTATATATATGAACATAAAATAATTATAATGAAAATTTTATTTCAATTTTTTAAAATCCTTAAATTGATTTAAAAATGAATACATTAATATATTTTATATTGAAAATTTTGAAATCTCATAAATAATTTAAGATAAATTTTTTATTTTAATATATTTTTTGTCATCCATTTTCTACCCCATTGTAATTTCAATATGAATTTCTCTATACATTAAATGATTTCATGTTTTTTCAAGGAAACCACCCCTTTTATTTATCTAGGTAATATTGTATAAAAAATATATTATTAAAAATGAAATGATATTTTAATATCTTATAATGATTTATATAATTGTTGAGAATATTTTTTCATGTATTTTATGAGTAAAAAAATAAAAATATGTTTTTTTCAGGATATGGTAATTGAGAATTATATATGTTAACAAGTGATCTACTGAAAACATATAGGATGGGTTTTCCCAATTATAGTTGTCTAAACAATTTGGTATTATTCATTTTCATTAGATTCAAATAGAAGATAGTTAACTATGGAGGCTTCTCCAATAGATTTACATAGATAGATTTACTTTTGTAATAAATTCTAAATAGGTTATTGAAATATGTTTCATATTTCCATATATGAAATTCTTTTTTTAATATATGATTTAAGGAATTTCATTGGAAAAATTACATTTTGTTTTACATGGATATGGTTTATTTCATGTGCTTGAAAAATATTATGAAATTTTAATCTTCTTATGATTTTTCATGTTTTTACTAAAAATATGGAGTTTATTACATTACCTCCCTTAATGAGATTATTTTTCAAATATAATTTTTGAAAATGGGTTTCAATGGGATTATAATGTTTTTCGAATAGATAATAAGTGATGTTCGTGTTAATAATGATTTTTCATGATTATGAACTGTTCTTCATTGAAATGTTTTATATTATAAAAAAATGGATACTTAGTAGAAGTTTTTTACTTAAAGTATATGTTTTTATATGTATGATTGGTATGAAAGTTGTCTAAAAATATGAATCATAATTATCTTCACAAATTTAAGAAAAACTTGAATATTTTAGGATTGTTTAATGTTTATGGATGTGTTTTCAGAATTTTAACTAGAGAAAAGGTATATATAACATCGATGTTTATGATAATGTAAACATAATACCATTGAATTATTCAATTTATGGTTTATTTAAAATTATATAGACATTTAAAAGTATGATTTTGCTACATATAATCTTATAAAATAATGAAAGGTTTTTACAAAGTAAATAAGGAATCTATGGTGGAAGACGTCAAGACTAAAATATCATTCCGGAAAAATATAATGAAATGATTAAAAAATAATAGATAAATTTTTTAATGTAATTTAATAGTTGACACATGATATAAATAATTTTTTTCATGTTATATAGAATACATATGTACCACGTAAGAATATACTGATATTAGAGCATTTAATGATATTACACCGTCAAGATCTTAGTGTATCTTTATATCTAATGGTCTCTTAGAGATCGATAAATTATTTAGAATGTATATTTTATGTCATGGGATGTTTTGGTAATAGAAAATAAATATTTTAATTTATAGATTTAACGGTAAAGTAGTTTGATCATGGTATGTAGTTAAAAATACCAATAAGAGTGAGAGACATGATAATGTTTCCATTAAATTTTAAACCATTAAAAATATTTTTCATTTTTTTTTCAGTAATATGTTTTAAATAGAATGAAGAAAATTTAATGGTATGGAAGAAAAAACATGAATATCTAGTAGACATGTATGCTGAAAATTTTACAATATTGGAAAGGTATGAACTAAGATTTATTTAGGTCATTGATATTAATATTTAAATATTATACTTGGGATTGAATCCAAATGAATGAAGATATTTTTCCTCATAATAATTTAAATGTTTTGATAATGATTCTCATTGTTATAAGAATGTTTAGATGTATTTTCCTGAGACATATGTGCCTCGTGATGGTAGATGTAATAAGGGTTCAATTTTTCATGTGAGGGTGAATCAGTTAGGTAAGAAATCATTTTCTAAGCACGCATCATGATCAGAGTTGTGTAATATACGTTTGAAGAATGGTTTGGATGTATCTTGAATGTATTTATAATGTGGTTAGTTTGGTCACATGACTTAAAAAAGTAAATAAATGACTTCCAAATAATCCAGGATTTGAATAATATATATCCACTCAATGGTGAAATATTTTAATTATAATGAGTTTGATAGTTTTGACACCACATGAATTAAGATAATTAATCATGGTGGAAGTCATAATTATAAAAATCAATAAGTTTTGGGCGAAATCATTTTCTAGTACTATGGTTGATATTTGGCAGTATAATCAAGTGGTGATAGATATCTTATTTATTTATTTAAATTAATTCAATTCAATCTTTGACTCTATATCTTTTTATTCATTAATGTATAATAAATTTAATATTAAAAGGTGAATATTATCAGATAAAATTAATTTTAAAAATTCGGTGACAAATCTAAGAGGAAATATGAAATTACCATTGATTTATGAGATTATTCCCATTGTTATAAGTGAGATGATCATTCCTATAACATTTTTTAATATCCCAAAGAAGATTTTTATATAATTTTTGGTAATAATTTACCATCACATTATTATGATAATATTTAGTTTGGATCCCCGAAATTATGATTCAATTATTTCATTACAGGGATAACAAATCAGTAATCTGTTAAAATGATCAGTGATTAAAGTGAATGTTACCTACATAATTATAGAGAACCTAACATTTCATACATACATATAAATTATTAATTTAATAATTTTTATTACATAACATAATTAATCCTTATAGAAACATATTTGTTGAGTGAAATATAAAATATACACACCATGATATATAGATCATAAAAAAATATATTTTATCCCACTATAATATTCATATCTACCATCCTTCTTAGATATATCCTACTTTTTAAATTTCATCAAAAAGTAGGGAAATTAAATGTAACACCCCATGTTTTTAGGGTATGTATCTTTTAAATTTATGATCCTTGAAATATTATGATTCACATGACAGTGATATTAAAACATAATATACCTTTAAAAATTTGACCATTATAACATAGTCGTTAAATTTGAGGGAATGAATATTGTTGACCAAATTATGAAATATAAATATTATATTCAATAAAATATTTTTAAATTCATCCAAACTATTTTAATAAGGATAAGATAAGAATAAATCCAATTTAACGCATGACAACTTGTATTTTTCTAAATGTAGTTTTAATACCTTTTAATGGCTCACTTGTTTTAAAACTAATTTTTTATACATTCATAAAGAATATTAAAAATTAAACCTCATTTGTAAAAGTGTAATGTAAAATATATCTTGGGGGTGATGTTTTGGAAATTTCTTGAAAATATTTATTTTCTAGGGAGTAGAGAAAATTACATATTCTAAAAAACAATCAAATTTATTATATGAAATGTCTATTTATGATTTTAATTTTAATTCAATGTAAAATATAATACTGTAGTTATAAATAACATAATTTATTACTCAATTTTTCATTACATTGTTAAAATTGAATTTTTGGGATTAACAAGGGATTTTAAAAATAAATTGTAGTAACTTTGTAAAAGAAATTGTTACCACTTTTATGGGTAAATAGGGTAATTTAGAGTAAAAATAATATTATAAGGATTAAAAATTACCCAAAAAAATTAAAATTATATTTTATGATTTATATTCAAACCTTAACTAATAACGTTTGAATTTTTATATTTAATGGACACATTTCCAGGATAATAACATCATTATATTTATATTACATAGAATCACAAAATGAAACATTCTTTGACTAAAAAATTAATTTTGTGTCCACATAGGGAAAAAGGTATGTTTTGAAAGACTATAGTTCCCATTTTTAATTTAATAAACTTATTGTTGTGAAATAAATTTATTTGGGATTTTTTGGGACCATTTGGATGTGGTTATGATATTTATAATATTTTATTTAAAGAAAAGACATAGATTTCACATTTGTATATTAATAATTTTTATTCTCAATATGGAGTAATTAAAAAGATATATTGAAATATAGATATTATTTTTTAATACAAAATATTTATCTATATTAGAGTATTTTATTTTTAATTTTGAGGGATGAAAAAATTTCCTTAAATATTTATACAATGATTACACTATAATTATTTTAATAATGAAATAATAAGAAAATGATATTAATAATACTAAAATAAACATAATTTCAATTAATTAAAGTTATATGTGAATTTTTGGTAAGATAATGACATATTACTCATGTATTAAATATTTTCTTTTGTTTTTTCTTGTTGTTTTTTTCATTAAGGATAATGTAATGAATAGTGTCAAAATTTAAACTAATAATATTTTATCAAAATATTATATTATTAAAATATTTAAAATCATAATAAATATTTAAAATTATTTTTCCAAAAATGTAATAAATTATTTATCTATGATCTAATTTACATTTTACAAGTAAAAAATTACCACCATTAAGTATGAAATAAATTATTACCATAATTAAAATTAATATATGTCGAGTAAATTCCATAAAATTGATAAGGATTAAAGTTAAACCAAAACAATTCAAGATTTTATTGGTTGATGTTTTTACTAACTCATCTAGTCTTATATTATAATATATGGTCATTCTATTGTATATTTATGTAAATTAAATTTATTATAATTTAATTTTTTTAGTACTACTAAGGGTTCCCCTAACCTCATTTTAAGAAGGGGACACCTTATGTCAATTCATTTCAACACCTTGAGCATTGTAACTAGACAAAAATATATCAATTTATCAAAATAATTTCCTCATACAATTTATTGATGTCCCATTACTCCAAATAGAACACTTTATATCCCTTTACAAGATATCTAATGGAAGAATGTGGTAGAAGAGGTAAACATTTTTGCCAACTTATTTATATTAATTTAATCATTTTCATCAACATAATGTATTACATAAATTATAAAATAATGTATCTAAAATAATATTTATATTTATATTTTAATATGTTTATGAAATTACCAGATGATTCCTTTTTTTCATCTAATAAAATTTGAAAGCATTGCATGTGTGTATGTTCGGCATACCATCTCCACATAGCTGTGTAATTAATTTTCTATCATGAACATTAAAAAATGGTTATAAAATTTATTTAATTATTATATATTGTATTTATGATTGTAATTTTATTTTTTAAATATTTTTTCAATACCATATGATAGATAACCAGGACTATTACGACAAAACATGCATGAAAAACAATATAATTAACACCCGAAATAGTAAAATGAATAAATATTTTTCATAACCAAGTGGTATAAAATTATAAGATCCTAATATATGATATTATAATAATTAATATAAATCTATTATTAGTTAATTATTTGTTTAAAAATCATACATAAGGTTGATACATATATGGTGGAAATCAGACCTTATGTAATAGAATGTGAAACACAATTTATAGTATTTGAGTTCAACATATAATCCATTGATTATATAATGATATTAGTATGTTTAAATTTTTTTTTATCTTTATATATATATTTTATTTTATTATGTTTATTTAAAATGGATATAAATAATCGATTCATTTGTTTAATGATCACATTTTCGTTTCAAAATAATATATGAAACATCTTTTTTCAATTATAAATGAGATGTTGTTTAAAACATATACAACATGATAAAATGTTTCCCTTTTTATAACACCCTAATTCCTTTATGAAACCTTTATATGTTTACAATTTTATTTTCAATGAATTGTGTATCTTTGATAAATGGTGCATCCTTTTAAAATAAATGATTTCAAAGAGAAGTGGTATTTCCTTAAATAATTTGAAAGGTTTTATTAGAGTGTTTTAATTAATTTAAACACACATTATTATATCTTATTATAAAATGATTCTAATCTCCTATGATACCATATACCATATTATATTGAGATTCATATGATCATTTTGACTATGGATATACTATTTTTATACTATTCATCATATTGCACTGGATGCTTTTATGATTATGTTAATTGTTTAGGGAATGACATTAACATGACATATTAAAGTTTAAATATGAATTTATATATTTGTTATGTTACATCCCTTTCATATAAAGAATGCATTGGTCTTATTATGTGATAGGTGGAGCCTTCTATTGCCCTCGATGCATCAGTAGGTCTACTGTGACCAAATAGACCAGTTTTTCGCCTAGTCTTTAACCATTTATGTAGGCTTCTGGGATGAGGCCTTGATGATATGTTTATGTTGTCCCTAATTACGAATTCCCTCATTATGATATTAGTTACATATATTCCATGTGATTATTCTATAAATAGAATGTACATGGTTAAATTTCATTCATATATGATTATTAATATGTAATTATTTGATTAGATTTTATTCCTTCAATATTATTATTATGTTATTGAATGCCAAGTGATTATGTTATTTACCATTAATTAAACATTTATTCTTACTTATTATGGGTTCTAATGTGTTTATACCCATACTGAGCATTCTAGCTCACCACATTCTTATGTTTTTTTCCCAAGGACGTTAATTAGTTTTTATGACTGATATACAATGTCAAGCATGTAGAATATGGGTGTTTCCAATAAATTCAATAGGTTTTATTATATTTGATGTTCTATATTATGATTTATGTATTTAAATAGTTTTTTAAAACAACCAATCTATTCATTCCCTTGGTATGTGGTCAATTGTACATTGTGTTAATGTAATAAAGTAACCACCAACTCTAGACAACTTGGGTTGGGGTCATTATATTTGGTGATAGATAAATATAATTAAAAACAATGGAAAAATATTTATGAAAAAATAGATTATAGAATGAAAACATGTGATTGAATTTGGAAATAATTCCAAATAAACCAATACAATTATATATAGACTAGTTATATGTAAATTTTCTATTTGGGTTATGTGATTCACTAGTTTTGATATTGTAAATAATTTTTCATAATGTTATGATAAAATATATTGTATTCAATATTTTTAGAAATTCAATCCAGTTCAAGGAATGGAAATTGTATCATCGAATGTAGGGATTTTTATTCATGGCAGGATAATGGAGCTAATGTTAGAGCTACAGCTGGACCTGAAAAAATTATATCTATATTGGGATATGTGACTAAGGTTATTATATGTAACCATTCGCGTATGTACCTTCCGCTGATACACAACATGGTGAAATATTCTTAAAAAGTTATTTGTTTCATAAACCTATATATTTCAATGGGGCTAAAAATCTAATTGTTTTTGAGAAACGGATAATTTTCCTTAAAAAATATATTTCTGTATTTTGGAATTATAGAAAGGGAGAACATTTTAATGGATGTTTATCACCTATCTAGATATATTTCTCTATACTTATAATTGATTCCAAACACCAGGGATGATTATGAAATATAATTCATTGAATTGAAGGATTGTAAATAAATATTCATGAAAAAATATTTAAGACATGATTAGTGACAAAAAATGGATAAAAAATACTTGAGTATGACACAATATGAGGATGATAAAGCTGCTAAATATGAATCCAACATTATAACATTCTCCATGAATTCTAAAAAAAACTATATATAACCGAAATAGTAATATTGACAGTTTCCTCGATGAGATTAATCTAATTATTCAAATTGCACTAGTTTTCCAAAATTTCTCATCGTATAAGAATATATTATCATATTCTATTAATATGGAAGAAACAATTCACCAGGTATTATGACTTCAAATGAAATAATGAGAAGAAGAGGATGTTAGATAAAAATGTTAATAAAGGGAAAAATTGAAAGAATGATTTTACCTCATGTGATAAGTGTGGAAGAAACACCATGATGTTTTATTAAAGGCAATGTGAGTTTGTAATAATTTAGATAGAAAGGGAAGTAGGATCATGATTTTAATTTAACTAAAGGATTTTTAATTATTTAAATCTAAAGATATGGGGATGTATTCAAATGAGTGTACTCTGTTCCAAGAGAATATTGAGTAGATGATGAAATGGTATCAAAGTCATGATTATGTTGTTACTATATTAGAAGTGGATAAATTAATGTATTTCTATTTTTTGGATTGATGAATTATGTTATGATATTCTAGTCATATGATTCATGTGATATATAAGTATTGTTTTGTGGTACTTCTTATTTATTTATTTGGGACCTTATATATTTTCACTCATTTGGTATGTTGTACTATGTGCAACATTATGTTTGGAGAATATAATGTTATGTTTATTTTAGAAATTAATTGACCATACATCTAAATGTTTGGTCATGGAATATGGACTAACATGATTTGGATTAGCCTTATGATTAACTACTTGTTGAATAGATTATATTAATCATTAGAAATTATTATTTGTTGAAAACATGTGCTTAATTCGTTTTTTTGGTGAAAATTTAAGGGCTGCTGGAATGAGTTAAAGACCATATAATTAATTAAAAGTTATATAGGTATACAAATTTGATATTTAATATCCAAATATTGGTGTATGAAAGAAGTGGAAATATATAAAAACACATCCAAAATATGTTATTATTCTTTTGACATGGAATGAAATCAAGTATGTTTATTTTACTAAGTGCCTATCTGTATAGTAAAATGATACTTGACCATTAAGAAAATGATTTTGTAATGAGAACAATATATATTTCCTTTTCTTTCTGAGAAATCAAATCAATTTTAATCAATCACATATTTTAGGCCATAATATTTTTAACTTTCTGATGATCATGTTTTTTATCACTCTCTATTAGGACTTCATGGTTAAATTTTTCTTTCGTGTCTTTATTTTTACTTCAAAATAATTTTATCCTATTAAAATATCAAATTTTGGGGTGACATTCAAATATTCCATTCCCTCCTTTTAAGAGGATGTTTTATTGAGCCTTTTTATGATATGGGATTTTCTATAAGGGTATTTTATATTAAAAACTATAGGATTACCCATAAGAAGGTTAAATTGAGAGGATAAAATTTATTGACATAGGGGAGAAATTAACACTCATATATTTTATGTTATGTGTTATTTAAATTGAAAATATTTTATAGCTTTTGATGCAGTCATCACAGAGTATAAAACCAGGATATATTATTTAAAATGTGACTGTTGCAACATAAATGTTACATTTGAGGTAGTGAATAGTATTAACCACATTATGAAATAAATATATTATATACAACAAAATATTTTTACATTAATAATTTATTTTGGAATCAGATAAGAATAAATTATAATTTTAATCATGAAAGTATATGTATTTTTGAAAGTTAGTTTTAACACTTTCTAATGGAACTATTTTTAAAAAATAAGATTTAAAACATTGATAAATTTTTTTAAATGAAATAAAATACATTTTCATAATTGTAATATAAAAATTATCATAGGGTGAAATTTTATTATTATTCTAAAAATATTTATTTTTCCAGTTAATAGTTAAAAATACTAATTTTTATAAAGAATTAAATTTCATTATATTAAAATTATATTTTTTATATTTATTTTATATCAATGTAACATAAAAAATAATTAGTTATAAATTATAAAAAAAAATTCTCTATGATACCATATTTTGGTGGAAGTACATTTTGGGCATAATAACTTATTATAAAAAACCATTTTTTGTTGCATTTTATCGGTTTATTAAAAAATAAATTCTTCCACATCTATGTATTGAATTTTGAAAATGGGATTGTAGATTTAAGAAAATATATTCACAATTTAGTAATTATGAACTGTTTATTTTTTATCAATATTATTAGTAAATTTGTTAACAATATACCATGTTTAATTGTAAGTAACAGAATTTAGAGTAAAAATAATATGGTAAGGATAATAAAATGGCCCTAAATGTTACACCCCTCTGATTAAAAAATATCTTTTAATATATAATTAATTTAATGAAACATTGAGTCTCTAAAAAAATACATTTTTTAAATAGAGATAGTTAAAACCTAGCTGTTAAATAAAATTTCATTGCTTCCATATTTTGTATATTAAAAAACAGATATACGAGGCTGTGATCAGTAAGTTATTTAGATCCAGATAGAACCAAATTAATTTTTTTGAATAGTATCATACCCTTGTGAATAGTAACGTTACTTGTATGAATAGTAATATGATCTTTATGAATAATAAATCATCCATGTGGATACTAACATCACCCATTAAAGTGTAAATATACTTTAGGTGTCTTATAAGTGAAAATATGATCATAGTATATGAGGTGGAATCATTGTATATCATAAAAATTTAATTAAAATTTTATTATTAATTTAATAATTTAAATGAAATTTTATTTAAATAAATGGTAATAATAAATTTATTTTAATTTTTTGTGGTCATAATATAATTTTCTGATAGATTGATAATTTTTTCAAGTTGTTATAAAAATAATTATTGTTTTAAATTATTTTATTAAATAAATAATGATTTTAATTAAGAATTAAATTTATCATATTTATAATTTTAATGATGTAATGGAGTTTATTTTTGAAATATATATGTTGGATAATGGTTGTGTGTGTTTTTGGGACTTTTCTAAAATAACTGAATTTTTTGTGAGTAGTGTAATTTGACAATTTAACAAATATGCTGACTAAATGAATTTATTCATATTTCCTGAGTAATAGATGATGTAAATGGAAATAAATTTGATATCACATCAACTTATTACTATATTTAGTTATAAAAACCACCATGATTCCTTGTCTTCTGTAAAATAATAAAATAATGATTAAAATAATGGAATACCCCTTCTCCCCCCCACTATAAATTCAACCCTCACCCCATCTTCCTCAAAAACCTCTCAAGATAATAGAATTGAAAAAATTCTTCCCAATACTACTATTATGTATCTTACACACATCTAAGACCAGATGGACTCACCAAAATTACAAAACTAAAGGCCATGTGGAGGATCTCCATGAGAAGAGATCAAGAGGGGGTTTAAACACATTTGAAATAAGAAAAACCTTATGTAATGGAATTCTTAACTCAACATCCATTCATTAGGTTAAACATTATCTATTTCTATTATATGGTACTAATAATAATGGTTTAATTTTTTATATTATGTTTTATTTTGTGCAATTACAGTGCCTGCACATATTACATTCATTATTTTAATTGGCTCTTCAATTAAATGATGTTTATAAGGTACATTTCTATAAAAATCCTCTGTTAAAAATTTATTTTAGGACATTCAGAAGATATTTTTTATTAAATTATTCATTTTTAGGATTAGGTTATGGATGTTGGGTATTTTTAATAATTTAGGGTGTGACATATATCTCCCACTGAAGAATTGGGTTTGTGTATGTTGGAGGTGAACTATATGGTTACTATTAGTGTAATTGTGACAGTTACACCATAAGATAGCTATAAGGCCCCAGCCTTAAACCTTACTTAATCTTGAGTTATTACAAGATTACACATTGAGGATCTTTTCGGGTTTAGAGTTTTAGAGAATTAGATCATAAAACTTGCATTACATTCCACATATAAACAATGTGGTTTCATAAAGATAGTATTCTTCATTCCCATCAATGGAAACACATTTAAAATAAAACATGGATTAATTCTTGACACATCCTTGACTCTATCATATTATCATGTACCTTTCCCTTGACCTGTGAAAAACATTTCAAAAACTTGGGATGAGCATAAAAACTCAGTATGGGTTATAAAAAAAACATGGAAAGGAAAAATGAGTTCATATATACATAAGAATGAAATCATACATTACCCACAAAACATTGGCACATTAACATACCTCATAAAATCACGAATAAATCATAGAAATCATAAGACATAAAGGTAACTTGAGGCATTCATAACATTCTTACGTAGGGAGTAACCCTCTTGGTTACGTTTGCAATACCCATCACAGTATATTCCCTAAAATCTCTTTGGAGAAACCTTAACGTTTCACTCCTTCGCGTTACCCAATGCATTGGAGAGCTATAACGGGCTCACCCTCCCTTAGTTTATCACGGAACCACCCGTCTTCATAATAATGCCCAAGAACCATAACATAATCATATCACATAAAACATGCATAAAGGAAACATAACATTTCCACATTTCAATCACGAGATATCAATACAACACATTGATATAATAAAAACATTATGAAAACCATTTTCAATACCAATGTAAAACATGGTATTTATTTTTCATTTTAAAATAAAGGTATGGCTTGTAGAGGAAGCCGAAACTCAAATAACGGTCACGACGGCGGAGAAGTCATTGTCGCCGCATACGTACGACAAAAACATTCCCTTTTGTCATTTAGTAAACGCTTCGTATAAAAAATATTCCTTTTGAATAAACGTTAAAGTCAAAGGGTTTTATACACTGTATAAAAGAAAGTTGTGTATAAAATAAAATATGCCTCAATGAAAGGAGATTGAGACGAAGTCCCATACCTCATATCCGACTTGACCCGACCGTTCTTTAATATCCTGAATAATAAACTTGAGTTAATCTCTACTTGCTTATGAATCTTTTTCAAGTTCATTATTCCTTTTATACCATGTTATGAACATCATGTAATCAGTTAAGTTAATAATGTTCATTTTGTCAGTATTTGGTTCTTAAGTCAAAAATAGACTTCTTACACTTACATGTTGTTAATTTAGTCAAAGTTTCATTATATCCAGAATGGTATTCATGATGTAGATATCATATATGTCATATATATCCAGTACATACATGCATTTATAATATTACATAATTTAGAGGTAAGAAATGAAATGCACCGTTCATGGAGACGGTAAGCCGTACGTACGCATGAACGCTACTTCCATTTCTATTTCATATTTTCTGGAATGGAATCATAATGATATAAGAGTATATTATAATTCCAGTATAATAACATATATAATATCATTAACTTTATCCTTTACACATCCCACATATGGTATTAACGAATCAAATCACTTTTAGGGGGCGGTAGTCCGCACTTCCTAAAATGAAGATATCGTGTTTACCCATAATGGAAACCATAATGGTATGCCCAAAATGAAAAAAACAGAAGCTTAAGGAAAACATAAACATATTATATATCATATATAAAAATAGTGACATCATAATGGTCACCTTTGAAGGTGTTAAATGAGTGTTGAACAATCATCGTTTCGGGAGGCAGAATTTCTCCATCCACGGAAACCGTATGTTATTTAACCATTTGATGTAGTTTTGTGAGAGTGTAGCTCAAATAAATCATATAACAACATCCTAGTATATTGAAGATACTGGTGTTGTTACAAAAGAAGTAAATAAAAAGAGTTTAGGGGGTTGGAGAAGCAAAATAAAACAAATGAACATGAGAGAATGAATTACCTTTAAAAGTGTAACTCATTTTGAGTTGAGACTAAAGGCTTCCTTTGAAAGGATTATGCCCAAAGGGAATCCTCTAGGATGAGGAGAGGGATGTGGAGAGAGCAAATGGGCAGGGGTTGGCCGAGCCAAAGGCTTGAAGAGTGTGTGAAATGAGGTAGAGGTGGGGGCCTTTTATAAGAGGAGAGGAGGGGCACTTTTGGAAAGTAAAGAAATATTACATTATTTGAAAATATTTTTCGGTTTTAAAAGGTCCCACATTGATAGCATTAGTGGATATGGTGATAAGGGTTCTAAATCCACTCATCCAATTGGTTTTAGACATGTTTAGTTCATATAGGTTACATTATCTTTCTATTTTATTTAAATCGTCAAATAATGATGTCATCGCTGCATCATTATTATGTCATAATTAATTTAATTTATTTAATGTCTAAAAATCATAAAATAAATACTATGATGTAGTAAATCTTTTTATCTTTCCAATGACTATTTATAATCAAAATTTGGACTTGTATAACCCCACTTAAAAATTGGTTTCGTAAAACATATTATGTTTGTGTCATTTTCCCTTTAACATTAAATAAAAAGTAATTTATGTCATTTCCCAACAAAAGTGGATCCATGGGGTCCCCAAGTTGACCCATGGCATGTACCTGTCGGCCATGACACAACCAATGAGGTTGGGACAAGTGTCTAGGTCATTTCATTTTATTAAAGTATTATTTATACCTTAAACTACCCTAATTACCACTAATCGTGATTAAGAACTTAATAAGTTACTATTCACCAAAAAATTATTATAATCTCATTGAACCACGTTTTACTTCTTAATGACAACCATGTATGTCGGATTTTCAAAATTCAATACACATTAGTGGTAAACGTTCATTTAACCGAAAAATCAGTTTGCTTGATTATCACTTAGTGGTTTCACTATTCATCAAAAATTGAAGTTTTTCAGAAAATTACCAAAAATTCACCCTAAGCTATATTTGATATTCTGAATTCAAAAATGAAGTCTATTTTACAAAATTCAAAACATATAGGTCACTTTAATTAATTTAATAATTAATTCCCGCTGCCAGAGCAAATAGCGTGTTTTTACAAAACAATAAGTATCAAAAGATTGACACCAGTTTAAGTCTAATTTCAAAGTGAAATTGATTCCAATGACCACCATTGGATAAAATGGTAAAAATATATTCTAATTTCACTTCAAAACCAATTCAAAACATAATCTAATCATATAAATAAATTAGATTAAAAATCAGTTTTAATGTAAAATGCAGTATTTTTCACTATTCATTAAAAAAATGAACATTGTCAGAAAAATACCAAAAATTCACACAAGGTAAATTTTGATGTCCCAATCATAAAGGATAAGTTTATTTTGACAAACATAGTTTATAAAATTGTCAAAATATAGATTCAAAAATGGTTTTCCATTAAAAGTCAGTAAAACAATCTTTTAAGAATATTAGTGTATTCCATGCATAAGATTGTATTTATTTTCATTTTAAGCCTCTATAACACTATCTTAATCATTAATAGACATAGATAAAAATATCTATTATTCATTACTTACTTGGGATGTTACATCCTTCCCCCCTTTTGAAAATTGCATCCCCGCAATTTATTTACTTATCGAATAAATGGGGGTACTTATCCCTGATTGCATTTTCAGATTCCCATGTTGCCTCTTCAATCATGTGGTTTTTCCACAAAACCTTTACTTTCTTAATCATCTTATTCCTTAACACTTTCTCCCTGTGGTCAAGAATCTGGACCGGTTGTTCCTCATAAGATAGGTTCTCTTCCAGCTGAACTACCTCTGGACTCAAAACATGAGATGGATCTGGCATATACTTTCTCAACATCGAAACGTGAAAAACATTGTGTACCTGATATAAACTCGGAGGTAAATCCACTCGGTATGCAACTGATCCAACTCTCTCCAGAATTTCGTATGGTCCAACAAACCTTGGACTCAACTTTCCTTTCATACCAAATCTCATCACACTTTTCCAAGGAGAAACCTTGAGAAAAACATGATCACATACCTCGAAAGATAGATCCTTCCTCCGGTTATCTGCATAACTCTTCTGCCTGCTCTGAGCTGTTCTCATGTGTTTCTAAATCAGATGAACTTTTTCTCCCATCTCATCTACCAATTCTGATCCCATCAACTTCCTTTCACCCACTTCATCCCAGAAAGCTGGAGTTCGACACCGCTTCCCATATAATGCCTGAAATGGTGCCATCTGTATACTGGAATGAAAACTGTTATTATATGAAAACTCAACCAAAGAAAGATGTTGGTCCCAACTTCCCTGATAATCCATAGAACAAGATCGTAGCATATCCTCCAATGTCTGAATTGTTCGTTCTGACTGCCCATCTGATTGAGGATGGAAAGCTGTACTAAAATTTAATTCAGTACCCTACGACTTCTGAAGGCCTTTCCAAAAGTTAGAAGTAAACCTTGGATCACGATCCAATACAATGGAGAGAGGAACTCCATGTAACCTGACTATCTATTTAAGATACAAATGGGAAAGTTGATCAAGAGAGAAAGTATCTCGTATAGCAAGGAAATGAGCAGATTTGGTCAAGCGATCAACAATAACCCAGATTGCATTATTAACTCGAGATGTCTTCAGTAATCCAACAAAAAAGTCCATGGATATATTCTCCCATTTCCACTCTGGCACTGGTAAAGGCCGAAGCATCCCTTTCGGTAACTGCCGCTCTGCTTTAACCTGCTGACAAGACAAACACTTCACAGTAAAATCAGCAATATCTCTTTTCATTCCATCCCACCAGTAATACTCCCGCAGATCTCTATACATCTTAGTACTGCCCGGATGAACTGAAAATGGAGAACTATGAGCTTCACATAACAACTCTCTCTTCAACTGTGAATCACAAGGCACACACAATCTCTTCCCAAATCTCAAAACACAATCATTATCAATGTTGAAATCAGGCAACTTACCTTTCTGAACCAGCTCTACCTATTTCTGCAACTCACTGTCTTGCTTCTGTGCTTGCTTGATTCTATCTGATAGAGATGATCTCACTGATACCTGAAACAAAACAGAAGGACTTCCTGCACCAACAACTTCTATGCCAAAGTTCATCAAATCATTAACCAAAGGATCACGTTCCAAACGCAACATTTTTAATGAAGCATTACTTTTTCGACTCAAAGCATCAGCCACTTTATTTGCTTATCCCGGATGGTAATGAATTGTACAATCATATTCCTTGATTAATTCCAGCCATCTCTTTTGTCTCATGTTTAGCTCTTTCTGAGTGAATATATACTTTAAACTTTTGTGATCGGTATATATTTCACACTTTACTCCATACAAATAATGCCTCCAAATTTTTAAAGCAAAAACAACAGCAGCTAGTTCCAAATCATGTGTAGGGTAATTTACCTCATGAGTTTTCAACTGTCGTGAAGCATAAGCAATTACCTGATCATTCTGCATTAGGACGCAACCAAGTCCTTTTAATGAAGCATCACTGTATATAACAAACTCACCATTCCTGGAATGTAGTGCCAAAACTGGAGCATTCACCAATCTTCTTTTCAATTCCTGAAAACAATCATCACATTCTTTTGTCCAGATAAACTTAACACCCTTCCGAGTTAGCTTAGTCATTGGACTAGATAACCGTGAAAAATTTCTAACAAACCTTCGGTAATAGCCCGCCAAACCAAGGAAGATACGAATCTCGGTTACATTTGTGGGTCTTGGCCATTCTTACACAACTTTTGTTTTTGCAGGATCAACAGTTATTCCATCTTTAGAAACAATGTGACCAAGGAATGAAATTTGTTGTAACCAAAACTCACACTTGCTGAATTTCCCATACAGTTTCTTTTCTTTTACGGTTTGCAAGATAACCCTTAAATGTTTTTCATGCTCCTCTTTAATTTTAGAAAACACCAAAATATCATCAATGAAAACCACCACAAACTTATCCAAGAACTCATGGAAAATTCTATTCATTAAGTCCATGAATACAGCAGGTTCATTGGATAGCCCAAAAGGCATTACTACAAATTCATAATGGCCATATCTCGTACGGAACGCGGTTTTCGGAATATCTGCCTCCTTAACCTTTAGCTGATGGTACCCCGATCTCAAGTCAATCTTTGAAAAAAACTGAGCTCCCTGGAGCTGATCAAACAAATCATCGATATGAGGCAAAGGATATTTGTTCTTAACAGTGATATTATTCAAGGCTCTATAATCAATGAAAAGTCTCATAGAACCATCTTTCTTTTTAACAAATAAAACAGGAGCACCCCATGGTGATGTGCTAGGTCTAATGAAACCTTTCTCTAATAAATCTTGCAATTGCTCCTTCAACTCTAAAAGTTCAATTTGTGCCATTCGATAAGGGGGTTTTGAAATTGGCTTAGCATCAGGAACTAAGTCAACAGTAAACTCAACTTCCCGATCTGGAATTATTCCAGGAAACTCATCAGGAAAAACATCAGGATACTCATTTACCACTAGTACATCATTAATCTGAATAGTTCGTTTATTTTCAACGATGTGTGAAAGGTAACATTCATTTCCATCTTTTACAAGTTTCTCGTCCTCTTGATATGTTATCAAAAGTAAGGGTTCATTCTTGTAAATAAACTGAAAGTCTTTCTGAAAAGAAACTTCTTTAGCTCTACAGTCAATCTTAGCATGGTAAATAGAGAGCCAATCCATACCCAGGATAACATCAAACTCTACTAGAGGTAGAACAATAAGTTTTTCAAGTAGGTTCTTTCCACAGATAAGGATAGGAAGATTCTTATAAATTTTTTTTGCCTCGACACTTCCCCCAGGTGTTTTTACCAAAAGTTCAGGAGTCATTTCTTGAGATGGTATTCCCATTTTACTAGAAAAGGTTTCAGAAATGAAAGAATGTGTAGACCCCCAATCAAACAACACATTGGCATAATCTGAAAAAACAAACAAAGTACCTGATACAACTTCATTTGATGGCCCGACATCTGCTGAAGTAGTTGCAAAGGATTTCACCACCCCTTTCTTCTTGTAGTCTAACTGCTTCCCATCACTCAAGCTCCTTGTCGGACACTCATTTGCATAGTGACCCATCTCATTGCACTTATAACATTTCACTAACTGTAAATCAAATTTGTTCTTACCTTCACCTTGATCATTTTCAGTGCAATCACGAGCCTTATGTCCCATCTTACCACATCGGTAGCACTTTCCAGAATTCAGAAGACATTCCCCAGCATGCCTTTTTCCTCATTTATCACAAACTGGAAACTTAGTTTTCTTACCATCAGACTTTTTTGAAGAATTCTTACCTTTCTCCTGCCACCTCGGTCTCTTCATCTGCTGGTTGTTATAGAAAACTTGGTCATCGGCAAACTCCATTTCCACCTTCTCCGCACATCGAACAAGCTTTTCATAATTTTTAAACTCACGAGAAGCTAATACCCTTCGATATTTTGGCTTTAATCCTGTGTAAAAACGATTTATTTTACTATCAAGGTCCCGGATAAAATTTGGAGCATACCTTGACAATCGAGTGAACCTTTCTTCATAGGCAGCCACTGAGTCTTCCTCTTGCCTCAATTCCAAGAATTTCTTTTCCATCCTAAGTCGAACAGCCTTAGGAAAATACTTCTCAAGAAACATACCTTTGAATTCATCCCAGTCAAGAGCATCAATCTCATTGGCGTCCCTGATATTTTTAACCATAGACCACCACTGATCTGCTTCACCCTCCAAACGGTAAATAGCAAGACTAACCTTTTGATTGTCTGAACACCCCATGACATCAAAAATCTTCTCCAGTGCTTTAATACACCCTTCAGCTAGCACATGGTCAGATGATCCTCTGAATGATGGTGGAGGTTGCCTCATGAAATGTTCCACCACTGACATGTTCCTCTGCAGTTGATCTGGCTGATCTCGTGCATGGATACCACCGCCATTTATCGCTTGAGTCAACTGCGCCATTACTGCAACAAACTGTTCAGTTCCAATTCCGACCATTTATGGATGCTGATTCGGAAGGTTATTTCCTTCTGTATGCCTTCCTTGCACTGCTTCCCTGTTTCCTCTGCGAAAAACCATTCTGAACAAACATGTCTTAGATGAAGCAATATGGTAATCTTTAAATGCTATATCATTTCGAAAAAAAAATATTTTTGGATAATCATTTAATAGAATTCTAACTCCTAAAGTTATCTAAACCGACCTCTGATACCAACTATAAGGCCACAGCCTTAAACCTTACTTAATCTTGAGTTATTACAAGATTACACATTGAGGATCTTTTCGGGTTTAGAGTTTTAGAGAATTAGATCATAAAACTTGCATTACATTCCACATATAAACAAAGTGGTTACATAAAGATAGTATTCTTCCTTCCCATCAATGGAAACACATTTAAAATAAAACATGGATTAATTCTTGACACATCCTTGACTCTATCATCTTATCATGTACCTTTCCCTTGACCTGTGAAAAACATTTCAAAAACTTGGGATGAGCATAAAAACTCAGTATGGGTTATAAAAAAACATGGAAAGGAAACATGAGTTCATATATACATAAGAATGAAATCATACATTACCCATAAAACATTGGCACTTTAACATACCTCATAAAATCACGAATAAATCATAGAAATCATAATACATAAAGGTAACTTGAGGCATTCATAACATTCTTACGTATGGAGTAACCCTCTTGGTTACGTTTGGAATACCCATCACAGTATATTCCCTAAAATCTCTTCGGAGAAACCTTAACGTTTCACTCCTTCGCGTTACCCAATGCATTGGAGAGCTATAACGGGCTCACCCGCCCTTGGTTTATCACGGAACCACCCGTCTTCATAATAATGCCCAAGAACAATAACATAATCATATCACATAAAACATGCATAAAGGAAACATAACATTTCCACATTTCAATCGCGAGATATCAATACAACACATTGATATAATAATAACATTATGAAAACAATTTTCAATACCAAAGTAAAACATGGTATTTATATTTCATTTTAAAAATAAGGTATGGCTTGTAGAGGAAGCCGAAACTCAAATAACGGTCACGACGGCGGAGAAGTCGTTGTCGCCGCATACGTACGACAAAAACAATCCCTTTTGTCGTATAGTAAACACTTCGTATAAAAAATATTCCTTTTGAATAAATGTAAAAGTCAAAGGGGTTTATACACCGTATAAAAGAAAGTTGTGTATAAAATAAAATATGCCTCAATGAAAGCAGATTGAGAGGAAGTCCCATACCTCGTATCCGACTTGACCCGACCGTTCTTTAATCTCCTGAATAATAAACTTGAGTTAATCTCTACTTGCTTATGAATCTTTTTCAAGTTCATTATTCCTTTTATACCATGTTATGAACATCATGTAATCTGTTAAGTTAATAATGTTCATTTTGTCAGTATTTGGTTCTTAAGTCAAAAATAGACTTCTTACACTTACATGTTGTTAATTTGGTCAAAGGTTCATTATATCCATAATGGTATTCATGATGTAGATATCATATATGTCATATATATCCAGTACATACATGCATTTATAATATTACATAATTTAGAGGTAAGAAATGAAATGCACCGTTCATGGAGACGGTAAGCCGTACGTACGCATGAACGCTACTTCCATTTATATTTCATATTTTCTGGAATGGAATCATAATGATATAAGAGTATATTTTAATTCCAGTATAATAACATATATAATATCATTAACGTTATCCTTTACACATCCCACATATGGTATTAACGAATCAAATCACTTTTAGGGGGCGGTAGTCCGCACTTCCTAAAATGAAGATATCGTGTTTACCCATAATGGAAACCATAAAGGTATGCCCAAAATGAAAAAAACAGAAGCTTAAGGAAAACATGAACATATTATATATCATATATAAAAATAGTGACATCATAATGGCCACCTTTGAAGTTGTTAAATGAGTGTTGAACAATCATCGTTTCGGGAGGCAGAATTTCTCCATCCACGGAAACCGTATGTTCTTTAACCATTTGATGTAGTTGTGTGAGAGTTTAGCTCAAATAAATCATATAACAACATCCTAGTATATTGAAGATACTGGTGTTGTTACAAAAGAAGTAAATAAAAAGAGTTTAGGGGGTTGGAGAAGCAAAATAAAACAAATGAACATGAGAGAATGAATTACCTTTAAAAGTGTAACTCCTTTTGAGTTCAGCCTAAAGGCTTCCTTTGAAAGGATTCTTCCCAAAGGGAATCCTCTAGGATGAGGAGAGGGATGTGGAGAGAGCAAATGGGAAGGGGTTGGCCGAGCCAAAGGCTTGAAGAGTGTGTGAAATGAGGTAGAGGTGGGGGCCTTTTATAAGAGGAGAGGATGGGCACTTTTGGAAAGTAAAGAAATATTACATTATTTGAAAATGTGTTTCGGTTTTAAAAGGTCCCACATTGATAGAATTCGTGGATAAGGTGATAAGGATTCGAAATCCACTCATCCAATTGGTTTTGGACATGTGTAGTTCATAGATTTTACATTATCTTTCTATTTTATTTAAATCGTCAAATAATGATGTCATCGCTGCATCACTATTATGTCATAATTAATTTAATTTATTTAATGTCTAAAAATCATAAAAAAAAATAATATGATGTAGGAAATCAATTTATGTTTCCAATGACTATTTATAATCAAAATTTGGACTTTTATAACCCCACTTAAAAATTGTTTTCGTAAAACATATTATGTTTGTGTCATTTTCCCTTTAACATTAAATAAAAAGTAATTTATGTCATTTCCCAACAAAAGTGGATCCGTGGGGTCCCCAAGTTGACCCATGGCATGTCAATGGTCTTCCATGACACAACCAATGAGGTTGGGACATGTTTCTAGGTCATTTCATTTTATTAAAATATTATTTATACCTTAAACTACCCTAATTACCACTAATCGTGATTAAGAACTTAATAAGTTACTATTCACCAAAAAATTATTATAATCTCATTGAACCACGTTTTACTTATTAATGACAACCATGTATGTCGGATTTTAAAAATTCAATACACATTAGTGGTAAAATTTCATTTAACTGAAAAATCAGTTTCCTTGATTATCACTTAGTGGTTTCACTATTCATCAAAAAATGAAGTTTTTCAGAAAATTACCAAAAATTCACCCTAAGCTATATTTGATATTCTGAATTCAAAAATGAAGTATATTTTACAAAATTCAAAACATATAGGTCACATTAATTAATTTAATAATTAATTCCCGCTGCCAGAGCAAATAGCGTGTTTTTACAAAATAATAAGTATCAAAAGATTGACACTAGTTTAAGTCTAATTTCAAAGTGAAATTGATTCCAATGACCACCATTGGATAAAATGGCAAAAATATATTCTAATTTCACTTCAAAACCAACTCAAAACATAATCTAATCATATAAATAAATTAGATTAAAAATCAATTTTAATGTAAAATGTAGTATTTTTCACTATTCATTAAAAAATGAACATTGTCAGAAAAATACCAAAAATTCACACAAGGTAAATTTTGATGTCCCAATCATAAAGGATAAGTTTATTTTGACAAACATTTTTTATAAAATTGTCAAAATATAGATTCAAAAATGGTTTTCCATCAAAAGTCAGTAAAACAATCTTTTAAGAATATTAGTGTATTCCATGCATAAGATTGTATTTATTTTCATTTTAAGCCTCTATAACACTATCTTAATCATTAATAGAAATAGATAAAAATATCTATTATTCATTACTTACTTGGGATGTTACAATAGCTGTGAGGGATAAAATATTATGTAATTAATTCCATAATATACCATTATGGGTTTATTTATGTTTCCTATAGAAATATCATGTTTCACTAATAATGTACATGTGAAATTATTGTGGAGAAGCATGTCTTTGTGAAAATGATTTCATAAATTTATAAGTATTCAAGGTCCAATGGATTCCTTCTTTTTTATAACTATTACCAATATTTTTACTCTAATACCCTTATAATAAATTATTTCTCAAGTTATAAAAATGTGTAGGAAAAATAATTAAGTGAAGTTAAATGTTATGATGTTTTGTCAATGAAATGATTTTATATTTTTTTGGTTTTATGTTTTGGAACAAATGGGTTCTGTTTTGATAGTACCCACTATGTATGCATGTGAATTTATTTGTATGAAATATTTCCTAATATTAAATATTTGTAAACTAATGAAATATTTGGGAATGTAAGGAAGTTAATTCTAATATAATTTACTGGATGATTTACTGCTTAAGGCTTGGGTCTTTGTAGTAGGTATTAGATAATGATTTAGATTAAATTAGAGGTTGAAATGATGTTAATACAAATAAAATAAAATAATATTACCTTATATTTATATTGAAATGATATATCATTTATGGATTACCATATTTATTCATCCAATAGGTTTTTTTTTCAAAATGGGTTTCTTGTAGAAGAATCATAGAAGCTGTATTAGGAAGGCACCAAGATGATGATATCAGTAAAAATATAAAACCAATAATTGTGGGAAATGTAATGAAATAGTTTGGGATAGTAATGGATTATTTTATGAAGGATAAAAATAGTGGTGGAATACATGCTTGGTAATAACCAGAGCAGCCATAATAGACCATGGTGATAGTGGAACATTATATGAGGCAACAACCTCATACTTTTAGTTGATCTTCTTACCTAGTTGTCCCTGATAAATGGATTAAATCCCTTCAAACGATATACGATGCTATGTGGTGTTCAAAAAAACAAAAGTTTGGTCTTTCCATTTATCATTTTTATGTGAATCTGATCATTATTGGTCAATGGTAAAGAATATCAGGAATAAACAATACATTTATGCATTGGAATATGATGAATTTAAAATCTATTTCTTCCAAAATTATTTTCCTAGGATTGTTTAACATATTACGGAAAAGAAATTAATTTATTTAAAAGATAAATTTGGAAGATTATATGGCCATGTATGATGCCAACATCACCAGACTAGCAAGGAATGATTCAAATCTTTTCCGGGATTTCATTAGAAAAATAATTTTATTTCATAGTAATTAATCAATAAAACCGAAGGGAATTGGTCGCATTAGAATTCAAAAGTTCTAAGAAACATATAAGATGTGATGCGATGGTAGAAATTGTGATTTGTGATGATCACATGTATGTTGAAAACAATTAGAAGAAGTGTTATAGATGGAATGAAATGGGTAATAATCAATCAATCAAATATGAAGTTAGAAAATTCCAATATCTAGTTTTTGAAATGTGTGGTACAAACCACCATGGAGAATTTATTTCCAAAACTATGAATTTATTTTGATGTCTTATGTTTGGAAATATTGCCGGATAATGAAATGGAAATCATCCTATGATTAATTATGATAATAAAATAGTAAAGTGTTTCTAATGTGGTGAGATGGGTTATAATGGAAATACCTACACAATGAATGATAGAAATGATGGAAAGAAGCTTGTGTATAATAAGAAGGGTGCAGTGAGATTTTTATGACCATGTCATTAGCTGTTGGGCCATCCATTGAAGTGGAATCTGGCAATTTTTTCGTTTAACCAGATTTTTCTAATGTTTTGGTTTACATTGGGTCTACACATTGCATTATTTCTATAGAATTCTCATGTAAATTTGGAATTTCACTTCCAAAAAAGAGACTAGATGTTATGGTTAAGAACTAAGGTTAAAAAAAAAAGAAAACATGTATTGTAATAGTCTTCCTATTGTTATATATTGATATAATTTACCTTTAACCATATTTTTTTCCATAATAGTGTCTGATGTCATTCTGGGTATGTCTAGGATTTCTGTTTATCATGGAAAGATTGGTTATATAGCTAAATAAGTTGTTTTTTAGAAGGATTTTCATTTTATATATAATAATGAACACAGACAATTGAAAACATACCAGGAATATAAGAAACTGTTAAAAGAGGGAAATAAAATTTATCTTTCTTATATTAACAAAAATAAAGTAATTGTTTAGATTAATGATGTGAAAGATGTAAATGAATAAATTTATGATTTTTTCTGATGAGTTTCATAGGGTTATACTTGATTGAGAAGTTGAATTTATTATTGACATATTTCTTGATGAAAATCCAATTTCCAAACCCCCTTATTGACTATCTCAAGTGTTACTAATATAATAGAAAAATCAGTCGCAGGAGTGGGTTAATAAAGTCCTCATTCATCATAAAATATCACTATAGGATGCTCTTATTTTTTTGTAAAAAATAATTATTGTTCCATGAGACTATGCATTGATTATATATATTTGAATAACATTACTGTTAAGAATAAAAATCATTTTCCTCAATTCAAAGAATTATTTGACCATATCTAGGGAGCACTGTATTTTTCAAAGATTTACATGAGGTCCAAGAACCATCATCTACAGTTTAAGGAGGATGATATCACTAAAACAACATTTCATAATAGACAGGACCATTATGTGTTTTTTATTATGAAATTTGGATTAAAAGATTCTCCAACTATATTCACAGGCCTTATGAATAGAATATTCCATGAGTATTTGGATAAAATGGTTGATTTTATTTATGATATTATTGCCTTTTCAAAAATTTATGAGTATCATGAAAAACGATTGAGGGTTTTCTTGAATACTCTCAAAAAAAATAAGTAATACAAAAAAATTAAAAAATATTATTTTTGGTTGCAACAAATTTCATTTCAAATTAAAATAATAATTAAGGATGAATAATTGTTGATCCTTCCAAAAGTAATTTTTTGGATGAATGTTCCAGACCTAAAAATGTTACAATGATTCTTACCTCTCTTAGATTATTCAGTTATTACTGATGGTTTTTTAAAAATATTTCATGTTTCTCTAACCTTCTAAATAATTAAACACAAAATGGGGTTAATTGTTTTGATTAAATAATGTGATTTTTTCATTGGAATTAATGAAGTGATTGTTGAATGCTCATGTTTTGGACCAACCTTCTAGAAAAGGTAAATTTTTCATCTACAGTGATGCTTTGTTAAAGGGACATGGTAGTGTTATGATGAATAATTTTCAGGTAATTGCTTATGCTTCATGAAAAATGAATCCTCATGTTATAAATTATCCCACAAATTATTTGGATTAGAAGATATAGTTATTCTCTTTGAAAATTTGGAGGGATCATTTTTATGGATCCCAATGTGAAATATATACTTACGATAAATGTTTTACATATATATTCACTCATAATTAATTAAACACGTGAAAGAGATGATTAGAAAAACTAATAATGGATTAATATTACATTATCAATTACCATATAGGAATAGAAAACTATGTGGTAGATTTCATGACAGAAAAACATCATTCATCATTACCTATGTTACATTTGAAACATGACCATTTCATTAATGATTTGATAAATTATGGATTATAAGTGGTTACTGTAGGAAATTTTTCTGTTTGTTTTTCAGGTGTCCGTGCATTCATCTATATCCGAAAATATTTAGAAAGCACATAATGGTGATTCTGAGTTATAGAAAAAGGTAGACTTTGTTAAAATGGGTAAGTATCCATAATTTAACATTGATAAAGATTGTGTTTTTTGATTTAGGGAAAATATTAGGTGTGACTTGGGATTCCTAGATAAAGAAATAATTATTGTGTGAAGCTCATATTTTTCAATTTTCAGTTCATCAAAGTAGTGCTATGATGTATAGAGACCTTCAGGGGTATTATGGGTGGGATGCAATAAAGAGAGATAGTTTTTATTTTACTGTGAATTGTTTGACATGTCAACATATTAACGCATAGTGAAAACTACCAAATAGGATTCCTAAGACATTACCAGTTATAGAGTTGAAATGGAAAAATAATTCCATTGACATTGTGGTGGGACAACCAAAGACTTATAAAGGTAATAACATGATTTGAGATATTGTTGACTGAATGACTAAATCGACATATTCCCTTCCTATTCATGATATTATATCTTTGGTTCAGTTTTCTTGATTGTTCCTCAATGCGATTGTGAGGTAACATGGTGTTCCTCTTTCCATTTTATCTAACTGAGATCTTTGGTTTACATCTAACAATTAGATTGATCTTCAAAAGTTGTTGGACGTAGAATTAAATTTCATCACTATTTTTCTTCCTCGATCTAATGGATAGACCCAATAAAAAATTCATACATTTGTGGAAATGCATTGATATTGTAAAATGGAATAATAGAGATGTTTGTATCCACATAATTATTTATATTCATGTTCTTATAAAAAATTATTTATTCCATTATATAGATGGAACCTTTTGAGGAATTATATGGTAATCAGTTTCGAACTACATAATTTTGGGATGATGTAGGGGAATGAAGTAGATGAGACCATAATTAGTAGTTGAAGTGGAAAAGAAAGTGATAATGATCTAGAAACACATGATGATATCTAAGAGCAGGTAGAAAAGTTATGAAGATGATATGATAAAGGACTTTTCTTCATTGTAGGTGATCATGAATTTCATAGAATCTCTCCATGGAAAGGTGTAATTCACTTTGGTAAGAAAGGAAAGATATGTCCATGATTCATTAGACATTATGAAATCCAAGAGAAACATGGACTAGTTTCCTATTGAATAGCCTTTACTCTGAGATTATATTTTCCACAAAATGTTTTTCAAGTTCCAATGCTAAGAAATTATTTTCTATATTAATATATTTTTTTAAGCCTAGATGTAGTTGAACTGGAACAGAACCAACCTTAAGAAGAGAAACCTATTTAGATTATCGATCTAAGAGAGAAAGTATTGTGAAATAAGATAATCCACCGTGTTATGGTTTTTTTGGTGAAACCACTAGGTTGAAGAAGAAACATGAAAATCTATATATGCTATGAGGGAAATATACGCTCACTTTTTTAATAAGTAAAGAAAAATTTTAAGGACACAATTTCTAGATGTTTGGGATAATGTGACACCCCAAGGATTTACAATTAAATTTTAATATAAAATGAAACACATGAACCATTAAGTATCTACATAATAAAATATTATTAATGAGATACTTATAACCTTGATATTAAAATAAATTTCACCACTTCTATGTTTTTTGAAATTCAACAAATAGAGATGCATAGTGGTGATCAAAAAGTTAATTGGAGACTTATAGAGCTCACTTAATTTTTGGTGAATAGTAACTTTCGTTTATGAATAATAATTTTACCAATTAGAATAGTAATATGAGCCTTAGTAATAGTAAATTGGATGAGTTGATAGTAACCAAACCAATGAATGTATACGTAAATTTTAGGCATCCGATAATAGACAATATGATTATAGTATAAGTGTTGGTATTTTTGTATGTCATAAAAATTGAATTACAAATTTAGGAATAATTTAATAATATAAAACAAAAATAATTTTCATAAAATGTAATCCTAAATTAATATTTATTTATCTTAAGATAATAATAAATTTATTTTATACTTTTATTAGTTTTTTAACGTGTTATAAAATCATTTAAAGTAATAAATTGTTTTTCCCAAATAATATATTTTTTTATTTAAAAAATAATTTTATAATATTTAAAACATTATTTTAATAAAATGAAATTTATTTTTTAATTCTAAACATAGAAAAAAGGTTGGGTTGAATTTTCGGTATTTTTTTGGAAAACTTGAATTTTGTGAATGGTAAAATTTTATAATTTATGAAATATGCAAAATAAATGAATTTCTGCATCATGCTTGAGTCATTACTACTGTAAATGGTCATTGGTTTGAGCTCACATGCCCTTATTACAGCATTTAGTCATAATAACCAACACTATTACATGTTCTGTGAAAAATAATAATATAATGATTAAAATAAAGGAAAACCCATCCTCTCATCCACTATATTTACCACCCCTCACCTACACATCCACACACCCCTCTCATGATTTTTTCATTGTCAAAATTATTCCTAATACTCTTCCCCATGTACAAGACCTTCTGGTCACACCAAAAGTCCAAAACCAAAGGCCTTAAAGATGATATAAAGTAGAAGAAATCAAGAGGAGGTTTAAACCTGATTGAAGTAACACAAACCCGAGGTAACAAAATTCTTAACCTAATTTTCATTCTTTGGGTTACCCATATAATTATTTGATTATATGGTACTAAGATTATTTTATTGAAGAATTTTGTCTATGTTTTGTTTTATTATATGGATTTATAGTGCCTACACATATTACATTCATTCTGTTAATTCTCACTTCTATTATATTATATTGATAAGGGACATTTCTACAAAAATCATCTTTTATATTTTTATTTTAAACTATAAAAAAACTGTATTTTTATGATATTATTCATGTTTTTTTATTATGATCTATATCATGAGAATTATTTATGATGAAGTTGGGGACCTATATATATCTCCAATTCATTGGGTATGTGTAAGTCAGATGTCGACCGTAAGGTTACTCAAAGTGTTACTATGATTGTTACACCATGAGGTACCCATGAGGGTTACATTGAAAGGTTCTTATGAGGGTTAACAATCATATTATATCTATGTGGGTTAAAATATTAAGTACATAACTCACCAAGATACCTTTATGGTTTTCTTTAAATTTCATATGGAAATATCATGTTTTAAAAAGTATGTATATGTGGCATTATGAGTGATAAGCATGACTTTGTAAATATGATTTCATATGTTTATAAGTATTCATGGACTAATGGTTTCTTTACTTTTTATAATATCCCATACTTATATTTTGATTATCATAGCATGTTTTAAATGTTTTTAAAGGTTATAAGGATGTATACGAGATAGAAAAAAAGTCATGTTAAATGTTATGTTGTTTTTTCAATGAAATCATTTTATATTTTAAATGTTTTTTGGAGGAAATAGATACAATTTTGATGGTACCCACTTTATATGATTGTGGCTTGATATATATAATTTATTTTCTAACTTAGTAAATATATAAACCAAAATATCTTTGGGAATGTAAAGAAGTGAATTCTAATGGAATTTACTAGATTAAACAATGTTTCAGGCTTGGGTCCTTAAAAATAATCATTAAAAAAATTATTGTATGAATTATATTTGAACCTTAACACCTAAAGTTATAATTATATTAATTTAATGGATCATTCTATAGTAAAATTAGTTTTATAATATTGATATTTAATATATTCAAAAAAATTCACTTTGATTGTCTTAAACAGATATTATGTGATCTGATGGATAAAATGTTTGGTTATGAACCAATGAAAGTGTAAAATTTGAAATTTATAAGATTATTTTCCTCATAAAAATTGATTTATTATTTTTGGGGAATAAATAGATGAGAGTATGATATTTATACTATTTTATTTATATAATGTAAAATGAGGTCACATTCATGTTTTATAATATATATTATTTTTAATATGGTGTTATTTAGAAGATATCATTAGATATAGATATTATTTTGAAAGATAAAATATTTTTCTACATCATATTATTTAATTTAGTGTTTTTATTTAATAAATAGTAACCTACAAAAGTTATACAATTAAGATAGAATAATTATATTATTAGTGTAGGAATCAAGTAAATGATAATAAAATTGTTAAAATAAATATAATTTCAATTAATTTGGGTGATCTATAAATTTTCTAGAGTATTATGACATTTTAGGTGTCTATTAAATGTTTTTTTGAAGTTCTATTGTTTTATTATTTTTTTAAGGCTAGAGTAATTAATTGTGTCAAAATTGATTATAATGATATTTTATAAAAAAAAATTATTAAAATATTTTATACTAAAATATATATATATTAAAACAAATTATATTATTTTTTTCAAATATTTAATAAATTGTTGATTTGTGTTCCAGTTGAAATTTAGTACGTGAATAATGTATAACTTTTTAATCTTAAATAAATTATTACTAGAATTAAATAAATTAATTTAAATATACTCAATAAAAAATATAAGATATAATTTTAAACCAAAACAAGTAAAAATTTTATAGGATGATGTTATAAAAACCTCATTTAATACTATATTTTTATCCTTCTCCATTAGTTTTTATTTGAATATAAAATTAATTTATGATAATTTAATTTTATGAGGATTTCAATGGGTTCCCCCCACATCATTATAATTGGGAACACATTCCTTCATTTCATTAAACCATATCAAGAATTATAGGTCATCAAAGCTCTATATAATTCTCCTAATAACATCCTCATAATTATTTTTAGATCCTGGTAATTAAAAAAATATATAAATCCCTTTAGAAGAGATCTAAACGTAGTGTGCAGAAAAATAAGAAATCATATTTACCGACCTATTCAAATTTATTTATTATTTTACATCATCGTCATGTGTTTTTTAAATTAAAAAATAATATCTCAAGTATAATATATATATTGAGATGTTATTTTGATTTTTAATCTACCATATATTAATGTTTATCTATCTAATAAAAAAATCATTGCATTTGTGTAAATATGGCTTACCCTCACTACATAATAGTCTAATTTATATTCTATGATCCAAAATAAAATATGTTAATATATTTTATTTAATTATTTAATATGATATTAATGAATTTTTTTCTTTCATAAAATTCTTGATCAATAACTATCCAGGTAAAGAAGGACTTTTGTGAAAAGAGATTCATGAGAAACAATGCAATTAATTCCTCAAATAGTGAAATGAATAAATATTATCAATAAAAAAGTTTTAAAACATTATAAGAGAATAATATATGATATAAAAATTATTCAAATCATTATATTATTTGTTTCTAATATGTTAAGTAGCATTATATTGAAGGGTGAGATATATATGGTGGAAATCAAACCTAAGGTATGAGAATTAATAACCCAACTTCCATTTATTGGGCTAAACATCTACTTCATTGATTATGTAATTCCATAATTATCAATGAAATGAATCATTATAGAAATAATTTTTATTTAAAGTTGTTTTATGTTTATTTATAGATGACACAAATAGTCGATTTTTTGGTTAACGCTCACACGTTGTATTTAAAATATAGTTTTAATTTTGTTTTCACATCCTAAAAAAAATTTAAATCATATATGACATGACTAGTTTTTTCAACTTTAATGATTCTTTATTACCTCTAGTAATACATTAGAAAATTACAATGTTATTTTAAATGAAAATTTTTTCTTTTATAATTGTGCAAGTTTTAAAAATAAATTATTTCAAACCGAAGTGGTATTTGTCTCAATAATTTCTCAATTATTTTATTTTATCATTTTATATATGTCAAAAAACAGTGTTGTATATTATGTTTAATTATGTTTGATATCATATAATACCATCTACCATATTTTATTTAATTTTGTAGGATCAATATTTCTAAATATGTTCTATTTAAAAACCATTCATCATATTACAATTGATATTTTATTATTATGTTTATTATTTTGGGAATTTAATTAACATCTAATATTAATTTTTCAATATGAATTTATTTTTTGATTATGTATCTACCTTTTTTATGAATAATTCATTAGACTTGTTATGTGTTGGGCATGGCTCATTAAATCAACTCGATGTATCGGCATTTATCATTATTGATAAAAGACAATGTTTTGGTTGAGGACATACCCATTTATGTAGACTTATTGGTCGAGACCTTGACGGTGTGTTTATGATGTACCTCATTTTGGTACTATTTATTGATATTCCATGTGATTATTAAAAAAATAGAATATCTAAGGTTATGTCCCATTCTATTGTGATTAGTTAGACAAAATTATTTAATCACCTATTATTCTTACTATATTATGATCAATTTATTGAATCTAATGTGTTTCGGTTTTTTACATTTCCATATAGTTTATGCTTATTAATGATATCCTCCACTGAATTTATATTCTTACTGAACATCTCATCTAACAACATTTTTATGATTTATTTTTCGCTATGATTCAATGAATTTTATTATGACCCCTATGAATGGTTAAACTAGGAGAATAGGTATGTTTCCAATATAGTTAAAATACTATATTTTTTACATGTATTATAATGAAGATTTATGTATGTAACATGTTTTTTAAAACTAATAAACTATTAGTTCCATTTGGATGTGATTAGTTGTTAGTTTTACCTTATACTAGTGTAACAATTTAAGCATTGAATTCTGGCTACTAGGGTTGTGGTTATTACATGAATCAAGAAAAAGTGTGTGCTCAGATGCTTAGAACGGGTAAACAAGGGAGATATAAAATATCACTTTAACGTGACACAAAAAAAGGGCTTGATAAAATATTCATAGCATTTGTAAGTCAAATGATTTATATCATAAATCATAATATTATTCCATTGAGTAAATCATGATTGTTCCTAAGAAATTAATCATAAAAAAATCAATGATCATGATCCATGAGAGAACTATATTTACCAAATAAATAAGACTGTGGTGTATATATAAGAAAATTAAATCTTTTACATTGATGTCAAGGATTGTATCCAATACTATCATAGTGGAATATTGTCACTTCCAAAACCATCATAGTATAAATTTTTCATTCCCAATACAATCATATTTGAAATAGTCTAACGTAGAACATTATTAACGTCCAATACAAATATTGTTCGTCCCATTATATATAAATATATACCCAAATAATTGGATTGAGAAATAGTTTATACCCATAACATAATTAAAATAAAACATATTTCTAATAGAAGATAATTAATAATTCATCATATCAGATCATGTGAAATAAAATGGTTTTCATAAACATTTCATCATTGTATGCCCTTTCAAATAAATTAGATTAATGAACATTTCATTACATCATCACAATATAAACCATATAGAAAAATATTTTTCATAAATATTATGTTATCATATATATAAATGATCTTTAAAAATAATAAGGATCAAATAATAAGTTTATATCCAGAGTAAAACATATTTAAATCATTGTTTTTTTCAAAGATGAATATTAATACAAGTAAAAGGATATAAATAATTTAATGAAGAAAATAACATCTCATTTTTCAAATAACTTATTAAAAAACCATGTTAATATAGAATAAAATATATTCATTTAAAATTAGAAAGTATCTTTTTGAGGATTCCTTAAATAAAAAATTAATCAGGATGTATGAAATTTTTTTCATGTCATTTATGTTAACAAATATTTAATCGATATTTTATTTTTGAAAAGTAAAAAAGTAAATCAATTGGAAAATGGAAAAAATAAGTATTTTAATACCATTTGGTATAAGTTAATAAATGTTTTAAAATGAAAATTTTCAATACTTATAGAATAAAAATGTTTTATTTAAAATATATATTAAATTAAATGGTTATGATAGAAAACATATTTTTTCTGAAGAGAGAAATGAAGTCGATTTTCCATAAGAATATATATTTATTCTCTTGAGTAAGAATGTTGATTTAAAGAAATAGAAAATAATAATTTTCAAGAAATAACTATATTGGAAGAAATTTATTGATTTTTGATAGAGTTATTTCTTAAATTTTAATCATCAAAAACAAAATCATAAACAATATGTGTAAATAATGATATTGTAATGTAAAAACCCTTACCACATCGGTATGATTTCAATGATAAGTACCATGGATATTATAAAATTAGATGAATTTTTAATTCCATATAAAATTCCTAATATGAAAAATAAAATACATTTATTTGAATTATATACAACACATACAAAAACCGGTAGTGAATATGGAATAGGTTTCCGTTAAATAAAAGTTGGATTAGAAACCCCTTAACTTAGGTAAGAATTCGATTAATTTCATATGAAACTATATACTAATAAATATATATTTATTATACACATCTTATATATCCAAAATAAAATATATAGTAATAATAATTATTTAATTATAACCTTTTATCACCATAATATTAAGAATTATTTATTAATATTATTGTTCTGGGTGATATCTGATTAACTTTTCATGTACATTCAGGTTCATTATTATGGATACTTATATTTTTATCTTGGTTCCACAATATAAATTATATTAATACTTATATCAATTTCAGTTACAATTGTTATGTACATGTTTAGAAACATCCATAAAATATAGAGATAGAATAATTAATTACACAATTCTCAAAGATAGTATGAAGTATTTGGGCATGAACGATGTTTTCATTTATCAGTAGATAGAATGTATTATTGGTAAATTTAAAATAAGATTTCAAAAATATTTACTATACAATATATATCATATGTTATCATGTATAATATAAATGAACAAAATCACATTGATTTGTGGTGGTGGTTCCTCCACGTATGCACAATCGAAGTTATCATTACCCAATGAATTATATTGTATGTTGGTATATGTGATATAAAAAATAAAGAAGTATAACTATGTCATAAACAACATATATATACATTATATATACCACAGTACTCATCCATACAACATATTTATAAAAATTGAATTGTATCGCTATGTGGATAAGATAATATTTATTTCTACGTGAGGGATACTTTTAAATTATATTTTATGGGAAACTATTGGTGAAATAATGTTTTATTAATCATAATAAAATTTATAAATATGGTTGATATGTTTTTTCTTTCTTTTTGGTAAATTATATATATATTTCACATACTTAAGGAATAGTATCAAATAAGATGTTTTGCTAAGTGGATTACATATTCTTTGAAGTGTTAATGACCCAATCTTGACATACATGGACATTACATTTATTTTACATAATTCTTAATATATTACACAAATATATGCCTTGATACCATATCAATTTAGAGTCTTGGGAATCATGGAACATAATATTCTTACTTGGTGAAATATCATGAACAACTACCACAATAATCCTTGTCTTTTGTATTCGTAACTAAAACCTTTATTTATATCATGGGGAAAAGAAAACATAACAAGGGTGAGCTCAAATTCTCACTAAGGGTAAACATTGAGAACATAAAACAAACTATAAAAATAAGAATGTAAAATCATGAACATAATGTTAAAATATCAAAGTCACTCGTCATGAAATAAATATTGGAAATATAGAAGGCATAGATCATAAAGGAATATTAACCATGATAAAATAGCATTGGCATAAAACATGGAATTATGGTCAACAAATAAGTATATATAATGATTTCCATAATAGCCAGGGAATTTCTTCCATGACCATCATGGTGGACAAAGTCCACTAAACCAGGTTTACCTTCCATTCTAGCCATGAATTACTAAAGTAGATTTATTTCTTATTTTATTCATTTCTATATCACATGATATAAATAATTACCCAATTCATTGGAAAGAGGTATAAGTCCCACCCATATCAAAATGAAATCATTTTTACATATACCACAATAACATAATCCATTGGCATAACCCAAGGAATAATAAATGGGTTTTGTAAATATCATTACATTATAATCCATATAAAATAAATTGATATCATAAGAACAATTACATCATAAACAAAATCAATTTAAATTAATAAAAGGGTCATAAATATAACCTTATCACATCTTATATGGAATATAAATTTGATAAAATACTTTAAATTAATTGATAAGGAAAATACCCATTCTTCATCAAAATAAATTTATTTTAAAAAAATGCCATGCAATTTTAAAAGAGAATAATTTAATTGAAAATCAATTTAAATCATGTAAATTATTCTTCATGTAAATAAGGAATTATGAAATCATAATAATCCATTCATGTTGTATATTTTTAAAATACATTCTCCTCTTACTTTTTCTGGAAAAGTCTAAAAATTACATCAAATCAAATAATGAAAAAATATTCCTTTCAAAACATTTAGTAAAAATACAGTAATGGGTAAAATTTAAATTTAAATTTTTTAGAATAATATAAACAGTATTTCATATTTGTTGAATATGGATGTGGATGATAAATATCCCCAATTAATATTTAGTTATAAATAATCTCATATAATAATGAGATTACATAATCAACCCTTACCTTAGGTACGATATGCCTCATTTGTTTCAAAACATCCTGTATAATGATTTATGTAACATTATATACATATTCCAAAGGCAGATTAATTTATAGGATATCATATATGATCTTATTATGATCCATTTGTCAATAACATTTCATTATTTCCCATTATTCTGATATTAACTACCATAAATTCTTATGCATGTGTTGTCAGATAAGTTCATATTTAACTTATGTGGTTATAGTTATAACATTAACATAAATAAATCAGTATAATATATATCATATTTATTCATTCCATTCTTATTTATAGTCACAGTTTAATAAAGATCAGGTAGAATGAATCACAGCACATCGTGGATACGGTAGGTCATACGTACGCACGAGAAACAATATAATTCAAATAATTGTTAATATATATAGAATTAGATTGTATATTAATTATAAAGAATAATTATCATGTTATATTCATTATTTACATCCATTATAACCCTCATTATAACCATCAAAATTATGTATAGTTGAATGAAAAAGTACATCACATTGTGGAGACGGTAAGCCGTACATACATACTATTTGTGATATTATTATTCATAGGATGGATAAAAGGATGTATTATGTTGTATAATATTTATAATAAAATCTCAAAATATAAAATATAATGGGTATATTACTATATTAGGGAAAAATTATAAGAAGATGATGTAGAAGAAGAAGACAATTTTAAAAGAAGTTAAAAATCAATTACCTATTTTTTGAGTATCTCTTTTTGTTTTCACAAAAAGTATCCATAGGATTAATTTCTACCAAAATTGAAGTATATAAGTGGACTAGAGGGATGTTGGGAGATAATTTTATCAAAATTTGGATAAGCCAAGGGGCTTGAGAGGTGTGTGTATGTGGGTAGATGTTGTCGTCTTTTATAAGAGGGAAGCCATGCACTTTAGGAATGTCTTGAAATATTATTTTATTATAAATTTATAATTAAATTAATATAGCTCCAAAGTGATATATTTCAAATATAATATGTGTATGGGTATAAAAACTCTCATAAAATATGTTTTTTAAAAGATTAGGTCCAAAATTTAACCTTTTCTTTTGTCATAATCCCTTAGTTAAATAAATTAACTCTTGGCATGTATTCTTGAATTTTTATAATATATGGTCAATATCATTACTATTAAATTTTAAGAGAACATAAAATGGGTCATTAATGAAATTTGTCACATTATCTAAGTCATTTGGACTATTCATAGATTTTTATTATGATTATATCATTTTATAAAATAGTATTTGTTTTAAAAACAAAATTATGTTTATTTTGTTACTATTTAGAAATTGATTGTTTGATAAAGTCATAAAAACATAATTTATACAAAAAAAAGAATTATATCATCCCTAAAATGTAAATTATATCATAAATTGTCACGACCCATCCTTGGGGCCCATGTAGTGACTACCCCAAGCCCGCCTTCCATAGTCCAGGGGATGGCGACTAGCCCCAAATGTGTAAAACCTGATAACTGGGAAGGAATTCCCTTTATAGAACACAAACACAACCAACCAAAGTACAAGTGGAAGTAATACACTAAGTACAAAAGAAAGTGATGAAAAGTAAATGGGCCACAATAAAAACCCAACAGAAAATTACAGCTACAACCGAATGAAAGTACAACAGAAAAGAAAAATAAATGGAAGAGAGAAGTAGCTCTTGGGTCATCCACCTCGAATCCTACCTGAAGGGTAGGTATAGATAGCGTAGCTCCTAGATTGTCCACAACGGATCCTAACAGAAGGGTAGGTACAGATATCCTCTTCAATGCTCTCGCCCGTCAACCTCCACCATGTACCGTCTCGTCATGAAGTCCACCTCTGGATACTGACTCGTCGTGAGGTCCACCTCTGGGTACCGTCCAGTCCTGGAACGATCTGCCTCCATTAGCATTGTCTGTCGCCTGCATCCAAAAGAATGCGGTGAGGTCATAGTCCATGTAGGGGTGAGTTTAACAATACTCAGTAGGGACCCCAAGACCCTCAAGGTCTCACTAAATCCAACAATTATGACCAAAAAGAAGGATCTCATCAGTTAAACCATACTTGGGTATAAGCACATACTTATACCTAAGTTATCAAGTAGCCAATCTGAAACATGAGGCATCACACAGATATGAAAACAATGGATAAGCACTACTTAGGTATATTCCCATACATATACCTAAGATATCAAGTAACCCATCTCAATCATAGGGAATACACAAAGTTCATTGACTCAGCTCAAACCAGGAAATTCATTAAAGATATTGAAACCACAACTGCTGGAGAACTCCTCCTCTATTGAGTACAGTAGCCCTGTCATGACTCCGAGTAGTTACTCACTAACCTTATACTGCTGAGGTACTCCTCCAGTCGAGTACATCAGGTCTGCCACCCAAACAAAGTAGTTCTCCCCGCCATGGGTCTCCCACCCCAACACAGTAGTGCTCCCCCTAAAAGCCTACAGAGGTAATCCTTCTATTGAGTACTGTGGGTCTGCCTCCCGAACACAGTAGTGCTCCCCACTGTGGGACTGCCACTCAAACACAGTAGTTCTCCCCACTAGGCTATACAATTCACTCCGAATCGAATCGGACAAGCAGTCATCAGGTCTCATCCAGCTATAAGGTCTATGTACTTCGTACGCTCGTCTCTAGGAGGATCCGCTCCACGAGCAACTAGTCGATACTCCAACTATCACAAATTCCCACGAAGTAGTATCATAAAGAACTGCTTCGTCACAGGGATCTCAAGGCAACAGACGACACGTCAATCAGACACATGGTCTGTGAGTTATTAGCCTTTTCGTCCTAGAGGCCCGGTTGGTTTCGTGTACGAACCAACCCAACCGTATCTCAACTATATCCCGAACTCTCATAGGGTATACACAAAGGTACCGTTTCTCAACGAGATTACCAACGTCGTTGACGGTTCATCAAATGGACGTCTGGTCTGAAAGTTATTGGCTTTTCCGTTCGAGAGGCCCGGTTGGATTTCGGGTACATTCCAACAATGCCATACTCTAACTGCCTCCAAACAACATTTGATGTGTACCAAAATATCCATCTCACTAAAATAAAACCATCAAAGTTGATTTCATGTCAATCGGACATCTGGAGCTCATGTTATAAGTGTTTCTCCTCCGAGGGCTCAGTTGGTTTTGTGTTCAATCCAACCAGGCCATACACGAACTTCACTGAAAGCTTGAGTGTAATATACCCAAATGACCTTCTCGATCCAAGGAACCCTGCGTAATTGACAGTGCATCGATCGGAGGTTTGTTTCCCAAGTTAGAGGCATTTGAACGATCCTGGTCCGAAAATAGGGGGTTTGGGCCTGGTCCGACCCAGCCCAATACCCCCTGGGTCGGCCCGATTGGGCACGGCCCGGCCCGGCTGGTGCGGCCCGGCCCGGTGTTGGCAGCCAGGCCCGGCTGGTTGTGGCTCGGCCAGCGTGGCCGAGTGGACGCCGCGGAGCAGGGGGCACCGTTCCCACTGTTTATTGAACTGGCACGACATTAATGCCGCGCCTCCCAAATCCAGATCGACTTTGTTGTTCCGGTTCAGCTCCCACCGCCGCGGCTCAGCCGCAGCGGTCTTCTCCGGCGGCGCACCGCCACCACCTTCTTGTGGACCACTGGGCGCGCTCCGATGGTCCATTTCCCCCGCCGTCTACGGCTATGGTCACCTCGGGACCCGATCTTCACTACGGAGGATTCAGATTTCCTTTGGGGTCCAATTTCATCATTACCGCCAATCTGCACATAACAAACAATCTGCAAAGGGTTATCGGCCCATGTTTGTTCGGCCTGCGCCCTCTGTGTTAGGTATTATCAAAAGTGTCGATCAACAAACACTTGATTTCATCAATTACAAGGTTATAATTTATTCATGAATAAATTATTAAAACATAATATAAATAAATGATCATTTTCATGAGATAAAACCACTCGAATTAAACCCCTACCATGTGTCATTTGTCATTCGTTGATGATATCGCGAATGGGAGTGGAAGTCTGTTCATTGACATTGTTGCAAGGTAAGAGGTGAAGGTGACGATGGTCATTGGCGTTCGTCGTTTCCTCAAAGGCATTTGATTCGGCTCGAGCATCGTTCATTGGAGATCCGACAGATGAGAACCTTTCTTCACGGTAGAATGAAGTTCTTCAACAAAGGAGATGAAGTGTTCTTCACAACTCAAGAGCTTTATACCCAAAATCTCCACACAACCCATCCAAGAATAAAATAAGGTGTCTCCCTTACTTTATTTTAATCATGCCATGCATAATAAGTACAAATCTCAAAACACATAATTTATTAAGAGTTTCAATAACATAATTAAAGTGTGAGTTGGCATGAGTTATGATAGAGAGAGGGAGAGAAATAGTTTCCCAAATAAAGATGAGTTAACAAAAAATATGGAGTTAGGGAGGTCAGAGGGAGGTGAGGAGTTAGGGTCTCGAGTGGGCCCATCTCACTAAACCCTACCATTTATTAGGATAAAAATTATCCTCCATAAATAAAAAAAATTAAATGCATATTTTTTTTATTCCTTAAAAACAAACCGAAAAATTAACCTCTTCTCCTGTCACACCTCAACTATGGTGAAGGTCCCCTTAAGCAATTACCGACACTCCGGTTTCATCGGTGCCCTCAGATTTCAATTCTGAGCAATGGTATAAATGATAGAAAAACCTAATCATTCGTTCACTAAACATAACCGAGCTAAACTTCAAAAATTGAATTTGGGCACACCGGGCCTTGGAATCAGGTGCCGTCATAAACTGTGGACTTCTAAAATTCCCAATAAATTAAGAAAAAATATTCCTTGAAATTTCCTGGTCTTTACATTACTCCCACCTTAGGGATTTACGTCACTGTAAAGCAACAACACAAACTAGTGAAACTAAAGGAGGTACTGATCACGCATCTGAGCCTCCCGCTCCCATGTGCTTTCCTAGAAGTTCTCGTGCTGCCAATGAAAGCACACAAGAAGAATAGACTATCCCTGTAGGACCCACTCATGTCGATCCTCAACCTCTACTAGAACCCCGTGAATGTATCCCCCTCATCGATGTTCATCTCTCCGTGGATGATGACGATAGATAGGTCGTGAACACATCTCCTCAACTGAGATATGTAGATGACATCGTGTACCTGGTGAAACTAAGGTTGAAGGGACAGATGGTAATCTTCCTCGCCTACACTTCTAAGGACCAAAATGGTTCGATGAACCTCGAAGATTACTTTCCTCCTCGGCCAAGACTCCTTAGACCTCGTCAAGGTGAGACCCGTTAGAAGACGTGGTCACCATCCTTGAACTCCAGTGTTCTCTATCTCCTATCAGCACAGATCATTAGTCTACTCTATGCAGTCTTCATCTGCTCTTGGATGATCTATAGCTTTTTCTTCATAACCTAAACCATCTTTGGTTCAAAATGTGCTGACTTCATCACTATCCACAAAGGATATCTGAAACGCGTTCGGCTGCTATCTCACCACTCCTAACAGATGAATGCCCGATCTCCTACTAAGAGCATCTGCTACAACGTTCCCCCTCTCTAGGAGTATAAACTATCACGAAGTCATAGTCCTGGTAGAATTCAAGCCATCGCCAATATCTTAAGTTCATGTCCTTAGAAGAGTAGATACGCAAAGACTATAGAGTTGGAGAGAACCGTAAACTGTTTTCTCAACGAAAAATGGGTGAGACTATCCAATTGTAAGAACTCATCTATACCCTTCTTCGTCCGCGTTCCACCAAAGAGCTGCTAGGATTTCTCGTCTTCTAAAAAGTGAAATCTGGTCTCATCCCCTAGATGAACCACATTATTTTCCCAATACAGTCTATACTGACATGAATGGTGCTATTTTATGCCAAGGACGACATCATAAGGCCTCGACGCTACAACCAAAAGATCCAACCGTTTCTCTCGCCTCCAAGGGTCGAGTAACACTGTCGGCACCAGTGTGTGGTCACTGGGTCTCCTTCTGTAGGTATCTCAAAAGTGAGGATCAAGTCAACAGTTTCAAACCGTAACATCTTAGTATCATCCATAAAAGAGGATAGGAAACTAATCGTCACAAAGATAAGTGTCTTTTATTACTTTAGCTCGTAGTACAATGACACAAAGCAAACACAATAGTGACAATCATGGATACTAGAAACACCAAGAACCAGGGTCTCCATGCCTAGTTTTACTCCTATCCACCTGCTCTCGGATCTTCGTAGTCATATGCTTCAGCTTCCTAAAGATGAGCTCTCCCATATCCACCTGTTCCTTGTGGTCTGGGTGGTTCTCCAGGTGGTGGTGGTGGCAACACCTCGAAGTGTCTTCCACCTCCATCTGCACGACCAGCTCCTCGTGGTTTGCCACGATCGAACCTCCGCCTCTGCCTGGGAGGTCCTTCATCTATCTACTCATAGTCAGTGTGGTATGTCAAACAGTCAGGAGCCATGTGACCCTATCCGCCGCATGTGTTACACAAAATGACAGGTCTGGCTCTGTCTCTACCCTTGGTGCCTCACACTACTGATCCTGAGTCATGCAGTCGACCACCTGTAGGTCTGTCCCTCATGAACCTCTGCGTCGTCTGTCTACTTCCAGCTGCAGAAGACTCTACCGCGAGTCGACTAGTGGTGGGTCCCGATGCTAGAGTCTTCTCAGTAAGGAAATTCTCCACTAATAGGGCTCGCTCCAATACCCCTACCTATGTCTGGATGTTGAGAGGGATCGTGGAAACTCTGATCTCGTGCCTTAGTACCTGCTCAATGGTCCGGGCCCGGAAGAACGGGTCACATACAATTTATATAGATTAGCGCGAGAGGTCTGTGAACCTCGATGAGTACTGAGCTACACTCATTCTGCCATACTACAGATGATGTTTCTCCTGTATTAGCACAGCTCGAAGGGTGTCTGGTACAAACTATGCCCCGAATAGGCTCTCGAAGTATTCCAATAGAAGTGATGTCTCATCGTGCATCTAAAGCATCATGCTCCACCATCTGCCTGGTGCTGCCTGAAGGAGGCTGGCATCAAGGATCACCATGAATTCCACTGGTGAACCTACTAGCCTGAGGATTCTCACCACAACCTCCATCCAATCCTCTACTGCATGTGGGTCCGTCTCTCCCCGAAACCTGGGTGGCCTCTGGCGTTAGAACTCTTGCAGCGCACTCAAGTGGCAGGCATCACCTACTACTAGAGCTGGTGGCATCGATGGCCCAACTGGTGGTAGTACCACTGGTGCCTCCACCGGTGCCTCAATTAGATGAGAGCCCTATACTGAGGCCTTGTCGCTCAGAGACCTGTAAGTACGTACAACTCTCGGGGCTCTAGCTAGTCGTCTGCATGGTGGCATTCTGAAATAATAGATGAAACCTGGTCAAACGATTATACCTAGTAAGTTGACCTGGATTGAGTGTATTTAAAAGAATCTTTTGGAAACACACCCATAATCAGTGTTTGTGTTCACTGAGTCGGAAATTAGTAGTCAGGGTCCTGGTGTATGGATACGTCGGTCACCCGCACCAACACTGGACACCCTGAACTGAAAACCACACTTAGTACCCTTAAAATTATTTCTTCACATAAAGAACATATCAGAGTCCTACGTTTTGCTGTAGAACCAACTCCGCTGATACCAATTTGTCACGACACGTCCTCGGGGCCCATGCTGTGACTACCCCAAGCCCGCCTTCCATAGTCCAGGGGATGACGACTAGCACCAAAGGCGTAAATCCCGATAACATGGAAGGCATTTCCTTTATATAACATAAACACAACCAATCAATGTACAAGGAGACATAATACACTAAGTACAGAAGAAAGTGCTGAAAAGTAAATGGGCCAGAATACAAACCAAACTGAAAAGTACAGATACAACTCAATGAAAGTACAATAGAAATGACAAATAACTGGAAGATAAAAGCAGCTCCTAGGTCGTCCACCTCGGATCCTTCTTGAAGGGTAGGTACAGATAGCGCAGCTCCTGGATCTTCCACCACAGATCCTACATGAAGGGTAGGTACAAATAGCCTCCTAAATGCTCTCACCCGTCAACCTCCACCATGTACCGTCTCGTCGTGAAGTCCACCTCTGGATACTGACTCGTCGTGAGGTCCACATCCGGGTACCATCCAGTCCTCGAATGCTCTTCCTCCATCAGTGTTGTCCGTCGTCTGCATCCAACACAACGAGGTGCAGGCATAGCCCGTGCAGGGGTGAGTATAACGATACTCAGTAGGGACCCTGAGACCCTAAAGGTCTCACTAAATCCAACAAGGATGACCACAAAGAAGGATCTCATCAGTTAAACCTTATTTAAGTATAATCCCATACTTATAACTAAGTTATCATGTAGCCCATCTCAAACATGAGGTATCACACAGATATGAAATCAATGAATAACTATTACTTAGGTATATGCCCATACATAAACTTATGTTATCAAGTAACCCATCTCAATCATGAGAAATACACAAAGGTCATTGAATCATCTCAAACCAGGATTTTCATTAAATATATAGAAACCACAACCACTGGAGAACTCTGCCTCTGTCGAGTACAGTAGCCCTATCACGACTCTCAGGCACTACTCACTAACCTTAGACTGCTGAGGTACTCCTTCTATCGAGTTCTGCGGGTCTGCCACGCAAACAAAGTAGTGATCCCCATCATGGGGCTGCCACCCCAACATTGTAGTGCTCACCATAATAGCCTACAGAGGTACTCCTTCTATTTAGTACCGTCGGACTTCCACCCAAAAACAGTAGTTCTCCCTGCTGGGCTATACAATCACTCTGACTCGAATCGGACAAGCAGTCATCAGGTCTTAGCCAGCTACAAAGTCTCCATACTCCGTACCGTCGTCTCTGGGAGGATCTGGTCCATGAGCTACTGGTCAATACAACAAGTATCAAAAATTCCAACGTAGAAGTATCATAAAGAACGCCACATAACATGGGTCTCAACGTAATAGACGGCGCGTCAATCAGACGCCCAGTCTGTGAGTTATTAGCCTTTTCGTCCTGGGGGCCCGGTTGGTTTCGTGTACGAACCAACCCGACCATATCTCAACTGTACCAAAAAATCTAATAGGGAATACTCAAAGGGACCGTTTCTCAATGATATTACAATTCTGTTGATGGTTCATCAAACTGACGTCCGGTTTAAAAGTTATTGGATTTTCTGTTCAATGGGCCTGGTTGGATTTCGGGTACAATCCAACCAGGCCATACTCCAGCTGCGTCCAAACCACAGATGAAGTGTACCAAAAGATCCGTCTCATTAAAAGGAAACCCAAAATGTTGATGGCACCTAAATCGGACATCTGGAGATCAAGTTATATGTGTTTCCGCTTTGAGGGCCCTGTTGGTTTCGAGTTCAATCCATCCCGGCCATACACAAACATTGCTGAAAGCATGAGTGTAATATTCCAAAATGACCGTCTCAATACAAGTATCCCTACATAAATGATGGTGCGCCGATCAATGATTTGTAGCCCAGGTTATAGGCGTTTGAACGATCATAGTACGAAAATAGGGGGTTTGGGCCCGATCCGACCCGGCCCAATACCCCCTTGGTCGACCCGAACCGGGTCGACCCGACCCGAGGTTTGGGTCCAGCCCGATTGGGCGCGGCCCGGCCCTGTCGGCGGGGCCCAGCCAAGTGCTGCAGGCCCGGGATCGGCCCAGTGCTGGCTGCATGGCCCGGCCGGTGCGGCCCGGCCCAGTGCCAGTGGCCCGGCCCGGTGCTAGCGGCCTAACCCTGCGCGGGCGGCCCGACCCTGTGCTGGCATCCCGTCCCGGCGCTGGCGCCTTAGCCCGGCTGGTTGTGGCTCGGCCAGCGTGGCCGAGCAGACGCCATGGAGCGGGGGGCACTGTTCCCCCTGATTGATTGAACTGGTGTGGCATTAAAGATACTCCTCCAAAATCCAGAATGGCTTTGCAGTTCCAGTTCAGCTCCTGCCGCTGCGGCTCAGCCGCAGCAGTCTACTCCGGTGGCACGCCGCTGTCGCCTTCTGCGGACCACCAGACGCACTCCTGTGGTCCATTTCACCTGTTGTTTACGGCTATGGTCACCTCAGGACGCGATCTTCACTGTGGAGGCTCAAATTTTTCTTACGGACCCATTTCATCATCGCCGCCAATCCGTACATAACAAACAATTTGCAGAGGGTTGTCGGTCCATGTTTGTTTGGCATGCGCCCTCCGCATTAGGCGTTATCAACAGGGTTGACCAACAAACACTTGATTGCATCAATTACAAGGGTATAATTTATTCATGAATAAATTATTCAAACATAATATAAATAAATGCTCATTCTCATGAGATAAAACCACTAGAAATAAACCCATACCTTGTGTCGTTTGTCGCTCGTTGACGATATCATGAATGGGAGTTGACATCGGTTCGTTGACGTCGTCGCAAGGTAAGTGGTGAATGTGATGATGGTCATTGGCATTAGCCGTTTCCTCAAAGTCCTTCGATCCTACTCGAGCGTCGTTCATTGGGGATCCGACGGATGGAGAACCGTTCTTCATGGGAGAATGAAGTTCTTCAACGAAGGAGATGAAGTGTTCATCAAAACTCAAGAGATTTATCCCCAAAATCTCCACACAACCAAACCAAGAATAAAATCAGGTTTATCCCTTATTTTATTTTAATATTTCCATGCATAATAAGTTTAAATTTCAAAACACTTAATTGATTAAGTGTTTCAATAACTTAATTAAAGTGTGAGTTGGCATGAGTAATGAGGAAGAGAGGTAGAGAAGGAGTTACCCAAATAAAGATGAGTTAACAAAAAATGAGGGAGTTAGGGAGTTGAGAGGGAGGTGAGGAGTTAGGGTCTCGTGTGGGCCCCTCCTCACTAAAACCTCACATTTTGTAGGATAAAGATTATCCTCCACAAATAAAAAAATTATACGCATATTTTTATTTACTCCTTAAAAACAAACTGAAAAATTAACCTCTTCTCATGTCAAAACTCAACAACAGTAAAGGTCGCCTTACACAATTACATGCATTGCAGTTTCATCGGTGCCCTCAGAATTCAATTATGAGCATCGGTATAAAAGATACAAAAACACGCTCGTTCATTCACTGAACGTACCCGAGCAATTCTTCGGAAATTGCTTTCGGGCACACCGGGCCTCAGAATAAGGTGTCATCAAAAACTGCAGACTTGTAAAATTCCAACAAAATTAAGAAACAATTTTCCATGAAATTTTTGGGTCTTTACATAAATATTTATGTATTTCATCAATAATATCATGTAAAATTTATTTTAATATTTATAATAACATTTATTTCAATCTTTCATTAATTAGGTAATCATTACATCATCATTGTGTAATAAATAAATTTATTTATATAATGTGTAAAAATTATAAATAAAATACCATGATGTAGGAAATGTTTTTTTATATATAATTAATATTTATACTCAAATATATCGATTATAAAACCCTACCTCAAAATTGTTTTAGTAAAAAGATACATGTTTCTGTTTTACTTCCCTTTACTTTAAATTAATTATTATAACATATCATTTTCACACCCAAGTTGCTCCCAAATTCCAACAGATCGGCCTAAGGATTGTCTTAGTCACTAATGAATCCTAAAATATGATAATGACATGTTTTAGTGTAGTATTATATTATTATAATAATTTTTTACTGTTATTTACCTAATTTACCCTTTAACTGCGGTAAATAAAATTATCACTCAAGTTAGTATTCATAATGTCCAAAAAATGTACCTGATAACATGATTTAGACTTAATTATTCCAAATATGGAATAAATTTTTTCAAATTAAATACATAGATGTATCATTAATTAATTTAAAATTAATTTTTTTCTTCATAACTAGAATGTTTGTTTCTAAGAAAAAAAACTAGCAAAAGTTTGACCTGTGTTTATGTCTAATTAAAAATTAAAATTACTTCCAATGACCAAAATTTGATTAAATGATAAAAAAATTAATCTAATAACACTTTAAAACTAATTAAGAATATAATATAACTATATAAATAAATTATAGGGAATATAAGTTATGAATTAAAATGCATTATTTTTCACTATTAATTAAAATATGAATTTAATCATAAAAATACCAAAATTTCAACCAAGTTAAATTTTGATGTCCCAAATTAAAGTAAATTTTTTATTATTTCAACTAAAACTTAATAAATTGTCAAAAACTAGATGTAATAAGGGTTCACCTTCAAAAGGCAATAAAACAATTTGTTTTTAAAATATATCTTTTATCCAAAAATTTGAATTTATTCATATATCATATCTATATAAAAAATGTGGTTATTTTAAAAAATTACACTTAATATATTACATATGTATTTTTCTAATAAAATAAATAATGTTTGATTTCATTATTTTATAGATTCACTTATTTTTATTTAAATATTTTTTTTGACTGAAGTTAATTAAATTGAAACCCGCCGTTATAATGACTAGTTAATAAAATTTTTTAATCTTATACACTCAGTCCTGTGTGATATCAATTCTATCAAATTAAAATGAAATTGTTGGTAACACAAACCAATAATATTGTTATATATTTTCATGCTAATATATTGTTGCATATAGCATAATCTAATAACAGTGTGACATACAACTCAAGACATCAATGAAACTAAAATTAATATATCTTATAAAATCTCCAGGTGTTACAAACTACCCCTATAAAATCAATTTCTCCCTCGAAAATCTTTGGGGTTTTAAAAAATATACTACATGAAACTTTCATTCATAGAAACCGACATCATAAAAAGGAATACTAAAATTTATTTTAAAAATAATTTTAGGAAAATAAAGGTTAGCCAAAGAAACCAATTATTGGGTTTACACATAGCACAACATAGGTGGTAAGTGAAAACATGGATATGGAAGTAACATCTAACCATCATGTTTTGATGGATAGTACTTGAGAAAAGGTTGGAGAAAGAGAAAAATTGGAAAAAATTATATCTATGATGATTTAAGGGATCATCTGATTTGACAGATAAAAAGGTAAAAAGATAATGTTTTTGGTTTTAAAGATCATACCCCTAAAGTTGATGAAATTTTCATGAGAATAAATACTTACTTTATTTAGGTTCAATCTCTTCATTTTTTTATTCCTTTAACAATTTACACATTATCTCTTATTTAATGAAATGATGTTGAATTTTTCATTCTTGAAGTATTATCAAATCATGTGATTGAATTATAGGCCATTCCATCCATCTCAAAAAATGTTAATCACATGTCATCAAATATTCATAAGTACACCTATAGTGAGATAATAAATTAATCTATCAAACATCAACCAGAATATAACTTATATTATAAATAAATAGAAAACATAATAATCCACTCAAAAAATGGAAATATAAAACCTTATAATGAGGTTAAATAAATCAGAATATATTTATCTCTCATATAACATAAAAAGGTTCTTGGTTGTCACATTCCAAACATGTGAATACCTTAATCCTGTATTATATTAAAAAATTATAATAACAAGAATTATTATAGAAATTTAATGAAAACATGCATTCTTTCATTATTAACTCTTTGCACTAACTAAAAATTCCAAAAAAAATTATATACTCAGACCATGACATCACTTTGTCCTTATATTAGTGATGATGCCATTATTAATATCAAACATAAAATTATCTCCTTATCCCATCATCCTGCACATATCACGTTCCTTCCAAAAATACTTCAATCTCTTTACATGGTTATCAGTGACACGTACTTATAGAAAACCAAAATGGGCCAATACATAGATATTTTTATATTCCATAATACCATAAAAAATATTCTAAAACACTATTTTTGAATCCCTTTACATAAACACTTATTCATTACACCCCTATGTTGTCATACTCTGTATCTCCAATAGTGATCACATAATATTTTCAATAGTCACTGGCCTTAATAATTTTTTTACATCAATATTCATCCATAACCCAAAGATTATGACATTGGTTATCATAATTCCCCATTTCATTGTACTTTTAGAAATGAAGTTTTGGTGGTGCGTTCTTTATAATAATTTATCTATTAAAATCATTTTTAAACTTTTTCACATTACATCATCACTAAACAGTTCAATTACATTCTCTTCCACTCTTAAAACATTTTATCTTACCGTTAATACAATATTCATAATGATTCTTTCCACTCGTTGATCATTAGAAAACATTCATATTCTTTTCACCATTATTTTGAGATTTTCCATTTAACTCTATATTTCGTTTCTTATCAAAACCATGAGATAGATATGTAACAAAAACTACTATTTATTCTATTATAGCACAATTCATTATCTCTTCAGATATACTAAAATCACTTCAAACTAATTACCATTGGAGACATATTTTTAAGCCAATGAATAATCCATAAACATTACATTCACGTAGGATGATAAATCCATAATCATACGTTGCACGTCTTGTAAAATTTTCCTCATATGTTCCAACATATTCTTCTTCCTTTTTCTTATGCTCAAGGAACTCATTTTCAATATACTTTCCAAGAATATGAGGAATGTAATTATTTAAAAATTAGTTATTGAACTCAACCAATTCCATGGATTCAATTTCATCTTGTTGCCTCGTAATCTTAATTAGAGGCCAACACTAGTCTACTTCTCCTTCTAAATGTTAAACAACCAAAATGAATTTTTCATGTTTCAATGTGTGATGGATGGAAAATATATTTTCAATGATACTGATCCATTTTTTAGCAATAATTGGATAAGAAGACCCACTTGGGGAAGGTGGATGTTGCCTAATGAATGACTCAATAGAATGTTGTTTTGTTACCTGGTTATTTGTATGTCTAGAATGATTCATATCTTGTGTAAGCATAGAAATAATATTTTTAATTCCATCTCCCATATCATTTAAATGGTTATGAGAACAATAATTCAATTTCCCAGTGCATTGATCATTAATACGGTGCCTTCAGGTTCATTCCATTGTCTAAAACCCAAAAATAATAGTATGAGAGGCAATAATATTACTAGGAATAAAATATTATCAAGGGATAGTACTTTCAATCTTTAACATATTAGGGTTAATCCTAGTTTATTCATGATCATTACCAAAATTATAGGACTACAACCTATAATTAGACTTACTTATAGGGACATCCTAGACATACCATAGAAATATGTTTGTAGATCTCAATAATGTTTCACATTCTATTTTTCAAAGAATAACAAAACCTTCTCTCTAATACCAACTCAAATGACCCAATCATGATGTACATGGACATTACATTTATTTTCAGAATACTAAAAACATTACACAAATATATTCCCAAAGAATGTATTAGTTTAGTATCTTTGTAAACAGAGAACATAATCATCTAACATTGTCATAGATCTTAAAAATAGACCATAAATATCTTCACATTTTGTTTTCCAGCCTAAAACATTTATTTATAACACGGGGAATTGAATACATAAAAAGGGTGAGCTCAAATGCTCTGTACGGTTAAAAATTGTGAACCTAAAACAAACCATAAAACTATGAATGTAAAAATAGGAACATAAATCTTAAATATCAAAATTTTGTGTCAAAATATATATATTGGCAGTACATAAGGTTTAGATCATAAAAAATTATTAACCATGATAAAAAAGCATAGGCATAAAACATGAAATTTATGAAAACAAATGAAATAATAATAATTTCCATAGTATCCAAGACATCGCTTCTAAGACCATCATAGTGGAAAAATCCCATTACGAAACCGGGGTTACTTGTCAAACTAGCCATGTATTACTGAACCATATTTACTTATTGTTCCATCATTGTATTATTAAACCAAATTTACTTTATATTCCACTAATATCTCTCTCTGGAGATATAAATCTTTACCCAATACATTGGAGGGGTATATAGGTCCCACCAATCTCATAATGAAATCATTATTAAATGCGCAATAGGAATATAAACCATTACCTATATCATTACCTAAGAAAAAAAATCATGTTTCATAAACATCAGTCCATCATAATCCATATGAAACAAATCTATTTCATTAAAATAATCCCATCATAAGCACTGTAAAATCAATGTAATAATAGTGATAGAAACATAACCATAGGTCATATTATAAGGAAAATAACATGGATAAAATATATAAAATTATTTATTGAGGAAAATATTATCTCTTCATTAAAATCATTTTATATTCTCAAATTTCCTTGAAATGTTAAATGAGACCAATTTAATTGAAAATAATCTTTAAATCTTGTAAAAGAAAAAAATGGAAATAAGGAATTATGAAAGTGTTAGTATCCATTCATGCAATATAGGTAAAAGAACTCCTCTTACCAAACTAGACAAACATGCTACTTACACATACATATAACCATTTTTTCAAAACTATTTCTATAGGTTTATATAGCCACAGTTATGTGGAATATATCCACAGTTTTAAAATCATGGATACAGGTCAATTTTTCATGGGCTATAGCCACGGTTTTGAAAATCATGGCTACAAACCACACCAATATAAAAGGTTATGTGGAAAATAGACATGATTGTGAGAACTATATCTATATTCCATTGTTTTCTAAGGGCTACCGCCACATTTTTTAAAACCATGGTTATAGGTCTCCATCGCTTGTGCAGGATAAACAAATTTTTCCAAAACATGGGGGGAAGAACTATTCCCATAGTTGTTAGGATATTTCCATGGATTTAAATAATATAATATATATATATATACATAATAGAAATGATTTTGTAGTGGTTAGGGTATTGAAACCTGATGTGAAGGTGTAGGTATTAAATTCGGCTAGGCACAAATTATTTTAGGCTATTTCCACACATGGTGATGTTGTTATTATTAGGATGGAAAAAAGGAGGTATATGATTGTAAAATAATAATAATAACATCTTAGAATATATAAGATACATAATTTATTATTTTATTATGGAAAAATCATAAAAATAGGAAGTATAATAAGAAAATAATTATGAAATAGGTGATAATCTAATTAACTCTTTTTTGTGTATCTCCTTTTGATTAGAACAAAATTTCTCCATGTGATAGATTTCATCCCAAAGTTTGGTCTCTATAAAGAATTTAGAGATATTGGGAGATTATTTGAGCATATTTTGGATGAGAAAAGGGGTTTGACTGGTGTGAGTGAGTGGGTAGATGTGGTGGCCTTTTATAAGCGGGAGGAAGGAAAATTTAGGAATGTCTTGAAATATTATTTTATTTTTAAATGATTTTGGAATTATAATATCTCCAAAGTGATATATTTCTAGGATATGATGAGTGTGGGTTGAAATATTTTCTTCCAATAGGTTTAAGATAATTTATAGGTAAAAAATTTAACCGGTTTATTTGGATTTAACCTTTAGTAATATAAATTATCTCTTACCATGTTTTCTAGTATTTTTATAAGATATTTTGAATATTGTTATTATAAAATGAAAAACTAAACTAAAGTGGATATATAATGACACATCTAACACTGTATATACTTGTTGGTGGAATATTATATTTTTATGAGTATTATATCATTTAATAAAATAGTATTTGTTTCAAAAACTCATTTATGCCAATTTTGGCATTATTTAGTACTATATATTTTGTTAATGTCATAGATAATTGATTTATTTAAAAAGAAATAATTATCTCATACATAACATGTTAATGATATCCATAAAATTAATGGATAACATCAAATATCTCAAATAAAATTTATTTAAAATTTATAATATCATTTATTTCCATCTTTCATTAATAATGTAATCATTGCATCATTATTGTTCCAAAAAATAATTTATTTATTTAATGTCTATAAATTATAAATAAAATACCATGATTTAGGAAGTTTTTTATCATTATAATGACTTTTCATAGTCAAATATATCAATTTTATAAACCTGCCTTAAAATTGTTTTTTTTAAAAGATAAATGTTTTTATTATATTTCCCTTAACTTTAAATTAATTATTATAACATATCATTTTAAAATACAAGTGGATCCAAAGGACAAATGTTCAGAATAAGGGTTTGTTTGGTCTCTCATGACTCATAAAATAAGACTATGACACGTGTTAGGGTAGTTTTGTATTGTTATAATATTATTTTTACTATTATTTACCTAATTTACCCTTTAACCAAGGTCAAAAAAACAATCATTGAAGTAACTATTCATAATATCCAAAAATAATAGGTACCTATTCAAGTAATTTGTTTCATCTAATTAAAAATATGGAATTAATTTTTAAAAATTCAAAACACATAATTTTGATTAATTATTTTAAAATTATTTCTTATTTTAAAAACCGAAAAGTGGGTTCTTAAGAAGTAAAAACTATCAATAGATTGGTATGTTTTTATATCCAATTAAAATTTGATGTTACATAAAATGAAAATAATTTGAATAATTATAAACAAAATAATCAAATTTCAGTTTAAAACCAATTAAATAAATAATATATCTGTATAAATAAATTAGTCGAATAAGATGTTTGAAATTAAAATGCATTATTTTTCACTATTTAGTAAAATATGAATTTCATCATAAGGATACCAAAATTAAAACCACGTTATATTTTTATGTCCCTATACCAAATAATATGTTTATTATAAAAAATACTTGATAGAAAATTGTCAAAAATAATATTTATAAATGGTTCTCCATCAAAACGTAGTGAAACTGTTTTTTTTAAAATAAGTCTTTTATATGAAAATTTGAATTTTTTCCATTTATACTTTATATAAAATATATTAGATGAATCAAAAAAATTACATTTAATATAAAACATACATATTTCACAAATAAAATCAATAATGAGTGATTGAATTATTTTATAGACTCACTTATTTTCATTAAAATAGTTTTTTATAAGGAAGTTAATACTATTCAAAACCTCTATTATAATGACAAGGATATAATATATAGTTATCACTTATAATAATTTCTATGTGAAATTAATTCTATCAATATAACATGAAATTGAGTGTAATAAAAAACTAGAATAGTGTTCGTATACTTCAAGCAAATATGGTGTTGTGTATAGTGAAAGCTAATCTTGGTGTAGTGTATTACACAATACATCAATGAAAATAAAATGAAGCCATCTCATAAAATCTTGGGGTGTTGTGGAAATAAACCCTTTAGATGACTTATAATTGCCTCTAGGGTAATATTTCTAGGAATAACATAACTGCAAGATTGTGGATAAATAAGTTGATAAGTGAAATCGATACTGTTTTTTAGATATGTAGCTCAATGTGGGGTATGTGATGTATGTGGATCTCTTTTATAATTGAATGGAGAAGTTATTTTGGAGTTTCCTACAATATTATATTATAATATGGAAATTATAGATAAACGTTCCTCCAAATAGACAAGAATTTAAATATAAGGTATGATAGGGTTGAAAGAAAACAGATAAAGAACATATTTAAAAAATTGTGACATTTTAAACCATGTTATTTTTTATAACACTAAGTTATTAAATATGAATATTAATTATGGTAAAACAATATCAATAATAATTGGCTTTAATTTTTATATATATGTTATTAATTTTCCCATAAATTTAACAGTTATAAAATTTTAGAAAATATCATATCCACCTTGTCTTATTTCATGATTTTTATTCTTTTTAAATAATTTTTAAAAAATATTATATTGAGGGATTATCATTATTTTCAATTCTGATAGTATACATTTAATTTGAATTAATAGAAATGAAGACAAATTTTGAATTAAAATTTAGTTTTTAACATGACAATAATATGTCATATTCACTTACAAAATTTATTATACACTATATGATACTAATATTATATCATATTAAATTTTCTGAAAATCATTAATTTTATTTTTTTCATAATTGAATAAATATAATTTTTGAGTTGTGATTGGATTTACAGTAAATATATAATAACTAAAAAATTATAAAAAAATTTCCATCACTATTATAATCTAATTAAGAAAATAAAAATATTAATATAAATTCATGACATGTTTCCCCCAATTCTAACACATAATATCTATTTCAAACTACGAGATTTAAATTTTGTAACATTGATTGATTTAATTAATATATATGTAATAGTATATGAAAGTTTTTATTAAAAAACTCAAATTCCCGAATAATTTGATAAAGGATTAATTAAATTCCTCTAATAATAATTTCTCTAAAATAATGACATCCTTATCACTTAGTTTCATCATAGATAAACCAGTTGTACTCCATTACAAGAAAATAAATGTTAATATAGTTATAATATATATATGGAAAAAATAAAAGGGACATTTTTAAAAAAATAGTTATTATAATAATTATTTAATCCATTTTATAAAATTAAATGCCTTTATTTGGAAGAGATTAATTTAAAAAATATGTTCACAAAATGTGATATAAATCTCTTTTTAGAAAAATTTGTTTTAAGAGAAACTAGATTAATTCCTATCAAATTCCTAGAAAAATGATAGAGGAATGATAATTCATTTAATTTAGTTTTTAATATATAATATTAAATAATATCATTCAATCATATGGGTAAATTTCATTTATTATGCTAAAAAACATTAGCCGCATAAAAACAATTTTTTCATAAAATTCATTTTTACAGGTAAAATTGATTTTATAATTAAATTATTCATAAAATGTATTGTAATATAAATAATTGAATTATATAAAATATAATAAAAATAATTATTACTGTAAAACTATTTAAAAAATCATCATTTTAAATGTAGTTTTCAATAAATCATTAATTTGATTACCATTCAATGGAAGATGAATTTTTCTGAAATATCTAAAAAATTCCTCATATAAAAGATTAAATACAATTAGTTAAAAAATTAATTAAATAAAATAATATAAATTTTCAAATATCCTCTATAAATTTATTTTAGTATTGTTTTAATGAAATAATTGATTATTTATTAACAAATTTTTTTTGTTTAGAATAAAATTAATTTATTAAAAATTCGATCATTATTTATTGAGATGTTATTAATATATTTATATTGAATTAGTCATCAATATATATTTTATAATGAATTAAATAATATTAAAACCCACCAATTTAATATCTATAATATAACTATAAAAAATGATAATATTTTAATAATATATCACATCCTTTTTAAATATGTTGTTTCTTGTAAGGAAAACAAAAAATCAGTTAAAACTATTTAAAGTAAAATATTTTATAAAATATCAGTGTTTTATATTCTACCAAATTTAATAAACTGAATAATAAAATTTTATAATTTTCATTATAATAAATTGATTTTTATATTTCAAAATCTGTTATTTAAAAAACACATCATAAAAATTATTAATAAAACATACCCAACAAATAGAGAAAATGAAATATGAAAATCACCGTAAAACCTGGTGTAAAAATGGGAGAACTACTGTGAAAATTGAAAATAAGGACATTAAAGAGAAAAATATTTCCCATGGAATAATACAAAGTTATAGAAAATATTAATTTGAGATATTTATCAATTAAAAATCCATGAATTAGTTAGGGGTTAAAAGGTGATGAAATCATTTGAATTGAATGTTAGAGGGTTTTTTTTGTTAATATTATTTTCCTAGAGTAGAGGAATTAATTTACCTTTTAGAATAAAAACATAATTTTATTTACTTACTTTTAATGTATAATTTCATCTACTAATAAATTTTCATGGAAATATAATCCCTTTCCCCAACTGATCAATATATGATATTATTGTTTATGCCTGGTGCACTAAAATCAACATATAATGGATCAAAAATTTATATCATGATATTCTATAAAAATTAACCAATAGAAAATCCCAGAGTGTTTAAAAAAAGATAATTCTAAAAAATGATTAAGCCCCTATCATTATAAATAAAACATTAATCATCAATCCTTTGTTACCAAAATAAAAATTCAGGTAAAATCAATCATTAATGTTTGGGAATACATATAAACAAACCTAATGAAACATCTCCAAAATATAATTAATCACTGTGATAAATTACTATATAAAATTATTGTGTAGTGAAAATCACCAAAATATCATTAATCAAGTTGTTAAACTAACTTAAATGGTAATCCTTAACATGTCCATAAATATCAATGAAAACGTATCCTTTTTCAATGAAACTATTGTATACCAATAGTATATTATATATATCACAACAATGTAGTCCAAAATTAACATATCATCATATCATATACCAACTATGAGGGATATCTAACCCTCAACAGAGTATTAAAATAGAATTATGAAAACATTAAATGTAGGAATGCATGGAATTGAACTAATTATCAACATTAATATGAAAAACCCACGATGATATCCATTAAATATAACATAATATTAAATAAAAAATATATTTTTTTATAAATTGAAAAATCATTATTCCTTAAATAATATCTCATGTATTGAATATATTACATAAATTAAATAATGATATATGAATTATCAATGATTACTTAATTTTTCTATTATGGAACCAAATAATTTCGTGGTTACATATACTATTATTTTCAATCATCTCTTTATCCAAACAAAACATTATTAAATAATTATAAAAATCCCCTAAAGTTTTTTTCCTTTTCCTATAATAATGATCTCTTCAACAAATATCACCTTAAGACTAAATCACTTTTCATTGTTGTTAGTTTAATAAAATTTATGCTTTCAAAAAATTAAATAATATTTACTATTGGATAATCAATAGGTGTATCTGGATTTTATTACTTGAATATCTTTTGTGTAACACTAATAAAATATAATTGATGAATCAAAATAAGTAACTAGTTAAATCAGGGCACTTCTTTCTTAAACCAAAGACCATGTATTATCCTCCTACTCCCCAATACTTGATTCCCAGAATATGAAATATTATTCACATATTAATATTCATCTACATCAAATTTATAAATCATAATACCTTTAACATATGTAATACTATTAAAATAGCACATAACTTTTATACAGCATTCCTAGTACCTTTATCCTCATTATAAAAACTGTTACATATATAACCATACTGATTCAATTCAAGAGAATTCATCTTGAAAAAATTATTACCGTAATTCCCATATATTTATAATTAAAAACATTGAATCATCATGTAAACCTTAGTGAGAATATTTTTATCATACAAATTTTCAAGTGATTATTTCCTTTTCCTTAAAGATTTACTTTCATTTATATTGTCTTTTCCACACTAAAATCATACTACCATTCCACATTGATATTGTTTTATTTTATTTATTATACAATCTAAAAATTAGTAACATAAAACTTATTTCATCCATGGTTTTTATAAAACTATTTATTTCATTTATTTGGTGTTTTAGGATACACTCTATATTTGACATTATTAATCAAATAATGATATAGATAGTTAGGAATATTCCATGTTTTTTTATTACATCTCTTACATAAATTTTTTTCACATGAGTAAATTAATTCCATTGAAAATCACATTACACATGAACATGATTCCTTCTAGTTTAAATCATAGAATAAAATCGAAAATAACATTGTGAGAAACAATAATCGTTGTGAAAGCCACATAATCATGATAAATAACGTAATGTATTTCTACCTATTAAAACATTATTTTTTGAAAATAAATTCTTAATAGAGTTCATTAAAGATCATTAACTAATCCTTAGGATACTATCCTATATTTAAACATAATCTTATGGTTCACACAAATTTTTTCTTATACTAATTTCATAAGGTTTAATAATCTCTTCCCAGATACCAACTATAGTGATCTAGAATAATCCAAAATATATATATCATATCCTAATAGGTAAAATTTTTAAGATCTCATCCTTTTCCAAGTAAATTCCTCTTTGATTTTTTATGTTTAACTTATTTATTTTGGAATTTCCTTGTCGGGGATTCAGTGGTTCAGTCATGTTCGGAGACAAGTATAATTTATTAGTGGAAATGAATTAATGTTTAGGGATGTATGATTTTTGAATTAGGAGGGTCTGGGTATAGATGTGTAGACTGGTTTATAATGGATTTACATGGTTTGTAATTGTTCTGGGGGTTTTTATCACATATACATTAACTAGGAAGAGAACTATCCAAAGGATGTTTACCCATCAAGAATTTGTTAAAAGATGTTTAAACGAAAAGAAAGATTTCATAAACCAGTATAGCGGTGAAATAGTTACATAACATGTAAACCATTCATTTCATGTAAATGTTGAATAGGGTTAAACTATATCTTCACACAAGGACTGATTTAGTGTATATAAAAAATGATTAAATTCATGATTCAAAAGTATTAAAAAATGTGTATTCCTCAGTTTTAGTGGTTTTAATTTGGCATCTTGTTTTATTATTAATATTATTTTGGTTAATACTATCCTCCTATCAAATTATAAGCCTATATAGGTGTTTTTGGGTCCCTTCCAACCTTTAATAACTATCTATTTAATTTATGGTTCAACATTATTTTTTCTATTTTAGTTTTCATTCTATTATATTTTTCTATGGATATATAGTGGAAATAATTTTATAGAATCTAGATGTGCTTTTACCTATATTTTTTGTGTTATTACGGTTCCTTTTTTATATCAATCTCATTCATTATTATTTGTGTTTACTATTTATGGTGTATCTAAATCACCCGATAATGGTAGTGGGTATAAAACATAATCCTATAGTGTTATTTTAGTTTCCAAAGTGTGTGAAATATACATTATTTCAACAACACACCATGCACATGAATTAATAAATTAATTGGAAATGATAACAATATGATTGAATTAGTCCATATATCCCATTGGGTTTATTGATATGTGACATAGATAGCAGATTCAATTTAAAATAATGAATTGGTAATGGCATACATCTGATTTTAGCATGGAATGTGTTTTAAAATATTTCATGTCATAGATTAACCATATATGATAAATTATTTGACTAATATAATAAATGAGTAAATATAATGAAAAATTGTAATTTATAGTATTTATATTTTCGTCTTATGTTTTATTTTTTTGAGAAAAAATCTATTGTGATATGTACATGTGACACATGTTATGATGGTTATATATTAGGATTGGACATAACACAATTGTGATGATTATATACAGGTCTTGTCCTTGTCCCAAACTATGATTCTTATATACTATGATAGGCCTTGACGCAAGATGTGATACTCATAAAATGAGTTAGGACATAATACATACTATGATTCTTGTATATCATGCTTCGCCCTAGCACATGTTGAGAAGCTTATATATCCAATTTGGCCCAGTGATATGATATACAATGTGTATACAGTTGTATTTATCATGGTTATGGTACATTATTAGAGAAATATTGGTATGATGTCATTGTTTAATATTTGGTATCATGGTTGTGGTTGGGAAGGCTTCACTATAGACATGGAGAGATTCTATTAGGGCACATAAGTAGTTTTATTAATGTATTATATATTTTATTCAATTCATTAATAAACACATATATCAAATTATTACATGAACATATTATCATACTAGTTTTATACATTGATGTGTAGAACTAATATGTTTGACTCACATACTACTCATGTTTTCATATGGAACATAGGAATATTACAAGGATGTTGTAATTGTCAAGGTAAAATGACCTTATTATTTATTTTTTCATGTTCGATTTATTGAATCATGTAAACGGGACTGACATGGTGTTATGGATAATGGAAATTGGATTATTTTTTAATTTTAATATTTTATATGCATTACCTTCAACATGTCATTTAGTTTCATTTATATTTCCATCACTAGATTTTTAAATTATTTTGATTTATATAGTTATAACTTTCACATGGTTTATTTCTTTAATATGTATTCATATTATTTCTAATATTTTTGTTGTAAACTATAATAATCCTTTTTCATTGAAAAAACTTTTCAATATGGTATAGTTTCTGACTATATTAATCACATCCTCTCTTCTATTCATGGACACATAAGGTATTAATAGTTCATGGATATTGCAATTTGGTTATGTAACAATTTATATTTTCTATTAATTTACTATTTGGGATAGGTATGACAGATACTAGGATGTGTCCAGAATTAATAATGAGGTTATTTATTGGAATATCTTACCAATATAAGGGTGAAAATAAAATTTCCCTAGGATGAAATTATTGATCAAGATGTTCTCTTGGTAGAGTTTGATGTTACTTCAGTCTAGGTGTTTCACATGTTGTTTGATACTATTATTTCATAAGATTTATACTTCTGGACAGACATGTCATGAGATGAGTATGAATGCATCAATATAAGTACATAGGGATATATATATATTTTCAAATTCATTGTTCGTCATAGGGACATATTATATTAATGTGATATATTATACCATATGAACTATGACATAAAAACCCATCATATATCTAATAAATGAAATGAATGAAACTATTATGTTATAACAGTCAAGTTGTCATGAGACATTTATAGAGACCATGAAATGGTGGTTATTTTCAATGTTCACCTGTTGAGGCTAAAATGTTGTAATCTACTATATTAAGTAGTTTTTTTTGTTTGGGTAGTAAATTCCTTCTCTTCATCTTTGATTGGAGTTTCCAGAGAGTGGAAATCAGCAAACTCCTAAAACATCTAAATTGTATCACCCTGTAGCCCTAAAGGATCATATGTATTTTCATATTCATGATAGATTCCTAATGTTCATCTGATCCATGGAATGAGACAATATTCTCACCATTCATGCGATGTGTGAGCTAAGAAGAGGGTATTAGTTGTAGAATCCTCTTATGTGCAATGGAGAGAGACGACCCTTGGTATTTGAGTTCTGGACTATATATGTATAGATTACAATCTAGAACCTCAAGGAATGTGTATATTTAAGATTGAATCTTGTTGAATCTATGCTAAATGGACCTTCCATTCATTGGTGGTATATTCTAATGAAATATTTGAAGAAAAAGGAGATATCTTGGATGTAAGTTGATGTAATGATTTTGAGCCACTTCTATTATGAGATGTTGATGGATGAGAAGGATCATGTGTTCATGCACCTATAAGTAATGTTCTCTTGAAATTAGTGTCCATAGTTTCTGTTAGGTGAATTTCATATAGAAAATGATAGTATCAGGTTTGATATTTTTAGGGATTTGACATTTTTAAACCAGGACCATATCGAATGATTTTAGAGGATAGTTTCCTTTATATATCTAGATAGGGAATCTATAATGAAAGGGGTTAGTGGGATATTCATGATTCACCTAGAGGACCAATTTAGTTAATATTTAATTGTCCACTACTCAAATAATGATTCTTTTTCTAGATGATGGTGGAAGGATGGAGGAATCATATCCTCTAGTGGTGGAAAATTTTAAAACATCATTTCTAAAGAGTAAACCACCTTTCCATCAGAGTGGGAGATTGAGTTCACAATCGATTTTGATTTAGAATATAAAATAATTTCTATCCCACCTCAAGAGGATCATTGTTACATAAGAGTGTAGTTAAAAAAATCAAAATGATAATATTTTCACATGTCCAAGTACACCACAATGGGGATCTCTTGCTATTTTCTCTAAAAAGGATAATGGGACAATGTGCTTATGTGTGGATTTTTTGAGATAAAAAATAGATAACAATCATGAACTGTTATCATATTCCATGAATTGATGATCTCTTTTATTATCTAATAGGATCCATGATTTTATCTATGATCGTATTTAGGACAGGGTACCACTAGTTTAGGGTGAGACTATCATATTTATCATGAATTATTTTAAGGAGCATGTATGGATTATAACATTTTTTTTATTTCATTAGGTTTGATTAACATGGTAGTGTAATTCATGGACTTGTCGAATTAGATCATTTATCATTTTCTACACATGTTATTGGTGGCTTCCATCAATGTCATATTATTATAATCCCAGCTAGTATAATATTTTTACTAACATCGTCAAATTATATTTTATATATTGAGTGTACATAATCATTATTCCAAGCTATCCAAATTTAGATTCTGGATTGATGGAATAACTTATAAACGAATTTTATATTATAGGGTAGAGATTTAGTGGGTTAGAAGAAGGTTAATTACATTATTTTAGTGTATTGACCATTTATTTCAATGCAATTATGATATTTTGTGTTTATCCCATTATTAAGGGAGTTTCATATAACACATTTAGGAATACTAAGAAATGGGTGTTGCCTATTTGTTCAGATGCGTGTAAGGGATTATTCTTAGAAGTGAAGATATGGTTAAAAATTGCCCCAATACTCACATTACCCGAGTCTGTTATGGATTATACCATTTAATATGATGCATCTAGTGTTGGATGTAGAGTATTTTTAATATAAGAGGAATCTGTCATAACTTATGTTTCTAAAAAGATGATACCACAAGAGAAGACTAATCCTACTTGTTATCATGTGTTATTAGTGATAGTACATGACCAATGATGCTAGTGAAACAATTTTTTGAGATAAAATTTATTTAACTACGAAAACCGCAAGATCCTCAAGTACATATAATATACAAAGAAATGTGATCCTTTAAAAGGGGAGGTCGTTTGACTATCATTATTCATTCATCATTGAGCTAACTTAGACACCAGGAATGGGAAATTCATTTTTGATTCCTTAAGCCGATGTATTAAAAAATGATGATGTGCATGAATCTAGTGATGAGTGGAAGATAATGACACTCTTTAAAGATATTCATCATAATGTTTAAGATTCATTGGGATGAGTAGCCCTGAATTCGATATCATTTATATATGCTCCTCTTAACTATATCACTATTGAGCGCTTATCTGATCATGAGATCATAGATATGAGGGATATAAATTCATACAAGGCCACCATTAGGATGGTATCATGGTAGTAGTGAGATTATTCTCTTTAATGGATGAGTTTTGGTTCTTCAATTTTTGACTGAGGATATGAGTAGATAGATACACTCATCAAGATGGGTGGTACATCCTAGTCTGAATACGATATATCAAAATCATTATAGAAAAAACTAGTGACCATGGATGAAGAAGGATATGGTGGGATTCATTGTGAGATGTTTTAATTTTAATTTGTTGATAGCTAAGCATCAGAAGCATGTATGTCTATTACAACCACTTCCCATTCAATAACAAAAATGGGATGATGTTATTGTGGGTTTTGTGTCCAGATTACCCCTATACACATCACAAGAATGATTCTTTGTTTATTATTTTTGATTGAATGGTGAAGGTATCACACTTATTTTATATTTTTTTGTCCTTCAACATGGATGATACAGGTAGTCTATATGAAAATGGTTTAGTTCAGTTTCATGGTGTTCCAATGGTCATTGTTTCAGAATGATATTTTACATTCACTTATATGTTGTTGGTGGTTATTTAGAAATCCCTAGGATCATGATATATTTTAATAACAACCTACCACCCTTAGGGTGATGGATAATCTGATTGGACTGTTCAAATTATGCAGGATATGTTATAAGCCAATTTTTTGGATATTTTTTTCATGTGAGTACAATTTTGTGCTCATATATTTCAACAATAAAAATATTCTGTAGGAATCAATCCAAATTACTCCCTTTAATGATTTGTATATAATATTTTTTCCTTCAACATTTAATTTTTTTAAGGTAGGTGAGTCAGGTTGTTTTGGGACCAAGTGTCATGTAGGAGACATAAATGTTATTTTAGTTTATTTGGAGGTGATTTGATACAATTCATATTAGGTATAAATCATATGATGACTACAAGGTATGAGATATATAGTTTGATTATGTTCATCATATTTACTGTATTGTTTCTCCTAGGTTTGGGATACATCATATCAAGAAACAAGAATGGAAATCACCTAGTTTTGTCATGTAATTTGAGATAGATGATATGTTTCATCTAATGGTATAATAATTATCCCTTATATAGCACAATAGTTTCATGCATTATTAGATTCATGTTTTATATCTTCATAGATATTATCCAGACCCATATTATACAGTACACATGATTAATTTCAAGATTTATTATAATATTTCTATTAATGAGCATCTGATACAAATTATGGACCATTTTGAGAAAGATAATTTGGGTAAAACGGTGCCTCTGGTTTGAGTGGTGTTGCATCATGGTCTTATTCTAGAGAAGTTCTAAAATGGGGTGTCTAATAAACAATAAAAGTAGAAATAATTGTTCAATTATACCCTATAGTGATATTTTTTTGTAACTTAGGGATGATATATTATATGGTCGGGAGGTTCTACGATACCATTTTTTCGGGTATATGCATCTTAATATTTTGGTGTTAAACATCAATCATTTTGGTTATCGGTAACTTAAAACTTCAAGGATGAATCATATTCACGGATGGTGATACATTTTTGGGTAAAATTTACTATGATTTTTTAAATTTTTTTTAATTAATGTAATTTAAGTGAAAACATGAACAATGGATTATGAGGTCTTTCCATGTTTTAAAAAGGTTTAGAGTCATTTGGAGAACATATGAGTAAAATAGTATGAGGAATTCTTTATATATTTTTATACATCATGGACATGTTATGTGATGTTTAAATATATAGGATGATGTTGTGATCTTGTGTATGTCATGAAATATTTTTTGGTTGTGTATAATTTTCATGTCATATAAAAATCTTGTTTGTGAAAATATTTACAAAAGTTGATGGTTTTTTCATCATAACTCAAAATTGATGTAATACATGATGTGAAATTATTACACACCATGTATTATATAGGACCAATTTTGTTTAGTAGGCATTTAATTTTATTTCCATCATTTATTTAGTGAATATATTCCTCCCATTGGATCCTATGGTGCTCTAGGAAATTTTGGGTCTCATCCCTCCATTCCTCACATCATCTTTCTATATCAAATACATGATGTGATTTTTCGGGTATTTTATTCACCAACATCCATTTTCACCATTTATATAGTGGAATTATCTAAAATACATTTTTAACTAGTTTAGCATGTATTGTTTTGGGTTTAATTTATTGATCTTAATTACCTTCATTTCTATTAGCCATACCCATTGTCGGTGTGGCTAAATACCCTGATAAAGATAGGGGGTCCCAAACACAACCCTATCATCTGATTAAAATTGATAAAGTGCATAAAATATATTATATTTCACTAATTCAATATACACATTAATTAAAGGATTAATTGTAAAAAATATTTATTTAATTGGATCACTTCTTGTATCCCTTTGGGTCCATTGAGTAGTGAATTGTCTTGTGGTCTCCATTGAAAATAATAAACTATAAATACATCTCAAATGATTTTATCATGACATGTATTTCATGTTATTTATTATTATAGATTGAACTTATAAAATGGATTATTTTCTTAATTTAATTAATAAGTAAACAAAAATATAAATTTTATTATTTGGATTAACCAATTTTTATTATATAGTAATTTTTAAATAAACCTTTTTTTATTATAGTAACATAATACATATGATGTAATGATTATATATAATGAACGTACATGATACATTTTATGATATATGTATTCTGGGATAGTCCTAGATATATGTTTTGATTCTTATATATCAGGCTAGGCTGTAACACATACTTCTAGGATTTTATACCAGGATATGTCTTAACACATCTTCAAGAATTATATATCAGGATTGGCCAAGACCCCTAATGAGATGCATATATTGTGGTTTGGTCCAATTATAAGTTATACCATGTCTATATAGTTGTGTTTTTCATTTTTGTGGTACCTTCTCAAATACATCTATCATAGTTCCAAGGAAGGTTGTTTTTCAACATGGATATGGTTAATATTATTGTGTTACATGCTTAGAGACATTATGGTATGCAGATGAAGCTTGTGGAATGATGTATTATATTAATCATACAATTAATTAATACAACTATTTATCACATTATTACATAAATATATCATCATAATTGTTTTTTAGACATACATAAATTATCATATTGAGTTTTACTCACACACTACTCAGGACAGTGTTTCATACAAGAGTATATTGCATGGATAAGGGTTTGGTCAAGGGAATGTTTTTTGTGGATTTTTTATTGTATGATGGGTAGTATATTCAATATTGGACTAACATGGGGATAGAGACTGGGTCATTGGAGTCTTTATTTGAGGATAATATTCATTTATTTTTATGGCAATTATTATTTCATTAAGCTTCACTGGGATTTTCATTATATTATTATTTTGTTATTTGTTTTTATTCCATTGGTCATTTAACATAATTTTTTTCTAATTGTTTATTCCTTATATTTAGTTATTTTTGTTACTCTAATCTAATCTTCCACTATCATTATAATGTTCATGTTTTTTTTATCATGTTGAAAACTGCTCCAGTTTGGAATTATTCAATTAAATGGATTTTTCCTTATCATTGATCACAACTCAATTATGATAACACTGTTAGCTTTATAAGATGTTATTTGGAAGGATTTAGTGGCTCAACTTAGTCATCAGGTGTTCAGAAGTTGTTTCAGGAGTCATATAGGCTCGAAGACCAAGTTTTTTATTTAAATATAGGGATAATGTTTTGGGGTAAACCATGATACCCCATCAAGGTAATTGTGCTACTATGTTTTGAACTGCATCATGGTTGAGGGAAACCAAGAGAGAAGGCACATGGTCTTGTGGCATATTCTGTTTTCTTTGATATATACTACATATTTTAAGCACAGTTATAAAAAATCATGTAAGAGGTCGCATGAGTATTTCAACTTAGGAATCACCCTAACAATATATTACGGATTGATGTCAAACTGTTTGTAAAACCGTGCTAGTTAACCATTACACCTCTTTGTTTTGGAAAAACGATAATTATTATCCTCTCTAATTTTTCTCCTTCACTCTTATTTCTCCACTCTTTGTTGTGTACATTAATGGATGGTTTGTCCATTTTACCTCCTCATAGTGAGTTTCTCCCATCAATTCTTTGGTGCCCTTATTTTAGATTCGTCGAGTATGTTATATGTGTCTCATAAATTCTTATCACAGTCGTTCTAATTTTATCCTTTTCCCCAAAAGATAAATAAATACATCTGAGCCATGTTACCATATTTTAATTTTGATTAATGGAAACTCATATAACATCATAATTTCTTCAAGTTAGAGCTTGGAATCAAACATGACTACAAATATGTGTCTGAGGTAGGTGGGGAATATATTTCGTTGTGTTTTATTAGACATTGCGGGGGATCATATTTTATAGTTCCAATGGGTATTCCAGAGAGACCTCATTGATCATAAATAAATTTAACTTATGAGTATATGTGATGCCCTTAACCACGAGCTAATCTTTTTAATATGTGCGATTTAGGGTTAATTTTTGCATAGCATATTGGGTGTTTAGTCTGGGGTGTATTTTTGGTTTAAATTTAATTACTTTCTTAAAATGGATTATACAATTCAACTAAATTAAATACATTTTTCGCATAGATTTAATAGATTATGTGGATTAAATTTATCCAATTCATATCAGTTTTATTAATGATCATATTCAATTTATAAAATTGAATCAATTTAAACAGAATTTTATTTTATGTGAATCATGTATAAATGATGCATATGATATACTGATAAGGACCATGGGGTCATAACAAGCTTCATCTGATGATAAAATTTTGTGGTCAATTCATGATTAAAGATATATGATCATCAGGTTGGTATTGGTCTGGATTACATGGGTGAGGTGATCTTAGGATTGGTGTCACAGACATCAGATTCAGGTGTCATGACCATTAGGATGCAAGTTTGGCCTGTGATATTGGGTGGAATAGACTTAAAACATGAGATACATGGTATTAGGAGAACGAGGTGCCAATTGGATTTTAAATAGGTAATATTTTGTTGATTTTTGATCACATGTTATTTCCAAATAGACAATTTGAGTCATGTAACACAGGATGACTCTATAATGAGGTGGTTTTGAGAACACATATTTTATAAGACCCTGATAGTTACTTCTTATGTGAAATTGTATGGGTGTTTTTTCCATAGAATTTCATGTGGATGTTGAGGAGTCTTCAGTTGATAGTGTTGATCTTATTATATGGGGTTTGAATCACTCTTTGATTGAGGCCATTGGCCCATGTTTATAATGGAGGGTGGATATCTGCATCCCTACGGATGTAATGCTATGAGTTGAAGGCTATTATTATTTGAGGAGTAATATCACTGTTGCACTACATGTTCAGTAATGGAATAATGAGTGGTTTCGAGAAGGGGTTTGAGGGATTGATGACTAGTTTGGTCGTGCCTTTGGGACATCAATGGTTTTCTTTATAACCTGGGCGTCATTAGTCATGTGTTACTGATTTACATGATCTTAGGTGGTACCTGAGGGTTAACCTAGGTTTTTGAAATTAGATGGGTACCTTGGGACAAGAGCAAAGGATCCCCTAATTTTCAAACTTATAACATTGGCTAATGTAGGGGAAATATATTGGGGGCTTGTTGAGAACCATTGGAATCTGAATTTATCATAAATTCATGATCTATTGAATTAATTTAATTCCATTTTACTTTTTTTTCTTAAACCCTAATTTTGGGTATGCAGACTTGTGTGGTATCTTGCTGATACATGCTCTGACACCCTATATTGGCACAATGGGATGCACATAATCATTATGTCTTTATGCTAAGGTTAAGGACCATCCTCATTAACTAGATCTAAGTAGAATTTTGCATGGGATGTTGGCAAGGGACTTTGACGATGTTCCAGTTGAATTTTCCATTTTTTCCATTATATTTTCATACATCATTCTTGTATGTATATTTCTACATTGGCAATAAATGGGAGACCCTTTGGATATTGATTTTATGAATTATTTGATATGTATGATTCTCTTCTAGGTCTACAAGTGTAATTTAGTCATGTTTAATTATTTTGTCTTATTATTTCATTATGATTATACTTTTTGTACTATTATATATAGTGAATCCACCATTTGAAGGTCTGGTTCGACTCTTATGAGTATTATTTATTCCATTGGATTTTATATATTAGTATATAGACTAGTGCTATATCATCCCCTAAGGGTATAACATTGGAAATTTACACTTTTTACATAGTAACTTCTAGTTGGTAGCCGAATGTGTTTGGATTGGTTATCCTAAGTCTAATGTTACCTGGTCGGATAGCAATGATAGGGTGGCTAATCTAGTCAAGGATTCTAAAAGTGGAATCAGAGATGTTATAAATAGTGATTTGGTAGTAGTTTAAGGCCGCATACTAATGTGATCAAGATTTTTGTTTCTTTTTTTTTCTATTCCACATGTATTACTATTTGGTTTATGGTAGATTATAGATTAGGTGATGCATGAACTGGGTTTTGTACTCATTATTGGGTGCCTGCAGACCCATGTATGAAGGATAATCCAAGTTTCAATGGTTGGGAATTCTATTACATTTAAATAATTTTATGGTTAGTTTGATTTCCACATAGATTTTTTATTATGAAATAAAAATTATTAATTTTTGTGACTTATGACCCTTGAACAACATAGGAAATGGTGTAAATATTTTTACATTAGCCCGATAAAGCATGATTTGATTGTGATTCCTGTTTTCACTTTGATTAGTTACCTGATACGGTGATTAATTATATTTACATGTTCTTGTTCTATGATAAATGTGCTTTGATAAATGTTATATGTCAGCGTATGAAATTTATTATAACATGTGGAATTAGATATTCCATGTAATATGTATATAAATTTTCAGTGATATGTGAAATGGGATTGGATCATATAAGTGAAAGCATTTACAATGAAATGGGGTCATTTTGATCACCAGTTTGAGTGATGACGTTATTTGTTTATGAAAACACTGGTTGAATTGATGGGTGATGATCAGGATTTTAATTGGTAATTTTACCTTTTGAGAGAGGTTAATGATGTAATTTGGCTGGGATTTCATGTGGTGTGGTTGAGATGGGGAAGAGTAAGGGTAGTGATTTGACGCTCTATTTCACTACTTTCATTATTTTCATGACAATGATGCTATCGGTTTCCAGAGAATGTTAATGGTATTTAGTGGGTTCATCCTACATAGCATAGATTGAGTGGCAGGTGGGGGATGGATTAGTGTCTTAGGAGGTGGATCAGGTCAAAGCCACTGGCTGTCAGGCTGAGCATGAGTCATATGTACAAGATCATGGATAGGCTCATACTCTAGTGGATGTGGCTCCATCTCCAAATCTTCCAGCATTTTGGTCGCGACTCAAAGTGCAGCTCAAAGCAGGCTATGTACTGTTGGAACCATGGTCTTCTATGCATGATTTCGAGTGTGGTTTTTGTTTGTTTTAAATCATCAATGGAAGTCCGGATCTTGTACAAGCAAAGTGATCATACCGTTCAAGCACACAACAGTATTGAAGGTGGCACCGTTTCCTAGTGTTTGCAAAATTTTTGGGGTCCAAAATTTGGAAATTGGTGAGCATCGCGAAAATAGGATTTCCATGAAGATCATGATTTAATATAGAAAAGGCATGAATTTCGCAAAGATGGGATTCATGGACTGGATTTCGCGAAGACCAGAAGAATGGAGGTGGTGAGCCTTTCCGATTACGTCAAGTTTCGTGAACGACAGTAGCTGGAGAGATTCGCGGCGATGAAGGACTTTGCGAGGGAGCTTCGTGGCAAAGGCACGAAGGAATGATGACAGTGATTCTTCTCGAGTACGTCAAGCTTCGCAAACGGAAGAGGCTGAAGCGCATCGCGGCGGAGAAGGGCTTCGCGAGGGAGTTTCACGGCGAAGGCACGATGGAATGTTGACGGTGATTCTTCGTGAATACGTCAAGCTTCGCGAACGGAAAAGTGTAGTGGTGCTTCGCGATTTGGATATAATTCCAGCGGAATATTTGGTGATTTGAGATTTGAGATGACGTGGCGTTGACTTCACTCGGAAGGGTCGAGGGTCGGTGGAATCGCCTATAAATAGAGGCTGACCCCCTTAATAGAAGCTGAGAGTTTTTCAGAGAAATTCCTTTTCTCTCAGTTCGCAAAGGTCTCTCGTGAAGGCAGCGTGCTTCGCGAAAGAAGAGCATCACGGTGGCTATTCTAGCTCTACGAAAGACGGGCGCCCCACGTTGGCTCAGTGAGCATCTCGAATAGGCAGGAGCTTCGCGATAGCCAAGCATTACGATGGCTGGAGCATCGCGAGAGTGCTTCGCGATTGAGCTTCGCGAAATGGGAGGGGCTCCGCGAAGGCTTGTTTGAGATTTGCAATATTGGGAGCCTCGTGGAGTAGGGTAATTTGCGAAGGCCTTTTCCAAAGGTTGTTTGCCTTGTGGAAAAGGGAAAAGGGGGTATTCATCAGTGGTTGGAGTTTGGATCTTAACAGAGCATTAAAATCCGGACTCTGATGCAAGCAATGTCTCATGATGAACAGGAGACAATGAACTTCAGGACTATCAATTGAAGAGACCCTCACGTCTATAAACTGAGTGTGACTTCACCAACGGTAGTGAGCCAGGGGGAGTCAACGGGAGTGACCCAAGGGAAGCAGTGAGCTATCTCAGAACCTTTGTAAAGGCAGTGAGCCTGGGACAGAGTGACTGTGCCCGAACAATTGTAATCTCCAGCTAGTGAAGCTTAGTGGTTTTTGGTACGACCGAAAACTTGTCGGTGTATGCTCCTTAGACGTAGCCCTTAGTGGTGAACCATGTAAAAAGGTCTATGTCTTCTCTGTGTATGTTCATGTTTGCTTTTTGATCTTTCTCATCTTACATATTCAACAAGTTCCTACCAACGTGGGAATAAGATCCACAACTTTAAGAAGAAAACTTTTTCACCCTGATTCACCCCTCCCCTCTTAGGGTGTCCCGGGGTCCTTCAAGTGGCATCAGAGGGAGGTTGCTGGTGTTGAATCTGAATTTTTTTTGTCATGGAAAATGCGGTCAATGTCAGGGGAGTCCCTCCCTTCGATGGAAGCAATTCCAAGATCTGGAAGAACAGAATGAGATCTCATCTGAGATCTCATGGAATGGAAGTTATCTTTTCTACTGTGCAAGGAATACAAGTCACTGATCCAACATGTCTTGCTATGACTGAAATAGATAGGAAAATTCTTGATGCAGATGCTAAAGCAAAGAATGCATTCACTGCAGCCCTTTCTGATCAGATCTACCTAAAGATGATAAATTTCACCTCAGAAAAATCCATGTGGGATAAACTTGAGAATATTTATGAAGGTGATAGAAAAGTGAAGGAGGCGAAACTACAAGTGCTGCACAATCGGTTTGATGATCTGAAGATGCATCCATATGAGAATGAAGACTCTTTCTTCAATCGAATTACTGAAGTGGTTGGAGCTATTCGGGGTCTAGGCGAAGAAATCAAAGATATTGATATTGTAAAGAAAATATTGAGAATACTTCCACCTCTTTATAATGCGAAGGTGTCAACCCTTGAGGAAAGAGATCTTTCCAAACTTTCTCTAGATGATCTACTGAGTAGTTTGATAGCATATGAAATGAGAGTCAAACCTGAAGATGCTACGACTCGGGTGAGCAAGGAAATGGTATTCAAGGCCATGGATAAACTGAAAATCTCAAAGGATAGTAGCGGTGAAGATGACGAAGAAAAATAAATTATTTCTCTCATTGCAATGAAGTTCCAGAAGGGGAAATGGAAATTCAAAGGGAAGTTACCTCTCGCGTGTTTCCGTTGTGGAAAAGTTGGGCACATTGCTTCTCAGTGTTTAAAAATGATCAATGATGAAGATAGTGAGGATGAAAACTTTAAGAAGTCTCAGAGAAGGTTCTTCAAAAAGGGAGACTTCAAATCTGGTAAGAAAATGCAAAGGAAGAGTTTTGTCTGTGAAGAGGAAGAAGATGATAATGAATTATTTGATGAAGAAGAACCAGAATTCAAAACTGGGAAACTTGATTCTATGATGGCCACTGTTGAAAATCCAGAAGATACTAAAGGGGAAAAAATCGGATAACTTGTGTAGATCCTGAGATGAAACTTAAGGATGCGGTTAGTAAGCGCAAGATTAAATGTAAGAGTTGCAATACGTGGAAATCAATTGTAGAAGAATCAACTGAATACGTTGATCAACTTGAATCTGAAATTTAACGAATGGAAGAATTTGTTAAGGTACAGTCTAAAATAATTGAAAGTAATGATGATGCAGTAGATCTGAAGTTGAGAATTGAAGAACAGGAAAAGGTCATCAATGACCTCACCTCCAGTCTGGATGAAAAATCCAAGACTGTTGATGGTCTTGAGGAGGAAGTAGTTACTCTTAGGAGTAAACTAGAGACTGAATAAGTTCCAAAAGAATTGAGGAAGAAAATACAGTTTGGAAGATTCTTAGATGCAGAATTACTAGCAATATCCAAGTGTGGTTCAGATGGGGTTGAAAAAATCTTGAGTGATCAAAGCCCCGCTTTCATGGGAAAGAGTGGAATTTGCTCTGAGGCTGAGACATCAACTGCTAGAAGTGAAAAGATCCAAAAGAAAGATAAGATGAAAGTTGAACATGTTGAAACGTTGCCTAGAGTGGCGAAAAAGGAACCCTCAATCCAAACTAAAAGGGGACATAAAAATTATCCTCAAACATTCATAAATGACAGATAGTCTTACTATTCACCCAAGGAAGAAGGTTTGAGGAGAAATTCAAGTGAAAAGACATTTCCTCTCATGAAGTGTCAGTTGTGTGGCTATCTGGGCCATACCATGTCATATTGTGAAGAGGCAAGAAGCTATCTGAATGGAGAAGATATAGAAGCTCAAAAATGGAGAACAATTTCATATCCTAATTCTTATAGAAGAAATAATTTCTATGGATATTGTTTTTGTTGTTCTAACTGTGGTCATAAGGCCGCTAATTGCAGGCAGAGAAGGGACATGGACACCTCATACCGAAGTTGAAGACAAGTCAAGTCTCGTCAGCAAGACAATGTTTCTCTTTCAAACAGGCTTTCACCTCTCAAAGAAGACTTTGACTATGAAGAACCTGGGTATGCGGAAGAGATAATTGAAAGACCATCAGTTCTCTATACTCGATCTAATGTCTCGTGGAAGGAAAGGAAGAAGATTGAGAAATCCAACCTTGTAGAGGTGGCCCTCAAAGCTACAAATAACAACAGTACCTGGATTCTGGATAGCGGTTGTTCATCTCATATGACAGGTAATGCCGGCCTACTAATGAATATCATAAGGAATTTCGATGGTACAGTAAGATTTGGTAATGATGGGGCTCTGAAAATCAAAGGGAGTGGAAGTACCGAATTAGCTAATGGAGAGATAAAGAAGACTGAAGTCCTTTACGTAGATGACCTACGTCATAATCTCCTCAGTGTGAGTCAAATCTGCGACTCATGACTTATAGTCACGTTTAATCAGAAAGGCTGCACTATCAAGGGAAAGACTGGCAATTCACTTATGAAGGGATGCAGAACAGAAGACAACTTGTATCAGGTTGATAGTGAAGAAAATGTATGTTACATGACTATTGAAGAAGAAAACAATTTGTGGCATCAGAGACTGGGACACATCAATCAACAAGACATGGAGAAAATATAAAAATTGTGAATTTTCATGGACATTCCCAACTGAAGTGTGAGCGTGAAAAATCTTGGGATGCTTGTATTCGTGGGAAGCTGATGTGCAGTTCATATCGGCCAAAGAAGAAAAGAGCGTCTCACCTTCTTGATCTGAATCATACAGATGTTTGTGGGCCAATAAATGTTGTTGGAACTCATGGAGAAAGGTACTTTGTCCTTTTCATAGATGATTATAGTATAATGGCATGTGTGATGGTCATTCACAGGAAACGACAAGTCCTTGACTGCATGAAAACATATCGGTGAATCGCCGAGAATGATACTGGACGAACAATCAAAGTGTTGCGATCTCACAATGGAGGAGAATACACGTCCATTGAATTTGATAATTATCTGGAGAAGCAAGGGATACAGCATGAGGTAGCTTCTGTGAGAACTCCACAACAAAATGGAGTTTTTGAATGTAGGAATCGACAGGTGAACAACATGGCACGAACTATGCTGATTGAGAGTCGTATTCCAAGACATTACTGGAAAGAGGTTGTTCAAGCTGCAGTGTACATTCAGAATCGAACAGGACTTTATATGGGTGAGACGAAGACACCATATGAATTGTTGCATGGACGAAAGCCTTCTCTAAAATACTTTCGAGCCTTTGGAAGTAAATGCTTCATCAGGAACAAAGAAGTAAATCAAGGGAAATATGGTGACAATGCAGATGAAGGAATTTTCCTTGGTTACTCAATGAACAGCAAAGCCTACAAATGTTTCAACAAGCGTTTGGGAAGGATTGTGGAAAGCAGTGATGTTAAGATAATTGAAGAGAAAACCACAAATGCTTTAAAGACGTCATATGCTGATGTGATAAAAGGTCAGGAAGAATGTGAATGTGAAGAAAATATAAATGCCGAAAAAGAGGAAGCTGTTCAAAACACTCAGCAGTCACATCAAGATATTGACTCAGAAGAAGAATCTGAAGAAGAAACTATGGCTGAAGAGAATACTACTGAACCTCGCAGGAGAAATCGAAGAGCTGATATTGATCCATCCAATATAATTGGGGAAAGGAGTGCACCCACTCAAACAAGAAGGATGAGGAATACCACGCAATCTGCATTTCTATCAGTTGTAGAGCCATCCTCATTAGAAGAAGCTGCAAAAGATAAATCTTGGGTGAAATCCATGAATGATGAATTAAATCAGATTGACAAGAATCAGACATGGAATATTTTCCAGAGACCCGAAGGTCACAATGTGATTTGTACCAAATGGATCTTCAAAAATAAGTTTGATGAGCATGGAAGTGTCATCAGAAACAAGGCACGACGGGTATGTAAAGGATACTCCCAGATTGAAGGCATTGATGTTGAAGAAACCTTTTCTCCAGTGGCTAGACTGGAGTCAATCAGGCTTTTCCTTGCCATGGCACTCCAAAGAGGATATAAAGTATATCAAATGGATTTCAAGACAGCATTCTTGAATGGTGTACTCGAAGAAGAAGTCTACATTGAACAACCAGTGGTCTTTGTTTTGGGTACTAATGAAACAAAGGTTTGTAAACTGAAGAAAGCTCTATATGGTTTGAAGCAGGAACCATGGGCATGGTACTCACGGCTAGACTCATATCTCAAGAAGTTGTAATTAAAAAGAGGAGGAGTTGATCACAATCTCTATGTGAAGAATTCTCCAAAAGATAAATTCATGGTTCTTGTCTACGATGATGATATCATATTTGGTGGCAGCAGGCAGAAATCAGTGGATGAATTTGCCAACCACATGAAATCAGAATTTGAAATGTCTATGATTGGGGAGCTCTCATATTTCTTGGGGCTGAAAGTGATTCAAAAGAAGGAATACACTTTCATTTCTCAGAAAAAATATGCAAAAGAGTTGCTGAAGAAGTTCAATATGCAAGACTCCAAACGAATGTCAACTCCGATTGCAGTTGGAACTAAACTTGGAAAGCATGAGGATGGGAACTCTGTTGATCCCACCATGTATAGGAGGATCATTGGAATCCTAATGTACCTGATAGTGACAAGTCCAGATATTGTCTTTGCAACATGCCTTGCGGCCCACTTTCAGTGTAATCCAAAGGAGGAACATATGTTAGTAGTAAAAAGAATCATGAGGTACATTAAAGGTACACATAACTTCGGGTTATTTTTTGCTGCAGGAAGGGACAGTGAATTATCAGCATTTTCTGATGCTGACTGGGCTGGTGATGTAGTAGACAGAAAGTCCACTAGTGGTGGAGCTTTCTATATTGGGCAGAAATGTGTTGGCTGGTTGAGCAAGAAATAAGAAAGTACTTCTCTGAGTACTGCTGAAGCCGAGTATATCTCCGCCACAAAGGCATGCACTAAACTACTATGGATGAAGCAGCAATTAACTGACATTGGTGATGAGGTGATGCAACCAATGGTGATTTAATGTGACAATAAGAGCGCAATTGATCTTACGAAGAATCATGTTCAGCATTCTCGTACAAAACACATTGAAATAAAGAATCACATTATCAAAGAGAATGTTGAGAAAAGCGTGATTAGATTGGATCATGTGGGAACAGATGAGCAAGTGGTTGATATCCTGACAAAGCCACTGTCAGCAGCTATGTTTGAGAAGCATCGGTTGAACCTCGGTGTTCGACCACCTCCCAGTGCATAAGGAGGATACAGAATACCCCTCTCCCCATTTGTTTTAAAAGTTTTAATTTGTTTATGGATATGATGCAGGTGTATGTGGGAGATACTATCCAGGGGGAGTATGGTTTGAGCAGAACGTGAAATGTTTTACTGGTTTTTTGATTTATTGTCAATGGGGGAGAAAGGAGAAGGAATAAATTCAGGAAACTTCTGTGATGAGAAGAATGAGAAGGAAAATAGTGGAACCCAATTCAAGCCTCCTCTTTTTTTTATACACCGAGCATTGCTCACGTAGACTTAGAGTGTTGGCTGGGTTGATTCCTGTTTTTTTTTGTTTGGTTTTCACATAGATGGAGATCTATTGAATTTTTCTTCTGATTTCCAACAAACCCAAAGGGGGATATTGTTGGAACCATGGTCTTCTATGCATGATTTGTAGTGTGGTTTTTGTTTGTTTTAAATCATCAATGGATGTCCGGATCTTGTACAAGCAAAGAGATCATACCGTTCAAGCACACAACAGTATTGAAGGTGGCACTGTTTCCCAGTGTTTGCAAAATTTTTGGAGTCCAAAATTTGGAAATTGGTGAGCATCGCAAAAATAGGATTTCCATGAAGATCATGATTTAATATGGAAAAGGAATGAATTTCGCGAAGATGGGATGCATGGACTAGATTTCGCGAAGACCAGAAGAATGGAGGCAGTGAGCCTTTGCAATTACGTCAAGGTTCGCGAACGGCAGCGGCTGGAGAGCTTCGCGGCGATGAAGGGCTTTGCGAGGGAGCTTCGCGGCGAAGGCGCGAAGGAATGATGACGGTGATTCTTCGCGAGTACGTGAAGCTTCTCGAACAGCAGAGGCTGAAGCGCATCACGGTGGAGAAAGGCTTTGTGAGGGAGCTTCGCAACGAAGGCGCGAAGGAATGATGACGGTGATTCTTCATGACTACGTCAAGCTTCGTGAACGGCAAAGTGTCGTGGTGCTTCGCGATCTAGATAGAATTCCGGCAGAATAGTTGGAGCTTCGCGATTTGAGATGACATGGCGTTGACTTCGCGCGGATGGGTTGAGGGTCGGTGGAATCGCCTATAAATAAGGGCTGACCCCCTCAAGAGAAGCAGAGAGTTTTTCAGAGAAAGTCCTTTACTCTCGGTTCGCAAAGGTCTCTCGCGATGGCAACATGCTTCGCGAAAGAGGAGCTTCGCGCCGGCTATTCTAGCTCCGCGAAAGACGGGCTCCCCGCGTTGGCTCAGTGAGCATTGCGAAGAGGCAGGAGCTTCGCGATAGCCAAGCATTGCGAAGGCTGGAGCATCACGAGAGTGCTTCGCGATTGAGCTTCGCGAAATGGCAGGGGCTCCGCGAAGGCTTGTTTGATCTTTGCAATATTGGGAGCCTCACGGAGTAGGGTACTTTGCGAAGGCCTTTTCCAAAGGTTGTTTACCCTATGGACATGGGAAAAGGGGGTATTCATCAGTGGTTGGAATTTGGATCTTAACAGAGCATTAAAATCAGGACTCTGATGCAAGAAAAGTCTCATGCTGAACAGGAGACAATGAACTTCATGACTATCAATTGAAGAGACCTTCACGTCTATAAACTGAGTGTGACTTCACCAACGGTAGTGAGCCAGGGGGAGTCAACGGGAGTGACCTGAGGGAAGCAGTGAGCTATCTCAGAACCTTTGTAAAGGCAGTGATCCTGGGATAGAGTGACTGTGCCCGAACAATTGTAATCTCTAGCTAGTGAAGCTTAGTGGTTTTTGGTACGACTGACAACTTGTCAGCGTATGCTCCTTGGACATAGCCCTTAGTGGTGAACCAAGTAAAAAGGGTTGTGTCTTCTCTGTGTATGTGCATGTTTTATTTTTGATCATTCTCGTCTTACAGGTTCAACAAGTTCTTACCAACGTGGGAACAATATCCACAACTTTAAGAAGAAAAAGTTGTCACCCTGATTCACCCCTCCCCTCTCAGGCTGTCCCGAGGTCCTTCATGTACATGGGTTATCTAGGGTAGTGACCAGAGTGTGTAGGGACCAAATGAATAAATCTCATATCATACTGGATAGTTCCAATCGTAGCACCCACCATATTCTTAGGGTGAGGGTGGTCTACATTATGTTGATAATTGGATTTAGTCGATGTAGATGATTATTGAGAATCCGATTGAGTATCAAGGGCATAGAGTCAAGTGAGAAACCTATATACTGATAGGACTAGCTAAGCACTAGTGGGACGTGTAGGTGTAAGATAGAAGACACAAGGGACTAGGCTAGACGGATTTTGAGGACATTTTCATTGATAACTTTTTCCCTAAACCCATTGAGCCATGAAATAGATCAGGAGTTCTAGAGCCTTCATCATGCTGACATATCTGTCATTGAATATGAAGAGACCTTCACTAAATTTCCGTGATTTTCACTGGGTATGGTTAGCGATGAAACCTCAAGAGTAAGGTGCTTCATGGATTTTTTAAATCATTCCATTTAAGAGAAAGTAAAAATATTTTGGATGCACTCATTCCCACATGTTGTGAAACATGCAGTCATAGCTATAGGAAACCAGATGAATAGGTCGTACTTGAGCCAGGATGTGGATTCTATTGAGTTTAGTGGTGATTCATGATATGGTAGGAAGTGAGGAAGATATGGGTTCCACCAAGAATGTTTGGCTAATGTCATGAACAAACTTCTTCATATGAGGGAAGGGATAGCAAGATGTCTATACCTTCCTTCATCAGGATTATAGGGAGATAATAACACCCCATATACCACCTCTAATAGGACTTAAGGTAGAGACCAACACCAATGGTATATACATATTAGAATAGTGGGAGGCATTACCCCTTTTATAGTAACTGAGATCGAGAGAAAAGATGTATCAACCAAAAAAAACGCCACAAAAAACCCACATATATATAAAAACCAAAATCCCTCCCACATGCATTTTTAAAGTAAACTACTGGAAATACAAGCAAAATCCATTGTAAGTGAAAAAATAAAACTAAGCAGTGATACAACAACCATCCCCAATATCTGAGCTCGTATAATCCAGCATGGTCCATGTAATCTTCATGGAAACCTTAATATTGTTTGTTATATTCAGGGTGAGGATAACAGTATAATTCAAAAGGAAAACCAAAAGTCACCCAAGAAAAAGGTGGGGAAGCATACCAATTCCCCCATGATAAAATAATAGAAACTGAAAATCACCTTCAAAGGTATAATATACACACTAACCTCACTAAGGAATGATCAACAAATAATGAATGTAAAGTAAAGTAATGTATAATCACATCGATATTTGTGAACCTCGAACCACTTCCCATTGGTTAACTGATCATCCCTAATAGTGAACGTCATGAAACTACCATGCTCTTCCACAAGCCCCACCATCACAACCCGCCCACACACACCTGATCCACACACCAAATCCCTCCCGCAAACACATGGGCCACTGTCTCCATAGGTGTAATAAAAAACTCATGGAACTCATCCTAAAGACACCACTAAAATGAACCACCGCTCAGACATCCCATACCATAAATCTGGTAGTAAACATCAAGAAATTATAGCCTACCCGAAGATTCTTGGGTGGAAAATTCATAGAAGAGTGTTCAAGGGAGACAATAACCAGTCATCCATCCACCCACCAGGATATTGGAAAAAACACCCTCCCCCATAACAATGTGTTTTTAGAAATGTTGTGCTCAACATAGGTGGGTTGAATATAGAAACTACAAGGAACTAAATTTTTTTACATATAGGTAAATAGACACTCAACTGAACCTATTGGTATCCAAAAAAACAACCAACCCACACAAAACGTCACTTACTGCAACCCCTACATGCACAACTACATAGAAACCACAAACAAAATATCAAGCCACCATTTTTTATCCACATATCATTATTTATTATGATTTTCGCATAATTCATTCAAACACTTCTTGGGAAACTACCAACCCTAGCCATACCAAACTCATTTAGTAACACAAACAACACACAACCACATTGCTGTCCCACGACAAAACACTATCCAATAGCCATAATATCACTCAGATGTAGTCCCAATTATCTAAATGTCCATCCATTCCACAATAAATAAATATATAGACATGTGATTCCATCACACCTCCTAAACAATCTCATACAAATATCCCACAACAAACACCCCCAAAACCACATCCCCACTTCTCACACATACCACACCATTTTTAGTGAACCAACCCCTCTGGACACCCTTATTCCTACAACCATGCTACAAAAAACACCACCATATAACTTACCTAAATCACAAAACCACATAAAACCCACACTATACACATCCACTCCAAAACATGCTAAGTGTATTTAGATTTAGACAAAAAATTCTTTAGTTACACTTTGATCGGTGATCAAGAATTAAGTTTGATCCCGGGAAAACCTTTTTATTTGACAAGGTATATGTGATTTATTAGATTTCATGTTTATAGTAACTTCAAGAGAGACTCAACAATAAGTATGAAGCATCATAGGTGAGTAAGAAAAGTCCACCAACATCCATGATTTTTATTTGGAAACCCATATAATTAAAATTACAGATCTATGATAACAGATAAAATATAGTGATCGTCAACATCTTCCCTATCCCCATTTTATGACTACAGTAACATGAAAATTATATCATAACACCGCTAACAATTGGTTTTGATGATGATCAACAGGTGACACAAATATACTGACCCTGCATGATACCTAAACAATGGATAGATAATAGAAATCCATACCTGGAAGAACATGAGACCAAAACTCATCCTCGCACCAAACTAGAGCTATCACGAGAGTATGAGACACCATGGAATACTGAATAAGGGGGATACACCACTAGTTCATGGCTCTCCTAGGGATGAAAGGTATAATCACACCAAGAGAAAATTGAAGAGTTCAAAGGAAAAAAATATTCTGATTTAGAAAGACCATATACTAAATAAATGGGGAAGATAGTTTCAAAGGCCATTATAGTCGTAACATGATCAAGACCACATGGTTTGGGGGTTGATGACATATTCAGGTTTTTAGAAGACAATAATATCATTTGAAATGTCCCAAAAACCCATCAAATATGTAATTTCAATAATTTAATGTCAAATAAAAAGTCAAAGGGGTGGAACTAAAACAATTAGGAAAAATTGGAAATGGGTCACCGATGGGCGAGTCACTGATATAAATCCACCAACAATGTGTCACTAATGTTGAGATATCGACACTGAGCCACCAACGTGACCTATAAGCTCCTGACACATCAACACCCTGACTTGTTGATGCCTTGACTCACTGACTCCAGGATTCATTGATGCCTTGACCTACTGACACCTTGACCTACCAACTCCTCAACCCACCGACTCCCTTACATACCAATTCCTTGACTATAAATCACCTAGACCTACTAATGTCGTCATCCAACCAATGCCTTAATCTATTTATGCCCTGACCTAACAATGGCTTGGCCAACTGACACCATGACCTATCGTTGGCCCGACCTTTTGACGCATTCATCATTATGATTCCTTGACCTACTGATGCATTGACCTGCTGACACCTCAACCAATCGATGCCTGGACCTACTGATGCCCTCAACCTACCGGCGCCATGTCCTATCAATTCCCCAAACTACCAACTCCCTAACCAACTCATGCCTCGACCTACTGACACCCTGACCTACCAACATACAAAATGGAAATTTATAAAACTCATGAAATGATCTACCGTTTCCTCCCAGATCCCCACAAACAATGGATTTGGAAAAAGTAATGGAACACATAGGTCAAATCCCTTACATCAGATAGATATCAATCTATAATCACATTCTAGAATTCAAATCCAATCCTCAAATAAAAAGGGTCATGAACATCCACCCCATAAGATACCTCTCAATGATAAACCAACTCTTAGGAGTGAAACCTCCACACCAATAAAAAATTCCCCCATGATTTTACAACCCAATCATGAACTAGATATACCAAAAAAGCACCAAAAGAAACACATACCAAACATATGAATTCTATAATTCCTTCCCCATGTAAAGCTATTATCTTCTTTGGGAATCACTTACTCATCATCATGGGTTTAATCGCATCCTCATTAATTCATCATGATTTGGCATCAAGTCATCCCCTCTTCTTATTTCAGTAATTTACTGTATATCCCATAACAAGGAAAAACTCATCTCATATAAAAAATGTAAAATCATTATATATTAATGAAAACACATGGAAGAAACTCAAAACCTCTCCGGGTACTGGGCATTCATCTACATCTCCCTTTCCCAAGTACTCTCATCTCGGCCACCATGCCTCCAAAACATTAGAACCAAGGGAATGGTCCATTATTGAAGAACCTTTCCAAATGACCATGGATCTCCAATGGTCACTCCATGAATGTTATATCTTCATCGATATTCAATTCTCTCAAATAAATGGCATCGGGGCCATTGTCAATATACCAATGAAGCTGGGAGACATGAAATAAATCATGGATCCTCCATAGATGTGGTGTCAAAGCTAGATTATATGCCACCTCACTAACTCGTCCCAAGACTTCGGAAGGTCCGATGAACCTGCAAGAAAGCATACCTAATCAGTTGAACCTATCATGCCCACATTGAGGGGAATCCATCAAGAATACATGGTCCCCAACCTTGAAATCCAAGAGGTTTCTCCTATGATCATTATATGACTTCTATCAGTCATTTATTGTCTTCATCCTCTCAAGAATTAGAAAAAGCTTCTCTATTTGACTATGCACCACGTTCAGACAAAGACTCAGTGCCTCTCCAACACTAGTCCAGAACAAGGTTGAATGTAATGACCACTTAAAAAAGGCCTTGAATGGAGCCATTACAATTGAAGAGTGATAGATATTATTTTAAAGAAACACTAAAAAGGAAAAAATTTCACCACCAAGACCCACTAATGTGCAGAACACATGACAGATGCATTTCTTCGAACATTTGGTTGATCCTCTCTATCAGTCCAAACATATGAGGGTGGAAAGAAGTGTTGAGGCATAACTAATTTTGAAAACCATAGTACAGTTCTCTAAAAACATGTGAGGTAAAATTTATGTCCCTATATATGATAATGTATGTCATAACTCTGTACAGCCACACCAACTCATCCAAATACCTTTGTCCAAAGGCATCCACTGTGCTTAACTCCATGATCGCTATGAAGTGAGTCGATTTCATCAACTGATCCGCTAATACAAAGATAACATCACATCCCCCAGAGAATAGGGTAATCATGTGATGGAATACATATATTTTTCTTCCCACTTCCAATAGGGAACATCTTGAGGCTGGAAAACCCCACAAAGAACATGGATTTAAACCTTCATTTTCTGGTACATTAAGCACTTTTCCACAAACTCTTCGACTAGATAATTCATCCTGATCAATAATAATTGTTTATTCAATCCACAACACATATTGGAAACTCTTGGTTTTACCACTAGGTTGATATATCAAAATTATACAGAACTTCGTCAGACATTTCATCGTGGAAAAATGATTCTCATTGAACAACATAATATTTTTTCCATACTCTAACCATCTCTTCAGAGAATCACTGTGGTCAATGTGATCATGTATGTAGAGACCCAAAGCTTGATGTACATGGAAATTGCATTACTTTTGAAGAATTCATAATACATAACAAAAACAGACACTCAAGGACCATAATAGTTTAGTGTCTTTGGAAACATGGAATGTAATCTTCTAATCATGGTGAAAGATCTTCAATATCTCCCTAATGACCTTCCACATTTGTTTTCTTACCTAAAAACTGTCTTTAAATCCTGGGGAAAGTAAAACATATAATGGGTGATTTCAAATTCTCAGTAAGGGTAATCATGGATAAAATAAAACAAATCATATACATTTGAACTTAAAAACATGAACATAACGTTTAAACATCAAAATATGGAGCAATGACATAAAAACATGGCAGTACATAAGGCATAGATCATAAAGAAACATTAATCATGATAAAATAGCTTGGTAATAAAACATGTAATTGTGGAAAAACATTAAGCACATGATCTGATTTCCATAGTATCCAAGGCATTACTGCCAAGACCATCTTAGTGGACAATATCCCTTTCTTAATCGAGTTCACTCCTCGTTCCAGTCCTGTAACACTAAACCGGATTAACATACCATTCTATCCATGTCTATCTCATGAGATATAAATATTTACCAAATGAATTAGATGGATATATAGGTCCCACCCATCTCATAATGAAATCATTATTACATGTTCAACAACATAAACATAAATCATTCATCATAACCCAAAGAATAAAATAGGTTTCATAAACATCATCCCATCATAACATAATCCATATAAAACAGATGGAAATCATTTCTTCATAAGAAAAGTGAAACCATGTAAATCATAGGGACATTATACTTGAAACATACACATAGGAAATAATGTCATCTTATATGGAAAAATTGTTTTGATAAAACACTTGAAATGAATTCTTGAGGAAAATATCCTTTCTTTTTCAAAATCATTTTCTTGTCACAAAATTCCATGCAATTTTAAAAGGAAAGAATTTTTTTTAAATATTCATGAAATCTTTTAGAGTAATCATCATGAAAATAAGGCGTCATAAAACCGTAAAAATCTGTTCATGCTGTATATATTAAAAAACCATTCTCCTCGTACTTTTTTCAGAAAAGTCAAAAAGTACCTCGTATGGTGAAAAAAAGAACGATTCCTTACACACCATGTAGTAAAAGACAAAAATTGTTAAGAAGGAATTTAGAAATTCATGAAAAAAATTTAGAAAATAGAGACATGGATGAAAAATATAACCACAGTAAACACTTACGAATAAACAATCTCGGATAAAAACGAGATTGGAAAAGTTATCCCTTACCCTATGTCTGATATGCTTCGTATGTATCCGAACCTCCTGTATAATGATTTAAATAAAGTCATTGACTTATTACAGAATCATATTCGTTGTTATTATATCATATATGGTTCACTTAGGTATTCATATTACCCATTCATTTGTTAATTCCCTGTTAACGTAGCGTTTTAGGTAAAATTGTTACATTTATCATACGTGTTAAGACTTGAGGTTATTGATATTATTTTTACTTATATCATGATTTAATTATTTTAAGAATTTAAATAATTATTTATATATCATATATATTCATTATATATATATAATATATAGATAAATGAAATGAAATACACTGTTTGTGGAGACGGTAGGCCACACGTATGCATGAACGCCGTTTTCTTATCGTTATTGACTTGAATGGAAGTAAGTAGATTACATATATATTTATATATATGTATACATAAATAAATTAGCTTCATTATGTCATATATTTCATTATTATTCATTATAGTTTCTTTAAAATCAATCTTGAATGGTTAATCATGGAAAATGAATGTCATCGCGTTCGTGGAGATGGTAGTCCGTACGTACACACGAGCAATGATATCATTCCCATGATCGTTAAATTGTATTGAAGTGTATGAATAATATTTTAGAATCAATATCACTTTACAATAATCATATATAGTTATTTATTTACACCATTATTCCCATACAATTAATGTGGTGGTGGAAAACAGATTACACCATGGCGTGGAGAGGGTATTCCGTACGTACGCACGCGCGGTGATTTCGTTTTCCATAGGATGGATAGAAGAAGAAATTGGGTTATTTCATATTTATAATAACATATCATTATATATATAATACTTATGTTATTACTTTATAAGGAAAAAATTAAATAAGAGGAAGTACAAGAAGAAAGAAACTTGAAAGAGTCGGTAGAAGGGATTACCTCTTCCTCGACACACCTCCTTTATAATTCTTCTTAGGGCAGTAGAGTTGGACTTTTCAGAAGACCAAAACAACTATGATATAACTAGAGAGGTTGAGAAGAGGAATTGGCAGGATTTTTCCGAGCTTCAAGGCTCAAAAGGGTGTTAAGTGCAGAGGGAAGGGGTGCCCTTTTTATAAGGGAGTAGAGGGGCACCTTTGGAAAAACTTAAAATATTATTTTATAATAATGTCATATTCGGTTTATAATATCTCAAAATTTATTTATTTTTAAGCTAAAGTGGGTATGGGTCTAAATCCACTGAAAAAATATTTTTTAGAACGGTTTAGGTTACTATTTTAACCTTATCTTTTATATTTAACTCTATGTTATATAATTTAATTTTTACCTTGTCTTCTTGTTTTCTTACACTATATGGTTAATAAACTTACTAAAACCAGCCAAAGGAACTCCAATTGGTTAATTATTAATATATATAACGTTATCTAAGTCATTTTTCTGAACCATAGATTTTTAGGAATATAATAACCATTAATAATATAATATTCGTTCCGAAAACAATTTATGTCAATTTTGACACTATTTGGTAATTTATTTTTTTGAAAATTATGAAAGCATGATTAGTTCAAAAAAGGTTAATATAATAAATACTAACATGTCATATTAACCAATAAATTTAGTTTAATTTATTAAAACTCTCAAATTTCATTTATTTGGGTATTTATAACATCAATTATATTAATATTTCATTAATAAGGTAATTATTGCATCATCATTGTGACATAAATAAATTAATTTATTTAATGTCTAAAAATTATAAATAAAATACCATTATGTAGGAAACCTTTTTATATTTCTCAATAATATTTATAGTCTAATTTATCTTATGTATAACCCTATATTAAAAATGTTTTATTTATTAAACATTGATTTTAACTATTTTAACTATTCTTTAACTAAAATAATAATAAAGGTCCTGATCTAATCCAAGTGGGCCGAATGGATAATATTTTATTCCTAAGGTTGTTTTTGGTTGATATAAACTTGTCCAATAGAATTAGGACATGTTTTAGGGAAATATTAATATTATTCTTACCCTTAATTACCCTATTTACTTTTTACCGTGGTAAATAATAGTAAAAAGTTACTATTTACCAAAAATTATTTTCATCTTATAGAACCAAATTATACTCCTTGATTTTAACCATGTTTCTTAGATTTTCTATATTCCACCCAAAGAAGTGGTAATATTATGTTTTATGTAAATTTTCAAATTCTCTTAAGAGGTGGGTAAAAGATGGTCAAAAGTTCAATAAAATTTTTATATATCTAAAATTATTATAATATGATTCCAATGAATTAAATTGAACATATATAGGTATTATGTATCAATTTTGACCTAAAATAAATTTAAATAAAATAAATAATTATTTAAATAAAAATTCTGCTTTTAAATAGTAACCTAGTGTTTTCACTATTCCTAAAAAATTGAAAGTTTTCTAAAAAATACCAAAAATTCACCCTAATCTAATTTCGGTATTCCGAATCCAAAATTGAAGTCCATTTTGAATGATAAAATTTATAAAAATTTTAAAAAAATTAGTATTACTATTTATAACAACTAGTTCATAATAATATTATTATAATATCTCATATAGTGAAACTCAGTACAGCGTACTACACATGCTATCGAGGAAGGTATTGATTGCGTGTAATTAAAGCCTAGTCAAGGTTGCGTGTAGTGAAAGACTCCTTTGTTGTTGTGTACAACATAATGCAACCATATTTCGTTTAAACACTCAATGTTGCGTAGAATAACTACTATCAAACAAACATGAAATTGTGTGTAACATGATCCAAGAATAGTGTTGCGTATACTTCCAGATAATATAGTGTTGCGTATAGCGCAAGCTAATCATGGTGTAGAGTAAAACACATGATATGAACAAAATTAAAAAGAATATATCTCACAAAATATCAGGTTGTTGAAATGTATCCCCTCCTCCTCTTAATATCCCCATAGGGAATCCTCTACCTTCTACCTCAATGATGAATTTTCTGTTATCTGAAATCGATGTCCTTTGCCACCATCCTTTCCTACATCTATGTATTTGGAATCCAACTACTCCCACACCCTCAAAGAATATGTAGAATTTTGAACCACTTCATTTTATGACATCATGCTGAAAGCATTAACCACAATATTTCACTTTACTGAGATGTGGGATGTCTCAAAATAGTTATCTGGCAGAAAATCCATCACCTCATCTTCAGCATGTTCATATATCATTGCGAAAAGATACACTCAGGCACTTATGATCCATGAAGGCCACAAAGTACTCCCCAATGAGTTAATTTTGCCACATTTATAGTGAGAACATGACCGATTCTAGTTTCAAATCATGTGTGGCATAGTATCAATCATGCGGACATAACATCCTAGACCAATATGTGATCACTCCACATTACTTCATCAACACAAACCCTTAGCCTAGATTGGAAGCGTCAAAAAACACCGTAAAAATCACCACTTCCTTTGGAATCCTGATCACTGTAGCATAGAACAACATCACATTCAGATAGATGAATGATATATGTCACTGCTTTCTCCACACAAAATCATGGAATTTTCAAGTTAGAACCATCAATATAGTTTCTACATGGGATAAATCCAGTATGAATCAGTTGTAGTAGCCTACCATACTGAGATAACTATGGACCTCTTCCACATTCTTGGGTGTTGTTCAAGAAAATTCTGCCTAGACCATTGACAGGTCCACTCCTAAGCCCTACTGAGACACCAGATTCCCAAGGAATTGGACCAACCATTTATAAAACATGCAATTGGACACACATCACTAGAGATGGTGGTGCGAAAGGATCTCCAGGACAATACTAAGATACTCAATATGCTACTACTATGAATTCCAGTATATCATGATGTTGTCGATGAATATGATGATGAACTAGTCTAGGAACTCATGAAAGATATTTTTTATGATCCCCATGAACATGGATTTTTACTTAATAACACCGAGCGGCCTAACTATTAACTCAATGTGACCATAACTAGACATGAACGTAGTCTTTGGGATGTCACCGTACTTTACCCTCAATTGGTTATATCCAAACATTATATCTATCATGGAAAACCAACTCTCTCACCTCATCTATTTGAAAAGATCATCTTTCATTAAGAGAGGGTAACAGTTCTTTATCGTTACTTGATTAAGGCTTTGGTCACTACAAAAAATTTTCCTTTTTTAATAGGGACAGATCTATTGGTAAAAGTGCATTTTTTTTTGGTAATCCTTTTTACCATTATATATTCTTCTTTCACAAAACTATTATTAAAAACTCTATCACTAAATAATTTTACAATAGATAAAATAGTACTTTTGAAATTTTAATAATACCAAAAGATAATATATATGTTGGTTAAGGTGTTTAGCAATAGGTTTTGGTGAAAAATCGTTTTTTGGTAATAATATTACAAACATATAATATATATTTGTTTATAAATTACATTCGAATAAAAATTATAAATTTTTATTCCTATTAAAATTCCATATAATATTTACTATTTTATCATATATAATAAATAAAATACAATTCCAAAATGTTCAATCTCAGAAACAAAAATTAATTATATTAATAAGGATTTTTTAAAAAAATAATTCATGATCCCCTAATATTAATATTTAAATATTTTATAAAAATTGATGGATCTGCTAATCCCCCCACCCCCACGTTTGATCACACAAATGGGGCCACCCGACCTCTAGGTGACCCATTCATTCCATCTAGTCAGCTCTAGCCCTAGTGCCCCAACCATGTGAGCATCCCATCCATGAGATCTAGTCATCTCCATCATCAGGGACCAAATATACATAAAATAATATTAAATTTGACTAGAAATATATGAGGTTTTGGTATAGTGCCATTCGCATCCATAAAACACCATGTTGGAAGTCACATGCTTCATTTAAAATTTTATAATCCATCTATGTCCTTCCAACATCAACCTACTTTAGTAATAATTTTGAAGAAAATAAATACTTCACCAAATTATATTAAAAAAACACAGAAAGGAAACAAAAACTCAAGAAACACATCATGATTTATATTCTAGAAAAACTCAACCAGTTATAAAAACAGAAACCCCAGCTACATCTCATTCTCCACTATAATTCATCCATGATCATCCAGCATCAGTAGTCACTACAGTGATTTATATAGGAAATCTATTTCTCTCATGCTCCCAGCAACGTTACCTTCACACATATAATAGAAAGACCTTAGTATAATAATGGGATATCAATATTCAATCAATGTTAAATTTCATTTAATTTAAATTGTAGGCACTTTTCTGAAAGAAGACTCACATTTTTGTCAGTGTTACAATACTTGCATCTGAAACTAAATCTTCCAAGATAGAAACAATCTTTCCAATGCCAATTATTTTGGACATGGAAATATCTGTTAAAAATATGGAGACATATAAAAAATAGAATATACACAAACAGCGTCAACAACAACTTAGCTGAGTGTAGTGAACTAAAGCTTGAAACCTTCCAATTCTGGGACACCATAACACTGTGATCGAATTACTGAAATCCCCTCACAAAGAACAACATACTAGACCTCCAGTATGTTCATTCCATCCTTATCATCAAAAGGATATCAAATACACCGACATCTATCTATAATGTTTTATATCAGCAATAAATTACAAAAACATCGAGAGAAATAGTTACAAAAATAAAATAAACATTTAAAAAACTCACATCGAACCTCTCTTAAGAATTCAAAACTGAGACCCTAAACATCCAAGATGACAAGACGATACTCATTGTTCAGAATCTTCAATATTAGTCAATAAAAGAAACAAGATAAAATAAAGGTGATTCCTAAAATAATGATGACATTATATGGGAATGTTAAATATGGAAAATGACCATAGAACCATTATAATAATGGGTTTAATGGTGCTCCAAAATGATATCTTGAACGAAAAAAACACTCCCTTCCCCTGGAGACCCAAAGGATATAAAACTTTCATATCCACATTAGGATTCCATACTACATCAATGATCAAACACCAACAACCCTGAGGTAAAAATTATTACTCTCCCTTTATTTTCCCCTAATATCACATGGATTCATGTTCCAGGTAACTTGTTTCCATCCTACACCACACCAATGAACCCGGAATATATAAACACTCGAAATAATAAACATACCTCTACCACCTCTATCCCTTTAATAAGAATATGTATTTTGTGTTGTAGACCTACCAAAAACACTAAAGCACGCCACTAAAAACCAAACATGAAAATCAATGTACACACGAAAACCCTTTAAAATGAACAATCAATGAAGAAATTGATTATGATAAGAAACAGAAACAAAACCTCTCAGAACCCATAAAAACTCACATCTAACAGGTGCATCATTGGAAAAACTACACCATCCCATGTATCCCTTTATCAGTATCCCCTTGTGTATCTAACCATTTGTGGTGAGAAAAACCCCTCTTGGACTGATCACATAAGCATATATTTTCACTGATAAACCTGATAAATTATGAATTTGATAAATTTAGTTTTTTTACATCCAGGTCCATGACGATGCTTTCAAAAAACATTTCATAGAACTTGTTTCTTAGTGTCCATACATGATTCTAGATTTCAGACCATAGAGATTACCTTTAGAATGAAAATATGATAATTTACATGTTTGTTAGTATGAATCCAACCTCTAAAGAAAAAAATTCATGCTACATATAATACACCTACAAATTGCTTGAAAATACATCAACAAATAGGTCATTTATTGGGTCATTATGTAATTGTGTGACTCTGTACTATTTTCCAGAATAAAAAATTGGAAAATGAAAATAATTTCAAAAGAAGTATTGCTAATAATAAGAAGCGGTTTACTTTGTCCAATTGACAATACATGTTGAAAATAGATTATCATGCTTATGAATAATGATAAAAATCTTGAGAAATTAACCATGGAGTATTATATTTTTGAAAACAAACTAAAAAACCACTAAGATGGAGAGAAGATATCAATTGTTGCCTCCAATACAGAGAAACAAATCTTACCCAAAACCACTTCCACGTTTATTTTTCTGTGACTTTTTTGAATCAAAAGAATGAATATTTGATACCAACATACACTATATTAGGAGTCACCACAATGAAAATGAAATTCAACTTTTATATTTTTAAAATTTCATGTCAAGTAACTTTGAAATCAGGTTCTCAAAATGTAATGAATTTGGAAATGATCAACATAGAGAAAAATATTATTAAATGATTTTGGAACTAACAAGGAAGCAATGAACCATGTCCGTCCTTTGGTCATCAGCGATAACTAGTGGAATTCATGAGACCCGCAACTCAACATTCTTCCAATCGAACTCCAGTTTACAAGCCTGACCCATATTACAAAAGTTTTCACATGGTCCACTACTTCCACTAAACAAATTCTCATTTAGACACATAGCGATGTTTATACCCCCACAATGTTCTAGTAGATCATTTATGACCAAGTTAAAGTATCGATTTACATTAGTTTCTAAATAGTCTTGGTTTACCATAAGAGGGTATAATTAATTTTTTTTTGGATTTGAACCTTGATATTTTCTCTTTACAATAGGCTTCAAGGGACATTATAGTATCCCTACAAACATATCCCCCTCCATATCTTCTGTTATCATCAAACAAAATGAATAAATATCATCTATCTTACAAATAGGTGTATGAAGTGATATTACAGTTTTCAACTTTCTGTATAATAAAACCCATTGGCACCCTTTCACAAAATCAGTTACAGAAGAGTTCAATAAGTCATAATGTTTTGAAGACACAAATTTGTAATCATCATCTAAATTTTTAGGCATCATTGATTCTCATTTAGTAGGGATAAATCATCCTAAAACATGTTATAACGCCTAGGACTCCTTCAAGAGTTATGTTATTCTTATTTATAGATTACTAGCATACTCTCATGTGAACTTATAGAACATCTTTCCATATGATCATATTGAAAATCAAAATCTATTTTTTCCATTTAAGAAGAGTTGATCACAGTGGCCAAATATGTATGTTCGTTACAAACCCATCAATGTTCATATGTAAAAAAAAAAGATGAAATCGATTACCTATATGATAGTGACAAACCATTAGGTTTCAAAACGATGGATGTGGGAGATATCCCAAAGGAAGGTGGATGGTGTTCAGTGGAGAATATATGATGAGAAGGGATGGGGATTCTAGGTGAATAGTGTAGGACTAGGGAGATTATGGATGGTTGGATGTGGTGGGGTTGTGTCAGGATGATGAGGGCAGGGTGGTGTTGGGATGTCACAGATGAAGGGGTCATGGGGTGGGTGAAGAGGTGATGGGACACTTGGGATAGAGGGTTCATAGGGGGATGGATGTTGAGAATAGTAAAGGTGTTCATGCGAGGTTTTGGGAAGGGAAAACCATGGAGGAATAAAGAGTTGGTTAAGATGCAAGCCGTGATGTTGAGGGAAGCGACTTGTTCTAGGGGAGGATGAGGTGGTGCGATGGGAGGTGAATCCTGAGAAGGGCAGTGTGGGATGTGAGTTGGGAGAGTAGGATGAGGTATGGGGCAGCGGGAGGTGAGGATGAACACAGGCAGGGGGAGGTGATGGCTGGGGAAGAGTCACCAATTAGGGTTTTTTGTTGTTATTTTTTTATAATTTTTTAAATGTTTTTAAAATAAATTATATTGAAAATTATAAAAATAGTAAAATTTTGGGAAAATAGGATAATGAATTTTGAAAAATATAAAAACATTAAATATTCTAATAAATTAAGAATTAGAATCAATTATGATATTTTTTTAAAAAAATATGAAAATATAATTTTACCTTTGTCATAAAAATAATATATATATATATATTCTATATTTCTCTAGTTTTGTTATTAATAAAATATTTTTTTCATTGTTGAATTTTTTATCATAATTTTTTATTAACGGATAATCGTTTATTGATAATAGCATTATCAATAACAGATTCATGGTTTGGTAAAAAGAAATGTTGGTATTAGTGTGATAAAGAAATATATTCAACTGTCGGTAAATGATATGTTGGTATTAAAGGATCAATATCAATAGATATATCTGTTTTTAAAAAAGAAGTGTTGGTATTAAAAAATAATACTAGTAAAAAATAATATCAGTTAGAATTTTTTATTTTTACCAACATATATATTATCTGTCAATAAATTTCTTTTAGTATAATATTTTTTTTTTGTAGTTGGTAGTCTATGAATAGCCTCATACCACCATATATGTTCTTTGAAAACAAGACCAATGAGCCCCATAATGACACACATGTTTTGATGAAACCCCTATTCTGCTGGACTTCAATTTGGATCTGCAAATCCCACAACATAAAAGCCTCCATTCAACAAGGTGCCATAACAATTGAACTAGCATCAGGTTGTATGCCTATTACTAACTCAACATCACGTACATGGGGGTAGAGTAAAAAATTCATCATGAAAAACAACAATAAACTCTCATAAAACACAAAGAACCTCCAAAAAATCAGCATCCATCGATCCAACGGTCTATTCTGCTAATAAAGTAAAAAGTGTATCCATACACCAACATTAAACATGATATATCCTCTCACCAAAAAAAGCTACACGACATCCATTTGTGTTTGAAAACATGAATTTTCTTTGGATGTAATGAATAATATAATTCACCAAAAATAACCATTCTTTGATAAGGATGATATCATATGGCAGAATATGTAGTAGAAAAAGAGATCCCAACTAGACTAATGTGGCCCCAACATTAGTATACATCCATGGAAAATATCAAACAAGCTGGTCTGGCCTCAGATTTATGTACTCAATTCCATTGCAATGGAATGTCTCTCTATGTCTCATCACATGCCATGTGCCATACTAGATGAAACGAAGGAGTTCTAATCCCATGAATCAAAAAAGGTTCGAGAATGTGTACTATAGAAACTGATAGTACCTCAAGTGATATATGGCTTCACTGGAACATCTACCTCTGCACCATGAAATGTCCCTTTCCGGACTCATATGGACCTCAAATTCTGCCTCATCCCCAACCAACAAATGGTCGAAGTCCATAAGGAGCACCCTGAGGTCGGCCTCCTCCTACAACATATTCCCCTAGTGGAGTTGGGGCATGCTATCCCTATTTTAGGAAACTCATGGCTGGGAACTACTACTGAGGTATGTGCTGATCCTACTAACCTCTATCATACTGAGATCAAACTACGAATTGAATCTGATGTTCCCATGACCGCCACTTGTGATACACCTTTTCCCAACACCCGGGGGAAAACATTTTGGACAATAGTGTCAAAAATGAAACTGCTGGGGTCAGCTCCCCACTAGCAATAACCTGGAAGGACAGGATGTCGTAGAATTACCATTGACAGCTTTCCCCTTGGAATAACTCTACTGAATTCTCTCTTGAGGAATACCTCCTCATGATTGTGTCCTTTCCAACACCTTAGCCTACTTGTAAACCACAATGAATGATGGTAGGGTGAACATATTTACAACATACTTGAGGGAAGGATAGAGTTCCTCCTATAAACATGTCACCTGAGACTCCACATCTATAAAGAGATCCAGAGAAAAGCATAAGTGATCCTTGAATTTGATCACTAATTCTCTCACTAAAATACTACCCTGTAGAAGGTAGTGTATCTCCTCCCTCAACTCGACATTCATCATGGAAGAAATGAAGTCTAATAGGAATATTATATAAATGTTGTCCCATAAAACCTTGGTCTATTTCCTCTCTCCATGGTAAATCATCCACCACTTACACGCTGCTCCACTCATCTAGCTTACATACAAGGGAAACCAGTACTCTTTTGAATCCCATATAAAGATCAATGTGATCGTTATATCCTCTATATAACTCTTAATCTCCGATTCTAATACACTACCCTCTTATATTCCAATAGTATTTCATTGGAATTAATGAAGCAACTTCCTCAAATTATCATCCTCCTCCAATGGATTGACCTTCTGTTGGTCAACTAGGCTAGCCTCCTGACCCTCCACTGCTCATTCCACACAATGGTGACATCTGGGAGCCATAACTGAAAGGAAAACAAGGAACTCCAAAGCATTTGTAGTATAGAATTTATCTAAAAAACATTTTAACACAATGTTTACTTTAATTTTTGGAAAATTCCCTGAACGAAAAATAATTCAAGTCATCATGATGCATGTTCCATTTCTATGTTCTCTACCCCACAATCGGTTTAGCCTCACTTGGTCGTTCGTTAATGTCAGAGTCCTTACATCAGATCACAAGGGGCCCTAAAATCCCATTTCTAAGCCAGTCTTTCCTAGCCATATCATTCACCATGATCACCTAAAATTGATTCCCAACCAACCCAAGAAATCCTCACTATTCTTTACTCCAAATTGCATTCTATCTTTCAACCATCAATTTTGGTACTATTCTATCATGACCTGCTATCTTCATGATGATGGAAGTAATAGAATCGTGTTGATAGCTTTCTTCCTTAAGATGAATATGAGATAATGACCCCAGTATCTTGCCTACAATAGTCCACAAAGAGGAATCCAGCCCCAAGGGTATAGAAATCTTAAAAAATGTCAGGATTTAACCTTTTTATTGAAATTTGGATTGATAGATAAGATGTATCAACCACAAAAAACTCTCGGAAACACATATATATATATATAGAAATAAAAATCAACCCCACACGAATCATTAATGTATAAATACTATAAATACATGGAAAATCCAAATAAATTACCAAAATAATAAATATCAACGACACAACACCCATCCCTAAAATTCGATCTAGTATGATCTAGCACGGTCCCCATAATCTCTTTGGAAACCTGAATATAGTTTTATACAAGTTTGGTGAGAATACATGATATCTTAGTTGGGAAAAACCAAAGTCGCCCATGCACAAGTGGGAGAAGCATACAAATAACCCCTGATAAAATAAAAAATATATTCAAATGCACCTACTTGGATATACTATCCACCTCAACCTCACTATGGAATCAACACCAAATAACACAAGTCATGTAATGTAATATATATACACATCGATATTTTTGTACCACACACCACTTCCCACTGGTTAACTGCAGATACCTAATAGAAATCATCATGATGCCATCAAACTCTTCCACAAGCCCCGCTATGATAACCTACCAAGAAACACCTAATATGTACACCAAATCCCACCAACTCACACCTGGGACACAACCAACACACATATCTCCTGAAAACACTCGAGCCTCATCCTAATGACACCAAGTAAACAAACCACCTCTTGCATAACCAATTCAATAAATTTGGTAATAAAACAGAATCCATGACAACTTTCCCCAAGAGTCCTGGGTAGTGATTTCCTAGAAGGGGAATCAAGAAGGCTATTAACTAGAAATCGATCTTCCTACCATGATATTGAAAAATATACCCTCTTCCATAATAATGGTGGTGTCAACTATGTAGTGGTCAACATGGGTGGGTGTATATATAAATCACTAGTAACTAAAATTGTATACATATAATTAAAAAAACACTCAGTCTAACCTATGAGTTTACAAACAAACTACCAGCCCACAAATAATTTCTCTTACTACTACCCCTACATGAAAAGCCACACAATAGATAAAACCAAAACATTTACCCAACCATTTTATTTATCTACTTAAAAATCTTTATTAAGAAGTTCACTTATATCATTCTAACAATACCTATGAATCAACCCACCACAACCAAACTAAACACATTCAAAAACACAAACAACACACAACCAGATTGGAATCCCACTTCCCAACAATGTCGATCAGTCGTAACGCCACCTAGAAGTTGTCCCACTTCTCTACAAGTCCATACCTTCCACAATAAATAAATATATCAACATGGTATTCTATCAAACCTCTTTGAACAAAACATACCCAAAGTCTACAAACCCACCACACAAACCACATCCTAATTGCACCCACATACCTCACTATTCTCATTGAACCATCCCATCTACCCACCATTGTTCCCACAACCATGCTACCAACAGCACCACTGTATATCCCTCATAAATCTAAAACCCAAAAAAACCCACACATCACACAACCACACCGATGAAATCTGTGTGTATTTATATTTATCCAACAATTATTATTTAATTCCACTTTGACAAATAGGGGAGATCACCAATTATGTTTGATTTTATGGAATCATTTTTATTTAACTTGTTATAGGTGATTAATCAGAATTCATGTTTACAGTCATTTCAAGAGATAATAAATAATAATTATGAAGCATCATAGGTGTGAAAGATAAGACTTCCAATAACCATTATTTTTTAGAGGGATACAACCCATACAGTTCACATTATTGATCAATGATAATATATATAAGAAATAGACCATCAGAATCTTCCCCATCCCAGTTTTATTTCTCTGGTATGAAACAAATTATATCATAACACCCATAAAAATTGGTTTCTACTATGATCTAGAGGTGACACCAATATAACCACCCTACGAGATACACAAAATAAGAAGAGATAATGCCAATCCCTACCTAGAGTAACAAGAGGTAAAAAATCATCCTTCTCAAAAAATAGAGGGATCAGTTGAGCAGGAGACTCTATGGAAAACCAAATATGGGGATACACAACATGCACATGAATCATCTGGGAATGAATGTTATTGGCGCCATAAGAGAAAATGTAAGGGTTAAAAGGAAGAGATAATTCATCCTTAGAAAGGCCAGATCTTGAGTCAATATGGGAAACAGTTTTAAAAGCAATTAAATTACAAACACGATCAAGACCACGCAGTATGATAGTAAAAGTAAGATTCAGTTCTTTAAATGACAAATAAAATTTGAAAATAGCCTAAAACCCCATAAAATATGGAATTTAATGAATTTATTTTCAATGAAATCCTCAAAGGGGAGGAACTAGAAAATATTGGGAAAAAATAGTAATGAGTCACCGATGGGTGAGTCACCGATCACAAGCCACCAACAACGAGTTACTGATGATGAGCTACGGACACATAGCTAATAACGCTGAGCTACTGAGGCTAAGGCATTGAAGTGACCAACCAACTCTTGAATAATTGACATCATGACACACCGATTCTCTGACTCATCGACACCCTGAATCAACAATACTCGTTCCTACCAACACCTTGACCTACCGACACCTCGACCACATGTTTCCCTAACCTATTGATGCCTCGGCATAGGGATGCATAGAACAACCAATGTTTTCATCTTTCCAACACCATGAACTATTGATTCCATGACCTACCGACCCCTCGACCTACCAACTCCCTCGATCTATTGGCCCCATGAACTAGAGATGCCATGTCCTACCAACAGGTACAAACTTCCAACACCTAGGCCTACCAATGCCCTTACCTACCGATTCCTGAACCTACTAACAACGTGTTGACACTCTTTTTCATCACAATGTATAATGACTAAAAAAGGGGAATACATTAGAACAAATAGATTCATCTTTTAATGAAACAACCAAAATTGACAATGGAATGAATAAAGAATTGTTTACACATGGGTCGCACAAGTTTCATCATGGTCTCATAAGTATACTTGCACGCCACATATTGGTCGGACATGTGACTTGCACGCCCTACTTTATTTTCTCCCAAGGTCTTCATTAGCCTATAAAAAACCCTTGTGGGCCCTCCATTTCAGTGACAAAAAAGTCCAAAGGTCGGATTTATGCTCTTGGTGCCACAGTCTCTACTTAGAATCTTCCGAACACTTATAAGGTAATTTCTTACCTAGAATGGATGATCTAAAGAGGATGAATAAGTCCTAAGTGTTGGAATTCATCAACAATTGTGCGCCTAAGTGTCTAACCCTTAAGGAAAAATCACCACACTTGCGCGCCCCCTTATCCCTTCAACAGAACTTTTGAGCCACTATTTTGGAAGCCTTAAGGGATAATACTAAGGGATTGAGCTAAGCCACACCCAAATATTACCCTATGGATTGACTGTTAGGAAAGTATATATGTGTCGTTGATAGAGAAAATATTTTCAATTAATTTATATTGAATATCATTGTTTTAATTCCACAAAATTGTTCCTCTAAGATGAATTGTTTCATTTTTATGATAATGGTGTTATTTTGAGCTGAATAGTAAAAATTGCCCATTTTGGATTTTTAACAGTTTTAAATTATTTCAGTAGTTTGGCCATAACATTATCGAAACTGATCCAAATTGAACACTTCATTCTTTTCCAGATTCTACACATCCAGGGATTCATTTAATATTTTTGGACTAAAATCTGAATCGGCCATATGGAAGCTCAAAAGAAGCTCACAATTTGACTCAAGAAAACTGTTTTCAGTTCTACCTAGTTTTGTTGTTGGATCCATAACTCATCCACTATGGGCCCAACGCTTGTGAACATCGGTGGGTGGAAGTGAAACGAGTTTTCGAGAATCATATATGAAGGACGAACCGAGTGAATTGGCCGTTTATGGGGCCATTAAAACACCCTAATCCGGAGGATTTCGTTTTGGAGAGTCTGACTGGACAGAATAGATACTCATAGTAAAACGGCCATAACTCTCGTAATACATGTCGAAATCTGCTAATATTTTTAGGGGACACGTACAAGATAATTATGAACAACATTCAAGAAGATATCAACGCGTGAATATGTCAGTTAATGGGGATAAAACGCGTCGACATTAGGGGGAAACATTCTGTCTATAAAAGGAGGAGAGCTCCACCCTCTCAAATCATCCATTCTCCATACATTCTCCACCCCATTCCTTCTGGGACACCAAGAAGGAGAACTTTTAAGCATTCTATTTTATTTATTTTCTTTTTCATAGTTTTGTAATGCCTTCTTCTTCCCCATTAAACTCGATTACCCTTACCATGGTGGGGTAAACTTTTGGAGTGATTGGGGAAGGGTTGGTTTTCTACATTGTAATGCTTGAGTTCTTGGACGCAATTGAATAAATTTCTTTCTTCTTCAAAGTTGTTTTCAATTTCATATAGCGGATTTTATTATCAAGTTCGATCGTTCTTGAATATTAATTCCATTATTTATTTTTTCCTTGGTAAAATAATCAATATCTCCCTCCACTAATTTTTGGTTTATATACAATGGAATAAACCAGGAATTAGTGGTGAAGTACTCGACGATCGTCAGTACGTGTAAAAGGTGTAGTGAATGTTCTTGATTTATTGGGATAAAAAAACCCAATCGGGTATTGCCCATTTAAATTAAGGATATTCAATACAACTATTTTACACATGGAAGGAGAGTTGACCAAACCAAGATCTTGGTAAGGTTTTCTCTCACAATAATAATTTCACCAAGGAAGTGAGAGGAAACGATTGTGGAAACTCACTTTAATCAACTAAGAAGAAGAGGTTTGAATTAAATTGAACAAGGATATCATTATAATTAGGAAATCTACTCTTACCTAATCACCCTTTTAATTTCATAATTTTTCAATCATTTGAATCTCAAATTTCCTTTCACAACATTTTTACCCCCATTTTAAAGTGACAACCCATTTTTTGTGCACTCCTCTTCGGGAGACATCCTAGGTCAACCACATTACTACATTTTAACTTAGGAAATTATTTTTTTGCCATGCCCTACGACAGGCGTGCGTCAGTCATGCAAGTATACTTGTGCGACCAGGACTTGTGCGCCCAAACAAGACTTGTGTGCCTGGATCTTTTGGGGTGCTCCTCCTGTATATTCAACTTTTATTCTTCAAATCCACCACTCCTCTTAAATATTTAGCTTTCAAAACCCACTTCAAATTCATTTATTACATGGTTGATTTGTTGGCTTCCTTATCTGAAAATAATTCGCTGGGACATCTCCCAAAACATAGTGATTTACATTTCTTTATGTCATTATTGTTAGAAATTTCTTCCATTCAACCTCATCCTATAAGAACATAAGATCTTTAATCTGGGCCTTTATTTTAGGAGTAAACCCCAATTCATAATTCCCCTTAACCTGGGCCTCCTTTTCAGGAGTAAGAACCAGATCACAAGTCCCCTGACCTGGGCCTCCTTCTCAAGAATAATCTCTAGTTTTCAAGTCCATTTGACCTGGGCCACCTTTTCAAGAGTAATCCCTAGTTCTTAATTCCCCTTAACATGGGCCTCTTTTCATGAGTCATCCCTAGATCACAATTCCACTAACCCAGGACTCCTTCTCATGAATAAGCCCCAATTCTCAAGTCCCTTTAACCTGGGCCTCCTAATCACGAGTAAGCCCTAGTTCTTAATTCCTCTTAACATGGGCCACATTTTTAGGAGTAAGCCCCAGATGAAAAGTCCCATAACCTGGGCCCCCTTCTCATGAATAATCCCCAGTTATCAAGTCTCTTTAACATGGGCCTCCTTCTTAGGAGTAAGCCCCAGTTCATAAATCCCCTTAACCTGGGCCTCCTTTTCAGGAATAATCCCCAGTCATAATTTCTCTTAACCAGTCTAAATTTCTTTTGATTTGGGCTTCCTTACTAGGAATAAAACTCAATCATAATTCCCCACTAATTTGGGAATCCATCTCTGGATTATGTCCTATGTTATGTATCCAAATCTCCATAGAGCACATATACCTTTATGGATCTTGTTCACAGGCTTCATCCCTAAGCTATGTTCCGATCTTCATCTATCTGGGAAGTCATACGTATGTATGTCCCACATCATTCATTGTGAATGCATCTTTCCTGGCACAAATCATTAGGCTTACAGATACAACTTTTTTCTCACACAGAGCATGACTCACTTGAGCTTAGAGTGTAAAAGTAACCACGACCCATATCATTTGGCCGTTAATCATACGTAAGCCCCCAAATTCTTAACCGAACTACAGGGGTTATAATTCCTGTTCTGAAAAAGGATACGTAGGTAGCCCATCTGTGTGTATGATCCCAACTCTAAAATAATTCATGTCCTTCTGAATGACAATAAACTTCAAGTGCGCTGCTGAGTGGCTTTAAAACTAGTATGGTTATCATAATTACCAAGAGATTTCAAAATAATGTATTGAATGATACCATTTCCAAATAATCTCTATTACATACGGATGATTCTCTATCGATGAAGAACCTCGAATATATAGAAAATATTCTCTAAATTTCATACATATCAATCATTGATTTTCAGATCTAAAGGAAAGATCATTTTCATACTTGGTAATTTTATAATGATTCCTGAACATAACATAAATCTATAAAGAGAGTACCAGAGTAGACAATAATTCCCCCCAAAAAGGTGTGATGAGTCCAACATCCCATCCTCTCGACCAATGAAAATTATTAAGCCTCATAGGTCCACAACTAATTACCACCTACCTTTGGAAAGTATGTTCAAATTGATATAGAATCATTGGATGTTTACGGTTTAACAAATAAACCCGTTAGAAACCAACTAGAATTTTTGAATGTTAAACAAACAAGGTCATCCCCATTTCCATCCAAAACAAAAAATGGTGAACCCGACGTGAATCCTTAACAAAGTTAAATGATGATTTACTTATTTGTTAGGACCCTATTTAACTTAATGTGAGGGCCAACAAAGCAATAAATAACCTACGTTCTCTTCCAATAGATGTAGTGGATGAACATATCTTTATTTTTTCTATTATATAAAACATGCACTGGTTTTCAAGATCTCTCTACATTATAGAAATGGATTTGCTAATGTTCACACCTATGAATGCTTTAGTTGCTACTCCTGTTTGATCCTCATCCACTCTGAGGATGATATCTCCCACTCAGCACCTACAATGCTGGGTCTCAAATTCATTGGTTAAGGAATACCATCAACATAGTACCATTCTGACTCTGGAGGCTTCTCGACAAGCCATCAAAGTCAATATTTCACCCTGGTTTTCCAGACAGCGATGACCTGTGATCAAGAAATAGGTGGTGCCAACCACCATATCCAACTGTTTCGGTTCGTTATCCCCAGAACGCAATCACAAGTCCCTCCCATATTATGAGTAGGTGAATGAGAACATCAATCAAGGATTTAATTAAAGGAGACGTGAGTCCTCCCCAAGGGTTCCCATCAATAATCGCCACCAGACTCGGGCGGCAGTGCGCCCTCAACATGATGAGGGTATCTCCATTAGGGGTTCATCTTAGGTTCCTCAAACCCAAGCATGCAAGAAAAACTGCCAGAGGAGAAATCTGGTCAATAGGGAGAAGGTTCTTATCTCTCCCCCCTCTAGAAAAGCCCATGAAGACAACGTGATGGCAAGAAACGGGCATGCACATACACCCGTCCATTCTAATTCCGCTGTCCAGCAGACTCGACTGGCAGCAACCCACCAATACACTTAAGAAATTCCAATGGATTATTATAGGAAGGCATATACAACTATTTATAACTCATCAACCAGTCAGCAGGCTCATCTGACTTCACCCAAAGAATCTCACCAATCCAATATGGTTGAAACTAATAAGCAGGCACATACACCTGTTTTGAAATCAACAATTCTATCTGCAGTCTCGTCTTCCAGTATTGAAGGAAACTCGTCAACCACACTTGATAAAGAATACACAGCAAGAACATACACCTGCCAATGTTAATAAATCTTTCCAATAGTCTCATTTGGTTGCATCCAGGTAAGTTAGTTGGAAATCCCCATCGACAAAATTGGAGCAGACTCAACTCTCTACCCCCACACATGAGTACTGTCGGAACTCAATGATAGGAAAAAGAAGACAGGAGAATGAATACACACCTACACCAAGAAATAAAATGGACATATATTCCCGTTCCGGTAGCTGAAGTCACCAAGCACATTCTAGTGATGGTGAAAGAGCAGAATCAAATCCCTGCTCATATTCTGGATGCCTTCCAGAATATTATAATAGCTTCCGCAGCATCATAGGGAATGAAATAAAAATCTTTCCCTACCAGTGGAGTGACATATCAACATATCACTCTAGAACAGATACACACCTCTGTTCCAGTCCAAGAGGGTTGTGGGGCATACTCCCCCATATGATACGGATAATCAAGTTATGCACAAACACCTGATTTGAATAGAGATAATCAGCCTAACCTGACCAACTCTCCTAAGCTGGAAGAAACACCTTCCATAATAACCGTTTTTGTCAACAATTGGTTCCCAAAATGAGTAAGAAAGCGTCTAAGAAAAAGACACATCCAACATAGTCAAAAAATAAAGAGCTGGTCTATAATAAGTCCTTACTCGATGTTGGAGTTCTTGATACACTCAGAAAATTATCTGTTGCAACTCAAGATTCTACTCTCTCATTTCCCAATAGTGGAAACATTAATTCTGAAGTTCTTCATCATAGACTTTCTCATGAAGGCTTGCTTTATGACAGTTCGGTCAATCTCAAAGTATCATCTTCAGATGAGAGCCGCAATAACCCTATGAGTGTCCAGAATATCAAGGAACAAAAGGTTACATATTTTTATGTAACCCACCATGGTGGTCCTCATGATGATGATGAATATATCTTGGAAAGACCTCTCCATAGTAGTAATTCGCATTTCCTGGAAAATTGTTCAAATGATAATGCAATGACGAGAAAGCCCCCTTATCTTGAGGCACATGTGAATGTGAAGCCAGTCATGTCTTATGCTTTACCACTAGTAGGTGAAATAATACTTCAATCAGAAGATAACCTGGGGTGTCGGTCATTCTCGAAACCACCCCTGGTCATTAATCTTCAAGTTTGATAAATGAATTCTCTACCAATCTTGTTGAATCTGATGAAGCAACAAAGAAGAACCATCTTTGGTCTAATCAGGTAGAAGAATCGTCATCGATGGATAAAGAGGAAATGGTGAATATGAGAAAACAACTGGCGAAAGGTGAAGTACCAGGCATTTTTTGGCCTTTGGCTGACTCTCTGTATGATATTCCAAAGATGTTGATGGAAGATTGTATTCATGATATTCATCTCAACATATGTAAGAATCATTGTCAATTGAAAAATAAAATATTATCTTATGATAAATATGAAAATCATGTCAACATAATAAAAGGGTTACAACGCCAAATTGATTTGACATCTCTCTCAGTTTCTCGATATCTGAAAGCTGAAAAGAAGTAGAGAACCCTTCAGTGTTCATGCCTTGGTACAATAAAAAGATTGCGCCAATTAATTTACAATGCCCCATCTGATATTCATATCAAAGGATGATTTTTTCATGGTGAACTGCATTTCATTGTAATCTCTAGTCAACAATGCCAACCAAAGGTGGTCTCATGCAATGTTATTTCCCAGAATTGGCCACATCTAGCTGATTTTGTGCCTAATCAAAGGCTTTCTCAAGAACATGCCTCAACTAGTTCCTCTCAAAGTCAGGCATACAAAGAAAAAGTTGTCAAATTACTCTTCCATCAGGAAAATGAGAATATCAAACATGATTCTTGTTTAGAGCGTACACATAATCAAGTGATAAAAGCATCTGAAATCATCCAATGGTCATCTGAGCAATGTGATTCGAGTGAATATACGTTGATGCATCCAGCCAATTTCTGGACTAAAGTCCGTGAGATATGGAGATATTTTAAGAAGTCCCAGATGTAGCAGCTCAAGAACCACCCTAGATTGCTATACTGGGGACTCTTTTAACCCAACCCTCGGAATCAAAAAATAGAATTCAAGGAGTTGAGAAGGAATAGTAGGAAAATCCCTAGTCTACCGGACTGGGGACTTTTTCATATCCTCAATCTCTTACTCAGAGAAAGTCATTCTTCTCTCGATTAGGGAAGAAGCCAAAAGAGAAATGAAGACCCGAATGATCAAGAGATTCCATCTAAATTACGGTATGTCAAGAAGTTCATGACGGATCAACGAAATATAATGCAGTGTCTCATCAAGGACATGGAATAAGTCCGAATCACATAAATGATGATAAAAAGGATGCAATGCTTTATGCATCAATAAATTACATCATGCCATTTTTGTTGATCCTCCAGAACATGAGGCTCAGTCAGAGTCATCAGATGAAGAAGTTCTAGCTCAAGAAGTTGTGCACATAGAGGCAAATGAAGAAGGTGTGCGTACCCTGATCCAAAGGCTTACCAAGAATCTAGGTATTCCTTCAGGTAACCACTTCCCCCTCTCCAAAAGTTATTCAACAAGGGGATTGTAAAAAGTCAAGTTATATCCCACCCCTCCTCTGGAGAAGGCCAATCACTCTCACTAGAGAAATGCTTTGCACAACAGGAGGAAGAAATGTAGGAATTAAGGAGGTTGAATGCAGAACAAATCAAGGTAGTTATCCTCCTAAATGTGCTAGAGTCGGTCAGCCACGGAATTTTATTGCAGTTACTACGATGGATCATGAATATCCTCCTTTACCATTACACCCTCACAGGTCTAATACTATGGGTCATGCACAACAACAGTTGTAGGTGCTACCGTCAGTTGCAGTACTAGCCACCACACCAATCCAAGATCCATTTATTGCACCTTCTCTGGTCCAAGCTCAACCAGATGTTTCTCAAAAGTTAATTTCTACCATTATGTCATTAACAGCTCGATTGGAAGCTATGGAGGGAAAACATGCAATCATTCCACCAGAAAAAAGAGCTTATCCTAAATGGTTTGATTCAATTCCTCCCCCATAAAATTTTTCGAGTACCACATTCCCAATCATTAATTGTTCGAGATACCCAGAGCGACACATAACACATTTTTTTTCTCATTGTAATCCTATGATGGGAACTCCTCAGCAACAAAAAGAACATAATCTCAAGTGTTTTGAACAGTCATTACAAGGTTGTTCTTTTGTCTGATATACAAGCTTGCAATCCTGGTCAATTACCAGGTGGGAGGATCATCGTAAACGATTCCTTCTTCAATTCAGCTCAACATTGCCAAAGGCAACAGTTTTTGATCTTACAAATTGTATGCAAAGGGAGAATGAAAGGGATTATGATTTCATTACTCACTGGAAGGGATTAACATATTCCATAAGCTTAGCACTCCCTCAAGAAGATTTGTTTCCAATATGTGTGGAAAATATGTGTGATGAATTACGCACGCCGTTTAACCCTGTGAAATACACAGGAGGGTTTCGAGACCATATTTCGATCGCTCAGTAGATCGAAGACTCTCTTAAAAAGACCTAGGATAAAACATGTGTAATTCCATCAGCTCCAAGAATGAGAATAGGTAGAGCAGAGACTGCTATTGTTATGCTTAAATAAGAACCTTTACTTTCATTTACTTCAAACCCATTATCTTATCGAAGGGACCCACCTCCTGAGCATCAACAACAGAGGAAGTTTTGTCAAGATGATCAAAGATATCAAAGACGGAAACAATTTGATGATCTAAAGAGAAAATATTATTCATTCCGAAATGAACAAGTTCCTGGTTACTTCATTTCGGATCTGGAAAATAATTTTGTTCAGTTTCCAAGGCCCAAAATGGCGAACAAGGATGGAGATGTAGACCGTCCCAACTATTTCCCATTTAATCAAATGTTGGGGCATCCCATTCAGTAGTGTTTCATCTTCAAATACCTCTTGTAAAATATGGTGGACTCGGGACAAGTCAAACTAAAAGGTTCTTTAGCTCAGGTAGCATGTGTTACTACTAAAAATCCAGAGGAACAAGGTGAGTGTCAAGAAGTAAAAAACAAAAATCCAAGGAAATATGATGATTAGATGGTCAAAAAAATGATCAACTGAACTAAATTCATTTTACTGACACAATTGAAGAAACGATTTGTTTCTTCTTCTCTGAATTACACAACAAAACCTTCTTCAGCAAAATAAAAATCCTCAAATTAAGGACATGATTCAACGGAAGAGGAATAGTCAGAAGAATATGAGATCATGTCAATGACCAAGTTGTCTTAGAATCTGGCAGATTTTATGCCAACTACGTCAAATCCATGGGCACCGCCCCACCAAATGGCACAGCCTAAACTGGCTAATCAGGCAGAGTCTTCATCAGATGAAGAGTTTATCTTTGGATCTATTAATATGATTCACATAACAGATCCTTATTCCAGTCATAGTTTTGATCTTAATGAGCATGAATTCCCTGTTCCAAACAGAGGAATTTGAGGGAGTTCCAAAGGTCTAGGATATAGAGAATGTCGTTGATATCCCAGAAACTACTATTCCAATTCTACCCCTACTAGAACTATGTATGCAGCAGAAACTCATGGTAGAGCCCTTCAGCGGGGTCAACATGAATAAGCATGTTCTTCCACACAAGGTATATTCAGGCCTGGTACAGTTATTTTGGAGGATTGATTGGAGGTTAAACCTTCTTCTACATAGCAAGTAAATAGACCTAGTCGGTCTAATATTCCAAAGCCATGAGTATTTCGAACTCTTAACCCGATACAAGAAGCATCTACTTCCAAAGAATCAACTTCTAAGGAACCTGAAATACCACATGATCCTACTGGAAAACACAGACATCTGGATAAAAATTATGATGTCTTGAAGAATTTGGACCAAATACCGACCAAGTTATCAATTCTATATCCCTTGAATCTATCAAAGGATCTTCGGCAGCACTCATTCTGGATTTCACAAGTCCTCCGGAACTCAGAACTAAAATTGATGCAGTTGAAGTCTACCATGTAGAGAATGATCCTGCAGAATGCCATGCAGTGATATATATTACAGATAAAGATGATGTTGTGCATGGACATATTAGGCCTTTGTACTTATCCACCAAGGTCAAAGATGTTGACATACGAAGAGCTTTCATTGATAATGGTTTAAGAGTCAAGGTCAGACCCATTCGTACACTTCAGCGATTGGGCCTCACTGAATCTGATTTTTCTCCTTCTACTTAGATGGGGCAAGGATATGAAAAAAAATGAGCAAGAACCTCTGAGAGCAATCACACTCAAAACTCAGTTTGGAGATCATGTATCCAATTCATATTTTATGGTTGTTCTTCATGAAATAGAATTCAAAAATTTTCTTGGAAGACCATGGCTACATCAACATGTGTTTATCCCTTCTTCATACCATCAATGTCTCAAATTTTGATTCAATGGAAAAATTAGGACCTATTATGGTGATAAATCCCATTTAAAACATGTGAATCTCAATACATTAAGGCCAAATTCTATCACATGGAGGGAAGGGAGAAATCCACAACAAGGGAGGTTACCATATTTAATGCTCCATATGGTTCTGAAAAGGTTACAGTAAATCCATTCATACATGTGAGTACAGATTATGTGTTGTGTATCAGTCAAATTGACAGGATAGACCCAAATCCAAATACTCTTATAGAAACATCCATAATGTCAATTACAGTAATCAATACATACAGCATGGGAGAAATTGGTGATTCACCAAGAAATGATGAAAGAACGAATGGAGATTTCTTCATTTCATCTGCTAAAATTCAGAAATTCTATACTTCACCAACTAGGCTAGAAGAAGTTATAGCAATGTAAGATGTGAACGATGTTTTTGATTCTCAATCCATCATCTCCTCTTTATTACCCAAGGAAGACCCTTCATCATTAATAGGGTTAGAAATGGAAGCTTGTTCCTCATGATGTTCAAACTTTCACATCTCTCCTGATCATGGAAATTATACTTCATCATTTACTATAAAAGTATAAGTAGAAGAGATTACAAATATTGAAGAAGAAGAGGATGATCTCAGGGATGCTCCTCCAGCATTTGAAGAGGGTATCTCTACCACTGTGGATGAACTCTGAGAAATAAATCTGGATAAAAAAAAATATCCATGCCCCAATTTAATTAGTGCAAAAATATCTCTTGGAGAGCAAGAAATGTATATTTCATTTTTAAAGAAAAATCGAGATATATTTTCTTGGAATTATACAGAAATTTCAGGGCTTGATCCCGATGTTTCTACTCATCGTTTGGGTTTTCCATAAGAATATTGAGGACTCAAGAAAGCCACAAGAAGAACACGCCCAACTTATGCTTCCAAAATTGAAGCTGAAGTTGATAAGATTATCAAAGCTTACTTCGTTAAAGAAATTAAATATCACAAATGGTTAGCTAATATTATCCTTGTATAAAAGAGAATTGGACAAATTAGAGTTTCCATTGATTTCATAGATCTTAATCGGCATTGTCCCAAGGATGATTTTCTAGTTCCAATCACTGAACTCTTAATTGATGCAACAACTGGCTATGAAGCACTTCCCATCATGGATGGATATTCTGGGTATCATCAAATCCAAATGGCTCCAAAATATGAAGAATATACACCTTTTAGAGTCCCTCAGGGTGTGTTTTTCTATCGAATAATTCCCTTTGGCTTGAATAATGCAGGCGCACGATATTAGTATTCCATGCACCATATCTTTAAACCCTTTTTAGGAAATTTTATTGAATGTTATGTGGATGATTTGGTGGTTAAATACAAACAATGATCTAATAACATGGATGATATAGATGTCATATTCCACAAACTTCGATAACATAATTTGAAGATGAACACCTTGAAATGTGCTTTTGGGGTAACCTCAGGAAAATTACATTGCTTTGTTGTATGCCATCATGGTATCGAAGTCGATCCTGAGAAGACAAAATCAATCCTTAGTATGTAACCACCTTGAAATTTAAAATAATTGAGAGGACTTCAAGTACACTTGTCCTATATTTGGAATTTCATCGCCAAATTGGAAGCAAAAAGTTTACCCTTCACCAAATTGATGAATAAGGGAATCAATTATCAGTGGACTGATGAATATCAAAAATCATTCAATATTCTCAAGAAATATATCTCGAGTCCACTAGTATTAATTCCAAAAATTGAGGGATGACCACTTATTCTTTATGTGACAGCTCTCGAGTGATCATTGGGTGCCTTCCATGCTGAAAAGAATGATGTTGAGGATGAAAACAACATTTAAAATCTCAGTAAAACTATGATTAATGCAGAAACCCGATATTAAAGTATTGAAAAGTGATACCTAGAATTAATCTTTGCAGTTCAGAAATTGAGACATTATCTGCAACATCATGAGGTCTACTTGGTATCTCATAATAACCTGCTCAATGTTATCCTTAGTCGTCCATTGCATAGAGGGCGTCTGGCAAGAGGGGCAGTTATTTTGCAACAATTTGATAACAAGTATGTGTCTCAAAAAGAAATAAAGGGCCAAGATCTGGCTGATTTCCTTGCTGAGCATCCTTCAGTAGAGGATACATCTTTAGATACTGATCATCCTGATGAAGAAGTCTTCTCTATTCAAGTTAATCTTCAATCTTTGGATATGTACTTTGATGGTGCTTCCAGAAGTCCAACATGGAAGAAAATGGAAGATCCTAAATTCAACAAAGTTGGGTTAGGAATTTTACTTATTTCCCTAGACAAGGAAGTGCCACCTTATTCCTTCTTATTGCAAGAAGGCGGTACAAATAATGAAGCAGTATATCAAGCTCTCATCGCATGATTAGAGTTGGCTCTTTAGGAACTAGTGAATCACTTAAAGGTGAAAGGTGATTTAGACCTCGTAATCAAACAAGTAAATGGTGATTATTCCATTAGAAAAGAAGATTTAATCCCTTTGTATGATTACGTCAGAGAGTTAATTGCGGAATTTCCTTCGGAGCCAACATTTTCTTATGTTCCGCGATCAAAAAATGCCCAAGCTGATGTACTGGCTAATATAGCCCCAACTCTGGCAGATCTAAATCAGGATGAGACTATCATCAATATTTCCCACCGTCATACAATTTCACCTTATGTTAAATCCAGAACATAGGAAATCAATGAAATTAGTCCCATTTTTGGAACCATATGGTCATACTACAGGATAAATGACATCTATCAGGGAATACCTTCAAATTGGGATACTCCCACCTGATAGAGCTGGGAAAGATCAAGTCTGGTGCCGTGTGGTCAATTTCACTCTTAATGATATCCCAGATCACCTAGAGAAAATTCTCTAAAAAAGTGGTTTCGATGGAATTCTCTTCAAATGAATTGATGGTGAAGAGACAATTGGTGTCATGAAACAAGTACATGTAGGAGTCTGTGGTGCACACCAGTCTGGACATAGACTGTCTAATCGAGTTCAAAGGCTTGGATAATATTGGCCTTCAATGATACAATAATTTGTCAATTTCACCATGTAGTTTCATTCATTCCATGTATATGCCAATTTCATTCATCAGTTAAAGAATATTCTTACTAATACTGGCTTATTTTCCAAATGGGCAGAGGCAATACCTCTCAAAGAAGTCAATTCTAAAATCATTGTTAGCATAATCAAGTCTTACATCATTACCAGATTTGGTGTCCCTCATACCATATTGACGGAAAATGGCACCAACTTCTGTTCATCCGACGTAAGGAAGTTGTATCAAGAAAAAAACATCAAATCGAATCATTCATCTCGGTATCATGCATCAGCCAATGGTCAAATAGAGGCCTTAAATAAGACTCATTCATTCATACTGAAAAACATGGTGGATAAAGATATGAAATCATATCCTGATAAACCTTTTCATGCATTATGGGCTTGTCGAACCACCACCCTCACTGCTACGCAGTCAACTCCATATTCATTGGTATATGGAACAGAAGCAGTCTTTCCCATTGAGGTTCAATTACCTTCTCTTAGAGTATCCATTTGTGATCAGTCATCTACAGACGAACAATCTAAAAATTGATTAGATGAATTGGAATGAATAGATGAAAAAGGATTGTGCACTCTGCACCACTTGGAAGTCTATCAAAATCGAATAGCATGGGTTTTCAACAAAAAAGTTGGTCTTTGTTCATTAATTCAAGGAGAATTGATATTGGTCCTTAGAAATCCAATGATACACAGAAAAAAGCCTCCAAATATTGAGCCAATGTGGGTAGGACCTTACTCAATACATAAGGTCAGCTCCAATGGAGCTTATTCTTTAATAACAACGGATTGAGAACTTATTACAACTCCAACCAATGCCAGATTCTTGAAAAAGTATATTGTGTAACATAAATATTCCCATCCAGAAAGATGTTAAATTGCACAATACATCCAACATGACGTTAAAATGTGACGTCCTTGCCACATGACACTAAAATGTACAGCACCCCAATATCTAACATGACATTAAACTATGAAAAAGTTCATAATACATTCTACATGACGTAAAATGAAAAGGTACATAATATATCCAACATGGCATTAAACTATGTCCCCCTTTTCCTCACTATAATCCATTAAACTATATAGCCATACGTCCTAGATACATGATGCTAAATTGTGCAGCACTGGTCCATGCATATGACCTTAAACTATTTTAGTACTAACTGCAAGACTTTAAACTACATAGTCCCCATAATATGTCCTACATGACTTAAAACTGAAAAAGTTGCGTAATACGTCTTACATGACGTTAAACAGTATTTCTTCCCCTCATACATGATACTAAACTGTGTTGCACTAATAGTCCTCACAGCATGTGTTTAAAATGAATAGTCCATCTTTCGTCCAACAAGACGTTAAACTATGCATCGTTAGGGTTGTTTCTACCTCTTGTTTCTCACACTGAGCATGAATCAAGTGATCTTAGAGTAAACACCAACCATAACACCCTCTCTGGGCCTCTAAACTTGCGTATGTCCCAACACTATTTTTTAGGTCGTTGTCCTCAAGTACAACTCTATCATCAATTCCTTCTTCAATTGAACTATGAAGACATTGATCCTTTCCTTGTAGGATGGGTATATAGGCAACCTCCCGATGTTCAAGCCCAAAACCAATCTCTTCCCTTCAGTTCACCTTTATCTCATACGATGTTGACCTATGAAGAAACCCAAAACCAATCTCTTCACATTGGTTCACCTTTGTCCCACATGACGTTAAACTATGTACATCCCTTATGTCCCTGCTACATGACACTAAACTATGCAGCACCATTATCTTTGCAATATGACGTTAAACTATACAGTCCCCCATTGTCCCCCACCTGAGAGGGAATCATCACTGATATTTATCATCAATCATGTCATATTCCAAAGACTACATGCATACAAGGTAATTCATGAACCTTTAATCTTAGGTCAAACCATCATTGCACTAAAGTCCCTCTTTTACCATTCACTTGTACGAATCAAATCTGTACAGAGGGTATTTCAAGAACTACGTGATGCATGATTCCAATCCATATGGGATACATAGGAATGTTCAAGGATCCCTCGAATCCAGCCCAAATACTTTGTGCCTAACCCCAAATTCCACTATCAGTCCATTAGCTGAAAGTCACCAATGGAAACATGAATGTGGTATGAAAACCTTCGTCTTCATTCACATCAGGTTTCTAAAACACACAACTTGTATTCCTTATCATTGTCTGAGCTCTATGACACTAAACTAAGATCTCTTACACTCTCGTCCCACATGATGTTAAATTGTATAACAAGTAATATGTATGTCTTGATTCCCATCCTTATGGGATACGTAGTGAAGTCTATCACCTCAATTCAAGACCCAACCATAACATGATTATGGTTAGCATTGGTCTTTGTATATTTTTCATGCAATGGATAATACTCATTTTCAGGTGTCATATTCCTAACCTTAAATACTTCCACCTCTCCATAACACGTTTCTTGACTTCTGGTCAGAAAATGTTTGATAACCGAGAATTCATTTGTCTAACTATGCAGCACGTTCCCTTAGGTGGCCTTGCATAAACAGTCTACATAACAGACCTGTTAGAAAAAGGATGCAATTATTTGACAATGAAGCTAATTATCTTAGGTGCCTCGGTATAATTCAACCCCTAATGGGTTTGTCAAATAGTGGTAACTTCATTCTTTGGAGAAAAACCCTTTTTTGTCCTTATTGTTCTTAACAAAAATATGTAGGGATCCACAAAAATATCCATCCTTAACATATTTTTCCCATATTCATTTTCATGATATGAAAGTCTTCATGTCTATGGTTAATATTTCCCTTCCCTACTTTTTGGTCAGACCTTCATAGGAGTGACATTCATCCAATTCTTTGACAATCATGATTGGGAATATCCTCTCCATATTCAAGTACCTCTCTCTTTATAGCAAACTCTATGCTTTGGAAAATTTGAATCTCCATAAACATCCCCTTTCTTTTAAGCAATACAAAAGTAAAATTTGTGAGAGTTCTTTTGCCTGACTATGCAGCACATTTCCTTAGGCAGCCTTGCATAAGTAGTCTACATAACGGACCTATAAGCCAAAAGATGCTATTATTTGACTATACAGCCGATTCCCTTAAGTGGCACTGCATAATTCGACACCCTAATGGGTTTGTTAAACAGTGGTAACATAATTCTAGGGAAATAATACTTCTACTGCCTCTTAGACATTTTTCGTATCATTCCTCAGATTCAAAATTTCTTAAGTCATATTTTACATATTTTCCCCCATACTTGAATATGGTAATATTTTTTTAGATAAATTATCTAGGAATTGTGTCAATTTTAATCCATTGTGTCAATGCTATCTGACCCTAAACATTAGCCTTTTTATGTCCGATGTGCATGACTTTGAACATCCCAAAAAAGACAATGGAACTCTGAACAAAAGTCAAGTCCCATCTCACTAAATATAAATTTCTTATGATTTAGGTAATATTGAACAATATAAAGATTCAATTTTTGTAGGGTTACATTTATAATCCTAGAAACAATAAAACTATGCTGAATAAGCCCATTGGCTTAGGTAAAATTAATTAAATAAGGTAGAAGAAGATGTGCCAAATGATTGAAGATGAATGTTTTTTTCATTGATGCACAAGAGATAGAAGGACATCCACAGACTAGTGTCTCTTCTCTTTTTCAAGAATTACAAGAGGCTTTTAACAGAACACTTAATTTGGTTTATGTAATCCTAAGCTTCATCCGTAGCCACCTAAAATTCATTCATTGAACTGGATATTATAAGAGACACAGTGATACCAGCTCTTCTTGTAACAATTTTAAAATAATTTTCTTGAGTGCGGTTTGAGAAAATTTTCTGTAGATCAAACAGTGACTCTGTTTTTGTCCAAGAGACTTGAAATATGGATTCATGGATTTGAGAGCGGAGCATTTGAAGTAAAGATCCATTTGGAGAGTTTACTCTTTTCAGATATTGTTTTAATGTTATGAGAGTCTTCTGTCCACCAACCGGCAGTGAGACATGATATTTTTTCAAGTACTTGGCCAAATCTGGGAGAGTGATGTCATAGATATTGTAATAATCATGGCTGACGAGGTTCATCATGTCATCAATCTTAATTCTAACCAACACATTAGCCACTCCAATTCTTCTGGGATCCATTGAATCTGCACAAACATCAGATAATTAACTTTTAAGTATGTTGGTTTTTTATAAAATTTGTGAAGAAATTTGAAAACAAATGGGTAAGGAATTACGGCGCACAAGTCCTTTGATGGCACACTAGTCTAGTATGGTCGCACAGGTATCACCACGCAAGTCAAACTGCCTCTGCAGAAGCGAGACCCGAATAGATGCAATGACCCACAGAAAATCAAGACACTTGCACGACGAGAGCCACTTGCACGAAAAGAGAAAACTGCTTTGACAGCCATGTGCTTTGCATGAGAATGGCCGCATATTTATAGGTGAAGGTCACACCCAGCGTTCCGTTGCCTGCATGGCTCACACCTGCGCACCGCGACCTACGTGCTCAAAACTTGCACATTGCAATTCCTTGGTTTTCTCCATTACCTCAGATCCAAATCCTTCTTTATTTTTGGATCCAACTTTGATGGAGGACTTTTGTTGTTGCTCCTTTTCATCATAGAGTATAATGACTAAAAAAGGGGAATACCTAAGCACAAAGGGATTCATCATTTGAAGAAAATAAAAAATTGACAAATGCATATACAAATATTTTTTTACACATGGGTCTCGCAAGTTTCATCATGGTCGTGAAAATATTCTTGTGCGCCACATATTGGTCGCAGATGTGACTTTTGCGCCATACTTTATTTTCACCCAAGGTCTTCAGTAGCCTATAAATACCCCTTGTGGGCCCCCCCATTTCGGGGACAGAAAAATACAATAGTCAGATTTAAGATCTCAGCGCCCTAGTCTCTATTTGAAGTATTTCGAACAATTATAAGGTAATTTTTTACTTATAATGGATGATCTAAAGAGGAGGAATAAGTCCTAAGTGTTGGAAATCATCAACACTTGTGTTCCTAATGGTCTAACCCTTAAGGGAAGATGGCCACACTTGCGCGCTGCCTTATCCCTTCAACAGAACATGTGTTCCAATCCTTCGGGAATCTTTTAAGGATAATACTAAGGGCTTGATCCAAGCCTCACCCAAATATTACCCTATGGATTGATTGTCGTGCAATTCTACATGTGTCGCGCAATTATACTTGTGCGACTAGGACTTGCGCGCCCAAACAAGACTTGCACTCCTGCCTATTTTTCAGTGCCCCTCCTATCTATTCAACTTTTATTCTTCAAATCCACCTATCCTATTCATGATTTAGCCTTAAAATCATATTCAACGTCATTTATGACATGGTTCCTTTGTTTTCTTCCATATCAGACTGTAATTCTATGGAACATCACTCTAAACATATTGAATTACATATCTTTATGTCATTAAGGTTAGTGATTTCCTCCATTAAGCCTCATCCTATAAGATGAGAAGATATTTAATCTGGGCTTAATTTTCAGGAATAAGACCATGTTCTTAATTCCCATTAACCTCGGCTCCTTTTCATGAGTATGCCCCAGATCACAAGTCCCCTAACCTGGGCCTTCTTTCTCAGGAATTAGCCCCAGTTGTCACGTCCCTTTATCATGGGCCTCATTTTCATGAGTAAGCCCGAGTTCTTAATTCCCCTTAACCTGGGCCTCCTTTTCAAGAGTATTCCCCATATCACAGGTCCCCTAACCTGGGCCTCCTTCTCAGCAATAAGCCCCAGTTCTCAAGTCCTTTTAACTAGGGCCTCCTTTTCTGGAGTAAGCCCTAATTCTTAATTCCCCTTAATCTGGGCCTCCTTTTCATGAGTAATCCCCAGATCACAAGTTCCCTATCCTGGGCCTCCTTCTCTGGAATAATCCCTAGTTCTCAATTCCCTTTAACCTAGGCCTCCTTTTTAGGAGTAAGCCCCAATTCTTAAATCCCCTTAACTTGGGCCTCCTTTTCAGGAATAAGCCCGAATCATAATTTCTCTTAACCAGTCTTAATTTTTATTTGATTTGGGATTCTTTCTCAGGAATAAAACCCAATCATAAGTCCCCTATAATTTGGGAATCCTTCTCAGTATTAATTTCTAAGTTAAGTATCCAAATATCCCTAAATCTCATATACCTTTATGGACCTTTTTCCCGGGATTCTTCCCTATGGTAAGTACCAATTTTTATTTATCTGGGCAATCATACATATGTAAGCCCCACATCATTCTTTGTGACTATATATTTTGTGGAAAAAATTGATAGGTTTACTGATAACTCTTGTTTCTCACACCTACAAAGACTCACATGAAATTAGAGAGTAAAAGTAATCACGACACATCTCTTTGGGACATTAAACTTATGTATGCCCCACAATTCTTAACCGAACTACGTGGGTTCTGATTCCTATTCTAAACAAGGATATATAGGTAGCTCATCCACGAGTACAAACCCAACTCTAAAATAATCCATTTCCTTTTGAATTTTAATAATCATTAAGTGCCCCGCTGAGTGGCTTTAAAACCAGTATGGTCATCATAATGACCAAGAGATTTCTACATAATGTATTGAAGGATATCATTGACTAAGACTCTCCAATAAATACGGATGAATCTCTAACGATGAAGAACAACAAATTCATATAAAATATTCTCTAAATTTCATACATAGCAATCATTGATTGTCAGATATAAAGGAAATATCATTTTCATACATGGTAATTTTATAAGGATTCAGGAACATCACATTAATCTATAAAGAGAGTCCCGGAGTAGACAATAATTCCCCCTGAAAAGGTGTATTGAGTCTGAACTCCCATCCTATTGACAAATTCATATTATTAAGCCTCATAGGTCCACAACTAATGAGCACCTACCTTTGGAAAGTAGGTCCAAATGGATATAGAATCATTAGATGTTTCATGTTCTACGCATAAACCCTTTAGAACCCGATTGGAATGTTCGAACCTTAAAAAACAAGATCATCCCCATTTCCAGCCAAAATACACCATTACCTACCAAAAACCTCATCTTATCAATGCCCTGACCTACCAAAACCTCGACCTACTGAATCCATTACCTACCAATGGAAAAACTGAAATTCTTCAAACTCTTTAAATGATCAACAGATTCCTCCCAGAACTCCTTAAACACTGGATTTTGAAAAATTAATGGACCCTGGAGGTCCGGGCCATTACTACCAAGGACTTCAGAAGACCACCTCATAGTGAATTCTATATTTGTTTTTATCAGTTTGGGAATCTAGGACATGTCTTATCTTAGTGTAAGATTCCTTCAAAAGACTTGTAGTCATGTTGAGAGGTCGAGAATCTTGAGAGGTTCAAAATGTGGTCTTCTCATTTAGCCTATTGTCCGGTTCAATGATGTACTCTGGTGCCTGAAATCAGTTCGGGAACAATACTAGTTTAGGTTACATGATCATCAGTTACAAATAGAGGTAGTGGTAGAGATAACTGGTCCTAGAAGATAGGACATTGGCCAGTAGCTCATGTGTATCCATAGGAAGGTATGTAATGATGTAGTCTGTTATCGGGGCATGTGAATGCCCTAGGGCATCCACCCGATAAGAATTCTGGTGAGCTGATGATAGTTAGAGTTACACCATGGGCATAGAATCATCCTTTTTTACATTTGTATTGGTATATTGAGGAATGTCGTTTTTGATCCACAATATGCATGAGATATGTAAATGGAATGACTAGAATCTTTTTTCTAGTTTGGCATCGTATCAAATGCTTTATATAAATATATAAAAGGTGAAATGCACCAAGAACCATATTAGCATCACTGGATGATGGAGTTTGAGGTGCGTTGAATTGAGATTACATAGGTTCTTGGCACTGGGGAATACTTTTATGATGTTACATGAGGTGCGTAAACATATGGAAACCAATTTTTTGCTATATTTGATTGAGGTCCGATGAACCTGGTTTCTTTTGAGAATCTAGTAATATGTAGGGCCTCATATGTGCCATGTGAGCTCGGGGCACCAGACAAGAACCGATGTAGTGTGGGACACTGATGGTTTCCAGGAATGGAATAGGAGAAACTAATGAGGTACATGAGTGATGATGTGTCATTAGAGGACCTTGATTTCAATAATGGTTCGACGGAAAACTGGTTGATTTTTTGGGTTCTATTTAGAGCGGGGTAGGTCCCTCCTAAGGTAGGGAGCCCCTTGAGGTAGTTGACCTATACCAGTAAGATTAGGGTAGTACATGTTTGATTAAAATAAAATGAGTATGTTCGGTACAATATTGTTTTTTGGTTTGATAGCTCTGGGATGAGCTATTTTATGGTGGGGAGATTGTAACAACCTGAATTTTTGAATCAGGGTGAAGAGTACACCAATTCTGAAATTTTCAATTATATCTTGTACCGATTTAGTTATCATTATTCATAACTAAATCACAATAGATTTCATGAAATTATATGATTTATTTTATGGTTTATGGGTTTAACAGAATCCTTTATTGTTCAGAAATGGTTTTAAGACCATCGTAGGCTAGAGGGACTGCTTGTTTGGTTTCAGGAAAGGGCACAAGGTTAGGGGTAACCCATACGACCCCTTCTAGGTAACTGTGAAACTTAGTTTTGAAATTATATATGGTTAGGTGAACATTGTAGGGAGGCTCACGACCATGTGGCTCAGCCTATAGGTTTTTAAGAGAGCCACAACAGGGTTATTGAAGAGTTAGAAAAAAACACTTGGTCGGCCGCAAGATAATTTCCACATAGGCATTACCTCAACACTGTACATTGCACAGTTTCTGCATGGTTTGGAATACTATGTGGAGTAACCATTTGACATATTTATTTAGGAAAAATGATAATTTTCTCCCCCTCCATTTTCTTACGTTCTCTTATGTCTTCTATCATAGTTTTCCACAGTAGTGGAGGGTTCTTCCATTTCCCCAATTAATCTTGAATTTCTACCCTCTCTCCCAAAGCACTCTAATTAAAAAATATTTAGGTGTGTTGGATACATCTTTATATATATTATCACACTTGTCCATATTTTCTTCATTTCTGTTCCCCTCTAAGGGATAAATCCATCTTTTTCATGTAACACAATTTTTAGTGAATTATATAGAAACACATATCTCTTCCAATCCACATCAGTTTATATCTTGGTACCAGATGTGCCTAAATCATTGAAACTAATATAAGTGGTTCATAAATTTCAATGTGTTTTTTGGAATTTTTGGTGGAGTTTATTTTAGCGCTCTGAAGGGTATTCGAGTGATACACAATTTCATGTTATTAAATTGAACATATTACAATATTGAACACCTATAAAAATACAGTAATCCTTTTAATATCATGGGGTCATTTTAGAGGCAATAAAAAACAAAGGGTGATTTTTCCAGAGTGTTATTTTGGATTAAATTGAACTATTTACTTAAATTGTTTTGTGAAATTGATTTACATTGAATTGATTATTCCTTTAGATTGAATTGATTATAAGTATTTGGGTTAAATATATCATTGATGTGGTATTGAATTTTTTTATAGAATTTGTACAATTTTATCATTTAAATTAGATTTATTTGTAATGTGAATAATTTATATATCATGATTGTGAAATGATGATGGGGATCCTGGGGTTGTGATGGGCTCGACTCAAGGACGGAATGGCATGGGCCATTTGGGATTTAGGCGATGTGATCGTTCGGTTGGGCTTGGCCCAGATTACTTTTATGAGGTGATCACCAATTACGCATCACAGATATCAGATTGAGGAAACAAAGTCATTAGGTTATGGGAGTAGATTGAGATATTAGATGGAATTTGCATCAGATTTGAGGGAAATGATAATAGGGGAACAACGTGCTGTTTGGATTTAAATTACATAATTAATAGGTGATTTCAACTCACCTATGATGGAAAAATAAATAAGTGGAGTTGTGTAAAAAACATTTGACACCATGATGAGGTGGTTGGACCACCCTTGTCTGTAGAGGCCCCCAGTTATAGAAAATTATGTGTTTTTTGGGGGGGTTTTCATATAATGAAACAAGGAAGGTGAGGATACTTTATTTGATATCATTGAGGCTATCTGTAGTGGGATGAGGGTCATCATAATTAAGGTTGTAGGACTTTTTTAAAATTGTATGAATGTTATTTTAATTTCTCAAGATGTTTTTTTTATGAGACAATAGAAATTTTTTTTTTCAAGACGTATGTGTTTGTGACTCCAAATGTCAGGCCATGGTCTGATGAGTAATTTTGAGAAGGGGTCCAAGGGTTTGCTGACATGTTTGAGCATGACAATGGGACATCAGTGATTATTCTGAGACACATTGTGTCTGGAGGCATAGGGTGTCAGATTAAATGATTAGAGGTGGAGCCTGAGGGTTTAACTTTTTTCTCACTGTAGTGGGATACACTGGGCCATGGCCTAAGGGTCCTCTAATTCTAACACATACAACATTTGTCGAAGAGTGCGACATGCCCCTGTTAGATGTTGAGAACTAGTGGATATTTTTTGTTATATATTAAGGATTAGATGGTTTTATTTAATTCCATATTACTCTCCTTCTTAAACACCTTTTTTTGGAATACACAAATGGGTGGTATCCTTCCGAGACATGTTATGACAACTTACACAGGCCCTTCAGGATGCTTATATACATTATGTATTTATGTTTAGGTAATGTACTAGTCTCTTAAGATGGATCATAGTAATATTTGGTATAGGATATCAGAGTGGGACCTTGAGCTCATTCTAGTTGGAGGTACCCTTTTTGTTTCATTTCTGTTTTAATAAAACATGCTTATTTGTCTATTTCGACAGTGATCATACTTATGAGAGAGTTATTATATATATTTTTTGTATGAACTGTTTTATATGTATGATCTGATTGTATTGATAAAAGTTCAATTCAGGAATTTTTAATAACCTTTGCTGCTTATTCATTTATGAATTTTCTTTTCTTAATCTTATCGATTGTGCTTCTTCAATTGTTGGGTCTGGTTTGATTCTGTTAAGCATTTTTTATTATTTTTCAAGTTAAATATTATTACAGGGACCCATATAATGTCATTCCCTTTGGTTATTACCTCCGCACATTATACATTTTAATCCCTTATTTCTAGTTGAAAACCTTTTTTATTTGGGGAGATATGCATAAGTCTATGGGTACACTATACCATAACACTATACAGGTGGATATTCAGGTCTTGGAAACAAATATCACTACAACACATTATCAGAGTGTATATTATAACCACCACATCTATTAGTACATCCATATTATTCAATAGCTTATGGATTATGTAGAAATAGGCCTGAGGTCACATAGCCAAATGGTTTGGTACAATAAAGGAGTACTTATTCAGAAAAATTATAAATATTAATTTCCTAACATAGTAGTATAAAGCAGAATCCAAATGTTCTAGTGCCTTTTCAGACATGGATATATAACAATTGTTTAATAAGTGATCTATATTGTCTCCGAATATGTTTTTATCAATTATTTGCGTTTTTAAACATATAATACTTAGTTAAATTCCTCATAAATTAAGAACATTTAATATCAAAATGATTGAGATTAGATACCTAATTAGTGTAATCATGGTAGTATCAATGGTCAAAAGAGAATTAAATTATTATAAGTGTATGATAACATTTGTATAGAAAATAATTTCCATGGTAGTCAATGATCATTTCAAAGACTATTAGTGGGATCAGTGCACTCCATAATCCTTCATAGTAGTCATCTTCCACTACTAAGACTTTCATTGTAAAAAAAGATCCTTAATGATCATGGTTTACTCCTTATTTTATTTTTGATTACCTTTTGAGATATCTATCATTAATCAATAAAATGGAATGAGATATATGTCCAACCATTCAAACAAATAATATAATACATATGTGTGTCACCAAATCATAAATAATTAATAATGAACACAAGAAATGAAATGGGTTTGATAATAATATTATAATATCATAATGAAATCCAAATAAATGGGGCTTATAAAAAATTATACCATTCATCCTATATGAGCCCATTGAAAAAGATATAGGGTTCATAAACATTGTCCCATAATATTAAAAAAACCATATAGTTTATGAATAAAGATTATATCACTAGATAAAATTCATAATCAAGAATAAGGAGAATCATGGTTTGTTATCTTTAGTGAATCGAATTACCATTAAATGTTCATTAAAAATTTATAAAGGAAAATAACATCTCAAATTTGAAATCATGTGTTAAAAAGTCACAAATATTAATAAAAAAAGTTTATTTGAGAAGGCCATGGAATTATAAATAGGAAAATTTAAATAATAAATTAGATTTGAGGGTTAGAATATATTTTCATGTCTTATAAGTTGAAGAAAAAATTTATTGAATAATTCTTTCAAAAAGGTCATGATGTACCTCATACGAAAAATGTCAAAAAGATTCTTTTCAAACCATTTTGAAAAAATTAAAGCAAGGTTATAATGAAATTAAAAAATCAAAGGTGAAAATTTAAAATCCTCTTTAATTTTTTTGAATACATGGATATGGAGGAAAATATTTTCCAGACCGAAGATAGAAATGAATTTTATTTTCCTTAAACTATAAAATTTATCCTTTAATATGAAAAATTAAGAAAAATTATAGGAAAATATATATTCTCCTAAAATATATATTGAAGAATAAAATTATTTAGTTTCCGGGGATTTAGGTAATAATATATCATTATTGGAAATTAATCATAAAAAATATTGAAAAACAAACAAATTTTAACCTAAATCTACTTATCAATTTGGTAACATTAAAATTGTACGTACGATGAATGATACACCCATATATGGATTTTTAAATCAACTAAAATTCCATAATAGAAATAATAAAATAAATTTATAGGAATTATATACACCACATACATGAAATGAGTGGTGAATATGGCATATGACTCCCAGAAATAAATGAGAGAGTAGAAATATGTTCACATTATTCTGACATCCTTCATACACATTAGAACACCTTTTAGGATAAATATAGTTTTTTATAAAAATATTATAGAACAATATTCTTATATATCAAACCATATATTATTTTATTATATCCTTTTATGATCCATTTGATACCCTTCTATATTGAAACCACTATCACAGCTGATATTTCTATCATTTTCCATAAACATTTTGGTTTTGTAGTATTGAACCTTATATTTTGATAAAGGTTACAAAATATAGATAATTTTAATAATTATATAACAATAATATATGTTAATTATATACAAGTTTTGTTTTATTATACAAATATAGAGGTAGAAAAATGAATTACACCGCTCATGTTGACGTAATCCGTATGAACGCATGAAAGTTGTTTTCATTTTCCAACAGATGGAAAAAAAGAAAATATTATATTAATTATAAATTAAAATACTGTTATTATATCATATATATATAATATATATTCACTAAATTCATCTTCACATCATACTTTGTAAAATATATATGAAAAAAAAATTACAACTCTTTGTGGAGGAGGTAGTCCACACCATTGCACGAATGAAATTTGATAGATCAGATATTTTCAGTATATTTTCTCTAAATTTTAATTATTTAATACTCAGTAATGTTTAATTACATATTAAATTTCATAATTTATTTATTTTTTTTGTATTTGGAGCTAAAATGTGAAAATTATCTAAATCTAGATTTTAATCATTTTTTCACTAGTTTGATGTTTCGGGAATATCATTTTCAATAATGAACCAATTTGAATTATTCCTTTTTTGTAGGAACCCTTGGAATATGGTATTCACATTTTTCAACTGGACAATGTTCTAAACTATCCATCTATGTGCACAAATAAATCATCCTTTTGGAAAAATTTTTATGTTTGGATGTGTGGATCCCACCTCAATCAATGAAGAATAACATCGGCTACATGTATTAAAAGTACTTAATTCTAAATAGAAGTGAATGATGACTCCAGAATGTGTGTTCATGATGGGATTAAATGTTAAAGTAGATCAGTATGGAACTATGTTAGAGAAACAATTATGTGGGAGATGAAGAGTCTCCTAAGTCATAGCAAGATTCGTTGAGTAATTAATTTCTAACATTTACATCACATATCTAGTGCGGCTGAAATCTAGAGGAGATGTGGAGGTTATAATATTTATCAACTCTATAGAAGGTTCCAGTGGTTGATTTGGCTGGGGAAGGTTCAATATATAAGACTACTTCGGGCAGACAGAATCTGAACAGAATAATTTCCAGCCCTTCTCTCCTTAGCTTCCCGTCTCTTCTTTCATTTCAGGGGGGTTGTCTTTGCAGAGACCTTGATGAAGATGGTGTGCATGCTTCCTGGAATAGAGATGATGTGACATGATCATGTGATGCGAGGCTAAGAACCAAGTGGTTTTATATGGTGACATCTGATAGACCCTCCCTTATGAGTTTTGATCTTCTTGTGTAATCTCTAATTCATCTCTCTTGAAATTATATTTCTTGGATTATAGCCGTTGTTTTCATTCCTGAATATATTTTCAACTTGTTTTTTGAATGTTTTCCAAATATATGAGTAAAATATTCTACCTCCCTATTTAAATTTCTTCGGAGAGGTCTTGTTGTTGATCATAGTGATTTCGATTAGATTTAATTATTTGGAGGTCTTCAAGTAATTGGAAAACTTCTATATGAGGGGGAACAATCATATTGATGTTTTAATATGATATAAATGAAAAGTAATGTATTTATCAAAATGTATTTTGGTAGGCATTGAGAGATTCATTAGGGAGATATTTTTTAAACAAGGATGAGGGGAGTGTCCGGGAGGTTAAAGCTAGTTTGTAACCACTATTTTGATTGTGTTTTCAAACCTATTTTATTTCCTATCAATTTTATAGGTGGTTCACAAATTTTCTTTCTCTATAGGTTTTATTTATTTTATGTTCTTGAGTCTTTAATAAAATACCCATTTTACCATTTTGTGTGAAAAAAAACAAAAAAACTATCATTTTTGCTACTCAAATTGCAACATCCTTGAGATACAATCCAGGGACTGATATATTGGAATTTTTTTGGGGAAAAATTTATTGATTGAGGATTTCGCAACAAATAATCCTCACTTCATAATTATATTTTCTGAAAGGATTATGTGGATAGTATTAAGATGTGATAATACAATTAAAAAAGTATAATTTGTTATCTGATATCATATATAAACATTAAACACATCATTATAGTCTTCTAAAAAAGGTTGTGATATAAATTGAGTTGCACCACTATGGGAAGATAGTAACTCATACATACACACTAGATAAGCTTTCACTTCTTATTTGAAAGAATAAGGGATTTTATATGTGTATTAATGATAACAATAATTATATTTAATAATATTTTGGATATTGAATTTATTATATAATTATAAATAATATATATTTTGTGGTGGTGGAGAAGAGTACAAAAGAAAATGATCAGTTGAGGAAATTACCACTTCTTTATAAGCACACGATTAGATATCCTCCAAAGGGCTCTAGGGTAAGACTTTTGGAAAAAAATAAAACAAATATAATGTGTATATAGAATTTAAGAATGTAAATTTCTAGAGTTTTTAATTATTAATGCTCGATTTGGTGTAATGAAATATGGGAGGAGGAACACGTTTCTAATTTTGGTGAAAGCCACTTTTGATATTTCTAAAAAAAATTAATTATAACAAAATCATTCTGCAGAAAAATTCCTAAAACATTCATATATATAAAAATGGAGAATACTATTTTAATTTCATCAACTAATAAAATTGAAATACATTTTGGTTGCATTTAAAATCTTATCATTATGATTTACCCTTAGTTATTCAATTTTACTTTTAACTACGGTAACAACATTGTCCATAATAAATGGTTTCCAATTTTATTATTAGATAAAATTGTCCCGAATATCAAAACAATATATGAAACATTAGGCCATATTATATTAACCATGTCATATTGAATGATTTTTATTATTTTTAAATTATAAAAAACTGATACATTGTGCATTATTTAATTAGAAATTAATTTATACTCTTCAATAGATTACGATACACACAAACCCAATCCTCAATTATAATAAGTGAACATTATATTTCAATTAATAAATAATAAAACAAAAATTTTCAAAATTTTATTCATTAAAGAAATAATTTTTCTATGGTTAATATGAAATTTTCACTGATGTGGTCACAATATGCTTTGGATGAATTGTTGACATTTCCTGTAGTAATAAGATATTAGGAATAATATAAAATGATGTGTTACATACTTATATATTTATTTATAATAATATATTATAATATTTTTAATTAATATTTCCTGGAACATTATTTTAATATAAATAATTATATGTTAATTTTGAGGATAAAAGAAATTATTTTAACTAGACTATTTATTTTCAATGAAACAGTTTTGTTCAACTGGAATAATTTTTATCCACAGTAATTATTTTAAAAATTATTTATTTATGAAATAGTAATCCTAATTTTTTTATATACCAAAATATATAATTATAAATCCATCTAATGATGATTACTATCCATATAGGTAATAAATAAATGTCATATGCATAACAATCTAACATCTTGAAAAAAAAAAATTTCAATAGGATTTTAGTTATTCTTTTCCAATAAAATATTCTTATTTTATAAAACCAATTTATTAAAATAAATTAGATATTTTTATTATAATTTATAATTACATTTAATATGTTCACATTAATTTTTTCCACATTGATTCTTATGAATGTAAATATTAATTACACAACAAAATGTTATAATGGGGTTTTTCTTGTTATTATCACATGTATTAAAATTAATTTTTCAAAAAATATAATATTAATTTGAAAAATAAGATTCATGTTTTTTTAATAATTGGGTCCTAATTATCAAATAATTATCTTATTCTTTTACACTTAAGGTATTAATTAAAAATGTTAAAAACCAGTAACCATGGTTAAAATTAAAATCCTAAAAGTGAGTAATATTAGAGGATACATGCAGTAATTTTTTGAAATCATATTATTTTTATTTGGAGGAGGAGTGTATCAACCATATAATCTATAAAATAATATTCTTTATAATTTCTAGAGGAACTTGGGGTGTGACTGAATTCCTATTATAGAATCATTTTTTGTATTTACAAAAATAACCATCCTCCTCATTTATGAAAGGGAACTCCATCCCATAAATTATTCACACCACTAGAACCCTTTTTTACAGTAAATACTAGTAAAGTATATCTATGAAATTATGATACACATTAAATAGGTTCTTATCTTCCCATTAGGAAAATTCTTCTGTCCTTTAGAATATATTCATAGGTGGTTTCTTTAATTGAAGGTCATAGACACAGAAAAATCTATTTATTTTTACTTCTTCTATTTCCACATTTAATTATATAATAACACATACAATATAATAAAATGTTAATATCACATAAACAAATGTTTTATTATGATTATGAAAAAATATTTATCCATCTCCACTCCCATAAAATACGAAACAAAAATTTTTATCATGTATATGGTAGACTACTACCTCACAAACTGATGTAAATTGTTTTCCATTAACACATCTCAAGGTTTGATATTAATATGGGCTCAGTGAATATATATAAGTCTTTTAATATAATTATAATATTTAATTTACCTTATTACTTTCAATTCATCAGTTGTGGGCTTACATGAGTGGTAAAGGCTCCCCGTAATCATGCATGTGACTTGTGTTCAAATCTGGTTGGGAGCAAATTTGTACTGGTAGACGGTGACACAGGAATGATGCAGTTAATTGGTGATAGAGACATGAAGTAGGAATGATGTTGTACAGGGACTTCGGTCTAGTTTGTGAGACTTTGGGACATATAATTTCCATCACTCCCACTAGGTCTTTGGGCAATGTGCTATATAAATAATGCTTGATGGGTGAGTTATCCCTTGGGGGGTTATGGCATGCCGTTCCAGCCCGTCTATCTAGTTTGGGTGGGTGTGTTTAATGTAAATATTCCCCCAATAACATAATATATATATATATATATATTAATTTAAATTCAATTTAAAAAATATAATGTCACTCATGTGTATGATTTGACTATTAGATCACAAAGCAACGCGATTCATTTTTTGGACTTACATTTTAAATGGAAGGTAATAAAAAAATTTATAGAGTATATATGATATATATGATATGATATTGAATATATAAAATTAATATATCATACAATTCCTTACACTTTCCCCCATTAATGGATTGATATCATCGCCCCTGTGAACGTCCAACCTGACAACTCCACGAAGCGATGTGATCCATTTTTAATGTACAACATTCAATAAATATTATAAATATTAATCTAACGAATAAATATGAAATTTTTTAATTTAATAAAAATATTTATACAATGAATAATTATAAAATTTTCAATAAATCATTCATTTATTACTATAGACACAAGATAAAACAAGACTATTAACAATTGATTTTTTTTAAAAGTGAAATATTATTATCAAATGGATGCTAAAATATAATAAGTGGAACATATATGATATTATAAATAGAAATATGGTTATGTAATAAATTTATAACATTTTTAAGAGCATTATATATAATTTTATAGATTTATCAACCAAAGGGTAGCATGAGTTATTGGATGTAATATAATGTTATATTCCATTGAGCCATATTGGTTAATTTTTACATATGTTGTTTTTTCAGGGGTATATTCAAACCCCTTAAGGTATTTGACATGTATAAATATTAATTAATTATGTTTAATGTTTATTATTCAATATATTATATTTAAAATGTTACAAAATAGGTATAAATTATATTAAAATCTCGATTTCTTTTATTATTGTTAACATTCCCTTGAATAAATACATTATTTATTATCATTTTTCATTAGAAATTACATTTTTATTAAATATACATATTCTCGTATGATGGATATGATAAATTCCTAAAATTCATTATAATTTTTTAAATGGTTTTTAATTTTTTGTTATTTTATTACCTAGGAAAGATTGATAAATCTTGTATTCATTGCTCAACAAGAATATATGTGGATAAGAAATTTTATTTATGATTTAGATTAATTATTTGATATATAGTGAACTTATTTCACAAGATTTTATTATTGGCCCAGTAATTATATAACCCATCGATATATCGATAGGTCTCATGGTAAAAATAAACTTTCTAAATTTCATTGGGTTTTAATGACAATTATAAACATTCTTGTCAATGGTATATAAAGTGGATGTATCATGATCCTTGAGGTCATGATATCCGAAAATTGAGATCATCATTAATTAAGAATTTAGTTTTTATGATTATACAAGATATTTTAACATCGATATTATATCCATACATATTTCATACTCCGTTTATTAATTAGATGGATTGTGTTTTCTGTAATATACCCTCCTATACTGAGTATGCATTATCCAATTATGATATTGAAGTTATTGATTAAATAGAAATAAATTTTAGTTATTTAACATACATGTTTATTATTCCTATAGATTCATGATATTTTTCTATGTATACAACACTTACTGATTGTTTCAATTTACCCTTAGTTCGATTCATTTAATCATGATATGATGAAGAATTTTTTGAATGAGTTCTAGGATGTAAAATGTTTCCCATTACTATGAATTTTAATTTATTTCTCTATTTAAATGGGTATAATGTAATTTTATGGTTATTAAATATGAATAGTCTATTTTTTCCATGGGGATATGATGACTTGTATCCAAATATAACATTATAATGTAGACATTGACTCTATATTAGTACAGTTAGGTTCTTTAATGTTAGTATCAGATCAAGTCTAGAAGAAACCATTGAAACAATATTAAAAAAATATTAAGGAACCTAACACTATGGTAGAATTTATGGAAATGTATGGGAAAAAATAATTATATTTTGGTAAGTATGATATTATTTGTGTTTACTATAAATTATTCTCAGTCTATATATTATAAGTATATATGGTACTCATATACTTATTCTTATGGGAAATAAACCCCAAAAAGACACATTGTGATTAAATTTTATATTCAACTAGAGCACATCAATGGGAATTACATCACAAAATGTTGTATTACCCCGATTGATATTCATATGATAATTCACCTATTGTTATGGACCATCACAATGGAATGAACATAATAGCATCCTTAAGGAAACTATTTTTTAGATTCTATGTTTTAAAATTCATATATATATATTTTTTTCCTTAAAAAAATTAAAATTTTATATTATGATTTAAAATTTCATATTCTTAATCAAGAATATTCCATATTTTAGAATTGTAATTTTGAATAATAAAGGGTATTAATAATCATGCTCAATATAGGGATTTCCCTATAGAGAAAGCCAACATTGATGTTATTGAATGTGAGAAAATAATGGAAATATTAAGGAAAATAACTTGGTTATAATAAATAAAAATTCACGGATAGAAAAAACTATTGTTCTAAAGAATCATTCACATATTTTGGATCACATTATTCATTAAAATTCATCATTAATTAGTGTTACTATTAATCATGTGGAATTTAAGAAATAGATTATGTCAGTTTAAGAAATAATTATATTCTTGAGTAAAAATTAAAATGGAATGATTATACTCATAATATACTAACTTAACGGTGATACCAATCAGTGGTGTTCGTAGATCTAGAATACATTGGAGGGAGATGAAATAAATCACCGGGAATGGTGGTATTTTACAAATGTTTTTCCAAAAATATGTCATGCATGGGGAATGGACTAAAATATATAGAATGTTCAAAATAGTAATTAAAAGTAGGAAGAACAAGATTATAGATTATGTGGATGCCTTTAAAAGGTTATCTAGGCATGGTATTGGTAATATACACAGTATAGAGTGTAATATTGACCATTTAATGGATGGTTGTAATGCATATTTTTGAATAAAACATATCTCTGAGTCTTTTTAATCATATGATGAAAGCGTATTATAATATCTAAATATGTTCATGTAATACTCTATATCCTATATGATAATGTTAAATCTTTAAAATATGAGGTTGAATGGGAACTATGAAAAAAGGAATGTGTCAAATAAGAAAAAGAGATTGATGTAACATCCATCTTCTGAGAACTATGGAATAAATAATCTTTGGAAATGCATGAAGGCAATTCGAGTATTTAATAAGAATGGAGATAAAGGTAATTATGTTAAATCATAAATAGATATGAAATGCAAAACAACCATTATGCTATCAATCTATAATGAAATAGTCCATTATTTAATCCCATTTATCATGTGTTAAGAGAATTTACTATAATATATGTTAAAGGGAATAAGTCCAAACTTATATGATCACTAAATATAGGTTTTATTCTTCCAAATATATAGTGGTATATACGTTAATAATATCTTCTAATTTATCAACTGATTCATTTTATTAGGGATCCTCACATTATTTATATATTCCACGATTTCATGTAAAAAAAAATACTTCACTAGATTATTAAGAAGTAATTTTTCAGTTAAAGCTCTTACTAGATATATCACAACAAAAAGGATATGTCAAGTGTCCACATTATGAAAAAAATGTACTTTATTTACATTATTAATTATCATACCTATGATTTATGTCGGTGTAATCATTTTTTTTGAAATTGATTTCAAAATATGATGCACATATTTTCTATAAAAAAGGAAGTTATAATTCAATATGATGTTATTGAACACATTATCTTTAGAGTGGAGAATAAATCATTCGAGTATTTTCTGGATTAACCACTATTTTCTATTTTTAATGAGATTATTGGTTATGTATAAGAAAATATGGTGATGGAGAGATTAATATTAAAATCATATATGAACCTATTAGACCAGAATTTATTTATGTACTTTCATAGTAATTACATAGATTTCCACCATAACATAATTCCGTTATTTCTATTTTTTCTCCCCTAATGACAGATCAATATTAAATACACTATATAGAATATCCTATATGGAAGTTTTTTAGTCAATGAAATAACTAAATGAGTTTTGTGATAATGGATTTTTTCACCATAGTGTATCACCATGGGGGGACATAATTAAATTTATTGAAAATAAAGATAGATCGACGAGGTCGTGTATTGATTATATGGAAATCAATGATATTATGATAATGAACAAGTATCTTAATCCCTGTGTTGAGGAATTTTTCGATAAACATCATAGAGAAAAATATTTTTCAAATTTTGACAATCATTTTGGATATCTCAATTGAGTGAATGAATGATTAAATTTCAAATACATTATTCTGAAAAGGTTTGGAAAATATGAGTTTATAGTAATACAATTATGATCGACTCAGACACCAACTATTTTTTTGGATATAATGAAGATATTTTTAAGGAATATAATGATACATAGGTTTTTATATCTATTGATGATATCTTGGTGTATTCTAAAATCTCTAAGGATGATGATATTCACATGAGGATTATGAGGCAAAGGTGATGACATGAGCTATACAATGATTATGATTTGTCAATAAACTACCCCACAATGAAGTCAAATAAAATATTTGATTATTTGAGCATAAATCATCATGGATTTATATACCAAAAAGATGATGGGTGGGATCCTTTGATCAAAGATATTAAAAATATTTATATAAATAATATAAAAGAAGTGGTGACATCAACAATTTTTCATATTATTATTAAAATATTATTTTTAGAAAATTATAAATGTCCAAAATCATATGGTGAGTTTGTTTTTTGAAAAACTATTCTAGGAATTATGGGAAGTATGAAGACATAATTTATTATCATTTTTTCGGATTTTTATAGAGGAAATTTGTTCCATTCATACCTATGCTGAAGATTTAATTTTTGGATGAAAATTATTGTTCGAATTTGTATATTCACCATGGTAGAAATATGTTGTATAAGGATTTTAGAGAATAGTTCTGGTTTGTTAAAATAAAAGATTAAATTGATTATTATGAGTCCAATGTTTTTGTTTTTCTATAAATGGAATGTTGTAGATTAAATATAATATGATTTTTTTCAACCTCATTATATTCCTATGTAAAAATGGAATGAAATTTCAAGGGAATTCGACACTAGATTAGTAGTGGATCCTAGAGGGTATGAAATAATATGGGTTATTTTAGATTGCATTATAAAATATGCACATTTTATATCATTAATATGTAACATACCTCTTAATCACTTTCAAGGATCTATATTAATTATATAAGTACACATACTTATTACATACATAATCATAAATTTAGTCTAGAAAACACTTAATTTTACATTGAGGTTCGTTTCTTCTTTATAAATTTAGGGAATTGGGACATAATACATTCATAACATTACACATTGTTACTGAGTGGATACCATAAAAACAGTCTCCATTTTTTCAAAATATAAAACATTAAAACATAAAATATGATTCCTTGGAAATTCTTCAACATTTAACATAGATTAATTCATTGTCTTAAACATCCATTAACCTATGAAAAATCATTTAAAACTTGGTATGAGCACAAAAACTTATTAGGGATATAAAACGAAGGAATGAACACATTAGTCCATGAATACTTGTAACTTATTAAATCACTTTAAAAAGACATACTTATCACCTGTATATATATACTTACATTGTGTAACATGAGATTTACACAATACATAATAACAAAATTAGAACCATATAGGTATCATGGGGAATTAATAACCTAATCACTAACCCTCTCAGCTATCTTATAATTAGTAACCCTCATGGATACCTTTCAATTTCTGTATCCATCGGTGTTATACTTGGTGTAACGACACGACCGACCTACAACATACACATACCAAATGCATTAAATGTAAATATAGGTCTCATCCATCATCATAAAAAATTAAAGAGATCTATAATATAATCGAACAATATGAATAATAGAATAAAAAAATTTCTTTTGAATGTTGTAGAAGAGAATTTTAAAAGAGGATTTTAAAAGAAAAGTCCCTTATAAATATCATATAATTGAAGTGAAACTAAATATAGTGGATATAACATGAGTATAATCTGTAAATATACATAAGTAATCATATTCTAATCAGAATTTATTACACCTAAAATTTAAATATAATTTAAATTTTGAAGAATATGGTTAACCCAAAAGATGGAAATTAGGTTAAAAATTCCCGTACAAAAATTCGGCAGCCTAACGTCTATGCAACGTGGTTTTAGAAAACATTAAAAAGATAAGGGGAAAGGGTAACCAATACAAATATAAATAATAATATAGAATAAATCAATAATTAGAAGGATATAATAACATGGTATGGAAACATGAATTTTATACCACATAAAATATAATTTGAATGGAAAAAGAATGAAATTGATAAATTTCTTTCATGGTAGAGTAACTCTTAATACATTAGGTTGGGACCTTGGGGGATTGAGAAATTCTTGGGAGGGATAAGAGGAAGCTAAGAAGGCCAGGTTATCATTGATGAGGAATTTGGAATGATGTTAATGAAGAAATGGGTTGGTATTTATAGCAAAAGTGAGGGATTATTTTAATAATTTTCAAGGGACACCTCATTTGTGGTATTTTCAAAACCATGGGCTTTCCCATGATATTTTCCTATAGTATAAGCCACTGGGTACACCTAATAACTTATTTTATTGTACAAAATTCGACCATATTTATTACATCATTATTAATCATTAATTATGTCATTAACACATCAAAACTCAAAACTATATTTTTTAAATTAACAGAAAAATCAACTGTTTCAGAAAAATCCCTAAAATTTACCCTAACCATTTATCGACATGTAGAATTCAAAAAATGAAGTCCAATTTTTTAAAATCATTTTTTAAATATTGTTAATTTAATTTTTAATTAAAATCATACTTATATTTAAAAATATACAATTTAAAAATGATTACTATTTATATATCACATTAAAAAAATAATCCAGATGTCATTGTCATAAATCCTTAAGAAAACAAAATAATAATAAAAATTACTATTCATTAGGGTCATAATACTATTCATATTACTATTCCTAAGGGTATTTTACTATTCACAAAGAAACATGTTGGTTCTAGTAGACTCTAAATAACATAATGAACACCGTTGTAGATGACCATTTTTCAAAATTCGAAACATAGAATTAATAAAATTTATGTTAAAGGATACTTATAAATATCCACATTAAATAAAATATCAAGAATTTCAATTTATTTTTATAAAACCTTGGGGGTTACATTATCCCCACCTTCTAGAAATTTCATCCTCACAAAATTATTTACTTACTATACAATTGAGGGTACCTTTCCTAAATAGCATTTTTAGACTACCATGTTGCATCTTCAACCATGTGGTTTCATGATGAATCCTTTACCTGATTGATTACTTTATTCCGCAAGACTAGTTCTTATTGATTAAGAATCAGGACTGGTTTCTCTTCATATGAAATTTTCTCCCCCTACTGAACTGCTTCTGGGTTCAAAACATGAGTCAGATCTTGTACGTAAATCCTCAACATCAGAACATGAAAAACATTGTGTACCTAAGACAAACGTGGAGGCAAAGGTACTCGTTATGCAACTAGTCCAATAATCTCTAGTATTTCAATAGGAATAATGGACCACATGCTTATCTTTCCTTTCTTACCAAAATGAAACACACTTTTCCAGTGAGATATTTTATGGAAAACATGGTCACCAACCCCGGAAGATAAGTCTTTCATTCTATTATCTATTTAACATTTCTTCCTACACTGAGTTGTCCTTATGTGCTGCTAGATAATCTTCACTTTCTCAGACACTTCTTATACTAATTATGGCCCCATCAACAATCATTCACTGACATCATCCCAAAGCAGTGGACTCTGACACTTCTACTTATTCAAATCCCTAAAAGGTACCATCTGATTACTATAACGAAATATATTATTATAATAAAGCTCAACTAATGAAAGGTGTTGATACCAACTTCACTGTTAGTCCATTTAACAATCTCAAAGCATATCCATCAAAGTATGAATCATTATTTTTGACTTCCCATATGATAGATAATGAAAAGTTGTACTGAAATTTAACTATGCACCCATAGACTTCTGAAGTCCCTTCCAAATGTTATAAGTGAACTTGGGATCCATGTCAGATACAATATAAATTTTAACTCCATGTCACTAGAAAATCACTTTGAGGTGCAATCTAGAAAGCTGATTCACATACACTTTATCTCAAACAGAAATAAAATGAGAAGGTTTTGTTATTCGATCCATAATAACACAAATTGCATTGTTTCCTCTAGATTTCTTAGTTAGTCCCACCACAAAGACCATGGATATATTCTCCCACTTCCAATCTGGCACTGGAAAAGGGTGAAGCATCCCCTTCAGTATCTTCTGCTCTGCATTAACTTGTGTACATGTCAAACATTTCATGGTAAAATCAACAATATCCATTTTCATTACATCTCACCAGTAATAATCTTGATGGTCTCTATACATGTTAGTATTTCCAGGATGAACTAAAAATGGAGAACTATGAGCTTCACAAAACAATTCAATTTTCAACTATGAATTACAAGGCACACAAAACCTTTTACCAAATCAAAAAACACAATCATTATCAAGGTTAAATTCTAGCGACTTACCCACATTAAACATTCTACCATTTCATGTAACTCATGGTATTCCTACTGAGCTTGCTTAATTTTGTCTTATAATGAAAACTAAAATGAAACTAGAAACAAAACTGATTTATTCCCTGCACCAACAACATATAATCCAAAATTCATCAAATCATTAATCAGGGGATCATGTTCCAAATATAACATGGTTAATGATGCAGGACTTTTTTGACTCAAGGAATCATCCACATTGTCCTCTTTTCAAGGATAGTAATTGATCGTGCAATCATAACCCTTTACCAGTTCATGCCAACTTCTCTGCCTCATGTTTAATTCTTTCAAAGTGAATGTATATTTCAGACTTTTATGGTAAGTATATATTTGATATTTCACTCCGTATTAATGACGCCTCCAAATTTTAAAAGAAAAACCCACAGCTGCCAATTCTAGATCATGTGTGTGATAATTTAACTCCTAAGGTTTTAGTTTTCTTGAAGAATACGAAATTACCTGATCATTCTGCATCAAAACACAACCAATTCACTTCAATGAAGCATCACTATTAATGATGAAATCACGATTTCTGGATGGCAAGGCCAAAACTGGATCATTTACCAATCTCTTATTCAGTCCTGAAAACAAAAATCACGTTCTTCTGTCCAAAAAAATTTAACCCCTTTGCATGTTAACTTAGTTATCGGGCAAGATAACCAATCAAATTTCTTAACCAAACGTTGGTAATAACCTAAATGTCCAAGAAAACTACGAATCTCTAAAACATTTGTGGATCTTGGCCATTCATTAGCAACTTTTTTTGGTAGGATAAACTGTTATTCCATCTATATTTACAATGTTCCAAGGAAAATAAATATTTTTCAACCAGAAATCACACTTCTTGAATTTTCCTTTCAGTTTCTTTTTATTTTTTGTTTTTAAAATAACCCGTTGATGTTTTTCATGCCCCACATTATTTTTATAAAATACTAGAATGTAATGAAAAAATACAACCATAAACTTCTACTTGAACTCATTCAATAATTTATTCATATGATTTATGAATACAGCATGAACATTAGTTAACCCAAAGGGCATAAAAACAAATTCATAATGCCCTTATCTAGAGTGAAATGTTATTTTTCGGATTTCGTGCTCTTTCACATTCAGTTGATGGTATTTGGATCTCAGGTCAATCATTGAAATGTACTGAGCTCCCTAAACTGATCAAATAAGTCATTGTTTTTGGGTGAGGGATACTTGTTTTTAACAGTGATGTTATTCAAAGCTCTATAATCAATGCATTGTCTTATGGCACCATATTTCTTTTTAACAAAAAAACAAGACATCCCCATTGTTATGTGCTTGTACGAATAAAGACTTTATCAAGAAAATCATATAACTGATTTTACATTTCATGAATTTATATTCGAGACATATGATATGAGGGTTTTGAAATTAGAATAGAAAAAAGAACTAAGTTAATTTTGAATTCGATTACCCGATTAGGTTTGACACCAGGTAACTCATCAGAAAAAACATCATGGTATTCATTTACCACATTCACAAAATCAACATCAATAGTTCCCTTGTATTCCACAGTATGAGGAAGATTACATTCATTTCTATATTTCAATATTTTCTCGGCTTCCTGATTTGTTACCTATTGTATGGGTTCATTCTTGTAAAAAAAATGAAAATATTTCTGAAAAACAACATCATTGGATCTATAGAAAATCTTTTCATGAGAAAAAGAATTCATATCCATTCCCAGAATAACATGGAACTCAACTAAGGGTAAAACAACAAGGATTAGAGGTAATGTCTTCCCCAGTCCACAATATAAAAATTCATGCAATTTCCTTTTTCTATAATATCCCCCCGGGTGTTTTAACATCATGTTGAGTTCTCATTTGTTGAGGTGATATTTCGAATTTACCCAAATATTTCTTAGAGATGAAGGAATGTGTAGACCCCATATCAAACAAAACTTTAGCAAATTCTGATTTAACAAACATAGTGCCTAATACAAATTCATTGGTTGGCCTGAAATCTACTGACGTAGTCACAAAGTATCTCACTAAACCATTCTTTTTATAGTCCTTCTTCTTTTTATAAATCAAATCTCTCTTTGGGTAGGCATTTTCATAATGTCCCATCTCAGCAAATTTATAACACATTACAGTTTTATTTTCAAAATTAGTCTTAGGATCATTTTCATTACAATATCAGGTCATATTTATAGACTTACCACATTTAAAACACTTTATAGTTTTCCTAAGAAATTTCCCAGGGTGTTTCCTACCACACTTTTCAAAAACAAGAAACTGGTTTTTCTTACCATCAATTTTTTTTTTGTAGATTTTTACCCATTACTTGCCAATTTGACCTTTTCTTATCATTGTTTCCAAAAATCACGTGATCATCCTAAAACTCAATCTCTTCCCTCTCATCACATCATAAAAGTTTCTCATAACTTTTGAATTCACGGGAGGCCAATGCACTTCGACACCTTGTCTTTGGTCCTGAGTAAAATATGTTTATTTTTCTATCAAAATCAAGAATAATATTTGGAGTAACCTCACCACTGGGATGAAGTTATCTACATTAACATCCATTGAACCCTCCTCCTTTTGTTTTAATTGAAGCAATTTTTTCTCCATCCTATATTTAACTACCTTAGGAAAATATTTCTCAAGGAAAAGACTTTTAAATTCATCCCACTCTATGGCATCAAAATCTTATCTACCCCTAACATTCCTTACCATTGACCACCACTAATCGGCATCAACTTCACAATGATAAATGTAAAGACATAACTTCTGATTGTATGAACATCCCATAAGATCAAATATATTTTCAGGGTATTTGATCCATCCATCATCTACTGTTGGGTCAGATGATCCATTGAAAGCAGGAGGGTGTTGTGTCATTAAATGATCATCTACTGTCATGTTCTGTTGTGGTACGTCTATTTTTTCTATTTCATGTATGCCACCACACTTTATTTCTTACTTTATTTGTGCCATTACTATCACAAACATCTCGGATCCAATCCCTACCATTCTAGGCTGTAGATCCAGAAGGATTTCGTTCTCTTAGTGCCTCTCTTCTCTAGCATACCTATTCCTACTACGGAAAACCATTCAAAACAAAAATATCATAGATGAATCAAAATGGTAATTTTTATATTCTATAATATTTAATATTAATGATAGAGTGAAAATAATTTACGGTATTCTTTTAACATCATTTTATCCCCTAAATTTATCTAAATAATCCTTTGATTCCATATATAAAGACACGAACTTATTACATAAATATTCAGGAATTTAGTCAACAGAAAACATCCTTTTACATTGAGGATATTTTCAAGTTTAGAGATTATGATAATTGGTTCATAATACATTCATTACATTACACATTATTACATAGTGGATACCCTAAAAACAGTTTCCATTTTTTTCGATATAATACATCAAAACACTAAACGTGATTCCTTGATAATTCGTCTACATTTAACATGGATTCCTTCTTCTTCATACACATAAAATAACGTACGAATATTAATTAAAATGCTGTATGAGCACAAAAACTCATTAAGGGATATGAAAAAAAGGAAAGAACATATTAGTCCATGAATACTTGTAACGTATCAAATCACATTCAAAAGTCATACTTATCAGCTGTATATATATACTTACTTTGTAAAACATGAGATTTACACAATACATAATAACATAAGTAGAACAGTTAAGGAATCCTTGGGCATTACATACATAATCTCATAACCCTCTCGGCTGCCTTATAATTTTTAACCCTCACGGCTACCTTACGATTTGTGTAACCATCGTAGTTACAATAGGATTAAACATAAGGCCGGCCTCCAACATACTCATACCAAATGCATTATTGGGAAATATAGGTCCCACCCTTCATCATGAATAATACGAAATATCCAGAACATACTCATAAAAAATAATATTAGCATATAGACATTACTTTTGAATTTTGTAAAACAGAATTTTTAAAGTGGATTTTAAAAGAAAAGTCCTTTATAAAAATCATATAATTGAACTGAGACTTATTAGAGTGGATTTAATATGTATATTACCTATAAATATAAATAATTAAAAATAGTATAATAATAAGTTATTAAACAAACAATTTAAATACCTCCTAAATAATTAAGAATAATGTTAACCCAAAGGATGGAAATCGGGTTAAGAATTCCCTTAAAAAAATTCTACAGACGAACGACTACGAAATATTGTTATTGAAAATATTCAAAAGAGAGGGGAAAGGGTAAACCATTAATAAATGAATCATAATACAGAATATATCAAGAATAAGAAGTAAATAAGAACATGTTATGAAAACATGAAATTTATACCACAAAAAGGAGAGCTTGAATGGTAAAAAGAAAAAATTGAGAATTTTCATACCTTGTAGAGTAACTCATAGAAAATTATTTTGGGATCTCAGGGGCTTGAGGAAACCATATGAGGGATAAAAAGGAGGTAAGGAGGCCAGGTCATCGTCTATGAGTAATTTGGAATGATGTTAATGAAAGAATGGGTGGGTATTTATAGCAAAAGTGAGGGATTTTGTTAATAATTTTCAAGGGACACCTCATTAGTGGTATTTGAAAAACCATGGTCTTTCCTGCTATATTTTAAAATGGTATAAGACTCATGAGAAACCTCATAACATATTTTACATTACATAAGTCTAGTAGATTTATTACATCATTATTACATAATTAATGATGTTATAAACACACCGAAACTCAAAACATTATTTATTACTATTCACCAAAATCAACTATTTCAAAGAAAACCCAAAGCTTCACCCTAACTATTTATCGATGTGTAGAATTAATAAATGAATTCCATTTTTTGAAAATAATTTTTTAAATATTTTTAATTTAATTTTGAAATAAAATCATACTTAATTAAAAAAATAAAAAATAAAAAACTATAACTTTTTTTATATAACATTGAAAAATTAATCAATATGTCATTATCTAAAATCCAGAAGGAAATAAAATAATAATAAAATTTAAAATTCATTAGGGTCATATTATAGTTCATATTACCATTCATAATGGTATATTTCTGTTCACCAGAAAAACAAGTTGGTTCCAATAGACTCTAAATAACATACTAAACACAATTATAAATGACCATTTTATGAAATTCAAAACATAGAAGCAGTAAAATTATGATTAAAGGCTATATATAAATATCCAATTTAAACAAAATTTCAAGCATTTCAATATATTTTTAAAAAAACATGGGGTGTCACAGATTATGTTATAAAATATCATGATTCCCCACATTTGATTTTTTCTGATCGAGACCCCCAATTTATATCAAAATGCCGGAATTTTGAAAAAATAATTATGATATTAATCTTTATTTATGAACATTCTACCATCCTCAAACAGATGGGAATTCAAAAATGAATATTTAATCATATGATGAAATTCTAAGGTCATGCTTCCTCGATATTCATGTTACATTGGAGCATTATTTTTCATTGTAATGTATTATTTTAATAATAGTTTCCATTATAGTTTTAATATGTCACTAAATGAATCAATACATGGAAATCGATTTCATAATCCAACATATTAGGATGACATTGGTGAAAACAATCATTTTGTCATAGAACATGTTGAAAAGAAAATAATAAAATTTATGATTATTTATGCTCATATTAAATAACCTCAAATAAGGTAAAAGTTTTATGATGATAACTGAATGATCAATTTGGAATTACTAATTTTACATCTTGTTTTCATGATAAAATATATAGGAAATAGTATTCTAATGTTTAGTATGGAGGGAAAAATAATCCTAAGTATATCAAAACCATTTGAAACTTTTAATATATTGAATTTGTTACATATCATTCGGAAATTCTATAAATTCAATCATGCATACATGATGTGTTCTATATGTAATTATTAAATAATTAAATGATAGACCCAGTGCATGTTATCAAAACATAAAATATAGAATTTCAACCAGATATATCTTACTATGAAATGACAATACAAATTCTTAATTCCAGAGAGCATGTATTGAGGTATCATTTGACTCAAAAGATATGTTATTTTTTATAAATCCTAAAATGGACGAAGAAGTGTTGGAACCAAAGGATATAACAATTAATAAATTAATTTATTTATTTAGATGGTAAAATCCACAAAATTTCTTGGAATAAATTTTTGTATGAGAGAATAATGTAACACCTTATGACTTTAAGATGTATTTACTTTAAAATAAATTCAATCTCATAGATACCTTATGATACATGTATCCCCAAGAATAATTTAGTACAAGTGAAGATTATATTTTAATTAAATATAATAAAATTTACATTTTATAAATTATTGGAATCATAATGTTTATTTCCAATGATTAATATCAATTTTGATATTACTTCATCACAATTTCCCAAAAATAAATTTCTTATGTTTTCTCTTAAAAATTAGTATTTATGAATATACAAAAATATAGTTTTTATCTATTCAAATTTATTTATAATAATTTATTTTCAAATATCATTGAATAATTAATTTAATATTTTATTAATATAAATAATGGTAAGAACATTTTTAGGTAAAAATAAAATTTATTTAGAAACTATTAATTTTCTACGAAAATGTTTTTTAAGGAAATATATATATATATTAATTAAAATTATATGTAATGACAAATGATTTATATATAATTTATTTAGTATATATATTTTTGTGTATTTAAGTCATTATATTAATTATTATTTTCCATATTTTTAGCTTAATTATATATTATGCTTGAAATTTATTTTCTTGATTAACTATTTTTCGATTAAAATTTTGGGGTTATTTGAAAGTAAATTTTGTAACATATTAGAGTTTAATATAAATATACGAATTCAAAAAATATAATCACAAAAATATTATTCCACAATATGATCCCCTTATTTTGTCAATAATTATTGGAAAATATATTTAAAATTATTTATATAGTTTATGTTTAAAACATGTTTTTTTTGAATTACATGATTTTTTATAAATTTAATTTTAAGTACATATAAATTTAATATGATAAATTGGGTTTTATATTTATAATTTATGTGTAAAAATTATCCAATATGTTTTATTTTATTTTAGATATAAGGGATTAATTACATAGGATAAAAAATGGTAACTAAGCTGAAAATTAATATGGAGTTTGTAGGTAATCATTGTGTGTAAGGGAAAGTCATGTTTAAAACTTGTTTCATTTTTTAGATATTTGGATTTATCCTAAAATCCCTAAAATACATTATTTATCAATTATTTAGGCACTTAGGGAGATACTCAGTTCCAATTATGGAATAATTTTTTGTATTTAGATGCCACTCCTCATCATTTATAATATAAAACTCCCTCACCAAACTTCTTTATACATATCAAGTCATTTTTCTTGAAAAGACTCGGAAAATATATATCCCCAATATAAATATACATTTTATATTGGGTCGGTTCTTCCCAAATATCAAAACCAAGTGTTCATAAGAAGGGATCTAAAGGAAGTTTCTATATGAGAAGGCAATCATCTTAAAAAATTTGTTTCTATTTCTCACATATTTTACATTCATAAATAATGTCTCAAAATTTCAATATAATAAAAAACATATATTTAATTCACATAAATGTTATTATGTTGATGTAAGAATTTACAACAATTTCCGCTACTATGAAATGGGAGATGAAATCGCTGATTGTCTGTATGGAGGACTACCACATCAGAAACCAATGTAACTCATTCTCCATCAACACATCTCATGGTTGGATATAATAATAAATTAAATTTATATCAATTATATAAATTTTATAACTATACATGTGTATTTATAATATCTAGTATATTTTCTTACATAAAATTTCTTTTAAAATATGTTAATATTTTATATATTGGAGGTAAACTACCACCTTGTAAAGAGATGTCAATTGTTTTTCATTTACGGTTTACATAGAAGGTAATAAGGTTAAATATAATTAATATATTTTATATTTATTAGAGTATATTTATTTTATAAAATTAATTTATCAGACTCTTCCATACCCTTTCTCCCATTATGTGATTGATATAGTCTCTCTTTCATATATATGGCCTATAATATCTAGGAAACAATACATTTAATATTACCTTTCCAACCATCAATAATGAATATAAACATTAATGTTATGAATAAATATGAAATTTAGAAAAATATTATTATTATTTAGATTGATTATATATATCATATGTACAATAACCATAATTTCATAACAAAATTCACATGAAAAAACCATAAAATTAACACCTATAATGTTTTGTTTTAAAAACACATAAAACAATAAAATTAATGAAATATAGTTTAAAAAATGCTGGTATAATGAAAATAAAAAAACCATTGTAGAAAAGCATTGGTTGATACTTTATTAAATACTTACTAATTACAAGATCTCACATCCCAATGTACGTAATGAATTATTCATTTTAAAAAACTATATTCACATTTTAATAATACATTTCATTGGAAAATTTAAAATAAAACATAGAATATTCATTGGAAATTCCATTACTCCCCAAGATTTACCCTTCATTTTATTGATAATATATATCATGGAATGATGGGGAAAATAAAATATAAGAAAGGGGTTGATCAGATGCTAAATAAGGGTACGTGTATAGTGTAAGCTATAGTAAATAACAATTATTGAAAGGCAAGTAACTCATAAATATGCCACATAAGAAAAAACTAGATCATAAAATGGACAAAGTAAAAGGTGACAAAATAATTACATATAAACAATCCAATGTTCTTGAAAACATATTCATTGAATATTTAATAAAACAAATATTCACATGGATGTCAATAATTAATACAATAATGATGGAAGGAAAAAATCTATACATCTATAACAAAACATTAAAGCATATCCTATGACATCAAAAAATTAATTTGTAAGGCCTCAGAAAACCCCCAACCTGAATTGTCTCATGAGACCTCTGAATGAATCAAGGTGATATAGAAAGCCCTTGCTATGAAATACTATGTCCAATTCATTCCTCATATAAATTGGGTGTATCATAAACAAAAAATACATATAAAATGTAAATTATTTTCTACATTACGTAAACATAGTCACAAACCATTCCAATCGATACGGGGAATGAAATCAAAAGAGCACAAAAAAAGTCATATTTATGAAGAAAAATTTAATAAAATATGTTATATTATATCATAATATATCAATCTTAATTAATCATAAAATTTTAAAGATTATGTTAATGTAGATGAAAATACTCTAACTAAATTATTTAAAATTATTGAGATAGACACTTTCTCTTTATAATGAAAACGTTTATTTAAAATTCCATGAAATTTTAGTAAAAAAAATTTCATTAAAAACAACATTGTAAATGTGTAAATGAATATTCAAGACATTAATGCATATTGATAGTGGAAAAAGATAATCATTCCATATAATTTAAAATAAAATATTCCTTTTATATTTTTGAATAAAATATCAAAATGTACCCTGTTTTAAAAATAAAAACAAGATTCCTTTAAAACCATTTTATTAAAAGTTGAACATGTCTAAACAAAAGTAAACACTTTTATGATAATACTAAATTTTTTCTAAAAACAACTTTATAAAACATTTACATGGAATAAAAATTTTCCTCAGTGGAGACTTACACATATGCCATCATCAGTAATAATGAGACTGTGAAATAACTTTAACCATATTTAATATTTCCTATGTATATATCTGATCATACTTTTTAATATTTTTAATGATTTTAATTAAATTTTAAAATAACTATATCTATATTTATTATATCATATATTATCCTATTATATTATCTTATCACATTTTTTTAGAATATTTCATTATTAACCATGTTTCAGGTGTTAATTTCTTCATTTTCATATGCATATTTCATCATGTATGTCATAATTATTTTCCATAGTACACAGTTTCATAATATCTATAATTATATTAATGTCTTAGATTTAATATATATATATATATATATATGTTCGTTATATAAATTCCAATAATCAGTCTTGAACTGTGAACATGGAAAATAAATCACATCCTTTCATAGATATAGTAAGTCATACGTAGGCATGAATGATGGAATCATTCCCATAATAGAAAAAGGGTAATAATTTTTATAGTATAATAATTAATATAGAATATATATAATTCCATATTAATTATATATATCTATTATATCAGTCATTATACCAATCAAAATAATGTGGGGATGAAAAAAATTACACCACAACGTGGAAATAATAAGTTATATATACACACACACGATGATTTTTTCTTTTCATAAGATTGGAAAAATAGGTAATATAGTTCTCCCATAATCATAATAATATCTAAATATATATATTATACATTATTTATTAAAATAACATAGAAAAACACGTTAATAAGTTGTATATGAAGAAACCAACATGTATGAGCTGGTAAAAATGATTACCTCTTCTTCATTGGGCTTCCTTTAAATCTATTCCTAATAAATATCGGGATGGTTTTATTTAGAATATTTCTTCAAAACCACTGATAAATTTTTATGGAGGATAAATTGGTAGGAATTGGTCAACATATAAAGCTCAAGGTGTTGTGGATAAGTGAGGGATGTGGCACATTTTTACAGTTGTAGTGAGGGGAACTTTTGGAAACTCTCAAAATATTATATTAATATAATTTACAGTTCAATTCCAAATGGATCAAAAGTGATTAATTTAGAATATAAGAGAGTATGGGTCTATATACTTTCAAATAACACTTTTTTCCCAGTTTAGGTCACATGCTTACCATTAGCTTTTTTATTGTTCCCTTATTTAATCCCTTGAACACTTATAGTTTCAACATGTGTATTTAATATTTAAAGGTTAACATGGTTAATATAAACTAAAAAAAGAACCATAAATGTGTAATATATATTATTTTAGACCATGTCCCAATTTTTTGGTTGAATTTATATTTTTATGTAATTTATATCATTTAATTAATTTTTATTTTTTTCAAAATATCATTAGTGTCAATTTTGACAATATTCATTACATGTCTTTTTAAAAATATCCTAAAAAATATAAATTTAAAAAAACTTTAATCCTTCCGTAATAAATCTAGGGAAACTATAAAATTCTTGGATGAAATTAATTATATCAAATTAAATTTATTTTAATATTTGCAATAAGATTTATTTTATATATCAATTTATTAAAAAATTATAGAATCATCATTGTGAAAGCCATTAATTTAGTTATTTCTCCACTAAAAATTAAAAATAAATTATCATGATTTATTTAATACTCTAAAAATAAAAATTACTATTTATCTTCAATGATCTCATCTACATAATGATATATAAAAAATATAATATTTATTAAAAACATGACTATGATATATTTTATTTTTATAAAATAAATTACTTTAAAAGATTAATGTCAAAATAGTGACTACAAGAGGCTTAAAATTCCTCCCAAATGATGTTTTTGGATGATAATGTCTCAAAATAAAATAAAGAAGTGTGTTACGATAATTTTTTAATATTTAAAATATTAATCGTACCATAAATTACCCAATTTAAAATTTACCATGGTAAACAATTTACTAAAGATAATATTTATATTGTCCAAAAAGGGCATACTTAATAAATTATGAACATCTGATTCTGAATATGAAATCAATTTTTCCAAATTTAAGACATAGATGTTTCCAAAAATAATTTCAAATTAATACTATAGATAGAATGAAACAATAGGTTTTAATGTAAAAAAACATCAAAAGATTTAAATGTTTTTATATCTATTTTCAATGTGATATTGATTCTAGTAACCCATATTGGATTCAAAATTTATTAATAAAATATTTATAGCAAAAAATATATTTAAAATATTTTGTATGGATGTAAATTAATTAGATGAAAATTTAGTTTTCAATTAAAATGTAGTACTTTTTTCACAATTCATAATAAATGAAACAAATAATAAAAATACAAAAAATTCAACCAAATAATATTTTGATACACATTTTTCAAAAATATTGTTTATTTTGTCAAATATAATTTTTAAATATGTAAAAAGTTAATTTCAGAACAAGTTAACCATTAGTAGGTGGTGAAACAACCTAAAAATCATAGTCGTTTAATGCGTAAAAATGGACTCATTCTTAACATATGCATATAAAATATTTTTGTTGAATGTATAAACATTTAATTAAATATATAAATTTCATTATGTGGTTAATCTAGTTCATTCCCTCTATTTAAAAAAAAAATTATGAAAGACACTTATTAATAGTACTTGGTGTGTTTGATCATAGTATTGTGTGAAACTAAAGATATTAAATTTATTTTAAAACATATCGAACAGTAAAATAATCTAGTGTTTCATTCATCCCTCCATCAAAAAATTTCATGCTATAAATTTTTGTAATATTACTTTATAAAAACATTCTTGTCATTATTCATCATAATGTCCTTAGTCTCTTACAACCCCTCCTATATTTTATGAATAATCCACTGTACTTTTACCAGCTGGGACATTTGATTCCCCAAAAATTATTCTCTACTATCAATTATTGGGATAACATATTCATATTAAGATAAATCAAGTACTAGATATATTTCTTTAGAAGTGAGAACATGCATTTCATTTATCTTCTACTTCTTTAGGAAAGAGGTTGGGAACACATCTAGTAATTTTTAAAGGCTTGGTGGAATTCCAAAACGATAATCCTTTTTTCAAATTTATTCTATAATTTCAAAAGGATCAATGCACCTGGGGCATAATGTTCCTTTCTAATCAAATCTTATAACACCATCATATGGAGATATATTTAAAAAAACATGTTCACCCACTTGAAATAATATATATTTTATTTGGTTATCAGCATAGTTATTTTTCTTAATTTGATCTACTTTGATATAGGTTTAATTAGTCTCCACATTTACAATTTTTCCTCCACATGTTCCATGCCTACAAGATTCCTATAACAAGCATAATATGAACAAGTGTTGGTGGGACATCTAATTACATATAACAGTTCATATGGAAAAATTTGGATACATTAATGGAAGCTATTATTATAGGGATGTTATATAAAAGGTCAATAAAGATCCCAAATACCCAGAATATTAAGTTAGTAGGATCTCAACATGTCCTCTAATGTTGGGATAGCCGATTTGGACTGCCCATGATTCTGAAGGTGATAAGCGGTGCTGAATAGATTTTTGACAACAATTTCCTTATGAATACATTTTCAAAACATAAATATTAATAATATTACATTTTTAGACACAATTGAATGAGGTTCACCATGAATTATTAAAAATTAATTAATATATTTTCTTGGTAGATGTTAAATATTTAAATCTTAGATTATAGCAATAAGATTTTCAAATATGGTATGGTCGTAAAAAATATCCCATATCACAGTTTATTATTGGGGGGTCGTTGATAATCCAGAAAAATAGTACATAGTAATTTCATCCAATTTAAACATAGGTATCAGTAGAGGTTTCATGAATCCTATATGATGTTGTCTTTCAACCATTATCTTTGGAAAAAAAATATATTAACACATAATCTGTAGTTTCTCGCTTCATATTTTCCAATAAAAAATTTACATCAAATATCTATACATAATTGTGCTAAAAGGGGATATATAGAATTTCTAGATATAAGAATAATTCAATAATTCCATGTTTTTATTTTATATAAATGGAAGAGAAATCCTATTTTGAAAATATAGAATTTTATCATTACATAAGAAGTGTGTCAATTTTACATCATTTACAGTATTAAATTTCTTTTGGAAATTCAGATCATTAAACTGGGAACATTTTATCTTCTACAATAAAAATATATTGGAGACCATTTGATATTGGAGTGATGGTTCCCCTTGACATTAATTCCCAAATCCATTTTTACTATATCCATGAACACAATATCCTTATTGAACCTCATTTTTTTGTGAACTCCTTTAAGCCTCAAGATTAGTTCATCTTCAACCTCATTTCCTTCCCTAGGTGGTAGTTTATTGATTAATCATAAAACTTCAGTAGATTAATCCATCTCCTTTCCCTCATATTGAGGTCAAAATGAGAGAATATGTAGTTGAAACTCTTGTGTTCTTTATATATCTCATCATTCAACATAGAGATAGTGTCTCCAAATATTCAGTTAAAATATAATATTTTTTACCCCAAGATCATTAGTAAGATAGTTCCATTCATGAGTTTTTAACTATCTTGATGAATATGGAATAACAATATCATTATTCAAAAGGAAACGACCATGTCATTTACAATATATATCACTATAAATAAAAATTCCCCAATTCATGATGGTAATGTTAAGATTACTGCATTGAACAATCATTCATTCTATTATTAAAAACATTTTTCACATTCTTTTGACTATTTTAACATAACCCCTTTATGTGCGATCACGATTAATGGGTTAGCCAAATATGAAAAATTAGGAACGGATTGATGGTAATAACCTACTAAACCAATGAAACTACATATCTTGGTTATTATCATTAGTTTAGGAAATTCATGGATTTAATTTTTCATTATAGGAACAATATAGATTTTATACGTGGAGAAAATATTTGATGAAATGAAATTTCATGAAGCCAAAATTCACAAATTCAAAATTCACCACATAACAGCTTCTTTCTCAGAGTCTAAAGAATGATCTAGAATTGATTTTCGTAGCCTTTAGAGATTATATGATACACCGAAATACCATCAATTAACACCCCAACCAAATCATCAAGATATTCCTTGATTTTTTTTTCATTTGATACGTATAAAAACAATGAATTAGCAAATCCAATTGTTATTACTATATAATCATAATGTACATACATTACCTGAAATTCTATCTTCAGATAGTCTTAATTATTTACTAGCAATTAATAATATCTAGAACATATTATAATATTCATAAAAAATCATATCTATGATGTTGGTCAAATAATTAATCATTTTGGGGGATATGAAACATGTTATTTACTATAATACCATTAATTTCCCTATAGTATATACTCAACCTCATGGATCCATAGTTCTTCTTTACAAAGAGAATATGGTATCCTAAAAAAGAAACACTAGGGGTGAATAAACATGTTTTTCCACAACTCCGCCAATTTTTTTCAAATCCACTTATTCCACTATGTCTATTCTCTATAGAGTCTTGGGAATTGGTCTTTCATGAGGGATTAAATCAATAACAAAACTCAACATCAAGCTATAGGGGTGTCAAATTAATTGATCATGAAATAAATCAATGTATTCCATTACAATAGGTGAGTCCTTAATTTTAAGGTTACCTTATTATCACTGGAAGATGTTTTCTCTTCACCCCCAAGAATTTTATTTAGTAAAGAAACCGAGGGTGGGTTTAGATAGGAATAATATGAATAATGTTATCCTTTAAATATATGTAATTCTACATTATCCCGATAAATCGTATCTTTCTTTTTCTTGTAATAAATATTTTCATCAAATTTATATATCCAGTCAATAGAGAGGATTATATCATAGGAAATTAATTTTTTGATGATGAGGTTTGAAAGTAATTTTCGTTTATATGTCATATGGGGACTGGCTGACACATATTTTTTGGAATGATAATTTCCTTAGTTTTTTTAATAACTAATCATTATATAAATCAAAAGAGAAATGTCTAATTTTTTTGGAAGACTAGGAAGATGTAAAATAATATGATGATCTAGAATAAAATAAATCATTATCTAAAAATTAATAAATTACTAATGCACCTACCACTACATCATTAGGATCATAAACCTTAGTTATTGTGGTTACATAATCATAGTCTTTCCACCATGGCCCTTTTTGGGGAAATTTTCCTTTATGCTTAGGAAAATAATTTTAATAGTTTACCATTTCTATACAATTATAACATTTAAAATTATTAGCTTCATTATTTCAAATTATTTCATAAGGGTGATGGAATTTATCAACAAAATAAAGAAAAAACTATTTCCTTTTAAAAAAATACCAGTTGTTTCCTTCTACAAGTACAAAATTTTGGGGAGATACCTTTTTTACATTTATCCATTTATTGATCTATCACCATATTATTCCCTTAAATTACCGTAAATTAATAATACATATAGAATTGTTTCTTAATTTTGATAAAATATTAGAATATACGATTGTATGCTGAGAATATTTTAGAGACCATATCCCATCCATTTTAATGGTTTCAATACATCAAATAATCATTCACTATTTTTCTTTGTATTAAATACATGATAAGTAGCATGAATTTATAACATTGTAAAATAAACTTCATACTAACTAACATTCACATTATCTTTTATCTTCAAAATCAGATATTTCCTCTCTATATCCAATTTCAGTTTTGGTGGAATATATTTTTCAAAGAAAATATCCATTAAATCATTCCATTCCAAGATTGAATTTCTTCCCCCTCCTTTATGTTTTGAATTAATGACTGTGTTTTTTTAATCTCACAAGAGATGATAAACATCCATGAAAACATTATACGTTTGGTTACATCACAAATAATTAAAAATCTTCTCTAATGAACATATCCATTATTTAACTATAAATTGATTTGTAGAAAAATTGATTGATGGAGATTTCTATTTCATAAAGCATTCGATCATTTTTACTCTCTATTATAGATCATGACTCTATAAATGGATCATGTCATTGTTCCTAAACTGATTCATCTATCACAATATAGTTATAGGTTTTTCAATGTGAGTTAGAACTCTATATCCAAAATCATTATCTAGTGTAGGAGGGAAATACCTACATAGATTATATTTGTTGATATGGTTTCTATTACATTCAATAGAATCCATTCCTAAATAATTTCATACACTATATTAGGTTATGAATCATAATGCATAATTTCAAACTAGTAAACCCCTTAAAATAAATTGAAATTTTTAATGACTACTCTAAATATCATAATATTGGTTACTTTGGGAATAATTTCAATATCGATTATAAGATTATATTTCACTAATTTATATTTTATAATTCCATTTTCCAATGTTTATACTAAATTATTTTTGATACCAACTATAAAGACGCAACCCTAGTAACACAAAGTTGGTGGTTACTTTAATAAATTAGTACGAAGTACAAGTTATTGCATCCCAAAAGGCGGAATAGTATAACAGTTTTGGAAAAAATAAATACATACCTGAATCATAATTTACAACTAAAAATAATAAATACAAATTAGAAACTTAATTGGAAACCAAATTTGTCTATTAGATTCACCATGAATATCATTTATAACATATATCTTGGCATCATAGAAAAAATATAACACAATAAAGGGATTATCTAATATTCTCAACAAGGTTATGTATATAGTAGAAGCTATTATTAATAAAAATTATAGAAAGGTATATAACCAAAAAAAATTCCATTTATTCGATAATGGGATCATAATATGGATGTAAAAAATGATGATCAAATAATTTAATTTACACAATACAATGAGCTAGGAAACATATCCATAAAAGTTATACTAACTGAATAGTCACATGGAAATCAATAATTAATCTCATATAGTTGGAATGAATAATTTTGGACATCTGAAATATATTTTTTAGGCCTTGGATAATATATCTGAAAAATAAATGGGTAAGGATTCAACAAAATCCAAATCTTCTATTTCTCATGAGAGTTGTTGATGCATTGGGGGGATATAGTAGGCCCATTATTTGACTTACTAATTCCAATGCATTCCATGAATGATGTGATATATAAAAAACATATTCCTATAAAATTTAAATAATTTTCCCTAACGAGTAAACATTTTCAAAAACCATTCTCAATATTATTGGGAATTGTATTAGAACAGCACATGTATAGTCAAACAGATCATGAACTATTTAATAAAACCGCATGTATTTTATCAAAATATATCAACCATAATTAATCATAAAATTTTACCATGGATGTTATCATAGATGCAAATTTTCAAATATAATCATTGAAATTTCTTGAGAGAAATACCTATATATTATAGGGAAATCATTTATTTAAAAGGCCTCCAAATTTTGGAAGAAAATGATTTCATAGGAATGAACCTTTTAATCTTTTAATGGAATCTTAAATATATTAAGGCTACGTGATGGAGGAAAAAATTTCTCAAGAAACAGAAGATAAAATAAAAAATTTCTTCAATATTTTTCTCCAAAAAGTCATATTGTAACTCGTTTGGATAATGAAAAAATATTCCTTTCATTCCAATATATAAATATTCAAGAATCGGTAAAAGGCATTAAAAATCTATAGGATAATAGTAAAAACATTTTTGAAAACATATTTAGAAAAAATAGACATGGAAGAAATATATTCCTAGTAGAGGATTAAATTTAAACAATCCTAAATAATAATGAGATTGTAAAATAAACCAAAACTTATGTCGAATTTCCTTAATACCAATATGAACATCCTATATAATGGTTTTAAAGAATTTCATTAATTTATACTAGAACCAAAACAATATTCATGTTTATGATATCATATATGATACTATTATAATATCCTATCACCAATTTGTTAATTATATTTCATTATTACCATTTTTGGGTATTAAATGTGTCATTTTCCTATTCATGTTTCATCATTTAGGTCTTAATTATTCTGAATATAATACAGTTCCATCAGCTAAAAATTTATATTTTGTTCCCAAATATCATATTTATTATTTATATAATTATTATAATCATTAATGAATGGTGTACATGGAAAATGAAACACACCACGTCATGGAGATGGTAGACTGTATGTACGGACGAGCGATCGTATAATTCCATTAATAGATAAAGGGTAATCATATTTATGACATATTAATTATTATATAATCATTACAATGTAATATTTATTATATTTTTTTATATCCATTATTATATGCATCCAAATAAAGTGTATATGAAAAACATTTACACCACAACATGGAGACAGTATTCCATAAATACTCAAGCCCAGTATTTTTTTACATAGGATGGATATAAAATCAAGAATGGTTATACAATAATTTTAATAAAATATCCTAAAATATATGATTATAGAGTTATTACCATAACTCCTTGGTTCTGGGTGCCTCCCAATGGTGCCCCGAACCCGGTGGGTCAAAGGACCTCGAGAACATTCACCCAAAGGCTAGAGGCTACGGACTAGCAGCAAGGGCCATGATGTGATAATTGGGAAACTATTCCCCCAGTAGCAGAGTGTACAAAACAAAAAGAAAATACTGAACAATAACATAATAAGTAATAAAAATGATAGAAAACAGCTAAATACTGATAGTAATAATACAACAGATGCATATATAAATGAGTTATGCCACATGTGTCTATGAAATCATCCAAACAAGTCACAATGCTAGAAATACAATATAGAAACAAAAGTATTGAAAATTAGTAACTCCAACAGCATCATAAGCCTCAGCCTAGTCTGTTTCTCTCTAAATCTAATAGCAATCAAGGACCCGGTGAAAAATGTATATTTACCATCTCTATACATACAACTATATAATCTATTTGGGTACAAAAACATGACCCAAACTGGGTGTGAGACGAATCTCAGAAGGCAACGACAAAAAAATGTTTTCCTAACTATTAGTGAACATATATAGCAGGTAATATGTATAAATTAATCAATAAACTAATAATTTGTCAAAATAATAAAGTCCAATAGTTTTCAATTACATTTATTTTCATTTACTATTTAATTCATTAAATAATATTATCCTTGGGATCTAGCCTAAGATATGTATCCTCTATGTAATATTAACAAAAAGATGTCTCAGAAATCCATCTAAACAATAATGTATGACCGAGTCCATGCTTGTTCTTTGGCTTATAAGACACATAAAAGTCATTCAATTATTCATAAATAACTCTCTAGAAAATATCTCCGAACATAATCCATATGCCCTTACATGACAACAATTCACTTAATAACGACCCTCTGGCTAGCTCTCACAGTCTAACCCCTTTGGCCTAACATGACAATAATCATTTAAAATAACCACATAGGTATCTTATATAGTCAATACACCTTGGTCAACATAAAATTGATAACTTATAATTGAATACCTGGTAGCTCTCATAGTCAGTACCCCTTGGTCTACATTAAAACAATATATTTAATAACAACCCTCTAAGTATCTCTCATAGCCTACCCCCTATGATCTATGACCACCTAGAAGCTCTCACTGTCAATAACTTTGTATCAACATAGAAACAATTCATTCAAAAATGAACCTACCTCGGGATGCTCTCACAGATTATTCCACCTATTCAAACATTCCCAATGATTATCACATGCATCTCATATAATCAGTAACTCCATCCAAGAAAACACAACATGGAAAACTGAGAAATCATAATAGGCATCCTAAACCAAACGGTCAGAAAATGTTTAACAAGGGAAGCACACCCATGGTGTCCCATATTCAAGGTATATACCATTATTCATAAGAAATTACCAATTATCAATCTATGAAACCATAACAGGTAATAAACTGATTCAAATTCCAAACATGAAATACCCCAACCATAGGCATACAAATGTTTCTACATATATAATCCATATACGATCATCAAAAGGAACAATCCACTTACCTCGATGTCGTACGATCAATTACCTTGAACGTCAGCCCTTGAATCATCCTAGAAAAGCATAGATCTACAAAAATGTAAAAAATATTAAACCTTAAATAACACACAAGATGGGTGGAATCAATAAAAAGGGATCTATAGGAATTGAGAACTCACCTGTGGGATTCCAACACAGATAAAAGTGTCTCAATTAGAGTTTGTCTAGAGAAATGGGGGCTTGACCTTTTTTCATCAATCTTGAGTGATCCTGTATGAAACATGGGAATAAGAAGTAGATTCTGGATATGAGACACCACCCCACTACGTTATATCATATATAAAAACTACACAACATGTTCATTAAATGTACATGCCCTGTTGTAGCCAAATCCCCCCCCTTAAGCGGTCTTCTAGGTCACCTACACTGCCATGTACTCGACTATTACACAGCCAGTATGTGGTAGTACATTGTACCCTTGTACACGACATGTACTCATAAGTACACGACATGTCCATAGAAATTACCATTTTTTTATTTTTAATAAAAAAATCCTAAAACAATATTCACACCTGATATGATGATCTAGGTTCTTACAAACCTCCCACCTTAAACAAATTCATCCCTGAATTTACCTTCAATGGGCAGTGAAGAAGAAACTTCAAACAACTCTGAAAATTGTGATCAAATGTTGGCCTCCATCTCTCATGCTCATCCTATACTAGAAAATGTTTTCACAGAACCCATACCAAAGGAACATATATATCCCATTGTACCTTTATGATGCAATCCACAATAAGAATAGAGTGTTCCTTGAAATATGTATCCACCTCCAACTCAAACACTTCTGTTTAAAAAATGAGAGATGGGTTTGAAAAGTAACATCATAGCTGAGAACCATGAAAGGCATCATGCATATACCTATACCTCCGAGGTAACTAAAATGTATAGAAAATTGACCCGACTATATCCCAAACCACAAATTTCCTGACGTATAATGTTGAAAGCTTCCCATATCTCCAAATACTCATTTTGCACAACCTTGGTGTGACTCGTAAGAAAACCCGATCCCTGACCTCAAACTCTAGAGGTCATCACTATCAATCAGTAAAATATTTCTACCCAAACTGTACAGTATCTATCTGCTTCCAAATCAACCCCAACTACTTTTTTGTTTCCTGGACAAGATAATGTACCATCATAGGTTCCTCTCCTGCTTCCAGCAAACATAGGGGTGATCGACATGGCCTACTATACAAAACCACAAAAGGTTCCTTCTAAATCATTTCCTAAAAAAATTTATTATATGAAAACACTAATAGGGGTAATTGTTCCCCCCAAGTGACCCTAAAATGAAGGACACATGCTCTAAGCATGTTCTCAAGAACATGAATTGTGCACTCAAATTGTCCATCTTTTTGGGGATTGTAAGCGGTACTCAGAAGTACATGTGTACCCAAATCCCTATGTAGTATCTTACAGACATGAGATGTAAACCAGACATCCATGTTTAAAATGATAGAGTGTGTAACCCCATGAAAACATACAATCTCTTGGATGTATATATTTTCATGCTCATCAACACTAAAGGATTACTTGATCGGTAGGAAATGTGCAACCTTCATGAGTCTGTCAGCAACATCCCAAACAACATCATTTCCTCAAGGTAACCATTGTAAACCCATCACGAAATACATCACAACACCATTCCAATTCCTCTCAAGAATTGGTAACTACTGTAAAATTACATTTGGTCACTGATGTTCCACCTTCAACTACATATAGGTGGAACATCTCATAAAAAAACTAGCTACATCACTCTTCATACATGGACATCAATACTAACGATGTAAACCTCAATACATCTTGGTCATACCATGATGGAATTCCCAACCCAAGGAATAAGAATATTACATCAAATCCTCATGTATGTTAGCTAACACCCATACGCGCCCATGAAAATTAAAGACCTCATCATATTCTATGGTCCACTGTGATGTAGGGTCCTCACCAGGCACACTCTCCCATAGGACTAGGCCTTCATAATCTGATCGCTTCCTCATTCTCACTCAATTTAGCAGTGTAGAGGTAAAATAAATACAATAATGAAAATTCTACCCCTATATATTTTTCACCCCAAATGAATTTCATAGAACATATCTATAAGCTACCCCTCAATGATGGACTCCATAACTACCTACATCTATGTCCTCATCCTACACAAATCAGCCACAATGTTGCCTTTCCCAAGAATGTAGGGAATATAAATGTCATAATACAAATGGTTCTCATCGCAACTTCACTATCTCAAATTTAGATCTCATTGAGTAAAGATATACTTGAGGCTTTTTTGGTAAGTGTATACCACAAAATGATCCCACAAAAGATACTGCCTCCAATAGAACAAAACATGCAGAACCGCAGCCAACTTGAGATCGGGCATTGTGTATTTTGTATCATGTGGCCTTAACTACCAGGACTCGTATAAAATGACTCCTTCCCCCTACATAGGCACCACTCTCATCCCAATACCTAATTCATCTCAATAAATGGTGTAAATATTTCCCGTATTTGGAAAAATTAATATCGATGCTGAAGTTAGTCCCCCATTCATCTCTTGAAAGGTGAGCCGTAGGAATATATCCACAAGTACTTTGTTGTGTACTTAGATAGGATAGTCAGTGGCACTGATAATTTTGAGAAGTTCTGAAAAAATCTTATGTAGTAACCATATATCCACAGAATAATCTATTGCATTAGGACGTTCTTCAGCTGCTCTGAAGAAACTACTTCTCTCACATTCTCCTGGTCTATTGATACTCCTGTCTCTGAGATGACATGACCCAATAAGTGAATCTAGTCTATCCAAATGTTTCATTTTGAGGGAATAGAATATATATCATTCTTTATCAATGTACTAAAGATGATATCAAGATGGGTGGAATGGTCGGGTTGAGTGTTAATGTACACCAACATATCATCTAGAATGACTACCATAAAAGAATCCCAGTAAGGATGGAACAATCTATTCATCAGTGAACTAAAACTTTCTGGCACAATTGTGAGACCAAACGACATTACCAAATACTTGTATAGACCATACCTACTCCGAAAGGATATAAGAGGTATATCTGATGGTATATCAAACAACTGATGATAACTAGATCTGATGTCAATATTCTTGATCATTCGAGCTCCTCAAAGCTGATCAAAGTGGTCATCAATCATTAACAAGGGATATCAGCCTTGACCATCAACTGGTTCATCTTACAATAATATACACAGATTCGGAGGTTACTATCTTCCTTCTTCATAAAAAGGATAGGCGAACCCCAAGGAGAAGTACTAGGGAAGATGAATCCCTTTTACTCCAACTCCTCTAACTACTTCTTAAGCTCCTATAACTCTAATGTATCCATCTTATAATGAGTATTGGACACCGATGCTACTCTTAGAACATGCTCAAAATAGAAATCTACCTCACACTAAATAGGTAATCCTAAGAAGTCGTCTTGGAAGACATATCTGAAATGATCCACCATAGGAGGAAATTCTATCTGTGAAGTCTCTAGACCATCCATATATATACTATAAATCTGTGCTGTAATTTCTCTCATGCCATGATTCTCGAGTCTAGATCTACTCGGTTGTACATCCCATTTTCCATTATTTAGAGAAGTACCTCCCTCTTGTGAAATGAAACTCACCTCGTAGCCATAGCAGTCCAAAAATGCATGAAATTAAACTGACTAGTCCATTTTGAGAATGGCACTAATGACTATCATATCTAAGATATAGAGGTACCATAAGAAGTGACACTCACCAACCTCCAAAGGGTACTCTTTGAAATAACATATAATAGCCATCCAACTCCACAATGTAGTTTCTAGCATCATAACATTATCAAAATTAAAAATACATAGGCCAAGGATCTCCATAATGACAACAGATATAAAACAATAGGAAGCCACTATATCAAAAATACAAGAAGATAAAACTATGGAAACTAGAATATTACATCTAACCGTAGAGGGTCCATGATCTTGATCCTGTTGGGTTTTCTTGACTACAAAAGCCTAACATATACCGCGGCCCTGTGACCCTACATGGATAAATAAGATGATCCTCCCTACTGTCTGTGAAACCTAGTCTCTAGATCCCATGTTTGTGACCTCCCCATCAGCCTTAATGTCCAAACGAACTCCATATCCATGATTGAAGAGTAACTACGGGTCTTTCTCCTAAATGTGGTGTCATACCAGATCACCTCTCCCTTGCAGCAGGTGATAAAATTTGGGAAAAAAGATGAAGATATCCCATCGTCCCCCAAGATCGGAACTAGATTGGGTCCTTTGGGCATATAGTCTTGTATGAAAATAATTCTCACACTGGTAGCATACCACCTAGATACCTGATGAAACATTGCATTGAAACTCCATGTGGTGCTTCCTGCTAACTATAGAAGGAGTACCAACCCTAGATATTGAATCATTATGTATCGCATCTCCCAAATCCATTATAGTGTGATCAGTAATCAGTGTCGGGTTTACTGTTATAGTTAATGATGTTAGCCTGAAATCATTCACATAAGATCAGATTTCATACCTAAGACCATCCTCAAATTTCCCATCCAAATATATCTTGTCTCCTAAAATAACTGGTGAGAAGTGTTGAAGCTCTGTAAAGCGAGAAGAACAATCCGTCACCGAATGAATGACTTACTCCAAATGCATTAACTCCTAGTCTCGGTCGTACCTCAACATATCAGGATATAATTAATCAAATAAAGTTCTAAAAACACTTCCCAATACATATTATAATGATGTCCCGCATGTGAGATGAGATCCCACAATCAATTGATAGAATCAAATAGAATGTATGTTTCGAGCTTCACCCTCCATTCTACAGGGATATGTAGATGCTCAAAGATAGAATGTATGGCCTCTAATGATGAATATTTATCTTTTAGTCCTCCATCCCCTGAAAATGTGGGAGTATTCTCCTACTGAAACATCTGCCTCAACTCTTCCATAAATAGTGCAGGATGTGGTACTCCCTATAATGTTTGAATAATTCTCAAAAAGCCTTCATGGAACTGTGCATTTGCACCTGCATCTTGTATAACAGTTGGTTCCAAGGAAAGCATGATGAGAGGATCTGCTAGTAGTCCATGATCTATTATTTTAGGCTTCTGATCGTTACCCGATACTTGGCGTACAACTGGATGACATCTTGGTGGAATGACTATGCAAGGTCAAGGAAACACCTCAGTTTTGGATTATCAATGGTAGAAACATATAAGTTCATGAACAGAACTGGAGTAAGAAACCTTTATGTTTTTTTGAAGAGGGTTACACTACATGTAGAAACACTACACAACTCATTTTCTGAAGTTTTAACTTGGGCATGTACCCCTGCCAACATGGTCGTGTAACACCCCATACACATGGAGTGTTCCACCAGAGACATGGAATATACATGAATATTCATTACTTCCCAGGTACTTCAATATGGCTCAAACCACATGGTTATATTCTAGTGTAACACTACCGGGTGTGTTCTCCCTAGAAACGGTGTGTTCTATAATGGTTTCATCCACCAGTTTTGTTAGTCACATGTCCAGAAACACATTAAATTTCTACACGGCGTGTAAAAGATAGACACAGTGTGTATAACCTATGTTTCATACACCTGTATCCTTATTTACATGGTCGGACGCATGGTCTCTAGTGCATGGAATGTACTTCTTATACATTGTGTGTTCTACCAAATATTTATCAACCTTATGTCACTTGTCGTAGAGTTAGTACCACTGTCAAAAAATATAGGGTGTGTATATACTATACATGTTCTGAGTAAAGTTTTTTCTTACCAAAAAGAAGAACACATGGTGTGAGTTGATGACATCACATGTCGTGTTGTATGGGTTTCTAGATAGAATACCTTTGAAACATCTCCAAAACCATTAAAACATAAAAGCTGACTAAGGAATTCCATGTTACGATCCATGAGAGCCCAAATTCCCTGCGAATCAATGATTGGAATCCTTATTCCTATCATATCATAATAGAATTAAATTAATGTTCAAACATGATCCACCAAATTTCGATACAAGAGGGGCCATAACACCATAAGGACCAAATCATGGTGTCCAAATAAATTTATGTTTACATATACCAATACCCTATCAAAATTTTAGGTAATATATCATTACATCTATCACAACAGCATGAATATTTAGCACAACATCTATCAAAATAACATGAAATAAGTAATGCATCTGAATTGGGTTAACAAGAATGCATGGCAGGTGATCTATAGAATGTGCCTATATAATGCATGAGATTGCATACCCTCCTTTGATAGAGTATCAATATAAATAGAACATAAATTATATAAAAAATAATAGAAGAAAATAAATTAATTGACCAACAGTGAAATCAAATCAACTATAACAGTTTCAAAAAAATGTTTCAATAATCAAGGTGACATAACTTTTCCCTGTACATGGGTTAGATACTCCTGAGAACATATTTTTACCAACAACGAGTTTGTTCCTATCATTGTTTATAGGCTCCCTATATTAAGGTAAATAAGAAATAAATTGATATAATACATTTTTGTGACGTCCCGGTTTTCGGATCCACCCAATGGTTCCATGAACCTAGATGGTCATATGACATCAAGTTCATTTCCCCAAACACCAAAGGCAGCTAACTAGTAGGGAGGGAAATGATATGATAATGAAAAAACTATGCCTTCTTTGGAAGAGTATACATATAGGTAATAAAATAGTAAACAATAGCAATAGCAGTAATAACAAGGAAAGTAAACAGGGGAAAAATAATAGAAATATAACAATTGGGGAATATATTAATTATTCATGTCACATGTGTCCCGTAAAATTTCCCAAAAACTCACAATGAAAGAATTAAAATACTAAAACCAAAGTAATGAAAATAAATAAATCTTATAGTATCCCAAACCTTAGCTTGGCCCCATGCTCTCCAGGTCCAATAGAAATCAAGTACCAGATGAACAAGGGAACATTCCATTTTCTCTACTTGCGACCATATAATTTTGTTTGAGTCCAAAAACATGACCCAAATAGGGTGTGGGAAAAATCCCAGGAGGTATCCCCCAAATGATCTGTGTGTAACAATTTGTTAATATATATAACATGTAATATGTAAAAATGAAGCAATAAACAAGTAATTACTAAAAATTAATCAATCCTATAGTTTTAAATATCATTCATTTTCATTTATTTTTCAATTCATTAAATCATGTAAACCATGAGATCTAGACTTATCTCTATATCCTCTATGTAATAGTAATAAAAATATATCTCAGAAGTCCATCTAAACAATCATTTAATACAGAGTCCAAGCTTGTGCTATGTCATGGAAGACTCGTCACAGTCATTCAATTATTCATAAACAACCCTATGGGAAAGTTCCCAATGTCTAATTCCCTCGGTCTATCGTGACAATAATTCACTAAATAAAATCTGATATAGGTAGCTCTCACGGTCTAACCCCTTTAGTAAGAAATAACAACAATCAATTACAATGACCACCTGGGTAGCTCACACAGTTAATACCCCTTCTTCAACATACCATTAATAAATTTTAAATAACCACATCAGTGCTCTCACGGTCAACACCCCATGGTCAAAATTACAAAAATTCATTTAATAAAAACCCTCTACAAAGCTCTGACAGTCTATCCTATCTGATCTATGACCATTTTTCAGCTCTCATAGAATATAATTATTGGTTAACATAACAAAAATACATAAAAAATTACACTACCTCGTGAATCTCTCCAAGTAAAATTCTTCTTGGTCAAACATTTACAACATGTATCACTAGCATCCTATATAATCTATAACTCCATCATTGAAAACAAGAAATGTAAATCATAGAAAGATTAACAGACATCCTAAAAAAAATATTCAGAAATTGTTCAACAAGGGAAACACACCCATGATGTCCCATAATCAACATATATACCCTTTTTCATAAGAAACTACCCATTATCAATCTACCAAGCCATAATATGTAAAAGGCAGGGTCTAATTCTAAACTTTCAATACCCCTAATGTTTGTTTACAGAACAATTAAATATATAATCCGAAAAAATTAGTGAAAGTAACAAACCAAATACCTTGATGTCGTACGATCAATAATCTTGAACATCAACCATTTAATAGACCTAGAATGACATAGATATACAGAACTGTGAAAAAAAATTCTACCACGAATAACTCAGTAGAGGGGAAAATTAGATTTAATGGATCTTGAAGAATTGAGAAATCACTAGGGGGATTCCAACGCACCTAATGGTGTCTCAATCGGGTGTTGGACGACCAAAATAGGGCTCAATATTTTTTAGTATATGTTGAAGGATCTTATACGAAACATGGGAAGAAGATGAAGGTTCTAAATATGGGATGTGACCCCACTCTATATTATCAAATTTTAAGAAAACTACATGGAATGTTCATTAATTTTTTACTCTGTATTGTATCTTTAACTGGATATTGCCTTAAGTAGTCTACCAAGTCACCAACATGGCCGTGTACTCAGCCATTACATGGACAGTATGCAGATGTACGTGGTGCCTGGGTACACAACGTGTATTCATAAGTACACAGTGTATAAATAGAAAACTACTATTTCTTTCTATTTCCTAAAAAACAAACCAAAATCCAGATCCATAGCTAAGATGATAATATGGGTTCTTACAATTACATTAACATGGAATCAATAGATGAAGAGGTAGTAAGAAGAATAGAAGAACATGGATGAATTGGTAAAAATTATTACCTCTTTTCAGAAGACTTCCTTTATATCTCCCCCGAACGGATCTAGGGATTTTGTTTTTGGAATCCTCCATGCCAAAAATCATGTTTTGGATGTGTGGAGGGGAAATGGGAATTTGTTTTGTTATTCTAGAAGGCCCAAGGTGTTGTGATGAATTGAGTGATGAATTTCTATTTTATAATTGAGGTAAAGGGAAATTTTTAAAACAATTAAAATATTAAATAAATATAAACAAATATACAATTAAAATTGGCTCCAATGTGTGATATTTAAATTATAATATGTGTATGGGTCTATATCATCTCATCCAATAAATTTTATTGATTTTTAGGTCATGTTTTTTATATTTATTTTTTGATTTCAACCCATTTTTAAATGCTTTAACTCTTACCATGTCCACATTTTTTTTACTCTTTGAACGTTAATATAGTTAAAATAAAATTCCAAATAGAAGATAAATAATTAATGGATGAAATTTTAAACCTTATCCAAACAAATTGGCATAATTTTATATTTTTATGAATTCTATATCATTTTAAAAAATATTTTTTATTTAAAAATATAATTTTTGTTATGATTGACAGTATTCGTTTCTTGACATTATAAAAATATCAAAAAAATAAGATAAATTTTAAAAAAAGGTTAATAAATCCCAAATATTTCAATGAAATCTATAAAATTTGTGGATTATAATAGTTAAAATAAACATAAATTTATTTTAATATTTTTAGTAATTTTTTTTTGATATATCGACTAATTGAACAATTCCTGCATCATCATTGTGAAAGATATTAATTTAATAATTTATTCCCTAAAAATTTAAAAAAAAATATTGATGAAGATGAACATTTTTAATTTCAAATTTTTATTTTTAGTCAGTGATATAATTTTAATGACCATATATAAAAAATGTATCAATTATTAAAAACATGGGTATTACATATTTTATATTCCTTATAAAAAATACTATAAAATTCATAATGTCATCTATGTTGTTCTATGTTCCCATAAAATCTTCTGAAGGATGAATATGGTTGAAAACCACGTTTCCATTAAAATTAAAAAAGTTTTAGGTTAATTTTTTGATATTATAATATTATTAATACCCTTGATTACTCGATTCACCTTTAATTGTGGTAGTAAAAATTAAATTATTTATTATTCATATTTTCCAAAAATAAAATTTGAATATTTAGTGAATTAAAACATTATAATTCCCAATATTAATGAAATTCTTTAAAATCTAAGACACATATGATGAAGAAATTAATTTAAAATTTATCATGTAGATCGAACGAAATAAAAATGTTTTAAAGTAACAATGTTCAAATGATTAAAATGTTTTTGTATCTAATTTTAAATTGAAATGGATTAATATGAAAATATTTGGATTAATGGGTTTACTATATAAAAATTTAAACATTGGAAAATATTTAAAAAATTATTTACCTATATAAATTAATTATATGAAAATGAAGGATTCAATTAAATTGTAGTATTTTTCACTATTCATAAACAATTAAACATATCAGAAAATTACAAAAAAAATAAATCAAATTAATTTTTTATATTTCTGTTTGAGAAATAAAGTTTATTTCATAATACATAGTTTATTAAAAGTGTCAAATATTGGTTTTAAATCATCAATTCCATGAAAAGGCGGTAAACCCACGTATAAATATAGCCTTTTAATGTGTTAAATTATATTAATTATTATATTAAGCTTATAAAATATTTTGGATGAATGAAAAAATAGTTTAATAAATATATAAATTAAATAAATTTTTTAATAATATTCATTCACATCAGTTTAATGGAAATTTTTGAAAGTAACTTTTTAATAGATCCTGATGTATTTTAACTCAGTGTTGCATATAACACAATCTATTTTATTATTTTTAAAATAAATCATAACATTAAATCAAGAAGGTGTTACGTAAAATGAAATAATATGTACATATTTGATATTATAAATAGGAATATGTATGGGCTATAAATTAATAATGAGTTAAAACTTTTGTATATGAAGAAAAAATCACATTCAACCAAAAGAAAGGATATTATAAGAAATTCCCTCACAATTTCCATTCTACTGAAATATATTGGCTAAGAAAAACCAATTCACCATCACATGGTTTATATTCTGACCAATACATGTATTCAAAATGAATACCTTTTTATTTATAATGATTAATTTTTTGTTTTATGTTTATTTATAATGTGTCTAAAATTTAAATATTTCCAATTTGGTAAACATTATTGTACAATATCACATTCTTTGGTAATTGGGAATTTACTCTTAAAAAAATATTTTTTTTCTGATCCTTTATCATTGGAAATTATATCTCCCTTAAATATTCATATTCTAGTTTATTAAATATGATTATTTTCTAAATGGTATACAATTTTGACATACAATGTTTATGTGGAATGTTATTTGATTAACTGGGGAAATATTTATAAATCTGTATTATTTTGTAAATAAGAATTTTTTATGATGTGAAATATTATTCATGAATTAAATAAATTATTCATTGTATAATGACAAATTCAATCATTCAATGATGGGTGATTACTAGAATTATATATCCCCTCTAAGTGTCTTTAGGAACCCATGATTTTATACTTGATGAGATTTCAAGGTAATTTTAATTTTATTATTTGGTGGATGGTATGTTTTGTAATCCAAGATTCGGAATGGAATTCATAGAATTTTTAGAACTTCTATATGATTTTATGTGGATCATGATCCGATGTGTGACCACGGTGGTCCATCATGTTTCAGAATAATCAGGTTATAAATCATCAAGTCGGGAGGTGCTGGTAGGGGTGCACGATTAGATTAAAAATGTGTATCCTCAAGTAAGAAAATGTGCAACCTGGCCCAACGGTGTAATAGGTTTCACCTAGAATTAACACATATTTACACAAAAAATATCCCTTTATTTCAGACTCAAGGCTGTTTAGGTAGGGTTCATGCAATTCTCATTTCACAGTTGGTGCATGGGTTGGCTAATAGTACTGCCCAAAATAGTGCCCAGAATTTCAAAAAATTAATAAATTAAATTAATAAAACAAAATTAACATAGATAAATAGAAAATAAAAAAAAATAAATGTTTTAATTATAATAGAAATAATAATAATATTATCGCTTTGATTTTTAATATTATTATTGTTATAATAATAATTATTATATTATATATTAGGAATTCCCCAAAGGGGTCTCCCCTTACCCTATCATGTGGCACCCCCCTCCTACCACTTCCTCATGACCTAACTGAAACCCCTCCATCGTAAAATCTCCCCTCCATCTGTGAGAGTTTCTCTTCTTCTTTCGATTCTCTATCCTCTCTTGTAGGTCTCCTATCCATTTTCCCCATCAATTTTGTTTTTTCCTATATTCCATGTGTTTTTCACATCAGGGTCAAACTGTAAATAATTTTATGGGTATATTTGTTATTTCTTCTAGATAATTAAGGTTTATTTAACCCCATTGGAAATAATTTTTTTAGTGGTTGTTAAAGGATGTGGGTATCTCTTCAATATAAGTTAATGTTCTTTAGTTATTTCCCTTTTGTGAAATTTTTAATTTGGTTTTTTGTAATTTTAGGCACCCAAATACTTTTTTTGTAATGAGTATTGGTCATCATTGGGGTGGGTTCAAGTCCCTAAAGTAAAAGGAGACTTACCTGCATATGTATAGGTATATATATATATTTGTGTGTGTGTGTGTATATATATATATGTATATGTATGTTACCCCATTATATATATATATATACCCATGGAGGCTGGAATATATATATATTTGGGATAGATGTTCTTACATATATAAATGAAATATAGATATGTGTGTAAGTGTAAATGGGAATATATAAATATTCAAATATGTAACGATCCCCATATACATTTTCATGGAATTGTACGTATGTATATTGGGGAAGGGTTCACTTATGTGTATGTAAAGGTTCATATGATCCGATGTGGGAAGAGTATCTTCGAGGGGATTCTAATGAAAATGTAAAGTGACCAAGTGTTCCGCTTGATCTTATTATTTTGATGTGGCATCCCTTTCTTATTCCCTTTTTAATTAGGTCTTTTGAGTATTCCTTATATAATGATCCTTCTACCATTTTCACGTTATTAATTTTAATTATGTATTCTGAATTTCTTTTATGTATTTCCTAACTATTTTCATTAGTGTCATATAATATATACCATGAAACTTGGGATGGAATAAACTCATTAAAATAAATTTAATAAATTATTGGTAATTAATTTCATATTTTTTAATAAAACCCCTTGATGAGGTGTGTTGTCTTTAGTTTTAAAATAATATGAACACATCCATGTAGTTTTGTTATAATTCTATGGCTCACTAGCTTTTTTCTCTATATGCCATCATTTCTTAACATGATATAAATAAAATTTCTTTTTAGTTGATTTATATTATAATTTATGGTGAGGTAAGTGTTATGACCTAATGATCTATTGGTCATATTCATATTCATTCGATTTAGAGATGTTCATGGTTAGTAAAAAAATCAGGGGTGATATCAGTTATTCCTGATATGGGATCTCTGACCATTTACTATTTTTACCTCTAGAAGAGTGAAAGAATTTCCCCTATTAAGGCACCATGGATGGGATCAGAGTTATGATGGCTATACCAAGACTCGAGTGAGACTCAATCCCTTATGTGTGATACGATGTATGGAATAAGAGGCCAATACTTAACTTTTGACACCATGCACTGAGTGACACATGTGACATCATTCATGGGTCACTATTGATGGAATCCTATACATTGGTTGTAACAGCCCGGGATTTTATGAAAAAAAAATATATATATTCTTTTTAATTTTATTAATGTCTTGTGTTGTACGCTACTCCAAAAGGAGCTTGAACAACATGCATCCTTGTCTTGCCTTGCATTACACGCAATCGCGACCTTCCTCGATAGCGTGTGTAATACGCAATACCGAGTTTCACTAAACAACGATGTGCTATTAAAATATTATTAAAACTAGCCGTTATGAATAGTAATAACCACTTTTTAAAATTTTGTAAATCTTATTTTTCAAAATGAACTTCATTATTGGATTCAGAGTATCGAATTTAGCCTAAGGTGAAATTTTGGTACTTTTCGGATAACTTTCATATTCTGATGAATAGTGAAAATTACTAAATTATAATTAAAAACAACTTTTTTAATCGAAATAATTAATAGTGATAAATTATTAATTTGAGTGGTTTTAAAGTATATTTAGAATATATTTTTACAATTTAATACAATGTTGGTCATTGGTTGTAATTTCACATTTAAACCAGACATAATCAAGTGTCAATCTTTTGATATATATTGTTTCCTAAAAACACGCTATTTATTTTAACAGCAGGATTTAATTATAAAATTAATTAATGCAACTTCTATGTTATGAATTTGGTAAAATAGATTTCATTTTTGAATTCGGAATATGAAATATAGCTTAGGATGAAATTTTGGCATTGTTCTGAAAAACATCAATTTTTGATGAATAGTGAAACTACTAAGTGGTAGTTAAAAAAACTGAATTTTTCATAAAACTTAATTTTGCCGCTTCTGTGAATGGAATTTCGAAAATCCGAGAGACACGGTTAATATCAAGGACTAAAATGTGGTTCAATGAGATAAAAATAATTTTTTGGTGGATAGTAACTTTTTACTTTTTTTACCACGGTTAATAGTAAATAGGGTATCTAAGGGTAAATATGATATTAATATTACCCTAACACATGTCCTAATCCTATTGGACAAGTGTATTTCGACCAAAAACAAACTTCGGAATAAAATATGACCATTTAGGCCCACTTGGATTAGATTAGGACATTTATTATTATTTAATTCAAAGAAGAGTTAAAAGAGTTAAAATCAAAGTTTATTTACTAAAACATTTTTAATATGGGGTTATACATAAGATAAATTCGATTGTAAATATTCATTAGAAAGATAAAACGATTTACTACATGGTGGTATTTTATTTGTAATTTTTAGACATCAAATAATTTAATTTATTTATGACACAGTGATGATGCAGTAATTTTCTTATTAATAAAATATTGACATAATTGATGTTATAAACACCAAAATAAATATAATTTGAGACTTTTTATGAATTACAATAATTTTCTATGTTACTATTCTATATTAGTGTTGATTTAATCAACTTTGTTCGAACATATAATTCTGTTATGACTTTCACAAAAATCATATATCAAATAGTGTCAAAATTGACACAAAATAGTTTTTAAATAAAATATTATATTATTAATTGTTATTTTATTCCTAAAAATATAAGGTTCGGCCAAATGACTTAGATAAGGATATATATATTAATAATAAACAATTTGGGGTTCGTTTGGCATGTTATAGTAAGTGTATTAACCATATAGTGTAAGAAAACAAAAAGACACGGTAAAAGTTAAATTATTTAACATAGAGTTAAATCTAATTGATAAGGTTAAAATAATAACCTAAACTTGTCTAAATTCTATTGGTTGATAGTATTTCGACCCATCCCCACTTTAGCTCCTAAATAAGACCCTTTGGAACCATTATTAACCGATTTTGACTTTAATATAAAATAATATTTTGAGATATTCCTAAGGTGCCCCTCTCCTCCCTTATAAAAGGACACCTCCTCCCCCTCCTCCTCACACCAAATTGAGCACTCAAGCTCGGCCAACCCCTGCCAAAATACCTTCTCCACTTCCCTAGAATAATCCTAGAGGTTCTGGTCTTCCTCAAAGACCAATTTTAGTGCCCTAAGAGGAGGTCTCAAAGAGGCACTTCAAAGAAGAGGTAATTACCGTTACCAATTATTTCATCTTTATTTCTTCTTCCACTTCTTCTACTTAGGTTGTTTCATTATGAAGTAATAACATCAGTATCACTCATATACTGATATGTTATTATAAGTATGAAACAACCCTATTTCACCATCTATCCATCCTACGGAAAAAGAAATCACCGCGCGTGCGTACGTACGGAATACCGTCTCCACGCCGTGGTGTAATCTATTTTCCACCACCACCTTACATGGATGGGTATAATGGTGTAAAGAATAACTATACATAGTTATTACAACATCATATTGATTCTGATATATTGTATAATCCACTCCAATTCAATTCAATATTTATAGAAATGATATCATCGCTCGTGCGTACGTACGGACTACCGTCTCCACGACGCGATGAGATTCATTCTCCATGTTAACCATTTAAGAATGATTATAAAGTATATATAAGAAATAATAATGAAATATATGACATTATAAAGCTACTGGATTTATGTATATATATATATATGTATGTCATCTACTTACTTCCATTTCAAGACAATAAGGAAAGGAAAACAGCGTTCATGCGTACGTACGGACTACCGTCTCCATGAACGGTGTTTTCCATTTTATTTATCTACCTATTATATATATATATATATACTGAATATATATGATATATAAATCATATTTTATATTCTGTAAGTAAGTAAATCATGATATAAGTAATAATGATGTCAAGAACAACAAGTGAAAACACCTACGATAAATGAAACGATTTTACCCAAAACGCTTCTTTAACATGGAATTTACAAAAGAACGGGTAATATAATGTCATAAGTGAACCATATATGATATCATAACAATGAATATGATTCTGTAATAAGTCAATAACATGATTTAAATCATTATACAGGAGTTTCGGACACTTACAAAGCAAGTCGGACCTAAGGTAAGGGAAATATCACAATCTCATTTTTATCCGAGATTGTTTATTTGTAAGTATTTAATGGGGTGTATTTTATCATCCACATCCATGTTTCATCAATATGTAATATTATTTCCATCCACCTACAATTTTTTAAATCCATTTTTACCCTTCGGTGAGTTTTTAGTAATATCTATGAAAGGAATCTTTTGTCACACGAGGTACTTTTTGACTTTTCCGACAAAAGTACGAAGAATGTTTTTTTTAACTTATACGGCACGAACGGATTTCTACTGTTTTATAAAGCCTTATATTCATGAAGCTTCCTCTAAAAGATTTCATGACAATTTTCAATAAAATCTCTTTCTTTTAAAATTGCATGATGTTTTGTGAAAAGAAATTGATTTTGAAGAAGAAAGGATATTTTCCTCAAGAATTCAATTCAAGTGTTTTATCAAAATTATTTTCCATCTAAGATAATAAAGGGTTCTGTTTCTATCCATATTTTTACATTGATTTGACTATGTTGTGATGGAATTATTTTTATAAATTCCTTTATCTTATATGAATTGATTTATGATGTCATGATGTTTCAAGAATCCCATTTTTGTTACATGTGTTATGCGATGATGTATGTTTTATGATTATGTGGCACACATAAGAAAGGATTCATTATAAGATGGGTGGGACCTATATCTCCCTCCAATGCATTGGGTAATGATTTTATATCTCATGAGATAGACATGGCTGGAACGGAAGGTTATTTCGGTTCAGTGATACAGGACTGAAACGAGGAGTGAACTCGGTTCAGAAAGGGACTTTGTCCACTAAGATAGTCTTGGCAATGAGTCATGACTAACAAGAAATGATTTTCCATGATTATGTGTGCATGCCACAAAGTTTCAAGTTTCATGTTATGATTATGGTGATCTCATTTTCACTTCTATGATTTGTTCCATGTTAAGATATTATGATCTCTTTTGCAGGTTATGATTTTCAAAAAGATATGATATGATTTTTATTTCTTTTGTATACCCTTACTGAGCATTTGAGCTCACCCTTTTATGTTTTCTTTTCCCCAGGATATAAATAACGGTTTTAGGTAAAAAAAGGGAAGATCTTTATGGGAGATATTGAAGATCTTTCACCACGATTAGAAGATTACGTTCCGAGTTTCCAAAGACACTAAACTATTACGATCCTTTAGTGTGTGTTTTTGTTATGTACTAAGTATTCCACAAAAGTAATGTAATGTCCATGTACGTCAAGTTTCGGGTCTCTACAGTTGGTATCAGAGGAAAGGTTTAGTCAACCTTTGGAAACTAGGATGCGAAAACGTTAGTGAGATCCCTAGAGATATTTCTAAGGTATGTCTAGGGATGTCCCTAAGGATAAGTATACGTATAGAATATGGTCCTAGAACTACTGTAACGATCTTAGAATTTAACCTAAGATGTTAGATATTAAGGGTACTCCCCCTTTACTATGTTGTTTTCCCTAGCATGATTTTTGCCTCTGACACTATTCTTTTTGGGTTTTAGACGATGGCTGGAACCCGAAGGAACCGTGTTGATCAATGCAATGGACAATGCAATGATTGCCCTCCTGAACAAACAAATGTTATGGGAGATGGAGTGAAAAATCTTTTTGCTATACTTACACAAGCTATGAATCATTCTGGACTTCCAAATGAGCAGAGAAGGGAACAATATTGTATTGAGTCCTTCATGAGGCAACGTCCACCTTCTTTCAGTGGGTCTTCTGATCCACTTGTGGCTGAACAATGGATCAGTACTACTGAAAAAATATTTTCAGTTATTCAATGTTCTGAACATGATAAAGTCATCTTAGCAGTATATCGTTTGGAAGGTGAAGCTGATCAATGGTGGAATCTTATCAAGAATACGAGGCCAAGAGATGAAATTGAGTCCATGGAATGGGACGAGTTCAAGAACTTGTTTTTCAGTAAGTACTTCCCTCGTATTCTTCGAACAAAGATGGAGAAAGAGTTTCTTCAACTGAAGCAACGGGACGATGAATCTGTTGGTACCTATGAAGCAAATTTTACAAGACTTTCAAGGTATGCTTCTGGTATTATCATCCAACCTGAAAGTAAAGTTGATCGATTTTTCAGTGGCTTAAAACCAAGTCTTCGAAGGGAATTAGCTATAAGAGACTTCAGTAGCTATGAAGAAATTGTGCGTTGTGCTATCAAGGTAGAAATGGAAGTTGGTGTTACATATCCATCTCATGGTTTTGACAAGAAACGAAAGATGGAGTTCAAGGAGAAATCTCAGAATAATGGTGAAAAGAAGATGAATGTTTCCTTATGCACAAAGTGTGGAAAGAAGCATGGTGGAGATTGTCTTAAAGGGACTAGAAAATGTTTTAAGTGTGGAAAAGAAGGTCATCGAGCAGCTGAGTGTCGAAGTAATGGAAGAAGGGTTTCTAATGATGTAAATAAAGCAAACACTGCAGAGAACGCATCACCAACACTTCAATGCTTCAAGTGAAAGGAAATGGGGCATTATGCTAATAATTGCCCTAATCCAAGTGTTAGTGATGATCAACATGAGCAACCACTGAAGGCAAAGGACAAAGGGAAATCACATGCGATCACTATTGGCAATGTTGAATATAACAACGATCTGGTGGAATGATTAAGTGTTTATGTAATGGGATTCCAAAATAATGTTGTATCATTGAGTATTGCAATATTTATTGATGTGGTATTCAAAGTGATTGAGATATTTTTTGGAAATAAGATGATATGCGCATAATGAAGACGAGAAAATGAAATGTTTAATAGTATTCATGAGCTCATGATTGATATAAGGACTAAGTGATATCATGGTTTGAGTATATAGAATTTTGAGGATTTTGGTATGTAGAAAGTGTTAACATTTAACTGCACTCATGTTTTCACTAAGGTATTCAAGAGAATACACGATTAAGGACTTTGAATGTTTGGAATGTGACCAACAAGACATATCTTATGATATGTGGGGATCAACGACAGTATTAAATCTCTGGTAATCGTTGTCACTGTATTATGAGAGTGGACTGCAGTATTATGTATAACCCTAAAGATTAGATTGGATTATGTTGGACATAAGTTAGTATTGTTTAAGGATATAAGATTTTCGATATTATTGATGGGATGTTATAGTAACGTAGTTTTAGAAAAAGGACAACCTGCAGGACGGGCGACAGCCCATCGCTTCGGACAAGGCTGTAGGAATCGAACCCACAACCGAAGTGCGACTGGCCTTTAACGCCTACCACTGACCTACAGGAAGTCCCTGTTTAGTAGAAACTAGTGTTATTATATTAAGCAGTATGATATATGAAGTATAAGCCCATTTTAGGAACCATATGTGATTAATCTCACTACAGATCGACTTATGTATATAATTTTTGCTAACCTTTTGTTTGAGACAGATGGAATGACCCATCATTCTATCACATGATCTGCTAACACTTCACGAATAACAAATTCAACTTCATTTATTTATGAGATGAAGTGGAAATTGTTCAAGACACGAACAACAATGATATTGTACCAAAATAAATTAAGTATTTATTCTAATTCAAATTTTCAACTTTAGGGAAATGATCTTGAAAACCAAAAATGATGTCCTAGTGATCTTATACCTGATGAATCAGATGGTACCTTATATCATCACAAATCTATGGATTTGTGATTACTGGCTTTTCCATAGCCATGTTCTCTACCACTCTCCATCAGAACATGATGGTTAGATTTCTCTTCCATATCCATATTTTTACCTATGTGGAAACCCAGTGATTTGTTTATTTGGGTAATCGTTACATTTCATACTTTAGTTTTCAAAGCCAAGTTTTGGTATTCCTTTTTACGATGTGGGATTCTATTAATGAAACATTAGAATAGTAAACCATTTATAACCCCGACGAATTTCGAGGGCGAAATTCATTTTAAGGGGGGTAGAATGTAACAGCCCGAGATTTTATGAAAAAAAAAATATATTCTTTTTAATTTTATTAATGTCTTGTGTTGTACGCTACTCCAAAAGGAGCTTGAACAACACGCATCCTTGTCTTGCCTTGCATTACACGCAATCGCGACCTTCCTCGATAGCGTGTGTAATACGCAATACCGAGTTTCACTAAACAACGATGTGCTATTAAAATATTATTAAAACTAGCCGTTATGAATAGTAATAACCACTTTTTAAAATTCTGTAAATCTTATTTTTCAAAATGAACTTCATTATTGGATTCAGAGTATCGAATTTAGCCTAAGGTGAAATTTTGGTACTTTTCGGATAACTTTCATATTCTGATGAATAGTGAAAATTACTAAATTATAATTAAAAACAACTTTTTTAATCGAAATAATTAATAGTGATAAATTATTAATTTGAGTGGTTTTAAAGTATATTTATAATATATTTTTACAATTAAATACAATGTTGGTCATTGGTTGTAATTTCACATTTAAACCAGACATAATCAAGTGTCAATCTTTTTATATATATTGTTTCCTAAAAACACGCTATTTATTTTAACAGCAGGATTTAATTATAAAATTAATTAATGCAACTTCTATGTTATGAATTTGGTAAAATAGATTTCATTTTTGAATTCGGAATATGAAATATAGCTTAGGATGAAATTTTGGCATTGTTCTGAAAAACATCAATTTTTGATGAATAGTGAAACTACTAAGTGGTAGTTAAAAAAACTGAATTTTTCATAAAACTTAATTTTGCCGCTTCTGTGAATGGAATTTCGAAAATCCTAGAGACACGGTTAATATCAAGGACTAAAATGTGGTTCAATGAGATAAAAATAATTTTTTGGTGAATAGTAACTTTTTACTTTTTTTACCACGGTTAATAGTAAATAGGGTAACTAAGGGTAAATATGATATTAATATTACCCTAACACATGTCCTAATCCTATTGGACAAGTGTATTTCGACCAAAAACAAACTTAGGAATAAAATATGACCATTTAGGCCCACTTGGATTAGATTAGGACATTTATTATTATTTAATTCAAAGAAGAGTTAAAAGAGTTAAAATCAAAGTTTATTTACTAAAACATTTTTAATATGGGGTTATACATAAGATAAATTCGATTGTAAATATTCATTAGAAAGATAAAAAGATTTACTACATGGTGGTAGTTTATTTGTAATTTTTAGACATCAAATAATTTAATTTATTTATGACACAGTGATGATGCAGTAATTTTCTTATTAATAAAATATTGACATAATTGATGTTATAAACACCAAAATAAATATAATTTGAGACTTTTTATGAATTCCAATAATTTTCTATGTTACTATGATATATTAGTGTTGATTTAATCAACTTTGTTCGAACATATAATTCTGTTATGACTTTCACAAAAATCATATATCAAATAGTGTCAAAATTGACACAAAATAGTTTTTAAATAAAATATTATATTATTAATTGTTATTTTATTCCTAAAAATATAAGGTTCGGCCAAATGACTTAGATAAGGATATATATATTAATAATAAACAATTTGGGGTTCGTTTGGCATGTTATAGTAAGTGTATTAACCATATAGTGTAAGAAAACAAAAAGACACGGTAAAAGTTAAATTATTTAACTTAGAGTTAAATCTAATTGATAAGGTTAAAATAATAACCTAAACTTGTCTAAATTCTATTGGTTGATAGGATTTCGACCCATCCCCACTTTATCTCCGAAATAAGACCCTTTGGAACCATTATTAACCGATTTTGACTTTAATATAAAATAATATTTTGAGATATTCCTAAGGTGCCCCTCTCCTCCCTTATAAAAGGACACCTCCTCCCCCTCCTCCTCACACCAAATTGAGCACTCAAGCTCGGCCAACCCCTGACAAAATACCTTCTCCACTTCCCTAGAATAATCCTAGAGGTTCTGGTCTTCCTCAAAGACCAATTTTAGTGCCCTAAGAGGAGGTCTCAAAGAGGCACTTCAAAGAAGAGGTAATTACCGTTACCAATTATTTCATCTTTATTTGTTCTTCCACTTCTTCTTCTTAGGTTGTTTCATTATGAAGTAATAACATCAGTATCACTCATATACTGATATGTTATTATAAGTATGAAACAACCCTATTTCACCATCTATCCATCCTACGGAAAAAGAAATCACCGCGCGTGCGTACGTACGGAATACCGTCTCCACGCCGTGGTGTAATCTATTTTCCACCACCACCATACATGGATGGGTATAATGGTGTAAATAATAACTATACATAGTTATTACAACATCATATTGATTCTGATATATTGTATAATCCACTCCAATTCAATTCAATATTTATAGAAATGATATCATCGCTCGTGCGTACGTACGGACTACCGTCTCCACGACGCGATGAGATTCATTCTCCATGTTAACCATTTAAGAATGATTATAAAGTATATATAAGAAATAATAATGAAATATATGACATTATAAAGCTACTGGATTTATGTATATATATATATATGTATGTCATCTACTTACTTCCATTTCAAGACAATAAGGAAAGGAAAACAGCGTTCATGCGTACGTACGGACTACCGTCTCCATGAACGGTGTTTTCCATTTTATTTATCTACCTATTATATATATATAAATATAATGAATATATATGATATATAAATCATATTTTATATTCTGGAAGTAAGTAAATCTGGATATAAGTAATAATGATGTCAAGAACAACAAGTGAAAACACCTACGATAAATGAAACGATTTTACCCAAAACGCTTCTTTAACATGGAATTTACAAAAGAACGGGTAATATAATGTCATAAGTGAACCATATATGATATCATAACAATGAATATGATTCTGTAATAAGTCAATAACATGATTTAAATCATTATACAGGAGGTTCAGACACTTACAAAGCAAGTCGGACCTAAGGTAAGGGAAATATCACAATCTCATTTTTATCCGAGATTGTTTATTTGTAAGTATTTACTGGGGTGTATTTTATCATCCACATCCATGTTTCATCAATATGTAATATTATTTCCATCCACCTACAATTTTTTAAATCCATTTTTACCCTTCGGTGAGTTTTTAGTAATATCTATGAAAGGAATCTTTTGTCACACGAGGTACTTTTTGACTTTTCCGACAAAAGTACGAAGAATGTTTTTTTTAACTTATACGGCACGAACGGATTTCTACTGTTTTATAAAGCCTTATATTCATGAAGCTTCCTCTAAAAGATTTCATGACTATTTTCAATAAAATCTCTTTCTTTTAAAATTGCATGATGTTTTGTGAAAAGAAATTGATTTTGAAGAAGAAAGGATATTTTCCTCAAGAATTCAATTCAAGTGTTTTATCAAAATTATTTTCCATCTAAGATAATAAAGGGTTCTGTTTCTATCCATATTTTTACATTGATTTGACTATGTTGTGATGGAATTATTTTTATGAATTCCTTTATCTTATATGAATTGATTTATGATGTCATGATGTTTCAAGAATCCCATTTTTGTTACATGTGTTATGCGATGATGTATGTTTTATGATTATGTGGCACACATAAGAAAGGATTCATTATAAGATGGGTGGGACCTATATCTCCCTCCAATGCATTGGGTAATGATTTTATATCTCATGAGATAGACATGGCTGGAACGGAAGGTTATTTCGGTTCAGTGATACAGGACTGAAACGAGGAGTGAACTCGGTTCAGAAAGGGACTTTGTCCACTAAGATAGTCTTGGCAATGAGTCATGACTAACAAGAAATGATTTTCCATGATTATGTGTTCATGCCACAAAGTTTCAAGTTTCATGTTATGATTATGGTGATCTCATTTTCACTTCTATGATTTGTTCCATGTTAAGATATTATGATCTCTTTTGCAGGTTATGATTTTCAAAAAGATATGATATGATTTTTATTTCTTTTGTATACCCTTACTGAGCATTTGAGCTCACCCTTTTATGTTTTCTTTTCCCCAGGATATAAATAAAGGTTTTAGGTAAAAAAAGGGAAGATCTTTATGGGAGATATTGAAGATCTTTCACCACGATTAGAAGATTACGTTCCGAGTTTCCAAAGACACTAAACTATTACGATCCTTTAGTGTGTGTTTTTGTTATGTACTAAGTATTCCGCAAAAGTAATGTAATGTCCATGTACGTCAAGTTTCGGGTCTCTACAGTTGGTATCAGAGGAAAGGTTTAGTCAACCTTTGGAAACTAGGATGCGAAAACGTTAGTGAGATCCCTAGAGATATTTCTAAGGTATGTCTAGGGATGTCCCTAAGGATAAGTATACGTATAGAATATGGTCCTAGAACTACGGTAACGATCTTAGAATTTAACCTAAGATGTTAGATATTAAGGGTACTCCCCCTTTACTATGTTGTTTTCCCTAGCATAATTTTTGCCTCTCACACTATTCTTTTTGGGTTTTAGACGATGGCTGGAACCCGAAGGAACCGTGTTGATCAATGCAATGGACAATGCAATGATTGCCCTCCTGAACAAACAAATGTTATGGGAGATGGAGTGAAAAATCTTTTTGCTATACTTACACAAGCTATGAATCATTCTGGACTTCCAAATGAGCAGAGAAGGGAACAATATTGTATTGAGTCCTTCATGAGGCAACGTCCACCTTCTTTCAGTGGGTCTTCTGATCCACTTGTGGCTGAACAATGGATCAGTACTACTGAAAAAATATTTTCAGTTCTTCAATGTTCTGAACATGATAAAGTCATCTTAGCAGTATATCATTTGGAAGGTGAAGCTGATCAATGGTGGAATCTTATCAAGAATACGAGGCCAAGAGATGAAATTGAGTCCATGGAATGGGACGAGTTCAAGAACTTGTTTTTCAGTAAGTACTTCCCTCGTATTCTTCGAACAAAGATGGAGAAAGAGTTTCTTCAACTGAAGCAAAGGGACGATGAATCTGTTGGTACCTATGAAGCAAATTTTACAAGACTTGCAAGGTATGCTTCTGGTATTATCATCCAACCTGAAAGTAAAGTTGATCGATTTTTCAGTGGCTTAAAACCACGTCTTCGAAGGGAATTAGCTATAAGAGACTTCAGTAGCTATGAAGAAATTGTGCGTTGTGCTATCAAGGTAGAAATGGAAGTTGGTGTTACATATCCATCTCATGGTTTTGACAAGAAACGAAAGATGGAGTTCAAGGAGAAATATCAGAATAATGGTGAAAAGAAGATGAATGTTTCCTTATGCACAAAGTGTGGAAAGAAGCATGGTGTAGATTGTCTTAAAGGGACTAGAAAATGTTTTAAGTGTGGAAAAGAAGTTCATCGAGCAGCTGAGTGTCGAAGTAATGGAAGAAGGGTTTCTAATGATGTAAATAAAGCAAACACTGCAGAGAACGCATCACCAACACTTCAATGCTTCAAGTGCAAGGAAATGGGGCATTATGCTAATAATTGCCCTAATCCAAGGGTTAGTGATGATCAACATGAGCAACCACTGAAGGAAAAGGACAAAGGGAAATCACATGCGATCACTATTGGCAATGTTGAATATAACAACGATGTGGTGGAATGATTAAGTGTTTATGTAATGGGATTCCAAAATAATGTTGTATCATTGAGTATTGCAATATTTATTGATGTGGTATTCAAAGTGATTGAGATATTTTTTGGAAATAAGATGATATGCGCATAATGAAGACGAGAAAATGAAATGTTTAATAGTATTCATGAGCTCATGATTGATATAAGGACTAAGTGATATCATGGTTTGAGTATATAGAATTTTGAGGATTTTGGTATGTAGAAAGTGTTAACTTTTAACTGCACTCATGTTTTCACTAAGGTATTCAAGAGAATACACGATTAAGGACTTTGAATGTTTGGAATGTGACCAACAAGACATATCTTATGATATGTGGGGATCAACGACAGTATTAAATCTCTGGTAATCGTTGTCACTATATTATGAGAGTGGACTGCAGTATTATGTATAACCCTAAAGATTAGATTGGATTATGTTGGACATAAGTTAGTATTGTTTAAGGATAGAAGATTTTCGATATTATTGATGGGATGTTATAGTAACGTAGTTTTAGAAAAAGGACAACCTGCAGGACGGGCGACAGCCCATCGCTTCGGACAAGGCTGTAGGAATCGAACCCACAACCGAAGTGCGACTGGCCTTTATCGCCTACCACTGACCTACAGGAAGTCCCTGTTTAGTAGAAACTAGTGTTATTATATTAAGAAGTATGATATATGAAGTATAAGCCCATTTTAGGAACCATATGTGATTAATCTCACTATAGATCGACTTATGTATATAATTTTTGCTAACCTTTTGTTTGAGACAGATGGAATGACCCGTCATTCTATCACATGATCTGCTAACACTTCACGAATAACAAATTCAACTTCATTTATTTATGAGATGAAGTGGAAATTGTTCAAGACACGAACAACAATGAGATTGTACCAAAATAAATTAAGTATTTATTCTAATTCAAATTTTCAACTTTAGGGAAATGATCTTGAAAACCAAAAATGTTGTCCTAGTGATCTTATACCTGATGAATCAGATGATACCTTATATCATCACAAATCTATGGATTTGTGATTACTGGCTTTTCCATAGCCATGTTCTCTACCACTCTCCATCAGAACATGATGGTTAGATTTCTCTTCCATATCCATATTTTTACCTATGTGGAAACCCAGTGATTAGTTTATTTGGGTAATCGTTACATTTCATACTTTAGTTTTTAAAGCCATGTTTTGGTATTCCTTTTTACGATGTGGGATTCTATTAACGAAACATTAGAATAGTAAACCATTTATAACCCCGATGAATTTCGAGGGCGAAATTCATTTTAAGGGGGGTAGAATGTAACAGCCCGAGATTTTATGAAAAAAAAATATATATTCTTTTTAATTTTATTAATGTCTTGTGTTGTACGCTACTCCAAAAGGAGCTTGAACAACACGCATCCTTGTCTTGCCTTGCATTACACGCAATCGCGACCTTCCTCGATAGCGTGTGTAATACGCAATACCGAGTTTCACTAAACAACGATGTGCTATTAAAATATTATTAAAACTAGCCGTTATGAATAGTAATAACCACTTTTTAAAATTCTGTAAATCTTATTTTTCAAAATGAACTTCATTATTGGATTCAGAGTATCGAATTTAGCCTAAGGTGAAATTTTGGTACTTTTCGGATAACTTTCATATTCTGATGAATAGTGAAAATTACTAAATTATAATTAAAAACAACTTTTTTAATCGAAATAATTAATAGTGATAAATTATTAATTTGAGTGGTTTTAAAGTATATTTAGAATATATTTTTACAATTTAATACAATGTTGGTCATTGGTTGTAATTTCACATTTAAACCAGACATAATCAAGTGTCAATCTTTTGATATATATTGTTTCCTAAAAACACGCTATTTATTTTAACAGCAGGATTTAATTATAAAATTAATTAATGCAACTTCTATGTTATGAATTTGGTAAAATAGATTTCATTTTTGAATTCGGAATATGAAATATAGCTTAGGATGAAATTTTGGCATTGTTCTGAAAAACATCAATTTTTGATGAATAGTGAAACTACTAAGTGGTAGTTAAAAAAACTGAATTTTTCATAAAACTTAATTTTTCCGCTTCTGTGAATGGAATTTCGAAAATCCGAGAGACACAGTTAATATCAAGGACTAAAATGTGGTTCAATGAGATAAAAATAATTTTTTGGTGAATAGTAACTTTTTACTTTTTTTACCACGGTTAATAGTAAATAGGGTAACTAAGGGTAAATATGATATTAATATTACCCTAACACATGTCCTAATCCTATTGGACAAGTGTATTTCGACCAAAAACAAACTTAGGAATAAAATATGACCATTTAGGCCCACTTGGATTAGATTAGGACATTTATTATTATTTAATTCAAAGAAGAGTTAAAAGAGTTAAAATCAAAGTTTATTTACTAAAACATTTTTAATATGGGGTTATACATAAGATAAATTCGATTGTAAATATTCATTAGAAATATAAAAAGATTTACTACATGGTGGTATTTTATTTGTAATTTTTAGACATCAAATAATTTAATTTATTTATGACACAGTGATGATGAAGTAATTATCTTATTAATAAAATATTGACATAATTGATGTTATAAACACCAAAATAAATATAATTTGAGACTTTTTATGAATTCCAATAATTTTCTATGTTACTATGATATATTAGTGTTGATTTAATCAACTTTGTTCGAACATATAATTCTGTTATGACTTTCACAAAAATCATATATCAAATAGTGTCAAAATTGACACAAAATAGTTTTTAAATAAAATATTATATTATTAATTGTTATTTTATTCCTAAAAATATAAGGTTCGGCCAAATGACTTAGATAAGGATATATATATTAATAATAAACAATTTGGGGTTCGTTTGGCATGTTATAGTAAGTGTATTAACCATATAGTGTAAGAAAACAAAAAGACACGGTAAAAGTTAAATTATTTAACTTAGAGTTAAATCTAATTGATAAGGTTAAAATAATAACCTAAACTTGTCTAAATTCTATTGGTTGATAGGATTTTGACCCATCCCCACTTTATCTCCGAAATAAGACCCTTTGGAACCATTATTAACCGATTTTGACTTTAATATAAAATAATATTTTGAGATATTCCTAAGGTGCCCCTCTCCTCCCTTATAAAAGGACACCTCCTCCCCCTCCTCCTCACACCAAATTGAGCACTCAAGCTCGGCCAACCCCTGACAAAATACCTTCTCCACTTCCCTAGAATAATCCTAGAGGTTCTGGTCTTCCTCAAAGACCAATTTTAGTGCCCTAAGAGGAGGTCTCAAAGAGGCACTTCAAAGAAGAGGTAATTACCGTTACCAATTATTTCATCTTTATTTCTTCTTCCACTTCTTCTTCTTAGGTTGTTTCATTATGAAGTAATAACATCAGTATCACTCATATACTGATATGTTATTATAAGTATGAAACAACCCTATTTCACCATCTATACATCCTACGGAAAAAGAAATCACCGCGCGTGCATACGTACGGAATACCGTCTCCACGCCGTGGTGTAATCTATTTTCCACCACCACCTTACATGGATGGGTATAATGGTGTAAAGAATAACTATACATAGTTATTACAACATCATATTGATTCTGATATATTGTATAATCCACTCCAATTCAATTCAATATTTATAGAAATGATATCATCGCTCGTGCGTACGTACGGACTACCGTCTCCACGACGCGATGAGATTCATTCTCCATGTTAACCATTTAAGAATGATTATAAAGTATATATAAGAAATAATAATGAAATATATGACATTATAAAGCTACTGTATTTATGTATATATATATGTATGTATGTCATCTACTTACTTCCATTTCAAGACAATAAGGAAAGGAAAACAGCGTTCATGCGTACGTACGGACTACCGTCTCCATGAACGGTGTTTTCCATTTTATTTATCTACCTATTATATATATATATATAATGAATATATATGATATATAAATCATATTTTATATTCTGGAAGTAAGTAAATCATGATATAAGTAATAATGATGTCAAGAACAACAAGTGAAAACACCTACGATAAATGAAACGATTTTACCCAAAACGCTTCTTTAACATGGAATTTACAAAAGAACGGGTGATATAATGTCATAAGTGAACCATATATGATATCATAACAATGAATATGATTCTGTAATAAGTCAATAACATGATTTAAATCATTATACAGGAGGTTCGGACACTTACAAAGCAAGTCGGACCTAAGGTAAGGGAAATATCACAATCTCATTTTTATCCGAGATTGTTTATTTGTAAGTATTTACTGGGGTGTATTTTATCATACACATCCATGTTTCATCAATATGTAATATTATTTCCATCCACCTACAATTTTTTAAATCCATTTTTACCCTTCGGTGAGTTTTTAGTAATATCTATGAAAGGAATCTTTTGTCATACGAGGTACTTTTTGACTTTTCCGACAAAAGTACGAAGAATGTTTTTTTAACTTATACGGCACGAACAGATTTCTACTGTTTTATAAAGCCTTATTTTCATGAAGCTTCCTATAAAAGATTTCATGACTATTTTCAATAAAATCTCTTTCTTTTAAAATTTCATGATGTTTTGTGAAAAGAAATTGATTTTGAAGAAGAAAGGATATTTTCCTCAAGAATTCAATTCAAGTGTTTTATCAAAATTATTTTCCATCTAAGATAATAAAGGGTTCTGTTTCTATCCATATTTTTACATTGATTTGACTATGTTGTGATGGAATTATGTTTATGAATTCCTTTATCTTATATGAATTGATTTATGATGTCATGATGTTTCAAGAATCCCATTTTTGTTACATGTGTTATGCGATGATGTATGTTTTATGATTATGTGGCACACATAAGAAAGGATTCATTATAAGATGGGTGGGACCTATATCTCCCTCCAATGCATTGGGTAATGATTTTATATCTCATGAGATAGACATGGCTGGAACGGAAGGTTATTTCGGTTCAGTGATACAGGACTGAAACGAGGAGTGAACTCGGTTCAGAAAGGGAATTTGTCCACTAAGATAGTCTTGGCAATGAGTCATGACTAACAAGAAATGATTTTCCATGATTATGTGTGCATGCCACAAAGTTTCAAGTTTCATGTTATGATTATGGTGATCTCATTTTCACTTCTATGATTTGTTCCATGTTAAGATATTATGATCTCTTTTGCAGGTTATGATTTTCAAAAAGATATGATATGATTTTTATTTCTTTTGTATACCCTTACTGAGCATTTGAGCTCACCCTTTTATGTTTTCTTTTCCCCAGGATATAAATAAAGGTTTTAGGTAAAAAAAAGGGAAGATCTTTATGGGAGATATTGAAGATCTTTCACCACGATTAGAAGATTACGTTCCGAGTTTCCAAAGACACTAAACTATTACGACCCTTTAGTGTGTATTTTTGTTATGTACTAAGTATTCCGCAAAAGTAATGTAATGTCCATGTACGTCAAGTTTCGGGTCTCTAAAGTTGGTATCAGAGGAAAGGTTTAGTCAACCTTTGGAAACTAGGATGCGAAAACGTTAGTGAGATCCATAGAGATATTTCTAAGGTATGTCTAGGGATGTCCCTAAGGATAAGTATACGTATAGAATATGGTCCTAGAACTACGGTAACGATCTTAGAATTTAACCTAAGATGTTAGATATTAAGGGTACTCCCCCTTTACTATGTTGTTTTCCCTAGCATGATTTTTGCCTCTCACACTATTCTTTTTGGGTTTTAGACGATGGCTGGAACCCGAAGGAACCGTGTTGATCAATGCAATGGACAATGCAATGATTGCCCTCCTGAACAAACAAATGTTATGGGAGATGGAGTGAAAAATCTTATTGCTATACTTACACAAGCTATGAATCATTCTGGACTTCCAAATGAGCAGAGAAGGGAACAATATTGTATTGAGTCCTTCATGAGGCAACGTCCACCTTCTTTCAGTGGGTCTTCTGATCCACTTGTGGCTGAACAATGGATCAGTACTACTGAAAAGATATTTTCAGTTCTTCAATGTTCTGAACATGATAAAGTCATCTTAGCAGTATATCGTTTGGAAGGTGAAGCTGATCAATGGTGGAATCTTATCAAGAATACGAGGCCAAGAGATGAAATTGAGTCCATGGAATGGGACGAGTTCAAGAACTTGTTTTTCAGTAAGTACTTCCCTCGTATTCTTCGAAAAAAGATGGAGAAAGAGTTTCTTCAACTGAAGCAAAGGGACGATGAATCTGTTGGTACCTATGAAGCAAATTTTACAAGACTTGCAAGGTATGCTTCTGGTATTATCATCCAACCTGAAAGTAAAGTTGATCGATTTTTCAGTGGCTTAAAACCAAGTCTTCGAAGGGCATTAGCTATAAGAGACTTCAGTAGCTATGAAGAAATTGTGCGTTGTGCTATCAAGGTAGAAATGGATGTTGGTGTTACATATCCATCTCATGGTTTTGACAAGAAACGAAAGATGGAGTTCAAGGAGAAATCTCAGAATAATGGTGAAAAGAAGATGAATGTTTCCTTATGCACAAAGTGTGGAAAAAAGCATGGTGGAGATTGTCTTAAAGGGACTAGAAAATGTTTTAAGTGTGGAAAAGAAGGTCATCGAGCAGCTGAGTGTCGAAGTAATGGAAGAAGGGTTTCTAATGATGTAAATAAAGCAAACACTGCAGAGAACGCATCACCAACACTTCAATGCTTCAAGTGCAAGGAAATGGGGCATTATGCTAATAATTGCCCTAATCCAAGGGTTAGTGATGATCAACATGAGCAACCACTGAAGGCAAAGGACAAAGGGAAATCACATGCGATCACTATTGGCAATGTTGAATATAACAACGATGTGGTGGAATGATTAAGTGTTTATGTAATGGGATTCCAAAATAATGTTGTATCATTGATTATTGCAATATTTATTGATGTGGTATTCAAAGTGATTGAGATATTTTTTGGAAATAAGATGATATGCTCATAATGAAGACGAGAAAATGAAATGTTTAATAGTATTCATGAGCTCATGATTGATATAAGGACTAAGTGATATCATGGTTTGAGTATATAGAATTTTGAGGATTTTGGTATGTAGAAAGTGTTAACTTTTAACTGCACTCATGTTTTCACTAAGGTATTCAAGAGAATACACGATTAAGGACTTTGAATGTTTGGAATGTGACCAACAAGACATATCTTATGATATGTGGGGATCAACGACAGTATTAAATCTCTGGTAATCGTTGTCACTATATTATGAGAGTGGACTGCAGTATTATGTATAAGCCTAAAGATTAGATTGGATTATGTTGGACATAAGTTAGTATTGTTTAAGGATAGAAGATTTTCGATATTATTGATGGGATGTTATAGTAACGTAGTTTTAGAAAAAGGACAACCTGCAGGACGGGCGACAGCCCATCGCTTCGGACAAGGCTGTAGGAATCGAACCCACAACCGAAGTGCGACTGGCCTTTATCGCCTACCACTGACCTACAGGAAGTCCCTGTTTAGTAGAAACTAGTGTTATTATATTAAGCAGTATGATATATGAAGTATAAGCCCATTTTAGGAACCATATGTGATTAATCTCACTATAGATCGACTTATGTATATAATTTTTGCTAACCTTTTGTTTGAGACAGATGGAATGACCCGTCATTCTATCACATGATCTGCTAACACTTCACGAATAACAAATTCAACTTCATTTATTTATGAGATGAAGTGGAAATTGTTCAAGACACGAACAACAATGAGATTGTACCAAAATAAATTAAGTATTTATTCTAATTCAAATTTTCAACTTTAGGGAAATGATCTTGAAAACCAAAAATGTTGTCCTAGTGATCTTATACCTGATGAATCAGATGGTACCTTATATCATCACAAATCTATGGATTTGTGATTACTGGCTTTTCCATAGCCATGTTCTCTACCACTCTCCATCAGAACATGATGGTTAGATTTCTCTTCCATATCCATATTTTTACCTATGTGGAAACCCAGCGATTAGTTTATTTGGGTAATCGTTACATTTCATACTTTAGTTTTTAAAGCCAAGTTTTGGTATTCCTTTTTACGATGTGGGATTCTATTAACGAAACATTAGAATAGTAAACCATTTATAACCCCGGCGAATTTCGAGGGCGAAATTCATTTTAAGGGGGGTAGAATGTAACAGCCCGAGATTTTATGAAAAAAAAAATATAATCTTTTTAATTTTATTAATGTCTTGTGTTGTACGCTACTCAAAAAGGAGCTTGAACAACACGCATCCTTGTCTTGCCTTGCATTACACGCAATCACGACCTTCCTCGATAGCGTGTGTAATACGCAGTACCGAGTTTCACTAAACAACGATGTGCTATTAAAATATTATTAAAACTATCCGTTATGAATAGTAATAACCACTTTATAAAATTCTGTAGATCTTATTTTTCAAAATGAACTTCATTATTGGATTCAGAGTATCGAATTTAGCCTAAGGTGAAATTTTGGTACTTTTCGGATAACTTTCATATTCTGATGAATAGTGAAAATTACTAAATTATAATTAAAAACAACTTTTTTAATCGAAATAATTAATAGTGATAAATTATTAATTTGAGTGGTTTTAAAGTATATTTAGAATATATTTTTACAATTTAATACAATGTTGGTCATTGGTTGTAATTTCACATTTAAACCAGACATAATCAAGTGTCAATCTTTTGATATATATTGTTTCCTAAAAACACGCTATTTATTTTAACAGCAGGATTTAATTATAAAATTAATTAATGCAACTTCTATGTTATGAATTTGGTAAAATAGATTTCATTTTTGAATTCGGAATATGAAATATAGCTTAGGATGAAATTTTGGCATTGTTCTGAAAAACATCAATTTTTGATGAATAGTGAAACTACTAAGTGGTAGTTAAAAAAACTGAATTTTTCATAAAACTTAATTTTGCCACTTCTGTGAATGGAATTTCGAAAATCCGAGAGACACAGTTAATATCAAGGACTAAAATGTGGTTCAATGAGATAAAAATAATTTTTTGGTGAATAGTAACTTTTTACTTTTTTTACCACGGTTAATAGTAAATAGGGTAACTAAGGGTAAATATGATATTAATATTACCCTAACACATGTCCTAATCCTATTGGACAAGTGTATTTCGACCAAAATCAAACTTAGGAATAAAATATGACCATTTAGGCCCACTTGGATTAGATTAGGACATTTATTATTATTTAATTCAAAGAAGAGTTAAAAGAGTTAAAATCAAAGTTTATTTACTAAAACATTTTTAATATGGGGTTATACATAAGATAAATTCGATTGTAAATATTCATTAGAAATATAAAAAGATTTACTACATGGTGGTATTTTATTTGTAATTTTTAGTCATCAAATAATTTAATTTATTTATGACACAGTGATGATGCAGTAATTATCTTATTAATAAAATATTGACATAATTGATGTTATAAACACCAAAATAAATATAATTTGAGACTTTTTATGAATTCCAATAATTTTATATGTTACTATGATATATTATTGTTGATTTAATCAACTTTTTTCTAACATATAATTCTGTTATGACTTTCACAAAAATCATATATCAAATAGTGTCAAAATTGACACAAAATAGTTTTTAAATAAAATATTATATTATTAATTGTTATTTTATTCCTAAAAATATAAGGTTCGGCCAAATGACTTAGATAAGGATATATATATTAATAATAAACAATTTGGGGTTCGTTTGGCATGTTATAGTAAGTGTATTAACCATATAGTGTATGAAAACAAAAAGACACGGTAAAAGTTAAATTATTTAACTTAGAGTTAAATCTAATTGATAAGGTTAAAATAATAACCTAAACTTGTCTAAATTCTATTGGTTGATAGGATTTCGACCCATCCCCACTTTAGCTCCGAAATAAGACCCTTTGGAACCATTATAAACCGATTTTGACTTTAATATAAAATAATATTTTGAGATATTCCTAAGGTGCCCCTCTCCTCCCTTATAAAAGGACACCTCCTCCCCCTCCTCCTCACACCAAATTGAGCACTCAAGCTCGGCCAACCCCTGACAAAATACCTTCTCCACTTCCCTAGAATAATCCTAGAGGTTCTGGTCTTCCTCAAAGACCAATTTTAGTGCCCTAAGAGGAGGTCTCAAAGAGGCACTTCAAAGAAGAGGTAATTACCGTTACCAATTATTTCATCTTTATTTCTTCTTCCACTTCTTCTTCTTAGGTTGTTTCATTATGAAGTAATAACATCAGTATCACTCATATACTGATATGTTATTATAAGTATGAAACAACCCTATTTCACCATCTATACATCCTACGGAAAAAGAAATCACCGCGCGTGCATACGTACGGAATACCGTCTCCACGCCGTGGTGTAATCTATTTTCCACCACCACCTTACATGGATGGGTATAATGGTGTAAAGAATAACTATACATAGTTATTACAACATCATATTGATTCTGATATATTGTATAATCCACTCCAATTCAATTCAATATTTATAGAAATGATATCATCGCTCGTGCGTACGTACGGACTACCGTCTCCACGACGCGATGAGATTCATTCTCCATGTTAACCATTTAAGAATGATTATAAAGTATATATAAGAAATAATAATGAAATATATGACATTATAAAGCTACTGTATTTATGTATATATATATATATGTATGTCATCTACTTACTTCCATTTCAAGACAATAAGGAAAGGAAAACAGCGTTCATGCGTACGTACGGACTACCGTCTCCATGAACGGTGTTTTCCATTTTATTTATCTACCTATTATATATATATATATAATGAATATATATGATATATAAATCATATTTTATATTCTGGAAGTAAGTAAATCATGATATAAGTAATAATGATGTCAAGAACAACAAGTGAAAACACCTACGATAAATGAAACGATTTTACCCAAAACGCTTCTTTAACATGGAATTTACAAAAGAACGGGTGATATAATGTCATAAGTGAACCATATATGATATCATAACAATGAATATGATTCTGTAATAAGTCAATAACATGATTTAAATCATTATACAGGAGGTTCGGACACTTACAAAGCAAGTCGGACCTAAGGTAAGGGAAATATCACAATCTCATTTTTATCCGAGATTGTTTATTTGTAAGTATTTACTGGGGTGTATTTTATCATACACATCCATGTTTCATCAATATGTAATATTATTTCCATCCACCTACAATTTTTTAAATCCATTTTTACCCTTCGGTGAGTTTTTAGTAATATCTATGAAAGGAATCTTTTGTCATACGAGGTACTTTTTGACTTTTCCGACAAAAGTACGAAGAATGTTTTTTTAACTTATACGGCACGAACAGATTTCTACTGTTTTATAAAGCCTTATTTTCATGAAGCTTCCTATAAAAGATTTCATGACTATTTTCAATAAAATCTCTTTCTTTTAAAATTTCATGATGTTTTGTGAAAAGAAATTGATTTTGAAGAAGAAAGGATATTTTCCTCAAGAATTCAATTCAAGTGTTTTATCAAAATTATTTTCCATCTAAGATAATAAAGGGTTCTGTTTCTATCCATATTTTTACATTGATTTGACTATGTTGTGATGGAATTATGTTTATGAATTCCTTTATCTTATATGAATTGATTTATGATGTCATGATGTTTCAAGAATCCCATTTTTGTTACATGTGTTATGCGATGATGTATGTTTTATGATTATGTGGCACACATAAGAAAGGATTCATTATAAGATGGGTGGGACCTATATCTCCCTCCAATGCATTGGGTAATGATTTTATATCTCATGAGATAGACATGGCTGGAACGGAAGGTTATTTCGGTTCAGTGATACAGGACTGAAACGAGGAGTGAACTCGGTTCAGAAAGGGACTTTGTCCACTAAGATAGTCTTGGAAATGAGTCATGACTAACAAGAAATGATTTTCCATGATTATGTGTGCATGCCACAAAGTTTCAAGTTTCATGTTATGATTATGGTGATCTCATTTTCACTTCTATGATTTGTTCCATGTTAAGATATTATGATCTCTTTTGCAGGTTATGATTTTCAAAAAGATATGATATGATTTTTATTTCTTTTGTATACCCTTACTGAGCATTTGAGCTCACCCTTTTATGTTTTCTTTTCCCCAGGATATAAATAAAGGTTTTAGGTAAAAAAAGGGAAGATCTTTATGGGAGATATTGAAGATCTTTCACCACGATTAGAAGATTACGTTCCGAGTTTCCAAAGACACTAAACTATTACGATCCTCTAGTGTGTGTTTTTGTTATGTACTAAGTATTCCGCAAAAGTAATGTAATGTCCATGTACGTCAAGTTTCGGGTCTCTACATTGGTCACATGCTGATCTCCTCAAATGAAATATTTCAACTTTATTTAGTTTTCTATGGATATTATTAGGGCATATCATAATAACTAGAAAGGACTAGTGAATGTTTTATGAATAATTTTGAGTGAATTTGAAGATTATTTAAATGTTTTACAATAAATGGATTGGATCTTAAGAAAATGAAATTGCAGGGACAAGTACTTTAAGCTGAATCACAAGCTTGGGGATATCACCACTCTTCACACCATATTATACTAACTTTACCAATGTAGGTAATCCCGGTTTAGGAAAAAGAACATTGGATGAAGCATGTAATTTGATGGGTGTCCATGTAAACCTAGTCTCATACATTATGTTATTTATTTATTTCTCACTTTAATATATTCACTTTTAAACACTTCTTAATTGATATTGAAAAAATGGATTAGTCTATACACCATGTGTTCCATTCATTTATATTATATCTCAAAATTTTCTCGAGCATCATTGGTACAAGATTAGACTTTATTTCTATAGGTATTGTTAATGGGAATAATCCAACTTCTAATGTTTGGATTTACATTCCTAGGATGGAGTTAGGGAACAACATCCAACTAGTTCTTGATATGATCATGGATCTATTCATGAAGAAGTTTTACTTTTATTAAATTATATTTCTATCTGTAATTCATAATACTTTTACTTATATTATAATCTATCAAACCAAGAATTATTTTAAATTGGTGATGAATGATTTTATTTGGTTATTATGTTATTCATCTTATATTAGTTCCAATTTATACATAATGCTTCCTCGGTCATCAATTGATTTATAACTATTTATACCATTGTGACACTCTAATTTGAAGGTCATAACCCCCCACTGTACAAGCATTACACCATTTCTAGTTGTCAAAATACAATGATTCAAAGGGAGGCACAGTTGAGACTATATAGCGACCGGTCCAGCTATTTTTTCTATAGTCATCTGGGTGTAGACATTAAAAATTAGAATTAGAGCCTCAATTTTACAATTTCTAACTATTTTGGGCCTATTGAAAAGATACTAGGAATGTGTAGTACAATGGAAAATAGTCATTCCTCTTTGTGATCACGCAAAGTATAGGAAAATTACAAGGGGCAAGGGAGGGTACTTTTGTTAATGTTGTTCATATTACCATTGATATGATTTCTCCTATGTGATTGGATTAATTTTCATTGAATACTAATTTTTTAGATTTATAAATTTTTCAAATTCATGGAAGGGAAATGATTAAGAATTCATGTATCATTAAAGTGTCATAGGAATCCACATTATAATTATATTCCATGCCATCTAGATTGCAGTTTTAGGCTATTTGGAATTTTTTCTGTTCCTTCTATTTTATATGAAAATATGTTATATGTCATGTTAGGTGATATTTGTAATGTTCTCTAATTTTTAGTGCTTAGGTAATTATTGAGCTTTTCATTATTACTTGACATGTATTAGTAACTTATTAGTGTACCTATTTTAATTTTATATGATTATTTCTTGATAACATAGAATGAAAATTTTGGTTGGGACTAAAAATGGGAGTTAATTTATAGCTTTTAATGTGTATTGGTTCCATATGTATTGGTAAATGATGACCTAGTAAATCAAAAAATTATAATACTACCTTATATATTCAGAGGATATTGAATAAATGATAATGTATTTTAATTTCTATTTTATTCATAACAATATGGTTTCAGTTATATGGTATCCACCTGCAACTTATAATGTGTATGGGAACTTTAAAAATTATGGTGATAACCCATAAAACTCTACCTCATATTGTCATAATTTTATTTAGAAAATCATGTAAATATAATGTGTTCTCAATCTTGAACAAAAATGTATTGGTTTCCTTTGTAAGAGATACATCTCTTTTATTTGGGAATTATGACCCATATAACATATTTTGAAAATGTACAATAGAACCAATTCGTTTAGTTGGTTCTCTATGTTAATAATGAGAAACCACCAATGGGGACTCTTAAAATCATATTTCTTTTGGTACTCCTTACTTATTAACCCCACAGTGTTTCACATATGATTTGTGTGGATGGACTATAAAAGTGTACATCCCCACCTATATGGAATCACATGGAAATATTGGGTGGTTCCAGTTTGACTAGTATATCATTAATGAAAATAATTCATTTTAATATTCATTGAGCTATTTTTATGGGAGGACTTAAATTAAAATAAATTGTGATTAAAATTTTTTTATATGAGTTCAATTCCCTAATTAAGATGGAATTTCATTGAATAAAAATGGTTGAACATGTGGTTTAAAATATCTTTCATATTTTTCTTTTTGGATAGTGTTGGGTTTTGTTTAAAACTATATAATTTTTTCAAGGTTTAAATGTTTATTATTTAAATTATTTATAATGATTCCATAAGTGGTGTTCTTGCATAACCCTTTTGTAGGGTTTTTTTAAATCCTTCCTTCCAACTCGAAATGAAACCAAAGGGTTTTTTTCTTCATCATTCCTAACCCTGAGTCTAAATAATTGGTAATTAAGCATAGGGACATTTCTTAGGTGTGAACTCATTTTCAGTCAATGATTTTTAGTTCAATTCAGGGATATCCCATAGTAGGAAGAACCATCATATCGTTATAATTTTTTCATGTTTCCTATGATGAGTTTCACTTATGTAGTATTATTTGGGTGCCTCAGTCCCGTATAGGGATCTTAATTACAATATTGTATTGATGGGTGTTCAGGGGTTGTACAAACATTGATCTAACGATGATAAATCTAAAATTGTTCATTCAAGTGGGATAGACATGCCAAGGGAATGGCCAGCAACTTTGTAATTCATGTTCCCTTTCATTATATCACTTTTTGTGTTGGATGACTCTGGAGGTCGTATGCCAGTTTTATGGTCATACAGAGTAATGCGTCTCAGTGTTATTTTATCATGGAACATCAGAAATTGGTATACATAGCGTAGATAAGAATATGGATAGTATAAATAATATTCCATTGGCTCATGTAATATCAGGGTATTATGCATTGTTATATGTGATAAACATAATATTTTTAACCATGCATTGAATCGTTTAAATTCCATAGCACTCACTCAACTATGATTTCTTACAATTTTAAATCAATATAGATATAGGGTTGAGTTACCAATGTGATGATAAAGTTCTTGACTCATCCCTATGTTCAAGATGATTTTTTTATGGAGAATTAGGTGTTTCACATATATATCAGTTGTTTTGGATTTTACGACTAACTCTATGATTTGTGGGAATTTTTTTAGATATTCATCAGGTGTACGTTTAAGTTTGATTCTAATATAGTTCTCTTGAGTAGCTTGTAATCTATGTCACTTAGGTTTAACAATTTTTATGTGTGTAAAAACCTCTAAGAACCACAATATGTGGTCGATGGAACATGTGTGATGGAATGAGGTCCATTTATCTGTAAATTAAATGTTAAGGATGGTCCTATGGTTGGGAGAATCACATCAAATATGGTTTAATGTTTCCTCGTAGGTAGAAAGGGAAAAACAAAAAAGAACATTTTCAAATGGTTGGACTAGTTCAAAATCACATGTTGCTAGAAATCCTTCATTACGATAATGCTTGCTTGAGAGCATGATAGTGAGTGATAGGATATAAATTCAACCTATAAGGACACCATTGGTCAGGAATGTTCCACATTTGTTTTGTTTATGAACATATGATTCCTCAGGTACTGAAGGTGTCATGGTGTAGTTTTTGATGCATCGATGGATGTATCAGATCCCTTTTATAGTGGTTGACCTATAATGGTTTGACAGTACATTCCTTTTTAATTTGTAGAGTTGTTTTGAAATTAATGGGTTACTCCAACCTCTATATGGTGAAAGTATCTCAGATTATTTTTGGTGATCATTCAAATCTGATGAGTGTACTCTCAGCTTATGGATGACCATTCCCACTTTCATTGTGTCAACCTAGTAAACCGAGAGGGAAATTTTCTGAGACCACACTAATGTTTTAAAAGACATTTAATTTTTTGGTGGTTTTGATCAGTGTTTTATTCCAAAAGTGGGGTTGTTCTTAAATTCATGGTCACTCTTATGTGATACAAATTTTTCTAAGTAGGAACGCATTGGATGAACTCATGGACAGTATCTTTTTCTGTGGACTTGATCGCCTGGTGGAATGTGTCCTAGGGTTGTCATGATTTCTAGTTTTTTGGGAGATTTATATGTACTAACATCTCTCTAATAAGGATTGGATGAGTTTTCCATTGATAAGCTATTTGGATTTCTGTTATTGACTCTAACATTACCCTTAAAATTATATCAGGCTCAAAGGTGGTGTTTTAACAGTGATGATCCAAATATGACGAATTAAGAATGTTCTTATTCTCATGTTGTGGCAAGATAGTTTTAAAGGATATTTTTGGGTAGAGATTTCACCAGAATCTTGTATTATAATTTTTGGGAATTCATGGAGATATCTTGTGCTGTATTACTCTAAAAATAAGTTATCTTAGATTTTAAATTACACTGGCCATCTAAGTTGTGTTCCTCAATGGTAGTCAACTACAAATACTGAGACATGATACCCAACTCTCTTATCATATGTAGTTTGGGAGAAACCACTTCTTGATATTATCAAGAAATATATAAGAAAATTAGATATCGAAGACAAAATTTCACGGAATGGACGACATGATATGTCTATATAAGGTTAGTTTAGAATCGACAATTTGATCGAATCCTATCTCGTGTCATGAGTGCAATTGAAACCCTGTAATAAAATTTTGGTAAAAAACATGTGGAAGAAATACTATGATTGGAATTTAGACTATAAATAACAAAAAATATAGTTTCCACACTATATTCCAGTTGGATGAAGAGATGATGACATGATCATGTCTGATATTAGATGGGCTTCGGTAAGCTTTGTCATGAGGTTTAAACTCAGAAACAATCATTTTCTTGAGTTTATAATATTTATGGGCCATGTGTTAAGACAAAAGTGGAGTTGGGAATTTAAAAATACATTGTTCCACATTTAAATAAAATATAATGAATTGATTATGTTGATTTATTTTCTCTTTGTTTCTATAAGGATTCTCAGGGGTGTGAAGTTCTATGGTGGGGAGATTGTAGCATCAATGATTTTGAACCAGATGATATCTAAAGTTGATTTGAATTTTTTTTATATAAGTGGATGCCCAATTTTTAAAATTATAAATGAAATAGAATTTCAATAATTTTCATCACTTATATCTGGTGTTTTTGGATGTGGTTCAAGGCCCGGTGGGTTCCCCAAGAGTTCTGTCAACATTAAAAAGTGTTGGGATCTGGAACATTGAGAGGAGCTAATAGAGGTGCACGGTTAGTCTAAAATTGTCTGAGCTCTAGAAAAAACCCATATGGCCAAACCGACGAGTGAAGTCAGTGTTAGACTGGCTATACATGGTTTTACAAACCATACGCATAGTCTACATGCTTAGTGCCATTTAGGGAGTGTACATACACTATTCATCACAAAGTTGGTGGTTGATTTAGCAAATCGTGTGACCCAAACCATATAAATTCATTTTTTAAAAAATAAATAAAAAACAAAATATTAAAATGATAACAAATTGATTGATAATAATTAGAAATAATGAAAAATTACTATTTTAATAATAATAATAATAATACTAATAATATTATTGTTATTGTTATTGTTAATGTCATTATTATTTTTATTATTATTATTATGTGTTGTTTTAAAACCCAATAAAGGGGTCTCCCCTTACCCCATCATGCAGAACAAACCTCCCCCTCCTTCCTCTTTTGTAATACTTTTCCAAAGATCCATTGACGTTCCACCTCCATTCCCTCAATGATTGTTTCTCAACTGGTTTTGGTTTTTGGTCCTCATTTATAGGGAACCTTTTCCCTATTATCCCTATAATGTTTTTGTTTTCTTATATTCTATAATGATCGAACACCTTGGCCAAACCCTGAAAAGAAATTGAGTAGTTTTTCTTGTTTCGTCATGATTATTTGGGCCAGTTGATCCCATTGAGCATCATCCTTTCCACAGTGGTCAAAAGAAGTGGGTTTCACTTCAATTTTGGGAAATGGTTTTGGGTTCCATATCTTTAGTTCAACTTTTAGAAATGGTATTTATAATTTTAGGGTCCTTATTTTTTGTAGTCCAGTATGATCATCCTTGAGGAGTGTTCGGGATGCCAATGTTGAATGTGACTTACCTACATATGAATATATAGGAATATATATATATATATATCCACCCATTAAAGAATGAATATATATATTATGGATATATGTTATTACACATATATATATATATATATGAAAAATTAATACATGCATAAGTATATATTGGTATATGCATATATAAGAACACATATCTGGATCCCCTTGTACATATTCATTGTCACGGGTGTATGTACATATGAGCTAGTTTTCCTTATGTATATTTAAAGGTGCATATTCTAAGAGGTGTCCAAATTCGCATTGACTTTTCCCAGATAAAAATTTATTGTGTCAAAGTGTTCATCTAATTCCTTATAGCTATAGGTATGATCCCTTTATTATTACATTTTTCATTATTTCTATTGAATATGACTTATAACATGATTTGTTTAAATTTTTCATGTTACTAATATGAATTGTGTATACCACTCAACTCTTATGTACTTCCTTACACTCTTTCATAGTTTAATATTCTACAGACATTACTCCTTGGGATGGAATGAACACTATACATATAATGAGATCAATTGTTGGTAAACAATGTTATGTTTTTATAATAATAATCTTCAATATGTTTAGTTTCCTTCAATTGAGAAATAAAAAGAGAACTAACATGTAGTTTTGTTCTTATTATTAGTCTTAATCCCTTTATTCTTTTTTCATATGCCATAGTTTCTTGTCTTCCAATAAATGAAATAAATTCTACAGTGATGTTTTATTAGAGATAAGGGTGAGACATCATGTTCCAACCAAAGGATCCCTTGTATGGATTACAATACATTATTGTTAGAGATGTTATTTGATAGTTGACAGACTTGGGGAAATATTAGTTTTTCCTAATATGGTATCACTAAACATTATTAATTTTTACCTCTAGATGATTGAAAAAAGTTCCCTAGCAGAGACACCATAGATGGGTTCGAAGAAACAATTGTTATACCAAGCCCCGAGTGAGACTTGTTCCCCCATGTGTGATACCATGTTTGGACACGAATATTAGTACATGAATTTTGACACCATGCAATGATTGACACATGATAATTCATTCTTAGGCATCACATTGTATCAATAAAGGTTGAATGGTTTTTTATATTGAATTACAAATGGAATTAATGAATAATTTAATGGATTTAAATAAATGGATTGGATCATTAGAAATGGAAATTGCAGGGATGTGTCCTTCAATCCCAATTACAAGCTTGGGGATAGTCCAAATACTCACCCCATATACTACTTAATTTACTAATATAAGAACTCCCAGTTCCGACACACTGGCTTATCCCAATGCAAATGATTTGATGGGTGTCCACGTGGAACACAACCAAATTTATTTTAGCTATTTTTACTTCTGCCTTTCATATATTCACTAGAGCACACTGCATAATTTTTCATTTCACGAAATGGATTGGGCTAGACATCCTGGGTGCCAGTATACTATGACTTTATCTTATAGCCTACTTATGAACCATTGGTACATGAGTAGAAATTATTTTTATAGGTATATCTAAATGGATGTAGCTATATTACATTGATTAGTTTTACATTCCATGGATAGAGTTGTGGTAGAGGACCGAGCCAGTGCTCTAGATGCTTATGGAGCTATTCATTGAGAATTTATCCTTTTATTACATTGAATATATTTTTTTAATTCTTTCTGTTTGTACTAGTAACATCATCTATCATACACATATTATTTTAAATACATGATGGCCACTTTTATTCAGTTATTATATTATTCATTAATTATTTTTATTATTTATAAACGATGATTCTTTTTTTATTTAAACATGTATATTCTCTTGTTCTACTATAATCTCAAGGATATAGTCTCCCCATTGAACCACTATTGTAAATTCTCTTCTAGTCAATAGCTTCTGGTATATGGGGATGTGTTCTTGAGGCCATGTAGTTACAAGACTAGCTATTGTTTTTGTATTTAGTCAGTTCAAGAATTTATTGTGTCGATAAGTCTCATAGGGAAAATTATTTGTCCATATCATATGGTTTTTATCTGTAGTTTGGAATTGTCTAATGAATGGTTATGGTAGTAGACTTATTACGATTCTTATGGTAATTACATACAAAAATTAAGTGTCTTATTCATTTTAAATCAACTAATTATTATTATACATCATTTTTATCATTGATATTATCACTGAATTCAATTCATTATTAGTTTATTTATTAAATTGTTTGTGATTTCAATTATTTAAATTACAGTTTTGATCATTCCTTTTCTGATAATAATAGTGATGTTATCGATAAAATGAATTTTTTGAAAATTATTTATATTTTCATGTTTATTATTCTTATTTATTCATGATATCTTCCAATATATGTTACCCTTATTGAAAACATGATATCATTTTAATTTTTCTTCCATTCACTATGATATAGAAGATGAACTTTTTGGATGAGTTAAATGATGTGAAATTCCCTCTACAACAATGAACCCTATGATACATACCTACATGAAATGAGTATCATGTATGTATTTGGTTCTTAATTTCAATCAAAAAAATTATACATTTGGGATGTTATTACTTGTATCTATAACCAATTTCGTAAAGTAAACATTGAATCATAGTTGCAAGTCTCTATGTCATAATAGTTGGTATCATATAATGTTTTTATAATCCTTGTATACTAGAATATGAAAAAATGGGATAGGGAGCAGAAACATATGATATATTTTGAGGATAATTAGATAATTGAAAGATACTTTTTTTAATATTATTTTATTTTTTAATAATAAAACATCCATGTTGGGATTCTAAAATTTATTTTTGTTCTCGAACAGTTGTACATTGTGATAATAACAAACAAAAGGGTTCACTACGGTCTTACTAAATTATTTCCCAGTTTGGGGTAATGGGCCTTACTAAGAACCAAGGTTGAACTCCCACAGTATATCCATTTGTTAATTATTATTTTAATTAAAAATTAATATGATCGGATTTATAAAAAATATATCACCCGTGAAGCATTATTTATGATTAGGAGATTCACTATTCAAGAAATTTTTAATTAATGGGTAATGAAGTATTCATAATTATTCATTATGACAAAAAATTATAATTCTATGAGATATTTCGATATATTAAAATTTTAATAAATAGTTCTTGGAAGAAAAAGATTTATTAATATTCATGGGAAATGTAGATTTTTACGTTCAGGGAAATCAAATATAGTTTATATTATAATTGACCAGATAATTCCTATATTATGGTCACATAAAACGTTTAGGAAAAGAAACCATTCTTAGATAAAGAATGCAATCTTTCCTTTACATTATTTTCTTATTTTTATTTAATTCATAATAAAAAAGTCTCCAAAATGTTTTGGTACCACTAATACTGTGGAATTTGATCAATAGATTAAGTCCCATGAAGTGATTTTTCTTTCAATTAGCAGTATCAAAAAGGAAAAGAATATTCCTGCAGAATACTGTTCAATGGGATATGAGGATCCATGATTTTCATTAATCAAATCTACTAGATAGGAAGAGGAAATAATACCCATTGAATGAGAAAATTTTAAATAAAAATACGATAAAAAATATTTCCCTCTAGATAAAAAGAAGAATATGAAGATATTATTACTTATATTAATGAAAAAGGAAGAATATTGTGTTCCTATGTATGCGGATAATATTATAAGTCCACACAGGTATGTTATAAATTACATGTGTAGCATAGTGTAGGATATTTTCCATTTATTTGATGGAATTAAGGCATGAAATTGAATAATTTTCTTCTGACAAACATTATCATCATTAGATAAAATAGATTTTTATATGATCAAAATGGATTATAAATTGTCTATATCATATATGTGCACGTTAATAATGAAAACTTAAGGTTGAGTGCACTACAAGGAAGTTATAATGTGTTAAATAAGAAAAATATAATGAAGAAATTCTTGTCATGTGAGAAGTGTAAAAATAATCATCATGGGAAATACATAAATGGCCTGAATGTTTTTTATAAGGGTAGATGTAATGTTCATTATAATTAGTAATTCAAATGGATAAAAGAATACAATTATATTTACTGCCTCAACTATAATTAGAGGTGGAATTATTTAAAACAATGAATAATAATAACGGGATGTTACCACGGAATAGGATAAGGTAAATATTATATGCTCAATAGGTCACTAAATTTGATGTTGAAGCTACCAAATATGTGAGGGAAGGTACATTAATAATATTGTAAAATTGTTATAGTTCATTAATTTTTTCTATATCCACTAATGCTATTTTTCATGAATGTTTTCATTGAAATTTATATATTTCCCTAACACCATGTTAAGGGGTTGTTAGTTATATGTCTTTATGAATATCTCACTACAATAACAATGTGTTAGCCAGTTCCCATTATGTAACCCAAATGTACTTTATAAGAATCATATTTTTTGGGAAGTAAGGAATACAATCTCTTATTATATAATGTAATATCCTTATTAAGTATGTTCCTACTATAAAAAATACATTGACATGTTTCCAGAGTAATTTATTAGAAACCCACAAGTGAATGAGTTTAAAATTTCAATTAGTATAATCCATGATGGAAGATAAATATAAAAGATCCCATATAATATATCCAATTTTTCATTAATTGTGATTAAAAAAACTAGATTAGTTATTTGATAAGGGTTTTATACTCTATAATATTTGGCCATCATGATACATAGTTATCCTCATTCAAAATAAATTTGGATCCGTGAGTCTTTGAATATTTACTATGGAAATCAATGTTATTATGATAAAGATCAATTACTATATGTCTCTAATTGAAGAATTATTTTTAAAATTCAAAGAAAATATTCTTTTTGAACAATGAAATTCATTATAGTATGATATATTGAGGGTAAAAAAGGATGAAATTATAATTAAAACATTATATTAGAGGTATGTATTTGAAAATTTTATAGTAATTCCATTTCGATTCTTTAATTTACCTTCTATTTTATGTACAAAATGAATAGTGAATTCAAGGAATATCATTATAATTTTGTTTTGGTATTCAGTGATGATATCATGATGTAATCTAAAATCATTAAGGATCATGAGAAAAAATTGCGGATCATTCGTAATACACATATATGTAAAGAGTTATATGTTAAATATAGTATCTCTGATTTATGGAACCATGATGTTTCATTTCATTGATATTTTTTCTCCATGGATATAATATCAGTGGATTATATGAAGATAATGAAATTTATTGAATGGACTACACTAATGAAAATAACTGAGGTATATACAACCATTATATTATAGGGTTACTATCATGAATTCATCCTGAATGTTTCATAATTGGATAACCCATTAATATGGATTACATATAAATGGGTTATGTTCACATAGAAAATGGAATGTGAATAATTTTATGAATAATTGAAGACTATATTAGTCTATTCTACAATTTTGTAATTCCACTAGGAAATTATGGGATTGTGATGTATAATAATAAATCAAATAAGGGACATGGTTGTGTCATATGTAAAGTGAAAATGTTTTTTCATAAGAATATTGAAAATTGAATAATTCTAAATAAAAAAATTCAACCTTTGTCAATCAGATTTCAATTCAAATATTTACTTTGGAGATATAGAGACATTACATTTAGGGATCAAGATATGATTTATACATATACCAAAAGAGATTAAAATATAAATTTTCACTAAATGTTTTCAAAATGACCAAAAATAGATAGGATTAACTACTCAAATATTATTATTTCTCAATAAATACCACTAAAAATATGAAAGGAAGGTATAAGATTCTCTGATTAGGAAGGAAGATGTCGTTAAGACCAAAATTAAAATTGATTGGGATCTAATATATTTGGATAATGTGAATATGGATATAGGGATTGTTAAAGAAGGGTATACAACACAAATCATTAATGATATGGTGAATCCATATTTATTAGAAAAGACAATAATTTCGTAATCTGATGATGACATTTTTTAAAGATAATTACATTATTGAATGATGGTAAGTTATTAAACATCATTTGTGAGTATTGAGTTCTAAAATTTGTCAATAGAAAATGTTTTCCATCAATAATTGAGCTATATAAGGAATTTTTTCATGATTCTCAAAGTTGAAGTTTCTCTATACTACTAGACAACACCATCATGTATAGTGAATTTAACGAAAATTTTTATGGGATTTCATGAAGTGGTAAATTTCATATTATGAGTCAAGATGTTTTTTTTGTCCAGAAGTGAACGATAGAAACATCATAAAAGTGTAATAATGAATCTTATTTTTATTCATAAATGAAAATTTTATGACATTACTATGTTCTACGCCTATAGATTACAAAAATATCCTATAATTTTTTATTAGATATGGATTATTTTCTACCTATTTTCTATATATGAAAATTTCATGTCTATAAGAGTAGCATTAACTTTAGGTAGCATGGAAGGATCAATATTAATGTTTTCTTAGGACTTCCTTGTTCACCACATTCAATTTTTTGTTATCGAGTACCATAATTTACAGCATAATTAATGAGTATTATTCAAAAGGCTCTTTATATAGATTATTATCATTACACACCACCATAATACTTATGGTCAATAAAAATAGACTATTAAAAAATTGGAAAACATTTTTAAATTATTCCATTTCAAAAACTAATGTATGCTGGATTAGTATTTACCTTTGGTATATTTTCCAATAATAATATAGTACATTCGAGTTTTCAAAAAGAAATGTATGAATAATTATTTAGTAATAGATGTCATTATCAGAAAAATTGGGACAATGATTTTGAAATTAAAATTATGGGCGGATAAATTGATGAAGATAAAACTATTATGGTAAATAACATTTATGATCATATTTACGTATCTTAAAGAATTTTAAAGATTTATGTTGAAAATAAAAGTAGTTATTTGTAATATCAAGTGGGATATCAATTTCCATGAATGTTTCTCCATGGGAGTGTGACATAAGCTTCAGTAGCATGGGAAAACTAATCCCCATGTAAGTCATTCCCCTATAAAATTTGAAAAATATTAGAGGCGTGGAATACTAATTGAAAATTACAATAAAATCTATAAATATGTTGATGTGTTTGAAATATTATAATTAAGTATGTTCCTTCTAACCCAACACATGGGTTAACCTCTGAAGAGATTGAATTATAACTCATTTATCTTACTATAAGGAGACAATATTGATTCTTCACTCAGAAGAGTAATTATTGAGGAATCAGATGTCTTATATGTAAAATTTATAGAGTAGAAATCATTAAATAGTGGAAGAATAATATGAAATAATGGATATTATTAATAAGAACTATCGTTGTTTTTAACAAGGATATATCCATGATATTTTGAGTATGAATATTTTGGAAGGGGAGAAGAATGTAACACCTCAAGACTTTATGTTATATTTTTTAAAATAAATTTCAATTCATTGATAGGTTGCAATACAAAATAACCCTAAGACCCAATTATAGTAATTTGAAATTATATTTTATTAAAACTATAATAAAATAATTTTAATAATATTTCATGGAAAAAACTAAATTTCTAGGATTAAAATGATGTTAAATATAAATGGTTATAATAATCCTATGAAGAATTGTTTAAATTTTCCCTTAAAAATATGATTTCATGAATAATAAAAAATATGTTTTATTTAACTATTACATATTTTACTATTACTAATTAGGTATAATGTGTTTAATGGAAAAATTATTAATGTAAAATAGCATTATTGATCCAACAGGGACATCTTTAAACCTTATCATGGTTTTTCCTTTTTATTAACTTGATAGGATTGAAAAGGATTTCGGATGATACATGTAATGGTGAAGTCACAAACTTTTTTGGGTGTATCTTCTTTAACTCGGGTATTCTAAAGACTTACATATGATTATATGCCATGAAACTAGGTTACACACCATATAATGGTATAATAGTTCAGGAAATGAGAGGATTTTTTATTATGAGTGGAACATGTAATGAAAATACCCTTCATGCCATGAATATTTTAGAAATTGGTTTTTTACTCAGATCATAAAAAAGATATGTTGATGAAACTTGTTTTTTGGAGGTTAGGAAAATTAATTATTTCAGAGAATGTATTGGAAATAAAGGTTGTGTAATAACTTGATTGTGGTTCCCTTAATCGGTAGTGTTGCTAGTATTTTCCTTTCCCTCCTCTCGAGTTTCAATTCCCTTAACCAAAGGCCATCCACTAGTGATTATGCTACTTTTCAACCCTTCCAAATCGAATTGTTCAACATTCAATCAATATTGCGAATGAGGTGGGATTATCATGTAAGAGTTTTCTCTCATTATTCATATTTCTCTCTTAATCATCTCTTGGGATTTCAATATATAATCATAGAATTGATGGATCTATGTCCTGTGGTGCATGATATCTTCTATAAGTTTTGATTCAGGGTCTTTTACTCCTTCATTCTCATTGACAGGTGTTGTTGTGTGTTTATTTGAAAAAATGAATGTGGTTACATCCCATATGGCCAAATTTGTTAGACTTGAATTTAATGGTTTATTTCAAGTGTTTAATAAAATTCAATACAAATAACTTTAATTCAATTGAATTGATAAAACCCATATCTATTGAATTGGGATATTTGGAATGGTTTTGGCATAAAAAATTGGAAAACCCCCAATTCCATTGAATTGGTGAGTGTTTATCGAAATTGATTAATTTACATTATGGATATTATTGAAATGATTTCAATTAGTTTGTTGAATTTAATTGTGGAAAAGAATTGTTAAAATTGATTGAATTGTTTTTGAATGGATTTAAAACTTGTTGAAATGGCATAAAAATGATTTGATTGAAAACCTAGGGTATTATCATATTTCATGACATCCTTAGTTAGTTGGTGAGTTATTTTGACACACTCTATGCTATTAAAACGTTCTAAAGCATTAATTTGGTGGGTCATTTCCCTGATTGGAGGGTGACGAGTCACCTCTGTCCAATGTTATGGGGAAAAGTGTTTAATCATATTGTTGAGATCACTTAAAGAGTGTGGAGTCCTATAGCATGAAATTGCATCATACCATATGGAATATGACCATGATTCTCACTTGTTATTTATATTTGAGATATAAATTAATGAAGATTTTGTAAAACTACATTACATGCTTTTAATATTTATATAATATGTTTTCTATAAATTTTCTATATAAGAGATTATTTTATAAATATTCTGTCACTTGAAATGAAAAGCATGTTCTTAAAGTTTTTCTATCATTTGAATTGTATAAAATGATTTTTCTAAATATGATCTCAAATTTCAAACATATTAATTTTAAAATTTATAGAATTCTATTGAATAATATATATTTTTATGCTATTAAGGAGTCCTTGGTGAGATCCTACAATTATTTTTAGCTCACACCTATCTTTTTCCTTTAAGTGATTATAGATTAACACCTTCCATGTTTGATCAAGGGGAAATGATAACATTGGAGGTGGATCTAGCAATTTAAATTTGTACATAGTGAGTTATATCCTTTGGAATTTTGGGTGTTGTACCTATTTTTTTAATTGGGTTGTATTACATTGAGATTTTATACCTTATTTTATTTGGGTACATTACTAATAGTGGAGCTTCCATTGTTATACACATTATCCTATTTCTTTTTCCTACACTATGTTTTTTGAAAAATTCATTCCCAGTTTCTTGTTGTATGATGGTAGTTGATAGTCACTAACTCTTGGAGATCAGAAATGCACTTTGAGATATGTCAGGGGTAGCATGATTTTTCGGTCACATGTGTACTTGGGATGGCTTGAGAAAACTTTGTATCAATCCAGGTTCTTGTGATTTTATCTTGAAGTTAGTTTGAATTTTTTAAATAATGTCAGAACATAGAAGGTAGTTGAAAATGAGTCCCTACCAAGATATCAAAAAAATGAAACTTATGTAACTAGGTGTGGTTAGGGAAGGATGTATTATGGATTAGTTATAGTCCTTTACCTGTTTTGATATGGATAAAATGGAATCCAAATATTTTTGTTCCATCTATTTGGAATAATTTCCCTTGTTTCTTAGATTGAGTATTAATATACTATCTAAAATATTGTTTCCTAATGTTGTGTAGAATCATAACTCCGAGAATATGCCCAAATAAGATCCCAGAGGATGTTATTGTTGAACCGTAGTGATAGAATCCTCATATGGACTCAAATCATATGTAGGTGACTGTGCGCAACATCCATCCTCTAAGATAGACACGACCTCCAATCCTTAATCAGGCTCTATCTATGAATCATTAGGGGGTGTTTTTTGAAATCATTCCCAAGAGTTCCATTTCTAGAATCAAACTGCTTTAAAATTGTCCACTGATCATCATCATGATGAGGAATGGTTTGGAAATATAGATCATCTATTTTAGTTCTTGGATACACATGACGTGATCCATGAGAATTCTGTCACATTTTTGCAAGTGGGACCAGGAGGGAAACAATGTGACATGATGGTGAGGACAAAGAACATGAGTTCTTAGATTGGAAATAATTCAAGTGACTTTTCAATGAACTTTTCTATCTAGATTCAATAGTGTTGGCCAAGGCTGTGGATTTTTTCAAAGCTGTTCCTGTTGACAGAACCGTGACATAATATTCAAAACGCATTGTGGATTTGGTGGAGTGTTCACCTGAGATTATTCAAAGTGAGAGGATAACGAATTGAAATTTTTCAATGGGACTTTTAATAGATATTTTTTCTTGGGTTTTCTGGATAAACCAAACCACTTATACCGGTGTTCCATATTGGGTGATGATTCTTGAGATGGATTTGGTTAGAAAGGTAGGGTTATCAGGAGTATCATTCACTCACCGTGGGAGTGTGAGTTCTATCAAGGGAAAAAAGAAGTGTGATGATTCATGCAGAAGTTGTAAATGGTAGGTTCATTTTCTACCTACTACAGTTCTAGGAGGATGTCCTGTAATTATATACTAGTGTCACATGAAAAGAAATTCAAAGATGGTTTGTGCTGAGGCGCCGAATAATTTCATCTATTACGATCATTCATGACACATACAGAGATTCTACAAATAATATTTATACTAAATGTAGTGAAACAAGATAATAATCTCCTCATAAAAAGGAAGGGAAATAATATGATTAGTATATAAAAGGGTTATAACCACAAGCAACTAGAATAAGGATTCTTCGCACAATAGAATAGTCTTTAGAGGAAGAAGACATGGGTCTAAAATCTGTGAGATGTTCCATTAATATAGATTCTTCATTAGTGAATGCTCTATTTTATACTGGTTCGTCTCACTCAATTATTTAGACCCGTATTGTTAATATTCTAAATTTACCTATAGAGCTTTTATGTTGTGTAATGGATATTACTATACCCCTAGGTAATAATAGAGAGAAGGGTATCGATAGTTCTGTAAGTATTTTATCTCTATTAAAAGTCTAGCTATCATGGGTTATTATTGTTCTTGAAAATAAATCTCTTGACGTCAGATTTGGGATAGATTGGTTAACTACCAATAAATCCTACATTGATTGTTATCTTCTAAGGTCCTACCTTACAACACCAAGTGGTGTGCCTTTTGTATTTCAAGGAGAATGGGACCCTAGGTCGAGTGGAGAAAGTCCCACTTATCCAGAGTTTGGTAAAATGATATATATGTATCTTTTGATCTAGTGCAGTATGTGTGGGGATCTCCCTCCAATCATCATCGAGTTTCTTGATTTTTTTCTTCTAATTTCTATGGTTTTACATATGTAAGGGATGTTTACTTTTACATTGACATAATTCCCAGTACTAAACTAGTTTCAATTCCCTTATGATGATTGGAAATAGATGAACTACAAGAGATGAAGTCCAAGTTGGATGATCTTCTTAAAAATGGATTTATATGCCGGAGTGTTTCTCGTTGGGTTTCCCCGATTCTCTTGACTAGGAAGGTTGAGGGTTCTGTTTGATTATTTGTTGACTAATAAATGAATAATCAAGTTCTGGTGAAGAACAAGTATATATTTCCATGGATTGATGATCTATTTGAAAAAATGAATGTTGAGAAATGGGTTTCAAATATTGACCTTTGATTTGGATTCCATTAATTGAGGATAATGGAATCTGACATTCAAAAAACGACCTATTGGAGCAAGCACACCAATTATGAGTACCTTGTAATGCCCTTTGTTTTGAAAAATTCTCTTGCAGTATTCATTGCATTAATAAATAGAATTTTCCACAAGATTCTGTATACTGTTGTGTTAGTCTGTGTGGATGAAATCATTGTATACACTATGTCTGAAGAGGTTTATGTAAATCATCTTAGAATAGTTTTTATTCTACTAATAAATCACCGATATTATGAAAATATTTCGTAATGTTTTTTCTGGAATTAGGATGTGTAATTCGTGGGATGTGTGATGTCGGAATAGGGTATAATAGTTGATACGGAGAAGGTGAATGTTGCAATGATATGAAAAAAACCACCAAATGTCATTGATATTCAGAGCTTCTTGGGATTATCCGGATATTATTTCAAGTCTGTGAAGAACTTCTTGTAACATCCTTGCTTGATGAAAACTCTATCATTGAAGGGGGTGACGTTTTCTTTGAAAGATGACTGCCAGAGATGTTTTTTTGGGTTCAAATATATTTTGACTACGACACTAGTGTTGACTCTTCAAGAGGTATGTTAGGGCTATGTGGTATTTTGGGATACATCTTGTTTAATCTATGGATTTGTTCTTATATAGGCCGTTCATGTAGTTGCTTATGTACCTCGTTAGCTTAGGTCACACAAGAAGTATTACCCTGGCCATACCTTGAACATGTTATTGTGATGCATGAACTAATGATATTGAAGAATATACATTATGGATAAAGGTTTACCATGTTCTCAGACAAATAAACCCTGAGTTATAGCTTCTTTCCAAAATATTAGAATCTTCACTAAAGTCATAGGGTGGTGTACCTACAGTCTTTTTATATTGAAATCTATTATACTGCAAGGAAAGGGAATGTTGTTTTAGATTTTTTATGTATGAAACATCCAACCGATGCTAAGAAGGATTCATTGGTATAGTGTAATTTTATGGCTCTCTTTTCAATGTATCATATTGGAGTTCATGAGAATGGGGATGATGATTTTTTCGCCAACATTTAGTTGACACCCACACTTCACAAGATGATTCTTTAGGACCACGATCTTGATGATGAATTCCATAGAATTAGATATTCTCATTATCGAGGGGAGACAGTGGTACCATGGTATTTATCCAAAAAATGTGTACTATGCTATCAAGATCCCTTCATTGTTCCATTAGCGGCAAGGAATTTTTTTTTGTTGGATGGTAATAATTTCTAGTGGGTTATGCACCAAGGTACCATATTGATGTTTTATGATATGTAGTGGAAGTATTGGAGCCCTAGTATCAGACGTGACATTGTGGAGATTGTTTCTTGTTTTATACATTCCACCAGGTTAAGGCCGGACATCAAACACAATTGGGTTCACTTTAGCCACTTCCAGTACCTACATATAAGTGGGGTGGTATCTCAATGTATTTTTTTTGTTTCCTTGTTCCTAAAGTAAGAGGAATGTGATATGGGATGTGATCAACATGTTTAACAAGTTGACCACTTTATACCCATTTGAGATAAAGCCCATATTGAAGAGTTCATATGTATCTATGTGAATGAAATTGTTCATTTTCAAATATTTCAATATAAAATAGTCTCAGATAGGGAACATTAGTTTATTTCGAATTTATTGAGAGCCCTTTAGGGGTATTGGCATCTTTGGTTCTTTTGAGCATGACCTACCTTCCACAGTCATATGTCTAGATAGAGAGAGCTATATATATTCTTGATGATTTTCATCATGATTTTGTTCTCCACCATAATGGGTATTTGTATGATCACTTGATACTGGATTTGTTTTCTCATAACAATAGGTTCCAATCCACGATATTAGTGGAACAATTTTAGTCCTTGTATGTCCAGCAATATAAATCATCACTGTATTGGTCGGGGATTTGGGAAAGTTCCCTAGTTGGACCAGGTTTGTTGAAAAAGATGAAAGTAAGGATTCATTTAACTCATTAGAGAATGTTGATAACACGAAGCCGATATAAGTCTTTTGATGATCATTGTCATATAACTTTGTATTTCACAATTGGGTACCTGGTGTTCTTGAATGTTTCTCCCTAGTTTGGTCATCGACCAGTTGGGAGGCAAGGGAAATTTGTTCGTCATTTTTGGGGGAACCTTTGAGGTTTTTGAACAGGTGGTTAATGTTCCATATCATCTAGAACATCCACCAAAACTAATGTAGAATCATAATTTGTTCTATGTGTCATATCTTAGACAGTATCTATTTGATCCATTTCATGTTTTGAGCTATAAGAATATGAATATTGAACATGATTTATCTTTGATTGAGCGGTCAGTCAGGATTGTTGATACTAAGACCAAGGTACTTTGTGGGAGGATAATAACATTAGTCTGTATGCTATGGTAGCATTATTTTTATACTTATTATATGTGGGAATGTGAATCACTTATATGAGAGAACTGGGCTCATCAATTTAGTATAGAATCTTCTTTTTTGGATTTTAAAGGATAAAAGTTTTTATGGTGGGGAGTTTGTAACAACCTACTTTTGATCTGATTGAAACGTCTTTAACCTTGTCATGGTTTCTCTATTTAATTAACTAGATAGGATTAAAATGGAATTGTAAGGATAGTTAATATGGTGAAGTCACTATATTTTAATATTTTTTCTACATTATACACTATTTATGGTAGACTTCCATAGGATTACACACCATTTAACTAGGTTATACACCGCATAATGGTATCAGTGGATAAGCCATGAAAGTCTTAAATATGTGAAATATACAAATAATGAGTTGCCCTTTCACGTCATGAGAGTATTAGAAATCAATTTTTAACACATATCATCAAATTTCAATTTTAGTTGATGCATTTTTCAGTAGTAAGGAATATTATGTATTTCATGATGTGTATTGGGATTAATAGTCATGTAATACCCCAATTGTAATTTTCTAAAAAGATAGTGAGACTAGCCTTTTACATTTTTATACTCTCTAGTTTCAATTACCACAACCTATGAACTTCTCCATGTGACCATTAATATTTGAAAACGTCCATCATCCATTCGTTCAGCATTCAAACATCACTGCACTTGCGGTGGGATTCTCGGTTAAGAGTTATATCTCATTCTTCATATTTCACTATTTCTCCTCTTTTGGGATTTTAATAGATCATCCTAGAATTGATGGATATATGACTCGTTGTTCTATATATTTCTTCTAGGTTGTTCATCAAGGCCTTCTACACCTTCATTATCATTGAATGGTGTTTTTGTGCCTGTCCTTTTCAGGAAAAAAGTGTGTGGTTCCATCCTGTATGGTAAAAAATGTTAACCTTGTTTTTTTTTGGTTTATTTCAATTGCCGAATTAAATTAAAATGATTAAAATTTATCTCAATTGATTTCATAAAAACCAATTCTAGTAAATATAATGAATTGAAATGGGTTTTGAATGGAAAATTTGGGAAAACCCCCCAATTCCAATGAATTTGGGTGTGTTTATAAAAATTGGAAAATTTAAATTATAGTTTTGTGGGAAATGATATCAATTATATTATTGAATTTAATTATAGAAATGATTTATTAAAATTTATATAATTGTTTTTGAATAGATTTCTGTCTTGGGGAAATGACTTAATTTTTCTTATTGAAACCCATTAATATTACATTGGAAAGTGGATGGTTTTTTATTAAAACATATTTTGGTTTTAAATGGAAAGTTGGACGTTTGAAATGGTAGAATGGAATTTAATTGTATTTTATAGATTCTTAAAATAAATTTCCTATCATTTATTATTTAAGAAAACATTCAAGAATTATATAGTTGGTTATTTATTTATAAACACTCTAGGATATTACAATATTCTAAAATATAAATGTTGCGAGTCACATTCCCATTGGGATGGTGATGAGCCATCTCGGGCGAGTGTTAATGGGAAGTGTGCATACACATGTTGTTGATACCACATAAATATTGTGTATTCCTATAGTGATAAATACTATTGTACCATTTTATAGATGACCAAGTTGATAAGTTTTTATTTATATTTGAGATATAAATATATGCCAATGTGGTAAAATGGATTTACAAGCCTTCTAGTATTATATTTTTTTGTATAAAATGTTTTCATTAAGCCATTATTTTTAAAATATTCCATCAATAATAATAAAAACCCTGTGATTAATGTATTTTTATCAATTTTGTTTCATGATTTGTTAAATATCATATAAATTAGAAAAACTATTTATTTTAACATTTAAATCATCATTTTGGATCGTCAATATATAAAAACTATTATGGAATCCTTAGTAAGTCCCTACTGAGATTTGTATCTCACACCATAAATTTACCATTATGAGTTTTTAGATTATTTACATTCATTTTTGGAAAATGGGAATAGATCACTTGGAGGTGGATCCAGTTGTTGAACTCTGGATATGGTGATTTATGTACCTAGGGACTTCGGGTGTTCATCCTCTTTTTGGATACTTGTGTTTTAATACTATTTTATTTTATGTCCTATTATATTATGATACATTGCACCTAGTAGAGATTACATTGTTATTCTTACACCAATGTTTCATTTTCTTCGCTAATGTATTGTATTAAATTCCCTCCCAGTTGCATATTGTATGATGCTAGGTGCTAGTCGCCAACACCTAGGAATCGAGAATCCCATTTAGACAATGCCAGGCCCATCTTGGTTATCGGGTTACATGGGTACCCTGACTAGTTTGTGATAGTTAAATATTAATTCTACATAAATAAATACAATATCATTTTTAGGAAAAAGTATATATTTTTAAAAATACCATTTAACTTTAAGGAAATTATTTTTTTGAAAACATTAATTTAAACACATTTTATATATTTAAGATAATTTTTAATTATGACTAGTAAATATTAAATTTATATAATATATATCTAAATATAAGAATTTAAATATATATAATTATGTTTACTATCAATTTATTTAATATAATATCATCTTATGTCTGAACATGTGTTTCTTTAAAAATCATTTTTGACACGAACTGTGGGTTTATTTTGATTTAAAAAATTATAATTAATTGAGTTGAATTTCATTAAAATAATTATATTTATGATTTCATAATAAAAAATATTAGTTCATATAAACATCTAAATTTCTTCAATATTTATTATAAAATTTATTATAAATCAAATATGTTAGATAAGGTTAAAATGAGGTTTTTCATGCCACAAGAATCTGTATAAAAATAACATTTCCACCAATTTATAATTTTTTATTGAAAAAAATGATTTCTTTACAATAATTGGGTAAAAATTATATAATAATGATAAATTTATTTTTTCCCAATGTATTAATTACGTATGTTAGAATCTAGTTATTATAGTGAAGACTAAAATCGTAAAAGTATGTAAACATAGAGGATAAAGGAAGGATAGGTTTAAAACTCCTGTATTTTTGTGTCTTAGAGGTGTATTTTAACATAAGATCCTTAAAATCCCTTATTTATCAATTTCATATTCATTTGGGATGATAGTGTATTCCCATTATTTAATAGTTTGTGGTATGCATGAAAATGCCACTCCTTATACTTTATAAAAGGTAACACCCTCCACTAAATTACTTTCACCTATCAAAGAATTTTTATCTATTAACCACATAAAAAATATCATAAATTTTTTTATACACAATATATATTTCATGTTATTCCCAAACTACCAACCCTATGGCCATTAATAAGATATCTAATGGATTTATGACTAAGATGACGTAATCATCTTAATGAAGCACTTTCTTTTTCTTTTTTCTTTCTTACACAATCAATTGTTTATAATAGAAATAATATTATATCATCATTATATAAAATACTTATATATGTAATTATGTTTATAGAATAATATTTATCCATATACACTTCCATAAAATTGGAAAAAAAGTAATGAATTGTGTGTACAATGTACTTTTACCTCGCAAACTGATGTAACTCTTTTCCCATAAACATTTCAAATGATTAGATTTAATGATCTATTTAATGAATATATATAATATAAATTATAAAATTATAATTAATTAATTAATAAACCACATGTACTTTATTAAATTTTATTCCCCTTCAAATATGTAAGCATCACTCATCCGCATAGAGAAGCACTACCTCATAATGCAATGTGATTCATTTTCATGTATGCTTTACATGTAAGGTAATAATTTTAATTTTTTAAATATATGAGATATATATGAATTTAATTTTAGAGATATAAAATTATTATTTCATTAAATTCAATAACCTATCACCCATCATGGGAGTGGTATCATCACGTGTGCGTATATATGACATACCGAATCCGTGAAACGATGCAATTCATTTTCTAGGTATAACCTTAAATAAGAAATCTAAAAATAAATTTATTGAAAAATTATGATATTTATAAAATTAATATAATTTTATAGATTATTCATATATATCATGTATACATGATATAGAACATTATAAGAAAGTACACAAGAGAAAACTATGTAATTAACAACTGATACAATGAAAACAATGTAGTATCATTAGAAAACGGGTTGGGAAATGTTATATGGGTGTAATATATTATGTTATGAATATAAATATATTTCTAGTATAAAATAATTACATTTATTAAACTATAATATATTATTATAAATTATATTCAAACGATGCAATGCGTGAGGTAAAGGAATTTGTTTCAATTTCCCTTTCATTGAGACTTACTTATTAATATGTACCTATTAACAATTCAGTTGTATTATATAATAAAAATTATATTTATTATAAATAAATAAATATTTTTTAAAGATTATTTATATTTCATTTAAATTCTACCTTTCAAGATAATATCATATAAAAGTTACCAATGTGATAAAAAGTATTTTTTAATCTCACTTTATATTTTCATTATTAACTTTATATTGAAAAATTTACTTTATTGTGATTATTTTTTAGTATAAATTTTATTTCTCTTACATATATATATTATTTTGTGAGGGATATGATCTTTTTATAATCAATATAAAATTATCACATAATGTTGTTACTTTTAATAAAAAATGTGGTGTCTTAGTTATGGACCAAGGAAAAAATTATTAATAAAGAAAAAAGGGGGGATTACAATATTCTGATGTAAAGGATTTTTTTACAATCCCATTCATAAAGAGGTTGGAGATAAATAGTTAGATCCTCCTTCCAAATAATTTCTTGACTGATACCCATGTTAGCAAGAATGTCAACATCCCTGTTCACTTCACGAGAGGTTTGTGTGGCGATATAGTTGATCTCCTGGAGTGAAACCAAACATCTCATTCAGAGAATAGTGATAGGCCAGGCTAGATGAACTTCTCTATTCCAAATAGATTGAAAAATGGTGGATGAGTCACTCTCAATCCAAATTTTTTTCCATCCCTCTTGCTTAATGAAATCCACAGCGGGAATCACTCCCATCATTTCTTCCTGCAAGGATGAGGCTATACCACAGCTGCCAAAAAAGCATCCATGTAATTAGGCATTAGAATCTCTGAATATAGCTCCATAACCAGTAGGTCATGGATATCCTTTGTAAGCTCTATCAATGTTCACATTAATCCATCCCAGAAGCGGGTTTTTCCAGAAAACATCAAAAGTGACCTTTGTTTGACTTTTAGATATATAGGGTATTCTTTTAATATTATGTGAAGAGTGGGACTAGAACTATCTTTTACATGGATGCATCATCATTTCTCATGAAAAAAATTAGTTTTCCAAATCATATAATATTTTAACCATACATTTATACTATCTAGTGAAAATGATTTATAGTATGTGTATCATGAGTCCTAGTATTATGAAGTATAATAATTTGAAATTTCTTAAATGTTTATTTTTTATTATTATTATAATCCATTATATTTTCATTTCGATATTACATTTTTATGAAATTTATTCTTTTTTTAATAATTAAATTTCATGTTTTTAAATTATTTTCCATTCCAAATTTATTAGGCTTTATCAATTTTTGACAGTCAGGTAATTAATTTAATGGAATTTTTGTAAATTTCTTCAATTTAATGTTGACGATTGTTAGTTATTCAATATATCTTTTGATGTATGTATCCATTAATGATATTTTGAACTCACCTTTATTTTGTTTCATTTATCTATGATATGAAGAAATATTTTTAAATGAGTTTGATTATGGAAATTATTTTTCACTAAAATGTATTTTACTTTATATCCCTACGTAAAATGGGTATCAGGTGTGTGTCTTTTTCATTAAGAATACTAAAGTATTCTATATTATAGGATGTGACTTATTTGATATTATTTTAGTGTAATAAAGTATGAACCAAATTTGGGTTGTTGTAGTTAGTTTAATTTTATAAATAAATTAATAATATATTATTTTAATAAACTATAATTATAATCAATTTTGAAACTATTAATTTAATATGAATAAAAAGACCTAAGAAAAAGTTTGAATTTGAATATAATCTTTTAACACAATAATAATAAGTCATATTCACTAGTAAAATTCAAGGAAAATTCAACATACTGAAATTATAAATCTTTTAATATTTTCAAAAAAATTTATTATTTTATTTATTTATTATGTATTATTTTTACAATGTGTATGATTGTAATTTAATTATATTACACATAAAATGATAAAAAAACCAATATGAATATAATTTAATTAAGATAATAAATACTATTATAATTTTTTTTGTAACATGTTTTGTCCCTTTCTAAAGACATAATGGATATTTATAATTAATAATGTGAAATTATATAAATTCAATTTATTTTAAATATATATTATCAAATTTAATTAACAATTTTCTATTAAACAACAGAATTTCAAACCTAATGTGATAATAGATGAATTTCATTCATCTGATAAGAATACGGATGAAACTTTATGGTTTTATCTCTTTGTTTTAACCAGTATTAACCTAATTTAACCTTTACTGAAGTAATAAATTTTACCACATTTTCTATTCATATATTTCATTAATAAGAAGGGATTTATTACTAACTTTGGACAATGTAATTAAAAATATTGAATCCATTTTATCAAATTCAGTACCAATAAGTGGATGAAATTAACCTTAAAAATGAGTGTAAAATGAGACAGAAATAAATTCTTATAAAAATATATTATTTGAACCATAAAACATGATATATTCATATCCCATACTGATAAAAATATTACATTAATTTAAAACTATATTATTAAGTGTATAAATATATATATAATTTAAAAAATCCAACCACTGTAATAAATTTAATTTATCTCGTAAAAATAAACACAGTGTTCACATAGAAAACATTTTCTAAGAAAATTAGATTTTATTTAAAAAATTTATTACACCATTTAAAATATAAACATTATTAAAATATTAAAAACTAAACTTTAAATTTCAAAGAAAATTATGTTACTCATTGCATAGATATAAAAAAAGGACTGATGTACAAGCATCTTTCAATTGAATCTGTATTTTAAACTAATTACTAAAATATCAAACTTTTTGAAAATTTGTCAAACATTCATCATAATATAATTAAATGATTTTAATTCTATAAAATATATGTTTTCAAAAATATTATTTATAAATTTTCCATAAACTAATCATACTATTTTTTCCTAAAGGCAAACAAAACATATTTTTCATGAGGAAAATGTAGGTGTAGAGAATAAAATGAGATTAATAAAAATTTAGGTATTTTTTACTGTGAATTTATCAATAAAGTTAAAATGAGTATGAAATAAATAAATATTTTGCAGTTTGTTTAATATTAAACCATGAAATTTATAACATTGGTGTTCACTATCAAAAATAATAATATTTTAATAATATATAATCAATTTTTTAGAAGTTGGAACATGTAATGAAATATATCAATGAAATTGATATTATTTAAAGAGAAATATTTTCCAAAATATCCAGGGGTTACAATCATGTTTTCGAAAAGAAATATACTGATCAAATTAGTTACTTTTTCATACTGATTGAATATATGGATTTCTTTGTGGAAGAATTTCATATTATTATTCTTGATATGGAGGTAGATTTTACCATTTACTTGGTGTCTGAGGTGATTACACTTTCAAAACCCCTTATCAAAATGACCATATAAAACATTGGAATGTCAAATATTTTTTGCAAGAGTCACTTAAAAATGTTTTCCTTAATATGATCACATCACTATGTGGTGTTCATGAACTATTTTTCAAAAATATTCATTATCGATTGAGTCTTTTGATTCATTAATTGAATTCAATAACATTATAGTAAAAACAAAATTTATATTTAAAATATCAAATATTTGTTTGAATATATCTATAAAGTGAAATATTTTATTTAATATTGATCTAAGGTTAGGGTACAATCATTTTAAGGATAAGGTGGTAGTTATTAAAAAAATAATTTTTAACAATATAAGGGTATCATAAGTTTTAAATTATATCTATTTGGTTTTCTATGGAACCGGTAGTATTCTTTAAGATTATGAATAGAGTATTCCATGTCTATTTTAATATTATTGTTATTTTGTTCAATAAAAATATTTTGGTATAATATAACATTAATGATGATCACAAATGATACATATGGAATTTGTTTCATATCATAAAGTATACGAAACTATATGAGGACTTTAATAATTGTAAACTTTGTTAAAAATAAATCACATTACATAGGAATATTGTTTTTATTATTGAAAATTTTTTAAACCAAGAAACATATGTTTTTATAGAATGGAAAGTAAATATAACTTTCCCAAATAATCTGAAATATTTTTGAATTATAGGGTTACTGTAGATGGTTTGTTTAAAATTATTCACATTTTTCTATCGTACTAGATATTTTTACATAAAAGGGAGTAAAATTGATCTGGGAAAAATTGTGTTATGATTTTTTTGACAAATGAAAATGTAGACTGGTAAATTTCTGTATTTTGTCTGAATCCACTATAAATTGTTAATTTCTCATTTAAAAAATTATTCAATGATGGTAGTTTATTTGGTTATGTTTCAGAATGATCAAGTAATTTATTATTATTTACACAAACTGAAACCTCCTGAGATAAAATATCATAAACATGATTTAGAATTATATGATGCAATATTTTCTTCAAAAAATTATTGGATTCATCATTTATGATAGGTAGAGTGTGAACTATATTTTTTATCACAACCTTTTGATTTATATATTAACATAGAAGTAATTAGTCATGACATAGTGAAGATGGATTGAATATATTAATGATTATGACTACATGATTCATTACCTTCATAGAAAAAAGAAATAATCAAATTATTTGTTCAATAAATATAATGCCACGATAACCACATTATGTTTGGAACATAACCCATTAGCAGATTATTTTATTACTTTTATTATAGAAAATATTTACATAAAAACATTCCCAATTCATTATTAATACAATCAACTCAATTTTAAATAGTTAATAAATATCATAAATATGTTCCTTTTTCATAAAAAATAGATAATCTTATAGGATACTACGGTTTATAGAGATTAATAATGATGAAAAATATGTTTTCATATTTAAAATGAGATTTTGAGTTATTTGTGATTCCCAGATGAAGAGAAATTTATTGAGTGAAGCGCAGTATTTCACATTTACCATTCATCCTAGAAGAAATATGATATACATAGAACATTTTAAGTATTGATTAAGGATTGGAAATAAAATTTATATTGAAAAAATTTCAATGAATTTATTTAATTTCATAAATATTATTTGGAATGAAAATTACTAAATGGGATTATTCAATATTTTCTAGTACCTGAGAGGAAATGTGAAAATATATCCATTAATTTCATGAATGGATTGAGAAATACATCTCGTGGTAATAATGTAATTTTTTTATTGTTGGTCGATCAAGAAAGTTATCAAACTGCCTTTACATTCAAGACACTCTTATTTTAGATAATCATGATTGACTGTATGTCAAGAAGATACTCAGGTCATATAGATTACTACTATCCATTACATCTGACAATGATCAAATGATCTCTTGGAATTGACATTAGAAATTTTGGGGTACTCAATAAAATTTAAATAAATATTTAAATCTATAATCTGATGGAATGTTTGAGTGAATGATTAAGAACATTGAAGAAATGATTCACTCTTATTGAATGGATTTATAAGGTATTTGGGATAATCATAATTAATTAGTTATTTATTATTACAGTAGTTTTTTATTCATGTATACATATATAACCATTAGAAGAAATATTTGAAATGTGTATTTAGACTCCAATTTCATAATATGTAGTTGGAGAATGTATGTTGCTGTTATAAACAGTGTGGGATGAAACTATTGTGAAGGTAATGATGATTTTATAATATATAATGACATATTTGAGAAGGAATAACATTTATGTTGATAATAGAAGGAATTATCTCTTTTTAAAGTATCTAATCATGTTTTTTAAAGTGTCTCCATGAAAAACTGTTATGAATTTTGTTAAAAAGGGGAAACTTTGTTTAGGGTTCATTATCTCATTTTAAATCCAAGACATAGATGGATCGCATTCCTAACGAGTGTTATTACCTCAATTTCATTCTCAAGTACATATTTTAGTTCATTTTTCACCCTTAAGATAATATATTTTGGAAGTATCTCATGTTTGGAACCGTATATTTTTATTGATAGAACATAACTTTTCTTATCAATAGTAACTATAGAAAATATTTGACTCTTCAATAAGGGTAAAATGAATAATTATGGATAAAAATGTGATAAGTACAAAAATTAACCAAATAAAATTCTAACATTCTATTTTATAATATTTTTATTATCCTCATACAATATTCATATTTATTTCAATTTTTACCATCTTTCATTAAAAATGACATATATATTTTTTCTAAAAATATTATTGTAAAAAATATTACTCAATAGTTTTTGATATCTATAATATTATTTAGAAGGTATAGAGAATAAAAATGCTAAATTATAAATTGGTATATAAAAAAATATTTCTCTTTATCATGATAATTATTTAAATAAAAGTAGTGATGAAATTATTTTCATAAATGAATAAAAAAAACTGACATAATATTTATTCAACAAAAAGAAAAATAAAACATAAGATTATTAAAATATTTAATGTGATACAATTTGGATGCATTAATTTATTCCATAAATTTTATTTGTATATATAACATATTTTAGATTGGTGAATTTATTATATTCATTTCTCTTTAATGTTATGTGGATTTCAATGTCAAATTTATTGACTACTTCTAAGAGGAAAATATTAATATTTGATGATAAATGATATTTTATTTAAGGATTTAAATATAAAATAAATTATCATAATAAAGATGAATATTATATGTTTTTTAATATCAATCATGTTTTAATGATTTTCCCCTTGTTCTCCAATGGAAACATTGATAAATCATATATTGTAAAATCAACTATATAATTGTAATTGTCAAAAGGGTAAACTTGGGGATAAAAAATATATAAGGGTAAGAACATTATATTAATATGTCTAATTTTATTGTATGAGTTTATTTTAACCCAAATTTAACATAAATTATAATTTTATATTTTGGATCGATTTAATCATGAGGCATAATTTATATTAATATAACACATTAAGTAATTTCAAGAATACTCATTCCCACAATTATAAAATAGCACATCCTCTCCTCCTTTCATTAAAATTCAAAAATAATTATTGATAATCCTATACCAAACAAAATAATATATTTATATACTCCCAAATATCCATATTTCATTGGTATTATAATAAAATCCTTAGAATTATTTAGGAATAATCATGTTTAGATTGTAAGAAGAAGAGATGTATTTCTTAAACAAGGGTATTTAAATCATTTCATCTTATACCTACTCAAAATATGTTCAAGAAATAATGAATTAATAACTAGAATATCATAAATATAAGGGCATTTTATTATTTTAATGTAATAATATATGTCTATTTTTTAGCTGATAGAATGGGTATTGAAAACATCATTAGTTCGTACATGTGGACTTTAACCATCTTAAAGTGATATGCTCTATTTCCATCACTGCCTCTCATAGTTGGGTAAATTGATGGATTAAATATATATATATATATATATTATTCCTGAAATAATTATAACTCTAGAAATATAATATATCATATATTGTATAATATTTCAATCTATAGAAAAAATGATAATGTAATTTGTTCACACGTGTGGACTACAATCTTCACAATGTGATGTGATTTCTTATCACCAATTTATATAGATGATATAAATAATTTCATTTAAATATATAATGTGTTATTTCTTTATATAATTATTATTATATAAATATATTAAAATAATTTATTTATTTCCATAATTATCATTGAAAAATGGAAACGTTACTTGGGTGTATGTATGTCAAACTATCATATTCATAGTAATATATAAAGATTTTCATAACTATATTCCTAGGATTGTTTGGAAAAAATTATTAATTCATAAAAATGATAATTGTTTCATGATTATTATTCAATAAATAAAAAAATAATTATCTAAATGGTTTCTATCAAAGGTCTCATCTTTTTTTAAATAACTACCTCAATGGTAGTATTCGATGTATTAAAGTCATTTTGAACATACAATTTGAATATTTTAAAAACCTATAACATGGAAATAAATTAATTTATAATCTATTAAACAATATTCGTAAAAAAAAATAATAATTTTACCATTTAATAGGTTATTAAAAAATTATGTGGATAGATTTTTTTTAATATAACACATGTGCATACTGGGTTTGATAAGGGGGAATGTTGTCCATAAACTAAAACCTTGTTTAAAATGTGCTAAATATTAGATTTTAAAAATATATTTTATCTATATATATTATAAAACGTATATTATTCTCATACTTATATTGACAAAAAAGAGATATAATGGTCATTTTTTGTAATTTTGGACATTCATTTCATGTATTTTTAAATGGATTCAATTAATATATCTTATATAGAACGTTTATTATTTAATTATAGAAGGAAAAAAATTAATATTTTATTTGAAATTATATTACATAAATGGTATTTTACACCTTTATAACCATTATTTTCTATTTTTATTCTTTTAAAATACATCTTGTTAAATTAAATAAAATGGTATATTTCCCTTTTATTATGAGTATTATGGTATTGAAAATTAGTTATTAAAAAGAAAATAGTATTGTGATAACCAATTTTTCCCCACATATTATTAAAATAATTTGTTGAATGTTTTATATGAATAATTTAATGAATAATTTTTTATTCATAATATGGTACTTCAAGATTATATATGAGGAGCTAGTGGGATTGATATATCTATTATCTAAATTGGGCCACATTATAGCTGTCTAATATATTGTGTAATGTTCCATATTTTTAGAGGAATGAAAGAAGGGGTAAAATGAAAATAATTCTCATATAGTTTTAGATACGATATTTTAATTCCAAAATTGATTTTGGTAAGGGTTGTAGATGTCATAAACTATGGTTCCCACAAGGGTTTTTATTTTCAATCTATGATTTATTATTGTTTTCATTGAGAAAAAAGAATGTATAGTTTCATGTGGATATTATTTATTTGATCATATCAAATAATATTTTGAGAAAATTAAACATCTTATGGTGTTTAATTTTTCACTTGTCTAGTATATTTCCTTATTTTATTTCTTATTTTATATATTTTGTTCTCATCATATGTCATTAATTGATTTTCACATGTGCTAAGGATGGTAATGAACACATAATTTGACAAGATGAAATTAATGAATATTTTTCATTGAAATGAATTGTCTTCCCTTTTAAAATATTAATATTTTATAATAATATAAACAAATTAGAACTATCCAATTTTTTGTATATGAATTTATAATTTAATAGTCCAGATTTTGTATTGCTTAAGGATATGTTCTAATTTTTTCTCTCCATTGAAATCATATTTCTTCAAAATGTAAAATTTTTAACTCAAATGTGAATATTAATTCTATTATGGCCATTTTTTCAGATAAGAAAACATGTTTGTTACATTTTTTAATATTTCTATTCTACTCTTACCATATAATTTTACTAATGGGAATCTCAAATTCTTATTTTTCTTATTATAGGTTTATAGTCCCTTTTATTATCATTTTCCCTATACATCTACATAAGTCACATTTAATTACTCTTAAATTGTAATTATTTAGTCTTCCTTTCTATTTTGAGATATTTTGGATCTTATTCCTCAGTGTATAATATTAATGACCTCTAATGATGTTCTTAAATACATTATTTTCAACACCTCAGATTGATAATTCTTTTGTCATTTCTTTTAATATTTGTTGTTTTTACTATTTTTAATTACATATAATATAGTTTAACATTTAATAAAACTAATTTAATTATTATTTTGGTCACATGAATGATTATTTATCCATATATCCTATATGATAATTATTAGGAAACCTATTTTATTTTTATATATTTTGTATGCTTGAATTTAATTTATGATTCTTTTTTATTTCATGCGTGATTTCATATTTAATAAGATGTGATAGGTTTTCATAAAAATATAAACTAGTCTAGTAAATTGTGTATTTAATTATATACCGTGTCGTGATTTTCTATACACGCGATGAAATTAGTTTTTTATAATGTTGTTCATATACATGATATCTTCTATGATGAACATTATAAAATTATGTCCTAAAAGTGAGCCATGAATTAATTTGATTAAATTTAAATATTATTCACAATATATATTCAATGTCTAATTAATATAATTCTTCTTATTAAAATCTCTTTTTTTATTTAAAAAATATTATTACAGTCAACTAGGAACTCATTATGATTATTATCTATTTTTTATTACTATTAATCCTCATATTATGTAGTTATTATTACAACCAATAACTGTTTTATTTACCTAGATGAACACATATATTATTATGGATATGAAATAAAATTAATGGTCTTTGGAAAAATTTAATACAAATATAAATATTTTTTTATAATTTTTAAATACCTATTGTTTTTTTATTTTTTTATTATGTATGTTAGTTTAGTAAAGGATATAATTTTTAATTATGTTTTTTATAGGTTAATCATTGATCATAAGGAAAAAAAATTTATAGAAAAATGAACTATAATATATAAATACATGATTCTATTATCACTCAGTTATAGAAGATCAATGCTTTGTTCATCAAAGAAAAGCTGCATAAGAAGAAATAAATCAAGTGGTTATAATGGTCCCATAAAACATAAAATTTGGTATGGAATAACATATAATTACTTAGGAAAATGAAAAATTAAACATAATTCCTCACCCATGATGATATTGGTTGTATTATAATATCAGAAAACCCTAGGCAATGGTATGTAGTAATGTTCGAATGCATTGAAAAAACACATTGTGACAGCTTATTTTCTAGTAAAAATAAATTTAATGATATATATATAATTATTTTAGATTATATCAATAAAAATATTATTTAGAAACTATATTCTATACTATAGAAACACAAAAACTATAATATGTTATTGAATGATAGAGTCTTTTATATTATCACTATACTGAAGGGTATTCAAAATTCCCGAATGATATTTCTACCTTAGATAAAACAACTAGAAATATTTATGGAAAACCTCAAATATTATTATCTTTCTCTGATATTCCTAGATTATTATAATATTATATTTAAATAATTTTTCAAATAAGTAAATTTATAAAGGGTTTCATCCATTAAAAATGAAATAAAATTCATTTTGACCAGTTTTTTAGATATGATAACGATTTTAAAGGTAGAGAACATTTTTATTATAATAAAATTGGAGGTAATATTGGTATAACTCCAAAAATAATTAGATTACATGTATTCCCACCTACAATATCTCAATATAAATAATATATATATTCTAAAATCCAAATAAAAAAGATGAGAACATGGATCAAAGGAATCTAGATTTCTAGGGTAGGTAAATTAAATTATATCATTATCATTTTGATCATGTTCATTAATATTTTATTAATATATAAAAATATTTAGATGAAATTAACTATGGTTTAAAATAATAATGATGCATGACTGTGTAATTGCTTTACTTTTTCCCCTATTTTTTGATATTAGGTTATAAGATAAAATATTTTTTTGAAATTAATTATATTATATAATATTATTCAGATAAAGTACATATAGTATTGGATAATAATAAGGTACACATGACCTTATTTTCCGTTACTTTTTCTTATGAAAATAGAGATTATAATAATTTGGAAAAAAAGATATCCAAAAACTAAATGATTTTACAACTCATTATGTAGTGAATAGTGTATAAAAACCCATCCGAATATTAATGAATGAACTATAAAATAAATAAATTCCCTCTATAACCATTTAATTAACATCAATTAATTATAACCCCTATAAATAGAATCATAATTAACACTAATTAAAAATGAACTAAGAAGAGGTTCCCCTAATGGGAACCAAAAATGGCCCCAACACTCCAATAATATATGCCTAATCATTTAGAAGTTATGAACCAAACATAAAAATGGATCCTTCATATAATAATGTGTTACTAATTTTATAAATTAATTACATTAAACTATTAAATGATTGTGATGAGTATTTGGTTCTTAATAAACAATAATATGATATTAATTTCCATAAATATATATAGGTAATAGGAATAAAAACTCAATTCATATATAAAAATCATAGTTTTATTATTGATTACAAAAAATGTCTACTAAAATTAGGATAATGGTACTTCATGAATCCAATAGGGAGTGATATTCCTATATAGGACCAGAAATGATCAACCCTCTCTCATCTAACTGGTAGGGATATATTAACTATGTATATTAACCGAATTATCCTTTTAGTATCTTATAATTTAGTATCCCATTACAACATATATCATATGAACCATCAATAAAACCCAAAGAAGTGTCATCATAATTGATGACATAAATCCTCTGTCTACTAATCTAGAGAATAATCGAATGGAATGGATCATATACCAATATAATAAAATTATTAACACGTTCATTCTACTTGTAATTATTCACAAAATGTTTTCATTGAGGTATTAGGTGACAGTTTATTCCTCATATGAGTTCCTATGTTTTCATTGGTAAAAATGGTTAATATCTGAATAACCAAATAAAAAACCTCTAGTCTATGGAGTGTATCATGATAATTTAATTCATAATTTGTTTAATATAATATCATCAAAAAATGATCCAAAGTACTTGATCAATATACTTATTCTCAACTCATTATGTTGTTTTATCTATATGTAATGCAAGTGAAGATCCCTCTATGTTTATCAATATATAATTTATAAATAATTATGTTTCATTAATTGTTTCATTAGCTCCACATTTTTTATCCAAAGTGTTTCACTATATTAATCATTGATTTAATTTTATTGCTCTCTCATTATCTAAATATTAATGAATGTGGGGAGGGTAGGACGTTTCCCTTCTTCTACTGATAAAATTCCCAAGAGAGTATATCATATTTGAAGAAAAACTGAAAACTAAAAATGAAAAAAAAGGATTTTTAAATTGGTTCAATCATTTGATCATTGCTTAATGAGAGTTATAAAAAATTTAATCTAAGAGAAACAACATGGTTAAGATTTATTATAAAATATCCTTCAAATTTATTAATTTAAATATCAATTCATAAAATTAATTTTATTTATTAAAATGATATTTAATATATATAATATTTCCATTTAAGAGTTAAATATTTACATTTATCCTCCCATCGAATTTCATGAACATCTAATAATAAAAATATTATTTAATAAAAAAAATTAATTTATAAATAAATATATTTTATATTCACGACAAATCATGATTAAATATTTAATTTATTATTTAGATAAATAAGTGAAAATTAATTATAGAAAATTTCATAAATATAAGAACAAATAATTATTTATTAATTACCTTTTAAGTAATTAAACTATAGATTATATGAAATTCACATTTATATAAATGAATATATCATTATAAAACATGTATAATCAACATTACCATATTAATTTGAGTTATTGAAATTAATAATAATTATTCATATCATTAAATTCAATAATAATTTTATGATCTTCTAAATACACATATTGTGTGAACCTTAAGGCCACCTTTTTGGTTTAATTAGGTCCAAAAGCAGAATGAATAATATCATAATCTAAAAGAATATGTTGGAACCTAAATATAATTATATTTATATATAAACTACCAAAACATACATATGAATGTTTTTTCTTTATATAATAGAGTTTAAATGAGTTATTAAATCAATTAGGGTGAATAATTTTGTCCCTATTATATATAATTTGTTTAAAGTTAATTTATGTTCAAAATAAACATATTAATAAAATAATATGGACATGGATTACAGATAGTATTCTAATTAAATAACTATATTAGAGATATATTCTCTCAATATCTAAGAAGTAAGAAATCATTTCATGATTTATTCAATTACGTCCATCTCTCTAATTATAGAAAAATTATATGAAACCTCACCCTAAGAATATTTCAATATGTTTTTAATAAATAACCCAATGTATGTGAATCATGATATATAATAATAATTCTCTCATTTTTATTAACAATTAAACATGTTCCAAGACTGTAATACCAAATGAAACATAACACATATGAAATTTTTATCAGTGTATTTTTCATCATTAACATCTAACTTTGAGGTCAATATGATAAAAAAACATTAAAATTTATCAACATTTATTGTGCATAATACAAGTAATAGTAAAATATAATATGTATCTTCTCATACCAATATTATCTACACCATTTAATATGCCTTTACGTATATTTTCATGTAATCCCTAGAATCACATTACATTAAGAAACTAATACAATCTAATGATGATCAAAATGATATAAGAATATTATACCATTAATATTACATGGAAGAAAAATAATTACTGGTTATGATAATAATTAATATTATGTATACTCTTATAAATAATTATATTAGTTTTTGCATATAAACTACAATATAAATCAACATGTAGAAATTCTAATTAGAAAAAATTCCACTTGTTCTCAAATGATATTCAATGCTTTTCAAAAGTGAGGATTTTATCAATAGAACTTACATATTCTTCAATGTTTTACTCTACATAACAAGATTCCATCTCATTCATATAACTCTCATGAGGTGATTATAATGTGGTATGTGTTTTATCCCTTATTGTAACATCGGGTATTAAGATAGAACCACAACAATATTGGTATAAAAATATTATGATATTTATTATTATGTGTACCTATAATCTCCTATAAAATTATATTTATTCACAATAATTATTTATAAGTATTTGAAGTTGAAACATATATACGATTTTTTATAAAATAGATAACTATAGGAAGAATATAAATTTTATTCCTTATAATTTCTCTTTGATGTAAAACACATATCATGAATAAGATTTTTGATCATTTTAATGTATTTAGAAAATAGGATATATTTTACCTATTCCGACTAGTTCGTTATCTCCTAGGAAACACATAACATATCACCTATACACTTCAAGTACATTGGGATTATCTTTATCGCTAACCAATATGGATATTTTTTATCTTCTTGATATCTTAATTATATGATCAATTTATAAGAATCAAAAATATATTTAAATATATTGGTGTACATGATATTCCAAATAAAATAGGCCTATAGTTATTATACTCATTTGTATCCCTTTTCAAATATACAATGTGTCATTTTATTTGAGAGATTAATATCATTTTAAATAAGAAATCATATTCTCCTTTATACTTCAATATTATATCATTTCAATACATTGATAAATTTTATACATTTAAATAGTCCATGAATCCACTTTTAATTATCAGGATGTATTATACTTTTTATGATAGAGAATATTTCACCTATTACCTTAAAATAAAATATTTTATTCAACCATTCCTTGATATAAATTAGTTTAATTATCATATATTACACTTGTAATATATAATTAACATATTAAACTAGGGATACTATAAAACTCTCCTTGAACATCTTATAGAAATAGGTCTCGATTTCATTCATATTAGAAATAAATTATCCTTTGAATAAATCAAAATAAAAATCCCATGATCATGATGGATTCATTAACCAATTAATGGATCCCCATAAAAATAATTACAAATTAAAATTATCTGTGAAAAAACCCATAATGTTGTGAAATCGGTCATTCGTCCATAGGATTTTTATTATGGAATATAGTATTTAAATAAATTTTCAAATTTTCAAGATCATTGTGAGAAGATAGGGAAAGTATATTACTTTTTTATGTTATAATGAAAACCACATAAGTGGAGTCATCATTGATTATTCCACGATATTTCTAGAATCCTTTTGCAACCAATTGATATATATAGGTTGAAATAGAACTATCCAAGTTCAGATTCATCATGAATATATACTTACACCCTGTATAACATAAATATATTTTTTCTTCTTCAAAAATAGAAACATGATTTTATTACATGTAATTCAACTCATAATTCATAGCTTCTTGCTATATTGAATCATATTAGATATTAAATACTTCATTATAGTATATAGGATCATTATTTACATAAAATAATTTATTCCAATTAATTATGACAAGAAAACAATTTTTATCTATTTCTATATGCTTTTTTACTATTATCCAACTATTATGTCTATATAGAAAATTATTCAATTGGTTATTATATAATTTTCTTTTTCATAGACTATTAATCATATTGATCATCAAAATCACTAATGTATACAATTTTCCCACCAACTACCTTATAGATTATTATATTTGAAGAAATATTTCTCTTCTATCATATATGAAAAGTTTTTATAAAGTCTTTTATAGGTTATATCCTTTACTTTCTATAATATACCATATGTAGATACACATTTTCACCATAATTCTCATTTTTTACCATGAATAGATAAAAAGCGTTTCTCACGTCCAAATAGATTTATTTATAATAAATAGGATTTTATTTTATACTATAAATAATATGGGATTCTTCTAACCTATATAGTTGGTAATTGGATTAGTATGTGTGATAAAATTTATCATTCATATCCAAAAATGGATAATGTAATTAAAATGTAACTCAGAAATTATCAAACCATATCTAAAATTAAATTATTTAATATATCATTTAAACTATAATAATATATTATACAAGTCTAATATATATGAGATAACACCCAATTTTTTTTAATTACAAATGAACTATTAGTTGACATACAATACACCTCCATCTGAGTAGTGTTTCTTTATCTTTATTTCATGTTCATTCCATACATACTTTTTTTACTCTATAATTTTCATAAAGGAACCAAACATTGACATAATAATGTTGATATATCCATTTATATTTAAATAATTAATAAATAGATTAAAGTATATATATCCACCTATATCTTCTATTTTAATTGGTTCACACACATCAATGTGAATTAATTATAAAACCTTTATGGATCTCCCACCCTTTTTGTAGGATTATGTATTATAAATTTTTCATTATACATAAGTTTTCGGTATATATATATATATATGTTTTTTTATAAAAAAATGAATCGTAGTACAATTCTAGATATTATTTTTTTCAATCTATTTTTATTGACATAATAATATAGTTTAAACCATGACATGGTTCGATACAAGTTATATGAATTTTATTAGTTGTCAATTACTAAGAATTGATTTTAAAATTCTAGTGTTTTTATATTATTATTAATATATTATATACCATAACATATATTATCATTATATAATGAATATTTTTCAATTATTAATATCAAGATAATTTCATCCATGTTTAAATGGGACATAGTAGTTATGTTAATGGTTACACTGGGTCTAAAATAAGAGTTCATCAAATATAAAACCATTATAAATAGCAATGTGATATTTTATTCTCTGATATCCAGTGTAGGTCGTGTTATATTGGATTTTTAAAATGGTCCTCACCTTTACCAATACTCTAAAATATACTTGATATTAGTTGTCGGATAAAATATAGGGTCTATATAAACAATAAATACCTATTTTTTATATAGAAAATTAATTTTCAGATAAAGAATATACCTTATGGTTCCCTTCCATTCTTCACTATCGAATGGCCCTTATACCATTACCTATTATTTTAATAATATAATGATATATACATTAAATCATTATACTCTATTTAGATCTTTCTCAACATTAAATGGAATGGAAAAGGTACCTCTACTTGAATATGCCTTAGAAATATTTCCCTTTCCTTTCCTATAATTCACCATATAGAATGGGGGTTTTCCATTATTTGTGTCATTGAAAACAAAATATATCAATTTAAACTGCTCTATGAGTGATTTCTCAATGTTTTAGAAATATTAATTTATATAAAAATTAATAAATATGAACAAATTTATGAGAGGATATGATTTGTGCACATTTTATCATGCTTCATGGACCTCAAATTTAAAAACACTAAATATAAAAAATGTGTATTACTAAATATTTTCTTAATGGAACTCATTATCATATATTACATGTGAATAGTACTATGAATATATAATACCTCTCATACCCATAATTATCCTAATAGATACCAGGGATATAACGTAACATGTTTTAAGAAAAATTGTATTGTTGAAGAATAAATAGAACATTGTTCATTGATTATAACATGATGCATTGTACATCCAATGTATCAAACCCATGTATCAGGAAGAAATTTCCACCAATTAAATTCCTCTTTAGAGGTCTTCGAATTAATAATGGGCACTTGTACATAAGTCTTCATATATTAGAAACATTAAATTTAATTGATCATATATAAATATTATATTTTTTTCAGTGGTTTGTTTATTCTTATTCAATAATATGGAATGCGGGGAAAGTGATGTGGTCTTTTTCCTTTTTAATTACTATAATAAACAAAATAATATCTTATCACAATGTATTTATATATAATTATGAATTAATTAATTAATTTATACTTATTTTATCAGTTAATACTATCCATCATAATTTTATTTAGAATATTCTATCACATAGATATTCTCGTAATATGGAAATATATTTAACATCTAATAGGTAATATTTTGGTCAGGAAAATCAATCAATGTTATTTTTTTTGGGTTTCATTTCTAATTATGATAGATCTTTTCTCATTGATCTGTTTAGTGGATTCCCAAATCCTAAAATCCTAATCAATGATTTCCATTATAGTTGCCTCCAAATTATTTCTTGATGAATTTTATATTTTCATAATTAAAATTTCATTATGAAGAACCATTATCATCAATAAGGACCCTTGATAATTTAATTTCCCTCCAATATTGTTAAATTAACACTATAACTATTGTTTTAAATTAAATAAATTAATGGATGTAATTTTGAGGGAATTATATTTTGATTGATGGATATTTTTAATTATTTATTAATAAATCTAATTTTATTTACCATTCGTTATTATTTATCGGATCATAAATAATTAATTAACCATTTTTTATAAATAATGTAAGCACATACATGTAAAATATTTCTTGGGTGTACTTTATATATTTTTTAATCCCATTATATGGAATATACACAAATTATTAAATATATACAATAATGTAAATCTTATAATTTTTTTCATATTTTATATTACCATGATTGTTATTTTCATTATATCATGTGATCACTTTTAAATTTAAAAATATATAAACCATGTATTAAATAACCTAAAAAATAACAATTCCATTGAATGAAATAAATAAGTGATATGATGCTAACATCATCCCTAATAGATAGTTTATCATGAAATGATAAACTAACCTTGAGTAAAGGGGAAATAATTCCATGAGCCTGAACATGGATTGAGTTATAAATATCCTCTTTTCACCTATATATCTCCTTGGATGGATTAAACTTTTTTTGGTAATGAATGGTCTGCCATAGCTAGAAACTCAATACATTAGAAGTGCTTACTCCTACATATCTAAGTTGTACTAATTATTTAAGGGTTCCGTAGTATAATTCATAGACACCTAGGCCCATTAACGTAAAGTTGGGTTGGATGATATGTAGATCATCATACTTAATGTAATGAAAATTATGAAGAAACACCACAAAATAAATAAATAATTAAAAAATTAAATAAAACACATACATAGATTAGTAAATATCCTGATTTATTAAAATATTTGATGACTAATTAAATATGTATTTCAATTTTCCATTTCAATTTTTTTTAAATAAGAAAAATTTATAAAAATAAATAAATAAATTCATAATATTAATATTATATCCTAAAATTCTCTTAGACACTATAATCTCATTAAATAAAATTTAAAATAAATTTTGAATATTTTATATTATATTCAAAATTATTTGGGAACACTATGTGTACATGGGGGCCACATGGTTTTTACCATATCTGTAAAATAAAAATTTTATTTCTATAATTCACTAATTATACTGCATATATTATTTAATGTATATTTGTTAAATAAGACATGAATATATTTAAATGACAATTTTATGTGGTAGATAATGAGGTGTTATAATATTTCATGGTTCGGATTTGTTCAGTGGGGATATAATAAATATATTTAAAATATTATATCAGTCATTATCATATTTCCTTAAATAATATAATTTAAATTTAATGATGACTTGGATGAAAAATGTGAGAGTTCTATTGTGACTAGAATTCAGGATTTACCTTATTCAAAACATAGGTTTTTTATGCATTGGGATTTTAATTAAATGTGATTATGAGAAAAATATTAAATTAATTTTTATATAATTAATTTTTATTCCATGACATGGACCTCCAATATTTATGAACATCAATAGTAAAATCATAGGGATAGAAACATAAACATAAGGATTAGATAGGATATCGTAGATGAGTGTTGAAAATGATGGGATCATGGATCTATGATCAGAGTACTATATGGATCACAAAAAACATAAGAGTTCAAGGATCTCACCAATGACTATGGGAAGAGATCACTATTCACCAATTATTGATAAAAAATAAAAGTATAGAATTATTTATTGTGCTTTATTTTCTATATTTTATTTTTCCATAATAAAGTTGAATCAAATCGACCAATATATTGATTCACAGATCGATCATCTTGCAGGGGTACATTTTTTTTAATTTTGATTATGGGAGAAATTATTTTTTTTATGATCCCCTTTATTCATTATTTTAGTAGAATAGATACAAAGACCTCCCAAAAAGAAGACGATGTTCATCTCTATTTTGTGTTTTTTTATATTTCTTCCCACTCTTTTTTTACATTCATTATGAACAATTCCTTTGGCTGATAGTTCATCCAAAACCTTACAGTCAATCATTGTGCGAATATACATCAACATTATAGATAAATAATTTGGTTTTTTGTTCATGATCAAGTGTGTGATCTATATTCAACGATAATGGAAGATAAATTGAGGTAGATGAAGATTATATCGGAGTTCTCCAATTTTGTTAAAGCTTGCAAAGGCAATTATTGTGCGATAAGAAGCATTTCAAAAGAAAATATTATTGTTGAAATATTAATATTAGCGACGATAATGATCGGGCATCCAGATATCAAAAATATGGTTGTCCTTATGATATATTTTGAAATATAGGTGATATTGAAAAAAATGGTCATCATATTTCTATGATTTATTAGAAATTACAAACAATAAACTATGTTGTATAGAGGGTAAAAAACAATTTAGATCCTTTTGTTGATAATGTAGGGTTTCTTCCTAATAAATTAATATTTCACATCATGTTGTGGTACGCCATGATGTGTGACCCTTAGTCGGACAACTCAGTGTGCTCATGGATTACAAGCCCATGTTTCCATGTGGTGCTCCACACCTTGATGGAATTATCAGTCACTGTGTATCCAATGGTAAAAGTAATGACATGTTGAGGTAGTACATTCCATGGATCTCATATGTCCTTACATGATGTGTTTTGCAAGAAATCTATAGTGTACCTCAGAATATAAATGGTCTAGGAAACATGAAATTCCGAGTGGCAAACAAAAATATAAACAATGTGAACCCCTCAGGGAAACATCGAGTTTTTTTAATTAATTCATATTTTGAGATAATGTGATAGGGGTTTGTCATGATTAGTAAGATAAGTATTCTATTACAATTCTACCCACCATTTAATCCATGAGAGACATGTGAGATCCATCAATATTCATAGTTCAATTATGGTATGATATTGGGTGTTTGTCCTCAAATAATTTCACTATTTAATTGGATTAGTTTATTATGTTTCCATGGTAATCTATAGGAAGAGAAAATATGGAATTTCATCCTCATCATAGGGTTGTGATTCAATATATGGGATGATTCTTTGAAAGAGTTTTTTTGTGTATTTCTATATAACTCATGTTGTGATCCTATATCATAATTTTTTTTCACCCCAGGATGGGTTCATGGAATCAGTATGACTACCATTAACATGTTGATGATCTCTAATATATATGTTTAATCTAGAATGTTTCAATATATCATCAAACATAGGATCCCTTATATAGTGGGAAATTCTTGTAGGGTTTGTGGGGTATTCCATAATACATGATTGTGATCCTCAATTTAGGTTCCAAGATCATATAGGCCCCATCATGTATCTTCTTTAGATATGTATGATCAGAATGACCTCTTAGTCAAAAAGCATTAGGGAAATCTAGGGTAATGTAGTGGATTTTCCCCAATGAAAATTATTTTGAATTCTTATGATAAAATCATGTGTATAAAAGTATGGTCAATTCCACTTTGTGACCTGGAGTATGTCATCGGTATATCATGGTTGGTTATCATTATGTATCATTGTTATCTTGAAATACATATCTTTTTATCATTTAAATATTCTAGATTCATTATGTATGGTTATTTTGTCATGTCATATCCAGTCTTATTATAATCACACATATAATGGATTTTCCATCACATATTATGTTTTATCTAGATGCAATGAATTTTAATTGTCCATTAGGTGAAAGTATAGTTGGTGATGTGAAGATTGGGTTAGAAAAACTTTGTTTCTTACAGTGTTTTTTTAGAATAGTCCCCTCCTTCATAGGATGTTTGAATCTTTTCTATTTTTGGTTTTCTTTTATTTATAATTTCGAATTTCCATAACATTTAACACTGTCTAATTGTGGGATAAATAATTATTAAATCATTTTGTATCACTTTTTGATTGTATTCAACATTATATGAGATCTAAGAAGTGTGTGTGTGAGAGAGAGAGATAGAGAGAGAGAGAGAATGTACCTTATCCCAAGGCATCTTGTCCCTATGATATTCCTTATCCATATATGTCATATTCCCAACACCCATTCAAGGACTCTATATGGTTGTCACACTCATCATTACACCATCAAGGTAGGCCCTATTGGTTTATGCCAGAATAGTGTGGTATCAGATAAGTGTCCATCATACAACTAGAGTTCAGAGATTTTCAATGAGTGAGGTTGTCTTGATAATTTAAGATACATGTTTAATGTGTTTTGAGTTATGATATAAGTCCATTGACTCTAATGTTTTTGGGGTGGGTGATGTATCCATTCAACATTACATTGAAATTTTTTCATTACATAGTAAATATAGGATCTTTTCTGAATTAAAATATAATGACATTCTACAAGTAGAAATCAGACAGGGTTAAATTTCCTTCATCAATAATGACCCACGATATAATCATTGATCATGGAACATGTTGCCTTATTTTAGTAATCCTCCATGATGAATTCCTATAAGCATTTTGTATTAGGTTCAATAGTATGACTGTATGTGTGATGATTCCTCCATGAAGGGGCTTTAACATGATGTATTTTTCCTTTAGAGATGACATTATATTGTGATTTTACCCATTTTCCAATACATAAACCCTCCTATAGTGGTTTATGTAGATAAATAATTAAGACTCAATCATGGATGGATATTTTGGAGATAAATGATGATTTAATGGGAACAACTGTGTTTAGTTTCCTTATTTTTTAGTGGAAGTTGCAGATCCATGGAATATAGGACCAACAATAAGAAGGCATGTTTTATAGGTCACATCATAGGAGGAAACGTCATTTATGGGGAGTATGGGGATAGCTCAGTCCAATGAGGTAATAGAATTTATATTATAGTGATGGTTGAGGAGATATCTTGTTGGATTTTCCTACCCATCATACTGTAGATGCAGATATATTTCATAGGTCACCTAGGAATAGGTAGTGGTTGGAAAAGGGAGAGTTGAATGGTAGGAAATGAGAAAAATGAGCTTGGTGAGTAGCATATGTTGGTCAGTAAATTGATATTTTCCACCACCGCCACCCATAAGAGGTCCCTTCAAGGCCTAGAGATCTAGTGTCATGGGAATTTGGATGTTGTGATTGGGACAGTTTATAACCCTAAGGTATCGAGGGTTATTCATGTTACAATATTCATAATTTCATATTTAGATCTATTTTTGGTAATTTAGTGAAGAATAAACTATTTTCATGAAAGTTATATTATTTGGAACATATATAATACATTTTTTATGTTGAACCAACCATATTTTTATTTTACACTAGAATATGGGATTAGTGGTAACACAGCTCTCAGTTGTGTGACCTACCTTTGGGGATTATAGGGGGGATCACATTCATACTTTCTATAGTGGATTCCAGACCTTATTATATTTTCCTTAGTATAGACTCATTCCTTACCATCCATGCTCTATTGATTGTTACCATTGAGAGAGTATAATGAATCCATATTGTGGGATATAATTTTTTTTCCATTTTTAGGAGTTTTCTTATGTAGGGAAGGAGGAGTTTTTGTGTAGTTAGATACAATTTGTTTCTTAACAATTGGTTAGTATGACCCTTGGAGTAACAAATACTATGAGATTTTAGTTTCTTATAATGTTTTAGTATTAAATGGACATCATAAACGAGGATATTCTATGAATACCTCAATATAAAAACCTTTTTTTCTACATAGACATGCACTAGAGAAGGACCTAATTCTCAATGAGAATATATGGTGACTATTTAAAGCTATTAGAGTTTGAGGTTTAGTTGGAGGATCTATAGAGAATGGGAATAATTATTCATAGTGTTTAAAATTGGTTATCCATGTGTTATTCACCTATGATGAAACGTTTTAACGTCTCGGTTCCTGGTTCTACCCAAAGGTGCCTCGTATCGGGTTGGTCACATGGCTTCAAGAACAGTTCTCTAAATTCCAGAGACTTTACACTAGCAGCGAGGGGCCTGGGTGTGATAGTGGGGAAACTATGCCTTCATAGGTAGAGTAATACAGTAAATAAATCCAATATTATCACATGCCTTGGATATCCCTATTTTATCTAGGAATGAATATATAAAATTTTGTATGTTGGAAATACAATACTAAAACCAATGTTGTGGAAACAATAAATAAATCCAACAGCATCGTAAGCCACAACTTGTTCTTATTATCTCCATATCCAACTATAATTATGTACCTGAAGTAGAAGGAAACATTCCTTTATCTATACCTACAACCATACAATATTTTTGGTCCCAAAACATGACCTAAACTGGGTGTGAGATGAATCTCAGTAGGAAACCATCGAAAGATCTATGCCTAACTGTGAGTGAATATATATATCAAAAAGTAAGAAAAATGAATCAAAAAATAAGGAAGTACTATAATGTAAAAAATCATAAAATTTCCAATTACATTCATTTACATTTATTAATTATTCAAACCATTTAATAATGAAATCATGGGATATAACTTAATATATTTATCCCATATGAAATAGAAAAATATTTTTCTTAGAAGACCATCTAACTATCATATAAGACCGAGTCCAAGCATGTGCCTTGGCTTAGAAGACTTGTCACAATCAATCTATTACTCAAAAGAAAACATCTATGGAATTTCTCGCAGTCTAACCCCTATGGTTCAACATAACATCAATTCAATAAAGATATAATTACCCATTGGGACGCTCAGAAAGTCCAACCCCTTTGGTCCCACAAAACGACGACTCTCTGAGGAAGCACTCACTATCAATTCCCCATGTGGCCTTTTAATGATAATCAATAGACTCTCTAAGGAAACACTCAACGACCATTCCCCATATGGCCTTGTAATGATATACTAATGACACTCTAAGGGATCACTCACCATCAATCCACCCTATGGTATCATAATGTAAATATAAATGACACTCTGGGGAAACTCTCAACTTAATGTCCCCCTATGGTCTAACTACCCTAGGTTCTCACAGCCCTCTGTAATAAAATCATGCAAAAATGATATCCAGCTACCCATATAGTCTAAACTACTACATGCTAAGCTACTAAAATGTAAAACAAGGGAAATTAACAAGAAGAAATTAAGCAATCAATTCCAACCAAACAAGCAAGGAAATAAATAAGGTCTGTCTCATAGGCAACCAGTACCAAATGGACATAAGCATTCAAATAAGGAAACACACCCATTTGGTGTCCCCTAAGCATATAGTTCAATACAAATATATCAATTAAAACACTTCATCCAGAAATATATATTTGGAATATGATAACAGTGTTCATCTACATAACACGAAATACCCAAATAATGTGTAATAGAAACTTAGGAATATATAACTCAAAGACAACTCTAAATGGAAAAAACCCCCTTCATCAATGTTTTATAATGAACACTCTTGGACATAGGCACTTGAATTATCCTAGAACATCATGGAATTACAAAAGGATAAAAACATTCAACCTTGTAAAACTCAAGATAGAGTAGAAATCATGAACTGAGTCTCTTGGGAAAAGAGATAAATCACCGTTGGGAATCTAACGCATCTATCAGTGCCCTAATCAGATATCAGATAAAAATAATATAGGAGCTCAAAGATTTTTAGACATGTATCACTATCTTATTTGAGACACGAGATGAAAAAGGCACTTCTAGAAATTATACGTGACCCCGATCTGATTAATCCATTAAAAATAAAAATACACAATTTGTTCATTTGAAGTAATTGTTGTGTACTATCATCAACTGGCCCACAGTTTAGGTTGTCCACATAGTCATGTACTCATCCATTACTCAATTAGTACAATATCTCAGATGTACAACCTTACAATATCATCAACACTAATAGTTTCATTAATCCGAAATAAATGTTAATCCTTCGTGAGTCTGACAACAGCAACCCAAACTGCATCATTCCCACACTGAGATATCAGTATACCCCTCAGGAATGTATCACGACATCAATAAACTTCAACTCAGGAATGGGTAACTATCTTAATAGCCCTTCTGGTCAGTAATGATCCCCTTTCACTTACATAAATGTGGAGAATCTCATAAAAAATCTTGAAATGTATCTTTTCATACCTGGCCACCAATACTAACGATGTAAATGTTGATACATCTTAGCGAAATCAGGATGAATTGCCCACGTTGTGGAATGAAAATCCTACATCAAATCCTCACATATGTATGTTGATACCCACATGCGCCCATGAAAATGATAGATATCATCCTCACCTACGGTCCATCTAGGAGTAGCGTCCCCTCCTAACACACTCTCCCATAGGACTAGGCCTTCAGAATCTGATAGCTGCCTCATTTGCAATCAATCCCGAAGTGTAGTGGTAACAACTACAGAAGAAAGAAATTTATTCCACTGTTTGTCAGGAACCAACAAATTTATCCCAGAGAACAGATCAATAAACTTCCACTCACTACTAGCCTCCATAACTGCCTATATCTGAGTCCTCATACTCAACTCATCTGCCACTGTGTTGCCTACCCCGGGTGTATAGGAAAGTGTAAAGTCAAAATACTAATGTTACTCGACCCACCATCGCTATCTCAAATTTAGATAATGTTGAGTAATGATATACATGAGACCTTTATGGTTATTGAAAAACACAAAATTCTCTCCCAAAAGAGAATGCCTCCAACTGAGTAAATCATGGAAAACTGCAGCTAACAAGAGATCGTGCATCACGTAATTCTTCTCATGTCGCCTCAACTATCGAGAACTATATGCAATGACCCATTCCCCTATATAATAACTAGTCTAAGATACATTCTAGATGCATCCTAGTAAACGGTGTACCTCTTTCCTAGCTCTGAAAAAATAAGTATAGGCGGTGATTTCAACCTCCCTTTCAGCTTCTGAAAGGCTGACTCACAATAATTTTTCCACAAGTACTTGTCACCCTTCTTAGTTAGGCCCAACTGTGGCACTAGTAAGTGTTAAAATTCATGTATAATGCTCCTCGAGTAACTATCCAACCCTTGAAAACTCCATTCCTCAAAGTATTTTTTTTTTGGATACTCCCAGGAAACTATTGCTTTCAATTTATTTGGGACTACTGAAACTCCTGTCTCTAAGATTACATAACCCAAATATTGAATCCAATCCTTGAAAAAGTGGAATATTAAGATATTAGCATAGAACTTATTCTCTCTCATTGTACTCAATACGATATCAATAAAGGTGGCATTGTCGTAGTGAGTGTGAGGGTACACCAAAATATCATCCACGATGACTGCCATAAAAAAATCAAATTAAGGATAAAACAATGGGTTCAATAGTTCAATAAAAACTATTGACGCATTCGTGAGACTAAATGGCATAACCACATACTTGTATATCCATAAATACTCCAAAATGTTTATGAGGTAAATATGATGGTCTAACACACAACTGATGATAACTGGATCTCAAGTCAATATTTGAAAACACCTAAAATCATTAAATTTGATCAAAGAGAACATTAATACATGATAAGGGATATCAGTTCATGGTCATCAACTAGTTCATCTTCTTATAATCCACACAATGTCTGATGGTACCATCTACATTCATTGAAAAAAAGGATAGGGGAACCTCAAGGAGAATTACTGGGCTAGATGAAACCCATTTACTATAACACATATAACTGTTTCTTGGGATCCTATTACTCTAGCACAGGCATCCTGTAAGGAGGAATGAACATAAATGCTGATCTTGGCCGAACCTCAATAGATAAATATACCTATTGATCCTGAGGCAAACCTGAGAAGTCTTCCGGAAGGTTATCCTTAAAATGTTCCACCACTGGAGGAAATCCCATCATTGAATTCCTCTGGTCATCCAGATATAACATATCAATTTAGGCTATAATTCCTCTAATCTAAAGATGCTCGAGTCCGGATCTGGTCACCTAAACAACCCATTCACCCTTGTGTAGGAAGGACCTTCTCATTGGTTATGTGAATTTCACCATGGAGCGATAATAGTCAACAAAGGCCTGAAAGTAGACTAACCAATACATTATTAGATTGACATTGAAGCCTGTAATCCCAAGGACATAGAGGTTCCAAAACAAATGACACTCAACAACCTCAAGAGGGAACTCCTTGCAGTGATGTACAGTTTTCATTATAATTTCCAACAAAGTGTCTAGCATCATAACATCCTTATAAGTAAAGATAAAGTTCCCAAGCCTCTAATAAAAAAGAAAAAAATAAGACACTATGAGAATACCCTATATAAAAAAGAGAAGAATCTAATATTGAGGCAACTAAAATAATACCACTAACCATAGAGGGATTGGGATTTTCCACAGTTGGCTCTACTCCACTGCAAAGGTCTGAACTCTATTATGGCCCTATGATCCTTCCATACAACCCTGAGATGTTCCACACTGTTGTCATTGGAATCCATCCATTTGGGTACCATGAACATGACATCCTCCTAAGACTGAATGAGCTAACATACTGTAGTTCCCCGACTGATGAGAAACCGCTGGTCCTGCTCCTAGACCTAGAGTCATAGCAGAACCCCTACCACTAGATTCTAGTGAGAATAATTATAAAACAAGCCGAAGATGGACCATCTTGTCACATGATCAACACAAAACTAGGTCTCTTAGGAAGTGAGGTCTCATATGCCCACTCTTCCCACTCTAGTAGCATACCACATGGCTACCTAAAGAGGTATCTCTTGTAATTATATATCTGAACGTAGACTCCCTATAGTGCTTTCTACAATCATTCGGAGGAGTACCAACTCTGGATGACGAATATCCATATCTCACAGTTGTAGACTCCCTCAAATTACACTCGATGATCAGAACATGTTTGACGATATAAGATATTTATGTCAGCCTGAAGATGTTCACATGGGATCAGATGTCATGTCTGAGGCCATCCTCAGTCTTCCTGGCCAGAAATAACTCTTCAAACTCTGGAATGGGTATGATGAACTAAAGCTCTATGAAGTGAGAAGAATACTCTATGACTAAAAGAGTGTCATGTTCTATACCCATTAACTCTTGGGATACATTGGCCTTCAAGGTCTACGGGTAGACAAATTCATAGAAGATCCACTATAATGCTTCCCACGAAATAACTCGTTGGTGTCCCACCTAAGATATCACATCCCACCATCTCATGTTGGAACCCCAAAGCATATAGTTTGCGAAAATCTCTCTTCTATCAAGAGGTTTCTCGATATTCTTGATGATAGATACCATAGATTTTAACTATGACTATGTAGCCAGGGGTCCTACATCCCCTATAAAATTGGGAGGATGTTGCCACTGAAAACCCCATGTCAACTCTACCCTAAAATGGAATGGATGCAGTGCTCCCTGGTAGGTCTACATAAACCTCACAAATCCTTCTTGTAACTATGCATCAAAAACATTTTCCGGTAAAACAGTTTGTACAAATATAGTCATGATGGGAAGATCTTCTAGCCTTCCCTGATCTACCATTTCATGTTTTTGATCATTTACCTATATCGGGCATACTACCAAAGGATGTCTCGGTGGAATGACTATGGAAAGTCAAGTACACACCTCAGTTCAATATTATCATGGATTGAAACTTACGTGTTCAATAATGAAATAAGAGAAATAAAAAACTCATGTTCTTCATAAAATTGATACACGTCTTGAATACACCCTACATAGCATGTCCCCTTATGCTTTTAACATGGTATGTACCTCTTCCTCAATTGGTCATGTAACACCCATACACACACCGTGATCCTCCTAAGACATGACATTTACTTTAAATTTTCCCTCTTACATAGGTTCCTCTACATGGCTCAACCACATAGTTCTCCCATGGGCAACACTACACAATGTGTACACCATAGACACGATGTGTATGAATTATGTTCTAACCACCCGTTTCATTAGTGACATGGTTGGAGACATGGTCAACTCTACACGGTGTGTAATAATGGGACACATTGTGAACAACCTAAAATTCATCCACTCGTTTCGTTAGTAACACGGTCGGACACACCGTCTTTACAACATGGCATGTACGTTCAGTAAATAGTTTGTTCGCCCAATGATTTCTCAACCCTATGTCTCTTCTCACATAGTCAGTCACTTGGTTAAATACTACACGATGTGTACTAAAGAAATTTTTTTTCTTATAGAACAAAATAACACATTGTGTGTGTTCATAACACCACATGCCCTGTTGTATGGGTTTCCAGATAGTAGAATTCTAAAACATCTTTGGAGCCCTTTAAAACAAAGAATCTTGTCAAAGGAATGAAAAATTCAGATATGTGAGAACCCATACAATCACGAATCAATGTTTGGAATCCTTATTCACATCACAACAAAAAAAACATTAAATATAGAACATGATCCAACAAATTATGATCCAAGAGGGACCAAAACACTAAGGGACCAATGTTTGGAATCCACCCAAATTAAACATTACACATTCTGATACCCTATCAAATATTAGGTATTCAGTCAATTGATCTATAACAAAAACATGCATATCTAGCACAACAACGTCCAATCAAGAATGCACCTTAAATAGAATGACAAGAATGCATGACATGTGATCCCTATCAAGTTCCTATATGATGCATGATATGGAATACACTAATCTCATTGGGTTGTAATATAAATTGAAACTCAATGATACCAATGATAACAACAAAATACAAGTGAGTCACCCAATAGTAAAATCAAATCTACTTTAATAATTGAAAAACCAGAAAAATTGCAATATACGTTGTAACTTGGCGTTTCCCTATACATGGGTTAGAAATTCCGAAGAACAACTTATTACCAACTACTTATTCCTTCCTATATCTATCTATAATCTCCAAATAGTAATTCAAAGTATAAAAGAATACCTCTGATATAATTTTGTAATGTCCCACTTATTAGTGCTTCCCATAGGGGCCCCGTACGTAGTTGGTAACAGGACCTCAAGCGCATTTCCCCAAAATCCAGAGGCTCTGGACTAGATGTGAGGTCCTTGGGTGTTAAAGTTTTGAAACTATTCCCTCATAGTAAGAGTAACACAATGGAAAGAGTAATACCACATAAAAAAAAGTAAACGTCGAAAGAATGATAGTATAAACAACTACAGTATATATATAAATAATGACACATGTCACAACTATCTAGGAAATCACCCAAACAAGTCACAATACTGTAAATAAAATAATAAAACCAAATTACTCATATCAGACAATAACTCCAATAGCATCGCAAGCCTCAGCTTCGTCCCAAGCTCTCCTGATCCAAAAAAATGATGTACCTGATGTAGAAGGGTGATTTCCCTTATCTATACCTACATCCATATAATCGTTTTGGTCCAAAAAGCATGACTCAAATAGGGTGTGAAACAAATACCAGAAGGAAACCACAAAATGATCTGTACCAAGCTGTCAATGATTATATATAGTAGTCAATATGCAAAATGATTCAAAAAAACAAAGAAGTACTCAAAAGTAAACAATCATATAGTTTCCAATTACATTTATTTACACTTATTAGTTATTAAAATAATTTTATATTGAAATAACTAGATCTAGAATTAGCTATGTATCCCCAATGTAATGGAAAAATAGATGTCTAAGAAGACCATCTAAAAATCACGTAATACTGAGTCCAAGGTTGTCCCAAGGCTTGGTATAGTATTCACTATCAATCAATCACACAAAAGAAATCATCTTGGAATGTTCTCACAGTCTAACCCCTCTAGTAAAACATAACATCAATTAATTATTGATATAATAACCCTATGGGAATGCTCACACAATATTACCCCTTTACTCTCACAAAAAAAATATCTTTGAGGAAGCAGTCACTGTTAATTCCCCCTCAAGTCTTTTAACAATAATCTATAGAATCACTGAGGAAGGACTCTATGTCTATTCCCCTATGTGATCTCATAATGGTATACTATAGAAAATCAGAAGGATCACTCACAAAAAATCTTCCTATGTTCTCGCAATGTGAATTTAATAGACAATATGGGGAAGCCCTAAATGTCAATTCCCTTTATGGTCTATCTACACCAATATATCAAATACCATTGTAATACAATCGTGCACAAACGATATCCAACAGCCCAAGTAATCTCAACTACTAAAACGCTAAGTAGATATAATTCATAACAGAAGAATTTAACAAGTATCAATTAAGCAATATTATTCTATATAACACGAAAGGTAAGGAAACAAGGTTTTCTTCATTGGAAACCTGGTCTAAATGGCCATAAAAATTCAAACAACGAAATGTACCAATAGGGTTCCCCCTAAGAAAGAAATATAGCATAAATATATCAAAAAAACCATTAATCTATCAATAAGTTTTTGGTAGATGACAAAATGGTTCAATTCATTAACCCAAAACTCCCAAATCATGGTTAATCATCACTTAGTTGTATATTACTCAAATACAACTCCAAAATTCAACAAACCACCAACCTCGATGTTTTTCGATGAACACTCTTTAATGTCGGCCCTTGTATCAGCCAATAATGTCGTGGATCTCAAAAAAGGTCAAAAAATTCAACCTTGGACAACTCGAGAGAGAGGAGAAATCAAGAAGATAGTCTCTATGGAAAGAGAGAACTCAATTTTGGGAATCCAACGCACACAGTGGTGCCCCAATTAGAGCATGAATGGAGGAATGGGAGGAACATGATGATTTTCGTCCATACTTCGGTCTCCTATTCAAGAAACGAGAAGAAGGATGCACTTATAGAGATTAAATGTGAACCCAGTCAGATTAATCAAATAAAAAGAAATGTGCACACTGTGTTCATTTAATGTACACATCCTGTACTAGCCTCAATCGGCCCCACATTAGGCGGTCCACACCACCATGTACTTGACCATTACATGACTAGTACACGGCCACCCATGATATTGGTGTACATGACGTGTACATGGAAAATTTACTCAATATCACTTTTTCCTATAAAACCCGAAATAATGATTCATACATGGAATGATGATCTGGGTTCTTACAAATGTAAATCTCTAGGATGTTTGTTGATTTACATCAGCTAAACTATGTCTCTATAATAGATGAGTGTCTATCTTAGTGGATCATGGAAATATATGACATGTGGTTAGTGGTGATGTGGATATAGTACATTGACATATGGAAAAGTTGTAACCAACTCAAAATTTAATATGAAATTGTACCAAATGTTACATTCAATAGACACAACAGTTTTTCTATGTTATTGTTCATACCTTTAGGTTAGATATATTCCACTTAATTATATAATACTAGTAAAAAACATCCCTTGAACCTTCTTTTTCATTATATATTACTCATTCTCTTCAACATCTATATGTACTCAAAGTTGTAGAAATAGTATGAAAGACGGTTCTATTTGGTTCTAGAAATACTCTGAGAGTACTGGGATTATGAGGAGGCCTTGAAGTATCAGTTCTATATTTAGGATACCCACATCATTGGATATTTAATCATTGACATGGGAGTGATAGCGGAATAATTAAATTTTGTGGTAGTGAACTATTGGGATATACTTTAGGGCATGGACATAGTCGTAGTTGTTCACATTGATGTTCTTTAATTTGTATTTTTTTTGCATGCTGATAGAGTAGGTGAAATTTTAGGATGAGGATGTTATTGCATATCTTTAGTCAATGGTGGTTACCCCTCCTCCTATTTAGTGATCATGGGAGGAACAACATGTTCATATCGATTTTAATGTATTTAATGACATGATATCCAAGGGAATTATTCTTGATGGGTTTTTTAGTGGTGTGAAACACATTATCATTGTAAGGATAAATGATGACCTCAATCATGCTTTGAGAGGAATTAATAAGGAAGATTATTTCCCATATCCATACATATTGGATGGATGATACTTTACCAAGATCATTTTTCATTATGTTTGGTGACATGGTATTATTATCTTATTGCTGAGTTTAACTCCTAACATCCTACCTATTAGTAGGTGAAGACCAAGATGCTTAAATTCATGTTGAATTGTGATTGTATCATTGTAGTATTCATCATACAATATCCATGATTAGTGAGGGGTCAAAACAAAATATATGATATTTTTTAATGAATCACTATTGTTTATGACATCCTAACCACCCTAGAGAATAGATTTGTAGAGTGTCTGGGTAGTCTATGCAACTAGATGGTAGTCCATCATAATGTAATTCCCCATATGATAATTTCATACTATGATGACATATAATGTCATGATTAGGGATATGTTTCAGGAGGATTTGGGACTCATTTGTGGTTGATTATTACTTTTCTTCCCCGTGATGTTATCCAAGTAATGTTGTCCATTCATGTTATGGAGAACATGTTTGGAAATTCCTATTTGATTTCCACCCTTACTCAGAGTTTCATTTTCCATCATAGGAGTTTTGTGTCATAATACCTTTAACTCCATGATTAATTTAGTAATATTTGAGGAATTATATGGGCTAACCTTTTGGTCATCATTATACTCATTAGAGCCAACGATATATATCATTTGTGGGCCAAGATTTTGTGATAGATATACTTGTAATGGATGAATTTCATGTAGTGGCTGATGAGGATAACATAGTGTTTCCTACTATTCATTGTGAAAAGATTAATGCGAAATTATAAGATTGAATAGGAGGTCATGTGTTCAAATTATACACCCCTCATTATATATTATTGAATTTTGGGAGGATCAGACATCCATCTATGAATTTTGAAGGACTTTTTGAGTTACTGCGTAGGGTAGAATGGTGACATTCTACTTATCCCTCTAACCATAGTTGGATAGAGTTATTAATGTTCTCCAGGAATAGGAGATAAGAGACATGTTATCGTCTCAATGAATGATTTTTCTGAGAATGAACATGATGTTGATGGTGTATTTACCTTTTCATGTAAACCAATAGAGTTAGGGAACAAGAATTAGAATACCCATTATGTGAATTTGATTCCCTCTGGATAATGGTTTTCAATCACATGAGAACCCTATGAAGTATAGTAACCCACACAATTATTTACTTGATATTCACTATTAATAAATGAATATTTATTTAATTTTTATAAACATTCTTGAGGACCACAATGTTCAAGTGTATTTTGAATATTTGACACATAATCAAATGGTTCATAGGTGACCACCATAATCTCCGTATTTATTATTCGTAACATGAATCCTTGATAGAAATAAAATTCTAGGGTTTATCCTCCCATCCCCCCCCCCCCCTCTTGCTTGATTTGTGTGGGTCTCATCACTAATGCCCCTTGCATCGGTCATCGCAATGGGTGGACCTTTTTTTCTTCTTCTCACTCATTGGGTTTATTTTCATTTTTTGGATTTTATTCTTCTTTGTGGTTTTAGTTCTTCGTTCACTACTATTCTATGATGCTCTTTTATTTTCTGTTGATTTGTGTTCTTGAATATTGCTACCATGCTCTTATTTCCAGAACCTTTTCTCAAAAACCCCAGTTTGGTTAGACATGAAGGAGGTCTGGTGGTTTTGGATCTGTTGGTATCGATTTTTGGTAGTTATCCTATTGTCCTGAATGCGCATATATGCACTTTGTTCCTTTCTCGATGTAATAGACTCCGTTTAGGTTTGGTACGAAGGTGTTTGTTGTTGTTTTGGTTGGTTTTTGTGGTTGCATTCGTCGTCAAGGGCATGTATAAGTTGTGTGCATCTGGAGCTTCGTCTTAGAAGTTGCATCTCGCGGTGGTTATCTTTTGTTATTGGGGTTATTTTTACTTGGTTGTTCTTGGATTTCTAAGGGTCCTTCATTCTAGGTTGTGCTGTTTGGCCTCGAATGACATTTTTCCTGGTGATGTTTCAGATTGGAAAATATTGGAGCCTCTATCATTCGATTTTGTTATCATTTTTTCATGATGTTATGGAATGGTTTTCATTCTCTCAACAACAGCTATGTCAAGCGATGGGTTTTATATTCACTTCTTATGTTCCTTTTGATTTTTTCTATTTTTGATTATTTTTGTTCATTACCATCTGGTTTCGATGGCTTCCAGAAGTGTTTGGTGTAACAACCCAAGTAAATAAACAATAATACATTTACAAATTTATTAATATTTTTGAATTAAATATTAATTTTAATTTAAGGGGGATGCTGTGTTGGATGGTGTACTTGATACATAGCAATGAGTTTAATTGAAATGTTATGTTGTAGAAAACATGGAGTTCTACCGAAAAATAATATATTATTATTATTATTTTAAATGGTTGATAACACATAGCCATATTATTTTAAGGAATGAATAGAACTAACTGTATTACGATTAAACATGTTTCATAAATGTTTTTAAATTTATTCTATAAATTTTAGATTCTTAAAATGTTATTGAATCTAATTTCAATCATAAATACACTAATATTATTTAAAAGTTCGATTTAACGCCTTTTGATGGTGACCCATTTTTAAATCTAGTTTTTGTCACTTTTATATTTTCTATTTGAAAAAATAATATTCTTATTTAGAATTTGGCCATTAAAATTTACTTTGGGTAATGTTTTGGTATTTTTCTAATAAAATTTATTTTTAATGAATAGTGAAAAAATGTTTTTTAATTCCAAAATTCCTTTTAATCTAATTTATTTATATGATTACATTATCTTTTTAATTGGTTTTAGATTTTAATTGGATTATATTTTTACAATTTCATCCAATTTTTTCCATTTAAGTAATTTCACTTTGAAATTGGACATAAACAAGTCACAATCTTTTGATAGTTATTATTTTGTAAAAACATGCCCATTGTTTTAACATTGGGAATTAATATTAAATTAATTAATGCCACCTCTCAGATTTCAATTTGGTAAAATTGAAAAAAAATTGAATTTCAAATATCCAATATATCTTAGGCTTAATTATTTGGTATTTTCTGAAAACATTAATTTTTGATGTATAGTGAAAACACTAAGTAGTGATAATGACACTTTATAATAATTAATTTAGCGTAATGACAAAAATGACATAAACATTTATCTTTTAATAAGTCTATTCTTAAATGTGGTTATATAATTTATCTATTTGACTATAAATATTTATTTGAAAGATAAAATGTTTCCATAAATCATGGTATTTGATTTATAATTTTTTGACATCATATAGATAAAATTATTTCTGACACAATAATGATACAGTGTTTACCTACTTTTTGAATGATTTAAATAATTATGGTTATGAAGATATATATAATATCCAAAACCTATCCAATTCTTATTGGATTATTTTATTCCAAACAGTTTCCATCAAAGCTTCGTATTTAATTTGTTTTGGACCTATAGAAAGTGGAAAAAATTATATAATAAAATAATATTTTCAAACATTCTTAAAGAGCCCCTCCCCCTCCTTATAAAAAGTCATCACCTCTAACACATTACTCACACCTCCTAAACCCCTTTGTGCATAAAACCAATTCCCAATTAACCTCCATACACCCCTCTCTTCCACCTAGATTCTATAGCTTAGTCATAAGGCACTTAATGAAATAATTTTGGTTCAAACCAAATGGATTTACCTGATATAATGTTAAAGTCTTATCTTAAGTTATTTTCATTTATTTTACATCTCAAAACCTCTAAAATATTTTTATTAATTTATTTTATAACAACACCTATATACTCAGTATACTAGGTTGTTGGTATGATAACTATTCGGACTACACATACACACACCTCCTTCTAATTGATAAAGAAATTACTATTTCTGTGGATGACGAACTACTGCCTCACGAAACGAGGATTGTTTAATCTTCTCTTGACACATCTTATGGTGGACATTATGATGGAAATGTATTTATATATGATATATATTCTTTTTAATGTTTCTCTATGATTCATTAATTTTTATTTATGAACATACCTTTATGGTTTCCAATATGTGTAAACATGATAATTAAATTTGAAGAAGTGTGGACTACCGCCCCCTCAAAGTGATATGAGCCATTCATGACATACAAGGAATGAATAAAGGATGGAGTTAAGGATATTATGTAAAAAAATATATCCTATTATATTATACCGGAATTATAATATACCTATGCATTATTATTTTTTCAATTCATTAAATATAAAATATAAATGAACGTAGCGTTCATGCGTACGTTTGACTTACAGTCTCCATGAACGGTGTGTTTCAATTCTGAACTCCAAATGATATGGAATATAATAAATACATATAAAATAGATATATATTATATATATTATATCTAAGTCATGAATATAATTCTAGATATATTGTAACATTGACCACATGGAAAAAATTTATTTATAATAAGTTCATTTTTACTAATGTTTTGAACATTGACAAAATGTCTGATATGAACTAAAAAAATCAATAGTAATTTATTTATCAATTATAATGAGGTGTGTATTTCTTCATCCATAGTAAGAACACATAACATAAGATTCATTTCGGATACGAGGTATGTGGTTTCATAACTCCCTATTATTTCCTAGAGATTTACATTGTTTGTCACATAATCCTTTCTTGTGGTGTATTGTTTACATCCATTTGATATATATTATCATGATTATATATATATTCATGGTATTAGGTAATTCATTTTGAGGTTATTTACTTTTGTTTATATGACTCGATTGATTACATCTTGGTAATGAGTTTTCATCTCACATTTTATTCCCGTGAGATTCAGGCTATAATTTCCACTATTACCTTTTGTGTAGTGTATGTACTTACCATGATTGTATTAATTTTGTAATATAATTTAATTTATGGTTATTTAGAACTTATTTTTAGGATCCTTTCTTCATGGGATTTATGATTCCATTGTTACCAAACAATTAATGGAATTTCTAATTTCAATTTCCACTCATTGGGTTTTACGAAAACTTCATTGATTATTTTGCTCCAATATTATGTGTGAAATATCTATTTATTTATTTATGTAATAATTTTTACTCCCATTTGTTTTTATATACTTTTTAAACACATAATAAGTCCCTTGATAAATTCTCATGTCCTCGATATGAACTTTATAAGAGTAATCTTAACACAATTTCTAGTTAATGAGTTAAACATCCAAGTCATTGGTGTTGTTTTTACAAGAATCTGTGTGAATATACTCTGATTGATTTATGTTTAATATTAAATCATAAGGAGTGTATTTGTATTTTTCACACATAATTATGTCATTGATTTATCTTTAACCTAAGGATATAGTCTTTATAATGGACTTCATCTCAATTTACATTCTATTGAGACTTCTTTGTTCTTATGCACAAATTAAATTCTATATGGTGTATATACTGTAATTTTACATATTATATAATGAATTATCTTATTCTCATGATATTATAATTTTTTTATTAACTCAATTATTTTTATTCTAGCGACTCTCATTTGTTTAGGAACTCTAACTAAAATATCATTTTAAATGTTTTAATGATTTATTCATCTAAATGTTTCTCATTATTGTCCTTGTTTTAAAAATTATTTTAAGGATTTATTTATATGGAGAATAATGTTTTAAAATTAATTTGTTTGTAAATTTTCCAAAGTGGTATGGGAAACTTTGATTAAAAAATTTATTTTAAATGGCTTCATGATAAATATTGAGACTCTTAAATGTTTTCAAGATAAAGGGTGATATTTCTCTCAAATAGTTTTGATGATTATTTTCATCTATGTCAATATGCCTCATTACACTTGATTGATGTTAATATATTATAATAAAATCTTCCATATTTTATTTAATGAGTTATGTTTGACTATGGATGTGCTATTTTTATACCATTATGGTATGTGGTTAAAATATTGACATTTCGTATGCTAGTTTTAATACGAATGTTTAGATTAACATTTAACCTTTTCATATGAGGAATGCACTCTATATAGTAAGTGACATGTGGATACCTCTATAGCTCATCTATTTATTGGTTGGTCTCATGGGACCGACTAGTGTCTTGTCACATGGTCTTGAAAAAATCTTATTTGTAGTCTTGGCCCAAGGCCTTGACTATGTGGTTATGATGTCCGGAATTATGCATTATATCCTCAAAAAATTATATATTTTTATTACATGTGATTATTTGACTAGTAGAATATCCATGTGAATATGTAAATGGAGTTATTTGATATTTATTTTCAATATTAGGATGAATTTTTGTTTAAAAGTCATGTGTTTAGACTTATAAATTGCCTTAAATTTTTATGCTTATTTGTGAATGTTTCCACTATATTGTTATCCTTATTGAGAATCTGAGCTCACCCCTTTCTATGATTTATTTTTCCCATGAGGTGAAGAAGTATATCATGAATAAATTTCAGGAAGAGGATATGGTATTTGAGTGTGTTCATAGGGGACACAATTTTGTTTTTCATTATTTCATATAGTAATGTAAAACATATGTATGTATCTAGTACTTCAAGACTACTAAACTAATCGATCATTCGGGACATGATCTCTTATGATCATGCCAATGATATATAATAATGCACTGACTCTATGTAACTAGGGTTGGGGAATTACAGTAGTTATCAGATAAAGATTAGTACAAACCTGGGAAACTAGATTTAGAAAAAACATTCATAATAGAACATTACCTTAAGATTGACTTCAGGGATTAGTATAGAAGAACTTCCAAATTTTATAGTAATGTAATTATTATGTGGGATTTCAAAACAATACCTCTCTATATAGATACAATAAAGTAGAGACATCTCTTGCATAGACGTACCTAGGGGTAAAACCTGAAAATAATGCTTTGAGCTAGACTCGAATGGGAACTGGTTCTCGACAACAGGCCTTGATGCACTTTTGGTTATGAAAATATGGGGGGATATGCTTAATATAATTCAGAATTTCATTACAAAACTGATTTGAAGGATTTTGAAATAAAATTTGAATAAATATCCTTGGATAATCCTAAGGCATTTTAGATTGAAAATAAGGTGTCATGAAATTCTCAAAAATGATTTTATGACCATTGTTACCCATATAATTCTTTCTAGTTTTATTCAATGGATGGATTCTAAAGAATTCATAGTAACATTGATAATGATATACAAGGTGATCATATTTTTGTAAATGATCAATGAAATTTAATATTTATAGGAATAAAAGAAATCATGTTTATGCTGAATCTCTTTTCTGAAAATAGGATCATCAACATATATATTAACCAACTCACAGACTCAACAAAGAATAGATTGATGGTGACTGATAAGAGCTCCAGTAGTGGAGACTATGGAGAAATCAATTCTCAATTTCCATCATGAATGAAATTTGGAAGGAGACAACTCATAAATTGTCTCAATGGAACAAATAAATTTTTTTTTGTGTGGCAATCAAAGACATAAAGTAAAGAATTACCAATGAGAAATGATGATTACTATGGAAGAAAATAAAAATGATCCAAATATTCCATTTACACTCATTTTTTGTAATTGTAGGGGACATGGGACTTACTCGGGTCAATTCCATATTCAATAGGATAACCTATTGGACAAGTAATAACCTATGTGAAAATAAATGTATTGTGAAATGTTTAATAGTTTTTGTGGTGTTTGTAGATCAGATTACTTTTGAATAATTTTATCTTGTCTGTGTATCCCTACAGTTTTTTATGGGAAAATTTTATTCATGGAAGAAGTATATTTTCTTTTGTGGATATAGTTATAAATAATCATTTGGGTTTATACGATCCTTAAATTTGGGAAAATTACAAGATATTAATTTCTGGGAGGAAAATAAGAGGAATGAGATAACATTTTTTTTGAAATTATGTATGCTTATTTTGAAGAATTTTTCTAATTTAAGGAATCTTATAAAATATAGTTTTTGAAAAAGACATCATGATGACAGTGTGACAACCCATCGTGTCAGACAATTTTGTGGGAATTGAACCCACAACCAGAGTGCGACTGGGAATTATCACATACTCCTAGAATACATGAAGTCCCTGGTTAGTGTGACTCATTATTGTTAGATAAATTATTTTATTAATATAAATAATTTTATTTGGGATATTATGTTTTATCAAAGGGATATCCTTAGTGTAGAGAGATTATTTTATGATTAAGTGGTAAATCCTATTTTAGAAGACGTTATCTTTTTTGAGAAAACAGTATATGCCTAAGGAAAATCGAATACTATGGGATTTAATTTGTGGAATAATAGTTTAAATTTTATTTTTTAAGAATCTATGTTATATGGATATTTGAGTTATTTATGGAAGGGATTAACCTATTATCAACAATATGTGAATAGATTATTTAAACTTCATTATGAGACATTAAGAGTAGTCAATGTTATTTTGAGATAAATAATAAGATATAATGTGGAAGACTATGTGATAAAATCCTTCTATGTTTTGGGTGTCAATGTTAGTTTTGTTTACGTTGAAGAATTTTATGGATAATTGTTTATTGAAGGATCTTTGTTGAACATTGCATTTTTTTGTCAAATTTTGGAGATTAGTAATAATATTTATTTTTTTAAAGTATTATCCTTTTTTTGGGATAATCTGATCTTGCACAAACATTTTTGGTTTTTCTTAATGTCTAAAGACAAGAGAAATATATAGTTCATCTTTTGTGGATTATGTGATTCTCTAGATGTTAATTATAGCACTTTAGAAGTGAATTAGTCATCTTGAATACTCATCATTTGGTGAAAAGTTGATTTTTTTGTTGAAACTTATTAAAGTATGAAATTGTACTTAAAAAGTAAGTACATTTCATTATGTACTTAGTTAATCTCATAAAACAATTCTCCATATTTATGAAAATGAATGTAAAATAGAAAATTTTGTTTGTTTACTTTTCCTACAGGGAAACCACATACCGTTTAACTTATAACATGTTTGTGCTTTTATGGTGGTTAAATTTCTCTTATTTATGTTTTCTATTACTCTCTATAAGAATATTAAAATTAATTTCTTCTCCATATCCATGTTTTCATGGAATCCTTGTAACACACCAAGCTTCTACGGTACGCTTCTCTTTGAATAATACAGTAGTGTGTGTTGTACGCAACTTCGAGTTCTAACACACACCACAACCAATCAAACTAGCCATTATGAATAGTAATACCTACTTTTTGAAATTATATATATTTTATATTTCAAAATGGACTTCATTTTTGGATTCGTAATATCGAAATTAGCCTAAGGTGAAATTTTGGCACATTTCGGATAACTTTCATATTTTGATGAATAGTGAAAATTAATAAATTTTAATTAAAAAAAACTTTTTTAATCAAAATAATTAATAGTGATAAATTATGAATTTGAGTGGTTTTAAAGTTTATTTAGAATATATTTTTACCATTTAATATAATTTTGGTCATTGGACATAATTTTACAATTAAACCGAACATAAACAAGTGTCAATCTTTTGATAGTTATTATCTCTTAAAAATATGCTTTTTGTTTTGACAGCAGGAATTAATTTAAAATTAATTTCTGCCACTTCTGTGTTTTGAATTTAGAAAAATGGATACCATATTTAGAATCAGGATGTTCAAATTGTGTTAATAGGTAACTTTTATTTTTAGTAATTTTGAAGAATTACTGCGGTAAATATTTTATTTACCATGGTTAAGGGTAAATCCGGTAAATAAGGGTTAAAAATTAATATTATAATAATACTAAATTACCCTAAAAAGTGTCCTAGACTTATTGGTTGATACATGTTCGACCATAGGCATATTTGGGTCGATTTGGGGACCCCATGGTGCCACTTGTAGGTGATAGGGACACTTTATTTTAATTAAGTTAAAATGAATACAAAAATGACAGAAGCATATATCTTTTAGCAAAACAATTTTTACATAGGGTTATATATGTTTTATTTTAGATTATAAATAGTAATTAGAAAGATAAAAAGATTTCCTACATATTGATAGTTCATTTATAATTTTTAGACATTAAATAATTTAATTTATTTATGACACAGTGATGATGAATTAATTACTATAATAGTGAAAAATTAAAATAATTGATATTATAAATACCCAAATAAATATAATATGAAACTTTTAATGAATTAAACTAATTTTCTAGGATAATATGATATATTAGGATTGATTTAATTAACTTTTTTCGAAGTAATCGATCTGTTATGAGTTTCACAAAAATCAACTATTGAATAGTGTCAAAATTGACATAAAAGAGTTCTTAAAACAAATATTATATTATTAATTGATATTAAATTCCTAAAAATCTAAGGATCGGCCAAGAGACTTATATAATGACAGGTTCATCATTTATAGACCACTTGGGGGTCGCTTGGATGTATATGGAAAGTTTATTAACCATATTATATAAAAATACAAAGAGACATTGTAAAAGTGAAACTAATTAACTTAGAGTTAATACTTAAAGATGAGGTTAATATAAGTACCCAAACCTGTCTAAATTATATTGGTTGGGTTTTTTTAGACCCATCCCCACCTTAAAAGTTAAATAATCAACTTTGGAGTCATTAGATACCGAATAATAATTTATTATAAACTAATATTTCTAGCTTTTCCAAAGGTGCCCCTCACCCCTCTTATAAAAGGGCACTCTTCCTTCTCTTTTATTCACACATTAAAAGCCTTTTGGTTAGGCCAAACTCTTCCCAAATACTCTCCCAACTTTACTAAATACAACCTAGAGGCCTTAGTTTTATCATAAATCCAACCTAAGGAGCCCTTTTGATCAAATCAAAAGGAAGAAACCGAAGAAGAGGTAATGATTTCACCACCCTTTTCCAAGTTCCTTCTTCTTCCACTTCTTCTTACTTTTTTGTTACCATTCTAAAATAATAACTCCAGTATCATATATATACTGTGATTTTAATATAAATATGGTACAACCATATTCAGTATTCTATCCACCCTTTGAATAACATGTCACCATACGTGCGTACGTACGGGTTACCGTCTCCACGTCGTGGTGTAATTGTTATTCAATATATTATTATTTGGATGGGTATAATAATGATGTGTAACTCATATAAATAATAAATATAACATGTTAATGATTCTGTATATATGATATACCATCCATTTATATATTATTTTAACATCAAAAGAATGATATTGTCGCTCGTGCGTACGTACGGACTACCGTCTCCATGAACGCGATGAGATTCATTCTACATCATATCTATTCAAGTGTAATTATCATTTTCTGATTTAAAAATGATGTTTAGGGACTTGATATAATTCTGGATATGAATAATATACAACCTATCCATTACAATCATGGCTTACGTAATAAAACATATAAAAGAAAACGAGTAAGTTAACACCCGAAACAATGATAATACTAAGACATTATTAACAATGAAAAGTTAAAAGATCATATATGATATAATATTAATATATATGATTCTTGTATAATTTAATAACCATTATTTCACTAATATACAAGAGGTTATCCTACCCCAAACAAGGAAAAGTACAAGGTAAGTGGATTTCATCTCACTCCTTATTCCCGTGAGATTCATGCCATATTACCACCATTACCTTTTGTGTGGTGTATGTACTGCCCATAATTATATTCTTTGTGTAATACACTCTAATTTATGTATATTTACATATTCATTATATGATACCTCTTTCATGGGTTGTATATTTCATAAGTTACCAAATTGGTAAGGGTTATTTCACAATCTCTTCATTATCCGAGGTTGTTTATACGTAATAATCTACTGGGATTTCTTTATCATCCACATCCATGTTTCTTCGAAATGTATTTCAAAACATATTTATGATTTACAAGAATATGGGTTAAAGTCATTTATACCCTTGTTTTACTTTTTATAAGTGGTTTATAAAGGAATATTTCCGTCTTTTTCCAAACAAGGTGCCTTTTAACCTTTTTGAAAGAATTAAGGTAAGAATGTTTTTTTAACTTATACGGCGGGTGCGGTTATTTTCCGCCGTTATAAGATCGTCGAAGCATCCCTTACAAGCTTATAAGAATATTTTCAAATTGAATGTATTATTTTATAATTATGTTACTTTTAAAATGATTTAAAAAAAGTGATATTTCTCTAAAATAGTTTTGATTTCATCTATGTCAACATCCTTTGATGGATTTTAAGCTTATTTGAAGTTGATTTATTATGATACAAAACATTCCTATTTTATTGAAGGTTTTGTGATATTTTTGACTATGGATAAGTTATTCTTATGTCACTCATGGTTTTTGTTTATGTTATTTACATTTTATAAGTTATTTTTAATCCAAATGTTTATGTTATATTTCAATCTTTCATTCAGATGAATGTGTTAGACAATTATGTTCCGGGTTGGGGACCGGTAAAAGTAAGCCCTCCGGTTTGGTCTCCGTTTATTATAGGAACTCCGGTTTGGTCTCCGGTTATTAGAGGCACTCCGGGTTGGTGTCTGGTTATTAGAGGCACTCCGGGTTGGGTTCCGGTTACAGTTAGCCCCAAGGTCTTGGGACGAGGTCTTGACAAAGAAATTAATGTTTAGCATTATGCATTCCATCATTATGAAAGTGGTTTTTGATTTTTCATGTGATTATCCAATTATTAGAATATCCATGTGAATAAGTAAATGGAATTATTTCATTTTACTTTTTCCATACTATGTTGAAGTTCAAGTTTAAAAGGCTTTTTCTTTAGTAATGCATTGCCTTAAATGTTTATGATTATTTTGAATGTTCCGCTATATTGTTATCCTTACAGGGCATTTGAGCTCACCCCTTTTCTATGTTTTATTTTCCCTAGGATGTGAAGAAGTAAGTTATGAATGACCTGCAGGGATTTTATGAGGGGATAATAGTGTGGACTGTAGAGACATTATGTTGTTGTAGTAGTTTTTCATTTTATGATGTAATGTAAAACTTATGAATATATCTAGTGTTTCCAAGGCTACTAAACCGATCGGTCTTTCAAGATTTGATCTTTCTTGTGACCATGCCAATGTTATGTAATAATGCACAGACTCTAGGTAACTGGGGTCGGGGCGTTTTAGTTGGTATCAGAGGAAGTTTAATACAAACCTTGGAAGCTAGATTTAGATAAACTCTGTTTAGAGAACGTAGACCTAAGATAATCTTTGAGGATTAGTATAGAAGAACTTCCTAGAATTTTGGTATTGTAGAGATTTTGTGAGTTTTCCGAGCAATACATCCCTGTCTGGATACGAGCAGGTAGAGGCGGCTCTGGCACAGATGTACCTAGGGGTAAAACCCGAAAACACCGCTTTGAGCAAGACTCGAACGGGAACTGGTGCACAACAACGGGCTTTGTTGCACTCTTGGTTACGACACTCCTGGGGGATATGCTTAGGATAACTCTCATTTCCTTACAAATAATTATGAAGGGTTTATGAGTATATACTTCATAAAAGGAGACATTTTTATGATTATGGATTATATCCATAAACTATTTAATTTATGTTATGTGTTTCACAAGTTTGGGATTAGGTATTGTTATTCATAAACTAATCTAGTGTATGCCATTGTTTAGAAATGGCGCCTAGTAGACGGAATGAGAACTCAAGAAATGCACATGATACAAAGAGAAAGATGGATCTATGAGGTTATGTATCGACTACATGGAGATCAATGCTATATCGATAAAGAACAAGTATCCCCTACCACGTATTGATGATTTATTTGACCAACTACATGGAGCTCAATACTTTTCAAAGATTGAACATCGATCTGGATACCCTCAGTTGTGTGTAAAGAAGGAAGACATTCCGAAGACAGCATTTCGAACCAGGTACGTGCATTACGAGTTTACTGTAATGCCTTTTGGATTGACTAATTCACCCTCTGTATTCATGGATCTGATGAATATAGTTTTCAAGGAGTATCTCGATGAATTTGTGGTGGTATTTATTGATGATATATTGGTATACTCCAAAACCTATGAAGATCATAAAAATCACTTGTGCATTATCTTGATGACTCTGAGGAGGCATGAATTATAAGGGAAGTTTAGCAAGTGTGAATTCTGGCTTCTGGAGATTTCTTTTCTTGGCCATATTTTCTCCAAAGATGGAATCTCTATTGATCCATCTAAGACCAAGGCAATCCAAGAATGTCCAGCACCTACGAGTATAACTGAGGTGCGCGGTTTTATTGGTTTGGCAGGTTATTATCGACGTTTCGTCCAAAATTTTGCCCGATTGGCTAACCCATTAACGAAGCTCACACGTAAAGGGGTTAAATTTGTTTGGACAAAAGAGTGTGAAGAATGTTTCGAAGAACTGAAGAAAATATTATTCAATGATCATATGTTGACTCTACCATCGGGGAATGATGGGTTCGTTATTTATAGTGATGCATCGAAGAAAGGACTTTGTTGTGTCCTTATGCAGAATGATATAGTTATTTCCTATGCATCACGACAGTTGAAAATTCATGAACAAAACTATCCTACTCATGATCTCTAGTTAGCAGTTGTGATCTTTGCTTTGAAGATATGGAGGCACTACCTTTATGGTGAAAAATGTGAGATTTATACTGATCACAAGAGGTTGAAGTATATTTTCTCACAAAAAGAACTCAACATGAGGCAAAGGAGAGGGCTTGAATTACTCAAGGATTATGATTGCACGATACACTACCACCCTGGGAAAGCAAACAAGGTGGAAGATGCTTTGAGTAGAAAAGACCATGGTGTTTTGAACAATATGAGAATTGAAAGGGATCCAATTTTCATGGATCTAGTGAAGATGGACATGGGAATAACCAGGGAAGGCGAAACATCATTTCTTTTTCAAATGGTTGCCAAACCATCTTTAATAGAAAGGATTAAGAGTAATCAGACCGATGATGAAGAATTTCAAAAGAAGATTAAAGCTGTGAATGATGGGAGATTGAGAGACTTTGTGTATGAAGATGGAATTTTGAAATTTGGGAAGAGACTTTGTGTTCCCGATATACCTGATCTAAAAAGGGAATTGCTGGAAGATGCTCATAGTTCCAATTTCTCTATACACCCTGGGAGCACCAAAATGTATAGAGATTTGAAGGAACATTTTTGGTGGGACAACATGAAGAGGGAGATTGCTGATTTTCTGTCAAGATGTATGGTTTTTCAGCAAGTGAAAGCTGGAAGGCAACAACTTGGAGGAGTCATGCAACCTCTTCCCATACCGGAGTGGAAATGGGACAATATTACGATGGACTTTGTCATGGGGCTACCAAAGACTCCTAGAAGGAACGATGAAATATGGGTTATTGTTGATCGTCATACCAAGTCAGCACATTTTCTTTCTATAAGAGAAGATCTAACCCTGGAACGTCTAGCAAGACTATATATTAATGATGTTGTGAGACTTCATGGAGTACCCCTATCAATTGTTTCTGATCGTGATCCCCATTTTACTTCAAGATTCTGGAAAAGTCTTCAGAAATCCCTGGATACTGAACTTCATTTGAGCACTGCTTACCACCCTCAGACAGACGGACAATCAGAACGGACTATTCAAACCTTAGAAGACATGTTGAGATCTTGCTCACTTGACTTTCAGGGTATGTGGGATCAATATTTACCTCTAGTAGAATTTTACTATAATAATAGCTTCCATTCGAGTATTCAGATGGAACCATATGAAGCGTTATACGGAAAGAGATGTCGTACACCAACCTGTTGGGATGACGTCAGTGAAAGAAAACTTGTAGGTCCAGAACTGGTGGAGGAAACGATAGAAAAGGTGAAGGTAATCCAAAATCACATCAGAGCAGATCAAAGTAGGCAGAAGAGCTATGTCGATAATCGAAGGAGGGATTTGGAATTTCAAGTCGGTGATCATGTTTTCCTGAAGGTATCTCCGTGGAAGGTAGTCATACGTTTTGGTAAGAAAGGTAAATTGAGTCCCAGATACATCGGACCTTTCGAAATTCTAGAACGAATTGGGGCTGTAGTTTACCGATTGGCAATACCGCCAAGTCTCTCTAAAGTTCACGATGTGTTCCACGTATCTCTGTTGAGGAAATACATGCCTGACCCAACGCATGTACTCACCTATGAGGAATTAGAACTGGAACCCGATCTGTCTTATTGCGAAGAGCCCGTCAGGATTCTTGATACGAGAGAAAAAAGTACTGAGAAACCGAACGACGCGTCTGGTAAAAGTTTTGTGGAGAAACCATAAGATGGAGGAGGCAACGTGGGAACCCGAGGAACTTATGATGAAGAACCACCTGAGTCTTTTCATGTGATAAGTATTCTAGAAATTTCGAGGATGAAATTATTTGAAGGAGGGGAGAATGTAACACCCCAAGCTTTTACGGTACGCTTCTCTTTGAATAATACAGTAGTGTGTATTGTACGCAACTTCGAGTTCTAACACACACCACAACCAATCAAACTAGCCGTTATGAATAGTAATACCTACTTTTTGAAATTATATATATTTTATATTTCAAAATGGACTTCATTTTTGGATTCGTAATATCGAAATTAGCCTAAGGTGAAATTTTGGTACATTTCGGATAACTTTATTATTTTGATGAATAGTGAAAATTATTAAATTTTAATTAAAAACAAATTTTTTAATCAAAATAATTAATAGTGATAAATTATGAATTTGAGTGGTTTTAAAGTATATTTAGAATATATTTTTACCATTTAATATAATTTTGGTCATTTAACATAATTTTACAATTAAACCGAACATAAACAAGTGTCAATCTTTTGATAGTTATTATCTCTTAAAAATACGCTTTTTGTTTTGACAGCGGGAATTAATTTTAAATTAATTTCTGCCACTTCGGTGTTTTGAATATAGAAAAATGTATTCCATATTTGGAATCAGTATGTTCAAATTGTGTAAATAGGTAAATTTTATTTTTAGACATTTTGAATAATTACTACGGTAAATATTTTATTTACCATGGTTAAGGGTAAATCCGGTAAATAAGGGTTAAAAATTAATATTATAATAATACTAACTTACCCTAAAACGTGTCCTAGCCTTATTGGTTGATACATGTTCGACCATAGGCATCTTTGTGTCGATTTTGGGACCCCATGGTGCCACTTGTAGGTGATAGGGACACTTTATTTTAATTAAGTTAAAATGAATACAAAAATGACAGAAGCATATATCTTTTAGAAAAACAGATTTTACATAGGGTTATTTATGTTGGATTTTAGATTATAAATATTCATTAAAAATATAAAACGATTTCCTACATATTTATAGTTCATTTATAATTTTTAGACATTAAATAATTTAATTTATTTATGACACAGTGATGATGAATTAATTACTATAATAGTGAAAAATTAAAATAATTGATATTATAAATACCCAAATAAATATAATATGAAACTTTTAATGAATTAAACTAATTTTCTAGGATAATATGATATATTATGATTTATTTAATTGTATTTTTTCGAAGTAATAAATCTGTTATGAGTTTCACAAAAATCAACTATTGAATAGTGTCAAAATTGACATAAAAGAGTTTTTAAAACAAATATTATACTATTAATTGATATTAAATTCATAAAAATCTAAGGTTCGGCCAAGAGGCTTATATCATGATAGGTTCATCATTAATGGACCACTTTGGGGTCGCTTGGATGTGTATAGTAAGTTTATTAACCATATTATAAAAAAATACAAAGAGACATTGTAAAAGTGAAACAAATTAACTTAGAGTTAATACTTAAATATAAGGTTAATATAAGTACCCAAACCTGTATAAATTCTATTGGTTGAGTTTTTGTCGACCCATCCCCACCTTAAAATTTAAATTATCAACTTTGGAGCCATTAGAAACCGAATAAGAATTTATTATAAACTAATATTTCTAGCTTTTCCAAAGGTGCCCCTCACCCCTCTTATAAAAGGGCACTCCTACTTCTCTTTTCTTCACACCTTAAAAGCCTTTTGGTTCGGCCAAACTCTGACCAAATACTATCCCAACTTCCCTCAATACAACCTAGAGGCCTTATTTTTATAAGAAATCCAACCTAAGGATCCCTTTTGATAAAATCAAAAGAAAAAACCGAAGAAGAGGTAATGATTTCACCACCCTTTTCCAAGTTCCTTCTTCTTCCACTTCTTCTTACTTTGTTGTTACCATTATAAAATAATAACTCCAGTATCATATATATAATGTGATTTTATTATAAATATGGTACAACCATATTCAGTATTCTATCCACCCTTTGAATAACATGTCACCATACGTGTGTACGTACGGCTTATCGTCTCCACGTCGTGGTGTAATTGTTATTCAATATATTATTATTTGGTTGGGTATAATAATGATGTGTAACTCATATAAATAATAAATATAACATGTTAATGATTCTGTATATATGATATACAATCCATTTATTTATTATTTTAATATCAAAAGAATGATATTGTCGCTCGTGCGTACGTACGGACTACCGTCTCCACGAACGCGATGAGATTCATTCTCCATCATATCCATTCAAGTATAATTATAATTTTCTGATTTAAAAATGATGTTTAAGGACTTGATATCATTATGGATATGAATAATATACAAACTATCCATTACAAACATGTCTTACGTAATAAGACATATAAAATAAAACGAGTAAGTTAACACCCGAAACAACAATAATATTAAGACATTATTAACAAAACAAAGTTAAAAGATCATATATGATATCATATTAATATATATGATTTTGTATACTTTAATAACAATTATTTCACTATTATACAGGATGTTAACCTAACCCAAACAAGGAAAAGTACAAGGTAAGGGGTTTTCATCTCACTCCTTATTCCCGTGAGATTCATGCCATATTGCCACCATTACCTTTTGTGTGGTGTATGTACTGCCCATAATTATATTCTTTGTGTCATACACTCTAATTTATGTATATTTACATATTCATTATATGATACCTCTTTCTTGGGTTGTATATTTCATAAGTTACCAAATTGCTAAGGGCTATTTCAGAATCTCTTCATTATCCGAGGTTGTTTATACGTAATAATCTACTGGGATTTCTTTATCATCCACATCCATGTTTCTTCAAAATGTATTTCAAAACATATTTATTATTTACAAGAATATGGGTTAAAGTCATTTATACCCTTTTTTGACTTTTTATAAGTTTTTTATAAAGGAATCTTTCCGTCGTTTTCCAAACAAGGTGCCTTTTAACCTTTTTGAAAGAATTAAGGTAAGAATGTTTTTTTTAACTTATACGGCGGGTGCGGTTATTTTCCGCCGTTATAAGATCGTCGAAGCTTCCCTTACAAGATTATAAGAATATTTTCAAATTGAATGTATTATTTTATAATTATGTTACTTTTAAAATGATTTAAAAAAATAGATATTTCTCTAAAATAGTTTTGATTTCATCTATGTCAACATCCTTTGATGGATTTTAAGCTTATTTGAAGTTGATTTATTATGATACAAAACATTCCTATATTATTGAAGGTTTTGTGATATTTTTGACTATGGATAAGTTATTCGTATGTTACTCATGGTTTTTGTTTAAAGTATTGACATTTTATAAGTTATTTTTAATCCAAATGTTTATGTTATATTTCAATCTTTCATTCAGATGAATGTGTTAGACAAGTATGTTCCGGGATGGGGACCGGTAAAAGTAAGCCCTCCGGTTTGGGCTCCGGTTATTAGAGGAACTCCGGTTTGGTCTCCGGTTATTAGAGGCACTCCGGGTTGGTGTCCGGTTATTAGAGGCACTCCGGGTTGGGTTCCGGTTACAGTTAGCCCCAAGGTCTTGGGACGAGGCATTGACAAAGAAATTAATGTTTAGCATTATGCATTCCATCATTATGAAAGTGGTTATTGATTTTGCATGTGATTATTCTATTAGTAGAATATCCATGTGAATAAGTAAATGGAATTATTTCATTTTACTTTTTCCATACTATGTTGAAGTTCATTTTTGAAAGGCTTTTGTTTTAGTAATGCATTGCCTTAAATGTTTTTGCTTATTTTGAATGTTCCGCTATATTGTTATCCTTACTGGGCATTTGAGCTCACCCCTTTTCTATGTTTTATTTTCCCCAGGATGTGAAGAAGTAAGTTATGAATGACCTGTAGGGATATTATGAGGGGATAATAGTGTGGACTGTGGAGACATTATGTTGTTTTAGTAGTTTTTCATTTTATGATGTAATGTAAAAATATGAATATATCTAGTGTTTCCAAGGCTACTAAACCAATCGGTCTTTCGAGATTTGATCTTTCTTGTGATCATGCCAATGTTATGTAATAATGCACCGACTCTAGGTAACTGGGGTCGGGGCGTTACAATCCTAGTGTGTGTAATCTCAAATGACCTTTGAACATCACTTTTTCACCTTTAAAGTGACAGTTTTATTGACATTTTTCTGATATGGGACTTTTAATGATGTTTCCAAGCCCAATTTTAAAATTGTGAGAATGCTATTTCTAAAATGGGGGAAGGATGCAACATCCCACGTTAATAAAGAATAATAAATTGACATGTTTATTTATATTTGTGAATTAAATATTAATTTTTGTTAAAGGGGAATCTATGTTTGATGGCGTACCTGATACGCAACTACGAGCTTCTTTGAAATCTTATGTTGCACACAACATAGAGTTATACCGAAAAATAAAATAATATTATTATTATTTTAAATGGTAGTTAACACATTGCTGTTGTAATGGAGTAAATGACAAGTACAAACAATACTACGATTAAAAATGTTTCATAAATGTTTCTACATTTATCCAATAAATGTTAAAGGCTTAAAATGTGAAAGAATCTAATTTTAAGCAGAAATAATATAATATTATTTAAAAGGTCGATTTATCCCTTTTTGATGGACAAGAATTTTTAAATCTAGTTTAGGTCACTTATATATGTTCTATTTGACAAAATTTAGTTATTATCTACACTCGAGACATCAAAATTTTTGTTGGGTAATTTTGTTTTATTTTTCTGATAAAATTAATTTTTAATGAATAGTGAATAACACTGTATTATAATTCAAAACGTCCTTCTAATCTAATTTATGTATATTAAAAGAATATATTTATAATTTGTTTAAAATTTTAATTAGATTATATTTTTACCCTAAATCCAATGTTGGTCATTGGATGTTATTTCATTTTGAAATTAGACATAAACAAGTGGCAATATTTTAATATTTTTTATTTCGTAAAAACATTATTATTGTTTTGAAAACATGAACTAATTTATAATTTATTTATGAAACATCTCTATTTTGAATTTGGTAAAATAGACACCATTTATTAATGTGGAATATCAAATATATCTTAGGTTGAATTTTTAGTAATTTTCTGAAAAACATCAATTTTGGATTATTAGTGAAAACATTGAGTAGTTGTTAAATAACCAAATTTTTAATTTAAATTAAATTTTTCCTCTCCTGGAAATTGAATTTAAAAAATATGTCAAACATTGTTGTTATCATTAAGTAAAATTTGGTTCAATATGATGAAAATATTTTTTGGTGAATAATATCTTTTGACTTTTAATTATCGTCGTTAAAGTTAAATAGGGTAATTTATGGTAAAAATGATATAATAATAATAATAATAATAATAAATTACCTTAACATGTGTCCTAGTCCTATTCATTGATAAATTTCTGATCATGGGAATCATTGGGTAGATTTTGGGACCTCATGCGGCCACTTAAGAGTGGTAATGACACTTTATATTAATTAATTTAACGTAATGACTAAAATAACAATAAAAATATATATTTTAGTAAATCAATTCATACAAGGGGTTATATAAGTTATCTCTTAAACTATAAATATTAATTTTAAAGCTAAAAATATTTCCTACTTCATGTTATTTTTTTATAATTTTTAAACTACAAGTAAATAATATTATTTATGACACAATAATTATTCAGTTTTTCCCTCATTAATGAATGATTTAAAAAATAAGATTATAAAGATTAAAACAACATCCAAAACTCATCCAATTCTTATTGGATGATTTTATTTCAAACAATATTCATCTTATATTCTAATTTGATGTGTTTTGGACCTTTAGAAACTGAAAATCAGTATAAAATAAATTAATATTTTAAAACATTCCTAAGTAGCCCCTCCTCCACCTTATAAAAAGCCTTCAACTCTAACCCATTAATAACTACTCTCAAGCCCAATGGATCATCAAATATCTACCCAATTAACCCCACTATATCCTTCTCTTACACATATAATCCTTACTTTAGGTAGAAGATATCTAAAGGAATCCTTTTGGTTCAAACCAAATGGAGTTACCCGATTTAAAGGTAACATCTTCTCTTAAGTTCTTTTTGTTTATTTTACTTCTCTAACCCCATAAAATCATTTTATTCTTTTATTTTTTAACAAAAACAGTATCCTAAATATAATAGGTTGTTGTTATAAGAAGGATTCAAACTACGCATAAACACACCTCTTTCTAATTAGTAAAAAAACATATTGTTTCTGTGGATGGAGGACTACTACCTCATGAAATAATGATTGCTCAATCTTCTCCTACCACCTCTTATGGTGGCCATTATGATGTTACTATATTTATATATGAAATATATTATGTTTATTTTCTATTTATGTTTCTGTAAATAAATTTACAAACATTCCTTTATGCTTTCAAATATGTGTAAACATGATAATTTTATTTGAGGATTTGAGGACTACCACCCCCTCACGGTGATATGATTCATTGCTGACATACATAGAACGTATAAAATATGGATTTATGGAAATTATGAAACGTATATATCATATTATATTATACTATTATTATTATATAGCTATGTATTATTATGTTTTCATTCCATTAAATATAAAATAGAAATTAAAGTAGCGTTCATGCATACGTACGACTTAACGTCTCAACAAACGGTGTGTTTCATTTAATAACTCGAAATGATATGGAATATTATATATAAATATAAACTGTATATATATTATATATATGATATCTATATCATGAATATAATTCTTTAGATAATGTAATTTTGTCCACATGGACAATTTTTAGTTATGACAAGTTCATTTTGGACTACAGTTTCAAACATCGACAAAATGTATTAAATGAACTATAAAATTTAACTAAATGTTATAGCAAGGTAATAAGTTTTATAAAAGGAATAATAAAAATGAAAAACGGTTTTATGGAAGTTTAAATTATCTTTATACTATTATTAAATAAGATCACAGAACATATGAGTCAAGTCGGACACGAGGTAAGGGGTTTCTTACATCACTTTTAGTTCCATGAGATTTATATTGTTCACCAATTAATTCTTGAATGTGGAGTATTTTTTACTTCAATTTGATATATATTATCATGATTCTATTTATATTAATTGTATTATATGATTCATTTGGAGTTTATTTACTTTTGGTCATACAACATGGTTGATTACAATGTGGCCTGGGGTTTTCATCTCACTTTTTATTCCTGTGAAAATCATGCTATATTTGCCACTATTTCCTTTTGTGTGGTGTATGCACTACCCATAATTGTATTGTTTGTGTAATATAATTTAATTTATGGGTATTTGCAACATCATTTTCATATCCTTCTTTCGTGGGGTGTATTTTTCTTATGTTACCAAATCGGTAATGGAATTTCTAATTTCAATTTCCACTCAATGGGTTTTACATAAATTACATTGATAATTTTTCTCCAAGATTAGGTGTGAAAGATCTATTTATATATTTATGTAGTAATTTATACTCACCCTTATGTGGATATAATTTTGATACACATAATTAATTCATTGTATAATTATCAAGTCATTGATATGATGTTGATAAGTGTAATCTGATCTCTATTTCCATTCATTGAGTTAAGCAACCGAGTCAACTATGTTGTATTTATAAGAATATGTGTGAATGTACAATGGTTTATTTAATCTAAAAATCCAATAATATTGAGTGTATTTTAATTTTCCACAAATAATTATGTCATTGATTTATCCTTAACCTAAGGATATAGTCTTTATAAGCGATTTCATCTTAGTTTACATTCCATTGAGACTTCTTTGTTGTAATGAGCCAATTCAGATTCATAGGGTGTATATACTGTAATTTTACATACTATATCATGAATCCCTTTATTTTATTGATTTTATAATGTTTTTATTACCTCAATTATTTGTATTCAAGCATCACTCATTTGGTTAGAAACTCTAACTAAAATATCATTTTAAATTTTATAATGATTTAATCATGTAAATCTTTCTCACAAATTTACATGTTTTAAGAATTTTTTTAAGGATTTCTTTATATGGAAATGAATTTTTTAAAAACTTTTATTATGTTTCCAAGTGGTATGGGACAATTTAATTCAAAAATAAATTTTAAATAGATTCTTGATAAATAATGAGACTTTTAAATGTTTTGAAGGAAAAAAAAGGAATATTTCTATTAAATAATTTTGATGATTAGTTTCATCAATATCAATATCCTTCATTATACTCGATTGAGGATAATTTATTATAACACAATCATCCATATTTTATTTAATGAGTCATGTTTGACAGTGGATGTTCTATTTTTATATTATATACGGTATGTGGTTAAAATATTGACATTTCATATGCTAGTTTTAATAAGAATGATTATATTATGTTTCATACTTTTCATTAGAGGAATGCATTGAACTTAGTAAGTCAAGGGTGGAGCCTGCTATAGCTCCTGGATGCATCGGTAGGACTCATGGGAAAAACTAGCATCTTGGAAAAGGCCTTGAAAAAGTTTTTTTTTAGTCTTAGAAGGAGGCCTTGACTGTGTGGTTATGATATCTTCTATTATGCATTCCATCTTTATGAAATTTTCTATTGATATTAACTGAGATTTTTTGACTAGAAAAATATCCATGTTGAAAAGTAAATGGCATTATTTGATTTATATTTTCCATATTATTCTGAAGTTTATGTTTAAAATGCTTGTGTTTATTCTTATACATTACCATACATGTTTATGCTTATTTCTAAAAATTTTCACTATATATATATCCTTACTGAACATCTGAGCTCACCCATTTCTATGTTTTATTTTTCCCAAGATGTGAAGAATTATATCATGATTAACCTATAGGAATAGGCTATGGGATTTGAGTGTGTTCAAAGGGGAAATAATATTTTTCATTATTTTATGATGTAATGTAAAACTTATGTATCTATCTAGTACTTATAAGGCTACTAAACTAATTGTTCTTCCGAGACATGACCTCTTGTGATAATGCCAATGATATGTAATAATGAAACAACTCTAGGAAACTATTTTCAGGGCATTACATTTGGCATGCATGTGCTTTCATGTGTGATAGAACAGATGGTGTTGTGGTGTTGTTTATGGTGATGGAGAAAACATATTGTGGATGGTTCAAGAAGGTGTTCTAGTGTAGAAGGTTGTGACTTGCATGGTGCATGATGGTGGTCGACATTGGAGATGGTTACTGGGGTAACCAGGGATGTGATGATGTGAAGACATTGATGGTTGGTTGGAGACATAGGATAGGGAGGTTGTAGTGATGGATGTGTGTCATGAGGCAGAAGCATGAATCCTTGGTGATGATGAATGTTAATTTGAAATTTTGATTTTTTGGTTTTTTGGATAGTGTTAGTAATTGTAATATTGTGGGGTGAAGTTGGATTATGAATTTGGAGCAATGTGGAGTTTGTGCATGTGGTTTGTAGAGGGTTTTGTATGATTCTCACTTATCCAAATACTGGTTTAAAAAATGGATTGTGGAGACTTTTAATCAACAATATAAATTTATAATCGATTTATCATTAATTATTTAATCAAATTGATCCATGAAGTAAAAATATAGGCATAAACGATGTATGTTTGGCATACACATAAGAATTGAATATAATTTCATTAATATTCAGGATCATTAAAAATTCTATAATAATGAAATATTTTCACTCCTAAATTCATAATAAAATTCATGGTTTGATTCTAAGACTATCATAGTGGAAAAATTACTTCACTAAAATGGGGTAACTCCCAATTCTCAACCTATTTCACTCATGAGATTTCCATATTTACCTAATGTGTTTGAGAAGGATATACATACCACACAACACATAATGATAATCATGCATATGTATTCCACAAGGTCAAAAAAATTCTCATTATATTAGATACCATTAAAATATATGGGTTTCATTAAATTTTCATCAGAATATTACCCATGTAAAAGAAACGGGATTGATAAAATATTCATCATTTAATTATATCATAACTTATGGAAAAAGAATAGGTTTAATGTACATTTTATTTTTTAATCATCGAATAATCCATGTAAAATGAATGGGTTTCATAAAAATCTTTTAAACATAATCATTATCCATATAGATAAATAATAAATATTTTAAGATTGGATTATATACAATTTAAATATTAACAAACAGAAAATGATTTCATCTTAGATGGAAAATTATTTTGAAAAACCAATATGGACATTTATTGGAGAAAATATCATTTCCACATTAAACAAATACATAAAATCTACGAATAGATTAAATAAAAAACGAAAACCAATTCATTTAAAATAACCTTGATATCTTATAAATGATGGTTTAAATCATTTTTTGGTTATGAAAATAGAAAATACAATTCATGCTATAAGAGTTAATACAATGATTCCTTCATCATTTCTAATAAAAAGTCAAAATTACATTGTTTAGAAAATGACTAGATGATTTTTTTAAAAAAATTTATAAAAATTAATAAATGAGTAAAAATATATGTTAAAAAACATGTGTTAATATTAAAAACATTCTTTAAATTATTATTTGAGAGCATGAATATATACGAAGTGGCATTTTCAATGAAATGAGATATTATTTCCATTTTACATAAAAACTTATTTTTAGTATGTTGAGTACATAAATACATGAAAATTGAAGGGAATAATAATTCTCAAAAAGTTAACTACAGGGGATTAAATTTCATTATTTTTATGAGAAATATAGAAAAATATTAAATGATTATACACATAATTATAAACAATCACATTATAATTGATATTGTAACATAAAAAATTTACAACATTGGTATAATTTTATTTATATTCCCCATAAAATAATGAAAAATATATAGATGTGTATATATCCATAGTTTTTATATGAATATTAATAAATTAAATTCATGGGAATTCTGTACACCACAAAAAATAAACCAGTGGTGTATATTGAATTTGTCCCATAGAATAAAAAGTGTGATGAAAATCCCTTATGTTTGGTAAAGGTTCAATCATAAGTCCAATGATCAAAATAACCATATGTGGATATATCATTACCATAATTTTCATAATAATAACCCTAAAATAAATATATCAAATGTATATACAACACAAAAATGATGTATGAGGTGGATAAGTCATGTTTCCACCAAAAATTAATGTGTGATGAAAATACCTTTCTTTGGTGGTAACATTTTGATCATAAGCCTCACGAAAGAATAAAATAAAATGATAATTTAAATATCACGATTAAAATAATTTCATGGTATAACATATCATTGTGCCTGTATATGAACCTATAAAAAGATTAAACATTCACATCATAACATATATATCAGAGAATTCAATTTTAGAGAAAAATACCGCCCCCTTGTGATGAATTTAATCATACCGATTTAATCATCATATATAATATATATTTATATATTTATTTAATATAAAATTCATCCTGAACCATAATCATATATATCATAACACATATTATATATATACCCTTTTAATTCCAATTCCTTAAAAATATTTTGTTAGAAATATTTTTTCACGAAATAAGTGCTTGGTTTTTCATTTCTTGTTTATCTTTACCGGTCTTCATACTTGTACTTTAAATGTAGTTCCAAAGTATAAATAAATTTAGTATTGTAATAGAAATAATATTTATTCATTATATAATTTTTTTCATCCATAAAATATATAGATTAGAAAATGGCATTAACTGTTTAGGGAGATAATAGGATACACATATGCATGAACGCTATTTCTGTTTTCTTGATGGATGAAAAGGAAAAATAAATAATAGGAATAATGTATCACATTTTATTGTGGATGATGTAGTCCCCAAATATGTATGACAAGCATTATCATCATTAAGAGGATTGGAAAGATAGATGGAATATGTGATATAATAATTAAATAAGTATAATGATATCTTATATATAATAAATATACATTATATCCACCATTATATCTATTGGAAAAATTAATTGATGAAAAATTAATTACATCAGTTCAGGAGGTGATATTTAGCTGCACACATGATTGACAATTTAGTATACTATTTCAAGAATGAGGATATTGATGTGGGTAATTACACTAAGATAAAAAATATAATTATATGCTAGAATCTAATTTTATTCTATCATTATATTTTTATAAAATTTTAAGGAGGTGGAATGTAAAATAAAATAATAACGCTTAGTTTATATCAATTCCTCTTTCTCGAAAAACATAAATAGGTTATCCTCAGAACCCTACATAAGAGGGTTTCATACTAAAAGTAACGACTATATGATATGCATATATAAGTAGGGATGGAATTTGGATAGGTATTGGATAAACCAAAAGTCTTTTAAGAGTAAATGGGAGTGGATATGGGGTTACATTTTATTATTAGAGGAAATGACATATTATGATTTTTTGAAATCAAAAAATTATAACCATATTTTAAACATGCGAGAAGGTTCCAAAATTTATCACTACTGAAACGTAATTGATAAATTGTCAAAATATGGAAAACAATATTAATTGTAAAAGTATTTATGGCATTTAACCTTTATAATTTTACATTAACCCCGTAGTGAGCCAGTTTTAACCATAACATTGGTAATTAATTTCAAATATTTTTAGTATAAATTTTAAAGAAAAATTATGGTGTAATTATTATATGACATTAATTATGATTATTCAAAATAATTGACATATTATTCCAAAACATAAATTCATATATTTGAAATAATTATATTTTAAATTAAACTTGTATATTGGGAAAAAATGTCTATTTACAAAGAGAATTTTTTTATAAGTATAATAATTGTTATTACTAAAATTTAATTTTTAATTGATTCAATTAAAATATATTTTATTAAATATAATATGATTGAACTAATTTTATTTTTGTTCATTTTATAATAAAATGTAAAATTTTAAATTCATTAAATGAAAAATATTATTTAATTAAAAATCTAAATTTGTATCCACCCACTGAATCCTTATTCCATTGATTATTTAATAAAAATCCCTATAATATAATTATGAATTTTTTTTACAAAAACATATGTTTATTTTTCATATAAATATTTTATGAGTGGAAAAATTTATTTATATTAATTTTCTATTAAAACAAATGAAAATATGTTTTTGATGAAAATGGTATTATCAATGTTTATAATTATGGTAAAATTAAGAGATTTTATAATTAAACAATATATTTGGTAGTATACATGATATACAATATCAATCATAAACAAAAAATAGAATCATATTATTTAAATGTGATCATTATAATATAGACATTGAATTAGAGGGTATGAACTATATAAATGACATTATGAAATTTATAATGGTGTTACTCAATGAAAAAATATTATTTAATTATTTGAAAATAATAACTAAAAATTATAGTAAATTCATTTTAATCCTCAAAAAACATTTTCGTCAAAAAAATATTTTTTTCTTACATTTGATAAGTAAATATTGGAATCATTTTGTTGAAATTTTTTAAAAATTATTTCATAAAATTAAATTAATTTTTTAAATAATAGCATCTTCTTTTAATTTTTGTGAAATTTTGGGATTTTTCCAAAAATATTGGTTTTTAATAAATTATAATAAATTATGATTTCTCTAAAAATGTCAATTATTTTCTATATGTTAATAAATTTAAATGTTCCATTATTTTTTTTATTTAAAGTATAATATTATTATTTAGTTTTATCTAAACCACATAAAATATTTTTAATCTATTTTTATTTAATTTTAGAATATGTTTATTTTTTGGTTTAAAAATGAGATTTTTTTAAATATTCGTTAAAAAAGATAATGATTATAATTTTTAATTAAGCAATATAATCCATAATGGTTAAATTTTTAATGTAAATTTATATATTATATATCACTCAATATTCATTTATAGTATTACTGTGATTATTTGTAGTCATATTGTTAATAAGAAATCATATATTTCTTAAAACATAATCTTCATGAAAACTCATTTATTCATCATGTTGGTGGGTTTTCATTTTAAGATTTTCAATTATGAAAATTGAATTTGGAAATATTTATTCCATATTTTGAATAAAAATTTCACAATTAATTATTAGATTGATTATAATTTTTCATATAAAATAGTTACCATGGAAAATCCTTTTACCAAAGTAAATGTAAAATAATGAAATGAGTTATTTTTAATAGGTAAAAAATAAAATTCCTAAGCACTAAAAATTTAAATTTTTATTTGAGGTGTCTGATAATAAAATTTGTATTTATAAAATTATTTAATAATATATTTCTTTTAAATAATTCCACCCTAATGTTGGTGGATTTAAATATATTAAAATAATAATTTAATCACCTAAAACCACACCTTTTCATGTATAAATACAACTCCTTACAACCCCCTTTGTACTAAAAAGACATTAATATCCTAAAGTCTCTAAAAACATATCCTCACCATTATCCCCTTTTCTTACTTCTTTATTTCTCACCAAAATACCAATTCCATGGTTCTTAACTGGTCATCATAGTATGTGATATTCAAGAGGCATCGTTATCGAAGAACCTATCTTAATTTCTATTAACATTCTAATTTATCGTCACCTCATTTATATAAGAAGGTATTATAACTAAAGAATTCATTTATATACATTAATTTGAAATCTATTAATGAATATCTTATATCTACAATTTTTGCTATCTACTCTAATTCAAAGAAACAAAACCATTATCAAAATTATGGCGGTGAACTATCTCTATGGATAATGATTCTTCCATTTCAATTATGCCTTTATAGTGGGCCATAAAACAATGGTTAATTTTAGATAATTATTTAATGATAATTATTTATCCTATTCAATATTATGGAACAAATAAATAGTCATAATATTGGAAAAATGATAATAGTTGCTGATGGTTAGAAAACCTGCTAAAACAAACTGACAATTTTTCATTAACGTTTTTGTTAATGGAATAGTACTCGTACAAATAATAAATATGATATATGGATCCAATTCAACATTTGGAATTCCATTAATAGTATTTCAGTCATATTCTGTTATATAATTTAAATTTGATAACAAAATCAATAATTATAGACAAATGAACTTAGCATGATTCAATGAGATGAACAAACCCAAAACAAAGAAAATAATTAAATATTATTAATGAATGAGTTCATACATGTTTTACAATAATTTTATGAGGTATTATAAATATGTATTTTTGTTTAAAATAAATAAATAAAAGTTTTTAATCAATTTTAAATAAGTATTGAATATATTTTAAGGAAGTCGATCTTGAAGTAATGGAATTATTTACCCAATTTACATTCGTTGGGTTAAACTTCTTCTTCACGATTATGAATTCATATGATTATTTGTGTAATAAATTTTAAATATCATATATTGTGCATCCATGTTTTTTTATGATTATTTAAAATGGATAAACATAATTTATTTATTTGATTGATACTCACTTCAATGATATGATATTTTTTTGGAACTCATTATCTTAAAAACCTCAGTATAAAAGTTTTAAATATTTATTTTCTAAATATTTTTCTTCATTTCCATGTTTTTAAAATTACTCATATGAATTTATTTATATATGAATTTAGTTTTTTTAAATATAATTTTCTATTAATGTCAATTGAATTCGAAAAGGGATTTTTTTATGAAATTGTAACGACCTGAATCCAGAGCCCCTCCACTAGTGCCCCGTACCCAGTTCTCCACATGACCACAATTGCATTTCCCCAAATTACTGAGGCTTACGACTAGCAGCAAGGGCCTTAGTAACTTGGTGGGGAAATTATTGCCTCATTCGGTAATGTATACAGCAGAAGAACAACCAGACACAATAACAGAAACAATAAACAGCATACACCAACTGAACTGAACAATGGAAGTATTGTATAAACTAATAATGATGCAACATGGTACGTATGTTTATGAAAATCAATAAAAAGACCAAAGTGATAAAGTTAAATTGGAAAACAAGGTGAAAAAGAAAACCAAGTAAACTCCTCAGCATCAAAATCCACGGCTCAGTCCAATGCTCTCCAACTCTAGTGAAACCAAGAACCTGAAGTAGAAGGGAGCTTTCCCTTATCTATACCTTCAACAACATAATCTTCAAGGGACCAAAAGCATATCCCAAACAGGGTGTGAGGCAAGGTCCCAGTAGGAAACCACCCAATGATCTGTGCCTATTAGTAAATAAATACATGGCAAGTAAAGTACAGGAATAGTAAACTGGAACATACACATCAGTCACAGTCCACAGTTCTAGCATATAAAGTACACTAGTGAATAGCCTGCAACACGAAGAAAATATGTAACCCTATGGGCATCACTCACAGCCTAACCCCAATATTTCAACCTATAAGTACTAGCAACCCTTTAGGAGGCACACACAGTATCACCCCTCTGGTTCAGCTATGAAATAGACTCTATGAGGGTGCACTCACCATCATTTCCCCCAATAGTCTCATATTGTGCTAAAGGCTCTCTGGGGAAGCACTCAACGTATCATTCCCCCTGTGGCCCGCTTCGAGGAACTACAGACTCTCGGAGGAAGAACTCATCATCAATTCTCCCTTTGGTCTCGCGTCGTATTAAAAGACACTCTGGAGAAGCCCTTAGGTTCATTCTATATATGGTCTACTACACTAGGTTCTCACAGTCCTCTATGAAATGATGAACATGCTCAGCACACGTGTATCATCCATGTAAACCTTAATAACTACATGGCTTTCATTCTATGGTTCAACTTCTTAACAAGAAACAATTCCACTATCCTGCAACTAGGCATTGCAACTGGAAAAACGCCAAACAAGAAAAACAAGCATGGAAAACATCCAGAGTATAGTAAAAACTACCATAGTCTAAGAAAAACATATACTCTAGAAATCAAGAAATTCAAGAAATACAACAACGGAAAAACATGAACACGCAATACCCTGTTCAAGGGTATTGGTATAATTTTCTCAAAATACTCATCGACTTCCTACAGAAAAGAACAAACCACCTACCTCGATCCTAGGAGATCGATATACATGAACCACGATGATTAATTTTCCCTAGAATGTCGTAGATCTGAGAAAACGGACAAAAAGGTCAACATTAGATAACTTGAGAAGGAGGAAGAATTGGGAAACAAGGCTCAAGGAGAAGGGAGAACTCACCGCTGCGCTTCCAACGCAATCGACCGTGCTCGAATCGGAGAACGGATGGAGAGGCAGGAGCTCCAGGAACATCCGATCATACGGGTCGCTCTCAGATGAAGAACCTGGAGAAGGGGTGTGGTCTGTCACTCATGCGCGACCCCAGTGCATTTAGTAAAAAAAATAAAGTACACGGCGTGTACTTTTAGAGTACATGACGTGTAATAGTTCTTTCCGTACTCCACAAAAATAGGCCTCCACGTCACCCCAACACACTATGTGTGTGGCCCAGGCATGACCAGTACACAGCTTCGAGCCGGAGAAGAGTTCACGGTGTGTACTCAAAAAGAAGACGGCATGTACTTCGAAATTTTCCAGAAAATCCATTTTCCTAAAAACTCCAAAAAAAAAGAAAGTCGTACCTGAAACGAAGATCCAGGTTCTTACAATCACCCCACCCCCCCCAAATAAATTCATCCTAGAATTTTCCTAGCGAGGCGTAGAAGTAGCTGCCACGAATAGCTCCATCCACCGCGATCGTACATCGGCCTCCCTCTCCTAGGTCTCGTCCTATACTTGCCCATGCTTCCATAGCACCCATACAAGAAGGACAGACTTCCCACGAAGAACCATCGTACTACGATCAATAATCCAGATAGGATGCTCCTCAAATGATGCATCCGCTTCGAGCTCAACTTCCTCAGGCTAAAATACATGAGACGGGTCTAAAAAGTAATTTCAGAGCTGAGAGATGTGGAAGACATCGTGCATGGCCCGGTACCTCTGGGGTAGCTGCAACCGATATGAGACCAGACCAACTCTCTCCAAAACCTCAAACGGACCGACGTACATGGTGAAGGTTACCCTATCTCTGAATCCTCTTGTGTCCCAACCTCAGTGCGACACCTAGGAAAACATGATCCCCGACCTCGATCTCTAGAGGTTGTCTCCACTGATCATCATAATACTTTTTTCGGGACTGTGTTGTATCCATCCTCTTCTGAATCAACTCTATCTGCTTTGAAGTCTCCTGAACAATATGAGGTCCCTGCAAAGCTGCCTCTCCTGCCTCCAGCCAGCATAAGGGTGATCGCCATGGACAACCGTACAAGGCCTCATATGGTTCCATCTGAATAGTTTCCTGGAAACTGTTGTTGTAGGAGAACATCACCAGAGGGATATGATTCTCCCAAGAACCACCAATGACTATAATTCATGCTCTCAGCATATCCTCTAGCACCTGGATCCTACACTCGGACTGGCCATCAGTCTTGGGATGGTATGTTGTACTCAAAAGTAACTGTGTACCCAGAGCCTTATGAAGTCCCTACCAGAACCAAGAAGTAAATCGCGCATCCATATACGAAACAAAAGAGTGTGGAACTCCAGGAAAACGAACATTCTCTCTAATGTAAAGTCATCCCATATCATCAACACTGATGGTATCCTTGATCAGCAAGAAGTGAGCAACCATCGCGAGTCTTTCGACGACAACCCAAACAACAACGTTACCTTGAGGCGACCTTGGAAACCTGGTTACGATGTCCATCACAACATCATTCCACTTCCACTCCTGAATGGGTAACTGTTGTAAAAGTCCTGCTAGTCGCTGGTGATCTACCTTTACCTGCTGACAAGTTGAAAACCTCATCACGAATCCAGCAACATATTTCTTCACACCAATCCACCAGTACTGGAGATGAAGATCCTGATACATCTTGGTGACACTAGGATGAACTTCCCATACTGAGGAATGAAAATCCTGCATTAGATCCTCGCATATGTCAGCTGGCACCCATACACGTCCCTGGAAATGCGAAGTCTCATCCTTGCCCATTGTCCATCCAGGAAGAGGGTCTTCTTTTGACACACTCTCCCATAGGACTAAGCCTTCTGAGTCTGATAGCTGCCTCATCCGTACTCGCTCAAGTAGTGTAGAGGTAACAGCTGTAGAAGATAGGAAGGTTTGTCCCTGTCCGTCGTTCACCTCCAGATGCATCTCAAAGAACCAAACCATCAGCTACCACTCACTACTGGACTCATGAACTACCTGAATCTGAGTTATTTTTCTCAACGCATCTGCCACTGCGTTGACCTTTCCTAGCGTATAGAAAAACTAAAAATAAAAAGACTAAAGAAACTCGACCCACCTGCTCTGTCTCATATCTAGATCACGCTGAGAGAAGATATACTTGAGAATCTTGTGGTCGGTGAAGACCACAATGTGCTCTCCAAGAAGATAATGTCTCCAGCAGCATAAGGCATGGAAAACTGCTGTGAACTCTAGATCAGGCGTAGGGTAGTTCCTCTCATGCGACCTCAGCTGCCGAGACTCGTATGCAACGACTCCATCTCTCTACATAAGTACAACGCCTAGTCTGATACATGAAGCATCCCAATGAACAATGTATCTCTTTCCTGGCTCTGGAAAGACTAGTATCGGTGCTAACGTCAATCTTCTTTTCAGCACTTGAAAGGCTGAATCACAAGAATCTGACCATAAGAACATATCCCCGTTCTGCGTCAGACCTTTAAAAAGTGATTATAGGCATGAGAAGCCCTGAATGAAGCATCTATAGTATCCATCCAGCCATAAGAAACTCTATAACTCAGAAATGTTCTTCGGCTCCTCCCAGGAGACTACAACTCTCACTTTCTCTGGATCCACAGATACTCTTACCTCTAAGATGATGTGACCCATGAAGTGAATCTGATCCATCCAAAAGTGGCACTTCAAGAGTTTAGCATAGAGCTAATGCACTCTCAGTGTACTCAGAATAACCCCATGATGTGTGGAATGGTCGTGTCGAGTGTGAGAGTACACCAAGTTATCGTCCACGAAGACCACAATGAAGGAATCCATGTAAGGATGGAACACTCGGTTCATCAGTACCATGAAAACTGCAGGCACCTTCGTGAGACCGAACGGAATGCTAGTATACTCATATAGACCATACCTACTCTTGAAGGTGGTCACAGGTATATCTGATGGTCTAACACGCAACTGATGATAACCAGACCTCAAGTAGATTTCTGAGAACACCCGGGCTCCTCGAAGCTGATCCAAGAGGTCATCGATCCTCGGCAAGGGAAATCGGTTCTTGACCGTCAACTGGTTTAGCTTTGGATAATCCACAAAAAGCAGAAGGGTACCGTCTTCCTTCTTTGCAAATAGGAAAGGTGAACCCCAATGAGATGTATTGGGTTGGATGAAACCCTTTGACTGTAACTCCTCCAACTGATTATTGATCTCCTGAAACTCAGGTGTAGCCATCCTATATCGAGGAATGGACACCGGTGCCACTCCTGGAATGAGCTCAATAGAAAATTCTACATCACCCTATAGAGGCAAACCAGAAAAGTCCTCTGGAAAGACATCCCTAAAACAATCCACTAATGGAGGAAAGTCCAATTGTGAGGTCCCCTGATCATCCAGATAAAGTCTAGCAATCTGGGTTGTCACCCTTCCTAGCCCATGATGCTCGAATCCTGATCGACTTGCCCAAACGTCTCATTCACATCTATGAAGTAAATATTCACCCTCTAGTGAGATAAAACTCACCCTGTGGCGGTAACAGTCGATGATTGCATGGAAGGGAACCTATCAATCCATCCTGAGGATGACATCATATCCCGTTATCTATAGCACATAGAGATCCCATAAGAAACGATACCATGGAACCTCGAGAGAGAACTCTCTACACTTGCGTACACTAGATGTCCTCGTCCCAAAAGGTGTGTCTAGTGTCAACGAGTCAGTAGAAGAAAAGATGCACAGCCTAGGGCTCTCCATGACAGCAATAGAGATAAAGCTATGTGTAGAACCAGTATAGAAAAGATATGAAGAAAAAACTAAGGCTACTAAAATCGTACCTCAAACTATAGAAGGGTTGGGATCCTACTAATGATAGGTCTGCTCCATGTTGAATGACCGGCCTGCACTGCGGCCCTATGCCCCTGGCTGACCACTCTGAGCAGATCCACCTTGATGGTGCTGAGGGACTGGTGGCTGACTTCCATGGTCTCGACCTCCACCTCGGCCCGAATGGTTGGGAGAACTCATGTTCCCTGACTGGTGAGAAACTAGTGGTTCTGATCCGGAATGAGGAGTCATGGAAGTACCCCAGTCACAAGCTGCTGGTGAGAAAACTTGGCAGAAACACGGAAGGTGACCCACCTTACCACATGATCGGCACTCCATGGGGTCTCTCTAGCACTGTGGCCTTATGTGCTCTGACTTGCCATAATGGTAGCATACCACATGGCTGCATGATGATGCATATCACTTCCTAGGATCACTGCGCGTAGACTCCCTACGACGCTTTTTTGCTGTCATCTTGAGGAAAACTAGATCTGGAAGAAGAACCTCCCTGGATCGCAGCTCCAATGTTTCTCAGATTACACTCCGTAATTAGCATCTGGTTGACAATGGAATTGATGGAAGAAAACTGGAAGAGATTCACCTCCGAGTGGATCTCCCACATGAGACTATCCTCGAACTTCCTTGCTAAGAAAACCCCACTCCCATCTTGTAGGGGTTTGAAACACTGTAGCTCAGTGAAACAATAGGAATACTCCATGATAGAAGGAGTACCCTTCTCTATTATCATGAACTCCCGAGCTCAATCTGCCCACAACATCTCCGGGTAGAAGTAGTCATAGAACATGCGCTGGAACTCCTACCAAGCCATAACCTGCTGATGACCTACCTGTGAGATCACGTCCCACCAACTTATGGTAGCATCTCGGAGCATGTAGTTAGCTATCTTGACCCGCCTCTTTGGAGGCATCTCCAGAAGCTCGAAGATAGCCATCATATCTTCCAGCCATGACTCTACAGCCTGAGGTCCTCCTTTCCCTAAGAACGTAAGGGGATGATGCTACTGGAAAACCCACATCATGTCTGCCATAGTCGTGGAAGGAGGTGGTGTTCCCGAAAAGGTTTTCATCATCCTCATTAAACATTCCCTAAACTGTGCATCAGTGCCTGCAACTGGTATGATAGTCGGTGCCAAGGCTGGCATGACTGGTGGATCAACAGGAGGTCCCTGATCAGCCATATCTAGCATCTGATCACTGCCGGACGACATACGTCCAACCTGGGGAAAACTCAAGGGAATAGCTTTGAAAGATCAAAATTACACCTTAGATAATAAAAACAAGGATAGAGAACACAAGATTGCAAAATAGGAATAGGGAAATAAAAACACAAAAGTTCACAAAATGACACTACACGTCGTGTATAAAAACTACGCGGAGTGTATTCTTAAACCACTGACTTGGGTGTGTACCCCTTCCCTACAGGTCGTGTAACACCTCAAACTACATGGCATGTTGACCCTACACACGACATGTACCTGAAAATTATTCCCCTGCCCGAGTCTCCTTACACAGCTTACCCACATGGTCAGACTTAACCAGAGACTACACAGTGTGTTCTGAACAAACACGGCGTGTACTAGACAAGGCTTCAACGTCCTATGTTGTTAATCACATGGGTGTTTACATGGATGAACCTTAAATGGCGTGTTATGAACAAACACAGCGTGTATAGGTGAAGGTGACACTATCCCGTGTTGTTCGTGACACTATCGGGTACCTGAACAAGACTACACAGCGTGTGCCGAAAACACACGGCATGTCGAAGAGAAGGTTATGCTGACCTGTGTTGTTCATGACACAGTTGGGTACCTAGACATGAATACATAGTGTGTTATACTCAAGCTTCCCCGACCCGTGTTGTTAGTGACACGGCTGGGTACACGGCTTCGAACTACATGGCCTGTACCAACCGTACACGGTGTGTCCCTGAAGTTACTTATACAATAGTGAGTCCCTACTCACAGAGTCAGTGACACAACCTAAAAACTACACGGTGTGTAGTCAAAAGTACACGCCGTGTATTCAGTGTTATTCGGGGCAGTAGCTCAGAAACTGCACAGAATCCCAGAAAACACAGAAAACAAGGCATAGAGGTGAAAAATTCCGATTCGTGAGGGCCTATACTCCACGCGAATATAAACGTGGCGTTTATTTAAGAAAGGTAGAAAACAAAAAATACTCTAACAATGCAGCAGATATTCTATCATGCATCTATCACAACAACATGCATAATCTACACAAAGTCTATCACAACAACATGTAATCGCTAATGCACCCTAGATGGCATTGAAAGAATGCATGGATTATGATTTCTGCAAGTGCCTATATGATTCATGAGATGGAAAACCCTCATCTCATCGGGTTGCGATAGAAATAGAACTGCAATTGTCAAGTAAATATCAACACAAATCATGTGGATCACTCGAGGTAAAATCAAATCAACCGTAAAATATCAAAACCAGAAAACTGCAATAAACGAGGTAGTATGGCTTTTCCCTCAATGCGGGTTAGATAATCCCAAGCACAGCTTAATACCAAGTACCAAATCCATTCTATCCCTGTATAAAGTCTCCAAACAGTGAATCAAGAGAAAAGAACCCCTCTGTTACCACTTTGTAACGACCTGAATCCAGAGCCCCTCCATTGGTTCCCCGTACCCGGCTCGCCACAAGACCTCAAGCTCATTTACCCAAACACCAAAGGCTACCGACCTGTAGCAAGGGCCTTGGTGAGTCGGTGGGGAAACTATACCCTCATTCGCTAAAGTATACAATAGATGAACAACCAGACACAATAACGGAAACAATAAGCAGCATACAACAACTGAACTGAATAGCGGAAGCAATGTATAAACTAATAATGATGCAACATGGTACATATGTCTATGAAAAGAAGTAAACAAACAAATGTTTTGAAGTAAAATTGGAAAAAAGTGGCACAAGAAAACAAAGTAAACTACTCAGTATCGCAAGTCATGGCTCGGGCCCGTGATCTCCAACTCCAGTGCAATCAAGAACCTGAAGTAGTAGGGCAAATGCCCTTATCTATACCGGCAACAACATAATCTTCTTGGGCCTAAAAGAATATCCCAAATAGGGTGTGAGAAAAGGTCCTAACAGGCAACCGCCCAAAGATCTGTTCCTAACAGTCAATGAATACATGGGAAGTAAAGTACATGAAGAGTAAATAGGAAAATACACAGCAGTCACAGTCCAATGTTCTAGCATATAAAGTACACAAGTAAACGGCCAGCAACAAGACGAAAACAGGTAACCCTTTGGGTAGCTCTCATAGCCTACCCCATAAGGTTCAACCTACAAGTACTACCATCCCTCTAGGATGCACACACAGTCTCACCCCTCTGGTTCAGCTAAGAAATAGACTCTCTGAGGCAGCACTCATCGTCAATTCTCCTTATAGTCTCATATCGTGTTAAAGGATCTCTCAGGAAGCACTCAACGTCTCATTCCCCCTATGGCCCGCATCGAGGGACTATAGAATATCTGAGGAATCACTCATCGTTAATTCCCCCGGTGGTCTCGCATCGTATTAAAAAACACTGTAGAGAATCCCTTACGTCCATTCTCCCTATGGTCTACTACACTAGGTTCTCACAGTCCTGTCTGAAAAAATGAACATGCTCAGCACGCGTGTATCATCCATGTAAACCTCAAGAACTACTTGGATATCATTCTAAGGTTCAACAGCATAACAAGTAACAGTTCCACTATCATACAACTAGGCATGGAAATTGGCAAAACGCCAAACAAGAAAAACGAGCATGGAAAACATCCAGAGTACAGTAAAAAATACCAAAATCACAGACAAAACATCTACTATAGCAATCAAGCAAAGAAGGCAATACAACAAGGGAAAAACAAGAACACACAATACCCCATTAAAGGGTATTGGTGGAATTTGCACAAAACACTAATCAAATTCCTACAAAAAGGCACAAACCACCTACCTCGATCATAGGAGATCGATATAGTTGAACCAATACGACTGATTCTCCCTAGAACACCGCAGATCTGAGAAAATGCACAAAAATTTCAACCTTATATATCTTGAGAAGGACAAAGAATTGGAAATCAAGGATAAAGCAGAAGGGAGAACTCACTGCTGCGCTTCCAAGGCAATCAACCATGTTCAAATCAGAGAACGGACGGAGAGGCGGGTGCTTGGGGAAGATCTGGTCGTACGGGTCGCTCTCGGATAAAGAACCTGGAGAAGGGGTGTGTTCTGTCTGTCAGGCGCGACCCCGGTGCGTTTAGTGAAAAAATATAAAGTAAACCGTGTGTACATTTAGAGAACACGGAGTGTACTAGGTCTCTCCATACTCTTCAAAAATCGTCCTCCACGTCACCCCTACACATCGTGTGTGTGGCCCAGGCACGGCCAGCACACTGCTTCAAGCCGGAGAAGAGTACACGGTGTGTACTAAAAAAGTACACGGCGTGTACTTCGAAATATCCCAGAAACTCCATTTTTTGTAAAAACTCCAGAAAAAGGAAAGGCATACTTGATACAATTATCTGGGTTCTTACAGAAATGGACATTCTTTTAAAATCCATCCTTTATATTTTTTTACAAAATACAAATGGAATGTTTTTTAACATATATGTAATGAAAATATTATCCAAATTAAATGTCACCATAATAATTTGAATCATACATTATATTTTATGATGGTTACATTAAAATAATTTTTTTCTATTGTATGTGAGTTGTTTTTCAAAATTAGTGATGTTGAAATGAAATATTTATTTTCTTTAAAGTGTGTTTTATGACATAAGATTTCATGATTTATTATTGTTTTATGTTTTGTGATAAAAAATTATTGGTGGATCCATTTTTATCCAATGATGGGTGTTACGAGATAAAAAAAAGTATGGGTTTTAAATTTATTAACCAATTATAGGTGGTCCTGTGATAACCCCAGTGTGGGTGGTAACATTATAACCACCAATGCATTGGTTAATCCAATGAAGGAATGTTGGTAATATTGGTTATATAATTTTTAATTTTGATATGTAAATTGATTTTATATCTACACTAGTTTATCATTATAATCAGGGTTATGAGTTTTTAAGGAAATCATTTTAGTTTCAAAAGGTATGAAAATGATATATTTGAAATGATGACTCCTTTTTCATAGTATAAATGTATATTTTTTTAGATTTTTTTAGATTTTCATTGGATTAATTATTTCATTTTGTTTATTTCCATTACATTGATTTTTTTCATCCCATGTTTTATAATGTTATTCATAGCGTTAAAGGAAGAGTAGGGACTAGGATGAGATCAAGGGTATATAGTAAATATTTTTCTAGAATAAAAATCAGGGTTTTGTGTGACTTTTGTTTTATAAAATAAATGGATATTGAGTATAAGATCCCACATGAAAGTTATCATTTTACCTTGTATCAGTTGGTATAAATTATGTAAAAATAATGAACTAAAATGTCATTAAAATTTTAGTAATGTTAATTATAGATTGAAATAACAAAAATTTGTAATGTTTATAGTCATCTTCTTAATGTTGATATCAGAAATGGGTTTAGATAACATTATAGTTTATGATGATTTCTTAAGAGTTATAGATATCATCAGGGGGTACATGTTTAAATATTAATATAATATAGATTTTGTAGACAACCATTTTTTGTTTAAAGTGATGGATTTATAGTGGATTAATGATATTTTGGAGATTTTATTTTTAAAGTTAATTTATTTATGAATATGGGATTTAGAGGATAATGTAATATAGAGTTTCAATTATTATTATATTTAAATGTTAAATTTTCATTTTAACATGTATTAATTCATTCCATGATTTTAATATGTTCATTTATATAGATTAATTATAATTTTTCAAGATGAAAGGAAATAGATCTGGCGTAGCCTTATTATCCCTTATGGATGATTTCATTATTGAAAAATATTTTTCAAATGATTTTTTATAGCATTATGAGTATTCAAACCACATAAAATAAATAGATTTCATTACCTAACATATTTTATTTTTCTACAAAATGTATAAGTCAAGGTATATTTTTACTTTTATTTAAAAATATTTAATTTACCAACTCTCTCAAAAAAGATAATTCCACAAAGGTCATGACCATTTTTATATCTTGATGTTGAGAATCATATTATAATATAAACTGGACATAAAATAAATCCTAATGTATGGATATATGTTAGTAATTGTTTTATAAATTTAAAAGTATATATAAATTTTTGGTTGGTAATGATGATTCATAATGATAGAGTACATATCATTGATTACTGGAACATGGTATGATGTAATAGGGTAATAAAAAATGGATAATGTTCTATGAAGGTTCCTTATGAAAGGATTTTTTTATGTATTATGTTTTTAGATTTATGAAATAATAATATTTTATAAATATTACTAGAGTCATAAAAATACATGTAGAATTTTATAAAGTTAGTTTTTTCCATGATTTTTGTATTAAATGTAAGTATAAATTATTAAATTTGAAAATTTTTTATAAGGAGATACATTTTAAGGTGAATGTAACACTTAATTGTAAAATAAGAAATGGATATTTTATGAACAATTTCATTACTTTTTTGGACATAATCATAATGGTATTAGTAGTATTTTTTTTTGTACATTCTATCACTGATATTGAGGATATTATGGGTTGTTAATGTTTTGGATCCAAAATGAATGGAATGAGATAAATTTTGAGGATAAATATTTAAAGGTTGTCTTCTAGGATGTTTATGTCATTTCTATAATTTTACAAGGATTTTATTAATATATATGTATATAAAGGAAAAGCAATAATATAGATTACAACATGCCACATCTAGGAAGGTCATGGGGATTGATTTCATAATCGAAGGGCGATAAGAAGGCATCCAATACCAATAGACTATATATTTTAGTGATTAGTATGATATTTTTCATTTTATATAAATTATTTGATCGGTGAAAATTAAATCAATTTTTGGAACATATATTTTATCATATAGTAACCATGGAATTGGAATTTTTTTCTTCAGATTATATGAATAATGTTATTTATAAATTTGTCTACAATATTGGGAACCTTATATGGTTAAGGTAAATAGAATACTATAAGGTTTTATTATATAAATGAATATTAAATTATCTCTCAAAAACAAATATTTTTTATGATTATTCAGGATATTTTCCAAATATATTATCCGAATAGGTAAATTATAGTTTTGAATGACATATTTAGAGTGATTGAAGTAATTTAAAGATAAATATTAAATTTATATTGGAATATTATTTGATAAAATACCTCTAATATTAGGTCTTCAATTATATTATAGAGTATTTTGATTAATTATAAGAAAAATTTTCTATTTAATGATATATGATGATCTATAGGTATTAATGTTGACTTCTATTGGTTAATGTACTATTTTTGTATAAATCCTAACAAATATTAGGGACCTATTTTATCTTGTACAAACCAATTTTGTTTTTGTTAATGACTATGTATAAGATGAATATATAGTGATAGTTTTTTGGATTTATTTATCTATATAATTTGATTCGGATGCTCCAGTTATGAGAAAGTCATCTTGGATACTAATCATTTGGAGAAAAATATGATTATGAAATCATACCTGTTAGGTAACTTTATTTATTTATTTTATATTCCAGGATGTAAAATTATTATTAATCTTTAATAAATATATTTTAGAACAAATACATTATCCATTCTATTTTCATACCAATGAATGAATTTCCTTTTATACCATCAAATATTTTTTATTTTTTGAAGATTAAATTTATAAGGACCAGAGTCTCTATCACTATCAATAATAAAATAAAATTTATAAGTATCATACATATCATTACTTTTAAATTCTAATAATTGGAATCCTTGTTTTGTTGTGACCTTTTCAATTTTTCCATTCCCACTTTTTAAGAAGACAATTTAATCACTATTTTTATGATTTGGGATTTCAACAAGGGTATTTTGACTAGTTCAACAACTTGGGTTTGTTCTCAAGATCAAACTACGAGGAATAAATTTATTAAAAGGGTTTTCATTTGTAATATAACATGATTTTTCATGTAAATTATATGTTCAATATCATACAAGATATGAAATACCGATCATAAACAAATAATGAAATCATATTATTTAAATATTAATGTTATAATCTAATCATTAAATTAGTGGGAAAGAATAATATTATTTAAAATATGAAATATATAATGTTCATACCCATTACTAAATTAATAATTAATAAAATCAATCCCTCAATTTTTTTGTAAAGTCATTTTATTCTTCAAAATTACATGTTTTTCAAAAAAACATTTTATTGTGCATTTTACGACTGGATGTTATAATTAATTTTTAGAGTTTCTAGAAAATTAGTTTCATAAAATTAAAAAAATAAAATAATAATATTAATTTTTTACATTGTGTCCAATTTTTTTATTTTACATAACATATTGGGTTTTCTGTGAATAATGAAAATATTGATATTTTTTTACCGAATTATCTCTTATTAGTAATTTATGAAATTTTAAAGTTATAATATTTTGTTAATATTATTTAATTAAAAATGATAATTATTTTGTTATATTTCATCCACTTAATTTCATTTGAATCAACTTTATATTTTATTGTTGAGTATGTTTATTTTTTGTTTTAAATGCGATTTCTTTGAAAACTGGTTTACAAAAAATATCCTTTTTAATTATTCAACAAAATCTATAACTGGGTATGTATTAATTAAAATTTATATATTATATTTCATTAAATATTTATTTAGTTTCATATAATTAGTCTTTATCCATATCATTAATATAAAATCATATTTTTCTTCCAAAATAATATTTTGAAAAAAACCAATGTCTCATCGTATTAGTGGGATTTGATATTAATTTCTTCAATGAATTGTATTGAATTTAGAAAAATGGATTCCATATTTTAAATAATATGATTCAAATTTATTAATTGGGTAATTTTTATTTTTGTCTCTAAAAACATTATTTTGGCTAGAAAAAAGAATAATCGCAATATAGGTAAAATAATGAAATGAGTTAATTTGAAAATGTAAATGTTTAAAATAACTAAAATCATAAACCCTAAATTTTTATTTGATGTTTTGTTCAACTATTAAAATCATTTACATCATTAAATATCAAACTAATTATTTTGAATTAATTCCAAAAAAGTGATTTAATTTAAATAAAAATAAACATTATTTAATCACTAAAAATACCTCTCATCATGTATAAATTCTATTCCTCACCACCCCCTTTCTCCTAAAAATATTGGATGATTGATAAATATCTACCAAAAAATCTCCTCCCATCTCTCACCACAAAATAATTCTTCTCTTCTCGATAAAGTAAAAATTTATAAGACCATTAAGGGCCTCCCTGTATGTGATATTTAACAGGTAAATTTATCAAAAACCTACCAAATTTATATTCTCCTTATAATTTATCCTCAACTCTTTAATAAACTATTTTCAGTGAATTCTATTGGCAATGACCACTTCTCATGTCTAAACACATTATTCCTCAATAATTAGATTCCTTTTATAATTTCTTTCCAATGGTTGGTGGATATCATCAAATTTATCAAAAATGTCTTTTCCATGATTGAAACTGGATGATGGGATGTTGGTTCCTCCTTTAATGGAATCCTAATTGGAACTTGTCACCTATTCAAGGTTTTCCTCTAAGTGTTATTTCCTTTTCATGGAAATCATTCATATTTCTATCTATTTCTTGACATTGTTTAGTTACGATACCTCTATCAAGAAGTTCCAATGGGTTTCGATAGGGTAGAAGCCCTTAGTTAAGAGAGTATTCAGATTGGGAAACACTTGCATGTATGGGCACTAAGAACATTGGTTACCTATATTCTTCCTCATAAGAGGTCATCTCATGGAGGCATCATTAGGCGTGGAACTCATGGAATCCCATTTTGATCATGATGTATCTAATTCAAAAGGAATATTTTCCAAGGCATTCACCATAAGAATCCCATGATTCGAATGAGGTATCTCAATCCATTTATATTTATCATATAATTTTGTCTCCTCAAACATCGAATGTTTAGAATGAGGTAGTAAAATATGATAAGTGGGGAGTTTAACATCACATTGTGATGGAATGAGACTAATCTAAACACCCTATATAGAAGAGTTAAGGAGGTGTGTCCCTATGAGGGTGCACATGAAATGTTTAAAATTTGGATGGATAATAACGATCGTGGAAGTGGAACTAGATTGTCTAACCCATAAAAGAAATATATCACACTATGAAGATGGATGGATCAGAATTCCACTAGAGGAAGACCCTTGAGGGGTGTTCTATATAGGCATTGTGTCACACTATGATATTTGATCTGGAAACCCAAGGAAGTGGATCATGGCGGTACACACCTAAGATAGGGGAACCATGGTTTACCACTAGTTTGGATTGAACCTCAATGAGGAATTCAACATAGTCAACATAGATTATTAGGATAACACCCCACGTAGTTCGATTGAAAATTTTATGGTCATATGACAGGATCAGTACAGACAGTTTGGCATCTTGTGGTAAAGATGATCACACTATGAATGGAGGACATGCGATGGATGGTGTGGGGAATACACATGGAAGATGCCTTTTATAAGAGGATTTATTTTGATTGGATTGTGTGGGGCTTTCTCATGGAAGCTTCATGGGTACTACTAGAGAAATGATTATATGAATGGGGATTACGCATAACAATACGTATTGGGTGGTATGGTCATAACAAAATGAGAAACCTAGATGAAAAATAGGGTGGATTTGGATTGGAGCATTGGGAGTGAAAAAAATTGATTGAATGAATAGAAAATTTGTGTTTGACCTCAAGTATGATTCCTATATATCCCTATCTGTTTGTGAATTATAGCCCACATAGTTCAGAAAATTGAATTTTGAACATACATGTGATGATGAGGCCCTTGTTAGTGGAATTTTTTTATCATGGTAATTAATAAACTATAAGAGCATGTTAGTAACCCTTAGTGTTATAAATAATAGGAAGCATTAAACCTGAATCTTTTGTCTTGAAAGTTGCACAAACAACAAGTAGTTTTGGGCTTATGCATTGAAGCTTCCCAAGGAGAATTTAATTTGTTGTAGGGAGTGTTTAATTCTATTTGGTGGGGGGATATAATTCCATTTGAGGAGGATGTCAATCCCCATGAGGGTATGTGGTGTAAGGAACATCCCATGCCACTCGCACACATAGCCTCTTAGGCTTTCTTCACATCATAAGACCATAATTTAATGGAATTTTTTATGTATGTGAGTACTATACTGTTTTATGTCATGCTTCTCAGGCATGTGGTACTCATTCCACACCCCTTGGGCCAATATAACCACTGATCTTGTGCTTATGGGTGAGGCATGGATTTTGGAATCCTAGGTTATAATGGTCTGTACGAGTGTTCAGACTCGAGTTTCATGTTAGCATGCATATACTGATAACCAAAAAGAATTAACATTACTATGAAGATAAGAAAAAGGTAAATATGAATATTAGGTGGAACATGAAGTGCATTGGGCCATGTGATTGTATGGAATAAGCGAAATAGGTAAATGAGGTGAAGCTAAAACATTCTAAGATGGATAAAAACGAATTTGGAAATGAACCATCATGAAGAGGATTCTATGGAATGGAGGTAGTACGGAGAGGCCCAAGATAAAGTCTTTATTTATAATGGGGCCTTGTAGGTAGGTTATTAATGAATATTAGGTGATTTTCAGAGATTAGTATATTTGGGAAGGTGTAGGCTTCAAAAATTTGGGTGACCTTACCTCAGGATAAAGTCTTGGATTATGAAAGGAGTTATTCACTAAGGATTAGTGGTTTCCAAAGCCTAATGTAACTCTAATGTCCTTCTTCCATCAAGATAGGATGAATCATTTTTTAAGATATTCACAATAATGGTGGAGGCTTTAAGGAACATGAAAAATACTTTTTTTAAGCCCAAGTTCCTGGGATAATCAATTTTGGTCTCATTTGTGATGCCTAGTTGTTTCACAAATTTTGAGCAATTTGGAATATGAAAGGTTGGATTAATCATACTCCAAAATCAAGAATAATGTGGGTATTTATATGAATGGGTGTCTCAGAATGGTAAGAAATGTTTTAGGAATGATTTTTTTTCTTCACAGAGGGGTGTGACTCCATCGAAATCATAGAGGATACCTTTAATTCTCTGTGCAGTCGCAATGTGGAATTGGACTCGCTGAGGATGACATCAACCATTCATGTGGATAAATAGGTGCTTAATGAACAAGAGATCTGTGAGCATCCAGATGTAGTAAGGCTTTGTGAAGAAGGAATGAAGGGGTATTGGGGGATATTTTGGCCATGTTTTTTTACAAACTAAACACTTATTCATTTACTATTCCTATGGCATGCATTTTGTATCCAAAAATCCCCCCCCCCCCCCCCGCTCAGAATGAGTGTTGATGCGAAATAAAGATGTTGGATTATGAGGGTGAAACATGAAAAATTAACACTATTCTATCTTTCAAAAAGGTCATTATTTATGGTTGATCATGATGGTGATTCATGACGGACGTAGGCTCAAATTCATCCTGAAGACCGGGCATGTCATGAAACTACAAATAGTATGGGGGTAAGAAAAATCAACTAAATATTCACATGAATAAAATATTGGGCACCCTATTCATGAAGATCTTAATCTTAGAGAATAATATCTATGAATGATATTTTATCAAAATAGACTCCCTAACATTATCCATTAATGGTACTGATTAAACCAGATATCGGGAATAGATTCTCCACAAACTGAGTACCATGAACCCATGCCTCACACATCAACGCCACAAACAATCTCTATAAACCAGTCCCCAAAAAATGTAAGTCTCAAATTCATTGGATTCTTAGTAATTCAATCATTATTTTATTTTAGATTCATCTTGATGGGATGAAATTTTGAACGACATGATGATTGGGGAGTGCATTCGATGAACCTTGGACCACAAATCATTCCTTGGGTTCTAATCGAAGCCTCGGAAGGATTATCATTTGTGTAGGAGGCTACTGCTATATGGATTTAGAATAGAAAAAGATGTATCTACCTAGAGACAAGTATAGTTGAACCGTATTATTTCTTTATAGGGACATTGTTTCCATACCAGTGGAATAGGGATACTTCATCCAATATTTTAAAGGATCATGATAGATTTTCTCTATAACCATATCAACAAAATTGATGGGGGAGACGTAATAATTTGAAGCATCCCCACTGTAGAGTCATATAATTATCAAGGAATTCCTGGGGGGTCCATAAAAGAGATGGGAGGATGGCATAGATTTGATCTAGGGTGGAAACATCAAATACATATGATCCGGGGCCTAGTGGGCTTGAATGTTAGGAACTGAAATTAGAGAAGATCTAAATTGGATATGACACTATCAAGTATCATGGGATTTTCAGTAGCATGTTCCCCGGAAATTGAATATCATCTATGAGATTCTAGTTATATGGTCATCAAAAACCAACACTATTAATCAACATCATGGGGAGGCCAAATTCAGCCGCTCGGACCTTCATTAGTTCTCTCAAATCCCAATCATTGGGGAAATGTAATAAGAGTATCTCCCTACAAAGTATGTTTCATAAGACCATGAATAGCTGCCATATCTGGTGAAGGTTCCACTAGATCTCGTGTAGGGCACCAATGAGGGGAATCCAGGGATGAGGTACATCCCTTTCATGAAATGGTTCATATTATTTTTTAATTAACTAGTGAAGAGGATTGCAGTGGGGTAGGAGCTAGTAATTATGATACTAAAAGGTGGACACACATTCTCTAGTGGACACCAATAGGGCATGAAGGGATTCTACTATAATATTTTAGAAGCAAACCAGTAGTGGTTGTGGAGATATAGAGTCAAGGTAGAGAATCAACCCATATTATAGTTGTAAGGATTCATCACGGTGCCTATATATGGTTGGATTCACACGGCAAGGGATACACATATGGGAGTACATCTAATAACCATTATAGTGGAAAAGATGTTGTTGAAGGTCCAACACATCAACCTATCAATACCATTTTGGAGAATTTTTACAAATTACCTCAACACATTAGTGATGGAATGAAACTTTTACATGTGTGTGTGACATTCCAATATATGTATAATTGGGTGGACACACACTGGGGTTGGTATTATTACATTATCACCATTTACCATCTCAAAAAATCAGTTTTGTGATTCTAAAAAATTTGGGATGTTTCCCGCTCATTTTGGGTCTGAAGGAAGTGATGATCAAGGATGGGTTGGTGGATCAGTTCACCATTAAATCATTCTCTCTGACAATGGGGATACTAAAAAATGATGGTTCATGTAATAAGGATCACGAGTCATATCTCATGGACATTCTAGTTTGAGAACATTGTAGAAAGTGTCAAGTGTGAGATGGTTTGTGAGCAATACAATCCACCAAAATTTTCATTGAAATTCAAGTGCCTTTAGATATTGAATTAGAATTTAGACTTAGATGTATTCCATGAGTCCCACCATTAAATGATGTGGAATCTTTGGATTATGTTCACATGTGAGGATGGTAATAAGTGAAATGAGATGCTGCCACTCACTATTGCATACGGGCTTACCCATGAAAATATAAATAACATCAAAACTCATAAACGGGGACTATGATATCATAGAATTCCCTTCTAACTAATGAAGGTGTGGCCCCTCCACTGCTGGGTTGGGGCCAAATAGTGTAGAGAGAGTTTCAGGGAGGATAATCTAGTCTAGTGGGTAGGAAAACTGCATATGGTACACCAATTAATGATCTTAAACATGTATGATCCTAAGATAGAGGAATAGTGCAAGGACTAAGGCTCCTAGTTATGCGATGGTACAACGTGGTTGGGTCCTATGAGGTAAACCCAAGGGAGAATGTCTAAGGCCCATGGATGTGGGTGATGTTCGAAAATGTTCCCATTGATGTTGTGGATTTTAATTCTTGATATTCCAGGAGAATGCATAAGATCATTAAAAGTCACCGGGTGTGTTCGTATATTATCACAAATGGGTTATTTCTCACCAGTTAGGCCATGTAATGGTAGTTTTCGTGATCTACTTTCCAGAGGGATGATGTTGTTTCGTTGTTCCTTGTAACGTGTCTTCTCGTAAATAATCACTTCTTCTAGGTGTCTTCCATTGGATTTATTCATGGAACCGAAAACATATTATAGTTATTTATCCAAAAGGGACATAATTTCCAAAGTTATTCATTTTTTGTGATTCACCTTACAATACATAAGAACATTTATTGGTCAAGAGGATGGGAGGTCGGTCTCATGACACCCTTTTAGAGGTAATTATGGTCTACTTTGAAACTCTATTTATAGATTTGAGATATTTTCGAGAATCCTTATTAATTAAAAACGTAAAACATAGTTTTACCATGTAATTTTCCATCAATTACTAGAATGTGTGAAATTTTAAATCATTTGTATATATTTGAGAATCTTCATTAATGGAGACATCTTTAGGTATTCGAGGTTCTCCATCAATGGAATTCTCTCATATTCAATTTATAGATTCTTTTAATCATCTTTATTATGCTATTTATATTTATGTACTCATTGGGACACTATTGAATTTATTTTCATTCCTAGAGAAGAAGGCTTTTTTGATGATGGTATCATACCAATAAAATGGGCTACATACATATCCTTATGAAAGGAATCAGTACCCTCATAGTTTAGTTCCTCTTAATGGGACACACAAGAACTTTTAAAGTCGTGTGATATGGACCTAACCATACAGTTTATTGTCACGTGTTAAGGACATGAAAAAAGGTTTGGTGTGTGACTTAGGCATAAGAAACCTAATGAAATTGGAAATAATATGGGTATACATGTAAAATTATACCCTCTTAGAAATATGGCCCAAGAATATTATGGTTGATTTTAAGTGATGGTTTTGAACCTCATGGTGGCATCCTACGTATCAAATTTGAGTTAGAATCAAATCCATTATAGATTGATGAGTCTCATATTAGAGTGTATTCATTTGAGGGAAATGATATTTGGATTACAACATGAATGGGATTCCCTAGTGATTTGGGGGATTAATCTGGGGCTTAAACCTAAGTAGGATGCCTAGATTAAGGGAAATAAGGTTGGACTCGTGAAGAGGATAACAAATGTGCTCAATCCCTAAGAAGGCATCCTATGTTTCCTAATTATCATGGGAATCAGTGATCTCGTATTTCCTTATTGGGTGTCTGTGTAAATTTTTTTGTCATGAAAAATCTTTAAGCCCAGTTGAGTCATTCGTGGTGTGAGAAACAAGCAGATGTTTGAGATTAAACAAAGGCACATGCACACTTTTCCTCCTCCACAGATGGAACAAGATGGGATTACGGCGGAAAGGGTGGAAGAGGATGAGGCATAGGTGGAAGAGGGTGTGGAGTAATAAACTCATCCATGTGGGATGACATTAGGGGTCATGCAGCTCGAACCATAGAAGATTAGGGAATTATCTCAATGGGAGTGCCCTGAATGATGATGAGTTTGGGACTTTCTCCAAAAGAGGATGAACATTTGAGCCCAGCTTTGTATGGTAGGTCCTTTGGCCAGGTATTTTCGTTAGGTCCTTAAGCTGGGTCCTTAGTCCAGGTCCCCCACACAAGCCATTAGGCCAATTCCTCCACCCAGGTCTTTACGCCCGGTTGGTTGGACAGGTCCTACGTGCATGTCCTTATGGAAGGTCCTCAGTGCAGGTCCTTAGGCTAGGTCCTCTACACAGGACCGTAGGCCAGGTAATCTTCTCATTCCCTTAATCTAGGTTCTTAGTGCCTGTCCTTAGACCATGTCTATAGTCCTAGCCCTTAGTATAGGTTCAATGCACAGGTCCTTAGGCCAGGTCCTCCAGGTAGGTCCTCAGGCCAGGGCCTCCATGTAAATCCACAGGCCAGGTGGTTGGATCATGACCTTAGCTTATGTGTCAGGTTCTAGACCTAGATGAGATTATAATCCAACTTTTCCCCTTTAATTATACCTTCACTCATGTTTTGAAGATTTATTTGAGAATTTATGAGGACCTCAGTGAATGGAGGGGCAATACAATGAGAGCTCATGGGCCTCATCTGAATTTTCAACCTATGAAATGGGGATCCCAAGGGTCCTATTTCATGAAAAATAAGGAACGCTGCATGGCTGAGTTACTCCACATAGGCCCTCCAATAGGTCTTTTTCCTAGGTCCTTTGCATAGGTCCTCCATGCATATCCTTAGGCCATTTACTCTATGTAGGTCCTAGGGCTAGGTCCTATGCCAAGTCCTTAAGACATGTCCTCAACATAGGTCCTTATGAATTGTCATTATTCTAGGTTCTTGGGCCAAGTATTTAGGGGAGGTCCTTAGGCCATGTCTTTATGTGAGGTCCTTAGGCCACGCCCTTATATGGGGCCTTTAGTACGGGTCATTAGGGAAGGTCCTTAGGAATGTTCCTTAGGCCAAGTCCTTAGGCTGGATACTTAAGAGATATCCTTAGGCCAGTAGCATAGGGTAGGTCCCTAGGCCAACTCTTTATGGGAGGTCCGTTGGCAAGGTCCTTAGTAAAGGTGAGGTAAATTCTTTTATAAATTTTATCAATCTTCCGAGTGAAACATCTTTTTTCCCGGAAGTCTATTTGGGATCTGAGACTAGTCAAATCGAATATATTGAATAGATATACACTTATTGAGAGGGTGAATACACCATGTCCTCTTGGATGAAATTAATAAATTGAATTTAATGTGTTGATACCCTTTTTTTCATCGATCATGTAAATACACTACCCACTCTTGGATGGGGGAATCATTCAACTTATCTATCGGTGTGGAGTAGTACTTTGGCACATATAATTATATCCTGAATATTCTTCCTTCATGTTGAAACATATTTACTTATACTTGACATTTTTTTGTCTAGGTGAGACTCGTATCTTCACTCTAAGGAAAAGATCCTGGAACACATTTCATAGTGTCTAAAAATCCCCCCCCCCTGAATTTTATTTGTTCTGAACAAAATTAATCTTATTCTAAGGTAAAATTTGGGAACATTGATGCATTCCAACATCATTTGGTTATATTTGGAGTTGCATCGTGTTTGGAAGGATGCTCGAATTTTTAAATAATCCATGGGGCATAGTGACCATAGATTTATTATTGATCGTTTTTTATGGAAACCCCTAAAATCATTGTGTCTTTTGACTTCAATATTACTCAATATTGCCTAAACTATATAGAATGTAGTTCTAGCGAGCTAAGACTCTAATTTTTTCTAAGTTCCCCTTTAAAGGTTTTCAATCTGAAAAGTATTATGTCTCTTGTTATTGGATGTTTAGAGTCATGCATGTCAGACTAAAATGGCTAGTGTTTAAGGTCAAACAACTTTGATCATAAATATTAAAATTATATCATAAACAAGGCTCAGTGGCTAGAAATTATTTAAATATTTTTTAAATTCTTTCAAGTGGAATATTGAGTATTGATTTTTATGGTCACCAAATCAAATATTTTTTAAAAACATGTAGAAGGTCCTTTCGAAGAACAAGTCTACCATTATTTGATGATCCTGTTATGTGGATTATATTATACAGGGATGACTAGGGTGTATGATGTATGGTGAAACCATGGTATCTCTTGACTAAGATTCTCGTTATGTAGGAAAATTTTATTAAAATCCTCCAGGGGAATGTAGTGCATAGTCAATAAAAAGAGATCTTAAGAATTTAACATTTTACAGTTGACACACTAGGGAAAATAAGATTTGGTTGACACAAGACCATATTGGGGGGGGGGTTCCAAGGAAGTGGATTTTATGAATAAAGGTATATCTATATCGATATATTTCATGAATCATAAAACCATTTATATGCAAATTTGTTGTATGAGGAATGGATAAAAGTATTCAAAAAGGGGATTTTTTTAAATCATGATATGATGTTTTAAGTCTTGTAGTGGGGAAATTGTACCATACAATTTTAAGTCATGTAGTGAATACATTAGATGGATTTAATTTATGGTCATTATCTCTGACCAATGGTTTGAGACACTCCTAATTTATTTACAATTAGTTTGGAAATATAGTACATTCTTCATGTATGGAAGGGATGATTTGTAAAATATAATTTGGGAATTTTATAATATAATGAATGATATGCAAAAAAGGGATAAGTGGAATTAGAATATTTGTTTCCTAGGAACAAAGTTACCTTTCTTTTAATAATCTTTTATGGTGGTTGTATCATGCAGGTCCATCTAGGGCATATGATGCATAAGAAAATAGTGGAATCCTTTGACTATCATTCCTGTTATGTATGAAACTTATTCAAGGCCACCTTAGGGAACATACTTCATAGTCCAACAAAATAGATCTCAAAATATTAGATTTCTATATCTAAAATACAATGAATGGTTATGGATATTAATATTTTCCAAATCACTGATTTTATTTTATGAGGAAAGGTACTTGAATACAGAGAGAGTATTTCCAATCATCATTTCAAAAGAATTAAGGGAACATGATTTCTAAGAAGTTCTAAACCAAACGTAGGATGTATGGTGCATGCATTTTTAGGTAATACAACTACGACCAAAAATGGAAATAGTACATGATATTTGGTAAAGTGATACAAGTTTATTTCATATTACATTGAACACATGGAGAGGTAAATTTGTTAAACATGATCTTGATGACATTTAAATTGATAGAAAGGTGATTGGATTAATATACATGAATAACTTCATTAAAATACAGATTCGTGTATATTGTTATCAAAGTTTGTAGGGGAGAAAATACACTTTAACCAAGAATGAAATTTTTAATATTTAAAAAACCCTTTATGGGAGTTCTATTATGTAGGGACAGCTAAGGAATATGCTACACAGCCAAATAGTGGTACCTTTGACTGACATGCCCGTTATGTAGGTAACTTATGAAAGGCCACCTATTGTCACATACTACATTGTCGGGCAAAAGAGTTATTAGATATCAGAAAATCTATCACCAAAACCCATAAAAACGATTATGAAGATCTAAAGATATTCAATATTAAGAGTGTGAAATATGAAAGGTGGTAATGCTCAATGCACAAGAGAAATATTTGAATCAATATTGTCCAGGATTAAGGAATCCACTACATAGATCTGATTCATATGTAAAAGGCGGTACATTCTGGTTTTCATTGTGGGCCCTCTAAAGAGAGAACCCAAAATAAAGACTCCCACATTTATTGTTAATTATATGTGGAAGAGATATAAAAAATTATCCCTTGATCGAGACTATGATATGCGGCCTAGCTTTCATTGTGTATTTCAATGGGTTAAAAATTATGTTTTACGTCATGATTTGTGTGAATTGAATTTTATTGTCATGTAGCAAGGACTTTTTATTGTGTTTTATTGAGTCTTTCAGAGATGACATGAAGTGATTCCTACGTAAAAAGTGAATATTGTTGCTAGACCAGGTAATAAATCCCAGGTGCCACTACATGTCTCATTTAGATTAGAATCAAGACATACATAATTCTTTGAACATTCCCTATGTAGGATTGATTCATGCACATGGAATAAAGGGGGGCGGGTTTAGCATGGCTGGGCCCATGATTATATATATAAGAATTTGTTCAAAACTTATATGGGTGATTATCATGCCAACATAGTTCATTGAGAAATCATTTCCCACACATATTTAGTTTGATGTCGGATACGAGGGATTTTAACACATTCTGGAAGAGTGGTTATAATTATGACACAAAATGGTATGAATATCAAACCATGTATCATAAAAGAGCACTCTATGTAGATGTGCTTCATGTATAGGAGGAAATAAAGATAAAATATAATTTTTATTCTTGTGTCTGGGCCCATGATTGGTGATCTAGGTGTCTCTATGTATCTCATTGAAAATGTGAATCAAGCTTCACATAGTTCAAGAAATAAGGGCCCTATAGATATCTGATTCGTATATAGGGTGGAATGGAAGTCATGTTCCACCAAGGAGTAGTAATGATGAAAATTATTCTTGCATATGGAATCTCATAATGTTTGATAGGGAAGACATTAATTGTATAGATTAATGTCATGTAATGAGGAAAAATAATTTCATGTAGTTTAACATCATGTGGCAAGGAAAATATGATACACATTTTATCATCATGTAGAATGTACATGTATTATTATTATGAAATTTAATGTCTTATAACTATGACATTGTGCTGTGCAGTTTAGATTCATGTGGTGAGGAAATTATGTGCAATTATACAATGAATTTATTCAATAATCCCACATTGGTTGGAGTTGTGATAAGCTATCCATCCATTGATATTAAGGAATAATCTCCATTTGGGTATACCTTATGTATTCCATAAGGTACTTCCCAATTTGGATAAATCTTTGGAGGCTTCATTCCTAGTATCATTGGAGTCCTGAGAACCAATTCCAATTCTCCTTGAAGAAATGAACGGAGGTGAACTTTCTTGTTAAATGTTCACGATATTCTATTCTGATTGACTTCTAAATGATGCAATGTGTGCAATCTCTTTTTGTCTAATCATTCTAACTCATCAAATCATTTATGAGACTTTTCAATTGTAGATAACTGATCATATATTTCCACTCATAGTAAAAAAATTTGAATTTCAAATTCCAAAACTACTTTTGTGATGTACACTAAGGGTTTATAGTTTCCAATGTGGTAGTATGGGTAGTAGTCCAATAAGCCCATAAAGCATGAAAAAGTTTATTAAGATAATATTTCTTATCATTATCTACCATTTTCTATAGTATATTTGATAGTATCTAATTTAAATACTCTCTCTATCCATTGGCTACTACATGATAGAGATATGAATGTTTGGATTTGATATTGTGCTCATGATATAACTTCTTTACCTCAATCAAATAGAAATTGGTACTTTTGTCCATCAATATAGTATGAGGAACACCAAATCTGATGATTATGTTAGTATTGATAAAACTAACAATGATTTTGGCTTTGAATTCTTTGATATATATTTCCTCATCCAATTTAGAGAATAAATCTATTGCAGTAACAATATATATTACCTACTTAGCCATAGCTAGAGGATAAGCTCCTACTACATCCATTTCAAATGTGCAAAATGGCTAAGAGTATTTTTCTATAGGTAATAACTCAAGGGGTTGATTAATTAAGATTGAATGCACTTGGTAGGGATAAAATTTCATGTGGAAATCTGTGAAATCCTACATCATTGAAGCCCAAACGTATCAAAGTCTTTGGATTTGATCAAAAAACCTATTCCTAGACAATTAAGCACCAAAGCTCCTACATGTAATTATTTCATGATAATTTTAGTTTCTTCTCAATCAATAGACCTTTAGTTGATTACATCAAAAACATGTTTATACATGATCTTCTAGTGATATAGACTATCATGAAGAATAAATTTTTCCACTCATCTTCTGGTCTATTCATTTTCAGCTCTATCTGGTGGATGCACCCCATTTTTAAGGTATTTAATGAAGTGTGTCATCCATCCCATAGTATAACCATACGACTCAGAAGTAGGCCATATTTCATCAATTTCCACCATTCTAGTTTGAAAATAAGTGGAATCCACATGAAGATGGGAAATACTAATGATTGAATCATCCCGATTTGGATCTTCCAGGGCTGTGGCTGCACTAGTCAATTCCTCAGCATTGACATTTTGTGATCCCAATACATATGACAATGTTGGATCTGGGAGAAATTCATCCATTACCACTCTAAAATAATCACACAAAGGGATTAACTCTTCTTTTAGGATAGCATAATCCACATTTGTTTATTTGATTACCAAATCTGAATCACTATTCACTTTCTAGTGATTCACTTGTACCTGGAGTGCCAATCTAGGCCGGGGATGAGATCTTGATATTCTGCATCATTTCTGGTACCGCCTTCTGACAACTAGAAGGAATATGAAAACACTGCCTTTTCTGTGGAGATAAGTACAATTCATAACCCATCTTTGTTGAGTTTATAGTTTTTCATTATCTTCCATGTGTGACTTCTAGAGGCACCATAAAAGTAAATTTCCAATTATTGGGTATTGTCTTGAATAAATAAGACCTCTTCATAAGGATGTTCAGTATACAATGATGTATCTTCTACAGATGGGTTTTTAGGAAGGAAATTTTCTATAGCATGGCATTTTATTACCTTCTAAGGCATAAAATGGATATAAAACTCTTGAAAAATAACAACACATAATGCCAAATTCCCTACAAGCATAAGAAGACTGAGGATAAATTTGAGAAGGTTATTAAGAGACACCAATTGGTCCTCGTGATATTGTAGGTAGTGCCTCAATTTATATATTATAATGATTAATTCCACGAAGCACTTCTGGATACATTAATATTGAATTTCTGTGTTAAGAATAGTTCTATTGTGATAGTAATGGCTGTTTTTATTCATACCATCATTATTTTGGTCATAGAAGGCAGTTCGTGATTGCTCTAAATATGGCACATAGAGACTATGTGGCCTTCCATCAACAGGTGGAATTAATACTGGTGGACAAAAGTGATATATTATGAGGGTATCAAATGCCTCTTGGTGGAATTCAGTCCATTTGTAGGTGACCCTTTTCATCATTAACCTGGTAAAGGGTAAACACTCTCCTGAAAAATTGGGGATAAAGCACTGAATATAGGCCAAGTTCCATTCAATACTTATTAATTATATCAATTTTTTATGATGTGACATTCCAGGGATTTATATTTTCTTTTCAGGATCAACATTGATTCCATGATGGAATACAATGAAACTAAGGAATTTCTATGAGGTTACCCCAAAAACACATTTTAAGGGATTCATCTTCAATTAATGTTATTTAATATTATCGAATGTGGTCTCTAGGTCATCCAAATGAACATAATGTTGTCATGAATTTACTACCAGATCATCCACATAATTTTCGACCAATTTTCCTAAGAAGTGTCTGATGATAAGGTGAATGGCATGTTGATACATTTCACCTACATTATTTAGGCTAAAGGGAATTACCTGATAGAAAAACACATATTGAGGGGCTCAAACGACTATAAATTCTTAATCTTCATGTCCATTAAGTTTTTTTGTACCACGATTTTCCCTCCATATAGGAGAGAGATTCATATGTAGTACTTCCATCAATTAATATCTCTGTGATTGGAACTGGAAATCCATATTTTGGACAATGTCAGTTGTGATCTCTGAAATCAATGAAAAATATAATTTTCCTACTGTTATTTTTTACTAGGACAATGTTGGCTAGCCACATGGGATATTTTACTTCCCTGAAAATGTTAGCCCTGATAAGCTAAATGACATCAGCTTCAATTATAGAGGCATGAGTCAGGTGTGTTTTTCATGGTTCCTGTTTGAATCCTCAATGCTCTTTTGGAAAACCCAAATGATCGGTGGATATATTAGGATTATGGCCTGACATTTCTATATAATTCCAATTAAATATATCTTTATGTATCTTTATAAATGAATTATACACCTTTTTCTCTTCATAAGTCATAGTCGTACTAATTAGAGTGGGGTTGGGATCATCTCATGTACCTAGATTTATTTCACTTGAGCGCATCTATACTGGTGGGGACATCTACCTCAAATTTTGGATGAGCATCCCTACGATCTTATACTTCTTCATCATTATGTGTCACATTTCCTATTTCTTCTCGCATAGTAGGTGATGAATCAAATAATTCAGATCTTGGAGAGGATTCATTATTTGAACATCCTGAAAAAGAAGAACCCATTTCTTACCATACTGATGATGAAGGGTCTTCCTAGAGTATGGAATAGGACAAAATTTGTTGGGAATCAACATCCTTTTCAAACTCTAGTATTGAAATGACATATTCTAGATTGATTAATGATGAAAAGACATACTAAATTTTGAAGGAAGAAATGGAGACATATTTATTTAATATTTCACCAATTCTTGGGGATTCAACAATTTCTCGAATGCTTTTAGGCCTGATTTCCATAATTGACATTATTGAAGTCACATGGTAAGTGTTTTAATTTTGTTCTATCCAAACAATTTGATTGATAGGAAACACATAATCAATATTCAAATGTTTGAATGTGTTTGCTGGGATCTTTTCCTGTCCATTTAGAGCATTGATTCTGGTTAAATATTTTTCACAGACCTCATTCCCTTCGTGTTATATAATTATGACTAGATATACTAAGATTCACATGTTTTGAATGGAGCCTTATCATTATAGAATGTATTGATTTCACCATTAAATAAGTACTTGAGATATTAGTGATATGACAAAGGAATTGCAACATGTTGAAGTAGCCACGACCTTCCAAGATGAATGTTGAAGGCTGTGTCCTGACGGAAAACCATAAAATCTAAATTCGACACAAGATCATTAAACTAAGTTTTGAATATAATCTCACCTAGATGTACTTGATCATTCTTTTCATTACCTTACACCATTAAAGTGGAAGAGATATGTCAAATTCAGTAAGGTCTAATTGATGAATTGTATGGATAGGAATGAGGTTGACCCATGAGACATTATCATTGAAGGCTCATCCAATGTCTATATCATTGACCCTGCCAGATAGATACAAGGGCCTAATGTGTCTATGTACAATATCATCTTCATCTTTATCCCTAAAATATATAATTGCATGACATTCTGCTAGATCATTCTCCATATATTAACCCTCAGCAGTAGCAAATTCTGTTTAAAACCCTTGACGATTTGAAAAAACCTCAATAATTTGTTCCCAAAGATCTTTTGATAGATTCAATGCATCCAAAATCAGAAAATTTGTTGTTGTATGGCCTAGAAATTTCTAAACATCTTTATTTGGTCCAAAGTTTTAAATTTCAACGTATGTAAAGAAGGTTTTGTAGGCTCTTTAGAAGTTGACCATGTTGATGTAGATGTACCATGTGTCAGAGTAGAAGCTGGAAATACTTCTAGTTTTGGTATATTACACTAACATGATCTATCTACTTGTTGATAGAAAGAATGTGTTACCCCTAATAGGTCTTCCAAAATAATCATATCAGGACCAGTCTTGTCATGTGGGGGAGAATCTCATTGTCCTTGTAGATCCCGATGAAGGCCTCTATGATGATTTTCCACCGCATAAACGTTTTGATCAGGGTAGAGTTTGAATAGTGTTTTCTAGAATACCCACAACTTCTCATGTATCTTAGACATTGGCTTATTCATCTAGTTGATCATTTAGGTATGGTTGATTAATTATCATCTTAATTAGAATTATCAATTTCATATGGATCCATTAAGTGAATAACTTTTATGAAACCAAGGATCTATTTGACATCTAATGAGGTTCTTCCTGACAGGTCGGTTCTTGTTGTGCCATTTGGTAGAGAGGTGCTCGTTCTTTTGAAATAGATTTCATTAATTCTTCCGGAGTCAAGGAATACTTGGTCCTTTACATGATCTTTTCTTCTTTTGACTGCTCTCTGTCCTTCTAATGACATCGATTCACTGAGATCTCATTATTAGAGAATTGATTTTTTGGTGAAAGTGGTTTTCTTGTGGCAGGAGTGGTAGAAGAAACAATAGGTTTCATTAAATATGTACATAAAATGGAATGAGTTTGTTTGATCATTTTACCTGATCATCATATCATCATATTTATCTTCATGTTTACTTTTGACTTCTTTCCATTCACTTTCTTCCTATAAATCAGTAGTAGTAACCCATGCTATTTGGGATGTAAAAAATTTCAATTTCACTAATCTAGAGTCTTCCATTTTTTGTCATAGGTCATTAAAAAAATCTTGAATGGGGTTCCCCAACATTTGGTGAAAGGGAATATAATTTGTATGATATTAATCTCCTTATTTGTTTGGTTTCTCCAGCCTTGGAAACATAACCTAATTGTTTTCCAAATCTAAAATGAAGTAACAGGGAACCTTTTCATTCCAAAAAGATAAATGTTGATTTTTAACTTCTCAAACTTTTCCTGCATTTAATCTCTTTGACCATATTTAAGATATAGACATCGTTGCTGACACTTGAAAGGTATATCCCTTTGATATGATAATGTTTTTGAAGTGGATTTAGGTACATGTTCTTTCTTGAGTGTGATTGTGGAAGCCTCTACATTCCCTATTCTCCTTCCTATAACTATTGGAATTACACGAGATTTGGATTTAGTTTCCAAAATGGAATCCTCCACCTATTTGGAAATTGTAGCAATATCTCAAAACCCTCCTGTGTATTTCACATGTATCTATGGTTTTCATAACTCATCATGAATTTTTGCAACAAAAATTGGAAGAAACTCTTCTTGAGGGTGTTATAGATTTTAGGAAAATGTTATTCGTTTCCATTGAGCAGTGAAATGGGAAACTATTTCATTTTCGATTTGTTTAAAATTTTTATGATCAAAAACTATTTTCATTGGAAGCATTGAGCTCAATTTAAGAAGGAATGTCTAATGGAGATCTTTCCATCTAGTAATTTATTGCGATTTCAAATTTGTATACCAGAAAAAAGCTGGTACTTGTAATGATTGCACAAAGCATCTGAGATTTACTGATTAATTTTAGGAGTCCACATCATGGTATAAAAATTAAAAATGAAATGCATTAAGTGATTATCTGGATCTCCCAAACCATTAAATATTGCTAATGTAGTATCCACAATGTTTGGTTGGGTAGGTATCATATCCTCCCATTATAGGTAGTAACTCTTTTCTAGAGGAACATGTGCATGTAATTATTCCATAGCATCCAATCAAGTTTTAATTCCTCAATTGTGTTCATGTGGATTTTGGGAATATCTAGCTAATCTAGGACCTCTACAGGTATAAATTTTTGAGCTAGAACCGGTTCAACAATTATAAAAAACAACCGGTGGTGGTGTTATTAGTATTTGTATAGTATAACCCATGGAGAAATGCTTATAAGAATATGTAAGGTCTTTCCTTGGATATGTACCCAATGGAGGGAATTCAATATCTGTATCTGTAGTTACAAAAAATAATCTATTCAAAGGAGGTCATACATGATGTTCATTTTAAGGATCTTCTTGTGGAGTAAATATAACTGAAATTATGCATCATTTTTACTCTGTATTTAGTCTTTTCAGCTCTTTAATATCCTCTTCTTGCTATGAAAATATTTTTTCAAGCAAAATAGATTGACCTTCTCCAGGGGAAATGTGAGATGTGATCTGAATTTTACCTTTCCCCTTGTAAGATGCCTTTCTATATGATAGGGAATGTTTACTTGAGGATATACATAGACTTTGGGTAAGCATCTTATTTCGGGTATGTACACCCACTTCATTTGATTCAATGTGCATTGTATTATGGATAAGAACTTCATCTTATGATTCCCATGAATAGGATTCATTATTTGGAGGATATTTTGCAATGGTATTAATGACATTTACTAAAGCATAATTAATTGATAGTATTATATCTGTATCTTTTTAAGATCGTATCCTTATGTATCATCCATGAGAATATGTTCTCTGATACGATGAATTCCCATGAAATGATTGACAGACAGTAACATGAAGGGAATCCATGGATAGTTTAGTTTTGTGTTCTCATAGTGGATTATTCCCTAATTAAGAGAAAATTGACTTCTTTTGAGGATGATATTGTAGATGAGAAAAATCTACTAGCCCTACAGTTTGGGGTCCTTCCAATTATTCTTCTTGAAACCTTTGAACACTATTTATTTAATTCTACAGGTGAATTAAACAGGCCCCCAGTCCTGAAGGATGGTGTGGCTCCTAAACATCTATAGATGAGATTCGTGTATCTTCTCTTTTGATTTTGTGAATTTAGGTTTGGTCATTGGCTGAGTGAATTATCTGATAACCACTCAAATCACTTATTTTGGAAGACCATTGTGCTATTTCATAAATTTTTTATATCTGATGGATGACATGCTCAATGTGGGAGGCCTATGTAAGATTCTCATATTCATGTTTCAAGAGTATATCAACAAAATTATTTCTTTGGGTCTGAATTTGATGAGATCTAGTTGATTCATGTTCTTGAGAGTGTACCTGATTACATAAAAAATAATTTGATTGTTGCTGGTTGTGGGTAATAACATTTCAAGAGACCACTTTTGGAGGGATTTACGGATTTTGTAGCATAGTGAAATACAATGCTCCATGTGCAACCCATCATCTGATATGAACACTATATGGGGTATCAGAAATTAACTGGCACATCCTCTTTAGAGCATCATGTAATGCATGCTGAAGGGATCTCTGAATCCTTTCAACCATTGGATGTTGGAAAACTAATAGAGATTACAAGTTGACATGGAATTGAAAACATTCTATTTCCTTTATATTACTTTTATATTAATCATATGGTAATAATATGGTTTTAAAATGATGGTGAGTCTTCCATAAGTTGAGGTGGACATCATTAATTCAATCTTCTCCCATAAATTCAGGAATGTTGTATTGAGAGTTTTCTGAAGGCCAGAACAGGACTGATTCTTCTCCTTTAGCTTATTGTTTTCTCATTTTTAACATATATTCATCTTCTTTTACTAGTGGTTTCTCCAGTTGGTATAAAAAAATTTATGCTTCTTGATTGTTTCATTAAAAAAAATTCAATCAATCACTTTTTCCTCAGCTACATTACGAGAAAAATGACATATGGGAGGTTTAGAGAATGACTATACCTTAAGATGTCTTATGGTTGAGAATGTATTTCGCCCATTAATGAAACATAATCAAACAGTATTGGCTTTGTGTTGGAATTTTCCTTGAGATATGTGGATATTATCATTACTACATGGTTGATTATAGAGTTATCTTGAAAATGAGAAACACTGCTTTGGAGATAACATCCAAAGAAATTTCCAACCTGGGGTGGAAAACCATGGATGATTATAAAAAGGGCTAAATCCTCTTTCTCCTTGGTCTTCCTTACATATGGAAGGTTTTCAAGGATCTCATCTGAAGATAATCTCTTTGGAATGACCAAATTTTTGTGAAGAAAGGCTTTTTGATGAAGTGTCTGATGTGGAACTTTAAAATTATAGCTTCTACTAGAATAATTTGGTAATGAGAGGGTAAGATCTTGAGTATAAATAGATAAATGTCAAAGGTATTCAAGAAATCCAACATTAAGAGGAGAAAGATCACATATTTTCTTTTGATTTTAAAACTATGATTTTGAGAATTTTCCATCGATGCTCTCTTACACATAGATGGGGTGAATTTCTAGGAGAAGTGGTAATCATGGGAAGGGGTAAGTGCCTACCTTGGAGTTTTCATTAGAATGGGTCGATTCCCTTAAATTGGAATGAGTGTATGTTCCTTATAAGGTTGGAAATATTATATGGGGAAGTATTCCCCATAACCCTTTGGAAAAGAGAAGAGTTATGTATCTCCTCCAGAATGGATTGCGAATATGTCAACCCTGTTGTGAGGACCATGTTATATGTCTATTTCCCTAGAACTACTGAATTTGTTGTTATGATATTTTGGCATGATTTTAGAATATGGGATGGAATTTGTGTCTTGACATTCACCATTTATAAGATGTGTATGGTTACTTCAGTAGCTAGAATGGGAATATATATCCATTCTATATTTGGAGTGGTTTTATGTTTCTGCTCATGTCCTCCCTTTCCTATTAGTGGATACATACAGTACTCAGGTGTGTGGGTAGAGAGTTGATTTAGCCCCAATTTTGTCATCAGAGATTTCCAACTGACTTCTTCGAGAACATCCAAACAATACAATTGGTAGGATTGATGATTGTTGGATACTTTATGTGCCTAATGGCCATTTTCATCAATAATGTTTGACATAATTAATTCAATACTAGAAGACGAGACTTCTAGTAGAATTGGGGAGTGTAAGTAGGTGTATATTATTATTTACTAGTTGCCACCAAATTTAATTGACTGGCTTCCTTAAATTCAGTCAGACGAGCCTACAGACTAGAAAATCATTTGTGAACTTCTCTATATGCATGTTCACATTACTCCACTGTATTTACTAGGTTGGATTGGCATGTCGCTTCTAGATGAGTCTACTGGATAGAGGAATTAGGACCGACGTCTATATGTTCCCCCTCATTGTTTGCCATCATGTAAGTTTGATGGGATTTTCTAAAGAGGGAAAGGTAAGAACATGCTCCCTGTTAACAGCACATTGTCCCTGTATTTTCATCATTCCTTCCCAAGTCCGAGTGATCTTGGTTAAAAAACTAAAGGCAACACCCCTGTCATGTTTGGGATTCACTGTTGTGCGATTCTGCTGGCGGTGATTGTTGGTGGGAGTCCTCGAGAAGGACATATGAATCTTTGAATTGAGGCAATGGGTGAACTTTTTATCCAAATACATGTAGTATGGGAGGTATTGGTGGTTCTATTTCATGGAAAATGACATGATATGGTTGAGGGCCAGGGTTGGCACCGTCTGCTTCTTCACTATCAGTCCTCACTGACCAAATGGTCAGGGGTGGTTATTAAACTGGAAAGCCTCTCAGGAAACCCATAAGGATGGGATAGTACAATTCTTATTGTATTACCTTACTAGTACATTGGAGACCCAGCGCTAAATATGCTGAGTTGGTGATGACGTCCATCCAGTGTATGAGGATCTATCTTGAGCAGCTATTGAGACATTGACAGGTGAAAACATGAAGGAATTCATATGGTGTGATGAGGGTTCTGAGAAAACTGAGACAAAATATTGACTCCATTAAAGAAATATCTTTTATATTGATACATGCATGATTGATTCCTTTGTTTGGAATTCCATTATCAAATGATAGGGGCCTGACAGATCGGTAACACTGTTAACATCATTAAGGATTCACATCGGGTTCACCATTTTTGATTCGCAGTTCCATGGAACATATGTTTAGGTTACTAATAACAAAATCTAGGTGGTTTCCATTGGATTTATTCATGGAATCAGAAACATCCAACTGTTCTTTATCCTCAAGGTACACTCTTTCTAAAGGAAGGTGTTCCTTGAGTTTGAACTTACGATACTTAAGGACATGCATTAGTCAGGGTGATGGGAGGTTGGACTCATCACACAATCTTGGGTGGAATTATTATCTACTTCATGACTCTCTTTAGAGATTTGATATTATTTTCATTAATACTTATTAATTATCCTAGTATAACAGAGGTTTCCCTTGGAATTTTCAATCAATTATTACGATGTGTGAAATTTAGAATCAACCATATGTATTTGAGGTTCTTCATTAATAGAGACATCCATATGTATTCGAGGTTATCCATCAATGTAAATCTATAATATACTATATAGATATTTTTTTATTCATTGTTATGATAATATTATTTTTTAAGCCACTTAGTGGGGCACACTTGAACTTATTATCATATGAGGAGATCAAGGTTTGTTTTGATATTAGGATCGTACCAATATAATAGGATTTATATGTATCCTTATGAAATGAATCAGAACCATCGTATTTTTGTGCCACTTAATCAGACACATCATGCATTTTAAGGTCATGTGATAAAAACCTAACCATAATGTTAAATGTCATCTTGTAAGGACATGAAAAAAGGTTTAGTGTGTGACTTATGCCTATAAAACCCAATGAACATGGAAATAATATGGGTTTCCATGTAATATTGGACCCTATTGGGAATATGGCCCGTGAAGAACAGGGTTGGACTGAAGTGTTCGGTTTGAACCTCAAAGAGGCTTCCTACGTATCCCATTTGAATAAGAATCAAATACCACGTAGTTCAATGAGTCTCACAGGAGAGTGTAGTCCTTTGAGAGAAATGAGTTTGGTATTACTTCCTAAAAATAATTCCTTGTATATTTGGTGGTTTAATTTGGGGATTATTCATAAGAAGGATTCCCAAATTAAGGGAAATAGTGTTGGACTCCTCAAGTAGATATTCAAATAGCTTGGTCCTTGAGAAGGCTTCCTACGTATTCCAATTATAGTGGGAATCAGAGTTCTCATAGTTCATTCTGGGGTGTCCCTGCAAATGTTGTGGTCGTGAAAAATCTCTAAGCCCACATGAGTCATGATTGTTGTGAGAAACAAGTGTAAGTTAATGATTCAACAAAGGCACACACATACATTTCCACATCTAATGATGGAAGAGGATTGGCCTATGATGGAGATTGTTGAAGTGGCTAAGGAAAAGGTGGAAGAGGGTGCAGAGTGATGGACCCTTCAATGTGGTATGAAATTGGGGGTCATGTGGCTCAACCTTTAGAATAATATCGACATAATTTTGTAGTAATTTACTTATTAAGGACATTTTTGGGGCTTAATCAAAAGGGGAGTGCCCATTTTGGCCCAGGTTCTTATAGTAGGTCCTTAGGACTGGTCCTTCAGCTAGGTCCTTTGGTCAAGTACTTTAGGAACTTTGGCCAGGCCCTCTGCCCTAGCCCTTAGGACAGGTATTCCATGCAGGTCCTCTGAATAGGTCCTTCGTGCATGTCCTTAGGCCAGGTCCTCTACACACACCCTTAGGCATGGTCTTTAGGAAAGGTCTGCAGCATAGGTCCTTAGGTAGGGTCCTCTGTACAGGTCCTTAGTCCTGGTCCTCCACATTGTTTCTTAGTCTAGGTCCTTGGATCATTTCATTAGATTAGTTTTCAGGTTCTAGACCCTGATTATATTATGATCAAAATTTTCCCCCTTAATTCTCTATTCTATCATGTTCCAAAGAGTAACATGAGAGTTTCTAAGGACCTCAACAAGGGGGGGGGGTACACATTGAGAGCTCTTCGGCGTCTTCAAAATTTTCAACATATGAAATTGATAGCCCAAGGGTCCTATTTATAAGAAAATAAAGAACCCTGGATAAATTAGTTACTCCGCATAGGTCCTCTATTCATCTCATTCACATAGGTCATCCTCACAGGTCATTATGCCATCTCATCCTTGCAGGTCCTTATTCTAGGTCCTCCATGCATATCCTCAGCCCAGGTCCTCTACGAAGGTCCTTAAGCCATGTCCATAGGGTATGTCCTTAGGTCGGGGCCTTATTAAAGGGAAATTGGCTTGGTCATTAGGGGAGGACCTTAAGGGAGGTCCTTGGGCCAGGTCCATAGGGGAGGTCCTTAGCTCATGTCCTTAGGGGAGGTCATTAGGCCAGGTCCTTAGGGGAGGTCCTTAGGCCAGGTCCATAGGGGAGTTCCTTAGGCCAGGTCCTTAGGGAAGGTCCTTAGGCTAGGTCCTTAGGGGATCTCTATAGGCCAGGTCCTTACAAGATTCCCTTATGTTAGGTCCTTAGCACAGGTGAGAAAAATATTTTTATAAAATTTATCCATTTTCGACTGCCTTATCTTTTGACCCGTAATTCCGTTTGGGTTGTGCGACCAGTCAAATTGATGCTCTTGAAGAGACATACACTTCAGGTGAAGGTTACAACACAACAGTTTATCAGATGAAACTAGGAAATTTGATTTAATGTGTCAAAACTATTGTGTCATCGATATTGTAAATCCACTACCTACTCCTATATGGGATAATCATTACACTTATGCATCACTATGGAGTGGTATTTTGCAACATAGAAATCCAGACATCATCTTCTTCCTTCATGGTGAAAACATCTTTACTCATACATGAAATTTTTTATCTATATGAGAATAATATATTCACTCTAAAGAAAAGTGCATGGAAAACATTACATAGTGTCTAAATAAGTACATGGTGGAGATGAATGATATATCATACCCTTGAGGTACCACAACTCCCTTGACTAATCATGTGAGGATAGTGTGGTGAATTTATGTCCCTCAGGATTCCCTTGCTAGTCGTGCAGCTATAGTCAATGGTGAAGACTCAGAGGACTACTATGAGTGTAACACATACCTGATCATAGAGACATACTGACTTCTTTCCACTGACCAGCTAAACTCACTTATTTTTTTCATTCTCTTTACACATTATTTAATCTTTAATTTCATTCCGCAATAAATTATTTATTAACATAAAAATATGAAGGAACATAAGAAGAGTAATTTTGTGACAAAACAAATGTGGAATAAATATTATCCGCATCCCATAGATGGGTGTGTATGGGGACACTATTATATGTTTTTTTCATGGATGATTAACCATCGGTTCATGCATCTAAGACAATATCTATAAAGAGAGAGGTGACGATGGAAGAGGATACACTTGTGACAAAGAGGTTTGAGAGGATATGGAGGTTTGGCCTACCAAAGAGGATTGACTGAAGAGAAGATATGATACAAAGACCTCAGTGGAGGGGGTAGGGGAAAGTCCTATAACAAGACTGACTGATGAAACAGTGGTGTATGAGCCAAGAGAAATGATTCCATCAGAAGCGGTCACTGGTGTTTAAGTAGCTGTGTAGGGCATGAAAAAAGGAACATGACTAGGATGCATGAAGAATTTTTGGTGGGAAATCATGTGGTGGTGGCAGTACTAGAAGTAGATGATAGTGCTGAATCTGTGACCAGGGTAGTGGACACCACATCCGTGGATAAATCTACTGGGGAGGTTATATTGGGCACACCTTCCATGTAATATCCAGTAATGGAAACTGAATAAGAATTAGTTGAGATCATTCCACCAAGTGTAACAACCATGGGTTCTAGGATAATGGTGTCCACGTTTGGGATTCCTCAAAAAGTTGTGCAATATTATATAACTGGTGTAGAGACTAAAAGAGAATTATTATTTGGGATTTTCATCAAGCTACTCATTCAAGAGGATCTACAATTGGAGGACCTAGAAAAAAACTAATTGGTCATATTTATTCCCCATTATCTAACACCACCTAAATCTATTGATGATTTTGGCCCAAATATTTTTGATGATAACTGGGTTTTCCACCTCCATGCATAGAGGAATGCAAGGAATTTCATTGAAAATATCTAGATTGTCGAACTACAACAAAAATATGGATCTCTCCCAAATTTTTTGGTTTGTACGGACCAATGAGATAGATTCTATAACATTTTGTGCATTGTCCCTATACATCCCCATTGAGAGGGCATGCATATATTGGTTGAATCATGACCTATAATAAAGTATACAATTGGATGAGGGAACCCAGGAACATCAAAAGAATGATGAAGGCATCACCCACTCTAAGGGGGTGGAATAGGATCTCATGACTGTCATGGATACATAGGATGACAACAATAGAAGTGTTGGGGATCATCTAGAAGTGTCTATGGCCATGGAAGTTGAGATCAAGAATGGGGTGGCTAAATGAAGATAGGAGAAAGACCTGTAGTAGATTGGGTTCAATGATGTTATATCCAAATCCAATATTGTAAAGGAAGACATAGAAGTGATATAGTAGGCCTTTGAGATCACTCAACAGATACTAGCTGAGCTTATGAAATATATCAATGTAGAGAATCTATAGAGGCACATATTTTCTAAATAGAGGCTATTAATTGTGGATGACTCTTTGGGACATTTTGGTTTTTTTATTATGCTCACCCAAATATCCACACATTGTTTTCTTACCTTGATATTATTTTTGATACAATATAACATCCAATCACTCAGCTAATGTGGGTCATGAAAATAATGAGATACAATCAAAAACTGAGTGGTTTCTCTCCATATGAGTGTGTCATACATTCATTGAACTCTTAATGTCTATGATTATTTACTTACGAGTGAATGTTCCTAGGATGTGACTAGTTTTACAGGGAGAACAAGGCTCCTAGAATGGCCAAATTTCTTTTCCATCAAGAAGTAACTCAAAAATTATATAACACCATGGTCGTTGAGTTTGATTCAAAAAAAGTGAAATGGAAAGTTTGAATCATAATCCAAATATTTTGAAACACAAGGAGAATTACATGGTGATTCAGGATAATTTTTGGCCATGCTCTAAACATAACATTCTTACCTTTATCATGTAATGGGAACAAATAAATGGGGTTCGACCACTAACCATGTTCCAAAAATAGATCATGTATCATAATTTCATATAATTTTTTCTATGACATTCACTCAATGTTGTAGGTGAGCCATGATTTAAGGAAAATAATATATTATTGGGTATTTTTAGACAAGTAAGAGGATGGTGATCCAAATAAGGGGCACACAAAGCATTGAAATGATGTGATAGAATGTTCGAATGCATTCCAACACTATCAAAAAGATGACATCATGGATTTGAACATGTATTTGTAAGATTATTTTTATAAAAACATATTAACTCTATCCTCAAAGGGAATTATCTATGATACTGAACAACAGAATAAAATGAGATCGATTACATAGATGACCATCACCAGGGATGATGAACTCTTTAGATAGGTCTGCGGATGATTTTTAGTTTTATGTTATAAAACTAAGGATGATAAAAACATAGTATAACAACATATGGTGAGGAAGATTCATGGTATTGTTTAATGTCATGTAATCAGTACACATTCCATAATTTAACATCATGTGATCGGGATGTTGCACACAATTTTTAGGTCCTCTGGTAAAAATATTAAATTTATGTGGGATATACTATGGAAATATATATAACTAGTGTATTTGTGCGGGGAATCGGAAATAAACCAGACCTGAATTATCAAAAAGAGTCCTATGTACCACAAAATTATTAGGAAACATATGGATGTTGACTAGGATGAGCACCAAGAAGGAAAGAACTGCACCACACATGCTTATATAGTTCACACATAGTTTAAATTCATTCAAGGTCATAGATTACAAGTTTATGGACATAGAATTTTGACCTTTTCCAACATTTTATGGTCTTGATAAACGGATCATAGTATCCTAGTTATGATCAGGGAGTTTGGACCTACACAAGGAAGCTTCCCATGATATCAAATTGTGGCATTGTGGAGTTAAAAACTCTTCCTTAACGAGTTCCAAAATGGTCAAATTGTACACTAAACATTCATAATTAGGATCTCAGAATGTTTGAATCCATGATTCTTGAACTGTGCTTCCTAGTTTCATCTCATAGGACTCATATAAAGGGCCCTTTAATGTGGCCCGACCATATAAATAAAAAAATACTAGTTGTCCTAAGCCCACATGACCCATGCTCAGTGTGGGAAACAAGGGATGGTAAATAGGGTTTTCTAGATACGTGGAAGAACACATTAACAGTGATACCACATTTTTTGGAACTATAATATGATATAGGGAAGTGAATAAATGTAGTTCAAGACTTTTAAGATCTACCGAAATGGATGATTTTTGAGAAGGTATCGATTATTTACCATGATTGAAAAACATGGACCACAACCATACCGGTCCGGAATGGGTTGAGAAAAAGAATGACCAATTTTTCAGAAAATTAGAAACACTTTAACCACTATTTTATATTAGAGATCCATTAGGGTGTTGGCCCCAAATGTTAATATAGTTATAGTGGCATGAGACAAACACTAGTAGGGGTGAATCTAGACTTGAAATATTATGGGATTCCAAACCGAGAAGGAAACAATGTGCGGAAAGAGGCACATTAGAATGTTGGGTTGATATCTGAGTCATGAAAGTAATATAAATTTTTATTTCATGTACCACGGTGGAATGTTTAGAGAGATGTTTCCTGGACTATAGGAAATCATTTTAAGGTCATAGTTTTTCATCCAGTGAGTATTTTATGAATAGGATATGTGTTGTGTGGTGTCATGATAAAACTGACATTAGTGAGGATATAGGGTCCCTACACAACACAATACATTCCTCAGGAAACTCAAATACATTTGGAAGTTAGTATTATTGGGCTATAGGTGTGACTAATGGGACAAATGTTCAATGGGATTAGTGATGGACCTAGAGAAAATGTTTTTGGGTTTTTTTACACATCCCATAGATATTGGAATCAAGCCACACATTTTCTAGAAAATACATAATTGTTAGAGAATAACACTGGTAGGTCTATCCTATTTGGTGAAAGAACTATTGAGTCTTGTGATTATTATGAGGCATTCAGAACTTGTCCAGGGTAGGATTGTATTTTAATTTAATGAACTGAGGACATCAGTGGCTTGTTTATGGTCATAGATTATATAATGAAGGGGTCGTCTCTATTGGGATTGCATAGTTCGACGAGACTATCCTGACATGAATGGGGAAAAAAGAGGCCCACTCCAAATGAAACATTCACAATGATTCCAACATATTGTTTAATTTTGTGATACTTGTAGATGAAGTGAACATTTTAAGGTCAGGTTTTGAAGACCATAGCCTCTTAGTTTATGGTGTTGGATTTTGCACCATTGGAAAAGAACTCCAAATGGATTATGGGAATTGTGGAGGCATAATTGATTTCGCATGAACAAGGACCAAGGAAGACTTGGTTCCATACCACAAATTTCTATGGAGGCATTTGATATATGATTTATTGAAACCTAAATTGCATGTATAAAAAAATTAATTAACATAAGATAGGACCAAATAGGACATACATTCTATAAATGGGGACTAAGGGAGAAACATGATAGAAGAACTTATGGATGGGGGTTAAGAAAAATGTTTTTGCATCACTACATATCATGTAATGGAAGGAACCCACTCATATATTGTTCTTTATGGAAATCTCCCTACATTGGTCAGACCCACAAACAAGGAGGGACATCTTTTGTTGGGGTGACTGGACTAGGAAATTAAAATCAAGGTATCACTATGTATTCTATGAAGACATGAATCAAGATGCACATAGTTCTTAAATATGGAATATTTGAAGATCAATGCCTTGGGAAACATCCTCTTTGGTGAGAATATAATAGTATTGTGAAATTTATCAGTGTATGGCTTGGTCAATGGTTGTGACAATGTTTAAAATCATAAAACATGATCTCCAGTTATATACTTTTTATCATCATTCATTTAGGATGTTTGCAATATTTTTTAATATTTCCTTTCATGGATGAAGGGGAAAATAATTCCAAGGGGTATGTGAGTGGCATAATACATATAAACTAAAATAAATAATGATCATGGAGTAATAATTCCATAGAACACTATCCCAATGAATATTTGTAGATAGTATCATGCCATGATCTATATACCTAAAATTTTATATTAATTTCATAGAGCATGGACCATGGTATGGCTGTTAGTTTAAAGTCTTAAATCTTGGACCATGTGCCGTGTGTAACAAAATTTTGCTTGGGAAATTGTATGTTCCTTTTAAGGTCTGGAAAAAAGAATCATTAATGCAACAAATTTCTACATCATGGAGTTAGGATGATTAAACTATATAGTTTATTATCGTACAGGTTGGACCAATAGGGGTTGAAAATAGTTTATGGTCATAATGCATAGACCTACAGTAAACAATTAATGGTTCTTTTTCATGAACAATATGATGTTATTTGAAATTAATAGATTTTGGACCACGTGGGATTATCGTATAAATCGATATGCATGTGGTGATAGGAAAAAACCCATTGTGGATTAGGGTCCTATAAATCTATTAGCACAAAACACATTTCTAATGAAAATCCACATAGAATTTAATGTATTGATTTTTGGACGTGGGGTCATAATTTAAGGTCATAGAGTTTGGAAAAAAATGGTTTTTAGTTTAATGTCATAGAATTTGGAATATATGGATCCTAGTTTAAGGTCATAGAATTCAGACCTTATGGTTCTTAGTTTAACATCATAGAATTTGGACAGTATGGTTCTTAGTTTAAGATCATATAATTTAGAATATATGGTTCTTAGTTTTTGGTCAAATAATTTCTACCATATTGTAATTAGTTTATGGTCATAGAATATAGACCATTTGGTTCTTAATTTATTTTCATATAATTAGAACCATATGGTTCTTATTTTATGTTCATAGATTTCAGACTATATGATTCTTAGATTAAGGTCATATAATTCAGACTGTGGTTCTCCACTTTCTCTAAAATTTCATCTTGAGAAACATAGTGTTGGTTGGAGGGGATATTTTCTCCACCAAAGTAGTGATCATATAGTACTCACTATTGGGATCGATCTTATGAATGTTATAAGGTCCTCTCCACTTAGAATTTAATAATAGTGGATTCTTTCAAGGTATCATCAGCGTCCATAGAGCTAGAAATTTGTAACACTAGAGGAATGAATGGAGGAAATCAATCTCATTGAACACATTTATAATATTGTTTTCGTACCTTTATAGATTATACGATGCCTATAGCCTATGTTATTCATGAAATCATTCTCATCCAGAAATATTTCAACGTTTTTTAAAAAAATATAAAATTCATTGAAAATTGTTATGAGTATGGGAATCATAATTTTGATGTGTAAGAATACCTCTATTCCACACACAAGAGTATATGGATTCACCAGGATGGAATTATGAGTTGTCATCTGATAGGCCTATTGATCATTGGGGTTCTTTTCTATCCAACTATTCTTATTCAACACAACCATAATTTCCAGAATGTTAGTGAGTATTTTTTAGAACCTCTCAATATATATATATTCTTATTAATGGTAGTGAGAAGAATTGTCTGACCAGATGTTGTACATACCATACAACATCTTCAGCTCAGCTTCCTAAAAGTTGGTGAAATTGTCTGTGAGAATGGATTATGGTAATTTGAACCAATGGATGATGTGGGAGCTCCTGAATTCAACTGATTTTCAAGCCATTACTTAAAATGAATCAATTCAATCTAGTTAGAAAGGAAATATTTCATGGTCTTAATAAAAATACATTATTGAGTTGTTGCTGCTGGATAGGGTCCCACAACATTACGTCCTCATACTATAAAGGGACAAGAATAAATTGTAGTATGGTGGGTCTATGGTGGTCAATTAATGAAATTGGAATGAATCTGACAAGCATGGAACCTATTTGACTCAATATAGTCAGGTATCATTCTGGGATAGAAGTTGTCGATGAATTGGATTTTATAGGATATCTTCAACCCTTTCAGATGAGCAGCACATGACCTGACATGATCTTCTTATATAACAAAGGGAATCACATATTCTTATATGAAATGGAAGAAAATTCCTTCTATATAATAGCAATAGGGATTCATATTGAGGTTACTTCCAATATACAAGGTGAATTGTGATGTTCAACGATGGATTCTCTATCTTTTGGATTTATCTAGAGGCAGAACACCCTGCTAGGGAAAATAGACAAATGATATTTTCCAATTGGAGGTTTCCACTACCATGTGGGGATCTAGAGGTCCTAATATAGAAGTACTGGAATTGACCTAGTTTTAATTATAGCTATAATCATCGTATAGAAATACAAGAGTGATGGCCCTATGATGTGCCACGTTAATAAAATTATCATCCTGGTTAGGCTCTACGAGAGGGGTGGCTACTCTATAAAAGTAATTTACATAACCATTATATGGTAGAGAAACATGATTCTTCTTTCACTAGATTAAAATTAGGCCATCAATTGGTGAGTGTTATCATGAAAGGGAACTGGATATGGATTTATCAAAATGTAATCCCCATTGATTTTCATGATGAATATCTCATATTCTCCCTTCACATGAAAGCAGGGTACATCAATCTCTATGTCCAACTGAAGAACAGAAATGAGTTCCTAAAACACTTCCCCATTGTGGGTGTATCCTTTTGTTTATAGGAACATGTTGGAAAAAACAACATACGATAGGGTGATGAAGAAGATCGTTGTGGCAACGTTGTTGAGAATGGGATGTTGAGCCTTCTTCGGGTTGGTCTCCATAATGCACTATCAAAATTCATCATCCAACATGAACAACTATGTCCAATGGTAGGATACCATCTTCTAGGAAGTCATCATCCAAAGGTAATTCCTCGGGAGCGATATGGGTAACATGGAAGTATTCCAACACTAGAACCTTGACAGACTTCTATGGAACAAACCTAATTTTGAAAAACTAAGGGATCACCACCCAATGTGATAAATATCCTATGAACATTGGGCTATTAATTATAAACATTAGTTGATCCATACCAGAAAGAAATTGAATATCATAATGCTACAAATGATACTTAAACTTATTCACTTTGAAAACCATTGTGAGGAATCACTTCTTGGTAAGATATTATTTAGAATAAATGTCTAGGTACGTGAAACTGATATATTATAACCTATTATCTATTCCTCTATTGTTCTACTAAGTGTTAAAGATTCAGAAGGATCATTTGAGGGCAGTCACATAATGAAACCACGGTATCCCAAAGAAGGGTGGAATAAGAACCTATGGTTACATATGATAAATCTTGACTTCCTCAAATGTAGTTTTATACTCTTAATTACACCTGTATATAGTTCTTATTTTCATGATCCTTGAAAAGGGTGTATAATTGTTTGCTCGTTTTTTATGAATCGAAATTTTTAGGATACGTTTCTTTGAGGGCCTCAAAAATCTCGATACTTCTTAGAGGTGGAATATGACTAATGGCCATAAAATTATCTCTAATGATTTTTTTTAACTCTTTCTGATGATGAGGGTATGAAATTTCACATAGTTAAACATTAATGATTATTTCAAGTGGTTAATCATCAAATGCTAGCAGCAGAGGAAGGATTACTCTTTCTCAAGATCTCGGAGATGGTCTTGACATTGGAATGTTTTTACAAACAATTCATCCATGGAATATTCCACTAGTGACCTGATTATTAGTTTTAAGATGTGTGTCATATACCACAGATAAGTATCTCTATCATTCATTAAATAGAAAAAAATTATCTGATAGTAGAAGGTTCCTTGTGGCACCCTCAATGCATCTTACTCCTCATATTAAGTGGCCATCAAGATATGGTTGTATCTGGAGTCTCCATCCATGAAATAGATATCTAGGAACATAGTTATGAAACTGATCATCACCACCTTTTCTGAAAGGGGAAAATTATACTTTGGATATTGGTAGATATTATCCTGGAATTCAATATAGATTATGAATTTCTTTTTCTTCTTCCTGAATAGAATGATGATGACTTGCCACACGATATTAGGAACATCAGTAATGAATATTAAATTAATAATCTTATCATATTAGGACTTGACCATAACCTCATGAGAATGATGCATCTTCCTTGGAGGCTTCTGGAACCTGTGATGGGTCATTAGGAGACCAAGATAGTGAGTGGTGATAGAAGGGTATAGTCATGGAATCTCATCATAACTCTTAAAAAATATGCCACAATGTTGCTTTTGGAATCACCTATACTATGTTGATTCCACTAAGGTCATGGATGCCTAAATCAATCTGGGCATCAGGTCTACCACAGTACCTAGATCCACCTATACTAGCACATCGATAGTGTTTGAGATTCCCTTTTCAAATTCAGGATGAGCATCTTCCAAATAATCTATATCGTGGATATAGGGGAGTTATTGGGAGGATATTTCAGAGATTTTCTAACTAATACTATAGTAATGTTGGTTCCTACATGTAAATATGTGACAACCTCATTGGGATACCCTTTATCTATTGAAACCAAAGAGATAGTGGGTTACAAACAGATTCTCACAGACTATTGACTACGGTGTCTGTGTTTGATGTTAATGAAATAGTGGTTGGTTAGTTTATATTATTTCAACATGTATCATCATAACAGGCATATATAAAGTATATTTTTAGTCATGGGGTGAACATCTCGATACCTTACAGTGGTGGGAGCTTCTATTATTACTCAGTCATTTCCATTGTATGAGTACGAAGTAATTTCCCAATGTTTCTTATCATTAATGATGTGACACCATTTCATATGAAAAATAAAAAATCAATTTCACAAGATTAGAAATGAATCCTCTAATTGGTGGATTGGAAGAATGAAATCACCATCCATGTATATCCACAAGATGGATTCAATAGTTTTTTGATCAACCACATTCTTATGCACCTAATTTTCCTTGTTCTTGTAATAGCAGACTTCCAGATAAGAGTCCTTACATGAGTCTAATAGAGATGAAACCATTTTCACCTTGAATAAACATAGTTAAAATCATTTATATCATGGGGTATGTTAGGATATAACATTGTGCTGCCGAAGAGGTGATTGGTGTACTGTCCCTAGCCCCAGATCTGTACATGTGGAGATACCAATTCAATGGTTATGTGGTGAAATGGGAAGCTCTTAGTGCATATCTATTGGAGGGTCGGTTGGTTACTAGGTGATACTGGGTGCTAGTATAATGGGAGTGTTTCAAAAATAACTAAGCATCACTATTGATCTATGTACTCAATATTATCCACACATCTTCGGTAGACCAAATGATGGTCATTGAGGTGAAAATAAAATATTCATATATTATGGAAGAAACACATGACCTGGTTCTTGGTGAGGGACTCCATGATGTCAATTTTTGGATCTACATTCGTCTATAACACCACTGAAAACCAATCCATAGCAAGAGTATTCCAATGGATTTCTTGTCCCAAAATGACCAAAATCATAGTCTCCCCAATCTTCTATTAGTGTTGAATGGTATATTGGAAGAGACAATGACATGGATCATTTTAGTGATGGTATGGCCATTGTATGATCCACTGTGTGAGTTGATTAACCTCTACGATGCGAGTTTTCTCTTGAGGGTGGTTCAACTTCATCATTACGTCCATGTAGGACCAGATGTTTACCACTGCCTCATACACGATTGTGCTGGATGTCATATTTGGGTCTACTAGATACTCATTATCTAAAAAATTCATGAATCACTCACTGTTATCTTAGTTAGAGTTAGAGAATGAAACTGGAAACAAAAGGGATGGCTGCATGGTAAGGCACTGGCATAAAGAAAATCTTCCCCCACCTGTATATACCTATGAATGGATTTTGGGATCATATGTATCTCACCATCTGGGAAAATGGACATCACCTGTTATGGTCCTTTTGTAAATTATAATTAAAAAGAAATGCAAGAATGTTCGTTCATTTAATCACATTCTCCTTCTATTTCTGAGAATAGAATAGGATTGAAAACGACTTGGTGCTTCCCAAAATGTTTTCTTTGGTGACATCAGTGCACCCTTCTTCTCTAGATGGATCTTCAAGGTAGGGGTGTTTTTTGACATGGGAGGACCTCCATTTTTGTGGTTGATGACATCAGGATGACCACAACATTAATTGGTTATGATACGGGGAGGGAATCTATATTAGTTTCAATCATTTTGGTGATGACCTCCGCTTTGAATGATGTGGTCATGGTAAGTACATCAACTCTGGTTATCAACATAGTAGGAATGAACTCTACAATAATTAGTGGGAACATGGGATGGAACATCTTGTTGATTTTTTGAAAGGGGAGTACCTATGCTTTGGTGAGTTGAAGTGTGAGGAGGGACTTTAAACTCATCAAACTATTCATGGTAATGAATTATAGGTTGGAAAGAATTTGTATGAGGAGAATCTTCAATCTAGTTAATTGATGAATGGGGAGGAACTCTATTGTTGATGGTTGAAAATGGGGAGGGCCTCAATGATGACTATTAAAGCAGTGGGTATGTGCTCTGCTTCGGTTCACTGTGGCATAGGAAGTACATCTGTGTTAGTCGATGGTTGCAAGGGGAGGACATTGTACTTTTTGTTGATGATGAGGGGGGGGGGATTCTCTTTGATCGATATCAGAATAGGGAGGAACATCACATGAGCTAGGAACATTATGATGGGGACCTTCACACAGATTGTGAGTGTAGGGAGGCCCTTTTCTTGGGTTTTTGAAAATGTTTGGAGAACCTCGAACCTGAAACACATCATACATTGTTGGTCTGTAGTTTTCATTAGTAGTTTCAGTAATTGATAGATTCAACCCAGCCTTTCTGTGTGGTGGATGTGGTCTCCCTCCCAATCAGGCATGGATGGATCTCAGTTCATTATTGGAAAGAACCCGGTAGAGTTTGCCGATGGTGGAAGAAGAAACTAAGGCCATGAAAGATGATGACCATTATCAGCAATCCTCCTAAAAATTCACCTAACATTGACATTGGGTAGTCCATATCAAGAATTCTAGAGGATATGTGTACTCTACCTATTCCTTGGGATGAACTATTGGTATATAATGGGGTTGACCAGGACCGGTGAGATCCCTCTATGGACGCTCCTAGATAGTATCATAGTATGGGAGACTCAAGAATCCCCCACCTCCTTAATGTAGGGGGAGTTATAGGATCACTCTAGGAAGATTCTCCCAAAGATGTTTGGTTCTAATGTGGGTAGTAGCGGCTCCCTGTGAGGTCATTAGGGGAAAGAGTTTCGGCAAGAATGTCAATCCTATAGGTTTGTGAGGGCTATATACTTCATTAGAATTCCCCTGAAACATGTACTGACATACTAGTGTTTTAATCACCCACCATTTGATTATTTTAGAAGGTGAGATGGACGGTGGGGTCCATGTATCATTAGTCATAGCTACTGTTTTAGTCGAGGTGGAGTCATGTGGGATTGCTGACTTGAATTTTTTCTTGCCCCTATATTTGTAGGCATTCGGTGGGTAGTTTATTGTATTTTGGGTCACACAATGTATGATTATTCCACCATCATTATGGATAAAAGTAAAAAATTCCCAATGCCCCAACATTTTCCAATAATCTATAGTATGATAGAGAGTTTTTCACTGAAAATTTTACAGACTGGAATGCCTGACATTTAATTTCCCTAATTTCTAGTGAGTTCAATGTTGGACCAACTATTTGTTTTGTTGGATTGTTTATCAAATTTTTGGAACTGGTAAAATGATAATATATTATTTTCTTGAATTATGGTAATCCTGATATTGTGGACATGGGATTCACATTGGGTTCACCATTTTTGTTTTTGGACCATTGTTAGTTGCATCAGAGTATAATTTTTGATCAATTTACCAACATGGATAATTCCCATGGTTGAAGGAAAAATGATTCACCTCATTTTCACCATTTATATTACTATTTAATTCTCTAGTGAACAACTTTTTCGTGTGTTTGAACACGCGCTGGTGTTTAAATTTGATTCCCTATATTTATTCCTTCTAAAAGGTGAGTGAATTTCATAACTTTCATTAGAAATGTCTTCTCCAAGATTGAAATGGGGTGGTCAGATGTCTCTTCCTCCTACCATGGATTCCCCTTAAAACTATTCCCCTAGTCTTGGTCATCCTCAAAGAGTTAATTCATGTTCATGGAATACATTACAAGTTCCATCTCTTTCTGAACATCACTTAGTAACGCAACATCCTTCTGGACATGTCATAGGGTCTTAATATGGTATTACCGTTCAGTCAAGAGAGTAGTCATGTTGGGAAACAAAAGAATTTCAGAAATCTAGGATCATTGGTCGCCTATATTCTTCAACATATGACCTAATTTATGGAGGCATATTTAGCTATGTAACTTAAGGAATCCCTTGTTGATCACAATTTATCTGATGCCAAAGGAATATTTTTTATGACTTTCTCATCCGTCATCACATATTTATCATGTTTTAGATGACACATGAGACATATAAATTCTTGGTATTTCACCTCAGACATCACATTTTTAGAATGTGGTAGCAATATGAGGCATGTCATGAGTTTAATGTGTCGAGGAGATGCAATGAGACTGATCTAAATACCACAAAGAGGGGAATCAATGTGGTGGGTCCCTATGAGGGAGAACCTAAATGATTTACTTGTTAGATGTATCTAAATTCTCGTGGAGGAAAACCGATGATGTGTGTCACATATTCCCATGGAGGTGGACCAATATGTGTTTCCCATAAATTCATGATATCACACTATGAAGGAGTATAGATCAAAATTCCCTTGGAGGAGGACCAAGGAGTTGTATCACATAAAGGGAATGGTTCACACCATTATGGATTATTTGGATTCCCTTGGAGTAATATTATGAATGTGAACCCCTGTAAAGTGGAAACCAAGGTCAAACATTTATTTGGATTGAACCCAAATGAGCCTTCCTATGTTCTGGGATTAGATGATAAGAAAACAAATACATATAGTCAGATGATGCTGTTTATGTTCGTATTACATGACATGTCCATATTGTTTAACAAAATGTGGCACTACGAAAGGAGCACTGACGAGGAATGGTGTGAGCCTTAAGTAGAGAATCATCCCTTCACAATGATATTTATATAGGTTTTATTGTGTGGGGATTACTCTTGGAAGAGAACCGAGTGCTGCTATAAGCATCGATGATGTGGATGGTACATAGGTGTAAAAGTGTCTCGAGTGGGTGGAAAGATCTTATAGGGTTGGGGTGGACAAGGGGAAATCTGGGAAGATATGGATTGTAGGTTAGGGAGTGAAAATAATCAATGGAATGAATAGTTCATTGGGTTTGTACCTCACGAAGTCTTTCTTTTTATCCTAGTTAGTTGGGAGTCATATCCCATGTAGTTTGAAAAAAGGAATTTTGGGCTTCCACGTAAGGATGAGGAACATGGAAGAGGAATTTGGATACCACGGTCACAATTATCTTTTAGTCCTATAAGATTAATTCTTGGTGTGAGAAACAATAGGAATTAGTATACCTTAGCCTTGTGTAGTGCAATATGTGCTAATAAGAGGTGGTGCAGGCCTTATGCATGGAAGGTACTTGAGAAGGATATAATTTCATGTGTAGAGGATTTCATTCCATGTGGGCATGATATAATTTCACGTGAGGAGGACCACCTTACCTATGATGGTAGGTAGTGTAGGGACCATCCCTAGCCAATAACACATGAATCACCATACATATTATACATTGGGTATGGGAACCCTTTAACCTAATGTGCTAAAGGCGTGAGTACAAGGATGTTTTACATCACGAATCTTGAACATGTGGGACTCACTACTCACCCCTTTAGATTATATAACCACCACTCATTCACCCTTATGTAAGGAATGTCTTTGGATATTCTAGGTTTCAATGGTGTGGAGTGGTAAATAACATGGTTCAACGTTACATTCCTCTAATGAGGAGAAAATAGAATTAGTGTACCTGTACTAAGAAAAAATTTGATATGGGAATCTTAGGATGAACTTGATGTGGAGTGGGCCACAATAATGGATGGAATGTTCCACATAAGGACTTGAAGTGTAGGTGAACCATTATAGGATGGATGTAGAGGATTTGGTAACATATCCTCCATGAATAGGTTTACAAAAAAAGTGTTGTAGCTATCACAACCCGACCCTACCTGGGATCGAGCCGCAACTACCCCAAGCCTGCCTCCATAGGCCAGGTGCTAGCGACAAGCGCTGAAGGCTAAACAACTCAGGGAGGCCTTTTCCTGAGCACCTGTACACACACACGTATACCACTCAATGCAGAACTGCATAGTAAAAGGTAAAGTAAAGTAATAACAACTATAAACAACCAAAAAACTGAATCGACCTCTAAACAATACAAAGTAAAATCTTAAGGTAAACTGAAATGAAAAAGGGCAAAACACGCGCCCACCCAGAAAAGTGCCACAACCCGGCAATAGGTAAAAAAAGTAAAAATCATGATGAGTCCCGCACATAGAAGCTAACTACGATCACCGCTCACGGTCCATGCTCCCGAATTCTTAAGCTCCACTGAAGTCATGACCAACAAGTATTTCGTCTGTAAGGGCACACCAAGTGAGAGCAACGCCCAAGAAGGGATGAGTATAAAAATACTTCGTAGGATGCCCCGGAGGCTCAAGGGAGCCACAAAGGAGTTACTGAAGAGGTGAGTAGTAGATCGAATAGGGAAAAGAAAAGGAGTAAAACTGAGAGTGAAGGAAAGAGTACAGTAGAGTATCATATCATCCCAACAAGAGATAGGCAGTAGACTCATCAAAACACAAGGATCTAGAAATGATGAGAAGATGAAACTTGTTGTGATGTTTTTTCTACCTATAGTAGGAGAGTAGACTTTTCCAACCATGAGAAGCAAGGCACGGAAAGCACGTGGCATATCTCGCGTGTCATTGCCTTTCCTGGAATGAGAGTAAACAAACCCAAGGAGTGGGAACTAGAACAAGGTATATACATATCCATATGATAAATCAAGAAACACAAACATGATCACAAGGGGATCTCTATCCCGTAGCTCATCACAAGAAGGTGAGTAGCCTATAGTCCCATATGTAAACACCATCGATGCCCAGTATCCACACGCCTGCCTCAAACTAAAAGTCAAGGGGCTCAAATCACTGCACCTTGACACTATCCTCTTTAGGCAGCACTGACTCACCCACACGGTTTTAGGTCATGTCTCAAGTACACAACTTGGTGGGGAAAGTGCCCCTTGTACTTGAGAGTTATGGGGGATTTCAAACCACACCTCGTCACTATCACACATTCTAGAGGTCTTCTCAAAGTTGATGGGTTCCCATTACCCAACCCCATGAAAGGGTAATCCGCTTGAGGGAGACCCAAAACTGCCATCAGGGACCACTTCCCAGCCCCGCTATAAGTAAACCCAGATCTGCTCTAGCCTGACCTACTGGATGGTACCCCACCGGCCATCCCTGCTAGATGGTACCGCACTGGCCATCCCGGTTGGATGGTACACCACTGGCCATACCTATTGGATGTTACCGCACTGGCCATCCCGACTGGATGGTACCGCACTGGTCATCCCTACTGGATGGTACCTCACTAGTAATCAGAACACGTAGTGGGAAACACATCATGATAGATTGCGGAACGAATATATGATCACGATACACAGCTAGGGAGTCTACACCCAGGGCTTACTGGGGGCTTCATCCCCTACTGCAAAAACCCTCTTGGGTAGAGGATCAGTGCCCACATAATATGTTTGTCACACTGATACCAAGAAAACCCTACTAGGGAACACGAAGGTACGTGAGGATTTCCCCGGGACTCTCGGGGTGATACATGCTCCAATCCATTGATTCTACTCTCGAAGCGTACTGAGACAACTCACTCTTGAAAGTGGTAGGAAAACCACAATATATGAACGCACTTAGCCGTAAATGATGTCGCAGTCCGGTGAAAGGGACACAAAACTGAAAACTGCCACATCTAAAAGAATAGGGGAACTAAAACAACACTGCCAGTCAAACCATCGAGAATAGGAGGACCCTCTACGTCACGAGAGGTCAATGTAACATATAGTAGAACACGGCACCGACATGGGGCCCATATGACATGTGGCCCAAAATCATCTCCAAACCAAGTGCACAAACATTCTCAAAATCAAACTACAACATGTACCTCCACAAATTCCAATATACTCCCAGAGTATGCCACATTTCCGGCCCAAGGCTATCGTGCACACGACACCCAAAGTCAATGAAAACATATGTAAATGCAATTCCTCCATCCTACTTCCTCCACGGCCCTATCACGACCAACCACATCTCTTCAAACATCAACTTTACTCACACATGAGTTAACACGATGACACGCCAAGGGTTCGTTTTCAAACACAGCAAGATGAACCTCCACTGGAGCACCTTTCACGGTGCCCCATTTAAATGAGATCTTGAATGAGACTCCGCACATCCAAAAGGATCTCACTATTTTAATCCTAAAATAAAAACAAGAGAGATATACTATATACTCACCTCCATTGGATATACGACGTAAATGTCGTCTAATACCGCTTTATGCTTGAATGACGTCTCGTGGTCTCGAGTCTCAGCTCCGAAAACAGTCGGGTTCATTGCACTATTTCGATTCCCTCGGGATGACACGTCAAATTGACAGCTCACATGAGTGGAACAGATATCTGGAGAAAAAGATTCATCTCGCCATGCCACACATGAGCGGTGCTACGTGGGACCCACATCCCGGTCCCAAAGCACTACAAACAAATAACACCATTGTGATCCTCTCAATAAAGTACACGAGATTGACTAATCACTTGTCCAATACAGACACCCGGTGATAAAGATGGAAATCATAGCCAACTCCCAAAACGGCCCTCATGAGGCCCACACTGTCATGCATAATTAAAGTGGGCTGATTTCCCCATTGCAATGACCTCGGATAAACACCCAGAAACAACTACTCATTCGCCCCAAACATACGTCCGATGAAAAAGTTATAAAACATTGCACATAGCTCGAACGATGGCCCGTGCGGGCCAAAAAAAACTCCAAATTAACTATCCAATATTGGACTCAAATAGAATGTCTCAAAATAATGGTTGTGTTTCCATAGACAGCTCATCAAACGGACTCCCAGTGTGGGAGTTACAAGACTTTAAATATTAATAATAATAATAATAATATCATTATTAGTATTATATTTAATATATATATATATATATTTAGCATTTCCCTCTCTCTAATCTATCGTCAAAACCCTCCACGCATCATTTTTTATCATTCTCCTTTTTTTTAATTCCTCCACACTCTCCCTCCAATTAATGCTTCCCCATAATTCTCATGCGGGTTATGTCCTCCCCACTTTCCAAGTCCTTCTTTAGTTTTTTTTATTTTCTATCCTATCATCTTCCTCCCCATGCTCATGCCCTCCCTGTAAACCCTATCATGTAGGCTCAACGACACCGCGCCAGCTTCGCCTGGGCTCACCCAGAGCTGCCGCCACACACCAGTCCACTGCAGCCCCTGGCCCGCCTTATAACTGGCCTCGCTTGAGCTACTTCCAGGGAACCTATGAGCCGCTGTGAGCCACCGCACACCATCGATCGGACCTCCACTCGACCCTAGGCTAGCCTCTACCACCTTTACCTCTGAAACCCACTGTGAACCACATACTGAAACCCCCAATCTGTTCTTGAAATGGTTTCCTACCAATCGTACCACAATCATGGTATCCAACCAAAATCTATATCCATATAAAATATAAATTTCATCATGGATTGATCCTATGACTATTTATTATCAGGTATTTTATCAATCTTCCGATCAAAAGAAAAGTCATCGATGCACAAGATAAGAATGAATAACAAGAGCACAAATAACAAATTGATGAACGAAAATCAGTTCATCACTGAACAAAATGACGAACTAAGATTAACGGTTATAACAAACATTAATAAGTTGTGGGATCATGCGAAGGATGATAATCGCAGATCAAAGGAAAATAAAAATCACTAATCAATATTTTAAATCAAATGGCCATTAACCACAATTGACGTGTCCTAACACGAATTGGATCTTTTGCCGAAGAAGAACATGGTTGAAAAGATTTGATCTGTTCATTGTGCTTTGGAACACCTCGATCCAAAGCTTCGTCGTCATCCACCAAAGGGAGGAGGATGAGGTGATGGAGGAAGAGAGAATTGGAGGATGGCAGTTGCTTGGGAGAGGAGATGGGTTTTTCCAAGGAGAGGTTGGGGGAAGAAGAGATGAAACAAAAAATATTAATTAATCCTTTAATTAATTAAAAACTCAACCCAATTTAAATCTAGGTCTGAATCGTCAAACGACGTGAAAGTTAGGTCGCGCCTAGGGTAAACACCACCTCCCGAGCAAAACCGTGGTTTCATAATTTTAATCTGAGGCTCCCTTCGAATGATATAAAATCTAACACCCAAGGCCGCTAAATTACAAAAATGCCCCTGGTGAAATTTTTTACATAAGGCCCGCGCCCACGAAAATTGCACCCCTACTATTGTAAACAACATGCTCTGGACTCAACAGTGCCATAGGTTTCCCCATCAGAGATACCATTTAATAAATACTTGTGTTTAACCATTAAATTAATTAATTAAATAATTATTTATCTATTTAATGTTTCGCTAACAGGTGGGGTGTCCCAAAGTCCCACGCCGACAAGTTATATGTCATTCCTCGGGTAAACACCCAATTTCGAACAAATATATACTCTCAGATTTAGGATCCAAATTACCTTATATGAGTTATCCCATTTATTTGGCAGGCCCACTGTGAACACACTTAATATTTAATTTCGGCAACACTGGGGCTCAGAATCACACTCCGTCTGAAGGCGCTGCTCTGTAAAAACATCAAGAATATTCCAAAGTCTTTTATATCAAAAACCTTGTTCATACATCATTCCCTCCTTCATGTTTTTCATCCCCTAAAAGCACAAATAGGGAAACAACTCAGAGTACTAAGCCCACACCTGTCTCTCCCATACCTAGAAGAACTCTTGCACAGTTCTGCATCACCGCACATAGACCAAAGGATTTGATCTGTTCATGTGAGGTTTTCCATTACTAATGATGTGCATAAGAGCACACACACATCTCCTCAGGTAAGCCACTCGGGAGACGTCATGCACCCAATCTATTCATTGGTGTTAGGGAAAGGTGGTAGGGAACCTCACCATTCCTTCACAGGGTCTAAAATGGCTCAAAGTCCCTCAGGGGTAGCTCACGTCCCAGGTCAAACCCCTATATCGCACTCCGCGACTGGAATCGCCATTTGGACCTTGGATAAAGCCCGATTATTCCCTCCTTCAGAATATCCATATGGTGAAACACACAATGATATCTAGTCAAGAAAGATTTCGCAGTCGATGTCTCAGAACAAAGACCCTCTTACATGCTCAGAAAGCGATTGATTCAACAACATAAACTAATGGAAAAGGTTCTATGCCTTCTAATATACTGACAGAGGGTTACACCGATGCCCCGCGTCACCCTGGTAACACCTCAAACAAGGAGCAGGGAGAAAAATTAGTCCACACACAGAGTCTAAAAATTTTACTACAAAATTTAGAAGAGATTTAGGGCGTACCTCTTACCACCTAATGCTCTGAATGATCGTAGACATATGAAGATCGCTGTTATCTGCAGTCCCAACTGTCTACTCCTGGAGCTTGACATGTACCACCTAGTGGTGATGGGAAGACCTAATAAGGTCGTACCACACTACCCGCTCCTATCTGTAGTCCCAACTATCTCTCCGAGATGCACTGGTGTCCTCTGGTGCCGCTGCGGTGTATGACCACGACCCTGAGTCAGGTTATCAGGAAGCCACCTGCGTCAAGGTTCTGTCAGCCAGCACCTGCTAGCTGCGGCAGACGTCTCGGCTTTATTGAGCCAGCTGCCCCCACCAACTGTAGTGCGTGACTGGAAGCTCTCTATCATCATATCCTGCTCTAGTACCTTGGAATAAGTGAAAATGACCAAAGGTACTATCACAACACGAATCTCTCGGTGGAGACCCTACATGATCTTCTGTGCTCGAAAGTTTCTGTCGTGGACCACATCCGGGTAAAAAGATGCATGGTCTGCGAAACTATTTGAGTACCCAGTCACCATCATCCCTCCCTACCAAAACTGTAGGAGCTCTGGGATCCGAACGGATGATAAGCATGAGGGGTAAAACTCATCAAGGAATAGTAGCTGAAAGTCGTCCCATTAAAGTGAAGACTCATTGAGTAACTGAGTCACTAGACTCCACCAACACCCAGCTGCTCCGTGGAAAAGGCTGGTGGCCAAAGCCACCATAAGATGTTTCTGTGTCTACGCAAGCCTAAAGAGGTGAACCACTGTCTCTAGCCAAACCTCTAGTGCCTGAGGATCTGGCTCACCACTAAACCTTAGCAGTCACTATCCCTATAACTCACGGAGCACGCTCAAGCTCAATCTGCTCTACTGGAGTTGTCTTCTACTAACTAGGTGGGGGTGCTGCTGCCGGCCCATCCAGAGAAAGGGACTCGCATGATGGGTCCTAGACTGAGGCCTCGTAACTCACATGGTCATCGTCACGAACCAATGCTTGAATCCAGGCTAGCTATCTTCACGGAGGCATCCTGAATCTTATCAAGGGGTACCACAATCAGATGAGAATATATGTATATAACGATAGTAACAATGGGGTTCTGACTCAAGAAGGTCAGTCAAATACTCAATCCAATGTGATGCACAAAATATTTTTCCCCACAACAAGTGTCCAATCATGCCGAGTCGACAAGTGGGTTATCAAGGTTCGGGTGAATATATACGTCGATTGTCGCACCATCATTGGACTCCCTGGCCTGAGAGCCTCTCTGGAGACACGTTAATATTGTTTCCCTAAATCACAACTAATTCTTTTTTGGGTACATTCGAACAACGTCTCATGGAACGAACCACCTTTGATACAACTTTGTCACGACCTAACCCTACCCGGGCACGAGCCACAACTACCCTAAGCTAACCTCCATAGAAGAGGGGCCGGCGACAAGTGCCGAAGGCTAAACAACTAGGGGAGTCCTTTTCTTGAGGACTTGTACACACACATGCAGACCACTCAATACAGAAGTACAGAGTAAAATGAAAAGTAAAGTACTAACTGCTATAAAAAACCGAAAAAGTAAATAGACCTCTAAACAATCCAAAGTAAAAGATGAAGGTAAACTGAAAAGAAAACAGTTAAAAACGTGCCCACACAAAAATATGCCACAACCCGGCAATAGGTAATAAAAATTAAACAAATTGAAGAGTCCCACAGTTGGAACCCAACAATGACCACTGCACGTGGTCTAAGTTCCTGAACTGCTAAGCTCCACTGAAGTCGCAGCCAACCTGTTCGTCATCTGCAAGGGCACACCAAGTGCGGGAAAATCCCAAGCAGGGGTGAGTATAAAAATACTCAGCAGGTTTCACTGAAGGGTCGAGGGAGAAACAATGGAGGTACAGAATAGGTGAGCAGTAGATCGAACTGGGAAAACACTACTGGATATTCGGGCTATAGCCACAGTTCTAAACTATGGCTATAGGCCCACAAACCATGGCTATAGGTCATAGCCACGGTTTGAGGAACCGTGGCTAAGTTTGGCGTGGCTATAGGCCCATACCAAGATCCAAGGTTCCAAACCGTGGCTATATACCTAAAGCCATGGTTGAAACCGTGGATCAAGGTATATAGCCACGGTTCAAACCGTGGCTGTATACTTAATGCCACGGTTTCAACTGTGGCTATATTAGAGGTCGGACAGGCTTTATAGACACGGTTGGAAACCGTGGAGTTAGGTCTATAGCCAAGGTTAAAAATCATCGCTATAGGTTGTGCACATACATAAAAAAAACCCAACACCCTGGACACCCCCTAGACACCCCCTGGACACCCCTTGGACACCCCCTGGACACCCCCTAGACACCCCCTGGACACCCCCCTGACACCCCCCTGACACCCCCTTGACACCCCCCTGACACCCCCTGGACACCCCCCTGGACACCCCCTGGACACCCCCCTAAACACCTCTTGCACCCCTCCACTATGCCTTGCAGACCCCTCCTGCCCTCCTCCCCATGGCTTTGCAGACACCCCCCGAACTAGTCCCCCCCTACACCGACACACCCCCTACCCCCCCCCCCCCCCACCTGCACACCCCCTCACTGCCCCTCACCTGCAATGCATTTCAACTTTTAACTCAGCTCACAAGAAAAAACGAATCAAAAAATAGGCAGGAAGAATATGAAAAAAACTTACTAAAGCAGTGAGTTCACCCTTCACAATAAATTCATAGATTCTATAACCTTTACAAAGCAGCACATCACAACTATAAGAAACTCCAAGCCAAAGCATCTTTTGTCAAACTCATGCCCCAGTGAATCCACTTCAATATTTGTCTTCAAGGATCGTCATTTAAATACCTTCATTTCCACAACCATAAAATGAAAAAATTACAAAATAAAAGACATTATGAATGGCATGAATATATGCATGATGTGACACTACTCTAATAGAAGAAAATAGATCATATTCTAATAAATAAATATATAACATAGCCAAATTGAGTCATCTAAAACCACAAAAAATTTAATTCAATTAGCATGATTCCAATAAAAATGAAACCTACTAAATATACTGTAAAACTAGTTTAATTCATAAATTTTACTTATGCACAATTCATGATTACAATAAATATTTATTTTTATAGTAATCCAACTAAAATATACAGATTGTTTTTAACTTCTAAATATCCAGTTCATAAGGAAATATGAACTCATAATTATACTACATGATATAGAACTAAAATTTAAGAATGATATGTAAGTAAGTTAGTCTAGACCCTGAGACACCCCCTCCCCCTACCCCCTCCCACCTTCACACACCCCTTGGACACCCCCTAAACCACATGACACCCCCTAGACACCCCCCTGGACCCCACCCCAGGATAGACCCCCCTAGACCCTAGACACCCCTGCCAGTCCTGCCAGTCCTGCCAGTCCCCCCTGCCAGTCCTCCCTGCCCCCTACTAGTCCCCCCTGCCAGTCCCCCCCTACCCCTGCCAGTCCCCCCTGCCATCCCCCCTTTTTGTCCCCCAACCAGCCCACCCCCTACCCCCTACCAGTCCCCCCTGCCCCCGCCACACCCCCTACTAGTCCCCCCTGCCACCCCCTTCCAGCCCCCCCTGCACCATGCCCCCTGCCACCCCCCTGCCACCCCCTGCATGTCCCCCTACACCCTGGCAGTCCCCCATGCCCCCTTCCACACCCCCTGATAGTCCCCCTGCCAGCCCCCTTCCAGTCCCCCTTCCACCTACCACCCACCTGCTTGTCCCCCTTTTTGTCCCCCTGCCATCCCCCTTGCCCCCTGCTAGTCCCCCCTGCCCCTGCTAGTCCCCCTGCCACCCCCCTGCCAGCCCCCCTACACCCTGCCCTTGCTAGTCCCCCCTACCACCACCCTGGTTTTCGCCTCTGCCCCCTGACCCTGCCCCCTGCCACCCCCCTGCTTGTCCCCCTGCCAGCCCACCCCCTGCCCCCTATCAGTCCCCCTACCCCCTGCCACACCCCCTACTAGTCCCCCTTTCCACCCCGGTCAGTCCCCCTGCCCCCTGCCACCCACCTGCTTGTCCCCCTGCCAGCCCCCCTGCTACTCCCCCCCCCCCACTGCCCCTGCTAGTCCCCCCTTCCACCCCTCTGCCCCATGCCCCCTGCTTGTCCCCCCTTCCACCCCATGCTTGTCCCCCTGGCAGCCCCCCCCCCTTCCAGTCCCCCCTACCCCCTGCCACCCCCTTCCAGTCCCCCTGCTAGTCCCCCTGCCAGCCCCCTGCCCCCTACCAGCCCCCTAGACACCCTTGTACACCTCACCTGGACACCACCTGGACCCCCTAATCCTCGGGACACCCCCCTGGACACCACCCCTGGACCCCCTCCCCCTTATGGAAAGCCCCCCCTGCTAGACAGCCCCCCTGGTGGATAGCCCCCTAGTTGGCCCAATGAAATTTCCTCATTTTTTTCATAGTAGAATAGAGTTGTAGCATAGGGTGTAATGTTACCTTTAGTGAAAACCTACTCATTAAGTGTCCATAATGGACCAGCTAGTGATGGCGGTATCAGAACTTGATAAAAGTGAGAGCTTATCCTTGTCAGGCATATGGTGAGATGGGAATTAGTTTTTGGGCAAAGTGGATGTAAAAAAAATAGTAGGGATGGTTCATGAACTTTTCTAAATTTTTTGTGCTTTGAGGACATGAACCCCGACTTGCAAGCTGTTATGTTCGACACCTTGGGATGGGTATCCTATGTGTTAGTGGAGTGGAAATGGTTTTCTTAGCTGGGTCAAACTGTTTGTGAAAACTCTCTGAAATTAATCAAGTATTCCTCCTCGAGAACAAGGTGAATGTTCAAGAAGGCAGAATCGATAGGAACGCGGGGCTGCATGTTACTGACTGTTGTCGTGTGGCTGGAGAGGAGCTGGTGAGGCGAGGCTGGAAGTCTTCTCCCTGGTATGTGAAGTGTCATGGGATGCACCTGTGTTAGGGGTCTTGGGGCTGGGTGCTGCTGGGTCAGGGTATGTAAAGGGGTGTGTCTAATAAACTACTAGGGGCAGTATGGTAACTTGTGTTAAATAGTTGTTAGTTGTTAGGGTTGTTAGGCGGTGTTAGGAATTAGGCGGGGGTTATTAAATGGAGGGGATGCTGTTGGTGGGGGGATACGAATTGTTTAGTATTTATTTCAGCTATAGGAGCTGAATTGGATAAGGTTTCTATTAAATGTATGATAATAACGGGGTCAAAGATTAGTTACTAATTAGAATATTAGTCTACTCAAATAACTACTTTAGGTGGATCTTTTTGGCTCAAAGGTGGTCATGGTTTCATTTAGAGTTCGTTGGTCAATTTTTATGGGTAATCGAATACAAGAGACTATATCATTTAGTATCTTGGGATGCCAAAAATACCAGTTTAATCCTTGAAATCTAACCCACACATGTGCCATTGTGTTCCTGTGGGTGTCTCGATTAAAGGGAAAATCCCCTTCAGAGATCCTATGAAATCCCAGCTTCATGCACAACTTTTGCAAAATTTGTGCCACTCCACTGCCTTAAAGACACCCCACCTCCACCAGTCCCCCCTGCCCCAGCACACACCCTACCCCCCCACCTGCACACCCCCCTGCCCCCCACCTGCACACCCCTCTCCTCATTGCACACCCCCTCCCCACCCTTTACCAGCACCCCCCAAACCCCACTGCACAGCCCCCTTCCCCCTTGCATCACCCATCCCCCCCTGCAGCCCCCACCCCCTGTAAAGCCCCCCCTAAACAGCCCCCCCCCCCCCTGCAGCCCCCCTTCCCCCTAGACACTGGACACCCCCCTGAACACTGGACTCCCCCTGCCTGGACAGCCCCCCCTTTTGGACACCTCCCCCCTGCCTGGACACCCCTCCCCCCTTCCTGGACAGCCCCCCCCTGCCAAGACAGCACCCCCCCCCTGCTGGACACCCCTCCCCGCTTCCTGGACAGCCCCCCCCCCTGCCTGGACAACACCCCCCCTGCTGGATTCCCCTCCCCCCTGCTGGAGACCCCTCCCCCCTGCCTGGACAGCACCCCCCCCCCTACAGGACATTGTTATCATACCACTAGATTTATCTCATATGATCATTGATGAATTTATTTCACAATATCAATGTCTTGATGGTCTGCTATGTACACAGGATAATCTGAATATTTAGAGTTATGATTTCCTGCACTATGAAATCATCATATGGAAGAAAAACTAGATTGGATAGTTTAATACTAGAGTTCACTATAGGATGGAATGAAACAGCCCAAATAGACCACCAAAATAGCTTATAGACTTTAGATCACCATTCATACATTTATCCAGATTTTTTATTCTCTATATAATATGAAACAATCAAATTGCAACTCATGATTATCTTAAGAAGTCAGGGTCGCATATTGTTTCTGGTTGATCTATTTAGTTCCAGGATAGAGAAAATGATCAATACTTATTTTTGAGATATAACTTTGACCAGAAACTATAGGAATATGCTGGATTTATATTTTGGATGTCATTTAACACTCACCTATAGGTACCCAAGTTGCTTGAGAAGGTCTCCAAGGCTAGATGCAGTGAGAAGGTATAGAATCTTCTTCTAGAAATAGTGGAATCATTTTTTTTATTGTGTGTACTATAAGGAATTCAAGGTTGTTCAATAATCAAGAACTAATTTTTCACCTCAGCATGACGGAGCTGCTTATGGATTGAGTCTGACTCAGAAATTGCTTCCAAGTCTTTGTAATCAAGAACATGGAATGTCCCATAGAGATTTATTACTCATTGGATCGAATATATCATGAATATCACTCGACTCAATCTAGTTATTCACTTGAAGAGGTGAATTTCACAAGCATTCTCAACTTTAGTAATCAAAGTGATAAATTGGGCATTGAAAACAAGGGGATGCACCCCTGAGGTGAAGAAATAAGAGACCAGCTTACAAACTTCCACATTAATCTCCTTCCAATACTTTAAATAAAAAGAATTGCAAAATCCATCGATACTAGGGGCACTACCAACATTGAGACTGAAGACCGCATCCTTAATCTCAAATTCATGGGGGGTGCTTGTGAGAAAAAGATTATCCTCATCAAGAAACCATTGAAGGAATAATACCATCCATTAAGGTCCCCTCCATTCCAGGTCCATTGAAAAGCTTAGTGAAATAGTCAACAACATGTTCAGCGATTGCTTCCTTGTTATGCAAGATGCATCATCCAATTATAAGAAAAGTTAAAGGCCAGTTGGCCCTTCGAATTCATTGAAGAGAGTTGAAGAATTTTGTGTTCCTGTCCAATCCTGTATCCATTTGATTCTGAAAGTTTCCTTTTGAACACCTTCCCTCTTTGTAATAAGAGAGTTCAGCCTGGATATAACACCCAATTCTATTGAAATGTCCTTACTAAAATCAGAATTAGTAGCTTCATCTAGAATAAGTTTCAGAAGTTCTAAAGGCCTTGTATACCATATAATATCCTCCATATTTGATGTAAAATAATTTTGGGTGGATCCATGATGTTTAGGGATAAAATCTAGGGGTTCTAGATTTTTTTATTTTCCAATGAACACTACTACAAACACAACCTTTATGAGTGATAAAAATCGCCTTTATCAGGGCTAGAAAAGCACTGATAACGCAATCGTAGATATAGGGGGGGTCTCCTTTATCAGTGCTCTGAAAAGCGCTGATATAGGACCCCTTTATCAGCGCTAATAAAGCACTGATAAAAGGGGTCTTTTATCAGCGCTAAAACAATTGCTGATAAAAGTACCTCTTTATCAGCGCTTTTTTTAGCGCTGATAAAGGGGTCCTATATCAGCACTTCCTTTATCAGTGCTTTCGTTTTAGCGCTGATAAAAGTTAAAAAAATTTAAAAAATTTAAAAAATTTAAAAAAATCTGCCAATCGGGGGGGCTTTTATAGCGCTTGAACCCCCTGCCTTTACAGCGCTTTTCGGCCCCTATACAACACCCCACGCACCCCCCTCCACCGTTTAACAGCGCTTTCTCAAATATTCCCCATGCACGCACACCCCTACCTCCACCAGGATTTGAACTCGAGACCTCCCCCTTGCGCACCTAAGCCCTTACCGCTACTCTATTTTGATTTTCTTTCCAATTCATGATATCTTTATATATATATATTTATATATTTAGTTATATTTATTCGTATAGTAATATATATTTATATTAATATATATATATATTGTTATATTATAATATATATATATAGTTATATTAATATATATATATATAGTGGTATTAATATATATCTATATCTATATATATATACTTAGTTATATTTATTCGTATAGTAATATATATTTATATTAATATATATATATATATATAGTTATATTAACATATATATATTTATATTAACATATATATAGATATATTAACATATATATAGTTATATGAATATATATTTTTATAGTTATATAGTTATATTAATATATATATAGTGATATTAATATATATATTTATGGTGATATTAATATATATATTTATAGTAATACTAATATATATATGTAGTTATATTAATATATATATAGTTATTAGATTAATATATATATATATAGTTAGATTAATATATAGGTATATAAATATTAATATATTGGTATTTTAAATAAAATGGATATTAGTTATTATTTAGATAAAGAAAATATATTTTATATGTAAATATGTTTAATTATTTATTTAAAAAATTTAATTTTTAGATTAGAATATATAAAAAATATGTACATATAGTTATATATTTGATTATAAAAAGCAGTTCATTATATAAAAGGATGAAATTTCAAAGACATAATATCAATATGAATGAAATACCTTGGAATAAATTCAGTCCCCACAAAAAAAAGCCAATAATACCCCCTTAAACGAGTTTGAAAATCCACAAAATGTTAAAAAATCTGGATACCCTGACAAAAAACTCAGTTTTGGAGGCCTTATGGGCCTCTTTTGGCCTCGAAAAACGGTTAAACATGGTTCCCCCATGGTCACAACGACGTATAGCTCGTCGTAGGCTTCTATTTGATATGTGGTAGAGCTCAAACGGACACCCGGATCAAAAGTTATGGTCTTTTGAAGATAGAGTTGCGTTTTCAAAATATTTTGGATCTTTTTTTAATTTTTTAATTTTTTTTAGTCCTCCAATTGTTATTAAATGACTATTACTCCATAATGATTATCAAATTATTAATTAAAAATATTTTTTTAATTTTTTAAGAAGTCATTTTCACTAAATATCTTATATATTAAGTATAATTAGTGTAAATGTATATTTATAATTATCTAAAATATATTTAAAAATTATATATTATATTTATATAACAATATAACTATATTAATATATTTTTTATTTTTTTTAATGCCGACCCTTTATCAGCGCTACTAAACAAGCGCTAATAAAGGGGGGCCTTCATCAGCGCTTCTTCTTTAGCATTGATAAAGGGGGGCGCTGCGAAAAACTGTATTTGTGGTAGTGGAAAATAATCATTCACGCATGATTTCCAAGGCTAGAGAACATGGTATTCCAATCCATATGCCTTAAATATGCACCTATCATATGAAGGTTTATGGTTACTCATATGTGGATTCAAAGTTTAACAAACCAAACCCCAACAGTTTAAACCCTCTCTATTTGGGGTCGCACAGTTTTCTAGGGTAGGGTCTGTTGTTTATGAAAACTGTGCGTACTGTGAACTACCCAAAACCCCCCAAAAAATAAAAATATCACCCACGTATACCCAATATAAACCTTAACCAATTTATTACCAAATAGGGAAAATATTACTTGTAAACACACTTGAAAAATCATTAGTAAGGTTTGGTATCATACTCAAGATGTTATAAAATGATGAAATAATTTATTAAAAAATTAATATAAGTATTTAAAATATTATTAAATTTCTCTAAATGATTATAGATGAGTTGTGAACTTGTTTTAGGGACGTCAATCTTTGGTAAGCTAATTATTAAACCAATTTCCATTATTTTTTTAAAACTTCTAAATCATGACTATATTGTTCTATGAATATAAATGAAATTACATGTAAATATCTGATGTTGTAACTAAACTTTTTATGTGGATTTATATTTTATACACATAAAAAATTCAGTTTATTAATTCCTACTTCAATGATATAATATCTTTAGGGCTCACTTTAACTTAAAAATCATGTTTTAAATGTTTTCATGATTTAATTTATAAATCAATATATTGAATGTACATGTTTTTAAAATTATTTTTATAAATGTATTTATATTCAAATTATTTTTTTCAGAATATAATTTTATAATTTCTATAAAATATTTTCAAATAGATATTTATTAGGGTTTTATTTAATGGTTTTTATTTTATAAATCCTATATTAAATGTTCCTTTTATACTAAAGAAAAAAGAAATATTATTTTCTACTAATATTTAATGATTGTATTTTCATACATTCATGATTCCATAATTTTACTAATCATAATCTTTAGGTTTATATTCATTCATTTAGTGGAATCTTTTCAAATCATATGTCTGCAGTTTTTAAAATTGGGTTATTTGAAAATTAAATGTTTAATTATTTTAAAGAGCTTTTATGATTCAAAAATTCATGGCAAATGATGAATTTATAGTTCGTGGGAGTTGATTATGATTATGGGTGGTTACTTTGTAAATAAATTATGCTTTATTATTTTATAAACAATCGATAGATGGTTACATTATTTACTAATGATAGGTTGTTCCATAATAAACCAAGGACATGTGGTTATGTTATAACCTCTAATGAATTGGAGACTATGAATATGGAAGTTGATCATATATTGTATATGTACCAAGCCTTATTACATACATAATCATGAATTGAGTCAAGATAACACTTCCTTTTACATTTATAATCTTTTCATGTTTAGAGCATTAGAGAATTGGGACATAATACATTCCTAACATTACACATTGTTACAGAGTGGATACCATAAAAAGTCTTTCCATTTTATTCAATATTTAAAACATCAAGACATAAAACATGATTTCTTGAATATTAATCAAACTTTAACATGGATTACATCATTGTCTTACACATCCATAAAAAATTGAAAATCTTTTAAAAATTGGGATGATCAGAAAAACTCAGTAAGGGATAGAAAAAAGAAGGAAAGAAAACATTAGTCCTTGAATACATGTAACCTATGAAATAATTTTCAAAATACCCACTTATCTCATGTATATATATAGTTACATTTTGAAACATGATATTTCCAAAATACCTAAGATCATATGTAGAAACGTAAAGGTATCTTGGGGAATTACTTACATAATCTTGTAACCCTCTCTGCAATCTAATAATTTGTAACCCTCACGACTACCTTACTATTTGTGTAACCATTAGAGTTACACTTAGAGTAACCATACGGCCGACCTAAAACATACATATAAAGCATGAATTGGAGGGATATATATTTACCACCATTCATCATAAACAATTATTATGATCTAGAACATAATCATTCAAGATTAATAATATCATAAAAACATTTCTTTTGAATTTCGTAAAACATAATTTTAAAATAGGATTATAAAAATCCCCCTACAAAAATCAAAAAATTAATGAGAGAATTAATAGAGTGGATAGAATTTATATATATACTGTAATTATTCATAATTAAATATAATATAAGGAAAAACCATAACACAATAAATTTTAATTCCACATAAATAACGAAGTAGAAGGTTAACCCAAATAATCGAAATTGGTTTATGAATACACTTACCCCAATATTGTCTTAATTAAAACTTATTTAAACATCTTGTATATTGGTTAAAAGTGTGTAATTATTATTTTGCAGAAACATTTACATGTTTATAACATCTTATATAATCATTTGATAACCTCATTTCACACCTTAATTGTTATTATTTAGTTTCTTGCACTATTTTGGGTGAGTTCCTTACATGATTTCATTGATTGGTTCTTGATGGATGTTCTTGTCAATTGGAAGGGAAATTATAGGATTGGAATGGAATGTTATTTACATATTTACAGTACTATAATTCATATAATTTATCATTTTGATGTTTTAAATTAGGATGATTCATAAGTTAAAACCTTAATGATGTCTGTTTAGATCATTTTAGTGGTTCTTTTATAATAACAACCTTATTTTTTCTTGTAAATTAAAACCATGAGTACACAAAAATTACAGAACAAGAGTTGAGAAATAATATATATATTATAACCTCGTTCAACCATAGAAATTATTTCATGCCCATACTTTAAATAATTAATGGAAATTGAAATCACATCTTCTATGATGTCGGTAATTTGACACATCACGGACAATGTTTTTCTTCCTTAAATAAGTGGGATAGGAGAAGAACGATGATGAAGAATTTTCCATGATGATTAGAACATCCAGAATATACATGATTTTTTTATATTTCATGAATCTTGTGAAAGAATATATGAATAAAGAATAAGAGAAGACATGAACTCATAATAAATGAATAATTGTGAAATCCCTTACAAAACATCGACAAACATGAAGCTATGAAACATGGTTTTAAAAAATATTAATAAGAGAGTGGAAAATAGTCACTCATCCATAAATGAATCATAATAAAAAATAGGTCAAATATAATAAGGTAATATGAACATGGTATTGAAACTTTAAAGTTATACCACATAAAATAGAACATGAATGGAAAAAGAATGAAATTGAGAATTTTCTTACCTTGTTGAGTAACTCCTAGAACATAATGGTTGGGACCTTGGAGGCTTGATGAAACCTTGGGAGGACTAAAATAAAGGTAAAGAGGCCAGAGCTTCATTGATGAGGGATTTGGAATGATGTTAATGAAGTAATGGTTTGGTATTTATATTAAAAGTGAGGGATTATTTTAATAATTTTTATGGGACACATCATTAGTGGTATTTGGAAAACCATGGGCTTTACCATGGTATTTGGCCATAGTATAAGCCACATGGGACACCTCATAAATTATTTTATAGTAAAAAAGTCGACCAGGTTTATTACATCATTGTTACATCATTAATGATGTCATTAACACACCAAAACTGAAAACTGTATGTTTTACTATTCACTAATAAAAATATTTATTTCAGAAAAATCCCTAAAATTCACCAAAAACCATTTATTGATGTGTAGAATTCAAAAATGATGTCTTTTTTTTAAATAATTTTCTAAATATTTTATATTTAATTTTTAAATAAAATCATACATAATTCAAAAATTGATAATTTACAAACTATAACTGCTTTTATATCTCATTTAAAAATTAATCAAAATGAAATTATCGTAATGACATAAAAAATAAAATAATAATATAATTTACTATTCATTAGGGTCATATTACTATTCATATTTTTATTCATAAGGGTATGATACTATTCACCCAAAAAACATTTTTGTTCCAATGGACTCCAAATAACATACTAAACACAATTGTAGAGGAAACTATTTTGAAATAGAAAACATTGAAGCTGTGAAATTATGTTTAAAGGATACTTATAAATATCTTCATTAAACAAAATTTCATGAATTTAAATTTATTTTTAGAAAACCATAGGGTGTTACATTATCCCCACCTTCAGGAAATTGTGTCCTCACAATTTTATTTACTTATTAAACAAGTGAGGATACCATACAAATTGATCATTTTAAGACTCCCATGTTTCCTCTTCAAATATGTGGTTTCTCCACAAAATGTTTACCTGGTGGATTACCTTATTCCACAATACAAATTCTCTTTGATAAAGAATCTGAACTGGTTTCTCTTCATATGAAAGGTTCTCCTCCATCGGAACTTCTTTTTGGCTCAAAAGATGAGTCAAATATGGTATATATTCCTAAACATTGAATCATTAAAAACATTGTGTACCTGAGACAAACTAAGAGGTTAATCTACTCAGTATGCAACTGGTCTAAGATTTTCAAGGACTTTTAAAGGACCGGTGAACCACAAACATAGTTTTCCTTTCATACCAAAACACATCACACTTTTCCATGGAGGGATTTTAAGGAAAACATGATCACCTGCCTCGAATGAGAAGTCATTACTTCTATTATCTACATATCTTTTTTCATGCTCTGAGCTATCCTTATGTGCTGCTGGATCATCTTCACTCTCTCAGAATCTTCTTCTACTAATTCTCACCCCATCAACTTTCTTTATCTGAATTCATCCCAAACGCTGGATTTTGACACTGATTTCCAAACAAAGCCTCAAAAGGTTCCATTTGAATACTGGAATGAAAAATTTTATTATTAGAAATATCAAATAAATAAATATGTTGATCCTAAATTCCCTGGTAGTCCATTGAAAAATATTGAATCATATATTCTAATGATTTAATCATTCATTATGACTGCCCATCTGTTTGTGCATGAAAAGATATACTGAATTTTAACTATGTTCCCAATGACTTCTGAAGTGCCTTCAAAAAGATAGAAGTGAACCTGGGATCAGTATCAAATATAATGGAATGAGTAAGTCCCTGTAACTAGAAAATATCTTTGAGGTATAATCAAGAAATATGATCCCAAGACATTGTATCTCGAATAGAAAGAAAATGTGCAGGTTTTGTCAGACGATCCACAAAAACACAAATTGCATTATTACCTCGATATGTCTTAGGTAGTCCCACCACAAAGTCCATACCATTCTCCCATTTCCACTTTGACACTGGAAATGGCTGAAGAATCCCCTTTGGTAACTACTTATCTACATTAACCTGCTGACATGTCAAATATTTTATTTCAAAATCAACAATATCCCATTTCATACCATCCCACCAGTAACAGTACTGAAGGTCTCTATACATCTTAGTACTACCCAGATGAACTGAAAATGGAGAACTATGAGATTCAGATAACAAATAATTCCTTAACTTAGAATAATAGGGAAAACACAACCTTTTTCTAAATCTTAAAACATAATCATAATCAAGGTTAAATTTGGTAATCTTACACATTTTAACAAAATATACCTTTTTCTGTAGCTTAGGTTCTTCCTTCTCTGCTCACTTAATTTTTTCGGACAACGTAGACTGCAATGACACCAGAAACCAAACAGATGTATTCCCTGCACCAACAAATTCTATGATACAATTCATTAAATCATTTATCATGAAATATTATTCCAAACGTAACATAGAAAATGATACATGATGTTTTCAACTCATGAAATCTGTCACATTGTTTTATTTTCTAGGATGGTAATTGATCATGAAATCATAATCCTTTATTTGATCAAGACATCTTCCCAAACACATATATAATTACTTCTGAGTGAATATATAATTCAGACTTTTATGCTAAGTATATATTTGACATTTGGTCATGTCTAAATGATTCAGCCAAATTCTAAATGAAAAAACCATAACAGCCGATCCCAAATCAAGTGAGGGATAATTCACCTCATGAGGTTTTAGTTTCCTTGAAGCCTAAAAAATTTCCTGATCATTATGTATCAAAACAAAACCATGTCCCTTAAAATATGTAAGAACCTGTGTTTTTAGAAATGGTTCAAATTCTGACCCTATTTAAACTTTTTGGCTGGTTTTTTAGATGTCTAGAGAATCTGGGAAGTTTCTAGTAATTTCCAGACTACATGCCGTGTACTTTAAGTACACGCCGTGTATGTGTACCCAATTTACTGGCCATGTGCTCTTCGAGTACATGCCTTTTGAAGACCGTGTATAAGTTTCTTACTACACGACGTGTATTTATATGACACGTCGTGTATCCCTTACCCGTGTGAGGCCAAGTACATGTCATGTGGTGACTAGGTGTAAATTTCCATCTACACGGTGTGTGGTCTTTATTGACATGCCATGTACCATTGTCCCGTGTAGCGGCCGAGACCCTAGTTGTGTGTTGACCGCTTACATGGTCCAAGCCCTGTGCGGGACTCCGCATATGTCGGAGTACGGAAACACATATAAAAACCATGTACTTTGGAAATACACGTCGTGTAATTTCATTTTTATTTGAGCCATTGGGCCGCGGTCAGGTCTCATTCCTAGAATCCTCTTCTTCTTCCCCATTTGATGAACAGTTCGTCCGAAAAACCCCAAAAACAAAAACCCTCCCAAAATCTCTGTATGATCTCTGTTCTTCAATCTTTCAGTGGCAGTGGGACCGCATCGGAAAGGATAACCCCACGCACCCTTCTTCATCTTTAATCCCTCACCTATTCCTCCACAAATTTCATCCGAACAGAATTTCCAGATTTGACAGAAACACAGGTCTACCGCAATTCAGACAGATTCAGAGGCTGATATCAAAGGGGTGTCATCGTACGAGTACGAGGTATGTGGTGCATACCTTCTTTCGTGTTTTCGTAGACAATTTGGGGTTGTGACCTTCGAGCGCAACGTGGGTATTAAGAAGAACCCTTGTTTATTTACTTTTAATAGTTACCTGAATTGTGGGATGCCTATGGGTATTCCCTGACCCTTGTTGTGATTGATGTAGGCCGGGTTAGAGGTCATAGCTCATTTGGGGCAATTCGGCTGGGGTTGCCGAAATGCATATGTTTTGGACCAATATTATCTACTGAGTTTAGACTGTAGTTGATGTTGATGAATTAAAATGATGAGTTTTATTGTTAAATCATGATTTTAACTTGTGTAAGGTGTTAAGACCTTAGGTGTAGGATTGGGATAGCACAATTTAGTTCATTTGACCCTTTAGTAGTTGTCTATTAAAAGTTATTCTTTTGAGTATGTTTTTACAATGTGTTGCATGCTTCTGTTGGACTTATTGAGTGTTAGGCATGGCCCGGATATATGTTGTTGTGTGATGAGGATCATAGGTTGGGGCCTTTGTCTTGGGTTACTTTGGGTGGTTGCTACCATGGGATTGGGAGTCATGGACATCGATTGAGGCAGTCGGACTGTCAGGATGGACTTGGCTCGGGTTACATGGATGGCGAGGCCATCAGATTTGAGAGACAGGTTCGCTGGGACACGAGGTTTCAGAGGTGTTGTGTCTTGGGAACATACTGAGGTGATTACCATTCACATGGTACATTTGAGTAGTTTGCACATAGATAGACTCCGAGATGAGGTGGTATGACCACTCGCTGGGTAGAGGCCCCTGATAGTTGCGGTTAGGTATTTTTGGATTGGGGGTGCTTTCCATAGGAAGCCACTGGAAGGTGAGGAGCCTTCGAGAGACAGTGTTTAGGTGATCAGTTTGGGGGCAGAGGCTCACTGTGATTTGAGGGCAGATGTCGTTGTCCCTCTTGTTATCTTTTGAGGATAGGTATCGCTGTTCCTCCGGATGTTGTGCCATGGGCAGGTTAATCTTCAGAGCTGGGTTATGATTGGTTGGGCGTGCCTTCGGGACATCGGTACATGAGACACATGGTGTCAGGTGGCACGTGGTTCTAGGATACATCTAGAGATTTTGGCACTGGCTGAATCAGGTGACACTTCCTGGTGGCTGCTGAGCACCAGTGAAGTTTGTGTTTACTTTTGGGCATTGTGTTGTTTACTGTTTTTTTCTGATATCAGCATGTCTGCCTAAACACTTATATTAGGTACGCACCTCTGGGTGGTAACTTACAGAGACTTTTCTCAGACCTTGCACGGGCCCTTCGGGACGCATGTAGACTTTATGAAATTGCGTGCAGGTAGAGGGTCAGCCTTAGGAGCTGGACATTAGTGCTATTGACATAGAGACTGGCATGGAACTTGTGGTTGTGCCATACTAGAGATACTTGTTTATTATTCTTTTTATTGCATCATCATGTTTACTTTATATTGTAGCTACTGCTGGTTAGCCATTGACGCCATTATATATATACATTGATTTGTATGTCTTTCTTGGATATGTGCTTGGTTGTTTTAGCCGTTATTACAGTTGATTTTTGGCATGTTTTTCTATTTACGTTCCACTACTGTTGTTTCTAAATTGCTTCCGTTGTTTATTGTTATTAAATGTGCTTCTGCTATGCGTGTCCGGTTCAAGTCTGCTGAGTCATTTATTTCTACTGCATCTTTACTGTTATATTTGGACTAGTACACTTATTATAATCCTCTGAGAGGGTATAGCCTCCCGACTATACCTAACAGACCCTCACTGCTAGTCGGAAGCCTTTGGCGTTCAGGGGAGGTGCGACTAAGGTAGTGACACCTGACTCGTTCGACACTGTTCGGGTGGCTGGTCGAGTTCGAGTCATTCCAAAGTGGTATCAAAGGAGTTCTTGACAAGGATTTAGTAGCATTGCTTTGCTGGATACTAATGAGTTTGAGATTTCTCTTTTTATTTCTACTGGTTTTACTATTTGGGATATGGTAGACTGGAGATAGGTTGTTGTTGGAACTTGATTTTTGAACATGTGCTTGTGTGCCTGTAGCCCCATGTATGAGGGATGGATTGAGTGGCCGGGGGTGGGAATTGTTGTTTGCTTTTTTTCTTAGATTACAATTGATATGATTTCCACCTCGGTGGCTCACTTGTTGTGCGATGTTATTGATTATGAAATGTAAACCTTGGACTGTATGGAAAGGGTTGTTTTCTTGGCTTTTAATAGGCACATTTTAGGGTATTTCAATTTCATAACTACACGTATGATTTTTGAAGTGATAATACCATGTGAATAAAATCGATTACCATGCTATGTATGCTTGGAAATGTGAATAGGAAAAACTCCGGATATAATTTCTTATTTATTGCAATGTGTATGCCATGCATTGTATTATTTTTATAGAATTTCATGTGCAGGACATATGGGTCTGGATCTTATAAAAGCAAGCTGGTAGTATGAGCGAGGCAGTGTTACTGTCAGGATTGGGCGACTTGGTCTTCGAGATTGAGGAAAAGTTGGTTTTCAGGAAGGGAATGGACCGAGGTACTAATGATACTTGGCTCTGTTGAGGGCGGGTAAGGAGGCCATGAGTTCGGGATGCCGTGGGGCATGGGTTGCAGTGTGAGGGAGTAAGGGTAGTTGATATGTACTACATTTTATTTCTTTCCATATCTGTGTAGAATATATTGATATATATATATATGTGGGTTGTCTAACCATTTATGGTATTCAGCAGGTTACTCCTTCACGACACGATGGAGCATCAGACAGGAGAGGATACGGTACCGTAGGATCAGGTTTAGAATCTGGTGCCAGCAGAGCATGAGCCGTAGGTAAAGGCTTAGGGGCAGGATCAGGTTCAGGATCCAGTGTAGGTTGGGTAGCAGCCGGGTTTGGCAGCATTCGGACCATGGCTTGACGAGCAGCTCCGAGCTAGCCTAGTATGTGTCTTGTAGGAGATTGATAGAGGCGCGTAGGGTATAGAGCCTTCTATGTCATATCTGATGTGGGAGTTCCAGTAGCAGCACCCACCTCTTTTTCAGGGTGAGGGTGGTCCGTAGGCGGCATATAATTGGATAGAGAGCATGCAGATGATCTTCGAGTAGCTAGAGACACCTCCAGGGTGGAGGGTCAAGCTGTAGATGTACATGCTGAGAGGACTGGATTAGCGTTGGTGGGATGTACAGGTACATGCTTGTAGGCATGAGGGACTGGCATGGAAGGACATCGAGGACAAGTTCTTCAAGAACTTCTATCCAAAGAAACTGAGGGCAGAGAGAGATCGGCAATTCTTGATTCTTCAATAGGGAGATATGTCTGTCATGGACTATAAAGATACCTTAATAGAGTTATCTTGTTTTTCACCTGGTATGATGAGAGATGACGCAGTTAGGGTGAGGTGCTTCGAGGACAACTTACGACACACCATTCGGGTTCAGGTAAAAATTTTCATGTTGGGTTCCTTCTCCGAGGCAGTGAACGAGGCACTCATAGCCGAGGGCAACGAGAGAGAGAAATCTCATTTTGGCAGGGTGATAGCTTCAGGTGACGGTCCAGATAGTAGGAATTGAGGGAGAGATGAGTTCTTTTAGGGCGGGCAGGCCAAAGACTCATCTAGACAGCCTCGTGGAATTACAACGGTGGTTTTCTTTCAGTGCATACAGACGGGACATGTTCGGGCTCAGTGCGATAGGCCCCTGAAGGAGTGTCGGGCGTGTGGGCAGGTCAGGCATCTAGAGAGATTTTGCAGGCAGCCTTCTCAGACAGCCAGAAGGCTGGGACCAGGACTGATTGTGGAATCAGGAGCTGGTTCAAGTTTGGTACCAAGAGAGGGTAGCTGAGGTTCAGCTGCACACAGAGGACATGACAGGGATAACGGGATCCAGCTGAGGGGCTAGTGGCCGGTGACTAGAGTAGCACCGCAGGGATGGCAGGCATCAGGCTGTCAAGCTTGAGGCCATGTGCACACTGTGGAGTTGCTTATAATTGAGCAAGCTAGAGATCCGACTACGGTGGTAGGTACCCCGCGGGTGTGGTCGTGAGTTTCTTTGCAATCTATTGGCATGGACTCTTGATTCATGTCTGGTTGAGTGCACAAGTTGCACATGTTACTTGTGGACTGACTAGAGACTAGTTAGTGGGGTTGGAATCATATCGGATGCATTATATATTTTATTATATATTTGAGTTGTGTGGCATCAAGAGCATCCGGGATGCAGGTAAGTTGAGGTGTCGTGGGCATCGGGGAATCTTGGATGCGGGTTAATCGAGGTGCATGGAACCAGGTATGATTTGGGAATCTATTATATGCAGGACCTCATGGAGGCAGACACCAATGCAGTGAGGGTTACATTGGGAGTGGGAGGCGACACGTGAGCACAGTGGAGGTTCAGGGGTGACAATGAGTCATGGGAGGACCCTGTGTCTGAGAATTAGGTCATTGCACCTTGCTTGTTTACTTCGATTTCTTTGAGCTTTGTTGGGTTGAGACAGAGTAGGGAATTCCTGAGGTGGGGAGCCTCTTTAGAAATTTAGCCCAAACCATAGGACTGGGGTAGTCAAGGTTGTTTAACCGATATGGGCATGTTCGGTGCCATCTCCTGGTTTTGGTTGGTAGCTTAGGGATGAGCTACGTTAAGGTGGGGAGTATGTATGAACCCGTGTTTTTAGAAACGGGTCAAATTCCGACCCTGTATAAACTTTTTTGCTGGTTTTTGAGAAGTTTGTAAAATCTAGGTAGTTATTGGAAATTTCCAGACTACAAGCCATGTACAATAAGTACACGCCATGTATGAGTACCCAAGTGACCGGCCATGTGCTCTCCGAGTACATGTCGTGTGATGACAGTGTAGAAGTTTATTACTACACGACATGTATTTATAAGACACACCGAGTATCCCATACACGTGTGAGCCCAAGTACATGTCGTGTGGTGCCCAGGTGTAAATTTTCATCTACACGATGTGTGGTCTTCCTTGACATGCCGTGTACCTTTGTCCTGTGTAGCGGCCAAGACCCTGGCCATGTGTTGACCACGTACACGGTCCAAGCCTTGTGCTTGACTCTACTTAAGTCGGAGTAAGGAAACACATATACACGGTGTGTACTTTGGAAATACACGCCGTGTACTTTTATTTTTATTTGAGCGATTGGGCCATCATCGCGTCTCATTCCCAGAATCCCCTTATTCTTCCCCTTTGGATGAACAGTTCATCCGAAAAAACCCAAAAACTCAAACCCTCCCAGAATCTTTGTATGACCTCTGTTCTCCGATCTGTTGGTGGAAGTGGGACCGCATCAGAAAGGCTAAACCCACGCACCCTTCTTCATCTTCGATCCCTCACCAATTCATCTACAGATTTCATCCAAACGGAATTGCCAAATTTGACGGAAACACATATCTTTCGCAATTCAGACAGATTCAGAGGCTGATATCAAAGGAGTGTCATCGTACGAGTACAAGGTAGGTGGTGCATACCTTCTTTCATGTTTTTAAAGACAATTTGGGGTTGAGACCTTCGGGCGCAATGTGGGTACTATGCAGAACCCTTGTTTATTTACTTTTAATAGTTTACCTACATTGTGGGACGCCTATCGGTATTCCCTAACCCTTGATGTGCTTGAGCGAGGCTAGGTTAGAGGTCATAGATCATTTGGGGCAATTCGGCCAGGGGTGCCGAAATGCGTGTGTTTTGGACCAATATTAACTGCTGAGTTTAGAATGTTGCTGATGTTTTTTATTTAAAATTCTGAGTTTGATTGTTAAAGCATGATGTTAACTTATGTAAGGTGTTAAGACCATAGGTGCTAGCATGGGTTAGCACAAGTTAGTGCATTTGACCATTTAATAGTTGTCTGTTAAAAGTGATGCTTTCGAGTAAGTTTTTAAAATGTGTGGCTTGCTTGTGTTGGACTTCTTGAGTGTTGTTCATGGCCCGGATATATGTTGTTGAGTGATGAGGATCACAGGTTGGGACCTTTGGATGGGGTTACTTTGGGTGGTTTCTACCATGGGATTGGGCGTCATGGACGTCAGTTGAGGTAGTCAGACAGTCAGGATGGGCTTGGCCTGGGTTACATGGATTGCAAGGCCATCATATTTGAGTGAAAGGTTCGTAGGAACACAAGGCATCAGAGGTGTTGTGTCTTGGGAACATACTAAGGAGATTACCACTCACTGGGTACATTTGAGTAGTGTACACACAGATAGACTCCGCGATGTGGTGGTACGGCCGCTCGCTGGGTAGAGGCCCCCGATAGTTGCAGATAGGTATTTTTGGTTTGGGGTGCTTGCCATAGGAAGACACATGGAAGGTGAGGAGCCTTCGAGAGACAGCATTGAGGCAGTCAGGTTGGGGGCAGAGGCTCACCGTGATTTCAGGGAAGACGTCGCTATCCCTCCGGTTATCTTTTGAGGACAGGTATCGATGTTCATACAAATGTTGTGCCATGGGAAGGTTGAGCTTCCGAGATGGGTTACCACTGGTTGGGCATGCCTTCAGGACATCGGTACTTGAGACACATAGTGTCAGGTGGCACGTGGTGCCGAGTTACATCCAGATATTCCGGCGCTGGCCGAAGAAGGTGACACTTCCTTGTGGCTGCTGAGCACCAGCTAATTTTGTGTTTACATTTGGGAATTGTATTGTTTACTGTTTTTTATGATATCAGCATGACTTCCTAAACACTTATATTAGGTACACACCTCTGGTTGGTATCCTACTGAGACTTGTCTCACACCCTGCACGGGCCCTTTGGGACACATATAGACTTTATGAAATTGTGTGCAGGTAGAGGGTAAGCCTCAGGAGATGGACTTTAGTGCTATTGACATAGAGACTGGCATGGACCTTGAGGTCATGTCGTACTGAAGATACTTGTTTAGTATTATTTTTCTGCCATCATCATGCTTAATTTATATTTTAGCTACTACTGGTTATCCATTAGTGCCATTATATATATACATTGATTTGTATAACTTTCTTGGATGCGTTCTTGGTTGTTTTAGCAGTCATTGTAGTTGATTGTTTTCAGGAAGTTCTATTTACATTCTGCTACTGTTGTTTCTATGTTGCTTCCGTTTTTTATTGTTATGGAATGTGCTTCCAATATGCGGGTCTGGTTTGAGTCTGCTGAGTCATTTATTTCTGCGGAATATTTACTGTTATACTTGGACCAGTACACTTATTATAATCCTCCAAGAGGGTATAGCCTCCCCACTATACCTAACAGACCCTCACTGCTAGTCGGCAGGCTTTGGCGTTTAGGGGAGGTGTTCCTATGTTAGTGACACCCGACCTGTTCGACACTGTTCGGGTGGCTGGTCGGGTTCGGGTCATTACAAATGAAGTATCATTGTAGATAACGAAATCCCCATTTTAGGAGGGCAAGGAAAAAACTAGAGCATTTAACAATCTCTCCTAAAGTACCTAAAAACAACATCACATTCATTTATCCAAAATAAATGTAACCCCTTTTTTGTGTGAACTTTGTTATTGGGCTAGATAACCGAGAAAATTTATTAACAAAACGTCAGTAATAACATGATAATCAAAGAAAACTACGAATCTCTGTAACATTTGAGGGTCTTGGTCATTCGTCACCCACTTTTTTGGCAGGATCAACAGTTATCAACCCTTATTTACAATGTTCCCTAGAAAAGAAATCTGTTGCAACCAAAAATCACACTTCCTAAATTTTCCATAAAGTTTCTTTTCTTGTAAGGTTTGTAAAATAACCCTTAGATGATTTCATTCTCCTCTTTGTTTTTAGAATATGCCATAATGTCATTAATAAATACAATGATAAACTTATCCAAATAACTCATGAAATAATCTATTAATAAGATTCATGAATATAGTAGGTGCATTATTTTATGCAAAGGGAATAACAATCAATTCATAATGCCCATATCTAGTATAAAAGGTTTTTTTTGGGATGTTATCCTCCTTCACCTTCATCTGATGGTATCCATATCTCATGTCATTATTGTAAAATTACTAAGCTCCCTGGAGCTGATCAAACAAGTCATCAATATGAGGCAAATGATACTAGTTCTTAAAATTGATGTTATTTCAAGATCTATAAACAATTAAAAGTATCGTGGAAGCATCTTTCTTTTTAACTAACTAAATAGGAGTTTTCCATGGTGAAGTGATTGGATGAATGAAGCCTTTATCAAGAAAATCTTACAACTAATTTTTCAATTCATGAAGTTCTATTTGAGCCATATTATATGGGGGTTTTGAAATTGGATTAGAATGAAGAACTAAGTCAATTTTGAATTATACTTCTCGATTAGGTATGAAACTGGGTAACTCATCAGGAAAAACATCAAGGTATTCATTTTCTAGAGGCAAAACATCAATCCATCTAGTTCCCATGTTTTCAAAAATATGAGAAAGATAACATTACTTTCAATCATTCAATAGTTTCTCAAATTCTTAATATGTTATCTATTGTATGGGTTCATTATTGTATAAAAACTAAAACACTTTAAGGAAAACAACTTATTTAGATCTGATGTCAATCTTAACATAATAAACAGAAATCCAATCCATTACCAGAATAACATCAAACATGACTAGGGGAAAAACATCAAGGTTTGCTGGTAAAGTATTTCAATATACCACAATAGAAAGATTCTTATAATTCTAGTTTGCTATAATATTTTACAATGGTGTTTTAACAAAAAGTTCAAGGCTCATTTGTTGAGGTGATATTTACAATTTACCCAAACATTTCTTAGAGATGAAGGAATTTGTTGACCCCACATAAAAAAACATTAGCAACATCTGTGTGAACAAACAATGTACCTGATACAAATTCATTGGATGGCCTGACATATACTGATGGAGTCACAAAGGATTTCACTGCACCTTTTCTTTTATATTATGGCTTATTTGCATCATTCTGATCTCTATTTGGGGTGGCACTTTCATAATGACCCATCTCACCACATTTAAAGCAATTTATAGTTTTCTTGTCAGGATTAGTCTTACGATCATTTTCATTGCTATATCAGTACATATGTCCATGATTTCCACATTTAAAACACTTCCAAGTTTTTCTAATACATTCCCCTCATTGTTTCTTTCCACAGTTTTTAAAAAATGGAAATTGGGTTTTCTTACCATCATATTACATTGGTTGATTCTTAACCATCACTTTCCACCTAGACCTCTTCTTCTCCTTGTTTCCAAAATGAATGTGATCATCAGCAAGCTCCATCTCTACCCTCTCATCAAATTGTATGTGTTTCTCATAAATTTTTAATTCATGGGAGGTCAACACCCTTCGATACCATGGCTTCAGTTTGAGTAAAAGAGGTCTATTTTTCTATCAAGATCCAAAATAAGATATGGAGAATACCTCACCAGTCGGGAGAAGTTCACTTCACACACAACCACTGAATCCTCCTCATTTTTCTTCAATTCAAGGAATTTTTCTCCGCACAAAGTCACACCACCTTTGGAAAATATTTTTCAAGGAAATTACATTTAAATCCCTCCCACTCAAATGCATCAATATCTACTCTCCCCCTGAAATGACTTACCATTGACCACTATTTATCAGCATCACCTTCAGAATGATGAACATAATGACATAACTTTTGATTATTTGAAAATCCTATAATGTCGAATATATTTTCAAGGGATTTGATCCATCCTTCAGTTTCTACTAAGGTAGAAGATCTATTGAAATAATGAGGGTGTTGTCTCATAAAATGTTTCACTACTATCATGTTCTGTTGTGGATCCTTTGGTTGTTCTCTTGCATAGAATCCACCACCATTTTTTCCTTTCATTATCTGAGCCATTACTATCACAAAATTCTCATTTCAAATCCCTACAATTCCGGATTTAATATTCAGAAGGATTTCATTCTGTTTGTGCATCCCCTCTTTAGATTACATGTTTCTTCTGTGGACAACCATTATGATCAAACATATCTTAGATGAAGCCACTTAGAAATCTTTAAATTCTATAACATTTCAAATTAATCATAGAGTAAAAATCATTTATGGTTTTATTTTAACATCACCCAATCTCTTACTATTATCTATAACATCCTTTGATACCAACTATAGGGACCCGACCTTTTTACATACATAATCCTGAATTTAGTGAAGAAAAAACTTCCTTTTACATTGAATATCTTTTCAAGTTCAGAGAATTAGATAATTGGAACATAATATATTCATAACATTACACATTGCTAAATAGAGGATACCATAAAATCAGTTTCAATGTTTTCAAAATTTTAATCATTATAACTTAAAACATGATTCATTGAAAATTATTCAACATTTAACATGACTTCATTTTTTTCTTACACATCCATTAACATGTTAAAATCATTTAAAACTTAGAATGATAACAAAAACATAGTAAGGGATATAAAATAAAAGGAAATAATCCATTAGTCAATAAATACTTGTAACATATAAACTCACTTTCAAAAGACATATTTATCACTTATATAAATACGTACATTGTGAATCCTGAAATTTTCACAAAACCTAAGGACATAAGTAGAAAAATAGAGTTATCTTGGGTAATTAGTTACATAATATTGTAACCCTCTTGACTACCTTATAATTTTTCTCCCTCACAATACCTTACCATTTTTGGAACCATCACAGTTACATTTGGAGTAACCAAATGGCTGACCTCCAACATACACATACCCAATGAATTGGAGGGATATATAGGTCCCACCCTTCATCATGAAAAATTCACAATAACCATAAAATAATCATAAAACATTAATAATAACATATAAACATTACTTTTGAATTTTCTAAATCATAATTTTAAAAGCGGATTTTTAAAGAAAAGCCCCATACAAATATCATACAATTGAAGAGAGACTTAATATAGTGGATGGAATATGTATATACAAAGTAATTATACATAATTCAACATAATATATGAAAAACCCATCACACAATCATATTTAATACCACATAAATAACGAGGTAGAAAGTTATCCTAAAGAATGGAAATCGGGTTAAGAATTCCCTTACCTCCGGCTTTTCTTACTTCAAAATTATTTAAACTTATTGTATAATCATTGAAAGAGAGTTATTAGTATTATAAAGAAACATGTTAATGTTTATAACATCTTTTAGAATCATTTAATAACCTAATTTCACCCCTTAATTGTTAGTATTCTGTTCCTTTCACTGTTTTGGGTGAGTTCCTTACATGATTTCCATGATTGTTTCATGATTGATGTTTATGCCGATTGGAATTGAATCTCCTGAATTAAAATAGAAAGGTATTTAAATATTTAAAGTACCGTATTTTATACCATTTATCATTTTGATGTTTATTATGAGGATTATTCTTAAGTTTAAACATTAATGATGTATGTTTAGATCATTTTAGTGGTTCTTTGATAATAACAACCTCATTTTTTCTTATAAACAGAAACCATGAATACAAAATTATTCCAGAACCATGGTTGAGACATAATAAATATAATATAACCTGGTTCAAACATTGAAATGGTTTCATGAGCATACTTTAAATAATTAATATAAATTGAAATCACATCGTCCCTGATGTCTGTAATTGGACACATCACATACAATGTTTTTGTTCCTTGAATAAGTGGGAGAGGTGGAGAATAATGATGAAGAAATTACCATGAACATGAGAAAATCCAATAATATACATGATTTATGGAGATTTAATTCCTCTTGGGTAAGAAGATATGAAGAATGAATAAGAAAATGAAGGAACTCAAAAAAAAGAATAATTGAGAAATCCCTTACAAATATTTGGCAGCCTAACAGCTACGCAACATGGTTTTAGAAAATATTAAAAAGAGTGGGGAAAAGGTTAACCCTTATATAAATTAATCATAATACAGAATATATCAATTATAATAAGGAAATAATAACATGGTAGGGAATCTTGATATTTATACCACTTAAAGGAGAACTTGAATGGAAAAAGAAAGAAACTGGGAATTTTATTACCTTATAGAGTAACTCCTAGAACATAAAGGGTGGGACCTTATGGGATTTAAGAAACCTTGGGAGGACTAATAGATAGGTAAAGAGGTGAAAAAATCATTAATTTGGAATTTTTAATGATGTTAATGAAGGAATTTATTGGTATATATACAATAAGTGATGAATTATTTTAATAATTTTCAAGGGACACCTCATTAGTGTTATTTGAAAAACCATGGGTTTTTTCCATGGTATTTTACCATTGTATAATCCACTTCGGACACCTCGTAACTTATTTTAATGTACTAAATTCCACCAGATTTATTACATCATTATTACATCTCTAGTGATGTCATTAACAAACCGAAACTCAAAACTGTATTTTTTACTATTCACTGAAAATTCAATAGTTTAAAAAAAATCTCCAAATTTCACACTAACCATTTATCAATGTGTAGAATAAAAAAATGATGTCCATTTTTTTAAAATAATTTTCTATGAATTTTTAATTTTATTTTTAAATAAAATCTTACTTAATTAAAAATTTTATAATTAAAAACTATAACAGGTTTTATATCACATTTATAAATTAATTAAGATGTCATTATCTTAAATCCTTAAGAAAAAAACAATAATAATACAATTTACTATTCAATATGGCCATATTACTGTTCATATTACTGTTCATAAGGGTATGTTTCTATTCCACAAAAAACAAGTTAGTTCCAATAGACTCTAAATAACATACTGAACACAACTGTATATGAACATTTTTGGAATTGAAAACATAAAAGTTGTAAAATTATGTTTAAAGGATACTTATAAATATCTACATTAAAAAAATTCAAAAAATTCAATTTATTTTTGGAAAACCATAGGGTGTTACATATTCAATTCCATTTTTACGAGTGATATTTAAAGTGGATTCCCATGGTACTTAAATACTATTATATATATTATTATAGATTTTTATGGAAATTATTTGATTTTTAAATGATCAGATATTGATATTTATTAAATTATGTTTTGTTTTTTGGGATGAATTTGTATTTTTTTATAAAATATTTTTTGGGGTTCTCATTGGACTAATGGTTTCCATTTGGTTTTGTTCCCAATCAATCTTTTGTCCTCATACAATGTTTTAACAAAAATTCACAAGAATTATGGAATAGTTTTTACAAGGATGACATCAATTAGAAAATTCTGAATATGTTTCATGGAGGAAAATAATGTTTTTTAATTAATTTGATTGTCGAATATAAATATATACAATATAATTTCCCACTAGTATGGTATGTATTACTATGTATGCATTAGTCCCAATATTCTAAATCTACAAACCTAGGGGTCCTTAGGATTTTAACAATGTATATTGAAGATTAAAATAACTAGAATATTTAATTTTTAATGTTAGGCCCTTGTAATTAATTTTATTTAAATTAAGTATTATGTATATTTGTGTGTACTTTTCCTAAAACCAATATAATTAATATTAATAATGAGGTTTTTATTATTCATAAAATCACATTTAATATATATGTTTTAATGGATAGGACTCAAAACCAATTAATACTATATCACACATAATTATATCTCAGTGTTGTATATGGCACAAGATATAAATGTAATTAATGTTATTTAGAAACAATGATAATATATCATGTGTTTTAATTATATAAACAATGATGGGAATAATCCCATTTATTTCCAATCATTATGAATCAAAACCTTGAAGGTAATTTTCACCAATTGAATCTTTAGGTTCCTAGGTTGCATCATCAAATTGTATGTTTTTACATAGAAAAAAGAATTGGTGGGTCATATTGTTTCTTACAAATAACTCTCTATGATAGTGAATTTCCATAAGTAGTTATTCATGGTATGATCATCATACATTGGTATGACTTTGGATTTTATTTCATGTGAGGACCATGTATGTACATCCTCATGGGAGATTGATGGATCATATCATCGAATTGAGAGTGGTTAGGTGGAAGATTCATGGGATAAGACACTATAAATACCCAAACATGAATCATGAAGGAGAAAATATACCACGGGACTATAATTACCTTATTCCTAAAGCTAATCAAAAAAATTCTAGGATAAACTAATTAAAACATTTTCTCACCAACATCAATCTCTAGACTTCTACGATGATTATCAACATAACTTTTCCATCAACATTGTGATTATATTTTGTGTTTTTTAATGAAGCTAACCTTTTATAAAATTTATTCATCCATTAATAGTCCCATCAGTTTTCATTCACCAAATATATCCTAACTTGTTATCCATATAAAATACATCCCACAAAGGTATTCATCATGATCCATATGAATGGTTGACTAAAATCAATTTTGGTTTCCAAACTCGACAAGTGAAAGTTAATGTTCCCCACCACCTTGAAAATTCAAGGGAAATGATTTCAACATATCTTATAGAGTTTTAATATTTCTCATAGGCTAAACAGTTATATGGGGATTATAATAAATGGTTAAGATGAATTTTTTTCTTGATATTGAGAAATTATTCCACAGAAATTTTAGGTAAATCATAGATCACACTTATAAACAATAGAATCTTGTACTCTACGAATCTGTAATTATTATTTAATGTTTATTCAAGTATGTTGAACTGAAGATAAATCATTTTTAAAGCAATGGTGTATTCAAAATTGGAATGGAAACTAACTAATAACTATATAGTATTGTTCCATTTATTTTCTTGGAGAGTTTGAAGACAAAGTCCATGGTGTTGTTTTCAGAATTCCATTATGGTATAGGAAATGGTTGTAACATACATTTACTATTCTATCCCCCTTACATTAATTGTTTTAATAACAAGCACCATGATACAAACTCCACAATATATATTTTCATGTCATCACTTGAGAAAGATTTTTTTAGTCTCTGTAATTCATTATAATTCGATGATGAATAGAGAATGAAGTAAAATTAGAATCCTCTAACATATCCTTAAAATTTGGTTTGGATGTAAGACATTAATGCATCCGAAATCATAAAATTCCATCATAGTCAAGGTTATGATCTAGTTCATTTCTTATATTATTCTATAATAGTAAAACTTCATTCTTAGCTTATTTAATCATAACCTGGATCGATGGTTTATAAACTATTTATAACATATAATATTTCCCCAATTCCATCATGATATATAGATCTATTATTTTAACATACATAATTATGGGATATTTTGTGTTCAATAACCTTGATATGCTAGAATGATTCTTATGACTTAATTCATCAACCACATTGTTCACTTTTCGAGGGTGGTAATTTATTGAGTATTCATAATCTATAACCAGCTGAAACTAATATCTATGTTTAATATTCAACTCCTTAATTTTGATTATATACATTGAAATCTTATAATAATTATATTTATATCAAAATTTTTCCTGAAATATAATTCCTATATATATTTAATATCAAAATTACCATAGTTAATTAAAATCCTAATTTTTGTACTTTTACTCATGAACCACATATTTCCATAAGGACTATGCTATAACCATATCATTTTATATGATAACGAATTCCAAACCACTCATCAATGTAACATTATAGATTATAATCCGTTTAAATCAATAGGTTAATGTAGGAATAATTTATATGGCTAACCATCTATTCATTTTCATGAAATTTTACTCGTATTTATTCATCTAAAGGATCATGGAACCCTTAAATGTATGTATGGTGACTAAATTGTACATCAATAATAAATTCTTCAAAATCTATAAAAAATATCCTACCAAAAGAATAAAAAAATTTATTTCAATTACTATGTCTGGTTTTGGAAAATTCCCAATAGGCACTCTATTCGATGGATCTACTACTATACCCTAACTTATCATTTTATAACAAAAAAGAATAATTTTCTCTAAAATTCTATGATTTCATATTTTACAAACAGTTTCTTCTTCCATACGATACTTAGTAAATTTCCAAATTTATATTAATTATCTTTCTTTTTCATTGAATATATTAGAATATCATCTATTTATACTACCACAAATTGATCATGATAATCTATAAATGCTCAATTCATTGAATATATTTTTATAGTGAGGGAATTACTAAACACTAATATAATCATTATAAATTAATTGAATTTAGACGTTATAAGAAAAATTTCTTTGTTATATCCTCCAATGTGACAATAAATTGATTATATCCATAATGGAGTTCAATTAGAAGAAAGTATTAATCTCTGCACATTTGGTGAAAAACATTACCAGTATGGAGTAGAGCATGAATGATTTTAATTTTGAATGAGAATAGTTCAAGATAATCGATGAATTATCATATCAAACCATATTTTTTATTCTCAAAAAGTATTAGTTCACCCCAAGGTGAAACAAATTCCAAAATGAATCCCTTAACCAGATTATCCTTGAGTTGATTATGCAATTCATTCATATCAATCATGTTAAATCTATATAAATTCTTGGGAATAGGAATAGCTCCTATTATGAGTTCTATTGAGAACTCAACTTCATGATTTAGTGGAAAACAAGGTAAACCTTTTTCAAAGACGTCAACAAAACTCTAGCAAAATTGGTTTATTATCAATGTTATGTTTCTCCTTAACCATCCAACATAAAGACCCATTTTGAATAAGGATTTTTGGAAGTTCAAATTTATTGATTCACTGATAGATGATCATATGTTGGTTTGGAATATCAATCATGACTACTCATCCAAATAAATTTATTTTTCATTTAAATAGATAAACCCATTACATGGTTATGACAACTCCAACTTCAAACAAATTGAGAATAAAAAGATTTTTTGAGTGTACATTCCTAAAAATTTCAATTGGAGAAGAATCCTCAAATTGAGATGTGATTATCTTGAATTTTGTGTCTTTCCCTAAAAATGTAACATATAAAAATTGTGTTGGAAATTTTTTACCCATAGAAATATTTTAAGATATAGAAAATGGGCAGTTGTATAATCAAATAATACATTAACAATTCTATAGGTAATGGTAACTCTACCTTTAGCCTAGTCTTTATCCATCCCGTCAACATAATTTGTGATCACATTATATTTCAATTTTGTATTATCATAAGTGTTTTCTGACGTCAATCATCATCATTACATTTCTAATTTTGATACTTTTAGAATAGTTCAAATACACATTTTATTTAAAACACTAGAGTTGGGGGGGGGGTTATTATATAGATCTCTCTACAAATTCTCATCAATAGTTATTATCAACCCACAACATCAAAATCCAATTTACCTATGAAAATACTATACACACTCAAAAATAATACTCATCCCATATAGATAATCTCTACCATGTTTCTTTTTACACTATGATCCAAACTTAAGGCTCATATTCTTCTCTCTATGGTTTTTTGAACTTATTTTGAATTCCATCATTCTTATCCTTTCAAAATCATGATATTGAAGATTAAATCAAATATCTATTTACAAATTGAGAGAAAATATACTGATTTAATGGTAGAAACTGATATCCCTTATGGATACAAACCTTTATATAAATGGGGGTATACCATTAAAGGGAATAACATCCGTAAAATCTAGTTGGATGAAAATACTAGTAGTGTCCATTTTAGGTCTTGTGAAATTTTCTTTATTTCAACTAGAAGATTCATCATCCATTTTCTTAATCTCAAGGAATTAATTCTCTATTTTTACGTATAGAATATGATAATATTACATATTTAAAAATACTCTCTTAATGAAGTCACACACCTTGGAGTACATTTCGTCTTGTTCCCCCATATTCTTGAGAAGAGTCCACCATTGATATGATACTACTTCCAATTGATAGATATCAAAAATATGTTCCAAATAATATAGAATGTAATGTATTTTTTTAGTGGTGAAGATTATTTAATCAGAAGTTATTGGATCTATATTCCCTATAAAGAATTAGGATGTTGTCCCATGAATGAGTCAAAAATCATTGTTCCCCCATTTTCATGTTTGGATGCTTAGCGGGATTCATATTTAGATAATGTTATATATAGGAACATTATATTTCATGGTAGATCCCATAAAAATTGGTTTTTAATGAGGAAATTTGATTCATTGTACTTTGAAATCATCTTTAATATGATTCCCTTTGGTTTGAGACATTCACTAAATCCAAAAAATTATGTGTCAGACAATAATCATAGTGGAAAACCACATAATCATAATAAATCACTTATATAATTTATAAAATATGAAACAATGTCTTCAAGTTATGAAACCATAGTTTTATCCTTGGTTATTAGTGATAATATTATATATTCAAAACCATCATGGTGGTTCATACTTACTTTATTAATTTCTATAAACTATCACCATGGATTGTGAAAATAGGTTTACAACGTGACCCGTTTTAATGCATTGGGTGATGATTGGAGTTATAGACTAATATTTACTATTCCTAGTAATTATCACATGGTAAAAAAATATAAGATCAATATCCATGTGTATTATCTAGGAAGGTGTTTATTTCATAGAAATTACACACCCTATACTACCTAAAAAAATCAAGGACATTTTTTTTAATTGGACTTATATACACTAATCCTCATACATATTCATAGGGGTGTTAGTAAATGTTTATCATCATAGTTTATAAATGATAACCCAAACATACTCTAATTAAAAATATATTGACCCACCCTTTTCATTCATATATATTACATATTAATATATTACAATGCATTTCATAATTCCTAAACATAATCAAAGATTATAAATGTGAAGAGTATTTGGAAACATGGATACATAAAACAAAAGTTCATATATGAACTACATATTCTCCCACTTCATTTTTCATAACAATCACCATTAATATAAATATAATTCATAACTATTTTCAATATATCCTAGGGAATCAAAACAAATGAAATTGGATTATTATGGGTAAACAATGTAAATATTAAATAACTTTCAACATATGGGTATCCAAACATTATCAAAACATATTATACCAATATTATACCTATTTGTTATCATATTATTGAGACATGGAATTTATATTGGTAGTTTATAAGATCATTATCACAAAATAATCATATAATATAATTTATTATATCCTATAATAGGTATATTACATAGAGGTGTGACATACACATAAGAATATAAAATCATATCCAAAGTAGTCAATGCTCATTCTAAAGGATATCATTGTGTAATGTTTTTACTCCCCAATGTATCATACAAGTGAACGTTCACTACAAGACTGTCATAGTGGATAAATTCCCTTACTTAACTACTTTCACTCCCCATTCCATTATTATTAATCTCATAAGATATCCATATTTACAAAATTCATTGGTGAGATATATATGTTTAAACCATCACATAATAAAAATATTTAAATTATGTAGAGAAATATCATAAAATAGTCCCCATATCATAACCCAGGAAAATAAATAAGATTAATAAACATTTTTCCATTTCATAAACCTTGTAAAATAAACATGTTTTTTTAAAAAAAATCATATCATATCTTTTGGAAATAGAACATGTTTCATAAAAATTTCACCTATTTGTCAATGCATAAATCATGTTCTATAAACATGATTCATAAACACCCTTTAATCATAAATATAAAATATATATATATATATATATAATAATATTGGTATTAGGGGATAATATCCCTTATAAATAGTAATTAACATCAATGTGTTTCATTTTAGAAGGAAATTTATTTTTAAAGATTACATATAATATTTTTTTGATTAAAATATCATTTACCCTTTTGAAAAAGATAACTAATATATATATATATATATGTGTAATATAATAATGTATAAAAATTTATTTGAAACATTCCTTATAAAAATTTAAGAGGAATGTTATATCATTGAGTGTTATTTATAGAGGACAATATCTTTCATTCACGCTATGTTAATACAAATATTCCATTAATTTTAATGGTTAAAAGTAAAAAGTTTCTAATCCAAAAAATTAATAATATAATTACATTTGAACCATTTTGTAAAACATTATTCATGGATTAAATTTTATTTAAAAAATAATATAATAATAATTATATATTTTAATTTTGTTTTAGAAAATATGGATATTTCAGAAAAATGTTTTTCAAATAGAGAGAAATATAAAATCACTTTTCATTTAAAAAATTCATTCTATTTACTACATAAATTGAGGAAAATGAAAAGAAAAATATTAATCTAAAATATTATCCATATTAGTTAAAAAAATTACTATTTAGATATAAATCATTATATTCTATCATCTTAAACTTATTAATAAAAAATATTAATAAGTATTGAGATTGAAATGTAAAGCATTTAACACATTGGTAAATTTTGAATCAGTAGACCCATAATAGAAATATGATATCATTGATATGAATATATGATAATGATTATTGTTAAGAATAATAAAATTCATTCTGAGGATTTATAAACACCATAGGAATATAAATAATTTGTGTATAAGGCATGTGTTCAATAAAAACAGAAGTGAGATGAAAATCCATTTCCACTTTAATATTATTTGATATGAATGACTAATTATACAAATAAACTTTGATAGATATGTGTATCAGATTTTTTTCATTGGAATAATCATAATATAAATTAGTTTTTTTGTATATAAACTACCAAAAATAAATAAGTGTTTAATATGGCTTATGTCCCAAGGAAATAAATGGGACACAGAATGCACATACCACACTGGTAACTTTGGAATTGTAATCTATATTGGGGAATAAAACTAAATGAAAATTCAAATACCATTAAAATAAATTATTTCATGATATAAAATTTAAAAGAAGTGGTATATACCCCCAAATAAAATTTTATTGATGAAAAACAGAAAATATGTCCCAAATAAAATAGTTGGACATAAAAAAATCCCTTACCTCAGGTCTTGACATTCATGGAACATGTTAGAACCTAATTAGTAGTAATTATAAATTTATTATACATAAATTTGAATACAGTAATAATATATATTATACCATATATTATTTCATTGTCCCCCTTTATCACATATTCATTTACAATTCGTTGTAGAAATCACTGGTAAAAAAATCATTATTTTTAATGTATGTTTTTGTTTAGTAGTTTCTTCTATGTATTTTAATTATTGTTTTGTCATCCAAAAAAATTAATCATTACATAAATTTAATTTATACTGATTAATATTTTTTTATTTTAAACCATAAATGATATATGAAAAAAATTACATTATTTATTGAGTAGGCATGCCATATATACAAATTAATGATATTTCCATATTCACTACATATTAAATAAATGTAGCCAAATAATAATTATAATTCCCAAATTAAATTTTATATCATATATATAATATATAATAATTAAATATCACCTCTATCCATATATGTAAATATTAAATGATTAATGCATCAAATCAATACAAGGAAGCAGTTGTCCAAATGTATGCACAAGCACTATTATCATTATGAAATGGATTTGTTTGTAATAATATAGATGTCATATTATAATTTCATAAATATTATTGTGTATTAAATAAGAAATATAAATTTTAATACCATTATTATGTCCACATATGAGAGATACTGATGGAAAATGAAATATGTCACTTCGAGTGGTGGTTGTCCACCATACACATGATTCGCAGTTATGTTTCCCATTTGATGGAATATGTTATTTTTATCAGTAATGATACTAAAATAAAATCATATTTGCATGTTACATATATTTATTTTACTATATCATCATAGATCATGGATATTTTATAGACATGAAAGAATAAATATAATAGAAAAACATGGTTAAGAAGGAAACCACTTCCTCAACAACCAACATTGGTTAGTAATAAAATCCGTCACTAGTGGATTACTAATAAAACAAAAATCATATAAGATGTGGGGGGGGGACACAGTTTAATGTCTTGAAATAAAATATTTATATCCACATTTTAATCATCTCAAAATGCAAAAAAATGTTATTACAAATCTATATATTCTATAAGGTTGTATATGTCTAGAAAATAAGTACTAGACACATTTTAGGTAATTTAACCCATATCATTTTAGTTAAAACCCTTGTAAACTCATTAGAACTATAACTATATAAATTAATACATACTGTTATGACTATTCAGAATGACCATATATTATTTTTAACATATTATAAAATACTAATGTTAATATTTCAAAATACAGAATCCATTTTGAATTTCAATTAAATTATGTGGATTAATTAAAATTTAATACTAAACCATCTGATGAAATTAAAAGACTCATTTCCAATGAAAATTTTTCGAGCCCAATATGTTTAAATTTAAAAACTAAATTTTAAATAGATCATAATGATATATAATGGATTATTTTTAAAATAATTGGAGTAAATTAAAATAAAAATAATCAAATAAAATTTATACTTTTTAAATGGTTTTTATGAAAATGAATCTTTAAAAAAAATATTTTCACTATTTATTTACAAATTAATCTATTTTATAAAATATCAAAAATTCAACCAAGATATTTCTGAAATGTTTATTCAAAACATAAATATGTTTTTCTTTCAAAAATTGATATTTTAAAATATGAAACAAATATTTGTAGTATATATGACCCCTAAAATTGATATAGCATGAGAATGTCAAATCCTGATACCTGATGATATACATCTTTTAAAATAAATTTGATCTCTTTTATTATTTTTCCTAACAATAAACCTAATGTCTAAATGAAACATAATAACGATTTCCATTACTAAATAATTATTCAATTAATACGGATTAATAGTAATAACTAGACTGTAAAAATTATTGTTATCTACTGATTATAAATAATGTAAGAATTGTTTAAGTAAAAATAAATGTTTTCTAAAAAAAATTCCTTAAAATACAGTTTAATCCCACAGTTCTCAGATTATTTAATACCAATTTGAAAATGTTTTAAAATTTTATTTTTTAAAATTAAATTCATGTGTGAATTTAGAATTTTACAATTATCATATGCAACATATTTGGGATATTTAAAAATGTTTTATTTTTCGATGACTAGATTAAAATACTGATTTTTATTAAAATTCAATTTTCATTGAAATAATTTTATGGTGAAATTATATTTTAAATTGTTCTTATATTATGTTTGGTTTAATTATATTAAATTTTAACTACTTTCTTTCAATTAAATAAAAAAAATTTGGGCAGTCAAGGTCGAAACTGATTTACAAGGGGTTTAAATTAATACAATAAGTGTTAAAAATACAATACAATTTGTAAAAAAAACCTATATTTTGTGTATAGAGAAACCATATAACCATTATTGTTCAATAATTAACAATTTTAATGTCCATTAGAATTTTAAAATTTTGTATTTAATCAATTATCATAATGAATTCCATGTCTTTTATCTCCCCCACTAATAAAAGGACACCTAATCTCTTTCCCACTTCACACATAGAAAGTTAATTTCTAATCCAAGCATACCAAAATCACGTATCTAATTTCATTAAAATATCATAGAACAATTTTTTAGATCATAAATCCATTGTAATTTGGAATTCAGTGAAAATATAAAGAGGTTTTCCGATGAATTTATAGCATTCTTAAATGAAAATGTTTGTATTATTTCAAATTTTACATGAATAAAAAATTATTAAATAATGATTGAATATCCAAAAAAGTATCTACTATATGCTAAGATGGAATAATTTTAATATCCTTACTATTATCCTTTTCATCTTCTATCAAATTGGAAATAATGTCATCGATCATACCTACAATGAACTACCACATCACGAAAAAGTGTAACTCATTATCCACCATGACAACTCACAATTGTATAAAATGAAATATTATATATATATAATTAATATTTATGATATTATTATACATATTTAATTATAATATCATATTTACTTTCTTACATTCCAATATGTTTAGATGACCATAATGTTTATTGTGTGTACAACAGATTAATGCCTCACGAAGTGATGTGATTCATTTTTTCACTAACACCTTAAATGGAATGTAATATAGATAAATTTAGTAAATATTATATATATATATATATATGAAATTATACTTACAGTGTATATATAATATATCATAATATTCATTACACTTTCACTCATTTTTGGAATTATATCATTTCTCATGAGTACATAAGACCTACCATCTCTAGGAACAAATGAAATTAATTAACCGTATACAACCATAATGGATGATTGTAAAAATGTATATAATTAGTAAATGTTAAATTTATAAAATTTTTAAACTTATATAGATAATAAATCTATACCCTATACCCATAATACAAAACATTCATTATAAAATCAAAATTAGATAACAAGGAAATGAACACCCAAAACAAAGAAAATAATGACATATTATTAACAACTGTGTATTAAAATATTATAAGGGGATCATATATGATATTATAAATATAAATATAGGTCATTTAAAAATTAATAACATTACTAAAATCTTTATATTTTACATTATATCATGTTTGACAAAAAGTATCAATAAGGTAAGAAACGTCATCTCAATATCACTTTATTGATACATGTTTTAATGTTATACACCAAATTTATTTGATATGGTGTTTATAATTACAATATTTTAAAACAATATAATGAATAATTCATTCCTCATAGTATTTTAATTTTAAATTTGAAACATTTCTTTCATGGTGATTTTACATTAATGATATGACTTGTAAATAATTTCAGAACTCAATTTATTTTAACTGGGTTATAAAACATCTTTGTTGTCTTCCACATTATATAATTATGTGTGTAATTTATTTTAAATATTATATGTTATCTATTAAATTATTTTATTTGTAGTTAAATTTTATTCACATAATAAGTTTCATAATTAATTACAACATCAATGTTAAGATATATGATTTGTTTTACTTCACAATTTCAATTAAATCAAGAATGTTTTCTAATGAAATCCCATTAAATAAAATTATTTTCATATTTTTTTTAAAAACCATGTATTTTTATTAACATGTATATATCTAAAAAAACACATTTAATATTACACTTTTTTATTCTTTTGTACATAAAAATATTCAGAATTGTTATAAGAAAATAGGAATTTACTTAGCTCTCAGGTGAAAAATCAATTTTCATTCAAATAAATATTTTTCCAAAATATTTTTTTTGAACCTTAATGATATTATTTATTAATTAAATATTCTCTTATTTTTAATTTTTAAAAATATTTTTAAATTAATTTTCTTGTTTTTCTTTAAATAATGTCATTTTGGATTTTAGAAAAACAACAGAAAGGATACAATGTTTTATCATGTAATACCTAATAGAAACTACATCAATAATGAATACAAATTGTTTTAAATAATATATTTTATGAATGAAATATTATTTTTATGGAAATTGGATTTCAATATATTTAGCAGCATTTTAGTTTTAAAAATCATTTCAATTTGAAAATGATTACTATCCTCAAAATTGTATGTATTGACATATTTATTTTATTATTATTCATCAATGACATATAAAATTTTTATTATAATTATAATACACTAATTGTATGTTATATTTATAATATCTTATTATTTCACTACATGGTGTTTTATTAGTTTTATAATTGAAAGTGTTGAATTTTTCTTTTCTGATTAATTTTTATAATCAGAAACTTTTCCTTCAAATATCATGTTTCTTTTTATCATTGGAAATTAAATTTCAACAAATTACACATATTAGTATTCACATATATACATATTAATTTTACCATATATATTTTTTTATATGGTATTTGAAATTTAATATTATATTAGTGTTTTGGGAAAATATTGAAAATTGTTATTCCATATTAAGTAAAAAAAATTATTTATAAGAAATGTTGGTTCAAGAATTATATTGATCATTTGAAATATGGGGAATGTGATGAACATGATGATATATATGGGTTCCAGGTACAAATATCCCTTCTATGCATTAGTAGTCTTATAAGAGGAATCACTTGTGTAAGCTTTCTTAAATTGTTTCCTAGTGTTCACATACCCATCAATTATAAACTATTAAGTTATAGTTATTGATAGTTGATGAATTATGATTCATGTGATCATGAAAACTATTAATTATAAATCTACATCATTAATAATTCAGTAATTACTATTTTTAGGATATTATCATAATGATATTATATCTCGATGCATTTTCTATCTTATATTATTGATTAAATAACATGAATTTTCAGTTATTTACTATTCCATATTGTTTAAGACTTATCTATTAACGATAGTCAAATTATTTAAAAAAATTACTATTTATTTATTTCCTTTCCATATAGATTACAAATTATCAGTTCATGATAGTCACATTATTTAAATTGGATGTTTGTTAAGTTATATACATATCCATATATATTATTCATTATCTTATAATGATTGTAAAATTATTTAAATTACATGTTTGGAAAGTTATTTATCATTCCTCATTGATTATGGTTATTTATTCTTGATATACTCTCTTGTATAATACTCTTTCTAAACATTTGAGATCACCCAAATTTCATTCTTTCCTACGAATCCAAGTAGAGTACTATAAATTATATGTAAAGATATTTTATAGATAATAATGACATTAATATATATATATATATATATATATAATTTAATTTGGGATTGAAAATATTATATTAGAATAAAATATATATCCAATTTACAATGAATGTGATCATATTCGTTCTATTGGGATGTAATTCATTTTATCATAAACATATATAAAAAGTAGAAACTAGATCGTGACTATTGTTATTGGGTAATTATATTTTTATGATTGAATGTTTATTAAAATCAATGGGAACTATATTTTGGAAAACTATATTATGGATCATAACCCTATGATAAAATTGAGTATATGTTGAGAAACCCATCCTAAATTTTTTATAAGTTATAGATTATGCAGTTTTATATTAAATACATCAATGTATGGATAATAAAATTTTGCATGGTAATGGAAGATACATACCTACGGTAAATAAATCTGAAAAGGTAATGTTGGTCTTGAATAAATAATTACCAACAACAAACTAATGAGAGTTAGTACACACTTGATTTGTCACACCCGAGGGACATTTATTGGATAATTTAAATATTCATTACAAACCTCCATAAAGAGTCTGAATAGATGATGATAATGAAAGATATAGGTTAAACCTATGGTTTATGATACTAAAAGGTCGGTTTTGTGATTTAGATATCATATAAATGATTATATTGTAATACCTATATTATTATTGTTACACATACTATTCCTTTTGGTTTTATTCAATGTTTGTAACCCAATGCAATCAAGGGAACATGATATTTGAAGGACTGTGTAATGATTACGAGAAACCAAATGGGGTTATGGAAAGATTAAAATATATCATCACTATTACTAATTGGTTATCTAGAAATATATATAACAAACTACACCTTAACCAACATTCAGACTCAATAAAAAAATAGATTTTAGTGTTTCCCTAAGAGTTCTTGTGGTGGAGTCCTTATATTAAAGAAGGATATATTTACATCATATATTAAATATGTAAGGAGGAACCTAGGATGATATCTTAATGAAATATGAACATTTTTCATGTTATGAAAATAAGGGCATAATATATGAACTTTCATGATTAAAAGAAGAGTATGATGAAAGGAGATAAATTTTATCATAGAGGTCCATATGTAGTTATTTTCCATAAAGGAACATGTGAATTATCTGAGTTAATTCCATCATCCAATGGTTATTCCTTTGAAACATAATAGTCATATGTGAAAATAAAATGGGTGAAGTATTTATGTATTTGGATTCTAAAATTAATTTTTGGAAGTATTTATAAAAAACATTTTTTTTGGTTATAATATTCCTTAAACAACTACGGATTGTGTTAAATTTAAGAATCATAAATATCTTATTTACCATAGGACTTATAGATAAATTTTTTTATTAATTTAAGGTTGAACATATGTTCAAATTCCTAAAAATACCTTTTTAAAATTTATTTGTAGGAATATAACATGATTAAGGATGTTTTTTGAAAACATTATTTCGAATACTGCCAATTGGTTTATAATATTAAAATGTTGTTCAAGGAAAAAAATAATTTCTTGTTTTTGGAAGATATATTACTGCAATAGGTAATATTTATGGTTTATATTGTATTATATTTCTTACTAATTATGGGTCATCACAATTGGTAATGTTATAGGAATTAAATTAATATTGTTCTAGAAAAATGATAATCTATATACCATGTGACAACTCATCTCATCCGGTAAGGATTTGGGGATTGAACAAAATATAGAATAATGATAGGGAGTATAGAGCCTACCACTAGAAAACATGATTTTTCTGATAATTTTTCATTTTCTTAATTAAATGATTTTATTAATAAATATTAATAATGAATAGATGGTGTTAATATTTAAATTTATAGATTAATAACATGTAATAGAAAAATAGAATTTTAAATATTAATAGAAATAGGATGAAATATGTTTCAATCTTTTTTGTATATTATGTCTTATTAAATTTATTTTTTAGTTCTTTGTGTAGAAAAATTTCAATTTTGGATATTCATTTCATAGAGTTTGAGAAGATGTGGATATTGATCAAAGCACAACCAAATATTGAAATAATGAATATGAAATTGGAATATATTATAGAAAAATAATTTCTTTTTATTATTTGACACTAAAATAATTCCTCAACATTGGTAAATTAATGTTTTAAAAAACTATTATCTGATTACCTTCACATTCGATGAATCAATAGTCCTTTGACTCATCACATATTTATAGTTCTGTGTTTATTGAATTTCTCTTAATCATCGACATTCTGGTAATTAATAACCTATATCACCATTGATCATTATTTGGTAATTATTCATTTATTACATGTCTATATCATCGCATACCACGTATGTTACCCTATATGTAAAATTAGTTTTATGTTATTCTAAATTACCATTTGTATTTCTCATTACTTATTTTATGATGTTGATTTTCACCCTTTTAATGATATGTGTTTCCCAAAAAGGATCTTTAAAAAAAATAAGGTCCAGGAGTAGGATTAAATTTTGAGGATGAAATATATTTTAGGTGATAATATAAAACCATGAGATTTTGAAATAGGGACATCACGTTGGATTGAATATATGACACGATACATCATTCATAGAAGATAATGTAACACCATTACATTTTAAGATATATTTATTTTAAAAATAATTAAATCTCTTATATTGAATGTATGAGATGAAAACCTACATATATATTAAACAAAATATAGTTATTATTCATTACACCTTGTTCCCCATAATATCTGTGCTCCGAACTAGAGGATTGTTAGGACTTTGGCCCACCACCCTGTGGGCCGATGGTTGTCGACTAGTTGTATGTGATTGATTAGGTGATCATGGGAAGACTATACCCCTAGTGATCAATATAATCATTTTTATTTTGAAAATAAGGCATTGTTTAATCAGTAATACCTAAAATAGATAAAAGTAAAAAATATTAATAGGAATAATCTTGTTGAATTACACAATTTTTTGATAAAAACACATATCATAATAGTCATAAAAAAACTAAACATGCAAGATATAATGTGGCTGGTTATATTGGAATGTACTCAAAAGCTACAAAACGGACACCATATTTATTATAATAACCACCATATTCTATATGAAATCCATCCAATATACCTTAATACCTAATCACTATGGTCTATACCATGATCCTGGTCATAGAATTGTTCTCAAAACTATAAAGTCGGCATGTGTCATAAGGGGACCATATAGGGTTTGAGTATAAAATATGTATTCCGAAACAAAAATCTTCATTTCGCACAACAAAAATTATAAAGTTTATTCTTAATTATATATATATATATACACCAAAAATTTAATCACGCACGAATCACATTAAACAGTTTACTCATGCTGAATTACTATAAAGAATCATTTACTTGTTCTTGGAAACACTATGATTAGGCAAACTCAAAGAACATAAGTATAGAATACTTTTTCATTTCACTTAAACATCATTTCAAGCAATGCATCATGAACCCTCTCTTTGAGTAAAACTAGAATTCCAATGTTACACTAAACAAATTCATCATAAGTCCCACATAATTTCATTCAAATTTGAATTTCTGTGTTGTAATGACACATTTTTTTATGAAATATTATTTTTAAAATAAATAAAATTTATTTACATTATTTTGTTTTAAATGAATTTATGTTAATACTGTATAACAAACAATACAATGTTTTTATTCCATTAAAACCAATATTGAGTGTTAATGTACCATGATAGATAATTTATATAATTATTTTGAAATTAATTTTTTTCCTATGTGTTAACAATAAAAATAATTAATTTTTAAATATTATTTAGAAAAATTATATAGTGAAATAATATTAATAATAAGGTACATAATTTTTTGAGAAGTCTTTATATGTTTCGAAAATACAATTTTTACAAAAAAACTTTTTTTATCTCATTTTGTCAACAATAATGATATTACTTTTTGGGATAGTAATACAATTATTTTTATAATATAAGATTTATTTTTTGAATAATAATATAAAAATTATTTTCGGTTTATTTTTCCATTAATTTCTAAATAGTTTACTTTTATTAAATATAGTTAAAAGTAATGAATTTTAATTAAAAACATCCTTTTCAGTTAAAATAATTATAAATTTAAATTTAATTTAATTTTTTATGAAATATTATTTTCTAAAATATATTTAAATTAATTTAATTTTGATATTAATAATATATTTTATTTTTTATTTTTCATATAAAAACATTTTATACATTTGAACATTTTTCTCTTTTCAACAATACTTTTTCATCACATATCCGGTGTTAATTTTAAATGTAATTCTAAAACTTATATAAATTTTAAATGATAAATTGGATTAAATATTTTAATACAAATTTATTATTTTTGGATAATTAGTTCAACTCAATTTGTTTCATAATAATTATAAAGGTTAATAAAAATTAATTATCCCGACTAATGTAAAAATAATAATTTACACATTACATGCCCTAGTTTTGAAATTAATTTTCATCGCACATAGTATTTTTATTTGATAAATCAAGTTTTATATTTATAATTATTATATCCAAATTATATAATAATTTAAATTTTATTTTATTTATAAATGATGAATTTTCAAGATTAAAAAATCAAGTTATCACAGTGAAAGATATAATAGAACAACAGAATAAAACATAATAGCTATATAAGGACTTGTCTAAAACATGTGTGTGTTTTTAGTTGATGTGGGAATCAACTATATCACTAATCCTATATATTATATTAATTTTTTTTAGGATCATGTGGTGAGAGTGACCTCCCACTATTGATTCATTCTATGGATTTACAAGCTATATCTCAATTATAAATGTCTACCCCCTCTCATATTTTATTAAAACATTCAAATCAATTTGGTTTAGTAAATACCTACCAAAAACTCATACCAAATTACATAATTTCTTCCTATAAGCCTTATTTTGGTTATAAATATATCTTATTAATGCTTTTGGTACAAACCAGAGGATGATACTGAATGAAGAGGTAACACTCTTCAATGAGCATTTTTATATTATTTCATTATCCACCGAAAGAATTTTTTATTAAACCATGATGATATAATAACATAGGTATCTATAATATACTAAGAAATTTTAATTTTATGTGATTTACCAAAAACAATCTCCTCGTTCATTAAATAGGTTTTAAAATCACTATTTATGTGTACGACGGACTACCGCCTCACAAAATGATGTCATTCATTTCTCATTTACCAACCATCACAGTACAGAATGATGATGACATAAATTTATAAATGGAATAATTATCATAAAACTATACATTTTTTTTCATTATATCATTTATAATATTTTAAATTATATTCCATTGAGTATTTGATAATGTAGCTCAATTTTATGATAGAATACCCCATCATGAATCTATTCGATTAATGTTTCACTAATTAATTGTATGGAAGATAATAAGGATTAATATATATGATTTAAATGATATAATTATGAAATTAAGAAAATATTTATTTATTTAGAAATGATAATATATCATTATTTTAATATATTTTCAAGCATTTAATTATTATATCATCATTCATGTATGTGTGGAATACCACCTTCACAAAGGGATGTAACACAATTTTCATCACCAAAACAAATGGATGATATAAATAGTAGTACATAAAGATGTAATAATTTATTTATGAAATTATTATACCTCTATAAATATTATTTATTACTCTACTTTTTTATATAATAATGATTGAAAAATTGAAAAGTTACTCATGAATACGTATGACATACCATCTCCATGATAGAAACATACTTTATATCTCAAACAAATATTACATTATTTGTCATAAAAGTATAATATATTTATAAATATGATAATTCATTCATGATTTATATTTTAGAGATAATTTTACCATGACCAATGTAAGAGGAAAAATAATAATAAATAAAATCTTATATGTCAAAAAATCATTTATTTCAGGTAACATTACTTTACCAAATAATTGTTAATAAATAAGTAATAAAATTAACTAAGTAAATCATATTATCATTGATATATATAATTATTGTTAATATATTTATCTATATAAGTCTTATATTATCTATACTAGATGTTCTAATTAGTACGATGGATGTAGAGACTTATGGTATAGTATTTCTAGGATCTTTTATTTCTGGGACAGATATGAAAATTCACCACTTGTTTCCCATTTGGGTTTTATATAATTCATAATTGAAATTTTATATCCTGAATAACATCCATTTAATGTTATTAAATGTTCCGTTTTATTTTATAATTTATTTTAACATACGATTAAAATATTTACTAAATATGTAATGGATTTATGTCTCAGTTTTTATGAGACAAATGTCATATTTTCCACATGATTCGTTTATGTGGTGAATATACTACCCATGAATTTTTTACGATACATATACATAATTTTTTTTTTACAAATCCATTTTGGGGTCTCTCATTCACGTGGTTTATGATTCCAATTTTACCAAATTGGTTTGGGATATTTGTACCAATTTTCTTTTTTCAAGCAATGATTATACTACACACCAATATTATTGAATAACAGGAATATAAATCCCATTTGAAAAGTATTAACATTATTTTTGATACTAAATGAAAATTTGGTTTCATTTAATTATATTCCTTCAGGAAGATTATGTTTCCATGTTACCAATGTGGTAAAAAATTTATGTTAAAATCACATAATTTATCAATATCAGTTATCACCACGTTTATTATGACAAAATTTAATGATCCATATCTCTAGAAACACATGAATGTTATACTCCTCCATTTATTTCATTTGAATATATTTTTAATTCATTTTTTCACTTTATATTCTAAACATATCAAAGGGATTATTTTTTAAAACAAATTTTTTATATATTTGAAATTCCATTTTCTTCTAAAAAATTGGTTTCTAAAAATGTTTCAAAAATGTTTTAAAAATTATTTAAATTATATTTAAGATACAATTTTACCTAGTACCATTTAAAAATAATAATAAAATTAATATGCATTTCATTTTTTAAAAAAATTCATCGTTTTTCATATCAATAAATTTAAAGAATTTTCATTTTAACCGATATAGAATTAAAATAATTTCTCATAGTGATGACCATTATTTTTATTGAAGTTTCAACTACATGATATTAAATTTTTCAAAATGAAATGTATTTTCAAGGATTGTTATTTTCTAATTTATTTTTCAATGTGGGATTGTTGTTTTCACCAAGAAATGTTTTACAATATATTTAATGATTTCATATTTTCTTTCATTTTTTTAATGAAATGACTTTCCAAAATGTTTTATATTGTTAAGATTTAAAAATTTTTCTTTTAGAGAAAGGTTATTTTACTAAAAAATGAACCAAGTAATTTATCTTCCTAAATAATTTCCCGTCAAAGATGGCATAATTTTATGTTACATATGATTCACGGGTATATGATCCATGAATACCATTCTTATTCCTTATCTAAATCATTTAATATTATAATGAAATTATTTTTATAAAACATGTTTCTCTTTCATAAGTTATATCATGATAAAATGATTATGAAACCTTCTTCATTTTTAGGGGTTTATTCCTTTATTAAAAGATGAAATGATTATGAAACATTTTTATTTTAAATATGTTATGTTATTATAAAATTTTTATAAACCCCATTCCATTTAATAAGTAGTAATATGATAAATATTTTATGATATTTTGGCACACATATATATGACTTTAATTATGTGATGGTGGTAAAATTATAACTATGGATTGAGGTTGTATTATAACCATTGATGGGTGGAAAATTCCCATCCCCCATATTCATTGGGTTATGATGAATTAATAAAGAGTAAATATGTTATTCACGAACCTCATTACATATTCAAAATGTTATTGACGAACCTCATTACATGATCATAATTATATGAGTAAACCGGATTACATGTTCAAAAATTTATCCAAGGACTTGATTACATGTCCACAATGTCATTAGTAAACCTTATTACATATTAAAAATGTTATGAATTAACCTTATTATATATTTACTGTGTTATTAATTAAAGTATCTTTTATGACTATAATGTCATTAGTGGACCTATTTGGATGTACATAAGATTACGTAAGAGATTCATTTTATGTTATGAATTTAATGTGTGAACATTTCTCAATTTAAACACATTATCAATGTTATATATTTATTTTTATTCCATAAATATATTTCTTATTCCAATGTAATTATCTTATAGATCATGTTTGTTTATTAATAAATGATTAAAGTTTGATGACCTTCCAATATTTCAATCATGACTCATGATTATGATCAATGATATACATGGATTTTTTATAAAAAATTTTTCCCATGTATAATACCCTTATGGTCATGTTATCTATATAGGATTCCCTTTTTTATACTTAAGAATTATTCAACCTCGTCCTTTCTTTTATTTCCTTCCCCATGATTTTAAAGAATGGATTTTTAGGGGATGTTTTTGGAGAATATAAATTGCGGAGGATCATTATGGTAGATGTTGAATGTTATTAATTAAATAAGAATATTCTATACTTAGACTCCAAATACTCTCTACTATTATGCTCCTAAGGAATTTTTTTTTAATCTATTTAATATTCATAAACAAATATGCAGTACCCATGTATGAATATCTTGGGTTTCTAAAGTATATATTCGAAAAAATATTTAGTTAACCATTGTAAATTAGGAGGAGAACCAATTAGTGATATCCCTAGTGATATTTCAATGTACCTGTCAGGTTTACCACAAAGGATATGTCTAGGCATGATTCACTGTATATAAAAATTTCATGGAATTTTGGTAAAGGATTGAGTGAGTGGTTTCCAAGAAATTAAATAAGTGTCATGGTATTATAGGTGGATGTGAATATTTTATTGAGCTACCCAAGGGTAATAACATGGAAAAGATATCATTTTTCTAGAGTCTATCATCACCAGGTGAAAAAAAACAATACATAAATCTTGCATTATTTTATAGAATTAGGATATACTCTTTAGAAGCTCAATCACACAATTACAAACAACAATGAAGGATTTAATTTTATGATGACTATGAATGACCTAGGATAATAATAACGTGTTATAGATTAAAAAGGCATCATGAATTAATAATCCTTTATGTGATTCTTCATTATTATGGGGATCCCTCTATAATTTTTTTCACTCACACTATGCTTTTTATTTTTATTCAATGGATGAAACCATAAAGAATCATGTTAACATTGAATCTGATTGACAATTCAATGTATATGAGATAAAAACTTTGATGATGACTATAAATAAATTTATTTACATTTCCCCATATCATCTATAAAAATATATGATTTTCAACATGAACACTAATTATATTCTTAATCCATATAATAAGAGGAAGAATTTTCTTTATGAAATATCATGTATAATTAACATAATGAAAAGATGAATCATTTTTCTCTCCATCAAGATGGTGGAAATAAGAGACTATAATAATTCCAAAATTAAAGGGAAATGTATTATCTATGTGGAAAATAAGTTTATTGAGTGAAAACATTTTGGAAGTTCAATATATTATGGGTGTGGAACAAGAGAATTACCCAAATTAATGATCTCATCCAAGAAATATCATCTAGAATTATGAAGGGAATATTCCCCAAAAATCAATGCAAATGATATATTAATGTATTTATGTATTATAATGCATAATTATGATTTAGAAGTATTTTACCAATGATATTTTTTTATTTGAATCATAAAAACTATAATTATTTATTTATTTTTTAAGCTAATATTAATCCATGTATAATTAATGTAATATTTAGGCATTCCATCATGAATTTATGAGTTTCATATTGATCATAGGTTCAATTTCACTAAATCCCCTTAATAAAATTTATATTATAGAATTTAATCATGACTAACTATATTTTATGTGAAATTTATGGGAATTAGACCCTTTGGTTTAGTATAAAGTGAAAATGTTATTTGAGATGAAATTAATTTACACTTTTTTCAAATGTTATTAATGGTATAGCTAACCATTAGGGTTTATCATAAAATTGGTGTTGATAAAATTATGGGTTATAGTCAATGAACTACTGAATTTAGAACACTCCATTTCTATCATAGGATTTTTCTTAATGGATCCAAATTCCAAAAATATACATTTATGGTGTTTTAAAGTTTCAATGTGTAAAACACACAATTGTATTTAATTGGAATCATGTGTTTACCAAGATGTTTTGTGAAAGCCTTCAATATGATATCGATAAGGACTTATGTTTCATCACTACATATTAACCTCGAAATGAGGGTTAGTTTGATATTATAATTCATGAACTATTTGATAATCTATGATATTGTTATTTGGATTTCATAGGTGGTTGATAATAACACCTTTTTCAAAGTAGAGTTTTTATAAAACAATAGATTCCAATATATCCTTAAGATAGCTCATTATGAATCCCATTATGGAATGAATTTTAGAAATATAATGTACAGGAATAATTTTGCACGATGAAATATATTGGGACTTCAGAACACTAATGAGATGGAATATAAGTTCTAATCCTTTCTTAAGCATTTAAGCACTACATAATATTAACATAAATGTTATGTTTATAATAAATGATGGAATTTATAATTTATCTTTTTTTAGAACATATTTTTATCAGTTAATCCTTGGAATAAAGTATGGATAAGTATTACCAATGTGTATTAGTCAAATTAATGGTATTGATTTTATCATGAGTGTAGATCATTATATTGTTCTTCCACACGACCTCTTTTAGGAACATGATGTGTTCCGTGTGTCACTCTTGAGGAAGTTCACATCTGTTCCATCACATATACTAAACTTAGAGGTCGTGCCGCTGAAGAATTATATTTTTTGGAGGAACAACTGGTAGAGATTACGGATCATACATTGAAATTTATATGAAACAAGTGCACCCACCTAGTAATTTTTTTACAGAAGACCCTCTAGTTTGAGGAATTTTTGTGGGGATTTAATGAAATTATGTGGCAGAATAATCCTCATTTATATTTATAAGAATGATGAATTTCAAGTGACAGAAACATATTTTGGAAGGTAGAATTCAACACATTTATTTTTAAGGACTATTTTAAAATGAATTAATTTTATTTTATTTCTTACATCTTAGTCAAAAATGAGTTGATATTTAGTTATATAAAAAAATTATTTAGTATGTGTTATTTGATATATTGAGATTTGATGAACAATGTTGTATAATTAACATAAATATTTATATATGAAAATTATTAACTATCCATTAAACATATAAATAACTAATTTTTATATATAAAATGAAATTTATTTATATAAATAAAATATATTGAAAAAATGGTACTTAATTTTTTGAAATTATTTTTATACGCATCAGAAGTAATTTTTGTTGAGAGAATTTTTTTTTTCATTTTGTCCACAATAAAAACAATAAATTTTGGAATAATTTGACATTTAATTTGTTAAAACAGAGAAATTTTTTCTATTTATAATAAAATAAATATATTTTGGTTAATTTTATATTATCTTTTCGAAATATTATTGTTTTAATGGTTTGTGGAAAATAATGAATTCTAAATAAAAAATACATTTCTAATTAAATTATCTGTTAAGCTGAATTAAATTTTATATTTGTTATAAAATAAAATCAGTAAAATTAAATATCTATTAAAAAATAATTTATCTTATTGAGTTTAATATTGTATTGTAATATAAAAATTTTCAAACTATTGAATTGTTTTATTTGAAACTCCTATTTTATAGAATTTGTCAGTTCAATTTTTATTTAAAATATAGAAAATATGAGAATTTAATTTGATAAAATTGATTAAATATTTTCTGTCATAATATTTAATAATGGTTTATAATTTTATCTTAATTTTTTTCTTAATTATTAGTAATGACTATAAAAATTTATTTTCATGATTAAGGTTAAAAGATGTGTTTTTACACATTATTTGGGCAAGTATTAAAATTAATTTTCATCACTTGTATAAATCTTATTTGAAAAAATGGGTTACATATTAATAATAATTAGGTCTATATAATATAATGAATAATTTTATTTTAGGTTTAAATGAAAAAAATACATAGGTAATAAAATCTTGTTACTATGGTGAATGTTAAAATTGTAGAAGTGAGTAAAAATAACAGACTAAGGAATGACATGTTTAAAAAAAATTTATGGTGGATTTTTGGATAAAATGTATCATCCATTCCTTGTAGTTTTTATTAAATTTTAATACACATTAGGTGAGATTTACTTCCAATTATTGTTTTTTTTTGGATTTTAAAAAATGTCACATATCAATTAGAAAAGTATAATGTTATCGTAACTTCTCCAGCCCATTATTCCATTTTGGATTATATAATACCTACCCAAAAAACTAAAAAAATACTTATTCATCATCATATAAAAATATTTTTGTAATAAATCCTTCTTACAAAAGAATTTCATGAAATCCTAATGAGGATACCCAAGTAATAAGAAATGTTCTTTAAAGAGTATTTTCTTTATTTCATTCTAAACCACAACCAATTATTTATAATATATAATTGTATAAAAACCTTGGTAAATTAAATATAATTATATGTAGTTATGTTACATTCATATTATAAATATATCTTCTCTTTCATCGAATGGGTTACGAAATCATTATTTGTGTGAACTAAGGACTACCTCTTCCTGAACCAATGTCATTAATTTTTCCAATACCACCTCCCCCATGTGGGTATTATGATGAATATAAAGTATATATAATATATATTACATAACTATACCTTTTTAGAAATTATTTAATATATATGTTTTTTACATTCCATTCCATTTGAGATACAATATCGTATCTCTTGTGTGCGGCATTCTATTGCATTATAAAGCGATGTGATTCATTTTTCACTAACGCTTTACATGGAATCCAATAAGTATCAATATATGTGATTTAAGTTACATAATTTTGATATAAATGAAATTATTATCATTATTAATTGACAATATAGTATTTTCTTATTTCCTTTTTACTCATTGATGGATGATACTGTCATTCAAGTATGTGTGGGCTATTGCCCTTGTAATGCGATGTGACTATATTTTCATCACCACACCACAAATAAGATATGAATAATTTTATTTCAGAAAATTATATGGTATTTTAGATATTATTACACTTATTTAATGATACTATATTACATACACATTTCCATAATTTTCCCTCATAAATATAAATGTTACACATACATTAGAATGGAAAATCGTCTCCTTGATCGTAGAATATTTCATTTATCCAAAAAATCATTCTTTATTGGTATTAAAAGTATAAAATATCAATAAATATGATATGATATTCGTGATATTTTTTTGAGATACTGTGGAACTATAATTATTGAAATTGTATCAGAAATAGAAAAATAAAAATTTACAAAACTAGAGTTGTTATTACTTAAAAACATACATTATAATACTTTTTTTTGATAAATGGGTAATTAAAGGACATAACTAAATCATATACGGTATTATATATATAATTATATTTCTATAATAAATTTATAATAAAATTATATTTATTATATGGTATTTTCTAATGAGTATGAAAGATGTCGATAATTAAGGAATGATATTTCTAGTCTCTCATTTATTTCTAGGAGACGTATCAAAATTCACCACTCATTTAAATCTCATGGTTTATATAGAACCATATTGACATATTATATCATTAATTCCTTAATTTTAGAGATATTTTATTGTTTATTTGATTTAATTGTTTATTTTTTATTTCAATTAAAAATATTACTATAATAGTAAGGGATTTCTATATCATTTTGATTTTATGTGGGGCATATTTCATATTTATCACATGTTTATTTTATGTGGGGTACGTACATACCATTAATTTATTTTAAAAATAATATTATTAAAATTAATTTTATTTACATATCTATTTGAAATATCTGTTTTATTTTCCTTGGACTAAACTATTACCAAATTGGTGAAGGATTTGTTTCTTAATTTACCTTCTTCTAGACCTATGATTATATAATACACATATCTTATTATATGAGGATTGTATATAGGCCGATGAGATAATTTTTTTCTAATGATATTTATATTTATCAATAAATTTAACTTATAATTTATCATTTAAAATCATTTTCCATATAATATATCATTATTTTATGTAACTCGTGATTTATATCGAATTTTATTGAAGGATATGATTCATGTTCTATGTCTGAATGGTTTATTTGTATGATGAAAATATTTTTATGAAAAATATTTATCTTTTATGATTTATAAAATGTTAAAATTATATTTAACCTCACTTATACTTCTATAATTTATGGTTCTATTATATAATTAAATGATTTTGAATCATGTTTATATTCCAAATGTTATGTTATGATAAAATGTTTACAAAACCCATTTAATTTTATGAATTATGATATGTTAAAGGTTTTATGGTCTAATGGAATAATATATAATATTTTCATTAGGCTATAGTGCTCATCTTATAACTATACTTGGTAGATACATTATAACGATGGATGGTGGCTACATTATAAAAAAGAATTGTGGTTATCTTATAACCAAATATTGGCGGGGCCTATATCTCCATCCAATGCATTAGAAAAATATGTATAACTCATTAGTGAATATATTATGCATGAACTAGATTAACTATTCATAATAGTATGCATGATTCTGATTTCATGTTCAAAATTTTATGCGTGAACATAATTAAATATTCATAATGTTATGAATGAACCATTTTATAAGTTCATATTTTTATGCGGGAACCTGATTACATGTTCATAATGTTTCCCATAGACCAGATTACAATAAAATAACTTTATGCATGTGACTATCATTCATCTGAATAATTTTATACATGGACCTGGTTTCAGGTATATATGTTTATGTGAGCACCTAATTTCATTTCATTAGTGTAATGAGTTATTTTATCTATATTTATATATGTTCACAATGTCATATGATAATGTGTATATCATGAATATATTTTATAGGCCAATGTTATTCCCCTATGTATAATATTATATCACTTTCTTATAAGTCATGTATTTTGATCTTCCAATCACTTTTTCAATAATAAATATTATAACCTACTTATATAGAGAGTATGTTTTCCAAGTGATATTCTTGTGTCTTATACCCTTATTTTCATGTTACATGTTCATGTCTCCCTTGTTTATATAACTGAGATTTTAATCCCTCATGTTCTTATGTTTCATTTCCCCATGTTATGAATATAGTTTTTATGTAGGTTATGTTTAATGTGAATGTAAAATGGGATGATATTTATGGGAGATATAGATGATCATTCATGAATTAATAAAAATTACATACACACCAATGACTCTAAACTATTACAGTCATCAAGAAAATGTTTGTGTAATGAATTAAATATTAATATAAAAATATTTATTATCCATGTTTGAAAATCATGTCTTGTTATAGGATAAAAACTCAAAAACTAGTGGCATTAAAATATCCATCCTCCAATGAATAGAAAAAAGTTATTTTCTTAACTATCCAACACCACGAGGAATGGTAATATCTGTCCTATATAGACTAATAAACAATAGTATGATCATGAACGTGACGTTTTGAGGAATTGTGATATCCATCCACAAATTATCACAACCCATAGGCCTCAAAAATAATCTATAGTAGTATAACCCAACTAATGGTCACAAAAACCATCAATTATAGCTCCATATGGAGATAACCTCCTCTAGAACATTTTTTCAATATCACCCCTTATGATACTAATATTATGGACGCATCCACCCATAATAATATTTCAACACCACCTCAATTGAGTTTTATCTATGCTCACACTATTAAAATGGTTGTGTCATATTACAATGATGAGAATAAACCAGCGACAAGAACCTAATACACACCATTTAGAAACTTTATTATAAGATGAAAACTTTACCACCCATACACGTCATGGTTATCAGTATCTCCCTCAACATTATGATCAAATCTCATCAATTCTTATATTCATCACAATCCCATACATCTTAGTCCATTACCATATCCTAATAACACTCATCTTCTTAGTCCTAATGTTAATCATCTCCTTAATACCTTTTACCATACATGTTATGTTCCCTCACAACTCATGCATGTCATACCAAATTTAATTATTTTTTAAAAATTAACTAATCGGAAGAACCATCCCAACCAACCATTATATCCATAAAAATATTGGCATAACTTAATAGGCTATAACATACCCATTGAAATTTTATAACATCTATTATATGATTTTATGAAATGTAATGATATATTTAGTACCCCTTTCTAATATCTCATGTATTCTTATTTAATAATTTACCCCATAACATGTGTATGTTTAAGAAGAAATATATAATAAACCCGTTTTAGAATTATTGGTGCTTGATCCTCAAACAACAACCTCTCATTTGAGTCATGAAGAGAGAAATAAGGGATCTAAAAAAATACCTAAATATAATGAATGACTCCCACAAATATTTCACTCTGTATGATGTGATGAACTATGAATACAAGAAAAAAGATTTATGGTATTAAACCTATATTTAACAGGCAACTAATTTCACTCAAATCCAATTTTAAATGGAGGGAGGAGACCAATGCCTATAATAAGAGAAACGGGAGATCATCTTTCTACTGTGTGTCTCATTTAAAGAGGAAGTGAAAATAATGACAAAAAAAATTAATGGTAGAATAGGAATTTAACCTCCTCAAATGAACCACACATTTTTTTCATTTGGTATGACTAACAATGTTACAAAAATACAAAAAAAATTCCAAAGGGTTGACCCCTTGCATGGAAAGGTTCATGGTTTCCAAAATTGTGTGTATACTATGTGGATGGCACTAAGTAAGTAATCCCACCTCATAAAGGTAGGTGTATAGTTTACCAAAAAATGCCCCGTGCATGTAGATAAACTATACTACAAACTATAAACAAGGTTCATGGTCGTTCATTCCAACATGAATTGTTTAACTGACCATTCTGTTGAACAAAAGTATATAGTATGACATTATCTTATAAGGCCACATGGTTTGAACAAACCATACACCCCTTCTTGCACATTACAAAACTATGTTTTTGGGTGCCTGACTCGCTTGAAACTCCCCCGAACATATAAGGCACTCACTGAGACTAAAATCCATATAAAAAAATTCATATATAATTAATACTTTTAAAAATAGGATTTAATATTGAAATATTAAGTTTGACTAACTGCTAATAGAAAAAATTAATGATTATCGATGAAATATAGCCCACTCAAAAACCTTGGATGTTATAGTCACCCACATTATAATATATTATCCCCAAGATATTAGGTTTCATAGAGATATGGTAATTAAATTACCCATATCATAACATCACCACAGTCCACATCGATTATTATGTCATAGGCTAATATCCCTTTTAGAGCTCCCCACTATAGGAATTTCCTAACCATCCATTTCCCAACCAAATTATAGAAATTTTGATTTTCCAATACAAATTTCACAATAATTTCATTTTCTCCCATGAAATATAGTCATTCAATCACATCATCAAGTCCCCAATTATACCTACATCATATAAAATTCTTACAAAATCCTACATCTTATTAGTTGTCCATTAATACCCATCTAATATATGAAACCCTTAAAAACCCAGATATCTGTGATTAAAAAATACATTTCATAAAATATTATTATAAAATATATTACAAGATCAAATATATTTATATAAAATCATATAAAATTCTTGATTCCATTGAATCTCATAAATACCTTACATCATTTTTGATTCCTTCATACTAACCAGCAATGGGTTAGTTCAGTTAAACACAAGCCCCTAGAGTACCCATGTCATTCATACCCAAATAAAAAAGGACACACCGTGGTCACGAAATACTAGTAACTTCCATCAGATCCACATATTACTCCTACCATACCATCTCAAATACGTGTATCTAGATTAAATCATGACTTACCAGACTTACCATCCATTAAGAGTTCCACCAGCTAACTTCCACTAGAACCACTGTTAGATCTATCTTTCTCCTGAAACCCTCAAAATTAGTAAAATCTAGGATATATTCTCCTGGTACAACTCAAAATCATTACTTAGGTCTCTAATTATGAACCATTACCTAACTCCAAGCTATCTGGAAATTCTTCATGAATAACTTCTCCATGTTTCCCTATCTAACTACATGACTAAAACTCCTTCAATGGAGACTCACATAGAGTCCAATCATGTCTCGAAAATCCAAAATAGAATCATTACATAAATGACCCACTCTTCTATATTCATATTGATTCTAAAGCCTGACTACCTTGCTAAGGATTCTCACAAACTCGCCTTAATCTCTGAAAAGAATAATTTCTAGTCTCCCCTAGCACTAGCATCTAACAGAGATAAGTTCGGACCTTTAATACTCTTGTGTCTATAAATGAATAATTGAATTACTCTAAGAATTATCACATCCATTTTATATTTACATACACACTGATGGAAGTAATCGAGCCATCCTCAGAACGATTCACTGTAGGGATATCATAGTCTACCATTAAATTAATGAATTGGGACTTGTTTGTTAAATTTTAGAAATAATACCTAACAGATATTTATCCATATTATTGGTTCATAAACTAATGGTCACGATCCACCATCAAAATATACGGGGAAAATTTATCGAAGAACCTATCCTCATAATTTATCCATGTCAGTCCCTCATGCCTACCAGCCTGCACCTGCACATCCCACCATGATTTTCTTATACTCTGATCATGTAAGTATCATATATTCATCCTCTGACCTAGGGTGTCCCATGATAGTAAAAAATCATATTCATGGAATTTATCATGTTCTTAATAGAGATCCATCCACCCTCAACCTAAAATAATTATAGGAGATGAAACTGGAACTCACAAGTCAAATAATCTATCGAAAACACTACTACCTGATCTCCCATATTAATAACATGTAAAAATCAAACCCAAGAAACCTTGTGTTGCTTGTCTAGACATATCTCAAAACCTCTCACAAGATGTGTATTCCCTACTTACATTAGATCCATTGACTATATCGAATGATCATCGTGATTCTCAGAGGTCTCATCGCTTGCACACTCAACATTATCCACAACTTCACCCTCTTTATGCTCCACCGGAATCCATCTCGGTAGAAACAAACTGGATTAATAATATAATTGTAAATTAAACCATTATAATTTATATAAATTATGAATATGGATAGTTATAATAGTAATCATATCTTACCACCTTTACACTCTCCTACCACACCCATGTAATATGTCATCCATCTTCGTATCTGTTTAAGTAAAAATATCATTTTCAGGTATCACATATCATACCCCACAATGGCCCCTTTCCAACCCATAAAGTGATCAGGCATAACCTATCATGATTATTAGATATCATCAATCTTGTTATGCTAAGTAGAATGTCACCAAATGTTTTTACAAGAGTACAATATTTATATTTTTGTTTGAAATATTCAACATCTCACCACAATTAACTATTACTTCATACCCAATAACATCCCACCACATATAACACATAAACATAATATCACATATCTATCTCATATTGAACCACATAACTAGTATGTTATGGAATAATTTCACCAAATGGATATGTTAGTAAACACTATTTATTATTTTCTTGACACTTAAAATTGCCCAACCAGTCTTAGCACATTCAAATATCCAATTGAAAAACAAAATCATATACAAACATCAAATGATCCTAGGTGACTATCATGTTGCATAATAATTTATACCTTACATTACCAGACCAAGGGAAAAAATCACATAATCCAAAAAAATCACAACAAAATGATTCACTGAAGGTGGAAATTGAATTATCTAGAAAAGATAAAGCGTAATAATAAAATACCACACCGTGAAACATGGAATTTCCCCCGTGTATTTGTGATCAGAAACCCAAAGAGGATCTATTTACCATGTTAGGACTATAACATATTCTTTTGTATACCATATAAAAAATAGTAAGAAAAAATGGAAAATAAACACCTCTGGTACAATTTATAGAACCCTGAATCAAGAGACACTTTAAACTCAAGCCTAATGTTGATGGAACACTGGGCATTTGAACCACCTCTCAACATTCCAAAGGACTCAGAATAGTAGTAATGTCTTCATTAGGTGATAGTGGGGATATTATACCCTTTGGGGATGAAAATAATAATGGTCATATGATAATAAAATAACATATAATCTTAAATACAAAACATAGTGTATACAATAATAAACAATAGAAATCAAAACATGACAATTGGGTTTTACCATTTGTATAAATGATGAAAAATTTTAGTAGTTATACATAAAAATAATTTCATTATTTCATGCTCATCCTTATATAATTTTCTTATTCAAAATCATAAAAATTAAATTCTAATTAATGAAAAGAACAACCATGTTCCATATACCATCCATTCCATGAACATGAATCCCTTATCACTAAAGTAAAGAGCACGAACTTGATCCTTGGCCACATATCTAGAAAGTATATTCTACCTCAATCTAATGGGGCCCATTTATGGTGTGAGAAGACAATCAGTAGGCCCACCCCAACATCTTCCTTATTGAATACATAATTAAATTGTGTATACATACATAAATAAATTACAACTAAACTCATTAGTAAATTACATAATCCAAATTACTCATGTTTAGCAACCATGTGGACGAATTTACCTACCTCATGCAACACCTTATTGGAATATTTTATCCACAGTCAGTCATAAAAATTAACCTTGTGATTTCATCCATGTTTAATTCACCAAGCACATCTTCCCATCCAAATAAACATGAACACAAATTTTATTTTCAACAAAATTGTTAAAGAGTGAGAGAAGAAGAAGCAAATATAGAAGATATATAAAATGAAAAAAATAATGACATGGTACTACCTTTCCTCTATAAATGATGTCATATTTAAAGGAATAAAAAAATTACAAAGAAATATTCATAAAAAATTATTCCTTGTGGTAGACTTGACCCAACACCTTCTACGAATGTATTGACTCCTAGAAATAATTCGACCTCTTTGTTGATTTAGTGAATCATACCCCAAACTAAAAAACCTTTGATAGCAACTCATACTCATTCCAAACAATATTTCAATCCAATATCAATATCCTATTACAACAGAACATCTGAATTTCCTTTATAAATTAAGATAGCTCTTATTTTTTATTAAACCCAAATAGATCTAGTGCCACCTTCATTGCTTTGGGAAAACTCTGTGTGAGTTCCATCATCATCAACTAAACCTACATTCAAAATCTCAACACTAAAACATTGAAAAAATCTCCCTCATTTCATTCATCTTCTAGACAAAAATGGGCTTTATTCAGACAATATGGCAAGCACTAAGTCCATATCATCCTATCACAAGTCATGTTGACAGCAATCCTCCAAATAATCTTTTCCCATCAGCCTCAAATATAATGGTCTCCGTCATCAAAAAACTAATGGACTCAAACACTATCAAATATAGTTTTAAACACTATTCTTCTCCACTATAATTGATGGTCAACAACATCCCCATAATTCAAAAATAATATTGATGCCTCCATCTACAATTTGTGGTCAACACTACCATAATTCTGTCTTATATGTGTGAAAAGGATTCCAGTTACATCATCTGTTAGTAACAATTGGAGACATTCACTAACAAGTACCTAAGTTATACTATAATGAAACCTCAATGCCACATATAAGCCATGTCACCAATACACATGATGGTTATCCACATCTGCCTCAACATGAAGATAACATGTTTTCAATTATAATTGTAAACACCATATCATATTTCTCAATCCACGAACAGAGCATGATGAACAATGAAATCTCAGTCCTAGTGATCAAAATCACCTCAATACCTTGGTACATCCATGAAATGTTACCTTAGAATAGATGTTTTCATATCACATATAATTAACATTATCAATTAAATAAACTAGCATAACCCTCCCAGCAAACCACAAGCCCCAAACTTGGATTGAAAAGTCTATATAGGACATTGTAGTCCCTTAGTAATCATGTAATAAAAATTAAATAATTTTAAGAAAATTATTAATTTAAAAATGGTATCACTTGTTCAACTAAAATATCTGTATTTTATAATTCACTCCATAACAACTTTACATTTATAGATAAATTCACGAACCTACTACATTAGACTTGTACATTGTTTCTCATAAATTATTGTCCTCTAATTTCAATAGTGAAGAGATAAATCAATGAGTCAAACACACCACATGGAAATTGGGAAATGTAGATAACATGAAATTAAAATTTTTTAGGAAGAGATAAATGGATGATAGATGCAAGATAAATTTAATTTATATAGCTATAATTCCAAATCGCCTGACGATGTTAAAATCAGAGGTCAAATTGATGAAAGAGGACACATACTACTAGAGGATAACTTGGAGAGATTCTACTTGTTGTGCATGTGAATGGGAGAAGAAAAGAGGTGATTAAATAAATAAGGGGATGGGTAGAATTGGAATTTAACCCTTTAAAATGGCTCACAAACTTTGGAAACACATGTTTGCTAAATGGGTACCAAATCATCATAGTAACTATCTAAATGGGTCACCACTCTAATCAATAGAAGCACTATTTTCCAAAAAATGTGTATCCTATGCGGATGATATAGTAACCATATCCCCACTTTGACCAGGGAAGAACATGTTTAATCAAAAAATTCACAACCTATGAAATTTTTATGTACAAAAGACTGTAGATAAAGTGCATGGACAAGTACCTCCACCGATAGAGTTTTAATAATTATTCCCTAGAACAAAAGTGGGGTTCACAGTTTTTCATGTATGTCCACACTGTTTGACCAAAATGTATAGCCCAACCCACTCTTTCTGGAACTATGTTTTCAAGTCCTTATGTAACCAAAACTACATTAAATCCTTTAGGATCTAATATGTCATTTATACAATCTAAAATCAATGCATTCGAGAATTAAAACCCTGAAAATTATTTTTTGAAGATTATATTTGATGATAACCCATCTATCGTACACTATAATTCATGTTTACAAAGGAATTCAGACCCTTTAAAATACCCTAGATGTTACAATAGTATAACATTATATACTAGATATTAGGTTTGTGTATAAAAATAATAATACCTAAATTATAAATTTTTTTGTTATCAGTTGATTAGAAATAAAATAAGAATATTCTAATTGGAAAAGAATCATTATTTGAAAAAATTTATTTACTAAAAGGCGGTTTAATTGTGATTATTGTAAATAATTAAAAATTAAATTTTAAAATAGTAATAATATTTATTTTATACAACTAATATTATTTTTTAATTCATAATATAAAAATTTATTGCAGTGAATTTGCATTATTTTTCTGGGATGTTTCACTTTTCTATCAATATCATAAAATAATATATTTTGTTGAAAATTGAGTGTTAATTTAAATAAGATAAATGGTTAAATTAAATTTTCAGTTGGAATGAAAGTTAAATTAATTCAATTACCTACAATTTTATCTTATTTATGTTAGTGTAATAAACATATTATTTAATTTTGATATTAAAATATTCTTTACTTATATAAATGTTTTCCTCATAAATCATCTTTTTTTATTGCATCTGTGGGTATAGTTTTAAATTCGATTCTTCCTATTTTGTTATCTAAATTTTCAAAAAATTGACTTCATATTTTTTATCAAAATATATTATAATATCTAATATGTTAAATATAAATTTTTACAACTATTAATAGTAAAATCATTGATATTAATTATCGCATTTAATGTTAGGATTGATTTAGCAAAGGGTTAAACTAAAATTATATTAAATTAAATGTCCAAACAAGTAGTCCAAAAAATATAGGAATTAAAAATGGAAACCCTATAACCACTAATGATTTATAATTACACTATTTTTTGGGATTGATAAAAAATTGTCATAATTATTTCTTTTTAAATTTCCATGTTTTTCCTCAATCCATCTTATAAATTTTACAAACTCTACATCATTATTAAAAATTCAATATCCATCTGGAACATCTCATTAACTTACTAAATAACAACATTAATCTGGATAAAACGTCTTAGAGACCTTATATTGTTCATAACATCTCATTACCTTACTAAATAACAACTTTAATCTGGATAAAACGTCTTAGAGTCCTTTTATTTTTCATAATTCCATCCTAGGAATCATATTTGTGAATACTTTAAGAGGATATCCATAAATGAGGTAACACTATTAGATGTTGATATTTATTTTATTTCATCCTCATCACAATTAATATAATCATCAATAAAGACATAAAAATAACAAAAATTTATCAAATATTCATATATTTCATTATTTTAATTAATTAACCATTATCAATATCCTCCCTAATCAAATGTTTAAAGAAAAACTTTGACCATGGGTACTCTAGACTACCCTATGAAATGATGAAACTAATTTTCCATCAATGCATCTCACAATTAAATATATTTATGGATTTGATTTATACATATATTATGATATTATTATAATTATATAATTATAATATCTTATATACCTTATTACATTCATTTTTTTAGAATAAAATAATGTCCCTCTATGTTTGGTGGACTACAACATTGCGAAGTGATGTGATTCGTTTATCTGAAACTATTTTAATAGAATTAAATGTAGACACAATTAATGAATATATATGAAATATATGACGTTATATTTATTCTATAATATTAATATATCACCTAACGAATTACCCATTCACTGTTTAATGGAATGATATTGTCGCTGATGCATACATACATCATAACATCTCCATGAAGCAATGTAATTAATATTATGTGGCCGAAATTCAGGAATTATTATAATATAATGAAATGTGATTAAATAATATATGTATAATACTAATATAATTTTGAATATTATGTATCTATATCCTTTACCATTGAACTATAACATTATTGAAAATAATTGAGGAGAAAATAAGATAATTACTACGCGAATCAATGAATATAATGAAATATTATTAATATGCATGTGGTAAATTAAATAACAGGATCATATATGATACTGTAATTATTAATATGGTTTTGGTATAAATTAATAACATTATTTAAGCCAATATACTATAAATTAAATGAAATTCTACCAAAATGAAGCATGGAGTAAGGGTCTTCGTCTATATTTCCCTTCTTTGAGACATATTGATCTATTATGAATATATTTCATTCTATATGGTGTATATAGAGAATATTGTTTCATTTAATATCATGATTAAATCATAAAAGATGATATCTTAGGATTTAATTTTGAATAATTAATCATTAGGTATTTTTCATGAAAAATACATTTTGGTAGTGCATTTTCTAACTCTATTCATTTTTATTAATTTATATTAATATATTATTTGTCTTATAAATACAAAAATCAAGTTGTTAAAGCCATTTCAATATCTTCTTCAATATATCCACTTGTTTTTATGTTCATTTGATTCATATAATCAATTAATTGGTTAATTATTACTTCAATGTTTGGAAAACTACAAGGATATATTTAATAATCTCATTTTATTTGGGATTGATTATGTGTGAATTTTCATTGAAGTAAATAAATTAATAATTGTTTAATAATCACTTTTTTTATTATTCTATAGTTATATCAGAATTATTCATTTAGTAGTAATATTTTCTACACATTGACACTTAAATTTTTTAATATTTGTTTAAATAAATTCATAAACTATTAATATCTTTGATCTAAAAACAAATTTCATACAAATCCTTAATTTAAAAAAATTGATTTTTTAAAATAATTTTATAATTACCAAAATTATTTCCTTAAAAAATAAAAATATGTTTTACTTTTTATTTTATTTTTTAAAATTAATCATCTCGCATTTTTTTCAAATGAGGAGCCTTTGGATTTTATCATACAAAGTCATAAGAATCATCCTTAGTTGATGTACAACATGAATAGAATTTGAAGCCATCATGACTAATCTGGGTTTTAAAGCATTCATTTAATATTCAAATTTTTTCCAATTAAATTTATTTTCAAAATATTTTCTGAAAATAAAATCTTAACATTATTTTTAAAATTAAGAGCTTATTTTCCTCAAGAATGATTTCAGTGAATGTATTATGGTAATTCTATTCCATAAATTTATTATATCATTCATATAAATATAAACTATAGAATATATATTGTATTAATTGAAACCTTATTATTTATCTACATATTTTATGTCGGTTTTACCATTGAATGTGTTGATATCTCATTTCTTGATTTATTTTTGTAAATAGTAATTTTTCCTTGAAATATTTAGTTTTCTTTTTGATATTGGATATTAAATTTAACAAATATATCAATATTAATTATCTTGAGTATACTAATAATATAAATATTAAATCATTTCTATATAAGTTATATTACTTTCAGGGTTATTTAATTAAATGGTAAAATTATTATTAATTTGTATTCCATACTCCTTATAGAAATTTATTGATAAGGAATATTTGTTCATGAGATAAATTGATCATTAAATTAATAAGGAATGATTTGGAAATAAAGATATGGGTGGGGTATACTTATAGATAACCCCTCAATGCACTGGTAGTCTCATGGGATGAATCAGTTGGTTGGCCTTAGTAAAATGGGTTATTGGTTTATACATACAAATATGTTTTAATGTATTTTTGAATGGTCTCGATAGTAGAGGTATCATGATTCCTAAGACCTTGGAATTCATCATATTTTCTTCTTTATGAATTCAGTTATTATTACAATCCTTGATATGTTTTCAACAATGTTATCTATGGATTAATTTTTAATATTACTTTATCAATTAAATGAAATTTCCATTCCATTATTTACCATTCCATATTGTTTATTCCTTATAAATTCATGGTAGACATTTTATTCATTTTTAATTCGTGTTCAGTCATTTACATTTCCAAATTCATTATTCCTTATTTATTCATGATATTAATGATTTTTAAATAGAATGTGTTTTTATTTTTATATGTTTCCATATTGACAGTTATCTATCTAATCATGATAGTAAAATTAGCTTAATGTTATATGTTTTGAGTTACATAAATTCCAATGTTGATAATGAATATTTATTCATGAAAGATTATGCTTCACCTAAAATTTACTATAAATGTATGATCACCCTTATTTTAATTCCTCTAATAGTAATCCTGGAAGAGTATTATGAATGCTTTGAAATGATATGATAGACAGAATAATGATATTAATAAAATGAGGATATAATATTTATTTTCTAAGGTAATCTCGGAATCACTTGTAATCTATGTTAACAATATTAATAAACAATTCGGTCTTTTATTAAGTAATTCCATCTATCTTATGCCAATGTATTAAAGTATATACTAGCTCATTGCAACTTCAGTTGGGGTCATTGATAATTTTCAAAGTACATTTTCTAAATGTGGGAATAATATACTTTAAATATATCTTAAAAAATATAGAAATTAACTTTTGAGAGAAAAAATTATGTTTGAAATATAAAATACATTACAAAATAATTTTCCAATAATTTTTCAATAATTTTTCTAACTAAAAATTTTATATTTAAATTCCAAATTTTGGATATTTTTATTCATAATGGAACATTTAACTTCATGGAAATAAAAACCATGTCTAAATAATAAAATTATTAGTACATTTTCGTTTGTAAAACCATAGTGTTGTATGTAACGGAAGATATTGAATAAATTAAATATATTTTAAAATAAATTTCTAAAGTACTATGGTCTTATAAGAAAAGATAATGGGAGTGGGAGACCCCGATTATAGCTCTATATCCTCACATTTTTAATAGTTTTTGATATTTAGCGACGATAAAATTGATTTTTTGGATAATGTAACATCTATGTTTTTCCCTAATGGAAAAAATGTTATATCAAGGAATATTTTTTAATCTATACACTAATAATGTGTGATATTTTAAGTTGTACAAAGATTAAGTTTAGATATAATAAAAATAATAAAAATACTATATCATGTGTACACAATTTTCATGAATTAATGAAAAAACAATCGAATAGGTAGTTGATGAAAAATAAAAATCTTATTCGAGACAGTAATATGGTTTTACACAAGGTGGGACATAACCTTTGGCAGTGTCCTCTGTTTAATTAAAATATGATCATGGGATAATTAGTGAATAAAATAGTTATTTAATAAAATTATTTCCCCATGAACCAGCCCACTCCAATATTATCTTACATATGGTGAAATATATGGGTAAAACACATAAACCTAGATATTGGTGAGGTACACATGTAGAAGTGTTATTTTGTGATGGGTTCATGGATCATTGACTAAAGTACAATATGGATCACCAATGTAACTAATGTTCATTGATCTCAAAAATGATGATGAAAGAAAACCATTATTCAACAATGATTGATCCAAAAAAATTGTTGAATTTTATTATATGGTTTATTATCATTATTATATTTTCCCATGATGAATGTGAATCCCTTCAATTAATTTATTCAATTAGTAATCAACTGTATTGATGGTGCAGATTTATTAACATTTTATTTTTGGTTGAAATTACATTTTTATGTTTCCTCATAATCATCATAATAATGACAATGAATTGAGGAAGGTCTAAACCATATATGAGTTTAATTCATCTCTTTTTATTTATTCATTTCCCCTCATCCAGTTGAAATGCAATACTTGAATTTACATTGGTTTAACGTTCAAAAAATTCCTTGCATTCGATCTTTGTAAACTGATTTCTTAGAATTATAGATTGATAACTTGTTAGTGGGTTTCTGAATGATGGTGTAATTATAGTTGAATAAGGAATAAATATGATCAGAGGATGATTGGGATTAGATTAAGGTACTCAATTTTTAGATTGGTTTGGGTTGTGCATCATAGGACAATAGGAGTCATCTCATGTGTGAATCGATGGATTGAATTTGGCCACTAGTGATTGTGAGGATTTTTCAAAAGACCTAATCTTTATTAAGTGTCTTTTTGTGGATGCAGTGGTAGTTTTTTCATGGGTGTAAGAGGCATGAATTTAATAGAATTTGTGATAAATTGTAATGTGCATGTCATGTAGTATATATTGTCACAAAACAATTTATCCCCCGTAGTGTAGTGGTTAGGGTTTCATATTTGGAGATAAATATCACAAATTGCATGGTAAAACTGGACACAATTTGACCCTAATTCATCCAACTCAGTGATTATATGGTGTGCATTTATAGGAAACCATCAAATTATAGATGTCATGTTCATGATGTAAGATGTAGTGTATCCCATGGTGGCGACTAACAACTTGAGGGAGTGCATGTCTAGGATCCCATGTGGAACCAAATTCCATATATGGAGGGGAGCATAGAGTCCACCTCATAAGGTATATGTGATATTTAGGATAGAACATCATGTTTTGAATGAACATATACAAATCATATACCCCTTTGGGAAGTATTGTTTACTTTAAGGAATTAATTACATTTGAATCTTAGAAATATGTTGTGAAACAATTAGTGATATGATCTTTTTACCCATATAGGACATGTCATGTACACATTGAGAGACTGGTTGATTCCATATTCTTCATAATTGAGTTTTGGCATTGGATGTGGTGTTCTTCCTTCAATAGATCTACTATATAACATTATCAATTTCTAGTGTTCATTTGGTCTATCCCTATGACAGTAAAATGTGGCATTATTTCACTAGCATAGGTTTGGGATCCCCTCTATTGGATAAAGCTTAGATAGATTTCATGGTGACACTCTGTGTTATATTAGGTGAGATCTTCTATCATTCCTTTATTCCCCATGTGTGGTGTTTTTGGTATCAGCATGAACAACATGAACAAGGTTTTCATCCACTAGATAATAGTATAATTTTTATATATTATTCATATATTCCTATATAATATCACATATTTAGTGGTTTATTTCAGTAGGGTTTGTTTTCTTATCAAAACTATCATATTTTTAATTCTATATTTGTGTGTATTGAATTTCAGAGTCCTATCATGTATCTTCTGTAGTGAGACCAGATGATAATGTCCTCTTCGTATGTCTAATCTGTGACATTATAGTTCAAGTACTGGATTCTCTTGAGAAATCATTAACATGAAACCTCTAGAAACAATAATGTGGTTTGAAGAATGGTTATGTACCCATTGAGGTTGGTCTATATTAGGATTATTCATAGGTTTCTCATTATAATGACTCATATCATTATTGAAATTCATATATAAAATTGAGACTAGTTTTATTTTTTCTATTATGTGTGTTTTGGTAATTTCCTAATGGATATTTTTATTCTCACCCTCGTATTCACTCATCCCCCACACAAAATGTCTTTTGCAAATGGCATGCCTTTAAATGGAGTCCTAAGAGGACTAGGCCCAATTGGTGAATATTTTGGGCTATATAGTTCAAGGCTCGTACCTTTATTTCATATGATTGTAGTCCCCTCCTTCTAAGAAGGATGGTCACTTTTCCTATTTTGCAGGGATTGTATTTTGCCCTTATGCTCCCTAGAAAATTTTTCGTATTCTGATTGTGAGATTTAAATTTAAGTATGTGTTCTCAATTGTGTTATCTTCACATTCTACATTATATGGTACTTTAGATGTTTGTTGGTATCAGTACCTTAGTATATGGCCTCCCATGTTTGTGATTTACCATTTTATTTTTGGTTTTTATCCCACAGAATATTGGAGGATGGCTTGGAATTTTTCAACACACCTTTCCACCAACTAGGCATGACCTAGTTGCATAGGTCGTGATATATTTTTAGTTGACATGGCTTGATACACACAAATTATTTTATCAATATCTTGTACCATTTAACTATAGGATATGTATTCCCACACAACATGTCAAAATATGCATTGATGATTTTTTATGGATAAAATCATGTAGTAGTAATATAATATATGAGAACAACACATTCCGTAAGTATACAAGGTATGTACCACTGTAATTGAATGTGAATTTCATGGAATCTATAATGAATATTACTCATCGTGTAGTTGAAAATATTAAATATAATCTAAAACATTATTTTTTGACTTAGATGATAGACTTTATATCGCATTGTTTTTATTTTATTTGGTTAAAAAATCACATTATTTGTACATTACAACAACATTTTGTGTAGTTTTCACCTCACCATGTTTTTTGGATTAATGTCACTATGTGTCATGTAATTACTTATTGTATCAACCAATTAGGAGTGCCAAGATTTATGTGCCATCAAATTTATATGGGGTTATAAAAAATGTACCTGATAACTAAACACTACGTACTCTATATAACATTTAACAGGGTGATAGTGGTTAATAGTGGCATATAATAATGTTAGGTACTAGATGAAAACGTGATATAATATTTTTTTAGATTGATCGATGTGGGTATGACCATGAATAAAGGGCATGCATTTTACTATTATATTACATTTAATTGTGAAATATGTCCATTTATCATGGAACCTCCAAATGGATAAATATATGAACTCGAATCAACCAGAATTCCTAACTATTTGATTAGGAATGAATATTTGAATGTAAGAAAAAAAATAAGAACCCGAAATCATCAAATTTGTTTGAAATAAATATAAATTATGATATGAACACTCTAATTCCATTTCTAGTTTCCAATTATCAATAAAAGCACTAAATGAGTGCCTGTTTTTTTATTAGAATGATTTCAATGGATAATAACAGAAGTACATGAAAAAGGAACCTCATAATGTCTATAATGTATCATGCACATTAAATTTATAATTAATTAAAAATAAAATTTACCTCAAATGTGACAATAATATGAATAGATATTTATTCCTACCTATGTTACATTGTTGTTGTGTTGGAGAATCAAAAAGTAAATTCTCCAACAATTATTGAGAAACTATGTTGGTGTTTTGAGTGTTAGATATGGGAAAACCATGTGATTTAGTTCTTTCATCATTGATCATAACAAAAAAAAATTGATTCAATTTTTCGTAGTAGTGAGGATGACATGATATATCTCCCTATAGAATCTATGACTACCATATCGAATTTTATAGTTGTGTAGAATATCCAAACAAAAAATACTAATATTTAGATTTTATACATAGGTTCAAATTTTTGAAATTTTCATAATAAAAATTATCTAAATATTTACACTATGTAAAACCTCATGTCAAATTATAATAGTTCCATTATTTCGATGACATGTTTAAAAAAATATTTTTTTATTAATAAAATAAATTCAAATTTATTTAAATGATATTAATAATATATATCGTTTCCACAGAACCCATAGGTTGACTCATTTATCCTCCCATTTAATTTGTCAAACTTTTATAATAAAATATATATTTTGATAAATATTCATAATTTAAAAAATAAAACATGTTATATTCAATAAGTCACATGGATAAATAGTCGTTTTAATAATAAAATAAATAAATATTCATTATATTTATTTCTATAAACTCATTAATAATAAACTATAATTTATTACATTATTAATAATTATGAATTGATAATATTCAATTAAAATAATTGAAACTCCAAAATAAGAAGATTGTATTTAAGGAATCCAGTTGAATAATTACTACTCCACAAAATTTGAAACATATTTATTATTAACAATAAAATTAAAGTAATTTTATCAGATTCTAAATATTCATACAATGTCAACCAGTAAGACTATTTATTGTAGGCATAAATTTAATTTATTTGATGTGTACTATTTAAATTTAGTAAACCATGATGGGATCGATAATGGATGAATTTAATATAGAAACCAATTAAAATACTCATAACAGTTACTATTTTATATAATATATTTTTCTTTTGATGTCAGACTGAGAAACAATTGTACATATATAGTAACATAATAATCTTGATTTTCATTCTTTGACGTTATCAACTAGACTCAATTATAAACTAAATTGTCTAATGTTTTTAGAAAATATTATAATTTCAATAGAAAGAATAAAATAATTTTTTGGATTTTTTGGATATATGAGAAATACTTTATAAACTTATTCAATTACTTCCATAACACATTTGAGGAAAACAATGCATGATGCTTCTCTATGAGATATGTATTTTCCTTTTCATCCACTCATTAATGTACATCATTCATGAAATAAATTATTCATAATATCACGTGTAAAGAATAATGAACATGTTTTTAGATATGAATAATAATTACTAAGAAAATTATTTTTAATTCTTGTGAGCAGGAATGTCCTCATGATCTCCCTATATAAAAATATCTAAAATAAAATATTATTATAAGATGTATTGGTATCTTATAGTCATCCCACACCTCATAATAACAATTTCTATGTTTCGTCTCATACATAGTTTTTCTATACTATCAGAAATACTATTAAGATTATATTTATATCCTCTTCAGTCTCTCAATAGAGTGGGGGACCCTAATAATAATATGATAGTAAAAACATATTAATGAAATTATCAAATTAATGGTATACAAAGGAACAATAAACAATTATTACTTTGTTTATCAACATTTTCGAAATAAAAAAAATATTCGAGTTGGATATAGGACAGAAACATCAATATTTTGGTCTTAGTGGCCGATAACAACTTCAAATAACTCAATATAACACTTATAATGGATTTGAATAGTCTGTATGGGTTAAATATGTATGATTCTGGTGGACATGAATTTTATTCTTTAAGTAGGGTCATCAAATTATATGCATTCATCTCTTTTATGATAAATTATGATAAACAACCCAAAAAGGGTACATAGGATCCTTATATTTATCATAAACTCTATATGGAATAAAAAGCCCTTTGAATGTAGTGTATAATTGTTTATATTGTAACATCATTATATCCTCAACCATTATCTATAAGTTATATATAAAAGATGATTTGGATTCTTCTAGTTTTACTATTCAATTTCATGACAAAGAATGTAAAGAAACATCTTTGGTAAACTATGTTAACAACCAACATGGGGATAATATTTATAACTATTTATTCCTAATACATCATCTATATTAATAATTGAATAAAATGTTATAATTAATATGGATTTATTTATTACATGGAAGAAATATAGTTATATGATAAATGTTAAATGTATTCTTTGTATCAGTTAATCGATGTGCATTATTGTGATAATTCATATTTGTACTCACAAGATACTCAAAATATGAATTTTTCATACTATAATATATAGGGGGAAGACAAATTATTGTCAAAGAAAACCTATATTCGAAACCCAAATGTCTCATATGACACACTATATGTTGGATCAAAATGTACTTGTCGATGGATAAATACAAGGGGTTGAATTGTATGTATAAAAACATTCATTTTTACCTCAAAAGAAGCTTTTTTTAATTAGTATTATAAAAATAGTAATCAAAAAAATCTTATCTATCCAGAAAATATTCAGATTGGAGCCAAGGTTATGATGATAAAAATATTGTAATCAATTTGATTATGATATATAATAAAAAAATTGATTGTAGTAAATAGAGTCATATTCTATAATAATCATATTCAAAATAAATGAATATAAAAAGAACCATACTCAAAATTGTTAAGATATATTAGAGTAATATAATAAATGGTTTTTCTATCTTATAGTGTATAGTATAGTTTTCAGAGTTTTGAAAATGAATCGTAATTAATGAAATTATGAAAAATGAAGTATAAATAAAAATATGACTAAAGTATATCAATTTTATTAATTTTCAATAGAATATAAATGAAAAGTAACAAAAAATTAAATTATTTTAATAAAATTATTTTAACCCAAATAGTAGGGTATCCAATACCCTTCGATAAAGGACCCTTGATTTATATATCAGGATATTTTTTCTTACCATCAACAGGGTAATCCTTTAATACAATGATTGATTAATGTTTTCTAATCCCATGAAGAACATGATCAACATAGTTAACTACTCGTCTTTCGTCCTATCATTTAAGTACCTTGATCCGAGGGATAATATTATATCTTTCTATCCATGAAAACCCTCGATCACGATGATTAGATTGTAACTTCCTAGCCTCATACGTCCTCAATCGTATTCACAACAATCATAGCCGCACAAAGCAATAAAAAATATTCTTAAGGGGATACCCTGACAGGGTATCCTGAATAGATAGACTCTCATTAAATAAAATACACAATACTAATAAGATGTTTTGAAGGATTTTACACTTTACAAAAATGAGAGAAACAACATAGTGTGCACACTTGAAAAAATTACGTCAACCAAACAATTATTTCAAAAATAAATAGGTATTTATTTGTGCTCCTTCCAACGATCATCTTGATCTTCAACATCCATATTTCTTATGATATTTTACAGGTAACATAGAAACCTCATACTTTAATAGTCATATTAGAACTGAATGTATACTGTCATTTTGTTTCACACATTTTATTATTGAATGGATGTCATCATTTTGGTTTAAACATAGAATAAAATTTTGTCCATTAAGATAAAATAGTTTTCCATGTGTAATATTTAAATAGATGTCAATCAGATGGATTTACCTATACAAGTCAATATGATGAACTATTTGGATTTGAATCAGATTGTTCTTGGTTTTAGTCTATCTGATTATTCTAAATTCTAGGATAATTATCATAATCAGAATGGATAAGGTTATTTTTATTTCATGAATGAATTAAAATTATTTCAAATTGTGGTAAAAGTTTATGTTCTCTATAAAAACATTATAAATAGTACTTTCAATATGAAATAGTTAGTAATTAATTATTTAAGAGAGAGATTGTGATTTCTAAAAAAAATCAATTGAAAAGACAAAAAGAGACTTTTGAAATAATAATATGCTTGAGTTTTGAAATAACATATCACAATACTTAAATAAAAAATTACTTTGATAATTATTACCCCAATGGTGTTTTTAAGAACAACTTTATTCTGAAATAAACATTTATACTTATCTCCCCCTATGTTTTTAACTCATATGAATATAATAGGGAATATGAGTAACTCCACATTAAGATAAGAGCATCCCTAAGAATCATGTCATATTCTTTAGATTTGTTTCTACACATTTCATTAAGAATATTCCCCTTACTTTATAATTATCTCCTTTTATTTAAATTTCTCCACATTTCTGAATTTCAAAAGGGATTATGGAAACATCTTCCAATACCTAAAAAAGAGATATGGAGAGAATATACATGAGAACATTCATTTTGATATTATTTATAATGAATTAATTATTACCATACATATTCTGATAACAAAATCAATCCATATACCATGTATTATCATTTTTTGTACTTCCTTTGTTTTCAAAAAAACCAAAAATATTGTTTTTTGGAACCAAAAAACTCCTTGTTTTGGATATGTTAATAAATAAAATTTTTGGAATCCAATTTTTTAAAAAGAATTTTCTTTGTGAAATAAACATTATGGTATTTTATTTCTATAAAAAATTATTCCGTTGACCCCCACATTTACAGTTAGTACAAAAGGCAGAATTTTTTGGAAATAAATTAATGTTACTAAAAAACGTTTTTTGATGGGTATATTTTATTATAAAAAATTACTATAAGGACATATTTGTTGTTATATATTATGAAAATTTTCCTTCCCTAAATTAATATTTGGTAACGGTTACATAATTGAATTTTTTTGGGATTTAATATCATAACGAAATTTTTATACTCACAATTATTTGTTTCAGATGTGAGTTTTTTTATATAAAAAATTCCCTGAAATTAATTTTTAAATGTATTTATATTTATTATCCTATATAAAATTAACCATTTCATGGTTTTTATAAATATAATAAAATTTGAAAAATTTATTTTCAATTTCTTTTGAATTATATAATGCTTCATTTTCTAAAATATTTATTATAATATTTTATTTCTGATGTTTCGTATGATCATTACAATTTCCATTTTCTTATAATTTAGAATATCTAGAAACATTATTATTAGAATGTAAATTAGTATCTTATACTATGAAAATTTATTCATTATATGAAATATAATTTTTCTCATCAAGATATTTTTTGTTTAATGAAATATTTTTTAAAGAATTGGAAGTGTGTACCAAACCCATAAGATATTGATTTTCAATAGGTATTCTAGCAGAGAGACCTTTTTTCCATTTTCCACAATTTTCATTAACTAAAGATTCATCAAAAGAACCACCTCCATAAGAACCCAACGAGTCATTATCTTTTAATAAATTCTTCCATTTTGGTTTGTAATAATTTTTCTAATTTCTATCAGAATGTCTTTCCTTTCTATAATTCTTATTTATCGATAAAAAATCAGGTTTTATGTGTTCAGATCATTTACATTCATAATAGGTAGCATTATAATTATTCTTGTTATTCCTTATTAATTTTCTTATAAAAATAGTGAGAATCTATTTTACCAATAATCTGGTTCATTAATCTATTAAGATTAGACAATTAATTATCGTAATGTTCATAATTACATGAATCTGAATGAGTAACAAACTTTATTATTTGTTGATTTAAAACCTTCACAAGAGTCTAAGCATCCATTGGGTTGTAGTAAAAGTAAAATCAATTCCACCATTCAATTTCTTTTCATTCATAGCATCAATTTCCATTATACCTTAATTCAATAAAAGTGTTACAAATAAATAATCAATTGTAGTATTTATAAAATTCTTTGGATCATAAATTATTGTTCTATTAATAATTTTCAAAAACCATTCTTGTACATTATCAACAGGTTTTCAATAATTAAATTTACACTCTTGATAATCATCTCATAGCATAGCTTTTATAGTATAAAAATTATTAGAAGTTCCAAAATGAGTAATATGTAAAATATTCCAAATAATGCTAGATTCTTCACATGAAAAAAACTTGGATATGTATTTTTTGGGTCAAATAACATTATAATGTATTTTGTTCTATGGAATTTAGAGAAATATTCTAGCATTCCATTATTGGGAAAAGTTTTTATTTCTATTCTAGGAATTTTTTATTCACTGATCAGCATAATAAAATTATTACCTTTTATTTAGATCATAAAGGTCGTCATTATATCCCTCCAGTATTCATAATCATTACCATCAATGATTGGCGGTCTTGTTAGACTAAAATTTACTATATATCAGATATTTATTCCTGGGTTATTTTTAAAACAAATACAAAGAAAATATTTTTTAAAACACCCATTACTGTAACATATGTTTTCAAACAATATGTTTATAACATTAAATGAAGATAACATGAAAAGGTAAATAGATGATAAAATAGAACATGTATATAAGTAGTATAACCCTTTTCATATACAAATTGTTGGATCTATATGTACATGTATATGGTTAAATATAGGAGGGGTGATTTTCCAGTTTAAAAACATTAATTTTAACCTTTAAATTAATTAATTAATTATAATTAAACAAATTTTATTCACATAATATAGTATGTATTAGGACTATAATCAGAATATGCCCTTGGTTTGGATAATAATAATATCATAATCATATAAAATTTGATATATAACTCCTAGGTTTTATTATAGTGTATTTAATAATATTCAATAATAATTTTATTCATAAGAAATGAATATAAAAATAACCGTAATCACAATGGTTATGATTTCTCATAGTAATACAAGAAATGGTGATGCCGTCATAAAGACTATAGAATCATATTTAAATTTAAAAAATGAATCATAATTAAATCTATTATGCTAAATGAAATAATGATATAAATTTGAAAACATAATATCAATTTCAATTAATTTGTAGTTGAATTTAAAAGACTTTAAAAGTTACAAGTAATAAAATTGAATGCAATTATATTAACCGAAAGAGTAGCGTACCCAATGTCCTTAGATAATGGTCCTCAAATTTATACATTCAATAATGAATTTCCTACCTACACTCAGTAAATCCCTCAATATGATGATAGTTATTTGTCTACCTATCCCTAAAATCCCTCGATGAAGAAGGTGATCGGATCCTCCTTCTTACTATCCTTGTATGTCCTCGATCTAATGGATCAAATTCTCTCTTTTTATCACCATAATCTTTCGCTTAAGATGATTGGACTATATCTTCTCGAACTCGGTTGTCCTAGATTGTAATAAACAAAATCAGAGTCACACAAATAAATAAAATATATTCTTAAGGAGACATCCTAAAACGGTTTACATAAGAAATATACTCTCTATTTTGCAAAAACCAATGAATTTTAACAAGCTATTCAGACACTTACACTCGAGAAAAATGAGACAAAAATCACAATACACACACACATAAAAAATGATGTCAACCACAAACATAATATTCAAATGACTATGTATTTATAGGCATTCATCCCAATGGTCATATTGATCTCCAATAGTCATATTTTATATGAACATTTCCAGAGGACATGAACCCTAGATATTTAAAAAAAATATTATTAGTCTAAATGTGACATAATTTGGTTTCACACATTTTATAATAGAATGCATGAAATTGTTTTGGATTACACATATAATGAAATGTATTCCAACATAATAAAATAGTTTCCCATATTAAATAAATAAGTCACTGCGATGGATTGACATATATATGTCTTTATGATTAAATATCTGGATATGAATCTAATTGTTATCGATTTCAGTCAATACAATTATTATTGGATCTAGACATATTGCGATAATCGTAATGGGAAATTTTATATTTTACATGAATACATTATAAATTTTTTTCAGTGAATCATACAAGAATATTATTTCTATTAAAAAATTTTAAATATACATTGGGCATTTATCAATGTTTTGGTAATTAATTATTTCAAAAAGATTTTGTGATTTCTAAAACAAAAGGAATAGAAAATTGAAAAGATAGATTTAACTCAACATTATCTCATCTATGGAATAATTTTAGAGTGTTTTTATTTCACCATATCCTTTATATTTAAGGAATAAATTTATCCTTAGGATGTCACCATATCATTCAAGTCTTTAGAATGAACCCCTAGAAAAACATTCTAACAAATGGTGGAAATGAAAGATTTATATTGACAAATTCTCATTTTTAAAAGTGTAATGGAGTATCCCTATAAATTCCATATGCATTTATGTTAATTAAATTTGTATATACTGGGAAACATGTGTGAGGGATATTAAATCCACATAAGATATGATTTCCCTTAAAACAATTTTAAATCACCAATGTATGAAAATTTTTATGTGGATATTTATTCTCAATCACATGATCTCAACATGATTTAAGCACTATTAATATATTTTTAGTGACTATATTCCTAGAAGATAGCATTAAATTAATATATAGTCATTTAAGTCCTCATATTCCAATTAAAAATACACTATTTTCAATTTTGATAAGGAGGATCTATGAGATTCACTACCGACCATTAATAATTGTATGTCTATTATGGTTGATTAAATCATTCATAGTAATTGTGAATAGAATAAAATAAATTACATATGATAATTTATAAACCCATGATTTTTAGCGAGAAAGATTAGTTCCTCACATTTAATATGTTAAAAAGCATTTCCCCATATTAAGTTTTATAAAATTGTCTGTATTTTATCCTAATGAATTTATTAATCACTTTGTTGAAAAAATAATAATTTTGATAATAAATATTGTATGTTTTGTATTCAAACAAATTAATTTTCCATGGTGAAATAATATTTACATATGTTAATAATGGATAACTACATTTGAGAGTATTAATCCCCCATATTCTATATATAAATTTTCCCCATTAACTGGTCTATATTTATTAGAGTTTTTATTGACATTCAATATATCAATTATCACCATCTGATTAATATTTTTATTGTAATAATTATAAAATATTGATATATATAGTTTTAAGATTTCAATTTTACACATTATTATATAGAAAATCCAATAAAATATATTCTTAAACAATGATATGTATAAAACTATATACATACATAGGTATTTAATTTTATATTCCATGATACCCTAATGTTATAGTAATGATAGGGAAACATTTCATTGGGTGATGTACTACATCTTTAACTTATCCTTAAAATGTTTTTTATATAGATGATTTTATATAAATTAACTCCAACATCTAAAAAATAATTATTTTATTGTAGCGGCATTTTCTAAATGAAAATTCTTTCATATGATATTAGAACCCCAAAATTGAGAGTATGATTGAATTTTATGACTTTTTTAGAATTAGGGTTTGTTTCTTTAGCATTTATTCAATGTTATTATAATCATGAAAATATTTTACATTATGTGACCTCGGAAAGGATTTATAGAACTTTATTAATTAATTATTTAAATCTATATTTTCATATAAAAAATTGAAATATAATATTTACCCTTAAAAGTTATTATAAAATTTTTAAATATATTAGTGGTATAAATATTTTCATAGCATATTTGATTTCCTTAATTAGTATTTTTCCTATAATAAAATTTTAATTCCACTAGTAGAATGAAAACCACTAATCCTCTATAGAAAATACTATCAATTATTCCTTGGAACATTCCCTGCCTAAAATAATGAAATTTCAATCTAGAAATCTATATATTAACCCATTGAAAATATTTGTGTCTTATAGAAAGTATACCTCTCTTGAGAATAATTTTCTTCCATTTCTCTTTGTAATTGAAAAACTATCTCCTGAAATTGGATAAACCTATTCTATAATATTGATCATTCCAAAATTATTATCATCCAATACATTTTTTATATGTTAAATAACAATATTGTTTATCATTATTCAGTAATTCTATTTCATTTGTGTTTCTTAAGAGTTAACCATTGGATAGAGACTATTGGACATTAAGGAAGCACATGAAACATTTGAGCTATTAACTATTGACACAAATATATTTAATAAATAAGTTATATATGTTTATAAGGAATACATAACATATGATAAGTAATTATATGGTGTATCGTGATGTAAAACCATATCTAAAAAAGAGGATGTGAAAATCAATCGAGCCGATTTAGGTGAAATATTCAGTAATCAAGTTAAGTCACTATAGTTTTACTCAATTCATCTTTCAGTGGGTTTCAATTAAAATGATATGAAATAAAAACCCCATATTATATGCCTAAAATTTTATATATATTTACCAAATACTAAATTATTAATCCAAGGTTATTTGTATCTGGTGATCAAATAAATTATTAAGGAATATGACTTATAGAAATTCTAATTAGATTAATTACATCACCCAATGTAAGAATTTAAGAATTTTTTTACATCATATTATGTATAATATCACATTCCATATTTCTATAATATTTTTCTGGCATTATAAGACTTATTATATCCCCTAATGAAATGTAATCAGAAAAAAATCCATATTAAATTATTGAGAGTTATATTTATCTTTAAAAATAAATTGGAAGAGGAGGTAGGTGTTATGGATAATAAAGTGGATCAGAATGAATCTTTATCCACATAACATGATCTGTTAGATGAATGAATTATTATAATGTTAAATTACCATTGATATTGTTTTTACCAATGACTATGTAAAAATTAGTGAAATTTTTCAATTAAAAAGGAACATTGTCATATTTTTCGACATGGATTTATATAAATCCATTAATTAAAAAGGACTAATTGTGTACATTATCTGTTTAAATTATGAATAGTATATCATTAAAATTAAAAATGATGGGAATGTTGACCTATTAAATTATCATAAAACCTGATTGAATCTATGTCACCAAACCAAGATACCTGGTATCAAATTTCAATCAACGATTCATGATTTTGTGGGATTAAGATGTTATTTAAAGAATCATAGGGGAATAAAAACATCTTTTATTATCCTTGGGAGTGTTTTCATTATACAAAATACTCTTAAAACGTTTTTTCTGTGAAATAGATGTCACGTGTCATTTTCATTAAGAGATTATTTTTAAATTCCTGTTTTCCTCTTTTCAACCAATTTACATTCCAAATATCCCAAACATGTACATTTTAATGATATTGTGTAAAATTTATAATAAAAATTATTAAATTTAATAATATCAACTTATTGGGGGGGGGTTCATAATATCATTATGGATAATGGAATGGATTGTTTTTTTAATTGGTCAAAAATATTATTTGAAATAAACCATTAAATAAAATAACACATAGTGTTAACCTAAATCTATAAATGGATTTGTTTTTTCATCCATGAAATTTATAAAATAACATATAATATATTATGTATAATGAAAATGATACAATTACTCATAAATAAATTAATCCATTTTAGGCCTAATACCCCACCATGCATACCCTAACACTTGTGATCTTATAATTTGTGGTGTATAGAACTATATTTGTGTAAATAGTTGAGGTTTATCCCTATCACTCTATGTAGTGAATTATATATAGTTAATTGATGAAAGAAATAATAAACATGAAAATATAATATTCAAGACAACGAAGATAATATACTATGGGAATTGTATAACATTGATGTTCCAAAAAACATATGAATTTATTACCATAAATAAAGGTTCACCTCTTATCATTTCTTAGAACAGTTCATCAAAAAATTAATTAAAATAGTGATATTATTAATTTGAAATACCACCATTATCCGATATTAGAATAAGGATTTATTATACAAAAGTTATAGTCATGTTGAGATAATTCCATGATTATAAAATATAGATAATGTTTGTGACATCCAACCCTATTGAGGTTCCCAAAGAAATACTTTTTATGAAAAAATAATGTATAGTAACCATTTATTTTCCATATGGCCTTGAACTATATGGTTTATTTTATTTATGTAATCTCCATAAAAAATATGTATTTTCCATTCTATGATAAGATAAACTATATCTAATGTACTTATTCATAAAAAAATAATCTATATGATATATGATCTATCCCAAAACACCCTAACCAATAAAGTGTCTTCTATCATATCTTGTCCAGAATTACCTAGATTTTTATATCCAACTAGTTTTTCCATTATATGGTCATTTCCTTTGCGTTTGATCCCAAATTATTTAACCAAAATATTTTTTCATAAGATCCTAACCTAGATAATGATTTTAATGAATATTATATTTACACAAACTAACATTTCAATTTTTCAATTTTTTCTGATGGGATAATATTCTTTTATTGTACTCTATGTGAATAATTCCTATTTCCACAAGGTAACTACTGGGGGTCGTATCTCTAATATTAGTAGAAAATATAATACACATTTCAATATTTTTCGACATTCCATTCTAACATTAGTATTTCACCCATAAATATTACATGTATACTATATCATTACTAGAATAATTATATTCAATTATATATTATTTTTAAATCATGAAAATCATCTCACTTGATTACCATCATTAAAGGATATGTAGTGATTGATGGATCATATATTTGAGGACCGACCTTATTTCTCTACTCTATAAAATTTTACCCAATACACTATGTTGTTTGAAACCCCATCAATTAATATCAGTCTCAAATTTTCATTAATACAATTTGTTTTATTCCCTTTCGTAACTATAACTCCCTTGATTCCATCAATTAATATATACATAGATAAACATGGAAATCTTATCCATATAATATCTAAAAATTTTATTGATCTCAACCATTATAAATAATATATCTATGTTTTATTTAATCTTTTCGTAGTTATATCATTATTATATAGGGGCCAAAATCAAGATTATCTTTCAAACACATTTACACACTTCCATTTTAATTTAGATAACCTCATATAATTAAAGCATGTGTTATACAAAAAATTCCATTGATATTGGTAATAATTGTATCTAACCTAATATGAATCCATTTTGAAAAATTATAACAGAAACACTCCAATAATTGTGCCCACTTATATATAAAAAAGGGAATATATTTTTCTGAATGAAAGGGTTTTCTAATTCCATAGGCCTTTCAAAAAGGTTTAGAAGAATATATCATATAAAATTTTAAAATAGTGATCCTTGGTGTTTATTACTAATAGTATAGTAATTATCTAATCACTAAAACAATGAAAATAGTTTTCCAAGAATATCTATTTACCTTCACACCTAACATATATCTTTCATGTCATAGTATTTTTTATCCAAAACACCCAAAGATTATAAATGTTTCTCTAATTTATGATTCCTTATATTTTCTGTGATATAAAAGAAATGTATTATCTAATAAGTATTAAGATTCCATTTTGAAATTTTTTCTATTCGAATATTTTATTTTTATATTATTCTTTTTATATCAACTACTGGCTCAATCTGTTGATGGAAAAACAATTGTTTATTTGGTTATCCCTACTATTGAAATCATTTTCTGTATTAAAAATAAGAATCATTTAAAATATAGATCAACATAACGAGACAATATTATATGTACCTTCATGGTCCAATTGATATGAAATTATAATTTTGGAACATATATTAGACTATTAGATGTGGACTAAAATTTTTCAATGATATTTTATCTAATTAGATTTAATTTAAATTGTATAGAAATGTGAAAAAAAACTTGTTATGTTGAAACACTATAGAGGGACATATTTTAGAAATCATAGTATATTCACTCTAACACAAAATCTTTTTAGATTATAATAAAGTTATATAATGAAATGGAAATGTATAAGTATTTTCAACCAGATGATTCCTTTGTAAAATAAAATCTATTTTTTCTAGGTCCCTAGATCTATGAAATATAATAAAAACATTTTGTTTCTCATAAACATTTGTTCTTGTAATCTACAAGAGGTATAAATATGTGCACTAATGGTTATCACACAACTAAGGAATATTACTACACTTTAAATAACTATAGATCACGGTCTTGAATATAATATGTATCATTCCCTCTCATGATCAAATGGATAATCCTTGATTCATGGCAACTAATCCTCTAATCCTAATATCGACCACATATATCAACCCATGTAAACTAATTATAAATGATATCAAAAACCGTTTCAAATTTTTTTCTAAGTGTTTATTCCATTTTTGCCTCTTTATTTCCTACCTATATCCATCCATTTGAACATATCATAAAAAATAAAATATGTTGATATGATCATAGATACCATCCTTGGATTACTTGGATGAAACATACTCCCACATTATGTATCACGTATACCAATTCATTTATACTTCTCAAAAAAATAATTAATACTGTAATATTTGAAATAAAAAAGTAAAATGGATTAAATTTTGATTTGGAAAATTAAATTAAATTTATGAAAATTAATATTAATTTAATATTTGTATTACTCTTCCTATACATTTAGTGTGTTATTAGTATAAATTAACAGTAAAATTAATGTATGGATAATTTTTTGAAACAAATTAAAGAGGTGAAGATTCATTCAATAAAAAATATAATGATTCTTCACAATAAATTCAAATCCTTAAATAAATATATGTAAAATTGTGTAATACAATAAACAATATCATAAACATGATGTCATTTTATTGACCAATCAAAATATAAGAACAATAAAAATCCTAGAACCTCCTTTTGATAAACATGAATAAAAAAGGACAAAAAATTATTAGATAATTTTTTTGATAATAATTAGACTAAATAAGGATCTACATTATCTACTAATGGGTTTTCATAGTCCTATATTTATTAAATATGCATGTCCCACGATGACTATGATTTAGGAAATTCATTCACCCAACCTTTGAGTTAGAATCGTAATTTACCTTTTTAATTATCTCAATATCGAAGACTAACTGAGTAGTATATGACCTTATTGTATCAATATAATATAAGAATTATTACATTTTAGATTTATTATTGACAGTATAGGTTCAAAATAATGATTCTAACCCTTTAATTTGAAATGTCATAAAAATAAATTTCTTTATGAGAACATATTGAAATTTTATAATTATTAATTCCTTGAGTTATGTTAACCAATCTACATATTAATAATTAATAACCATTTCCTCATTGAAAATATTATAGAGCACTTAGTAATAAAATTTTTCTACCCATAATCCTAAAAATATTTTTGACGGTGGTCCATCATGCTATAAATATTATTCAATGTTTGTTTTATAATCATTTCATATATTTTTAATACCATATTCCATATTATATAGTTTTTAAGGAAAATATTTTCATCATTCACTATGACATGAATGTACACTAAAATTAGGCTCATCATATAGATATTCCCCTAATCAATTTATATAAATTCAAATGGAATAATTTCCAAAGTATATGGATTAATAGGATATCAATCCATTGACACAAACATTATTAATATTTTCAGAACCACTTTTGTAATATAATCAATATCGTGCTAAAAAAACAAGATAATATTGTCGAATATACCATATTGATTATGATTTTATCCAATATTTTGATCACCAAGAGATATAAGGATTTAAATATTCACTAGATTTTCTTTTTTACCATTTGGATTCTATACAATTACAACACATATGTGATTTTATGGATTTATGTGGACTCTTCCATGGTAGTATAAAATATAAGACAACACATTTTCATATTCAATCATGCATGAAACATATAATTTTCGTATAAATTATTTAAGATCATATTTACCTTAAACTAATTATATACACTATTAATCACTTATATAACCAACATGATGAATATATATAAGTTGAAGTCATCACACTCCCTCTTCTGATGTGTTTCCTCAACCTAGAACAACTAACACAATGATCTCATCATAATCTTATTCATGAAAGATATTATAGTGTCTAAGTTGTAAATAATGATAAATAATGAGATATTTATTATAATGAAAAAATTATTGGATGAAATATATTTTTATTGTCCTATTTATATAATCCTAATTGACATTCCTTAATTATTCAATGTTATTTAATAAAAAATTAAAAACATTTGAGTATATTCAAATGTTAAAATTATTATGTCTTAAGACTGGATGATGTCTACTTGAGAAAAATATTTTATAATATTTTATAAGAGATTTCATATATGGAATACATATCTAAAACATTATCATCCATCATTTCATTTCCACAACTATTGTACTGTATGGTTATTCCATATCACAACACCTTTCATGTGATTATATTTTTCAATTTGATATATATATATATATATATCCTAATATTATTTAAGAATATTCATAATGTAAAATATGACATAGATCAATCATTTCATGTTATTTTTAATGTATTTATCATACACTATGATATAGTTAATTTATGGAATATCTCTAAAAAACTCCCACATGTAATTAATAATCATTGAATGTTTTCCATTTCATATTATTTTATCTCATATACATTAGTTTTGTATCAATATATTGTTACCCATGGAAAAAAATATTATAAATATGTGGAAATGTTATAATAAATTCTCAATATACCGCATCATATGCAATAGAATTTGATCATATATCCAAAATGTTTTTTTAATATACACAAAAAGACAATAATAGAAACTCTCAGAGGTTTTTATATTTTTATATTTATTCATATAACCCCAATGTGTGATCAAATTGGTATTGTAGTGTTGAAGACTCATATAAATTAATAAAACTGGTTATTTATTTAAATAGAGGCCACAATAAAAGAACTAATTCAATAAAATCTAGAAATTCAAATGTTGTGATATTCATTTAACACATCCATGACCACTCAATGGTCCAAAAGATACATCATTTGTAATAATTTAATTTCATATACACCCACTCTATAATATTTGAAGCAACAATGACAGTGGTATTAATTTAATCCCATATATATTCCCATAAAATATAAAATATCCTTGTTTAAAATGGTATGGTTGATGAATATATCACATTCCATTCACCATTAAGGATAATAAAAATTATTATACTCAACTGATTGATATAAACATCATATATATTATTTATTATGGTTGTAAATTCTTCCAATCGGTTTCAATTGTGAACCATGATTTCATAATTGTCATTTGACTGAGAAATTCTCAACATAGTTAATAACTATTAGAGGAATGATTGAAAATATATACCCATATCTTAGTATTATCTAAGACTTGTCTATTTTGAAATAAAATAATAATGTAGGAGGTTTCTCAGGATATGATTAAAGTAGGACATATGTATTTATAAATTCAATGATGATAATCCACACCACCATATACTATTGATAGAGTGTATGAAAACCCTTCTAGTAAAATTCATGGGCCATTTTCTTCAAAAAATAATTTTAATAACTCATAATCATATTATATATCCTATGGTTAATCCTACCAAAGATAACCATAACTTTTATCAGAACCTGTAATACTTCATAGGTAATATCAGTTAGGGTTAACATAGTGTCAAACTTTGAGAAGTTAATTACCATTTCACATTACATACAATATGGATTCAACGAGAATGGATAGTAAATTAGTGATTTCCTTTTCTATGAAATGGTATGCTTTATATTTATAATCACCTTCATAAATCCTATTAAAAACATTCATAAAAATATACCTCATTATATCACATGTGATAAACTTCAATATTGGCCTATTTTCTACACTTTTATTGAATTGCTATACTTATTAAAATAATATTTTAAGTGATGATAAAGTCATAGAAAAAAAATTATTAGTGGAAAAAATATATGATGTTAGATATTTCTAATAATTGTGAATTGTAGGACACAAATTCAATATATTCAAATATATGATCATAACATGAAAACTCCATATCTTTGTGGAATGTTATTTTATTACGTTAAATATTTTTTTTGTCTAAATAAAACATCTCAAAATTCATTATAATCATTATCCATGGAGCTGTTTCCAACAAATTGTTTTGTTGGAATCTTTTAAGAAACCATTCAGTGAAAACATCAAAATACATTAGATCATCAATCTATTTTATATTTGAATTTTCACTATCATAACCTATTACTTTTTAATTATTTATGCTTGAAATGTCAATAATATGACAACCCATCATTTTATTGAAATTATTTAGCGATTGACTAATTAATGATACACATAATAAAATAAAAATATATATAGAGGCATAGTGACTTTGTGTAATTACATGCATATCATAACAACAAGAAACTATGATAAAATGTAATTATTTAAAATTCCATAGCATGCCCCTAAATATCATAGATATTATAATATTTCATGGGATAACATGGGGATATGAATAATCAGAAGTGGTATATAAAGGCTAGTATCTGAATAATCAATGTTTATATTAATGTAAATATGAAAATAATATTCAATATAAATAAATTTATTAAATAAGATAGTTATAATTAGTACCATAAACATTGAATTAATATAAATATAATAACATCATGTCAATATACAAATGTGGATAAAACATAAAATAAGAAATTATAAATATATGTTACGCATAAAATTGGATGCTTCATAAAATATTTTTCATATCCTAACATACAGTGCATCATGAATGGTTTGTCAATATATAATGGAATATCCCATAATATATGATATGTATATAATTCTTGGACGCCCCATCACATGCATATTATCTTCATGAATTGATTTGATGAAAATTTCATACGATATAAAAATTTATTTAATAATGATTAATATCATGATTAAAGTGTTTGGGTTAATTAAATATAAGTATATAATTAATTGTGTTTATTTAAATCAAGATAAATTCCCTAAATTTAAAAATTGTGTGGTTTTTCACAATAAAATTGCATGAAATAGAAAATCACTGAATAAATTTTGAAGCTTAACAGGTGTATATAATTATTCTGTAAGGGGTTCCATGTGAGTTAGAGGGGTTATATCCTAACTTAATCATGATATTTATTGTAAATTGATGTATCAAAAATTACTTTATGGAAAGTTATAAATCAAATGGATTGGTACATATAATGTACTTAAATAACAAGGATGATGATAAAATCCCTTACTATATGAGGGTTCTACCAAAAGCATTAGAGGATCTAAATAAGAGATTGAGTACCCCATGTGATGGATTTATAAAGGATAATGGATGGTAAATGGATGATATATTGTTTTTCGGGTTGGGAGGTTATTTATAAAAAATGTGTGTGGAATTTGTTTTATTTCTAAACATTGGTTACGAACTCTATGGGCTAAAATGATAAAAAAACTCAATATATAACATGTTATTTCCTATTGTTTCTCTAAAATAGTAGAAAGAAAAAATATATTATTCGATGAAGAAACGTACTCTTAAAAATGACACAATTCTTGATTTTTAAGTGATTCATGTATGGAAAGAATTGTTTTCAAAATCATAAAATATAATATAGATTTAAATGGATTAATAATTTGATTCTAACGTTATTATAATTACATCAGAAACATATTAAATTAAAGGGGAAGCCTATCTTGGGTAAAATATTTCATTTATTTCATATATTACATTACTTTTGGGATATTATGATATCAGAAAATGTACAATATATGTAAACAATTTTTAATTTTTACATAAAATTTTGTATATCTCAAAAAATTATAAAAAATTCATAATTGGATAATTTTTATGTGATGAAATCCAAATATATATATTACTAAAAAAAATTTGATTATTGTAATTTACAATTTTTAATAAATATCTGTATTTGTAGAAAAATTATAGTTTTTATAATAGAAATATCATATTTAACCTTGTGAAAATTATAATGGACTCAATTAAATTAAATTATTATTAGTATCTAAAAAAATATTATTTAATAATAATATTTCTTGAAAATATATTTTTAAATGAAATCCTCAAATTTTAAACATATGTGTTTTATGTGAAACTATATTAATTTCCAAAATATAATATTTATTGTTGTTATAAAAATTTAATTTTTCTATCTTCGTTGTATAATAATGTATATATATATATACATTAACAATGAAATGGGATACATAGAAATATTAATTTATTATATTGAAAACATATAAATTTATACTATTTGGGTCTATATAGGTAACCCCTTCTTCCAATAGTGTATTCTCTAAGGTTATGGTGTGTGGTGTTGGTTATTTCATAAGGTTGTGTAGTGAATGTGGTTTGGGTAGTGATATTGATCAGATTGAACATCTACCATAAACATTAGGTCACAAGTTTCAACTATTGAATATCAACATTGTATTATTAAATAGATATGACATGTGATTTACTCTACCTCAAATTCTATGATAATTAGGGTTTATAGAGCCTGATATTATTCGATGAGGTCAACACCTCTTCCATTTTATTTAGACTAATATTATTATAAACCATGACAAATTCTAATAATAAAAAAATTACAAAATAACTATATTATAAATGGTTATGATTATTATAAGTCTCTAATAACTAACATGCAACTTATTTATATATTATAGAATGTCCTAAAATATCAAATTAAATATATAGTATTTATTTTATATAATTAAATTTTTTTGTAATATAGGAACTTAATTTCAAAAAACATATGACATTTCATTATTCCCCATTATAAACTTTAACCCAAAAAATTTAATTCCATACACAAAAACAAATATGTTACTTCTATTTTATCAACTCTTCTATATACCATTATACTTCATTAATCATGTGGTTCCACTATAGAACATTGATTATGTGGGGTTTATTTTTTCATAGAACATCGGTTCGATGATGTATAGAATTCACTAGATTCTCCTCGTATTAATGATAGTTCTCTGATGCTACCATCTCTCAATTCAGCAATTGTGAGGGGTCAATTATATATTTCCATAATATAGACACATGAAAAACATCATATAATTGAGATAGGTAAGGTGGATTTTCTAATAGATAATCCATAGCTTTGATAAGTTCAAATAACTCAGGTTGGCCGATGTATTTAGGACTAAGGTTCCTCTTCATCCCCAACTTCATGAATTTATTCCACGGTGATATGAAAAAGAGGACCTTATCTATAACCACTAACTCTAAGTCACAAAAATGATTGAAATTAAATTAGATTATTTTTTGATTTGGTCATCTACCACCAAAATAGAATTATTGGCTATAGATGTCATGGGGAGTCCAAAAAAATCCATTATTATTATTTAACATATAAATACATGCATGTGTAATGGTTTATTCATACCATAGACATGTATTGTTTACCATTGTATTTTATACATACTACATCATGATAAAAGATCTGAAATATCCATATTTATGTTATCGATGAAGAACATTTTCTTCCCCTCCCTAAAAAACCTACTTCTTACTATATGAATAGATAATTATGAGCTATGATAATCATGAATATTTTCTTTCCACAATTTCTATATGGGAACCATCTATAGTTTCATTCCTTATAACACTATTGTTAAAAAATTAGACCTTTGTAAAATTTGGAACCGTTTTCTACGACTATGTATCATCTTTTTATGCCACATTATTCCTCTAAATAATGGATAGTTGACTATTTATTTGAACATGTTTGACTAATTTACATTTATGATACCTTTACCATTCTATCGTAGAGTGTCGAAAAATAAAATTTATATTCCTAATGTAGAACATTGGCTGACTAGATTTATATCACCTAATCATATTTCTCTTTTGTTCACTAACTTATGGGAGAATCAATAATGCATTTTTTATGATATTATCAATTGGATGTGTGGGAATATTTTCAATTCGAAACATAAATTCATTTTTTTTGGAGGTCTCATTTCACACATTAATAGTATTTTTTGTTTGGTTTCAATGCATATATTAGCTGTCATTAAAGATCTGAAGGGGACTATCAAAATAATGGAACATGTCATGAATGCATTTCTTTGGGATACAAAACTGGATGGAAAACGTGATTGCCCCCTAGAAATTGTTATAAACTTCAATTGAAGATGGATGAATTGATCTACGAAATATTTATAAATACATGATGGCCTTGCATTCCAAAGCTACATGGGATATCATTTGTGAAAAACCAATGTATGAAATATTAATGTGGAAAACAGATATGGAAATTTAAGGAGACTAATAATATAATCACAATATACTATCCAGCCTTGTATGATGTATAATCAACCCCTTGATATTCTGGATAACAAATTATGTTGGATTATTATATTTATTAATATCAATTTCTTGTAGATCAATTTGGTGGGTGACTAGCATTATTTTCCAGGTTTTCTTATTCCTATTATATCCTTCTTTGAGACCATTAGGTAGATTGATTTAACTTATACTATTTTTAAATCATGAAAATGTGACATGGTTCAACACTATATGATTGTCTTATGAGGCTGAATTTTGGGACTTCGGTAAATCATCCTGAGGAATTTTAAAGGCCAAGCATACAGATATATGAGGCACATTAAGAAAATGATCAATGATTGGGCATAGAAAAAAGGTATTAGATGTATCTTTAGACTCTAAAATTTATATTTTGGTGGGGGATAAACAAATTCCTTTCTATGGATTAAAACAGTAAGAGAATGGGCATTTTCATGGCCTCCAGAAGTCATTTTTGTGTCTCTCCATAACAAGAATCCACAAGACACCATTTATTACAATGTTATTGGTCCAGAAGAATATATAAGTTTGTTGGAAAGAGACTAAAAATTCAGATTGGAGGTTTCCAAAGTAAGAAAATATTTCATCATGGTTTCTCCTTATAGGAACGTATGTTGCTATGGATAAGGCTAGGGAAGTAAGTTTTTTTATTATTTTCTATTCCATCTGAGAAGATTAAGAAAAATCTATAGAGAGGGATAAAAATATCCTTGTTGTTAGTTTATGTCCTTGTTAAGGTGAAGGTGGATGATTTCTGTGCACATAATCATGGTGTTCAATCATATCATAACATTAAATGGTTACTCCCATGGATTGGATAATCTTTGGAGAATAGGAGAAGTTACCAAAGAATGAGCATTTATTGGAAGTCTCTGGTCACTTGAATCAAGATAAATGTTCATAGATTATGTCTTTTAGGGAATTGGATAGGATGTAGTCTTATTAGTGATTAAAAACACTAAGTTCTGGTCGGTTTCAATACTTTTTATCGTGGAGGGACATACATTGAGGAAGGGGCAAGATCATTACACACTGGGTTGATGGTGTGTAAGATATAAAATATCATAATTAGGGAAATGAAATCTGAATCATATTGTGAGGTCTGATTCTGTTATACAAATAGAATATATCCGTTAAAGTTCAATATCTTATTATAATTTTTAGCATGCTTATCAATAAGGGTACTATTTCAGACAAAAATAGAGAGAGATAGATTTTTTAGTGGATATAATTTCAAGAAATGCTAGTAATTTTTAATGGGGTGGGGTCTCTGACCGATGATTATAATAGCATTTTCCAGGGAGACCCATTTCCCTTCATCTTTATCATCCTCCATGAGTGGTGTGGTCCCTCTATTCTATTTTTTTGTTTGTTTCAAATAAAAAAATTACTTTTCATTCAGTCACTCAGTTATTTTGGAATCACCTAAACTAATTCTAATTGTTATTTTTATTATTTCTATTAATTAAATGGTATTTAAATGAAGGAAAAAATATACTATATTGAAAATTCATAATTTGATTAGAATATAAATAACATGGATATTGTGTTTTGGTTAATGGGTCCCATCATTCTCAATATTTGGTTTTCAATTTAGATTTATATATTATTCATAAGATAATACATTTAGACTATAATAAATTATTTTGATGTGAGATATTGAATTCATATTGAAATATTTATTCAACCACCTCTTATTATCAAATATTATGGAACACCCCAATCGAGATTGTGACACCTTCTAGTACCTAACTCCATATTATGTCATTTCATCCACGAAATGGCTAAACAAAACCACTTAAAGAGTTTATTTTCAGTGTAAGGGTGGCAGAAGTATTATATAAATAATAGAAATGAGTATGAGATTATTTTCATAGTGTGAAATCACCACACTCATTCAATTAACTATTTCTCACCAAAAATGAAAATAAAAAAAATAATATTTGTTCATAATGAATTGGAAATGAAAAATACTCCCCTGTACCAAGCATCATGTTAGCCCCACATTATTTAGGGTAAATGGTCACTGTGGAAAGATGAACAAAAAAAGAAAATAATGACAGTAATAATGAAATAATAAAGATAATTATAGAGATTGAGATGAATAAAATAAAGTAAATTTTAAAATTAGTAACTTAAAAAAGTAATGACTGATGAAATTAGAAAAATTAGAAGATATGAAGAAGCAGAAAAATAAGAAAGAGGATAGTGGATGGAAAACAAAATTTTTAATAATACACTATGGAATAATTATTTATTTAGATAAAATTTAAATTACATTAAAAAAAAATAAAAAAAAAAATAAATATAAAAGAGAAAAATATGCAATCATCAAGTAGGATTAGTAGAAACATCTTCCTCTCCTGAGATCAATCATTCTTTAGGTAGTGGATTGAATATTTTATAGGTATAAAAATATCCTCACCCACTTAATCACATATAAATCACCTAGATAACCATGAATAAATTAGAATGAGAATGACTAAAATATCTAATCTTTTAAAACTCATATCTTGGGAAATCATGATTTGAATTTTAGACCAATTCCCCCCCCCCCACCAATATGTATCGAAAGAGGGATGTGTGATATTCCAGAAGAAACTTCAGATATTCTTCATTTTTACCATTGATTTGATGTTGATTGTAGAGTATGTAAGTGGAGAAGTAGGTGCTATCTTTCTTCATTCAACCCTTATTAATTATAGAAAATCATTGGGCAGACTCATTGAGTTATAAATAGGGTCTAAAGCTGATCACATGTAGAATAAAGCTTCTACGGTGAAGAATGCCCTGACCTCGAGTTTCATCAGGTGTCATCCATGGTTTATCTTACTTACTTCAGGGGTATCAATTCTTATGTGTCAATTGTTGATATATTTTGGCTGAGGCATGTGGAAATTAGGCAAAATGATGGGGTTTTTCAAGATAATTATCAATTCCCTTAATTATCATTGTTCCACATTAAATTAGCAATAGGGACGATGCTCCCCGATAAACTAAAGAATGGGATGACCAGCCAACAATGTTAATTAGGAGCTAGAGGAATCCCACCACCTCCACAGACTACACTTTCATAGTGAGATTCTCCTCCCTGCACTACACAGAGTTTCACCATGTGTGGATGATTGATTTTTTCGATAGCTATGCCCCTATAGGATTCAACAACATGAATGTCACCTATTCATGTTCTTATTTCCCCCGTGAGTCCCCGACTAGCATGGGGGACCTCCTATGGGCTATCATAAAGAACCGACCCAAGGGTTGTCCCTATATAATGTTTCCCATTATAGATGGTTGGCCTAGATTGGAATTTTTTAGTATGATCATGAAAATATAATAACCAAAGTTATAAAATTTCTTTTAACACATATCAAAAATCAACAAGGATTAACTATTTAGCACTATATTTTCAATATAAATTAATTTATCTATTTTAATTCATTTTCATTCCACATTTATAATTATACATAATTCAATTAAAAATATTTTATTTAATTTCTTTAATCATTGAAAACCATTATAAAATCACTGAAAATAAAAAAAAAATTAATGAATATTCTATCTATCAATACCCTTGAACATAATTTTCATGAATAAAATGATTAAATCCCTTTCAGTATGCATCATGGATTGGGTTAGGAATTCACATCTTTTATGAGAATATTCAACTTTATTGTCCTTCCCAAGTTGGTAATGGGATAAATATGCAAAATCCTTGTTCAATTATAAACACCATCATTGTCCCATATTGAGATCCTTTGTGTGATTATATGATTTTAGAATTTATTATCTATAAATATGTCACACTTCACCCCATAGAGATCATATCACTGAATATTTAATATGAAGATCACTATAGCCAATTACATATCATGAATTTGCTATCCTAACTCAAGAATCACTAATAGGATGGATGTATATTCTATCATGTTTTTCATTTTTCATGACTAAAAACCCAAAAAAAATGGATCTATAACCTTAGTTCACAAAACATTCAACGTATTAGTAAATGGGGGAATAGGTATTGTGATTACCAACTTATTTAACTATTTATATATCTCATTACAGTTATCAGTCTAAAAAAATATGTGACTTGCTAATGAGTGATCATGGATAATGGGATGTAAAATCATGAGATGTTGACAAATGTCATGGGTATTCTCTATATTGACCAAGTAATATATGGATCCCTATAAAAAATGTTGGTCTAGGTCATCCTTTAATTGCATTTGGCTTTATGGGATCAATGGGTATATCAAATTTTTGATAATAATCCCTATAAATGTTATTTTTTACCTCCAGAACCCACATTTATGTACTTCACGTATTGCTTTTCCTTTCACAAGTTATTCAATTCAACATTCAAACACACATCATATTACTTTTGATTATGTATTAAACAATAATATCATTTATAAAGAGTAAAAAAAATTTATGTTACTATCTAATAACTCCATTTATTATGATCGTGATGATAACTTGTGAATTAGTGAGCCCAAATGGAATGAAAATGAATTCATAATGACCATACATTATAAAAAAAAAATATTTTTGGGGATATAATCCTTTCTCACTTATACATGACATTATCCAGGGAAATGCTCCACCTTATAGAAGTATTGGGATATTTGTAGTTTTATATGGTAAAGAATAAATAATTGAATGGAGTATGGATTAGATATATTTTTCATTAAATAACATTCCATGGAAGGAGTAATCATCACTGAGAAATTTAAATAATAAAACTATTTAATTAAAACCCAAATAACATCTATACTCTTATATATCAAAGATCATGAATCTAGTGAATATTATGAGAAAATAGATAGAAATATGATTTACTGAAGAAAAATAGAAACTAAAAGATTAAAATAAAAGGAAAAAAAAGAGAAGTGGGATAAGAGTATAATATTTGAAAAGATCATTACAAAATGAACTATTTCTTTAGGATTGAAAGGATGTGAAACATAACAACTTCATTAAGACAAACCATCCAAAACACTACAATATATTGAATATCTCATTTAAATTAATTTTTTGAGGGTTATGGTTTTGAATGAGAATAAGGGAACATGTAAAATCCATCCTTGAAAATTTACATCATATTAATCGATATATTTTTCCACCATACCATGTGAAAATAGTGTGGCACTAGTTTCATGAAATTATCAAATTATATTATTTAACACCTCTAGATATTTCATATTAAAAATATAAGTGACATTGAATTTTTTTCATATTATATAAGTGTGTTCCATTATTCTGAATTTTACCCATCTATGAATTTATGACTATTTTTATCCATTCATATTTGATATCAAACTATCATTGTCAGACAATAAATTAGTTTTTAATATGTAATATGGATATAAAATATTAAATCATAAGTTAATTCATATAAACTGTTATAAAAATATGACTACGGTAAACTTAAAATGTATAAAAGAGAATTTTCACAGAATTTTAAATTTCAATGTTACAATAAAAATTTAAATTTAAAATTAAAATAGAGATCAATTTAGGGAAATTTTATCAATTATAATCACAAATATAATATATAACAAAATATTTAATAAATTCCTCTCCCACTTATCATTTTCACTCTCAAGAAAAACCCCAGTTTATTTAATCTGGAAAATGTGTGTGTCATGATTCCTTATCCCATAGTGGAAATATTAATATTGAATGAATTTGAAAAAATTATGATAATATTAATGAATAAATAAGTAATTATATAATTAAATATAATGAAATAAGATATAATATAATTGAAACTAATCTTGTGGTAGCCACATATGATTCAATTGTGCCAAAAATGACTTATGTGTCTATATACCAACCATTTCATGCATGCCTATCTACCCTCTTTACTATATATTTATGTAATGTATAAATTTTATTCATAAATTATTCTATATCAAATAAAATTGAGCTTCATTTTTAATCTAATTTAAAAACCCACATAATTAATCATTCTGAGATGTGAAACCTTAAACTCCAGACATAGATACCCCAACATATTGTACATTTCCTCACACCACCTGTTATATTTTTTTCTAAATTTAATTTTTATTTTTTCATGGTGTAATATAGTTGAATATCAAATTCCCCTACATATGTACATCTAATAGAGTACGATAACTATTAAGAACAGAAATCATAATATAAAAGGTTCATTTTTAATCTATAAAAAGACCGCCTAAAGTAGATATACCTTAAATTTTTTAAGAGATACTCACAAAAAAATATTTTGTGTGATGTGAGTCGAGATATTAAAAAAATTAAGCTTCCTATAAGATTTCCAAAAATGAATTATTTAAAAATATCAATAGAGTCATAAATACATAGTGAAACATATCATTTTATAGATTCTATTTTCACCAAAATAAACCCATGACGGTTAAAACATACCATGCTTTAGGTGATTCCCATGAGATAGTGAAAATAAAAAATTATTTCTCAATATCTTCCATTGACATTTTGGAAATGTTACATGGTTAATTAGTTTACTTTTTCATTTTATTTTAATTTTTAGGAATTATGAAAACAAATATATTCGATATAATAAACACTAAAATAGAAAAAGCCTAATGAATCTACCAAAAATATTATCCCATCCTCAACACAAAAAATTCTAAACATTCAATAATTTTAGTAGTTCATATCAAAATATGAACATTAAATATAGGGAAAATTTGACCAAGAACATAAATTTGGGAGGGTAAGGGACAACATAATGATTTTATGTGATGAAAAGATCATGAAGTTTGATGGAATCAATTATATCTATGGGTAATACCATAATGTACTACTTAAAAAACTACTAGTTAAATATGAAGGTCTTTCCTTTAACATCTTGTGTGAACTGTAGTACACCACATGGAAAAAAACGAGTTACAATATAATCTGAACCTTCTATAATGCTACATAAAATGTACTATATTTAGTCATGGAATATATTGACAAACATTGTATCAGGAATGAAGCTCCTTTTTTGTAAAATCATGTTATGATCCAATTTTTATCTTTCCTTTTAGCATCTTGGGATATATTATGATGACAATTGAATCTCCAGGGGTTACTAAATCTTGAGATTTCATTTATCTCCATCTCCGGTTAAATCCATGATCCATTTATTAACAGCCAAATATGCCTGATGCTTCACCACCATAGGAAGATAATATTATATACCCAAAATAACATGATTAGGGGAAAACAATGAGGGTTTTGATTGATTTCCTCTATGAAAATAAGGCATCATCCACGTTCTTTCTTCAATACTTCCTTTTTGGATTTTACAATTTTTAAATAATCACCCTTAAATCCTGAATTAACTCTTCTACCTACCTTTTTTAGGGTGTACACAATGTAATTATATAGTTTTTGTTTTTTGTATCACTACATAATTTTGATGGAGGGAAGAAACTTTTATATTTAAAAAGTTTGACCCTTGGTATCTTATGATATCCTTTGGTATTTTAAACCTATATATAAAAATTTCATTGAAAATATCCCCTATAATATGATATTCATCATTCCGAGTGTGGTTTCCTTTACCCATTTTATAATATAATAAAAATTAAAAACAATGTACAAGAAACCAAATGATCAAGTAAATAAACCAATAAAATCATTTCCTAATTTATAAAAAATCATATAAAATAGTATTTCTTATTTTAGCATATTGTGACTCTAATAAATTTATCTAGTGTGTTGAAAACATAAGGATGTATTAAAAACATTGGAAACATGGAATAATGTTGTAAAAAAATCCACAGTCAAGGACATTCCAATATCTATTTTAGGATCTGTAGTATCAACCATAATAATGTTTACGAAAAAATTCAAAAAAAAGCTCAAAATCATGATCATGGATCAAGAACACTTATCGTAATGAAATGTTAGGTACAAATGTGTTTTAGGTAAGGATCATAAAACACATATATCCCAAATTCACACTAAAATTATTCAACATGGTATTTCTATATATTTTAAAAAATATAAATAAAAAATAATTAATTTAATAAATAAGCATTCCAAGGATGTGTATTAATGATGGAATAGAGTATATCATTAGGGAATGTTTCCCAAAGTGGTGTATATTTTAGAGTATTCTGACCCAACAAGTGGGTTAACGTGCTTATGTGGTCCACCACCAAGTTATCTAACCCAAGGTTATTTCTTATCTTGATGTCAAACTCCAGAAGTAGAAGTATCTAATGTATAATTATTTTACACACATATAAATTCTTTAGGAGGTACCTAAATATTGTATTATGAGAGAAAAAAAAATTCTTGGCCCCACTATATATGAGTGTAATTTGACAAAATAAGATATGATATCAAGAAATAATTTTTATTTTATGGTGTAACTATCATTTTTTGAATCAAATTTGAAAATTTCATAAGAAATATCATGGTACCACAATTCCACCCTATGAGATAAGAATACTCAAACTACAATGATTGAAGCATCATAAAATTCTAAAATGGGAGTTCCCATATTAGGATCTATATAATCTATGTATTGGTGATATAATTATTCAATTAATCAAAGGAAACCCTTCAATAATAATCAATCAAAAAAATCCAAATCATATTTCATTAAATGTTATAAGGAAAGATTAATATTACTGATATGTCAAACTAAGCATAAATAAAAAACATCACACACATTGAATGATATAACATCATGTAGACATATAATACATGAAAAGGATAAAAAATATTGACTTCAGATGGATCATCACCTATTAAATGTTTTGTTAGAACATTCCCAAATTAAATTCTAATCTATTCCATGAAATGTCATTTCTAAATGTTCAAAAGCATATTCTTCCCAATTCGAATATTCAACACATTTCCAAAAATAAATCAACATTAAGCATTGAATACCCATACATAGTAAAATTTCCCAATAATACATCAACTAATGTCTCAATAAAATTAAAAAAACTAATTACCATAGAAATTTGGAATGTACATGGGGAGTTTCAAAGTATATATCACATCCATTAATATGAAAAATATACCAAATGGGAAATAGAATGACATCTAGACATGTTAATTTATATTAATAGGTTACTAAAATACCTATAAAATTAATCCATGGAAAATAATTGTTCTTCTATAAAGTATCAAATTCATTTGATAATTTGATTAGAATGGTAATATGTACTTAAGAGTGGGTTTATTCATTATATAATATGCAATACACACACACAAAAATTTTTACACCCTCTTTAGAAGTCACATATGTCACGAACCGGCCTCAAGGCCCATGCCCTGACTACCCCAAGCCCGCCTTCCATAGGCCAGCGTCTGGCGACTAGCACCAAAGGTGTAAATCCTGATATAAGGGAAGGAATTGCTTTTATATAAGTCAACAAACACAATAGAGAACACAAGCTGAAGTAAACACTATGTAAACTAAGTAAAAAAGTAAGTTCTGCAAATTAAATGGGCCAGAATACAAACCCAAATGAAAGTACAGTACAACAGAAAAGAAAGAATAGATGTAGTAAAGTAAACTAGCAACCACTGTGTCATCCAATGGATATCCCACCTGAAGGTTGGTTACAAATAGTCTCCTCAACTCCTCGGGTCTGGCCATCCGCTCTGTGTATGTCCCGCCATGTGGTCCACCTCTAGGTACCGTTCCGCTCCACATGACTCCACCTCGATCAGTGTTGTCTTAATCTGCATCCAACACAACGTAGTGCGGGAATATCTCGTGAAAGGTTGAGTATACGATACTCAGTAGGGACCCCGAGATCACCGAAGGTCTCCTAGAATCCACAAAGGATAAACCACAAAGTAAACATACAAACACAAAGTATCAACCAACTCTAATTAGGTATATGCCCATAAATATACCTAACTCATCAATTCCTGTTCGGCTCTAACTCTCGAGCCCACATAAATCCCAGTCCACACCGGAAAGCACAACCTAGTCCACACAGGAAAGGAAGTCAATCACATCGATGGAAGAGAAAACACAATTTCGATAATGGTCCACATAATCAATTACCGGTGTTGTGAGTTCATAGGTGCCCTCAGATTTCAATTCCGAGCACCCGTTCAAACGATAGAAAAACTGCTCGTTTGTTTACTGAATGTACCCATGATAAACATCCGAAATTGATTCCAGGCACACGAGGACTTGGAATCAAGTGTTGTCAGAAGCCACAATCTCGAAAAATTCCAAAGTATTTCTGAAAAAAACAACCATGAAATTTCTGAGTATTTAGAACATATCCCACTAATTTATAATAAAAGAAACACCACATCTATTAGGAACAACCTAGAAAGGTATAATACAGTTGGAATTAGAAATAGAATAAATAATAGACACATCAAGTAAATTTTCAACTACTTTTTTATAATCTGTAAAAAGAGCGTGATTAAGTCACCTTTGGGTCGCCTTACGAGTTCATCCCAAAAACATTATTCTAATACATAAAAATGCAGGGGATAATAATCGATATGTTATGAAAGCTACACATTATTTCCCAAATGTTCTCCTTCAAAATATTCAATTTTTTCATTTTTAAGAAGAATATTGTATTTAATTATGTAATTTCCTGACCCAGGTGACACATTTCGGTTCCTTGAGATGGTTTTCCACACTATCTCATGGGTGAAAACCCATACTCGAGAGTCTGCTGACTAGAATTTACGTTCAAATAAATAATATGAGGTGACTATACTTTCATTCTCAAACATCACAATAGTAGAAATCAAACATTAAAAAAAATAAAAAACTATAACCAGAATAATACTAATATTACATGATGACCAAAGTAAGAATACAACACCACAACTAAAATATTAGATATTTCATAATATATATGTTTCATGTTTCAATATTTAAAACCGAAAATAAAGACACAAGGAAAACTCCCAAATGGTTCTAGACAACATTTTCGGTTTCATCATCCATTCTCCATACCAAATCGGATATCTAATGTATGTATCTTTAACTTAACCTAACTAAAAATCCTTAATCTTATTTGGGTACCAATAAGGAAGCCCAAATAGTGTGTGAGTAATGTACATTAGCCTACCACTAACATCATATTAAACAATATGTGGTTATTAACAGTGTATATAGTTGTATAAAGAATAATGAAACACAAATAAAGTAAACAGATTACATTGTTAATTATTATTTGATTAATGAAATTGATTTCATTGTGTTTATGATGAATCCCTTACCATTAATACCTATATTGGATCATGTCATATTTTGAACAATAAAAAATAGTGGAATCAAAATTCACATGAAAATTTATTTTTCATTTATCATTTAATTTCAATTCATATCATGACTATTTTGAAACTTAGTTCAATGCTAATCTCATGGAAATAAAACATCATATCCCACACCCTGTGGGTATTTGGATCATCTTTCCAAATCCCACACGTCACGGATATTTGTGGAATCTTTACTTTCACAAAACAATAATTTTCACTTGCATGGATTTGGTCCTAAAAGTCATGGCTACCATCCTTTGGGTGTTTTGAGCATCAGACCATCTCCCACTCCAAACTTCTCCACAAATCACATACATCACAAACATCACATTTAACCTAGTTAATAATATTTAACCACATCATAAACATTTCACATCATGGTATAAAAATTCAATCATCAACTTAGTATTGGTTCATCACTTTAATCATGTAGAACAATAAGAAAAATTCATCAATTAGACAATTTATCAAATTAAATAACACTAAACCATTTAACCCTATGTTTAATCCAATAATGTATTATTTCCCTAATAATCAATCAACTCAACAAACCATTGATTTACCAGCTAATCAAATCCCACTAATTTACAAATTTCATAATCCCAATAACAAACATATTTCATAGTAACATTATTCAATTAATTATTTAACCAATAAATTAATACAATTCCAGATGGGATTTCCAAACATGGAAATTTATATTTCACTATTCCATAAACATGATATTAATCAATAATATCAGATTTTTAGTTTATACCACCTACCTCAATATCATTTACTGGTTATCCCTAATGGAAGTCCCATAATGAATGAGGATAAATAAATTTCACAATGAAGACCAATATCTTGATCCAATATCTGGAACAAATATTATCAGATTAGGATCTATCAAAACCTACATCAAACCCCATAATCGAAGGAGAAAAATATCACATAAAAATATGATAGAAAATTGGGAGATAGGGAAAATTATCAGGAAAGTATCTCTTTTTGGTAGTGGTGTAAATTCTTTATTTGAATCATAGAATGATCATAAATAAGGTTCATAAGGCCTTATAATTCATCTGAGAGACTCCAAAAATGAGATATAATAGGTTAGATCAATTTATAAAATTTAGTGGTAATGATGGGGGGACTAGTAGTAAAAATTATATATTCTGAAAAAAACATTCATATGCATGGTTTCCAAGGTAAGGGTGAATTGTTTTCAAAAATGTGAACCTCTTCTAGGAGGTCACATAGAAACTAATAAGAGTGATTATGTTTTGAAAAACCAATATCTAACCTTGAAATACCACTCTTATTGGGTATTCACTGTATCCTGGGATAGGTGCACAATTTGAGGAAATCATGTGCCAAAAGTACACTATCTAGTTTCTTAAAAAATGCCATATTTCACAAGAAAATCCATTAACCAAAATCCCATCCAAATTATAATGAATAAAGGGTAGAATAATACATTTATTAAATCAAGATACATCTCTATAATAGCTTAAGATATTACAATATCCCCACCTTATAAAATGTCATGTCCCGTCCTCGGGGCCCATGCCATGACTACCCAAGCCCACCTTCCATAGGACAGTGGTTGGCGACTAGCAGCAAAGGTGTAAATCCACTTAAAATGGGAAGGAATTTCATTTATATAAGTAAACAAACTCAACAGAGTACACAAGTGAAGTAAGCACTAAGTAAAACTTAGTAAAAAATTAGGTGCTAAAAGTAAATGGGCAAGTATACAAACCAAAATTAAAGTACAGTACAATTGAAAAGAAAGTACAATAGCAGTAAAGTAAAGTAGAAACTTCCAAGTAATCCTCCAGATATCCCACCTGATGGGTGGGTACATATGGTCTCTTCATCTCCTCAGGTACGACCATCCACTCCATGTATTTCCCACCATGTGATCCACCTCCGGGTATCATCCAGCTACACAAGCCTCCATCTCGATCAGTGTTGTCCGTCATCTGCATCCAACACAATTTAGTGCGGGCATAGCCCATGCAGTGTTGAGTATACGATACTTAGTAGGGACCTCGAGACCACCGAAGGTCTGCCAAAATCCAAAAAGGATAAACCAAAAAGGAAAGATACAAAAAATAAGTATCATCCAACTCTACTTAGGTATATTCCCTTACATATACCTAAGTCATCAATCTCAGTTCGGCTCTAACATTCGAGCCCTAGCACAACCCAGTCCACAAAAGAAAGAATTCAATCACACTGATGGTAATGATTGATAGTCATGTCCTTGCTCACACAGGTATACTACTCAAGAAGAGGGGTGGAGATGATTAGATGTAGCTTCTGAATCATCTCCTCTACCGAACCCACGTAGGATCCAATTACAGAAGTCGTTGCTGCTGAACCCATGTAGGATCCAAGTATAGTAACCATCAATGCCAAACCCACGTCTAAGCCATGTACAGTCGTCATCGCTTCCAATCCCATAGAGGATCCATGCACAGTCTTCCTCACTATCGAACCCATGTAAGATCCATGTACATTCTTCTTCGTCATTGAACCCATAGAGGATCCCAGCACGGTAGTTGTCGCAGTCACAACCATCTCTAGGGTTCCAGCACACAGCGTACTCGTTTCCGAGAGGGTTCTATCCATGAGTAAAAATGGGGTTGATACATCAACTATCAATAATTACAGATTTGATGTATCCCAAAGTTCCTTCTCATCAAAAGGTACCCAATGCGATAGATGTTCTATCAGTCCGACGCCCAGTCTGAGAGATATTGGATTTTTCATTCCAGGGGTCCGGTTGGAAATATACTCGTTCCAAAACCACCCACTTTCCAAAGATGCCCCAAAATAATGTAGAGTATCTCAAAAGGACTGGCTCATAGATAGGATTCTAGTGCCACAGACAGCGCGTCGATCAGACGCGCGGTCTTTAAGTTATTCACGTTTAAGTGAATAACGGGTCCGACCCATTAAGCCCTATGGGTTGGCGGGTCGGGTCACCCAGTTTAGCAGGTCTGACATGGCATGGGTGTCAGACCGGCCCGAGGGAAAAAACATCTCGGCCCGAAGGACGCGTCCCAACCCGATGTGGCGCGGCCCATCCCAGCGGGGCGTGGCCCAGTCCTACCCGGCTCGGCCCGGCCCGGCACGGCCCGACACGGCCCGACTGGCTCGACCAGCTAACCGAGTGGTCCGAGGAGGGGGTGCCACCCCCAGATACCCGAACCAGTAGATCCATGGGGAAACCAACTCCCAAACCGGCCGGCTTGGCTGGACGCCCTTCTAGCACATGCAGCCCACATGGCGGGTCACATCTCTTTTGGTGTGGTGCCCTCCTGGCGCCGCAACTCCCCTTCGTCTGGCCTGCCGACAGGAAGTCCGGTTCTTCTACCGAAGCAACCCACCCTATGCAGTCTGTGGTTTCCGTAGAACTACATCGTGGGGCACAGTGGTTCCTTCTTATGCGTCTGATGCTCGGTTTCCGCCTTTGTTCGTCACCACTTCCTGATTCCAAAGAAGGCAAGAAACGATGGTGGGATGTCGGGCCATGTTTGTTCGGTGCACTCCCTCCACGTAAGACAGTAAAAATAGTAAAATATTTTCACTCGAATACAACAATATTGAAGGGCTAAATTATTTTATATAAATTAAGCAAACCCCCTACCAAAATAACTGAGGTTTCACGTTGGGCGTCGCGGAGGACAACGTTGCGGGGTGAGGTTTCGTAGACGTCGTCGGCGTGTACCCGAGGAGGAATCGACCTCTCCTCTCTTGTCCCAAAGAATAGAATGGGTGTCACATCGTCGTTATTCATGTAATCGGCGTTCTTTATTGAAGAAATCATCTTTCTTCATCGGAGGGCGGTGTTCATCAAAAACTCACGAGCTCTCCCAATCCTCCTTAGTACAATGAATGCCCTCCTCCCAGTAAAATAATAGTCTCCTCCTATTATTTTATTACACATGAAATTTAACATCCAAAATCCAAATCACCTCATTAATTAAATTCATTTGAAAATATGTAATGGGACGTAAAGTAAATATCCTCATTAACTAAATGTGTTGGCATTTAATTAAATAGAGGAAGAGAAGAGGGAGAGGAAATATCCTCATTAATTTGAGGGGTTGTCATGGATTAATGGAGTGAGGGAGGTGGATATATTGGAAATTAAAGGTGGGTTTCCAAATTAATGAGGGGGTTTATGGAGTTTAGAGGAAAAAAATGGTTTGGGCTCATGTGTTCCCCACCTCTCTAACATCCACACTTGAGTCGTTTAGTGCCTATGGGTCCCACCCTTAACTACCCATGGGAGGAATTAACCTCCTTAGATACATAATAAAATTATAAAAGTAATTTTATTTACTTCTTAATTAAACCCCAATAAATAATTCTCAACCCTGTTAAAACAAAAATGCGGTAAAGGTTGCCTTACGCAATTACCGGCACTGCGAGTTCATCCATGCTCTCAGATTTCAATTCCGAGCACCGGTTCAAAAGATAGGAAAACCTACTTGTTCGTTCACTGAATGTACCCGAGCTAAACTTTGGAAATTGATTCTGGGCACACCGAGCCTTGAAATCAAGTGCCATTAGAATCGACAGACTCATAAAATTCAAAGTATTTAAGAAAAAATTGTCCTTGATATTTCCAGGTCTCTACATTACTCCCACCTCAGGGATTTATGTCCCTGTAAAGCTACAACATAAACTAGGGAAACAAATGAGGGTACTGAGCACACATATGAGCCTCCTGCTCCCATGTGCTCTCCTGGAGGTTCCCGTTCTTCCATCAAATGCACATCATAGGACTCGACCATCCACGTAGGACCCGCTCCTGTTGATCCTCGATCTCCAAAGGAACCTTTGTGAATGTATCCCTGTCATCAATGTCCATCTCCTTGTGGTCGATGATGTTGGTCGGGTCGTGCACGTATCTCCTCAGTTGTGATACGTGGAAGACGTCATGCACTCGGTGCAACTGAGGTGGAAGGTCTAGGTGGTAAGACAACTCGCCTACCCTATTGTGGACCTAGAATGGTCTGATGAAGCGGGGGGATAACTTGCCACCCCGTCCAAATCTTCGTAATCCACGTCGAGGTGAGATCCGTAAGAATATGTGGTCACCACCATCGAACTACAGTGGTCTCTGTATCCTATCAGCATAGGACTTCTGTTTGCTCTGTGCTGTCCTCATCCTCTCCTTGATGATAAGCACCTTCTTCGTCATATCCTGAACCAACTATGGTCCTACGTGTGCTGACTCCATAAGGTCAGTCCAGCACAGAGGTGATCCCCAAGGTCGGCAGTATAATGCCTCGTATAGTGCGATCCCGACGGTGGACTGGAAGCTGTTGTTGTACGCAAACTCCTCCAAGGGTAGGTGACCCTCCTAGCTGTGACCAAAGTCATGGACACTTGCACAGAGCATGTCCTCGTGTGTTAGAATGGTCCTCTCCATCTGAAAATCCGTTTGGGGATGAAAGGTGGTGCATAGGCATAGCTACATCCCAAATGCCTCCTACAACCCCCTTCCAAAGCCGGGAAGTAAAGCGAGCATCTCTATCGGAGATGATAGATGATGGAACACCATGATTTCGGATGATCTCCTGAACGTAGAGGTGTCCCAAGCTTTCTACTGAGCCCTACTCTCTGATTAGAAGGAAGTGGGCCAACTTGGAGAGTTGGTCGACAATCACCCAGATGGACTCGTGTCCTATGGAAGTACGTGGGAACCCCATCACATAATCCATGGATATCCCATCCCACTTCCACTCCGTAACCTCTAAGAGCTGTACCAAGCCTACTGGTACTTGGTGCTCCACCTTCCCCAGCTGGAAAGTGAGGCATCATGAAACGAACTTTTTTACAGCCTTCACCATACCTAGCCACCAGTGCTGTCATCTAAGGTCCTGAAACATCATTACCACTCCAAGATATACCAATAGAGGGGATGTGTGAAACTCCCTCAACACTTCCTCATGTTGTGCAACTGGTACTATGGTACGTCCCCTGAAGAAAATGACGTGCTCTCCTCCTTAATAATGTCCATCAGGCACCTTCCCTGTGGAAATCTGAGCACGTCACGTCTCATAGTCAACATCCCCATTTTGTTCCTCTCTAACCCGCTGAAGTAGTGGAGTGATTGTGAGTGACTGTAGATAGGCTGCCCCATCTCTATGCACGAAGGATATCTGCAAAGCGGCTAACTACTCGATCACCTCTCCAAGTAGCCGAACGCCTGATCTCCTACTGAGTGCATCAGCTAGTATGTTCCCCTTCTAAGGAGTATAGACTATCTCAAAGTCATTAACCTGGAGGAAATCAATCCATTGCCACTGTATCAGGTTCAGGTCCTTCTTTGAGAAGTTGTACCTGAGACTCTGGTCGTCAGAGTATACTGTAAAGTGCTCACCCATCAGATAGTGTTGCCACATCATCAGGGCGAAGACCACTACTGCTAACTCCATGTCATGGGTAGCGTAGTTCTACTCGTGCCGCCTCAACTGTCGTGATCCATACGAGATCACTACCTGCTACTGCATCAGGACACATCTGTGTCTGGTCCTTGATGCGTCACAGTATACCATGTACCTAACACACTCCTCTGGTTGCCTCATGATGGGAGAACTTTTCAATCTATGTCTCAGCTCCTGGAAGCTATGATGGAATCTATCTGACCACACGACGGGCTTCCCCTTCATTTTCAATGCTGAGAGTGGTGTAGCAACTCTGGAGAATTTTGGCACAAATCTCCGATAGTATCCAGCCAGACCATGGAAACTCCGCACCCCTGTCACGCTCCTGGGTGGCTCCCAAGCAAGTACCGCCTCGATCTTCGCAGGATCCACAACAAATCCTACCTCTGAGATGATGTTCCCCAAGAATTGAAACTCTCAAATCCAAAACTGGCACTTCGAGAGATTACCATAAATCTGGTGATCTCAGAGTGTATCCAGTACAACCCAAAAGTGGTAGGCTTGCTCCTCCTCAGTAGTCGAGTAAATCAGTATTTCATCGATGAAGACTATGAAAAAATGATCAAGATAAGGCTGGAAGATCCTATTAATGAGACTCAGGAACACTGCTGGTGTGTTGGTTATGCCGAAGGGCATATCCAGGAAATCGTAGTGGTCGTACCGACACCTGAAGGCCATCTTCTGCACATCCTTGTCTCTAACTCTGAGCTGATGATAGCCTGACCTGAGGTCTTTCTTTGAAAACCATCGTTCTCCCATGATCTAATTAAAGAGGTCTTCAATCCTCGGGAGTTGGTACTTGTTTTTTATGGTCACCTGATTCAAGCGACGGTAGTCGACACATAGCCGAAAGCTCCCATCCACCTTCTTGGCGAATTAAATCGAAGAAGCCCATGATGAAACACTGGGTCGGATGAATCCCTTTCCCTGTAAGTCCTCCAGCTGTACCCGCATCTCACGAAGCTCAGTGGGAGCCATCCGATATGCTGGATTAGATATCGATGATGTACCGGGGTATTGGTCAATGTAGAAATATACCTCTCTACGAGGAGGTAGTCCTGGAATGTCTTCAAGAAAAACTTCTGCATACTGATCCCCCAGAATAGGAAAACACGGACTCCGCCCATCAACTGCTCCTAGGATGAGACTAACCAACTGATGTGTGATCGTCTGCCCTATCCTCTGTGTAAGTCCATCCTTCACTGCAAAGGCTCGATTATTTACGGTGAAGGTGAACCTGCTCCCATCTGTGAGGACACACAACAATTTGCGCCTAACATAGTCGATCTGGGCATAGAACGTAGATAACCAGTCCATACCCAAGATGACTTCGTAAGGCCTCGACGCCACTACAAGAAGATCCTAGCTGAAGCTCTAATCTCCTAGAGTAAGCTCACACTTCTGGCACCAGTGCGTAATCTTCGGGTCTACTCCCATTGAAATCTTTAGTCATAAGGATCTAGCCAACAACTACGATAGAATCTCCGTGCTCTGAACAAGGGTAGCGACAATGAAAGAAAGACTCGCTCCTGTGTCTATAAGAACTACATCAAGGGTTGAGTATATAGAGATAGTACCTCGAATCATCTCAGCTACGCCGTGGTCATAGGCCTCGACTACATGGAGCTGAGCCTGCCTCTGTCTTCCAGCTCCCTGTGGTCGGGGTGGTCCTCCAAGTGGTGGTGGTGGTAGAGACTCAAAGCGTCCTCCACCACCCGCTACTCGGCCAGCTCCTATACCTCATCCGCCTGCTCCCTACAGAACACCACGGTCGAACCTCTACCTCTGCCTGGGAGGTCCCTCTACTATCTACTGGTCCTCTACATGACGAGTCGGGAAGTCATGAGCCATGTGGTCATGCCCGCCGCATGCATAGTACTGCTTGCCTCTCGTATTACTGGCTCTGCTACGTGTGCCCCGCACATCTGAACCAGTATCTTGAGGTCGCCCACCTAATGGCCTAGTCCGCTTGGACCTCTGCAACATCTGTCTAATACCAGCTACTGAATACTCTGCTACGTGTTGACCTACGGTGGGTCTTGCTGCTGGCGTCGGCTCAGCAAGAAATCTCTCCAGAAGAAGGTCTCACTCCAGCACTCCTGACTGTTTTGAAATGCTATGGGAGATTATCGAAGCCCTGATCTCATGCCTCAGTCCCTGCTCAAAGGTTTGGTCCCAGAATAATGGGTCACGTACCATGTCTGTGGAGTAGCGTAAGAGGTCTGTAAATCTCACCGAGTACTAGGATACTGTCATGCTGCTCAGCCGCAGCTGTAGTAACACCTGGATGTGCACTGCATGGAGGGTGGCTAGAAAAAACTCTGAGCAGAAGAGGCTCTCGATGTCTTCCCAATGTATAGATGCCTTTTCATGCACCTGGAGCAGCAGGCTCCACCATCTAACTGCTTCTGTGTGCAGGAGACTCGCAGTAAGGATCACCAAATGTTCTTCTGGTGTCCCTACCAATCTGAAGACCCTGATGATAGCATCCAGCCAATCTTCTGCTGCTTGAGGGTCCATCTCTCTACAGAACCTAGGTTTCCTCTGTCGCTGAAACTCATGTAACGCACTCAGGTGGCATGCACTCTTCGCTGCTGGGGCTGGTGGTATCGGTGGCCTCGCGGGTAGTGGTACCGCTGGTGTCGCCGCTATAATGGGGCCCTGCACCGAGGCCTTGTTGCTTAGTGGGATTCCATCCCGCACATAACTAAGAACCCTAACTGGCTGCCTTTGTGGGGCCATCCTAAGAAGAAATAGGTGTGCCAAGGTTAGTACAGTATACCTAGTGAGCTGATACAAAATAATCACATAGTGAACTTTTGAAACACACTTGCAATCACTGTTTTCATGCGCTGAGTCGGAAATCAGAAGTTAGGGTCCTAGTGTATGGATACATTGGCTTCTGCACCAGCACTAGACTCCCTGGATTGATAACCACACTCAATACTCGAAACACTATTGCTTCACAGAATGAAATCATCAGAGTCCTGAGTTCTGCAGTAGAACCGACTCCTCTAATACAAATTTTTCACGACCCGTCCTCGAGGCCCATTTCATGACTACCCCAAGCCCGCCTTCAATATTCAGGGGTTCTCTACTAGTACCAATGGCATAAATCCTGTTAAAAATGGATGGTATTTCGTTTATATAAGTAAACAAACACAACAGAGTATGCAAGAGAAGTATGCAATAAGTAAAACTGAGAACAAAAGTAGGTGCTGAAAGTAAATTAGCTAGTATACAAACCCAACTGAAAGTACAGTACAATTGAAAATAATGTACAACAAAAGTAAATTAAAGAAGAAACTGTCATGTCATCCTCCGGATATCCCACGTAATGGCTGGCTACAGGTGGTATCTTCAGCTTCTCGGGTCCGGCCGTCCACTCCATGTATGTCCCACCAAGTGGTACAGCTCTGGGTACCATCCAGCTCCACAAGCCTCCACCTCGTTCAGTGTTTTCCATCATCGTCATCCAACATAACAGAGCGTGGGCATAACCTGTGTAGGGGTGAGTATACGATACTTAGTAGGGACCCGAGACCACCGAAGGACTCCCAGAATCCAAAAAGGATAAACTAAAAAGGTAAGATACAAACACGAAGTATCAAATAACTCTAATTAGGTAGATTCCCATACACAAACCAAAGTCATCAATCTCAGTTAGGCTCCAACATATGAGCCCATGCACAACCCAGTCCACACAGGAATGAAGTCAATCACACCGATGGTAATGATTGAATGTCAAGACTCAGATCACATAGGTATACTACTCACGAAGAGGGGTCGAGATGGTTAGATTTATCCTCTGAATAATCTCCTATATCGAACCCACGTAGGATCCAAGTACAGAAGTCATCACTGCCGAACCCACGTAGGATCCAAGTATAGTATCCATCGATGCAGAACCCATGTAGGATCCAAGTACAGTCGTCATCACTGCTGAATCCATGGAGGATCCAAGTACAGTCATCCTCGCCAGTGAACCCACATAGGATCCATGTATAGTCCTCTTCGTCATCGAACCCACGGAGGATCCCAGCACGGTAGTCGTCGCAATTGCAGCCAACACTAGGGTTCCTGCACACAGCGTACTCGATTCCGGGAGGGTCCGATGCACGAGTAAAAAGGGGGTTGATACATCAACTATCATGATGTCCAGAGTTGATGTATCCCAATGTTCTGTCTCATCAAAAGGAACCAAATATGACAGACGTTGCGTCAGTTGGATGCCCGGTCTGAGAGATATTGGCTTTTTTGTTGAGGGTTCTAGTTGGAAATACACTCATTCCAAACCCGACCTCCTTCTAATGATGCCCAAAAATAACATAGAGTTTTTCAAAAGTACTGCCTCGTAGATAGGATCCCAGTGCTATAGAAAACACATCGATCAGACGTGCGGTCTTTATGTTATTCACGTTTAAGTGAATAACGAGCACGACCCTTTAAGCCATTTGGGATTGTAGGTCGGGTCTCCAAGTATGGCAGGTCTGACCCGGCAAGGGTGTCGAAACGAACTGAGGGAAAATGAGGCTCGGCCCGAAGGAAGTTGCCTGACCTGAAGTGGTGTGGCCCGGAACAGCGGGGCGCGGCCCGATCAGGCCCGGCGTGGCACGACACGGGGCGACCTTGCCGGGCGCGCCCCAGCTGGCTTGCCCAGCTGGCCAAGCAGCTCATCTTGGCTTTCTCAGCATAAATGCTGAAAAATCCGAGGTGGCGGGAATGGCCCCCAACTGCCCTAACCAGCGGTGCCACACGGCACCACCCTCCCAAACCGGCCGGCTAGGCCGACCGGCCTTCTAGCGCAAGCGGACCTCACGGTGTGTCGCACATCTTCTGGAGTGGTTCCCTCCTAGCGCCACAAATCTCCTCTACCTTGCCAGCCGATGGGCCGGTCGGTTCTCCAGCGCGGCATCCTACTGGCATCGCGACTCCCCTTCACCCAGCCGGCCGACGGACCGCCCGGTTTATCCGCCAAAGAGGCCCTCCCTATGCGGGCCATGGTTTCCGTAGCGCGATGCTGTGGGGCGCAGTGGTTCATTCATGTGCATCCGCCGCTCGGTTTCCACCTTTGTTTGTCACTGCTTCCCGATTCCAAATAAGACAAGAAACGAATGAGGGTCATCGGGCCGTGTTTGTTCGGCCCCTGCCCTCCGCGTAAGACGGTAACAATATTTCAAGATGTTCACTCCAATACGACAAGATCGAAGGATTAATTTTTTTTAAATAAATTAAGAAAACCCCCTACCTCGAATAATTGATGACGCACATTAGTCGTCGTGGAGGCCGGCGTCACGGGGTGAGGTTTCGTAGACGCCATCAGAATGCTCCTGAGGAGGAAGTGGTGTCTCCTATCATGTCATGTAGAAGAGAATGGGTGACACATCGTTGTTCTTCGTGGAACCGGAATTTGTCATTAAATAAATCGTCATTCTTCGTTGGAGGGCGGTGTTCTTCAAAATCTCAAGAGCTCTCCCAATCCTCCTTAGCACAACGAAAGCCCTCCTCCCAGTAAAATAATAGGCTCCACCTATTATTTTATTACACATGCAATTTAACTTTCAAAATCCAAATCACCTCATTAATTAACTGAATTATAAATTAATTAGATGAAGGGAGAGTAAAGATCCTCATGAATTAAATGTGTTGGCATTAAATTAAAGAGAGGGAGAGAAGAGGGAGATGAAAGATCCTCATTAATTTGAGGAGTTTTCATTGATTAAGGGAGTGAGGGAGGTGGAGAGATTGGCAATTAAAGGGGGGTTGACAAATTAAATATAGGGTTTAAAGATTTTAGAAGAAAAAAACGGTTGGGGCTCATGTGGGCCCCACCTCTCTAGCATACACACTTGGTTAGTTAGGTGGCTGTGAGTCCCACCCTTAAGTACCCATGGGAGGAATTAACCTCCTTAGATACATAATAAAATTGTATAAATAATTTTATTTACTTCTTAATTAAACCCCAATAAATAATTCTCAACCCTCTTAAAACGCAACTGAAGTAAATGTCCTATTATGTAATTGTCAGCACTATGAGTTCATCGGTGCCCTCAAATTTCAGTTCCGAGCACCGGTTCAAATGATATAAAATCCCGCTCATTCGTTCACTGAACGTACCCGAGCTAAACTTCAGAAATTGATTCCAGGCACACCGGGCCTCAGAATCAAGTGTCATCAAAAGCCACAGTCTCTTGAAATTCCAAAGTATTTATGGAAAAAATTCCTTGAAATTTACGAGTCATTACATAAAATTTCATCCATTATCTTTAAAACTAAGAATCTCTATGATTTTGAGCTAGAAAGATTGTTAGATTGAGCAAGTATATCTTCAAATCTCTCCCATATTTCCTATTGAACACATAAATTCATCCAAAATACTCCAACTATCCACTTGGTATTTCCTTGTAACACATTATCATTGTAATCCATGAATCTTTTTCTCCTCAAAGGATTCATCAATCTGAATCTCAACATTATCCATGTAGATCAGATGAGAGGTGTTGGGGTGATATTGTCGAAGCTTTAAGACATGAAAAAATCTTGCGTTGAATTATACCTCTATGGTAGATCCAAGTGGTAAATATTCAATATAATGTCCCCAAGTCCCCAAAAGTTCCAATAAATTTTTTTGAAAACATTCCCTATCTCCAAATCCTATGATGACCCAATCTAAGTGACACCTGAGTGAAAACATGATCACCAATACTAAAACTAAGTGGTTGTCGACATATATCATTATATAAAGAATGTATACTCTATTCTATATCTGTACTTTTCAAAAATAACAGAACTTGCTCTGATGTATCCTACATGAGTCTCAGTCCCAACAGCTTTGACACAACATCCTCCTTCTAATAAAGTGTTAATCTATAAAGAATACATTAAAGAGAATCATATGGTTCCATATGATTTTTTTTCTTATAACTGTTGTTATAGGTGACTCAGTAAGCTCCAGGTTCATCACTCAAGACCCACCTATGTCATTAATTCATGATAATATCATATCATTAAAAATAATACTATAAATTCTGACTTCCCATATTTATGTGGGTAGAAAGATGTAGTCATAAATACATGTGTACCAAGCACCTTCTACAAGTCTCTCCAGAATCATAAAGTAAATCACAAGTCATGGTCTGAAACTATACTCCAAAGAACCCCAAGTAGATAGAATATCTCTCAAATATATGTGACTCTCAACTAATCAATTTGGAATGTCTCTTAAATGTGCATGAAATATGATACTTTATCCCATCAATCTACTATCACCTGAATAGAACCATTATTCCAAAGAATCCTTGGGAGACCTACCAAAATTCCATGGAATCGTCTTCACACATATTTTATGTAATGGGAAATAACTATAGTAAATGACCAGTTTTTTTATGCTCATCCATAACCTATCGATAGGTGAAGCATCATGTCACAAACCCTATAATTTTATTAATTATACAAGGCCCCTAATTCTATCAATGTAGGACATAGTAAATTTTGGTCAACCTTTGATGTAACTCCCACCATGAGGTATGAAACTAAGACATCATATCTTCTAGCATACTCATAGTGACAATACTCTGATTACTGAAATAGATGATCACATCCTTTTATATGTTCCAATATAAAGGTGAAATCACACCTTCATGGATTTACCTCGTGGAAAATCAATATAGATTAATATATTACCTCACTTCAATCATTCTCAAATGTGTGGAGTCCAATGATATATATATACATATATCTCGATCATATTCTCCCAACCTTTCTGAACCACAATATTCATCTCAATCAGCCATGTCATCATGTTCCACTCAAAGCATGACTCCTGAAGTACTTGAGTTTGTTTTTTCCAACTAAAAACATTGGAAAAATTATATCCCATCCTCAGTGTCAATGTTAGATCAAAATAAAATGAATTAATATACTCAAACGATCTCCACTAACAAAGATTCAAATCATTCTACAAAAATATATACTTTATGCTCTTCTGATTAGTATTCATAGTGAACTGGTATCCTGATAGATAATGCCACCAAAAATTCAATTCATAAACAACTGTATCTAACTTGAGGCCATCTGTATGATAATTCCAATAATGTGGACTCAACTAATAAGACACATATTCCACAACTCAATACCCATGAATCAAAAAGACACCAATACAGATCCCAGATGCATCACAAAATACTATATACACATCTCCTGGCATGGGTTAGGTTAGTATCGGTGTGGCAGTAAAATGAATTGATAAATCATAGAATTCATTATAATATTCTCAAGATGATTCAAACATAAATCAATTCTTGGTAAATCCAGAATTTGTTGATGTTCAAAAACGAAAATTCCTAGATTAATCTCTAGTAATAGCTCACAAATCTAAAAAATCAAGGGATATCTAAATTTATTTTGACCTACTCCCTAGAAAAAACTAAATTTACCATCTATGTTTCCAATGAAAAACCATCATCTAGGAGGATGATTCCCACTAAATCTTCCTAATTTATCCAAAATTGAAATTTATTTAGAGTTACATATAGATTATAATCCATTTGTGCACACTAAATGATCTCAATAAGATGGCATGTTTATTAGGGGTCCATAATTACACCATGATTTCATCTACACACACTACATCAAAATGATATAGGTATGTGTGTAATATTTTATTATTAGATTCATTAAATTTTATCATAGAGTTATCATGCCAAAAAACATCCCAATAAACTAATATAAGCTATAATTGTAACTAAAATTAGTCTTCAGTATATCATATGGTTGAGATTTAAACTGATATTACCATGATCAAAAATCAATCATAAATAAAACGTAATCTTCTCTAACCTAGTAAATTTTATCATCAGTATTCATAACAGGAATCCATTTCTTCATTTTCCTTATATTCAAAATCTACTAGTCAACACCCATGTTCATGGTCCTTTCATCTTTTTTTGAAATGAAAAATAGCGAACCCAAAGGTGGATTACACAGTTGGATAAAACTCTTATTCATCAACTCTTACAATTGGTTCATAATACCCAGATTCTCTATTAGTTTCATTCTATATTATTTAATAGAAAATTTCACATCCCCAAAAATGATCTCAATCATAAATTAGATATATCTCATAGGTGGCATCCCAGATAAGCTCTCAAGAAACATTCCCTAAAATAGATCTACTATGGGGAGAACAATATCATGTTTCACACCCTCATCATCTGTGAGGACCCATCCCTAGAATACCCGGATCTGGTTCCTTGAATAATGATGTGTAATTTTTTAACAAAAACATGCACTGAAAAATTACACATCATGTTACATACAGAGGATTGAATTCAGTTCAGGTTTAATAAAACTATTCTTTTCAGTCAATCTTATTTAGTTGAAAACATATACCTAAAAAGATTTATTCAACAACATAGGCTGATCATATGAATGACGAGTAAGGGGTTTTAAAAAATCATAACAAACCAATTAAAACTTTTTAAATTCTTATTTTAAAATATTTTAAAAATCATTTTTTTAAAATTGCATAAACACATATATCATAACAAAACAATTTTCTAAAATATAAATGAACACAATTCAATAAATAATAAATGATTTACAAGGAAACATGATTCAATTATTGGTATTCCAATATAGGGTAAGAATTAAAAGACATTCCATGTAATAATTCAAGTACAAAATCAATAACTAGAATTATTAAATGATCAGAGTTTTACGTAAATGAAAACATTAATTTTATCCTTTACTACTGAGAAACATACACTGGCTAAACACTCTGATTACTTCTTAAAAACTATGCCATAACTTTTACATCTTTTGGTTCTCACGTGCTTGAGCTCTTTAACCACAGATATTCTACTAGTCAAATATTCTTCTAGTTGATTAAATTTAATAGCCATAATGAGGATAGTGCATACGTCAGGCATCATAACCGTATTGTCCAAGCCTCGTTCCAAGACCACAAATAATCATTTTTTCAATGCCTTGCGCCAAGACTATTTTTTGTCTCATTAGACCTACTGATTCATTGAGAGGCTATAGCAGGCCCCACATATCATAAAATAATTCCAATTCATTCCTCATCTCTCTATATCAAAGTCCACATATCACTTTGATTTAGAAAGTTATTTATTACTTATCATTTCAAATGTCATATATTTTCATATTTCCTTATTTCACATTATCCAAAGTGTCCCATACCACCTTGAATAATTTAGTTTAACATTATTTATTATTCAATGTGTCCCATTCCACCATGAACAATTTAGTATACAATCCATTTTTAGGCCATAGTAGTTAAATTTCATCCTTTTGCATTTACATATATATATTGTTAGACAATAATTTAGTGGTTAATAAAAAAACATTCAACTGTAAGACATTTTCAATGAAATGGGGGAATATTGTATGAAGACTTCGATATATGTGATAACAACCATGATACTAAAAAAATATAAGTTTTGTCACATCAAATGGAAAACATAATATTCTAAAACAATATTAATAAAAATTTATATTGTAATTTAATCATGATGCATACTTAATTAATGAAAAACCAAACATCCTTGTGTGGTTTTACGATCTAAATGCTGAAACATTTATTGATAATATTCTCTTATATAACACATCATAATGTCATAAATATAAATCATGATACTCAACCATAACTGTTACCATTTAAAATATTTATATGAATGAATAATTAATACATATGAATATAATAGTTTCAAACCCCAAATATTATACTCATGAACCCTATAAAATTAATAAACACCCCATTAGTATAATATTTTGAATATACACAAATATGGATTCATGTTCTATAAATTCTTCATACTACAGGGTGTATATAAAAAGTAGTGATTAAATAAAACAAAATATATACTGAAAGCACATGTTTAATATTTTCTATTCCAAACCTTGGAAAATTATAATTAAAATTAAGGAAAGAAGTTTATGTGTACACCTATATTTTGACATATCTGAAAATACATCAAGTATAAAAGAGGTTCAATCAAAAATACATTAAAAATCATGTGACTCTATTACTATAGACAAATTAATTAACAAAATTCCTTAAATTTAAAATCATAATATAAATTAAAAAAGGTTAATTTTTAAAAAAACTTATATAAATATTATAATCGATTAACTTATAGATTATATGAATAATCGGTTATACCTAAGGGTCTTACCACAAAATCAAACAACACATAAATGTTTATCAACATGTTAATAACAAAATTGTAGTCTAATGTTTTGGTGGTGAAAAACTTGTTTGGAAGGTGGGTTATACTTATAATATAGTTACATAAGTTCATGTATACTCTATATGAAAATATAATTCCATACGTTTAAAATCAAAAATCAACCTCATCTTTGAAACACAATGGGTATAAGACATCAAATCCAAAACATCATAGGGGTTCCTTTAAATCAGTATAATTGTATATATACAAAAGTACATGTATAATCAGATGTATAATATATATAATATATATTACATGAGGATAGTTACCCTTTTTGGTTAAAAATTACCTCATAACCCAAAATCCATTAGTCATTGGACCGGTTATTTACGGGTTTTCCACTAAACCTCAAGGATGAATACTTATATATATGAGTATACATATATATTTTAATAAACCAATAATATAAATTATATAAACATATTATTTCAAAAGGAAGAAAAAATGTATTTGAACCCTTACATCCATTATACTACTTAAAATTGAAAACACGAAGGCCTGGGATCGGCATAGTAAAAGATTTCAACTAAACTGTAAGGTTACATGTACAATTTTCATGAGTATACATATATATGTGTATTACCTCAATCAAAAAATATTAGGTATCTTAAATCTCATACCTTGGTTCGAGGAGGTGGAGAAGCTTGGGAAAAGCTCAGAGGTTCTTGAAAAAGGTGATGGAGGAAGAAGAGCGGGTTAGGGATGTTTGGGGTGAAACCAGATTGTTTAAAATCTATAACATGTAATAAAAAAAGATACTCAATGATGTCATTGGGAACCCAATTCTTATCCGGCACATTAAATGACCAGGTAAAACATTGTGGAAATAAGAGGGAAAGTAGGGGTCCATCAGCTATCAAGGATGAAGAATAATTGTAAAAGAATGAGGTATAGGGGTTACTGGCTCAACCTAGAGGGAGGAGAATATGACAACACGGGAGAGGGAAATTAGAGATTGAAAGCATGGAAACGATTTGATCCATCCTTGATATGATGGTTGGGGGAGTCAGTGTGATTTAAGAGGATGGTCAGCTCGGATTATATACATGTTTTGAACGGAAAACATAGATCAATGAAACATTTTAAAAACACTAAGACGATCATGATTAGATCGCAATAGATCAAGCAACCCACAAAAAGTTCATAGAATACTGTGTCATCCAAGAATTGAGGCCCAAACCAAGATAGGCGGCCTTGATCACACGCGACATGATCTGAAAGCCTGGATTTAATCCATGGAAATTATTGCCATACCACAACGAAACAGTGAGGCCCACATGGCTTCTTTATAATCCTGAGACTCCAAAGAATGCTAAAAAACAACACACACATATAATGGGCCATTATAAATGGGCTCCCTCCCCTGCAAGAATCAGACTACCCCTACCTCGCCTTGGCCTCGCCCCCACGGTGGTGCGCTCTGATCCCTCATGCGCTCTTGTGTGCCCTTTGGTGAAGCTATGCTCTCCGCTTGGGCAGGCCTGAGATGAGGCTGAGGGTTAGGCTCAACTGCTTAGCATGAGCTACCTTCCTTATCCTAGCTAAAGGTCTAGCTAAAGGTCTAGCCCTGGTGGGATTATTTTGTTTTGAAGGCCAATATTAAAAATTACAAAGTCATATGAAAATAAATGCATTAATTTTAACAATATAGTGAATATCATAAATTTTATAAAATGTGTCTTTTATATAAACGTCAAAAGATTAAATAAAAAAATTGAATTATAATTTTCCTTTTCTAAAATTATTAATAAACTCTGTATTTTTAAAATAAAAAGTTATAAATTGAAATTTAATATATCCAATTGAAATAATTTATACTAGTATTATAGAAATAAAAAACATATTTATGGTTTAAGCTTTAGGAATTAGAAAATTTACAAGATATTTAAAATATTTTGAAGATGTTCAAAATCATCATCTCATTTTAAACAAATCACTTATGTGTAACACATAATATTAAATCATTGTCCTTTATAATCTCATAAAAAGATATTGTGTTACATTTTCATAGCTTAATTTTTAGAAAATAACTACATTAGAAATTTTTTATCAACCACCAAAAAGACCGACGACTATCATTATAGTAGTTAGAACTCAACAGTCCCAAAAATCTCCAACAGTCACCCAAGGGTAACAGTCAAGTAGATTCCTTCTAAAACAAAACATTAGGGTGTCCTAAACCTAAGACAGTTGAAGAAGATGGTGCTTTTTAAACCACTTATGGCTAGTACGGTATTTAAGATTATTGTGGTAATGATCTTCATTATGAATAACCTGAGAGAGATTTTCTATTTATAGGGTGTAATTTTTTTTCTTTAGGGGGCCTTCCAGTGGCATTGATTGGGTTTTTAGTAGGTATCATTGGATAACATAATTTCATTTTGACCTTTTTTTAATGTATAAAATATGGTTTTTTATATGATAAAAAGGATTTGTGTTTAATTTTAATGTTTTTGTTCGGTTGACATGAAAATTAAACAGAATAAAAACATGATATTACTATTTCATGAGAAACATGTTTTTGGGGGTCATAATATACCCCTCTAAAAATAATTGTGTCCTTAAAATTCATTTCATACAGCCACACAAAAGGAATCTCTCTAACATTATTTACCACATCCTCAAAAATTGAGGATCCTCATGTAATGCTAGATGAATACCCAAGTTGGTGTTCAACTCCTCTGCTTCCCTGGCCCAAACACACATCATACAGTATGGGTTGAACTCATTTTGGGAACACTCAGGCTTCCAGAGGGAGTTTCGAATGGTAGAGGGCTCGGAGATGTCTAAAAAGAAAAAAAAACTCTAAGTACTTGTCAAACTGTCCCATGTTCGAGGATGTTAATGAAATCAATGTGGCCATATAAACTGATACTCAGTATCATGTACATGTAACCTGAACATAGGTCTCCTTCCAAGGAAGTTTCTTGAATCCTTACCCTGGCTATGACGTTTCGGGACTATGTGAAGCATAGAAAAAGACCTTCATGGTACTTTACCCTTCGTCTATACTCAGCAAGTTAACCATTGGCTATACGGTGGTATAAGTAAGCATTATCTTCAAAGTAATGGATATTGTTCATACTGTTCGATATCCCATAATGATTTTATCACGTTCTTTGTAGGTTTGTGAATGGAAGGTATTCTTCCTCACAGGTTCTCACCATAATGTCCTCCAATATCTCAACTGGAAGAGATAAAATTTTGGTTTGTACTTCCATCTGTAAATTGAAAATTTTCATGAATGTCCATTCTGTGAAACATAATTACTATAAGCTATAAGAATAGTGAAACAAAAAATTGTATTTTTGTAAAACAATTGGTACACTGTACTCAGAACTAATTATTTCCCCAGTTCTTATTTACATGAATAACTAAAAAAACTTTCAATCACTCTAAACCAAATTCAACCCGTGTAGTCTGGTTCAATCTTGTTGGTAAACTTATGGTGTGTCCAGAGTATGACATGAGGAGTTTATAGTTGAGAGACAATATTATGTACTTGATGTATCTAAACAGAATGTGAGGTATCAAATTATATAATTTTGAAGTCCATTAATTGACCAAAATGGCCATTGGACAAGACATGACACATATATGCTGCGCGGAGGTCTCCCGCTATAGCAGCTTCATGGAAGGCCATGAGGAATGAGATTTCGTCTGCCATAGTGAAGCATCTAAAAAGACCCTTGAAGTATTCTCTAGTACATTCATAGGATGGAAATTGGGGTTTCATCATAAATAGGTAGTCCAAACCCGCTCCTCGATCGATTTAAAGTATATAGGGATAGTTGTATATGTTGTAGAGGTGTATTCATGTCATACGAATATTGGCATATTTTACAATGTTTTTTTTGATGGATATAGAAATTATGGTTTCTAGGGCCTCAATAGGAAGAGAAAAAATAATGGTGTTTCAATTTTCCATCAGAAAATTATGAAAATACATACATAGTCATGCTTAAGAAAATTTTTCAATTCTAGTTTTCCAGAGTTATCTAGACCGAATACTCTGATACAAAATTTGAGGACCCAACCCCATAATACCCAGAGCCAGTTCCTTGAATCATGATTTGAAATTTTTTTTAAAAAAACATTCACTGAAAAATTACATAGCATGTATCATATAGAGGATCGAATTCAGTTCATGTTCTGGGAAACAAGTCACTTTTGTCAATATTCTTTAGCTGAAAACTGATACATAAAAAATTTTATTCAAAAACATAGGGTGAGCATATGAAGGCCTAGTAATTGGTTTTAAAAAATCATATTAATCCCGTTACATCTTTAGAAATCATTCTTTTAAAAAATTATATATCATTTTCTTAAGAAATTCTAAAACGAATGTATTATAACATAATAATTTTCTTAGAAAAAATAGAGAACATCTCAATGAATTCATAAAGAGTTATATAGAAACATGATTCAATTATAGGCATGATTATACAGGGTAAGAAGTAAAAGACATTCCATGTGAAAATAAAAGTATAAAATTAATATCTAAGAGTATTACATGATCAGAGTTGTGCTTACATAAAAACATTAATTTCGTCCTTTACAATTGAGAAATATACACTGGCATAAGACTTTGAGTACTGCATAAATAATATTCTATATATTTTACTTCTTCTATTTCTCATTTGCACAAGCTCTTAAAACCAAGAATATTCTACAAGTTGAATATTTTAAGGGATGATTAAATTTCATAACCATAATGAGGAATGTTCATATGTCTGACATCATAACCATACTATCCAGGTATCATGCCAAGAACATAAATTATCATTTTTTTCATGGCCTTATGCCAAGACAATAGTTTTTTTAATGATACCTACCGATTAATCGAGAGGCTATAGTAGGCCCCACCGGTCACGTACTAAGTCCAATGCATTCCACATCACTCTAAATCATTGTTCACATACCACTTTGGTTTAGTAAGTTATTTATTACATATCATTTGAAAGGTCACATATTTTTGTGTTTCCTTATTTCAAATTATTCATAGTGTCCCATACCACCTTGAATAATATAATTTAACATTCCTTATTATTCAGTGTGTCCCATACCACCTTAAAAAATATAGTGTATAATCTATTTTTTTCATAGTAGTTAAATTTCATCCTTTAACATTTACATATATATAATGTGAGTCAAGAATTTATAGGTTGATAAAAAAATTATCATCTACAACACATTGTCAATGAATAGTGAATATAGTATGAAAAATTTGGTATATGTGTTAACTACCAAGGTACTAAAAGAAATACCAGTTTTTTCACATTTAATGGTAACTTTACAATTCTAAAACATTATTAATCAAAATTCGTATTGTAATTTCATCTGGATACATAATTAATTAAAAAACCATACATTCTATGTGTAGATTTTACCTTACATATGCTTAAACATTTATTTCAAATATGATTTTGTATAACAGATCATAATTTCAGAAATAGAAAGCATGAAACTCAACCATAACCATTACCATTTAATATATTTATATAAATGATTAATTTATACACATGAATATAAAAGATTCAAACCCAAGAAATTATACTCATGATCTCTCCACAATTACTAAACACTACATAAGAATAATATTTGGAATATCAATAATTAGGGTTTTCTGTTGTGTAAATTTTGTATACAACAGGGTGTATATTGAAAGTAGTGTTTAAACAAAACTAAATATATTTTGAAAACACATGTTTTATATTTCATTTTTCAAACCTTGGAATATTCTAAATGAAATTAATGAACAAAGTATATGTGTACACATATATTTTAACATATCCGAAAATACATCATGTATAGAAGAGGTTATAACAAACATCCATTGACACCCAAGTTAATTTAATAATTTAACCACATTAATTAAAAAAATTACTTAAATTTAAAATCATAATATAAATTGTAAATGTATTATTATTAAACAAATTTATAAAAATATAAACCTCGATCAGACTTATATCTTATATGAATAATCTTGTATACCTAAGGATCTTACCCAAAAATCCAACGACACATACATGTTTATCAAATTATTTAAAAAATCGTTGATGTGATATGATTGAGAGACATAAAAATACTCCAAAACATGGTTTATACATACAATACAATTACAAATGTATATTTATACTCTATATGAAAATATAATTCCATATGTTGAAAAACAAAAATCAACCTCATCATTGAATCTCATAGGGTAGAGGACTTGAAACTGAAATATTGTAGGGGTTCTTTTAAATATGTATGGTTGTATATATACATAAGTTAATTTATAATCGAATGTATAATGAATATAATATATATTTAATGAGGATAAAAAACCATTCATGTCTAAAAATTACCTCATAACCCGAAATCCTTTTGTCATGGGACTGGGTATATGGGTGTTTTCAACTAAACCTCAATGATTTATACTTATTTATATGAGTATACATATATATTTTCATAAACCGGGTAGATAAAGAATAACAATATAATATTTCACATGGATGTAAAAATGTATTTGAACCCTTACATCAATTTTATTATTTGAACTTGAAAACACGAAGTCCTAGGATTGACATACGAGAAGATTTCAACTGAATAGTAAGGATACATATACATTTTTTATGAGTATAATGATATATGTGTATACCCCTGAAACCCCAAATAGAAGGCAACATAAATCCCTTACCATGGTTTGAGGAGGAGGAGCGGCTTGGGAACACCCCCGAGGTTCTTGATGAAGGTACTGGAGGAAGAGGAATAGAGGAGGGATTCTTGGGGTGCAACCTATTTCTTAATAATCTATAACATGTAAAAAAAATAGGATAATCAGTGATTCTGTAGGGAATATAAAGATTATCTGACAGATTAAATGACCTGGGAAAACATTTTTGAAATAAGAGGGATTGGAGGGGTCCACTAGCTGTCATGGGTGAAGAAAAATGGGGCAAGTTGGAGGTTTAGGGGTTACTGGTTCAATGCAGGCTGAGAAAAAGAGGAAAATGTGGCTGTCGAGAATTGGAGATTGAATGGATGACCAGATTTCATCCGGCCTAGATATGATGATCCGGGTGTGTCCACGAGACATAAAATTATGGATGGCTTGGATTAGATCTGAGTTTCAATTGGATGGTATAGATCAATTCAGCATTAAAAAACCGCTCGGATGGTCGAGAATAGATCCCGACGGATCGAATGGCAAACAAAAAGTGCGTAGAATACCATGTCTTCAAGGATTTGAGTTCGGGACCAAGATGGATGGATTTGATTGCACATGGAGAGATCAGACGGTCTAGTTTTAATACTGGGAGATTTTTGTCATCCCACATTGAAATGGAGAGGCTCACGCAGCTTCTATATAATCCTGAGACTCAAAATAATGCTCCTAAAAACACAACACACACACACACACAAGGGGGCCTTATACACAGTATCCCACCCCCTGCAAGCCTCGGCCTACCCCTACCTTACTGTGGGCTTAAACCCACAGTGGCGTGCTCTGATCCATCATGCTCTCTTATGAGCCCTTCATGGAAGCTATGCTCCCCGCTCGGGCCACTTTGAGCCATGGATGAGGGCTAGGCTCAGCCGCCTAGTGCGAGCATCCTCCCTTGGCTCGGCAAAAGGGATGTTCCTAGTTGGATTATGTTTTTATAAAATCCACCATTCAAAATTACAGTCATAATAAAATAAATATATACATTTGAACTATATAAAGAATATGTTAAATTTTATAAAACAATACTTTTATTTAATCTTAGAATTATTAAAGAATTCAAATTAAATTACACTTTTTCTTTAATAAAAAAAATTTATAAACACTATAGTTATAAAATATAATGTTATAAATTGAAATTTATTTTATCCACATGAAAAAATTTAAACGAGTATTATAAAAATAAAAAACATAGTTTGGCTTTATGCTTTAATAATGATAACATTTAGAAGATACTAAAAATATTTGTACGATGTTTGAAATCCTCATCTCATTTTAAAATAGTCACATATATATAATTCCTAATATTAAATCGGTGTTCTTTAGATACTCGTAATAAGAGGTTGTGATACATTTTCGTAATGTAAATCTTTTAAAAAATAGAATTATATTTCTTTATCAAACCACCTCAAAGACCAATGACTATCATTATAGCCATTAATACTCAACAGTCACAAACATCTCCAAAGGTCACCCAAGGGTAATGGTCGGGTAGATCCCTTATAAGACTAAAAATGAGGGTGTCTTAATCCCAAGAAAATTTCAGAATATATTGATTGTTATACCACTAATGGTTAGTATGGTTTTCATGATTATTGTGGTGATGTTCTTCGTTATGACTGACCCGAGGGAGGTTATCTATTTACCAGGTCTTGTTGTTGCTTTAGAGGGCCTCTATTGGCTTTGATAGGGTTTTTATTAGGTATCTTTGGTTGACATAATTTCATGTTGATCTTGTTGTAATGTAAATACTATGGTGTTTTATTTAATAAGAAGACTTTGTGTTTAATTTTCATGTTTTTTTGGTTGACATGATAATTAATCAAAATAAAATCAAGATATTACTATTACATGTGAAACAAGTATTGGGGCATCACATCATCCACTAAAATACATTCAATTTGGGTGGTAAAATGCCCTAATGGTTGATGAAATAGACCAAAATGGCCGACCTTGTTATCCGACTAAATAAAATGAATATAATTGTCACCCTCGTGAAAAGTAAAATTCACTCTCATATTGTAATAATCATTGTGGGATCGGTATTTTACAAACCAGTATATACCAAAAATTAACTGAAATCCTGACTTGTTAATGATGTAAAGATACCAATAGAAACAATTCTCCCCAACTTCGAGAAAACACCACTTACATAAATAGATGTCCCTCATTTATACTCAAAATATTGTATCAATCGTCATCACCCCAATCAAAAACTCCATAATTAGACTCAACCCAATTAAAATCTATTCATATAGAAATGAATTAAAAGCACCCATAAAAAATAAGGCACTATCACATGTAGAAGCTACAAGAACTGTACCTATAAATTTCAAATGCCATGCCTCGCTATCTATAATTGTAGGATAAATTATGTGAAATGGTTCTTAGTCTATTCCATGTGATACAGTCTGAGTCCCCTGAGATTGATCACTCTACTGATAAAAGTTCTCTTTCCATGAAGTGCAGCATCCACTAACTCAATCAACATGGCTAGAAGAACTGTATCTTCTAAAGAAATTTGGTGTAGAATACCAATTTCTCATACATTGTTAATCTCAACATTATACATCACTACCCATATATAATATTTTTCTTGAAGAACCATTGTAGATGTCCCATATTTCTACAATCATGGAAATTCATCGATGGTTGGGGTAAATGTCTACAAAAGTGACCTAGCCTACCGCACTAGTGGATGAGTGCCCTGGGGAGATATTGTGTAACTGATCCTTCCCCCAAGAAACTCATACTTCCAATTTATTTTTCAACATTTTTAAAGAAATAATTCATACTCTTGGAATTCATACATCTTGGTCATCCATCATATAATACATATCATCTATTAGAAGCCTCCTTCATCTTCCCCTTAGATTTGAATCACGAACTCCCCACTTTTGAAAAATGATTCATCATAAAGATGTTAACCTGAGACTTAATTTCACATTTATACCCATAATGAAACCATTTCATAGTAGTAACTTAATCCCCTACTAATGATGTAACAAAGAATTGAAAATAAATAAAGCATCATGTATAGTCCGTCACACTCATGTTCTCCCAGGCCATCCTCATGAACTATATTTCCCTCTCTTGATTCAGAGTCTTAGGATAATATTTTCAAATACCTTCTCCGAACATTCCTTCCTCTCTATATTAACTAGTTGTCCATTCTATGTCTGGATGTCCCACCAATGCACCACCTAACTATGTAACATATAGTCATCATGGTTGACTCTTTTATCAGCATCAGTCTTAATGTAGTGAAATATCACCTGGATAGATTAAATCAGGAACTCATCTTACTCAAGTCCACTAACAATAATAAACATTAGAGGGTTTTTGAACTTGAAAATCCATGTCACGTCTAAAAAACTCTTCATAACCCACCCTGGGTCTAATCGCATATCAATTCACTATTCATTTCCACTCTTACGCTACTATTTTAAACCTGTTTTTGAAATGAATATTCCAATTATAAAAATTAATTTCACTTCATGTTTTATTCAATTAATTAATTTTTATCACTTTTTTACATGTAAATTTTACATTTATCAGTTTTTACATTGTAGGAGGTGGTGATTTGGAGATCGTGTGTTAGAATTCAGCCAAAATGGGGAAAACTGTATGAGAGACCAAGCATAAATGTGAACGTAAATATTAACTATGGATAATTTTTACATAAATTTTTGAAAAATTGGTTTATGAAAGAATAAAATTTCTGGTAAACATTTATCTAGAATTCCATGGATCCCAATTCGTCCATTTGGAGGCACAAAATATCCCCATAATGTGATGAAATTATGGGAGGTAAATATTGGAACACCCTGATGTATTGGTGCCATAAATCGTGGTGCAAAACTACAATTGGGATGATTCCACATCCATTAGACATTTACCTTAATGTATCACCTCTCCACAATATTTGAAGATATTTTCACAAGTTGTTTTCACTCAAGTATCCAGATAAATGATAAAGAAGTATTCCAGAAATAGTCACCTAGTCCATTAGGCTCATGATTTATTTTATGGACGGTGTGATGTATTTGTCCATAAATTCACCCCTCACTGTCATTATCACATGTTTCATCATCACGGATAAGATTTAGGCTATCATAAGAGGTATCTTCACCAATTTTAGTTCTCTTCTCCCTCATATTCTTCTATGCCAATTATGGGTCAATTTGGGGGGATTTACTTTGTTTTAATCCTGAGACTCATGCTTATAATCTTCATAAGGTAAATGGGATTCTAAATTTTTTGTCTATTTTTATTCATTTCAACTATCTGAAAATTGTTATTGTGTTATGAACAAATACATATCAATGAACAAGAATCCCATGCTTTCATGCATAACCCAGATCTTCTGATGATATGAGCATGTTAGTCACTTTTATCACCCTTCCCTTTCAGGAATATGTGGATCGATCAAAATGGTTGATAACATCAAGAATATGTAATCCATGGATATGAATTTTTTTTCTTGTTTAAATATTACAATCATAAAAAATCTGGTCATCTCATCACATAGTTTATGGGATTCCTTGATTGTGTAAAAGTTTTACATTGATTCAATACTGTTGATTTTGAGAGTTCATCGATATTCAATATAATTTTTCAATCAAATTCTCTGTTGTAATCTAGTATAAACACACTTACCACTATTTTTTGTTTATAAATTATTTATTCATTGATCCTTCCCATTCCCTTGAGATCGATGACGGATTGAGCATCTTAGAAAACTTACCAAGGTTCATCATGATTTCTATTTCTTCTTTATTTTACAAAGTAATATAGTATCAAATTATCTTTTCAAATAAATAGACCCATGTTTTATAATACCCCATTCCAGTTTTATTTTCATTATAAACACCATTTTAAAATTAATGATATAAGGAATCATTGAGAGATGACCTTGTGTTGCTGCTATAATATATATATTATAGTTAAAAAAATATAATTTGATGTGATAAACAATGTGATCAAATTTTTGTACCATTTATAGAGATCAAATTTAATTTTTTCCACATTTACTCTTTCAGTTTTTTTAATAATTTATATATCCCCTTCAAATATATTATTTTTGATTTGGTTTTTTTGGTGGGTTCTTCCTCTCTCTATATCTCTTATTCTCTCTTTATCTAATTCAATAATATATCCTTCTATTTTCTTTTATCATTTAACTATTATTAAATATATTTATTTTTTCCATCATCCATCATAAAAAGATAAAACCCCAAACCAAAACAATCAAATTTATCAAATTATTTTCATAACCTGATTAGGAAAAAACCATTTGAAATAGACTATGAAATTGAGAAGAAAAATCACACAAAAATTATTTAATCCAAAGTAAGAAAATCATGTAAAATATAGGAAACCATTTATTATCCACAATTGGTCCCAAAACAATCAAAAAATGAACAAAATAAAACCCAACAATAGATTGCAGCAAATAACCGAACCTTATAAGAACTAACCAACCCATATGTTGAGTACCAACCTAAATACATCCAATATCATAAGGAAGAATCCAACATTGAGATGATATTACGCCTCATACACCTCCTTCCCAAATTCAAGGGTCTTCATGGATTGTACCCACACAACCATCTCAAAGATTTTCATATAGTGCGGTCCAATATAAAACCAAAAATTATGTATGAGAACCTAATTATGTTTACGACCCACCCTTTCTCCCTTGGTGGTGAAGAAAAAGACTGGATATACACTCTTCATACCAAAATTGGAGGATATAATGACATAAAAATACAATTTTTGGGGTGTTCTCCCCTACCTCTTGAACCGCAACAATGAAGAATGAAATTGGTGGAATTAGGAAATCACAAAGTTTAAACATTCATGGATACAAATATAGATTCATAATACTTATATAAAGATTTATTCACAACTATATTAGCGAAAAACTATTAATAAAATACTCCTTCGACCACTCATGACTTAATAGAAATCATGGTAAAAAATGAACAACTATTTTGTACATGATCTATTACGCAAACCTGAGGAGTTCATGAGGTAATTTATTCATATCTAGAATGAAATATAGATAATAAATATGATGATATGAATACCCTTCTAGGGAATTTTGCTCAGTCACAATGTATCTCCCAACTCTTCTTCAGTTCCATTATATTCTTGTATTTTTTCAGACAATACTCATTTTTCTGACGAGTTCCCACAACATCAAGATTTACCTAATATAAGTGAAACATTATTCCTAGGCTGACCATTCTGACAATAATCTCTTTTTAAGAAAGAACCATTGAATATCTAGGTGGCAAGAACAACAATAGTACCGACAAAGAGGAAACTAAAGCTACCACAAGTAGAATTCTAATAAAAAAGGAAAATGTTTACATCATTTTTATCCATAAACTTCTTGAAAAAATCCTCCTCCACCTCCAAAATCTAAACCATGCCTTGAGGATATGGTAAATCAAATAGAAGCCAAGAACATCCAGTTGCAATAGACCAATCGATTGATTATTCAGGAGCTAAGAACTCTAGTGGGAAAAGTGATGGACACCATTAGTGAGATAAATACGATTGGTTGTGGACAATAACCTTCCCATCCTATTACTAATTTCATATAAAAAAGGTAATTTTAGATCATCCACACTTCATAGAGGTAAGGAAGTTTCTTCCTATTATGTTTCTACCCAACAAGAATTCCACACACTAGAAAACAATCTTTCTCCACACATAAATGATTGTAATGATAAAAAACTAAACAAAAATGGTATTCAAATATTCACTGATTAATAAATGAACAACACATTCTTCTTCCTTTTCACCAAATAATCTCAAAATCTAAGAACAATTTTGATAATTATATTGATAAATAAATAATGGATAAATTTTTAAAGGATCAAGTTACCTTTCATTTATTGGATCTAGTTAATAAAATATCACGATATGTGAAATTTCATAAATTGATTTGAACCAATAGACAAATTATGAAGGGAAATGGGATAGTTTTCCTTGGAAAGAATGTCTCATCCTTGATTCAAATTGAAATGCCAATAAAATTCATGGATCTATGTACTTTCACAATTCCTTATAACATAGGGGATACATTTTTTTTTTAAATGCTAGATATAAGTGCTCAAATTATTAAAATTCCTCTATCTATGTACACTTAATTGTAGTTTGGAGAGATTTAAATGATAGCAATTATCATGAAACATTCCAATTGAAGGACTACACACCCAATGAGAATGATCGTTGATGTCCTTGTAAGATTAAATAATCTCATCTTCCTCACTGATTTCTAAATTATTGAGATTAATGATAAATGATCCCAAGGAAATGTTCCTCTCATAATTGGGTGTCCATTACATTTTAAAAAAAAGAAAATATTCATTGTTCACAATGGTACACTATCGATGGAGTTTGGTAGAGAAATGGTATGTTTCAACATCCTTGATGTAATTAAAACCCCTGCTGAATAAAACTCTACACATTATATATATTCAGTGGAAGTTATCTGTAATGACACACACACACACAAAATTATATCCTTTACCCGTACTCTAACTCATTTTCCTCTTCCTCACCCTTGTATTCTCTATTTTTTATACATGTTTTGAGTGTTTTGTGGGTTTAAAAAATGTCAATTTTGAGCTTTAATTGATGAGTGTGTTCATTCTGAAGTAACAATGACCATAAATGTTACTGAAAATCACATTTCTAAAAATTCTAAATCCGTATAGATTAAACATGGGAAGACATATAGTTTCATCGGTGTCACAAGACCTAAAACCCATCCATCAATAAAAAATCCACCCATTTTTGAACTAAAACAACATCCTTCTAATTTAAAAAATCAATACCATAAGGGTATTGACCAATTTTACATCATTATTGTAAATAACCTCTATCCAAAGTGGGAATCAAAATGGCTCATCAATGTGAGTGTCTGTAATATAGAGATAAGAAGTATAGTAGATGATATTCATAGGATTATCCGATAAAATTTTAGGCACCATTTACTTTAAGATGATGAGGCTAAGCCCGTAAGACAATCTCAATATCTTTTAAACCCACTCTCCATATTGTGGTAAAATTGGATGTCTATAAATTAATTAATTTTGAGATAATTTATCCTATATATTATAGAAAAAAGGTTATCCTAGTAAATGTAATGCCTAAAACTACAATAATAGTTTTTTAAAATGAATGAGAAAAACATTTTCCCAATACATGTGTAAAATAGTTGGTGAGTACTTGTTGACTACTATCGACTGATTCATTCCATGCGGAATGGCCACTATTCTCTACCTTTTATTGGTCAAATGTTAGAATTATTGAAATTTATGTACCATTATTGTTTCCTTGAGGGCTATTAGGGTTATTTTTAAATCCATATAGCCCAATTAGATCATGAAAAATTAGCATTTACCTATCCATTTTGTACATTTTAATATAGAAGAATGTCTTTTGGTCTATGTAATACCCTTAGTACTTTTTAGCAATGTATGTTGAGTTTTTCTTATTAGTACCATAGAATTGTATGGATATTATTATGGATGATTTCATAGAATATGACTCACATATTGATTATTGTTTGTCACACCTGGAATCTATCTTCTGTCGGTGCATTGAGAAATATCTTATGTTGAATTATGAGAAATGAAATTTCAGGGTTGGGTGGGGGATAGTTTGTGGTAAAGTTATTTAAAATAAGGGAATTGAATGGGGGAATAAAAAATTGAATTAATTTCAACTATTTTGTATCGAAAATGTGTTTGTGTAGTGTGATATTTCTTGGATCATGGTCGTTTTTTCTATTGATTCATTAAATAATTTAGAAAGATCAATTTTCTATTGTACCAGTTTTTAGAAAAATGTTATTGAGTTTGTGTTTTATAAAAATTGTGTGGATTCATTCAATTCACTAAAAAGGAATATCACATCACCTCCCATCATCCAACCACCATGGTTATATATCCCCTTATAATTTATGTGTGATTATTCTAACATTACAGTAGGTACGTTTTATTATAGAGGGTTGAGAATGCTCCGCATTTCATTGCATATGCCTCACGTTCCCTTGACCCTACTCAGGTAAACCACATAACCACTGAGAAATAACTTCATTCAAATGTGATTTCCTTGGAAAAATTTCATTCATGTCTTCTTAGTTCAATAATTATTTTATTTTCTAACCATGCTTCACATCAATTTCTCCTAAAGAAACATGAAGCTAATCCCCACCTCAATCGGTGGATCCTCCTCCTCCAGATGTTGACCTTGATATTATAGATATGAGGAGAGTGGAAAATGTTTTATCTAACCACATTCTTAGGATTTCACCCCCACTCTACCACCATGTTGAATTTCCCCTCTCTATTGGATAAATCTTCCCTCGTGAAAACCATTGTGATGATGTGGACCTTACCCCCTGGTATGTGAACATTATAAATTTTATAGCAACATGTAGGGATCCCACTAATTTCATCACTTGAAAATACCAGAGGCATAAGCATGATTCTCAGTGGTACATATGCGATAAAACATATCTGTGGAGAATATATGTTGACCCTGTGGTTCACCAGTGTGTCTCTGACCTTGAGTTCACCACTGTTTTGACCTTTTTCGCACATTTTCTTGTGGGGTCCACATTGGCTCTCAATGTAAATCATGAAACTTCCTTATCTCAGGACATTATTGGAAAAAAATATAGGGATTACCATTAATTTTTTAATTCATGTTGTCATTATAATTTTCTAAGGAAAATATAAACAATTAATGAAATTCCCTCACATCCCTTGTTATTCTGTGAAATCATTGATGCATAAGGCATTGAATTCGTAGTTCCTTTTTAAAAATAATTTTTCTTCACATTATTCTTGTTAAATGTTTACTATGTGTTTAAATGAGTAGAATAAAAGGAAACTAGGATAGATGACTCTTGAGTTATTGTTGATTTTTTGAGGTCTAATATCTTCAAAAGGTTTTGTTTTACGAGAGTCATCAGTAATGATAAGGGTACACATATTTTCAATTGCGACATGAAAATTTTGATTTTTATGTATGTGATTGTTCATAAAGTCTCAACTAAATATCACCCCAAACTAATGGGAAAGAATCAATCTCCAATCAAGAAGTTAACAAAATATTGGAAAAATAGTACCACCCAATAGGAAATATAATTGTTTTGACTTGGATAGTGCACTTTGGGCACCTCATATAGCTTTTAAAACCCTAATCACAATATCACCATATAGTATTGTTCTTGGAATGGATTTTCACCTCCCATTGGATGTAGAAAACCATGCATATTGGATGTGACACAATGTATTATGAATCTTTTAGATGCATGTAATCATAAGACTATTGGAATTCAAGACATGTAAAAAAATTTGACGTGATGTATATGAGAACTCATGAATCTATAAATATAAATCAATGAATATCCCTAATAGCATTATTCATCAGCATAAGTTCCATATTAGGGATAAGGTCCTCTTATACAATTCTAGGAAAAATCTCCACCTAGGTAAGATTTGATCCCAATGGCTCAGTCCTTATACTATTATTAATGTTTAACATTTTTGTGCAATATAGGTCTTTCATAAGAATAGTGGAAGAATTATAACCATCAATATGGTCCATTTTAAATACCACTATGAAGATTTTAGAAATAATCAAGTGGAGGAAATCAAAGTTCTAGAGAAAAATACTAGTGAAACACATAATTTTTTGTACTTCCTTCTCATATTTTTCATTTATTAGAGTGAGGAAACTATAGATTCTGGGTACTGGGGTGGATACATTTCATGGATCATGATGATTTTGATCATCTATCTTCATTATTATATTTTCACCTTCTTTATAGTATTTTCATATTTATCTATATTTTTGATTTCATTAGGACTATCATTGTCTTTATTATTTCTTATATTTTTCACCTTCTTTATGATACATTCAATTTTCCCCATATTTGAGTTCATTAGGGTTTCCAACCCCATCTTTTTTCCTTCTCTTTCTTAGCTTATTTATGTTATTTTTACATCCCCACATATCTTATGGTCAACAAATCAAGGAACTTACCGAAATTTCATGTTGAAATTTTTGATTCCTTTTTGTTTTAAAATTTGAAGACAATAAGTCTCTATTATGGAATGAATAGTTGTATGAATTTTATTTTGGGGAGTGATTTTTAGTAAATTGGTTATATTTCAATTATATAAAATATATATATATATATATATGAAACCTTTTAGAGGATAGATACCCCCCATGTCAGATTTTTAAAAAAAAACTATGTCACTAATATCTCCACATATTTTTGAACTAATACCAAAACGTGTGAATATTTCTTACATAATATAAGTTAAATACTAGTTAGGTCATAATTTATAATATTTCTAAAATTAGTTTCCCAAATTTTAGTAATTTATATGATATGTTTCATTGTTATACCGAATTGACATATGTGTGTGTACCTGATATATGACTGTTGTACACCCTAAAAAACACTAAAACGGGTTATGTCTTGAAAATGTCAAAAACCACCCATCCTTACCCTTTTCACTTATTATAACTATCAAAATAAATTTCATGAGGTGATCAAACAATGGTTGATAGATTATTTTGAGATATTTTACTATAGAAAAATCAAAAAAATATTAATAAATGAGGGGAGTGATTAAATTTAAAACATGTAGGGATATCTAGGTCAGGATCTTAAGGTTTGACTTTCTATAATTCATAAGTGAGTGGGTCTGGAAATATTATTACAATGAATGTAGGGTATGTTTGATAGTAAAAATTATTTACCTTGAAAATATTTAAATAACCTATATTTACTGGATAGAATGTGTAAAGAATAGCATGGAACAGTTTTCGCAAAAAAAACATACATAGTTAGTTTCATTTTATAATTTTTAATTATTGTCTCAATTAAGTATCATCAATCTCTTGGAATTTCATATTTATATAATAAATGAGACTACTTTTTCTATTTTCACTGGGAATAAATCCTTGGAATAGTTTGGGCTTTGACCACATTACTTTAGTGATTTAAAATTTACATGAATATTAAATATTCATGATGTTGGAAATATTTCCGTGCATCATTTTTTTGGATATGTTACTTTTCCCATGAGTGAATATTTTTAGGTGTGGGGGTGGGATGGCATTGTGATTCACTATTCATTTCCACCATTAGACAATATTTTCAAACATGTTTTGTAATGAATATTCCAAATATAATAAAAAACATCACTTCAAGTTTGCCTAAATGAATCTTTTTTATCCATCTTAATACCTTGTTTTGGTATAAGTACATTTTGGGGCATAAAATACATTTTTCTACGAAAATTGTTTTTCATTGTGTTTTGGTGAATTCATTTTAAATTAAATCCTACCACTTATGTGATTTGAATATTTTAAAATTGATTCAATATTTGGAATCATTCAGTAAAAATTTCATAAATATGTTCCTTTAGGTTTTTGTCTTTATGAATTGTAACTATATTTTTTCCGTGGTATGGGAAAATCTGTAAATTTATGTTAAAATAAAAGGACAATTTAAAAACTCCAAAACATACCTAAATTTACTTGTGTGAGATAAATTTATCCATACCCATAATATGTCAGGATTTATTAATTTGTTTCCAATTAGATGATATTATTATCACTATAGAATTCTATTTCATGAGAAGTCAAACATGCAACACACTTTTTAATATTGTCAATAATATTTTAATATGGGTTATTTAGTTGATATGTTAAAAAATAATTTTTATTTTGATATAAGATTTTTTTCCTTCTCATGGTAATTTTATTTTAACTTTTAGGTAAAAAATAATTAAATTAAATTTTTACACATCAATGAAATAATAATAAATCAATTAATTAAAAAATACCAATAAAAGATATTACAAATATTAAAAATAACATAATTTTAGATATTTATGGTGATCCATGAATTATATAGAATACCATGATACATTATAGATATTATAATGTTTTTTTTTAATTTCAATTTTTTCTATATTTTTTTAATGTCAAAATAATGAATAGTTTCAAAATTGACAATAATGATATATTGTGGAATTATTATTTTATTAAATTATTTAAATGTCTTCAATATCTTAAATAATATTAATTTGGATATGGTATGGTCAAAAAAATTTCCCCTAGGAATTTTTAGGCCATTTGCAATAATCCTATCTCTAGAATAATCATAATATATTATTATATTTTGAGAAATATTAAAACTACCTCTCACATATATTGTAAAAGAAAACCTCCTACAACACATAATTACACCACATAGAGCCTTCAAGCTTGACCCTAATATAATAAATTCTCTAATCCACTTCTCTAACCAAATTCTAGAGGATATTTTATTCCCAAATGACCAACCCTAGATCCGTTTAGAATATATCAAAAGGATTCATTTTGAATAAGATGTAATCTCACAAACAAATCATATTCATTTACTATTATCATATACCTCCCAAAAAAGTATGATAAGCAACATGAAATTATTAAATAATTAAAATATATAGGAAAATATTTAATTATTAGTATGAAAAACATTTAAAACCCATCTTTATGGTCAAAAAAGAAGTGAGTGTGTTGCTCATGTGTGCATATGGCTTATCCTCTCAACATAGTGATACTATTTAATTTTCATTAACATATATTATGAATGATAATTTTGTTGGGTTTAATATTTATTTTTTATATTTATAAAAAAATTCACTTTCTTATTATAATATCATGTTTACCTACCTATTATTAATTCTTTTGATAAATGATAATGTTTCTCATTGGTACGTAAGGACTACCATCTCCACAATGTGATGTGATTAATTTTTCATTTATATATAAATTGATGTTATTAATTATGATGTATAAGAATATACATGAAATATATTATGTAATAGTAATTCTTCATTTCAAATTCATTATCTACATTCCATTCAATCCCTTAACCAAAATATTGAAACATCATTCATTCTATTATATGGTCTACCATATCCATAATGGTCAAATTCATTTATTTAAATCTAATTTTTAAGAGTTTATATAGAATTTTATACAATAAATTTATAATACATTTTTACCATGTTTAAGATTATATAAATGATGTGACTGTGATCAATGTATAAGGACCATGATTTCCAAACCAAAACATGCTTGGAAAGTAAATCATTTATCACACAAACAGATAATTGAATAAAAAATTATTAACAAATAATTATTTAATAGTATATCATTGATATATACCATAGTGTATTATTAAGAAATTATCATTTAATCGGATGTTGTAAATAGTTCTATCAAGGTATTATAGATAATGTGTATGAAATACATGTATAATAAATCAATATTTTTTTTATTGTAGGTTTGAATGAGAATAAGAAAAATTCATACTTAAGGTAATGGGTTTTTTAGTAATATCCTCATTAATTTGGATTATTTATGTTTATGTATACAGTGGGGAATATTTCTCTTCCACATCTATGTTTTATTACAATTATTCAAAGAATTATTGTCAATATACTTCAATAAATTTTTAAATCCATTATTACACATGTTTATCATTTTCGAAAATGTTTAAATGCAATGTTTTCTTTAATTAACAAATGAGGTACATTTTAACTATTATAACAAAAAATAATAAAGTAATTTTTTACACATATACGTCATAAAAGTATTTCCCCATTGTTATTACACATCAATGATTTCAATAATACGTTACATTTTTTACATGGTTATTTTTAAATAAAATGTTTTCATTTATGATTGTGGAGTTTATTTTTTTTAAAAATAAAATCATTTAAAATTATAAAATTATTTTCCCCATAGATTAATACGTGTGTTCATTTAAAATAATTTTCAATATAATATGATAATTTTTTATATTTCATAATTTTTAATATGAATATTATCCAAGGATATCATCCTAATTATTTCTCTGGATGAATTATGTTTTAAATAACAAAATTTTGGTGAAAATCATTACCTTTTACACATTTTATAATATGATTAAATGGTGATTTAATTGATTTTATTTGATGAGTTCTTTTAATATGAATATTTTATGACCTTATGGCGCATATATGTTTTAGTTTTTATGATATGGGTGGGACCTATATCTTCTTCCAATTTATTGGGTAAATATTAATATTTTATGAGATAACTATGGGAATCAATTTTATGTGATTCATTTCTCTATGTGAAACACAAATGACCTAATCAAATATAGAAAATGTTTGTGTTGTAATCTACAATGGGAAATTGGTGCATCGAAATCACGTATGGGAAACAAGTGCATCTTGATCGAAAGTGGGAAACTTATGATATGTCTTGATATACAATTTTTATAGTATAGGTTGTTAACATTGAACTTTAAAATGTTTTTCCATATTTTTTATGATGGCACACTTTTATGACATGGAATTTTGGATCATAAATGATTTATGAAAATTGTTCACTCTTGTGGACCATGTTTTTTGAAGTTTTACTGTTTTGTTTCCTCAGACTTGATTATAACCCATGATAGGTTGGGTACTTAAATTATAATTTATGTTCATGGTCAAATACCCCTATTCTAAAAATAAGATTGTGTATGATCCTATATTTATATGTATTATGTTTACCCAAACAGAGTATTTTAGCTCATACATTATTATTTTTCCATCCTCAAGTTATAAAAATGGTCTACATCATTTATTCTTAAGAGGAATACTTTGTGAGAAGATATTTATTGGAGATGATGAATATAATTCAAAAAATAAGATGATTGTGGGTTTACTGTAAAAAAATTGGAACTATGATTTTCATCAGGAAAAGTTTTATTAAATTTATTTCATATTAATAATAAAATAGAAGGTATTTTTGTACAAAAATACCATGTCATTACATTTGGTTTCTAAGAAATGCTTTATACATTATTTCGATATTAGTATTAAGAAATAATTAGCGAGAACCCAATGTATATGCCTCTATATATGTCCAAGGATATATCTAATAATTTCTATAAGGATATGTTTGATGATAATTATATGTGGATAAAAATAAACAGTAATTTATATACTGTTTCATGAAAAGGGCTGTCATCAAATGAAAACCTTGTCTGGATAATACAAGTGTTTGTGGCTTTGGAATATTGTTAAGTAGGTGTAAAAATCACTAAAACAGGAAAGTGAGATGAAATCATTTATCACCTGGTGCACAAAAACAAGAATTTATGATCAAATGGTTTACATTCCCAATGGATATGATTTGAAAATTCAAAAACTATCCATGAACAATCATAAAGGATTTAAATAATGAAAGTGAACAACCTAGGTTAAGACTATAGAGTCATATATAGAAAATGATGCATCCTACCATTATAAAATTATTTTTCATTATTCTGTGGTTTTCCACTATGATTAGTGTTTCTTATGAAATGCCTTGTTTTTTTAGTCATTGGATAGAAAATAAGGGAAAAATTTTAATGTTTAGTGTGATACAAAATGCAATGATCTCCCTCATGGCAAACGAAACATTATAAGAGATAGAATGCTGAATCTTTCAGTTAAGATATCACAAAATTCTTAGGATATGAATAATGTTGTTTTTCTAATTGACTAAAATACGTACCTTCACACTTTTGAATATTTCATGTGGGAACATCCTCCTTCGTTTAGTGGTTTATCTAATCCAATAGTGGATGAGAAATAGATCAAATGAAATGGAAAAATATTTTATATTCTTCAATTAATGGTACATAAAAATTTTAAAATAGTTATTTGTTATTTATATGGTGAATCATACCATTGGTAAAATATTATTAAAAAAATGTGGAACTATACAATATTGAATCTATGGAATTTATAAAATTTAATGGGATATTTCTTAGTATGTACTTCCCTCTTATTTTATTAAAATTGAGGGGGAAGAATTCATTTAGAATAAGAAAATTTATGTTTAACATATTTTTTCATAAGAAGATAAATTTACAATCCTTCTAAGTTAATATTATAGTTTATTTATCATCCCTGAAAGGACAATGTACTGATTGTTTGGTGTAATAAATTGAAAACTTTAAAGGATGTTGGATGTACGATTCATTATATCTATGAAGAAATAAATCGATGTAAACTAAAGTTAGGTATATAAATTGGATATTCTTACCATTCCTATTATTTTGATAAGAACATAAATATGATGTCTCATTAAAAATAAAATAGAGGAATGAAATTTCATCCGTCTGTAAGCTGTAAATATGGGAGTAAGCATTAATGGAATTGAATAAATGGATCTTGGAGGTTTATTAATTATGTAATGAAGGAATATAAAGCCCATGAATGTTGAAATTAAATTTCTTGGATTATTAATGAAATAGAGTAGAAGGCGATTCCCATTAATGAAATAGTAGACTATAACAATTTACATGCATGGATGTTGTGTTTTATTTAAATCAGTTACATAATCTAAGGCATAATGTATATGATAATCCAAAAAATAGCTTTTGATAAAAATATATAAAGGGAAGTAATCATAAATCACAAGGGATGAAGTGTATCAAGAATATTAGGTAACAAATATACTCACCTCTATTGTTTTGTGTTTAGTTTTGTTATATGAATGATTCAAAAAAAGATATTATTGTTTATACATTAGTGAAATTTCATGTTATTATCTTCTTATACAAGGATTCTTTAATAATGATATCATATTTGAAACTCTATCATTAATAGGATGAAACCACTATTCGAATGGAAATGTTTTTGATTAAGACGACATCTTTTATAAGGACAAAATAGTGAATTAATATTTGGAAGTGTATATGTATATGTTAGAATAAGTGCTATGGATACCCGTATCAGTTTATGTGTTTATAGTTGATCAAAATTTCAAAGTCAATGACAATGATTTTGATGTTTTATATAATGGGTGTTTATCAATATTGTGTATATTTTAATGGAAATTTGTATAAATACAACCCTTTGGTTTTGTATATGTTTTAGTGACAATGAAATTTATGTACTAATGTCCTCACAATTTATGAAAATACCTTAAATTGTATTTATAACCCTTAGTAATTTAATTACCTTTGATGTCAAGGTAAATATTGGTTTTAGTTGATCATTATATGATGTTATCACACATTAATGGTATAAGAGATGTTTTTTCTCTATATTATATTTCTTTAAAATACATTATAAAATTAGTAAGGTTACCTAAGTTAACACATTCAATTGTATCTGATTGTTATTTTAAGTCATCCACAATATTTTTGAAAGGTAGTTAGCATATTCATAATACATAGTTGATTTTTAGCATTGCATATCATTCTAAAACAAATGGTATTCTAGAGAGAACAATTCAATCCCTAAAGGATATTTTAATATAATTTTCTAGGGATCTCAATATTTTAGGGATCAATAGCTTCCTCATGTTGTGTTTTCATACACCAATAGATTTCACTCTAGATTTATGATTTCTCCTTATAAGTCCCTTGATGGAAGAAAGTGTTGAACTGCAAGGAACTAGACTGAATTTGTGGGAAGAAATTTTTTGTTACATTAGTATGATAATGAGAAAGTAGAGATTTTTAGATCCATTAAAAATTATGTATTTTGAAAAGACTTATATATATATATTACACTGACAACAATCAATATGATCTATAAATTAATATTGTTGAGGACGTCTTTATAAAAATATGTAAATGGAAGAATTATCGGAAAAATTTAAAGTGGTGTATTAAATCCATTGAAATACTCCGTCATATAAAAATAGAATCTTATTGTTTATGGATTCCACAAAATTACTCTTAGGTTTATAATGTATTTCATGTATCTCTCCTGAGAAAGTACATACCTTAACCATCACATGTACTTGGATTATATTTCATACTAGTAGAGAAAGATCATTTTCATAAGGAACAACCCGTAGAGATCATGGATAGTATAGAGATGGTTCAATGAAACAAGACCACTATCATGGTCATTGTTTTATATAAGAGCCACTAATTTGAGGAAAATATGTGGGAACATGATTATGAGATGAGGTATATGCAACCTCATCTATTTGTATCTGAGAAACAAATTTAGAGGGTGAAATTCAGTTCAAGGGGGAAGAATGTCAAAAACAGATATTTTAATGAAATATTTATCTTTAAATAATTTTTTTCATCGATATCTTGTGTTCCATTAAATTCCGAGTATCAAAGAACTACAATACACAATTAAAAAATTATTATTTGTTCTCAAAAATTTGAAATAACCAATAATTTTGTGGTTATTGATATAATATGTACTTTATGAAATATATGTAAATGTCATAATCCACATAAATGTCTCGATTAATGATCACTAAATAATCATTGAATTTTTATTTCATTCATTATATTGTAAAAAATATTATATACCAAAATTATATTTTCCCATATGAATGAATATTTTAATTAATTTATATATATTTTAGAAAATCTAGTATATTAAATTAATTTTTTTCAACATGTCAAAATAATCCTTGAATAATTTATTTATATTTTTCTAAAATGATTAATATTTCAATATATTGTGAAAATACCAACTTACATGAAATTTTTACTTTATTATATTAAAATGTTTCATTATGATTTGAAATATTTAATGTATTAATAATGTAAAATAGTTCACCTATAAAATAGTTTATTAATATATAATATTTATATATATATTAAAGTACAAATTAAAATAATTATCTTAGTAATTGATATGAGATAATACAAAGAAAACATAATCATTTAAAACACAATTATTCAATTAATGTAGTTTCCATTAAATTTTCATTTAAATGAAAAAATTGTAAAATAATACATTTAATTTGAAAATAAGTTAATTTTTTTAATTCAACATATCAATATTAGATTAAGATTACGTTTTGGTATTCGTTTATTACAATACATTTTTTGGTGAAAATTGAAAATTATAAATTATTATAAATAAAAAGAATTATATTATTTGAGATGTATATATGTAAAAATTATTAATTAATGAGAACTTTTTCTACTACTGTTTTTTTAATAAGTGAATTTATAAATTTAATTTTTTCTTAAAAAAATTATTAATCAATATTTTATTTATATGAATGTATGTAGTATTTTTCAAAAAAATTGTTTTCCAAGCATATTGTAATTTAGATTTTAAATTATTTTTCTATCACATTTATAAAATTAATATAAAAAACACTTCTAATTTGGAATAATTTTGATGAAATTTTATAATAAGTACACATATTTTTCAATAATATATGATAAATTACTTTCACAAAAACTTGTTTACACGACCAAAAATGAAAGCGGTTAACTTTATATAACCAAGATAGAAAGGCCAATAAAATTATTAATAGATTGTAGAAATGGGTGGTTGAGGAAAATATTTAATATAACTATTACCCTCTCAGTTATTTTATAATTTTAGATCTACATTCATTAAGTGTGACATCCCATTATTAATCAGTTTTTGGTATTTACATAAAATGCCTTCGTTTTTCACTTATAAATGGTTAACTCATAATGTAAATTCCCCTAAAAATGAACTTATTTTATCCCACAATCATACATACCCTACATTAAAAATTAATATCTACATAAAAGTGATACTTAACATCTCATAAATGGTCCCTCAAATCCTTAACACCCTTTTCAAATAGATAATCCAATAAGTGAGGTTCAAATTTATAACCTCCCCTTTTTCATATTTTTATTTTTGTGAATTTATTATTTATCAAATTCCATAATAAAATCATAAAATGATAATAGAAGTAGTACTGTTGGTATTTTATTTTATAATAATGAGTCCAAAAACATTAAGCACATTTCAATTTACTATTTAGAAAAAAGCCTTAATTCATGTATTCTGCGGACTACCACCAACACAATGCAACATGTTTTATTCTCTTTCGCTTCCATACAAGGATGGTCCTGATAGAGAATATAATACATAAGTATAATATTTAATAAATGATTTTTATATTCTATTGATAAACCATATTATTATGTGTTACTTATTCAATGGAAATTGAAATCATCTTTCATACGTGTGTGAATGTATGTGATCTACCACCATCATGGAATGATCTATTTATATTTTTCATTTCATCACCTCCTTAAATGGATATTCATGATAATGGTTTTTAATTTATAAATATGTTTTTCTAATTTATTTACATTTTTATATTGATGAATAAGACATCCTATTAACTATATAACCAATAAAATATTGTGGTAAATTCAACTGTCCAAAAGAGCATTACAATACAATAAAAATATTCCTTTTTTATATAACAAATATATATAGTTTATCTCAGTAACTTATTTCATTAAATTTCCCATTTCTCACTATATAATACACTAAATAATACCATTATTCTTCTATTATAATGATTTCAAAATAAAACTGGTTCATAATCATCCATTAATTATGATATGTTCTTATTTGGGTTGGTTTAACCTACTCCTTAAAGATTGATAAAAATTAATATCATAGATGAATATGGTAATTTAATCTATTTTATATATGATATAAATAAATAAATTTTTTTTTGTAGAATATTAGAAATATGAAAAATTAACTAATTATTATTGAGAAATATTCTTGTTTCTAAAACATCATCAAAACACTGTCATTGAAAAATTTATCTTCAAGGGTCATAAAAAATCCAATGTAATGAAACTATAACATTATAAGTTATTAAAAACATAAAATATAGTACCATTTTCTTCTATTAATTATGATTCATAGGTGATTAATGAATAACAATAATATTATCATAAAACTAGTTCAATATAATTCGGATTACTAACACCTGATATTAAAAATAAATAATAACTAACTAATATACTGGTTTGGGGTAATTTTGAATAATATTAATAAAATATTATAGACATTAAAATGATTGTGAAATTGGTTATAAAATGGTTTTTCTATAAAGTAGGTTATATTATTATCCACTAAACATAAATTCACGGTAAGGGTTTAATGTATTATATATTATTTATAGATAAATATTTATTATTGTTCTCATGAAATAATTGATATGATTTTAATATTAAGTAAAGAATTTGTTTTACCATATAAATGTTATTCATTGTTTTTTTAGATCCATAAGATTTTATTTTGCTAAAAATATTTTTATTCAAAGGATACCATGGGAATATAGAATTTAGTAAAATCATTTACCTTTATTATATTAAAAACATTCTTCTATAGCATCTTCATTTAATGATTAATCCCCCCCCCCTTAGATTAAATTTTATTATAAAATGTATTCTTCTGTGGAGGAAGATAAATTTGAAATAATAAATTTTTCCTTGTAAAATTTTTTCTTACGAAGTATATCATTATTAAAAATAATTCACATTCCCATTAACAATTCTTTCCATCCATACCCATATTTTCCATTACTTTAAATGTTGTCCTTTATATTTAGATCACCATTTATATCAATATCATGTCACCATAATATTTTATAATACATATTTTTATAGTGATGTATTAATAACTATTTTAATATTGTGGGTTTTCAAGAAATGTATTTCAAAATAATAATATAATCTTATATACTTTCAAAGTCAAATGTGTTATCCATCAATCTGAATTTTATTTAATAACCATTATGTTATTTCTAAGATATATTATTAATTTAACATTTTCAAAGGTATGTGTTTTCGAAATCATTGAAATCACATTTTTTTAATATTTATGTCTTTTCCAATGAAAATTTTTTAAGAAATTTTAAAATTAAATTCCACCAAAATGTTTTAAAATCCAGTTCTTGACACCATTTGGTCTTATACAATGATGAATTATTTATATTTAAATAAAAATATTTATTTTTAAAATAAATTATATTCAGTTTCTCAAAATAGAATTTTTTGAAAATGAGTTTCTAATATGTTACACAACATCATCACCTACATAATATTTTAATGTGTTTTCTACAAAAAATAATCATGATTTTTCTATCATATTCCTTATTAAATGAAATGGTGTTGTTTTTTTGAAGTTATTTTTCATATATAACCCTATAAATTTTCATATTAATATATATATATATATATTATTAATCATTTAAATTCATGAGGTCAATTAATTTGGTATAATTTATAAATATTTTCAAAAACCAATTAATTAAATATGTTATTTATGATATATTGTATTAATTTTATTCAACTAGAACCATATGACAAGATGATTGGTAGTTTGGGTCATGTATATCCCTCCAATGAATTTGTGATGGTTATGAATCATGATCTCAAAAGGTTTCATGAGAGGATTTATCCCAATTCCAATAGAACGTGAGAGGATATATCTAAATATAAGGATATATTAAAGGATTTATCACTTGAAAAAGATTAAAGAATAAGATTTATGCCAATACAAAGCACACATGATTGGATTAATCGCGATAAAAATATTACAAGGGTGGATTTATCAATTTTTCAAGGGATAATGGGAGGATATATCCATAGACAATGTGTACATGGGTTTTTGTATCCAAATAATAATTAGATGAGAGGATTTTTCCAATTCCAATGAGGCCCACAAGGGGTTTTATCCCAAGACCATTAGTATACAAAAATATTATCCCAAAAACAATAACATACATGGGTGACTAGAATAATACTAATATGTGTAAAATGTATTGGTGGGTATCCCGGACATTTAATATATATTATTATGTTTATACCATGTTCCCATACTATACTATAATGTTGATGATTTTTATACTGGACACATGTTTAATTTCCAATGATTCCATTAATTTTTTCAATGGTGTATGTTTTTCAATTTGGGATTACATGAAATTTTCTTATTATTTATGGACATTTTTTATAGTTTCAAGATATTTTAAAAATACATTTTCATGTATCTCATGTTTCCTCATATTCATTTGATCATATACTTTTTAAAATGTTGATTATTTTCCTCATACTAAGAACATAATCCCACCCATTTCATATATATCTCCTATCATAGGTTATAAAGATGAGTATAGCTTATGAAAAAGAATAATCAATAGCCTATTGTGGATTCATTATAGGAAAATATGAACTTAAATTATTTATATAGGTAGTTCTAAAAGTCACTAATCCTTTATTCTCTAATATGAGAATCTATAGGTGAAATGGAATTATTATTTAGGTAAAATAAATAAAAAAAATTGTATTTTTATAATGATTCACTGTATTTTAAATCAGAAGTGGGTAAAGTTATTTTTAGTATTATAGTAGAAATTTCTATGAATATGAAAAGGGAACGTTAGTGAAAATCCAAAAGAGAAGCCTAAGGGATTACTCTATGTATTGAATAACAACATGGGGTTTTAGAAAAGTGAAATTACTTGATCCTAATAAAAGTAAAATCCCTGTATATATTCTAGATTGTGGATCAAACTATGGTATAGATACAATAATGGGTAATGATCCCAAAAAAGATGGATGATCATTTTCTCGATCTTCACTCTGATGCATGATGATTGGGCATAGTACTTTACATCTATTTAGACACACCTAGGGGATATTACATAGTTGATCACATTCTTAATATTCATAATTATTATGATATATTATATTAATAAATTATTTAATGGAATATGAGATATTACAACATACAATTCATATATTAATCCATGACTGATTTATGTTGAATTTAATGAAGATGTATTAAATTCAACATTTATAATTTTTTGAGGTTTAATTTTTTCAGAATTAATCATACAATAATTATATTACATTTTTAATTAGTCATTTCTATAAATTATATCCTATTTGTTCTATAAATAAATTGATATTGAAGGAAACTAGTTAGTTGTATATGTTAAAGAAATGAATTAATTTTCATAATGAGAAACCAAATTCCATTAAAGATTATGTTGAAAATATTATGTGTACCCTCACCCAACAATCGAAATTTATTATTAAAAGCATGAGTCCTTCCAAAAATATAAACACCCAAAATGATATAAGGAATGAATTTTATACAATATTAGATGATAATGATAATTAATTAATGTATATTCAACATCATACATGTAATAAATTTTGGAAGAAGATAAAATTGGAATATCTCAAAGGAATAATAATTTTTTTCAGGTGTAGAAGGCTCAGCCATCGTGTACATGATAATAGAGCTTGGGGAATGATTCCAACCAATAAATTAGTGGGTAAGAATATCAATTTCCTTAAATATATATCGTTCGGTAATTTTAAAAAATTATTCCCTAATATAACAATTAATAAGGATAATAAACATTCGTAACATTTAAACCTAAGTAAATAAGGGAATGACAATGTATTTCTACAGTTGAAATTAATTCATTAAAAATTGAAACTCTTAGTAATTTTTGATATCGAATTAGATTCAACATATATCCATTCTAACAAGCCTTGAATGTTATATAGCGGAACCAAATAAACACTCCCAATGAATTGACATTATTATCTCTTATTATTGTATCACAGGTTTACGTTTATGGCATACTCTTAATAAAAGTCATATTATACCTTCTATGGATTAATTTAATGGGATTATTTAAATTAACTTTTTGTATAAACATATTTCAATCCTACCAAATATAATATATTAGTGAAAGTATGTATATGATCTCTCATATAAAACTAATTCCACTATCAGTGTTATATTAACTACTAATTAGGGATGGTTTTCTCAAATAATTAGAGACAAACTCAATATTAAGATTCACATATTCATTCGAAATATTAGATACTTCCTCGATTTTTTAATAACACTATATTAATAATATTTTGATTCAGTTCAACCTCTCAGATTACCATAGTTAGTTTCATTACATTGGTATAATTTAAAGTGTGAGGAAATAATTTATATAATTAGGGAATGAAAAAAATGATATTCTAGATTACATAAATTAAAATAATAACATATTTAAATTTTTTGATCCATGTAACATAAAAATTTATTATATGTATTACCTATGAAATAAACATAACGAATTTGATTTACTGCCTTACACATAATCCTGAGTCTAAATAAAGTATTGTATTATAAACTATTATTATCTAGATATTAAAAGAGATTTCATTAATAGTAATAATATAATTATGAAAAAATAATATCGGTTAAATTAAAATTTATTATTTAATTCAAAATAAATTAATACTAAATTTTAGGTTATTTTATTTTTTGTTATAAAAAATAATTTCATCAAAATGTGTTTTTTAATAATTTTTTAGCTCTAGATTATAATCAGTTTATAGAAAATAATAATTTAAATTTTATGTAATAAATATAGTCTTTAAATAATAATTTTTTGTAATATAATATGGTTGTATTTTATTATTTTTCAATAAATATTCATATTTCTATAATTCTTGGAAAATACGGATTTTTTTTAAATTGTCATTTATTTCAATTAAATAAAGTAATTTTAATTCCCCATTATTTATTGAATTTTATTTAATTTATCATAATTATCTTTATTATTATCCAATATTATTTTTTAAATATGAATAAATAATTAACATTATATTTTGAAAAGTTTATTTTTTCGTAAAATTGAATATTTCTTATAATATTTTATTCAGACAATGAGTTTCTATCTTCATAAATTGTGAAAATATCTAATAATTAATGTTGTTTATAAAAATCATAGATAATAAATAAAATCAAATAATTTAATAGTCATTTTATAGTTTTTACATGGCATGGAATTGAAGTATGTTTAATAATATATTCAAAACATATTTTTTCTAAAAATAAGTTTTCACTTTGTTTTTTACACATATCTAAAATACAATTCTTCCACTAAGTGAAACTGAATAATATAAAATGGACTCCATATTTCAAATATTCATAATTAATATAATATATTTGGGTTTAATAAAATTTAATTTTAAAATAAATTGGAAAAACATAAAATTATTGTTAACATAACCTAGGTTAAAATTAGTTTAATGGTGTTGGGGTGGGTGTTAAACTATGTGAAAAGGGTAATAAGGGTATATAAACTAGTAAAAAATTTAGCATATTAATAAATTTCAACATTATATTATCTTTACATTGAAGAATTATTAAATTTATTCCCCGATCTCGTGAATGTAACCTTATTTAATTAAACTCTTTTGGGTAATTCAATGTGCTCCACTCCCCTCCATTATAAGTGGGAACTTATTATACACCATAATTTATAGAATTTCATCATTCTTTAATATAAAATTTAACATCATTCCCCTCCTCATTGGCATGAGTAAAGGTGGAATTACAACATGACCTTAATCTAAATACCCAAGGTGGAAATGGATAGAAATAAATTCCAAGGGATTCAATATAATTGGGGATGATTTTCACATTGGGAAGTTAAACAACCAAACCAAACACACAGTAAAAAAATATCTACAACATGATTCGTGATAAAAATAAAAATAAAATTAATACCACAGATATATAAAACTAGTCTATAAAATTCTACCACAAAGGAAGAATACTAACAAAAAAAATACATAGTGGATAATAAATCCAATAAAAACTTATAGGAATCCAAATACAAGACACCAATCCCTAACTCTGAATCCATCCCCATGTAGCAGAAATCACTAATAAAGAAGTGTGATTCTTTATAATTACATGCATCTAGATAGAAAATATCTACGAAGCACCAATGTGCCAGGAAGGGGTGAGTAATGAAACACATAAGGTTTTTCCAAAACATAATTCCTGACACACCCTAAAAGGATAGAAAATGCTAGAACATTTATATAATTTTTTTCACATAAAACCATTTCAAACTGTTAAAAAATTTATAACAATGCTGAAACATTCAATACGGAAATAGTTTTCTAAAATAAACCAATTTACAAAGAAAATTCCCAAACAATTCATTACACTCTTTTTATAAATTTCTATATGGTAATAACCCATTCCATTTTAAATTACCACAATGACAGACAATCTGGACTACAAAATCATGGTGTAACCATTGATGGTAGAACTTCATTTCCATTCTCCATCTCTTGGAGGGTGATACGTCCTGACCCGTATTATTACCCTTATAGATAAACATAATTAATTAATCCAACCACATGACATAATCATCTTGTCCAATTAATTTCAAAGAAATGTTCATTTTATTGAAAACACATTTCAATGCATCAAAACCAATCAACCATTTTAAAATCATGTTATAATTTTTATCATTTTACCAAAACACCCAATTTTCCTGATTCCAAAACTAGTCACCAAATAAGGTTTGACTAAACCAATTTCATCATCAATTTTTACCAATTTTAAAAAATTATATTATTCCTTCAAGTTCTAAATATAGGTGTAGAGAGTGAATCTTCTTACCTCAAAAATTGTGCTGAAAAAAAAGAATGACTCTAAAACGCCAATGAAACTAGGTTGATTCTCCAAAAACCCAACATAAATCTATTCCCCTAACACTAATAAGGATATACTTAACCATGAATAGAATCAAGAGCCACATATCAATCTAAATTAGACTAGATCTATTTATCCATGAGATTTAATAATTCATATCAATAAAAAATCATGAAAACTACAAAAAACAAAAACTTACCATAGGAATCAGGCTTTAATGCACTATAAAATGCCTCCTGGTCATTTCTTATTTTATGATGGAATCCTCTACCAAATATTGGTGGAAGAAATCTGAACTAATTTCTGAATTTGAGGGAAAATAGGGGTTAAAATTTAATCCAAACATAGATTCACTTTTTAATGATATTTTTTTCAAATCGTGCATGGTTATGAAAAATCATATGCTACTACACAATAACCTCTACATTAATGAGTACCTCAAATGGTTGGAATGTATGGTTAAAAAAACTTTTTGCTAACTGTTAAAAATATCACCATCCCACATTATATGGTTTCTCATGGATGGGTAAATAGTTTGTAAAAACTATGCACCTAACAGTGTTCCATCTTTTTTTCCATTTTATCTCAATGCACGGGTTCCTATCAGAGTTTTGTATTTTCCAAAAACCGTGAACCAAATATAAAACTTTAATAAATTACAATAAACATTTCAAAATTATTCCATCCCTCCCAAACATCAGAAAAACACATCACATACATTAAAATTAAAAACAATGGGTTACATAATTCACAATAGGGGTGGTACATCCCCCCACCCATTATCATTTCCATCCTTGGAAAGTAGAAAAATTGAATTTTCCTAAAAGAGTTCTGTTATTTTCTAAACCATTTAATTTTCTCATTTCCAAGTATCATCATAAATCTAACTAGGTTTCCATAAAACCCACACAACAGTGGTAATTTTTCCATGGAATACATTCTCTTCCCTATCCATAATCTATACTCCGTGTAAACCCACAATGAATTCAGTTGTAGGTTAAAATGGTCCCATAAAATCACATTGTTAGTTTTAGTATTATACTTCTTCATCTATGATACATTGAACAAATTGCGCATTGTACTGAAACATTTTGGTAATTCTATATGATATTCCACCTCTTCAACTAATTCAAGCATCACAAAAAGGGCCATTGAATAAAATAAAACACATTCCATCCATTCCAAAAATATTATAACAAATCCATGGAGGGATGCTATAGAAAACATGATCACTCATATCGAATAAAAATTACTATCAATGATGATTCAGATATTATTTATAATGAATTGATTCCATCTCCATATATTTCGTGATAAAATAAATATTCTTCCTCTTTTTGTAGACGTGGCTCAACAAACCTAATGACATCTCACAATTTTTGTATCCCTTAATGAGGAAACTAAAAAGGAATCACATATAATGCTTCAAAAGGATCCATTTGTAACGAGGCCTAAAAACTATTATTATAATATAACTCCATTAGTGGTACATACTCTTCCCGTGTGCCACCAAAATCCAGTACCTAAGATCGAAACATGTCTTCCAATGTTCATATAGTAATTTCAGATTTCCCATCCGTATGATGATGATACCCCATTCCCATAGTCAATTGAGTCCCAATATATTTCTATAAGGATTTATAAAATTGATATATAAACCGTAGATATCTGTCTGAAACTATCGAAACTATTATCTCATGACCCTTTACCAAATCATAGATACAGATTTTTGATAATTCCCCAACCATATGAGATTCACGAGTAGGGATTAAATGGTCTAAATTTCTGAAAAGATTCACTATCCCTCATATAGAATCATGATTCTGAACCATTCATGGTGAAACTATTAAAAAATACATAGAAATTTGTTCGCATTTCAACATAAGATTAATTAATGACTACAACATACATGATGGTCATTGATGTTGTTCCTTGACCTAAAGACATGTTAATAATTTTGAAATAATCTCATCCACTATTCATTTAATTCCAATCCAAGAAAACATATTTTAATTCCATATAGATCATATGTATTCCAGGATGAATGACAATAATTACTGTACGAATGAATAATTTTGTCATGACAGGCCATTGGTATGAAGATCTGATTTTTAAACCAAAATATTGAACTCCCATACATCATTCATCCCTCAATGGTCTCCCAACCATTGTGTTTTAACCTCATTGAAACATAGTCTTAATCGAATTTCTGTGCCTCTTTAACATTCTCAACTAAATCATGATTGAATGAAGGTGGAATGAAAGGTGAAAAATCACCATGGTCTTCACATTCTAATTTCATTTATTTTATCATTGACATCAATATCTAATAATATAAATTATCTATTTACAATAGGGCATATGATTTTTTTATTAATTCATCTACCACTATATTACCTTTACCCGTTGTATGCATCAAGTCAATGTAAAACTTTTTGATATTCTCCATCATTATTCTTTGTATCATGTTCAAATATCTTGGGGGAGAAAATATGATTCAAATTTTTATGATCCATAATCACTATGAATTTATAACCAAATGATTTAATTTTACTAAGTCTTAAATGCATGGATTATAGTTGATAACTCCAAATCATGTAGTGGGTAGTTTTTTTCATGTAACCATAACTATCTCAATCTATAAAAACAACATGATCTCCCTCCATGAGAACACATCCATTCCTTGATCCCCAAGAATCACAATACACCATGTTCCATTATCCCAATTCTAGAAAAATCAATATTGATTTATATTGAAGGTGAACATTAATCTCTTCAAAAGACTTCTTAACTTCCTTATTCCAATGGAATGGAACATTCATCCTTAACAATGAGGTCATAAGTGAAGCTAGTAATGGAAAATCATGAATAATGCTTAGATAAAAACCATCAAATCCAAGGAAAATTCACATCTCAATGAAATTATTTGGATTTCTTGATGAGATGGAAACCTATATCTTTTTTTGAAGCATATAAACAATTATTTTAGATATTACATGGCCAAGGAAATAAATTTATATTAACCAAAAATCACATATTGATTATTTTGAATACAAATGATGATGTATAAATATTCCCAACTTTGTCTCCATCTCATTCTAGTCCTCAACCCTTGTCATTGAATAAAAAATATGTCATAAAAAACACCACCAGAAAAGTATCTAGATTCCATTGAAATATCTTATTCATCAAATCCATAAATATCATTGGTTCATTCTTCTGAAAAAAATTCATCTCCACATACATGTGACAACAATATCTACCCATGAAAGATGTATTTGGAATATACTCCTTCTGAACCCACAATTGGTGATATCTTGAGAGAAATTCAATCATTGAAAACCAATGAGATCCCCTCAGTTGATAGAATATATATTCAATTTTTAGATGTGTATAACAAGTCATTATAACAAAATTGTTATTCTTAAAAATTCTCACTCGCATCCAAATAGTTGCATATGTCATTTTGACAAACAAGACCAGTGCTTCCCATGGAGACAGCTTCGGCAGAATGAACCCATATCTTTTTAACACTTCCAACTATACTATCTTTTCCCTTAATTAATAATATATAAGTGAACTAGGTATGGTCACTGGGAGAATATCATTCATAAAATACACTCTCCTTATAAGTGGTAACCTAGATAATTCTCTTGAAATAAAATAAAAAAATGATCAACAATCACTAGAAAACAATTATTCTAGATCTCTTACGTTGATATAAAATTCAAAACTTCCAACAGGTACAAGCTAATTCCAACTTTTTGTTTCAACAACATTGTTTCAACTACCTTTACATTAATTTATCCACTAAAGATATGCTTGATACTACGCTCAGTCATAAAATAGAACCATCGAGTATAATAGTTGATGTGATCCTTAAACATTTTAAACCAATCCATACACAATATTACATAATAGGCATCCAACCAATGTTTTGAGAAAACCCATATCAAAACATATCAATCCATAGTTATACATAATTCTCTACATATAATGAAACCCCATTCAATTTAACTAAGAGGATTTTACACTTTCAATATAGAAGGGATCATCTAAACTTGTAAACCCAAAAAATAGACAACATAATAATAAATAAAATAATGGGAAGATGTTGTTTCAAAAAAATATTGTATAAGGATTTAATTCAAAATAATTTCACCTCCCTCTCTTATTGGTCTAGATTGGTCACCCAAAATATCATTCTCGGACCTAGATAATTTCATTCTTGATGCACTTTGTTCTTTATTTTGATGTTCAAATTCTTCTTACTAGGAAGTAATTGTATTCCTAGAATTACCATATCTAGTAAAATTTTGATGATGATATGTATTATTCTACCCTTTTTACATCAAAGCATATGACATCAACAACACCTGAGCACTGTCCTAGATAAAAAACCTCAGATTACTATGGCAATGGTGTTGACTATTCCCCCTTTGATTGTAATTGTGGCATTATCTTGGTGGTGATGTAAATTTATAATTACTGTGGATAAAATAGCCATAGAGGACCCATAATGGCTTACGATTTATTTTTGGGGGAAGATGAACTTGTACAGTAATATAATTTTTAGTCATCCCACTACCTTAAAAATAGGTGTCCAACTTCCACATACTCCCAGAATTAGAGTTCCCACTATTTTCGTTTTTATCAACATGCTTCATCTACCTATAGCTCATGAGATATCTTCTTTCTCCACAATCACTCTATTGAAAATTTATTTATAATCAATTAAAATAGAGTCACAAAATTCATAGAGAGATTAGGATGTATATGCCTTGATTCCAATATGTGTGCCTTCAAGGAGACACTTGTAGTAACGTAAGGCACATAGAGGAATAAATTTATAAATTTAGTAGCATAACCTATCACTATGAGGCTATCATTCTTCAATAAGAAAAATTATATCATTCATGATATTAGGAACATATGAGGACAAAATTGTTTGTTTAATAGTTATTCAAAATCCATACATGCATGTCTTTGGATTAATTTAGCCTGAACGGCTAAATCCCAGTACTAGAATGAAGGAACATCTAGCATATACATCCCCAAATGGATTATCACCTATACTTGTGTGCTAAGGAAATAGAATATTTGATTTCTTTAATCAGTAAACACCTTTACATTCTTTTGTTCTGAATCACCCTGAATGTTTGGTGGATTTTTTGTTTGAGACTAACTGGATTTATCCACTTTCCTAGGTGAATCCATCATATTATTTTTATCAACATCTTGAAGAGCATGGTTAATACAATGAGACAGCTATTAGATCATGTTTGGCTAAGAAAAAATTTCATTCCTAGTAGCTTTATCCAGTTTCTTTCTATGAAACTAACTAGGTTCCATTTTATAAGGCACAAAAAACACATTAAGACTCACTCAATAGAAACTGACGACATTACAATTTCAAATTTATCCAAATCACCACTATCAGAATTGTTCATTACAAAATTCCATATATTCTTTGTTCACCCATTTTGAAAAATTCAACCATACGTTTGATAATTGTACCATTTTCAAAGAATCATAACTAATCTCTTTTCAAAATTTCACATTTGAAAAGAATTTTAGCATTTTTCGAAAATCAATATTTTTGAAAAATTTAATAAATCATTACTCAAAAAGAAATATACTCACCTAGTGGGAATCCATTTATATAATAAATTCCATTCTATTCTCATTGGATAAATTAAAGAAAAATATATTACAATTCCTATAACTGTCTCTAAAACACTGATCTACCCTAGTCAATTTTAACTAAAAGTTATGTATCATAATGTTAGCTGTATATTTTTATGCTCTCCATTTTGAGTCCTAAAAATCCTACTCTTTTCTACTATCCCAGCTCTAGGAATAAACCAAAATGAACATCATCTCTAATATTGACAGAACTGATGACCACTTTGGGGTAAAGGACTGTACAAGATGATACCACTTGTAACATACCACCCCTCCTCATGGTCTTGAGTCATGTTTGAATTACTACATGGCCTTATGAGAAATACCTAAGAAGCCAATGGCTGTAAATAAATACTGATGACTTCAATAAAATTGGGGGACAATTTACCCATTGAAAAATAAAATATCCCAACGAAACACAACATAGAAATATAACTACAACCTAATGTATGATAACAATGTAGAAAACTCAATGTATTACCATTTATTTACAAAACCAATCTATAATAGAGTACCAAAGTGGAAGAAAACTATCATCTATATACACAGAAGAAAACAAAACCAACAGAAATTTAGAATATTCCTAACACAATACATCATGCTCTAACTCTAACACCAAGCATGTGTATCATTAAGCACCATTAAAGATGTTTGATTACTTACCATTACCTAAATCATTATATAAAATAACTACGAAAGAACCAATGTGTGAATGTAGGGGTGAGTAATGAATCTTAGTTGGTTACTTCCAAATTAATTCCTAACTCACACCACTAGTATATAACATATCACAACTTTTATATAAAATAATATATATAAAAACCATTTAAAATAGTTCCAAATTTAAAAAAAAATCAAAACAATTATATAAAAAAATACATTTTTAAATAATCCAATTTCTAATGAAAACAAAAAACAAAAAATCATTTTATTAAATTTCATGTTTTCATATCCCATTAAATTTCACATAACTATACAAACACACACACACTCAACCACACAATCTTGGTGTTACCATCGATAGTGGAAGATATCATACTATGTTCATCCCATTAATCGTTGTACATCCAGACCAATATACATTCCCTTACATATAATATTAATCAATTAATCCCACCGCATGAGAAAATAATCATTCCAAATAATTTAAATAAAACTATAATTTTTATTAATGACATTTTTTCATCTATCAAAACCAAACAACCATTTTAAAATCATCATTTTAAAATCATGTTCCATTTTCTCAGCTTACAAAAACATCCAATTTTCCCAATTCTAGAGACCGCCATCAAATAATGATTCCATAAATCTCATTCATAATGATCCAATAATAAATTTCAATAAATTTATATATTTTGAAACTAAGACCTCATGTTCAAAATAATGGATTTGTGAGTGAATCCACCTACCCTGAGAATTATGGAGAAAATGAAGAACGACAATAAATTGATAATGAATTCAGGTTGAATATCCAAAAACCATCTTATATTTCTTCCCCTGATAACACAAAATCCATATATAACCATGATTATCATCAAAAACTATATATCTATCTACATCTGAAAATTTTAGAGAATCTCAAAGGTGGAGGAAAGTATATCTAAGAAACCAAGAAAATTGCTTTAAATGAAGACTTGCCATTGGAATCAGGCTTTAATGCACCATTAAACCCCTCAAGATCAATTGAAATTTATTGGGATATGCTTTTATATCCATTTTATAGAATAAATATTTAGTTAGGGACAAATTAAATTGATAATAAGTTGTTAAAAGTTAATCCCAACCTAGATCCTCTTTTTATGATCTTATTTTTTAATCATGTAAGGTTTTTCACACAGTTACGAAATCATGTGCACAAATAGGGAAAAATATGATGCCTGAAGATGATAATTTCAGAGTTGGCCTACATGGTTATACAAAGTGTGCACTGATCTCAAAAAATATCACTATCACGCATTTCATGGTTACTCCTAGGTGTCTTCCCAGTTTAGAAAAACTGTATACCATCCTCCTTACTCGTGACTCACTGTACATGGTTTCCTATAGCAGTTTCACTATCTATTCAAATTTATCACCAAATATGCCCCATTATAAAATCCCAAAAACATTCCAAATTTCATTGAAAACCTCCACAACATCACCCAAGAACATATATTTTTTTAAAAATCATAATGAAATAGTTATATACTTGAAACCTAAGGTGGTACAACAAATCCATACACCAAAAACATAATAGATTACTTCACATAATGATTTATCCCATTTTCATCTCTTAAAACTACTATATCTATTCTTATGTTTACATCAATATGAGGCCCCTCAAATAATATGAATAAATCATAATAAATATATTTCAATTTTATTTTTTCATTTTACATATATAAACTTACTTTATCTATAAAAACATGAATGAACTAGTATCAAGAATATAAATATTAATTTTTATCATGATGTAATGTCCATTTCCCACCTCTCACTTAATAAATGTTAAGCTAAATTAATGTTCATGTGTATGTGTGTACTAGCGCCTCAACATAGCTATATGATTCGTTTTCCATCACCATATTTCATGGTTGGTTATTTTAATGAATTAAATGTAAATATGTGATATATATATATATATAATATTTATTATGTATTTATTATTGTTAAAATGTTAAATATTATTACAATATATTAATTCCATCCACAAATAAATGGTATATTTACTCATGTGGTTGTATGGACTCACTACTAGATTTTTTAGTTTCGGCGCCTATGGTAGCGGGCGACCGCCATTGGCGGTCGCTACTGATACTATTAGCGACCGCCAAAAGAGGTCGCTAAAACCGAAATGAAATGGCGGGATTTTTCCCGCCCCCCGCACTATCTTCTTCGATTACTCGCTGCAACAGCGGTCGCCCCTCCCGCCGCCGCACTGCCACCACAGGTCACCTCCGTCGCCGCCACCCCGTTGACTCCCGTCGCCCCTACCAATGCTACCGGAAAACCATGCTCGGGGTCCCGCAACCACAGGTCACCCCCGTCGCCGCCACCCCGTCGCCTCCCACACCTCTGGCAACCGTGGTTCCTCCATGGTCGTCGACCCAAGCTCGGGGTAACCTCCAACATGCCGCGCGTGCGCCCCAGTACAATCGACACCAAATTTTCGTCAATTTTCGAAGAGAGTATTAGCGACCTCCATTGGCGGTCTCTATTGATTAATAGCGACGACGCAACTGCGACCGCCAAAAGCGGTCGCAGGGCGGTCGCTAAAGGGCATTAGCGACCGCCAAAAGCGGTCGCTAATTCCCACATTTCTATTAGTGACTACCATCTCTATGAAGTGATGTGATTCCTTTCACATCAGAAATTTACAAGATTTGTTATAAAAGTTTATATAATGATTAAGTATTTATATTAATACATGATTTATAATCTAGAAATGATAAAAATAGGTTCAATATTCATTTACAAAAACTATTGAATAGAATCGTTCATTACAAATAAATTATATAAAACCCAAACAAACTATTTAAAAAATTATTAAGAAATTAGTGTTGAAATTATATATATATGGACAATATTTGGTATTAAAGGTATTAATATAATTCATATTATTAATTATAATATATTCAAATTTATTTTACATGAGATTAGAAATCATATCATGAAATATGGACATAAGGTAGAGGTTTTACATTACAATAGCACTTTTTAATGGGATTGTCTATGTATGTGTTTGATCTTGTATTTCTAGGTATGTTGCTCATTGAAATTTTGGTTATTTCTATTTTAGTTGGGATTATTCTTTTAATCATTAATGGATGACAATTTCTTTGGATAATGATATTTTTTATATATATAATGACCAAAAGTTTCAGGATGTATGTTTTTATGAATTAATTGAGTGTGGGAATAAATAGTTCTGAGGGTTTTCAATGGGTTTCGATAGATTTAGATATTGTATTGTTTCTTTATTAAAATTATTGGTTGAGAACTTGTTATTGGTCACTTTCATGACATGAATGGGATACACAACGAGAACATGTTTCCCAGAAATTGTCATGAACATGTTTATATTGAGAAATGTCAAAAAAAATGTTAATAGGTTAGAATACATAAACATATTACTGGATAGATATTATAATCCAGTGGAAATCATGAATCATTTATTCAATGTGAAAGTATTTATCATGGAAAAATAGATAATCGGGGTTATTTTAACTTGAGATGATGATATTTTTTTATTGTAATTTAAAACATGAAATTCATTCGATGAAAGGGGTTTATGTCTTGAATTTGTTAGGCTCAATGTTTTTATCACATGCTATATGTGTGATTTAATTGAAATTCATTATGAACCACTCACTCTAAAGAGAAGGTGTTTCCATGTGATTTTATATTGATTCCTTATTTTCTTAATTTATTGGTCTAAAATTTCAACTCCAGTGATTTACTTCATCTTCATTTTCCTAATTAATAAAATATCCACCATAATGGTTTTGTGATCTATGGATCAACATTGAATTAATTTTTGTGTTATTTTTTTCCTGAATTTTTTTTCATTATAATTTACTACTCCTTTGTTTCTTATTGGGGTTTCTGTTGAAATTTTGGATTTAATAACTGAATTGAGGTTGGTAGTGTATAACATATCGATTATGGTATAATTTAATTATCTATGGTGTGTGTGATCTATTCGATCGCACCGACACACCTCACACATGAATAAATAAATTGTATAAACATTGGTAAATAACAATCCTTATCATTTGACTATCAATTGGATCATTTTGGGTCCATAATCAATGAGACTGAGACCTATATACACACAATAGGCCTTCCACCATTAGAATATATTAAGACTTAGTCATTTAAAGATTAGAGAACTATATTACATTGGAAAATAATTTTTTTATTACTGGAATAGTATTATTAAATGGAATTCCATTAAATTTGGTTGATTTTGTAAGGTAGAATCACCTCATATAAATTTAGTTAACAAATTAGTCAGTTGAAATAGGATTAAATTTGTAATGAAACCATTTTGATTTATTTATATGGAAAATTGTTTAACTGGTTTCTATGTGGAAAAACTCGAAATACAAATGATAATTTTATGAATTCGTCATTGTAGATTTTGGTGATATTTCATGTATGGGTTTTTTAGACATGTGATATTTTTACATGTGACTTATTTTCTTATATTTTCTTATTACCTAAATTTGATTCAGATTGATTAGTGAGGATGAGATTCTTATTGGAATGTATATTTCATTTGGATACAACTAATGGTTTATATTTACGCAAGAGGTTATGATTCTTGATTTCAAAACACTTAAGGCCACAGAAATAGGTTAATGGTTTCATAGGGATGAGTGTGTGATTATGGGGTGTTTAAAAACATGATGCACTATCACTGAATGCATGTTGGTGGGATTTATGATGGAATGTGGGTTAGATGCCATTTTTATTGAGATATTTGTATAACTCAGCCTCATTGGGAGAATAGGCAAGGGATTAGGAGGTCTATCCTATGGTTAGAGAATTCTATATTTTTCAAACATACTTGAAATGGTGCCAAAACATGTTTGGATGACCTGATCTGATAGATTAGTGGAATCAGTGTGTTGAATTTTATTAATTTAATAAATTTCAACACTATTTGTCACTATATTTCATGAACTATAATTATCAGACCATGTTTTTTCGAAATGGAAGTGTCAAAATACTACATTGTACTCACACAGTGGATGAAATTCAATGTGGTATCAGGATCGATTTTATTTTTAATGTTTTCGGAAAATTTAATAGTTATTATTGTCAATTTTTATCTTGTTGGACAGATTGGATCATGGATGCATAATTGACATTAGGTTTGGGGTCAGGATATTTTGTGCTTTTTTAACTATTCACATTGTATTATATGTATGAACATTAGAAATTATTTTTGATACCATCTAAATTACATAAAATTATGATATTTTTTTTATTCGGTTTTTCTTTATCATATTATGATGCTTGTTTAGTTTTTCATATTGTATAGTTTATTTCTCCTGCCTTGATATTAATTCCACTTTCATAGAAACTATTCATTAGAGGGTATAGTCTCCATCTATATTTCATACACAATCAGTACTAGTCGATATTCTATATCACACAGAGAGGTTCATATGATGTCATGTCGCTAATTGGCTTTGTAACTTGTGAGGGCATCTAGTCGGGGATATTACAATGTGGTATATGAGGAATCGTGCTTCATTTATATAACTTTACAATTTTATGACTGTATAAAAGACACTAGAATGTATCATGACATGTTAATGAGATTATTCTTTCTATAAGATAGCCATGTTTAGTGAAAATATATTATCCATGTGATGGGACTATTTATCAAGATTCTAACTTGTTACGATGTGATCATATTTCACCTTGGGTTACTCGTATGTTGTGTATTGTTACTTTTTCATAATAGTTGTCCTCGTGACCTAATATGGAGTTATTGGAGTATGCATGAATCATGATAGGAACAAAGGGATATATATATTGACATGTATTGTTCATGATAGGTACATATTTAGTGACTCTCTCCCAACAACCTAGAGCCTATGACTATATTTTTATATTGGGATAAGATTCATGGAATCAAATCCCAATGGACCGAAAATTTTAGTACTCTCCATAGACTAGATACATACATCATTCACATATTTCACTTCAAAACATTAATTATAACATAATTTCATTTGAGGATGTTACTGTTTTCTATAACATATACTTCCATATCATTCATACTGCACTTCCAGGATTCCTTGGAAAGGAAACTAGATAAGGGTGGTATGAAATTATTATAAATGGGCAATTATAATGTAATCTACCATGAGTCAATATATTATAATAAACAAGGAAATATAAATAACCATATTTAATTTCTATTTAAATGATATGACTATCATGATAAGTTATTTTATAATCAATATGTAATAGTAAATAACTGAACATACCCTCCATTCAAATAATAATCTAACATTTCAATGCCTAATGATATAATATAATTGTAAAAATATAATTGATAATAATAACTGAATTATTAGTAATGGAAAAAAATATTTATTCGATGTCATGATCTAATAAAAAATGATATCTCTATAATAAATAACATTCATAAGATAGTTTAAATGTATAGGTAAACACCCATAAAATTATACCATAATTATTTGTTTCATGATACCCAACGATGCATAAAGAGGTTATTTAGAACAATTCCCCACCCATCACATTAGGTTAAAATAGTTTCTCAAATGTCTAATAATAGATATAATTAATGAATCAATATGTCTTACGATTGAATATCTATATTGTGAAAAGATACTTATTTATCAATGTTTTCCCAGATAATAAAATAATAATCAATGTTAATAATTCCTGTAAAAATGTTTTATGGTTTAGTAGAAAATATATCCTTGTCAAATTATATAGATATTTTCGGGAAATTTAATTTTTAATGATCACCGAATAATGAAAATTTAAAGGTAAAGTTAATGTCAAAAAAATGATTTAAGAAAGTGAGTTTCAATACATTCCTTGGAAAAATGATCATAACCCATCCATAGAAAGAATAATGATAGTATCAAAAAGGCATATACCAATTGGATTAAGAATAAATGGTTTTTTATTGGTGAATATAAATACCATTAAAATATCATTCAAATAATTCAGGATGAAAACATCCATTTTATTTTGACAATTACGTTTTTAAACATATAATATTTTAAAATACTTTTCATTAAAAATATAATTCTAAAAATACAAATTTTTATATTATTATTAATACAAATTTCTCGAAATACATCCTTGTAAAAATTATATGTAATAATCAAATAAATTATTACCATGTTAGTGGATAATTTTTTACATGATCTACAATTAAAAAAGAACATTCAATTGGATTTGTAAAAAGGCTAAAAAAGTTCCATGACTGGAACAAGAAAAGAATATACCTTTGAAATAATTTTTTGATAAGATAATATGGGTTATAATTAATTTTTTTTAAAGGTTAATAAAATTTTTCAAAACCATTTTAAGAATCATCTTTCTGGAAGAAAACATATTTTTGACAAAAGAGAGAAATAATTTTATACTTTCCTAAATAAATACACTAAAAAAATTAATTAAAGAATTGTGGAAAAATTTAGTAATAAATGAAAATATAATTTATTAGTATAGTAGATTAAAATTAAATTGGTTTATTATACCATGTTTATATAATAAGCTTCCACTAAAATTATTGAATAAAAAACTAAATTATAATGGGATTTGAAAAAAAAACCATTATACTGATCATAACATTTATGTTAGAATTAAATAGGTAATTTATTAAAAGTATAAAACTTAAATACACGTAGGAAATTATAAATTAAATATAAATATTAAAAATAATTTATTAACATAATCTAATAATATTCAAAACAATAAAGAAGTAATACAACCAACCACTTGGTAACTTTCCGGTCAAATATCCTTGGATAAAATAATTCAAATTGAAAATTAATATCCCATTAATTCTTAACACTTAATTATATAACATGTAATTTTTGTTGTATACTCACCTTAAAAATATGTTTTCTCTATAACATTATAATATGATTTCAGTAAAATGAAATTAACAAGAAATTCCAAACCCCACACTTCAAATTTATTCAACGTTTTTCATCCTCGGGTCTATTGGTTTTAAACCTGTCATTATCATTTTAAAGAACAATATTAATATTTATAATATCATATATGAACATTTTATATCATTTTATCAAGCAATTTTTAATTATCTTATATTATTTTTTTTGGTGTTAATTGCCTTGTTTTTTCATGCATGACCTGTCATGAATGATCTAGTTTCTATTCATATTATAGGGATTCAAGATATAAAAAATTATAATAATTACATAATTATAATATTTATAAATAAAATATACATTTTATACCAATAAATAATGGTTGTTATAAAATTGAATCATGTTATGGTCATTGGGATGATCGGTCGTATGTGTGTATAAGTGACATTTCCATTGTCCAACAATAGTTGTAGAAATAAGTTAAGTGTTATTTTATAAATATAGAATTATAATAGTAATATATATATATCGTATAATTTCATTCATAATACTCATATATGTAACCCACATGGTGTGGTGATGGAAAGAGAGTCAACATCGCTTCATAGAGGCGGTTGTTCACACATACAAATACAATGTTATCAAATTCCAATCAGTGAAAATGTAACATAACATTTAATATTTATAGATTTATAAATATTTTATTATTGAAATTATTATTTCATTTATATCACATATAATTTTCATCATTATCCTTATCACCTTTTATATAATTTTTGAGTGAAATACGAATCACATAGCATCACGAAGCGGTAGGTCGTCGTGCACAAGAATAAATATTTCCCAAAAAACATGTTGGATGTGGTGATTGTTCTAGGTTAGTATATTAAAATACATATCTATATATATAAGATAATTATTACTTTATATCATAATGTATTAAATTAAATTGAATGACGAGAAGGAATTTGTAAAATAAAAATTATTGTTGAAGAACATTACCTCTTCTTCGGGTATCCTCCTTAGGTTTTAACCAAAGACCTTCCTATGATGCATTTCTAGATAAAAACTTCTTATAAGATGATTGGTAGTATGTTAATAAGTTATTTTATTTGGTAGTTTCTGACAACAATTTATGTGAATGTGTCAAGAAGATATGATAGTGGGTCACCTTTTATAAGTGAGGTGAGTGGCACACTACTAAATTTTTAAAACATTCAATCATGCCCAATTTTTTTTCATTCCAAATTCCTCAAAAATTTGCCATTATCAAAACAATCCTGTGATATTTTCTAAATAGTGACAAAAAATTTATGTAGGGAAGGTTGTGAGGTCATTTTCATTCTCTATATTCAGAGATTAAAACCCAATAAATTAATTTTTATCTTAATTGTGGAAATTAATTTTTACATTTTTCACTATTAATTTTGGTAAAAAATTTATTTATCATAATTATAAATTATAATCAATGATGATTCTATATTTTTAATCAATTTTTTAAAAATTATTTCATTTATTTACATAAATTAAATTTTAAATTTCTCCCAGAAATGCGATGGAATGTGGGATATCCAGGTGAAACTGTTTAAACTTTTACAACGTTTCTATATAATAATTCAATTAGTAAATTAATACAATGAAATATTTTTTAATTGATATAAATTTTTTTTAATTTTAAAATAATTTTTTGAAAATATAATCATTCTGTATAATTTATTTTAAGGGCAAAAATAATTTTTAATTAAAATTCAATATTTTTCACTATAAAATAAAAAATGAAATATTTAAAAAAAAGACCCAAAAACTAAGTCTATGAATATTATGATAATTTTTTTTCATAAATGATGTAAATTTTTTAAATTACATATTATAGGGGTGGTAAATAATAATATTTTTTATTCATATGTAATGTGTGATAAAACTATTTTTCGAAAATTATTTTTTTCATAAAATATTTCTTTTTATTTTAAATTATTTTTATATAATTTATAATATATAAATAACCATAATTTTCATGTTTTATTAGGTAATATTAATAATCTCTAATATAACATCTAGATTAAAAAAAGTGAACTATAAAACAGTTTATAGAGATTTGGGGTTCTCTTCTCCGCATGCTAGAAATGATCTTAAATTTAATGAACACTATTTCTGGGTTATTTAAGATTGGTGTTTCATGTCAAAAAATAAAATAAATAAAATTTTATTATTTAATTATTTTTCAGTGTTATATTCTCCACAGATGAAATAAATTTCTTTATAATTTAAATTTGATCTCAGTAATCATTGGTTTGATATCTGATACTTCTTTTGTTCAAAACTGACATCATAAAAAGAGTAAATAAAATATCCTATTAAATAGTGGAATATGGACGTAAAAAGGTCATAAGAATTAAAATCTAAAAAGCCTACTATTTAGTATAACATTGGTGGGATTTAAATATTTGGATAAGGATGAAAAGAATAAATTCATACAGAGAATGATAGAGGTTATTGATCAGAATAATGTTAATGATCAATTAAATGTTAAGGGCCTCAAAACCATAAATCTTCTATGATTTAAAAGTCCATATGATTCATCTGAAAGGAATATTTTTGGATAAAAATATTTTCTCAATGTACTTTTATTAATGATTATAATATTTTTAGTATCTATAAATTTAATGAGTTATATATTGATTATATAGAACAAGGTTTATCAAACATAAATATTATATAATGTTTTACGAATATTCAATATATTACACAAAAAAATACATGAGGAACATAATATAATATTGTCAATGGAAAAATGTAAACATGAAAAACATTTCCATAGGTAAACTACATCATCTCCCACTATGATCTTAATAACTATCACTCTTCAAAAATATCTGATAATAATACATCTATTTCTAACATGGGAAATATAAATCTTGGAAACGTTGAGCTCGGATTATCAGTAAGTGTAAAAAAATGAGATGCATAATCATGACATGAACATAAGGGTATTAGAACATGTCCATATTATATTGAAACCATACCCTTCAAATAAATGATCTTAATCTTGAGTTATGTAACAAATATTGGTAGTTATTGGACATGAATAATATTTTAATAAAAAACATGATTCATGAGAGCATATAATTTTTATCACACATTGGTTTTTTAGACACATAAGCATATAAAATAATTTCTATTATATTCATGGCTCATTACCAATAATATCCTATATTTGTTAGTCCACTATGTAAACCATCATAATAGTCATGGTTCACTACTTAGTCCATCATAGTGTATAATTTTCCATAATAAATTGGGTTTAATCCCCGTTCTATTAATATCTATCTCATAAGATATTATATTTACTCAATTATTTGGAGGAATTTATAGGTCCAACCTATAAAATAGTGAAAATAATTTATATGTGTTCTAAAATATCATAAAACATTCATCATATCATAACCCATGCAATGAAATTGGTTTCTTAAACATTATTGAAATTATAACTTGGGGGAAATAGAAAAGATTCAACATCATTCCACTATTTCATCATAACATATATCATAGTGAATTATCAGGATAACTATGAATTTTATCATGATATAACACATGTAAGAGAAAAGTGTTTCAAACATAATTTCATTATTTAAATAAACCATTTATAGAATGAATAATGATGGAATCAGGGGATCATATACCTTGTAAGGCAATAGTATCTCCAACTAATGTCATATTATATGAAAACTAATATTGATAGATCATTTAAAATTTTCCTTGTGTATAATACCCTTTCCACATTCAAGAAAACGTTTTAAATCATTAATCTTTTTGAATTTATTTCAATTTAAAAATAAACTTGAAAACATTAAAATTAATATTCAATGAAAATAATGGTCAGGTGGTAGGGAATTTGTGTTCATGTCATACATGTTAAAATAATAATTCAATATTTTCAACTAGAGTGTGAAATAAAGTCTAATTTCCTTAAAAACATTTCAACTGTTATTTTAAACAATGAGATTAAAATGATACTATTTTTTAAAAAATATCATGAATAAATTGATTAGAATAAAATTCATGTGTTTTATAAATTGGAACTTATAATATCAATAGGATAATTAAATTCATGATATTTCATGTCAAAGGTGTTGTATATATACATTTTGAATGAATATTGGTGTATATCATAACGTTTTTCATAATAATGGAAAAATTAGATAACATTTCATTAAAATTAGTATTGAAATATAGTGTATGCTTTAAAACCATCATTATAAAAAATATATTTTTATTATACAACTATTATATGAAACAATTTATATATACAATACCATGTATGATTTTCATATGACCTTTTACTACCTATTTAGTAACAATTTCTTATTGAAGTTATGTTTTGGCTAATAACAACTTCATTTTTGTATATGAATTAATTTTTTATTTTTCTCTATTATATTTAAAATGATTTCATAATCTCCAAAATTTGATAGCTGATATATATATAATAATATATTTTGTATATAAGTATTTATAGTAATACATAATATTTAGTGATAGAAAATGAAATAAACCACCAATGGAGACAGTATGTTGTATGCATGCATGAATGTTTTTTCAATTTTCATTGTTGTTTGAAATGAATAAAAATAATTTATAATTTATAATTTAAAAAAAAATTATTTAATATATATCAAATTTTTTCATTAAGAATATCATTATGACCTTCTATGTAAATCATGAAGAAATTATAATGCTTCTTGAAGTTGTAGTCAACTATACACCTGAGTGATATTATTATAAACCAAAAATATGGATAATATGAATGTATGTTTGATATAATAATACAATGAGTATAATAATATAATAAATAACATATATAATTATCTAATCCACCATTATAACTAGGTATGGGGTGTGGTAATGAAAAAATAGAATGTCATCTGTTCACGATTTGGTAGTCCATCAAAAACATGAGTGAAGATTTCGTAACACATTTCATCGATATGATGATGGTTTTAGGTCATTATATTAACATAAAAAAACCCAATATATGTAATATTCTAATTTAATTAAATCATCATTGTTCAATTATATGTTAAAGAGGTAGATAATGAAATAAAACAAAAATGCACATTGATGAATGTTACCTCTTCTTCAAGTTATTATAAGGCCCCAGCCTTAAACCTTACTTAATATTGAATTAAATGAATAATTCACATTGAGGATATTTTCAGGTTTAGAGTTTTAGAGAATTAGAACATAACTATTACATCTTAAAAGATTATAAAGTAGACACTTCTACTAAGTTTCCATAAAATAGAAACTTTTAAAAAGAAAGATGTCTAGATTCCATGTTTTAGATAGCATGACATTCCCTTGATCCCATCCTTGACCTTATTCCACTTTAAGTCCTGTGAAAAACATTTCGAAAAACTTGGGGTGAGCATAAAAAGCTCAGTAAGGGATACAAAAAGAATGAAAACTGTTAGTTTTTCAAACATCAAGTAAACCATGTATACTATATCAAAGTAATACCTTCACCTTCATGAAGTAGTTAAAAAAATTTTCACTGAATAAAGTATCATTACTTACCTTTTTGTAACCAAAGGATTATTATAAAACCCATATAAAGAACACATAGAATATATAAAGGTATCTTGGGACATAAACATACTTAAGTGGAATAACCATACGGTCGACTTCAACACATATCACTTAATGGAATATCCATACGGCCAATTTCCATACATACTTAATGGAATATCCATACGGCCGACTTCCATACCCAATGAATTGGAGGTTATAACATAACCACCCATCCTGGTACTCACAGCACCACCCGTCATATGGTTTATAACGTAACCACCCGTTAAAATGTCCAAGTACCAGTATAAAATCATAAAACATAAAACCAATATAAAGGAATGATAACATTTCCACATTTCAATCACAATATATCATAAATATATTGACATAATAGAATCCTTTTTCAAAACCATTTTCAATACCAAAATACATAAAAGTGTATATGGTATTTATTTTATTCTAAAAACATTACTGCTTGTTGAGAAAGACAAAGATCAAATAATACTCGCGGCGGCGGAAAAGGTCGTTGTCACCGCGTACGTTAAAAAAACACTCCTTTTTGTCGTTTAGTAAAACGCTTCGTAGAAAAAGATTCCTTTTGTATAAAAGTAAAAGTCAAAGTAGTTTATACACCTTATAAAAGAAAGTTGTGTATAAAACGAAATATGCCTCAATGAAAGGAGATTGAGACGAAGTCCCTTACCTTGGGTCCGACTTGACTCGATTGTTCTTTAACGTCCTGAATAATAAACTTGAGTTAATTTATACTTGATTAAGAACCTTTTTAAAGTTCATTATTCTATTTATATCACTTATTTTCATCTTATAAACATTATGTAACCATTTAAGTTAATAATGTTTGTTTTGTCAATATTTGGTTCTTAAGTCGAAAGTTGACTTCTTACAATTACATGTTGTTCATGTGGTCAAAAGTTCTTTATATCCAGAATGAAATTCCTGATTTGGATATAATACGTATCATATATATCTAGCATATACATGTATTTATAATATTACATAATCATTTAGAGGTAAGAAATGAAATGCACCGTTCATGGAGACGGTAAGCCGTACGTACGCATGAACGCTACTTTCATTTCTTTGTCATATTAGTGGAATTAAAACTAAATGAGAGGTATGTATATTTTAATTCCAGAATTATATTCATCATTTAGATATATCATTAATTATATATATATATATATTATATACATGTAATTTTAATAGTACATTACATTTGGGGATAAGAAATGAAATGCACCGTTCATGGAGACGGTAAGCCGTACGTACGCATGAACGCTACTTTCATTTCTATATCATACTTTAATGGAAAGAAATAATAATAATATAGAGGTATATTATTATTCCAGTATAACATCATATATAATAACTTTAAATCCATCCTTTACACGTCCCACATATGGCATTAACGAATCACATCACTTTTAGGGGGCAGTAGTCCGCACTTCCTTAAATGAAGATATCATGTTTACCCATAATGGAAACCATAATGGTATGCCAAAAATGAAAAATACAGAAGCTTAATGAAAACATAAACATATTATATATCATATATAAAAATAGTGACATCATAATGGCCACCCTTGAAGGTGTTAAATGAGTATTGAACAATCATCGTTTCGGGAGGCAGAATTTCTCCATCCACGGAAAACGTATGTTCTTTAACCATTTGATGTAGTTGTGTGAGAGTGTAGCTCAAATAAATATTATAACAACATCCTAGTATATTGAAGATACTGGTGTTGTTACAAAAGAAGTAAATAAAAAGTGTTTAGAGGGTTGGAGAAGCAAAATAAAACAAATGAACAAGAGAGAATGAATTACCTTTAAAAGTGTAACTCCCTTTTGATTTGAGCCTAAAGGCTTCCTTTGAAATGATTCTGCCCAAAGGGAATCCTCTAGGATGAGGAGAGGGATGTGGAGAGAGTAATTGGGGCGGGTTTGGCCGAGCCAAAGGCTTGAGGAGTGTGTGTAATGAGGTAGAGGTGGGGGCCTTTTATAAGAGGAGAGGAGGGGCACTTTTGGAAAGTAAAGAAATATTACTTTATTTGAAAATGTGTTTCGGTTTTAAAAGGTCCCACATTGGTAGAATTCGTGGATAAGGTGATAAGGGTTCTAAATCCACTCATCCAATTGGTTTTGGACATGTGTAGGTTTTAGATTTTTCATTATCTTTCCATTTTATTTAAATCGTCTAATAATGATGTCATCGCTGCACCATTATTATGTCATATATAATTTCATTTATTTTATGTCTAAAAATTATAAAGAAAATAATATGATGTAGGAAATCTTTTTATCTTTCCAATTACTATTTATAATCTAAAATCTGATCTTTATAACCCCATGTAAAAATTGTTTTCGTAAAACATATTATGTTTGTGTCATTTTTACTTTAAATTAAATAAAAAGTAATTTATGTCATTTCCCAACCAAAATGTCTCCATGGGGTCCCCAAGTTGACCCATGGCATGTATTGGTCGGCCATGACACAACCAATAAGGTTGGGACATGTTTCTAGGTCATTTCATATTATTAAAGCATTATTTATACCTTAAACTACACTAATTACCACTAATCGCGATTAAAAACTTAATAAGTTACTATTCACCAAAAAATTATTATAATCTAATTGAACCACATTTTACTTCTTAATGACAACCATGTATTTCATATTTTCAAAATTCAATACACATTAGTGGTAAACTTTCATTTAACTGAAAAATCAGTTTGCTTGATTACCACTTAGTGGTTTCACTATTCATCAAAAATTGACGTTTTTCAGAAAATTACCAAAAATTCACCCTAAGCTATATTTGATATTCCGAATTCAAAAATGAAGTCCATTTTACAAAATTCAAAACATATAAGTCAAATTAATTAATTTAATAATTAATTCCCGCTGTCATGACAAATAGCGTGTTTTTGTGAAACAATAAGTATCAAAAGATTGACACCAGTTTAAGTCCAATTTCAAAGTGAAATTGATTACAATGACCACCATTGGATTAACTGGTAAAAATATTTTCTAATTTCACTTTAAAAACAATTAAAATAATAATCTAATCATATAAATAAATTAGATTAAAAATAGTTTTTGAATTAAAATACAACATTTTACACAATTCATAAAAAATGGACTTTATCAGAAAGGTACCAAAAATTTACACAAAGTAAATTTTCATGTCCCGATTCTAAGAAGAGTTATATTTGGTCCAAAATAATGTATAAGAGTGATCAAAACTATATTTAGTGACGGTTCACCATTAAAAGGTGATAAGTGAACCTTTAGTGAAAATTAGAGTATATATGCCCTAAAATTGAACTCTTTCCGTATTTTAAGCCTTTATCTTTTATTGGGTAAATGTATAAACATTTAAAAACATATCTAATAATATATTAGTTATTTCTATCCATTCCCGCCAGTACAACGGCTACTTGTTAACTAACATTTAAAATAATATTATTATATTACTAGTGTGCAACGTAAGTTTTCAAAGGAACTCATCGTTGCGTATCAGGTACGCTATCGAACATAGCAACCCCTTTAAAATAAAATTAATATTTAATTCGAAAATATTAATAAATATGAAAATTCTTTATTCTTTATTTACCTGGGATGTTACATCCTCCCCCATTTTGGGAATTGCGTCCTCGCAATTTTATTCACTTATCAAAATAAGTGGGGGTATTTATCCCTCATAGAATTTTCAGATTCCCATGTTGCCTCTTCAATCACATGGTTTTTTCACAAAACCTTTACCTGATGAATCACCTTATTCCGTAACACTTGCTCCCTGTGGTCAAGAATCTGGACCGGTTGTTCCTCATAAGATAGGTTCTCTTCCAGCTGAACTACCTCTAGACTCGAAACATGAAATGGATCTGGAATATATTTTCTCAACATCGAAACGTGAAAAACATTGTGTACCTGAGATAAAATCGGAGTTAAAGCCACTCGGTATGCAACAGATCCAACTCTTTACAGAATTTCGTATGGTCCAATAAACCTTGGACTCAGCTTTCCTTTCTTACCAAATCTCATCACACTTTTCCAATGAGAAACCTTGAGAAAAACATGATCACCTACCTCGAAAGATAGATCCTTCCTCCGGTTATCCGCATAACTCTTCTGCCTGCTCTGAGATGTTCTCATGTGCTTCTAAATCAACTGAACGTTTTCTGCCAACTCTTCTACCAATTCTCGTCCCATCAACTTCATCCCAGAAAGCTGGAGTTTGACACCGCTTCCCATATAATGCCTAAAATGGTGCCATCTATATACTGGAATGAAAACTATTATTATAAGAAAACTCAACCAAAGTAAGATGTTGGTCCCAACTTCCCTAATAATCCATAGAACAAGCTCGTAGCATATCCTCCAATGTCTGAATTGTTCGCTCTGACTGCCCATCTGATTGAGGATGAAAAGCTGTACTAAAATTTAATTCAGTACCCAACGACTTCTGAAGGCCTTTCCAAAAGTTAGAAGTAAACCTGGGATCACGATCTGATACAATGGAGAGAGGAACTCCATGTAACCTAACTATCTCCTTAAGATACAAACGAGAAAGTTGATCAAGAGAGAAAGTATCTCGTATAGCAAGGAAATGAGCAGATTTGGTCAAGCGATCAACAATAACCCAGATTGCATTATTACCTCGAGATTTCCTCGGTAATCCCACAACAAAGTCCATGAATATGTTTTCCCATTTCCACTCTGGCACTGGTAAAGGATGAAGCATCCCTTTCGGTAACTGCTGCTCTGCTTTAACCTGTTGACATGTCAAACAATTCACAGTAAAATCAGCAATGTCTCTTTTCATTCCATCCCACCAGTAATACTCTCGCAGACCTCTGTATATCTTAGTACTGCTAGGATGAAAAAACAACTAATTCTTCAACTGTGAATCACAAGGTACACATAACCTCTTCACAAACCTCAAAACACAAACACAAACTTATCCAAGAACTCATGGAAAATTTTATTCATAAGGTCCATGAATACAGCAGGTGCATTGGTTAACCCAAAAGGCATAACTACAAATTCATAATGGCCATATCTAGTACGAAACGCAGTCTTCGGAACGTCTGCTTCTTTTACTTTCAACTGATGGTACCCCGACCTCAAGTCAATCTTCGAAAAATACTGAGCTCCCTGGAGCTGATACCACTTCATTCGATGGCCCAACATCTGCTGAAGTTGTTGCAAAGGATTTCACCACCCCTTTCTGCTTGTAGTCTGGCTGCATTCCCCCAGTTGAGTTCTTCGTTGGACACTCATTTTCATAATTACCCATTTCATTACACTTAAAACATCTTACCGTTGGCTTTTCATTTCCTGCTTGATCATCTTCCTTACAGTTACGATCAATATGACCAGACTTACCACACCGAAAGCACTTACCAGACTTGGATAAACATTCTACAGGATGCATTTTACCACACTTCTCACAGGATGGATATTTGGTTTTCTTACCTCCTTGATTCTTTGATGAATTCTTCCCCTTTTCCTGCCAACTAGATCTCTTATTCAGTTGTTTTTCATAGAACACCTGATCATCGGCAAACTCCATTTCCACCTTCTCCGCACATCGAACAAGTTTTTCATAACTTTTGAATTCACGAGAAGCTAAAGCCCTTCGAAACTTTGGATTTAACCCTGTGTAAAAATGGTTTATTTTACTATCAAGATCTCGTATGAAGTTTGGAGCATACCTTGCCAATCGAGTGAACTTTTCTTCATAAGCAGCCACTGAATCATCCTCCTGCCTCAATTCTAGGAACTTTTTTTCCATCCTAAGACGAAACACCTTAGGAAAATATTTCTCATGAAACATACCTTTGAATTCGTCCCAGTGAAGATCCTCAATCTCATCACTATCCCTTATATTTTTCACCATCGACCACCACTGATCAGCTTCACCTTCAAAACGGTAAACAGCAAGACTAACCTTTTGATGTTATGAACACCCCGTGACATAAAAAATCGTCTCTAGTGCTTTAATCCACCCTTCAGCTTGCACAGGGTCAGATGATCCTCTAAATGATGGGGGATGTTTCCTCATGAAATGTTCCACCACTGACATGTTCCTCTGTGGTTGATCTGGCTGATCTCGTGCATGGATACCACCACCATTTATAGCCTGAGTCAACTGTGCCATCACTGCAACAAACTGTTCAGTTCCGATTCCGACCATCTCAGGTTGCTGATTTGGTAGGTTATCTTCCTCCTGATGTCTTCCCAAAATAGTTGCTTTTTTTACTCTGTGGAAAACCATTCTGAACACAGAAATATCTTAGGCGAAGCAACATGGTAATCCGTAAATGCTATATCATTTCAATCATATTATAATTTAACACTTTTCTAACTCCTAAAGTTGTCTAAACCGTCCTTTGATACCAACTATAAGGCCCCAGCCTTAAACCTTACATAATATTGAATTAAATGAATAATTCACATTGAGGATCTTTTCAGGTTTAGAGTTTTAGAGAATTAGAACATAACTATTTCATCTTAAAAGATTACAAAGTAGACACTTCTACTAAGTTTCCATAAAATAAAAACTCTTAAAAAGAAAGATGTCTAGATTCCATGTTTTAGATAGCATGACATTCCCTTGATCCCATCCTTGACCTTATTCCACTTTAAGTCATGTGAAAAACATTTCGAAAAACTTGGGGTGAGCATAAAAAGATCAGTAAGGGATACAAAAAGAATGAAAACTGTTAGTTTTTCAAACAGCAAGTAAACCATGTATACTATATCAAAGTAATACCTTCACCTTCATGAAGTAGTAAAAAAAATCTTCACTGAATAAAGTATCATTACTTACCTTTTTGTAACCAAAGTATTACCATAAAACCCATATAAAGAACACATAGAATATATAAAGGTAACTTGGGACATAAACATACTTAAGTGGAATAACCATACGGTCGACTTCCACACATATCACTTAATGGAATAGCCATACGGCCAATTTCCATACATACTTAATGGAATATCCATACGGCCGACTTCCATACCCAATGCATTGGAGGTTATAACGTAACCCCCCGTCCTGGTACTCACAGCACCACCCGTCATATGGTTTATAACGTAACCACCCGTTAAAATGTCCAAGTACCAGTATAAAATCACAAAACATAAAACCAATATAAAGGAATGATAACATTTCCACATTTCAATCACAATATATCATAAATATATTGACATAATAGAATCCTTTTTCAAAACCATTTTCAATACCAAAATGCATAAAAGAGTATATGGTATTTATTTTATTCTAAAAACATTACGGCTTGTTGAGAAAGCCAAAGATCAAATAATACTCGCGGCGGCGGAAAAGGTCGTTGTCACCGCGTACGTTAAAAAAAACATTCCTTTTTGTCGTTTAGTAAAACGCTTCGTAGAAAAATATTCCTTTTGTATAAAAGTAAAAGTCAAAGGAGTTTATACACCGTATAAAAGAAAGTTGTGTATAAAACGAAATATGCCTCAATGAAATGAGATTGAGACGAAGTCCCTTACCTTGGGTCCGACTTGACTCGATCATTCTTTAACGTCCTGAATAATAAACATGAGTTAATTTATACTTGATTAAGAACCTTTTTAAAGTTCATTATTCTTTTTATATCACTTATTTCCATGTTATAAACTATATGTAACCATTTAAGTTAATAACGTTTGTTTTGTCAATATTTGGTTCTTAAGTCGAAAGTTGACTTCTTACAATTACATGTTGTTCATGTGGTCAAAAGTTCTTTATATCCAGAATGAAATTCCTGATTTGGATATAATATGTATCATATATATCCAGCATATACATGTATTTATAATATTACATAATCATTTAGAGGTAAGAAATGAAATGCACCGTTCATGGAGACGGTAAGCCGTACGTACGCATAAACGCTACTTTCATTTCTTTGTCATATTAGTGGAATTAAAACTAAATGAGAGGTATGTATATTTTAATTCCAGAATTATATTCATCATTTAGATATATCATTAATTATATATATATATTATATACATGTAATTTTAATAGTACATTACATTTGGGGATAAGAAATGAAATGCACCGTTCATGGAGACGGTAAGCCGTACGTACGCATGAACGCTACATTCATTTCTATCTCATACTTTAATGGAAAGAAATAATAATGATATATAGGTATATTATAATTCCAGTATAACATCATATATAATAACTATAAATACATCCTTTACACGTCCCACATATGGCATTAACGAATCACATCACTTTTAGGGGGCGGTAGTCCGCACTTCCTTAAATGAAGATATCGTGTTTACCCATAATGGAAACCATAAAGGTATGCCAAAAATGAAAAATACAGAAGTTTAAAGAAAACATAAACATATTATATATCATATATAAAAATAGTGACATCATAATGGACACCCTTGAAGGTGTTAAATGAGTATTGAACAATCATCGTTTCGGGAGGCAGAATTTCGCCATCCACGGAAACCGTATGTTATTTAACCATTTGATGTAGTTGTGTGAGAGTGTAGCTCAAATAAATATTATAACAACATCCTAGTATATTGAAGATACTGGTGTTGTTACAAAAGAAGTAAATAAAAAGTGTTTAGAGGGTTGGAGAAGCAAAATAAAACAAATGAACAAGAGAGAATGAATTACCTTTAAAAGTGTAACTCCCTTTTGATTTGAGCCTAAAGGCTTCCTTTGAAAGGATTCTGCCCAAAGGGAATACTCTAGGATGAGGAGAGGGATGTGGAGAGAGTAATTGGGCAGGGGTTGGCCGAGCCAAAGGCTTGAGGAGTGTGTGTAATGAGGTAGAGGTGGGGGCCTTTTATAAGAGGAGAGGAGGGGCACTTTTGGAAAGTAAAGAAATATTACTTTATTTGAAAATGTGTTTCGGTTTTAAAAGGTCCCACATTGGTAGAATTCGTGGATAAGGTGATAAGGGTTCTAAATCCACTCATCCAATTGGTTTTGGACATGTGTAGGTTTTAGATTTTTCATTATCTTTCCATTTTATTTAAATCGTCTAATAATGATGTCTTCGCTGCATCATTATTATGTCATATATAATTTAATTTATTTAATGTCTAAAATTATAAAACAAATACTATGATGTAGGAAATCTTTTTAGCTTTCCAATGACTATTTATAATCAAACATCTGATCTTTATAACACCATGTAAAAATTGTTTTCGTAAAACATATTATGATTGTGTCATTTTTACTTTTACATTAAATAAAAAGTTATTTATGTCATTTACCAACCAAAATGTCTCCATGGGGACCCCAAGTTGACCCATGGCTTGTCTTGGTAGGCCATGACACAACCAATAAGGTTGGGACATGTGTCTAGGTCATTTCATATTATTAATGAATTATTTATACCTTAAACTACACTAATTACCACTAATCGCGATTAAAAACTTAATAAGTTACTATTCACCAAAAAAATTATTATAATCTCATTGAACCACATTTTACTTCTTAATGACAACCATGTATATCGGATTTTCAAAATTCAATACACATTAGTGGTAAACTTTCATTTAACTGAAAAATCCGTTTGCTTGATTACCACTTAGTGGTTTCACTATTCATCAAAAATTGAAGTTTTTCAGAAAATTACCAAAAATTCACCCTAATCTATATTTGATATTCAGAATTCAAAAATGAAGTCCATTTTAAAAAATTCAAAACATATGAGTCAAATTAATTAATTTAATAATTAATTCCTGCTGTCATGACAAATAGCGTGTTTTTGTGAAACAATAAGTATCAAAAGATTGACACCAGTTTAAGTCCAATTTCAAAGTGAAATTGATTTCAATGTCCACCATTGGATTAACTGGTAAAAATATTTTCTAATTTCAGTTTAAAACCAATTAAAATAATAATCTAATCATATAAATAAATTAGATTAAAAATAGGTTTTGAATTAAAATACAACATTTTACACGATTCATAAAAAATGAACTTTATCAGAAAGGTACCAAAAATTTACACAAAGTAAATTTTGATGTCCCGATTCTAAAGAAGAGTTATATTCCAAATAAAGTATAAGAGTGATCAAAAGTATATTTAGTGATGGTTCACCATTAGAAGGTGATAAGTGAACCTTTAGTGAAAATTAGAGTATATATGCCCTAAAATTGAACTCTTTCTGTATTTTAAGCCTTTATATTTTATTGGGTAAATGTATAAACATTTAAAAACATATCTAATCATATTTTAGTTATTTCTATCCATTCCCGCCAGTACAACGGCTACTTGTTAACTAACATTTAAAATAATATTATTATATTACTAGTGTGCAACGTAAGTTTTCAAAGGAACTCATCGTTGCGTATTAGGTACGCTATCGAACATAGCAACCCCTTTAAAATAAAATTAATATTTAATTCGTAAATATTAATAAATATGAAAATTATTTATTCTTTATTTACCTGGGATGTTACAGTTATCTTCATAATAAAATAATTAAATACTTAATTTGTTGGATTTCTATAACAAAAATTGATTCTTAGATGAGGGGAGGGATATTGGGAAGTGATTTTAGAAGGTATTGGATGAACCATGTTGTTCTGATTGCGTGAAGATGAGAAGAGAGAGGGTTGCCTTCTATAATGATGTGAGTGGAACACTTGTAGTGTTTTTTAAAGAATGAATTACTCCCAAATTTATTTATTTATGATTTTATATTAATGTGTTATGGTAGGGTGTACTATAAACAAATATTTTTATTTATTATTAAATATTGATCACATAACTACATAAAACTAATGTAATAATTTCAAATGATATACATTTCCTTGATAAGGTCATTGGAGTTCCCATCATTTATGATAACGTTAATGCACAATAAAGATATTATTAAATAATTTTATTTTGTTGGATAATGTAATATGATGGAACACATTGTACACAAACTATTAGGTGTGACTGTACATAATCAAATTCATATTATTCTCATTATTTTCTAACTTGATAAGACTGTATATGTGATTTTTGGGGATAGACCCACCAATTATAAATCCACACGGTTTGGTGTCGTAGAGTATTACTATCAGTTAGCATGTTTGATTGACCTTACATGTTATAATTATAACTAATTCATGTTACAACTCTACTACTTATATCTATTTCATAAACCACAAGGATAATAGTTCATGTGATGTTGGATACGTTGGGTGCATCATGAGTGACATGTCATTAATGGATAATTTTAGGAAGGATTTATCCCTTCCATCATCATGAGGCTGATATCTTAGACCATTGATTGGACTGAAACCATCACCATAAATTAAATGTTCATGGTGTACATGTTTATTTCATATAGTAAAATACATTTGTATTGAGAATATATGTTGTTTAAATAGATGTGCAATATGCATGATGAGATACTGAGATAAAGAGATTATATTACATAGTGAGCGTTCATATGTTGTTAGTAATAATTTGGAAATAATAATTCTTTTCTTAGGTGTGGTCTTTAATTTCTAGATTGTAATATTATACATTAGGAAATCTAACCAATTTCAATAAGAAGGAATCCTTTAGGGTCACAAAGTTAGTATTTTTATTGATCTTGATTAACTTTTATTTAAATTTAATTTTTGGAATAAATATTATTCCTGAGAGAAAGGAATAATTTTACGCATGTTTTATTGATTACTAATATACACAATGTAATAAATTATTATTATTTATTAAAAAATAATTTAATTGATCATTTAAGTAAATATATAATATATATTCGGTGGAAAATAAATTAAAATTTTATTTTATTTATTCACTTTTTAAATAAATATTTATCTTTTAGAATGTGAATAAAATAATTAGTTATGAACTAAATAGTTGTTTCATTTTCCAATAAATTTTAGTCGAGTATAAATAGACTAATAACACGTCTTGTGAAAAATATTGATGAACAAAACCATATAATAATATTTGACATTGCACATGTTGGTGTGTGACATTAAAAAATAATAATTATATTATTATTATTATATGTCATGAGTTTTTAATGGTTTTATTTTTTATTTTATGACTCTCATAAAATTAAATAATATTTTCAAATAAACCCTAAATCTATAAGTAGGCGATGCTTCCAATTTAATATTTCATCACTAAAAATTGATAATTTAGAATTGTTGCGCACAAATACCTCCTTATACATCCATATCAAGAACATGAAAAAATAGATATTACATTATCACGGAATATTAGGTGATAATGAATGAATGAAATAAGGTATTTTATTCACTATTATAGCACCTATAGATTTTGTAGATTGGTTCATATATCATTTCATTACTGTATGGATTCTTTCTTTCAATACTCACAATGCAACGAAAAAATATGAATGTGACTTTTGGGATTGATCAACCTTCATTAATGAAACAATTCTTAAGATCGGTTATTTATTTATTTAGATATTATAAATTAATTATATATTTGATGTACAAGATCCCTACACATGGTTTTTGGAAATATTATTAATTGAAATTTTAATATAGCAACCATAATTGGATTATCCAAATATGCCCATAACAAACAAGTAGTATCAGGACGGTAACATTAATATTTATAATTTTTTATTTGATTGTTGATCCATACACAATAGTGGTCAAATTTTTAATTATTATTATTTATTCATGAATCCTATTTTAATTACCAATAATTGAATTATTAATCATATTTTTTCTTTATTTTATTTTATTATTGTTTTAGAAAGTATGAAGAACAACTAAAGATGCCATCAGGAAGTGTCAAATCATTGGCTTGTAAAACTAGGTTACACGATATGCAGTTGGAGTACACATTTAGTACCAATGATCATCTTACCAATATTTATGGAGAAGTTAACTACACATGGTTCATTTATTACATAGTATGTTGATAGGTACAACCTAGAACTTGACTTATGGATGCATGGAGGGTATATAACTTGTACAAGTCATGTAGTTCGACTGAGTTCACATGATGTTGCCCTATGTCTGTGACTCAGATACATAGAAACTGATGTATATGACCTTTATCCTGACTATACATGCTATGTAGTCTCCCATAAATATACATAATAAAATTTTTCATTTAATTAAAAAATGTGGAATTGAAATATTATTTTATTGATTACAACAACAATGTGTGTTTGAAAATTTAATAACGGTTTTTCCTAATAATTAATCATAAAAATAATTTATTATAGTTAATATTTCATTATTGTTTATATTTTTTATTTCCCATAAATATAATATATATTATGTGTATCTCCAATTAATATTAGTTTACAATTAAAGTAAAATATAAGTATTTATTTAATTGTTTAATTAATTAATGCATGTGAATTTATATTCATAATAAAAAATGAATGCTAGCAAGTTATTTTTTTTATTATATGTTTTACAGATCATGAGTTTCACCAAGTCCAACTTATGTGTTGGAAGTTATTTTATTTAATTTATTACATGGATTTTCAATTATTTTTTATTAAATTTAATTAATATCTATGACTCGTCTATCCCTCCATTATTTCCTACGAATTTTATTTCCAATGATATTTTTATAATCCCATATAACCAAACCAATGATTCACCTCACCTATATGTGATTAATAAATACATTTAATTAATTGAACATCATAATGTTCATCGAGATTATTAATGAAGAACCCATGATGATGCCAACACGGTGAGACATAGATATACATGTGGAATGTCTTAACTCGTTCCATGACTGGAATTTGAAGTTATCCCTCTAAGACAATAGTTAATTTAATGACTATTTATTAAAACAACCATTAGAGAAGATTATGATCATTTCATTTACTTTATTAATTCCTTTTTTCTATGAATTATTTATTTTACATATATGAGAATGTGGTCACATAAATGAATGATTTAATATGAAATGTCATAATTTAAATAAATCAATTATGATTAAAAGTTTTATCCAACATTTTAAATTAATTACGTAACATTATCTTAATACTAATACATGAAAAGGATAAATAAAAAATAAAATTTATTCACGAATTAATTAAAATACCCAACATATGATTATGTCATAATAGGGCTGTATTTGCATGATTAAAAGTGAAAACAAATAACTAAGTGTTGTACATGGAAATTTTCTACACAATTAATTTTATCATGATTTTATCATGACAATTTTGGATTGACCTAACTGAAATGGTAATGAGTTTAGTAGATAATTTTTATTCAACACATATTTGGTGGAAGGTGTTTAGAAAATACTTAATGGGATGTCAGGAAAATGGAATCCACTCAATGGAACAAAGACATAAAATACGGATGTTCGGAGAACCACCAATGAAAATTTAACACCCCAAGCTTCCACGGTACGATTCTTTCTGAATAATACAGTATCGTGTGTTGTACGAAACTTCAAGTTCTAACACACACCACAACCAATCAAACTAGCCCTTATGAATAGTAATACCTACTTTTTTGAAATTCTATACATTTTATCTTTCAAAATGGAATTTATTTTTTGATTCGGAATAACTAAATTATCCTATGATGAAATTTTGGTACTTTTCGGATAACTTTTATATTTTGATGAATAGTGAAAATTACTAAATTTCTATTAAAAACAACTTTTTTAATCGAAATAATTAATTGTGATAAATTAGTAATTTGAGTGGTTTTAAATTATATTTAGAATATATTTTTACCATTTAATAAAATTTTAGTCATTGGACATAATTTCACATTTAAACCGGACATAAACAAGTGTCAATCTTTTATAGTTATTATCTCTTAAAAATAGGCTTTTTGTTTTGAAAGCTGGAATTAATTTTAAATTAATTTCTGCCACTTCTGTGTTTTGAATTTGGAAAAATAGACTCCATATATTGAATTAGTATTTCCAAATTAGGTAAATAGGTAAATTTTATTTTAATGCATTTTGAATAATTATTTCGGTAAATATTTTATTTACCATGGTTAAAGGGTAACTCTGGTAAATAAGGGTAAAACATTAATACTATAATAATAATAAATTACCCTAAAATGTGTCTTAATCCTATGGGTTGATAAATTTCTGACTATGGGAATCTTTGGGTCAATTTTGGGTCCCCATGGATTCACTTGTAAGTGATAATTACAGTTTATATTAATTAAGTTAAAGTAAATACAAAAATGACATAAGCCTAAATCTTTTATAAACTTTTTTTTACATAGGGTTATATAGGTTATATTTTCAACAATAAATATTAATTATAAAGATAAAGTGATTTCCTACATAATAATATTTTATTTATAATTTTTAGACATTAAATAATTTAATTTATTTATGACACAATGATGATGCAGTAATTACCTTATTAATGAATGAATCAAATAAATGGTAATATAAATATTCAAATAAAATTAATTTCAATGTTTTTATGACATACACGAATTTTATATCTTACTATGACATGTTAGGGATGATTCAATGTATCTTGTTTGAAGTAATGTTGTTTTCATGACTTTCATAAAAACAAAATACCAAATAGAGTCAAAATTGACATAAATTAATATTTAAAACAAATATTATATGATTAATTGATATTATATTCTTAAAAATATAAGGTTAGGACAAAGGACTTATATAATGATATTTTAGTCATTAATGGAACACTTGGGAGTTTCATGGAAGTTTCTAGTAAGTTTCATAAACATATAATATAAAAATACAAATAGACATGGTAAATGTCAAACTAAGTAATTAAGGGTTAAAACTAAATTATATGGATAATAAAGTGACCCAAACCTATCTAAAATCTATTGGTTTAAAGGATTGACACCCCTCCCCACTATAGAATTTTAATAAACCACTTTGGAGCCTTGAGAAACTGAATAAGAATTTATTATAAAATAATACTTTATGTTTTTTCTAAAGAGGCCCGCCTCCCACTTATAAAAGGACACCAATTGTATCCAATTCCTCACACCTCTCAAGAATTTTGGCTCATCCATACTCTTCCCAATTAAGCTCCATACATCCTTTTACCTATTCTAGAAGCCTTACCTTAGGCATAAGGCACTTCAAGAGTCCTTTTTGGTTCAAACCAAAAGGAGTTACCCAAATTAAAGGTAACGATTTCTCGTACCTTCTTTTCTTCTATTTTACTTCTCCAACCCCTAAACTCTTCTTATTATTTTATTTTGTAAAAAAAATCAGTATCATAATACTAGGTTATTTTTATTATAAGTATTCTAACTATAGTTACACACACCTCCATTTAATGGGTGAAAAACATAATGTTTCTATGGATGACAACCAAACGCCTCACGAAGCGATGATTGTTCAATTATCTCCTATCACCTCTCATGTTGGCCATTATGATAGAACTATAATTAAATATGATATTAATGATATTTATTTTATATATAATCTACTGTAATTCCATTTTATATCATACCATTTTTCTTTTCATGTATATATACACGATAATTTCATTTGAGAAAGTGCGGACTACCGCCCCCTCAAAGTGATATGACTCGTTTATAACATACATGGAACATATAGAGGATGGTATTAATGAAATTAATTAGCACATATGAGATATTATATTATACTAGAATAATAATATACCTATTTTTTATTTTTTTTATTCCTTTTAAAATGAAAAATGAAATGGATATAGTGTTCGTGCATACGTACGGACTACCGTCTCCACGAACGCGAAGAGATTCATTTCCCTATCATATCCATTAAAGAATAATTATCATTTGATGATTAAAAGTAATGTTTAAGGACTTGATATCATTCTAGATATGTATAAGATACAACATATCCATAACAAACACGACTCATGTAACAAAACATATAAAACAAAATGAGTATGTTAACAACCGAAATAATGATAATACTAATATATTATTAACAAAGCAATGTTAAAAGATCATATATGATATTATATTAATGTGTATTATTATTGTATAATTTAATAACAATTATTTAACCATTATAAAAGAGATTACCCTACCCTCTACAAAGGAAAAGTACATGGTAAGGGGTTTTCATCTCACTCCTAATTCCCGTGAGATTCGTTTCGTATTGCCACTATTACCTTTTGTGTAGTGTATGTACTTACTATAATTTTATTATTTGTGTAATGGACTTTAATTTATGTGTATTTACATATTCATTGTATGATACCTCTTTCATGGGGTGTTTGTTTCGTAAGTTACCAAATTTGTAAGGGTTAATTTCACAATATTTTTATTATCCGAGTTAGTTTTTACATAAGTATCAATTAGGACATATTTATTATCCTTCTCCATGTTTATTAAAGACTAATCAAAGGAATTATTTCTGGGGACCTTTTACTAAATCATCATTTCAAATGTTTTAATTATTTATTCTTCTAAATATTTCTCTTTAATGTCCATGTCTTCAAAATGGTTTTTAAGGATTTATTTATCTGGACATGAATGTTTTTAAAATGTTAATTCCTTTCAAAAGTTTCAAAGTGGTATGGGACACTTTGATTAAAAAATGCCTTTAAATGATATATTTTCTAAATTGTGTGACTTTTAAATTTTTTCATGAAAAAGGGGTATTTCTCTCAAAGAGTTACACAAATCATTTTCATCTATGTCAAAATTCATTAATGGATTTTAAACTTGTTTTGAAGTTATTTTTCATGATACAAATCTTCCATATTGGGTTGAAGGTTTTGGGATATGTTTTACTGTGGATGTGTTATTTTTATACCATTCTTAGTTTCTCGAGAAGGTATTGACATTTTGTATGCATGTTTTAATACGAATGATTATGTTATGTTTAAACATGTTCATATGAGGAATGCATTGGACTAAATATGTGATGGTTGGAGCCTGCTATACCTCCTCGATGCATTGGTAGGTCTCATGAGACAAACTAGTGTCTTGTCACGAGGCCTTGACAAAATCGTATTTCTAGTCTTGGCACGAGGCCTTGAATACGTTGTTATGATAGTCTGCCTTTATACATTCCATCATTATGAAAGCAGTTAGTGATATTGCATGCGATTATTCGACTAGTAGAATATCCATGTAAATAAGTAAATGGCATTATTTTATTTTTTCCATATTATGTTGAAGTTTAAATTTAAACGGTTTTTGTTTTAGTTATACATTGCCTTAAATGTTTATGGTTATTTATTAATGTTTCTGCTATATTGTTATCCTTTTTGAGCATATGAGCTCACCCTTTTCTATGTTTTATTTTTTCCCAGGATTCCAAGAACTGTATTGTGATTGATATGCAGGGTTAATCCAAGTGAATAGTGGAATTCATAAAGGATTATTTATGTTGTTTTGTATGTTATAAAGTGTAATGTAACATTCATGTATGTAATATATTTTCCAAAATGGCTAAAATGATCGGTGCTTCGAGACTTGATTCATTATGATCATGCCAATGTTATGTAATAATACACCAACTCTGGGTAACTGGGGTCGGGGTGTTATAGTTGGTATCAGAGGAATTTTAGAAATAACCTTGGAAGCTAGATTTATATAAACTATGATTAAAGAACATAAACCTAAGATAGACATTGATGATTAGTAGAGAAGAACTTCCTAGAATTTTGATATTATAGAGATTTTGTGAGTTTTCTGAGCAATAAATACCTGTCTGGATACGAGCAGTTAGAGGCGGCTCTAGCACAAATGTACCTAGGGGTAAAACCCGAAAACACTAATTTGAGCTAGACTCGAACAAGAACTGGTGCCCGACAATGGGACTTGCTGCACTTTTGGTTACGACACTCCTAGGGGATATGCTTAAGATAATTCTCATTTTCTTTACAAACCATTATGAAGCGTTTATGAGTATATACTTCCTCGAAGAAGACATTTTTATGATTATGGATTATATTACTAAACTATTTAATTTATGTTATTTTTTTTACATGACTGGGATTAGGTATTTCTATTCACAAAAAAATCATGTGTATGCCATTTTTTAGAAATGGCACCCAGTATAAGGAATGAGAACTCCAGCAACACGCATGATCCAAATAGTAAGAAAGATCATATCTTTCATGGTATTAAGCCAGAATTTAGAAGGGAAATAGTCTCCCACATGTTATAACCATATGAAAAAGTAGTATCATGTGTTGATAAGATAAGTAAATAATTCTCAGAGTCCAATGGATTTGATGGGAAGCTAGAGAAAGAACGGATGGTAAAGAGAACTACAGATAAAGGGAATAAGGTAAAGAACGATTTTCCAATATGTGATAACTATAGAAATAATCACCTTGGAAAATGCTTGAAGGGAATTGGTGTATGTTATAAGTGTGATTAAAAAGAACACCAAGTGCGTTACTACAAGGGTAAGAAAAAGATTTCAAATGTACAATGCATCATCTACAAAAAGATTGGATACTACACGAACCAATGTCCCAGTCATCAGACTATGCTGAAAATAATGTTATTGGATAATAATCATGTTATGATACTACTACAAATGAGGAAGAATGACTTGTGTTCTTATGTATTTATTTTGGAATTATTTCATTGAAGTGTTGTATCAATGATGTGCTAGAAATAAATAGGGATTGTACTGCAGTACTATTTCATTGAGGATTTGAGATTTTATGGTACTATGAAAAGTGAATCTACAATGAGTTAAATTTTTTGGAAATTACATGGTCGAAGGAAAGATAAACCTTAATATGGTCTTAATATTATGGTATTAATTTTGGAAAAATATATGGTTGATTTGGGTAAATTATATTAGATATTCTTGAAAGACTTGAAACTAATTAGAGATTTGTATATTCCATTATTTTTGGGGTTTAAAACATTTTTTGATGGATGAAGTATATCCAGTATTCTATAAGGAATAAGGGAGCATGAATGTAATCAATAAGGTTTTATGGTATTTCAAGATGTTTCAGTGTTTTAAAAAGAATACATGATGAAGGTATTCACATGATATTACGGGGTAAAAAGGATCTACATTATGTTTATCTTTCATATAAATTTTGGACTGCGAGTTTACAGATGTATTTTGGACAAGTATAAATATTGGAAGGGATTATGTTTGAAAGGTTATTATTGTATTTTTATAAAAGGACAACGCGTAGACCGTGTGACAACCCGTCTCGTCGGACAAAGCTGCGGGAATCGATCCCACAACCATTGTGAGATTGGGATTTATCACCTACCACTGGACTATGTGAAGTCACTGTATTGTATAATATAGTTTTTTTAAGGGGTCTGATATATTAATTACAAATTCATTATATTTGGAACCCTATAAAATTACGATAAATAGAGAATTTTTGAGTTGTATTATGTTTTAGAGTAAAAGATGAGTTTGTGGTAGGAATTTATTAATGGATAAAACTCTAATTATAAAATAATTATATCTTCATATGATCTTTTCCAATCTCATAAATAAATTCCTCAACATTAGGAAAAGGAACTTTGAACAAAAATGTTGTCCTAGATGGTACCATAGATCATCGCAAATTTATGGCTTTGGGATTGTTTTCCATTTCATATCCATGTTCTATCCACTCTCTATAAGATATTTATGGTTATATTTCTCTTCCATGTCCATATTTTGCTACATGTAACCCTAGTATGTGTTATTTTCGGTAACCTTCATACTTACCACTCTTTATTTTAAATAGAGGCCTCATTAATCCAGTTTTCGATGTGGGATTTCAACAAAGTTATTTTGAAATGTCAACCCCAAGTTTCCAATACCAAGAATAAATTGTGAGGACTTAATTTATTGAAGGAGGAGAGAATGTAACACCCCATGCTTCCACAGTACGATTCTCTTTGAATAATACACTAGCGTGTGTTTTTCACATCTTCGAGTTCTAACACACATCACAACCAATGAAACTAGCCCTTATGAATAGTAATACCTACATTATGAAATTTTTAACACTTTATAATTCAAATTGGATTTCATTTATTGATTCAGAATTTTGAAATTATCCAATGATGAAATTTTGGAGCTTTTCGGATAACATTTATATTTTGATGAATAGTGAAAATTACTAAATTTTTATTAAAAACATTTTTTTTAATCGAAATAATTATTATTGATAAATTATGAATTTGAGTGGTTATAAAGAATATTTAGAATATATTTTTACCATTTAATACAATGGTGGTCATTTGAAATAATTTCACATTTAAACCGGGCATAAACAAGTGACAATCTTTTGATAGTTTTTATCTCTTAAAAACACGCTGTCTATTTTGACAGCGGGAATTAGTTTTAAATTAATTTCTGTCACTTCTATGTTTTGAATTTTGAAAAATGGACTCCATATTATGAATTAGGATGCCCAAATTTTTTAAATAGGTAACTTTTATTTTTAGACATTTTGAATAATTATTTCTGTATATATTTTATTTACCATGGTTAAAGGGTAAATCCGGTAAATAAGGGTAAATAATAAAATAATAATATTAATAAATTACCCTAAAACAAGTCTTAACCATATTAGTTGATATATTTCTGACCACGGGCATCTTTGGGTCGATTTTGGGACCCCATGGATCCACTTGTAAGTGATAATGACATTTTATTTTAAATAAGTTAAAATAAATACAAAAATGACATAAACCTGTATCTTTTAGAAAAAAAAATTTTATATAGGATTACATATGTTATATTTTCGACTATAAATCTTCATTAAAAATTTAAAATGATTTCTTATATAATGGTATTTTATTTATAATTTTTAAACATTAAATAATTTAATTATTTATGACACAATGATGATGCAATAATTACCTTATTAATGAAAGGATCAAATAATTGGTAATATAAATATTAAAATAAATATAATTTCAAAGTTTTTATGAAATACAAGAATTTTATAGGTGACTATGACATGTTAGGGCAGATTCAATGTATTCTGTTCGAAGTAATCAAGTTGTGATGACTTTCACAAAAACAAAATACCAAATAGTGTCAAACTTTACATAAATTAATATTTAAAAAAAATATTATATTATTAATTGATATTATATTCCTAAAAATATTATGTTCATCCGAAGTACTTATATCATGATATTTTCATCATTAAGGGACCACTTGGGGGTCGTATGAAAGTTTATAGTATGTTTATTAACCATAGAATATAAAATTACAAAGAGACATTGTAAATGTCAAACTAAGTAACTAAGGGTTAAAACTAAACTATAAGGTTAATAAAGTTACCCAAACCTGTCTAAAATAAACTGGTTGAACGTATTTCAACACATTCCCACCTTAGGCTATGATTAATCTACTTTTTAGCAATTAGAAACCGAATATGAATTTATTATAAAATAATACATTAAGTTTTTCTTAAAGTGCCCTACCTCCCCCTTATAAAAGGACACCACATCTAACCAATTCCTCACACCTATCAAGCCTTTTGGCTCGTCCATCCTCTGCCCAATTAATTTCCCTACATCCCTATACTCATACTATAAGCCTTACATTAGGATGAAGGCACTTCAGGTGTCCTTTTTGCATCAAACCAAAGGGAGTTAACCAAATTAAAGGTAACGATTTGTCTTAGATTATTTTCTTTTATTTTACTTCTCCAACCCATAAAATATTATTATTTATTTCTTTTGTAAACAAAAACATTATCCTAAATATACTAGGATATTGTTATTAGATTTATTCAAACTACACTTACACACATCTCCATATAATGGGTGAAGAACATAATGTTTCTGTGGATGGCAACCAAACGCCTCAAGAAGCGATGATTGTTCAATTATCTCCTATCACCTCCTATGGTGGCCATTATGGTGGAACAATAATTAAATAAGATATTAATTATATTTATTTTATATATAAGCTTATGTAATTCCATTTTATACCATCCGATTATTTTTTTCATGTTGTATGTATATACGATAATTTCATTTGAGGAAGTGCGGACTACCGCCCACTCAAAGTGATATGACTCGTTTATACCATACATGGAACATATAAAGTACGGTATTAATGAACTTAAGTAACACATATAAGATATTATATTATACTTGAATAATAATATACCAATTTTTTATTTGGTTTTGATTCCATTTAAAATGAAAAATAGAATGGATGTAGCGTTCGTGTGTACGTACGGACTACCGTCTCCACGAATGTGATGAGATTCATTTCCCCATCATATCCATTAAAGACTAATTATCGTTTTATGATTAAAATTAATTTTTAAGGACTTTATATCATTCTAGGTATGTATAAGATACAAACCATACATAACAAACACATTTCACGTAACAAAACATATAAAATTAAACGAGTAAGTTGACACCCGAAACGACGATAATACTATGATATTATTATCAAAACAATGTTAAAAGATCATATATAATATCATATTTATGTATATTATTATTTAATAATTTAATAAAAATAATTTAACCATTATACATGAGATTAACCAACCCTCAACAATGGAGAAGTACAAGGGGAGGGGTTTTCATCTCACTCCTAATTCCCGTGAGATTCATGCAAAATTGCCACTATTAGCTTTTGTGTGGTGTATGTACTAACTATAATTGTATTAATTGTGTAATATACTTTAAAAATTGTGTATTTACATATTCATTGTTTGATACCTCTTTCAAGGGGTCTATGTTTCATAAATTACCAAATTTGTAAGGGTATATTTAACAATCTCTTTATTATCCGAGGTTGTTTTTACGTAAGTATCTACTGAGAAATATTTATTATCAATGTCCATGTTTATGAAAGAGTTTTAAAAGGATTTATTTTTAGGTACTTTTTACTAAATCATCATTTCAAATGTTTTAAATATTTATTCTTCTAAATCTTTCTATTTAATGTCCATGTCTTAAAAATTGTTTTTAATGATTTATTTATATGGAAATTAATGTTTTTAAAATGTTAATTCCTTTCAAAAATTTCAAAGTGGTAAGGGACACTTTGATTAAAAAATTTCTTTAAATCACTTCTTTCTTAAATTGTGTGACTTTTAAATGTTTTCAGGAAAAAGGGGTATTTCTCTCAAAGCATTTTACAAATAATTTTCCTCTATGTCAAAATTCTTTAATGGATTTTAAACCTGTTATGAAGTTGACTTATCATGATACAAATATTCCATGTAGTGTTGAAGGTTTTGTGATATGTTTGACTGTTGATGTGTTATTTTTATACCATTCATAGTTTATGGATAATGTATTGAAATTTTGTATGATAGTTTTAATACAAATGTTTATGTTATGTAAAAACCTGATCATATGAGGAATTCAATGGACCTAATATGTGACTGGTGGAGCCCGCTATAACTCCTAGGTGCATTGGTTGGTCTCATTAGACAAACTAGTGTCTTGGAACGAGGACTTGACAAAATCTTATTTGTACTCTTGGCACGAGGCCTTGGAAACGTAGTTATGATATTCTGTCATTTTGAACTCCATCATTATGAAAGTGGTTCATGATATTACATGCGATTATTCGACTAGTATAATATCCATGTGAATAAGAAAATGGCATTGTTTTATTTTTTCCATATTATATTTAAGTTCAAATTTAAAATAATTTTGTTTTAGTTATACATTTCCTTAAATGTTTATGATTATTAATTAATGTTTCCACTATATTGTTATCTTTACTGAGCATCTGAGCTCACCGCTATCTATGTTTTATTTTTTCCCAGGATTCCACGAAGTGTATGATGATTGATATGCAGGGTTATTCCACGGTAATAATGGCATTCATAAAGGTTTATTTATGTTGTTTTTTATGTTATAAATTGTAATTTGACATTCATGTATGTAATCTATTTTCCATGACTACAAACTGATCGGTCCTTCGGGACGTGATTCCTTGTGATCATTCCAATGTTATGTAATAATGCTCCGACTCTGGGTAACTAGGGTCGGGGCGTTATAGAAAATGAAATTATTATGGGTTTCATGGAAATGTATTCATGATTATAAAACGTATTGGGGATAGTTTCCAATATAATATCATATAAAAAAGAAATTATTAGTTTAATACTGAGGGTACTAGGAATTGATAAAATAGTGGGTTATTTGTAAAAATAATTAAATTTATTTAATATATATCAATTAATTTGTAATAATTAATGTAAAAACAATATATTATTTTAAATGTAGAATTAAATCATAATATCATCATTAAAACTATCCATATGATCATTATAAGAGATAGATGACCTCCTATTTTGTAGTGACTTTGTGGTTTTCTTTAGAGGCCTTCAGGATGTGCTATGACATGAGTAGAAATCTTATGTTCTACAATCCTCAATGCCTGGTGATCCTACTAAAGAAGAGTGATGAAGAATCCATTATCAATAAAATAAATTTGAGCTATGTGGTCAACATTCAATGTCTAATGCCTTGATCGATATCTACTAAGATATTGAAGTCTTTTGGAAACATAGATGTGTATATATTCTTTATATCATCTATGGTTTACTCTGGGATATATCTTGATATGAAAAAATGACATCTATAAGATAATTTTTCAATGTGAACTCACAGAGTGTTCTCAAGTTAGGCCTCATGTATTCAAGCTCATTAGATTGATTGGCCGCCTAGGGGTTCTTTGGTTTAAACACCATAATGAACTTGGAACTGTTATCATTTTTGTATCACTACCTCAGATCTTATCTTGATTTTATATAAATTTTCATATTTATAAAATTGAAAAATAACTTCAATACCATATCACACTTCATCACAATGTTGATAAAGGTACAATGAATTAAAATCCTTCTATCCTAATAGTAAAAAAAAGAAAAGGGAACCGAAGAGATCAAAGTAAAAATATTCTTCACACCCTTCCATGAAGACAATGGTTTATTCAAGGAAATAGGATACTATTTGTTTCAAATGTCATAAGAACAGATATTAGAAGAAACTCATCGACCAAATGAAAATGTATGGAGAAGGTTTTGGTGTGTTTGTTATAGAATGTAATTTATCGGTTTTTTTAAATTGGGTATTAGACACAATATATGGTTCACAAAAATATGAATTCAAATATATAGACCAAGTACATTCAAGAATAATTGATTGAGGGGAGGTATATTTTGATCATGAAATGGAGATAACATTGCTGGTGCAACTATCGGGGACTACTAGTCACACTTCCAACTAAAATGATCTTTTATTTAAAGGGGTGGTCTTATATTCTAAATGTTATGAAAACATTATTTTTGAATCCAAAATAGATATATATAGAATTAATTTCAAATCGGGGAACAACTGCTTCTTTTTTTTAAAGATAACATTTTTTTAGGTAAGTATGATTTAAATAATGGTATTTGTGTGTTTGATTATAAAAAAATTATTGGAAATCAATAACAATGTTTCATTACATGACCAATAAAATACCCAAAATTAGGATCACTAGATAATTAATGATAATGAAAAGTGCTTTAATAAAATAAAATTAATATGGATATTTAAATGATATTGAACTAAAACGACTTGGTGTCTGAAAATAATGTTTACAAGGAGAAAAGAACAATTCTCTATTTAGTGTGAAAAGGTGAAAGAGAAACATAGTGTCACAAATTAATTCATTCCTATATGTGAGGATGATTCCCATTTGTGGAATTGGGTGATTACTCTAATTATTATATTTTATTTAATATTTTAGTTGATATGGATATGACTATCTAATATGGTATAAGTGATTCACTTCTGATAAAATACATAAATACTAGAATAAAGTTTATAATAAAATTGGTAAGAATAATAAGAAAATATAATTAAAGAGTCATGGATATTATTTTAATCAAGACTTAACTAATTATTTATTAGAGTTTAATATATTATGTCAACTCATTCCTCATCATATATCTCAATGTAAGGTTGTATATTGAAGGGGGAATCTGACCTTGTTTGATATACTGTGATCATTGATAAGTCATCTAAGTCATCAATTATATTTCTTGGATACACATTACAAATAGAGGCATACATAATAAAAAAAGTTCCATAAAATGAAATAGATTCTATACCGTACCAATTATAGAATGGAATGAATCCCGTGATGGCTTCCATACATGTGTGGGTTTGTGAATAATGTTTTAAGGCTTTTTCAGGTATCATGTTTCCACCTTGATGAAAAAAGTGTGCAATTATAATATATCTATTTGAGGTAATATTTAAATCATTTTTAATATATATTTCAATTATTTACGCCCTCCAATTTTAAGAATTTTAGTTTATTTCAATAATTTTTATATTATTTGTGTGTTTTTAGATAAAATGTGAAAATAGATGAAGTGTATAATTTTAATAGATATTTGTTACCTTGGTATATTTAGTACAATGTTTAAAATGTTGATCTAATTTAACTTATTTTTTTATATAATTCTCTTATTTTTTGGATTCAAATTATTTAGCTGGGCCAGGAACGTATTTAAACAAAAACATTCTCTAAAAACCAATAATGTCGAAACATTTTTCTTTCTGATTGAGTGTATCCCCCCATAGTAAATAAATCATCACTTGGTCTACATGACATTAATTGATGTGATTAAATTTTTATTTGAATTATAATTCAATGTCACATTTGATCCTAATAAATCTTGGAGATATACCCTCACCAATGTGGCCATTGGATTCTCTAAATTAGAGGAAGATTTAAGGAACATTCGTTGAAATAGAGTGTTATTCATTAACATCGTCCTAAAAAAATTTATCCATGAATAATATCATTGATATTTTGAGGGTCAATAGAAATTTTTGTTTCTAATGACTTATATAAAAACCTTTAGAGAGATTAAATGATATGGTTGGTAGAACATGATCCATATTTAAGAGGATAGATTCAAGAGGGTGATTTACTAATCCCATTTCATTTCATATTTTATTTTTGTTTTTAATAATTTTTTTATTTTTTATTTTTTATTTATTATTAATATTGGTTATTTTAAATATAATTTAATTCATCAATATTTTTTATTTGTATTCTATTATTTCCCGCACCCTTCCACTCTTATATTCATATACATATTAGTATTTTTTTATTTTGTTATTTCATGGTAATTTTCTCTTCTTCTTATTTTTTTCAACATCACTATTATTATTTCTTTTCATTTTTACAATTTATTTATAATTCCACTATAACCACTTAACCTAAAATATTAGTGTATAACTCCCTGATTTTCCTGGGGGAGGTAAGTAGAAATTTAATCTAATTTTGACTTTAATTAAAATGTTTGTATATGATTGTGATGATAAATAGAGATAGTGCATGGGTGTGGTGATAATCCAAAGAGATATTATACACAATATTATTTATATAATGTTATTAAATCTTTTCCCTCTATTTTACTGGATAAATTCCCTTCCTATTATGGAGTTCATTATTTTAATGGTTGAAATTTTATTTGATATAGTCTGGTCCTATAAGATGTCTTAATCTCGATTGAGGTGTTATGACAAATTGATCACAAGAGAAGGTGGAATTTAGTTGTTTAATGAAAATAAATTTTTCATATAACAAAATAAAATAATAGTAATTTATGACTGAGATCTCATAATTGAATTATCAAAATTAATCTAAACATTGTCGAGGAGAATGATGGAACATAAAAATTAAACCATTAAATGAAAATAAGTTTCTTCATAATTTCATTATGTTATCATATCATGTTAGTATAAGAGTATAATTTTTCATATATCATATATTTTCAATTCTATTTTTTCATAATAAATAAAAAAAGAATAATTAGATCATGTGAGATATAATATATAGATGAACAATAGATAAATCTCCTAAAATGAGATGACCATGGTATACCTCTATGCTCCATTGGGAAAATAAATTTTCTCTTTCCATTCACTATGATAGGTGTGCACAAAAATATGCACTATTACTGAAGAAATAATAACTAGTTTCATATCTTTTCCTATTTTCACATTTTAGATAGATTTCCATCTTTTCATTAGAATAAGAAAAAATATATTTTCCCATTATTTATTCAAATTTGGATTATTATGCATTATTTTATTACTCACTAGTCCACCAAGAATAACAAAAATATATACAAACTAAATAAGGTTACAATAGATATAAAATAAAATAACATAGAGAAAGAAAATAAAAACTAAAAATAATAGTTGAAAGAGAATTTTGTTATATTCAATCATTAATGATGCAACATGAATCGAAGGAGGTGAATGAAGAAACAAAACTAGATTTTTTCTATTTTTTCGAGGAAATACAAGATGTGGAGGCCAAAAATAAATATTATACACAGCCCAAACATTTAAATGATTAGATCCAAGATTAAACTGATAAGCTAGAGTAGATTATTGATGAGTAATAATTTCATATTGAGCTACGTGTGGGAGATCAAACTAATCTTGAAGACTTATGGATGATTATGGGGTAAAAGATGATCTTTATGGTCCCCAAATTACAAAAGAGATTGTAACATTGATTTTAAATCCAAACCATGGATGTGGAGGAATCCATACAAATTATACAATTTATTGAAATGCATGAGGAGCATAAATACTTCAAAATAAAACTAATATTCATCATTAAGTGGAACATACCACTGAAGATGTTATTGAATGAGATCCAACTAAGTGAGATGCCCTTTAATTGAGATATTACTTTTTTAGTTTGATTCCATATGATTGGTGTATCACTATTTATGGTTTTAAATTTTCTGATTATGTAAATCCTTGGGTTTCCTTTGAATAAGACAGTGAAACTGAACCTACACATATTTAGGAACAGATGTAGCTCTTTGATTTTGATGTACATGCATTTTAAGAATCCCAAAAAGAGATCCACGTTGTTAAGCTAGATAGAATCAATATAGTGGTTTCTACCAAAGAAATGTGGAATGATGAATTAATTTATTCATTTTAAAAAATATATATAATTTTAAATTAATTATCACTCATCTTTTGAAATTATAATTCTTGGAACTCACATTATGTGAACATAACAAAAAAACAAGGATGTAACATAATTCTAAAACAATAAACAGTTTTATTCATATATCATCCTACCCTCTCTATGAATTATATACCTTATTATGAAGGGAATAGATCTTGAATAAACTATCCATGTAACATTCCTCAACACCAAAAAATAATCACAAGATAGGAAATGACATAAGTTGTTCTTCAAGTCATAGAAACAACATCTACCATCAAACATTCATTAAAAGTTTTAACCACCATCTCGAGGTAATAAAACATTAAGGCCCACTTGGGGGATATACCAAGACTTATCCCTTTAGATTGTTTTTATTAATTTATATTTCAATTTCATTCTTTGGATTACCCTAAAATGCAGCCAAATACCTCTTATCTTATTCATATTAAATGACATGAACCTTTTTCATAATTGAGAAATTCTATTATATATAACCATTATGGTGCAAGGAAACACCTCAAATAGTATAAGTATGATAAATAAACTTCATGGGAAAGGGAGTTCCCTTTTATTGTTTATCTCACAAACTCTTTATACCAAGTAAACATGAGTTTATTAGAATCTTCTTCTTCCCTATTTTAGACATCAATTTTAATGTAAGTTAATGAGTAAAATGGAGAAATAAATCATTAAAATGAATTATGGATATTAAAATTAGGAATTATGGTTTAAGGGTATTATATTAATCATGTAAATAAAAATTTCCAATCATTTTTCAGGGATGGAATTCTTGAAATTAATTTTAATATATTTAATATTATAAGTCATGATAATGATTGATTTCACAATATCAAATTCCCCAATATCGAGAGTATTTCTTGACCAATTACTTACAATTTATTCATCATCGTATTTCCTGAGTGATCCTGGGACATATCACAAACCAAAATTTCACCTTGAACAATTAACATCTATGAATTAATAAAAACACATTTAAAATGACTATGGGTTCTTTTGAAAAGACCTTATCCTTAATGAAAACCTTTACCTAACACTTTATTAACCCATAGAGATCATGAATGGACTTGTTAGGAATGATCCATGTTTCAAGAGATTTTCAACCATTCCAACTATACTCTTAATAATTTCATGATATTTTAATGATAAATTGTGGAGGTGAATGATGTAATCAATGAAGGGTTCCTTTCATTTATAAGGAAAATGTATGGGGGTGTTAATTATAGTTACTAAGAAAGGAATTTGATTAATTAATTATAAATATATTTTCATTCCCCACTTGAATAAAAAATGGAAGATAACAAAAATATATCAAAAAATGGGAAAATGGGTAATGATTTTTGAAAATATAAAATCACATTTACTAGACCTATAACTTTTATCATATGTCGTTATGTTGTTGATGTAAGGTTTATTTTGAGCATAACATTCAAAAAAGAAAAAAATGAAAAAAATATTAGAAATATATAAAAGTATAAAAGTATAGAAAACATGTTCCAAACTGTTCAAGATTCATTCATTAAACAATATTTGATCATGACATTACTTTGTGAATGGGATATGTGATTTGTTAAAATTTAAAGGGGATAAATCCACTTATCTATTACTTTTGATATCAAATAATATTCATTATGAAATAAACCTCCTCATTAGCTCTTAATTTTAAAAAATAAATTCCAACCGACCTTATGCATTATAGTCATTTAAAGTGTAATGTATTGTGCCCATGATTTTATATTCTATTTTACTTTTGGAAGTATATAAAAGAGATAATTTACAATATTATTGATAAGGAGATTTTTATCATAATATAGGCATAATAATACTTGAATATTATCATTACTGATGAGATAAATAATCCTCTGTGAGAAAGGTCCTGATTTTTTATGATTAATAATAATAATGAAATTTGGAACATAAATGAATGAATGCAATAAAATCAACAAATTTCCAAAAATAAAAAATAAATATAAATTTATCATGTTGTTTCTATGAAAAATGATAAATTTAATGTATATTTTATGAGGAACTAGAAATTTTCATTTGAAATGGAGAATTCATTGATTTTATTACATTGTATTTTAAATATCAGAAACATTGGTTCCCAATAAATTTTTTGATTGTATTTTAAGGTTCTGTAAAACCATGGATTATGTGTGGGGGAATTGATAATTATAATATTACCATAATTTACCATGTGTGATTTAATTATTTAAGCCCTCCAAATTTATCTATCAGATTTTATTCACTGGAGTTTTTAATTTTTGGTGTATTTTGGGCTAAAATAAGAATAAATCCTAATTATAGAATTTTAATATGCTATAATCACATTGTTATTTTGAGAAAAACATTTAAAATATTGAACAATTATAATTTTTTATATTTTTAAAAATTTATTATATAAATTCTACAACTTCTTCTACTTGACCATGATAAAATTTGAAATTCCACACGTTATAAAAAATAAATCAATTTGTTAAAAGGTTATGGTCAACAGAGAGGACCTACCTCAATAATCCTGTCATAATTCTTGTTAAACACCTAAAATTAATATTATTACAAATTTATTTTAAAAATAAATTGATGAAATGTCTGTTTTTTAATGATCATGGAGGTATTCACTCGTTAATGTGTCCATTAGACACTACAATGTAGAGGAATATTAAAGAATCATTCGGTCAGAACATTCTTACTCATTAATGGATTTATAACTTTTTTTATAAGTTTCCAATATATTTTATATTTATAGGGTTAATATATAACTAAATTTTCATCAACTTTCTGAAATACCCATGGAGAGATTTATACATATGTTAGGTGGAAAAGGAACCAACATCTGTACGACAGATTATGGAGGGGATGTTGTGGAAACAATTTTTGTCTCTTCATTTATTTTTATTTTTATTATTTTTTTAAATTATTTTTATTTTAAATGATATTTTAATATATATAATTTTAATTAAAATATAATTAGGAATGGTTTTTATTTATTATTTATTCTATCTTACACCCTTATTTCATTCTTTTATTATCCTTCTTCTATTTTTATTTTGTGGTTTCTTGAGTTCATGTTTTATTCTTGTTTTCTTATCCTCATTATTCTCATTTATTTCCTTTTCATCTCATTATTTTTCATTCCCCATGAATAATTTCCTTAAAATGAAGGGCTATATTGAGTCTTATCCTAGTGGAGGTAAGTGGAAATTTTATTTATTCATCACTTATATTCATATGTTTGATTTTGTTTGTGATGAAAAAGAGTAATAGTACTTGGGTGTGGATATCATTCACCCTGAAACTGAACTCAAACAGATTTCTATTATTTTGTAAAATTGGTTCCCTTTGTTGGACTAGATACATGATCTTCATATGAGGCTGTTGACCCATTAAGTTCATGAAATTCCATGCGATGGAGCCACGTCTTTTGTGATGTCACGCTCTAGATTTAGGGGTGCCATTAAACATTATTACAGGAGGTGGTGGAATTGCAACAGATAATGTAATTCAAAATTTCAAACCACTAAATAATATAATATTAATTCATGTGTGAGATCATATAATTGAATTACCAATCATAGTCGAAACTAAATGAATTTGAATGAAAAAACTCATAAATCAAACCATAATGGAAAATTACATGATTTCTAATTTCATTATATTATCATTTAATACTAGAATAAGTTTATAATTTATAATATTTCATATATTTTCAACTCCGCAATTTTTTTAAAATAAAAATTGTGAAAATAAATATTTTAGCTGTGAGAGAATAACTAGAGTAACAATTGGGAAACCTCATCAAGTAAGACGAACCATAACCACTTCTATGATACATCAAGAAAATATATTTTCTTTTCCCATGCCTCATTACAATAGTTACTCTATATTACATTGAAACAAAGTGGTTCTATATAGAGAATCCATCATAATGAAATTATTTTTGGTTGATAGATTCCCGACATGGGTTGAATATTATATTATATTTAATAATAATAGTGGAAGAAATATGATAATCAATGGATTCTGAGCGCGTCATAAACAAGGGTTAGTAGAGGAATATATTCCAAAAACTCTCATGGAAGAATAATTATTCCAGAGACACAATTACTATGTATATTGTTTTTAGTGTTTCTAGAACAAAACTGTATGTTTTTCTAGTAACCATGGATGGTGAATAGTCATTAGTTTAATATAATGACTCCCTTACCTACAAATAAACAATAATTGGCATATATTTTTCCAAAAATTAAGTTTCTATGTAATCTGAAATGGATTCTCTATTCCAATATAAATTTTGGATTTTGGTAGAAACTTTTGTAGATGTAAATCCTAGTACTTTAAAATGGGTATTTAATAAGAAACTAGACAAGGACGGACTAGTCAATACTGAAAAGTTTTAAACTGTTGAAAAATGATATAAATATAATTATGGAATTGACTATGATTTAACAATTTCACTAGTTTCAATTATCAAATTCGTTATAATTTAACCAGCCATTTTGTATTTCCATGATTTTGAGATTTATAAAATGGATATCAAAACAACCTTCTTGAATGTGAACCTCAAGGAAGAATTCTATACAAAACTACCTAATGTTTTTTGTGACTCTATATTTTTACAACAAGTTATTCTAATTTCAAGGATCCATTTATGTAAAAAATAAATAATCTAGGTAATGGAACATAAAATATGACACATAAATAATTTAATTTTGTTTCATTAATAATTAATGTGATCTATGTGTATATAAAAATACTAGTTGGAGTGAATTAGTTTTCATAATAGTATATGTTGATGTAATATTACACATTTAATGTTAAATAGAACTCATTCATTCAATTTAGGAGTGTTTGTATAAATTATCCTCTGTGAAGGTCTTGGGTGAGGCTATATATATTCTTGAGACAGAAAATAATCGCAATATATCTAAGAGGATTCTAAAGAAAATACACAGATATATTACTTAAAATATTCAGTATGGAACAATATAATTGTGGATTGTTTATAGTGTCACATTAAAATCATCTTTCCTAGAAAATGATTCCTTATGTACATAAGAAAAAGAAACAGAATATAAAGGATTCCACAAGTACCATTGATTGGGTAAGTCATGTATGTTATGATATGTACTTGGATAGATGTTTCATACACATTATGTATCGTAACAAGATATCAAAATTATTTAGGTGACCTCCATTAGATGGATGTCAAGACAATCTGTATGTCTCTATATCCTACTAAGGATAATTTCCTAGTTTATAATGGAGATAAGGAAATAGTCATCTGAGGTGATATAGATTCTACTTTCCAAAATGAACATATTTATATGATATTGAAAATGGGAAACATCATCGTTTTTAATGGGATATATGTGAGCTATAGGAGCTCAATGAATGTTTTGGTTGAAAATTCTATAGTTGAGTCAAATATAATTCATCTTATGAGGAAACTAAAGTTGTTGTATAGATGAACAACTTAATTTATGTGATTGATGTGGAAACTATCGTTAAGGATTTTGTCACACTATATTTTTATAATCCTATTGTGGTATATCTTGAAAAATATTCATGGTCACCTCAGTGGAAGAAGAAAATAATTATGAATTATCATCTATTGAGGGATTTTTTCTATAGATCTGAATCTATAGTGAGAATTACATCCATGGAAGGCAACATGGGGGACCCCTTCAACAAGTCATTGACTCAACAAAAAGATGAAGATCACGTGAGGTATAGTGGAATGAAACTCAAATGTAGTTGGATCTACTCAAAGTGGGAGTTTGTTAGAGTTTGTGTCCTAGGACCATATTTTTGTATTTCTATTATATTTATAATTTATGCATTCAATTTTAATTAATCTTCAAAATACCTCTTTATTTTTATTCTTGATTACACTAATGTAAGAAGTTTATAGATTGTAATTTAAATTGATAAGTTCATAGTAATTCTCCGCTACGATGAGAACCATGATCCAATATGATGATATTCATAAATAAAGTTTTGCGGTTGGATGCCATACAATGGTGGGAAACATAGTACATACACTGTCAGGTGAGAGTACTCCTAATTAGATGAACCATCTTCTCATGATGTTTTCACTTGGTAATCTCCAATATATAAGATGATTATAAAAGACTTTTTAGTTAAAATTCATGATGTTTTGGTGTCAATTAATATTATTACTTATGAGTGTGTGTGATGGTCCTTCTGATTTTATAATATTATCAATTCATGATAGAACAAACATATTATATTGTATTTCAAAAAAAACAATGATGATAACTATTCACAGAGATGTTTGATATGTTTGGTGAGACATGATTGACATTTCATCAATTGATAATTTGAGGAATTATTTTCCTATTCCATTATTATAGAATATAATATATGGGCCCTTTGATTCAAATGGAAATGTTGACCAACATTCCATTTCCCAGGTTTGAAAACTTTTTTATTTCAGATAGTCAAAAAATATGTATGGATCATATAGGTTGTTGATATGGATGTACGACCAGTTTGATGTGGTATTGAGGAAAAGATATTATATTACATAGTGGGTGTTCAAAATAGTTGTCATTATTGTGAAAATATATTCTTTCTCATAGTTTCCATGACAAGTTTCTAAATAGTAACCATAGATTTTAGGCAACCCTACATAATTCTAATGAGATTGAATACTATAGGGTCACACACTCTGTGTTTCCTTTGATCTCAATTAAATTATATTTTTATTTAATAATTGTAATAAATAATTTTCTCATGTTCAATGAATCCATTTATTTGTGTTTTATTGGACTCTAAAATAAATAGTTTAATAAATAATAATATTCTTTCTATTGAATAATATATCTGATTGTGTGAATATATATATATATAATTTATTCAATGTATTTGGAATAAAATAAAAAATTTTCTTTTAAAATATTATTAAAAATAATTATTAAGAATATTGTGAATTAAATATGTATTTATGAATAAAATATTTATCTAGTTGTTTAGTAAATGATAGAGGTTTTTTAAGAGTCAATGACTATGTCTACTGATAAAATATTTATGAATAAAATGTTTTTTCTTGTGTGAGTTAGCGCAATCCACAAAATAATAGTGGTACTATTATTTTTATGTAGAATGGTGATTATGAAATATTTTAAAAATTATTTAATGTCAAAAATGAAGTTATATAACATTTTAACCTAAAAACACACTCTATAAATAGGTGGTAATGAATATTGTATATATCCTCAAAAAATTGAGAAATGAGAATTTTTGTGCATGATGAATTATATATCGACCCCTACTCTATCTATCTCATGAACCAGAAATAAAATAGATATTTATTAATGAATTAATAATGACAATTCTAAAATTAATAATTCAAGGAATTGAATTCTCCATTATAGAACCCACAGATCATGTGGTGGAGTTCGGAGATTATTAAAGCATTGGTGGATCATTAATAGATAGATTATATCATTGGATCTCCATAGAACAATGAATGATATATAAAAGGTTCTCTTGGGATGGTCAATATTCACCTATAATGAAGTTTCCTAATAGGTATTTATTTTTCACATAATAAAAAAATAATCTTATATTTTACAAACAAGATACTCCCTCATGATTTTAGGAAACAATTATGAAAATAACTTTTAATACATCACCCCCATCGCAATATTCAATTGTTTATGAAACCAACATAATAGACCATTCACGAGCCTATATAAGGAATGGTCAAAACACATCTTAACAAATGGGGTTTTGATTGGTTTTTAGTTACATTTTTTCCTTATATTTTTATTTTAATCATCCCTTAACACATTTTTACTTTTACCATGGTAAATAAGTATTACTATTTTTAATACTTGATTTTTTATGTAATGTTAAACATAGTAGATAATATATTTGATTATTATTCAAGATAAAAAATCAATTTTTCCAAATTCTATTCACATGAGGGGAATATTTTTATTTAACAATAATCTTGGAAACATGAAGCTAAATCATGTTTATAAATATAAAATGTTCAAAACCATACAATGTTTACATATAAAAATTCAATATGAAATTGATTCCAATGATGTAAAATAATTTAATGGATTTATGGTTGTACTAATTTAAATTTATGAAAAATTTATATAGTAATTCCACATTATACGTAAATAAAATGAAAATGTATTTTTCAATAATCATAAAGTATTTTTACACTATTCATGAAAAGAAAATAAATTTCCAAAAAAAACCCAAAAATTCACCATATTATATTTATAAAATTATGATTTAATAAATGATGTTTATTTTAAATTTTGATTTTCTAAACATGTCAAAAAATAGTTTCATTTTTGATTATCAATAAATAAATGCATTTTTTATGGAATCATTTTTTAAAAAATATTATAATAAATTATCAAAAATTATGTACATTTTTATAAAAATTTTCCCATCAAATAAATCCAATATAATCAACATTTAAAAATTATTTATTACTAATATAATCACAAATTACAATTTCTAGGGTATAATTACCGCATTTAAATAATATTATTAATAATATTCAATGTTTTTTAACTATAGTTCCCAATGTAATGCTTGATAACCCAGTGTCTCATGTATTTCATCTTTAAATTAATATTTCCTATAAGTCATGCATAACATGGGGATTATTATAATGCATTATATTAAGGAATTTTAATTTATTTAATCAAATTATAAAAACATGGGATGTTACACTCTAACCCCATTAAAATGAATTTCCCCCACTAAATTAATCACTATGTTACGAAACAAATATAGATATGTACGCCTCATCATATCCTCACTCCCCCCATAGATTACTAAAACTGGTGGATTCACCACAAAACATTGACCAGGTGATTGGTTTTATTTCATAGAACATTATATGTATGATACATAATCTCCACCAGTTATTCCTTTTAAGAAATATATTTCTCTAGTGGTATGACCTCTGATTTTACTACATTTTAAGGATCAGGTATTTATATCTACATGATAGATAAATTGAACACATTATGGAAATAATATTGTTTTGTGGAAAGTTCTATCTATTAGGGTTCCATCCTGATATGATCAAGTACGTAAAAGGGACTGATGTATCAAGGGATTATTTTCTAATTCATCGTAAATCTCCTAACATTTTCAATAGAAAAATTATTTTATTTAACTTTTCACCATATTCATATTCATGATCTCACCTTTGATAATAAATATAAATTGTATCCTAAATCTAAGCTACCGTAACATGTTTTTAAATGACTCAAACCATATTTTCCATTTCATTATAGTTGATTCGATGTTGGATAAATTGGATGCATCATGAGTGACATGTCATTAATAGATAATTTGAGGAAGGATTTATCCCTTCCATCATCATGGTAGCTGATATCGTGGACCATTGATTGGACTGAATCCATCACCATAAATTAAATGGCCATGGTGTACATGTTTATTTCATATAGTCAAAGACATATGTATTGAGAATATAAGTTGTTGAAAGAGATGTGCAACATGCATGATGAGATGCTGAGACAAAGATATTATATTACAAAGTAAGCGTTCATATGTGGTAGTAATCATTTGAAAATAATAATTCTTTTCTTAGGTGTGGTCCTTAATTTCCAGATTGCAGTCTTATACATTAGGTAATCTGTCCAATTTGAACAAGAAGGAATCCTTTAAGGTCACAAAGTTGGTGTTTTTCTTGATCTTGATTAAATTTCATTTGAATTTAATTTTTGGAATAAATATTATTATTAAGACCAATGAATAATTTTATGCATGTTTTATTGATTACTAATATACACAATGTAATAAATATTTATTTTTTATTAAAAAATAATTTAATTGATCATTTGAGTATAGATATAATATTTATTCGGTGGAAACTACATTAAAATTTTATTTTATTTATTCAATTTTTTAATAAATATTTATCTTTTAGAATTTTAATAAAATATTTAGTTATTAATTAAATATTAATTTGGATTTCCAATAAATGTTAGTATTTTATAAATAGACTAATAACAAGTCTTGTAAAAAATATTGATTAACAAAACCATATAATAATATTTGACATTGCACAAGTTGGTGTGTGACATTAAACTATAATAATTATATTATCAATATTATGTTTCATGGGTTTTTAAAGGTTATAATTTTAATTTTATGACTCTCATAAAATTAAATAATATTTTTACCTAAACCATAAATCTATAAGTAGACGATGCTTCTAATTTAATATTTAATTACTACAAATTGATAATTTATAATTGTTGCACACAAATTCCGTCTTCTACATCACTATCAAGAACATGAAAAAATAGATGTTACATTATCACTGAAGATTAAGTGATAAAGAATGAATGAAATAAGATATTTTATTCACTATGCTAGCACCTAAAAATTTTGTATTTTGGTTCATATATCATTTCATTACTGTATGGAATCTTCCTTTCAATACTCACAATGCAACGAAAGAAATATGAATGAGACATTTTGTATTGATCAACATTCATCAACGAAACAATTCTTAAGAAAGATTATTTATCTATTTAGATATTATAAATTAATTATATATTTGATGTACAAGATCCCTTCTCATGGTATGTGGAAATATTATTAATTAAAATTTTAATATAACTACCATAAATGAATGCATCAAATATTCCCATAATAAACATGTAGTATCAGAACAGTAACATTAATATTTATAATTTTTTATTTGATTTACGATCCATACATAATAGTGGTCAAATTTTTTTTATTATTTATTTATTAATCCTATTTTAATTACAAATCATTGAATTACTAATCATATTTGTTCATTATTTAATTTTATTATGGTTTTATAATGTATGATGAACAACTACAGATGCCATCAGGAAGTTTCAAATCATTGGCTTGTAAAACTAGGTTACACATTATGCAATTGGAGTACACATTTTGTACCAATGATCATCATACCATGAATCATGGAGAATTTAACTACAAATGGTTCATTTATTACATTATATGATGATAGGTACAACCTAGAACTTGACATGTGGATGGGTGGAGGGTATATAACTTGTACATGTCATGTAGTTCGACTGAGTTCACATGATGTTGCCCTATGTTTGTGACTCAGATACATAGAAACTGATGTATATTTACTTTATCCTGAAAATACATTCTACGTAGTCTCCCATAAATATACATAATTAAATTTTTCATTTAATTAAAAAATGTGGAATTGAAACATTATTTTATTGTTTACAAAAAAATGTGTGTTTGACAATTTAATAACGGTTTTAAGGAATAATTAATCCTAAAAAAGAATGTATTAAAGTTAATATTTGATTATTATTTATATTTTTTATTTCCCATAAATTAAATATATGATGGGTATATCCAATTAAAATTGGTTGAAAATTAAGGTAAAATGGATGTATTTAATTAATTATTAAATTAATTAATGCACGTGCATTTATCTTCATAATTAAAAATGAATTCTAGCTAGTTATTTTTTTATTAAATGTGTTTCAGATAATGAGTTTCACCAAGGACAAATTATGTGTTGGAAGTTATTTAATTTAATTTATTACATGGATTTTCAATTATATTTTATTAAATTAAATTAATATATTTGAGTCATCCATCCCTCCATTATTTCCTAGGACCTTTATATCCAAGGATATTTTTATAATCTCATATAACCAATCCAATGATTCCCCTCACCTATATGTGAGTAATAAATAAATTTAATTAATTGAACATCATAATGTTCATCGAGGCTATTAATGAAGAACCCATGATGATTCCAACTCAGTGAGACAAAGATATACATGTGGAATGTCATAACTCATTCCATGACATGAATGTGGAGTTATCCCCCTAGGACAAAGATTAATTTAATGACAATTTATTAAATCAACAATTAGAGAAGATTATTATCATGTCATTTACTTTATTTATTCCTTTTTTCTATTCATTATTTATTTTACATATATGAGAATGTGGTCACATAAATGAATGATTTAATATGAAAAATCATAATTTAAATAAATCAATTATAATTAAAAGTTTTATCCAGCATTTTTAATTAATTTCATAACATTATCTTAATACTAACACTTGAAAGGGGTAAATAAAAAATAAAATTTATTCACAAGTTAATTAAAATAACCAACATAAAATTATTTCATAATAGGTCTGCCTTTGCACGATTAAAAGTGAAAACTTATAACTAAGTGTTGTACATGGAAATTCTCTACATAATTAATTTGATCAAGGTGCTCTCATGAGAATTTTGGATTATCCTAACTGAAATTGTAATGAGTTTAGTAGATAATTTCTATTCAATAAATATTTGGAGGTAGGTGTTCAGAAAATACATGATGGGATATCCGGATAAGGGAATCCACTCAATGGATCAAGGACATGAGATCCTGATGTTGGGAGGACCGCCAATGAAATTGACATTATTATGGGTTTCATGGAAATGTCTTCATGATTATAAAAAGTAATGGGGATAGTTTCCAATATAATATCATATAAACAAGGAATTATCAGTTTAATAGTGAGGGGTACTAGGAATTGATAAAATAGTGGGATATTTGTAAAAATAATTAAATTTATTCATTATTTATCACATAATTTGTAATAATTAATGTACAAACAATATATTATTTTAAATGTAGAATAAAATCATAATCGCATCATTAAAACTATCAATATTATAATTATAGGAGATAGATGACCTCATATTTGGTAGTGACTTTTTGGTTTGGTTTAGAGGCCTTCAGGATGTGCTATGCCATGAGTAGAAATCTTATGTTCTAGAATCCTCAATGCATGGTGCTCCTACTAAAGAGGAGTGATGAATAATCCATTATCAAGAAAATAAATTTGACGGATGTGGTCAACATTTGATGTTGAATGCCTTGATTGATATCTAACAAGCTATTGAAGTCTTTTGAAAGCATATATGTGTGTAAATTAATTTTATCCTATATGGTTTACTCTAGGATATATACTGATAGGAAAAAATGATATCTATAAGATACTTTTTCAGAGTGAACTCACAGTGGGTTATCTAGATAGGCCTCATTTATTCATGCTCATTAGATTGATTGACCGCCTAGGGGTTCATTGATTTAAACACCCTAATAAACTAGGAACTGATATCATTTTTGTATCACTACCTCATATCTTCTTTTTCTTTTATATAAATTTTCATATTTATAAAATTGAAAAATATCTTCAATACCATATCACACTTCTTCACAATATTGATAAAGATACAATGAATTAAAATCCTACTATCCTAATAGTGAAAAAAAGTATAGGGAACCGAAGAGAACTATGTAAAAATATTATTCACACCCCTCTATGAAGAAAATGTGGTATTCAAGGAAATAAGATTCTAGTTGTTTCAAATGTCATAACAGGGGATATTAGAATAAACACATCGACCAAATGGAGATGTATGGGGAATGTTCTGGTGTGTTTGTAATAGAATGTAATTTATCAGTTTCATCAAATTGGGTATTAGACACAATATATGGCTCGCAAAAAATGAATTCAAATATATGGACCAAGAATATTAAAGAATAATTGATTTATGGGAGGTATATTTTGAGCATGAAATAGAGATAACATTGCTGGTGCAACTATCAGGGACTACTAGTCACACTTCCAACTGAAATGAAATTTTATTTAAAGAAATGTTATTATTTTATCTATGTTACGGAAAACATTACTTTTGAATCCAAAATATTTATATTTAGAATTAATTTCATATTAGGAAACAAATGCTTCTTCATTTATAAAGATAACAATTTTTTAGGTAAGTATCATTTAAATAATGGTATTTGTGTGTTTGATTATAAAAAAATTATTAGAAATCGATAACAATGTTTCATCACATGTCCAATAAAATACCCAAAATTAGGATCACTGGATAATTAATGTTAATGAAATTTTCTTGAAAAAATAAAATTAATATTGATATTTAGATTATATTGAACTAAAACCAATCGGTGTCTGACAAGAACGTTTAGAAGGATAAAAGACCAATGCCCAATTTGGTGGGAAAATGTGAAAGAGAAACATAGTGTCTCGAATTAATTCATACCATTGTGTGAGGATGATTTCTAGTTGTAGAATGGAGTGATTACTCTAATTCTTATATTTTATTGAATATTTTAGTTGATATAGATATTTCTATCTAATATGGTATAAGTGATTCTCTTTTGTTGAAATACAAAAATACGAGAATAAATTTTAGTATAAAATTGGTAAGAAGAATAAGAAAATATACTTAAACAGTTGTGGATATTATTTTAATAAAGACATAACTAATTTTTTATGAGATTTTAATATATTATATCAACTCACTCCTCATCATACAACTTAATTGAATGTTGTATATTGAAGGGGGAATGTGACCTTGTTTGATATGGTGAGATCATTGATAAGTCTTCTGAGTCATCAATTATATTTCTGGGATACACATTACAGATATAGGCATACATAATAAACAAAGTTCTATAAAATGAAATATATTCAATAGCGTTCCAATTAAGGAATGGAATGAATCTCGTGATGGCTTCCATACATGTGTGGGTTTATGAATAATGTTTTAAGGCTTCTTCTGGTATCATGTTTCCACCCTGATAAAAAAAGTGTGTAATTATAATATATCTATTTAAGGTAATATTTAAATAATTTTTAATATATATTTCAATTATTTACACCCTTATAATTTAGGAATTTGAGTCTATTTCAATCATTTTTATATTATTTGTGTGTTTTTAGATAAAATGTGGAAATCGATGAAGTGTAGAATTTTAATAGATATTTATTACCTTGGTATATTTAGTATAATGTTTAAAATTTTGATCTAATTTGAATTATTTTTGAATATAATTACATTTATTTAGGATTAAAATTATTTAGCTGGACCAGTGACTTATTCAAACAACAACATTCCCTAAAAATCAATAATGACGAAACATTGTTCTTTCTGATAGAGTGAACCCCACCATAGTAAATAAATCATAACTCGGTCTACATGACATGAATTGATGTGATTAAATTTTAATTTAAATTAGAATTCAATGTCACATTTGATCTTGATAAATCTTGGGGATATACCCTCACCAATGTGGCCATTGGATTCTTCAAAATAAAGGATGATTTAAGTAACATTTGTTGAAATTGAGTGTTATTCATTAACATCATCCTAAAAAATTTATCCACCAAATAATATCATTGATATTTTGAGGGTCAATAGAAAAATTTGTTTCTAAATACTTATGTAAAAACATTTAGATAGATTAAATGATATGGTTGGTAGAACCAGATCCATATTTTAGAGGATAGATTCAAGAGGGGGATCTACTAAACCCATTTCATTTCTTATTTTATTTTTGTTTTTAATCATATTTTTATCTTTTATTTTAAATGTAATATAAATTTAGATTTTTTTAAATATAATGTAATTCATCCATGTTTTTTATTTGTATTCTATTATATCCCACACCCTTCCATTCTTATATTTATATACTTATTAATCTTTTTATATTTTCTGATTTCATGACAATTTTTTCTTCTTCTTATTTTTTCAACCTCACTATTCTTATTTATTTTCATTTCTATACTTTATTTATAATTCCACTATGACCACTTAACCTAAAATATAAGGGTCTAACTCCATGATTTTCCAGGGTGAGGTAACTTGAAATGTAATCTAATTTTGACTTAAATTAAAATGTTGGGATATGATTGTGATGATAAATAGTGATAGTGCGTGGGTGTTGTGATAATCCAAAGAGATAACATACACAATATTATTTATATTACTCTATTAAATATTTCCCCTCTATTTTACTGGATAAATGCTCTTCATATTATGGAGTTCATTAATTCAATGGTTTAAATTTTATTTGATAGAGTCAGGTCCTATGAGATCTCTTACTCTCGATTGAGGTGTTATGACAAATTGATCATAAGAGGAGGTGGAATTTAGTTGTTTAATGGAAATAAATTTTTAAAACCACTAAATAAAATAATATTAATTTATGCATGATATCTCATAATTGAATTATCAAAATTAATCTAAACACTATCGAGGAGAATGATGGACCATAAAAGTTAAACAATAAAATGAAAATAAGTTTCTTCATAATGTCATTTTGTTAGCATATCATGTTAGCATAAGAATATAATTTTTCATATATCATATATTTTCAATTCTATTTTTTTCATAATACAAAAAAAAAAGAAGAATTTGATCATGTGAGATATAATATATATATATATGAACATCTGATAAAGCTCCTCAAATGAGATGACCCTGGTATGCCTCTATGATCCATTGGGAAAATAAATTTTCTTTTTTAATTCCCTATGATAGATGTTGATAAAAATATGCACTATTACTGAAGAAATAATCATTATTTTCATATCTTTTTCTATTTTCACATTATAGATATATTTTCAACTTTTAACTAAAATAAGAAAAAAAAATATTTTCCCATTATGTATTTAAATTTGGATTATTATGCATTATTTTATTACTCACTAGTGCCCCAAAAACAACGAAAAGATAAATAAACAAAAGAAGGTTACCATAGATCCAAAATAAAATAACATAGAGAAAGAATATAAAAACTAAAAATAAAAGCTGAAAGTGAATTTGGTTATATAAAATCATTAATGATGAAACAAGAACCAAAGGAGGCCAAGGAATAAGAAAAAATAGTTTTTTCTATTTTTTGAGAAAATACACGATTTTGGGGCCAAAAAATAAATATTATACACAGCCCAAACATCTAAATGATTAGATCCAAGATTAAACTCACAATCTAGAGTATATTATTGATGAGTAATAATTTCTTATTGAGCTACGTGTGGGAGATAAAACTAATATGTAAGACTTATGGATGATTATGGGGTAAAAGATGATTTCTATGGTCCCCAAATTACAAAAGAGATTGTAACATTGATTTTAACTCTAAACCATGGATTGGATGAATCCATAAAAATGATACAATTTGTTGAAATGAATGAGGAGCCTAAATACATCAAACTAAAAATAATATTCATAATTAAGAGCAGCATACCACTGAAGATGTTATTGAATGAGATCCAACTCAGTTAGATTCCCTTTATTTGAGATCTTACTTTTTAAATTTTATTCCATATGATTGGTGTATAACTCTTTATTGTTTTAATTTTTCTGATTATGTAACTCATTTTGTTTCATTTGAATAAGTCAATGAAACTAAACCTACGCATATTGAGGAACACATGTAGCTCATTGATTTTGATGTACATGCATTTTAGAAATCCCAGAAAGAGATCCACGTTGTTAAGCTAGAGGGAATAAAGATAGTGGTTTCTACCATAGAAATGTGGAATGATGATTTAAATTATTTATTTTCAAAAAATAAATAATTAAAAATTAATTCTCACTCATCATTTGAAATTATAATTCAGGCAACTCACATTATGTGAACACAACAAAATTACAAGGATATTTCATAAGTTGAAAACAAGAAAGAGATTTATTCATATTTCATCCTACCCTCTCCATGAATAATATACCTAATTATGAAGGGGATGGGTCTTGAATAAAATATCCATTTAACATTCCTCAACACCAAAAAATAATCACAAGATAAGAAATGACATAAGTTGTTCTTCAAGTCCTAGAAACCTCATCCACCATCAAACATTCATTAAAATTTGGCACCACCATCTCGAGGTAATAAAACATTAAGGCCCACTTGGAGGGATATACCAAGACATATCCCTTTAGATTATTTTTATAATTTAGATTTCAATTTCATTCTTTGGATTAGACTATAATTCAGCCCATTACCACTTATCTTATTCATATTAAATGACATGAACCTTTTTCATAATTGAGAAATTTTATTATGTTTGACCAGTATGGCGCAAGGAAACACCTCAAATAGTATAAGTAAGATAAATAAGCTTCATGGGAAAGGGGGTTCTATTTTATTGTTTATCTCACAAACTCTCTATACCAAGTAAACAAGAGTTTATTAGAATCTTCTTCTTCCCTGTTTTAGATATCAATGTTAATGTAAATGAATGAGTAAAATGGAGAAGTAAATATCTAAAATTAATCATGGATATTAAAATTAGGACTTATGGTTTATGTGTGTTATATTAATCATGTAAATAAAATTATCCAATCATTTTTCATGGTTAGAATTTAAGAAATTAATGTTAATATATTTAATATTATAAGTTATGATAATGAGTGATTTCAAAATATTAAGTTCCCCATTATCAAGAGTATTTCTTGACCAATTACTTACTATTTAATCATGATCGTATTTCCTGAGTGATCTTGGGACATATCACAAACCCAAATTTCACCTTGAACATTTAAAATCTATGAATTCAAAAAAAAACACATTTAAAATGACTATGGGATCTTTTCAAAAGACCTTATCCTTAAATAAAACCTTTACCTAAAACTTTGTTAACCCATAGAGACAATGAATGTCCTTGTTAGTAATGATCCATGTTTCAAGCTATTTTCAACCATTCCGACCATACTCTCAGTAATTTCATGATATTTTAATGATAAATTATTGGGGTGAATGTTGTAATCAATGAAGGTTTCCTTTACTTTATAAGGAAAACCTATAGGGGTGTTAATGTTATTTCTTGAGAAAGGATATTGATTCATTAATTATACAATTATTTTCATTCCCCAATTGAATAAAAAAATGTAAAATAATATAAATATATCAAAAAATTGCATAAATGGCTTATGATTTTGAAAAATCAAAAATCACATTTACTAGACCTATGAAATTTATCATATGTCCTTATTTTATTGACGTGAGGATTATTCTGAGCATAACATTCAAAAAAGGAAAAAATGAAAAATATATTTTAAATATATAAACGTATAAAAGTATAGAAAACATATTCCAAACTGTTCAAGATTCATTCATTACATAATATTTGATCATGACCTTACTTTGTGAATGGGATATAGGATTTGTTAAAATTTGACGGGGACAATTTCACTGAACTTTTACTTTTGAAATCAAACAATATTCGTTAAGAGATAAACCTCCTCATTGACTATTAATTTGAAAACTTAAATTCCAACCAACCTTATGCATTGTAGTCATCTGAAGCATAATGTAATGTGCCCATGATTTTATATTCTATTTTACTTTTGGTTGTATATAAAAGTGATCATTTACAATATTATTGATAAAGAGAATGTTCTCATGATATGGGAATAATAATACTTAAATTTTATCATTACTGATGAGATAAATAATCCTCTGTGAGGTAGGTCCTGATTTTTTATGATTATTAATAATAATGAAATTTGGAACAGAAATGAATGAATGGAAAAATCCAACAATTTTCCACAGGAAAAAATAAATATAAATTTATTAGTAGTTTCTATGAAAAATGATAAATTTAATGTATATTTTATGAGGAATTTGAAATTTTAATTTTTAATTGATAATTGATTGATTTTATTACTTTATAATTTGAATATCTGAAACCCTGGTTCCCAATAAATTCCTTGATTGTATTTTAAGGTTGAGGAAAACCATGGAGTATGTGTGGGGTAATTGATTATTCAAATATTACCATCATTTATCATGTGTGATTCAATTATTTAAACCCTCCAAATTAATCTATTAGATTTTATTTACTGTAGTTTTAATTTTTTGGTGTATTTTGGCCTAAAATAAGAATATTAACTAATTATAGAATTTTAATATGCTATAATAACTTTAGTATTTTGAGAAAAACCTTTAAAATATTGATCAATTCTAATGGATTATAATTTTAATATTTCTCTATATAAAGGCTTCAACATCTTGTTCTTGACCATGATAAAATTTGAAAATCCACGCATCATAAAAAATAATCAATTTGATAAAAGGTTATAGTCAACATAGTTTACCAACCTCAATAATTTAGTCATAATTATTGATAAACACCTAAAATTAATATTTTTAAAGATGAATTTTAAATATAATTTAAAGACATGTTTTTTAATGATCATGGCGGTATTCCCTCATAAATGTGGCCATTAGACACTACAATGTGGAGGAATATTAAAGAATCATTCGGTCAGAACATTCTTACTCATTAATGGATTTATAACATTTTTTATAAGTATCCAATATATTTTATATTTATAGGGTTAATATATAACTAAATTTTCAACATCCTAATGAAATTCACATGGAGAGATTTATCCATATGTTAGGTGGAAAAGGAACCAACATCTGTACGACAGATTCTGGAGGGGATATTGCGACACCAATTTTTTCTCTTCATTTATTTTTATTTTTATTATTTTATTAATTTTGTATTATTTTAAATGATATTTTAATTTATATAATTTTAATTTAAATATAATTAGGCATGGTTTTTAATTATTATTTCTTCTTTCATACACCCTTATTTCGTTCTTTTTTTCTCCTTCTTCTATTTTTATTTTGTGATTTCATGATTGCATATTTTATTCTTGTTTTCTTATCCTCATTATTATCATTTATTTCCTTTTCATCTCACAATTTCTCATTACCCCATGAATAATTTCCTTAAAAATGAAGGTCTATATTAAGGCTTAGCCTAGTGGAGGTAACTGGAAATTTTATTTATTCATCACTTAAATTCATATTTTTGATTTTGTTTGTGATGAAAAAGAGTAATAGTTCATGGGTGTGGATATCATCCACCCTGTAATCGAACTCAAACTAATTTATATTATTTTGTAAAATTAGTTCCCTTTGTTATACTAGATACATGTTCTTCATATAAGGATTTTGAGCCATTAATTTCATGAAATTCCATATGATGGAGCCAGGTCTTTTATGACGTCACACTCTAGATTAAGGTGTTCCATTAAAAAATTTTACAGGAGGTGGTGGAATTGAAATAGATAATATAATTCAAATTTTCAAACCACTAAATAAAAGAATATTAATTCATGTATGAGATCATATAATTGAATTTCCAATCATAGACGAAACTAAATCAATATGAATGATAAAACACATAACCCAAACCATAAAGGCCAATTACATGATTTATAATTTCATTATATTATCATTTCATGTTAGAATAGGTTTAGAATTTATTATATTTCATGTATTTTCAACTCCCCAATTGTTATAAAACAAAAACTAAAAAAATAAATATTTTAGGTGTGATAGAATAACTAGAGTAACAATTGAGAAACCTCATCAAGTGAGATGAACCTTTACCACTTCTATGATGCATCAAGATAAGATATTTTTTCCCATGCCCTATTACAAGAGTTACTTCATATTAAATTGAAACAAAGTGATTCTATATAGAGAATCCATCAGAAAAAAATTATTGTGGTCAATAGATTCCCAACATGCTTGAATAATATATTATATTTAATATAAATAGTGTAAGAAATATAAAAATCGATGGAGCATGAGATCATCATAAACAAGGGTTAGTTGAGGAATATATTCCAAAAACTCTCATGGAAGATTAATTATTCTAGATACACAATTACTATGTATATTGTTTTTAGAGATTATAGAACAAAAATGTATGTTTTTCTAGTAACCTAGGATGGTGAATATTCATTAGTTGAATATAATAATCCCCTAACCTACAAAGAAACAATAATTGGAATATATTTTCCCAAATTTTAAGTGTAAATTTAATCTGAAATGGATTCTCTATACCAATATCAATTTTGGTTTTGGGTAGACTCTTCAGTAGATGTAAATCCTTGTACTTTAAAATAGGTATTTAAGAAGAAAATAGACAAGGACTGACTAGAAAATACCGAAAACGTTTAAACTATTGAAAATGATATAGATATAATTATGGAATTGACTATGATTTAACCATTTCAGTGGTTTAAATTATCAAATTCATCATAATTTAACCAACAATTTTTTATTTCCATGATTTTGAGATTTAGAAAATGGATGTCAAAACAACCTACTTGAATGTGAACCTCAAGGAATAATTATATAAAAAACTACCAAAATTTTTTGTGACTCTATATTTTTATGACAAGGTATTCTAATTTCAAAGATCCGGTTATGTAAAAAAAATATAGGTAATAGAACATTAAATATGATAAATAAATAATTGAATTCTGTTTCATTAATAATGAATGTGATCTATGTTTATATAAAAAGTCTTGTGGGAGTGAAGTAGTTTTCATTATAATATATTTTGATGAAATACTACTAATTAAAAGTTAAATAGAACTCATTCATTCTATTTAGGAGTGTTTGAATAAATTATTCTCTGTGAAAGTCTTGGGTGAGGATATATATATTTTGGACACAAAATATAATCTTGATATATCTAAGAGGATACTAAATAAAATACACTAATAGATTACTTAAAATATTCAGTATGGAACAATATAGTTGTGGATTGCTTATAGTGTCACATTACAATCATTTTTCCAAGAAAATAATTCCTTATGTACATGAGAAAAAGTAATATTATAACAAGGATTCCACAAGTACCACTGATTCGGTATGTCATGTATGTTATGATTTGTACTTGGTTAGATTTTTCATGTACATTATGTGTCGTAACAAGATATCAAACATATCTAGGTGACCACCATTAGATGTATGTCCAGACAATCCTTATGCATCTAATTCCAACTAAGGATATGTTCCCAGTTTATACTGGAGATAAAGAAATAGTCATCTGAGGTGATATCGACTATAGATTCCAAAATGAACATAATTATATGATATTGAAAATGGGGCACACTATCGTTTTTAATGGAATATATGTGATCTATAGGATATCAATGAATGATTTCGTTGAAAATTCTATAGTTGAGTCGAATATAATTCATCTCATGAGGCAACTAAAGTTGTAGTATAGATAAACAAATTCATCGATGTGATTGTTGTGGAAACTATCATTAAAGATTTTATCACACTATATTGTTATAATACTATTGTGGTACATCTTGAAACAGATCCATGGTCATCTCAGTGGAAGAAGAAAATAATTATGAATTATCATCTGTTGAGGGATTTTTTCTATAGATCTGAATCTATAGTGAGAATTACATCCATGGAAGCCAACATGGAGGACCCCTTCAATAAGTCATTGACTCAACCGAATAATGAAGGTCACGTGAGGTATATTGGAATAAAACTCATAGGTAGTTGGATCGATTCAAAGTTATAGTTTGTTAGAGTAGGTGTCCTAGGAACATATTTTTGTATTTCTATTACATTTATAATTTATGTATTCAATTTTATTTAATCTTATAAATACCTGTTGATTTATCTTCTTGATTACTCTAATGTAATAAGATCATATATTGTAATTTACATTGATAAGTTCATAGTAATTCTCTATTATGATGAGAACCATGATGCAATTTGATGATAATCATAAATAATGTTTTGTGGTTGGATGCCATAATGTGTTGGGAAATATAGTACATACACTTTCAGGTGAGAGTACTCCTAATCAGATGAACCATCTTCTCATGATGTTTTCACTTGGTAATATCCAATATATAAGATGATAATAACAGATTTTTAGTAATAATTCCTCGTGTTTTGGTGTCACAGAATATTATTATTTATGAGTGTGTGTGATGGTCCTTATGCTATAATAATGTTATCAATTCAGGATAGAAAAGACATATTATATAGTATTTCATAAAAGATTGATGAAAACTGTTCACAGAGATGTTTTATATGTTTGGTGAGACAGGATTGACATTTCATCAAATGATAATTTGAGGAATTATTTTCCCATTCCATTATTATATAATATAATATATGGGACCATTGATTCAAAGGTAAATGTTGACCAAAATTCCATTTCCCTCGTTTGACATCTTTTTTATTTCAGATAGTCAAAAAAATATATATGGATCATATAGGTTGTTGATATGGATGTACGACTAGTTTGATGAGGTCTTGAGACAAAAATATTATATTACCTAGTGGGTGTTCAAAAATTGTTGTCATTATTGTAACAATATATTCTTTCTCATAGTCTCCATGACATGTTTCTAAATAGTAATCATAGATTTTAGGCAACCCTGTATAATTCTAATGAGAATTAATCCTATAGGATCACACACTATGTGTTTCAATTGATCTCAATTAAATTATATTTGTATTTCATAATTGTAATAAATATTTTTCTCATGTTCAATGAATCTATATATTTGTGTTTTATTGGACTCTAAAATTAACAGTGTAATAAATAATAATATTTTTACTATTGAATAATTTATCTGATTGCATGAATATATATATAAAATTTATTCAATGGATTAGGAATAAAATATTTATTTTAGTTATAAATATTTTTAAAAATAATTATTCAGAATATTGTGAATTAAATATGTATTTATGAATAAAATATTTATCTAGTTGTTTAGTAAATGATAGAGGTTTTTTAAGAGTCATTGGCCTTGTCTACTGCTAAAATATTTATGAATAAACCATTTGTTGATGTGTGAGTTTGTGCACTCCAGAGAATAATAGTGATACTGTTATCGTTCTGTGGAATGGTGATTATGAAAGATTTTAAAAATTATTTAATGTCCAAAATGAAATTATAAAACATTTTAACCTAGAAACACACTCTAAAAATAGTTAGTAATGCATGTTGTATATATTCTCAAAAAATTGGGAAAAGAGAATTGTTGTGAATAATGAATTATATATCAACCCCTCATCTATCAATCTCATAAACTAGAAATAAAATAGATATTTATTAATGAATTAAGAATGAAAAATCTAAAAATAATAATTCAAGGAATTGAATCCTCCATTGTTCCACCCACAGATCATGTGGTATAGTTCGGAGATTATTAAAGCATGTGTGGATCATTAATAGATAGATTATATCATTGGATCTCCATAGCACAATGAATGAAATCTAAAAGGTTCTATTGGGATGGTCAATATTAACCTATAATGAAGTTTACTAATCTTAGGTACTTATTTTTCACATATTAAAAAAATTGATCTTAAATTTTACATACAGGATACTCAATCATGATTTTAGGAAACAATTATTAAAATATCTTTTAATAAATCACCCCCATCGCAATATTAAACTATTTTTGAAACCAACATAATGGACCATTCATGAGCCTATATGAGGAATGGTCAAAAAACATCTTAACAAATGGGGTTTGCATAGGTTTTTAGTTACAATTTGACCTTATATTTTTATTTTAATCATCCATTAACACATTTTTACTTTTACCGTGGTAAATAAGTATTACTATTATTAATACTCAATTTTCTAAGTTATGTTAAACTTATTAGATAATATATAAGATTATGATTCAAGATAAAAAATTTATTTTTCCAAATTCCATTCACATGAGGGGAATATTTTAATTTAAAAATAATCTGACAGACTTGATGCAAAATCATGTTTATAAATATTAAATGTTCAAAACCTTACAATTTTTTCATATAAAAATTCAATATGAAATTGATTCCAATGATGTAAATTAAATTAATGGATTTATATTTGTACTAATTTAAATTTAAGAAAAATTTATATTGTAATTTCACATTATATATAAATAAAATGAAAATGTATTTTTTAATAATCATTTAGTATTTTTACACTATTCATTAAAAGAAGAAAATTTTCAACAAAACCCAAAATTTCACCCTATGATATTTATGAAATTATGATTTAATAAATATGGTTTATTTTATAAATTTTATTTTCTAAACATGTGAAAAAATAGATTCATTATTGATTATAAAATAAATAAATACATTTTTTATGGAAACATTTTTTTTAAATATTAAAATAAATTATCAAAAATTAAGTACATTTTTACCAATATTTTCCCGTTATATAAATCCAATATAATCAACATTTGAAAATTATTTATTACTAATAAAATCACAAATTTTAATTTCTAGGGTATAATTACCAAATTTGAATAATATTATTAATAATATTCTATGTTTTTTTATCTATAGTTCCCATTATAATGCATGAAAACCCAGTGTATCATGTATTTGATCTTTAAATTAATATTTTCAATATTTCATGCATAACATGGGGATTATTATAATGCAATATATTAATGAATTTTAATTTATTTAATAAAAATTCTAAAAACCTGGGATATTACACTCTATCCCCGTTAAAATGAATTTCCCCCTCAAAATTAATCACTCTATTAAGAAACAAATATAGATAATTATGTCTTATAATACCTCATTTCCCACCATAGATTACTAATAATAGTGGATTAACCACAGAAAAATGACCAGTTGATTGGTCTTATTTCATAGAACATTCTATGTATGATACATAATCTCCACCAGTTGTTCCTTTTATGAAATAGCTTTCTCTAATTATATGACCTCTGGTTTTAGTACATTTTAAAGATCTGGTATTTATATCTACAAGATAGATAAATTTTACACATTATGGAAATAATATAGTTTGGGGAATGTTATATCTATTAGGGTACCATCCTGATATGATCAAGTATGTCAAAAGGGCTGATGTATCAAGGGATTATTTTCTAATTCATCGTAAATCTCCTAACATTTTCAGTGGAAAAATTATTTTAATAAACTTTTCAGCATATTCATATTCATAGTCACACTTGTGATAATAAATATAAATTCTATCCTAAATATAAGCTACCTTAACATGATTTAAAAGACTCAAACCATCTTTTCCATTTAATTATCTATCTTAGATCCCAACAGCTTTCTTTCTCCAACATATTTTTGGCACATCATATCTATAAATTTTTTTGTATATGGATTCATAAGGGTCCTATGAATTCAATATTAAATGGTATTATTCAATGAGAACTCAACAAGAATAAAGATATGATCCTAACTATAATTTTAATCTGTTGAAAAATATATCAACAGAGCCTAGAGGGTTTAAATTGTTCTCCTAATATGAGCATAAGTCTAAGGATGATATGATGTTTTGAAAGTCATCTCTATATCATGAACATGATGAAAAGTTCAAAACAATATTGAGTTAAACCATATATCCCAATTAGACATAATAGGTTGTTGCACTACATGTAACCCTACTACATTCTTAATGTATATCCTAGAATGATTGGCATGAGAGAATTCTTCTCTCGATGTGATGATGTTTATTGAATTTGTAAGTTGGTAAAATACAACCCATATATCATTATTCCTTTTATACATTTTGGAGAGTCAACAAAAAACTTCTTGGTTATATTTTCCCATTTCCATTATGTTTTGTGAAATAGAGGTAACATCCCCTTGACTTTTTTCATTTCAGACATAACGTGATGATATTGAAAACACTGCTATATAAACTCTATGATATCTATCCTTATTCCTTCCCAAAATAAAAATTCCCTTTAAAATATATATACATCATCATATATAAAATAGGGATATAAAATGATAAACAATGAACATATGTTAGAAACTCCTACAAAAAATATGGCGTGGATGGGATGCACACACAATTCTTAAAACATATCATTCAACTAAAATTAATTTTAATCACTAGAATTTTTATAAACAACTTTTGAAGATCTACACATTACTTATGTTAATATATAATATTAAATCATATAGATTTCTTAACATTCAATTGGTTAGGATAATATTTCTCTATTCTTTCAGAATTTCTAGATAAATATTTTTAAAATATATAAATATTGAATTTTTTCAATCCTCAGCATGGATATGATAGAATGGTCCTTTTAAATCAATGCCTTAGACACATTTCTTGATTTCCCAATATGGTATTGTACTGAGTAGTCATAATATATAATCAGAACTAACCTACTTTTCTAGCACAAAATCAACACCTTCAATTTTAATATATACTTTAATATTTTATATTTGTTATATATATGAAACTTTTCTCTATAAATATAAAAACACCATATCATTAATGAAAAAAATTACATTATGTAACTCCATATCATGATTATGGAAAAAAATTTCATAGATCATAAATTTAAACGTGAAATAAGTTATAACTATGAAGTTTTACATCATAAAACATGCCATTCATGTCTTGGATCTGTCACTATATATTAAAAACCCTTCTCAATAATATTGTAATGTTTGAATTGGTACATTGACTAATTTACTCTTCTGTTCAATAAAATTTTACTCACATTCATATTTAAAATGGTCCTTATCTCTATTATATGTTAATTTAGTCAACTTATTAGATATTTTTTGATAAATTACTCCCAATCAATGGTTAATATAATGAAAAACCTAGAAAAAATACAGATCTCATTCATTATGGTTGGTCTAGGACAACATTCAATTTCCACATTAATTTATTGATATACCATTATAACAAGACTTTTTAATATATGAAATAAAAATGAATCCTTTTATAGAAAAAATTCGCATGATTTAATTTTTTTAATATAGTTTCTACATATATAGGGACATTAGTAAAATATTCATGTGATTATCATGTTCTAAAATTATCATCGATTATATAATAATATCAGAAAGGAATACTTACACAAACATATCAATGTAATATTTAATGAATTTATTATTAAAATCCATGAACATAGATGGGGAATTTGTAAGACTCAAGTGAATAACATTATATTCATTGTTCACATACCATGTAAAAAATATTTTATTCTGTATGTCCTCATTAATGACCCTTAATTGATGATTTCTAAAATTAAGGTCAATCAATGAAATTATTTTTCTCAATGAATTTGATAAAGATTTAGTTATAGTAAATTCTATACTTGTTCTTAATTGTGATAATGTTTGGATCCAGATAATTAGTGTTGAGTCTCATTGACACATCATTATTATTAACAATAAGAAAAGGTTCTCCTTAATAATAAAAACACGTCTGAAGGATTCCATTTTCATGGTTTTCTAGGAGTTACATCTTCAATTTATGAAACCAAATCTAGGGTGTTATATTGAGAGTCTTTTATATTGATATGAAAGTAGCTATTTTTCCTATTGACAACTCTACATCCCATTTCAGTGGCAGGCTAAGAGACTATTATGAATGTACATCAATAGATCAATCCATTATATGAATATTATCGATGTCGAGTTTCCCCATAATCATCTGAGATGAAAACCCCTTAATAATGTAAATTGAGACACATATAGTGTATGTGATATCCATTGAATGTTCATACATTTCATTACATTGATATATGATCATAGTTTTTTTGGATGTTCAAATTTGACCTCACTTCCAAAAAAAATGATGTGGTATTTAGGTAAAAAAGTACAATCCATGCCCATGATAACATATAATCCATCAAGAGGAAGAATAAAAAAAATTTAGGATGAAAAACTCTTCAAATATCAACCATATGGGAATTTTATACATGAGATGTGATCATCATGTAAGGTTTTTCAGTAATAATTCTAAATAAAGTATTTTATGTGGAATATTAATACTGTTATAAAATTTAATATATTTAAAATAATGGTTATATACAAATTCAAATAAACATTTTCTATTCTATATTAAATGGTATGTGTACCATTAAACATTTCGTTTCCACAACCCAGGTCAGAAATAGAGATCACATGATATTCTCCACCGCCTCTTGGCTTAAAAGGTATCTATCATCGATCTTCTTCACAGTCCTACAAATTTGAGAATTGGGTTTCATACTGACCATTCTATATTAAATTGAAACTTTGAAGTGTGTGTGTTGTATTCTGAGTAATTTTCAATCTAATCAATTTATTATCTTACTTTATATCATTATATTGAGAATAAATTACATGATGACCAAACCATATACACATAAAAAACATAGCACCCCCCCCAATGTAAATTTATTATATTCTTTTTCAATCAATTTGAACATAATTGAAACAAAATTTATATCTTTAAAAAGTTCCTATATTTTCCCCTGAAATACATTTTTACTTCTTATGAAACCAATGAGATTGAAATATTTCTCTAATATCCACTTACACTATGATATTGCATCGAAAAATAAATATGTAACTACTAAATACACTTATTGAAGGCATCCTCAAGATAGATTTTCTATTCCACTGAATAATTGATAAACATTAATTCTACTTTGGGTGAAAATTCTCGGAGGATTCCCTAAATGGTTTATAAAATATTCCTCATTGGTATAAATGGTCACATCATCCTTTCTAATTAACATAAGGAACTCCTCTATATTCATATAATGTAAATTAGAAATATACTTATTGAAAAATAATTTCTGGATATTTCCTAACCCATGAAGTCAATTTCATTCTATTATGTTGTATACATGATAAGAGTCCACCATTTATCTACTTCATCGTTCAAATGGAAGTAAATAAAATGACTATTTCATGTTTCAAACACTAGAGATCAGCATATAGATTTTTAGTGATGGTGATCAATTATTTTGTAACAATTAGATTAGAAGACACACAAAATTAATGTTGTTGTTACATCATGAAGGGATCAATAGAATATCATTCCCTCATTTGTTCAGTAGAATTTTAAACCTTATTCTTATCATGAAAATGTTTTTTATGGTATTTTTTATTCCATATTACAAAATTTTTGATGCTCAGGAGGAAAATAATTACATTTTCTATCAAAATTTTCATTAACAATGTTTCTTAACTTCCAGGCATTAACTAAAAAATAAAATCAAATTTATAGAAATAATAATCATAGTGTGGAACCACACAATCATTAAAAAATTCATCTAGGATGTTTATAACATGAAAATGTCTTCAATATGTGAACCCTTAGATTTTTCCACGGTTATTCATGGTCATTATCTATTTAAATCATTCATAATTGTTTATAATGTGTATTTGAATTTCAATGTATATCCCATGGGAGTGTCAAAAAAAGTTGTAAACAATGTTTCTATTGTAAACTAGGTGGTGAATTGGTATTTATCAATGAGATATTTTTGGATTTGTTTCTCCTAGGTACTTATATTTTAGTGAAATTTTGACCAATAGTGTTCAGATAGGGATGCAATTTCTTACAAATATCTTTCTCTTCCATTTAACAGAATTTCAGTTCATTTTCTTATAGTTTGACACATCCTTAGAATTATTCTTAGGCATGGCCTTATGGATATCACTAAGCTTGTATCCGTATAAGTTACAATGGTTAACTAAAACTACCATACTATATATACTATAGAAACTAGGATTATCTTAAATAGATATTGTATAATTTTTATGAATTTTCAATACATAACAGAATCCTAGGAATGAGGACCAAAATATTTTAGTGTCAATAGAAGTAGGGATACACAAATATTGCCCCCTAGGAAAACTACATCATATCACACTATGATCTGAAGAAAAATCACCCATCTGAGATTTATCATATTAAATAAATTTCATCATAGTAGGGGGGAAGGTATCATAATGAAGGCTGAGAAAAGATGCTTGGTAAGGGATAATAAGAGAGATATTTGTGCATAACACAAACTTATTTGTATGATAACATGAGAAACAAAATTTAAAAACATAACCATCATATCAAATATAATAATAATGATCCATAGAGAAAATATTGTTCGTTCATAAGAGATGAATGATAACTGAATAAAATAACATGATTAATGAGAGCATAAAATTTTTATAATACAATTTTTTTATAATACAAATAATTGTAGAAACTAATTTCAATAGTAGTCTTATCTCACTAAAAAGGATATCATATTGGAATTTTATCACTCCACATATTGTCATTATAGTCATGTTTCACTCAAAAGAATATCATATTGGTAAAAGTACCATACAAAACCTAGTTGACTATACATTCTAGTACTATCTATCTCATGATATATGACCCATTACAAAATGCTTTGTAAGGGTGATATATGTCCCACCCATCATATAATGATAATCATACATATATTTTCCACAATATCATAAACAATAATCATATAATAAAAACGAAATTTATATACGTGTCATAAAAAATTCAATAAATAATAACTTGTTGAAAATAGTTAGTTTTTATAATAATTTCATCTTTAATCACAGCCTATCCCAAGGAAAATAAGTTGGTTTCATATGAATGTTATCATGGTATAACTCAAGGATGATATAAGGGTTTCATAAACATCATGCCATAATAAAAATAAATTATTCATAGAAGAAATATAAATGGTATCCTTGTATTATATTCCTAATAAAGAATAATTAAAATCAAATAATTTCATATTATATGGAAAAATATTTTAATACATTATTGAAATCATTTCCTGAAGAAAATTTCATTTCCACATTGAAAAATACTTTTTTAAAAATAAATTGTTTTAATTGTTTTAAATAACCTTGATTGCATATAAAGGATTATTATGATAATTTAATTTAAATAGAGAAATAATGTTTCATTCATGTTGTAAATGTTTAAAAAATGAATATTTCCCATTTTTTGGAAAATCAAAATGAGAATTATTTGGATAACAACATGAAGATTCATTTAGAAATATGTCTTAAAAATGTAAAATATGGGTAAAAATGTTCTTATCCTAATAATACAATATTAATGAATTTTTAAAAACATTTTTAGAAAAAATGGTTTTCTAAGAAAATGGATTTTAGAACGATTTAGGAAAAAATTCATATTTTCCTAAAAACATTTACCGCATTATTTTACGTGACAATGAATAGAAAATTTGTAATATTTCATGAAAATATCATTAATATAAACAGATAATAAATATTATTATTTTATTTAAGACATGTTCAAAAATATTTTATCATAGAAAACATAATCATAAATAACGTCGATAAATTATTATATTGTAACATAAAAACATTATGGTTCTATAAATTTGAATCATAAGCCCCATTAAATAATAAAAAATAGTGGATTAAAAAATATCAAAATAATAAATAAAATCATTATACTATAATACCAAATTGTTTAATATAAACCATTTGAAATAATATTAGTTCATAATAAAATGTATGTCTCAATGAAGATAAATTAAGAAAAAACTCCCCAACCGTAACTCATGAATTTCATTACACATGTTGAAAATTCATATATAATGAATGTTATTTTCAGATAAATATATTAATGAAAACGTATTATACATATCATTCCATATATGATTTTCTTATCACATTTTATTACCTATTTATTATTAAATTTGAATTTAAGTAACATTTAAGGTACTAATCACTTAGTTTGAATTTTATCTCTTGATTTAATCATTACTATAACACTAATAATGATTACATAATATCCATAATTTTTAACATGATATAAGTATAATAAATTTTCATTATATATGTGATTTTTTTAACACATAATATTTAGTGATATAAAATTAAATTCACATTCCATAGAGATAGCAGGACCTACAAACACATGAACGTTGTTTTTGTTTTCTATTTGGATTATAAGAATGAAATTTAATTATAGAGTATCATAAAATAATTACCATTATTTCATATATACATCAAAAAATTTCACAATAAACATCTATATTATGTTCCACCTAAAGAGTGAATGAACCAACTAGCTTTGTGATGGTGTAGTCCGTCGTAGACATGAGTAAAAATATCAAATTCACACAATATTGAATGTATGAATGTACATGTGATATGATAATACAATAATTAAGATAATATAATAATGATAATTTAAAATTATTTATTCCATTATTTTAGCTATCAATGAGTGGTGTAAAATGGAGAAAAGAAGGAATCAATTCTCTAGTTCGTAGTACGTTGAAGACATGAATGCTGATTTTGTAACATATTTTATGGACATGAAGATTGTTTTCCATCATTAAAATAACATTAAAAAACAAATTAGTATATATATGATAATTTTTTTTAATATCATCATGATATAATAATAAATTAAATATGCATAGAAAGAAATAAGAAAAAATACTCATTGATGAGCATTACCTCTTCTTCAGGAATCCTCCATAGGTTTTCACTACAATTCATCCATGGACGGATTTCAATCCAAAATAAGTCTAATAATATAATATTATATAATTGGAGAGTAAATTTTTTATTTATTGTCTTATAAAAAAGTTTTTTATGGTGTGAGTAATATAGGAAATGGGTGTCCTATTATAACTGAGGTGAGGGGCACAGTTGTATTTTTTTGGAAGAAAGAATTCCAAAAACATTTTTCCATTTAACAAGGCACCAATAATTGAAAAATATTGATAAATAAATATATAAATAAAATATGGTATTCAAAAGGTATTTGGGAATTTTTTATATTACTTTATACCCGTATATTTTTAGTATAATTCCCCAGTAAACCAACTTTTTCTTAACCATAGTAAATATTTTTTCAATTTTTACTATAAATTTTCGACAAAATATAATTTTAAATTAAAAATTAATATAAATAATGATAATTTGAAATATGAAAATAATTTTTTAAATATTATATTCATATAATAGGATTAAATTAATGTTAAATTAATCACTAAAATGTTATGAGAAAGCATGTTTCTAAATAGAAAATTTTCAAAACTCTATAAGGTTTTTATATCAAAATTCAATATGAAATTGATTTTAATTAGCTATAATAGATAACTAGATATATAATTTAAGTAAATTTACCATAGAAAATATTATAAATATAATTTAAAATTTAAAATTATTTAAATAAATAGAATGATTTCTAGTAAAATGAATTATCTATCATTATTTTTCAAAAAATTTAAAATTTAGAACAATACCAAAAAACAACCTAATTTAATTTTGACATGATTATTTAAAAATTTATGATTATTTAATCAAATTAATTTTCAAAAATTGCGAAAAATTTATTTAATTAATTTTTACAAACATAAATAAATAAATGTTTTAATAAAATAATATTTTCAAAAAATATAATATTTTTACCAAAAATAAGTTAATTTTTATCATTATGGTTCCATTATATAAAATATAATATCTAAATTTTTATATTATTATATTTATATTCATATAAATATGTTTACCAACTAGGTTATAATGTTTAAATTTGTATAAAAATACTTATAGTATACCACAATTTTGTTAAAACATAGATTCATATGTAGTGAATGGTAAACAAGTGTTTCATTTAGCAAAACCATAGATTATTTTTACATATAATGAAATAGAAAAATTTGTGTTTCATGGAACACAAGTTATCAATGAATACTTATTTTTGAAAAATAATTCACAAAAACATTATGTGCTACAAACATGATAGGTTTCTAATTTATAAGAACAATTTCATCCTTTGGTTATTCATAGATGGTTTTTCAAATTTTTCCATTATCCCATGAAATGAATATCTAGAAGTGATTGTTTTTTATAAATCACTAAAACTAAAATTTAATATATTATATGATCCAAATAAGACAAAACATTCATTACATCTTTCTCTAACTATTTTCCAAAAGAAATTTGGATAAACAAATTTATCCAATAAATTAATTTAGTCACCAATACTTAATATTTACACCACTAATTCATAATAAATATTTAATCTTCAAATAAATTAATTGAAAAATAATATATTAACAATGAATTTTTTTATTCTAGTGGAAATTAGTAAAACCTTATCGTCCTTCGGTGTTGTGTTCGTCCCCACAACATTGCTGGATGTGATGGGTTGTCACCAATCATGGGGGCCTTCATTATTATAAACCTATATTAATATTTCACTAATAAAATTTAAAAAATATATGATAGACATTATTTAAATAAAACTAATCCTTAAATAACCATATTAAAAGTATATTTAATGGATTATTTCTTTAATAATATCTAGTAATGCTATTTTAAAAGTATTATAATATCTTTAATGATCATGATATCCAAAAAGGCTATCTATATCATTTTACATATATCTTTAAAATGTTATGGAATTTTTTATCAAATAAATATTCTGGTAAAAAATATAATTTCCTTAATTTTCTCACAAAATATAATTAATCTCTGTAGAATAAAATCACATAAAACCTCAAAATATGTGTTTGATACTATGAACTTATGATAAATATTAATATAATTTAACCAATATTGTATCTGAAATTCTTCTGTTAGTGAAGATATATATTTTTCTAAAATTTATTATAATCCTTAAATTTTTCATCATTTTGATAACAAAAAAACATTGGTAAAAACACAACTATTATAAAATTCCATGATTTTATGAGGTATATTCATTTTCATTTCATTGATGTCTTGTATTGTACGTTACACCAAGATTAGTTTTCACTTTACGTAACATCATATTAGCTTGAAGTATATACAACACTATTCTTGGGTTATGTTGCAAAAAATATCAAGATCATTTTATAGAATTCATTTCTCACAAGACCGAGTATAATTGATAACTAAATATTATAACATAGTCATTATAATGGTCGGTATGAATAGTATTAATTTCGTTCTAAAAAAATATTTAATTGAAAATAAGTGAGCCTATAAAATAATAAAATCACTTTTTATGGATTTTATTAATGAAATATTTATTTAATATACTCAATTTAATTTTTAAATTTTATATTTTTTGTTTTCTAGATATGATATAACAAAAAATTCAATTTTTTCCTATAAAATAAGTATTTTTCAAAAAAATACAGTCTTACCACCTATTGATGGCGAACACTTATTATATCTATTTTTTTAAAACATTTTAAGTTATATATTACATAATATACTTCATATTAAAAATTTTAACTTAAAAATTTACCTTGGTTTAAATTTTGGTATTTTTCAATTTAATTCATATTTTAATGAATAGTGGAAAATACTGAATTTTAATTCAAAACTGCCATTCCATTTAATATATTCATACAGTTATATTATATTTTTATATTGTTTTAAAGTGTAATTTGGATTATATTTTTATAATTTAATCCACCTTTTTCCATTAGAAGGAATTTAACTTTTAAATATGAATAAAACACATGTCAATATTTTAATAATTCTTACTTCTTAAAAACCCTCTTTTTGGTTTTGACAATGGGAGTTAATATATAATTAATTAATTAAGATTCTATGTTTTGAATTTTGAAAAATGGATTAAATTTTTTGAATTATAAGATCAAAATTTTATAAATAGTACATTTTAATTTTTTTTCATTATGAATAGTAACATCCGTAATTATTTTATTTACCACGGTAATAGGGTAAATTTGGAAAATAAGGGTAAAACTAATATTTTAATAATATAATACTAGTCTAAAATGTGTCCTAATATTATTGGATTACTCATGAGCGACCAGAAAATTTCACAGGCAGAACGTTTGGCATTTGGGAGCCACTTGGGTGTGAAAATAACATGTAATAATAATAAATTTAATGTAAAAAGAAATATAACATAAACATGTATGTTTATACTAAAAACATAAAGGTGGGGTTATATAATTGCTCTATTTTTATATAAGTATTAATTATAAATATATTAATATTTTATAAATCATGGTATTTTATTTATAATTTTTCGACATTAAATAAATAAATTTATTTATGACCCAATGATAATGTAGTGACTTTATTATTAATGAATGGGAAAAATATATGATATTATAGATATTAAACATAATGTTATTTGATATTTTTAATGACATCCACGAAATTTGTGTATATCAATGACATGTTAGTGATTATATATTTATATTTTTCAATGAAATAATGTTTTTTTTGACATTAAGAATATTAAATTACTAAATACTGTCAAAATTGACAAAAATGAGTTTTAAACACATACTATTTTATTAAATGACATAATAGTCATAAAAATATATTATACTTCTAAATGACTTATATAGTGTTAAAAATTTTATTATTTATCCACTCTTTGTTCCACTGGCATTTTATATTTTCGATATTAACCATGTAGTATAAAAATACATGAAGAGACTCTAAGTGTTAATTTATTTAACTAAATGTTAAAGCCAAAATATATGGTACAATTTTTTATATAAACTAGTCTAAAACCAATTTTTATATTCTTTTTGATCCATATTATTATTATTATCCAAAAATATATCACTTTGTATCTATTATAATTATGAAATAAATTTATAACAAAAATAATAATTCATTACTTTCCTAAAGTACCACTGCTCCATTTTATAAAAGGCCACCACATCTACCCACTTAAGCACGCCTCATAAGCCCCTTGGATCATCCAAATTCAGCTCAAATAATCTCAAAAAATCCACCCCTTTTTCCTAGTGTCTACAAATTGGGAAAAAATCAATCATATGGATACCATTTGTGAAAATCAAAATGAGATACTACAAAACTATATAATTGTTTTATCAACTCTTTCAAAATTATTTTCTTCTTAGAATTCCTCTTCTTATGGTTTTTTCATAATAAAGTAAGAAATCCAGTATCTTAGATATTATTATATTTTATTATAATTACATTACAACCTTATAACTCTTTTTGTCCATCCTACAAATAACAATATCACTGTGTGTGCATACGTACAACTTATCGTCTCCACATAGTGGTGTAATTTTTTATTCAAAAAAAAATTAATTTCGATGGGTATAATTATGATTTTATTGGATCTATGTAATAAATATAACATTATAATTATTCAATATAATAAATATACTAACCAATTTAATATCGTATAACCATTATGTGAATGGTATCGTCGCTCATGTGTACGTACGACCTATCGACTTTACGATGTGATGTGATTCATACTATATGATCATCAATAATTCATGATTATATAAATGAATGGATGAAATAAATATGAAATATATTATACTAATATCATTTTTCTAAAGGAAATAATTATCACCAAATAAGTGTAACATGATCTTATCTTATAAAACATGCATTAGAATATAGCGTAATTAATATACGAATAACAAGTGACAATGAATTGTTACTAACCAACGGATGATAATATGATCATACATGATATCATAAAAATGAATATTATTTTTTAATGATTTAATAAAATTATTTAAATCATTATCCAGGAGGTTTGGATACATAATCCTTATATCAGACCTAAAGTAATGGTTAATTTTATAATATAATTATTATTTCATATTTTCTATATATAAATATTTTTTGGGGGATATTTATAACCCACATCCTTATTCTATAAATATGTAATGTTATTTATATTCTTCTAGAATTTTTTTAAATTCATTTTTACCCAATGGTGAATTTATTATAAATTGTATTAGAAGAATATTTTTTTGTTATTTGATATGAGTTACTTTTTAAACTTTTCTAGGAAAAGTGTGACGATAATTTTATGTAACTTATATAGAAATATTGGATTCTTACGCTTTAATGACACCATATATCCATGAACAATCCATTACAAGATTTCATGTTAATTTTCAATTAAATTATTCTCCTTTAAAATTGTGTGGAATCTTGAGAAAAAGAAATATTTTGGAAGAAGAAAGGATATTTTCCTCAAAAATTAATTTCATGTATTTTATCAAAATTGTTTTCCATGTAATATAACATAGGGTTATGTTTATATCCTTATTATTACATTGATTTTATTTTGATTATGACGAAATTATCTTATTAAATCCATATATTTTATATGGATTATGATAGAATGATGTAAAAAAATACCATTTTTTTGTTCCTTAGGTTATGTTATGGTGATTGTTTTATATTTTTGACGAACATGTAAGAATGATTTCATTATGAGATAGGTGGGACCTATATATCCATAAAATTTATTCAGTAGTGATTTATATATCACAAGATATACATGAATAAAATTATATGAAATCCTCTTCAATAATACAGGGCTAGGACGATATGTAAATCTAGTTTAGTAATACATGGATGGAATGGTATGTAAACCCAGTTCAGTATTGGTCTTTATCCACTATGATGGTCTTGGAAGAAATGCCTTGGATATGATGGAAGCCATATTATGTGTTTCTTTGTCTTCCTCAATTCCATGTTTTATGCCAATTCTATTTTATCATGGTTAATGTTCCTTTATGATCTATTCCTTATTTATTGACAAGATTCATTTCCTGAATCAAGATTTTGATCTTTAAACTTTATGTTAGTTTTTCTACATTCTTAGGTTTATTGATTTTTTTATGTTCTCAATGATTTCATTTACTGAGAATTTTATATCATCGTTTTTATATTATCTTTTCCATATGATATAAATAATGGTTTTAGCTATGAAATCAGAAGTGGATGATCTTTATGAGATATGTTTAAGATATTTCACCAAGTTAGAATATTATGTTCAATGATTCCAAATACACTAAACTAATACGGTCTTTGGGTGTATTTTTGTGTAATGTATTATGTATTCTGAAAAATAAATGTAATCTCAATTTGTATGAATCTTGGGTCATTAGATTTGGTATCATAGAGAAGGATTATTTATCCTTTGGAAACTAGGATACAAAAAACTACTTAGATCCCTAGAGATATTTATATGTTATGGAAAGGGATGTTCCTATGGGTAAGTATAACTATAAGTTATAGTCCTAGAATTATGGTAATGATCATTAATAACATAGCCTTATATAATAGATGTTAGATATTTAATGTAATACCCTATGATTATGTTGTTTTACTAGTTTGATTATGGCCTCTCACACAATTATTTTTTTGTATTTGATAATGGCTAGAACCTGAAAGAACCATGTTAATGAACAATGCATTGCGAAGTGAAAAGATTGTCCTCATGAAAAATAAAATTCAATGGGGATGGAATGAATAGTCTTATTTTTATATTTATTTAAGATATGAATTATTATGGACTTCAAAATGGATAGAGGAGGGATAAATATTCTATTGAGTCCTTCATGAGGCAACATCCACCTTCTTTCAGTGGGCCTTCTAATCCACTATTTTCTTGAACAATGGATCAGTACCATTGAAAAGATTTATTCTATTATTACCAGTTGAAACATTAAAAATTAATTTGGGCTTTATATTGTTGAAAATGTGTAGCATACCAGTGGTAGACTCTAATAAAGAATACATGATTGTAAGATGAAATTGAATCCATGAAATGGGATGAGTACAAGAAAATATTTTACAATAAGTACATTCCTATAATTCTTTGAAAAAAGCTATAATTGTAGTTTATTGAGATTATAAAAAAGGATAATGAATCCATTGATATATATGAGGCAAATTTTACAAGACTTGCAAGGTATGCTACATGATTTTTCATCCAACCTTAATGTAAAGTTGATCAATTTTTCAGTGTCATAAAACCAAGTCTTTGAAGGGAATTAGCTATAAGTGACTTTTTTAGCTATGATTATATTGTGCATTGTGGTATCCCAGTTGAAATGAAATTTGGTTTCACATATCAATCTCATGGTTTTGACAAGAAACGATAGATGGGGTTCAAGGGAAATTCTCAGAAAAATGGTGAAAACAAGAAGAATGTTTCCTTATCCTCAAAGTGGGGAAAGAATGATGGTGGAGATTTTATTAAGGGGTCTGGAAAATGTTTTTAGTGTGGGAAGATGGTAATCGACTAGTTGAGTGTCGAAGAAATTGAAAAAATGTCTCTATTGTTGTGAATAGAGAACAAAATAAAGAGAACTCACCACACACACTTCAATGGTTCAATTGTAAGGAAAGAAGGTATTTTTCAAACCAATTCCCTAATATAAGGGTTATGGATGATTATCGATGTCAACAAACTCTTAATTATAAATGAAAATTAAAATTACATGCAAACACTATTAGAGATTATTAGTATAAAAAATAAGTGGTGGAATTATTAAGTGTTTATGTAATGGGATTCCAAAATAGTATTTTAGAATACCTTTTATAGTATCATGGAATATTGGAATATCAATTTATTGGTCAATTGTAGTTTTACATAAGTATATGGTTCTTAAAACCACAAAAAGTGATTGAGATTTTTTTTGAAAGAATATGATTTGAGAATAATGAATGGATAAAAAGATAATGAAATGTTAGATAATATTAATTTTCTCTTTTCTAATATACGGACAAAGTAATATCATTTTTTAAGTATATATAATTTTGGTATTTTTGGTTGTGAATAGAGTATGTTTTGATTTAATTCATGTTTCTACTAAGGTTATATGGTAATTCATGTTATTATCATGTCTCAAGAGAATAATTGATTAAGGTATTCACATGTTAAGAATACGACTACCAAAAACTACTTTATGAGATATAAGTGATAAATGTTATGTCGATTTAGTTAACCTCTTTCTAATGTTTTATATTTTGAGTTTTTAAGAGGATTGTAATGTAACCTACTTATGGATAGTATAAGTTATATTCCATTTGATGATTGTTAGATTAATGTATTATATCACTATAGGTAGAATTGTGCATATTTGATTACCTATGCAAACCTTTTTTTTCAGATATATGGAGTGACATATCATTATATCACATGATCAGCTAACACTTCATGAATGAAAAATTCAACTTCATTTCGTTAAATATAAGATGAAGTGGAAGTTGTTCATGGCATGAAAAATGATGAGATTTTAACAAAAAAAGTAAGTATTTATTTTCATGTAATATTCATCAATATTAGGCAAAGGATCAGGGAAAAAAAATTTCTTAGTATCTTTTTAACCAATTAATCAGATGGCCCCTTAAATCATTATAGATTTTTGGCTTTCTGGTTGTTAACATTCTCTAAATGTTTCTCCATAAAAATATCCTTCAGAAATTGATGGTTATATTTTTCTTCCATATCTATGTTTTTACTTCCCACCTATGTTCTTATATGTGGAAACCTAGTGATTAGTTACATTGGGTAACTATTATTTTTCTAACATTCGATTTTAAAACAAATTTTTAGTATTCATTTTTATGATGTTGGTTTCATCGAAATAAACCTTCCATAAATAAACCATTCATAACCCTAAAAAAATTCAAGGGAAAATTTAATTTTAAGGGGGTGGGGTTAGAATTTAATACTTCAATATTTTATGAGATAGATACTTTTTAATTTCATTTATTTCAAGTGTTTCACGCTACACCAAGATTAGGTTGCGCTATACGCAACACCGTATTTACTTGCAGTACACACAACACTATTCTTGGCTTTTGTTACACACAATTTCATGTTCTTTTAGAAGAATTAATATTATATAGGAATGATTATATGGGATAACTAAATAGTATAATTGGTTCATTATAATGGTGGGTATGAATATTATTAACTACCTTTTAAAAAATATTTAAATGAAAATAATTCTGTCTATAAAATAATAAAATCACTCTTTATGGATTTTACTAGTGAAATATATATGTAATATATTTATTTTAATTATTTAAATTCATCTTATATGTTTTCTAAATATTATATAAGAACAAATTAAACATTTTAGAAAAAATATGTATTTTTCCAAAAAATATAGTTTTGTCCCCTATTGATGGACAACACTTTTTAAATCATGTTTTAGAGAATTTTATAACATTTATTTGACATAATAATTTTTTTTTGAAATAGGTACATCAAAATTTACCTTGTTTTATGTTTTGATATTTTTTAGAATAAATTCAAATTTTAATGAATAAGGAAAACTACTGCATTATAATTCAAAACTGTATTTTTTTTTAATTTATTTATATATATGGATTACAATTTTAATTTTTTTTAAAGTTTAATTAGACTATATTTTTATCATTTAATAAAATTTTGGTCATTGTAAGTAATTTTACAGTTAAATTTGACTTAAACACTTGTAAATATTTTGATATTTTTACTTCTTAAAACCCTATTTTATGGTTTTGACAATGAAAATTAATTTTAAATTAATTAATGCAACATATGTGATTTGAATTTGGGAAAATTTATTCCATATTTCAAATATGGAGGTCCAAATTATAAAAATATTTTCATTTTATTTTTTGATAGTATGAATTGTAACTTCATTTTTAATTTATTTACCACGATTAATGGTTAAATTGGGTAAATAAGGATAAAATAATATTATAATAATATAATAGTACCTTAACACATGTCCTAATATTAATGTTTGAGTCATGAGAGAACCAAAAAATATTTACAAAGAACCTTTAGAGTTTGGGAGCCACTTGGGTGTGAAAATCACATGATATAATAATTAATTTTAAGATAATGGAAATATAACATAAACGTGTATCATTTTAGTCAAACAATTTTACGGTTAGGTTATATAATTGATTTATTTTACTATAAAAATTAATTAGAAATATAAATTGATTTACTACATCTTGGTAATTTATTTATAATTCTTAGACATTATATAAATGAATTTATTTATGACATAATGATGTTGGAGTGAATCCCCTATTAATGAAAGACTGTAATAAATGATATTATAAATATTAAAATAATTTTAATTTGAGATTTTTTATCCCATCCAAAAATATTTTGGATTTCATTTTCTATAGGGATGAGATAGATTTTTTCTATGAAATATATTTCTTATGACTTTAAAAAAACATCAGTAACTAAATAGTGTCAAAATTGACATGAATGAGTTTTTAAAATAAATACTATTTTATTAAATGATATAAATGTCATAAAATATAAGATTCAAAAAAAGACGTATATTGTTTTAAAAATGGCATTAATGGTCCACTTTATATTCTCTTGGTAATTTATAGTAACTATATTAACCATATAATATAAAAATGAAAGAAGACATGGTAAGAGTTAATTTATTTTACCCAGGGTTAATGTCAAATGATAAGGTCAAATTTGTGACATAAAACTATTTAAAACCTATTTCATGAGAGGATTTAGAGCCATCCTGTTCTTATACTAGAAATATAAAAATTGAAGCTATTATAATTCAAAAATCAATATATAATAAAATAACATTTTATGATATTCCTTAAGTACCCCTCATCACTCTTATAAAAGGCCACAACGTATACCCACTTACTCACACCTATAAATTCCCTTGGATCATCAAAATTCGGATCAAATCAGCTCCCAAAATCCCTCTCTATCTCCTGAGACTACGATTATGGCATAAATTTTTCATATGGATACCTTTTGTGAAAAGAAGGAGATACACGAAATCGAGGTAATTGTCTTACCACCTCTTTCAAAATTATTTTCTTATTCTACTTAATCTTCTTATAATTTCTCCATACTAATGTAATAATTAAATTATATTATATATGGTGAGATGTTATTGTAAATATTTTACAGTCGTATACTGCCTTTTATACATCCAACTAGTAAGAATATCACCATGTGTGTGTAGATACGGCTTATTGTCTACATGTCTTGGTGTGATTTTCCATTCAAAAATACATAATTTATATGGGTATAATAATGGATATATTGGATATTAAAAAATAATATAACATGATTATTATATTGTATAATTAATATACCATCAAGTTCTATACCATTGATCTATTAAGTGAATGATATCATCACTCATGTCTACATATGGCCTACAGTCTCAACGATGTGATGTGATTCATTATACATGATATTCATTAAACCATGACTATATAAATGAGTTGACTGAATAAATATGACATATATTATATTAATATCAGTCCTTAAATTATATAACATCAACCAATGAATTGGAACTTGAACTTATCTGACATTACATGTATAAAAACAAAAATGTCGTTAATATCTAAATAACAGGGGAGAATTAAATGTTACAAACAAATGGAAGATAGTATGGTTATATATAATATCATAAAAATGACTATGATTCAATAATAAGTCAATAAAATTATTTAATTCATGATACAAGAGGATCAGGCACATACAAATCATATCATACCTTTGATAAGAATTAATTTTCTAAAATCATTATTATCCGAGATTGTTTATACATAAATATTTACTGGGGGATATTTATCATCCATATCCTTTTTCTCTGAATATGTAAAACAATTTTTACTCCTCTAAAATTTTTTAAGGTCAAATTTACCTATCAGTGATTTTATACTAAACATTAGGAACATAATATCTTGTTGTTATTCGATACGAGAGACTTTTGGACCATTCTAACAAAAGAATGAAGAGAATGCTTTTTTGGATTATATGGAACGAATGGATTATTACACATTAATAACTATTTATTTGGATGAAGCATCTATTATAATATTTCATGTGGATTTTGAATTAAATTGTCTATTTTAAAATTTCATTGCATTTTGAGTAATGTAAATGATTTTGAAGAAGAAATGATATTTTCCTCAAGAATTAATTTCATTTATTTTATAAAAATTATTATCTATATGAGATGTCAAAGGGTTATGTTTTTATAACTATTATTAAATTTAATTTATCATGTTTATGATAAAATTATTTAATTTAAATCCATTTATTTCATATGGATTATGATGGGATGATGTTTAAGAATCCCATTTTTTGTTCCATGGGTTATGATATGGTCAACGGTTTATGTTTCTGTGGAACATGTAATATTGATTTCAATATGTTATTGTGGGGACCTATATCTACCTAAAATGCATTGGGAATATATTTATATCTCATGAGATAAAAATGAATACAATGGAATGTAAATTTGGTTCAAATATATTAGTCATGATCGGCAAGTAAATATAATTCAGTAATATATGGCTATAATGAAAAGTACACCAAGTTCAATAATGGAATTTGACCACTATGTTGGTCTTTGATGAAATTCCTTGGATACTATGGAAATAATATTATGTCCATATTTGTTTTCCAAAATTCAATGTTTTATGATAATGCTATTTTATAATTTTTAATGCTCTTTTATGATATATTCCTTACGTACTACAAATATTTATTTCATGACTCAAGATTTTGATATTTAAACTTTATGTTAATGTCTTTGTATTTTAAAATTTATTGTGAGTTTTATGATCTCAATGTTTACCCTAAATGATCATTTCAGATCACCATTTTTATGTTTTCTTTCACCCAGGATATAAAGAAAGGTTTTAGATAGGAAAAAAATGGGAAGATCTTTATCGAAGATGTTGAAAATATTTCACAAAGTTAAAAGATTATGTTCCATGATCCAAAGACACTACACTAATAATTTCTTTGGGTGTATATTTGTGTAATGTATTATGTATTCTGAAAAAAAATGTCCATATACATCAATCATGGGTCATTAGAACTATTACATAATTCTGGAAAACCAATCAACACATGAACTATTTTATTTCATCATTGTTCCATAGTTTTTATAGAATATTACATTTAGTAGAGTTAATTGACTCAGATGAATCCCTAGTTCTCCACATTTATGATAAAAACAATAAAATGATCTCTAGGATTTGATTTATTTCCTTCCAAAAAACTCTATATTTTTTCTAAAAAATTCATTTATTTATGTCATTATATTCCACACATTATATATTTACCCATTTCTTTTGAGATATATTCTTTTCAATATATGGAACCTTTGGATTATCCTTGTTCAGTCATTTTAATCTTCTATTCATATCATTGATAATTATTTATATTGAATATATGATTTATCTTAATAAAATCCCCCAAGAGTGTCATACTATGTGTATAGTAAGGCATGTTTTCATGCACCAGGTGGAAATCAAGTGAAGACTAATGTGCCATTTTCAATTTTACTACCCCAATAAATAATTATTCCAAAACCACATCCACATGTAGTATCCATGTACTGATGAATTTCTTACAAAATACAACATAATATTTAGCATAGAAAAACCATGTGATTTTCTTTTATAATTATCCCCAATGTCTTCCATTTGGTTATAATACCTAATCTATTTTTTACTAAATCTAGTTCCCATGGTTTTTACTAATCTTTATCTGATAAGAACTATAGCGACCCCAACCCTATAGACCCAGTTTTGGTGTCATATTTATTACATAGTAGTTTGACACAAATAATTGCATTCTGGTGGAATGAATAATTTAGTAGTATTGGAAAACTACATATATATATTTGACCCTCATATTAAATTTGAAATTATATAATACAAAATAATATTTATTAAGAATATCATTATTCCATCTATTATATCCCTAAATATTATTCTTAGTACACTTTATCGATTAATTAGAATTGAATGGAATAATGATGAGTTCAAATTACCACTAAGAGTTATGTATAGAATAATAAATCATGAATCAATAGAGAATAATCTACAATAAAAGGTAGATTATTGAACAAAAATCCTCAATAAATAACATAATTAGATTGATAAGATAAAGGATAATAAATATGAAAAGGTTAATAATTTCACACATATTCCATTAAAATAATAATATACAAATAAAATTCATCAAGATGTAATATCATGGTGAAATTATCATGGATAATCATAAATGTATCCTTAATGTAGGAGATGTTTCATTATTGAACATCATTATCTCATCTATCCAGATTCATATATTGTAATGACCTTTTATAAGATGATTTAAAACTACATGTACAAAATCATTTAATGATATACTTCATATTTTTTACCATACACATACTAATTCATTGAAAAACTACATAACAATAAACCCCAACCATCACTCTAGGTAAAAACAAATCATAATATATCAAATAATCAATATAATTCATGAATCATAATGTCTTATAATCATGTAACCATATTGAGTAAAAGATAAATATTTATCAATAAATCCCCCCATAATAAAATAAAAATAAAAGTAAACAATGTATGATCATGAATAATTTCTTGTATGTCTCTATTTGAGTATTGTGGTAGACCTCATTTGTTTTGTGTTTTTTCCCTTTGATCCTTTTTGGTCGAGCCACGTTTAGAGATGAGGATAATTTTTTTAGGAAAAATTACTAAAATTTCGTCAATATATGTTTATTTTATTTAATGTATTCTGGGTAATAATGTATTAAATGGTATTATGATGGGGATTCCTAAGTTTAGATGGATTTTCATGTGGTTTGATCGCTTCTTTTGAATTTTGGCTTAATGATCCATATAGGACATTTAAATGTTGTGTTAATGAATTACGTGACATGTGAATACTTGCTAGGAGATGTAGTGAATTAATATATTTCATAAACTAGTTCATGATATAAACTAGTTACACACAATAAATTCACATTACACAACATGTAAGGTTTAGGATGGGTTAATTTCACCATAGACAACATGAATTTCAGTGTACCTCATAAATCAAGAACTACTTGTCGTTCAAATAATAAATTTTAGGTATTCTCTTATATGAGTAGTTTTAAAGACATGATATCTATAAAACATAATTCATCTTCATATTTTTCCTTTCTCCCTTAGACCCTATGAAAATTCATTTATATTTTACAGTCTTCTCTTCACATACAGATTTCCCATTTAAGATATCAATATGTGCTGAGTTTGTTTCCTAAGTTTTCCCTCACCTTGATTTCTCTACATTGAATTGTTGAAATCTATTGAATATGGTCGTTTTGGTCTTTATATATATCTTGTATGTTCAATTATTCTTCTTTTGATCATATATACATTCATTTTTGTTGTTATTAATGGTTAAAAGATATATGATGGTCACTAGTTTAATGTGGGATGTCTAAAATATATCCATTCGTTGAGATTAAATAATCCCTGGTATGTGAAATCTATGTGATCATGTTGGAAATTAGTTTTTATGAAAAAATATATTGAATAACCCTAGTTAAATTAAAATCATTCTTCCTAGAATGTCCATTGGATCTCATTTTATCTATAGGTGTGGAGACCGATACTTTTAGCCACCCGATTAGTGATCAATCCTTGGACATTGTTAAGACATCTTCAAATTGACATTAGAGCCTATACTAAATTAGATAAATTGATTGATTGTGGGATTTATATTATTAAATGGTATAACATAAGTATTTTCTGATTTCTCATAGTATAATCTGATCAGCTAAATTAAATTTTTTGATATATTAATGAACATATGGTTAAATGATAAATGATAGAAAATTGATATAGTTTTCATGATAATTAGAAGCCTCAATTAATGAATTATATTTGGCTGGATAAATGATGATTTAAAAAATTTATTAATTTTTCATAGGATTATATGTCTTTAATATGTGTTCTATTCCTTATGAATTCGTGAATACAAATTTTTATGTTACACTAATTTTATTAATGACTGGTGGTGGGATGCTTTGTGGAATATGGTGAATTTCATGATATGAATTGTGGTTTATATTGATACTTGAGGGAGTGGTTCATGATTTAGTAGCACATGAGGACTAGATGAATTGTTACATGATGCCTAAGGTGAGATTATATGATTTTATACTATGTCTTAGGATGGGATGTGTATTCCCCAAATGCCCAAGGGAGAGATTCCATAATCCTATAGGAGAGATTTTAGATGCATGATGGTGAGATTTGAGAGATCATGTGGGCAGAGTGCCTTAATGAATTTGATGATAGTATGATTCATCATAAATGGGTGAATGTGCCACTGATTGGGTGATATATCCTGATGCAGTATAGTCCTTCTCTTGATAGAGATATCTGGAAGGGACCTATGGTGAGTTTTGGGCAAGCCCTGGGTGTCACTTGGAACATGATGGTCAACATGTTTTTTTCAATGAAGTATTAATTATATATATTAATAAACAATTATTATCTTTATTACATTCATTATATCTCAATGAATTTATATGTTGAGAAAGGAAGTAGGGGAGGATGACGGCGGATCCTGCGATGCTCTCCTTCCCTCGGTGACGACGGTGGATACTGCGCCAACTCCTCCTCCCTCAGTACGGGAGGGAGCATCATTACCCTTTGGAAGAAAGGGGTCCTGTTTTTAGCCTTTATCGAATCCTGATTTCATACCACCTTTCCCGGAGGTTTCATTAATCCCTATGGTGATGGAGCTCTTTGATGGCCTTCCTAATCTGCAGATCTTGACATCAAAATTCACGAAAACCTCTGCACTGTTTAATCTCATGTTGGTCTCTGGGTTCAAGCGGAGGAGACCTTCAATGGATGCTTTCAATAGGTTCGTCTTTAGTGAATGGGATCTACACAAATGGGTGACAGTTGGATTTCTCGACAGTCAACACATCCTGATTCAGTTTTAATCGGAGTTAGATGTTATCAAATCTTGGTCGAGTGTGCCGCACAGCATCAACGGGATTAGATTTTTTCTATTCTGATGGTCCTTCGAATTCCATATGAACCGTGACTTGATAGATTTTGAGGTTTGGGTAATCTTTACAAACCTCCCTTTTCCGTTTTAGAATCCCTCTGTTATTATACTTTTATGTAATCTCATTGGGAGGTTCTTGTGTTCGGATAGTCGTACTGTGCCTGTTTGTCACCCGGTGAACCCACGAGATTGTGTGGAAATGGATGTGTCTCGTATGCCTTTTGATTATGTTTGGATAACGATCGGGGAGGAGTATAGATATAATCAGCGGGTTGTTTATTAGAATTGGAAAAATTTCTGCTCTTCATGCCACAGATTGGGACACTCATTGGAGGTTTGCTGGAAGGGGTTTTCAAATCACCTATAGGGGGATCCTCAGAGAGGAATCCAGATAGCGGCTAGGAAGGAGAATAACCATGTTAGGAAATCTCCTAAGGCTTGTGTGGAGCTTGGTATGGGGAAGATGGCGTCTGGTGGTGGAGGTCGTGGAAGGGATCAGTCATTGTCGGATGATTAGGTACATGATGATGTTGGGTCGCTGAAGAAGGATGTGGAGCATCAGGCTTGCCCGAAGGTGTCTGTAGCTCTTAACAGGTTGGGGCAGGTCTCAGAGGAGTCAAGTGATCTCAGTGTGAGGAAGCGGATCAATATGGTCTAGCAGAGGGAGGAAGGGTTGAGTAACAGGGTTGGGAACATTATGGGGGAGAGAATGAATGTTATTATTGTGGAACCAGTTGCTGTATATGGGGTGTATGTGAAGGATCAAAATCCTACTATTGTTGTAGTCCTTAAACGGCTGAGGAGTGATCTGCAAGTGGGGGTTTAAGTGAAGCAGGATGATAACCATCCTACTAGTTTCGGGGGTGAGCTAGCTGGAAACAGTAGGGTCATGGGGATGTTGTATTCCCCTACATTGCTTGATGGTCTGATGGTGTGGGTCTTGGAGGCAGGTATTGATGGAAGATGTGGTCAGGCTGATGATGCTTGAGGAGTTCTGACTACAGTTCTGCTAGGTAATTGTTTTCATATTCTGAAACATGAGGATATGGATGTATTTACTTCGGTGAATAATTGTAGAAATATGCAGGTTGGGTATCATGAGGATGATGTTGGAAATAAACAAATGAAGATGGAATCTCGTGAAAATCATGAAATAATAGAGCACCTGCAATGCTTAGTAATGATCGACACTAATTCTCAGTCAATGAATTAACAATAAAATGTTATCCCTGGAAAGTGGGGGGATATTTCCAAGGGTGATAAATAAAATGGTGGCATGGTTATGCCAACTTATAGTAGTATATTCCATGGATGAAAGGGGAAAATGACTGAGAATCAGGAAGAGATGACCGCTGCAATGTGACGAAGACTAAGGGAAGATTACTCCTTTTTTTCCAAAGCTTCTGTCTACTCAGTCATCTGTCAGAATAGAAGGTGGGGGAGGAGTGAATAAGACTTTTCTTTCTTCAAATGAGATGACTTCTTTGGAGTGATTAAATCTCAGGAGGAAGTATTCAAATGTTCTGAAACATTATGAGAGCTCAGAATGGGAGTCTTCTACTATGGGTTAATCATTCAATCATGGAGGTGGTTACATGTACGGTTCTTATGATTTCTAGTTGTATTTTGAGCTTTTTTTCTTGTCCCTAAACATTTTATTTTATTTTAATAAATGGTTGGAGGCTTTCCTCTGACGGACATTCTGGGTATATGTTGGGAAATGGTGGTGTTGACCTACTGAGTTGTACACACACCTCGTAAGGGATATAGTTTGTTACAAAGACATATTCTCTAGATAATGGTTTGGATAAGGGAAAGGGAACATATTGTGTATTTCTAGCTTCATGGATGGGTTGGATCTTAAAGATGGGGCAAACATAGAGTTTTGTATTGGGGTTTTTGGGGGTTTTCCCTGCATCTAAATAATATTTTATTTTTATGACATTCATATTGTTATTTATTTATTCTTATCATGGCATTACATTATTCATTTATTTTTTGGTTTATTCAGTTTCTCATTTACAATCTTTGGTTTCATGTATATTTAATTATGTTTAAATTGTTATTTAAGCTAATTTGATTTTATTTAACAATTTCACTGTAACTTTTTACAAAAGGTTAGAGTCTATCCACTATATTCAATTTACACTCACAGATAGTTATAATCCTCTAGAATACATGGATTCATTCTTGAGTTCACATAACCAACCATCTATATCAGTTGAGGGATCATCGGGCCAGCTACATTACACACTGGAGCCACGATTGGTTTATTTTAAATTTCATTACTAATTGGGAATGGTAATAAGAGGACTATAATAGTTCAACACATTGTATTGATATAGCGCATTGTTTTTTTATTGACCAATGTACTAGGGAAAATATTAGTGCCAAGGCATTGGAAAACTATTCATGGTGTTTAATTTTTATGGTGGGAGTTATTTCTCATTATATTATTCACATGTTTTGTTATGTTATTTTATTCTTGATATTTATACTCATGGACCATTTCTGAATGAGATGTGTACAAATAAAGCATGATTGGAACATAGGTATATATTATTATTTAATTGTTCAATATAGAGATATATTTATTAAATGTTATAGATTTTCTATGGGGAACTATTAAATAAGATACATAATATAACTAAAAAAATGAAAAGAATGAATTATTATGTCATTCTTAAAAACATGTAAGAAATGTTGCAAAATAAAATGGGATAGTGGTTATTTTTTGTTATGGCCTATTGGGGTTGACCATCATTTTAGATGGTATTATATATTGTGGGTTTTTTCTAGGGAACTTCCTCCTCGTATTCATTGAGCTGTGTTTCTAGAGAGTAAAAATCAGCACACTCTTAAAATAGAAGTATGTGGATCCCTGTCTCTCTTGAGTATAAGACATATGTTGGACTTTTTGATATCAATGTGAGGGTTGTTGGTTACAAGGAACGGGAAAATGTTCACGGCCTTCCTCCAATGTTGTATCTGATGAGGGAGATTGCTATAAAACATTGAACTAAGTTGACTTAGTAGGGAGGCCCACATGATGTCTTGTTCTAAATAGAGTCAATCCATATGATATTTGAGAACCTAGAGACACCCACATATAAAAGGATTAATATTTTTTCCATATATGTTTCATAGCCCAAAAAATCGGTAGTGGGACATTATTGGGAAATTCTTGGATCAGGAGGAGTTAACATGGAAGGTCTTTGAGTTGAAGTTCCTAAGACACCTATATCTTAAATCATTTATGGATGTAAAATTTCATGACTTCATGCACCTGAAATATGAGGGATTTTCAATGTAACACTATTCTAGATAATTCAGTGACTTTCAGTTATTTTAACAATCACTAACTACTAATGATACCTCAAGGGTGAGATGTTATAATGATTGGATTCACTATGATATATGTTCAATGGTTAACATATTTCAATTGAGTATATTTTTGTACATGAAGAATCATGTACTAACAATAAAAGGTAATCTATGTGAGGCCTTGATCAGTGTCCTAGATATTATAGTAGGGAAAAATCAGAGATCATATTTTGTAGAGTGAAAATCCTATATGAAATTTATTTCTATGGAAATAGTGGGAATAATATATAGGGATGCGGTAAGACAATTGAGGATGATGTTACATAGTAGTGATATCACTATGGCATGTTGGGTCACAATAGAACTCTATGTCTTTACTTAGATTTTGAGTTTCATGCTTGTGTAAGATTGGGTAATTAACAGTTTACTCATATTTAGTGGAAAACCAAACATGTCCTGACCCAACCTATTTCGGGGCTCGATTCGCAACTACCCAAAGCATGCCTCTATAGTCCGTGGGTGGAAACAATCACTAAAGGTACAACAAAGTCATCGATAACTTTTCCTAAGAACCAATAAAAACATGCTCAGAAAAATAAATGCAAAAGAGCATATAAAAAAAGAAAAAAAATATAAAACACTTCTATAAAAGGACACACACCCTTTTGCATCTGGGGGATTCCACTCTTGTAGTAGCCATAGGGGACCTAAGCCCAGCAATGTCAGGGGGATTCCAACCTAATTCATGGAGGACCCGGGTAATAGTGAATTAGTGGATTCCACTCATAAGTAAATGCAGATGTCCAGCGCCCATGCTGATGGGGTATTCCACTCTGATAGTCAATGTAGAGGACCCACGTTATAGTGCCCTATGGGTATTCCACTCTAATTCATTAAGGATCCATGCCATAAAAAGTAGTTAAAACCTCTAGAAACGCATAGAGTAACTACAATAGTCATCCCTATTGGATGGTACCTATCCGAAAGATCATTAGGTATGCCACTGAACAACCCTACTAGAGGGTAAGCCGGATACTGTTCTTGTGATTCTGCCTAATTACAGCCTCCATTGAGCTTCACCTCAGATAGGTGTCACACCCAAACCATCTCACATCATATCATGAAATCCACATTGGATGTCACCATCACATTCAACATGGAAAAACACTCTGGATAGGCTACTCGCCGTCCAAAATACAAGTCTAAAGGAAAGAGGTATGTGAGTTAGAATATTGAAAATTTGGTACACGACGTATGTGGGGGCCACACGATGTGTGAACCCAACTTGTCCCCAGGCCATTTACATAGAACTAATTGGGTACTAAATTGAGAATAAGTACCCATAAGGCATGCCAGTGTACTCTCAGAGTACATGTCACATCATGACCAAAAGGCTAATGGCGGCATGATGCTCATTGTTTTTCTAAAGGGAAGAAAATTAATTCTTCTAACATTACTCTTGAAATAGTCTCAAAAAACCAAAAAACATCACACCATTGGTATCCTTGTAGAAAATCACATAGGATTTACTATTCATATTCCCAAATCAGACACCTAGTAATGAAATAACATCTCTCAACATCATACATGGATGGTTCGTTGTATGGAATACACGTCAATTTAGAAACACATCATATATAAAAAACCATTGTGATCCTAATAGAAAAACATGAGGTATTTTCTATTCAATAGTCAAAAATGGAAACCCCTTGAAAAATTCATATTTCATCACAAAACACCATAAACGATCCTCATGGTACTCGAACCATAATTTTGGTTTAAGCACTCAAAAAAGGACATGAAATGTCTATATTAGTTTTAGTGTAATGATTCCCCTGATGACACATCAATTAGACATCGTATGCAAGCATTATGGTAGATCATAGATTTAATAATAATAATAATATATTGTTATATTTTGAGAGTTTTGGGGGAGTGAGTCACAATACGAAACATAAAATTTTAAAATCAACTTCAAAATATTACTCTTGAAGATAGGAACATGAAACCATAGATGCTAGGTAAAATGGATGCTCAGATTAGAAGAAAATTTTGTTTGATGTGTCCTTGTCCAAACCCACATTTTTCCGCTTTCTCCAACCGGTCTGCTTCGCCTGGGCTTGCTCGTGGCCCACCCATGCAGCCCAACCCATCGGATACTCCCGGCTTCTGGCCCACACCCGAAGCATCCTTCCACCTATTCCCACACTAACCTGACACACTACTTCCATCCACACCCTGCGTGCCACGTGTTCCCTCGGCCCCCCACACCCAGTCAGCTGCCTCACCATTACACACAGCCACAACCACCTTCCGCTGCAAAACCACTGCCAGACCGTTGTCCGACGACCACACACTAGTGGTTCATCTGCAGACCATTGGGACCACTTCGGTAATCCAAAAATCGTTTCAAGACCAGATATGGTCTCATCGAGACATGATCTTCATAGAATCATGCACCGCTTGAAGATTCATTGACGTTTCAACGTGATGAATAGAATGGGTTGTTTCCTCTCACTATCGCCCTTCCTCTATCACTTAAGACTCAAAACCATCATATATTATGAATCATTGTATAGTTAAGATCATAGATCTATGCTTCTATCAACATTTGGATGTTTTTTCATCATGTCAAAAAGCTTATCGAAGAAGAACTGCAAATGAACAAAAAGAATGGGGGATCGATCAATGGTAGTGTTAGTTCGACCATCTTCATTATTATTTAAACAATACTAATCGATAGAAAAACAATTATATCAATCAAATATATTAATCTAGGATAAATAAATCCAAAATAAGTATCCTACCTTGATTTTTGATCTATTGTTGCATTCTCTCAGCTATGATCAACTCAGATCTGATTTTTAGTCATGATACAACAAGGATTCAGTGTCGATTCAACCATTAGAAGGAGTTTATTGGGCTTCTTACAACTATTGGAGAAATGTCCCATCCCTAGCTAATTTAATGGAACATTTATTTATATGATTTTCTCCACAGTCGCTGAATCTGAACCTCCAATTCTCTATCACATTATGTCATTCTTAGGTAAAACACTATGAGAAAAACTCAACAATGGTCACAACTTTATAATATGAGTCCCCTTTTAAAGTTATTCAAATTAACGTCTGAGACAAAATAATTTATTTAATTATTTTATTTATGGTTACTTCTTCCATGGGTTTTGCTATATAAGGAACATGCAAACAAAACGTTTTGAGCCACCTAGGGTAAACGCCATGTTTTGGACAAAACTATGGCCTAAAATTTATGGTCCAACCTACTATTTGAGGGATATCTAATTTATTTCATATACATAGTATTATATACAGTTAATATTTTTATAAAAAAAATTCTGGGCAATCCAGACCACAGAATCACCCTCCTTCTCAGCGTCTGGCTCCATATATATATGTAGAAATATTCCAAGGTCTTCTATGGAAAAACTCATGTCTCTACATAATTTCCTCCTTCAAATTTTCCTCCGAGAAAATAAAAACACGGAAAATGACTCTGGATAATGAGCTCGCACATATCTCTCCATCTCCAATAAAAACTCCTGCCAGTTTCCATGTTGCCACAATACATGGCCCAAGGGGATGTTCTATCCATGTATGTTCTGCTCTTGTCGATGACATGAGTAAGTTCCAGATAACATCTCCTCAGTTGTGACATGTGGAAAATATTGTTCACCAACTATAAATGTGGGGGTATGAAAAGGTTTTTATCAACATTGACATCCCTCTAAATGGTCTCGAATGGCCCAATGAAATTTAGGTGATAGTTTTCCTCCCCGAATGATCCTCTACATCTCGCGTCCTAACTAGAATATCTATTATTACCTATAATGGGGCCTCAAGTTTCCCTCCTATGGAATATCTATTAGGAGAATAATCTATGATATTTTATCATCCATGATTTCAGAGTCTATGCATCACAACTAACACTATATTATACAATTCAAAAGTGAAGGATTCAACACCATCGACTAACGAAAATCAATACCCTTCTGCTCCACTAGGGTCAGCTACAGGAAAGCTATCTGCTCTAAAACATCATTCCCTAGTTGATCTTGGGACTTCCTATTAATGGATTCAACTAAAATGTTTCCCTTTTACGAAGTATATATTATGTTGATGTTTTTATCCTGTATGATTTTCAACAGGTGCCTCAACCTTAGGTTCCAGCCTCTCTAGATGATGATGTACCTAAGGAACCAGTGGTATAAAAAATCACAAATCACACTCCCAGATATTAGTGACTTCATATTTTTAGGTAAAAGGATACCACTTCTAGAACTAGGTAATGAATTAGGTACTTCTGTTCATGGTGTCTCAATCACCTCGACCTGTATTTGATAATTGTTATATCAAGGTTGAATTTGAACACACAAAGGTAAAAATGAATGAGGAATTTGACTAAACTTATAAAACATCAAGAATCAAGGAAAGGAAAGAACGTGTCATTCCCCCATGTCTTCATCTATCAAATAAGGATAGAAACCCAAATCTGACACTCTACCATACCCACTAGTGGAATCCCAAGATAATGGAGTTCAATTAGAAAAACTATCCTAAAAAGCCAATACATTCTCCGAAACTCTATTTCACAACATCTCCCAAATAACATAAGTCATAAGGAATAATCAACAAAACCTCAATCTATCAATATTGGGTGGCACCGACTCTCCCTCATAATTTTTTTCGCATCACAAAAACTAGTCTCGGTGAGGGAAGGAACCCTCTTTTTTGTGCATTCAATGAAACATTAAACTACACCAAAAAAGGGTTACACTGATTCACCACATCACCTTAGTAAAAACTATTTCCATAAGAAGAGATAAAATAGTACCCCATATAGTGCCTAACATTTTATACCAAAAACTAAATAAGAGACAAAAAGTATAACTCTTATCATATTGTGTGATGTAGGGTTGAAGATATCTATACCATGTAGCTTCTTGAAGCCCAGGACACTGGATCCCTATTTCTGATGTGAACTAACTATTATTGGAAGGTCCTCATAGTATCATCCACAAAATACAACTCCTCCTACTCCTCTACTATCACCACCTCACCTGGGACCACCTTGTCCCCGCCAAGGCAATTTCTGATCAAGGTGTTGTCTCTACCATGGTGGTACATCTACCAACATCATGGAAATATCAGCATGTATGGTTGAGTAGTCACATTTCACATGACCTTTACCATTAAAAAATTTGATGGGACCAGCTTTGTTGGCCTTAGTTCAATACACTGTCACAAACCATGTTCTTAATATTGATCATGGGGAGACCTCCTGCATTGAGGACCCACTAACTAACATTTGCTAGTTGTGGTAGACATCTCAGCTTTATTTCACCCATTCAGAGTTCTAGATTACCATTATCCTGATGAATGAAAAATATCTATCAAAAGTGATTGCTCTATATCCTTGAAATTGGTGAGGATTCCCAAGGTTTCAATATAGTCCTAGATCTCCCTATGGAGTCCCTAATAAATAATTTTTTCTTAGAATTAGATGTTAAAGATCATTCCAATAGAGTTTCATTAAAGTTATTTGAACCTTGCCACAAATTATGCCACCATCTTCTGTCCCTATTGATGCTCTAGAAACACCAGAATCCATATAAAGAATATGTAAAAGGTGTAATACTCCTCATGGAATAGCTATTGGAAGTCATCCCATTTAGTTAAAGACTCATCGTGCATCTGAGTAACTAGACTCCTCCAATGCTTTACTAGTATATGGAAAATACAAACTATCAAATCCACCATATGAACTATTGGATCCGAACAATCCAGAATAGGTAGACCACGAACTCTATCAATCCTCTTATTCATAAGTAAATTTCCACCATAGTACCTTAGGAGACTCCAATGCTAGAACACCCAGGGTTCACTCAACCTACTCATTCCATCATCCTTATCTACTGGAACTGAATGCTACTCAACATGTGTAGGTGTTCCTACCTACCCTCGTAAGGGAAGGGGACACATGATGGATGCTGAACTAAGAACTTTTCTCTCACAGGGTGGTCCTTACGAACCAAAAATGGTATCCGGGATGGCTGTTGTAATAGAGGTATCCTAAATATTATCATGTAGTACCACGATAAGAAGAGTATATATATATATACACACACACATAAACAATAGTGGGGGATATGATTCACCAGGGATAGTAAAAGACACAATTCTATTTGATGCATGTACCAATGTTACCTACAAAAAATTGATTAGCATGCTATGTTGGCAAGCATATAATCAGGGTCTTGGTGAATTTCTACATCTGCCGCCACACCATCACTGAGATCCCTAGCCTGGGAGCATCTTTTGAGACACGTTGACATTGTTTCCATAAATCCCAATTGATTCCTTTTTAGGGAATGTCTAAACAACATCCCAAAGAATGATCCACCTCTCATACAACATTATTATGATATGAACCAAGTGAGGGTTTGAGCCGCAACTACCCATGTCTACCTCCATAGGCCATTGTGTGGTGAAAATTGGTGAAGGAACCAAAAACTAATGGATTCATTTACTTATGAAAATTTACACACACACGCATATGCATGAAACAAAATAAAAAAGGGCCGGGAAAAAATATCAAAATGATAAAACACTGCTACAAAAGGATACTAAAAATTCATTAACCTATAATAAATACTAGGGAAGAAATTTAAAATGAAAAGTAAAGGGGAAAAGAACACCCAACTAGAAATGTGCCCCAACCTCACAGTAAATGAATTGTAAAATAGCTGAGAGATCCCCGCTCTTGGATCACATGCTTCGACCACTATATGTTTTCTAAGAAACCATATCCCTATGTTCGTTTGATTTCAGTATCAACATGTCTTTCATCAACATAAGGCATAATGCATGTAGTAATAACCCATGCATGGGTTAGTATAAACACACTCAATATGGTTCCCTAAAAAGGCGACAATGGAGAGTAAGAGATAAAATGAAGAGGAATGCATTCAATAAAATAATGTATAGTAAAGACTATAGCTCAAACCAATAAGAGAGTTGTGTAAGCTCATCAAAACAGAAGGATATTGACATATCAAGAAGTTGAACATCTCATTGAGTATTTGCTACCTATAGTATGAGAGTAGACTTATCCAACCATGAGAATATAGAGATAGAAATCTCATGGAATTATCTGTAGGTCATCACCTATCTGAGAAGGAGAGTAATCAAAACCCAAGGACTGGGTACAACAATAGAATATATATATATATATATATAATCCGTTAAATAATCCCAAATGAGAGAGTTAGGGGATCTCCATCTCATATATCTTCCCATGAAAAGTGTCTCCAATAGTGCTATATGAAACCACCTATGATGTAGTGCCTCTAAAACCACTTCCCTAAACACAAAAGTCAATGGGTCTCAACCACAAAACCTTGATTATACCCTATTCGGGTAGATATATCTTTCCTACATAGTTCTAGGTCATCTTACAAGGATACGTCTCAATAGGGGAATCTCTCCTCTTACTTCTGAGTAGAAAGTTATATCCATGTATGTATCGTCTCTGATATGTAGCTAGATGGTACATCATGAAGATGAGGACACGTAAACTTTTTTTTCAAGGGTATTCCACTCTATTAGTAGTATTTGGGGGCCCAAACACTGGTATGATAGGGGGATTCAAACCAAATTCATCGAGCACCCACACCCTATTGTGTCAAGGGTATTCCACTAAGAAGTAACTACAGAGGTCCCACACCCATACTAAAGGGGGATTCCACTCTAGTAGTCATCATAGAAGAACCACACCCTTGAGCATTAGGGCGATTCATCTCTATGTCATCGAGGACCCACACCCTACCCAGAAGCAGGAGTCAACTCTGAAGGTGTCAAGGAACTACATCGGCCACCCATTTTGGATGGTACCTCTTGTAAAGATAATTAGGGACACTACTGCCCAACCCAGATAGAGGGTAATCCTGGTACTTCTTTGGTGATTCTCTAGTATCACATCTATCATTGAGAACCACCTAAGATAGGCATCACACCCAGAAAATATCGAAACACATATTGAAATCCACTTACGAGGTCACCATTGTGCTATATAGTGAAAAACACTCTAGATAGGTTACTCATGGGCCAATATCTGAGTTCAAAAGAAGAATCCTACTAGATTTTGGATCCATCATTTCATTCATCGCACTGTGATATACATGGAACTGATGTTTCATCATGATATGTCAATGATTTGGCATCGATTCCCCATCCAGAAAGAGAAGATGGTAGCTTCCACCACCATCGGGGAAAATATCCCGCCCTATCTCATTTATCTAATGTCAAATTTACTATATTTTTCCTATAGCTACAGAATCCAGACCTCCCATTTCCTTTAACATTAGGTCGCGCATAGGTAAAACATCGCATTGTGAACTGAATGGTGGTCCCAGATTTCAAATCCTAGTATTCATTTAGAATTTATTTGAATTTAAAATTGAGATAGATTAATTTTATTTAATAATTTGATTTACCCTTACATCCTCCATTAATTCATCTATATATGGTTCACATTGACAATATTTATGTCCCGCCTAGGGTAAACTCCATGCTCCAGACACAAACATGGCTTCATATTTATTATATGAGATACCATTGGAGAGATATATCATTTTCATTTCCTAAATAGTATAAAATATATTTCATATTTAAAAAAATTGGAACTTTTTGCCTCAGAATCTCATGTTGTCTCAGGGCCTAACACTTTTAATATATTTATAAATATGAAATAATTACAAGATAAAAATTGGGTATATAAAATACCCAATATCTTGATATTTTCTATAGTACATTAAGATAGAATCTTCGTTGCACAATTATAACCAAAACATTCATCTAGATTTATTATATGCACTATATGGACCATGACATCTCAGAGGATAGAGTGTTAGTGGACCATAAGGTGTTTTTATCCCTGGTGTATTGGGATTGAAAAAATAATATAATCCAGATTCAGATATCACTATGTTTAGTGGTATATAATTGGAATTTCAATGATGATTTATCCCTTATAGAAGAACTGATTTATATGGGGACCAATAAATAGGGTTTTGTTTGGTTGGTCAGATTCTTGAGAGAGATATTATTATGAACCCAATAGAATTGTGACCTCCATAGTGATAAACAATTTTTTGGTGTCATGTATGGAATATTCAATATATTATGATGTTTCTAGATATTCATTTAGTGTAATTCTGATACCATATGACCATGCGGTCACATATGGCTCTAGATAGATGATATCTCATGACAGAAATTATCCCACACAAAATCTAGGGTTATATATTTTAGTACATTCTCGGACACACCATAAGAAATATTATTTTTTTCTAGAGGCATATGGTGTAAATAGATCCTAGGATCCTCAAGTAAATCTTTTCGTAGTGATATGTGAACCTACAACAAAGGAGGTGGGTTTTGAATCTTTAATCATTCAACCTTGATATTCTTACACATTGGGAATGTGATAAATCATTAAAAATTCATTGATCCCAAATATTATGATAGTGGAAGTACAGAAACATGAGACGAGTAGAGGGTGATGGAACAGTTTACATATAATCATATAGATGTTCTATAGTCCTTTGGAAAAGTATATATGACGTTGAAATATATAATACCAATTCTTCTTGACTGAATCATTATAGAGAATTTCTGAAATCTAGTGGTATTAATTTTTAGAGGCAATTGTTATGGTGGCATCCACCAGCTATATGGACTATTACTCAAAAGGCCCAAAGGACTTAATTTTTATTGATTTTTGATAACCCCCTTTCAAGGGATTAAGGTGAACCCTTACAAGGCCCATAGGCTTAGATATTACATGGCCCATAATATTAAGAGATTACTTTACGCAAAGGTCTTAGAGGATTCAACCAGAATATAACTATAAGGAACTGCCCCACCCAGCATTTTCATCATGATGGTAGCTCTCCCCCCTCACATGGCCGTCTGGCCAGTCTTCTCATTAAATCATAGGCTGGTCCTGATGGATTAATCATTCCCTATCATTCTCCTAAATCCATTTGGTTCTATTCTGGTGAGTGCACTTGCTATGAATCCTCCCATAGAGTTGGTCCTTTATTGATTATTTTGTCTGGGGTAACTGCACTGATAATATAGCGCAAAGTCTGTGAGGAGACCCTAAAGCCATAAAGGTGTCCCAAAATCCATACTGACTTGAAGTCTGTGGTGGCCTGAAGGCCTTAATAAATCCAAACCAAAACCGGTGGCCCAAGGTGAATAGTTCGTGATGCTACAGTACTAAATAGAATCTCCTAGAGTCACTGATACAATACTACTATAGTGACCCTAAAATATGACTCTACAAGGTTTTGATCCAGTGTCTTGTGGATGAACATATGGAGTCCCCAAAAACATGGGTGAGGCTCATTTATAGCTATATGGCCTCTTGGAAGTGGAAATTATCTACATTTCAGTAACTGAGAATGTGTTCTTATAGTCATGCACATGAATGTGATAATTTAGTTTTATGTTTCTATTTAGTCGATACTTACTAGTTTGAAAAATATGTATCTAAATCAACATATAATGAATTGGTGGTCAGTAATGAATATCGATATAGTGGGTTCATAGAAAAATGATTCACTTATCAGCTGGTAAAATCCATGAATTTGAGGCATGTTAGGTTGTTACAACCTATTCTCATTCATGAGTTAAAATATGATGATCCCACTATGGATTTTGTGAAAACATTACCTAGGACACACCACATGATTGTATTAGTTTTGGTGGTCATTTATTTACTAAATAAGTTCTCCCACTTCATAACTATTAGGGAGTCCTTCACCCTTTATCATTAGGGTAGTCTCTACATGCATGAGATATTTTGGATGACTGTTGTTTTGTTGAGTACCATTTTTGTAGAGATCCTCATTTTAGTTCACCAATCTATTAGGGTATTCCAAATTATATATAATAATAGGTTCTTTTGATAAAATTCTATCATCCTCAAAATAGTGTTCAATCTAGGTGGATAATTCAGATTTAGGATGATATATTACAATCTTATGCTTTGGATTTTAGTGGTTCATGGGAGTAGAATCTGGAACATATGGATTTTTCAAATACTAACTTGTGGAGTTTTCAAAATTCCATGGGATCATAGTCCTTCCCAAATTCTACAATTCCTTTCATGATATTCTTCACATATAACAATATTGGAGATATTATCTATACACCTATCATGTGGTAGACATCAAGGAAATCTAACATGGTGTAGATGTTTCCTTTCTGTAGAATCCAATATGGATTTATTATTTTTTTGAGAACTATATTTTGGTAAATACAATACCTCTAGATCGAGTGATATGGAAACATGGGTGTGATTAAGAGGTACATGGGAGAAGGAATCTGGTATCTGAGAATAGAAGATAGAATTGTTCACTGAGACACTATATTGATTTTTATGCTAGCTCAAGGATGATCTATTTCATTATGGGGAGGATATAAGATCTAATCTTATACTAGGTATGTCGCTTATTGTGTTTTTCATTAATCCTCTTTTATAGGGTTTTATTTTGTCTTTAAACCATGTCCATCGAGTGTTTTTCTCATATGGGGTACTTTTGTCGGGGAAAATGAACTATTAGTTTTGAGTTGTATGATTGATTTAATTAATGGAGTCTAGGTATAATAATATTAAATGTAATTAAGATGATTTTATGTTATTTTATAAGGATTCAAATGTGGTTCAAGCCCTTCTATAGAATTTGGGATTATTGTTTCCTATAGTTAATATACACACCGTGTAAATGAATTTCACTATGTGTAACTAGGAGTAGGAATACACTGTGAAATGAATACATGTTATAAATGAGTTGATGAAATGAACTGGTTACATGCCCTGATTATATATTACATGACGTGTAATATTCAGGTAGGGTTAAGTTCACTCTAGGTGACGTGAATTTCATAATACCTTATAAATTTATAATTCAACGCCATATAAATATTACATGCCATGTATTTTTATTGATAGAATGTTTATAATGATATGATGTATAATAAATTTCATTCTTTCTCATTTGAATCTTTTTTCCCTTAGTCTCTAAGTGATTTTGGTGTATCCTACTCCCTTATGGACATCCCTTTGAAGCGATGAATCTCTATTGTGTTGTTTATATTATGTTTGACTCTCTCTCTTCTGTTGAACTCCATTGTAGCAGTGGAATATTCAGACCATGGTCATATTGGTGATAATATTGACATAATATCTTATAGGTTTATTCTAATGATATTCTATACCAATTTCCATATTGGCATTATCATTTTAAATCATTTCACAGATCATGGCTTAATGGTGTGTGTTCTAAAACATATCTCTTTTGTTTGATGAAATTATGTATAGTATGTGAAATATGTGTGATCATACGAGAACAATGTGTGAATAAATAATAAAATTGTATAATCAATGTTAAATTGAAATTCTTATTTGGGATAGTCCATTGGATACCATTGGGTCTTTAAGTTTAAATATTATGTCACGTAGCCCCCTGATTGTTTTGTTATCCTTTGACCTTGTTAAGACATGTTCAATATGAGGCTAGATACGTGTAATAAATATGATAATTTTTTTCATTGTTGGATTAATATTAAAATTGGTTGAAAATTTATACTACATTATTTCCAATATTATAATAACCTTGTATAAACCAGGTTAACTAATATGTTTATTACCATATGGTTAAATCAAAAATTAAAAGGGCCAGATATAATTATTATGACAAATGGGAACCAAGATTAATGAAATATTACTATCTATACAAATGATAATTCTATAATTTCATCTTCATTTATTAATTTTATATATCTAAAATGTGTGATTTGTTCCATGAGGATGATTTCATAGAATATGGGTTTATGTGTCAATAATGTGTTTAATGCCAAATGGTAGGATGTTATGTCACATGTCGAGTATGTGAGGATATGAATAATTATTTATATTGTAACCTAATGGAATGGTGCATATTTTCATACCTCCTTATGGATAGGTGCATAAGTACGCGATACTTCAAGGAAGAGTATATGATTATATCAGATGTCTTAGGACTCAATTCACTGCCACTAAATTCCCAATGGTGAGATTCAGGATAACATTGGGTGAGATTAATAATATCCTATAGGAAGTGGTCATTTGAGAATTTGATGGTTGGGTGACTAATAATTTTTATTAAAATCTAGAACTTATTGGGTGATAAATCAATATATAAAGTATGCTTCCCTAGATAGAGATATCTTGTGGGGTTTTGTTAAAGGTATTGAGCTATCAATAGATGTCACAATATAAGTTAATTATCTACTTGTTTATTTCATGTTTATTTTTAATTTATTAAATAATTAATCTAAAATTCATGTTATTTAAATCACTATATCACTCAAACTAGATAAGATTATACATGGATTTTTTGGACCTACTGAGTTTTACTTACAACCTGTACTGGTCACCATTTGGTACCAAGATAAATTTCATGGATGTAGGTTAGGTTAAGGGATAGTGACCCTATTGTTGATGTGTGGCTTCCTGGATGGTTTGGATTCTATAGATAGAATGGGCATGGGTTTTGAGATGGGTGTTTTAGAGTTTTTATTTCAATCTTCTAATTCATTATTTTTTTTTTATTTTTAGATTTTCATTGAGTTATTTTTATCCTTTAATAACATTAATCTTTTACTATTTGGATTTATTCAATTTTTATCATCCCATCATGGGATTCATATTTATTTAATTATATTTTATCTATTATTTCTTCAACTCTTATTTTATTATCCACATTAATTAAATTTTTTAAAATATGGTATAATCTCGCACTATATTCTTTATACCCTCACTTGAAGTCAGAATCATGTGGCATACATGGAGGCACGTGAGTGGTCATATATCTAATGAACTCAGCCAATTGCGGGGGCCCCATGTCAGGGATGTTGAAAAAAATATTATGTAAAAAATATTTTATGGTTAAGAAATTAAATATATCTTGAATAAAAAATATGTATATTTAAGGGAATAATTTACATAATAGTTGTTGAGTTAATATGGTTTCCTTATGTCTTTTCCATTCCTTTATGTTTTGAAAATCACAAACACTCTATCTTAATCCAATTATATTTCCCCTAACAATTGTCTTCAAAAGGAAAATTTTCCTTCCCCAAGGAAATTTTATCCTTTAATATGTTTTCATTGTTCATTTCATGGATTGTCTAAATCTAACTTTTTTTATTCCTAAGTGTAATATGTGGTTTCACATATAAAACCTCAAAATCCTATAAATACTTGGTTATATAGTATTATATTTTCAAACTCTGAATTCTATTAAATTTAGAATCCGAATTCTCAGAAATTTAGACTCTGAATTCTATGAAAATAAGACTCTGAATTCTTTAAAATTCAGACACCAAATTCTCTGAAATTCTGACTCTGAATTCTAGGAAATTCAAACTCCAAAATATCTGAAATTCTAGTTCCGAATTCTGTGGAATTTAGGTTCAGAATTATTAGAAATTCAAACTACTAATTATCTGAAATTAAGATTCATAATTTTATGAAATTTATATTTCAAATTATCTAAAATTTAGATTCCAAATTCTCTAATATTCTGACTCCGAATTCTCTAAAATTCAGACTCTGATTTCTCTGAAATTCAGACTTCAAATTCTCTGAAATTTAGGTTCCGTATTCTTTGAAATTCAGACTACAAATTCCTCATAATTCAGATTCCAAATTACTCAAATTTATGATTCGGAATTCCTGTGAATTCAAATACTGAGTTCCTCAAAATTCAGACTCAAAATTCCTCAAAAATTATACTTTTAATTCCTCAAAACTCGAACACTAAATTCCTCAACATTCTAACTCTAAATTCTTCATAAATCAGAATTCGAATTCCTTAGAATTTAGACTCTGAATTCATTGGAATTTTTACTCCAAAATCTAAATAATTCAGGTTCCGAATTATTTCAAAAACATAATTCAAATATCCCAAATTTATAGTATCCAAATTATTATTTTGTTAGACACCAAAATTTATTTTTTCCTTATAACACAACAATATTTTTCCTTAGACTCTGAAAAAATGATTTGGTTATGGAACCTTATTTTTCATACACTACTTATAATTATGAAATGATATCGTACAATATATTTCTAACTAACCTCTATTTGGGGAACATGTGTACAGATAACTCTGAGATTCAAGGGAAAATATAACTATTAGAGGAGGGAGCCAACCACTAGAGAAGTGCCTATAAATAGGATTTCATTTTAACGAGCACATGATCGTTCCATCACTCTAGATATTTCATGCTGTTGAAGTATTCTCTAGAGAGTGAGACTCTCATGATTTGTGTGTACTGAAAAAATTGTTCATCTTTCTTTGTGCGACTCTGATTGTTACTGAGTACAATGTAGGGCTTCTGTGGATATGAAGACAGAAGTTCCAACAACCTTAATGTTTGAGGACTTCCATGGATTGGAAGAAAGTGGTGTCGACTTCCCTAAAGCTCAAGGGCTTGCAGGGATAGCAAGGCAGATTCCAATATTCCTATTGAGGTCTTACCCAGGTGTGGGTAAGATATACTTTCTTGAATGTATAAATCAAGGGACATTTATCCAAGGTTGTGGGATACCCTTTTTTTGTTAAAATATTTCATACATTTTACATGTTTTGTTTCAGGCTTATTTCTGATGTATTTTGATAATGGATGTAAGTATAATCATCTTATACTTTCATATTCATTTGTATAATCTGATAATAATGATTCTATACGATTTAAGGTATAATTTTTTTTCAACATTCCTTAACTTCCATTTCCAGAACTATATTTCTGGAACCTAGTAAGTTTGTTTAACAAAAATAGGTCTTATGAATTTACATTGTTTAACCTTTGTTAAACATTTTTTTCCTTAAGGATAAAAATGGTGGTTTTTTAAACGTAATATTGTCCCCCCATATTGTAATTGAGCATCTACATTCTTATATCTATCATAAAATTGGTATCAAATCAAGTCTATGAGATACTTATATACACATGCTCATGTTTTCATTATTAGAATTTGTTCTTTTATAACGATTTTTTCCTTGTTTACAAACTTTTTCTATTAACATGTTTTTATGGAAATATATTCTCTTTTTAATGGCAGGAATGATTCTTGGATCGATAGAAAATATAAATCCTACTAGACTACCTATTTTTTTATTGGAATAACAATAAATATTGGAGAGATTATATGAAGAGTTTAATAATTAATACTGGAGTGGACTACATTTTTAGGATTAGTAGATATTTCAAGATTCCTGATAAAGTAGTAAGAACATTCACCAATTAATAAAATACAGAATATCAACTAAACTACAAAGTACGCAATACATTGTTATGTTTAATGACCAGGAATATATTTAGATATATTTCTTCTTGTGAAGCTGCTAGTTGTATCTAGATGAAATTAGAGGTTGCACATTTTGGTACATCTAATGTCATAGAAACTAGAAAAGATATGCTTAGAGAAAAATATCATGTATTTCTATTTACTTTTGAAGAACCAGTATTCAAAGTTCAACAATGTATTATGCCTATTGTTAATAGTTCAAAATTTATGGGTGAGAAAGGTTTAGCTGATGATGATCTTGTGGAAAAGAATATTGATATCAGGCCTAATGAGTGGGAATCTAAAAGAATAGTTGTTGAAGAGAATAGTAAAGTATCTCAAATTACTCTTGATGGACTTTTTGGAACTCTTCTTCAACGTGGGATATAAATGAAAATAGATGCAAATATGAATAAGAAGAAAAATTGCAATGGGATTGTAGATTTTACAACAACTGAATCCAAGACTCCCGAAAGGGTTATAAGATCCACCTCGAAGAAAAATACTGTTATATATGAATCTAGTGAAAGTGAACATTCTAAGAATGAGATTGCTAATATTGCTCGGAGGATGAACAAGATTGTTGGAAAAGAATGTCATTTATTACAGATATAATAAAAAAAAAATAAATGCCATGAAAGACTCGAAATTCACTTGCTATGAATGATAAAGTGCAGGGCATATAAGGCCATATTACACTATGCTTAAGAAAAATGATTTAAATGATAAGAATTATAAGAGGAATAGAAAGAATTAATACAAGTCTAATGCTATGAATTTTTCGAATTCCAAAGAAACTTGTATGGATATTGGTGGAGACTCTTATGATGAATCCTTAGAGAATGAATCATTTGGTCAGAATAATCTTGGTATACATTCCAGACTACCTTTTGAAAACCATTATCTAATGGGAAAGCTAGAAAATGTTGAATCTATCACAAATGTATCCTTGAATAAAAATTAAATAGATGATAAATACTATAACTCTTCATTTGAATAATCTTTTTCTGATGAAGATAATACATTACCTACTTATGAAAAAGTATCTACCTTTTTTAAAATTCTCTATAATGAAAATTATAAAATCCAGAAAATGATTGATAAAAAAATTCTAGATTTTTTATTTTAACTAATGAAATATAATATATTTTTAAAGATCGTGATAATAAAACATAAGATTTTAAAAGTGTTTCAAAAAACCTTGAGTAATTCAATTTTGATAAGGATAAACATTTTAAGGATCCTGAAAATGTGATATCTTTGAAAAAGAATTTACAAACTAACTCTAGTTCAAAAAATAATGATTTTGATGATGAAAACATTGTTATAAAATAGAGCCAAATATATTTTAATTGAGGAAGTTTATGTAAAACTATATCTCTTGTAAGGAAAACATTGAAAAAATGTATTCCCATATTCGACCACTAAGGAATAGTTCTTGTAATGGTTTTAACAATTCTAAACTGATTTTTAGTAATAAATATTTTTTTCCTCAAAGTGCACCATTCAGTAGTAAATTTTAGTGTGGTGGACCTTGGGTGAAAATATTTTCTTTAAATAAAACACAGACATTAGGTTTTCATAAGGCTTATTTTTCTATGAAAATGTGGATTCCTAAAATATTGCGTTCTAAAATTTCTAGATCCTAAAAAATTTGGATTCCAAACACTGACACTATTATTTTAAGGAAAATAAAAAATTTACCAACATAAATACATGGTACATGGATAGTTTATGTTGCTGCTATATAACTGGTAACAAAAACTTCTTTGAAATGATTAGCAAGATGAAATGAGGAAAAGTAACTTCTAGAGATAATTCTCAGGGAGAAATTATTCGTATCTATAACATTGTTCTTCTTGAAAAAACATTGATCTCATATATTTTTATTTGTTAATGGTCTTAAGCACAATCTCATCAACATATGTCAATTATGTGAAGAAGGTTATTTTGTAAATTTTAGGATTAATAATTTCTTAGTACAAAATTCCATGAAATAGTTTATTATATCTTCCCATAGGCAATATAATGCATAAAAATTAATCATAGAAGACCATAGGAGCGAAGTCCAACCTTTTTTAGTGTCGTGGAAGTTCAATATTGGTTATGGAATTGAATTTTAGGAAAATTTAACCTTAGGAACCAATGTAAAATATCTATGAAGAAACATTTTAAGGATCTACCAGATCGTAAATATGATTCTATAAAATATTTAGATACTTTTCAATATAGAAATAAACATAAATCTAGTTGTATATCAATCAGTGAAGTCTCAACTTATGATGCATTGTAGTTGGTGCATATAGATCTTTTCGACCCAACACAAGCTGGAATCATTGGAAGAAAATTTTTATGTATTTTCCATAGTTGATGATTACACTAGATTTACGTGGGTCTATTTTTTAGAAAAAAATATGATGTTTTTTCTTATTTCAAAATTTTTAGATCTCGTGTTAAGAATGAGAAAACCCTTCCAATGATAAATATTCATAGTGGTCATGGTGAAGATTTTCAAAATTCTGATTTTAAAACTTTTTATAGTAAAAATAGAATTTCTCATAACTTATCTGCACCAATAACTCCTCAAAAAAATGTTTTTTATAGAAGTAATCGAATTATTCAAGAGATAACTAGAACCATGTTGAGTGAATATTCTATATCTAATCATTTTTGTGCTAAAGATGCAAGTACATCTTATTATACTATAAATAGATTTTCAATTAAAACTTTTCTTAAAAACCCCTTAGAAATTGTGGAATGGTAGAAAAACTATACTTTCATACTTCAAAGTATTCGGTTTAAATGTATTAATCTTGAATAGTAATGATAATCTACATAACTTTGTTCCCAAATCTGATGACGGAATATTCGTAGGCTACTCCATTACTTCTAAAGCTTATATAATTTTTAATAATCATACTTGTACTGTTGAAGAAATAGTAAATGTTAAATTTGATGAATCTGATATTTTTGTTTTTAAAAAACCTCAATTTACATCATCGAATGTGTTTATTTTTTATGCTTTCATCGGGGTGCGCACGTCCGTCTGCATGGTCATGACAAGTTCAGCTGTTTTGTTGCCCCACATTCCCACTTTCCAAAGCCGGGCATCATCTGTTCCTTGTTTAGGGACATTTTCTCTTTGATTGAAACTGGGATGATGGGATGTCGGTTCTTTCTTATGTGGATTACTCCTCCAAACTTGTCACCTAGTCTGTTTCTCCCTTATAGATTTAATACATTGTTCATGAAACTCTTCCCAGTTCCATGTTTCTATGGGTGGCAGTTAATTACACTACTTCTATCAGGAAATTCCAAGGGGTTCGGTCAGGGCAGAAACCTTCAGTTGGGGGAGTAATCACATTGAGACATCACTGGAGTGTCTAGACCCTGTGGAATTGGCATGTCGTTCTTTGTTCCATTATTAGAGGGCTTCTTGAGGGTGCGGAAGCCCGAGGCATCCATCATCGAGTGCGAGGAATCATATTCCATAGTCATGTATCTGAGGTTTTCTTCTACTTCTTCTGTTTAACATGGGGTATGTCGTATGTTTAACGTTCAACAAAGATGGGTTTTTCAGATCAGAACACTAGCCAGAGTGGATCATATTGGGGAACCCTTTGAGGGATCACCGATATTGGGGCCACCACGTGGGTGGCTTCCCAAATGTTGTGGAGGGATGAATGAGGTTGCATGATCTCACCGGGATATGGCGGCCCAGATAATAATCTTGATGGGTTATGTAAAATTGAATGGAATGTGGGAGGAATGAGGTGGGACAATCATGGAGATGACAGTAGAGGTGGGCTTGAGCCTTGAAGAGACCTCCTACGTATCCCCGTGGTAGGGAATCAAAGTCTTCGTAGATCGGTTGGTGAGAAACGACATGAAGGGGAGTCGGAACGACCAATGGGTGTTGTTCTTGGACTTCAAGAAGGCTTCCAACATTCCATTCCTTGACATGGATCAAATCCCACGTAGTTCGGGATGAGGCACTGGTGAATCGACGTGAAAGACCATGGTCCAGATGGATGGTGGGGCATGAACCTCAGAGAGGCTTCCTACGTACCATGCCTTGACATGGATCAAATTCCACCAAGTTCGGGTAGAAATGGGGTAGTTGAACTAACTTGAAGGGGTGTCAAAAAAACTAGACGGTGGGGTCACAACTGCTTACCGCTGGATTGTGATGCAGTTTAATGTCATGCGAGACGAGGGTGTGTCAGAGAACCGACGTGAATACGAACCATGGTCAAAGTGGATGGTGGGCTTGAACCTTGGGCAGAATTCTTATGTACCATTCCATTACATGGATCAAAGACCTTGTAGTTCAGAATGGGGTGTGTCGGTGAACCTACGTGAAGGGGAACCCGGCGTTCCCCTAGTGATGGGTGTGAACCTCGTGAGGCGTCCTAAGTACCATGCCTTGACATGGATCAAAGTCCCCATAGTTCGGGCATACAGTTTAACATCATGTGGGACGGGGGTGGAACCTGACATGATGAAATGACAGGGCGGTGGCCTTGAACCTCATGGAGGCTTCCTATGTACCATTCCATTACATGTATCAAAGACCCCGTAGTTTAAAAGGGATGTGGATTTCGGCAAACCAACGTGAAAAAGGACCTTAGTCCGATGGGTGATAGGCTTGAAACTTAGGGAGACTTCCTATGTACCATGCCTTGACATGGATCAAAGTCCTCATAGTTCAGGAAGGGTTTCGTCAGTGAATCGACGTGAAGGTGTTCCCGGGGGGTCCACTGATGGGGGGAATGAACCTCTTGGAGGCTTCCTACGTACCATGCCTTGACATTGATCAAAGTCCTCGTAGTTCAGGTGTGCATTTTAATGTCATACGGGAGTAGGGTTTTGGTGCTTACACTCTGAGGTGGCCTAGGGTGTCTCATAGTCGGTGCTCACTCTAATCCCACGAGAGTCATGATCGGTGTGATAAACAAGAGGTTGTAGGGACCTGACAATCACGTCGCGAAGGGTAAGTCCGTGAGATGCGAAGAGGGTATTATGTGTTAGGCGGACCATGGTGTTGGGACTTACTGCAGGATGGAGGCTCGAGGGAGACAAAGCGCTGTGGGAGAGGGATTTGGGACTGAGGATAGGAGATGCCTCATCCCCTATCACGCCCTCCGCTAACCCTGGTGGTGGGGATGTGTGATGGTGAGTGGGTGCTACCTTCCGTAAGAAGCACCAGGGGCTTAAACCAAGATGGCCACCCTTCCCCCGTGGACAAATGCCCCCCCCCCAAAAAAGAGGATATCATACCTTGTGAGGGGTGATCCCATCCCCATGGAGACCAGTGGGCATAGAAAATGTCTGAGTCGGGGGGGACACTACGTGTGAGGCATGGGGCCAGATCATAGTTTAATGTCTTGTGTTGAGGATGAGGTCTGTGTTAGTTTAATGTCATGTAGCTCATAGGAGGTGGGTTTAGTCCACACCAAAGGGCATAGATAACTTGTCACCTCTGCTCGTTGTGGGAGGGAAGGTACCTGCAATGTCGTGTAAAAGGGAGGGTCGTAGAGCGATCCATCGAGGGGTCCTTGTTAGCATGGGTATGCGATGAATCAATAGCCATTAGTGTGCCTGTGTGAGGAAGTATTAGGCGAAGCACCGCCAGGGGTGGTATCATCCAGGAAAAATTGAAGTCACATCATGCAAACCTAGAGGGTTGCACGGGAAAAGTGATTTCCAAGTAGAGGGGTCCATAGGCAGAGGACTTGTGGAGTTCGGTTGCTCTGTTTGGGGAAGAGAACTTGAGAGGGGGTGTGATTCGCGAAGTGGGTTGACATAGAATTATCATGGGGTGGAGGTGCAAGTGGGAGGTTCTTCAAGAAGTGGAAGGGTTTTTTCAGAGCACTGCCTCTCGGAGCATAGGTGCCTCGCGAAGCAAAGAGCCATGAAGAAGTGTGCTTCGCGAAGTACAGTGACCATACCTTGGCTTGTGGATCACGTGTACAGGAGGGGTGTTTCGCGAATCATAAACGCTCCACGACAACCTGGGTCACCTTTTGAATATCCTTCCTTCTCAAAATCCCTTAGTCTATGCGAAAAGCATACCTCTCAGAAGAGGGGATCAAAACGAGACAATGCGGAGGCTCTTCACGAAGAAAAAATACCTCATGGATCTCATGGTTCGCATATCAAAGGGTGCTTCACGGTTTGGGAGCTGGGAAGCCAAAAGGTTTTTTTGTCCATCTGGGAGGCTCAGGGGGAGCTTGGTATTTATAGTAAAAAGGTGCCGGGAAGTAGAGTTTACGTGGTGCGAAGAGGGCTTCAGTTTCTTCATGGCGGGTCCTGAACGTCAACCGGGATCGCGGAGGGGTACCGGCTCCTTTGCTTCGCGGCGGGCTCACGAACGTCAGAGGTGCTCATGGGGCATCGTACATCCGTTTCTTAATGGAGGGTTCACGAACGTCAGGGGAATTCACAGGGCTTCCTGCCTCCATTGCTTCACGGTGGCTGCGTTACATAGGGGGACTCCGTGCCATGGCTTTGCGGGGCAGGCTATGGGTCTTTCTGTTCTTCATTATCTTCTTCCAATATTTTGGCACCGACAAAAGCCCCCCCTAAGACTTGGAGCCATGGAGGGATCATGTGTCTAATTCTATGTGAAATTTCCAAAATCATCATTTGTTCGTTATGAAGACTCGTGAAAAGGGCTCGCGAGGTGGACAACCGACGCGTATGCCGTGTGCGCCGTGAAGCTCGACCTGACCGACGCACAGAAAAGTTCCGAGGGCCACTACCTATAAATAAGAGGGATGACTGCTCATTTATCCATTCCTATATCCACAAATTTGTCCTTTTGTGGTCTCGATTCGTGAAGATCCACGTACTCTGTGTTTTCTCTCCGTGAATCGGGCATCGCGGAGAACCGCAAGTCTTTGACTCCATGACGGCGCCAAGAGAACGCGTGCTTGCAGGCCGAGGCCAGGCTCCGCAAATATTCTTCACGAAGGACGTCCATGAATAGGCTTCATGACCCATGATATAAAATTTCCAAAGCCTTTAAAAAACAAATGGACCATCAAGAAGCTGCCTAGGGGGTGCTGCGGACGCCACTCGGAGGGATGAGATGGATAACTATCCGGGCCTGGGGGAGCTAGTCCAAAGCCACTCGAACCATAATTATTTGACAGAACTATTATCAGAGAGACAAAAGAACTATCTGCTATGCAAGAAGTTTCCCTTGTATGGAATCAGGCTGAGCGATGATGTCTTCATTCCTGAGGCGAGTAGGGATGAACCATCTTGCTGATTCAGAATCATTCCATGCTAGCGTCAATGGTTCAGGGTAGTTGATGGTCATGCACAAGAGGACTTCACACCTATCACCACTGACTGTCTGTACAACCATCTAAACAACATTTAGTTGTAGCCATTGCAACCGGAGACATCCCCTCCCATGTACAAGAAAATATTGAAGGTAACCTTAGGGAATTCTAAAAAAGGGTGGTCATATGAGTGTGACCTATGCCAAGGAGGCAACATCACCAATGATTGGGCATGGAACTACTGGGTAGGAACCTCATGTGAGTAATTTGGAGAGGAGATGAGGTGAGTAGGATTTTATGACGTGGCATGGGCCTCCAAATTCCAAATTTATCAACCGAAACAGATGATGTCAGAGTTGTTAAGTAGATGGTCATCTAGGACCAACACTTTTCACCTGCACAATAGGGAGGTTGGCATCAGTCTATGGGATGTCCATCAGATTTTGGGGGTCCCAATCTTAGGGGATATGTATGATGATTTCCTCCCCATCATGAGCGCATGGTAGGATATGGAGCCGATGTTGCGGCTAGCACTGGCATTGATGGGACTGGTCTCTGGAGAAGAAAAAGAAGCGGTGAGGGATGTCCACTTTAAGAAGTGGTTTAAGTAGTTCTTGAACTTCCCAGAGAACCGAGATTTTCCCTTAAGACCTCAAACTTACCCAAAGGGGGCTCAAAGAGGCAAGGAGCACTCATATTGGAGGCACTTAGAGGACAACCAATGGAAGACTTGGGGTTTCAGTGTCAGCACTAAACAACGGTTTATAGTTGGAATGGAGGAGTTTATTGCGGCCCCTTATCTGCGGTTGGATTCTACCAGTGAGGGATACTGACAAGGGGGTGTGGCCAAGATCATTAATCATGGCATCCATGCTGGCCAAAAGATGGCGGGTCAATCTGGGGATTCCGATGCTCAACAAATTGTACAAGATGCTATGGTATGTTATTGAGGGAATGAACTCGCCGCGGATATCTGGTCCCTTCCATCTTCTGTATGGGTGGATCACGACACACATCAGGGGGGTTTATGAATATCCAAACCCCATCTTGTCCCTGGGATCAAACTTCCGCCCATCCATTCTGAAGGTTGCCGGGAACATTCCCACAAAGTTAACTGTGTCGTTTGTACTAAACCGGGTGTGGATGGTGGGCGAGTTTAATTTCAACTCATTTCCATTACTAACGGGGGTACTCACCGATGATGGTCAGGGGATGGAAGAGCACCAGGATTATCTTCTGTACTTCCGAAGTTGTTTTTTGGTGTCACGGGTGGACTGGGAGCCTCTTTGCGAGTCGTACACCCCACACCAGTTTGCAAGGAAATTCCGATGCATGCAGCGGTTGACCGAGAAGGTCTACTGGGAGGTGCGTCACGAAGAGAACCCATGTGTGATGATGAAATTATGGCTCATGTTCACAAATGAAGATGGGAAAATGAAAAATGCATTGCCTATGCCCACTTCTGCCTTTGGACTGGTGAAGGAATATGCCATATGCTGGGAGGTGGCTTATCCGGGGGAAATGCTGAAGCAGCCAACTGTTCGAGTTGGTGATGGCGGGACACCCCTATCTTGAGCTCGGGACCAGAGGGAAGAAAGGGCCTCTCACAGTGGTGGGGCTACCGTGGCGGTGAGACCTGAACCGGTTGAGGAAGAGACAGCAGCGACAGATCCAACAACGGTAGTGGACATGATGGTCCCGGAATGGAAAAGCCATCCAGAGGGGCAGCCACCGAGGGGATTCCGAAGGATATCCACACTGGCTCCAGGGAAGCGGTTGTTCCATATCAACATGCCATAAAAAGATATTTTCCCAGAGTCTTGGGATATTTGGGATGTCAAATGGAAATTCCTCGGTCCTCCAGAGATGTGGGAACACCTAAACCTCCTCGGAATGCATTCTCCATGTATAGTCCCTGTTCGGGTAGGTTTCGCGGTGTCTCTGGTGGAGGTAGAGAAATATTTGGATGAGCTTGAAGACTATGTACATTCCCGTGCTGCCCCACGTCTAATGACATACCGAGTGAGGGTACTGCTGGATCAGACAGTTCCCCCACAACTATCAGCCGCTGAGATGAGGGATTACTTCCCCCTATCAGAAGATTCAGATGAATCCTCTTAGGGAGACGAGGCCGGTGGAGGGATCTCATTGGAGGAAGGGGAAGTCTGCGATCAAGATTTGGGTCTCGATGATTTTGCTGAGGTTCTGAAGGTAACATTCCAAGTTTCTTTCCTCAGGGTCTACTCTCAGGCAATTTTTTGGACTCTTTATCAATGTCTTCACCATGCAAGAGGAACTTGTACACGGACCTCACTCTCGCCCCTTGGTGGGTGGTGATGCATGACCCTCAGAACACGCACCTGTGGCCGCATCCAGTTCGGTGTCTGGTGGGGCTAGGGCACCCTAGGTGGATCCTCCAGAATATCTGGACTTCCCGACAATATACGGAGGGCCATGATTCAGGGTCCCGTCAGCATCATCTCAGGAGTAGTACCAGGAGCTCAATCTCTTTAAGTCCTCTCCACTTAATTAATTCCTACCACACGTTGATCGTGTTAAATAACATCCAAGCTTTTCTCTATTACGTATAGTTATTCGAATGACATGGGCCGCTGAAGTGAGACTGGTCGCGATTTCTGGAGGCCCCCCTCCTAGAGGCATGCCAGTAATCGTGGAGATAGTTACCCCACACACCCGAGCTGCAGCTTCCCCTAACATTGGAGGGACAACCAGTGGGGTCATGCCAGAGGACATTGAGGTGGGGTCCGACGATGAGAATCTATAGGTTAGCCTGAGCCTCTCCGCGTCTGATCTAATACAGTTTCCTCTGGAATTGGGGATGACCTTATTTATTTAAGGTTCAAACATTCCAAGAAGTTTCAAATGTGTTTTTTTGTAGTTTGGAAACATCAAATGATTCCATATCCATTTGTACCTACATTCCAAAGATAGGTGCTCATTAGTGGTGAACTGATGAGGAATAAGAATTTGCATTGGTCAATAGGATGGGAGGTCGGACTCATCACAACTTATTGAGGGGAATTATTGTCTACTCCAAGACTGTCTTTACAGTTTTATGTTTTGTTCATGAATCAATATTACATTACCAAGTATAAAATGTTCTTTCCATTATGTCTAATAATCAATGAGTGATATGTAGTAAATTTAAATAATCTATTATATGTATTAGAGGTTCTTCATTGATAGATAATCATCTGTATTTATTAGAGATTCTTATTTAATGGTATCCTTCAATACATAAAAGTCTCTTGGTCATTATGATGACCATGCTGGTGTTAAAGCCACTCAGTGGGGCAGTTGAAGTTTCTTGTCATTCCGATGCACATAGATTATTTCAGAGTTGGGATCGTACCCGCAGATGGGCTACCCATGTATCCTTTGTTTTGGAAAAGGAATCAGAACCCACATAGTTTGAGTAAGGGAGTCTGATGTTTATGCATGATTTATGGCTCAGTGAAATATGTCATTATTACTTTTACACTCTAAGCTCACGTGAGTCATGCTCGTTGTGAGAAACAAGCAGTATTGGTGAAAACAGACAATTGGGCCATTAAAAATGAAATGATGTGGGGCTTATATATGTGTGATTTCCCAAAAATAGATGAATATTGGGTTTTACTTCATGGAAGAAACCCATGAACAAGGTCCATAAATGTATATGTGCTTTATGGAGATTTGGATACTCCAAATTGGGGCTTATTCCTGAGGAAGATGCCCAAATTATGAGGTGTCTTCTGATTGGGTTTTACTCCTGAGAAGGAAGCCCAAATAAAAAATTAAATTATGACTAGTTAAGAGAAATTAATACTGAGGCTTACTACTGAGATGGAGGCCCTGGTTAAAAGATTTAGGGAACTGGGGCTTACTCCTAAGGACGATGCCCATATTTGGGAACTAGAACATGGGCTTACTCCTAAGGAGGATTACCATAATAGGGATTCTCTCATATTAAAGGATGATGTTGAATGAATGAGGTTTCTAACCTTAGTGACATAAAGATATATAAATCACTAGAATTTAAGAAATGTTCCACATAATTCTTTTTAGATAAGGAAGCCAACAAGGAAATCATGCCATGGATGGCTTTGGAGATAATTCTTAAGGCTTAATATTGAAGAGGATAGGTGGATTGGAATAGGAGAGGTGAAATAGGCATGAGGGGCACCCAAAAAGAGGGTGGCGTGCATGTCCTGCATGGGCCACAAGTCCTGGTCGTGCAAGTATACTTGCAAGACACATAGGTACTTGCGCGAAAGTCAACCCTTAGGGAAATTCTTGGGTGAGACTTGGATCAAGCCCTTAGTACTATCCCTAGAGGGTTCAGAAGAGGAGAGCACGAGTTCTATTGGTGGGATAAGGTGGCGTGCAAGTGTGGCCATTTCCCTTAATGGCTGGCCACTTAGGCGCGAAAGTGTTGATGAGTTTCAACAATTAGGCCTTACTCCCCCTCATTAGATCTTCCGTTCATGGTAAGAAATTACATTAGAGGTTTTTGGAAGCTTTGAGAAGAGACTAGGGCACCGGGAGCTCAAATCTGAGTTTCTAAAATTTTTCCTCTTCGAAATGGGGGGCCCACTGGGGGTATTTATAGGCTAGAGATGACCCTGGGTGAAATTCAAAGAGGGCGCGCCAGTCACATGTGTGACCATTTGGTGGCGTGCAATTATACTTTCTCAACCTCGGTGGAACTTGCGCAACCCAAGTTAATTTGAACCTTTGTTCATGCCTTTGTCAATTTTTGATGTTTCTTCAAATGATGAATCACTTTGAGTTCAAGGTATTTCCCTTTTCATTCTTTTAGACTATGTGACAGAAAGAATCATCAACAAAAGTCCCCCCTCAGGGTTGGATCTGAATGAAATGAGGATGTGACTCTGAGGAAAAGAAGAAAACCAAGGAATCTGCAGCGTGCAAGTGTTGAGTGCGTAGAGGGCAGGGCGAAACTGTTGAACTGCACAGGCGTCGGTGTAGCTGGTTACGCGCGCAGGCTTTAGGAGCGCAGGGCTGAGACCTGGCCTATATATATGTGGCCATTTCTTGGGAAAAGCACCGAATTTTATAATTTCAAGCTCTCACCATTCAAGTTCCCTTTGCCACACAAGTTGCTCTTTTTTCCGTTATTTCTTCATTCTCGCGCTGCTATCATGGTATTTGGACTTGTGTGGTGATACTTGCACGCCAAAAACATGCGCGACACATCATACTTGTGTGCCAGAATTAGACTTGTGAACCTTAATGACTTTTCCATTTTCTCAAATTTCTTCACAAATTTTATAAAAAATCATCAAATTTAATAGTTAATTTTTCCAACTTTTCTGCAGATTCAATGGCTCCCAAGATAATCGGAACAGCTGATGAACTGGATAGCAAACGGAATGATGATGTGATGACCATCATTGGTCATGATTACTATACCTTCTGTGATAGTACGCTCCTGGATTTGGCCATGTACATGAAGAAGTATCATCTTGATTTCCCACAAAGAATCTATCTGCCATTGTATGGCTATGGTCATCTGCGAGAAGTTACCATTCCAGAGGCAAAGAACTATCTTCCAATTTCATGGTTTCAGAATTACACCATGTTTTCTTCATGAAAATATTTCATGTGGAAGATCATTTTTAAATGATATAACAGTGGATAAGGCCCATATGATGCATCATATCCCTTGTACGCCAGATCTGAAACCTCACAAGCTGGAGCTTCAACCACATCGTTATCCTTCAATCTTCCATAAGTCCCAGATGGATCAATCCAAAGGCTGGAAGAAGAGGTGGGACTTCTGTCATGGAGGATGTGTAAAGCCATCTTGGATGTGGTGATACTGGGTACGACAAACCTATGCAGAGTTTTTCAACGATTTGAAAATAGATGTGATATATGAAGTCGTTTGGGCTGGGCAAACATATGATTACAGCCATGATAACTTCGTGTCGGAGATACTCAGTCACTGGATCCCAGAAACCAATTATTTCCATCTGAATCATGGATAAGTAGGCATTAGTCTTTGGGATGTCCACAAGATATCATGAGCTCCAATTTTAGATGATATTTATGAGGAATTTATCCATCCCAAGGTGACTTGGAATGATTCAGTGAAGACTCCGACTTTAGCTCGGGAATTATTGAAAATCATCCGCAAGCTCAAGAGTTTAGAGACCTCCTTAACTCATTCTAGAAATGATATTCATCCAGAGGAGTGGATTAATATGTTTCTTATCGATATGAAGGAGAAGGAGTTGAAGGAAAAGGGATCGAAGGAGAAGGGATCCAAGAAGAAGGGGACCAATGAGAAGAGGCCATCTCGTCCAACCACTTTCCCCAAAATAGAGACAATAGGAGCCTCTGGAACATTCTGGCCGACCCTAGAAGTAGGGGAATTTGAGAAGTGGGGATACGATGTGAATCAGAGAATCCCAAAGAAGAATCATCTGGAAGGCTTCTTGGCCTTGTGGCTTAGTGTTTATCTATTTCCAGTCAGGGACTTAAAGGTAGGCATCAGACTAGGGAACTTCGTTATTATGACCAAGTTGGCTGAGGGAAAAAATGGTGGGGTTAGCTACCCCCATTTTAGCAAAGATTCATAAGAGGTCATTCCATGTCTTCATGGGTAAGTCTCCTTTGAGAATAGTGGGACCATTTCATGTTTTCTGGGGATGGATCGCCACTCACTTCCAGACGTATAATGTACATAATGGAGTACAAATCCCCAGAAGTTCTTTCAGGCCATCAGTGCAAGAATTATCTTGAATTGATCCACTATATCTCAGTTCTTGGGGAAAACGGCCTAAAAATGGTGTTGTGACTTACACATGGTTAGTGGCCTAGAGAGGGTGTTATGGTTGATGTTTACTCTAAGATCAGGTGAGTCATAATTAGTGTGAGAAATAAGAGGTAGAAACAACCTTAATGATGCACAGTTTAATGTCATGTAGGACATATGAAGGGACTATCCAGTTTTAAGTCTTGCAGTGAGGACTATTGGTGCTGCATAGTTTAGTGTCATGTAGCATGGACAATACAGTTTAACGTCATATTGGATGAAGGGGGGACTATGAAGTTTAATGTCATGCATTAAGGACAAAAGAGGACATAGTTTAACGTCGTGATGGATGTATTAGGGACTTTTTCATAGTTTAATGTCTTTCTAAACAATGGTGCTAATAGTTTAGGGTCATATGCATGGACCATAATGGTGAAGTTTAACGTCTTGCTAGACATGGACACATGAATATAGTTTAAGATCATATTTATTCACCATTGGATATGCAGTTTAACGTCATGTGAGAGGAAAGTAATACAAATAGTTTAAGGTCATATGCATGGACTGTGGATGATGATGGAGTTTAACATCTTGCTAGACGTAAGGGACTTCTGTACAGTTTAGCATCATGTAGTTAGGACGTCACAGTTTAATGTCATGTTGGACGTAAGTTCCAATAGTTTAAAGTCGTATTCCTGGACCCTTGGTTAATTTTTTGTTCTTACGAAATAGTTCTTCAGAAATATGGCATTGGTTGGAGTATTGATGAGTTCTCCATCCATTTATATTAAAGAATAAGCTCTATTGAAGAAAACCTTATGTATTGAATAAGGTCCTTCCCATTTTGGCTCAATCATGGGAGGTTTCTTTCCTGGTATCATTGGAGTTCTGAGAACTAATACCAATTCTCCCTGAACGAATGAATGAAGTTGTTCTTTTTTTGTTGAAAGCTCATGCTATTCGATTCTTATAGACATCCAAGTGGTGCATGGTGCAAAATCTTTTCTCATCTAATCATTCCAATTCATCCAATTTCTTTTGAGACTGTTCATCTGTAGATGACTGATCACAAATGGAAACTCTGAGCAAGGGTAGTTGAACTTTAATTGGAAAAACTGCTTTCGTACCATATGCCAATGAATATGGAGTTGACCGCGTTACAATGTGAGTTGTGGTTCAATAATCCCATAAAGCAAGATAAGGTTTATCAGACCATGATTTCTTATCTTTATCCACCATATTTTGCAGTATGTTTGAAAGAGTGTTGTTGAAATCATCTATCTTTCCATTGGCCACTGCATGATACCCAGATGAATGATTGGATTTGATGTTGTATTCTTGATACAACTTCCTCACCTCGGATGAACAGAAGTTAGTGCCATTGTTCGTCAGTATGGTATGAGGGATACCAAATCTTGTAATGATGTTAGATTTGATGAAGCTAAAAATACATTTAGAACTAACTTCTTTGAGGGGTATTACCTCTACCCACTTGGAAAGAAGTCAATAATAGTAAGAATGTACTTAAACTAATTTGATGTAGCCGAAGGATAAGGTCTCACTACATCCATTCCACATGTGTCAATTAGCTATGAGTATTTAGCTATATGAAGAAAATCTGGTTGTTGATGAATGAAGTCGGCATGTACGTTGAAAAAATGACACTTCTTTGGGAAATAAACACAATCTTGTATCATTGAAAGCCAAAAGTATCCAAGCCTTTGAATTTGATCAGACATTCTATTTCCAGACAGATGGGCACCACAGACTCCGGAATATACTTCTCTCATGAAAACCATTGTCTCTTCACCATCAATACATCTGAAGAGAACTCCATCAAAACCACTCTTGTAGATAATTTTCCCTATATGATATGGGCTATCAAAAAGAGTGAAATTGACCACACATCTCTAGACATGTTCTTTCCCAGCTCTATCAGGTGGAAGTATTCCATTTTGAAGGTATTTCCTGATAGGTGTCATCCATCCTATAGTATGACCATATCGTTCAGATATGGAATTAATTTCATTGATGTTTTGTGTTATGATTTGAACATAAGGTGACATTGTACGATGGTGGGAAATATTGATGGTTGTCTTGTGCCGATTTGGATCTTCCAGGGTTGTTTCTATATTAGCCAGTGTATCAGCTTCGGCATTTTGAGATCTCGGGACATAAGAAAATGTTGGTTCTAAAGGAAATTCCACCCTTAACTCTCTTACATAATCATACAAAGGGATTAGCTCTTCTTTTCTGATGGCATAATCCCCATTGAATTTTTTGATTACCAAGTCTGAATCACATTTCACCTTTAAGTGATTCACGTGTTCTTGAAGCGCCAACTCCAATCCTGCGATAAGACCTTGGTAATCTACTTCATTATTTTTACCGACTCCCAATAATGAGAAGGAATAAGGTAGCACTGCCTTTTCTTGGGAAATGAGTACAATTATTATCCCAACTTTGTTGAATATAGGATTTTCTCTTTTCATCCCTGTTGGACTTCTGGAAGCACCATCAAAGTAAATTGCCCATATTTGAAGACTTTCTTGAATAGAGAAGACTTACTCATCAGGGAGTTCAGTATCTGAAGATGTGTCTTCTTCTAAAGGGTGTTCAACATGGAAATTAGCCAGAGCTTGGCCCTTTATTGCCTTTTGATACACATTTGAATATCAAATTGCTGAAAAATAATTTCCCACCGTTCAAGACGTCCTGTAAGCATTGGACGACTAAGGATGAATTTGAGTGGGTTATTGCAAGATACCAATTTGACCTCGTGATGTTGCAGGTAGTGTCTCAACTTCTAAACTGCAAAGATTAATGCTAGGTAGCACTTCTCAATTTTTGAGTATCGGGATTCTGCTTCAAGAATAGTCTGACTGAGATAGTAGAGGCTGTTTTCATTCCCAGCATCATTCTTCTGAGCAAGAAGGGCACCCAATGATCACTCTAGAGATGTCACATAGATGACAAGTGGTCCTCCTTCAACAGGTGTCATTAACACCGATGGACTCAAGAGATAATTCTTGATAATATTGAATACTTCTTGACATTCTTCAGTCCATTGGTAAGTGACTCCCTTCTTCATCAATTTGGTGAAGGGTAAAAATTTTCCTTCCAAATTGGCAATGAAACGCCGAATATAGTCCAAGTTTCCTTGAAGACCTCTTAGTTCATTTAAATTTCGAGGAGGTGACATACCAATGATTGAATTTGTATTCTTAGGATCGACCTTGATACCATGATGACGTATGATGAAGCCAATAAATTTTCTTGAGGTTACACAAAAAGCACATTTTAAGGGGTTTATCTTCAAATTATATTGCTGAAGTTTGTGGAATATGTCTTCTAAATCAGCCATGTGATTAGAACATTGATTGGATTTGACCACCAAATCGTCCAAATAACATTCAACAGATTTCCCTAAACAAAGGTTTGAAGATACGATGCATGGAACACTAATATGTTGTGCCTGCATTCTTTAGGCCAAAGGGCATTACCCGATAACAAAACACACCCTAAGGGGCTCTGAATGCTGTAGATTATTTATCTTCTAGAGCCATTTGGATTTGATTATATCCAGAATATCCATCCATGAAGTAAAGTGCTCTATAGCAAGTTGTTACATCAATTAAGATTTCTGTAATCGGTACTGGGAAATCATCCTTAGGACAATGTCAATTAAGATCTCTGAAATCAAAGCAAGCTCTAATTTTCCCATTATTCTTTTTCACTAGGAAAATCTTAGCCAACCATTTGGGATGTTGAAATTCTCTAACAAAGTTATATTTGATAATCTTATCCACTTCAGCCTCAATTTAGGAAGCATAGGTTTGGTGTTTTCTTCTAGTAGCTTGTTTGAATCCTCGATGTTCCTTTGGAAAATCCAAATGATGAGTGGAAACATCAGGATCAAGCCCTAGCATCTCTGTATACTTCCAAGAAAATATATCTCAATTTTTCTTTAGAATGGAAATATACACCTCTTTCTCTTCAAGAGTCATAGCCACACTAATTAATTTTGGGCGTAGATATTCTTTTGTACCCAGATTTATTTCTCTGAGTTCATCCACGGTGGTAGAGACACCCCTTTCAAATGCTGGAGGGGCATCCCTGAGATCTTCCTCTTCTTCTTCAACATGTGTTATTTCTTCTGTTTCTACATTCATAGTAGATGATGAAGCAGAATTTTCATGATCAGAAGAGACGTCAAAATTTTCACATCTTGAAGAAGAAGGTTCCATTTCCGACCCGATTGATAATGAAGGGTATTCATTGGTTAATAAAGAAAAGATGATGGATTGAGAATCGACATCATCATTTAGCTCTCACATTGTTATAACTTTCTATGGCCTGATTAGAGAATTATAGACTAGTTGTATTTCAGTGGATGAAATGAAGACATCTACATTTGAGCTTTCATTATTGATTGGTGGATCACCACTTTCTCCCATGTTGTCTGGCTTGATTTCCATAATTGAAATCATGAATGTTTCCATAAGAGTATTTTGATTTGGGTCTATCCTATAAATTTGACTGATATTCAACACATAATCTATACTCGCATGTGTAAATGGGTTTACTGTAATATTTTCCAAACCATATAGATCATTAACTTTGGTAATCTACCTTGTTGTGGATTTCTCCTTTCCCTTCATGTGATTAAATTCTTCCTCAATGTATTGAGATTCACGTGTCTTGAATGGGGATTTATCACCATACAATGTCCCAATTTGACCATCAAAACAATATTTGAGGAATTGATGGTATGATGAAGGGATAGTCTCATATTGATGTAGCCGTGGTCTACCAAGCAAGATGTTGAAGGCTGAGTCTTTATCAATAACCATGAAATCTGAATTGGATACAAGATCTCCAAACTGAGTTCTGAGTGTAATCTCTTACAGTGGTTCTTGTTCATTTTTAACATATCCTTGTAACATCAAAGTAGAAGGAGATAAATCATATTCTGTGAGGCCTAATCGACGAAGTGTACGAATGGGGATGAGGTTGACTCTTGAACCATTATCAATGAAAACTCTTTGGATGTCTACACCATTGACCATGGTAGATAAGTAAAAAGGTCTAATATATACATGCACGACATCATCTTCCTCATAATTAGTAAAAGATATCACTGCATGGAATTCTGCCGGATTATTCTCTAAATGGTAGACTTCAGCTGCAACAATTTCAGTTTCAAACTCCTAAGGACTTGACAAAGCCTCGATGAGTGCCTGTGGAAGATCCTTTGATAAATTCAAAGCATCCAGAATTGATAACATGGATAGTATTTGGGCCAAGTGTTTCAATACAACACACTTTTGATCCAATGTTATGCATTTCCCAACAATAACATCTTGTTTTGCAGGTGTCTTAGGATTTGTTGCTTTGGAAGTTGATGCATACCGTACCGGGATAGGAGTTGGTAATACTCATGGATTTGGAAGATTAGAATGATTAGGTCTATTTACATACTGAGATAAAGAAGGTGGAACCTCCAACTGATCTTCCAGAATAACTGTGCCAGGACTGAATCTTCCTTATGTAGAAGAACATGCTTGTTATTGTTGAGCTCGTTAAAGGGCTCTGCCATGATTTTAAGCCTCATACATAGTTCTATCAGGGGTAGAATTGGAATAGTGGACTCTGAAAGATCCATTTCTTCCCATTTTTCATGAGCCTCTAGAACATCATCTGATTCCTCTATTTGATACAGGGAACTCAGGCTCATAAAAATAAAAACTACGACGGGCATATAGATCTGTTAATTGAATCATATTAACAAAACCGAAGATCAACTCTTCATCAATGGAAGACTGTGCCTGATTATCCTGTTTAGGTTGAGCCATTTGGTGGGGTGGATCCCGGTTCTTTGACGTAGATGGCATAAAATCTACCAGAGTCAAATACAACATTGTCTTGGACATGATTTTATCTTCTTCTGATTGTTCCTCTTTCTTTGAATTATGCCAAACTTTTAAGGATTTTCCCTCTGATGAAGAGGGTTTTGTTGTGGAAATCATGGAAGAAGACACAATTGGCTTCTTCAATTGTGTTTTCAAAATGCCATGAGTTCGGTTGATCATTTTTCTGACTATCCAATAATAATATTTTTGTGCATTTTTTTATTCACTTCGTACCACTTGCCTTATTCCTCTGGACCTGTAGCAGTAACACATGCTAGCTGAGCTGAAGATCCTTTCAGTAAGACTTGTCCCAAGTCGAACATTTTTTACAGGGCATCTTTGAAGTTAGAGCTCTCTGGAATGGGATGACCCAACATTTGATGAAATGGGCAACAATTGGGATAGTCTTCATATACTTCCTTGTTAGGACTCTGGGGCCTTGGCAATTGAACCTAATTATTTTCCAGAGCTTAAATGAAATAACCAGGAACATGTTCATTTCAGAAAGAGTAAACGTTTTTCTTCAAAGCCTCAAATTGTTTTTGTCTTTAATCTCTTTGATCATCTTGAAGAAACTACATCTGTTGTCGGTGCTCAATAGGTGGAGCCCTTTGAGAAGATGAAGGTTTTGATGTAGAATCAGGTACAGGTGCTTGTTTAATCATAACTGTAATGGTCTTTACTTTACCCATTCTCCTTCCTAGAGCTGATGGAATTACACGAGCATTATCCTTAGTCTTCATAAGATAATATTCAATATGTTGAACGATTGAAGTAAGGCCTCGAAACCCTCCTGTGTATTTCATAGGGATCAATGGCGTGCGTAATTCATCACGCATATTTTCCACACAGATTGGCAACAATTCCTCTTGAGGGAGTTCTAATCTCAAGGAATAAGTTAATCCCTTACAACGAGCAATGAAATCTAAAACCCTTTCATTCTCCCATTTCATACAGTTTCTATGATCAAAAAATGTTGTCTTTGGCAATATTGGACTGAATTGAAGAAGGAATATTTTGCGGAGATCCTTGAATCCGCTAATTGACTGGGATTGCAAGCTTTTGTACCAAGAAAAGGAAGGCCCTTGTAATGACTGTACAAAACACCTGAGCTTTACTGCTTGTTGTTGCTGAGGGGTTCCCATCATAGGATCGCAATGAGAATAAAAATCTGTTAAGTGTGAATCTAGGTCTCTTGAACCATTAATGATTGGGAATGTGGTACATGCAAAATTTTATGGGGGGTGGGGGAATTGCATCAACCCATTAAGGGTAAGCTCTCTTCTTTGGTGGAATTTGAGAATGCATTCCCTACATAGCTTCCCATCGAGCTGTTAATGACTCAATTGTAGTTATTAACTTTTGAGAAACATCTGATTGGGCTTGGACCTGAATAGGTGCAATGACTGGAACTGGTACAGATGTGGTGGCTAGTACTGCAACTGATGGTAGAACTGCCGATTGTTGTTGCACTTGACCCATAGGATTAGACCTATGAGGGTGTACTAGTAGAAAAGGATATTCTTGATCCATCTCAGTAGCCACAACAAATTCCCTTGGCTGACTGACTCCAGTATGATTAGGAGGAAGACTACCTTAAAGTAGTTCTCATTCAACCTCCTTAATTTCTTCATTTCTTCCACTTATTGTGCAAATCTTTTCTCTAGTGAGAACAATTGGCCTTCTCCAAATGAAGGGTATGTAACCTGATTCTTTCCATTCCCCTTATTGGACACCTTTCAGAGAGGGGGAAGTGGGTTACTTGTAGTATTATCTAGGTTCTGAGTAATCCTTTGATTTCGTGTACACACACCTTCTTCATTTGTGTCTATGCATACAACTTATTGAGCACAAAACGTCTTCATCTGATCCCTCTAAGTGAACCTCATCTGGGGGATCAGCAACAACAGAATTAATGACATTAATTGATGCATAATTCATTGTATCTCTTCTATCATAATTTTTTCAATAATTTATTTTTTCCATTTCCCTAATGAGACATTCCCTTTTGTCTATTTGATCCATTTGGAACTTCTTGACGAACCGTAATTTGTAGGAAATATCCTGATAGTTTGTCCTATTGTTCCTCTTGAGGCTTCTTCCATAATCAAGAGAAGACTGACTTTCTCTAAGGGATGGATTGAGGATTTGAAAAAGTCCCCAGTCTGGTGGACTGGGGTTGTTCCTACTCAACTCCTCGAATCCGATTTGTTGGTTCTAAGGGTTGGATTAAAAGCGTCCCCAGTCTAGAAAGATGGGGTGGTTCTTGACATTCTATATCTGAGACTTTCTAGAAAGCTCTCTTAATCATGCAGACTTTAGTCCAGAAATTAGCTGGATGCATCAACCAGCATCCACTTTTATCACCTGGCTCAAAAGACCATTGGATGATTTCTGACACTTCTGTAACTTGATGATGTGCATGCTCCAAATGGGAGGCCTGTTCAATATTCTCATTTTCTTGATGCAGGAGTAATTCAACAACTTATTATATGTATTCTTGATTTTGAGAGGAAGTTGTCGAGACATGTTCTTGGGAAATATTTTGATTACAATCAAAACCCATTGACTATGGCCGCCCATCGGAAATAACATTGCATGAGACCATTTTCGGTTGGCTTTGCAGACTGGATAGTATAGTGAAATTTAGCGCTCTATGAACACCCCATCCCTTGATATGAATACCAAATGGGGAATTTGCAATTAATTGGCGCAATATTCTTAGTACTCCAAGGCATGAACGCTGAAGGGCTCTCTGTTATTTTTCATCCATTGGATATCGATAAACTGAGAGAGATTACAAAATCAATTTGGCATTGTAACCCTTCTATTATCTTGACATGATTTTCATATTCCTCCTAAGATAATGTTTTTTTCATCTGAAAAAGAGTTTTCCATATTTTGAGACGAATATCATGAATTCCATCTTCCATCAACATCTCGGGAATGTCATACTGAGAATCATCCAAAGTCCAAAGCATAACTGGAACATCACCTTTCGCAAGTTGATTTCTTATATTCAGTACTTCCTCTTTATCATTCAATGAATATTATTCTACCTGATTAGACCAGAGCTTGTGCTTCCTTGATGATTCATCAGATTCAATGAGATTGGTAGATAATTCCTTGAATAAACTATAAGTTTCATGACTAAGGGGGGGGGGGGGGGGGGGGCTCAGAGAATGACGTACACCCTAAGCTATATTCTAATTCAGAAAGTGTATCACCTAAAAATGGTAAAGCATCAGACATGACGGGATTAACATTTTCAAGTGACTCAAGATAAGAGGTCTTTCTCATCACTATGTTGTCTGTTGTAGAATTTTCCATGCAATGTGAATCACTACTGGGGAGAGGACTTTACAGCTAAATTCATCGTCATGGGGAGGACCACCATGGTGGGTTACTGCAAAAGATGAAAAAAATTTCTCCTTGATCTTCTGGCCATACAGAGATTTCTTGTGGCTCTCATCTGAAGATGAAACTCCAAGATCGATCAAATTTTCATGAAGCAATCCTTCATGAGGAAGTGTCTAATGCAGACCTTCAGAATTAATGTTCCCACTATAGGGAACTGAGAGATTAGAATCATGAGTTGTAACAGATAGTTTTCTATGTGCATCAAGAACTCCAGCATCGAGTAAGGACGTATTACAGTTCATCCATTGATTTCATGACTGTGTTGGGAGGGTCTTCTTCATAGACACCTTCTTACTCACTTTGGGAACCACTAGTTAACGAATGTGGTCATTATGTGCTGGTTTATGTGCCTACTCAGGAGAAATGATCAGGTTAGGCTGATTATCTCCACAAAAATCAGGTGTATATGTCTGACTTGGTTGTTTGTATGATATGGGGGAGTACGCCCGACAACCCTCTTGGATAGGAGTAGATGTTTGTGTCTATTCAGAAGTGAACTGTTGATGTGTCACTCCATTAGTAGGGATAGATATATGTGTCTTTCCCTGAGATGCTGCAGAAGCTATTATAATATCATGGCAGGCATCCAGAATATGAGCATGAATTTTCTTATGATCTTTCACCATTGAAAGAATGTTCTTGGTGACTTCAGTGGCCGGAATGGGGATATACGTCCATTCCATGCTTGGAGTAGGTGTATGTGCCTGCTCCTATCCTCCTTTTTCTATCAGTTAATTCTGACAATACTCGTGTGTGGGGGTAGAGAGTTGAGTCTACCTCATGTTTGTCACCGGAGCATTCTGACTGACTTCTCCGAATGCTACCAAACGAGACTGTTTGTAGGCTTGATCAATACAAGTAGGTTTATGTGCCTTCTGATTGCACTCCGCCAAATGTGGATGACGATCTTCCTTCAAAACTGACAGATGAGGCTACTGGCAGGATTGATGAGTGGAGGCAGGTGTATGTTCCTGTTTACCAATTGTCAACACATTGGGTTGGCGGGCACCACCACATGTAGTCAGATGAGCCTACTGACTAGACGATGATTTATACATAGGTGTATGGTCTTGTCTGTAGTACTCCGCCAGAATTGCCTGGCGGGATTGGCTTGCTGCTTCTAGACGAGTCCGCGGGACAGTAGGATTAAAACGGACGGGTGTGTGTGCCCACTTGTTTCTTCCCACTAAGTTAGGTTGTTGGATTTTTCCGGAAAAGGCATAGATAATAACATGCTCGTTGTTAACTCGTTGTCGACTTTGGTGGTTCGTCTTTCCTTCTCAGGTTTGACGAACCTGAGCCGAATGCTTGGAGACGACACCCTCATCATGTTGAGGGTGCACTGTTGCACGAGTCTGGTGGTGATTGTTGGTCGGAGCCCTCAGGAAGGACTCGTGTTTCCTTGAATTAAGGCCCTGAGGAGCCTTCTCATTCACCTCCTCAGAATATGGGATGGAATGGTTGTTTCGTTCAGGGAACAATGACCAGAAACGGTTGGAGATGGTGGTTAGCACCACCTGCAACATGATTACTATTCATCGCTATACGGATGACCAGGGTGTGTTGTTCACTTTGAGGGCTCGTCGAGAAGCCTCCAGAGTTAGAATGGTACCGTGTTGATGGTACTATTTAACCAGCGCATTCGATACCCTGCATTGAAGATGCTGAGTAGGTGATGTCTCCCTCGGAGCGGATGACGATCCAGTAGCAGTAGTAGCACATGCCTTCACAGTAGAGGCATTAATAGAATATGTATTCACAAGAGTCAATATAAGAAGAACCATTATTCTAATGTAGAAGATATTGGAAAAGAGTGCCTGTTTGATATAAAAAACACAATCAAGATTAATTTGGCAGTTACATCTTTTGGATGAGCACATATTTTATTGAATATCTTGTTGGCCCTCTCATTTAGTTTAAATAGGGGCATAACAAATAAGTAAAACATTATTTTAACGTGGTTTAGGATTCATGTCGGGTTCACCATTTTTTGTTTCCTCTGGAATTGGAGATGACCTTAATGATTTAATGTTCAAACATTACAAGCGGTTTCTAATAGGTTTGTTCGTAGAACAGAAAACATCCAATGATTCCATATCCATTTGGACCTAATTTCCCATGGTAGGTGCTCATTAGTTGTGAACTAATGAGGCTTAATAATTTTCATTGGTCGAGAGGATGGGATGTCGGACTCATCACACCTTTTCTAGGCGAATTATTGTCTACTCTGGGACTCTCTTTATAGATTTAAGTTATGTTAGTGAATACTTATTACATTAACAAGTATAAAATGAGCTATCCTTTAAATATAACAATCAATGATTGATATGTAGGAAATTTAGAGAATCATTTATATGTATTTGAGGATCTTCATTGATAGAGAATCATATGTATTTATTATAGATTATTATTAAATGGTATCCTTCAATACATAAAAGTATCTTGGTCATTATGACGACCATACTGGTTTTAAGGCCACTTAGTAGGGCACGTGAAGTTTATTATCATTCAGAAGGACATGGATTATTTCAGAGTTGGGATCATAGCCGTAGATGGGCTGCCTACGTATCCTTTTCCTTGGAAAATTAATCAGAACCCACGTAGTTTGAGTAATGGAGTATGATTTTTGTGCATGATTGATGGCTCAAAGAAATAATTCATGATTACTTTTACACTCTAAGCTCACGTGATTCATGCTTGGTGTGAGAAACAAGGGGTATTGGTGAAAGTAGACAATTGTGCCACGAAAAATGCAATGATTTGGGGCTTATGTATGCGTGATTACCCAAAAATTGATGAATATTCGGTTTTACTTCAGGGAAGAAACCCATGAACAAGGTCCCTAAAGGTATATGTTCTTTATGGAGATTTGGATACTCTAACTTGGGGCTTACTCTTGAAGAAGATGCCAATATTATGAGGGGTCTTGTGATTGGGTTTTACTCCTGATAAGGAATCCCAAATCAAAAAGTAAATTATGAATGGTTAAGACAAATTAATAATGAGACTTACTCTTTAGAAGGAGGCCCAGGTTAAAAGATTTTGAGAAATGGGGCTGACTGATAAGGAGGATGCCCATATTTGGGAACTAGAAATGGGGAATAATCCTAAAGAGGATGCCCATATTAAGGATTCTTTCATCTAAAAGGATGAGGTTGAATGACTGAAATCACTAACCTTTATGACATAAAGATATATAAATCACTATATTTTAATAGATGTTCCACAGAATTCTTTTTTGATAAGGAAGACAATAACTAAATCATGCCATGGATGGATTTGGAGAGAATTATGAAGGCATAATCTTGAAGAGGATAGGTTTATAGGCATATGATAGGTGAAATAGGAAGGAGGGGCACCGAAAAAGATGGTGGCGTGCAAGTCCTCCGTGGGCGCGCAAGTCCTGGTCATGCAAGTATACATGTGTGAAACATGGGTACTTGCACGAGGCCATTTCCATTAAGGGTTGGCCACTTTGGCGCACAAGTTTTGATGAGTTTCAACACTTAGCCTTACTCCCCCTCTTTAGATCTTCTGTTCATGGTATGAAATTTCCTTAGAATTGTTCGGAAGCTTTCAGAAGATACTAGGGCGCCTGGAGCTCAAATATGAGTTTCTGGAATTTTTACTCTCTGAAATGGGGGGCCCATAGGGGGTATTTGTAGGCTGGAGAAGACCCTGGGTGAAATTCAAAGAGCGTGCGCATGTCACCTACACGACCATTTGGAGGCGCGAAAGTATACTTGTGCGACCTTGGTGGAACATGCGCGACCCAAGTTCATATGAACCTTTGTTCATGCCTTTTCCAATTTTGGATGTTTCATAAATGGATGAATCACTTTGAGGTCAAGGTATTTCCCTTTTCATTCTTGTAGACTCTGTGATGGAAAGAAGTGTCAACAAACACTAGATGTCGCACCTTATCCCACGCTAGATGCATATCCTGCTGAAGAATTCCTAAGGGTGTACCCTGCATACGAGCCTACCAACCGCATGGATTGGAACGAGATGGCCTTTGACGAAGATGCAATCGACATAGTATGCCACTGATCATGGAAGCTGATCATGTGCTTTATCGAAATGACCCCCCAGACACTATGGCTGGATGAGTTAGACAGACTTCACTCGCAGCTGCGCAATCTGTGTGTTGGGGGTGTGGATGCCTAGCGCCCTCATCTGCTCATCCGATATCTCATGGCAGAGATGATCCGAAAGTATGATCATGGCCTCAGCATGGGATGGAAGCGGAGGAATGCAATAAACATCAAGAAGCTCCGAGAGGATGAAGATGATATCCAAATGCTATGGATCCAAGCGGATGAGCACTCAACCTGCATCAATGCACAATCAGATATGATCTCGAAATTGAAGTCCCAACTGGCAGAGGTGGAAGAGTGTCTGAGGCAAGCTTCTGAAGAAATGGACGTCATTCAGGCAGACATAGAGCGGGCCCAAACTGAGGCTGATGAATTGAACCCCATCGCTACTGAGGTAGAGTGGGAGTTGAGACGGCGGCAGCAACCACTGGATGCCACATGTCGGAGGGTGGCGGAGCTACAATGCTCTTTTGACGGGGTCAACCCATCCATGGGGGAACAAACGTATGAGTGTTGTAAGGATCACAAACTCTCAAATGTACATTCATGTTTTGATTTTTGAATACATGAGTTCATTTTCAAGGTTGGATTTAGAACAATCGACAAGCCATTCTTTCATTGTGCTCTGATGCAAGAGTTGGGTAATTCCAAGGGCATTGGGATTAGTCCAAACATATTGAAGTGGAAGGTGTGAATTACAATACCCAAAATACGGAACACTATGGGGGTGGTGTGACAATGTAGGATAGATATTGGTAGTAGTAGAAATGCAGTATCTATATTGCATTAGCTTGAAATGGGGAAAACAAATGAGGGCTGACCACTGACCATGTTCGCAACACAGGGCCTGACTCAAGTATCGTCGATCAGTCAATCGAGACGTTGGCCCAGGATAGCAGGCAGACCATAGGTTGTGCATCCATACTATTAGGGGGTCCTTCCAAACATAAACAGTCTTCTAAAACGTTGGCCCAGAATAACAGGCGGACCATAGGTCGAGCATCCATACTATTAGGGGGTTTCTCAAAACATGAAAGAGGACGAGATTCTGAATAAGGGGGCACACAAAGTGTGGAATGTGGAGTGGGGGTTTGGTCAAGAAGAATCCAACACTCTTGAAATTATTCCACTGTGGCGGGATCACACTGGATGGACGCATCGGTTTGATCGTGGATCATTCCTTCTTTCAAACAGAGCCTATATGGAGAGGGAGCCGTCACTTCCCAATGTCATCTTGGGGCATCCTGGACTTGTTCGGAGGAAAATTGCAGTTACATAGTTCCCCCCAAGGGGTCAGGCCAGGGGGATGAAATGGGGAGGAACATGACTTCTGATTCCTATGGATAGACCCTAGGTGAAATTCCTGGGTATCCCTACGTATCCCATGAGGATGGGAATCAAGCCGTACATAGTTCTAGAAGTGCAGTTTAGTCATAGACCAACACTGATTGGGGAAATCCTCTCTTTCTGAGACTCTGGTGCATCCCATGATTAACATGTGGTACCCTAAACTCGTTCAGAGTTGAACCGCAGTTTAGTGTCATGCGTTGAGGACATAAAGACTTCTGCAGTTTAATGTCATACGATAGGATGTGGCATGAATGGGAAGAACCCAGGGAGTATGTGATGCGTTATCTATGAAACCGATGTGAATGAGGACTTGGAGTCCAAATCACACCACGTACCCCATAGGAAACTCTTCAGGTCGAGCGGCCAAGAGTGAGAATTGGGCTGGGCCCGAAGCAGAGTGGTCGGGAATTCCTACGTACCCCATGGGGATGGGGATCAAGCTGAACGTAGTTCTGAGAGCATAGTTTGACATCATGCAGGACAGTGATAAGTATTTCCACGTTGGTACACATCCTAACAAAACTACTAAGCCCATGTGAGCCGTGCTAGGTGTGGAAAACATGAAGTAATGGTGGGACATTCCCAATGCAGGAAAGGGAATGTTGGTATGATGGGACACTTGGTGAATACCGGCCCAATGATGCTAACTCATCCATGAAGCGTACCTAGACACAAAAAGAGATAGAGATGAGTATGTCAGAATTCCACTTGAACATGAGAGAGTGGAAATGTGTGAATCATTAAGCTCAAAATCTGGACCACAAATATGGTGGCATGACAATGGAGGATAGCCGTTACCCATGGTGGAAACTCATCATCCACATCATGTTATCTTGGAGTGGAGACAGATAGATGAGGGTTGAACGTTGACCATGTTCGAAACACGAGACCGTGTCAAAAATTTCATCACAGATCCTTAGGGGCGTTGGCTCAAAATGATGGGAGAGGCCTTAGGCCTAGCATCCATGGAGAGCCCTTGGGCCGATCATCCATGTCGTTCGAGTGTCCTTTTGGATGTGGGAGAATATGAGGATCCAAATAGCTAGCTCACAAATCCTGGACATGGAATGGGATGAATGTCTCCATGAAGATTCCACACTTATGGATCTTTTTCAAAATGCATCTGAATATGACAACGAGACGTACTAGATAGAGGGAGTAGAGTCCATTTCCATAGGGATATATTATTTTAGGTTCGTAGAGTTTGGACCATGGATGGGAGGAAACACATGAGGCAAGTGGTGGGGTAACTAAAATATCCGACATGAATGTGAACTAGGGTTCAGACCACCAGGGTGGGGGGGGGAGGTTTTAGGTCTAGGGACCAAAAACGAGAGTTGATCTAGTCTTGAGGCAATGTACACAGGCATTCCTACATACCCCATGGGGATAGGTACTAATCTGTATGTAGTTATTTAAATTGTCATAGTTTAAGGTCTTAGAATTTGGACCATGAATTGGTAAAAAGAACAGGAGACACGTGGTAAGGTGGTTACAAAACCCGACATGAATGAGGACCTAAGACCTAATTACAATGTTTTTTCCGATGGAAGTGTTCGAGTTGAGGGACCGAACACGAACATAACACTGGGCCCGCGGGGAAGTGCTCGGGCGCTCTTATGTATCTTCTAAGGATGAGAATCAAGTCATACGTAGTTCTTCAAAGGTGGCACGTCATGATAAGGTAACAGTGCAAAGGATGAAAGGGTGTGCTGGCGTGGACCTCGCGCCAAGATAAGCATTATTTGATAAATATTGTTTGTAATTTAAGGTGGGTGGTTTTTTGGGTAAGAAACTGGGCTAGGGTTGCAAGCCCTTGTGTCACAAAAAGAATCATGTTGTAGTAGGCATTGACAAATTTCATGTCATATGACCAATACCCAACGTAACGTACTCTATGATGATGTCATCACAATGGGGTGTTGTTTTTCGTCATGTGTCCAGGACGATAATGTCATATTTTAGGGTCGTGTGATAAGACCAAGCATGCATTTTAATATCATGAAACGCAGACATAGGAGAGATGATGCTAGGTGTCAATGTGTTTGATGTCATTCAACATAACCGACGTGAATGGGGACATGATCCCACATCACACCGTACGTAATTCCGAGAGGGATACCTCAGGCTAAGGGGCCTACATAGAGTTTTGAGGTAAAGAGGAGGAGAGACTAGCTTCCAAATGAGCTGGACCGAAAAATGAGACGTCTGGGTGGTCCTACGTATCCCATGGCGATGAGGATCGAGTCGCAGATATCCCTTAATTAAGATCTTAGTTTATGGTGTTAGAGCTCGGACCGTGGGAGCCCCGAAGGGTGTCGAATTGTAGCTTTGTCCCCCTGACATGCAGTGGTGCACTGAGGGATACCACCAAGATTGTTGAGAATCCACCTGGACACGAGGGGGTGGAACATAACGTGAATCATGCAACCAAAATTCAAGGCCTGAATGGGCTGGCGTTACGATGAGGGATTACTGCTGACCATGTTCACAACAAAGTATCTTGTCGTGTTAGCCTGAAATGGTGACAAACAAATGAACATCGACCGTTGAACATGTTTACAACTTGGGATTTTTATCAATTTGTTGTCTGAATCCCTTGGGGGCATTGGACCATAACTGTAGGAGAGCCCTTAGGTGTGGTATCCATGCCGTTGTTGGGGGTCCCTCCATGTGTAAAAGATTACGGAAGCCCGAATGAAGGGGAACACAATGCTTGACAAGTGGAAGGAAGTTGCCTAAGTTGAATCGGACACTCTTGGTCCTAGACCAGAGTACTCTTAACACATTGGATAACCACATCAAGGGGTCGAGGGACTCAACTTGAGGGTGGCCAAGAGATGCCGGATACCCTGTAGAAGGGGGGAATGGTGCCAAAAACCGTGTACCACACCTATATATCCCCCTCGTGGAGAGGGACAGTCCAAGGGGCCTAGGTGATCAGGAGATTTGGAGATCTCTAAGAGGTGGGTCTGGACCCAAAGTCTAGACATTCGGGTGGTCCTACGTATCCCATAATGATGGGAATTAAGCCACATGTAGTTCTAGAATGTTTCCTTTTAATGTCATGCAGGACAAGAAATAGGAGGGATAATTTTTTAGAATGGGGTGCGCGTGGTGCAGCTATTGCAAACCCAACGTGAAAGAGAACATAGTCCCATGCCACACCACAAAGTCCCGTAGTCAAGGTCCCAAAGGAAGGACAAATAAGATGAATGAGAAGAACTCATGATGGACCCAAATACAAGAGGTCTGGGTGTTCCTACATATCCCAACAGGATGGGAATCAAGCCACACGTAGTTCTGGAGGAGATCGTAGCTTATAGTCTTAGAGCTCGGGCCAGATAAACAGGGTGGTGAATTTCCATGTAAGCACAGACCTCGACCCAATCCCTATTCCCACGTGAGTCAATCTTGGTGTGGGAAACAAGTGAGGAGGATCCTTATTGCAATACTCAGAACGTCCATCAAAGGGAAGTTAGTTCAGAGCCCTAAAGGACACCCTTACCACGACTTTTGTCCTTCTACAGCGCAAATGCGCACTGGGGAATAGTATCCAGAGTTTCAAAACTCTACATGGACATGATGAGGTGGAGAAGGATGTGAATCAGGTAACCGACATTTTGGGATTAATGGGGTTGGTGTGGAAATGGAGTATATCTGTTAACTGTGGTGAAAAAATAGTCTCCATATCACGTTATCCTGAAGTGGGAACAAAAAATGAGCATTGACCACTGACCGTATTCACAATGCGGGATTTATATCAATTTTTTGTCCAAAACCCTCAGGGCAGTTGACCCATAACGCCATGAGATCCTTTAATAGTAGTATCCATGCCGTTCTTGGGGGTCTTTCCGGGTGTGAAAGGTGATGCTAGCCCAAATGAAAGGGAACACAAAGCCTAAAAATCGAATGAAAACATGTCTGAGAAGAGTCCGACACTCCAGTTAATAAACTAGAGTTCCCTTAGGCACATTGGTGGACCACCAAAAAGGGTCTAAGAAATGGCTCAGAAGAGGTAGACAAAGTGGCCAAGGTGGGATAGAGATTTTTGGGAGATGAGGCTAGACCTGAAGCCTAGACATTCAGGTGGTCCTATGTATCCCATAAGGATGGGAATCAAGCCACACATAGTTCTCGAAGATACCCATAGGGCAGGATACCCTAACGAGGACATGTATGGCATGGCGAGTAACCTGACGTGAATGAGGACATAATCTTAAACCACGCCACACGGTCCCATAAGAGTGAACCTGGGCCATGGTCCTGAAAAGGCTAAGTGACTTGATAGTTGGGATTTGGTCAGGAAGGCCTGGCCTACTCGTAGTTTAACATCATTTAGTGAGGATGAGGGTCGGGGAATAGGATTCCCTAGACAGGGGAGGTGTATGGAATGACGAGTAACCCAACGTGAATGAAGAAGTAATCCCACACCACACCATACACTTCGGGTATGAACTTGGGATAAGGGGCCCGAGAAGGACAAGGGGCCTGAAGCTGGGCCTCGGTCAGGAAGTCCTAACCAGCTTTTCGTTTAACGTCTTGCAATACAGACGAGGGACGGGGGCCCAGAAAGGCCAAGGGGCCTGAGGCTGGGCCTCAGACAGGATGTCCTGACCTGCTTACAGTTTAACGTCATTTATTAAGGTCCTGGGTTGGGGGCCTGGAAAGGCCAAGGGGCCAGAAGCTGGGCCTCGGTCCGGAAGGCCTAACCAGCTTGCAGTTTATCTTTATGCATTGAGGATGGGGGACGGGGGCCCAGAAAGGCCAAGGGGCCTAAGGCTGGGCCTCGTTCAGGAAGTCCTAACCAGCTTGCAGTTTATCATCATGCAGTGAGGACAAGGGCTGGGGGCCCGAAACAGCCATGGGGCTTGAGGCTGGGCCTCGGTCAAGAATGCTTGGCCAGCTAGCAGTTTTATCATCACGTAGTGAGGACGAGGGTTGGGGCCCTGAAAATGCCAAGGGTCCTGAGGCTAGGCCTCGGTCAAGAAGGCCTGAACAGCTTTCATTTTATCGTCATGTAGTGAGGACGAGGGAAGGGGGCCCAGAAAGGCCAAGGGGCATGAGGCTGTGCCTTAGATAGGAATACATGACCTACTTGTAGTTTATTATCATGTAGTGAGGAAGAGGGATGGATAAGGTGTCCTTCCTAGGGTGTGCATGGTACGACAAGTAACCAAACGTGAATGAGGATGTAACCCTACACCACAACGCACCATCCCATCATATAGAACCTGGGCAAGGGGCCTGAAAGTTGGCCCTAACTAGAAATAGTGTGCCACTTTGGGACAGGGAAGAACGAATCACTACACTCTATGTTTGGTATATCTTGGGGTGGACCCAAAGGTCCAGGGCGGCTATTGACCAAGTTCAAAACACTGCATCCCTATGGTGACCGGAGATGGGAGCAACAAATGAGCATTGACCGCTGACCACATTGGAAATGCAGGACTTGTATTGGCTTGTTGATCAACATCTTCTAGGGCGTTGGCCTAAAATGGTAAGAGGGTTCTTAGTCCTAGTATCCATACCATTCAGGTGACCTTCCGGATGGGGAAGGTGATGGAATCCTAATCATGGAGTGGGTAAAGAATAGTTGTACCCATCTACAAAAGAGGGGAATATCTCTAGGGAGGGGGATGTATAGCCAGAACAAGGCTAGATCGATGTGAATTGGGGGAAACTTATGTAACCTTCCATATGTCTTGACGCAAGGGGAAGATTTTGGCTTTTGGGTTAAGGAAACAGAAAAAATGTCTGGGAATTCCTACGTATCCCAGTAGGATGGGAATCAATCTATACGTAGTTCTAGAAGCACATTTTAACATCATTTAGGATGATGAAATGCATCTCTTCTATAGATGTGTATGGTATAATGAGTAACCCGACAAGAATGAGGACATGATCACATACCACACCATACAATCCCACAAGAGAGCCTGGATAGGGGAAGGTTGTGGGTCCTGTGGCTGGGCCTCGGTCACGAAGGCATGACCAGCTTGAAATTTAGTGTCTTATAGTGTGGATGAGGGAGATCATAGTTTAAGGTCATAGTGATCAGACCATTTTGAAGTTTATTTTCCTGCATGACGATAATGTGCAGTTTAATGTCATGATGGATGGTGATGTAGTTTAACGTCAAGCCGCACAATGTTTCAGTTTAAAGTCATAAACGGTTGTCTAGTTAAAAGTCATGTAGGACCATACAGTTTAAGGACATGTGGGACCGGGGTGTAGTTTAGTGTCATGAGGGACCCCAGGCTCGGGAAAATTATTTCTTGAGGAACTTGGCCTTGGTGGGAGGAGTTATGCGCTCACCATCCATGATTACCAAGGAGTATGCTCCATTAGGGTAGACCTTATGAATGATGTAAGGTCCTTCACATTTGGGCTCCAGCTTGGGTGGTTTCCTCCCGAGGATCATTGGCACTCGGAGGGCCAATACCTGGTCACCTTACAGAAAAGAGTGAAGGCGAACATTCTTGTTGAAGGCTCTGGCTATCTTATTGTGATGCCTTTATAGATTATGTAGGGCATAGAGCCTATTCTCTTCGAGTGAATCCAATTCATCTAGATGGATTTCGACCACCTTATCTAGCACATTCTGTTCATAGACTGCAGTGCGAAACGATGGTAGCTCGATCTCGATGGGTAGGACAGCCTTATCCCCATACACTAGAGAATATGGAGTCACCTGGTTGGAATTGTGAGTCATCGTCTGATACTCCTAGAGGGCATTGGGGTGATTTTCCGGCCAACTTTTCTTGTTATGACCAACCATTTTCTGCAAAATGTTAGAAAGTGTTTTGTTGAATGCCTCGATATGTCCATTCACCTGCACATGATAGCGAGAGGTATGGTTCGAATGGATATTGTACTTGGCGTACAGTTTATTCAGCTTGGATGGTCGGAAGATGGTGTCGTTACCGGTGGAGACAACATGAGGGACTCCAAACCGGTTGATGTTATTGGAGCTCACAAAGTCAACGATAGAACATGCCTTGACCTATTTGAGTGAGACTGCTTCTGCCCATTTAGAGAAGAAATTCGTAGCGGACAGGATGAACCTACACTAGCGAGCTATCTCCTGTGGATACGGTCCCACAACATCGGGTCCCCACACCTCAAATGGCCAAGAGTACTTTGTGGAGTGGAGAGGCTCTGACAGATGATGTAGGAAGTTAGCATGAACTTGGAGCGCATGGATTCTCTTGGGAAACTCAATATAATCATGGATCGTAGAGGGCCAGAAGTACCCCAGTCTCCAGATTTGATGGGACAGCTTTGGTCCAGCCTGGTGGGCACTGCAGGAACTGGGATGAACCTCTTGCATGACCTGAGAAATCTTGATTCGTTGAATGCAATGGAGGATAACTCCAAAAAATCCCCACTTGTAGAGGATCCGCTCAGGACTGGGACCACTCTGGAGGGTAAACAATAGTGTGTGGCATAGGATTCTCCCGTGCTCGGCCCGATCATCTTGGTGGAAACCGTTTTGGATATACTCGAAAAAAGGTTCCCTCCAGTCAGGAGTGGCCTCAACCACTACATCTGAAGAACCTGGGGCTCCTGGCATGGATGATCTGGTGGTAAGATGGCTTACCCATGGGCCGTCGTCATCCTCTGGGGTGATGGGGGTGATGAATCTCCGATGATCCACATGTATAATCAGATCATCCTGCTCGAGCTCTGTTTGTGACATAGCTAGGTCGGCCAAAGCCTCCGCTTGACCATTTTGTGACCGAGGGACATGGGTAACCTCTGGTCGAGAAGGGAACTGATCCATTAGATGGAGGGTGCACTCCAAAAATGGCATGAAGTCTAGATTTCGGACAACATAGTCTACATTGACCTAATTGATGACTAGTTCAGAATCCCCTTTCACGTGCAAATGGGGCACATCGATCTCAATGGACCGCTCGAGGCTAGTGATGTGATCCTGATACTCTGCCTCATTATTGGTGTAGCCGTTTGACAACAGAAATGAGTATGGAAGAATGGCTTGCATCGGGGTGATGAAGAAGATACCCAGACCCACTCTGTTGGGCCTATGATCGTTGAGCCTCTTACCAGTGGGGCTCCAGGAGTCACCTTCGAAGTGCATTTTCCAACATGAGATGACATGATCGACTGAGATGACTGCCTCATCAAGAATATCCATGTCTAGGGATTGATCCACGGAGGTTGGATAGGAAGCTAGGAGGCCTGCCAATTCGTGCCCCTTGATAGCCTTCTGAGGCATGAACCTGATTTCAAACTACTGGAGAATTACCTCCAACCGTGCTAGACGGCCAATCAATGTGGGGAAGTTCAGAATGTACTTTAGTTGGTCCACCTGAGGGACTAACTGTACCTCATGGTGCTGCAGGTAATGTCACAACTTTTGTACAGCAAACAAAAGTGCAAGACATCTCTTTTCTATAGGGGAGTATTTGGTCTCCGTATCGAGGAGCATGCAGCAGAGGTAATAGAGGCTGTTCATTGTCTCCTTTTTGTTCTTCTGGGTGAGCAGGGTACTGATTGACCTTTCCAGAGAGGTCACATAAAGGACCAGCAGCTTTTCGGTGATGGGTGGCATGAGGATTGGAGGCAGGAGTAGATACTTCTTGAATTACTTGAATTCAGTCTTGCACTCTTCATCCCATTAATAGGAAGAGCCTTCCTTCATGATCTGGGAAAATGGATTACACATTCCAACATGATTCACAATGAATCGACATATATATGCTAAGTGGCCTTGAAGACCTCGAAGCTCCTGAATATTACTCGGGGGAGGCATCTGCCTAATGGCTTTGATCTTTTCTAGGTCGATCTCGATGCCTCGATATCTAACAACAAATCCAAGAAACTTCCTGGAGGTAACCCCAAAGGCAGACTTCAACGGGTTTATCTTCAGGTGGAGGGAATGGAAAAAACTGAACACTTTCTCAAGGTCCTTAATATGTTCCTAACATTGATGAGATTTGACCACCAGATCATCTACATAGAATTCTACCAATGTCCCGAGAATTCTCTTGAATATGTGGTGCATGGCCCGCTGATAGGTGGCACCAGCATTTTTTAGGCCGATGGGCATAACCTGGTAATAGAAAGTACCATGGGGGGCCCTGAAAGACGTGGACTCCTCGTCTTTAGGGGCCATCTAGATCTGGTTGTAGCCAGAATACACATCCATGATGGAGAGGGCTTGGAACCTGTCTGTGACATCAATCAATAACTCTGTCACTAGGAGGGGAAAATCATCCTTTGGACAGTGAAGATTGAGATCTTGGAAGTTGATACAGACTCTGATCTGCCTATTCTTCTTCCTAACTAGCATAACGTTTGCTAGACACTTGGGGTACTAGAATTCCTTGATGAAGTTGACTTTGATAATCTTGTCAACTTCGGCCTCAACCATGGCACTATGATAATGGTGCATCTTTCAAGGAGGTTGCTTGAACCCACAATGGTTTTTCGGGAGACCAAGGCGGTGGAAGGCTACCTGGGGATCCAATCCTGGCATCCCACTCTAACTCTAGGTGAACACATCATGGTGCTATTTAAGGAAGTTCACGTACCGCTGCTTCTCCTCGAGGGACATGGCGACACTGATCAATGTGGGTATCAGATCTATCTCGCTACCAAGGTTCACCTATACCAGTTCATCGACCGTGGTAGAGACACCTTCTTCAAATGTATGGGAGCATCTTCTAGATCCTCTTCTCCACTTTTGGAGGGATCTTCTGTGGGGGTGAGTCGCATCCGATCCATAAGACTCCGATGGGAGGCTGGTGCCGGTTTGAGCTGTAGTGGTCATCATGTCAAAAGATTCAGGTTCCATTGAGACCATAGTGCTGAAATAATTCGATCCAATCCCATCTGGTCTTCGGACCATGGGGCCGTGCTTGATAACATCAAAGCAGTAGTGGTGCGTTGGCTTGAGCTGGTTAATTCTAGCCCAATGAATCTGACTCGTATGACGTACTGTCGTTACTATGAGCCTGACATCTTGATACCGTATAGGGGTAGGAGGTTCCAGGATCACCTGAGCCTGGAAGGTGTAGGAGTACGAGGTGATTTTTTGCCACCACTGGGACTTGGGAATATGCTTTCCTCTTGTACATGAAAAGAAAAAGCATTGCCCCATGTCGGGGTTCGTGGCCTCCAGTCGATGGATTGGGAAGACATAGGTGTCATCTAGACCTGCCCAGGGATCACTTATGACCGGGGTGGGTTTGACCTCACTTGCCAGAATCTACTTATCCTTTCTCTTGTAATATTAGACATCCAGATAACATTCTTCACAAGAGGAAAACGGACACATCTCCTTGGAGTACACCTACTCAACCATTGAGGGAATATTTGAGGCATTGGTGATACAACAAAGGGACCGCTGCATGCAGGTGGAGCCATGGCCTGCCCATCAATGCATTATACACGGTGTCTTGGGAGACAGCCATGAATTCGGTACTGGAAATTAGGCCACCAAACATGGTCTTCAAACAGATCTTTCCATCCGGGGTCTTCTCATTCCTGTCGTATCTCTAGATTCTGATTTCAGAGGGAGTTAGATCATATTCAAACAACCCCATCTTCCTCAATATCCGAGTCATGATTAGGTTAATCCCTGAACCTGTGTCAATAAGATAGCGACAGACATAAATATTATTGAACTGGCCAGTGATGTATAGTGGATGAATGTGCCCCTGTATAGGAGGGTCTTCATCTTCAACATAGAAAAAGATAACTGACTGGCATCTGGCGTTCTCAATATCCTCGGCGTGGAAGGATTCTGCATCTCTTACCTTTGTCTCAAACTGGAGGGGGCTCTTTAGGGCATCATAAAGCTCCTCACACATTACAGATGAAAGGAGAAGATCCTCAAGGATATAAATCCTCACTGGAAATCCAGAAAGGTGCTTAGGAACATCATACTTACGGGCCAGACACAATCCTCTGGTTATTGGAGGCCGCTCTGCAATTGGAGGCATGACGGGCTATGCCGGCTGAACCGGTGGCTGGCTAGTGCTAGGTATGTCCCATTGCTTGCTGGTCGATGCCTAAAGAGAGGCTTCCATATGCGGGTTTGACATCTATGATTTTCCTATAGTAGGTTGAGACTGGACGCGGTACGGACGAGGAAGCTCTTCATGATATAGTATCACAAACCGTGGTGGAGGTAGATCCAAGGGCATCAGATAAGAAGGTTGCGCGTGATGATCTTTGCACTAGGCCTGATGTCTAGTTTCAGTAGTGTGCACGACCTGGCTAGAGGTTCCAACTAATGCACCCCAACAAACCATGTAGTCACGGCTCCACCGACATTGACATTGACTAGGGACATTGGGGAGGTTCGCCTGGCATTCTGCCTCATCGGGAGTCATATAGGGATTTACCAACTCCACGGTATTAACCGAAGCGTACCCCTGACTATCACTTGACGAATCATCGACCATTGGGTGGATTCTGGGTGGGATCCCCATCTCTGGGGGAATGAAGTCACTGAGAGTGGGGGATTATGACGGCAGTGGTGGAGTGTGTTGCTTCTTCTTATGCTGTCGTTGCATGCCCTTCTGGGAAGAGGCCAGCTGAGATGATGATGCAGAAGTATCGGTCGCATCATCTAAAGGCTCCGGCCAATTCAAGTGTTCCCGAATAATACAATGGGCGCGGGTGACTATTTTACGAGACATCCAGTCATCGTACATCTGGGATCCTCGGTTGGGAACCTGCTTCCACTCACCTTCGTCGTCCCTATCGATTTCTGGCTTCACAAAGACACCTGCCACTTGTTTTGGGGTCAGTCCAGCATGACATTGTTTTTATCAACCGGGCATTGGAGATGGCCTTTAAACACATAGCACTGCTTTAGGGTGTGCCCTTGGATCTGATGATAGGGGCAGTAGTCGGGGCGATCAGTGAAATTTGCCTCTGTTGGCCTTCTACACTTGGGTAAGCGCACAATCCCCTGCTCTAGGGCACTACAGAAGTAACCGGGGACCTAATTCTCATTGAACGAGTAAGTCTGGTGACTTCCTTCCAGCTAGGGGGATCTGGGAGTCTGTCCATGACATGGAGACGGAGGGGCCTGCCGAGGAGGCAGAGCCTAATTTTCCTGCCTAGGTGGTGGTGGCGCATTTTGTGTGGGAACCTTCTGATTCTGAGGCAGTCGCTGCTGGGATGGAGGTTATGCCTGAGGTAGAGGGTCTCTGGGAGGTTATGGGTCAATTACACGGGAAGCAATTCTAGCTGCCTAGGACCCTCTATTTAAGCCACCGTGGTAGGCTCTTCTCTGGCATCCCTCCTTGCTGGGATCACTGGGGGCAGGGGACGTGCCTGACTAGCCTGTTCCAGAGCTTCCTCGAGGCACTAGGCATTGATTGAGAAATCTCAGAACCCTCTAGGGTAGTTCTGAGTGATCTAGGAAAGAACTCGTTCTGCTTTGACATTCCCTATTCACATCGTCAGTAATTTCTCCTAAGTTAGTGGCATATCTAGGGAGTATGTGAGCCCCTTCCACCGGGCAATGAAGTCCGCGACTCTCTCATCAGGACTTTGTTTTCACTTGAAGAGATTTGCGATGCTGGTCTTTCACATGGTGGAGATGAACTAGTATAGAAATTTCTGGCATAGATCCTCCCAGCCGGTCACCGATCCGAGAGGGAGCTGGTTATACCAGACAAACGTAGGGCCCTCCAATGTCTGCACAAAACATCGGAGCATGGCGGCTTCCTGTTGTGCTGGGGTCCCCAACATGGGGCCACACCTGGAGGAAAAATGGGCTAGGTGCTGCGGCGGGTCCCCTGTCCCGTTAAAGGGTGAGAAAGTGGGATTTACAAAACCCGGAGATGCAGGCATATCATCCACCCACGCTGGATATGGCTTGCCATCTGGTGGGACTACCACCTACCGCATTTCCAATGCCTCGAGGCGGGTGATGAGTGCCTCCATAAGATCATCTGTGCAGGGGTTTCTATCTTGGAGGGGATCCCTAACCACAAGCGCATTTCCGACCTCTTCGACACGGTAGACGGCCTCAACGACTCGTGGAGTGCCTGGCGGAGTAGACTGTGGGGCTGCTGTGGGATCCCAGGATGGATTCCTTGTATTTTCGTGCCATTCAAGAGGGTTTGGTGAGACGTATCGTGCCCTCTTGGCATGAGTTCTGGCTTCATCCCTGTCCATGGGAGTAGTATAATCAGGGTTTTCTAGAGGCATCTCTGTGGGGGGAAATTGTTCCTGCCACTGCTGCCCCGGCCTGGGATCACCATAGTCGGGTCTCCACTCTATAGTATGCTTGGCCAGGAGTTCATCGACCAACCTCTTCTGCTCAGCATGTTGCTAGCACAATGCGACCTTCTTGGGGGTCTTCTTCCATCTTCTGCACTGAGGTGTATGGGTCGGAGTGCTTGACAGATCCGACATACTCTTTACCCTTACCAGTATTCTGACTGAGTACCAATGACTCTGTGGGCATAGGGAGACCTAGGAGGTTCCTCTACTGACGAGTAATCCTCCTTGATGGGTCCAACAGTGGTGGTGCACCCACTTGGTGGTAAGTCTCCATCATGAAAGTACATCTCGTCCTCCTTGTCCACTATGTTATCCATGTGGACCGCAACCCTTCTTGGGGGCATGTCCTCAATGTCGCTTAACGAGTCAGGTTGTTGTCAGATAGGACTGAATAGGAGGACGAAATACTATCCCCATCAACTGACTTTCACGTGGGGGGTAGCTTCCCTGGTGAATTTGCAGATTACCTTGAAACTCTGAATGCATTTTTGTTGGAGGGTGTTCTGGCGGCCTGGTGACTCAGGTCATTGGGCCATGAAGAGTGCGACCAAATAAACCAGACGTCATTGCTAGCCGATTTCCTCAATGTGAAATTGGCTACTGGGGTACACCACCCGATGATACCGAAGACGAAAGCGCATCGCCCATAGGGTTTGACAGAAGCACTCAACTACCTCTAGGTTGAGGTATTCCGGCGCACGAAAGTTCGATACTGCCACCGGCTAGAACTTTTCCATGATGTGATCCACCACGATAAGTTTCAAAAGCTATTGGGCTCAGATTCAGGGTCTGGCCCCGTATTTCCCCACCCTCCAACTGGAGGTGGCTGAGGAACTAGTAGCAGTACTGAGGCAGACCGCTTGGGCAGTAAACTGTGTGGGGAATAATACGAAGAATGAGAAAACTAGCCGCTGAATTCCGGGATATCATCCGAAGAGTGCATTGACTTGACCACAATGTCACAATATTATGGGATAATAGCCACAACATCTGGTACAGGGATCTCTGTTACCGACGATGGGTCATGCTATTGCTCAATCGCCATCGGTCCCCAAAATAGCTCATTGTGCTCTCTGGCCGAAGTAGAAGGTGCTTTTGGTGATGACGGTGGTGACTGCATGGTCAGAACCTATGGGACTCCCAAAATTTCCTCCTACTAGATGTACCTACGAAGAGTGGCAGGAATCCGATGGAATTCACATTCTAGAAGGATGAGGGTAAAACGCCTTGTTCCTACCCCAGTCCTTGACACGGAGGACCGAGGGGAGGGTTCCACTACCGAGTCATATTCTTATTTAGAATCAGAGAAGCAGGTCAGTTTGATCTCTATCTGGGCCTTCCCAGGATTCTTCTTGTGGTGGCAACAACCCACCCTCTTGCCCCTAGGCGGCTCCTCAGGACAAGGCAGTTTTTTCTGACATGTAATCTTGGGGTTGCGCTGGTGTCAGGGCGTATAGGGCTTCCACTTGAGACAGCTTGGGTGCAAGGAACACCGGGAAAAATATTGAAGGGGACATGGGGAGAACCTCCATGAACATCACCTGAGCAGGCGAAACCTCTGTCAGAACCCGCGGGAGAACAGGGAGGACCTCCATGCTTGGTGCGGGTGGAGTGAGGCTGACCTTCAGCCCTTTGGTTTCTAGGGCGAGGAGGATCTTCACCAGCTGCAAAGAGAACATAGGGAGGAACCCCACGTTTGAGAGGTATCGGAAATGAAATGCCTTCACATCGATGGTCAGGGGAAGGAGGCATAATTCCTTACCCTGTGTGGTGGGAATGGGAGAGGCTTCCACACCGAGTGTCACTGCTGTGGGGCATGCCTTCATTCGGGTGGGGGGAAACATGGGGCATTCCTCCATGATGCCTTTCAGAGCGGGGAAGGCCCACAATTTGTGGAATTTTGGTACGAGGAGGACCTCCAGATAGGGTGAAATCACCATGGGTTGGTTCGTGGTGATCACCACTCATGCCTGCGACCTGCGGAGTCGACCTAAGCTGCCTGAGGGGCGTTTGGGGCCTTGATACCAGTTTGGAATATGAGTACCCATGCTCAGTGTGGGAAGGTAATTTATGATATGTGGCGGTGGTGGCTCGGTCCACAGTATCTTCCGACGTTAACGGCCCTTGGTGGGCATCCTCATCTTGGTCCCAACGCTGGCGTCGGGTCAGGCGAGCTGGTGCGGGTGGTGCAGGCGCATAGACTACCTGCTCCTCGGTCAAGGTCCTGCGACGACCTTGACACGGGTCTATGGGGGATCTTTCTTGGAGACCTTGAATTGGGACTCTGATCGGGCGGAGCCGGACGTCACCCACCTCATCAGCGTAAGGCATGGAGTCGTCAAGGTGTTCTAGGGACAGGCTCTCAAAACGATTGAATATTTGGGTGTGGAGCAGCGGCTCCCGGTGTGGCCCTCGAGGGTGGCATTGATGGTGAGGCCTAGACGCCTCCAGGTCCAGGCGGGCCATATCCCGGGTTGACATTATGCCCTCCTCCTCATAATGGCATACGAGGTCATTAATCACCATTCGTTGGATGACTTATGATGGGGAGATGTGGGGTGGGTTCCCCATGTTCATGGATGCAGATTTAGTTGTGGCAGTAGTGGATCCATGCAGAGCGGTTGTGCTGGTGTTGCCCCTTCCCCTGCATAGGTGGGTGGGCGATGATCGTGTCCTTGTAGCAGTAACCTGATTCCTGGGAAGCAGGGAGACTAACTCATCAACACTGCGAGGAAAAGAAATCGACAACCAGTTCCCCAACGCCAACACATATTCCATGGCCGGTAAGAGGGATCCATGCTAACAATGTTGTAGAATGGAATGCCCAACATTCTACTTCCCTAACTTCATGTGAGTTTCACTCCAGGCCCACTATTTACTTGGCGGGTCCCAACGCCAAATAGCTGGATCCGGTGACACGTCAATCTACTGATTTCTTGAGAGATACTAATCTCCATATTAAGGAGAATAACATCACATCGGTTTCACCATTTCTGTTTCCGACGCTTTCATCGGGGCGCATACTTCTGTCTGCTTGGGTACGACTGGTGCGTCTGTTTTGTTTCCCCGCATTCCTGCTTTCCAATGGCAGGCGACATCCGTTTCTTGTTCACAGACATTTTCTCCTGATCGAAACTAGGATGTGGGATGTTGGTTCATCCTTCCATGGATTCCTCCTTGGTACTCGTCACCTATTTTCTGTCTCCCTCATAGATTTAATACGTTGTTAGTGAAACTCTTCCCAGTGCCATGTATCCATAGGCGCCAGTTAATTACAAATCTTCTATCAGGACATTCCAAGGGGTCTAGTCGGGGAAGCAACCTTCAGTTGGGGGAGTAGTCATGTTGAGACATCACTGGCGTGTCAGGACTTTGAGATTTGGCATGTCTGTCTTTAGTCCCTTATTATAAGGCTTCTAGAGGGTGTGGATGCCTGAGGAATCCCACATCGAGTGCGGGGAATCATATTCAATAAGCAGGTATATGAGGATTTCCACAGCTTCCTATGTTTAACATAGGGTATGCCGCCAGTTTAACATCCAAAGGAGACAGATCTCACTGATCAGAACACTAGTTGGAGTGGATTAGATTGAGAAACCCATTGAGGAATCACTTATATTGAGGCAAGCACATGGGTGGCTTCTTGAATGCTGTGGAAGGATAAATGAGGTGGCATAATCTCACCGGGATGTGGTGGCACAGATAAGAATCAGGATGGGTGATTGAAAATTGAATGGAGTGGGTGAGGAATGAGATGGGACCATCATGGAGATGACAGTAGAGGTGGTCTTGAGCCTCGAAGAGACCTCCTACGTATCCCTGTGGAAGGGAATCAATGTCTGCATAGTTTGGTTAGTGAGAACCGACATGAAGGGGAGTTGGAGCGACCAATGGGTGTTGGGATTGAACCTCAGGGAGGCTTCCTACGTATCATGCCTTGACATGGATCAAAGGCCACACAGTTATGGATGGGGATCCAGTGAACCGACGTGAAGGACCTTGGTCTAGATGGATAGTGGGGCTTGAACCACAGAGAGGCTTCCTATGTACCATGCCTTGACATGGATCAAAGTCCACATATTTCAGGTAGAAAAGGGGATATTGAAGAGACATGAAGGGATGTTAGAACAACTAGATGGTGGGGTCACAATGGCTTGTCACTAGATTGGGATACAATTTAATGTCATGCGAGAAGAGGGTGTGCCAGATAACCGACGTGAATACAAAACTTGGTCCAAGTGGATGGTGGGCTTGAACCACGAGGATACATCCTTCATATCATGCCTTGACATGGATCACAGACATCGTAGTTCAGAATGAGGTGTGTCAGAGAACCAACGTGAGGGTTAACTCAGGGGTCTACTGGTGAAGGGATTGAACCTCATGAGGCTTCCTACATACCATTCCTTGACATTGATAATAGTCCCCATAGTTTGGGCATACAGTTTAACATCATGCGAGACGAGGGTGGAACCTGACATGATGAAATGACCAGGTGGTGGGATTGAACCTCGAGGAGGCTTCCTATGTACCATGCCTTGACATGGATCAAAGACCTCGTAGTTCAAAAGACATGTGGATGTCAGTGATCCAACGTGAAAAGGGACCTATTCCGATGGGTGATGGGATTGAACCTCAAGGAGGCTTCCTACTTACCATGACTTGACTTGGATCAAAGTCCTTGAAGTTCGGGAAGGGTTTCGTCAGTGAACCGACGTTAAGGTGAACACGGGGTCCACTGATGGTGGGTTTGAACCTTTTGGAGGCTTCCAATGTACCATGCCTTGAAATGGATCAAATTCCCTATAGTTTGGGTGTGTAGTTTAAGATCATGTGGGACGAGGGTTTTGGGGCTTACACTCTTAGGTGACCCAGGGTGTGTCATAGTCGGTGCTCACTCTAAGACCACGAGAGTCATGCTCGGTGTGAGAAACAAGAGGTTGTAGGGACCTGACATTCACGTCGTGAAGGGTGCATCCATGGGAAGTGCAGAGGGGATTACATGTTAGGCGGCCCATGGTGTTGGGACTTACTCCAGGATGGAGACCTGAGGGAGACAAAGTGTAGCGGGAGAGGGATTTCGGACAGAGTAAAGGAGATGCCTCATCCCCTATCATGCCCTCCGCTGACCCTGGGGGTGGGGAAGTACAGAGGTGCATGGGTGATACCTTCTGTATGAAGGACTAGGGGATTACACCAAGATTGATGCCCTTCCCTCATGGACAAATGTCACCCCAACAAAGAGGATATCATCCCCTATGAGGGTTGATACCATCCCCGTGGAGACCAGTGGGCCTAAATAATGTCTAAGCTGGGGGACCCTTCATGCGAGGCACGGAGTCAGATCACAGTTTTACATCATGTATTGAGAATGAGGTTCTTGTCACTTTAAAATCATGTATCTCGGACGATGTGGGTTTAATTTGAAACCCTAGGGCTTACATAACTGGTACCCTCTACTCCTTGTGGGAGGGAAGGTTCTGGAAATGCCATGTAAAATGGGGGTCATAGAGCAAACCATCTAGGGGTCCATGTCAGCATGATATGAAAAGAAGCAATAGCCATTAGTGTTCCTATGCGAGGAAGCATTAGGAGAAGCAACGCCACAGGCGGTATCTTCCAGGGGACTTTGAAGTCTCATCGTGCAAACCTGGAGGGTCGCACATGAAAAGGGATTTCCAAGAAGAGGGGTCCATAGGCAGAGGCCTTGTGGAGCTCGGTTTCTCTTTGTGGTGAAGGGTACTTGCGAGGGGGTGTGCTTCACTAAGTGGGGTTCCTTAGACATAGAATGGGGTGGAGGTTCATGTGGGAGGTTCTTCGCGAAGTGGAAGGGTTTTCGTGGAGCACTAACTTGAAGAGCATATGTGTATCACAAAGCAAAGTGCCACGAAGCAGTGTGCTTCGTGAAGTACATTGAACCTGCCTTGGCATGTGGATCACGTGTACAAAAGGGGTTTCTTGCGATGCATAAATCATCCGAGACAACCCAGGTCCCCTTGGGGATCCCCTTCCTTCATGAGAGCCCTTAGGCTTTATGAAATGCATCCCTATAGGAAGAAGGGATAAAAACAAGACAATGCGGAGGCTCTTCGCAAAGATAAAATACCTCGTGGAGCTCATGGTTCACAGAGAAATGGGTGCTTCACAATTTGGGAGATAGGAAGCCGAATGATCGGAATGTCCATCCAGGAGGATCAGGGGGAGCATGGTATTTATATGTAAGAGGAACCGTGAAGTAGAGTTTACAGGGCACGAAGTGGGATTCAGTTGCTTCGTGGTGGGTTGCGAACGTAAACCGGGATCAAAGAGGGTTACCGCTTCCTTTTATTCGTGGTGGGCTTGAGAACGTCATGGGTGCTCATAGGGCATCCCTCCTATGTTTCTTTGCAGCGGGTTCGTGAATGTCCGGGTCATTCATGGGGCTTCGTGCCTCTGTTGCTTCGCAGCAGCCGCGTTGCTTGGGGGGACTCTGCGGCATGGATTTGCGAGGCAGGATTTGTGGATTTCTTTTCTTCATTCTCTTCATCCAATATTTTTGTTCCAATAGTGTTTTTAAAAACTGATTATCATCCCTTGATAGTAGATTCTTTTGATAAAGAATATGTTCAAAGAAATGTTTCAAAAACATTTACTGCAGAAAATTTCCTACTATATGTTGAGGAAATGAATTTTCAAAACCCAAATTAGTTGTTTTTTAAGAATCATCCTAGTGATAGTATCATTGGTGATATATATCAACCTGTAAGGACTAGGAGTTCTTTATGAAATGGAGTATAAAATCTAGAATTCATTTCCCTATTAGGACAAAAAAAGCACTAATGAACCATTAGGTGATAATGATTTGATTACAGCCATGCAGGATGATCTAATTGAATTTGGAAGGAATAATGTATAGACCTTGGTTGAATGAATTGAGGAAAAGTCTATTATTGAAGTAAAATTTGTATTCAGAATTAAGTGGGATGAAAAGGGGCCATAGAAAAAAATAATGCTTGATTAGATGTTAAAGTCTATAATCAACAAGAAGTAATAGACTATGAAGAATCCTATGCTTTAGTAGGTATAGTTTAATCAATATATTATCTACATTCCTTTGTAGAATTCTTTAACTTTAAACGTTTTCAAACGAACGTTAAATGTGATTTATTTAATGGTTATGTTAAAGAGGAAGTTTTTATTGAAAAGGATTATGGTTTTAAAGATACAGAACATCCTAACATGTTTTCAAACATACCCTAGCATTATATAGACTTAAAAAAGCCCATATAGCCTGGTAAGATAGACTTACATAATTGTTTTTACAAAACAATTATGTTAAGGGAAATGATGATCCAACAATTTTTATAGAGAAAGATAAGAAAAATGTTTTTATTGTTCAAATTTATTTTGATGACATACTATTTGTTTCAACTCAGCAATCTTTAACCAATTTTTTTGCTAATCTAATGAAATCTGAGTGTGAAATGAGTATGATGGGTGATTTATCATTTTTCCTAGGTTTCGAAATTTCTCAAAAACCAGAAGGAACTTATATATCTCCACATAAGTATATTAAAGATATTCTTAAAAAGTATAGATATGAAAACACTAATAGTATATGTATTCTTATTGGTGCCTCAAATTCACTTGATCTTGATGAAGATGAGAACTAGTAGATCAAACATCATTTAGAGGTGTGATAGGAAGTTTAATATATTTGATAGTTAGTCATCCAGACTTTTTTTTTAGTATGCTTATGTGCAAGATATCAATATAATCTTAAGGAATCTCATTTAAAGGTTGTGAAAATAATATTTTTCTATTTAAGGGTAACCATGGACTTAGGAGTCTTTTATACATCAGAAATTTTTTTGTTTTAAAATGTTTTCGAATAATGAATTTGGTGGATTTATAATGGATCGGAAAAATACATCTGGATGTTGTCATTTCTTAAGAGGTTCATTAGTTTTTTGTTCATGAAAAAAGAAACACTCAGTATCTATTTCCACTGCTAAAGATGAATATGTAGAAGTTGGAAGATGTTGTGCTCAAATGCTATGGAGGAAAAAAACACTCAAAGACTATTGTATGTGTTTTAAAAATACACAAATATTATGTGATAATAGAAGTTCTATTTTCATATGTAAAAAAATGTGCACATCACTCTCATGAAAAACACATAGATATAAGGCATCGCTTTCTTTAGGATCACACACAAAAAATGAAATATCATTGCTCAATTAATCAAAATGCAAGATCAAATTGCAGATATTTTCACAAAATCTTTACACTCGGATAGATTTGAATACATTAAACAAAATTTTTGAATGATAACTATAAGGTAATATTTCATACTAACCTCTAGTTAAAACCTATCTCCTTACAGTAAGAAACTACTTTTCATAGGGGGAGTATATTTTCTTGTTAGTTAATTTTATTTATCAAATTTTTTGTACTATAATTTTTGTAACCAAAATTTTCTTAATTAAAATCTTCCTAATCAAACTTTTTGTAATCAAATTTATTTTAAAATCAATATATTCTTAACCAAATTATTTTAAAAAAATTGATAATCTAAAATTCATCAAGATGAATTTTCCTCATTACGAATAATTTTCCTAGTAATTCAAAAGGTATGTTTCTTTTCATAATTTTTCATAATCATCTTTTTACATGATTTTATTTTCATTTAGTTTAAAAAATTTCGGATTCAATATTTCTTACATCTGAGTTTTTTACCTTAAAACCCTCAAAAGATCTGATCCTACCAAATTCCTTCTTCACTTATCATCTCAACCATAAAATATGTTCAAGAGTTTTTCAACTATTGGAAAATACAAGGAAGGTGTTCTATCATCTCAACGACCTATATAAGGACCCTAAACGGTTGTCCCACATTGATTATCAATGCTCTGGTGTGCTGAATCCTAACTGTTCTACTTAAGGTCATTCTGAATCATCCAGTTTTCCTTAATTACAAATTTCTATGCAAGATTATCCTCAGTAAGAAATGTCATCAGTAAATGAAATCTCTTATTGGAAGATATTCATAGAAAGGTTAGTCAATCCGAAATTATTTTCTATGTATGATTATATTATTTCAAAGTATATATAGATGAATGGATGAGGGAGCTTATTTATATCAAAACGAAAGGCATAATATCCGGTTTATCAGGAGTTGTTGGTTGAATTCTATGAATCAGTATGTTTCTTCAATGATGCAGGGAGAGACATGTTTTCATTCAAGAGAAATGTAAATACCTACTTGCTTTCCCTCAGTAATGTAGAATGCTTGATTGTAATTTTTTATAAGTGAGAAGCAGAGTTCTGTACTTACAAGATACCAGATGTAGTATGATCTTTTGGTAAGACAAAATCTATAGAATGTCTTGTCTATTTAGCAGTGAAGACTCCAAATACTATTAATTAATCTAAAAATCATGTATTCATGAGTTATGGGTTCAACTTATTATCATTCAGAGAAAAGGGGATAAGGACACCCTAAATAAAAGTGACATATATATTCAACATTTCCTTGCAAAACCCTAGAAGATAGATTTGGAGAAGTATTTATTGGTTACAATTGAGAATATCAAGAATGGAAATTTTAAGTCTCAAATCAACATGTATTTATTCATTCTCACCATGATAATATTTCATTGTATTGAGTCTTTTAAAATCCATTGTACTTTTTATCCAAGGAATTTCAAAGTAATGTTGTTGAGTAATGATACTCTAAGAATGTTTAATGTTGGATTTAAAAGTAAATCTGGAGATTTCTATGATTTGTCTTAATAAAAAAATTAAAGCTCTATCAAAGAAACTGGAAGTGGTTGAAAGATCCACGAATGGTGGAATGAATAAAAAGTAAAAGAAACCAGAAGAGAATAAAAATTCTCTTACTGTTCAGAAAACACTATCGGTACCTCCAAAACCAAAGAAGCAAAAGACTTTTCCTGATGAAGTGGTTGCTAAGTAGAGAGAATACAAGAAGAATAATAAAAAATGGGAGCTAGATTTGGCTTGGACCCTGCTGAGGCAAAGTCATTGATCTTAATGGTAGCTAAGAATATTGAGAAGTAAGATAATAAAAAGAAGCAGAAGAAGAAGTTCTCCAAAGATGAGATTGGTCAATACCTTCGCAAGGCTGCTGGGAAAGCCTCTGAACAAAACAAGGTACCAGAATCATTTTTTTAAGAATCACTACTATTTACTTCGGGAAAAAAGATGGTTATTATAGAACTAGATCAATAAGAAGAAATAGTTCATCAAGAAGAAGAAGAAGAATAAGGAATTGGAGATACTGATGACATGATTAGGAAAGTCGAGCATAATCATGAGAAGGAGAGTCCTTCTGAAAATATGTTAATCAAAAAATATGAAGATGAATCTTCAAAACCTGCTACTCTAATAAAAGAGAAAAATGGTCATGAAAAAATAAATAGACCATATGAAGAATAGAGTAGCAACCATGACTTTGGACAGCCAGAAGATCTTGTGGCTGGTGATGAGAAAGAAGAAGTTAATGAAGATAAAAAAGTTCAAAGATCGGATAGTGAGCATGAATCTCCAAATGTAGAAGACATCATTATGAAAGATAATAAGGGAAATCAGGAGTAGGTTGAATCACCTATAAGTCTACAGTGAAAAATAAATATGTTTGTGGTTCTTTGAAAAGGAAATATGAAGAGATAGAAAAACAATCCTCTCCAACCAAACAGTTTGATTCATAATCATCCTTTCTTGGACATGATTTTGTAGTACAGTCTTTGAAAAAGCTGGTTGTACTATTTCCTTATTTCCATGTATAGAATCAAGATTCCAGATTCTTCATAATTCATTAAATCAGAAATCCGATTTTGTTTCCATGCTAATAGATAATATTTTCAGTATTGAGGCTAATTTAAAATAATTCTATATTGGTTATGAATCTCATAAAAAATCAATCAATAAGATTACAAATTGGTCAAGGATGTCATTCGAATACCAGAGAGTCTTTGACTAATTTCAATATAATGTGAAAGATTCTTTCGACACTAAAAATGTTATGTTTAAATATATTTCTAAGCATTTTGTGGAAAATATGACTCTCAAACAGTCAACTCGGAAGCAAGAATTCAATGACATTAATAGGAAGATTATTTCAGTGGATATGAATAGGGAGAGGGAAAGGGATCTCACAATAGAGTTTTAAGAGTAAAAAATAAGTTTTTAAGGATCATGCATATATTATTAAGGCTCCATAAGAAAATATCTAATCCTTAGAGAAGAAAAATGATGATCTGGATCAGCTGCTCAAGCGTGTGGAAGAAGATCACAAGGAGACAAAGAAGCTAGAAATCATCATAAAGAAGTTAATGTCAAAGGAGAAAGAATTATAATTTTCCCCAATCTGATATTTTGATGTATTTTTTTCTTCTTTGTACAAATCATTCCTATTGTAATGAAATTTTGGTGATTCATTGTGTGTTTTTGTGGTATAGTACAAATATTTCAGGTACCATATTTTTTTCTATTCTCTTTATACCTTTTTGAAAATCACAAACGGGGATAAAGGAATTAAAAAAAGAATAAAAATTAAAGAAGTTAATTCTAGAAGTAAGGGGGAGTCTATCTAAGGGGGAGTTTCATCAAAGTATATTTCATTATACAGGGAAAGAAAAATATTTTAAGGAAGTCAATAATACAATCCTTAGGGATTTCAGAACCTAATGAAGAGTTAGTCATATTCACCATGATTCATAAGAAATTGGAGATATATTTTTATTTTCATGTCCATAAAAATTTTATGTCCTTATATATTTCTTTATAAAGATGTTCATGCATTATAAAAGGGGGGAGATTTTTGAGTCAACAAGGATTACTTATGACTTTTCCATTCCACTATGTTATGAAAATCACAAAAACACTATCATAAGGAAAGATATATTTCCCCTAAGAATTATCTTAATAAAGAAAAGTTTCCTTCCCAAAGGAAATTTTATCCTTACCCATGTTTTCATTTTACATTTTATAGTTTCTTTAAATATTAATCTTTTTATTCCTAAGTTTAAAATTCAGTTTCACATCTAAAACCTCATAAACATATAAATCCTAGGGTCTAGAGTATTCTATTTTTAGAATCCAAATTCTATGAAATTTAGAATTCGAATTCTTAGAAATTTAGACTCTGAATTCTCTGAAATTGAGACTCTATATTCTCTTAAATTCATACTCCGGATTTTCTGAAATTCAGAAAATGAATTCTATGAAATTTAGGTTTTGAATTATATGAAATTTAGATTCCAAATTCTCTAAAATTCAGTCTGAGAATTCATAGAAATTCAAACTCTGAATTCTCTGAAATTCAGATTCCAAATTCTCGAAAATTTAGACTCTGTATTCTCTAAAATTTTGATTCCAAATTCTCTGAAATTAAGGCTTCTAATTCTCTAAACATTAGATTTATAATTCTCTATGTAGGTTTGAAATAGGACGTAGATGATAAATATACAAGTGGGGGGGGGGGTGAATTTTGTCCTTTAAAAAATTGAAATGGAACTTTTAATGTTGATATAAAAAAATCTATTATTTAACAATGTTATATTAGGTAAATTAACAAGACCTCTTATTTCTACAAAGATACTAGATTCCAAAAAGATGGTTCCAGAAATTAAATTTATGAGAAGTTTAGAAGGAATAAGATTTTTCCTTAAGGTGTATAAAATCATACTAACCATATTATTCAAGTATAATAATGTATAAGATAGTTTTACATTCCATAATAATCAAAATGCAGTGGAAAACAAACTTAAAACAATTCATGTAACAAGTATCGAATCTTTTAACCCAAAGAGTTGGGTATCCAATAACCTTGTATAAAGGTACCGTGATTTATAATTTCAAGAAAGTCTGTCATACCCACACCAAGGTAAGACCTAGATAGGAATATCAGAGTCTGTCTTGTTATCCCCACACGCCCTCGAACATCAAGGTAGTCGGCACCTCTGTCTTCCTTATAAAGGATGTCCTTGAACATTAAGGTAAGCGACACCTCTATCTTCCTATCCCCGGAGACCCTTGATTGTAAAAAACAACAATCATAGTTGCAGGAAGTAATTTGAATAAGATGTTCAGCACGCAGAATACATGAGAGACTCTCTCTTTTGAAATCACTTTAGCATCATGTAATCTCTATAGTTATAGAGAAGAAATAAAAATTTATGGGCTCATTCAAATAAGATCTTATTTATAGACATATCACCAATGGTCAACTACCTCTTCCAATGGTTATATTTTTCCTTGAATTTCAGAGGGACCTGTACACATGTCACTCAATAAATGGTTAGTTAGAAACATAATACACGACATTGTTTTATAAATATAACAAGGGTATGTAAAATATTTTTGCTCTATCAAATATATTTTTCAAAGTATAAGAAAAAATAAATATCAGAGACTAAGAGGAAAACATTCTCTGTCTATATTACATGGATATTCGGATTCTGTTTTCCATGGAATTTAGATTCAGAATTCTGTAGACCTTGGTATCTTAATTTTTAGGAATTAGGAGTCTGAATTCTAAGGAATTTAGAACTAGAATTATAATGAATTTGGATTCTAAATTTAAATGAATTTAGAATCAGATTTCTATGAAATTTAGTTTCTGAATTCTAAGAAATTTGGAGACTTAATTCAAAGGAATTAAGGGTCTGAATTCTATGGAATTAGGAGTTAGAATTATAAAGAATTTGAAGTTTGAATTTCAGAGAATTTGGAACCTGAATTTCAAAGAATTAGGATTTTAAATTTTAGAGAATTCGGAACCTGAATTTCTGAGAATTCAGATTCTGAATTTCAGAGAATTTAGATCCTGAATTTCAATGAATTTAGATTAGCAAATTCATAAAATTCGGAGTCTAAATTTCAAAGAATTGGGATTCTAAATTTCAGAGAATTCGGAGTCTGAATTCTAAGGAATTTGGAGTCTGAATTCTAAGGAATTCAGAATCAAAATTCAATGGAATTCGGATCCAAAATTCAGATCCTAAAAATAGAATACTCTATATCTATGTATTTATTTAATTTCAAGGTTTTAGATGTGAATCCGAATGTTTCACTTAGGAATAACAAGAGTTAAATTTTTAGAAATACAAATATGAACAATGAAAAACTGGTAAGGATAAACATGCCTTGGAGAAGGAAAATTTTAATTATTAGTGAAAATCAGAGTAAGGAGAAAATTTCCTTATATAGAAAAAACATAGAGAAAATAAAATTTTCCTTGAGATAGAGTGTTTGTGATTTTCAAAACAGAGAGGATTGGAAATGTTATAAGGAAACCATATTCACTCAATAATCCCTCCATTTTTGGAAAGTACACACATCCTTACTAAAAATAATATAGCGACTTTGAAATTTTTATGAACATGAAAATAAAACTTATCTCCCTTTACTTATGGATCATAATGAATACAACCCACTCCCGCCTAGTCTTTGAAATCCCTATGGATCATATTATTTATTTCCTAAATGAGATTTTGTAATTTCTTGCATAAGAAACTATTCAGGATAAAAACTCCCCCTTATATTAACTTCCCCTTACATAGGGAAATTTCCCCTTTGCTTTTTATTTTTTTTCATTCCTTTCTCCCCCTATGGGATTTTCATAAATGAATGAAGGGAGTGGATGATAAAATATGGTACCTAGAATATTAGTACTAAACAACCAAATATATGATGTGAAACTAAAATTTCACTAATATAGAATGAATTTGTACAATAGGAAAATACAACATAATATAACATTTGAATGAAATTATCCCTCTTTCTCTTTCGGCATCAACTTCTTTACAATAGTCATGAGCTTCATAAATTCCTTTTGATCATATTCCATGCACTTGAGTAGTTGTTCTTGATCTTCACTTTTCTTTTCTAAGGCTTAAATTTTTTGTTCCTGATCCTTAAGCATATTATCCTGAGGATTCAAAGAATGTTCTTGTTTAGAAATTTTTTTCTCATCTTTAATTCTGAGATCCATTTCTCATCTTCAATTCTGAGATCTTTGAATGTTGCATCTTCAGTTTCAATATCATCTTGGACATTATCGTGAACTCATTGAGAATTTTCATATCTTCAACAGTTTTTCGTGACCATCTAGCCATCTTCTTATATGATATTTTTTGGGCATCATAATTAATTAAAAAAGTTCTGAAATTGGCATCAAGTTTGACACACATATTCATCACTATGGATACTCAATATTTTTTCCGATTTGAGGAATGCTGAAGCATTTGGAATATTTAATCTATGCTTAAAAATAACAGAATAGTACCTACTAGCTTCTTCAAATACTGAAAAACAAATTGATGGCCTTGAAAAGATGATTCTGAATTTGAATGCTCTGTTAATGATGATTCATTTTCATGCACATCACCTTTCCTATTTGATGAAGTGCCATAATCTTTCTAACTAACCCAAGACATGGTAAGATTATCAAACATCACCTACTTTACCTTATCTGTTCTTGAAATTATTTCTTCTTGTTTAGGTATTTCACGTCCACTATCTGATAGCTGAACAATCTTATAGTCATTAACATCTTCCTTCTCAGATCCTTCCTCAACACCCTATGGATGAATGAAATAATGAATGATATATTCTAATTTAGACAACTTAATTACTTTTTCCTTACCTTATCATCTTATATTGGGGTTGAATGTTTTTAATACTCAGCTTCAAAAGTTCGGATTGATAACTTCTCAGAAGGACTCTCCTTCTCCTGATAATCATCTACTTTCTTTATCATAACTTCAATATCACCACTCCCTTCTTCTTTTCTTCCACTTCATCATCTTTCATTATTTATTCTTCTTGATCTCACTTCGGAATCACCAACATCATTCCTGGAGTCTCTGGGATTGATTATACTAAAGAGGTTTCTGGTACTATAATTTTATCAGAAGATTTCGTAGTATCATTAAGAATATTTTGTATTGTATAATCCTCATACATATTCTTATTTTTCTTCTTCTCTTTTTGATGATTCTCAAGCTCTTCAATAGCCTTTTACGTTAAGAATGTTTCCTCATTAGTGTCCCAGCCAAAATTAGGCTCCCATTATTTTTTGTTTTTATTATCCTCTATCCATTTTTCAACAACCTCATTAGGATAAGATTATTTATTCTTTGAATTTGGATGTGCATATTGAATTTCATTAGCAACAGAAACATTTTCTATCACTGGATTGTTATTCACTTTCCTCTTCCTTCCACCTTTCATAGAGGTTTAAGATACAATATGCTTCATTGATAAAGCTTCATCTTCTTCATTTGATAAATCATAAAACTCTATGAATTCACCATAAAATCCAATTTTCAATCTCCTTAACGTGTCATCACTTAGAAACATTGCCCTGAAATTTCATGACATCGATTTATAGGAAATTTTCATTGATTCAAAATAAGAAACAATGATCTATGATAGAATTTTCGGATACATGATTATTTGAGACTTCATATTTCCATTCATGATATTCACAATTGTAATGAAAATATAATTAACCAGATTCAGATTCCAGAGGTTCACTAAGAAATAAAAAACATATATATAACTTTTCATCAGAGTATCTTTGTCTCCATTCCTCATAATGATAATGCCTTGAATCCAAAGTTCAATAATCTGAAAATTTGATGAATGATGAAGAATATTCAAAGTCCTGACTCAAACCAAACCAAAGGACTCTATGGCCCTCTCCTTATCAAAGATTAATTCAACACCAGGTTACTTATTTGAACAAAATTCATCTTCCCTTCGTAAGGTAATCCAATCAGACAAGCTGCCTTAGAATAAGAAAAAGAGTAAGTCTTACCCTAACTTTTGAAAGAATATTTCTCTTTGCCTCCTTGATTGAAAAAAATACTGATTCATATAACTCTACTAGAAACTCTGGAATCAGTGGATACTCTTCTTGGGTTTAGATACTGGTAAACTCACCCAACTATTTAAAGTGATGTTCGTTGAGATGATTGAATCATACTTATTAAAGAATTTCGGTCTAAAAACATTTCACGATAAATCTTCCCATCATATATTTCCTTTACAGTTGAAATTTTTTTCTAATGAGAGGTTTCTTTAGAGATTTGGAAATAAGGAAGACATGAGAAATTCAAAACATTCTTAGGTAGGAAGGGTAGAGCTTCAGAAAACAAGAGCTTTAGATTCTATGTGGGACAACAATCGAAGGATCCATTATATAGGAAACTAAATCAACGTTTCAGCTTCCTTGATTGATGAAATAATTGAATTTTTCTTTGAGAATATCTAATGATTGAGATTATATCTGAAGAAGTATTTTGATAATTTTTTATCTTTTGAGTTTTTTAAGAAAAACATTCAAATTTAAGGAAAATTGAATTTGAAAAATTATGAAAACAAAATGAGAATTACATTAAGGAAAAGATGATTATAAAAATTTATGAAAGGAAACATACCTTTCGGATTACAAGGAATATAATTAATAATAAGGAAAATTCATTATGAAGAACTTTAGATTCCAAAAATTTGATTATTGAAATTTTATATTATGAAAAATTTAGATTACCAATAAAAATTAATTATGAAAATTTCGGCTATGAATGTTTTAACTAACAAGAAAATGGCATCCCCCTATGAAAATGAATTTGTTGATGTAAAGATATAGGTTTCAACTGGATGTTAATAAGGAATCATACCGTACAGTTATCATTCCTAACTTCTATTTAATATATTAAAATATATCATATGGTAAAGAGTTTTTGAAAATATCATCAAGTTGATCGTGTTTTCTAATAAATTGAAGAATGATATCTCCTTTTTTGTGATCCCTAAGAAAGTGATGCCTAATATCTGTGTGTTTTGCACGACAATGATTTGCATGGTTTTTACTTAAGGAAGTGGTACCTAACCTTCTATACTATAACCAAGATTTATCTTCTATTGAAAAAAGACAAGGAAGATCTTGGCACCTAATGTCATCTAATTTAATGTGTATATTTTTTTTTCCTAAGGGAAGAAAGAATAAACTCTTCCTTGAAATTCTGTACTAAACACTTATCTTTCCTAAACTTCACAAGGTAACCTTCATCAAATAATTAAATTATGAAAATAAGGTTCTGACATGACCCTTATCAAATAAAACATTTGAAATCAATGTTTTTCGAAGACGAAAAATGTTATATATACCAATATTTTCTCCATGTGCATTATCTCTGAATGATTATTTTCCTCCTTTCTTCATGATAATATTTTCAAATAATTTTTTTACCTGTCATATGCCGAGAACATCCACTATCTATGTACTATGTTTTTCTTTTGGTAAATTCTTTAGTTTTCTGAAAATAAGAGGGTTATACTTTCAGAACCCAAACTTTCTAGGATCCAGAAACATCTGAAAGAAAAATATTAAGAATCCACATTTTATTTAAAAAATAATCTTTGTGAAAACCTAAATACTGGGTTTGGTTTAAGGAAAAATTTCATTCCTAATGCCCACCACACTGACACTTAGTGAAGAATGGAGCATATTGAGGTATAGAATAATAGTTACTAAAAATCTATTTTGAATGAGTATAGTCAAATCCATAATTATTCTTCAGAGGACGAATTTGAGAAATCATCTTATCAAATTTTTTGTTACCAAAGGTAATGTTTGAAAAACGCTTCCTCAAGGAAAATATTTCTGAATTCAAGTTAATAACAATGTTTTATCCTAAAAACAGTAGTTTTAGTAATAGAGTTCGTCTCTGAAACATTTTTCATAGAAATTTCTTTTTCTATATCATTAAAAAGTTTATCCTTCTCAGAATTATGTTCCGTAATGTTTTTTAAAATACATTCCATATCAGGGGTTTTCTGATCAATATCATTAGAAAGATCATATATTTTTTTAGTTAGAATATTAATTCAAGAATTTTCTTTATAAATAATTTTCTTGACTATAGAATTTTCATTCTCAAAAAAACTTAGCAAACCTAGACACTTCTTCGTAAGTAGGTAAAGTATTATCATCATCAGATGAAAATTCTTCATCCGAAGATTCATAATATTTACTATCACTATAATTATAATTCAAGGATATATTGCTGATGGATTCATAATTGTGTACCTTGCCAATAGAAAATGGTTTTTAATAGGTAGCCTGGATAGTAAACCAATATTCTTCTAACCAGAAGAATAAGACTCTATGTATTAATTAGACGAGTCACCACCACTGGCAGTCTAGGTGTCACTGGGTTTCCAAACATTCTTAGATTTAACCTTGATGTACTTATTTATATTCCTCTCAGAATGCTTTTCCTTTCTTTCTTTTCTCTTAATCATAGGACAATATGGCCTTATAAGCCCTACTATTTTGCATTCATAGAATGTGACTTCTGAGTATTTGTTGTCCTTTCATTCGTTGTTCAGGTTTCTAGATTGAAAGTTATTTTTTCCAATAATCTTTTTCATCTTTTGGGTAAGATTGGATAACTCATTTTCTAAAGATTCACTTCCGCTAGATTCAGATTGAATTATATTCCTCATATATTTGGATATTGTAACTCTCTCTAGAGTCCTGAATTTCATATGATTTTAAGTAGTTGTAAAGGCAACACTTCCATATCCATTCTTTTTCTTATTTATATCAAAATATATTTTCATTCTTGACTCATGTTTATGAAGAGTTCTATAATGCTCATCAAGAGTAATCTATGAGTCTTTCCTATACTCATCAATAGTTGTTCTCCTTAACTCTCACTCATTAGGAATGATTACAACAGTATTTTCCATAAGTTCCTCATCATATAAACCGTTTTCACCCATGGATTGTGAAATATTAACAATGGTCATAAACCATTGTCGTACCTTGCACACTAGTTCTCCATAAGGAAATATAAATCCATGATATTCTCCTCGAAGCATAGCTCTTCTAGATTCGATAAATATGGAAGTTTCAAAATGAGTAACCTCCAATTTCATCCAAATACAATTAAAAACCTCTCAAGAAGAAATCTGGATGGAGAAATTCATGTTCGTGGAACACAAAAAATTATTGTGTACCTTTTAGTTTAGTTGATATTCTAACTTTTCTTGATTTTTAAATGTTCTGAATTCCTTATCAAAAATCTTGTAATCTTCAGTAAGCATTAAAAAGTAGTCCAGTCCAGTGTTAATGACAAAAGTCTTCATACAATCTTCTGAATAATTATAATCATTCCCATCAAATATAGGCGGTCAAATAGGATTAATATTATCAATCGAACAAACATTCATTCCTACCAACTAAAAAATATCATTCCATAGAAACTTCTTCAGAGAAAAAACATGTAAACTAGGATTAAAATATCATAAGCAAGGAAAACAAGAACAAAGGAAACATGAGCAAGAAAAATTATATATGAATATAAGTATTTTAGAGACCTTATCTAATACCAATTGAAGGATCAAAATATGATGTACATTTTCAATATATAATAGGGGGTGAATTGTGTGCTTTAAAAAATTCCATTGGAAATTTTAAAGTTGATATAAAACATTCTATTGATTAACAATGTTAGACAAGGTATATTCACAAGACCTCTTAGTTCTACGATCTTGCAAGATTCCAAAAATATGGTTCTGTAAATGAAACTTATGAGAAGTTTACAAAGGCCATGATTCTACCTTAAAGCATATATAATCTTACTAGTAAATGTATATATGTATTAGAAATTATAAGATAGTTATAAATTCCTTAGTAATCAAAATTTAGTGGAAAATAATCTTGAAACAATACAAGTAAAAAGTATAGAATCTTTTAACCCAAAGAGTAGGCTATCCATCTACTTTGGATAAAGGTCCTTTGATTTATACATTCATGAATGTCTGTTTTACCCACACTAGGGTATGCCCTTGATAGGAATATTGAAGTCTGTCTTTCTATCCCCTTAAGCACATGAACATCAAGGTAGTTTGCACCTCTGTCATCCATATAAAGGAAGTCCTCGAACATTAAGGTAGTCAGCACCTCTCTCTTCTTATCCTCAGAATCCCTACATTGTACATAGAAACAATTGTAGTCGTATGAAGCAATCTGGACAAGAGTTTTAGTAAGCACAAAGCATGAGAGTCTCTCTCTAGAAATCATTTTAGCATCATGTAATATCTAGAGTTATAGAACAGTCATCAAAAGTTATGAGCTCATTTAATGGAGGTGACATTTAAAAGGCACATATCCAATTGTCGGCTCCCTCCTTCAACAGTCATATATCTCCATGAATATTTGAGGGACTTGTACACATGTCACTCAAACAATGGTTAGTTAGAAATAGAATGCATAACATCAATTCATAACTATAATAGGGGTAAGTAAAATATGGTTGCTCTATCAAATATATTTTTTGGAGTCTAAGGAAAAGTAAAGTATGTAGTCTAAGAGGAATAAATTTAGAGGCTATATTACATGTAAATTATGATTCTATTTTCCAAGGACTATGTAATCATAATTCTATAGACATCGGTGTGTGAATTATGAGGAATTAAGGGTTTGAATTATATGGAATTATGAACCATAATTCTATGGAGCCAGAATTCTAAGGAATTAGGAGTCTTAATTCAAAGAAATATAGAGTCTAAATTCAAAGGAATTCAGAGTCTGAATTATATAGAATTCGGAGTATAAATTCTATGGAATTTGAAGTCTGAATTTTAGAGAATTCAAAACCTGAATTTCAGAGAATTCGGATTCTAAATTTTAGATAATTCAGAACCTGAATTTTAGAGAACTCGGATTCTAAATTTCAGATAATTCAGAACATGAATTTCGTAGAATTTGGATTCTAGAGTTCATAGAATTAGGAGTCTTAATTCCGAGGAATTCAGCGTTTGAATTCAAATGAATTTAGAATCAGAATTCAGAGGAATTCAAAACCTGAATTTTGATCCTGAAAACATAACACTCAATATATATGTATTTATAGAATTCCAAGGATTAACATGTGAAACCAAATTTTTTACTTAGCAATATAAAGAGTTAGATTTATGTAAACTAATTTATGAACAACAAAAATAGGTAAGGATAAATTTTCTTTGGAGAAGGAAAATTTTCTTTTTTATCAAAAATCGGAGAAAGGTTAAAATTTTCCTTGAGATAGAGTTTTGTTGATTTTCAACACATTGAGGAATAGAAAAGTCATAAAAAACCTTATTAACTCAACACTCTGTAATTCCGACTCTGAATTCCTTAGAATTCTAAGTCTGAATTCTCTTAAATTCAGACTCTCAATTCCTCCGAATTCGGACTTCGAATTCATGATAATTGCGACTCTGAATTCATTAAAATACAGACTCAAAATTCATCAGAATTCAGCCACCTAATCCCTCAAAATTTGGACATGGAATTCCACAAAATTCAGACTCTTAATTCCTCTGAATTTTGACTCTAAATTCCTCAAAATTATGACTATGAATTCCTCAGAATTCAGACTTAAAATTCATTGAAATTAAAACTATGAAATCTATAAAATTCAGGTTCCGAATTCTTTGGAAAATAGAATTCAAATATCCATCATTTATTGTCTCAAAATTTATACTTGGATAAACTCCAAAAATTATTTTTCCTTAGACTTGAAAAAATAGATTTGGTTAAGAAACCATATTTTACTTACACTTATTATAGTTATGAAACGATGTCGTAAAATCTATTTCTAACTGACCATTGTTTGAGTGAAACATGTACAGATCCCTAAAAGATTCAAGGAAATATATGAATGTTGGTGAGAGATCCAACCGTTGGAAAAGTTCCAATAAATAGGATCTCATTTGAATAAACTCATGAACATTACATCACACAAGAGATTTCATATTGATGAAGTGGTTTCTAGAGAGACAGATTGTCATGTTCTGTGGGTACTGAACATCATCTTCAGCTTGCTACGTGTGACTCTGATTGTTTCTGAGTACAATCTAGGACTTCCGTGGATAGGAAGAAATAGGTTCTGACAACCGTAACGTTCGAGGACTTTTGTGGATAGGAAGACAGAGGATCTGACTACATTAAAGTTTTCGGTCTTGCGGTGATATCATGAAAAATTCCGATATTCCTATCGAGGTATTACCCTAGTTTGGGAAAGATAGAATTTCTTGAAAGTATAAATCAAGGTACCTTTATCCATGGTTGTTGGATACCCTTCTCTTTGGGTTAAAAGTTTTCATAAATGTTACTTGTTTTGTTTCAAGATTATTTCATTTGTATTTGGATAAAGGATGTAAGTATAATTCACTTATACTTTCTTATTCTTTTTTATACTCTCATAAGTAAGATTATATATTCTTTAAGATCGAATCTTTTTCTTATAAACATTCTGTAATTTTCATTTCCTGATCCATATTTTGAAAACCTAGTATGTTTTTAGAACAAAAAGATGTCTTGTGAATTTTCCTTATTTAACCATGTTAAACATAGTTTTCCATAAGTTTAAAAATGAAAGTTTTTTTTAAACAAACAATTCACCCCCCTCTTGTAATTGAGTATCTACATTCATATTTTGATCCTACAATGGTCATAGTGATACAAATATATTGAGAGAATGTTAATGACAACAAAAATTATTTCAAAAAGTGAATGTCAATATATTCCTCAATCAATATGATCATAATCCATACATAGGTAGAACAAGGATGGTATAAACACAACATATTATCTTTATAGAGACAATAAAATGGTTTTGTTGTTGATAAAGAAAAATACCCTAGAATGATATTTAAAATCATTCTTTAGGAAAATACTATTTTCATTTTTTTAAATAATTTTTCCCAAAATAAAATATATTGAAAATAATTTTAATTATAAAAAGACATTAAAATGAATGAATTTTTATAATATCAAGAAACAAATTCAATACAAATATCCTTTTATATTTTTATATTATTCTTTAATTAATTTTTTTTCATGTCAACGGATAATTATGTGCATGTCGTATAATTTGAAAAGCAAATTATTTTCTCACTATAATAGTAAAGAAAAGTGCCCTCTTTGAAAAAAGACAAGAATATTACCTTAAAAAAATAAATGAAAAAATGGGTGAAAATATGTTAAAAATCATATTTAAAAGGTTAAAAACTTTTTTGAATTTGTTTTGAAAACATGGTTCTTGAAGACAATTGATTTCTTAATTTAGAGAGAAATGATGTATGATTCTCTTAAAAATAATTTTTAAACCCATTTAAGTAAAAAACAGTAGAAAATTGGTAACATTACCTAAAAATATAATGAACAAAACTTTTATATGAAAATAAAATAGATTTATTATATAATGGTTTAATAGGTATATCAAACAAAATTCAAGAAAAAAAATCCTCATTAGAATGAGATTGTGAATTAAAACCTTAAAGTGCTCATGTCATTTATATGAGAATTATTAAATGAATAGATTATGTGAATAAATTGTAAATAAAAATAAAACCATTATAAATATAACATATTATATAAATAATTCAATATACACATATTAATAGAATATCAATGAAAATAAAGATGTAATAAAACCTAATGAAAATAAATAGAGTTATGAAATTCAATACAACATGGTACATTTCATTTTAAATCCCCATAGATGAAATAATTCAAATTTTGACATAAAATAACATTAATTTTTAATCAAAAATGATATAATATGTCAAAGGAGTAGTATATATAGTGAATAAATTAATTTAGGTGCATAAAATTACAATAGTCCTCAATGAAATGAAATTGAGAAGAAATCCCTTACATCATGCTTCATTTTGGTTGAATGTGATTTAACCTAAAATATTATGGGCATAAACAATTTATTAAATTATATATAAACCATATTGATACATATAAATTCATATATTATCCTTTTATAACATCATATCCCACATTCGTTAATAATAATTTATTATTTTCATTGTTTCAGGTGATTATTTCCTTTCTTTCTCATGCATATTTCATCCTTATAGATTTTTTTGTTACAAATATTACACAGTATCATCATATCTAGATTAATAATAACTACTTAATATTAATTTTTATAAATTAATTATACATTTAAAACAAATCACTAAGGATTTTTACAAAAAAATTAAGAACATTAAGACTATTGAATTTGTAGTTCATACGTACACAAGGGAAATTATTCCATATCCCAATGATCATTATAAAAACAATGCAAGTAATGTTTTATCCTTATAGAATGATAATATTATTATATATGTTATATTATTTCTTTTAATATATATATATATATATATATCCTCCATGTTGTTTGGTAATGATGATAGTGTTGCATTTCATTAGGAAAGTTGTAGTCCACACATACATGAACAATGATAACCTATTAAAGTGAGTAAAAATATAAAAATATATATTATATTTTTGGAATGTTAAATATTTCATGAATGTCATAAATATTTCATTCATATCACATATAATAATTAACTATTTTTTATCAAATTTTATGTAATGTGTTATTGAAAGATGACTCACATCACTTCGTGAGGTGGGGGTTCACCATACAGATGAAAGATGATTTCACAACCCATTTAACGGATGTGGATGTGGTTGTAATTCAGGAATGTAACATAAAAATATACCATTATATGGATGATAATAGGTTAATTTATCATCATGTTTTAATTATAATTTTATGATTTGATGTAAAAATTAAAAAAAAATGCTTGTTGAGAAGCATCACCTCTTCTTTGGGTATCCTCCTTAGGCTTCCACTGGTGACCATGAAAAGATGTATTTATGGATAAACAACGGATTCAAATAATTGTTTTGGGATTTTTTTAATTTATTTGGTAATGTCTGGGAGGATCCAAAAAGGATTTATGTTTTTGATAAGAGAGGATACGGGTTTCCTTTTATTAGTGAGGTTAGTGGTACAAATGTAGTGTCAGGAAATTATTAAATCATACCCTCATTTAGATCATTCCAAAACCCACAAAACTGGTACAATATCTTGACTATAAGATATAATATTGGAATATTTCCCTATAAATTATTTTTTACAAGATTGTTGGTCATTTGGAACCCTTAAATTCATAGTTTACCCTTGGTAAATCCATTTTTACCTTTATTATTGTAATTAGTAAATACTACATTCACTTCTCATTTTTTTTTAAAAATTGTGTTTAACTTATTATAAATTATAAATTAGGGTAATTTAAATTTTAAAATAATTTTTACCAAATTCAATTCAAATAAGTGGTAAAATTTAATATCAAATAGGTCACCCAAACTCTCTAAGAAAGGGGTTTTTCGAAGTGAAAATGTTCAAAACATTTACAATGTTTTTATGTCAACACTCAATTTGATAATTATTCAAATAAGATAAATTGGATTATCATAAAAAAATTCAAATAATTTTATATTAAATTAAATTAAAATATTAATTTAACAATATAATTTTTTATGAAAAAGTAGTTTTCAATTAAACTTTTGTAATTTTAACTACTAATCCAAAGAAGAAATAATTTAGAAAAATTCCAAAAAATCACCCAATTTTATTTTTGAAATAATGAATTAAAAATTTTCATTAGATTTTCTAATATATTTTATATATTTGGTAAAAATATTTTTTTACTTTTCATCATAAATCACGATTAAAAAATATTTGTTTAAAATAGAGTTTTTTAGAACATATTTCGTTTTCATTAAAATAATTTTCATATTACTTATAATCAATAGATGTAAATAATTTTTATGTTTATTTATTAATATTAATATTCACCAATTTAATAACTATTTTATAATGATATAATATATTATGGTTTATCTAAACTCAGGATTGAGTGTTTCACAAGCCATCGATTATAATAAATTTTTTAAAATTTTTTTTTGGAATCATTAACCTCGGTGTTGCAAGACACATAATCTAATGAATAAAATGGTATTATTTTTAAATATCATGTTATTATGACATATTTATCTCATGTGATATATTTTCTTATATGTATTGGAAAATGAGATAGTTGCTATATCTGATGAAAAAGGGAATAAATGAAATGTCATGTCATGTCATGTCAATTCACTTGTTAATAATTGTTTAGAGAGATGATGGTGTACTGGATATCTATTAATTTCACATATGGACATATTGCATATTTTTATCCAGTTTTCTACATTGTGAGTTTTTCTTATTTAGAAAATTACTCCCCGTCATGCTCATATTAAACATCAAGAGATTAGCAATAAACACGCTGCTAATACTACTAATCCAGAGCTTCATGTGGATATTGAGAAGTGGATGGATGATTAGATCCATGAATGAATCATGATGGTAATGTGATCTTTATATATAGATACTATTCAATCCATTAATCTATGTCAATGATGACCAGAAAGTTCTAACAATGGAATCCTTCTAAGATCACTAGGGAGGGAGGCACCCATGAAGCTATGTTGTGGATTGAATATGTCCAAAAAATCATCAAACATGCCAATAAACATTTAGATATGATAGTGAATCTTAATACTTAAAGGATTAATGGACAATCCAAGTATTGATGGGACACTTTATAACTACATGGGAAATAAGATGGGTTATCATGTAAGCACATCTAGAGGATGTTCCTAGTCAACTTCTATCCACAGATGTTGAGGGATTAGAAGACTCTTGAGTTCATCCATCTAACATAAGAAGGAATGTTAATGATAGAATAAGTCATATGCTTCACTGAACTGTAGTAATTCTCTCTATCCTTATCTAGAGAGTATATCTCTAGGGTTACATTTTTCAAGATGGGGTTCTCTATGATGTTAGGTTGAAGGTGAGGCCTTTAACATGACAAGACTAACAGATGTGATGAACCAGGGTCTCATCATGTAAGGTAATATGAGAGAGGCTATAAGTGGTGCCAAGAAGGATTCAATAGGGTGATCCGGGGACACTTCATATTATGGATAAATGTATTGATGTGAGACTTATCACCATGTAAGTAGAAGTCAATTTGGTCAAAGAGGTAAACATTTTCCGTTGTATTGTGGTTCGGTATAGTTCATTTTATATTGTTGGATTTCACATGTGCCTACAATTTCCTCACCCTAAAGTGGATTTTATTGTTAGCAGTATGTTTAGTCATCTTCATAATTTTTTTTGGAACATTCAACATATGAGTAGTGTATGTGGAATAGGACAAACACATGACATTTGAAATGGATCATATACCCCTCTAACTAGTGGTAGATTTTGATCCAAAAGTCATTTAGGTCGAGGCAAGGGATGAAGAAACCCAGTATTTGAGTGAAAATACCATCCAAAGGTACAAATATAAGGTTTTTATACTTGAGACCAGGGAAGAAGGTTACGTAATCTATATTCTATATAGGTTACTTCTAGCTAGTTTGGATGCAAGGTATTCTACCATTAAAGGTTTGATTCTTATATAATATAATATTTCATTTATATTTTTTATACAAATGCATCAAATTCCATCATATAAAAAAATTAAAATTGTTTGAGAATGGTGTTTGAATTTCATGGATGGTGTCTTGACAACATTTACAATGTTCGGAGTGAATTCAAGAATATAAAGAATTGAAATGAGGGATCAGTAGACATTGGTGGATACTAATTATTTTGGGAACTGTTATTTTTGTAAATTATATATTCAAATTTTGTTTCATATATGAGTGTTATTTCTCTCCCAGTATCATGTCTATTATTAAATTAGGAGAGTTACATTACTATAATTAAAAGGAGGAATGTATTATCACTAGGGGAGTGGGATATTTAGGCTGGTTGTGTCATACCAATTCAAGGTAGATTAGTTTGTGTCGTGGTATAAAAAATAGGTATATCTCTAGATGATAGTGGAATAAAAAAGGATACATTTTCTATAGTGGTTTTCCTATTTTAGGATGTACTTCCTAGTGAGTTCTATGGCATACCACCCAATAGAGATATCATGTTCACAAACAAGTGGGTACCTATAGTTGAGCTAGTTTATATCCCTCCTTATATGATATAACTAGCATAGACTCCTGAGATGAATTTTATGTTAGAGGATCTTGGAAAAAATTAATAAAACATTGTACATATTCATGGTTTTCCCATGGTATTTTCTCTAACAATGTCGATGATGCAATTCCCTTATAAATTCTTTTTTTAGAATAAAATTGATGACCATCAAAAAAATGTATCTTCTTTCTTTTCATTGATGATCTCTTTGATTAGTTGAGGGGGTCTAAGATTTTCTCCATGGACTTGAGGTAAGATTACTATCATTTGAGTTTGAGATAATTGGATATACCAAAAAAATTATTTTATTATATGTTATGGATTATATGTGTTAACAGATATATCATTTTTTTGAAGAACATAGTAATGGTATTAATGTACATGATGAATTAGATCATTTATCCTTTCATGGATCATTTTTTTGCTGTATTTTTAAATTAATTCATACTGTACTCCCAGAAATGTAGGTGATCATTAACTATATATTGACATCATTTTATTTCATTGATAGAGAATTATAATTACATAAATCATTCTAAATAAAATTTATGTATTGATATGGAACACATATTTTCCAGGTCATTTAAATGGATGGAGTGTTAGGGGATCCATGTAATGTTGTATTTATGGTATATTGGGAGACAACTAGGAATTTATTCAACAATGGACATAAATTTAGTGAAGTTTCTTTGGATAGATGATTGAGAGATATATTAATATGATCTAAACTATAGGATGAATCCATAACAAATCCTCACCTTACATGTGTCAATTATGGAATATACCATGTATTATGAGACATCAATATTTGTACTCTTATTATTATTGATGTAGGAGGACTGAGTGATTCTTTTGGCTTCAGGAAAATAATACTATATAAGAAAAATGATCCTTCACATGATCTAGATATAGTTGTGGTTAACAAATCCCTAATATGATTGGGAAATTATATTTTGGGAATGGGGCATGTGATGTACATTGAAAAAAACAAACATAGGTATATCAATTCATAGAGGGAACTGAACCTTTTGAAGAAGAGGTAGGTCGAGTGTCTATAGACTTTCAAATTCAATCAGGAAAATAAACTAGGAAATAGAACTATCATTATTGATGCCTTAAGACCAAATAAATGGACAGAGGTAGCGTGGGAGTCTTGTGAAGAGTGGTAGAATATTTTACTCTTTTAAATCACTACCCTATATGTCCATGAGTCCCAGGTGAGTATATCTTTGACATAGAAGTCTATTATAATGGAGTTTCTTGGAAAGATCATAATAGTTTATTCAGATACAAAGGGATTAGATATGACAGAAAACATATATGGTGTGGAGCCGCCAATTGGATGGTCACTTTTTAGAAATTACAATCTAATTATAAATTGAGAAGTATGGGTTATAATAGACTTGTTCTAGGTGATGATGATTGAGTCTCATGATTCTAGATGGGTGATACATCCAAGACTGACAAGGATGTATCATGATCTCCATGGATAGTGAATATTACTAGGAATGAAGAAGTAGATAGTGTGCTTCATTGAGATATCTTTCACCAGTTATTAAATGATTTCCAAGCATTAGAGGGTTGTTCAGTTTTTTCAACCTCAAATATTTTGGTAATTAAAGTGTGATGATGTCATTATTGGGTTTTTTTGGATGTATAATAAATGAATCCTCTCTTGAATGATGCTGTGTAGGAGGTTTTGGATCAACTGATAATAGTCTTCCACTTTCTTTATATGAGGGAGACCATCACTATTGTGGATCAGGGTAGTATTTATGATAATGAAAAACATTAGTTTCTTTTTTTTGAGGATAGTTGTTTTTTATCAATAACATAGATTAAATTATCAATTTTTACAGTATCTAAATAACGAATTTTGAATGTAGGATATCATGTGTACAAACTATAATCCTAAAAAATAGAGCCATTCCCAATGTACTATTATAATTATAGATGATATGTTTGGAGACCTTGTTTGGTTTTTATGTCATTCATTGGAGCATCATTTAGAGATTGTGGATTTTCTTATATAGTAATATACTCTATGAATAGATCAAAATAGAATATTTCATTTATTTTTAGGGCATGTTGTTTTGTTTTTTCCTTTGATGGTTGGGGTATGGGAGTAGTTCATGTCGGACATAGTCTCATAAAGGATAAATATAATGATGTTTAATTTTTCTAGAGGCATATCGAGACATTAGTGAATTGGTTGATAGTTTACACACAACAATATGGAATAGATATTCAGTTTTAGGTGGATCATTTCATTTTCATCCAGGTGTTACCTCGGTTGGGGAAACACCTTATGAGAAAGTAAGGGAAGGTAGAAACCAGTTTTAAATACCAGTTTGATATAGTGGGGTGGTTTATTCTAGTGGTATGTTGATTATCCATTCCATAGTTCTTTAGCTCCATTAACGAGGTGTTTCATGTATTTCATCTTCTGATATATCATCGAGACCATTATCATATGGTATATGTTTATATCATTGAGCGTGGTGTAGATGCATCCTTCAATGATAATCTAATATAGATTATATACTATGATGTGAAGTATATCTTTGTAAAGACTATACTTCTAGTACATGTGCGGTCATATCATGCACACATTTTTTTTGGAGACCTAGGAGTGGGAATCTGAAATGAAATCATGGTTGTAAGAATTGTTCATCATGACCACAAAATGATGTGTAGAGATTCTTGGGGATAAGATATAATATAGTGGGGAGGTTATATGATCTCATCATTTGTTTGGGTACATACCTCTGGGATGTTTTGATTTTTTATCTTTTATTTTGATTTTATTCATTTATACCATAGTTACTATGAATATATTTGGGATCGAGAGTTTTTCCCTTAAAAATTTCCTAAACTTTAAGGTTGTATCAATATTATAATTAATTTAGTTTATGAAAACAAAAATTGGGTTCCCCAAGGGTTTATAAGTTTTTTAGATGTTCTTTGTCTTATTTATGCAAAAAAAATGGGATGGGAGTTATTTTATAGAAACTTTTATTTTATGATGCGTGTCACGACCCGTCCCCCATAGCCCGTGTCGTGACTAGCCCAAGCCCGTATTCCATAGGCTAGGGGTTGGTGACATGAACCAAAGGCATATTCACTAAATCCAGGAAGGCATTGCCTTTATAAACTGTAAGCACATGCATCGAAGCACACAACATGTTACGAACTCATGTACACTAAACAGTAAACCGAGTGAGTGCAGTAAGTAAAAGGGGTCAGAATACAAGCCCTACCGGAAAGTACAAGTACAACTGAAATACAATACAACTGATGAAAGGGAAATATAAAAACCAGGTCATCCTCTGAGGTACCAACCTGATGAGTAGGTACAGATCACCTCTTCTACACTCCACGTCCACCCATCTCCTTTGCGTAGCGACATGTCGTATGGTCCACCTCTGAGCACTGTCCGGTCATAGTACTCTTATCCACAATCTGTATTGTCCATAGTCTATAGAAAATACATTGAGGTGCGGGCATAGCCCATGTAGGGGTGAGTATAATGATACTCAGTAGCGACAATGAGACCCTCAAGGTCTCTGAAATCCAAAAATGATAAACCTAAAATAATTAATTTAACTATCATCCCTAATTAGATATATGCCCATACATATACCTAAGTTATCCAGTATACCCCTCTCAATCAGGAGGAAACACAGGGTCCAAACCAAAATCCCAAAGCTCAACTATACTAGAAAGGAAGAAAAACCACACAAGAAAGTACCACACATGTATGCCACACAGAAGAATACCACCAAGGTATTACCATGAGGAAAAGTACCTCACTGGTATGAAGTCATCTCACTACAGGTATAAATTAAGTATAGTAGTAGAGATGATTATATGTAAATACTGAATCGTTTTAACCTATTTAGAGGAATACCCACACAGGATCCCTAGGTGCTGACCCACACAGGATCACATGGTGCGGACCCACACAGGATCGCTAAGTGCTGACCCACATAGGATCACAAGGTGCTGACCCACACAGGATTGATATGTGCTGACCCACATAGGATCACAAGGTGCTCACCAACACATGATCGCTAAGTAATGACCCACACTGGATACCAAGGTCCTGACCCAAACATGATCACTAGGTTCAGCCCCACATAAGATCGATCTATGTGTTAACCCACAAATGATTGCTCTAGGTGCTGACTCGCATGGGATCTCTCCGTGATGACCCATACCAGATCGCTCTACGTGCTGACCCAAACCTGATCGCTCTACATTCTTCACATCACAAATAGCTATTGGGTTCCTGAACTGTGCTCACTCATCTCTGGGAGGATCCACTCCACAAGCTACTAGACGATACTCAAATTACCATGAATTCCCATTAAGAATAATCCCAATGTACCACCATGTCATAGGGGTCTCAACGCAATGAACGGTGCGTCATTCAGATGTTCGGTCTATGGGTTGTTAACCTTTTTGTCCCGAGGGCCTGGTTGGAATCATACTTGATACAACCTCACTATTCCCCAACATTATCCCAAAATCTAGTGGGGTATACCAAAGATAATGTCTCACTCCAAGGTTTCTGGCACCTCTGATAGTTCCTCAAATGGACGTCCGGTGCCAATGTTCTGGCCCAAGTAATGTATAGGGTCATATGTGGTCTGGGTCCGGTCTGACTCGGTCGGGCCGACCCGGTTCTGGTCGACCCAGCCCACTAGGTCTGGCCCGGTAGGTTGCGAGGGCCGCGAGGCCATGGGGGTGTCGTGTGGGCGTGGGGCCGTACGACCTCGAGGGTGTTGTGAGGGTGCGGGGCAGCTCCGCTACTGGGGTTCCATGAGGATGCAGGGTATCTCCGCCACGGGGGTTTCTAAGGGCACAATGCGATGTGGAGCCTCGGCCAGAGCGGCTGAACCAGGAGGTCGGAGGTCACAGTGTGGCTCGGAGGGCCGTGACGACTCGAAGGGTGGCGGGCGGCGGAGCGCCTTGATACACGAAGGTCACAGGTGGCAGTTTTTGAGGGGTGGCATCGGTGCCTTTGTCACCTTCGTTGCCTTTGTCGCGGTTGATTGCCATCCACCTCCATCGTGACGAACAAAAGAATTTTCCCAATAAGTTTGGAGAGATTTCCATGTTTGTTTGTCCCTCGCACTTCGCATTAGAGTGGTAGAAAGCAGCTATAATACTTGAATCACAAGTATAACAAGAAAAAGTATGGGAAATAATTAAAACACCCTTCTTACCTTGTTTGATTCGTCGATGGAGGTTTTGAAGAAGGAGCCGACATTTTTTTGGATCGATGGATAACGGTGACGTTGGCATCTCCTCGGTTGTCAATGGAGATGTTCCCCGTTGGTAATCCTTCGTCGATGTTTGGAGATGAATTTGTCGAAGGTGAAATGTTATTCATTAGAGAGATTGTCTCCCAATATATATCCTCTCCCAATTCCACAAAATTGTAAAGTAGACAACTTCTGATATGTTTCCCCAATTTAATTTTTGACCTAATTTAAGTTTTCTCCAAATAATTAAATGATGAGGTTGGTACAAAATTAATTAAAATGGGGGTGTCACCATTAATATGGAGGATGTTTAAAAGGCTTCCCCACACTTAAGAGGGAGTTTAAACTTAGGTGGCCCTCATCACCATAACCTCCCATGGGATTTTTAGGCTCGGTGGTCCCCACCTCCATAACCTCTCATGGGAGAATTTAGTTTAGTGGTCCCCACCTGTGAAACATCTACTTGGGAGTTTCAAAAGAAAATAAAAATAAAATGATACCATTTTATTTTATCTTATTATTTAATTAATATGTGAAAAGGGAACATCCACCCTCGGCATATTGCGGTCGCAGTTAAGGTCCCCTTAAGTGAATAACAGCACTTCATGTTCCGCAGTGCCCTCAGATATCAATTCTGAGTACCGGTTTAAAAGTTACAAAAACCGGATCGTACGTTTACTCAATGTACCCAAAGAAAAGTTAAGAAATTCATTCCGGGAACACCATGCCTCGGAATCACACACTTTCAATTTTTGTGGACTCATAAATTCCCATTTAATTAAAAATAATAATTTAAATGGAAATTACATGTCTTTAAAATCTCCCCACCTTAGTAGTTTACGTCCCCATAATCCAAAACTCAAACTAAGGGAAAAGGTTGGGGTACTAAGTATGTATCTGAGCCTTCCAATCCCATGTGCTCTCCTTGAGTTTCCCGTGTTTCTAGCGAACACGCACCAGAGGTATCCATCATCCATGAAGGACCCAATATTTTCGATCCTCAATCTCCACTAGAACCACTATAAAAGTCTCCCCATCATGGACGTCTATCTCGCTGTGGTCGATGATGTGCTATGGGTCGTGCACGTAGCTCCTCAACTGAGATATGTGGAAGACTTTGTGCACCTGGTTCGACTGAGGTGGAAGAGTTCAGCGGTATGCCACCTCACCAACTCTATTGAGGAACTGAAAAAGTATGATGAACCTCAGAGATAACTTGCAACCTCGGCCAAATATCTGCAATCCTCGTCGAGGTGAGACCCATAGAAAGAGGCGGTCGCCATCCTCGAACTCTGGAGGTCTCCGTCTCCTATCGGCATATGAATTCTACCTACACTGTGCAGTCTTCATCCACTCCTAGATGATATTACCTTTTTTTGTGGTAGCCTATACCATCTCTGGTCCCACTAGTGTTGACTCTCTTGGGTCAATAGAGCAAAAATAAGATCTTCAAGGTCTCTTATACAATGCCTCAAAAGGTGTCATCCTAATGGTGGTGTGATAGATGTTGTTGTATGAAAACTCCACCAAAGGCAAGTGATCCTCCCAACTACCACCGAAGTAGAGGACACAAGCACATAGCCACTCCTCGAGAGTCTTAATTGTCCGCTCAGTCTGACCATCCATCTGAGGATGGAAGGCGGTACTCAAATGAAGCTGCGTACCGAAATCCTCCTATTACCCCTTCCATAGCTGGGAAGTAAAACGTGCATCCCGATCAAAGAAAATCGTCAAGGATACTCCATGTAGTCTCACAATCTTCTAAACATAGAGGTGTCCGAAGATCTCTACTGAACCCTTCTCTCTGATCGGTAGGAAGTGGGCCGACACAGTGGGTCGGTCGACGATCACCCAAATCGAGTTATGACCCCTTGATGTATGTGGTATTCCTATCTTGAAGTCCATATATATCTCATCCCACTTCCACTTTTTGACCTCTAAATGATGAACCAAGCATAATGGTACATGATGCTCTGCCTTCACTTAGAGACAAGTGATGCACTAAGAAACAGACTCTGCTACAGATTTCTTCATTCCCGGCTACCAGTGCTATCGTCTCAGAACCTGGTACATCTTCGCCACTCCTAGATGTACCGCTAAAGGGGATGTGTGGAACACCCTCATAACTTCATCACAAAGAGATATTGGTACCATGTTACATCCTTAGAAGAGGATGGCATGGTCCCCACCTTCAGAGAATCCATCAGGTGAATGTCTTGTGGATATCCGAGCACATCGCATCACGTAGTCAAAGACACCTTATTGCGCCTCCCTGACTCACTGAAGATGTTGGAGAGGGACTGTAAGAGACTGAAGAAAAACTGATCCATCTCTATCCATAAATGATATCTTCAAAGTAGCCACCTGCTCTATCACCTCGCCTTGCAGTGGTATACCAGTCCTCCTACTGAGTGCATCTGCTACAACATTCCTATTCCCATATGTATAGACAATCTCGAAGTCATATTCCTTGAAGAAATCAAGACAACATCATTGTATTAGGTTAATTTCCTTCTATGTAAATATATACCTAATACTCTTGTGGTTGGATTACACTGTATGTGTCTTCCCATATGATAGTTTCGCCACATCTTCAAGGTGAAGACCACTGCTGCTAACTTCAAATCATGGGTAGCATAGTTCTTCTCATGTTGTCTTAGCTGTCGATAACCATTTTCGATCACTGCTCACTCCTGCATCTGGACACATCTGAGCCCCATCCTTGATTTGTCGCAGTAGACTACATACCCTACGCCCTCCTCTAGAATCCTCAAGATGGGGGCACTAGTCAGCCTCGACCTCAACTCCTGAAAACTATGCTCGTATCTCTCCGACCACATGATTGGTCAGCCTTTCTTCTTGAATAATGATAGTGGTGCTACACCTATAGAGAAATATGGAACCAACCTCTGGTAGTATCCAACCAATCATAGGAAAATTCGTACCTCTGTCACACTCATGGGTGGATCCCAAGCAAGTACCACCTCAATATTTTCTGGATCTACTGCACCTCCAGTCTCTGATATGACATTTCCCAAGAAGTGAACCTCTCGGATATAGATCTGGTACTTTTAGAGCTTACCATGAAGATGGAGCTCCCAAAGTGTGTTCAGTACTACCTGAAATTGATAGGAATGATCCTCCTCATTAGGTGATTAGATCAGAATGTTGTCGATGAAGAATACTACAAAATGATCAAGGTATGGTTGAAAGATCATGTCCATGAGTCCCATGAACATTTAGGGAGTGATGGTTACACCGAATGGCATAACCAAGAACTCATAATGGCCGTAATGACATCTAAAATCCATCTTCTTCACATCCTCATCTCGTACTCAAATCTGGTGATAACATGATCTGAGGTATATCTTTGAGAACCATCGTGCTCCCTTCAACTGATAAAAGTGGTCGTCAATCCTCATAAGTGGGTACCCTTTCTTCACAGTCACCTGGTTCAGGTGCCGATGGTCGACAAAAAGTCTCAAACTCCCATCCACCATCTTGGTGAACAAAATCAAGGCTTCCTGGGGAGATACACTGGACCAAATGAATCCCTTCCACTACAAGTCCTCTTAATGTACCCGCAGATCACAAATCTCCATGGGAGACATCTGATATGCTGGTGTAGATATCAGTGTCAACCCTAGGTATATGTCAATGTAAAAGTCCACCTCTCTATGAGGAGGTAGTCCCGAAACATAATCAAGGAAAACATCCACATACTGGTCCACCACTATAGGATAACTCGGACTCTCCACATCAACTACTCCGAGTGTAAGACTAGCCAACTGATGTGTAATCGGCTGCACCCTCCACTGGATAAGTTCATCATGTGATACAAAATCTCCCTTCTCACTAGTGATGGTAAACCTGGCCCCATCCATGCAGACACACCGCACTTTGTGCCTAATATAGTTAACCTGGAAATGGACTGTAGATAACCAGTCCATACCCAAGATGACGTCATAAGGCCCTAACGCTGCTACTATGAGATCTTATCCAAAGCTCTTGCTTCCTAGAGTAATCTCACACTGCCAGAACCAGTGAATAATCATCGAATCTGCTCCCATAGAAGTCTCTATCCATAAGGATCGACTGAAAGGCTCCATCGAAATCTATGAGATCTAAATGAGGGAAGTGGAAATAAAATAATGACATGAACTTATGTCTATAAGTACTGCAGTTAAGGTGGAGTAGACATTGATCATACCACGAATCATATCTGGAGAATTGTGATTGTAGGCCTCAAATGCCTGAAGATAGGCATCCCCCATTTTCTCTTGATCTTTGTGGTGAGCATGGACCACCTGGTGGTGGTGGCAGTAACATCTCGAATCGTCGCCCACTACCAGCTTCACGAATAGTTCGTCTTCCATCTCTATCTTCTCCCTACGGACCTCCTCGGTCGAATCTCTGTCTCTTCCTGGGCGGTCCTTAGATCATCTTCTGATCATCCATACAATGGGTTAGATAGTCACGATCCATGTGACCCTACCTGACGCATGCGTAACGCTACCCACTCCTAGCATGACTGGCCCTACCTCGAGTGCCACGTACAACCTACTCTGAATCATGTAGTCTTCCACCTATAGGTCTGGTCCTCTTGAACTTCTGTGTCATCTATATATTGAGAGCTATAAAAGACTCTTCTATGTGACGACTGGTGGTAGGTCTCACTGCTGTTGACTTCTCAGTAAGGAAATTCCCCACTAAAAGGGCTCACTCTAACACCCCTAAATGCGTCCGGAATCTATGTGAGATCATTAAAGCCCGAATCTCCCGCCTGAGTCCCTTTTCGAAGGTCTTATCCTGGAATAATGGGTCATGCACCATATATTTTGAATAGTGTGAGAGGTCAATGAACCTCACTGTGTACTGAGCCATAGACATATTTCCCAGCTGCAGATGAAGTAGCTCTTGAATGCGCACTGCGTAAAGAGTCGCTGGGTAAACTCTTCTTGAAACAGGCACTCGAAGTCTGTCTAGAGTAGTGTCACCTCATTGTGAACTTATAGCATTAAGCTCCACCATCTGCCTACTGCTACCGGTAGAAGTCTGGAGGCAAGGATCTCCATGAGATCTGATGGTTTCCTTACTAGTTGAAAAACTCTCACTACAGCCTCCAAACAATCTTTAGTTGCTTGTGGGTCTTTCTCTCCCCAGAACCTAGTTGGCCTCTGGTACTGGAACTCATGCAATGCGGTAAAGTGGTGTCCACTGTCTACTGTTGGGGATGGTGGCTTCAGTGACCCAATAGGTAATGGTACCGCTAGTGCCTCCGCTATTTCCTCTACTGGAAGAGGGCCTTGCACCAAGGCCTCATCACTCGATGGGCTATCAGTGCGTATAACTCTCAGAATCCGAGGTGGCAGCCTTCGTTGAGGCATCCTGAAAAGAAAAAGGACTACCACAATCCAAAAGTTATACCTGTTGAGCTGACTCAAAGAGATCACAAAGAAAATACTTCAAAACACACACACAATCAGTGTTTTCGTACACAGAGTCGGAAATCAGAAGTCAAGGTCCTGGCGTATGGATACTTTGGCTACCACACCAACACTGGATTCCCTAAATTGATAACCACACTCACTACACATAACACTATTTTTGTTAAAAAGAAATATTAGAGTTATGTGTTCTATTTTAAAACCTTTCTATGATACCAATTTGTCATGACCCATCCCCTGGGGCCTCTTCCAGGACTACCCAAAGCCCACCTTCCATAGTCTAGGGGCTGGTTACTATCACCAAAGGCATATTCCCTAAAACAGGGAAGGAATTACCTTTATAACCTGTAAGAACACACAACCAAGCACACAGTAGGATATGAATTCAAGTATACTAAATAGTAAACTGACTGAGTGTAGTATATAAAAGAGGCCAGAATACAAGCCCTACTGGAAAGTACAAGTACAACTAAAACACAATACAACTAAAGAAAGTGAAAGATAGCTACTAGGTTGTCCTACGAGGTTCCAACTTGAAGCGTAGGTACAGATCAGCTTCTCAGCACTCCACATCCACCCGTATCCTCTGCGTACCAGCACGCCGTATGGTCCACCTCAAGTACCATCCAATCCTAGTACTCTCAACCTCGATCAACATTGTTCGTTGTCTGCACCAAACACAACAAGGATCATACATAGCTCATGAAGGGGTCAGTATAATGATACTCAGTAGGGACCTCGTGACCCTCAAGGTCTCACAAATCAATAGAAGAAAAAACCACAATGCGTGAAGTCAACTATCAAACCTACTAAGTTTTATGCACATACATATACCTATGTAATCGAGTATACCCAGCAAAATCATGTGAAAAAATAGGGTCCAACCAAAAATCCCCAAGCTCAACTATTCTACAAAGGAAGCAAAACCACAACGGAAAGTACCTCACAGGTACAGACTCATCTCATTCCAGGTATAAGTTAAGTACAGTAGTAGAGATTATTAGATGTAACGACTGAATCATCTTACATTGTTAAGAGGCAGACCCACACAGGATCGCCAGGGGATGACCCAAACAGGATTGCAAGGTGTTGACGTACAAAGGATGGATAAGTGATGACCCATAAATGATCTCAAGATGCTGACCCACACAGGATCACTAAGTGCTGACCCACATAGGATCGCAAGGTGCTGACCCACACAGGATCGCTAGGTGCTGACCCACACAGGATCCCAAGGTTCTTACCCACACAGTATCACTAGGTGCTGACCCACAAAGGATTACTCTAAGTGCTAACCCACACTGGATCACTCTAGGTGCTGACCCACATAGAATCGCTCGGTGCTGACCCACATAGGATCGCTCTATGTACTGACCCACACAGGATCGCCCTACATTTTTCATGTCACTTATAGCTATTGGTTTCCCACACTATGTTCACTCATCTCTAGGAGGATTCTCTCCACAAGCTACTGGTCGATACTCCAACTACCACAAAGTCCCAAGAAGAAGTATTCAAAAAGACTTCCACGTCATATGGGTATCATCTCAATAGATGGTGCATCATTCAGACGCTCGGCCTTTGAGTTATTAGCCTTTTTGTCTTGAGGGCCCGGTTGGATTCGTGCTCGATCAAACCCGACTATAACCCAACCTTATCCAAATCTCTAGTGGGGTATACCAAAGGGACTGTCTAGCTCCATGGTATCCGGCACCTCTAACGGTTCATCAAATAGGCATCCAATGCCAATTCAATGACAGAAGTAAAGTATACAATTCTCTTGGGTCCGGCCCGGCCCGCTGGGCAGCCCGATAGACCGTGATGGCATCGAGGCCGCAGGGGATCCACAATGGCATGGGGAGGCTCGACAACAATTGTTCTGTGATGATGTGGGTTGGCTCATCCTCACGGGTGCCATGAGGGTGCATGTCCGCTGGGTGGCTCAGCCAGAGCAGCTCAGCCGGTAGGGCGGAGTCTGTGGGGTGGCTCGGAGGGCCATGTGTGGCGCGGCTTGGCCGTTGGGTGGTGTGGCAGGATGCGGGGTGGCATGGAGATGGTCGCGGAAGCTCAGAGGGCTACAGGCGGTGGAGCACCATGAGGAATAGAGGCTATGGGGGTGGTGGGGGTGGCTGCGCGGCGGCAACCTTGCCTTCATCACCTACGTTGCCTTAGTTGCCTTCATCGCGGTTCAAAGTCATCCTCATTCATCACGAAGAACACAAGAATTATCCCAAAAAATTCGTAGAGGACGGTCCATGTTTTTTTGTACCATACTCTCAGAATTAGAGTGTTAGTAAGTGGATATAATAATTTAATCACATGAATAACAAGAATGGGTAATATAAATAATTAAAACTCCCTCCCTACCTCATTTGATTAGTCTATGGAGTTTGCAATGAAGGAGACAACATCATTGGGGATAGACAGATGTCGGTGATGTCGACATCTCCTTGATCATCGGAGGAGATATTCCCCGTTGGCGATCCTTCGATGAAGTTTGGAGAATAATTCATCAAAGGTGAAGCATTCTTCATTGCAGAGGTTTTCTCCCTATATATCACCTATCCCAATTCAAGCAAATTTCAAAGTATCCAACTTCTGATATGATTCCAAAATTTAATTGTCGACAAAATTTATGTTGGATCCACTTAATTAATTGATGAGGTTGGAACAAAATTAATTAAAAGCGGGTGGTTCTATTAAATTGGTGGAAGTTTAAAAGGCTTCCCCACACATAAGAGGGTGTTCAAGGGAGGTTATCCTCATGTTGCCCCACCACCATAACCTCTCATGGGAGGTTTCGGATCGGTGGTCCGCACCACTATAAACTCTCTTGGAAGGTTTTCGTTCAGTGGTCTCCACCTGTGAAACATCCACCGTCGACCTACTACGGTTGAGTTAAAGATCTCCTTAAGAGAATATCGAAACTGCGAGGTCAAAAGTTCCCTCAAATTTTAATTCTAAGGATCGATTCAAAAGTTACAAAAACACGCTCATACATTTACTAAAGTTACCCGAATAAAAGATCAGAAATTTATTCTGGGCACACCGGGCCTCAGAATCACATGCCTTCAGTTTTCACAAACTGAAAAAATTTCTATTTAATTACAATAAAATTACATAGAAATTCTGGATCTTTACAATGGGGTTTCATGATATGAACCTATTTCTGAGCAAGCGATGTAAATTATATTATAGTGTGACATGTTTAAACATCCATAATATGATATATGACATGATCCTTTTATAGGGAATGTAATTTGAAAGTGTTCAGAGAATAAAACATATGCATACAGTGAAACTACTTCACATATGTCAATGGTCCATTTAGTTATTTTATATAAATGAAATTTTTTTTTATCATATCGTCTAAATCATGAATTTGACTTTGTGAATGGTTTTAGCATCATGAATATCTAAGGATCCAAATTTTTAAACCATTGGGAATGTATGATTTTATTCTTATTCATTTTCAGCCTTCTCTCTCGATCACTCGGGTAATGATATCCAAATTTAGTTTGATTTATTACTTTTTTAGACTTCTTGGTATGGTTTTTGATCATTATAGAGATAAATATATTTGTTTTTACACTATATTCTATTATCCTTATTAATAGTGGTTCGTTCTGTTAATTAATATTGATAAAAGTATTAATCGTGGTGTTTCTATGATCTAGGATTTCCCTATGACCTCAGTTGCCTATATTCATTATTATAGTTTCCCATGAGTGTGTTTCTTTGATAGAAAAATTATGGTTGGTGTTCTAAGATATATATAATTTAGTATTATTTAATTATCCACATTATTTGTGATATGTTTGATTTCTTCACCACATCATGGTAATGAACAAATAAAATTGATAATCAATGTTAAATAATTATCTTTTTCTATTTATCTTCCATTAGATCATTTGGGACCACTTTCATGGAGATTGATACTTGTGTAAACATGATTGTTGTTCTATCCTTGGTCATTATTGAGACTTTTTCAGTTTGACATTTGAATACGATGATAATTTTTAAATAAATCATTTGAACATTGTATTTTTATTATAAAATATAATAACATGTAAATTGTGTGATATATTAGTGTAAAATATCATTGGATAAATTTGTTTAAATAATATATTAATGAAATTAGGGTTTAAAAAATAATTAAATAGGTTTTATATTTTTATGATGATAATTAAGAAACTACCTTTTTATGTGACAAAACTAGAAAGAAAAATTAAAATTTGGCGAATTGATCATTTTATATTGTGATTATATACCTTATATATTTTATTATAGACATTAAAATTGTTTTTATTGATTTTGACCATATGTAAAATCGATTATTATTGATTACTGAGGGTGGGATGCTTATTAAAATGTTGGATTCTTCTAGATATGGAAAATTATTTATTTTTAAGGAAGAGGTTATGGTGAATGATTTTATACCCCTAAGTACTAAGAAAATATTTAAATTATTTTATAAGTAATAGTATATGATTATTTTGTTTTTGAGGTCCACATGCACAACCTACGAAATCTGGAGAGTGAGATTCTATATAGCCTACAAACAATGACAAGCTATTAATGTGGGGTTTGTGTGATTCATCCTCAGTTAGAGAATCATAATCTTGTGTGGTAATCCTTCATAACCCAAGAATATCTAACATTAGTTATAGATTCTCTATATGGAACCATATCAGGTTAGGATGACCCCTGTTGTTAACCCTGATCTTTGGAGTTCAGTGTGTTTACTTAATTGACAATTTAAATTTAATAATATAGTTATATATTTATCACTGAATTATATAAACTATAATTGTCCTACTATATCATTTTATAAATGGTTGTTTCTTCCTAATGAGTTGTACTAACGCATATAATGTCATTCCATTTGGAAATTGTACATATTTCTTAGATGTGGGTTTGGGAAATCGAAATTGATCTTAGATCGTAGATGGTGTTCTCTATACTCAAACTGAGATTTTTATTTTGTTTAATAGACTCTATTCATTCCTTGATGTGGTAACATGCCTCCCATAAGATTTATATCCATGGATAACCTTTAAGAATATTTAATTTTACTATCAATCCAATTTATATAATCTCCAAATTTTCCCTCTTATAGAGAATATGGATAAATGTTATACCTAGGGAATATTGGGAGTAAACTGTATGTGGTACCCAAATAGGTTCCTCGAGGTTGATTTACATAAAATAATTGTGTAATTTTATTGTTAAAGTATGATTTAGAAAGTGATAGGAATAAATTATTGTCAAAAATATATCATTAATATAGAGTTCACTCCTTACATAATCTCTAGTTGATTCAACATATTATACATGGGGTGGATATCATCTTGGTTATTGCATTAACATTATTCAATATAATGAATTCATTCATTTACAAGTACAACATAGAATCACCATTCTCTCCAAATTCTATGAGGGTGTCCAAAATATAATGACAAATAAGTTTTTATCTAAAGAGAGTAACATTTTGAATGATGCAGTTAGATAGAGTAATGTATGTTTTGGTATAGTTAGAGATACATTAAAATTATATTAAATCATTGATGATGTGATATTGAGTGATATTGATAAAACTTATATGAAGGTTTAACCCACATTATATCTCACGGGTAGTTTCAATACATGTTGTACGAATGATTGATCCCCATTATATCTCTCAGTGAATCTAGATCATGTGGACCACTTTTTCTCCCTTTAGGTGACAATGGTTTTCTATTGGATTGAATAATCTTTAATTTGATATTATTTAAGAAAAAAAAAATATTTTTTTGAGAATTGTAAGGATCATGATGGAAATAATTATTATGTATATGATATTTACTTTATTTAAAATTTTTATATAAAACAAATTTAATTATAAATATTTTATTATTCATAAATTGAAATATTTTTTAAAAGGAAAGGCACCAAAATATTGAAATCCTTGTACATTAAATTAGTCTATATTTGAATATTGGGATCATGAATCATATAACAAATCCAAAATCAATAAAAAAATCTATTATATTAGTATCTAGATCTAAATAAAATAGGAGAGCATCCCTTCAATGAAACAGAGATGAAAGGGAATGATATGGGAATACAATTGGGATGAGACCCATTTGATTATTTTTTTTCTTTTTGGATGGGTCAGAGCGTTGAGATGGGACCAACAAGCGGTTTAGGAGCATGATATTTGGGGTTCTTTTTTATTACTCCTTTTTATTTCATCTATACCACTTTTAGTATGTAATTATTTATTTTCAACTTTTAACTACATTATTTTATTTTTCTTTGAATTTATTTAGTTTCTCCCTTCCAATCATATGTTTCCTATTTATTAATTCATATATTTTGTATTCTCTTCACTAATATGAAATTATTTTCATATTAAATAAAACTATCTACATATTGGTATTGGGTTCCCAAAATATTCATGATACCCCCACTACTTGTTTTCCGCCTTTAGCTTGCAAAAAAGTGGGGTTGATGTTACGTAGCCAACTGGCTCATTCACATGAGGGAGAACTTGGTATGGGAAATCACATATTGGATAGTAATGATGAAATTATATGATTTATATCTATAAAGTATTATTTAGTTCCTTTTAAAGTTATTATTTGTGTAGATGACTCATTCTCCATTAATGTTTAGGATTTTTTGCACTACTGCACTAAAATATTGTTTTTTAAGAAAAATTAACATTATTTATCTATTTGATCTGGAATATTTTTCCTCCATTTCCATAATTGTTTACATATGTATTCATTAATTTTTCTCACATTGAATAAAATTATGAAATATTATTTTTATCCAGGTTTTATTTTCTATGAAGTTTTTTAAAAGATAAAATATTTTCATTTTCTAAATGATCTACTTTTCAATTTTTATCAAGAATGTGAAATGAATAATTATTTCAATGTACACCCTATGAAATGAATTTCCATACATGAAGAAAATTATTTTATAGAATATTCCATTACCAATATTGATGGTTCAATTTGTTTGGAAATTTATTCCTTAATAATTTATAAATTTTTATATTTTAAATATTTGATTGCAAAATAAAAATGAAATTTCCCTTAAGAATTGTTACAGTGATATTTTTTTAATATTTTATTTAATAACATCATATATTAATGTTTCATATAATTTTATATAAATGATATCAAATGTCAATATTTTTATTCATTCTTTAGATTTTTTATTTTTATGTTGAAGAGGTATTATTGAAACATGTTTTCATTTCAATGGGTCAATCTTTTAAGTTATGATAAATTTTTCATAATAGTGTTAAATAAATATAAATTAAATATTTTTATGTGGTGGATGAGATTTTTATAGTACTCCAATTAATTTGGTAATGTTTCATACATTTTTTGTAACACCCCAAGATTTCATAGTGTGTTATTTCTTTAAAATAATACATTAACTTGCACTACACGCAACACCGAGTTCAAGCACACCATGACATACCAAACAAGACGTTCAAAAAAGGTTATGAATAGTATTAACTAAATTTTAAACTTTATATAATCCTTATAATTTTAGAATGCATATTATGAGTTTCTTAGACATAATGTAAGAACAAATTCATTTTCAGTATTACACTTTTACCAACTTTTAATAGTGAACCCATTTTAAATACAATATTTTAAACTTTTGAGTAAAGGGGGACATCAAAAAATTTAAAATGAAACATCCCAAGCTTCCACGGTACGCTTTCTTTTGAATAATACAGTAGTGTGTGTTGTACGCAACTTCGAGTTCTAACACACACCACAACCAATCAAACTAGTAGTTATGAATAGTAATACCTACTTTTTGAAATTATATATATTTTATATTTTAAAATGGACTTCATTTTTGGATTCAGAATATTGAAATTAGCCTAAGGTGAAATTTTGGTACATTTCGGATAACTTTCATATTTTGATGAATAGTGAAAATTACTAAATTTTAATTAAAAACAACTTTTTTAATCAAAATAATTAATAGTGATAAATTATGAATTTGAGTGGATTTAAATTATATTTAGAATATATTTTTACCATTTAATATAATTTTGGTCATTGGACATAATTTTACAATTAAACCGAACATAAACAAGTGTCAATCTTTTGATAGTTATTATCTCTTAAAAACACGCTTTTTGTTTTGACAGCGGAAATTAATTTTAAATTAATTTCTGCCACTTCTGTGTTTTGAATTTAGAAAAATGGATTCCATATTTGGAATCAGGATTTTCAAATTGTGTAAATAGGTAACTTTTATATTTAGACATTTTGAATAATTACTGCGGTAAATATTTTATTAACCACGGTTAAGGGTAAATCTGGTAAATAAAGGTTAAAAATTAATATTATAATAGTACTAAATTACCCTAAAACATGTCCTAGCCTTATTGGTTGATACATGTTCGACCATAGGCATCTTTGGGTCGATTTTGGGACCCCATGGTGCCACTTGTAGGTGATAGGGACACTTTATTTTAATTAAGTTAAAATGAATACAAAAATGACACAAGCATATATCTTTTAGAAAAACAATTTTTACATAGGGATATATATGTTGGATTTTAGATTATAAATATTAATTAGAAAGATAATACGATTTCCTACATAGTGATATTTTATTTATAATTTTTATACATTAAATAATTTAATTTATTCGTGACACAATGATGATGAATTAATTACAATAATAGTAAAAAATTAAAATAATTGATATTATAAATACCCAAATAAATAAAATATGAAACTTTTAATGAATTAAAATAATTTTATAGGATAATATGATATATTAAGATTGATTTAATGTACTTTTTTCGAAGTAATCAATCTGTTATGAGTTTCAAAAAAATCAACTATTGAATAGTGTCAAAATTGACATAAAGGAGTTCTTAAAACAAATATTATATTATTAATTGATATGAAATTCCTAACAATATAAGGTTCGGCCAAGAGACTTATATCATGATAGGTTTATCATTAATGGACCACTTGGGGGTCGCTTGGATGTATATAGTATGTTTATTAACCATATTATATAAAAATACAAAAAGACATTGTAAAAGTGAAACTAATTAACTTAGAGTTAATACTTAAAGATATGGTTAATATAAGTACCCAAACCTGTCTAAATTCTATTGGCTGAGTTGTATTCGACCCATCCCCACATTAACATTTAAATAATCAACTTTGGAGCCATTAGAAACTGAATAATAATTTATTATAAACTAATATTTCTTGCTTTTCCAAAGGTGCCCCTCACCCCTCTTATAAAAGGGAACTCCTCCTTCTCTTTTCTTCACACCTTAAAAGCCTTTTGGTTCGGCCAAACTCTGCCCAAATACTCTCCCAACATCCCTCACTACAACCTAGAGGCATTAGTTTTATCATAAAGCCAACCTAAGGATCCATTCTGATCAAATCAAAAGGAAGAAACCGAAGAAGAGGTAATGATTTCACCACCCTTTTCCAAGTTCCTTCTTCTTCCACTTCTTCTGACTTTGTTGTTACCATTCTAAAATAATAACTCCAGTATCATATATATACTGTGATGTTATTATAAATATGGTACAACCATATTCAGTATTCTATCCACCCTTTGAATAACATGTCACCATACGTGCGTACGTACGGCTTACCGTTTCCACGTCGTGGTGTAATTGTTATTCAATATATTATTATTTGGATGGGTATAATAATGATGTGTAACTCATGTAAATAATAAATATAACATGTTAATGATTCTTTATATATGATATACCATCCATTTATATATTATTTTAATATCAAAAGAATGATATTGTCGCTCGTGCGTACGTACGGACTACCGTCTCCACGAACGCGATGAGATTCATTCTCCAACATATCCATTCAAGTATAATTATCATTTGCTGATTTAAAAATGATGTTTAAGGACTTGATATCATTCTGGATATGAATAATTTACAACCTATCCATTACAAACATGGCTTACGTAATAAAACATATAAAAGAAAATGAGTAAGTTAACACCTGAAACAACGATAATACTAAGACATTATTAACAAAGCAAAGTTATAAGATCATATATGATATCATATTAATATATATGATTATTTTATAATTTAATAACAATTATTTCAGTATTATACAGGAGGTTAACCTACCCCAACCAAGTAAAAGTACAAGGTAAGGGGTTTTCATCTCACTCCTTATTCCCGTGAGATTCATGCCATATTGCCACCATCACCTTTTGTGTGGTGTATGTACTGCCCATAATTATATTCTTTGTGTAATACACTCTAATTTTTGTGTATTTAAATATTCATTGTATGATACCTATTTCATGGGTTGTATGTTTCATAAGTTACCAAATTGGTAAGGGTTATTTCGCAATCTCTTCATTATCAGAGGTTGTTTATACGTAATAATCTACGGGGATCTCTTTATCATCCACATCCATGTTTTCTTAATAATGTATTTCAAAACATTTTTACTATTTACAAGAATATGGGTTAAAGTCATTTATACCCTTATGTGTTTCGAAAGGAATCTTTCCGTCATTTTCCAAACAAGGCACTTTTAACCTTTTCGACAAATTTAAGGTAAGAATGTTTTTTAACTTATACGGCGGGTGCGGCTATTTACCGCCGTTATAAAATCGTCAAAGCTTCCCTTACAAGATAATAAGAATATTTTCAAAAAAATGTTTTATTTTATAAATATAAGACTCTTAAATGATTTCAAAATAGAAATATATATTTTTCTAAAGTAGTCTTTATTTCATCTATGTCAACATCCTTTGATGAATTTTAAGCTTATTTGAAGTTGATTTATTATGATACAAAACATCCATATTTTATTGAAGGTTTTGTGATATTTTTGACTGTGGATAATTTATTCTTTTGTCACTCGTGGTTTTTGTTTAGAGTATTGACATTTCATAAGTTATTTGTAATCCGAATTTTTATGTTATATTTCAACCTTTCATTCAGATGAATGTGTTAGAAAAGTATGTTCCGGGTTGGGGACCGGTAAAGGTAAGCCATCCAGTTTGGTCTCCGGTTATTAGAGGAACTCCGGTTTGGTCTCCGGTTATTAGAGGAACTCCGGGTTGGTGTCCGGTTATTAGAGGCACTCCGGGTTGGTGTCCGGTTATTAGAGGCACTCCGGGTTGGGTTCCGGTTACAGTTAGCCCCAAGGTCTTGGGACGAGGCCTTGAAAAAGAAATTAATGTTTAGAATTATGCATTCCATCATTATGAAATTGGTTATTGATTTTGCATGTTATTATTCGATTAGTAGAATATCCATGTGAATAAGTAAATGGCATTATTTCATTTTACTTTTGCCATACTATGTTGAAGTTCAAGTTTAAAAGGCTTTTGTTTTAGTAATGCATTGCCTTAAATGTTTATGCTTATTTTGAATGTTCCACTATATTGTTATCCTTACTGGGCATTTGAGCTCACCCCTTTTATATGTTTTATTTTCCCTAGGATGTGAAGAAGTAAGTTATGAATGACCTGAAGGGATATTAGGAGGGGATAATAGTGTGGACTGTGGAGACATTATGTTGTTGTAGTAGTTTTTCATTTTATGATGTAATGTAAAACTTATGAATATATCTAGTGTTTCCAAGGCTACTAAACCAATAGGTCTTTCTAGATTTGATCTTTCTTGTGATCATGCCAATGTTATGTAATAATGCACCGACTCTAGGTAACTGGGGTCGGGGCGTTACAGTTGGTATCAGAGGAAGTTTAGTACAAACCATGGAAGCAATATTTAGATAAACTATGATTAGAGCACATAGATTTAAGATGGACTTTTAGGATTATTATAGAAGAACTTCCTAGAATTTTGGTATTGTAGAGATTTTGTGAGTTTTCTGAGCAATACATCCCTGTCTGGATACGAGCAGGTTGAGGCGGCTCTCGCACAGATGTACCTAGGCGTAAAACCCGAAAACAACGCTTTGAGCTAGACTTGAACAGGAACTGGTGCACGACAACGGGCCTTGCTGCACTCTTGGTTACGACACTCCCGGGGGATATGCTTAGGATAATTCTCATTTTCTTTACAAACAATTATGAAGGGTTTATGTGGATTTACTTCCTCAAAGGAGAAATTTATATGATTATGGATTATATCCATAAACTATTTAATTTATGTTATGTGTATTACAAGTTTGGGATTAGGTATTGTTATTCATAAACTAATATAGTGTATGCCATTGTTTAGAAATGGCTCCTAGTAGAAGGAATGAGAACTCCATCAATGCACATGATCCAAAGAGAAAGAAGGATCATATCTTTCATGGACTTAAGCTAGAATTTATAAGAGAAATAGTCTCCCATTTATTATCATCATACGAAGAAATAATATCATGTGTTGATAAGATAAGTAAAGATTTTACTGAGTCATATGGCTTTGATGGGAAGCAAGAGAAGCAAAGGATGGAAGAGAGAAAGATAGATAAAGGGAAGAGGGAAAAGATGAATTTTCCCATATGTGATAACTGTGCGAAGAAACACCCTGGAACTTGTCTGAAAGGAATGGGAGTTTGTTATAAGTGTGGTGGAAAAGGGCACAAAGTACATGACTGCAAGGGTAAGAAAATGGTTTCAAATGTACAATGCTTCATTTGCAAGGAGTTTGGACACTATGCGAACCTATGTCCCAGTCATCAGAATATGCCACAAATAATGTTATTGGATAATAATCAAGTTATGATACTACCACAGATGAAGAGGAATGATTAGAGTTCTTATGTTGATTATTTTAATTGAGTGTTGTATCAACAATGTACTTGTTATAATAATTATGGAGTATATAAGAATTGTACTGCAGTACTATTTCATTAAGGACTTGAGATTGTGTGGAACAAAGAAAAGTGACTCAATATCAGGTTAAAGTTTTGGAAAATATATGGTTGTGAGAATGATAAACCATAATATGGTTCTGATACCGAAGTAGTGATTTTAGAATAACACATGATTGATTTGGATAAATTATATTGGATATTCTTGACTACCTTGAAACTAATTAATGATTTGTATATTCCATCATTGTTGGGGTTTAAAACATTTTTGGATTGATGAAGTATATCCAGCATTCTATATGGAATAAGGGAGAATGAATGTAATAAATATGGATTATGGTAATTCAGGATGTTTTAGTGTTTTAAAAGAATACATGATGAAGGTATTCATATGCTATTACGTGGTAAAAAGGATCTACATTATGTTTAACTTCCTTATAAATGTTGGACTGTGAGTTTGGTCAGAAGTATTTTGGATAAATTCTAGTTTGAGATTAATTTTGGATTGCCATAAAAGGACAACCCGGAGGTCGGGCGGCAACCCGTCGCGTCCGGCAAGGCCGCGAGACTTGAACCCACAACCGAAGGGCGACAAGGGTGTATCACCTACCACTGGCCCAAGAGATGTCCTGGATTAAATAATGTAGTTTTTTTAAAAGATCTGGTAGATGAATTATAAATTCGTTTATTTTAGAACCCTGTACGAATAGTATAAATAGAATTTTTTTACGAGTGAAATATGAGTTTGTGGTATAAATTTATTAATGGACAAAACTCTAATTATAAAGTAAGTACATCTCCTTATGATCTTTTCCAATATCATAAATAAATTCCTCAACATTAAGAAAAGGAACTTAGAACAAAAATGGTGTCCTAGATGGTACCTTAAATCATCACTAATTTATGGCTTTGGGATTGTTGGTCTTTTCATAGCCATGTTCTATACCACTCTCTATCAGATAATTGATGGTTAGATTTCTCTTCCATATCCATATTTTCCTACATGGAACCCTAGTATGTGTTATTTTCGGTAATATTCATACTTTCCACTCTTTATTTTAAATAGAGGCCTCATTAATTCATTTTTCGATGTGGGATTTCAACTAAGATATTTTGAAACGTCAAAAATGTGTTATCCTAATACCCTATGTTTTGTTGAACCGATGGTATTTCAAATCATCATAGATTGATGAGTTTAAGGACCTCAATTTTATACTTGTTTGTGATTGATGACCTCAATCAATACCTATAAATATTTACATTTTTTCTCCAATTATATGTCTCTAATTGCCACCAATGTTCTCCTAATCGAGATCATAATTTGGTGGTGACCCTTTCATTTCTCTTTTCCTCATATTAAGACAAAATTTTAGTAACCCAATTTCCGATGTGGGTTTTCCCACAAAGATATTTTTTATTTTCAACCTTTTATTTTCGAAGAACAATTTCAAATTGCGAGGACGCAATTTATTGAAGGAGGGGAGAATGTAACACCCCAAGATTTCATAGTGTGTTATTTCTTTAAAATAATACAATAACTTGCACTACACACAACACCGAGTTCAAGAACACCATGACATACCAAACAAGCCGTTCAAAAGAGTTTATAAACAGTATTAACTAAATTTTAAACTTTATATAATCCTTATAATTTTAGAATGCATATTATGAGTTTCTTAGACATAATGTAAGAACAAATTCATTTTCAGTATTGCACTTTTACCAACTTTTAATAGTGAACACATTTTAAATACAAGATTTTAAACTTTTGAGTAAAGTGGGACATCAAAAAATTTAAAATGAAACATCCCAAGCTTCCACGGTACGCTTTCCTTTGAATAATACAGTAGTGTGTGTTGTTCGCAACTTCGAGTTCTAACACACACCACAACCAAACAAACTAGCCGTTATGAATAGTAATACCTACCTTTTGAAATTATATATATTTTATATTTCAAAATGGACTTCATTTTTGGATTCGGAATATCAAAATTAGCCTAAGGTGAAATTTTGGTACATTTCAGATAACTTTCATATTTTGATGAATAGTGAAAATTACTAAATTTTAATTAAAAACAACTTTTTTAATAAAAATAATTAATAGTGATAAATTATGAATTTGAGTGGTTTTAAAGTATATTTAGAATATATTTTTAACATTTAATATAATTTTGGTCATTGGACATAATTTTACAATTAAACCAAACATAAAGAAGTGTCAATCTTTTGATAGTTATTATCTCTTAAAAACACGCTTTTTGTTTTGACAGCGGGAATTAATTTTAAATTAATTTCTGCCACTTCTGTGTTTTGAATTTAGAAAAATGGATTCCATATTTGGAATCAGGATTTTCAAATTGTGTAAATAGGTAACTTTTATTTTTAGACATTTTGAATAATTACTGCGGTAAATATTTTATTTACCATGGTTAAGGGTAAATCCGGTAAATAAGGGTTAACAATTAATATTATAATAATACTAAATTATCCTAAAACGTGTCATAGCCTTATTTGTTGATACATGTTCGACCATAGGAATCTTTGGGTCGATTTTGGGAACCCATGGTGCATCTTGTAGGTGATAGGGACACTTTATTTTAATTAAGTTAAAATGAATACAAAAATGACGCAGGCATATATCTTTTAGAAAATTTTTTTTTAAATAGTGTTATATATGTTGGATTTTAGATTATAAATATTCATTAGAAATATAGAAAGATTTACTACATAGTTATATTTTATTTATAATTTTTAGACATTAAATAGTTTAATTTATTTGTGACACAATGATGATGAATTAATTACTATAATAGTAAAAAATTAAAATAATTGATATTATAAATACCCAAATAAATACAATATGAAACGTTTAATGAATTAAACTAATTTTCTAGGATAATATGATATATTAAGATTGATTTAATTGACTTTTTTTGACGTAATCAAGCTGTTATGAGTTTCACAAAAATCAACTATTGAATAGTGTCAAAATTGACATAAAAGAGTTCTTAAAGAAAATATTATATTATTAACTGATATGAAATTTTTAAAAATCTAAGGTTCGGCCAAGAGACTTATATAATGATTGGTTCATCATTAATGGACCACTTGGGGGGTCTCTTGGATTTATATAGTATGTTTATTAACCATATTATATAAAAATACAAAGAGACACTGTAAAAGTGAAACTAATTAACTTAGAGTTAATACTTAAAGATAAGGTTAATATAAGTACCCAAACCTGTCTAAATTCTATTGGTTGAGTTTTTTGCGACCCATAACCACCTTAAAATTTAAATAATAAACTTTTGAGCCATTAGAAACTTAATAATAATTTATTATAAACTAATATTTCTAGCTTTTCCAATGGTGCCCCTCACCCCTCTTATAAAAGGGAACTCCTCCTTCTCTTTTCATCACACCTTAATAGACTTTTGGTTAGGCCAAACTCTACCCAAATACTCTACCAACTTCCCTCACTACAACCTAGAGGCCTTAGTTTGATCAGAAAGCCAACCTAAGGATCCCTTTTGATCAAATCAAAAGGAAGAAATCGAAGAAGAGTTAATGATTTCACCACCCTTTTCCAAGTTCCTTCTTCTTCCACTTCTTCTTACTTTGTTGTTACCATTCTAAAATAATAACTCCAGTATCATATATATAATGTGATGTTATTATAAATATGTTACAACCATATTCAGTATTCTATCCACCCTTTGAATAACATGTCACCATACTTGCGTACGTACAGCTTATCGTCTCCACGTCGTGGTGTAATTGTTATTCAATATATTATTATTTGGATGGGTATAATAATGATGTGTAACTCATGTAAATAATAAATATAACATGTTAATGATTCTGTATATATGATATACCATCCATTTATATATTATTTTAATATCAAAAGAATGATATTGTCACTCGTGCGTACGTACGGACTACCGTCTCCACGAACGCGATGAGATTCATTCTCCATAATATCCATTCAAGTATAATTATCATTTTCTGATTTAAAAATGATGTTTAAGGACTTGATATAATTCTGGATATGAATAATATACAACCTATCCATTACAAACATGGCTTACGTAATAAAACATATAAAAGAAAATGAGTAAGTTAACACCCGAAACAACGATAATACTAAGACATTATTAACAAAGCAAAGTTAAAAGATCATATATGATATCATATTAATATATATGATTCTTTTATAATTTCATAAAAATTATTTCACTATTATACAGGAGGTTAACCTACCCCAACCATGTAAAAGTACAAGGTAAGGGGTTTTCATCTCACTCCTTATTCCCGTGAGATTCATGCCATATTGCCACCATCACCTTTTGTGTGGTGTATGTACTGCCCATAATTATATTCTTTGTGTAATACACTATAATTTATGTGTATTTACATATTCATTGTATGATACCTCTTTCATGGGTTGTATGTTTCATAAGTTACCAAATTGGTAAGGGTTATTTCGCAATCTCTTCATTATCTGAGGTTGTTTATACGTAATAATCTACTGGGATCTCTTTATCATCCACATCCATGTTTTCTTAATAATGTATTTCAAAACATTTTTACTATTTACAAGAATATGGGTTAATGTCATTTATACCCTTATGTGTTTCGAAAGGAATCTTTCTGTCGTTTTCCAAACAAGGCACTTTTAACCTTTTCGAAAAATTTAAGGTAAGAATGTTTTTTTAACTTATACGGCGGGTGCGGCTATTTACCGCCGTTATAAAATCGTCAAAGCTTCCCTTACAAGATAATAAGAATATTTTCAAAAAAAAATGTTTTATTTCATAAATATCAGACTCTTAAATGATTTCAAAATTGAAATAGATATTTTTCTAAAGTAGTCTTTATTTCATCTATGTCAACATCCTTTGATGAATTTTAAGCTTATTTGATGTTGATTTATTATGATACAAAAAATCCATATTTTATTGAAGGTTTTGTGATATTTTTGACTGTGGATAAGTTATTCTTATGTCACTCATGGTTTTTGTTTAGATTATTGACATTTCATAAGTTATTTGGAATCCGAATGTTTATGTTATATTTCAACCTTTCATTCAGATGAATGTGTTAGACAAGTATGTTCCGGGTTGGGGACCGGTAAAAGTAAGCCCTCCGGTTTGTTCTCCGGTTATTAGAGGAACTCCGGTTTGGTCTCCGGTTATTAGAGGAACTCTGGGTTGGTGTCCAGTTATTAGAGGCACTCTGGGTTGGTGTCCGGTTATTAGAGGCACTCCGGGTTGGGTTCCGGTTACAGTTAGTCCCAAGGTCTTGGGACGAGGTCTTGACAAAGAAATTAATGTTTAGCATTATGCATTCCATAATTATGAAATTGGTTATTGATTTTTCATGTGATTATTCGATTAGTAGAATATTCATGTGAATAAGTAAATGGCATTATTTCATTTTACTTTTGCCATACTATGTTGAAGTTCATGTTTAAAAGGCTTTTGTTTTAGTAATGCATTGCCTTAAATGTTTATGCTTATTTTGAATGTTCCGCTATATTGTTATCCTTACTGGGCATTTGAGCTCACCCCTTTCCTATGTTTTATTTTCCCCAGGATGTGAAAAAGTAAGTTATGAATGACCTGCAGGGATATTATGAGGGGATAATAGTGTGGACTGTGGAGACATTATGTTGTTGTAGTAGTTTTTCATTTTATGATGTAATGTAAAACTTATGAATATATCTAGTGTTTCCAAGGCTACTAAACCAATCGGTCTTTCGAGATTTGATCTTTCTTGTGATCATGCCAATGTTATGTAATAATTCACCGACTCTAGGTAACTGGGGTCGGGGCGTTACATTTTTAGATCCAAGGTTATATGGTGTAATATTGTAAGACCAAAAGTGGTTCCACAAGAGGCTATCACTTGCACAACTTTGGGTACACATGAGGTTTTCCCTAGATGAAGCATTTACATGGATGGATATCCCCTTCGCATATTTTGATGATTGTATTAGAAGGAATCCTAAAAATTTATTTTCTATGATTATTATTACTCCACAATATATTCCATTAATTTGTGACATTATCTCATGGAAATATTTTACTTTCATGTATCATGTTATTTGATTTATTTTTGATTATTTCTTTATGTTATCCAACGATTTATTACACGTCTCATTAGTGTGATCATTGAATTTCTAGGTGTATTTTTTTCATTTTTTTATCTCATTATCATATCATTATGCTCTTGTTAGTCTTGAAAATTATTAATGACTAATATCTCCATTGTTTACTTATAATGATCTTTTGAGGTTACCCTTTTTAATGTTTTTGTTTCTCCAATATATAAAGAAAATTTTATGTATGATATATATAAGAAGGGTCCTAGTCATGAATTAATTAATGGGAGATAATATATTCCTTTTATTTACAAGTTGTTTATGATTTATTATTTCTATGAGACTCATCCTTTAGATTAATAGCCTGGATCCTAATGATATATAAGTAATATTCATCTAATATATCGTAATATTGTATATGTAATTCTCTAGTGTCCTCGGTATGTATCATAGAAATTATTTCTTATTTTTGGAACCTATGATCTCCTAGGATATGACTTTTTGTTGAATTACACCACAATTTATGGTAAGTAAATTAGGATACTTTTCCTAGAAATCCCATCATTATCTAGGTAATAGGAATTTGAGTTTTTTGTGGTGATGATGCACCTAGGGGTAACTAATCTATATGATTGGGTATTAAATAGATCATCACTTGTGTATAATGAGTACTTCTAATATTTCCAGACATGGATATATAATCTTATATGATATTCTAGGGTAAATTCCCAATTTCCAAATGAACAATTCTGAATTATTTCAAAATATAATGTACATTTATGACTTAGGTTTATCCTATGGTGTAATAGATTCAAAATGATGTCTTATGACATAGAAATCCTACAAATAATATCCATTGTTATATGAGATACACCCTTATTATTGTTTCTCACATTGTGCTCTTTTGTTTGAGTCAATGGATGGATCCCGAAGGAATCATGTGAACATTTAATGTGATGGACAATGCAATGATATTACCCATGAAAAACCTAATGTTTTGGGAGAAGGAATAAAATTTCATGTGGTTATACTTACATAAGAGTCTAAATCTATAAATCATACTAAAAATCCAAAAGATCAAATGATTGAACAATTCATTTTAGATTCATTAATATAGTTACCCATACATTTCATACAAAATTATTACATCCCTTTCGATCAATATTCCTCAAATTTCACAAGAATATACACTTGAAGATCATTGAGTTGTAGTACCTTTGGAATCAGGGACATGTAAAAAACAATTAAAAATATTTCTATATCAATTACCATTTATTTTTTCACAACAACTTATCATATTAGAAACAAAATTCTGAAAACCATTCTATATTACCTGTGGAAGGTACAAATTAGAAAGGGTGATATCAGATTCTCAATAAGGGTACACATATGATATTTTTTCATACACTTTCGTTAGGGCATGCCCGTACATCCAAAACATGGTGTGTTCTCATTGTCTTTTGTTGTTTTCCCAAATTTCTACCTTCCAAAGGGAGTATACATTTATAACTCTTGTCGGTGATGTATTGTCCTTCATCAAAATGGGATGATTTGATGTCAGCTCCTCTTTCCCTAGATTTATCCAGGGAATTAATCACCAAGTACATGTCTCCCTCATATATTAATAAGTGTTTGTGAAACTCACTCCTTATTCCATTTATTTTCGGACACTAGTTAATTATGATGCTTCTATCAGGACATTTCATGGGGTTTTAATAGAGAAGAAACCTTCTATCAGTGGAGTAGTCATGTTGGGAATCATTGGCACGTCTAGATACAAGAAACATTGGTCACCTATATTTTTCCACATAATAGGGCTTCTAAAAATCATGGAACTCGCGGCATCTCATGTCGTTCATCCTGTATCTAGTAACAAAGACATATCTTTCATGGTTTTCTTCAATTATACCATATTTAACTCATGGTATTAGGGTGAAAAGTTTTGGGTTTAAAATCATTTGGATATGGAGGAGGCAGATCACAATTCCCAATAAAGGTGGATCAAGGAGGTGTATCCCGAGGAGGGAGAACCTAAAGTGTTTATTGTTGAATGGATAAAAATTACCTATGAGGGTGTATGTGGGGTTTAATTTCCCATAAATGGCTTATTTGACAGTGTGAAGGGGTATTTCCCTCAGAGGGAGGCACCATGAATTATCATTGGTTGGGATTAAACCTCAAAGTGGCATCCTATGTACCTATTTTAGAGGAATGGGATCAAAACCCACATAGTTATACGGATGGAGTGGTGAATATGCATTATATATAAACATCACAATAGTATTTCTATTAGTTATATTATGTTTTTTTGTGGGGAGAACATATGGGAGTGAACCTGGTGCTGCTAGGAGAAGCGATGGTGTGGATGGGGATAACTTGTATGAATTTCCCATATTGATGTCATGATCTCATTGAGATATGGAGGACCATGTAAAATTATTTTTGATTATGTATAGAGTGGGTTAAATGGATTGTATGTATGAGATGTATGGAGTGTTTGGGTTTAACCCGCAGGAGGTTTCCTACAAATTCCAGTTACATGGGAATCATAGTCCACATAGTTCTGATAGGGGAATTGGGGATTACACTTAAGGGGGATGCTCATATGGGTATTGGATTAAATTAATCACTTCCACTAACCAATAGTCCCATATAATTCATGATTGGTGTGAGAAACATGTTTATTTTTTATTCTTAAACTTTTTTCAATGAAAGATGCACTGATGAGAGATAGTGCGGGGCTTATTCAGGGGAGATTCCCTTTAGGGAATTAATACTTTACATGTAAAATCTCATTTAGTGTGAAGAGTATCTCATTCCATAACAATCATAAATAAATCATCCTTTCAATGTTTTTTAGGGGCTTATGAGTGGAAAATACCTAAGGTGTGGTTGGTAAAAAAATCCCAAATGGGGAGATATGGGAGGGATGATATGTCAATCCCTTTTTTAATCCCAATGGCCAAGGTGGAGACCAAAGGAAACGGTGAGGCCTCAAATAAGAATTTCAAGGAGATTACACCAAGAGGGATTCCTATGATGATTTTAATCCTAAGGTAGATGATATAATTTAATTTGAGGAGGATCTCATTCCATATGAGGGTAGGTGGTATGATGACCATCATGTGACACTGATACACAAATAATCTAACACTTAATCAATAGGGTAGGGCCACACCTTAATTTAATTCACCAAAGAAGATGGAACTAATAGTTTTTAGTTCATGTAGTTCGGACGAAGGTGCATCAATCCTCACCCATTCGACTTATATAACAATTTATTATCAACCCTTCTAGAAGGGAAGGTGTCAGAAATGCCAGATGGAAAGGTTGTAGAGGAGTGTTTGATCATGATGTCCATGTAAGGGTAGCTATACTAAAAATAACATTCAATTGGTGTACCTATGCTAAAAATAAAGAGTTAAATGGGAATATTAGGTCACACGTGGAGTGGAGTGGTCCATTGGAATGGACACCATATATCACACAAGGACATTAACTACATCTGATCTAATCCTAGATGGGTATTGAAAATTAGAGCACTCAAACATCAAGATGAGGGGTCAACATAATGGATTCATCTTAGTGATGTATAGAAACAAGCCTTTGAGAATCAAGGGGCCTATCTAAGAGGTGTATTATGATGTTTGGGGGATTCATAGTGGAAAAAATGTTCTTTAAAGAAATGGATTCATGAAACATTGTGAACATTCCTTGGAATGAAGTCATAATCTAGTAGAAGAATTCTTCGTGAGGGTTTAACTCTTCATGAAACCTCAAGTACCATGTTTGACCTTGTTCATCTATGAAGGTTGTTTGATTTATAAATAGTCATCCCCAACATAGGTGGAGAAATTTAGGAACATGCGGAAGGGTTTTCCATGTTGCTCAATTACTAAGAACATTTCATTTTTTTACTAGATTGTGGTGATAAGGTGCTTCACAAATTGGGAAATTGGAAGTAAAAAGGTCGAGGCTATCATACCATGAAGGTGAAATGACACTGAAATTTATAGGAAAATGTGGATCACAATTCTAGGAGGAGTTACTTGGAGAAAAGTTATCCTCATAAAATGTTTACAACGTTACCGAACTCATGAATCAATCTGTCAGCTTTCATCGTTGGTGTGAGGGTCCATACGATTTTTAGATATTACTAAGAGCATCCTACATTAATTTTAGTAAGGGAACTCCATGAATGGGCTTCATTAGGATGACACTTGAGTGGGGTTTTGGGGCAATTTGAGATTCTATTCACTTCAAAATGATCTTGTCATTTTCCACATGTCTCGGGGAATGGATATCAGCATCAATAGATGTCCCCCATGTAGAATGGAAAATAATAAGAAATGAGGGTTATATTATAAGGGATAATATTTTAATAATGGGTAACTCACACAATTTAGTGCTGTTTTCTCATGATGTGTATCCCATAATGATCTCGGGGTGATGGTCTCCTTGAATCTTAGGTGGTTGCAAGCCTATAAATATTTCTTGGGGTCCTCCAACTATACTAACCATTACACACAACATAAGTAGTTATATATTTTAATGATGATTTAAATCATTTATTTTTATCCATGAATAAATCCTTTCAGAATTAGACAACCTGAATCAGTGCTCGGTAAATGCATCTTAACAAACTGTGAATTGTGATCAGCAGATTCATCGAGAAACAAGACATGTAGGCCCTAGCCTTGCGAGCCACTACTCAAAAAATGACCTTTGCAAATGAACATCATCAGAAAATATAAAAAAATTATCAAAATTTAGAATTTGATGACTAGTCATGAATTTGTTCTGGAAGTCAATACCACCAGTTCATAAATAGAATAAATGGGGAAATAAATTATGATTGGGGTGTACATTTGACTTCATTAGGACCACAAATCTCTACTTGAGCTTTTTATAAAATTTAAGATGGACTATACCATATAAAACAGGTTTGTTTGTATTTGTTTTATAAGGGATGATTTCTTTATTCATCCATAAAATTGGGATAAACCAATATACTACTTTAGAGGTGTATGGTGGTAGTATTAATGGTATAGAGATGCTAATGGCCAAATCTGGAAGGACCAATCACCCATCTGGGTCAAATTTCTATACAGTCACCTAAAAACACTAATTGTAGAATCCTAGAGAATGATGATTCTATGCAGTTATATCAACAATCATCAATTATGGATTGGTTAACCTAGATAATGGATAGAATAATAATTGGTACTTGTGCTAGGGAGACATCTTCAGAGATGAATCAGTATAGGCCTACATGGTATTGCATCATCCACCATGTTTGCAGATGAGGTGAGGTGAGTAGGAAAGCAACATGAATCTTGTGCATATTAGTTACACGTATACCATAAAATGGATATCATTCCTAAGTTGTTGACTAGATGGACACTAGGAACAAACACATTTCATCTTCATCATTCGAATGTCGACACCATCCCATGGGACTTCGATTTGATTTCTTAAATCCCTATCCTTGGGGTGATTTAGAATGATTTTGTAACTGTGGAGAATGTGTGGGATTATCAAGAATCATTTCCTAGTTTGGTGAAGGAGCTAATGGATTTTGTGCTAGGTATTGCTTAAAAAATACGTGATGAGGAATTCCACTTCAGACAGTGGTTAAGTTGTTTTTTTAACTTCCTGATAGTGTATCTTGTAGAGGGGGAAGTGGGGGCTAGAAAACCACCGATGTGGCCCCAAAGCTATCCATGAGGAATCAATTGAGGTAATGAAGGCTCTTAATGGTGGATCCTAGAGTAAATACATTATATGTTATGGGTTAATAGTATAGCAACAAATCCGCAACCCATATGCAAGTTGGTCAAATTCATTGGAGTCCTGATGTTTGGGAGGATACTTTTTGTGAGAGATGCACACATGGGGAGAGGCTAAGCACATTCCTGATAGCCACGATGGTTGAAATATTATATAGTTTCAATCATAGGATCCTCATGATGAAAACGGCGTATGAAGTGCTTCCAAATATCCATTAGGGGAAGAAACTGCTCGGTGTCTATGGTTTATTCCACTTTAGGTATAGATGGTCAACTGCGCACATATGGGAAATATGTATTTGAACCTGATCTCTTATGTGCTGGAATATCAAATCACCTTACATCAACATATTCTACTAATGTGGGTAATAATCAATGATAGAAGAAGGACTGTGGAAAAATGGTCATATCTTTTGTCCTTTCAAGGCGGATTGATAGTGGGACTAGTGGACTACGAACTGATTTTTGATCCGTAAAATCTACATCAATTCACAAGTATGTTCAGGTGCTTATAGAGGATGACATGGAAGCAGTAATCAGAGGTACATCATGAATGTCATGTTTTGTTGATGAGGCAACTTAGACTCATGTTCACATGTGACGATAGATAGATGTGAAATGAGTTATCACTATCCACCACTACATAAGGATTAATTTTTTCCTACAAAAATATATAGGAGGTTTCCTATCCAATAGTAATGATAAGTTAGTTTACTACCCAGGAAAATAATTAATCAGTATCTCTTCCACATGACTGAGGTAGAATAGTGGAAAGAGGGTGTCATAGTATCATGGATGAGATTCATAACAATGATGATGATATAATAGTAGAACCAATAGTTTAGGGGTCTGTACTGGCCAGAGGTTACGAAATATGATCTGAAGCTCCATGCATAATGTTTCTGACCATGAAGACTTAGTAGGAAGGGGAACCCTCATGTGGGTTTTTCATGACGCCTTCCCAAGCTCATGGAAAGTGATTACACATTTTATATATCTCTGAAGATACCATATTTCCAAAACATGGAACAACCTGGAAATTTACATATATTTATCTGGCATTTAAGAGATGTGGGATCATCTCAAAAGACGCAGTATGAGCCTTACCAAGATCATTCATTCCATATCCAGCTTTCTTGCATCCCAATAAGAGGGGGGAGAATATGTGTTGGAGCTGACAGATCTAGTGCACTCCTAACGCACTACATGTCCAATGAAGGATATTTCAGATGTTCCTTTGGATCTAACATCCACTCTACATATTTTAGAATCCAAAATGGTCATACATGATCCCTTTCTCAGAGGGGTTAAGATGAATCTTGGGGGGGAATAAGAAAATGATTCTCCCAAAGGGTGGTGAGTTCAGAGCATCCTTTTGGAACTTTTAAATATTCTCAAGGTTAGTTTAGACTTATTCCCCATTCTACATGTCCTCTCATTCTATTTAAATATTTCTCCATAGAATTATAATCTGTAAAAGAGTAGCTTATATAAGGAATTATGGATGATGGGGATGGGAGTTCAAGAACTGGTGTGGAGAGGCATGCTCCAAATCCTTTTCCCAAGGTAAAAATTGATTGGATGACCAATGATAGGATGTATGGAAACAACTCTAGAATCCTTAGAAACCTCAGTAATTTAAAGGGGCCACACCATTGTAAATCAATGGTAAAATCCGGTGTGGAATATTTTCCACTGATAAAACACAATATTTCTGAATATTCTATTGATAACAACTTATATGATTTCCTCACATTTTGTTAAATATTTTAATTTATAAAATATTATGGATGAGAAGAATCATTTAATTTTTTTTGGAATTTCCATTTTTCCCACTAAAATTCAATGCAGTATTTCAGAAGTAAATAATTTTATGTGTATTATTTAAAATTAATTTTTTCAATTGTGTTCCTAACATAAAATTCTAAAACATTCATCCAGTACATCTAAGCTAAATACTACCATTGATTTTGGTAAATGGTTTATGAAATAAATTTTGGGCTGGACCCACTAGATTGTACGCCACTTTAGTATTTGTCCCAAAACATCTGCATCAGTTATTTTATTATGTCCAAAATTTTGAATGAATGTTTGTAAATTTTTTAAGAAATATTCCTTATATATGGACATCTGTTTCATGCAATTTGGTGGTGAATCATGAAATTTACTTTTGGATTAAATTATTTGTCTATATTTCCCCATTCATACTTGGAACCACTTTAATCCTAGACTCCCCTCTACTAAGTAAATTAGTATTTTTTTCATTTGGTAGGGGGTGGACATGAATTTGAATATTTAAGAAAAATGATAAATTGGTTTCACTCCAATTATCCAGGAATTTCAAGAGGGAGTTCTCTATAATCATTGATCCTTTCACCAAATCCCTCTTCTTCTTCTTTACATAATAATGTTTTTGATCTTGTAATAATCTTATTAAATCTTCTTCTATTTCATATATATTATTGTATTTTTTTTATTTTTTATTCTTATTTACTCATCACAGTTTTCTTGAAATATAGAGTATAAATGTTACTGGGTTGAAATCATTTCACGACCTTTTCTTATGAAAAACGTTCTACGATGACTACACCACTCGTGGAAGAGTTGTCTTTTAGTAATTGATATAACTATTACCTTATTCATTAATATATTTATAATAAATGAGATAAATTAATTAATTAAATATGATCTATCAATTGTGTATTCAATTTATATGAAACTATGTAAGAAATTGAACCATTAATGAAAAACATGTGAGTTCACGATTTGTGTAAATTGTGAGAGGAAAATCTTAATCAATAAAAGAAAACCACATGAGTTAAATTTTTAGTTATAAAATATAATCCATAAAATAAATAAATAATAATTTATAGAATGGATATAATCAATAATTTAATCTTGTCCATAAGGTATCCTTATTACAAAAATCTATGTAGGGTGTTTCTACTTCATGTAATGATGCTAGATGAGGGTTTAACTCACATCAAATTTATGTAAAAGTTAACTCTCATAGGTTTTGGGAGTTAAACAATTAATGGATTACAATTAAGGGCATATTAATTTAAATTATAATTTTTAATAATTATATTAATATGAATATATAGATTGATTACACTATCTAAAAAGTCTTTTCTAAAAAATGAGCTTCTTATTGTGTCTTATTAATAAATATTAACTTCAGAAACCAAAAACAAAAATTATTACAATATTCATCAAACATAATTTTTCTTTTCCATTAATTAAAATTGAACCCCCTCCACTCCATCATTTTATGTTATTAATTGCTTATATCTTGATTTTCATAATACCTTTACGAGGTTGTTTTAATTACTGGCTCTTTGACAGACAACCTTGGACAACAACTCTTTTAAATATATATACAAAAAATCCACACATAATTTTTTAGTTCCCACAATATCACCTTTTAATTTGGTAATATTTTATAGTTGGTAATTTATTAAAAAATTTATTTGTTTTTTTATTTTCATTGTATTCTTTTTTTTGTACTCTTTCATTCTTCATTCCCCTTTCTCAACTATTTTCATTCTTTTTTCATGGACCATAAAATCAAATTTCCCTATATTTTTATTATCCTATAGTTTTATTAATTTAATTATTATATGATTTATTACATTATCTCATTATATGTTTCTCCTTTATATATACCTTTATATTGAAAACATCTTTAGGGTTTGAATCATATAGCCTCGATCTATATGAACTGTTAATATTCAAAACGTTTGAGGATTCTACCATTCTAGGGACATTGAAATTTGATGCAATTATAATTTAAACATGAAACCGAAACCTATTGATGAAAATAATAATCATTATTTCCTTTATTTAATTATTCTAATATTTTATGCACCCAATATTATCTATCAACTAAATTATTTTTCATATCCCAACATTGAATCAGACTTTGAATTGAAATTTTAATTGATAAACCTAGATCAAAAATTATATGGACTCTCTAGGTAGGATAAAAACAAACATTTTAAATCATTTAAAGGGGATTTATGTACCCTAAAAACTATGATTTTATCTTATGATCAAATAAATCTATGATCATTACCATTCTCACTTTATGGAACTGTGAATGATTGGATATATTATTTACAATCTGATTTTGTAACTTGTTGAAATAATTTGAAATGCCTTTTCTTTTAGATATTTTTTCCATCTTGAAGGACCACTACTATTTGAAATGAAATCTATAAAATATATCAATCCCAAGGGGATTCAATGTATGATTACTATGAGTGATTCAAGAAGTAGTGTGATAGCTTTCCACGTCACCAAATATTCCTATAATTTAGCGATTAAGGTACACCACCTTTTAGTGTAGAACATCAGGTATGTCTATATTCTCTTGAAAATAATTTTACAGAAACTATGTTTGATGAATTGAGAACAAGTATGAGACATATTTTTTGTGATCAAAATATATTACAACCCACACCTATAAGTCCATGTATAATATTCACAAAAACATTCCACCCAACTGATTGTTGACCCCAACTATAAGAGATAGATGATTCCACAAAAATATTCCTTAGGAGACCTTGTCAATACCAATAATGACCACATAACCAAATGATGTAAGATTTTTATTTAACCAACATATATCTATCGTCTGAAGGATCAACGAAACATGAGGTATATCTCTAGAAATTAAAAAAAACACACATTTTGAACAAAAATTTATAGCAGCCTTCACATACCAATATGTTTTCCAATAACTAAAATAAAGATTTGAAGATAAAGTATCATCCTGAAAAGTAAAAGGTAATTCTCAAAAAAATTATATTATAAAATTGATTAACTTTTGAAACACATTGTTCTTAGTAAACATAATGATATGATGAGCCACGTTTTGGATTTGAGGGAGTTAAAGACACAAATAAGACAGATTTCCACATCCCACCATGAACTGGTGTGTATGAACTCTAGAAATATTTTATCCCTACCTACACTAAATCCTTAGGGTAATGGAAGTTCCATCACATTGAGAATAGGGATGCAAAATACTAATACATCTACACCAATCCTTCCACTATGATTCACCTCAACCTTATTGAATCCCTGTTTAAGGCCAAAAAATGAACAACCCAAGGATAAAGATAAAGGTAAGAAAAATATTGATGATATTTCTCTTAGATCCCTTCCCTATCAAAAAAGGGTTATATAGACCAGTATATGGTTGAAGATGTAAAAAATAACATGTTGGATACATTCAAGAGTTTTAAGATTTCCATCCCTCTACTAGAATCCATTATCCAAATCGTAAGGTATGTTAACTTTTTTAGTGGACATTTTACGAATCAATGTGTTTTCAAGGGAAATGAAAGGATCCATCTTTGACGGAGTGTGTCGAACTCATTACACAAACTCAAGAAATGCCAATAACGTTCAAGGATCCAAGGAAACTCACCATACCATGGACCATATATGATTTACACTTTTATGATTCTCTTTATTATTTAAGATAATCCACAAATTTGATGTCTCAATTGTTATTATATTTTTTATAGGTTGGTCAGTTGAAGCTGATGCGAGTAGGGGTGTTGCTAAAGAATAGTTCTATAACATATCTAGTGGGAGTCATTGTGGATGTACTTGATCTGTTAAGATACGTGATAATTTCACTAGATTTCTAAATTCTTAACATATAGCATGATTAGGGAAATTCTTGTGATCCCATTATATTAGGTATGAACTTATTCAAAACTAAAAAACATTCATAATTGTCCATGATGGTATATATTTCTAATATTCAGGGGACACAATTGTTCTCTCTAATATTATGGACTCTATAATGTACCTTATATAGTACCATTATACATTTTATATCTCCCATTTTAAACCACTAACTAAAAACCACATCGATTTTGATTTTACTATTCTTACATAAATTATGAGCATCGGTTCTTGTTTTTCGTCTAAAAACACTTCCATTCCTATTTCTAATGAAAAAAAACCTCATGTATTATATATATGTGGTTGTATTCATATTATAATTTTATTATTTTTACTCTAATTATGACATGGATATTTTTTATACTAATTGATTTGATGCATTATTCTTTGATTTGTGTGATATATATTCAGATACTGATTTTCAATGTGCACATATTTGAGTTAATTTAATGTCTATGTCCATTATATACCACCCTTCATTGGAACTCAATCCATTTATACAAAATCTAAAATACTCATACTTGTTGATTGGTTATTGTGTACCCATTATAATTTAAAACAATCTAACTTTTGATCATGAAGAGAAAATTTTGAATCATCTAAGGGAGAACGTTTGGGAAATTGGGAATACCTTGGATGACATATCAGGTATTAAACAATCCATATTCATGAATATGTTTTTTTAGAGGATGGGGTAAATTGGTTATGTAGCAAAAAAGGAGACATCATCCAGATCTTGAGGATTTTTTTAATAAAGAATTGAAAAATTCTCTAAATGTAGGAATAATTTAACCCATTTTAGATTCTTATTGGGTGAATCTTATTCAGGATGTGACTAAGAAATGTTCTCTTACTGTTGTTAGAATTTAGAGAGATGAGTTATATTAAATAAGGGTGACAAATATATGGTGTGTGTATTAATTAAGGGAATATAAATGAATCAACCCACAATGACCATTTCCCCTAACATTTATTGATCAAATTAATGAGAGACTAGATGGGAAGATTCACAATTATTTCATGGATGCTTTTATTTGATATTATCAGGTTAAAATATATTTGTATGATTTGGAGAAGTAACCATTAACATTTCTATTGGGTACATATTCCTACTTAAGGAAACCATTTGGCTGATTCAATCCCCCCAAGTACCTTCCAGAGATGCATATTGAGTATTTTTTAGTTTTCATTAAGACCTGAATTAAGGTATTTATGGATGATTTTACAGTGTTTGGATCTTCCTTTGATGAATGTATCCTTATTTTTGTAAAGGTTATGATTCATTGTATTGAGAAGAATGTAGTTTGGAAATTTTCAAAGGGTCATTTCATGGTAGATAATGAACTTTTATTATGAAATTTATTATTAAAACATGGGATAGAGTTTGATAGATCTATGGTATATATTATTTTAATCCTGTCTATATCATTTATGGGTGTGTGATGTTATATCATTCTTAGGGTATCAAGGATTCTATTTGTCCTTCATCTGAGATTTTAGTATGATTTCTTTACACTTATCTTGATTACTTAATAATGATATTTTCATATTTATTAAATATTTATGTAGGGTATCATTTGATGGACTTAACAAGAATCTGACCACTCCACATATCATATAACCCCCATGATGGTAAATTCCACATGAGTTTATGTGTGATGATACAAACTTTGTAGTTAGAGATATATTATCACATAGGGTGGATGTACATTTAATTTTGTTTTATTATACATCAATGATATTAGATTTATCCCAATAAAACAACACAATTATGTTAATGGAGTTTTATACCATCAAATTTTATTTATTTAAATTCAATTAATAATTATTGTGTTTTAATGTAGTTTTTTCCTCTCTCCATACAACTCTGAGGCACATCTTGAAGAATTCAGATGCAAAACCCAAACATATTTGACAGATGATACTTCATCAAGAATTAAATATAGAGATAAAGGATAATAAGGGGTAAAAACTATGTGGTGGACCATTTGAGTAGGATAAATCTCAAAATTGGGGATGAATCATTGAACTATGTATCACTTCAAGACACTTTTCCCAATGATAACCTTTAGGCACTCTCAGGTACACATCGTTGGTATGAAAATTCTACGACCTACCTCGTTTCCCCTGAAATTCCAACAAATTTAAACAACCATCAAGTCCACAATTTAAAATGTAATTCTACGTTTTTTGTGTTGGATGATCCCTACCTTCGACACATGGGTAGTGATCAGGTTATTTGGAGGTCTGTTCCTAATCATGGCATTGTGTCTGTTCTAAATTACATTCATACACATTAAAGTGGAGGACACATTAGACCCCAACTAAAAACTATGAACGTCCTAGAAACTAGATAATATTGTTTTGTCATATTTTATAATGATCTTGTATTTGGTATGTTGTTCCCACATTTCCAATACACGGGAAAAATATTATGGAGACATGAGATACCCCATTAACCCATTTTCTACTATGATATATTTTTTGTATGGGTGATATATTTTATTGGACCTTTTCATAGTTAATTTTTTTTACATTTTTGTTTCCATAGATATTGATAGAAAATGGGTGGAGTCCAATGCCAACCTAATTGATGATTCTCATGTTGTAGTGGATTTTTCAAAAGCAAAAATTGTCATCAATTTAGGTGTACCAAAGGCCACCATTAGTGGATAATGGAAACCATTTTTCAATCAAAATTTTGCTTCTATTATTCATAAATATGGAATAAAACACAAAACATCAACAACATAACACCACCAAATAATTGTCCAGGCTAAAGTTTCCAATTGGGAGATGAAAAAAATCAAGGAGAAAAATGTGTATCCAAATAGAAATTATTTGAGAAACAGTCTTGGATGATGAATTGTGGGATTAAAGGATGTCATTCTAGACTCTCATTGGAATTCATCCCTTTCAAATTGTTTTTTCGAAATCATTTCATCTCCCCATAGAGGTCGAACATCAAGTATCATAGGCTATAAATAAATGCAACATGGAATTGGCCCGAGCTAGAATTCCATGAAATATTTAAATTCAATTTCTTGGGGAGATTTTATTTTCATCATATAAGAACTAAAAACTATTAAAGGAAATATCAAAATTGTATCATGATATACTGATCCAAAAATGGAGTTTCATGTTGGAGAGAAAGTCCAACTATATAGTTCACAACTGAAGCTAATGAAAAGTATCTAAATTCTTGATGATTAGGTTCTTATATTATATATTTTTTTCCATACGATGAAATGGATATCACACAAGAAGAAATTGGATGAATATTTATGATCAATGGGAATTGTCTCAAGAAATACATTGCGGGACTTCCTATCATTGTAATTAATTTCATCACACCTAATGACCTCATAATCACATGAGAATGTTTGGATGTTTATAACCATTTCGCATTTATATTAGTTTTCCTATTAAAAATATTACATTTTATATGAAAATATCATCTCATAGGTTAACATTGAGGTCTGTGTAATATTTTATGTTTGGGGGAGGGGATAAAATTTTGGGGTATCTATATAATAGTTTCATTCAGGAGTTTTTTTTGTTATATGTTTGGTTTTCTATTAAATTTAAAAAACAAAAAAAATATAAATAAATAAAATAAATAAGAAACATGGTGTGTTATCATTTACATTGGAATATATAGAAAATTATTGTTTTAAATATTCATTTGTGGCATGAAAATAATGTAGATTAATTTATTTTTAAGGGTTTATTTTTATAAAATCGATGTCATTGAAGATATTATTGGTTTTGTCATAAAATAACCTTTTTATTTTGAATCAATTCTATGTGATATTTACTCATGGTAAATTATTTAATTTATTTTTCCACAAAAATTTTCATGAAATCATGACTTGTGGCATTTTTCTTATTCAAATGAAGTTATAGTCAAGTTAGGTATAAAATCTATCTCTAATAAATGGTTATTCCATACATTAAATTCTATTCAGATCAAATTCATTAATGTACCAACGAGTCCTATGTATGCATACTTAATATATAAATGTTTTATGGTCTAAAAAGTCAACCATCAAAAATAAAAAATTATTAATAAAATGGGGAGTGATGAACTGTACAACACATGGGGATATCTAAGTCGGGAACTTAAGGTTTTACATTCAGTAATTATTAAGTGAATGGGTCCTCAAATTTGATTGCAAAGGATTGTAGAATAGTTATGGTGAATTAAAATGGTTATGAGTAATTTCGTTACTTGACCAAATTATATTGAATAAAGGGTGGAGATATGATTATCAAATTATTACCACCCACACACGTTGGGAATTAATGGCATGGTTGATACATAACATGTTTTTACTATAATTAGTGTCATTAACATCAATTGATTTTATTTATAAAATTATTGAGAAAAATAAATTCAAAATTTTTAATATTGACTTATGATGAGACTCTTACTTTTCCTATATTTACATTTTGTATTAAGGAATATTAACAACCATATCTAGTCAGGATTTTTTTGAATACATGATATGATGGTTTGACCATGATTAAAAATCGGTATTTGGGGGGGAGTTGATAAAAACAATTTTATTAAATATTTTGTTGATAATAAATGACATAATAACCTCATGATGTGTTATATATGTTTATTTATAAATGATTTGGGATTAGATAATTCATTAAAAAATTTGGTGAAAATTCAAGTTTGTTCCTTTAAATTTCACTACATCATTTAGGACAGAAATATTTTTATGTATATTGGTGAAACCTAAACTTTTGTAACAATTTCCCTAACATACTTTTATAAAAATTTTATTCAGGACATAGGAGCTAAGTCATTAATTTAATTTGAGTAAATGGGCCATGAATTCAGTGTTGTGTTGGACCATCCTTATTGGACACCACTTCAGTATTTGAGCCATAACGTCTTTATACATTCTTGTACTAGGCCCAAATTTAAAGAGAATCTCGAGGAACCATTTTATAAAAAAATCCCCCTACTAGATGGAAAACTTGTTAATGAGTTTTTGTGTTTAAAAAGGCTCTTTAAATTGGATTAAATTATTTTGATGAATTTACCTATTCACACTTGAAACCTCTTTAAATCTAGCCTCCCCTATATTCTATAAAAAATTTTCATTTGTAGGGGGATGTACGTGAATTATGAGATTTATGGTAGAGGTAAATTGTTTTCAGTCCATATTTATAGGAATTTTAAGAGGGATAGTTCTTAAAGCTAGGATACCTTTATCAATGCATTCTTCTTTTTCTTCAATTTGTAATGTTTTTGATCTTCCAATTAAAATATTAGTTCCTATTATATTTCATGTATTTATTCTTTTATCAAGTGTTTTATTCTTCATTAATTACCCTATTTTGGCTTGAATTCATGAGTTGAAACATTATTAGGTTATACCCTTTCCACAAACCTTGTGAATGAAAAATGATTCTATGATTACTACACAACCCAAGGAAGAGAAATTTTTTTAGTAATCATTCTACTACATACATTTTTCATTCATTTATTTTAAATAAATTAGATAATATTATTCACATAATATTATAGAATAATTTTTTTAATTTAAATTCATCTACAAATGTAATTGAACAATTAAAACAAAACACATGAGGTCGAGATTTTTGTGAATTATAAGATCCCAATATTAATTTATAAAAAAACCACATGATATAAATTTGTAGGATTGAAATATAATCTATAAACTAAATTCATCCTTATTTCGAGAATGGATATATGTACTATTTTACCACTGACAATATTATAGCATTATAATGACAATTAATGAAGGGTGATGTGATCTCATGTTTCGAAGATATCCTATGGATTAATTCACTTCATCATTACAGTAAAGTTAATTCTAAAAGGGATTGATATATAAACTGTTAGGGGATCATAATTAAGTGGATATTAGTTTAAATGATAATTAATAATATGTAATTGAATATGTAGAGTTAGGTTAACTATGATATCTAAAAATAGGCTTCTAAAATATCAATTTCTCATTGTCTATTATTAATCAACTTAAAATTTATAATGAAAAAAAATTCTTCTATAATTCTTCTACTTATTCTATTTTAATGATTGGACACCCCCCCATTCTTATATATTATTTATTTATTTTTTAATTATTTTCATAATACCATGTTGTTTTAATTACTAACATTTTTTGAGAGACATCCTAGGTCAGCCACTCTGCTGCACCTAAGTACCAAAAAATAACATATTATTTGAGAGGTCCCCAAACAGTGTGTTTCAGACAACAATCAGCTTCCTTATGTTTTCATCCTTACAAAGTCATTTCTATTTATTTCATGATTATGTTGATTGAGATGCACCATGAATAAACAGTGATGGGGGTAGCATGTTCTTTAATATAAGAAATCTCCATAGGACCTAGAATCCCCTTTCTGAAATTGATTTCATCCCATGTAGAGGTGATTGTTCAAGAAGAACATGTCATGTCTTATGGTAGAGAGTTATTTTTGGATTTTACAGAAACCATTAGTGGTTTGGAACTTAGAGCTAAAAGGGACAACAATACTGAGTTGGGGTCATGTGTGGATAACGAACCACAAGATATGGAGCCCATCCTATCTGATTGGATGTTAGAGGAGGATAATAATACTAAGATCCTTGTGGTATTATAAGATTATGAGATATCAGAACATGAAGAGCTAGATGAATTTTATCTAGATGTTATCAATGAAATAGAAATATCAAGCTACGATTTTGGAAGTTCATCAAACGTTTCATTGACCAAACTCTAGAACCACATTGGATGAGTTGGATGGGGTATCATCACAAATGGATGTGCAGTGTATGCAATAGAGAAGCATATTCTTGAGGTCTGTACCTATTTATTTATGACTAACTTGTTGAAAATATCTTGGAATACAATAAACATCTATACATCTCCAGAAATTTGGAGAATTATGATTGCATATGAATGTTCCAAGTAACCAACCATGAGATTTATCATCTAGAATAACAATCGAATGATTTTCCCTCCTTAATTTCTACCCAAAAGAAACACATCAGACAACTGAGGTCCCAACTAGTAGCAGCCTCTGAGAAGAAAAGATAAGCATCCTGTCAAGTGGATGATCTTTTTGTCGAGTGATACAAATCATAAATTAGGGACAATGATCTTAATCCAGCAACTAATGAGGAATAAAAAAATCTCAAGAGGTGACAATAGATCCTCGAGGATACATGCCAAAGTACTGTGGAGAAGAAGCAATCAATATTAGGAGTAGTTCTATGCGGGAAATGTTTCATGAATTCCGACATTAATTTCTGAAAAATTCAATAAGAATGAAGACATATAATTGTATGATTTGAATTATTTAAATCAAATCATATCTGTGAGATGACTGATGAAAAATCCATAATCTCATGTGGGTCATGAACAATGTGATAAAAGGGATTACCAAACCATTTTTCACCTTATATGATAATTTGGAGTAATCATTGAAAACATGAAAACATCCATTTTTTACTATCCCCCAAGAGTGCTCGGGATGAGAGATATTGTGGATGGATAAAAGTTATATCATATCACCCAACATTCATTTCCCGACATTCTCTACTACATGATTGGGGTAATGTTGGGGCATTGGAATTCAATCGAACAAAGGGGAGTGGGAAATGTGATTAACAAAATCCAAAATTCAGAACATGAGGATGGCATAATCTCAATATAATAAAACTATTTTCCAGGTTAGAAACACAATATGCATATCGCTTATCCCGAAATGTGTAAAAATAGACATGGGTCGACTGTTAACCATGTTTCAAACATGGGGCCTCTCTCAAAATTTATTCTAATGTATTCTTGAACATTGGCCTAGGATGATATGTGAGCCAAAGTAGCATCAGACCATACTTTGAGTGGGAACCTTTATACATGGAATAGGATGAGGATCCAAATGAGAGGTATGAAATGTGTGGGAGTGGAGTGATGGAAAGTTCGAATTGCTTCCAATTATCTTAGAATTATGCCATTGTGGTTAAGAAAAAAATATTCTTAACATACGAGTATAAATAAAGATCAAACCCATTGTCTAGGGGAGCATCATCTTGGATTCCGAGTGATCAATAAAGATTAAAACAATTCAAATGACGATGAGCAATAAGGGAGAGGACCTCTCAGGAGAGGTCCTAGTATTCCTTACAGAATTATATCCTGAAAATGAGGATGTTAGAGACCCTATTTAATGTCATACGGTGATGATGAGGCATGATATAGTTTAATGTATTTTGATCTGGATGTGTCCCAGAGATAAATGTCTTATGACAAGGATGTTTCATGACGTATAAGGTCATACTACCTAGACTATTTCCAATATTTTAAATTCATGTTGCACAGATATAGAAAAGTCTATTCTTATAATATTTGTGTGGTATAGTGGAAATAAACCTATCACGAATGAAACAAAATCCAATTGTGTAAAATACATGTATCAGGATATATATGAGATGAAGGGACTTGTGACATGGTTAGATACTACATTTACTATGTAAGGATTCTATTTTATGGTCTTTGTGTTCGGACCACGAGGGGATCATTTGGGGATTGACCACATCGGTATCCACCTTACTATGATTCCTAATCCCACATGACACATGCTCATTTTGAAAAACAAGGAGTGGAATTAGGGGATTACTAAACTTGTGATATTGTGTATTATAAATGAATCCAAGGTTATAATTCCATCATGATATGGGGGGATGGAAATGATATATGTCAATATTTTAAAGGTCTGTATAAAGGTACAAATGGTGAGTAAGGATATATTGTACACTATAACGACCAAAAGTTTTTAATATAAATTTCCTTCCTATAATTATGTCATATAATAACATGAAATCCAAAAAAATAACTACTATGTACTATGTGACCTTTTAACATAATTTTGACACATCTGTGTTTTGAATTTTGAGAATCATACATCTGACATACACAGTTCTGATCAGTAAGTTATTTGGAGTCTAATATGACCAACTAAAATTTTGATGAATAATAATATAACCTTATGAATTGTTATAATAACCATATGAATAGTTATATATACTAATGAATAGAAACCCTACCCAAGATAGTATATAAATAAGATTCAAGTGAATGTATGATGAACCTATATTTTGGATGAAGTAAATAAATGTTTTAAAAATTGTTTTTTTAGAATAAATTATGATTTTAATTAATTAATAATCTAATCATATTTATAAAACTATTTTTGAAAAATGGATTTCATTTTTGGATTAATCATGTTAATAAAAAGTTATAGTGGACTTTTGTGGAATTTTCAGAAATACATGAACGTTTTAGTGAATAGTAATAGACATTAATTTACCGTATAAATTATAATTTAAATCCACTATTCCTAACATCATAAGAGATTTAATAATCACAATCTCAAAATAACATAAATTTATTAATATTCTTGTTCATGGAATCATCACTATTTCTTATCTCATGTAAAAATAAAAAACTAATGATTATAAAAATATTAAAACCCTCTTCCCCTCCACTATAAATACCACACATTATTACCTCTTATTTTTACTCATCTCAAGCCCTATGACATAATTAAAATATGACCAAATATCTACCCAAAAAACATCCCCATGTCTAGCAACCATTAGTCTCCTCCGAAGAATAAAAACACTCTCATTAAGTGGTTCTCAAAGGAGATAGACTCAAGAGGTAAATTCCCCATTCTAGTTTATTTATTTCCTTTCAAGTTCTTTTCATTTAGTTTTTTCCCTCAACTACCATCACCCAAATGGTATGATAAATAAAATAACATACATGTACTGAAATTTTTTAATGCTAAATAATTAATTCATTATCATCCTTATTTTACTATTCTTTTATTTTAGTAGTAAAGACACCATTTGAGATGTGTTAATTTACCACATTCATTGTATATGGGATTTCAATTTCCATTACCATCTTATATTATATTCATGAAACAATTTTCATGATTAAACCAGATCATTATATATGTATTATGACCCTTTTATGGTTCTGAATACTGTTTTTTCACGTAGTTTTGGTTTATAAAACAAAATGCGTCCTTTGTGCTCAAAAAACCGCTAATTAACCCAAAAGGTTATCACTACAATTTTATATAATGATTCAAATTAAATCCATGTAACTAAATTAAATTTTCAACCATGTAATTATTTAGATGTTCAGTAATAAAATATAACATCAATTATGGAAAACCACCTTCATCATAAAATATTATCAGAAACATGAAGAACTCATTAAACGAAGCAAGATAACAGACTTGAATAATGAAATTGAACCTCATAACCAATAAAAATGGTTATAAATGAACCTAAAAAGGTTATAATAAATATTTTAAATATATAATAGGTTCTTAAAATATTAATTAATTAATCTTATTTGATTATTCAGGTCATTAAGTTCAAGGAAATATCACCATCAGATTTAAGGTAAAGGATCCTCTCTATTTAACTTGTATTCAATATTATTATCTATGTCACGACCGTTTGTGTGTAATTAGTAATGATGGGGTTTGATTTTTCACCTCCCCCATAATACCCTCATGATTTATATGTGATTAGAATCCCCTTTCCCTCTTATGAATCCCTCTTAAGTACACCTAATACCATGCTGAAAATCTGTAAGGAATTCTACCAAAATCTTCTCTATTCATTTGGGTTGCCCAATATTTCATTATAAAAAAATGACGTTGTCTTATATAATTATTTAAGACCTGTAAATTATGTTTACTTGTATAATATTCATTTATCATGACCCTTCCATCTTTCTATATTTGAGATATACATGTTTTTAATTGATTCCCTCATCAATACTTCATGCTAAGCAAACTTTTTTAAGGGATCTTCCTGAATTATTACTGAATTTCAAGTGCACTATATCCTTTATTTCAATCCATAATTGTCTTTATAAAATCATACTTTTTATTATGAAAAAATTATCCCTCACTTTTGGTTTTATATAAAATATTTTTACCTTTTCTATTTGAAAATATCTATAATATTTTCTTTAAAACCATACAAAAATATTTTAATGCTTAAATTTATCAAATACATTTGATACCTATTTTCACTTCTGTTTGACATCTAATACCATGATATTTTAACATTTTATCTTATTAACATCCATGTATGTTCTATTTCCTTTCTTTCATGGACACTTTTACGACACGCCCATTGGTTATGCTTTTAGACATGATTATGGTACAAAATCTTTTCCATGGGTAACACTTTAGTTTATAGATGATTAATTATGTATGATTAATTATGTGGAAAACATATTACTAGAAAGTAAATTTGGGCGTGACCATATAGAGCTCTAATAAATTGGGTAATGATGAGTCTCAGGAGATGTTATGTGTGACAGATTTAGTGATTAGCCTTGGCATTAGCTACTATGTGCAACAGTCTTGAAAGTTTATCCTTGGGTTGTGCTTTATGGGAAGCAGTCTTGCATGTTATCCTTGACTCATAATAAATTCCTTTTTTATATTTCTTCCTCATTTCAGCGATTCCATGATTATATTATCCCATATTTATATGTTATAATTTCATATGTTACATGCCTTTTTTATATCATCATATCATGCCTTCAATCCCATGTGCTAAAAATTGGTTTTTATGGTTTTCCCTTTGCTGGGATTTTATCTCATCCCTTTTTTCATATTATCCCCAAGTTATCCTATATAGATGTATGATCATAATGGAAGATAAGATCTCATTATGTTTTTTAAATAAATAAGGGTTAATTTTAGTTCAATGTTTACAGTTTGGCATACCTAGTCTTCCAATACACTAGAAATTATGATCAATGTATTATAATCTTATGTATAATTATTCTTAAAATAATGTAATGTTTTATGTAAAATACGGGGCTAACTATTTTTGGTATCAATAAATAGTCTAGTTATTTTTTGAGATTACGAATAAAAGAGATTACTAAGAACCTTATGGTTGATATGTAGTATAAGAAAAAATCCCTAAATTTTGGAAACTATATAGTAAGTGGTTTATTATTCAAATAGATCTTTTTCTGGATACAAACAGGTAGAGGAAGCTCTGGCACTGATATACCTTGGAGTGAAAAATCTGATAAGGTGGTTCAGGCCTGACTTGAGGTATCCTGGTACAAAAAATGGGCCTTGCAGCAGTCTTGGATTGACAGTCCCTAGGGATAGGCTTTGTTAAATTCATGAGGAAATTAAAAACCATTATTAATGGGATAAAAAAATCCATAAGAATATATGTTATGAAATTGATTTATGATAACCTAGATTGAAACCTAAGGAATCACAAGTTCGGATATACTTCTCCTTTATAAGTTTATCCTTTTATGTTCAAAAGTTTCCTTTTTAATGTTCAATAACTATGTATAAAATCCATCTAATAGTACGTTCTATTTCTTATTTAATGGCGGGAAATAGCAGAAAATGTTCCAACAACCAATGTGAGAGGGAATGTGAACATTTCTCTAATGATACGCCTGATATTATAGGAATGGGTGATCAAAAACTCATTACAATACCTTCTTAGATGGATCATGTTATGAATAATATCTTGAGTTATGTGGAGCACCCTCCCACTAAAATTAACGTGCTTGTTTTTGTAGAATCCTTCATGCGGAAAAGTCCTCCCATGTTTAGTGGACCTTCTGACCCCCTTCTTGCATAACAGTGTATTAACTCCTCTAAAAATATATTCTCCACCCTATATTACTCAGAATAAGAGAATATCAAACTGGCAGTCTTGTATTTTGATGGGGAAGATGATCAGTTTTGGACACTGATCACGAATAAAAAGTCCCAATATGAAATTGATTCTATGGATTAAGAGAAATTAAATATGATGTTTTTATATAAATATTTTCCTTGAACTATTCAATTTAATATAGAAAGATATTTCCTCAGTCTCAAGTAGAAGGTAGATTAGTCCATCGGGGCATATGAAGAAAACATTACAGGTCTATCAAGGTACGCCTATGGATTTGACATGAACACAAAAAGAAAGGTGGATCGCTTATTTAGTTGGCTAAAGCCGAATCTATATAAGGTGTTCGAAATTCAAGACTTTGACAATTATGGGGAGACTGAATGTTGTTACCTCAGGGTAGAAAGGGAGATTATAGACTCTCAGTGGTATCTTGGGCCTGGTGACAAGAAGTGGAAAATAGAGAACAACATGGGTAGTTCAAAAAACAAATCCCATGATGGAAATATATCTAAATATCCCACTTGTAAATTATGTTGGAAGAAGCTTCCTGGTAACTATCTAATGGGAACCAAGAATTATTTCAAATGTGGAATGTTTGGATATTTGGACAAGAACTGCCGAAGGAATATGAAAAATACCATTAATGAGGAAGAAGAAAGGATGGTTTAAATAAAAACACTCCCTTTACTGTAGTTATACAACTACCAAGAGCATGGGAATTATGAAAAAAAATTCCCTAACTGAAATGGTTGGAGATGAAAATGAACAACAACCTCCAAGGAAACAAGGAAGGGATTATGATATCACTACTACTAAGGTAGAGCTGGAAAATGATGTTATGATAGCTACACTAGTTATTCATTCAAGAATAGTGAAATACTATTTGATTAAGGTTATACGCATTATTTCATATCTTGTAATTTTAGTAGAACTATTCAAACACCAGCTCAAAATTTAAAGGATATATTATTTGTGATAATAGTCAATGAGAAAATTATTTTATCCAAGGTTTATAAAACATCCCTAGTAATGTTTTCTAGACTAAACCACCTAGAAAATGTTGTTGTACATCCTTTAGTGAAGTTAAATGTTATCTTGGGAATGGATTGGCTATCTTTATACAAATCCAACATTAATTTTCAATAAATATAGATTAATTTTCACATCTCAAAGCATCCCCTTATTCTTTACTTGTGTAAGGAGGAAGATAAATCTATTATAGAATCAATGTACAATGTGTGTGTATTAATTCTTTAAGATAAAGATTGACTAGTTCAAATGATTGGGAAAATGGAGAGAATCTTGCTTGAAGAGAGGCCCTTCATGAGGGATAACACTGATTAATTCCATGAATTGTTGTCTGGTCTTCCTCTTAATTAATATGTTGAGTTCTCAATTAAAACTATTCTTGGATCTCATCCAATATGAAAGACACCTTAGAGAATGATCACCGTAGTGCTGGATAAGCTGAACAAGCAGTTAGTGGATAATCTGGAGAATAGTTTTATATACTTGATTGCTTCACCCTGGTGTGTGCCAATCCTCTTCGACAAGTAGAATGATAGATCAATGTTCCCCTGCATGATTATCATGGGCTTAATAAAATCACGATAAAGTTCAATTATCCCCTACCACATATAGATGACATGTTTGATCAGCTTTATGAGGCCAGTTATTTCTATAAGGTGGACCATCGGTCGAGATATCACCAATTAATGATGAGGAAGGTATATATTCCTAATAATGACATTTAAATGAGGAATAAACAATATGAGTTCATAGTGATTCCCTTATGACTTAATCATTGTCTAAAAATTTTCATTAATATATTGAGTAGTGTCATTGTAGATTATCTTGAAAAAGTTATGGTAGTCTTTATTAAGGATATTCAGATATACTCCAAGAATAAGGAGGAATAAGAGGAGCATTTGATTACTATTCTAAATACATTGTGAAGGGAGAAGATATATGAAAATTTTAATAAATTTCTATTCTGGATAGATTATTTATCATTTTTTGGGCATTTTATCACTCTCAATGGGATATTTTTGGACCCTTCCAGGACAATGGCAATTGAAGAGTGTCCTTGGACAACCTCTGTAATAGAGATCTGTAGCTTTTTGGGTCTAACTGGGTATTATCGATGATTTGTGAAGAACATTTTAGGACATTCAAACCCAATGACCATGCTGACATTGAAGGTAGAATTTTTTTTGGACTCAAGATTGTGAAGACTACTTTTATGAGTTGAAAAAGAGGTTAATCACTGCGTGAGTACTCACACTCCCAACAAGTGGAGAACTCTTTGTGGTGTACGGTGATGCTTCAAAGAAGGGTATAGAATGTGTGATAAAAAAATTCATTTAATATTTTACTAATAATAAATGATATAATATCATCACATTGTGGTAAATGTGTTCATTTTAGAAATATTTGGGATTAGATTATTTATTTTGAAAATGTGATGAAAATTCCCATTTTACCGTTGAAAATTCAATGTAGAATTTTGAATATAAATATTTTGATATGTATTATTTTAACATAAAACACTTTTAATATGTTCCTTAATTAATGGGCTACAACTTTCATTTAGGACAGTAGAGCTAAATCATGTATTTGGTTGGTGCGAATTGGCCATGAAGTCAATGTTGGACCGCGCTCGCCGGAATGAACATGGGTTTTATATTTGGGCCATAAAATCTTCATCTGTTCTTCGATTAGTCCCATATTTTTATAGGAGCTCAAGATTTCATTTTCTAAAATATCATTTTATGGAAAAGTGAGTTGATTCACGCATTTTGGTTGTCAAATAGGAGATGAAAGTTGGAATGAAATATTTGGCCGACTTTTCCCATTCACATTTGAAACCACTTGTAACCTGGCCTCCCCTCCACTATATAAATTTTTATTTTTCTCATTTAGAGGGTTCTAGACGTGCCTTAGAGGATTGGGAGAATATGTTAAGTGGTTATTATCTAGTTTAATTAACAATTGGTGGGGGGAATCATTCAAGTTAAGAACTCCTCCAAATTGCTCTTCTCTTCCTCTTTTGTTATGTAATATTTTTGTTCATTCAATAAAATTCATATTTTACATTAAATTTATTTTATTTTGATCAATTTTCTTCTTATTTTATTTCTTAATTTGGGATGGAATTATTGATAAGAAAATTTATTGGGTTATACCCATTATAAATTGTTGCAAATGCAATTCGCTTCAACAATGATTTCACCACCAATGGAAGAGTAGTTTTCTCAGTGATCGATCAATCTTCTACCATATTCATCGAATTATTTTAAATCAATGATATACTGTAATTTACTTAATATTATTTATTAATTGATCTTTCAAGATAAATTAAACTAAGAAAATAATTAAACAATTGACACAAAAACACGTGAGGTCAAGGTATAGTGTGAATTGTGAGAGCGCGATCACAATCGGTAATACAAGACCACCCATAGATAAATTTTGTAGAGTTTAAATATAATCCATAAACATAATTAGTCCTCATTTTAAAAAATTGACATGTTCAATAATTTACCACTGAACATAATCTAGATTTAGAACATCAATCAAAGTAGGGTGCTCTTATTGCATGTTCTGAAGCAAGCCTTCGGTTTAACTCTTTTCATCATTGTGGTAAGGTTAACTCTCATAGGTTATGAGGGTTAACAAATTAGGGGATCATAATTAAGTGGTTAATAATTTAAATTATAATTTTTAATAAGTAAATTAGGAGGTAGATTTAGATTGATTACACCTTTTAAAATATTTTCTAAAAAGTATCTTTTTTGTTGTGTCATTTTAATTAAACTTCCATTCAAAAATAAAACCAAAAAGTTTACAATATTATTCCAGAAAACTTCCTCAAGTTTTATAATTGGTAAAAAATCCCCCATCATCTCTAGGTTGTTTTTTCTTCCTTTTATCTTATTTCATAATACCTTTAATAAGATCTTTTCATTACTGCCTCTTTGAGAGAAGGCCTTCGTCAGCCACTCCGGTGCACTTAAGTATAAAAAAAACATTAATCATTTGAGGGTGACCATGCCAGTGTCTTTAAATGTTTGATGATGAAAAATGATAATGTGATAGCCTGAACCTAAAGGCAGAAAAAATACATTAGATAAACACTCCAACTCATGATTGGGAGTTAGTGGCTAGGATCTTTACATTGAAAATATGGTAGCATTATCTATTTGGGGATAAATGTGAGATATATACTGATCAAAAGAGACTCAAGTATATATTCACATAGAAAGAGATTAATATGTGCCAAAAAATATGGATATATCTCAACAAAGATTGAGAATGTTCAATCCCCTACCATCCTGAAAAGGCATATAAGGTGGCAGATTCTCTATGTAGAAAGGATCACGTGTCATTATGAATTATGATAATTTAAAAGGATATAATCTTCATAGATTTAAAGAGGATAGGAATGGGAATCATTAAGGGAGGAAAATCTTCAATCCTTTTTCAAATTATTGCTAAACCATCACCCATGGTGAAAATAAATGATGCACAAAGAAAATATGTAGAAATTCACAAAAGTGTGGAAGCTTTCAAAAATGGTAAATACATAGATTTAAAAATTGAAATGGATAGAAATGTAGGATTTGGGTCATGATTATATATACCATATGATCTAGAGATACATATAGATCTTCTGAATGATTCACATTGCTCAACCTTATCTATCCACCTAGGGATCACAAATATGTATCTAGATATCCGAGAAAACGTTTTTGGGTCAATATGAAGAAGATGATTGCTGAGTATGCATCAAAGTTCCTATTATGTCAACAAGTGAAGTCCGAAAGATATAAGTCTAATGGGATGATTCAACCACTACCCATACCAACCTGGAAGTGGGAAAACATCACCATGTACTTTGTCACAAGACATCCAATGAAATCCAGATGAAATGATCCAATATGGGTTGTTGTGGATCATCTTACGAAGGAATCTCACATATAAAAATTTGATAGGAATTATAATTGGATCAACTTGCATATATTTACATTAAAGAATTTGTTATGATATATGGAGTACCACTATCTATTATATCTGATTATGATCTGAGATTCACCTGGATGTTTTGGAAAAGTCTCCAACATGATCTAAGCACTTAACTGAACTTCAGTACAACCTATCATCCTCAAACTGATGGCCAATCTGAGTGATCTATTCAGACACTGGAAGATATGTTTTGAACATTCTATATGGAATTAAAAGGAGTATAGTACCAATATCTTCCACTAGTCGAATTACCCTCCAACAACAGTTTCATCTTGAGAATCTGAATGGAATTATATTATTCCCTTTATGGGAAAATGTGTAGAACACCGATGTGTTTGGATGAAGTCAGTGATAAAAAGCTACTAGGACAAAAAATGGTCGAATAAATGGTGGATAAGGTGAAAACCATTCAGCAGTATATAAAGGCAATACAAAGTTGACAAAATATTTGTGCAGACAATTGTTGATGAGACCTCGTGTTCAAAGTTGGAGACATAGTATTTCTACGCATAACTCCATGGAAGAAGTTCATGAGTTATTGGAATAAAGGCAAGGTATTTCCCAGGTACATCGGTCCCTTCAAGATCCTTGATCATGTTAGAGTTATGGATTATCGACTGGAAATTCCTCATACAATGTCCAAAGTACACAATGTCTTCATGTATCCCTCTTAAGGAAGTACATACCAAGCCATTAACATGTACTCTCTTCAGAGGTGGTACAGTTGGAGAAGGATCATTCTTACGAGAAGCAGCTAGTGAAGATCATGCATCATAGGGATTAAGATCTACGTAACAAGACTACTCAACTACTCAAAATACTGTGGTATAACCACATGTACAAGGAGGCTACATGGAAACTAGAGGATGTAATTAGGGAAATTTATCCGCACCTATTTATAGCTTATAATGTAATACAAAATAATAAGGGTAATGTTTCATAAGGTGGGGATAATGTAATTACCCAATGTTTTCAATAAAAATTTACTACTTATAATTATGTCATATAATTAAATTATATCGTAACACAATGAAATACTCAGTTATATGTGACCTTTGAACAAAATTGTGACACCATTATGTTATGAATTTCGAGAATCTGACAAACATAGTTATGATCCGTAAGTAATTTGTAGTCTAATATGGCCTAATTAATTTTTGGGGACTATTAACATACCCTTATGAATAGTGATGATACCCATATCAATAGTGATATACTCAAATTAATAGTATACATACCTATGAAATTATATAAATAAGATTCAAATAGAGTAATGTTTTACCTATATTTCAGATTAATTAAATAAAGGTTTTAATCATGGTTTTTAGTATAATTTTTTAAATAAATATTAAATTAATCGTATTTGGATTTTTTTTGAAAAATAGATTTCATTTCTAGATAATAAACATTGAAAAAATGCTTAAGGTGAATTCTTGGGATTTTTCTGAAATACATGAATTTTTTAGTGAGTAGTAAAATGCATTAATTTACCCTATAAATACATTTAATTCAAATCCGCTATTCCTAACTTTATAAGTGATATAAGATCCCAAATCTAGAACTCACATGAATTTATTACTTTTCTTGGTCATGGAATTATCAATATACATTTTTTCAAGGAAAAATAATAAACTAATTATTATTATATCATGAAAACCCGACTCTCCTCCACTATAAATACCACACCTCCTTACATATTCTCTTAACTCCACTCATGAATTGTTCTTTAATTAAATTCTTCCCAAAAATAAATCCCCGACATCCTTCCCCACTTCAAGAAGACATTAGTCTCCTCAAAATACCAAAACCTCTCCCCTTAAGTGGTTCTCAAAAGAGATAAACTCAATAGGTAAATTCCTGTTTCCAATTATTTTATTTAATTTCAAGTACTTTTCTTTTATTTTGTTTTTCCTCACCTCCATTCACCCAAATTATATGATAACTCTAGTAACATACATGTTGTAGAAATTTTTTTACGCTAATGGGATAATTCATTATCATCACTTCTTTACTCTTATTTTAATTTAGTAGTAAAGACACCATCTGATATGTGTACTACTTGGAAATAATCTTTTTATCATAAAGTCACATTTTAGGCTAAGTGGGAAACTAGTCCCTGTTAATCATGAGGGGAAGCCTCATATGAGAAAGCAGAACCATCAAATAAAATCCTCATCCTGTTAGTGCTTTCCTCTATAAAAAATACCAATTCATAAGCCATACCTTAGCAGTAGGGTTGTTTCCAATAACATCTTCAATACGTCACACCATTTTTTCCCATGTTTGAAAATACTCTTATCTGATTATTTTCCATTCATTGAAGCCTCTAATCAGGATCATATCTTGTTTGTCAATCAAAATCACCTTCTTTCTGTTTACCACCACATTAATATGTCTTCTCATCATCTCTGCCACTTCATGTGGGATGTTAACATAAAGAAATTCTTCCACCATCTCCTTCGCAGAGTGAAGGATAGGTGATTTAGAGTCCTTTTCCATTCCAGAAGAGTTTTCCCTATTGTTGTTTTCCTGAACTGTAAATCGCGGCTTCTCATGCACAATAACCATGATGGACAAATACCTATCCCTCCCACATGTTTTCGATTTTTTACCTGATCGTGTTTCCATTGTTTTTGGTAAATTCAAGTAGTCCTTGCGTCCTTTCCCCTTCTTAATCCTATTTCCCCTCCTCATGAGCCTTAGAATCCTCCCCAGACTCTATACCTTCTGAAATTCCTCTATCTAGGTCATAGGGGGTGTTCTGAACTGGATCATTAGTGTCCAAACACTCAAAGGATTTTTGATTCCAAACACCATTTTGAACTGATACCTTTCCTACTATTTGATTGTTGACCCCCCAAATACTTTTCTTGATTTGAGGTTCCATTGCCACCCCTTCCAACCAAACCTCAATTTATTTCCCAACTAAAATCATACATTAATTTTGAGAGACCTGTGAATGGGATTCATCAATCTACACTAAAATACCCAGTTCATGATCCCTTAAATTCGTTTAGGCCTATCAAAAATCCCCAACACAGAGGGTTCCTCAACATATTCTTCCAAAGGACTCTTATGAAATGTCTTTCCCGCCAAGAGATTAATCTTTTTATCACCATTATCCTCTCTTCCCAGCACTGTCACCTTCTTGTGATGGCCATCCCATTTGCAAATAGAGGCCAAATGACCCTGTCTTCTGCAAGAAGAACAAAATTCCATCCAATGATCAAAGACCACTGGCAGTTTACATCGTACATCCTCACCAACATCTATCCACACTAATTCAACCTGAGACATCGACACATCCACCTCCACACATATGTGTGGGTAGATCAGATGACATACATAAGTAGTACTTGAATCCACACAGAGAAATCGAACAACTAGATTCCCTAACATACTTAAAATCGAGGGATTCTGGAATGGAAGAGGATCTTGAGGTAGACTTACCCAACCTGGAACTATAGGTTAATCATTATTCATGTATAAATCATAGCTCCAACAAAAAAGATAGAATCCACGTCCACATAATTTTTGGGGCATGCACGACATGGCATGATCAAAGTCCTCTATCAAAGAACATGACACCATCAAATTCCTTTTATCTAGTAGACTAACAACTGCTCATTATATTAGACCCCAATGATCGAAGACAAACCAGTAAAATTCATCCATCGATGGTTTTTTGTTCCTAAATTGGGAAACTAGCATTATATGTAGTAAAATCTCCACCTCCATAAACTCTCGATCTGAAAATTGAATCATGGGGTCACCTTCTTGAATACTGGGGACCTTCGGGTCACGGTTGATCGCAGGAAATCCCATAATCATAGCTGGAACAGTGAAGGGATAAAAGTCGCATCATCGACCATTATGAATAAGACAGGGATCCGCCCCCCTCCCGATGACTAGTGGAAGAGGGGTAATTGTCGTCGACCCCATTAGGATTATGCCATCGCCACATTGATCTTCCGCCGGAGGAAATGCAGTCGCATATTTTCTTTCAGATTTACCATCTGATATGTGTTAATTTGAAACATTCAAGGATAATGGGTTTTAAATTTCTATTACCATATTTAGTTCTAGTCATGATACCATATTCAGGGATTATACAAACAATAATATATTTAATATGCCTCATCTATGGTTCTAGAATTATTTTGAGATATTTTTTTGGTTTATAAAACAAAACATGTTCATTGTGGTAAAAAATTACTAATTTTCCAAGAAATTTGCCACTATAGTTTTATATAATGATTCAACATTACCCCAAGTAATAAAAATTAAATTTTCAACCATGTAACATTTTGGATGTCCAATAATAAAATATAACTTAAATTTTAGAGAACCACCTTCACCATATTTGTTTATTTTGACATAAACTGATCATTAATACCAAACAAGATAATAGACCCAAATAAAGAAAATTGTAAATCATAAACAATAAAAATAGATATAAATGATCATAAAAAGGATATACAAAATATTTTACATATCTAAGAGGTACTTTAATTATTAATTAATGAACATCATTTTATTATTCAGTTCATTAAGTTCAATCAAACACCACCATCAGATTTATGGTAAGGGAGCCTTTATATTTCACTTTCATTCAATTTTGTTCTCTATGTCATTCCCTTTTATGTGTAATTAATAATGATGGGGAATGATTTAACACCTCCCATAAACATCCGTAATGATGTATAAGTTATGAAAAACCCATTTCTCTCTCATGAAGCCCTCTTAAGTACACATCATACCATGTCGATAATCCATAAGGAATTCTACTCTAATCTCCTCTATTAATTTGGGTTGACTTATCTTTCATTCAAAAAAATTGAAGATATCTTATATAATTATGTTAATAATATAAATTTTGTTTACTTTTACATAATTAACTTATTAATATTCTTCCATTTTTATCTTTTTGGGACATACATTTTTAATGTTATTCCCTTCTCAATACTTCCCGATATGCAAACATAATTTAAGGGAACTTCTCGAATTATTATCCAATTTCAAGTGCACTATATCCTTTTTTTAATACACCATTGTATTTGTAAATTCATTATTTTATTATGAAAACCTTTTTGGATCAATTGTCGTCATGTATAATATATTATTCTATTTTCTTTTTTAAAATCTCTATAGTATTTTACATAAAACCACAAAAACAAATTTTAATGCTAAAATTTGACAAATACCTTTCTTACATGTTGTCACTTCTATTTGACATCACATACCATGATATATTACTATTTTAACTTATTAATGTCAATGTATGTTCTAATTCCTTTCATTTGGGGATAATCTGTGACACGCCCATTGGTTATTATTTATTGCATGATTGTGGTACTCAATCCTTCCCATGGGTAATGGTTTTTTATAAATGATTTATTATGTTTGATTTATTATGTTTTGAATAATGGATCAAGGAATGTTAAGATGGGTATGCCGAAATAGTTCTAGAATGCATTGGGCATCATTGAGTCTCATGAGAGGTTATCTGTGACAGTCTTGGTGGTTAGCCTTCACTTGTGCTACGACCATCAATAGTATTGGTGATTAGCCTTGGCTTGTTCTACTATGGGAAACTGTCTTCATGGTTATCCTTGAATCCTACTAAATTCAGGTTTTATGATTCTTCCACATTTCTATGATTCCATATTTATATTATCCCATTTTTATATGTTATGATTCCATATGTTACATGTCTTTTTTTATATGATCATGTCATGCCTTATATCGCATGTGCTAATGCTTGGTTCTTATGGTTATTCCCTTGTTGGGATTTTATCTCATCACTTTGTTCATGTTATCCCCATGTTATCATATCTATATGTATGAGCACAATTGAATATATGAGCTCATTGTGGAGTTTAAAAAAAAGATGTGTTTTTTTAGTTCTATGTTTTTAGTTTTACGTACCGAGTCTTCGAAGACACTATGCTTTACGATCCTTGCCTTGTAATATGGTGTATAATTATGCTTATAATCATGTAATATTATATATGTAAAAATCTAGGGTCACTTTATTTATCATGTTTGAAACATAGTTATCATGACCACACTATCCAATAATAGGGAAATAAAATATAGAATCAACCCCTAGCAGAGTTTGAAACAAAGGAATCAATGTTTTCTACCAGAAATCCATTAGGACGTTGACCAATAATGGGAGGTGACCCACAATTTCTTCAGACCATCACCATCAGGGGTCCATCTAGAAATGAAAATTTATGGGAATCTAATCCATGAAACACCTTATGTATAGAATGGATCATACTTGAATTTGGAAGTAGACCCAAATCGCACAACCTTATAAAACTCATATTGCATGGACTATAGCGTCTAATAATAGTTTAAGTTATTATTGCCCAAATCATGCATAAAATGGATGTAAATATATGTTTATATAATGTAATAGTCAAATACTTGATGTGAATGAACCAAGGAGGCCCTTCACTACGTGAAGCATCCCTGATTCCAGTTACACACATTCTAAATCCATGTGGTCCAGTCCACATTTGAGGAATAGGGGTTGAGGATTTTAAAGAAATTATGTATTTTCAAAAAGATTAAAATTTTTTGCGTCTCTATATATCCTTTTATTATATAAATCAACCCAAATTTTCTTTTGTAAATACCATGCAGTTTAAATTCATGGGGTGAGGATGAAGGTGAACTGACGTAAAAGACGAGAATATCGTGGCTAGACCACTAAATGAAGATCAAGGTGCCACTTGTCCCATTAAAATTAATGAATGAAGCCACATGTAGTTCTAGAACATTGTCTGGTAGGAGGCTAGAACTGATAGATAAAATCCTCTCTGTCAAGGGAATTGAATCATCCCACGATTTTCATTGGGAATCGTAAAACTGTTTAGGGTATGGATGCAATTTAATGACATGAATTAAGAATTTAAACTCTTAGATTGAGGTCACAGATTTTATACTACAAGTGGGCTTCATGAACAGTAATTTGTAGTGCAGTGTTATGAAAAACTCAATCTTAATGAGGGATCAGGAGGCCCAACAACACAAGACACATTCAAGAAGAGATATACATTTTATTTATAGTCATGATGCCCAGAATATAAGCCCCCAGTTTAAGGTCATGGAGTTCATACCATGGGGAGAAGGCTCCCCAGGATGGGTATATAGGAGGATGATGTGAAAGAATGCCTAATAAACCCAGTGGCACAAAAAATTCTCTCGTAGAGTCTTTTGAGATCAACCGGCCGGACATCCAAGGAGGCTTCCATGCAACAAATGGAAACTATGGGAAAAGGGGGGGAAGTGAATTTTTGTGCAGGTCCAAAAACAGATTTCTTGGGTGTTTCTACATATCCACTGAATGGGAATTGAGCTACACATAGTTCTGAGATTTCATGTAGATTAACGTTATGTCGTAATGACATTAGTGATCCAGTGTGAAGGTGGAAGAATTTTATGGATGGATAATAGATTAATGATCCTAACATCAACACATATCATGTGTGGATAAGAATCTCCCTAAACATAGTTCTTTTTGAAGTATTTATCAGTATATGTATGACTTGTACACAGATAGTGGGACATTTTTCTTCTTCTTTTTGTGTGGATGAGAAGGTATAAAAAATGGGTGTCACTAAAAAACCTATGTAAACAATAATCAATCCATATATAGTTCTTTACATGTTGTATTGTAGATGATCTATGTAAATTTTTTTATCCTCTTAGTAAATAATAGTACAATGTTTTTCCATTTTTGGTCATGCGCCAAGATGATGATGCCATAGTTTTTTGTCACGTGATAGGATAGGTCCATGTAGTTTAATGTCGTGTAGTAATGATGATGGTTGCTACATATATTATCATCATATGGCTATGACTATTGGGTAAGAGTTTATATTGAAGGGTATGTGGGTGTAACGACAGCCGTAAATCGATGTGAATATGGTTATTGGAGGATTATTCTATGTTATACACTCCCCCAGGAAGACTTGTGCATAGTTTTATGTCATGATTCATGGAATTTGATTTCTAGTTTAATATTTTATATCTTAGACCACATTCCCATTTTTATGTCATTTTCATGGGAATTCAGGTACATGCCTTTTACGTCCACATAGAAAAACATGATCAATACAATACAGTTTAGCTTCGTGCATCTTGGACTATATGGTTCATTGTTTGAGGTCCTTAAATGAAAACCATTAAATCGTAGTTTATGGTCATAATTTTTATACTATTCACTCTTAGTTTGAGGTCATGGATTTTGGGCCATTGACTCTTAGTTTTAGGCCCTAGAATTTGGACCAGTCTCTAAGTTTAATGTTCCATGATTGGGATGTTGGGCTTCTTATGTGAAATACTACATGAGAAACATGTCATTGGTTAGAGGACTGATTCACTCCCCATCCATGGTGACCAAATAGTATTCACCATTGGGATATACCATGTGAGTTATTTATGGTCCTTCCCATTTATATTCCAAAAATGGTGGCTTTCTACATAATATCATCAATAATTGATGAGCCAATATTATGATACCTTGAATGGAGAAGCAGAGTTGATCCTTCTAGTTAAATGGTTTTTCTATCTTTTTCTCGTGACTCTATTTTTTGTAAGGCTTGGAGCATGTTATTTTTTGAGGGAAATGAACACATCTAGATGGACCTCATAATTTTTTTACGATGTCTTCAAATTATAGATAGATATTAGGAGTAATGGAAACTAGATATAAATTATCAGGACAACCTCTATTCCATACACCAGTGAACATGGAGTAAAATGTGTGGAATTTTGAGTGGTCACCGAATGAACCTAGATACAATTTGAGAGGTTTTCGAGACAACATTCCTTTTTCTGGACAAAAATATTCTGTAGGATGTTTTTGAGGGTTATATTGAATACCTCGATATTCATGTTCTATTGTGAATTATTGTAGGATGTAAGGTTTGAACAGATTTGGTACTTGGCATACATCTTCGGCAACTCAACCACTAGAATGTTGGTGTCGTTGTCAGTGAGAATAGTGCGAGGGACTATGAATATATTGATGATATTATATATCATGAATTCATAAATTTTCATGGTCTTCACTTCATAAAGAGGAACTTCATCTTTTAGCATTGGTATGATTTATGTTGTAGTTAGAATGAACATTCATTGGTGGGTGGTCTCTATTTGATATAGTCCCATGACATGAAGTCCACAAACCACAAAGGGACCAGAATACATGGTAGTATCGAGGGGATCCAATGGTCGATGAACAATGTTTTTATGGATCTTACATGTGTGTCACATCTTTGAAAACATGATAAATTCATAGACCGTGGTGGGATAGAGGTAGCACAGCCTATGAATCTAGTGGGCAGATTTAATCCCTCTTGATGAGAACCATAATACCTATCATGAACTACCTATATAACCCTTTGATTCTTGTCTCCTTTAATACAAAAAATAATAATTCCATCAAATCCACATTTTTAGAGAGTTTGTTTGAGGTTGGGCCCACTCTGGAGGGTAAATTATGATGCATGCCGATTGATTCACTCACCTCTATACGACGGGGAATTTTTTTTAAGAGATACATGAAGAAGGGAGTTATCTATTTTGAGGTTTCATCAACAGAGAGAGGGATCTGGAAGTCATTTTGTCAAGGAAACAATGGTTAGGTGGGTTGCATATCTGATATCATCATCATCTAAGATGATGTGAGCGATAACTATTCAATGTGCCACATAATTGAATATTTCATCATTGGTGGGACCTATAAGGGATGCATGTATGCTTTTCGGGGAATCTACTCAACCAATATATAACTAGGGAACATGAGTCACCTTTAGATAAGAAGGGAACTATGTCATCAACTGGTGACTTCTATTTAGAAAGGATATGGGTTTTGGATTCCTAACGATATAATCACTATTGATATTCTTGATTACTAACTCTGAGTCTCCCTTCATGTATAAGCATGAAACATAAATCAGGATAGATAGCTCGATACAATTAATAATATCCTGATACTTCACATAATTGTTGGTGATGCCTTCTAATATAAGGAATGAATATGGTAAGATAGTTTGTGATGTCGTGATCAAGAATATCCCAAGGAATACATTGTTGAGTATGGTATATTTGATCATTCTACAGGTATGACTATGAGAGGCACCATTGTAATGTAGCTTCTAGAATGGTTTAGTCTAATCCACTAAGAGGATGTACTTTTCTGGGATATCAAGATCCATGGACTGATTTGCGGGGACTAGATGTCCTGCAAAAATGTCTTCCAAATCCTAACCATTGAAGACATTCTATCAGAAGAATCAAATAACAAACACCTAAATAATCACTACCCAACATACTAAATTTTGTAACCACATTGGATGGTTCATTATATGGTTTAGCATGTCCACTTGGGACACCAATTGTGTAACATGATGCTGGAAATAGTGCCACAACCTTTTTACTGCAAAGACCATTGTCATGAAGCTCTTCTCTATTGGAGAGTATCTAGACTCTGTATTGATGAGCTTGTGACTAGGAATCTATAAGTTATTATATGTCTCGTTTTTTTTTCTCTATATGAGCATGGAGCTGATATTTATTTATAGGTCATCACTTAAAGAACGAGTGGTTTCTCTAAGATGGGTAGAATTAGAACCCAAGACTATAGTAGATACCTCTTGATCTCTTTTAATATGCTCTCTCAATTGTCATCCTATTGATAGATAATACCTTTCTTCATTATTCTGGAAAAGAAATTACACCTTCCATCCATATTTTGGATGAATCAGGGTATGTATGATATGTGTCCTTGAAGACCTCTAACTTCTCTGAGGTTTTTCGAAGTGGGAATATAGCAAATGGCCTTGATATTCTATAGGTTCGTCTCAATGTCTCTATAACTTATAAAAAGGATAAAAAAAATCATCTAGTGGTAACCCTGGAAGCACACAACTAATGTTCTATATTCTGATGTTGGGATAAAATCAATCTGAACACTTTCTAAAGTCCTCTAAGATGGTCCCATCACTAGTGGGATATTACCACCAAAAAATCCATGTAGCATTCCACTATAATCTAAAATATCTACTTTATGATATAGTGCATGGAATATTGATATGTGGATCTTATACTATTAAAATTAATGTGAATTACATAAATATAGAAGTCCCCTTGAGTCTATAAGATGTTAGTTGACTCCTCAACAATGGGATCCATAGATATATGATTGTACAGAGAAGACCCCTCGATGAAGGAGAGAGCACGGAACCCATCTGTGGCATTGATAAAAATATCTATCAAAGGAAGGGGTAAATTGTCCTTCAGAAAGTGGTGGTTGAGATCCTATAAGTCGATATAGAGGGTGATTTTTCTATTCTTCTTCTAGATAATAATGATGATGGATATCCACATAGGGTATTGAAATTACTTTATGAAGTTGTGTTTTATGAGAATATCAACTTCGTTATGGACAATGGGACAATGAGGGAGGTGCATTTTTTAAGAGGTGTCATGAACCTATGATTTCCTGTTGGGAGACCATGATAGTATACAGTGACATGAGGGACTAGTCTTTTCATCACATCATACCTCCATGAAGACATACCAGAATATCCCTTTAAAAAATCTACATACTACTGTTGTTCCTCTCCAAGAAATTCTCCACTTATAAGAATTGTCCTTGGATCTTTCTATATTCCAATATTATCATGTAACAACTCTTTGATAGTTTTTGAGATACTATATTTAAATGTTTTAGGAGTGTCTTCCATGTTTTTTTGGAATCTGAGGTCGGGTGATCAGTTGGAAATGATTGATCATTTGAGCTAGCTAATTCTGGAGAAACAGCAGTTATTTATTAGAAGGAATATGATGAATTCTATCTAGTAGACTCTAGCTCTACAGATATCTTGGTGATAGAGGATCTCAATATAACTACATCAGGAGTTTGACCATTATGTTTGTGCTTGGTTTTAATGCAATTGTGGTGGTTCGATCTATGTCAATTCATCCTAGCTCTGTGGAACAAGGAGGTATGGTGTACATCTATATCCATAGGGAGAGGATCTCGATACCTAATATAGGTAGGGTGTTCTGGTATGTCTCAATCCTAGAATGTATAAGTTTATGAGGTAATATTCCAATGTTCTTTGTATTTTGGGGTGTGGCACCATTTTCTCTTAGAAATTTACAAATGATTTCCCAGGTCCAATGTTAGGGCATCCAACTAGTGAATTGGGAGTATGAAGGTAATTTCCATGTCCCTTCATGGGCTATCTGCACATTTATTGTGATCAACCATGATGTCCTATACTCTATTATCCTTCCCCTAGTAATACTTGTCAACCATATAGGTGGTTTCACAAGATTCAAAGGTAGTTTTGTCACCATAGAGTATGAATAATCTATTATTAATGGAGTACATGAGGCATTGAAGACATGAAGAGGGTAATAATTCACTAAGATTGATCCATGGCCAACCCATAAGTGCCTTTTAAGTGGTATCCTACAAGACCACCATGAATAGAGTGTTTTCTACGACTCATTTGAACAAGTTATTCAAATAGATTTTTCTACATCACCACTACTTGGTCCTATCAAAACCAAATATTTTCAGGTTTGTGGGACTCAAATTTGTGTTAGTCTATCCAAGCATGTGGATCTTCTAGGCCGAGATGAGATTGATCCTAGAACCCATTTCAAATATATTGTTATATAACACCATACCGTTGAACTAGCTGGTGATGTACAATAGAAGATATGTCCCTTTATTTGGGCGCCCTCATATTCCTCAGAGAATGACTAGTTCTCTTAGAAGTAGGCTTGCTCATCCTATTTATCATAAAAGGTCTCTATGACCACAATATTTTTTTCAAACTAGAGGGTGTTGTTTCAAGGATTTGTAGATGGATTTTCTGATCACTCGGGATATTAGGAGGTCCTCAATGATAGAGATAATTTCATGAATTTTGGAATTATGTTTAATCGCATCATACTTCTGTCCCATGTACGCACTTCTTACTGGATGACGCTTCTCATTGACAGGAGGCATGACAGACATTGCTGGCTATATGTGGGGATTACGAATGGTACTAGAATTTTCATGCTTCTCATTATTCAACCTACTCAAAATCAATAATGGATTATTTTTGGATAACTAGGATGTAGATATATCTTGAATTTTCCTTCCATGATGCGGTAGGGGATATTCTTCCTGGTAAAGTAGTACAATCAGTGGTGGTGGAGAATCTGAAAAAAGAGAGGATAAAAGGAATGTGACTATAGAGCCCTATGAAAGTCATGATGTCTAGTTTCAATATCATGCACGACCCAGCTTGAAGCATTATATTAAGAATTTAGGTGATTTTCATTCCCTCATATTATTCTATAATTGCATTAATCAGAGATATTCTGAGTTATTTTCAGATACTCTATTATTATGATCCTTGTAGGGATCCACAAGCATGATGGTATTCATAGATTTGTACTCATAATCATTATCAGAGGACGATTACAATTTTGTGATGACTCTATATGTTATTCCCATCTTTGTATTCCCTAAATCAATACGAGTGTTATATGGATTCAGTGTCGGTGGGGGATATTCTTTCCCTTGATGCATTGGCACCTACTCTTTTGAGATGAAGAATGTTGCAATGTGGATGTAGAGGTATTAGCCAGAGAGGGAACAACAACCTTAAGGGGCTCATGTTGTAAAGTGTGAGCATGAATAACACTGGGGGAATGATTAATTACACTAAGAACCAACCATTTATCGTAATTTTATGATTTTCATTTAGTGACATTCTTCCATTCACCTTGGTTGTTACTGTCTTGCTTAGCATAGATACATGTCACCACTGTAAGGTTAGGACCCAATTTGAATATATTTTCCTCCTAGTCCTGGCTGAAATCATTAAAAAAATATCATTTGTTATTGGTATATCAAAGGAACATATTGTAATGTTAGTGTTCTGGGTGATTAGTGAGTTAAACCTCATATGGCTTTCTAAATTATTTAAACTTCAAAACCCCTTATTCTAAGGAACAACAGAAATATCTTGGGAACTATGCACACTAAATGGAGTATGTCTAGTTCATCCTGTAAAAGAATTGAGATTTGGGAGATTCAGTTGGAAGAGGGTATAAGTCATTATAAGGGGCTGTATGTACATGTTCTCATCTAGGAGGTAGTTCTTTCTAAAGAGGTAGTGACTACAAATTATATGGATCATGAGGCTAAGCATAAGGCTATCTCACAATTAGTCAATGCTTTAATTGATTTTATATCATTTAATTCTTTTTTATATTACCAATATTGAAAGAAAATTAGACATTCCCCATTTTATTTTATATAGGATTTGTCAGCCAAAATTCTAAAAGGAAGTATCATTTCAGCAAATATGTGTTGGTCAATCCTCCTTATGACACATAAACAAACTTTATTTGTTGAACTAATCATCATACATATGATTTACATTGATATAATTCTTTTTATGGATTAGCTTTAAAAAATTTGATGTGAAAATATATTATAAGATGAATAAAGTTAAATTTTTTTTAAATAATATATAATTCCTTATCATTAGAGTTGAAAGATTATCATTTGATTCAATTTATTACCACAGATTGTATCTCTACTGAATGAAATTTATGGGGGGAGTGGGAAAAAATATGAATGGGTGAGGAAATAAATCCTCATATTGAGGATATACCTATTGTGTAAGAATATGACAATGTGTTTCTAGAAGATTTACCTAGACATCCTATGAAGTAAGAAATTATGTTTTTTATTTATTAAATTCTTACTTCAAGGCCTATATCCATGAATCCTAATATAATGTCCATAATTGAATTAATGGAGATGAAGAAACAACTACAATATTTGATTAGAAAAGGGGTTTTTCCCCTATTTTTCTCCATGGGGAGATCCTGTTCTTTTTAAAATAATAAATATTGGACAATGAGGTTGTGCATTGACTATAGGAAGATCAATGTGATTTAAATAAATAAAAATAAACATCTTCCTCCCATTGATGATTTATTTGGTCAACTTCATATAGAGTAATATTTTTTGAAGATTGAACTTCGATCAAGATATCATTAGTTTCTTCTGAGGAAGGAAGATATTTGAAATAAAACATTTGAATCCATGTATGGGGATTATGAGTTTACCGTAGTTCCGTTTGGACTGACAAATGAACCCTATATTTTCATTGATCTAATGAATATAGTTTTCTTGGAATACATTTATTAATTTTTTGGGTATTTATTGATGATATATTGGTACGCTCAAAAATCAATTAACATCATTAGAATCACTTGTGCATTATTCTGAAGACTCTTAAAATAAATGAGTTGTATTCAATTTTTAGAAAGTGTAAATTCTTGCTTAAATATGTTGGTTTTCATATCTATATTGTCTCTAAGGATGGAATATTATATGATCATGTGATGAAAAATAAATTTCAGGAATGGAATACCCCAATGAACATAACCGAGGTATATAGATTCAATGATTTAGCAGGTTATTATCAACATTGGGTTTATAACTTCACCTAATTAGCTAACTCTTTAACCAAACATACTCATAAAGGGGTTAATATTTTTTAGAAAAATGGATATGAAGAATGATTTTATGAATTAAAGTGATAATTATGGAATTATAAAATCTTGACACTACCATTGAAAAGTGGTGATTTTTTATTTATATTAAGGCATCCAAGAAAGGACATGGATGTGTCCTTATGAAAAATGAAAGAGTTATTTTTTATGAATCATGAAAGTTAAAATTTCATGAACAGAACTATCCAAATAATGATCTTGAGATAAGATATTTAATATTTTCTATAATAATATAAATAAATTATATCTATGGAAAAATATGTGAGATAATTACAGATGAAAATTAGATCAAAATATACATTCTCATAGAATGAACTCAAAATGGGGAAAAGGTGATGAATCGATCTAGTAATGTATTATGATTCTTCAATACATTATCATCCATGAATGGAAAATAAGTCATCTAATGCATTAAAAATAAGAATCATAGAGTTCTAACATAAATGAGTTTTGAAATGGATGATGTGTTCATGGACCTATTAAAGATAGATATATGAATTATCAAAGAAGGTGAAACATCATTACTTTTTCAACTGGTTTCCCAACCATAATTATTATAAAGGAATAAAATTTATTAATCATATTAAAATAATCATCAAAAGAAAATTTCATCTTTGAATGATGGGATGTTTCTAGACATCATGTGTTTGGATGGAATTTAGAAATTTTGGGGGAGGATATGTGTTCCCTCTAAACCCAAGATAATAAGGTATTTTTTGGATGAATCCCAATGTTTTAATTTCCTTATACACCATGGAATAACAAATATGTTTATATTCTTCAAAATAACATTTACATTGGGACAATGTGAAGTAGAAAAGTGTTGATCTAGTATCAATATTTTTAGTATGTAAAGAAGTGAAGGCTAAATGATAACGTCCTAGAAGATTCATGGAACCCATGCCAATTCCTACATGGTAATGGATTTATATCACCATGTATATTGTCATTGGATTTCCAAAAACTCTAATAAATAGTGATTCAATATGGGTGATTATAAATATACATACCAAATATGCACAATTCTTTGCGATATGGGAGGATTTGCCACTGGATCACCTTTCTCGAATCTATATTAATGATGTTGTAAGTATTCAAGAAGCACCTATTTCTATATATTATTATTTTAATTCACAATTTAAATCCAAATTATAGAATCTTATTTATAATGAATTTGATACTGAGGTTCGTTTAACTACTTCTTATCACCCTCAAACCGACGAGCATTCAGAAAGGATGAACCAAAATTTAGAAGACATGTTGAGATCATGCACACTTGACTTTCAATGCATGGGGGATTAGTATTTATATTTTTTGAGTTTTACAACAATAATAGTTTCCATTCGAGTATTCAAATGGCACCAAATGAGGCGTTCTATTGAAAGAGATGTCGTAAAACAACAAGTTGGGATGATATTTTTGAATGGAAGCTTGTAGGCCCAGAACATGCATAGAAAACACAACTGAATGTAAATACGATTATAACCCATATTAAATTATCTCAAATTATGAAGATGAGTTATGATAATAATTGAAGGAAGGATTTGGAATTTCAATTGGTAGATCACATTTTCTTGAAAGTATCTCCCTAGAATTGTGTTATATGGTTTCTGAAGAAATGGAAACTGAGCCCCAAGTACAATGTCTATTTTGAAATTCTGGAGATAATTGGAGCTATGTCTCATCTTTTAGAAATTCTTCCTAGGAATTATAAGGTACAAAATGTGTTCCACATATCATTGTTAAAGATGATCATTAAACACCCAACACATCTATAATATTATAATGCAATAGAATCAAAACATAATTTATTTTCTTGTGACGAGCATATCTAGATTTAGGACACCAAAGAACAAGTGTTGAGGAAATGAATATCTTGGATAGATATGGTTTTCTGATGAAATCATAAAATTTAAGATATGATATGGTATCCTAATGAGCATATGATGAAGAACAACCCAATCCTTTTTGTGGGGTGACAACTTGAAAATATTGACGATGATGTTTTTTGTTATAGGAAAGAATGTAACAACATAGAATTATATCAGTGATATTTACCTTCCTATAATTATATCATATAGTATATATCACATAAAATAACATATTGAAAATATTACAAACATTAAAAATTTATAATAAATGAAATAATTGGTATATCTAAAAGTTAAGAAACCTATACAGATTAAACAGTATCTAGACCTTCTAAATATTAATATAAACCTTATGAATAGTAAATTGTACTAATGAATAGTAACATCAACTATGAATGTATAAATAAAATATAGGCATCTTATAATTTATTTTTTATGTAATTATATCAAAGTATAAGAGTGTGAATATTTAAAAAATTAATAATTTAGTGTTGTTATTTGTGAAAGTTATAAACTTTTAATTAAAAATTTATAGTTAATTAAATGATTTAAAAGAAAATTAATTTTCATAATTTTTTTTCATAAATAAATATTTTTTCTCTTAGTATTGTATGATAAATTTAAGAATCCTCAGTAAATTTATGAAGGAGTTAAAAAATCAGTTATAAATTTTAAATCTGAGTTTTTCAAGAAAATAATTATTTTCATAAAAAATTAAAATTATCCTATTTAGAAAATTATCTTTTAAAACATGGATTTCACATTTTAATTATAAATGATAAATAATTGTTAGTGTAAATATTTAGTATTTTTATAAAAAAGATAAATTTTTTGTGAATAGTAAAATATGATAGTTTTCAGTATAAATACATTATAAGTTAAACCCAGTATTACTTGATTAATTGCTACTGTAAGAACCATAATCTAGAACTTTAATTTATAATTTTTTTATGTTTTATGATAATTCTAAATCTATTCATAGTATGGGGCCAAAACAATAAACAAATGAATAAAATATTAAAAATTCACACCTCTCCGCCACTATAAATACCACCCCTCACCACCTCTTATCCTCACACCTATAAGAATTTTAGCCTTGTAAAATTCATAGACAACATTCTTCTAAAGACTCTACCCCACTTTCAGGATCTATTGGTCTCGTCAATTTACAAAAACCAGTCCCATTCAGTGGGTTCTCAAGGAGTATTCAAGAGGTAAAATCATATTCCTTTTCCTTATAATTTTTTTTCATGTTTTTAATTTTAATATTCTATCTTCCCCTTATCCTTAAATATGAGAATGATAACTCTAGTATCATATATATACTATAATAATATGATTTTAATTGAATATTCTTTTTCACACTCCTTTCCCTCCCTCTTTTAATTTAAAACAACATCATCGTATGTGAGGTTTTGATTTACAACCTTCGTGGATGATGAATTTTTGTTTTTCAATATCTCCTTCAGGGATGGTAATGAAACCATTTTTATGGTTAAAATAGAATATAATATATGTATTAATACCATTATTATATTCTGGATGTAACATATTACATAATACTAAAGGATAAACAAATTGAGTTTGTCATGATCAGTAACAGATGTAATAATATAATTGATTATCACTACATGTCTTATCTAAAACTTTATAATCATACCATATATAAAAAATGATATATATAAACATTTTAAATTATATATGTTAATTAATATCATATAAATTCAATTTGGGTGAATTAGAAGGATTCCAAATGAAATTCCATACACAAATATAAGTATATTGATCGTGAAAACTATGGAAATGAATAGTACCGAGTAATAAAATTATATCTTATAACTCATAAATTTTTTTATAAATGATCATAATAAAATAATAATAAATAAAAAACATATATATAAGGTTTTTAATTACTTAATTAATGGAATCTATTTTATTATCGGTGAGATTAAGGTCATGTGCATAAAACATTCAAACATAAGGTAATAGTTTCTCCTAGAGCCTCAATTTTTTATTCAAGATTACACATTCTCTATATTTACCCCAATTAAATAGTTACTTATTCATATTCAGTCCACCTAAATTCATATTTAATATTTTATATATTTTTACCAATCATAAGCCTTCTTTATTTTATAGGTATTTTCATGTTTTTATAGATTTTCCTCAATTCTTCCTAGTAACAAGCCCAAGTAAAGGCAACATCTTGTTTTCATACCTATTTTCAAGTTAACAGTATAATTTTTTTTAAGAAACCATTATTTTTTATAAAATAAATAATTTTAATATGGAAAATATATCTATGTTCAATTATTATTTTATTTGAACATTTTTCCATCATAAATCTTCATTTCAAAGTAAAAGGAATGTTTCTCTCAAGAATTCATCAATGATTTTATATGTGTATTTTAAGCTACTAAAACTCCATTTTTTTATGTTTAATTTAGATTAATATTTTATGATATTACTAACATATTTTAATGAATGATTTAGTATTAGTTTGAATATGGTTGTTTTATCTAGATACAATTCACCATATTACTCTAAATGGTTAGTGTTTATGTTTACTGATTCGGGAACATTTATTACATTTGTTCGGTTAGTATCTATATGAATGTATATATTGGTTAGGTTTCACCCATATAATATTAGGAATTAATTAGACATAATAAGTGTCAGGTGGGACTAGCTATAGAGCCTTAGTGCATTGGTAGGTCTCATGGGACAAACTTGTTTCAGTTTTTACCCGTTTATGAACGGTCAGGCAACAAGGCCTTGATGGTATGATTATGATGTCCTGAATTATGCATACACAAATTATGAAACTAGTAATTGATATTAAATATTATTATTTTAATAGTATAATATATGTGGTTATTCTTTATTATGGCATTATTTATCCAGCTTTTATTCCTTCCATATTATGCTCATGATTTTGTTTTAATGGAATGCATAATTTTATTTATTTTCCATGCCTTATTACTTATTATTATTTTTTATTACTTATCCTTAATGAAAATAAAATCCCACCCCATTGTTATGTTGTATTTTTCCGCCGGATGCGAAGAAGTATATTATGTAAGAGTTTTATGGATAATCTAGGAATTATGGACTTTTCTAATGGAATTTATATATTGTATTTCCTTTCAAATTTATAATGTAAAACTTATGAATGTATCTTTTTTTCCAACGATAATAAAACATTTGGTCCTTCGAGATTCATCTTCCTTGATTATATTATAATGTAGTAAAATAAGGCACCAACTATGGGCAATTGGGTTTGGGTATTTTAAAATTTGTCTGGAAATAATTATATTTTAAATAAATTATTTATAAATGAAAATTTAGTTTTACTCAACAGGTGTTAATGTTATCTTTTAAATTTATTATAATATTTAAACATTTAATTTGGTGTTTCCTATTATTCACAAGTTATATGATCTATGTTTCTCATAATTATACATTTTTATGATGTTTTATGTTTCTGATGATGAAATATTAATAAAAATGGTTTTCATTTCCAAGGGATAAGAATTGATGTAATGTTAACAAAAATTAGGATCTCATTACATATATAAAAATGGATTATGATTATGTCGTAGTTGAATCCTAAATATCCCTCTAATTCATTGGGTAAGGATAAGAGTTTAATGAGGTTAATTACGACCATTGTTTTCATCCCATTCCAAATGAGGGTACATAGGAGGCTATACTGTTCAATTGAAAGGGTACAAGGGAGGTTATCCTAGGATAAAAAATGGTACATGGGTGGTAATCGCAAGAAATAATATGATGAATATCAATGTTGGTAGTATTGAAATTAGATTTTTATAATTTTCAATATGTGACAATTTGTTTCAATCTTTTATGACATGATATTATGCCAATTTTTTTCTATAATGTCTAACAGTTATTTATACATTTATGATTGATGTCTTATGAACATAGATGATTTATTCTATTTCTCAGTATTATGATCTATATATGTTTGGTTCTAATTTATAAATGATATGATAATTTGTTCAAGAACTAATATTTATACTTTTCTTAAAAATAAAAATTGATTCATATATCCCTTGTTTTCAGGTATTGTGTATCTTTTGTTTTGTCTATGAATGGTGGAAGTTATAAAGAACAAAATTATTGATGATGTGGATCTTTTATTTTTTAGTTTATTATTTATCTATGTATCCAAGACATTTAAAAATTTATAGTTCAGGGGTAGATCACAATTATATGTAATGAATATTAAATTAATAATTTATTATATTTATGTATGCAATTATTGGGTGAACTCACTCCATATGAACCAGTAAATTAAAATGTTACTTGAAAAATTTTGATATTACAAAAATTATATAACTATAAAACATCTTGAAAATAAAATGATGTTAATTAATTTAAAGGCTTATAATTAGTGTGTATATAAATATTATAATTTGATATATTAATTCATTGTAGATTCTAAAATAAATGATTAATATATTGATAAATTAAAATACACATCGTTTAAAAAGTATTATATTTATGTCTAATATTTCAATAAATTAAATAACATGTGATTATAGTTCTATGGGAATTTTTTTTGATATATTACTAAGAACACTTAATCTTTAAAATGATCATTATTTCCATTATATTGGTTTTATTTATATTTTAATATAAACAATAAATTATAAAATTATAAAATAGGTTTGTTATAGAATGAAATTAATTTATTTATTCCAAGTATAATTATTAATTTATGATGAATATTTTGGATTCTTTTAAAATTAATTACTTTTAATTGAAGAGTAAAATATAAAATTTTCATTAATAAAAATATTTTATTTACATTATTAGAATTTAATAATGAAAAAAATTAAATGAAACCAATTTATATGATTTTTTTTAATTTTATCAATGTATTTATAATATTAAAAATTATGGTTTTAATTTTCAAACTCATATTGAACATTTTTAAATATAATTTATATTTTCCAAAATATATTATTTTAAATATATTATAAATTATGTATTTTGAAGTTAATTTTTATATATTTTAGTTAAATAATACTATAAAATGGATTTAAAATGTATAATAAAAATTTATAAATTGCATAATAGTGACCAAATTATTTGGATGATTTATGTAGAAATTATTTTGTAGAAAATTGAAATATATTAGTAAAAATAAAAAGATGTTAAAAGGGATTAAACATGATGGAAATGATAAATATAAGCATGATATGTGTTTGGGAATGGGTGGTTGATAACTTTATTAACCATACACCTTACCATAACAATTATTACCAAATTTTAGATCTATTTTCCTTAATAGTGACAAAGCATTTCAAAAAATATAGATATTTTATAAAATTCCTTCCATTTTTAGTTATATAAGTGGAACTACCCTCCTCACTTACCCTCACACCGCAACCCATTTTGTTGATCAAAACAAGCATCCAAAACCTCTCATAAATGTTCCTATCCACTTTTGAGAGGTTTTGGTATACTAAAATGACCATCCCTCAATGGTGTGAACCCATTTTCAATTGAAGTTAATCAAATATGTGACTGATAATTTTGTAACTTTTTCTTTGTAATTTATATTTGTTTATAATCATTTATTATTCATATAGTTCCATTAATACACCTAGAAATTATAAAATAATTATAATTATTATATATTTATGTTATTATTATGAGTCTATAAGCATTGACCACCTTTAACTTTTCTATTAGGAAAAATGATATAATTATTTTCTCATTGTACAAACCAACACCTCCATAATGAAATATCTTTTGTTTTAAATTAGTGACATAAAATTATAGTACTAATAGAAAATTTAATATATAATTATTATATTTTTTACATAATTTTTACTCTTAAATAATAAACCATATTAATCTCCTTCCCCATTCTTCGAAAAATGAAATAATTATTGATGTGTATGTGTGGACTACTGCATTTTTGGAACAATCTATTTCCAAATTTCTTTTCATATCTAACATAAATGGATGGGATTCAGAACACATTTAATAGGACATTATTATTTCATGATTTTATAATGTATTTGTGAAGACAAATTAGACAATGAATTAAAATATGAAAAATAAACAATAGTTGTAAATTCATCCACTTAATTGGGTGTTCAATGAAAAAAATTGATTTCTAACTATTACGTAATAAACTTTTATATGTTGTCTTATACGTAAAAATATTAAAAAATATTATATATCATACTAATAAATGTTAAATATGGTTATTTTACTATTTTTTAATATTATTACAACTAAATTAGTTCATAATTATCCATTAATTATGGTACAGTTTTTTCTAGGTTAGTTTAACCAACTACATGAAAAATACTATAAATTTATATAATGGGTAGATATGGGAATTTAATTTTTAGTTAAATAAGATTAAAATATGTAAATTTTTTTTATTTTTTTTGTTATTAATATATAAAAATAACTCATTGATTAATAAAACACCCCTACATTGTTGAGAATCATGAAAACATACTCATTGTGCAATATATATATACATATCATAAAAAATATTCAAGTGAAATAAAATTATTAATTTTAAATATTTATTAAAAATAAATTATAGTAACTTGTATGATCTATTAATGATAATTTTTTTTGGATGAATTATGTGAAACACAAACATTATGAAACTAGTTTAAAATGATCTTGATTACACACATGTGGTATTATAATTAGATAATAAATAAATAATATACGTATATAGAATAGTTAAAAATAAATTTAATAAAATGTTATATTCATGAGTGTTCTTATAATAGGTGATTTTGATTGTTTTTTCATACTAAAGTATATAGTGTGATCAACGATGATATAATTCAAGTTATTTATATAGTTTCTCAAATATAATTCCATCAAAATATTTGTTATTGTACACCATGAAATATTTGTTATGGAAGGATAAAAATAATAATTAATTTCTTTAACCATATTCATGTAATTTATAGTTTTTAAATACTTATTTGGTTTTCATTCCTTAATATAATTTCAATTCAATGAATACATTGATTATATGGTACATTGTTAACTTGAATATCTTCATTGACTTAAAATGATATGTCATGAAATTAATTCATCGAATACATATTTTTTAAACTATAATATTATATGTCATTATTATTTATATTTTTTTATATAGGAGTATTACTATTAAACATAATGTATTTAAATTGACGAAATTCTCTTTTGATAAGATTATATGTTTTAAGAAAAAAACTTTTCCACTTTAATAATGAATTCCCCACCTTCATCATATTTTCCATTCCGGAATATTTTCTCCATTTTATTTGGAATCCATAATTTTTTATTTTCTCCTAAGACCATCTTATTTACTAAAAATTAAAATATAAGTATTAGACTATATTTTTATGATTAGGGGATTCAATAATAGTATTTAAAAGTTTTAAAAAGTGTTTCTAGCCATTCAAAATAATATGTTTAATTTTCCTTTTAACATTTATTTTTATATCCATTATTTATTTTAAATGAAAAAATATTGATGCCTAATTTTTTATAATAAAATGTCTTCCAAAAGATTCACTTCATCTTTTTGAAAAAATTATAACTTTTTAAATGATTAATTATTAATTATTCTTTTCAAAAGGTAATTGTTTTCAAAAAATGATTCCTTCAACTTTTTTAAACCATTATATCTTTTCTATTGATTTTTTAATTATTTTTTCATCCAAAGATTGATTTGGAAAATTTCATCTTTCACAAGTGACCTTTCTAAAAATTATATTTTATGTTACTCATAACATCATCAATTTTCCTAAATGAAAAATATTTTCTATAAAACTATTTTAATATTTCACTACCATTCTCCTTTTAATATCCAAATTGCATAATAACATGGAATATTTTTTCTTATACCACCCTTTAAATTTCCTCAGGAAGGTTGATTGAATTTTGGGTAACAACCATAAAGATTCAACATTTCGGCTTTTGTGATACCATTTGGAAGTTCATTATACCCCATTCTTCCTATGAAGGGTTCTTTATGATGTCTATATTGATTTTTTTTAATTTGTACCAAATTTTTGGATAATTTTGGGATGGGTCCAGTATTTCCCTATAATTTATTTGTAATTTTAATATCTCATAATATCAAAAGTGTATAAAGTAGAACCTATTCCATGTAAATTGCTATATAATAGGAACTATTTAAATCCAAATGTTACATGGGAATATATACACATGCTAAAGTGTATATGGGATTATTTATCCCATGAAAAACTATGAATGGGAGATGTTTTCCCTAAAAAATGAACATAATGGGATTTATTATTAAATACAACGTTTTTATTTACAACAAATTGAGTATGTTCTGTGTTTGGTTTCAATCCCCACATGTATGTTCATGGAGTAATAAGGGAAGAGGTTATTATAGTTCAAGATGACTTCAATATTTAAGGTCGTTTTGTTTCCCAATGTTTTCCAAATATTTTGGCTCAAAATCTTGGGGAAGAGGCTAGCATTGTAAAAGGATTTTCTCTAAAATTGAATCCTGATAAATGTTTTAATTTCATGGTTATCAAAAAAATTATGATGATATTCAGAATGTTGTGTAGAATTAAAAGTGGTATTTTATTTCTATATGATTATAAGAAGCGGAGCATTGAGACTACATTATTTGTGGATAGTGATATCTATAAATACATCAAAATTCACTTGGGAATCATGAAGCGATGAGTGCTACAATGATTTTTTAAATGATCCAAAAATTTCATTAGAGGTAGTTCAGTATCATGAACAACTGAGCATATAAATATATGAATACCCTTCCCCACCTCACTTGATTATTTCCAAGGAAAATTTGGAATCTCTCTGATTTCATGAAGACAGGGGCGCTCCACAAAACAGATATTCCATGCAACAATGAGCACTTTCATATTTTCTCAGGGAGCTTCACGGAGGCTGTAAGATTTATAATGGATATTGGTGAATAAAAGTTTTAAATATCAGTTTTAGTGAATAGTTCATTAAATCGGAATGTACTCAGGTATATGGTTCTGTAAGAGTCTTGAGCTACACAAGGAAAAAATAATTAATGATAATCCATTAAAGTGACCTCAAATTCAATAAATTGAGAAAGACTTCACCTGAGGAAATAAGCTAGGATGAGTTGATGTGAGTGTTCTGAGGTGCGCATGATGATATCCCTAAAACCTTATAAATGATGTGTGCATAGGCACAGAGTGACTTGGTCAAAAATTATGTATTCCACAATAAGTGAAGATTAGTGGATTTAGGTATGAATGTCATAATGACGGTGTATCCTCCGTGGACTATCCCTTAATGGTGAACGATGTAAAAAAAACATTTGGTCGCCACTTTGCATTTGATAGTTTGTTTTCTACACTTTTTTATTAGACACATTTAATAAGTTCCTACCAACATGGGAACAAGATCTTTCACTTTAAGAGAAAAATTTGACACCTAGTTTCACCCCTTCCATCTTAGGGTGTTTTGGAGTCCTTCATTTATCCCATGAAAACGTGTACATGGGAGGAATCATCCCAAGACAAAGGGTTACAAGGGAGGTTATTACCAAAGATCGTTGTTTCAATGTTAGATTATCACATACCTATATAGTTACATCAATGATTCGTCCAATAACTCTATGGGATAAATTTCAGGGTGGCTTTACTTGATAAATGTCTTTTACGATTAAATTTATGCCATACTATTACGTTATAATCTTATAATAATAATTAAACTTCTTGGCCCAAATTTAATACGCTTTGATTCTACTCAATTTTTCCATAGTATATGTTTGAAATTTTGATATAACATATATTCGTATGATGTATTAGGTGAAAAATTTTACTCTTTTATTCACTTTAAAAAATATATTTCTCCCATTTCTCATACGTCCTCATATTCTAATGATATAACCCATTATGGAATATTGATAATTTTTCACTTACTAAGGATTTTATCCAATGGGTTTTAATGTTTTTCATTATATAGGTTATAAATATGAGTCTACATTATAATATTTCAATGATGGTGTCTTTTGTGGTTCGAGTATGGATAATGTTTTACATGTGTTAATTATGTATCATATTCTCAATGATACTAAAACATTATTTCTCTAATTTATGGGAAGATTTACAAGATGGAATGATTATTCATGTAAAATAATGAAATATATTTTTATGTATAGAAAAGCTTAGTATGTGAAATTAAATAGAATTCCATGATGAAACATTGAGAACACAGAAAATAGGAATAAAAATATTTCGCGAAATCAAGAGACTTAGGTACCATTTTAATATATAATGAATGATTGAAGGGAGTTCACAAATATGTGTAATGAATTCAAGTAAATAAAAAATCATTTCTCAACAACTATAGTTTTTACACAATATAAAATAATCCAAGGCATTTTTAAGAGAAATATATTTTACCACTCATTTCCATCATATGACTATTTGGTGTATCTAGTCTATCATCAATATGACTAGTTTCATTTCAAAATTATAACATGTTATGAAATTGATTAATATTGGAATAAAATTCATATTCAAAATTTTTAAATATAATTTAATCAACCTATTAGGGTTTATGATAGTTTCATTTTGGATAAAGGATTGAATTGTTTTATATATCAGTGATTCTTTTAAAGTCCAAAATTTAATACAACCACTCATTCTTCCATTATGTGGCTAAAAATTTATATGTGTTGTCCTTAAATAATTATTTATAAAATATACAAAATTATATGGTGTATAATGAAAATAAAACAAGTCTTCATACAAAATTCATTGATTTGTTCTCATAATTCACAACTATGTATAACCATACACATACGATTGAGTATTTATCATTTTGTGGGATTTCTCTAATAATTTTAACAGATGGTTAGTAATTGTAACTCATGATTGAATTTATGGAAAATAAATAGGGAAATAAAATAAAATATTTTTTTTGATGAGCTATAGTTTCATTATGATAAGAGACAATGGGATCTTTATAACCATGGTTTCCATAGAAAATGGGTGACATGAGTATTAAATAATAAGGACAACCTCTTCTATTATATTTAATAAGTATTCATCTAAAACATGAGTGTACTAATGATAGTAAGTATGTATATAGGGTCACAAAAATTTTTCAAATGGAAGGACAATACTCCAGCAAGTTAGGTGAAGCAAAGAAATATATGTTGGATTGAAAAATTGAGAAGAAAATTGAAGACATAATTTTTTTCAAAGGGATCCATCCTGACCTCACACCGATTACTAGGAACTGTTTGTGGAAGGCATAATCCAAAAACCACAGGTATACATATGGCCTATGACGTGCTGGCCTACGAGGCATTATCCAGTGAATGATGTCATTCACAGTGAAGTTCTACCTGTGGACTAAAGCCACCGTGAACTTTTTTCACTATAGATAATCCAAAATAAGTATGACCTGCACACAATCCAACAAATGATGTGATTCGTAGATGAGGAGTATCCTGTGGTGCCCTACGAATCATACCTCTAAAAATAAGTTGGACAGAGTCATCCACGGGACAAATTTACTCCATGGGATTCCACAAAATGCGCCACATGATTAACTGATACAGCTTCCCCAACACTATATAAAAGGACTATTGGAGGAACAGAAGAGGTTTGGGGAAGAATATAGAAAGAGATAATTGGGATAGGTGAAATGGAGAAGAAAAACATTGAGGGTGCAAGACGAATTTCTCCCACAACTGATGAAATTCGAAGCACTTCATATAGCATCCAAAACAGTTTTTTGATTCCATATCATGAACCATATGTAGTACACAGACTTCATCCCACATACTGTACTCAGAACACCCTCCACATCCAACCAAGAAACCAAAACAATTTATAATAAAAATGGTCCATGGACCCCCTAGGTGAAATGTAGTTTTTGGACATCCTATTTCTGGCAAGCGGTACATGGATTCCCCTATGCAATGAATAGTCCATGTAGCATCATATGAAATCACCTTCTATGCGGCCATCACCTTTACGAAAAAATAGTTAGAAGCTATCTCTTATGAGGACTCTTTATGTATCCAACAAATACACGAACATCCTTATGCATAAAACTATTCATGACCACTAGTCTATTTTGTGGGGGATGCACTCCCACACCCCCCGTTCTTGATCACTACCAGACTGTGGTCCCAGACCATTTCCTTCATTATCATCACTGACTCCTATAAAAAATGGGGGGTCACACCGTGAACTTTTCTGGCTGGGTCTACGGTGGTTTCCATTATTCCCTGATTCCACCCATACATCCTTCCCGTAAATAGCAGGAGAAAAGATATTCCTTATGCACCTCCTAAAAACCCCTTCACCTACCTCTTAAGTGAGGTCGAACTAGATATCCATTGACAATCACAACATGAATATTTCTTAAATTCTCGGATACATCCCTTCCATCCATTAACCATTGTCTCTCAAGTGATTTTGGATCCTCATAAACCTCCATGGCCATCAGAAGCAGAAGGCTAGTGTCCTCCAGACACCTTTTTTACTATTCTCATCTTTCCATAGTGGCTATGCATATGTTTACTACAAAATAATCATCAATGAAATGAAATTTCTTCCTTACGAGATTCCTCTCCTACCATTGAATGCCTTAGTGGATTCAAGGCCTCATATCATTTCTCTTTATCTGAGAATCTCAAGACTCATGGTTTATACTTTCCATCCATATCATGATTGAGGCATGTTAAAACATACCAACCTAGTTATCCTCCAGATAAAAATGGCTCCAGGATCACATGGTTCAAACTCCGTGACCCTAAACAATGAGTCATCATCCTGACCACATGATGTTACACTTTATAGTATTAATCCATGAAACATGAAATTAAACTATGATGTCATCATCTAAGGTATATGACTTTAAACTGTAGTACACTGGGAAATTGAGGATCTTCATAAACTTCCTGGTCTATCATAAATTTATAGTAAATTTCATGGGGAAAAATCTTCTTAACAAATCACATCATGCCCTACTGGCTCTGTATATGTTTCCCACAAAAATGGCATGTCAGTAAGTCACAAATTCGTGATCAGGAGTGGACTCTCCTACCTCTGTTAGCCTCTATGGCTTCGAATCCACAAATCATTTCTCATGATTCCGGATCCTCATTAATCATGGTTTACACATTATATCCATCTCATGTTCAAGTCATGTCAGAATATCCAAACAACATTTTCCTCCATTTAATCATGGTTTATATAATATGTGTTCCTCATCACGTGAACCTAAACACCAATACCCAAAATAGTCTTATCCACATGACACTAAACTATGATGCCATTATCCTATATATATGACTTTAAATTATAGTATACCCCATATGACATCTTTGGGGTGCTCCCATTGAGGAAAGTCTATAATATTTCAAGGGTTGAGCCACATTACCTCCAATATCATCCCACAACAAAAGGTTCATCACTCCAATCTCTGGCCCACGGTCGCCCCAACCTCTTCTCCCATAGGTTCACCTTCTCCCATCAGTATTTGATGAAGTGTGTGGTTGGTTGGTTCTCTCTCATCCTTATGTTTGTCACACCGATCATTACTCATGTGGGATTAGAATTTATGAAGATTATAACATCCAAACAGTTTTTAAATACGAGAACTCTATCTCTGGATCACACCATGATACGTAGGATACCTACTTGAAGGCCCGAGCTCAAAATGGTGCCCTTCTAAAATGGTCGACCCATCCAAGTCCCCTCAAATGGGATGATCCCATGCATAAGACTCATCTCTTCTGGACTACGATAACTATAATTCCTGATCAAACCAGGGTACGTAGGATGCCTACTTGAAATCCCATGTTCAGAAATATACCCTTACAAAAGGTTCCACCATTTCATGTCCCCACATATAGGCAGCTTCGATGTTTATGTCTCAACTCTTCTGAACTACAATAACTCTGATTCCTAATCAAACTAGGATGTTTAGGATTCCCACTTGAAGGCTCAAGAACAAAAGGGTGCCCTTCCAAAAGGTATCCCCCCCTAATCATGTCCTTCAAATGGAAAACTCCCATGCGTAAGCCACAAATCTTCTAAACAACATGAACTCTAATTTATGATAAAAATATAATATGTAGGACCCCTAAATGAATGACCAAGATCAAAATGGTTCCCTTACAAAAGATTCTAACCAATCATATCCCCTCAAAATGGAAGTTCTCATGTGCAAGCCCCATGTTTCCCGAACTACATGAGATCTAATTCCTCACCCGAGGATATGTAGTAAGACCATATTAGGGGTATAATCACAACATCAAGTTTCATTTTTTCCTCCCTGGATGATGATAAAATCTAGAGTGCCGTATTATATGGATTAAATCAATATTACATCTTTAGAATCAAATCCATGTATGCCTATAACGATCTTGAGAACCATGGGCAGCCTGTGGACACACACATCAGGAATGAACTAAGGATTCATGAATTTATGAACATGAAATAAATCTAGAAAGAGTCCTAGAATAGAAAATAATCACCCCCTAATAAAGGTGTGGTTATCTCGAATTCCCATCCTCTCAACCAATGGAGTCAATAAGTGTCATTAGCCAAATAATAATACAATGGCCAACTAAATTTGGAATGAAGTTCCATGAATCATGGATACCAGGGCCTTTGGGTTTCTTGGCTCCATGAATAAACCCATTGCATACCATTTGAGGAAGTTATATCCTAAGAGGACCGAATACATTAGAACTATTACCTATGAAATCACCAATTGGGACCATTTGACAGTGGAACCTATTTCACAATAAATAAGGGATAAACTACCCAGTCCCTGCAGGGTCAATCCAATCCTCCTATAATGGATGAAAATGCGAATCGAGTTGAAAAAAATGGAAAACCTCACGTGAAACTCTCTCTATAGTAATAAATTTGTGATGATTCTCGTTAGACAATTCGGTCTTCTCCCTAAATGATCACCTTTGGTCGAAAAAAATGGTCATCCCGATGTGAATATCTTACCAATATGGCGGTCCTTCCCCACTCAAGCCCCTTCACCTCACAAAAAAATAAGGGGTTGGGGATGGAAGAAAATATGAATCATCAAATATCAATATGTCCAACATAATGCTACATTGATAGGGTTTTGTGGTTTTTATAGGTCATATATGTATATTTTAGGTTCCCGAAGAAAAACTTTTGTTCCAAATGACATACCAATGACCAATGCAGACAGGCCCCATAGTGTCCCCATAGGAAGTTGGGTCACTGATAATGATTAAGACCCCCTTTCGTACCCAATTTCTACAATGCTGGGTATCCAACATTAATATTAGAGAGTTCCACTAAAATGGTACATTCCCCACGGTGGAGGCCATGATAAAATCCCTCTAGTCTAAAAAGTCTTGTTAGACACCTCCTCATTAGTGGTCGGCACCCCATCACAAGGTGTCCCCAGTGGTCGTCTGTATCCATTTCGGGAGCCTGTTCCCAAAATGTGACAACAAGTAGCTCCCATATCTTAAGGAGGTAGGAGAAGACAATGCTGGAAACATCATCTAAAATGAATAGGGGTCCTACAGAAATTCCCCTACCAGATAGTGTCATAGCTGACAATAAGAAACCATGTCTCCACATGTTGAAGATGACCTTCTGCCGAGAGTATTTGGTAAAGTTCAAAAGACTCGGGCCCCTCGGGTTTCCCGCCAATGGAGAAAAATATATAATAAACAGTTGTTATCACCATGGTTCTATAAGAGCAACTATATCATACCAACGTGATGACATTCAATAGGGACACATACAACTCTAGCCCCTCCACTCAATCCCACCACTGAAATAGTGTGGCACAATACGATCCCGCGCACGTTCCTAATAGTGTTATCTGGTCCCACCATGCAGACATAGTGGAAAACTAGATGCAGATGCAGATATCTATCAATACACAAGAAGAAAATCATCCAAATAGGATGAAAACCATATACATGTTGGTAAAAATACATACAGATTCATATTAATCCTTTTAACTAAATAGAGAAGGAAGAAAATTTGAGTAGAGTCATATTCTTGCGGATTCATACAAAGCCCATGGGACAAATACAGTGGAAAGAGAGAAGATAAAAATCCTTGCTCGTAAATATGAATTCCACCAGTCGAATATGGTGGAAACCAGAGAAGGAAACCAGAAGTAGAATCTTGCCTTTTTCTCAGCACAAAAGAACTACCAGTATCTACTAGAAGCCCATGGGGGACCGGAGCTGGCACAAACATCTGATCCAACATCAGAATGAGCCTTCTTAGACATTCCATCCAAAGATGTATCTTAGAACATCCTGTCATTGATGTATTATTATATTTCTATCCCCAACCATATCTTCAAAACATGCCATGATATTATTGCATCAGTGGAAAAGGTGAGAATCTAGGCCTAGGATCCAGTTTCCTCAAACAGAATGACTTACTTGAAAAATATGTCAGTGGATCTGGACCAGTTATGCATCCCTACTACAGTCTAAGAGGGTCAATGGAAATATCTGACTATATACGGACACCTCAATCATGAACGAATACCTGTTCCAACTGGGGGATATTGGTCCAACGTGGTTGTCTCTCCAGGGTAGGTATATATCATTTCCAAAACTCATGATGCCCATAGGTGTATCCTTGAGGCATCACATGACACAACAAGATAGGGACACGTATTTGAAGGTTATTACCAATAGAATGCAACCATGACTAGATGCAATAGAGTGCTCAAAAATGGAATGCGACAAAGGAAAACAGAAAATGAAGATCAAATATGTGATCCTGCTCTGTTGGAATCTGGGGGTCTTAATGAACTCAGACATATATAAATAATGGTTCAATATCCTATTAGTCCGTTACCAAATTATGGAAGTAGAAGTAGCAGTTGTGAAGGCCCTCCATGTAATGTCGCTACCAGCAGCTCTAAAGGACCTCCCTAGAGAACACACATGGTCAAACTCTCTGGGCCAGGACTGATTGATCACAAGATAAAATATCCTAATGCATGTTAGGGTACCCTCCACAAGACTTAAAAATCAGACAGCAAGAAGGTCCTCCCCTTGCTTTTGTCTACCCATATTGTTCTCTTCAGGGTATTTGCTACAGATATTCTTGTCCCTATAGTCTGATGTTGAGTCATGATGGTAGTCCTCTCCATGATGAGAGACATTGTGAAGTCTCTCCCCATAATGGAGGTTGCTATGAAGTCCCTCCCCAAAGTAACATCAAGAAACTAGAAGTTTCTCCCTTCATTTTAGTACATCTTGAGGTCCCTCCCCAAGGTATACACTATATAAATTCTCACAGAATATAGACATCGAGTTGTGATTACATTTCTCACCATTATAGCAGTCATCTTGAAGGTCCTCCCCTTAGTGACATCAAGAAGCAATATGGTCATCCCCTCACTGTAGCACACCCTGAAGGTCCTCCCCAGGGTATATGTCATAGGGACACTCCCTGTGGTTGGGAATCAATTTGAAAAGGTTTCCCTACCCATTACGGTACTGATTGCAGAGGTCCTTCACACAATCAAAATTAGTACTAACAAGAAGCCCCCCTACCAGAACAAATGTGTGAAATACCTCATTTGATGAGTCACTGGGAAAGATAGAGTCAAACATATCTGGCACTCCGTCTTTGATGAGTGATATATTTTCTCAGCCAGAGGACAGTCCGGGGCCACCCTTATCTTCTGAGCCACCACCACGCCGTTCAAATACTAATGAGGCTCTAACCAACCTGGCTTCTTGGAATGTAAATTTTAAGAATCATTCATGATGGAAATATCAATTAGAGTAGTTCCCAGAAGAACATCAACAGGATATGTCGATCGTGAGAAGACAAATCGCTGAGGATAATATACTAGTGATGTATTGGCCTATATACACTCCTGTTTTCGACATACCAAGGCAGTTGTATGGGGAATGTATGCATGTCAATTTAATCAATATATAGATGATTCATTTCCAACAAAAAGAAAAACTATTGCCCTACGAAGGGTATGTGGAACATGTCAACATGTTTGGGGATCTTTGCTATCTGATTGACATAGAATCCCTCCTGTCCGCATAACAACCATGATCATAAAGGTAAATGAAAAACCATGAATTAGATTTCATTCATTGACTACATGAGTTGATTTACCTCATTGGAGACATCTCGATGGTTTATCATATTCAGGGATGGGGAAAACATGGATCTTTACACATCACCCTAAGTCCCACCCAGCAAACCTCTTTGGAAATATTATCTAGTAATTTCATTAACCAAAGGCATCAATCAAATAAAATCCCGGATCTGGAAAGATGGAATACTCACAAAAATCGGCCCCAAGTCCTAAAAGTTTCATGTCTGAAGATATCAAGACATCTAAAAGCTTCTCAGCTAGGAAACCAAGAACATCTAGAAACCTTCTAGCCTATTGGAATCCAACTAGAAAGTAGTGATCATGTCTTAAAAATCACATAAATCCTATACAGGCCCAATTCTATACTCGGCACACACCCACATAGGCATTCATGGAATAAAAAAGGTGTCAATAGTGGTGACTACCACCACAATGTGGGTAGAACCGCATCCCTGAGTGTTGGGGGAATTTTTAACTCAAAATTCCACTATAAACTAAAAAATATAGGTTGTATCCAATTAATGGGTGAATGGGAACAACCCCAACCCATAGGGCTTGATGAATTTTTACCCCTAGTTCCTGCACAACATACATCTATCGTCTCCCTCATCAGAAGGATGGAAAGTAGAGAAGTAACCCATTCTACCATATCTCGTGGTTTTCACTCTCTAAGACAAAGGTGCATTACTAGGACAGATTAGGGCACCCATTTGGTCAATCATCACTAAGAAACTCTAAGAATGTCGTAGGATGGAAGGATATATTTCAACAAAGGATGTTGAAAGAGTTCCTACCATTCAGCACTGGGTACACCACCCCAATTGTGGTATGCATTAGTGAACATGGTAAAAATCAACCCCACATATCTAACAAGAAATGATATAAAGGTAGAGGATTCCTGAAAAGATGGTTCTGTTCTAGAGAAATCCCACACCGAGCCGTATGGCATGCATACTCAGAACCAGAGTGTGGTCCTTAATTTTGGTTCCCCATAAATTTTTCAGATATTACCTCTCGTAGAAAACCTAAATTAGGAGAATAATAAATCCCATGTCATCTATGACCCACCTCAACATACCACTAAGAATGTCGCCATCGCTCTCGAGGTAATATTAGCCTAGCTAGAAGAAGAAATGAAATAGCTCATAAGAATTAATGTCAAGATGCGTTGAGTGTGCTATCATTCTAGATGTGTTCCCACAACAAAACATCAATAGTAATTACCAAGATAGGTGCCCTTGACACATGCACTCATCCTACTGAATGAAGTCAAGATAGGAAGCCCTTCCAACCCAACAGCAGGACCATCAACCTACTTAATCCCAGACTCGTGAGGAATCAAGACTTCCCCCACGGGGAAGGAAGCTACAATATATTTAGGTTATCCCACAATGGAGACCCCTGGTTGGGTACCCACCCCAAATTCTCTGTCACCAGCATGCCCAACTTTGGCTGCTGCTGCATCAAACCAATATAAAACCTGATAATATGTGAGAAACATATTACTCGTCTATAATCCATGGATGGGTGGTGAAATCTAATAAAAACAGATCGCAAACCATATCCTGATTGGGTGAGAAATGTTACATCACCCCAAAATTTAGAAACCCCACATTCCCAGTGTTCAATGGACCATGAGACCAGGAACAGTTTCAAATGAATTATGACTCTTACAGTGACCCCATGATGGGCACTCTATACCATCAAGATGCAGAAAAACTAAGATGATTTGTGCAAACCCTACAAGGGTCAGTCTTCCTATGGTATACAAATTGGCCAACTAACTCAACCACAGGCTGGGAGAACCCCCTTGTGACAATTTCCTTTTTCAGTTCAATTCAATGTTGCCTAATACATTGGTCAGTGATCTCATGAAATTCATGTAGTGAGAGAATTAGAGGGTTTCATACCACATTCTAGATAGAAAATCCTAACGTATTCCAAAAACCGGCCGATCAAAAAGATGAAATTCTCACTATCATCACTGATAATATTCTTGATGAATTAAAACAATGCTCATCCTGGTGAAGTAAAAATGCGGGTTCTGAGATTTCACTATCATTTCCCAGAGTATAGAGGAATCCATGAAGTGGACCAATATCAATTCCAGAGTTTCCCCAACAACCTAAGAAACAGAGAGGAAAAAATCTGAAGTGCCTTCAATTACATGTAATCCACCCTAGGCCACAGCTCTAGTTGTGAGGCCTCCACTAAATCGTGTGGAACTCCCTAGATGCTAACAAAAACCCCCACCATGACAAGTTGAGCGAAGGGGTTCTAAAAGAAACCAGTTCTAGTAGAGAAGAAATAAATGTTACTCATTCAGAGATGACTAGGTCTGTGGATAATATATATAAACTATGAATTTAAACATGATCTAGCTTACAATTCCATAGAAAAATAATGAAGTGGGTATTGATGACCAAAAAAATTATTGTATCTATCACCAGATACTAGGAAACACCATCCATGTATGCTTTTTCTTCAAGGATCTCCTAAAAAATATGTTGGATTCTGGATAAGTCAGGTTGGGCCCACCACCAGAAGAAGTGACATATGTTTCCATCTCAGACTCGAGAGAGGAAGAGGAATGGAAAATATTCACCAGTAATAAGGGGAAAATATTTGAAATTTGGATGACTCAGAAAACATTCAACCAGGTTCATGGAATCCTCTAGGAGTAGTTGAATTAACCAACCATGACCCTAATAGCTCATGATGCAAAAAATTCATCATCCTCTGTCACATAGTCCATTCATGGCCATAAGAGAGGATATCAAGATCAAGAATATGGGATGACACCAAATTCAAAGCTAGTATTCACACATTCAAACTTCAATCCTGTAGATTTCGTTGTACGAGCACAACCCTGCCAAATGGTACAATGGGAACCTCCCCAGAAAATGGAACCATTTGTAAGAGGTAGTATTACAAAAATATTATTTGATTAAGAACTGATAGTCGGGTCCATTATGTTCTTTAACATGATGGATCCATTCCATGATGTAGCTTATGTACACGAACATGAAATCCCCAAACCCAACCAGAGTGCCAGTTGAAGAGGCTGCAGTTGTTGAGGGTTTCATGGAAGGCATGATCGAAGAAGGAGTCAAATTATAGGTCTTGCCTTAACTCAAACCGTTAACATTGTGAAAACGCATGTAAGGACCCTATGGCAGACACAAGGGAAGTCAGAATATACCACCACCCCCACTAGAAAAAATCTTATCCTAGTTATCATGGAGTATCCGTAAAAGGAAGAACAAATATCAAATTTCCCAAGTCATGCGGGCAAACTAATTCCACCAAACCTGGAAAGGAACGTAGTGCAACTAACTCCTGTCATAGAGTCCAAAAAATATACATTCAAATATAAAACCCCTAAAGTGTCTATGAAAGAGCTACACCGAACCTAGAAGCACATACATTTAATGATGAAATATGATTTTATAAAGAAGCTGGCTTTAGTACTAGTAAATCTATTAATCATGGATTCTTTTAGATTATCTGCGGACCCTAGTGTGAAACTCATAGTATCCATACTAAGCCCCCATGATTTTCAGGCCCATGTAGTAGTGGCTGAAGTCTATCGGATTGAGATCAATCCAGAATAATTTAATGCCATTGCCTTCTTTACAGACACGAATAAAGACGACATCATGCTAGGGGACTTAATACCCTTATATATCTTTGGAATGATAAATGGAATTGATGTCTACAGGATTTTAGTCAAAAATTTCTCTGCAGTCAACCTCCTCCCACTTTGAACAATTCATCCATTGGGATATGTTGATAAAAGTTTGACACCCTGTATAACTAATCTAAAGGGATATGACAAAAGTGAGTAGAATCCATTAGGATAATAAATCATAATAGTTGGCTTAGAGACCTCAGGTGGGAATCTTAGTTCCTAGTAGTGAGACATAGTACAAACATCAATGTTCTATTAGGGAGGCCCGATCTATATCAACACGCTACAATTCCATCATCATACCATCAATGCATCAAATATTTTACTAATGGAAAAAACGGGACATTTCATGCCAACAAATCACATCTAAAAAAATGGTCTATTGTCATGGTTCCAAACTGTGGCAATAGGCCTCAAAACCATTGATATTGGAAACAACCTCTTATTGGACAACGGTGGCCACTATCGCCATGATAGTAGGTCCCGATCTATGTCCACGGTTTTAAAAACCATGGTAATAGGCCTTTAAATTGGCCACCATGGTGGTTGAAATATAGAAAAGGTTTTAACCATAGAAATAGCCTCAAAAAATTGTGCCAATATCCAAAATCATAAATATCCCCATCATGTTTCGATCCCTGCACCTCCTCTTTGCAATCCAGTGCAATTACCTCTACACCGCACCATAATTCATGTGTGTGTGTATATATATATATAATGATATATATATTAATAAAAACTATGAGAATAGCCTCAAATAAATGGTGGTAGGGATTCCCACCAAATTTTTGGCAAGAATATTTGTTCCCGCGGAGGTGAGGGAAACTTATGGCCATGGTTTTAGAGAACTGTGGCTATAGGGATTTGATGAAATTGGTCTATAGCCATGGTTTTGCAAACTGTGGACATGGGCCACATAAATGTGGTAATAGACATAGGCTGTTACCATGGTTCTGATAATAGTCGCAATAGTCTATAGAAACTAGGCGTATATCCACAGTTTTAAAACCAGAGATATAGGCCAAAGAACTATGGAAATAGCCACCTATAACCACAGTTTTAAAACCATGAATAAGTCTGTGGAGGTATCTCCATTTTCAGGTTGTGAATCCACATTCAAATCTTGTGAGTCACATTACCTAGATGTAGGGTTTTATGAACTGATAGAGATGTATCCTTTGGCCATCAATGTTGACTCGATCACTACCCCGAATGGATAGGAAATAGCTCCTACCAACCCCCTCCAAGAGCTTGTGGAGGAGTATGTATTACCCATCAACCATGTTGAATGCACCAGTTCATGCCCAGAGACAAACTCAATTGTCTACATGATATCTATTATGGAAGCCAAGTCTTATGACACAAAAGAACATGCTAACTACTATTATGTCAAGGAAGTCCATAATAATGATTCCCCCGACCCATCCATAGGACCACAAGCCATTCTGGCCTTACTCACTAATGTAGAAAATGATTTCTCACCCAATGCAGAAGATTTCATCTTGAAAATCATATCTCTATCAGAAGATGAAGAAGATTATAAGGAGGATTATAAAGAGGAGGAGGAAGAAGAAGTATTAGTAGTATTAGAACACCCCAAATATGCCCCTCCTGAATTTGAATACGGTGTCTCCACCATAATTGATGAACATGGGTAGGTATTCCTGGGAACCGAAGATGACCTGAAACCCACTCTGATAAGTATGGATATTCTTGTTGAGGAGCATTATTAAAATTACTCTTTCACAAAGAATAATTGATTTGTGTTTTTCTGAAACTATATAGAAAAGTTAGGTCTCTATCATGAGGTCACCACTCATCATTTGGGTTTCCCAAAAGATCATCAAACCTATAACCAGGCAGACAGATAGACCAACTCGATGTATGATTCCAAAATAGAGGTTGATGTTGACAAGATGATCAATGAAAACTGCATATGAAAAGACTAAATATCCAATCTATCTATCAAACATAGTCCCAAGAAAAATGAAGTATGAAAAATATTAGGATCTACATCGACTTCAAGGACCTTAATTGGCATAACCCAAAAGATGATTTCTCGATCTCGATCCCTGAATTGTTGATTGATGCAACCACCAGATATGAGGCTCCCTCTTTCATTGATGGATATTATAAATACAAACATATTCGAATGTCCTCAGGAGATGAATAAAATACTGATTTTAGGTCACCATATTTAGTGTTCTGTTATAAGGTAAAGCCCTTTGGTCTATAGAATGTCGGAACTACATAATATCAAGCCATGCACCCCATCATCAAGACCTTCCTAGGAAAATTTGTTGAGTACTACGTTGATGGTATGGTAGTAAAATAATGATAGTACTCAAACCATCTGACTGATCTCAAAATTTTCTTTAAACAACTTCAACAACATAGTTTAATGATGAATCCACTAAAGTGTTCCTTCAGCGTTACCTTTGGGAAATTTCATGGCTTCATATTAAACCATTGAAACATCATAGTTGACCATGAGAATACAAAATCATTCTTTAGCATGTACCATCCTCACAACTACATCGAGTTGAGAGGTCTCTAGGGGAACTTCGCCTATATCTGACACTTGATTTCCCACCTCGCAGGTAAATTTTTACCTTTAACCATGTTAATTAAGAAAGGGGTTACATTTGAGTGGGGTAATGGCTGTTAAAAAGTGTTCAAAAATATCAAAAGATATATCCTAATCCCACCAGTGATGATGCATCCAATTTAGGGGAGACCACTCATTTTGTATGTAACTTCCTTGTAATGATCAATAGGCACCTTCCTCATAGAGAAGAATGATACTGATAGTAAGAACAACCTCTATTACCTCATCTGAACAATGATTAATGTTGAAACTCAATATTCATGATTTTAAAAGAATATCCTAAACCAATTATTTATAGTTTAGAATCACATGCATTACTTGAATCATCATGAGGTCCACCTAGTCTTCTTCTGTAACCCACTCAGATATATCCACATTTGTACCATACTTAATGAATTCATATCAGGATGGGATGTCATCCTACCACAATTTTACATATAGTACGTACCCCATAAGGCCATCAAAATCCAGTCTTTAGAAAACTTCCTAGAAGATTAACCCTCAGAAAAAACAACCCCATTTAATTTCAACCTTCCGGATGAAGAAGTTTTCTCCATCCAATAGGACCCCCAATCATGGGAAATGTACTTCAATGGTGATTTCTAATTCTTGATAGGTAAAAATATGGAGGATTCCAAGATCAACAACATGGGGCTGGGAGTTATACTTGTATCATAAGAAATGGTCATATTTTCCGATTACTTTTTTTCTTTCGGAGGGATGTACAAATAATGAAGTAGAATATCAGGCCCACATTGTGGGTAAACAGCTCGCACTTCATGAATGAGCCAAACACCAGAAGATAAAATTCGATTTGGGGCAAGTCATCATTTAGGTCGATGGTGACTATACCATTAAAAATTATGTATTTTCCCCCTTGATGAACCATTTTTTAGAACTGATTGTAGAATTACAATCAGAACCGTTGTTGTCCTATGTGACCTAGTCACGAAAAGATCAAGAAGATACTTTTTACAAAGGTTCCACAACCCTGGATAATCCAGAATGGGATGAAACAGTTATTACCATTTCCCTCCATCAGATTTTCCATCCATTTATTCAGAACAATAGAAAGTAAATTGAAGAGATTATCCCCATTTTTGAGCCTTATGGTCACACCTCCGGCTAGATGACTCCCATAGAAAATTACCTCCGTAGGGGGGAACTCACACAAGATAGGGTTGTAATGGAATAGATCTGGATATAGGAAGTCAACATTGTCTTGTATAATTGGGAAAACCAAGAGAAGTTTCTATACAAATGATGCCTTGGAGGAGTCCTTCTCAAGTGCATTTATGTAGAAAAGACTGTTGTCTCCATGAAAAAAGTGCATTCCAGAGCTTGTGGACCACACCAATTGGAAACCACACTCTCTCATCCAATATTATGGATTGGATAATATTGTCCCACTCTAATATAATATTGATCCATATTCACCAAGAAGTGTCATTCCATTCATGTTCAAGACAATTTTAGTCATTAACCATTGAAGATACTTCCTATAGCTAATTAAACATTGTCATTTACTACCCGGAGGATGGATGTTGTTGGAGCATATCCCCCCACTTCATCAAGATGATTCACATTCATACTCAAAGTAACTAAATTATTTTCCCAAAGGGATGAAGTTATTCCCCTTATATATGTCAGGGCGAAAAGCCTCATTAACATTGTGAAGGCTAACATCATTATCAAATTTGGTGTTCCTCATAAAATAATGACAGAAAATGGCACCAATAAATGCTCTACTGGGTTGGACAAGTTATATAGTGATTATTAAATCAAATCCAACCCTTCATCCTACTACCATGCAGCGCCCAATGGTAAGATATACGTTTTCAACAAGACTTTGTATAACATACTCCAAAAGATGGTAGATAAGGATATGAAATCATGTCAATACAATAACCTTTGTGATTTATGGGATTACCAAACAACGACCCACACTACCACCTAGGCATCCCCATACTCACTAGTATTCGTGGAAGAAGTGGTTTTGCCTATCGAAATTCAATTACCATCACATTGTGTGGAAATTTGTGATCAACTATCCATGTATTTGTAATACCACAGATAGTTTGATGAGTTAGAGCACCTAGATGAGAACAAGAAGAACATTTTACACCATTAGTAATTCTACCAAAATTGGATCACAATATCCTTCATAAAAAGGTTTTCCTTCAATCATTCCCTGACAGAGAGATGGTGTTCGTCCTCATAACCCCAATGATACTTAGGAAGAAGACTATAAATATTGAACCAATGTGGGAGGGACCATATCTCATATATGATGGTCTATTCCAATGGAGCATATTTCCTGATATTAAGGGATGGAAAGCTTGTCACAGCCCTAAAAAATGCTACATTTTTTAAGAAGTACTTCACGTAATAGAAGAACCCATACAAGGTCATACACTATGACCCTAAATAATGAGCCATCATACTGACCACATGATGTTAAATTGTACTATATTATTCCTTGTAACATGTATTTAAACTGTGATGATAGTGTCAATGCTGCAAGACATTAAACTACATGGTATAGCATCCAACCTAGAAGACGTTAAACCACATTGCAGAAATAATCATATTCACATGATGATAAACTTCATGATCCCTCAGAGAACTATGTACGACTTGATTCCCATTAATTATTAGGATATATAGTGACGCCTTGATCTTGGTTCATGGCCCATCCCCCACCATTAGAAAATACCTCTATCATGTCTTATACTCCCCATATTTATGAGGGAAATGATTATAACACCTTTTTTCTCACATCAATTATAACTCACATATTCTATGGATCGTTGGTAAGGATTCCATTACGTAATCAAATTATAGAGAATTATGGTAGACCCGACTCATGTAGGGGATGAGACAAAAATTTCTGTACTCCTATGTCTGAGTCAGATCGGTACAGGGAACATTCATAACTATGTGTGGCATGATTCCTACCCTAATAGGATATGTAGTGATGCTTGAATTCTGAATCCCGACCCAACCTCCAATAAAAAATAATTCCCTCGCATGTCCCTATGCATGGACTAAGCCTTTAAAGAAAATGTTTAGAACTAGGTAAGGCTCGATTCCGGCCCATGCGAGATATGTATTGACACATGGACTTAGAATCCTATCCCAGCAACCAATTTTTAAAAAGTGCCCTTCCTACGTGCATAGGTCAGACACATACGAGGAGTCTAGGAAATTTCCTAACCACATAACTATAAATTGTAAGATTCTTCAAGAGTCACGTGCAGCTTGATTATCAATGTTATGAGATCCCACACATTCCCCCACTCATAATATGTAAAATCAATCATGCTCCCCCCTATATATATGAGTCATATCGATGTGGAAGCTCCATAAATTCATTGATAATCACTGTCAGGGTTTTTCACATGTTCCTAGTCACATTTTAACCTTTTTTTAAACTCTTTTCTCTATGAAATTTTGGATCCCCATAAAAATTCATGATCATATGACATGAAAGAATAGTTTCATGTGAACACCTTTGTATAAATAAGCACACCATGTTCCTAGGGCTCTGTATATGTCCCCTAAACATGGTCGTCGATCAAACACAAATTATTCCTCAGTAGAGTCATCTCCTTCCTCGGCATGCTAAAGACCCATGTCATTCCTCATGATCCATGTTTCCCCTAGAACTATGGTTTACACCTTCTGTCATCACTCATGTATAAGGAATGATATAACATCTCAATAATGATTAACTCAATGATACTAATAATATTTTTGATAGCATATTTTTCCCTCTAAATTAATCCAAACTGTACAACATTATGTCCTCACTGCATGATGTTAAATTGCAGGGTCATAATCGTCCCTTTTGTTTGTATTTAAAATGAATAACATTGGTTTATGCCTAATGTGATCCCTATTTTTTATTTTTACACACGTAAGTGGTGATCCAGAATCCTCATCATCCCTTGTTTCTCACATAAAGAATGAATCATGTGAGCATAGGGAATACAGTGAGAGATTCACCTTGAAATCATGACACATCAGTCAAAAAATTTGGGCATAGTGGCATGACTCTAAAAGGAATGTCATAGTTTACATCTCTGTAACGAAGCTCGTGTCCAGGTTGTACAACATTACACTATAGGTTACCCACAAAGATGGGACGAATGCCTCACTTTTCTTGTTAGCTAGATCATTTTATGGGATACCAGATTACATGATTGATTCACAACCAAAATATCTCTAATTTATCTGGATATAATCCTCCCATACCTCAAACTCCGTTCATTGAGCGATCTTGAATCTCCATATTCATCCATGGCCATTGGAGATAGAAGACCAATGTCCTGTACACACCTTTGTTTGATTATGCACATCATGCCCCTATGGATCTATATATGATGCCTTCCAGACATCAATCAATCAAAGGAAAATTCATCCTTATGAGAGTCCTCTCCTACCTCAGTACGCCCAATGGCTGTCAGGCCTCATGACATCCTGCCTTATTCAAGAGCCCTAAAAGTCATCATATACATTCTCCTTCCTACCCACATTCTAGATATATCATAAGATGTTATTCTGATTCACCTATGGTCTCTCTTGAGGTTTTTGTAAAGTAAAGATACCCCTTCAATGTGAGTGATGTTGATCTACATATAAGAAACAAATATACCACAACTTATTTCTGGGGTTCTGAGAGATGTTTAGTTAAAAGAAATGTCCCTTTTCATGCTCAGGTTCTCCCCTTATCAAAGGTAATAGAATGTGTTCATAAAGATCCAAATCTCTATAATCCATAAAAGCCATTGGATATGGAAGGCTAGTGTTCTGCGGACACCATTCTTTCACTATGGACATCATGCCTCAGAGGCTCTTCATTTGTCGCCTAGAAAATGGACATCAATAAAAGTTGAATTAATTATCAAAAGGGACCATTACAATTTCTATATGCCCAGAAGACATACATGTCCCATTTCCCCACATGATTTGAAAACCCCATCTTGATAATGGCACACATATCCTCCACTTTCTAAATCCCCCAACATGAGAAATATTTCTAATTAAAGTAACCAATCACAAAATCTCCCTTACATGAGTATGAATCATGTGGGAATGATTTCCCACTAAATTTTGATATTAATGTACCTATAACCATCATACGTCATCACTCAGATAGGACACCCACTATAGCTCCCAAAATCAATGAAAAATCAAAGTGTTCTAAATCCACCAAGGCGATCGGTGATGGAAGGGAAATATCCTGTAGACACCCTTGTTTGAATATGAACATCATTCCCTGGTGGATCTGTATTTGGGTCATACAAAAAGGCCATCAATAAAAGTTAAATTATTCTTTAATAGAGTCCTTTACTACCATTATACGCCTAAAAGAGCTCCTAATCCTCATACATGTTGAAAAATCACAAATTTAGGGTCATGAACAATCCCACATTTATGTCTGAATGTTATTTCAACATTCTCGGATAATGAATTTCAATTTGGGACCCCCTCCCCATAATGTTTGGTCAAATATTTTCGACCTAAAGCATCAGAATAAGTTTGATTGGAAGGATTTTGAATTTCCAGTGAAAAAATAGACGCCATATTCTCCGGAGTGAAAATTGTAAAAGGGAGCCTCTAGATAAAAGTCGAGTATCAGTTATTTAGGCCTATACCATGAATATTTTAGGAAAAATATGGGTTGAATTTTCAAAAAATATTCAAATATTGTTAGTTTGAAACCCCGAAGAAGGTGTCCTATGAAAAATTCATGATATACCTACAAAGCCTATGTGAAATAGGCTTAGGAAAAAATAAGAGTTATAATGAAAATGACATAAAATTTTCTGAGGTTTTCCATAAAACCCAAAAAATATTCTAACTATTATTGATGAGTCCCATGGCTCATGAAAAAAGTAGAGCATCATCTTACTATTCATGTCATGAGAACTTCGACATCAGAATAAAATTCCCTTCATTTTGATCAAACTCCATTCTGATTGGGTGGTGGTATTTTAAGGGTCCTTAAAATTCAGCAAAGGGATGGAAAATACTACCAAAAGTTGGGAAAATAAAAGAAAAAGATATTGGATTGAAAATTTCAGAACAAACATGATGAAATAAAATGTTGAAAAGGGATCCTGCCTGAGTACACACCAATTACCAAAAAAAGGTTCATGGAAGGCATAAACCATGAACCACTAGTATGGGGATGACCAATGACACACTGGCATGTGAGGTGTTGGCTAGAAAATGAAGCAGTTCATTGTGAATTACCACTCCTGATCCAAAGTCACTACAGAATATAATCAATGGAATGAATCTGAAAGCGGTTGGTCACTCAAACCATCCCATTGAATGATGTGATTTTTGGATGAGGATTAGTCAGTGATGAACTTCGAATCGCACATACAAAAATATTGGTTGACTGATTCATCCACGAGCAAGATCTTCTCCATGGTCTTCTATAAAAAGGGCTCCATGAATCACAAATACATCTTGCCTATCACTCTATAAAAGGACTGGCAGGGGAATTGATGAAGGTTGGGGGAAGAAGACAGAGAGAGAGATCTGGGATCGGTGAAATGGTGACGAACAACGTAGAGGGTGTAGGAGGAATTTCTCCCACAATCAAACTAGTTCATAGGACTCCATTTGGAATCTTAAATTGTTCACAAATTTCATCTTGTGAACCATATGTAGTTTAGAGACTCCATCCTATGATTCGTATTCGGAACACCCTCCATGGCCAACCAGGAAACCAATAAAAAATATATAATAAAAATGGTTCATAGACTCCCTATGTGGAATGTAGTTCGTGTCTAGCTCTTTTCGGGATAATGATACATAGGTGCCCTGTTGCTGAATATTGTCTAGGTTGATTCCTATGCAGCCAGATCCTATGTGGCCATCAACTTCGCAAACAGCCAGTTTGTGACCAGCAATTATGTGGATGCTCTTACACAGAGAACTCTTATGCGAACATCCTTATCTAGAAAACCATTAATTCCCACCAGTCTATATAGTGGGGGTTATCACCACACACCCCCGCTCGGGATCAGTGTCATGCTGCGGTATACACCCATCGGGGTGACCCATTTTCAACCATCAATGACAGCCATGAAAAATGGATGGTCGAACCATGAACCTTTTGGGTCGGGTTAGTGAAGTTTTAAATTTCACCCTTATGTAGCCCAGACATGTTTCCCTTAAATATCATGAGAAGAGATATTCCTCGTGCATCTCCAGAAAACCTTATCACCTACCTCCTATGCCAGGTCAACCCAGAACTCCATGTAAAATCATATCCAAAATGTTTCTTAAATTCCATGACACATCCTTGCCATCCATAAAACTCATTCAATATGGATATTTCATATCCTCATAAACCTCCATGGCCATTAGAAGTGGAAGGAAAATGACTTATGGAAACCTCTTTTTGACTATGCATGTCATGCCCTATTGGCTCTTCATATGTTTCCTAAAAAACAGTCATCGACCAAAGGAAAATTATTCCTCTGAAGAGTCCTCTCCTACATCTGTATGCCTCAATGTTATCCATGCCTCATATGATTTCTTCTAATCTAAGAATCTTTATAGTCACAGTTTACACTTTCCTTCCAACTCATGTTCGAGGAATATCAGAACATCCCTGCTTAGTTATCCTCTAGTTAATAATGTCTCCTCCATCACATGGTACAACTTCTATGATGCCAAACTATAAGTCATTGTCCTGACCACATGACGTTAAAATCTATGGAATTTGTCCATGAAACACGAAATTAAACTTTGATACCATTTTCTAAGCTATATGACTTTAAACTGTAATATACTGGGAGATTTTAGATCATCATAAGCATCCTTGTCCATCTGAAATGGACGTTCAGTGTCTTGAGGACACCTCTACTTGACTGTTCACATCATCACCCAGTGGTTCGACATTTGTTTCCCACCAAAATGTCATGTCAAGAAGAGAACAATTCATCCTTCGAAGAGGCCTCTCATCCCTCTATACACCTCAATGGCTTCCAAGCCTCATATTATTTATATAGATTTGGGATAATCTATAATCATCTTTTACACGTTTCATTCCTCTCATGTTCGAGGCAGGTCAAGATATCCAAACATGAATTTACTCTAGTTAATCATGGGTTATATGACATGTGGTCCTCATTACAGGACCCTAAACTACAATAATAAAAAAAATCCTATCAACACGGCACTAAAATATGATGCCAGATTCCAAGCTATATGACATTACACTATATTATACCCTCTTTTGCAGCATGGGGGTTCTCCCACTGAGGTAAGTACCCAATATTTTGAGGTATGAGCTGCATGACCTCTATTGACATCCCACATTAAAAAGTTCATCGCTCCATGCCCTCTAAAATGGTCACCCTAGCCTCTTCTACCATAGGCCCTCCCTCTCTCATCAACAGGAGAGGAAGTGTGTAGTTGGTTGGATCTCTCACATCCTCATGTTTCTCACACCGAGAATTACTCACATGAGATTATATATTTTTTACAATTACAACATCCACATAATTCAGAAATAAATGAACTCAGATTCCAAATCATACTAGGATAAATAGGATTCCATCTTGAAATTCAGAGTTCAAATGTGTGCCCTTGAAAAAGGGTCCACCCAATCATGTTCCCCCAAATAGGCAACTCCAATTTGTAATCCCCAACTCTTCTAAACTATGAGAACTCTAATATCTGACCAAACCAGGATACCTGGGTTGCCTACTTGAAGGCCCAACCTCAAAAGGGTTCCCTTCCAAAAGGGTTCACAAAAATTCGGTCCCCTCAAATGTAGAGCTCCAATAAATAGGCTTCATCTCTTCTGAACAATCAAAACACAGATTCTTGATCAAACTATGATACATAGAATGCCTACTTGAAGGCCCAAGATCAAAAGGGTTCCCTCAAAAAATGGTCCACCCAATCATGTCACCTAAAATGAAAAGATACCATGTGTAATCTTTATCTCTCATGAAATATGAGAACTCTGATTCCAGATCAAACTAGGATACATAGGATGCCTACATGAAGGCCTGATCCGCAAAGAGTGCCATTGCAAAAGGGTCCCCCAAATCATGTCCCCTCAAATGGGTAGCTCCCATGCGTAAGCCCCATCTCTTCTGACCATTGAGAACTATGATTCCTGATCAAACTTGGATATTTAAGACGCCTACTTGATGGACTGAGCTCAATAGGGTTCCCATACAAAAGGTTCTACACAATCATGTTTCCTCAAATGTGTAGTTCTCATCCTTAAGACCTAATTTTCCTGAACTATGAGGGCTATGATTCCTCTTTGGATGATTTATAAGAAGACTATATTTTCGTTTTGATCAGAACACCAATTCACCTTCTCCCCCCTAGATGGAGATAAATTCTATGATGCCTTATTCTATGGCTTAAGTCATCATTACCTCTATTGCATAAAATCCATGTATGCCTATGACAATACTGCAAGCTAGGGGGTGCCTATGGACACACTCATCGAGAATGAACTAAGGGTTCATTGTCATATGAACATTACTTAAATTTATATGAGAGTCCATAAATATAAACCCCCCAGGGTGCGGTAAGCCTGACTTCCTATCCTCTCGACCAATAGTGTGCTAAACTGTCGTTGGCCAAATAATTGTCCAACAATCACCTACCATTGGAATGTAGGTCCATAAAACAAGGATACCAATGATGTTGGGTCTTTCTGGATCCACCAAAAAATCTGTTGGAGACTATCTAAGGAATATATATCCCATGTGGGCCGATTTTACAAGTACATGATCCCATGAAATCACCCGTTTGGACCATTTGATAGTGGCACCTCTTTCACAATATAGAAGGGATAAACTACCTCGTTCTCATGGGTTCAATCCAATCATACTTTAAAGGATAACGAAGAAAATCAGGTTAAAACTAAAATGGTGAACACAACGTGAAACTCTTTGTATGGTAATATATGAGTGAATATTCTCTTCAGACCGTTTTGTCTTCTCCATAAATGCTCACCTTGGGTCGAAAAAATGTACTACATAAATTGGAACTCAAATTGGATGTTCCTTCAATTATATAAATTATATATTCTTATAGATAATAATCCATGATGACCCTAGATATTGAATGTATGAGACCTCCCACATATATGGGGTTCCTAATGTATTGATTCTCTTTAAAATATACATCATATTTACATGTTCCTTACCAAATTACCCTAAATTGTATGGAATATATCATTTATTACATGAACATAAATATCATAATGTATTATTATTTACATGATAAGATGAACTATATTGAATGTTTTTTTTAAATTAAACCATAAGAATTATATTATATGGTCTGTCTTAAAATACACTAATCTACTTGGACTGTTCTATCCCACATGACCCTACACTGTATAGCATTCTCTATCCCGTATCTTAGTAAACTACCTAGAGATTCCCCTTGTGTATGATTTTGAAATATAGAACCCCAATATTAATGTATTGGAGCTCTATCTACATAGATATTTTATATAATATGATTTTCCAATAAAAAATATTGACAGTTCAATATCCAAAATATTTATACTAAGTTACTCTTATTTAAGTGTACTTTTTTTTTGAATAATTCATAATTCAAAAGGATAAATAATGAGGATCATATCTCTTATTTTATGACCAACTATAATTCCTTATCTAATATCACTTCACATCACATAATTGTATTATACTTTCACCCATTAATGCTAGGTCTATACTATATTAACCCCAAAATAATTCCCCCTTGTTTATTAATATAAAAATAAATCATGAATAATATGATGATTTACTCCAATTTTCTTGGATATGTAGTTATTCATGGATTGCATATTATAGGACCAGAATCACTATTCTAGTATATAATATTTCCCAAATTAGACAACTCATTTTTAGTTCCCATAAATTAATTTCATCCTTAATTCATCACTCATAAACTAGTTTTTCATCCCTTTTTACAGATATAATTTTCATAATTTCATCCATTATTAGATATGTAGATAATTATAGATCTCATATATTTTGACCATCCCAAAATTATATTATTCTCAAAAAATTTAATTAATTATCAATATTCCATGTAAATTTTAAAAAATTAGATTATTATTATATAATTGTATATATGAATAATATATCTAAAACACTTTTTTACACTTATATTTTAATTTAGAATTTCTCATTTTATTAATTACTAGAATACCCCAAATATTACATGAGTTATGATAATAAATGCATACAACCTAAAAGGTATCTCAATAATAACAATTAAGACACATATACCAATGATATGGATCACCTTTTCTTATAAAACAGTATATAGGTTTTTAAAGAAAAGGATTTACAATTACAGGTGCCTAGGAAAAAATTATATTTGATTATGTCACATGAATGTGGAAGTGTTGAACCTTGTTATATTTTCCAAATGAGAATGTAATGGGAACATTAGTAAAGAATGAACTAAAATTTTAATTTATTTTTAATTAGTATCATATCTGTTTTAAATATTTTAAGTCATAATTTATGTTACCCAACACTATTAAACATTTTTGGAAATCATGGAATCGTGTATTTTTCAAGATATAAAATTAAAATCATGTCTAGTATTTATTTATATTCACTTTTCATTGGTTTTCTACTCTAGAATTTTATATTTACTCTATTTTTATCAGATAAACTACTAGATCATTGAGTGAAAGGTCCAAACATTATTCTATTGGTTGACCATACCAAATAATTCATTATCCATATAACAATAGGAAAAATTTCATGATATTTTGGTTTTAATTAATATAATTTAAACTATGAAAACCCATAATTTTTTGGATAATTATTTCAATAAACCAATTCACTCTTTATTCAAATTGTGTGAAAGTTTTTCTCATGAGTGAATAGATACGTCATTATAAGTACGATCCTCGTAACAAGAGAGTAAAATATGTTACATCATATTCTCATCTATATGGAATTGAAATTTCATCACCCAAATTTTCATATTTGATTTGGATTTGAACTTTTGGAATCTATTCTATTTAACATGAATGAAATCAAATGTCATGGAAAAGTGATAGAAAACTATTTAGTATAAAAACCTATAATAGAAAAGATGATAACAATACATTTTAATCTTTCTAACCAAACCCAATTATGTTAACACCCTATGATTAATGTTTATATCGCTTTATATGAATACTTTTATCCATAGAAATTACCACATTCAACATTGAACTTAAACAAACACTATAATAAAATTTAAATATTAATATTTAGAAATGTTCATTAAAATATATTTTCTAAATTTAAAGGATTGAATTAGAGAGACCAAAATATAAAATATGAAAAAAAAAATTATTCATATTATAAATTTATTAAATAATTCTTTGGAAATAATTACATAATATTTTAAGGTATGAATTGTTTCATGTAATTTTAAGAACATTTAATTTTAAAAGGTGATTATTTCTATAAAAACGTGTGAAAATTTTATTTTATATATTTTTCATAAAATGTTAATATCACTTTTCTGAGTATTGTATTCATTGAAAAGTTATTTTTTATATATTTAATATATTCAATAATCATTCATAAATTAATTATCATGTTTGTTAATGATGTTAAAATAATTTGATGATAGAAATAGATATTTATCAAAAAACTAAAATTACCATTTCATTTTTTTATCTCAAAAAGTAAATACATCACTACATATAAATTATTTTTAATAACTTTATTAAAAAAAATTAATAAGAATAAAATAAGAATTATATTATTGCTTTTACTAGGAAATGATTTATAAATAATTCATTTTCAGTGTCAATTTTTTTTGTAACAGTGTTTTTTGTGGTATTTGTTTCACTAATGGTCATATTTGGATTTTTTAAAATTAAAAATTATGTTTGATAGCATACATGATACACGATATCAAGCTAAAGTGAAAAGCTAAATATTATTATTTAAAAGTTACTATTTTTACCTAGTTTTTAGAATAAGGGGTATGATCATGATTAACTGAATTATGAAAATATGGTTTACAAATGTATATATATATTACATTGACCATTGAATTATAAATTAATGTAAAAAACATTTAATATAAAATGTACAATGTTTTCAGAATAAAACTGTTTAAATGTGCCCAGGTGTACTTTTTACCAACAAATATATAAATCAAAATTGTTTGGATTATATTAATAATATATATATATATATATATATTATTCAATATAATTTTTAACATTAATATTATGTGTTTTCTATACCTAATATTAGACAAAATATAATTTTAAACTTAAAAAAAGTATTTTTCAAAAAAGGTAGTTTTCACCTTTTAATGAAACAGTTATTTTAAATTTATTTTTTTACACTATAATAAATTCTATTTGATAGTATATAATTTTTCACTTGAAGATGAATATAATAATTTAAATTGAATGAATTTATTTATTTCTATGATAAGTATCATGATTTGAATAATAGTGAAAAAAATATTTCATTTTAATTTGAAAACAACTTTTTCATCAAAAAAATAATAGTGTTAAATAGTATATTTAATTTTTTTAATGTATAATTAGATATCAATTTTATCAGCTAATCTAATAAATGTCTATTTAGTAAATTTCACATTGAATTTCAATATAAAAATTTTTCAATCTTTTGAACATTTTAACTTTTAAAACATGTTTTCTTGTTCCGTAAATGGGAATAAGTTTAAATTAATTTTATAAAAATACTTGTATTAAACAATGAAAAATGGATTCCATATTTAAAATCACAATGTACTAAATTAGTATATAGTTCTCTTGTGTTTTTAGACAAAATATGAAAAGTAAATATGATAATTTTCATTACCATGGTTGAGTGTAAATTGGGTAATTAAGGGTATAAATAATATAATGAATATTGCAAAAATAGACTAACACATTTCCTATTTTTATTGGATGAGTGATTACTAACAAAAATAATCATTGGGAAGATTTTATGAGATATTTTTGCACTTTTATGACTTGGATCCAATTAGAGTATTTTATTTATAGAAAATTTAATTTTTAATTCTTTTTTTAACAAATGAAATATTTTTATTATGTGGTTATATAAGATCTCATGAACTAGTCTGCATACCCTAGTATCCTACTGACTAGTCCATCCCTAACAGGACATTATGGGCATTCTTGATCCTTAAAGTTGGTGACTAGCACCTGGAATCTAACTATATAAATGTGGGAATGATTTTCTCCACAAGAATATAGAAGAAAAAGATAAAATTCCTTATGCATTTCAATAGGAAAACTCTATTGGGAGTAAAATTACCTGAATAAAACAAAGAATAAAAAAAAATGTAGTAATGCCCAATGTTCTAAAAAATAAGAAGTCCCCAAGTCCCCAAAGGACATAACTCACCAAGTACAAAGCTCAATAGCTGTATCCACCTCCAAGAGATCACTACCCATTAATCGAGCCAAGAAGAATAAATTCTAAAAACACTCATTGGAAAAAAGTGGGGTGTGAGACTAATCCCACTAGGATAGCACCAAATATTCCATAACATATTCAAAATATTTATTATCCAATGGAAATCCTTCAATTTTTTAGAACAAACATGTTTGTAAATTTAAATACATATTTGGATAAAACATTTTATAATTCTTCAAAATGACGGAAAATGTAATGAAATCACATGATTTACTTAATGATAGATGGAATATTTCGAAAATATTGTATTATGTATAAAATTTATATAAAAATATTTATATAAATTTAGAAGGTATGTAAATTAGTTTAAATAACATTGGTATACATTGAAATCTCAAATATAAATAAACATTGAGAAACAATGTCATCTTCCAAAAAGAAGGATATTATTAACAAGCTATTTGATTTTTTACTCTCAAAGTGAACTTAAGAAAATGTTTATACACACATCCCTATGACACTGGACAAAAGAGACTAGTCACCAACCCAACGGGGATGTCGCCCACTACATGTATGTTTCAGAATGTTGTAAAAGCATATAGTGTATCCAAATAACTCACTAACTTCTTAAGGCTAATATGACCTCTTACATATTGGGATAAGTGATTTAAGACCACTAAAATTCTGATCAACAACATTATTCTCTTTCATAAATTCCAATTTTTTTCCAATTAAAAACCAAAAAATATTTTATTCAAAAACAATCCTTTTTTAACAATATATAACCACTGGGTTTCTATCTAATCATTTGAATCCATATTCATGAGTTTAAAATCCATTCAAAACTAGTTCCATCCTTTTCACAATTCAATTTCACAAATAAACTCGATAATTTTATTGATAACATTTCCATCAAAATTCACCATTGAAATTCAACAATTTAAATCGTATAATTACAATAAATAGGGCCCAATTAAACGGGATGTTTTGAAATGTACATCAGGTATAGTACATGTGTCCAACAATTTAAATCTTATAATATCAATAAATAGGTACCTGATCAATGTAACGGGATGTTACAACATCCCCACTATAAAAACATTTTGCCCCCAAAAATCCTATGAAAAAGATTCCATTCCAAAGAGATGAGTCCATTACACTCTCATCGGTGCCTCGTGTTCCCCCATCTTGTGACTATAAGATCCATTTTCCATAGTACATGAACCATTGATATTGCCTTACCACGAAGCACCTTAGTGTATGAATCAACTTTACTGACTGGTTTCTCATTCAAAGATAAGTTAGGCATAATCTCAAGATCACACTAGCTAAAGATGTGAGAGGGTTCAGATAGATAAGTTCCCAACTGTGATAAAATGGAACATGTTATACTTCGACGTCATTTGCGGTGGATGTCCTAGATGGTACACAACCATTGAAAACTAAAAAACAGCCTAGAAAGTTCCCACAATGCGAGGATAAAACATCATTTTCCTCTCAAGTTGTTGATGACCCAACCATAGGGAAACCATTAAGAACACATGATCACCAACTTCAAACATCAATGGTATGTGGTGTCGATCAACATCAGACTTCTATCATCTTTGTGCTATCAACATCCTCTGAAATATTAGCTAAATATTTACTTTCGTCTACTACAACATTTTTGGTCCAAAAATAACATTCACCAACCACTGACCAAGACAATGGTGGTTTATAAGGCTGGCCATAAAAGGCCCCAAAATATTCCATTCAGATCACAGAGTGGTATCTTTTGTTATAATAATACTCAGCCATCCATATGTGATCATCCCAAGCCCCGACTAAGTCATTAACATAGGCGTGAAGCATATCCTCAAGATTCTGTATAGGTCTTTCTATCTATTTATTCAAAAATGTATGGTTGGATATGTTCAAATGAACCTAACATCTGAATGCCTCCAAAAGGCCTCTCCAAAAGCGAGAATTCAATCAAGGTTCACTATCGGATACTATAGGAAATGGAACTACATGCAAGCGAACAATCTCATCCACATATAGATTTCTCAACTCTTCAACTTCGATCATATCATGAATGTGTATAAACTAATCTGACTTGGTTAACCTATCGATTGAAGACCATATTTCAATTTTCTTTACCTGGGTATGAAGAATCCCAACCAAAAATCCCATAGAGATCTCACTTCAATTCCATGTAGGGGCTAGACGTTTTTTATTCAATCCTGAAGGATTCTGGTGCTTGAATTTAACTTTTTTCCTGTACAGAAATGAGAGAGAAACTCATCAACGTCATGTATCATACCTGGACACCATAACAGCCGCCTCATTTCATAGAACATTTTTTTGGGTACAAGATTGACAATCCACTGAGTATTATGGAAATACCCTATCAATGTCATTATTGTTTCTAACAACACAACGAAGTGGTTCCAATAACATTGAATATAGACTTTGGAGAATGACAATTGGGAAATTGTCTCCCCACCATAAAGGGATTATCGAATTCTATATAACTGTTCATCAAGCTCTAGATCTTGAAGAATCATCTACACAAGAGTAGAATTATTTGCACACTGGCTAAATAAACATCATCCCCTTCCTCTAGAACCCTGATATGAAACAGTGAAATGAGATCCATCAAATTGAACTCCTTAGAAGACACTTTCACTACTAGGGTTAAATTTTCCCTACTAAAAGCATCAACAAAAACATTTAATTTCCCTAGGTTATAGGTGAAGTTAATGGTGAAAGTCTATTGGTACTCCACCCAATTCATTTTCTGAAGATTGAAATCTTTTTGAGAGAATAGATAACTCATGATTTTATAGTCTGAATACACCGTAAACTATTCACCACATTGGTAATTCCACCATCTTTTAAGGATGTGCATCATGGATTCATGTTCCATATCATGGGTAGGATAATTATTATAATGTGGACTAAGCTGATGAGATCCATATGATACTACATAATTTCACTTTATAAGAATGTAGTTGAAGCCAAAACCCAAAGTATGACAAACGACCACATAGTTGTACTCGAATTCTGAAAGAGTCATCATCGGCATAATATTCAACAGATGATTCAACAAGACAAATGAACTCTGACATTTATCATCTCATGAAAACATCACCCCCATTCGAGTCAGTGAATTCATCAGAAAATATAGCTTCGAGCAGTCTTTCATGAACTTGAGGTAAGATCCGTATAACCTGAGGAAGCATTGGATCTTGAAGACATTTCATGGTTCTTCCCAATCCATAACAACCATCACCTTCTTAGGATCAACTGATACACACTATCCAGACACCACTTTTACCAACAATTTTAATTCCTTAATCCTTAAATCAAAAATTGAAATAGTGGAATAGAGGTGGTTGTGTATCAATAAACTCATAACTATTCTCATATGTTGCACATGATATTCCTTGGCCATGAAGAAAACAATAATTTCATCCACAAATACCACCACAAATGTATCCATATAATCATGGAAAATAATTTTCATTAAGGCCATGAAATCTGTAGGAGAATTTGTTAAACCATAGGACATAACAAGGTACTCATATTGGCCAAACCTACTATGGTATTCAGTTTTCTAAATGTTATAATCTTTTATCCTCAACTGATCGTAAACAGATCAAAGTTTGATCTTTTAATACTACTTCTAACCTTTCATCAAATTAGATAGATCATCAATCCTTGTCTTTAAATATTTTTTCTCTATAGTAACTTGATTGATATTTAGATAATAAACACATAAGAGAAGAGAACCGTCACCCTTCATAGAAAAGAGGACTGGAGCTGCCCAAGGTGACACATTGGATGAATAATGGATTTCTAAAGAAGATCATCTAGTTGATAATTCATCTCTTCATGTTCACCAAGAGCCATTCTGTAAGCTATGATAGAGACTGGTTGAGATGCAGACATTAATTCAATAGAAAACCCTAACCTCTCTTAATGGTGGCAGACCCGATAAATCTGAAGCATCAAACATCGGGAAACTCAATGATGACGGGAGGAAGATCACCACCCATTAAATCTCTCTCTAGATCAAAAGTAAAAATCTTTTATTATATTCCCTAACTATGGATAAGAAGTTATGGGTTTGATCGACCTTGGATCTCATTCTACATGAATGTCAAGAGGCACAACATTTGGTGTAGTAATGTATACCCATCAAAGATAACAATCAATTTAGGATTCATTGGTAGTGAGCCAACCCATCTAGAATATAATTCCAAGAGATTTTATATGAATAACTTGAAACCTGCATGATATCTCAACATCTGATGGAAGGAAGGCATATGAAAGACTACAGAGACCCTTATCTCTTCTGGTACTAATGGGTGTAGTAATATCCATTGAAAAAGATAGTTACTCCAAAAAAAGATCAATCATGATAACAATATGGGTTGAGTTAAAAGAGCGAGATACACCAATGTCAAAAAGAGAAATTTCTATTGACGAAGCAATGGTAATGGTACCTCTTATTGTCACTGAACCTATGCTTGTTTCTTCTTGAGACTCTTCAACTACATGAAGAATCTTCATTCCAGATGCCTATGGTTGGAACCCTTTTATTATTGAGGCGTTTGATTTACCTATAGTTTTTCAAAGAGATAATGATCCTACCCCACTACAAGGAGTAGAGAAGTGCTTTAAAAACTTCTGTAAGGCCCCTAAACATCATTATGAGCTACAGTTCTGGGGTGCCTAAGTGCAAAGCCTCCCAGATTGTCATTTATTTTTATAGTGGTAGAAATTATAAAAACATCATTATGAAGATATAGGTGGTTTGAAATGACACTAACATTGAGAACATACATGAGGATCCTCGCTGATCCATTTTACTTTGAAGGAACCAATTCTTCCACTGGGAGAAAATGGAACTCTTGTCAACAGTGACTTTACATCCAAGTCAATCTCAACAATCCTTGAAATATCCATCACATCAGCATAAGTGGGAAGATTCAGTAAGAAAACCTAAGAAAATATATCATATCTAAGTCCCAACTCAAATAGTTGATCCTTTATCCTCCCATTAGATACTATATCGAGTGAAAACTACACCATCTTAGTAAAGGGATTAGAATACTCGTTCATGGTTTTTTTGGTCTGGTCAAGCTTGAAAAAATCCACAAACTAGGCCAACACCATTGAATTTTGATAGAACAAGATTGAGAAAAGAACCATGAATTCCTTAAACTCTATGAACTTATGCTTCTATAACATCACCATCATTTCCCACCATCTCATACTCGGTCCCTCTAGTAAGAAGGTGTCACGCTTCACCCGGATCAATTTTGGTTTTTCCAAGAACTAAAATAGATGTTCTATATTGTACAACCATTCCTTAGAATGTTGAGGATAAGTGGATAATTTGAGGACTAGTATCTTCTGGAAAAGAAACTTTTGAGAATGATTTTGAATAACATCCCCCTTTTGATCCACAACTAGAGCATGTGTAGGAAATGGTGGTGGTGCATGTCCCAAATCATGGACAGTGAGCACAATCACCTCAATTATATTCAAATCAATAATATGATTTTCTTGTTGTGGTTATGTAGTAGCCTCCTCCTATATCAATTTCACATGTCTTATCGGAGGCATTTTCTTACACAACATCAGTGGAGAAAAGGAGAACATTAGATTAATACTCAAACTGAGTAGCAGGAGAAAACAATTCTATACATAAGGAACAAATATTTTTTTGACTTCAACATATCCAAATCACTATAGGTAAATGACTCAAACAAATACATAAGATGTATTTCCAAAACCACCCATAGAAAAGTAAGATTCACTATGGTGAGTGATGACCAGAAACTCAATCAAAACTACCTCCTATGTCCTGACAAGATTTCAAAAATGCATATTGACCTCAAAAAGGTAGATAAAAAACCTTCCATTGATACTAAAGTGTCACAGTCTGGCCAAGGTACCGTGGTATCCTCATACTGAGCTGGCCCTGACATGACCCGAAGGGTATTCTTGATCCCCATTGGTTTGAGACTAGAACCTGACATCATAAAATTAAAATTTGGAGACAATGTTTTCCACAATAATACCAAAGAAAAGATAAAATAAAATAAGCATATAAATAGAGAAACTTCATTGGGAGTAAACGCACATGAATATAATGAGTAAATAAAAGACAGTGTAATAAAAACCAATGTAATAAACTGGAAAAAAAATTACAAATGTCCTTAAGTACGTAAATCACTAAGTCCAAAGATCAGTAGCTAGATCCACCTCCAAGAGACCCCTTCCCTTTTTTCGACCCTGGATGAAGAAAGTCTACAAACACCTGAAGGAAAATGTAGGGTGTGTGCCTAAACCCAGTATGATACCACTAATGAATTCCAAAACATATTCCAAATATATATTATCAATGGAAATTATTTCAATTTTTAAAAACAAACAATTTTGGAAATTTAAAACAATATTTAAACCAAACAAGTTATACATCATCAAAATGATGGAATATAAATTCGAAGCACATTATTATCTTTACAAGAGATATAATATTTCTAAAACAAAATAATATGTGAAAAATTAATATAAAATAGTTTATATAAATTACGAATGAATGTAAAGTAGATCAATGATCATTGGTATACATTTATATATAAAATATTAATAAACAATCGAGCAACATGATCATATTCAAATAGGTATTATAGATTTAACGAGCTATAGGATTTTTCACTCTCTATGTGAGAATTGAAAAATGTTTATACACACATTTCTATGAAACTGGACAATTGATACTCATCACCAACCCATCCGGGATGTGACCCGTTGTATGTATCTTCTAGAATGCTATAATATCATAGAGTGTATTCAAATAACTCATTAACTACCTAAGGCTTGAATGCTCTATTATATGATGAGTGATCTATTTTAAGACTACTTAAAATACGATCAACCCCACTCTTCCATTTCCAAAATTCCAATTTCATTCCTCTAAAGAATAATCTTGATTTTTTAAAAGAATTTCATTTTCACAAGATAAAACCAATAAATTTCTATCAATTCATTTGAAACCATTTTCATGGGTTTGAAATCCATTCGAATCCAATTCCATCCATTCCACAATTCATCTTTACAATTAAAGTCAACAATTTAATTGAAAAAATTTCCATTAAAATACACCATTTAAATTCAACAGTTTAAATCAACTAATTTATTTAATCACAGCCCAATTCAAAAGAATTGGTGATTTTCCAAATTTCCATTACATAACCATTTCAAATCTCCCTATTCAATAGTGTTGGGTTTTATAAAAGCAATTAAAATATGGTTTACGTAGTTGAATTCAAATAAGTGATTGAAATAAACCAAGAAAGTCCACGTTAATCAATTTAGATAATCATAATGGAACAACATACCTCCTTTTTGAATAGCACCACTCACAGCGACACATGTCAAAAATAACCAAGGTGAAAGAGATCTTGAAACTTATCCTAGAATCATGATAAAACATTACATGGAATTGATCCATCAATACATAGATGATCCATTGAAATCCCAAGAGGAGAGAAGGAGTGAAAGTCTACTAACATGATAGAGAACATAGCCATGAATCACAACTAAAGAAAAAGGATGATAGAAAGGAGATCAAATTGATATGAAAAGTATGGTTCCTCTAAAAAATTACTAGGGAGAGTCTAGGGTTAAGAGCTAGTAGGTCTGGGAATAATAGACCACGCGGTATTGTCAAACACATTGCTTTATGCTAGGCATGGTCTGAGTCTCACTGTGTACCCTCAGGTCAAGACATATAGGCTACACTGGATAATTATACTGAAAAACCCATCACTTAGGGTTGAAAAAACTACTACTTAACCCATGATAGAAGTGTACCTCAGGTACATGATGTGTACTATATCATGACATGATCTCCCCATTCATGAACTGAAACCAACACCAATATATTATATTTACTTTTGGTATATGGCATGTTCATGTTCTGTAGTCTATATTAAACCTTGAAAAAACACATAAAATGTTTTTTAATTGAAATGGATCATAGAAATGGGGGAAAACTTACCTGATCAAGGTAATTTTATGTTACATAAGATATAAGTTCAATAATAAATATTATTTTTAAATTATTTTTTTTATATTCATCATGATAATTTATTATTAATTTTTAGGGAATATATAATTAAATTAAAGGCTTCAACAATGATTATTTGGGAATAGTTTAATTAAACGATATTTGAAATAAATGATATTAAATTTTTTAAAAAAATTAAAATTTTGGATAATTAATGTCACAAAAAATCTCATGGATGACATTGGCATGAGAAATATGGGTTAAAAGATATTTTCTTTGATATCTTGTAGTTATGATATTTTTAAAAGTCATGTAATAAATAGTTCCCAAATCGGCATTAATGATATTTTAAAATAAATTATATTTTATTAAATAATAAAGAACTCAAAAAATATAAAATTTGGAAAATGATTGTTATAAGTATATTTGTTTCAAAATATATCATTTAACGGACTTTTAGAATTTTATAGTAATTATATTAACCTTCAATGTGTAAATTACATGATATCATGGTAGGAATTAAAAAGATCAAATAATTGTTAAATAAAAATGATAACGATTAAAAAAATAGAAAAACCATTCGTCGTATTCATTGTATAAATTTTTTTCAATTAATAATAATCTTATATTGTAACATAATAAGTTTGGATCTATTTCTGTTATAATATTAATTTATTTGATGTTACTATTATGATGACTTCAAAAAGTGACCCTCCCCTCTCTTTTAGAAGGTCACCAATTTTTCTCTATTAATCTCACATGAAAACAATTTTGGTCATCCAATATCTTCTAAAATTTCATCTTCAAACCCCTCACCCAATTCTATACCTATTACAATAGTCATAGATCAACCCTTAGTGGTCTTAAGGTGTTATGAAAAGAAGAACATCTAAAGAATATGTATTGTTTTAATCATGTATTTATATTTTATTTCTTCTTCCACTTACAAGAAATCTTCTTCAACCATGGTGGAATAAAAAATACAATATCATCCATATAATTATATTATATTATGTTAATATCATCACTTAAATGAATATATGCATCCATCAAGTCAGAAATGAATTAATCATTTGTGTGTAAGAGAGGCTACCACCTGATGATCAAATATAATTCATTTTCGGTCACCTTCTCTCATGATTATTTATAATTATAAAATTAAATATTTACTTATTATGTTATTTCAAAATATATTTATATGACAATATAAAATATCACTTGTATTTTTACCTTTCCATCCACATAAAAATGATAATTTTGTTAGTATGTATATGTGAACTATCACATGCACTAACTGATGTGATTCATTTTTCATCCCCACATCACATGAATGATATATCATGGAATATTTAAATTTTTAATATGTTATTATTATCATTATGTAAATATAAATATATACATAACTTCCATAGAAAATGATAATTAAAAAATGGAAATGTTACTCATGTGTACGTATAGCCTAAAAACTTCGTGATAATAATGTAGTTATTTTTTCAAAACAAAACATAATGGTTTCATTTAAAAGTATAATTGATGTTTAAAAAATTAATTATTTCATTATTATTATTCTTCAGATGAATGACCAATAACCACTTTGACTATTCACAATATAGAAAAGTCATTTTGGACTCATGTACTGAATATTGTTCAGACATCCAACATGAACATAAATAATTTAATAATTATTATATCATATTAACATGGTAATAAGTTATATATATGGAATAATAAAATTAAGAAGGTTAAACGAAATTAAATTATAAACATAATATTATTATTTATTAATAAAATGGACATACATGATGAATCAACTCTATATAATCGACTTTGTCTTAATTTTCATTCATTGAGGTATATTGTTATGTTTTGCACCAATATTCTTTTCTAAGATTTATATAAAATTCCATTTAGATTTTATATCATAAATATATTTATTATAATGATATATAATGTTTTTTTCAAATTTTACTCTTTTATGTGGCATATTATTTAAATGATTACAGTGTAGTAAGGGAATTCTTAGCATAATTTCCATTCTTTGGTTTAATATTATACGTCTTGATTATGTCTTGATAACATTTTTTATGAAATGAATTTTTAATATTGAAGGTTTTATTTTCAATATTTATATGTTTATTTACAGTGGATCTACATAATCAATTCATTTAATTAAAGAACACTTAAATGATAATATATTTTTAAGGGGAGCTTCAACAAAAACATCATTTTAATTGTATTAAAGATTTATTATTCTACGTAATTATCTTTCATGTACATATTTTAAAAATAGATTTTATGACTATATTTATATGTACATGATTTTTCTTAATTTCAATTTTCAAATTTATCTCAAATTTTCCAAAAATAGTATGAGAGAATATTATTTAAAAATATCTTAATAAATTTATCAAATCAGTTTTGAAAAAATGATTTATTATTTTTATTACATGAATTATATTCTAAAAACTAAAAATGAAATTTTAAGATGTACAGGTAAAAAAAAAGAATTCTATTATATGTTATGATTATAAAATATTTCTTATATTTTTGAAGGGTGGTTATGTGAGAAACCAAGAATATGTGCTTCTATGATAAACCCACGATGAGTGGTTATGTTACAACCTCCAATGAATTGGGTATGGAAGTCTGTCTTGTCGTTATTCCATTTATAAGATTGACATGTATGGAAGTCAATCGCATGAAAATTGTATTTGAGTATAATAATCTTCCATGTAACGTACTTATCTTATATATTCTTTCTTAATTTTTTTTATAAAAAGAGATTTATTTTCAAAATGCAGCACAATTTCCTCTTTAAAATAATGATGATTTTTTCACAGTAAAAAATGTATTTTTTAAGGAAATTGATTATGAGTTTTCAATAGACTAATGGTTCCTTTTTTATTGGTATTTTCTACTCATCCCATTTTTTAAAATAGTTTTCACAGGGTTTAAGTAAGAGTTGAAACTATTTTCAGGTAAATGGAAAATTGTAAAGATATATCAATATAAGATTTCCCATTATATTTTAATGATTTTTGTTTTATTGAACACACTGATACTGAGTATAAGTTTACACATGCAGTGAGTCGGTTAATTATATAAGAGATTTTATTAATTACCTAAAACTCTATTCTAACAATATCTCTTTGAAAATAATTCAATTTATAGTTTTAAAATAACAAAATTATGTAATATTTGGGGATGGGTTCTTTTAGTTGTTATCATAGTAGGGTTTAAACAACTATTAGGATTATTATGTTTTCTTTAGAGTTAAGGATATCATGACAAGTTAATAATGTTATAGTCGATCATAATTTTATTTTCGAATAAATCCTTTTAGGGTTTTTATTTATAAATTATTAATGTAACTAACGGTAAATTTTTAGTCAATTATTTTTTTGGAAATTTTGTGTTATTACATTTTGGGAAAAAACATGAAAGGTTTGAGATAAACATTGAGTTTAATACAGGTTATGGTTATTTTTAGAATATTTTCATATTTTGGGAGTGTTTTATGAAATATATTGTTTCACAAAAATGATAACCCCTTAGATGGGTGACAAATCATCATGTCTGGAATGATCATGGGAATCGAACTCACAAATATTGGCTGATAAGAGTGCATCAACCACCACTAGACTACTTGATGTACCCGTTAGAATGAATTTTTATTTTAAGATAAATAACTTTATGGATGAATAAAATTTTCATTTTGGGAACAAATATTTAATCATATCGATAACCAAGGGTTTGGTAAATGAATTTGTGACTAAATTATTAATGTTATTTCAAAAGATGTTAACTATTTTGGGAGCACTATATTATTTAGGTAAATAGAATACTATAGGATTTCATTTTAGAGGTTAATGTTTAATTATATTTTTGTTGAATATATGATTTTATTGTTGACTTAGTTGGATTTAGGTTATTTATAGAAATAATTAGAATATATTTTTGATTATGTGATTTAGGAATATAAATTAGTTGTATGAGACCTTAATATTGATTGATGTAATTTGAATATAAATTTGAAAATTTATCTATGAACACTATGAGATAAAAAACATTTATTTTTATATTACAATTTTTTTTTGGATTATTTTGAATAATTTTATGGATAGTTATTTTTTGTATTTTATCAGTTTAACCTTGGATATCATTGTCGAATTTTACTAATTGAATTATTTTTTTATCTTATAATGGATTAATATTTTGGAGATTTAAACTATATAATCACAACAGTTTTGGTTATAGTTAATTTCTAAAGACTATAGAAATAGATAATTAATCTTTTTTGGATTATGTGATTCTATAGAGGTTGATTCTAGTGCATTCTGCATGTAAAATTAATCATGAATATTCATCATTTAGAGAGAAATATAGTGTTGTGGTAGAAATTGATTATGGGATGAAACTATACATTTCATGTAAGAATGTTTCATTACGATCTTATTCCAGGTACGAAAATATTTCTCAACTTTATGAAAATTATTTTTCAACCAAAAAATAATCTATTTACTTATATTACTAAGAAATCATTGGAATTTTAACTAATAACAAATTTATTGTTTTGTGATGGTTAAAATTCTGTTTAGCATGTTCTCTATCACACTATAGGAAAAAAATATAGAGTTTTATCTTCAATATCCATATTTTCCTATATTGATCAATATAATTTTTTGTCTCATGTGACTATCATACTTCCCTTTCATTCACTTTATTGACCCTCTTTCTGATGTGAGATTTCAAAAAAGGTATTTTAAAAATTCAAACTTTGGTTATCAAACAAAAATTTCTAATTCTGAGGATGGAATTTCCAAAAATGGGTAATATAACTTCATATGTTTTTAAAATGAAACACTGTTTATGATAGCATACATGAGGATATATTTGACTATAAATTTTTAATGTGGGTTTATATAAAATATATATTCGACTATAAATTTTATTTTGAATTGTAAAATGTTTATATTCGTCAGGATAATTTATTTATAATTTTTATTGAATAAATAATTAAATTAAATACATTCATAAAGATAATGGAGCAGTTGTATAAGTAAAAGAAATATCAAATAAATGTTATCAAAAATATTAAAATAAATAGTATTTTATATAATTAATGTCATACATGACATTTATGGATTATTTCAAAATTTTAGTGATATTTTAAAATATTTTCTTCAATGATATCATTTGGTTGTAAAATTTTCAAAAATTAAAGTAATTAATAATGTCAAAAATAAATTTAATGATATTTCAAAAAAATTAATATTTTATTAAATCAATTTAAATTCATAAAGATCTAAATTTTAGCCAAATTATTTGGATGTTTCTTCAATTTCATCAATGAATAATTTATTGGTCATCTTTAATTTTATTGTAATCATATAAACCTTCAAATTTTAACTATGGTGACATCATGGTAGCAAGTAAAAAGGTTAAATAAGGGTTTAATAAAAATGATAAGGATTAAAAAATAGTGAAAACCTATCTTATTTTTATTTAATTAATGTAATTCCAAAAAATATAATCATGTCTTCAAAAATAATTATATTTGATCCATATAGAGTATAAAATTCATTTATATTAATTCAATATTTTGAAAACATTCAAATGTGGCCCTCCCCTCTCTTATAAAAGGTCACATATTCCTCTCTAAAATTTACACATAAACACCTATTTGGTTAATCTAATATCTTACAAAATATCTTGTTATAATCCCTACAAACATTCATGAGCTCTTATTTTAGGCATAAAACCACCCTTATTTGCATTAAGTTGTTTAAAAAAGTAGACCTTCTGACGAAGTGGTATTTTTTTAATCAAGTATTTCTATTTTATATCGTCTTCCACATGGATACAATATTCTGAAAAATTAAATAATAATAACTCCAATAAAATCTATATAATTAGGTTTTAATATTTTAACATGATTGCATAAATCCACTTCCACTTTCATCAAATAGCGAAAATATTAATCATTCATGTGTATAGAAGATTATAACCTCGTAAGCTGATATAATTCATTTTACATCACTATATCTTAAAAATATATATAATTATAGAATTAAAACTTATATATTATATTCATGGAAAAATTATCGTTATAAAAGGATAATATTTCATCTACATTTTTACCTTTCCATGCACAGAAAAATGATAACAGCATTCGTGAGTACGTGTGAAGTATCACCACAAAGAAATGATTTTGTTTTTTTTCATCTCTACATTACATAAATGATATAAATATGTATATTTAAATTTTTAATATTATACTATGATCATTATTTAATTGTAAAATAATACAATCCTTCTTTCCAAAATGGTAATTAAAAAATGGAAACGTCACTCATGCGTACCTACAGTCAAGAAACTCTATGATTATAACAAAGATACGTTTTCTTAAAGATTCATAATATTTTCATTTAAAAATATAATTGATTTATAATAATGATAATAACTTCATTAATATTAATATGGATATGATGAACTAATTTATCGTTTGACTATTTACATTAACCAAAGTCATTTTTGACTCAAACAATGAATATCCTCAAAGCATCCAACATGAACATAAAAAATTATGTAATTTTTATAACATGATATCATTTTAAAGAGGGATTTAAAAGGAATAATAATACTCAAAAGTTTTTTGAGAAATTAAATTATAATCATTATATTATTATTTGTGAATAAAAATGACATACACAACGAATCAGACTCAATGTAAGGGACTTATTCTCAATTTTTATTATTCATGGAATATTGTGATGTTATGAAAATTTCTTCTTTTATGATATGTATATAAATTTACATTCACATGTTATTAAATGAATTTATTTATTATCAGGATATTTAATAATTTTAAATGTGACTCTTTTTTTTTTGTGACACAATTCGAGATAATAAAGAGTGGGAGGGGAATTATTTTCACAATTACCATTATTTTGGTTAACCTTCAACTTCTTTATTATGTCCTTCTAAGAATATATACGAAATTAATTTAGAATATATTATGATTTATTTACGCTTTCATTGTATGAATTTATAGTAGATACAATTAATCAATTCATTTTATTAAAGATTACTTTAATAATATGATATTTGTAAGGGATTTTTTACCTAAAACATTATTTTAAGTGTTTCAACAATATATTCTTCTAAATCCTTTACATTAATTCCCATGTTTTGAAAATGGATTTTATGAATTTTTTTACATGGACTTGAATGTTTTAATAATTAAATATTATAATACCTCTCAAATGATTGAAAGTGGCATGGGACACTTTGATTTAAAATTCTATTCTTAAATATTTTGAATAAGTTTTGAAAATGGATTGACTATTTCTATAACTTGAATGTTTTGTTATAAGTAAAAAATGAAATTTTGGAGTGACATGTTGAAAATTTCTTAATTATTTATTTTATGATTATATAATAGTATATTGAAATTTTTTTGGTGGTTATGTGACAAGCCATGTATTAGTGGTTCTTTGATAAAACAATGATGGGTGGTAAAATTATAACCTCTAATGCATTGGGTATGGTAATCGTCTCGATGGATATTCCGTTTTTAAGAGTGATGTTTATGGAAGATGATAGTGTGGTTATTCCATTTTTTATAATAATGTGCCAAGATAACTAAATATATCTTATCTTCATTCTTATGAGTTTTCCAAGAAATATTATGATATTTAAATAGTAAGATAATGATCTATTAAAAATGATAGTTTCCCTTTCCGGGTAAAAAGTTATGTTATAAATACATTTTTGTGTTTTCACTAGACTAATTATTTTTTTCGAATTTATATTTTGTGCCTATCCCATGATTTAAAAAAATCAACAGGGTTAAGAAATATTTGGAATAAGGATGATATAAAGGTAAAATTGGGAAGATATATCTAAATATGAAATCATGATTTATTTTAATGAATTTTTTTATGGAAAAATCATTATAGAGTACATGTTTAACATTTAGTGTATGGTATTTTAATTTAATAGTTTTTCTAATTTAATAAAACACTTAAACAAAAATATTTGTTTGAATAACAATGTGACTTCTATTTTTAAAATAACTATAATATGCAATGTTTAAGTCCGTTTCCTTAAACACACATTAAAATTTTTGTTTTAATTTTTTAAAACTATATTTTAAAAAATGTAAATCATTCTTTATATCATCCATTAAACATTATTTTAGAGTATATTTTTTCTAGAATGATTTATTTTTATCTGAATAGTGAAAAATAATGTCTTTAAAAATGATGTGACTTTTTAACATCAACATGATGAAATAATGAATTAAAAAATTGATAAACAATTTTATTGAAAAAAAGTTGATTTAAGTAATAAGTAAATATACTGTTGAATTTATAAATAAAACGATGAATATTTTGAGTCATAAGATATATTTTATTCAAAATAATATTTTTGATTCTTTATTTCTTATAAATTTTTTCATGGTTTACATACAGTTTTGGAATGGTTCTAATTTAATATAACCATTATTTTATAAATAATTTAACACAAAATTATTAGCAATTATTAGGTCTCAAATTTCATAGGCATAAATTATAAAAGTATAAAACCTTTAACACATAATACAGATCTTCTCATGTTTAAGTGCTCCATCTTTTTCCCATGTAAGACCACTTACCATTAACATTATTTATACCAATACCTAGAGAAGTACTTCCCAAACAAGAATATAAATTTAATAGTGGGTTTTTCCCTCCAAATTAGGCACATAGATGACTGATGGTGTAATCCAAATAAGGCTTTACAAGAAATATTGATACCTCTAACTCAAGATCGTTCAAGATAATTTATTCTTATAATTAAACCAAACCTATCATAACCATGATTATATAATAAAATAAATATCAATAATATACCAAAATCAATTATTTTAATGGTAAAACCCTTTATCATATCATATTCAACATATTTTAACTGAAAACATCACTTGTTCTTACGTGTTAACAACATGATCTATATAGTGATGTGTTTTTTTCCTCATCACTAGTTAACTGAATGGTTATTTTTATGAATAAAATTAATATATATGGTTATTATGACCTAAATATGTGTCTATAAAGAAAATTTATTACATAAATTCTAACCTACCATTAGTTATAGAATTTTAAAATCACTTGTGCATACATGTGGATAACCACGTCTCCAAAGCGATGTGATATATTTTCATTTCCTCTTTTTTTGGGTTGTTCTAATAATTTTTTTAACGTATAAAATTTTTAATTATGTCATAATAAATAGTTAATATTTGAAATAACCATTAACCCATTTACCGTGTTTCACCAATCAATGTTTTTTAAAATTAGAAATAGAACATCATAAAAGCATATAACATGAATTAAATCGAATCAGTACAAATATATGAAAAAAATAAATAAATGATGTATAATTTATTATTATAATGTAATTCACCTTATCAAAGTAATTGAATATGTTACTATGTAATATATGTTTATTTTCAATGTTGTAGGGGATGTAGTTGAAGAAAACTGGCTAGAAATTTAAAATATCATAACCAGATTGATGTAAATATGTCATCTTCTGAAATGTGCATCCCAGAATGAATTCTTGACGATCATTAATTCATTTATTTAAGTAGAACAATAAAATTAAAAATAAGTTATTTTTATTTAATGTTATGGTGAATAATCTATCATCTTCAATAGTCATTTCTCAATGGAACTGAGGTCAGATCCTTCTTGATCATCCACTCACACTACTATTATAATGACCTGACCTTTAACATTAAATAATATTGAATTAAATTAATAATTCACATTGAGGATTTTTTTAGGATTAGTGTTTTGGAGAATTAGGACATACTTTTACATCTCATTAGATTACAAGGTAGAAATATCTACACAGTTTCCATTTTTTTCTTAAAATAAAAACTCTTGAGAAAAAAGATTCATGTCTAGTTACATGTTTTAGATGGCATGACTTTTCCTTGATCCTATCCTTGACCCTATTAATCTTTATGTCCTGTGAAAACATTTCAAAACATGAGATGAGCATAAAAAGCTCAGTAAGGGTTATCAAATAAATAATGCAAACATTTTTTCATAAAATACATACAAAACATGAAATTATTTACTTACATAATTAAGTCAAAAGACTTATGAAAGACACATACAAATCATTAATCATAAATGCAACTTGTGGCATCCATATCATGCTTACATTGTAGCAATCATAGATACATAGGGAGTTAATTTGGAATACCTATCACAGTATATTCCCTAAATCTATTAGGAGAAACATTCACGTTTACCTCTGTCACATTACCCAATGCATTAGAGAGCTATATCGGGCTCACCTACCCTAGGTTTATCAGGGAATAACCATTATACGTAAATAATTACCAGGAACCATAACATGATTATAACACATAACATAAGCATAAAAGAAAGATAAAATTTCCACATTGCAAAAATAAAATATCATTTCAAGATATTATAATAATAAATCCATTCTCAAAAATAATTTTCAATACCAAAATACATAAAAAGAGTATATGGTACTTATTTTTATTCTTTTTAAAAACATTCTGGTTAGTTAAAGAAGCCAAAGATCAAATAATACTCGCGGTAGAGGAAAGGTCGTTTTCAACACTTATGTAAAAAAAAGAAACATTCATTTTTGTCATTTTGTAAAACACTTCATATAAAATGATTTCCTTTGAATAAAATGAAAAGTCAGAGGGTTTTATACACTGTATAAAATAAATTCGTTTATAAAACTAAAAATTCCACAATGAAAAGAGATAGAGATGAAGTCCCTTACCTCGTGTCTGACCTAACACGATCATTATTTAATCTCCTAAATAATAAACTATAGTTAATTTCTACTTTCCTAGGAACCATTTTCAATTTTATTATTCCTTTTATATCAATTATTACCTTGTTATAAACATTATGTAATCATTTATGTTAATAACGTCCATTTTGTTGATATTTGGTACTCGAGTCAAAAATGAACACCTTATATTTACAAGTTGAACATGTAGTCAATTGTCTATTACATCCACAATGATATTAATTATTTTGATATCATATATATCATATATATCTAGTATATACATGTATTTATAATATTACATAACATTTGGAGGTAAGAAATGAAATGCACCGTTCATGGAGACGGTAAGTCGTACGTACGCATGAACATTACTTCCATTTATATTTATTATTTTTTTGGAATTAAAGAATAATTATACATAGGTATAATATAATTAATGTATAATATCATATATATATATATATAATATCATTACCTCCATATTGTATACATCACATATAAGGCATTAATGAGTCACATCACTTTGAGGGGGCAGTAGTCCGCACTTCCTCAAATTAGATTACCGTATTTACCCATTATGGAAACCATAATGGAGTGATATAATTGGGAAGTATAGAATCATAAGGTTATAATAAACATAATATATATCATATATAAATTTAGTTCCATCATAATGGCCACCATGAGAGGCGGTAGATGATAATCAAACAATCATCATTTCATGAGGCGTTAGTTTGCCATCCACAGAAACATTATGTGCTTCATCCATTAGATGTAGGTGTGTGTATGTGTAGTTCTAATACATCTCATAACAACATCCTAGTATATTTAATATACTGGTTTTGTTACAAAAGAAAGTAATAAAAATATTTTAGGGGTTGGATAAGTAAAATAAAAGATAACAATTTAAGTGAAACTATTACCTTTAATTTGGGTAACTTCTTTTGGTTTGAACCAAAAGGACTTCTTGAAATGACTTCTTCCTAAGGTAAAGCTTCTTTGGGGAGAATAGGAATGTAGGGAGATTAATTGGGAAAATATTTGATGAGGCAAATGTCTTGAGAGGTGAAGGAATTGGATAGAAGTGGTCTCCTTTTATAAGGGGGAGGAGGGGCTCTTTAGGAAAGTGTGAAAATATAAATTTATTATATAATGATATTTGGTTTATAATGGTCCAAAAATAATTAAACATGAAGATAATATTACTCATGGTAAAAATAAAATCATCCAATCAGAATTTGACATGTTTTAGATAATATTTTAATCATTATAATCTTATTTATATAAATCATTTATTTATGAGGTAAATAATACATCCTTATTGTGTCATAAATAACTTAATTTATTTGATTTCTAACAATTATAAAAAAACTACCATCATGTAGGAAATATTTTTATCCTTACAATTAATATTTATATTCTAAAATAGGACTTTTATAAGACCATATAACAATTAAGTTATAAAAGATTTTTGTGAATGCCAATTTTGTCTTTAACTTAAATTAATTAATCTAAATTGTCAATTACACTCCCAAGTGGCTCAAAGGGGTCCCAAAATCTACCCAAAGATGAACATGGTCGTAAATGACTCAACCAATAATATTAGGACACGTTTATGGCTAATTTTATAATCTTATAATATTATTTTTACTTTTATTTACCTGATTTACCTTTTAACAACGATAAATAAAATATTTACTGAAGTAAATATTTAAAATGTCTAAAAATAAAAGTTACCTATTTACACAATTTGGACCTTTTGATTCCAAATATGGAATTCGTTTTTCCAAATTTACAACACAGAAGTGGAAAAAATTAATTAAAAATAATTCCTACTGTCAAAACAAAAAGCGTGTTTTTAAGAATTAATAACTATCAAAATATGGATTGTTGATTAAGTAAAATTTCAAAGTGAAATTACTTCCAATGAACAAAAATGGATTAAATAGTAAAACTATATTCTAATTAAACTTTAAAAAAAATTAAAATGATATTATAACCATATAAATAAATTATATTAAAAGGAACCTTTGAATTAAAATACAATATTTTTCACTATTCATTAAAATTGAACTATATCAAAAAAAATACCAAAAAATTTTCCAATGTAAAATTTGATGTCCCAAATCTAAAGAAAAATATAATTTGGTCAAATATAACATATAAAAAATGACCAAACCTAGATTTAAAGAGGGTTTTCCATTAAACGGTGATAAATCGGCTTTTTAATGTAAATTATGCTAAAAATTATATTCATTCACATTTTACGCCTCTAACATTTTATTGGATAATGTAAATACATTTAAAAAACATGTATAATTATATTTTTTTTGGTTTTTTCATTCCTGACAATACAACGACTAGGAGTTAACTACAATTTAAAATAATAATTTTATATTATTAGTCTGCAACGTATGATTTCAAAGAAACTCGTTGTTGCGTGTCAGGTACGCTATCCAACATAGAAACCACATTAAAGTAAAATTAATATTTAATTAACAAATATTAATAAATATGAAATATGTATTACTCTTCATTTTCTTGGGATGTTACGTCCTTCCCCCCTTTTGGAAATTGTGTCCTAACAATTTTTATTCACTTATCTAAATAAGTGGGGATATTTATCCCTCGTAGAATTTTCAGATTCCCACGTTGCCTCTTCAACCGTATGGTTTTTCCAAAAAACCTTTACCTGGTGAATTCCCTTATTCCACAACACTTTCTCTCTATGGTCAAGAATCTAGACTAGTTGTTCTTCATAAAAGAGATTCTCGTCCAACTGAACTACCTCTCAGATCAAATCATGAGATGGATCTAGCATATACTTTCTCAACATCGAAACATGAAAAACATTGTGTACCTGGGATATAATTGGAGGTAAAGCCACTCTATATGCAACTGATCCAACTTTATCCAGAATTTCATAAGGTCCAATGAACCTAGAACTCAAATTTTCCTTCTTACCAAAACGCATCACACTTTTCCATGGAGAAACTTTGAGAAAGACATGATCACCTACCTCAATGAAAATATCTTTCCTCCGGTTATCTGCATAACTTTTCTATCTGTTATGAGATGTTCTCATGATCTTCTGAATCAACTGAACTTTCTCTACCATCTATTATACCAATTCTGGTCCCATCAGCTTCCTTTCACCTACTTCATCCCAAAAAGCTAGAGTTCGATACCGTTTTCCATATAATTCCCCAAAAGGATCCATCTGTATAATGGAATGAAAACATTTATTTCAAGAAAATTCAACCAAAGAAAGATGTTGGTCCCAACTTCCCTGATAATCCATTGAACTAGCACGCAGCATATCCTCCAAGGTCTGTATTGATCGTTTTGACAGCCCATCTGATTGTGGATGAAAAGTTGTACTAAAATTTAATTCAGTACCCAACAACTTCCGAAGGACTTTCTTAAAGTTAGAAGTGAACCTCAGATCATGATCAGATACAATGGAGAGGGGAACACCATGCAACCTGACTATCTATTTAACATACAACCGATCAATTTGATCTAGAGACAAAGTATCTTGGATTGAATGAAAATGAGAAAATTTAGTCAATCGATCAACTATAAATCAGATTGCATTATTACCTCGATATGTATTTGGTAATCCCACAATGATGTCCACAGATATATTTTCCCATTTCTAATCTGGCACCAGAAGAGGCTGAAGAATCCCTTTCGGTAACTTCCGCTATACTTTAACCTATGGAAAAGTCAAACACATCACAGTTAAATCAGAAATATATCTTTTCATTCCATCCCACCAGTAATACTCATAGAGCTCTCTACAGATCTTAGTACTACCAGGATGAACTGAAAATGGAAAACTATGAGCTTCACATAACATCTAATTCTTTAACTGTGAATCACAATGTACACATAATCTCTTCCCACACCTCAAAACACAATCATTATCAACGTTAAAAACAGATAACTTACCCTTCTGAACAAACTCTACCTTTTTCTACAACTCACTATCTTACTTTTGCGCTTGCATAATTCTGTCTGATTGAGATGATTTCACTCACACTTGAAACAAAATTGAAGAATTTCCTACACTGATAACTTTTATTCCAAAGTTCATTAAATCAGAAACAAAAGGATCTCATTACAAACATAACATGGTTAATGAAGCATTACTTTTTGACTCAAAGCATCATCCACTTTATTTTATTTTCCCAGATTGTAATGGATGGTGATATAATAATACTTGATTAATTAAAATCACCTCCTATGTCTCATGTTCAATTCATTTTGAGTGAATATATACTTCAAAATTATGTGATCATTATATATTTCACACTTTACTCCATACAAATTATGCGTCCAAATTTATAAAGCAAAAAACAACAGTAGCTAATTCCAAATGATGTGCAGGGTAATTTAACTCATTTGGTTTCAACTGACATGAAACATAAACAATTACCTGATCTTTTTTCATTATGACACAACCAAGTCCTTTTAACGAAGTAACACAGTTGATAACAAACTCACCATTTTTGGAGGCAGTTCCAAAACTGGAGCATTCACCAATCTTCTTTTCAATTCCTGAAAGCAATCATCACATTCTTTCATCCAGATGAACTTAAAACCTTTTCGAGTTAACTTAGTCATTGTACTAGATAACCATTCAAATTTTCAACAAACCTCCAATAATAACCTACCAAACTAATAAAACTACGAATCGTGGTTATTTTTTTGGGTCTTGGCCATTCTTCAACAACTATCATTTTAGCAGGATCAATAGTTATGACATTTTTTGAAACAATGTGACCAAGGAAAAAAAATTGTTGTAACCAAAACTCACACTTGCTGAATATCCCAAATAGTTTCATTTATTTTAAGGTTTGTAAGAAAACCCTTTAATGAATTTCATGTTCCTCCTTACTTTTGGAATAAACTAAAATATCATCAATGAACACAAGAACAAACTTATTGAAGAACTCACTAAAAATTCTATTCATAAGATTCATGAATACAGAAGGTTCATTGGTTATCCGAAAAGGCATAACTACAAATTCATAATGGCCATATATAGTACAAAACCCATTCTTCAGAACATATGCTTCCTTTACTTTCAACTGATGGTACCCCGACCTCATGTCAATCATTGAAAAATACTGAGCTCCCTGGAGGTGATCAAAAAAATCATCGATATGAGGCAAATGATACTTATTATTAAGAGTTATGTTATTCAATGATCTATAATCAATGTAGAGTCTCATTTAACCATCCTTATTTTTAACAAAAAAATACAGGATCACCCCATGGTGATGTGCTAGGTCGAATGAAACCATTATCTAATAACTCCGACAATTGCTTCTTTAACACTAAATGTTCAATTTGAGCCATTCAATACGGGGGTTTTGAAATTGGGATAGCATAAGGAACTATGTCAATAGAAAATTCAACATATTGATCAGGTATAATACCAGGAAACTCATCAGAAAAAACTTCAATGTACTCATTTACCACTGGCACATCATTAATCTCAATAGTTCCTTTGTTTTCAACAATATGTGAAAGATAACATTCATTTCTATCTTTTACTTGTTTCTCAGCTTCCTGATATGTTATTAACAACAAGTTTTAATTTTTGTATACAAACCAAAAATCATTCTGAAAAGAAACCTCTTTATCTCTGTAGTCAATATTAGCATGATAAACAGAAAGGCAATCCATTCCCAAAATAACATCAAACTCTACTAGAAGAAAAAACAACAAGGTTAGCAGGTAGATTCATTCCACACAAAAATACATGAATGTTCTTATGTTTTCATTTTGTCTCTAAATTTCCTCCAGGTGTTTTTACCATAAGATATATATTCACATCTTGAGTTGGAATTCGAAATTTAATGTAAAACTTCTCATAAATGAAATAGTGTGTAGACCCTGAATCAAACAACACATTAGCATAATCTTAACAAAAAAACAGTGTACCTAATACAACATCATTTGATGGACCAACATCTGATGAAGTAGTTGAAAAGGATTTTGCCACCACTTTCTGCTTGTAGTCTAGTTACTTTCCTCCGGTTGAGTTCTTTGTTGGACACTCATTCGCATAATGACCCATTTCATTGCACTTAAAACATTTTACTGACTGTAAATAAGATTTTTTCTTACCATTACCCTGATCTTTTTCAGTGAAATTATGAGACTTATGTCCCATTTTACGACATCTATAGCACTTACCAGAATTCCAAAGACATTCCCCAGTATGATTTTTACCACAATTTTCACAAACTGTAAACATATGTTTCTTACCATCAGAATTTTTTGAACAGTTCTTCCCTTTCTCCTGCCACCTCGACCTCTTATTCTGTTGGTTGTCAAAGAATACCAGATCATTAGCAAATTCCATTTCCACCTTCTTCGCACAACAAACAAGTTTTTCATAAATTTTGAACTCACGAGAAGCTAAAGCTCTTTGATACTTTGGCTTTAGTCCTGAGTAAAAATGGTTGATTTTACTAAAAAGTTCACATATAAAATTTAGAGCATACCTTACTAGTCAAGTGAATTTTTCATCATAAGCAACCACTTATTCATCCTCCTGCCTCAATTCCAGGAATTGATTTTCCATCCCAAGACGAACCACCTTAGGAAAATATTTCTCAAGAAACATACCTTTGAATTCATACCAATTAAGAGAATCAATCGCTTCACTATCCCTGATATTTCTCACCATCGACCCCCAATGATTATCTTCACCTTCAAAATGGTAATTAGAAAGACTAACCATTGATGTTCTAAACAACCCATCACATCAAAAATCTTCTCCAGTACTTTAATACACCCTTCAACTAGCACATGGTGAGATGATCCTCTGAATGATGGGGGTGCTGCCTCATGAACTGCTCCACTACTGTCATGTTCCTCTGTGGTTGATCTGGCTGATCTCGTGCATGGATACCACCACAATTTATAGCCTGAGTCAACTATGACATCACTAAAATAAACTATTCAGTTCCGATTCCGACCATCTCAGTTTGCTGATTTGGAAGGTTGTCTTCCTCCTAATGTCATCCCAACATAGCTGCCCTGTTTCCTCTATGGAAAACCATTCTGAACACAGAAATATCTTAGGTGAATCAACCTGGTAATCTATAAATGCTATATGTTTTCCAATATTAACATAAATCACTTTATGGATATTAATTTAACAATACCTTAACTCTTAAAGTTATCTAAACCAACATTTGATGCCAACTATAAGGACCCAGCCTTAATCATTACATAATATTGAATTAAATGAATAATTCACATTGAGGATCCTTTTAGGTTTAGAGTTTTAGAGAATTATGACATAACTATTACATCTCGAAATATTACAACGTAGAAATATCTACACTGTTTCCATTTTCTCATAAAATAAAAAATCTTGGAAAAAAAGTGACATGTTTAGTTCCACATTTTAGATAGCATGACTTTTCCTTGATCCTATCCTTGGCCCTATTCATATTTAAGTCCTGTGAAAGCATTTCAAAAGTTGGGATGAGCATAAAAATCTCAGTAAGGGTTATAAAACAAAGAATGAAGACATTTGTTCATAAATACATACAAAAAATGAAATCATTTACTTACCTCATGAAATAATAATATTTATTAAAGACACATAGAAATCATTAATCATAAAGGTAACTTGTGGCCTCCATATCATAGTTACATTGTAGCTATCACCGCTACATAGGGAGTTACTTTGGAATACCCATCACAGTATAATCCCTAAATATCTTAGGAGAAACATTCACTTTTACCTCCATCACGTTACCCAATGCATTAGAGAGCTATCACGGGCTCACCCGCCCTTGGTTTATCACAGAACCACCTGTATATGTAAATAATTCCCAAGAACCTTAACTTTATTATAACACATAATATAACCATATAGAAATGTTAAAATTTTAACATTGCAATAATAAAATATCATTTCAAGAGATTGAAATAAAAAATAAATTCTAAAAATCATTTTCAATTACAAAATACAGAAAAATAGTATGTGGTATTTTTTTTCCTTTTAAAAAAATTTCGTCTTGTTAAGGAATCCAATGATCAAATAATACTCACAACGGCAGATAGGTCGTTGTAGCTACTTACGTAAAAAAAAGAAACATTAATTTTTGTTATATAGTAAAAAGATTCATATAAAAATATTCCCTTTGAATAAAATGAAAATTCAAAGGGTTTTATAAGCTGTATAGAATATAGTTATTTATAAAACAAAAAATTCCTCAATGAAAGGAGATTGAGACGAAGTCCCTTACCTCGTGTCCGACTTGACTCGATCGTTCTTTAATCTCCTGAATAAAAAAATAATGTTAATTTCTAATTTATTAAGAACCTTTTTCATGTTTATGATTCATTTTATATCAATTATTACCATTCTATAAACATTACGTAATCATTTAAGTTAATGACGTCCAATTTGTCGATATTTGGTACTTTAGTCAAAAATGAACACCATATATTTACAAGTTGTCCATGTGGTCAATAGTCCATTATATCCAGAATGATATTAATTATTTAGATATCATATATATCATATATATCCAGTATATACATGTATTTATAATAGTACATAACAGTTGGAGGTAAGAAAAGAAATGCACCATTCACGGAGACGGTAAGCTGTATGTACGCATGAATGCTACTTTCATTACTATTTCTTATTTTTATGGAATTAAAGCATAATTATACATAGGTATATTATTATTACAGTATAATATCATATATAATATCATTAACTCCATATTTTATACATCCCCCATAAGGCATTAACGAGTCACATCACTTTGAAGGGGTGGTAGTCCGCACTTCCTCAAATGAGATTATCATATTTACCCACTATAGAAACCATAAAGGATTGATATAATTGGTAAGTACCAAAGCATAATGAAATCATAAAAATAATATATATCATATAAATATATATTTCCATCATAATGGCCACCATGATAGGCGGTAGGATATATACGAACAATCATTATTTTGTGAGGCATTAGTTTGCCATCCACAGAAACATTATGTTCTTCATCCATTAGATGGAGGTGTGTGTAATTGTAGTTAGAATAATTCTCATAACCACATAAAAATATATTGAGGATTCTAGTTTTGTTACAAAAGATAGGAATAAAAAGAGTTTAGGGGTTGGAGGAGTAAAATAAAAGAAAACAATTTAAGAGAAACAGTTACCTTTAATTTGGGTAACTTCGTTTGGTTTGAGACAAAAGGACTTCTTAAAGTGCTTTCTGCATAATGTAATGCTTCTAGGGGTAGTATAGGGATGTAGGGAGCCTAATTTGGTAGATTGTTTAGGAGACAAATGGCTTGAGAGGTGTGAGTAATTGGTTAGAAGTGGCCTCTTTTTATAAGGGGGGGGAGGGGCTCTTTAGGAAAGTGTGAAAATATTATTTTACTATTTAATAATATTCATTTTATAATGGTCCAAAAATAATTAAAGATGAATATAAGATAAATAATGGTCTATATAAAATCATCCAATCATAATTTTACATGTTTTGAATAGTATTTTAATAATTATAATCTTATTTATTTAAATTATTTATTTATGAGTTAAACACTGCATCATTATTTTGTCTTAAATAATTTAATTTATTCGATTTCTAAAAATTATAAAAAATATACAATAAATTATGAACTCTTTTTAGCTTTCCAATGAATATTTATAGTCTAAAATAATACTTATATATCACCATATTAAAATCAATTACTAAAATATTTTTGTTAATGTCAATTTTGTCTTTACCTTAAATTAATTAATCTAAATTGTCATTATCACTCTCAAGTGGCTAAAAGGGGTCCCAAAATCTTCCCAAATATGACCATGGTCGTAAATGAATCAACGGATAGTATTAGGACACCTTTAAGGGTAATTTTATATTATTATAATATTATTTATTACTCTTATTTACCTGATTTACCGTTTATCCACGATAAATAAAATATTTACTGAAAAAAATATTTAAAATGTCTAAAAATAAAAGTTACCTATTTACACAATTTGGACCTCCTAATTCCAAATATGGAATCCATTTTTCTAAATTCAAAACAAAGAAGTTGCAGAAATTAATTCAAAATTAATTCTCGCTGTTAAAACAAAAAGCATGTTTTTAAGAATTAATAACTATCAAAAGATGGACTGTTGATTAAGTACACATTCAAAGTGAAATTTCTTTTAGTGACCAATATTGGATTAAATGGTAAAATTTTATTCTAATTAAACTTTAAAACCAATTAAAATGATATTATATCCTTATAAAAAAATAGATTAAAAGGAACCTTTGAATTAAAATACAGAATTTTTCACTATTCATTAAAATTGATCTTTATTCAAAAAAATACCAAAACAAATTTCCAAAGTAAATTTTAATGTCCCAAATCTAAAGAAGAAAATTATTTGGTCAAATAGAACATATAAAAATGACCATCCCTAGATTTAAAGAGGGTTTTCCATTAAAAGGTGATAAATCTGCTTTTCAATGTAAATTATGCTTAAAATTAGATTCATTCACATTTTAAGCCTCTAACCTTTTATTGGATAATTTAAATACATTTAACAGACATGTATAATCATGTTGTAGTCTGTTATTTTCATTCTCGCCAATACAAAGGCTAGGAGTTAACTAACATTTAAAATAATAATATTATATTATTGTTAGGCAATGTATGATTTAAAAGAAACCCGTTGTTGCGTATCAGGTATGCTATCAAACATAGAAACCCCTTTAAAGTAAAACTAATATTTAATTCAAAATTTTTAATAAATATAAAATATTACTTATTCGTAATTTACTTTGGATATTACAACGTTAGTCTGTGGGAATGGAGATAATTGATATATGGGTGCTAACATGGAGATTAAATGAATCATTGGATTTCAAGAATATCACTACTACTTCATACCATTGATGAGTGAAATATATAATAGATAGATTTCTAGAAATAGATACTTATCTCATTATGATACATGACATAGGATATAGGAGCTATAAAATTTGAGTTGTACAATATTCTCCCAGAAAATATCACTATCATGCTTGTATAATGGATATTAAACACCTGTAAATGTTTCTCTATCACCCATATGGGTAATTCCCACTAATAAAATCCATAAAAATCTTGTTACGACCAATAAAATATGTCATAAACATTCTCAATATATTTTAACACTCATATAAAATTTAATAAAAATATTAATTTACATTAGAGGGACATTAAAATGACTCTTTATTCCTAAAAATAATAAATGATGCTTGGATGTTAAAATAATAAATATTTTTTAAATATAATTTCTAATGTGTTCAATTATTATGTGGGGAATAATTTTAATATATAGAAATGATAATAATTAAAAATATATGGAATGAAAAGAATTTATTTATTTCAATGGAATCATTGAAACACGGTCATCACTAAGACCTCATGGTGGGTCCCACCAAGTTCTAAATTCATATTAGTTAGAAAATGTTTTACATTTGAATATGATAAGAGTTTAAGAATCTAGAAAATTATTTCTATTATTTTTAGAACTACTCATTGTCTATGAGTAGAGTCTTGAAAACCATTAAGGCCCCTAAATAGATAATAAATAATCTTAAAAATGATAATAACCTATAAACAATTTCGAGGAATTACAATATCTCTATCTCATTATATCTCTTCAGTCAGGATTCACATATTTTGTCATCATCCTTTATAATATATTATCTATTAACCTTACTTTATAGATTTACAATATTATACCATGGTCGTGTCTTTATAGAATGTATAACCATCATGATCAACTAGCCTCAAGATATCACTTCCTTTTGGATGAGATAAATTAAATCATGATTATTAAATAAATGAAATACCACTAATGATGCACCAAACATCTGTTACCTCACCATTAAATAAATTCATTATTTTTATCAAACATCAATGTAGGTAATCAAATGGTAAACATTGATAATAACCCCAAGTCTATTGGAAAATACACATGTTTACAAATAAAAATAATGAATGAAATAAGAACCATGTGGTGATTCAATTAGTTGTAAACTTTTCTTGATATCATCAAATCATGATCACCATGTGTGATCATTATGAAAATATTCCTCATCACTTATAATCCTCTCACACATTATGTCCGTACATAATCTATATCATTCTAGCATTATGTTTCTAGGGAATAGGAATTAACATCACTATAGTTTTCATCATATGACATGGTTCCCATTTCAAAATAAAAAATACTCAAACTGATTTAATTGAAACAAATCTATGTACATTACAATTTAAAAATTTGATAAATAATATCATCATTATTGTGGTATTTTTACATCATTCCTAAATCACTATATTTTTTATATGGTAATCAAAATGTATTGTTCATTTTTGGTATAGGGTGTACACTTTGACAATGCTCCCACATTCACTAGAGTTATCATTCAAACCATACCTGTAGGCTACCACTTTATAATATAATGTTTTTACTGAGTTCAATGGTTTATTCATTGGGCCTACCAAATCTATTCTATGTGGCTATTCATTTATCTTCAAATTCACTTCCTTTATTAAGAGTTCTATAGAGATGCTATTTTTCCACACTAAAAACATGATATCATGATTATTACTAATAGTTTTATTGCCATAATTTATAATATTATAAAACCATTATTAATAATTATTATCCCTATAAATGTAAGAAATTATTTTGAACTTCACATTTCATCATCATCTGCATTAGAATCCACAATGCACAATGTATTTTTAGATATGTATAACCCTTTCTTAAATGAGATTCTCTTAATCATTACCTTGGACTGAATATGATATTATATCATATTTATATAATGGAAAACTAGACTATGTCCTATTATAACTAGTTTCTTGTCATCACTATATACCATGAATAAATCTTTTATACTCTATCTAGTATAATTGGATTGTTCAGAATCCTTCCTATATAGTTTTCCAATATTCAAGCAATATTTGTATACCATAATGTATATTTTGGAAATATCATATCTACTATAAATCATGTAATATGTGATACATTCATCATTTTTTCTTATGTTATTATACTCATCAGTTTAATCATCTATAATTTCTCACACATAACAACATGGAGAGATTTATTCCACGTGAAATTAATAAAAATTATCTCCCAATCTATTTCACCATTTATTTTTCCATGCCCGAACATCATATATATGATTTCATGGTATGATCATCCCATTATGTATATAATAAGAGATCTAATTATTGATAACTTTGGTTTTCTATAATAATTCATTATCTAGAGAGTTACATTCATTTTTTTCTTAACTAATTGTAAGACTTGTAATATATTTCCATTTTTTATTAACATATTATCTGTATAAAGTCATGGAACTCCCACTATATTATTTTACACATGTGGTATGAAATAATTCTCAATTAATATTAGATGATATTATTTCTTACATCTCTCTAATTTTGGACATAATTGTTTTTCTTATTTTAATTCTATGTAGTTTCTAAATTTTTATAGTTATATAAATTAGAATATTTCTATAAAATGTTTTTTAATCCTATAATAAATATAATTATCATATAAGGAATCTATAAATTGTTGAATTATAATGTATTTATAAATTAATACATGTATTAAAAATAAATCCATATCGATAGCTTTCTTCTCCCCCCCACGTATAGTCACACATGAATGCCTAATAACAACATGAAATAAATTAATGAAACTACAAAAATATAGACATTATTTTTGTACATGGAATCCATTTATTGAGTTACTATAAACATTTTAATCATAAATTATCTCCATTTACAATATCCTTGTATGATTTATTTTCTCAATAAATAAGTATGACTAACCATAGAATATCTAAAACTGCTAATATGGTTTCATTATTTCTATGTAGTATGTGTCTCTGGATCATTCCTCTTCCAAAGGATCTTAGGAAACATATTCTTATTTCAAATATTTGTTTATAATTATTTTCAATTAATATAATTCAATAATGATCCAAATATATCAAATTGATAAAGCCATAATTTTATAGAAAAATTTCCAAACAACATAATACAAATTTATCTGTGATATAAACTTATATAATATCTAATATTAACTTTTTAATACTAATATAGATGTACTTTAATATATCTTTGAGGCATGCTTGTTTATATTCATACAAACTCTTGAAAATATAAATATATCATATTATGAAATACTATATTTTTATCATATATAAACTCATATGATATCAATTTTTCATTATATCTTCTATATTTTTATGGAATGATGCTACTATTTTTTATGCATGTTTCAAAAAAATTGGTAGTTTCTATAATCCATAAGAGTCAAAACAATTATACTCCATTTAATTAAATTATAAATTTTATGTGTATGGGAATGTGAATTTAGTAATTATTCCATCATAAATTTTATTGATCAATATTTATATATAAAACTCGTCATTTATCATCTTTAATAACATCATATCTATTATTTTTATAAGGAAATGTGCATTCATGATTTTCTCCAAAATAAATTATAATGATTGATGAGTGTTTGGTCAAGATATTGTTCCGCACTTTATCCAACATAAACTCATATCTTATATGACTAATCAATTGCTAAATATGATTTATATTCCCTTAAAGTCCTAAAGAAATTTTATGGTGTATAAAAAATTACCTATAACATAACCTTTTAAGATATAATGATCATTAGTTGAAAACATTTAAAAATCATGGTAACCTATATTTATTTATAAATGTTTAGTTTTACAAATCTAAATAATTAAATCTGTCAATAATACATATATAATTTATGTGCAAATATTCTAAAAACAATAATGCCTATATACTTGAAAAACTAATTATTTTTACTAGAAAACAAATTATCTTTTCTGAGATCATTATAATTGTGTCTTATATTGTACATTCTTTAGTCATTTCCTATTGTTCATGAATTAATGAACCATTAGTTTAGTATTAGACACCACATTAAACAAACATTACATCATAAAATAGTGTTTTCTTATTTACAGTGGACATTTATGATAATTTATTTGGTAATTCATAAAAAAAGATCAACTAGAACCATTATACATGGAATCTAGAAATTGGTTACATAAAAAATATGACATAGGAATCACCCTTTTTCAGCCACATGAAAAATTATCCTTAATTATTACAACGTTTCATTTATTACATGGATACACCATGTAAATACACATATGTGATAAGAATATTGTATTTAATACATGTGAAGTATAAAATAATCATTAAATTTGTTGATGAATATTCTATATTATGAATTCATAGTTGTATACACTAGAATTCATCACATTTACTATTTAATAGACTTATATAAGGTCATGTGAAACAAATATCCTATGGTCTTATTATCTACCTGTTTTATTTTAAAAAATCCATGAAGGTTCCTTTCAAATAATAATTTCCTTTTGACATTTTTCTTGTTTTTTATATTTTTCACTATAAGAACTAATAACTAAGCGTTACTTATATTCTTATCTTCTTATAAATCATTAAATAAAAAGGAAATTAAGCTGATTAATCATTTTTTTCATTCTATGACAAAAAAGAAACTTGGGTAATATAGTGATGTTGACAAAAATAATGGGTGTATTAAAATATCATGATCTATCATTCATTCTAAAAAATATAGTGTAATTAGAATCAGATTCAATTTTTTCATCCAATTCTCCTCAAAGGATTCTAAAATTCTAGAAACATGTCAAATCTTCCTTTCTCCAGGAATTTTTCCATAACCCATTTGACATTGATCAAATTATTACAATTTAAACATAAAATTCATGACACATGAGTCACCTATAAGAAATATTCACTCACTCACTTAATGTGGTGGATTAATATGTTTGAGGAATATTGCCAATTTCATTTCCATTTATTTACTCATACATTGATCATATTATTATACTACACATAAATATTAATGACTAATTGGAATTGTTCATTATCCATAATTTATCACAGTGAACATAGTCTAGTACTATCGACTGTTAAATAAATAAAATATAATTAGATTTAAATTTTTTAAATACCTATTATTGATAACTAATTGATTAAATATTTATATGTATCCCAATGTTTTTTTGATGAATAGTAACCCATAAAACTATATTAAAAATACCTAGTCATTTGAGTGTTATTATATCAATGATATCATAAACCTCCCATTATATTCTATGTTTTGGCTGCACTACTACTCAAAGAGTTTCAAGGATGGTTTTTGACTGAACAACCATATTATCTATTGGATCCTTGAATTGGGTAGTGGTATCCAAGATTCTTTAAATATTAAATTGATTTACTCAACACATTTACTATAAATGTAAAATAATATAGATATGGATACATCTTTTCAACTATCAGTAGTTAGTTTAACTCATCTATTTTATTATAACTCTCTTTTAGTTGGAGACACCATCATATGGGGTTTGCAAGAACCTCATATACCTTGTTTTGTTCAAATACAAATGATATAAGATTCTATTAATTAATAATTATTTGAGGTTTGTAATTATTTCTCAGTGAATAGAATAATGTTATATGATATTTTCCCATACAAAGTGATCACACTCACAACATGATTATTTATTTAAAACAATATATTCATGAGCACTAAATATATTCTTTATAGTTTATTATGTCATCTCATGCTATGAAAATTCACATTCTAAAAACAATAATAAATCATGAATAAATTAAATAAACAACAAGAATGATGATGGGGATTTTATATTGCTTGATCTATTTGCACTCAAAAAATAAACAATGACCTTGGGGATAAAATTAATGAGTTTTGTATTTCTGTTATCACTTCTTAATCATTGTTCAAATGTATTGATGTAATATCAAGAATAATGCTTCATCATGGTAGTCCCCAAATCTTATCAATGTTCTAGAAACTATATATATACACTTGGTAAAGAGAAAAATAAATGCAGAATAATAAAAATGGACATGAATTCCCTCAAACATATAATTGGAGGAAATATGATTTCCATTCCTTTTAAAGATACTATTTATTAAAAAAATAGATATCATTCTAATAAATAAATCTAAAGTATATAAACCCATACAGAAATTGGTCAGTTTATTATCATGATTAGTCATAATGTAATACATGAATGATATAAAACATATCCTTCTAGAATATGATATTCACCCCATTATTTATTTTTCTGTTGTCTAATGTCTTCCCTAGACTATTACCTTTATTATTTTGAATAAAAGTTTCCTTCCATGATTATATCCACTTTTAGAGTATTTTTTACCACAAGAAAGAATAGTTCTTGTTATAAAAATAATTCAATTAATTAGAAGGAAAAATTAATAAAATACGCATATCAATACATATGTTATAAATTTTATAAATATTCTTAGTTATTTTCATAAGAGTTTAAATTTAATATGGGTATCACATCACTATCTGACATTAGATTGAAGGTCAGTTTGGTGTGATAGTTATGATTCAAATAGAAAGTATCATGGAACATAGTAGAAGTAGATGGGCTGGGTAATTAAATTTTTATCCTCATATTAATGTATCTAGGTCATATTTACTGATGTGAAACCCAGTAAAAGTATGAATATTTCACATAAATTCATTTAATAATGAAAATTAGGTGATCAATTACTCTAATTTTTCTACGGCATGTTCGACAACACCTAATCATCAGTAGACATTAATAAATGTAATAGAATTCTCAAACCTATAGATAATCCACATACACATTGAATGTATTTGGAAACACCAATATTATATATCTAGGTGCTAGCATGGAAATCTGACAAACCCTTTTTCATCTACATGATCACCACTACGTCGTACCGTTGATCTGTGAAGGATATCATGGATAATTTTTTTGCAACAGTCCCTGATCGTTCTAGGTTATGTGAGGGAGGATATATGAACTCCAATTTTTGAGTGAAATAAATATTCACATATAAAATAGAACCCTCTTTATTATATTGTGGTTGTTAAATTCCCAACAATTACTCCCCAACCCCTAAATAAAAAATTTAGAAAAAATAATCCATTAACAATGCGTTATGAAAAATGAAATGTGTCGTAAACATGATTTATATTTTTTACCACTTACATTTAATATAATAAATAAATGACATAATAAAATTGAGTCATCACATGAACACATAATTCCTAAAAATATTATAAAATAGGCATTGTTATGATAATATACATTCATTAAATATATTTTCTCTTGTATTCACTAAATATATAATGAATACCTTCTTTTAATTAATTAAATAAAATATATTGAAAAACATAAAAAAAATATTTATTTCATGGAGATATTTGAACATCACATATCACATGAGTGCCGTGGTGGAGCATATCATATCTTAAACTCAATTAAATGAAATTTCATTAAAACAATTTATTAAAGAACATATGTGGCATATCAGGATCGATGTAAGGGATTATCTTTAAAACCAATTTTAAAACATTTTATTGATTTATTTCCTACAAGTTTCCCTCCATATCGATGTATGTTAAAATTTTTCAAAAAAATTATTTTTAAAATAAAATGGGATTTAATTAAATTTTAAAACTACATTTCATATTCCATTTGGTGGATTATAAATTTAACTAGTTTAATTTTTCTATAAGAGTTATTTTTAATAAAATGTTAAAGTAATATTTTAACGTATTCATCTTGAAATGAATATAACTTTATCAAGATTATTGTTCTTTTAGAATATTTCTATTTTGGATTTAATGAATTTCAATGAATATAATATTACATGTTCTTCTTGGAATTTATCATTTTGTTACTTTTCTATGAAAAAATGACTTTATACATATTTTTAAATGAAGTATGAATGTTAATATTTAAATGTGTGAAAAAAATATTATGATATTTCCTGAAAGAATGTAGAAATTCTATATATATTATATTTATTATGGTTCTTAAAACTTTTTCATGCTGATAAATGAGCTCTATATAACATTAAAATGCATTCGGTTTGTTCTATGAATAGTAATGATGGATTCAACAATTTCTGTTATTACATTTACGAGGGTTCATGATATGGTTCAACTAATATTATTTACAAAGGAAGCCAAGTCTGAATTCTACACATGAAAATGAGTTTTTATATATGTACATTTATTTGATAACATATGAAAATTAACTTATGTTTAATGAAACATTATGACCCTTTATTTGTGAAAGTTGTGTTTTTAATAAATGAACATCCATGTGCCCACATGTTTGTTAAGAAACTATTATGAAAATGAATTTTCCAATAATTTAAAACACAATTTGTTTAAAAAATATTGGAATTATTCATGATTTCATTAATAATTAAAATAAATTTTGGCTAAAATATAACTATATAAAATGAAAAATTGGGTCGATTTTATAATATTTCAAATGGAAAATGGGTTCCTTTTCTTATATCCCTTATTAGAGTTTTTTTCTCATCAAAATTTATTAAATGTTTTTTAGGGAATATGTTTGATTAGAAACAATATAATGGTATTTCTTCATACTATAGATATTTATATGTAAACAAGAGAACTTTTTTTGAAGGAAATATGACTTTTAAATTTAAGAGCCAAATTTATGGGGAAAATGGATATTGAAAGAAAGTGTCTGTATTATTTTATAAGGGTATGATGTGTTGTTTTTTTACTAATTTTATAAATCTATAAATCTAAAAGATCATGCTAACATAAAACAATCAGAATTTTTTATCAATCTCATAATTATCGGTTGATTTAGAAATTATCCCTTCTTATTGGTACTTGATATCTTGTTTAAAAAGTATTATATGGTAGAAATATATAAAATGTCGATAATTTAAAATTTATGGATACCATCATGGGTTTATTATTCTATGTATGATTATATTTTTAATGATATAGTTCCCATTTTTTGGTATTATATGATGGGAGTTTAAGATGATTAAAGATATTTTGGGAAACATTTAATCTATTTTAAAAACAACCAATATGTTTATGATTTTATTTACGATGAAGGTAACATTGGAATAATGTTGTAATTTTTGAGATATGAATAGAACCTATCAGTTTAATGTGATATTTTATGTTGAATTAATAATGTTTAATTAAGATATATGTTTCATACATCTTGGTAAATTATATTTTTTTATATAGATACTTTTGGGATTAAAGAATTATATGGTAAAAAATAAAGTAATTTTTAAATAATTTAACAATATTTGGAACATTATATGATGATTCTAAATTGAATATTATTTTTGAAGATGCAATTTTATAAGGGAAGTAAATTTTCAGATAACTATTCGAAAATAAAAATTTTATGTGTTTTTATGGTGATTTATATTATTTTGGTAATATCAGTATATTTTTTATAAAAATATTATTAGGTAATATACTTTATGGTATGCGCCTTTATGTGTCCATGATGTTATTTGGTAAATTTTTTGAAAAATTATTTTAATAAAAGGTTACGAATTTTGGCCTTTATTTTTTTGTTATTTTTTATTGTTTTTTATTTAGTGAAATATTTTTACGGATATTTGGGGGTTATTTTTGTTGTTTTAGATATTTATTAAAGATTGTTTTTCATATTGGATATTACATTTCCTTGTGATTTCTATTTTTTAATGGTAAATGACTATAGATAGGATGAACAAATTGTTATCCTTTTTTAGATATTTTGATTACTTGAAATTCTATATTAGTTCTTTGGGAATGAAAATTTTTTCCTTCTTGTTTGTCATTCAGAATTTGAGATGAGTCATATATACAAAACTTCTAGAACCACTGATAAATAATTAATTTTTTCTTATGGAATGGGTAGAAATAAAGTAGGTAATTTATCTCATATGATATAAATTCATTGTAAATTAATTCCAATGGAAAATTAAAAGTAAATACTATTGGGTCACATGTGTAAGATAATACTACACTATTATTGTATTATTTAGAAACTCATTTTCATTTTTGAGTCTCAAAATAGTAAATGTGTTATTTAATAAATGTTTAGTAACTAATATTCATTTTTTTCTTGGCATGCAGAATAGTTTTTTTTACAAAAGGAAATATTATCACAATGATTAAAATGAATTTTTTCCCACTTATAAATTGATCTTCCAATACATATAATTAATTTAGACATTTGATTTAATATTTGGTTCATATGAAATGAGAAAAAATTAGGATAATTAAATTATTTTGATAGGGTAGAATTTAATATCCCAATATTTAAATTTTTCTTCCATTAAATAAATACTATGTTTTATTGAGAATTAAAAATTAAATGTAGTTCTTTTACGAATAATATAATAATATGGAAATATAATTACTTCAATATGATCATTATAATCTAGTTGTGAGATTGGAGGGACTGAATATAAGTAACTATGTTATGATATATATGTAAACCTGATTACCTGTTAAAATTTTACTGATAGGAACCATGGAAATAAGTATAAAATATTTAATGATTTGAATTTATTGAGTTATGGTTGAGGATGGTTGTATTTTTCATTTTTGATTTATATTAAAAATTGGCGTTCATTATATTATATATGTTTGTTTTAAAAGTTAATTTTTTTATATTAACAAATATATTGAAATAATATATTAAATAAAATTAAAGTGATGAATAATAATTCATTCATTGAATATAAATTTTTTAGAAATAGTGATTTAATCTTTTGATGATAAATATATATATATATATTAAAAAAAATTATTCTTGTGAAAATGAATTTTATAAATAATAATTTTAATTAATAACTAATGATAATTTTTTTCAAATAATTATTGAAAATATATTCAATAAAATATTATAAATATAATAAATTATATTATATTTTTAAATGAATAAAAATTAATTCATTTTATTCTTTATGAATAACTTTTTTTCACAATTAAATTTTACAATTTTTTGTGAATAGATAACAAAATTTATTTATGAAACTTTTAGAAATTTAATTTAAAAATAGTATAATAATTTTTTAAATATATTTTTAAAAATATTGTCTTATATTGAATATTTTGGATTTTCTAAATAGTGTATAGTTGAATAGTGGAAAATACTATTTTATAGATACCTTAGTTTTTATATTGTTATTGTGATATAATAAATAAATAAACATATATAATAACTTTTTAGAAATGAAGTATGTATTTATTAAATTAATTAGTTCATTCATAATTAATAATATGAATATATATTCCCCTTTATAAAATTTAGAAACATGGATTGTATTTTATTAAAAAATTATTATTTATTTACTTTTATTAAGATTAATTAAGGATTGTACTCAGTTTTTTCCGTCACTTTAATGTAAACTAAAATTACTTTTTATAAAAATAATCTATAAAATTCAAATTAATTACCACAACTCATTGGTTGTATTCATAAATGAAAAAATAATTAATAATTTAACCCAAAAAAACCCATATCCTAGAGCATAAATTAACCGTTATCTATTCCATTGGATAACCAGTTCTCATTAATGTTAGATCTACAATACCCTCCCAAAATACCTCTCTAATATCCCTAAAATTATCATATAGATTATGGTCTATCAAAAAAAAAATAAGGAATAATTTATAATCTGATGATGGTTTTTCTAATAAGAGGTATAACTCATAAAAGAGTACATACATTTTTTTAATTATAAATATGTTAAAAATATTATATAAATTCTGATATAATAATATCAAAATTTAAAAAGTACTAGAATTTTAAAAAAAATTGGCCTTTATTATTTTGTAAATTTTTAATGTTTTTTATTTAGGGAAGTATTTATATTGATATTTGGGTGTTATTATTGTGGTTTTAGATATTTATTGAAGAGTTTTTATTCATATTGGATATTACTTTTCCTTGTGCTTACGATTTTTTAATGGTTAATGACAATAGATAGGATGAACAAATTTTTATCCTTTTTAAGATATTTTGATCACTTGATAGTTTATATTAGTTCGTTGGGAATGAAAAATAATTCTTTCTGGTTTATCATTTAGAACATGAGTTTATTTAGAGATACAAACTTCTTAAACCGCTGCTAAATGATTAATTTTCTTATGAAATTGATAAAAATAAAGTAGCTAAATTATCTCATAGAATATACATTAATTGTAAAATAAATTCAAGGGAAAAATGAAATGAAAGACTATTGGGTCACATGTGGAAGATAATACTAAACTATTATTATATTTTTTTAGAAACACATTTATATGTATGAGTCTCAAAACAGTAAATGTGATGTTTAATAAATATTTAATAAATGATATATTTATTAGACTTAGCATGGTGAATAAATTTTTTTTAATAATGGAAATATTATCATAATGATTAAAATGAATTTTTTTCCACTTATATATATTTATCTTCCAATCCTTATAAATAATTTTAAAATTTTCTAATAGTTTTTCAAATAAAATGAGATAAAATTTTGAGAATGAAATTCATTTAATATGGTAGAATTTAACATCCCAACATTTAATTTTATCATTCATAAAATAAATACTATGTTTGACTAAGAAGAGAAAATTAAACATAGATCTTTTATAAATAATATAATTCTATAGAAATATAATTACTTCTATATGATCATTATAACCTAGTTATTGGATTGGAGGGACTGAATATAAGTGATTGAGTTATGATATATATGTAAACCTGATTACATGTTAAAAGGTCACTTGTATGAACCTTGGAAATATGTATAAAATATTGAATGATATGAATTTAATGAATTATGGTTGAGGATGGTTGATTTTTTAATTGTGATTTTCATTAAAAATTGGCTTTCAATATATTATATATGTTTCTATTAAAAGATAATTTTTTATATTAAAACATTTATTGAAATATTATATTAAATAAATTTAAAATAATGAATAATAATTCATTCATTTAATATAAATTTTTTACAAATAGATATGTAATCTTTTGATAATAAAAATATATAGATTTTAGAAAAATATATTCTTGTGAAAATGAATTTTAATAATAATTAATTAAATTAATTACTAATGATAATTATTTTCAATTAATTACTGAATATACATTAGATAAAATATTCTAAATATAATAAATAGGATTTTATTTTTCAATGAATTAAAACATTTTTATTTTATTCCTTATAAATAAATTATCATCAAAATGAGATTTTACAAAATTTTTTAATAGAAAATATAATTTATTTATGTAACTTTTAAGCATTTTATATGATAAATTTATAATAAATTTTTAAATCTACAAGTAAATTTTTTGTTTTATGTTGGATATTTTGGATTTTTCTGAATAGTTTATTGGTAAATAGTGGAAAATATTATTTTTATAAATACCTCATGTTTTATAAAATTATCATGATATAATAAATTAATATACATATATAATAACTTTTCAGTAATGTAGTACGTATTTATTAAATTAATTAGTTTATTCATAATTAATAATATGAATATATATGCCCCTTTAGGTCATTTATAAGAATTTATTGTATTTATTCAAAAATTATTATTTACTTACTTTTAATAAGATTAATTAAGGCTTATAATCAGTTTTTCCTTATTTTAATGTAAACTAAAATTACTTTTTATAAAAATAATCTATAAAATTTATAATAATCATCACGCCTCATTGGTTGAAAGCCTAAATGATAAAATAATTAATAATTTTACCCAAAACACCCTTATCCTTAAGTATAATTTAACTATTATCTATTCCTTTGGATAACCAGTTCTCATTAATGTTATATCTACAATACTCTCCCAAAATACATCCCTAATTCCCTAATATTATCATATAGGTTATAGACTCTCAAAAAAAAATTATAATGCATAATTTCTAATACAATGATGTTTTTCCTAATAAAAGCACTAACTCTTAATCGAGAACATTCATTTTTTTTATTCTAGATCTATCAAACATATTATATACATTGCGATATAATAATATCAGTATTTAAAATATGCTGAAATTTTATAATTTTTATTTCACAACCCTTTTTCGTCATTTTTCTACCCGTGGAAAATTAAAATATTACTTATTTGTATGTATGGACTATCACCACCATAGTATGATGTGTTTATTTTTACATCAGTAACTCATATGAATAGTTATCATGATATATTTAATAAATTATATGAAATTTATGAAAATATAATGACTATGAAATGTTAACATAATACATACCTTTTTACCTCCCATCAGTTGGAAAATGATAATGTCACTCGTGCGTTTGTGTGGACTACCACCTCATCAAACCGATATGATTCATTTTTTGAATCATACATTAATAAATTGTTCTTAATTATTTTAATTTTTATTAATTATAAATATATCATTCCTAAAAGTTTTTAGTTAAATAAATAATGACCCCTTTAACCATGGAAACTTACTAATGATGTTTTCCAATTATGAAATGAATGTCCTTAAAATAACCAAGAAAAACTTAACCAATTTATGAAATATATTAGTCATAGTATTAAATGAAATTAAAGGGATGGTAATGTTGGCATAACCATTAAAATAATTCATAAATATAAAATAATTAATATAATTTCAAAATCATGGTTAGGTATTTTCATTAAAATATTATTTAAGTTGTTTCAATAAGTAATTTCCAAATCTTTTTCCAAGATATTATTTTATATTAAAATAATTGAAATAATTTATTATTATACTCACATTTTTAATTTATTTTAAAAATATCATCTACATTAATTATTGTGTTTTAGATTGGTATCTTTTTTATGATTCACATATAGTTTATTTTTAAAAAATTGTGAATGGAATAGGTTAACATATTAAAAAAAATTAAATATCATTTCATCAAGAATTTTATTCTCTAAAATATAATTAGAAATGGTTTTTATTTTTTAACTAATATCATATTTCCCCTTATTCTTCTAGGATATGATTTTAATTTTTTTTAGGAAAAAATATTTTCATTCATATTTTAAGGTGAGCCCAAAAACAGTTTCTATATATTTGTTAAATATAACATTTATTCTTATTTTTTGATGTAAAAATAATATTATATGTGTTTTATATATTTTATAGTCCCTATATATTATTCATGATAACGTGAGAGCTGGATATAGCTCTCTAATTCGTTGGGTAATGATTTTTTGTGGATATTGTTATTGTAATTATACATGTAAATTATTACTTTGGTATTTCTTATTGTAAGTATTTTTAATAAAATCATTGGAATTTATATCTAATGTAGCTAATTTTTATTTATATTCATTAAATATAGTTTTTATAGAAATATATTGATTTCAGTATTTAAAAGATGAGATTATATTTTTAGAATGTTTATGACCTATTTATGTATGTAAGGTATATATTTTATCAATTCCACATTCATGGGTTCTCATGTTTTCTATGAAAACCTCATGACTCTGATTTTTTACTTTTTATTAAATTTGAAAAAAACTCAAAAAATATATTGAAATTATATTTTTTTTGTGGGTAAAACATATTAGTGTACTGTTCACTATGTAATAATGTAAGAATTTCGTAATGATATCATAGATTTTTAAATATAATAATGGATTAATTTAATTTTTATATCTCTCCATAATATTTTTTTCCTTCTTACATTTTCAAAGAAAATCATATGGCTGAATTATTAGCAGGATATATACCATGGTCAAAATTTCCACTATGGGGATTATGTGTAGGAAAATAAAATGAGTTTTGAATCAAAAAAGGTTTAAATTTTAAAAATCTTTTTTTCATCGAAAAATATGGATATTGAGTTGATATTTCTATTTTTTAGGTTTTCATAAATAATAACATTTTATACTAATTTAAAACACTAATCCTAAAATATCAAGTAAATTTAATAAACTAAATTCATTTAAATAAAAATAATCATTATGGGGTGATTAAATAATGTGTCCTTACATTTATCTAATCGATAAATGTCAAATAATAAAATAGAGAGGGATAGGGATTATTAAACCCACATAAATCCCTAGTAAAAGTCAATACATCTTCACTGTAAACAAACTCTAAATATAAACCAACCATAATTACATGATTCAAGTCAAGGGTTTCCATTTTTATAATTATTGAATATTTTTTGTTTGGTGATTTTTAAAATTAGGTGAAACATTTAATAAAATAGTGGAAACATTAAAATATTTTATATTTTGCCTAATAAAAAAATCATCATGTATACTACCATATTTTATTCAATAGAGTTCTTATTATGTTTAATATGAGCTAAAGTGAAGGTTATGGGGGATTGGCTTAATCGTTTTAAGGACAAGTATATTATTCTTTCAAGAGTGTGAATTTCAGTTTAATCCTTTAATTATGAAAAACACCAAAGATAAAGTCTGGATCAAGATTATTGGCCATAATGAGATATTTTAGTATCCTAAAATCTAATTTGAGATCACATCTGGTATGGGGATTCCAATAAATATTGATAGGAATACTGAGAATGTAAGATATGGTCACTATTCTAGAGTTCTGGTCGAGGTTTATTTGAGCAATAACTTGATCTATAATGTTGTTTTGTCAGCACTTGATGATGATATTTCTTTAAAGGTGGAATATGAACGACTTCCTCATTTCATTCGAGTGTGAAAAATTAATGGCCATGTGAAGGATAAATTCCACAGGTATGTGGTTTTCCCCTTTTCCTTCTAAAAAGGGCACCCAGAATCTTATATTTAAATGAAAATGAGGATGCAGTTGACACAGAATAAGGAAGACCCAATTTGTGTCACAAAACCCACTCTTGACAATAGCGATGTGTGGATTAGAGATGGTGTGACTAAGGAGATTTCCCAATAGACTCATAGGTCAGGGAAGACGTACCCATAAAGCTAAACATAAGAGGGCCATCTTGTGGCTTCACCACAAAAAATTTATTAGGCAACTAAAGGGCTACAAAATCTGGGTGATGGGAACATCTCAAGGATTCGGGTGGAAATAAATAAATTTATGGAAACCCAAGGGATCCATGGAAGGTGGGATGATATTGAGGATGCTTACCTAAAAAATTGTCATATAGTCAGGTAGTATCAAAAGTGGAAGCTATTGTTGTGGATGATGAAGGCCTCAACTTGTTTCTCCTAGGAAATTGCGGCAGAAGAAATAATATTACTCTCTCAAGCTGACTATGGTCACATAGTCTCATATTCCCTTAGATTACTCTAATTTGTATGTTGATTATGATGATTCGTGTCATTTTTAGTATGACTTAGTATGTTTTCATGTTTATTTTGGCATGAGGGTATGATTCTTGTATGACCCCTTCCATCTCTTTCATTTACCTCTTTTTGTTTTAGTAAGTGGTCTCTTCCCGAATCTTCATTTAAAAAAACTATTTATGAAATATGTACATTTATAAAAGTTAATGTAACTATTAGATCCTATGAATTTTATTAAAAACATGGTATGATGAATAAAATTTTCTTTTAGTGATAAAAATAATGATATCTCATTAGTCTAATAAAAAACATGAAAATCCATGGGGATATGTTCATTTTCTCAACAGAAAGTTGAGAATATAAATAAAACATTTTCTCTTGTGGAAATAGTTATTTTATAAAATAGAACCATTAAAATCCATTATATTGATTAGTTAAAACAATTAATGCATGTGAATGAATGTGGGAGATCATGAAAACAATTCTTTGAAATAACAACATTTCACATAATAAATTTTATAAACTGTATTTACCTCATGAAATAAAAATATTACCATAACTACCATTTACATGTAGGAATGATATTTTTATATTGAAAAATCATATTAATTACCCATGTTCTATCATTTGAAACATGTATCAAATTAATTGAACCCCATATAATACTATTTGAATAATTTACCTAGTCAGCTTAAATATTTTTCAATATTGAAGATTAATAATTACCAAATAAATTAGAGAGATATATTAAGCTCACACATCATGAAAATATATATTAGGCATACATGTCATCACAAATTATTCTCAAGTACAATATCAACTATAAAAAAAATTAATCATGTAATTTTCTATAATAAAACTCCTACAAAACTAAATTGAACAAAAAAATAAAACACCATCCATTTTGATATCATTAATTCTTGTATACATTTTATAGTGAATTAATAAATTGATTAAATTATTTAAATTCTTATTCATTCGCAAATTTTTCCCATTTTAACATGATTTTATTTACGATACAATGATTAGATGGAAATATAATGAAAAGATGCGAATTTTATAGCTTAAAGACACTTTACAGTAGGAGAAAAGATCAGGGTGAGACACCCAAGTTTTGATGATACAGTGGTGTTAGAGAAATAGAGGAGGAAATTTAAACAACATTTATTCCATTTAAATGATGTGATTTTTTTCTGGATATTTTTTTTGAGGAGTCTTTCTGAAATTCATGATGCCTTCTCCTGTAGTGAATATTTAATTTTTATAGGAAGTGTAAACTTTACACATCATGTTAGTTTTGGCATTGAGAAAATTAAATGTGTCTTGATCAAGGGTTTGATGAAAACCCATTTTTATAAACAACCTCTTCTACTTTTTTTGGGACAATCTGGGAGGGATCCTTGACAGGGAATTCCTTCTGGAGGTTGTGGTCACCAATATGGAGACATTCTTCACCACTGTTCTCTATGTTATTTTATTATGTTATACTCCCTCTCATGGTTATTATGAGTGGGTAATCTAACTGTGTTGTGACATATTTGATCAATAGCGGTTCAATATATAAGGTATTTTATTTTTAATTGAAATTAATCTTATTTTTTGTTAGTTCTAAATAATATATATCTTCCATGATTCTTCTTTCATTACCATTGTGAGCTGCATTAGAAGAAGGTTTTATTTTATTTATTTCTATTATCATGAAAATTTCCTGAATTAATGGAATTACATTATTTAATGTGATGTTTAGGGTTTAGATTTCTATAATATAAATTAGGTTTGTATTTTATCATTGTTTAAATGAGGTTTTGGATTAACCAACCTTTTTAATCTGAAGTTCCTAACCATGAGAAATAAATAACATAGGATGGAGGGTATTTACTATGCCTGTTGGACTCAAAAGTACCTATTTTTTGACTTCATATTTGTTAATTAATTACTTTGTATGTTCTCATCCTATGTACCTAGATTCATAGCTTTTGGAAACCCATTTTATATTTTATTCTCCCACATTATTCACTAATCAAATACTTACTAAAATAGAGTTATTTTATAATTTTCAAAATTATTTTAGTTTTATGATATTTGAATAATATTTTCTCAAATCCCATCATGATAGTGGTTGGCACTTTATTTTTTTCACATGGATGAAAAATGTGTCAAAGTAAAATATCAAAAAGGATAGATAATAAGTTAAAATAATAGGTCATGTATCATAATTCAAAAGAAGAAACTTTACACAGGTAGCCCCGTGTAGCGTTGGTGCACATGGTACATGTATATCGACATGCACGAATGACTTGTGCATTAGCAAGTATAGCACCCCTACACAGAACACCTAATCGAAAGAGTACCATATAGTAGGATCCTATATTTTCATATAAATAGTACCATTGACAAATTATTTGTATAAAAGGAAATTCCCAAAGAACTTCCAATACTATGATACCCCTATCCTTCTGTAGGAACTCTAAAAACATCTAGGTATCCCTCCAATACTATAAAATGATGGAATTTATGTTGGATAAAATAATTAAAGACTTCCAAGGGTTTAAAGAACATAACAACTATATATGTAACCAATTCCCCTTTAGTTTACAAAATCACGAATGAGGTCCCCTTCTCTAACTAAGGTTCTAGGTTAGATAGTTTAAAAACACTTGATGAGACTCCTAAAGGCATGAGAAAAGCCTATCAAAAGTTTTCTTTCCCATCTAATCCATTACCCTAGGTACCACCAGCTCATGTAGGGCTACCTATTTAAATCACACTCATGTTGTGTTGGCCTACCTTCGTGAAACCCACATTCCTCACCCAAACCATTACCCTGCATGATCCTTTGACAATACCTTGTTCTATATATCCCAAGCAAGTGCCTCTTCTCCTTTGGATCCCTTTTTTAAAAACAATGAAAATGAAACTTCAAATAAAGATTCTAGACATGAAATACTATTAATATTGCCTCACCATCATATCTTAAATTTGTATTTTCATTCCTATGATAAAAGGTTTTCCACACTTGACCCACCCGACAGTTAGGGTCCTCTGGGTGAATATGGATTTTCATTCCCATGGTCACAAGGACTCCGACATTGGGGACAATGTCAGGGAATTATCAATATCAATAATAAGTATGAGGACTTTATCCTCCCATTTTCATTTTTAATACATGGGGCCTTTGATTCTAAGTAGGTAGATGGAGGATAGTGATTGTGTTTTTTTAGCATGAAAATAGATCATCCTCCCTTAGTATGGAAACAGTTTATTGGAATCCTTCCTAGGTTAATCCACTAGACTTTTTTAAGGGAGTATTCACTCTTTCTCTTATTCACATCATAGGGATTGTTTTTATAGGTAGTTATACCTGATTATCCTAAATATGAAATGGTAGATGGAATGGTTTCATATAAGCCCATTTTTCTTCTCTTATCACCATGTCCTCTTCAACAAGAAGAGGAGAATAAGTGTGTGGTTTTCTATATCTTTCACTTACTCTTATTTTTCACATTCCAAAATGACCATCGTGAATTATTTGGAATTAGAGGAAATACAATATCACAACATCCACACTGTCAGTTGGATGTTTTGGCTGAGATTATTCTTTTGAATCTTCCTCTCGCCTTCCTCTAGAGTTCCCCCATATGCATGGGTCCTCAATGCCATGTATCCAATCATAGGGAAAAGTGGATTGTGTGGTTTAAAAAACATCGGTTTCCTCTTTTTTATCACACCAATAATGACTCACGTGGGCATAGAGTTGATTTTTTTTCTTGACTTCCACTTGATCTCAATCATTTTGGGAATCCACCTTGGGAGTAGGCCCTAGTCGAATATACCAGTGTAAAAAATTATAAGTGTAAGACCGTACTCATCAATATGAATATGTCTTAGGAGAAATCCCTAAATCAACCCAATCCATTGGAATCCTTTTCAAGAGTAATCTCTCATGGATATAGAACCATAGGGTGTATTCAGTTCCATGAATAAACCCTTTGTAAACTTTTGTAATATGATAACCCCAATATGAATGATTGCAAGAAACTCACCACCCTACAATAAAACATTGGGGAGATTATTTTCAATAAAACAATGGTGAACCCAATATGAATCCATAATAATTATCTTGATGTTTTTCCACACCTCTTAGTCCCCTTTCCCTCTAACAAATAAAGATGGCCATGAAAGACAATCAATAATGAATGTATTCATTCAAATGAGATAATAAATTGATGGGATTTTCTTGTTTATCTTTACCTAGACACATTCTATTAGAAGTATCTATGATCCAATGGTGTCACTCCAACACTAAATGATTCATTCATCGACTACTATTTAGGTCAGTTCTTCAACCCATAAGAGGACACCATCAGCTAATCGGTCTTATCAATGATGGGTTTCGAACACACTAATCTAGGAGTATCATCATAAAAATACTATGATAACCCTAGGTGGATTCCATCATGAAATAAAACTCCCCAAACCTCTCTGATCACCTAATCAGCAGCATCTCGTGGTCTAGAAGCAGGCCCAACCTATCTCCATCTATAACCATTTCTGAAGTTTATCCATGGAACCCAACAACTATTCACTCCCTTATTTATGGGATGTGGGTCAATAGTCCACATACAACATTATCTAAAAGAAACAAGGTTTATTACAAATGTATCCTAACTAAAATGAAACCACCAATTTCATATGATAGTTAACCCATAACATGATAAGTGTGTTGTCCTCTGTATTCCAAAACTATCCATCTAGAACGGGAAATACAAGACCTCCAACCAGGGACAACGACTGGTAAATAGGGATAAAGGTAATGCCTCTTACCCCTCCATAGAATTCCGAAAACACTATTTGGTGAAAAACTATGAGAGGGAATATAAACTCTCCCACCATAATTCTGCAAGCTAGCACAGTTTCCTAGAAGCACTCATGGAAGCCCATATTTTAGATATAGGGACAACCCGAGTGTTGGAACATAAAAAATTACAACAATAATTAAGTTTTTTAGTAGAATCATATGGAAGTATTCAAATGATCCCTCCAATAAAAATATTGTGGAAATTTGTAGGAAGGTTCATATACATTCAGCCATTATCAATGCATTCTATCAGTTTCATCTAGTAGCACCATTATATGTAAGTTGGAATGTCATAATAACAATCATGGGGAAGACTCAAATTTATTCCCCCACACACGATTATAGTCAGTTTCAACTAGAAGAATGATGAGGATAGTATCTTGAACATACCCTTAATCCAAAGGTCGAATGGACATATATCCCCATTCCAATTGCTGAATTCACCTATATATAGCCTTTCAATGGTGATAGGGAAAAGAAAAATCCCTTCCTTCACAAAAACACCATTGAGGACATCATATCTCTAATGAATGTAGTGATAGAGGGATGGATTGAAAAAAATTTCCCACAAATGGGGTGGCTCAACAGTATGTCACCCCAGAGAAGACCCAAACCTCTGCTCCCATCTGGGATGGTCGTAGGGAATACTTCTCTATGATATACAAAATTTTGGATCGAGAAGATACACTTGATCTAATATGAGGAAATAGGCCCACATCAGTGGTTATTCTGAAGGAGGCACAAACCACTACAATTATTCAAGAAGCAATTTAGAAAATTCCAATAGAAATTTGAGAGCTAGTTAAACATGATTCTATATATAGAAATCACTTCCCCGAGAATGTGTCCCCATTCACTCATGAGAAGTTATTGAAGAATAAAACTCACCAATGAAAACTAGAAAATAATGATCTAATATAAGATACCACTATACAAAATTATAGATTTCTTGAATCCCATAGATTCTTATCTTAACTCCTATTACCAATTTATAAGGGAAGTAGTAGTAATAACAAAAGTAATGCTTTCAAATATCACCATGAAGGGTTTCTTCATAACCAAAATCTGGTTGATCTTGAGAGCCCATCTCATGAAAAGTTCCACAGAATCCCTCGACTTTCCCATAAGAACATAGAGAATGTGGTTACTCCCCTTATTTAAATCCTCTATGGTGGTCCTCCCTATGATGTAACTCACAAAAAAAATTTCTCTCTTAGGTAGTATTTGATGTTATTAAGAGGGTCCTCTACTTGGTGATGTGGTTATGTGAATTCCCTCCTAGAATTAGGAACATGGGGAAACAATGCCAAAAATGTCTAATTCCTTATCATTAGTAAGTGAAATTATTTCTCAACTAGAAGACAACCCAATGCAACAATAATTAGCTAAACCTCTTTTATATTTTTAGCTTTCCAATATAATAGAGAAATTCGCTATCAATATAACCTCTTTTGATAATGTGTGAGGAAAGCATCCAATATAGTTGGAAAAGGTAGAGAACCCTATTATGAAAGATGGAGAAGAATTGAAAAACATGAGGAAACATCTTGCAAGAGATGACATACTAGTCATGTTATGGCCTTTAGCTACCCCTTAATACCCCATTCCAGAGGTCCTTTCATAATATTTTGTAAATAAAATATTTCTCAACATATGGAAAATTGTCATAACTTGAGGGAAAATAATTACCTAATTTTTAGTATCAAATCCTCATCATGTTAATAAAATAAATGAAGAACCAAATTGATTTTTTGAAACTCCTAGATGCATGAAATCTAGATAGATGGTAAGGACCCCCTCATCATGCATGCCTCAGTAATTTAAAAAGAATGAAATTATTGATCACTGATTCCTCATATGGTTTTAATGTCCAAGGATGGGGTATACATTGAGGGTTACATTTCACTATGATCCACAACTAGAACTCTTACTAAAGGAGGTTTCTTATAATTTTATAACTTTGGGATGACTTCGAAAAACGGTCCCTATCCACAGCCCAAGATATGCACAATGAATATAGGCCTAAAAAATATCATTGACATTGGTAAAGAAGAAAACAGGATGTTGAGTGATGTTTTCATAAATCATAAAAAAATGAGCAAGCCTCCTCTTAGAGGATGTCAATCATAAGATATTGTAAATTTCATAAATACTGAAACAATCATTAGAAATGGGTCACCCATGTGAGTAAATGTTTTTTCACATAGCCCATGTTAAAAAAAATCCATTTAGAAGATTAGCCAGGACAGTAGTAGCCATAATAGTTTAGGAGAAACCCCATACCACAAGTCTAGGTTAACTTTTAACACAACCACTAAGGCTAGTATACTATGCCTGAAGATTTGTGAAATCATAAAAGGAACATCCCTATACCATAGAGATGGGTGGGGGGTTTCACATCAATAACACCCTCCTCAATATATATTAATGTTCTCGATATTATGGGAAATGAACAAAAAGTTCCACCCAATTCTTCACATCTTATGATCCAGTACCCTCACTAGTAATTTGAATGACTAAACTATCTGATTATTCCTTTTTCATCATTATCTACCAAATGACTCTTAGTGAATCAGAAAAGGATAGGACAAGGCCTTGTGAAGGGATTTTAAATAGATATCCCAATAAATACACTAACGGAACACCTAGAACGCATTACACATCATTCAATTTCATCAATTCCACATCATTATATTCTATAGAATAGGATTCCAATTTGGAGGAGTTAGAGGAGGCAGTTTCTGTTAATAATGAGGTCCATACTGAAACAATAGAAGTGGGTGTGTGTACTCAAAACCAAATTTATTCGATGAATTTTTTAATTACATAAAACAATCCATCATTACCCCCATCTAAATGCATCAATCAAGGAAAAGGGTAAATGTCATATTGTGATTCACCTCCCTCCAGTAGAGTTTATTCCCCATTCAATTGACGAATGATTCACTCAACAAGTTGAATAAATAAATAAATTGTAGAGACTCAATAAATTAGTACTATGATCTAGCCTTCTAGTTGTATATACTCTAAAAGAAGATCCCCAACTAACACTACCAACTAGCGTACCTCAACAAAGAGATATCACTACATTGGATTAGTTGGATTTTGAATGCCCTCTCAACACAAGATTCCAACTACCAATATAATTAGATCATTTAGTAGAAAATTGGGGATTCCATCCTTTGGGAGCACAACCAAAACATGGCTAGAAAAGTATTTACAGTCCCAACCTTATGGGTGACCCATGGAAGACACCAATAATACCTCCACTAATGGATCTACCAGCTAATGCACCTATTCAAGCTCCAGCATAGACAACCGTTAACTGAGGGCTAATAAATTCACTTGAATCACTCACATTGTGATTGGAAGCCATGGAATAATGGAGTTTCTTGAAACTACTATAAAAGAAGCCTAAACCTAAATAGGTATATATGAATCTTCCCCAAATGAACATTGGAAATCCTAATTTTCATATTTTTAATGGTTTGGGAGAATAGGAGTAGTAGTTGATGCTTTCCATCTCTCATTTTGATCCCATGATGAGTAACAATAAACAATAGTATATGGTGAAACTCATGTTATTTGTGAAAACAAAATTGGGACCATAAATTATTTGGAATATATGTTTTTATGATTGATCATTCATGGGGAGGGAATATTTCCATCAGAAGTTTCTCTTCCAATATAGCTTGACATTGCATAAGAAAAAGTCACTGATCTTCCAAACTACAAAAACAAGGAAAATTAAATGGTATCATATTTCATTTCTTGGTGGAATGGATTGAAATAATCTTTAAACCTATCTCTCCCTTAACAATATTTGTTTCCCATGTGTATAGAGAATCCTCACGATTAGTTTTACATCCACATATCACTGTGAAATGCACTGGAGGGTTTTAGGACCTTGCTTAAATTTCCTAATGTGTAGAATAATCCTTTATGGAAGACAAATAAATTTCCTGATTAATTCCATTAGATCAAGGAATGAGAATGGGAAAAAGTTGTCCTCTATTGTTAAACATATGTAGGACCCTATAAACACTCCTACTCCAAATACTACACCATATAATGTATTTCTTCATCCTGAACATCATCAAAAATTCCTTCCTTGTCATGATGATCATAGAGAGAAAAGATGAAAATAGTTTGAGGAGATGAAAAAAATGTGTATTCATTTTTAAAAACCATGTTCCTCATAATACATCTCATCATTGTAATAAAAATTGATAATGTTATCAAAGCCAAATAATCCTAGAAAACATGTTGAAGATGATCTATCAAACTATTTCCCCTTCCATAAATTCTAGGGAACCACATCCAAGATAGTTTTATTTCCAACTACTTCTTCTAAATGATTCTGTAAATTTGGAAAGTGACGTTCAAAAATTCTATTTCTCATGTAGGGTTTGTTTCTTCCATGAATCAATATAAGAAGAATGGATGGAAAATACTTAACAACATTGGTATGTAAAATTTTAATGATTGGATAGTCATAAAAACTATCAAAAAATTCTTTCTATCCTCCAAATAAAATTCATATTGTTTATTGTGCCTTCAACCACATCCTCTATGACATATCCAACACCACTAGTAACTTAATATTCTATGTTTTAGTCTTGAATAAATCAACTTTTCTGGAAGAGTAAGAAAGAGATTAATAAAGACAACCATATATAAAATCGAAGCTATATTTGAGTTTAGAATACATTAATCAAATAGTCCTAGAAGCATGGGCACCACCCCAAAAAATTGTACAATGATAGCCAACCCATCATATGTGATTGACATCAGACAAGGAGTAGATATTCGGTTCCATTAATTTCATTTACGTAATGGATCCCTAAACAAATGATGAGTGTGACTATGAACTCAAATTCTATACATGTGATTCGGGAACTGGGGAAATAATTTGTCCAATTCGTTGATACAGTGGGGGATGTGGTTGTTCAAGAAGCCACTACATTAACCAAACCCTTGCTCAATCTATCTAGACATCCTTAACTCATGGGAGATATCTCCGGAGATATCATAAGGCGTAAAGGAATTCCGTAACACATCACAGGGTCTACCCGGACATAATCATCCTATAATATTGGTTAGATGATGCATCATTACTGAATAAACCTTGTCATGTAGGTAGACCTAGCTTATCTAATCCACTGAGAGAAGAATCACCATAATCTCATACCCAAAGGGTTGATTAATCGTCATCAAGAACTTCATCCCAACTAGAACCTACAAAATAGAATCCCTAGTCGATTAAGCACATACCGTGGGACAAAAATTACAATTTATTTAACAAATTGTCCATAGTAACGGTTATGTTTTCAGTCATGGATACCTTGTTTATTTTAAAATACCTCTAGGAATCACTCATGGGGACCTTATTGACCCCCTAATATTTTTTTTGAGGTTGATACATCTAAATTATATCAAGTGAAGAATAATCCGACAAAATGACAAATGACCATCTCATTCACTTACTAAAATGAGCATTACATCTTATAGGGGCATGTCAGACCCTTTTATATATATGGAAGTATAAATTACATCGATATTTGATGATCTGTCATTTAAGATGACTTACGAGTCAACCTCATTCAAATCCTAACACCTCATCAAATGGGTTTCAAGGATCTAACTTTCCCCCCTCTACTCTAATGTTACAGAGTTTTGAAAATAATGAATAAGTAGCCTCTTGGAGAGATCAATGTCAAAAAATAATTTGGGAATCTCATTTTTGACAATTAATTCATGGTTTTTAGGTAGGATATAGCCTTAAATGTCTTATTGGGAAGATCTTGGCAATTTCAACATACAACTATTCCCTCTTCATACAACCAACACATTGAATACTACACAAATGGCAAAATAGGGCTATTTTACTATTACAAAACACACATTTAAATTCTATGAGTCACATTAAATTAACATGGTGTTATACGATAAGTAATGGAATCTGTCCCTGGATGATAGTGTTACATAGATCAATTCCCCAAAGGGTCTATAGTGGATTCTAAACAATCCTTTAAAATAGATCATTGTAGAGTATGTGTTCCCTATCATCAAAATAGAAGGAATGATCCCAATTTCAAGCACACATTCAGTGAATTTTATAATGTCAATTGTGACAACTAACACTGATATCATAGAAGAAGTTTTCAACTCATTGATCAGTGATAAATGACTAGACTAAAATTTCTTCATTAAATCCCCTTAGATTCATGAAATATATGTTTCATTATCTATACTAGAATAATATGTTTTGGAAATGGTAGAGAATGATTGTTCTTTTTCTCATTCCCAAGGCCCCCATCGAAGATCCCAGAAGGCCCCACACTAGCGATGGAGTCAATAATTGTTTCATTAACTTATATATGTCCAAATGTTTAATCCTCTCATAAATTTTAAGAATATACCTCATCACCAAATTCCACGGTCAGAAAAAAGTGGTCATAAATGCAGTAGAGGAAGAAGAGAAAGACCTCATATATTCCCCTATAGCATTTTAGAAAGGTGTCTCCACCACTTTTTAATAAATTAGAGAGATAAATAGAGGTATGAGAGAAGACCCATGACCCACTATAATTAGTGTGTCCATGACTTCCAAAGAAATTGTGATATATAATTCATTCCTAAAGTAACAAATAGACATTTTTTCCTATAATTATAGCTTTATTCTATGCCTCAACCTTAAGGCGGCCTCCAATAATTTGGTTTTGACAGAGGACCATCAGGGACACAAACAGGTGGTCTAAAGGATGCATCGGACCCGTGCCTCCAAAATTGAAGTTAAAGTGGCCACGCTCATCAGGGATGAATTTATAAAGGAGGTACAATATATGAAACTATTTTCCAAAATTTTCCCTATAAATAAGAAAATTGGGAAAACAGGAATTTCCATTGACAATAGAGATCTAAACCGTCACTTTACAAAAATATGAGTTCTTGGTTCCAATCATAATATTATTTATTGATGCAACAATTGTTTATATATCCCTCTATTTCATGGATGGTTATTCATGGAAAAAATTTGGATGGCCCTAAAATAAAAATATTCCACCACATTTAGGTCCATACTAGGAGTGTTCATTTACTAGTTAATTCCCTTTGTATTAAAAAATGCATTCACCACATATCAATGTTCCATGTATCACATCTTCAAACCCTTCTTGGGGATGTTTTTCGAATACTAAATTTATTAATTAGTGGTTACTTCCCAAAAACGTTCTCCCCACATAGAGGACCTATATGAAAACATATCTAGAAGATGTGCAACATAAAATGTGCATTGTGAGTAAACTCGGGAATGTTTCTCAACTACGACATATATTGTCATGGAATTGATGTCCACCCAAATAAAAAAAATTATCTTTATCTTGAATCCTCCTCAAAACCTAAAATGGGGGATAAGAAATCTACGACACAAAGGCTATATATTGTTCTTTGTAGAAAACCTTACAAGAAATTGTAATCCATTTACCAAATTGATTAATAAGGGGTCACAAATCAATAGAACAGTGATTTTCAGGGAGCATCTGACAACCTCAGTAAGTTCCTCTTGAGCTCACCAATTTCAACGTCACTTATTGGGTGTAAATCCTCTCATTCAATAAGAAATATACCTATAATGATCCTTAGGATCCTTTCTTGCACAAAAGAATAATATTTGGAATGAAAAGGGACTTTGTAATCTATGTGGATCCATGATCGATATAGAGACTCATTATTCATATATTGAGAAGAGATTATTGGAATTAATCTTTGAAGATCAGAATATGAGGAATTAATTGAAACCCCACAAGGGTGAATTGATATCTTAAAATAACCCACTCAAATGTATCATTAGTTGTAATATGTTGAAATGATTTCTAGCATAGTGGTATGTTATTTTTTTGTATTTTAATATATAATTCATGCCTCAAATAGGAGGAAAAGTTCAATACTTGGCATATTTCCTTGAAGAATACCCATATGTAGACCCAACATTGTTAAATTCTGAATTACTAAATGTGAATATATTCTTTATTCAAGGCCCCCCAAATGTGGAAAATGTATTTTAACAGTGCCTACAGGGTCCCAATAGGGAGGGGGATGGAAGACCCTAATCTCAAAAATGTCAGGTTAGCGGTCATGCTCATTTCCCTAGGAAAGGTGTTTTTACCTTACTCCATTATACTATCAGAATGAGGTACTAAAAATGAGGTGGAATATTATACACTCATCATAGGTTTGGAACTAGCACTAAAAATACCAATGGGCCACCAGGAGGTAAAAGGTGACTTAGATTTGGTAATCATACATATCAAATAGGATTACACCAGCATAAATGATGAGCTCATCACCCAACTTGACTATGTATGAGGGTTAATGGAATAATTACCCTTAGAGATAACATTGGCTCACAACCCAAGATAATAGAACACCGATTAAGATGCATTGAAAAATTTAGCTACCTATCTTGGAAATCCTAATTGGATTAGATAGACACAGGGAACCTTTTCCCAAACATTTTATGGATAGATTTTCATTCCAATGAGATATGTAGTGATGCCAAAATGTCCAATACTAGGTCAAGATATGACTATAAAGTAAAACCCATTTCTTTAAGATTGTTTGTGATTCATATTTTTGCATGGATATTTTCTAGAAAATTATCCTTTATTGTCATTATAATGAGATGTGCAGCGATGCTTGAACATCATGTAATGGTACAAAAAATTATTCTAGAAAATACTAAATCCCCATTTTCCCTAAATAAGTTAATGATTTATATGTGGAACATTTTTCAATAATTATTTGTGTATCGATTCTTTCTCCAATAAGATACATAGTGACACTAGAGTCCAATCCCATGGACCAACTACAATAATCATGTCCTTGTCGGGCAATACATGTTCTTACTATAAGATAACAAAGTGAATGAACAACATCCTAATTTCATGATTATAAATGGAATTATCTATTGTTTAATACATCTGGTATGATTCTCATTCCTATGAGATAAGTAGTGATGCCTGAATCTCCAATCACAGTTCCTGCTACAAAAAAAACATACATTAGTCTCTATGTGTGAATTGTACCTACACATGGAGCCTCCAATGAACACGGTGTGGCTTGATTTTCATTCCCATGATATATTTAGTGAATCCCATATTCTCATCCCCAAGCCCAGCTATAACATTGTTTTTCTTTCGCATCGATTCATCTAAGTCCTCACAAAATGATCTTAAACTGCATAGGATTTTAAGAACAATGAATGTATTGATTCTCATCCTAATGAGATATGTAGTGACACATGGATTATAACTCTCAGCCTAACCACCAAAGAAATACAAATTCCTCTAACCATTACTCATTTTCCTTTATATCCTCAAAGATACCTTTTCCCATCCTTGTTTCTCACACCGAGCATATCACACATGAGCTTAGGATATTTCAGAAAAGGATTCCCACCATCAGTATTCCATATAAATTCACATTTGGGTTACCATGGTCATAGATGAAATATCATTAATGGAATTCCATAATTCTTCATTACATGATAATAAATTGCATGATATCTTCAAGAACTACATGTGCCTTGATATTCATTCCAATAATATACATAGTAATGATTATATATTTAATCTTGGTACAACATAATGTTCAATATGGGAAATTCCCCCACTCTCCCTAGAACAAGTCATATCTATATGGGGGGTCCAATAATGATAGTCAGCCTATGTAAAGGCCTGCATTCAAACCCCCACCCATTTTCTTCACACATAAATTCAATTAGTGTGGGTATCTTTATTTAAGAACAACGTATAGTTTTATTCTTTCTCGAACATGACACATAGTGGATCTCAAGTCCCATTCCCTATCCCATCCATATTATTCCATCTCTCTTCATATTAACACACATTTATACTTACCACATAATAGTAAACTTCATCGATAATGACCTGACCACATAAATTTAAACTTTATTGTACCTATTGAACTAGATGTGTATTTATTCTATTTACAATGAGATTTGTAGTTACACCTAGGCCTCATGTCCTAGTCTCAGACATTATGTAAAGAAAAATTCCCCTCTATTACATTCAAATAATGATCCATGAAGGTTCTTTTAATTTGGGTCCCCATAAGAGGGGTTCCATCAAGGAAATAGATATATATCATTTCTATATTTGAGAAAGATCTATGTTTTCTAAGAAACACATCATGGAAAATATTGATCAAAATATTTAATTTGCGCTCAAAAGACAACCTTTTCACGTGTCAAACTAGTAATCTTGTACACTGTTGAATCTCTATAATCATTCTTTTCTTTTTGATGATATTATTCTTGATACCCAAAGACGTATTTTCTTAACTATGTTATAACACACCCCAGTTGTATTTTCCTAAAATATACAACAAAATTGGTATTTAATCCAAAGGATGAAACTATTTTCCATTCTATAATATGCCCTAGTTATATTTATATAAGTCATCCCATAAAATGGGTTTGTTAATCCATGGGAACATCACCCATGGGATAAACCATATCTATTATACTATTATTTGAAGAAAATATATTAGAAACCATAATTGGAAATAGTATTAAGTCATCCCTCAAATATTGTTCCCATATTTTTTCTCCCAATTCATCAAACCCCTAGAAAATGGAATATAATTTCCTCACTAATGTCTAAATTATAGAGTAACGACCTTGGTCCAATTGATGATATATAAATTTTCATTTTCCATTATGATATGGTCCATGAAGTAAGACCTAAAACTACATGAAATATATTTTCTATGTTGGATCATGTTGGTTTGGGAAACCTTTTCCCTAAATTCAATGGGAATTTTGACTAGAAATTCATCTCCAATAAATAGGCATATTTCATCTAAAAATCATAATATATTCCCCTAGAAATAAAAATCTCCACTAACTTCCATTTTCATTTAGTAATAAATAGTCAAAATTAATGATTACTTATTTTCTTAGTTTTTCCCACTAAATGGGATTTAAACCAAAAGGATGCCAATATTTGATATATTATAATGCACTCTAGTTGTATTTGCATGAAACAAACCAAAAAATGAGCTTTCAATTAGTTGTAACAATTTCCTCAGGGGATACCTATTGTATATTCTTAAGCCTTTCTTTTTTACCAATACCATTCTGCAGATCTATAGATCCGTAGAATATATCTAACATCCTCTTTTCCCCTCAAACCTAGATATAGTAGCACATTATTATGAAGATTACCATGAATGATAAAATCATAAACCTTTCTGTCAAAGCTAAATACATTAATTTATAGCCCCCAAAATTTTCTAACAATATGGCTTTAATCTGCATAATATAATTTCTTTATTGAATGATGTAAAATTTCATAGAATAATGTCTTTATTATGTTAATTTAAACTACATATCACATCATCCTTACTATAAAAATTTAAACTCTATTTTGAATGTCCTGATCACATGACATTAACCTTTATAATATATAAACCATTGTCAGAAAGGGGCCTTCCCCCATAACATAGGCCATCTAACAAAATTATCCCTCCTTCACACAATGCTTATTCATGTAGGATCAGTGTCCCAATTAATTTATAGTTCCAACACATATACTCTCATCATTATGATACAATTTTCATGGGACAAACCACCCAAAATTGCCTTAATAAATCTAAACCCATGTAAACTTTTTTCATTCATCTACAGAATAGAATTTTTTAATTCTTAGAAATTTATTTTCCAAAAAATTCTCTAATATTTCTTAGTTATATTTCCATAGAGTAGCGCAAAAAATGTGTTTTTAGCCAAACGATTCCACTGGTGAATATATTGTAACCAGCCCCAATTGTATTTTCATAACACAACCTACAAAACATTTGTGTCAACTAGTGCTAACTTCTTCTTCAGGAGAGACATATTATGTTTCTGAATATCTTCTTCTAAATTTGGAAACAACAAAAATGTTGCTCAAGATTCTACTTGGGTGGGTATCAGATGAATTTTGGAAAATTCATAGCCAATTAGCTTTGTTGTGGTCATTATCTCAAAATGTATTGTAAAATTTCATTGACAGAAAACATCATCCGTACATGTCTAGAATGAATGGATTTAAAAATCGTACCAAAATAGACATAGTACTCATTAGATTTAATAATAAACTATATAATTCTATATAATAATTGAGTCGCAACCTTTTATAACTACACTCTGTATGGTTTAATAAAAAAACTGATCAATGAAAAACATTAAATTCAAAAAACATGTTAGGTTGGAAAGAAAAAAGGGAAGTTTAAGAAAATAGTGAATCTGACCTACTAAATCTCCATCATATTAGACATATGAAAAAAATAGAGTACTGACACATAAGACATAATAATTTTGGCGTTGCCCATATGACCCTTGAAAATATCAAATGATGCTCTATATTGGCCATTTCATAGTAAAATGTTATAGTATGTATCTATCCCATCGCTGTGTTTATGACTAGATAGAGGAAACAATGTCTTTCTATAAAAATATGCTTCAATGTCAAATTATGATAGTATAAAAAAATATGGATGAATACAAAGCTGATTAGAAACAAAATTATTTTATTCAATAGAAAAAAGAAAAATGGAGGGGCTTCTACAAGATGGAGTCTTTGCATCACACATTGAAAGATACCATCAACATAACTTTTCATTTGTTGAATCACCTCCTAAGTCCCATGATCTTCTTATTGAATCCCAACCATCCGAATGGATTAATTTTCCTTATCTTAAATAAGTGTTGATGTTGTAACCACAATATTAATCAACCCTTCAGTTTCAGATCCTTATAATTAATGGTGGAGATGTATGAGATCATCTTAAGTGGAATCTAATTCTTACTGAAGGTGAAATACTTGAATTGTTTTCTCATTAATTTTTTGTATATAATCCCCCATATTATTTGTATGGTTATCCTCCACCTAGGATAATGAATCCTAGATATCACTACTATTGATGAGTATACTTGACTTTTTGAGGTTAGGTTGAAGCTCTTTATCTCACTCCCATTTACGGATGACCTCTTTTATATCAGCATGAATCATATGGTAGTCAAATCGTTCTTATCCTAGTATAGAAAATAGTAATAGAAGATCATGGATTCATAATGGAATTTATAAATAATGTGTCTTGAAGATTATTTTCTATACATCTAACCAATATCCTTGATGTCTGATGTGAAGAAAATTATACCTATCCAAATCCAACTCGAAGACAATATCAATGGGAAAAATGTAATATATGATCAATTAACTTGTTAAGGCATCCTTCCCCACTACCAAATACTCAATAACAACATCTTTTTCTAGTATTTACTATATTGGAATATAGGATCAACCCTAGTACCCTTCCATAAATGTATATGGTACTGGAATGAGGGAATGAGTCATCGTTTGCCTCGAATGAATAATATAAAGAATAAATAGGTGATGATTAAAGCAGTCTGTCAAACTCACCCAATAATGGATCACCTAATAGGGTGGATTCCTCACTAGCTTCCCTTACCTTAGTAGTTTTAATAAGAACCTCTTCCCAAGGAGAACACTCCTAGGTCCACCCAAAATGCACCAAAGAAGGCTTGAGAAGATTTGCCTTTTCAATATTCACTTCAATTAGTCCCCCCACTATGGCGGGACTAATATGGACTTTGATGTCATGATCATACATTATGACTAAGAAATTCTCTATTTACAGGGCTAGACATTACAACTAGTCGTGATCATATAATTGGAAATTAAAATATTAGTGACATAAAAAAATACTCAGGTCCATTAAATTCACCATTATATTCCTCAAATTTGAAAAAAGCAGTAGTAATATTAAGATGTTATATAATTTTTTCAAAGGACATTGCATGATTTCTCATTAAATGTATTGTAGTCCCAATTCCCATGGAAATTACACTCATGGAGGTTTCTAGAATAATTGGATCAATCCCCGACACATCACCCTCTTCTGATGACTATAGACCTTGAATAACTAGCTTATAATCATAGGATCAACATCAGTCATCATAGGGTCCTATGTTAGATGAGATGTACCGAAAATATATTTGGGATGATTTTTAGAAATATGTATATGAAAACTTATGAAATAACTTTGACATTACCAGAATCCTACTCCCCCTCTATAATGTCAGGGGCTGTGAAATGGGAAGTTGACGTACCCTCAATTATCATAACTTCTTCTGTTGAGGGAGACCAATCACAAGTAGGTATCCATTCTTGGTTGAAATCACCCTCCTCGGTTCATGGATGGCCATTTCGAGGCCCCTCGATAGAGAAGAACGGATGATATTCTGTAATCACGAAAATGGTTTGGCATTTATGCTAGGTGAATAATAATTTAATGATATTGTGGAGTATTACCATCACTAACTAGTAATATGGAAAAGGATGTTATTCTATAACATAACATAATTTCTAATATAATATGGATTGAATTAGCCACTTCAATGATACGTTTTAGAGGGAGAAATATAGTTTCCCCCTCCATCTCAGCCATCACAGTTATCTAACCTATGGATAGATCTACTGGTTCAAGAGATGATTCATCGACCCTAAGGGGGATTCCATTTATTCCATATTTAGTTGATGGAACATAAAAATATTCTTCATGGCCTGTAACAATTCTAAATGACATCCCCCCAACAACAACTCTTTGTTACCAATAAAGGATTGGAAGAAAAAAAGTGGATATAGGAAAAAAAGAACTTATATATTCTAAATTTTCATAGTCAATCCATTATTAAGAAGATGGGTTGTCAAAACCATATACATAACCATGTCACACCATGTCCTCCACCCATCCCATTGTAGAGATATAGTCATCTATTTCATAAATGATAATCTCCAACTCCCAATTAATAATCCTCACCTTAGTGGGGTTTTACTTGAATACATTATAGGGTGGGGCTAAGGAATCTCATATCCTTCAAATCTACATCCCATAATGAAGATGTAACAATATTATTTCAATATCAGATGATATTTTTTACAAAATATTTTACTTCCAATGGTCGTATAAATTATGAGGACGTCCCATCTGGCTAAGAAGATGTTTTGGAAGCCTAATATTTCATGGTCCTCCCAATCCTCTCTATTACCGATAAAGGATGAAAAAATAGTACCTAGGTATCCCCATGATGGTCATGATTGGATTTTCTAGGCTTAACCTAAAATGGTATACCCTTTTTGACTTCTATTAGAGGGTTGAACCATGCACAAGGTAATTTGTGGGAACTCATGACCTATCCATCCACACCTTTCGAATGGGATAAAGCATATAGTAGGGGATAATAAATATTATATGTGGTACCATAATCCGTTCCCCCATTATTTTAATTCATGGTAATTTTTTTAGTCCTGACATGAAGACAATATTTTTCTAAGACCCATTCATGTTATGATGCAATCCAGCCTCAGAAAACCAAGAGTTCAATCCATTAGTCACATATACTAGAGGTAAGTTGATTACAGTTTGAGTTAACTCCAATTATGTATGATTCTATATATATTTGGCTAACATCATATGTTTTCCTGATCATACATGCACTAGGGTATATACAATTATCTATTTCAATCACTATAGTTGGTGTGAAAACCATAATGGTGAAAAGGTGTCCCGTAGAACTTATTCTTCAACACAGATCGCTAGCACAACATCGCTAAAATAAATAATATAAAATCTTATCTCAATAATATTATTCCACTCATATGTAAATATCCCAGTATGTGGGTCCCCATAAGGGAGTAAATCGATCTCCTTGAATACGATCACCCTCATCAGGGTCTCGTTGTGATTCAAGAACATGGGTGAAATACCCAAAACGGCTTAATCATAAGGTCTAAAGAGGCTCCTAACATGAATAATGATATAAAGTGGTCAATGAACAATCACCACAATACCTCTAATGTTAAAAAATACATGAATGGGACCTTACCCATGTGACAATCTAGAAGGACATGGTAATGTTTCTCCAGAATGGGGATTTCCAACACCTTATGCTTATCCGCTACCAGATTAATTCTTTAACCATTGTCCCAGACCACACATCATTGTTGGAATTGCATATAGGCATCGGGTATATTCGTATGCACATGTCCATAAAAATCCCAAGAGATATGTATTTGTTTTTATGCTGGACATGTACTTATACCCCCATTTTTTGTAATACCGTTTTTCCAAATTTGGCTAGAATGTACAAGGAACGCATTGCTTTTCCATCATGGGACACCCTATTAGACATTTTCATGTTGGTCCTTACTATGTTGGCTCTAGGAATGTACTCATCCACTCATCATTATTGATATCCCCCTTCAAATGAGGTTCTTACTTCATAATATCATGACCTATCCTCAATATCTCATTTTCTATAGTTGGAGTTCTCTCATCATCATCCCATGTCACCTTCGGAGGGATGAAATCGTCATAAATATCTCCTATCATTGGAACCCTATATATTTTGTGGACATCCAACAAACTAATACCAACCTATCCTTTCTTTAGGTTGAAAGAGATGGTCATGAGAATCCATCATCATAAGATCTTAGGAATGAATTCATCGTTTTTGAATATGAATGTCTAGCCTTCCCTACCAGCCACATTGATGTAGACATGTTGCATCTTTGTTTTCAAATCTACAAAATGTTGAAATGCACAATATACCCACATAAACTATATTCTAACACCCCCTCACAGGGTAATATCACAGTCTTTCCTCCAACCCTTTGAATGACCTTTCTTGGAATCATGAAAGACGAATTGATACAAGTGTGGAATTAATTTAGTCATGTGCGGTTTCAAATCTAGATAACACTATCTATGGTGCATGACATATGGTGTGGAGGATGTCCTAGAAATAACATATACACCCATTTTAAAAAAAATTGGATGGATTTATGTTTTTCTAATCAGGAAACCAAGAGAGAGGCGTATAATTATTCAATGATAGTATGATGAAATTATTTATATGAATGTTGCTGTAAATTAAAAGATAATTAAACTCATCGATTTCATGATGATATATTTAAAATGCTCTACCCGATCATAAAAAATAGTATTGTGGGAATTATAATTTTCATGTATTATATCTTTTACAATCTTATCGAAGGAATTATTATCTTTTTCATTATAAATACAGATATTACTAGTTTTCACTAAACCTGTAATGAAGTAGAAATTTTTTCATTAAAAACATGTTCACTTTTAATAAATGATGAATTGGGAAAAAAATTCAATTTCATGAACTCATGAATGGTAATCATGTCGGTGCCTCATGGAAGAACATCACTCAAGGTTCCAATGTAAGTAAATCCCCCAATATTATTCTTTCTGTACGCAGATCTATATCGTATCTATATGAATGATTATTTATATAGAAGAGTATGTGGGAGGTCTATGTGGGATTCTAGCATAGTCAGATAAAATATTGTGACGCATAAGGAATGTTCGTTAAAATAATGACCCTATATATAGATGAATAATATCCACTTCATGGCCCTCTTTTATACCCCAACAATGATGATGAACAAGGAGAATGACCTATGAAGGTTAACATAGTAGATGACTACTATGGATGACCTCTAAAATCCCATTTTTCTTTTTGTCCCTTTACCTCAGGAATATATCCTCTCCAATTGTTCATATCGAATCCTATTGGGGGGGATTTTGTTGACACTCTATTTTATCTCATTTATGATAAGGTGTGAGAAGAAAATATCTTAATGGGAATAGAATAAGAAAAATGAATAAGGGATTGTAAATCCATTGAAGGCCCATCATGCAGGTACCCTCAAGAATTGTAGGCATGGAGGGTACCTGACCATCAGCCTAAATGAGCAACAAGTACATTATCTAGTGTGGCAGCCGTATGTGACATACCAGGTCAAAAAATTCCCTTAAACTATGGTCTCATATTTTCCTACAAATAGGACCATGGGGAATTCATTTTCATGAAAAAAAAAATATCTAAATAACTCCCAACACTAAGATCTCCCTAGTACATCACCCAGGCCCTCCAAAAACATCAATGTATATCTCCAAAACATAAAGAACAAGGAGTTAATGTGGGATTACAGAACATATATCCTCACGGGATTTAAAACATATAACACCTCTATGAGGATCCCTTTCCCCCATGGTTTTGTTCCTCTTCCTTAGCTAGGGACCAACATGAGTTATTTTCTGGAACACCCATGGAGAACCATAAAGGCTTGAGAAATTCCTCACTTATGATTGGTTTCATAGGGTTTCTATTTCCCAAGGAATCATAATCTTGCATAGGTCTTCCTTCATGAATAATACATAGTCTATACAAGACTACCTATGTGAATCCCACATAGCTTTCCCAACCATTAACCCAACATGAGCCCTTGACCATGCCCTCTTCTTAGAAACCCATGGAATAACCTCTTCTCCTTTTACTCCATTTCCCAACTGGAATAAATTATAAACCTACACCTAATCCTTTCGACATGAAAAATAGGAATAGGGGCACACAATCATCTCTTCTATATAGATTTTCTTTACTTTGGTCATATCTTTCCTACACTTTTCTAACCTAATGGTTAGGGTCATTTGGGGTGCATATGGACTTCCATTCCCACAGTTGTGAGTACCGCAAACCTAGGACAGGGGTCATAGAGTTCACAGTCTTACAAATAAGGGAGAGGAATCTTTCCCCTATTATTATTTTTGAGATCATGATCCTCCGATTCTATGATGTTAGGGATAATATAACAATTTTTTGACATGGAATTAGATCCCCCTCCCTTATTGAAGAACCAATTTTAAGACATCCATCCTAGAGTAATACATTATAAATTCATATGGGATGTTTCAATTATAATATTATTCACATTATAGGGCATATCTATATGGGTAGTCAGACCATATTATTCAGGATACCATATAGTATATTTAATGAGTGCATCCAATCCTCTTTTCTTCTCCTGACACCCAATCGTATTACACCAATGGAAGAGGATAACTGTGTGATTTTTAGATAATATAAATTCTATTGTTTATCAAATTCAATATTGACTCATCATGAATTTTCTACAATCAGGGGATAAACACAATCATGGAATCCAAACTGTCGAATTGAGGTTTCAGTAGAGATTCTTATTTTAAATATTCCCCTCACAATCCTCTGAACATCCTCCATAGGCAGGGGTCCCAAAGTCCATATATCCAATCTCCAGGAGAAGTTGATTTTATATTTTCACATATCATTTGTTTCCTATATATTTTCACATCGATCATGACTCACGTCATCTTAGAGGTTGAAGGTTGTCAGGACATCCACATGATCCAAAACCTTCTAGGTTTCCTCCTTGGTTGAAATCAATAGCTGAATCTAGCAATGTGAAACATTAAATGTGTATGTACCAACTCATCAATGGGAATCCTTCTCAACCGTAAGACCCAAATTAGGAAAATATTTGGTAATAATCCCCACTATGAATCCCTAATCATTACCCAATTCACAGGTGCATCACCTTTAAGAGTAATACCCAAGGTATGACCTTTGGGATTCCTCTTTAGGAAGAATCCCCAACCATATCACCCTACAATTATGAGGGCCTCATAATTAGGTGTAATCCCTAAAAAATTCCAAATCACCATTAATAAAGGCATCCATCATGGTTCCTCTTACTTGGATTCCTTTTTAGGAATAAGTCGTAACTCAATCCTCACAAAGGGTTACAATCCCCTGTGAGACAAAAAACTAACTAAATGGGCTTTGATTCCCTTCCAAATGGGTTATATAGGAAGCCTCCATGTCATTAAAACCCAAAACTCTAAATCAACAATATTATAAATGTGATACATTACTAATATGGCTTAAATTCAATATGGACATTCATACCCATTCCAGGTTCGATGGGCAGTTTTGACATAAGCCCCATACCGAACATTAACTAGGCACCTTCCACATTGATTTAACTTCTATATGATATTAAAATATATAGTTAGGTCTTTATCACATGAAACTAAAAGGTGTGATGTTCCCCCATTAAGAGGAACTAAACAACATGAGTTATGATTACTTTTTCAAGGATTTGTAAGAATCACATCCCATGGAAATTATCCCAATATCAAAACTACTCCAATATATATAGATGATGATACATTTAAGTTCTCCCCACTATGTGGATAGAAATTAAAAATCATAAAAATGATAGCCCAAAGAATCTACACTATTATAGAAATAGTATTTGAAGCCCTCTGACATGGGAGACTGCCATTGGCAGTCACTGGGCTTTGAAAAAAAGGCTTCCCCCCTCCCCGACCCCTCCCCTCGTGAAACCCTACCCCATGTCCCCTCCCATCGATCGTCGCTTCCTGTCCCACATCTCCCTATGCCCTTTATTCCCATCCCCTCACCTCCCTCCACCCCTCACCGCATGTCCCCTTGCTGACATCTACCATCCACCCTCACCCCTAAGACCCTTCCAACCTCTGCCCCCTCCGCCCTCCACCCTCCAACCTTCTCCCTCTGCCCTCCGCCCTATGCCCCCTCCTATCTATGCCCCCTATTCCCTCTAGACTCTAAACTTTTCTCTCTTCCCTCCAGCCTCTGGCCTCTGCCACCTCGGCCTTCTTCCCCCTCGGCCCTCGTCCCTCTACCATGCGCCCTAGGACCTCTTCCCCATCGTTGCTCATCCCACGTGCCCTCGTCTCCCTCCGCATGGGCTCTCCGCCATCCCCCTTTACCCTCCCTCTTCGCCCTTCCCTCATCGCATTGTTGTCACTCTTCCCCTCCATCATCGTCCCCTTCTATGCGGCACCACCACCACCTTGTCCCCTCCCTCCCCGCACAGTCGTTTCTCATCCCCTCGCTGCTGCCGCCCATCCACTCTGGTGCCCCGCTGTCCTCTGTCCCCTCCCTCGTCGTCCCACCCCGACTCCACCATTGCCACCACACTACCTCCTCTCCTATGACCCACCGCCACCGCTGCCACCCGTCCCCTCCCTCTCCACACCGTCTCTTACTCCGGATCCCCTCTGCTGCCTCTCCTCTCCCCCACAGCACCGCCTTCATCTCCCCTTCCTTACAGGTTTGTAGCATAATCATGTATGAAATGGGCATTCACATGCATTCTATTATCTATTCTCTTGTTTATTATTCAAATATATATTTGATTATTTTATCAATGGTCCCCAAGAGATTTTTAATTATCTATTTTATGTATATTTGATATGAAACATTCATGCAATAAGTCTTGTGTAAATGTTTTATATATATATATTATTATGTATAAGAGTTGGATTTATCTTCCAAATCAAACGTCTAGAGAATATTTCAATGGAATTAGGCTGTTTATTGACTTCACCAGAGGATTTGAAAGTGACTATATTAGTTTTCCATGTAGAAAATTTGCTAACAGATATCAGTTAAAATGAGATACTATGAGGGATCACCTATTCTTTAATAGATTTATGAAAAAAATATAAGAGTTGGACTCATCATGGAGAATAATATGTTCGTTGTCAAAATACTGATGTAGTTTAGATGGATTTTAATGCAAGGATGAATGATACAATGGATTAAATACTTACTGAAATGTTACGTGGGTTGGATCCTGAAGGCATTGACATCTAGAATCTTGATACCGGTGAGAAAAATCATCGCTCTAGTGAAGATCATTATTTGAGGGGGTTTTATGATGAACATGAAGATGAAAAAATAGAATTATATCATGAATGTATTTCATACAATAAATTTTCATTTATCATGGAGTTGTTTCATTTGAAGAATTTGAATCAGTGGTCAGACACATCATTCGACATGCTGTTTGTGTTATTGAAAAAGGTTCTTCTTATCAATGCTATGATTCTATGGTCGTATTACCATGCTCGTAAGTTGATAGAGAACTTATGTTTTACATATGAGAGTATAGATTCATGTGCAAACAACTGTATTTTATTTGGAAAGGAAACTGTCCATTTGAATATTTTTATGGTTTGTGGTGCTTCCAGGTGGAAAGAGAACAGAGGAAATCAGACTCATCAAAGTCATATTGTGATGCATGGGAAACCGATTTCTTTAAATCAAATTTGATACATTCCCCTTAAAATATGGTTTAAATGATTTTTTATGCCATATAATATTTCTAATTTACTGAGCTGTAATGCATAAAGAATTCATGAAACTGATCTGTTAACCCACCTGGTAGACTCTTAGTAATAGAAAGAACTTGATAAGAGACATCCTGACTTTGCTAAAGATGTTCCAAATGTATGATTGGGGTTGGTAGCAGATAGTTTTAATCCATTCAAGTCAATGGTTGGTGCAACTCATTGCACATGGCTCGTGGTGTTGGTTCCATATAATCTTCCTCCGTGTATTTGTATAAAGAAACAATATATATTAATTTCCACTCGTATTGATGGACTTAGAAGTCCAGGGGATAAGATTTATGTTTACCTTTATCAATTGATTGATGATTTGAATGAGTTTTAGGGCGATGGTGTGATGACTTATGACTGTGAAACAAATGAAATGTTCAAACTGTAGGCTTATTTATTGAGGATAATCAATGATTTCCAGGCTTATGCAAATTTATCAGGATGGAGTAAGAAAGGGAAATTTGTGTGCCCATGTTGCAATAAAAGTAAAAAATATGTATGGCTTAAACATTCCAAAAAATGGGCATATGTGGTTCATAGACATTTTCCCCCTCAGCACAGGTTCAGAAAGGACAGAGTGGCATTTGATGGTTCGAGAGAGTTCAGCCCAACACCAAAGATCATGAAAGGAGTCGAAATGTTATCGCAGATTGAGGAAGAAGGCATCCACACAGTATATGAAATTTAGGATTTGGTGGCTCATCCATTATGTAATGTTTGTGATGTGGGATGGCAACACAGTCACAATTGGAAAAAAGAAAAGTATTTTTATAGTCTACTGTTTTGGAAATCTAACATGTAAGTCATAATTTGGATGTCATGCACACTGAAAAAATTGTTTGTGAAAACATATTGTGGACCATCTTAGGTGTCAGTGGAGAATCAAAGGACCATGTTAATTCATGTCGTGATTTAGAAGAAATGGGTTTAAGGAAACAGTTTCTTGTATAGTTACTGAGGGAAACAAAGAATATATGCCTGCTACATAGTATACGATGACTACAAATGATAAAGTGACATTTAATTCCATTTGAAAGATTCTTAAGGGGCCTGATGGTTACTCTTATAATATTTCATAGCTTTTAAATCTGATGAGAAGTACATTGAAACGGTTGAAATGTAATGAAAATCACATACTACTTTAGCAGTTTATTCCAATAAAAATTTGTGATTGTTTATCCCCCAATGTTGTTCAGCCGTTGATTGAGATGAGTAATTTTTTTAGAAATATTTGTTTAAGAAATAAATGAATTATTGAATTAAAAATTTTGTAGGACTACATTGTACTTATTCTTTTTCACATTTAGAAACTATTCCAACCTCATTTTTCGATGATATGGTCCACTTGATAGTGCACCTAACCGATGAAGTAATGGCTACCAGTCCAATGCAATTCATGTGGATGTACCCTATTGAGAGGTATTTGAGTACATTGAAATTATTTGTATGCAACAGAGCTCGTCCAGAGGAATCATTAGCCAATAGTTATTTGAAGGATGAGTGTAATACTTTTTGTGAAGAATATCTTACAGATGTTGAAACAAAATTTGATAATCCCTCTCGAATTCATGATGGACCATTAGGAGGATAAACCATATTTGATATGGACAATATTGAGTGGATACAAGTGCATTGATATATCTTGTTTAATACTCCATCAGTTTCACCATTAATGCAGTAAGAGTCTTATAACTTTTATTGTTTAACTTTTACATGTTTTATTTGCATAAGTTGATCATTTAAGCAACGTATTATTTCTTGCAGGAAACACATAAATGATATGAAAGAAGAGATGTATTGTGAGACTAAGTATCAAATTCAACAATCTCATTATGAGTTATTTCCTGATTGGTTCAAGGATTATGTATGTATAAATTGATTTTCACTATGTGTGAAATATTATAATAATTTATTTCTACATAAATCATTATTAAATTCTATGAATTATGCAGGTTTATAAGCTGAGAGAGTTAGGGGGACCCATGCTTACTGGAGAATTTATCCAATTGGTTGACTTTCCATCTATAACGGCTTTTCATTACAAAGATATAGATGATAATGGTTTTTGATTTTTCATTAAAGATGTGGATGAAAAATGAGAAACACAAAATTGTGGCATCGGTTTTCCATTCATCAATTCTGGTTATTACTCTGGTAAATTGATAGACATCACTGAATTCGTATACACACACGGGTTGAAATACATATTGTTAAAGTGTAATTGGGGTGATCTAGTGCGTGGATGTAAAGTCGATCAATATCGGTTTTCATTGGTTAATTTTACTTATGTTATACTGAATTGAATGAGTTGATAATGAACCTTTCATTTTGACATCACAAAGTGGAACAAGTATTCATCATTACTTTTCCTTCAAATACAATTTGAAAGTTGTTGGGAAAATGTCATGGTAAGGAGTGTTTTTATTTGAACAAGATGAACCTGAGACTGTTCCATTTGTTTCCCAACTACCTGATCAACATACCATAGTTCAACGTGAAGAAGATATTTATTGGGTTGGAGTGGCCATTTAAGGAGAAATAATCAATTTTAATGTTTATGAAAGGTATAGTTGTTTTCCCACAATTCAGTATTGAATGACCTAGGATATCATAAATTATCTAACCATTTTACAAATCCTTGTATGTTTTAATCCCCACTTCTGAATGTTTATTCATTTATAAATATTTAGGGTGATTTCTTTATTTGTATCTTCATTATATTGTCGTTTTATCTTCCCATTTAGGTATTATTCATTTGGTTCATATGATGCTTTAATTTTTATTAATTCAATCTGAAATTTGGCTATGCATTGATTGGTTTTTCATATAATTTGTATATCTGTTTTGTTAACTTTCTGATTTTTTTAAATCCATTCACAACTAATTATTCAATCCCTTTTTGTTTTATTAAAAACTATACAAGTTTGTTTTTTTAAAAACAATCCAATTTATATTTTCGAAACTTTGGATAGTCCCCTTACTAATGTTTTCTATGACTAGCAGCGTGTTAGGGGAAGAGGCAGCAGATCCACATCATCCATGTGAGCCATCTATGTCTCAGGGTCGAGGTATGTTTGAATTTCATTGTGTCTATTTTTATGTAATTGATAAACATATATAAATATATTTATAACATCTATAAAATTATATTTAAATTTTTTTTCAATAGGATCATACTCGACAGCTTCTTCCTCTCGCAAGAGAGGCCCTGGTTGTGGCATTTTATCAAGGAATTCTGACACGACGTTTGATGTTTACTTTGATGAGCTATTTCATCCTATGGGATTGAATTCCCCTACATTTATTTTTCAGATGGGTCATATCATATGTGACCCACATCGATTTCCATTGACCACACGTTACTAGGGTTCTATATCTCAGGACACATTATATCTTCTTTGAGGGAGGTTCAGGTAAGACGACCATTTTACATTCTTCCTTATGTATAAACAATACTAACATATGTGATTTTTTTCATTAATAGAAAAATGGAATGTATTCACCATTGAGTTTCAGCCCATGTGTATGAGAAAATGCCATAAGATGTGGAATGATTATAAAGGAAATTCCAAGAAGGACCACTGTATACCAAATATGGGTGCCCTAGACATGTTGGAAAAAGTCCCGAGTGGTGTACTCCTGGCTCAGTGGCATGAATTAGTGGAATATTGGTCTAGTGAGGATGTTGCAGTTTTTATATTTATTTTTGTATATATATTTTCAAGAATTTTTGATTGTTATGAAATTTTGATTAATTGAATGTAGGAGGTGTCAGCATGCCATTCTGAGAATCGAGCGTTACAGGGACCAGCTCACAGGCTCATGAATTGTCATGTGTCTCAGATCCTACATGAGGTATTTATTATTCATTTTTTAATTTAATAATTAATATTTTATTGTGATTATATTATATTCATATATAGTTATAGGGGAAAGGTGAACCAACTGGTAAAATGTCAGTGTGGATGAGGACTTGTGATCAAAATGATATAGAGGTTGTAGTTCCGATAGTAAGTGCTTGTACTCATTACCAATACTTACATAAATCAATATATTAACATATAGATGTATATATATTTAAATATTTCACATAATCAATTTGAATCTGAGTTAGAACAGCTTCTATAGGACCAGTGACAGCTTCCCATGCGAATGGATTAGCTCTTCTAACACATAATTGGTTGGGACGATCATGGATATAGTTTTAACTATGGATCAAGAATTCCTCATTCTGTAGTATCACGCGCTGCGGTTGTTTTCCATCTATTGCTCAAATTACATAATAGTTGTTAAATTTGAGACATCGCTACACACTTCCAAGGAGGTAAATACCCAAATGATCGATGAGGTTAGAGCACTGCGGGAATATGTGTGTCCAGGTGATGGTGCATGAGATCATAGGACGCGTGTTTATACTGTATTTATTTATTTACTTTCTATTATTTCTGTTACGAAAATTTTCATAATTTTTATTTGTTGTAGGCCCCTAGCCCTTCGGATGGGGGTATCAGTCAAGACCATTCATGACGCATCATATTCATGAGGTGTGTTTCTTTTTTTATTGGTGGGGTTATTATTGAGGTTTAGGTTGGGTTTCTAGTGAGATTTTTTATGATTTGGGGGTATCATGTGTGTTTTGGCCTTATGCAATGTTTGTGTGCACAAATTGAGAAGTAACCATGAAACTGATTAATGATTGGGATATTTTTAGTTCATTTTATTCTTTAATGTTTTCAATTTCATGTTATGTGAATAGTTTTGAAAAATCCATGTGATTTCTAATAGAAACCATGGAACTTGTTTTTGGTGACTAAGCTCTGGTTTACTATTTGTAGGCCCCTGGAACACCCCAGACAACCCCCCTGGATTGATGAATGACCTCATAATTCCATTCAATCATTCTAAATAAACCGTGGTGTGAATTTGGAAATGGTCGGGCAGACGGAAAATCAATCAGAGGTGTCGTTTGATCACGGTGACAGGAAATGCATTTTCAGAGTCATAAAACGCAATAACGACGTGTAACGGTCGAATTCAGAGAAAACATTCTCAAAATTACTTGAAATCACACGAAAACAATATGAATATTATTCATGACATGTAAGAGGGTATGAAACGTCAATTGGACGTGTGGTGTGCGCGGTACGACCGAATACGTTGTTTTGAAATGTTCGATGCAGTCTAAAATGGCTCGTTGGGTGGTCAAAAACAGTCGAACGACCTTGAAATGAAATGAAATCATACGAAAACAATAGTGGTGTGGATTTTAAAGTGGTCGGGTAGACGGCACATCAATCGAAGGTGTTGTTTGATCGTGGTGACCAGAAATGCATTTCTCGAGACATAAAACGCCAAAACAATGTGTAACAGTCAAATTCAGAGAAAACGTGCTCATAATGACTTTAAATAACCTGAAAACAATTGGAATATTATTTCTGACATGTAAAAGGATACGACACATCAATGAGACATGATGTGTGCATGGTACGACTGAATATGTTGTTTTGAATAGTTTGGTGCGCTCTAAAAGGGCGCATTGGGTGGTCAAAACCATACGAACGACCGTGGAATGCCATTAAATTATACGACAACAACCGCAGTATGAATTTTAAAATATTTGGACAGATGGAAAATCAATCAGAGGTGTCATTTGACTGGGATGACTGGAAACACATTTCAGAGTCATAAAACACCAAACCAATGTGTAACAGCCAAATTCAGAGAAAACATACTCATAATGACTTGAAATCACACGAAAAAATATGAATATTATTCGTGACATGTAGGAGGAGACGAAACATCAATTTGATGTGCGGTGTGCTCGGTATGACAGAATATGTTACTTTGAATAGTTCATCGTGCTCAAAAAGGCGTATTGAGTGGTCCAAACCAGCCGAACGACCTCGATATGCTATGAAATCAAATGAGAACAACCATAGTGTGAATTGTGCAATGGTAATGTATAAGGAATGTCAATCAGAGGTGTTGTTTGACCGTGGTGACTGGAAACACATTTCTGGAGTTATAAAACGACAAAACGACGTGTAACAGTCGAATTCAGAGGAAACATTCTTAGAATGACTTGAAATCACACGAAAACAATAGAAATATTATTCGTAACATGTAAGAGTAGAAGACACGTCAATCGGGCATGCAGTGTACATGATATGACCAAATATGTTGTTTTGAATAGTTTGGTGTGCTCTAAAAAGGATTTTTGGGTGTTCAAAACCAATCGAACAACCTTGGAATGCCATAATATCATAAAAAACAACCGTGGTGTGAAATTTGAAATGTTCAGGTAGACAGAATGTCAATCGGAGGTTTCATTTGATCGTGGTGACCAGAAACTCATTTCTGGAGTCATAAAACCCCAAAATGACGTGTAACAGTCGAATTCAAAGCAAACGTGCTCAGAATGACTTGAAATCACCATAAAAAAATATTAATACTACTCATCACTTGTATGAGGAGACGGTATGTCAATCAGACGTGAAGTATGCGCGGTATGACCGAATAGTTTGTTTTAAATAGATTGGCGCACTCTAAAAGGCTGTGTTGGGTGGTCAAAACCAACCAAATGACCTCGGAATGACATAAAATCATACGAAAACAAAAATGGTGTAAATTTTGAAATGGTCAGGCAGGCAGCACATCCATTGAGGTGTTGTTTGATCACGGTGACTAGAAACGCATTTTCGGAGTCATAAAACGCCAAAACAACGTTTAATGGTTGAATTCATAGCAAACATGCTCAGAATTACTTGAAATCACAAGAAAACTATATAATATTATTCGTGTCATGTAGAAGGATACATCACATCAATCGGACGTGTTTGTGCGCGGTATGACCGAATATGTTATTTTGAACAGTTTGTCGCGCTCTAAAAGGGAGCGTTGGGTGGTCAAAACCTACCAAACGACCACATAATGCCATTAAATAAAAATACAACAACCGTGGTGTGAATGGTGAAATGTTTGGATATACGGAAAATCAATCTGAGGTTTCTTTTGACCGCTGTGACTTGAAATGCATTTCTGGAATCATAAAATGCCAAAACGACATGTAACGGTCAGATTCAGAGAAAACATGCTCAGAATGACTTGAAATCACATGAAAACAAATGAATACTATTAATAACATGTATGAGGAGATTGAATGTTGATCAGACATGTCGTGTGTCTGGTATGACCGAATATGTTGTTTTAAACAGTTCAGCGCGCTCTAAAAGGGCTTCTTGGGTAGTCAAAACCAGCCGAATGACCTCAGAATGTGATGAAATCATACAACAACAACCTCGGTGTGAATTGTGAAATGGTAAGGCAGAAGGAACATCAATTGGATGTGTTGTTTGACTGCGGTGATAGGAAATGGATTTTTGGTGTCATAAAATGCCAAAACGATGTGTAATAGTTGAATTTAGAGAAAACATGCATAGAATGAGTTATAATAACATGGTAACAATAGTAATACAATTTGTGTCACGTAGGAGGAAAAGAAATGTCATTCAAACATGTGGTGTGTTCGGTAAAACCGAATATTTTGCTTTTAACAGTTTGATGCGCTCTAAAACGGCATGTTGGGTGGCCAAAACCAGCCGAACGACCTCGGAATGCCATTAAATCATAAAACAATAAATATTGTATGGTTTGTGAAATGGTCTGGTAGACAGTACATTAATCGGAGGTGTCTTTTGACTATGGTGACCAGAAACAAATTTCTAGAGTCATAAAACACCAAAATGATGTGTAACAGTCAAATTCACAACAAACATGCTCAGAATGACTTGAAATCACATGAAAAAATAGTAATATTATTCGTGACATGTAAGAGGAGACAACATGTCAATCGGACATGCGGTGTGCACGATATGACCGAATATTTTTTTAATAGTGAGGTGCACTCTAAAAGGACGCATTGTGTGTTCAAAACCAACCAAATGACCTTGGAATACCATGAAATCATACGACAACAATTGTGGTGTGAATTATAAAATGTTCAATACATCACATCAATCAGAGATGTCTTTTGACCGTGATAATGGGAAACTCATTTCTGGAGTCATAACTCACCAAAACGACGTGTAATAGTTGTAGTCATAGCAAACGTTCTTAGAATGATTTGAAATCACACAAAAACAATAGGAATATTATTCATGACATGTAGGAGAATATGACACATCAATCGGCCATGTGGTGTGCGTGGTATGACTGAATATTTTTTTTTAAATTTCACTCTATGTGCATGGAGAACATTCCTTTTTAGACAAAAAACACTTCCAAAAGATAATCCAAAGACTCCAAAACAAGAAAAAAATCCTAAAATGATAAAATTTCATATATTGGGGGATTTAAATTATTATAGCACCCATAATATGATGTCAGATTTAATTTTATTATATATATATACTAACTGAATAAATATGTTTAATTTACGTTTGTTTTTTTAGTTTTTTTTTGTATCTTATTGTATGTTTATTAAATAATAATATTGAAATGGAGTGGACCTTTTTGGATAGTTGAAGTATGTGTGTCATTTATTGATTATGATGATCTTAATGTTTATGCTATTTGGAATAGTTTTTTTTATGATTTTTGAACTTTTTTGTTGATTTGGAACCGTGAATTTTTTTAAAAAAATCTCCAGGATAACGACCGCCAATGGAGGTTGCTATAGACCGGCTGAGCATCAGAACTTCAACCGCCGATGGAGGTCGCTGTAGCTCGGCCGAGGATCAGGACAACATCTGCATGTGGCAGTCACTTTTTCTTGGCCGAGCAATAGGTCAGCAACCACCTGGTGGTCGATGTAGGACAGATTTTCGGCCTCCTTCAATGACCGCCTTTGGCCGTCATTGTAGGCCTACGAAGACGAGCCTAAAGTGGCCCCTATTGGCGGTCTCTAATGGATTAATTTTTAGTAGTGATATAATTGGTATATAAGAGGATACTATCAATGTAAAACCTCATATATAATGAAATATCTGTAATTTTTGATGAACCACATATACATATAGATGAATATAAATTTTATGCAAGCTATCAATTTATTGTTAATTCAAAGGTGACCCACATCATAATTGGGAACTAAATTATTAATTCATGAACATATCTTAATAATATTATAGATTCCTGTAGAATAAAACAATTCGTCCCATAGGGGTGATGGTCCTGACCTCCCATCCTCTTGGCCAATGTGAGTTTGTAAGAATCATTAACGGAACTCCCCAAAAATAGTATGCCATTGGAAATCATGTCCCTCCCAGATAAAAACCCATTGGGAGTATTTGGTTCCCTAAAAAAACCTCTTGGAAAACGTTCCATAATGGTAACCCCAACATGACTGATTTAATGAAACTCTACCCCTGCAATCAACTGTCAGGCAAGCCAAATTTCTGTCAGAAAATAGTGGGTTCGACCAGAGGCAGGAAATTCCTATACTAACCCATAACATAGTGGTTTATTTTTTTGTCTTATCAATTTCTAAAATCTACAACCCCATGGGAATTAATGATTCTTGTGGGGCTATAAAATTTTCTCTTAATCACAATGAAAAATATAATTTTTTATACGATCTCCAACAATAAAACAAATCTATTTAAATTGTATAATATTATTTGTAGTATCAATTTAAAATATACTTGAATCTTACTAAAAATAATAGATTTTATGGTGGGAAAAGGCGATCAAGTTGTATTCATAAAAATAAAAAAATTCACTTTTATAAAAAATAAATATTAATCCATATAGAAACACTAAAATTGTAAAATTTAATAAAATAAATAATAAAATAAAATATTATAATAAATTACATTTAAAATAATTTTATGTATAAAAAATTCAAATATTGAGACATTTAAAATAACATTCATATAGAGTAAATATGCATTAAGAAATTTAAAATAATGATTTATAATAAAATCCATTACATTAAGCCTCATCAATATTTATATATGCTATAACTCTTGAATTATTGAAGAATAATATTTTTCTACTAGATTAATAATATTTTTATTTTTCACATAATTATTATTATTCTTTTTAGTTAATATCTAAACATGTTTTTCTAGTTACTTTAATGGATATCATCATTTTGAACGTTTTGGTGGAATTTGGTTTATGACCTCATAACTATAGCAGTATGTCAACCATTATTTAAGGGTTTAAGGAAAAATTTACAAAATAATATTAGAAATTTATTTATTAATATATTTATACATTAATTACACATTTAGGAACTAACATGTTTAGTGGTCCTGAAAAATGAATCACATCATTTCATGGACATAGTAGTTTGTATGTACGCATGAGTGACTTTTCAATTTGTTACTAAGTGGAAAATAAATGAATTATTTTATATATTAATTTTTAATAATCATTAATACGTTATACATTTCACATTTCTTCTTCATTCTCATCCTTATAACCATCCATGTGATGTGGAAAATTGAAATGAAGCACATAGATTTGTGGAGGTGTTATTCTACATATACACAAGAGCGACATTTAAAAATTCTAAAGAATAAGATAGGGAGATAAGTAATATATTATATAAAAAAATATAATTACTATTTTAGAAATATTATATATAATTACTCTATGAATTATTTTAAACATCTATATAATATGATTATGAAACAAATGCATCCCTTCATGGAAGTGGTATTCTACAGGAACTCACGGGTGATGTTTCTATTTCCTATGATAGGGAATGGATATGGAAAAGAATTTATCATCATCATAATAAACAAAATTATTTTTAAAATAATTATTTTGTTATTTCATGATGTTAGTGAATTATTTTCAATAGGTATAACAGTAAATAAACATGAATCATTGGGTTAATAGTTATTCCTCTTCTTTATAATTCATCCTCTTTCTGAGAAATTAATCCATCTAGGATTAGATTATTGGTGATTCTAAGACCATTAAGGCATTTATTGGTATTTTTAGAGATATTTTAGTGGGACTTGGATGATCTATATTTCTCAAAAGGTTTTAATAATATTATAGATGATGTTACCATTTATTAGTGAGAGGAGTGTCACACTTATAACAATCCTAAAAATTTATATTTTTTACATGTCACAATCATAGTCACATTAATAAAAAAATTCTAATATTTAAAATAAGTTTGATAAGGTTCATATTACAATTATGCAATATGTATTAAGATTAATTTTATTCCTTATCATAATGTATTTACGTTAATAAACCTATGTACCCATAACCATAGTAAAATTTTTTTACAATGGTTACTATTCATAATTACCAAAAATCAAATTTAACTCATTAATAAATATTATACCCTTTATTAAAAATATTAAATCCTTTTTTAATTTTAGGATTTTTAAAAATAGATTAATTATTTTTAATGTATATATAAAAAATGTATTCAAAAATAATTTTTTCAATTGTGTTTTCATGTAAAAAAATTTACAAAAAATCAAGTATAACATTGATTAGATATGAAATTTTCTATATTATATTAAATCTAATGGATCATATGTTAATTCAAAACAAAATTCAAAATTGAATTATACTTTTAAAATAACATGATTTAAATTAAATAAATCACAATTTTTAAAATATAGATATTATTTACAAATCAATCAAAAAATTTCTTTTTATAAAAATACAAATAAAATCTGCTTTAAATAAATTAACATGAACATATTGAAATATAATTCCAATTTATTAAATTAATTTTATAAAATTTAAAAATATGTTTTTTATAATACCATTTAGGTCATGGAAAAAATTATTTAATTAAAACTATTTTATTTTTAACTAACATGTATTATAAAAAAATATAAAAATGATGACTAAAACTAAAAAAACATAATACAAATAAATCATATGAGAGATTTATTAATATACTTACATGGGTTTTCACATTCTTTAACCTTTGTGAAATTACATCTATGAAATTTTATTCATTATTTAAAAATATAATGTTACTTTTTTCCTCATAGAATTTTCTAATCCAAATGATACTTCTAGAATAATTTAATTATTCCTTAAAAAAGTTACATATTTAATGACCATATGTAAAAGTAATTTCTTTATATGATCTATAATCCGAAAAAAAATCATATGAAATAATCTATTCCTACTATAGCACATAATAGATAAAAAATGATCTGATATAGGTTCATACTGCCTTATTAAATAAGTATTTAACACATCATGCAACTTAGTTACAATTTCAGTTAAGGTTACCCAGTAACAAATCAACTATCTCTCTCTAATATCTGATTGGGTCCAATGAACCATGGATATAATTTTTCTTTTTTCAAAAAATCATTACCCATTTTTATCATGATTATATCCTAAAAAAAGATCACCTAAGTCAAATTAAATTCATTTCATCTAATTATCTACATAACTATTCTTTATACTCTAATACACCACCATATGGTGATGAATAATCATTACATTTTGATCCATCTCTTATACCAATTTTAATCATGGATCCTCTCCTTCATTGACATTATCCCATCAAGATGGAATTAAAAACTACTCTCCATTTAATTATCCAATATGATCCATTTGTATAATAGAATAAAAATAGTTAAACTAATAAAATTAAATGAAGAAGATATTTTTAACCTAAATTCACTAATAATCCATAGATAAATAAAAAATTATATCATGTAATATAATTATTTAATTTATAACTTCCCCTCACATTGAAGATGAAAATATGTACAAAAAATTAACTCATCACTCATTGAATTTTGAAGTCCTTTCAAAAAAAAGTGCATAAAATATGTGATCGTAATAAGATATTATTGATAGGGGCCCCAAGTAATTTTACTATATCATTATGAAAAATTATATGGAGTTGAAAAAAAATTACAATCTCAAATAGAAATAAAATGTACCTGTTTATTTAATCGATCAATAATTAAAAAATTTAATTATTACATCAATATTTTATCTCTTTTAAATATAGGCATTAGAAAAGGTCAAATAACCCTTTCTGATGTTTTATATATTCATTAGAATATTTAAAAGTAAGATATTTTTTAATTAAATCATTAATATATTTATTCATAAAATCCCAAAAATAATATTCATGAACATATCTATACAAATTAGTAATATTGATATTGAGAAAAAATAAATAGTAGAGTGGTTCACTTAACAATTCATTATTCATCTTGGAATCAATAATAAAATATAACTTCATTCTAAATATGATAAAATATTATTTTTCTAAATTTAACTGATGAAATATACCCATATTTACAAATTATACTATTTTTTACAAAAAAAAATATCTTCCCTATGAGCCTCCTTAATTCATTATAAAAAATGACTGCACTTATACCTAAGACAAAAAAGAATATGTTACTTCATAAAAAATTAATATTTCAAAAATTATTAATTAAAATTTTCCAACTATTTCATTGGGGGTAGTGCATCATGTGTTCTTTTTTCCGTGAATTCCCAATATTCAAAGGTGAGTGGATTAGATCACATAAATTAGTGATGCCCACTCCTTGATAGAAATAAGATAATGAAATGTTGGTTCCTCCATACAAAGACTCATCTTTGGAGATTGTCACCTAATTTGGGAATCCCTCATAGATTTGAGTAATTTTAGCAAACACATTCCAAGTTTCATCTTGAAGTGAATCCTAGTAAATTATTCATGTTTTATCTCGTCAAGGGAACAACATTTGGTTAGAAAAGGTAGTAACATTGGGTGTGTCCAAGAATTTCTAGATGTTTGGTTTTTTGGTAACCTGTATATATATATCCCTTGTAATTTCATGGAATCCCATGTGTGAAGCATCTTAGGTGTGGATCAAAAGGCATCCTTTGTCAGAGATGAGGTGTTTAAAACTGATGGAATAATTATTCCATGTATTTTTACATCCATCGTCCCATTTTTAATTAATGTGGTAAATATTTAAGATTTGTTCATGGGTTTAATGTATGTGAGGATAAGTGGGTAAAAATTGTAACATATTTGGATATAGATGTTTCATATGTTAACATCATGTAGAGATATATGGGTCACTGGTTCAACATCTTTTAGGAACATATGGGATGTAGGATTAATGACTTCTAGGGATATATGGTTCATTGGTTTAACATATGGTAAGGATTGAAGGATCATCAGTTTAACTCCTTTTGAGGATAGATGGGTCATAAATTTAACATCAGGTGTAGAAATATGGATAATAATTTTATTGTCTTGTAGAGATAGATGGGTCATAGGATTAATGTCATTTATTGATGTATTGGTAACAAATTTGTTTTCCTATGGACATATAAGGGTTATATGTTTAATATATTTTTTGAAAAGATGTGACATATGTTTAATATATTTTTAGGATCGACTGATGGACAAGTTTGGTCCCATGGGGGGAGATTTTACACTTGGTATTTGGTTTAGTGTATTGAAATGGGGGGGGGGACATTCCACACTTGGGGATATATTTTTGACATCATCATTTGGATATGGAACCTCATGGAGGTTACCAAGATACCATGTTTAAGAGATAGGGATCATTGACCATGTAGTTCGACACCGAGGTTTAATTTTGTTTGATTGGATTGGTCTATGTTTTTTAACATCCTAGGTTAGTGATGCTCATGTCATAGAAGGAGCGTAAATATGGGATGGTTTGGATATTATGCATGGAATATTTTAAAAAGAGCAGGATTATCCTCTATTGAGGGAGAAATAGGTATCACATGATCATCATACATGGGGTATCCTAGGCAGATCATACAAGGTAAGGCTATAGATTATTTTCATGGACTAATGATGTTATCAGGTATTTTGACATTGTTCAACTAGGACATAGAGATATACATCCTTACATCAAGAATCATGGATGTGGATAGGTATTAAAGCCCAATGAGGACCATATTAGGGTGAGAGGATGATCAATAAAATTCAATCCCTACTAAGATATATAAGGTGTATTCATCAGTGATACCACCATTAGAGATTGTTTTTTCACAAACCATGTTCAAATATAAGGTAATAGAATAAAAAATTCATTTTAGGAATAAAATTTTCGCATCCTAATGTTTGGGTTCCTATACATTGGAGAAAAACATTATGGAACGTATTATTAGGAGAAACACGTAGTGTAATAGCCTCGGATGAAAATGATATAGATTGGGAGAACACAAAGGTATGTTGTTCTGGTTGCATGAAGGTTTATAGTGTGATTTAATAGGTTTTATGTAGGTATAGGGTCCATGGGAACTCCACATTAATGGTAGGGGATTAGATGAAAGGGGGCACCATGGTTTGGCCTTGTAGTATGGATTAGTAGATGTTTGGGGTTCATGAATGATAAATTATTGACAAAGGTCAGGGGACTCATAAATCATAGGGATATCAAAAAGGTTCTTGGAGTAGTAAAATAATATGATTCAAAAAATAGGGTTCCCATTACTCAAAGTGAATCCTTGGATCCCATGGTGTTGGATTCAGAAAGGAAGATTTTCTTATGTTACACCATGTGCAACAAAGGGATTTATTCTTATGTGAAGTATATGGACATTCCATAAAGGCATATCCACTGGGGGATGATGATCTAAAAAACCCATGGGAGGTGATTTTTTGAGGTATTCATACCTCTGGAAATTCAAATTATATATTGATATCAAATCATCCAATCATTTTGAATTACGATCATTACTCTAAAGAAGAATGGTCACGCCCCACTAAAATTAGAAATATTCATTTTTTAATAGGCCTAGTGGTGGAAAGGGATTCAGTATCATGAAGTATAGAGTCTTTCATTTCCAAATACGAGACCCTAAAAATTATGGGTTTCCACAACTAGAGATATATTGTGAAATGTTTTCCTCTACATGACCTGTATAATGTGGGACTTCATTATACTAGAGTTACAGTGTTTGAAAGTTAAATCCTCAATAATCTTATGGTGGGGGAAATCCATTATATGAATTAATGATGAAATAAGTTTACTTGATCAAGATTCATGAGGTTTTGGACTTATATGAACTAGATCCAATAATGAATATTTTGACATTCGTAAAAAAGTCACTTAAGTTGATTTTTTGGAACTTTTGGCACACATTTATTTTGAACTGGACATTTCCTCATAAAACTCTCCTGAGATATATTTATTATAGTGAAACTAATTTCCCCCTAAAACCTGCATATTATTATTACTGTGGTCGAAAAAAGAAGATAAAATTTATTATTTTTCTCTATTTTTACCTCTTTTATTTATTCATGTGATAACATGGCCTCAGCACTTTTTGTATTTACTATAAGGGCCTTAGTCCATTTATGATACTTTAATACTGTATTACAGATGTGATTTTATGGATTTAATGACATTTTATTGTGGTAGTAGAATAAATTATACACCACATTCCCAAATCCAATCATTCAAAAAATATAAAACATCTATATATGAAAATAAATAGCATGTATGCCTTATATAGATGATACCCACTTCTACCTCCATCCACCATGAGCATTATTTTGATCAATAAGAGGCCCCCACTAGACTCTATCATCTCTGATGTATCAATGGGAGGAACTAACTCACTCAATGGTTAAGAAGGACCCTTATTAAAAAAAAATCAAATACTATTCTCTCAATGACAAAGGATGACGAATAAATAGTGATATGAAGAAGAAACAATAAATTAAATCAAACACATTTTGATAAAAGTATTCCAATTTATATATTTCATTGTGAAAATAATTTACACATAAATGATATTTACATAAATGATATGAATTTTTTTATTCAAAAAATTGATAAATTTATTATAACATAAGAAAGATCACACCATACTAGTACATCATATTATGTAACGTTTAATTAACGACAATGTATATAGAAGTAACATTTAAACCTTAACAATCATAATTAAATTTACTCATCAATGGTAAAATATGATTTATCTATATGAAAACAATCTTGAAATATTTATATACTATGATATGATATATGTTTGTAGTAACATGATTTAATTTGATCTATGATTTAAAATATTTCTTAAATCCATTTAGGTAATCCCATATTTTAGGTATATATCATTCACTATGATAAAAGGTATTAGAAAAATGTCTCCTTCACACTTCTACTTATACAAAATCATTATTGATGTTATACTATTTCAACAAACATTATATTATATACAATAGCATATGAAACTATATTGGAAATACATTGGAATATATTTTGAAACACCTTATGAAAATTATCAACAAATACATCAATTATCTCATTATATACAATTCCATGTGAATACATATAAAAAATACCTTTTTATGAACTATAAAATTCATCTATAGAAACTCCATGTGTATTTTATAACAAAATGGCCACTTAACCAACTAATTAATGTGATCCCATCGGCCTTTTAATTTTCATAAAATATATATATATTCCTTGATCCATACATCTATACAAAGAGACACCACTAAAAATAGTCAATATTATAAAATATAAAAAGTGATATGTTGTGGCCTTCAATAAATACATCATCTAATATAATTATATACCTTAGTATAATCATCTACAAGCATACATTTTCATATAATCTCTTTTTTCAAAACATTGAGTAGCCATGGGATGTATATAATTTTCATACCATGTATCAACTCATATGTTGTCAATTAAAAAACTATAGACTAATGAGGTTAATTAATACCTCAAACTACATTTAACTTTTATAATTTAATCATTGCTAGAACCTCACCATATAGAAAACTACAACTATTTCTTATCTATTTAATGATATATATTCTTCAATTATATCTCAATTAAGGGCTTATATGTCATAGTCTTCACATGAGTTGAAACATCTCATATTGTTTAAGATCTAATGAATCATAAATCATGTATATCATATTGTCCATCTTGTATTATTTATAAAAAACCTTGATAATAGATATCATTTCATTCATGTAAGATAAATAAAATAAAAATTAAATTAAATCATTTAAAAAATCTATTTGAGATATTTTTCATTAAATTCATTCCATGAATTAACCAAAATTTTCATTATAATTTAAATAAAAAAAATTATTTTATTTTATTTTTAACTCTTGTATACATAAATCACTTTAATAAAGATAAATATTAATCATATAAATTCTAAAGGTAATGATTTTATTTTTTTTAAACATCAATACATGACATGGATTATCTATAGAGTATCTCAAAACCCTTTTGATATTTTTAATATTACAATTATTTAAAATTTCCACCCTGATCCATCTTTAAGACTTCAATGAATATGGGTCGGTTCTTGAAGAAATATTTATAGGATATTTCAAATAATTTTTCATTTATTTTTCTTAATATTTTAACTAAATATTCATTTCAAAATAGTTAATGAACTTTGACATATTGTGATGTTTCCATACTTGACCAACACATGGGGAATACCAAGTATAATTATATTAAAACAAATTAACATTATCAAAAAAATTCTAATCATGCTTTTAGAATAAATTACATTATAATAAGATTCCTTTTTGGAAACCATCAGTATATCCAGGTCATTTAAAAACACATTCACATGGATTTGATAAGTGAATAATAAATATTTTTTGTCCATCATCTATATAATTCCTTTTAAAACATTCATGTATCATTTATTCTTTCCATAACCATTTAGATTCATTGGTTTAACAACATCAATATTTTGTATATCAGGAAGGATTACGTAACATTAAAAATGTATTAACGATTAATTTAAATTATAAAATATCATGTCAATTATAATGTCTTTGAAATTTCTATAAAACAATGGATTATTAAAATTTACATTCTTAAATTATGGTACAAACATATCTTGGTATTATATTATTAGGGATCCTCAATTTTCATATAGGTAGAATATTAAATATATTATATCCCATCTATTTACTTTTTTATAAATAACTGAATATATCTGAAACAGGTTCTTATATTTGAATTATGATACATCCATCAAATGTTGAATTTTTTTTACCTTATGTCCTCTATAACCATTGTGTGCGTCAATTTTTTTCATAAGAGAAATTACAGGTGAACAAATAAACCTGTAAATTTATTTATTTATTTAATCACAATGACCTAAAAATATTTTATTTAGAACAATTAATGGGAATTTCTTGATTTAGACACATCACCCTAGTGATTTAGGGAGGGGAAGAGTTTTTAAGAGCATATTAGTTTATGAGGAATGCATCATAAACCAATAATCGATGATGAGGTGTCAATTTTCCACAATTCAGAATGTGAATCTCTCCAATGACAATGATTTGGAATTTTTATTTACTAGATATAAATACAAACTAGTTTTAAGGGATTTTTTATATTTTATTAAATATATATTTTTTATTCCTGGATGAATATGAATATATTATACTAAAACTTGATTGGTGAGTTGAATTTTTATTTAGAGTTAATGGAATTTCTATCATAGATTGGGATTTTTGATGATCATTTATTTTTAATATTCATTATTCATTAAAACATATATTAAGTCCATCATGGAAAAAGGATAAGGTATGTAAAATTTATAATATTTTTTGCAATTCTTCCAGTTTAGTGTGTCTGATCATAAACAAAACTTATTTGGTTAATTGTTGGGAAAATACAAGGTATTCAATCATTTTGAAATTATTATTTATGATGGTGGATCAACACACTATGTTTGGTTTTGGGATCGTTGAATCATTTTCATGTCCTGATGATATAAGAGGATTTGAGATTGGATCCGGTGTTCCCAAGTTTCATGGAATATGGTTCTTAGAATACAATTTGATTATGAAATTATTTGTGACAGTATTTGGTGGATTTAATATATCAACATTTTATTATAATTATCTGAATGAGGTATGGGTTTATAGGATTTATGTGATAGAACATGCAGTTGGATTTACGATGGTGACAGTGTAATTTTTGTTGCAAAAAACATCCAAAATTTGATATCTAGATGACCATGGAATTGGGTCCACTCAAATCATATTTTTTTGGCACAAATGTTGGTGGAATCATATCCAAAAGTTGTGACATGGATGTAGCCATGTGATCAATCGGGAATTCTTGAAAATATTGAATGATGAACCTTGATGTTCATAGTACCAAATTCATTAAAACTCACCTCGAGTGGTAGCTAGGGTTATGTGATGTCTTAAATGTCACACATCATGTTATTTAATCACATTTTATGGGACCCTCGTCCAGCTAACTCATTCGATTCATGGAGTACATTATGAGAAATCCTTGTAGAATTACATGATGTGTTCATTTCCCAGTCACCATGTTTTCCTTGGAAAAAAAGATTACCATATAAAGGGATTACATGACTATGATCTTTTCTGACCCCACACATTTTTTATAATGGGAAACATGTCAGGTACATTGGATTCTTAATGGACACAGTCTTTGGCATGTATAGTCTACATGAAAATGGCTTATATACATGTATGAAAGATGTAGTACGTGGTTAAAATAATGCATCCCCAATGTTCTTGGATAATATCGACATGATTTCTACTAATAGGGACATGATGCGTATTATTTGAGAAATATATTCCATGTGTTTCTGAGACACGAGTTGTAAAACCAATGGTTTTATAAAATAACAACATTAATATATTTTTAAATTCATTAATATCTTGAGTTACAATAAATTCATAGTTTATATATCATTATAGGAAACAAAATGTTTATCTTACATTATAGATAAGATTTATTTTCATTGATAACTTGTGTTTCATGAAAGGAATATTCCTACTAAACAATAATATAGGTTGATATTATTATTTAATATGGAAGTTATCATCTTGACATTATATTGTATAGTGTGGATGAAAATAACTATATTTTTTAAAAAAGTTTATAACATGTTTTGACAATCATCGAATGAATTTTATCGGCACAAGATAATAATGAATCTATTTTTACCCTTATAAAAGTATTTTTTTTATTAATAGCAGTTATACCAACATTTAATAGAATAATTTTATTGAAATAAATTTTTAAACATAATAATTTTTTTAAAAAACATAAACATCTATTTTGAAACAAGAATATTAAAATTTGATTTATTTTTTTGGTATTTTTCTGTGAAATTTAATTTTTCAATGAATAGTGAAGTACACTACATTTTAATTGAAAGCAAATTTTTAAGTAATTTATTTATATAGCTAAATAATATTTTTAATTTGTTTTAACTATACTTATATCAATTTTATATCATTTTAAAAAAATTGGTCAATTTATTCTATTTCAAGGTGAAATTGGATATAAAAACCATTTAATCTATTGAACATTTCACTTTAAAATGCATCACCTCATAGTGTTTGTAGGATTCCTTTTAAATAATTTTTAGAAAAATATATATATTTAATTTGAATAAATTTTTGTACGAATTAGGAATAATTAAGAAATATTTGGTATATTAAGATCAAAATAATTTTTTAGCCTAAATATTAGAGAAAATAGTTAAAAATAAATAATGTGATTACCGTAAGAACATGTTTAGTTAATGATTATTAAAAGAAAATAAAGTGTGTAAATGACCAAAAACATTTCCAAAACCCATTAGATGGACATATATTGATCTTAAACACATTATAATATATTTTCTATGTTATTGGGTTAATATTCCACGAAATTGACATATATAATAGGTTAAAAAAGAAAAAGACAAAAAAACAACCTTCTATTGCCTAAACATTTATAAAGATTTGGAATAGGTGAGAAGTTACCTAGGTCAGGTTATAAATATTATTTTTTAAAATAAATGATTTATATTTATCAAAATAATTTATATATAATATTTAGTGATTATATAATTACATAAATTCCTACGAAATGCCAATGCATGGATTATTTAGTTAATACTTATATAATATAAATGAAATTTTATAAAATAAATAAAATAACTCTAAATATGATCTTCTTCCAATAAATAATTAATTATTAATAAATATCCAATATCTTCCATCAAGGGGAAAATTTATGTTTTAAAATCAACATATTGACCCATAAATAGTAAAAGCATTGTTAGCGTAGTTAAGGTTAACGAAGTTTTTTTTATGTGTTACCCGTGTTTCTGTTAAAATAAATTTCCAAATCATTTTAGTTTTTTATTATATAGATTATATATAATATTATATAGTAAATAATTATAAATTTCATAATATTTGTCACTTTAATTTATAATTAATTGATGAATTATATAGGTTATAATTCTAGCTACCAAAATGAAAAACCCAATTAAATAAATAAGGAAACTTAAATAATAATAAAAAATGATAAAAATATATATACTTTTTTGTGTGTTTTGTGTGTTTATATCGACCTAAAATACACTTCAATATATTATTTTTCATTTTGGAAGAAATTAGTTATGTGAGGCCTTCCTATAGTGTTTATATATTTCTATTTAATATAATTTATCTTTTCCTCTAGTATAAAATGACATTCAACCTCACCACTTTTTTACACATATAAATATTTTTGGATTTATCAAAAAATCATAAATAAAATCCATAAATCCCCTCTATAATCCTAGAAAACTCACATTTAGAATAAATCCAACCAAGTAATAACATTGGTGAAAACAAATGGGAGTTAACCAGAAAAGAGTTATCATTCTTCAACATGTATTTCTGGTTTATTTTCATTCTAACCCAATTAAATTTTTATTATTCGATTATTATATAATTAAATCAGTATAATAAATATACTGAGAGTATTTTATTATATTTCATAAACCTACAACAAGGTACACTTCCATGAAATGGGTAAAAAAATTAATATTCCTCTGTATATCGGACTACAACCTCATGAAAAGATGGCGTTCGTTTCTCATTTATCAACTCTCATGGTTGGGAATTATGTTTTTCATAAAATTTTTAAATTATAAATATGATATTGAAAATGTTTTAATAATTCTTAAATATTTAAATAGAACATACCATCATGCTTTTCATTTTGTGGGAAAAAGATATCATCATTTTTCGATGTGTGGTCTACTGCCTACCCAAAGCGATGTGATTTGTTCACATATTACACTGAATGTACTAAGGATGAGTTTAATATAAATATGTTATTTGTGTTACATATTTATGATATTCATGATATAATAAAAATTCAGGAAATATAATATATCATTTTCTTTATTACCGATTGACACACAAAAAAGTGATAACTTTCTTCATGGACGCATGGATTGACATCTCCTCAGAAATATTTGGTTAATTTTATATCACAGAAACTATATATATAAGTATATATAATTAAATGATATGATATTTAATATATATTTTTCATTATATAAATATGAATTTTGTTCACCATTTATCCATAATGATCATTACAAAATTGGAACGTTAATCATGCATACATCAGGCCCACCATCTTCCCGATTGCAACGTTGCTTCATTTTCCGTAGTCAAATTTTCTGATTGGTTTTAAAATATTAATTTTTGTATAAATATCATAATTATTTCATTATTATTATTCTTATGATTTGTATATAATGATCTTCATGACCATATTCAACCAATTGTATTCATTTGGACAGATAAACATAATATGGTCAAAACACCCAACGTAGATGTAATTGTTTGTTTAGTTGTACACAACATTGTAATAAGTGAAATAAATGTAATGATAAAATTGAAAAGGTTCCTATAAAATTAAATAATTAACATTGTTTTATTCTTCTAGAATATAAAAACACATGTGACAAGTTACACTCAAGGTAATGGATTTTGTCTAAATTTATTTTCATTGAGTCATATTTTGATGTAAAACACCCCAATTTGTTTTAATAGGTTTATATACTTCTCCTTTGAAATTTCATATCATCATATTATTTATTTTCATTTAATTTATTTATATATTTATATTTTATTATTTCATGGGGATTTTGATTCCAATATTTAAAAGTGGTATGGTACTCATTGATTTAAAAACAACTTCTTATATGTTAAAAGATTTAATTTCCAAATAATTTATTCTATATAATTATTACTGAAATTATCTTATATGATTATTTATATAAAATTATTATAGATTAAATTTTATTTCTATTTACAATTTCATTCAATGTATTTTAAAAATTACTATTTTCACTCTTTTTATAACGAATATCATGAATTTTTTTACAGAAATGTTTTATTCTCAACGTACATGGAGACAATAATTTTTATTTCACCATGGCCATTATTTTATTTTTGGATTCAATTGAAATAGTTAATTTTTTAAAAAATAAAACACCTTTTTATATATTGGGAATTTTTTTATTTCAAATGGTTTTTAAATGAGACATGATATTTGTTTCTAAAAATGGGAATGTTAATAAAATATTGTACTTTTATCTAAAATATTTTTTATATGAGTTTAAAATACGTTTTCAAATGGTTTTATGATGAATTTTCTTTATTATTGAACTATTACATGATAATTACACAGTGGTGGTGGTATCCATGTATGAGAATAACCCAATCTACCCTGAAGTAATATGTCTATAGTGGGATATATTATGATACAACATCCCCCATCATTCAATAGACAATCAATGACAATGGCAGCCAAAGTATATATAAATTCCCTAGATAATACATTTAAAGTCATGGGATGTTCCGAACATAAAAAAGGAAACCCTTACCATTTTATCATATTGAAGGTAAAGATGATGAAGTTAGTCTTTGGATAAGAATTATAAAGGAAAATATGATATTGACTCTATGGAATGGGATGAATTTTAGGATATATTCCTTGATAAATATTTTCATGTGTTTGTTCAGATTGGGATGGATAAACAATTCATGTAATTAGGGAAAATGATAATGATTTAGTGGCTATGTATTCATAAAACAATACAAGATTTTCTAGGTATGTTTCAAATTTCATTTGATACATTGATAGTAAAATTAAAAGATATTACTCAGTATTGAAACCAAGCCTATGAAAAGATTATGAATCATGGGGATTTAACAGTTTTGAGAATGTGGTTAATTGGGCTAATAATATTGAAATAGAGCTTTCCAAAACATATGTTCCATGATAATAAAATTGCAAGTAATGGTCAGGTGCTAAGAAATAGAGAAGCAACTAAATAAGAATTTTATAGGTAAGCTTAATTTTTTTTCGATGTGTAGTAAAATAAATATTTTTGAATGTATTTTAGGATATGGAAGGTATTACCATTGTGTTATTTCTAGTCATAAGGTCCATGAAAAAAATAGAATATTTTTGAACAATATAAGAGTGATATGATAGATATCCAGTCAACGATGAGATGTTTTAGCAATAATGAGTTTAGAAATTAAGCTAACGTATCTCAGAAGTTAATTGAACACATTGTAGACAATAAAGATCCAAATCAAAATGGTACCGAGAATACTTTTTATAGTTTTATTGTTGATTTTTTTCTATCTGGTGAAGTAATGGATTCTCCTTTGGGATCATTATTTTTTGAAGGTTAACCATAAGTTCATAGTTCAAGGTTTTAGACACTCCATATATAGTTATAGGACATGTGATCATAAATTTGTTATGAAATTATTATAATATATTTATTAAGGATTATTTTTATGTAAGGAATTAGATTAATGAGAATTATTGCATTACCTTTTTATGGTAGTCATATCCTTAAAGGTTTATATGATTATGTTTATTATGTTTATTTCTATGATGCTCATTATATTTTCCATATAGTTAAACGGATTATATTCATCTTATAGAAATATACAAAGTAAGTATATTTTGTAATATAAAAATATTGAAAAAAATTACTAGACTTTAGGAATATGATATTTTCAATAATGGTATTTTTAAATGTCTAACTATTGTTTATCGATAAAAATTCCAAATTACGACGATGCCATTTTTAAGGGGGATAGGGTGTAACATCATGAGATTTTATTAAATATCATTATTTAAATTTATTTAAATTATTAATGGATTAAGTCACATGAAATGAATAGTTTATATTGCTTTACACTCAACACCATTTTTATCTTTCATTGCACATAACATTATGATTCATTTATAACTTGTGTTACATGAAATGTCGAGTCCTATCGAATAATAATATGTTATTGATATTATTATTTAATATTTAATTTTTCACCTAGATATTATATTGACTGGTATAAATAAGGGTAAATATATTCTGTTCACAAATTTTTATAAGTTTTTTTTTCATACATCCAATTTATTTGATAGCCATGTGATATGAATAAATCCATTTTCATGCTTAAAGACTATATTATTTTAAATAGGAGTTTTAATACCTTGAAATTAATGATTTTTTAAAGAACATTTAGACACTTTTATAAATTTTATTTTATAAAATATTTTCTTTAAAATATGTATATAAAATTTTAGATTTAATGTTTTTTAATTTTCTGATAATTCTCATTTTTTTATGAATAGTTAAAAATACATCATTTTAATTGATAAATGCATTTTCATCTAATTAAATTTCATAGATAAATAATATTTGTAATTTTTTCTAAGGTATATCTTTATAAATTGAATATATTTCCAAACAATTGAGTTCAATGGATTCAATTTCACATTGAAATTGGACATAAAAACATTTCAACCTTTTTAACTTTTGTCCTTAAAACCCATTGTCTTCCGAATTCTGTAGGATTAATTTTAAATTAATTTTAGCCACTTATTAGTTTTGAATTCAGGGAAATTGATATACATATTTGTAATAATTATTAAATTGTGGTCTAATGTGATATAATTAATTTTTTACTTGTACTATTATTGAAAAAAGTTGAATTAAATTATAGTGATTAAGGTAAGAACAAGCTTATTTACTGATTAAATATAGAATATAAGGTGTATAAATGACCCAAAACTTGTCCAACACAAGTTTTATAAATATAGTTTTACCCTCACCAAACTTTTATAAATTTTTATTATTAATTATTCTAAAATTTCATTAATATGACCTATATAATAATTTTATTGTGAATAAATATAATAAATGAACCTTCTTTGCCTTTAGCACTTATAAAGCATTAGAGTTGGGAAGATGGTACATAGGTTTAGTAATAGATGTTATTTTAAAATATATATTATTTATTTTTATCATAATAATTTATATTTAATTTCTAGATATGATAAAATTACATTAAATTCATATGAAATTCCAATGCATTGTTTATTTATTTAACAACTAAATAAAATATTTTATATCTTATTAAATAATACTAAATTGAAAATAATATTATCATCTTACAAGTTATTTTTAGATGTTAATAAAATTAAAATATGGTCCATTAATGGACCAATAAAGCTTTTATAATTAATATATTGACCCATAAATAGTAAAAATGTTGTTTGAATTATTAGGGTTAAAGTAGTGTTTTTTCGCGTTACATGTGTTTCTATTAAAATTAACCTCCAAAACATATAGGATTTTTATTTAAAAATAGTATATAATATTTTACAATCATTAAGTATAAAATTTATAAAAATTATAACACTAATTTAGTATTAATGTTTGAATTTCCTTGTATAGAAAATTCACTACCAAAATGAAAAACAATGACAAAAATTTAAGGAATCTTAAAGATTAAGGAAAATATAAAAAATATTGATTTTTTTGTGATGTCTAAGTGTTTCTAGGTCATAAATAACATTTTATCCATTATTTTTATTGTCATAAACACTTAAGGTAAGGTAGAACTCCCAAAAGTGTTTACCTTTCTATATTTAAATGAATTTTACACCCCCTCCACTATAAAAAGACACTCACAATACCCACTTAATTAGACATATCATGCATTTTTATCATAAAAACACTTCCCAAATCAACTCCTAAAATCAATAATATCATCCCAGAATCCTCGAATCCTCAAATTGGGAATAAATCCAACCAATTAATCTCTTTTGTGAATACCAAAATGAGTTACCACAAAAAGAGGTAGTGCTCTTCAATATACATTTCTTTTGTATTTCTTTCTAAACCCATTAAATTATTCCTATTAAATTATTATAAAATAAAATAATCATCTTACATATACTTATATTTTTTATTCTAATATCTCATACAATAAATATACACACATACATAAAATTGGACATAAAGATGTCGTTCATGTGTATGGCAGACTATCGCCTCGCGAAGAGATTTAATTTTTTTCTCCTTTACCACCTCTCCAGATTGTAAATTATGATTAAAAAATTGATATGATATCTGTTAAATTTATAATTTATTCATAATTATTTAATTGTTACATATCACATACTTTTATATTTTATATTTTCTTCTAATATAATAGCATCGATTGTGGATGTGTAGACTACTAACTCCTCAAAGAAATGAGATTTTTTCATTCTTAAATAGAATTTATTATGGACAAGTTTAATAAAATTATGAGAGATAAACAAAATATTTATGCTAGTAATGAAATAATTTACCATATTGAAATATAATATATCACTTTTTATTACCTTTTCAAAAACGGAAAAAGTGATAATGTCCTTCGTGGATTTGTGGACTACTTCCTCCTACAAGCGATGTGATTCCTTCTAAATCACAATAATTTTCAATATAAGTATATATAGTGAAAGTTTTATTTAATATATAATAAAAATTATTTAACGATATTTTTCACTTACACTTTATCCACAATTTTCTTTATAAAATATTAACTTTACTCACACGTATATAGGGCATATGGTCTCTATGATTGTAATGATGTTTTATTTTTCATAATCATACATTATTATTTGTTTTAAATATTTAATTTATGTAGAAATAATATAATTATTTCATGATTATTAGTCTTTATATACTTATATAATGAACACCTAGACAACCTTAGTTGTTTTGACACATAAACTAATTATGGTAAAAAAAGACTATATATAATTAATTGGTTTAGTTATTGTAAAAATATTTTTAATCAGTAAAATAAATGTAATGATAAATATGAGAAATATTTCAATTAATGTAAATAATTAACATAAGTTTACTTTTTTAGGATGATAATGGCACATTTCACAAGTCATAATCAAGGTAAGGAATGTCATATCAATCTCATTTCAGGGAGACATATATTTATGTTATACACCCAACTTCATTTATTAGGTGTATAAAAATAAATTACGATATATCATATCAAGAAATTAATATTCTCATGTTAATTAATGTTTTGTTAAATTTTATTCTTTACTGTAGATTTTGATTCAAATATTTCAATGTAGTTTGTGACACCATGATTTGATTTTTTTTATTTTTTTTCAGATTTAATTTCAAATTCTTTTCCTGTAACTAAATATTCATGAATTTATATTATATTTTTATTTAAATAAAATTAATATAGAGTTAATTTTATTTATATTTTTAATTTCATATAAATGTTTCCAAAAAGGAATCTTTTTACATGTTGTACATTTAATGTTTTGACAAATGTCAAAAACAATGTTTTATTGTGAAGGTAAATGGTGATAAGGAATTTTACAAAAACAATTTCATTATTTTTGAATAGGATTCCTTCATAAAATTTTATGTTTATATAAACAAAAAACCTACCCGTATTTTCGGTATTTTGGTGATGAATATGGTTTTCAATATCAATATGATTTTTGTGTTGAAAATTGCTTTTTTTAAATGGTATTTTTATATAAATATATTTCTTATATAAGTTTAAAATATATTTCAATGGGTTTTATCAGGAATATGTTTTATTCATGATGTGTTAATTTATAATTACATGATAGGTTGTACTAGATATATCTGAGTGGTCCAGTTATATCTTATATGTGTTGTGTCCCAGACAGCACCATGTCATCCCATTACGGCTTATACATTGGGTGTCCTAAATTGAACTAGGTGATCATGTAATATCTTAAAGTAAAGGTGGGTCCCTGATATTCTTCCAGATATTTGGTTATGGAAGTCTACCATATGGTTTTTCTATTTTAAATAGTGAAATGTTTATAATTAATCCATATGGATATTCCAATTAAAAGGGTTTTCATGGGGTTTAATGAATATGATGATCTAAGTCACCTTAAAGAGTTTTAATTTAATTCTATGAGTTTTAATGAAATTATTGAGATAATTGTCTATGTTGTTTTTGAGAAAATGATATATTTCATATTCTAAAATAAAAATTATGATAGAGGTAAATGTTAAATTAGTTTTCATGTTTTTACTGAAAAAAGGTTTCCTTTATTTTTATATCCCATTCTAAGGTATTGTGTTTATCCAATGTTTTTAAATTGTTTTCATAGGGTTTAAATATGGTTAAGGTAAAGGAGGAAGTCAGTTTTAATGTCATGGTGATTTTTCATTAAAACAATTAATTATTATTTAAGTGTTTTATATTATGGGAAAATGGATACTGATAAAAAGTGTCCACATTATATATTATGGTTTTTTATGTATCAGTTATGGAAGAATTCTCTAATAAATTGAACAATAAAAGAACATCAGTGTGGGAGAAAGTAAAAAATCATGAATTAACTCATGATTATGTAATGATTATGAATGGTTTTTATATGATTAGTTCCAAGATAAGTGATACAAGATGTATACCCCCTATGAGGCATTCTATTTACATCTCAAAGTGTATGATAGATCCCTTTTATTCTCAATTAATCTCTTGTATGACATTTTATGAGTTCCCTCATACCATTTTACTATGGAATTATTTCTCTATAGTATATTTCCTTAGTCTATCCACTAGAGGATATTTTGAGGCATCAAATTCAAATGATTATATGTGATCCCTTATACTGGATTAGTCTCATATATTGTTTCAATAATAGCTTTTTTAGGACCTGGGCGGGATAATATAATGTATCCTCTACCCAAAGATGGTTTTCAAGAATCATCATGACCAATGTTCCCTGGTGATCAATTCAAAAAATAGTGGGTTATTCAAGATAGGGTATAGCATATAAATTTGCCCTACTTGAGCTCCACAGTAAATAAATCAAATTATACTAACTTTTTGAATATTTTTAGTCCAATATATAGTGTATCTTGAATGATAACACTCAGTTTTCTTAGAGTATTTTCATAGATAAAACTGATGAGTTTGATCTATCAAATGAGTGAAATCACTATAGTAATACCCAACAAGTGATACATCTCAGATTACTTCTGTTAAATATGGAATGACTCTTGAAGTGAGTTATAATGGATGAGTGTTGCCTTTTATCATCTAAAAGAATCCAAGGATTGTAGTGAGGTCACGACCACACCATGAGACATAGTATATATCTCTATTATATTTGGGTTATTACTAGTAAGTTTTTTTGGTTCACATATTTATTTAAATAGAAATATGATAACGATAAGACTACTCTCTTGATGATTTGTGTTTGGTGATTTTGTGGTGTCTTGCTGGGTATGTTTATACTCACCCATACATGGGAAACGACTTCCCATGTCGTGTCTTAAGATGAAAGAATTTTTAGAGGAGTCCTATTCCGGATTAGAGAATGGGGAGATTTTTATGATCATAGATATTCCATTCAACATTATAATAGATATAGGTATTTAACTTTTGTATCTTCCACCATTCTCTGGGAAGGATGGGTTCTTTTTCTATTCTGTGGGCCTATACTTACCCCATTGTTTTTGAATAAATAATAGTTGTAATCTAATAAAGGATATTAGTTATAAATGTATTTCCAATTTGATTAGTATAAAATTTTATGTTATTATTTTTTATGGATATTCATGGATGTGTATTGGTAATTTAGGATTAGGCCTGTCATGTGTATGACATTCCTACTCTGCACTAGTCACTGGTACTTTTCTAAATATTTGTAGGAATGGGAAGTAATTCTTAGCATACACCAAATAGGAAGTACCATGTGGGTCATGTTCTAATAGATTTATATCAATGTCAGTCATTATAGGATAAGTTTTTTGAGAATATGAGTAGTGAGGTTTCATTTGGGAACAAGGGAAAATGTAAATGTGTTTGAGTTTATATTTTAGTCTAGGGAACACAGAATTAGTGAAAAGGCCAATGTGTCCATTAAATGGGACATTAATAAGCTACTTGTTAACATGAAATATACAAGAATTGGTTATAAATAAAACATTAGTACATACATCATATAGGAATGAGATGTGTTTTTATGTATAGTTGGAGACATTTCCCCAAATATTATCTTTTAAACAAGGTGCATATTGGTTGTTATTAGATGCTTCCATTACAATATCCATCGATGATTCTATTGTGGGATTCAGGTTATGATATGAATGGAGAAGATGATTTAGTTAATGGAACTATATATGAGTTTTTTCCTCTAGAGTATAGAGAGTGATATATCTTCCCTTTTATATGTACACTAACCCACATCCAGTGGTTTAGGTGAATGTTCCCCATCAGTTTGATTCGAAGTTGCATCATGTGGTACCTGAATATTACACATTGTTTCCATGTTTTCTATAACAGCTCAATATATAATGATCTATAATGCTTTATGGTAACCCAGAAAACCATATTGGGTGTTTGATCAATGGAATATTCATGTGGTGAAAAATAATTGTTTTGATATGACTCCAAATTTTAGTACTCCATGTAGTGAGGCTACTCTCGGGTGGAAATGGGCATCAACACATCACTATATGAGTGAAGTTTCCGTATATTTTTACATGCATGGAATAAATATTCTTCCCCCATAACTACACATTGTTGTGATATGATTTGAAACCATGTGGGTGAGTTAGTACCACCCATCGAGGATAGTTGTGAGGTATGGTTGATGGTTTCTATTAACATGTATTCTGGAATTAATTTTTTACATAATAAGGTTTCAGAGTGAGACCTAGTTATGGAGAATATGTATGATATCATAAATTGAAATTATCAAGTTGGGTTTTATGAATGATGCATTTATTCTATGTTGTGATTACAGTTTTAGTATGTAGTTTCAATCCATATTTTCCAGAATATGTTCCATGTTTGATACCAAGAGACACCAATAAAGAATTTTTTACCTCATCCCTTTTGTTTAATAGATATTTAATTGAAGGATTTGGGGTTACATCCTACTTTTTGTAGTGCTACCTGACTGCGGGATGAGGCAAAGCCTCACATATATTTATTTAGTAGTGGTTCTGAGACACTATTTTGTTTTCATAAAATTTGGTTTGTTTTTTACACTAATTCTTATGTTGCCTATTTTCTCTGAGGGTTATAGTGTTTATGAGTTAATGGGGAATAGGATGTGTAATTTATCCATAATTAATCTCATTAATAGTATGATAATATCATATTTTTAATAATTCAAAAAATCTCTTTCCAGTTGTCAAGTGTGACCATTGGAGCAGTGGGTGCTGTTAGATTTTAGTTTCCTATGGTGTTGTTGGAGTGTGAGGATGTCTTCTATGGGGATTTTTCATTATTATCTTATCAATGAATATTCTTTTTAGAATATAACTTCACCTAGAGATGTCCCAATATCATTGATAGTATATCGAATGATCAACTAAATCTATAATATATGGAGGTGAAATTAGAGAAATTTGAAGTGCATGGGCTCAGTTAGACCTAGTATGTTTCCCAGGGAATCCCAATGTTGTTCAACTCTAAGGTGGGTGAGAGGATGTGGGTATGTCAGTATTAATGTCTTCTAAATTAGTTGACCCATGATGGAATGTATTACAATATGTATTGATGAACTATTAAACTAGTGGTTAGGGGTTATTTGTTTCTAGAATTTTAACCATAGGATAGGTTACCACCGGCTCTATATACCAGTGGAGGATATACCGAGGGTATATTCCTAGAGTATCTATGATTTTATTGTGTTCTTAATGATGTGTTTGAAAAAGTTAACTTCCCCAACTATGTGAGTCTATCTCATTGACTGACTCCTCTATCCCATCATTGATTTTTTAATGGTATCCTTCATCAACAACATCCTAACGTACTCGAACATAGATGTAGAGAACATGGGTCACATTTGGATGGTTCCAAACATAATATCAGAGAACTAAATTTATTTGAAACCTCAATTTATTCATTTATGGATTCTGAATGTTCACTTCTTATAAAATTGCTTCTTGTACATCAGATTAATAGTTTCCCTAGTAAAGGGTGGGGTAATTCTAGCTTGAGATCCATCTTGGGGCACCACCATCATAATATATGCCCACAATTTATTTTTCCATTAAATATAAGAGAAATTTAAAGGGGGTATATGACACATTTTTAGTTGTTTCTTGTGAATAATGATTATTTAGTGTAACTAAAACTGACAGTAAGGGCCCCTTCAATTCTCAGCATGCTAGAGATGCATGAATTTTGGATATAAACTATTTGAACTTGATTGTATATATATCCATTTGAAATATTCCAGATGAAGTTTTTGAAATATGGGGATCATGTAATTTTTATTCATGGATGGGTAGTGACACTAATCGTTCTTTGAGAGGATGTAATGAGTTGGTTTCATTCATTCTCATATTAGTAAATCTTGTACATATGAGGATGTTCTGTGATCCTTTCTTTATGGATCAGATAACTATGTATATATAATATTATAGTCCCATATATCGATGTGTGGAAGCCAAGATACCTGAATTGAAGTGGAAATGGAATATAATTCTTGTGGATTCTCATGGTTAAGGATCTAGGATTATTGATTTTTCCTAATAATATCTGAATGATCCTCGACTGACTCCCAAATTTGTCCCACTTCCTATCCATTTAGAACTAAAATTTAGTGGAATTTTTTGGATACCTATGTGCACAAGAGGTTGTATGGATTTATAGATTTCCTTGGTGAACATTCTAGATTATGATTAAATTTTTTCATCATAATTATAGAAATGATGCAAGAGGAATTTAAGGAAATATTTCATTTGAGAAAAATGTTTCTACTATATATATATATAGTTCCAGGTAAAGTGGTTAATTTCAGTTCTTGAGAACATGTTATGGGTTGGTATGAGAATCTTAATCTGTAGATGTGAGGATCATCTACCATTGGTGATCTTTGTGTATCATAATAGTTACCACCCCAACATCATTTTATCACCATTTGAGTTCATGCATAGGAGACCCTATAGGTTACAGATTCACTTATTAGGGAAAATGGTAGATATGGCTTGTGGGCCTAGTGTTTGTTGTAGTTATTCTTATAAAAGGTGTAGTACATCTTGGGGAGTTTATGGATTTCGCAAAAAAAATCAGGTGTCCTTTATTGATCGATGAAATTTACCTCTAGAATTCATTTAGGAGATTATGTTTTCTAAGATATTTCACCTCATCAGGGATTTTATATACATTACATGGAATCATGCTATCTCAATGGTTTGTAGGATATTTTTACATTTTACTACATTAGGTTGGTGAGGTGGTTTCATATTCAAACCTTCAACTACAGTTATTTCATGTACATGAAATGTTCCACAAGTCATATCTAATGAGTTGTGTTCATGAAATTTTTTAATCATCTAATAGGGTTATTTGTATATTAAGGATGGAATTATCTTTTTGAGGTGGACATTTTTGTTTGAGAAATGGTGGATGAATATCCTTTATGGTCTAGTGTTTTTCTTTCAAGGAGAGTTCATCGACGTGGGTGATCCAGATGTTTTATTAATATATAAACATTAATTATTATGTTTTTCACTTTTCTAAATGTTAATTCATGGTGGTGGGAAGAATTGTTTCACTCTATATTATCTTTATTACATGCTATAATATTATTCATAAATTATTTCGAGTAAGGTGCATAGTTGGTGAAGAATTTTGGGCCCTAGAGAGATTTAGTGAAACGCTTTTATGAATATTGTATATATTTTATCCAATGAACATATTCTTTTAGAGATAATATATTATCTATGAAATATTGTCTTGAATGGGAATTTTGGGACATCCATTAGATCTGGAATGTGGTTTTTAGGCATGCACGATATGAACATTGTGTGCATTAGGTGTTTGGATTAACTGAAATCATGGAAAAATTAATAAATATATAAATATTTTTTCCAATTTAATCACCATGACCTAATACTATCATATTCAAACACATTTATGAGAAACTAAAAAGGTTATATATATAAACATATGGATTTTATGTGAGAGATATCATGGATCAGAGGTTTAGAAAAAGACGAAGGGATTGTGAATTAATAATCAATACTGAGGAGTTCATCTTCCACAATAGAGTTAGTGGATCTCACCAATGAAATTAATGTTGAAACCATAAACCTCAATGATAAATATTGAATATTAGATAGGGTTTTCAGTTATGAGGGTTTAAATAAGTAATCATTTATTCCATGTCTAACATGAATCATTTTTCCAAACAATTGATTCTTATTTCAAATGTTGATTTATGGGTAATGAAATTTCCACCCTAAACTATGATTTTTTATAATTTTTAAATGTTTTATTAATTTATCATTAAAATGGAAATTAATTGACTCTATCCTGAAAAATGGTTGAGGTTTTTTCCTCATGTAATCTTTTCATCATTTAATCAATTTTTATTTTCATGTTCCTCATCCATGTCTCCAATGGTCACGATTCAATAATTATATAGTAATTTATCATATTAAAAAAAATATTTTCCCAAAAAATAAAAAAAACTTGGTTAATTTTGGGATTGAAGATAACTTTATAGTCTGTGGAAATAATAGTGTATGTAAAATATGATTAGGAGTTCATTCTTTTTGTATAATTGGGTATTAAATGACATGGTGCATTAGAAATAATTTGTGAGTATATGTAGTAGAATAAATACAGCAAGTATGGATTTCAATGATGCAATTGAGTTGTCAGAAAAAGAGGATTCAGAAGTCATCCCATGAAGGTTTCTTCATGATCACAACCACAATTCTTTCTTCATGAATAGATGAAATATAATATCCATCCTACAGTAGGGGCTAGTCAACATAGATCCAGACATCATGGCATGATTCTTACTAGGATCAAAGGAAATAATAGAGATGTGGGTAAAATCATTTAAATAATCATGAATTCAATAAAACTATGATCATAAATTCATGTTTTCCCCTATGTGAAGGGTGGGTTTTACACATTTTGGGAAATAGTAAGTGCCCCATGATTTTATCACAAATCATGTGACCCTTGTAAGAAAATATTTTTGTGTTTAATGTGTACATTCTTATGAATCCATCTAGGATTAAAAACCATATTATTTAGCCACACACCATGTACTACTTATTTAATGGCATGGAGTATATGAAGAGTGGATTCCTTGGAGGTAATGTGACCAAACATTTCATGTGTTATGGTGAACATTTTGTGCATTTTTTAATGTGTGCAAGCATTCCCTCAAGTATGTCCAGTGTACATGGGAACATCCTATGTACCTGATCAAAGCTGATAGTACATAGGATAAACCAGATGTCATGTCACATTCTAGGATAGAAAATACCCAACATATACCCCAAGGTACTTATCATGTAATCTTTGTGAAATTCATTACATGTGTGAGTGAAAATTGGGATGTTCCTAGAATCGCAAGGCAGACCAAATACCTATATGGGACATGCCGTGTAACAACCCAAACATTTATCAGTGATATTTCTCCCTTATTATAGTAATTTCTTATAGTATAATACCATAATGTCGCATTAAGAAACATAATGACAAAACATGATTAAAGAAACTATAAAATTCTATGTTAACCATAAATATAATTTTTCCACTTCTATGTTTTGAATTTCGTAAATCTAATATAAAAATTTGCGAACAGTAAGCTATTTGGAGTCTGATAAGACAACATTAATTTTTTCTAAATAGTAACATACACTTATGAATAGTAGTGTTACCCTTATAATTAGTAATATAACAATTTTGAATTTTTTAATTGGCCAAGTGAATAAGAAACTTACCAATGATAGTATAAATAAAATTTAGTCATCCTCAATGCAAAAATATCATATAAATATATTATAGTGTTGTTATTTTTGTAAGTCATGAATATTAAATAATTAATTTAATAAATGAAAAGAAAATTTCTTTTCATAAAATATATTCATAAAGTATTATTTTGTGTTCTTATGATTATATTATAATTTTATGATACCTTAATTAATTATTCAATGTGTTAGATAAACCGTTTTAATTTAAAAAAATTATTTCTCAATAAAATTATGATTTTAATTAAAATTTAAATTATGCAATTTTAAAACAATATTTTAATAAAATGGAGTCCATTTTTTAATTTCTACACATTGAAAATAGTTAGGGTTAATTTTTGATATTTTCTAAATTACATAAATGTTTTTCAAATAGTAAAATACTTTAATTTACACTATTAATACATAATAAGTTAAATCCACTATTCCTAATAGCATGATTGACTTAAGAACACAAATATATAACTCACAAGAAAATTTTAATTTATTTATTCATGGAATCATCAAAATTTATTCTCATGGGGGAAATTTATTAACTAATGAATTCAATATTAATAAAACAGCCCTCTCCTCCATTATAAATATCACCCCTCACTACCTCATATCCTTACACCTCTCATGATTAAATAATTAACCAAATTCTACCGAAAATGAATTTCTATCCCCTACCCCATGTCAAGAATCTCTTTGTATCATTAAAAGACCAAGCATGAGTGCCTTGAGTTGTATCTCAAGAGGAGAATTCAAGATGTAATTCCACCCTCTCTTTTCCTTCAATTTCACTTCAAATTTCATTTCTTTTTTCCTCCTATCTTCAAGTTTTCTTATCCAAGTTTCTTGAAAAATTTATTATTATTGATATAATAGTATTCAATCATATTAATTTAATGTTATTCAATAATATCCCCACTTAATTTTAATTTTTTAAATCATTTACTGTGCTATATCAATTTACCATCATTGTGGGCGATGCACCTTAATTTTCCTTCAATGCCTTCTAAGATATCAATAAAACCATTAAATTGTTGAAAAATGATCTTCAAATTAATGTTTTAACCCCTTTTATGTACTATAAACAACTTTTATTCATAATACTGATAAAATAAAAAATGTTCATTATGATACAAAAACCACCCAAATTAAACAAAAATGATAATCATTAAATTTTATCTACAAATTCATCATCATGGTATATAACAAACTTCAATATAAGATCATTTAGACTCTTATTAGAACATTAATAACTTGTAGTTTTAATTATGGATGTGTATCTAGGATCAACATGAACATCCATTCATGTGTACAAGTGAATCGTTCTAGAAAACTAACAAAAAAACACTACCGAACAATGAATTTAAACTCTATAACACATCCAAAGGCCAAAAAAATAAAATAATAAAACTATAATGAATTAAATAAATGTTTAAAAGGTTATTAAATTTTTCATTAACTAATATATTGTGATTATACAGGACTCTTAAGTGACAAAATCATTCAAACACAATGTTAGGGGAAATATTGAACCCAACATTCTTTATTTTGGTTTTCCATTTTTCACTCCATTTTAATTATGGATATTCCATAAAAATAAGTTCTTCATAATTAGATTAACTTATATATATATATATGTTTTAAACTAGAGTTTATTTTAAATTTGATGTTTTCTAAAAGAACTATTCTTTCAAAAACACGTTGTTTACATCTCACTCAAGGCTGATGGTTCTTGTATGAAGTATGATATTCCCTATTTCATTTGGGAACCCAAAATTTATTAATTAATTCTTAATTAAGTGAAACCCATTCCATTACAAATTATTTTTTATATTGATATTGATTTATGATTTATGTGTCATGAATGTTAATGTAAATGTTATAATGTGATGTGATGGGTTTTCCTGGAATTACATAGTGCAATGAAAATGTTATGATGTGATTGTGCACCCAGAATAATATAGCACTCCAATTCATTAGGTAATGTGAATTATATCATGAGTATAGTAATATATGCATGAGTATGATTCTAACTTTGTTCACAACTATGTTTGGTATTTGACCACTAATACATGATGTTTCATTTTTATGCATTTCCACATTCCAAGTCTTTTCTTGATATTCTGTAACATTATTATGATCCTACACCTATGTTATGATGATAAGAATTATTCTCAGCCAAATTAATATTATATCAGGTTCTAATCTATAATATTATTGGTAACATAGATCACCTATTTTGGATGAATCTCTTAAGGTGATTACGTGTACTAAGAAGAACTCAATGTCCAATAATAAGATGTAGGATAAGAAATTAAATAAATTTTTATAGTTTTTATTGAAAATGTTATGTATGGTCCTAGTTTTCCCAAGACACAAACCCTTTGGAAACTCATTGTGTAGTGATTACATTTTTTTATAATTAAAATTAAATAAAATTAATGTAATAAAATTAGGGTCTTTATAGTTTGTATCAAATACACAATTTAGTTATATTTTGGAATTAGAATGACATAAACGTTGTTAAAAACCATAGTATGATACTAATTATACATATAAACACTAGAATCTTTTATAGACCTAGGGATACCATAAGATATCCTCTTAGTGTTAATTTCACAATGGAATAAATTATTTATTCATGACTTTTTAACTTATGTTTTCTTCTAACCATTTTTATTTTATAAAATAGTGGGAACTAGGAAAAACCAATCCCAAAACATTTTTGAGGGACAATGAATTGATTACTAAATTACATACCCAATTATTTAGGTGGTGGACTTAAAAAATTCATGGTGATTCTTACCCAGTTATCTCAGGTTATGAAGAGTAACTTGAATAATGTGGAACATCCTCCTTCACCAAAGTGGGAGCAACTTGCTATCAAGTGTTTTATGCTGCAAAAACCACCAATGTTTTGAGGATAATCCAATACACATGTTAGAAAACAAGGGGTAAACTCATTGGATACTATCTTTTGAGTTATTCTCAATTCTAATATGAAGAAGGTGAATCTATCCACTTATTGTCTCGATAGAGAGGCCAACCAATAGTTGGATTTTATTAAGAACACAAAGACAAGGTATGAAATTGAAGGGACATCGTGGAAAGAATTTTATATAATGTTTCATAACAAATATTTCCCACTAACCCTTCATACGATGATAGGGAATGAATTCATAGATTTAAATAAAAATGATGGTCATTTTTTATGGCCTACAAAGGAAATTTCACAAGGTTTTTAAGGTATTATCTCGGTTTTATTATCAATAATAATATAAGAATTTATAGATTTTTTAGTGGTTTAAAAACATACCTCCAAAAGGCTCTTTCAATTTGAGACATTGGGAGTTATGAATAAGTTGTTATATATCCTATCCAAGTGTAGATGGAGTTTGGAAAATGGAACCATGTATATGTTGATAAGAAATGAAAGATTTAGTTTCATGCTAGATGACATAATGAAAAATGTGGAAGGAAAATTCAACCACCACATGTCAAAAAATTGGGTAGAAGCATCATGGGAACTATATCAAAGAGATGGTTAAATACTTCATGTGTGGTATAGAAGGCCACCAAACTCAAGAGTGTCTAAAATACATGATAAAGTTTCAGAATGTGGTGGAGGAAAAGAGAGCACCACCCATAGTCAAATGCTGAAACTATAGGGACTAAGGGAACTATGCAAGACAGTTCACTAAACCTTGATTCCTCTAGGGGAAACAGTGTCATAATCCACCAAAACCAAAGGGGAAAGGGAAGTCTTATTCCATCACTACTGGAAAAGCGGAGCAAGACAATAAAGTTATACATGGTACAAATCATATTCAATGAATAATGGAAAAATACTTATTTGATTCTATTTCTACACATACCTTTATATATCACATGTTTTCAAGAACTATTGAATCAAATATCTAAAACCATGAAGTAATGATATTCATAAAAACTCATAGTGGTGAAATCATTGAAACATAAGTATTGGAATCTTTACAAGTTCGTGAATTTGGGAAAATTCTTCCAAGAAATCTCATGATAATTCCTTTGGAGGAATTTGGTGTTATTCTAGGGATGGAGTGGAACTCATTATATAGAGCACATATAAACTACCAGGAAAAGGAAATATATTTTCATATTTAAAACTATCCCTTTCTCCTCTAAAAATTAATGAAATATCATGAATCTAATTTAAAAAGTCCTTTAATGGTGTGGGTGTTGGTTTCATATGAATAATCATACCTCAATCAAATGGTTGTTTCAATGGAAAGATTCAACATAGAAAAAATGCCTATAGTGAGGGAATATTGTGATTTATTTCACGAAGAGTTACCATGAATTCCACTACATCACGCGCAAATTTTCTCAATTGAAATCAAACTATGAGCTGCTCCTTTCTCAAAGTGTCCCTCTAGGATGGCTCCTATTGAACTGGAGGAGTTAATGAAGAAGATGCAAGTGAATTTGGAAAAAGGGGTCATATTCCCTAGTGGATCACATTGGAGTGCTCTAGTTCTCTTTGTGAAATAGAAGGATGGATAAATGCGGTTGTGTATCAATTATTGGGAACTCAACAAGATCTCCACAATGAAAAAATATCTACATCCAAGGATTGATGAATTTTTCAATCAGTTGTGAGGAGATTAATTCTTCTCAAAGGTGTCTATTATTTTTGGATAACATTAACTTAAGCTGGAGAAGGAATATATTTAGAATAATGCCATCCATAAATGTTACGTGCAGTATGAGTTTCTAGTTATGCCCTTTAGATTTACTAATTCCCTTAAAATATTCATTGATTTGATGAATAAATTTTTTTTAAATTATCTTGATAATGTTTTGGTATTTTTTATCAATGATATTTCCATGTACTCTAAGATCAAGGAGGAACATGAACAACATCAAAGGATTGTGTTGGAATCATTATGAAAGGATAAGTTGTATTCCAAGTTCAGTAAGTGTGAACTATCAATGAAGCAAGACACATTATTGGTACATGTGATCACAATTGACAGAATTTTTGAGCACGATTCAAAAAAAAGGCGATTGGCGAATATCCCAGACCCTCTAATGTCACAATATTCATGTATTAGCTAGGTACAACCGAAATTTTTTGAAACATTTCTCGAAATATTCGTCCCCAATAACAATGTTAATAAGGAAAAGGGTGAAGTAATTCTAGAAGGAATAATGTGAGTAAATCTTTAATGAGCTTAAGAGAGGCATGATAACTGAACATGTACTCACATTACCAAAATGTAGAGAAGGTATTGTGATATATAGTGATGCATCCAATAAATAATTGGGTTGTATACTCATGAAAAATTATAATATGATATCATATGCCTCATAGTAGTTGAAGATCCATGAGCAGAACTACCCAACACATGATCTTGAGCTAGAAGAAATGATTTTTTCCATGAATATTTGGTAGCACTATCTCTGTAGTGAGAATTCTGACATATATTTCGATCAGAAGTGCATCAAGTATATATTCACAAAAATGGAGCTTAAAATGTGTTTAATTGTGTTTTTAGATCTAAGAAAAGACTATGATATTACTATTCACTATCATCGTAGAAAGGTGTATAAGGTAGTTGATGCTCTTAGTTGAAATGAACTTGTCACTCTATCCATGTTGTGGATTAAGAACGACCCTATCTTCATGGATTTAAAAATGATAGAATTAGAAATAATAAGGGTATGAAATACATCCGACCTTTACCAAATGATTTCCCAACCATCTATCTAAGAGAATTATAAGGACACACAAAAGGATGATATTTAGTTACAAAAGAATGTGAATGCAGTAATGGAAGGTAAAATGTATGTGTTTCATAACCATGATAATGGTATGATATGTTTTGGAACACATCTTGATGTGCCTTCTTCACCTAGGATAAATATTGAGATATTGTAAAATATACAACGATCAACTTTCTCTAGCCAACCTAGTAGCACAAAGATGTACCGTAATCTCCAAGAAAACTCTTGGTGGGATAACATGAAGATTGATATTTCAGAATATATCTCATAGAGATTGATATGTCAGCATGTTGAAGAAGAAAAAAAGTCTAATGGGATGATTCAACCATTGACTATACCCATATGGAAATGGGGGAATGTCACTATGGACTTTGTCATAGGTCTCACAAAGATATCCAATGTAAATAATGCGATATGGGTTGTGGTGGACCGTCACACCAACAATGATCAATTTATCTCTATTCAGAAAGTTATCTCGCTCGGAAAACATTCTAAGATATATGTGAATTATGTGGTGAGACTGCATGGGATTCCACTCTTGATTGTCTCTAATCATGATCCAAGGATTACGTCCAAATTATAGTTGATTCTTCAACATTACATGGGTACTGAATTGAAATTTAGCTTGATTTATCACCCTGAAAGTGATTTCTAATCTAAAAGGATATTTTGATGCTTGAATGTATGCTGAGATCCAACTCACTAGAATTCAAGGGTGGATGGGATCATCTTCTCCGATTGGCTGATTTCTAAATCAATAATATCTTCCACTCATGTGTTCATATGGATCCATATGATTCTCTATATGGAAAGTGATGTATAACTCTAAACTATTGGGATGAAGCTAGAGAGAGAGAGAGATACCTGAACAATACCTTATACCAAAGATGATTGAAAACGATAAAACCATCAAACAACATATCAAAGCTACATAGTGTCAGAAAAAGAGCTATGCTAACAGCAATTGAAGGGACATGGAGTTAAACATTAGAGGTAAATTCTTCATGATAATATCACCATGGAAGATATTCATGTGGTTTGGAAATAAAGGGAAGCTTAGACAAATGTACATTGGGCCCTTACAGATCCTTGACCGAATAAGAGTCATGAAATATCATCTTGAACTTCCACAGAATATGACTTATATTTATGATGTGTTTCACGTATCACTCTTGAAGATGTACATACCAAATACTTCTGATGTTTTAAACTCAAATGTGGTATAGATAGTAGATGATATCTCTTATTAAGAGCATCCATTAAAGATTTATGACTGAAGATATAATGATCTATGAAACAAGACAACCCACCATGTCAAAATGTTATGAAAAAATCATATGTATGAAGAATAAACATAGGAACCAGAGGATGTGATGATTGAGAAGTACCGTCACCTGTTTATGTAAAATGAAATTTAATGGGAAAAGTTTCAGAAGGGGGGATGAATTTTGTGACCCAAACATATATCAATAAAATTTCTCCCTTCTTATAATAATATCATATAGGAAAATCACATAAAATCACATTAGGAAACACAATTCCACATAATGCTCAAATAAACAACTATATTCTATGTTACCATTAAACATAATTTTTCTACTTCTGTGATTTGAATTTCTAAAATCTTTCATACACGGTTGCAATCAGTAAGCTGTTTGGAGTCCAGTTGGAAAAACATAATTTTTTGTTAATAGTAACATAACCTTATGAATAGTAATGTCACCCTTATGAGTAGTAATTAGAAACTAGTGAATAGTAAATTTTCCACATGAATAATAACCTTCCCAAGGATAGTATAAATTAAATTTATCCATCCTATAAGTTACAATATCATGTAATTGTATTATAGTGTTGGTATTTTAATAAGTCATGAAAATTTAATGTCTCATTTAAAATATTAAATGAAAATTTATTTTCATAAATTTTATTTATAAACTTGTATTTTTATGTCTTATGATTATATGATAATTTTATGATACCTTAAATAATTTTTCAAATTGTTAGAAAAGTAGTTTTTATTTTAAAATTTTCATTTTTCATGTGAATTATGATTTTAATTAAAAAGTGAATTACTCATATTTAAAATCTAATTTTCTTAAAATTGAATTCATTTTCTAGTTATATTTGTAGAAAAATAGTTATGGTGATTTTTTTAGTTTTTTTTTGGAAATTCATGAATTTTGGTGAAGGGTAAAATACAGTAATTTATAGTATTAATAAAAAATATGTTAAATCCACTATTCTAGACATCATGATTGATGTTTTCACACAAATATAGAAAATGAATTCCCTATTTTGTTTATTTATTTAGGGAATCATCACTATTTCTAGTCCTATGGTAAATTAATAAACTAATGAATTAAATATTTTGAAAACACCTCTCCCCTCCACTATAAATATCTCCCCTAGAAACCTCATTTCCTCGCACTTATCATGCATCATGCCTTGTAAAGATTATGCCCAAGACTTTTCCATATACCCTCCCCCATGTCCAGTAGCTCATGGTCTAATAAAAATACCAATCTTTGGTGCCTTGAGGAGGATCTCATAAGGAGAATTCAAGAGGTAATTCATGTCCCTATTTTCTTTCAATTTCATTTCAAATTTCATTTCTTTTCATCTCTTATCCTAAAATTATTTTATCCAAATATTATAATAACTCAATTATGATTGATATATTGGTAGATATCTTGTTAATGTAATATTATTTATTATGTTCCTCCCTATATTTTATAATTATTATTTTTAAATCATTGCTCGTGATGTATCAATTTACCATCAATGTGGGTGATGTACCTTCATTTTCATTCAACACCTTCAAGGATTTCAATAAAACTATAAAATGGTTGAATAATGATTTCTATATTTATTTTTTTACCCCATTAATGTTTTGGAATAAACATTTATACAAAATACTAAATGATAAAAGAAAACATGTTCGTTGAGATCCAAAAACCACCTAAATTAAACTAAAATGATCATTATTAAATTTTGTCTAATGATTCATCCTAATGGTATATAAAAAACTTCATTATTAGATCATTTAAACTCATGGATGAACCTTAATAACTTTTAATATAATTCCAGTATTCTTATCCATGTTCTACATGAACATCCATTCATGTATTCAAGTGATCTGTTCAAGAAAACTATAAAAAAGAACAATCTTGAACAATGAATTTAAAATATATAACTCATAAAGAGGACTATAAAAGAAAATAATAGACAATAATTAATCCAATAAATGTATAAAAGGTTATTTAAGTTACAATTAAATAATATTATTTGATTATATATGACATCAATGTAAATAAAGCATTCAGACATATAGAAAGGGGAACTCTCAAACCCAATATTATTTCTTCAGGTTATCCCCCTTTCAATCCATTTTCATTATGGATGTTCCTGAAAAATAGGTTCTTCATCAATACCTAACCTTTTATAGCATACAAATGTTTTACAGTAGAGTTTATCCAAAACGCGATTTTTTCCAAAAGAACTATTCTTTCAATAACACACCTTTTACTTATCACTCAAGGTTGATGGTTCATGTATCCAGTATGTTATTCAATCATTCATTTGGGAACCAAAATTTTAAAAATATATGATTTAAGAGGTGAACAAAATTCCTTTACATGGGTTGTTTTATGTCCATTATTGATATATTTTCTATGTGGAATGCATTATAATATAAATGTTATGATGTGAGGGGTGCACCCAAAATTATATAGAACAATAAAAATGTTATAATGTGATGTGTACACATATAATTGTAAATTAATACAATGAATTGGGTAATTTAAAAAACCTCATGAGTATTGTGAAATATGTGTGACCATGATTCTATCTTCGTTCACAAATATTTGTGGTAGTTGACAACTAATACATGATGTTTCATGTTTTTTCATTAACACATTCTATGTACTTTATTATTTTCTCCTCTCATGATTATGATCTTATTCCAATTTTATGATGATAATGACTATATAGACCCCATGTTATATTATTTTATGTTTTATCTATCCTCTTAATTTGATTTTACCTCACCCATTTTTATGTATATCCCCAGGTAATTACATGTACTATGGATAACTTAAGGGCCAATATGAATCTAGAGAGGAAGAAATTAAATAAATGTTTAGGATTTATGTTTCAAATGTTATGTGTAGTCCATTTTTTCCTATGATTCTATACCATTATATCCTCATTGTCTAATTTTTTTATTTTTTTATCACTAAAAATGATGTAAAATTAATGTAAGAAATGAAGGGTCTCTACATGTCATGTACTTTTTAAAAGGAGTATTAGTATCCTTTTTCGCATTAGTTCAGCTCTGGTGTACGATTGGGTGATTTACTATAAACCATTTTAGTATGGACATTTTTCTCTCGGTAACCTTCTCACATTCCATTACTAAGAAGGTACAGTGAGGTATCACATCCTAAAAATAAGATGTGGTTCACTCTAAATTATTATTCTCATATAAATTTTTAGGATACCCTCTATGAGGATAATGGACGGATCCTCTATCATATCTTCTTTTATATATGGGTTTTAAGAATCAGTGTGACAAAAATACCAAGGTTTTCAATCCTCAACATAGTGGGTTATTTTTTATATGGTCTAAAATACCCTATGAATCTATGCATGATCCCCTATCTCTATGTCAATATTCTTCTTCTTCTTATATGATGTAGTCTAAAATATTTTGTATCTCGTATGAGATCTATTAATATTTGTTGGTCCTTTTACATTTCTGGACCCTATGAGTGTGATATATCTATTAAATGGAATCAACATAGTATAACCTGATGAGTGAGGCCTCTAACATGAGTGGTACCAAATATTTCCAGACTTGTAGACTGTGTTCTTGTAGAGGACTATTTATATTCAATCTATATTAGAATATAATGATGGAAATGTGGTTGTGATATCACCATGAGATATCGTGTCTATCTTGAGAATATTTTAATTACTGTTTTATATTGTTATATATCTTAACACGATTAACCATACCATCAAAATGATGATATGATGACTATAATGATGCTTTGTGTTTGTTGATTTTAGGGTGTCCTGGTGGGTATAATTATAGTCAAACCTTCATTAAATCTTCCCAATCATGTGATGTATTATGAAAATAAAATTATTTTTAAAAGATTCATGTGTGTAATAGGTTAAAGATGGTCATGGTTGTAGCGTTATTATTTGATATGGACTTCGGAATGATCTATGAGTTGTTTTTTGGGTATGTACCCCCATGATGTTAGATGGTTGTGTTCTTTTTTATACTTAGTGGGATACTATTTTCCCCTTTTATTTTGTTCTAAAACTAATTTTACACTGATGTGGGGTAAATGATAATCATGTATTAACATTATGATTTTTTTACCTTTTGATATTAATGGAGCATTGGGAGATTCTTGTGTGTGTGTTTCTAGGAAAATTAGGAAAAGTCCTCCTATTTGTGTGATATACCTACACAACACTAATCACCAGCCCTTGGCCAATTATGGGTGGGATTGGATGCATTTATCAACTTACCATCAGCAAAGTAGGTTTCTATGGATTATGTCATGACACCAATAAATGAAGCAACATACATTATTATTATTTAGTTCACAATCTCAATGAAATTATGGAATATAAATATTTCGTGTCTAAAAAAATTATTTTATAAAATGTATACCATGTTTTATACATATATAATAATAATTATTGTTAAATACGATCCTTGTAAAATGATGTCTCCTTTTAAACAAATAATGTATCTTAGTATTCGTAGAACCATATTTCACATTAAATGAGTTCAGTTTGGTATATCTCTCACTACATATTTTATTTCATATTTCATCATACTAATCATATAATATATTACATTGGGATGGTTGTTTCTCCAGAATGATGAGGTTGGATTTTTTTACAATGGTTTTATTTTAAGGGTTCAATTTTTATCACTATCAATTAAGTTAGGCTCACCATTTATTAGTCATTTATAGAAACTCACAATGGTTCCCACATCCATAACTAGGTATAGACCATATTTCTAAAGGTGGATGATCAGTTTGGAATTCAAAACGAAGGACACTTGGGAACTCAAATTGGTCGAGATGAGGGGAGGTCGGTCTCACCACACCGTTTTTGGGGGAAATGATTATTACTATAGGACTATCTTATATCTTTAATATATGATTGAGAATTTCTTCTAAATCTTGATATGGGACCGGTTACCCTAAAAATGATCATAGCGTATGTCTATTTTCATTTAAATAGAGGGGTATTATTGGTGAATCCATATATATATATATATATATATATATCTGAGGCTCTTCATCCATTTCACAATGGTGGCTTGAAACTTATATATTTAATCCATAAAAAAAGCACTCTAGTTTTTTTTAACCAGGGTTGTGGTTAATATGTCAAGGATGGGTTTGATCCATTATGTGCCATCCTATGTATCCATTTTTATAATAGGAATCAAAACCTACAAATATTGTTAAAACCAATTCAGTTTAACGGGGTGTGGTGAGTACATATATGTGGGAACATGCGAACAAGTTCTTGATCTCAAACCATGAGAATTCATGTAATGCATCCAATTTAAGGCATGAAAGATAGTTATCATAGGTCATTTTTGAATTGGGAACATTCGGTACTATTGATACTCTGGTATGTAGCATAGTAATATCGTACGACTGATCAGGGCTTACACAATATGGTTTCCCTAACTAGTAGAGACTCTTGATTCCATTATGGTGATTAGTGTAACTCCATTAGCCGACATGAACTTTACTCAATGTGGGAAACAATAGATATTAAGTTATCAGCCTCATTGAATATGTATTCAAGGGTTATATGATGGTAAATACCATTAGATGCTTAATATAGTAAACCAGATTTTTTTACATTACTATTAATAATTATAATTATAAATAAAAATAAAACATTACACAACGAAGATACAAAGGTTTAGTGTCTAGGGGAAACTAGTACCATACATACATTTTACATCATAAAACATAAACATTTATTTAATTTCTTCTTCTCTGTCTTATGATTGTCCCTTGAGTTCTTTTTAGTACATGCAGTCTCTTTAAGATATATAAGATAAAAGGGTGAGCTAAAATCCCAATAAGAGGATAGACAAGAATAAGAAACAATATAGCATAGGGTGATCATAATCATTACATCATCATGATAATCATGAGAGGAAGAATTAAGAAAATAAATTAAATGTGGAAATTCATAAAAATGAAACATCATGTCATTGTAGTCAACTAACACACATAATTGTGAAAAAATATATCATCATGTTCACACATACTTAACTATACTCCTGATGTTATTTACATTACCCAATTCAATAATATTCTATATAATTATAGGCATGCACCTCACATCATAACATCTATATTATCATGAAGGCAACACTAAACATATATCAATCATGAACATAAATAACCAATGTAATGGAATGAGTTTCTTATCATAAGCATACATTCATAAACATATTGTTCCCAAATAAAAGGGTAAATAAAATATGTGGTATAATAATCATCAAACCATGGGTAGAAGTAAATGGTGTGTTTTAAAATAATATTTCATTTATTAAACATTGTGTTAGTCATAAACTCTAGTAGAAATCATTTATATACCAGAAAAGATAAGATAATGATGAGGAAATGATTTTTAAGGAATAACCATATAAAAATGGGGTGAAAGAGGGAAAACCCAAATAATGTGAGTTGGTTTTGAGAAATATCAATGCCATTTGTTTGAAATATTCCTTCATGTTAATATCCTCTTCAATTCACCTCTTGAGATCCTCCTCAAGGCACCTAGACATGGTCTTATGATGAGAACAAGAGCTCTTGGTCATGGTGTAGGGACTAAGGAAGAGTATTGGGTAGAATATATTCAATGTCCAATGCTTGATAGGTGTGATGAGAAAAGGGTGTGAGGGGTGGTATTTATAGTTGGGGAGAGGGGTTTTTTCTTATTATTTTAACCATTAGTTTATTATTTTGATCAAGACAAGAAATGTTGAGGATTATAGTGAAAAAATATAGTGCATGTGAGTTTGAACCAATGGTCACTTATATCATTCATGACTCCTTCATAACTAAAAAATTTGTGTGTTTAGTATTTACCATAAATTATTGTATTTTACTTTTCACCAAAAAAATTCAATTATTTCAAAAAAAATCCCAAAATATCACTTTAACCATTTCTCATTGTGTTGAATTAAAAAATAACCTCCATTTTATGAATAATTGTTTTTTCAAATGAGTAATTTAAATTTTAATTAAAATCATCACTTACATAGAAATTACAATTTTTAGAATTATAATTGATTTTAAAACACTTTCAACAATTAAATAAGGTCTCATAAAATTATCTTAAAATAATAATATGTAAAAATATTAATTTATGACTTCTATTTGAGGAAATAAGATTTCATTTAAATTAATCATAAAATATTTAGGACTTTTAAAAATACAAATATTTTATAATTAATTTTTAAAATATTTTTTTACTTATGCTGGGATATAATTGTATAATATTGTCACTTATAAGATGGATAAATTTTATTTATACTATTGTTGGTATGATTACTAATCACATGGGCTATTTACTGTTCATAAAGGTCATATTATGTTTCATAAGGGAAACATTACTATTCATAAGTGTATGTTACTAATGAAAAAAAATTTAGCTGGTTATAACAGAATCTAAATATCATACAGATCGCAATAGTACATGTTAGATTTTAGAAATTCAAAACACAGAAGTGGAAATATTTTGATTAGAGACTCTGTAATAAAGGTCACATTGTATTTAGTATCATGGTATGGAATTGTTTTTCCTAATTTGATTTTATATGACCTAAATATAGGAATTGAATTTCAATTTATAAAACTCTAGGTCTTAAAATTCTTCCTCCTTTTAAAAATATCATCCTTGAAATTTTATTTTTACAAAAATAGGTGAGGGTACGTCTCATTTGTTACCTCCTTCAGTTCCCATGATTCTTCTTTATACTTATATTTCCTTCACAACACTTTGACATGGTTTGTTGTCTTGTTGTGTATAACCTTCTCTATCATGTGCATAATATTTATAACATGAAACTCATAAGAATGATCATCTTCCCTCTATACCACCTTTGAGTTCAGTACATGGGAGGGATCATGTATTTATTTTTTTAGGAGATATATATGGAAGACATCATGAACTTGAGCCATATTAGGTGGAAGTGAGAGAAGATAGGCCATAGCTCCAATGTTATTAAGTATCTCAAAGGGAACAATTGTGACATTATAGACCCAAATTCCACTTAGTGAGTGCCTGAACCTAGTGGGACACATGGCCTCAAGTGCATCTCGCTGAATTCTAGAGGCTTCCAACTAGTAGTAAGGGGCTAGGGTGTGTCCATGGGGATAATATACCCCCATTACCAAAGTTTATCACAACGAAAAGATGTAAACATATGTAAATAGCAGAATAAATATAAGTAAATAGAAACTACATTGGAAAATAGAGACAAAATTAGTAGTAACTGAAACAACTGGAATAACATTCAATAATAGATGGGGATATGTCATGTACCAGAAATCTAGAAACCATGGATATGAGAAAACATGCATAACATGTTCCACAAAAGTATAGAGAAAACCAATAGACTACCCCAAGCGTCTCGAGATCCCACTCGATTTTATACTATCAATATACATACTAAAAATAATGGAATCAAGTGTTTCAAGTCATATGATTCCCTTTATCAACACCTAAACCATGTAATCTACTTTTGGAACCGAACGACATCTGAAGAGGGTGTGAGAGAAATCTAAATGGACCACCACCAATAGCGCTTATAACATCCTAACCATGTAATGGAAATGTAACTGTGTGTAGGTATGCATGTATGATGTAAAGCAGTAATATGTAACTAAATACCCATGTATCTGCTTCATCCCTCAATTGGATTCTAAATGAAATAGTTACATTTATTTTTTATTATTAGGTTATAAATGAGTCACATGGTAACCATTGTGAATGATCTATGTAATGAAATAAAAAAATGTAATGATATAGAATAATGATGTTACAAGAAAATAACCAAGTAAATGTAGACCTCAAGGGAATCAAATTCTGTAGTAACGATAGCCTAGCTAAAGATAAAATTATTATCCAAGGAGCTTAGTCCAAGGAATTTAACAATGGGGAACCTCCTAAGTCCAAGGTTATAATCAAAGGTAAAATAGGGATAAGCATATATAAGGACCTATGGGCTATAACCATACAACATACTTATCAATGATAGATCCAAGGGGTGTATCCAAGGCATATTGTAATAATATGAAGGTATACTACATAGTCATACCAGGCATCCATCAACAGAAAAAGGATTTTTATCTTGGTGGGTCTTAACCTAAGAAATCTATATCCTTGAATAAGGATGGTGTTCCCAAGTGATTGTGGCCTTATTTGATTGGAATCCAAGGAGAGCTCTCATGTCAGGGAATTATTATTTGATTATGAAGTCATTTAATATTTCATTTGTTTCAAGACTTACCTTTTATTAGTGTGATAAGGTCATGTAGCACGCAACTATTGGTTAAAGAATTTACTTTCATTAGTGCATTAAGTATAAGCAGCATAAATCCATTCATTTATTCCAGGTAAATGATTTTCCATATTCAAGGTATATTCCTTTACCCTCCATTAATGTGGTAAGGGGTGATATGGATATAAAACCTACAACTAATTTTCATTTATTTCAAATTCATATTCTTATAATACATTTCAATTCACATTTCTCATTTGATTGTAAAATTGGCGCACATACCTTAGGTAGTTTAAGTGTTAAGAATGAAAAGTAATTTACATTATACACTTCACATCATAATCATGGCATTTAATATAGAGACACTCGCCCTTAGGAAGGTCAAGCCATGGCACGCCCGAATGGTGGCTCAAACATGTAAAAACACAAAAAACAAAATCCAATTTTAGAATAACACCCTACATGCGGTGTTGGAAGTTGTGGGTATAACCACCAACAAATAATCATGTCTTCATAAAGAGAATAACCATACAGTTCTAATGTGTATAAGAATGGAATATTAATTCAACAAATGCACCCAATGAAATTAGTGGGCCCCAAACGACAAATCTAAAATCTCAGAAATTGAGGGGTGAGTTGTAAACCACCCACCATAGGCATTTACAATTATCCTCCTCTTATTGTAGCCTTTAATTTGGATTATAATGGAGTAGATTTGAGAAATATGGAAAACTTATCACACATAGATAACAAGGTCGAGCAAAATACAGGAGAATAATGGCTAAAAATGATTCAAGTACTTATTGTTGCACATCCAAAATGAAGAATGGAAGCTCGATCAGATCCTGGATGAAGGATATATCTTGATCCCAAGTTTAGATCTTCAAAAATCTCAAAAATGATAGGAAAAAGGGTCAATCCCACTTGTTCTCATTTTAGGGAAGAAGAAGTGGATTAATATGTCATTAAGGGAAATTTTTGAAAAATAACCCAAAAAATGGACTTTGCATTGTTTTTTTCCATGGTTACCTAGGAAGAAAAGTAAATTTTCATGGTTATGCCACATGATTGTGCACAAACCGTGCGAAGTGGTTCTGTCTTGAAATTGATCTTCTGCACAGTTAGCCAAACTGTGTACCAACCATGCGACAAGTGATATTTCAGCATAAAGATGTGTTTGCAGCTCCAAAAAGGTCAATAAACAGGTGATACCTTTTCTAACTCATTAAGAATCCATATTAGGTTAAAAGTAAATATTTAGATTGAAATTTAAGGGTTTCATACATTAGTGAAGATAAAAGTTATTACAATCCTCCTCTCTTAAAAAAAATGTCCCTATGATCACCAACCAAGGGTGTAGATACACTATTTGAGAACAACACTAGCCATTGGGCCCATACATCAACATCCCTCTCCAAATTCTCATCATGTACTCAGACATGATAACATAACACTAATACTCGAGTGATATACCGGCCTCAGCGATCCTTCACTCTCTTGTTAACAATGCGTACTAGATACTCCTCAAAGGTAGCATCAGAAACTAACTCAACTTACTTAGGATCAAATGTATGAGATGGGGCCTAATAATACTATATAGTTTTGAAAAATTAAAGAAACTATGAATGGCATTGTACCTCTAATATATTATAAACTAATAATCCACCAGCCTGAATCTCTAAATAATATCATACGACCCAACATAATGAGGTGAAACATTCCCTACATTCATACCCATATATTATCTTGCCTACATGATACACGAAAAAATACATGATCCCTGAACTTGAAATCATGATTTTGTTAACAGCAATCGGAAAAATATTTATTTTTAGACTGAGAAGTAGCCTTACACATTCGGATCAGCTTTACTTTCTCTAATGTATTTTGAAATATATGAGGACCTATTATGGCTGCCTCACCTGCCCCTAGATTTCAAAAGGTTGAACGAAATGGACTACCATATATGAACTGAAACAAATCCATCAAAATTATTTCCTAAATCCTATTATTATAGGTGAACTGAAAAAGACAGATATTTTTTCACAAGTTCCATTGAAATCAAGGACATTAGCTTAGAGAATATCTTAAAGGACTTGTATCGTTTGTTCTAATTTTACATCAATCTAAGGGTGAAATTACATACATATAATAACCTGAGATACCTTAGCCATTTGTAATCCATTCCAGAACCATGATGGAAAATGAGGGTCCAAATCTAAAATTATAGTACGTGGAACCCCATGTAGCCATATGGTCTCACAGACATACAATTCTCCCTTCTCATCAACTGAGTAAGTCTCTCAAATAGGTATGAAGTGATCCACTATTTTTTAGTATGTCAATGAAAACCTGTTTAGCATCTATCAATATAGACTATCTAGTAAAACCAAATACAAATCCAAAGAAAACATCTTCCCATTTTTATTTCGGTACTAAAGGTTTTTGTAACAAACCTACAACTATCTAGTGATCTACCTTCACCTACGGATAGGTGGAACACCTAGTGATAAAACCTAAAATCTAAAATTTCATTTCAGGCCACCAATACTAGTGTCTCATATATCTATACATCTTCGATAATCTAGGATGAATTCCCCACTGAGAAGTGTGGGACTCATTCATTAACTCCACTCACATATCTATAGGAACCCAGGTATGTCCATGTAGACACCATATGTTGTCTCTATCCACAAGACAATCCCTAGGTAGGTTATCTTCTGATATACTCCCACATAGTACTAAGACATCAGGATTTAAATATTATCTACTCATCACCTTCTCATGGTTGGAAGAGGTAACTGTCAAGGATGGGGGTAAGACTACTCGCGAATTTCATGGATCTCTAGATAATGTAGATAAAAAAGGCGCATTAAATTCCAATAACTAATAGATTCCTATATGGCTAGTTATTGAGGTTTTTGACTCAAAAAATTTGCAACTACATTTCCCTTCAATGCGTATAATAAATGTCAAAGTAAAAGGATTGTAGATATTCAACCTATCACTATTGTCTGAGGTTCATGTCACATTGATAAAAGATATATTTAAGGATATTGTGGTCTTTATAAACCATAAAAAACTCACCTAATAGATAATGTCTTTAGAAACATAAGGTGTGGACAACAGTTGCTGGATTAAGATCGTGTATTAGGTAGTTTCTCTCATGAGAACTCAATTTTTGAGGTCGATATAAAAAACATTGTCCTCCTTCTCCAGCACAGCTCTTAGGTCGATGCCTGATGAGTCATAGATGATGGTATAACCCATACATGGCTCTAGAAATGTCTGAATATGTGCTGATACAAGTCTCTATTTTAGATCCTGAAATTAATTCTCAAATGGTTCTGACCATATGAACTTGACACACATATTTGTAAGACTAGTGAGAGGTGATGCAAGTAAAGAGAATTCTTGTATGATATTCATGTAATATCCATCCTGTCCCAAGATACACTATATTTCAAAAAATGTCTTGGTTTTCTCCTAGGAAACTAAATCACTAACCATTTTTTGGTCAATATATAAGCTTAATTTTAAGATAATATGACCCAAAAAGTGAACTTTATCAATCCAAAAGTGGAACTTAGTAATATTGGGATAAAGTTAATGCTCCCTCAGTGTAATCAGAATGATCTCAAGATGTTTGGCATGATTTCTACGATTGTGAGAATACACCATGATGTCGTCCAGGAAGACCACAACCAAAGAATCTAAATAGCAATGGAACACACTATTTATTAGAGCCATAAAAATGGAAGGCACATTCGTAAGACCAAATGGCATAACAAGGTACTCATGTTGTTTATACCTACTACAAAAAGTTGTAAGAGTTATGTCTGATGGTCTTACTATCACTTGATGATAACTTGATCTTAGGTAGATCATAGAGAAGAACATTTCTCTTTAGATCTGATCTAGGATATCATCTATTCAAGGGATTGGATATTGGTTCTTGAATGTAAGATGGTTCAACATTTTGTAATCCATGAATAGACGTAAGTTCCCATCTACCTTTTTTGAGAATATCATGAGTGAAATCCAAGATGGTGTACTAGATCATATAAAATATTTGGCCTCTAAACCCTATAACTACTGCTTTAGCTCCTGAAGCTCTATTGGTTCCATCAGGTATGGAGGAATGGACACTGAAGCTACACCAAGAATTATGTCAATTATAAACTATACCTATCTATCAGTAGGTAATATAGAGAAATCATCATGAATGACATCCATGAAATGATCCACTACTGGAAGGATATCATTTTGTTGCAAACCGTGATCCTCTATGAAAATATTTGAAATCTGGGTGGTCACTCCAGTTAGCCCTTGATTCTATAGGCCCACTATACCACCCTGGACATCCCACTCGCACTTATGTAGATAACTACTACCATATTCTGATGTAAATGATTCCCTGAAGTGGTATCCATCTATTAATTATATTATTGAACCAATAAATCCATCCCAAGTATGTCCTTGAATACTTTCATCTCGATAACAATGAGGTTATATAAGAAATGGTAACATCATACCTCAATGGGAAAATCTATAATTTGGCATATACCCAATGATTGTACCCCTAATGTTGTATCTAGTGTCATTACACCATAATAAAACAATATATCTACTCCATGACATTACATAAAAAGATAAAATAATTTGAAGAACTTGTATTAGATAAAGTAGATAGTATAGTAGAGGCTATTAGAATATTATCACTTACTCTAGATAGTCCCACAACCAGATCCTCAAGTATCTGTTGTAGTTCATTAAATTGGATCGATCCACGACACTATGCATCTAATGGACTACATCGATCATAACTTATCTATTAGTGCTACTTATTTTCCGAGTCTAGATCCCATGGACATGAACACCTCCACAATGAGACCTACGAGTTCTATTCCAAATATCCATCAAACATGGAGTAAAATAACATTCTCTTGAAGGGGGAGCTAGTGTGGATCCTTTTCCACATGAAGATGATGGAATGGTCTTATAAAAACACAGATGATTCCCCATATGGCCACAAAACTAGAACTCCAATTGGTCTCTATCACACTAAGGCTATGAATTCCCCCATCATTTAAACTGATGAAACACTTTGGAGTTACTAAAACAGACACTCTAGTTGTCACTTCCCTAATGAAAAACCTCTTTACATTGGAAGAAATATTGTCCTTCCATGACACTGGTCATCTTTTCCCAGTACTTTTATTGTCCCTCAGGTTTCACTCAGTGATAAGATCCTAATTGACTGTTGCTAAAAAAGTAGGTAGGAAAAATACATTCACCTTTGTATGGATGGTGTATATGATCCCATTCCTCGAAACTTCTAACACATGAAAGCACATCACCAGGGAGAAGTGGGAAAAAGTTCTGAAGCTCCATTAAATGAACTGAATATTCCATAACTGACATAAAACCCTGCTCAAGATGCCTGAACTCTATTGGTATGTTAGCCCTCAACATCTGAGTAAAGAACTAGTCATAGAAAGCAGTATGAAAATCAAACCATGAAATACCCCTATGATGACTAGCGTGGGTAATCATGTCCCATAAACGCTTTTCCAAATCCCAAAGAATGTATATGTAAATCTTCACCAATCACTCTGGAGGTGATTCAATATTATCAATGATAGATAAAGTAGTCTATATCCAAGACATAGCATCCTTCGGACTGCCATCCATTGAGAATGTATAAGGATGCTGCAACTAGAACCCATGAGTCATATCTTCCATCATAGGTGCACTATTTGGAGCACCATTCATGGACTTCATCAGATATAGGAATCTATCACAAACTTCGACATCGGTTCCCAGATTAGGTATAGTAGGCAGCGCCTCAAGTAGCACTCCTATAGGTATGAATGGTAGATTAGTTCCCACCACATTTGGATTATGAATTTTTTCACCCTCATGGTTTATGATAAGAGGGTGTTGTGGAGGCATTGGTCTATAACTTCCATGAACAAACCTCAGAACAAGCCTTAGAATAAAGATATCATCTCTAGAGAAATATTAACTCATGAAAACTCGTGACCCAAAGCATACAACCCACACTACTCACTTAGATGGCTAGGTATTGGTATGTTCTGAAGAATAAGTTTCTTTTCATTTTACTTTTAATTTCCAAGTTCACTCCATTAGCTTTTATAAACATAAAAAGGTTTGAAAAGAAAGTACAACCAATTCATTTTTATGTCGTGATTCAATTTATAATCGATGTACATTTTCAATGAATTTGTTACCATACACCTATCACTTAAATTGACACCCATTTATTTATAGCATAATGGACTGACTCATTAAATTACTCATCCCAACCCATGAGGTCCCATGCACGTCATGAATTGAGATTGTAAATCACTCAATCACAACCAAGATTAATAAATGTACAATCTACCAATTACATCCTCACTCAAAAATCATAGGCATATCAAGCAATGAAATGAAGGGAAATTTACCTCTATGGAATTTCAATATGCAAGACATGAAAATTTTTGGTTCCTATTATGATACATGTAACAAAACTCCTTTCCCTCATATCATCATGCCATGAGTGAATGGAATATTCAATCAGAGTAAAAATCAATAACTTCACATATCACTTGCATACTCCAATGGTGAAATAATATCAACTGTAATAAAAAAATACTGAAAAAAATATAATATAGTAAACATGGTTTTTACCTCAAACATGTTTTCATGATTCCCATGAACGACGTACAACCAAGTCCCGTGCATTTGTAGTCTCCACAATATTATCTCTAAATAGTAATGAAAGAAAATAAACCTCCTCTAATATTACTTTATGATGTCCCAGACCCGGATATCACTTAGTGGATGCCCTGATCCTGGTGGGCCATATAGCCTCAAGCACATCTCCCCAAATTTCAGAGGTTTCCAACAAGAAATAAGGTCCTAGGGTGCGCCTGTGGAGAGACTATGAAATTGTTTCCAAATGGTAGTGCAACGGATTGATGTAAGTATAGGTAAATAGTGGGATAAATATAAGTAAATAGAAGGAATAACAAAAAATAGAGACAAGAGTAATAATAACTAAAGCAACTGGAATAACATTTAATAATAGATGATGATATGTCATGTACTAGAAAATAGGAAAACATGGATACAAGACAATAAGAATAAAATGTTCCAAAATAGTATAAAGGAAACAAAAAGACAATCCCATGTATCTTGAGATACCACTCGGTCCTCTACTATCATGATCCATAATAAAAAGAAATTAGTCAAGTGTTTGAAGTTGTATGCTTCACGTTGTCAACACCTTTAACCATGAAATATATTTGGAGTACCAAACTGGGTCTAGACAGGTTGTTAGAAAAATCTCAGTTGTCCACCACCAATGTTTTCTATAACATCCAGCCTGTGTAATTGAAATGTAGTAGTGCGCCATATGCATATATAAAGTAAAAAAGTAAAATTTAACTAAATACCATTGTACTTTCTTCATCCCTTATCTAGAATCTGAACATAACCATTATATTTATTTATTATTAATAGTTTATAAATGAGTCACATGTTAACCATAGTGATGGTTCCATGTTATGACAAAGAATCCTATAATGATATTTGATATTGATGTTCCAAGGTAATAACTAAGGAAAAGAATACCTCATGGGTCACCAACTGAGCATTAAATGTATCTTGGATAAGGATTATAGTGTAATCCAAGGAGCTTAGTCAGCATCATTCCACAACGAGGCACCTACCGAGTCCAAGGTGATTATCCAAGGTAAAATGAGGCAATGTGGAGACATAGTCCTTTGGGAAATATCCAAGGAACTTCCATATCAATGATGGTTCAAAGGAGTGTATCCTAGGCATACAGTAATAATATGAGGTGATCCTACGATGTCATAACAGACATCCATGAAAAGAAATGTATCAGGATCTAGGTGGATCTCAACCAAATAAAGTTGTATCCTTGAATAGGAATGGGGTTCCTGAGTGCTCATGGAATTATTCGATTAGAATCCAAGGGGATCTTGAGTTAGGTCATTCCTATTTGATTATGAAGTAATGGAATATTTCATTTTTTTCAACACATTCCATTAATTTGTGTTATAAATCCATGTAGAATGCAATTGTTGTTTCAAGTATTTCATTTAATTATTGAGACAATGTCAAGGATCATTAAACCACTCATTTAATCAATTTAATGAATTTTCCATATTCTAGTTTCATTATATTGGATTCCATTACTGTGGTAATTGGTCCTATGTTTGTGTAACATAAAATTCATTTACATTTAGGCCCAATTCATATTATTAGTATACATTCCAATTCACATTTACAATTTCATTGTCAAAGTTATGCACTTACCTAGGGAAGGTGAAGTGTTAAGCACATATGGTACGTTGAATTATGTAATTCACATCCTAAAAATTCCATTTAATATAGAAAAACTTTCCCTTATTTGGTTAAGTCAAGGAGCACCTGAATGGTGGCTAAAAAATTACAAAATACTAAAACCCCAATTTTGGCATAACACCTGACATGGGGTGTTGGGATTTTTGGGCTTAACCACCAAAAAATAATCACATATTCTAAAAGAGCACAACTATATGGTTCTAATGAGTATAATCATGGTATATGAATTCAATAAACAGAACCCGATGAAATTGTTGGGCCTCACATGACAAATCTAAAATCAATGAACATGAGGTATGAGTAATAGACCACCCAACTTAAGCTTGTACGACCCCCTTTCTCCAATTACTGCCTCTTACTAGGCTTATAATGGAGTAGATCTGAGAAAAAGGGAAATATTCCCACACCTCGGTAACTAGTTTGAGAGGAATTTGGGAGATGAACACCAAAAAATGTTTTTATTTCTTACTATTGTAAATCCAACATGATGAATGGAAACTTGATCAGATCTCAAAAGAAGGAGATCTATTGATCCAAATTTTAGATCTTCATAAAGATCCAAAATCATATGAAAATTGGGTAATCCCACTGGTTATCAGATTAAAGAAGAAGTGGTGGATTAATAGACAATTACGGAAAATTTTGTAAAATTACCCAGAAAATGGCATGTGAATGGTTTTTCTACACGGATTGAAAAACCCTTCAAGATTACCTGGGTAGGAGGGAACTATGCATAGTTAGGCCGCATGGTTGGGCATAAACTGTATGAAGTGGTTATATCCATAAATTGGCCATCTTCACAGTTAGAAAAATTGTGCACAAACTATGTGACAAGTTCTGTTTCCCTAAAAAGATGGGTTCCAGGCTCCAAACAATCCTCAGACACACTTGAGACGTATCTTAACTCATTGGAGATATGTATTAAGTCCTAATAAATATATAAAATAAAATTTAAAGGATCTATACCTAAATTAAAATAAAGTTCTTACACCAATGTACCTTGGTATTAACATACCTTTCTTTCCAAATTGTATGACTCTCTTACATTGTTAATTTTGGAGATAGAATTTGTCTCCAATGTCGAACTCCATGTCCCTATGATGGTATCATAATAGTTCCTTTTTTGGATCAAGGAATAATTGATATATTGCTGGATGGAATGAACATTTTCTTTCATCTCTTTTACAAGATCAGGTCCAAGTAGAATTAATTCTCCATCATCATCCCAATAGGTTGGAGTTCTACATCACATTCCAAATAGAGATTTAAATGGATACATCTGAATACATGAGAAAAAGTTATTGTTGAATGAGAACTCAACCAATGTTTAATGTTGATCATATCCACCTTTGAATTATAATGGGAAGGTTTATAGAATATATTCAAGCATATGGATAGTCCGTCGAGATTCGCCATTAGTTTGGGGGTGATAGGTCGTGCTGAAATTCAATTCAGTACACAAGCTATGTGGAAGACTCCTGTATAATTTAGATGTGATCCTAGGATCATGATCACATGAAAATCAATCGTAGTACCCCATAGAATATCACATATTCCTTCACATATATATTATCATGTTGTTCAGGGGAGAGATCCTCCCAAATAGTTATAGAGAGAGAAGTATTTGTATGTCAGTCCACCACAACCCATATCACATTATATACATTGGATGTCTCTTGAAAGGCCAAGACAAAGTACATGGTGAAATTCTCCTTTTTCATATGGTTATAGGAAATGGTTTCATCATCCACTTGTACTTTTCTCACTCTACATTAACTTTCTGATATATCAATAACACTAAGATATATTCTACAATCTACTTAATTATGTTATCACACCATAAGTGTTCTCAGAGAACACAATACATCATGGTGATACCATGATGGATAATGAAAGTTGATCTATGTGAATTGTCCAATAGATAATTTATCCTTGGTGATAAGGCATATAGATCCATGTTCCAAACCGAATTACACCATCATCATCAATATATAACTCTTTCATATTCACTTCCTTTTCATCATTCACCCTCTTTTGAAACATTAAATCTTGCCTTTATGCCTCCATAATCAACTCTTGGATAGATAGTTCAATTATCATTTGGGAAAGGTAGTATGTATTCCCTACGGTTATGATTTCCAAACCATCATACATATATCCATGAATATATGGTCTTTCTCAATCTATAACATGGATAGATTAGCAGGTTATTTTATCCAAAGACCATCAACTACCTTATTTTCCTTATTGGGATGATAGGGAATATATAGATCATAGTTCGTGATTATCTGTAACCATCTACTTTGACGCATGTTGGGAACCTTTTGTGTGAATATATACTTTAGGCTAATGTGATTGGTATATATGTCACACTTCTAACCATAGAGGTAATGTCACCAGATATTCAAGGAAATAATCATAACTACTATATCTAGATAATGTGAATGGTAGTTCTGCTTAAGGATCTTCAATTTTCGTGAGGCCTAGGCTATAAATTTGTCATTTTTCATGAGTACACAACCCAATCCTTTCTTGTAATCATCAATGCCTATCACCATAATTTCTCCAATTTTCAGTAATGTGAGTACTGGTGTAGTGATCAGCCTCCTCTTTATCTTCATTAATATTTCCTCGCATTCTTCCTTCCAGACATACTTTACCCCTTTCCTTTTCGAAATATTTACAAGTCGTGATAATCATGTGAAATTACTCACAAAACATCGATAATATCCCACTAAGACAAGAATACTATGGATTTATGGGACACTAGAGGGTATGGTCAATTCTTCAATTCCAATGGTTTTTGAATAGTCCACAAAAATTCCCTATCTTATGATCACATGTCCTCATAACATGACTTCTTCATACAAAATTAACTCTTTCGGAAATTTGCAATCAACTTCTCCTTCCACAATGTTTCCAACCCAAGTCTTTGGTGATTTACATGTTCCTATTTTCTCTTGGAGTAGATGATAATGTCATTAATATGCACTACCATTAATTTTCAAGGTAATTTATAAAGACTCTATTTATCAAATCCATGAAAATTGATGGTGAATTTGAAAGTTTGAAGGGTATCACAAAAAAATCATAATTCCTATACATTGTACAACATGAAGTCTTCTGAATATCTTCTTTCTTTACCTTTAGCTTGTGATATCCAGAAAGAAGATCCACCTTTTAGAAGTATTGAGATCCTCTCATCTAATAAAACAAGTTATCACTTCTCATAGAAGGATACTTATTCTTTATGGTGATCTTGATGAGTTTCTGATAATCGATACATAGCCGCATTGATCAATCCTTCATGACAAATAACACTAGCACATCCCAAGGTGATAAACTAGGGTGTATAAACACTTTTTCCAAATGATCTTTCATGTTATTCTATAACTCCTCCATTTTGATAGGATCCATCATATAGTGTCACCTTGAGATAGGAGTACCCCAAGTATGAGTTCTATTGAGAACCAAACCTCATTATCTGAGGTTAGTTTGTGTAACTCATCAGGAAATACATCAATGTATTCCATTGTAATGAGAATTTCCCCTAGGGAATATCTTCCTTTGACTCAACCATTTGAGCGAGGTGTGCCTCTTCATAGGGAATGAGCACCAACACCATTGAAGGATTTTTAAAAGGATGTTAACAATCATCATTCCAAATTTAGAGAAGAATGGGTTGGTTCAAAATATAAAAAGATAAGTCATGTTCCAAATAATTTGTATGTGCTCTATATAAAGTGATCCAATCCATCCCCAGTATAGAATTGAATTCCAAAAAGTGATGTACCATGAGATTTTCTCAAAGAATCTCCCCACACACACCAATAGGTGAGAATCCCAACACTTGGGTTGTAATGATTACACCACTATGTGTTTTGATGGATATATATATTTCATGTTTTTGGGGATTCAATTCAATTGTTCTAGAAACCATGAATGATATAAATAATGCATAGAACCAAAATAAAATAATTTTATTTCTATTATTGATTGAATATGATTTGTAACTTGTATGAATTAATTTTCTAGCTCCACATACAGAGTAGGGATGGAATAATTCACCCCTTTCTTCTTTGGAGTTTGTGGTTTATGAAGCAGATTACCCTTGATAACTCAAGGTTTAGTGCAGTGTCTTGAATAGTGCCCTTACTCCTTATATTTAAATCAATGGACCATGGGTGTTTCTCTCATTTACTCCACCACATTTTTTGGACTTTTCATTTATTTTCAATAGTCATGACCTTTGTGGCCTACTTAAACACATTTTTAGCTTTTCTATATCCCTTTGAGTTAGATCCCATGATGCTTCTTCACACATTTTTGTCATGTGGGTGGTTTAGTTCTCTTTCATCATTTTTCAATAGATCCTCCATCATGAAACTCCATCATTTATTTCTTATCACCATATCCATGGGACCATTCTACAATATCCATCTCCACTTTGATATCACATTGAATAACTTCTTATAAAATCTCAATATCTTGTGTTCCAGTAGCCTTTATAAGGTGTTGATTTAAACCCCTAAATAATCTATCAATTTTTCAATCATTGTTGATAAAATAACCCGAAGTGTACCATGAAAGACCTGTGAAATTGTCTTTGTTGGCTCTAGAAGATTCTACTTCCTTTTACATCGTCTCTATGAAATCTCTATCCATCTTAGTTGTAAGAGTTTGAGAAAAATACGTATTATGGAACATTATCATATTGTCTTCCCACTCTATTTTTTTCAATTTCATCATTCAACTTGGTGTTCTTAATCAAATCCAACCATGGATTGGCCTCTCCATCAAGATGGTAAACAACAAGATTTACCTTATCCATCACAGAACAATGAATCATTGAAAAGATATTCTCCATTAAGTTGACCCACTATTCCCCCAACTAATATATCATAAGATCCACTAAACATTGGTGGTATTTTTGGCTTAAAACACTTGATAGACAGTTTCTCCATCTTGGGTGAAAGAGGATGTTCCAAATTATTTAGGTTATTGTTTATTACCTGAGATATTTGGGTAATAATTTCTATGAAATTTTTAAATACACCTCACAAATCATTAAGGATCTTATTCTGGAAATCATCTCACTATCCCTCGCACATGTTCTTGGCCGAGTTTCTCCAGATTCCTACTATTTTCAATAATAAAAAAAATTTGAAAAAAACATAAGGAAACAAGTCATGTCACGACCCGCCCTCGGGGCCCGTGCCGTGACTACCCCAAGCCCGCCTTCCATAGGCCAGGGGCTGGTGACTAGCACCAAGGCGTAAAATCCCAGTAAACAGGGAAGGCATTGCCTTTATAAGTAACAACCACCACAGAGTCAGCAAGCGGAAAGTAACTACAAGTGCAGAAAAGTAAATGGCCCAGAATACAAACCCAAACTGAAAGTAAAGTACAACTCGAAAAGGGAAAAACAGCAACTGAAAAGTAAAGCTGCTACTCCGAGCTGTCCACTGGAAATCCCACCTGAAGGGTGGGTACATATAGCTCATCTGCTCCACGGGTCCCGCCGTCCACTCCGTGCACGTCCCGCCCAGTGGTCCACCTCCGGGTACCGTTCCGCTCTGCAAGCCTCAGCTAAGGTCAACGCTGTCCGTCGTCTGCAACCAACACAACGTAGTGCGGGCAAAGCCCGTGCAGGGGTGAGTATAAGCTACTCAGTAGGGACCCCGAGACCCCTGAAGGTCTCTCAAATCCACAAAGGATAAACCACTAAGAAAAGTAACAATCACGAAGTAACAACTGACACTGCTTAGGTATATGCCCATTCATATACCTAAGTCATCAATTTCCGTTCGGCTCCAACACCGAGCCCAAGAACAACCCAATCCACAAAGAAGAGTAAACAGTAAATCCACACAGATTATAACAAGTTTATGAAATCAACGGATAACCATTACCCAGGTATATGCCCATACATATACCTAAGTTATCAAGCGACCCATCTCAATCATGAGGAATCACAAAGATCATTGACTCAACTCAAACCAGGATTTTCATTATCGAAACCGTAAATGTTGAAGAGCCCCAACTCTGAAGTGTACAGTGGTCCTGTCACGACTCCGAGGTACTGCTCACTAACCTAAGACTGCTGAAGTACTTCTCCTGTCGAGTACCGCGGGTCTGCTGCCAACTACCGGGCGCTCCATCCGCTGAGGGTCTGCTGCCAAATACCGGGCGCTCACCCAGATAGCCTACTGAGGTACTCCTCCTGTCGAGTACCGCGGGTTTGCTGCCAACTACCAGGTGCTCCGTCCGCCGTGGGTCTGCTGCCAACTACTGGGCGCTCCGTCCACTGGGCTAGTCGACTGACTCCAAGTCGAGTCGGTCAAGCAGTCGTCAGGTCTCAGTCATCTACACGGTCTCCGTACTCCGCACGCACGTCTCCACTCACGCGGGTCTGTCACTACAACCAAGCGCACACACTCCGTAGAGTATCGCGGGTCCGCCGCTACAACCATGCGCTCCACCGCCAAGGGTCTGCTGCTGCATCCAAGCGCACCACCACTGTCAAGTACCACGGGTCCGCCGCTACACCCAAGCGCTCCACCGCCCAAGGTAAACAGAAGATTCAGCTCACATAGGTTCGGTAGCACTGTTCCACGTAGGATCGCTGAGTGCTGTAGTCGTCATCGTCGAATCCACACAGGATCTCTGTACTGTCGTCATCGCAGTCACAGTAGCAGTAGTAGTAGTCGTCACAGTAACAGTCGCAGCCAGCACTAGGGTTCCCGCATACAGCAAGCTCATTCAGAGGGTCCGCTCCACGAGCCGAGAGGCTGATACATCAACTGTCACAAGGTCCAGAGTTGATGTATGCAAAAGTTCCGTATCGTCAACAGGAACTCAACGCAACAGACGGCGCGTCGATCGGACGCCCGGTCTGAGAGTAATTGGCATTTTCGTCTCTGAGGCCCGGTTGCTTTTTAAGGCAAAACCAACCGGACCGTACTCCACCTGCGTCCAAACCTCGGGCGGAGTATTCCAAAAGATCCGTCTCACTAAGAGGAACACAACGCAACTGACGGCGCGTCAATCGGACGTTCGTGGCTCAAGATATGAGTGTTTCCGCTCCGAAGGCCCGGTTGGTTTCGTAAACGAACCAACCCGGACGAACTCAAAGTAATCTGAAACCTTGAGTGCGATATACCGAGACGACCGTCTCGATCCAGGGATCGCGTTGCCGCAGACGGTTCGTCATTCGGAGGTCCGAGGCTCAAGTTATGGCCAAAAGACCGAAACAGGTTCAAAACGGGGGGTCCGGGTCCGGGCCGACCCGGCCCGACCCCCCCCCCCCTGGGCGGCGCGGCGGCGCGGCGGCGCGGGGTGCCGCGGCGGCTCGGGGTGCCGCGAGGTGGCTGCACGCGGGGAGACAAACCCCCGCGTTTTGAGGGGCGGCGCGGCCTTTGTGCCGCGCCCGTTTCTTTTAAAACCGCCCCCCCCCCCCCCACGTGGGGGGCCTGCTGGTGCGGAACCGAGGGGGCCGGCTGCCCCCCTCCATCAAAGAACCGCCCCCCTCATAAAGAGGGGGGTTTTTATGAGGTGGCCGGGGGATTAATTCCCCCGGTTTTAATGGTATCCGGCCGGCCAGCTGGCCGGCCGGTTTTCACTAACGGGACCGGAAATTCCGGTCCCCCCCCCCTTAGGCTTCCGACGCCGGTGGCCCGGCCGCCGGTCTTCTCTTCCGCCGCGGCCCGGAACCGGCCGCGGTCTCCTCGTCCCGCCACGGCCCGGAACCGGCCGCGGCGTTCGTCATCCGGCGCGGTGCGACGGCACCGCGCCCCTTCGCCGTGCTTTGATTCCATTCAACGCGGCGCGACGGCGTCGCGTTCTTGGAGATTTTTCCTCGGCGTGGCGCGACGGCGCCGCGTAAAATATTTGCACGATCATCCGCGTGGTGCGACGGCACCACGCCACTTGCTTCCACCCGCAAGAATAAACAAGAACGATGGAGGGGGGGTTCGGCCGTGTTCGTGCGGTCCGGCCCCCCTCACGTTAAAATAATAACGCAACTTAAAACATTCAAAAGTCTCATGTTTGACATGCGAAATCCACGATCAAGAAATGGAATAAATTAAGAATAAAATAACAACCCCTACCTCGAGTATATGGTTCGAAGATTGTGAACGTTCCGCGGAAGACGACGTCGCGGAGTTCGGGCGTCGCGGTAGCCGTTCGTCAAATCCGATGACGAAGGGATGCGTTCGAAGAGACACGTCGTTGGCGAAACTTGTACGCCGACGAAGGTTGTCCGAGGAAGAAGTGGCGTCCCCTTTCGTTGACACGGGAAACGAAGAATGGAGGTGCGGCGTTCTTCGTCGGAGCTTGAACGTTCTTCGTCAAGATGAACATTCTTCGAGTTCCTCGTCAGAGTTGAAGGAGATGAAGGAAAAGCTCTCCACCTCTCAAGAAGACAAACAAATAACCCCAAAATAAAATAAGACCACATCTTATTTTATTATCACATAACACATAAGAATTTCAAAAGTTTGAAATTCAAAAGGTTTAACTCCCATAATTAAAAAGGTAACTCAAGCCAATAAATGAGGCGTTAAGGGAGTTGGGAGAATTTGAAAGGTTTAGGGGTTCGTGTGGGCCCCACCACACTTAATCCTCCCAAGGGAGGTTAAGTGGGTGTGGGTCCCACCTCCAACCTCCTTTGGTAGGTTTTTAACAAGTTATAATAAAATTTGTTCTATACAAATGTTGTTTAACTCAAACTAAAAACCCCTAAAATTAACTTTCAACCCGCAACAAACGCAACTCCCGAAAAGGTCTCTTTAAGCGAACATCGGCACTGCGAGTTCATCGGTGCCCTCGGATTTCAATTCCTAGCACCGGATCAAAAGTTAGGAATTTCCCGCTCGTTCGTTCACTGAACGTACCCGAGCCAAACTTCGGAAATTAATTCCGGGCACTCCGGGCCTCGGAATCTGGTGCCGTCTGAAACCGCGCTCTTGTAAAATTCTAAAGAAAATTAAGAAAAAAAAATTCCCTTGAATTTTACGGGTCTTTACATTACTCCCACCTCAGGGCTTTACGTCCCCATAAAGATACATCAAAAACTAGGGAAACAAATGAGGGTACTGAGCACGCATCTAAGCCTCCCGCTCCCATGTGCTCTCCTGGAGATTCCCGTGCTGCCATTTGATGCGCACAAGAGGAATCGATCGCCCACGCAGGACCCGCTCCTGTCGATCCTCTATCTCCACCGGGACCTCTGCAAAAGTCGCCCCATCGTCAACGTCAAGCTCCCCATGATCAATGATGTGTGTCAGGTCGTGCACGTATCTCCTCAGCTGGGATACGTGGAAGACGTCGTGCACCCGGTACAACTGAGGTGGTAGAGCCAGGCGATAAGCCACCTCACCAACCTTGCTGAGGACCTGGAAAGGTCCGATGAAGCGCGGAGATAACTTTCCGCCTCGGCCAAATCTCCGAATACCCCGTCGAGGTGAGACCCGCAAGAAGACATGGTCGCCATCCTCGAACTCCAGTGGCCTCCGCCTCTTGTCAGCGTATGACTTCTGCCAGCTCTGAGCTGTCCTCATCCGCTCCTGGATGACCTGGACCTTCTCTGTCGTGGCCTGGATCATCACAGGTCCCACAAGAGCTGCACGATTTCTTCTTTGCCGAAAAGAGAAATCTGGTCTCATCTCCTGGATGAACCACATTCTTTGCCTAAAACAGTCAATCCTAACATGCATGATACTAATCCATACCAAGGATGACGTCGTAAGGCCTCGACGCTACTACTAAGAGATTCAACCGTTACTCTCGCCTCCAAGGGTTGAGTCACACTGTCGGCATCAGTGTGTGGTAACTGGGTCTCCTCCAGTAGATGTCTCACAAGTGAGGGTCAAGTCAACAGCCAAAACTGGAACCTCTTAGTAACATCACGAAAGAGGACAGGAACGAAAATATCACAAAGGTATGCGTCTTTTATTATTGCAGCTCATAATACAAGACGCTACACAAATGCAACAAGGAACCAGAAGTACAAAGGATGTATCCACTAGTTCAGCTCCTGTCCATCGGCTCCCAGAGCTCCATGATCGAAGGCCTCGGCTGCCTGAAGTTGAGCTCTCGCAAGTTCACATACTCCCTGTGGTCGGGGTGGACCTCCTGGTGGTGGTGGTGGAAGAGCCTCAAAGCGTCGCCCACCACCGGCTGCTCGTCTAGATCCTCTGCCTCGTCCGCCTCCTACCTGCGGACCGCCACGGTCGAACCTCTGCCTCTGCCTGGGAGGTTCTTCACTTAACTATTGATCATCAGCATGGCGGGTCGGACAGTCACGAGCCATGTGACCAATCCCGCCACAGGAGTAACACTGCCCACTCTCAGCACGCCTGGCTCTGACTCCACCCCGGCTTCCCCGTACAACTGAGCCTGAGTCGTGCAGTCGGCCACCGGTAGGTCTGGTCTGCCTGGAACCCTGAGTCATACGTCGGCTACCTGCTGTAGATGACTCTGCCACGTGCCGCCCTGCGGTGAGTTGCTGTGCTCGTGTAGACTCAGCAAGGAAACTCTCGATCAGAAGTGCCCGCTCCAGTACTCCTGTCTGAGTCGGTATGCTGAGGGAGATCAGCGATGCCCTAATCTCGTGTCTCAAACCCTGCTCGAAGGTCCGGGCCCGGAAGAAGGGGTCCCGTACCATGTCTGTCGAGTACCGAGAAAGGTCGGTGAACCTCGCCGCGTACTGAGCGACCGTCATGCTGCCCTGCCGCAGCTGTAGAAGCTCCTGGATATGCACCGCACGAAGGGTGGCTGGGACGAACTCCGAGCGGAAGAGGCTCTCAAAGTCCGTCCAAAGTAGAGATACCTCATCGTGCACCTGGAGCATCAAGCTCCACCATCGTCCTGCTGCTGCGTGTAGTAGGCTCGCAGCGAGGATCACCATGAGGTCTGCTGGTGTCCTTACTAGCCTAAACACTCGAACCACTGCCTCCAGCCAGTCCTCTGCTGCCTGGGGATCCGTCTCCCCGCGAAACCTGGGCGGTCGCTGGCGCTGAAACTCATGCAGTGCGCTGAGGCGACGTGCATCGTCAGCGGCTGCTTCTGGAAGCATCGGGGTCTCGGCAGGTAGAGCTACCGCCGGTGCCACTACTGGAAAAGGGCCCTGCACCGAGGCCTCGTCGCTCGGTGGGCTGTCGTCTCGCTCGACTCTCGGAACCCTAGCTGGCTGCCATCGTGGGGCCATCCTGAAAGGAAACAGGTGCGCCACGGTCAAACAGTATACCTGGTGAGCTGACACAAAGAAATCACAAAGAAAACTTTGAAACACACACGCAATCAATGTTTTCGTGCATTAAGTCGGAAATCAGAAGTCAGGGTCCTGGTGTACGGATACGTCGGCCGCCGCACCAACACTGGACTCCCTGGACTGATATCCACACTCAATACGCTAAACATTATTGCTTCACATAGAAAAGATCAGAGTTTGCGGTAGAACCGAACTCCTCTGATACCAATTTGTCACGACCCGCCCTCGGGGCCCGTGTCGTGACTACCCCAAGCCCGCCTTCCATAGGCCAGGGGCTGGCGACTAGCACCAAGGCGTAAAATCCCAGTAAACAGGGAAGTAATTGCCTTTATAAGTAACAACCACCACAGAGTCAGCAAGCGGAAAGTAACTACAAGTGCAGAAAAATAAATGTGCCAGAATACAAACCCAAACTGAAAGTAAAGTACAACTCGAAAAGGGAAAAACAGCAACTGAAAAGTAAAGCCGCTACTCCGAGCTGTCCACTGGAAATCCCACCTGAAGGGTGGGTACAGATAGCTCCTCTGCTCCACGGGTCCCGCCGTCCGCTCCGTGCACGTCCCGCCCAGTGGTCCACCTCCGGGTACCGTTCCGCTCTGCAAGCCTCAGCTAAGGTCAACGCTGTCCGTTGTCTGCAACCAACACAATGTAGTGCGGGCAAAGCCCGTGCAAGGGTGAGTATAAGCTACTCAGTAGGGACCCCGAGACCCCTGAAGGTCTCTCAAATCCACAAAGGATAAACCACTAAGAAAAGTAACAATCACGAAGTAACAACTGACACTGCTTAGGTATATGCCCATTCATATACCTAAGTCATCAATTTCTGTTCGGCTCCAACACCGAGCCCAAGAACAACCCAATCCACAAAGAAGAGTAAACAGTAAATCCACACAGATTATAACAAGTTTATGAAATCAACGGATAACCATTACCCAGGTATATGCCCATACATATACCTATGTTATCAAGCGACCCATCTCAATCATGAGGAATCACAAAGATCATTGACTCAGCTCAAACCAGGATTTTCATTATCGAAACCGTAAATGTTGAAGAGCCCCAACTCTGAAGTGTACAGTGGTCCTGTCACGACTCCGAGGTACTGCTCACTAACCTAAGACTGCTGAGGTACTCCTCCTGTCGAGTACTGCGGGTCTGCTGCGAACTACCGGGCGCTCCATCCGCTGAGGGTCTGCTGCCAAATACCGGGCGCTCACCCAGATAGCCTACTGAGGTACTCCTACTGTCGAGTACCGCGGGTTTGCTGCCAACTACCAGGCGCTCCGTCCGCCGTGGGTCTGCTGCCAACTACTGGGCGCTCCGTCCACTGGGCTAGTCGACTCACTCCAAGTCGAGTCAGTCAAGCAGTCGTCAGGTCTCAATCATCTACACGGTCTCCGTACTCCGCACGCACGTCTCCACTCACGCGGGTCTGTCGCTACAACCAAGCGCACACACTCCGTAGAGTATCGCGGGTCCGCCGCTACAACCAAGCGCTCCACCGCCAAGGGTCTGCTGCTGCATCCAAGCGCACCACCACTGTAAAGTACCACGGGTCCGCCGCTACACCCAAGCGCTCCACCGCCCAAGGTAAACAGAAGATTCAGCTCACATAGGTTCGGTAGCACTGTTCCACGTAGGATCGCTGAGTGCTGTAGTCGTCGTCGTCGAACCCACACAGGATCTCTGTACTGTCGTCGTCGCAGTCACAGTAGCAGTAGTAGTAGTCGTCACAGTAACAGTCGCAGTCAGCACTAGGGTTCCCGCATACAGCAAGCTCGTTCAGAGGGTCCGCTCCACGAGCCGAGAGGCTGATACATCAACTGTCACAAGGTCCAGAGTTGATGTATCCAAAAGTTCCGTATCGTCAACAGGAACTCAACGCAACAGACGGCGCGTCGATCGGACGCCCGGTCTGAGAGTTATTGGCATTTTCGTCTCTGAGGCCAGGTTGGTTTTTAAGGAAAAACCAACCCGACCGTACTCCACCTGCGTCCAAACCTCGGGCGGAGTATGCCAAAAGATCCGTCTCACTAAGAGGAACACAACGCGATTGACGGCGCGTCAATCGGACGTTCGTGGCTCAAGATATGAGCGTTTCCGCTCCGAAGGCCCGGTTGGTTTCGTGAACGAACCAACCCGGCCGAACTCAAAGTAATCCGAAACCTTGAGTGCGATATACCGAAACGACCGTCTCGATCCAAGGATCGCGTTTCCGTAGACGGTTCGTCATTCGGAGGTCTGAGGCTCATGTTATGGCCAAAAGACCGAAACAGGTTCAAAACGGGGTGTCCGGGTCCGGGCCGACCCGGCCCGACCCCCCCCCTGGGCGGCCGGTGGCGGCGCGGCGGCCTGGCGGCGCGGCGGCGTGGCGGCGCGGGGTGCCGCGAGGTGGCTGCACGCGGGGAGACAAACCCCCGCGTTTTGAGGGGCGGCGCGGCCTTTGTGCCGCGCCCGTTTCTTTTAAAACCGCCCCCCCCCCCCCCCCACGTGGGGGGCCTGCTGGTGCGGAACCGAGGGGGCCGGCTGCCCCCCTCCTTCAAAGAACCGCCCCCCTCATAAAGAGGGGGGTTTTTATGAGGTGGCCGGGGGATTAATTCCCCCGGTTTTAATGGTATCCGGACGGCCAGTTGGCCGGCCGGTTTTCTCTAACGGGACCGGAAATTCCGGTCCCCCCCTTCGGCTTCCGACGCCGGCGGCCCGGCCGCCGGTCTTCTCTTCCGCCGCGGCCCGGAACCGGCCGCGGTCTCCTCATACCACCGCGGCCCGGAACCGGCCGCGGCGTTCGTCATCCGGCGTAGTGCGACGGCACCGCGCCCCTTCGCCGTGCTTTGATTCCATTCAACGCGGCGCGACGGCGTCGCGTTCTTGGAGATTTTTCCTCGGCGTGGCGCGACGGCGCCGCGTAAAATATTTGCACGATCATCCGCTTGGTGAGACGGCACCACGCCACTTGCTTCCACCCGCAAGAATAAACAAGAACGATGGAGGGGGGGTTCGGCCGTGTTCGTGCGGTCCGGCCCCCCTCACGTTAAAATAATAACGCAACTTAAAACATTCAAAAGTCTCATGTTTGACATGCGAAATCCACGATCAAGAAATGGAATAAATTAAGAATAAAATAACAACCCCTGCCTCGGGTATAAGGTTCGAAGATTGTGAGCGTTCCGCGGAAGACGACGTCGCGGAGGTCGGGCGTCGCGGTAGCCGTTCGTCAAATCCGATGACGAAGGGATGCGTTCGAAGAGACACGTCGTTGGCGAAACTTGTACGCCGACGAAGGTTGTCCGAGGAAGAAGTGGCGTGCCCTTTCGTTGACACGGGAAACGAAGAATGGAGGTGCGGCGTTCTTCGTCGGAGCTTGAACGTTCTTCGTCAAGATGAACGTTCTTCGAGTTCCTCGTCAGAGTTGAAGGAGATGAAGGAAAAGCTCTCCACCTCTCAAGAAGACAAACAAATAACCCCAAAATAAAATAAGACCACATCTTATTTTATTATCACATAACACATAAGAATTTCAAAAGTTTGAAATTCAAAAGGTTTAACTCCCATAATTAAAAAGGTAACTCAAGCCAATAAACGAGGCGTTAAGGGAGTTGGGAGAATTTGAAAGGTTTAGGGGTTCGTGTGGGCCCCACCACACTTAATCCTCCCAAGGGAGGTTAAGTGGGTGTGGGTCCCACTTCCAACCTCCTTTGGTAGGTTTTTAACAAGTTATAATAAAATTTGTTCTATACAAATTTTATTTAACTCAAACTAAAAACCCCTAAAATTAACTTTCAACCCGCAACAAATGCAACTCCCGAAAAGGTCTCTTTAAGCGAACATCGGCGCTGCGAGTTCATCGGTGCCCTCGGATTTCAATTCCGAGCACCGGATAAAAAGTTAGGAATTTCCCGCTCGTTCTTTCACTGAACGTACCCGAGCCAAACTTCGGAAATTAATTCCGGGAACTCCGGGCCTTGGAATCAGGTGCCGTCTGAAACCGCGCTCTTGTAAAATTCTAAAGAAAATTAAGAAAAAAAAATTCCCTTGAATTTTACGGGTCTTTACAAGTCAAGTATACATAATTTATTAATTTGTCTAAATAACTATTATTTAATTCCATGTTCTCTAGATTCTGATTGTCTCGTGTTTTCTCCTTAGTACAAGTAGTCTCTTGAGGATATACATAAAAAATGGTTGACTAAAATTCCAGTAAGAGGATAAATATGATCATGAAAAAATAAGGCATGGGGTGAGCAAAATAGTAATCATGATAATAATTATTAAGAATAGTCTTGGAATGTGGAAATGCATAAAAATAAAACAACATCTCTTAGTGGAAAACTACCACACATGATTGTAAACAAAGATAAAATCATGTTCATTCATATTTTTATTTACTCATGAGGTTCTTTACATTACCCTATGCATTAAAGCATAATATATCTAAAGGTGCGCCTATCACATCATAACATTTACATTATCATGCATGCCACATAGAACATATATCAACTGTGAATGTAAATTACCCATGGAAAGGATTGGGTTCCATATTTTACAAGTAAATTCATAAAAATTGGGTTCCCAAATGAAAGGATAAATAATATACATGATATAAGAATCATCAAACATGAGTTAGAATTAAATGGTTTGTTTCGAAAGGTGTTTTATTTTGGAAAACATTGTGATTGTCATAATATCTAATAGAAAACATGTATATCATAAAAAATATAAGATAATGATGAAGAAATTTTTGTTAAGAATTAATTGTACATAAAATTGGATAAAATAGGTAAAATCCAAAGAAATAGAGTTGGGTGTGATAAATCCAATTAATTTTTGTCTGAAATCATCTTTCACGTTAATTTCCTCTTTAATTCTCTTCTTGAGATCCTCCTAAAGTAACATATTCATGATATTTTGATGAGACCATTAGGTCCTAGAGAAGTGGGAGGGACTAGGGAGGACTGTGTTGTATATTTTAAGAAAGAAAACATTCTTGATAAGTGTGAGGAGAAGAGGGTGTGAGGGGTGTTATTTATATTGGAGAAGAGGGGTGTTTTTTTATTTTAATCATTGGTTTATTATTTTTCTCAAGACAAGCAATAAAGAGTACTATTGTGACTAAATAATTTAGTTACTGCATGTTACTATGAGAAATTTTTCACTTACATAATCCATGACTCCAGCATGACTAAAAATTATGGTTTTTAGCATTTATTGTAAATTATCATATTTTACTATTCCCTAGAAAATTTCAAGCATTTCAGAGAAATACCAAACATTATCCTTAACCATTTTGGGATGTGTATAATTCAAAATTGAACTCATTTTTATGAAAATAATTTCATAAATATGGAAAATATAATTTTTAAATAAAATCATAATTTACCTAGAAAATACAAATTTTTAAATTATAACAGATTTTATAACACTGTTCAAAACTACTTAAGGTCTCATAAAATTATGATAAAATCATAATAAATCAAAATATTCTTTTATGAATATATTTTTTCAAATAAATGTTCTTTTAAATTAATCATAAAATATTTATGACTTATAAAAATACCTACAATTAATTTATAATTTTTAAAATATTTATTTACATGTACTATGATATAATTATATAATATTATCACTTATAAGATAAATATTTTTTTTATATTATCATTGGTATGATTACTGGTGAATTTCCCGATTTACTATTCATAAGGGTTATATTACTATTTGTAAGGGTAACATTACTATTCATTAGGATAAGATTATATTCACAAAAAATAAATTCTATTCTATAAGAATTAAAATATCTTACAATCGGAATTGTATATGTTAGATTTTTGAAATTCAGAACACATAAGTGAAAAATTTGTGTTTAATAGCTAGTCTATAATGGTCACATAGAATTTAGTTTCATAATGTTGAATTTTGTTTCCTATTGTGGTTTTATGTCACATAATTATTGGAAGGGAATTTCCATTGATAAAACCTTTGGTTGTTAAACTTAATATTTGGCTTGGGGCTTTGGATGTTAACCAATGTATCCTAGTTTTCGAAAGAATCAATTTCGTCATAGTTTATTTTGTCGAGGACTACTCCATGAGGATTCCCATTAGGCTAAAAATATCATATTATGCAACTAATTGGTACATACACATTCAGGATGTTCTTTCGTTGATAGAAGATTATGAACTGAATGATATGATCATTGAAACTCTCTAATACCCTATGAGAATTGCACAATCTGAGAATCAAGGTTTATAAAATAATCATTATCACTACTTATGGATGTAGGAATTACACACTGGGATATGCCTTTGATGTTTTGACATGGTGTTTAGGCCTTAGGAAGGCTTCATACATATCCTAGTTATGGTATGAATTAGAGTTCTCATACTTCATTATGTAAATGCTTGCACACTATGGATGACCTTATATGAATAGTGGACATGTTTATCATGTCCTCAGATGCCGTAATAGCCCAGTCTAATTGTCCATCTGACATATATTGATTTTCTACATAACACACATTGATTTTCTACTTCACCTGTCAAATAATATTTTCTCGACCTTAACAAAGGCTATTGCATGATTCATTTGACTTGTCCAAGGGACATTGCATAATCTGGATGGAATGACAAGAGTATGTCAGATGACCAATGATGACTTCTTTAGAAGACATCAAAATACCTGGAAGGAATACCTGAGGGGCCATCGTGTGATTAGGGATGATATGATTGGATGGAATCCCATGTTTAGATTAATTTCCTTGATATCATTGTGAAAGCTGGTTGACACCCTTGTAGGGCATCACATGATCTCAGTGACTTTTGCTAGTGTAATATTGAAAGCTAGATGACATGATTGGAGGGTGTTTCTGACAGTAATTGGTACATGGCCTGAGGGTTCTTTATATCCCTACTGAAGTGTTCGAGTGTTATCATAAATCCTGAATGACATGTCTGTTGGACATCAAAAGATATGGGAAGCTTGTCTGGAGGATTTTGTGAGAGACATTGACATGTTCGATGGATGTCATGGGATTTGGAAGGATTCACCAGATGATATTGTGAAAACTAGTTGACATGACTTGATTCCACCATGATGGTTATCTTATATAGACTTGTATAATCGTATGATTTGGATGATAGGTCTAGAGGTCATTTCAAGGAATAAATGGTGAGACTGAAGGGTTTCATGAGAATTTGGTGGCATTCTCATAGAGAACAATATGAATTTCATTGACATGTCTAGGGGATTTCACATATTGGAAATACTTTACCAATAGAGAATCATGTGGTCTGGGTGACATTTCCTGGTCATTTCTCATGAGTTGGGTGGTTCATTTAAAGCACATGAGGATCATTGAATATTATCTTCACATAAGACTCTCATATTTTTAGTTATTATTCCATCATTTTTATTTGTATTCTATAGACTCATTCTGGGATAATTATTTTATGTATCACATGACTAATTTGTTATGTAGGATGTCCTTCGCATAACCTACCAAAATTTTACAATGTGATATATAACTGATAAATTGAATTGCATATGCATGTATCATGATCTACATAAGTGGTTCCTTGTACATTACATGGTGGAAAAGATATCAAATCTCTAGATAAACATCTTTGATAAATTCACCATGATGCCTGAGTGAGATAGTGTGAGGTTATTGGGAAGAATTTTTTAATGATGGGTGGGGGTTTAAAAGAATCACCACCCTTTTTATTCACTACGTTTTGGAGAGTGTATCTCATAAATACATTCTAGAGTTTGTGGAGGGATTTTATGTGATGTGTTTTGTAAGATCTTATTGTAGTTCTTGCAGGGGGTGTCATAGTGACCACAAGATCATCCAATAAACACCCCATATACTGGATCATACTAATTCATAGGATCCTTCTTAACCATGTGGTATCCCCAAGGTAATTTCACATTTTCAAGATGATATTTCCAACGGCCTTCGTGAGATCATGGTGCATTTTGAAAGGCCTTTGTTTGATCATAGGTGAATTATCTGGGAAATTATATGAGACATGGATGGAATTATAGGGTTCTTCTAAAAGATTAATACATTGGTCAAAGGGATATTCTAAGGTCGTTTATAGTGAATGAGAACATCACAATAATATCACGATCACAAGAGACTCGAACATTTTCTCTTTTATTTCCTTCTTTTATTTTTCAAAAGGTTGGGGATATTGCAAGCATGTACAAGTGTTTTTTTAAGAGAACCACTCACACCAATAGTTATGGATTTTATGAACAAAAGATTTTCCTTCAGTGATTCACAATAATTTCATGGAAAACCCATTATATTTTCTTCAAGGAGTCTATATTAGAATTCATGATCGCTAGGATGTGCCTGAAATAATTTGTGTTGTGAGGGTGGCCTTCCAATAGTCCTTATATAATGATTAATAAATGTCTCTTGGGATTTTTGGTGTCTCAAAAACCAAATGGGTCATGTGGAAAGATCATTATGTCAACAAAATACTCTAACTTTTTTCCCATTTTATTCTTTTACTTCTTTGAATGTTATCAGGTACAATATTTCTATCAAGTTTTCTTATGTATTATTGAGTACAATAATTCTCCCCATCGATGATGTATCATGTGACCCAAAAATATTATTTATGGTTATGTGCTAGAATTGTCATTTTCAAACTATTCATTAAATTTTTGGAACCAAAGGGGGAGGACGTGACCAACTGGACTTGTCGGAAGCCATTCACCTGATAGAGGTGACGTGCTAGCAGGATCCTGTGTGACCAAGAGGAAATATCACTAGGAATTCTGTGGTGTATCTTGATATTTAAGGGTGTTTCATGTGTGTTTTAGGACCATAATATGTTTCCTTATTTTGAGAATGTTTCTCCTTATTTGCCAATTTTTTAGATGGTTAGTGAGGAACCTACCACTAAGAATTCATTTGACTTGGGGGTACTCATGTGGAAATAACTATTTGATCACTGATTGTCTAAGATGACTTTGAAATAGAATGATGACTTATAAATGGGGTTCCATGGGATATTCTATAAGTTATATGTTAATCATGGCCCCTTCATGTGATGTTTTTAAGGTCTCATTATCACATGTCTCATTGAGGTTTTTACGATCCATGAGCTCTAGCCACATTTTCTTTCATTGTCATTCAAGGGAAAATATTACCCATATTCAGGGAATTATTCCATTTTTTAATTTTAATGCCCATTTTGTGGGTTCCAACAAATTCCCCTCCACCTAAATTATGTCTGTGGAGATAGGGGATCACTTCTTAGGAAATTAATTCTCTTCATGAGGCTTTAGCATTATCTCTAATTGGTAACTTGGGTGAAACATGGTCAACAATGAGACTTTTAGAATTCTATATAATTCCATAAAAATAGAGGAGAATATAGTGGTAAATTTGATAGCTACCCCACATCTGATGGCTCTTACAACTTACTCCCACTGCATGACCCTTTCACCATACCACCTCACAAGAACCGATTGTGAGATCTTTTTTCAAGACCATCTTGATAGAAATCATTCACAGGAACAATTTTTCATAGGTTATTATCCAAATCACCCATAAAATATATTTTTGTCATTGGTTGAACTTATAAGATATGTATACATGGTTATTTATGAGGTTTTCTCGTTATCTAATGGATTGGTATCATAATAACTTGACTATTATATGAATCATGTGACAATGTCACAATCATGATATCATGAGTATCTTGAGGTTACATTTAGTTTCACAATCCCTTGTTAGAATATATGATCTATGATAGCTTTGAGAGTCATGTGTTTCATGATTTCTTTATGTGATTGAACATCCCATGAATGTTTATGCAGTTCTCATTAGGCTGGTGGAATTTGTATTCTATCATTTGATTGGATTTTGTTCTATATTTTTTAAATATTCAACATAATTTTTTCACATGGCTTTTGGATCCATTCATATTTTCTCATTTGTGTCTAATAAAAGGGACATGATAACTATAACCCATAATACTGACCCTCGATTCTGTATTAATTCTAAGAGTGATGATTTTAAATGTCTTCATCCATTATTTCCGATTAAATAGCTATTATGTTTTAGTTTAGAGTCTTTTATCTTTATCTATCTATCATTTTATTTATGGGTCTTTTATCTCCGACCTTCTACCTATGTATGTCAGAACCGAAAAAGATTAAGTCAATAAGTATGAAATGGGGAAGACATGCTGCAGATGACCCATAACACTCAGAGGTGGTTGGTTTCTCTATAGTGTTTCATGGGATTAAAGAGATTTTCACTCCATTATTGTAAGGATGTTATGCCTTTGGTTGGTTGGTTGAAGCCCTTATGTATTGTTAGTGTGGTCAAGAAATTGTGATCTCCACTACTTTACAATGGCTATAAAAGAGTTTTGTAGACACAAACATCCTAATGATGAGATTTAGTATGGAAAAAAGTTATCCAAGAAGGGTTATAGTACCCTAGGGTAGTTCAACTTGTAATTGTGAAGTTCGATCCCTATTATATGTGGTTTTGATTCACCAGGTATGGGTGATTAGAGGTTTTGGAATAGATTGTCACATTCTATATTTAGAAAATTGTACAAAACATGGAGATGTATTGTTGAAGATGTTGAATCATCTTGGATAGTTTGGTAAGGGGATTTTAAATAATGTTTCAAACTATAGGGGTCAAGAAGATGATATGGGACAATGATAATAGGAATGGCCCAGAACACACTAAGGTTCTCAGTTCTTCCATAGTGATGTTAGGCTCACAATAATCAGAGCACCATTTTTATATAATAATGAATTTGTTTTATGACCATAGGTTCATATGTCAGATTCATAGGAATACATGAATAGTAACACCTAAGGTGACGTAAATCCAATTATCCTTTTCCAAGGTACATGGAAGGTTTAATGTTATCTAGGATTCTCAAATTTTTATGTTTGATTTCTAGAATCTATAATAACTGAGAAAGGTTCGATCACCCTAAATAATTTTCCATACCTATATAACATATTATTGCAAAAAGGAGATGTGAAAATTCATTACTATAACATTTTCCAATATCATAGGGGTCGAGTGAAAATTTCATAGATTTTATTATCAATGAAAAGTATGCCCTATAAGAATTGTGATTATTTATTTTTAACCTATATTTTTCCTAAATTATGAAGATAATGAGATTTCCAATCAAATACTATAATTTTTATTACGCATCTCTTTGTATGTTTTCAACCTAACATTTTAAGAATCTCATGTTCCTGTAGTTTATGTTTTTTCAATTGGGATCATTATATTCTTGAGTTTATGGTCTTACAACTTTGAATACATTGCATGAAGTTTAAGGTCATGACGTACATGGACCTTATATGTGGGATGTTACACAAGATATGTAATAGGATACACAGGGTAAAGAGAAATCCATCATACTTATAATATGGAGATGAAAATGATGTAAATAATTGATTAAAGTTATCAGGTCATTAGAAATGATATGGGAAAATCATATCGGGGATGGCCTAATATAGCCTTAGGTGCTGAGATCCTTCACCATGACATGAGGCTCATAAGGATTTGAAATCCCTATTTACAGAGCAATGATTTCAATTCTTCATATGTTTTATCCCATATAAATAGATATAATTTTCAATAAGACAAATCCATTTTCCATCTAAAGCTCCAATAATGGTTTTTTGAGACTAGAGGTTTTCAAGGCATGGTGTTTTATTTTTATATTGATGTTTTTAACAGATAGTTGAAGCATCTCATACTATATATTTATAGGGTATGGATCTTGAGGTCCATTAATGATTGAGGATAATGAATGATGTTATACATATTTTAACCCCATGTACTAGGGTTGTACATTATTCCAGGCAGCGTAACTTCATGTTTCAGGGATAGTTTCGTGGTAGTTTTACATCATGTGGTAAGGATGTGGTAACTGATGTGACAAACTATGCAGGATATATTAAATGAACAAGAAGTCCACACCTAGATTTGAATCACACATAGGAAAAATGGTCTCGCATAGATCTGTAACTATGTAGTGGGGGTGCAGTTTTTATTAGTAAATGTAGTTGGGCCCATTATTAAAGATTTGAGAATCACCATGTGTCATGTGATATTCAAAATCAAGCCACACATAGTTATTGAATAAAAAACTCTCTACATAGATCTTCTCCATACACATAGGTGGGGATTGTTTCCATTTATTATTGTAGTTGGGGCAAGGATCAAACATCCAAGAATCATTGTGTATCCGATGATGATAGGAGTCAAGATGCACATTGTTCTTGAGGAACCATATAGTTTAATGTTATGTGAGAATGATGTAGACTTCCTGACATAAAAATGGGGTAGTGTGGTAGGACCTAAGGATGGAAATATGGGTGTAACTATGTATCTAATAGTAATAGGAATAATTCCACATGTAGTTCTTGAAATAGTTGATTCCTACTAATGTCTGACCTATTTGAATGGAGTGGGAATTTATATGATTATTTTTTAGTAATTGGACCTAGGTTTGGTGATTCAGGGGTTCACTATGTATCTTGTGATATCAGGAATCATGTCACGCATAGTTCTCAAATAGAGGTGTGGTATGAGACTAATCACCATCAATAGTTTCACTCTAAGGAAAGGTCCATAGGAATGTTCAAATTTATGGAATATAAGTGACATCATACATGTAGTTTAACATCACACGATAAGGACTCGTGGTACAGAATTTATGTTCATGAATTCCAAACCATGATGAAACTGTCATGGGATGTTATACATTGTTCATGCAAGGAATCCCTTGATGAAATTAAAAATCTCACATGATCTATTATTGGTGACATAATAAATAAATTTTATGGTCTACTCTCACCTTGAAGAGGATATTAATGATAGTAAATGGGAATTTTGTATCATGTGGTGTATATACAACGATATAGGATCAGGGAGTCCCTACAAATCTCATTTAAATGATAATAAATCCATATGTAGTTCTAAAAAATTGTGCAGTTCAATGTCGTATGATAAAAGAAATTATTTGAGTAGTTTAAAATCATATGATAAGGATGAAGGTCACCAGAAATGAATGGGAAATAACAATATTGATAGACCCAAGAATAGTGGTTTTTTCATCACCGTGTTTCTTGTGATAGCAGGAATCAATCCCCACATTATTCCTAGAAGGAGAAATTCACAAAATGGAGATAAATATCAGTAGGGGATGATGGAATTTCATTAATCATACACACATATCTAGATTATGTGTGGTCATCCCAAAGTTAGGTGGTGCTTCCCATTAATTTAAAGTTCATGTGGCGAGGAAAGCTTTTGTAGAGGTTAACATCACGAGGTAAGGACTAGTTCCAAATAGTTTATCATTATGCAGATTGGATATGAGTTTTTGTGCAGTTTAATATCTTCAAGCTAGGATTTGGGTCTCTCTATACGGATGAAGATGAACCATTGTTGGATCTATGTAGTTTAATGTCATGTTGTTAGGACATTCTCCATACAATTTAGCATTACTTGGTCAGTATGTGAGATGTTTTGTAGTTTAATGTCTTTCTAGCATGAATTAATTGGGTAGTTTAATGGAATAAAATGAGGAAAACTTCATATATTTTAACGTCATATGGTAAGGATAATATAAGATAGACTATTTAATGACTTCCTCTTAGGACATGACACTTCATGATAGTAATGAAAAGTATTTCCTAAGAAACATTTCATTTTTTGGTGGTGTGACACACTCATCATCCATTGTAGAAAATGAGTAGGTTCTATTGTGATATAACATAATTATTTTATAAGTACCTCCCAATTTGTGTTCCCACATTTGAGTCTCCATCTGTCATATCATTGGTGTATGATATCCAACACCCAATATCCTTGACATAATGAATAGAGGAGGTCATTTTTATTTAATTCTCATGCGAACTGATTTAGATGGAATTAATGGTTGTGTACTGTAGGAAACCTTTTCTCATAGATCCATTCTATCTCATCATACCACTTTTGTGACTCCACTTCATTCAAGAGTTTTCCACTAGAGGATATTCAATGTAATGGAAACAATAATTCTATTGATAATACAGTCTCGGTCCTATACCCCAATGAATATATACTTTATTGTGTTGCAGTATGTGTGGTGGTATGAAAGGCCCATAAAGCATGGATGATTTTATCTATCTCGGACTTCATTCCTTTATTCACCATCTTATTGAGTTTTTTTACAAGGTCTTGTTGAGGGAACCTAATTTAAAATTTTCTATTTCATGAATTTTAGATGAGTGACTTGACTTTATGTTGTACTCCTTATACAATATAATCAGTTCCATAGAACAATATTTTGTGTTGTTTTCCATCAATACTATGTGAGGGACCCCAAACATAGTGATGAAATGTGATTTTACAAATTCTATGATATTATTCATCCCAAATTCATTGAGTACTATTTTATCGCCTTATTTGGGAAATAATTGGGTAGAATTAATGATGAACATGAACATCTTAGTTGTGGTTGGGGGATATTCCCCCATAAGATGTATTCAAAAAATTAAAAATATATATAAATATTTATCTATAAATGTAAATTAAAATCTTTAATAGATGGAGTTTTCATAAATCTTGCATTCATAACCTTTTTTGTTGAATTCCACACACTTATGTATCAGGGTTTTCTAGTAATAACCCACTCTCCTCATTTGGTGGGAAATCCTAGTCCCATTGTAATGAACCTCTTAGGCGGCTACATGTACTTCTTCCAAGATGACATGAATTTTCCTTTATTGTAGTCATATAATATGGATTATATCAAATCCACTCTTGAAGAGTGATTTTTTCTCATTTGTGTATTCATATAGGATAATGTTGGATTCCATGTGCTAAATTTGTTCCCATATAGCTCGATTTTTTAAGATAATACTATATTTGTGATAACTAATTATAGGATCCATTAATCCAGAGGTGCATATCAATTCATCATGACCTGGGGTGGTTCTGAACTGATTTATTTATTCAATATCATAGATGATGATCGATGAGACCATTATTCATTATGTTCTACGGAAGATCACTTCCTCCTAATTAGGATTGTCAAGAACTATGGATGCCTTATCCATTGCATTGGAACATGATTTCTATGATTGGGGGACATGGATTAATGTAATTTCAAAATTAAATTCTTCCATTAGTCCCCTAACATAGAAAATGGTTTGGGAAATTTACTCCATTTTGAAAAAATATTTTCTATTGATATGATTTATCACTAGTTCTGAACCTCATTTGAAATTTTACTAGGTTATCTCCAGTAATTGGGACCGTTCAAAGATAGTGATGTGGGCCTAGTATTCTTCCTCATTATTTATGTAGCTTTCAGATAGTGATAATGATTATAGAAGAAACTGTCTAGAGAAACAAATAAAATCATAATCCATCCAGATTAAGCTTTGGATTTTGAATCCTTTTTTCAGTATGAATTCTGCAGGTGCCTTCAAAATAAATATCCCATGTTCAGGGAGTTTTTTGGGAATAGAAAACCTCTTTATCCGAGAGTTTGGTGTCTATTGGTTCACATTTTAGGGTGGCATGTTCTACAGGGAAATCATCCATGGATTTCCCTTTTAACACCTTCTATGACATGAAATAGACGTCATATAGTTATAGAATGACCGTACATCAAGTAAAATGTCTAGTAAGAATAGGGTGTCCATGGATATATTGGAGTGGATCAATATAATAGACCAGATAGATTTTATTTATCTATAAGTAATGGATGAGATTTTACCCTACTAATATTAGTGTGAGTTATTTTTTCTCGACTTTCGAGTATCAGGTATCAAAACCTAGAATTGATTGCCATATCTAATAGATATTTTTCCCACTCCCCAAACAATTCATATGTTTAAGGAGGGAACCAACTAAGAATACCATTTTGGGAACATATAAGATGAATGGATATCATTCAACTAATGGAATTAAAACAACTGGGTGCAATAGGTTCTGATTAATAATTTCAATGGATTCTTAGAAGTCCATGTACCATTGGTAAGTGATTCCCTTATTCATTATCCTAGTGAAAGTGGGTTGTTTTCCATACATTTTGGATATAAAACCCAAATTTAAGTGAGTTCTGTTGGTGTCCCCTTAGTTATTTGAGATTTGTAGGGGTGTAATTGCAAAAACAAAAAAAAAGTATTTTCTAGGTCGGCCATGATTTTATTGTGGGATATGAAAAAACCGAGGAACGTTCCTAATGTTACTCTGAAATATAATTTTAGTAGATTCATCATCACACTATGCTATCATAGGTTGTTGAAGACTGATTGAAGATCTATGAAGGGATCACATTAGTGTCACGGATTTAAAAACTATGTCATCGAGAAAAAAATCTACTTTCTTTCCATGGAATAGATTAATCATATGATTCATGTCATGTGGATTAGTTGATTAATTATAATTTAAGCCAAATGGAATACCTCGTAGTAAAAGGTACACTAGGGTGATTCAAAGGGACTGGCATCTTTATCATCAGAATACATATTTATGTGATAATACAATGAGTAAAAATACATAAATAAATGGCCTTGAAATATAGTAGTTTCATTGGTCAAGAGTTCTTTGATAGGCAATGGTAAGTCCCCTTTTGATAAATGTTGATTAAAGTCTCCAAAATCTATACAAACCATAAAATTTATATTAATTTTCATGATGAGGAAAATATTTGAAATCCATATTTGGTATTTCACATTTATAAAATGTTGTATTTGATAAAATTTTCATCTTTTTTCTCTATATAGGTATAATGAGAGGGGAAAATTAACCTATACATCTTATTGAATCCTTAATTATCATCATGTAATCCATGGTAGTGTGTAAACATATATGGTTTCAGTCCATGAATTTTTTTCTAGTACAAAAAAACCCATTTTTTCTTTAAAATGCGATGTACATATCTTGATCATTGGGGAGCATTGAGGCACTAATCGATGTAGGTTAGTTCATCTTCTATTACCGTATTTACATTCATCATATCATGAATGGTGGTGGAGATGTTTTCCTCAAATATGGAAGGGGGATTTCTATGGCCATCCTCTTCTCCTTAAACCTATGAGTCTATGGTGGTATCGTCATATTGATATGGAAATATGGGGGAATACCTATGCCTTTTGAGGAGATAGAATCCATGAAAAAAGGTATTATTTTCCTCTACATACAAATTCATTATAGAGTGATGATAGAGATAATTTTATTTTCTAGTATTTCATAGGACAGTGGGGCCTAGGCCTCAAGAACCATGTTTATTACCAAAACTATATTTTTGAGAAGAACATATTTGTTTTCTATCAAATTCTCAGGATTTTCAAGGGTGGTCCCCCAGTTGTTGGGGGTTGTAACATGTATGTCATCATCCACCACTGGTTATTTTCCTCCCCTTTTATAGAAACCTACTTCAACATATGAGTCATCCTAATTAACCCTTTTACTATGTATTGTTCTATGTTCTCAATGAATGAGGTATTTCAGACACTTATGGAATGTTGAAGGCACCAAAATGTGGTCATGGAGCCATGTTATTTAGAGTAGGGAATTTTATGTGGTGTGATATTTAAATAACCATAAACTCAACATCATATTTGAGATCCAAAAACTGAGTTTTTCATTTGATCTTCCTATGATTTATTTCCACATGATTATGATAACCTTGAATGGTCATATTTTTTTGAATAAAATCTCATTTGATATATGCCAAATATTTTAGGGTTTTAATCGGGTTGGGGTTGTTCCTAGAGCCATTTTGAATCAGATCCATTTAGATATCTTCATTATCCAGTATAACTAAAACATATTGGAGTTTGATTTGTCCCTAGATTAACTCTTCCTTGTCTCGTTTTGTGAACCATAAAGAGAAATATAATTCTGTTGTAATGGTATCTATTGAATATACCTCAACTTCGTCAACATCTGTCTCGAATTCCTAAGGTATCTAGAGGAAATAAATGAGTGACACTCTAATTTATTTTAAATTTTGAGAACATCTAGGCCTGAGAGAATAGCTATAAAAATTTCCATATATTACATAATGTTGTACCTTTATACCAGAGATCTTTTCTTCCTAGTGTTAGGATTCTCCTTAACATGGCGCTCTAGATCTGAGTAATTTGAGGTGGATGGGTCTTGTTCTTATGTAGAGGTTGAGGGAGAATCTTCTACTATGGGTGTGGTTCATGTCAGTCTTCCCCATTTCCAATGATAATTAGGTTATCAATCCCTTGATATTAGTTTTTGAAAGACTTCATGGTGTGATCGATCAATGGATGGTTCATTAATACCACTATCTCCCTATTGTTCTTTCTATAGCAATTTACAATGGGTTACAACTGCATATACACCATCAATTGGGATGTGATCAAAATATAGGGTCTGAAAATGTCTGTTTTATCCCATGTGACCTCGGTTCATGTGCAGGTGGTCTTCTATTAAATAGATTGGTATTGGAAAGAAATATTTGATGGTATATTATTCATTGATGTAGTTTTCTACCAATTGTATCACATTGACTCATCCAATGGTGTGATCTTCATATGATAAAGGTTCTACTAAGTGCAGTGTTTCATATGTATAAGATGTTATAGGGAAGACATCATCTACTATTATAGCCTATGTTGGATTATAATATGACTCTTCCTCTTTTTATATTCCAGTATCTTATGGTTTCATAGAAATTATAGATACATATCTAAAATCACATTCTATGGTGGTGGAGTTTTTGTGGGTTTTCACAGCTGTGCTCTCAGGGCGGCATGAGATCAATCATTTATTTTTTGAGTCATCCTATTGTTGATATTTTTTACACACCTGGATAGAAATATCTTCCAATCTCCCTCTTCTTTTGACAAGAAAATAGTATTGTTGTCTACCCTATTAGAGGAGTTATCTAACACCACATGTTAGGAATCGACCATTCCTTAAAGTATGTCTTTGAAGATGAAGCATTCCTAGATATTATGAATGAGTCATCTGTATAAAGGGAGGTTGTTGGGACAATTAGTGAGGATGTCCTCATTCAGAATACTAGATTGTGGTATCTTGACTATGTTATTTTCCATGTATGCATGAAAATTAATGGGGACTTGTTCATTTAACAATGAATAATATTTATTCATCCATTCCCCAAATTCCATGTTACCTTGATATCTATGGGCTTTTGGAAAAGGGAAATTTTCTGGTTGTTGTTGTCGAAAGGGGGTGTTGGGCGATTTGGGGCCTACCAAGGTTCTTGAATGGGGAATATTTCTAGAATGATATTAAAAACAACATCTTCCTCTTGGGGATCCTTTTCCCCATATAGTTAATTCATGAGAAAAGATTTAGCTCGAGTTCAGTAAATGGAATCATCCAAACACTAGGATGTTTCTATGAACTCATGGAACACAGAGAGATATTTTATTATGATTAGTGGTGTATGGAACTCGTCTCATAGATTTTATATACATAGTTAGTTATTTTTTTACAAGAGAGGTATGCTTAGTTAATAGGTTAGACCCTTCCATCTATATATCAAATCCGAAAACTCTATCATTTTCATGCTGCTTATTGTTTGTGAGGTCGAAGATTTTCATTTTCCGCAGAAATGAGCTAATGTTTTAAATGAATTGATGATTAATTTATACCCATACTACAACATATAATTATGAATTACTACAATACCAAAAAAGGAAGAACCTTCCAATGTCTATAAAAAACAATATATCATTGTTTTCTCCTATTGATATTGAGGGCCCATCATTGGACCACATCTGGATACAAAGTGAGTGAGATTCTATTTAGGATCTCTCATGTCCTCAAAGGTATATTTTAGGATAGCTAAAACATGATGGTGGAATGATATCATCTACACATTCAGGATATGGATTCTTCTCAGACTACATAGGTGTGCATCACCTCTACATGGATTACATTACTGTATCATGATACTAGATGAGGTTGATAAATTATAGATCCATTATAGTTTGAACTAACTCTCATCTAGAGTAAGTAGGAAACTCTGGATGAGGTTTCTATATTTAGGCCTCCCATTGATGTTAAACCCATTCTTATACTGAGTGATTACCATGGTATGAGAGATTATTTCAATGTAATTAAAGAAATTCACATAGATTTTCTAATTAATCATTTTTATAGATTGGATACTTAGATCTAGATCATGTCTCACACTTAGGTGTCGCTCTTCCTAGAACACCATCTCTTATATGAGAGGGAATATTTATCTTGACCTGAAAACGATACAAAGTGGGAATATTTCTTACGAGAATCTCCTCATTGAGTAATCTAATATTTTTTTTCTCATTTTCATATTGTGAAAATAGTTCCTCCATATAATAATTTGTAACTCTTCTATGTGCTAATTTGGACGTAGCCACTATATCGACCAAAGATTTTTTAAAAATTCTATTTTCTAAAAATGTGTGTTAGATTATATTTTTCAAAACAAAATAATGCATTTTTAATGAATTGAACATAAAGGGAAATATGACCATCTAGTTTCACCTATTATATGACGGTTGGTCAATATGATTGTTGGTAACTATACTCTTGATAATAATTTTAATATTATCATTAGAGTTTATAATTTATATTGTGGAAAAATAAAATTGATACATAATGAAGATTTAGTGTACTATGCCAAAGTAGTAATTCCATTTGAAACCTATCTATCTGTGCTTCGAAGGGTGGTATCATCACTTTTTTTTACCATGACAAATTCCAAGTGAGCATCAACATGTGAACCTTGAATGAAATCATGTTCAGGATAATTTCTTGTTCATGGAGATTACCACTAGGTTGTTGTTAGTCGAGGCACCCCATTAATGTACCACCTTCACAAACCTTACACTTATGGTGTAGGTAGGTGTAATAAGGAGTGACATAACCTAATCTTATTTTTTAATTACTTTGTATAAATAAATATTTTATTCCACCATTTCCATTATAATAATAAATTTTCGTATTAAAATTGAGACAAAATTTGATAAATTAATTTTCGGTTAAAAAAATAACTTTACAAAATATAAATAATTATTAAAATAATATAATATATTATTAAAATTATTTATTTTAATGAGATATTGTTATTAAATTCACTAATATAAATTTAAATGGTGAAATAATTTTATTTTTTTAATGTGTCAGAAATTTTACTATACATTTGTTATCCACTTATTTTTAATTAACAAGTATTTTTTTATTTAAAAGTTTAATTTATAATAAATATATAATTATTTTGATAAAAATAACGTAATTTTTGAAATAATCACATAGGAATTAGTTTATGGTGAATATATGGGAATTTTCTAAAATATTGTATTTTAGTGAATAATAATAACATAGTTTTGGGTTTTTGTTATGTTTAGTGACATCATAATTTTTTAATAAGTAATATAAATTTCAGGTATACTCTTGTGGATTAATATATCATAATATGTGTCTAAATTATCCAATACCATGGGAAACCCCTGGGTTTTTTATTTACCACTACCAAGGTGTCTAAGGAAAATAGTAAATATATCCAACTTTTCTGCTATAAATACCCACCCATATCTCCATTAGTATTCATTCCCAATTAATACTCCATTAATATCTGATATTTTTACCTCCCATTTAGTCCAAAAAATGTCTAATCAATCCCCTAGGGTCCCAATCTTTTTATTTTTAGGAGTTACTCTTCAATGTATGGGAAATCTCAACTTCTCATTTCCATTCAAGTTCTATTCATTATATGGAATGTCATTAAAATTTCAAAACAATGTTCTTCTATAAATTTTATTCAATCCATTTACTATATCAATAATATTTTATGAATGGTTTACCCATTAACCTACTTTTTTGTAGTTTCCTAAATCCATGTTTTTGACCCGTTAAGGTGATGAATTTTCTTCTCAAAATTTATCACTTTTTCTGAAGAAAGTAATTTAAATTAATTATTTTAGTAACCAAAAATATTTATTTTCATGGATTTTACTCCAAAATATAAAAATTTTCTATTTTATTCTAGAATTAACATATTATAAACAGTACATCATTTTTCGTGGGTTAATAATGACCTAATGATCTTTTCTTTAAGCACCATTTTATAAAAAGCCGTGATTTTGATATGAAACCTATTTCATTTATTATCCATGAGTTATTTATGAAAATTTATATTTTAATATATCTATATAAAATTGATTAATAAATATTATGGGTTATCTTTTATTTATATCAAATTATTTAGGTAAAGAATTTAATCTCTAGTGATGACATGTTTTACGATACCTTGGTGAATAAACCTGGTAATTTTTCTAACACCTCAATTAAAACCCACTGTGATATGTTTTTAAATGTATAAAATAAATGTTTTATCCTGATTTCCATAATATAATTAGGTTTTTTTATTTATTATATGAAATTTGTTCTCTTTTTCATGACATAATTATATTCCCTGTGTTCTAATTGATTTTCCCAAAAGATCACCTATAAATAATTTCTCTTATTTCCCCTTAATGGGACTTATGCTCATCCATTCATTTGATTTATGTAACCAAGTTATGATATGTAGTAATATTACTTATTAAGAACCTATTTTTAATCATTTCATGTTTATTAGAAGGTTTTTTTATTGTCATCATGTATTATGTTTCTTTTTTCCCTAAAAATAAACATTAAAATATCCTCTTTTTTGTATAATATAATGAAACGTTCATGTAATAAAACAGATGGATACCCTAGTTTGTATGAAAGGATGGTCTTTTGTTTGTGGAATATAGGATTTGAAATCATTAAGAATAACCTTATGGAAAATTCAAAATATAGGAAAACATCTGGGTATTCTGGTGAAGTATTATATAAGATGTTTCTAAGAAAAGAACTCCCTATCTATATAGGATGAAAGAGATGTGGTTCTATAAAAGAGGAACCTATAGGTAACAAATCTTACAAGGTGTGTCAGATCTATATTAACCTAACCTGGTACATGACAATAGGACTTACTATGCACCTATTTTTATACTAAATGGGGATATGTTTGGTTAATCATAATCTATTTATGAACTGTTATGAAGTATTTATAGAAAATTTAATTTTTGTTAAAGAATATGTTATTTAATCATAATTTTTTGGGACATGAAATTCATTAAGAATTATAATATTATTATAAGAAATACATTTCTCACTGAGGATTTTTTCTTTTAATATAGAGGAAATTAGAAGATACTACGTAAATGGTGAGTATAACAGACCAAGCACTGATGATCATCTGATGGAAATCGGAATGGAGATCGTCAAAAGAATGATGAATCAATTGAGTTGAGTTATGAGAATTTTTTTTAATGAAGACAATAAAACATATTCACCTTTAAGGAAACTACTTTCTATAGATTATTTTATGCTTTAATGACTACCTTATTTTAGGGGATCTGTCGACCCATTGATTTATAAAAATTGATAGGCTCCTTGGAAAAGATGTTTTCTATAATCTTTTTCTTGGAATAAGAGAAAGTAACCCTGGTTGTGTACAACATAGAAGAAGAATCTGATAAGTGGTGAAAAATATCCAAAAACACAAATACAATATGGGATATTGATGCAATGTAGTGGGAAGATTTAAGGGGAACATTTTTCAAAAAATATTCCCCCCTTTTGATGAAAATGAAAATGGAGAATAAATTCACAGTGATGGATTAAAAGGAAAATAAATATGTGGTATAATATGATATGATCTTTAAAATACTTCTAATTATTATTAATGTTTTTTCATGGATCATAATGGAATGGTTGGAAGGTTATTCTGTGTACTAAGACCCCTTCTACGGTAGAATCTATTCAATCAATACTATGACAACTTTGAGGTGATAGTAAAAAGTACAATGAATGTTGAACTAGAGTTAGAGATGAGGTGATCCCATATATATAATTAAAATAATATATTAATGGATCCAATATTAGGGAGAACATTAATCATGTAAGGGTGTAAATAATGTGAAATATTCCACATTCAAAAAAATTGGAAGAAATGTTTGGGGAATAGATTTATTGAGAGCGGGAAATGTTAAAAATTTGGAAGATATGGATATATTTCTCGTAATAATAATAGTTATGTGATGCCTCAAATTCTCCACAATAACAACAAAGGGAAGATGGTGTATACCCTCCTTGAAGTCTACTATTTCTAGTGTGAAAATCTTTGGAACTTCACCAATCACTGTCCTTATCCAAATAAAATATAGCGAAATCATCATCTACTATATAATAGTAAAAAAATAAAGTTTATTCATTTTAAATCATGAAAGATGAATTTTATGACCCAATTGATGTGGTGGAAGGTGCTCTAGTTGTTCTCTCAAAGATAGTATGTACATTTTTTATTCTAGTTCTACAAATTCCTTAATTTCTTCAATGTTTACAAAGAATATAGAATCAATCCCTGAACTCATAGTAGTATAGTTATATATAAATAATCCTAGAGGTATTATCCAAGAATCAATGATATATTTAAAGTTTATTATTCACTTTATTGAGCATAAACTCTTCTCAAATATAGTAGTCATTCTCATGATAGAATACGACATTATAATTGGGATGGACTGGCTCTAAAATTATAATGATTAAATCAAATGAATAATTAATAATATCATATTATTTTTGAATGGAAGTACTATAGTTATCTTCAAAGGTGGGATATCATGACGTGATATTTTTCTAGAAGCACCTCATGTATCCTTGTTATGGTAATGAGCTGTGAAGTTGAAGAAGGAAATAATGGTATTCAAATAGAAGGTGTCCCCATCGTTCAGGAAAAATTGACATATTTATGGAGGAGTTTCCTAGACTTCCCCTACAAAGAGAGGTAGAGTTCTCCATTAAAATCATTTCTGGATACAAGATGATATCAATTCCCACATATATATTTGAAAATGTGGAGCTAGAGAAATTAAAAAAACAACTCCAAGAACAATTGGATAAGGGGTTTATCCAACAAAGTGTGTCTCATTGGGGATCATCATTTGTCTTTTTAATGAAGAAGGATAGATTAATGTAGCTATTAATTTATTATAGAGAACTTAATGAGATCATAGAGAAGAACATGTACCCTCTTCCAAGGATTGGTGATTTATTTGTCCAGCTTCATGGGGCTCAATTATTCTAATAGATTGATCTTCTATCTGGTTATCATCAATTGTGGGTGAAGAAAGAGGATATTCAAATTGATTCCTTCTGATAAATATATTGGCATTATGAAGTTGTAACTAATCCCTTCGGCTTGACTAATGCCCCAACTATTTTTCTGAATTTGATTAGTAGAGTCTTTAAGTACCACCCAAATAAATCTGTGGAAGTTTTTTATTGATGACTTTCTGATATATTTAAAAAAAATTTGTTCATGAGTCTTATCTAAGAGATATATTGAAAAATATGTAAAAGGAGAGGCTATTTGTAATTTCTATCAAAAGTGATTTCGGTTATAATAATATTCATTCTTGTGGAACATTGTAACAAATGATGGAATCTCATTCTTCATTACAAAGAAAACTGTTTTGGAGGAGTGGCCTCATTGTACTATGGTAACTCAGATTCTAAGTCTACATGGCTTAAAATTATATTATAGGAGTTTTTTAAAAACAAAAATGACGAAATTCTTATCCAATGAGTAGGATAACTAGAAAAGGAGTCATGTTCTTCTGGGAAAAGGAGTTTGAAGAATGTTTCCAAGAGATGATGAAGAGATTTGTTACTGTACCCATGTTAACTCTACCCTATATCAGGGAAGGATTCATTATTTCTATAAATTAATCTCTAAAAGGTATTGGGTTCATCCTCTTGAAAAATTACAATGTGATTGATTATGAATCTATAAAGTTAAATCCTCTTGAGAATAATTATCCTACACATGATTTAGATCTATCTATTGTTTTTGCTTTCTATGAATATATAGAGGCACTATCTTTAAGGAATGAATTGTGATATATACACAGACCTCCGATGTTTGATGTGTAATTTCATTCCTTATTAATTGAACATTATATAGAGGAGATATTTTAATCTTCTTAAAGACTATGATTATTTAATTTATTATCATCCCAGAATTTAAAATAAAGTTGATGATGCATTAAATAGGAATGATCAGATTGTTCTAGATATGATGATGATTCTAGGAGATCATCTGATCAAATATAGTAAAACAAGACATGTGAATTACAATGGAAGAAAAATCATAAACCCTATCCCCAATGATTTATCAATCCACATTACATCATAATATCAAGAAATCTCAAAGATATTATCCTTTATTACAAAAAAATGGTATATGAGGTGAAGGATGGGAGATTTTCTAAGTTTAATATTGATCAAGATGATGTACTATCATATTATATAATAATATATATTTCATCAATTCTATAAATAAAGAAATAAATGATCTATGAAGCTCACAGATCTAATTTCTCTATACATATTAGAAGAAAAAAAAATTTTATGGACTTTAAAGATCATTATTGGAGAGATAAGATGAAAATGGATATTCATAACTATACTACAAGGTTCCTAGTGTCTTATCAAGATAATATAGAGTGAAAAATTCCTAAAAGATTATTACAAACACTACCCATTCCATTATAGACATGAGAAAATATAACTATTGACTTTATCATTGGTCTCCCAAGAACATACATATAAAACAATGTGATATAGTTTATAGTGGATCTTATCACCAACACTACCCATTTCATCACTATTTGGAATGGTTTATCTCTGGAAAAACATTCCAAGGTATACATGGATTATGTGGTTGGGATGCATGGTGTCCCACCCTATATCATATCTAACCATTATCTAAGGTTCACATCAAAATTATAGATAAGTCTTTAACATGCTCTATGTACTGGATTTAATTTTAGAATAGCCAATCACCCCCAAACATAATGAACAATCTTAAATGACTCTTTATACACTTGAGGATATGTTTAGAACATGATAAATAGAATTTAAATGTGCATGGGATCAATAATTCCCATTATATGAGTTCTAATACAATAATATATTTAATTTGAGTATTCAAATGGATCCTTTTGAAGAAATATCTGGGAAGAGTCATATAAATACTACTTGATGGGATTAAGATGGTGAGAGGATGTTTCTTGGGAGTAATCTTTTGTAATGGATGACAGAAATGGTTTATGCCATCCAATAACACATAAAGGATTCTCAGTGTTGGATGAAGAGTTATGCTGAAAACTATTGAAGCGAATTGGAGTTTGGTTTTGGTACAATGAGTTACATTGAATATAACCATAGATGAGATTCATGTGATTTTTAAATATATGAAATATTATCCCCACGTACATTGGCCCCTATATAATAATAGATCACATAAGAGAAGTGTCATATCGACCAAAACTTCCACAAAATATATCCCACGGTCATGGTGTATTACATGTTCCCCTCTTGAGGAAGTACATACCTAACCATTCACATGTACTGAATCCTAAGGTGGTACAACTGGAAATGACCTCTCTTATGATGAGAATCCATTGGAGATCTTTGACCACTGACAAAAGGTTCGACGCAACAAGACTACCCACCTCATCGAAGTGTTGTGGATAAACCACATATATGAAGAAGTGATGTGGGAACCAGAGAAAAATGTGAGGAAAAATTACCCACAACATTTCTCTACTAATAGAGAAAGTATAAATTTCAGGGATGAATGGGGTGAAGAGTGTAATGACTCAAACATTTATAATAAATTAAATTACCATACAATGTTTGTTATATAATAATATTCACAAAAAATGATTTTTTTAATAAAGTGAATATAATGGGAAATGTAACAATACAGTTAGAATTATTATATGGACATTATCTAGTAATATAGTTTCTCACCATTTGAACTATACTATTAAGAATAATTTTAATGTTATTATTACATTTTTTATGTAATAGTTTGAAAAAGTAAAATTGATACAAGAATAAGCGTCAATGGCCTCAATTAGTAGAGTCATGCAATTTGAAGTTCATATGTCAGATAATTGGAGGTATGTAACATCACTTGGTTTTTACCTTGACAATGTCCAAGTTTTGAATCCACAAGTGAAACGTGAATGAAACCTCCTTTAAGATAATTTCAGGTCAGCGGATCTTATCATGCAGTCGATGTTAGATGAGACATCCCATGAAAGTACCACAATCACACAACTCACTCAAATAGAGTATATGGGTTTAATAAGGGTTTACATTCCCCGACAATATTGTTTAATTCCATTGTATAAATATATTTTTTATTCCAACAATTATGTTTTATGAATTATTTTTCTTAATAAAATCAAGTTGGAAATTTTTAAATTGATTTTTCAATCAGAAATTGTACATTCCATAAAAGAAATAGTTTTTATAATTAAATAACATATTATTAATATTTTTTTATTTCATAAAATATTATGATGATAACATTATTATTTAAAATTAAATTATAGTATAATTTCATTATTTTCAGGTGTAGTAAATTTTAATATGCTTATTACCATGCATTTTTTATCCCTTTTATTTTTAATAAATTAGAAATTATATATTTAAAAGTTAAATTTATTATAATTAGGGAATAATTATTATAAAATAAACATCTTTATTTAAATAATAACAACAAATTTATGTTAGGGTGAGTTTATAATAATTTTCTAAATTATTTTTTCTTTTCAGTGAACCGTAAAAATACAGTTTTGTCTATTTGGTATGCTTAATGACATCATAATTTTGTAATAAATAATATAAAATTATGGTTGAGTAATATGAATTAAAATATCTTAATAGGTTTCCATGGTGTCCAATTCCATGGGCAATCCCATGTTTTTTCATTTACCATTACCTGGGTGTCCATGAAAATTAATAAACCAATCGTCCAATTTTCCTATAAATAAAAACAATTCTCCATTATAATTAGTTTCAAATTCATACTACATGAATATATAATAGTTTTACCTTACATACATTCATCACAAGGTGTAATATATCCCCCAATATCCCAATCATCATCTTTTAGGAGTTACTCTTCAAGGTAAGTGAAACCTCAACTTCACGTTTCTATTCGACATGCTTTTTTATGTGGTATGTATTTCCAATTTCCAAAATATAATCTTAATAATTTTTTTCTATACCTTTACAACATTATGAATATTTTATTAATGGTATACCCTTGTGCCTTCTATTTTTATGGTTTTATAAAACCAAGTTTCACACCTGTTATGCTACCAAATTATCTACTCAAAATTTCTATATTTTTCTTAAGAAATTCTCTTATTTTATTTTGTGAATATCCAAACCACTTTAATTTCCAATTTTTTTCACCTATATTTTATATTTATCTATTTCATTGTTTTATTAATATACACCGAACCCTCTTTCATTTTTCTTGGGTTAATAATGACATAAATATCTTATCTTTAACTATTTTTCTTTAAAAAATCATGGTTTTGATATAAAACCCATTTTTTATTCTCCAAATGCTATTTATGAGATGTTTTATTATGATAAATGTGGCCCACACTAATTAATAGATATGAATGGTGTTTCCTGATATCACTCTAATGAATTAGGTAATGAATTTAATCTTTAATGATGGCATGTTTAACGAAACCTTTATAATTTTTATGAAACCATAGTTGAATACCTTAATGCCATTTTTATGAATAACTAAAATAAATGTTGAATAAAAATTTTCAATTTATAATCCATTTTATTTTTCTATTATCTGAATCATATAACCTTTTTCATTCAGAAATGATATTCCAAATGTTCATGTCCATTTTTCATCAAGATCACATGTAAAATATTTCACTTTTTCCATTACTAGGCCTTATGCTCACCCTTTCCTTCGACGTATGTCCCCATGTTTTTAGATGAAATAATTTTACTATGGATGAACCTAATATCAATCCATTCATTTATATTAGAATTTTTTTTTATTTTATCATGTGTTCTTTACCTTTTTTCAAAAATACTAATCTTTAGAAGATCCCTTATTTTATCCAATGTAATTTAAAGATTACATAATAAAAATGAAGGATTAAATATCCACACCATTCTCTTTGTCATTTATAGTGTTCCACCAGAGAGGTGGTAACTCTATATTCAGAGGTGCCAAATTTTGTAGCCTTCTCTGTTTCCTGGTGCATGTATCCTCATTTGGCGCCTCCAAATCACCTTCATTTTTGGGGTTTTTACTTGATAACACTCTTCATATGATTATTGATCCACCTTGTATTTTGTTTCAATAGTGATGAAATTTATAAAGGTATATTGGGTAATGATATTTTCCCCATTAATTTCAATGCAACATTATGATTTATCACATCCTACATTATGGTCATTTCATGAACACTTGGATATATTTGGTCATTCCTTCATGTGACCCGGATAGGGTTTGATTGAGTTTTTCATATGATTTTCCTACCATGGCTAATGAGAAAATTCCTAGTGGGACTTTTTGGTCCTGATTTAAGAAAAAACCCTAAATAGAATAGGGTTTTCTTATGTCGAGAGGAATTTATGGGATTTTGACCATCTATATTTTCATACCAACCAATATAATATTAATACTCTTTTTGGTGATGGTGGTTATTAAAATACCACTAGACATGTGTGATATGGGTTATCCAGGGCCATAATATAAATTGATTGATACTATTTCTGAGGATCTGATACTTCCAGTCAAGGAATATGATGATTAATGGGATGGGGATAGAGATATAAATTATCCTATGCTAGTGTGCTTGGATTGATATTTAATGGTTTTTGAATTTATCAATACCATGCTGCTGGATTTTTAATATGGTGATGAAGATAAAAAAGTAATTACCCAATCTTAATGGGATGGGGTTTGTTTGAAGCTTCTTTTGACATGTCATAAATCATCTCATTAAAAGATGTTCCGAGAGGAGGAGATGGTGGTATATATTCCCCCAGACAGATAAAATGGGTTCACTCAAAAACAACTACTATGGAAGCTACATCTGAATCCTATTTTATGTGTCGTAGTTGTTCTCGGGAAGGAGCTGGGTTTAATGGAATCCCATGATGGGAGTTAGTTTGTATAGGTTTCATATAGGATGATTTAATCCTCGACATACGTGTATGAAATGCATGACCATTCCTTTGAATGTCCTAGTTCATATAATTTTTTGTCTACCATCTTCCTCTATTTTTGATGTATTGGAATAATTGAAGTAGGTTAATTTCATTTTATTAACCAAATTTCTTTTTCATTACCTTGTTCCCAAATTTTTTGGGAGGGTATGGCTATATCAAATGTTGTATCAAAGGGGTTTTTGTGTTCTAGGGTTGTGTCGAAGAGTAAATCTCCATAATTTTCCCATCCTTAAATTCATGTACTAAATGTGGCTTATCTTATTAATTTACAAATATATATAATGAAATTTGAAAAATCATGTTTTATATTTGATTTGTTCTTTTCCGGTTTTGGATCCTGGTCCATGGAGATAGTAGCCAGCTATAATTGACAATAGTGTGTCTTGAGTGTATGAATGTGGAACTCATATCTATATTAAGGGAGGTGTCTAGTATTCGGTCTATAATTATTTTTTCACATATTATTACATATATAAGGCATGTAATCCATCAAAATCTTGTTGGAGATATCATTGTAAGAAGTGGGGAGAGGCCAGAACTTGATGGTGAGGTTTTTTTAACTAACACTCTTCATATGTCAATGTTGTCTTCCTCTTCATTATACATATATGAAACCATCTAATTAAACCATATAAGCTGATTCATGGGGTTGTATGTAGAATATTGTGGAGTGAAAATGGATAGTTATGGGGAACTATATATTAATGACTCTGATATTTCAAGAACATCTCTACATGAAGGCGTCAAACACTTGAACATGTCTCAATACAGAGGTGTTTGGGCAATGGGATGACTTCCGGATCCGTGGGATATATCACTTTGGGGAGGTTGACCATGGTGGATTTCAATAGTGGAGTCCCTATTATACATATACACACTAACACAAGGGGGACTATCATTGAAATGAACATCTTTTCCTTCATTCAAAGAGTTTAAGGACCAATGGGGGTTTTGGAATGTGTCTTAAATGAAAATAAGGACACATGCATTAAGAAGATTATGGATATGAACCTCATGACATGTCATTTTTGGAATATGATGACCTTACATATGGATTTTTAAAGGTATATCAGCATGTTTTATGATCTTTTTCAGACATTTTTTATATTGGTTTGGTGTTTTACGGGTATGATTCCACTACTAAGAAGCTGCTGGAATATTACAATGAGTATCCTCATTATTAATAGGAATATAAGACTATCTTGAGCAATGATATATTTTGACTTGGTGGTCCTTTATGTTAATTAGAGTATGATATCAATAATGACCCTTTGTAGTAATCCATTAATCTTTTTTGTAAGGGATATATGCATTCCTTGATCCATCTTCCAATTTCAGTTGGTGATCCCTGGTTGGAATAGGAAAATGATCTCAGTCTGAATATGCATCCACCATAGGAATATACTGATGAACCTCTATAATGCGACAATGGATATAAGACTCTTTGAATTTTTTCTAAAAATTATGTGAATGAATTATTTCATTGATGGAAGTATGAATATGTTTCTGGATTTTTTGATCTTCTAGAATATTCTCGGGAGATTAAATGAGATGAATATGATCATGTGTCAAGGTATGTGCCATTCTCACTTGGTGATCCCCAGAAGAAATAGGTATTTGATCCTAATCATGATCCTTTGGAGTATTATTCTAGTCTTCATTGACTTGAATATGATCATATCCATATGCATATGGAAATATCACTTAGAGATCTATAGCCATAATGTGTATCTGAATCCAATCATATAAAATATTATTTTTTCACTAGAATTTTTCTATAGGAATGTTCCCCTATCATGAGGCATGTTCTGATCTTGCATGGTGAGCCCGAGATGGAATAGGAATATAGTCCTAGCCAAACATCTCATCCTATACCATAATATGCTGAAAATACTCTAGGATAGAAGAAACAACGTTCAACTTCTCCAGAGAAACCACTTTTTCATAATGATTAGATTATTGAGAATCCCTAGCTACAGGGATAATTAAATTTTCCATTCCCTATATATGTACCAGTTTCATGGTATTCTGGTGGAGTTTTTATCTAATGATAAGATTTAATGTTATTTTAGCAATGTTTTTAAAGGGATATCAACATGTAAAATTTTTATCTACACTTCTTACTGGTAGATATCTTTGATTTAAGTGGTGATATGAGACCACATTTTTCCTCCTTATACCATAAAAATATGCAATGGGATTCATGCATGGGGGTATGGATATGTGCCTTCCCTATTCCTAATATAGGAATATTCTAATAGGCTTGTTTTGACCGAGCAGTGATATGATCATGCTCACTAGATATTCTAAGAATATCCAAGTGGAAATAATTTTTGGGAGTATGGATAGGATCCCACTGATGATTATCTATATAATTACACACTCGATATGTCATCCATGTTACCTGTTCATGAGTTTTAGATATTTTAGGGTGCCATGTGGTATCATATATAGGTGAAAGATGGGTATCGGTGGGATGGTGCTAGTTATGACGGTTGATAAGATCCCTCATCATCATCCCCAGAACCATATGGGAGTTGTAGTTGGCTTCGTGGTCCACCTTCATTAAATAATTAAGGTGGTGATTAGTGCACATAGGGGATAAATAGTCAAAGTGGATTGAAGTGGAAATGAGGTCCACTAGCTTTACTTTATATTTCTTTGGTGGATGCAGACTCATTAGTTTAAGTACTTGAAGTCCCTTTTGGAAAGACTCTATGTTCAGTATCATTCCAAAACAATGGTATAAATGTACCATTTCATTCTCCACCATACACAAAATATTTTGTGTGAGTGAGGTCATTCTGAGGCTCAAATGGTTTTAATTTTCATCTAATTTTCCATTATGGTCGCTTGATGAAGAAATTATCTCAAAATAAGGTGTTGTTGATGAAAGCATTATCTACAGTCATAAAACAATAAGGAATAAGTTCACCAATCAGTGAACCATGGTAGGCATGATATATTCTCAATATGATATGCATGGGTAGGTAAATGTTTTTTTATTCTCAATCTATCCATTCTAGTCAAGGGAACTTGTCAAACTAAGGATGGAATAATTTTATAACAACCCCATATCTAGAGTATCTGTGATAAGATCCATTTCATTGTCAACCAATCATCATTCTATTTGAGAGATCCATTTTGGAATCTCTATTTTTTTGGGTTGGAACTGAAAAAATTAGCCTATAGATAATAACCATGTCCTTTTTTTATTTGAGATATTCATATTAGGATGAACAATTTTGTTTGTTTGGGAAATAAAAAAATTGTATGATTGATTATAACCCCATAATTTTTCAATAGGAGATATTCACGTTTGGACCCCGATATTTTCCCTCGGGAAAGATGTTGATGGATTTTGTCCTCTGGACTGATTGTGAGCAGTTCATTATTATGAAAAATCATTTCCATCGGGCTCACTATTTGTTGATATTTAAAAACAACTCCAATGGTTTCCACATCCATTACTAGGTATGGACATTCATTCCAAAGGTAGGTAGTTAGTTGGGGTTTCAAAACCAATGATTCTTAGGATCTCACTTATGTCATGATGATGGTATGTTGATCTCATCACATCCTTTTGGGGGGAATTATTTCCTACTATACGAATCTCGTATTGAATTAAGATATGTCCAAGAATCTATTGTTAATCCTGATATGGTACCAATTTCCCTAATAAAATGATCATATGTTATGTCTCATTATATAAAATCCAAGGGAACCTTGTCATTGAATATGTCTATATATATCTAAGGTTCATCATCCTTTTCCCTTTTGTGGGTAGCTACTTATATATTGAATCCATATAAATAGTAACTATAGAGTTTGTTATTATCTAGGGAGGTGGTTAATATTGTGAGGATGGGATTAAGACATTATGAATCATCCTATATAACATGTCTTATAACAAGTATCAAAACCCTCATAGTTTATTTAAACACATGTATTTTAACATTGTATATAAAATACATATATTTGGGAAATTGTGAACTAGTTCTTGGGATTGAAACATGAGGAGGCATCCTATATATCCTGGTTATAGAATGAATCTGAGTTGTCAAAGTTGATTGAATACCATGTGAAATTCCCAAATCTATATTTCCTTTTATGTTGTGTAGTTATATCATGCCACTTATTAGGGATAAATCATTGATATTTCTTTGAATTGTGGATATTCATGGTACCAATGATCTGATCATTGCAACTCTTAAAACCCATGTGGACTATTCTTGGTGACGGAAACATGGGATAGAATGTGATAGGCCTCATTGAATTTTTATGTGTGGCTTACATGATTAGAAAACCCACTAGATTCATAATATAGGGCATGCGCCTTTGGAAGGAATCCTACATATCCTGGTTATGGATGGAATCAGAGTAATCATAGTTCATTTGGTTGGGTCCTACACATTGAGGTTTACCATTATGTGATATATAGCATATTATTTCATATTTTTTAACAATAAGGCTTCCCTTTTCTTAATATAATCTTATTAAGCATATTATATGATCATTTAAACTCTTTAATACCACGTGAGCAATGCTCGGTGTGAGAAATAAGGGATAGAAAATAATTTGTCTCACTGCTTGTGGATGTAGGACATTTGCATTGGGATAGAACTTTTAAATTTTGATAAGGATATCACTCCATCATAAGGAATACTATGTATCCTAGTTATGTTAGGAATCATATTTCTCATAGTTAATTGAGTTGGGTCTTACACACTGTGGTTTCCCTTATATGAAGGCTGAATATGGGTATCATTTCCCCGTATGTCTTCTTGGTTTGAAAAGCCTGTCCTCTTGGCATGAATTTATTTTCTTCCAGGAATTCCTTGATAGTTTTCTTGACATGTTGGAGAAAATGTTCTTGACATGTCCAAAGGAAACAGAATGATCCAATTTTCTTAATAGAGGGACATTGCATAATCTGGAATTCAGGTATAGAGGCCATCAGCTGACAATATATGACTTGTTAGGAGTACATAACAATACCTGATTGGATGATGTGAGAGGAAATCATATAATCTCAGAGTACATGGATGGTGGGTGTGACATTATCTAACCGAATTTCCCGTGTTTCATCGAGAAAGCTGAATCACATGCCTGGAAGGTGTCACACGATCTAGCTGATTTGACCAAGTGTCATCGTGGAAGCTGGATGACCTGCTTGGAGGGCATCATGAGATTCAGTGTGACATGTCTAGAGGGTGGTTCATATACTAGATAACATTTTGGGTGTCAATAAGAGATATGGATGGAATTTTTGAAGGACATCATAATATTTTTATGGCTTCTTCAGAGGACGTTGTTAGAGCAAGTTGACATGTCGTAATGATGTCACTTCATTTGGATGGATTTTCTGGAGGACTTCACAAAATATCTTTAACATTTATAGATTCCATCATGAAAATTATATAATAAACAAGTATACCACCATATGATATGGGAAACATGTCAAGTTTTCATCACTAGGTCTAGATGGTGATGTAGGAGGGTTTCATCAAACGTGGTTGGAATGCTCAGAGGGCACCATTACACTATCTCTGACACATCCATGGGACTTCACATGAACAAAATAGTATAACAGCTAACCACCGCCTAATATGGGTGACATGTATATCTACTTTCACATGACCTGGGTGGTTCATGAAAAGTGCATGTGGATCCCCATACATGTTCTTCACATAAGTAACCCTTCTTTTTATTCTTTATTCCATCCACTTATTATATATGACTTAGATTTATTCAATGTTTATATTTTATGTTTCTCATAAAAAATAAGGTATATGGGATGTCCTTCTCATAACAAACCTAAATTGCATCATGAGATCTATAAGTGATCCGACGAAGTGCCTATGGATATCGCATTATCATTTTGGGTGTTTTCCTTGATTTTACCCATTAGAAAATCATTCTGTTCATGAGACCATCTTCTTCAGTAAATAAACTCTTATTATTGAGTGCATTAGTACGAGGATCTAAGTATTAATTTTTTTATGATGGGTGGGTGCTTTATTGGACTCTCCAACATTCTTATTCACACCTCTATAAGGTTCGTATCACGAAAATATAGGATAGAGTCGGTGGAGGTATTTGAGGTCATGTGTTTCATGAGAAACTATTGTATTTTATTCTGGTGGAACCACATGATTTTCATTAATAGTGAGACCATACTTTAAACTACCCATTTATTGGACTATATCCAATAAAATCACCATTTTCTATCCTTGTGGGCATACCACGGGATGCTCACATTGTGAGGAAAGTATATCGAAGCTCCTTCATGAAATCGGGGAGCTTATTAAAATGACACCATCTGATCTTAGTATACTTGTTTGGGACCATTCAAGAGATAAGTATGGATTTATATGGGATTTAATATTATCGTTCCATAACGATAAAGGTCTTTTGTGATGTCTTGTATAATGAAAGAGTGTGTTGTGTGATGTTTATGATAGTAAGATTCTCCCCCCATTTCTCTCTTATTTCATTCTTTTATTTTTCAATATCTTGGAGATCTTGAGAGATTGTTTAAATGTTTATTGAAGATTGTCACTCTCCCCACTGGTGATGGTTTTCCATATAAACAATGGTTCTTATGGTGATGTGATATCATTTCATAGAGAACCCCTTAAATAACATTGATGGAGTTGAAGGGGGGAGTCCCATACCGCTTGGATATGTCTGAATTCCTTCACATTGCAAGGGTGTCATGCCAATAAGATTTTGCGAGATGAGGAAGACATGTCACCAGAATTTTTTGGTGTCTCAAGAACCATATGGGGAACATAATATGATGTTTAAGACCACAAAAGAATCAATAATTTTACTAATTTTATTTAATTTTTTATTTTAAATGGGACCATTTTGTCGTGATTTTTCTTAAGTGTTTTCATGGTAAATCATTCCCCCCATCGGTGATATGTCACAAGACCTATAAAATGATGTGTAGTGGTGTATGATCATTACCAGCAGGCTCTTACATGGCCAACTTGACATGCCACTGAAGCTTCTATAGTGTCACATGAGTTTTATAGGTATATCGTGTGATTTATTTTACCACAAGAGTCTCCCCCCTTTTAGATATTTTCTCCATATTTTCTAAATATTTTTGGATGGAATGTCTGGAGCCTTCTACCTAAAAATTTTCATTACCTCAGGGTGCTCGACTAGAAGTAGCCATGTGAGCACAGATTATCAGGGATGGATTTTCAAGAATATAAATACATTTCAATGAGGCTCATTGGGAACTTCCTTAGGTTATGTGTTATTAATTTCTCCTTCATGTGACCTTCTAAATTTCTATTGATTGTGTGCCTCTATGAGTCTTATGTGATCCGTGAGTTTGGGACATATTTTCTTCCTTTTTGGGAGGTAAAATAAAACCCATATTCATGTATGTATTACATTGTGTATTTTTTTATACTCATTTGGGGGGAGTCAACAATGATTTTTTGGGCACATTCGCCAATCTAGTATGTGGATAAAATCAACATCATTCCTATATTATCATTATTAAAGGCTTACCAAACTAAAGTTATCATAGAGAGATTTCCAAAATAGGGACACCTAATTATTTTGATCACCTAATTTATTTTATTCCACATACTACATTTCCAATGGGAACCATAATTCAACATAACTTACCAAATTCAATGATTTAACTCTTGAAAATTGTTTACATTGGAAGAATCTAACTCTTACTATTTTTAAATTGGATTTAATCTCATAATATTGATTCTTGTATTCCCTTAACATGTATGCATGAAATGAATAATTTATTTTTGAAACCAAATTCCTTAAATAAAATCCAATTATTTAATAAGTGTTGATGTGAAACTATTTACAAAAATAGTACCTTTTTTACAAGCATAAATAAAAATACAAAATTATAAACACATCTCGAAAATCATATCATGTATATGTTTATGAAACCATTATCTATAATGTATTAGAATATTATGAAATCAGCAATTCCCATAAATATATGTTAGGAGTGATATATTACCAACCCCCAAATTTCTAGACAAGTCATTAGCCTCCAATCTATTGAGTAGTCTAACCCAATGTCCCTTCCCACAGGGATACATTACCCATGATTGAAATAAAAACCACAATAACTACAATTCATAATATATGTAAGCAATACCTAACTACATAAATCAAGTTAAAAACCTAGTTCACACCCTAGTCAATGTAGATGAAAGAAAAATAAATTATTATAACTAGTACATACATGAAAAGTTGATTGTATGAAGATTTATCATAGTAGTTCAATAGATTAATCTAATGGATTCATTTCATGATTTTATATAAATTATACTTATTAATAATATAAATAAAATTACAAAATAATTTATTAATTCAAAAAAAATTGACATTTGATACATGTTTATGAACATTTCATGTCCAAAGATAATTATAACCACATTATAATTATTCCAAGTACTATTGGAAGTCATTAATTACATAAATTTTAGAAATTTATATATCTCTATAATATGAACTATATCATATTATTCATTTATATAAAATTTACATTAGATATATGATATTAGATGTATAATACATATATATATGAATATTAATATATTTATATATATTCAAAATCTCACACACTAAATATTATTTAAACCCTAGAAATTCTAGTATTATAGATTACATCTGATATGTATTAAATAATTTATCAAATAAGGTCTATTAATTTTATCTTTCCAAATTATATATTTTGAGAAATTTGTATTTTTAAATAAAAACACATAAATATATTTCCTTATTTTATAATATATAATCTCTTTATAAATAAACCTCATAATTTTAATTGAAATATTATACATCATAATTATATTTAATTTAATTTAATTTATTTTTTTTAATATTATTAATTAAAAAAATGAACATATATCGATGAAAAGATTAAAAAAATAATTAAATAATTTAAAAAAATTATTTTTTAAATCATTTCAAAAATTAAATTAATGTATCGAAATAATTTTTTTAATAATTTAAATTTAATCTATATATTATTAGTTTTATTATATAATTGGTATTTAGAAAAAAATTATAATATTTTTTATTTAATGATATATACATATCATAACCTATAACTTTTAATTAAATTCAGGTGACATCTCTCATACATTACCATCGATTGTGAGAATCATCTGATATGTTGTAGTGCCTTTGTAAGAAAAAGAATAGTACAAGTATATCATGTTTTATGATAAAACATTATGTATGTTGGTACTAGAATACAGGAAACTAACCAAAGATTATAAATCATAACAAATGATATATCATTTTGTATATGAATAACATAGTTTGTAGTGTAATGTTCTGGAATTCCATGTTTTTTTAAAATTATATGAGATTATTTGGAGACCAGGCGCTAAGACGATGCGTGATTTTGAGGCCCTATGTGCTTCAAATGATCCGTTGAAAACTTTTATGTTAAAAATATAACATGTGAGCAGTTTTCCCAAAAACTGGAATAACTCATAAAAAGGTCCCCGGATAAAAAATCTGAGGGCACTGTTGTGTTCAAGAGCAGTGGGTTTTACTCTAGGCACAACATATGTTTAGTCAGTATGGATATCTAGTGAGAAAATTGTAAAATAGAATAATTGTAAATAAAATAATTAGGTAAGATTGTTTTATATTTCAAGTCCTTATATCTCATGAACGGTGACTCAGATTGAAAATATGAGTCCACCGTTGATCTCATGAGGGCGTGTTTTCCTTATGGGGAGCCTAACATCAGCCGACATGGGATAACAATAAAAGTTGACTTTTGGGATATAATTGTAAATAAAATAATTCAAATAAATGATATTATTTGTTTTTATAATCCTCATAACTCAAAAATGGTAGTTCTTATTTAAAATCCAAGACCACCATTGAGTTCATAATGTGTTTTTAACAATAAGAATGTTCAAGCCTTTGCCAACACGGGTCAAGGGTAAATGTTAGTTTCTGAAAATTTTAAGGAAAAATAAAATTAAATTAAAAAGTTAATTTATTTTGAAATTTATTCACTGCAATGCAATGAAGAGCCAACTGCTTCATTAGATAAATGAAACAGCATACTAGCGGTGACTCAGCATAACAGAAACCTTGTGACACGTTTTCCCAATTTATTGGGATAACAGGTATTAGAAATTAGATATGGATCTTGCAAATCACTCAAATTATTTGGATGATCACTATTGAAAAATAAAAAATAATGAATCACAATCTCCATCAACTTCAAGAACTACACCTTTTCTTTGAGATATCTCACCCTCGATGATGGATTAGGGACATTTGTGGTTGGATCGCCTTCAACGACGAATCCTTACACTGATCGAACCTATTTTCCACATAGGGGATTGTTTTTATATGTGATAACCTTCCCCCATTATTCTACCTAAACGTTCATCATGGGTCAATCCAATAACATATTTACCTACAGATCGGTTGTCATTATGGAACATTGAAATTTTCATGCAAAAATTTTTGAAAGTCGATTCATGTTTTGATAGTGCTTTGTTAAACCACCTAACAAAGAAAAATAGAACTGACATGAACAAAGGTCATGGTTTTTCCTTTTTGTAATCTTTTCATGTTCTTATCCTACGTCCTTTTTATCTGTTATTCACAACATGATGGAAATTGCAGTCTAAGAAGAAACGAAGTGGTGGATCAACTCAGGTAGCAGGCCAAGAGAGATAGCAGTGTCGGGTGAATGATTGTCGGCAGAAGAACCAGAGAAGGTGGAGGGAGATTCACGACCAAGTGGGTCATAGCGGTGATGGAATGTGGTGACCATTAGGGTCGTGATGGATGCAAGGGTCACCGGATCAAAATCCTTTTGTGGTGACCTGTGGAGGCGTACCGAGGTGGTGGAGGTCGCACCCAGAAGAGTATGTGATGCTATAGGAGAGCGGCGCCGGTTCGAGGTTCCCGCGTGGTGGGCCAAAAAGTACGCTATAATTAGGACCATGATAGACTACGTGCATAGGGGAGGCATCTGGCCTCTTCCGCCCACATGGCTCTATGAACCGGATGCCAATGGGCGTCTATGATAGACCCATGTCAGCCCCCCATTGTGTTCAAGGTTGTATAATAAATGGGGTCACTATGTTTCCTAATAGGAAATAAACACACCCAACTACGTCGGACCAGGGTAGAGAAAGTAGATCGTGTCACAGGGTAACATGGCGGGCTAGACCTGTGGGCGAACCTGGCCAGCTTCATAAAGTCCCAATGCGACTGGCCATTGGTCCTGGCTAGACCGGGCCAGCCCATACCCAACTAGGTTGAGTCGGGTCGGCCGAACTGGGTTGGGTCATTCTAGACCCTCGGGTGGGGTTGGTCAAGTCGGTCTGACCAAGTCGAACCGGACCCAGACACAACCAACCCGTGTTTACTAAAACACCAATATCTTTTAGACAAGATGCATGATTGACGTGCTGCCATTGGAATTGGGACCCTTGCAATGAGTCATTCCTTTCAGTATACTCTATGTGAGTTTTTTGGAAGTTGAGATATGACTGATGGCTTGAGAATTAGATTCTACAGAAATCAAGCACACTGGATTGCGGCAATCCTACAGTTGGCTGTGACACGAATGATATGAAGAACAGGACCTTGGTGGTCTAGTAGCTAAGTAGACCTCAGTCATCCAGTAGTGGAGTGGACCTCCGTGGTCTAATAGATGAGAGGACCTCAGTGGTCTAGTAGCCCAGCAGACCTCACTCCCCCAGTAGCCGAGCATACCTGAGTGATCAATTAGGCTAGCGGACCTCAGTGGTATGGTAACTTAGCAGACATCAGTTTTCTGGTACCCGATCGGACCATAGTGTTCCAAAAACCGATCAGACCTAAGTTTTCCTGTAGCCGATCGAACCTCAGTGGTCCGGTAGCCATGCAGACCTGAGTGGTCTGGTATCTAATCGGGCCTCAGGGGTCTGGTAGATGAGCAGACATCAGTGGTCTTATAGCTGAGTGGTTCTCAGTGGTCAGGTAGTCGAGCAGGCCTCAGTTGTCACGTAGCAGAGTGGACCTCATTGGTCAATTTTATGGGTGGACCATAGAGGTCTAGTAGCAAAGAAACCCTCAGAAACTCATCAGAGATGGGTCCCTCATAAATATATGACTATTCACAATTACAAATGATAATCTTACTTTCTATACTTTGATTTATACCCAGTGTGATCTGCCTTTGAATTGTGGGTTTTCTTTATGGTTTCACGTTGTGGCCTTTCTCGGTGGTCGTTCTTTTTGGTATTTCTATTGTGGTTTGGGGTACCTCCTAATTATTGTATTTCTCACCCTTTCACGAGATTCCCTTGCACGTTTCGTGTCTCATGTAGGTGATTGATGTTTCGATGGAGACTTTGGTGGTCTGGGAAAAGGTGATTCTTAATCAGATGGGACATACGAGTGTACATCTATAGAAATATCTAGAAACCCTTCACTTAACCTTTAGGTAGGGTCTCAAGTGGATGGACTATGATAGTTGTACTTTACTTTGTGTTTTTGTGCTTGTATTTTTCCTCATTGTAATTTCAGTCTATACTATTATTTTAGTAGTTTTCTTAGTGAAGGTTCTATTTAACATTGTGTTTACATTCTGTAGATTGATATTTGTTCATGTATATTGGTTTAAAGAAAATTCCATCCCTTTTTTCGATATACCTACTCGGTGCTAGTTGGAAACCCCTAACCTATGTAAGGTGGGATTTGGGTAGTCGAAGCACTATCCCTGGAGGATGGGTTATCAAAAAGTGGAATAAATGGTCATTAAGATCTACCAGAATAACTAAGAGTCTATAAATGTTTTATAGGGAAATAATGAAATGTTGTTTTAGTTCAGATTTCAGGCCAGGGAGCCATGAGTTGGTTCGACGACCGACGTATCCATAAACCAAGACCCAGAATTCAATTTTCAGACTCAGTACATGAACACACTAGTTTCATGTAGCTATTAATGTTTTCTCAAGATCTTTCTAATTCAGAATTAGCACACCGGATATACTGTATTGATTGTTGTACATTTTGTTTTATTTCATGGTGCATCCATGTAGACAGCCAGTCAGGATTCAAATGCCTGATCATAAGGATGATATGTTTGGTGACAAGATGTTTACATGGGGTTCATACCGGAGACAACATTGTCAGGTGGGGTACCAGCTATACCACCACCTGTGGTGTAACACCAGGTATTAGTCGTACTAGAAGATGAGATGTGTTGGCTGAGCGCAATTCATGAGCTTCAACGATAGGGATCCCACAAGTTATTAGGTTAGCCCAACTCATAGATAGCTAAAGACATGCTAGAGGTGGTAATTTAGTTTTCTTCCTAATAAGGAAACCATTAGATCATATGGTGGTCCTTCCAGTGAGCCTTCTATGTAGATCAGCAGGGTGATGGCGAGGTTTCTATTACATGATCTTACAATGAGGATATGCTTCCACGGTAAGATCTTGAGAACCATTCTCATATAAGGGGATATTTCAATAAAATCTGAGGGATATACATTCCCCAGTGCTTCTACAACATCTATAGGATGACATTTCAGTATCAGATTATTTATCAAGGTGTATCAACCTTTCCAGGTACATGATGAATACGATACGACCAGTTCATCAGGGATCATACCTACAAGAGAGAGGTGTTTAGGGACATATGAGACAATACTATTCCTCTATATATTCCTACTTATTATAGGGTTCTAGAGAGAACTTATTTGGTTGAATTTCATTTGGATGAGTAGATACAACTCGTGGATGTCGGTGGTGGGAATGAAGGAAAACAATGTCAGACTCAAAGACATGGAGATGTGAGATGTTCCGAGAAGAGGTACCATGATATGGGATCTTAATATCAAGGCTCATAGGGTGAGTCTAGTTGGTATCAAAAGAGGTAATTATTTTCAAAAGGTAGCAGGGTACATCACTCAATAGATTTTACAACCTATTGTGTCGATTGTGAAATAGGGTATGGGCCACCAGGGCATATACAGTGACACGAGAAACTTAATCTGCTAGGCGGAATATTTGGAAGAGGATGTAGGAGAGAAGAATGATGTGGTATACATTTTAACATGTTACAACCACCACCCCAATGTGATCCACACAAGGCTCGTGAGATGGATGATAGGGGGAGGGGGTAGCTGCATGCGGCCATGGATTATGACCCAAGGGCTATAGGAATGATTCGAGTTATGGTCTGTGTCTACTCTTAGTTTCCATATTAATAGACACAAGTTTTAATCCTTCCTTCTTGGTATAAAACTTGTTCAAGACTTTGAGTTTCTAGTTAAACTATTTACATGACCCTTACATCTGGATATACCGATGGTAGGAGAATCGATAATCACAATTATGCTGTCGCTGTGATATGACCCTTGAAAAAATAATTTCTTATGGAACCTCTTAGTGGTATCATCGAGGCATTATGAAATTGGTTTGGAGATGGATTGGTCATCCACAGTTAATGATCAGATTATCTATTTTAGAAAAAAGGATGTGGTATGTCTGCATCATTGGAATGGGGATTTCATTGGTCAGAGAAGAAGGAATCTCAGGCAGTGAGGAATTAACGCATGCATAGGAGGGTGAAGCCGATGAATCTTGAGTTAGACATCCTTACCCATGTGGAAGTGGATGTTTTGAGTATTTATTTCCCATTAGTTCCGGAAGAGTATGTGGATATTGTTTGAGAAGATTCTTCAAGGATTACCTCCACACATGGTGATGGACTTCTGCATCTTTCTACACCCCAATATGGAACTGATATGAGAAATAGTATATCGGATGGATTTTGTAGAGATTAGTGAGTTCCGTGTGTAGGAGGGGCTTAGTAAGACCAAATCTTCAAGGTTATGGGTGGATTACCTACCCTTTTACCAATTTTCCATAGAGAATGAGTACCCACTACCAATGGTATGATGAACCAATTGATCAGTTGAAAGGTAGCCTTTTACCTGGATGGAATGGTGCCCATAGGCTTTTCCAAAATTAAAACAGGTTTTGACTGGAACCCTAATCTTGAGTTAGTAGTAGTAGACTTCACATTGATGATATAGCAACACTACCTACATGGGTGAATCGTTGACCATCTACTCTGACCACAAGATTCTCAAGTATATCTTTTCTCAGAAGGATCTGAATATGAGATAGTGAAGTTGGCTAGAGCTCTTCCAGGGCTATACCAATGAGATAGTCTATACTTCTGTGAAGGGGAACATGTTGAAAGATTCTCTTTGTAGGATATTGAGTTGACAACTACTGAATGAGGACTCAAAGATGTTGTAATTTCTTCAGATATCCTTCATGGATAGAGAGAAGAAATATTTTCTTCAGTCGATGGTAGTTTCACAACCACTCTTACAATGATTCAGGGAGGCAGAACTCAGAGATGATAGCCGGGAGACTACATGTGCTCAGATTTCCAAAGGGAATTCCTTTGATCTATGTTTGAATGGTGGGGAGCACGTCATCCTTTTCAGATGATGCACCTTGGTAATAATGTTACTGAGGATGGAGTTAATGAGGAAGTTCCATAAAACCCTTTTAAACATACATCCAGGTGTGGTGAATATGTAAAAGGACTTATGACATCAGTACTGGTAGATGGGGATGAAGAAGGTAGTGGTAGAGTTTGTTTCAATATGCCTCACTTTTCAGGAAGTGATGGATGAACACTAGGTTCCATCAGGATTTACAAATCCCCTCAAGGTACCAATGTGGAAGTGGGATAGGATATAGATGGAATTCTTGATAGGATTACCATGTACATCCTGGGGCATGGTACCATCTAGGTGAATATAGAATGACTCACCATGTTGGCCCATGTCCTACCTTTTCGAGAGTAGGGTTCAGTAGAGATATTGGAATGCCTATACGTGCAGGATATATTTTGACTCCATGGAGTCCCATATATGATAGTATCAGATTGAAATATATGCATTAAATCCCATGTGTGGAAGGGATTATTGGAGGCATTTGGGACTCAACAATTCTTGAGAATAGCCTTTCACCTATAGACGGGTGGTCAGGTGGTGCACACCATACATACATTGGGGGACATGCTTTGTCCTTACATTTATGATTTTTGTTATAGATGGGAGGACCACCTACCACTAGTTGAGTATTCATACAACAACATCTACCACTCCACCATCGATATAGAACTGTTCAAGGATCTATATGGAAGACCATGTTGGTCATTGTTAGGCTAGATAGAACTAGGGGAGTCATCCCTCATGGGTCTAGAGATGGTACAAAATTCCACTGAGATGGTGTAGTTCATCCGATAGTGGATGAAGATGCATAAAGATGAAAAAAGTTCTATGCTTATAGGAGACAGAGAACCTTGGAGTTCAAGGAGGGGGGCCACATATTCATATAGGTCTCCCCTCGGCGATGGATACAATTAATTGGCTTGGGCAGAAAGTAATTTTCGAGGTTCATCAGACCTTTCCTAATATTATGTAATGTGAGAGAGGTGGAATATGGCTTGTATATTCCACCATAGTTAGAGAAGGTTCACAATGTATTCCAATTATCCTACATAAAAAGATACATTCATGTCTCTTCTCACATCATCGACCAGGGCGAGCTGGATATTGAAAACGGGGTGACCTTCCCAGATTAACTGGTGGAGATAGAGGATTGAACAAAGAGGATCATTCATGGATTGCTGATTTCTCTAGTGCCAATTCATTGGAATCGTGTAAATCTCATGGAGAGCACGTTGGAGCCGGAGACTCATATTCATGCACAATACCCCCATTTGTTTTTATTAGACTTTTGTTTTGGATTACGAGGATGTAAAGCCCGAATGGTGGGGGTAATGTAATGTCCCGAAATTCCATGTAATTGTTTTTAAGTTGTATGGGATTATTTCAAGACCAAGAGCTGTGAAGTTGTGTAATTTTAAGTCCTAGAGTGTCTAGAATGATCCATCAAACAATGTTATGTTTTAAATAGCATGTGATAGTAGTTTTCCTAAAAAATTTTAATAAATCATAATTGGTTTCCCGGATCCAAAATATGAGGGAATAGTTAGGTTTAGAGTAGTGGGTATACTCTTTGTGCGAATTATGTTTAGTCGGTGTGGGTCACTATTAAGAAAACCTGAAAATGGAATCACTGTAAATAAAATAATTATGCATGATTATTTTATTTTTCGAGTCCTTATAACTCATGAATAGAAACATGGATTGAAGATTAGAGTCTGCCATTGATCTCATGATGGAGTTTGGTCCTTATGTGGAGCCTAACATCTGCTGGCGCGTGCTGGATGTGAATGATTACTTTTGGGATGAAACCGTAAATGAAATAATTTAAATAAAAGAAATTATTTTATTATCGAACCCTCATAAATCAGAAATTGTAACTTATATTTATAATCTGAGACCACCATTTATTTTGTAATGAGATGTTCTTTTTAAGAAGGACCTAACGTCAACCAGTGCGGGTCGAGGGTAAAAGTTAATTTTCGATCATTTTATGGAATAATGAAATAAAATAGACAATTATATTATTTGAAATTGTTTCATTGCAATGAAGTGACAATAATACTATTTCATTCCTTAAATTAACTAGTGCAATTGTGGTGACTCAGTGTAACAAACACACTGCAACACATTTTCCCGATTTAATAGGATTACATGAATTATAGATCAGATCTAGATCTTGAAAATCAGTATGAATGTATGGAGGATCATCATTGATGAATGAAGAATGACGAAAGATGATCACCAAGAACTTCAATAATTCCCCCAGCTCTCTAAGAGATCTCGCCCTCGATGATGGATCAAGGTCTTGTGGATAGATTTCCTTCAATGAAGAATCCTTCCTCCAATCGAGATTCTTCTCCATGTATGGGTTTATTTTTATATGTGATTACTTTACCCAGTTATTCTCAATAAAAGGTAAAAATTGGTCCATCCATTAGCAAATTTACATGTGGATCGTTCGTCTTTGCGGGACATGGGAATTTTCCATGGGGAATTGTGCGAAGTGGATTCACATTTGGATTATTCTTTGTTAATCCTCCTAAAAAAGAAAAAACTCATTGACACAAACAAATATCATGGTCTTTCCTTTGTTTGTTATTTGATATTTCTTCTCCACCATCCATTTTATCCATTCTTCTTGACTTTACAACAAACATGGTCAAGGAAGGACTATTGTGGTAGATCAACCTGAGCCTGAGGGTGAGAGAGAGGGTGGAGCCAGGTGAATGGATGTCGACAAGGGAACCAACAGTGGAAGAGGCGGAGATACGGCCAAACATGCCACGGAAGCATGCTGAGGCAGTGGAGGCCACATCTAAGAGGGGTCACGGCGGTACAGGGAGGTTGTTCTAGTTTGGTGTCACATCGGTTCAAGCGGCCCGCGATGCGGGCTGTGGCTTAGGCTCCTATAAATTATACGGTGGATAGAGTGTGGAGGGGAGGAGGTGGTCCTTAGTAGGCTATGTGGCAATGAAAACCTGATTCTAGTAAGTATATGGGATTGACCGATTTTAGCCCACCATTGTGGGGTGGGATGATAAAGTGAACCGGGCCACTAGTAGGCCCGGGCTAGAGGAGAACCGGCCCGCCATGCTGGCCGACCCAGATAAGAAACTGGGTTGTTGTGTGGAGTGTGTGGAAATAAACCAGTTTGACAAAGTCAAATGGGATCAAGAATATAGACCATGTTACTAGGCAACCAAGCATGCTAGACCCACGACCAAACAGGGCGGGTCTAGCAAGGCCCAATGGACATGGAAACTAGGTCGGGCTAGACATGGTCATCCCAGACCCAACAGGGTCGAGTCGGGTAGGCCAAACCATATTGGTTCATGTTGGACCCCATGTCTAGGTTGTTCGGGTCGGTCCCACAAAGTTAGACCTAGACCAGATGCAACTGGCCTTTATTTACTAAAATGTCATTATCTTTTTGAACGGACGTCCGATTAACGCACCATCTGTGGTGTTGGTACCCTTGCAATGAGAAAGTGGTCTGGGTATAATCTAAGTGATTTTTCATGGAAGTTGATATATGAATGATGGTATGAGGAGTATATCTCCTGGAATAAAGAACACTGTAGAACATGAATCTTATGGTTGGCTGTGAAAAGAAAGATATGAAAATTGGGACCTTAGTGGTCTAGTAGCCAAGAAGACCTCAATGGTCAAATAGGTGAGCAGATCTCAGTGGTCCAGTAGCCGAGGAGACCTCAATGTTAAAGTATCCATGTGGAACTCGGTGTTCCACTTGTCGAGTAGACCTATGTGGTCTAGGAGTTGAGTGGACCTTAGTGGTATACTAACAGAGAGAACCTCAGTGGTCTTATAGTCGTCCGATTATCAGTGACTCATCAGTGGTGAGTCCCTCATTAGTACAATATGATTCAGCATTACGACTGATAATCATACTCTCTATACATTGAGTTAAACCTATTGTGATTTGTCTTTGCTTTGTCGATTTTCATTGTTGTTTTGATTTATCATCTTTCTTTGGTTTCTTTCTTTGTGGTATTTAATTTAATGTTTTGGGTCCTTTTTGAGTATTGTGTGACTCACCCCTACACAAGCTTCCCCTATATGTATTGTGTCTTGTGTAGGTGATCGATGCTTGGACATGGACCTTGGTGGGCCAGAACTAGCTGGTGATCCATAAGAAGATATGGATGGGTGTACTTCTATGGTTACAGGAATTTACCCTTCACCTACTCTTCAGGTAGGGTCTCAAGCAGACAAACCATGGTAGTTGGACATTTTTTTTGAGGTTTTGGGATTTTATTCTATCCCTTTTGTACTTTCAATTTTTACTGTACACTTAGTGTTTATATCAATGACAGTTGTGGTTTACTATGTGTTTACATTCCACAGTTTAATATTTGAGTGTGTGTGTATTGGTTTAAAGGAAATGCCTTCCATTTTTTAGATATTCCTACTCGGTGTTAGTTTCCATCCCATGTCCTATGGAAGGCGGGCTTGGGGTAGTCACAACACAAGCCATGGGGGATGACTTGTGACACATGGTGCTGAATATAATATAACCTAGACTCTATATTTCTTTTTTTATGATATTTATTAATCACTATAACAATAAAACTCTCCATTTTTCTAAATACCATTGGAATTTCCAATGGTTGTGACAACTCTACATCATATGTTTTAATATAACAAAAATTTATGGATACAAGATGTATCACCTATTACATTATCACATGTCATATTTGGTAAAATTATTAATGGTTAAAATATTCTATACCACACAACCAATCATATTTGAAATTTTATACCATTTATAATGATATAAAATAAGATTTAGAAAATTATATTCATTTTATACATTATAAATATGGTTTTGAGAATAAAAGTGTGTTGAAAAAGAGATATACCACTATTATGGTTCTAAATAATGAATTAAACTCAATCAAAAAAGTGTAATAAATTAGATAAATCATTCCCAACATCAAATATACATCATTCATAAATCAAATATATATATATATATATATGAATAAACCATGTACTATAGAATAATGTTATCCTGTAACACTATCTTCCATCATTTTATTGATGAATATCTATAATAGGAATCCTCCAAAATCACATTGTTATAGTGTATCAATAGGTTAATCCAAGACACATGAAACTCGTATTTGACACTCATTCAATCATGATTTTTTGGTATCATTATGACCAAATATATACAATAAAGATGCCTATGATAGAGAATAAAATAACTATTGAAGCCCAATTCCATGTCCTTGAGGATATTTATATAGGTCTAAAGGAAAATCCAAAATCTATACATTGAATATAATGAAATATTAGAAATTTTTTTAGTAAATCCTTAAGTTATAATTGTTATAATCTTTAATAAATCAAACTCTGTAAAAAAATTATCTTATAAATTTTTTAATAAGAGATTTATTATCTATAACATAAATATAAACCTTAAAAATCAATAAAAAATATCCTCATAATTCATAATATATTATAGAACCATATCAAAATTGTTAGGATATAAATATTACATATAATACGATATATGTTTGAAGGAGCATAATTTATGCATATATCTAAATTGAAATATTTGTTATATTTAAAAATAACATTCCAAAAAAACATATATATGACATATAATATCATATAAGGACTTTACTCCATGTCTTTATCAATTAATATAACTGAACTATTTGAATGATTAAAATATTCATTAATTTATAATTATAATGAAGTAATAGAAATTTAAATAGAAAATAATACTATTGATTTTCATATATCCATGTATCCTTTTATACTTGGGATTATAATTATACATTATTCTATTAGAAACTAATCTATTTTATATTTATTTCCCTCCTAATAACCCATATATGAAATTATATGAGTATTGCTATAATCATATCTAAAGGGTTTTCCTATGAAAATTTCGACTTTTCATATCTAGTTTCATTAAATGATGCATCTAGGGGACAACATTAAATCCTTCAGACATGATTAAATTTTAAATTTATATTTTCTTGAAATGAACTGATGACAATGTAGTAGTAAAGTGTAATTACATGGTTGAACCCAAAAATAGTGGGGAACACATAGCTGAAACTTTTTAATAAAATTATAGGTCATCCCAATTTCAATTTATTTAAGTTTTCTAATTAAATGATTTAATGAAAATAAATAAAATGCATAATTAAAATCATAAGAGAGGGGAACCAGTTTCCAAGGTGGTTTCAATAATAAAATTAATTTGTCAATGCTTTCCAAACAATCATTTTAAACAACTATGAAACCATTCAATTTTGTTGATATGAGAAATTATTTATTAAAATTAATTTCCGAAAGAATCCCAATTCATTGTGTACTAATTAATAAAAATATCTAAATCACATTAATCTCTAATTTCCAAAAGTGGGTGAATAATTGAATTCTATGGTGTTTAATAAATTTTCTCAATTAAGTTGGTGTCCATTTATTATTTAAAGAATATGTTCCACGAATAATAGATTAATAATAAACAATTATATTAAAAAAATTATACTATTGAACAAAAAATTCTAAGGAGGGATGGAAATAAGAATTTTCTTGTATACATCATTTTTTTATTCTGATCCCCTCCTATAGGGTATATCCAATCATCATTGGATTGTCATAGATGATGAATATATCATTACCCATAGATGAGAAATTATAATAGAATGAATATTAAAGTGAATAATGAAAATAGATATATAGAAATTAAATTAATATCATTCAACATAATAATGAATTGAAGAAAATATGAAATGAAACAAAAACCTATCTATGAATAACAAAATTCTAGGTTGGAACCCTATCAACAGCCTCCTAGTGGTAGACTCCGTACACCTTTTATGGATTCATAATCCATTTAATGTATCACTTATTTATAAATATATATAGCATCCATATTATTATCTAGTTCAATAATTATGTGTAATGGCCATTCAGTTAAATGGCGATAGTCCACAATCAAAGATCTATAAAAATCACCATTTTTTGGTATATTTGATGTTTTCGGATCATGTAATGCTTATATGATGTGTAATGTGTGATTCCAAATTTCTCTTAGCTTGTATTTGTTCCAAGAAATATTTAATTTACATATTGTGAACCTGATTTATGACTTCAATAATTTACTTCCAACACTAATATCATTAATTTTTTATAAATCATTATTTATGGGGGACCCATACATCATTTGGCCATAAAATATCATAGAAAACCTTGATTTTAATGAAGAATTCATCTATTTTTCTTAAATTATCAATCCAATCTTCATCATCAATTTCCATTATCATTTACATCCGCCATATTGTACCTAAAATTTCTCCACATGTTGGTTATCTTATAGTAACATAACGAAATTAATATGTATCATTAATATCATATTCAACAAATCAAAATTCAATTAGAGTTCATGTAAAAACGCATAAATATGTACATACTAAATAATTAAAACATTAAAATGTTTTTATTTGTTCTTATAAATAAATGGATTGTCTATCATAGAAACCACTCCTTTTAATATAGGGGTTAAAAAAACCAAATTCTTGGTATAGAAAGATTAAAAGATCAAAATTTATAATAATATCCTATGAAATGTTATTCAACCATTCTTATATTATCCTATAATTACATATGACCATTGGATGTTTCTTAGTTTTCAATTTACATCAACTGTGTGGGTTAAATTTTTGATGATACCTTTATAATTAAAAAAATAGTTACAATCCAAAAGTCTTATAGATAGTAATTCTAATGATTAAATCCATAGATCCCCTATATAATAATGATAATAATTAATTTATTATCTCTATATAATACTAGTTTATCTTATAATTTCCCATTGGTATATTTATTAAGATTATATGTAAACAAATAGTAATATCCCAAGAAAAATGAAAGATCATCATACTCTACAGACATTGTTTAAATTTTAGAAACATAAAATATAATTGGGATGAAAATTCATTGGGTTTCAACCTCAATTGAACATGGCTAGATATTCCAATAATTTAATCTAATAAAAAACCTAAAGGTTTATTATCCTTTCTAGAATCATTCATACAACAATTGTAATGGTGGTATTCATTACAGCCATATCAAAATAACGGGATATTAATATCCACCAACTATGACTCATTTTAAAGAAACCCACCACAAAAATAATCAATGTTATTAATGGTATAAACCAATTATCTAAGGCTGTATGTCATAATTCTTCTAAAATAATACAATATAAACCCCTTTTTCATTTAGTGTGTCATAGAGAATAAGTTTTTTTTCATTTAACTATTAAATTTTCTATATGAGACTATTTAAATATTACAATTCACTTGTTAAATGCGATAAATTAATGGATATAACTCTTTATTATTAATTACCCTGTGTTTTCTATTAATATTCCATTGATATGAAGTGGTATTTATCTAACATAATACTCTCTAAGGGTGTCTTTAGAAATTCATAACATACCTCACCTTGAATTAGATCCTCGTAAATATTATATATGTATAATATAATGATCCCAATGTAACAATATAGTATATGGAATTCATTATTTTTTAGAAAACATTAAGTTTCAATTTGGATTATGTTCATTGTCATAGTGGATTGAGATTTTTAGGGTTGAGATTATATCATAACATGTTGTTTTTAGGTCTTACTAGACCTCCCCATGGATTTGGTGGACTAATAATTCAATAAAAATTAATTATACATGTTATTCAATGTGTATATATTCCACTTAAAAAATTTTAATTTATCATGATCATTTTTCAATGAAACGAACACCATTGATTAATCTTGTATAACAATCATTTATAACTAAATTTGATTGTACATCATTAATATGGTGTCCCCTATGCTATATGATTCATTTAATTCCATCATAGAAAATATATCCATCAAAAGAATAATTTTTTTCTTTATTTCATTATATTAAGATAATTCATATTGATATAATGTTATAATATTTCTTTAGAATAAATGAATAATTAATATATTTAAAACAATATATGGGTATCCCATATAATAGTGAATAATCAAGGAGCTATATACCAAAGAATCTTGAGAGAACTGTAAATACATGTGAGATCAAACTCCATGATTTATATTTGATGACATCAATTGTTTCAACTTAGGACTTTCATGTTGTATTTATTTAAAATAACTATTGAATAAACTAATAATAGATGATGGTGTTGGTATACCAATGGGAGAGACTTTAAAGTTGTGAAATCAAACAAATTTTGTGGTAATGATAAATAAATAACCATCCAGAAGTGGATGATGAAGGTGTTTGAGTGAATGAAGAAGGTTTCAGTGTTCTTTAGAAGATATAGTATTCTTTTTTAGAATCATTAAAAATATAATAAAATAAATAAATTTGTTAATTCATACATTTAATTAGATGTGGAGTGTATTCATTAATGTGTATAAGAGGTCAAGAATGTTGAATATGTTAATAGGAGTTCAGGTTGAAAATATTATAAAGGAAGTACCCCAAAAGTTCAATTGTATTGAGGATAAATAAATAAAAAATATTTTTATGCAATTTATAACAAAAAGAGTTTTTATAATGGATAAACAAGGATGGAATAACCAAATGGAGGAAATATAAGAGATTTATATTATAAAGGGAAGACTGTATTGAATGTTGATATCTGTAAAAAGAATTCAAATTAAAAATTTATTAACATTGAAAGAATATATTCTCATAATAAATATATTTTTGGATTTTTGAATGTAAAGGTATTTGAATGATGAAAGTTTCAATTTTCAAAATTATTAACTTTCCTTGTGTTTGAAAAAAATAGTGCAATTTTTTTATAAATTATCATCTATAAGTTTATATATTTCTTTGGTAAAGGGGGTAATTAAAATAGTTTTAGAGACTATTAGTGAAATATTAAGATATATTATATAAAAAGGAAGCATACTCATGCGTATGAATTGTTTGGGAGGTTCCTAGGAAGTGTTTTGGAAGCATTCATAGTGACCTGGATAAATTGAATGAAATTAATGAAAGAGATAAAAAATATCAAAAAAATTGGAGTTATTTGATAACATGTAATTTTTTTATAAAACCGAAGTCTTTGGTTAAAATTTTATATTTATATTTATTATTAAAAATTGAAATAGTACTGAGGTATTGTTGTGTGAAACAATATATAGTGGATATATAATTTGAGATGGTGTTTTTGAATATGGATATTTTTGAATGGGAAGTTAAGAGTTGTCTAAGGGGTTAGTATTTTACAATAAATACCCAATTCTTGAATAAGAATATAAAGACATCAAAGAGAAAGATTCATGAGGGAGAAAAATGATCTTAATTTTACAAAAAGATATTATGAAGCAGAATTTATTTTAACAAAATAATTCTATTAGAGAATCTAGTGAATCACTAAGCTCTATAAACACAATGTTTTCACAACCTATTATTCTATTAATTATAGCTTGTATTAAAGGATTTTAATGCATATATTCATGTGTAAGGGAATTATAGGCTATACATACATTAATTGAAGTCATTTTAATGTAAGATAGTTTCAAAACTATGATAGTTGTGAAAAATTTATGATTGAGTATCATTTTCATAACTAGTTGTATGGGGAATAAGAAATGTATCATAATTATTAAAATTCAAGGTTGGAATTTTCATCATCTATCATTATTTACTTCTATCATGATATAGTAGAATAAGATGATTTAACCCTAAAATTGAGGTGTTGATTTCATCTATTATTGGAAAGGGAAAGTCCATCAAGAATAAATAAAATATATTATCAAATTAAAATATATGATTTAGTAAGACCTTCATGAAAAATTGTGACCAAAATTCATGAACCATATCTATTGAAGGTAACTTCATGTCGATAAAATTATCATTCCATCCAAAAATAGATTGTAGAGGTAAAGAAGAGGGGTACATTTTCGGTGAGTATTAAATGAACAAAACATTTCATAATGTTAGTGATCCTGTAATAGAGTAACCATAATAAAATACTTTTATCCAACAAACTAATAAATAATAGTGTATTTTGGAACATAACACCTGTTTTGTGTTTCATCAATGAATATCTCCTAGTTTTGGTGATCCAGGAAAAATATTAATGTTTTCTGAATGTATTACATTTCAATATATTCATTTTTATTTCGAATTTTACACCATCATGAATCATGAAAAATATAGTTCCTACTTATTTTTAAGTAAAATAATTAAAGAAATTGCCAATTTAAAAAGGTAAACATTTAAATTTTTCACTACGACGATTCACCCACTCCCATGATATATCGTCTTGTAAAAAACAATTCAATTATTAATTTTATAGGATCAATTATTTCAATCCAATAAAAATATAATTTTATATAGTAAATTCAAATAAATACATGTGTGAGATATTATCAATAGAATGGAATGTGACACATATCACGTTTTGTAATCATCAATACTCAAGTTAACTAGATATGTGAAAAGATGTTAATCATGTTTCTAAATAATAAACATTAACGATATGATTATATGGGTTTATTAAGAACCACTAAAGAAAAACAAGCACACCATACAAGGATATTAAATCAATTTAGATTAATATTCTAGACATTAAAAAAGTACATGCATGAGGACCATAATGGTTTAGTGTCTTTAGAGACTTAGAATAAATTATTCTTACAGGGTGAAATATCTCCAATGTTTCCCATAAATGTTTTACCCATTATTACCTATAATTAAAAACGTTACTTATAAACTGGGGAAATAAAATAGAATAATGGTGAGCTAAGATGCTTAGTATGGGTAAATGAAGTATATACATAAGAATAACATGATCATAAGGGTACGGTAACTTGATAATAATATTTTAAGATTACCCTACATATCAATGATCATATACATGAGTCATGGAATGATGATGGATTTTCATAATACATTAATCATATGGGAATCAAGAGAATAATCCATGAGAGAAAAACATAAGAAAAATTACATATAATTCATGGAATATACATAAGTATATAAAATCAATGCCTATATGTCAAGGCTTATTTCCAAAACATGTAAGGGAACCTCATGGGGCAAAACCTACTGGTAGAGACATACAACCATCACCAGTTGCATACCTTTACTTTTAGTGGAAATGAATCACTCCTTTAACTATATTATTAGTAAACTCTAACTCTCAATACAATCATGGTATCCAATTTTCAATCCCAAGACCATCTTATAGTCATGGTTCATTCTCAATACCATTTATTGTAAAAGTTTTTTTTACTGAACCAAGATCACTCCATGTTCTATCCATGTTAATCTCATGAGATATAAATCATTATAAATTTTACTTGAGAGAGATATAGGTCCCACTCTTCACATAATGAAATCATACAAATGTGTTCCATAGGATAAAAAACATTTATAACAACATGAACCACAAATTTTATGTGTTTCATAAACACAATATAATATCCCAGGAAATGAAAAGGATATCGTAAAACTATCATCATATCATAAACTAACAAAAATAATTAGGTTTTATAATAATTTCATCAAATCGTAACCTGTGAAAATAAGTTAGTTTCATAGTAATATAACTCGCTGAAATGAATCATGTTTCAAACAAAATATCCCATGAAAAAGAAATGGGTTTAATAACCATCATCCCATCAAAAAATTAACCATTCAGAGAAATAATATGTATGGAACCCTTGGTTCAAATCCCTAGAACGGCATGAGTAAGACCAAAAAATTTAATATAATATGGATACTTATTTTTCCAATATCCTTAAATAAGCATATCATCATTAAAATTTCATTTATTCTTTGAAATTTATTTTTCGAAATTATAACTTTTGAAAACATTTTTCATTGAAACTAACCTTAAAAAGTTATAAAGGAATCCTGAAATCATTTTTGAAACCATTTTCCAAGAAAAATTATAATATAATATTTAAAATGTTTTTAAAAAATTATTCCTGGAAAACATATAAAAGAATCATGAAATTTTTTTGAAACCCTATTCCCATGAAATCTTCTAAATTATCTGTGAAAAAATAAATCAATTTTCAAAACAACATTCATTTAAAATAGCTTTGAAAACATTTAGAGGAATATTTGAAAATAATTTAAAACACTTCATGAACCAAAAACATTTTTGGAAACCATTTTCTTTGAAAATCACAATAAATATAATAAATTTCACGAATACAAGAACAAATTTCATAAAAAATAAATATTCAAAAAATATCAAAGTATTAACCAAATAAATGATGGTATATGAATCCGTACATGTCGAATAATCCTTCTCTGTCGTAAAAAGTTTAGAAAGGTGCCTCTATTAGAGAAAGACAAAAATATTTCTTTTTAAAATTCCATTTTTTAAGTTAAAACATGGTTAAAAATATCATTTAAATATAAAATGATAATATTATAAAAAAATAAATAATTTTTAGAAAATATGGTTTTGGAAGTATACATATTTTCGACTGAAGAGAGAGATAATGTCGGGTTTTCAAAAAAACAATTCCTAATAATCATAAGAACCAACAAGTGTAAAAATGGTACCATTGCATTAATATGTCATGAATTACCTGAGGATAATAAAGTAATGATATTTATTTATATGTGGATCATAATAATTCACCAATGGAAGCACACCCATAAATAATCCCAATAATCGATGAGATTTTTGGAATAAATTATAACCACTTTGGTACATTTGAACCATAATCAACAATAAAGACTAACATTAAATGAAGCTAAAGATATCAAAAAAATAAAGATACTAATTATATAAAAATAAAATGTTTAGTGTATTAACCATGTAGAATAATATAATTTCATAACCTGTCATGTGTCTCAATGAAAGAAAAATGAGACAACGTTACATTACGGATTTGGTAACCTCTAAACCGTAAACCACATGAATGAGATATCATAAAATTGATTTTTAAATAAAAATAAATTTAATCATATTTATAATATAATATATTAATGGTCATTATATAAACCACACAAAATAAATAAGTGGTGAATAAGGCATAAATATCAATGAAATAAAAGTTAGATGAGAAAACCCTCACATTTAGTCTTGACTTTCTTCGTACATTTTAAAACCTAATATATAATAAATATATGTTTTTAATGAATCAACCATAGAAGAATATTATTATATTTCATACCATATAAAACTTTACTATGACTTTATATTACCCATTTATTAATAAATCCATGTTAATGTTACATTTCATGTAATTTACACTTTTTGCGATTATGTTTCAACTTATAAATCTTGATCCTATTACTTAGATCAAGATTTAATTATTTATATTTTGTAAAAATGGTATAAATATTATATATATTAATTATAAAAAAAATTATAATAACATATAAAATATAGATATATGAACTAGAATGCACTGTTAAGGGAGATAAAATGTCATACTTATTCCTGAACATTGTTTCCATTTTCTTATCGTACTTAATGAAAGTAGGTAAGTGAAATATATGTGTATATTTATATATTATCATTATAGTATAATTATTATTTCATACATATAATATAAATTTTCTAAAGCATATCCTCAATATATTTCATCCATAATGTGAACGAAGCACATTTCTTTAAGGAGGCAGTAGTCCACAGGCTAACAAACAATGTTGTCATGATTACAGAAAATGGAAAGTATGACGGTATATTCAATATCATAATTTAATAAGGATAATAAAATTATAAATATCTTTAATATAATAAAAATATTAATATGTACATCATAATTCCCAAATAACAGAGGGGTAATGGAAAAAACGAATTATATTGTTTTGTGAGGCGGTAGTCCTTCAAACACACGAATAGTATTTTTGTTACCAAATTCATGGAAGTATGTGTAGTTGTAGGTGAAACACCAAGAATGAAAAAATATCAGTATATTATGGATAAAAAATTTATTACATAATATTGTAATGAGATGAATTTATTGGTTGGATAATGTACATGAATCAAAAGAACATGGGGAAGGATGTTACCCCTTCTTTGGGTAACCACTTTTGGTTTGCACAAAAGGGCTTCCTCAGTTGGATTTCAGCCTATATGTATTATTATAGGATAAAAGTATAGAATTTCAGAGGATCTTTGGGTGGGGTTCTTCCAACTCAAATTTCATTATAGGTTGGATGAAATGATGGGGGAGTGTACTTTTAATAGAGTGGGATAAGTGGAATTATTGGAAATATAAAAAGTCAAATACTATAAAGAGGCCTCCCTTAAATAATGTTCCAAAATTAATTTTCAATTTTAGATCTAATACGGTACATAGTAGTAATATTTCCTTCCAACTCTTTTTTTTAATTTTTATATTCTATTTGGATCCTAAAATTAATGTTTAACCACTAAGTAATCTTTTTTTCACCATAATTGTGGTAATAAATTTTAATTACTTTCACTAATATTTTTGTCCAAAAACTATGTTTATCTAATTGGAAATTAAAATTTTTTATTATTAAAAATATAAAAATCTATTTTTATAAATGAAAATAGCATTATTGTTAGAATTTATTTTCAAATTAGTCCTGCAAATGGGGTGAAAAACGGGTTGTTTTAAAGTGAAAAAGAGAAAACTTCTGAATTATTTTAATATCCAATTTCAGTGTGAAATTAATTTCAATGAAATATATTATATTAATTTATTTAAATGTATCTAAATTTTTTTAATAAAAATTCAAAATATAGTTTATCTATAGAGTAATATTAAAGGAAATTGACATTTTTAATTAAAATTCATTATTTTTTACTATCATCAAAAAAATAATCTTCTTGGAAAAATACTAAAAAATCACCCAAAAATAATTTTTTATATTAAAACATAAAAAAAAATTTAGTTTATGAAATAAAATTTATTAAAGTTAAAAATATTTTTTTAATAGTTCTACAATTAAAGGGTTGAAAATTAAATTTTGACAAAATATATATATCTTTATGTATAGAATTAGTTTAATTCATATCACTTGTCTAGAAATAAAATAAAATGAATGTAAAATAGTTTATTGAATATAATATATATATATAATTAATGGATTAATTAATTTATTATGGTTATACATGTTTGATTTCCTAAATATAGTTTTCTAGAAAAATAATTCCTATATTTTTAAAATGGTTTTATTTTGATTTATAGTACATTTTTCACCAAATAATTCTTAATATATACATTCTTAAACAATATTTTTAGAATTTAATTATTATTATTGTTAACCACAATTCTAATGGATTTGTGAAAACTGTAACAATATTTTAATAATATTTTTAATATTACATTATTTTTTTTTGGAAAAATTAGGTCTTGCATGTCAGGAAATTTATCGAAGTGACACAACATTGTGTGTAACACAATCCAAATAGAGTGTTGTGTATAAAACTAGCCAAGATAAGTTTTTTTTATAGATTAATCTTGGATTGGTGTCTCATATAGATCCAGAAAAATGAGGTTCATTCATATAACAAAAACTATATTCAGTGTGGCATGAAATGAAAAAATATTAAACTAGTTAAATTAATTAAAAAAATTCACAAAATCATTGGGTGTTTTATTCTACCCCCCTAAAAATAATTTATACCGTGAAATTTTTTTAGGATATCAATGGATATGTACTGGAATGTTTTTGTCATGGAATCCCATATCCTAAAAATGAAAAATAAAATATCAATTTTAAAAAAATAATGTGGAAAATATAATAGTTACCCAATGTAAATTCTAACTAGGTTTCCAAATTGGATAACATAGGTGGAAAGTGAAAACGTATACATTGAATAGAAATTAACTCTCATGTTACGATGGAGAGTGATAGGGAATATAGTTAGGATAAATTTAACGATCACAAATCTATAACCCATAGTGGAATGAAAAAGGTCATCGATATCATCAAAAATAATTACAATAAGACCTAAAATTATTTAAAATCCCTTTCTCTAAAGTTTAATATTTTTCATAAAAATATATAATTACATGATTTCAGGATAACCTCAACAATTGTTGTTCCATGAATAATTAAAACTTCATCTATTAGTCTAAGAAATGAAGCTGATTTTTTCATTATTCATGTAATAATAGATTTTGATGTAGAATAATAAGTAATTGAATCTATATTTAGTGATCATTGTAGAAAAAAGGATACACAAGTTACCCAATATGTGTAAATCCACATTTAGAGAGATATTACTTTAACATCTAAAACACCATAATAATTTTATCTTAAACCATTCAATAAATTGTAAATCTTATAACCCTTATGAAAGATAAAAATCTAAAACATTATAAAGAGTGTCACTAAAATAGATTATCATTGATCCCAAATATAACATACGGTAGATCTTGTTTTTTACATTACAAACATGTGAACACCAATATCAGGTATTATCTTAAAACATTTTAATAACCTAAATTAACAGAAATATTATAGAGAAATCGAATCCTTTATTATTCTAATGTTTATTAGAGATATTTCTTAAATAAATAATGTTCTATACTCAATTGATGATAACATAAACCACTTCTCCAAAAAAATACTTATACAGTTTCAAGGAAATTTGTATTTCCCAACTTACTTATTATTATACAACATATGTTTATCCAAACATCAATAACATATAATTAGGAACATATTAAGGGCTATCTTACCCTTAATGTTGCATTTACCATGAATACCACCTTATTATTAAATAAATTTTCTAGTCTATCGGATCTTTTCAAAATATTCTTGAATGTCCTTAGTGAAAAAACATATAAAGACCAATCCTTATATCCTTCAAAATTTAAATATCATATTTATGAAATCCAAACACATAAAAATCAACAATTGTTCAACTTAATCCTTAAGACATTTAAAAGGTTTCCTTGTCCTATTACATAATACCACTTTGCACTCACATTTCATGTGTAGTCTCATAATAATCATCAATATAATCATTACACATAAAGACATGATGATTTTCTTCGGGAAATTTTTATATAGGACGTCAAATTTCATAATTCCAATTAATTACATATTTAAAGAATCCACTATCGATGGTACCATATTGAGGCATTTATTCTTTTTCATTTTGTTATCCAATATTTTTATTTTACCTTTGTAGTTGCTTGCATTTTTTCCTTATTTTCCATAGTCAAAACCAACTCATATTCATTTAAGACATTAACTTGAATGCTTTTTTATGAATTCACAAAAAAAGCTAAATTTTCATTACTCGAAATTCTCTATTACCCAAAATCACAGTGAAATCATTTTTTCTCTTATTTTCTGATTTTGAGAGATATTTATGTTGAATATTGTTAATCATGTTCTATGAAAACATATTAGGAATTTAAAAAACATCCTTTACATGATTTATCATTCCATGTAGTTGTTCATTAGTAAATTTTCCATAACATTTATTGTCAACCCAACTCCTTCTAGTTCACACCACTGAAAGAAACTAGAAATCATAGTGTAAGAAACACATATCATAATGGGAAACCAAATAATCAGGAAAATCACTTATAAGATGTATAAATAATGATTCCTATTTAATTAATCTATGAAATCATAGGTTTATCCTAGGTTATTAATAGTCATATTCTATTCAAATCCTTCATGATGGTTCATAATGACTTTGGGAATTTCAAAAGCATATCCCCTAAGACTGTCAAACATTGTGTGTAGTAAGGAACATTTCCATGCATCAATCCCCGATCGAGTATGGATTTGTATGATATTTTCTGCGCTTTTACCATTATTTGCATCTATGATAGAGCCACATAGATTAATTGATTCAAGATAGTGATGTATTTCTAGGAAAAAACTCATTATATCCTTTAACAAAATATTAGGAAAGCTTCTCACATATTAAATCATTCCAAGAATTATCCTTAGATACATATATGGACATATCCTTATAAATATCCCTATGTATCTCACTATGGTTTCCACATCCTAATATCCATATATTTACTAAACCATTAATTTTATACAAACTATAGTGGCCCAGACATTAAAAACATTGATATTATATCAATTTAAATGAATATTTTGAACATTATATAAGTATATTCCTAAGTACTATAAGAGTTTAATGTATTCAAAAAAGTATAAAAAAATATTATAACTTAGTGAATGATCTTCAATATTTTACACAATGATCTTCCCCTTTAGTACTTGTACTTAAAACCTATATTCAGAACCTAGGTAAATGAAACAAAAGAATTGGTGATCTCAGATAGTCAATAAGGGTAAATAAATTATATACAAAATAATAACATGATAATAAGTGTATTAGAACATGTGAATAACATTTGAATATCATACCTTTCATATCAGTGATCATAAGCATGCGTAATGGAATAAATATTAGTAGTTTATAATACATGAATCCTAAGGAAATCGAGAGAATAATCATGGAGATATTAACCTAAGAATAAGTCATGTAATTATTTTCATACACATAATTATATAAAATAATTACTTATAAGTAAAGGATCATTTCCAAAACCTTCCAGGGAACTTCTTAGGGGATACACCAACAGGGTGGGACACACCACCATCCCTAGTTTTATCTGTTTCCTTTTAGTGGAATGGGTTCTTTCCCTAAACAATCTTATTAGTCAGTTTAACCCACAAGACAATCATATTATTAAAGGTTCACTCCCATGTTTATCTTAGTAGTCAAGTATAATTCAAAAGACCAACTTTGTAAACAAATTCCTTTATTGAACTGAGTTCACTCCCTATTTCATCCATGACTATCTCATGAGATATATATCCTTACACAATAAATTGGAGGGATATACAGGTCCCACTATTAACCTAATAAAATAAAATATTCATATTCTATAGGATAATAAAACATTAATCAAATCATTAACCATGAAAGAGTTTGGTTTCATATACATAAAATCATAACCAATGAAATGAAATGGGTATCCCAAACAAGTCGTCATATATTAACCTATGGAACTTTATATGCTTTATAAAAATTTCATTAAATCATAACCCATGAAAATAAGTTGTTTTCATAATCATATAACATGTAAATGAGAAATGGATTTCATAAGTATATAACTCGTGAATAAGAAATGGGGTTTATAACCATCATTCCAAAAAAACCATTCATAGAAATAATGTGAATGGAATCCTTAAATCATAACCCCATGAAGGAATTAGTTACACTAGAAAATGGAATCATAGATGGAAAATAATTTTGAAATATCATTAAATAACTTATCTTGATGAATATATACTTTTTTTTGAAAAATACATTTTGAAAATTAAAACCTATTGAAAACAATTTTATTTTAAACTGACCTTGATAACTTATAAAATATTCTTTAAAATATTTTGAAAACATATTTCCTCAAAAACATATAAAAGAAACATAAAATATACGGCAAATCATTTTTCTTAATAACTTATAAAAGAATCCTGAAAAAAAAATTCAAAACTATTTTCAATGAAAAAAATTAAAATATGTTTGAAAACATAAAACATTTATGATAATAATTTTCTTTGAAAATATCATTCAAAACATTTAAAGGAATATTGAAAAATCATTTAAAACACATCTTGATCATAAAGAATTTTGAAAATGTTGTTTTTGAAAAAAAAATTAAAAATATTACATTTACAAAATATTAGGAATTTTTTTAAAGTATTTATCTTATATACTTGTGAATAAAGATTCAATGATATGATGGTGTATAAATTTGTACATATTGAACATTCCTTTGGTGATGTAGAAATTTTAGCAATGTACCTTAGCCGAAAAATGATAAAATGATTCATATTTAAAAACAAAATTGTTTAAAAGTTAAAAAAATGTGTAAAAATATATTTTAATGATCATATTTGAATAATATAATATTTTATAAACCAATTTTAGCAAACATGGTTTTCAAAGAATACCAATTTCTGACTGAAGAGAGAGATAATGTTGGATTTTCTTAAAAACACTTTCATAATTATAATAAGTGCCAAAGTGTAGAAAAATTATAACATCACATTAGGATATTAGGAATGCCTAGAGTAGAAGAAAATTCGTGATATCTCTTGAGATATGGATCTTAATATTTCATTAATGGAAGCATAATAAAAAACAATCATGATAAACATTGAGATTGTAGAAATAAATTATCACCACATTAGAAAAGTCAAATCATAATCTTCATAAAATAAAAACCTTATATAAAGCTTCAAATGTCATTAAAATAAGGATATAAAAGATATAATATTTCAAATAGTAGTTTATAAACCTCTATGAATAATATATGTTAATAATAGGGCATGTGTCTCAATGAATGAAAATTGAGACAAAATCACATTACCAATCTGGATCATTTTGTACCATAAAACCTATGAAATAGAGATCATAAAATGATTGTTTAAATACACAAATTTTTTTGAATAATAATAATATAATATATTTCAGTTCATTATATATATCACACAAAACAAATGAGTGGTGAATAATGAAAAAATATCCTTGAAATAAAAGTGACATGAAAAAACCCTTACTTTAAGTCATGACATTCTTCATAAATGTTCAAACATACTTTATAATAAATATAAGTTTATCCTAAATATATTACATAGCCATATTTTTATATCTAATACCATATAATATTTTATTATTAGTTTATATTATACATTTGTTAACAATTTCATGTTACTTTTACATTCTTTATAATATCCACTTTGTTTTCAATATATGTTTTCAATAGTTATTCTTGGTCCTCTTTCATTGATCATGACTAAATTATTAAAATAATTTAAAACATTATATAAATATCATATATATTTATAAGATTAATATTTATAATAATATATAAAATATATAAATAAGAACTCAAATACACTGATCAAGGAGATTGTAGGCCATACGTATGCATGAACGATGTTTCCATTTCTTGGCCATATTAAAAGGAAGAAATTAAATAAAATATATGTATATATATTCATGATAATAAATTTATTATTTCACACATATAATATACATTTAATAACCCCATACATAATAAATTCCAACCTAATTATGAATAAATCACATCAATTTAAGGATACGGTATACCACATATCCAAAAAAAGTTATCATATATACAATAAATTAAACTTATGATGTTAAGATTCATATAATAATTATAGAATAATAAATTCATCATAATAATAATATATATCATATTAATATATTTTTTCCATTATAATTACTCACCATTAATGGTGGTAAAGAAAAAAATGAACGACATGGTTTGGAGAGGTGGTAGTCCGTTGTACTCACGAATGATATGTTTGTTACACATTTGATGGATGTGTTTGTATTTTTATGTAGAAACTGTAGAATAAAAAATTATAAATATGTTAAGATATTTATTTTATTATATAATAATCTAATAATATAAATTTAGTGGGAATAGAATGAAAATAAAAAAAGTGATTGTGGAAGGATCTTAACTCTTCTTTGGGTACCTCCTCCTTGTTTTACCCAATGAGATTCCTTGGCTGTATTTAAATATAAAAGAAGGGTTATAGTATAAATTGAGGGAATTTTTTATTATAATTAGTAATATTTTTTTTTCAATTCAAATGTCTTGAGCCATGTGAATAATTGAGGGGGTGAGTTAATTTTTTGTAATAGATGAGGCTTGGAATTTTTGAAAATAAATAAAGGTTAATACCATTGGTAGGTATCCATTAAAAAATTGATATCCAAGAATTTCCAATGTTATATTGAAGAGTAATATTTTTCTAAATATGTCCAATAAATAAATTTTTAACATGTTTATATGTTATTTGGCCTCTTAAATTAATGTTTAACCACTATGTAATCTTGTTTTCACCACAATCATTATAATTTGTTATAATTACTTTCATTAATATTTCTGGTTAAAAACTATGATTACCTTTTCCAGAATTATAAATTTTTATTATTCCAAATATGAAGAAAATATTATTTTTAATAACTTAAATTTTATAAATTAGTTTAAAATTAATCTCATATATGGGACGGAATAACATATTGTTTTAAAGTGTAAATGTTTAGAAGTTTGAATTATTTTTATATCAAATTTCAATGTGAAGTTGATTCCAATAAAAAATAATGGATTAATTGAATTAAAATTCGAAATATATAAAGTTTAAACCAAATAAAAATAAAACTTAACTATATAACTAAATGATATGAAAACACAGTTTTCAATTAAAATTTACTATTTTTTACTTTTCACCAAAAAATGAATATTCTCAAAAAAGTAAAAAACATTCAACAAAAGTATAATTTGATATTAAAATTAAAAACTGAGGTTTATATTATAAAATATAATTTTTAAAAGTGTAAAAAATAATATTTAAAATAGGTTCCCCATTAAAAGTCAGTAAAATTACCTTTTCAAAAAATATATATCATTATAAAGAAAATTGGTTTTATACATATCTGTTTCCAAAAAACAAAATAGATTAACATTAAATACATTATTAAATAATATATATAGATATATATAAAAATTTATGAAAATTATGAAAATTAATTTATTTAGGTAAAATGTTATAAATTTCATAAACATTGTTTTTAACAAATGATTAACAATGCTTTTAAAAGGTTATAATTTTCATGTCTAGTTAATTAGTAACCAAATAATTATTCTTATATGTATGTTTAAACCATATTTTCATAATTTAATTAAGCTTATTCATAACTATCATTCCAATGGATATGTGAAAACTATAATAAAATTTTAATATTTTTTTAAAAAGTAAATTGTAGTTTGGTAAAACATGGTATCGTGTGTTATAGAATTTATCAAAGGAACTTAGCATTGTGTGTAACACAATCCAATCATAGTGTTTAATATACAACAATATAGTCTATATTTTTCTTGCATTGCAAGATCGTCTTGATGGTGCGTACAAATAAATAAGAACTCTGTTTTTTCATTTAACATAAGCTATATTCAGTGTGGCGTGAAATGAAAAAATATCAGAAAGTTTAAATAAATTTTAAAAATAATTTTACAAACTCTCGAGGTGTTACAAAAACCATTGGTGGTGGTATCACTAAGTTTTTTTGAGAAGTGGTCTTTTATATAAAATATTATTACTATTTTTTAAAAACACATCAACACAATTTATTTACTCTCTATCATTTATCCTTTAAATATAAAAAAAATTAAATTCTATGGGGTGAAATTTATAAATCACAAATATTTTTAAAAAGTATTAAAAAGTTCTGGAGGAAATGAATAAAAAAATGTAATATAATAACAAGATATTTCTATGATAATGGATCATAATACATTAATATAAATTCTCAATATATTCCTACATAAAATCATAATGCAAGGTATGAACAATTTTCAATAACTGACAAACCCAAATTTGAGTGAATGAAGTCCGCTTTTCAATTAATTAACCATTAGTTTTCAACATCTAAAAAAATAGGTTCACGATAATGGGTGTATAAAATTAAAAAATCCAATTTAGATAAATCGATATTTGTATTTGTGCTTAAAAATGTATGAAATCTCCATAAAAATTCATATGTGATTTATGAATCAAAGAATTAGAGATAATGGATAAAAATAATGAACTTCTATTATTCAAATTTTTGATGTACAATAACTTTATAAGAGACTAGTTTTCCATGGTTATAAATATAAATTTTATTGAATGACACCCTTTCAAAAATATTTCGATATAGGTTTTCCAAGGGTTATACTCCTTATTACACAAGTAATGCATAAAGTCATTTTCTATCTCTAATGATTCACCCATATTCTGTTACATTCTAAATTCCCAAGCCCATTTTTATCACAACTTTTTCCAAGGACACCAAATGTGGTAAATTATTCTTATTTCACTGAGGTGGTCTTATTTTCAATAATCACTCAATTTCCCATAGTTTAATCCCTAATAATTTTTATTTCAAAACCATCCTTTAATTTATAACTCTACTAGTAGGCCTATGTTGTTAACTATGTTAATGTTTCATATAAAATCATATACCCCTTTGATGAATATGAGTTTATATCTTATATAATATATCATTTATATAATTCCTATTATACTATGGGTCCTAAAGGGATGGTCAATTACATACCACATTGTCAAAAAATACTGGTTTCCTTGACGGGCCTATGAAATCCTCCATTAAGGAATGTATATTAGAAGGCACCTATAAACATTTTTTCACCTTGACATAATACGCCCCAATATTCCACCATAATCATTAATTTTTTCCTTTCATTGATAATTATATTTTATCCCTATTGTCAAATTCATTGTATTACTTTCTTAGAAGAACTCCAAATACATTCAGATAACCCCTCATTGAGCTTTATTATTTAGGGATATTCAAATATATTCCCAAAATTTCATCCTTTTCATATAATCATAAAATATATTTCATTATATATTCTCGGTCAATGATGAAGCAAGGATTAATATTTTACTACATTAAACATTACATCAAAATATAATATATAAAAACCATTATGAAAAAAAATTATACCTCATTATTTATCCACATATGATATCTAAATTGTATGAATCTATGTCAAGGATCAATTTTATACTTTTCTCATAAAACATTAAATTATATATTATATCTTCATTCTATTTTTGAATTTATAATTTGTGTTTTTATATTTCAATTTTTATTTATTTTATCATGAATTTAATATGTAACCATGAAATTTATTGGTGTTTATTGCCCCTATAAGACTACATAAAAATCCCCCAATAAGTTAAATTCTGACAACATTGTATTATACCTCTCCCTAAGCATTCAAAAAATTAATTAACATCCACAATTCCATTATAAATATATATTTTAAATATTTTTACCACCATTCCACATGGAAAAAATTCAACTAATTTTTCATTGAGTATGAAATGGTTTAATATTTTTTTATTTCACTTTTAAATAAATTATTATTTTTCAATATCTATCAACAAGGTCATCTAGGATTGTTATTTTGATTGATTTCATGAATGTGATAGAATCTATAAGGGTTTCTTAGAATATACAATATGAATCATCATAGAAAAATCATATATCCCCTCTACTCACTTCCCAAAAAATAGTCTCTATGCAACCCAAAAATGGTTTTCTTGTTGAAATTGAAAAACACATTCATTAAAATATAGTTACTTGTTTTTAAAAAATTTAAAAAAAAATTAGAAAGGAAGGAAAATAGAAAAACAAATGAGTGGAGTAAGTGAATTCATTTAATGGGAATGATTTCTTTCTCATAAACATCAAGACGTCATATTTGAATTAATTTCTTTCCTATAATTCATCTTAAACATGTTCCAAATAAATTGAAGTATATTAAATAATGTATGCATGATCACATTAATATCCTCAATTTATGCATTTCTTATTACTATAAATTGATGTAAATATAAAAAATTGACAAATAGTCTTATGAATTGGTGTAAATATTCTAAACCAATTGATATAACACAAATAGATTCCATGTATTGTATATAACTACATGATAATGTTTTTTGAGTTACATGCTGACTTTAATCTGCATTATTCATTCATAATATCAATCTTATCCTTATTTATGATCCGAGAAAATTAATATAAATCATACAAATTTAATATCAATATGATTCTGAGGATGTTTGTGAACCATTGGAGTAGTCTCGTAGAATTATAGAAGTATAATATAAAAAGTATACCGATAATTGTTAACACGTATATGAATCATCACTCTGGAAAAATGGATGAAAAATAAAAATATGAGGAAATTCCTTCCATCTGACACAACTCGCATTGCATGAGTATTTATGTTAATGCACACGAAAAAGATAAATTCCTATAAATTCTTAATTACACTTTATTTTAGTGAATTTCCTTTGTAAATGGGCATATAAAGAACCATCACCTCACTGTGTTAATATGATTTTAGAATTTTTTAGTAAACAAAGTTTTCATACCTCAAATGTCATCAAAATACATTCTTTACACATGGTTGATCAAATAAATAGCCATGGAATCCTATGGGTGAGAAATATTATTTGAATTATATTTGTAAATCCCTATATTGTATTGTAAAATTCATTATAATTTTTCATAAAAGTACCTTCCATTAAGATCAAGTATCATGAAAGGAATCAATGACTTACAAAATCCAAGGATTCACAAAACTACAATATTCTCTGAGTCTTCTATTAAGCTAATATATTGGTTCTTCATTTTAAATAAAAAAATCCATGAATTTTGAGGGTAAATAGACCCTAAATAATCTAAATATTGATTCATTCAGTAATATTACATACAAAAAAAAACAAAAATCCATTCACCACTAATATCATTAAATATGAAAAAGGTCAGATAAATATTCTGTAATCTCCCCATAATACCATCTTTCTTCTAGGAAATATCTGACCAACCCACTATATATTCCCTAAATATTAATTTACTTTAACCCATTTCTAGAGACAATAATCCTTACTACATGTTGGTAAACTACATTGACTTTTTTTATTAAACGATCATAATATATGATACTCAAACTGTATGGGTTTTGATTCTTATTTCAATAAGAATCATTGTAAATCTACCTTATACTTAAAGAAAAAATCATTAACATTCCATATTCATATTGGTATATAGTATCCTCCAAAACTAATTATTCATTAGATATCTCCAATACCACTATAGTGCCTAAATATGTGTCTTTATACCAAAAAGTGTTTCCAGTGGACTCTAAACCATGAGTTTCCCAACTAGAATCTAAACTATTAGTTTATTGGGTCGAATCTAAAACATGAGTACTTTTATGAACCATGTTTTTGTAAATAAAATATTCTCTTGAATAAATAAGTACCTTATTATGTAATTTAAATTTATAAAACACATACACATTATTGATAAATTTTGGACCAATATAATATATAGGATGTCAGATATAAAAGACCATTAAGAATCATACCATTTGATAATATATGATTTCTACAATTAATATTAGAATTTGTAACCATTAAAGGATATAATATTATCTAATTTAAATAGAAGGAATGAGTGATGGACGGGGATACTAAGATCATACCATATGAAGCCCATTTTTTTAGAGCTTCTAAGGGATATGTCATCATTAGGTTTTCCCTTGAACAATCACAGAATGTGATTAAATAACTTAAAAATGAGTTAATCTACTTGTGGAATATGTCAAATAATTTTAGATCATCATCCAAAAATGTTCATCGAATGAGCCTAATAATGTACCATCATCGCACAACTTACCATTAGGTTGTGCAATGGTATAATAAGGGTTTATATATCTAGACACATATAGTAGGACTTTATATATTTAATTTATAATAAAATAATTTTTATATATATTATTTTTATTTTTTACTTTATACAAATAATTATATAATGGGTATAACAAAAATTAGATTTTGATATGAAGAAACCAAAATTGTATTTTTTTTAAATAAAAATTGTCCATTAAAAATAATTTTTTATAAATTAAAAAATAATTAAATAAATCATTATTTAATGAAATATTATGGTTAAATAGTATTTATTTAATTAAAAGTTATAATTTAATTCAAAAAATTCAATTTTCATTTTTAATTGATTCAGAATGTTTTTAGTGACCTAAAAACAATATTTTCAAGTAAATAATATTTCTTTTTAAAAAGTGTAAAATCTAATATTTAAAAAAATACTTTTAAAAAATAATTATTTTTTCAAATAAGAATATAGATATAAGGTAATGGTTATTGTTACATACATTTTCTTGGAAATAAAAATTTTTGGTCGAAATTAAATATAGTACAAATATATTGTGTGTTTTACGATATCATAATTGCACAAAAGTGATCTCAGAAACAATATGAATTGAATCTTGGAAAAAAAATTTATTTCTATTATAAAATAAATATTTTATAATATTTGGTATATTTTAAAAATCTATAATGATTTTTCTAGAAAAATTATATTTTCTGGTTTTCAAATTTATTAAATATGAACATGACTAATTTCAACATCATAAATGGTATTATGTTAATTATATTTATTTATATCAAAATAAAATTTTAAAAAACAAATCTATTTTTTAGAAAACATGTGGAAATACATGAAATTATTTTTTGTTATGATTATTTAATCACCAAAATTCCATAACATATGCTTATAAGTTAATAAATAATTCCCCTCTATTTTCCAAAAAATATCATCCAAACCTCCCATTAATCTCCAATAAAAAACCTTTGATCATGATGTTTCTTTTCCCATCTCTATAAATCCCACCTATCTTTTTCCCATGATCGTAAGGATCTCCTATCATGATTTTATACACACTCTTTAAAGGCTAGGGATTGTTTCTTCTTCCTAATTAGTCAATTACCTTTTATATAATAAGCCTTTTTATTTCCAATTTTTCATGTCTCAATGAATTTTTAAAGATATATTTACTATCATTGTGAATAAAAATTATTCAAATACCACCATTCAAACTCATTAATCTATTCATTAATACTTTATATACACATGTTATTTTACCTATATTATCTCCATACATTCTACAAAAAAAACATTTCTAATCTGAATAACTATCATTATTTACAGTCTACGGAATTCACCTAGTTTTACTTATCCATATATAATTTTTGAAATACAAATATATAGTTTAATTTCCATAATAATGATATAAAATATGATGAAATATATTATTATGTTTAATAATCCATGTGTCAGGAAAGTACATGTACATAATGTGAATGTGATATGTGAGGATGAAATTATATACCCCTCTAATGCATTGGGTGATGTATTTTTCTCATGAGATACAAGATAAGTTTCAAATGAAGTTATATAATTTAAATTATTAAATTATTTCATAGTTTTAGCCATGTATTATGATCATTATGTAATGTTTTATGTTCATTCAACATTCCAATAATAACATGATATTTTCTTATTTTGTTTTTCTTTGATGTTCATGATCATCAATCACATCATCCTATGTCATAATGTTTCCCTCTTTAATCACATGAACTAATTTGTATTATCTTATTCATTGATTATTTCCTTACTAGGATTTAATCCTCTCCAATTTCTTATGTATGTAAAAGGTTATCCTGTACATTATTAAATTTTAAATGTATATTAAGAGTGTTTTTCATAAATAATTTCATTGTATCCATATATCATGTTATCATGATACATTTATAAATACCCAAATTAATTTTGAATATTTATTTTTTGGTATTGTATTATTTGTTTCCTTATGTAGTATTTCATGAAATATATTGTATATAAAATATGGGTTTTCATAGTTTCTATCTGAGGATGGTCAAGCTATTTTGGGGATTAGAATTAGAAAATATTAATGAAAACCATATATATAATACAAGGCATGGAAAACATAGCTAAATTTTATAAATGTATTGATGGATTGGTTTCCATGAAATGAAATCTATGTTTGAATAGTGCAATTGGATAAGTCTCTAGAAAAATTATAAATAGAGGTAATAAACCCAAAAAAATTGCACATTTAGTGTAAACTAAATCCTTAACTAGTGAGTAAAAAAGAATTCATGCTTCACAGTTTGTTTTAAACTCCTTATAGATAAAAATTTATAAATTTATTGGTCCATTAAAAACCATTACGAATATAAAAAATTACATATCAAAATTAATTCAAGGAAATATTCCATAGATATGTTTTATTCAAACGTATAAATTCATAGGTTAAGGAATGAAATAATTTATTATTTTTACCATCAATATTCATAGTTTAAATTATAAAATATTTATAGTTTTAAAATTCTCATCCACAATTTACCCTTAATATTAATCAATGATAAAAAAATATTATGAATTGAGCCAATAAACAATGTGATGTGAAATATGTTGATTTCCCTAACGAGATACCTAACAAGATAAGAGTATGAGCTAATAACATCATTAAAATCATTATTAAATTAAGCCATGTTTTATATAATACATTAATTAGGAGAGATATCACGTCCTTCTAAGAAAGATAAAGTTGTAATTTAGGTATTTAGGCTATAAAATCCCTCTAAATTCAATAGATCTCATAATCCTTTAATCACTAAAAACTGATCTAATAAATTTAAATTATATTTTATAAACATAAATGATATGAAAAAGAGAATTTCTTGTAGTCTCATTATCGTATGAAAGGTGATGTAGATAAATTGTGGATGATGATCAAGAAAATGAATCTATATGAATTTATAAAATTGATGGAGTGTAAATAAATCATTAAATAGATTTTGATAAATATTTTCATTGAACACTCTATCATAAAATAAATAGGGAATTTCTTTGACTCAAGAAAAGTAATGATCAATCAATCACGATGCACATGTAAAACATAACAAGTCATTTACAATACTTAATTATGTTTTTCATTATCCACAAATGTTTTTTTGGAAAAATATACAGTGTGATAAGGATAAATCTATGAAAAATTTAGAAATTCTACAACTTTATATGTATTAATGAATATAGTGTTATTTCCTTGAATTTTATATGTTTATTGGAGATTCTCAAGGTTCTCCTTGATATAAATATTGGAAAATAAGAATGGGGTTTAATTTTGGTAGAGTGATGGATAAATATCACTGTGGAAAGAAAGTCCAATATACCACATGAAATAATTATTAGATGAAACATCGTGAAATTTTTTTGATAGGTACAATGAAATTAATTAACAGTGGAACATGGGGTCATCATAATCACAAATGATGATAGGATAAACCCACATATTTTATAAAATAATGGAATTATTTAATCTATCCTGAGACCTTAGATAAATTTGGAAATAGTAATGAGAAAAGAAGCTATGTGAACCATTTCAATATGGAAATTTTTGTCTAAGATTATCATCAATAATAACCCCCATGAATTGGAGATAAATGGGATGAATTTTTTATTGCAGTTTCTTAGCTAGATCACATAAATTAAATCATGGTAGGTACACTAGAAGTTTGTTTCATAATAGAGAAAATTACATTTGATAAATGTTCTATAAATTCTTTCATATCATGTACATTTTTAGAACTATTCAAAAAAACAACAAAACATGGAAGTCGAGTTATTATTGGAAATGGAAATGGGGTAATTTTTGAATCCCTTGTATATATATTTTGTACTATAAATATTTTCTCAAATAATTTCCCCTCAAAACATTTGATAATTCACTTATATGAATTAGAAGTCATTTAGGGTAAGATTGAATATTCTAATTAAGATACAATAAGAATTTAAATTAGAGGAAATTCACCCTCCATGCCTTGAATTTCTCTAAGATTGTATAAAACTGGAAAGTGTATTCTTGATCTCCATTAGAGTCATAATATCTTGAATATAAATTATTTCCTTTAGAAAAATAGATTCTAGGTAAACTAATTGATACTTAGGAAAATATTATCCTTGATTAAAATCCCATACTAATAAAATGTACTGATGAGTTTCCCATGTAATTTCTAGACTTCTTCGTATCTGATTGGTTGAATTCACAACCAAAGTTTTACAATGATCTTTTTCATTATCCAAAACACTATAGTTAATGGTCATTAGTTAAATTAGTGCACTGAATAATTTACTATAGTAGAATATGTATACCTGTTTTATACTCATTAGTGCTTCACAAGGGTAAGGCTATGCCATCGGTACTGGGCCTGTGAAACTTTGTATAGGACAGTTAGTCGAGCAGTCATGCGATGGTGAAGACTTGTTATCACGTTGTAGTTGCGGGGGAGAGACAGATCCTGTAGTCTTAATCTAGTTTATTACCTTTATGGTTTTATTTAGTTGTAACATTGGATCTTCCGATTCCCACTTTTTCCTTTAAAGTGTTTTGATAACAAAAAAGTTAATTTTCAGTCAGTCATTAGGATGAAGGTAGGGTTGACACACCCCTGAATTAATTATCATCATCTCAACAAGAACATGATAAAGAAAAGGTATCATATTTGATGGAATAATGCATTATTTGGTCATAAATTTGTATATTAGTTTTCATATATTGTTGACATTTGGTCGGATATCAAATAAATTTAAATAAGGTGTTCATCAACAACATTTCATTTCTTATAATATATAGGAACTACAAGTTCAGAATGATTCCAATTAAGCTAACTATTTCTTTAGTTATCTTCATATCCATACTTAATAGATTATTTGGTGGTTATCTAGATAAATTCTACATAGTATTTATATATTATATTCTTGGATAGTCAAAATTAAAGGATGAACATGAGGATAATTTGAATATAGTACAGAAGACCATGAGAATGAAATTTAGATGTCATGTTTATGAAATGTATGTTTTGGATGGATAATGTTACATTCATGGGGAATGTTACTTATATAAAAGGTGTATTTTGGGATCATTTTAAGGATGATGAAATATATTAATTTACCAAACTAATATCTATGATAGTGATCCATTATTTTCATGGATTATCTACATATTGTTAATGATTTGGGAGCGATATATCTTAATTTTCAACCCCACTAACCATGTAGAGTCATATTCATTATAGATTATCAAGATTTATTAATGCAAGGTGTGATTTAAATATTTTATTAAGAGATCACACTACCCACCAGCGATGAATGATTTGTGATCTACAATGATGTGTATAGAAATCCTTAGTTGTGTACTCCTGGAAAATAACCAAGTGATATTGTATGCATCCTACATAATATATATCTATCAACCAAACTACCAAAAACTTAATCATGAATAGGATTTAGTGATATTTACATTGAATATTTGATGATGTTATATCCATGAGTATAATTGTTACATATATACAAATCATAAAATAATCAATTATATATTCCCAAAATATTATTGTATAATATTTTTAATAAAATAATGATTATATTTGTCCCAATTAATTATTAAATTATACACATGATTATAAAAATAGTAGCCTACAATCTAGATTATTATACAAAGATGCTAAAATTGAATTTTTGGGAAATTTTATATTTCAATAAAATAATATTTTTTATAAATTCAATAATTATGAAATAAGATATATTTTTATAAAAAAATTTTATTACTAAAGGTTAATAAAATTATATATATGATAATATAATTTAAATAAATATATTTTAATTTTTATAAGGTTCATAAATTTGTTAATTTTATAAAATGTAGTATTTTCCAAAAAATAAATATATTTATTTACAAATTTATATTATCATATATATTTAATTATTCTTTAAAAATAATTAATTAATTTTGAATCAGATTTATAAAATTGGATAATGGTGAATTATTCATAATTTTTTTGAGTAAGTCAAATTTTAGCGTAAAAATTAAATAATTCAAAATATATGGTTTGTATTATGACATCATAATAGACAAAAAGTGAAGTAATAAATACCAAAATGGAAATACATGGCCAAAAAATGACTTTTCCGTTAAATATTTTTATTGTTATGTTATTTGATGAATTTTATAACACTTAAAAGAATCATCCAAAAATATATTATATTTAAAAGTTTTTAAAATAATTATTTTTTATCATGAATCACTTCCTCATGAATGATATTATTTTATACAGTTTTATTTAATGCAATTTTTTTTTTAAAATCAATCATATGTGGTAGAATCCATGGGAAACCCCATGGTATTGTTTTTTGGTTTGATTATTTTATCACATAGTCCAAAAGCAATGTTTAAAAATTAATCAATAATTCCCATTTTAGTTACTTAAATATCCCCTACATTCGATTATTCTCTATTAAAAACCCATTAAGTAAAATGTTTCTTTATGATGGAGTTGGTGGCCTAGAACCAACAACTTTGTACTTTATTCATTAATAAAAGCCTTATCACATCTTGATTATTCTTCTGTATGAAAATGCATGTGATAATGTCCTAAGGATAGCTGTTTCATTAAAGGGTCATAGTGGATCCCTGCTATGAAGAGAACCCGGATGTTCCATAAAACTGTTCTTGAATATAAGTTCTATGGATGGATGATGTATTTGAGGGACAAAAATAATACAGGCCATTAGGGGTGAGGACTCATAAAACATTGAGGCACTATCTCATGGTGTGCGCCATAGGTAATATCCAAGAAGATATTATGAGAATGATACTCACCAGAAGGAAATTCACATTTCATTGTGTCATTGGATGTACCTATCTTTGGGCATGTGTATTGTTCCTTAGACTTTAATATTATTATTAAGGGCTATTACAACTTGTGCACTTAGATGTATAGACGAAAACATTGATGACACACTGTTCGTAGTGAGGCAGGATATGTTGGGTGCGTCACGAGTAACACTAAATTAATAGTTAATGAGAGAAATTATTTTTCCCTTCTATTCCATAACATAAGTAGATATCTCAGGCCCTTTTATGGAATTGATATAGCCTAAATAAATCCATGGCCATAGTAAGGTATGGCCAATTTCAATTCCATAATTTCAAAGAAAGAATAATCGAGCACATGGGTTGATGGAACTAGCATGCAACCTGCTTGATTCGAGATATCGTGACAAAGGGATTATATTACATGGTATGCATTAATGTGATGTGACACATCAATGCGGCGCCAACCTCTTTCTATTGGGTTCCTTGACCTGTTGCTAGACATAAATCATGGACTTTAGAAAATCACTCCTAATGCCAATGATAAAGATGACTATATGGTAACAAACTATGTGTGTCCAAGTATCTCGGTTAAATATTAATTTAACATGTTAAATAAAGATAATTCCCAACAGTGGTTTAATAATTATTTAAGGATGTCTGATCGCATTAATTTTAACACTAGTTATTCAAGAAAATATATCATGGGTGAAATAATTTATATTTATTAGTGAGTAATTCATTTACATTTATTTAAGAAATAAATAGCCATTACTCAAGGCCTAAAAAATGTGGTGGAGGAAAGAAAGAAAAATTAAAACAAGATAAACGTGTCATGTATATTTAATATACACACTGTTTCGTTTTTATGGAAAATGAGTACCCATCGTGTATTAATGATTACACACCGTGTAGTTTTTTGAATCAGGATTTTGATGAAAGAATATCATTTTATTAAACGATATTTATTATAATTAGCATGGGAGCATGTGAAAAAATTAATCATTCGATATGTGGGTTTTTCAATAAGATTTAATGAAATAAATAAAATGTGTAAAATGTTTATTTATTATCATAACTCTATAACCTCAAACCTGATTATAAATATCCTCACAACACCAATATTTTTCCCCAATCATTGTGCACAAAAATTCTGGAGAGTTCTCTCAAGGACAAAAGAACACTTTCCCCCATGAAGGCTCTAAAGACCGAGAGAGATCCAGCACCACCGGATCAAGGTGATAGAAGGTGAACATTGAAAGCAAAGGTTCTTCTGCGCTAGCACATGGATATCCATTTGGAGACATCCAGAGATGCATAGAGGACATGTGGATCACCCCTATAAGAATCCTAAACTAGGATTCTACGACGCAATGATTGATCACACTAGATCGTGACAAGAGACATCAATGAAGAAATAATTCCATCATAGAAAATTGTGTCAATTAATTAAATTAATTATAACCAACATACAATTATCTTATCTCTATGGTTCTGGAACTCCCTCTTTTGTTTTTCATTCTTCATTCTATTTTGAAGAGCTGACATTTTACATCATGACATATCTCAGATAGATCATTGTTTACGCTAAAATAAAATTTGGGCCGACCCACCAACGCACTTCCGTTACACCCAGAACCTACATGTGGTATCAAAGAGATCATATCATTGATTATAATTATTTAGTTTTTCATTTGTGATTTACGCAATTAGTAATTTAGTTGTTTCAATTCAAGGTAATCGTTATTTAAATTCTAAATATCGTGATCTGTTTCTTCCCTCTTGAGTCTCATTCACCATACAGAAAAGAATTTTTCTTTTAATTCAGATTAAAATAAAATAGAGGAACTCATCTGGAGGATCCAAATCTTCCTATCCATACAACACCAGAAAACACGGTGTGTATTCCGAAGTACAAACTATGTAGTCTAGGATCAATTCATTGGACTGGTCCTCCAAATCAAGCTATGTATTGGATCCTATCTAAGTCATTTATGACACCATGTGCTGAACAAGAATAAGTGGCACACGGTTTCCGGATTACACACAGTGTGGTCCACTAAACAGGGCATGAAGTCCCTTTGGGATGGGATTGGACCGTGTACCCTCTACATTTCTTTCCCAACTAGAAACCATGTAACGCAGATACTACACGGCGTGTGTCCAATTGAATAGGCCGTGTACTCCAAAATATCCAATGTACATCAACACGCAATGTCCACAGTCATGTACTTCAGATGGATGGTGAACAAAAAGATTATTTCGGGTACTCATCCAAGTTATGTAGATTTATTAATATTTATCATTATATTATACAAATCCTTGAGACGTGTACAATAGTGCAGGCATAAAGCTAAGGAAAAACACTTGATAGTTGTTATATATATATGTGGTAGATTTAACATCTGCATAGTGAATGGAAATTCACCAGGATTCCTTCAAGGTTCATGTTACGTACAAGGATAATTTTAAATGAATTTATTTGTTTAAAATTATGATAGATGAGAATCTCAAGGAAATTCAGAAAAGGGTTTAAGATAGAAGGATTGATTAATTTAAGAAAATTAATTCATTCGAGTGTGATTTATCTTAAACAAAAAATAGTTAAATAATTATTTCTAGTTTTATTTATGCATAAATATCGTTGCATGTATGGTTGATCATGATGTAGACCAAGACCTTTGTATTTGAATGGTTTCTTTTAATTAAATTTCATGTCCTACGAACCTTCTCCTCATTAATATATAGTTCATGCATTCCCAATGATTTTATTTTGTAAAAACACCTTTTACCCCTCACCTACCTGTGAGATAAATGCATATTTAATTGATGGAACTCCCAAGATGGTGGAGGCGTCTCAAGTCAGGATCCAAGGAGAAACCAATCCAATGAGATACAAAGGTGTACATGTGGAAAGCTGCAAACACGAACCAAAAGGTTCAAGGTGTTTCTCCCCTATGTATTCAGTTAGTTTATCAACCACTAGATAACCTATCCAATAGACAAAGATTATGATCATACCATATATTTTATTTTTGTCAGTTTCGCGGTTTATTTATTGTGGGTGTGTTGTCACGATCACACTATTAATGAATTAAATGAGCAGGCAAGATGGAACTAAAATAAAACCAGTTTATAGGTAAATATTTTCATAGACATGGTTAATCACTTAATTATATCCCAATTAATATTAGAAAACATGTAATAAAAGATAATAAATTGTAAATTTACATATAAGGATAAAATCCATCAATGAAATATAAAGTTGGAATAGCCTTCCATAATCCGGGTTAGAATCGAACCGTAGTTCAAAGTGCTTGACCAACCCAAGTTGGGGTGCTTTCAATTATCGTGGAATTCAAATTCTAGTTTTTGGGTTGAATTGACTTGGTTTGCATCAAGGTTTTACTACCACAGCATGACTTGGTGTTACTAATAGGCAACGGTTGAGGAAATCCAAAATAAAAGGATTTCAGGATTTGGAAGTCCACTCATTAGATCAAGGAGCTGTGAGATAATGATGTTGGAATTTGGAATTCCTACCTAAAACCCTTCATGTTGCTTGACCAAACCTTGTTGGGGTAATGAAAAGGGTAATATGGATACTTTCCCCTTGATTATTCATGCAACAGATTATTTCGAAGTCAATGGTGAGGGCTATTGGATTTCGATAGAATAGTGGGAGACTAATAAGTATTAGTTTATTTATTTGTCTCAATTTTTGTAATAAATTATTATACCTTTTCTCAATTTAATTTTTAGAAACGACAAGAAAAGTTACTTCAAAAATATCATTGTGAACCATACTGTAGAAGGAAAACATTCTCACTGAAAAAAATTTCTAGGAGTGGCAGTGGTGTTTACGCGTCATCCATCGCCATGAGAAGAAATTGTATGTGCTGGAAGAGCCTATTCCAGTTACAGCAGAAAATGAGGCCAGTGATGAGTAACTATCTCTTTATATGAACCTTATAGATGATGCCATAGATTTACAATATTTCATGCTATCATCCTTGTCTAATGAGCTCTTGAAGCATCTTGAAAACATGAACGTGTATAGCATGATGTCTCACCTTAATGATCTCTACCAAGAGAAGGCGAGATAAGATAAATATGAGATCTTCAATTCTATGATTAAAAATATGCTTGGAGAGTCTATGTCAGCTGGGCCTCATATAGTCAAGCTTATTGTCTACATCAAACATCTGCACATATTAGGGATTAAATTCCAGGATGAGTTGCATACAGATCTCATCCTATTATCACTACCTAAGACCTTCTCAAGATTTATTGTCAAATACAATATGATAAATAATGAGATGAGTCTACCAGAACTACTGGCCTTGATTCTCTAGGTAGATAAGGACATGGGGCGTGACAAACCTATAGTCCTTATGGTGAATAAGAAAAGAAAGGACAAGGCAAATGGTCCAAAGACTTATAAATGGTCTGAAGCCCCCGAGCATCGTCCCTCCATGAAGGGGAAGATCTAGAGGCAGGGTAAGGAACGAGTTTTGGTGTGTTTTGAATTGGGAAAGAAAGGACACTAGAAGAGTAACTACACTCAGAAGTATGGGGATGCTAAAGGTGTGTTCTTTATCGAGTGTGATATTTCTATTTTTACACATTGGGTAGTAGATACAGCTTGTGGGGATCACATCTATATTACAATGTATGAACCAAGTAGATTTAAAAAGATAGCCAGAGGAGAGGTGGATCATTGAGCTGCCAATGACGCAAGGCTGGCTGTGTTGGCTATTGGCAATCACAACCTCTCATTTCTGACTGGAATGATTTTGGTTTTGTATAACTGTAATTATGTGCCTAGGGTTTCCAGAAACATAATTTAGGTATCTTGTTTTGATATGGATGGATTTATTTTCATGTTTAGAAATAAGGGTTGTCTATATTATAAAAACAATTTATGTAATGATATAGAACATTTAAATAATGGTTTAAGTGTGTTAAATTATGAAAACCAAGTGTTGGCAATCGATAACGAAGCAATCTCACATGACTCATGCATCACACAATTTTGGAATCACCGTCTCGGTTGTGTAAATGAGAAGCACTTGACAAATCTCTTCCATGATGGTTATTGAAAATCTACTGAGATAAAACCACATGATAGATTTCACACTTGTTTAAAAGTAAAAATGATCAAGTCTCCCTTCGGTGGACAAGGTGAAAGGGCCACAGAGCTTCCTGGATTGGTGCACAAAAATGTTTGCGGACCATTTCCAGTAGAATCTAGAGGTGGATATTCATACTTCATTACTATTACTATTGATTTGAGTAGATATGGCTTTGTATACTTAATGAGGTATAAGTCAGAGTCGTTAGAGAAATTTAAGGAATTCAAGAATTAAGTAGAGAATCAACTTGGTAAGAAGATAAAAAATCATCGATCGGATCAAGGTGGAGAATATCTGATCCAAGAGTTCATCGATCTTTTACGGGAGTCTGGGATTCTATCTCATCTCACTCCTCCTTATACACCATAGTGGAATGGTGTTAGTGAAAAGCGGAACCTCACCTTGTTGGAAATGGTGAGGTAGATGATGATTCATGCAAATCTTCCATTATCTTTTTGGAGATATTCATTACAAACTGCATCATACACAATAAACTGAGTACTAACTAAGGCCAAAAATGGAATTCCCTCTTAGTTATTGAGTGGAAGGAAACCCACTTTGTCGCACACACATGTATGGGGATGCGAGTAATTTGTAAAGGCCTTCTCAGGCAACAAACTAGCACCCCGAGGCATGAAGTGTATCTTTATAGGATATTCCAAGGAAACGAAAGTATATTACCTATATAACCCTTCAGACAAAAATGTGACTGTCACTAGACAGGTCACCTTTCTTGAGAGGGAGAACATCCTCAAAAAGGATAGTGGTAACAAGATTGACTTCGATGAAGTTGATGCTCACGATACACCGGAGTTGGTACAGGAAAAAGTTCCACAGGTCCCCATGGAAGAGGTTCTAGAAACACAAGTAATGTGTAGGAGATCAAGAGAGGTAAGGGAACCAGAGATATATGGTTTCTTAGACACCAAGGATGGTGAATCATTATTGTTGGACAATGATTAACCTCTCTCCTACAAGGAAGTAGTAGAAATCTCAAAATTTTCTACATGGGTAGAAGCTATGAATTCTAATATGGATTCCATGTATCAAAACCAAGTCTAGGTTCTGGTCGATGAGCTATTTGATGTAAAGCATGTTGGATAAAATGGGTATTCAAGAGAAAACTGGACATGGAAGGTCATGTTAGAACCTATAATGCAAGGCTAGTGGCTAAACGATTTAGACAGCATCAAGGAATTGACTATGATGAAACCTTATCACCAGTATCCTTGTTTAAATACATAATAATCATACTTGCCATAACAGCTTACCATGTCTACGAGATTTGGCAGATGGATATCAAAACGGAATTACTTAACGGAAACCTTTAGGAAGATGTCTATATGACACAATGAGAAGAGTTTGTGACACCAGGTGAAGCCAAATGGGTTTTCAAGTTGAAGAAATCAATTTATGGATTAAAACAATCATCCATGTAATAGAAAATTCTATTTTATGAAGCCATAAATGAATCTGGTTTCATTAAGAACGAATATGAGCCATGTATTTATAAGCAGTTTAATGGGAATGGAATCGTTATCCTAGTAGTATATGTTGATGACATATTTCTTATCGGAAATGATATACTAGTCTTACAGTCAGTTAAGGACTTCTTGAAAAAGTGTTTCTCCAATAAGGACTTGGGTGAAGCTGCCTACATTCTAGGGATCAAGATCATTCATGATAGATCCAAGCAGCTTCTTGGACTATGTCAGGGTACATACTTTGACCAAATACTAAAGAGATTTAGTATAGTAAAATCTAAGAGGGGACTGTTTTAGTATCACATTTCATACATATTTATAAGAAAAGGTGTCCCCAGACACAACAGGAGAAAGATAGAATGAGTAAGATCCCATAAGCATTGGCTATAGGATCCATCATGTATGGAATGTTATGTACCTGGCTTGATGTTGCCTATGCACTGAGCGTGGTTGGCAGATAACAAGCAGATCCAGGAGAATAACATTGGACTACTGTTAAGACAATCCATGATTATCTAATAAGATCTAAGGATATGTTCCTAGTGTATGGAGGATAAGATGATCTTGTCATCAGAGGGTATGATGATGTTGGTTTTCAGATAGATTAGAATGATCTGAAGTCGCAATTAGGATATGTTTTCTATCTCAATGGAGGAGCTGTGAGCTGGAAGAGTTCAAAGAATCTAGTTGTCACAAATTCTACAGTGGAGTTCGAATATATAGAGGTTACTGATATTGCCATGGAAGCCATCTAGATTTGGAATTTTGGCCAGGATCTTGATGTTGTGCCTAGTAGTAAAGATCCTATCATGTTGTATTGTGATAATACTACAGCGGTGGATCTTGCATAAGTACCAAGGTCACATCAATGGACAAAAAACATACTCTGAAAGTATCACCTCATGAGGGATTTTTATCATAGGGGTGAAGTTGCAGTGAGTATAGTGTCCATGGAAGAGAATGTGGCAGACCCCATGACTAAAGGAAATCTCAGCAGAAGCATGAATATCATGTGAGAGCTAGCGGGTTAAAGGTTGATTACAGTTATCCCCAGTGCAATTGGAATTATATTAGAGTTGGTGGACTAGAACCAACTACTTTTTACTTTATTCATTAATAAAAGCCATATCACATCTTGATTGTTCTTCTATATGAAAATTCATGTGATAATGTCTAGAGGATAGTTGTTGCATTAATGGTTCATAGAGGATCCCTACTATGATGAGAACCTGGAAGTGCCATAACATTGTTCTTGAATATATGTTCTATGTATGGATTATGTTATTTGAGGAACACAAATAATACATGCCATTAGGGGTGAGGACTCATAAAACATTGAGGCACCTTCTCATGGTGTGCACCCGTGGTAATATCCGGGAGGATATTTTGAGAACGAGACCCGCCAATCCGAAATCCACATCTCATAGTGTCATTGGATGTTCCTATCTATGGATGTGTGTATTGGTACTTATACTTTAAGATTATTATTAATGTGTATTAAAACTCAATAACTTAGATGTATTGACAAAAACTTTGATGACACATTGTTTACAATGAGGTAGGATACGTTGGGTGTGTCACTAGTACTACTGCATCAATAGATAATGCGATAAAGGATTTGTCCCTTCTATTCAATATCATAAGTCGACATCTCAAGCACTTTGATAGAATCTATATAGCCTAAATAAATCCATGTCCATGTTATGGTATGGGCGTGTTCAATTCCAGAAAATCAAAGAAATACTAATCAAGCACATGGGTGGATGGCACTAGCATACAACCCACTTGATTTGAGTTATCATGACAAAGGGATTATATTACACGGTAAACGTTTTATGAGGAGTCACGTCAATGCAGTGTTAACCTTTTTCTCCTGGGTTCCTTGACCCATTGCTATACAGTAATCTTTGACATTAGGCAAGCCTGACTAATTCCAATGAGAAAGAGACCTAGAGGGTCACACACTAAGTGTGTCCATGTATCTCAGTTAAATATTAATTTAAAAAGTTAAATAAATATTATTCCCGACTGTGGTTTAATATTTACTTATTGATTCCTAATAATATTTATTTTGAAACTAGTTATTTGTGATAATATATTGTGGGTGAAATAGTATATATTTATTAAAAAGTAATGCAGTTACAATTATTTAAGAAATAAATATGCATTACTCAAGGACTAATAAATGTGGTAGAGGATATAAAGAAAATTGAAAATAAGATAAACACATTGTGTACATTGAATGTACACACCGTGTAGTTTTCATGGAAAATGAGCACACGCCTTGTATTAATGATTACACGCCGTGAAGTTTTTCCAGTCAGGATTTTGAGGAAATAATATCATTTTATTAAATGATATTTATTATAATCAGCATGGGTGCATGTCATGGAATTAATAATTCGGCATGGGGGGTTTTCAAAAAGAGTTAATGAAATAAATAAAATCTGTAACCTGTTTATTTATTTTCATAACTCTATAACCTCAAACCCGATTATAATTATCCTCACAACACCAACACATTTCCCCAATCGTTGGGCGAAACAATTCTGCAGAGTTCTTTCAAGGCTGAAAGAACTCTTTCCTCCAAGAAAACTCTCAAGACTGAGAGAGATCCACCACCACCGGATCAAGGTGATCGAATGCGGACGTCCCAAGTGAAGGTTATTCTGCTCTAGCAGCTTGAGATTCCTTCATCGACGTCCAGAGAAACCTAGAGCACATTAGGGTCACCTCTAGAGGAATAATAAACTTGGATTCTACGACACAATGACGGATCACACCGGATCATGACTGGAGACATCAACAAAGAAAGAATTAAATCAAGGTAATTCATGTCAATTAATTAAATTAATTATAATGAACATATTTTGATCCTATATCTATGGTTTTGAGACTCCCTCTTTTGTTTTTCGTTTATCGTTTTATTACAAAGATTCGGTGTTTTACATCGTGATGGATCTCAGATAGATCGTTGTTAATGCTAAAATTAAAATTGGGCCGACCCAAAAAGGCACTTCCATTGCGCCCGGAACCTAAAATCTATATATCCCTCTCTAAAGACCTCCCACCATGTTATTAATCTCTATAATAGATCTGCCCAATATTTAAAAAGCACCATCTCAATGTTATGGATTCTTTTAACAATATTTTTATTTTACTACCTTCTTTCTAATAAAAATTATAATTTACAATAGATAATGTTATAGAGGTTTTTTACATACCCTTTTAAATTCATTATTATTTCCATGTAAAAAGATACCAACTTTTAATAACATAAATCATTTCCTTGAATGATCATGTACACCCATTATGATGTCAAAATTATATAATGATTTATCAGTCTATAATTTTTTGATATGAATACCTATACCCATTTCTATTCATGTTTATTCTCACAGTTTTACATATCCTTCATTGATTTGTAAAATCCATGTATTCAACCCACACTCCCTAATCATGGAATTAAATATGTTGAAATATGTTATAATGTTTTATCTTCTATACAGAACACAATTGTATTAAAATAAAAATAATTTTGAGGGTTGGGCTAGATTTTTAGAGATCATTAATGAATTTGTGAATTATTATTTCTCATTGTAGACAAGTATAGTGGATGGAAAATTATAATATGAATAAAATGTTATGACGTAATAGGGGTAACCTTGAAATATGATTATGGTGTCATGTTTAATATTGTTTCCATGGTATTATATTACATTGATGTTATACATTTTTATTGTAGTAAAATATTCATGATAATGATTATCACCCTTTTTTTAAATCATGTGATTCTTATTCTCTCACATGTACTTATATACTTTATGTTAGAATTTCATTATTCCTTTACAAGTCTCTATGTCTGAAACAATATTTATGTACATTCTAAAGTTATCACTTGATTTGTTATAGCATTATAGGAATTTAAGGTCATGTAATGGAGTTCTAAATAATTTTTTTGTATATTTTTTTCAATATATTTTTATATATATCTAACTATGCAAACACACTTGGTGTCTCAATATTTTGAGATTTTATGGTTTGTATCATTATTAATAATTCATGAAATAAAATGTTTAAAAAATATTAGATTTCATGAATATATCTAACATGATCTAAATAGAATGTTTCCCCACGTGGACCTATAGTATTAGGATCCCAAAATGACAAAAACATTGTGTTAACACATAGGAATAAAAAACATGAGTTCCAAATAGGACTACAAACTAAGATTGTCCCCACTAGACTCTAAATTGTGATAGTCCCCAATAAAATATATATTGTAAGAGTCCCCACTAAATTCTATATCATGAATATCCTCACCAGAAATTAATAAATCAGATCCTTCCACAATGGATTTAAACATATCACCAAACAAGTTTTTATATAAAAAAATGATTAAAAATCACACATCCATATGTAATGAGTATAAGTTAAAACATCCTTCAATATGTGATGATCCTAAGATATTCCATTCGTCCATCGATATCAAGAATATGATTCTATCCAATCCTAAAACAATAAAGATCCAAAAATATATTTATTACAAATATACCCATACCATGCGAACTGAAGATCTATATCTAATGAAGACAACAATTTATGTAATTATATGATGTCTCTGACTATGTCTTCCAAAATGAAAGTCATAATAATTCTTAAATCAATGGGTGATTTTTGGACTAGGACGCATTATCATTTTTTATATGATCCGACCACCCAACCTCTATTTCAAATCAATATTTTTTTCATTGTTAAAATAGTTTTGGTAGGCTACCCTCCTTCAAAATGTGTGAAAACATGACCTGGATCTTGATAATCCTAGATCATCCACACATCAATACAATCAGAAATATATAATTAATAGATGTTTCAAAACTGATGTGAAACTAATTTCCTATAATAATGGGAATATTAGTAACACTATAAAACACCATCATTAATTTATTTTAATTTATGATTTCAAATAATAAAAAATTCCATCAACATAGTATATCTATTAGTTTCTATGTTATAGCCCATGGAGAAAGTGGGATAATGGATTCCCCTAATGTTTTTGATACTTATAAAACCCCATGTGGTTACCCAATACACATATTCAGAAGGGATGCCTTCTATATTTTCAATAGATCCTAGAATCTCTTTCTCAATTCCTTAATTGATATATTATAACAAGGGGTAATCAATCCCCTTGTTATCTGATACATATAAGAAGAAATGATCACCTCTTAATAGATTTATTTGGATGATGTTTTTGGAATTTTCACCTGATATATCACATTGTAGTACCTATCCCATTTGGGGGAAAGTATATATTATTTTCACTTGAAATATCTTCATATATTTATCTATATATAGAAATTACAATGCATACCTCAATGTTCAGTAGGTAGAATATATTCAATGTATTCCATCCCATTATATAACAAAAAAGTATCTATACAGGGCTCATTCTAATTGATATATTGTAAATGTAGGGTGACTCACTAGATAATGACTAAAAATTTAGTTCTTTATTAAAATCAAAGAGTAAAATACAATTTAAGGAAAAATAACAAATCTAGAGATATTAAGGTTGCCAAACATTATGAAGACTGGGTTCATATCCCCATATAATGTGTTGGCATGAAATTGGTAATAAAAAAATGGGATTACTCAAGTTCATTCGACAATGGTTGAAACCATATGGTATAAGCACTAGGGTCATTTCATTATACCTACTCTAGGAGAAGATACACCTATAGCTCCTTTGATTATTACAACTATCACCACACTCTCCACCACTAAAACTTTTTTATAGGAAATAATTATCTTCTCACTAGGATTTGAACCACAACCACTAACAAGATTATTCAGATCTAACCTACCATCCCTAATTCCACTAATAGTTATTATAGTGTTCCTCTAATTAATGATGAAATATATCACCCTATAGTTCATACTAGGGGTGACATATTTACAATAAACCACCTAGGTCCTTCCCATAACATTATAAATAAAACCTATAGAGAGGATCCTAATGATATAAGAATACTTGAAATTACAAACCTTTGACTATAGATTTGGAAGGATAACATGGGGAATCAATTAATTATCTCCCTTAATTGTTCAGAATTGCTAAATATTCTGGATTCTAAAAAGATTTTATTTCTTCAACCACTACAAACCTTAGTGTAAACCCCTAAAAATATAGATTTTTATTCCAATAATTATGGTTTGTATGAATATGAAAATACATCACAAGAACATTTTAATTATGTATGTGTTGTATTAACTCTAGGGAATATCAAGGAAATTATCACCAACAGTGTGATCATAATTTTCATATCCTTCCACAATGTTGGTGGTAGAATCATAAGGATTTATTCTTGTTCCTTCTAATGGAGAATAGTGTCTAGTGGTGGAATAAGTACCTTGAATGTTCCTATACAATATGTATGAAGAGTTCACATCATATATAAAGATATTTATGATTATAAAACATTCTCAATGGGACATTACTTCTGAAGGTTGAATTTTCTAAATGATATAACTCCCATTATGAAGATATAAATATATCATATCCTCATTAACCTATCTATTATCTCCCTACCATATTCATAAAAAAATCTTGAGTGATTACAGTAAGTAATTTCCTTCAAAACATGATGATTAGGGTTACAATAATATTTGTGAGGACATTTTAAGTATCCCAACTCTTTTAATATTCAATCCATATGTGATCCTACACTTTTGTAACCCAAATATTCTCATTGAAAACCACATGGTTCAAATTTGGTCAAATCTATTGAGGATGTTCAATAATAGTCAAAATTGACAGTAATCCAATCTTTTATGGACTTATAACCGTTATTCTCTATATTAGTAGTTTTAAAGGGTAAACCTCACATATATTTTTTTGGATAAAGTTTATGATAGAGGTTCCTTTTATCATATATTTTATTAATTTTTTACTAAAATACTTATAGTACTATCTTGAATCATTAAAGAGGATTCTCACCATATTATTTTCATGTTATGGGGTCCTTATGCTTCCAAAATCTTTTTTCTTCTTGGGGATGATACCATTTTCCCAAATCTAACACCTATAATTATTTTAGTGACTCTTATCCCATGATAATACCGGTGGTGATAATTATTATATTCTACCCTAGAAAGTATGATAATAGAACTACTGATAATGTTGGTGAGAAGGATTTTCTTCCAGAGGACTAGTAGATATAGGACAAACTCCCAAGTGGTGTTTACACTAATAAATAGAATATATACATTGTAATTTTTACCTTTATAATTTTACACATATTAAACATACATTATAATCATGTGAAAAGAAAATTTGGGCTCGACCCTTTTAGTGCACCCGAAGATGGTAAGAAAATCACTGTGGATTATTTAAACAAAACATTTCTGAAATAGAATTAGTTCAATACAAACATCAATATTGATACCTTTATTATATTTATTCTTACGGATTATGATGTTATATATGAATTAATTTCAACTTTTATATTGTTTAACTAGTTGTAACCCCTCTATAATTCAATTAATTTTAAGGTAGTGTGCTCCACCGACCTAAGGGATTCCCCCAAATACCGTGTGGATCCCCCTTTGGTGAATTAAGAGTAACTAACTTATATGGAAATTTTTTTCACCATTTTAAATGTGAGTTAGTTTGAACGGGGAAATATTCACAAGGAATTATCATATTATGAGCAGATAAATGTTATAACTACTCACATAGAGCCCAAGGAGATGCATCTAGCTTAAATATATCCTGAAAGGTATCCATAACTAATGTTGGGGAACGATTAAAAATCACCAATACTAAACATTAAAATTCAAAATGTTTTTCATTTTAATGGAACGAGTTACATAGTGTATCAACTCATAAAATATTTCTCCCATTATGGATTAAAAATACATACGAAAAAGGTAAAGGGGGTCAAAACACCCTTACATTATGAAGACATTAGAAGGGCATGAAATTTTCATGTATATAAATCTATCATCATGATCCATATATAGTTGGGAGGATTTTCATCCAAAATTATTTTATTCATTATACATAACCACACATGGGTTAAGTTTCAATGACTACTCCAAGTGTAAAAAATAAGACAATGATAGCTCCAATAAATTCACTATTTAGTGGAATGGATTGACGTACTCTACTGACTTTCAACTCCCATAGGAATAGTTTTTTGGGATTTCCATAGATATAATTTGGGATGATCAATTTACTTCTATGGTATTCCTAATGAACCTAAGTGTACAATGTAAGTTCACTAAGAAGGAAAAAATATAGAGGAAACCATATAGTGGACTCAGAAAAGACCTTTTCCAACACCTCTCTCTCAAATGTACTACTATAGTAGATCAAAGATATATGTTATGGTGGAAAATATGAATCATTATCTAATTCAACTCTAGGTATATAGACCTAACATGAATATATGGTACATTATTATGCTATAAATTATTATCATATCTCTTTACCAAAGAGGAAACTAAACCACTAAGTGATCAGATGAATATTGTTTAAACCTTCATGGATGATAATTTCTACGGATTATACTTATATTCTATTTAAAAAAATCCTTATAATATGATAAATCTAAAGGCTATATGAAATAGTGTTATTGAACAAACCCACTAATCTCTCATAGCATAGGTTATTTTGAAATACCTTATGTGACTACTTAAACATCACATATTTATTCCAAAACATGGTATGTCCAAGCATGATGGAGTTTGAAATTCATAATCTTGTCTAACATGTATTTCCACCACCCCTAATTTGGTTCAAAATTCAATGGATTTGTATAAGGCTGAAAGGCATGATTCATATATTTTTGATTATTATTTTTCCTATAAGTTAACTACTTAATACCATTGAATAATTTATATAATGAAAAATCATATAACAACCCCACCCCCAAATAGTTCATTCCATTCAGAAATACCATTATCATTTCAACATTATAAATATTGAAGGATCATGTTCCAATGTTATATAGTAACATATTTCACTTTATTATTTATAATCAAGAAAACCAACATGTATTTCATGGCCCATTTATTAGGATAAAATCAATAACTCTTAAGTCATTAAAGTAATCTACTGTGTTGTATAAGAGGATTCCTCTATCAAGACATTTGATTGATAGGCTACTATAATAATACTAAGTAAAAAATAAAAAATTATAATTCATTTTAATGAAACTCATCAATGTTCTTTGTTTAATGGATGTCATTAAACAAGAAAAAATTCACATATAAAACTATCCATGAAAACATTATCTATCATACTGATATAAGAATGATTTCACTTCCCCATGATCATTAACATCAACATTATATGAAAATATCCTACAATAAATATCCTTTTCTTATTTTAATGGTTGACTACCCAACTGAGTTGTAGTAATTCAATCTTTCATAAAATATAGTGGCTACTAATCAGAAACATATTCCTTAGAAATTAAAGCCCTAGATGCTTCCATTTTGGAAATGTGAACATGATAGTAGTGAAATGATCATATAGAAGAATTAAAACATTCTTGAGGACATCTCTATTAACATAACACACCTCTCAATATTCAATACACTATCTAATAAAGGAACATTGTGATTCCCACATCGAAACCCAAGAGATTCCTCCAGATCTTGAGATCAATTTGGCTACCTTCAAATCCTACCATGTTAAATAGATAACAAAATATGAGTTACAAATCATCATCTATTATTATAGGTAATATTTGGGATCAATTATATTGTTCAACATGCACCCCCTTTACACCATATGATTATTTAATGATGTTTATGTGCATATATTTATAAGTAATAAAAAATTTAATCAATCCCATATAATCTTATATGCTTTAATATATACGATATAGAATGACCACTCAATTCCCATAAAACTATAAAATTCATGTATTTGACAAGTGTGATAAACCATGTCTTTAAAATACCCATTGGATAATGTAAATTGATGCTTTGGAACAAAATATGACATTCATGGTAGTTTAACAAGTCATTTATTTTAATTACTTACTTGGAAGACATTGACTACACCAACATGTTGTTGTTCTATAATTATATCATCAACACCTAAAATATCCCCCAAGAGTCCTATAGGGGTTATCATGGTGTTTTTTCACACTTAGACTCTACCAAAACCCAATACATTATCATTATTCATTAAAATATGATTGGAATGTATCCAAAGGTTAAAAAATATGAGTGTGTAAATGGAAATAATAACATTATATCCCCTTGTAAAAATCATGGAAGATAAAGAGTGCATATTATTATATTAAATACACTATCTGGAAGAAGAAACATAAAAAATATGACACTATTAAATTATTCTAGAGAGTAAAGTGTGATCCTTGATAAACTAAAACTCATATGAGGGATATGTGAGGCTAAATCTGAATAAATCCCATTTTAACACACCTCAATGAGTTCACCAGGTTCCCAAAAAACTAGTATATTCATCCTACACAACATATAGTGAGTATGATGGAATGAAATTCTTTTGATCCACACTAATTTCAAAAACTAATTTGGATGCACAAACGATGACCATAAGGGATATTAAATAATGATTCCATCAATATTATACTCATATAATGATAAGATCATACATCTTTATCATAATATTCATACCTAGAAATGGAGGGTGACACCAACTCTAAATTCTCCATGTGGTAGAAATTGTCTCCTCCCTAAAGCCTTTATGATTTTGATGAGGGATTTTTGAATAAAACCCATTACATATTATAATGAGATTCCACCATGGTTGCTGATATGATATCAAATAACCTTTGTACTGAGGAATTCATGATGCAAAACCTGATGTTTTTTATTATGAATCATATTCAAAATGATTCATACATTTTATTCTTAAAGATATAATTCAATTTATTCATTTTTAACTATATGAAAATTCCATGGATTGATCCCTATGTCACCATCAATAGTTTGTATTTTTCAATCAATCACAACTAATATAATTGGGTTTATATGAAAGTGAACCACTAAAGAAATTAAAAGGATGATGTTGAAATTGATAAAATGATTTTAACCCAACATTACCATGGAGGACTCATACCACAAGTTTTTATCAAACATGTTCATATTCATGAAGAAGAAAATTATGATTATAGATGATAATAACATATAGAATCAAAAAAACCAATGCAATTAATATAAATTACCTTCTATGTCACATAGTATCTTATTTATATAAATACATAAACCAAGGAGGTTTTTATAAAGTACGAATACTTTGGATAAAATAAATTCTAGTTATATCCCAAAGAAGAAGTGGTTGTTATATTTAGGTAAATCCATAAAACATAAAATAATTGAGGTATTAACTCTGGATTAATAAAATTAAGAGATACATAATATATTTTCATATCAATGATATTGGAACTATTTACTAGAATTCAAGAACCATATCATGACATTGAGAATTCTTTTAGCATTATATATTCCCATAATGTAATGAAAAACTCGTTTAGGTTTTCATTTTGGGTTACTCATTGGAAATGTATTAGAATTATTTCCCTATATAGAGTCATCAAAATCTATCAATATATGATTATTTAAATGACCAAATCAATGAAATTTATATTGATAAGTGGACTCCACGAGAGATTAGAAAAATTTGCAATTTTTTTCAACCAAGAAGAAATGTATAAGTCCTTCTGAAAATTGATGACAAAAGGTACTACATAACAGAGGGATGAAAAATTATAGAACAAATTTTTACATAAAATGAAGTATTAATTTCATCCATTGGTTATAATGGCACCTATATGAAGGAAATGTTTAAGCTTTTATATGATTTCCCTGAAACTATCCCTCAATACCCTCTATGATCATAAGAATAAAATGGTTAATGATACTATTTTATTCTTCCTCATTTGGATAATAATTACAATGGAAGTATGATATATTCCCCTAGAAAAAAACCTTCTATTTGGTATTTTTGGTTCATATGATGTGTCATTAACTTTAGAATCATGATGTATAGTTTAAATCCCCCATCACATTGTTCTGGTGCATCTTTAGTCATCCTATTCTAATTGGATGATCATATATGTGGGAATTAATTCTATTTTAATCCAACATCAGTTTCATCACTTAAAATAATATCAAGGGGAAAAACTATCAGATTTCATTTTCAGAAAACCAACCACTGATGAGTTGAACATGGAAATTGAGTTTCCCAATTATTTTATTATATTCATTGAAAAAGGGTTTCTACTCTATAATAATCATCTTAGAAATTCCACTCAATGAATGACTAATAATATGAGGAATAACCCTAAAATAAATAGTGTTGTCCTCAGAGTTACACTTGTCCCTCTCTTATTGGTCATCATGAAATAATCATTCTTCCATTCTAATAGGTGTAGAAACAATGACGTAAAATACCCTACAATCATTGTTAAACTCAAATTTTCCCTTCTAATCCGGGTCCCCCAAAAAAATTGATTGATAACATTGATATGGTGACCAAATATTTCAATGGTGACTATGATATAATGAAGTATGAGATTCTATATTTAATTGTGAATACCCATGAGTGGTTGACAATATTTTCCGTTGAACATAAGGCGACTCTTATCAAATGGTCACATAATTCTTAACAGAATACCCAGGAAAATGTGGTATCATCCATTACTGATATAGAGTAGGATGGAATGATCATCAACAAGATGAATCTGAATGAAATTAGTTTAAATCCCTATATGTAAGACTAATTGGTGTTCCAACATGATTCCATCATATCACAGGTGTGATCATTGACTACCCATAATAATTAAAAATTGTATGACTAGATTAATCCATTGGTAGGGTAATTGTTTCATGGTATGATTCTATCATTTCATTCCAAGTAAATAATGATCCATATGTTGGTAATTAAATTTTAACAGTATGATTTACCAATTTTAAAACAAATCTTCTATGAGTATATCATTGAATGAATCCTTTTCTACTAACCAAGGTTAAATAAATTATTCATTCCTTGTAACAGGTTTATAATGTGAAATGTGGATATCACCATATATCATTGAATATATCACACCATATTTGATAGAAATGATAATTGTTTCCCACCCTGATTCATAACTATATAGAATTCTCATATACATTTCATACATGGCATGTTCCTACCAAACGTTTGAACCATAATCTAATGTTGATCTACTATACCAAGTACTCTTGACCTTTTCCTCTATTGTAAATCAATTCCATGTGTCTCTAACCATTAGAAACAACACTAAACCTCATGTTTTTTCTTACTAATATATATTTTTTCAATCCTTGGGGTACTATTGCTCCATAAAGGAGGACAAGACTAGTTTAATGATTGAATTTTTGACATACAATGTCATTCATTAGTTTCAGGTCACTCACAACCTTATAATTTATATTATAACCAATTCCAAAGACATCATGTTGAATAAGGTCTATGAAAAAAAAATTGGTTTACTCATACATATTTTAATCATTTATTGGGAACAAGAAAGATCAAGGAAACTAACAAAGTCATCTCTATCATTATATAGAAGATCCTGAGTAAGAAGAATTAAGGATATCCTAATAGGATCTCTAAATCATTGTGGGAATATTGGAGTAAGACTCATAGTTCTACCTATGTGACCCATTACTCCATCTTGTAAAAAATGAAATATTTCCCAAAAAGGTTAATATAAATTCACACTATATATCCATCAATGATCAATTGATATAGGATGAAATGCTTAATGTCTATATAGATTAATTATTATCAATCAGGAATTTAAGAATAAAGTGATACATAATTCCATGTTCTATCAAAATTGACAGGCCATACAATTTTATGAGAAGGTTTTCCATTACTTATTCATATAAAAAAAATAGAACTAAAATTTTGAAAACCAGTGTTACCCAAAATAAAATTGATGATGTTTCATCCAAAATTTGATGGCCCAATTTCCATTAAATGCTTTACTCTAAATTTTTGTACACATTGATTTCAATATATAGAGATCAAATTATATCACCATCCAATGTATTTGTTCCTAATAAATTTCAGGTGTAGGTCGCAATAGAATCACACATATACTTTTTATAGTATTATAATTTATAATATCTATCATCGATGTATGAAATTAAATGACTTTGTTATAGTCCTAATTATTAGATTCTAAATTATGTAGTTTTAATTTCTAGTTTGATGTATCTAAATAGCATAATATAACTTCCACACTTCACATTATTATAATACATGGTAAAATTAAAAACCCATGACATTAAAATATGTGATACTCTATTTTAAGATATATTACATTAAACTAAATAACCTCCAAGATCATAATAATATCACAAACTCTTTCTTAATACTCATTCATTTTCATTGATGTTTTGGAATTTTTATTCATCCAAAAATTAATCTTCCTCATATGTACTCTACCTATACTAAAATAAAAAGTTGATATACCTAGTTCATGATGGCCTAGCAAAAGAGTGTTTAAGCTTTTATTATGTATCATACAACACATCACCATCCCACTTTGAGTCTTCTTAGTTTAGAAATAAGCAATATTTTATTTAAATATTCAATCCTCTTGGTCTACAGTGATGTAATAGGTGCCTCAGTCTCAAAATAGCTCCAATATAAGGAGCACAATATAGAGTAAAGATACTCAATAATAGAATGATGGGGTTTAACATTTTAGATAGTCATCAAGCATTCTCCCTCAACCAATTTGACCCTAATTTAATATCTCACAACAATATCTCACTTTTCTAATAAATTTCTAGTAGTCAGCCTTATCATATATGTAACATTTGTCAATTCAAACATTTTGAGCAAAAAACTACACATTATTTAGTATTATTTTATCAAGTGAAATTCAAAAACACTTTTTTCTACATACTTGTCATTATTTTTATGTCAAAAAAATAGTATCATTCAATCACAGACAACTGGTTTTAATACATCATGGGGTTCAGATCCATTTTTTTATGAAATATTCCAACCTCACACCAACAATACCACTTACGCACTCTTTCATAATATGAATGGTCTTTTACTACCACATTTTTCTAATATATACCATTATAATGATTTTATTTTTTAGTTTTTCTTATTTATTCATTAGATTGATAGTTTAACATTGTATGTAGAGTAAAAATGTTCATATATATTTTTTCATATGATATTATATAGTATAGCCTTCATATTGGAGTTGTGAAATTAAACTAGACATTCCCAATCAGTCCTTCTTGATCATTATTCTATCCAAAAGTAATAATCTCCATTTTTCATGGTGTTTGAGTCACATCCTTAATTTATTATGAACCCCTTAAAAATTTTAATTCTCAAATTATTTCCCTAGGACATATCATTAATATGATAATGATTGGAATGGAGTATTTTATATACTATCTTTATGTTGACTCATTCATACATCATATGATACATACTTACACATATATAACTTATCCATAGGAAATTGACTCAATCAATCTCTAAGTTTCATTATGTATTAGTGATAATAATTTAAAATATTGAAATCATGATGTAGTTTTATTTTTTAACAAGATAACCCATGACTAGTTGGTCGAAGAAAACTGTAGAAGAGATGAGGCTCTTTGATGAATTCCAAGATAATGTTAAGGATGCTTTTGAGACAGAAGACAGGAAGCTAAATGAACTTAATTCTTCCTTGGAAGAAACTTTGACAGCTGAGAAGAATTCATGGATTCAAGAAGACAGAGATCTGAAAGGGAAGTTGAATTCTGTTGCTCAAAACTGGAGGAATGAATGGAATTGTCATATTGAGATTGAAGAGAAGTTATTAAAGCATGAACAAGTTTTGAAAGCTCGGGAAGAAAAGCTTGAATATCAGGAAGAAAATCATGAAGATCAGGAATAAAATATTGAAGCTCAAAGTGCAAGAATAGTTGTGTTAGAGAAGCAAGCCCAGGAAAATCATAAATACTTGAAGAAAATAAATACTATTCTCAAGGGTCTCATGGCGAAGGAAAAAGATCCAAAATAGACAGACCTGATATTTTGTTGTACCTTAGAATCCTTGTTTTTGAATTTTCAAACTTAATGAAAATCTTGCTTTCTTGTCTCTTTTGTTGTTGTTACTAATTTTTTAGGTACTTTGTTATATTTTCCATTCCCTCGAATTCATTTGGAAAATCACAAAGGGGGAGAAGGAAAAGGAACCCTAACAAAGGGGGAAAATAAAAAAAACCTTAACAAAGGGTGAGAAAGAAAAATAAATCTAATGGAATTTATCCAAGGGGGAGTTTTTCATTAAAGAAGGAATTCATATTCTTAATGAAATATAATTCCAAAAATATAGAATATGATCCATAGAGTTTCAAATCCTAAGGGGGAGTTAGTCATATTCATCAACATCCATAAGCAAATAGAGATAAGCCTTAATGTTTTTTTTCTTTCTTCATAGAGTTTCTTTTTAGTAAGGATGTTTGTGCTTTCCAAAAAGGTAGAGATTGTTGAGTCAATAAGGTTTTCCTTATGACTTTTCCATTCCTTCTTGTTTTGAAAATCACAAACACTTTATCTTTAAGGAAAATTTCTTTTATAAGGAAAATCGCTTTTATAAGGAAAATTATCCTTATCATATTTTCATTATCTATATCGATATATTTATTAAGTATAAGAATCGGATTCATTTCTATATTCTCAGAATCGTTTAAAACATTGATATGAACCATTCTGTTTTAGTCTCCGAATTCTGGATGAGAAATGTAATGATGTTCCACTCCGAATTCTCGATACGAACTCTAATAAATTTCCACTCTGAATTATGGATACGAACTCTCATGAAGTTCGACACTGAAATCTAATGACGAATTCAGATTACAAATTATGATTAAGAATTCTGATAATGAATTCTCATTCCAAATTCTCATTCTGAATTCACCTATTAAACAGAATCTGATCATCTTTGTTTTATTCACTCTGAATTTATTTAGACTCTGAATATTATTTTTAGTTAGACTCCGAACTTTCATTTTTCATAAACTTTTATAATTTGTCTACTCTTTGAAATTTTGTTTACACTCTGAACCTTCACTCCGAACATTTGAGTTAGACTTAAAATGATGTCGTACATTCTGTTACACTTGGTTTGTTAGAAAATGATGTCGTCTATTCTGTTATAAACTAACCGTTGGTTAAGTTACACATGTACAGGTCCCTCCGATTTTTAAGGAAAATATGATCCTTGGAAAGGAGGCCGACCTTGCCTATAAATAGGATCTCATTTGAAATAGCTCGATATACAATGAAGTTGGATCGATCTAGAGACCACACTCTGCTAAGGTGATTTCTAGAGAGAGAAAGATTTTCATGCCTTGTGCGTACTGAACCACTCGTTCAGTTTTTTGCTTCGTGCGACTCCTAATGTTGGTGATTATATTCGAGGACTTCCGGGGATAGGAAGACAGAGGTGCCGACTTCCTTGAAGTTTGAGGGCTTCCTTGCTAAGGAAGAGGAAGGTTCCAACTACTTTGAAGTTGAGGGCTTACTGGGATAGCAAGACAGAGATTCTGATAGTCGTATCGAGGGCTTACCCTGGTGTGGGTAAGACAGACTTGCTTGAAAGTATAAATCAAGGTACCTTTAACCAAGGTTGTTTGATACCCTTCTCTTTGGGTTAAAAGACTTATATATTGTTACTTGTAGTTTTACTACTTGTTTGTTTCCGCTGCATTTTGTATTGTAAGGAAAGTATAACTTTCTTATACTTCCTTACTTGTACTTTGATAAATTTAGATTCTATACGCTTTAAGGGAGAATCTCATATTGTAATCTTTAGTTAAGATTCAATTTCTGGATCCATATTTCCGGAACCCACTTTCGGAATCTCTTTCTAGTTTTAAGAAAGTATATAGAACTTGAAGTTTATAAATTCATTCATTATTCCAATTTTCTCAATTGGTGTTAGAGGTGTTGTGAATTTGATGAGTTTATCTTTATTAAACATAGATCTTTCATTTGTTTAAGGAAAATTTTATAGTATATAATTCACCCCCCCCCCTCTTGTATATTGAGCATCTACATCATTATTTCGATCCTACACTATTTACACATGATGAGGGGGTATTTTGAGGCTAAAATCTTAACTATTTTTTTACTTAAGCCTACTAGTATGGTGTGGAAATTATTCCCACCAAGATATAAGTGTTTTATAATAAAAACAATTGACATATAAACAATAAAAAATTGAAAATATTCTTCCAAATATTAAAATAAATTAATTAAATCAAAAAACTCTAATAGGGTAAAATTTAATTTAGGTTCCAAAATGTCAAATATCATTTCTAAATTCAACATAATATTTTAAAATTCATTATTTTACACCATAAATAAATTTTTTATAAGAAAAATAATAAAATTTTATGTCATACATACATCATAATGATTTCATAAAAATTATGGAATTTATAAAATAGTAATTTTTAAGATTCGTCAACAAATCAAAACCATTAGAAAAATACAAATAATCACACTAAGTAAATTAAATATTCTTATTAAAAATGCATTACATTTTATATAATTCAAATTAAATAAATTTATGAATTACAATTTAAAATGTAATTACAAAATATAATTAATGCCTATTTTAATTAAGAAATGAGTTTTTAAAAATTTCAAGTTCTAATTAATATTTTATAGGAATTATTAATTAAATGTGTATTAATTTATCAAATTTTGCCTTGAAATTTTTATGTTTATTTTTATTTTGAAAGTGTTCAGTTTATGTTATTATGATAATAATACAAAATGTATAGAATAATAAAAAATTGTAGATAGTTTGAATTTAAACTATAAATTATTTTAACTACATTTATACATAAATATATTAACATCATTGAAATTTTAACACATAAAATTATTCGTTATAAAAAAGAATATTTAATAAACTAAAATAAATCATTTTAATTTTTTTATTTACATTATGTTTTTCTCTCCAAGATATTTTCTAATTGATACATCAAATTTTATTCTCATGATGTATTAATTTTTATATTTCATTTTAAAATATATTATGTTTGATTTTGGATCTAGGTTTTTTATGAAATACAATGTTGAAAATATATTATATTTAATGAAAAATGGGTTATATATTATAGATGTATCATATTATACAACACATAAATATATTGTGTCATCAAAATAATAATTTCTCTCAAAAATAAATTAACAATTTTAAAAAATACCATAAATTTATTATCTATAAAATTACATACCCACCCTAATTGATACATATACCTTGATCATTATTTCTTCCAAAATCCCAATAATTTTCCTCATTAAAATCAAATCAAATAAGATCTGAATTTTGTAACTATGCCTTTAAAATCATGATAAAATTTCAAAATTTAACCCATCAGGGTATCTATAACTATTAAAATATCATAATATGATAGAATAATCAACATTAATTTTGTAAAAAAATATTTACACTAAATATCAGACCTCAGACATGCACCCATAAATCTATTTTGAATAACATGTTCTCTTAAAACTGTCTTTAAAAAAGTGGAAGTGGTTGAAACATAAGCATCTATAATTAAAATTTCAATGATAAATATTAAATAACATACATACCAAGTACCTTTTTGGTTAATAACTTCATATAATAAGAAAATGTAATTTTAATAATAAAAAAATATCATTCTAATTCATTGACTGTTTTCCTCATTAAACATTATATTCTTAATTTTTTTAAAATTTCTTCAACATCTTCCACAAATTTGTCCTTGCATTTTTTCCATATTGACATATCATAAATAATATTCATGTTAATAACCTTGGAGAATGGAAAAAATAATAAGGTTCTTCTTAAAATCATAGAAAGGGTTATCATATATCAGAATATATCAATGTATAATGAAGTAACTGATAGTATGAAATGAATAAATGATAAAAAATGACATACAACTAACAAAATCCTCTTCAAATAAATCCATGGATAAAATTGACAATAAATAAATAATGGGGAAAATAATAATTGATCCAATTTCAATGTTATGCATTGTTATAGATGTATTAATATTATATTCAAGGTATTATGAAAAGATATTTTACATAACATCAGGACCTTATTCCATTAACTTATACATATATAAGAAAACCATACACCCAATTACCCATTATTTTTTTCTCATGAAACCTACTAATGCATCAAGGGGATAAATATTTTTAGGTAACAACCATTACTAATTTTGTATTATTAATTCATCATTTTAATTATTTAATATAAAATATAATAAAAAACCAACATTCATTTGTAATAAATAAACTTTTATATAAAAAGAACAAGTATATGGAATTTCAATATTTACCCATTCAATAAATGGAATAAAATTAATTTTATTTATCCTTCATACTGACACTATATTGTGTAATGGTTGTATAATTATGTCTGTAGTAGACAAATGTATGGAAATAATATTATTGACTTAAAATATACCAATGAAATTAAATAATACGAACATGATATAGACTAATAAATTCAAGATAGAGAAAAAGAGTGATCAAGAACATAATCATTATAAAAATGTTTAGGTATGAACATTAAATTTAGTAGATTATTTATAGTAAAATATATGCAACATAATACTATGGGGGATATATGATTTATGTTTTGGGAATAAAATGGATGTGAAATAATAAAATGATTGTCTGCATATCCTTTGTAATATGGTCTAAAAACTAATTTCAAATTCACCTTTAAATGTACATTTCACAGGGTAAAAACTGGATATTTGAAACCATAATTCAAAAATAACTAAAAAATTGGAAACTTGAATATAAATATATTAAGTAGTCATAAATATTGATATTATGATGAAAATAAATATATTTGAAAAAAAATACAATTATAAATTCTTCCAAGACATTAATTTTTTTTAATATATAAAATACAAAATATAATTGGAATATAAATTATTTGAAGAGAAATAAAAAAAATGAATAGGAAGCCTAATTAATAAAAAACAATTATAAAAAAAGTTATGTAATTCATGAGATATTTTTTAAATAGGATATTCTTTTCATACATTTTGAAAGAATTTTAAACGAATTACTCATGCAGGGACTATTTGAATTCTTATTTGAAAACATTTTAATTAATGATAAATATACTATAGAGTGAACTTAATTACTCATTTTTTGTAGTGGGGAACATTATTGAGAAAGTATAAATAATATATACATTTAAGAGAATGATTTCAACCTGTAAAGAAGATATAAGAATGCATTTTCATACCAATAACCATTTCGATGAATTATACACCAAAGAGAGGTAGAAAGTTATGATGAGTTGAAAATCCCATTAAATAATGAATTAATAAAATATAATATAATTATATGGTGTAATATTAAAAAAAATAGATTGATGAAGACCAATAATATAAGTTATAACTAAATGAATTTAATTTATGTTTTTACCAACAATCAATATGATATATGTTAAATATCAATTAAAAGAAATGGAAAATTGATATCTTCATTGAGAGAGAAAATCCAAATAAAAAAATTATGATATATCATCCCATAATGATAATTTCCACAGTATAATAGTAAATTTAAATATAGTAAGATTCATGTCATAAGGAATTAAAATTGAGATAAATAACCCTTACATTATGTCTAGATTTATTTTATCACACTTTCACCCTCTATATAGTGAATTAAATAATTAAATAGTGAAATATATTCCTTTTTTAATCAATAATGGTAATTTAAAATAATTATAATTTATTCATTATGATATAATTTGGTATTGGAATGTCTTACATACATGGTTTCCTTTATACTATAATATTTTTTATTGATTTGATGGTTTTCGTTACATGTATTTCATTATATTTTAAAATTATTACAAAAACAGTATAATTCAATAAAATAAATATATAATAAAGTTCCTAAATAATCTATCAAAGAAATTGGTTTCAATATTATTTATTCCATCATTATTGTTCATAAAGATATTTAGAATTATCCAATGTATATCCTCTATGAGTGGCATATCATGTGTGAATTTAGTATATCTTTTTGTGCACTGAGTTAAGATCTAGTTAATACCCAAGAAAAAAATTATGATTATTACCTCGAGGTGTATCATATCCACAACTAATATACACTTGTATGTATCAATATAGGGATCTCATTTCATGGAATCTATATAATCTTTACCAAAATTTGAGGTTATTTTGTAGATACATGATTATTTGATAATTATAATGGCCTCTGAATATAGATTATTGAGATGTGATGGGGGTGTATCATTGATAATAAAATAAATCATTTATTACAATTAATAACTATAAAATTTAAAATTAAATGTAATGGAATAGAAGGATTCTGAAAATAAATGAAAAAATGAGTATTTAACCCTTACATTTAAGTGTATCTACATAAAAATTTCATGGAAAATAATATAACCATAGAAACCCTAGGAATAGACTATTTATATTTTAAATTATAGGGAATTAGTTATCTATGAATTTTGAGCAGTGTGGAGTTTGTGAATTGAAGGGTACTTATACCTCAGTGGGGTATTATGGGTTAAAATATTAGTTAGTTTATTCTTTAAGCCAACTAATATTGGGTGGAATTTATTACCACCGAATAAGATATATTATTAAAAAAATATCATAATTAGAAATTTAATTCAATAAAAAACAAATCGTAACACCTAACCACTGAATAAAATAAAAATAACCGAAATTTAGTTTTTACAAGGGTAAAATTTAATATATGTTCTAAAATGTCAAATATGTGTTTCTAAATTCAACATAAAATGTATAATTTTATTATATTACTTCTTAACTAAAATGTTTTCAAAAAAATGTAAACCCTTAAGTTATTCCTATAAGATAATAAAGTTCATAAAAATATGCTATTCATAAAAACAACATTTTTTTCTACTCAAAAAATTAAATTTCAACAAAAGAATAAAAACATTTCCCCATTTCTAATGTCATCCTTCTGAAAAAAAATTGAATTCATTCTTATCAAATTAAAATTTAAAAAATCATTAGTTTTACATACAAATAAAAACACATAATATAATGTAAATTGTTTTTATTAGAAAAATAATTTTTAAACATTAAGTGATCTTAATAATATTTCATATCAATTACTAATTAAACTATTGTAAAACATTTTGTTTTTAAATTATATTTTTTAATTTTATTAATCTTTTAAATGTTCCTAATATAATTTTATAAGATAAAAATACCAAATGCAAATAAAATTAAAATTCATCAAATAAGTCCATTTATCAATAAATGAATTTAATCATATCTATATATTCAATCTCAAAAACTCATTGATATTATAAAACATAAAATTATTTTTCAAATAATAATAATAACAATTTTTTAAATTAATGACTTTTATCTATATCTTTATTTACAAGAGGTTTTACACTTCTATAAGTTTTCTTATTGGTATTACATATTTTATTCTCATTATGTATTAATGTTTATCATCCATTATAAAATATATATTATTTTATTATGGATTACTGTTTTTTTATATATGTTAATATACATAATATTCAATTAAACAGTAATTGGTTCTTTATCAAATGTTTGTAAACTCCCACCCAGAAAAATTGTGATGAGTGAGAAATTAATAATCTAAGAACATGAATATAATGTCATTTGTAGATTTCACTAACTCGTCTAATGTGTAATGTCTATAGAGATTGTTCGTTCTTATCCCCCATCACACAATCCTAATCGTGCAATAAAATTATAATATATCATAAAGGAATGGGATTTAACCTTTTACAGTGATGTATATTGAAAATTAATATGATTAATATATATTACATACTAGAAATATATGAAATTCAAGATGAATAATAAATTATTAATCAATACCCATCATGAATATCATTCTTCCCTCCCACCACATTTCCTTTTGAACCATTATAGAACTGTACACATATTATACTTTCAAAGGTTCCCCCAATCCTAATAAGAAAAATGAATTTATGACATTGGTTTCTTTCTCACTAAGATTTTATATTTATCTTATAAAAAATATATATAGTTAGAAAAGATCTTAGATTCTTCTTTATGGAATAGATTAACCTATCCAATCCTATATCTAAAATCCATTATTAGAATCACGTATATGAAAAAAAATACATAAACTAATTCCTTCATAGATAATAAATCTTCATGTAGAACTTAAGAGTGGTATATTTTAAGAAATTAAATTTTTTTTTTCATAAAAATAATTATATAAATACAATTCCATGAAATTAAAAAATATATATTCACTTATAAGAATAAATTTTTTTGAATAACTATATTGTCTTTTGTTTACCATTATTTATTGTATCACTATAAAATAATTTTTAATTAGTGTTTAGATAACACAGTATTTTAGATAAATATCAATGATGTGTAATAAAAAAACACGTATTTTCCTTTATTCAAGAATCTCATTAATTATAAAATATTTTTTTTATAAACCATGTTATGAATATTGTTCAATTTCTCAATCATTTATTCAATCCATTTTCATATTTATTATCTAAGAAATGATATTATAAAAACAACGGTGTAATTTTGTCTTTAACATTATTTATTTTCATAAAATACCAATTCCATGAATCCTAAACAATACTTGTGTACATAAATCAAAAATATAACATCATTTTTCATTGTTTTATCAAAATAATTTAGTTATTTAAATGACATGTATCTTCATAGTTTATTGGGTGAGATATAAGTGTTAAAAACATTATTAATTTGAAAATGTCTTAAAACCACTCATAAATGTTTTGAATATCCTAATAAAATCATTATAAATAATTTATTTGGATGTGTTACCATTGAATTTTTTTAATATCATATCCATTATAAATTTCAAATAAATTATTTATAGGATAAATAAATTGACACAAAATTAAATTTTATATGTAGTATTATTATAATTAATGATAAATAAGAATTACATATATTTTGAAAATAGTGGTATAAATAATTATTAGATAATTATAAATAATATATTTACATAGAATATTTTGAACATGGATCAAATGTGTTGGTTAAAGATGATATTCTAATATAAATAATCAATAATTTAAACTATTTTAATAAAATATTAAGGTAGTTGGTTATCTCAATATAAAAGATTATGATACCTTATCTAAGAAGGTAATCAAATCAACAAAAATTTTATAGAGACGCAAATCATGAACATGAAAATAAAAAATCATGTATGGAATGAAACAAATAAAAAATTATTAATCAATTATCCATTATAGAAAACATATATGTGGTTGAGAATGATTCATATATCTTTAAAAAAATAAAAAAGAAATAATGTGTTGTAAAGTTTAAAAATATAATAGTAAAATGTTGGATAAATTTTTAAAACACAATTATGTATATCATATGTTTAAAAACAATGAAGTAATAAGAAGATGTATAAAATTTGTATTCATATATATACCTAGGAATGAAAAATAAGTAAAATTTTAAATAGATTCACTTCTATTATGTTAATATGAAGAAATATTTTATGAATAATACATTAATTTTCATGACATACCAAAATAACAGGGAAGAAAAATAACTATAATGGTATTACCAATAATTACCTATATAAACATTTAAATAGAAAAACATGGAAAATAATTACATTTTTTCTCTTAAAAATACATCTAAAAGAAAAAATGTAATTAGTATTGTGTTTTATAAATGTGTAATGTTAGATAAATTATTTTCCAATGATATATATTTAATCAATAATGTGTTAGTTCATGCACTATATTTTATTTCATCTGATTGATACCAATGGTTTACCTCAAAATTTAATCAGATATAGGAATTGGATAATGAGTTAAAATTTACCAAAACCTATCACCATTATAAATATAGAAAAATATTAAATGACTATCAATACAAAAAAAATAATGCTTTTAGATATTTTATTTCTCATTAAAGGATTTAGGGATTTAAATATTATACTTCTTGAGTTTTCTAACAATAATAACATTCACTCATAAAAATATGTTCCTTAATTAATTTTGTTTTTGAAATAAATTTTGTTCTCCAACATTATCCAGTGGAGTTTAAGTGAAAAAATCATTGGTAACATAACACTAGAATTAAATTAAAAGTTACTGTTATTTATTTGACAAATTTATATATGAATCTAAATATTAAAACTATAGTTATTATAATTATTTTAAACAATTCAAGGAGTGTAATGTTAGATATAAATTAGTCCATTGACAATATCCATTGATGTGTATTACGAGGTTCATCAATATGGGAAAGATAATTCCTTCAGAAATTATAACTTTTGAGATTATTTATTATGTATAAGTTATAATCTATTGATCGATACATTCACAAATCCAACCTCAAGTACATATTTTTATCAATGTATAACTATTGAAAAATTATATACCATATCCAAAAAAATATTAAATTATACTGTATTAAAACAAGACTATAATCCCTATTTAGGGGAAAATTGACTGATGATCTTTGATTATAAAGATATTGTTTTATGAAATAAATTTTTAAATTAATATCGTCAAATCACAAGTTTAATGTCCCGACTCAGGTGCCACATAGATGTGCCCTGATCTGGTTGGTTATATGACCTCATTCCCACCTCCCTGTATGCTAGAGGCTACTGACTAGCGATGAGGGTATAATATATATCATATGGAAACTATACCCCTTCAATGATGTAGGATAAAATTAGAAAAAAAATAAGGAATTGAAAACAAAAAAAAATGTAACATCTGAGATATATAAGGGATATGAAATTTTCAAATTTATTAATATTTTTAAATTAATTATTAATTTTACTTTAAAGGGGATGCTATGTTTGATGGAGTACCCAATACCCAACAACGGGTTTCACTGAAATCTTACATTGCACACAACATTGGGTCATACTGAAAAATAATAATATAATATTTTTATTTTAAATGGCAGTTAACACCTAGTCGTTGTATTGATGGGAATGAATAGAATAAACTACAATGATATTATACATGTTTGTTAAATGTTTTTACATTTTTTCAATAAAATTTAGAGGCTTAAAATGTGAATAGGTCTAATTTTAAGCATAATTCCCTTTCAAAGGCTGATTTACCGCCTTTTGATGGAAACCTGCATTAAATCACGTTTTGGTCACTTTTATATGTTATATTTGAAAAAATTAATTCTTCTTCAGAATCAGGACATCAAAATTCACTGTGGATAAAATTTTGGTATTTTTCTGATAAAATTCATTTTTTGATGAATTGTGAAAAATACTATATTTTAATTCAAAACCTGTTTTTTAATATAATTTATTTATATTATTAGATTATCTTTTTATTTGGTTTTAAAGTGTAATTATATTATATTTTTACTATTTAATCCAATGGTGGTCATTTTAATTAATTTCACATTGAAATTGGACATAAACAAGTGTCAATCTTTTTATAGATATTGTTTCTTAAAAACACACTATTTGATTTGACAATGTGAACTAATTTCAAATTAGTTAATGAAAAATCTATGTTTTTAATTTTTTAAAATAGAAATAATTTTTAAATTTATAATATAAAATATATATTGGGATAATTATTTGGTATTTTTCTAAAAAAGTTCAATTTTCGATGAATAGTGAAACCACTAAAAAGTAGTTAAAAACTGAATTTTTCATCTAAACAAAATTTTACCAATTCTGTGGATTGAATTTAAAAAATCGGACATACATGGTTGTTATTATTACATAAAATTTGGTTCAATAAGAAGAAAATTAATTTTGGTGAATACTAACATTGGAATTCTATTTGACACGGTTAAAGGTAAATAGGGTAATTAAGGTAAAAGGATTATAATAATAATACAAAATTATCTTGACACTTGTCCTTTCCTTATTGGATGAGTCATATCCGACCATGGGCATAATTGAGTCAATTTGGGGACCCCATAAAGCCACATGGGAGTGATAATGACACTATAGATTAATTAATTTAAAGTAAAGACAAAAATGACATAAAAAAATATCTTTTAGATAATTAATTTTTATATAGGGATATATAAGTTATATTTTTAACTATAAATATTAATTGGAAAGATAAATTTTTTCATACATCAGGGTATTTGTTTATAATTTTTAGACATAAAATTAATAAAATTATTTATGACACAATAATGATGCAGTGTTTACCTCGTTAATTAATCATTACAATAAATAAGATTATAAATATTAAAATAACATCTAAAACCGGTCCAATTCTTATTGGATTAATTTATTTAGACCATGTGTCATATTATCTTTGATCTTATTGAGTTTTTGACCATTATAAAATGAAAATAATTATATAATAAAATAATATTTTCACACTTTCCTAAAGAACCCCTCCTCCCCCTTATAAAAAGCCCTCACCTCTAACCCATTACTCACACCTATCAATCCCCTTGGCTCATATAAAACCTGCCCAAATAATCTCTAAAAAACTATCTTCCACCAAGAATCCTTAACTTAGGCATAAGGTACTTCAAGATGTCCTTTTGGTTCAAACTAAAGAGAGTTACCCAAATTAAAGGAAACAGTTTCTCTTAAATTATTTTGTTTTATTTGGTTTTATTTTACTTCTCCAACCCCATAAACTATTTTTATTCCTTTATTTTATAACAACAACAGTATCCTCAATATACTAGTTTTTTGTTATGTGATGTATTCGAACAACACTTACACACACCTCCATCTATTGGGTAAAGAACATATTGTTTCTGTGGATACACTAGTAGAAAAAATACCCTATATCAACGGTTTGGCGAATCATGGCCAAGTAAGCTGTGGGGATATGTCTATACAAATAGTTTTCAATACCATTGGTATATGTAATATGATAAATTTATACCAACAGTTCTATAAAATTTTTGGTATATGAATTTCAAAAAAGGAGCATTCAGTTGATTTTGATCCAAGTACTTGCAGTTTATGATTGAACGACCAAACCACTAACCTAACATAACTTTTGTGAACATAATTTCATAAATATATATGTGTGTGTTATCATAAATGTTTAAAATTATGATTTAATTAATGTTATTTATAATAATATTCAATAAAAAATACTTTTAACAATACCAATGGTTCTCAAAACAATTGGTATAGACCTATACCAACGGTTTTGAGAACCGTTGGTTTAGATTCATTGATTTTCGGACCTATACCAATGGGTTTCCCCAAACCAATGGTATAGGTCCCCCCCCCAATACCAATGGTTTGTCGAAAACCATTGGTATAGGTCCAAATTAGTGACCTATACCAAATGTTTGGGCCAAACTATTCGTATAGGTCCATATAAGTTAACTATAGCAACGGTTTTCCCAAAACCGTAGGTATAGATCTTATTTCCAGTAGTGACGGCAATCTACTACCTCACGAAACGATGATTTTTCAAATATCTCCAACCGCCTATCATGGGGGCCATTATGATGGAACTGTATTTATATATGATATATATTATATTTATATTGTTTCTATGTTTCTTTATTTTTCATTTATAGATTACCTTTATGGTTTCCATACGGGGTAAAAACAATAATCTCATTTGAGGATGTGCGGACTACCACCCCCTCAAAGTGATATGGCTCATTCATGCATTATATGGAATGTATAAAGGGTAGAGTTAAATAAAATTATATATGATTTTATATGGAAATTATAATATACTTATGTATCATTATGTTTCCATTCCATTACAATACTAAATATAAATGGAAGTAGCGTTCATGTGTACGTATGACTTACCGTCCTCATGAACGGTGCATTTCATTTCATATCTCCTAATGTTATGTACTATTATAAATACATGTATATACTAGAGATGTATGATATATATGATATCTAAATTTTGAATATCATTCTGGATATAATGAAATTTTGACCACATGAACAACTTTTAATTATAAGAAGTCCATTTTTGACACAAATACAAAATATTGACAAAACAGCATTTATTAACATAAATTTTTGCCTAAAGGTTATAACATGGTAATAATTGATATAAAAGGGATAATAAACATGGAAAAAAATTTTAATCAAGTATAAATTAACTTAAGTTTTCTGTTCAAGAATAATAAGGAACAAACAAGTCACGTCGGACACGAGGTAAGGGGTTTCTTATCGAAATTTTAATTCTGTGAGATTCCCATTGTTCGCCACTTATTTATTACATGTGGATTATTGTGTAATTTAATTTGATATATATTATCATGATTCATTGTATATTAATTTTATTCTATTATTCATTTGGTGGTTATTAACTTGTGGTCATACGACTAGATTGATTACAACGTGGTAAGAGATTTCATATCTCACTTTCATTCTCGTGAGATTCATGCTATATTTGTCGTTATTTCCACTGTGTGGTGTACATATTTCCCATGATTTTTACTCTTTGTGTAATATAATTTAATTTATGGGTATTTACATATTCATTGAATGATCCTTCTTTAATGTGGTGTATGTTTCGTAAGTTACAAAATCGGTAAGAGAACATTTTAACCCAAATTTCATTCCTTGGGTTAATATTCAAATTCATAATTATATATTTCCGTTATTTTGTTTGGAATCATTGTTTTTTTTATTTTGTAATTTCCACTCCCCTTTGTGTTGATATACTTTTGATACCCATAATCACTCCATTGATAAATTATCAAGTCATCGATAAAAAGGTGATAAGAGTAATTTTAACTCAATTTCCATAAATTGAGTCAAACATCCAAGTAATTGGTTTTGTCTTAAAAAGAACATGTGTGAATGTCCTCTGATCAATTTACTCTAAATATCGAATAATATTTAGTGTATTTATATTTTTCACACATAATTATGTAATTGATTTATCCTTAATATAAGGATACTATCTTTAAATGGGATTTTGACTCAAATTATATTCCATTGAGACATCATTGTTGTTATGAACCAATTCACTTTTATATAGTGTATATACTATAATTTGGCATATTATATCATGAATCCCTTTATTCTCATGATATTATAAAGTTTTCATTGAATTTTATTCCTCAATTATTTTTATTCAAGCATATCTCTTTTGGTTAAGAACACTTTAACAAAAATATTTTTTAAAGATTTATTCATCTAAATATTTCTCATTAATGTCCATGTTTTCAAAATGTTTTTTAGTATTTAATTATATAAAAATTATTTTTTAAAAATTTTAATTCCTAGAAAAGCTTCAAAGTGGAATGAGACACATTGATTCAAAAATATCTTTGTTAAATGTTTTAAATGGTTTTGAAAATGCTTTGATTAATCATTGATTATATCTATATCCTGAAATGATATATTGTGATTTCAATGTAGAAATGTTGTTATTTGAATGTTTATATTTTTAATATTTTATGTGTTATGATTTTATAATGGTACTTGGACATTTGACGGGTGGTTACGTGATAATCCAAATGACGTTTGGTGTCGTGATAAACCAGGACGGGTGGTTACATTATAACCTCCAATGCATTGGGAATGGAAGTCGGTTGTATGGATATTTCATTTAGTGATATGTGTAGAAGTCAATCGTTTTGTTATTCCATTTAATTATATTTATGTCCAGTTATGTGTTCTTTATATGGGTTTTATGGTAATCTTTTGGTTTCAAAAGGGTAAGCAATGATCTTTTATTCAGTGAAGAATATTTACTACTTCATAAAGGTGAAATTTATTACGTATGAAAATTTATTAATGGTTTATATGTTTTTTAAAAAAAACTAACATTTTTCCTTCTTGGTGTATCCCTTACTGAGTTTTTTACTCATCAAAAGTTTTTAAAATGTTTTTCACAAGGAATGAAGTGGAATAGGGATAAGGATGTGATCAAGGAAAAGTTATGATGTCTAAAACATGGAACTGGACATGTGTCTTTTTAAGAGTTTATATTTTATGAAAAAGGGATACTGGGTATTAGTGTCTACATATAATATTTAAGCTGTTATGTAATATTTATGGACAAATTTTCTAAAACTATAAACCTAAAAAGATCATCAACGTTAATTCTTGACATAATTCAAGATTATGTAATTTTTAAGGCCGAATCATTATAGTTGGTATCATAGGTCTGTTTAGATAACTTTTGACATTAGGGTGTAATTTATGTATAAGTTAAATAACCATAATTGTCAGCATATTAGAAAGATTCATTGTTATTTTAAAGGTGATATATGGTTATTACATTTTGAGGTGAAAAATGAAAGGTATTAGATAACCTTTAAGGATATTCTATGTTATGGTTTTTTTTGGGGGAATTTATCTTTTTATTTGTAATGTTATGAAATTTTATAGTTTTTTAAAAGGGACAATATGCAGACCATGTGACAACCCATCACGTCAGACAAAGCTGTGTGAATCGAACCCACAACAAAAGTGCGACTGGGATTTATCACCTACTATTGGACTATAGGAAGTCCATGGTTGGTATGACTAATTATTTTTAGTTGGATGGTTTTATGAATCAATAATATGTTTATTTTGGTTTATCTATGTAAATTATTATCCTATACTAGAGAATATGTGATTAGGTTAGTTACTTTTCAATATGAGACTTTAAGAGTAACTAATGTTATTTGGAGACAACTGCTATGATTTATCTAGGAAGACTATGTGATTAAATCATTCTGAGAATTGGGTTTCAATCTTAAATTGGATTACTTAGAATAATTTTATAGATAGTTTTTTATTTAATAGTATTTGTTGAACTTTGGGTATTGTTGGAAATTATTTTGAGATTAAGAGTAGTTTTTTTTTTGTAAAAGATTATCCTTTTTGGGGATTATATAATCTTCTACTAACCAATTTTGGTTTTGGTTGATGTCTAAAGATAGGGAAAATATATAGTTCATCTTTTTTAAATTATGTGATAAACTAGAAGTTTATTATAGAACTTCATTTTTGGCCATGTCATGTTGAATACTTTCCGTTTGGAGAATAGATGTGTTTGTGGTAGAATTTTATTAAAGGATGACACTCTAAATGAAAAGTAAGTATATTTCCTTACGATATTAGCCTAGTTATTAATAAAATTCATCAACTCTATGAAAATTATGTTGAATTAAAAAATTTATAAGCTCTCTTTTATCATCAAACTTTTACCAAGCCACAAATTTATGGTATTATAGTGGTTAACTTTCAGTGATCATGTTCTCTATCACACTCTATTAATCTATGAGCGTTAGTTTATCTTCCACATTCATGTTTTCATGGAATCCTAGTATCTATTGTATCATGTGACCTTTGTATATATATTTATTTATTTTAAAGTGATAGTTTTGTTTACTCTTTTTCTGATGTGGGACTCTCAAACATGTTTCCAAGCCCAATTTTAAAATTGCGAGGACGCAATTCCCAAAAAGGGAGAAGGATGTAACATCCCCAGTAAATAAAAAATATGAAATTTTCATATTTATATATATATTTAAATTAATTATTAATTTTACTTTGAAGGAGATAATATGTCTGACGGCGTACCCGATACACAACAACGTGTTTCTTTGAAATCTTATGTTGCACACGTCGTTGGGTCATACTAAAAAATAAAAATATAATACTATTATTTTAAATTTTAGTTAATTCCTAGTCATTGTGTTGGTGGTAATGAACATAAATAAAAAAAAATGATTATACATGTTTTTTAAATGGTTTTACATTAATCCAATAAAAGATAGTGGCTTAAAATGTGAATAAATATAAATTTATCCATAATTTACATTAAAAGGTTGACTTACCGCCTTTTGATATAGAACCCTCTTTAAATCAAGTTTTGGTCACTTTAATATGATATATTTGACAAAATAAATTTCTTCTTTATAATTGGGACATAAAAATTAACTTTGGTAAAAATGGTCGTATTTTTTTGATAAAATTTATTTTTTGATGAATAGTGAAAAATATCGTATTTTAATTCAAATCTACATTTTAATATAATTTATTTATATTGTTATATTATATTTTTAATTGGTTTTAAAGTTTAATTAGATTATATTTTTACCATTTATTCCATTGGTGGTCATTGAAATTAATTTCACTTAGAAATTGGACATAAACAAGTGCCAATCTTTTGATAAATATTGTTTCCTAAAAACATGCTATTTGTTTTGACAACAGGAATTAATTTTATATTAATTAATGAAACTTTTATGTTTTTAATTTTTTAAAATAGACATCATTTTTGAATTTTTAATATCAAATATAGCCTAGTATGAATATTTGGTATTTTTTTGAAAAACATCAATTTTTGATGAATAGTGCAACCACTAAGTAGCTGTTACAAAACTAATTTTTTCATTTAAATGAAATTTTACCACTTCAGTGAATTTAATATCGAAAATATGACATAAATTTATCTTATTAGTATTTAAAATTTGGTTTGATAAGAATAAAATAATTATTTGGAATATAGTAACTTTGAAGTTTTATTTACAGCAGTTAAAGGTAAATAGGGTAATTCAAGGTAAAAATAATATTATAATAATAAATATTTACATTAACACTTGTCCTATATTTATTGAATGAGTCATGGAGGACCATGGGAATCCTTTAGGCGATTTTGTGACCCCATTTAGCAACTTGGGAGTTATAATGACACTATAGATTAATTAATGTAAAGTTAAGACAAAAATGACATAAACAAACATCTTTTAGTAAATTAATTTTTACATAAGGTTATATTATTTATATATTAGACTATAACAATTATTTGGAAAGATAAAAACATTTTATAAATCATGTAATTTTTTTATAATTTTTAGACATCAAATAAATTAAATTATTTATGACACAATAATGATGTGGTGTTTACCTTAATAATAAATCATTTAAATAAATTAGATTATAAATATCAAAATAACATCGAAAACCAGTCCATATCTTATTGGATGAATTTATTTTGACAATTAATAATTTTATCTTCTACCTTAATGAGTTTTGGACCTTTATAAACCGAAATTAATTATATAATAATATAATATTCTCACACTTTCTTAAAGAACCCCTCCTCCCCCGTATAAAAATCCCTCACCACTAACTCATTCCTCACACCTCTCAAGACCCTTGTATCATCTAAAACGTGCCCAAATAATCTCTCAAGATCCCTCTCTTCCACCTAGAAGTATCACCTTTGGCAGAAGGTACTTAAAGAAGTTATTTTCGTTCAAACCAAAGAGATTTATCTGAATTAAAGGTAACAATTTCTCTTAAATTATTTTGTTTTATTTTGTTTTATTTTACTTCTACAACCCCCTAAAATCTTTTTATTACTTTATTTTAAAACAAAATAAATAGTATAAATATACTATTATGTATTTATGATAATTATTCGAACTACAGTATCACACACCCTTGTCTAATAGGTAAAGAACATACTATTTCGGTGGACAACGAACAAGTGCCTCACGAAACGATGATTGTTCAAATATTTCCAACCGCCTCTCATGGTGGACATTATGATGTCACTGTATTTATAAGTGATATATATATTATATTTATTTTTTTCTTTGTTTATTTATTTTTCATTTATATCATACCTTTATGGGTTTCATTGTGGGTAAATATGATAATATCATTTGAGGAAATGCGGACTATCGCCCCCACAAAGTGACATGACTCTTTCATGCCTTATGTGTAACGTATAAAGGGTATAGTTAATGAAATTATGTATGATATTAAATGGGAATTATAATATACTTATTTATCATTAGTTTTCAATTCCATTACAATACGAAATAGAAATGGAAGTATCGTTCATGCGTATGTACGACTTACCGTCACGATGAATGGTGCATTTCATTTCTTATCTCCAAGTGGTACGTACTATTATAAATACATGTATATAAAAAATATATGTGATATATATGACATCTACAACTTGAATATAATTCTGTATATAATTATCTTTTAACCATATGAACAACTTGTAATTATAAGTAGTCTATTTTTGACTCAAATACCAAATATCAAAAAACGACCATTAATAACCTAAATGATTACATAAGGATTAAAACATGGTAATAAGTGATATAAAATGAATAATATAATTGGAAAAGGTTATTAATCAAGTACAAATTGACATATGTTTATTATTCATGAATAACAAAAAAACAAACAAGCTAATTTATACACGAGGTAAAGGGTTTCTTATATAAATTTTAGTTTCTTGAGATTTCCGTTGTTTGACACTTATTTATTGCAAGTGGTGTATTTTTTATTGCCATTTGATAAATATTATCATGATTCAATTTATATTCATGGTATTCTATGATTCATTTGGGGGTTATTAACTTTTGGTCGTACGACTCGATTGATTATAACATGTAAGGGATTTCTTATATAATTTTTATTCCCATGAGATTCATGCTATATTTGTTACTATTTCCTTTGTGTGGTGTATGTACTGCCCATGATTTGAACTCTTTGTGTAATATAATCTCATTTATGGGTATTTACATCTTCATTCAATGTTATATCTTTCATGTGGTGTATTTTCCATAAGATACCAAATTGTTAAGGGAACTTTTTAACCCAACATTCATTCCTTGGGTTAATCTTCTAATTCATAATTATATCATGCTATGATTATGTGTTTAATCATTATTTGTTTATTTATGTTATAATTTACACTCCCCTTTATGTGTATATACTTTTGTTACACATAATCACTGCATTGATAAATTCTAAAGTCGTCGATATGAACTTCGTAAGAGTAATTTTAACTGAATTTCCATTCATTTAGTTGAGAATCCAAGTCATTGGTTTTGTCTTAAAAAGAACACGTGTGAATGTACTCTGATAAATTTACACTAAATATATAATAATATTGTGTGTATTTATATTTTTCACACATAATTATGTAATTGATCTATCCTTAATCTAATGATACCATATTTATAAGGGATTTCCTCTCAAATTACATTCCATTGAGACTTCATTATTGTTATTCACCAATTCACTTTTATATTGTGTATATATTATCCTTTGGAATATTATATCATGAATCACTTTATTCTCATGATATTATAAATTTTTCATTAAATATTATTCCTAAATTATATTTCTTAAAGAATATCTATTTTGGTTAAAAACTCTTTAACGAAAATATTATATTAAATATTTGATTGTCTAAATATTTCCCTTTTATGTCCATGTTTTAAAAACAGGTTTTTGTATTTATTTATGTGGAAATTAATGTTTTAAAATTTTAATTCCATTAAAAGTTTCAAATTGGTATGAGACACTTTGTTTCAAAAGTATCTTTATTAAATATTTTAATAGGTTTTGAAAATGGTTTGATTAAGCATTGATTATGTCAATATCTTGAAATTATATATTGTGATTGCAATGTGGAAATTTTATTAGTGAAATTTTTATATTTTAAATATTAAATGTGTTATGATTTTATAAAGGTAATTGGACATTTAACGGGTGGTAATGTGATAAAACAAATGATGGGTGGTGCCGTGATAAACCAGGATGAGTGGTTACATTATAAGCAGCAATGCATTGGGTATGGAATTTTATTGTATGGATATTCCATTTAGTGATATGTCTAGAAGTCTACAGTATGGTTATTCCATTTAAGTATGTTTATGTCCCATGTTACCATTATATGTTATGTGTTCTTTATATGGGTTTAATGGTAATCTTTTGGTTACAAAATTGTAAGCAATGGTCTTTTATTCAGTGAAGAGTATTTACTACATCATAAAGGTTAAAAGTATTAATTATGTTAAAGTATTCATAGTTTACTTGAGGTTTTGAAAAACAAATAGTTTTCCTTCTTTGTGTACCCCTTACTAAAATTTTGGTCACCCCATGTTTTTGAAATGTTTTTCAAAGGACATGATGTGGAATAGGGACAAGGATGTGATCCAGGAAATGTCAAGATGTCTAAATCATTGAACTGGACATGTTTATTTTTAAGAGCTTATATTTTAGGAAAATTGGATACTAGGTAGTAGTTTCTACTTATAATATTCAAGTTGTTATGTAATAGTTTGGCCTAGTTCTCCAAAACTCTAAACCTGAAAATATTCTCAATGTGAATTCTTGACATAATTCAATATTATGTAATGTTTAAGGTCGGGTCCTTATAAATAATTAATAATTACTATAATAAATAAAAAATAACGACCAACATCACATGATAATCTAAGAACATAGGTATATGACTGTAAATAAAAATAGTAGATATGTCATTATTTACAAGATTGAAATTTAAAAAGAAACCCAAAAATAATGATACACAGACAACTCCCCGAGCAGGACCCGACATCATGTCTACTTCCCTAATTCATGCTTCATCCATAATAATCCATCTGATAGGGGCTCTTTCCCTTATCCTATCCAAAAAAAGGAAGAATATTTTGGTATATATTAGGATGCCTGAATAGAGTGTGAGTATAATTAAGCAGGCCCCACCAATTGTGTCTAAAACAATATCCAGTTTATAACAGCGTATGAAATTATATAAAAATAAAGTAAAAATGATGAAGAAAAATATTTTAAAATTAATTTTTTTTCATCCAGATAATTTTATAGAATGATGATGACACTAAAACCATCAATTTTTACTTCAACCCATGTCAGAGTCTGAACCTTCCATAAAGGGATATCGTATTTCAATCCTTCATGGGGTTCCATTAATCATTTAATAAAATTTCACATTCGTATAATGGGGGAAATAAATAGCTGTTTGGAACCCCATGGGTATCTAGAGCGACAGTCCCTCTCCCACAGCTTAGTGAACACATTAAATATATATATATATATATATATATATATATATTGGGGTCTTTCAGTGACAGTCTAGCACCTGGTGGGTTTTTGGAGCTACATTCCCTATCCCCCAACTCATTCACAGTTATCATATCTCATGGTTCAACATTCACAACACATATATCAACCAATCCCCCAATTCAATATTCAACCCATTTCATAAATTCAATTATCAACAATGAATAATTAATAAATACTTATTTTAATCATATTGGCACAACCCAAGGTTAGATATCAATTTCATAATCCCATTATTCAATATTTTCATAAACATTTATAATCAAATTATATAATTTTGTTTTTCACCAACTTCATAATAACCAGGTTAATTATTTAGTTACATTAAATTAAGATGAAATTTATAAATGTTTCAATTGAAATTGAAGAGGTATATACAAACAATTAAAATCAACACAATGTGATTTGACATATAGAACACCTACCAAAAAAGCGTTGATGAATACTATAATCCATAAGCCATGATTGATATAGAATGTTTGAAATTAAAATGATCGATGACATCTAGGATCAAAACCTAGGACTATGATCCAACAATACACATCCACAAATACCTAGATCTAAATCCATCTCCAAATGAGGAAATCATCCTTCCAAAATATGAGAAAAAGGTGAGAGAGATGAAGGAAACCAAACAAGAAAATACTACATACAAGAAAAATACTTGATCCTTCAATCAGATAATTAGTTCATCAAGAAAGGGGTTATAGGATCCTTGGTATCATCTTTGGATCCTCTAATATCAATGGAAATCATGTTAGTCTGAATATTAGTGATGAGGATTAGAAATTGGGGGTTTGGGTTTTTTAAATATATTTTTGGAAGATTAAATGTTTTTGAAAGGTTTCTTATATAGGGGAACAAGGTCTGAAAACATTTCTCCTTAACTATGACCATATTATTAGGGGTCACACAATTTCTCTTAAGTTGTGTTGGGTTTGAAAAACCAATATCAAACCAATAAAACCACCATTGTTTCACGATTCATGGTTTTGGGATGGTTGTCACATTGTTTGGAAAAACCATAGACAAATTATCCTCCACCTCCAATGCCCCCGAAAATGGGAACACAGATTCCATGGAAAACGGAATTGGTTTCCCTAACAGATTGTCAACCTTTGAAATCCCCTTAGGCTGCCAAAATTCTTCAGCTTCACAAAGAAAACCCCCAAAGAAAACCCACCCAAGATATATTTAAATACAAAAAAAATAGTACCCTGAAAATGGCATGAGGAATCTCTCAAAATGTCATGATCTTAAAATCTCCCCACATTATAACATCACATCATTGAGTTGTACTACAATGAAACTCTTTGGTTTGAAGGTAAAAAAAAGTTAGGACACTGACACCACATATCTACTTCCATATCCAACATTTACTCCTGAAAATGGATTTGTTTCCATAAAACTTTAATTATCAACACAGTTATTCCCCATAACACTTTTTAACTAGGATCCATAACATATATCAGATTCCCATTGAAATATGTGTCGACCACAAGCTCAAAATCATAAAAATAGATCACATAATAAGGTTTGTGGTAATATTGATGATGTTTTGACACAAGAATATCATTGTGTATAGAAAAATAACTATATAGAAGTTCTATTCAATATGAAACCAGCCCGATTCTCTCAACAATCTAAAAAATGACCAACAAACCTGGGTTCCAACATTCCATACCTTTGAATCTTATGGTGACCCAATAATGGTGACACCTGATGGAATACATAGTGACCGACTATATACACGAGTGGTCGAAAGTACAGATCAATATAAAAATTATGTTTACTCACAACCATATCAATATATTTCTGAATCAACTATATCTACTCTGATGTCTCGTACATGAGACTCGGTCCCAACAACTCAATCTATCCTTCCCCCATTTAGTATAGATATGATCTGCATGTCCCTGCCATAAAGTTCCTTATATGGTTTTATCTGAACATCCACTTGATAAGTATTGTCATAGGTGAACTCAATGTTCTCTAAGTTCTTCTCACAAGACCCACTAATGTATATGATGCAATCCTGAAGCATATCCTCTAATTCTTGTATAGTTATTTATAGCATGCAATCTATATGTGGGTGGAACGATGTAAACAAAAACACCTTGATACCTAATGCCTTTTGTAATCCCTTCCAGAAGTGTGAAGTAAAGTGCGAGTCATTGTCTAAAACTATGCTCTTTGGAACCCCATACAGATGGACTATCTTCTAAATGTACATATTCCATAACTGAACCACATTGAATCTCTCCATTGTATAAATTAAACGGGATACAATCATCAGTCAATCCATAATCACCAATGTTGTGTCATTATTCTGAGGCTTCCCCATGATACCCACCAAAAGTTCCATGTTAATGTCATCACACAACCTTTATGGAATGTAAAATAGTATTAGTTAACCATGAGGGTGTTTATTCTCATCATTAATATACTAGAAAGTGTAAAATCATATAAAAAACTATAATATCCATTTTCAATCCCATCAAACAATACTATCGACATAGTTCATGGTAAATTTTTTCCAAACTAGGATGTACTACTCACATTAAGGCATGGAAAACAAGAATCAAATCCACTCACATACATGTATGAATAACTACATGGTTTGGGACATAAATTTTCTCATATTTATCTATTGTCCAATTGTATATCCCCCCCATTTAATTATTTTCCTAATGGATAAACACTCTAAATAATCATATTATCCCTCCTTGATACATCATAGAAGTGTGGAACCCATTATTACTAAAACAACGATAACTACTCCAGACCCTCCTAACCCACAACATGCATATCATTCAGCATGGTCATCATCTTTCATTCTGAACTAGACTCTTGATGTACTTGTTTACTTTCTTTCCTTCTCAAATTGTGAGCAAAATTGTTTCCTTTTCTTAGGTGTATATTATATTTATAAATTAAAAGGATTCATATACTCAACCCATATCCTCTAACATAGATTTTAATATCATTGCACAAAGTTGTACGTTAAAATCATTTGACTGGAAAAAAAATATACTTTTCAACCAACACATAATTCCTCCAACACATTAAATCATAAACCACCACAACCAACATGGGATCATGTGTACATTAATGATATTCTTGTGTCTTAAAATACCATGACCCATAAACCACAACCTCCTCTCTCTGAATCATCAATAATCCATGTCCGACCCTATATACCTCACTAAAAAATATATACTCATCACCTGACTCATGTATCATTAAAACATGTGTAGTAGGCAATGATTATTCAACTCCTAGATATAATTATCACATGATTCAAACCATCAAAACATTATCCCATTCATGTTGAACCCTAAAAGTGGTGCTACCAAATTGGAAACGTTCTATATGAAGATCTGTAAATATCATACCAACACAAAAAAATATCAAAAATCAAAAACATGTTTTGGTTTCTCCCAAGAAACCAATGTCATCACCTTCTTTAGGTCCACCAAAACACCTTAATCAGAGATGATGTGATGTAGTAAATGTATTATATCAATCTAGAATTGACACATAGATTTCTTGGATTATAGTCGATACTCTCTCAATGTACTCGGGATGATGTTAATATGTTGGTCAATATCATCATGAATCTTAGTGTACACCATGATTTCATCCACAAAAATAACAACAAATTGATCCAGGAACTGGTGATATATTCCGTTCATCAAGTCCAAAATCCCAATCATAGATTTCATAAGAAAAAACTACATCATGATGAACTTTTATAGTCCATAAATACCTCTAAAAGTAGTCTATCATATATTAGAATGCTAAACACTCAACTAATGATACCTTGATCTCAGTTTAATCATGGAGAAAGCACAAGATGCTCTGAACTATTTAAAGAGATCGTTGATATGAGGAATATGGTTGTAGATTTTCAAATTCATCCAGTTCAACGTCTGTTAATTTACACATTAACGCAAGTCTCATTCATCCCTATTGAAAAAAATGATAGCGAACTCCAAGGTGACATACTCTGATGGATAAATCTATTATCTATCAAATCTTATAGTCAAGTATTATTTTTTCAATTTTCTTCCATTATATAAGGTATAATATAAACTAGTTCAACTCCAGGATTGCACATAATTATAAGCTCAACATCCCTCCTAGGTGACATCACTAAGAAGTACACGGGAAACTCATCCTAAAACTAGTCCACTATTGGAGGAAATACACCATACTTTACAACCTTGTTATCCAGAAGATGAATTACATAATAGGTAGTGATCTCTCCCATTTTTCTGAAATATTTTACTCACATAGCCTCCATAGATATCTCACTCTGCATAGTGTGTATATTTATTTTTTTCATGAGATGTAATGGTTAATCTCCAATGGTAATAATAAATATGGGATCAGTAAACTTCCAAAAAATCCATACCCAAAATCATTTCAAAGTCGGACATGTCGTGTTTGTAATGATTCCTACAAAACTAATATTTACCAACCTCAATAGAAAACCCCATTTATAAAAATCATTCCCTTGACCATACTCCCAATAATGTTTTTATCCTTATAACCCCATTAACAATCTCTACCTTTAAACTCAAACTTTTCACTTGTTTTTCAGATATAGAATATTGAGAGACTCATGTATCTATAGGGAACTTGCAAGAATATAATTTACAAGAATAGTACCTCTATCTTTCAGTGGTCCAACATCTCTATCAAGATGTGTAGGGTAAACTACATGAAACTGTAATGCCCCTCTTCCATATGTTATGGTCTAAGACCACTTTTCTGCACCACTCTTTTGATGCCAGCATTCTTTCCCTAATGTACAACATCCACTACCCCAGCCGCCACATCCATAAGAACTCAATCTACACATCTAATATGGGGTATAATACCCATTCTAGTTATACTAATCTAGTTGGATACTCTATTATTACCTATCAATAGATGGTTCCTACAATACCTCTTTAAGTGACCCGTATTTCTGTAGGCTTAGAACATGATTATTGGTGGGTAAAACTGGCTAAATGTATGACCTAACCTACCAAACATGTGTTGGTATATTAGATTAATTCTCTGATAAAATGATCATTCCACCAAGAAACCCTGGTTTTTATTAAAATTGTTGAAATTCACATAGTGATGCATCCTACTCTAAGAATATGTACCTCCTAGTCATCCAGTAGGAACAACCTATATTCTATTAGATACCTCCTTTAGGTTCAACTCTGAAATGATAACCTAATTCACCATTTCGGAAAAACACTTTAACAGAATTTTGTAATCTTAAGATATAATCTTTTATTTAGGAATATCCTAAAATTTAATTGTTATGGTTTCCTAATATATTGGAAATGATGGAACAAATTGCTTCAGAAACAGTGATGAACTCATTGTAGTCTATCATAGACATACTTCCCTATTTCAACCACATAAAATATTATTCGCTCTCCATCTTAAGTGCATCATGTTAAATTTTTTCTATTAACTATTATTAAAATTCATTCCACTCCATATTATTCAGATCCCCATCCTATGTCTAAAAACACCACCAACACATCATGTTATCATTTATCAAATATATAGCAAAAACGAATCTCTTCTTAGTGGGAGTGTCTAAATAATCAAGGATCATCTTTATATACTCATTTTATAACTAGAATGCCTTAGGACCCCCTATCTAGTGAATAACATAGGGTGATGAAATTTGAAATCAATTTTCATGTCAACCATATTTTTTCCATCCCTCCCTGGGTATATATCCAATAACTATATAGATATTGAAATTTTCTCTTGAAAATTCTCTTCATCTCTTTCACCCAAAACTGTCATATATATCAGCTCCACTACTGGAGGATCATCTGTAACCATATCCCCATTCCATATTATCAATAATATTAATCGCGGTGGCATTTATCTACAATTCCAAATACACTTATTTGAAAAACTAACATACTAATAACAAATTTTAACAAGATTTTCTCACATAAAGCCATAAAAAGTCATCCCTAACACCCCACCATATAGTCAAAAACAAGGCACAATCACTACCCTCAACCATCTTTCTCTAGGTAATAGATAACATAGGGTATAACTATTTTATATTTCATGGTTTCCCACTAGACACTCATTCCCCCATTTCAAATTTTCACATTTACCATTATTTAAAATTCTAAATCTCATATTATAATCATTTTAATCTTAAATTACTCAATGACGGAAATAAATATCATTATAAAAACATGTCCAAACCCTTATTTTGCGTGCGTGAAAAAATGGGTCATGTTAAATAAAATACCATGTTCATATACTGATGCATATATAAATAGATCTCATTCTATAGTATGTCATGATACAAAATCTCATTAAAAAATTACATCACACAATAATTTCACAAACCAAGGTAAAGTAACATACATTTATAATAGAAAACCTCAATAAAATCACTCCCACCCTAGATACATGGGATTTCCCCTTATATAGTTTAGCTACTCCCATGAATAAGTTAATGACCAAGGCCTAAATTATTTTGTATCTTATCATCCAATACTAAATAGTAAAAAAATAAAATAATGGAATAAAAAATTAAAAACCTCTTTTGTTTCTACTATGTAACATCCCAACTGGGGTTTCATATATCGTTTCCCCAATATGATTGGTTACACGATCGTAGAAACTCCTCCTCGTTTTCTATAGGATACTAGTTAGTAGGGACCATCTAATGTACATCGTGGGATACTATACCCTCTTTATCTTAGTAGTACAAAAATATAAATTAGTAAAAATTTTCCAAATGATAATAAACAATTACAAAACATATAGAGACCCAAAGCTTGACGTACATGGACATTAAATTACATTTGCGTAATACGTAATACATAACAAAAATAGACACTCAAGGACCGTAATAGTTTAGTGTATTTGGAAACTCGGAACTTAATCTTCTAATCGTGGTGAAAGATCTTCAACATGTCCTATAATGATCTTCCCCTTTTGTTTTCTAACCTAAAACCTTTCTTTAAATCCTGGGGAAAAGAAAACATATAAAGGGTGGGCTCAAATGCTCAGTAAGGGTAATCATGGATAAAATAAAACAAATCATATACATTTGAACTTAGAAACATGAACATAATGTTTAAACATCAAAATCTTGAGCAATGACATAAAACATGGCAGTACATAAGGCATAGATCATAAAGAAAAATTAATCATGTTAAAATAGTATGGGAATAAAACATGTAATTATGGAAACAAATTAAGAACATGATATGATTTCCATAGTAGCCAAGGCATTGCTGGCAAGACCATCTTAGTGGAAAAAGTCCCTTTCTGAATCGAGTTTACTTCTCATTCCAGTCCTGTAACACGGAACCAGATTAACTTACCATTCCAGCCATTTCTATCTCATGAGATATAAATCTTTACCCAATCATTGGAGGGAGATATAGGTCCCACCCGTCTCATAATTAAATCATTCTTACTTGTTCCACAATATAAACATAAATCATTCAACATAACCCAAAGATTAAAATGGGTTTCATAAACATCATCCCATCATAACATAATCCATATAAAACATATGCATATAATTTCATCATAAGAAAATTGAAACCATGTAAATCACAAATACATTATACATGAAACATACACATAGTAAATAATGTCATCTTATATAGAAAAATGGTTTTGATAAAACACTTGAAATGAATTCCTGATGAAAGTATACTTTCTTTTTCAAAATCATTTTCTTTTCACAATATTACATGAAATTTTAAAAGAAAAGGATTTTGTTGAAAATATTCATGAAATCTTTTAGAGTAAACTTCATGAAAATAATGTTTTATAAAACAATAAAAATATGTTCATGACATAAAAGTTAAAAAAAATTCTTCTCATACTTTTGTCGGAAAAGTCAAAAAGTACCTCGTATGGTGAAAAAAAAGATTCATAAAAAACTATGTAGTAAAAGTCAAAAATGGTTAAGAGGAATTTAAAAATATGTGAAATATTTTTAGAAAATAGGTACATGGATGAAAAATATAACCCATGTAAACACTTACGAAAAAACAATCTCAGATAAAAATGAGATTGGAAACGTTATCCCTTACCTTATGTCCGATATGCTTCGTATGTATCTGAACCTCCTGTATAATGATTTAAATAATGTAATTGACTTATTATATAATAATATTCATTGTTATTATATCATATATGGTTTACTTAGGTATTTATATTACCCGTTCATTTGTAAATTCCATGTTAAAGTAGTGTTTTGGGTAAAATTGTTTCATTTATCGTACGTGTTATGAATTTTTGTTATTGATTTTATTATTACTTATATCATGATTTAATTACTTCCAGAATGTAAATCATGATTTATATGTCATATATATTCAGTATTTATATATATATAATAGATAGATAAATTAAATTAAATACACCATTAATGGAGACGGTAGGATGTACGTACGCATGAACGCTGCTTTCTTTCCTTATTGACTTGAATAGAAGTAAGTAGTTGACATATATATATATATATATTTATACATAAATCCAGTAGATTAATTATGTCATATATTTCATTATTATTCATTATATATACTTTATAATCATTCTTTAATGGTTAATCATGGAAAATTAATCTCATCATGTTCGTGGAGACGGTAGTCTGTACGTACGCACGAGCGATGATATCATTCCCATGATCGTGGAATTGTATTGAAGTGTATGTATAATAGTTCATAATCAATATCACTTTACAATAATAATATTTAATTATTTATTTACACCATTATACCCATCCAACTACGGTGGTGGTGGAAAACAGATTACACAACGACGTGGAGACGGTATTCCGTACGTACGCACGCGTGGTGATTTCGTTTCCCGTATGATAGATAGAAGATGAAATAGGGTTGTTTCATATTCATAATAACATATTAGTATATAATTAATACTTATGTTATTACTTTATAAATAAAAAACTAATGAAGATGAAGTAGAAGAAGAAAGAAACTTGAAAGAGTCGGTAGAAGAGATTACCTCTTCCTCGACGCACCTCCTTTTAACATCTTCTTAGGGCACTAGAGTTGGTCTTTTGAGAAGACCAGAACCTCTATGATATAACTAGATAGTTTTAGTAGAGTAATTGGCAGGGGTTGTCCGAGCTTCAAGGCTCAAAAGGGTATGAAGATCAGAGGGAAGGGGTGCCCATTTTAAAGGGGAGGAGAGGGGCACCTTTGGAAAAACTTAAAATATTATTTTATAATAAAGTAATATTTGGTCTATAATAGCTCCAAATTGATTTATTCCGAAGCTAAAGTAGGGATGGGTCGAAATACTCTCAACAAATAGTTTTTGGACAAGTTTAGGTTACTATTTTAACCTTATCCATTAGATTTAACTCTAAGTTAAATAATTTAACTTTTACCGTGTCTTCTTGTTTTCTTACACTATATGGTTAATAATATTAATATAACCAGACAGAAGAACCTCAAGTAGTTAATTATTAATATATATATCTTTATATATGTCATTTGGCCAAAAGATAGATTTTTAGAAATATAATAACAATTAATAATATAATATTTGTTTTAAAAACTATTTTATGTCAATTTTGACATTATTTGGTAGTTTATTTTTTAAAAATTTATAACAGCATGATTAGTTCAAAAAACGTTAATTGGATCAATACTAACATGTCATATTTACTTAAAAGTTTTTTGGAATTTATTAAAACTCTCAAATTACATTTATTTGGGTATTTATAACATCAATTATGTTAATATTTCATTAATTTGTTAATTACTACATCATCATTGTGTCATAAATAAATTAATTTATTTAATTTATAAAAATAATAAATAAAATAAAATTATGTAGGAAATTCTTTTATATTTCTAATGAATATTTATAGTCAAATTTATCTTATTTATAACCTATATTCAAAATGTTTTAGTTATTAAACATTGAATTTAACTATTATAACTATTCTTTAAATAATATTATAATAAATGTCCAAATCTAATCCAAGCGGACCTAAAGGGAAATATTTTATTCCTAAGGTTATATTTGGTCGATATACACTTTTACAAAAGAATTATGACATGTGTTAGGGTAATATTAATATTATTTTTACCCTTAATTACCATATTTACTTTTTACTGTGGTAAATAATAGTAAAACGTTACTATTCATCAAAAATTATTTTTATCTTATTGAACAACATTTTACTCATTGATATTAACTATGTCTCTCGTAATTTCAAAATTCCACTCACAGAAGTGGTAGAATTATGTTTTCTGTAAATTTTCAAATTCTCCTAGGAGGTGGGTAAAAGACGGTGAAAAGTTCAATAAAATTTTAATATATCTAAAATTATTATAAAATGACTCCAATTAATTACATTGAACTTATATAGGTATTATCTATCAATTTTGACCTAAAATAAATTTAAATAAAATAAATAATTATTTAAATAAAAAGTCGGTTTTTAAATAGTAACCCGGTGTTTTCACTATTCATCAAAAATTGTATGTTTTCAGAAAAATACCAAAAATTCACCCTAGGCTAATTTCGAGATTCAGAATCCCAAAATGAAGTCCATTTTGATATATAAAATTTATAAAAATTAAAAAATGGCTATTACTATTTATAACGGCTAGTTCATAATAGTATTATTGTAATATCTCGTTTAGTGAAACTCGGTACTACGTACTACACACGCTATTGAAGAAGGTCTTGATTGCGTGTAATGCATGGCTAGTCAAGGATGCGTGTAATGCAAGACTCCTTTGTTGTTTCATATAAAATAATCCAACCATATTTCATTTACACACTCAATGTTGCATAGAATAACTACTGTCAAACGAACTTGAAATTGTGTGTAACATGATCCAAGAATAGTGTTGTGTATACTGCAAGCTAATACAGTGATCCTTATAGCACAAGCTAATCTTGGTGTAGCGTACAAAAAAAGATATGAAAGAAATTAAAAAGAATATATCTCATAAAATCTCAGGGTTGTTACATTCTTCCCCACTTAAAATGAATTTCGCCCTCAAAATTCTTTAGGGTTATAAATGGTTTACTATTTGAAATTTTCTTTCATAGAAACCCACGTCGTAAAAAGGAATACTAAAAATTCATTTTAAAAAAGGATTTTAGGATCATAACGGTCACCCAAAGTAACTTAGAACTGGGTTTCCACATAAGACAATATAGGGGAAAATATGGATATGGAAGTGAAATCTAACCATCCAGTTCTGATGGAGAGTGGTAGAGAACATGGCTATGAAAAAGTCATCAATCACAAGGCCATAAATTTGTGATGATTTAAGGTACAATCCAATTCATCATGTATGAGGTTACTAGAACAACATTTTTAGTTCTCAAGATCATTTCCCTAATGTTGAAAGATTGTTGAATTAAAATGAATACTTACTTGATTTTGGTATAATCTCATCGTTGATTATGCCTTGAACAATTTCCACTTCATATTTTATATAAATGAAGTTGAATTTGTCATTCATGAAGTTTTATCAGATTATGCGATAGAATAATAGGTCATTTCATCTATTTCTATCACAAAAAGTTTCGCCCAATTTATTAAATATACATAGGTCTATCTATGTGGAGATTAATCGTATATGGTTGCTAAAATGAACTTATACTTCATCTATCATAGCGCTTAACAAAATAAAACTAGTATCTACTAACTAGGGACATCCTGTAGGACAGTGGCATGCGATAAAGGCCTGTCACAATTTAGTTGTGGTTTCGATTCCCACAGCTTTGTCCGACGCGACGGGTTGTCGCCCATCCTGCAGGTTTTCCTTTTTCTAAAACCACACAATTATAACATTACAGAAATTATATCGAAAAAATGTTCTATCCTTAAAAAAAACTAACTTATTTCCAACATAATCCATTTCTAATCATTAGGCTTATACTTTTGTCCAAGCTCATAGTATAAAGAAAACAATTACTAGAAATGTCATCAACCAAGCATGTGAATACCATCATTTATCCCCCATATATCATAAGATATATCCTGTTGATTTCATTCCAAACATGTGAATAACTTAATCTTGTATTCTCTTGCAACATGAATTACCATAGAACCATAGTGAAAACATGAATGTTGTCAAAAGGTATCTCTTTCCACATACCAAAATCCCAAAATTTCTATATACTCAAACCATGATATCACATTGTCCTTATATCAGTCATGAGCTCATGAATACTATCATACATATTATTTTCTCAGCATCCCTTCATTATGCGCATTTCATCTGCTTTCCAGAAACACTTCAATCACTTTTCATGGTTATCGGTACTATATTCTTATGGGAAACCACAATGGATCAATACATAGATATTCAAATATACCATAAAAGTACCTCAACAACATTATTCTTGAATACCAATATATAAACACTTCAATCAATCCTCTTCAATGATTATCATGGAATAAGCCCTTCCTGGATTTAAAAGTAACCTCTTAGGTCAGGGCATTGAGTTGGGTAATTCCCATGTTCTGCACAAATAATACATTGAACTCCATAACAGTTTTTCACTCTATGACCCTTTTCTCCACATAGATAACATCTTCCCCTCCATTTGAGGTATTCCTCAAGGTTCTTCTTACCTTATTTAAAAATATCAATATTCCATTATCTATGCTCCTCACCATGAGAATATCCATAAAATTCCATCTTCCTCTTATTTAATGAATTATAAATACAACTAATGTTCACCTTGTTAATCACATATCGCGATCAGTGATTCGGAATAATCACAGAATCTTTCTTTCTTGGAATTACGTAATTTTTTTTCTCACAGTCACCAATTTGTCCATTGTATTCAATTTTGACCCAATTCTTTCTGGTTACCTCAATTGACTAAAACCAAAAACCATGGTGTAAGAAACAGTGAAAATAACAAGGAACCATAGAATCATAAAAAGTCACTTATGGGATGTCTAACTTATCACATATTCTTTTATCCATAAAACCATAGGTTCACTCTAGGTTATTCATGATCATCAACTTAATTATAGTACTGTAACCTATAGTTATACTAGTCCTTAGGGACATCACAAGACATACCTTAAAAATATCTCTTGGGATCTCACTAAATTTCTCGCATCCTAGTTTCAATGGTTGACTAAACCTTTTCTCTAATACCAACTGTAGAGACCCAAAGCATGACGTACAAGGAAATTACATTACTTTTACAGAATACCTAATACATAACAAAAATAGACACTCAAGGACCGTAATAGTTTAGTGTCTTTGGAAACTCAGAACATAATCTTCTAATCGTGGTGAAATATCATCAACATCTCCCATAATGATCTTCCACTTTTGTTTTCTTACCTAAAAACATTCATTAAATCCCGAGGAAAAGAAAACATATAAAGGGTGAGATCAGATGTTCAGTAAGGGTAATAATGGATAAAATAACACAGATCATATACATTTGAACTTAAAAACATGAACATAATGTTTAAAATCAAAATCTTGAGCAATGACATAAAACATGGCAGTACATAAGGCATAGACCATAAAGAAACATTAATCATGATAAAATAGCATATGAATAAAACAAGTAATTATGGAAAAGGATTAATCACATGATATTATTTCTATAGTAGCCAAGGCATTGCCTCCAAGACCATCTTAATGGACAAAGTCCCTTTCTGAATCGAGTTCACTTCTCTTTCCAGTCCTATAACACTTAATATGATTAACATACCATTCACGTCATGTCTATCTCATGAGATATATATCTTTACCCAATGCATTGTAGGGAGATATAGGTACCAACCATATCATAATGAAATAATTCTTACTTGTACCACAACATAAACATAAATCATTCATCATAATCCAAAGAATAAAATGGTTTTCATAAACATCATCAAATCATAACTTAATCCATATAAAACAAATGGATATCATTTCATCATAAGAAAAGTGAATCCATTTAAATCATAGAGTCATTATAATTGAAACATACACATAGTAAATAATGCCATCTTTGATGGAAAAATGGTTATGATAAAACACTTGAAATGAATTCATGAGTAAAATATACTTTCTTTTTCAAAATCATTTTATTTTCAAAAAATTCCATGAAATTTTAAAAGAAAGGGATTTTTTTGAAAATAGTCATGAAATCTTGTAGAGTAATCTTCATGAAAATAAGGTGTTATAAAACCGTAAAAATCTGTTCATGCCATATAAGTTAAAAAAACATTCTCCTCATATTTTTGTAGGAAAAGTCAAAAAGTACCTCATATGGTGAAAAAAACAGAAAGATTCCTTACACGCCATGTAGTAAAAGTCAAAAATTGGTAAGAAGGACTTTAAACATACATGAATCCATTTTTAGAAAATAGGGACATGGATGAAAAACATAACCCTAGTAAACACTTACGAATAAACAATCTCGGATAAATACGAGATTGGAAAAGTTCTCCCTTACCTTATGTCTGATATGCTTCGTATGAATATGAACCTCCAGTATAATGATTTAAATAATGTCATTTAATTATCAATGATTCATATTAATTATTATTATATCATATATGGTTCATTTAGGTATTTATATTACCCATTCATTTGTAAATTCCATGTTAACGTAGCTTTTTTTGGGTAAAATTGTTTCATTTATCGTACGTGTTAGGACTTATTGTTCTTGATATTATTATTGCTTATATCATGATTTAATTACTTTCATAATGAAAATCATGATTTATATATCATATATATTCTATATGTATATATATAATAGATAGATAAATGAAATGAAATACACCGTTCATGGAGACTGTAGGTCATACGTACGCATGAACGCTATTTTCTTTTCCTTATTGACTTGAATGGAAGTAGATGATATATATATATATATATATATATATATATATATCTGTGTGTGTGTGTATACATAAATCCAGTATCTTCATTATGTCATATATTTCATTATTATTCATTTTATATAATTTATAATAATTCTTGAATGGTTAATCATAAAAAATGAATCTCATCGCATTCGTGGAGACGGTAGTCCGTACGTACGCACGAGCAATGATATTATTACCATGATCGTGAATTTTTTTTTTGAAGTGTATGTATAATATTTCAGAATCAATATCACTTTACAATAATCATATATAGTTATTTATTTACACCATTATACCCATCCAAGTAAGGTGGTGGTGGAAAACAGATTACACCACGGCGTGGAGACGGTATTCCGTACATACGCACGAGCGGTGATTTCATTTTCCCTAGGATGAATGGAAGATGAAATTGGGTTGTTTCATATTTATAATATCATATCAGTATATAAGTAATACTGATGTTATTAATTTATAATGAAACAACTAAATAAGAAGAAGTAGAAGAAGAAATAAACTTGAAAGAGTTGGTAGAAGAGATTACCTTTTCCTCGACGCACCTCCTTTAAAGTTCTTCTTAGGGCACTAGAGTTGGTCTTTTGAGAAGACCAGAACCTCTATGATATAACTAGAGAGGTTGAGAAGAGGAATCGGCAGGTGTTGGCCGAGCTTCAAGGCTCAAAAGGGTGTGAAGAGAAGAGGGAACGGGTGCCCTTTTAATAAAAGAGGAGCGGGGCACCTTTGAAAAAACATAAAATATTATTTTATAATAAAGTCATATTCGGTTTATAATAGCTCCAAATTTATTTATGCTTAAGCTATAGTGGGTATGGGTCTAAATCCTCTCAAATTATAATAGCTCCAAATTGATTTACATCACAAAAAATTATTTTTATCTTATTGAACCACATTTTACTAGTTGATATTAACTGTGTGTCTCGGATTTTCAAAATTCTACTCAAAGAAGAGGTAAAATTAAGTTTTTTTTTAAATTTTAAATTCTCCAAGGAGGTGGGTAAAAGACGGTGAAAAGTTCAATAAAATCATTATATATCTAAATTTATTATAAAATGACTACAATGAATTAAATTGAACTTATATAGATATTATGTATCAATTTTGAGCTAAAATAAATTTAAATAAAATAAATAAATATTTAAATAAAAAGTCGGTTTTTAAATAGTAACCCAGTGTTTTCACTATTCATTAAAAATCGAATGTTTTAAGAAAAATACCAAAAATTCACCCTAGGATAATTTCGATATTCAGAATCCAAAAATGAACTCCATTTTAAAAGATAAAATTAAAAAAATTAAAATAATGGGTATTACTATTTATAACGGCTAGTTCATAATAACATTATTATAATATCTCGTTTAGTGAAACTCTGTACTACATACTACACATGCTATCGAGAAGGTCTTGATTGGGTGTAATGAAAGCCTAGTCAAGGTTGTGTGTAGTGAAAGACTCCTTTGTTATTGAGTATAACAGAATCCAACCATATTTCATTTACACACTCAATGTTGGGTTGAATAACTAATATCAAACGAACTTGAAATTGTGTGTAACACTATCCAAGAATAGTGTTGCGTATACTACAAGATAATACGGTGTTTTGTATAGTGCAAGATAATCTTGTTGTAGCATACAACACAATATATGAAAGAAATTGAAAAGAATATATCTCATAAAATCTCAGGTTGTTACAAAATCACACATAACTAATGTTGAACAACATCATATAAATATCTGAAAACATAGACACATGATAATAAAACAACATAAAAGATATGTCTTTATAAATAGAATTAATATGTCAAATTAAATCCAAAAAAATAAACTTACAACTCTCCATATGTGTAACGAAATCATTTATGATTCCCTCATCCATGATCCATCCCAACTCAACCAACTAACATTAGGAACATTCTATTATCCTATCCTTCAAACAAGAATTCCATTAGGTTACCAATTAGGATACCTAAGAATGGTATGATTAAAACTAAGTAGGCCACAACCAACGGTGTCTAAAACAATATTTAGTCTAAAATAGTGTATGAATTTGTATAAATAATAATTTATAAAAGATAAATAAATATATTTTCACATTAAATTATTCTTTAATTATACACATAATTTCACAAGTTCATGATGAAACCTGAACCATCAATACCTACATTATCTCATGTTAGATTCTGAACCACCCATAAAAGGGTATCACATTTTATAATATCATGGGATCCTAATAATCATTTAATTCTAATTTTATATTTATATAATCGGTTCCTAGAACATTAGTTTGTCACCCCATAGGCATTTAGAGAAGTAGTATTGGTCCTAAAACTCATTGATCACATGCAATATATATATATATATATATATATATATATATGACCTAGAGTGGAAGTCTGGTACCCTATGGGTGTTTGGAGAATCAAACCATATCCCATAACTCAGTCACAATTATAACATCTCATGGTTCCACATTCATAGAACATTTATTAATCATTCACATAATTCATTATTCATACCATTTCATTAATTAAATTATCAAACTTTCATAGTTTATAATTCATAATTTTAATCGTATAAGAACACCCCATGGTTCGCTATCAGTTTCACAGACCCATTATTCAATTAATTTCATAAACAATTTTCAATAAATTACATAATTCTTTTATTCACAAATTTCCTAATCACATGGGGAATTAATAAATTTATTTAATTAGAATCTAATTACCCCATTTGGAAATTGAAATTTCATATTTCAAACACAAAATTACAAACAAAACATTGTCAATATATATTTAGACCACATGACCCATGGCCTTTGATGATGGATCACTAACACGTAATCCTAAATTAATGTGGACTGATTGAAATCACACTGATGGAAGAGATCTCAGATACAAACCAATGACCAAGATACAACAAAAAACATCCATGAAAACAAAGATCTAGACTAATTTCTAATGGTGGAAATCATCCTTCCAAAAGATGGGGGAATGATCGAAGAGATAATGACAACCAAAAGGGAAGATATTTTATACCGGAAGAGGATATGATCAGTCAATCATATAATTGATTCATCAAGAAAGGGTTTCAAGGAGCCTTATAATCCTCTCAAGAGCCTACAAATTTGACAGAAATCGAGTTATGCTGAGAATATGAGATTGGGGTTTAAAACCGTGGGGTTCTAAAAATTTATCTATATTTTAAGAGGATTAAAAACTTTTTCACATTGTTTCTTTAAATAGGGTGTGTAGTTTTCAAAACCATGTTCCCTAACTATGAATTTCTACATAGGATTTGAAATGTTTCTCCTATGTTTTGAATGTATTCACAAACCATGATTAAACCATCCAAACCCCCATTGTTTTGGGGTGCATATTTTTGAGAGGTTGGTTGCACGATTAGGAAAAATAGTGTGCCAATTGTGTTACACCTCTTGTTCCTCCAAAAGGGGAGAAAGGTTTCCAGGGAAAACCACAAGTTCTTCCCTAACAGTGTGCAAACCATGAATAGCCCCTTGAGAATCTAAATTTATTCAATTTCTCCCAAAAAACACAAAATAAAAAAACAAACATTATATTCTCAAAACAAGGTAAAAGACTACCTGCAATCAAGTATAAGGCATATTAAAAACGATTTTGGGTCATACAAAAAGATAATTATTTTAAAAACGAATGTATGAATAAAAATAACATAAGACTATTTGAATGAATGAATTTAGATTTAAATGGTATATCTACTATGACATGGGAAAATGTTACTAAAATAGTTTGTTGGGAAAAAATTGGAAATATTACTCTTAAGATATTAACATGCTTATAAGAACAGTAAAGTGACTATTATGTGTAGTTGTTAAAATAACTATAGTATTAAATGAATAAAATAATTACAATATGAATATATGATAATGGAAATATAATAAATGTGTATTTAATTTAATGAATATAATTTTTAGATTTTTCTTAATAAAAATAAAATAAATTAAAATTATTCTTTTTAAATGAGTATTACATTCATTTTTAAACCCAAGTGTTATAATTTTCAAATGAAATATAGAATTTTAATAACCTAAAATATTATATAGAAAAAACTATTCTTATTTTATAAATAATTATTTCTTAATTTGGGAATTTTGAACTATGATATTTTTGTTATAAAGTTAAATGTGTTGGTGAATATTAAATACTGAAAAATATAATATTTTTTACAATAATGTAAATACATGATTTAAAACATAGATCATATTTTAAGAATCAATCATTTAATCTAAAAATGGATATTATACAATTTCAAGTTATAATAAGTAATAATATTTATAAAAAATTTCAAAACTAAACTCTTTTCAAAAGATTATTAAAAAACTCCCTCTTTCCATATAAAAATCAACATTCACCACTCATTTTATAATCACATAGAAATTATTATTATTTAAAAAAAATCATTAAAAATATCTCATATATATCTTACCCAAATTGTGGAGATTCTAGTCTCACATTATTATTTTCCTTTAAATGAATATGTATGTAGTGAGGAGGGGTCCTGGAAATAAGGTCATATAATTGTATCCAAGATATAACGTGTTGATGCAATATTATATTACTATAAATACATAATATTAATATAAAATGGTAATTATTATTAATATTATTTAATTCAATTATAAATTTTAAGTATAAATCATTGATCCATTCTAAAATGCGTAAAAATTGTATTCCTACAATGATAAGATTATAACAGCTACATATGTGGTATTGATTCAATTCTATCTTATTCTAACATGTTATTCCTGAATAATATAATAATTCTAATAAAAATAATTTATTTCTTCATGAAGTTTGTTTCCCTAAAAAATATTTACATTATAATTTTAATCTATTAAGTTATCATTAATAAAAAATTAACCTAAAATCACATTATTATTTGAATTATTCATTTATAATACATAAAAATGATATATAATAGTCCATATAAGGAAATAAATTAATTCATGAATGATAGTATCTTATTATTTTCGTATTTTCATATTTAATTAACACATTGAAAGAGGACTAAATTTGATACTTAAAATATAATTAAACTACCATATTATTAAATGAATATATCTGAAAAACTCTCATGAATAATAGGTGTCTAATTAATAAATAAAAAAAATGATAAATTGATGATAATAACTATCTAAAAATAACTATTTTTTATATGAAGATGTAAATAAAGAAAATTTTATTATACTAGATGTTGGAGGTGAGTCTTATGGGGATTATAGATATGAGGTAAGTTGCCTATCTCTCACTATTTCTCAGTTAGCTTAAATTTCCAGAATTAATTATCTTATCTACATTATTATATATTATGAAGACATCACTTTTTAATTACATTTATTTCATTTCCTCTAATTTTTTGGTACATGTTTCACTTTTTTATACTCTACGGGAGTTAAATTTTTCCTTATTCTTTTATTTTCTCAATTATAACTTTCTAATATATATGTATTATTTAATTTCTTTTATATAAAATTATTTTAGAAAAACATATGCTAATATTCCATATTATCTTCAATAATTAATTTATTTTTAATTATCTTTAGATTTGGTAATGTTTGAAAAAATATATTTTATATATCACATTTTCTTAATTAGCCTTATCATTTTGTTTGGATATATGATATTTTTCAATATATAACACCTATGTATATTCATATTATGATGTGATATGTAGGATTTCAATTATATATCTAAAATACCCAAAACATAAAATCACAGATGTAGTGGTAACTTTAATACATTAGAATATGATATAAGAGGTCACATCCAAAATTACAGACTATATTAGGAGTTTAGTAAAAATTGATACATACTTGAATCTAACATTTTATTTTAAAATAAGAAAATAAAAAATATTGAATGAAAATATTTTCCATCTTTAAATTCATTAAAATATTCGTTCTTCATATTTTAGGTAAATTTAATCAAATAAATAGTGATCTTAGATACTCGGTAAGGGTATCATATAGTTGAATATATCTTTCCAAAAATTGGAATAATAAATATGGCATGGTTAAAACTACAAACACATCCCATTTAACTAATAACATGAACCTGAATAATAATATTGATGGAAAAAATGATGATAAAATATTAAAATTTAAAAACTCGTATATTATTAAAACTTATCCATTTATTTCATAAAAATTCAAACAATCACATATAAATTCATGATGAATTTCATTATGATAGAAGTTATAAACTCAAACATCTAAAAATTACCATCGAGGCCTCATCGAAATGCATCTTACATAAATGGGAAATAGCTCATCCAAATACCCAAAGTAGTTTGTTACGAGATACATACCTATGAAAAGAGAGGAAATAATATTCCCCTCCAATCACATTATATGATAAATTTTTTCCTTAGAAGAATATACTAAACAACATAATAAATTTGACATAATAACAAAAATCTAACAATATAGGAAAAAGTAGACTGTGGAATTTCAATTATACCCCTAGGAAAACTGATCATACCCCTTTTATAGATATAATAAGGTTTTTATCATTAAAATATATCTCTCGTGGAGAATAGATAAAATAAAGGGTCATTGTTATTGATGAATGGAAATACTAAAAAATACCATTAAAACAATATTGAGGAAAATAATCCTTTCATACTAAAATTCAATTTGTAAAAAAAATTATTTAATATTCTAAATTACATTTTCTTTAATGTAATTGTTGGAAAAATTTAATGTATTATTCAAAACAATGGGGTTTCATAAATGTAAGAAATTTCCATCAAGCTGTATACATTAAAAAACTGATTCATTTTGTATTTCCCGTAAAAATTCACATGGACCATGTCTTGAAAATGATATGAATATTATTTTATAACTAAATTTTAAAAGGAAAAAATAATTACAAAATAATTTAATTTTTCATTTTAGATTATTAAAGACATTAATTAAAATATCTTAATGAAAATGTTGAAATTGAATACATTTAGTCACTGCCAAGTTGGAAAAAATTTAGATTTCCATAAAAATATTTAGTGAATTGATTATTGAAATATATGAAAATGAATCTAAATGATTTAATATATATAGAGAAAAAGATATGATGATAATAATTTAGTTTAAGATATAAATATATAAAAAATCCCCATCTCATACAGAAAAATAAACAATCTGGAATAATGATGAGAATATAAAATAAACCCTTACTAATTTGGAAAAATTTTATTCTTAACCCCAATATAAGAAATAACATCAAATAAAACATTATATAAAATGGATTTAATTTAATCATTATATATCATATAAAAGGTGAAGTTCACCTTATGAATTAAATAAATAATTAATATGGTATGTGTCTCATAGAAGAAATAGGGAGATGAGAAAACCATTACATAAATCTTATCAGTGGAGTGTTAATATAATAAATTAAGTATTTACATGTAAAAAATTTAAATACACACCTAGAAAGTAGAAATATAACATAATAAAATCAAAATTATTTTCCCACAAAACCATTGCATATTGTAGTTAGTAAAGTAGATGTATAACATAATGAACAAAAATTTATTTCTGATCTCCATACATTGGTTCTGACTCATCACCTATATTATTTGTCATAATAAATAATAAAATTACTTTAATTATATAATTTATAAATAGTTTTTTTCATGTTTACTATTAATTTTCATATATTTATTTATAGTTTATATTTAATTGTTTAATCAGTTAAGTTTATGTTAGGAATTTTGAGGATATTCAGTTCTCATAGCCAAAAAGACTTCATTAAGTTGACTATAGTATAATAGGTCATTGTTCTGTGTTATTAAAAATAATAATGATGAATTTATTATTATTTTTTCAAATTAATTATTATTTTGAAAACATCTAAGAAACCCGATTGTGTAAAATGAACTATGTTACAATCTTGGAAATGATAAAGAGTACACACACATTATTAATATTTCTATTTTTAAATGATCATGATGGAAAGAAGTAAAGTATTATTTTATCAATTTAAAATGATAATTATATCATAAATATCTGATTATTTATATAAATAAACTTATAAATATTATCGGTGTGGTTTGGTGATGGAAAACAAATCACAACACATTGTGGTGGTGGTAGTCCAAATCTATGCATTAACGAAATTATCTTTTTAAATGGATTTAAATATAAGAAATCATATGATATACTATATATTAATAAGTTTTAACAAGTAATTAATATCATATTTAATAAATCAATTAGAAATTATAACAATTCTTGAGATGTGTTAATAAAAAAAATTACATCAGTTCAGGAGGTAATAGTCCATCGCACACATGAGCACCCATTTTGTTTTTGTTTTGATGTAAGAGGAAATTTATATTAGGTATGAAGGTAGCATAAAAATTTGAAATTATATAAATTAAAAAAAATTAGTATATTTGAAATATATGTTATTGAGGTATGAACATACATATTACTAAATCATTTGGTAAAAATTTATACCTCTTATTCAAAAAAACATCTTTTCTATTACACCTTAATACCTCTGAGGTTTATATTGATCACAAACTAATTCCTCTATAATGTGTGAAGGTATATATGTATTCTATTTTTGTAGTTATTTTCTGATTCAAATTTCTTTTTATGTTTTCATATAGGTGGAGAGGGTGTTCCCTTTTATATGGGAGAGAATGAAATTCTTCAAATTTATGACGTTTTTAAGTTAATATAAAATAATATGTATATCAAAATGTTTAACAATATATCCTCTTACAATATAATTATATTTTGAGTCAAAATTATCTCATAATTTTTTTCTGGAATGTATAGGTGATGTTAACAAACTTCTCTTTTTATTTTATCCCCCAGTTAACCCTTTTGAAATTTACCATGATAATAGAGGTTTTAATTATATAGTTATAATGAATGTTTCTATAAAAGTAATAGAAACTAATAAATTTAAAATGGTTGAAATGTTCAATCAAATCACATTCCCATCAGTAAATTTATATTTTTTATGAATTTTAAATCTTCAAATAAATCATTAATTTTTATAAAATATCAATAATTTCATTTTTGTAATTACATAAAATGGGATAATATAATATGTGTAAAAATCATAAGGGGTTACAATTTTACATATAAGGTGAAAATTAGATAAAAAATGGATAAGAGATGAAATTTGAGACCATTTAATATATTAATTTTAGTCTTTAAATATTTTTTTTATATTAACATAATTTAATAATATAAAATGGTGGGTTACAACTTCCAAGGATAGTAAACACACTACATTGAAACATCAAAATAATGTGGTACAGGGACTCGACCCCAAGACCATTTCCCTAAAACCCATCCCCCTACCACCCCAACAACCTTTGGGGGTATAATTTAATAATATATATTTAACAAATAATATCAATTATAAATTGTTTTATGTTTTCAAAATTATATTACTTTGAAAACAACATAACCTAAATAGAATAATAACATCAACAGTTTATGTATCTACGATAAGTTATTTTTAAATTTGAAATACATTATAAACCTTAATATTCAAAAATTGTATTACTTTAATAGTTTTTAAAATCATTCACATGATTTTTCTAGAGCTTGAAAAAGTGTTTCACAAACATTGGATAAGAATTTATTATAGGTATTTAATCACCAAAAAGTAAAAAAATAACATGATAAAAAAATTTATATCTTAAACAATATATAATGAAATATATGTTACTTTTATCCCCATCAGAACAAAATATCATTATTAAAAGTATAAAGTGACATTTTGACATTATTATTTTCATAAATATATTTATTGAAAAAGTAGAAGTAAAATGTAAAAAATGTTTTATTTTTTAATTTTGGATAACATATGATGAAAAAGTCTCATCCATAGAAATAATTTTATGGTTTTTAAAAAATTTTAATAAAGTGATTCATTAGTTGTAAACCTCATATACCCATGTTACCTTTATCATGGTGAGAAAAACATATTTTGTTTACTATTCATAATGAAAAAAAATAAAAGAGGCCTTTTTAAAAAATTAACTCATTATTCAAAATATGGAATAAATTTTTAATTATTTTACACCTATATGTTTTATAAATTATTTTAATATAAAAATTCAAAATGCATTAAAAAAATATTTTAATCTTTTTAAGTATAATGATGTTTTTAATCAAAATTAAATTTAGTAATTAAATATAATGAAATAAGATAGATAATAAATAATATAAAAGAACTAATTTTGCTTTGAAATAATTTTAGAAAAGTAATATTTTTAAATTATTGAAAAGTATAATGTTTTCAATAAAAATCAGTATTTTCACGATTTATTAGAAAATATATTTTCATAAAAATCCCAAAAAAACCTCTTATAATTTTTATATGATTATTTAAAAATGATATGTTTTGGTGAAATAAATTTACTATATATACATTAATGTAATTATAATATTTTCCATCAAAAATCAATAATTCCATTTTTAAGAGAACATATATTTAAAGAATAAAAAGACTGATAAAATTTATTTTTTATTCCCTAGGAATTAATAAATTCCTATATTGAGTATTACCATTATATATTTTTTATACTATGGTAATTATTATTCATACTATCCAATTAAATGTCTAGGTTATTAATACAGGATACTAATATTTTGTTCTTTAATTGGGCTTTGAATTATATGTCATATAAACTAATGAACATATTGTTATTTTAAAAATCACGAGGTGTTACATTTTACCACTATTAATAAGTTTCATAAAAACTATTCTAAACTAAAATATGTAAAAAAAAGATGTATATTCGAAAATACTTTTTTGAAAACCCACTTTGAAAAAGGGTCAATTTAATATACTCATAAAAGTGGGAAAGGGAAATATGAATGTAATCAAGAATAACACATAACTATGTTACCAAATATGAAATAATTAGTGGGATGATAATATATATACATGATAGAGAAATAAATTTTCTAATCATGATGGAGAGTGATTGAGGAAATTTATCATTGGATGTGAATGGTCATTATAATGTTAATAAACACAAACAATAAAATAATAATGTGTGAGAAAGAGCATCAATTCATTAGAAATGAAAGGAATGTGAATTTTTTTCAGTATCACTTTCCTATATTTTAGGAATACATTTACCATATAGAGATAAAATAAAAAGGTAATATAAATACATGAAAATTAAAATTTCATCTTTTAATTAATTTCCACCACAATATCATCCATTTTTTTGTCAAACTATGGGTATTAATGATGATTTTTTCATGTCTGAAGCATTGAAATAAAAATCCGATGGATCACATAATACATAAAATAATAAAATTACATTCTTAAAATGTTTAAATATTAAATAATATTGAAATGGTTACCATATGTAATATTTGTTTTTGACGCTTTCGCCGGGGCGCGCGCGCATCCGTCCATCACGTGGTGGAGGACGCGTGGCTCTGTTTCCCCACATTCCCTCTTTCCAAAGGCGGGCGACATTCATCCCTTGTTCAGGTACGTCTGCTCCTTGATCGAAACGGGATGATGGGATGTCGGTTCTTCCTTCTGGGGATTCCTCCTCAGAACTCGTCACCTAGTCCGGGTCTCCCTCATAGATTTAATACGTTGTTAGTGAATCTCATTCCCGGTGCCATATCTTCATGGACGCCGGTTAATTACACTACTTCCGTCAAGACATTCCATGGGGTCTTGACATGGTAGCGACCTTCGGTCGGAGTAGACGGCAACATCAGGCATGTCGGGGCATCTCTAGGTGCGTGGACATAGGGGGACCTGTATTCTTCCTCATAAGAGGGCATCTCAAGGGTGCAGAACCCGAGGCATGTATCTGAGGTTTTCCTCAGCTTCCCGTGTTTAACACAGGGTATGCAGCATGTTTAACGTCTTGCGAAGATGGCTATTCCAATGGCGTTCCATCCGAGGTTTTCCTCAGGAATCTCATGTTCATCACGTGGTAGGCCGTGAGTTTAACGTCTTATGGAGAGAGAATGGGGGGTGATCAGAACGTCCAATGAGGATGGATCCAAGGTGGTGCACTCCCTAGAGGGGAAAAGGGTGACGAATCGGGGTGTACACAGAGGACAACGACCCAGAGATATGCTGGGGCTTACACGTGGAAAGTGGCCCACGCGCCGCTAGGAGCAGCAAGGAGGTGGATGGCATGATCCCACCAGGATGTGGTGGCCCGGGTGAGAATCAGGATGGGTGATGGATGGATGAGTGAAGTGGAGGGGGAATGAAATGGGACCATCACAAGGGCGACAGTGAAGTTGGGATTGAGCCTTGAAGAGGCTTCCTGCGTATCCTCATGGCGGGGAATCAAATTCTGCATAGTTCGGGATGGCGCCAGCGAACCAACGTGAAGGTGGACCTTGGTCCGATGGGCATCGTCAGCGTACCGACGTGAAGGTGGACCTTGGTCCGATGAGGGATGAACTTGAACCTCAGGGAGGCTTCCTACGTACATTGCCTTGACATGGATCAAAGACCTCATAGTTCAAAGGGCTTCATCGGTGAACCAACGTGAAAGTAGACCTGTGGGTCCACTAGTGGTGGGATTGAACCTTGGGAAGGTTTCCTACATACCATGCCTTGACATGGATCAAATTCCTCGTAGTTCAAAGTTGATGGAATACAGTTTAACGTCATGCGGGACGATAGTGAACCCTGACGTGAATAAACGATGGGTGATGGGTGTCGGAGAACCGACGTAAATAAGGGACCTTGGTCTGATGGGAGATGGGCTTGAACCTCTGGGAGGATTCCCACATACCATGCCTTGACATGGATCAAAGTCCTCGTAGTTCGGGTTGTGGAATACAGTTTAACATCATGCGGGACAGGGGTGAACTGACGTGAATGAGGTCGGAACGACCGGATGGTGGGTGGACTTTAACCTTGTGGAGGATTCCTACGTACCATGCCTTGACATGGATCAATGAGCTCGTAGTTCAGGTGGGGCTTTGTCAGCGAAACGACGTGAAGGTGGACCTTGGTTCTATGAGTGGTGGGCTTGATCCTCTGGAAGGCTTCCTACGTACCATGCCTTGACATAGATCAAAGACCTCGTAGTTCAGGTGGGAATGAGTGTGCAGTTTAATGTCATGCGAGAAAAAAGGGAGGGGCATACAGTTTAACGTCATGCTGGACGAGGACGAAACTCGACGTGAATTGGATGATGGGTGGGCTTGAACCTCGTGGAGGCTTCTTACGTACCATGCCTTGACATGGATCAAAGTCCTCGTAGTTCAGACGGGTTCGTCGGTGAACCGATGTGAAAGTAGACCCGGGGGTCCACTATTCGTGGGCTTGAATCTCCGGAAGGCTTCCTACGTACCATGCCTTGACATGGATCAAAGACCTCGTAGTTCAGGTGGGAATGTGCAGTTTAACGTCATGCTGGATGGGAATGAGACCCGACATGGAAGAATGACAGGTGGGCTTGAACCTCATGGAGGCTTCCTACGTACCATGCCTTGACATGGATCAAAGACCTCGTAGTTCAAAAGATTGAGGGGTCAGGGTCGGTGCTCACTCTAAGCCCACGTGAGTCATGCTCGGTGTGAGAAACAAGAGGTTGCAAGGACCTGACGATCACGTCAAGAAGGGTGCATCCGTGAGAAGCGAAAAGGGGCTTACGCGTTAGGCGGCCCATGGTGTTGGGACTTACTCCAGGATGGAGGCCCAGAACGGCTTACCGCTAAATGGGGTCGCAAAGGCTTACCACTGGATGAGGATGTCAATAGCTTTCCACTGAATAAGGATGTCAACGGCTTACTGCTGCATTGGGTCACAATGGCTTACCGCTGATTGGGATCACAACAGTGGATGGGGCTTACGCGAGGAAGCTGCCCGGGTGCCGCTAAGGAGAAGCAACGGTGAATGGGGCTTACGCTAGGAAGCAGCCCGGGTGCCACTATGGAGCGGTAATGGGGAATGGGGATTACACTAGGAAGCTGCCCGGGTGCCGCTATGGAGCGGAAATGGCGTATGGGGCTTATGCTAGGAAGCCGCCTGGGTACCTCTAAGGAGCGGCACTGGAGAATGGGGCTTATGCTAGGAAGCTGCCCGGGTGCCGCTAAGGAGCGGCACTGGAGAATGGGGCTTACGCAAGGATGCTACCTGGGTGCCGCTAAGGAGCGGCACTGGTGGATGGGGCTTACGCTAGGAAGCAGCCCGGGTGCTGCTAAGGAGCGGCACTGGGGAATGGGGCTTACGCTAGGAAGCTACCCGGGTGCCGCTAAGGAGCGGCACTGGTGGATGGGGCTTACGCTAGGAAGCATCCCGGGTGCCGCTAAGGAGCGGCACTGGTGGATGGGGCTTACGCTAGGAAGCTGCCCGGGTGCCGCTAAGGAGCAGCACTAGTGAATGGGGCTTATCTTAGGAAGCGGCCCATAATATCTTCCTCATGTCTGGCCATGAGGGAATCCCAACTCACTGGTGAATTGAGGCCTTCACCTATGCACTGGTGCAAAAGAGGGATAATGCCAAGGGGCATTGGAATCATGCCACTTTAGTCATGGCATTGAGCATCCTATGCTTGGAGCATAAGGCATCTCATGTTTGGAACAAGATGCATCCTACGTTAGGAATATAGGGAGAATACTACAGTTTATAGTCTTGTAGGTAGGACTGTTGGCATCTCATGCTAGGAGCATAAGGCATCTCTCGCTTGGAGCAAGGGGCATCCTATCATTTGTTATATATGGAGAATACTAAAGTTAGAGTCATGTTGGTAGGACTATTGGCATCTCATGCTATGATCATGAGGCATCTCTCACTTGGAACAAGAGGCATCCTATCATTTGTTAGATAGGGAGAATACTACAGTTTAGAGTCATGTAGGTAGGACTATTGGCATCTCATGCTAGGAGCATGAGGCATCTCTCTCTTGGAACAAGAGGCATCCTATCATTTGTTAGATAGGGAGAATACTACAGTTTAGAGTCGTGTAGGTAGGACTATTGGCAGAAGGTTCCTAGGAATGGTTGGTGTTGGGACTTACGCAAGGGCAGCCCTTTCTGGTTGAACCTGGAATAGGAGCCAAGTGATTGGGTTTGGAGGAGTTTCCTGGGGAATGGTTTGACTCAAGGTACTCGGGGAATTGATGATGAGAACCTCAACTCACGACATAGGAATCAAACGAAGAGGAATACATCAACTCAAGGTGTTTCATGGTGTGTGGAGGAGTGTATAAAATCATGGAATTCCATAGGTTGAAGGTGGGAGCGCAAAAGGGCGCAATGGAAAATCCCGGCATCCCGGCCCGAAAAGTTTGCGGTGCGCCTCTCCATTTTTCATGGGGGTCTGTGACGGTAGCGAAGGGAGCCGCCCTGAGGGCCGGGACCGAAGCCCAGCACTGACCCCGAGCGGGGGGGGGGGCGGGGGCACAGCCCCCGCAGTATGGACCGGTGGGTGCGAAGGTGGGATCCTCGCGAAGTATCTTCGCGGAGCAAAGGTCTCGCGAAGTAACTTCATGGAGCAAAGGTCTCGCGAAGTAGCATCACGGAGCAAAGGTCTCACGAAGTAGCTTCGCGGAGCAAAGGTCTCGCGAAGCTTGGTCTCACGGAGCAGCATCGCGGAGCATGGGCTCGCAAAGCAAAGGGCTCTCGCGGAGCTTGGTCTCGCGGAGCCGCATCGCGGATCATGGGCTCGCAGAGCAAAGGGCTCTCGTGGAGCTTGGTCTCGCGGAGCAGCAACGCGAAGGAAGCTGCTCGCGGAGCATGGCCTCGCGGAGCCGCAATACGGAGCTCCGCTCGGCCGCCCAAGGGGCGAAGTGGCCATGGTTTTCCCTTTGGAGAAGGGGGTGAGCTGGTATTTATAGGCAGGGGCGCCGCGAAGCAGAACTCGTGCGCCGCCTCCAGAGCTTCACGACGCGCTCACGAACGTCAACTGCGTTCGCGGAGCATCACCGCCTCTGGAGATTCTCGGCGGCTCGCGAACGTCAAATGCGTTCGCGGAGCATCACCGCCTCTGGAGCTTCGTGGCGGCTCGCGAACGTCAACTGCGTTCGCGGAGCATCACCGCCTCTTGAGCTTCGCAGTGGCTCGCGAATGTCAACTACGTTCGCGGAGAATTACCGCCTCTGGAGCTTCGCGAGGCCGCGATGGTCGGGGCGCTTCGCATCGGTGCTTCGCAAGGGGTCTTCGCAGCGCATCGCGAACGTTAAACGGGTTCGTGGAGCCTCTCGCCTCATTGCTTCGCGGCGGTGCTCCACGATCACGGAGGGGGGCTTCGCGAATGGGCTTCGCTAACCAGATTTCCAGCCCAACTTCAAACGTCCATAACTCCTAATCCGTAACTCCGTTCGGGCCCTACGACCTACCAAATCGAAGCTTGCGAAATGGACTAAGATCTTGGATCATGTATGGAAGAATTTGGAAAATTTTGGGACGCGTTTTCCGGGTTCTACAATATTATATTAAAAATGAAAAAACCATCATCTGAAAAAATAGTCAATTAATCAATAAAATTTAAAAATAAATCCAAATGTGTAACATAGATAATTCCTTAGATAAATAACCCTATATACCATTTAACAACAATAATATCAATGAAAAAATAAATTTTTTAACCTAATATGTTATGTATTTCTCAAACTAATAAAACATCTCTAGAAATATCATTAATCACATAAAATTCAGGAAACTTAAGAATGATTTTATCCTATAATATATTTAAAAAAATCAACATAACATCTACCAATCAAAATAGTTGAGTAAAAACAGTTTAATTCTAATGATGGAATCACATAGATTTGTGGTTGGCATTGAACATTTTTTTCCATTCAGTTATGGTTTTAATCCCTATATGATTTTTGGGTTATATGGTTTGTCACACAGAATATATTGTTTCATTTTTTTTAAATTCAAATAATATAAATCATATAACATTCCCAAAAAAAATTTCACATCCTAGGAAAAAATTAAATCATCAAATCACATTTTAACAACAATGATTATATCACGTATTTCTTCCATAATGTCTAATAACCTTAGATGAATATTATTTCCTTGGAAAATGATCATATTAAACCAAATGTTTATCAATAACATTAAACATATTTCATCAAAATATAATATAATTAATCCTCAAATAATATTTTCACAAAAACATATAGTAAACCAAAAAGTTTTTCTCTAATAATTTTTTACAAAAATATCCTTATACATGTTAAACTACCATCACATAAAACCATAAAATGGGTATTGGTGCCTTTAAATTGTTGATCGACCATAAACTTATCAACCTAAGAAACCACAAATATATTACATATCACTATCACATAGGTTTCTATAGATTCTATTCTATCATTAAATATAAGGGTATATAATGAAAATGTGGTTTTTCCAAATAATATCCCCCATGAGTATCAAAATATTTGTGATGTATATGAACAATCACTATAAACCATAATAATTGTAAAATTATAACTCTTCTCATGTTTTTTATACCTATGTTCATATATACCAAAAACATGTTCTATCTTTGGGTTTAGATAGGTATGTATTCTTAGGAAAACCACATAATCATTACCTTACTATAACCAATAATATATTACTCAATAATTAGACATATCATCAATGTATGTTCTAAGGTTATGTTCCCCATTCTATCTTTTACTAATAATAGTTAGCATGGCTTCTAATACACTTCCTATGATTCCAAATGTTGCAACATATGAACCATTATCCCAAAGCTTGTTGTAATATTTTTTACATTGGAATATGATATAAGAGATCACATACCAAGGAACGAATATTTTTTTTGGTAGACTATATACATTCATTATTATTACATTACATTTGATAAAATAAAAGGAAAATATAGTGAAATTAAATATTCTGCAACCTTAAACTCTGTCAAATATTTATTCTTAATTTCATAGGGAAAGAAAAAAATAATGGGTGATAATAGATTCATAATAAGGGTATCCATATAGTGGAAGATATCTAGAGTAAAAAATTCATAATCAATATGTCATGATAAAAAATTGGGAAGAATTATCATTTAATCCATAATGTTAGATCGAATTATAATATTGTTGGAATATATGATGATCAAATAATTCAATATAAAAACCGCATGGACTTAATGAATATCCATGGATATAATAACAATTAAAAAATTACATAGAAATTACTAATTTATTGAAAGATAAAATAATTGATAATTATGGACATCATAAACTTGTATTTGAGAAAAAATTCAAACACATATTATATAAATATTCAAGGGTAATCCAAAATACCAAATCTAGTTAGTCTCATTAGGACTAACAATGCATTGAGAAGATATAATGGGACCCACTCATTACATACTAATTCCAATTAATTCTTTATATGAGTAATCAATACAACTTATTGAATATATAGTAATAATAATAAATAGTTCTATATATTTAACTAGAATATAACATTTGAAGATTATCCTCAGTAAAAATGATCATAGACCTTCCAGACGAAGAATTAGTTTGATATCATTAGAATATATTCAATGTTCATTATAACTAAAATATTGATTCATTATCATGGATAATAGAAATAAAATAAAAATATCATTAAAAAAATTATAAGATAAATACCCATTTCACTTTTAAATTCCCTATTAACTTTAAAAAAATTTGTAATATTAGGAAAAACATAAATTGAATGGATAAATTGAATATTGTAATGTATGCTTCAAATAATTGGGTGTTTCTAATGGAGGAATATCCTATTCATGTCATATACGTCAAGATAAATATTTATTTCAAATTTCTTGTAAAAAAATGTACGTCATTAAGATAAATAAATGAATATTTTATTTAAATACATTTTAGAAAAGTAGAAAAATGGGAAAACATTTCTTAAATTAATAATTGGGAAATAGTAAAAACATACATTAAAACATGTTATATGGAAATATTTATATGGAGAAAAATATTTTGTATCGAGTATAAAAAGAGAGTCAGTTTTTATTAAAAACATTATTTTAGTATCCCGAGTACAACGAGATAGTAAAATTAAATTTAAACATGTAAATTAAATAAATGGAAAGTAGTGAGGATATTATTTTTTGTTAAATATACAATGCTGGAATAATTCCCTAGACAAATACTTAATCATAAAAAATATGAAGTAATGATTAGTGTGTGAAATAAAACCTTAGAGTGTTGATAAATTTTGATTCATAACAACTATGAGAGGTATATCATCAAATGAAACATTAAATACAATTATTATTAACTTAATAGTGATATATCATATCAGAGAGGTTGTACACTATATTAATTAAACAAGGGGTGAATATATATTATGTCTCATGAAAACTAATGTGAGTTTAAAAGCTGTTACAAATATCATATCATTGAAGTGAACATTTAATAAATGATGTGATTATATTAAAAAAATTAAATATATAAAAATAGTGGAAATTAACCATAATAAAATTACAGGCTATTTAAGACATAATCATTTAATATCATGGTCACTGAAGTAGATGTATAGCCCATGGAATGAATATTATGTTAACAAACCCCATACCTTAGGTTTGACTCATCACATTTTTAATTTAAAATTTTTATTAATATTAATTATTTACACTAATGATATTATTTTTCAAGTTTATTATTAATTTTATATTATTTATTAAAATGATAAATTTAATTACTTAACTAGTTATGATCACATAAAACATTATTTTGATACTAAGTTCATATGTCCAAAATGACTTTGGTAGGATGATTATAGTTAAGGAGTTCAATATTCATTCATTTCTATAATAATAATCACTAAATAGTCAAAATTTTATTCCTAAATTATACATTTATAACCAACTATGAATGATTGTTCTAATAATAAACAACGTTATAATCATGGAGATGGTAAGTTGTACATATACATGAGTGATGTTTCCATTTTTCAATGATCGTGATAGAAAGAAGGATAATATTTTTTATAAATCAATAATGATACTCATATAATAATTAGAATATTTTTATTTATATAAAACAATATATATCATCCATTAGACATGGGGATTAAAAAAATAATAATTATGCTTCAAGTAGGTGGTAGTCCTTTCATACTGACCAACTCCATTATCATTTTCCAATGGATTTAATGGTATGAAAATAGATGATATATATTCATATATTAATGATATATATTTATTTTATATCATATGTATAATGTTTGAATCCTTCATTATATACATCTTTGAGTGGTGGTGATGGAAAATAAATTACATCAATTTGTGAGATGGTATCCCTCTATACATACAAACAACAGTTTCTTTTCCAATTTGATAAAATATGAGTTGGATATAACGTGTTACATTAATATAAAAACATATAAGTGTTTGGAATATAATGGTGTTATTATTTCAGTATGTTTGATGAATGTTTTATTGAGTTATAATAATAAATAGAAGTAAAACATTTAGTTAAAAGTTATACCACTTCACCAAAAAAACATCTTTTCATTACAATTTTATCTTTATAAGGTAATTATTCTCCCCAAATAAGACCTATAGAATATGATACACTGATTTATTAAGGTATTATCATAGATATTGTATATGAAATTCTCTTTATGTTGTAATATATGAGGAGAGGTGGTGCCCATTCATAAGTGACAGAAGGGGTACATAAAGTGACAATTAAACAAATGCTAACCCAAAATGAACCATGTATTATTGAATCAACCATATTCCATTCATAAGGATGAATATCATATTTCAAGGAGTTTTATATCATTAAAAAAATATTATTTATTATTTAATGTCATTAATGTAATTTTTGGAAAGATAAGAAATGTTATTCTTTAATATGCATATAAATCATGTACAATGGTTACAAAATTACACGGATTCAAGTATTATTGTTGATTGTTATTAATATAATCACATAATTAATTATTAATAGGATTATAAAACATTTAAAACTTATATATTGGTTTAACACCTTAGTTAACCAATTGTAACATTAACTCTTATAATGGCCTTTTCAATATTAAAGGGTTGTTGTTTCACATGTATGAATACAATTAGATCGTATATGGATAATGGGTGTAATTTTAGGCTAGTTACCATCCTTATTTTATTCTTTTAATATAATTATAATTTTAAAATTTATTTAACAAAATTTATTTAATCAAAAAATATCATTTAATTTATTTTTTACACAATCCATATAATTTCACATTGGAAGCTACATGAAATAAAGAAAATTATTATATGACCTATTATTTCATGACCCCTCCCACCAAGAATTCTCATACTATCCAAGAAATGAATAAAGAGAGATAATGACCCCTGAGTCCTACCTCTAGTAGGCCCCATGGTGGTGACCAGCACCAAAGGTATATAAGTCTAAAAAATACGAGGCACTTACCTTTTTAATGTAGCAAGATCGGGAGATAAGATGGTTTAACCCAAAAAATAAAAGATATATATATATATATATAAGAAATAAAATTACATCTTATATGACTATTTAAAATAGAACTATTACAATTACAATAAGAACTCCAACGGATGTACCAAATGTACTGCTAAGTAGACACATGCCAACTTTCTCAAAGTATGAGCTAGTAAGGTCTAGCATGGTCCACGTATTCCTCCAAGAATTTTGAAAGAAGTTTTATATATGTAAAATTAGCATACAATTATAATCATTAAGAAAACCAAATCCTCTCATTCACAATAAATAGAAGCATACTAATGTACATGTGAGAAAGTTGCAGCACTAAAAAACACCTAACAAGGTACATTATCCATCATAATATCACCAAGGCACACTCAATAAGTAATTCAACTAAAATATTTTAATTTGGTAAGAAAATTTATGATTTGGATACCTTCACCACTTCCCACTGGTTTAGACACTCATTCCAAATGTAATACATCATCATGTTCCCATCTCATTCGAATAAACCATGTCACAACCCTCAAAAACACACCTGGGCCCCACAAACCACATATTGTCCTATCACCAAGACCTTGTGCCACAACACATCACATATGTTGATACCTAGGAAACATAATATATCACATCCCACTGGAAGGCACCTAGGGAACAAACTACCCCACATCCCACACTCAAAAACATGGTCCACAAACCACACCTCATCATGAAGACACCTGGGAAAGCACAATACATCTCATCTTGAAGAAACCTGGTAAGAACAACACATCTCATCTTGATGACACATAAGAAGTACAACTTTCCCACACACAATTGGGCCTAACAACCCACAACCTCCATGAATAAGAATGAGTTATTATCGCATGGAATAAGGAACATAGAAAAGAAAGTGGCCATCTATCTATTATCCAATTGAGATGTTTGGGAAAGACACCCTCCCCCATGATGATGGATGTCTTCGGCACGTAGTTCTCATCTAGGGGGGAATAAAGAAATCACAAGTAAAATACCAGTATATACATATATGATACCAAACACTCAAGTGCGTACTATGGGTTCATGATAGGAAAAATAACTCACAATCACCTTTTTCTACTACCTCTAAAATCAACATGATCATCCAATAAAATTATAGAAGGTGATGAACCAAATAAACTAATATAGATTCACTTTTATTCCATGTTTAACAACCATTCATGTTTCCATATTTTATTAAAACCATTCTTTTATCCAAACTATCCCAAAATATTACATACATTATTAAAAAAACGCCTTTCTTCCTCTCATTAATTCCCAGAAACTAATAGTCACAACACAAGTAGGTAACACATAAAAAGACAAACAGGAGATTCAAAGCAATTTTAATTGAACCAAATTTATAGTAAAGGCAGATCTCCCCATGATTTTATTAGATCCCTGGAAGCTTTTAGAATGCTATTAATGTAAAATCACTCATACCAACCATTACCATAATTATTACAACCCATATTCTCATTTCACATATCAATCGAACTAACACCCAACTCACAAGGACAACACCAAAGCCATATTTCCATATCAAAATCTCTTTATAGCCACATCTAGTATCATAGTCCCACTACAAGATCACAACATTCCCAGATAACCAAGTACAAAAAACCAACCCCATGTGCATGACTGTTCCCATCACCACATCTCCACACGAACCAAATTAAAAAATAGTAGGATTTAAAAAATATTTCTTTCATTAATTTCACTTGTTGTTTTATGGTTTACAATATAAATAGTGTGATCATGTGAATCGATTTATTCGCTAAATGTATGTGGTTAACAGTGTTCATAAAAAATGTTTCGTAGGAAACAAACAACATATAGTCCAAAAACCATACAATGAACAAACAAGGACCTCTAATGGCCATGATTTTAAATGGTTAATTATTCCATACAGATTACAATATCATCAGAAAATAAATAATAAGTCAAGATCAGGCATCACTTTTCCCAACCCATGTATATTGATCTTAAAATGGTTTAATTATATTTATTAATCTAAATTAAACTATATTCACAAAGATAACATTCGTATTCCCACCCAAAATGATGCTAAATTATGAAATATGTGGTGAATCCTACTTGGAAGAATAGAGGATCAGGACTTTCTCATTGTGCCAAAATAGGGGGCGTGAATCGAGTAAGAAAAATACTCTGGGGGAAACATGATCCAAGGTTATAACACAATCACATGACTCATCTGGGATGAAATATTTGGTTCATATCGTACTAGGGAAAAACAAGAAGGAATAACAACGGCAGAAGATATCTCAGGCTTTGGAAAACTAATTGGAGCAGCTATTTAGAAATGTTTTGGATTTCTGATTAAAAGCAGATTTGGTCAAGATGACGCGTTTTCACCAAATAAAATTCCTCTAACCTTTTCGAAAATAAAGATAGGATTTATGGGATTTGAATTGGTCTTAAATCCCATTAAAAAAGAATCAAATGTGATTACATAAAATTAATACTTAATGGTGTAAAACTATAGGAATATGGGAACACTGCTTACTACTAACCATTGTGCAAGTTACCGTTCAGCGAGTCACGGTTCAGTAGGTCACCATTCAGCAAGTCACCACTCTACGATTCACCTCTAGATAAGTGATTGTTTGGTGATTCACCACTTGAATAGTCACCATTAGTTGAATTTCCTTCAATGATTAGTGAGTCACCACTCGACATGTCATCGTTCAATGAGTCACTTCTAGAAGGTTGATCATTTGGTGAGTCACCATTCAACAAGTCTCCACTAGACGGGTGACCATTCGGTGAGTCACCATTCGGTGATTCACCATTGGATGAGTTATTGTTCATTGATTCACCATTTGATAAGTTACCGTTTGAAAAGTGACCACTAGTGAGTGACCGAAAGTTACTCACAGCCAGTGACTGAGTGCCAGTGACTCACCGCTAGGAGTTACTGTTGGATATCATGAAGAATTGAGACTTTTATAAAGGTTTTTTCATCAGTATCATTGAACTACTATAAAACTTCAAACACCATATTTTCACAAATAAATGGGCTGGATAGGTTTATGCCATTGCATTAGATAACTCTCAAACTATTCTCACCCTAGATAATTCAAAACCAAACATAGAAGGGAATAGGGATCTGAAAAACCACCTATTGAGATACCTCTCAAGACTCTCTTCACACCTCAAGAACAACCACTAGATGAAAATTCCAACATAAATGATCAAAAACACACCATAAAATCACAACAACCATTCCATCTCAAACACATGAATTAGTGAATTTCATCTTTTATGTAATGATTCTCTTTGCTCTGGGATGTACTAACTCACCTGCACATGTTTAATCACATCCTAATTAATCTGTGTCAATTAAGAATTTGTTCTTCCCATTTTCACATGCCAGGAACTTATCTCACAATGCACCGAACACATCTTAACCCAAGGTAAAAATACCTCATTTCATAAAGTAATGTTTAAACATTACATCACATGGAAAAATAGTATAAAGAAAAACTCAAAACAACCCTGGGTATTGGACATGCATATGAACTTCTCATTCCAAAGTACTATCCTCTAAAACACCATTCCTCCACAACACATAAACCAAAGGAATAGAATTTTCATTGAACACATTATCCTAATGATCATGAATCTCTACTAGACTCTCCACGAATTTTGTGTAATTCTTGATATTCAACTCTCCCCGATCAGGATGTGGGGGTAATTGTGAAGATACCAATAGAGATGAAACTGTGGTGGAAATACCAACAGGTATTCCACTTCACCAACTCACCCCAACACTTTAATGGGTAAAACAAACCTATCAGATTGCTTGCTCCCTATGCCAAACCTCTACTACCCATGTTGAGGAGAATCATTCCGGAACATGTGGTCTGTAACCTCGAACTCAGAGGGCCTCCACGTATAATCAGAATAAGAATTATTTTGATCCTACAGGACTTTAATCATCTCACAAAAAAGATGACTCTTCTCTATCATGCTTTGTACTATCTCTATACCAAGAATAGTTTTCTTTCCAACCTCTATCCAACACAATGGTGAAGGACATGACATTACGTACAAGGCTTAAAACAAAACCAATCTAATTTAAGATTTATAGATATTAATGTAATAAAATTATAAAAATGGAATGTGTTGCACCCAAGATTCACGAATGTCCAACATTCACTCTCACAACATTTCCTCGATCATCTGGATAGTCCATTTAATCTGCCCATTTGTCTGACTCTGGAAGTCAGTGTTGAGGTGTAACCAGGTGCATAAAGATGGATGAAATACCCACAAGGCTCATGATGTAAAACATGTATCCTAATCCGAGATAATGGATCTTAAAACTCCATGCAACTGCACCACCTCATCATCATACCTCTTTACAAGGGAGTCCACTATTCACAACTCCTTGATTGCTAAAATGTGAGATGATTTCTTGAGTAGATACCTTACTACCCAGATAGAATCGTATCCTCTCTGATCTCTAGCTAACCCTGTCACAAAATATATCAATATGACATCCCACATCCACTCAGGGATATCCAAGGGCTACAACAAGCCATAGAGAACCAGGTGCTCATCCATTACCTACTAGAAACCAAGCATTTGGATACAAAATAATCTACCACATGCTTCATACCAAGACACTGAAACATCAATCTCAATATAAGGCACATATTATAAATTACTAGGTGTAACATGAAAGTTTATCTTTGAAACTCACAAAGAAATCCCTCATTCACAGCTACTATAACAAAGAAATTCCCACAGAACAACATCTGATTCTAACCATCCTGCGACCATCCCTCTAAAGCATCACCATGGAAAACATGATCATAAAATACCTTTGCTTCTTAGTCTCCCCAATTAGACTCCTCCACCTGCTGCATCAAAGAGGACTTCACTACACTTCGGAACAAATAGCCTCTATCACCATCCATTCCTGCATCTAAGTGCAAGGCTTCCAACTCCTCCATTGCATTACAGACATTTATAGATTCCTGAAAAACATCCTTCTACAACATTCTTATCAATGAATCCGCTATAGAATTTCCCATTATTGTGGTTTAAGAGATATTGAAATTTTAATATTGAAGCAAATACATCCACCTTCACTGTCACAAGTTTAGATCTCCTTGGGAAAAGATATACCTCAAAGGTTTGTGATCTATGAAGACCACAATGTGCTCCCCAATGAGGTAATGTTTCCACAACATCAGTATAGACATGACCACTACTAGATCTTTATTATTTGTGGAATGGTTATACTAATTGGGTGTAATATCCTAGAACTATAATAGAATACTACCCACTACTGCATCAAGATTCATCCCAAGCCTAGATGGGAAGCATCAAAAAAAATTCAAACATAACTCCTTCCTCTAGAAACTAGAGCACTAGAGCACTAACCAAATTACCCTTCAGATAGAAGAACACTTCATAGAACTACTCTCTCCATGAAAAATCATGGTCCTTCATAGACAATGTTTTCAATGGGTCTAAAAATCAATAAAAACAAGAAAAAAAACCTCCCATATTAGCATGTAAGACGAAGAAAATTGTGATCCTTTTCCACATTCTTGGTTACTTACCCAAAAATAACGACATCAACCTTAGATGGGTGCACTTAAACACTATGATAAGACACCATATTCCCAATAAAATGCACCTTCCATTTCCAAAAAATTTTATTTAGACATGATTCCATAGAGCTAGTGGCATTGATGAACCTGTAAGATTTTCCTGAGGTGCCTCGAATGCTCCTCAGACATTGAGTAGACCAAGAAGTCATCAATAAATATGATGAAAAACCGATCCAAGAACTCATGGATCATAGAGTTAATAAGTCCCAAAAACACATCTGGTTCACTAGTAACCCTGAATGGCATGGCTAGAAACTCAATGTGCACATACCTGCATCTGAACACACTCTTGGGGACATCACTCTCTTTCACCCTCAACTGGTGATATCTAGAACACATATTGATCTTCAAAACCCCACATTACCATCTCATCTTGTTGAAATAATCATCTATATTCATATTAGGGTAATGGATATTCACTTTTATCTGATTCAACCTCTAGTATTTTATGCTCAACCTTAAATCAACATCCATCATCTTTGTAAACAATATTAGAGAACCCCATGGTGACATAATAGACCAGATAAAACTCTTCTATATCAGATCTTTTATATGAATCCTTAAATCCTGAAACAAAAAAGGTTTAATATGATAAGGATCCATTGAAATTTGAGAATCAATTGGTTTAAGTTCTATCCCAAACACAACATCAAATCGAGGGGGTAGAGTCACAACCATCTCGAAGAAAATATCAAGGAACTTCTCAACTGCTCTAAGAACCTCCACCATACCAATATATGTTTATTCCTCTGATTTCTCATCCAACTAAAAAAAAGATGCTCTATAGGCCAACATTCCACCTGAAAGCTCTGCTCTAGAATGAAAACCACATTCCAGAAATCCTTTTCTGAAAACATGAATTTCCACTAGATGTAGTAAATAACGTAATGTAGGGTATAAAACTTATTGATAAAGATGATTAAATTATATGGATTCATCTATAATAATAAAATATCCCCACATGACCGATGGAGTCCCATCATAATTCTATATCCTCGACACACATCAGGAAATCTATTCTGACCTCCAACTTGTGCACTCAACACCAGGTCCATAGGAAGACTCTCTATGTATAGTCCAAAATAATGGTGTAGAGTTCGTGAAACAGAGGAGTGTGAAGCTCTGGAATCAATCAATGTACATAAAAGGTTACAAAAAAGATCATCATACCACTACTGATCTCTGATCCTACCGAAACTACTTCCTCTACTATGTGAATCTGACCTCGTCACAGTCATCTACCCCTCAACTGGTGACTAACTCCACAAATATTCCTAGTATGAGGTCCATAAGGAATATCCTGAGGTTGGAATATACCATCTCCTTCCCCCTTGGTGGATCAAGATCATAATGTCCTTACTTTTAAAATGGTATAGCTTGAAACTACTAATGAGGTTCGCACTGAACTAGTCCACCTTTACCATACTGTGCTTAAACGTCCACAAGGCACTAATTATATAGATTTCCATCGACTCCATAGATGAAAAACCTTAGTCCCAAATTAATGGAATATATTGAAAAACCACTTGCACTGTATGATCAAAAAAATGATTTTGATGAGTTTTACTCACTACTAGTAAATATCATTATGGCACCGATTCCTAAGACCTTTTGCAGGTAACCTTACCCGACTAAGATCTCTACTGGATCCCCACTCATGGTATACCTCCTCATGATTTCATATGCTCAATAACCTCCACCTTCTTCTGAACCTCAATGTACAATGGAAATATAAATGGAGTAACTGTGTACTAGATTGAAGGAATAAGATCCTCCTTTAGATGTCTTACACGATACTTGACATTTGGAAAAAGATTAAGGGAAAAAAAGGAGACCTTAAATCTTGATCCCCATCTCCCCATACCATTATACTGCCCTAGTGTAGGGATAGTAGCTCCTACTTCTTCTCAACCTTTATGGTCAACGAAATTAATTTTACTCAGAACATATTCTCTAAGTAAACCCAAAAAATGATTATCCTACTTCCACTCCACCTAGTATAGGATACACCACTGATGTGCAACCCCCAACATCTAACTCACTACCAAAGGAACCCAGAACTCTATCAGAGACCGGATCCAACTAAAGTTGATATCAAGATTCTCAATCCATCTCATTATTTTTATTCTGAAATATTACCCTCATACTTTCCCATGGCTTGCCGTTGAAAAGAACTCAACATCCTATTCCATTGGTCAACCTCCTCCATTGTATCAATCCCCACCAATCAACTTTATTAGCCTACTGGCCCTCAAATGCCTGAGACACACACGGATGATAACTGGGTTTTATTTCTAAAAGGTAAACAAGGAATTATTTACTTGAGTAGTATAGAATTTTAATTAAGATTCATTTTAACTCATTAAACTTGTTTCATTATCCATTTCAAATTTGATAAAACATTCATATTCAAACAAGATTAGAAGACAATATAATACATGTACCATTCCAAGAGTCTCTACGTTGAAAATGGTGTAGCCTCAATTAGTCGTTCGGTAGGATCATATTCTTTGCATTGGATCATAGGGGGGATAAAATCATCTGTCTTAGATGGTATTTATTAACATATGCAACACACAAAGACCACATGACACAATTGCCCTACCAACCCATGAAATCCTCATTATACCTAACTTCATACTCCATCCCATCTCTTAACTATCACATCTGATACCATTATTTCATGACCACCATCTTCTAAAGATTCCCATTTAGGGATAGAAATTTATAAAGGGAGATAATGACCCCTGAGTCCCACCTCCAATATGGCCTAGGGTGGCGATAAGAACCAAGGGAATACAAGACTCACAAAATAGGAGGCCTTTCCCATTTTTTAAAAAATGTGATCAAGAGATAATGAGGTTTATCACAAAAAAACTCCAATATATATATATAAATAGAAATACATACCACATTCATGTTTAAAATAGAACTATATCAATTACAATAAAAACTCCAAATTGTGTTCCAAAAGTAAGGATATGAAATGGCATGATAATTTTCCCAAATTTCAAGATGCCATGGTCAAGCATGGTCTATCTAGAAATCTAAATTCATTTTATATAGATAGGCTAAGAAAAAAAGTATACTCAGTAGGAAAATCAATGTCTCTTGTACTGAAGTGATGATTTAGGTACCCCACACTAGTTCCCACTGGTTTACCCATTCCTTCACAATGGGAAACTTCATCGCACTCCCACCTATTCTAAAAGAACCATGTCACAACCCACCTTTACACACATAGGCCCCACAATCCACATCATGTCCCATCACCTGGGCCCCGAGCCACATAACATCCCACCATCAGACACCTGGGTCACCAATCATATCACATCCCACATATTGACAACTAGGAAAAAACCACACCTCATCCCACCCGTAGACACCTAGGAACCAAACCACACCTCGCCCATATTAGATTGGAATATACAAAGTAACACACAAGTGGGGGTGAACTATCTTTTTTCAAAATCTTCCATATTTCTCATTTTAGATACCCACTCTATTTTATATGGATTAGTAGTATTTTTTCTATTATGAAAAAATGAAATGGGTAAACAGAAATAAAGAAAAACTATTTTTATAGTGGTTCAGGGCACAATAATCTCCTATTCGACTCTACCAGTCAATCCCTTAGGAAGATTTGTAAATTCCACTAAATGGTCCTCTTATCACAAGACAAAATTTCCACAATTGAGTGAAGGTAGTTGACAACTTTACAATATTAATTACAAAAGTCTTCAGGTTCAATAATAGAGAACCAATTATCCACTTCTTAGATTGAGAATCTGATACTCCACCATAACTGAGTATGAGTATTTGAAAACTCAAATAAATCACAAGGGATTGATTAGATTGAAATGGTTTGAATCGTCACAATTTCAGTAGTACACAATTTACTATAGATGGATCTTCTTATTTAAAAAAACAATATATTCAGGATTGAAATAGTCTGAAGCGATCTGTTTGTAAAAATATCATCAATAGAAAATAGTAACAAAGCAAAATAGTTTCAAACTTACATTCAATCATGTTAGATCATGTATATATCAAAATACAGTCCTTTAATCAGATTTTTTCATTTATTTTAGCACGTTGAATTGAATTTCAATAACATAGTATTGAGTGTGAATAACTTATCCCGCATATTTTGATGACATATTCTAAAGGAATATATACACTAGACAACATTAGTTAATATTTCAGATCCAAAAGAATACCATGAATTATTAAAACAATTTAAATTTCAATTAACTATAAGATTCATAACATCCCTTAGGAATAGTAATCATTTTTTTTGATAAAATCATATATTTTAAACTATCATAACGATCCTTGAACTGGTCTTCAATTTTGACTTGAGCATTGCAGATAACTCGGATTGAAAACATGGCTTGAATAACTTCGCCATTGAGAATACAACCTAGGGATGAACTGCATAACATAGGGTTTCATCATGTAGTGTAGGGTTCCTTTATTTCATATTCGTTATACATACATTCAACTTTACATAATTTAAAGAACAAAGTAGCATAGGGATAATGATCCACACATTTATCCTTGTTAGCATAAAATCTTGAACATATTATTGATGAAAGGTATGTTCAAATTTCTTGAATGTAGTATTGATGAACAATACATTCAACTTTTGTAAACGTAGAATTGATGAAATATAAATCCAGACTCAAATATAAGGTTTCTGATCCATAAGATTTCTAATTTCCACGGGTTGGGATGTTGTTCCAAATGCAAACTGTTTAGCTTATTGTAGGGTTGATATTGTATGAAAATGTTATCCTTTCCAGCATAATGTAGGGGGAAAAATTGTGTTTCCATAATCATTATGTGATTCTAAAAACTTGAAAAAAAATATAAATTCTTATAAAGATCACTTAACAAAACTTCATTAGAAAACGAAAAAGGTTATTTGTGAGTATCAAAATTATTATACATCATAGAGTATTATGAGAAAACACATGCCCAATAATCTCCCACTTTTTTATGATAAAAAAAACCATAACATAATACTTATAAAATATAATAGAAAATATAGGGTTTATAAAATGAAAAGTTATATATAAAAATTTTCTCCAAATTCTAACTTCACCGAATTGTTTTGATAAAGAAATTTTTCAAATAAAATTTTGTGGTTTGAAAATATTTCCCCCATCTACATAGATACAATTTATTTCCAAATTTTTTATCCCGTTTGAGATATGAAATAGATGGTTGATCAACAAAAAAAAATATACCACATTAATTGTATCATAGGACTAAAAATGAATAGATATGAATATGGAAAATAGAAAAATGAATCTAATTTTGGAAATGAAATATTGAACTAAAATAAAGAAAAATACATAAGGATATATAGAAATTGATGTTATGTTAAACAGATATTCAAATGTTATAGTAAAATCCACAATTAACATGGTTCTTCAAAATGAATGGTTTTAGAGTTCAGTTTCACCAGAAATAGAGGGTTCTTAGGGATTATGAATGGCATGAACAACACTACTAAGATCAATAAAATTCAATATTAGGCTTTGGAAATTCTTGTTGAACACTTCTGTCCAATGCTGAATCAACTTTATAGAATCATTTCCAACATTTAATATGTCAAGAAAATTTATCTTTACAAAATAATTCACAACTTCTTCGGACTAAATGAAAGAGGTAACCTTGTCTTTAACTTGATCAATCACTTGTCCCAACCCTGATTTATTTGAATTAAGCTGATTGACCAAATTACATTGGTTCTCCAAAAACACATTCAATGGATATTTATCACACTAAAGAGTGTGTATAATGTAACTAAATCCATTCAAAACTGAATTAATTACCTCAAGATTCTTGAGTAGCTATAGTGGTGTTTTCTGAGAATAGATATAATCTCTATTAATTTATTTATGATACTGAAAATCTTGGGTAAACATTACCTTAAACTCAAAAAATATGTCTTTAATACGGACTCATAGTTTAATTCCATAAATTCATTAAAAATCTTTTCCAACATTTCTATAAGATCTGTGACCTGAATAATATTTTCTGTGAATTTCCTTGAATGATTCCTTTGAGATTCATACTCTAATCTTTCTATAGAAACAACCTTGTTTTCTTCAAAAAAAAATCTTCTTAGCCTCCAACGATTCTCTTAAAGATGATTTTTTGGCCTCTAGTAGTTGTATCTTTATTACTTGAGAATTTTCTTCAGAATTATAATATTTTGGAGAATTAGCTCTTGTTTGACCAATATTAACTATAACTAGGCTCAGATTAATAGTTCCTTTTACTATGATTCCCAAATTAGTTCCTCCCAAAACTCCAAAATTAAAATTTTATTACTTCTGATGTTCATGACATTGAGCCTCCTACTCAATCTTCTCATCTACGGGGTTCTAATCACTATTAGCTTCACCTTGTTCCCTAGGTGTAATGGCATCCACTTTTCAACCCTCTACCTCAGAAACAACTTCAGGAATATAAACTGAAACTCTCCTTATTTTTATAACATTAGATGCTTCTTTAATATATGTTTCTTCATCTTCATTAGGTCACTGGAATACTGAACTGACAGAAGGGATAACCCTTTACTCCACCTGAGTAGCAGCTAACAAATTCTATTGTTGATCCACTCCAACTAGAATTAAATAGTTGCATGAGTTTCTCTAGAAAAAACCGAACTTCTTTATTATTCAAGCATTCAACGTGTTACTATGATGACACCTAGTTCCCAAAAACATATTTATTATCTTTATTTTTCTTTGTAGTATGAAATAATTAATTTTATCATAGGTATAATTTCCCATATTGGTATCTAGGTTGCAATTGTGATTTAGATATCTTATCATAAATCAAACAAAATTAAACATAGTATGATCCAAAAATAGAAACATGATATACATGTCTAGATAGAGGTCCTTATCAAGCTCAACAGTCCGAGGAAAAATTCATGATTGAATAAACTTCATCATCACCTGGAGTTCATGAGAATGTTGTTTTGTAATCACATTAATGATACTTCTTGTCCCAAACAAAGAAAACATGATTTCTTCATATGCATGTATTTCATCACCAAAGTTTCACAAATGAAACTGAAACACCCTTGTATGAGGACATCTTAACATATAATTCATTTCCACAGAGGATAAGGAAAACTCTTTATTATCAATATTAGAGATAATTGAATCTTCCTCAAAACTATAACTGAATGAACCATTCTCACAATATTATTTCCCATCAATATCATAAACCATTGGCATATTATCATCTCTGAATGAGTAAATTAGAATATGAAAGTGTATATCTTCCTTAAATAAAAAATTTATAGAATCTAAATATCCAAAATATATTACCTTTCCTTGAAATACTATGTGAGATTTCCCCAAAGCATACATAATATTTTCCAACTCAAAATCTACAGATCTTTGCAAGGTTTCGATTTTTAACGGTTTCAAAACAAAAGGGATTGAAGTATTATTTTTTTCAATAGATGGGAAATAAAATTGAAAGGTAATTTGTAAGTTGAAAGGACGTGTTGGAGAGGATAAAGAGAGTAGGAGAAAGAAGATGGTTTTCTTATGTTGATCGAAGATATACTTATTATCATTTTTTAATTTAAAATAAAATTAAAATTAAATTATTTTCAAAACAAGTTAAAAATGATTCAAATAGAGTAGTAAAGGTTTACAAAAAAAATAGAGAACTAAAAATAAATTAATAGATAGTCACTATACTTTAATCAATTATAACTCCTCCTTGATAAACTAAAAACTAGAACTAGGAAGTGGTTTAGTTAAAATATCATATAATTCATATACATTATTAAAAAATTCTAAAGGTATATCCTTTTTGAGACCATTGACTTATATAAAAAGATGTCTTATATAAATGTGTTTAGTCATATAATGACTTATAGGTTTTTTATAAATATTAATTGCACTAGTATTATCACATAAAATAAGAATATTATTAAAATTTATTCCAAAGTCTAGTAGAGTGTTGTTCATCCAAAAAACGTCTGCATATCCACATCTATCATATACATATTCATTCTCATTAGTTGATCGGTCAATAGTGTGTTGTTTCTTAGTAGACTAAGAAAACAAGTATTTTCCTAAGAAGTGTCAGGTTCTTGAAGTTCTTTTTTCTATCTAATCTACACCCTCAAAAATTAGCATCTAAATATGAAATTAAATTAAAATTAGATGTTTTTTGTAAATAAGTGATTAAAAAATAGTTCTTTTTAACTATCTAAAATTATTTTGATAGAAATAATATTGGATTATTTTGGATTTGATTGAAATATAGCAAAAAGACATTCTGAAAACATAACATTTGTACTAATAGTAGTATGATTTAACAAGCTATCAATCATACCTCTATATAACTTTTCATCAACTAGTTTTCCAGGTTCATCCAAATAAACTTTTATATTGGTACACATAGGAGTTCTATACGTATTTCTATTCTGAAGTCCAAACTTTTTCAATATATCTATAATATACTTACTTTGATTTAAAACAATTCCATATTCTTTTTGAAAAATTTGAAATCCTAAAAATAAATTCATTTCTCCCATAACACTCATTTTATATTATTTTTATATTAATTTTCAAAAATCATGACAAATATTTTTATTAGTTGAATGAAAAATAATATCATCAACAGAAATTTGAACTAATAAAATATTAGAACAAAAAAATTTCATAGTATGTGTTGGATTAGTCAAACCAAAGGTAAAACCATTTTTAAATTGAAGAGAACTCAGTATTTCATACCAAGATCTATGTTCCCGGTTATGTCCATAGAGATCTTTATTATGTTTAAAAATATAATAGGGTTTTTGAGGATTTCACTACTGGAAAATGGACCTATCCCCACGGTTTTCCTCAAAACCGTGGGGATAGGTACCCCCTATACCCAAGGTTTTGCAAAACCGTGGGTATAGGTCAATTTTCAAGACCTATACCCACGGTTTTCAAAAACCATGGGCATAGGGGGGGGGGTCTATCCCCACGGTTTTCCAAAACCGTGGGGAAAGGTCTTGAAAATTGACCTATCCCCACGGTTTTCAAGAACCGTGGGTATAGGTTTCCCATGTGTGCGCGGGAAAAAATTTGTTCCGCGGGAAAGATTTTTTTTTTGGCGGGAGTCCTATACCTACGGTTCTTCCCTATATACCCACGGTTTATATAACTATATTTAACTAAATATAAATATATATACACATAATTGATAGTAGGGTAGTGGTTAGATGCAGTACTTTGCAGCGAAGAGGTCGTGGGATCGAAACCCGCCTGCAGCTTTATTTTAGGATCTATACCCACGGTTTTGAAACTGTGGGTAAAAGCCATTGACACTGTGGCAATTGGGAATGTTTTGTTGACACAGTGGCAGAACACTTATACCCACGGTTTTGGAAAACTGTGGGTATAGGCTGGGGACCTATACCGACGGCGTTCCAGCCCACGGTTCCCAAAACCGTTGGTATAGCCTATACCCACGGTTTTGGGGGCTATACCCACAGTTTTGAACCGTGGGTATAGGCCTTTTTTTCAGTAGTGTTTTGAAAACCAAGAGGTTGTTCTTCATAAAATTCATCCATAAAATAACTATTTAAAAAAGGCATACATAACATCCATATGATATAATTTAAAATTCATCTGAGATGTATAGTATAAAATGAATCTAATTTATTCTACTCTAGCTATAGGGGAAATGGTCTCATCATATCATATTTATTCTTATTGATTATAACCTTCGGTCACTAATTTGTCTTTGTTTATGGTTATGATCCCTTGATAATCTTGTTTATTTATGAATACCTACTTAGTTCCTATAACTAGATAATTGGTTTGACTCCCCAAAAGTTCACAAAATTCATTCCTTTTAATCTTATTTACTTTTTCTTGCATTTCTAACATCCATCACTCAACTTATAAGGATTATTCAATAGTATTAGTTTATAACTGATATAGAATGAGAAAAAAATCTATTAGATTCCCTACATTTATTCTACTTCTAATTCCAATGACTCGGTATCCTATAACAGTTTCTAATGGGTGGTTCTTTAGGTTTCTAGACTATCTAGGTGTAACACTATTAGGATATTCACTTTTATGTTCCTATGAACTAGACTAATCATTATTAATATCATTTTCAAACTCAATTTTATAGGACTATATTCTCATGTTATTAAAAGAGTTAGTGAGATCATTTGTTTGATCTTTTTGGATAATGAAATGGAATGTTTAATCGAACAACACATGAACTGATACTTCAAAAATCCTTGACTTTTTATTAAACACACTCTAAGCTTTATAGGTATCAAAATGTCCAAAAAATATATTCTGTTATCATCTTTTGGAATAATGTTACTATGATTATCTTCGATGTTCAAGATACATACATTCCATCCAAAAACAATAAAGTACATTACTTTAGTTTTTTTGTTATTACAATGTTTGTATTGTGCCTTTTTAAAAATATGCTGAATTAAATCTCTATTCGTGTTATAGAAGGATGTTCTTTTAACTACTACTGAAACATAGGTAGGAATACAGAATACATTTAGCATACTTCTTGATATTTCTTGAAGAGTTATATTTATTCTTTTAAAAATTTCATTTTTAAGGTGTTTTTGGGGGAAAGAAGGGGTGTTTAATACCCAATTTTGAGAAAAAATATTTACATTATTGATTCTAAAATTATCCAACATGATAAATTATTAATGAAATTATTTTAAATACTTTTTCATTTTGAACAATTTTACAAAAACATTAAAAAATATTTAAAACTTCACTTTTGAGTTTTAGAAAATAAACCCATATAAGTCTAGAGTATCAGAAACTAAAACATACACATATAATTCATCATCCAATCATGATACTCTCGATGGTAAAAAAATCCATATAAATAAGTTCTAATGGTTTAGATGTAGAAAGTTTGTTAATATATTTGAATGAATATTTGTGTTGCTTGCTAAGTTGGCATGCATCACAAAATCTATAATTGTCAAACTTAATATTAGGAAAATCAGAAACTACTTGTTTCTTATAAAATATATATAATGAATAAATATTATAGTGTCCATGAATTATATTACAAATCCATGATTCATCTATCTTAGCAGTTAGAAAATTCTCATTTATTTACATAAGGAATTTAAATCCAAAGTATATACATTATCAGTTCTTGGTGATTTAAAATTAACCAATTTATCCTTAAAACTGAGAAAGAATTGATAGAAAATTGAACATAAAATCCATCATCATAATGTTGATAAATACTTATCATCTTTTTCATTATATCTCTCACATATAGTACTTTTTTGATTGAGATATTCCATGAATCTCCAATAGTTCGAACTCCAATTATTTTTCCTTTCACATTGTCACCAAAAATGACAAGACCCCCATTCATTTGAGCTAGTGTGTGAAAATAATATTTCCTCCAATCATATCCCTGGAATATCCAATGTCCATATACCATATGTAATTTCGGTTCTTGTGTGTTTTTATCCTCAAAATTATTAAACAAATTTTTTTTGTTACCAATACTTTCTTGGGTCCAGTAGTGTTAGCTAATAGAGATATGGGAATCCAGACTAGCATTTTTTTTCAATAGCTTACATAATTATATTCAGAAAGTCTATTTGAAATAAAATATCTTTTAGTGCCACTAATTTGGGGATTTCTTAAATAACAGTTATTTGGTACATTCCCTTTTATTCCATAAAAATAACAAGTTTCATTATTTGAATTAGGGACAAAATAATTCTTGTACAGTTTAGATTTGTCACTCTTGCTTCCATTACCAAATCCTTCATTTTTAATAACATTATTTCAATTGAGGTTATCTAAGATCTTTTCCCCTTTAGTGAATACAATAAAATAACTCTTATATGTATCTATGTCATCTTATAATTCATTAATATTATTTTCATCATTAAGGATTTTTGTAGTAAATCAGTTAAATTAATCAAATAACTATTGATGTAATTTTAGCATGGAATCTCTTCCCCCAAAAACATCATTATTATTATTCTTTGAGTATTTTTTATCTTTATTTAATTAGTCATATTTCACATTTATAATTTTTTAGTAGGAATCCAACTTATCATTTGAACAATTTGAATCAGAATCAGAATTAGATTAATAATAGGTTTGTACCATATCTTCTTTATCCATGAAGCACATTTTGCTTTCAGATTTTATTCTTCCTTTTCTGGAATGATTTTGATGATCTGGTGGGGTATTCAGAAACACTCCATGTGGAATTTATTTCTCTATTACATTTATGTTCATAATCTACATTTTTTGTAATATATCTTATCTGGAATTCTCTTTTCCTCTTTTAGCTGAGGATAACCATGTTTGATAGGACGCAATATTTTTCATTAATAGAATATATCTTCTCTTGACTCTTTCTCACACTTTTTAAGGGATTTATAAATCTTCATTCCTTTAATAAAACATTATAAAAAAAAATTCTAACTAAACTAGTTCTATTTTAGAATCTATGGATTCAGAATTCTCCTCTTTTTTGTCTTCTTGTTTAATTATTCTTTTTAGATTCTTATATGTTACCTTTAGAGCCATGTTCTCTTTTTTCACAATTATTTTATGGTCTTCATCATCAGCATGCATTTTAGCTTCACACATCATCATTGACCCAATTACTTCATTAATTGACATATCCTTATAGGTGATTATTGTTGAATTGAATCATATATACCATTTAATTTAAAAGGTAATACTTTTCATAATTGAAAGAACATTCAGATTGTTTTATGGGTTTTCTTAAGGTTGTAATATTGTTAATAATTTTTGTAATCTCTCCATTCATCTATGTGATGATTTCTCTCTCAATGATCCTAATTGTGTCTACTTTCATGTTAGTTTTATCATACCTCATTTATCTTACATTATCTATTCCTTCATAAGAAACTACAATAGTTTCCCACATCTTATATGCATTTGGACATTATGATGCATTATCGAATACATCTGGTCTGAGACCATAGATAATAACATTCATATCTTTTAAATTAATATCATATTCATATTTAGTTACAGGATCCAAAGTTTTTGGTATCTTAGGAATTGTATATGGGGTAATAATCATTGAGTGAACTCTCAATACAAGATTTTTTAGATAGAAAATCATCCATGATTTCCAATATCCACTATTTTTTCTGTTGAAATGTAGAGCACAAACCATTGACTTTCCTTCTCTTGAATTATACATTTTCATATTTGTATAGATCTTTAGCCTTTGACCTTACTATAGCTTTTTCAAAATCTCTCATCTGATACCAAATGTTAGGCCAGAATATAATATGTAATACACAAGATGGGTGAATTTGTTTTTCTAAAAATCTTCCACAATTCTCACATTAGATACCCACGGTATTTTATATGAATTATTAGTTTTTTTATTCTTTTATGAAAATATGATATGGATAAATATAAATAACGAATTCAAATTTTTATAGAGGTTCAAGGCACAAAAATCACTTAGTCTATTATACCAATCAATCTCTTAGTGAGCTCAGAAAATTACACTAGAATTGTCATCTTATCACAAGATCAGATTTCCATAATTTAGTGCAGGCAGTTGACACCAATATAAGACTAATTACAAAAGTCTTCTGGTCTAGTAATTGAGAACCAATTATCCACAGCTTAGATCAAGAAGATGATACACCACCACCACTGAGTACGAGTAGTTAAAAACTCAAATAAAAAAATATTGATTTGATTGAAACAGGTTGAATATTAAAAATGTTGTAGTACACAATTGACAGTAAATGGTTCTTATTCTTCAGAAACAATATCCTCAAGATTGAAATAGTCTGAAGTGATTTATTTGTAAAAATATCATTGATTGAAATCAACAACAAAACAGAACAGTCGAAAACATATATTTGAACAAGATAGATCATGTACAACTCTAAAATATATTGTCATTTAACCAGAATTTTTGAATTTCTGTACAACTAAAACACTAATTTCAATAATGTAGTATTGTATATTAATAACATATCACACATATTTGGAAGATATTTTCTGAAGGAATATATAGACCAGAGGATATGCTTCAATATTTCATATCCAAAATAATAACCTGATTGGTCTAGAAAAATCAAATTTATTTTAATAAAGAGAGTCATAACATACCTTAGAAATTGCAATGATTTTCTTTGATAAACTCATTTCTTTGAAAAAATCAAAATGATCCCTGAATTGCTCTTCAATTTTGACTTAACCATTGCAGTAATATCGGATTAAAAATGTATATTGAAGAACATCTCCATTGAGAACACAATGTAGGGTTGAACTATGTGGTGTAGGGTTAATTTGTGTAGTGTAGGGTTCCTTCGTTTAGCATTCTATATCCATATGTTCATCTTTTTTTAATGTAGGGGACAAAGTAACGTAGGGATAATGATTCATATGTTTATCCTTGTCAGCATAAAATCCCGAATGTAGCATTGATGAATCATGAATTCAACATTCCCCAACATAACATTGATGAACTATATGATCAACTTTTCTGAATGTAGCACTGATGTAGAATAAATACATATTCCAATGTATTGTTGATGATCACTACTCATGTTGATTTCTGCACGTAGGGATATTGTTCCAAATGAAAAAATTTTAGCATGGCTAAAGGTTGATACCATATGCAAATGTTTTCCTTCCTATCATAACGTAGGGATGAAAACAATGTTTCTAAAATCATTCTATAACACTAAAAACATTAAAACAAAATAGTAATTCCTATAAATATAACATAACAAAACAGCATTAAAAAACAAACAAGGGTATTTTTGAGCATCAAAATCCTCATAAATAATAGAGTTTTTTTAGGACAATACATACCCAACAGTCCTAAAGACACTTGAGAGAGTGAAACACATCTCATCTCGATGACACGTGGGAAGAATAACACATCTTGTCCCAAAGACACCTAGGAAGCACAACTAGCCCACACACACCTGGTCCTTAGAAAGTGTAGCCTACCCAAAGAATCATGGGATATAACTACTTGGATGAGGGAGTAGGGAGAAGCGAGTGGTTATCCATCCATCCTCCCACCAAGATGTTTGGTAAAGACACTCTCCCCCATAAAGATGGGGATGTTCGGCACATAGTTCTCAACCTGGGTGGGATACATATAGAAATCACAAAAAAAAATGAATATAAATATATGATTCCAAACACTAAATCCCATCCTATGGGTTCATGACAAGAAAACAAAATCATAACCACCTTTTTGTAGCTACCTCAACAAATATCAACAACACACAACAAACATTTTAAAAGGCGAAGAGCATGAGTAACAAATGTAGATTAATATTTATTTCACATTTAACACCCATTCATGTGGTCATATTTTACTACTTCCATTCCATTCACCGTACTAAACCAATCTATTCAATAATTTATTTAAAAACCTCATTTATTCTTCCCATAACTAGGTAGAAAACTAACAAGAACCAAATTGGAAGGTAACAAAGTAACAACCATATAAGAGATGAAGAAACATGTAAAATTAACCCCGTTCATTATAAAGTCACATCTCCCGCATGATTTTCTAGGAATGCGGGAAGCTTTATGCATGCTATCAATGAGAATGAACAGATAGAAACCACTACCATCATTCTTCATACTCAGCCACTCAAATAACATATCAGTCAAACCAACCCCCAACTCACCAGCACAAAATCACAACTAAATTTTCACATACACATCTCTTTACACCCACATATAGTTTTACATCCCCACTGCACAATCACATCATTCCTAGATCACCATGTCAACAAAACCAACCTCCCTATGCATGACTGTGTGCATAACCACATCACCAGAAGATCCAATGTAAAAGATGTTCATATTTAACAATGAGTTCCTTCTTTAATTCCTCTTGTTATTTCAAGGGTTAACACAGAAATAGTTTGATCATACGAAATCCATTTATTACTAGAATATGTGTGCTTAAAAGTTTTCATATGCATCCATTCAATAGAAAAAATATATAAAGTACGCAAACCATACTATGTGAAAACAAGGAACACCAATGGACATGACTTTTTGTGTTTAATTATCCCATAAAAATAAAAATATCATCTGAAAATAAATTACAAGTCATGATTATGCATCACTTTTCCCTACCCCTTCATATTTATATTAAACCGGTTTAATTTATTTATTAGTCCCAATTAAACTTTCTTAATAAAGATAACATTCATATATCCATCCCTCAGGATACACAATTAGTAAATATAAGGAAACACATACTTGGAAGAAGGGATGATCCACACTTTCTTATTGTTCCAAAATAGGGGAAGCACATGTAGTAAAAAAATCCTCTAGGGAAAACATGATCCAAAGAATACAACAAAATCACATGACCACTCATGTAAGAATGGTTTATGGCATCCAATAACATGGTAAAACAATAAGGAATAACAACTGTGAAAGATATCTCAACCTTTGAAAAACCTAAATGAAGAAACTATTTAGATTTGTTTTAGATTTTCTATTAAAGGTGGATACACTTAAGATAATGGATTTTGACATAATAAAATCACTCGAACCTTTAGAAAAATAAAGATATGATTTATGGGATTTGACGAAGTCTTAAATCCATTCAAACAAGTTTTTAAAGGTATTTTTTTAAAAGAAAACATCAAAGGAGAGAAACTATTGGAATCCGGAAACACTAATCATGACTCACCACTAGACAAGCCACCATTTGGTGGGTCGCAATTTGGCGAGTCATCACTCGGAGAGTCAAAAATAGAAGAGTGATTGTTTGTTGACTCACTTTCAAGTGAGTCATCATTCAGAGAGTCACCGTTAGTAGAAATGACTTCCACTATTTGTTAGTCACCACTCGGTGAGTCACTATCCACCAAGTCACTACTAGACAAGTGATGGTTTAGTGAGTCACTGTTTAGTGAGTCACTATTCGACATGTGACCATTTAGTGAGTCAACTCTAGATGAGTGATCATTTGGTGAGTAACCATTTGGTGAGGCACCACTGGACAAGTGACCACCAGTGACTCACCCCTAGCGATTGATCGCCAATGACTCACCACCAAGAGTCACCGTTGGAGAACATGAAAGATTGGGACTTTTTGAAAAGTGTTGTAGTAAGTCTTTATAACATCCAAAAACACTTCAAACTTTGTATTTTCATGAAATTAATCAACCTAAAAGGTTTATTCCATTTCACATTACCAAATATATAATATTTTATTAAAATCATTAAATTTTTTGAGAAATATTAAAATAGGCAAATAATGTTCTATTCAGAGTATTTAAAATTATTTACTTTTTTTCTACTCTTTACTCAAATGTTTAATTGGTGTTTTTTAAGACTATAAGGTAATCAACTGATCACAAAAAATTAAATAAATACTTAAAAAATTGTATATATTTAAAATAACAAAGTAAATCCCAAAAATATTATTTTATCTCGATCGCATAATATTATACTTCTTCAAATAAAGAAAGTAACATTTTTAACATTATCTTTTACCTAAATTATATTAATATCAAAGTCAATGTAAAAAGAAAAAAATCTAAGAATTTCAAATTAGGGAGATTTATTCATGAAATCATCCTATTTAATGAACTAAATTAACATTTTTTAATGTGTTTTAATGATTAATACATTAGTTTTAACAATTATTAACCCTTTTATCTTTACTATGTTGATAAAAATTTGATATGGTTACTATCCATAATGACCAATATAAAAGGGACCTATTTAACAAATTTGGACCTATATAATAAAAATATGTAATCCATTTTTCAGGATTTAATTTCTAAAAGTGGGACCAATTAATTTAATATTGGAATAGAAAATTCGATGAAAATATTTTTCAAATGTGTTTTTAATTATAAAAATAGTCTTATAAAAAATAAAACCATAATAATGACTCTAATTTTCCAAATTAAATTATTAAAAATATTATAGGGATTATTTTACTTTATAACATTTTTATACAAAATGAAACATTTTAAATGATTTAAATCATACTGCAATTTTTTATAAAAAGATGAATAATTCAAAATTCTCTAGAAAATCTGTCATTTTTTTTAAAATCCAAACAACACTCCCAATGATATTTTTGATATATTAATTTAAAAATTTAAATTTTATTAATAAATATAATAACTAAATGTTCCTAAAAATAATTATAAAATTCACACTCAAATATTATAGAAAACATTTTTCAAGAAAACATATTTTTAAATAATAAAATGACTTTCCTAAAATTTGGTTCTTATTTCATAATAACTAATCAATACATTTTTTCCTAGTACATTTATATATGTTTTATAATATGTTTATTCCTATATATACACCCCAAATCAATATATTAAGTTGTATCTATGACATAATAATATATTTTCCTTTGTTTAGGATTGATATTGAATGTCAAACACGCCATCAAACATAAGTTTCATTTCAAATACCGTGGTGTTAAAATAAAACATCTATAATCATTTGGAAAATGATTATATACCATGAAATAATTTTAATGGTGTATGTAAATACAACTTATCACTCTATTTTATGACTTCAATGATGTGAACCATGATTTAAGATTTTCATAATATATTTTTTATGCATTCTAATGATCTCAAAATTACTATATTCTATTTATATGTTATGAATTATATTAATTATATGTTATGATTCAATGATATACATAGTGATATTTTGATATACTAAATTGATAATAATATTCAGGTTTTACTTTATATTCCCCCCTTTGAAGAACCAAATGGATTTTGATAAAGTGTGGTGAACTTGTATTGAACAATCATAGATTGAATATTCTTTGAGTTCAATTAGAAGTGTTATAGAAAATTTTAAGGTTATTAAATATTACACTAAATGATTATATATTTCACATAAATGATAAAACAAAAGAATATATCAAGATGTAGATTGAAATAGATCATCATGTTCCCATTATGTCTGGCATTTTTTATATTACAAGAAATCCATTCTAAAATTAGATATATATTCCTAATTTATGTAGGACTATTATCAATGTGAATAAAAAGATTATTAGAGAAGAGAACCCAATCATAGTAGAATATATCTTTATTTAATAAAAATATGAAATGGACACAAAAAATATTTCATACCTACAATTTCAAAATAGAAGATATATTTATATTATTTTCTTGATATAGTATGGTTGATAACTATCACATAATATGTAACAAAAGGTTCCTTAAAAGTAAAGTAATGCAACATTTTATGGATCTGAGTTCATAACAATAGATTCATGATTCTTAAATAGGGGTGCTGGTGCAATCTTCATATAATATTTGTAATAAACTATTGATTAAGAGAGTATTGGATATCATGATATGGAATTGGATACCCAACCAAATATCAAAATCAAAAGTAAATATTATATTTGATAGGTATTCCAGAACACTCTTCATTTCATGAAGAATGTTAGCCGGTGAGTGTCAACTGAGTGCATCATACATTACAACCCATTGGAGTTTTCTTTATCGAACTCTTCAATAAATAATTTATATTCCAATAAATATTAAAACACAATGATACATATAATGAAATCATATAGGACTAATATTGGAGTGGATTCATTCTTCACATGCACTAAAATAGTCATAGCTACCTTTCCTTCCATTGACCACAACACTTATAAACACCACACCTGATACCAGGACATATATTTTCAATACATCTCTTTTTCGGTTGCATCTAAAAATAACCCGCTTTCATAAAAATCATAAAAGTATGTTTCAAAAATATTTACAAATATTTTTAAATTCTTCCAAACTCTTTTAATTATTGTTTCTGTAAACCCTTTTCATTTTGGAACCTAAATTTTTAAAAAACAAAAAAAAATCGAGAATAAAAATTTTATAACCATACATGCCTTAGTATCATAAAAAAATAATTTAATTACCTATATCATAAATTTATTAAAAGGGGATCCTCTAGTAAAGAATCAATGATACTCATGTTATTAAGGGGTTTGGGGTGATCTTTATCAAACATACTCTTATCTCCATATAAAAATCTCAGCCATAACATTTATTATAAACATCATATTTATACCTATATAATCCCTTTATAAATGAAATTATGTGACCACTAGAAGTAGATCATGGCCATATAGTATATGCCAATTCCTTATTTCATGATTCTATAAAAAGATCCATCCAAGTTAATGAATACATCACATCTCATTTATCATATAGATTAGTGCATCACATGACTCCCATCTAAGCAACTAGAAAAATCACATGTGAATAAAATAATGATGGAAATATATTTATATATTCTAATTAAATTAAAGGAATCATTATGATACTTGTCATATATGTGGATAAATCCCATCTTCATATCACTCTAACCAAAGACATGACCGACAACGCAACCAAGCAACACTTGATAGGCTATATTTATACTATTTACATGAATATGTGTAGCGTAAAGGAATACAATTTCTCATGATATATATATGACCACCCATATGTTATAAGGGTTAATTAAAATCACACCCCCTAATTATGTTGACTACCATATTTCATTACATGGGATATAATTTAATAAGTTATTCCAACTAATAAATTTATATTTATTACTTCATGTATATATTCAAAATATCACAAATTGATATCATTATAATTATTTAACAAATATTATCAAACTAACATTAATATATCTATATTATAAATAACACTTTTTTATTATCATTAAATGGGGAAAACATAAATTTATTAACTTTGTGGGAATATTATAAATCAATATTTCATGTTACATTTATCGCAGAACACATAAATAAATGATAATTTAATATTGAATTCTCTAGAAATACATGAAAAATTTATTACAACTACATAAATTTATTATGTATTGAATACATAGATATGTAACACAAACCTAAGGTTATTTTTTGGACAATTTATTTCTCAAAAGGAATGAAACATTTTCATTATTAACCACATATTTTTTCATTATATCACCCCTCATTGATCTCCTATATGAGATAGTACTTTCAAGGGATTAATTTTTTCATTTGGTGACACTAATGTTATTACTGAAGACAAAAATGTCCCATTAAATTAAAAATATAACTAAATTTATCCCTCAAAACTAGGAACTACCCCATTTTTGGTATGATATTCCTGATCTAAAATAGGTTCCTTCATAGTATCTGATGCAACTATGTACTCTACAAATATTTTCAAGACTACTATGGTTCCCTATTTGGAACACATCGAACATCAACTCTACTATTTAGGGAAAAACATGAATTCCTTTTGATATTTAATATAATCATTGTTATATTAAATAGTAGCAACTATTTAATCTTTTATATAGATGTAATATTCTCCTCCAATGATTAAGAGCCTATATTTTTTCCATTTGAAGTACTTATGAATGCTCTTCAATGAAATCCAGTGACCATCACTACTATTGGATTTTTATCTACTAGTTATTATCAAATAAGATTTATCATATTGCGTACATAATATATGATACATGATAATACTTATGGCAGACACATAAGGAATTCTTCCATCCTTTCTAAGTCTTCATAAGGTTACTAATCCTTCCCCTGATTCATTACATCAAAAAATGGAAAAACAACCCTTCTTTGAGTTATCCCTGATAAAAGACTTTAAAATTATTAAAATATATGTGTTCTAATATAGTATAAGAAATATCATATATATATATCTATATATATTTATACCCATACTTAATGTTGTTTAAACCATCTCTTTCATTGAGAAACATTTTCACAGAAACCTATTTATAGAAAGGGGTGTCTAAATCTAAATTCAATTATATTGTATATAATCTTTATACAATTTTATAAACATTATGGTAATCCCACTAACCCTAATATATACATGAATCATCAATTTTTTTTATGTAATTAAACACTTTTATTGATCATCAATTTGAGTATTTCCACAACAACAGGCATTCCTCAGTTTATAAACTAATCATTGTAATTGTAAAACCATGAAAAAATCATTTGGAACTTCATGGTCTTTATGTTGTATCATATAAAAAATATTAACAAACTATTATTGATGAAATAATATATATCCATTTTATATATCTCATAATAATAATTATGTTTTTTTGGATAAAAACATATGAATAGACTTCATCATCACAATTGGTGAAACATTATCTTCATAGTCAATTATTTGACTTGTTTATAATTATTAGTACATATGTGTTCCTTATAAGTAGATACTATAACATAAATTTCAGTTTTATTAATTAATATAAACTCAGAAACTCTGCATATGACACCTTTAGGTTTACAAACCATGTTCCAAAAATATTTATTTTAAACTGAATAAGTTATTGAATCCAAGGAATCTAACTATTTTATTGATTAAAAAATCTCAATGGCCTCCGAATAGGTATTAGGTTCATATACTATGAACATTACTTCACTATCCTTAGACATGAGAAATCCATGTTTTTAGGGTTCCTAACGGATTTTACTAGGCCTTTAGAATTAATTTTTAATATGAGTGTCTTTTTCAAAAATATATCAACAAAAATGGATACATTCATTATCTAGAAAAAAAATTGTTTGTATGTTTTTATCTTCTCCAAAGATTAATTTCTTCCAATGAACTCTTAGACTTATATATTCCTTCTCATTAAATACTCCTATTTTAAGAAAACAATTCATGTTCAATAGTGATACTGAAATAATATAACTTAGTTTTCTTTTTATAACTAACAAATAATCATAATTCTATATAGGGTTATGTTTTTACATAGAAAATCATCATATGAGTGATTCAAAAATGTAAATCTTTTAAAAAGGAAACTGTGTTATTTCCTATAATATATCTTATATAGTGTCTTAATGAATGTTGGAGATTGGATACAGTTTAGTAAAAATGTAGTACTCTCCCAATTATAACCCTACAATGTAATATAAATTTTATATAGAGATATAATTAATAGAACCATATCAAACAAGGTAAAATTATTCCTTCAAGACACATAATTCCATTGTGGAGTACTAAATGGTGAGATTAGTGAAAAAATCAATAAACTTCGAAAGGGTCTATCAATTCATTGACTAAGTATTAACCAACATAATTTGACATAGTATTATTAATACTCTATCCCTAATTATATTTATTTATATTTTTATAATTTTTTAAAATTTTCCTTCATAGTAAACACAAATCCATTCAAAACAAAGTCTTCAGTAAAGGTAATGAAGTACATATGACCACCAATTTCTTGTATACTCATTGCTCTATATATATAACTCTGTATAAAATCCAAAATTCAACTATCCTTATCACACTTTCTCAAAAAATTATTCTCTAATTTTATACAATAACTAATATTAATATATATGAAATGATTGCTTTTATACTAAGTCTATAAATCCATATTTTTTGTGTTTTAAATGTGTTTTTCATTTAAATTTTTTATGAGACAGTTATAAAGGTTGGAGGGATTATAATAAAATTTATTTTTCATATTACTAATTTTTTATATCGGATTATCCATGACTACAATTTATAACACATTTATAATTCAAATACCATAAGAAAGTTCATTTCTCACAAACCATCCTATATACCATAGTACAATGTGCTCGAGCTACCAATGACATTGAACAATAGAAATTTCCAATACCCATGGGTTAGTGATTAGCACCTAGAATCATAAAAGACAAAAGAGGGTAGTAATATTCAAAAAAAATAGAGGAAGTTAAAGGTAAATGTTAGTATGATCCTCAATACCATGGAATAAAGTACCAGAACTCAAAAAGGTTTATCAAAAACCAAAAGAGAACATCATCAATGAACTCAAAAACTATAATGATAAAACTCATACATCATAAATGAATTATACTCTAATACTAATGGATCAAGAACATCATCCACCTCTAAGTGTCACTTTCCCATTTTCAAGACCTAGCATAAGAAAATCTAATAACACTCAAAAGAAATGGTAGGTTGGAGCCTATAAATTCTACTACGGTTTCACCAAGAGTTCAGTAAACATATTCCATAATAATAAACCATATCATGATTTGAATTTTAAGTGAAACATGGAATTGATTCCTAATTGAATATTTAAGAAATGATGTTTTCATTTCAAAATGATTGAAAACATTTAACACATGGATTAAATTAACATTTTATTTTAATGAGTATATGAATTAGTTTTCATGAATAAAATTGTTTCATAATCAATGGAATATATAATCAAAATAATTACAAGAGTATCCATAGACATTTACCATGAGGTATGATAGTTATAGATTATAGGATCATCTCACATATCACATCATTGATCACAGTAATATATATACACATGTCCCTCAGGTTCTGGGTAAATAGTACTCATTAACATCTCATCGTGAATATGATCTTCTAAACTCGATTTTTAGAGTTATCATCATAAATAAAGTTCAAGGGAATTACCACCCTTGATTTCATGCCCAAATAACCCACAAACTATCCAGGATCACATGTTCTCAATCAACAATCCAATAATTAAAAAATAATAAAATTTAAAATCAAATCATTATTTACAATTCCTTTTATCAATTTTTATATTTCAATATGCCAAATCAATATCAAAAACAAAAAAAAGGATTTCATTATTTCATGAATTTATAATATAAAACCAATCACTTATTTTCCTAATTATAATTTATTAAAATTAATAAAATCAATTCTCAAAAAATTAATAAAATAAATAAATTTCAAAATACACTCCTAACTGTGATTCCATTCGAAATGGGCGTTTTCTCAATTCAAATACAAATTAAAATAATAATTTCAAATCATATAAGCTATGTTTTTAAAAAAAATTGATATATATTTCAACACATGTAGAAAATAAATATTTATTTAGGTTGAACATTCCAAAATTGAAAATCCTAACTTTAATCGGTTAATTAAAAATCACAACACCTATAATAGTGAACGTAGATAAAGAGTAAGAGCGACAGATATGAAGAAACCAAACCTAGAATTAGTAGCTTTTTAAACAGAGTTTAGATCCATAAAATAGATCATGATATAATGAACTCTATGTATAATGGATGAATATAGGAGGAGAAACAAATTTGAGTAGATTAACATACCCGAAAGAGATTTAAGGTGATCACACCCACATTAATGAATCAATAGAAGAGGATTGGGGGGAAACCTTCTTCATGAGAGAATTCTCAGCACTAGAAATCAAGGTAGGTTTGAGCAAGGAGTTTTAAGATCCTAAAGGGGTGTTCAAGAAATTTTTTTTCTAAAAAACATAATTAAAATATTATACACAAGCGGTTAGTTGGGCAGGGTCACACTATTAGAAAAAATAGGTGCACTAAACATGCTCCCCTACAATGGGTGAAACATTCCAACTAGGTGGTCACATGGTCTTTAAAACCATGTTTCAAACTTATAAACCCTCAATATCTAGGCTTAAATTATTTTCACATGTGGTGCATGGTTTGGGGAAATGTGCACCAATAGTTTATATCCTAGAAACCCTCCAAAACATTCAAAAATTCTACATGAATCACCCAAAAACATAACCAAGAAAACAGAAAAAAGGGTCAAGGAATACCTCAAAGAAAGTAACAATAATTTATCAACCTCCCCACTATAAGGAAATTATGTCTCTAACAATCTTATCAACAAGTACTCATATAAAAATGATGAGGTAACTTATCCCTAAATAGTGACTCCCTATCCTATGTCTCATGAATATCCAAACCAGACTGAAATAACACCTTAACCAAAGGTATGAATATCCTATGGATTTTTTATTCCTCTGAGTCAAAAACCCTTACTGTAGGTTTAGTCATTGATAATTTATGCTCAATATAAAGATCCTCCCAACTCAATGCATGAGATTGGTTAGAAAGATACTTCTATGGTTTCTATATATAGAACACGTTATGTATCAAAATAAATTTTGGAATAAGTACATAATGGTAAGACACATTCCCCACCTTCTCAACAACATCAAAGTGTCGTACACAACTAGGTTCAATCATCCCATGTTTCCCAAGCCATAAATGAACAAAATGAGGTGAAACTATCAATAACACATATTCACCAACAAGAACTCCAAAAGTATATGATTATGATTAGTATAATATTTATATTGGAAATGTTCCATCAAAATTATCTCACAAACCAATTGAATATATTCAATCATTTCATGACCCAAATTTATCCAATCCATGGAATTTTCTCCAATATACAACCAAAAAAATGGATATTTACATAGAATACCATATAAATAATTGATTTATTTTATCCTGATATTGAATAGTAACTATTTTTATAAGTGAACTCAACCTGTCCGAAATTGTTATGCCAGACCCCAAAAAAAAGTCGAGAAGGCAAGAATGAAGACTTTCCTCAAGAATATTTATAGATCTCTCTAACTAGGCATTCATCTGCATATGGTATAGATACTAAGGATTTATATGTATGGATATTACATCATTTTTTATGAATATTTATTAAATTATATAAGAACACAACTGAGGATATTAATAGTTTATTTTATTTTGAATCATAGAACACAATATTGTAATATAGTGAATGATATTCATTGTTTCTCATAAAGATATTACTATTTAGTACTAGTAATATAAACCTTTCTTCCTAACATGGATAAAAAATATAAAAATGGTTGATATTAGGTGATGAGTGCGGGTAAATAATGGGGATATGTGAGAATAAGACAAATATAATGGTATGATAATATGAGCATAACATTTGACAACCATACCGTATATTTCGAAGATCATATTTTTTAGTTATGCAATAAATATTAGAAATTTATAATACATGAATCCGAAGGGAATCAAAGGGAATGAGACATCACACTATATAAAATGGAATATTTGGCATACATATGATTATAGAAAATCATCTGTCAAGGATACCCACCAAGATGTTCATAACATGTTATGCCTAGGATAACCACTTGTGTGCCTACATTGGGCTAGGGTTCACCACCCATGTACCCTACTTTTTAGGAATGGGTTGTCCACTCATATAACCTTATATTTAGAATTGGTATATCAACCAATTTAACCTTATCATTGGGATTTATATAGTCACATGTGTAACCTCATCCTTGTGCATTGGTTGTCCAATCATGTACCCTCATATTTGGGCTTTGGCTTATCACCCATGTACCCTCATCTTTAGGCTTGTGTTGTATACTCATGTACCCTAATATTTGGGATTTGTATAATCAATTGTATATCCTCAGATCTCATATAATATTTATCATTACTCAATGTAATTGATGGAAATATATGTCCAACCGATCGTATAATGAAACCATTTTTATACATTCTATAACATTATACACATTTTACATATCATAACCAATGAAATGAAATGGGTTACATTAAAATTTCATCCTAAAATTACATATGGGAAATAAATAGGTTTCATAACAATTTAACAATTTTATCAAAGCATTACTAGTGGAATGTTGTGGGTTTCTTTGTCATGTTATCATGGTATAGCACATGTAAGAGAAATTAGATTCATATACATGTTACCATCAAAACCTAAACCATTCACTAAAAAAATATGTATGGTATCCTTCAAACATATACCTAGTAAAACATAAACAAAATTAAAGGATGTCATCATAGATGAAGAAATATTTTAAAATATCAATTGGAACATTTCACAAGTAAAACTCAATTTCATTGAAAATAAATTTCATAAATAAAATTTTTAATCATTTTCATCAAAAATGACATTAGAAACATAAAAATAATTATTTAAAAGTTAATTTAAAACATTTATTGAGTTAAATGTACTTTCTTCTTGTAAAATAACAATTTAAAAGATAAAAACATTTGGGAACTATATTATATGAATATTACCTTGAAAATTTATACATTATTTTTTTAAAATCATTTAACCCACTTTTCAAAAATAAAAAATTTTTGAAATACTTTTCATTGAAAATAATGTTTTAGAACAATAAAGGAATATTAAATATATGTTAAAAAAATTAAAACATAAAAAATTTTGACAATAAATTTTCCATATAAATTATAATAAATAATATTTTAAAATTTATTTTTAATGTTTTTGAAACAATTGTGCTGAAATAAAACTAATTTTCAACCAAAAAGTGAAATAAAGAAAAAATTCCTTAAAGACATTTTGTTAATTAACTTTTGAAAAAATGAGTGGAAATTTGGTAAAATTACATGATGGTGTCATGTATAACAAGATGAGATCAAAATTCATGATAATTCTTGATTTATGGATATAATATTTCATCAATAAAAGCATAGTCATAAACAATCTTGATAAATCATGATATTATAGCAATAAACTATTTCCAATTTGGTAACTTTGAATCATTCCCCATGAAAGAATAAAAATATATAAAGCATATAATGTCATGAAAATATTTATATTCATGATATAACATGTCAATGTGGATGTATATACACCATGTAAATTAATATAGGTACAAACCATAACATGATTTTTAAAGAATGCGAATTTGGAAAAATTGTCATTTTTGCTTTGGTAACATTGAAACTATAACCCCATGAAAGAGATATCCTAAAATTGATATTTAAATACAATAAAAATAAGTAGAAGAGTCATAAATTATATTAATGGGCTTTATATACACCACATACAATAAATGGGTGGGGAATACTGCATGTGCTTACAAAAGTAAAAAATTTGACAGAAATCCCTTACCTTATGTCTTGACTTATTCATACAATTACTAACCAATATTATAATAATTAAAATATTATTTTAATTATATAATATTTCCAAATAAATATATATATAATCATAAATTATTTTATTATGACATTATATTAACCTTTTATTAACAATCCCATATTAATGTTATGTTTTTGTTAATAATCACTTTGTTCTTCATATAAGTTTTGATTTGTTATTTATGGTCTTCAAAATTTAATCAGTTTTTCATAATTTAAAAGATTTAAACCATGATATAAATATCATATATACTCATTATATTTTTATTTATTGTAACCCATAAATTTTAGTGATAGAAAACAAAATACACCATCCATGGAGACAATAGGTCATACATATGAATGAATGTTGATTCAATTTTCATGTCATATTTAAAGGTAGAAAATAAATTATATATATGTATATAATCATTAAAGTTTCAATATTTTGTAATATATATCACATATTAAACTCATCTTTAATATTTTACATGTAAAAAGTGAATGACTCACATCGCTTCCTAAGGCGATAGACTGCCGTACACACGAACAATGTTATCATATTCCTATAAAATTGTAATCATGATGATATGTGTCATATAAAAATTACATAATCCATAGTAATTAATAAATACATTATATAAATAGTATTTCTATCATAATTTCCATCATTGAGAGGATGTATTGAAAATATTAATGACATTGGTTCGCGGGGGGGGGGTAGTCCTTCATACACTCAAACAATGATTTCAAAACCAATTTTCTGGCAATGAGAGTGTTTATAGGTCATACCCTTAACATTTCAAAATATATATATATTTATGATACTGATATTATTATATAGTCATTATATAAAAAATGTACGAGGTGGTGGAAGATATAAAATAAAACACTCATTTTAAGATCATTATCGCGTCTTCAGATATCTTATTTGGGTTTCCACTAAAGCATTAAAATAATGGATTTCATCCTAATTTAAGGTATTTAGGATGAGTTTAAGTATTTTGGGAAGTGATTTGGGATGATCATGGTCGATCTAAATTGCTGGAGAGGTGTGATGAAGTGGGAAGAGTGAGTTCCCTTTTATATTTGAGGGGGAGAGGTATTCTTTTAAATAATCATATGTATTCACTATTGGGAGGTTTATAATACCTCATGTTTCTCCAAAATAGATAATTAATGATTTTTAGGGATGATATTTTCATTACACACCTTCACCACACATTTATACAATTTGTTTTACATTTGCTTCCTTACCTCTTATGTTGCCTTATCTTACAATTTTTCATTATGTTACCTTGTTTTCTAACCTATGTAATTTAACCATTAAAAATAAATTATTGTGATTATAATTAAAATATTAAGACTTGATAATTTTAAATATGGTATCTAATTTACAATTTTTAGATCCTCTATGATTTGGAAATTAACTTTAATACAAGCGGATAAAATTCTCAAAAATTTCTCTTAAACTCTAACAACGAAAACATAGTTTTTTACTATATTATAGTCAATATATTAATTATAATTGATTCATTCATCCCCAATTTGACTATAGTTTATATTTATTATAATTTATAAATCACAATATGGATTTTAGTTATTTTTAATAAATTTGTAATATATAATTTCTTATAAAATAGAATTAATGTAGATATTTTCATTATTCATTTAACCGAATTATGAAAACAAATAAATACAATTATGTAATTCCAATAATTTATGTTATAAAAAGTTTAATAGTGAATATTAATTTAAAATAATAATTTAATATAATAATTCATTCAATTTAATTCACTTTTAGTGTTATTACTATGATTTCAATTTTTTATTTATTAATTAAATAATTCATGAGTGTTCATTTCATAATATTTTAATGTAATTATATCATCTCTCAAAATTAAAATAAATTATGATTGAAAAAACTATTTAATATTCCTTTATAATATTTATAAGTGAGCCTCTATGGGTTTTCACTATTCCAATGCTTTATAGAAATGAAAATGAATAAAGGTAAAAAAATTCCTTTTTCATTACTTAACCAATTATATGGGTCACCTTCATATAAAAGTGTCCCCCAAACTCATAAAATTTGATATTAAGGTAAAAAGGGTTCAAAATATTTATATATAATGGGTTTTAGACATGGTTTGAGTCATGTATCATATCCATACTACATCATAAATAATACCAATGATTGTCATCATATATGGAGAATTATTTTAAAACACCAAATAGAAATGTGTATATGAAAAATGACTATTATTTTAATATAATATTCATAAAATATTTCAAAATCTTTTTCTTTGAAAATAATATTGGAAACTTATAGATAAATATTTAAAAAATAATTTAAAAATATTCTTGCGAAAAACATGATTTCTACTTTTAAAATTTTATTTTAACATGTAAAACCTTTTGAAAACCACTTTCATTAAAAATATCATCCAAAATTTATAAAGGAATATTTGATAATGTAACACCCCAAGCTTCCACGGTACGTTTCCCTTCGAATAATGCGATAGCGTGTGTTGTACGCAACCTCGAGTTCAAACACACACCACAACTAATTAAAATAGCCGTTGTGAATAGTAATACCTACTTTTTGAAATAATATATATTTTATATTTCAAAATGGACTTCATTTTTGGATTTGGAATATTTTAATTAGCCTAGGGTGAAATTTTGGTACTTTTCGGATAACTTTAATATTTTGATGAATAGTGAAAATTACTAAATTTTAATTAAAAACAACTTTTTTAATCAAAATAATTAATAGTGATAAATTGTGAATTTGAGTGGTTTTAAAGTATATTTAGAATAAATTTTTACCATTTAATATAATGTTGGTCATTGGACATAATTTTACAATTAAACCGAACATAAACAAGTGTCAATCTTTTTATAGTTATTATCTCTTAAAAACACGCTTTTTGTTTTGACAGCGGGAATTAATTTTAAATTAATTTTTGCCACTTCTGTGTTTTGAATTTAGGAAAATGGATTCCATATTTGGAATCAGGATGTTCAAATTGTGTAAATAGGTAAATTTTATTTTTAGACATTTTGAATAGTTACTGTGGTAAATATTTTATTTACTATGGTTAAAGGGTAAATCCGGTAAATAAGGGTTAAAAAATAATATTATAATAATACAAAATTACCCTAAAACGTGTCCTAACCTTATTGGTGGACACATACCCGACCATGGGCATCCTTGGGTCAATTTGGGGACCCCTTGGAGCCACTTGTATGTGGTAGGGACACATTATATTAATAAAGTTAAAATAAAAATAAAAATGGCATAAGCTTACATCTTTTAGAAGAACAATTTTTACATAGGGTTATACATGTTGGATTTTCGATTATAAATATTAATTAGAAAGCTAAAAAGATTTCCTACATAATGATATTTTATTTATAATTTTTAGACATCAAATAAGTTAAATTATTAATGACACAATAATGATGCAATGTTTACCTCATTAATAAATCATTTAAATAAATAAGATTATAATGATTAAAATATTATCTAAAACCTGTCCAATTCTTATTTGTTGATGTTATTTAGAATAGGAGTCATTTTATCTTCGACCTCAATGATTTTTGGACCATTATAAACCGAATATAATTATATTATAAAGTAATACTTTCACTCTTTCCTAAAGAGCCCCTCTTCTCCCTTATAAAAGGAGACCACTTATACTCATTCCTCACACCTCTCAAGCCACTTGGCTCGTCCAAACTCTGCCCAACTAAGCTCCCCACATGCATCGCCTCCTCCTTGAAGCTTCCCCTTAGGCAGAAATCATTTCAAGAAGTCCTTTGGTTCCAACCAAAGTGAGTTACCTAAATTAAAGGTAACGATTTCTCTTAAATTATTTTCCTTTATTTTGCTTCTCCAACCCCCAAACTCTTTTTATTTCCTTTCTTTTGTAACAACACCAGTATCCTCAATATACTAGGATGTTTTTATAAGAAGGATTAAAACTACACATACACACAACTCCATCTAATGGATGATGAACATAATGTTTCTGTGGATGGCAAACTAACGCCTCATGAAACGATGATTGTTCAAATACATCTTACCGCCTCTCATGGTGGCCATTATGATGGAACTGTAATTAAATATGATATTAATGATATATATTTTATATATAAGCTTCTGTAATTTCATTTTATTTCATACCATTATTCGTTTCATGTTGTATATACATACGATAATTTCATTTGAGGAAGTGCGGACTACCGCCCCCTTAAAATGATATGACTCGTTCATACCACACATGGAACGTATAAAGGATGGTGTTAATGAAATTAAGTAACATATATAAAATATTATATTATACTGGAATAGTAATATACCTGTGTATCATTTGGATTCGATTCTTTTAAAATAAAAATTAAATGGAAATAGCGTTCGTGCGTACGTACGGACTACCGTCTCCACGAACGCGATGAGATTCATTCTCCATCGTATCCATTCAAGTATAATTATCATTTAATGATTTAAAAATGATGTTTAAGGACTTTATATCATTCTGTATATGAATAAGATACAACAAACATGACTTATGTAACAAAACATATAAAGAAAATGAGTAAGTTAACACCCGAAATGATGATAATACTAAGATATTATTATCAAATCAACATTAAAAGATCATATATGATATCATATTAATGTATATGATTCTTGTATAATTTAGTAGCAATTATTTCACTATTATATAGGAGGTTAACCTACCCCAACCAAGGAAAAGTACAAGGTAAGGGTTTACTTTACAACCTCTTCATTATCCAAGGTTGTTTATACTTAATAATCTACTGGGATCTCTTTATCATCCACATCCATGTTTCTTAAAAATGCAATTCAAAACATTTTTACTATTTACTAGAATATGAGTTAAAGTCATTTATACCCTTTTTGACTTTTATAAGTGGTTTATAAAGGAATCTTTCGGTCGTATTCAAAACAAGGTCCTTTTTAACCTTTTCGACAGAATTGAGGTAAGAATGTTTTTTTTAACTTATACGGCGGGTGCGGTTATTTTCCGCCGTTATAAAATCGTCGAAGCTTTCCATACAAGCTTATAAGAATATTTTCAAAAAAAATGTTTTATTTTATATGGACCTTAAATGATTTCAAAATAAAAGGAGATACTTCTTTAAAAAGAATTTTGATTTCATCTATGTCAACATCCTTTGATGGATTTTAAGATTATTTGAAGTTGATTTATTATGATACAAAACTTCTATATTGTATTGAAGGTTTTGTGATATGTTTGAATGTGGATGTGCTATTTTTATACCATTCATAGTTTATGGTGAAATTATTGACATTTCGTATGCTAGTTTTAATACGAATGTTTATGTTATGTTTAAACCTTTTCATATGGGAATGCATTGGACTTAATAAGTGACGGGTGGAGCCCTCTATAGCTCCTCGATGCATCGGTAGGTCTCATGAGACAAACTAGTGTCTTGGCACAAGGCCTTGACAAAATCATATTTGTAGTCTTGGCACGAGGCCTTGGCTATGTGGTTATGATAGTCTGGCATTATGCATTCCAACATTATGAAAGTGGTTATTGATATTGCATGTGATTATTCGATTAGTAGAATATCCATGTGAATAAGTAAATGGCATTATTTCATTTTACTTTTGCCATACTATGTTGAAGTTCAATTTTAAAAGGCTTTTGTTTTAGTAATTCATTGCCTTAAATGTTTATGATTATTTTGAATGTTCATCTATATTGTTATCCTTACTGGGCATTTGAGCTCACCCCTTTTCTATGTTTTATTTTTCCCAGGTAGTGAAGAAGTAAATTATGAATGACTTGCAGGGATATTATGAGGGGTTAATAGTGTGGATATGAAGACTTTGTTGTTGTAGTAGTTTTTCACTTTGAAATGTAATGTAAAACTTTATGATTATATCTAGTGTTTCCAAGGCTACTAAACCAATTGGTCTTTCGGGATTTGATCTTTCTTGTGATCATGCCAATGTTATGTAATAATGCACCGACTTTAGGTAGCTCGGGTCGGGGCGTTACAGTTGGTATCAGAGGAAGTTTAGTACAAACCTTGGAAGCTAGATTTAGATAAACTCTGATTAGAGCACGTAGACCTAAGATGAACTTTGAGGATTAGTATAGAAGAACTTCCTAGAATTTTGGTATTGTAGAGATTTTGTGAGTTTTCCGAGCAATACATCCCTGTCTGGATACGAGCAGGTAGAGGCGGCTCTGGCACAGATGTGCCTAGGGGTAAAACCCGAAAACACCGCTTTGAGCTAGACTCGAACGGGAACTGGTGCACGACAACGGGCCTTGCTGCACTCTTGGTTACGACACTCCCGGGGGATATGCTTAGGATAACTCTCACTATCTTTACAAATCATTATGAAGGGTTTATGAGTATATACTTCCTCAAAGAAAACATTTTTATGATTGTGGATTATATCCATAAATAGTTCAATTTATGCTAAGTGTTTTATAAGTATGGGATTATGTATTTTGATTCATAAACTGATCTAGTTTATGCCATTGTTTAGAAATGGCGCCTAGTGGAATAAATGGAAACCGTATCAATGCACGCACTCCATGTAGGGATTTCCCTCCTGCTCAAGATAATTATAGTGGGGCTGGTAATGCAACTGGTGCTGATCAGCTAATCACCATACTGGGACAACTTACTCAGGTTATGAATAATAACCTTACCCGTATGGAGCACCCTGATCCGCAGCGTGGAGGATCAATGTTAGATCGATTCATGAGGCAACAACCACCAACGTTCAATGGGAATACAAATCCCTTAGTAGCTGAGCAATGGATATTTTCCCTAGAGAAAATATTTCAGGCTTTGGGGAGCAGTGAAAGGGAAAAAGTTATCATGGCAGTTTACCGCCTCACTGGAGATGCTGATCAATGGTGGTCATTGATTCAAAATACGAAGGAAGATGGTGAAGTATCAAATATGGAATGGAGGGAGTTCAAAGATCTGTTTTTAGAAAAATACTTTCCTCGCGACCAACGAGCAGATATGGAAAGGCAATTTCTGAGTCTGAGACAAAAGGAGGATGATAATGTCACAAAGTATGAGGCTAACTTTACAAGGTTAGCGAGGTATGCTGGAGATTATATTCGCAACCCAAGAAGTAAGATTGATCGTTTCTTTGATGGGTTAAAACCATTTCTCCGTCGAGCATTAGTCTCACAATCCTTTTCATCGTACGAAGACATTGTCTCATGTGCTATCAAGACCGAAAAGGAATTCGCTAAGTCTTATGACTTTAAAGCAAAGCAAGAGAAGAAGAGACCTGCTGATCAATCTGGGAATGGAAATAAGGGGAAGAAAGGAAAGGTTGAATATCCATCATGTGTTAAATGTGGGAAGAAACACCCCGGTACTTGCTTGAAGGGAATGGGAGTCTGTTACAAGTGTGGTGAAAAAGGCCACCAAGCTCATGATTGCAAGGGGAAGAAGGAAGCTACCAACGTTCAGTGCTACAATTGAAGGGAGATGGGGCATTATGCAAATGCATGCCCTAAGCGTCAGGAGAACTTACCTCAGAAAAGGCCAAGGGATCAAGGCCAGGCTTATGCTATCACTACTACAGAGGTAGAAGCTCCAAAAGACGTGGTGGCAGGTAATTTAATGGTTTCCTCAAGTTTAGCAAATGCATTATTTGATTCTGGATCATCGCATTGTTTCATATCTTCCCAGTTTGCTAAGAAAATTAGATATTTCCAATTTGATTTAATAAGGGAGTTGTCAGTTAAAACTCCTAAGGGAAGTATCATTGCAACAAAGTTTTGTGAATCAGTCCCCATTAGAGCACGTAAATTTTCTTTATCTGCTGATCTCATCTTCATACCTATGATTGAGTTTGATATAATCCTCGGTATGGACTGGCTTTCGGAATATGATGCGAAGATTTATTGTAAGAAGAAAGAGGTTACGATTCTTGATGATAATGATAAGGAGCACCTTATTTTTAGAGCAGAATCGTCACCACCTAATTCTTATTTAGATCCACCCCCAGTAGCTCAACTAAATTCAATTATTGGGGAGGAAGAGAATAAAGTAACTATCGGTGAGGAAAGGAATGTTCAAATAGAGGATGTACCTGTTGTGAAAGAATTTGTAGATGTATTTCCTGAAGATTTACCTGGACATCCTCCAGAACGAGAAGTTGAGTTTTCCAATGATTTGATTCCTGGATCAAGGCCAATATCGAAGACCCCTTATAGAATGGCCACTATAGAGTTAGTCGAACTAAAGAAACAACTAGAGGAATTGAGTAATAAGGGATTTATTCGCCCTAGTGTTTCTCCATGGGGAGCCCCTGTTCTTTTTGTTAAAAAGAAAGATGGATCTATGAGGTTATGTATCGACTACAGGGAGATAAATGCTATAACGATAAAGAACAAGTATCCCCTACCTCGTATTGATGATTTATTTTACCAACTGCATGGAGCTCAATACTTTTCAAAGATTGACCTTCGATCTGGATACCATCAGTTGTGTGTGAAGAAGGAAGACATTCCGAAGACAGCATTTCGAACCAGGTACGGGCATTACGAGTTTACTGTAATGCCGTTTGTATTGACTAATGCACCCTCTGTATTCATGGATCTGATGAATAGAGTTTTCAAGGAGTATCTCGATGAATTTGTGGTGGTATTTATTGATGATATCTTGGTATACTCCAAAACCTACGAAGATCATGAAAATCACTTGCGCATTATCTTGAAGACTCTGAGGAGGCATGAATTATATGGGAAGTTTAGCAAGTGTGAATTCTGGCTTCAGGAGATTTCTTTTCTTGGCCATATTGTCTCTAAAGATGGAATCTCTGTTGATCCTTCTAAGACCAAAGCAATCCAAGAATGGCCAGCACCTACGAGTATAACTGAGGTACGTAGTTTTATTGGTTTGGCAGGTTATTATCGACGTTTCGTCCAGAATTTTGCCCGATTGGCTAACCCATTAACGAAGCTCACACGTAAAGGGGTTAAATTTGTTTGGACAAAAGAGTGTGAAGAATGTTTCGAAGAACTGAAGAGAAGATTAGTCAATGCTCCTATATTGACTCTACCATCGGGGAATGATGGGTTCGTTATTTATAGTGATGCATCGAAAAAAGGACTTGGCTGTGTCCTTATGCAGAATGATAGAGTTATTGCCTATGCATCACGACAGTTGAAAATTCATGAACAAAACTATCCTACTCATGATCTTGAGTTAGCAGCTGTGATCTTTGCTTTGAAGATATGGAGGCACTACCTCTATGGTGAAAAATGTGAGATTTATACTGATCACAAGAGTTTGAAGTATATTTTCTCACAAAAAGAACTCAACATGAGGCAAAGGAGATGGCTTGAATTACTCAAGGATTATGATTGTACGATACACTACCACCCGGGGAAGGCAAACAAGGTGGTAGATGCTTTGAGTAGAAAAGACCATGGAGTTTTGAACAATATGAGAATTGAAAGGGATCCAATTTTCATGGATCTAGTGAAGATGGACATGGGAATAACCAGGGAAGGTGAAACATTAATGCTTTTTCAAATGGTTGCCAAACCATCTTTACTAGAAAGGATTAAGAGTTCTCAGACCGATGATGAAGAATTCCAAAAGAAGATTAAAGCTGTGAATGATGGGAGATTGAGAGACTTTGTGTATGAAGATGGAATTTTGAAATTCGGGAAGAGACTTTGTGTTCCCAGTATACCTGATCTAAAAAGGGAATTTCTGGATGATGCTCATAGTTCCAATTTCTCTATACACCCTGGGAGCACCAAAATGTATAGAGATTTGAAGGAACATTTTTGGTGGGACAACATGAAGAGGGAGATTGCTGATTTTGTGTCAAGATGTATGGTTTGTCAACAAGTGAAAGCTGGAAGGCAACAGCCTGGAGGAGTCATGCAACCTCTTCCCATACCGGAGTGGAAATGGGACAATGTTACGATGGACTTTGTCATGGGGCTACCAAAGACTCCTAGAAGGAACGATGCAATATGGGTTATTGTTGATCGTCTTACCAAGACAGCACATTTTCTTGCTATAAGAGAAGATCTACCCCTGGAACGTCTAGCAAGACTATATATTAATGAAGTTGTGAGACTTCATGGAGTACCCCTATCGATTATTTCTGATCGTGATCCCCATTTTACTTCAAGATTCTGGAAAAGTCTTCAGAAATCCCTAGATACTGAACTTCATTTGAGCACTGCTTACCACCCTCAGACAGACGGACAATCAGAACGAACTATTCAAACCTTAGAAGACATGTTGAGATCTTTCTCACTTGACTTTCAGGGTATGTGGGATCAATATTTACTTTTGGTAGAATTTTCCTATAACAATAGCTTCCATTCGAGTATTCATATGGCACCATATGAAGCGTTATACGGAAAGAGATGTCGTACACCAACCTGTTGGGATGACGTTGGTGAAAGAAAACTTGTAGGCCCAGAAATGGTGGAGGAAACGGTGGAAAAGGTGAAAGTAATCCAAAATCACATCAAAGCAGCTCAAAGTAGGCAGAAGAGCTATGCCGATAATCGAAGGAAGGATTTGGAATTTCAAGTCGGTGATCATGTTTTTCTGAAGGTATCTCCGTGGAAGGGAGTCATACGTTTTGGTAAGAAAGGTAAATTGAGTCCCAGGTACATCGGACCTTTCGATATTCTAGAACAAATTGGGGCTGTAGCTTACCGATTGGCAATGCCGCCAAGTCTCTCCAAAGTTCACGATGTGTTCCACGTATCTCTGTTGAGAAAATACATGCCTGACCCAACGCATGTACTCACCTATGAGGAATTAGAACTGGAACTCGATCTGTCTTATTGTGAAGAGCCCGTCAAGATTCTTGATACAAGAGAACAAGTGCTGAGAAACCGGACGACGCGTCTGGTAAAAGTTTTGTGGAGAAATCATAAGATGGAAGAGGCAACGTGGGAACCCGAGGAACTTATGATGAAGAACCACCCGAGTCTTTTTATGCAGTAATACCCTAGAAATTGCGAGGACGCAATTATTTGAAGGAGGGGAAAATGTAACACCCCAAGCTTCCACGGTACGTTTCCCTTCGAATAATGCGATAGCGTGTGTTGTACGCAACCTCGAGTTCAAACACACACCACAACTAATTAAAATAGCCGTTGTGAATAGTAATACCTACTTTTTGAAATAATATATATTTTATATTTCAAAATGGACTTCATTTTTGGATTCGGAATATTGAAATTAGCCTAGGGTGAAATTTTGGTACTTTTCGGATAACTTTAATATTTTGATGAATAGTGAAAATTACTAAATTTTAATTAAAAACAACTTTTTTAATCAAAATAATTAATAGTGATAAATTGTGAATTTGAGTGGTTTTAAAGTATATTTAGAATATATTTTTACCATTTAATATAATTTTGGTCATTGGACATAATTTTACAATTAAACCGAACATAAACAAGTGTCAATCTTTTTATATTTATTATCTCTTAAAAACACGCTTTTTGTTTTGACAGCGGGAATTAATTTTAAATAAATTTTTGCCACTTCTGTGTTTTGAATTTAGGAAAATGGATTCCATATTTGGAATCAGGATGTTCAAATTGTGTAAATAGGTAACTTTTATTTTTAGACAATTTGAATAGTTACTGTGGTAAATATTTTATTTACCATGGTTAAAGGGTAAATCCGGTAAATAAGGGTTAAACAATAATATTATAATAATACAAAATTACCCTAAAACGTGTCCTAACCTTATTGGTGGACACATACCCGACCATGGTCATCCTTGGGTAAATTTGGGGACCCCTTGGAGCCACATGTATGTGGTAGGGACACATTATATTAATAAAGTTAAAATAAAAATAAAAATGGCATAAGCTTACATCTTTTAGAAGAACAATTTTTACATAGGGTTATACATGTTGGATTTTCGATTATAAATATTCATTAGAAAGCTAAAACGATTTCCTACATAATGATATTTTATTTATAATTTTTAGACGTCAAATAATTTAAATTATTAATGACACAATAATGATGTAATGTTTACCTAATTAATAAATCATTTAAATAAATAAGATTATAATGATTACAATATTATCTAAAACCAGTCCAATTCTTATTGGTTGATGTTATTTAGAATATGAGTCATCTTATCTTATACCTCAATGATTTTTGGACCATTATAAACCAAATATAATTATATTATAAAGTAATACTTTCACTCTTTCCTAAAGAGCCCCTCTTCTCCCTTATAAAAGGAGACCACTTCTACTCATTCCTCACACCTCTCAAGCCACTTGGCTCGTCCAAACTCTGCCCAACTAAGCTCCCCACATCCCTCTCATCCTTCTTGAAGCTTCCCCTTTGGCAGAAATCATTTCAAGAAGTCCTTTTGTTCCAACCAAAGTGAGTTACCTAAATTAAAGGTAACGATTTCTCTTAAATTATTTTCCTTTATTTTGCTTCTCCAACCCCCAAACTCTTTTTATTTCCTTTTTTTTTGTAACAACACCAGTATCCTCAATATACTAGGATGTTGTTATAAGAAGGATTCAAACTACACATACACACAACTCCATCTAATTGATGATGAACATAATGTTTCTGTGGATGGAAAACTAACGCCTCACGAAACGATGATTGTTCAAATACATCTTACCGCCTCTCATGGTGGCCATTATGATGGCACTGTAATTAAATATGATATTAATGATATATATTTTATATATAAGCTTCTGTAATTCCATTTTATTTCATACCATTATTCGTTTCATGTTGTATATACATACGATAATTTCATTTGAGGAAGTGCGGACTACCGCCCCCTTAAAATGATATGACTCGTTCATACCACACATGGAACGTATAAAGGATGGTGTTAATGAAATTAAGTAACATATATAAAATATTATATTATACTGGAATAGTAATATACCTATGTATCATTTGGATTCTATTCTTTTAAAATAAAAATTAAATGGAAATAGCGTTTGTGCGTACGTACGGACTACCGTCTCCACGAACGCGATGAGATTCATTCTCCATCGTATCCATTCAAGTATAATTATCATTTAATGATTTAAAAATGATGTTTAAGGACTTGATATCATTCTCTATATGAATAAGATACAACAAACATGACTTATGTAACAAAACATATAAAGAAAATGAGTAAGTTAACACCCGAAATGACGATAATACTAAGATATTATTATCAAATCAATATTAAAAGATAATATATGATATCATATTAATGTATATGATTCTTGTATAATTTAGTAACAATTATTTCACTATTATACAGGAGGTTAACCTACCCCAACCAAGGAAAAGTACAAGGTAAGGGTTTACATTACAACCTCTTCATTATCCAAGGTTGTTTATACGTAATAATCTACTGGGATCTCTTTATCATCCACATCCATGTTTCTTAAAAATGCATTTCAAAACATTTTTACTATTTACTAGAATATGAGTTAATGTCATTTATACCCTTTTTGACTTTTATAAGTGGTTTATAAAGGAATCTTTCGGTCGTATTCAAAACAAGGTCCTTTTTAACCTTTTTGACAGAATTGAGGTAAGAATGTTTTTTTTAACTTATACGGCGGGTGCGGTTATTTTCCGCCGTTATAAAATCGTCAAAGCTTTCCATACAAGCTTATAAGAATATTTTCAAAGAAAATGTTTTATTTTATATGGACCTTAAATGATTTCAAAATAAAAGGAGATACTTCTTTAAAAAGAATTTTGATTTCATCTATGTCAACATCCTTTGATGGATTTTAAGATTATTTGAAGTTGATTTATTATGATACAAAACTTCTATATTGTATTGAAGGTTTTGTGATATGTTTGACTGTGGATGTGCTATTTTTATACCATTCATAGTTTATGGTGAAATTATTGACATTTCGTATGCTAGTTTTAATACGAATGTTTATGTTATGTTTAAACCTTTTCATATGGGAATGCATTGGACTTAATAAGTGACGGGTGGAGCCCGCTATAGCTCCTCGATGCATCGGTAGGTCTCATGAGACAAACTAGTGTCTTGGCACAAGGCCTTGACAAGATCTTATTTGTAGTCTTGGCACGAGGCCTTGGCTATGTGGTTATGATAGTCTGGCATTATGCATTCCAACATTATGAAAGTGGTTATTGATATTGCATGTGATTATTCGATTAGTAGAATATCCATGTGAATAAGTAAATGGCATTATTTCATTTTACTTTTGCCATACTATGTTGAAGTTCAATTTTAAAAGGCTTTTGTTTTAGTAATTCATTGCCTTAAATGTTTATGATTATTTTGAATGTTCATCTATATTGTTATCCTTACTGGGCATTTGAGCTCACCCCTTTTCTATGTTTTATTTTTCCCAGGTAGTGAAGAAGTAAATTATGAATGACTTGCAGGGATATTATGAGGGGTTAATAGTGTGGATATGAAGACTTTGTTGTTGTAGTAGTTTTTCACTTTGAAATGTAATGTAAAACTTTATGATTATATCTAGTGTTTCCAAGGCTACTAAACCAATCGGTCTTTCGGGATTTGATCTTTCTTGTGATCATGCCAATGTTATGTAATAATGCACCGACTTTAGGTAGCTGGGGTCGGGGCGTTACAGATAATATGTAAAAACATTTCAAACCTAAAACATCTAGAATTTTCATTTAAAATTACCTTTTAATACTTATAAAGGATGATTTAAAAATAATTTAAAATAGTTTCTCAAACAATAAAAAATATAAAATAACTTTTCCCTCAAAATGATCTTAAAATATCATATAAAAATAATTATGAAATCTTTTTTAGAAAACATTTTTTAAATAAAAAAGATTTTATACTGAATAGAAAAACATATTGGGATGTTCATAATGGAATTTTCTCAATTATATTATATAAAAAAGAGTTGTAAAATAATACCATTACCAGTTTAAATCAATAATAACTATAGGAGATAATAAATTTCATAACAATTTTTCATATTATTAACAAAATATTTCGTTATAGGAAGTATAATCAAAACAAAATCCAAATAAATGATGTGATTGTAGAAATATACTATTACCACATAGGTAACATTAATTCATAATTCCCATGAAATAATAACATCAAGTAAAGATTAAAATGTCATTAAAATAATTATATTAATGATATAATGTTTCAAAGGGGTAGTATATATGCATCATAAAATAATAGAGGTTCATAGCATAACATTTTTCTCAAAGAATGAAAATTGAAACAAAATTACCTTACCACTTTAGTAACTTTAAATATACTACCCCATGAATGATAGATCAAAAAATTGATATATATATATACTCAAATATTTAAGTATAATAATAATATATTAACTTCTTTTAAATTTTATACAACACATGGAAAAATGATGGGGTCAATGTAACATGTGTCTCACAAAAGTAAAAAGTGAGAGAAAAATCCATTACGTTAATTATTAACTTCCTTAATACACAATAAAAAATAATGTATAATAAATATAACTTGATTATATAAATATAATAACTACATATTCTTATATTTATTAATATATATTATTTTAGTTTAATTTTATATTTCCTATTTATTACCGATATAATGATAAAGATACGTTTCTGGTAATAACAGCTTTATTTTTTGTATATGTATTGAATTGTCACTTGTGTTCTTTATTTCAACATAATTTCCTCATTTTATAATTTTAAATCATGATATAAATATAATATATATTTTACAGATTTATTTATATTAACTAATAAAATTTAGTGATAGGAAATTAAATACATCTTTCATGGGGATGGTAGGTCACACATACACATAAATGATGTTTCCATTTTCATATCATATTATATGAAAGAATGTAAATGATATATGTATAATAATTATAGTATAAATATAATGTCATATATATAATATGTTTATTAAAACTATCCATAATAAATTCCATCTATATCATGAAGGAATCACATAACATCATGAGGCGGTAGTCTATCGTAGAAACAAACAATGTTATCATATTCCCATAAAATGGAAAGAATAAATTTATGTGTTATATACTAATTATAGAAGCATAAATACATCATATATATCATATATAAATAGTATTAAAAAATTATTTCTAACCATGATGTGTGTCAACGGAAACAACGAATGACATATATTCATGAGGTGGTAGTACTCTATACAGACAAACGATGATTAAATATCACATTTGATGTAAGAAAGGGCTTTTGTAGATTGTATCCATAACATAAAAAGTATTAGTATGTTTAAGATACTAATGGAATTATATAATCATTATATAAATATTAATAATGTATATGGAGGAATATATAATATAAAACACTCATTTGATCATCGTTACCTCTTCTCTGGGTATCCTTCTTGAGTTTTCACTAAATCCTTAAAGGGATGAATATATTAAAAAATAAGTTTTGTATTATGAGTGTATCAAATATTTAATGTGATTTGGAATGAAAAAATCATTTTGAATGAAAAAATCATTTTGGAGTGATTTTAATATTGTGAGGGTTCACCATAGATTTAATTAATTTTATAATACCACTCTAAAATAAAACATTAGATTTTATATCTTCATGTTGGGTTGATGTTTTTTGCTAAATAAATTATCGTGATTAGTAATATAATCAAAATGTCGTTGAAATTTGACAACCAAACCATCTAATTATCACTCTTTAGTCTTCTCCAGAAAGGAGATGAAAATATATTTCATTTAATATTGATATATTGAACCAAAAATATTTAATCCAAAAGAAAATACTTGGTAATAATACACCCCATGAGGTTTTATGAATGTATTGGATTCATTATCTTTGATGGAAATATGTATTTTATTGTATGTAGAGTTACATCCAAGAATGGGAGAGAGTGGAAACCGGATATTGATTCAATCAAAAGATCAATTATTAGAACTATGATATCATCCTTTGGGAAATGATGGGTGAGATCTTTGAAGTTAATACTAGCCCAAATATTCTAATTATAATCTTAAATAGGGAAAATATTGGTGATTCATGTTGGGAATTAAAATTATATAATGAATCCCGTTTTAATTAACATATAACATTATCTTCCACTATAGTTGTATGGTTGAGGTGTATTCTCCATACTTCTTATTTATATATATTCTGGCTATCCAAAATATTTAAATTAAGGGTTTCTGCCTGGGGAACTTACCCAGTAACCTCCATTTAATTTTATACTAATACATATCAGTATTTATTTAAGAAAAAGATTTATTTTAGCTTTTATTCAGGAGTCATGGAGAATATAGTCCAGATATCATCCTATTTACAAATATTAAATTATTTGAGTCCATTAATGGTGGATGATAAACATTATTTTTATAGTGTTGGATTATCCTTCGTATCATTCTCCTCCACTTCACGACTATTAGTAGTAGATGATAGGATAGCCCGTGTGGATCTATAAAATGATATGTAAACATTTTAAATTATATAATGTAAATATCATTTTATAGGATGATTAAGATAATCTATTAAAGTTGACACAAAAAGAAATGAAGAAAATATTCCAAAAACCATGATATTATTCATCAATGGTTCATTTATATATGATTAAAAATCATCATCTATATTGATTGAATATAATCCATACATAAATTCATGTACAAGTGAATGAAGGATTAATTGAATCCCAATGTTCATAGAATCCAAAATAAAGAATATTTGCATTTAGATTAGTGTACATAATATTATAATAAAAACTTTAAACTTATATCAAATTGGGCCATTGTGAAATTTAATTTTTTATGCATTTGTTCGACATATGAATTCAAAGTATATAATGAGTGAAATTTTTTAATAATGCGATACAAAAACCCATAAAAATATAACACACTAGTAAAAGGGTGATATTATGTATTACATCACTATTTGATCCACCCCAATGCCAAATTCTTTATAATCATAAGAGAAAATTCTTATATCCTAATAAAGTACCATTCATAAATTAAAGGTTAGAATACATCCTAGATTCATTTGAAATGAAATCCATCATGTCTCATTTACGAAATCAAATTTATTATCATTATTATTCTACAAAATTTAATTATTTTCTATACAATTTCTAACCCCTTGTAACATGCCACATCTTACCTCATTGAGAAACTTCCCATCCTCGCTCTATGAAAATATGAAGTTGAAGTTATTCTCATTTCCAAAAGTTCATGTGATCAAACCCTATTCTTTTAGAGATTGTAAATTTCCAACATCAAGCAAATAATGTGCTACTATAGAGGACATCCAATATGTTTATAAGGTTTAATGGTTGGTAGGATTTTATTTTCAAAACAATGAGGAAGAATCTAATTTTTTAATCTCATATGTAAAAGTGATGAAAAAATTCAGAAATTTTTCATAATGAATATACTTGGTCAACCCATCATAGAGTGTATTACTCTCAGGCCACTCTCCCCTTTATTAGTTTTGTGCGGTTCACAACCAAGTAGTGAATAATAATGAGTAAATTTCTTATTTTATCCATTATATTTTAATTTTATCTTAGTTTATATATATATATTAATTTTTTATACTCATTTTCAGTTATGAAGTGAAAGACATGTATAAAATGATATAATATGGATAGTGAACCCACTACCCAAAAAATATAAGAACCCTTCAACTCACCACATTATAATGAATATTTCCCTATAGTTCTGAAGTAAACACCCACTTCCACACACTTGGTGAAAATAAAACAATAATATACACAATATATGAATAGGTAGGTATAAATTAGCTTCTTATGTGGATACCTAATATCAATGTCATGGTCTATAAATCATAAAAAGGGTTAAATGTCATGTTAGGCCAAAATGGGAGTTACTTGTGAAAATTATATTTTTAATTGAATGAGGGAATCTATAATGGGTTAAGAACATTAGAATATTATGGGTTTAAATAGAATCAAGACAAGTTATAGTTTCTCAACATGACCTAAGACTCTCAAAAAACTGACTAAAATGAATACTATGTAAATAAAGGGATTATAATCTCTTTATGTTATGAGATTTAAAATATCATGTAGTTCTAATGATGAATGGTTTTCTAAAATTCATTATATTTATTTGAATGGGTTGATAATAAAAATCATTAAATATTTTCTATATCAAAATTCATTTGAAATAATTTTTCCAAAATAGTGGAATTTTCCACAAAAGTAACGAGATCCTGAGAAATAATTTTTGATTTTCTATCCAAGAACAAATATTATCTAAAAATAAAAATGAAAAAGGATAAAACAAATGGAATGATTTTTTTTGGGTTTATGTTATGTTTTTTTGCATTTTGTTTCAGTTGAATTGAAACCCTAAATAACCTATATTACCCGTCCACACACCAAAAAACATACATTATCTTTAATGAAAGTAGTTGAAATAAATAGAAAGGGAAATAAAGGTACGGAAAGGGTACAACCTTCTATGTGTTATCATATATGGAATCCATCATCTGGATTTCCTCCACTATATGGTTTAGAAAATATTATTAGATGTGATTGAGACTTTGACAATTAGTGACTAACATTTAGATATGATTTTAATGACAGACCTATCTTACACAAAAAGGGTAATCATTAGAAATAATATAAGGTATAATACATTGAGAAAAACCCTACAATGGCGGAGTTTTATCCTAGAATTATACACGAGGACCTTATCACCAATATGAAACATCTACTGATTAATTATCTTATCATATATAGTTTTGTCTTAAATTTATATATTACAGAGTTCTCATATTCATAATTTGGAATTTCATCAAACTCTTAATATTCATATTTCTATGTTCACCTACATATGAGATATTCATATTAAATTTTTAATTGTCCAATATGCATGATTCCCTACCTACACAAAGATGTTACAATACTTTTCAAACAGAATATCGTATAGTGACATTATAATTGGGGTTTTAAAATATGCTTGGTAAATTCAAAATGAATAATCCAAGCACAGACTCCAATTATTTTTATTAGGCTATACCATTTTTATAAGATTTTCATAAATTCATAATTTTTAATTTTTATTAGATTATTTTTTTGCGGTGATATGAATTATATACTTTATGACCAACCCCATAATTACAATTTTTTTCATATTCTGATTTAAAATATTTGAACCCTAACTAGTAATGTTGTATCATGGAAAACCAAACCTACTAAATATATGACATCTGACCAAATCAAAAACAACTCAAGAGACTTCAATCCTGATAGCCTTTGATTCCACCAATTTAGATACGTAGTTAAATAATAATAAAATATAAAAAACTGTAACACATTGAGATTTTGTGAAATATATATATATATATATATAATAAACTAAATATTTTCAATATTAAGTGTCATATAGAAAAATGTTTTTTGAATTATTTACAAGTGACACCATGTTTATATTTCATTACACACCACAATATAGTTTGATTTTTTTATACATAATATCGAGTTTATATTTTTTTAACATGCTACAATGAGTTTAAATGTAATCTATGTTATTATTAACACATTATTATAAGATATTTATCACCATGCCATTTGAATGGCCTCTTTCATGACCCATTCCCCAGGGCCCGTGTCTTGATATAACCCAAGCCCGCTTCTCGAAGGCCAGGGGTTGGAGACTAGTGCTAAAGGTTTCAACCTGCAAGTGGGAGTCATTTGCCTGAGTACCTATACACATGCACACACAACCACGTCCTAATGATAGAAAAGTGAACATTCATGCCACTGAAAACCACAGAGTAAAAGTATAAAGTGTAGGTAAAATGTGTAAGAATAAAATACCAATAAAAGTTAAAGTGAAAACTAGAAATTAAAAAAAGAAACTTTGGATATCCACCCTCTAAAAATAACACTTGACAGGTAAATGTGGAGTAGCTCTAGGAAGATGTAGAAGCATGCCATGTTTCCAGGTATCACTAGGCACCACCGGGTCCTAGGCCACCATATCCTCCATCAAGGAATCAATCACCTGGACTAGAAAAAAAAAAGAACGAGTGAAGCTCATGTATGGGTGAGTAACAATATACTAACGAGGGACCCCAAAACACAAAGGAAAGAACAAAAGGAAATCGATAGAGGAAACCACTATTTATGATAAGAAAGCATGATCATGTTAAAAGACAGCTCACACCATTTATATTCTAGACTAAAATAGTAAGACCATTAGTCATATCATCGAACACCTTACACTGATGGAGAAATCCCCCTCAATGAGTCATGCGTGTACCTCATCAGTTGCGACACGTGAAAAACATCATGCACTCGGTGAATCTTTGGGGGAAGAGCTAGGTGGAATGCCAACTTCCCAACTTTGCTACAAATCAAAAATGGTCTAATGAACCTCAAAGATAACATTTCTCCAAGGAAACATATTTTCAAATTCTACCGGGGTGAGACCCGAAGGAACACATGGTCTCCCTCCTCATTCTCCAATGGTCTCCATCTCCTATCCACATATGATTTCAGCCTACTAGGTGTACTCCTCATCTGATCCTAAATGATCTACACCTTCTCAATGGTAGTCCATACAAATATTGGACCCATGAGTGGTAACTCCCCTGGGTATGTCCAAAATGGAGTTAATATGCCTGGACACCCATAAAAGGCCTCAAAGGGTGCCATGTCAATGGTACAGAGATAGATGTTGTTGTATGAAAACTCAACCAGTGGAAGGTGGTCCTCCCAAATTTGACCAAAATCAAGGATCCAAACACGAAGCATGTCCACCAGGCTCTGTATGGTCTATTCAGTCTAACCATCAGTCTGTGGGTGAAAAGATATGCTCAAGTAGAACTAAGTCCCTAACATGTTTTTCCATACATTCTATAATCAGGATGTAAAACGTGCATCATGGTCTAAGAAGATCGTCGAAGTCACACAATGTTGCTGCAATATATCTTGTATGTAGAGGTGTCCCAATACCTATACCGATACCTACTGTCAAACAGGAATAAAGTGGCCGACATGGTGAGTCAGTCAGTGATTACCCAAATACAACCGTGTCTCCATGAAGTGCATTGTAACCCTATCACGAAGTCCATAAAGATACCATCCAATTTTCAGTTTAGTACCTCAGATGGCTGTGCCAAGCCTACTAGGACCTGATGCTAGAACTTCACTTGCAGACCAGGGTGTCATCCTTAAATGAACTCTTCCACATATTTCTCCATCCTTGACCACCAATAATATCATCAAAGGTCTAAATATTTCTATGCCACAACTTGATAAACCCCCAAATGGGGTGTATAGAACTCCCTAAAAAACACCTCCCGTAACATCACTGGTTCAATGGTGCATCCTTTAAAAAGGTTGATTTTCTCCTGACCTATCAAAAATCAATTAGGAGTCTGTCCTGAGGATAACAAATGAGGCCAGGCCTCGAAGTCAACATCCACAAGCTGTGCCAACCTGACACATTTTAAGAGAAGGTTTGTTACATTCATTTACTAAAAGTTTGTTGCTCCATCATCATCCACAAGGGATATCTGCATCGTAGCTAATTTCTCCATCACCTCACTCAACTGATATATTCTAGACCTCCTATTGATCCCATTTCCCACAACGTTCCCCCTCCCAAGAGTATAGACTATCTCAAAGTCATAGTATTGGAGGAATTCAAACCACCTCTCTTGTCTCAAGTTCATTTCCATCAATGAGAAGAAATATGTGAGACTATTGTGGTCAGAGTAGATGGTAAACTGGTCAAACATCAAGTATTGTCTCCATATATTCAAGGAAAGACCAATGATGCTAACTCTAAGTCAAGGGATCCAAAGTTTTACTCACAATTTCTTAACTAACGTGATCCATAATCGATCAATCCTCACTTCTACATCAGGACACAACCTAGTCTGATCCCTGAGGCATCGCATAAGACTACCTACCCAATTCCCACTTTCAGAAGCCTCAAGATGGGGGCACTCGTCACACTTCGCCTGAGTCATTGGAAACTATGATGAAACTTATCCATCACCACAAAGAGTTTTCCCTGCTTTTTAAAAGAATAAAAGGGTTCTGTTACCCAAAATAAGTCAGTCTAGAAACTTCAGTAGTATCTATCCAACCCCAAGAAACTATGAACCTCAGTCACACTCCAGGGTGGTGCCCAAGAAATAAATACCTCTATCTTTTCCAGATCCACTACAACTCTAGCCTCCTAAATGGAGTGTCCCAGAAAGTGGACCTCCTGAATCCAGAATTGGCATTTCAAGAGAATACTGTAATGATGGTGCTCCAAGAGATTATCTAGGACGTTCTTTAGGTGTGTAGTGTGCTCGTCCTCCGACACCGAGTACACCAAGATGTCAATACTAAGGGCCACCATGAAATAATTGAGTTAAGGTTATAAGAGTATGTTCATGAGTCCCATGAACACTTCTAGGGAATTGGTCATGCCGAAGGGATCACCAAGAACTCATTGTGGCCAAACCGACATCTGATGACTATCTTCGGTACATCCTCATCCCATACCCAAAGCTGATGATAGCCTGATCAGAGGTTGATCTTTGAGAACCTCCTCACACACATCAGCTGAGTGAAGAGGTCATCAATCCTCAGTAGTGAAAAATTAGTCTTCACAGTCACCTGATTCAGGAACCAGAAGTCCACTAATATCACTAATCCCCCATCTACCTTCTTGGAAAACAATACTACGACTACCCATGGTGAAATTCTAGGCCTCACGAAGCCCTTCCTTGCATGTCATCCATATATACCCTCAATTCACCAATCATCATGGGAGTCATCCAATATGACGATGTGGATATCTGTGTCCCCCTAAGGTAAAGGTGGATGTTTAATTCTACCTCCATATGAGGAGGTAGTCCTCAAAGATCCTCAGGAATGGCATACTCCTACTCATTAACCACTACAAGAATTCTAGGACTCCTCTCCTCCACTACCCCAAGGGTGATGCTAGAAAATCGGTGAGTGATTGGCTACACCCTCCTTTCATAATGTATATCTTTTGATAAAAATGTTCCCTTATCACTAGTACTAGAAAACCTAGTCCCATCCATGTGGACAAACCACACTTTGTAACTAATATAGTTCATCAGATCATGGACTGTAGATAAACTATCCATACCCAAGATGATTTCATATGTCCTCAATGCCACTACTTAGAGATCCTATACAAATCTATTGCCTCCAAGAGTAAGATCAAACTTCCTACAGTAGTGTGTAATTATCAAATACCATCTCATAGGTGTCTCTAATCGTAAGGATTGAGCCAACAGCTCTATCATAATCTTTGAGCCTCGAACGAGGTCTATAGCCACGAAAGAGTGTATGGAACCATTGTATATATGAACGGAAGATAATGCTGAAAATACATATATCATACCTCTAATAATCATTAATAATCCGTGGTCATATGCCTATATCACCAAAATAAATCCTCACCCATGTCCTCTGACTCCCTAGGCTTTCGGTGGACCACCTAGGGGTGGTGGTGGTAGCACCTTGAACCGTCGTCCAATGCATATTGCTCGACTTACTCCCCTGCCACATTCACCGCCTTACATACCTCCTTACTTGAACCTATACATATGCCTTGATGTTCCCTTGACCATCTGCTAATCATCTGTATTGTGATTTGGGAAATCACGAGACATGGGTCTCTATCCACCACATGCGAATCAAATCCTAGTTCCATATTGACCCCCTCTACTCTGGGATCTACACACAACCGACCCCATGTCCGGGGGTCACCCACATAAAGTCCTGGGCTTCTTGGGCCCCTCATGTCTGTTGTATGTTGTTTACCACTAAAGGCTCTGCCGTATAATGTCATTTAGTGGATCTGACTGTCACTGCCTACTCCACCAGGAAGATCTCTATAAGAAGGGATCACTCCAGCACTTGAGCCTTAGTGAGTATGTTGAGAGACACCATGGATTCCCGGATATCCAACCTAAGTCCCTTATCAATGGTTTGAGCCCTGAATAAAGGTCCCCCTCCTTGTCTGTGGAGGAGCGAGAGAGGTCTGTAAAACTCACAGAGCACTCATCAACTAACATGATACCTTTGTGTAGCTGAAGCAACTCTTGTATGAACATAGAGCACAATGTAACTTGAAATAACTCCTCTTGTAAAATCCACTCATAGACTATCCAGGTGGGGGTAACCACATAACGAGTTTGGATGGTCAAGCTCCAACATCTCTCTACCGTGCCCAGTAAAATGATAATGGCCAAGTATCCATCTATTAATTATGTGTCCTCCCTTTGTGGAATGATCCGGTCACTGACTCGATGCAGTCCTCAGTGACATGAGGATCCACCTCTCCCCTGAACCTGGGAGGTCTCTATCTCTAAAATTCATGAATATCACTGAGTCTGTGTACATCCTCTATCGGTAACACCGACATTATAATAGACAATCAATGGGTGGTGTCAACACTGGTGCCCCACCCTGTGGAGCCATCTCTAACATTGTTCCCTGAACTAATGCCTCATCAATTGGTGTGATATCCACACTATCATATAACTGATACCTCGATGTATGTCAGCAAGGAGGCATCTTGAAATAGAAAAACATGTACCACCGTCAAGAGATTATAAATGGTGAACTAACTCTTATTCATGAGGATCATATATAGACACTTATATAACCAGTGTTTTCATGTATAGAACCACAAAATAGATTTCAGGGTCTTGGTGTATGGATATGCTGGCCACCACACCAACACTGGACTCCCAAAATCTGAATTTCGAACACAAAACATTCAACCCTATTTCCTCAGAAACAATACAATAGAATCTCTGTCCATGAGGTATAAACGACCACCTCTAATACCACTTTTTCGATACCCATCCCCCGGGACCCGTGCCTTGACGTACCCCAAGCCTGCCTTCAAAAGGCCAGGGGTTGGCGACTACCACTAAAGGCTTCAACCTACATATGGGGGGAATTTTATTGAGTATCTGCACACACATACACCTAACCACATCCCAAAGATAGAAAAATAAACATGCATGTCACTAAAAAACCACTGATTAAAAGTAAAAATTATGTTAAATGGTTCAAAATAAAAACCCAACAAAAGATAATCTGAAAATATAAAATTACAAAATAAACTTAGCAAATCCAACCACTAAAAGCCCCAACTGACATGTAAGTGTGGAGTAGATGTTGGAAGATGTAGAAGTGCATCCTGCCTGCTTGGTCTCACTAGGCACCACCGGGTGCGAGGCCACTAGGTCCTCCATCAAGGTGTCGATCATCCTCACCAGACACAACATGTGTGGGTGAAGCCTGTGCAAGGGTGAGTAAGAATATACTCTATAGGGACCCCAAAACACAAAGAAAAGACCACAAATAAATCCATAGATAAAACCAATAAACATGACCATGAAGCCTGATGATAACACAAGACAACTCACACCAGATATATTTTACAGTAGGAAAGTAGGAACATTAATCACTTCATCGAACACCGTGGGCTACTGGAGAACTCCTCCTCAATGATTAAAGTGGTCCTCCTAGATCACATAAAAGATGCTTCCAACTAACAATGAGATTGTTGTTGTACTCATACCTGATGAAACTCGTGGGTATACTAGGTCACACATAAGCCTCCTCCCACAGTGGGTATTCTAGGTCACATAGATGCCTCTTCTCACGATTGGCCATAATGAGGTACTTCTCCCGTCGAGTATTGTGGGACTGCAGGGTCACACAGAAGCCGCTCCCTACCATGGGCCAACTAGGTCACAAAAAATCAGCTTCCATCAAGGCAATAGTAGCTGATCCACATAGGGTCTCTTGTCAATAGTTGTTAGGTCTCAAACAACTGAAGGGTTTTTAAACATAGCATGATTTATCATGGGCGAACCGATCCCCAAGTCAATCTTGAAATTTCAAATTCCATTAAAACCTATATACAGTATCCTAAATGATTCTCCTTATCGCGAGGGTTCCAATTCCACAATCAGATCATCAAACGGACTCCCGATTTGAATGATATTGTTGTTTTTCTAAATGGGGTCGGCTGTGACCCGGTCTGGTCTGACCCAGTCAGAGAGACTCAGCATGGGTTTCGTCCACCAAACCCGGGACCGCTGACCCAACCCCGACCCGGCCCAGCCTAGGTCCGGCCATTTGCGGTGTCCACCAGCATGACCGATCCGCCATAAGGGGACCGGCCTTTGGCTTGTTGGGACATGACTGAAAGTCACATCCTACACACCCCTACCCCAAGATTTGTCTACGGGACCATTTCCCTAGTCACAGTTGATTGACCATAACTTTTCCACTATGTATCCAGTCAGATTTTTGTCATGCATTTGAGAGACAGCATGCCCTTGAGAATCACAGCCAGTGGTAGCAGAGGGCTCCACCAACAAGGTCGAGGGGCAACATCCCTACCACCATCCGCTAGTCATGGCAGCCATCTCCAGCGTGCCACCACCCACCCATGGCCGCCACTGTGGGCCCCCAGGTCTACAACGGTTGTTCGTTCATCGCATTGACTGTGCCACCAGCCTCCGTGGGGTGTCTTCTTCTCTGTGAAGTCTAAAATATTTCTTCACCGTCATTTTGAATGCTCGACCATGAAGGACATACTAGGTGGAGGGGCTCGCGCCTGGTTTGTGTCGGCCCGCACCATCCGTGTTAGGGATTTAAAATAGAGGAGTCTTGGGATTAATATTATATCAACAAAAATAAATAAATCTTGAAAAGAAAAAAAACGAAATTCCCCCCCCCCCACCTAAACGACAAACGATCCGTCAGTAAACCTGTTTGTGGGTTGACCAGAATTCATCGCTTTAGATACCAAAAGAGTGAGAAAAATAATTCAATAAAACAACCCCTACCACGATCGATATTCGTCGTTGATTTTCTCTGTCCTCGAGGATTCAATCTCTTTTTGCATCCATTTCATCCTATCCTCGTTCTTCATAAAGCGTTGACATTGCTAGCGATTTTCCAAAATTCGTTTTTCTTCATCGGATGGAATCTATGTCATAGGTTTGTCAAATAATTTCCACTATTTAACAATCGTTTATCCAATGCATTAAATTATTAAAATAAAACTTGTTTCAATTTATCTATTATGATATGAAATCACGTCGTTAAATTCTTTTATTTATGAAACATCGTATCTTTTAGGCTTCAATTAATGTGTTATTAAGTTGCAAAAAATTGAGGCATTAATGAGCTGAATTTTCTGTCCTGAATTAACACACTACAACATAACCTTCCATTTCTCAATGGGGATGGAATAAAAATAAAATAACTTTTTATGTAAACTTATTATTTTCTAAAAATATTGAAAATAATCTTTTCCACTCGACCCTTTACGGTTGTAGTTAATTCCCTTCAATGAGAATACCTATGTTCCATATTGAATGATGCCATCAATTTTTTTACTGTAGAACTGTTTTAAAAGTTGAAAAACCATGCTTTCGTATTTACTTAAATGAAAAAAAAAGATTAAAAATCCAATTCTAGGCTCACAGGGCCTCGGAATCAGGTGTCGTCAAAGCCTGTGGTCTCAAAATAATACCATATAATTAAAAACTATTACAACGAAATTACAGAACATTATAGCCTCTTTGAATAATAATAAATAAATTATGAAAATATTGTTTTCACATTTTTATGTAAATAATTATTTTGTATCCAATAAATTTGAAGTGAAAATAAAACCATTTTTGAAAATAAAAACGAAATTTTTTCTCTAAAACACTACTTTTATGTTAAAAGTTTTATTTCTACCAATAGATCAATGAAACCTCCCTTTGTTAATTTTATTAAATAAATTTAAAAATTATATATTCATTATGGTTATTAACATTCATAATATGTGTTCTCTAGATAAAATATTAATATAAATCCAATTTTATGCTTGGAAGTAATTTTATTTTTCAAAAAGTAGTTTTATTATCTTTTTATGTTGAACATATTGAAAGATTTTTTTTTCATTTTTAGAGAAATTATTTTACAAATTTTACTTCCATTTTTAATTTTTAATATAAAAAATATCCTATGAATTTTTTTTGGATTCTTATGATGTATTATTTTTTCATAAATAGTAAAAAATACAAAATTTTCATTCAAAACTGAATTTTGACAAATATTATTTACAAAGTTAAATTATATTTTAAATTTATGTTAACATATAATACATTCAATTGTACATATATTAAAACAATTTCAATTATTGGAATAAATTTTATATTGAAATTGGATATATCATTTTTGTAAACTTTTAATTATTTTCTGTTTGAAAATTCGTTTTCGAATTGCGTTTAGAGGATTAATTATAAATTAACATATTTCACTTAAGTGAATTGAATATGGAAGAATTGATTCCAGTTTTGTAATAATAATAATTTCTATTATATAATAATCTTAACATAGTTTTTTACCATAATTATAAGAGGAAACTGTTAAAAAATAATTAAAGTGATTATGGTAAAAACAAGTTTCTTAGTGGGTAGAGTTAGAATAAATGATGTATGAATGACCAAAAACATGTCCAACTCCTAATTTATGAACAAATTTTAACCAGTAAAACCTTACGATCTTTTTTAGGACTTATTTCAATAATAATCCTTGAAAGAGACCTATATACTTAGTTATTTAATGAAAAAGACAATAAATGAAACTTCATTGCCTTTAAGATTTCAAAAGAAATCTGATATGAAAAAACGTCATATCTTTGGATATATATATTATTTTAATATATAAATGAGTTTTTTAACTTGATAACTCATATTTATTTTTTATATATTAAATAATTACGTTAAATTCTTGAGAAATTCTAATGTATGAATTATTTCGTTAATAATTGACTAAAATAAATGATTGCAAAAATATTAAAGGGATATAAATTAAATTAATTTTTTTATTCAATTATTTTTTTCTATGAATATATCATGTTAAAAATGTTTAAACTAAAAATACTCAAATTCCATAATTTTCTTAATATTTGTTTTAAATTCAACTAAAATAAATAATGTCAAAGTATTTATTAATGTGACTATAAAAACTGATATTTTATTAATTGATATAAAATTACTTAAATATTATCTTCTACCAAGTAATGTTTAAATGTTAATAATTATAATATATGGTCCATTATTTAAACATTTTATATTTTTTAAATAACATATTAACACCAAAATCGTAAAAATGTTTTTTGTGTGGCTACGGTTAAAGCAATGTTTTTGAGCATTACATGTGTATTTGTTAAAATTAATTTCCAAAAGACATTGGTTTTTTATTTTATAAATTATATATAACATTTAAAATCATTGGATAAAATATTTATCAGAAATATCACATTAATTTAGTCTTAATTGATAAATTACCTAGGTTACAAAATTAGTTACTAGACTAAAAACCCAAAAATGGTAAAAATAGGTAATCATATAAGTTATGCGAAAAATTATAAAAATGCATTTATTTTTGTTTGGTGAAGGTTTTTATTGAGAAAACAAACTCTACCTTCCATTATTATTCAACTTTATATTCCCATGAGGTATGGTAGACCTCCTCATAATGAATACTTTTGAGTATTTACATGAATTCCACTCTTACTCAACTATAAAAGGGAATTTAATATCCCCCATTATTCTCACCTCTCAATCCATTTAAATTGATAATGATCTATAAAAATCACTTTTAATGTTCCCTACTATCATCAATTAAGACTTATATTTGTCGTTAATCTATACAAGGAAGGAATTTGGTGAAAACCAAAAGGAGATACCCAAAGAAGAGGTAACATTATTTAATGAATGTTATATCATTAAATGTTACTCAAACCCATATATTGTATTTATATCATTATTATATAATAAATAAAATATATATAATGTAATTAGAAGTTTCTATGTTATATTTATGACCATAAAATAGAAAAAATTCCATCAAATGGGTTATGAAATCATCGTTCATGTGTACGACAGACAACCACCTTGTGAACTGATGTTATTCGTTTTTCCATTACCACCTTTCAAGGTTGCATATAATGATGAAAATAATATTCATATATGACATATATTGTATTTTTGATTTTATTATGCTTTTAAAATTATTATATAACACATACCATCATTTTTCATTTTTGTGGAATATGATAACATCGTTCGTGTGTATGGTAGTCTACCGCCTCACGAAGAGAAGTGATTCATTCACACAAGAAATAGAATGTATTAAGGACGTGTTAAATATAAATATGTCATATATATGACTTAAAAATTCTAATGTGATGATAATATATATATTTATCATTTAATTTCTCTATTTCTAATAAGATTAGAATATGGAAATAACATTTATGCGTATGTACGACAAATTGTCTCTATGAATGACATATTTTAATTCTGGTATCAATCATTTATAGATTAATAATAACTCATATGTAATGAATAAATATAATATTTATATCATGTTTATAAATATGGAGATGATAAAATCATTACTAATGCAAGTTAACAAAAAATATAACAAATTAAAACATATATTAAAGACAAAGTGGGTTTAACTCAAAAGAAAACTCTATAATTGAATTATTAATAAAAAGGTAATAAATGGTCAAAAAAAATATAGGGTATTATATATTTGAATATGGATTTTAATATATTTATAATAATATTATATTTATTATACCGGATTTTTGACTGAGTACGACATGAGTCAAGACTTAAGTTATAGGTATTTACAATCACACATTTATTTATGAGATACATATGCCATATTCACCACTTTGTTTCTTTTTTTGGTGTATATAATTCCCTATGACATGTTATATTATTAGTATTAATAATTACTTTATAATTAGGGGTTATATTTCTGTTATTATTTCATGGGGTTATGATTCAAAAATTACTTATGCATTAATGGTTTTTTTCTTTATTTGACTTCTTCGAAACATATGTAATGTTATGAACCTATATTGTTTTATGAGGTGTATATATAGACCCATTTTCTTATAGTGTCATAAATTTATTTATCCTCATGATATTTTATTTTTCATTTAACATTATTCTTTAATGGGGTTTACAATTAAATGTTACCGAACTGGTAAGAGTCTTATGTTACAACCTCAACTTTTCACGGGGTTGTTTATGAATAAGTCACTAATTTTGAAATGATTTTACATATCTCTCATTAATTATCATGAATTTTATTATCTACAGGTTATTAAATATATATTAATGTAATGGTACAATTTTCCCACTCACTGGTACTTAAAAATATGAATTTTATTTATAAAATATGACTTTATTTATCTCTTTGGTCAGAAATATTTTTTCTCCAAAAACCAGGATTTCTAAATTTTTTGTAATTTCTTTTGAAAAATGTATTTTAATCACATGGAAAAATATTTTTAAATTATTTTATGATATCACAAAATTGTTTTAAATTATTTTCAAAAGATCATTTTTTTCATGTATTTTTTCAAAGAAAACTGTTTTCAAAAATGTTTTTTGTTTTAATAGTGCATTTCAAAAAGGAATGTATATTTTCCTTAATAAATGTTTAAAATAGTTTTATAATTCCTACAATTTTTTTTCCTAATTTTATTTTCAAATAAATATGATTAATGTTTTAAAAAGAAATTTTCAATGAAAAAAACCTAATTTTCCAAGAAATTTTTTAAATGATTGATCAAAAATCATTTTCCATCTATGATGAAATATCTTGATTATACTTATGAATAACTGGAGATATGATACAATGATACCATTATTGTTATTTCCCTGTATTTTTTTTGTTTAATATGATATATTTTTTATGAAAATCAGTTCTCTTCCATGGGTTATACAATGGTTAAATTCTTATGAACCCCGTTTATTTTCAGGGGTCATTATTAGATGAAATGATTATAAAACCTGTATATTTTCCAAAGGATATGAGATTATGAAATTTTTATAATTACCATTTCAGTTCATTTTTTTATTCGATTAATTATTATGATATTGTGATAGACATAAATATAGTATTCATATGTGACATGCATGACCTATATCTCTCTCTAATAAAATGAGTAATGGTAAATATTTGATAACCTCAGATGGTACCCATGTTTTTTTCACAGTTCCAAGAATGAGGTTACATGGTTTATTATTTGAATCCTAATAATGAGGGTGAATGAATGATTATCCCAAGACTAATGATGAGGGTACATGGGTGGTTATCCCAGGCCAAAAGATGGGTGGATACATGTGGTCAGACCATGCCCAAAAAATGATGGTACATGAGTGCTTATCCCAATACCATTGAAGGTACATAGGTGGTAATCCCTTGTCTAACATGTCATGAATTTCATGGCATGAATCCCTGAAATAATATTTTCTATGCATGTGTGTATACCAAAAATTCAATGTCTTATGCAAATTTATTTCTCTCAAAAATTATGTTCTTTTATTATATTATGATTCATTCCATATGAACAGCTAATATTTATGGAATGAATCAAATATTTAATATTTGACATGTAGGGTATTCTTTTAAAATGTTATAAACATGTTCTAAAACCCTTATACACTTGTTATTAATAAATATTTCCCCTTTTTATCTTTACTGAGCATACGATCTTAGCATTTCTAATGTTTAATTTCCCCAGGTTATGATGAATGGATTTATGTCGGGTATGTATATGAGGATTAATAAATGATAATATATTTTTGGGAATTATTGACGATACTTCACCATGATAGAATATTTTACTTCAACATTTCAAATGGAACTAAACAATTATGGTCCTTGAGAACATGTTTTTATAATGTAATGATTATTCATAAAAAATTATTTAATATATATATATAATAAAATACATTGTCACTATAGTTGTTATCAAAGTAAATATTTTTTTCATCCTTTGGAAACAAGGATGTGAAAAATATTGTGATATCCATAGTTATATTTATAAGGATATATCTGTGGATGTATCTAAGTATAATTATAAGGATGAGTTAAATTGTAGGAAAATTTATTTGAATTTTGGTAAAGGATAGAGAATGTGGTTTCCAAGAAAGTCATACTTGTCTGGATACTATATGTGGATGTGGATATATAATAAATGAACCTATGTGTGAGAACCCTGAAAAAACAATATTGATATATTCTCTATTGGGAACATGTCCAAAACAACTAAAAATATTGTACACATTCCTTCAAACTCTCTATGGATATGATTTTTAAATTCATAAACACTTTATTAACCATAATGTATGATTTAAATAGATGATGACTATGAATAATCAAGGATAAACCTATGATGTTATATATTAAAATGGAATAGTTATGATTTGGACATCATATAATTTATTTTTCTTGATTATTTGGGTTTCTTATATGATTAGTGTTCCATAGACGATGATTTTGGATTTAGTCAATGGTTGGAACTAGAATGAATCATTTTAACATTGAATATGATTGAATTTTTTTTAGATATGTGAAAATAAATTGGATGATGAATGGAGAGAAAGATGTTGTGATTATGCCCAATTAGATATCAGGATATATGGTTAACAAATTAGACATCAGTGAGCTTCCTGACACATCGAGTAAGAGGATGATTGGATTTTATAATTGGTCATGTGGTAATGTACATAAATTAATGAAGACTTTAATTCATAAAAATAAACAAGGTTTTAAGAAAAACATAAATGAATATCTCAAAAAGAGGGGAAAATGTTATCTATGAGGAAGAAGGGGTGATATATTGAAAAATATTAGGAGTTCAATTTGTTATATATGGAGAACATGTTCATTAGCAAACCCAATTCAATAACCTAACGAGTTACTTCTAAAGAATGGAATGAGTTATTCAATTCCAATCATTTAAGTTGATGGATTTAATTTTTTATGTATTTGGATTCAATAATATTGATTTTTGACAAATATAACGTTTTTGTAATATATTTCTTAAGTATTTGAATGAATATTTGAATGAAGTTGATGGAATGGAAACATGATTTAATGGTAAGGTGATATTTTGATTTTGGGAAGAAACCCTTTAATATGTTCCAGATGCTAATTGAATGATGTTAATTTTTGATAAATAGAAGACATATATTGATGATGTAAATTGGATAGTTTTGATTCCCACAAAACTGAAAAAATATTTATTGGTAGATTAGTTTATGATATTAGTGATGTAGTTTTCATAATTATTGGGTATATGGAATATATTAAAGAATTTATTGATTTATTCCATGAATGATGAGTAATTATTATTTACATTACAGTTTTATGGTAATTCAGATCATTAAAATCATTGAAGAGAATAAATTATTAAGGTGGTCACATGTTGGGTATTTGACATTCATGAGATAATTTATGATATTTGGGGGATTAACGCCAATTTTATTTTGATAAATTGTTTCCCATTCATTATCATGTTTTTGTTTTTAATTTTTTAAAACGGTCATAAGGTTATCCATTTATGAGACAGATAATGTATAACATTGAATGAGGTTTCAGATATTAATGTTTTACTTCACCTTATGAATATTTATGCATATTGTATAACATGTAATAAACATATTGGTTTTGGAAAATAATTATAGATAGACATAAATAATTTTCACTTCTTGATGGATCTTATGATCTGTTAAAAGTGATATTTTTATAAATGAGGCATAAAACAATTTAATTCATATATATTCATTTCTTGTAATAATGGATTAATTGTAAGATGATCGATGAGAAATAAAATTAGGAATTTATTATTATAAAATAGAAACATATCATGCATGTATATTTCCTTATATTCTATAATAGTAAAATAATTCATCATCTCTAGAAGAAGGGTTTTGAAAAAAAAAACTTATATTGGTACCTTCATTTTTGATGAACTGATGGTCTTTTTTAATCAACAAAGATTTATGGTTTTGAGACCCTCAATATTCCATTTATCAGTCACATTATTTTGATCAACGAACTAAATCACTCTCTGTAATAATTTTTTATTTTCTTACATGACAAGCCTTTACTTACCTCCTATGTTCTCCTTCGCGGGAAAATTGTTACGAGTTACTTTGGGTAATAGATAAGTTTCCAAATATAATTTTTAAATGATGTTTTATTATTATTATTTTTTACAATTCGGGTTCTATTAAAGACATTTCAAATGTTAATCATATGATGGCCTAGACTAATTCCAAGGGTGAAATTAATTCTAAGGAGAGGGGGTAGAATGTTACAATATAATATTTTGTAATATTTATTAATTTAAGTTAATTTAATATTTTCTATATCTAGTATTGGTAAAAAAATTATTTTGAGTTCCCTTATAAATAACAATATGTTTATATTGAATTTTATGAAACAATGCGTTTAGAATACCTTAAAAAATAATGTACTTAACAAGAATTACACGTAACAATGAGTTTAAATGATTCTTGATATATGATAAAAACAATTAATATATGATAAATATAAACAAGATATTTAAATGGAGGTTATGAATATGATTAATTAAAATATGACAATATGGATTAAACATGATTATATAATTAAATCATATGGGACCAGTTATTTATAATCGAAAATACATACCTTTTTGTTAATAAAGGGACATATTTTTCTAAATACCATATTTATGTGTTGAAGTGTGTTATATCTTAATAGATTAAGAAATCATATTTTATTGAATTATATTAATAAAAAATTTAAATTATAAATTCAATATGAAATTTAATATTTATCCAATTAGTTTTTTCCATAAGAGTTAAAAAGAAATCAAATCTTACAATTTGAACTATTATTTATTTTGAGAAATTATTTTTATCGCCTTTTTATTGTGCTCATATATAAAAATTGATTTTTTCACAATATTAGAGAACATATTTGATAAAATATACATAAAATTTTAAATATTAATAGAATTTTTAGGTTGAATTTTAGGGGATCTTAAGAGAGGTTTCCTTTTTGATGAATAATGGAAATACTGAATTTTCAATGAAAACTATATTTAACCCAAAATTATTTAAAATATTGATTATATTTTAAATTTTTTATTATATAATTAGTTCAATAATATGTATATTAGTCTAATTTATCATGTTTTAATTAATTTTTTTATTGAAATTGGATATAAAAACTTTATAAAACCTTGAACATTTTTTACTTTAAAACCTGATATCTCCATGCACTTGCATGATTAAATTGATGTTAAATTCATCCAATTATGTGAGAATAATTTTCAAAATGGATTAAATATTTTGAATAATAATAATTAAAATTATATAATATGGAAAACTTATTTTTTCACCATAATTATCATTGGAAACAGTAAAAATTTTATATAGTGGTAAAGGTAAAAATGTGTTATTATTGGGTAAATGTAGAATATAAGGTGTAGGAAAGTCCAAAAATTTACCAAAATATTTTTCATAGATATATTTATATACATAATATAATATTATATATTTCTATATATTAGTGGGATATTATTCCATGAAAGGCACCTATATGATAAGTTATGTATAGAAAAAGACAAAAAAGGAACCTTCCTTTCCTTTGAAATTTATAACGAATTGGGATAGGGAAAAAATAATATGTTTGGTTATAAATATTTTTCTTAAATGAAATTTATTTTTTTATTTTAATAATTTATTTTAAATTTCTATAGAATAAATAATTACTTTAAATTCTTGGGAAACACCAATGAAAGAAGTTTTTCATTAAAAATTAACTAGAACAAATGATACTAAAAATATTAATAGTGATGTAATTTTAAATAATTATAGTCTTCCAATAATTTTATAGATGTATATATTGTTTTAAATAGTTAACTTAATATATTCAAATTAAATTATTGTCTTTATATTATTTATATTCAAATAAAATACATAATGACAAAATTGACAATAATGTTATTTTATAATAAATGATATTTTATTATATGATTTAAAAAGAATAAAAATTATATATTCTACAAATATATTTTTAAGAGTTATTAAATATAATTTATGGTCCATTAATGTACCAAATGATATTTTATAATTACTATATTAATACCTAAATATAAAAAACATTATTAGAACAGTTAAGGTAAAAGTAGGGTTTTTTTCATATTACTTGCGCTTGTGTTAAAATTCATATCCAAAAAACATGTGTTTTTTATTTTATAGATTTGATATCATATTTAAAACTACTGAGTATAAATTTTATAATACATATCACTTTAATTTATTCTTAGTGGATAAATTACCTTGGTAAGAAAATTAGTCTCTCTTGTGAAAACCCAAAATGGTAAAAATAGACAAACATAGATTTTAAGGAAGAAATTTATAAAAATTAATTTAGTATTTTTCTTGTTGGAGGTCTTTCTAGAACATATAAACTAAATTATTAGTAAATTTTTGAACCATATGAGGTAAGGGAGACCGCCCAATAGTGAATACTTTTTAGTATTTAAAAGAATGCCACTTCTCCTAAACTATAAAAGGGAACTCACTCTCCGCCCATTATCAACACTTTTCAAACCATTTTGATCGACCTACATCCTAAAAAATAACTTATAAACTTCCCATTATTATAATATAAGCCTTACTTTTGGGATAAAAATCAAACTAAAAAAGTGTTTTGGTGCAAACTAAAAAGAGATACCAGAAGAAGAGGGAACTTTCATCAATATATGTTTTTGTTTTATTTATTACTCAAACCCCTTAACATATTTTTATATAATGAATATATAATTATAAATGATTCTCAATTGTACTTGTATTTTATTATTTTATGGTTAATAACTAAAAAAATACTCACTTCCATCAAATGGGTTGTGAAATCATCGTTCATGTGTAAGACAAACTACCAACTCGCGAGGTTATGTCGTTCATTTTATCATTAACATATTTCAAAGTTGAGAATAATGATTTCAATACTATTTATATATAGTATATATGATTATTATGATTTTATTACTTTTATATAATAATTATACCACATATACATTCAGATTTTACATTTTGTGGGAATACGATAATGTCGTTCATGTTTACACCAGACTCCCTCCTCCCGAAGTGATATGATTCCTCCATGCTTTACATGGAATGTATTAAGGGTGGGTTTCATATAAATATGTGATATATTTTATGGTAAAATTATAATATAATGATAATATTTATAATATTTATTTTTCATTATTTCAATACGATAATAAAATTGAAACACTGTTCATGCGTACATACGACCTACCATCTCTATGAACAATGTGTTTCATTTATGAGTTCTATTACATATAGATTATTATAATTTAATATTTAATGATTATATATAATATTTATAAACTGGTTATAATTCTATATCTGAGAAAATGATGATTAATTTATGTGAACAAAAAATTTAACAAAATGAATCTTATACGATAGACAAAAGGGTTCATACCTGAAAGGAATCTTCAATAAGGAATTGTTAATAATATTTTGTCAACTTTATTTTCAATGTAAAATTGTTTTAATATTTTTTTAAATTTTAAAATGATTTTATAAAAGGAGAATTTATATTTTCCTCAAAAAATGTATTAAATGAATGATAAAAATCATTCTCCATCATATATGACACCCTTGATGTTACCTAATCCTTACTAGGGATATGATCAAAGGTTAACATCATTATTATTTTTCTTAATGTTTTATTTTTAACAAGAAAAGTTGTTTATTAAATCTATTTATCTTCCCAGGGTTATAATATGATAAAATTTGTTTGAAAACTAGTTCATTTCCTTAGTTATTCTATGAAGAAAAGTTTGTAAAATCCATATATTTTCCATAGGTTATGATATGTGGAAATTTTTATAATAACCATTTGATTTCATGGGTTATTATATGATTAATTTTTATGATCACGTGGAACACTAAAATATTGTTATCATTTTGTGATGGGCGGGACCTATATAACCCTTTAATGCATTTCGTAATGATGCATGTTCTATTACTGCATAGGGTATATGGGTGATTATCCGAAGCCTAATGATGATGGTACAAAGGTGATTTTCTGAAGACTAAAGATGACTATACATAGATGCTTATCCCAATCCAAAAATGAGGGTACATGGGTGGACATCTCAAGCCCAATGAAAAGGGTGTATAGGTGGTCAACCCATGATGGAAAAGGAAGGGACATGTGTGGTCATGCCAAGCCCAAAGAAGGTACATAGGTGTCCATCCAATGGATAACATGATATAAATGTCTTCATGGGTATCCTTGAAAAACAATTTTCTATGCTTGTGTGTATGTCAGAAATTCCTTGTATTATTCCAATTTTATGATATCATGGATCATGTAATTGGGTTATATTTTGATTCATATCTTATGAAAACCCAATTGTTATACCATGATTCTTGACTTTTAACTTTGATATGCAGTTTATTCATTTCAAATGTTATGCTATTATTCTCAAACCCTTATTCTCATGTTATTATTAGGTATTTCCATTGTTTACGTTAATGAGTATTTGAGTAAACCATATCTTATATTTCCTTTACCAATTTTACGAATAAAAGTTTTATGTACATTATGTATATTAGTAGTAATAAATTGGAATATCATTTTGGGAATAATTTAAAGTCTTTCTCAAAGTTTTAATATGATGTTTCAATATTTATAAAGGCATTAAACTATTAAGATCCTTGGGTGCATGTTTTTATAATGTAATGAATATTCATAAAAAATTGATGTAATATTCATATATCAAAATCCTAGGTCTGTATACAATCCCAAATGAATTTAGAAAAGCTTCCATGAAGTAAATGTCCCACACATCATTGGTCTCAAAAAATAACAAGGGTTTTTGGGGAATTTTATTCCTCTTGGAGATATTCCATGTAAATGGACATCATGTGGGTCACATAAAAAATATATGGGGATGTATATAAAATTTTATAAATAAAATTCCTTATTAATGAAAATTTGGAGTTATTAATTGTGTGCCAATGATTCCCCCTTAATCCAATGTGTGGAAGAAGATCAAAAAGAGGAGATATTAGAGTCAGGGACACACCAATGGGAAACCAAATCACAACAAAATTCTATACTATCATGGGTAATTCCAAATATTCACTCATGAATAGTTATTAATTATCTATTATTGTGAATTGATAAAATCCGTGGGGATACTAGATGATACTATAAATTCACAACATACATATATCAAGGGGTAAGGTTTACAACATCAAAAATGTGATCATCTGTGAAGAATTATCCAATAGAGAGGGATAAGCCAATATGGTGGTCCCAAGATGTGGAAATCTCACTAATGTTGGAAAATTCCACATTTTCCACTCCTATATTATCTAAAATATCTAGAAAAAACTCATATAGGAGGATAATCCACTATATTAGGTGAGGAATAGCTTGATATTTCTTAAGGAGATACTAAAGTGTAGTGTGATCATAAAATCATATGTATTTTGACCTAAGAAGATATGAATGAAATTTTTACAATTAAAAGACAATAGAAGTACGTTATTTTCTAGTGGTTGTGTAGTTTTCCTGGGAAGGGTTAATGGTATCTGAGGCATAGACAATAACATGTAGATCCCTCTCAAAACTTTGTGATAAATTTACCCCATCTAAAATGTTAGAGGTTTCCCAAATAAGTACAAAGGGGAGATCCCACCTTAAAGGTTAAATAATATAACCCAATTACTACTCATATACATATATTCTGTTAAATTTGGTTGAGTGAAAAATGAAATCTTAACATTGTTTTCTATATAGATTAGAATTGGTGATATCTTGGCCATTAGGAATATAAATCCATTTGGTGTTATTAACAATTGGTTAATTTAAATCCATTTTATAGTACCATGTATCTATGTAAAAATATATAAAGGAAGCATAAGGGGATATATCATTATACATTACCCAAACATAGTAATAAAAAACGTAATTCATGTATTAATGGTTCAATTAGGAAACCACTGCAAAGATAGAGAGATAGAGCCTTGCTGAAAAGTTATTGAAATCTATGACATAATCGGCCACTCTAAAGTCTATAACTCTAAATTTGTTCCCCAATTTTATCATCCTAAGGAGAATTTATATTGTCTTATTATTATCATGAAATGTTAGGTTAGAGGGAGATAATTCATCCTCATTGTGGTTGAGATGATGAAGAGTTTGAATTATAATGAGGATGATATCAGTACAAATATAAATTTGGGATCATTGAATGTAAACATCAAAGTTATTTCAATATATATAAATAGGACTCATGTGCCATTATATAGTAGATTCCATGTCTTATTTCATTATGTAAATGATTATAAGATACCATACAGGGAAATTCTATGCATGGTATGTATCCGTTATAGAAACAGAAATCTCAAAATTACAATGACTCAATATAACCTCAATGATGGATTTTCTTATCTATTTTTAGAGTTCAATTCCATATATGATTGATAACATCAATGGGTTGATAGTAAGATGTTTTAAAATTACACACTTATTAACCATGATCCTAGGATTGCAACTTGGGGGTTATCTATATGTGTTGAATCATTGTTGGTAAAGAGTACTATTCTAACAACTCCTTTCATTCACTATTATAAGGGGAAATCCACTCCATATGTGAATTGGGTCAAACTGATCTTCTCATATTTTAATATTGTCTAGAATTGTATCTATGTGGTATTAAATATTCTAACATAATTGGGTCTTGTTGATTCCTAGAGGATTTATGATATTTTTTAGATTATTTGAGAACCTATATTTAGGATTGAACTATGTATAGAGATTTAGTAGAAACTTTTTTTGACAAGTTCCACTGCAGTTTAATCATTATCAACCTCTATTTCCTCTTCCCCAATTATTGATGGGAAATTTGTTATCACACTATTTAGTGAAAAGTCATGTTTAGTAGATGAAATTTAAAATATTATACTATGACTCTACGTTTGAAGATATTTTCATTTGGTGGTGTAGTGTCATCCTCTTAATGGTAGAGGTGAGAAGTGCAGGAGGGTCTGGACCAGTATGGGTGCTTATGGGGGGATATTCATCATTTTAATTAATTCATTAATACATGATATGATGAATCTTAAAAGGATGTGATGATGAAGATTCCATATCTAGTATGAAAATATGAATTCAGGTATTATTGATTCAGTAGATCCCTAAGTATTACATGTTCCCAACTGATATATTTTATAGCTATCTAGTCCTCAATTTTTTTGGCATATATATATGAGACTTATTTACATCATCCATCTTGTTTTATAATGGATGAAAAGGCATAAGTCAGTTTCATGAGGGGTTTTCCCAACATTACATTACTAGAGTGAATAATCTTCTACTATCTATATTTAAAGATGAACCAATCATGGATATTATACTATATCATTTGATAGAAAGGGGAAGTGATATGATATGTAATTAAGACCAACTTAATTTAGTCTTATATAAAATATAAATTTAATCATTATCTTATCTAGGTCAGAGATAATGAATTCTAAAACCTTCTATTTTTAGAAGGAATAAATAATTTTCATTTAATTATTAAATTTCATATCATTTTTATTATCTTTTTATCCAAACAGGGGAATTGATTCAATATCTACTATTTTTTAGGAGGCACTCCATGTTATTGATCATACATAGGGATTACAAATGGGCTTGGTACTTTTTAGATATTTATTTTCATATCTATTTGTCTACCATATTTTCCACCCTCTTCTAAAACCATTGGCCATGAATTGGATTTAGAATGTTTAATAGAATCTTCTTAGAATTTTTATATAGATTGAGATTCACAGAAACCACATGGATATATAAATGGAATTAATGGTGTATTCAACTTATCAAACATATTTTTTATACATATATAAATAATATTCTCTTCAAGAAGATTCATATTTAGTGAATGTGTTAAACCTTTCCCTCTAGAGATGACGGATAAAACTCAACCTTTTTTTCATTGATTCCAATTTTAGATGTTGGAGACCTTCATGTTCTATAATGAGGAGCTAGAATGGTAAGGGAACTAACATTATAGATCTTCCCAACTGGTTATAGACCCAATAGGTAGGTTAATATACCAGATTGATACTAGTCCTTCTCAAGATTGTATAAATCACTTGATATTTTTGGACACATACTGATCTATTTTTCCCACCATGGGATCAAATAAGGATAAAAAATCCGTGGGGTGATATTTTATATCCCTCATACAATTTCATATTGGGAATCTTTTATTCATAAGGTTTGGTTGAAGAGGTGTCATGTTCACATAATTACTATATGGTTTCGCTCTCTAACTACATTGGGGCCTCTATCCCTTACATGGATTCCATTTCAGTGTCAAGGGACTCAGTGATGTTAAGAAATTTTGATATCACGGTCACCTAAGCCGATGAGTGGAGTTAGTGGGACAAATCGGAAAAGGTTGTCTCTCCTATTAAGATTGTTGAGAGATTAATTGAATTATACTAGGGAAATATGCATGAAATTGTGGTGGTTTCTTCCCATGTAGAGGGATTTCATGATAATCCATGGCTACCAGAGAAAAAAAGACTAGCTATTTATGCCATTTACTATTAAAATTATTAGACTATTCTATTTATTATTGAGTGGTTCTCTATTGATAACGAGGATTCAAATATAGATAGATAATGGCCGAGGCTTTGGAGTTTCCATCAGTAGGTATACTTACACTAATGAATACAATGACGAGTCACCTCAGGTTTTGTAATTCTTATTCATATTTAAAAATCATCTTCTCAATAGAGTTAGAATCAACTTCATTTTTTTAGGGGGGATATTTCCACTTCTTTACATTCATCTTTATCCAAATCTCACTATGTATCCGGAATCTGGATGCTTATAGGACCTCCTAGATCATGAGATTTCCTCTACTGTTGAGTTATCCCCACCACTTCATTTACATCAGTATTGACCATGTTCGAATGGATTCCTCCTCATCATGTTCTTCAATTTTGTATTTATGATCCATGTTATCTTCAGGGCTAGCATTAACAACATTCACATTCACAAGTGATTAAAAATTAATCCAATCATTAACTGTATATCAGAAATATGTTGATTTTTTATCCTCTAAATATCCTTGTATGTATTGGTAAAAATATTACATGATATAACTTTCTGGAGACTATTCAGACTTAAAAACATTGGAAGGTTTCACTAAAACACTTCAATGACACCCTAGAAGTGGTTTCTAAAAGGCGATTCTAAGGGAGTACCCAAAGGATTTCACTAAACCCAATCTTGATGAGAGGGATGAACCATGAAGTAAAAAAAACATGAGGCACATTATATTAAAAATCCTCTTAATATAAATAGTAACTACTACATTGCAGTAGGTAGAGGTTTTAATTCCCTATTTTATTTGGGTTGTGTATATTATTATCACCCAACCCCACAACCCTTCCCCAATTCAAATTTTTTGTTTCCTTTGGTGGTTCTAATGGTGGTAAATGTTTTCCCTTTTATTTGGGTTACGGATTCCATCATAATATACCTGATAATTATTTCATGACCTTATCAACCTTTCTGAAATCTTTTCTCCAATGATCCAGGGTGGGAGTTTCTTTCCAATAAAGGTGAATCCCAAATTTTAGGCCATTTTTTTATAAAATTTAGAGACATGTTTGACACTCATAGGAGCTTGATCTAGGATCATTTTAATGAATTTATCCCTCCATGTACACTTTTTTATGGGTTTTAAGGACATTTAGAAAACATTGGATGAAACCAAATAACATATATAGATTTTGTGCATGTGACATGGCCTAAATTAAGACATTAAAGGTTATATTCCCAGAAAAGATATGTTATCTAGTGACTGGAATGAAATCAAAAGCTTCAACATCACCCCAAAAACTAATAGGCATGACAATTGGAGTTATTGTGAGTACTTTGTAGAGTGATTTCAAACTATTTTTGTAGGAATATTATATAAACTCCTGTTGTTTACATGAAATAGGGTTTCAAGACACCAAAAAGGAAACTAGGCCAATTTGGTGCTAAATATCTTCTGATATCTTAAAATTTATATAATAATTTCAATAAGATTCAAATTTATATTTTCTATGATATATAGTCATCCAAATGTTGTGATGAAAATAGTTATTGCATTCCTCTTTCAATTCACATGGAATTTCATTCTATGATGTTTCCATGACCTAGATCATATCTGATATTAAATTATCAACCAATTAATTAGACATGAAAATAATGGTCAATTTATCCTAAATAAGGGGTTATTTAGTCTTTTATAGTCATAATTTTTATTTCTCAATAACATTTTCATGTTGAATAATAGCATTCAATATTTTAGCAGTCACCTATAAAGGTAAATGTTTTGGGGGAAGCATAAATGATGATGATTTATTCATATAACCAATTAACATGAATGTGGTAACATAACTAGATAATGAATAGGTTCCTTGTGTAAATAATCTCAATTTATCTTATAAAACTGAGTATATGGGAACATTCAATGTTTTTTTTGAAATAAGTAGGAGATTTATGTTGGAAATATATATAATTTTCAGTAGGACCTTTTGAATGAGCACTATGGGGAGGACCACTACGGTTATGTATTTATTACCCATCATGGGGATGAAATTCATTTTTAAAATAGTTTTTTTCACAGTTAGAACCTAAAAAACCTCATTATTTTATCCTATGTCACATTTTAAGTTCTAATTCTTTTAAAGCATATGTTGTACGCAACAATGAGTTTAAAAACAACAAAATAATATTATTTGGACATTACCGTTATAAACCATATATTAAAATAGAAATTATGATTAGTATTAAAAAACTTATAAATTTTTATGGTTTATAAAAATATAATATGAATTCATTAGTTACCAATTATTTTAAAAAATATAAACCAATCGAATAAAAAGGAAATATTTTTTATGCTCCCAATGGTGTTCTATGTTAATAAATAAAATTAATTAAAATTAGTAAATGATATTAATGAAATATATTTGATATATATTTAATAAAATATGTTTTATATTCATCCAATATTTTTTATCAGTATTACATAAGAAGAAAACTAATTTTACACCTAAAGTGCTATATTTTTCTAAAACCAGTTTACCACCTTTTTATGGAGAACCCATTTGAATCCAAATTTTGACACTTTTATAAATTATATTTAAAAAATTAAACTTATTATTTTTAATTATAATATAAAATTTTATATTGGTTTAATTCTTTGTATTTTTCTAATAAATTTCATATTTGGATGAATAGTAATAAAATATTGTATTTTAATTGAAAATAGCTTTTTTCATCTAATCAATTTTATGTGTTAAATTATATTTATAATAGATTTTAAAAAATAATTAAAATAATTTTTTCTCATTTAATCAAATTTAGAAAATTGGAATGTATTTTACATTGAATTTTGACATAAAAACATTTCATCCTTTTAAACATTTTAATCTAAAAACCCGTTTTATCATCCTGTTGAGAGGATTAATTTTAAATACATTACTAAAAACTGAAGTGTTTTTAATTTTTAATAATGGATTCCATATTTTTAATTTGTGGATCCAAATTTTGTAAATAGGTTTAATTTATTTTTAGGAATTGTGGATAATAACTTTTATAATTTTCTTCATTAATATAAGGTAAATTGAGTAATTAAGGATAAATATAATATTATAAATGTTATAAACTTACCAAAACACTTGTCCAAATCACATTGGATATGTGGGAGTTGACTAAAATAATCATTGGGTAATTATTATAACCCTTTAAAGACACTTTTATGAGAGAATTATAGTTTTTATATTTTATTTAAAGAGAATTTAGAGACGTCACACTCATATTTTTAATAACTATTTAATTTCTAATATATGGTTATACAGAAGATAAATTCATCTATAAATAATAAATTTAAAATTAAAATTGTTATATTCATCATTATTTTATTTATTTTTAAGAAATCATTAACTATATTAATGGCTAAAAGAATGATGATGAAGTGATTATTTAATTAATTGGAATAAAAAATGAATGATTTTACAAACATTAAAAATAAATATTATTTGATATAATTAATATTATCCACATATTTTCAGATACACTAGAAATATTAGGGATGTATAAAAAGTTTTTTTCTGAATTTATCTTTAGTATAGTTATTTTTTTTAACTCAATTAATGAATATTGTAAAAATAGACATTACAGATATTTTAAAATATATTATATTTTTTTAAATAATATAAAATTATTAAAAAAAATTAAAACTCAAAAAATTGATGGCTATATTTTTTAAAATTGAATCCATGACTCATTTATGAATTTTTTAGAATTTTATAGAAACTTTATAATCGCCTGAAGAGTAAAAAGCCAAGTTGTCATAGTAATAGTTAAAGGGTTTAACTAATAGTTAAATCCAAAAGATATGTGTAATAATGTGACTAAAAAGGTCGAAAAATTATTTAATGGGAGTATTTATACCCATATTCATCTTATTTTTATAATAAATCAGTTAAGAATCATTTTTAATTGAAAATTTAATTATTTTGTTTTTATATTTTGAATACTTCCAAAAGTTCCCCTCACCACAATTATAAAAGGGATCCTTCTCCCCCACCAACTCACACCAAATTGAGACTTAAATATAGATGAAACCCCACCCATTTGTCCTACCAAAAATCTTATCGATGTTCTTGATTTCCCTTTCTTCCAAATAGTGAAACACTAAATCCATTAAAAAGAGATTTAGTAGAAGTCAATCAAAGAAGAGGTAATTGTTTTATCAACTCATTCAAGTTCATTTCTTATTATACTTATTATTAATGTATTGTTTCCATGATAAACTAACAAATAATGTTTCATATATATTATTAGATATTATATTGATTGTGGGATAACCATAGTCCACCTTTTATTCATCCTACATAAAACAAAAGCACCGCCTGTGCGTACGTATAACTTACCATCTCCACATCATGGTGTAATTTTATTTTCATCACCATAATATTGGAATGTTTATAATGATAGATGTAAATGATATATACAATAAAAATTAAATAATATTTAATTTTGTATAATTAATATACCATCCAATTTTTTTTCTTTTCCCCATTAGAGAATGATATCATTTCTCATGCATACGTACGACCTACCGTCTCCACGACTTGATGAGGTTCATTTTCCATGTTATTCATTAATTAATGAATATAAATATTTATATAATGAATAAATTTAATATCTATAAACATAATACAATTATGTTAATTAAATAAATAAATCATATTAATAAGAAAAAAATACTCACACGAAAAAACATGCATAAGAAAATGGAGTAGTTAACACCCAAAACAAGTGTAGTGACAAAAAATTATTATCATCATGATATAAAAAAATATGATATGATATAATAAATATGGATATAGTTTTTTTATAAATTAATAACATTATTTAAACAAATATACCTGAGGCTAAATATCATTCCATTAAATAAATGTATGATATAGGGGACTTCGTTTGAATACCTTTCCATTGTGGCATTGATTGATATTATTCACCCACATTCCTTTATGAGGAGTAAATACATCCTCTTTGAGTTATCAGGTCATTAATATATTTATTATCATGATATTTAATGTTATTTTTTAAATTTTATTCTTGCATCGGGGTTAAGAATTGAATATTCAAAGTGGTAGGGTACACCAAGACTATTTAAATATTTAACTATCACATCCATTTCTCCATGTAAATGTTTTCTAAAAAATGTTTTCAAAAATGTTTTTAATATTCTACAAATAATTTTAAATTATTTTTTTTTAGTTTTTACAGATTTTTTAAAATGTATATGTTTAAATTTCTACACATGGTTCTAGATAATTTTTAAAAAAATTGCAGAAGGAATATTTTTCTAACATTGACGACATGAATGGTTTTTTCCACCATCCCTACACCGTAATGTTTTGAGTTTTATCATAAAAGATTACCAGGTGATTTGAAAATAAAAATTTTTCATTTATAATTGAGTGTATTTTTGAATAAATTCATTCAAAATATAAAGGGTATTTCTATCAAAAAAATCAATGAATTTATTATAGTATTTTCACCTATTTTAACATATTCTAATGGATATTATGCTTAATTGAGTTTGAAATCTTGTGATATAATTTTACATATTTCATTGAATAGTTTATGATTCAATTTTAATTTAGATGTGATATTTTTATATAGTTCATTTTTTATGGTTAAATATTTAAATTACGTATACCAGTTTTTAATATGAATTCTTATATTGATTAAATTTCACCCCATTTAGTAAGAGGAATGCATTGGACTTAGTAAGTTTTGGGAATGTCCCACTATAGCCCCTAGATTCATCAGTGTATCTCATTAGACAAGCTAGTTTGGGTATTGATGGATGTATTACCAATTTATGTATCATGTCTTGGAAAAATCCTTGATAGTATGATTATGATATCCAACATTATGTATTGCCTCATTAAAAGATTAGTTATTGATATTCCATGTGATTATTTATCAAAGATAATTTGATCATCTTCCATTTCTGCCATATTATGCTTAAGTTATTGATTTAATGGAATTTTTTTAGTTAATAAACATTCCATAATCACATATGCATGTTTATAATAGTTCCCGATGTGTGTATAAAATTACTGATCATTTGTGATGACCCCTTTTATATCACAACCCATCCTCGGGGCCTGTGTCATGACTACCCCAAGCCCGCCTTCCTTAGTCCATGGGCTAGCGACTAGCACCAAAGGCATAAATCCCTATACTGGGAAGGAATTTCCTTTACAGATGTAAACAAACACAATAGAGTACGCAACTGAAGAAATCACAAGTAAAACTGTATACAAAAGTATGTGCTGAAAAGAAAGGGGTCGGAAATTCAAGACCAACAGTGAGTACAGTACAACTGAAAGACTAGTACAACAGTAGTAAGTAATGTATCAACCACAGAGTTTTCCTCCATGAATCCCACCTGAAGGGTGGGTACAGATGGTCTCCTCAGCACCTCCGGTCTGTCTGTCCGCTCCATGTACGTCCTGCCGAGTGGTCCACCTCCGGGTGCCGTCCAGCTCCACAAGTCTCTACCACGATCAGTGTTGTCCGTCTTCTGCATCCAACATAATGTAGTGTGGGCATAGCCCGTGTAGGGGTGAGTATAACAATACTTAGTAGGGATCCCAAGACCCCCGAAGGTCTCCCAGAATCCATGAAGGATAAACCACAAAGGAAAGATACAATCACGAAGTATTAACTAACTATACTTAGGTATATTCCTATACATATACCTAAGTCATCAATTCCTGTTCATCTCTAACTCTCGGGCCCAAGCACAACACAGTCCACACAGGAAAGAAGTCAATCACACCGATGATAATGATTTAAAGTCAAGACTCAGCTCACACAGGTATACAACTCACGAAGATGGGTGGAAATGATTAGATGTAGTCTATAAATCATCTCCTCATCCAAACCCACGTAGAATCCTAGTAAAGAAGTTGTTGCTACCATACCCAAAGAGGATCCAAGTACAATAGTCATCACTGCCGAACCCACAGAGGATCCAAGTTTAGTAGTCATTATTGCTGAAACCATGGAGGATCCAAGTAATGTAGTCAACGCTTCCGAACCCATGGAGGATCCAAGTACAGTATTTATCGTCATCGAATGCACATAGGATCCCAGTACGGTAGTCGTCGCAGTCGCAAGCAACTCTAGGGTTCCCGCACACAGCACACTCGATTCAAGGAGGGTCCGCTCCTCGATCCAAGGGTTCTATAAATCAACTATAATGAAGTCTCGATTTGATGTATCCTGACGTTCCGTCTCATCAAAATGAACCCAACACGAAAGACAACGCACCAATCAGACGCCCGGTCTGAGAGATATTGGATTTTCTGTTACAGGGGTCCAGTTAGAAATACGCTCATTCCAAACCCGAACATTTTCCAAAGACATCCAAAGATCACATAGAGTATAATAAAAGGACCACTGTGTCGTGAGGGTCCCAATGCTGCAGACGAAGCGTCGATCAGACACATTTTCTTTATGTTATTCGCATTTAGAAGAAACAGGCTCGGCCCGTCAAGCCCCGTGGGCTAGCGGGTCGGCCCGACCTATTTTGGCGAGTCCGACTCGGTAGAGGGTCAGACTAGCCAAGTGAAGCACACAACCTGGCCCAATGGGGTGCATCCTGGCCCGATGGAGCAAGGCCCGACCTGAGAGGGAACGACCCATCCCCAGAGGGTGCGACCTGGCCCGGCGGGGCGCGTACAGGCACGGTGCGTCATGGCTTGGCTCGGCACGGTGCGGCCCAGGATGGATGGCCGTGGCTCGGCCCGGGTGGCCCAACGCTAGGGGGGGAATCCCCCGAACCGGAGGTGCAAAGAGGCGCCACCCTCACATCTGGCCGGCCGAAGCCGACTTGTCTTCCTGGCGCGAGTGGCCCACATGGTCAGGTCGCGGTCCTTCAGCGCAGCACCTGTGGGTGCCACGACCCCTTCATCCAGGCCGGCTAACGAGCTGGCCGGTTCGCTGCCAAAGAGGCATGCAGAGCATGGGCCGCGGTTTTCCATGGCGTGACGGCCCTTGTGGCACCGCGATCTCCCATCTGCCCGGCCGGATTTAGCCGGCTGGTTCTCCTTTGGCCGAGTGGCCAGCAGTTGCGGGTCGTGGTTCTTTCGCACGCAGCTGGCGCGCAGTCTTCACCTTCTCCCATCGTCGCCTCTTCCAAGATGCATTTATTGTGAACCAAAACAGGAAATATCCGAGGGTCACCGGGCCATGTTCGTTCGGACCATGCCCTCCTCATTAGGCGGTATCATAAATCTAAAGACAAACTATGACTCTCAACGAAGAACGGGGTACAAAATAATCACTTAAAATTGTACAACCCCTACCTCGAAATAAGGTTCGCGGTAGTTGAGCGTCGCGGAAGACGACATCGTGGGGAGATGGCGTCAACTCGTTGACACCGGGGAAGAAGGAGTCGAGGATGGCTTGTCGTCGGCGTTCCTTGCGGGTGGCTCCTTCTCCTTTGACATGGCCGATGATCGAAGGAGATGATCATCGTTCTTCAGTGGTTCTTCATTGGAAGGACATCATTATTCGTTGAAGAACAAAGCTCTTCTAATTCTCCAGAGGTTCCCCCACCAAAAATATTTTCTATGAAAATATTAAATTAGACTTTTCCAACATTAATGAAATGCCAACAAATTCAAAATAATTCAAAAAGAAGAGATGTGCCAATTAATTAATAAGGATATTAATTAATTGAGTTGGAAAACTTAATGAGAGGGAGGTGGAGAGTTTAAATTTAAAATAGAGGAGTTATTAAATTAATTAAAGGGGGTGTTAATGGGGTTAAGGGGAGTTATGGAGAGATGAAAGGGTAGGGATTGTGTGGGCCCCACCTCACAAATATGCTCTCATGAACGGTTATGTGGGTTTGGGCCTCACCTCTAACTACCCTTGGGAGGAAATAACTAACATCCATTAATAAAATTATATACTAAAAATTTTATTTATTTTATTCTAAATCCCTAAATTTAAATTCTCATCCCGCATAAAATGAAACTATGATAAAGGTCCCCTTAACCGAATACCAGTGATGCGAGTCCATATGTGTCCTCAGAATTCATTTCCGAGGATTGGTTCAAAAGATAGAACAACCCGAACGTATGCTTAATGAAAGTACCCGAGCAAAAATTCAAAAATTGATTCCGGGCACAACGGGCCTCGGTATCAAGTGTCATCAAAAACCACAAACTCATAAAATTCCAAAGTATTTAAAAAAAATTTCCATGAAATTTATGGGCCTTTAAATTACTCTCATATCAGGGCTTTACGTCCCCATAAAGCTACAACACACATTACGGAAACATATGTGGTACTTTACATGCATCTGAGCATCCTGCTCCCAAGTGATTTTCTAGAGGTTCTTGTGCTAACAGTGAATGAAAACCAGAGGAATCGACCGTCCACATAGGACATGCTCCTATCGATCCTCGATATCCACTGGGTCCTTTGAAAATGTCTCTCTGTCATCGATTTCCATCTCTCCTTGATCGATGATGTGGGATGGGTCGTGCACGTATCTCCTCAACTGAGATTTGTGGAAGACGTCATGCACCCGGTACAACTGAGGTGGAAGGGCCAGGTGGTATGGCACCTCACCTATTCTGCTGAGGACCTGAAAGATCTGATGAAATGCAAAGATAAATTGCCGCCCCGTCCAAATCATCGTAGACCTCGTCGAGGTGAGTCCCGTAGGAAGACGTGGTCACCATCCTTGAACTCCAGTGGTCTCTGTCCATTATCAGTACAGTACTTCTATCTACTTTGTGTAGTCTTCATCTTCTCCTGGATGATCTGTACCTTCTCCATCATAGCCTAAACCATCTATGGTCCTACAAGTGCTGACTCCCGAGGGTTAGTCCAGCATAGAGGTGATATGCAAGGTCGGTGGTACAACACCTCGTATTGTGTTATCCCGATGGTGGTGTGGTAGTTGTTTTTGTATGCAAACTCCATCAAGGGTAATTGATCCTCCCAGCTGTGACCAAAGTGAAGGACACATGCACAGAGCATGTCATTGAGAGTCTAAATGGTCCTCTATGTCTGGCCATCCTTCTGAGGATGGAAGGAGGTGCTCAGACGTAGTTGCGTCCCAAAAGCCTTCTGTAACCCCTTACAAAGCCGAGAAGTGAAATGAGAATCTCGATCAGAGACGATAGTCGATGGCACACCATTAATCCATATGATCTCATGAATGTATAGGTGTCCTATGATCTCTACTGAGCCATGCCATATGATCAATAGGAAGTGGTCCAACTTGGTGAGTCGTTCTATGATCACCCAAATAGAGTCGTGTGCTCTGGATGTAAGTGGATGCCCTATCATGAAATCCATCAATATCCCATTCCACTTCCACTCCGTGACTTCTAAGGGCTGATCCAATCCCTCTGGAACCTGGTGGTCCTCCTTCACTTGCTGAAAAGTGAGGCATCATGAAAAGAACTCTGTTACAACCTTCTTCATACCCGTCCACCAGTGATGTCGTCTGAGGTCCCGGTACATCGTCTTCACTCCTGGATGCACCTCTAGAGGGGATGTGTGAATCTCCCTCGGCACTTCCTCCTGTAGTGCAACTGGTACCATAGTATGTCCCCTGAAGAGGATGACGTGCTCCTCTCCTTCAGAAAATTCATCAGGCTCCTGCCCTATGGATATCTGGGCACGTCATGTCTCATAGTCAATGTCCCCCTGCTTTTCCCTTCTAACTCATTGAAGGAGTGGAGGAGTGACTATGAGTGACTGTATAACGGCTGCTCCATATCAATCCATAAAGAATATCATCAATGCAGATAGTTGCTCTGTCGCCTCTCCTAGTAGATGAATGCCCAATCCCTTGCTGAGAGCATCGGCTACAACGTTACCCTTCCCAGGAGTATAGAATATCTCAAACCCATAGTCCTGGAGGAACGTGAGCCATAACTACTGTCTCAGGTTCAGGTCCTTTTACAAGAAGATGTACCGAAGACTCTGGTGGTCAGAGTAGACTGTAAAGCGCTCACCCATCAGATTGTGCCGCCAAATCATCAAGACGAAGACCACTGCTTCTAACTCATGGTCATGTGTAGCGTAGCTAAACTCGTGTTGTCTCAACTGCCGCGAACCCCATGTGATCACCACTCTCTCCTACTTTAGGACACTTCGGAGTCTGGTCCTTTATGCATCGTAGTACACTACGTACCCAACGCCCTCCTCCGTTAGCCTCAAGATGGGAGCACTGGTCAATCTCTGTCTCAGATCCTGAAAGCACTACAGACATCTATCTGACCACACAAAGGTTTCCCTTTCTTTGTCAAAGCTGAATGTGATGTTGAAACTCTGGAAAATTCGGGGAAAAATCTCCAATTATATCCAACCAGACCAAGGAAACACCGCACCTCCGTCACACTCCTGGGTGGCTCCCAAGAATGAACTTCCTCAATCTTCTCTGGATCAACTGCTACTCCAGCATCCAAGATGACGTGTCCCAAGAAGTGAACCTATCGAATCCAAAACTAGAACATTGAGAGCTTGCCATAATGTTGGTTCTCTCAGAGTGTATCCAGTACAACCTGCATGTGGTAGGCATTCTCCTACTCAGTAGATGAGTAAATTAGTATATCGTTGATAAAGACTACAAAAAATGATCGAGGTATGGCTGGACGATCCTGTTCATGAGACTCATGATCACTACTGGTGCGTTGGTTATGCTGAAAGGCATAACCAAGAACACGTAGTGGCCATATGGACACCTAAAGGCCATCTTCTGCACATCCTCGTCTCGAACTCTAAGCTGGTGATAGCCTAACTTCAGGTCTATCTTCGAGAACCATCGTGCTCTCTTGAGCTGATCACAGAGGTCGTCAATCCTCAGGAGTTGGTACTTTTTCTTCATGATCACCTTATTCTGGAAACTGTAGTCGACACACAGTTGCAAGCTCCCATCCTCCTTCTTGGAGAACAAAATCAGAGATGCCCAGGGTGAAACATTGGGTTGGATAAATCCCTTCCCCTGCATGTCCTATAGATGTACCCATAGCTCACGAAGCTCGGCGGGAGGCATCCGATATGCTAGAGTAGATATCAGTGTTTTCCCGGGGTACATGCCTATGTAGAAGTCTACCTCTCTACGAGGAGGTAGTCCTGGAATGTCATCAGGAAAAATGTCCGCACACTGATCCACCACAATATGAAAACTCGGACTCCACACATCAACTGATCTGAGGATGAAACTAGGAAAATGATGAGTGATTGGATGCCCTCTTCTCTGCGTAAGTCCATCCTACACTGCAAAGGCTCCCTTCTCGCCGGTGAAGGTGAACCATCTCCCATCTGTGCGGACACACCACCATTTGCGCCTAATACAGTCTATCTGAGCATGAACTGTAGATAACCAGTCTATACCCAAGATGACGTCGTAAGGACTTGAGGCTGATAAAAGAAGATCCCAGCCAAAGCTCTCGCATCCTAGAGTTACCTCAGACTGCCGGCACTAGTGCATAATCGTCGATCCTACATTCGTAGGGTCAATAGCAGTAAGGATCGAGCCAACAACTCCATTGGAATCTCTGAGTTCCGAGAAGGGTAGTGGTAATAAAAGAATGAATCGCTTATGTGTATATATGTATAGAAGAAAGGGTGGAGTAGACAAAGATAATACCTTGAATCATCTTAGGTGTGTCGTGGTCATAGGCCTCGACTCCCTGGAGTTGAGCTTGCCTCTATCCGCCAGCTCCCTGTGGTCGGGGTGGACCTTCTGGTGGTGGTGGTGGTAAAGCCTCGAAACGTTTTCCACCACCCGCTGCTCGACCAGCTCCTCTGCCTCATCCGCCTGCCCCCGATGGACAACCACGGTCGATCCTCTGCCTCTTCCTGGGTTGTCCCTCCACTGTCTACTGCTCATCAGCACGATGGGTTGGGCAGTCCCAAGCCATGTGGCCCTGGCCGCCGAATGAAAAGCACCGCCTGCCCCTCGTATGGTTGGCTCTATTTCTTGTGCCCCGAACATCCAAACCAGTATCCTGAGGTCGCCCACCTAATACCCTGGTCCTCTTGGTCCTCTGTGACATTTTTAAATTTCCGGCTGCAGAGGACTCCGCTATGTGCCACCCTGTTGTGGGTCTCGCCACTGGTGTCTGATCAGCGAGAAAACTCTCTCCTAGAAGAGGTCGTTCCAGCACCCCCTCATGTGTTGGGATGCTGAGGGGAATCGTCGGAGCTCTGATCTCGTGCCTGAGTCACTGCTCGAAGGTCCGAGCCCTGTAGAACGGGTCTCGTACCATATCCGTGGTGTAGTCTGAGAGGTCAATAAACCTCGCTGAGTACTGAGCTACTGTTATGGTGCCCTGCCGTATATGAAGTAACTCTTAGATCCGCACTGCATGAAGGGTTGAAGGAACAAACTCCAAGCGGAAGAGACTCTCGAAGTCTTTCCAAAGTAGATATGCCTCGTCATGCACATGGAGCATCATGCTCCACCATCTACCTGCTGTTTCGTGCAGGATACTCGCAGCAAGGATCACCATAAGATCAGCCTATGTCCCTACTAATCTGAAAACCTTGACAACAGCCTCTAGCCAATCCTCGGCTGCCTGTCGGTCCGTCTCTCCGCAGAACCTGGGTGGCCTCTGTCGCTGAAACACATGTAACGTTCTTAGGCGGCATTCACTCTCTGATGCTAGGGCTAGTAGTATCGGTGCCTTAGCAGGTAGTGGTACCACTGGTGCCTCCACTATGATGGGGCCCTACACCGATGCCTCGTTTCTCACTGGGCTACCATCTTTCACATAACTCGGAACCCTAGCTGGTTTCCTTAGTGGGGCCATCTTGAAAAGAAACATGTGTGACTTGGTCAAAACAGTATACCTGGTGAGCTGACACAAAGTATTCAAAAAGAAAACTTTTCAAAGGAAACACACACACAATTAGTGTTTTCATGAACTGAGTCAGAAATCAGATGTCCAGGTTCTGGTGCATGGATACGTCGGCTGCCGCACCAATACTGGACTCCCTGGACTAAAAACCACACTCAATACTCTTAACAATATTGCTTCATAGTAAGATAAATTAGTGTCCTATGTTCTACAGTAAAACCGACTCCTCTGATACCAATTTGTCACGACCCATCCTCGGGGCCTGTGTCGTGACTAACCCAACCCCGCCTTCCATAGCCCAGAGGCTGGCGACTAGCACCAAAGGCGTAAATCCCTATAATGGGAAGGCATTTCCTTTATATAACTCAAAAAACACAACAGAGTATGCAACTGGAGAAAGTAAAAGTAAAAATGTATACAAAAGTATGTGCTGAAAAGAAAGGGGCCGGAAATACAAACCCAATAGTGAGTACAATACAACTGAAAGACTAGTACAACAGTAGTATGTAAAACAGCAACCACTAAGTCATCCTCTGGGAATCCCACCTGAAGGGTGGGTAAAGATGGTCTTCTCATCACCTCGGGTCCATCCGTCCGCTCCGTGTACGTCCCACCGAGTGGTCCACCTCCGGGTACCATCCATCTCCACAAGTCTCTACCACGATCAGTGTTGTCCATTGTGTGCATCCAACACAATGTAGTGCGGGCATAGCCCTTCAGGGGTGAGTATAACAATACTCAGTAGGGACCCCGAGACCCCCGAAGGTCTCCCAGAATCAATGAAGGATAAACCACAGAGTAAAGATACAATCATGATGTATCAACCAACACTACCTAGGTATATGACCATACATATACCTAAGTCATCAATTCCTATTCAGCTTGAATTCTCGAGCCCAAGCACAAACCAGTCCACACAAGAATGAAGTCAATCACACCGATGGTAATGATTGAAAGTCAAGACTCAGACCACATAGGTATACAACTCATGAAGAGGGGTGGAGATGATTATATGTAGCCTCTGAATCATCTATTATGCCGAACCCACATAGGATCCTATTACAGAAGTCATCGCTGCCAAACCCACGGAAGATCCAAGAAAGGTAGTCATCGATGCCGAACCCATGGAGGATCCAAGTATAGTAGTCATCGCTCCCAAACCCACCGAGGATCCAAGTACCATTGTAATCGCTGCCGAACCCATGGAGGATCCACGTACAACAATCATCATCGTCAAACCCACAGAGTATCCTAGTACGGTAGTCATCATAGTCGCATCCAGATCAAGGGTTCCCGCACACAGCACGCTCGATTCCAGGAGGGTCCGCATCTCGAGCCAAGTGGTTGATACATAAACTATCACGAAGTCCAGATTTGATGTATCATGATGTTTTGACTCGTCAAAAGGAACCCAATGCGACAGACGACGCATCAATCGGATGCCCGGTCTGAGAGATATTGGCTTTTCCATTCCAGGGGCCCAATTGGAAATACGCTCATTCCAAACCCATCCATTTTCCAAAAGTCGTCCAAAACTTAATTGGAGTATCGAAAAAGGACTGATTTTTTTCTAGGGTCCTAATTCCGTAGACAATGCGTCAATCAGATGCACGGTCATTATGTTATTCAAATTTAAGCATAAAGGGCACGACCCGGAAGCCCAGTGGGGTGGCGGGTTGGCCCGACCCGACATAGGGTCGGACCGGCCAGGTGGGGCGTGGCCCGGCCCGAGGGAGCACGACCCGGCCCGAGAGGGTGCGGCGCGGCCTGACCCGATGCGGCGCGGACCGACCCTGTTGGCCGCGGCATGACCCGGCTGGCCGAGCAGATCGGCCTGGGAAGCCGAGTGCTGTGGGGGGGGGTCTCCCGAACCAGCGACACTGCCCTCATAACCGGCTGGCCGAAGCAGCCCGATATTCTAGGCACGAGCAACCCGCACAGTGGGGTCATGGTCCTTCGGCACAACACCTATGGGTTTCGCGGCCCCTTCATCCCGACCGACTGACAAGCCGGCCGGTTCACCCCCGAAGCGGCCCACGAAAGGCGGGCAGTAGTTTTCCGCAGTGCGACACCCTTTGTGGCACTACTATCTCCCTTCGGCCATCCGGTTGTAGCCGGCTAGTTCTACTTCATCCGAGGGGCCCGCGGTTACAAAATGCGGTTCTTCCGCACGTGGCCGGTGCGCGACCGCCTCCTTCTCCCGTCACTACCTCTTCCAACACACATTTATTGCGAACCAAAATAGGAAACATCGGAGGGTCTTCGGGCCGTGTTCATTCTCAATGTGCCCTCCCCGTTCGGCGGTATCATAATGCCAAAGACAAACTTTGATTCTCAACGAAGAACGAGGTACAATATATTCACTTCAAATTGAACAAACCCCTACCTTGAAAGAAGGTTTGTGGTATTCGGGTGTTGCGGAAGACGGCATTGTGGGGAGATGGCATCAAATCGTTGAGATTGGGGAAGAAGGAGCCGAGGATGGCACGTCGTCGGTGTTCCATGCAGGTGGCTCCTTCTCCTTTGGCTTGGCCGAAGATCAAAGGAGACGATCGTCATTCTTCAGTGGTTCTTATTTGGAAGGATGATGTTCTTTATTGAAGAACGAATCTATTCTAATTCTCCAGAGGTCCCCCCACCAAAAATATTTTCCATGCAAATATTAAATAAGACTTCTCCAACTTCAAATAAATACCAACCAATTAAAAATAATTAAAAAAAAAGATGTTCCAATTAATTAATAAGGATGTTAATTAATTGGGTTGGAAAACTTAATGAGAGGGAGGTGGAGAGTTTAAATTTAAAATAGAGGAGTTAACACATTAATTAAAGGGGGTGTTAGTGGGGTTAAGGGGAGTTATGTAGAGATAAAAGGTTAGGGCTCGTGTAGGCCCCACCTCACGAATATCCATTCAGGGGAGGTTATGTGGGTGTGGGCACCACCTCTAAATCCCCTTGGGAGGGAATAACTAACATCCATAAATAAAATAGTGTACTATAAATTTTATTTATTTTATTATAAATCCCAAAATATTAATTCTCATCCCGCATAAAACGCAACTTCGGTAATGTTCCCCTTAAGAGAATATCGGCGCTGCGAGTTTATCGGTGTCCTCAGATTTCAATTCCGAGCACCAGTTCAAAAGATAGAATAACCTTCACGTACGTTTATAGAACGTACCCAGAAAAAACTTTAGAAATTTATTCCGGGCACATCGAGCCTCGTAATCGAGTTCCTTAAAGAAACCAGAGACTCGTAAAATTCCAAAGTATTTAAGAAAAAAATTTCCCTAAAATTTCTGGGTCATTACATTTTATATGTTTCATTTTCCCCAGGATTATGTGAAGTATATTATGACTGATATTCAAGGTTATTCTAGGGGAATTTGGGGTTCTTAATGAAAATACTTTTTATATTTTATATTTAAAATGTAATGTGAAATTATATTATGTATATAGTTTACCCAAACTGCTAAACAATGCGGACCATTGGGATTTTATTTCTTGTATTTTATGACAATGTAATAAAGTACGACACCGACTCTAGGTTACTGGGGCAAGGTCATTACTATTTGTATCAGAGCATGTTTAATATAAACATTGTAATGTAGATCTAGAAAACATAGATTAGGGAACGTAACCCTAAGATATATATTGAGGATATTTATAGAATATCATTTTAGAAATTTGGTAAGGGGTAGATTATATGGGTATTCATAGAAATAAAACCCTTTCTGGATAGTAAAATTGGAAGTAGTTCTTGAACATATGTTCCATGGGGTAACAAAAATGACAATATCTGTCAGTCCTTGATCTACATAACCAAGTACATGACAATGGACCTTACTACCCAACTGGTTTGACGCTCCTAGGGGATATTCTTAGGATAATTGAAATTTTATTTATAAAACATTATGAAGGATTTGAATGTATGAGGAAAATTGATAACCTAGGTTAAAGATAATGTATTTTATATTGAAAATAAGGTGTTATGATATTCTATAAACAGTTATTTTTTTCATAATATAATCATTTTTACTCAGACTATGCTTTTGGTTTTAGTATATGGTTAGAAGATGAAGGTGTAAAGTTAAAACTGAACATTATGGAAAAGGTGGTGGAAATGAGAAACCAAATGGGATGTTAATATTTGTTAAAAATATCAAATTCATTCCTAATCAGATTTCCAAAAATATGATTAACTAAATATAACATAACCAATTCAAAAATCACCAAAGAAGAGAAGGAAATGGTTTTCTATGAGTCATAGTGGTATATACCGGGGATAAAATAAGGATAGATTTCCATCATGTAACAAATATCGAAGTAGACACCCATTAAGTTTTATCAAAATAAAAATTAATTTCACTATGTGTGGGAAATAAGGACATAAAACATTGAATTACAAGGGGAATGATAAGAGTAAAATGGAATGATATAAAATTGATCCTTAAAATCCATTTGTAGAGTATTACCTTAATTGTTGGGAACCTTTAAATTACTCGAGTCAATAGATTATTTTATAGGATAGACAATAGACCATGTAAGGACCAATGTGGAGTTAAATGTCTGATGTATTTATGTATTGGTTCTAAATTAAATACCATTTTCAAAAATAAATATAAAGATTAACCTTATTTTTATAATTTCTATCATATTTATTTGGGAAGTAATATTAATATAGTTTTATAAATTAGACTAAGCATAGGTCGGGTGACAAATCATATTTTCTGGTAAGGCTGTGAGGTTTGAACCTAGAACTGATGGGAGACAATGGTACAAATCCTTCCACTAGCCTATGTGAAGTAATTGTTAGATTGAAATTATTAGTCAAATTATATAATAAATAATGGTTATTTTAATTTTATAGACATTTCTTTATCAAATATATTACATTAGGATTGGAAAATTATTTGGTGATTAAGTTATTAATATTATTTCAGAAGAATTTTTCTATAATACTAAAGTAAATTTAATACATTGAGCAATAAAGGTTAGATTTTATTTTGGAGTCAAATATGTTTCTGTTTGGGACTTATGGTGATTGAGGTTTTTTATGAAAATAGTTATCATATCTTAGAGATCATGTGATAAGGGAAATTATATTTTTGGTATAATATATTGTGTGTGATTCATGTTATTTAGAAGATTATGTGAACAAATATTTATAATTTTTGGTTCATAGTCATTTTTAGTTTTGAGGAAGTACAATGATTTTTTGAATGATATATGTTGAACAATGAGTATTATTATTTGATTTCGAATATAAATGTAGTCTTTCAATAAATAATGGTTTATTTTTCATGGATAATTAACATACATTATCCTAAAAATTTCGGTTTTGGGTAATTTATAATGATATGAGGAATTTATATTTATTATTTGGTGGATTTCATTAATCATTGAAGTTGATTCATATAGTTCATGTATAAAATATTCATATTAAATACTCATCATTTGGAGAAAAAGATGAATTTTTAGTTTAAATTCATTAAAGAATGAAATTATACCATTCAGGTAAATATATTTTCTTTTGCTCTTAGTACATGTATAAATATAATTCCATAACTCGATGAAAAATTATTTTCTAAAAAATATGTTCTCCATTTAATTTTCATACTAAGATATCAATGGTCTTTTAACTGATCACAATAATTATGGTTTTCACATGATTAAATTTCAAAGGACAACATCCTCTATCATTCTCCATCAGAACATTATGGTTAAATTTCTCATACAACTCCTAGTTTTCACTTCACATTAATGTTATCCTACTCAAAAGACTAATTTTCTTGTGTCCTTCACATTTCCCTTTAACTCTTCTTAAGGGGATATTTTATTTACCCTATTTTCAATATGTGTTTCCCCCAATGTAATTTTCAAGTATCAATATTTGATTTTCAATGTTAAATTTTAGTTTATGAGGAAAAAATTTATTGAAATATGGGAGAATGTAAAACCACATGATTTTTATGGTATAATACATTGAATGTCCTCATCGTTAGGTGTAGTAAATTGAATGTTGTGTTACCTTATGATATGACAAAATAAGTAGTTAGTTGTATTTGGGGTCATTTCTATATGGAAATGGCGAATAAATACCAGTGAGAGTTAGTGAGTCCTAGATAATTATCTATAAAAAACAATGATGTTGAAATACATTAAATAGTGAAATGATTGTGAAAATTAATTTAAAATAGAATAAATAATTGAAAAATTAGAAGAAAAATTTGTTGAGATTGATATTTAATTAATTTTAATCAAAGTGTTAATTACATAGCACTAAAATTATTAACAATCCATTTTTACCAAAAATATTACTGTTTCTTGTTATGGAAACAATCGATTATTAAATTATAAGATTAATACCATGGTCTGGTGATTAATTACATAAATAATTATTCACCATAAAAACACTAGAAGTTAGGGTACCCAATGATCATGGATACTCCTATTGAAACTCCTCCATTTATCACCAGGGGCATAATTTTTGGTCTCACATGAGACCAAAAAAGATTTTTCTATTATGTTATTTAACGGAAGTGTAAAGAAAAAATCCTAATAAGTGAAATACATAAGAATTTATGTCACAACAATCCCATAATCCAATTATAACCCCAATATAAAAAAATTTCTCTTTTATGACCATGTTGGAGATGTTAAAATTGAGGATAATATCAATCCCTACCATTTATACAGGAGAGAAGAAGAAGGAATAAAGTTAACTACACTAAAATAGAATATAATACAAGAATAAAACTCAAAATTTAGATTTTGGGGGAATCGATCGATAAAACAGCATCACCTTCCCCTTGAATGTCTAACAACGAACATTAAGGGATTCCATTATATGTATAGAAAATAAATCTAGATGGTGTGTACTCAAAATTATACAACATGTACTAGGGACAGCTTTTCTTATCATTGGTTTCTCTACTGGTAGGTGTCCAGCCTTGTTACACCATTGAATTTCAATGCGACTTTGGATGGTCGGTGGGAAAAGAAGTGTGTTGTTCAACCAAACATGGAATTTATGTTATATTTAAAATACCAAAAACTTATGGAGGGGACTATACTATGTGTTATTCGCAATTACAGAGAGTGTTGGCTCTAGCTAGCTACATGGTTGTGTACGCATTTTGGACGAATCCTATCTGGGAAAGATTATATGGAATGTGTTTATAAATTACACACTGTGTATATCTTTATTTTCCATCTAATGGCCCTTGATTTATGACTTTGGAGGGAAAACACCTGAAAATACCAATGAATACTGAAATAATTCATTTTATCCAAAAAAAATATTGTTTAACCATTGAAAACATGCTTTTATACTCAATAAAATACAGGAAAAGGTAAACACAATGGGGTACATCAATCCCACCATAAATATAGTCATTTGATTCATCTCATGAAAAATATCATCATATAATTAATAGAATCCATAATCTAAAATAGAACCATTGAACTAATTATACAAATAAATTCTATATCCACATTGGATGATTTTTGAAGGCATAAAAATTTTTCAAATCAAAGGATATTTTAATAATTCATCCTATATGATTCAATTGGAGACATAAATCTTCTTTTATTAAAAATTTTCAACCATTAAAAAATAGAAATTCCACTTGATTATTTACCTTAGATGAAAATTAAACACACACAACTCAAGATGATTTAGTTAAAGGTATTCTCAATTTCTAGTATATGGACTCTAGCCATAGGCTTGAATGTTTTATCATTATCCACATAGACGTTTAATTAAAAATAATCAAGAGGTCTTTAAACAAGGCTCAAATGATTTTGTCTCAAAGGGTTGGAAGGTAATTATGTGAAAAATAATATCAGAGGCCTGAAAAATGAGGTTAAATTCTTAAATAATAAATCATGATATTCAATAACAATGCTAAACAAATGTGCACCCAAAAATATATCTCAAAGTTCACCATCATAATGATATTACCTTTCCAATAAGGGTTCATAAACCATAAATACATGTAATGAATGAATTTGGCCCCTCATTTGAATCTTATAAAAAAATTATATTTTGGGACTACTAAGGAACACAATAATTTTTTTTGACCCCTTCTTCCCAAATGTCAAATTAACACTCACCGCACACATAATTTCACGGTTTCTACCAAAAATATACAATGAGTAACCATATTAACTCTTTAATGCTCAAATAAATAATCATGTAATGTTATCAAAGAATTTGGGTAGAAAGGATATAAAGGATTATCATGTGGCTTCCTGTTATAGGAGTCCATGGTTTTTATGGTTTTTAAAAAGGACAGATATAGGGTAGGTCTCAAGGATAAATAGTCTAAAAAATAAATCAAATGCCTCAATCATTTTAATGTGGTTCAAATTATTCATGTTTTGAAAGGAAACAATGTCATGTTAATGTAGTTATTCATATTCCAATATTCTCTCAAGAAATATTGTATATGAAATATTTTGTCAAATGTCTTAGAAAACCTCTTGGGAATGCAGAAAATAATGATTCAATGAGAACATCACATTAATAAAAGTGATAGATTTATTAAATGAAAATCGATAGGAACTTAAATATAAAATTTAAATATATTATCAATCATTTTAAAATAATTCAAATTTAAAATAACCATGTAAAATTTTCAAATTCAAATATTTGAATTTATTATTTATAATTTTAATTAATCAAAAAAGTACCACATTTGAAAATATTTTATCTGTTAATAATGTTTTCCAGAACAATTTAAGGGAAAATACTAGTGTAGTTAGAGACACTCCACTGAAACATTATATGGAATATGGTTCTGTAATTCTAGTACCATGGAGGAGAAGAGGATGTGGAAGAATACAATGGGGCTGGGGTGAGGTTGAGTAATGAAAGAAGTAATTCAAAGTAAATAACTGGAAAGAAATACCAAAAGAATACTCTCCTCATAGAAAGATATAAAATTATTGAAAGAAGTTGAAACAAGAGTCCCAAAACACTCTAGAATACCTATGACAGTAAATGAAATGGAAAAAGAATTATTCATGAAAATAAACCATCACATCACAACACAGAATAAAATAGAGAAATATATAATCAATGAAATGTATAGAAATAGCCACTAGGTCACCACAAAGGTGGAACTACATGAAACATATAGATATGGCTATGTAGGAAAGGTTTTAGTTGAATTTTGAGGTACTATGTCCTCGTTCGGTGTGGTAGGATTGGCAGGCACATCTATGGCTGTAATAGTGGAAGTAACATCTAGAACATCCGTGGATATGAGAACTAAATCAGTGGTCAGGGCTGTAATGTTTTTCCAAACTTTTTATGGCCGACGATCTGGAGGAGCATCAAAAGATGGTGGATGTGTATGGACCAAGGGAAAGATAATGAGGCCCAACATTCCCTCTAACAAGTCAAGTGTCTAATCCATGGTATCATGAGAGCACCTCGTGAGGTTCCTCTATCACCCCAAATGTAGCTGGGACATCTTGTATGAGCACAATCCCATCTCCTCACCACCCAACCATCTTCATATGTATAATATTGATTACGTTCATGTACCGATGAGATCCTAAGTGATCTTGAGGATGAGATGGACCAAACACCCCTTGTAGTGTGCCAATTGTGTCTCACCTAATCCACTATTCAGGTTTCCCTGATGCCTATAGATTATGAAATGGATGTAGGAGGTGGTGAAGTAGGGGAGATCATGGTAGTCATGACATACAATATGATGACTTCCATATCACATACGGATAGGACACTTATGTCCTCATGGAGGGGGAAAATAATGACACTGAATAAAGAATGTATGAAATAGAAGAGAGTGAGAATGATGAGAGTTCCCTTATGTGAGGGGTTATAGTAATTTTTGTTACTCCCATTATGATCCCACCACACATAGATGAGGCTAGAGAACTCAGTGCGGGTGAGTATTGAAAATGGGAGTGGGGTGGCGAGATGGGGGTAGAGACTGCACCCTTAGCCAAAATCGAACATGGTCAGGAAAAAATGACTTCAGCCCAATAATAATCAAACTAAGTTTTTCCATGTCCCTAGCCATCAGATGGAAGGTGGGCCCTTAGAGCATGAATGTTTTCATGAAATCTAATAATAAATACATGAATGTGGAAGTGCTAAATTTTAGTGGCTTTATATGATGTGTGTGATTGAAGATCTCTCCAATATCCTTTATAATGACTGGACATTGAGAAAATGTGATGTCAATGAATTGGAATATCAGTTGGATGGTGCATCGTGAAACACACAATAGTATCTTTTTCACAGGCTGATGATCCTTAAGGATCATGTATTAGTATAGTTGAGGATGAGCTACTACTGGATATTGATGTGTAGGTGCATCGACCACAGAAGAAGAAGGGCCTGTTAATGATGGAGTCCTGACTATTGTGGATGCATTTGGATTGGTTGTCGCATCTAATGGATCATTTTTACTAGAAGCTAAGGATGAAGTCACGGTAGTAAATGGATATACTCTACTGGTCCCCATAGAAACCATATAATGGGTCATGTTCACACCCGTTAGGGTCACGAAAACTGCTTGATATGTGTTAATGGATACCATAGCAGTGGTAGAAGTCGACACAATGCTTGCTGAGCCAGATAATGATGTGAATAATGCTTGTGCTGATAGAAGAGGGGAAATCATCACCAAAGATGGAGGATGTGACACCAGGGTATCTATTGATAATGGGGGTTTCAACCAGCAGAGCTAGATTTGACATGTGGGCCACTCTCCATCACTAGTGGGTTGAGGCTTCCTCCCACGCTCTCTTTTTCTATCTGCCATAGAAAAAATGGAATGAAAATTAGAGAGGACAACAAAAATAAAGAAGATAAATGAGACACCGAAAATTAAATGTAGACAACATGTATAACAAGGGTACATGTCTTGTAGTGTGTCCCAGTTTCAAACCTGTGTACTCTACTTGTACATGCCGAGTGGTAAGGAGAATATGAAATATTATAGTACACAATGTGTAGTGAGGTGTACAAACCATGTGTGAGAATATGGGGTGATTTACATATATGTTCCCAGACATGGGATCTATTAAAAGGGGCAGTGAAACAATGTGCATGATATTTTGTTAGTAAACACACGCCATGTTTGAGAACATGACATCCAACCCGTCTAGCCCTTGTGCTATGACACAGTTCTTTAATCATCTTGTACACGATGTGTTCTGAACAAACACTCTATATGTGATTAAAATTAATAATAGTGAAAGTGTGGATATGTACAATGAGTACACAAGCTATGTTATTCACTTAACCCATATACTGTGGGTTTTTTCCAAATGCCTACCTGATCCCCCAAATCATCCTAAATGATATTAAAATGGTGAAATAGAGGTAAACGATCAACAGAACTGGGCCAATGATTGAAATAAGGTTGAGATTATGTCCTAAAACTAACAGATTAATAGGATTGATGGTGGGTTGGTGAGATGGAATACAAGGAAAGGTTCAGGGGAGAAAACAAGGAGAGGGGAGGGGGATAGACATAGGATATGCCTCATTAGGGCTGCTGCCATTTATAACTTGGAACCATGACAGGTGTAATGGTGTACACACTGTTTATTTTCATTGTATAGATATTATAATAAAATATATAATAATATTTACTTAATAATTTTAATATATATATATATTTGCAAACAAAAAAATAAAACTATACACTTAATGTTCCAAGGAAATTCACATCGTGTATTAAATAATATGAAAAAGAGAACTACAACCATTTGTCATGTGCTCATGGTAAATTTCAAACCGGCAACCAATAGATTGAAATTCATTCCCTCAACTAATAAAGAAAAGGTAATAGTACTAAATATTTTATTTTTATTTTAATATTAAAATCCTACTTTAAGTAATACATAGGGAAATAAAGGAATCACGAAAAGTGGTTTTAATTATTGAAATATTGGAATGATATGGAGATATTAGCCATGTTCAAACCTAAGGCTTTTGAAGCCTAGGTGATGACTCTGACAATCAACCCACATCACCCTTGGTTGATTTCATATTTTTAAAATATTTTAAATTATTAATGAAAACATGAAAAACATGATGTTTACCAAAAAACACACATTGTGGTTTTATTTTAGTGTAACTGATGGAACTAAACAGGCCAGAATGACCCAAACCATGTTTTTTTGACTCATGGGATATGACCCTACTAGCAAATTCAGACTAACCATTGGATTTATTTTGTTTTCAAACGATTTTATTTATATTTAATGAATCACACATTCCATTTAATTAATAAATGGTATGAAAAATAATGACTCATATTCTAGAGGCTGGTGTAGATCTATTCAAACTATCGATGGAACATATACACTCCAGCAACCATGCTATTGACCGAAGCTTCATTATTGATAATTAACATAATGAATATGTATTTATACTACATTTCTTATTATATTAAACAATTTAATGTAAGGTAAACAAAATATAAGTAGGTACACATGGCATGTAACTAAATATTTCTCTTATTGAAATAGTGTCCAGAACAAAGGGTACTTACTCGGTATGTAGAGAAATAGTATGCACCATGTGTTAATTAAAAATACAAATGAACAATAGTTCGGTGTGAAGAGTAGTTGGGTTTGACACTAAAAAATTTCTTTTTAAGGTCATTTTATTGAACTGAGATAAGCTACATACCCATAATATGATGGTGGATATGGAATTCACCTTGAGAACCAAAAAATATTTTCGGTGACCTTATCATTTAACCATGTTTCATGAACATTATGTGGTCTTAGAGGCGACTAATAGTTTCTATGTTATATGTAAACTAGATTTTGAAGGTGGTATTGTTATTTTTTTTTTGATGTCATACATCCTCTACCTCATAGGGTTCCTTCTTCGCAATAATGGAAACCTGAAAATAATATCAGTTGTCCTATGGAGCTGGTAAATGATAAATTGAGGGGTTATAAAGAATGAATTGTCAAAATTTATTATATACATGATGTGATTTTTCCTCATATAAAAACATTGTCCTTTGAAAATCATTTTCAGAAATTATAAGAGAATTAATAGTGGGTCAGACATTATTGCATGTCTCCTCAGTTGAAATAGGCTCAACACACCCAGCCTCAACCTCAAAAGAATTATACATAAGAGTGATTATATCTGAAACTTTCTTGACAAGAATACCATGTTGTCCCATCCTTTCAATTTGGTCCAACTGACATGGGGTTAAATATTTCATCATCAACAATAATCGATAGTTATCAACCAAATATGGTTTTGATAGAGAAGAAAATGGGTTGGGTGATGAATGTATATGGGTAGTCCTTTCATTGTTACCCATTATGCATGTATGGAAAATACTCTTCAGGGTAAAAATAAAAAAAGGATAATTTGGATAAGCATTTTCTCCAGGTGGGTCATACCAATAACATGTCAAATAGAAATCCACAGAATGTGGGGTCGAGAGTCCCATGAAAATGAATCCTGAAATGAAAAATGAAAAATTAAAGGTAACCCAACCATAACACAATATTTCACTGATTCATTCCATATTCATCAGCAAAAACAAAATAATTTTACCACTCACATCTTGATTTGAGGAAAATTGAAAGTTGTGTTTCCTTCTGATCCAATTAACTAGATAGTTACCGGTAGTTGGACTTCATTGCATAGGGAAATAAATAATTGATACTCATTAGACTTAGTGAGTATTATCTAATTATCCAGAAAAAAACAATAATGGGAACATAAATGAAATTGTTAAATGATTTGAGAAAATTAATATAAAAAAGAAGAATGAACAAAAAAATCATATGTAAAATTTTTCGAGGTTGTAACTTGAGTAAGGTTTATCAAAATAATAATTCCTAATCATTAAAATTATAATTGTCTATTTTTTACCACATGGATTCAAATATATTACAATTTCGTGGCCTAAAAAAGTCATTATGTAATTAAATTACAAATCCTTTAATCTGATTCTTAATTACATAAAATACGATAATGTTATTTACCTCGAAAATAGTGGAAAACATATTACCTAATGAAAATTGGTTCGTTCATCACAACTGCTTTAGTTATTGATATTTTCATTATTCTTATTTGGGAATGAAACAAATATTGATTATAGTATATATTTTATTAATTTAATTTTAAAACAAAAGTCATAAAAAGTGTAATACACCAGAATTGATATCATAAAAAACCCCTAACATAATTACAACACCATCATATGAAAATTTCCCTCTTATAACCATGGTCATTGTGTGTGGATTGAGAAGAGTCTCAAACCATAACATGGACACGAGAGGGAAAAAGAAGGGATAAGGGGAATTAAACTAGAACATAACAAAAAATAGGAATAAAACAAAAAATTTGGATTTGAAGGAGATGATTCAATGGAGCGGTAACACCTTCACATAGAATGTCCAACCTCAAACGTGGATGGATGCCCTTCTATTTATATAAACTCAAACCACACAGTGTGCATCCATATGTAAACACCGTATACCTAAGATAACTGGATTTTCATAAGTTTCTCATCTAGTAGATGTCCTACCATGCCACCCATTTTATTTTCGACATGACTTTAGTCATTCAGTAGGATAAATGTAGTGTTTTTCCACTTCACATGGTGTATATATTCTATTTCTACCATAATCCACTTTTTTATGGGACTTTATGATGTGTAATCAGGTAGTACACAATGTGTTGGCTCTGGTAGGATACATGGGCATGTACATGGTCCTACTGAACCATGTATGATCAAGGATACACATTGTGTGTTTATAATCTACAATCTGTGTATATATTTATTTATAGTTTAATCAACCCCGATTTGTGACTTTGGCTTAAAAACAACTAAAACTAAACCCCAAACACTGAAAGAAATTGTTCTATCCAAAAAATGTGTATCTGAATAGAATATGTTTTTATACAACATAATATATATGAAAGGGTAAAAAAATCATGTACATCCTTATTTTTATATTCAATTTCATCGATTTCTTAATTTACACAGGATAACGAGTTTAAATAAATACCTTCATATTATTATTTAGATTTTACCAATATAACATATCCACTAAATTAGTTGTATGACTAATATTATATAACTTATGAATATATATGTTTTATAAAAATATAATATGAATTCATTAGTTATCAATTATTTAGAAATAAAAATATAAACCAATTGAATATAAAGGAAATATTTTTATCTTTATACTCCAAAGGGAATTTTTAAAAATAAATTAAATTAATTAATATATGTAAATTATATTATTGAAGTAAATTTTTTAAATATTAAATAAAATATTATTTATATTTATCCAACATATTTTTAGTTATAATATAAGTAAAAATCCAATTTTTTGCATAAAAAAATATATATTTTTAAATATCATTTTATAGTGATTTAATGGAGAATATAATTCAAATCCAATTATTGAACCTTTTACAAATTATTTTTGAAAAAATTTACATCTACTTTTAAGGTGGAGTATAAAAATTGACATTGGTGTAATTTTTTGTATTTTTCTACGAAGACTTATGTTTGGATTAATAGTAATAAGATATTATATTTAAATCAAAAGTAGACTTTTCATTTTAATATTTTATAGTGTTAAAATATTTTTTAATTGGTTTTACGTAATATTAATATTAAATTTTTTCATTTTATACAATTTATGTCATTTTAATCAAATTCAAATTGTATATGGATATAAAAAAAATCGAATATTTCGAACGTTTCACATTAAAGAAAAGTTTTCTCAATTCATAAACATCATTAGTGTTAAATTAATTACCACAACATCTTTGTTTTTAATTTTGAAATAATGGACTCCATACTTATAATCCATGGGTCCAAGTTATGTAAATTAGTTTCTTCTATTTTTGGACATTATGAATAGAAACATTATCAATTTTCATAACATATATAGTTAAAGGTAAATTGAGTAATTTAGAGTAAAAATAATATTATAAATATTAAAAAATTATCTATTGCTTATAAAAATATAATTGAATAAGTGGATATTGACGAAAATATTCCTTGGGATGTGATTATTTTCTTTGTATTCCACTTGGATGAGAGTATTCCATTTATTATAATTTATTTAAAGACCATTCCATGGTGTCCCACTCAAATTGTTAATAAGTATATTATTTATACTATTTGTTATTAAAGAAGATATATTCTACTATAAATAAAACATTTAAAGTTAAAAAATTTATCTTCATTACATAATTTTTTTTTTATTTTTTTAAAATGAATAATTACATTAATGGCTTACACAAATATGATGTAATAATTGATTAATTAATGGAAATACAAAATAAATGATATTAAATGTTTTAAAATAAATATAATTTGATATAATTAATGTCTCCCACAAAATTTAAAGATACTATATATATATTAGGTATTTATTAATGGGGTTTTAATGTTATATTCATTATTGATATTTTTTAAAATCCACGTACGGCATAATGTCAAAAAATAAATTAATTATATTTTAAATAAACATTATTTTAATTAATGATATAAAGTTCATAAAAATATATAATTATGAAATATATTTTGTATAAGGTTTAAAATTTCATTCAGGGATCACTAATGGTTTGTTTGGGTTTTTTCAGCAAATATATTAACCGTTAAAGGGTAAAATACCAAGTTGTCATGAAAAGAGTTAATGGGATTAACAATGGCTTAATGCCAAAAGATAAGGGTAATAATGCGACAAAACATTTTCTAATAATTATTGGATGAGATAATTTCTACCCATAACAATGTTAAATTATAAAATAATTACATTATATCCAGTCTAAATTGAAAATTAAAATATATTAATAATATATCTATAATGCCTCTAAAAGTTCACTTAACCTCAAGCATATGAGGGAACCTCTATCCTCACTTCCTCACACCACATCGAGCCTTATATATTTACCAAAACCTTCCAATTTATCCTCCAAACCTCCTTATACAATTTATGGAGGTCATGTTCTTTCTATAATACCAACTCTAAATTCATTAAGAAGAAATTTAAAGGAAGTCATTTGAAGAAGAGGTAATTGTTTTTCCAACTCATTGATGTTTATTTCTTATTCGACTTCCTCTTAATGTGTTTTTCTAAGATAATTTAATAAATAAAGTATGAAATATATTACAATATGATATTATTATTATTTTAAATCCATATTTCACATTTTATACATCCCACTGAAGACAAAAGTACAATGTATGCGTATGTATGTATTACCATCTCGAGGTCATGGTGTAATTTTTTTTCCTCACCACATTATTTGGATTTTTATAATGATGGATATAATGGATATATACAATAAATATTACGTGATAATAACTATTTATAATTAATATAAAATCTTATTTCTTACCCTTTCTCCATTAATGAAATGATATCATCGTTCATGCGTATGTACGACATTCCATCTCCACGATGCGATGAGTTTCATTTTGCTTGTTAACCATTAAATAATGATTATAAATACTTTTAAATTGATTATATATAATATATAGGTTGTAAAATAATTATGAAGATGAATTAAAGTTATCCCAGTTATTGAAAACATGACTTAAATTATAAAACTTGCATAGAAAAATGAACCTATTTACACATGAAATAGTGGTAATAACGAAATATTGTTAAAAACGTGATATAAGAAGATCAAATATGATATCATAAATTTACATATGGTTTTGGTATAAATTAAAACATTATTTAAATAATTATAAATTTTTTTAATTAACATTCATCTAAAGAATGTATGAGGTTAGGGACTACATCTCAATATTCATTCATTAAGGCATAGCTTGATGTTATACACCCACCTTCATTTATGAGGTGTATATAGAGCCCCTCTGAATTATCACGTAATTAATTAATTTATTATAATGATACCTAATTTTTTTAATTTTATTATTTTATGGTTATTTTTATGTAAATATAAATAGTGGTATATGACACCATAAATGTTTAAAGATTTAATTAACACATGTTTTTCCTTGAGTTAGTGTTTTCTAAAATCATTTACTGAAAAAGGTTTTTAATATTATCCAATGATTCGTTAAATAATATTTTAAATAATTTTATAATTTTTAAAAATCCTCTAAATTTTATATTTTTTTTCTAAACAGGGTTAATGAGACTTTTATGAAAAAAATATGAAATAAATGTTTTTTAACATATACAACATGAGTTGTTTTTTCCGCCATCTTGAAACCATAATGTTTTAATGATTAATTTACACGTTTATAGGGTTATTTTCATATTAAATGTATTCATTTATAATTTTCTGTCATCCATGACCCTCTATAAGCATTCTATGCATCCGTAGGTCTCCTGAGATAATCTAGTTTGAGTAATGGAATAGGTCATACCAATTTATATATAGTGTCTTGGATAAATCCTTGATGGTATGTTTATGATGTAGGAAATTATACATTCCCTCATTATAAGGTTATTTATTAATATTACATTTGATTATTTGACTATAATAATATCCATGGTTATGTTTAATTCTCATTTTATTATTTATATAGAATTATTTGGCCATCTCCCATTCATTTTATATTATGATTAAGTTATTGATTAAATGTTACATGTTTTTTTAATTATCTTTCCATAATTATTTATGTTTTTATGATACCTTCCACTATATGTACACCCTTATTGTGAATCTATGTTCTTCCCGTTGATATGTTTCCTTTTTCCCAAGGATTACAAAAAGAATATTATGAATGATATACAAGGTTAATCTTTGAAAATATTGATGTTCTCAAATAATTTTTTATTTTATACTAAAAATATAATGAAAATTTGATCTGTGTATCTAGTTTACAAAGACTAATAAACTATTCATTCTTTTGGGATGTGATTCCTTATATCCTATTCAAATGTAATAAAGAAAGGTACTGAGTCCGGGCTTCTGGGGTCACAGTTATTAACGAAACTCTAAAACATATACCTCGGGGAGGGCCTCCAAGATTATTATATTGGTATCCATCAAGATGGACTCCTTTTTTATCAAGAATTTTTGTTATATTAATTGGGTGGACATTCATGTCAGTTGATTTCTTAATCATGGAAATAAAATAAACACCATATTCTCTAGGGGTAACTCCAAACTTATTTTATCTTTTTCTTATTAGAGGGCCTATGTGTTTTCTAATATTTTTCCTTCCAGGAGAGAAATTACATAGTGGTTTTTTATTAATTACTAAAAAATATATGAAATATATACTTTTTGGAGGACCTCCTAAGTTATTTGATCGAATTCCATAGAGAGGGCCTCTATTTTTTCTTTTTTTTGGATACCTTTGGGGGGAAAAATTCACATTAGATTGATTTATCATAAATTTTTTTTTGAACACCTGATCTATTGTGGTCTTTCAGAGATATGTTCTTAATTAACATTGATATGGTCTCTATGTATACCAAAAATTGATGATTTTTCAATGGAAAAGATATTTACTGGTCAATATTTATATTATTGGGAGGCCCTCCATAATAGGTTTCAGGAGTCAGAACTCTATGTCATATCATTATATTTTTGTAGGGTGGACCTCTAGAGTTGTGTGTCATAGTTTTATTAAGATTAATTCTATTTATATAGTTTTTTTATCTATTTGATGAAGAGATAACCTATCCTCCAGTCACTGACTGAGTATTCCAACAAAAGTCAATGATACTGGTGTCCATAGTGTAAGGGACTAGATCCTAGATTATAGATTACCATATAATTTATTATTTTATATTTCATCATCAAGGTGAGTGGGGTCAGTACATAGATTATAAATGGGGTCATAAAATGTTGGATGTTTCCTTATAGGTTAGGATCCCCTCTAGTAGGGCCCAGAGTTTATATCACAATTTAATTATAGTCATGGTGGGAATGACTATGTACATGGATATGATACTTATATGAGGATTAAGTGTCCATATATCCTTGGTGATCCCTCCTTTAGGGTTATATTCATTGGATAACTAGGCTTTGGATCTTTAGGATTTCCTCCTAAATATAATATTTAGGGGTTTTATCAAGGGGGAGTTGGTAAAATTAGTTGTTCGAAGGTAACTATTATAAATCACCAAAATAGAAGTGGGGATGCAGTTGATATCCTACTTTACATTCCTAAACTAAATAATTATGTGTTTTTAAATGTCATCGACAAAATGTCAATGTTGTTAGATGTGGTAATAGGGGATAGATTCTAATTTGAGACCCATCATTGGCAAGACAAAATTTGTGGTTTCTTCCAACAAAGGAATTCATTATATACCTCCAAATCCCCGGTAGATAGGTTGTGGCGATATTATGAAACTGGGGTGTTCTACACATATTGGTGGTGGTGCTAGGTTGTTGATAATATCCACTAGGGTTGTTAGGATACGACCTTCAACATGGTCATATTGTATGTTTAAATGTATAACTGGTTGTGCATGATAACCTATAAGGCCATGTGGTTTTAATTATCCTAGCCATGAATCCTGACATATTAAGACATGTTCAATGATTCTATTTAGATATGAAAACATAATCTAAAGGGGAAAATCAAAAACAAGGAGACCATCCATCAAGTATCAAAAGAAAAAAATTTGGGTCAGTATATCTCTTTTACATATAAAGGATAACATTAGTAAATTTTTTATGTTCTATGTAGTTCTCCAAGAACACATGATTTTTTCTAGTTTTGGTCCTTCTTTCCCAAGGTCAGGTTCACTAGGACATGTCAATGAATCTTTAAATCATGCATTGGTCAAGAGGATGGGAGGTTGACTCATCCCTTGGGGGTATTATTCCCTAATACATGACTCTCTTATATATTTAATATGCATTCATGAAATACTTCCTAATGATATTTCTGTTTTTCTTTGTCATCGTAGTGACAAATCATTACCATATATAAATTTTAACATCTTTATGTATCATAGGTTCTTCATATTTGCCTTTATGTTTAGTTATAATGTAGTATAAATCCATGTAATTTGGTTCTTTTGATTTTATCACAACCAATGTTGTTGTATGTGTTTTGGATTAGGGATTGAGGCCACGATATGAGATTCTTACATATCACTATCATGAGTATCAGAACCCACACAGTCTGATGTAATAGAATGGGAAACATTATTCCTTTTAAATTTGTTTAATAAGGACTGATTTGGTCCATTTTCAATGACAATAATTCATGAACAATGATTCAATTTATAGTGATAATCATATCATTATTGAGAGAATTTCTTTTTATAGTCATGAATCCAAGACCAATGGTATCTTATAGTTTATGGTCATACAACTTGAACATGTTTCTAGCAGTTTTAGATTATGTAGAGTGGACTATATGCAATGGAATTTAATTTCATGAAGCTAGTACTATTAGTATAATCTAATCTAGAAATGGTTTGTGTGGGAATTATATATGAGAATTACATTTATTACATCAACTGGTATTTTGGTAGAAAAATAGAATATAGAATTTTTTTGGATTATACTAATTGGAAGGCCATTCATATTTATGGCTATTTGATAGGGCATAATGATGATATCATTAATGATTATATGGTCAGTTATTACACTTAATGAGATTCTTATGAACATTATAGTACATTGATTGGGTGTAGGGATGATATCATAAATGAAGATATGGTCGAGGAATGCACCTAATATAAGGATTATATTTTTGTTCCCACCTATTGAATGTCAATAACTATAATGGGAAAAATTCTATAATTATGGTGGCTTGTACTAGTGAGAAATAATTAGATTTATTACATATTAGAAGAAAGTTATATTTATGTATCATTGATAAGACACAAGAACGAGATCCTCAATGAGATCATAATTATGGATTACACTGAATAAGAAACTCTTATATTCACATCCACATATTATCTATTAGTAAATAATCATATTAGAAATTATAGACTCATGGGTGTAATGAAATCATGAGGAAGAGATAGGAATAATATGGGATTATATGCTTATTCTTTTAGTATATCATTAATGGGGAACATGGATGAGATATTCAACAATTATATGGGTAGATATTACACCAATTTGGAGGACCATATATGTAGATGAACTCTTGTCTATGGAAATTGGATAAGGAATATTGGAATCGTTGGTGATATGAATCAATGAGGAAGAGTTGGGGCTTATTCCAGATCAAAGGTTTGTATACCACTCTAGATGAGGGAAGCTAACTAGATGATGGAAATCTACGGAGACCTATTTGGGATAGATAATATTAGAATCATGAGCTAGGGGTGGGATCACTTATTTCTAACTAACAGTTATTCTCATTATCAATGGAATAAATGACTATAAAAACCTCTGTTTGGAGGAAAATATTGGGGAGGTTTCTCATGGGATGAATAATATTCATTTTAAAAAGAATACAAAATATAATGGGAGTAGTGTGTGGTTCATAACCTAGTCATGTATTTCATGAGGATATAAATAAATTTTGATCATATGGGTTCCTAGGTAGGTGACCAGAGTGAAATGGGTTCCAAGGTTGGTGACCTAGGTGAAAGGGTTTCATAGTTATTAGACCTTCGTTAAACTCTAGTTGAGAATTTTTATGTGTGGAAACACTTTGGGAGGACTAGGAACAACTCCATTTGGGAGGACCTAATTTCTACGTAAGGGGAAGCTTTATGATATTACCAAATTACCACTTAATTTCCTGAGTTAATTGATGCTCTTTTTTGTTGCCTCTATTAAATTTGCGAGATCCATTAAATAATCTCTTACAAACCCCTGTCGGATGTATAAATTACTTGAATGATGTTCTATAGTTTCTTGTATTCGCTAATTGAAGAGGTTCCTTCACATTGGTTTTAGTGGAGACCTGGTTTAGTGGGATATGAATTACCATAATCACTAAAAAACACAAATACCATTCACTTCCATAATTCCCCCTGTATTTAGAGTTAACAATCACCTAAAGTGGAATGGTGGGGAAACCAGGCTCATATTTGTTGCATTCATGTGTTTTTTTGACTTTGCCATTACATTTCATTTTCACATCATTATCTAATTTTTTTGTATGAAGGTCTTTATATAGGTAACATGAGTTTGGAACACAATGAATCATTGATAATATCTTATAAAAAACAAATATTAGAATTGGGCATGTAACTTGTGAATGAGAGGGGATGGGGAAAAAAGAAAAATGACACTTTGGTATGTATGGTATGTTGGATCTACGTCCAAGTATAATGTACAATATTTATATGATGTTTTTTTGAGGAATGAGGTCCCCAACAATATTCTTCTACATCTTTGATTCAATATTATAAATGTATAGGTGGAATTGTCTCATTTGCAAAATTCCCTTAGAAATAGTCCTATCTCACCAATGTTTTAAAACACACTATAAAAGTATAAATAAATTCTAGTATAAAAAAATGAAAATAAATAATCATAAAATTCTTCATTCCAAGTTATTTATAACTGTTTATTATATTAAGACCTATATTTTTATCCATTTCAAACTCAAAACGGTTATTCATAGGGAATTTTTTATACTAGTTGAAATTATCAGGAAATATTTATTTAAAATGGGGGGGGGGGTTGAGGCAATGTTTCTCTCTTTTAGAATTTATCTCATACTCTGAATCTACCACTTTTTTGGTAAAGATTATGATCCATTGATTTTAATTCTCTATCATACACCTATAAAAAGTAAAGAATGAGAAATACAGAAGATTTTTTTTTCAATGATCCCACCCAAGGTGGGTGAAAATTTTCTCTATATGTTCTACTTGATTTCAAGACACATATTTTATGACTAATATAAAAATTTATTACAATATATATTTTCCAATTGATTTGTCTCCAGAATAGTTATTGTACCATCTCCCACTGGTTTATAACAAGAATATATACTAGAACAATGTCGATGACAAACATACGATAGGATTCTTCAACATCAATATAATATCTCCTTCAAGACTTTGGAATATTTGGCAACATTAATGTGACCCCTTCATCAAAATTGGTATGACAAAATTATTCAAAAGGATATAGATTATTTCTAATCTTGAAACCAAGGCTATCTCTTCTACATTCAATTATTCTCACTCATAATTTGTTATAATTTTCCACACGTCAAATCATATCATATATATCATTTTATATCTTCATTAAACCTCATTAATTAATATATAATTTAAATCATGAAATAAAATAATTCGTTAATATTTTAAACAACCAATTTTCATGTCATTAATCCCCTTAATATTCCTTCTAGTAATAATAACGTATATTTATTTCTGGTATCCCTAATAGATGTTAATTCTTAACTTTTTAGATGGGTTTTATCCCATTGATAATCAAAATTAAATTTCCATAAGTACATTCATTTACTCATTTAAACTTGTATATGAAATGTTCCAATTATTTCTAACACATTAATCAACATTAATTATATTTAAATATTAATATTTTAAAATTAAAAAATCCCAAAGTGGTACTACCAATTTAATACCATTCGTTATTACTTTTTAATCTTTATGAATCACACCTTAATCCATCAATATATTGCTACTTATTAGGTGGATATTAGAAAATAATCTTTTTATTTAGTTCCCCCTACAAAATCATTTTCAAAAAGTTTCCTATTTTTATAAATAGAAAATCATTAAATATTCTTAGAAATATATTATTATTTCTATGATATCAAGTAGAAAAAATTTCATTTCATCAACATTATCATCTATATGATCTAGAGAATATTCTTCAATTTGAATGAAAATTACATAAACTAAAATATATATTATGTATTAATTCAAATATCTTATATATCATAGTACATATGATGATTTATCAAATTTCACTATGAAATATCATATGTAAAACATATGAAATATTAATTATTTACCTAAAAGTATTCCTTATGCTCCAAATTTCATAAATATCGTAGTTCAATATAACATTTTTCACATTTCTGCATGAACTTCTATATATATAGTTCAAATGTGCTAGAATATATTATGTATTAATTAGAATATATTATGTATCAAAAATAAAATTTTATATTCCATCAATAAAATGTTTTTTCATTAGAGATCAATTATTAGATTCCCATACTTATTATATAGAGAATGTTATGTATGATATTATCCTCCCATATTTTCAAATGTTTTTTAAAACACTCATAGTCCAAATTTAATCTCATGGATTTTTAAATTAACTCTACAGAACCTAAAATACTAAAAAAATTTCAAATCACTTTAAATAACTTATTAATAGCTTATAAATATACCAATAACACTAAATTATATCCAATACTATTTAAAAACAAAGAAAACAACTCTTACAAAATTTTATTCATTCATTAATAAAAATGTATTTTCATGTATCACAACATTGGTAACCACTAGTTTTTGGTAATCATAAAGAGTTATCATCTTCCCTAGAAGAATTTCTTGTTTTATTTCTAATGTATTCATAGGTCGAATACAATTACACTAGGGTTCAAAAATATATCATTTTTGTTCACATATTTTATACGTATATAGTTAATCACCTTTTTCACTTTCCAAAATAAATGATCTTAAATTTATTTAATACATGTTTTTAGGATCATGATGTAAGAGTATGAAACACATAATGAACCCTATAATTAAAAATAATTATATACAGTAAATGTGGGTTAACCTTAGTAAAACAATAATTACTAATTTTCAAACAAATAGTAATCATAATATTAGATTTATAATTAATTCAGGGTTATCTTAAAAAGGAATACAGTCCTTCAACAAAATTCACTGGATCACTTAACAATGAAATAAATATCAATATAGTTTATATAATAAATAATATATTTAAAATATATTTATGAAATAACTATAAGATACATCTCATCATAAGAACATACTTATAATGAGACAAATTATTCGATACTCATATCTTTATAGATATTTAACACATATATAACATATTCAATCTAAAATCATTATCGCTTCCATAAAACTCTCTTTATTTGTTAAATTTTTTATTTCACTACATATACATCAACTGTATCTCATTTTCACACAAATTTATTAATCTTTTAAGTTGTATTTTATATTTTAGAAAAAAATAAACAAATACCATTATTTAACTTCCAAATTGTTTTACTTATATGTCTGATTAAAAAATATAGTTCATACTGAATGAAACTAATACGAGGGTATTAATAAGACATCAATCTCCATCATCCACATTACATGAATCTATAAAAATATATTTTACCATAAACAACATAACATCAGTAGGCACTACCATGACCATTCTTATATTATTCCATTTTTAGGAGTAGTAGGATTTCATTTTTTTGATTAAAATATTTCATAAAAGAAACGACATTTAAATCATATTGAACTTACACTAGTATCGTTTAAAATTGTGAATCCCATGTATAATACATTTAGTCACTCTTGTATATTACAAATTTATGGGAACACATCATGACAAATTACTTTTTAATATTATATAACGTCAATAAAAATCATAAATGACATATGAATAAATATGACACAATTAATTTATATTTCATATCATACTTATATAGATATTTAAACATTTAAATCAAATTTATATAACATTTTGGAAACTATTAGGCTCTTTTTACTAATTTTTATAAATTATTTATTGGAATGAAAAAATATTATATCACACTTATTGATTTAATGAATAATCCTGATAACACTTATATTAAATTTTTAATCCTATAATATCCCTTATATAGAAAATGGGTTCCTTATATAATACACATTGATTATAAATAACCAATTAAATATTATTAGATTCACTAAAAAATATTTCCAAAAATTTATCTTACTGATTTGGACCATTAAAGCTCCATAGAAGAGTTTAAAAATACCACAACTCCGAACATTATTTACCCATTATCAATAATTGAAAAAAACAATCCCACTTAAGGGATTTTCAATCAAACATTTTATCTATTTCCAATTATTTATAAACCCAATTTTATAGAAAATTTACCAAATCCTAGACTTATGTTACCATTATTACCATTTCTAAGAGCCCCTCTACATAAAGTATTTATAGTAGATCGATCAATCTATATCATAATACTAAAATAATAGTTTACCAAATTGAATAATTAAAGAATATTTTATTATATAAATTATTTATTAATAAATATCTATGTCTCTTATTCCCCCATTGACAAATAATATAAATGAATAATGTGAAGGGGGGACTCTAATATTCATGATCTAACCGGAAAATATGAGAGGATAAACTCCCATCCTCATACATAATTCTTGATGAACATATTTTAAATATCGATTAGTAAACCCATGACTTACTTATTCCCATTTTAGAAAATTGAATAATATTAATATTCCATTATCAAGACTCTATTTAATGAAATGATATTAAATATAAATATGTTTCTATGTATAATTTTGTGCCTGATTTTTACACATATCCATAAAAAAATGTTTCTCATACCGAGTAATAAAATAATAGTTAACATCAACATTTAGTATCCTCCAACTGTGTCTTTTTTTATATTAGATTCATTTTAATGTATAAAAATGATATATTGGACAATTATGTATTTTGTGTGATATAATATTTCTCGTATCAATTCTCATAAAATAATTTATCTCCAAAAAACACTGTACCAAAAGTGGGTTTTTCATTCATCTATATTCAATAAATAATTAGTATAAACTAATCCAATGAGAAATACATATACTCTGCTATCATAACGAAGATAATTTTAAAAAATATCATTAAAATAAATATTAATCCTCTTATATGCTATATGATATGATTAATTGGATGTATATTTAATCTTACAAGAGAGATTCATTGTAAAAACATATTAGGCCATGATGCATTTAAATATAGAAAACATCAAAAAAGCATTTTAAATTTTATTTTACTAATTTTTTTCCTTTATCATCCTTGGAAAGAAATTCACAAACTACAATAGGAGTATAAAAACATTAATATCTTCCACAAAAATCATTATTTATATATATCGCACATATTTTTTTTTGAGATTTGAAAAATCCATCTCATTTAATGATTTTAATACCTATAAAGTATATCATTTAAATTTTTTTTTCAATTACAAAATATTATTCATTTGGGTAAAAACATAATTATATATAGTCCCATTATCACCAGAAAAAATTCATCAATATATATATGATAATAGTTATTGAGATTTTATAGAAATAATTAATGTTTGTATTATAGTAATATCGTAAATTTTTTATAACCATATCCTCAAGAAATTTATCTAGCTTGGATTATAAATCTCAATATGAATTATTTAATATATATAGTTAATTATTTATTTTAAAAAATTTTGATCTTTCACTATCAGGATAAAAAACATCAAGAAAATCAATGTAGTCCTATTTTTTTAAATCTCTACTGAAAAAGATAATTTTACATCCATCTAATAGTTTATTAATTTTTATGTGTTTAAATAAGAAAACACATATTGATATTTTAAAATATTTACATTGGTTGAAGATACTAATCAAAATAAACTTTATGAATTTTAGAATAGATTTTATACAAAATCCAATAAATGTTTCTTGATGCATCACCCATTTCATTGAAATTATTTTTTGAATACTTAATTTCCATGGTTATATGTTTTTGGGATTTAGAAGAAGATACTATATATTAATCTCTCCTATATCATCTTTATATTAATTCATGATAACGAGCCTCTCATCATTATTGAAATAATCTTCAATAATCCATGATTAAATTTTGGAAAAAAAAGAGTTTTAATGCATTGATCCAAAAATAATTCTTATTCTAATTGTATTATTAGTATATCTAATTATATTTTAAATAATAACCTACATATTCAATATGGTAAATTTCATTTATGCATTTAATTTCAATATAATATTCATTAAATTATTATGGATAATCATTATATTAATCAATTATATGTTGTACCATTGATTTTTTATATAATCGTTTTCATGTTCAGATATTTATACCTCATCATCATCAATAGTATTCACGGAAATATAATAATTTATATTATTTTACAATTTATTCTCAATTCCTGGAATATCTAACCTATCAAAAAAACATAAAAGATTCTTTTAAAGCGAATCTATAACCTATTCCATTGTACAGATAACCGAAAATATTTACTAATTAATTATATATTAAAACACTCAATATGAAAAAAATAGATAGAGACATATTAGATTTTTTATATACACCTATTTTAGATATAAATCTCAATAAAAATATCCTATCACTAGAAGTAACTGGATATACCATATTTCACATGAAAAAACTTATCTAATAAAAAACTATATTAATTTTTATATTTACAATACCTTTCTATTATCATGTATAGGGTGTGTCAAATTCATTTTTGTTTTCTAGTTTTTTAATATATCATGGAATTTTTCCACAAGTGTACAATAATCCATTATTTATATTGATCTTCATAAATGTATTTGATAATGAAAAATTTAATTTTCAGTTAGTCAATAATATTATATTCAAGAGTAAATCGTTATATATTTTATTAACCCAAATATCAAAATATTCATTTCAAAAGAGATTTTTTAATCCTTTATACCATTACTAAATTAATTGTAAGACCCCCTATTTAAAATTAATTGAAAATTTTTCATTTTTTATAATAATTTCATGATTTAATCACTTTAAAAAAATAACTTTATGACCTGAAAATTACATCAATGCCATTATCAAAGAATTTTGAAGTGATTAATAGATTATGTTTTGTTATCTATTAAACAATTATGAACATTTACAAATATAATTTAGCTTTAAAGACATTTAATTAATCATTTAATAATATTTTTATCCACAGTCATATGTTATGGGATCTAATGCACACTAAATTCCACTAGAAGGAATTTTTTGGTTTGTTTTTTATTTTATAACATATTATGAGAGTTGGATTTTCAGATTTATAATATCTGGTAATTTTTAACGAATCAAATATCAATATAAACAACCAGAGGAATCATGTAACGGGACCATATAATATAAAAAGGTTCAAATAGTATTATTTTTATATTCTCTACATGGTCTTAGTGATCATGCATCTGAGATATTAATATTATTAAAATGTGTGTATTTTTAAAATTTACTATTTGTATTTCTAATTAATTATACCATTTTACTTATTTTCAGTTAAGATACTTTCTATGGAATCATAGATGTATCACCCCAATATTCCACTGTATGCTTCACTTTGAATAGTATAACAACGTTTGTTGTATGCAACTTCAAGTTCTAACACACCACAACCAATCAAAGTAGCCATTATAAATAGTAATAACCACTTTTTTAAATTTTATAAATTTTATCTTTCAAAATGGACTTAATTTTTGGATTTGTAAAATCGATGTTAGATTAGGGTAAATTTTTTGTTTTTTTCTAAATACGTTAAATATGCGATGAATAGCGAGAAAAACATAGTTATAGTTTAAACCTGAATTTTTATATAAATAATTATTTAGTTTATTTAAATTTGTTTTTGGTCAAAATAGATACATAATACCTATATAAGTTCAATGTAATTCATGGTAGTCAGTTTATAATAATTTTAGAAATATGAACATTTTATTGAACATTTTACAGTCTTTTACCCACCTCCTAGGAACATTTGAAAATTTGCATAAAAAATAATTTTACCACTTCTGTGAGATGAATTTCAAAAATCTAAGATACACAGTTGATATCAGTAAATAAAATTTGGTTCAATAAGATCAAAATAATTTTTGGTGAATAGTAAATTTTTACTTTTATTTACCACAGTAAAAAGTAAATATGGTAATTAAGGGAAAATGATATTATTATTACCCTATAACATGTACAAATTCTATTGGATAAGTATAATTAGACCAATAGAAACATTAGTAATAAAATATGAACCACTTTTGTCCACTTATATTAGATTAGGACATTTATTATTATTTTATTTAAAGGAGAGTTAAAAGAGTTAAATTCCATGTTTAATAACAAAACCATTTTTAATATAGGGGTAAACATAATATAAAATCAACTATAAATATTAATGAGAAAGCTAAATATATTAACTAAATAATTTTATTTTATTTATAATTTTTATACATTAAATAATTTAATTTATTTATGACACGATGATGATGCAGTAATTACCTAATTAATGAAATATTAAAATAATTGATATTATAAATATCCAAATCAATGTAATTTGAGACCTTTTATCAATTACACTAATTTTATAGGTTAATATGACGTGTTAGGGTTTGTTAGATAATTTTATTTATAAATAATAATGCTGTCATGAATATTAAAATAACAAAATACCAAATAGTGTCCAAATTGACAAAAATGAGTTTTTAAACCAAATATTATATTATTAATTGATATTCTATTCCTTAAAATCTAATGTTCATTGAAAGGTCTTAAATATTAACATATATTTCATTAATGAACCACTTTAGGTTCTCTTGGAAGTTTATATTGTGTTTATTAACCATATATTATAAAAATACAAAGAGACATGGTAAATGTCAAAGTATTTAACTAAGGGTTAAATCTAAAAGATAAAGTTAATATAATGACCCATACCTGTATAAAACCCGTTATTTTAGTGGATTTCGACCAAACCCACCTTATCCTTTAAATAATTTACTTTGGATCCATTAGAAACCAAAAAGGATTTTATTATAAAATAATATTTCTAGGTTTTCTTAAGGTGCCCCTCTTCCCTCTTATAAAAGGGAACTCCCCCTTCCCTAAAATTCACAACGTCAAAGCCTTTTGGATCTGCTAAAACCTTCCCAAATACACTATAAAATGTCATACTTTTATCTTAGAGGCATTAATTTATAGATAAATCCATCCTAAGGATCCCTTTTGATCAAATCCAAAGGAAGAACCTGAAGAAGAGGTAAATATTTCATCACCTATTCCTTGTTCTTTTTTTCTTCCACTTCATATTTATTTGTTGTTTCCATTCTTAAAAAATAATACTAGAATATTATATATAATTTGGTTTTATTATAAATATGGTACAACCAAATTCATAAATATATCTATCCTTTGAATGACATGTCACCATACGTACGTACGTATGGCTTACCATCTCCACGTCATGGTGTAATTTTTTACTCAATACATTACTATTTATAGGGGAATAATAATGAAGTATAAATGATGTAAATAATAAATATAACATGATAATTATTATGTATATATGATATAACATCCAATTATAGATTATTTTAACATCAAAATAATGATATTGTCACTCGTGCGTACGTAAAGATTATCGTCTCCACTAACACGATGAGATTCAATCTCCATCATATCCATTCAAGAATAATTTTCATTAGATTATTAAAAATAATTTTTTAAGACTTAATATCATTATGAATATGAATAATATACATCCTATACATAATAAACATTACTTACATGACGAAGCATATAAAGTAAAATGAACCAGTTAACACCTGAAATGACGATAAATCTAAGATAGTATAAAAAAAATATTATAAGATCATATATGATATAATATTAAATTATATGATTATTTTATATTTTTATAACAATTAATTTACCATTAGAATGGAGGTTAACCTCCCCTCAACCAAGGAAAAGTACAATGTAAGGGTTAATTTCACAATCTTTTTATTATCCGAGTTTGTTTTTATGTAAGAATCTACTCGGACCTCTTTATCATCAACACCCATGTTTCTTAAAAATAGATAACAAAACATTTTTACTATTACTAGACTATAGGATAACGAAATTTATACACTTTTTTTGACTTTATATAAAATTATTTGAAATGAATCTTTCTGTCGTTGTCCAAATAAAGTACCTTTTGACCCTTTTTGGAAAAATTATGGTAAGAATGATTTTTAACTTGTATAGTGGGTGCATTTATTTTCCACCATTATAACATCATAAAATCTTCCCTTACAAGATTATAAGAATATTTTCAAAATAATTGTTTTCGAAAATTATATTAAAATCTAAAGAGATATTTCTTAAAAAAGTTTTTGATTTCATCTATGTCAACATCCATTGAAGGATTTTATGCTTATTTGATGTTGATTTGTTATGATACAGAACATCCATATTATATTCAAGGTTTAGTGATATTTTTCATGGAAGATGCGATATTTTTACACCATTCATGGTATATGGATAAATTATTGACATTTCATATGCTAGTTTTAATACAAATTTTTATGTTATGTTTAGAAATTTTCATATGATGAATGCATTGGACTTAGTAAGTGATGGGTGGATCCCGATAGAGCTCCTTGATGCATCGGTAGGTCTCATGATACAATCTAGTGTCTTGGCACAGGGCCTTGACAGAAACATATTTTTAGACTAAGCACACGGCTTTGACTACGTGGTTATGAAAGTCTGGCATTATGCATTCCATCATTATGAATGTGGCTATTGATATTGCATGTGCTTATTCGACTAGTAGAATATCCATGTGAATAAGTAAACTGAATTATTTGATTTTATAATTTCCATATTATGATGAAGTTCATGTTTAAAAGGCTATTGTTTTAGTATTATACATTCCTATAAATGTTTATGATTATTTATGAAAATTTATGTTATATTGTTATCCTTACTGAGAATTTAATATCAACCCTTTATATGTCTTATTTTTTCCAAGATGGGAAGAATTATATTATGACTAACATATAGGGATAGTCTATAGGATCTCCGTGTTGTCAATGGAAACAATGTTGATGTAGTTTTCCATTTCATTATGTAATGTAAATCTTATAAATGTATCTAGTACGTCCAATGCTACTAAAGAAATCGGTCTTTTGAGACATGATCTTTTTTGATCATGCCAATGACACGTAACAATGCACCGTCTCTAGGCTTCTAGGGTCAGGGCATTACAATTTGTATCATAGGAAGCTTAGTACAATCCTCATAATGTATATTTAGATAATCTGTGATTAGAGAAAATATCCCTAACATAGACTTTGAGAATGAGTATATAAGAACCTCTTAAAGTTTTGGTATTGTATAAATTTTGTGATTTTTCCAAGAAATATATCCCTGTCTGGATATGAGCAGGTAGAGGTAGCTCTGGCATAGTTTTACCTAGGGGTAAAACCCAAAAGCACCTCTTTGAGATAGACTCGAACGATAACTGGTGCACAACAATAGGACTTGCCGTACTATTGGTTACAGCACTCCCAGGGGATATTATTAGGATAATTTTCATTTTACTTACAAACCATTATGAAGGGTTTATGTGTATAAACTTCCTCAAAGAAAATATTTTTTTATTATTATGGATTATATCCATAAATTGTTAAAATTATGTTAAGTGTTTTACAGGTTTGCAATTATGTATTGTGATTCATAAACTAATTTAGTTTATTCCATTGTTTAGAAATGGCTCCTAGTGGAACTAATGGAAACTGTATCAATGCACACACTCAATGTAGGGATTTCCCTCCTGCACAAGATAATTATAGTAGAGATAGTGATACAACTTGACCAGATCAGCTTATCACTATATTGGGACAACTCACTCAGGTTATGAATAATAACCTTACCCGTATGGATCACCCTGATCTACAATGTTGAGGATCAATGTAAAATAGATTAATGAGGCAAAAACCACCAACATTCTATGGGGGTACAAATCCACTAGTAGCTGAGCAATGGATAAATTCCTTAGAGAAAATATTCCATGCCTTGCGGAGTAGCGAAAGGGAAAAAGTAGTCATGGAAGTTTACCGCCTCCCTGGACATTATAATCAATGGTGGTAATTGATTCAAAAAACAACTGAAGATGATAAAGTATCAAATATGGAATGAAAGGATTTTAAAGAAATTTTCATAGAAAAATAATTTCCTTATGACCATCGAGCTAATATGGAAAAACAATTTCTGAGTTTGAGGCAAAAGGAGGATAAGAATTTCTCAATGTATGAAGCTATCATTACAAGGATACTGAGGCATGCTAAATATTATATACATAACCCAAGAAGTAAGATAAATCGTTTCTTTGATGGGTTAAAACCATTTCTCCCTAGATCAATATTTTCACAATTCTTCTCGTTGTACAAAAATATTGTCTTATGTTCCATCTAGATAGAAAAATAATTCTCTAAGTATTCAGACATTGAAGAAAAGAAATGTAATAAGAGATCCACTGAACACTCTAGAAATGTAAATTAGGGGAAGAAGGGAAATGTCAAATATCCATCCTAAAGAAAATGTGGAATGAAGCACCCTGGTACTTGCCTAAAGGGAATGGGAGTGTGTAACAAGTGTGGTGAAAAAGGCCACCATGTTCGTTATTGCAAGGGGGAGAAGGAGGCTGTCTATGTTTAATGCTACAATTATAATAAAAGGGGACATTATGAAAACAAATTTACTAAGCGTCAAGGGATTTTAACTCAGAAAAGGCCATGGGATCAAGGCCAAGATTATGCTATTAGTACTGCTAAGGTTGAAGCATCGAAAGACGTGGTGGCATGCAATTTAATGGTTTCCTCAAGTTTTGAAAATGAATTTTTTGATTCTAGATCATCACATGGTTTCATATATTCCCAGTTTGAGTAGAAAATTAGATATTTCTAATTTGATTTAACCAAGGAGTATTCAATCAAAACTCTTAAGGAATGTATCATTACAACAATGTTTTGTGAATCTGTCCCCATTAGGGATTATAAATGTTCTTTATCTGCAGATCTCATCGTCATACACATGATTGAATTTGATATAACCATCAGTGTAGATTGGGTTTTGGACCATGAAGCGAACATTTATTGTAAGAATAATTAGGTTACATTTTTTGATGACGATAATAAGTACCTTATCTTTAGATCATAAACGTCACCACCTAATTCTTATCTAGATCCACCCCTATTAGCTCAACTAAATTCAATTATTGGGGAGGAAGAGAATGAAATAACTATGGGTGAGGAAAGGAATGTTCAAATAGAGGATGTACCTATTATGCATGAATATGTTGATGTGTTTCCAAGGGATTTACATGGACATCCTCCAGAAAGAGAAATTGAGTTTTCCATTGATTTAATTCCTTGTTCAACTCCCATATCAAATACCCCTTATAGAGTGCCCACTGTGGAGTTAGTGGAACTAGAAAAATAGCTAGAGGAATTGATTAATAAAGTATTTACTCACCCTAGTGTTTCTCCATGGGGAGCCCCTTCCCTTTCTGTTATGAAGAAATATGGATATATGAGGTTGTGCATTGACTATTGGGAGATCAATGATATAACAATAAAGAACAAGTATCCCCTACCTCGCATTTATGATTTATTTGACCAACTGCATGGAGATCAATACTTTTCAAAGATTAAACTTCGATCTGGATATCATTAGTTATGTGTGAAGAAGGAAGACATTCTGAAAACAGCATTTTGAACCCGGTACGGGCATTATGAGTTTACAGTAATGCCTTTTGGATTGACTAATACCCCCTATGTTTTCATAGATCTAATGAATAGAGTTCTAGATGAACATGTTGATGAATATTTAGTGGTATTTATTGATGACATTTTGGTATACTCCAAAAGCTATGAAGATATTGAAAATCTCTTGCGCATTATTCAGAAGACTCTTAGAAGACATGAATTATATGGGAAGTTTAGCATGTGTGAATTCTGGTTTCTGGAGTTTTCTTTTATTGGCCATATCATCTCTAAGGATGGAATCTCAATTGATCCTTCTATGAAAAGAGCAATCCATGAATGGCCAGCACATATGAGTATAACCGAGGTACATAGTTTTATTGGTTTAGTATGTTATTATCGACGTTTCATCCAGAATGATTCCTGGTTGGCTAACCCATTAACAAAGCTCACACAAAAAGGGGTTAAATTTGTTTGAAAAAAAGAGTGTGAATAATGTTTTGAAGAACTAAAAATAAGATTAGTCTATGCCCCTATATTGAATCTACCATCAGGGAATGATGGGTTTGTTATTTATAGTGATGCTTAATATAAAGGACCTGGTTGTGTCCTTATGCAGAATGATAGGGTTATTTCTAATGCATCAAAAAAGTAAAAAATTCATTAGGAAAACTATCCTACTCATGATCTTGAGTTGGAAACTATAATATTTGCTTTTATGATTTGGAGACGCTATCTCTGTGGTGAAAAATATGGGATATATACTGACCACAAGAGTTTGAACTATATTTTCTCATCGAAAGAATGAAACTTGAGGAAAATGAGATGGCTGGAACTACTCAAGGATTATTATTGCACAATATACTACCTCCCGGGGAAGCCACATAAGGTGGAAGATTCTTTGAGCAGAAAAAATCATGGATTTTTGAACAAGATGAGAGTTGAAAAGGATCCCATTTTCATGGGTCTAGTAAAGATGGATATGGGAATAACAATCGATAGTGAAAAATATATACTTTTTCAAATGTTTTCCAAACCATCTTTATTAGAAAGGATAAAGAGTTCTCAGACTGATGATGAAGAGTTTCAAAAGAAGATTAATGCTTTGAATGATGGGAGATTGAGTGACTCTGTGTATGAAGATGAGATTTTCAAATTTGGGAAGAGACATTGTATTCCGGATATACATGATCTAAAAATGTAATTGTTGGATAATGCTCATAGTTCTAGTTTCTCTATACACCTTGGTATCACTAAGATGTATAGATATTTGAAGGAACATTTTGGTGGGACACCATGAAGAGGGAGATTGCGGATTTTGTGATAATATATACGGTTTTTCAACAAGTGAATGATTGAAGGAAACAGCCTGGAGGAGTCATGCAACCTCTTCCCATACCTGAGTGGAAATGGGATGATATCACGATGGACTGTTTCATGGGGCTACCAAAGACTCATAGAAGGAACAATGTAATATGGGTCATTGTTGATCATATTAATATGTCAACAAAATCTTTTTCTATAAGATAAGATTTACAACTTTAACGTCTATCAAGACTATATATTAATGATGCTGTGAGACTTCATGAAGTACCCCTATCGATTGTTTCTGTTTGTGATCCACATTTTACATCAACAATCTCAAAAAGTATTCAGAAATCCCTTGATACAGAATTTCGTTTGAGCACTGCCTACCACCCCCAAACTGATGGACAATCAGAACGGACTATTCAAACCCTAGAAGACATGATGAGATCATGCTTACTTGAATTTCAAGGTATGGGGGGTCAATATTTACCTCTGGTAGAATTTTCCTATAACAATACCGTCCATTCATGTATTTAGCTAGCACCATATAAAGCGTTATACAGAAAGAGATGTCACACATAAACATTTTGGGATGATGTTGGTGAAAGAAAACTCGTTGGCCCAGAACATTCAGATGGAATGATAGAAAAGGTGAAGGTATTCCAAAACCACATCAAAGCAGCTCAATGTAGGCAGAAGAGCAATACCGATAACAGAAGGAAGGATTTGGAATTTAAGGTAGGAGATCATGTTTTTTTGAAGGTATCTCCATGGAAGGGTGTTATACATTTGGTAATAAGGGTAAATTGTGTCCATTGTACATTTGAACTTTCAAAAATCAAGAACGAATAGGGGCTGTATCGTACCGTTTGGCAATGCCACCAAGTCTCTCCAAAGTTCATGATGTGTTCCACATATCACTGTTGTGAAAATACATGCCTGAAACAACACATGTGCTCACCTATGAGGAATTCGAACTAGAACCCGATCTATCTTATTGCGAAGAGCCTGTCAAGATTCTTGATACAAGAGAACATGTGCTGAGAAATCAGATGACTCGTTTGGTAAAAGATCTATGGAGAAACCATAAGATGGAAGAGGCAACGTGGGAACCAGAGAAACTTATGATGAAGAACCACCTGAGTCTTTTTATGCAGTAATATTCTAGAAATTTTGGGAAATAAATTATTTTAAGGAGGGGAGAATATAACACCCCAGGTTTTCACAGTACACATCTCTTGGAATAATAAAATAGCGTGTGTTGTACACAACATCAAGTTCTAACACACCAAAACCAATCAAAGTATCCATTATGAATAGTACTAACCACTTTTTGAAATTTTATAAAATTTATGATTCAAAATGGACTTCATTTTTGGATTCGGAGTATCGAAATTATCTTATGGTGAATTTTTGGTATTTTTCTAAAAACATTTAATTTTTAAGGAATACTGAAAAACACTGAGTTATAGTTTAAAATAGAATTTTTATTTAAATAATAATTAATTTTATTTAAATTTTTTTTAGGTCAAAATAGATACATAATACATATATAATTTCAATGTAATTAATTGGATTCATTTTATAATAAAATTTAGATATATAAAAATTTTATTGATCTTTTTATCGTCTTTTACCCACCTCCTAAGAGCATTTGCAAATTTGAATAAAACAAAATATTACCGCTTCTGTGAGTTGAATTTAGAAACCTTTAGAGACACAGTTGATATTATTAAATAAAATGTGGTTCAATAAGGTGAAAATAATTTTTGGTGAATAGTAACTTTTTACTTTTACTTACCACGTTAAAAAGTAAAATATGGTAATTAAGGGTAAAATGATATTATTATTACCCTAACACATGTCATAATTCTATTGGATAAGTGTAATTTGACCAAAAATAACCTTATGAATAAAATATTACCCTTTAGGTCCACTTGGATTAGATTAGGACATTTATTATTATTTAATTCAAAGATGAGTTAAAAGAGTTTAAATCAATGATTAATTACTAATCCATTTTTAATATAGGGATACACATAATATAAAACCAACTATAAATATTCATTAGAAATATAAAAATATTTCTTACATAATGGTATTTTATTTATAATTTTAATAAATTAAATAATTTAATTTATTTATGACACAATGATGATGCAGTAATTAACTAATTAATGAAATATTAAAATAATTGATAATATAAATATCCAAATATATTTGATTTGGGACGTTTTATGAATTCCACTAATTTTATAGGTTAATATGACATTTTATGATTGGTTAGATAAATTGTTTTAGAAGTAAAAATGCTGTTATGAATTTAGAAAAAAAAATCAAATAGTGTCAAAATTGACTAAAAAATAGTTTTTTAAAAAAGTATTATATTATTAAGTGATATTATATTCGTAAAAATATAAGGTTCTGTAAAATGTATTAAATAATATTATATATGTCATTAATGAACCCCTTGAGGTTCTCTTGGATGTTTATAGTAAGATTATTAACCATATATTATAAAAATACAAAGAGACATGGTAAATGTCAAACTATTTAACTAATAGTTAAATCTAAACGTTAAAGACAATATAGTGACCAAAACTATCTAATAACTATTGGTTTAGTGGATTTAGACCCACTCACACTTTATCTGTTAAATAATTTATTTTGGTGACCTTAGAAACCGAAAATAACTTTATTATTAAATAATATTTGTAGCTTTTTCTATGGTGCCCCTCACCCCTCTTATAAAAGGGCACTCCCCCTTTCCTCAAATTCACACATTCAAAGCCTTTTTTCTCGGCCAACCCCTACCCAAATACACTATCAAATGCCATCAATTAATCCTAGAGTCCTTCCTTTAGTCATAAATCCATCTTAAGGACCCCTTTTTATCAAATCAAAAGGAAGAACCCGAAGAAGAGGTAAATATTTCATCACCTCGTTGAAGTTCCTTTCTTCTTCCAATTCCCCATTCTTTGTTGTTTCCATTCTAAAATAATAACTCCATTATCTTCTATATACTATGATGTTATTATAAATATGGCACAACCATTTTCATTATTCTATCCATCTTTTGAAAGACATGTCACCATACGTGCGTACGTACGGCTTATCGTCTCCACGTCGTGGTGTAATTGTTACTCAATACATTACTTTTTGGATGGGTATAATAATGATGTATAAATGATATAAACAATAATATAAAATAATAATGATTCTATATATATATGATATACCATCCAATTATATATTATTTTAATCTCAAAATAATGATATTGTCTCTAATGCGTACGTACGAATTACTGTCTCCACGAACACGATGAGATTCATTCCCCATCATATCCATTCAAGACTAATTTTCATTAGATGATTAAAAAAATGTTTAAAGACTTAATATAATTCTGAATATGAATTTGATACATCCTATCCATAACAATTATTAATTACGTTACAAAGCATATGAAGGAAAACAAATAAATTAACACCTAAAACGACAATAATACTATGATATTATTTACAATGCAATATTAAAAGATCACCTATGATATAATATTAATGTATATGATTCCTGTATAATTTAGTAACAATTATTTCACCATTATATAGGATTTTACCAATCCTCGACCAAGGAAAAGTACATGGTAAGGGTTAATTTCATAATCTCCTTATTATCGAACGTCGTTTTTATGTAAGTATCTACTAGGTCCTCTTTATCATCCACATCCATGTTTCTTAAAAAATGTTTTCCAAAACAGTTTTACTATTTACTAGAATATGGGTTAAATCCATTTATACATTTGTTTGAATTTTTATAAAATGATTTGAAAGGAATTCGTCTGTCATTTTCAAATAAGGCACCTTATGACCCATTTTGAGAAAATTAAGGTAAGAATATTTTTTTAACTTATACGGAGGGTGTGGATATATTACACCATTATAACATCGTCAATGTTTCCCTTACAAACATTTAATAATATTTTCAATATAAATGTATTCTTAAATGATTTCAAAATAGAAAGATATATTTCTCAAAAAATGTTTTGATTTCATCTATGTCAACATCCTTTGATTGATTTTACACTTATTTGAAGTTGATTTATTATGATTCAAAACATCCATATTGAATTGAATGTTTTGTGAGATGTTTGACTGTGGATGTGTTATTTTTAAATGATTAATTTTTTATGGATAAAGTATTGGCATTTCGTAAGCTATTTTTAATACGAATTTTTATGTTATATTTTAACCTTTTCATATATGGAATGCAATGGACATAGTAAGTGATGGGTGGAGCTCGCTATATTCCTTGATGTATTGGTAGGTGTCATGAAACAAACTAGTGTCTTGGAACAAGGCCTTGACAAAATCTTATTTGTAGTCTTGCTACAAGTCTTTGACTATGTTGTTGTAAAAGTCTAGAATTATGAATTCCATCATTATGAAAGTGGCTATTGATATTTCATGTGATTATTTGACTAGTAGAATATCCATGTGAATAAGTAAATAACATTATATGATTTTATCTTTTCCATATGATGCTGATGTTCAATTTTAAAAGGATTTTGTTTTAGTATTAAACATTTCTTTAAATGTTTATGCTTATTTATGAATGTTTCCGCTATATTTTTATCCATACTAATCATTTGAGGTCACCTCTTTCTATTTTTTATGTTTTCCACGATGCAAAGAAGAATATTATGACTGACCTGCATGGATAGTCTATGGGATCTCAGTGTTGTCTATGGAAACAATGTTATTTCAGTTTTCCACTTTATGATGTAATATAAACCTTATGAATGTATCTAGTACTTACAAGGCTACTAAACTAATCATTATTTCAAGACATTATCATTTGTAATTATTCCAATGATACATAATAAGGAACCGACTCTAGACTTCTGGGGTTTAGGCATTACAACCAAACAATTAACCCATAATTTTTTTTACTTATTTGTATTTTGACCTTAAAATCATTCTGATTTATCAAGTTAAGACACAAAACTCTTCCCAAAATTTACCTTCTCACTCCATCATATTTCATTTTTATGCAATATTTCATTCATTGATGTTTATGGTGCCAACTTAGATTGAAATAAATAGTGGTTTCATATATTTTATAGATTTTACATAATATATAAGCATCCAATCATATTCTCTATAGGGGATTGACCTTTATTTTTTGAGTTCATGTAGGTACTTCTATTTCCCACTCACTTCATGCTATTAAATTTAATGCTTACCTATTTTTGTATCTCTATTTGGTTTAATTTGCAATCATTAATGTAGTGAACCCTTATTTTAATTTTTTTTTTGAAATATTAAAATTATATGTTCTTTCATATAGGCTTCGTGAATATTTTTCATGTATGTTATCAACCTATAAGATTTATTCTATCATGAAGGTTAATTTTTTATTTTATAAAATTATTTGGTTTGCCCTAAATAGTTTTATTACTTTTTGATATCATTGAACTCCCATTTTGAAATTTTTGAAATATATTTATAAAATTTTTATATGTATATAATAAATGTGTTTCTTCATCAAAATTAGCATGTGAATTGCGTATCCATGTGGACATGAGTCATTTATAAGAAGAGAGATTGGGTTGAAAGATATAAAATTTTATTTAGATACATATAATTCTCCATTTTTCATAAAACTCTTAATTAGATTGCTATAAATGGAATGTGGTAGGTTATCAACACATTCAAAATTATTTATATTTTTATCACCATCTTAATAATAGTAATATAATGACTAGGAATGATCCCAAAGAGATAGTTTGTTGGAAATTTAATAAAAAAACCCAAATATAATTTAATAGAATATAAAATTTACTATAAGTGGAGTTTAATATTGATTTTGTTTATGAGGTATGATTTAAGAAAAATAGAAAATTGATGAAATTGAACAGGTTGAAGGAGGGAGGACAAAATAATCTTCAAAAATATATAAGAATATGTAGTTGGAACCTGATGTAAATAGGTAAGTGGGAAGACAAAGTTTTTGCATTTAATTTTATGTTAATCTATTAAAAAATATAGAGTAATATGGAGAATCACTTCCAAATATGAACTAAAACCCCATTGTTGAGAGAAATGGCTTTCAACTAGTATTATTTTAAGCTTGTCTATACTGAGTACACATAGGGAGTGAAATGATAATGTTAGTTATTCCATTATCAAATCATTTTCTATTTTTCATTTTACTGCTCCCATTATCCAAACCATAATTTTATAAAAAGATAATATTCTTTATAGTTCCAAGAATGCACTCTAGATTAATAGTTTTTATTCTTAATGGTTTGAAATATTAACACTGTAAGAGAAAATGACGGAGTAACAACCGGTAAAAAAATTATAACAATAATGTAATAGAATATAATATATATGAATTTTATTCCAATTAATATATATTTAGAATATAATCATTTTATTTTAAAACAGATACAAGAACTTCATTGAAATAGTAGAAAATAAGATGTTGGGGTAGATATATATTTTCTTTTAATGATGAACCCATATCCATTATCTTAATTATATACCCCTATAATATCAATTTTGATTCATATGCTTCCTACATGACCAGTGAGATAATTTTAAATTAATGAAAGACGATCTCAAATATGTATGTCCTTCCCTTTCTAAATGGAGTTTCTCACTAACCTCTATCGCAGCTGGTCATATTTGTAATTACCTATAGTTTTATCAATGTAATTACCTCTTTATAAATATTCCCTATAATATAATCTAATTAGGAATCCTAAAGAAATATCATGATACTAAATACTATATGACCATTAAAGATACTTTTTTCACTTCTATGTTGTGAATTTCTAAAATCTGACATACATGTTTGTGATCAGTAAGATGATTGGTGTCTAATAAGAAAGAAAAAATTTTGGTGAATATTAATCTACCTTTATGAATAATAATATGACACTTATGAGTAGTAAATAGTCCAAAATAAGAGTAACCTTACCCATGAAAAATTAAATGAAATTTAGGTGTTTTATAAGTGGCAATTTTACCATAGTAAAAGTATTGGTATTTTAGTAATTGATATTTAATTAATTTTAAATAAATAATAAATTTAAAATAAAATGTATTTTAAACAAATGTGTTCATAAATTAAAAAATCTATGTCTCCAAGATTTATGATAATTTTATAAGTCCTTTTGTAAATTTTGAAACATTATAAAATCCGTTTTAATATTATGAACATTATTTTTCAAGTAAATTATGAATTTAATTAAATATTAAATTAATCATATTTAGAAAATTAATTTTTAAAAATGGACATCTTTTTTTATTCTACATGTCTAAAAATTGTTGGGGTAAAATTTTGGTATTTTTCTAAAATACATGAGTTTTTGATGAATTGTGAAATACCATAATTTTCAAAATAAGCTAAATAAGCCAATTATAGAGTCATTAATGATGTTATGCTGATTTAAGACCAATTTGTTTAGGTTTTCATGATATAATTACTATTATTGGTCCTATAAGACTCATTATTCCTTGTCTTTTAGGGTAATAATATATCAATGAATTTAATATTGAGAAATCCCCTCTCCCATCCACTATAAATACCACCCATCACACCCTCAATTCCTCACACATCTCAAGAAAAAAGAATTTTCTAGAATCTACCCAATAATCTTCCATAGACCCTCCTTTATTTTCAAGAGCTTCTGGTCTCATCAAAAGACCACACCTAGGTCCCTTAAGAAAGATATCAAGTGGAGGATTCAAGAGGTAATTTATCTCTCTAATTTCCTTTAATTTCCTTTCAATTTCAAGTTATTTTGTTATTCTCTCCCAACCTATAATCAAAAACATGGTATGGTAAATCTATTATCATACATATATTGTAATGTTATGAAACTAATGGGATATAATACCATCCAACCACCTTATCCTCATCCTTTTTTATAAAAGAAAACTTTGTTCGTGAGGTGTTAATCTATCACCTTAAAGAATGAAATGTCTTCAATTTCCATTAAAGCTTTCAGATATGGTCTTGATACCATTTTTATTGTTGAAGCAGATTATATTATATTTTATTTAAAATTATGGAACCTTATTAGGTACATATTTTTAATTTATTAAACAAAACAAGTTCGTTGTGTTAAAAAAACCGCCCAAATTAACCCAAAAATTCATCATTTAATTCTTATCTACTGATTCGTCCACATGGTTTATAATATAATTAATTATACGATCTTTTAAAATTATTGAATATCATTAATAAAATTAAATATCAGTTCCGTTCTATTACACATGTCTTACACGAACAACTATTTATGAATACAAGTGAACCGCTCAAGAAAACAATAAAAATAAACATTCTCGAACAATGTTTTTAAACTCAATACCTCATAAAAAGCCCATAAAATAACTAAATGAAACCATAATAAACCATATTCATGAACACAAGGATTTTTAATTTTCAATTAATTAGTCTAATGTGGATATACATGACATTAAAGTGAATAAATTTTTCTGATACAAGTTAAGGGGAAAATATCGAACCCAGTATTCTTTCTATGGGTTATCCCTCTTTCAAACCATTTTTGGAATAGTCACTCCTTAATAATTATTTTACATAATTATATTACCTTTTCTGGGATATAAATTTTTTCTACTGAATGTTATCTCAAAAAACAATTTCCAAAATAATTCATCTTTAAAAAACAGACCTTTTACTTCTCAAGGCTGATGGTTATCCTACCAACTATGTTATTACCATTTAATTTTGGGAACACAATGTTAATGAATGTGTTATTATGATATGAAATCCATTCATTTCCATGGGTTAGTTATTTTCATTTATATATATATGTTTGTTATTACATGCTTGATAAATGATAATGGTATGATGTGACGGGTGCACCTAGAATTATACGATGCTCCAATTCATTAGGTAAAGTGATTAATCTCATGTGTTAATGTGAAATTATGTGTTAACTATATGGCTAGTTTGTTCACAAATATGTGTGGTAGTTAACCACTAAGACACGATATTTCATTTTTTATGCATTGCCACATTTCATGTCACTTATTAATGCTTCCTCTCATGTTCATGAGCCTTTAACTATGTTATGGTTATGACCGCCCATTGTTATATTGTCTTATCTATCCTCTTACTCAGCTTTTAGCTCACCCATTTTGATGTATATCCTCAGGTGACTACATGTACTAAGAAGTGGTCAAGTTCTAATAAGAAGATATACAAAAAAGAATTAAATAAATATTTATTCTTGATGATGTAATTGTTATGTATTTTCCATGTTTTCCCAAGAAAATAAAACTTTGGATAATCTATGTGTAATACTATAATGTTGTTTATATTTAAAATAATGTAATAGTAATTTAAGTAAAGGATGGGCTGCTATAGTTGGTATCAACGTCATGGTTTACTTAATTTTTGAATTAGAATTAGTGAATCGTAGAGAAAACCTATATCATGAGACTATGTACAAATATTCAAACAATAATTATTAAATAGGGATCTCATAAGTCATTATTTTAGTAAAAATCATAAAAATTAATATGTTATTGATGAATTTTTTACAAAAATATTGTTCTAACATTTTCTATTTTAGAATATAATGGAAACTAGAAGAAACTAGGACAACAACACGTGAGAGGGCCCATGCAAAATTTTCCCTAATGCCATCCCCAATTATTTGGGATATGGAGTTCAAAACATCATTGGGACGCATAACCAAATATCCCAAGTTATAAAAAATAACCATAGTAATGGAGAATCTCCTCCTTCACCAAAGGGGGAACAACTGGCTATCGAGTGATTTGTGCCGCAATGGCCACCGACATTTAGTGGATCTTATGATCCACTAGTTGTGGAAAAGTGGGTCAACACCATAGAGAAGAAATTTTCTAGGCTCCACTATTCAGAGAGAGATAAGGTGACACTATCCATTTATCATATAGATGGAGAGGCCAATCAATGGTGGGATTTGATTAAGAAAACCATTCCAAGGGTGGAAAATAATGAAATGGAATGAGAAGACTTTAAGATAATGTATCTTAACAAGTATTTCCAAATAACTCCTCACCTAAAGATGGAGAGATAATTCACAGTGCTCAAGAAAAATGAAGGGGAATATGTCAAAACCAGTGAATAGAATTTCAAAATGCTTACAAAGTTTTCTTCTGGTTATGTTATCAATAATGATAAAAAAGTTGATAGATTTTTTAGTGGATTAAAACCACAACTTCGAAAGGCACTTGAAATTCAAGAAATTGGGAGTTATGAAGAAGTTGATCAATGCGATCTCAAAGTGGAGATGGAGTTTGGAGACTTGTCCAATGGCTATGGTGATAAGAAACTAAAGATTGAGTTTCAAGTGGGTGGATCTAATGACAAAGGTGGGAAGAAAACTCAACGACCCACATGCTAAAAATGTTGGAAGATGCACCATGGGAACTGCATCAATGGGAAGGGGTTGTGATTAAAGTGTGGGGAATAAGGAAACCATTATCAACAGTGTCTAAAATACATGAAAATAATGGATAATGTGGTTGATGAAATGGGAGAACCACCCATGGTTAAATTCTATAATTGTAGGGAGCTAGGGGTCTATACAAGAAAGTGAACTAAACCTCGTGTTCTCGAGGGTAATCGGTATCCACAACCACAAAAGCCAGAGGAACAAGGGAAGGCTTATGCCATCAATACTATGGAAGTGGAGAAAGATTATGTAGTTGTATAAGCTACATTTCCTATTCACTCATGAAAGGAAAAAAGACTTATTTCATTCTGGTTCTACACATTCCTTTATATCATGAAATATTGAAATAACTATTGAATTGAAGCCCTGAAATCTTGAAGTAGAGATATTTAAAAAAATAGCAAGTGGTGAAATCATTGCAACAGAAGTGTTTTACTCTTCTCCTGGTGGCATATGTGGGAATATTCTTCTAGCGAATCTCGTAATACATCCCTCGGTATAATTAAATGCTATAATGGGAATGGATTGGATCTTATAATATAAAGCACGTATCAACTATAGAAAAAATGAAATATATTATAATATTCTGAACTATCCCATTCTCCTCTATAAATTCAAGGAAGATCATGAATCTCCTTTGAAAAATCCTTCAATAGTGTGGGTGTTGATACCCTATGTAAGAGCATACCTCACCCAAATGGTCGAGTCAAAGGATATTACCAACCCTGTGGGAATTCCCATCGTGAGTGAATACAGTGATTTTTTTCCCAAAGAATTACCCAGAATTACCCCAGATCGTGAGGTAGAGTTCTCAAAAGAACTCATACCTAGAGCTACTCTTTTCTCAATGTGTCCCTATAGGCTAGCTCCAATCAAACTGGAGGACTTAATTAAGCTACTGCATGAGAATCGAGACAAAGGGTACATACACCATACTGCATCAACTTGGGGTGTGTAAATTCTCTTTGTGAAGAATATGGATGAAAAAATGTGGATGTGTATCAATTATCGGTAACTCAACAAGATCACCGTAAAGAAAAAGTTTCCACTTCCAAGGATTGACGACTTGTTCGATGAGTTAAGAGGAGGTCAGTACATCTCTAAGGTGGATCTTCAGTCTAGATATCATCAACTAAAGGTGAAGAAGGAATATATTCATAAGACTGCCTTCTGTACAAGGTATTGGTATTATGGGTTTCTTGTGATTCCCTTCGGACTTACTAATTCCCCGGTAATATTCATGGATTTGATTAATAGAGTTAGTTGAGATTACCTTGAAAATTTTTAGACGTTTTTATTGATGATATTCACATCTAAAAAATGAGCAAGGAGGAACATGAATAAATTCTAAGATGTGTGTTGGTGACATTGGGAAACGATAAGTTTTACGCCAAGTTCAGCAAGTGTGGCTTTTGGAGGAAGCAAGTCACATTCATGGGACATGTGATCATAGGTGATGGAATTCTCATGGACCCTTAAAAAGGCAATTGAGGAATAGAATTGGCCCTCTACTGTTACAGAAATCAATTTTTTAATGGATTAGATGGGTAATACTGATGTTTTGGGACAAATTACACATGATTTTCAAGCCTGCTAACTATGTTAATAAAGAAATAGGTAATGTATATATGGACGGAAGAATGTGAGGGATGCTTCAAGGATCTAAAGAGAAGGCTTATCACGGAAACTATACTCACACTACTGAAAAGTGGAGAATGTTTTATCACATACAGTGATGCTTCAAATAGTGTCTTGGGTTGTGTACTCATGAAAAATGACAAAGTGATAGATTATTCCTCATGGTAGTTGAAGATCCTTGGGCAGAACTACCCGACACATGATCTAGAGAAGGTTTCCGTGATTTTTTCCTTGAAAATCCCGAGGAACTACCTTTATGGTGAGAAGTGGTACATATACACTGACTGTAAGAGACTAAAGCATATATTCACACAAAATGTTCTTAACATGAATCAATGGAGGTGGTTATAGCTAATCAGGGATTGCGTTTTCCCTATTCACTATCATCCTGGAATGGCGAACAAGGTAGTTGATGTAACATCCCGGGTGAATAAAGAATACGATATATTCATATTTATAAATATTTGTGAATTAAATATTAATTTCACATTAAATGGTATGCTATGTATGATATAGTACTCAAAACGCAACTATGGATTTATCTGAAATCTTACATTGCACACAATGTTGAGTTTTACCGAAATATAATATAATAACATTATTATTTTAAATGGAAGTTAACGCATAGCTGTTGTAATAGATGGAATGAACAAAAATAACTAAAATATGATTATACATGTGTTTTATATGTTTTTACATTTATCCAATAAATTTTAGAGGCTTAAAATGTGAATAAATCTGATTTTTAGCATGAAATACTCTAATATTCTTTAAAAGGTATTTTTACCAAATTTTGATGGTCAATACTTTTTAAATATAGTTACTGTCACTTTTATATGTTATATTTGACAAAATAAAATTATTCTTTAGAATCGGGACATCAAAATTCACATTGAGTAAATTTTGGGTTTTTTCTGATAATGATAAATTTTTAACGAATAGTGAAAAATACTGCATTTTAATTCAAAACCGCATTTTAATCTAATTATTTATATGGTTTCATTAATAATTTATTTGGTTATAAAGTATAATTGGATTAAATATTTACCAGTTAATGCAATTATGGCCATTTAAATTAATTTCACTTTAAAATTGGACATAAAAAAGTGTCAAACTTTTGATAGTTATTATTTCTTAAATACACACATTTTGTTTTGACAACGAAAATTAAATTTAAATTAATTACTGACACTTCTATGTTTTGAATTTCAAAAAATGCGTTCAATATTTGGAATCAATTGGACAGAATTGTGTAAATAGGAATCTTTTATTTTTAGACATTACGAATATTTACTTCAGTAAATATTTAATTAACCATGGTTAAAGGGTAAATCTGGTAAATAAGGGTTAAACATAATATTATACCAAAACTAAATTACACATAGACCTGTCATAACACTATTGGATGAGGTATTGGCGAGCAATGGAATCCTTGGGTTGATTTGGGGATCCCATGAAGCCAATTGGGAGTGATAATGACACTTTATATTAATTGATTTAATGTTAAGAAAAAAATGAAAAAAAAATATATCTTCTTGTAAATTATTTTTTCATGGGGTTATATAAGTTATCTATTCGATTATAAACATTCATTTTATATATAAAATTATTTCCTACGTCATGGTATTTTATTTATTATTTTTATACATCAAATAAATAAAATTATTTATGACACAATGATGATACAGTGATTACCTTATTAATGAATGATTTAAATAAATAAGATTATAAAAATTATCAGAATATCTAAAAACAGTCCAAATATTATTGGATTATTTTATTTAAAACATGATACATCTCATATTATAATTTAATTTGTTTTGGAACTTTTCAAACAGAAAATAAATTTATAATAAAATAATTTTTTCAAACTTTCCTAAAGTCACCCTCCCCCTTTAAAAAATCTATATCCTCTAACCCATTAATCACACCTCTCAAGCCCCCTTTCTCATCCAAACTCTCTAAAATTAATCTCCCCACATCCCTATATTACTCTAATAAACCTTAACTTAGGAATAAGTAACTTCATGTACACCTTTGGGTTTAATCTAAAGGGAGATACCCGATTTAAAGGTAACATATTCTCTTAAGTTCTTTTCTTTTATTTTACTTCTCCAACATCTTAAAAACTCTTTATTATTTTATTTTATAAAAAACAATAATCCTAAATATACTAGTTTTTTATGAGGAGTATTATAACTACACTTTCACACACCTCCAACTAATGGATAACCAAAATAGTGTTTCAGTGTTGGACGAACTACTACCTCGTGAAACGTTGATTTTCCAAATATCTCCAACCACCTCTAATAGTGGAAATAATGATGGAACTGTAATTATAAATGATATTTATGATATTTATTTTATCTATATTCTTATTTAATCCTATTTTACAATATACCTTTATGCTTTTCATATTGTATATATAAGAGAATTTCATTTGAGGAATTGTGGACTATCACCCACTCAAAGTGATATGTCTTGTTAATGCTACACATGGAACATATAAATGATGAAATTTATGAAATTTTGTAACATTTATAACATATATATTATACTATAATTTTAACATACATTTGAATAATTTATTTTAAATTTCTTTAATAATGAAAAATAAATGAAAGTAGCGTTCATGCGTACATACGTATTACCATCTCAATGAATGGTGCATTTCATTTCTTATGTCCAAATGTTAGGGAATATTATTAATACATATATATTGGGTATATAATATTTATATGATATTTAAATCTTGAATATAATTATGTATATAATATACATTTGACTATGTGGAAAACATGTAGTTATAAGAAGATCCTTATTTTACTCATGTTCTGAACACCGACAAAATATCTGATATGAACTCTAATAATTAAAAATTGTTATATAAAGGTAATAAGGGATATAAAAGGAATAATAAAATTTAAAAAGGCTTGGAATCAAATATAAAATAAATTATGTTTATTATGCAAGATGAACAAGGAACAAACGAGTCATGTCGGACACGAGGTAAGGAGTTTTCATCTTACTTTTTATTCCCATGAGAATCATGAAATATTTTCTACTATTTCTATTTGTGTGGTGTACGTACATCCCATGATTGTACTATTTTTCAAATATGATTTAATTTATGGCTATTTACATCTTCATTTTATGACCCTTCTTTAATGAGGTGTATGTTTCTTAAGTTACCAAATCGGTAAGGGAACCATTCACCCTCCACTTTTAGTTAAAGAAAACTTTTATGTTATATCTTCTAAGTTCAATTTTGATGTATTGGGATATGTTCTTATACATCCCATTAGATTTAAATTTTATGTCCATGTGATTATAGACCCTTTTATATCCAAAAAACCCATTTTCGTAATTTTTAAGTGACGTCGTTAGGCTGTCAAATTTTCATAAGAGAACTTCTTATCCCAATTTACATTCTTTTGGTTAGACTTCTAATTATTGATTATGTCATGCAATAAATTTTTTTCAATGACATATGAAGGTTTTACGATTAATATATACTTATATTGGATGTTTTTATATTGGTCACACAAAATTATGTCACTGATATATTCTTAATATAATGATTCGATCATTGTAAGGGATTTTGTCTCAATTTATATTCCATTGAGACTTATTTGTTGTTATACAATGATTCACATTTATATGTTTTATATACTTTGCATTGACATATTATATGATGAATCTTCTTATTCTAATGATTTTACATGCATTGATTAATGTTATTCTGCAATTATTTTCATTCATGTATTTTCTAAAGTGTTACGAGACTCATAAACTAAAACATCGTTTTAAATACATTAATGATTTATTCTTATAAATATTTAAAATTAATTTCCATGTTTTAAAAATGGTTTTAAGGATTTATTTATATGTAAATTAATGATTTAAATTGTAAATTCCTTTAAAATCATCTAATTTGTATGGGACACTTTGATTGAAAATTATCTTTATTAAATGTTGTGAATGGTTTTGAAAATGGGTTGCTAAAGAATTGATTATGTCAATATCTTGGATTGACATATTGTGATTGCAATGTATAAATTTTATCTTTCATTTATTATTGTTTTATGTGTTATGAATATATTATGGTTATTGGGAATTATTTAAACATACTGGTTGTTCCGTGATAATCCTAGGGTTGGTGAGCCCAAGATAGCTCACCAATGAATTGGGTAACGTGACAGAGGTAAATGTTAATGTTTCTCCTAATAGATTTACGTAATATACTATGGTTGGTATTCCCAACATAACTCCCTACATATCTGTGAAAGCTACAATGTATGTATGTTATGTATGCCACAAGTTACCTTAAATATTTATGATTTCTATGTGTTATTCATAAATCTTAGGATTTTATAAGGTATGTTTTGATTGAAAATTATGGTTTCATTAATTTGTATTTTTGGTTGGGATAATGTTTTTAATCCTTATTTTATAACCCTTACTGAGATTTTTATTCTCATCCCACGTTTTTGAAATGTTTTCCATAGGACTTATAGATGAATAGTGTCAAGGATGGGATTAAGGAAAATTCATGCGGTGTAAAACATTGAACTGAACATGTTTCTTTTTAAGAGTTTTTATTTAATGAAAAAATGGTTACTGAGTAGTATAGACTACATGTAATATTCATGTTTTTATGTAATATTTCTGGCCCAATTCTCTAAAACTCTAAACCTTAAAAGATCCTCAATGTGAATTCCAAACATAATTCCAGATTATGTAATATTTAAGTATAAGGCCCCAGCCTTAAACCTTAATTAATATTGAATTAAATGAATAATTCACATTGAGGATATTTTCAGGTTTCGAGTTTTAGAGAACTATTACATCTTAAAAGATTACAAAGTAGAAACTTCTACTAAGTTTCCATAAAATAAAAACTCTTAAAAAGAAACGTGTCTACTTCCATGTTTTAGGTAGCATGACCTTCCCTTGATCCCATCCTTGACCCTATTCCACGTTAAGTCCTGTGAAATACATTTCAAAAACTTGGGATGAGCATAAAAAGCTCCGTAAGGGATACACAAAGAATGAAAACTGTTAGTTTTTCAAAACAACAAGTAAATCATGTATACTTTAGCAATTTAATACTTTTCACCTTTTCGAAGTAGTAAAAACTCTTCACTAAAAAAAAGTTCATTACTTACCCTTCTGTAACAAAAATATTACCATAAAACCCTTATAAAGATCACATAACATTTAAAGGTAACTTGGGACATAAACATACTTAAGTGGAATAACCATAAGGACGACTTCTACACATATCACTTAATGGAATAGCCATTCGGCCAACTTCCATACATACTTAATGGAATAGCCATACGTACGACTTCCATAACCAATTCATTGGAGGTTATAATGTAACCACCCGTCCTGGTATTCAAGACACCACCTTTCATATGGTTTATCACGTAACCACCCGTAAAATGTCCAAGTACCATTATAAAATAATAACACATAAATCCAACATAAAGGAATGATAACATTTCCACATTTCAATCACAATATATCATTTAAATAAATTGACAAAATATAATCCTTTAACAAAACCATTTTCAATACCAAAATAAAAAAACTATATGGTATTTATTTTATTTTAAAAAACATTACGGCTTGTTGAGGAAGCCAAAGACCAAATAATACTCGCGGCGGCGGAGAAGTCGTTGTCGCCGCATACGTACGACAAAAACATTCCCTTTTTTCATTTAGTAAAACGATTCGTATAAAAAGATTCCTTTTGAGTAAATGTAAAAGTAAAATGGGTTTATACACCATATTAATGAAAGTGGTGTATAAAACAAAAATGTGCCTCAATGAAAGGAGATTGAGACGAAGTCCCTTACAAAGACGGTATCCTTGGTTTAAGGATAAATCAATTACATTATTATGTGTGAGATATGAATACACCCAATATAAGTGGATATTAAGTGTAAAAAAATCAATGGTTATTCACAAATATTCATAGAATGACATATTCAAGGAGTACAAGATTATCCCAAAGAATCAAATTTGGGTTAAGAAGTTCCCTTGCAAAAATTTGACGGCCTAACGGCGTCACTACAAAATTAAGAAAATGAGTTGATGAGAGGTGGAAAGGGGTATCTCGTCACTTGGACATAAAATTTAAATAAATAAGTATATATAATAACATATCCCAACATAATATTATGTTAATTAAAAGACATAAAAAATAAGTATTTTACAAAAAGAGGAGGGTGAAAGGTTCCCTTACTGACATGGGTATCTTTCGAGACATGCACCCCGTGAAAGAAGGACAATACAACATTGATGTAAATACTAATAAATGAAAGTATTTAACACGATGAGTAAAATAATGGTCAGTACATACACTACTCAAAGGAAATTGTGGCACATGTAGCATAAATCTCACGGGAATAAAATTGAGATGAAAAATCCCTTACGAAAACTCGGCAGCCTAACGGCGCCACATAAAACTTACAAAAAAGGATTGATGAGATCAAATAGGGTCTCTCATAATATTAACATAAAGTTTACTGAAAGAGGAATATAAAATAACATCCCCCAACATAACAAATAGGAGCTTAAAAGAAGTGACATAAAGGAGAGTACTTTTAAAGAAAGAGAGAGGTTAGATCTCTTACGAAAATTCGGCAGCCTAACAGCGCCACTCAAAACATCCAAAATGGATTGATGAGAGAGAATAGGGTATCTCATCATATGAACATAAATATTAAAATAAGATTAATATAAAAGAACATCCCAATAATAAGAAAGATGATCTTTAGAATGAATGACATAAAAGAGTGTACTTAAAAAGAAAGAGAGGAGTAAGATCCCTTACCTCGTGTCCGACATGACTCGATCGTTCTTTAATATCCTGAATAATATAATTTGGTCAATTTATAATTTCTTAAGTCCCTCATTTATATATTATTTTTCAGTTCATACCACATATTATAATGTTATAATAATTGGTTAATAAAGTGAGTTCGTATCAGACGTTTTTGTCGATGTTCAGTACATGAGTAAAAATTGAACTTGTTGGAAAATAATTTTCCATGTAGTTATAGGTAAATAATATCCAGAATAGTATTTATGTTTTAAATATCATATATATCCAATATATATTCATTTTATACTATTCCATAGCATTTGGAGATAAAAATTTAAAAGCACTGTTCATGGAGACATTAGGCCGTACGTACGCATGAACGCTACTTTCATTTTTTTGCCATATTACTGGAATTAAAAAAAATGAGAGATATATATATTATAATTCCAGAATGATACCCATCATTTAGATGTAATATATTACATATATATACATTATATGTATGTACTTATAATAGTACATAACATTTGGAGATAAGAAATGAAATGTACTGTTCATGGAGACGGTAATCCATACGTACACATGAACGCTACTTCCATTTCTATTTCATATTTAATGGAATTAAAACATAATTATACATAATAGTATTTTATTTCTAGTATGGTATCATATATAATATCATTTAATATATCCTTTATACGTACCACATATGGTATTAATGAATCAAATCACATTGAGGGGGCGGTAGTCCGCACTTCATTAAATGAAGATATCGCGTTTACCCATAATAGAAACCATAAAGGTATGCCATAAATGAAAAATACATAAGATTAAGTAAAACATAAACATATTAGATATCATATATAAATATAGAGTCATCTTAATGGCCACCATTTAAGGTGTTAGAAGAATGTTGAACAATCATCGTTTCAGGAGGCAGAAATTCACTATCCACGGAAACAATATGTTCCTTAACCATTAGATGTAGGTGTGTGTAATTGTAGCTCTAATACTTCTTATAAAAACATACTAGTATATTAAAGAAACTGGATTTGTTACAAAATAAATGAATAAAAAGAGTTTAGGGGGTTGGAGAAGAAAAATAAATCAAAAGGTCTCCAGCGAAGACATTACCTTAAAATCGGGTAACTTCCTTTGATTTGAGCTCAAAGGCTTCCTTGGAAAGGATTCTGCACAAAGTTAGGCTTCAAGGAGTTAGATAGGGATGTGGAGAGATGAAATGGGCAGAGCTTGGCCGAGCCAAAGGCTTTATAGGTGTGGGTAAGGAGGCAGAGGTGGGAGCCTTTTATAAGAGGAGTGGAGGGGCACTCTTGGAAAGTAAGAAAATGTTACTTTATTTGAAAATGCGTTTCGGATTTAAAAGGTCCCACATTGATATAATTCGTGGATAAGGTGATAAGGGTTCTAAATACACCCATACAATAGGTTTTGGACATGTGTAGGTATTAGATATTACATTATCTTTCCATTTTATTTAAATCGTTAAATAATGAGGTCATCGCTGCATCATCATGATTTCATAAATAATTTAAATTATTTAATGTCTAGAAATTATAAAAAATATACTATGATGTAGGAAATAGTTTTATCTTTCCAATTACTATTTATAGTCAAAAATCTGACTTGTATAGCCCCATGTAAAAATTGGTTTAGTAAAACATCTCATGTTTGTGTCATTTTTACTTTATCATTAAATAAAAAGGTATTTATGTCATTTTCCAACCAAAGTGGCTCCATGGGGTCCCCAAGTTGACCCATGTATTTTCATGGTCGGCCATGATTCATCCAATGAGGGTAGGACATGGGTCTTGGTCATTTCATTTTATTAAAACATTATTCTTACCTTAAACTACAGTAATTACCTGTAATCGCGATTAAAAATTTAATAAGTTACAATTCACCAAAAAAATTATTTTAATCCCATTGAACCAAATTTTTCATATTAATGACAACCATTTATGTAGGATTTTTGAAATTCAAAACACAACGGTGGCAAAATTTCATTTAAACAGAAAATCAGTTTTTATATGTACCACTTAGTGGTTTCACTATTCTTCAAAAATTGAAGTTTTTCAGAAAATTCCCAAAAATTCACCCTAAGCTATATGTGATATTCCGAATTCAAAAATGATGTATGTTTTAAAAAATTAAAAACATATAAGTTTCATTAATTTATTTATTAATTAATTCCCGCTGTCAAAACAAATAGCGTGTTTTTGTGAAACAAAATGTATCAAAAGATTGACACTAGTTTAAGTCCGATTTCAAAGTGAAATTAATTCCATCGACCACTATTGGATTAAATGGTAAAAATATATTCTAATTTCACTTTAAAACCAATTCAAAAGATAATCTAATCATATATATAAATTAGATTAAAATGAGGTTTTGAATAAAAATACAAATTTTTTCACTATTCATTAAAAATTGAACTTTTCGGAAAAATACCAAATATTTACACAAAGTAAATTTTGATGTCCCGATTATAAAGAATAATTTTATTTTGTCAAATATAACACATAACATTGTCAAATAGTGTATTTAAAAGAGGTTTACCATCAAAAGGTGGTTAATCGACCATTTAAAGAATATTAGAATCTTTACGCTTAAAATTGGATTCATTCGCATTTTTAATCCTCTAAAATTTATTGTAAAAAGTAAATATATTTCACAAACTTATATAATAATTTTGTAGTTAGTTCTGTTCATTCCCGCCATTACAACAGCTAGGCGTTAACTACTATTTAAAATAATATTATTTTATTATTAGAGTGCAACGTAAGATTCCCAAGAAACTCGGTGTTGCGTGTTGGGTACGCCATCGAGCATTGCGTCCCCTTTAGAGTCATATTATTATTTTATTCACAAATATGGATAAATGTGAAAATTTCATACACTTTATTTACCTGGGGTGTTACATCCTTCCCCCCTTTTGGGAATTGCGTCCTCGCAATTTTAAAATTGGGCTTGGAAACATCATTGAAAATCCCACATCGGAAGAAGAGTCAGTAAAACAATCACTTTAAAATAAAGAATGATTAGTACAAAGGTCACCTGAGTTAACCCATACTAGGATTCCAAGTATGAAAATATGGACGTGGAGGAAAAAAACAAGGGTTCATGTTTTGATGGAGAGTGGTAGTAAACATGTCTAGGAGAAAGTTAACCATAAGAGAATCACAAACTTATAACGGGTTAAACGGTATTCGATTCCCCAGTAGGAAAAGATAACATGAAATACTTTTGTTTTAAGTTACTCTTCATTGAGGAATTTATTTTTGATCTTAAGGAAACATACTTACTTGTCATGTTGACTTTCAACTTTTACTATATTTCTTACACAACTCATACTTTCCCCAAAAGATGAGTATTTTGGAAGACTTATTCACATTAAGAGTACTATAATCAACTTCTAGAGAATCACCTAATCCACAAAAGAGATCTATATACATCCCATATATTTAGACCTTAACCAAAAGAGAAAACAAAAAGGTTATTACAATATCAGATAATACCCAAAAAGGATAATCCTTTTAAAAAAAAAACAACAAATCTATTCTAAATCTCCAAAATTTATCATACAATACCCAAAGTTCAACAAAGACCATTCAATTAACAAATTGTCCATAAAATACTTCAAAGTAAACCAAACTAATATTGAAACCAAAATATTTGAAGGATTTAGTCGCATAGTCTTGCAAGGTAAAAATTAACACTTATCTCCAAATAACATCAATTACTCTTAAAGTCTCGTATTGAAAAGTAATTAACCTAATCATATATCCTCCATGATAGGTTAATCATTTCCATAGATAACCCAAAATAAACTTTCTCATGATTCAAAAAATCATCTAACTAAAAATAATTAGTCAAACTAATCAGGGACTTCACGTAGTCCAGTGGTAGGTGATAAATACCAATCGTACTTTGGTTGTGGGTTTGATTCCCGCAGCTTTGTCCGACACGACGGGTTGTCACACGGTCTGTGTGTTGTCCTATTTCCAAAACTATATAATTTTAAAAGATTCCCCAAAACGAGATAAAATCTTCAAAAATGATCATAACATATTTTAACCTCAAGTTTATCTCATGCCTTTCATTTTCCAGCATATCATATAATAATCCATAATTACCTCAAAAGTATGAATCATATAAACTCTAATGGTTACCTTTATAATTATTACCTGAACTTCCACATCGATTGGTCATCTCGTACATGATGTATTACAGAACATACCAAGGTTCAAGTGGTTGATCATGACTCCTTGATAGTTCATTTAGAACAACCACGAGTTTCCTCATTGAATCCCCCATTTTATCTGGTATCTTAATCAGAGAACCACCACAGTTTCCTTCAAACCTTTTGTCTCTTTGGTGCCTGCTAGATCCATCCATTCACTAAAAACAGAAATGTCAGTGTGAGTATATCCACAAAACCATCATGTACTAATGAGGAAGATAAACACTAATATATACTTACTCATTCACTTTATCTAAAACTGGGACTCTTTCTGAAATCCTAACCATTATGGTAATGTCACTTATGCTTAGAGGATACCCTAACCTCTAATGTTATCTAAACCGACCTCTGATACCAACTATAAGGCCCCGGCCTTAAACCTTATTTAATATTGAATTAATTAAATAATTCACATTGAGGATCTTTTCAGGTTTATAGTTTTAGAGAATTAGGACATAACTATTACATCTCAAAAGATTACAAATTAGAAACTTCTACTAAATTTTCCATAAAATAAAAACTCTTAAAAAGAAACGTGTCTAGTTCCTTGTTTTAGGTAGCATGACTTTCCCTTGATCCCATCCTTGACACTATTCCACGTTAATTCCTATGAAAAACATTTCAAAAACTTGGGATGAGCATAAAAAGCTCAGTAAGGAATACACAAATAATGAAAACTGATAGATTTTCAAAACAACAAGTAAATCATGTATACTATATCAAAGTAATACTTTTCACCTTTTTGAAGTAGTAAAAATTCTTCACTGAAAAAAAAATTCATTACTTACCCTTCTATAACCAAAAGTTTACCATAAAACCCATATAAAGATCACATAACATATAAAGGTAACTTGGGACATAAACATACTTATGTGGAATAACCACAAGGTCGACTTCCACACATATCACTTAATGGAATAGCCATTCGGCCAGCTTCCATACATACTTAATTGAATAGCCATACGGCTGAATTCCATACCCAATGCATTAGAGGTTATAACGTAACCACCTGTCCTAGTATTCACATCACCACCCGTCATATGGTTTATCACGTAACCACCCGTAAAATGTCCAAGTACCATTATAAAATTATAACACATAAAACCAACATAAAGGAATGATAACATTTCCACATTTCAATCACAATATATCATTTAAATAAATTGACATAATAGAATCCTTTATCAAAACCATTTCAATACCAAAATATAAAAAAAACTATATGGTATTTATTATATTTTAAAAAACATTACGGCTTATTGAGAAAGCCAAAGACCAAATAATACTCGCGGCGGTGGAGAAGACGTTGTCGCCGCATACGTACGACAGAAACATTCCCTTTTGTCGTTTAGTAAAACGCTTCGTATAAAAATATTCCTTTTGAATAAATGTAAAAGTCAAAGGGGTTTATACAACATATTAATGAAAGTGGTGTATAAAACAAAAATTTGCCTCAATTAAAGGAGATTGAGATGAAGTCCCTTACAAAGACGGTATCCTTGGTTTAAGGATAAATCAATTACATAATTATGTGTGAGAAATGAATACACCCAATATAGGTTGATATTAAGTGTAAAACAATCAGAGGTTATTCCCACATATTCATAGAATGACATATTCAAGGAGTACAAGATTATCCCAAAGAATCAAATTTGGGTTAAGAAGTTCCCTTGCAAAGATTTGATGGCCTAACGACGTCACTACAAAATTCAGAAAATGAGTTGATGAGAGATGGAAATGTGTATCTCATCACATGGACATAAAATTTAAACCAATAAGGATATATAAGAACATATCACAACATTATATTATGTGAATTAAAATACATAACAAAAGAAGTCTTTTACAAAAAGAGGAGGGTGAAAGGTTCCCTTACCGACATGGGTATCTTTCGAGACATGCACCTTGTGAAAGAAGGACAATACAACATTGATGTAAATACTCATAAATGAATTTATATTACACAATGAGTAAAATAATGGGCAGTACATAAACCACTCAAAAGGAATTGTGGCACATGTAGCATAAATCTCATGGGAATAAAAGTGAGATGAAAAATCCCTTACGAAAACTCGGCAGCCTAACAGCGCCACATAAAACTTACAAAAATGGATTGATGAGATCAAAGAGGGTCTCTCATCATATTAACATATAGTTTATAGAAAGATGAATATCAAATAACATCCCCCAACATAACAAATATGAGCTTAAAATAAGTTACATAAAGGAGAGTACTTTAAAAGAAAGAGAGAGGTTAGATCTCTTAAGAAAATTCGACAGCCTAACGGCGCCACTCAAAACTTCCAAAATGGATTGATGAGAGAGAATAGGGTCTCTCATCATATGAACATAAAAATTACAGTATGAGTAATATAAAAGAACATCCCAATAACAAGAAATATGAGCTTTAGAAGGAATGAAATAAAAGAGTGTACTTAAAAAGAAAGAGAGGAGTAAGATCCCTTACCTCGTATCCGACATGACTCGACTGTTCTTTAATCTCCTGAATAATAAAATTTGGTCAATTTATAATTGCATAAGGCCCTCCTTTAAATATTACTTTTCAGTTAATACCACATATTATTATGTTATAGTAATTGGTTAATAAAGTGAATTCGTATCAGACGTTTTTGTCGATGTTCAGTACATGAGTAAAAATTGAACATGTTGGAAAAGAATTTTCCATGTAGTTATAGGTACATCATCTCCAGAATAGTATTCATGTTTTAAATATCATATATATCCAGTATATATTCATTTTATACTATTCCATAGCATTTGGGGATAAAAATTTAAAAGCACCGTTCATGGAGACGGTAGGCCGTACGTACGCATGAACGCTACTTTCATTTTTTTTCCATATTAATTGAATTTAAACAAAATGAGAGATATATATATATATATATATATTATAATTCCAGAATGATACCCATCATTTAGATGTAATTTATTACATATATATACAATATATGTATGTACTTATAATAGTACATAACATTTGGAGATAAGAAATGAAATGTACCGTTCATGGAGACGGTAAGTCGTACGTACGCGTGAATGCTACATCCATTTCTATTTCATATTTAATGGAATTAAAACATAATGATACATAATAGTATTTTATTTCAGTATGGTATCATATATAATATCATTAAATATATCCTTTATACGTACCACATATGTTATTAACGAATCAAATCACTTTGAGGGGGCGGTAGTCCGCACTACCTTAAATGAAGATATCGCGTTTTCCCATAATGGAAACCATAAAGGTATTCCATAAATGAAAAATACAGAAGCTTAAGTAAAACATAAACATATTAGATATCATATATAAATATAGTGTCATCTTAATGGCCACCTTTGAAGGTGTTAGAAGAATGTTGAACAATCATCGTTTCGTGAGGCAGAAATTCACCATCCACCGAAACAGTATGTTCTTTAACCATTAGATGTAGGTGTGAGTAAGTGTAGCTCGAATCCTTCTTATAACAACATACTAGTATACTTAAGATACTGTATTTGTTACAAAATAAATGAATAAAAAGAGTTTAGGGGGTTGGAGAAGCAAAATAAATCAAAAAGACTCAAGCGAAAACATTACCTAAAAATCGGGTTACTTCCTTTGATTTGAGCTGAAAGGCTTCCTTGGAAAGGATTATGCCCAAAGTGAGGCTTCGAGGAATTATATAGGGATGTGGAGAGATGAAATGGGAAGTGTTTGGCCGAGACAAAGGCTTGAGAGGTGTGGGTAAGGAGGTAGAGGTGGGGGCCTTTTATAAGAGGAGAGGAGGGGCACTCTTGGAAAGTAAGAAAAGGTTACTTTATTTGAAAATGATTTTCGGATTTAAAAGGTCCCACATTGATATAATTCGTGTATAAGATGATAAGGGTTCGAAATACACCCATCCAATAGGTTTTCAACATGTTTAGGTCTTAGATATTACATTATCTTTCCATTTTATTTAAATCGTTAAATAAAGAGGTCATCGCTGCATCATCATGATGTCATAAATAATTTAAATCATTTAATGTCTAAAAATTATAAAAAAAATACTATGATGTAGGAAATAGTTTTATTTTTCCAATGACTATTTATAGTAAAAAAATATGACTTGTATGACCCCATGTAAAAATTATTTTAGTAAAACATCTCATGTTTGTGTCATTTTTACTTTATCATTAAATAAAAAGGTATTTATGTCATTTGCCAACCAAAGTGGCTCCATGGGGTCCCCAAGTTGACCCATGGATTTTCATGGTCGGCCATGACTCATCCAATGAGCGTAGGACATGTTTATAGGTCATTTCATTTTATTAAAACATTATTCTTACCTTAAACTACACTAATTACCACTAATCGCGATTAAAAACTTAATAAGTTACTATTCACCAAAAAAATTATTTTAATCCCATTGAACCACATTTTTCTTCTTAATGACAACCATGTATGTCGGATTTTTGATAGTCAAGACAAAAAGGTGGAAGAATTTCATTTAAACGGAAAATCAGTTTTTATAAGTACCACATAGTGGTTTCACTATTCATCAAAATTTGAAGTTTTTCAGAAAATTACCAAAAATTCACCCTAATCTATATTGGATATTCTGAATTCAAAAATTATTTCTATTTTACCAAATTCAAAATAGATATGTTGCATTAATTAATTTAATAATTAATTTCCACTGTCAAAACAAATAGCGTGTTTTTGTAAAACAAAATGTATCAAAAGATTGACACTAGTTTAAGTCCGATTTCAAAGTGAAATTAATTCCATAGACCACTATTGGATTAAATGGTATAAATATATTATAATTTCTCTTTAAAAACAATTCAAAAGATAATCTAATCATATAAATAAATTAAATTAAAAAGAGGTTTTGAATTAAAATACAACATTTTTAACTATTCATTAAAAATTGAACATTTTCGGAAAAATACCAAAAATTTACACAAAGTAAATATTGATGTCTCAATTATAAAGAATAATTTTATTTTTTCAAATATAACACATAAAATTGTCAAAAAATGTATTTAAAAGAGGTTTTCCATCAAAAGGCGGTTAATCGACCTTTTAAAGAATATTAGAATGTTTACGCTTAAAATTGGATTCATTCTCATTTTTAATCTCTAACATTTATTGTAAAAAGTAAAAATATTTGAAAAACATATATAATAATTTTGTAGTTAGTTCTGTTCATTCCCACCATTACAACAGCTAGGCATTAACTACTATTTAAAATAATATTATTTTATTATTAGAGTGCAACGTAAGATTCCCAATAAACTCATTGTTAAGTGTTGGGTACGCCATCGAGCATAGCGTCCCCTTTAAAGTCATATTAAAATTTTATTCACAAATATGGATAAATGTGAAAATTTCATACTCTTTATTTACCTGGGGTGTTACATTAAGTCTAGGATCTCACAGTTGGTATCAGAGGTCACTTTAGACAACTTTTGGGATAAACAATTTTCTTTTAACACATGGTTAGTCACCATGTCTATTATTTATGTTGAATAATTGTTTTATAAATTTTCTATATCATGGAATGTCAGTTACAAATGGAAGGAGGATGATCTGAAATTACATTTTTATGTCTTAATGAGGAAATGCTTGCAATAATTATTACAAAGTCATGGTCAGATGATTGTGGAACTTTTTATAGAATACAAATCACTTTCAAGTAGTTGTTTGAGATATCAAACACTTCCACTGTACCTTGATATCTTCGTGGATCATGGGTTGTATTTAATCAAATCCTATTTTTCAATATTCTCATATTTTTACGAAATGTAAATAGTATAAAGGCATTTCAAAATATTTTACATTATAACAGTATTTTTAATCATATTATGATTTTGAAAATGAGTTTGTAGAATGAGACCCTTACACAACCTATTTATATTTTATTTTTAAATATAGTCTCTCAGAACATACTTACAGTATTTAAAAAGGACTGTTGATTGAAATATTCAACTCAAAATTGGTTCGAATATTTTATAAAAATCATTTTTTACCATAGGATTTGAAATTATATGTCATAAATGATTATTTTATGAAACTATTTTTTGTGAACACCCATATGACCAAGGTTGTACTAGGTATATTTGGATGAATAAAGAAATTGATTTTGAAGGATCTCTATATAATTGTTGAAATGCGTCGACATTTTACCTCTGTGAAAAAGATGATGACGAAACAATATGGACACCATGATCTAGGTATGATATAAGGCCCCGGCCTTAAACCTTAATTAGTATTGAATTAAATGAATAATTCAAATTGAGGATCATTTCAAGTTTATATTTTTAGAGAATTAGGACATAACTATTACATCTCAAAAGATTATAAAGTAGAAACTTCTACTACGTTTCCATAAAATAAAAAAAAACCTCTTAAAAGGAAACATGTCTAGTTCCATGTTTTAGGTAGCATGACTTTCCCTTGATCCCATCCTTGACCCTATTCCACGTTAAGTCCTGTGAAAAACATTTCAAAAACATGAGATGAGCATAAAAACCTCAGTAATGGATACACAAAGAATGAAAACTCTTAGTTTTTCAAAACAACAAGTAAACCTTGTATACTTCAACAAAGTAATACATTTCACCTTTTCCAAGTAGTAAAAACTATTCACTGAATATATGTTCATTACTAAACCTTCTATAACGAAAATACTACCATAAAACCCATATAAAGTTCACATAACATATAAAGGTAACTTGGGACATAAACATACTTAAGTGGAATAACCATAAGGTGGAATTCCACACATATCACATAATGGAATAGCCATTCGGCCAACTTCCATACATACTTAATTGAATAGCCATACGATCGACTTCTATACCCAATGCATTGGCAGTTATAACATAACCACCCGTCCTGGTATTCACGGCACCACCCATCATATGGTTTATCATGTAACCACCAGTAAAATGTCCAAGTACCAATATAAAATTATAACACATAAAACCAACATAAAGGAATGATAACATTTCCACATTTCAATCACAATATATCATTTAAATATATTAAAATAATAGAATCCTTTATCAAAACCATTTTCAAGACCAAAATACAAAAAAAAAATATATGGTATTTATTTTATTTTAAAAACATTACGGCTTGTTGAGGAAGCCAAGGATCAAATAATACTTGCGGCGGCGGAAAAGGTCGTTTTCACCACGTACGTAAAACGAAACATTCCTTTTTTCCGTTTAGTAAAACGCTTCGTAGAAAAAATATTCCTTTTGAATATACTTAAACATCAAATGGGTTTATACACCGTATAAAAGAAGTTTGTGTATGAAACAAAATATGCCTCAATAAATGGAGATTGAGATGAAGACCCTTACAAAGACGGTATCCTTTGTTTAAGGATAAATCAATTGCATAATTATGTGTGACAAACGAATACAACAAATATATGTGAATATTAAGTGTAAAACAATCAGAGGTTATTGACACATATTCATAGAATGACATATTCAAGGAGTACAAGTTTATCCCAAAGAATCAAATTTGGTTTAAGAAGTTCCCCTGCAAAAATTTGACAGCCTAACGGCGTCACTTCAAAATTCAGAAAAAGAGTTGATCAGAGATAAAAAAATGTATCTCATCACATGGACATAAAATTTACATCAATAAGGATATATGAAAAAATATCCCAACATATCAATATGTGAATTAAAAGACCCAACAAAAGAAGTCTTTTAAAAAGAGGAGGGTGAAAGGTTCCCTTACCGACTTGGGTATCTTTCGAAACATACACCCCATGAAAGAAGGAAAATACATCATTGATGTAAATACTCATAAACGAAGTTATATTACACAAAGAGTAGAATAATGGGAAGTACATACACCACTCAAAGGAAATTGTGGCAAATGTAGCTTAAATCTCACGGGAATAAAAGTGAGATGAAAAATTCCTTCTGAAAACTCAGAAGCCTAATAGTGCCACTTAAAACATCCAAAATGGATTGATGAGAGAAAATAGGGTCTCTCATGATATTAAAATAAAGTTTATAAAAGAACATCCCCCAACATAAAAAAGAGGATCTGAAAAGAAGTGACAAAAAGGAGAGTACTTAAAAAGAAAGAGAGAGGTTAGATCTCTTACGAAAATTCGGCAGCCTAACGAAGCCACCCAAAACATCCAAAATGGATTGATGAGAGATAATAGGGTGCCTAATCATATTAAAAATAATAATTACAGTAAGTTTAATATAAAATAACATCCCAATAACAAGAAAGATGAGCTTTAAATGGAATGACATAAAAGAGTGTACTTAAAAAGAAAGAGAGGAGTAAGATCACTTACCTCAGGTCCGACTTGACTCGATCGCTCTTTAATGTCCTGACTAATAAACTTGAGTTAATTTCTATTTTCTTAAGAACCTTTTTCATGATAAATATTCCTTTTATATCACTGATTTATATTTTATAAACATTATGTAATCATTTATGTTAATAATGCTTGTTTTGTCGATATTTGGTTCTTAAGTCGAAAGGGAACTTCTTACAATTACATGTTGTTCGTGTGGTCAAAGGTTCATTATATCCAGAATGATATTCATGATTTGGATATCATATATATCCTATATATCCAGCATATAAATGTATTTATAATATTACATAATTATTTACAGGTAAGAAATGAAATGCACCGTTCATGGAAACGGTAAGCCGTACGTACGTATGAACGGTACTTTCATTTCATTGTCATATTAAATGAATTAAAACTAAATAAGAGGTATGCATATTTTAATTCCATAATTATATTCATCATTTATATGTAACATACATTATATATATCCATTATAAATATGTACTTATAATAGTACATTACATTTGGGGATAAGAAATGAAATGCACCGTTCATGGAGACGGTAAGCCGTACGTACGCATGAACGCTACTTTCATTTCTATCTCATACATTAATGGAAAAAAATAATAATTATATAGAGGTATATTTTAATTATAGTATTAAATCATATATAATAACTTTAAATCCATCATTTATACATCCACATATGGAATTAACGAATAACATCACATTGAGGGGGCAGTAGTCCTTACTTCCTAAAATGAAATTATCGTGTTTACCCATAATGGAGACCATAAATGTATGCCACAAAAGAAAAATACAAAAGCATAAGTAAAACATAAACATATTATATATCATATATAAATATAGTTACATCTTAATTGCCACCTTTGAAGGTGTTATATGAGTGTTGAACAATCATCGTTTCGTGAGGCAGAAATTCGCCATCCACAGAAACAGTATGTTCTTTAACCATTAGATGTAGGTTTCTGTAAGTGTAGCTCAAATAATTCTTATAACAACATCCTAGTATATTGAAGATAGTGGATTTGTTACAAAATAAATGAATAAAAAGATTTTATGGGGTCGGAGAGGCAAAATAAAACAAAAGGACTCAAGTGAAGACATTACCTTACAATCGGGTAACTCCCTTTGGTTTGAGCTAAAAGGCTTCCTTGGGAAAACTTCTGTAACACCCCAGGTAAATAAAGAATATGAAAATTTCATATTTATCCATATTTGCGAATAAAATACTAATATTACTTTAAAGGGGATGCTATGCTCGATGGCGTACCCCACACGCAACAACGAGTTTCTTGAGAATCTTACGTTGCACTCTAATAATAAAATAATATTATTTTAAATATTAGTTAACGCCTAGCTGTTGTGATGGAGGGAATTAATAGAACTAAATACAAAATTATTATATATTTTTGTCAAGTATTTTTACTTTTTTCAATAAATGATAGAGGATTAAAAATGCGAATGAATCCAATTTTAAGCGTAAACATTCTAATATTCTTTAAAAGGTCTATTAACCGCCTTTTAATGGCGAACCTCTTTTAAATAAACATTTTGACAATGGTATGTGTTATATTTTACAAAATAAAATTCCTCATTAGAATTGGGACATCAAAATTTACTTTGTGTAAATGTTTGGTATTTTTCCAAAAAGTTCAATTTTTAATGAATAGTGAAAAATGTTGTATTTTAATTCAAAACCTCTTTTTAATCTAATTTATTTATATGATTAGATTATCTTTTGAATTTGGTTTAAATTTAAATTAGAAAATATTTTTACCATCTAATCCAATTGTGGTCTTTGTAATTAATTTCACTTTGAAATCGAACTTAAACTAGTGTCAATATTTTGATACATTTTGTTTCATAAAAACACGATATTTGTTTTGACAGCGGGAATTAATTATTAATTTAATTAATGAAACTTATGTGTTTTGAATTTTATAAAATAGACATCATTTTTGAAATAGTAATATCAAATATAGGTTAGGGTAAATTTTTGGTAATTTTCTGAAAAACCTCAATTTTTGATGAATAGTGAAACCACTAAGTGGTACTTATAAAACTGATTTTTCCATTTAAATGAAATTTTTCCATCTTTGTGTTTTGAATTTAAAAAATACGACATACATGGCGGTAATTAATAAGTAAAATGTGGTTCAATGGGATAAAAATAATTTTTTTTGTGAATAGTTACTTATTATGTTTTTAATCTCGATTATAGGTAATTAGTGTAGTTTAAGGTAAAAATAATGTATTAATAAAATGAAATGACCTAGAAACATGTACTACCATCATTGGATGTGTCATGGCCGACCAAGAAAATCCATGGGTCAACTTGGGGACCCCATGGATCCACTTTGGTTGGAAAATGACATAAATAACTTTTTATTTAATGTTAAAGAAAAAAATGACACAAACATGAGATGTTTTACCAAAACAATTTTTACATGGGGTTATACAAGTCATATTTTTAACTATAAATAATCATTGGAAAGCTAAAACGATTTCCGACATCATATTATTTTTTTATAAGTTTTTATACATTAAATAAATTAAATTATTTATGACATCATGGTGATGCAGTGATGACCTTATTATTTTATGATTTAAATAAAATGGAACGATAATGTAATATCTAAGACCTAAACATGTCCAAAACCTATTGGATGAGTGGATATAGAACCCTTATCACATTATCCCCGAAATACATCAATGTGGGACCTTTAAAATCCAAAACTCTTTTGAAAATAAAGTAACATTTTGTAACTTTACAAGAGTGCCCCTCCTCTCCTCTTATAAAAGGCCCCCACCTCTACCTCTTTACCCACACTTCCAAATCCTTTGGCTTGGCCAAACCCTGCCCATTTTGTATCTCCACATCCCTTTAGAACTCCTTGAAGCCTCACATTGGGTGGAAGCTTTCTCAAGGAAGCCTTTTAGCTCAAACCAAATGGAGTTACCTGATTTTAAGGTAATGTCTTCACTTGAGTCCTTTTGTTTTATTTTGCCTCTCCAACCCCCTAAACTCTTTTTATTAATTTATTTTGTAATGACTCCAGTATCTTCAATATACTAGGATGTTTTTATAAGAAGTATTAGAGCTAAACTTACACACACCTACATCTAATGGTTAAATAACATAATCTTTCCGTGGATGGAGAATTTCTGCCTCACAAAATGATTATTGTTCAACACTCATATAACACCTTCAAAGGTGGCCATTAAGATGTAACTATATTTATATATGATATATAATATGATTATGTTTTACTTATGCTTCTATATTTTTCTTTTGTGGCATACCTTTATAGTCTCCATTGTGGGTAAACACGATAATTTCATTTTAGGAAGTGCGGACTACCGCCCCCTCAAAGTGATGTGATTCGTTAATGCCATATGTGGGACGTATAAAAAATGGATTTAAAGTTATTATATATGATGTTATACTGGAATTATAATGTACCTTTATATCATTATTATTTCTTTCCATTAATGTATGAGATATAAATAAAAGTAGCGTTCATGCGTACGTACGGCTTACCGTCTCCATGAACGGTGCATTTCATGTCTTATCCCCAAATGTAATGTACTATTATAAGTACATATTTATAATGTATATATATATAATTTATGTTACATATAAATTATGAATATAATTCTGGAATTAAAATATACATATCTCTCATTTAGTTTAAATTCCATTAATATGACAAAGAAATGAAAGTAGCGTTCATGAGTACGTATGGCTTACCGTCTCCATGAACGGTGCATTTCATTTATTACCTCTAAATGATTATGTAATATTATAAATACATGTATATGATGGATATATATGATATATATGATATCCAAATCATGAATATCATTCTGGATATAATGAACCTTTGACCACAAGAACAACATGTAATTGTATGAAGTTCACTTTCGACTTAGAACCAAATATCGTCAAAACAATCATTTTTAACTTAAATGATTACATAATGTTTATAAAATGGAAATAAGTGGTATAAAAGGAATAATTAACTTGAAAAAGGTTCTTAAGAAAATATAAATTAACTCAATTTTATTATTCCGGACGTTAAAGAACGATCATGTCAAGTCGGACCCGAGGTAAGGGATCTTACTCCTCTCTTTCTTTTGAAGTACACTCTTTTTTGTCATTCCTTTTAAAGCTCATATTTCTTGTTATTGGGATGTTATTTTATATTAATCTTACTGTAATTTTTATTATTCATTTGACAAGAGACCCTATTCTCTCTCATCAATCCATTTTGGATGTTTTGGGTGGCGCTGTTAGGCTGCCAAATTTTCGTAAGATATCTAACCTCTCTCTTTATTTTTAAATACTCTCCTTTTTGTCACTTATTTTAAGATCCTCTTTGTTATGTTGGGGGGTGTTCTTTTATAAAAATTATGTTTATATGATGAGAGACCCTATTTTCTCTCATCAATACATTTTTCATGTTTTAAGTGGCGCCGTTAGGCTGCCGAGTTTTCGTAAGGGATTTTTCATCTCACTTTTATTCCTGTGAGATTTGTGCTACATTTGCCACAATTTCCTTTGAGTGGTGTATGTACTTCCCATTATTTTACTCTTTGTGTAATATACCTTTGTTTATGTGTATTTACATCAATGATGTGTTTTCCGTCTTTCATGGGGTGTATGTTTCAAAAGATACCCATGTCGGTAAGGGAACCTTTCACCCTCCTCTTTTTAAAAGACTTCTTTCGTTGGGTCTTTTAATTCACATATTGTTATGTTGGGATATGTTCTCATATATCCTTATTGATTGAAATTTTATTTCCAAGTGATGAGATTCCTTTTTTTATCTCTCATCAACTCTTTTTCTGAATTTTGAAGTGATGTCGTTAGGCTGTCAAATTTTTTCAAGGGAACTTCTTAACCCAAATTTGATTCTTTGGGATAAACATGTACTCCTTGAATATGTCATTCAATGAATATGTGTGAATAACCTCTGATTGTTTTACACTTAATATTCACTTATATTTGGTGTATTTGTTTGTCACACATAATTATGCAATTGATTTATCCTTAAACCAAGGGTACCGTCTTTGTAAGGGTCTTCGTCTCAATCTCCATTTGTTGAGGAATATTTTGTTTTATACAAAAACTTATTTTATACGGTGTATAAACCCCTTTGACGTTTACGTTTATTCAAAAGGAATCTTTTTTCTACGAAGTGTTTTACTAAATGACAAAACGGAATGTTTCTTTTTTACGTACGCGGTGACAACGACCTTTTCCGCCACAGCGAGTATTATTTGATCCTTGGCTTCCTCAACAAGCCGTAATGTTTTTAAAATAAAATAAATACCATATACTTCTTTTTTGTATTTTGGTATTGAAAATGGTTTTGATAAAGGATTCTATTATGTAAATATATTTAAATGATATATTTTGATTGAAATGTGGAAATTTTATCATTCCTTTATGTTGGATTTATGTGTTATAATTTTATAATGGTACTTGGACATTTTACGGGTGGTTACGTGATAAACCATTTGACGGGTGGTGCCATGAATACCAGGATGGGTGGTTATGTTATAACCTCCAATGCATTGGTTATGAAAGTCGGCCGTATGGATATTCCATTAAGTATGTAGGGAAGTTGGCCAAATGGCTATTCCATTAAGTGATATGTGTGGAAGTCGACCATATGGTAATTCTACTTAAGTATGTTTATGTCCCAAGTTACCTTTATATGTTATGTGATCTTTATATGGGTTTTATGGTAAAATGTTGGTTACAGAAGGGTAAGTAATGAACTTATATTCAGTGAAGAGTTTTTACTACTTTGAAAAGGTGAAATGTATTACTTTGTTGAAGTATACATGGTGTACTTGTTGTTTTGAAAAACTAACAGTTTTCATTCTTTGTGTATCCCTTACTGAGATTTTTATGCTCATCCCAAGTTTTTGAAAATTTTTTCACAGGACATAAGGTGGAATAGGGTCAAGGATGGGATCAAGGGAAAGTCATGCTACCTAAAACATGGAACTAGACATGTTTATTTTTAAGAGTTTTTATTTATTTTATGGAAACATAGTAGAAGTTTCTACTTTATAATCTTTTGAGATGTAATAGTTATGTCCTAATTCACTAAAACTCCAAACCTGAAAAGATACTCAATGTGAATTATTCATTTAATTCAATATTAAGTCAATTTTAAGGCTGGGGCCTTATAGTTGGTGTCAGAGGTCGGTTTATATAACTTTAGAGGTTAGGGTATTCTTTAAGCATAAGTGACACTACCATAATGGTTAGGATTTCAGAAAGGGTCATAGTTTTTAGATAAAGTTAATTAGTAAATATACATTCCTCATTAGTACATGATGGTTTTATTGTTATACTCACACTGACACTTTTTGGTTTTAGTAAATGGCTGGATCTAGCAGGCACCAAAGTAACAGTGGGTGTGAAGGAAACTGCGACAGTTTTCTAAGAGAGCAGCTGAATGATATGGGAGCTACAATGAGAACATTTGTGATTATCATCAACCAACTATCTGGAGTCATGATTGACCACCTAAACCTTGGTGATTTCTATAAGGCATCATATATGCGAGAAACAAATCCCTACGGAACTACATGTAATAATCATAAAGGTAAGTGTGTTCAAAAACCTATGTGTCAAAGATGCCGAAAGCAACACCTAGGAAAATGTTTCAAAGGGGGAGAAATATGCTATAGATGTGGAAATGAAGGTCATAAAGCAAGAACCTGCCATGGAAAAAGGAAGCTTCTAGTTGACTCGAGGAAAGGTAATGAATTTATTTCTGAGGGATCAATTGAATGTTTTAAATGTGGTGTGAATGGTCATTATGAAAACACATGTCCTATGAAGAAGTTTCGGGAATGGGATCACCAAGATTGTACAAATATTCATTTACCAATACCTAATGACATTCTGATTGAGGATGAAGAAACTGACAATGACCAATCAAAGGTATGTATTATTTCATGACTATTGTTTTCTTATTTTAGAATCTTAGGATCTGATTCATGATTTTGTTTGTAGGAAAGAAGTATTTAGGAATAAGTTGGAAAGGAATGGTTAATGGATCATGAATAATGTTGAATGAGTAAGAAGTCAACATATAAGGGCTTCATGAGTTATGGTGAAATTCTTAAGAGTATTCAGTGTCTTTTGTTGATGGGGTTACATTAGAAGACTTTTTATATTATGTGTAACCCAGATGTTTAATATATGAAAATTTTATTCAAGGAATAGTTATCTTTTCTTTTGTGGACATAGTTATAAAGAACCATTTGGGTTTATATGATCCTTATTTTTGAGGTAAATATGGGTTACTATATGTTATGATCCAGGTGAAAGACATGAGAAAAAATTGAGGTTAAATTATGTTATGGTTATTTTTGATGATTTTATCTCTTTTTGGGGAATGATTTGAGAATTTTATAGTTATGGAAAAAGGACAACACGTAGACTGTGTGACAACCCGTCACGTCGGACAAAGCTGCAGGAATCGAACACACAAACAAAGTGCAACTGGTATTTATCGCCTACCACTGGACTACGTGAAGTCCCTGGTTAGTTTGACTGATTCTTTTTAGTTAGATGATTTTATGAATTAAGAGTAAGTTGATTTTGGGTTATCTATGGATATTTATTAACCTATCATGGGGGATATGTGATTAGGTTAATTACTTTTCAATACGAGACATTATGAGAAACTGATGTTGTTTGGAGATAAATGTTACGATTTAACTTGGAAGACTATGTGGCTAAATCCTTCAAATATCTGGGTTTCAATATTAGTTTCGTTTACATTGAAGAATTTTATGGATAAATGGTTTATCAGATGGTCCTCATTGAACTTTGGGTTTTGTTGGACAAATTTTGGAGATTAAGCATATATTTTCTTTTTAAAGGGTTATCCTTTTCTGGATTATCTGATCTTGTACTAACCTTTTTGGTTTTGGTTTTGTTTAAAGACTAAAGACACAAGAAATATATATTTCTCTTTGGTGGATTAGGTGATTATCTAGAAGTTGATTATAGTACTCTTAATATGAACAAGTCATCCTAAATAATCGTCTTTTGGAGAAAATATGAGTTTGTGTAAGGAATCTACTAAAAGTTGAAATTCAACATGATAAGTGATTATGTTTCCTTATGAATAAATTCCTCAATAAAAAGTAACTTAAAACAAAATGTTGTTTATTAACTTTTCCTACTGGGGAATCGAATACCGTTTAACCCATCACAAGTTTGTGATTTTCTTATGGTTAACTTTCTCCTAGACATGTTTACTATCACTCTCACTCAAGAACATGACCCTTTGATTTTTCTTCCATGTCCATGTTTTCCTACACAGAATCTTATTATGGGTTAACTCGGGTGACCTCTATACTTATCTTTGTTTATATTAATGTGATTGTTATACCGACTCTTGTTCCGATGTGAGACTTTCAAGGATGTTTCCAAGCTCAATTTTAAAATTCCGAGGACGCAATTCCCAAAATGGGGGAAGGATGTAACACCCTAGGTAAATAAAGAATATGAAAATATCATATTTATCCATATTTTTGAATAAAATATTAATATGACTTTAAAGGGGATGCTATGCTCGATGGCGTACCCAACACGCAACAATGAGTTTCTTAGGAATCTTACGTTGCTATCTAATAATAAAATAATATTATTTTAAATGGTAGTTAATGCCTCGCTGTTGTGATGGCGGGAATGAATATAACTAACTACAAAATGATTATATATTCTTTTCAAATATTTTTACTTTTTACAATAAATTTTAGAGGACTAAAAATGCGAATGAATCCAATTTTAAGCGTAAACATTCTAATATTCTTTAAAAGGTCGATTCACCGCCTTTTGATGGTGAACCTCTTTTAAATCAACATTTCGACAATGTTATGTGTTATATTTGAAAAAATAAAATTCTTCTTTAGAATCGGGACATCAAAATTTACTTTGTGTAAATATTTGATATTTTTCCAAAAAAGTTCAATTTTTAATGAATAGTGAAAAATGTTGTATTTTAATTCAAAACCTCTTTTTAATAAAATTTATTTATATGATTATATTATCTTTTTAATTTTATTTAAAGTTAAATTAGAATATATTTTTACCATCTAATACAATTGTGGTCTTTGGAATTAATTTCACTTTGAAATTGAACTTAAACTAGTGTCAATCTTTTGATACATTTTGTTTCATAAAAACACGCTATTTGTTTTGACAGTGGGAATTAATTATTAAATTAATTAATTCAACTTATGTGTTTTGAATTTTTTAAAATAGACATCATTTTTGAATTCGGAATATCAAATATATCTTAGGGTGAAGGTTTGATAATTTTCTGAAAAACCTAAATTTTTTATGAATAGTGAAACCACAAAGTGGTACTTATAAAAATAGATTTTTCCGTTTAAATGGAAATTTTCCATCTTTTTGTTTTGAATTTCAAAAATTAGACATACATTGTTGTCATTAAGAAGTAAAATGTGGTTCAATGGGATAAAAATAATTTTTTGGTGAATAGTAACTTATTAAGTTTTTAATCACGATTAGAGGTAATTAGTGTAGTTTAAGGTAAGAATAATGTTTTAATAAAATAAAATGACCTAGAAACATGTACCACCATCATTGGATGTGTCATGGCCGACCAATACAATCCATGGGTCAACTTGGGGACCCCATGGATCCACTTTGGTTGGAAAATGACATAAATACCTTTTTATTTAATGTTAAAGTAAAAATGACACAAACATGAAACGTTTTACTAAAACAATTTTTACATTGGGTTATACAAGTAATATGTTTGACTATAAATAGTTAGTGGAAAGATAAAACTATATCCTACATCATAGTATTTTTTTTATAATTTTTAGACATTAAATAAATTAAATTATTTATGACATCATGATGATGCAGCAATGACCACATTATTTAACGATTTAAATAAAATGGTTAGATAATGTAATATAAAAGACCTAAACATGTCCAAAACCTATTGGATGAGTGTATTTCGAACCCTTATCACCTTATCCTCTAAATAAATCAATTTGGGACCTTTAAAATCCGAAACACTTTTGAAAATAATGTAATATTCTGTAACATTACAAGAGTGCGCCTCCTCTCCTCTTATAAAAGACCCCCACCTCTACCTCTTTACCCACACTTCCAAAGCATTTGACTCGGCCAAAACCTGACCATTTTGTATCTACACATCCCTATCTAACTCCTTGAAACCTCACTTTGGGCAGAAGTCTTCCCAAGGAATCCTTTTAGCTCAAACCAAAGGGAGTTCCCCGATTTTAAGATAATGTCTTCACTTGAGTCCTTTTGTTTTATTTTGCCTCTCCAACCCCCTAAACTCTTTTTATTAATTTATTTTGTAACAACTATAGTATCTTAAATATACTAGAATGTTTTTATAATAAGTAATAGAGCTACACTTACACACACCTACATCTAATGGTTAAAGAACTTACTGTTTCCGTGGATGGCGAATTTCTGCCTCACGAAACGATGATTGTTCAACACTCATATAACACCTTCAAGTTGGCCATTAAGACGTCACTATATTTATATATGATATATAATATGTTTATTTTTTACTTAAACTTCTTTATTTTTCTTTTGTGTCATACCTTTATGGTCTCCATTGTGGGTAAACACGATAATTTCATTTTAGGAAGTGCGGACTACCGCCCCCTCAAAGTGATGTGATTCGTTAATGCCATATGTGGGACGTATAAAGGATGGATTTAAAGTTATTATATATGATTTTATACTGGAATTATAATATACCTCTATATAATTATTATATTTTTCCATTAATGTATGAGATAGAAATGAAAGTAGCATTCATGCGTACGTACGACTTACCGTCTCCATGAACGGTGCATTTCATTTCTTATCCCCAAATGTAATGTACTATTATAAGTACATATTTATAATGGATATATATAATGTATGTTAAATATAAATGATGAATATAATTCTGGAATTAAAATATACATACCTCTCATTTAGTTTTAATTCCATTAATATGACAAAGAAATGAAAGTAGCGTTCATGCGTACGTACGCCTTACCGTCTCCATCAACGGTGCATTTCATTTCTTACCTCTAAATGATTATGTAAAATTATAAATACATGTATATGATGGATATATATGATATATATGATATCCAAATCATTAATATCATTCTGAATATAATGAACCTTTGACCACACGAACAACATGTAATTTTAAGAAGTTCACTTTCGACTTAAGAACCAAATATCGACAAAACAAACATTATTAACTTAAATGATTACATAATGTTTATATAATAGAAATAAGTGATATAAAAGGAATAATTAAATGAAAAAGGTTCTTAAGAAAATATAAATTAACTCAAGTTTATTATTCAGGACGTTAAAGAATGATCGAGTCAAGTCAGACCCGAGGTATGGGATCTTACTCCTCGCTTTCTTTTTAAGTACACTCTTTTATGTCATTCCTTTTAAATATCATCTTTATTGTTATTGGGATGTTATTTTATATTACTCTTACTGTAATTTTTATTTTTCATATGATGAGAGACCCTATTCTCTCTCATCAATCCATTTTGGATGTTTTGGGTGGCGCCGTTAGGCTGCCGAATTTTTGTAAGAGATCTAACCTCTCTCTTTCTTTTTAAGTACTATCCTTTTTGTCACTTATTTTAAGATAATATTTGTTATGTTGGGGATGTTCTTTTATAAACATTGTGTTAATATGATGAGAGACCCTATTTTCTCTCATCAATCCATTTTGGATGTTTTAAGTGGCGCCGTTAGGATGCCGAGTTTTCGTAAGGGATTTTTAATCTCACTTTTATTCCCATGAGATTTGTGCTAAATTTGCCACAATTTCCATTGAGTGGTGTATGTACCTCCCATTATTCTACTCTTTGTGTAATATACCTTCGTTTATGAGTATTTACATCAATAATGTATTGTCCTTACTTCATGGGGTGTATGTTTCGAAAGATACCCAAGTCGGTAAGGGAACCTTTCACCATCCTCTTTTTAAAAGACTTCTTTTGTTGGGTCTTTTAATTCACATATTCTTATGTTGGGATATGTTCTCATATATCCTTGTTGATGTGAATTTTATGTCCAATTGATGAGATACCTTTTTTATCACTCATCAACTCTTTTTATGAATTTTGAAGTGATGCCGTTAGGCTGTCAAATTTTTGCAAGGGAACTTCTTAACCCAAATTTCATTGTTTGGGATAAACTTGTACTCCTTGAATATGTCATTCTATGAATATGTGTGAATAACCTCTGATTTTTTTACACTTAATATTCACTTATATTTGGTGTATTCATTTTTCACACATAATTATGCAATTGATTTATCCTTAAACCAAGGATACCGTCTTTGTAAGGGTCTTCGTCTCAATCTCCATTTGATGAGGCATATTTTGTTTTATACAAAACATTCTTTTATACGGTGTATAAACCCCTTTGACGTTTACGTTTATTCACAAGGAATATTTTTTCTACGAATAATTTTACTAAACGACAAAAAGGAATGTTTCTTTTTACGTACGCGGTGACAACGAACACTTCCACCGCCGCGAGTATTATTTGATCCTCGGCTTCCTTAACAAGCCGTAATGTTTTTAAAATAAAATAAATACCATATACATTATTTTGTATTTTGTTATTGAAAATGGTTTTGATAAAGGATTCTATTATGTCAATATATTTAAATGATATATTGTGATTGAAATGTGGAAATGTTATCATTCCTTTATGTTGGTTTTATGTGTTATAATTTTATAATGGTACTTGGACATTTTACGGGTGGTTACGTGATAAACCATATGACGGGTGGTTCCGTGAATACCAATACGGGTGGTTACATTATAACCTCTAATGCATTGGGTATGGAAGTCGACCGTATGGCTATTCTATTAAGTATGTATGGAACTTGGACGAATGGCTATTCCATTAAGTGATATGTGTGGAAGTAGAACTTATGGTTATTTCGCTTAACTATGTTTATGTCCCAAGTTACCTTTATATGTTATGTGATCTTTATATGGGTTTTATGGTAATCTTTTTGTTACAGAAGGGTAAGTAATGAACTTATATTCAGTGAAGAGTTTTTACTACTTTGAAAAGGTGAAAACTATTACTTTGTTGAAGTATACATGGTTTACTTGTTGTTTTTAAAAACTAACAGTTTTCATTCTTTGTGTATCCCTTTCTGAGCTTTTTATGCTCATCCCACGTTTTTGAAATGTTTTTCACAGGACTTAATGCGGAATAGGATCAAGGGTGAGATCAAGGGAAAGTCATGCTAACTAAAACATGGAACTAGACATGTTTCTTTTTAAGAGTTTATTTTATTTTATGTAATATTAGTAGAAGTTTCTACTTTATAATCTTTTGAGATGTAATAGTTATGTCCTAATTCTCTACAACTCTAAACCTGATAAGATCCTCAATGTGAATTATTCATTTAATTCAATATTAAGTAAGGTTTAAGGCTAGGGCCTTAAAACTTTTTCCCAAAGTGAGGCTTCATGGAGTTAGAGAGGGATGTGGAGATACAAAGTGGGCAGGGGTTGGCCAAGCCAAAGGCTTTTGAAGTGTGGGTAAAGAGGTAGAGGTGGGGGCCATTTATAAGAGGAGAGGAGGGGCACTCATGTAAAGTTACAAAATGTTACTTTATTTTCAAAAGAGTTTCGGATTTTAAAGGTCCCAAATTGATTTATTTCGAGGATAAGGTGATAAGGGTTCGAAATCCACTCATCCAATAGGGTTTGGACATGTGTAGGTCTTAGATATTACATTATCTTTCCATTTTATTTAAATCGTTAAATAATGAGGTCATCACTGCATCATCATGATGTCATAAATAATTTAATTTATTTAATGTCTAAAAATTATAAAACAAATACTATGATGTAGGAAATATTTTTAGATTTACAATGACTATTTATAGTCAAACATATGACTTGTATAACCCCATGTAAAAATTGTTTTAGTAAAACATCTCAAGTTTGTGTCATTTGTACTTTAACATTAAATAAAAAGGTATTTATGTCATTTTCCAAACAAAGTGGATCCATGGGGTCCCCAAGTTGACCCATTGATTGTCTTGGTCGGCCATGACATATCCAATGAGGGTAAGATATGTTTCTATGTCATTTCATTTTATTAAAACATTATTCTTACCTTAAACTACACTAATTACCTCTAATCACGATTAAAAACTTAATAAGTTACTATTCACCAAAAAACAATTTCTCCCATTGAACCACATTTTACTTCTTAATTACAAACATGTATGTCATATTTCTTAAATTCAAAACACAAAGATGGAAAAATTTCATTTAAACGGAAAAATCAGTTTTTATAAGTACCACTTAGTGGTTTCACTATTCATCAAAAATTGAGGTTTTTCATGAAAATTACCAAAAATTCACCCTTAGATATATTTGATATTCTGAATTCAAAAATGATGTATATTTTACAAAATTCAAAACACATAAGTTGCATTAATTAATTTAATAATTAATTCCCGCTGTCAAAACAAATAGCGTGTTTTTATGAAACAAAATATATGAAAAGATTAACTCCAGTTTAAGTTCGATTTCAAAGTGAAATTAATTAAAAAGACCACAACTGGATTAGATGGTAAAAATATATTCTAATTTAACATTAAAACAAATTCAAAAGATAATCTAATCATATAAATAAAATAGATTAAAAAGAGGTTTTGAATTAAAATACAACATTTTTCACTATTCATTAAAAATTGAACTTTTTTGGAAAAATACAAAAAATTTACACAAATTAAATTTTGATGTCCCGATTCTAAAGAATAATTTTATTTTGTCAAATATAACACATTCCATTTTCAAAATGTTGATTTAAAATAGGTTCTCCATCAAAAGGCGGTTAATCGACCTTTTAAAGAATATTAGAATGTTTACGCCTAAAATTGGATTCATTCACATTTTTAATCCTCTAACATTTATTGTAAAAAGTAAAAATATTTGACAAACATATATAATCATTTTTTAGTTAGTTATATTCATTCCCTCCATCACAACAGCTAGGAGTTAACTACCATTTAAAATAATATTATTTTATTATTAGAGTGCAACGTAAGATTCCCAAGAAACTCGTTGTTGCGTGTTGGGTACACCATCGAGCATAGCATCCCCTTTAAAGTCATATTAATATTTTATTCACAAATATGGATATATATGAAATTTTCATATTCTTTATTTACCTGGGGTGTTACATCCTTCCCCCCTTTTGGGAAGTGCGTCCTCACAATTTTAAAATTGAGCTTGGAAACATCCTTGAAAGTCCCATATTGGAACAAGAGTTGGTAAAACAATCACTTTAAAATAAAGAAAGATAAGTACAGAGGTCACCCGAGTTAACCCATAAAAGAATTCCGTGTAGGAAAACATGTACATGGAATAAAAAGAAAAGGGACATGTTCTTGAGGGAGAGTGATAGTAAACATGTCTAGGAGAAAGTTAACCATAAGAAAATCACAAACTTGTGATGGGTTAAACGGTATTCGATTCCCCAGTAGGAAACGTTAACAGACAACATTTTTTTAGGTTACTTTTTATTGAAGAATTTATTCATAAGGAATCATATTCACTTATCATGTTGACTTTCAACTTTTATTAGATTCCTTACACAAACTCATATTTTCTCCAAAAGATGAGTATTTAGGATGACTTGTTCATATTAACAGTACTATAATAAACATCTTGAGAATCACCTAATCCCCCAAAGAGAACTATATAATTCCCGTGTCTTTAGGCTTTAACCAAAACCAAAACCAAAAAGGTTAGTATAAGATCAGATAATCCAGAAAAGGATAACCCTTTAAAAAGAAAATCAATGCTTAATCTCCAAAATTTGTCCAACAAAACCCAAAGTTCAACGAGGACCATCCGATAAACAATTTGTCCATAAATTGCTTCAAAGTAAACCAAACTAAAATTGAAACCCAAATATTTGAAGGGTTCAGTCACATAGTCTTTCATGTTAAATCGTTACATTTATCTCCAAACAACATTAGTTGCTCTTAATGTCTCATATTGAAAAGTAATTAATCTAATCACATATCCTCCATGATAGGTTAATAAATATCCATAGATAACCCAAAATCAACTTACTCTTAATTCATAAAATTATCTAACTTAAAAGAGTCAGTCAAACTAACCAAGGACTTCACGTAGTCCAGTGGTAGGCGATAAATACCATTTGCACTTTGGTTGTGGGTTCGATTCCCATAGCTTTGTCCGACGCGATGGGTTTTCACACGGTCTGCATGTTGTCATTTTTCCAAAACTATATAATTCTCAAATCATTCCCCAAAAAGAGATAAAATCATCAAAAATAACCATAACATAATTTAACCTCAATTTTATCTCATGCCTTTCACTTGAATCATAACATATAGTAAACCATAATTACCTCAAAATTAAGGATCATATAAACCCAAATGGTTCTTTATAACTATGTCCACAAAAGAAAAGATAACTATTCATTGAATAAAATTTGCATATATTAAACATCAGGGTTACACATAATATAAAAAGTCTTCTAATGTAACCCCATCATCAAAAGAGACTTAATAATCTTAAGAATTTCACCATAAATCTTGAAGCCCTTATATGTTGACATCTTACTCATTCAACATTCTTCATGATCCATTAACCATTCCTTTCCAACTTATTCCGAAATACTTCTTTCCTACAAACAAAATCATGAATCATAACCTAAGATTCCAAAATAGGAAAACAATAGTCATGAAATAATACATACCTTTGATTGGTCATTGTCAGTTTCTTCATCCTCAATTGGAATGGAATTAGTTATTGGTAAATTAATATTTGTACGATCTTGGTGATCCCATTCCCGAAACTTCTTCATAGGACATGTGTTTTCATAATGACCATGCACACCACATTTAAAACATTTAATTGATCCCTCAGAAATAACTTCTTTCCCTTTCCTCGAGTCAACTAGATGCTTCCTTTTTCAATGGAAGGTTCTTGCTTTATAACCTTCATTTCCAAATCTATAGCATATTTCTGTCCCTTTGAAACATTTTCCTAGGTGTTTATTTATGCATCATTGACACATAGGTTTTTGAAAACACTTACCTTTATGATTATTACATGTAGTTCCGTAGGGATTTGTTTCTCACGTATATGATGCCTTATAGAAATCACCAAGGTTTAGGTGGTCAATCATGACTCCATATAGTTGGTTGAAGATAAACACAAGGGTTCTCATTGCAGCTCCCATATCATTGAGCTGCTCGCTCAGAAAACTGTCGCAGTTTCCTTCACACCCACTGTTACTTTGGTTCCTGCTAGATCCAGCCATTTACTAAAACCAAAAAGGGTCAGTGTGAGTATAACAACAAAACCATCATGTACTAATGAGGAAGATATACTTACTCATTCACTTTATCTAAAAACTATGACTCTTTCTAAAATCATAACCATTATGGTAGTGTCACTTATGCTTAAAGAATACCCTAACCCCTAAAGTTATCTAAACCAACCTCTGATACAAACTATAAGGCCCCAGCCTTAAACCTTACGTAATAATGAATTAAATGAATAATTCACATTGAGGATCTTTTTAGGTTTAGAGTTTTAGAGAAGTAGGACATAACTATTACATCTCAAAAGACTATAAAGTAGAAACTTCTACTAAGTTTCCATAAAATAAAAAAAACTCTTAAAAAGAAACATGTCTAGTTCCATGTTTTAGGTAGCATGACTTTCCCTTGATCCCATCCTTGACCATATTCCACGTTAAGTCCTGTGAAAAAAATTTCAAAAACTTGGGATGAGCATAAAAACCTCAAAAATGGATACACAAATAATGAAAACTATTAGTTTTTCAAAACAACAAGTAAACCATGTATACTTCAACAAAGTAATACTTTTCACCTTTTCGAAGTAGTAAAAACTCTTCACTGAATATAAGTTCATTAATTACCCTTATGTAACCAAAAGATTAGCATAAAACCCATATAAAGATCACATAACATATAAAGGTAACTTGGGACATAAACATCCTTAAGTGGAATAACCATAAGGTCAACTTCCACACATATCACTTAATGGAATAGCCATTCGGCCAACTTCCATACATACTTAATGGAATATCCATACGGCTGAATGCCATACCCAATGCATTGGTGGTTATAACATAACCACCCATCCTGGTATTCACGACACCACCCATCATATGGTTTATCACGTAACCACCTGTAAAATGTCCAAGTACCATTATAAAATTATAACACATAAAACCAACATAAAGGAATGATAAAATTTCCACATTTCAGTCACAATATATCATTTAAATATATTGAAATAATAGAATCCTTTATCAAAACCATTTTCAATACCAAAATACAAAAAACGTATATGGTATTTATTTTATTTTAAAAACATTACGGCTTGTTGAGGAAGCCAAGGATCAAATAATACTCGTGGCGGCGGAAAAGGTCGTTGTGACCGCGTACATAAAAAGAAACATTGCTTTTTATCGTTTAGTAAAACGCTTTGTAGAAAAATGATTCATTTTGAATGAATTTAAATGTCAAATAGGTTTATACACCGTATATAATAAGGTTGTGTATAAAACAAAATATTCCTAAATAAATGGAGATTGAGACGAAGACCCTTACAAAGACGATATCCTTGTTTTAAGGATAAATCAATTGCATAATTATGTGTGAAAATCAAATACCCTGAATATAAGTGAATATTAAGTGTAAAAAAATCAGAGGTTATTCACACATATTCATAGAACGACATATTCAAGGAGTACAAGTTTATCCCAAAGAATCAAATTTGGGTTAAGAAGTTCCCTTGCAAAAATTTGACAGCCTAACGGCGTCACTTCAAAATTCAGAAAAAGAGTTGATGAGAGATAAAAAAGTTATCTCATCACTTGGACATAAAATTTACATCAATAAGGATATATTAGAACATATCCCAACATAACAATATGTGAATTAAAAGTCCCAACAAAATAAGTCTTTTAAAAAGAGTAGGGTGAAAGGTTCCCTTACCGACTTGGGTATCTTTCGTAACATACACCCCATGAAAGAAGGACAATACATAATTGATGTAAATACTCATAAAAGAAGGTATATTACACAAAGAGTAGAATAATTGGAAGCATATACACCACTCAAAGGTAATTTTGGAAAAGGTAGCACAAATCTCATGGGAATAAAAGTGTGATGAAAAATCCCTTACGAAAACTCGGCAGCCTAACGGTGCCACTTAAAACATCCAAAATGGATTGATGAGAGAAAATAGGGTCTATAACCATATTAAAATAAAGTTTATAAAAGAAAATCCTCCAACATAACAAAGTGTATCTTAAAAGAAGGTACAAAAACGAGAGTACTTAAAAAGAAAGAGAGAGGTTAGATCTTTTACGAAAATTCGGCAGCCTAACGGCGCCACCCAAAACATCCAAAATGGATTGATGAGAGAGAATAGGGTCTCTCATCATATGAACAATAAAAATTAATGTAAGAGTAATATAATATAACATCACAATAACATGAAAGATGATATTTAAAAGGAATGACATAAAAGAGTGTACTTAAAAAGAAAGAGAGGAGTAAGATCCCTTACCTCGGGTCCGACTTGACTCGATCGTTCTTTAACATCCTGAATAATAAACTTGAGTTTATTTCTATTTTATTATGAACCTTTTTGTAGTTCATTATTCCTTTTATATCACTTATTTTTATTTTATAAACATTATGTAATCATTTAAGTTAATAATGATTGTTTCGTCGATATTTGGTTCTTAAGTCGAAAGTGAACTTATTACAATTACATGTAGTTCGTGTGGTCAAAGGTTCATTATACCGAGAATTATATTCATGATTTTGATATCATATATATCATATATATAAATCATATACATGTATTTATAATATTACATAATCATTTATAGGTAAGAAATGAAATGCATTGTTCATGGAGACGGTAAGCCGTACGTACGCATGAACGCTACTTTCATTTCTTTGTCGTATTAATGGAATTAATACTAAATGAGTGGTATGTATATTTTAATTCTAGAATTATATTCATAATTTATATGTAACATAAATTATATATATCCATTATAAATATGTACTTATTATAGTACATTACATTTGGGGATAAGAAATGAAATGCACCGTTCATTGAGACGGTAAGCCGTACGTATGCATGAACGCTACTTTCATTTATATCTCATACATTAATGGAAATAAATAATAATGATATATAGGTATATTATAATTCCAGTATATCATCATATATAATAACTTTAAATCCATCCTTTATACGTCCCACATATGCCATTAACGAATCACATCACTTTGAGATGGCGGTAGTTCGCACTTCCTAAAATGAAATTATCGTGTTTATCCACAATGGAGACTATAAAGGTATGCCAAAAAATAAAAATACAGAAGCTTAAGTAAAACATAAACATATTATATATAATATATAAATATAGTGACATATTAATGGCCACCTTTGAAGTTGTTATATGAGTGTTGAACAATCATCGTTTCGTGAGGCAGAAATTCGCCATCCACAAAAACAGTATGTTCTTTAACCATTAGATGTAGGTGTGTGTAAGTGTATCTCGAATCCTTATTATAACAATATCCTAGTATATTTAAGATACTATATTTGTTACAAAATAAGTGAATAAAAATATTTTAGGGGGTTGGAGAGGCAAAATAAAACAAAAGGACATAAGTGAAGACATTACCTTAAAATCGGGTAACTACCTTTGGTTTGAGCTAAAAGGCTTCCGTGGAAAGACTTCTGCCAAAAGTGAGGCTTCAAGGAGTTATAGAGGGATGTGGAGATACAAAATGGTCAGGGTTTTTCTGAGCCAAAGGCTTCAGAAGTGTGGGTAAATAGGTATAGGTGGGGGCCTTTTATAAGAGTAGAGGAGGGGCACTCTTGTAAAGTTACAAAATGTTACTTTATTTTCAAAAGCGGTTCGGATTTTAAAGGTCCCACATTTATGTATTTTGAGTATAAGGTGATAAGGGTTCGAAATCCACTCATCAAATAGGTTTTGGACATGTGTAGGTCTTAGATATTACATTATCTTTCCATTTTATTTAAATCGTTAAAAAATGAGGTCATCGCTGCATCATCATGATGTCATAAATAATTTAATTTATATAATGTCTAAATATTATAAAAAAATACTATTATGTAGGAAATATTTTTATGTTTCAAATTACTATTTATAGTCAAACATATGACTTGTATAACCCCATGTAAAAATTGTTTTAGTAAAACATCTCATGTTTGTGTCATTTTTACTTTAACATTAAATAAAAAGGTATTTATGTCATTGTCCAACCAATGTGGATCCATGGGGTCCCCAAGTTGACCCATGGATTTTATTGGTCGGACATGACACATCCAATGAGGGTAGGGCATGTGTCTTAGTCATTTCATTTTATTAAAATATTATTCTTACCTTAAACAACACTAATTACCTCTAATCGCGATTAAAAACATAATAAGTTACTATTCACCAAAAAATTATTTTTATACCATTGAACCACATTTTACATTTTAATGACAAACATGTATGTCGGATTTTCGAAATTCAAAACAAAAAGATGGAAAAATTTCATTTAAATGGAAAAATCAGTTTTTATAAGTACCACTTAGTGGTTTCACTATTCATAAAAAATTGAGGGTTTTCAGAAAATTAACAAAAATTCACCCTAAGATATATTTGATATTCTGAATTAAAAAATTATTTCTATTTTAAAAAATTCAAAACACATAAGTTGCATTAATTTATTTAATAATTAATTTCCACTATCAAAACAAATAGCGTGTTTTTATGAAACAAAATGTATCAAAAGATTGACACTAGTTTAAGTTCGATTTCAATGTGAAATTAATTCCAAAGACGACAATTGGATTAGATGGTAAAAATATATTCTAATTTAACTTTAAAAACAATTCAAAAGATAATATAATCATATAAATAAATTAGATTAAAAAGTGGTTTTGAATTAAAATACAACATTTTTCACTATTCATTAAAAATTGAACTTTTATGGAAAAATACCAAAAATTTACACAAAGTAAATTTTGATGTCCTGATTCAAAAGAAGAATTTTATTTTGTCAAATATAACACTTACCATTGTCAAAATGTTGATTTAAAAGAGGTTCGTCATCAAAAGGCGGTTAATCGACCTTTTAATGAATATTAGAATGTTTACGCTTAAAATTGGATTCATTCGCATTTTTAATCCTCTAACATTTATTGAAAAAAGTGAAAATATTTGAAAAACATATATAATCATTTTTTAGTTAGTTCTATTCATTCCCGCCATCACAACAGCTAGGCGTTAACTACCATTTAAAATAATATTATTTTATTATTAGAGTGCAACGTAAGAATCCCAAGATACTCGTTGTTGCGTGTTGGGTACACCATCGAGCATAGCATCCCCTTTAAAGTCATATTAATATTTTATTCACAAATATGGATATGTATGAAATTGTCAAATTCGTTATTTACCTGGGGTGTTACATATGGAGTTCTTTCTTTTGGGTGATTTTGTTTTTCAAATAGTGGTGAAATAAATGACAATATATAAATGTTGAGGTCTTAATGTATTGTAAAGAAAATGATTTTTATAAGAAAAATTTTGATATTAAAACACGTTAGGGTTATTTTTGAGTTTTATAAAATGGACAACCCATAAGACGGGTGAAAGCCCATCGTGTTCGGCAAGGCCACAAGAATCAAACCCCCAACCAATGGGAGACAAGTGACCAACTCCTACCACTAGCATACGTGAAGTCACTAGTTAGTATGACTTATTATTATTAGTTAAATGATTTTATGGATAAAGAATATGTGGACTTTGGGAACTTATGTTTTATAAAATTGGTATCCTTAATATTAGAATATGATTTGGTGACTAAGTGATAATGGTTATTTAGGAATCTATTCTCTATTATGGGGAAACATTATATGCCTATGGAAAATAGAATACCTTGGGATTTAAATTGAGGAGTAATGGTGAAATATTATTTTGGAAGAATATATGTTTTTATTGTGCACTTATAATCATTTTGTATTATTTATGGAAATTATTAACCTATCATAGAGAATATATGATTGGGTAAATTATATTTCATTATGAGACTTTAAGAGTAGTCGATGTTATATGGAGATAAATTTTAAGATTTACTGTGGAAGACTATGTGATTGAATCCTTCTATGTTTTGGGTTTCAATCTTATTATGGATTATATTGTAGTATTTTAATGAAATTTTTATATTGAATGGTTTTTTTTGAAATTTGGGTATTTTTAATTCAATTTTGGAGATTAAGAGTTCTTTTTCTATTTATAAATGATTATCCTTTTAGGTATTATCTGATCTTTTGCTATCCTTTTTGGTTTTGGATAATGTCTAATGACATGGGAAATAAATAGTTTATCATTTTTTGGATTATGTGATCCTATAGAATTTGATTCTTGTGCTTCAGATGTGACCAATTCATCTTGAATACTCATCATTGGAAGAAGGATGAGTTTATGGATTAAATTTATTAAAGGACAAAACTCTATTTGTCATGAAAGTATGTTTACTTTTTTTAGCCAATATCATAAATAAATTTCTCAACTTAATAAAAGGGAACCTAAAAAAACTTTTCTAATTACTTTTACTATTGGGGAATCAAAGACCTCATAACCCACCCCTAATTTGTGATTTTCTAGTGGTTAACTTTCTCCTAATCATGATTTTTTTCACACTCCATTAAAACTTGAAAATTATTTTCTCCACCATATCTGTGTTTTATTACATAGAATTCTAGTATGTGTTATCTTAGGCTACCTTTTCCCTTATATGTATTTCTTTTAAAGTGATAGTTTTATTCACTCTTTTCTGATGTGGGACTTTTAATGAGGTTTTGAGCCCAATTTTATAATGGTGAGGACACAATTACCAAGGAGGGGGGATGTAACATTCTAGGTGAATAAAGAATATGATATTTTCATATTTATTAATATTTTTGAATTAAATATTAATTTTACTTGAAATGGGATGTTAGGTATGATAGAGTACTCAACATGCAACAACGAATTTCTCCTAAATCATACGTTGAACACAATGTTGAGTTATACAGAATAATACTATTATATTATCATTATTTTAAATGTTAGTTAATGCCTAGCGTTTGTAATGACAGAAATGAATAGAACTAACTACAATATGATCATTTATGTTTTTTAAATTTTTTTACCTTTACCCAATAGATTTTAGAGGCTTAAAATGTGAATAAATTTTATTTTAAGCATTAAATACTCTAATATTATTTAAAAGGTCGTGTCATAGTCTTTTGAAGAAGAACCCTTTTGAAATCTATTTTTTTCACATTTATAAGTTCTATTTGAAAAAATTAAATTATTCTTTATAATCAGGACATCAAAATTTACTTTGTGTATTTTTTTGGTTGTTTTCTAATAATATTAAATTTTTAATGAATAGTGAAAAATACTACATTTTAATTCCAAACCTCAAATTAATATAATTTATTTATATGGTTACATTAACCTTCTAATTGTATTTAAAGAGTAATTGGATTATATTTTTACCATTTAATCCAATTATGGTCATTGAATATATTTTCACATTGAAATTGGATATAAACAAGTGTCAATCTTTTGATAGTTATTATTTCTTAATAACACGTTATTGTTGACAATGAGAATTAATTTAAAATTAATTTATGCCACTTATGGGTTTTTAATTTTGAAAAATGAATTCCATATTGGGAATCATGTGGTTCAAATTATGTAAATAGATAAATTTTAGTTTTAGACATCATGGATATTTATGTTAGTAAATATTTTTTTCACCAGGGTTAAAGGGTAAATTTGGTAAATAAGGGTAAAACATAATATAATAATAATAAATTACCCTTAAACATGTCATAACCCTATTGGATGAGGTATTGGAGACCAAGGGAATCCTTGGGTTGATTTTTGAACCCCATGGAGCCACTTGGGAGTGATAATGACACTTTATAATAATTGATATAATGTTAAGATAAAAATTACACAAACATATATCTTTTTGTAAATAAATTTTTACATAAAGTTATTTTAGCTATATCTTAGACTATAAATAGTAATTTGAATTCTAGAGTTATTTAATACATAATAGTATTTTATTTATTATTTTTAGACATCAGATAAATCAAAATATTTGTAACACAATAATGAAATTGTGATTACCTTATTAATGAATGATTTAAATAAATAAGATTATAAAAATTAAAAAATATCCCAAACCTTTAATAATCTTATTGGATGATTTTATTTCTAACATGGGTCATATTATCTTCTAGTTTAATGAGTTTTGGTTTTTTTGAAATGGAAAATTATTTTATAATAAAATAATTACTTCAAACTTCCCTAAAGAGCCCCTCCCCCCTATATAAAGCCATCACCTATAACCCATTGATCACACCTCTCCAGCCCCTTGGATCGTCCAAACAGTACACAATTAAGCTCCCTATTTCCTTCTCATACTCCTAGAATCCTTATGCTAGGAAAAAGGCACTTCAAGTAAATAGTTTTGTTCAAACAAAAGGAGATACTCGGTTTAAAGGTAACATCTTCTCTTAAGTTATTTTCTTTTATTTAACTTAAACATCCCCATAAAATATATTTATTCCATTATTTTAAAACAAAACCAGTATCCTAGATATAATTTTTTGTTTTTATTAGGAGGATTATAACTACACTTACACACACCGCCATCTAACGAGTAACGAGCTTACTGTTTCGGTGGACGGGGAACTACTGCCTCATGAAAGGCATGTTGTTCAAATATCTCCAAACGCCTCCCATGGTGGCCATTATTATGGAACTATAATTATATATGATATTTATGATATTTATGATACTTATTTTATCTCTATTATTTTGTAATTATTTATCATAAAATAACATTTTGATTTTCATATTGTATATATACGATAATTTCATTTGAGGAGAAGCAGACTACCACCCCCTCAAAGTGATATGAATCATTCAAGCTATTAATGGAATTTATAAATGAGGGAATTTATTAACATATGTATCATATATGAAAAATATATAATACATTAATTGCAATATACCTAAGTATACTTTATTTTCCATTTCTTTAAAAATGAAAATGAAATAGAAGTAGTGTTCATGCCTACGTACGGCTTACCATCTCCATGAACGGTGCATTTCATTTCATATGTCCAAATGTTATGGACTATTATAAATACATATATACTGGATATATATTATTTATATGATATCTAGATAATGAATATAATTATGTATTTAATTTACTTTTGACCACAAGGACAACTTGTAATTATATTAAGTTTAGTTTTTTACTGAAGTTCTGAACATTGACAAAATGTTTGATATGAGATCAAATAATTAATAAATATTATAGTAAATTAATAAGTGATAGAAAATAATTAAGAAACTTGAAAATGGTTCTGTTCCAAGTAGAAATTAACTTATGATTATTATTCCGGAAGAACAAGGAACAAACGAGTCAATTTAGACACGAGGTAAGGACTTTTCATCACACTTTTTATTCCCATGAGGTTCATGCTATATTTTCCACTATTTACTTTGGGTTGGACTATTTTTTTCCCATGGATATATTATTTGTGTAAAATAATTTAATTTTTTGGGTATTTACATCTTCATTTTATGATCCTTCTTTTATTAGGTGTATGTTTTGTATGTTAACCAATCGGTAAGGGAAACATTCACCATCCTCTTTTAGTTAAAGACATCTTTTATGTTATGTCTTTTAAATTTAAATTTTTAAATGTTGGGATATGTTATTATACATCCTTATTGATGTAAATTTTATGTCTATGTGATGAGACATCCTTTTATCTATAATCAATTTATTTTCTAAAATTTTATGTGATGCCGTTAAGATGTAGAATTTCGGTAAAAGAACATCTTAACCCAATTTTCAGTAATTGGGTTAAACTTCAACTTCCTGATTATGTAGTGCAATAAATACGTGTGAATGAAATATTATTATTTTAAAGCCAATATCCCCTTATATTGGGTGTATTTATATTTTTCCCAAATAATTATGTCACTGATTTATCCATAATAAATTGATATGATATTTGTAAGGGAGTTTTTCATAATTAACATTCCATTAAGATATATTTGTTGTTATACACAAATTCAATTTTTATGGTGTATATACTACCCTTTGACATATTAATCAGGAATCTCATTATTCTGAAGATATTAGATGCTTCATTTAATGTTATTTTTCAATTATTTTTATTCATGTATTTTCCCAAGTGTTACTAGACTCTTTAACTAAAACATAATTTTAGAAGATTTAAATATTTATTATTCTAAATATTTCTAATTAATTACCACTTTTTAAAATGTTTTAAAGTATTTTTTATATAGAAATTGATGTTATAAATTCATAATTCTTTTAAAATCATCAATGTGGTATGAGACACTTTGATTCAATAATCTATTTATTAACTATTTTAAAGTGTTTTGAAAATGGTTGGTTAAATCAATGATTATTTCAATATATTGAAAGGATATATTGTCATTGATATGTGGAAATGCAATATTTAATTTATGCTTGTTTTATGTGTTATGCATATATTATGGTTATTGGGCATCATTTATGCATACGGGGGGTTCCTTGATAAACCTAGGGTGGGTGAGCCTCAGATAGCTCTTCAATGCATTGCATAACGTAACCGAAATAAATGTTAATGTTTATGAAAAGAGATTTAGGGAATATACAATTATGGGTATTCAAAATGTAACTCAATACATAGCTGTGAAAGCTAAATTTTTTGTATGTTATGTATGCCACAAGTTACCATCATGATTAATGATTTCTATGTGATATTCATAAATCATATGATTTCATAAGGTATGTTATGATTAAAGAGTATGGTTTCACTGATTTTTATTAATTGATGGGATAATGTTTTCCATCATTAGTTTATAACCATTACTGAGCTTTTTATTCTCATCCTATGTTTATGAAATGTTTTTAGAGGACTAACAAATCAATTGGGTAAAGGATGGGATTAAGGAATGTTTATGCCGTCAAAGTCATGGAACTGGACATGTTTATTTTTAAGAGTTTTTATTTAATGAAAAAAGGGATACTGAGTAATTGTGTCTAAATGTAAAATTCATGTTTTTATGTTATAGTTATATCCTAATTCTAAAAATTTCTAAACCTAAAACTATCCTCAATGTGAATTCATGGAATAATTCATGATTATGTAATGTTTAATGCCGAGTTCCCATAATTGATGCTCTAAGAAAGAAATAACCTGCTACCATATCGATGTTATAGATTGAGAAAGACACTATCTTATTGGATATGCAAATATTGATTTAGAAATAATAAGGGAATGAGATACATCCTACCATAACCAAATAATTGTGCAACCATCCATCCATGAGATGATTAAGGAAGCATAAAAGGATGATGTGGAGATACAAAAGAGGGTGACTGTAGTAAAAGAAGGGACTCTGCAAGAGTTGAATATCGTTGATGATGGTGTGATTTGGTTGGGAACATGGATTTGTGTTCGTTATTCACCAAGTATAAAGACAGATATATTATAAAATGCACATATCTCAACATTATATATCCATATAGGGAGTACAAAGATGTATTGTGATCTCCAAGAACACTTCTTGTGGGATAACATGAAGAAGGAGATTGCGGAATATATATCAAGATTCTTGGTATATTAGCAAGTTAATGCAAAGAAAAAAGGTCTAAAGGGAAGATGCATCCATTACCTATAACCATGTTGATATGTGAGAATGTCACTATGGACTTTGTCAATGGTCTCCCAAAGACATCGAAGGGAAAAAATGCTATATGGGTTTCGGTTGACCGACTCACCAAGACATCCCATTTTGACACTATACAGGATGACTTATCACATGAAAAAATATAAAATATATATGTGAAGGAAGTGGTAAGACTAGATGGGGTTCCAATATTGATTTTCTCTAATCGTGATCCCAGGTTCACATCTAAATTCTGGAGGATTCTTAAACATTCTTTGTGTACTGAATTAAATTTCATCATGACCTATCACCCCCAAACTTGTGGAAAATCTGAATGGACTATTCAAAATATTTAATATATGAAAATAACTTATTTTCTAGAACTTAAAGCTGGATGGGATCAGTATCTCACATTGGTGGAGTTCTTATACAACAATAGTTTCCAACTAAGTATCTAGATGGCTCCATTTGAAGCTCTGTATGGAAAACGATGTAGAACTCCCGCCTGTTGGGATGAAGTTGGAGAAATAAAAATACTTGGACCTGATCTTGTGAAAGAGATGATAGATAAGGTTCAAGTCATCTAGAAACAAATTAAATCTTCCAAGATTCAAAAAAAGATCTATCCTGACAACCGTCGAAGGGACATGGGGTTTGACATTAGAGAGATAAAGTCTTCCTTCAAATATCACCATGGATGAGAGTGATGTGGTTTGGAAAGAAAGGGAAACTATGCCCAAGGTACATTAGCCCCTTTGGGATCCTTTACTGCATATGATCCGTGGAATATCAGCTTGCACTTCCACTAAATATGGCTAAATATCATGAGGTTGTCCATGTATCACTCTGGAGGGAGTACATACCGTATCCTTCAAATGTATTGAACTCAGTGGTGGTACAACTGGAAGATGATATCTCCAATGAGGAGAATCCAGTAAAGATTCTAGATTAGAGAGATAAGGTTATATGGAAAAAAGACAACCCACATATTCAAATTTTTACTAAGGTACCATAAGTTTGAAGAGGAAACATGGGAACTAGAGGAGGTGATGAAGGAGAAGTAACCTCACCTGTTGGTGTAAAGAAAAATTTTGAGGGGTAAATTTTCTAAAGGGGGAAGAATGTAACGACCAAATGTTTTATCAATGGAGTTCCCACCTTATAATTATTCCCTATAGTATTATATAATTAGTAATCCCAATGAAATATCATGATACTAAATACTATGTGACCATTAAACCTAATTTTTCTATTTCTATAGTTTGAATATTGAAAATCTGACATACAAGGTTGTGATTAGTAAGATATTTGAAGTCTCATAGGGAAAACATAATTTTTGATGAATGGTATCCTACCCCTATAAATTGGAATATGACCCTTATGAATAGTGAATCATCCAAAACTGATGTATCATTAGCCTTGAATAATAAAATAAAATTTAGGTATCTTATAAGTGATAATTTGACTATAGAAAAAGTATTGGTATTTTTTTAAGTCATAAAATTAATTTTAATTAAATATTTATTTTTAAAGAAAATGTATTTTCTTAAAATGTCTTCATAAATGAACAAATCTGTGTCCCCTAGTTTTTAGATAATTTTATATGTCCTTTTGTAATTTTTGAAATCATTATGAAATTAGTTTTAATTATAAATACTGTATTTTTCAAGTAAATTATGATTTTAATTAAATTTTAAATTAATTATATTTAGAAAAATATTTTCGAAAAATGGATTTCATTTATGGATTATATATGTAAAAAAATGGTTGGGTTAAAGTTTTGGTATTTTTCTGAAATACTTGAATTTTTGATGAATTGAGAAATTCAATAATTTAAAAAATAAGCTAAATAACATTATTATATAGTCAGACATGATGTTCTGCTGATGTAACCCCAATTGGTTTGGGTTCAAAAGATAAAAGTACTTTTAATTGTCACGGAAGATGAACTATTCAATATCATTTGGGGAAATAATAAATTAATGAATTTTATATTGAGAAATCCCCTCTCCCCTCCACTATAAATACCACCTTTCACACATTTCTTTCCTCACACCTATCAATCTTCAAGAACTGTCTAAAATACGGCCAAGAATATTTTTTAGCCCCTACCCCACGTCCAAGAGCCTTTGGTATCTTCAAAATTCCAAGCCTAGGTCCCTTAACGAGGATCTCTAGAGGAGGATTCTGGAGGTAATTTCTCTCTCTCTCACTCTTTTCCTTTAATTTCCTTTCAATTTCAAGATCTTATATTATTCTCTCCCAAAATATCATCATCCTCATAATCTAGTAACTACAGTTTCATACATATAAATAAATTTTATGATACTAATGGGATATAATACCATCAAACCACTAGTCGTTATCCATTTTTTATTAAAGAAAACATTTTTCGTTTGGTGTTAATCTATCACCTTCGGGAACGATATGTTTTCAATTTCCTTTAAAGCTATCACATATGGTCATGAACAGATTTTTTTTTGGTTGAACCAGATAATATTATATCCTATATCAGGTTCTGTATCTAACTTAGGTACATATTACTAATTTTTTAAACAAAACAAGTTCGTTGTGGTAAAAAAAACCGCCCAAATAAACCCAGACAATCATCTTTTAATTCTTATCTAATGATTCATCCACACAGTATGTAATATAATTCAATATAATTTTATTTATTATTTTGGAATATCATTAATAACATTACATACCATTTTTTTATGTTTACCCATGTTGTACACTGACCTCCATTTTTGAATACATGTGAACTTCTCAAGAAAAACAATAAAATGAACATTCCCGAACAATGTTTTTAAACTCAAAAACTAATCAAAAGGACCATATAATAACTTAATGAATCCATAAAGAAACATATTAATAAACAAAAAGTTCTGTAATTGTAAATTAATTAGTATAATGTGTTTATACATGACCTTAATGTGAAGAAAGTGTTCAGATACAATGTAAGCGGAAAGTCTCAAACCCAACTTTCTTTCTTCACGTTCTCTAACTTTCACTCCATTTTTTGTATGGTGACTCATTAAATATATTTTTATCATCATTATCATAATTTTCCTAGGATATACATTTTTTCTACTAATGTTTATGTCAATCATGTTTTTTCCAAAAGAACTCTTCTATAAAACACCAACCTTTTACTTATTAATGTTGATGCTTATCGTACCAAGTATGTTATTCCCATTTAATTATGGGAACCCAATGTCTATGAATGTGTGATTATGAGTTGAAACCCATACCTTTACAGGGGTTTGTTATGTTCATTGTTTTATATATGTTCATTATGGCATGAATGATAAATGATAATGTTATGATGTGACAGGTGCGCCCAGAATTATATAGCGCAATATGAATGTTTCAAAGTGATGGATATGCCAAGAATTATACAGTGCTCTAATGCATTGGGTGAAGAAATTATTCTCATGAGTTAATGTGAAATTATTTTTGAACAAGATTCTATCTTTGTTCACATGTATGTGTGGTAGTTAACAACTAAGCCATGATGTTTCATTTTTATGGATTTCCATATTTCAAGTCTCTTATTAATGCTTCCTCTGATGTTCATGAGCCTTATCCTATGTTATGGTTATGCTCACCAATTTTTATATTGTTCTTATCTCTCCTATTACAAGGATTTTATATCTCGTCATTTAATTTATATCCTCAGGTTACTGCATTTACTAAGGATAGGTCCAGTGACAAAAAGAAGTTAAAGAAGAAGGGATTAAATAAATGTTTATGTTTGACATTGTAATTGTAATGTATGGTCCTAGTTTTCTAAAGACACTAAAACTTTCGATCTTGTATGTATAATACTATTATTTTTAATATTTAAAATTATGTAATAGTAATTTATGAAAATTCTGGGTCTCTATAATAGTCATCTTCCGAAATTGAACAACTAGTCTCCATGTGGTTTGTAGACATAATTAATCATTTTATTTTCAATGATTAGAGTAAATAATTAAGAATGTAATGATATTTACTATGTTTATTCTTAATTTATTTTTTTCCCTAAATATAATTATTAAATTGGATATAATCCCAACATGATTCATCCTTTATAATATTATCTTGAAATAATCAAATTTTCCATTGTTCTTTTCTTCATAAAGTTGAAACCTCCCATCAATCCATGAATTTTATTTATCAATTTTAAATATTTGGGATCCCACATTTTATATATCATTTCAGGTAACATTATATTGTTTTGAGACCATAGATCTACCTTGATTCTTCCCAGCCCAACCCTTACGTGAGAGCTTGGGTAATATTCTGAAACAAGTGTGTACCTTTATAAAACATCTGTGTAGAATAACATCCATAAATTTCTTAATTGAAGATGGAGTACTCTTTCCCAAGAATATATCCCATCCATTAGGTTTCCTTATGAAAACAATTATATCCTTATGGAAGCTTCACAATATAGGTTCTACCCTAATGAATGTTACATACCACCTTCACACGAGTCTTGAACAACAAAAAAACCCGTATATCGGTGTCCAATTAGAATTAATCAAGTTAAAATTACTATAATACCCTTAAAGTGGTCTTGAGTTCTGATATTGACCTTTAAAAGAGTAGATTATATGATTTTAATTTCTTATGATCAATGAAAGTCTTAATATCATCATAGTCAAGTGATCACATTTAAAAAAATATAACGAGGCTACTAAAGTCTTATGAACTACCCAAAAGTTATAAGATGGACACTAGAAAATGAATATAATAGTAGTATTCATAAGAAAATTAAATACTTAGTTATAATGATAGAATTATTGAAACTCAAACATAAACAAATACAAAACTACTATTCCATTCTCAATAAATACTAATAAAATTAAAAATGTCATAAAATTAATCTTTTTTTTGTCTGCAAAGGATATTTATAAATAAAACATAGATAATGAAAATAATGAATAAAGAAACCTAAAATATTAAAATGTTAATGAAATTCATTTTTTGAAAAATATATTTAAATTAAATAAGCAGACATTAGTCAATCATGAACAAAAAAGAACACATGTATATCATTAAATCCAATGAATAATATTTTCATCATGGATTAAACAATATTAAATAATATATCATTTAAATAATATAAAAACATAAATAACCCAGTTAAAACCCCCTAAAATATGTCAGATAATTTATCATATTATGGTCACATTAGCATGTTAGATTTAAATGAAACATTCACTGTTCAATGTGTATGAGCACTAGGTGGGTCCCTCTGATCATTCCTATATTATTAGAGTCGATTCATCTGGTAGGATTGCATCACAACTAGTTGGGTGACTATATTTACCATAGTTTTGTGATTTTTTAGAGACTAGTAATCCATGAGGATATTATTTTAAAAATAGAATTACCTAATACTGATTTAATATAATATGACATTAGTTTATTTTATATTTCACGTTTTTTGTTCTAATTGTTTAATTAACCCTATAGTAAAAAATTGTTTCCAAATCAAATATTTTTCTATATTTAATTATTTTAGATTTATAAAATGACTTATTTTCTCTAATTTCGTAACTATGTTGTTGGTTTTTGTATTTGAGTGGAAGTTTAGAAAAACCATAGATTACACTTAGATGGATTCATACACACTCCCTAAATACACACTATGGTGTTTATATAAACTATAATTCACATTATACATGTAAAAAATATAAAATTTTAAGTGAAAGTGAATCTTAGCATTGATTGGGTTATATTGGAGGTGGTGGATTGAGGATTCCCACTTATTTTATGGATATGAGTTGTTTTTTGATCCATTTTTGGTTATTCATTTTGGGACACTCTTTACTTATCCATAGAGGAAAATTATATATATTTTTCTACATTTTTTTTAATTTTTATTATTATATAATTCTAAATTACAATATATATATATATATCTTGTTTTATGTTTATAGTTGATATTGACGTATCTATGATTTCTTATTTTTAAATTATTTATATTTGGATTGGATTTTATACCATTTTTTGATTACATCTATTTTAGAAATGTTTTACTTATTGATTGCTTAGTATAATATATGAAATTTTCAAGGTAGATTCCATGTTATAATACATATTTTCTATTTTCATTTTAAATAATGTTAAACCATTCCAAAAAATTATTTTGTATGTCTGTGGTCTTGTGAATAAAAAAATATTCATGTGAAATTTTTTCTCTTGGAGATGTTTGGAATCGAATGAGGATATTGTTTCTTGAAGATGAAGTTGGTTAGGTACTTTAAATTATATTTATAAAATTCTTGGTCATTATTGTGAAAGGATGAATAAGTATAAATATGATGATATGTGAGGTCAGTAAGAGGTTTTAAGAGTGTGTTAAGAATTTTATCGAGTGATATTTGAGAAATGGAAGAATATTAGAATTCCAGTGTGAAGGTTGAAGCTACTATATTTAAGATATGATAAAGATTATATGGTGTTTACATGACCATGTCATGGTTTATGTCACCATAAATGACATATATTGTTTCTTGAAAATGGTCATTTTTCAGATTGTAGAAATTTTATAAAATTATTATATTCTAGGATTACTGAATAACCCATAATTTATTAGTGAAGGGTTTTAAGGTTAGTGAAAAAATGATCATGTATTGAAGAAAATATTTCATGATAGGGCTCAATGATAAATTAAAATAGAGAATGTTATAGTCTTGAGTTAATAGGGAAAACTGAATAATACACTATTCCCTTGTTTGATAATCAATAGTTTTATTCTTTTAAATATCCCATGTTTCGTTTATCAGTTTTTATAATAATAGTCTTAATATTATAGTGAATAAAAAATTATTTATAGAAGTATGAAGATTTTTTATTATTAGCCATAGATTCAAAATTGTTAATGAAATTCAAAATAGTTGGTTAAAAAACCACTTTGGTTATCTAACCACGTTGAGTTTGGTTAAAAACACTAATTTAAGAGTTTATGCGGAAACTTATTTATTAATTCAATTAGGACTTTTCATATATAATCTTGGACATGTATAGATATTTAAATAGTGAATAGAATCTCCAGAGTGATCCAAATTATATGAATGACGTGGGGGAATATGGAAGTTCAGATGGAAGTTGTATTTTGAATTTTAAAATATAAAATCTAGGTGAGAGAAGTTTGGTATTACCATATTGAAGTGTAGAATTAATTGGAGAGGTAAAATAGATATGAAGAGTGTTTATATGATGGATAAGAAACATATGAAATTGAAGGTTAAATGTTGAAGGAGCATTAGAATCCCATTGAGTTCATGGTTAATGAATATTTTTCAAAATATAGTTAAATAAAAGCATGTTAAAAATAATAATAACACAATATATAATGGCTAAATATGAAAAAATATTATAAAATAATCATAGGATAAGAGAGGGGATATTTCACATTAAAATTATAATTAATTAAATAATAAGAATAATATATCAATGTTGATATCAATCTAGAATGAATATTTGATCATTTAAACAGCATTCAATGTTTTTTTGTTTATCTATGTGGATCCCTAATATAATCCTTCTAGTGGTGTTCCATATTTTATCCTTAATCTTATAACTTTTCCTATATATCTATGGGTGATAGTTTTGAGGTTCCAATTAAATTTTTCTAATGATATAGTTTTTGATTAGTGGTCCTTTAGTGATTAAGATCATTGATTATGTTCTCTCTATACTAATAGGGTGGACAATGACTAATGCATATCCCATTGTTGATATAATCTTAGAAAAGTTCCTAAGAGAAACTCTAGGGAGGAAATTTGTTGTACACAATAACTCTTCTATTTTTATTAAATGATATATGTTGGGGATATAAAAAGTTAAGGTGTCATTATTAAAAATTTCACGAATTACCTACATCAAATAGTAAAACTAACATTTTCCCCATGAATAAAATAGTAGTAATTTTTTTATTTTATGCAACATGCCGAATAATAAATTTCTAAATGTAATTTTGATCACATAAATAAATCAATATTTAGATAAATAAAATTTAACACATAAATGATTATTTATACAAAGTATTTGACTTGGTTCGACTATACTCAAGGAAATTTGTTGAATGAGGACTAATAAATAACAAATAAATATTATTTATTTGATAAAATATATAAATATTAAATTCACATTCCTATGAATACGTATTTATTATAGTATTTATGTTTATAAATAAGTATTTATTTGATAATAAATATTATTTGTCATCTTATGAATAAAACCAGAGAAAAATAAATATTCCTTTCAATAATATTGTGAATAAATATTGATTTAATATTATACTCAAATATATATATATATATTCATATATTCTTATTTGAATATAACTGGAGACTAAATATTTGAGATCAATAAAATCATGAATAAATATTATTCACTAATTCTGAGAATATTATATATTTTAACAAATGAATTGAACTATAATTTTACATATATCATGTATTTTCATTTTGTGTGACCTTATAGAAATCTTACTTAGTATAATTATGTGGAATTTCCTAAAGTACAATATTAGTGTTAATAACACATCAAGACATCAAATGAGAAAAACATTAATGTCAGAATGAAAAAACCAGATACAAACACTCACTAGGTAATATAACCCTTTTTCACAATATATCTAATAAAAAAGGTTTCACACTCATGTCATGAACTAATTTCCTTGTTATATCATTATTTTATTACCTAAAATGAACCCATCAACACACAAAGGAACAGTTTGAAGGTTCCATTCCAATCGTAGGAATTGAGACATCAAGTTCCTTAGTTGAAAGGGACTAATCCACTAACGACTTATTCCTTAATGAAATATCATTCATGAAAAACCCAAAATATTGTAACTATCTATAATATATGTCATCAAAAATTTCATCAATACATTATGTTATATGGCTCATGATATGAATTAATAATAAAATCACATTTAAGGGTCATTACAAATATTCAAAAATATAAAAATCTAATAACCTGCAGACTTGTGGAATTCTTACTCGTGGGACTATCCTTATTGTATCCCATTCGGGATATTACTAAGTTTGAGCATCATGAGAAAAATTACCATCCACCTTCATTTTTATGTACATGATGGTCACACATACCACATGTCCAAATAGAATTTTATCTCGACCCTAGGAAAAATGATAAAGAATATCCTCATAATACTTCAAGGGTCTCCCAAAATTGTAGAACTATTATAACCTTTTAATGTAATAGATACTCTTAGGAATTAATACACTATTTTTTTTGTTAAATAACAAAAAAACTACAATTTCTTTTATTATTACTATTCATGATCACAATTCTTATGGAGAAATCATCAAGAAGTTAAGATCGATGGCTTAGTTATATATAATATGGACTATATTGATTTTAAAGTAAGGTATTGCATCTCATCATATTGTTTGATGTGTGAAGATTTAAGTACACATAAAGATCTATTAGTTAAATAAAAATTATATGTTTTATGGTTAGGAATTGTTTTTATTCATTTAATTTTATATTTTAATGAATGAATATAAGAGTATATTTAATACATTATTTATAATTAAATTAGAGACTCTAATTACTGATATATGATTCAAAATATTTTTCCATTAAATTATTAAATTTTATATATGGTATAAATTTTTATTTATTAATAAAATTTTAAATATATTTGGAGACATTGTAATCAAATATGTGCAAGGATATTCTAGTCTTCTTGAAAACCATTGGATGATACCAGTGGATCAAAAGAAAATGATTGATATCATGCCTTGATAAGTATATAACCATTTATTTTTAATTTAGAACATTTTTAATGGTAATAATATATTAGTTGGTTGTGACGATTCAAGAAATATGCCACTTTATTAAATTTATTAAATTATATTCTTTCACTATTGAAAAGAAAAGTATGGATGGTAGTCTAGTTATCTTCATCATAACTGATGAATAAGTATGAATAGTGAAGAATAGTAAATGATTTATATTAACTGATGTAATCCCTATCAAGGAATATTTCTTAATATACCCATCCATAATTGGTGGTAGTGTTTTTAAAAATCATTAACACATTATTTTTTTGTATTTATCTCAAATACGTCCTGGAAATTTAAATTTAATGATTTTTATACTCTCTATTTTAATAATGAAGTTTTGTTATGATTGTTATATCTATCATAGATCATTTATCGTTAGTGAATGGAATTTTATTTCCATTTAGATATATATATATATATATATATATAATTTTTTGAAGGAAAAAAGTCCCCATAATTTCACTTATTAGGTATAGAAGTAGTAAATATTATAACTATTCATTTTACTCTAGTCATGGAATTTGTAGTGACGATTTTTTCGAATAAATAGAATATTTTGATTTGTGGACGTGAAAAAATTCTATATAATCGTTATTTATAGAGAAGTAATATTAATTGTTTATGAGGATTAATATAGATAATTAATTGTAGATAATATATAAAATTTTCATGATGGTAATGAAATCATAGAAAAAGTATAAAGTTAGGTATTGTATTCCTAATTTGAAGATACGTGTGTTCTTCATAAAGAAAAAATGGATAATTTATTTACAACCGTTTATTAATTGTGAAATATGTATATTCTTTTAGTATGAATTTATAAGGTCAAATAAATATCATGATGTTTCATTATATCTTATATATATGTTTGATGTAAAATTTTCATATCATGAAGATCATGATCCATATTAATTTCAACTCGATGACTCACACAATGTGTTAGTTTCATGTGAGATGAGTAAGGGTGATTCATTAAAAAAAACAAGTACATGTGGGGAGTAAATATCTGTCAAATACCTGAAGAATGAGATGTATCCTAATGAGTTTAATAAAAATTATAGAAAATTAGATTCAGAATAAGACTTTGATGTAAAGTTTGAAATTCCCATTTTAACAATCCCATGAAGTTCTATATTATGAAAAAATAGATATGAAAAAAAAATTATCTAATAATGTCTAAAATTATAAAATATCAGTTTTGTTTCTAAAATTTCTAAAATATAAGCAATAAGATAATGAAGATGAATATGTACCGTCAATGAAGTTTCATTACCTGAAGGCTTCAAAATTGAAAAAAATAAGTATCCTTAATAGGGAAACATACTTAAATATTTCATATTAAAAATTATGGGTAAATATTTAATGATAAAGGATGAAAAAATTTATTATATTGGATGTGATGAAGATTTAAAATCATTCCAAATTTTTTTTGATCACCTTAGTGAATAGTGATGACTTCTATGGTGAATAACAGAAATTAAATGTATAAATGGAATTCACATTAAAAGAAAAATTAATGGAATGAAATTTAAATATATCTAAAATAAAGATGGTGAATAAGAAATTAGGAATGTTAAATTACTATAACAACCGAAGTAATGATACAATAAATATTTTTTTTCATATTTATTAATATGAAATATACCTTTATATTAATTATCAAATTATAAAGTGTTTTTTAATCAAAAGGGAAATTATTTTGTATAAAAATATTTTTATAAGTTTATATTTCAAATATTTTTTTATAAATTTAATAATATTAATTTTATAAAATGTAATTAAATTGAGAAATAAATATTCCAATATTAAAATTCCGTGAAATGTTATGGGTTTCTAGGAAATATGGATTTTTCACTGAAGAATAAAAATAACAATTTTTCATCTTATTTTTAATTAATTAAGTTATTTAAGAGTATAAATATTTTTTATTTTTATTTAAATGAACCTATGTATTATTTATCTATATTTAATCCACTTATTTTTAGTTGTGATCATAGTTTTTTGCATTTTTGAATATTTTTTTAGGTTAAAAATTGGGTTTTTTGAAAACAATTTTAAAATGATTGATGTTTCTTATTTTTAAATAATTGAAATAATACTTCATGTGTGATGTTTTAAAATAAATATATAAACTATATATTATTAAATATTAGTTTTTATGTAATGAATATTATTATTCAACGAGTTAATATAGAATAAGCTATGCCTAAAAAATACACTTTTTAAAAACATGATGCCTTACTACGACTATGAGATTAATATTAAATTAAAATTTTCTAATTATATTGAATTGAATTTGGAAAAACTAATTCTAGATTTGGAATCAACAAAATTTATAATTTATAATAATTTCATCTTAATTTTTTACCGAACAGATTATTGAAAAAAATTAAAATTAATCACAACTATTTAGGTAAAAATGATATTACTAAGTGACTAAAAGGCCACCCGTATCCTCTTATCTTAACACCACTATATAAATTTAATTGGAAAATTTGTATTAATATCATTTAAAAAATTCCATAATATCATCCTAGAGGCCTTAATTTGGGAATAAATCCAACCAATGAAGGAATTTTCCGTAAAAAAGTAGATACATGAAAAAGAGGTCATGTTGATCAACAAGAGTATTTGGTTTGTTTCCTCCTAAAACCATCCAATTATTATTATAACATCCCAATATAATAACTATACTATAAAAATATACTAAAATATTATTATTTTAGGAGGAAAACCTTAATCCACACAATCCTCTCTCAAACTTGTTACAGAATAATCACTTGTGTGTGCGACATACTACCACCTCAAGAAATGACATCATTTTTTTCATTACCACATCTCACGGTTTGTAATAATAATGGATAAATGGTTTCTATTTTATACTTATAATATTATTATACATATGGATTCATTATATCGTATATATCTTTTTAATATTCTAATCTGTAAGTGATATGATAGTGTTACTCGTGTGTACTGTGGACTACTTCCTCACGAAGCCATGTGAAGCGCTTTTCACCAATGTGTTACATGGATGGTAATAAGGGTAGAAATAAAGAATATATATGTTATAAATTACATAATTAGTATATTTAACACATTATTATATATTGTCAAATACAATATAAAACTATCATTTTATACATTTGCAATCAATGAAAAAGTGACACCGTCATTCATGGATGTGCGGACTACCACCTCATTGATGTGATGTGAATCTTTTCTTAATCACCAGATCACATGAATTATATATACATGTATTTATGACAAAATATTATAGTATTTATGATATAATTATAATCTCATAATGATAAACTACACTAACATTCTCTCTATAATGATCATTGAAAAATGAATATGTGACTCATATGTACATTTTACCAATAGTCTCCATGAACGTAATGTTAGATCATTTTTTATAACCATATTCCATATATGGTTTTAATTTTTTAATTTATGTATAAATACTATAATTATTACCATATTATTATTATTTATATGTTTAAATAACAACCTCATTAACCATAGTCAACCTACCAGTGTTTTCTTTGACAACCAAACTAAATTTGGTCAAAACATTTGAAAAACTGTTAACTAAGAAAGTAAATGTATATAACACAGTAATAAATGATAAAAAATTAATAATAAACTTTGAAAAGGTTATAATGAAATTAAATAGTATATATAATTTTATTATTCAAGAATATAAATATACACATCATAATTCAGACTCATGGTATGAGACTTTTTCTAAATTTCCATTCATTGAGGAATGTCTTGATGCTATACACATTAATTAATTTATCAGGTGTAAATACGACCCATTTGAAATTTTATACCATGAATTTAACTATTACCAGGGAATTTAATGTTTTCTAATTCAATTATTTCATGGGTCTTATAATTTAAATGTTTCCAAAGGGATAACGGGTTTTTATTGTAAATAAATATACTTTTAATATTTTCTATTAAACTCTATTTATCTTCTCTATCATTATTTTAAAATAATTTTTAACTTTATTATGTTTAATAAAATTTTTATAACATTCATTTTATGTCTATTTTTTTCATTTTAATGGTTTTCATAAGGGATATTTTTACGTTTCTTAAACAAAACGTTTGACTGAAAAAAATGAAATAACCTGTTGTTAATGTGCAATGACAAAAACCATTCACTTCATTGAAAATTTTATTTTATTTCCAGACTCATTTTCAATATTACTTTTTATTAAATGAAAAAACTAGTATTCCTTTTTAATGGAATGTTAATATTAAAAATGGGGTTTAAATAAAAAGTGTATTAAAATTGGATTTCTTTAAGAAATTGGTATTTTGTTATCTAGATGTGATTTATGTATGGGTTTGAAATAGTTTTTCATATAATTAAATATTCTATTCATGTATTCCTTTTAGGACATTATATTTGGCTTATGCACCCATAAAGTGTCTAGTGGGCCCATTATATCTTAAACGATTGGTGTGAAAATATTTCATTCGAATGCATTGGTTAATGATTATTTTCTCTGGATAATTATATTATATGTTGGTCTTTTGGTTATCGCAATTTGTATGTTTTCTATAAGGGTTGTGTATGGGTTTTATGTTATGTTTTCGTAATGTACCTATAATAAAATTCTATTCATTCGAATGAGTTTTCATAGAAACAATTTTTTTTACCAAGGTAGAATAATTTATATTTTATAAATAATTATATATTCCCTCATTGCTAAAATGTTTTGTTTTCAAGAAAGGGTTATTGATGGGTTTTAATGTTTTTCAATGGATTAACGATTTTATTATATTTTATCCATTAATTTGGGTTCATCCCTTGTTTTTAAATTTTTTTCACAAGATTTATGGATGGGTAAGGGATTGGAAGGGGTAAAGTTGTATGTCATGGAGTATTTTTAAGAGAATGAATCATGTTATGATTTAAAATTTTTATATGGTGGGAAAATGGATATTTATTAGAAGTATACACATTTAATTATATACTTTATTCATGTAATATTTTTGACCATATTCTTTAAAACTATACACATGAAAATTTTCACAAAGTGAAATAATATAAAATTATTTAATAAAACCCAATATTATGTTATGTTTAAATCCATGTACTTATAGTTGGTATCGAAGGTCAATATATATTTATTTAGAGGTGTGAATAATAATAAAAACATTTAATAAAAGTATTTCACATTATTTTGAAGTTAAAATGTTATATAATTTGAAGATTACCATTTTTCTCTGTATAAACAATGTCTTTTAGGTGTTAATTTCCATAGAGGATACATGGAAGCTATAGTCAAAAGGCACAGAGAGAAAAATGCCCTACCAAACCAGAACCCCTAGATAGTTGGAACTATAATAAGTCAATTAGTTCGGTTATGGGTCACATAAAACAAGCCATAAATGGTTGTGGTATCCATGCTATAGAGGAACCAGATGTATAATGACTGAACGTGTCTATTGTAGAGAATTTATGAGGCAATATCCCCCATATTTAAGTGAATCCTCTAACACCATGATATCTGAATGATGGATCACTTCAAAAGAGAATATATTTGATGACATGGAATTTTTAGAACATCAATAGGTATCTCTTTCCATGTATCATTTTAATGGAGAAGTCAATCGATGATGGTATTCAGTTACGAATACTTAAGAGAAAGATGATCTTGATTCCATTTAATGAGAAATATTTAATGTTATTTTTCTTCAGAAATACATCTTTATGTTTTTTTAAATACAAATAGAAAACAATCCCATTATTTTATGTAAAAATGATGAACATCATGTAGCTACATATGAAGAAAACATCTCTGTATTTTCTAGATATATGCTATATTTTATTATATAAAACAATAATAAACTTATTATTTTTCACTCAGCAATTAAACCACGTATATGAAGATATTTGGATTTCTGATGACATAAAATCTATGAGAAATATTATATTATAATGAAACGGATGAGAGGGAGTTTTCAGACCCATAGGAGCCTCATTATTATGGAATTAAGAATTTGCTGGGATTGAAGGCAATGAGGAAAAATAAAATAAAAAAATCAATATGTAAGAAATTTAATTTCCCATCTTGTGTTAAGTGTTGTAAGTGATATCTAGATAATGTCTAGTAATATCAAGGAAGATTACTTGATGTGGTAATGTTGGACACAAGGAATGTGAATGCAATTAAAATATTTTTAATGAATCAAAGAATGAGGTAACTGATATCTTTCCAAGGGTAAGATGTTTTAGATGTAATGAGTTGGGTAATTATGATAATTCATGTATAATGTTAGTTGCAAAATCTAGAAATCATTATGATTGAAAACATAAGGGTGTATATAGGTCATTTGATACTACCACAGTTGATTATGGTCTATAAAATGAAGTGGTTATAGGTATATTACTTGATTGTATGAATTATTCCCATACCCTATTTGACTTAGAATCTTTTCATTCATTAATTTCAGTGAAACTTGAAAGAAAATTGATAATATTAACTCATGAAATTTGATAGAAATTTTGGAAGAAATACATGTTGATGTATTAATGAAACCATGACATATAAGAATATTCATTTTAATATTAATCGGATGGGCTTTCCAAAATAATCCTTTTGAACATGTCATATTAGAGTTTGATATCATTCTTTGTATTGGTTGGATTTTTTTCTATCATTCTATAAATAATTATAGTTATAATAATTTCTCATTTAATGATTTCTTGCCTTTGATAACATGCCTTGAATATGAGAAATATATTTGATATGATAGTTAATGTTGCAAATCTCATATTACATAATATAAAGAAATAGTTCACATTAACAATGTTCCAATAATAAATGAATAAATATATGTATTTTGTTTGACCCATATGGTGTTATTCTTAATTAATAGGTTGAGATCATTATTGATTTACTACTCGATGATAAGAATATTAGTAAACACCCTTATTAAATGGATCAAGTGGAACATTTAGATTCCAAAAAATTAGATGCCAGATTTGTTAGAGAATTGTTCATTCAACCAAGGACATAACCATGGGGTGATCCTGTCATGGGGGTTAAAATGAAATACGGTCCAATGATATTTTCCTTTGATTATATATCTTTGCATAACAAAAATGTTAAGAACAAGTATACTTTCCCTCACATCGATGTTTTTTATCAGGTCCATTGAGCACATAATTTTTTAAAGGATGACCTAATGTAGGGTTACTATTAATTGAATGTAAAGAAAGTATATATTATAAAGACTTCATTTCTGACTAGGTAAGGGCCCTATGAACATGTAGTTATGATGCTTTTGTTATCTAATGAAAATAATATATATATAGACCTTATGAGTATGACTTTCCAAGATTTCATGGATTGGATTTTTGATGTGTTTTTTTATGAAATTATCATATATTATAAAAGTTAAGAGGAGTATGAGATACACCTTATTGTTGTTTGAAAAACATTAAAAATAAAATTACCTATTTGGGAAATTTCACAAGTCTGAATTTTGGTTGAAAAATATTTCATTCCATGGACATATTATTTCAAAACATGGCATAAAAATTGACCATGCTAAAATAAAAGATAATTATGAATTGAAAGATTCCAAAATTTCATAGAGATTAACATTTTTCTTATATTTGAGGGTTACAACTGACGATTTTCTGAATATTTTGCTCGATTTTCTTTTCAATTTAGTATGTTAACTCGAAAAGGTGTTATGTTAATCTAGATTAAATAACCTGATGATTTTTTTTATAACAAAATAATGGTTAGTGAAAGATGTATTTTTTTCTAGCCTTCTATAAATAGTGAATTGTTCATCTACAATAATTCTTAAATGAAAGGAATTGTTTGTCTTTAATTCATAATGATCAGGTAATTGATTATTATTTACAACAGTGGAAACCTCATGTGTTAAATTAACCTACACTTGATTTGGAATTAGCTGTTTGGATTTTATCCTTAAAACTTTTGAGTCATAATTTTTATGGAGTGAAGTGTGAAATATATACTAATAAAAAATTTTGAATTATATATTCATTAAGGAATAATTGAACATGAGATAGAGAATATGGATAAAAACTAATCGATGATTACGATACCAAGATTCATTATCATCCAGGAAAATAAATGAAGTGGATGATGATTGGAGTCGAAAAAGTAATTTTACATTAACCATGTTACATTTGGAATGTTACCCATTATTTAATTATTTATGGAATTTTGGACAATATGTTATAGGTACAAGTACATCCATTGTCTTGTTCCAAGTATCTGTGCAGTAAAATTTATCAGAAATTATAATGAGATATCAGAATAAAGATATATCTTTACAGAAAAAGGTAGAGTCCATCTATATGGGTAATTCACTGTATTTTAGTATTGATTAATAATTAATTTTACAATTGGGAAAAATATTATGTGTGCTTTTTTATTCCTATTTGATGAAAGTGTTGTTGGCTGAAGCACATAGTTCTCTATTTTCCATTCATTTGGAATGGACTGAAATCTTTAGAGATCATAAGGAGTATTATTGGTGAGATGTAATGACATGATATATTGTAACATTTAATGTGGTTTGTTTGAATTTTATGCAGGTTAAAGTCGAATGACAGTTACCAAATAGGACAATTTACCCATGTCCAATAAAAGAGTGAAAATGGGAAAATATGTCAATGTATTTCATTGTAGGATTTCTAAATACTTTTCAAGGAAATAATGAGGTTTCTATAACTATTTATTGATGAATAAATATAAAAATTCCCTTAACATTCAAGATATAATGTATTTATATTAACTTTATATAAATGATATTTTTTGTTTACATGTAGTTCCTTTTTCTATTATAACTAACATTGATTCTATGTTTACATACAATTTTTGGAATGGACTTGAGATTTCATTTCATATGGAATTAAATTTCAGTATGGATTTTAATACTCAATTTGATGGAAAATATGAGGGTAAAATTCAAAACATGGTTGAAATTCTTCATTCTTCATCAAAGTAATACTAGGGATGTTGGGATTAACATCTTTCTTTATTTGAGTTTTAATAAAACAATTATTTTCATTGTAGTATATAAATGACACAATTTAAATAATTACTTTGAAATTGGTGTTGGAAAATAGAATATTGAGGTGATTTTTGATAAAGGACGTAGATGATACTAGAGTTGGAAAAGGATTTGGAAGATAATTTTTAGTTGATTTAGTGAAACAAGATTATAGTTCCGTGTAGGTAAAAATGTTTTACGAATAACCAGAGGAAGGATCGTTATTTCTAGGTAGATGATCATGTTTTTATCAATGATTATCCAAGGAAAACTATGACTAATTTTAGTGATAAGGGGAATACTTGTCCACAGTTCATTTTTACATATGAAATCTTATTGAAATTTGGATCATTTTCTAACCAAGTGGCCTTACCTCCATGTTAATATTAGGTACACAAAACATTACTTATTTCAATGTTAAAAAAATATGTGTCGGATTCAACTCATATTTTGAGACTAAAGGTAGTTTAGTTTGAATATAATATTTATTATGAGGGAAAACCAGTTCAGATTTTATACATAAGAGTGAATTTTTTTGAAATAAGGAGATTCCTCGGGTTATTGTTTTAAGGAAAAGCCATATGGTTGAAGAGGCAATATAAGAATTTGAAAATTGTATGAGAGAATGGTATCTCTACTTGATTAATAAGGGAATAAAATTATGATGATGTAATTTACAAAAGGGGAAGGACATAAAAACCCAATTAATGATAGGTTAAACAATTGTTTATTTTTTTAAATCAATTAGTTAGTTATATTTGATTAAAAATACAGAAGTAAAATTTAATCAATTTTTTTTAATTAAATTGTTCCATTTTAAGGTGTTATTTAAATTCATATTTAAAAAAATATAATTATAACTTGATTAAATGGAATTTATTTTTTAAATCAACATATCAAAATCTTCTTTGTGTAATATTTTTTTGGATTGTTATAAAAAAAAATTTACTTTTCAAGGAACATTGAAAAACCAAAATTTTTATAAGAAAAAATTTATTCTCAAACAATTTGGTGATTTAATGACCCAATATGATTTGAATATTATTTTGGTAACCTAAGATTTATTTATTTTATTTAATCCACAAAAATACTTTTAAAATATCTTAAATTTTTTATTTTAGTATATGTTTTTTTGTAGTTAAAACAGATTTTTTCTAAAAAATATTTTAAAATGCACAATGATTATCAATTTTAATTAATTAAAATAATACCTAATTACAAACTTTTTAAAAGAAATATATATAATATATATTAATAATTATTAATTTAGTTTCATAAAATTTTTATTAATAGTCAAAGAGTTAATATAGAATCATCTTTTTCTAAAAAAATAACCATATTAAAAACTTGTCGTCTAACTGTGACTTTGGGATTAATGTTAAATAAAAACTATGAACTTATGTTAATTTAATTTGAAAAAATTGATTCCATATTTTTATTATATTAGTTTATAATTTATACTAAGTTCAATAATTTTTTTACTAATGAAATGTTTGGAAACAATTACAATTCATCATAGATATTAAGGTAACAATGAGATTACCATGTGATTAAACATTAAACATGAGGGTCCTAATGAACAATTAAAATTTCAAAAAACAATTTGATGGAAATATTTTTACATTATAATTTATTGTATCAAATTTTATGTACTAATTGAGCCACATGAAATGGAAACAAACATGGGTGGATTTGTCTCTTTAGATAATTTACATGTTTTTCACTCGCCCAACTTATAAAATTACACATCTATACAACTATATTGACAACTATCAAGCACATTAGAGACTCTAAGAAATAAATATATCACCTCTAAAGTACCCTAATCTAATCCTATATCCTTACTTTTATCATAAATACAACTAACTAATTCCATTATTCTAAACTAAAAGATGATACCCGAAGAAGAGGTAACATTAATCAAAGAGTGTCTTTGTATTATTTCCTCCACAAAATAAAATTTTTCTTATACCATGTTTATTTCATAAAATAAGTATAATTAATATAATTATATTTTTTTTATGTAATGGGTATTACCTACATCCACCAACAATTCCATCAAATGGGTTACAAGATCATCATTCGTGTGTACGATGGATTACAGCCTCAAGAAATAATGTCATTAATTTTACGATCATCACATATAATTGTTAGAGAAAATGATGGATATTAATTGTATATATTATATTTATAATATTATCATACATATGGTGTAATTATATCATATATACCATTTTTATATTCCATTATATAAGGGATACACTAACATCGCTCGTTTGTATAGAAGACTACCGCCTCATGAAGAGATGTAACGAGGTTTTATCTAACACAATGAATGGAAGGTAATAAGTGTAGAAATAATTAATATATATTATTTAAACTAATTAATTATGATATTAATGAAATAATTACATATGTGGAAATATAATATATCATTTTATTTTTTATCTTTTCACTTAGTGAAAAAGTGATAACATCGTTCATGGATGTGGGGAAAACCATCTCAATGAAGAGATGTAATTCTTATCTTCATCACAACATATCTAGAATGATATATATAAGTATATATAATTAAATATTATTTTATTTATGTAAAAAAATATAATTATATAATGTTAAAGTTACTTAACCTCTATCCATAATGATCATTGAAAAATGGAAATGTTACTCACACATAAGTACGACCTTCCATCATCATGATCATAATGTTAGTTCATTTATCATAAACATATTACATTATTAGTTTTAAAAGTGTTATTAATTTATAAATAATATTATTATGGGAATATTATTATTTATATATGTTTAAATAGTGATCTCACTGGCCATAGTCTACCATCCAAATTCATTTTGACAGATAAACCGAATATGGTCAAAACAAAAGACTTAAACATAAATGACTAAATAAATTTATATAACATGGTAATAAGATAAATAAAAGTAATAATAAACTTTAACAATTTTATCAGGAATGTAAATAATTAACATAATTTTATTATTATAGATGATAAAGACACATGTGACAATTCAGTCTCATGGCAAGGGACTTCGTCTCAATTTCTATTCGTTGTTGTATATATTCATGTTATTGAAATTTATTCTTTAATAAGGTGTATTTATTGTGAATTTGATACAATATATATCATGATTTATTCTTTTATCATACTATTCAATGTTTTATAATTTTATAATTTCATAGGTATTGTGATTCAAATTTTTCAAAAGTGATAATGCACTTTTCTTCTTAATAAATAGTATTTTAAGGTTTACCATCAAAATACATTTCTCTTCCCATTACATGTTTGGAAATGATTTCTAAAATATATTATATAGTCATAAGATATTAATAATCTTCATTTTAGGTCCATTTTTCATTATTTTAAAGGTCTTCAGAGTGAATCTTTTTACGTGCACTAAATTGAATGTTTTCAAAATTGAAAAATGAACTACACTATTGTTAATGTACAAAGACAACGACCTTTCATGCCATCACAAATTTTGTTTGACTTATATCATCCTTTATAGGATTAGATGTTATATTAAATGAAAACCCCCTTTCCCTTTTTTGTTTATGTTGATACTGAAAATGGGTTTTAAAATAAATGTGTATTAAAAATGGAATTTTTAAAGACAATTGTATTATGTTTTAAAAAATTGATTTACATTTGGGTTTGAAATAGTTTATCAAATTATGAAATTTTTTATTCATCTTCAGGTTCATTGAAATAATATATGATGCATGGTCCTATATAAATTCTAGTGGTCCCGTTAAGGATTAATTGATCGGTATTCCTAGATAGATGTCCAATGCATTGGGTAATGATTAAATACTATTGAGAATTATATTGGATGTTCTGCATATGGATATTAAAATTTGTAATAGTTATGAAAGGTCTCTATATGGGTTTTATGAGATGATATTACAAAGTACCTATGTGAATTTTCAATGCATGATAATGATTTTTTGTTGAAATCATTTTTTCCAATAGGTAAAATAAATATTTGTTTTAATGGAATGATAATTCACTTTTTGGGTAAAATGTTATGTTTTCAGGAAATGGTTTTTTCATGGTTTTAATATATTTTACTGGAATAACAGTTTCCATATTTATGTATCCCCTACCGAGATTTTTTTACCCCTCACACAATTATTTATTGGATTTTAGGATGTGCAAGGGATTAGAAGATTTCTAGTTGAATATCGTGAAGATTTTTCAAAAAAAGAACCCAGGTTTTTTTAAAAGATTTATTTTGGGGGAAAATGGATACAGAAATGAAGTGGCCACCTAATAATTTAAAACTATTTATTTATGTGTTATTACCAAATTCTCTAAAACTATAAACCTAACGAAATTCTCTATATACAATATTGTAAAATTATTTACTAAACTCAAGATTAAATAACAAGGATGAGCCCATATACTCACATCTCAAATGATGTGGAGAAATATAGAAGTTAAATATTGATACAATTAGTGAAATATGTTAATATTTAATCTATACAACATGATGAACATAAGAATATGACTGATGTGACAAAATTATAAACTAATGAAAAATAAAAAACTGGTTATTTTGTAGTAAAATATGATACAGGATAAAGATCAACTAAATAATATCACTTGTGATTTCAAAAACAAATATATACATAGAGTTGGTAAAAGTTATAAAATAGAGTTATGATGACTAGTTAGATATTTAATAATATCAGAAATCACTCTAATAAAAAATGATATAATTATATGTCTTCATATAATAATGAATTTAAAGAGATTAGGGTAATTTAATGAATTATAAAAATAATAATTTTTCGTTGTAAGGTTAATTCTATAATATTAATAAATTTGGAGATAAAGTATTATAGATAAAATATGATATAAATATTAGGGTAAAAAATCAATGAAATATGTCCAACATGAATGGGATCATGTTAGAAAAACAATTTAGTTTTATTTCTCCTAGATAAATCAATATCTGTGTCCTAATAGGTAATGGATAGAAATTATAGTCATAAAAAATGAATAAAAAGTAATAGATGTTTTTTATTTTATGAAAATTATTGGTGATGAGCTATATAGAGGAAATTTACAAGGATTTTATTGCCTAACAAATTTTGATTTATAAATTCAAAATATTGGGAACATAGGATATGGATGGATACAACCCCTCAAAAAATACAAGTATGGAAATCGCTGAATATTCAAGAGTTGTTATAAAAAAATAGTTTCATGTTTTGAATAAAATTTATAAAATATGTGGTAAGACAGATTAGTTGGATATTGAATAAATATATTGTTTTACAAAATATTTTTTTTTTAAAAATTGTTAAATTTATTATAATAAAAAAATAGCAACAAATAATTTTCATGTGGTATTAGTAGGATTGAATGTATCTCAAAAGAATCTTCCATAGATACTCAACAACCTATTTTCATCACAAATTAATGGTGATATTAGGATTATATAATTAAATTTTTATTATAAATAATGATCGATCAAATTTTAAAAATATAGATGAATCAAAATGAAAGTACATTTCTAGATTGAAATTTGATTGAAGAAGATTATGTTGAAAATAACTATCTATGTTGAGGGATTAAAACATAAATTGATATGTAATCATTGAAAATAGATGATATTTTCTAGAAAGTGAGAATTTAGTGTAGATATCCAAATATGGATGTGGTATAATTTTAAGAGAGTGGTTGAAGGAAAACATATTTTGAGTAGGTGAAGGAGATAATTTCACAAAAATAATAATTAATGATGAAAATGAGTTGTGGTATAAATGGCTTGGTTAATATTTTTTTTAATAGAGAATAAACAAGCTAACCTGAGGGGATTTTTATGTGACATTGTTATATTGGAAATAAAATGGAAATGTTATATATGTCAAATGGTAACCATTTTGAATTACTTAAATGAAAGAGAAACGACTCAAATAACTCATAATTTAGAACTTATTCAATTATATAATTATGTTCTTATAAAACATTAATATATATATGTATAGTGAAAAATAAATTATCACATTCATTGATAATTTTTATTGGATAAATTATATTCTATTTTGGGAAAAAATGTAATGAATTAAATTAATTCATGTGTTCTTAGATAAGGATAAAAAGGTGGTTATTCATTAATGATGCAATTTTGGAATAATAAATATAATTATAGAAGTAATGAATTTAATGTGTATTAAGATAATTGTGGAATTGTTCATGAGTACAATACACTATACACCACACATATAAATAAAGTATAAAAGATTAAAAATAGATGTTTCATTATGTTGTCTCAAACAATCTGTTTGGAATACATAATTTCTAATTTATTTTGGAGGAATGAAATTATCGAATCCATTATTATTCAAAAACATTTATTATATAATTTTAAATTTTATAAATCACCATTTTTTGATTAATTATATTAAGACCTAAAGGTTTAATTACTGAAGGTGTTTTTAGAAGTCTTTATATCATCGAAGTCAATCATTGAAATATTATAATGTTTTAGCGGGGAAGAGTTTATGTAATATTCCTTGGATATCAACCAAATAAAAAGAGATATGACTCCATTAATAAGGAAGTATGGAATATTTTCGAATATATTAATGTGAAGATAATATAACACTCATTTAATAAGAATGACATGTAAATAAATTTTTATTTATGTTATTCGAGATAGAGGTTAATTTGATGGAAGAAAAGAATGAATTTTTATATTTATGGAAGGTACAAGTGTTGGGAATGAAGATGTTGATTCAATAATATCAACTATTGGAAAAGAATGAAATTTTGTTTTATACATTATAATTAAAGAACAAATAGATCTAGAACATCATTGAGGATCAAGCATTATTAATTTAAACTTTGAGGTCTTTCAGGATAATATTTTATACATCAGTTATTGCACAAGTTAAACAAAAGAGTATAAATAATATATTGATGTATTAATAATATATCAATTCCATGAAATCGAAATAAGTTATAATTGATTATAATTATGAATAGTATACATTTCATAAGCTAATAAAGCATATTGTTATTAAAAAAATGGAAGTTACACAACAATTTGAATGTGAAATGATAATTAACAAGGAAAAAATAAATAATTTTTTAAAGGGTATTAATAATCATAATGAATTGAATTTATTTATACATTTTCACTAGATTATAATGGGATTTAGTGAATCATCTATTTAATTTTTTAAATAGAAACATATTACGGTTTTAATGATCTAAATTCATGGAAAACAATATCTAATGATTTAAAAATAAAACCATGCATATACAATTTATGATGCATCCAATATGTTGGTGGAAAAAAAATGATGGTGATAACACGATGAAAAAAAATATTTCACCTTCATAAGAAGTCCACAGGCCTTGAATCCCAGTTCATTACACAAGGATTCAAAATGATCAATGGGGTATCACCTTCACTATGTTATGCACAATATACTAAGGAGATGATAGTAACCACGTTTTAGTTATAGATTTCATCAAATAAGTACTCTATCACTTGGGAACTCGCCTTTATAAACACTTCCCCAAGGATCGTCATTTAATTTGAGCATACACCATCAAGAATGTCTCGTGGGCCATCCCCTAAATTTTCTATGTCACTACCCATTGTAGAGTTATTCATTAAAATATTAAATGAATAATTTTTATTCCATAAATAATCAATCTAATGTATTTTGAATCAAATTAAACATACCGGGAGTTGAGTTTTCTGCATGTGGAATCCCATACAAATGTATCATATGTTTAATCATACATAATGATATAAAACACTAAATCATCCCATTTTTATTCTATAATATATATAAATATATATAATAAGATTTCATATATATCATATACATATCATCACATAAGATTATAAGATGTCTTCATATAATACACATATATATATATATATATATATCTAATTGTATTTACATTAAAATACAATTAACATTAAACTACACTAAGAAATAAAAGAAAAAGTTCGTAAATCCAGTTGAATCCCTCTAAAACTCCTTTAGATATGATTTATCAAATTCACTTCAGTTTGGAAAAAATTAATTTGGCCAAAAATTAATCTTTAACAAATGTCCATATTCAGCGACCGTCAAGGCATTAATAAAGTTGACCAAAAATATGAAATCCTTATTTCATATTTGTATAAAAGATTGGCCTTTAGAAAAGAATCAACACATATCAACCTACTAAGGGGTATAGTGTGATATCCATTAAACATACTTATGTCTCATATGTACACATCCACAAAAAGATGTATCATATACATTCTATCAATACCTATAAAATCAATTATATTATGGAATTGAGTAAACACTAAATATGGAAAAATTTCAATCTTGTTTAGGATATCTCATACATACTCAATTATAAAAAAAATAAAAACTAGGTCAATGAATATATCAAATTTCATTCATCTAGGAGATGACAAAATCACAAATCACTCATCCATGTAGTTATAAACATAAATTTTCAATCAACTAAGCACGGAAATTCATTTAAAAAGTATAATTAAATCAAGACTCTGATGTATTATCTCATCATATGACTAGGATAATATTATCTTGGTTGTGATCTAGCAGATGAAAAGATAAACAACATACCAAAACAAAAATAATTAGCTAAGATAAAATGTATTTCATAATAAAATGTATTAGAGTATGAAGGTTCTTAGGCCATATATCTCAATAAGATAACACTAAAAGACCTATAATTATATAAATAATTGTATAAAATTCCACTAGAAATAATTGTTCAGTCAGTCTAAATTCCAAAACTCCACTTATTATCTCATTAATATGTTAATCAATCAAATATTAACATATCATCACATCCCATTATACACCATGATGGCCATTTATTAGTGACTATTAAAATTCATACATTAAGGGACTGTTATATTCCATTATTTCTCTAAATTGAGTTTAAGCACACATGAGTAATTACTAAATAGTGGATACCAATATTATAATCACATGACACATTTATCTAAAAATTAAATTAGTATCTTATATATAATATGCCAACAGAATCTATATAAACATCATTCAATTATTTAAATAGCTATTTAATCAATTGATATGATTTATTATAATTTTTATTCACCCAATAAATATTAACATCACCCCTAACAATGATTTCCTATGTAGGATGTCTTTTAAGAAGGATGTGTTTGGTTTTTGGTGAGACCATGGTTCCTTGACCTGAGCAATGCCTTCATTATATTCATATTAAGTATTAATAATTATCACGATACTAAAACCAACATAATGATAATATTTAAAAGTACTCATCCAAAATATTACATTATAACTTTTGATGATGCGATATACATAGCCTATATTGTTGATCATGCTATCGTGGATTGTTTATAACTTTTCATATAGATAGATCCCCCATTTAGACAAAACAAAAAACTAGGATTAGATTTCATACAATATGTATCATATATAAAACATAAATTCATGTAATACATTACCCAGAGCTCATCCAATTCTTGGTAGTTCAATAACACATTGTTTTCCCTTCTAAAGTACATTCAGATTTCTACATATATATCTAGTGACTCTTACATAAATTGGATTTGTATCTATATGTAAAGAGATGAGTATAGGAAACATTGGGATGGGTAAACAACATGAAATACATGATAAAACTTATGACCATCATATATGGAATTCTATCAACCCTTTGTAACTCTTTATAATAATACATAATATTATAACGATTTGTAGTGAAAATTGATGACAACAAACCCTTTTCATAGTTCTCATTTATAAAACTCTACAACTCCCTAATAATGTATTTGTCCTAAAAAATTACTAGAAACCTCTTATAACTATTTATATATATTTTCCTACATATTCTCTTTATCTCTGACCCATTTCAATGGTTGAGATGAACATACTGATCTACAACGTCAATGATTCAATCTTATTGATTTCATTAGTAATAAAAATAATGTCACACACATAAAATATTAGAGACCCTTCTACACTACCACTAATATATTTATAAGCCTATGAATAATAATTATTATTGAAGAAACCAAACACTTTTATGTCCTAATAATACCATATGTTTCATCATTGAGAAGAGTATCTTAGAAAAAAGTGGACTGTTATATATTCCATACCATAGTCATCTCATTGTAAACATTAAAAACATGAGGATATATTATATATACATCGTTGCCTAAATCATCATTAAATAATGTTGTTTTAACATCCACTTTATTTATATCACAGTTAAAATTAGAAAATATTTCTAGTAATGTCAAAATGAAATTTATCATCATAGTAGACAGAAAAATGTATTTATATTCAATATAATGAATTTTATTATAACCATTTTCTAAGGAATTATTTATACGTAGACACACTTAAATCAATATCATTTTTCTTCTGGAAAACCAACTTCACCCTATAGGCATAACACCTTTCAGAGAATCCAAAAAATTTTAAACATAGTTTGTGTATATGAATTTTATTTCTGACTCCATGGTTTTTAGCCACTTCTCATAATCAAAACTCTTGATGGAATCCTGTTAGGTAGTAGGTTCATCATCAATGAGCATTAACTCATCATCATTATCTACATGAAATCTATATATCATATTCTCTTGATGAATCCCACATGATCTGAAGGATTATTCTGTAAATTGAGTTGGTTCTTATTCAAAAAATACTTTTAGAACTATTAAAACATCCATAGAATAAATAATCATATTGTTTTTGTATTTAAAATATATATGTTGAAAATTCCTCTCAATAACTCCTTTAATTATGTGTTACATCTCAAAGAAAACACCACATCAAGGTAAACATACATTGTGTTCAACATGATTATAGAATTACTATCCCATTGTTTCCTATGCATATGATAAATAATATTTTCTCTGATTTAGAGCTGAGTTTATAAAAATGAAAATTTCATTTAAATGATTCACTCATAAAACAACAATTCCCTATTCTATTGAAACGTCCTGAAACAATTTTGATCAACCATTAAATTAAAATTTAAAAATATAATAATAAAATTCTATTTCAATTTTATTTAATTAGTTAATGTTAAATAATTTTAAGAAGGGTAATTTAACTTTTTTATATTCACATTATTGTTGGAGATTATTTGGAGAACCCAAGATAATGTTGCATCAAAATTGGAAATATTTGATGAGATCCCATGAACCATTATAGATTAAATTTCACATTTTTAGATATATTTCAATTAAATTGGTTTCAATGGTTTTCTATGAATTTCAATCAATGTGGGATACAACATGGTTGAATAAATCAAATCCAACATCTTGCATATTATGACCCAAATTATTTTATCAATTCAAAATACTAAAAATTATCAAATTCAAAAGTACAATTCATCATTTAGAGATTATCATTAATGAAATGACAAAAATGTGCCTAGAAATATATAAGGATAAATTAAAAAGGTCATTTAATAAATACTTAGTTTTTTAAAGTTATGATAAGGTCATTTACTTATCCAAAATTCTTAAAATAATTAGTTTTCAAAAATAAATATAGAAATTTTTTTAACTCCCGTTGACTCTAAATTAGCACCTTGGGTGCCTCATTTTAAAGATATTAGGGAGTGAAGTGATACCATTTATGAGTTTAGAGGGTTTTCATCATCAACATATATGTGTTATATCTCCATATCGTTATCAGGATATCATAGAAGATGATGAAATTCAATTCAATCATTGTCCACTCAATTGAAAGCTAAATAATGGAAAACCATTGAAAAGGTGGTACACAATCGGAAATTGCGTTTAAGTGCATATATAGGCTATTAATTTGTAATTTTGTTTTGGAAACATTTTATCTATTTTATATTATGTTATTTCATATTTTAATTCATGTTTTTTTGAATGTTAATGAAATTATTGTTATTCTTAACAGATTAGTGTGAGATTTTGAGTGTGTGACCTATGTTGTTATAATTATGAAACACAAGATTAAATTTATTTACCACATACATGAGATTAAAATTTTATTTGGTATATCTTATTCCATTCATAAGGTCTTCACCTTGTCTACATGATGTTTTTTTCAAGGTTTGGTTCTACATGAATCAATAAAAAGTCTTGGAGATTAATCTAGATTGTAGTTGATCTCAATAAAAGAGTTACTCAAAACCTAAATGAACATATAATAAATATTAGCATAAAATTATATGTAGTGAAATTACAATGAATTTTGTATTCCATTTCTCTAAAAATCATGATCATAAAATATAAAATGTATTTTTTTCACATTATTATTTTTTCAAAATAATAACTTATATTGGGGTTTGTAAAAACAATATTGAAAAATTATACTATAAAATTCTAAAACATTTTAAACGATGACCTAGGGCCTTCCATAATGATAAATAATCTCTAAAAAAATAATTAAATTGAAATTTCATGATAATGAATTCAAATTTTATCATTATAAAGGGGGAACTCTTTTATTTTTAGTGTGTTTTTTATAAACACATTGTGTAATTTATAAATATTTGTATATTTAATTATTTGTATTAAAATATTTTTATTTTATTTTTTTTAAAAAATAGTTTTAAAGGATTTTTACATGAAATGTTTTTCTTTGAGAGAACAATCATCTTTTTACTAAAATGAAAATAAGATCCTATGCCATCGAACAAAAAACATAATGATTCATTGAAGAAGCCACACAACACATCAATACTCTTCTAAAAACATATTAGCATGGAGATGAAGCAGAAACTAAAATTAAATTGTATAAAATGGTGTAAAATAATTAACCATTAAATAAACGAACTTTAACTAAGATTGATATTCGACCTATATATATGTGAATACAAGGTGAAGCAAAAATATTCGAACAAAGATTTTTTCTAATTATTTTATCATACAAATTATGTAATCATACTCTAGAAGTCCCACATAAACAATTAAAATAAATTCTATAAGAATATGTTTGGTCAATTCTGTGATCACTTCGATGTTTGTTTACTCTTTTTCAGTGTATCGTTGGCCTAGAATCCTGATTAAAGTATTAACTAAAAAGATCCAAAATTTTATTTGGATTGGATCGGTTTATGAGAGGATGTTGGTCAATATGGCGTTGAAGGATTTCATTAATCCTCTTCACATGGGTGGGCTGGGTGTCAAAGACATCATATTATTCAATGACACCTTGATCAACAAGATTGATTGGAATTTAATTTCCAATTCTGATGAGTCCATGGATTTCCTTCAAACTATGTTTCATGGAAAGATGTATAATGGGTACTCTACATACCGTTGTTCATCTTTTTGGACTACAATTAAATAGGCCTTTGCTGATCTAATGGCTTGATCTAAATGGATTTTGTGCAAGCCATCCCCTCTTAATTTCTGGACCACACCTTGGCTATCTGGGCCTATCTCTGATGATATTGCAATTCCCATAATCCTAAGGAGGACCTCTATTGCTGAAATTCCGAGCAATTCAACAGAAATGAAAACCTTGATTCCAAATCATGTTGGAATGAAAATCAACAGGTATCGATATATAGATTGTGACACCCTAGTTTGGATGTCTAACTTGAATGACAGATTCAATACACATGACTGCAACAGTTCGATGTGTGGTGCTTTCCTGAATCCTCCATTTTGGGACATGGAGTTCTATAGACCTTTCATCCCTCCATCTTTCACATTGCTTATATGGAAAATATGGAGGAAGATACTTCCCTTGCATGCTATGCTCCAGCATATTGGATTCAATCTTGCTCCAGCATGTATGCTTTGTCTTCAGGCTAGCGATGATTCTCATCATCTCTCTGTCTCCTGCAACTTTGCTTCCTGGTTATGGACCTATGTTCAAGAGATCTTCCATTGATGCATTCCCTCTCAATCGGTTTATGGGCTGATGCAATTTGTTTGTAGGATTAATAGTACTGAGCAGGTAAAATCGCTCCTCCTTGCAACTATGGCCAGCTTGTTGTCTCTCTTATGGAAGGCGAGGAATGTTGTAATCTTTAATAACATTGCTCCCAACTTCCACTATGTTGTTCTGGAAATTCATTGTGCAATCCGTACTGCTTCCTCCATTCAATCTATATAAATGATGAAGGATGTCTCTGATCTTGTTTTATTGAGGTCCCTTGTTGTGAATGGCTGGTCAAGGAAACCATTGATGATGAAGCTTGTATGGTGGATTCCACCCATCTCCCCATGGATGAAGGTTAATATTGATGGGGATACCTCTAGTGGACCAGGTCCCACAGGATGCGGTGGTGTCTTACATGCTCATAGAGGTTTTTTCAAAGGATGTTTCTTCCATTATATTGGAAATGAGTTTTCCATTGAAGCTGAGCTATGTGCCATGATAAAGGCTATTAGACATGCTGTCCAATATGGCTAGCATGACCTGTGGATTGAGTCAGACTCGACTGTTGCAGTCCAAATTCTTCGTGAGCAGTCAAGAAATGTTCCATGGAGGATGTTATCGGTTTGGGTGGAATTTCTCTAAACTGTTGAGTCAGTTTCACGTGAATTATTAAATGTCAATCATGAGGCTAATCAAGTTTCGGATGCTCTCTCTAAGTGAGCTATTGCCGAGTTGAGCTCAAGTTGGTCATTTGTCTCCCCAGATTTTTTTGATAGGCTTGTGCAAGATGATTGTTGTGGTGAGACTTACACTCGTCTTTGTAAATCACCTCTCTGACTTATCATTTTGTACTTTAATTTTCTTGAAAAAATATTTCTAAGAGCAGGTTTTCCTGGCTCCTTATCTTCTTGGTATATTTCCAAGCCTATTGATAAAAAAATAAGAAAAAAATTATGGAATAAGTAAATCAAATAGAGAAGTGATACGTACCATACTCTGATAAAAATTTTGAATTGGTAATTATACTACATTTATGAATTGTTATTTTTCAGGTATAATCATAATCTCATCCTCTAGTTCATTGTAGTATCTATACCACTGACACCTAAAATTATAAATAATTCCCTCAATTGAAAAATCCATCTAATATTTATGAGAAAATATTCCCAGGCCACCCATAAAATTACCTAGTACATGAAAACCATTCTATTAATCTATCTATGTAATGAAATTTTACCAAGACTATATAAAAGGGGTATTTATGAAAACATTAATTCACATGGAACCAACCTAAAACATTTCCATTTCCCCTAAAAAACCCAGGCCTATCCTAGATGGCCAAAATAATTAAATGGATTTAAATAATATATAATTCTAAAAACAACACAATAATGCATTCAATAACTAAATAATAAATTAGGATAAAACAAAAAATCCTTTTTTCATGTGTGTGTGGGGCAGGGTGTTGGAACATTCTTTGATTTTGTCAGTAATTATTTCAAAAAGTTTATTTTTCACTTTTTTCATTTTATATGGACTTTTTTTATTTATATTTTTTATTTATATTTTTAATTAGTATACTCATATAGAATACACATATCATCATCGAATTTACTTAAAAATCTTGATGAAATTCATTAGTTCAATTTGATTTAACATTTAATGAAAATATACTTCACTGATGTCATTGGAGTTTGATAAATAATTTAACATTAAAGGGTGATTTTAGTAAAATTGGTTACATGTATATGATATGATTTTTCATATCTCTATAAATCCATTGAGATGTTGATACCCTATGTCTAAGAAATTTATGGATTAATTTTGTCAATTTACATCTAAACATATAATTTCACTCAACCATAACGATTGAATAATAAATATTTACATAAATGTATACATAAATTAGGCTAATGTCATTTGGATTTATAAAATAATCTTTTCGTATTATCATTCCATATTTTATTAGTTTCACTATTGTATCACATTGAACTATGTATGTGTACCTATTATCCAACTATTGTAAATCCAAAAATAAAAAAATGAGGGAAATAAATAATGAGGGGGTAATGAAGTATACAAAATATGGGTATACATAAGATAAGTGATTTATTTATTAATTTTTTTAATGCATAATTACGCGGGTTTGGAGTTTTATTTTAATTATTATAGGGTATGATCAGTGGAATAAATTATGTAATTTTTTTTAAAAAATAATTACCAAAAGTTAATATATACAAACTAGAATGATTATCCTAAAATTATAGTTAAAACACTAACATGGAAGTATTTAGTTGTATGTTTGACTCATTGTTTTCCATTCATGTAATAATATCAATAATATTCTTGAATTTTTTTGATATAATTTACATGACAGTCATATATGTGACTAGTGATGTTTTTTTATTGAGGTTATTACATATCTCACAAGACTACCATGAATTGAATTTTCTATTAATGTTAAATTTTCATTAATGAGGTAATATCTTAATGAATTATTTTTCTAAAATTTTACATTTCTTAGGAGTGAAAATGTTGATGCGTGGGGGTATGATCATATAGAGATTAACTATTCGATTTAACCATCAGTAAAAAAATTAAAACTAAATTATTATTTTATGTTACAAAAATAAAAATTAATATTAATTCTAATTTTATTCAATTAAACAATTTTCACTAAATTTTATTAGATAAATGAAATTTTTATTATAATTAAATTGTATGAAGAAATTATTTTAAGAGGACATGATAATTTATTTGAAAAATGAGTAAAAATATGTGAGAACCAAATTACAATTGTGGAATGCAATTCATATTCAGAAATATATTTCCTTCTAATTGGGATTTATTTTTTTTGGATGTATGCCTAATTATTTTGGATACAACTCATTGGACGAAATATAATCCCAATTAATTTTTCTAGTGTCCTAAATGGAGATATTTTTCCACAAAAAACGTCTTGAAGTCAAGAATATAAATAATTTTTTTAAAAATATATTAAAATCTATTTGTACAATTATATAATTTTTTTGGGAGATTCCAAGAGGATGAAAAATACATTTTCAGTGTTGTACATGCATATATATTGATGTCAATTTATTTAAAAATAATAAAAAAATGTTATTGGTAAATTTGTGTGAAAAACACAACCCCTCACTACAATTATATTGTTACATTTTGTGGCCCATTTGAATGTTTGACCAAAAGGTGAAATGTTTCCATTTTATAGTGTTATAGGGCTACACATATCATTATAGAAGTAATGCAGATCACTATACTCATAGAGATATTAAAGATAAAGATTAATTTTTACTCGAGCTTCCTCCTCCTCTTGATGGAAAGCTAAATGATGGGATGTCATTATAATTGAACTCCATACTCTTCAAGGGATTAAAGAAACACATATTATATATTATCCTAGTTTAATTTGGTTTGGAAGAAATTTTATTTAGTTTCATAAAAAAATATATTGAATTTCAATTCATTATTTCGATTCATGTAAATGTAATTCTCTTTATTTTTAACGGACAAGTGCTATATTTTGTGTGTGAACTTTTTTGGTCTAATTGGAAAACTAAAGAATATTTTTATATCAAACATAATCTTGTTGTATATTTTTTTGGATGCTCTAATACAATTCATAAGTGATATAATTTTCTACATGTTTTATGTAATGTTTTGTTTCTACATACATCAATATAAAGGCCTAGAGAAAAATCAATATTCACATAAACCTCAACCAAGAAGTTACTTTAAATCGAAATGAACAAACAAGAACTATGAACACGACATGTCATGTAGTTAACCGTGAATTATAATCTTCTTGTATTTATATTAAAATGCACTTCATAATATCAATACGTTATTTTATTTCAATTTTTTAATTTAATTGTTTTTAAAATCCCCGTTATTTTATTCTATTTTTATAAAAAATTTATAAATCATATGTTAAGCATCAAACTCTCCTTGATATTTGACCTAGGGTATTTCAGAAACTATAAATAATCTCTACAATTCTATTTAATATGTAATTCCTTGGAAACTAATTCATTAACCACCCTAAATCCCTATAAATGAAATATTGGGACATTCCACAATCCTTATATCATACGATGTAGTTAGGAAAACTATATATGGATCATAGTTAATTAGAAACACATAGGTATCTAGTGAATGACCATAGAATGAAATAACAAGGTCACACTGACTATCCATTGATCGATCCATGAATAATAGAGTCTGAATTCTTTTCTCAGACCCACTATTCCACTATGGTGTTCCAGGTGGAGTGTTTTGTAGAAGAATTCCATACTCTTTGAGGAGTTCAGTGAATTTCTAGAAAACTTATTCAACACCCCGATTTTTTTTAAATAAATTATAATCATTTCTTAATTGATTATATACATCACTTTAGAACACTTGGAAAATGATAAAAGTTTCATAACTATATATCATCATAAACACATTTACATATCAACTAATTTAATGGGTAAATGTATTGATATACCTAAAACCACCACTAGATTGTGAATTCATTATTTCACACACATCATTGTGTATATAATACAATATTCCAATAGCCCCTTTATATTTTCAACTAATTTGTTTTGATAATTCTACCTAATAAACAATATTTTTAATTAGAAAATGATATAAAGTATAATTGATAAAACAATCTATCTATGTAGAGTTGTTTGATGAACTTTTCATCTATATGTCCAAGGCGATAATGCTAAAAGAAGGAGATATTAGAGTCAACAACAACCTTCTTATTTTCAACATTATATACAAGATTATCCATATCTATAATATATAAAATCAATAGAATATTCTCAATTCTCTAAAAAAAGACATTTATATTGAGAGAAAAACTATTTTTTAAAAGAGTAAATGAAAATACCTTCTCTATAGAAAAAATAAAAAAATCAAATCTACATTTATCAATGAAACCTGATAGAAATTCTATAATACTAGGATTAAATAACTGGGTAAAATTTGATAAAAATGATGAATTTTAAGGAAAAAAATATTTATCTTCTACTTGTATAATGTTATAATTCAACCATTATCAATTTCCTTTTATATCTAAGTATGTGTTTATAATGAAAATTGTTTATACACACCCAACATATAATACCCATGATATTAAATTCTAAAAAATTCAAAATTATATTCTCATAATTTTTCTCTTTGAGAATGCTTCTCAACCTTATATACCAATATATGACTCTCTTATTGGTTATACCTTGTAACATCCCAACCATGGTGCCCCATACATGTTCCCCAAGATGATTTATTACATAACATTAATCCATGACTCTCTATACACTAGAGGATACCAACAAATAGCGAGTGTATGATATATAATTTGGGGGGGACTATAACCTCTTTATCAAAGAAGTATAAAAACATTTATAAATAAATTAATGAAAAAATATCAATAATAACAATGATAATACCATAATCAATAATTACACACATCCTCTAAAAATATAAAAATATGAAAAAATGACCACAAACTGATGAAGAAAATATTTCATTCCATATATGTGTCATGTGTCCAGTGAAAATAGAAATAATGACATAATAACAACTCCCAAGAGGGTGCCAAAGAGATATCGGGTTCCCTCATCCATGCTTTATCCAAAATTATACATCTATCATTGGGATCTTACCATTATCATATCCTTCAATCATTAAGTCTATTCAGGTACCGATTAGGAATCTCGAGTTGGGTGTGAGTATAACTCAGGACGCCACCACTAGTAGTGTCTAATTTAATAACCAGTCTATAATAGTGTATATAATTCCATAATTAGTGAAGTACAATAATAAAGTAAATACTTTTCGTATTTAATATTTTTTAACCAACCACAACACACATACTTTTTCCCCTATCAGAGTGTGGCCCATAAAACATTGGGATATCACAATTCATTTTTTGGGATGTAATTATTCATTTAATTATAATTTCATTAACTATTTCATGGAACATATTCCATGTACTAATATGTTTGGTATAAAGTGTATTATTATAGTACCCTATGGGTTTTTGGAACATCAATACATGTACCACACCTGATGAGTATTTGGATACCTTTTCCATATCCCATAATTAATTGTTCAAAAGCATGAATTTGGAATATGGATCTTCTGTTTGGCACCCCATGGGTACTTTGAGCATCAGTTCCTAGCCTATACCCCATTTATCAATCAAGAGAAAATTATTTTATATATCAAATTCATATCAAGGTTGAAACACATTAAACTTTATTTAATCACCCACATCATGGTGCACTATTTCATTTATCAAACAATTCTATGGTTATTTAATTTAATCACACGGAATAATATAATTAATTAATCATTAATCTATTTATAATAAATGAAAAATCGATTTCATTAACCCTTAAAGGTTATGAAAACCAATCATTTTATTAAAATTATGATAATGAAGAACATAATTAATTTCATTGCAAGAACCCATTATTACCCTTTTAACATTCTATAATGAAATTCTTTTATACATTGTCTCACTCAATGGGTTTCCATAAATTCTAGTCTAAAAACTCTAATAGGCACAATGAAATCCATGGTTGGTTTCCAAATTCAAAGGGAATGAGTTCATTAATTCAAATTCCCAATGTTGGAATCAAATTTCACAATTAAATAAAAACAACCATAATCAAGACTATGGGAAAACAAAATTCATTAAAATTAAATCATTATCATTGAAAAACACTCAACAAAATGTAATCCCCAATTCGGTGTAGAACAACATGATTCACAACCACAATGAATATCAATGATCAAAACCTATGATCATGATTCAAAGAAAAAATATCCATAAAAACCAAGATCTAAACCATTGATAGTGAACAAGAAACATGTCATCTCAAAAAGGAATGAGGAGTGAAATAGATATGAATATAAATAACGAAGATATTGCATACCATAAAGGGTTAAATATCATTAACCAAATCATTGATTTTCAAAAAAAAAAGTGGATCGTGGGGCCTTGGAATACTTCTCGATTCCTCCAAAACAAATTAATATTGAATTTAATCAAGTATGGGTGACTTGGGACTGAAAATGGATTTGTTTTAATTAATAAATTAATTTTCAAGGCTTTAGTTCTTTTCTAGCATTGTTTCCTAGGTCTGGCCAGACAATTTACCAAACTGTGTGGCCTAACTATACACACCTATTGTATAGGGTGTGCATTTTCTCTAATGTTTCACATGGTTTGAAAAACTATGGCCCAACCATGTAACTATAAAATGTATTGGATGCATTGTTAATTGGTGGTAGAACATGGTTCAGAAAAATCATCACCAAACATACACTACCCAAAACCCCACTAAAAGTATCCAAAATACACCCAAAAACACGCATGGAAAGGACAAACAATATTAAGACTAAAATAATTGCAAAATAAGACCTAAAAATGAGGAAAACCCATCCCTATAATAGTTGGGATCGTTCAACATCCCAATCTTATAACAGATCATCCCCAAGCTATACTCCCAATAATAACTAAATTTATATGATGAGATGTTTGGGCCACTAAGCCCACATATCTGATTCCATCTCCCAAGATTCCTCCAGAACACATCCATGCTGCAACAACACTCACACTATAATCATCAACTTTCCCCGAAACACTTTATCACTTCGATCCAAAATTGGAATTAGATGGTTCTCAAAGGACATATCTGCCTCAAGATTAACATCACCAACATTGATCACATTCTAATTATTTGGGTGAAACTACCATCTCTATGTATAATAAAAAGTCTAATTCATAGTTTTATACATTTATGGATTAGAAAACTACTATGCCACTGGTTCAATCTTCTACAAAATTTAAATTGGTCCAACAGTCATTGGTGCTATGTTGACCTACCATAAAATCCTTCATTGAGAAAACCTCAGAACGACCCGAAGGAATAAATGATCACCAAAGGTAAAATAAAGTGGTCAGTAACATCGATAAACATACAACTTATTCCTACATTGAAATATATCCACACATTTCTAAATATCCTAAACCTTCTCTGAAGTCTCTTACATGAGGGTTAGTCAAAAAAAATCAGTCCCACCTGCCTCCATCCAACATAGATCTTGTCAACAAGGCCTCCCATAAGGTGCATTATATGATTCCTTTTGAAGATTCACTTGGTAACTGTTTTTATAGGTGAACTAAATGAGTTGTAACTGCTTTTCCCATGACCCACTAAAATATATAATTCATGATTATATCAATTAGTCTAGCACATGGATAGTCTATTTTGATTTCCTATCTCTCTATGGGTGAAAAATCATACTCATAAACACCTGGGTACCCATCACCTTCTATAATTCTTTACAAAAGCATGTATTAAATCATGAATTGTTATATGAAACAATTCTATGTGGAACCTGATGTAAATGTACTATCCATCATATGTGTATATCCCCCAACTAAAAAACCATTAAAATCTCCCAAATAAAAAATAAATGGTATTCCTTCATCTGACAGTCCGAAATCACCCATGTTGAATCATTATTCGAAGGCTTCCATGGTAGAACTACCATGAAGTCCATGTTAACATTATCGCACTTCCACTCTAAAATAGGCAAGAACTGTCACAAACCATATAGTTATTTATGCTTAACCTTTAATCTTTTATTGGTGTAGCATCATGTCACAAAACCAAAAATATCAATTTTTATGTTGGATCACTAATTCTGTCAACAAATGTCATGATACGTTTTGATCAAAAAAGGATGTACTAGACACTGTGAGGCATGAACTCATGAATCTACTCCTCATACATATACATAGTCACAACACCATGGCTCTGAACATATATGATTTATCCATAACTATAGTCCAATACGAAGGTTACTCCCCACCTTCAAGGATTTACCTCAAGACCAAACACTATGTATCCTCAAACATACCCTCCTTAATTAGTTTCATAAGTCTGTACTTAGCTGGTAAGGACATAAAGGTCATATTATTCTGGTCCAACTAAATCTCAATATACATCTTAGCCTGCAAGTTCATCATCATACACTATAAACTAGACTCATGAAATTCCTATGTTTGTGTCTTTCTATTGAAATAATTTTCAACAATGTTTCCATTTCTCTATGTATAGGTTATCTCAAAATCAAAGGAATACATATAATAATCACATATGTGATTCCTAAGATTCATGTCATGATGAAAATAGATGTACTTTAGGCTTTTATTGTTGGAATTAATAGTAATTTTTTCTCATAATAGTAAATTCTTCCAATAGATTAAGGCATAAAACAAAGTGGACAACAAAATATTGTGCATAAGGTAATTCTATAAATTCAACCTCAACCATCATGATAAATACACCACAACTCTATCACACTATGTCAGCACTGCTCCATGTTTGATTTTCAATGGATAAAAAACAATATACACTCATTTCCATGCAAAGGTTGGATCAAAATTAATGTGGTAGTAAAATTATTCTTCAAATCCTAGAAAACATTCTCACATGCTCCTGAGCATTCAATATTTACACCCTTCTTTTTCAATCCCAATAGTGGTGCTAAAAATGGGGAAAGTCTGGGCTGAACATCTTATAATAACATACGAAACCTAGAAATATTGAAATATCAAAACAATCTTACGATTATCCAAAGAAAAAATTCCAAAAAAATTCTATGGGTCTAGTTACATACCTTCCTCCAAGATGACGTGACCTAAGAAATATACCCTATCGATCCAGAATTAACACTTATATAGATTGACTAATAATTGATTCTCTATCATTTTACTGAAGATGTTTTCAATAGTTAGGACATGGTCATCATGAGTCTCGGATTATGACAATATTTCATTGATAAAAAAAATACAAACTTATCAAGGTACATGTGAATTATTTGGTTCATCGAGGCCATAAACATAGATGGAGCATTCATCATCATGAAAAAAATATTGAATAAATCTTATAGGAAAAGTCTACTTTTGAAGAAATCTAATGGTATATATAAAGGTTAAAATCTCAACTAATATTACCCTGGTCTAAATTAAATACTAGATAACAGATAATCATCTATCAACTAGTCAATGAGATCATCAATACGTGGAAGAGGATACTCATTCTTAATTTTCATTTGGTTCAATATTGGTAATCAGCATAAAAGCACAACATCATAACATCCTTCTATAAAAACAAAACTAGAGAACTCCAAGGTGAGGTACTCAGTTGAATAAATACAATTTACATCAATTATTATAGATGAGTCTTATGATCTTAAAGCTCTATAGATGACATTCCGTAAAGTAGATTGGAAACATGTTCAACACTATGAATTAAATTATTTATAAACTGAAAATATATCTCATGTGGGATCCTAATAATTCATTAGGAAACACACCCTAAAACACTTCCACTATGGGTTGAAATACATTGTAGTTTTCAACCCCATAATCCAACAAAATTCTAGTAAAATGGGAAGTGAGCTCCACTAGTCGATGATGAACTATCCCTTTATGGACTTCCACGATATACCATTCTTCATGATGAACATAATGGTTACCCTCAAGAGATGTGAAGGTCACTCTCTTGTGGTAACAATTGTTGTTTGATTAGTAATATACCAACCAATCGATACCCAAAAATGAAGTCAAAACCTCACGTATCAAGTATGTGGGGATCCTAAAGAAAATTATTATCACAAACCTCAGGAGAACACCGCTTGAATAAATAGATTCCCTCAACCGTACTCACAATGGTGCATCAATAGTCATAACCATACTCACAAACCCCTCTATCAGAATCAAAATTTTGACATATTTATAATATATGAAAACATTAATTTATCATATATCAAATAATTTAGAATAAAGAATATACACTACAATAATAGTACCTTGGACTGTCGATGGACCAACCTCTCTATCCACAAGTGAATGATGAACTACATGAAACTATCTTGTCCCTCTACCTTATACTTGCTTCTGAGTCCACTGTGTCACTGTATTATAATTTTATGGGTGATCATTAATTTATGTAATAAATATACATTTTTATCCACCTCACCTAGTATTTCTCCTACCACCTAATTAGTATGGGGTAGAAGATCCCCTCCCTGTATGCTAGTTCAGTCTAGCTCCATTATCAATACTCCTTATAATGGGTTCCCTCAAGAACCAGTTTAAATGTCCCATCTCCCCATGATATTGGCACTCTACTAGTGGTCAGGGACACTGGTTATGATATAGATATGGCCTACAATACTGAAGGAAAATAGAATGAGTATTTCCTTGAATAACTCATCCTTCCCCCAGGAAACTCTTCTTGCCACTAATTCATGTGACATTCTCATAGTGATTCATCCTACCCTATGAAGACATATTGCATGGACGTCTAGTAGAAACCACATGTACTCCACTATAAGCCTCTTTGATGTTCCCCAAAAAAATGAGAGATTGATTTGCCAATTCAGAAAACTACTTCATCTGAATGATCTTATCCAGGTACTTTATCTCACAATTAATACCATCTTGAAAATGATTCTCCATAATTTCCTCATCTCTTACCAAGGATTGTAAAAAGTGATGCATGTCGATAAAGAGACCAACATATTCCATCACAGACATAATCCACTGGTTCATCTATACAAATTCTTCTACCCATTCCTACCTCATTATATCTGGGTAAAAGTGTTCGAGGATATTTTCCTAGAAGTAATTCCATATCATATCCTCCAACTTATCATCCCAAGCATGGATATCCCCCCAACTCTACACTAATAATCAGAAAATATAATCATCAAACATGATTATCTTCTCCATAGGAGTCTCTAAATTTTCTTTTATCTCAAAGGTATACTCAATCTAGAATTCAAATGCCTCATGTATACACTTTATGGGTACTATTAAAGGCAGTTGTAATTGGAATTATTTTGTTAGATAAGACCTGTTCCTCAAAAAACGCTATTTATCTATTTAAAAAACAATATATAAAATAGGAAATATTTTCACAAATAACACTCCCTGAGTTCTTCACCTAAAACTAATGGGGCCTCTGATTTCATGCAGTTACATTTCCATCAATGTCCTTCGATCATCCAAACAACAAATGTAATCCTGGAGGAATGTATCTACAATTATAGACACATGTCTTGTGACACATAACACATTACTAAAAAAATTATATAATATTCATTCACATAAATCCATAACAATTCATTGCCCATATGTTTCCCCATGGTCAGAAAAAAGGCATTATCACCATCCCGAACCATAATTCACTTAGGTCATGGATAACATAGGGTAAAATAAATTCACATTTCATGGTTCCTAATTATTATCATCATTATCATTATTATTTTTAAATAATTGTAAAGATAATAAAATGAAAGACAATGAATTCACAGAGGCCAATTAAAGTGTATCATGGGAACATCCCCTCTAACTAGATCTTCTCCTTTATCTAAAAACATATTTTCTCTGTGTCTCGAAAAGGACATTTGTCACAATAAATCCCGTTTTCCTAAAATGAAGAAGTTATACACAAATAGGATTCCATATATTACTAAGAGAATATTCAAAGAAAAATAATAACATCATACTACAGGTGAATCACTCAATGTGAAATAACATTAAACTATAACAATAGTCATCATGAATAATAATCCTGCTCTAGGTACTGGGGTTTTCTATAAAACATTATTTAGCTAATCAAATGCATGAGTTGACGAATAAATCCCAAATCATCCACGCCTCTTATCTACCTTTCTGAAATGAAAAGACAATTGTAAAGAAAATAAAACACCATTTGATTCCACTTGGAAACATCATGACCTGGGTACCACAAACAGTTTCCCCTAGTAGGTTTGTTACTTGTACACATGCGCACCTCCCAATATATCCAAGGATGAAATCTACTAGTGATGACCAATATGTAACTTGGGGATACAATACTCTATTTATCAATGAATCATAACAAAACTGTTATGTAAATAATACCGAATTATAATAAACAATAACCAAGATAATACAATATTCAATAAAGACCCACATCCTAGTCTAATCCCAAAACATTAAAAAATGAAGACAATACAAAGAAATAAATATGTCAGAACATATATGTTTCATGTGTCTAGTGAAAAAAAAAGAAATTACGATACATAGACACCTCCCAAGTGGGTCCTAATTCAATGTATGGTTCTCTCATCCATGCTCTATCTCGAATCCTATCTCAACCATCTAAAATATGGATCATGTCTATACCATGTCCTGTAATGATGAAGTGCATTCGAGTACTGACCTGGAAGCCCAAGTACGGTGTGAGTAAAACATAGTTGGCCACCACTAAATTTATATAAAGAAATATATAGTCTATTATTGTGTATGTAGTTCTATAAATAATAATTTACAATAATAAGGTAAATAGTTTTCAAATTTAATAATCTTAAATATATCACACCATACTTACATTGGCCCATGATAGAGTCTAAAAAAAATCCTAATGGATATCACAATTCATTCATTCAGGGGATTTAATTATTCCTATAATTCTAATTTCATTTCTAGTATGCAAAATATAAGTCCACATTGAAACATTTTAGGGGCGTAGAGAAGCATTATGACAACCCATGGGTAATTAGAGCATGAGTCCCTATCCCAAACAACATGGGTAATTTGACGGTCGGTCCCTTTTCATAAATTTATTGTTCAAATGCATTCATTGCGTGACTAGAGTATTAGTACAGAACCCTATGATTATTTGGATAATCATTCCCAGACCCACATCATATTTATCAACCAATCCGAGATATCACATATATTACATTCATACCTTGTTTCAATATTAATCATTATTCAATCATCCACATCAAGATGCACCATATCTTCTATCAAACCCAACCATATATAATTAATATAACAACATATAAAATAATATTAATAATTTACCTTTAATCCATTTATCATTAATTAATCAAAAATTTAATTAACACTTCAAGGTTATGATAACCAACTCTTTTAATCTAATAGCAAACATGAAAAAATGATTAAATTCTATTCCAATAACCTATCCGTCCACTTTTCACATTCTATAATATTCATTTTAAATATATTGGAACACTCCATGTGTTTCCATCATGTCTAGTAGGAAAACCCCAATGGGTCCATCGAGATACGTGAAGGGTTCCAAGTTCCAAGGGAATCAATTTAATAATTAAATATAAAATAAAATTTCCAAATGGGGAAATGTAATTTCAAAATTATATACATGCAATAATAATATGGACTATGGTAATGTACAAATTAAACCACGCACATAATGATCAATATTTAAGGGTCTCTAAATATTAATCGTTAATTCCATGTATAAAAACCAGATTCAAAATAGAAATGAAGAGCATGGATCCAAACCTAGGATAAACATCCAAAGAAACAATATTCATCAATACCTAGATCTAAAACATCTTTAATAAATAAAAAATCATTCATCTTAAATTGGATAGAGGAACGAGGGATAAATAAAGGGAGGAATCCAAATGAGGAAGATATTACATACCATAGAGGGTTAGATCTCATCAACCAAATCTTTATTCCACACCAAATGTGGATCGAAGGGCCTTAAAAAACGTTCAAGACACTCCAAAAAAAGGATTTCAAATTAGATAGTGATATGGAGAAATGATATAAAATATATGGGATTTTGAAATTCAAATTAAAATTTCAAAGGTGTAATATTCTATATGAATGTTTTCTAGGGAATGACCACACAATTTTACAAATTCTGCACATTATCCATGTGCCCCTACTATCAGGGGTGCAGGGTTTATCCTATGTGGTGAATGTTATGACAGACTGTGTACCAACAATGAAATTTCCATCTATCTACGATGTTCAATTAGTCGATAGTTGGTGCACGGTTAAGGAAAACCATGCACCAGCCATAAACTTTCCAAAAACACTCTAAAAGCATAAAAAGGTCACCTGAACACACCCAATACAATCCTCAACCAATGTAATTATAAAACAAGTGTAAACTAATACCTGCTAATGAGCACGAGACATCTATTGAATGGTCTATATATTAGATACCTACATGGGATATCAATATGATAAATATGATATAAGATATAATCTATAACAAATAAAAAAAATTTAATTAGTATCATGTTTTATATATTTTCAATATTAAATTTCAATAAATGTTATCATGTTTATGAAAAAAATGAATCATATTTATTAAATGATCTCATATTCAAAATATCTCATGATTTTCACTAGTTTGATTACAGAAATGATTAATGGATATATATGGGTGACAACCATTTTCAATAATACAACATTTGTTTCTTGGATAGATGACTGGATAAATTAATTATCCAAACATATAATATGTATTAACTAAAATGATTTCATCTAGAATCCTCTCTATTAGGGCTTTCTAGATAATGATTAATTAAGGCAATTCAAAGGAAAAAATCACCTAACAGGTAGGCAGACCTTGTTTCTTTATTTAATTAAAAAATATATAATTTCTAGAGACATAATTTTTATTTTCACATAAGTAAAATGAATTTATAATTGACATGTTTTTATTTGGAATGAATCTCAAAGTAATTATTTAATGGATTTTCCTTTTAAAATTATCACAAGTTTAATATGTATCATATGAAAATTAATCAAATTTCATCTATGAAAATAATTATTATCTTTGTTTATTCCATAGTGTATACATGAATCTAGTGATTTAGTTTTTGAATCACAATTCCATTTTCTATATTAATTTATTTACACCAAATTAATGATAAAATATTTACCCAATCCACAAGTTTGTGTTAATCACTCAATAATAAAATCCAAATACATTTATATATTTCAAAATACTTCTCATGTATAAGGTACATGGGTTATTAATGAGATGGTATAGATTTATATGAAATTTTAAAACTCTACTTGACTAATTCTGGAGAAACAAAACTCAAACCCCTCAACATTTTAAAATAAGGCATAATCCTCGATGATAATATCCATTCTGACTCAAATTAAATCTTCCCAGGGAGACATTACTCACTAGAGAATTAAATTCATTATTACAATAAAAAATAATATTGAAAAATTATATTCAACAACTATTGTCATGATCATAACTCTAAAAAACTAAGGATAAGGCTATGAAAAATAAATCTTATGATACTACACCAAGTATGTAATTCATAGATATATATCATATGAGAAATGTTTCAAATAAAATCACCCATACACATTATTCAAATTCTAAAAAACATTATAAATAATAATAATATAAAATAATAATTAAATAAATAAACACTGTTTTTTTTTTCAAAACATGAGAAATAGATATAAAATTTTCATGTTATATTTAGTGATGAAGAATCCTATTTTATAGAGCCCAACACTTATAATTTATAAAAAAATTATAAACCATAAGTAAATTTATTAAAATAAAAATTTTGATACATTTTTTGGAATACCATATTTTACAACAGATAATAATATTATGTGTTGCGACATGACCTTATTAAGATTGGAGATAGTTCCTACAACCATTACAATGGATTAAGATAAAAGTAAACCCCATACAAAATGGCCAAATAGTTTAGTAGTCTTAATAAACTAGATATATAAAAGATTATTTCATTAAAACCGAATACACATATTAATTTTTTTTAGAATAACATAATTCCAGATATTATAACCATACATATCAGTCATAGTAAGCATCATGGAATCCTTGGTAGAGGAAAGCAATTATAGTGATCTCAAATGATTGTAAAGGGATATGTATAGTGGAAGATATTAATAAATAAAATGTAATCAAAATGGCATGGTAAATAACTAAAACACAGACCATAGAGTTAATAACATGAGTAAAATATACTAGGAATTGGGATATTAAAATAATTCCATATCAACAGTCACATGAGAATGAAACTAAACAATGGATATTCTAACCAATCAAAAATACACATGGAATATCAATAATATCTTTCATATTGATGGAATTATTAATTATGGATATCAAAAAATAACTATCAAGTATTCATTCCAAGAATCTAATATTATATGGCCTCATTCAAGGAATATAATACAGTCAAGGCTATATTCCTTGAATACAATAGATAGACAAGGGCATGGAGAAAATAATATCTAGTTTGTTTTGTGAAACCTATTGATGCATCGAGGGGATTGAAATCCAAATCATTCCACACATGAAAGGGTTAAATAAAATTTTACATAAAAATTTGTATCAAACCTATCATATGGAATATAAATAATTTCACCATTCAATATACATAACATCAAATCACAAAGACTAATATGGATAATGGTATAAAAATAGCACATCCATAGTCAAGTACATAATAAAATATCGAGATAAATAATATAGATGGTATCAATACCACATATACCCTTTGGAGTAATAATAAATGGTTTTTTTCATATATGCATATAAACACTATAGAATGTTCCTTAAAAATCTTAATGAAATTATACCTTTATTTTCAAAAATATTATTAAAACCATTTTCTCTGAATTTTAATTTTTAAATTTTATTTAAAGTGTAAAAATGGGCGAAGTAGTATTTTACAAATCATTTTGAAAATATCAAAACATTTATGACAAATTTTTTAGAAAACATGGTTTTGGAAGAAAACATGTTAATAAAAAATATGGAAATGATGTCAAATTTTCTTGAAAACATTTTAAGTACCAAAGAGTGCTGAAAATGTTTTCTTACATAAAAATATTAATCAAAAACTGTAAGAGAATAAAATTATAGTGTTTATTAATTAGTGTAGCAATAATTATATTCAATGGTAATTAATATATAAATAATCTCAAATAAACTGAGATTGTGATGTAAATCCTTATATAGATCAGAAAATTCAGGTGATTAAATATGATTGTGAAAAATGAACCAATTATAGGATTCTAGAGATTATAGTCCATTCTTATACATGGTTAATGATATAATTTTCAAGGATAATGATTTAATGAAGGTAAGTAACATTATATATTTCCAAAATGATCATTATAGAATAAATTAAATTTTATTTAATCATATTTACTTATATAAATATATAATTATTTTGTTGTAAAAGTAAACATCTCATGAAGAGGAGGCGATAGTCCACATGTCTACAATCGATGTTATCACTTTTAAGTGTGTGAAATGGGTAAAACTGTAAATGATATTTTAAATTTATAAAAAAATATTTATGTCATGAATATAATATATATTTAATATATTTAAACTATTTTTAATTCCAACCATCCTTTAATACATTGCATATATTAGGTGAACAGATCACAACACTTTGAGGAGGATTTTGTCCATACTTCCACAAATGATGTTATCGTATTACAAAAAATTGGAAAACCTTAAGGTATGTTATATATAAGAATTAAATAATCCCAAAAAAATTATAAATATTATAATAAAAATAAAAATATATATTTTCATTCATAACTCCCATCCACTATATGTTTTAAAGGAAAAGTGATGATTCATCGTTTGGTGAGGCAGTAGTTCTCCATACTCAGAAATGTTATGTTCATTATCCATTAGTAGAAAGTGTGTGTAATTTTAGGGAAAAGACTTATCATAACAACATATAAATATGTTAATATTACTGAGGATATTATATTATAATTGAATAATTATATTTTAGGGGGTGTAAAATGAAAATGAAACAATGAGCTTGGGGAAGGATGTTATATCATTTTTCTGGTAACTCCCTTTGGATCACACAAATGTGATTCCTTAGCTATATCTGATCCCATATTTAGGATTATAGGATAAGGATAAGTATGATAAAGATATTGTTAGAAGATATTTTTTTGATACATAGTGGCTTGATAGGTGTGAGAAAGTGAAAGAATAAATGCCTTTTTATAATCGAGGAGGAGCGACATTCTAGTGAATAACAAAAGCTAAGCACTAATGAGAGATATCACCTACCTCACGTTCTTCCAAAAAAAAAACTAACAGATTAATGTGAAATTATGCTATAAAAAAATCCACCACCCAAAAATAAGTTCATTTATATAAATTTTCCATCAACATCTATGATTCGCCAATTTATCATTTAGGTTTTTATTAAAATAACTACTTTTATAACATACATAATTTAATAATTTAATCTTAATTAGAATTTTAATTATTAAGAAATTAATAAAAACATAAATATTAATATAATATATAATTTTAAAAATAATAATTTTTATTTGAAATTTATTTAACACAATCACATATAACATGCTAAAACACTATTTTAACCTAAACCATTCAAATAATGATTTTACTATTTGAGGGTCTATATGTTCATTATAATATATAATATTTTCCATTAATTGACTATATTTTATATATATTATCAATTTAAAATCACTTGGATGAATGTAATTTTTTATTAATTTAATTTTTTTAAAAAAAATACAATTTATTGAAAAATAACAATAATTTTAAATTTGAAATTAATTATATAATTTTAATATTAAAAATTTTAACAAACTTATTATAATTAATCTATGTTATGTTATTTTTTTAAAAAATATATTTTCATCTAACCAATATTAGAACATAATAATTTAATAAATATACTTTAATTTTAAATTTTTTGTCATATTCTATTGTATTTAATTATTAACTAATTAATCCATGCATTAGTGTTTATTTGCATTTATTGAAACTAATTATGCTCTAAAAATTAATTATAAATAATTTATATAAAAATAAATAATTTATATTTAAAAAAATGATATGTATAACCAAAAATATGTTTTTTTATATATCTCAATGTCTTATAAATGATAATGGTAAGGGAACTTTTTTTTTTCCTTAATTAACATATGAAATAGGAACCTTCGGTGGAATAGTATCATAATGACTCATAAATGTTTATCTATGAATGTATATTGAATAAATTTCGTCATAACATTTTATTTGGACTTGTTTCTATGTCATTTCGGCTCCTATTTTTATAGTTTAGTCCCCTGTTATGTTAATTTTCCTCCTAATCATTATAAATAATTTTAGTTACATTTACAATTTTTTGGTAAAAAACTATGCTAATATTAATATAAAATATATATTCTTCTAAATCCATATACAGAATCAGTTTATATAAATTAATATCACACAGGTGGTAGAAATTTTTTAAAATTAATCTCACAGATGCGACGACAATGCGTGGTTTTAAAATAAAAATGCTAAGATTGTTTCTAGGATTTTATATCCAATTTCAATGTCATAATGTTTATAATAAAATAAATTTCATTACTATATGTATAAGTTATATTATTATATTTATAACCAATTATACATATAATTTCTCCTGTAAAAAAAACTGACGAAGAAGTAGTTATAAATTAAGATTCAGTATTCTCATTATTCAACAAAAAACAAGACATCACAAAAATGTACCCAAATTTCACCATAACATAATATTTATGTTTCACATTTGAAAATGAATTTCATGTTTACTTATGAAATTTATATGTCCCAAAAGATAAATTTTAAATAGTTTCTATATTAAATGGTTGTAAAATAGCCATTACAAAAATATTGGTTTTTATGCATAATATTGGGTTTGTACTTATCTATTCCTTATCAAATATATTTGATGAATGTCAAAAAATATGATTCATTATATTATATACAAATATCACTACTATCACTCACTAATTGTAATTTGTTTAATTGATTACGGTAAAATGACTTCATGAGCATAATTATATTAGAGTTTCATGGTTTATTTTAGAAAATATTGAAATATGGATTGAATAATATGGGAAGTTAAGGTTACATTATCATTATTCATGGGATAAATATCAAGAATGGGGACCATTCCAGACGCATTATGTGTCTAAAAGGTTTATCAGGGATAAAACACAGTCATGGGATTATCCCTTTTGAAAAAAAATATTATCTATGACTTAAAACATGATCTTATGAATATTCATAGAATTTATTATATTTGTAACCCATTTTAGGTGACTTAATAAGGAATTCTGATATAATAAGATCATTTAATTTATTATTATATTAGTTTTATTTTTTTATAATATTTTTTAATGAATTATTTGGTTTTAATGAATTATTACTCTTTTATAAAAGTTATCGAACTATGCCTCTTAAAATAGATTTGTTAAACCCTCAGTATAAACAAGCATATAACATTACATAGGATAATTGAAATATAAATAAGGGTTTGGTAGAAATACTTGTCCGAAAAATTTCATATATGGAAAGGTAACCTAATCCTATCCTAACTAATGCTATATATTAGTATCTAGAATTCCATGGAATAATCGTTTTATCAAAAGAGATTATAAAGATCATCAAGTGGAAATGGATTGGTTGGAAAAGATAAGTATGGCCATTAATTTTAATGAAAACGTTTGAGAATAATAAATCAAAATTAACCATATTTTTCTCTTAAAGGTCCATGTTAAAAGTTATGGGATTCCATCATCAAGGCTAAAACTCAAAATGACCAATTATATAATGACATCAACATGATATTTACATTTCTGTTTTATCTTGAGAAAATGAATCGTCGGAAGTTAATGGTGATTTTGTATATATAGTAAAATAATATAATATTATTGATGCATATTGATTAAATCAATAATATTGTATAATTGTCACCAGAGATTGTCAAAAAATGTACCACTAAAATATAAACATATTGAAATGGGTCTTCACCTTGATACCAGATCAAAAGTGTTTCCATTTTGTTTAGATTACTATATAAAAGTGGTGAATAAAGATATTGTGGTGAATATATACATAACGTTAATGTCCATTAATACTGATCTTTCTTTTGAACATGTAGGTAGAGAATTTGAATTTTATTCAAATAAGTGAAAACACGATGAGTTCTAATGGGGATGAAATGGTAGTTCCAAGAGACCATATCAATGTGAGTCTTTATATACTTCAGTAAATAAATATCAATTATGTTATTTGTATTTTTTTAAAAGTTAATATAAGTCCCAATTTTAGGATCCCCTAAATATTTTCATTTATATTGTTATCTAGGTCATCAATTAGGGATTTACAGGATGAGTATTCTATAGAAGAGTGGTACTGGTTCTACACAACTAAATGTTACCTAGTGAATATATGATACTTCAAATGTAGTTGGAACTAACTATCAAGATCCTAAATTAATGCTTAAATCTACTCAAGGGAAAATACATATGTGAAATGAGCTATAATTTAGTGTGAAATCTTGGATTAATCCTAAATTATAGCATTTCGTTATTACTAAAAAATGATCCAACTTTGTCAAATGCCAAATTTTACAAATTTTGAGGTACTATTCTTATTTCACCAAATATGGTAATTACATTATTTAAATTCTACCCAATATTTTATTTCCACTCAATTAATATATTTATTAAATTTATCTTCTAAACTCATGTAATGTGTCATAAACATGTAAAATCCTATTGGAAATAATAAGCAGAGATTTAGTTATCCTTCTTGATTGATAATGATCAATAATTTTGAGATCACATGATATTTTATTATACATGAAATTGAAATTCATTAAGATGAAATTAATAATATTTCTGGAAATACCAATTTATATTTTTATAATAAAATGAAAATATATGTGGTTTTAATTTATTGTTGTATTTTTAGAAAACAATAATTTAATACATATATAATATTTATAATATGTTTATATGTATGATGTTTATATTACCTAAGTGTGTTGTTAATTCTTATATAAAAATCTAGTATTCTTCTATACAGGTTGAATATATGTGATAATACAAATACATATATTAGGGAATTAAAGATATCTTTAATATTTTACGATTCCAGACATCTTCGATATAATGATTCGAGTGATTTAATTTGGCACACATTTATGCCATTAGTTAGAGTGGGCTCAAGATGTCCGTGGTTATTCAATTTGATAGGAGTTTATAACCATTTGATTACTCTCATTTGAAGAATATAAACCATTGAAAGACCATTATTTTATGAATTTGATATGATTCAACATTTTCTTTTCGATTAGTATGTTCTCATCAATTATATGAAATATCTTATACCATAGAACTCTCATTCGTTATATTTGTTGAGTAATGCCGAGATGTATTAGTGTGTCTTAATAGACTTTCCTGGATTTATTCATAGGATCGGTAGATCATGATATGAAAGATGAAGGTATATATGTTGGAGTTAGTGTTTGGATTGATGTTTTTCAAGTTAAAGGATTCTTGCTGGTTATTTTTGTTTACTTCCTCGCCCAATGTTCATAATGTTCTAGTTCTTTTTATGAGTTTTATTTTAAATGATGATAAAGGTACTGGTTTTTATGATGTTTGATTATCTATTATATGGGAATTGAGGATTCCAAATAATTGTTTTGAAAGATATATTATTTTATTGTCCTAGATATGAATTTAAAAGAAGAAACCCAGTCACCCTAATGAAGTATGAAAGAGGGAATATCTGAAGTGAAAATAATTTAGGAAGAGAATAATGTGATTTAGAAGTTTATGGAAGTGTTATATGAATAGAAAATTTGAGATAAAGATCTACAAAATCTGAATATAAACCTAGATTTCATCCAATAGAATTTGTAAAGATGAAAGAATATATGTAAATATTTATTTGATTATCTTTTTATAGGGGGTATTATTTGAAGTTAAAATTGATTCAACAGATATGTAGATGAAAAATATTCCAGTGCCACAACTTCCCATTAAAAATAAACCTAATAAGGGAAGATACTATAATATATTTTCAATTGTAATTTCAAAATAAAATTAGTGTTCATTCAATAATATTATATTTAACCAACACTAGTGTGTTACATTTATTATAGCAGATATTTTTTAATGATTAATTTATTTTAGAAATGCAAGATATGGAACATGAGATGATTAGCCATTAAGGATATGTATTAATTATAAATAATGGAGACTTCTATAGTTATACCATTAGATTTTCAAATTGTTTTCTATTTTTTCTATATTTTTATTCCCTAGATTGTATTATTTCAAATCCAGTAACTTTTATTAATTCATTTAAATTGAACGATTCATATTTAATTGTTATGAAATTTAGTTCATCATTCAATTGTTTTTTCATATAGAGTTATGAATTAAAATATTAAATTATGTAGTGTATAGTTACATTCTATAATATATATTACATTATTTATTTAATTCCTTATCTTAGTTCATAGTTTAGGTACAGTGATTATTTATCGTATTTTTTAGATTTTATATTTGCTGGACACATTGATAAAATCTTAGGGGAAATAGTTTTCTCCATTTTTATAGAGTAAATAATTATGAATATAAAATATTTGGAGTGTTATATATTTTTTTAACGTTTTTTAATTGGAAAATAATAGTAATGATAAATCATTTATATAATAAATAATATATTAATCAAAGAAATGAATATTCTCATTATATTTTTTTCTCATTTTTTATTCATGAACTTTTTATTAATTTTTACCAATTGATTATATTATTAGGATATATGTTAAAATTAAAATATATTCATTCATAATTTATGGAATAATTTGAAAATTGATATTTATTTACATTCACCGATAGGGACTAACCAAGGGACTAATATCACTAAATTCTTTATAATCAAAAATATCCTCATGATGTAGTTGTTCATAAAATAAATTTGGACTCATTTTAGGAATTGATTAGATGTCCATGATTAGTTCTTCCATTTATAATTATCATTATAAGGAAACATTAATTTATTTTTAGGAGAGTTCTCATTTATTTTAAGGTAAATGGAATTTGAGTTTATGTTACTCGGGAAGAATTATTTCTCAATTTTTTGGGTTATCTTACTCGTTTTTTTTCTATTTTTTGAAGATTGTGATGGTAATTTAGGGAATAAAAATCCACATTTTGATTTTTTTTTCATAATATATTCCCCATATATTTTAGTATATTACAACTATAGAGAATGATGAATTATCAATCGATCTTATTATAGGGAAAAACAAGTGTATTGAACTTATTATGTTTTGACACATAGGAAAGTTATGGGGGTTGAATATTTAACTAGAGGATTGAGAGGGTAAAATATTTTTTGTTTGAGTGTGTCACCATGGGTTTAACCATATCCATTTTATTATAAATCCAATGGGATACTTCACATTTTTTCTACTTATTGGAGATTTAATAATTAACAATGAATAATAAGAATCATATTCTTTGTATAAATAACTACATTGATCAATTTAAATGTGGAGGATTTTTGTAAATATTGAGCTTAGATTAGGGGACTATCAACAAAGAGTGGATGAGATTAACATTATAGAAGATTATTTACAAATAATGAATGGGAATTTTTAATATATAGTGATTCAGTTAGGTTTTAGAAACATTATTATATAGATTTTATAGATCTAATGAACCACATATTATATTTTTATCTTGATATTATTTCACAGTTTTTATGGATATAACTATTATCTATTTGAAATAAAAATAGGTAAAAATTAAATATTTGAAAATAATATTCGAGATTTTTGAGATTCAATGATCTTATGTCATGTTATCCAAGTTGCATTTATTGATTTGAAAAGTGAAATTCATAGGGAATGTGGTTTATAAACAGGGCATGTAAGTAAATCCTAATAAGTTTTTGATTTTTTTGGCATGGGATATTCCAAGGAATGTCGTTGATATATTAATCTTCCAATGAATCGAAATATAGTATCATCCATTGGTGATTTTTTTTATAATTTAGCATTACTCTTGATTTCTCTTAATAATAATGGGTAATATTCATATAGAGTTCCAAATGATACAAATATTTTCTTATGATATTATATGAAAATTGATATAACCAACTAATTTTGAAATTTTAGATGTATGATGGGTGACATGGTGTTTATTATGATTCTTCATTTACGGGTTTTGGGTGTGTTTTTATATATAATAATAATGGGATGAAACATGTTTTATTATAGTTATGATTACATGAGATTAATTAAACAACCCATGATCTTGAATTACAAGAAATCAAGCATTCCCTCAAATATTGGTAACATTAGTTATTTGGGGAGAAATTTACAATCAATGTGTATAATAATATTATTAGATATATCATTACGATAAATTATATAAATATTATAAAGATAAGATGAGTGGAATGTCTTCAAACATATTATGTCAACTTTATTTATAATATAATGAAATAAAATATTATTTTCAATTCACTCAGTTAAATGTTTTTAGATAAAGAGGAGGAGACTAGAATTTAATTATAGTAATGAATTATATTTGTTAATATAAATTTAGTGTTTGGAACATAGGATTTTATATTTTCATAAAATAAAATAATTACCACATATTCAACCAATATAATTCAATATAAGTAGCTATAGGATCCCAAATTATATTATATTAAATGATATTCATTTGTTGAAGAGGCAAATTGTGGGTGATATCTTACAAGAGATAGATATATTGATTTCATGAATTTAATTACGGATCCTTTTCATCGAGGTAAGTGGTTATGAATACCATGGATTATTCATAGTTACCAATTCATCATGGTATAACTAGGATGTATTATATTGGTAAATATTACTTTTTGTTAGCGAGAATGAAGATTTATAATAATTATTATTTTTCTCATTTCCTCACAAGACATCAAGTGATGGTCGGGAATAAAAATATTATAGGTCTACTTCATCCACTACCCATTTTCATTTGGAAGGGGAAAGAGGTTTCCATGGATATTTTCATCATTCTACCTTGAACTATTTTTGTAATGAATCTTGTTTCTGGGATTAATGATATTCCAAAAAAATATTATTTCAACATTATCTAAGAAATAATTAATGATTACTATTTTGGAAGGTTAAATTTACAAACAAAATCCAAGTGGCTTTGTGTGGCTTCAATAATAACATTTCATAAAAATCCCTACACTACAAATCATTTTTAGAAGGGTCTCCATGAATCCAAAATCACAATTAAATATTATTAAGTAATATAACCTTTAATATAATAAACAAAAAAATATAAGATAACATTAGATGATCAGTTTTATGCATGATTTTATGATATTAGATGATCTTGAAAGAATAATGTATATTTGGTTAAATTTTTATGTATTAATTTTTATAATTTTTTATTGTATGGATCCTCAATTTTTTTTATGGCCAATCATATTCATATCCTTCATGTTGGGTAGGAGTGGATGAATCTTTATTAGTGGTACTGAGTATTATGAGTACTATGATATGTAAGATTAGAAATATTAGAAATATTTTGACAAAGATACAATGTCAGAAAAATTATTATATGGATAATTATTAACGAACCTTATAATTTTATATGGGTAATCAGGTGGTTTTAAACATTTATCCAAACTGAGGATAAACACGAGTATGTAAAAAATATGAAATTATGATGTGAAATATTGAACAATTATAAATTGTGGAAATAAAAGTAGAATTTGAATATACCATATTATTACCTTCCGATATTACAATTATGTTTAAAACCATTCATGACTCCCAGTTAATGAAATATCAATTATATTTTCCCCATGTATTTAATTGGAGGGAATTTTATTTGAAGAACGATGGATCATTGGTTATGTAAGAAATCAAAATTCAGTATTATTAGGTATAGTTTTTTTGAAGTATATATATTCCATTACTGTATATTTTTTAAAATAATATAAATTATTAACACTAGACATTGGATGAGGAGTATTTGAGTATTAAGAAATGGACTCATATCTTATCTAGTGAACAATCGTAAGTGATGTTTTGGGAAAAATGGAATGGTCGGATGAATTATGACAACAATTATGTCACTCAAAGATATTAATTTTTATTATTATTTAGTTATTTATATTTCATGGATTCATATTTTAAAATTTTAATTATAAAACAATTATCCAAATGGGAATATTAGTATGCATCTCTGGATGGACTATGAAATTAGACTATGAAATGTAAATATTTTTTGGTGGTATGTTCTACATGGTCCCATATATGGTATTGGTGACCATGTAGTTAGGACATGAATTTAAATAAAATATATTATTTTTTAGTTTTGACCTTTTTTTTAAAGGCTCACAAAAGTTCCCTAATTTTTATCGAGGAGGCTTCTAGATAAATCTACATCCAATATCTTCATCACCTTAATTTATTAATATTATTTCCCTATTAAATACATAGATATTTATAAAGTTAATTCTATAAAATATTCCTTATAAACTTATTAATTTAGATTACATGTTTTATATTCCATAATATAGTTATGAAGAATTATGGAGCTGTATTGGATTAAAATAAATAAGTTTTTGTTGTATTTTTTTGATTATAAGTAACTTATATGATGTGATTATTCCTTATATTGGTATATTATCCTTATTTACAAGTATTTGTAATAGGTGATTTTTTCCATGGAGCTCATGGGAATCAAAACATGTTAAACTTCTTTGGAAAAGGATATACTCACGTTGTGGATTTCGTAAAAGATTGTTGGAAAATATAAGAGGCCTTTAATGATACCAAGAACCAATAAACACATAACGAAATATCTCCTATTAAAATTATGAGACCACCATTGATTATTGGTATAAAAAAATACCAATGAGAGGAAAAATTCCTCTACATTGTTGAATATTAGCATTTCCATTTCTGTTTCGTAGAATATGATTATCAATAAGGGTCATGGGAGTTGATTACAGTCCCTCCAACATTTGATAATAATATCAACACTTATGGAGCATATTCATATGGTATTGTGTGGGGTAGTGGTATTATTCGTTATCGATTCAAATAAGTAATTTTGTATTATTATGTGCACAATGGTGAAGGTTTCCCACATAGAGTAGAATAAAACTCCCTACACAAAGGTTTCTCTATTTACCCAAATAGAAGTATCCAATTATCTTTTATCAAATCAGGATGAACTTTGTTTTTCAAATACATTTGGGTGTGATCAAGATCAAACTATATTATTCATATGTAATTAGATAATTCAATTAGTGGATTAACAATGATGTTTATATTAATATATGTTGTTATAAAGGAACAAGGTGGTGGACATGTTGGCTGCTAATATAAATTCAGTGACCACACTTAACTATTTGATACATAAGGCTCTCTACATCTAGACTGTATGATTATTGTGTGAAGGATTTTAGATGGATTTTTACATCCTAATCAAATTGTCAAAATAACCCCAAAACACTAATTAACTAAAATATATCCTTAGATTCAGAATGAATAACAAAAGGAATATTTGGAATATTTTACCTTTCCCTAATCGATCGAGCCTATACACTCTTCAAACAAGTATTTGATCAATATCCATAATAAGTAGTCAATTGAATTGTTCCTCTAGAGGTATCTGAAGATAATTTTAATCAAATGATACTCGGGTTGGACATCTATAAATATATATTTTATAGAACCTTTATTTCAAGAGTAGGATTGAATTAAGGGGTAACAATGTTCATAGTTTAAAATAGTTATACATAGTATTTGAAAACTATGAATTTAAACACCACTTATGATGAACAAACAAGATTATATTTGAATCCAGAATAACAAATCATTCATCAAAAATTGAATGAAAACCTTAAAAAATGATCAAATGAATCAAATTTTGTAATTTACATCTTGTATCCTCATGTTGAATGTTTAAAATTTCTATATTGATGTCATGTGATAAAAATAATAATAATATCTATTGCACGATTATTGTAACTTAAAATGATTGTTGTGATAAAAGAAAAATATGTATCCATGGATTATCATATAAAATTATAAACCCCTAAAGAATATATGGATATACTATGAGATGGTGTAAAACATAATATATTGGTTATCATTTTAGGATATATATCAAATATTTTTACTGGGGATGCTCCTAGACTCTATCAATATAGAAAACATAAATTTTTTTTATCAGTGATTTATTATATCATATTTTATAATAAGTCATTTTTCATAGAGTTCTACTACCTATCTATTTTATTATATATAATATGACACATTACTATTACTAGTCAATATTTCGTGTCATATGGAATCATTCATGTTACCAATAATATTTTTTGTGCTTTATTGAAGTTATATGTGTTCTATTTTGATTTCATGTATATTTATCTTATATTCCATCTTCATACAGATGCTATTATTTTATATAAACAAAATAATGATGTTTTTTGGGTTATATCTTTTATAGATTTCCATTAATGTATGCCTAGGATTGAAAGGATTTTAATGTGGTTTTGAGGATAATATTGTAATAATTACAAATTTTAATTTTTTTAATTAAAAATTTAATTTTAGGAATTTTTAGTTCTAGATACACAACCTCTCTACAATTAAACATAGGAATAATGAAAATATCTTAGAGTTACCCCCATTCCATATCCTCTGGGATTTATGATAAAATTTGTACATCATGTTTACTTATATAGATCATATACAAGCTATGTTGGTGTGATTTACATTTTGAGAAGAAATAATAAGATCAGAGAAATATAAATGACAAATTATAAGGAAATGATCATAAGAGCAATGTATAATATTGTATGTTTCCAATATGTTATTTATATGGGTGTGTTTGGATTGTTTTAGTGTTTTATATTGTCAAATATGTAATCCATCATCTATTTTTTATTACTCACTATATCCTTCCAAGAACCCCATTTAAACAACATTTAAAATCCTATTGTAATAATAGTTCAGTATAATGTAGCACATTCTAATAGTACCTCGATGATTTATTTCAGCATGGTTAGTGATTTATCTGTGACTTATCCTCTTAGGACACTCTTGTGCACTATATAATGAAGTCCTTATTCTAAATTCATTAGATTGATGATTGAATTTTAATCTATATTCTATTATGAGAAAATTAATTTACTATGTTATCAAAAAAATAAATAAATTAATTATACAATAACAAGACATAAAATTAAAATTTATTTAATTATTTGGAAAAAATACAAATTCAAAACTCAGGTGAAACTCACAAGGTGTTTTAGACGCACATGATCTTGTTAATATAATCAAAACTTGCTAAGTAGGAAAATTATTATCATATTGATATAATTGTCACAACTTCACCCCAAATTCTAGATCTCATGGATCATAACTCTCATATTCATTAAAATATTTCAATAATATTAATCTAGTTAAGTATGATCTCCTTTTATCTTTTCATGATATCTTCTCTTTTTTACTCCCTCATAACTTTGTTGATAATTCCATATAGTCTATAAGCGTAAATATTACATATGTTTCAATTACATGTATTTATTTTAATGATTTCTATATACATTTCCTACATGGGATTCCTTATCTCTAGCTTGGATTAGCTAAACACATCTATCTTTTTAATTATACTGCTAAATTTTGTTATATAATCTTACATAAGGATTTCATTAATCCCTATATACTTTTCATGTGATCCGCATAGAAAATAAAATTATTAATGTATACCAATTATAGACCATCCTCACTTAATTATTTAGTATTTATGATTGTTTCAAGAATTTTGGGGCCATATGATCACATTTGAAACAATTCTTTTGTATCACATATTTAATTGTAGATTATCCTAAAATTTATTGATTAATTTTTTTTGGGGATAGTAGAATTTTCATTGGAACCTAACGAGGAATTGGATATACAATATAATATCATGGTGAAATCCTCTAGATTAAATTTGGGAACTAATGAGTATTTTATTTTTTCCATTATTACATTTCATTATGCATTGATCGTTTGAGTGTGAAACCAGTCACATTGGAAGTTGCATATTTTCAATGTGACATGAGACTCCATTATGGGGCCATTGTACCCTCATTTTTTTGACATTTACAATTCCCACAAAATAGAGAACAAAAATTATTATTATACTACCATAGTATTGAAACATGTGTTAGATCATCGTCCCATACAAGGTATCTATCAGATCTCATTGGGGATTCTATGAGATAGTTTTGGAAGTGATGAATGGTCATATGATTACACTATAAAATGGTGAATATATAATTTTACTATTAAGTTGATACATTAACCATTGAGAATTAGATAATGTATCAAGATTATGGATATGATATTACATTGGTATTCTAATATACTCTAATGTTCTAATTTGGGGATATATTATCCAAAAAGACCATTTAAAATAAAATATACAATATTAAGTTGGGAATGATTAATTATAAGGGTTTTTTTGTCACTATGGTGTAAAGTTATGCCCTCTAAAGTTATGGTTAATGCTATATTGGCTAAGGGATGTGGACTTATAGTTCATTGTGCTGTATGTGTTTCCCCAAATGTAATCTCAATCCCAAAATAACAATTTTAAACAAATATTCTCAGCTTATATTCCTTTATATAAAACAAATTCCCTAGAATTAAAATATAAAGAAACATTGGAGATTAATATCTAAACAAATTAAGATTCTAATAATATATTGAATGAAGGAAAATATATGCATGAATAATTCATTTTCAGATCATATTTTTAAAATGGATTGAACTATTAAAAATATATTTAAACAAAAAATATATATAACATAAAAATATAAAAAATAAATAACAAATAACAGAATTATGAAATACATATTTTCGCACATTTGAGTTATTAGTTTTTTATAACTAACTTCCATCAAAATGATTCAGAAATAACTTTAATTTATGATAGATTGATTTCTAGTTCATTGTTGTTCAATTGAAAACAAATTAGTTGAATCAAGATTTCAACATGAAACACATTTAGAGATATACTTCATTAAAGATGCTCAGTAACTATGCAGTTTCATACATCCTTGATACAACTTAAATAAAAATATTATATGTCAATTTCTCATTATTTATCTTAATTCAATACCCCTTCATTAATCCCTCATTTTAATAACCAAAAACAAATTTATTTTAGATATTGTTATGTTATGGACTGATATTTTTACTTATTTTTGAGTGTGACTAATATCGAGCTAAATCATTTATTATATCAAGAATCCCTAGTGTTATTTGTGATAACCTAGGCATGGAGAGTAACACACTATGTTAACTATCAAAATGTCAATTTACTATTATTAATGGCCCTATATTTTCAAATAGACACACACCATTCCAATTTTTATTATATTATTTATGTGGCATCCCATCTACCCATTTTAATAATATTAAATGGGTATATATAAATATCATTTATATTTTCTCCCCATGGTGTTAATTCTTTACAGAAGATAATTCACCATTATTTAACTTCATTCATTTTTCATATACATATCTTATTATTATTAAGCATAGCTATACTTTTATAATTTAATGACCAAGTTCACAAACTATACGTTCATTATTTTAATGTGATTTAATTACAAGAGAAATTATATAAATAATACTCATGATTTTAATATAATATCTTTCACACCACACACTCACCACATATGATTTTTATATAGAAATAAATAAATAACTATTCTTGAGAATAAACATATGACATAATAGTAGGCTCAATAGATTATGTAAAATACCCCCCTTTATTTAAATATCATTATACATTGTGTATGACATTCATATCTCCTTATTCTAGATTATCCTATCATTCCAAAAACATTTAATAACAAACTCAATGGTTGAAATAATTATTTTTCAAAATGAAATAAAAAAATAAGATTAACCAAATTTAGATTCCCATACGAGAACATAGTTTATAGTCCTCAACATGAAGTTTTCATTTCAAAACCATCAATATTCAAGGGTTTATATTTCTATATATTCCCTCCTTCATTGTACAAATTTAGTCTTTATTCAATGATTTTGAATATCTCTCCATTCACTCTCATAATTTCTTCCTATTTGTTTTGATTTACTACCAAAACCATGAGTTTTAAATACTACCTAGACATTAGTTTACATGGAAATATATTGATCCATGGATTTAAAAAAAGAATTAGTTTTTGTATTTTTAATTACTTTCTTTGAATCATCTTTTGATGAGGTAGTTTATCGATTTCATTCATAATTTTTTATTCCCAAAAGATTCTATCAATATTTCCTCAAGATAATTTAGAACCAACTTACTTTTATAATCAAAACCCATCTAATACATATTGATATATTTCATAGCTTAAAAGGTAGTGAGTTCAATCATTATTGGAAAATAACAAGTATTAATTTCAATTGGTTATATGTGGGGGGGGGGTGAATCAGGGTACCCAAAATGTAATAAATATTAAACAGAATTATTTTTTTAACAATTTTACTTAAACAACTATCTAGGATAAGAGAAATGGTTGTAATTATACACTTTAAACCATAATATTGACATGGAATATTGATATATACATTAACAACAACCGTATAGTTTTAAAAGTTTCATTTTTTTACCGTGTTAAAATTTCATCGTGGAATTGATTTTATTACCACTATAATTTACGGTGATTGAAAGTGATGATCAAGATGAATATAATTTTTATGATGATATCATCCATAATCCCTAAGGTAGGTATTATCCTCCACTTATAAGGAACATAATTACTTAAATTAGAATCAAAATATCTCCAGAATAATTCTTGAATTTCAGAAAAATATCTACCCCTTTGGTATAGATTTCACTACATCAACTAGAATGTGATCCCCTTGCACATCAAAATTTACATTTGATTGCAATAATAATAAAATTAAGAATATATGAACCTAAATTACTTTAAATAAACTAAAAATCTCCCTATATTTCCAACATTTTGGATTCATTATACTGTATGGGTCTAAAAACAATGTATAAAATAGTGCCATTAGTATCAGCCCCATTTTTTTCTCCATCTTCTTCTATGATATGATAATATCATTTGAAATTTTTTAATCCTATTATATTAATATGATCAAACCTTTTGGTAATAGACCCATCCTTTCCATATTATTAAATAGTTAAATTTACAAACTATAGTAGTGTAAAATTCCTCACTATTTTCTACTTTAATAATAAATACTTCTTCATAGTGCTTCAAAAGTATATAAATATCTCTTCCACTATATTTCCAACTTCTTAAGTAGAGATTGTGGCATCTCTATTACACATTGGTCAAGGGATCTCTCAAAATCATCATAATCTTATCTTTTATAATGTATTCACTTAAGATGTGAATATTATATACCTTTTTTTATAAGGAGACTTTTTAATCATATATTTAATATCATTGTATGTTCCGAATTTATAGAAAAATATTCAATAAATTTATACATGTCTACTTGAATACCCAAGGTTTTCACCTTTAAATGATTTTAAAATATCATGAATCTTCCATAATATAAGCTCTTTTAAAATCACATCTATTTGTGCCTGCATATGCGACATCAAACCATAATTCACAACATTGTTGATTTTAAATTTCTGGCACATCTCTTAGCTCTTATTGATATTTCATTAAAGATAAATATTTATTTAGAATCATCTTAATTACTTATAAATTTTCTACTTTCTTGTATTCTTCGAATGAATATAATTTTTACACATTCACAAAGAATGAAAAATTACAATTACCTTATGAAGATTCTTCAAATTTAATTTCATTTACTTCATAGGATTATAGTGTTTTCATGTCTAAGTGAATCATCCCAATAATATTTTGATTATTAGTAGATGTTGAATGAGTCTCTTTTGTGAAAACTCCTCACTCTTAGGGTATTATATGATGTGTTATAATTTCATGTCATTTAATTGAGGCTTGAAACTAAAATGATGAAAGATGCCAATAAAAGTGATAATCATATAAAAAAATAATATAGAGGGATGATTCTTTTTTAATCATGAAAAAATGGTTCCATTTAAATAAATTATAAATGACATTTGATAGGGGTTAAATGTTCCATATTGTAATATGATACTCTTCCCAAGAACCCCCACACACTCTCCTAAGACTATAACTATCATTTACTAGCCTTAGTAGATGCAATCCATAATGGCCAACCATTAATCATGACTAAATATAATTGATAACCATTATTCTTGTTGAGTATCATCTTGAGGGACAACCAATTATTTTGGATATGTTTTACAAACATTAAAACACTCATAAAATGATTCCCTAGTAACTCATAAATTCTTCAAAACCACTCAAATGAAGTTCCCACGTTATTTATCCCGACTCATATATAAATACACCATTCACTCATATGAATTTAAAAAACATTCATATAATGGTCATGTGATATTGGATAAATCATACTATGATACACCAAAAACTCAAATGAAGATATTCAACATATAAATATTAGACGAAAGAACAAAATACTCACAAAGTGTATAATAAAGTTAAAATGTAAAAAAACCAATCACTACCTAAGACATCAATGCTTTTAAATTGACCTATAAATTTTATAGATATATTATATATTTCAATAGTTAACTACTCTTATTTTCCAAATATATTTATTGGAATATGATCCCATTTTTTATAAGGATTATTGTAATACTTTAAATGTCCTTTGATACTGACATTATTTCACCCAAAATAACACATTTCATTGAATCTTAATTTTATTTAACAATTTTCTGAAACTATAATACATTTAAATAATTCATCCACACATTATATGATTAGGTTATTTATATAACTTTTAAGATATTATCTTATAAATATATTTACATCATCCTTCACATCAATAAATCAATTCTTATTGAAAAAAAATCATTTGACAAAATCTATTATATCCCCCATTTGTGATTATTCTCAATACCTTAAAAAAATCTTATTTATATATTCTTGTGTGATAGATACCTATTAATCTCTTCATTATTGATATAAATAAAAAATGTGTTTATATGGATTTTATTTTACTTTCCTCTAAAATAATTCTCATCCTACTTGTTTTTTCAGATTGATTATATTGAGAGACGGATTGGTAAAATATATATTCACAGCTAAGAGGATATAGTTAATCAATTATACATCTCTATGGGAAACCCTAGTGTGTAAATAATGTGTGAATCAACAAGGTTTTCAGAATTTTCTATTAAATCATCATGCACATGTTAACATTATATAAATTTCTATATTTAAGGGCTATACAATATGATTTACCTAGAATTTTTCATCTACTCTCATTTCCTATAAACTAATTAAAATTGTTAATGTATATAACACATAATCATAACTTTCTATATCATTTTAATTCAAAAAATATTTCTTGATGAAACATGTTCTTGATATAAATTTTTATAAATTTTTTTATGTGATTTTTAATGTTTTTTATTTCAATAACATCAAAACATGAGTAAAAAAATCAATCAAAACATAATATGATATTATCTCATAAATCATCTTTATTAAATCATAAATAATTCATTTTAAATATCATTAATAAAATTAATTTCTACCAATTTGTTTTAAAATTTCATTTTTTCCACTATGAATGATTGTATTTAAAACCACGTATTTTCAATGACACGTTTCCAAGAACATCATAGAAATATATATTTTTATGGAATTTTGGATTATATAACCATCCCAATAAAATTATCAATATGTATAACCATATATAAGAAACTCCAAATATTTAAATGAAGTTGTATCTAATTATTATATTTTATTTAAGAATATCATATTGAGAAATTATCATAATGGAAATATTTAAACTGTTATCAAGTCTAGAATAGTTTCTCTAACATTCTCCTCTCCATCTTAATATCCTATTCATAATAGGTTAATAAAATTCAAGATTCACCACAAACACACAACATTGAAAACACAAAAATAAAACACAAAATAATATTGGAATAAGGTGGACCACTTTTCACCATGATGTGAACAGTATGTTTAAGATCTTCTTCACAACCATATTTCTCTTATCATTTAATCATTTAGAGTAATCATAATGCACAATTGTTTTCCAAAATATGTCTTCAGTGTGTATTTTTTCACTATTTTCACATTTTTGTGGGGGATATTCTTCATTTAATAAGCTTTCAAGGCATATGTATCACCTAATACAGTCTTCATGTTATTTTAGGATTCTTATTATGTTGGAAACCCAATTAATTACCTTTTATCAGTATGTCCATCCAACATGTACCTCCAACACATATCTCTTAGTATTCATGGAAAACTAATTTTTTATAACTTTTTTTGAAAATCCATTTCTCTGTGTTGAATTAATTCTCAACATTTTTAAATTAACTTAAAATATAGGCACTTTATCCATTTTTTGGTTTTCAAATCAATTGGCCTAATAATAAACAAATAATTTGAAACTGATTCATCATATTTTAATTTACACATGAATTATGTGGAGTGTTAACACCAAACTAGTCATATTTTAACATCCTTGGACTGATCTTATATTATTATTATTCAATAAATCATTGATACATGAATATAATTAATTTTTACTTTAATACTTGGTGTTTCCTATTTGTAATCTAAATCAAATGACATCCTCTTTTTGGTAAATCAGTTATTCGAATGACTATGATTATTTTTGTTTCATCCTTTCTTCATCTTCATTGCCATTGTTTCTATATCTTCACAATTTATTTTATATGGTATCATTCATTCAATTTTATTAGGTTTTTAAATTTTTGGTGTATATATGTATTTCTCTTAATAATAATCATAATAACTGAATATTCAATTAGAACTCCATATAAAATCAAAACTCTTTACATCAGATATATTTTTAATATGTGGATATAAATTCATCTTAGGATTTTCCACTAAAATATAAGATTTCCTTGAGTTTCAGTTATTGAACTAATAATAAAAAATAAAATTACTCATTCCCATATATATAAATATTTTTGTAATAACCAAAAAACATGGTTTTCTTCTTTAGAAACCATATTATAGAGAATCTACAAAACTCTGGGTATGTTGATTTTGGGATTTAACTTCAACTAGTTGGGATTTAATTGGGATAAACCTCCCCAAAATCTATTTCCTTTTACCAAAGGTGTAGTGGTGGGAGCCTCATTAATTTTATTTATGAATTTTTTCAATAATTATTATTAAAATATGTATAAATTATTTAATTAACATTATCATATGAAAACTTCTTTGGGTTATGGGATAAATTTCTCTAGAATCATTTCATAGATTGGTCATAGAATGAATATTGACTCCTTCTACCTCTATTATGCATATAGTTATTTTGAGGATCTCATTTTATATATTTGGAGATAATTATTTCTTCTCAATAGTTTATCAAGTTCATGATTGACTTTTTAAATGATTACTCGCATTAACTTAAGTTCATGACCCATCATATTAATTAAATTCTTTTAATCTTCTACTAATATCAATATTTCTTCTGAAATTATGTTAAATATTTTTTCCTGATCCTCATACATCTTGTTCCATTCTTATATTGGATAATCAATAAAATTTTAACATATTTTTTTAACCTCTAAATTTTTATCTTTAACACTAATGGAGAGTTTTTTCAATGTTTTTGATCTGTGGATTACTTATTCGTGATCTAATTCTTTCAACTCATTTTAAAAATTATCACTTTGAATATTTTATTCAATTAGAGATATATTTTCATTGATAAGTATCTCTAATTAATCTTTTTACCTAACATTATCTATGAGTATATTTAAATGTTAGTATATTCTACTATGTTAACCATTTATTTATCTATATTCTTCCTGCAATTGTTCTTTTTCACCATGAAAATTCCTTAAAACCCAAAGCATATATGTGACTAATTTGATAGTATATTTATTTACATTCATTTAAATTTGAGATTACATGTATTAAATTTGAATAATAAACCCATCCAATACATTATGTACACACTTATAACTATTATATTATAAAAATATCATTTAATATATTGAATGGATAAACTTATACTAACATGATCTGGTTCATGGAGTGATTGATCCTTCTTATCCTTTGAAATCAATATCTTTATTTGTGATTCCCTTTTCCATCTGTTTCATAGGACTTCATATGAAACATCTATTTTATCACTGAAGAAATTAATTTCTTTTTTATCAATTATCAAAAATGTAAAACCCTCTTTAGGTAATAACTTTACATAATCTATTAAAATAACTAAGACAAGAATATATCCAATTAGAGGATAATTGGTTATAAATTATAACCCCATGACTAGATATAATTGGTAAAATTTATTCTATAGATAATAATTCATTTTCACACATTTCATGAGATATTTTAGTTTATTAGTTTTATATAATTTGTTTATCACACTTAGATAAACAAATATTACATTCCATAGTGGACATTTTCACATTCTATTCATTTTCCCACAATATAGAAGTTTTAAGGCATAAAAAGTTTTCCTTTCATGACATATAATTATAATTATTATTATAACCAAATCATTGACTCTACTCATACTCAAAACCATTGAAAAATGTTTGAAAATAGGGGATGATCAAAAAATTTAGTAAGGGACATATAAAAAGAAACATGTTAGTCCATTAACTCAAATAAAATTTCTTCTTTTTTGAAAATAATCAATAAACTAAAAATAAATATTTACTTACAAATGAAATAAAATTAATCACCAATATATGTTTTTGAAACAGTTCATAATAAATCATAATGATAAAACAAAAAGAGGATTATTTTCAATGAAGAAGAAATTATACAAAATGTTTTCACAAAGGTATACATTCCAATATTTTTGATGTAGCACAAACATTCCATTAAACAAAAGAGAAATAGACTGCCTTAAAAATTCATTATATTTTATGGAAAAACCCATAGAAATCATAGATAAATGAGGATGGTTTTCTTGGACATCATTTTTAATTTAGTCTTATAATAAATCTAAAATATTGAATAATCTATATGATAAACTCTATTAATATATTACAAGAAACCTAAAATGTTACCTCTTTCCCTTTTGCTAATGTATTTGAGATCTATTTTGAGCTCGCCCATAATCATGAGATATATTGGGCTCACCTATCATCATTATGAATTTATAATAACCATAACATAATTATAAAACATGAAACATTTCATTTTAATCATCATACTCCTAAGAAATCCTTTATCAGTTAAGAAAAACAATATTTGATATCAGAATATCAATTCTAATTAAAAAAATACTTCAAAATAACCAAAACAAATGGAAAATGTTTTTTATTTAAAGAAAACATGAAACATTTTAATATAATAAAAACAACTGATAATGTTTACAATAATGTAAATATTCAATGAAACCATATATGTTAATATATAACATTCATTGTTTACTTTTTTTCAAAACATTACATTTAAAAATTGTAAATGTATTCCTTTTGAAAAAAATTAGAAGAATGTAAAAAATTGAAATAAAATGTCACATATAATTCATCTATGTCCATATAAATACATCCATAAAATAATTTAATTAATATTCATAGTAATGGAAAAAATTTATAAAATAAATCATTAAAACATTTAAAACATTGTTTTCATCAAAAACAGTTTGTTACATTCAGTCTGAATCGTAATGTATGTTATTTATATTAACAAATAATATTCATAACTGAACTAATTAATTTATGTTGAACAATATTTATTTTTAATATTTATTTTATTTAATTTATTACCATATTAAAAATTCACTTAATTAATTATTTTTGCGTTGGATGTGTTATCGATATTCCACTCATGTGTCCAAACTAACTACGGCAGGTTGAATATAGTCAGTGTTGACATTATTCGAACATATAAGAAATAAAAATATTAAAATAATCACCATTTTTCTACATAAATTATACATTTTTAAGAATGATGAATGACGGTTGTGAAAATGATTAATGATACAATCACATAGATGGTAGGTCATACATACACATTAGTGATGTTTTCTGTTTTTATAGAGAATGTTAGATAGAAGGTATGTAAAAATCAATCTTCAAGAAATTTGATTATATCATAAATATAATTTTTGTTCTCTACAAAAACTTATATATTTTTTATATGTTATATTTTCACAATAAACAAATCACATCGCTTCGTGGAGGTAGCAGTTTACATGTATGCATTAATGACAATATCATATTTGAAGAGATTGAAAGGTAATAAAAAAGAAATATTATATTTACTTAATATGAAATATATATATATATATATATATAATATTTATATACATTAAATTCCTCATTTCCACACATTTTGAGAGGTAGTGATTGAAAATTAATACGGTCAGTTTGTGAGGTAGTAGTCCCCCATACAAATGAATAATGATCCAATTTCCAGTTATTTGGTGGAGGGGATGGATAGAGGTTATTACGTTAATATAAAAATTTCTACGTATATGTAATATAATTATTTTATTATTTCATCGTTTTTTAAGAAGACCTGAAAGAGGTATAAAAAAATTAAAGAAAAAATGATCAGTTTAGAACTATACCTCTTCTTAAGACAACCACATTAGGTTATTTCAAAATAGTTGAAATGATTGTTTTATGATCAAAACATGGAAAATAAGTATTGGGGAGGAAATTAAGGAATGTATTTTGGTATATAGTTTCTAAAAAATGGTTTTTGATGCATGGAGAGGAGAGCAGGGGGGTTCATCTATAAGTTGCGGAGAAGAAACACTTAAATTTTTTAAAAAGATTAAAATATATTAATTCATTACTCAAAAATATTTATCTCAAATGGATAAATATATAATATGATATGGTATATGTTCTAAATATTTAAATTATATAATATTTTGATATGTTTTTAAGTATTTTTTACCCATAAAAATTTAGTGTAACCCATGGTAAAATTTTTCTGACCTTAATAATGTTAAAAAAAATTTACTAATTGAAATATTAATGATAACAAAAAATGAAGTTGGGCATATTAAATAATATCAATTATTTTTATTTTAATTATTGATTTAATTTTATAATATTTAATTTCTATAAGTGGAATAATTTTTTAAAAAAATACTCTAAAAATTTCAATGAAAAATAGTTTTTCACTAAAAAAACATTTATGAATAATTTTTCCTTCACTAAATTGAAATAGAAGATTACAGAAAATAAAATTTTTGGATTTTTTTAAAAACAATTCTAATTAAATTAAATATATATAAAATAATATGAAATGTGACATAGTAAATACTTTAAATTAAAAGAAAATTTTAAAATAAAAATAAGAATTTTTTTTATTAATTGAAAAATGACACATTAATGAAAAATAATAATAATTAATCTTAATATAATTTCAAAATTTTGAATTAAAAAGTGAATTTAACATTATAAAATAAAAATCAAAAAAATTGGAAGTCTATATTTTAAATTGAACTCTAAAAAATAAGAAAATCCAATTTGGTGAAAAATAAATCATTTTTCTTTTTGAATGAAAAATTACAAAATATTCTTATAATTAATATTTATTTATGAAATATAATTTATGAAAAAAAATCATAAATAAAAAAAGATTTTTTTTAAAATTTCACGCCATGTTAAATTATTCCCCCTTTTAAAAATTATATAACCATAATTTTATTTACTATTTATGTAGGGTGTGATATCTTTCCATAAAAAACATTTTAGAAACACATGTTGCTTCTTCGATCAATATATTTTCCCAGAAAACCATAACCTAATAATTCAATTCATATAGAAACACTTTCTATCTATTTTGAAGAAACTATACTGACTTTTCATCATAGGAAAGGTTTTCTTCCAACTAAACTATTTCTATGCTCAAAACATGAAATCTATTGGGAATATATTTTCATCAAAAAAACACAAAATAAATAACGTAACAGATATAAAATTAAATGAAAGGGATCCTGGTAATAAAAGGACTCAATATTCTCCTGAATTTCATATGGTCTAATGAGAAATGAACACAACATTCCCCTTTTGTCAGAACACATCACGTTTTCTCATGAATATAGTTTAGGAAAAACATGTTTTCCAACATTGAATGAAATATATTTCCTCAGGTTATTTAAATAACCATTTTATCTCCTTATATAGAAAATATTGAATAATCTCAAACATCTAAACCATTTCTTCCATAAATTATAGTCCCAACAACATTCTTTCAATGAATTCATCCTAATAAGATATGTTCTGATACTATTTTCCATATAATTCTTTAAAAGGATCCATCAGCATACTGGAATGAAAAATGTTATTATAAATAAATCAATCGATGTTATATATTGATCCTATTTTTTTTAATAATCCATTGAAAAATATTGAAGCATAAAATTTAAATCCTGAATAGTTCACCCTGGCCCAGAATTAGACTGGCGATGAAAGGCTATACTAACATTTTATTCAATACCAAAGGTCTAATGAAGTCATTTCCAGAAATAATAGGCAAATCATGGATCACAATTAGAAATAATGGAATAATGGACTTTATCTAATGTTAACATCTATTTATCAAAAAGTGAATAATATTTATCCAAATATATATTAACCTAAATGGGATGTCAATGAGAATATTTTGTTAATTGATCAATAGGTACCCAAATAACATTATTCCATAGAGATGTTTTGGGAAATCCACCATAAAATCAATGGATATATTCTACCATTTATATCAATGAATTAGAAATGGATGAACCACCACCTTTTATTATTTTTATTCATATTTGTCTTATTGAAAAGTATAAAATTTCATTGTAAAATTAGAATTATCTTTATTCATTCCTTCCTATTGAAAATGTTCCCGAAATCCATTCTAAAATTTTATTACCCAATGATAAATTGAAAATGGAGAGCTATGAAACTTACTCAATTGTTATTTCATCAACTAGGGTTTTAATTAAACATATAACATTTTTTTAATGTCATGAAATGTTCTTTACAAATAATAAATTCTGAGAAGTTAACATTTAATACCATTTCAACCGTTTCCCAAAAACCAAGGCATTCCTTCTAATCTTTGAAAAATCTATCTGACTGATATGATTGTAATGTCACCTGAAACATAATTGGTAGAGTTTTATTGAAAATTTCTAATCCATCATTCATAAAATCATTAACCAAATGATCATATTCCATGTGTATTATGTTTAATTTGGCCTTATATTTTTGAATCAGAGAATAAACTTATCTATTTTTTTTACCTAGATTGTAACTAACCACACATTCATATTCTTTTATAGATTCTAACTATTTCCTTTATCACATGTTTAAATCATTATATATTATCATATACATTAAAATTTTGTGATCATTATATATTTCATACTTTTCTCCATATAAGTTATGTTTGTAGATTTTTAAATAAAAATATATGTAACACCCTTATACGTAATGATATATTTATTTTTAGTTATATACAGTATTTTTTATATCATTCAATGAAAGAAACACTGGGTTTAAATAAATCATGATACTCTATAAAAATATAACTATTCTAACATGAAATTTTTATCACAACTATTATATTTGAAGGTAGAATAGGAATAACAAAATTATTAATTTTATTTCTTACATGTATACGATAAATTCACTGGTTATCTATTTATTCTAAATGAAATATAAACCATTTTAATGGAAAATACTTTTTTGAATTACTATATTTTTCTATAAGAAGATATAGTTGTGATACGAAAAAATTATTTAATAATTTTTTTAAATAAAATTAGGAATTTTTTTTGTTAAATGAAATTAATTTTTGAAATAATCATGTCAAAATTATCTTATAGTGATTATTTGGGATTTTTCTAAAAAGATTCATTATTTGATGAATAATGAAAATACCTGTATTTATTAAAAACTACCTTTCAATTTAATGAATTTACAATCCTAATTTTAATCTATTTTTTAAAAAAATTTAAAATTTGTTCAATTATTCATTATTTAATTAAAATAAGTTATTTTTAATTAATTTTATATTTACATTTGGTAGAAAACAATTTTATATATTGAAAAGTTTTCATTTTAAAAACCATTTAATTCAACATGTTTAAAGGTTTCCTAAAATTAAAAATTGAATCTTCTGTGAGATTAATTTTTTAATGTTTATTAAATATTTTCAATTATCATTATTTATATTGTATGATAAAGGAAGAATAAATATTTACAATAATTAATAGAGAAAATAGTAAAAATTATTTACCATGGTTAATTTTAAAATGAGTTTACTAAGGGTTAAACTAAAAGGATAAGGGTTTAAAATGACCTAAATCTTGTATAATTCAAATTTAATTGTAACTTTAGTCTTTATATAATCTAAATTTCAAAAATGTTCCATATTGGTTCTTTTTGGTCTGATAAAAACAAGTGGGAAATTATTTCATTTCAAAATTTTCATGTGTGCCCCCTCCCCCTTATAAAAGGCCACCCATCTCCACTCATTTTCTCAAATCCATAAATAATTTTTTTGGAATATACCGACCTAATAAATTTTATATTTTCCTACCCTCATATATGAATCCTTGATTTGGTTAGAATTCAATCATAGGAATGATATTGGATTAATTAAAGAAGAAGTTGTCCAAAGAAGAGGTAACATCCTTAACATATCATTTTATTTTATTTCTTATTCCATATCCTTAAAATATTAGTTAACTATGATGATAAAATAGAAATATTATATTATGATAATTATATATTTTTATTTTATGATAATGAACTAAAACCATCTATTCTACCCTCAAATAAGTAAATGAAATTTTTGATCTGATGCACGACATAGTACAACCTAATGAACCGATGTAATTCATTTTCCATAATCACCTCTCACAAGAGGATATAAATATGTACATAATTTGTATTTATGATATTAATAATTTAAATATATTTATTTAATTAAAATATCTTATATACCTTATTTCTTTTATTAAACAAGAGAATATGATAACGTCGCTCATTTGTAGTGAGGACTTCCACCACGTGAAGCGATGTTAATTTTCTTCACTTATATTTTACATGGAGTGTAATAAATAATAATTTTTTATTAATTATATTAATGAAATATTTTATTTAAAATTAATATAACATATAATATCTTACCTTATCATCCATTAAATAAATGATAACATCATGAGTGTGTCCGAAGGATGACTACCTCACTAAACCATGTGATTAGTTTTTTTACTATATCACGTGGTTGGAATGTGTGATGATATATACATAAAAAATATGATAGCTATGAAATAATTATTATCTTGGAAAGTTAAAATAATACATACCTTCCTTCCATCATGAATATCAAAGAAATGGAAACGTTACTCATGCGTACGTACACCCTACCCTATACCTTAATGTAACATAGTTCACTTCTCATAACCATATTTAGTAGTGGTGTTAAAAAGTGTAATTTATTTATAAATAATATCATTATTTCATTGTTACTATTCTCAATATAATTAATTATTATTCTATTTAATCTTATTCAACTTACAAATGTGATTTTGGATATATAATCCAATTATAATTAGAATGTATAATGTGAAATTAATTAGTTATGAAATTGAATATGAAAATATAAAAAACTAGAATAAAAATAATAATAGACATGAAAAATATTCTTAATTATGTATTTAATCAATAAAATTTTATTATTATTGATGATAAATAACACAAATGAAAATTTTGTTTCCAGGTATATGATCTATATAGACATCCTTTTCCTTTTGGTTTTGGACATTCAATCTAGCTCACTTAATCTCACTATTATTTTTATGGAATTCTTATAAATTATATATATATATATATCATACATATATACCTATCTTATTATCCATTCCTCTAAATTAGTAATATATGGCTTTTAATCATTTATAAAATTCATTTATTATGTCATTTCCTTTTTTATGATATGAATGATGATTATGTGACCCATTTTCATATGGTTAATACTTATGTTATTTCTTATGATTTAATCATATATGTGGTACACATGGATAATTAAAATTTTATGATGGGTGTTCTCATATAGAAATCTAATATATTGTGTAACGCTTTAGTCTTAGGAGATGTGATGTATGAGATTAGAGAGTAAACCTAAAAAATTATTAAAACTTTTCCACAATTAGATATTTATTAGGAAGATAGTCTAAAATCACGTTTATGTCAGGTTATATATTTTTTTGTATTTCCTAGGGTTCAATGATGTTATGATACCATGTTATTTATAATATTAATCTAGGAAATTGATCATGAGAAATCTCTTTTATGATATCATGTTATACCATTTAGTCCCATGATATGTTTTCTTGTCACGTTTATTCCCATAATGGGTTTTGCAGGTGACCAAATTCATTATGTATTCCCTAGTTTATCTTATGCAGTTCTGGGAGATCAAGTTTATTTTAGGGTCTCAGTATGGAGAATAAAACAAGGAATCATTTTTTTTAAATTTCATTTTTATGTAATATAATTATAGTTTTCACAATATACCATGCCTTAATGGTCCTTGTATTACATTAACGGATATTTATGTTTAAAAATAATGGAATAATATGTGTAGAAGAATTGGATTTAATTTTTGGAATTAGGTGGAAGATTTTTTCAACCATTGAAAATAGGATTAGAAAACATTAATAAGAACATTAGGGATAGTTATAATAATAAAACAATGTATAGAAAAATATCATGGAAGCTTGATTAAATATAAAACGATTAGTTTCTAAAAAAATAAATCTCTTTATGGATATTAAAGAGGATGTGGCTGTAGTATATAGGTACCTAGTTGTAATAACCCCAAAAATATAGCAATGAGTTAGACTCAATCATCACATAGTGTAGAAGAATGTACCTTGTTTGGCACATGGTTTGATGCTGCCAAATGATATATTTTTGAATGTCAAAATGTCTTTCTGAACCATTATGAAGGACTTGAAAAAATTATTAGTGTAGAAAATATACATTTGTGGAAATTCCACATATACCAATGCTTTTTTTCCCTACAGTTTTAACAAACCATTGGGAAAAGACCCTATGCCAACGGTTCATATGAATCGTTGGCATATACATCATACTAACCGGTTTTCCCCAATGGTTCAAAAGAATGATTGGGATATATCTATCTAAAATCACTTCACCATCGAGATACTTCTCATATACCTAAGTCTCACTTCTCCAAACCCTCGGTGCCACTCACATAATCATCCCATCCTCACCGCCGCTCCCATACCAACCACCCCTTTCCACCGCTCCCATCCCGACCACCCCTCGCCGCTCTCCGCTCACCACACTCTACTCGCCGCTCCCCACTCATCGGCACTCATGCATCCCCCTTCATGCCACAGTTATCCAAACCCTACAAGGCCGCTCCACTCCTCCCGTAATTTCCTCCGCTCTCACCCCTCTTGAGTTCCCATCCTTCCATCCCGACTCCCACTTTCCACTCATATATCCCCGCTCATGGTCGCTCGTGAATCCCCATTCTGCAATGCAAGCATCGATTCTAACTCCCCATAAGCTTGAATTCAGGTTAATTATTTTTATTATTAGTATTTATTTTATTCATTATGTCTATATACCAGTCATTTCCAATGTTTTATATGATTTATTTTAGCAATTTTTATGATTCATGCCTTTAAAAAATTATCCTATGGAGGGTGACTAAACAATACATCATTGTGTTAAACTGTACATTGAATCAATGTTTTTTATTCCACATTTTCATACGTGCAAGCCAATAACTGAAGGACATGTGTATTATATTCAGTATCCCAATTTTTTGAGGGGTGATCTTCCTTATTTATATTCTTTTCTAGTTTCCTTTCTGTTGATACAATGTGTTTGAATTTATACTGTTTTATAAGATTGTTTCTCTTCTTCGATGTGATTCTTTTTAGTGGAATAGCCTTCTTCTGAGAGGCATCTTAAACGTGAGTGTTTTTGGTTATTTAATGATGTTTCATGGTTATAAGCCTTGTTCATTTGATGTGAATCTATATTCTTTATATAATTAGATCCTTAGGAGTCATCTCATAGGGTGGATGTTCATGCCCCTTTCTCTCCTTTTCATGTTTCTTTTAAATTCTAAAAGACATTAATTGTTTGAGGGATATCCATTATAGGGTCCAAAATTTTATAAATACCTTTTTATTTTAGGAGGGTTGGAGGTTTCAAGAGCCTTATTAGAGCATTTTACATTTTAGGTTATAATTTTATTCATTGTGTCACATATTTGATCATGAATTTGATTTCTTGTCCATGTGGTAACTTGTCTGATTATGTAGTTACTAGTTTGTTTTCCAGCATTTATTAGACTGTGAAATCTCTTTTTTTTCTTATGGTCAATTTGTGATGTTTTTCACTTGTCTGTGTGAGGAAACATTGGAAGCTAGAGTAGCCATCGGGTCATCCATGAGATGGATTTTTTTCTAAAACATTATGTGAGAACATTTCCAGAGTATGTTGGAGTCATGAAATAAACCCAAATGTCTCCATGAGATAGCATAAATAATCCAATCTGCCTCCATAAATCATATCCTCCTCGCATGGGTTGGCCACTCACCCAATCATATTATACATATCGTTTTCTATCCTCTCAGTCACATAGCATAGACTCATCTCTCGAGGATTATACCATAATACTAATCCCACACACTATATACTTCTATAGGCATGTCGACCATTACTTAATTATATTCTCAAGAATCTGGTCAAGAACCTCATTAAAATCATGTATTATAAACCAGACCCACTAACACACCAAGCCTCTTGGAATTATAATTCCATTATGTCCGACAATACCCAATACTCACAATAGCATCTCATCCTTGATCTCCTTAGTTGAAATTTTGAATCATTAAATGGATTAAAACATTATATAATACATTTTATAGACTCTGAGGGACCATCCCACTCTAAGAAACCACCAAGATTCCTATCCATCCTCATAATTATTTCCTCATCAAACAATAGATGTACAAATTCCACATCAATAGCCATAAGGCCCAATCCTCTTAGGATTATTTTACTTGATCTAAAACCTCATCCATTCCATACACATATCATCCAAATTATAAGACATATGTTAAACCACTCATATCCCAATCGATATCTTGTCCACGTGGAGTCCTAGTGACAAGGTGATATTATTTCCATAAAATCAGTAATGAATTTTATCTAAACCTATGCGTCTTGTGAACACCATATCTATAGGTCTACTATGCTAATCTATTTAATTTCATTTACCTTCCTTAGACACCATGACTCCTATGGAACATAATTATAATCAATCCCTTGGCAATCTATGATCGAATAATAAAGTTAGTGTTTAAGGGTCTATAGAGGCTCTTAATACTGTCTTTATATACATAAGAATTAATATTTAAATAAACAATTAATTTAAGTAATGGTTGATCACCCATGTAGGTGCTTATAATTCATCTTCTAACTGCTAAATATTGTATTCCCTCGACCTAAATGTGGAATTAAATAACTCCCCTTCCATGTTCATGTAAAACCTATATTTACCAAAGACATCATATTAACCACAAATATATATGTGAGAAAAATTAGAAGACTAGTCCATGATCACATCATAAGTCATAGATTCATCACAAATCATTATGCCTTAAGCCCTATATTAATCATATGATTTGACATATACTTACCAGATTAGTGAATTTTGATTCATATTCAATCACTATAAATTTATCCTACTCAATAGCTATGAGATCTCAAGATCTATATTTTTTTAGATCATATAGGGAGTCTTGGTCATTGATGATTAGTTGGAATCACTTCTAAAAATGTTTTCATCCTTCCATTCCACAATAACTTTACACCAAAACCTATCCTGACCCTTTAGTAATGTTGTAGCCATGTAATTTCCCAAAAAAACTTGTATTTAACAAAACCAAACAAAGCTAAGACTCAATCCAAACTAATTATATAACATTTATAGGAAGATTAATTGTTAATTAATAGGAATGTACTTTTTGATAGTATCACTTTGAAAAATTTATTTTTTCCCCCTTGCTTATAGGAACATGATTTAACCCATGTGATGTTGTGGTTATTATATGTTGGGCGGTGACATGTATAGTCACATGAGACAGGTATGTTTTAGTTTAGTTTTTATTTTATTTTCATTATCACGTTGGCCATATAGATCTTTTATTGGTTTCTATGGACATGGAGTAGTTATATTCTACGATGGAGGCCAAAAGGTGTTCAGATTGTTTCAGTCCGCCAACATTGATCCAAGGTAAGATTCTATGATTACTACATGTCTCAAACCTCATATATTTTAGGGATTTCAATGTTTTTGACTCATTATTATGTTTTTGGTAGGGTGTTGGATCATTTTTTGTGGGTTAGGGTGGATTTGGTTATCGCCAATAGAGGTAAGGAGTTAATTCTATTGGTTGGTTTTTCACGGGTTATGTAGGGTCCTTTATGTGTTATAAGGTTCATAATATCCTTTCTGTAGTGTATTGATCGCTGCTCATTGGTTTCGAGTCACCAAGTTAAGGTTCACTCACCTTCGTGTGCATAGGTAAGTAAGTATATGTATGTGGGTTCCCCAATTACGTGTATAGTCAACCATGACGATGATTATGCACGTATGGGGTTAGGTGTGCCCATTTATATATATAAAAATGCATACACAGGTGAGTGGAGCCAGGTATATGCATATAAGCATATGTCAAAGGATCCCCTTCCACATGCTAACATCCATGTGGGTATGTGCATAGGGGCTAGGTGTCCCTGTATGTGTGTGAAGATGCGTATACCCGATGGGGGAGAATCAGATTTTGGTTAGAAAGCTCCAAGAGAGAAAGTGGATGGCTTGGTTCCACCTTGACGTAGGGTCACTCTCATAGTCTCTTTAATTTAAGAATTCTTTAAATTATATTTACCTTCTTTCTTAATTATGCTTAATTATATTGACCTGCATATCTTGAATAAGTGTTGTTTTATATAATCATTTCATTTGATAAATAAAGTCATGTTTTTATAATAAAACCCCTCCAACAGAGGTGCGTTGTCTGCAAAAACACACAGCGATAGTTATGTTGATCTAGTTTCTTATCTTATTTCATTTGATTTGTGATGAATGAGTTTTAGAATAAATGTTAAATATTATTAAATGAATTTTGTAATAAAGAAATGCTAGGATTTAATAACAAAACCCCTCCAACGGAGGTGTTCTATCTCCAAAACTGAAGAGTAGTTATAGTTATTTGTATCATGTATAGATTTGGTTTTAGTTTTCTATATGCCTCTTGTTGGTGTTTCTTTTGTGTCTAGTTAGTTTTTTTTCGTTGAAAAATATAAATTGGCTTATCATACTCGTTTAGCTCAAATGAAATTTCTCGAGTAGTCATATCCCTTACCATGTCACGTTTCTTTTCACCCATTGAATATTATAAATCAAATTGTCATGTTTAGGAAAAGTTAATGAATTTTTAAATGGTTTGTGTTAAGTATATGATTCCTTGTCATTCTTGTCTGAACTAGTACATAGGGTTCATTTCAACTCAGCTCATTCCTTTGAAATTTTCATCCTAGGGTTCATTGTACCCTACAAAGTCTCTCTTTCTTCAGTACTCCTTTTGAAGAACCAATAATAAGTCTCACGCACCTTATGAAGTCTTCATTGTACGGTATGAACTTTCCGGACTTTATGAAGGAACCTTACAGGCTTTGAGACCATTACCAATGAATATTAGAAGGTCCAATTTACCTTGAAATTATACTATACATTACGATGATCTACGCATAACCTAGTAGGTTTCCATACCTCTACCCAAAACAGCATCAGCGTGTACCCTATGAAATCTAGTATCGGGGACCCTAAAAAATCCAGTATCTGGGTGTACCCTATGAAGGTCTCCTTTACAATTCTGCTAAATCTTCATAGCCTTCCAAATAACATCAAATCCTTCTCAAATCAACTCCAATCATCTTTTACCTTTTCAAAAACCTTCAAATCATCTTAGACATCTAATTTTATGTGATTTGGTACATGATTTATGAATTGACAACAAAAACCAACACATTAAACACATCCACATCAACACTATCAATACCTTCTTCTCTAGAAAAATTCCACATGCTAGAGGGAACTTCTTGCCTCAACTATCTCCTTAAGTAATCAACATCTTCAAAACATCTCTTGAGCTCAACAATCTACCCCGTTAGATTTTGTTTCCAACTAAGGAAAATAAATCACTTTCAAACTCAAACCATGTATCCATGAATCATCATTAAATAATTCTATGTCTATTTGAGTGAACTCGGTGTAGGATATCCTTAAGATAGTGATTTACATTCATACCTTCACAAACATTGAATCTCTTGATAATACTTTGAAATATCATGAGAGATGAGTTTGGAATCCGTACTTATTCAATATCAAAATAATTCAATAAACCTATAAATGACATATTCATGCAACCATGCTAAGAATAATTTTGGAGCAGTTCACATGTTACAAAAACAGTTAACAAGTTTTTTGATTTTATAAACATATTTTTTGATTTTCTGCAACCATATTCAAAAACGTTTTAGAGTAGTTCACAGGTTATAAAAACAATTCACAAGTTCTTGATTTTTTATCCCGATTTCAGATTTCCGAAAACCATGCTCTAAAAACTTTTAGAGCAGTTCACAGGTTACAAAAACAGTTAAAAAATATCTAGTTTTGTAAACATATTTCAGATTTTTAGTTTTCTGTAAACAAATTCCAGATTTTAACAACCCAACACATGGCTGAATTCATAGCTTATCCCTTTTAGCAGCTCTTTCTAAATACAATCTTCTATTTTAGATATCATTCCCCCAAAAGTTAAGACAAACATCGAACTCTAAACGCAACTAAAATTTCCAAAAACACACAATAGTTGTATCGTGAAACCTGAAAAACAAACACTATGTGCTAACCTCTATTAGTCTATCCTCATTTGACTCATTACCTGAGCACCCATCTCCATTTTTCGTCATGTTTCCACCTCAATTCATTTCAATGCCTTCACTATCAAAGGAATTACCCAACCCCCCAAAACCCCCAATTGTAATCTACACCCAACCCTAGTGTAGTTCAATAGTGAAATACTCTACTAACTCAAAACCACATTTGTTTCCTACCGCAAGAAAAAACTCACCTCGGATACCCTCACCTCATATTTCTTTTCGAAAACACCCTAATCCCATGTCTATAATCGGCTCAATCATATACACTAAATGAATTTCACACATCAAGGATTACTCACTAGAATCAAAATTCCACCCCATAAAATCTAATCAAAATGCCAGCCTAACCAATCCAAATCCAGCTCCACCAACCTATGAGCCTTCTAGAACAAGGATTATATCTTTACAACAAATAAATCAATCCCCACCATTGATGTTTCATCATCAAAAACTCACCCAAAAGAACCTCATCCACTTGGTCGAACTCTCCAACCACTACTAAAGACGGAATTAGACGTGTCTATATTTCCTACACCAGAGCAACCAAATGAAACATAAACTCTCAGTCATTCCCTACATCCATGATTGAAACCGAAGGTATTATTCAATATTTGAGCCACTATGAGGACCTCCCCCATAAATATTCAATAGTGTAGTTTGAACCATGTTGCTTCACAAAAACTCTCCATGATCATATCCCCTAAGATGTATCATATCATTCAAAAAGACAGTAGGGTATCTTGAAATATATCCATTTCCCAACATTATTCTAATGAAGATATTATGGTTTATGAAATGATTGTTAGTAAATAATTTTATGCTATGATTTTATCGATGAATACTATAACGACCCAATGTTTCATTAATGGAAAATCCCTCTTGATCTTATTAAATGTCTCTTTATATAAAATGATTGTATAAAAGGTCAACTTATTTGGCTTTATGTTAAGAATTTTGACCGTTGCTAATATAGCCATTGAACAGTGATCACATGATTAGTATAAATATAGTACTTTAACAAATCCAATTTACTCAGAAGGAAGCGATGGCCTCATCCAGTAGAATTGCACCATACGAAGCCCATTTTTCGGAGCTCGGAAAGGAGGTGGAATATTTGGGCTTCTCCCTTGACCAAGCCCAAGATGAGCTTCATCATGTCAAGCTTGAACGTGACCGTCTACGGGAAAAGTGGAAGTTGATTGAAATTACCACTCGAGCGACGTAATCCGAGCCACCCCAAGAGTCTGTCACCATCGCACACCTTAACCTTAGGTCTTATGCGGCTGTTTTAAGGGGTTTTGTAAAAAATAAGTAGCACTATGTTCATGTACATTATTTATTATATATAATAATTAATATAATTTATAGTCATTTTTGATACATTGTAAATAGTTTTTAAAGTACAAATGGTGTTTGTAGTTATTATTAAATTAAGAAATATATTTTTTAAAATTAAGGTATTTTTTAATTAAATAATATTTCAATAAAATAATAATAATATTATTAAATTAATTTTTATTAAATATAAATGATCTTATAATTTTATGAATGCAATTAAAATTTCTATTAAGGTTTGAAAGCCATTTCTGTCAAAACCTGGGAATTTTCGACAAATGTCAGTTTTTATTTTAAAAGTAAAAATTCACATATTTAGATTATTATTTAGATAAAATAAATGTTATTTATAGAATCAGGACGTCTAAATTATCCAATGGTGAATTTTTCATAATTTTCTAAGACAGTCAAATTTTTGGGTAAAAAGTAATGCCGTTTAAATATATAATGTTTTTTATGACATAATAATGACCCAATAGTGATGTAACAAAATACTATGATCTTTGTCTTCGGACAATATATGTTTTACCGTTAAAATAACGTGATTTTGGGTTTGGTTGGCTTACTTTTCAAAGCATTAATGGACCCCTCAAGGTTTATTCAACACCTTTCCTTTTTAAATTAATTTCCTTGGGAGTGTTACTCACCTCCACAAGAGCAACCCTAATATTATAAGAAGTTCGGAATTTGGCCTTAAAAAATATTGTTTTTATATTACCTTTTCCAAAAACCATGGGCAAAAACCATGGGATGGTTTGTGGTTTGGATTAATTTAATGTAAGGGGACCCAAACCTAAATAATAATGAATCCCCTCACCTTTCCTGTATAAACCCACCCAAGCTCCCACGTAATCCTCTCTAAATGGCTTTGGAGTTCGTCCAAACTCTGCCAAACTCTCTCTAGAATCCTCCCATGGTGCCCCAAGCTCCCAAAAAGCCTCTCATAAGCCTCTCTCTATCCTTTGGAAGCACACTTCCAAGTAAGGGATTTTTCATCCTTCCTCATTTTTGTAAATTTTAATTAAGTTTCATTGCCCTTTTAATTTCATTTATGAATGTTGGGGTATGGTTTCACACCTCCCCCATACTTCCTTATTATTTTTTGAATTATGGGAGACCCCTTTCTATCTCATTAAATTCCTCCCATATACACCAGTTACAATGCCGAAATTCCGAAAGGAACTTCTCTCTCTTCTTTTAGATTCAAGAAATAATTTTGTATTATGAATCAAAATTCCATTAAAATTGTTGGGACATGTATCTATATGACCTCCTTACTGTCCATTACATGTAATTATTATGAGGAACACCTTTCTATCTCATCAACCATTTTTATGAATTCTTATGTCACGCTGTTACGCTGCCGAAATCGAACCGATTTTCTAAGCCAATGCCGTTGTGTAGTGGATACCATGCCCATTACTCCTTCAAGGGTATCCACATTTTTAAAACTTTACTTATTTATTACAATGTTTCATGTATGAATTCCACATTCCTTTATCATGGAATAAATGATTATGTTTTAGGAATCCATGTTTTATGATACATGTGGCACACTTATTTATGAAATGAAATGTTTAAGAAGGGTGCGCCCTTATAGCACTCCAATGCATTGGGTAAAGTATATTATCATGATATTTCATATGCAATTAGTGTTTACTCATGATAATTCATGTACAACGAGGTTTTACTCGTGATTCATGTGCAATGAGGATTTACTCATTCTCTATGTGCAATGAGCCTTAGATCATGCCAATTCCATGTTAAGTGTTGTTGCAAAATTTCCATGTTATGATTATCATGCTTTATCATGCATTTATGTTCATGTTTATTTTATGATATATTGATATGCCTATTGTCTAACATGTATTATACTCCTCATGTTATTTCATGTGTAATCACTTACTGGGCTTTATAGCTCACCCTTTTTTATGCATTTCCTCAGGTTATCCCATGCAATGCTAAGTATGAAGGAATGTAGTGGTCATGAAAATGATGTTTTCAATAAATATGTTGTATTTCATGTTTTACGTTTTTACTTAATGATCCTAATCCCCAATGACACTAAACCTCTCGATCTTCTTTGTTGTATCAAGTGACGTTTTATGTAATAAATCATGTTTATGTCCGTAATAAATCCAGGGTTGTCATAGTTTGTATCAGAGGATATGTTTGGTTATTTTTGGTATTAGGATTAGAAAACCTTAGTAAAGCATTAGATACAAAGACTATGTACAAAAACAACTTCCCTATGTTTTGGTGAGTTTTGAGTAAGTGAGTTATCAATAAAATACATCCCTGTATGGATACGAGCAGGTAGAGGCGGCTCTGGCACAGATGTATCGTAGGGGTAAAACCCGAAAACACCGCTTTGAGCTAAACTCGAACGGGAACTGGTGCACGAAAACGGGCCTTGCTGCACTCTTGGTTACAACACTCCCAGGGGATATGTTTTGATAAATTCACAAGCATAGTATGAAACCTTATTAAGGGAATTAAAAAAATGCCCCTAAGAATATATGTTAGAAAGTAGATCATGAAAAGCCTAGATTGAAGCATATAGACTCATGAGTTAAGGAAATGAAAGTTTATTTATAAGTCATCAACTTTTGTCTTTGGATTACCCTTTATGTGTTACCCATAACTTTCCTTTTATTCCAGCCAATGGCTGGTAATAGGAGGACTTGGGCTAACAACCGTTGTGAAGATCAGTGTGATGAATGTTCTAATGAGATGCCAAATCCAATGGGAGCGGGAATCGCGAACTTTTTCATGCTTCTCTCTCAGCTAACTCAAGTTTTTAATAGAAACACGGGTCAAGAGGAATGTTCAACACCCCCCCCCTCCTTAATAAAGAACAAGTCGCTATCGAGAGCTTCATGAGACAAAGGCCTCCTACTTTTAGTGGATCATCTGATCCCACGATCGTTGAACAATGGATCAACTCCATTGAAAAGATCTTCTCCATCCTCCAATGTTCTGAACAAGAGAAGGTTCTCCTGGCTTCTTATCACATGGAGGGTGATGCTGATCAATGGTGGACGTTGATAAAAAATATGAAGCCTGAGGAGGAGATCGAGGCTTTTGAATGGAATGACTTCTAGAAGATGTTTTTTGATAAATATTTTCCGCGCACCCTCCGGCTTAAGATGGAAAGAGACTTCATTTCCCTCAAGCAAAAAGATGAAGAATATGTTGGAGCGTATGAGGCAAACTTCAAAAGGCCTTCACGATATGATTCTGGCTTTTTCATTACCCCTGAATGCAAAGTTGACCGCTTCTTTGGTGGGCTAAATCCTAGATTGTAGAAAGCATTAGTGATCCATGACTTCGACTGCTATGAGGAAGTTGCCTGATGTTCCCTCATGGTCGAAATGGAGATCTGGTAATCTCAGGGGTCTCATGGGGACAAGAAGAGTAAGGTGGAATTCAATGCTGGTGGTCCGATGGATAAATCCAACGGTGCTAAGAAGATCCAACACCCCACTTGCCAAAAGTGCGGAAAGAAGCACCCTGGAAATTGCCTTAAGGGGATGAGAAAATTCTTCAGGTGTGGAAGAGAAGGGCACCTAGCTGTTAACTATCCGCAAGAATGACCCACGGCTATGACAAAGGATAGGAATGCTCCATTCGAACCTCAACGCGTTTTTCAATGCTACAAATGAAAAGAACCGGGTCATTTTGCAAATTAGTGCTCTAATCGAAGGGTTTTCGGAGACAACCAACAACCTCCAAGGAACCAAGGAAGATCTTTTTCCATCAATTCTGCCAAAGTGAACCCCGACAACGAAGTGGTGACAGGTACGCTAGTTATTCATTCATGAATAACAAACATACTTTTTGATTCAGGTTCTACACATTCTTTTATACCTCTAAAGATTAGTAGAACAATCCCAACACCACCACAAATCATGGAAGTAAATATTTCAGTGAGTACGACAAATGGAGAAACCATTGCATCCCATGAATATAAGTCCTCCCCTATTATAATCTGTGGATTGAATTTCTCGGCGAACCTCGTCATACTCCTTCTGGTGGAATTTGATGCAATTCTTGGCATGTTTTGGCTTTCCATATATAGAGCCAACATAAATTGTCAGGAGAGGGAAATCACACTCCATATGGAGAATCGATCCCCGATTCATTACAAGTGTCAAGAGGAAGATGAAACTCCTTTAGATCCATCATCTCAAGCTTGGATATTACTTCCATATGAACACACGTATCTGGCTGAGATGATTAAGTCCAAAGAAGAAACCATCCTTGAAGAAATTCCTATTGTGAGCGAATTTGCGGAAGTGTTTCCTGAGGAAATACCTGGTATTCCTCCTAGAAGAGATATTGAGTTCTCAATTGAACTTATACCCGGGGCACTACCAATATCCAAGACTCCGTATAGAATGGCTGTTGTAGAGCGTGAAGAGCTGAAGAAACAACTACATGAGAATCTGGATAAAGGGTTTATATGCCATGTGCTTCACCATGGGGTGCACCAGTCCTATTCATCAAGAAAAAGGATGGGTCAATGCGGCTTTTCATCAATTATCGTGAAATTATCAAAATCACGATAAAGAACAAGTATCCTCTCCCAAGAATCGATGACTTGTTTGATCAGCTGCATGGAGAACAATACTTCTCCAATGTTGATTTTCGGTTGGGATATTATCAAGTAAGGGTGAAAAAGGAAGATGTACCCAAGACTACTTTTCGTACAAGGTACGGGCATTATGAATTCATAGTAATGCCTTTCGGACTCACCAATTCTCTAGCAATATTCATGGTCTTGATGAATAGAGTCTTTAAAGATTACCTTGAAAAATTTGTGGTAGTCATTATAGATGATATTCTAATATACTCCAAACCCAAGTAGGATCATGAGGAGCATTTAAAAACTATACTTGAGACTTTGCGCAATGGGAAGCTCTATGAAAAGTACAGCAAGTGTGAGTTTTGGTTGAAGGAGGTCTCATTCTTGGGACATATCATCACAAGCAATGGGATATTTGTGGACCCCTCCAAAACAGATGAAATTGAGGGATGGCTGAGGCCATCATCGGTAACAGATATCTGTTGCTTCTTGGGGTTAGCGGGATATTATCGACGATTTGTGAGAAATTTATCATGATTGTCCTACCCTCTTTCCAAGATAACTCGGAAGGGAGTAATGTTTTTTTCGAGTGATGAATGCGAAGAAAGCTTCAAGGAATTGAAAAGGAGGCTTATCACTGCACCCGTGCTCACTTTACCCACATGTGGAGAGTTTTTTGTGGTATTCAGTGATGCTTCGAAGAAGGTCCTAGGATGTGTGCTGATGGAGAATGATAAAGTGATATCCTATGCCTCAAGGGTGTTGAAAATCCATGAGAGAAACTATCCAACACATGATCTGGAGTTGGCCACTGTTCTCTTTGCCATGAAAATATGGCGGCATTATCTCTATGGAGAGAAATGTGAGACATATACTAACCACAAGAGTCTTAAATATATATTCACACAGAAAGAGCATAATATGCGTCAGAGAAGATGGATATATCTCATCAAGGATTATGACTGTTCAATACATTACCACCCCGGGAAAGCGAACAAGGCGGCAGATGCCCTATGTAGAAAGGACCCAACAATTCTATCAGTGATGAGAATTGAGAAGGATCCAATCTTTTTAGAGTTGATGAATATTGACGAGGGAATCATAAAGAAGGTAACATCATCAATAATTTCACAAATTATTGTTCAACCATCTCTTTTGGAAAAGTTAAAGGATGCTCAAATGGATGATGTGAGAATTCATGAAAAAGAGGAATCTATCAAAAAAGGGAAATCCTCATAGTTTAATGTTAATGAAGAAGGAATTGTGCGGTTGGGGAAAAGACTATGTGTTCCATCAAGTCTGGAGCTGAGGAAGGAACTTTTGGAAGATGCACATACTTCAAATTTCTCTATTCACCCAGGGAGCACAATGATGTATCGAGATCTCTGAGAAATCTTTTGGTGGGATAATATGAAGAAGGAGATCGCCCAATATACATCAAAGTGCCTGGTGTGTCAGCAAGTGAAGGAAGATAGGCAAAAGTCTAAGGGGATGATGCAACCCTTGCCCATACCAGAATGGAAATGGGAGAACATCACCGTGGAATTTGTCACCGGACTTCCACGGACATCCAAAGGAAACAATGAAATCTGGGTTGTTGTGGATCTTCTTACAAAGACTGCACACTTCATTGCTATTCGGGAGGATTTCTCATTAGATCAACTGACACATATATATATCCGGGAAGTGGTAAGGTTTCATGGAGTACCACTATCTATTGTTTCTGACCGAGAACCAAGATTCACCTATATGTTTTGGAAGAGTCTTCAACATGCTCTAAATACTGAACTGAACTTCAGTACGGCCTATCATCCTCAAACTGATGGCCAATCCGAGAAGACTATCCAAACACTTGAGGATATGATGAGAGCATTCTCAATAGAATTTAAAGGATGATGGGATCAACATCTTCCTCTGGTTGAGTTCTCTTATAAAAATAGTTTCCACTCGAGCATCCAAATGGCTCCATATGAAGCCCTATATGGGAAAAGGTGTAGAACACCAGCATGTTGGGATGAGGTTGGTGAACGTTGGCTGCTTGGACCATAAATGGTCGAGGAAATGGTGGAGAAGGTGAAAACCATTCAGAAGCATATCAAGGCAGCCCAGAGTCGAAAGAAGAGTTATGCAGATAATCATCGATGAGACCTTGAGTTTAAGGTTGGAGACATGGGGTTTCTATGTATATCTCCTTGGAAGAAGGTCATGAGGTTTGGAAAGAAAGGGAAGTTATGTCCAAGGTACATCGGCCCCTTCAAGATTCTTGATCGTTTCGGGGTTGTGTCCTATCGACTAGAACTTCCACCTACTATGGCCAATGTCCATGATGTCTTTCATGTATCTCTCTTAAGGAAGTACATACCAGACCCTTCACATGTACTCTCTTCTAAGGTGGTGCAATTGGAAGATGATATTTCTTATGAGAAGAAACCAGTGAAGATATTAGATCGTAGAGAAAAATTTCTATGAAATAAGACAATGCCCCTCATCAAGGTGTTTTGGAGAAACCACATGTTTGTAGAAGTGACTTGGGAGTCGGAGGATATGATGAAGCTGAGTTACCCACATTTGTTTTAGTGTGGGAAAAGTAATATTTTGAGGGTGAAATTTCTTAATGGGGGAATATTATAACGACCCATAGTTTCATTAATGGAAAATCCCTCTTGATCTTATTAAATGTCTCTTTATATAAATTTTTTTTATAAAATGTCAACTTCTTTCGTTTTATGCTAAGAATTTTGACCTTGCTAATATAGTCGTTGAACAGTGATCACATGATTAGTATAAATATAGGACATTAAAAAATCCAATTTTCTTAGAAGGAAGCGATGGCCTAATCCAGTAGAATTGCACCATAAGAAGCCCATTTTTCGGATCTCGGAAAAGAGGTGGCTTCTTCGGGCTTCTCCCATGACAAAGCCCAAGCTGAGCTTCATCATGTCAAGCTCGAACGTGACCGTCTACTGGAAAAGTGGAAGTTGATTGAAATTACCACTCGAGCGATGTTATCTGAGCCACCCCAAGAGTCTGTCACCATCGCACACCTTACCCTTAGGTATTATGCAGCTTTTAAGGGGTTATGTAACAAATAAGTAGTACTATGTTCATGTACATTATTTTTTATATATAATAATGAATATAATTCCTAGTCATTCTTGATACATTGTAAATAGTTTTTAATGTACAAATGGTTTTTTATCTATTATATAATTAAGAAATATATTTTATTAAATTAAGGTATTTTTGAATTAAATATTATTTTAATAAAATAATAATAATATTATTAAATTAATTTTTACTAAATATAAATGATCTTATAATTTTATGAATGTAATTAAATTTTTTATTAAGGTTTCAAAGCCATTTCTGTCAAAACCCGTGAATTTTCGATAAATGTCTGTTTTTATTTTAAAATTGAAAATTCATATATTTAGGAAATTAATTCGATAAAATAAATGTTATTTAAGGAATAAGGACGTCGAAATTATCCAATGGTGAATTTTCTATAATTTTCTGAGACAGTAAAAGTTTTGGGTAAAAATTAATACCGTTTAAATATATAATGTGTTTTATGACATCAAAATGACCCAATAGTGATATAATAAAATACTATGATCATTATGTTCGGCCAATATATGTTTTACCATTAAAATAATGTGATTTTGGGTTTGTATGACTTACTTTTCAAAGAATTAATGGACCCCTCAAGACTTATTCAACACCTTACCTTTTTAAATTAATTTCCAGGGGAGTGTGACTCACCTCCACATAATCAACCCTAATATTATAAGAAGTTCGGACTTTGTCCTTATAAAATATTGTTTTACTCTTCCCTTTGACAAAAACCATGGGCAAAAACTATGGGATGGTTTGTGGTTTGGATTAATTTAATGTAAGGGGACCCAAACCTAAATAATAAAGAATTCCCTCACCTTTCATATATAATCCCACCCAAGCTCCCACTTCCTCCTCACTCAATGCCTTTTGATTTCGTCCAACCTCTGCCCAACTCTCTCTAGAATCCTCCAAAGGTTCCCCAAGCTCCCAATAAGCCTCTCTCTAGCCTTTGGAAGCACACTTCCAAGTAAGGGTTTTTTCTTCCTTTCTTATTTTTTTCAATTTTCTTTATGTTGTATTGCCCTTTTAATTTCAATTATGAATATTGGGGTATGGTTTTGCACCTACCCCATACTTCCGTATTATAGTTTGAATGATGGGAAACCCCTTTCTCTCTCATTAAATGCCTCCCATATACACCCGTTACTATGCTGAAATTCCGAAAGGAACTTCTCTCTCTTCTTTTACATTCAAGCAATAATTTTGTATCATGAATAAAAATTCAATTACAATTTTTGGGACTTGTATATATATGACCTCCTTACTATCCATTACATGTAAATATGACGAGTAACCCCTTTCTCTCTCATCAACCATTTTTATGAATTCTTATGTCATGCTGTTACGCTGTCGAAATCGCACTGATTTTCTCAGCTAATGCCATTGTGTAGTGGATACCATGCCCATTTCTCCATCAAGGGTATCCACCTTTATGCACCTTTACTTATTTATTAAAATGTTTCATGTATGAATTCCACATTCCATTATCGTGTAATAAATGATTATATTTTATGAATCCATGTTTTATGATCCATGTGGCACACTTATGAATGAAATGAAATGTTTTAGAAGGGTGCGTCCTTATAGCGCTCCAATGCATTGGGTAAAGTATAGTATTATGATACATCATGTTCAATGAGTGTTGAATCATGCTAATTCAAGTGAAACTAGGGTTTACTCATGCTTCATCTGCAATGAGGAATTACTCATGCTCTACGTGCAATGAGCCTTGGATCATGCTAATTCCATGTTAAGTGTTGTTGCCACATTTCCATGTTATAATTATAATTATTTATCATTACTTTATGTATATGTTTATTTTATGATCTATTGATATTCCTATGGTCTAACATGTATTGTACTCCTCGTGTTATTCCATGTGTACTCCCTTACTGGGCTTTATAGCTCACCATTTTATTATGCATGTCCTCAGGTTATCCCATTCAATGCTAAGTATGAAGGAATGTAGTGGTCATGAAAATGAAGTTTTCAATAAAGACGTTGTATTTCATGTTTTACGTTTTTATGTAATGATCCTAAGCCCCAAAGACAGTAAACCTCACAATCTTCTTTTCTGTATCAAGTGATGTTCTATGTAATAAATCATGTTTAAGTCCGTATTAAAACCAGGGTTGTCATAAATACCACCAACAATTATCTATTTTTGATGTCTCCAATCACTACATGGACTTGTCAAAGTCATTTAAATATATTGGGCATCTCTACCCCTGATAATATCATCACATCGAAATCATTCATCTTCCTACTCATAGTTTTCTTCCCTACTCAATAAAGTCATCCTACGCCCTCTAAATGGTCCTACCCCTAGTAAACACATGCACTAGAAAAACACCAACACTCCAAGCGATTCTCATTTAATTAAAACGAGGAACCTCCGTCTGATTCCTACCAAAACAAAATATCCCATGCATAGTCTCCACCCAAAGAGAAAGTTTTCACATAAAACCACATCAACCCATATTCCCTTGAGAACATATTATTCTCATGATCAAATTTATAAGTATAAGGTCCACCAATTTTAATATACATTACACGGGCTAGGAACCCAAACATGTACATCCCTCTAGAAGCCAACCACAAGGGTAAACCCCAAGAACTCAAGTTATCTTCCTCCAAAACAAATCCACCCTAAATTACAAAACCCATATCTGGTTTCACCATTCATGTAATAATTTCAAAGGTCCAAATGAATCCATCTCGAGGTCACACACCCAAAATCACACATAGCCTACTTGACCTATCTCATCTTTTGATGCATTTATCTAAGACTAATTTTACTCTAGAATTAATCACTCATTTATTCCTATCATTTTCTCATATAACTCTAGAGCCTTAATCCCCATATATTCTTCTTATTTCATGCAAATTATTTTCAATTTAACATTTCATAAATTCTTCTGGTGATTACTGAACCATTTTTTTTACATATTGTTTCATTGAAACTCTCTTCAAAAGGTGAATTTAACCATACATTCCTCACGAATCAATAATATGAAATCAATATTAAGGAAATTTTCAATTATTTAAGGTGTTTTATTCTTTAGATCATCATATTTTCTTAATATTTTTATGACCATACTTTCTCGGTATTTATAAAACCTTTAAAAGTAAAGTGTGTGACTTCTAGTTAGTCCAGTAACCAAAATTGTCCCGATTTTGGGATGATTTGATGACGGCTGAAATCATTGGGGAGAAATATGTTTGTCCCCCTTTCTGTGGAATCCATTTCTCTCAGTGGTTTTGAACTCACCAAATAGGTTCAATCCATTTCTTTCAGAGGTCCTATGACTTTCACTAGAATCGAGATCCTCCGACTACTTCACTTGGGATGTTTCGAAACATCCCGCATGTTTTCTGTGGCTTGAGGTCAACCAGTGGGTTAGAGATCTGGTCCTTCATCTCAGACCTAAAGATGTGGTATTTTTGGATTGGATCTTGGGAAAAAAGAGGCATACCCTACAGGTTCACAGAACATGGAAGAAGCAGAGGCCTAGACGAAGGGTGATGTCGGTAGAGAGATTTCCAAGGGAGTTCCCCTTCAGAACAGATTCTAAGATTCATTTGAAGGGCCTTAAGATGACGATGATTCATGGAGTGGAAAAGGGTGGGTAATAGAAATCCTTAGAAGGATGTGAATTTTAAAAAGAGGAAATCTTCAGTGATTCAAGAAGGAGCAATTGAACTTTATAAGAATTATTATAATTTATTAGAGTAAGAGGATGAGAAACCAAAATTTGTCTACTAGAATAGAATGAATAAAGAAAAGAAATTGGCCATTGAATTTGATGATTGACTAGTTACTATTAACCAACAAGTTTATTTAATATATCTCCAAAATTTCCTTTGGATATTTAATATCTATTAACAAACCAGTTTCTTTAATATATCTCTAAAAATTCCTTTGGATTTTGAATCTCCCCAACTAATGGCTTCTCATCATTTATCAAACATTTTGTATACCATTAACATTAAACTATTAACAATTTGTATTTTACTTAATGATCAGTTTAACAACAATTATGTATCTTCGAGAGGTGCATGTTTTCAGTTTTACAGTATGGGGTTTAGATGTTGGGAAATATATTGGAGATGTGCAGGTTTATAGTTTTACTGATTGGGGTTTACATCTTTGTAATCAGGGGTTTAGATGAAGGCGGTTTACATGCAAGCTTTCCACATGGAGGATGCTGGTTGTTTACATGCAGGCTGTCCAGTTTTGGTGATATAAGATGTATAACAATGGTTCTGCAAACTGTTGGTATATAGAGTATACTGGACAGAGTATGCCAATGGTTCTGAAATAGTTGGTATAAAGGATAGATTATGCCCACAGTTCTGAAACCGTTGTTATATAAGTATTCCAACAGTCCTGAAACCATTGGTATACTAGGAGTTGGAATAAAATGTATACCAACGGTCTCAAAACCGTTGGTATACCCACCAGTACCAATAGTTCATCAACCGTTTGTACATATATATACCAATGGTTTAAGTAGAACCTTTGGTATAGATTAATTTTAGATGATATATGCCAACGATTTTCTAAGAACCATGGGTATAGAGCTATTGAAATACCGCACATACCATTGGGATGTGAAACCGTTGGGAAATTCTATCCCAACGGTTTCAATGGATATCCCAACGGTTTAAAACTGTTGGAAATGTTGGAATTTCCATTAGTTATAATAGGGAAATTACAAGCTATTATTTCGGTTGAAACCTAGATACTCCTATGTTAGGATATACTTATCATTTATAAGCTATTCCTCTATTGTATATAAGTTTATATTATTTATTTTTATTATTTAATATATTCTTATTTTTTCATCCACTTAATAGTAGGAAATAATGTAAACATTTATAGTAACTTATATGACAGTCAAAGTGATGTTTCCATGAATTATATTCCTAATATCATGTGTGTATGAGCTAATAAATTCGTGGAAGTAGTAGCTCAACAAGATCATGTAATGAATAATAAAATGAATTATGTATAATTACATACTAATCCTATTAATGATCAATTTTAAGTGGAATATGTTTTGGGAAAAGTTACCTACCTTTAGTTGAACTTCTTATACCCTCATCGTTGAACATTGGATTAACTCCATCGAGAATATATTCTTGGTCCTTGAATGAATAGAGAAATAAAAAGTTGTTCCGAATGTTTATTGAATTAACGGGGAAGCTAATCATTGGTGGTAACTAATCACGAACACAAATTCGAAACAAGATACTGTTTCCATGAAAGGTGAAGGAATGAGTAAAATATTTTCAATAAATATTTACCATAAACTCTCTATCTAGAAAGGGGAGGGAGTTCCTCAGAACGAAAAAAAGTAAGAAGAATATATCCGAGCATATGAAGAAAACATTATATAGGTTTCACGGTATTCCTCTGACATTATTATTAGTACAAAATGTATGATGCCCAATCCCTTTAGTTGGTCATACTCTTGTATATAAATTCTTTGATGATTGCGGAGTAAGATAATCATGAATATATTTTCCATTGTTCCCTTAATGTTTAAATTTTGATTGGTGACTCCATGTGGTGTCATGGGAACATTGATAAAAAAATAAAATGGAGTTGTTTCAATCATATAAATAGATAAATCACATGGAGAAAATAAAAAACAACATCCTAATTTTCAAAAGTGTGGGAATATGATTCTTGGAAACAACATAAGGGTAACAATAAGTTTATTCATGTTTGGAATGGAGGGGAATATGATTAAGAAATTATACCTAGAAATAAATAACCCCACTTATGAATAAGAATATTATATGGTTTTGATAAATGGTAAACCTTTCGAATAGTTTTTTTATTATAGGTAACATGATAACTATAAAATAAAATTCTATAAACCAAGGGTCATCAGATATATTCACTGAAAAAACCTCAATGGTGGAAACGAAGGGAATATTCTATCACTAAGGTTAAGGTAGATACAGAGAACAATGTGGTGAAGGTTAAATTAGTTATTCATTGAAGAAAAATGGATATAATTTGTGATTCATGTCCTAGGGATTATTTTATATCATTAATGTTTATTACAAATAAACAAAAATTCTACCTCAGAGAATTGGGTCAAGCTAACTATATGAATAGAAAATAGATAGTTGGTTGCATCCCATGTATAAAACTCACCCCCAATAATTTATTTTGGAATTACTCTTTCAAAAAATATTTTATTACATCCTTTATTATTGGTTTATTATATTTTGGTCATGGATTTACTATGCTTATATAAATCCAACTTCAATTATTTCAATAGGTTGAAAACTTTTTATGTCCCAAGTCGTCCTTATGTTCTATACATGATTAAAGATACAGATGGATCTCCCCTGGAATATTATATTCAAGAATGGATATTAATGCTTAATTATCAAACATTACCATCTAAAATAATTGAGATGAAGGATAGAATAAATCTTGAAAACATGCCCATTCTAGGGGATTATATTGATGTACTCCCTAAATAATTTATTGGTTTCAATTTTAACTATGATGTTGTGTTCTCAATAGAACATATACAAAGATATCTGCCTATATACAAGGCTCCATATAGAATGGACATTTTTGAGTTGTATGAACTAAATAGATAGTTATAAGAGAATATGGAAAAGGGATTCAAATGCCCGAGTTCTTAACAATATGGTGTTATGGATATCTTTATCAGGAAGAAGTACATGTCAATGCCCATTTTTATTAATTATCATAAACTCAAAAAAATCATGATAAAAATATTATCCCTTGACATAGATATATTTATTTCTTGATCAACTAAGTAGATCCTAGTATTTCATTATGGTTGAACATCAGTCTAGATATCACAAATTAATGGTGAAGAGGGATGATATTCCCAAAAATTATTTTTATTAATGCATGGACACTATGAGTTCACAATTATTCATATACACCAAGAAATCATCTATCATTCTTTATAGACATGAGGAATATGGTCTCTAGAGAATATATAGATTTTATTTGAAGTTTATATAGAAGATATTATAATTTACTCCAATAGCACGGAAGGGAATTAATTGTTATTAAATACTATGATAAGGGATTTTATAAATAAGAATATATATATAATGTATATTAAATTTGATTTATAGGTGATGGAAGTATCATTCTAAGGAAATATTATCACAATAAAAAGGATATTTGTAGACCCTTATAAGACATAGGAAATCAAGGAATGGTCTAGAAAAATATTGATTATAGAGATATACAGTTTCCTTGGATTAGCTAGGCATTGCCGATGATTTTTTGAAAACATTTCACAATTTTCATAATCACTCACCATGTATACAATGAATGGAGTAAAATCTTTTTAAACCAGTTAATACTAAAAAAGATATTTAAGGAGTTAAAAAGGAGGCTTATAATTGATATAGTACATACACTTCCCGTAGGTGGGAATTTTTTTTGGTTTACATAGATTCTTAAAATAATGTATTATGAGGTGTAATAATATAGGAAGATAATGTTATGTCTTATGTCTCATGTCAATTGAAAGATAATGAGAAGAATTATCCCATACATGACATAGAGTATACTGTAGTAATTTCTTCATTGATGATATCCTGGAATTATCAATATGCGGAAGAGTGTGAAATATTAACGGATCACAAGAGAATAAAATATATCATCCCATATAAGGAAAATAACATTTTCCGATGATGATTGTTAGAGTTTCTTACTACTCAACCCATTGCAGTCATGGGAAAGAGAACATGGTACAAAACTGTCCAAGTAGAAAGCGTCCATAAATTTTTACAATTATGAGAATTGAGAAGGATATAATATTTTTATATTTAAAAAGTATAGATATGGGAATAAAAAAATAATATTTATCCTACCAAGATACAATAACAGCTCGACACTTATTTCATGAGAGTATAAAGGAGGACTAGAAAGATGATGATGTGCTACAAAAATGAAGTGAATATTCTGATGTTCATATTTTCTGAAGATGAATTTATAATGTTTCGAAGCTGGCTAAGTGTACCCTAAAAACCATAGAATAAGAGGGATATTCTAGATTATAGGTATACCTCAACATTCTCTATTCATTAGTTAAGAACTAAGATTTATAGTGATATAATGTAGGACATATAGTGGTTTAACATGAATAGGAATATTAAATAATTTGTATCTAGATTCATAGTATTCCAACAAGTCAAGGATAAAAAACATATGTCTAAGGGTATGATAAATCTATTTTCCATAACACAATGGAAACGAAAAAACATAATCATGGTTTTTTTTCATGAGACTCCATAAGAAATTGAAAAGAAAATAATTCTATATCAGTGGTAGTCATTTAACTTACAAATTCGGCACATTACATTACCATTAAGGTAGATTAATATTCAAAATAAATATATATGATTTATATAAGGTAAAAGGATATATTCCATGGAGTTCATCTCTTGAATGAATATGATTTAGAGACATGGTTTTAATTAATGTTCTAGATAGCATTTAGTAAGTGTTGGTTATAGAACATTGTTTCAATTGTAATTATCACCCTTAGATAGATTTCATTTTTGAATGAACCATACAAATCTAAAGGATATTTTCATGCATTAATCAATAGATTCCCAAGGATTTTGTGATCATAACCTTCCCAAAGTAGAGTTCTCATAAAAAATTTATTTCATTCTAGAATTTAAATGACAATTTATGAGGCCATGTATGGGAAGTTCTACCAGACTTTGACAAGATGATATGAAGTTATATATTGGATGATGATGGGGATAGATCTTTTCCAAGTTATAAAAGAGAAGATCTAAACCATTTACGTCACATCAAATATACACATTGTATACAAAGAAGCAATAAATACAACCCCTATTGTGACCTGATAATTAAGTTTGGTGAAAATGTGTTCCATTATATTTGACAGTGGAAGACAATCATGTGGTTTGGAAAAAAGGGAATGATTAGTACATTATATAAAGGCCCCTTTTTGATCATTGAATGAATCAGAGCAATTTTATTTCGATTATCACCCCCACCTAACATATCTCAAGTACATGATGTGTTCCATAGATCCATCATGAGGAAAAAAATACATGACCTCTCAGATGTACTAAATCCACATATGGTCCCACTAGAGAAATAAATTTCATAATAGGTGTTACTGGTAATGATCTCCGATTATAGATAGAAAGTTCTAGGAAATAAGAAAAATCACATATTCAAAGTGATTTGGTAAAACCCCATGCTAATGGATTCAACATGGGGATTGAAATAGGTGGTGAAATAGAAGTATCCTATCCTATTTTCACGTTATTATGTAATATAAAATATCACATGATATATTATTTATTGGGGTAAATATTGAAACCCCATGATAATGTATGATATATGCCTATTTAAATAAATTACCCCTTTTTATAGCTTGTGATACATGCAATACTATGGTTAAACAAAATAGAAGACTATATATAAATATTATTATTTGATCATGAACATTATAACTTAGACATTAAATTTAAAGGTATGAAGAAGAAAACATAAATTTTGAAAATTACTTATTAAACATTTATAAAAGAAATTAAATTTTTATATATTGTTTATAAAAAAATTCAAACCATTTAAAATAGATTCAAATGTTTTTTTTAACTATATTTCTTCATGAAATGTTGTTTAGTAATGCTTTGAACACATATTTTAAATTAATTTTTACCACTTTTAGAGAATTAAGTTTTTTAAAAAGAACTTATTAATTTAAAATAATAGAAAAAAAATTAAATTCAAGAAAAGTTTTGTATTTTTTATAAAAATTATCAGTTTAGATCAATAGTAAATAAAATTGTTTTTTAATTCTATTACATTTAATGAATTTAAGAGACATATTTTATTTAATTGTGGTTTGAAAAGGAAAATCAGTTAAATTATATTTTAAATAATTCAAATTATTTCATTTTAATTAATTTAATATTTATTTTGATATAAAAATGTTATTAACTGTTGATATATATTATATTGGAAAACAGTTTCCTCCAAACTTCTGTGGGAGTGATATAATATTAAAATATTCAAGTTTTCTTATTTAAATTAGAAAAAATGTTTTCTATATTTGGATTAATAATAATTTATATTATCTAATATGGTCTAAAAAAATATTTTCTATAATGAATAATGAAAAAAGTAAAAATAATATATCACTGCTATGGAAAAAATCTGTTTACATACAGTGAAAATAAAATGAAAATTGTTAAAGATGACACAAAATTTTTATAATTATTATTATATGTTCATAATTTTACATTAAATCTTATAATATTTTATGATGGATATTTTTTATCCTTTTAGTATGAGAAACATTTGGTGGAATTATTTATTTTCAAAAATTCCAAGTGTGTCCTCTCCCCCACTTATAAATGGACACCCATATCCTCTTCTTCACAAACTTGAAAAACCCATTGGTTTTTCAAAGCTAAAAAAATATATTTCTCAATTAATTCACCTTATCTTGGAAGATTTTTTGTTCATAAATATACCCTATGAATTCATTTGGGTTAAACAAAAACAAGTTGTCCGAAAAAGTGTTAATGTCCTCAATCGATAATTTTGTTTTATTTCATTTTCTAACTCATAAAATAATTATTATATAATGATGATATAATACCATTAGTATATTAAAATAATTAAATGTTATTATGTTAACTTAATGACCTACAACCATATCCACCGGCCTGAAATAAGAAACAGAACTATTGTTTATATGTTGGGTGGACTACCGCCTCACAAACCAATGTAATATGTTTTCCATCGCCTATTTTAATGTATGGATATAATGATGTATATAATTTATATATATTATATTTATGATATAATTATAATTTTTATATTATAATATTATATACATATTCTTACATAACATTTCACAGAGAATACGATAATGTCGCTTGTGCGTTTGATAGACTTTTTCCCTGCGAAGCGATGCGATTTGTTTTTAACTTATGAATGAGATGGAAGGTAATAAAAAATAATTTTATTAACATATATTATATTAATGAAATATTAAATAATAATTAAAATTAATATATAGTATATTTTCTTACCTTATCATCCATTGAATAAATTAGGACGTCATTAATTTGTACGGAAAACTACCACCTCATGAAGCAAGGTGATTAATTTCTTTATCTCATAGTGTGGATAGTATGTGTAAGGGTATTTAAATAATTAATATTATATTTATGATATAATTATCATCATTAAATGATAAAATTACACATAGATTCATTCCATTAGGATCTTCAAAAAATTGAAATCTTACTCATTCGTACTTACAATATACCATCTTCATGATTAAAAAGGAGTAATTTTCCATTTCATGATTTTTTAGTTGTTTTAAAATTATTATTTATATATTTAAATGATATTTATATAACGATTATCATTATTTATATTATTACCTAAAAATATTTTTTTCCTTATTGAACATAGCAATGTGATTTTTGATGTATGATCCATTTATCAATAAATCGTTTGATGTGAAATTAATTGGTTATCTTATTTAATATGAAAAGGTATGAATTAAAATAAAAGGAATAATAAAATTAAAAAAATGTTCTTATTTTTTAAAATAATTAACATAAGTGTATTATTTATTATGATAATGAACAAACATGAAAAATAATGCTCGAGGTAGCACATCTACCTAAACAACCAATTCCTCTAGGTCATGAAATTTCTCTCCATAACTAACTTTTCCTCTCTCTTACTATTATGAAATGATTCTAAATTATTTATATATTTCTCACAAATTTATACCTAGTTTGATATACCTTCCATTTATATGGAATGAAGTTCCTTATGATCATCTCTTAAATTCCATTCTTATGAAATTTATAATGTTTATAATATAAAAAATGGTAATAAAACACATTTAATTTTAATCGATAATCCATATATTATGATTTATGACTGGTTAATATAAGTTCCACACATATATCTTCATCATTTAATAATCGGTGTACCCAGATAGTGCTATAATGTACTGGGTACATCTTTATTCTCATGAGGCATCATGTATGAGAATAAGGAGTAAACCTAATACATTATGTGATTTTGTCTAATATGAGATAATACCATGGTAGTTAGCATTGAGTCATTCTTATGTCATGTTTTATGTTTTTTTTCTCATTAAATATGATTCTATTATATTATAATATCATGTTATTTATGATATTATTCCTTGTAATTACACATGATCATTCACTTTTATGATATCAAGTAAATCCATTGACTCTCATGTTATGTTTTCTTATCATTTTTATTCCCTTGCTGTGTTTTGTAGCTCACTAATATATTTAAGGATTCATAAGGTTACCCCATGCAGTTTTAGGATCTTGAACAGGATTTTAAGATCTCATTATAGAGAGAAAATAAGAAAGTCATGTTTTAATATCCTTTTCATGTAAAATGAAACTTGTTTTATGAAGACACCAAATCTTTACAATAAATGTTAATTATAAATAAATATTTCTGATTATGAATGATGTTATAATATTTATAAAAGACATAGATCACCATAATAGACAATAATTAAATGTTATGTGTTGTATAATTGTTCTCCTGATTTTTTAATTGTCATGAATAATTGGTTGTTACTAAATCATTCGGTAATAAAATACAACAAATATATTCCTATTAATAAAGAAAAAATGTATATAAACAGTTTCTATTTTTGGATGGAATATGTAAAATATCAGCAGTTAATAATATTTTTTTCAATAATATGAAACATTCACCGACTTCCTTTATTTATATTAACATATATAATTTTTTTTAGTATAGTTAGTTAGCTAGATAACTAAGAAAATAGTTTCAGAAACCACCTGTAATAGAATAAGAATCCAAGAGTACTAAAAATCATAGAAAATTTTTTATGGTCTTCACTAGTAATCAAAAAAATTATTTTTACTAGAATCAATAGTTATGATATATTCATTTATTATATATCCATAGAATAAAATAGTTTGTAAAAAATAACATTAAAAAAATTCCATATAACAATATTTATATCAGGGTTCATATAAAAATCCTTATGAGTTTTTCACATCAATATATCCTTTTGAATAAACCAAAATATAATCAATTATTTGAATAAAAAAATTATCCAAATATTTATGCAAAACTATATTTATAAGATCCATGAATACATCTATATTATTTTTCATCCTAATGATTGTTACAAAAAACTCTTAATTCTCGTACATAGTATAATTTTTTGCATTTGGAAGGACACTTTTTTCACATTCAACATATTGTACATAGATCTGAGACCAAACATTAAGAAACAATGATCTCCCTAGAGAGGATCAGATATGTCATTGATATGTGTAAAAGGTTACTTGTTCATAATAGTGATGTTATTTAATGTTCTATAATCAATTAAAATCCTCATGAAACCATATTTAATTATTTCTTCCAAAAAAGGATCACCAAATGGAAATGTTCTATGATGAATGAAACCTTTATAAAGAAATTCTTGTAACATCTTCTTGAATTATAGATGTTCTACATGATCTATTTGATAATGAGGTTTTTAAATTTTATTATCTTGAGGAAATAATTCAATAGTAAACTCACCTACTCGATAAATTATATTACAAGAAATCTCATTTGAAAAAACAAATGTAGATAATATTTTAATACCAACATATCATTAATCATAATAGTTTCTTTATTTTCAACAAAATAAGCAAGATAAAAATAAATACTATCTTTTAGAATTTTTCCAGCTTATTAATTTGTTATGAATGAAATTATATAATTTATATATATAAACATGATCTAATTTCATAATATTAATTTATTGGATCTGAAAATTACCATATAGCATAATAAGATGAATGTAAATCCACGTCCAATTGAACATCAAATTCAACAATGATAAATACAAAAAGTTCTGAAAGGAAAACCATTCTATAGGTCCTAGAAATAAAATCTTTGTAAATTATTTCCAAATTACTAACACCCATAATGCTTTTAGATAATGACCAAACTTAATTTTTTGCGGTACAATTTTTATTTTACTATAACAATTCCCATAAATAATATAATTTTTAAACCCTAAATTAGAAAATATATTAGTATAATATAAATAAAAAATGATGTTTCATGCTACAATTTTTTTTATGGACCAACATATACCAAAGTCGTTGTAAAGTTTTTTCACAAGACACTACTACTTATGGTGTTACTACTTCCCATCATTCATTCACTTATTTAAAAAAAATTCATAAAATAAGCCGTATCATTATATTAAACACACCTTAATACTTATTTATCAAAATTTGAAATACTAATACGAATAGCATTTTATTTTCACATGTGAGGAAAATTCTCAATCCCATCCCATCAGAAGAAATTATCAAATCCCATAATACATTCCCTATTTTTCATGTTATCACACATATCAAAAACTAATATATTGAAGTTTTGACATTGATATTTATTTTATTATTTCTTCCTATTTTTCTACCAGCATGAAAAGTTTTTTTTCATTTATATAAAACAATTAATCATTTGAAAAATAAAATTTCACCATCATAGCAGAGAGAACCCGTTTGTAGTATATTTTAAATTACTGAGAGGCCAATGAAATTCTAATTCTTGAATTTAATCCAATGTAAAACTAATTAATTTTACTATCTTGATCTCAAACACAACTGGGTGTACACATTGATAATCATGTGAAATTTTCTCCATATATGAACAATGAATATTTCTCCATTTATCTCAATTCAAAGAATTTCTTTTCCATATTATGTTGAACAACCATATGAAAATACCTCTCAAGTAAAATATTCATAATTGCACCCCATTCCATCACATGAATCCTTTCACTTTCTCTAGTATTTGTAACCATTAACCACTATTGATTACATTCACCTTCAAAATAGTAGATTTAAGTAGTTATCTTTTTATGTAGTTAATGGACAAGGTATTTTAATATATTTTCAATATATTTAATCTATCCCTAAACTACCACCGATCTATGATGTCAACTAAATGTTGGAGGGTTTTTTCTCATTAAATACTCTATTATTGACATATTTTAATGTGGAAGATCTGGTTTATATGAAGAATATATCAAGCCACCATTTATATCCTACCCCAATTGATCCTTAACAGAAAAAATATCTCATTTACAATTCTAAAAAATGTAGTTTACTAATTTTAAAGGATATAGTCCTCTTGGTACCTTCATGAAGAAGGTTCACCATTTTCTCAAGGAAAAAACGTTTTGAAAAAAATTGTTTATATTATTAAATATGGATCATTCAAATGATATATCATGATACACAGAAATTATAATATCTTAATGGTATTTAATTCCATTATAAAATTCTCTAAAATTATCAAAATTGTTCATCTGAAACCAATTCTAAGGACATATAATTAATACATATGTGTAATTGAATAATTATAAAATGATTCATATTCATACATTTCCATATATAATTTAGGTATATAGTTTTAAATAATTATTTTATCAACCTTATATAAATTAATATTACATGAAAATGTAGACATATCTCTTTAGTATCCATTTTCCCCAAAAACAAAACTTTTATGATATATAAATTTTTATTTTCATAACATGTCCTCAAAATTTAAATAGTGAACTAATTATTGTCCCCAATTATACCTAATTCCCTTGGAAATTTTTTTTAAACATTTAATGTGAATAAAAAAATTGTACGAGAAGTAAAAAAAATAAATAAACATGTTGGTCTATGAATTGTCAAAAAAAATCCTTTCAAAAAATAAAAAATGAGCTCAAAATAAAAAAAATCATACACAATAATTAAATATATTTTCCCAATGGTTTTCATAAAAATTCACATAAAAATTTCAATGGAAAAATAAAACTCATAATGATTTCACATCAATCTGTAAAAACATTTGGAAATTTTTTCATGAACTTATACCTTCCACCCCTAAGAAGTAGAATAAATTTTTTTTTAATCATATTATTATTATATTAACAAGAAAAATCATATGATTTCTATAAAACCCATAGTATGAAAAGATAAACCATCTTTTTGACATTAGAAATCAATTTATTTTTAGTCATGCAATCACTATTACAAATGGAATAACCTACGTAGTGAATTCTAATAATATCATAATAGAAATAGAAGTGGATAAGCTCATTTAATTACTTAGTACACTATAGAGATATATCTGGACCACCATCCATCATGAGCCATATTAGGCCCATTATCAAAAACATTCATAATAACCATAACATAATTCAAAAAACACAAAATATTTCATTTTCTTCATAATACTGAAAAATTAATCCTTGCACAATTGAAAAATTGATTTTTAAATATTAAAAGTGAAGGTGGAATTTTTCTTTTAATACATGAATGTTTTTCAAGGAATACCAACATAAAATAATTTCTATTAAAGGGAAAATCCATTGACAACGTATTTTTTAAAATAAAACATTCCTTTTTTCCTTTATTAAAAAATGTTCTATATAAACCATATAAAAGTATTATTATTTCAAATAAATTGAAATGAAGTCACCAGTGACATAAGATTTAATTTAAATTTATTTTTTGTAATTATCAATACATCAGTAAAATAATTTTAAGAATATGTAAATGGAATAAAAGGATTTATTAAATAATAATTTAAAACATTTAAAATTGGTTTTTTAAGGGAAAGTTTTCATTACATCGAGTTCGAATCGTCATATGTATTCTTTATGTTCATAAATAGTAAACGTCGGTAAATAATTTCATTGATTAAGATAAAATTTCATGATAATTATTAAATTTATTTTATTTATTAAAATAATTTATAATTACTTAATAAATTAATTTCACGTAAGATGTTTTGATGTTATTCGGCTCAAATATCTAAAACTATATTTGTAGGGAGAATATAGTCAAATAGTTCATTATTACTTAATATCAATAATAATTATCAAAAAAATATTAAAATTTTCAAACAGCCAATATACTTTTAAAACATTTAATGAATTATAGTTATGAGAAATGGACAATGTTACAACCATTAAAATGGTAGTTCATATGTTGTATTGTGCGACATTTTCAATTTTGAAAGAGCATGACATAAAGAAGGTGAATGAAATTTTATCTTAGAAAAAATATTTTTATATAATAAATATAATTTTATTTATTATTACATACTTATATATATTATCCAAGTGATGTAGTCCTTAAAAAGGAATCACCTCACATCATGGATGTGGTAATCCACACATACGCAAAAATGAAATTATTATTTTCAATGGATATAAGGGTAAGAAAATTGATATATTTTCATTATAGAATAACAAATATATCATTCCTATTGTATATATACATTAAATAAATAATTATTTCTATCCATGATTGGTAGTTTTGGGAAATTAATTACAGTGGTTCGCCATGTGGTAGTGAACTGTACACATGACTAGTGGTTATGTTTCTCATATAATTAAAGAGTAAAGGGATATGTGTTATTAAATTTATATAATAACATAAAAGTATATGGAATATAATTATGTAATTATTTAAAATTTTTTGAGAAATATTTGATTGAGGTTGAAAAAAAAATAATACAAAAACACTCGACTAAGAAATATACCTCTTCTTCAGACAAGCTCTATAAGGTTATACCTAATGCCTTAATAGTTAATTTTGATGAAAGAAATGGGACATTGGGATGTGGGAAGGGATTTAAAGAAGATATTTAAAAAAAAATTATCTTGATGTGTGGATAGGAGAGGATGGAGGGCGTCCTTCTAAATGTGGGGCAAGGTTGGAAACACATTGAATTTTTAAAAATATTTAATTATATTAATGTCTTAGTCAATCTAAATGGATTAAAAATTGGAAAATACCGATTTTGAGGTAATATAAGGTTAAAATATGGCCCGGAAATAGTATTTAAAAATGTTTTCATGTCATATTAACACATATAAGTTTTTTTTAGTCCTCGCGAAACATTTTGTACCATTAATCATGGTAATAGATAATTACCGCTTTTAAGTTTAATTATGACCAAATATTAATGTGAAACTATTAAATAATATTTATTATAATCATTAAAAATAAGGAAATAATTTTTTAATATATAATTCATTACCAAAAAAAATAAAAATTAATCCCACATAACATGATGAAAAACTATTTTTCAAAATACATTATTTAAGTATAAAATTGTTTTTATAGGTAATTGAAAAAAATGATAATAAAAATATTGTTTTTTGGATTATTTTTAATAAAAATAATCTTATTGAATTTTAAATCTATTTGATAGTAGAATGTGTCTTTTTAAATACATGATAAAAATAATGTTTTCAATAAAAATTTGTATTTTTCACTATTCCTTGAGAAATCAATTTTTTCAAAAACTTCTCAAAAATACATCTTAAGATAATGGTTACATAATGTGTACAATAATAATAATAATTTTTTTAAATTAAAATTATATGCATTTTGAATTAAATATTTTAAATAAAGTCATATTTCATATGAAAACCCAACACGTATTGAAATAAAACTTTATTCATTTTTACTATGAAATCATATAAAATTATTACATTGAATGTAAATTTATAAAATATTATTTATGAATATTAATAATAAACATATTTTTAACATTAAATGTTTTTTTATAGATATGATTCTAATTGATGTTCCTAGTAGCCATGTAGGGAAACTATGCTATGGGTGAGGGTGAATATGTGTACCCAAATGTTTCTACGTTTCACTTTCAATTAAAGGTTTCCCTCTTCTGATAATGCCTATAAATTTATTATAAAATATAGACATATTAATATACACTCATCCTTAATTATGAAAATTAATATATATAATAAAAAAGATAGAATCATGAGATTTCAATAAGGTCTATCAAATGCCACTCTTTACTGTTTTAAACTCTTGGTCTAGATATTGTTTTTATTATCACTATAATGTGTATTGATAACTAATATAGTTAATGTCACAAAAAATGGTGGTACCATTATAATTAAAATCTCTATGAAATATATCATCATATTCATTCTTATAATAAACTTTATTTATGATGGACCCTCAAGTACTTTAAATTCATCCTTTAATAATTGAAAATTTTCTTCTATTTTTATTCATATGTCACATCATCTTCAATAATGAGATCTTACACAACATGTAACTAATCAAGGATGAATAGAGTAAAAAACATTCACATCGGTTTTGATGAATATACTTAAGAAAGATATTTATTTTGATAATAGTCTATTCTTCATTCAGTATGGGTCTTAAAACTAAGAGTAAAATAATGAAAAAATTTTAAATCGCTTATTCTTTTCAATATAATTATTTAATATAATAATATTATAGTACTTATCTTATTTCAATTTGATGAAAAATATCAAAAAATTAATGAATAACATCATATTCAACACATAAACATTGAGTTTTACTTCTATTTTAATATAGAAATTTTCATTCATTTTTTATTTGACTATTGTTACGACTTAATGGTGTTTCATTAGTGTCGAGGGATCTCTTTCTCTTTCTCCCCTCTATGATGGAAATTTAATCATATCTATTGTACAAATGTTAGAGGCTCTATAAAAATATTTATGTTCTTATACTACATAAATGATATACCCCTATATTTTTATAAGATATATTTTATTAATAATTTCATTTATTTGGTTTCTTCTGTTAAACACAACACTGACATAGCTTACATTACATGAAATAATGAGTATATAGGAAACAAAAATTTTATTATTATTTAAATAAGATAATAATACATTTTTTAAATTAGTCAGTATGAATATTATTAACAAAAATTTAAAAATATATGGATTATAAGATGAATTCATTGGTTTCTAATTAACTAGAAATGAAAATATATACCAATTGATTATAATGAAAAAATATATTCATTATTATCCCAAAGTCATTATGAGTTTGTAAATTAAATTGATTAAAATTTGTGAGTGATATTAATGAAATATATATGTTATATATTAATGAAAATATTTTTGATATTCATTTAGTAGATTTTATTGCAATAAGATTATAACATTCCTAATTTTATAGATAAATTCATTTTTTCAAATTGCAATTTTACCTCCTTTTTATGAAGAAAAAATTTTTAATCAAAAAATGTACAGATTATAGTTATTATATAAATAAATACATTGTTTCTTTTAATTAAAAAATAAATATTTTCATTAGATGGATTTTTGTATTATTCTGATAAGTTTCATTTTGTAGATGAATAGTGAAAATACTGGTTTTTTATTAAAAATGTATTTTCATTTAATGTAATTACAAGGTCAAATTATTATTTTTATTAGTCTTAAATTTTAATTAGTTAATATTTATTTTCATTTAATAATGGGGTTGAAAATTATTGTATACACGAATTTTTTTAAAAACATTTCATGAATTTAAAAGGAATTTTTTAAAAAAATCATTTCATAGTTGTTTAACGATTATATTATCAATTGAATTCTACGACTTCAATGATTTGAATTTTTAAAAATTGATGTAATATTTTTATTAAAAAGTTAAAAATTTAGTATTTAAGTACCTTATATTTGTTTGGCCAATATGAATAGTTTCCCTCATAAATGTTGGTGCTACGATGAAGGGTAATTTAAGTCATTTATGTTAAGAATAAATTATAATGACTATAAAATGACCATAACACATGCCAAAATTTTGAAGCAAGAATATAATTAAAACCTTAGAACCAAAGGACCTAATATAATTCATTTAATTGACACTAGTCTATTAAAATGTATTATATAATATTTAAATCCATGAAAGAGAAAAAATGTCACTTTCATGGTCTTTAATTTCCATTATGTGTAGTTGGGGTTTGGTTAGTGGTAAGCACCCCATAATCCTACATGAAAATGGGGGTTCAAAATCAATTGGGTGTTGTTACTGTAGCAGCAGTGGCACTGTATAGCGGTGGGTACTATAGAGGCGGTAGGGCACTGTAGTGGCGGCAGTACTGTGTGGTACTGTAGCGGGCGAGTTACTATTCATAGAATGGGCAGTGGTCATAAAATTTGTGTCTACGAGCTATGTAATGGGCTACAAGACCACTGGGAAATCAGGCTATGTAATTGGTCTTCCTTTACCCATTTAAAAGAGGTCTTTGCATTGATTTAATAATAAAATGATGCCTCGGACACAACATTTTAAAAATCAATTTCCCTTATGTGTCCACATGGGGACAAATGAATGACATGTACAAATCTAAGGGTTAATTTTTAACTGAATAAAAATATTTTCATGATATAGGTTTATCATTTACATTTGGGGATACTTGGAAGAAATTGTGTTATTTATAAGTTTTTATTTAATAAATATTTTATGATATCACATTTCTGTTTTAAATAATATGTCATTTTTCATATATTATTATATATCATATAAATTAGAATAGAAATATTATTATGAAATATATTATATTTATACTCATCATGGTATTTTATTTTTAATTTTTAGTAAATAAATGAGTATATAAAATCATCACATAATGCTAATGTAGTATTTATATCATTAATGGAAATATCAAATAAATAATATTAGAAATATTAAAATAATTTTACTTTTTGTAATTAATATATCCAACAAATTTTATATATGACTTTATCCTCTAAGGGATATAATAAAATATTTTTTCGGAGTTATCTTTTTATCTTGATATTATAAAAAATCTAATAAATGAATAGTGTTAAAATTGACACTAACAATATTTCTTCAGAATTATGTTTTATTAAATTAATTATGATACATAAAAATAATAAAAATAATAAATAATTTTAATAATGCTCAAAAAGTTCTTCATTTTTCATTTATAGACTAATTGACTTCTAATAAATAAAAATTACTCTTTTTTTGATATTGAGAAATTATTTACTTTAAATAAAATTAATATTGGTTAACAAAGGGATAATTTTAATGGTAATGTTTACATGAATATAAAAACATGTATAACATCTTCTGGATTAGGATATTCCAACCATATCATATATTATATTGTAATACATATTCTAATAAACCGAGCGTGATGTACATAAACATTATATTTCTTTTTCCAGAATACATAATACATTACACAAATAGACGACCAAAGATCTTAAAAGATTATTGTATTTGTAATCATGGAATTCTTTCTTCCAACATGTGGAAATAACATCACCATCTCCCATAAAGATATTCCCCTTTAGTTTTCCAACCAAAAACCTTTATTTATATCATGGGGGAAAGAAAACATAAAAAGGGTGATATCTGATGCTCAGTAACGTTAAACATGAGGAACATAAAACAAATAGTCAATATAATAATGCAAAAAACGAACATAAATTTTGAAAATCAAAATCATTAGTCATGAAATAAATCACATACGTTTGTATGACATAAAACATAAATGAACATGAACAATGATAAAAAAACATTTATATAAGACATTGAATTATAGAAAATGTATAATAATAGAAAATAATTTCTATATTAGATAAGGCTCCTATCCAAGATCATCATTGAATTCACAGTCCATTATTTAACCAAGTTCACTCCTCATTCCAGCCTAGTATTATTGACCCAGATATACTAGTAGTTTCATCCTTGTTTTACTGAACGATATTTACTTTCCATTCTAATCATGTCTATCTCATGAGATATAAATCATTAGGCAATGCATTAGAGGGAGATATAGTTCCCACCTATCTCATAATTAACTCATTCTTACATATTCCACAAATGCTTAATTCCCCCGTCCTAACATTACCCAATGAAAAAAATGGATTCTTAAACATTATTACAATATAATCAATATAAAATAAATGGAAAAAAAAATTCCCCATAAAAACAATCAAATAAAATTAATAAAATGGATATAAACATAACCCAATTTCATCATAGATGGAAAATCGTTTTTATACAGTACTTGAAATTAATTCTTTATGAAAATATCCTTCTTAAAAATTGTTTTCTTTTCTCAAAATTATATCCAATTTGAAAAAAATGAATTTAATTGAAAATACACATAAAATCAAGTAAATAGATATTCATGGAAATAAGAAGTTATGAATGAATAATAATACATTCATTTCATATAGTTTTAAAAATATTCTCCTCATAATTTTTTCAGAAAATTCAAAAAGTACATCATATAAAAAGAGACAAAATATTTCATTCATCTTGTTTTGTAAACATTCACAAATAGGTAAAATTGACATTAAATTGTTATAGGAGAATAGGTATTGTATAAAATATTTCGGGAAAATGTATGTGCATGATAAATATACCCCAATAAATTATTACTTATAAACAATCTTAGATAATAATGAGATTTCATAATTATCCCTTACCTTAGATCTGAGATCCTTTGTATTTATCTGAACCTTCTCGTTTCCGAGTGTCTCCATTTGATTTGTATTAAATGTCTCATTATGATGGATTTTTTTCCATAAGTGTTCCATCTAAGAAGAATTTATGGATGTTTTGGTCTAATTTTAGAGGAATTAGGACGAGTCAAGTGTCTTGAGAGGTGTAAATACGTGGGTGGGTGTGGTTTCCTTTTATAAGAGTAAGGAGGGGTACATTAGGAACGTCTTGAAATATTATTTTATTATAAATATATTTTTGAATTATAATAGCTCCAATGTGATATATATCAAGTATAATAAGATTATGGGTCTATATAAAGTCAACCAATAGGTTATAGAGAATCTTAGGTCACAAATTTAAAATTATTTTTGGCTTTAACCCATGGATAAAATAAAGTCACTCTTACCATGTCATCTTATATGTTTTCTATATATGGTCAATATAGTTACTATAAAATTCCAATAGAACCTCAATTGGATCATTAATGAAATTTTTAACCTTATTTATGATATCTGGACAAATATTATAATTATTATGACTATTATACCATTTAATAAAATATTTTTTTTTAATAACAAATTCATGTCAATTTTGAAATTATCATGTAATTTATTTCTGTTAAAGTTATAAAAACTTAATTGATTAGAAAAAAATATATTAACTCAAAGATAACAAGTCATTATCGTCAATAAAATTAGTGTATGGAATCAAATGAATCAAATTACATTTATTTTAATTTTTATATTATCATTTATTTGAATATTTTAGTAATAATGTAATCTCTATATCATCATCGTGTCATAAATAAATTTATTTATTTAAGATATAAAAATTTTAAATAAAGTACCATTATGTAGAAAATATTTTTATCTTTCTAAAAACAATTTATAGTCAAAGATATCAGTTATATAACCCCACATTAATGTTGTTTTAGTAAAATGTTACAAGTTTATGAAATATTTCTCTTTACATTATTATAATTATTATAACATGTCATTACCACTCCCATGTTGTTACGAAAGGAAATATATTCATCCAAAGTGTATTCTGGTCTCCCATTAATCATCCAATAGTTTTAGGAAGATATTTATTGTAGTTTTAAATTATTATAATATTATTTTTACCCTTATTTTACTCAATTACCCTTTAACTATGGAAAATAAATATAATTACCGAAGTTACTATTCATAGTGTCCAGAAATAAAAGGGGACTATTTACATAATATGGAACTTTTGATTCCAAATATTAAATTAATGTTTCCAAAAATAAAAATTCTGAATTGGTATAAAATAATTTAAAATTATTTCCTCTTGTCAATATAAGAAAACGTGTTTTTAAAAAGTAAAATCTATCAAAAAATTCACAGGTGTTTATGTCCAATATAAATGTGAAATTACTTCCAATGAAATAAAATTTTTCATATAAAAAATAATAATCCAATTACACTTTAAAAATAATTAAAATTATAATATAACTATATAAATAATTTAGATTAAAAATTTGTTTTGAATTAAAATGAATTATTTTTCATTATTCCGTAAAATATGAATTTTAACATGAATATACCAAATATTCATCCAAAGTAAATTTTGATTTACCTATTCGAAATAAGAATATTATTTTTTCAAGACGAACATATTATGGTATAAAAACTATATTTTGAATGGTATCGCTTTTCAAAAGATGGTAAAATAACATTTTTAGAAAAACACTCATTTTATCCGTAAAATTTAATTTTTTCTTAAATCATAACTAGAAAACATTAAAGATGGATTTAAAAAAAATTATATTGAAAATGAAACATATATATATAAATAAATAATATATAATGATTGATTTTATTATTTTATAGAGTCACTTATTTTCATTTAAATTGTTTTATACATGATGTTAATACTATTCAAACCTCCCATTATAATTACTAGGTTATAATTTATAGTTATTATTTATACTCAGCCTTTTGTGAAATTAATTTGATCAAAATAACTTTATAATGGTTTATAACACATCCCAATAATTGTGTTCTGTATACTACAAGATAATACGACGTCTCGTATAACAAAAAATAATATTGGGGTAGCATACAATACAAGACATAAATGAAATTAAAAAGAATCTACCTCATAATATTTTGGGGAGTTACATTCTTCCCTACATAAATTTATTTTCTACATCAAAATTCATCCAGGTTATAAAAGCATAACTATATACAATTTTATTTCATATAAACCCACATTTTAAACAGGAAGTCTAAAACATGATTTTAAAAATGAATGTTATCAACATAATGGTTACCCAAATTTACTCCTCACTTGGTTTTCATATAGAAGATCATATATGGGAAGAAAAAAATTGTTATGAAAGAAAAACCAAACCACCATGTTATTATTGATAGTGGAAGAGAACATGGTTTGGAGGAAGATAAAAACCAGAAATCCATAAATCTGCAACGATTTGAGGGACCACCAGATTCATCAGATAAAAATGTAATAAGATATCATTTTTGGTTTCAATGTTATTTTCCTAAAGTTGATTTATATTTATGAGAAGAAATACATACATGATTTCTCTACAATATCATCATTGGTTTTGACTTGAACAATTTCCACTTCATCTCATATTCAAAGAAGTGACGTTGAATTTCTCATTCTTGTAGTGTTTGTAGACCGTGTGATCCTTAAATTGAATGATCTGTATTTCCATCTGTCTCTACAAAATTTCTAGCATAGTTTATCATATATGAATAATTCCACTTATAGTTAAAATATACATTAATTTAATAAACATCAACTATAGGACAACCTATACTATCAATAAATGGATAACATTTCAATACATCCAAAATACTAAAATTTTACAACTCTAGGAAGAGGTGAACTAAATCAGTATAGCATTTATCTCACGTATCTCAGTAGGTATTTTATGGTTACCACATTCTAAAAATTCTAATACCTTAATCATATTTTGGAAAAATGGTAATAACATGAATTACCATAGAAACATGGTGAAAACAAGCATGCTATCAAAAAATTAACTCTTTCAATATTCCAAAAATCCCAAAAATTCAATTCAATCCAGCCATGATATCACTATTTTCTTATATCACCCCCAAGGACATTAATATTATAAAAAATCTCATTATCTTTTTATCCTGTCATTATGAACATATCATATAATTTCCAAAAATATTTGAATAACTTCTCATGGTTATCAGTACCATTCAACATAGAATTTCAAATATTTAAGGAAAAAATAGTGTAATAATACTGAAAAGTTTCTTTGTTATAAAGTACCATAAAATAAATTATACAAAATTATTCTTGATAGACATTCAATCAAACCACTATCTTCTTAAACCATTAATCATGCTTTATCATTTTATTCCATAACACTTCTTTCATACAATATGTCATTTGTAGTATCTTCATCGTTAGAAACATAAATACTACCCATATGACATTGTTGATTATCTTACTAAGATTTTCTCTATGGTAATCGATTTTCATAATTCCAATACAGTCCACATTTAATACAATTTACCATCATTGTTTTTTAAGAGACACCATTATCCTGGTCCACTTTGTTAACTGATCTTTTTCCATTGAAATTACTATCATTATGTCATTATTTTCCACACAAAAAGCATCTTCTAGTAAATTTGAAATATCCTCATTGATTCCTCTTCCTAAATGATTTATGTGAGGAAAAGTTAACTTTATTTCCTCTATGATCACCATGAAACATCATCTTTCTCTTATTAGTTGGGTCAGCAAACTCACGAAATTTGAGATTAATGATAAAATTATGAAATTACCGATAACGTATAATAATGATGTTTTACCTTCCAACTCACATTTCATTTTGTTTCTCACGATGAATATCAATCCATTTTCTATCATATTCTTTATTAACATCAATCCTCCTATTTCAATCCATTTTAAAAAACCTAAAAAGAATAATGTGGGAGGAAAAAATCATATTAAGAAAATAAGAAAATCATGGGGGAGTACTATCAATATCTTACATTTTAGGTTTATTCGTAAGTTATTCATGATCATTACCATAATTATAGTTTGGTAATATATATTTAGACTTACCTTACGGGCATCCCTCGACATATCATAACAAATGACTAGGGATCTCACTAATGTTTTCACAAACTAGTTTCAAAAGGATAACTGAACCTTTTTTCTAATACCATATCTAATGACCCAAGATAGACATACATGGAATTTCCCTTTATTTTTATTAATACTTACTGCATTACAAAATAGAATTCTAATGACCGTATTAGTTTCTTATCTTTGTAAAATAAAAACACATTCTTCTAACTTTTTTGAATATCTTCAAAATCTCCCATAAAGATCATCCTCTTTAGTTTGCCTACTTAAAACCATTATTTATATCCATGGGAAAGGAAAACATAAAAAGGGTGAGTTAAAATTCTTATTATGGGTAAACATGAAGATCATCAAACAAAAAATAAAAATAAGAATGGTCAAATATGAACATAAATTTTGAATATCAAAACCGTGAGTCTTGAAATAAATATTGGATGTTTGTGAGGAATAATTCATATATGAACACGATCCATGATAACATAACATTGGAATAGAACATGGAATGTGGAAACAGATAAGAATAAAAAACAATTACCACATTATCCAAGGTTAATAGCCAATCCCATCATAGTGGACATGGTCCATTACTGAACCGAGTTCACTCCTCATTCCAGCCCTGTATTACTAAACTGAATATACTTGTCATTTTAACGATGTATTACTGAACCATATTAACCAAATGTTTTAATCATGTTTATCTCATGAGAAATAAATCCTTATTCAATGCATTATAGGGAGATATAGGTCCTACACATCTTATAATGAAATCCATCATACATGTTCCATAAAAACATAAACCATTAATTACTTTAAACCCAACGAATTAAAAATGGGTTTCTTAAACATCATTATATCATATTTCATATAAAATAGAGTCATAATAAAATTACATCATAAAAACAATAAAATCAAAGTAATAAAAGGGATAGAAACATAACAATATGAAATATTTTATGGAATATAATTTTGATAAAATACTTGAAATTAATTCTTGTGAAAAAATTATTTTCTTCTTAAAAAACATTTTCTATTATAAAATTCCACACAATTTAAAAGAAATGAATTTAGATGAAAATCCACTTGAAATAAATTAATGAAAGATTCATGGAAATAAGGAGTTAAGAAATAGTAAGAATCCAATAATTTTTAATTAAAAAAACATTCTCCTGGTACTTTTTATAGAAATGTCAAAAACTACCTCATATCAAATAACAAAAAAATATTCTTTTCATTCTGTTGTGTAAAAATTCGACAATCAGAAAAAATTACTTTAATAAAATATAGAAGAATATTAATATTATTAAATATATAGGGAACATTTATTTTGATGATAAATATACCAAAATTATTAAATATATATAAACAATCTTAGATAATAATGAGATTTCAAAATTATCCCTTACCTGTGATCCGATATCATTTGTATGTATTTCAACCTGCTCTTTTTCGAGTATCTCCATTTTAATTTCCTAAAAGGTCTCTTTAGGATGGATTTGATCCATTTCTGTGGCCTCTAGGAGGACAGTAAGGATTTTGGAAAAATATTTGTGTATAATATGGATGAACAAAGGGTCTTGAGATGTTTGAGTAAATGGGTTGATCTGGTGGCCTTTTATAAGAATGAGGGGGTCACTTTGGGAATGTATTGAAATATTATTTTATTATAAGTTTATCTTAGAAATATAATAGTCCATAAGTGATATATTTATAGGATAATAAGATGATCGGTTGAAAGAACCTTAATACAATGATTTTAGGAATGTTTAGGTCACAAATTTAACCTTGTCTTTTGGACCTAACACATCGTTAAATAAATTAACTCTTAATATGTCTTTGTTTTTTTACACTATATGGTCAATATAGTTACTATAAAATTCCAAGTTAATCTTATGTGTTACTTTAAAGATATTTCTTAACTTATCTAAGTCATTTGGATGAATCATTGATTTTTATGACTAATATATCATTTAATAAAGTAGTATTTTTGTTAAAAACTCAGTCATTTAAATTTCGACACAATTTAGTAATTGATTTTTCGTAAAGCTACTGAAACACAATTTATTCTACAAAACTACATAAAATAAAAAATAACATGTCATAGTCATCCAAAAAAATCTTATATGGAATAAAAAATTTCAAATTACCTTAATATTTATACTTATAATATCATTTATTTTAATCCGTCATCAATAAGGTAATCACTGCATCATCATTGTGTCATAAATAAATTTTTTATTTAATGTATAAATATTATAAATTAAATACCATGATGTAAGAAATATTTTCATCAATAAAATTAATATTTATAATAAAATATACACATTATATGACCCGATATTAAGGTTGATTTAGTAAGAAGACACCTGTTTATGTTAATTTTTTCTTCACCTTAAATTATTTTTTATAACATGTCATTATGACACCCAAGTGGCTGCCAAAAGACAAATGTGAATCCCTAGTGTTTCATCATTATCCCATTAACCATGCAATGTATTAGGACAACAGTTATGGTAGCTTTATATTTTTCTAATACTATTTTAACCCTTATTTACCTCATATACCCTTTAGAGTTGGTGAAAAATAATTTATACTGTTACTATTCATAATGCCCAAAAAAGGGAATTATATACATAAGTTTTACCTCTTAGTTACAAATATGGAATCTATTTTTCCAAATTCAAAACACAAAATTGGTCAGAATTATTTTAATATTAATTCTAATAGTCAAAACAAGAAAACGTGTTTTTAAGAATTAAAAACTATCAAAATATTGACATGTGTTTATGTCCAATTTAAAAGTGAAATTACATCAAATGACCAAAATTAGATAAATTAAAAAAACATAATGAAATTGGAATTTAAAACAATGAATTAATATAATCTTACTATATAAATAAATTAGATGAAAATCCGATTTTGAATTAAAATTCAGTATTTTTCATTACTCATTAAAATATGAATTTTATCAGAAAAATACCAAAAATTCAATCAATGTAAATTTTAAAATCCAGAATAAAATTAACGAGTTTATTTTTGTCAAAAATAACATATAAAAGTGTAAAAATCATTATTTAAAAAGGGTTCTCAATCCAAAGGTGGTGAATCTATATTTTTAGGAAAATCCACATTTTATCACTAAAATTGAATTTATTCTTATATCATATCTTGAAAACATATAAGATGAATGCAAATCATTAAATTGAATATATTAAATATATATTTCACTAACAAAATCCATAATGAGTGCTTTTATTATATTACAGAATCACTTATTTTCATTTAAATTTTTTTTGAAGGAAGTTAATATTATTCATAAATGCCATTATAATGATTAAGATATAATATTTAATTATCAAATTTACTCAATCATGCAGGAAATTAATTCTATCAATAGAACATGAAATTTTTGGTATCACTAGCCTAGAAAAGTGATTCATATTCTGTAAGATAATATGGTGTTCTATATAGTGCAAGATAAATTTGGTGCATCGTACAACACAAGACATCAATGAAATTAAAAAAATCTCATAAAATACAGGAGTGTTACACATATCCTTTTTTAGGTATTTCTATTTATATGGAATTTGTTATAAATTAATATTTTTATAAATTCCAATGATTCCCCTTTCTCAATTATAAAAGGGATCCTCCTCCATCATTTCATCGCATCATAGTGTTCCTTAAAACTCAGAAATATTAATCAATTTCTCTACCCAACATCCTTATTTATATTATAGAGGTTTTCATCTTTAGAAAATGCCAATAGTTTGGGTACATAAGATGGTATCTACAGGGAGATCACCGAATAAGAGGTAATTCCTTCACCAAGCGTTTCAAGAATATTTTTTCTTCTAATTCATATTCATGTGTTATTTCTATTATAAAATAATAACACCAGAATAAAATATATTGTGAGATGTTATTAGGACTACAGAACAACCATAGTCTACCTACAATCCATCATGTGAAAAGTGAAATCATTATGTGTTCGTAAGTACAACCAACCGTGTCCACAATGTGGTGTTATTTTTTTTCATGACCCCTTTACTATGATGATTTTAATGATCAAAATAATAGCTATATTTTATTATTATAACATGATATTGTTTCTGGAATTATCAATACACCATTAAATTCAAAACCATTTCACAATTAAGTGAATGGTAGCATTATTCGTGCATACAAATGACCTACGGTCACCACGATGTGATGTAAGTCATTCTCCGTGATCACCATTAATGAATGTTAATATAAATTTAGAGAATGAAAATAAAATAGAAATTACCTTAAAATAAGTCTATAAATTATAGAAAAATCTTATATGTTCATGAATTAAATCATATACAACAAAACATGCATAAAAATGAAGTATTTAACAACAACAAAAAAGAGTAACCATGAAATGTAATTAAACATAATTTGAAAAGATTAAAATGTTTGATATCATAAATATGAATTTTATTATGGAATAAGTTACTAAAATTAATTAAAAAACTATATAACAGTTTTATATACATAAAAAGGAAATCAGACCTAAGGTAAGAGGTTTTTGTCTCACTTTTAGTTTGGTGGAACGGGGGGTTTATACACTCCCTACATCAGTGTTATTTTTTATATAGTATCCATGAATGATTTTTGGATTATTATTCTGAATATTATTGTATTTTCATTTCCATATAATTTTCATTATTTCAAGAGACATATGATTCAACTGATTATGAAATAATAATGGTTAATTTCACATTCTCATTATTACTTGAGATTGTTTATAAATAAGTTTATATTTAGGAATATTTATCTTCTAAGAACATGCTTCTTATAATTTTTTCCAAAATATTTTGTATATTATTATACATTTTTTAATTTCTTTTTATATTTTAAATTTTAGAAAAAAGTGTGAATGGAATAATTTTTTCATTTTCATAACGAGGCTTTTTTTTCATTTCCAAAAAAATATGAGAATAATATTTTTTAAAAATTATATTACATTAGAGAATTTTTATTCTTCCATGATTCCTTAATTAATTTATTCCCCCCTTAAAATATTACTAGGTTATTTTCAGTGAAAATGTATTTATTTAAATATTTGTGGAATTATACAAAAAGAAGTCATTTTCAATGACGAAATGTTATTTTCCTTACGAATTATTTTCAAGTGATATATCAAATGTTACCTCACTATTAATGTCCTTATTTTTCAAGGACGTTATCAATATTATTCCTATTTTTGGTATATATTTATTATTTAATTATATATATGAAACCAATTTCCTTCAACGGATTATTTTATGATTGAATGATGTTTATGAAACCCCTTTCTTTTCATGAGTTCTAATATGGTAAATGATTTATGTTCTTGTGGAACACATATGTATGGTTTTTACTGTGTGATTGGTGGGACCTATATCTCATTCTACATCAATGGGTAAATACGTATATATCATGATATAGAAAAGGATGGAATAAGAAATGATCTGTGTTCCATAATACATTATAGAATGGGAAGTAAACTATGTTCAGCGTTACAGTGCATGAATGAAAATTGAACTCGGTTATGTAATGGACGCTTTACACAATGGAAGGCTTGTTAATGACCATAGATTAATATGGTTTTTTTTTCAATTTTTATATACTTTCCCCAATTCCATGTTTTACGATAATTATTTTTTATCAGGTCTTGTGTTGTTTTATGATTTATTCCTTATAAACTACTAATATTTATTTCATGACTCAAATTTTTTATATATGTTATATTTGGTATGATTTATTAAAGTTATAATCTATGTTTGACGTTATTATTTTCATGTTTGGTATGATATTTTCTTTATTTACCCTCACAGTTCATCTGAGCTCACCCTTTTAAAAAATCTTATTTTCAAAAGGGTATAAATAATGGTTTTAGGAAGGAAAAATAATGTGTATGATCTTTCTTGGAGATTTTGAATATCTTTCACCATGTTAGTCTAATCTGTTTTGTTTTTCCAAAGGCACTAAACTAATACGGTCTTTTGGTGTGTGTTTGTGCAATGAATGAAAGACTCTACCTAAATATTTTAATATCAATGTATGTCAAGCATAGGTCATTATAATTGGTATTAGAGTGAAGGTTTATTCAAATTTTGGAAAAATATATTATAAATTTTAGTGATATACATATAGATGTTTTTAAGGATATGTCTAAGGACCTCCTTAAGGATATTTCTATGAATATTTTCTAATCTGAGAATTTTTTAACAATCATGAAAAACTTATGATTAAACATAGGATGTTATTGATTTAAAGTAATTTATTTTGATTATTTGGTTTCCCCAGTATGATTATTGATACTCACACTATTATTTTTGGGTTTTAGAAAATGGTAGGAAATAGGAGGATTCATGTTAATGGAGAATATGATGGACTATGGAAAAATATTCTTCATGAAAATCCAAATTAAATGGGAGTTGGAAGGTAGATAGAATTCATTATTCTGACTAATAAATCTCATAATATGATACAAAATATCAAAATTTTTGATTTCTATGACCTATATAATAAGAGAAATATGACATTTTATGATGTCCACAAAGGAAATAAAATTCAAATTTTCTCATTTAAATCATCTCGGAAGTGGGAATAAGGAGAATGTTTCAATGGAATTGAAAAATTCATTGGGTGTGGAACATAAGGACACAAAGATAGTGTATTCAATGGAAATTGTTTTGTTAAAACAATGGATAGGGATACTAGTTATTTAGGCTTCAACAATAATTAAATATTTTATATGTGGAAATTATGGGAATTATGAATATCGATGTGCTGGGTGAAAATATCAGGAATAAAATTAACAAGGTTTAATGTGTATTTCTTATATTGATGAGGATGAAAGGAATACAAATTAATATGATTTGAAAGATGTGTTTTGGAATAAAATGATGAATCAAGGTCAATGGTTTAAGAAGATAGTGGAATGATTGCTTGTTTTTCAAGAATAATTTTATGATATTATGGAATAATAAAACATCGTTCGATTGTTCCAATATTTTTTTTCCTATGTATTTAAATGGATATGTAAAATGGTACTTGTAACATTGAATAGTGATTTAGTTCGTACGAGGATATTTTTCGAAAACACGTGGTTTTGTAAAGGATAACCCATAAGATGTCTATGATATTTCAATAATGAAATATAGAGATGATATACTTTTATAAAAAAAATCGGATTGTATTAATTAATTTGTGATAGATAAAATTAGGTTGTGGTTTATGATATCAAGGAACAAGTTTATAAATTTTTTTGGATTTATGTTATATGTAAAGAGTTAATTTTTGAAATATTTTATTTTTTCACTAATGTTTTATGGTAATTTTGGCTATTACAAAGTTTCCATAGAATACATGATATAATTATTCAAATGTTTTCTGTTTAATAATTAATAGCTACGACATATTATTTGGAGAATTAATGATATGTTATATTTGGGAATTTAGTGACCTAATTTTGAATGTTTTGGATTTGGGGAGGATCAAAAAAGTTATTTTTTAAATTGTTCAATGTTTTATTTATTAAAATATTATCTCTCCAAGTAAGGAATTCCTTTTATTTGACATCCTATTATAAAAAGTTTTGTTGTGGCCTTAAGATATATTAAATAACCTATAATTATATGGATTTCATGATCTGCTAATTCTTTAGGAATGAAAAATTAACCTACATATCATGAAATAATATATAAGGAGGAAATTGGTCAAGGCACAATGATAGGATATAATTATGAATAATTGAGAAATTATGTCTTCTCATTAAAAATTATTAAACTCTAGTGAAGGAATCGTGGAAAAAATTAAATCTAGGTACCTTATTTTTCGATGAATCTAATGGTCTCTTAGATCATCATACGTTTATATCTTTAGGATTATTAAGGTTCTCCACTCCATGTTCTCAATCACTATCCATCAGAACATTATGGTTTGATTTATATTCCATGACAACATTTTCAATTTACAACTATTATATCTTATGTGGAAACCCAATTATGAGTTACTTTGGGTGACCATGATGTTTCTAACATTCCATTTTAGAAGCATGTTTTAGTATTCATTTTTAGATTTTTTCTTTTGATGAAATAAAATTTCCAATATTAATCCTTTAAGAACAAAAAACAATTGAGGGTAAAAATAATTTTAATGGGGATATAATGTAACAACCAAATATTTAAATGGGACAAATTTATTTAATAATTTTATTTCTTTGATCGCATGAATTACATACAACAACTTCTTAGATTCCATTACAAAGAACAATAAGGCTTCTACGAAACATTTTTTATTTATTATGTAAATTTTAGAATAACATAGATATTAGATTAAAATGTATGAATAATATTGTCTAAATTATGAAAATATTTGGTTTATAAGATTAATTAATTTTTTTAACATTTATTACAAATGAAATTATATACCAATTGATTATATAGAAAAAATATTTTTATTATTTTCCCAATGTCATTTTGTCTTAATAAATTAAATAAATTAGAAATATTGAATGATATTAATTAAATATATATTTTATATATTCAAACAAATATTTCTGATATTCATCTAATATATTTTATAGGTATATGATAAGAACAAACAAATTTATTTGCATAAAACCCTATATTGTTTTTTCAAAAGGGTAATTTTATGACCTTCTAACCAAAAAACCATTTGAAATAAAAAAATTGAAACTTTTAAAGTTTTATATAAAAAATAAAATGGTTATTTTAAATCTAAATATAAGAATTTAGTTTTGTTTCATTTTTTGTATTTTTCAGATTGGTTTCATTTAGTTAACGAATAATGAAAATATTTATTTTTATTACAAACTTTGTTTCTCATTAAAAGTAATTATAGGCTAAAATTATGTTTTTATTAGTTTTAAATTCTAATTAGTTAATTTCTATTGAAAATAATTAATGGTTTTGAAATGTTTTATACACACAAATTTATTATAAAAACATTTTATGATTCAAAAAGGCATTTTTTTTAAAAAATGTTTTTCATGGTAGGTTACCTATTTTATTACAAATTTAATTCTACAACTTCTGCGATTGAAATTTTGAAAAATGATTGTAATATTTGATTCATAATTTTAAAATTTATTTTATAGTCCCCGTTTAGTATTTGGTATAATATGGAAGGTAACAGTAGTTAATTTTATTACCACGATAAAGGGTAAATTATGCAATTTAGGTTAAAAATAAAATTATAAAGACTATAAAATGACCCAAACACATGGATGTTCTAGGGTGAATAATATTTATCCCCTTACACTAAAGTATTGGATTTATTTCATTCAATGAAATTATTTTTAGGAAAATGCCTTATATAATATTTAAAATAAAAATAGACAAAAAATATAACTTTCTTTGCCATTCATTTCCCTTATTTTTCTACATGGGGAAAAATGAATTATATGAAAAAATATAAGTGTTAATTATTATCTTAATAATATTATTTGAATGTTATAATTTTTTTGACATTTGGGGTGACATGGATGAAATTATTATTTTTATAATATTAATTTAATATAAATTTAGTGATGCCACATTCATGTTTTAAATAAAATTAATTTTTTAATAACAATAGATATATTATTATATAAATATTATTCTTAAATATATGACATTTTTATTCATCGGGGTATTTTATTTTTCATTTTTAGTAAATAAAAGAGTATTTTAAATAGTTCCACAAATATGATGTAGCAATTATTTTATTAATGGAAATATCAAACAAATGTTATTAAAAATGCAAATATAAGTATAATTTTGGAGAATGAATTTATCCAAAAAAATTTACAGTTGACCGTTAATTATTAAGTATATTATTAAAAAAATTTTTTGAGATTAAATTGTAATCAAACTATTTTAAAAAGCAAGATAAATGAATAGTTTCAAAATTAACACTATTAATATTTTTATAAAAAATATTCTTAAAAAATTAATTAAAAATCATAAAAAAGTTTAAAAATATAAAATAATTATAATATGGTAGAAACTATTCTCATGTTCTAATTTATGGATTAATTTACACCAAATAAATAAAGGTTACAATCTTTTAATATTGTGAAATTTAGTTACATTAGTTAAAATAATAATTGGTTAACTAAAGGTAAATTAAAATCATAAAATTTTAATGAATAAAAAAACTTGTTTAAAAACTTGTTTTCTGATAAAACAACATTATCTCATCTCAAATTAAAATCCAAATTCTTTTGGATGTTTTTTATTGATATTTAATTTATTATAAATTAATATTTTTAGAAAGTTCAAAGGTTTCTCATACCTCAATTATAAAAGGGAACCTCCTCCCTCATTTTGTCACAAATAATTAACCTTCATGATTTTCCATACCTTTATTATTTATAATGTCAACATAAATAGTAATATTCTAGAGGTTTTGGTCTTCTCAGAAGACCATATTTATTTTCCCTAAGAGGAGATCTAGGGGGTGCTCACCAAATAAGATGTAATCTCCTTCACCGACTATTTTTGTCATACTTTTATTTTTTTGGGACACATCCCTTAAACACTATCATTATTTTTATTATGGTGTATATAATACCCAGAAATGTTTTTATGAGTATTATTATAGATATTATGGTATTTAAATATCCATATTATTTTATTTATTTCATGGTTTATATTATTCAAATGATTAAAAAATTGTAATATTTAATTTCAAAATCCCATTATTATTATATATTTTTTGATCTTATGTATATACTGGGGAATATTAATCTAGCATTTACTTCATTCAAAGAAATAGTTTCGAAAATATTTTTATTAATCTTATAAAAAATTTTAAATTCATTTTACCAAGATGATACTTTTACAGAACGTTTTGAACGGAATATTATTTTTCAGTTCCCTAATGAGGATCCTTTCGACTATTTTGGAAAAGTACGTGAATAATATTTTATTATATTATACAACAGGAATGTATTTTTAGGATTTAATGGTTCATTAATGATTGGAATCATCAATTATAATATTACTATGTTATTTTTCAGAGAAAAAATTGCCATTTAAATTTTTCGGTAATTTTATGGAAAAAAAAAACTTTCAAGGAATAAATGTTATTTTCATCAAGAATTTTTTTAGGTTATATCTAAAATGTAGCTTATGATTTAATGGGTATATTTTTCAAGGATGATAACCCTATTAATTTTTTGGTCAGTTTCTGTTCATGGTGGAATGATATTTATGAAACCCATTTCATTATATATACATTTTATGATTCAATGATGTTCATGAAACCTAATTAATTTCTTGAGTAATGAAATAAGGTATGATTTGTGTTCTTGTGGAACACATATGTTTATTTTTTATTATGTTATGGGTGATACCTATATCCCCCTCCAATGAATTAGGTAAATATTTATATCTCAGGAGATACAATTTCTGCGAATGTGAAATTATACCAGTTCAGTAATACGTAGCTAGAACGGGGACTAATATTGATTGTGTAATGCATTGATTGAATGAATATTTAACATGGTTCAGAAAAGGACTTTGTCCACGATGATGGTCTTATAAATAATCCATGACTAATATGAAAATGATTTTCAATATTAATGTGTTTTCTACAGTTCCATGTTTTATGCCACTGCCATTTTCTCATAGATCATGTTCATTTATCATTTATTCCATAGGAACATCCATGATTTTTTTCATGGCTCAAGATTTATACATATGTAATTCTTGGTATTATTTTAAAAATATATATTCATAGTTTTTCAGTTTTATGTTCATGTTTTGTTGGATATTTTCCTTATCTTCCATTACTGAGCATTTGTGATCAATATTTTCCTATGTTTTCTTTCCCCATGATATAAAGATATTTTGTATGAAGGAAAAATAAAGGGGAAGATATTACTATGAGATGTTGAAAATATTTCAAAAATATATAAATTGAATTCCATGTTTTGAGTGGCACTGAACTAATAATGTTTTTTGGTGTGTATTTTTAAAATGTAACAAAGATACTACAAAATTAATTTAATGCCAATGAACATCAATCCTGGGATGTTATAAAAAAATATTCACACAAGAAAAAAAATAATTCTTTATTTCAATATCAACATTTCATTACCCATAGAATTGATATTTTAATATGTTCATAAATTATTCCATATGGAGTATTTAAATTAATCTATTAATTCTTGTAGTCTCACCGTTTTTATCTTCATGTGATATGAGAATATCATTAGTTCTCTACCATATTCACTATTTCAAAATTGCATCCATGTGGGAATTACTGCACAATATTTCACTTTTACTTGCAACATGGTAGCTTTTCAATCGCTATTTTGAATAATAACTCATTGTGATGTTTTATCAAAGAAGAATAGTTTAGGATAAATACCTAAATTATAACCAAAAGTCCCAGCTTTTATCTTTTATTTTGAATAACTTCATATTCACATATCAAGAAAAAACTACAAATATAATCATACAATCTAATGAATATTCTAATGTTATGATCTTCTTCTAATAGTTTTACAATGTTCTCTTATTTTTGAGAAACGTCCCTAGGTTCTTCTAATTCTTTGTTTCAGTTGAAAAACTCTATGATGTGTAAACCTCCTATGGTCATGGATTTTGATGATTCACTATGATGTGGAATCATATTTTTTTTATTTATAAATAAAACAATGATTAGTTTCATTAAAAGTGGATCCCAAATCATAAAATAAAATAGTGGGAAAATTACAAATTATTATACAAATGAAATATGAGGTCATTGAAATCCTGTTGCAATGACCCTTGAAAGGGATTCACTATTCTTTCATACACCCCAGTTATTTTTTGAGTCCCGCATCTATCTCTATTTAATATAGTTCCGAACTATGTTGGACATTATAAATATTATCCATACTATCCAACAATTAATTACAATGAATTGTTTATAATGACTTATTTTTATGATTGTATTGACTGAAGGGTATGATTGTTTTTGGATCTTATGATATTAAAAGAACTGATACCAAATATTGTGTAGCCACTCATAAAAATATCACTTCCACTCAAAAATGTTATATATGTTCCTTGAGATTCATCATATAAATATAATCAAGCTACTCATATGAAGATAAAATTGATTTATAAACAGTTCATGGGAGTTTGGATGATTCAAAAACCAACATACTCTAGTAAATAAAAATAAGATACTTCGTTGTCATATATTAGAGTTAGGAATTCCAAAACACAAAGAGTATAGAATGAAATTCAGTTGGCTACAATCCAACATTTCTCTAAAAAAATCCATTTTTCTCAAATCAATTCATGGTTATTTAATTATATATTATCATTCACAAGAAAATTAATTTTCATTCCAAAAAACATTTATTCAGTTCACCTTGCTCAGAAGACCCAAGTAATTACCTCAACTCTACTTTAATAAATATAATATATCAAAAATAATTATACCTTTCCTAGAATCTTAATTTGATTTCCCAACACGGTATATGTTTAATTATTTAAAATAGTTCAATATCTTATCATATAATTGGGTTCATCAATTAAAATCCATGAATCTCTACTCTACAAATATTTACATCATCTCTCTCAAAACGATATCCATCAATTTTGAAAATAAATACAACTACTGACATAGGATCATAAAATTATTCCTTGAAACAATTCCTTAAAATGATATATTAATGAAAAATTTATAATAATTTCTATATACCCAAAGAGAATCCTTCAACCTATAATCCCAATCATCTGATGATTTACCCACAAAATTTTTAAAAATTTCATTTCAAATCCTTCGTTGACAGTACATACTTTCTATTAGTTTGTAGATGAAAAACTATTATATAATTTTTTGGTATTTATTTTTCACACTCAAATCATGTAAATTTTTTTGTTTTGTACTTTTATTAGATTTTGTTTTTCTAGATAAGATTCAGGTCAAGTCCCCATATAGAAATTTTGAGTTTTGGAGGTTTTTTGGGGTTTTTTGGTTTTATACATCATTTGGGTGAGAGGTATGTGGAGAAATAAGAATTGTAGGGGAGTTTGTGACACCTCTAGTGTCACGAATTACTATGGTGTTTTTGTTGGAATGTTTATCCCCTTGAGTTAGTGGAGTTTTGGGGAGAAAATGGTGATGTTTGGGGATTTTCCAAGGTGCACGATTAAGGTTCATGGTTATTCTAACCAATCAATCTAACTATAAATAAGTTTCACAATTAATATCAATGATTAAAATAACCATGTAGCCAAGGTGTGTAGTCTATGAAACTCTAGATAATAGGGAATTGTACAGTTGGAGTATGGTCTCTCTGACTGTGTGAGCCAACCATGAAACCCACCCAAATAAGGGTGTTTTTTAATTTCTCCTTCTTTTTATGTGGGGTTTCATTCCTTGAACTCCCCCAATCAGATCCCCTATACCTACATACATCCATGGGGAATTTTGGCCCCTCTTATCCCCTTTAAGTGAACTTCAAGTTGGTTTCTTGGTTACTCTTCATCCAGATTGAATGTTTAGGGCTCCTCTCTCTTTCTAGTTTGGTTTTCATCCATTTTACAATTATCATAACAAGGTTTCTTGGTATTGTATTTGTGGGGTTTTCCTTGAACAAGAAATAAGGGTTATGGTAGATGTTCCATTTGATTTATTTGATGTTTGGGTGTGCATGTTTTATATTGGTGTGTATTTTTCCTACTTTCATTTTTTTCATTCATATGTTATTGAGAAATGATTTTCCATCCATTTCCTTCCCCGAACCTTCCATTATATTATTAGGATTTCTTAAATGGTTTGTAAAGGTGTTTACCATGCTTTTTACGTGTTAATGTAAACAGATTTTTTCTTCTAAAGATTGTAAATTGGTGAGAAATGTTTTTCAAATTACTTTCTTAACTATGTTTGTATTTTTATACACTTAATATGTATAATAAAATTAAAATTAATCATTAAAATTAAAATTGGTTAATTTTTTTGGTGGTTTCCAGTGGTTATATTTTTTAATTGTTGATGGGTTTTGATTTGGTTGTTTTACATGGAAATTGGTGACTTTTATAGTGTGATGCAATGTGTGGCTTGTTCTGTTAATTTAAAAGAAAGTTATGTTTCTACTGAAAATGGAGTTTGTCTTATTTCATGGATACTTTAGGAGTTTTATTATATTTTTTCACATCCATATCTACAAAAGGTGCATATAAAGATGAAAAAACAAATGATAATGACCATTGAGAATGTTTTTCCTTGAACCATGGGTTTTAAAGACTCGTCATCCCTTCCCTCTTTATTTTTTCAGAATCAGTTCATTTATTTAGAAATAGTAAATTTTCTGCCTAAGGTTTTGAGATTTACATTCCTTATTAAAATATACTTACATGTTTGTTTTATTACTTTAGACATTTGAAATGGTAAAATATGGATTCTAAATTGGTTATGAGTGTGTGAAAGTTATTCCTAATGATATTTGTTATTTCTAAAATATTAGTGCATGTAAAATTGAATTAAAATACGTGATTATAAAGAGGTTAAATTCCTTGTTATCGTACATTTGGAAAATTTCATGGGATTTGGTGAGTGGTACCATTTTAAAAAGGAGAAATATGTGTGTGTTGATTTAAATTGGAAACTTATGGAATGATATGATTGGGGTTTTAAATTATTAAGAACCTTTTATCAGAATATATTTTTAACTCATGTCTGTGGACTGTTTTGGGAACAAAAATTAATAGATTATATGGGTATTTCATACCATGCTACTGTATTCTCACACCATACTTGTGCAACTCAGCATCAATATAACAGACATATTTTGAAGGTTAATGTTTCTATTTTTGTTTTATATTATATAAGGTTATTCTTGTGGTTGGTGGAGACCAATAGGTCACAAAGGGATTATGTTAGATTGTTTTAGTTTGGGTTTTGTATTCTGTTTATATTTATTATAAATGTAATTATATTTTGTATTCTTTTATATTTATTGAGGTTCAGTTAATTGTTCTTACTGCATGTTCAATTTTTTCATATTGATCCTGGTTGTTTATTATGATAAATTTTTCCCATTGTATTACATTGATGCCAAAAATTATTTTCCAATCCATGGGGATCAAGAACGCCCTTCGGGGCTTATCCCTAGTCGGGTCTGGTGTGGGGATGGTTGGAGTCCTGGACTAGCTTAAAAAAATATGTATCAGAGAATTAACATTGTATTTGGGGTGTTAGGTAGATGAAATATTATGGGATGTCAAGACTAATAAGGTATTGATGGGATAGATGTTATAAACCCTTTCACATGCTAAGCCTCATGTTTTTACATGTAGTCTAGGATTTGAGTCTTTTCCATTTTTTGGTATGCATCAAAAATGAAAATAAAGGTGAGTTAGAGTCATGTAGTGATCTCACATTGAGTAGTGAACCATGTGGATTTTGAGCGCATGGTTTGAGGTCCTCTATGGTGTTAATTATTTCTAAGGTTATGTTCTACTAACCATGGCACTGGGCTTTTCATGGACACTAGTTCTTCATCCTGAGTGTTTGGTGTGTTTTTTGATTTGGTTTATTTTTTGTTGGTGTGGGTGGATTTTGAAGGGGATAAATGGTTATAAGAAAACCAGTTTTCAAAAAAGGAAAATGTTTTTTGGTCATGATTATTTTTTTAATGTAGTAATTTTAAGTTTGGGAGGGATGTGAAAATAGGTTTTGACATTTGGAATGTGGCATTGGAAAAAGGCGGGTTTTGAATTTGAATAAAATATGTTTTTTATAAATAATTTTTTTGTTTATAATTTTTGATTTTTTATAATGTTTTTAGGGAATGAGGGGTTTCTTTGGTTGATGTTTGGGAGATATTAATTGTGGTTCTATGTTTTTATTTTGTTCTGAATTTAACACTTAGAACGGTCCTTAAGGTTTCTATTGGGTATTGCCTTGTTTCCGGTTCTTCTTAGTTATTGAATCTATTCTATGGTGATTACAGTCTATTAGAGGCTACAGAATGGATCAAGGAAGTTTTTAGTGTCTTCAGATCATTGGGAGCTCCTAATGTAGTGAGAGTGTGTGTTGTTCCGGGATCATTTAATGTTATGATTTTTGAATAGAGAAGGGTGATTATTTTTCATCACTGTATGTTTGTATGTGTTATAAAGTCAGCAAAACCACTTATTTTGGATGGATTGTTCCTGAAGAGGTAAAGATGACAATGTTAGAAGATATCATGCCTATTTTGAAAGGTTGGTGGATAGTGAAAGCTTATGTTAACCACTTCTAGAAAATGGTTTTATTTTCCAATTAGGTATCATCAAAAGATTCGTTAAATGTTCTACTTTTTGTTTTGGTTCATCGTTCTAAGATCAAGTAGTGAACCATTTACTCCAACAAAATTCATTTAGATAAGTTTGTGGACGAGTTTTCCTTAGATGAATTTATTCTCAGAGCACAGTAGGTGGTGGAAAACACCCAAGAAGTTTTTTATGTCAGAAGAGAGGTGTGTTCAAGAGGAACTTGTTTCTAAAAATCATATTTCCTCTGTTTTGACTTCCCTTTCAGCATACCATTCTCTTTTGTTATCCCATTGTGGTCAGTTCAAGCATTTGAAGTCATCTTTCCACAATCCTATACGGTTGTGGCATTGTTATGGCCATTTGGATTATCTGGAGATGTTTTGTATGAAGATTTTCCGATGGAAGAATCCCTAATTGATGGATACAAGCTTTGGACTATGGGACATTAGATTCTTTAAGATATTTTAGATCTATGCATAACCAATGGAATGAAGCTTTTCATGTAGTTCAGAATTCAATGGGAGTTCAAGAATCCATGGAACAATGCTTGTATTATGGGTTAGAGTGTATACAGTTTTTGTTCATTGGTGTAGCATTAATTTCTTTTTTATGATCCCTATTGTTGCAATAAGGATGGTGGATTTTTTTTAATTCAAATAGTTGATCCTTATAAATGTGAGTCTTTAATTATATGATATTTCTTATTTATGATTCCCATTTAAGATATTTGGTCTAGTTTCAGGTCTTGACCACATTGGAGACACTCGAGTCTAGTAGAGTTCATAAATTGTGGTAATATTAACTTTTTGGTCTCAATATCATCCATGAGTATCCCCTAAGTGTGGGATGTTTTATGTTTAGGTTGGGTGTTTTTAGTCCTAATGTCAGTATTGATTATCTTATGGAAATACTTTTGGGTTAGTTCATGTTTCCAGATCCTACATTGTTAGACCAATGTTTGTGTTATTGGGAGTCTCAATGTTGGTCATTATAGTAGGGTTCTTATAGTGGGGATAATCCTTTTCATTTTAATGGTCATTTGCATTGTGGTTTCCCAATGATTTGATCTGGTCTGCCTTGTGGATTGAATGTTCACCCCACATATTGTGGTTTCGTTCATCTTCATTTGGGTTTTGGATCGAGTTTTATTTATCATGTGGCTGGGTGAATTTCTAGGGATATAATTTTTTTTAGGTTGTAATAATTTTCATTTCCTAATCCAAGAATTTAGATTATTTTATCGTTTTCTTTTCTTCAGTTCTTTTGGATAAGGTTCGGGATTAGAAACCGATTTGAATTTTTGGTGTTTTGGAAGTTTTTGGTGGTTGTTGGACTTATTTATGGTTAGTGTGATAGTAATGGGGGAAAAGCATAATAGGGGTGTTTTTGTAACCCCTAATGTCTATTATTTATGGGGGTATTTGTTTGATGGTTTAGTCCATTGATTAAGAGAAGTTTTGGGGTGAAAAGGGTGATGTTTGTGGCCTTTTCCATGTCTCATGGTTAAGGTGAATGGTTAGCCTAACTATGAAATCCTATGTGTGAATAGGTTACTTAATTATGAAACGTGTTTAACTAACCATGTAGACTAGTTTTTCATCCCACAAAACTCTTGACAATGGGTAATTGCATGGTATTCCCCTGAATTGTCTAACCATGTAAGAAAACAATGTAACCCACTAGAAGAAGGGTATTTTTGTTATTTATCATTTTATATGTGGGGATTCATCTCTTGGACACCCCATTCATATTACCCCAACATAGATGCATACCATGTTGAATTTAGGATTATCAAAGCCCCTCTAAGTGGATTTCAGAATGGTTTCCTAGTGATTCATTGCCTTGTTTGAATTGTTTTTGGCTCCTCTTTCTTTGTCCATTATTTTATTAATTTTTACCTTTCTACTCTCTTGGTTTAATGGAATTTTATTGGGGTTTCTCTATTGGAAAAACACTATGGGTTTTGTTTGATGCGTTGTTTGATTTCATTGATGTTAGGGTGTACAAATTATCTCTTTGAGTGAATTATTTCTTCTCTAAATGATTCATTGCATTCACACATCATTGAGGTAGGTGTTTCCATCAAATTACATTCAATTTGATACCTTATATTTTTTAAATTGTTTCAAAATGTGTTTCCCTTTCATGTGACATGTTAGTATAAATTGATTTTTTGTTTTCATGATGATTAATTGGTGAAAATTGTTTTTTAATAGGAATTATTTATCAATATTTTTATTTATATACCCAAAACATGTTTGATAAAATTTCAATTGATATTTTAATGTTAATTATGTGCTTTGGGTGGTTATTTACCTTGTTTATGTTTTTTAATTCAAGTTGGTTTGTGAGTTGGGTATTATATTAAGAAATTGGTTACTTTCATGGTGTGAGTATTATTGTTTTCTTTTTGTATTGGTTTAAATGAAAGTGATGTTTTGTTAAAAAGTATTTTTGGTTGATTTAATAGATACATGGACAGTTTAATTAGACATTTTTACACTAAAAAATTAATGGGATGTGAAAAATGATTTTAAATCAAATGCTAATGGTTCTTGAGCATGACGTTACCTTGAAAAATGTTGTTTTAATGGCTCATTCCCCCTTCCCTCATTCATTTTCCTAAAATAGTTAAATTATTTTTAAATGTTTAATTTGTTGTTTCAACTTTTGAAATTTGTATTATTCATTAAAATATGATTCTAATATTGTCTTAGAATGATAACCATTTTAAATTCATAAATGTTGTTTCCAAAAAGGTTTTTTTTGTGATAAGTATTTCCAAATATGTTTGGTGTTTGTAAGATAGTTGTGGAAGTTGAATTTAATAAAAATAGGTTCTTTTGTGATTTTTATGAGTGGAAATTCAATTTTTATTATGTTTATAAAAGTTCACGGGATGAGGTGTGATTTTGAGGTAAAATGCTGAATTTATCTTTTAAAATTGGTTTCATTGATTTTGTCATCGTTTTAAGACAATTTTTTTAATTTTTGGTGATTTGGTTGTTCTATTAGTATTTTATAATGGGTTTTATGTGGGTTTGGATTTGAAATATAAAGCACTATTTGAGATTTTTCATTTGAAAGTGGGTTTTCCTGGTGATTTTAATAATGGCATATAAATAAGATTTTAAATTTATTTTTATTGTAAATTTTAAATGACCATTTTGATACTTTTTTTCCTTGGGAATGTTGGTCTTCATGTGATGTTATGTGAAACGCCAGTTGGAATCTTAGCGTCATTCAGAAAATATTCATGAAAACATATGGGGTGTGATGGACCCATTGGTATTTTCTAATTGTTTAGAATGAGTTTTTTTAAATCTTCTTTGATGTGAAGGCCCAATTGACACTTATGAATGGCATGTTGTGATATGGGAACCTCTTTAGTGGATTCCCCAAAGAAGGGGTATCACATGGGTGGTGTTAGTTTTTGGGATAGGCAAGCATAGTGGTAGTGGGCTTAGATGAGCCACACATGTGGGGACCATCTCACCCACCATGTATTATTATCATGGGATTCATCGGTGTCCTCTTCAGGGTTGAGTAATGGTAGCTTATTGACCACGATGATATTTTTTGGTACCCCATGGATTGGATGAGAGACTAAGTGGGATGTTCCTCTAAATTGGCAGTTTAGGGTGGGAAATTGTTTCTAGACTATGGAGATACACTATATTCCAATATGTGAGTCACAATTATGTACATCCAAGAATTTCCTCTATTGATGTTTTGAAAATTCCCTTTTTTGGACTATATGTATGCTTTGTTTATTTTAATTTTAGGATGTATAATATCCCTTAAATTATATTATTTATTATTTTTTTTCCTTCACATTCATCATACCTTTTATTTTTTTGATCAAGTAAGTGTTTTTTATAGGGATATGGTTTTTGAACTTTTCTTTGATGTTTGGAATCATTTTAAAAAGGTGAAATATGTGTATTTTTTTTAATGGAACATCTGAAATGTTGTGTTTGATATTTTAAAATGATTACAAACCTATTTTATGAAGGTATTGTAAAATACTATCTGTGGACTATTTTATGAATGTAAACTAATGGAATATGTGGTTATTTTATCATGAGATATTGTATGCTCACACCCTAAATGTTCCACTCTTCATCGATAAACTCGATATGTTTTTCAGGATCATGTTTCTAGTGTGATTTCCTATTGGAGTTGGTCGGTCTTATGGTTGGTAGTGAATGAGAGGTCACATGGAGATCATGTTAACATGGTTTAGTTTTGGATTTTTTTAGTTTCTATTTTGTTCAAAAGTTTTTGCATTTGGATTTATTATATATTTATTGAAATTCAATTGTTGGTTCTGGCTATGTGTTCTATTTTGGTATTTTGATTCTAGTTGTTGATTGGTTTAGTTCACTCCCATTTGATTACTTTGACATCTGACACTAGTATACATCCTATAGGGATTAAGAACGCCATATAGGCCTTATCCCAAGTCATGTTGGGGGTAGGGCGCTAGAATTTTGTCCTACATTGTGACATTATTATTAACCATTATAACTCTGAATTTATGATTTTGATTGTGTACACCATTATCAATTATAATAAAACTTGTGACTCTATTTCTTTGGAAGGGGTACTTTCTTAAAAAATGTCCCAATACAACAATTTGAGTAGTTTGATAAGGAAAATGACATAACATATTTTGATATTTAATCAGCTCCCACAAATATATACTTTTTACCATTTGATTACGGAAAAATTATATGAATTCTATTCCTCAATCATTTAGAATTTCAACTTCTAGAATTTTTGTACCAGGCATCACTTACCTCATGTATATATTTATTATCCTCTAGAAACTATCACCACTTAGGAAAATATCCCTATCATCAGTTAAAATGAAACGATAAAAAAATCCCATTTTAATTGCCTTAGAATATGGGTTTTAATATATTTCATAATGTTCAATATAAGGTAGTGTGTGGTAGTTTTTGATAATTGATAGCACCTCCCCCTATAGAAAACACATTCTAATAATTATACAAGGACTATTTTAGAGAAATGGATCCACCCATATAAATTGAATCATATAAACCAAAAACTCCTTCTTCCAATTCAAATCCAAACCCATGGATTCCTTCGAGTAACTAAGTACATTAATGTTTTAGAGAACCATATTTTCCCCAAGATTATTACAAAAAATAGGCGTTCCTATATAAACTATCTCTTGATAGGATGAGTAATATATTCATTAATGTTATCGAGTCTAGACCTGAAATGAAAAACTCAATTCCCAGTTACCATTTTTTTATCCCCCTCTATATGAAGAAACAAACATCTATTTAGATTTATTTTATATTAATTGTTTTTATATTGATATTTTAGTGTTTGGTGGTCTGTATAAATATTCACCATACATCCAATGATGCATTTCCATTATTTCTCCTTGATGTAAACTAATACCAATATATCCTTCTAAGTTTTCACATAATTCAACAATTCCTTATTCAAAAACACACGTTCATAGTAAATTGAAAATTTCTTCCTTTCACATATCTTTCAAAGGAAACCCCCCACCAATAAAATCACTGGAATCAAACAAGATTTAAAAATGTAATTCCCAATTTATTATTGTGATGAATTGTTTTAAAATAAGATACATCTTTGACATATTAAATTATTCTAGAATGTTTATTTAAGAAATAAAACCTTACATCATTTTCTATGTAATGGGAACAATGGTTTGAGAATATTTGGAAATCCATTGTAAACCTTTTATAATATGCATCTTTTCCTAAGCAACTTATCGTTGATTCAACTGATGTTTTTAGAATTACAGAGGAAATTAATTTTATATTTTATTCATTATCCCGTTAAATAACCTTCTTGAATACCTGGTGTCCTGAAATGATTTTTTTCCAATGTGAATGGACATATCTTCCATTTTAATACCTATCTTGTTAATTCAAATCTAAAAATATGTTTTAAAATCTTATCTAAATAGTCTTCAAACCGGGAAATAATGATTGAAAATTCATCGATGAAAACATCTATAATATTCTCCGTAATATATGATAAAATGGTCCTCAAGGATACTTGAAATGTTGTAGGTACTCTACATATTCTGAATAAAATTATCTTATATGAATATTGATCATTTAGATATTTTAAATTCTTATTCCCCTCATCATAGAGATAAAGACAAACTTTTTGGTAACCTAAATCACCGTCTAAAAGGTAATACTGATAGTTTATAGATTTTATGTCGAGAATATGATCAATTATTGGATGAAAAAAGGGTTTTCTTTTCTCCATTGTGGCTACCTATAATAAATATAAAATCTCTTGAATGTTATTTTCCTTGTAGAAATTTTCCTATTGTTTTCATTTTTAACCATATTCATGCTCCCTGTATTTGGTACAACAATATTATTCCTTATAAATAAATTTTTATAACCATGAAAAACTATCCCATTATCATTTATCTATATTACATCATCCTTGAATACCGTCATCAAAGAAGGTTTGATCTTTCTTTAATGCACAATAATTTTCTTAACCTTAACCTCTATGATAATTTTCAATATATGGATGATTTGACTAATTTTATTGATATCTTTTATAGACAACGATATAATAGCATTATTTATTTTAAACACTTCAATAAATCATTCTTATTCATGAGATTCTAAAACATTCGATACTAAAATAGGTAGTGTCTTCTTTTGACCAAGATATACATATTTAACAGGGTAGGAAATTACATTAATTACATATTAAATAGTTTTTAAAAATATGGTGAAACAAAAACTCTTTCATTATAAAAAATATTTTTAAACCTTCCAATTTCATCATTGTAGCCAATATCTTCACTAAAAATTTATATTCCTTAATTTCTATGATTTATTATTCCATTTTTGGAGAGATAATAATTTTTAACCAGTTCACCTTCTCCTTGAGTATGTGATTCATTTTTAGGTTTTAACTGATCACATGCACTAAAAATAAATCATACAAACCATATGTATTTTTTCAACCTTTAAAAACATGTATTATATTCATATTACTTCACACATGAAAATTGATTTTATCATCAATCATATTAGTCAAGGAAACTATCATGGTGATGAATGGTATTTCTAGGATAATTAACACTATTTTTTCACTGACCATAAATAGTATACATAAATAAACTAGAAGTATAATATTTTATAATATAACTATTAAATATTAAAGAAAACGTGAGGGTTATGTAATTGATTTGTCTGTCAATTGTTGTTCTACATATTTAATCTTGAGTTACGAAATTCTATGTTCCTTGTAAATAGGATACTCGATCATGTTAATAACTGCTCCTATATCCACGAAAAATGAGAATGTTTCAAAGTATTAAATTTTAAATGAAATTTTAAATCTCCCATGAACATTGATTATTTCAGGATTTTCTTCTCTAGTATGTAACACTGCAATCTTCTATGAGTTGAAAAGCTTCAAACACCAAAAGATTATTTTGGTTGAGATGATATCCTTTAATAATTTTCTATTAAATTATATTTTTGTTATAGGATTTTGGAAATACATTATCAACTATATTCATTCATAAAATTGTAATAAACACTTGATATAATTATCTCACCATTTATCCAATTATTATTATATTTCATAAAATGTAGCATATTTTTTATAAGATTTACACAAAAGTAATCTTAATCCTAATTATTCAATAATACCTTTACCTTTACCTTTGTTTTTATCCAATTCTTCTTCCCTTTCACTTTTTTCTTTTCACTATCATTTTTTCCTCTTGTCAATTATCCTCCATACCATGTTTAATATTCACCTCATATTTCATAAGGTAATATTTATCATTTTTTTAGCACCCCAGTAATTATGGTTATAATTTTTATACGTCCATTTATATCATTTCCTTTTTTAATGACAGAAAATTTACATTTATCCCTCAACATTTTCTTAGCGTAATGTTTCAAAAAATTCATCTACATGTTAATTATTCTCATATGGTTCCCTTTTATAACCTAATTAATCCATGAGAAGTGTGATTTTTTATCCCAAAGAATTCATTCATCTTTAACTGATACCCATTTACCTCCCAGAGTTCTTTAATGATCTCTTTATACTACATTTTTAAATTGATAAATAATTATTCCCTAATGTGTAATGACCTCGACCACAGTAGTCTATATTTGGTGGTATGATTATTTCATTGGAATAAGATATAAGGTCTTATATCCCAAAGGACGGAACATCTTAGTAGTCTCGGTAAACTAGATACACACTTGAAATTCACATTAATTTTTTTAACACAAAACAAACAAAAAATTTAATTTATAATTACATTATTTCCTCCTTGTGAATCCCTAAATATCATTCACAAAACACTTCACGTATACCTGGGGAAAAGTGAAAAATACGAAAGGGGTGATCTCATATACTCTATAAAGGTTAATTATGGCATAATCTATCATGAGTCAATGAGAATAATCAACATGGAAGGGTAGATAATTAAAAAATACATTTAATAAATAAACATAAAATGTATTGAATATAAAAAAAATCATAGAAAAAATCTCATAGATAATAAAAAATAATTTCTGAATGTAGGAAATGCCTAATTATTGGACCTCATGTATCTAGAAGATGAAGCACTACTTTTAAGACATTTACACGATATTTTAATCATTATGGATAAACACCATTTAATATTTTACTAACTGATTCATCCCATGATAATATTGATACATCTAGGGGAAATCCATAATTGGTCCCCACTCGTGTCTACCAGTCCAAATAATTCCTTATATATTAACTAATATATTTAATTCACAAACAATGTATCTTATCAACAAATATTTTTATTGAGTAAAAGATGCATATTTATGATTATCTTCCCCATAAGAAATAATAATTATAAAAAAATAATTATGGGGATTTCAATCACTTAATTATATCATCAATATAAAATTTGACAGATAATTTTTCCACATATTAAAATAATTTAATGATATTACTAGTATATATTATGAGTAAAATTCACTATATATTTAAATAATTGTAAAAATATTTCATGTAATAAAGACATAATTTTCATCCGAAATAATATTATTAGATTATAGTATAATTTCAAACACATTAAGGTATCATGATGGAGTAAAATTTCATTTAGAAAATATAGGTTAAAAAACATTTCATAAAAAAATTTCTAAGAAAAATCATAAAATACCATTTTAGAAACCATAAAAGGATCCCGTTTAATTTTTTTAAAAAAATAAAAAAGGGGTAAAATTAATTCAAAAAATCATAGGAAAATATATCTTTTTATAGAAAACCATTTTTGAAAACAATGCCATATAAAAGATACATTCCATAGTGTATAATTAAACATAAACAATATCTAATAATGATCTGATAATGAAATAGACTATTTAAAATCTTTTATTAGTTGGATCATATGTACCATGAAGGAAATCAATTATAATGAAACTTTTAAAACTATAAACATAAAGATATTCAAGATACAGTATATCAAAGGGGAAGTATATTCACCACACAAAATAAAGATTTATTTAATATGATATATGTATCACATATGTAATAGTGAGATGAGAAACCATTACCTTCTACTTTAACTTTAGTTGAAAATGATTTAACATACTATATAATAGTCAATGGAATATTATTAATTTTTTGTAAAACCATTTTTAAATAAATGAAATCAAATAATATATTCATATATTATAGTATCACCAATTTTTAAAAAACATTTCATTATAATCTTTTTTTAGGTGTAAACTGCATCATTTTTCAATGCTTGTGTTGTCATGTATGGTTTGGGTTATTATACACATGATATAGTTTCAAAATTTCTAGAATTTATTAATGTCATATATATTGTATTAATTCATTATATAAACTCTTACATTAATTCATTAATGTTTAACATAGAAAATGAATCCCATCGTGTCATTGAGATGGAAGGTCGTACGTACAAATGACTGACAATATCATCAAATTAATGTTGGGTGGGTAAGGATGCGGATAAAATATTTTTTTAGCTATCCAATATCATTTTATGATTATAAAATTAATTCAATATTTCTTTCAGTATACCCATCCATGAAAAGTGGTGATATCAAAATAATTACCCCACAATATAGAGACGGTAATCCGTATGGACACATGTGCAATTATTTAATTTTTTATATGATGTTTAAAAGGTGAAATATCTTTTTTACATAATCATAATAATATCACAGTATATATATTATACTAGATTTATTTTTTCTACGAGTGAAAAAATGCATGAATAGAATGTTTTAGAACAAATGAGCTTCAATGAGACAGTAAAAACAACTACCTCTTCTAATGCAGAATTATTTTCGATAAACTCTAAGACGATATAGGGTTGTTATTTTTGGAAGAAAAATAACTAAAAATATTTGATATGTATTGATGGGAGATAAAATAATAGGGGATGGTTGAGGTAGAAGGCTCAAAGTGGTGTTATGAAATTAGAGAGCATGTACCCTTTTATACATGAAGTGAGGGGTACTTTTGAAAACTCCCAGAATATTAAATTAATATAAATTAATTATTGATTCCAAATAGATCCAAAATGAGTTATTTCAATTGTATTATTACTTTAGGTTGAAATAATATCTATACAATATTTTTAGACATGATTAGGTAGAATTACTACCCTAATCATTTTGTTTTAAGAATTATTTATTAACTTTAACTCTAATTGTTACAACATCATGTTTTAATATTTAATGCATAAAATAGATTAATGAAAATTTGATAAAAAATCATAAAACTATAATTTATGACATGTGAATCCTTATCTAATTAGTCGGATGATTTTTTTTTTATAAATTTTAAATCATTTAATTAAAATATTATTTATTTTAAAATATCAGTAATGGAACGTTTAACAATATTCATTAGTTTGACTTTTTAAAATTTTAGGACCACACAATAACTTTGATAATAAAATTTTATTATTAGCAAATCATATAAGGTACATCTAAAATATTCATCTAGGATATTAGTTATCTCAGATTATATTAATTTACATATTTTTAATATCATTTATTTCTTATTTCCACTAATAAAATAATTACTACATAATATATTTGGGAGTATTTAAGGTAATTATTTATTCACTAAAAAAAATTAAATAAATTACTATGGTGATGATAATAATATTTATTTCCAATTCCTATTTATGCTCAACGATATATTAAGAATTTCCATGTATAAGAAATTTTATATTTATTAAAAACATGAGTATGACATCTTTGAAATTTTGATAAATTAAATATTGTAAACGTCAATATCTCATCCAAGTGGGTCCTATAGGATATATTTCAAAAACAAATTCTTATGGTCTAAAATCACCTATTAAAAAAACTTGGGCAATTTTTCGGCTCATGTTTGAATCCTTATTAATTTATAAAAGTATGTTTCCCAATTTACCAGTTATCGTAGTCCAATTTACCAAGATTACAATTCATATTATTGAAAACTAAAAGGGAAGTACATAATAATTTTGGACCTTGTAAATCCAAATATGACATCAATTTTTAAAAATTCAATAAACTGATGGTGTAGAATATAATTTAATATTAATCCCATAAACACCAAAGAAAAATTGTTTTATTGAAAAAGGCAATTTTAAACCATAAAATGTACTAATAAAAAATTATGGATACGAGTGATTAAAATGAAATTAAATATATTATTAATAACTTAATATAATTTAATTAACAATTGAAAAAATATCAATAATTACAGAGTTGTTAAATATATTGAAATGGATAGTTTTATAAAAATTTTTATTTTCATTATTCACTAGAAAATCAATCATTTTAGAAAAGTACAAATAATTCAACCTAATAAAAATTAGAATTTATTATTTTTCGAAAAGAGGTTTATTTTCTCAAATAATATTTATAATTTTTTTAAAAATATAATTTTAAAACATGTGTGCCATTTAATGGTGACAAAATTTAGTTTAAAAAAATATAACTTTCATGCCAAAAATTGGATTTACTTATATCTGATGACTATTAAATATAATGGACGATTGTGAAACAAACTATTTAATATATAATTTATATATTTCACAATGTTTATAATGATATTCATTCCCTCTAATTTAAGGTATGGGTTATAATAGCCACACAAGAATATTTCTTTATTCGATTTTGTACTATGTTATGTGAAACATATGATATTGAAATGTATAAATTAATAAATACATACCATAAAATCAAGGGGTGTAAAATTCTACCCTAATTTAACAAAATTATGTCCTCACAATTTTATATTTCACTTTAAAAATAAAATATAGATAATTGAAAATTTCTTTTTGGGTAACCCACATCGTAAATATGGTTATTTAAAATCATCTCAAAAAGTATGAAAGGAAAATCGAAATATCAGCACAAAATATTCATTAAAATAGGATAACATTAGTGGGAAGTGAAAAACGGGACATTTTAGGGAAATATGACTATCATGTTCTGATGGAGAGTGATAGAGAGCACAATCATTAGAAAGTTAAAAATAAAAAAAAACCATAAATCTGTGATCCATTAAAAGACTATTGATTTATAAGAAAATAAACATAGTTGATTTAAAAGAAACATCTCTTCCTTTGGTTGTAAATTGATCTATTTCCACATTATATCATATACTATGAAATGAATATTAATGTTAATGATTTTATCCCAGAAGTCCTTTTTGTTAATAATAATAACCACTAGTCATTTCTTCGACATCAAAACAGATAATAATACTAAAACAGTAATTACATGCCATCAAAAAAAATAACAACCACATTTCAAACTAAACCATTCCATAAGTAGCTAATATTAAGAATCATCCTAAATAGTTATATCTATATAAAATGACCAAAAATTTATAACGATGGTGCTGAAAAATTAAAAATCAACTTATCATTAAAATCCAAAAATAAAATAATCTAACTCATAATGTCATATACCAAATATATGAATTCCTTTATAATGTATTCTCCTAAAACAAGGTAAAAAGTTATATTACAAATAAATGTTATTAAAAACATGTATTCTTTCTTATTATTCATGTAAATTTTTTTTTATATTTTTTATATCCAATAATGTTTTTAAATCCATCACTGATAGTATAAAAAAAATTTCAACTAATCAAAATTTAGTTCCCAGGAAGTCTACACTTTCCATTTTACAAAACTATATTAATCATGTCTTTATCCCCACAAAATAATGAAAAGATCATGATCATATAATGGGTTATCAATTCTGTAATCATGTATTTTACATGAATTTCTTCTTTCTATTAATTCAATTTTCTTATTACCATTCAACACATTCTTTCACTTCCTTAATGAAAAACCATTGTTTCACAATTCTAATAAATTTCATAATTCAGATAACCAAGAAATTATTTATAAAATAGTTAAATAAAAAAATTAATTAAACAAAATATAGGAACATTAATGATTCCTCTTCATATGTGGTAATAGAAGAATCATGACCATGATCTATTATCGTTTTTTAGTTGTATTCCATTGATTATTGGGGAATTCATTTTAATAATGCCCCATATCATTATAGTTGAAGCACTAAACATTGGAGATTTTTTTTTCGTTCCCTTGAAATCAAAACGATAGTGGCCTTTCTCACCACCCTTATATAAATCTCCCTAACATTTTTAAAAAGTACATGGGTGTTTTATTCCAAAATTATTACATGTGTTAAAATATATCTTCCCCTTTTCGCCTTTATATAACTTTTTTCGATGACCATCATATTCTTATTAAACAGTTTTAGACTATAAGACATTGATAATTCTCTCTCCATCTTATTGGAACAGGGTATTATATCCTCATATGAGGAGAATGTTTTGGAGATTAATTCCCTTCAATGTTTTTCTACCCTTAAAATATGTAATCATTATAAATATTTGGATCACTTAAATTGATGAGGTTAGAAATCCTTCTGTAAGGTGCTATTTCTAAATGATGAAACACACTATATTAGATAATATCATTATGAAACATAATGTATAATCCCAAAACATGTGAAATATATAATATAAGTTGAATATTTTCTGGGTAGCTAATATCATAATCGTACACATGATTTCATTGTTATGTTAATAAATGCTTATCTACATTGTCCATGTTACGGTTATGTTCCCTAATATATTATTTCCTAACTCTATCCCCAATGTATTCTAATAAACTTTGATAGATAACAAATATCAAGACCCTGACCCCAGTAGTCTAGAGTTGGTGGTTACTTTTTACCATTGACATCTGGTAGAATGAATCTCATCCCAAAGGGAAGAAGAGATTAGTAGTCTTGGTAAACAAGATACATTACTTAAATTAACAGTATATTTTTATACATAATTAATGTAAAAAAATAATTTTTTTGATAATTCTATTATTCCAACTTTATGTAACCCTACATATTAATCACAAAATACTTCACATATCCTGAGGAAATATGAAACATAAGAAAGGGGTTATCTATGATGGTCCTAAAGGGTTGGTTACATGTAATATAACATGAATCAATTGGAATAATCAAACATAGAATGGTAGATAACATAACCAACATGGTATTTAATAAATAAACTGAAAATTTAATTCATCCATGGATTTTTTCTTAGTGAAAATCTCATGGATAATAAGAAATAAATATTGAATGAAGGAAATTATTAATTATTGGATGTCACGTATCATCCATGTGAACCACTACTGTCAAAAAATATTACAACATAATTTAATAATTATGTTTTTAACCCAATTAATGGTAGATTAAATGATTCATCCACAGATACTACCGATGTGTTGAGGGGATATCAATAAACTTCCCCTACACATGTCTTCTTGTCCAAACTGTTCCTCATATTTTGAATAATCAATTTATCTCCCAAATAATGTGAAATATCTGTACTAATTAAAATATATAGACATAACGTTATTACCCCCACTCAAAATCATAACAATGAATCAAATGATATATTATAATGTTATAATTATAGTAAACTCGTAGCATAATATTGAAAAAAGGATCACTACTAGAAAACTATGCTATTGACATAGTTTATGACCATGGATATTGACCCAAAAAATGTGACAATATGTAATAACCACAGTTTAAAGGGAAATGGCTCTTACTGGTATGGCTATAGGGAAACAATATAGCCAAGATTTAGGATTTATTAAAATAGGTATATTGGCACAATTAAAAATTATGGCAATAAAACCCACCACAAAAACATATAATGATGACTATAAAGTGTGGCTATAGGCCTATTTCCATATTTTTTATAATGTAAATAGGGTTATTTCCATATATTATAACCATTTATACATCATCTTCAACATTAATGTTTTTCCATGGATGTAAACTATGGATAAAGTTTGAGAGCCATGTTTTTAACTATGGAACTAGGTCTATTTTCATGGTTTCAACCATGGCTACAGACACTTGGTTATAGAAAAAGTAACACCTTATATCATACTAAAACCCATATCCTCCCCGATAACTAACATAATATATTTGCACAAATGTTTATGGATAATCAAATTCTATTACCTATAAACTCATCGTTTTCTCCCACCAAATTATTGAATTTAATCCAAAAACAATTAGTACTAAAATTTCTGATAGATGTAATAATATTGATCTATATAAATATAGTGGGAATAAAAGAGCATAATTTTTTTTGAGTAATTCGAAAAAATACCGTAGTAGTAATAAAAATAATACTGTATGGGTTGGAAAATTCATGATATACAGGTAGAAGAGTTCACATTCTATTTGACATTTTTCTCAAGAATTGCAGAAAAAGTTCATGTTTCAAATTCCCAATCCATATGGTATCCTTTTACTTTACTTCATCATCATGTGTGATGATCTTTACAGATTATTTGAAACAAATTTTCATATTGACGAAGGGAAAATATTACTTCACTTCGATGAAACCTAAAACATTGGGATAGAAAACTAGCCATCTCATGAAAAACTACACAACAGAGCATGAGTAAGAAACCATGATCATAAAATCATATGAATTGATGTTCCCATGTACCATATATATTTATTTATCATCCTTTTGGTATCTATGAAGCCCTAAGATTCATATCTCGTTCTTCTTAATATATAATAACATTATGAATGTTTTAAGTTACACAGACCAATATTTTTAATAATTATATTAATTCAATATTTCTAAACATAAATTTTCAATATCCATGATAACATTCAGATATATAATAAGATATCCATTACATCTTCATTCATATATCCATCTTAATCTATAACATAGAAATACACCTACTCAAATAAATTTTACGATTCCTTCTATTTTTCAAAAAAATTATAACACAGAAAGTGAATATTTGGATTGTCTCTTACATACTCATTGATGATTTAGAATAAATAATTCAAACATAGACTATTTTCAATGTATTTAATACCCCATAAGTTAAAATATCCCCTCTAGAATAAATCAAATCATCAACCAAATGATTAAAGAGTCCACAATAAATTATATAAATAAACATTAAAACTAAAGGTATTTAAAATTATATTCATGAGTTCCTTACTAATAAATTTTTAATTGGTCATGGAATCCTCATCTATTCTTAATTATCCTTACATTGCCTTACTAATGTTAATAGTCTCCGAGACAGTTCATATATTAGAACTAGATTTTTCTTCCCGTTATTCTAATGATACTACTTCTGTATATAGATCGTATGTATTTCAAAACATAAATTCAATATCCTTCTAAAATAATTGTTTCAATACTTTATTAGATAATGAATCTAGAACAATGTTTATCCACATTAGAAACTTTTTTTCTTCAACTATTTTTAGCTAAATAATTACTAGATATTACTAATTTATGAAATATCAATATTTACATTGTTATACAATTAATTTCTAATTCTATCATTCGTCAACACCATTTCTTCTTGAAAAATATACATTTCCATTATCCAGACTAATCAACTAGATACATAATATTATTCATTTTCACATTCCAAAAGAATATCTGGACTCGACCTATATTATATAAAGATAAAATTTATAAAATAATATATACATTCAACTAAACATTACACATCATCTTTATATTCTACGCGTATTTACAAAAATTCTCACTGAAAAAAATTAATAATCTTCATAAATATCCATTTGGGTTAAGTCATCCCCATTATATATTTTTTCATAAAACATTTAATTTTATAATGAAACCTTCTTAGGCTAAAAATCCAAAAACACCTATCCATATTGTTAATTCACCTCCAACCAATGAATATACCATATAAACTCTACAAATGTGTATATAATATATATCATTTTACAATATATAGATATATTATATTGTTTCATTAAACAAGGAACAATATCATATATATTATATTCTGAATACATACAAATTACATGATGATTGTCACCTGCACCTCTACATTAGAAATATGCTTCTATATAAATTACCTATCAACATTTTTTCATTAAATTAATAAAATATAAAACATTACCGAAAATATATAGTCAAATTAACTCAATATCAAAGTGGAAAAAAATTCTCCAAAAAATACAATACTAACCATGAAGGATTCCTTACATTACCATATTTTTGATTTTTACCTTAATTGATATATTTCGTTACCGTTCCTCAATACATATCACAAATGAAAGAAAGTTGGGCCCAAAAAAACTCAAACATGTGGCTCATTCACTCTAGATTATGTCTATGATCTTGGATTTTATTGTAGAAATATTCCTTAGAAAAATGGGGTTTCAATATGAAAATGGGATTTTTCATAATTTTCAGTTATTTTATGCATTAATATAGTCTGTCTATATTTTTAAATTTTAAATTATGCATGTATTATGAGATTTTTATATTACATTTATCATATTATCTTTTGGGGTTTAAATAATTATAATATTCTAAATTTGGTTATCATTTCTCTATTAATTCATTATTTATGGTTGATAAAATTTGTATTAATGTATATTAATGGAAATGAAATTACTTATTAATGAATTTAAATATAAGAAATTTTTTTCAGTTTTCACAAATGAAGCTATACGAAATATGTAATATAAATAATGAAGGAATTTGGTATATTGATGTAAACATACTATGAAAAATTTTGATGTAAATTAATGTACTAATTACCCAGGTTCATACCATAGGGTTTTTTGTCATGATAACTAAACATAGGGATTATACAACTCCACTATTGTTAAATGATATTCCATTTATGAAATTCATTTGGAAATCATTAAAATGTACCAAAAAAATTAGTTTGGTTTCATATTGGAAATATATCAAACAAAATGTCATTATTAATAACAATACTATATGTATATTATCAAAATACTTCCAGGAGTCTGTGAGAATCACATGAATATCAATAATGAATTAAAATTCCTTGTCTTTATATCAAATTCATTATAGTGATGTTTTATATTTTAATGAAAAAATTATATTAATAGTGGAAATTATTTTGGCTTTAAAATATTAAAATCATGAGGTAAATTGTATATTTAAGTATTAATATATTATAGCAGAATACTATTATAGTATATGATAATTTTTAAATTTATATTACAGTGTATGAAAATGTATAGTACACTATATCAAAATGTACTATATTTTTATAGTATTAATGTATTTTAGGATTTTAGTATTTTTATATCACAAAAAATTAATACGTGTATGTATTATAGTATTAAAACACCATACTATTTTTATATATTAGTATATGAAAATGTGAAAATGTTTGTATATATTCATGTTCATATTATTGTATATTTATACTACATTATATAAAAATGTGTGTGTATTATATTATTTGTAAAAGCATAAGCTGAAGTATTAGAATATGAGTAGGAATGGAAAATTATAAAATATTTCTGTATTATAGTATAACTAGATGCATAGAAATTGACATATGCATATGAACTGACATGATGAAAACACTATATTTATTTTAGTATCTATAAAATAATCTATATAACATTCATCATAATCAAAAGAATGTATATTTAAGTAACTAAATTTTTATATGAATAAGATTAATATAATATATTTGTTAGGATATATATATATTACAATACAAAAACATATGTTTTTAAGTATCGTGTTTTTTTGTTATGCTCAATATATTACAATATTTGAATCATTCTATGTATTATATTAGTTTTATTTTCAAAACAATTACCATAAACTTTAGAAGATGAATTGTTAATTTGATAATGTAAATGGATTGCCGAATATATTTTGGTGTAAACATGCACTATTGAACCCACATATGCATTCTCGAGTTAACAAACCCACTATCAAATTCAAAATGTTTACATATTTGATTTCATTAATTGTGAAATGAGTTCCATGATATTCACTATGTAATTCACATATGCACTTTCAAATTCATAATGTGAAGGTATTTTATTGAATTAATTGTTCATGGAATAAAATGAACATAAAAAACCATAGACATAAGCAGAAATATGAGAGAAGCATAAAAAAGGCATAAGAAGGAAAATTCATTAACTGAAACAAGTTCGAAATGTGTTATTAAATATATATAAACAAAAAATAATTGCTACCTAATATGTCATGTGGATACTTTATTCATGAAAATAATAAATATCTATTACATAATAATTGAGAAAGAGTATCAAAATTAGATGAATTCCAATAATATGTAGAGGGAATGAAGGAATGACAACTTACAATATGGTTTCCTAGCCACTTTCCTTAAATCTAGTGTTTGGGAAGATGTGAATAGGATTTCCTGGAAGCTTTTATAGCCTCTAGAGCCCACACATGGAATCATGGAATTTCATGAAATGTTCATTAATCATTATCATTATTCTGGGAAATTCAATAAATTATATTTAATAAGATATCGAATATATATAATTATCATGATGAAACAAAATTAAGGAACACTTTTAACCAATCTAGACATATTATGTGTAAATTTGTTTTTATAAGTTGTAATGAGAAAATAAAATATGAATATTTATTCAAAAATGAAATTATAAAAGAACTATCATTTATACTCGGTTAGGATGTTGCATCATGGTCACTTAAAATTTCTCAAACATCCAAGACATGTTATGAAGTGTTATATGAATATAATTTCCATCCAAATTTTGGAAAATAAATTTCCCTCAAGTGTATTTACTCAATAACATGACCACTAAGATGACTTATCATAAAAGTTTTGTCATGTATTCATAGATTGAATTTTAAAATATGAAATACCCATAGGTTAAAAGGAAATTAAAGAAAAAATATCAAAAAAAGTAACTAACAAAATAATATTATTAGTGTAACTTTAGAAATGTTTTCTTCTATGGATACTTTTCTTACATTATAATTTATCTGTCACTAGTGGCTAAAAATAATAATTTATGGATTTCTTTGCTACATTATTTATACATAGGAATCTTAATTGAATAATTATATGGTAAAATATACATTATATCAAATTATAACTTTTAATGAACTGATAAATTTAAAACAATTACATAAATATTGATCACATCATGAAAATAAGAAGGAAAGCACAAAAAATCAGAGTATAAAGAGTAATATTTTGAATGAAAAGGTGATTTTTTTCTCGTTGAACTAATATGACCAATGAAAGGCAAGATTTCATGTTGAAAAACTATTTAAAAGACCAAAATAATCAATAAACTATCATAGCCATTTCTTCATTTAGTTCATAATATAGAAATAATAGGAAGTTCCTAGGGATCGGCAGTGTGCCTTTCAAAACATTATATCTACATAATAGGGTGTTATAGTGGACTCCCCTAGTAAATAAACACAACTCTTAGTTTATTACCCTTCTATTTCAAATAATGGAAAACCATATAAAATATGTGGGTGTGTCTCAGTTTTATAATAAAGGTGAGTGTTAATCAAGATAAAGAGATTTAATATGTACATAATAATATATTAATAAGAACTGTAAGTTAAAATGACTTAAAAATTAGAAATTCTTGAATTGGATTACACCGTGAGTCATTCCAACACTTAGAGTTCATCGTGTCCATTTTCTCAGAATAAAGATCTTTTTATATAATGCACAATTGGGGTAGAAGGTATTGATTAGTGAAACTATAGTAAGGATCTTGTGAATTACATTCAATATGAGAATAAAACTAACGAAATTCCCAGGTTAAAACAAAATAATAATAGGAAAATACCAATATTTAAAAATACAAAATTTTCCCTACATCATTCATAGCCTGACATAATATATACATCATCCACAAGTATAAATCATTCCCAATCCAAAAAGTTATTTTGATGGATAAAAAAACTGTATAGCCTAAAAATATTTCAGAAATTTTATACTTTTCATCCCAAAACACCTCAAACTCAATGGAGTGGGTAGAATAATAAGCATGTATCTAATAAAGTGACATATTGACCTCTCAATTCTCAACACTATAACACTTTATTCTCTAAAAACAATCAATTTTTTGTAAAACATTTAATAAAAAACCACATCTTCTAAAATACGGATTATGTTTTACTCATGAATAAAAATATTATTAAAATATTAAATTAATAACCCCTCTACCATATGAAATATCTTCTATAGATTCCAAATGCACCGATCAATAAATCAAAAATAATTTTGAAATGTATGTTTTTTATAAAAAATACAATAGGGGGTCTAATATGAAAACATTTTAGAAACATGATATTCTATCCTTATAAAAATTTATGGATTTTTATATACAAACCACCCTAACATACCCATACATTTATAAATTTATTAACATAAATAAAATATATTAATTTATAAATCTTTAAACAGAATCTATACCAATAATATAGAGTGTTTTAATTAAAATGATTAGTTAATTATACTCTACATAGTTTTAGAAAAATAATATAATCGAAATTAAATTACCTCCATTACATTATCTAAGGTTATGGTATATGCACTCAATTTATCCTCAAAACCTAAATTCTTTTGGAAGAGTGAGTTATGTAGAATAAGGGATACACTGCATTATGTTTCCTGAAAAAAGAAAGAGACATTATATAAGAGATACTATGGATGAAAAAAATTCCAACATATTCAAAAAAATCACTTCTAACGTAACCTACTGTTACAATTGTTTTACAAGAGAAACAATGATGTTCTCTTGAAACCACCAATCCAAATTCATGAAGAGGGTTTTATTTTTCCAATATAATATAATACATAATAAACAAAAAAAAGAATAAAGTGATAGGTTGAAAACTCCTCGATCTATCATGGAAAATAATAAATTGGATATATATTTGATGTAAAATAAGAATAAATAATGATAATAAATAAGGTATCACAATTTCAAAAAATCCACCCTATGGTTTATTATGAACTAGATACTATACTGTGTGGGACCCATATTTTAGTGGCATCAATGAATTCTTCATAAAATCATAGTTTAGTTTAAAATATATATAATGATGTCATATAAGACTATGTTGTTGAAAATTTTATATTTCTTCTGAACAAGATGTCATTGATTTCATCAGTTTCTCACATTTAATACATACAATTTATCAGATTCAATAAAATATATTGTGATAGGATGTTAATATTAATCATATAATCATATAAACTATATAAATAACATATATATAATTTTTTTATAAATGGGAAACTATTTATAATAATTCAAAAAACATTTAAACAATGTTTATATGTTTATTGGGAATTTTATTTGTTTAAAAAAATTAACATATAAATTATATTTATATTATGTTGTATAAATTGTTTAAAAAATATTACCATATAAGCCCAAAAAATTTAATAAATGTAATATATAAACTCATATTTTAATGAAAAAATAATAATAGATTCATTAAAACATCGATAAATAAAAATAAATACATAGTGAATGCATGTATTTGAATGAATTTTTAATATATATGTAAATGATAAATGAAACAAATTATTACAAACCATTAGGTACAATGATAAAAATTACATTGTACTTGAGTCAGTGGTTTGGGATCTTATATCATAAGGGTAACCCTTTATGGAAATAAAACAGTAATGGAAGATTTAACGACTATTCATATTTTGGACATAGGTGGTCGGAATTAGCTAATTACAAAACATTTTGCAATAATAAAACATTGTACCTGAATATTCCCTCACTAAATAAACACACTAATGGAATCCATAATAAAAAAATTACTGAAAAATAGAAATATGACAACTAATTGGAATGAAAAATTTAGACTTATATTTTTTCATCAAAATAATTCTTTAATCCAATTAGGGACACAACTAACATTAGCTATCATAGATTAATCTTTCAATAGAAAATAAAAAAAATTAAATTAAAAATGTCATATATTTTCAAAAATCAAAATTAATCAGTATAATATGATAATAACATCAACAAGTGATAAAAAATGTTGAATAAAGTTGAGTCACATATTATTGGTTTACAAGACAACACAATTTTAAAACTTCTTATTAAACTCATATTACTACATAAGAAAATATATTACATAATAATGTTCAAAGTGTTATAAATTTTGAATAAAAAATAAATAAAATGAAAATTATAGAATGGTTATTGAAAAGAGACTTAATAAATCAAAAAAATCCCCAATAATTATTCATTAATAAAAAATTACATAATTTAGTTACTAAATCTATATCAATATTTTTATTTATATTTCATACTATCTATTATTAGGGAAAATGAAAAATAATATAATGAAATAATAAATCATGAGATCTCGAAATGTATAATTTCATAACATGTAAAAAAAATTAAATAATATGGTTTAGTGTAAACCATATGAATTACAAATACTTAGAAAACCATCAATAATGCATGAATTATATCATATACCAAATAATAATTAATTTATATAGAAGACTTATAGAGTTTTATGAAATGAAATGGAATATTTAATTATTCTTATAGAAAACTATTTAATGACATAAAATAAATCTCTTGAGTGTCATATTGAATAAACTTATTGGAAACTACTTATGGACTATTCACATGTCATTATCCATTTAAAAAATAATTAGCCTCTTTTATATTATTGAAAATATTCATAAACAAGTTATATAAAATGATTTCAACAAATATAATCCTTTATAAAAAATACATATAATAAGTGATATATTTTGTAAGTATTTTTTACAATGTTCTATCAAATAAACCCTGATGAGACAAAAATCAGTCTATGTATCTATAAAACAATATTATACCTACAATATCAATATAAAATAATTTCTATTTCATGTTGGGTATGATCATATTAGAAAAAGGAATATAGAACATGATTTTCAGTCGAATCTATAAACTTATAGAAATATAAACATTGATGAATATGAAATATAACCAAGTCATTCATTTTCAGAGTCTGTGCATATATAAATAGTGGAGAAATAACATTATGCAATAACAATACAATGGTATCAATATAAATTACTAAACAATGGATAAAAGTATTAAATTGTATATCTATTAAATAAATATGGTTCATTTTATTAATAACCTCATATTATAGAATAATAAAAATTGTTTAAAGGTAAAATTGGGGGAAACCATACTAGTTATGTAGATTCAATTCAATATCAGATAAGAATCCAAATATATTATAGGAAAAATCACAGAAGAAATGATTTCACTAGGGTAAGAATAATGGGGTTAGTGATAAATCATAGGTTCTAGATCATAAGGATATTTCTTGGTTAAAATGAGAAATCATGGTGGTGGGGCCTCTGAGTAATAGAGGAGATTGTTAATGAATGACCATGATGAAGGAGGAGGATCTTAGAAGGTGGGGTGGCTATGTCAGATCTATGATGGATCCATGTCAGATCTGTGTTGGAGCCGCATTAGAGATGTAGGATCATTAGTTGGTGAGGTGAATGTGTCAGGTGTCCATCATAGGGGGATGTGTTGAGTCCAAATTAGTGTAGCATCAGTGGGAAGGTGGGGTGGCCATGTTAGAGGAGTAGGATTGTGGAGAATTTGGGTGTCATAATCATTATTGGAGGAGGATCATGGGGAATATGGGAGGAAACGTTGAAGGAGGATGGTAGGGGGAGGAGGGTTGGAGGAGGCAATAAAGCTTTTGAGTACGGTTAGATGAAAGGAGGAGGCATGTGGGTGAGAGTATAGGTGTAAACGAATATCACAAGAAGGGGTATGATAGGAATGGGGAATTGGGGTGGGCAACTACAATGAGATGATTAAATAGACATGGGTATAAGTGATAAATAAACAAGGTCCTTATTGATGGTCAATATTGGCCCATTTCTAAAATCACAAATTCTAATAGTGGAAATTTATATAGATGAAAATAATTAAAATTGATTACAAGAATATTTCAAGAGGAAAATTCCCTTTTTTAATCGGAAAATAATTTTCAAAAAAACTGCATAGGTAAAAAAAATTATTTTCATTGAAAACAACCTTATAAACATGTAAAGAATCATTAAATCAATATGCCATCATGATGTGGGAGATTATGTTCTTTATGTATATGTTAAAAAATATTACTTTCAATATTTTTTAAAAAAAATCATAAAATACCATTTTGAAAAATGACAGGAAGATTCCATTATATTTTTAAATATAGTAAAAAAGGAGTATAATGAATTTAAAAAATAATTGTAGAATACTAAAAATATATTTAAAACCCATTTTAGAAATATGGGAATATAAATGAAATATTCTTTATAAAATACTTAAACATAAATAATCTTGAATAACGATGATATTATGAAATAAACCATAACCACTTTGAAATTAGTTGAATCATATTTAAAATGACATAATTGACTTCAAATTAAATCATAGATTCAATGAATAGAAATAATTTAATGATATAATATATCTAAGGTTTAGTATGTGTACACTTCAAATTAAATAAGTGGTGAATATGACATATGTCTAATGATATAAAAGTGGAACGAGAAACACATACCTTGAGATTTCATTTAATTGAAAATTATTCAACATTTTATATTATGGATTAAATAATGATATTAATTTTTCCTAGACCCATTTAAATATTTATGATATCATATATGGACCTTTTATTTCATCTAATCCCCCATTTTTTAATAATATTTTTTTATTGTCCATATTTTGAGTGTAAATTGCGTCATTTTCCTATACATGTTTCTTCAGGTAAGTTGTGGCTTCATGGGTATATGATATAGTTAAAAATATACAGAGTTATATTAATGTAATAGATATAATATTTATTCATTATATACATTTTTATAATCATTCATTAATAGTGAACATGGAAAATGAATCACATCGTGTCATAAAGACATCATGTCGTATATATGCACGATGGACAATATCATTCCAGTAATGGTAAAAGTGTATGAATTGGATGGTATATTAATTATTTAAAAATAAATATAATTTCATATTTTTCAAATTTATATTTTAATTACATCATTATACCAATCCAAGTAATAATTTTATGAAAAACAATTACACCACATGGTGGAGACGATATGTTGTGCATACGCATGCACGGTGCTTTTATTTCTCATAGAACAAATAAATGGTGGAAATTGGTTGTTTAAAAACCAAAATAACCCATCACCATATATATGATACTAGAATTATTATTTTAGAATGGGGAAAATTCTTGAAAAGAAATTATAAAAAGAAAGGAGCCAGAATGAGTTACTAAAATTGATTAATCTTTTTCGGTGAACTTCCATTAGATCTCTTATTAAGGGATCTATAGTTGATATTTTTTGGATACAAAATACCTTTATTTGTTGAATAATGAAGTTTTTATGATAAATGTGTATCTTTTGGTTGTTATATAACTCTTTATGTGATGTAAATAAGTGAGGGTGTAGGTTCACTTTTATAAATGAGTTTATGGGTGCTTTTGGAAACTCTCAAACTAAAAAATTATAATTAATTATTTTTATATTCAAAATAGATCCAAAATGATTTATTTATATGATAATATGTTTATGGGTCTAAATCCTTCAATAAGATTTTTTATAAAAGTTTATTTCACATTATAATCGTTATATTTTGGTATTATCTTTTATTTAAAAACTTTAACTACAACCGTGACAACATGTATTTTAATCTGTGGGGGTATATATATTTACTAAAAATAGATAAAATATAGATAAATATATATTTTATTACATTTATAACTTTATACTATCTTTTTGGATAATTTGTTCATTTTTATTTATTATATATCATTTAATTAAATGTTATTTATTTTAAAACACCATTAATATCAATTTGGATACAATTCATTACATTGATATTTAAAAATATCAAGAAAATAATATAAAATTGAAAAAAGTATTTCATTATATCCCAAAAATATCATCTTCATCTATTAAATTTGGGAAAAACATTAGTTATATAAAATTATATTAATTTTAATATTTCAATTCCATTTACTGGATATTTCCATTAATAAAAAAATTAATGCATAAGGATTGTATGAGCATTTAATGTAATTATTTCCATACCAATAATTATAAATAAATTAACATATTGTATATAAATATTTTATAGTTAAAATTACTATATTTAGTTGAATATATATTATGAATAACTGTATATAAGAAATGTTATAGTTATTGAAAACACGAGTATGACATCTTCTAATTTTCATTAAATTAAATATAATAAATTATGTAATCTCATCAAAGTGGTTCCAATTTTTTTTTAATTATATACATGGATGATTATTGTTGAAAATAACTCATCCTAAAAAAATGGAGAATTTATATGGTCATTTTATAATCCTTATCATTTTAGTTTCCACCTAATATACCTAATTTACCCTTTATTATAGAAATAATTACCAAGGTTACAATACATATTGTTAAAAAATATAAGGTACATATTTATTAAATTCATACCTTATGAATAGATAAATTTTATCCATTTTTTCAAATTTAAACAATTCAAGTTTCAAAATTTAATTTAAAAATAATTTTTCAACATGCAATGAAATATAGTTTTTCTTGAAAAATGTATTTTTATACCAAATGTTTTACCAATATTAAGTATAATAATAATTAAAATTAAATTAATTTTATTATTTATAATTATATAGTAGATATGTAACATTTAAATTAAATTAAAAACATAAATAGACTTTAAATATAAATAAATTGATACATTAATAAAACCCTTTTATTTTTACTATTAACTAGAAAATAATTCTCCTCATAAAAATAAAAACAATTCACCCTAATATAATGTTAATATTATAATTTTAAAAATTATTTTTAGGTTTTCAAAAAGATTTTATAAAAGTGCCACAATATGTATTTAAAACTAGTGCGTCCTTAAAAAGAGATAAAACATTCATTAGAAATAATATATATTTTTTATGATTAATATTATATTTATTAGTATCATGTGACTATTAAATTTATTGAATGAATTTAATATATTGTGATTGAATATATAATTTACAAATTTCATAATGTCGTTCATACTATAGAATCACATCATTTTAATGGGCAGGTTATAATTATCACATTATAAAATTTCATTCTTCGTTTAAGATGGTATTTCCTGTAACATAAGATATTGAAGAGATTATATTATGAATAATACCAACCATAAAATGTTGAGGTGTTAAATAAAGCTAAATAGTGGTTTGTGGTTTATTAGATAGATTATTAACCCTCATGAATCTCAATTTCTCCTCTTCTTGATTTTTTTGCTTAATCCATAATAGATCTGGGTGATTCTTCATTTAGGATTGTAGGTAATAGAGGATGTATTGTTTATAATATTGAATATTGAGTTGAAAGAAACAAAATTGTTGACATTAATGGTACTGTTGAAAAATTACATAATAATTAATGATTTCCATTTCTCTATGGGGTTTCGAGACCAAATTTTTCATCATCAATTATAGATAAAAAATATATGTATTGATAATATCCTTTATTATCTATTCCATAATAGTGGCTCTTATTTATCAAAAATACTTTTATTAACAATTAACGTCTTATATGTTGTAAATAATTTTTAGTTCATTAGATGTGCTCATGCCTTAGTATCCTCCATTTGTAATGACTATGAATGCCTAAGCTAGGGAATTAATCCCTTCATAGAAAACTTTCATGAGAAAATAACATAGGAAATGTTAATTACTTAATTATTTTCATTTATTCTTAATCATATCTTATATGATATGGGATGCCTCCTAGTCCCTCTACACAAAGGTAAAGAGTCTTTTCTGTAGATACATTGTTCTCTATCTGGGGTGAAAACCCCTGATAAATGAAATGTATATCTCGTCCCATGTGTCTAATGAGTTCCATTATTATTATAGAAACCATGAATTTTATTATTGTTTTACACAATAATGGAATAATTCATTCTTAAATCATCCCATGTAACCTAATGGATAGGGAAAAATAAAAAGTTGAAAGAAAATCCTATACAAATTGTAAAGAATATTCAAAATGAATTACATTAAAAAAAAGGAAATTACTCTATGTGATAATTTGACAGTTCATAAATCATAGAATTCAATGTCAACATGATGGAATAAGGGTTTCCAAACACCTGAGGAACATATAAACTATAACGACCCATACTTTACATACATTGTTAATACTTCAAAATTGAAGCATACTTATTACAACATATAACAAAACCACGAAAGGACCACATGGGTATAGTGTCTTTAGAAACTGAGAAACATAAACAACTGGTTCATAAAGCGTCTATACTGTCTCCCACTTATTTCAACATATCTATAGTCCCTTTTGGCATATCTTACTTAATAACCTTCTTCCTGACCTAGGGAAAGAAAACATACAAAAGGGTGAGCTCAAATTCTCAGTAAGGGTAAACAAAAGAAATATCAATCACATCATAAACATAAGAACATAACTTTTGGAAATATTAACCGGAAAAAGAGATCATAATTGTTGAGTCAATAAGGTCTTCCTTATGACTTTTCCATTCCTTCTTGTTTTGAAAATCACAAACACCTTATCTTTAAGAAAAATTCTTTCTTATGAAAAATTGATTTCTTAAGGAAAATTTCTTTTATAAGCAAAATCGCTTTGATAAGAAAAATTAAGCTTATCTTATTTTCATCCATATTTTTCTTATGAATGAGATTCGGATTCATTTCTATTTTCTCGGAATCGTTGAAACTTTGATATGAAGCATTCTATTTTAGGATTCGGATTCTGGATAAGAACTATAAGGAAGTTTCATTCCGAATTCCGAATATGAACTCTGACTAAGTTCTATTCCAGATTCAGGATACGAATTCTTATGATGTTCGATAATGAATTCTCAATACAAATTCTAATGATTAATTCTCATTACGAATTCTGAAGAAGAATTCTCATTACGAATTCCAATGAAGAATTCTCATTACGAATTCCAATGAAGGATTCTCATTACGAATTCCAATGAAGAATTCTCATTACGAAGTCTAATGAAGAATTCCCATTACGAATTCCAATAAATAATTCTCATTACGAATTCTGATGAAGAATTATCATTACGAATTCTGATGACGAATTCTCATTACGAATTCTGATGACGAATTCTCCTATCAAACTGAATCTGATCATCTCTGTTTTATACACTCTGAATTAATTCAGTCTCCGAAAAATATTTTGGTTAGACTACGAACTTTTATTCTGCTTACATTTCTATAATATGTCCACTCTTTATTATTTCCATTACACTCCGAATCTTCACTCCGAAGCTTTCATTCCGAACTTTTGAGTTAAAATTAAAACGATGTCGTACATTCTGTTCCACTTGTTTGGTTATAAAACGATGTCGTCTATTTTGTTATAAACTAACCGTTGTCTAAGTGACACGTGTATAGGTCCCTCCGATATTTAAGGAAAATATGACCGTTGGAGAAGGAGCGGACCTTACCTATAAATAGGAGCTCATTTGAAAGAGCTCGGTGCTGTTGCAAGTTCTGAAAGGCTGACAGATCTTCGACTCATGTGATTACATGCTTGAAGTGATTTCTAGAGAGAGAGACTCTTATTAACTCTCAAAGCTTCGTGTGACTCCGAATGTTGGTGATTACATTCGAGGGCTTCTGGGGATAGGAAGACAGAGGTGCCGACTACCTTGAAGTTCGAGGGCTTCCTTGTTGAGGAAGACAGAGGTCGCCAACTACGTTGAAGTTGAGGGCTTGCGGGGATAGCAAGACAGAGACTCTGATCTTCGTATCGAGGGATTACCCTGGTGTGGGTAAGACATACTTGCTTGAAAGTATAAATCAAGGGACCCTTTATCCAAGGTTGTTGGATACCCTTCTCTTTGGGTTAAAAGACTTATAGCTTGTTACTTGTAGTTTAACTACTTGTTTTATTTCCGCTGCATTTTGTATCTTAAGGAAAGTATAATTTTCTTATACTTCCTTACATATACTCTGATTCATTTAGATTCGATACACTTTAAGGTAGAATCTCATATTGTAACTTTTGTTATGTTTCAATTTTCGGAACCATATTTCTGGAACCCACTTTCGGAATCTCATTCCAAGTTTGTATTCGGTGTTAGAGGTGTTGTGAATTTACTTAGTTTAACTTTGTTAAACTTAGCACTTTCCTTTTCTTAAAGAAAACATGGTTAATCGTAACTAACTTTAATGGTTCCAAAGGAATTTTTAAAGTATATAATTCACCCTGCTCTTGTATATTGAGCTTCTAAATCACTATTTCGATCCTACAATTGGTATCAGAGGAGGTCTCTGAAATACTTATACATACGAATAAGTTTTTCTTGCTCACTTTGGCATTCCGAACTTGTCAATTTCCAACTTTGTTATTACGAATCTTTTGTTACTAACAAGCTTGTGTATCAAAGGTTATTTCTAGTATGGCAGTAATTAATGTTGGTTCGATTGATAATCTAAATCCTACAAGACCACCAATATTTGATGGTAATGACTATGAGTACTGGAGAGATCGAATGAAGACTTTTGTTATCAATAATGGAGTAGATAATTTTGTTATGCTTACTGGTGATTATAAAATTCCTGACAAGGAAGTTAGAACTTTCACTAACCAGGAAAAGCAAGAATATCAACTAAACTATAAGGTACGCAATACTCTACTATGTTCAACGACTAGAAATATATATAGCCAAATTTCTTCTTGTGAAGTAGGTAAATATATCTGGAAGAAGTTAGAGGTTACACACTTTGGGACTTCAAAAGTGATTGATACTAGAAGAGCTATGCTTAGAGCTGAATATCATGGTTTCAATTTTCCTTATGGAGAACCAATCTGTAAAGTTCAATAGAGATTCATGACTATAGTCAACAGTCTACAATCTATGGGAGGGAAAGGTTTATATGATGAAGCTCTTGTGGACAAGATAATTGATATCATGCCCAATGAGTGGGAATCCAAGAGAACAGCTATAGATGAGAATAGGAAGGTCACCCAGATCTCTCTTGATGAGATTTTTGGAACTCTTCTACAACATGAAACCAGAATGAAGACAGATGCAAATAACATCAAGAAGAAGAATGGAAATGGTACTATTGATTTTACTACAACCTCAAATCAGATGAAAGCTAAGACTCCTGAGAGAGTAACCAGATCCAAGTCTAGGAAAGTTATTTTCCAATCCAAATCTAGTGAGAGTGAAGTCTCGGAAAATGAACTAGCAAATCTTTCTCGAAGGATGAACAAGATAGCTGGTCAGAGAAATTTACAATCAAAGTATAAGAAAAAGGACAGGAAAGATAAGAAAGATGGAGAAGTTACTTGTTATGAATATAAAAGATCTGGACATATTAGACCAGATTTCCCTATTCTCAAAAAGAAAGAAAGGAAAGAAAGGCATTCAGACAGGAACAGAAAGAGGTATTACAAAGCTAAAGCAAAGAATGTTTTGAAAGCTAATGAAACCTGGAGTGCCAGTGGTGGTGACTCTTCAGATGAATCATCTGATTATGAATCTTCAGAATAGAAGAATCATGGTCTTATAGCCACATTACCTATTGATAATCATTGTTTCATGGATAAGGTACGAAATGATGAATCATTGACCAATGTTTCTTTAAATTATAATGATAATAAGTATTATAACTCTTCTGATGAAGAAAATACTTTACCGACTAATGATGAAGTCTCTAGATTTGCTGAACTTCGTGAGATTGAGAATTCCAAACTCAAAAAGAAACTTGATAAGGCAAACTCTAGGAATTCTATTCTTACAAAAGAAATATCAGATCTTTCTAAAGATCTTGATAAGAAAAATGTTGATTTTGAAAGTATTTCAAAAAATCTTGAGGAAGTAAGTTCTGAGAAGAACAAAATTTCTATAGAAGTAGAAAAATTAATTTCTAATAAAAATGTTTATGAGACTAACTCTAGTTCAAAAACTAATGATTTTGAGGATAAAAACATGGTTGTAAAACTCAAGTCCGAAATTTTTTCCTTAAAGAAGCGTTTATCAAACTTTACCCATGGTAAGGAAAATTTTGATTAAATTTATTCTCAAATACGAACTTTAAGAAATAAATCTGGATTTGGTTATACCCATGAAAAACCTATTTTTAGTAACAATTATTTTGTTCCTCAAAGTTCCCCATTTTGTACCAAGTGTCAATGTGGTGGTCACTGGGCAAAGAATTGTTCCTTAAACAAAACCCAATCTTTAGGATTTCACAAAGCTTATTTTTCTAAGAAAATGTGGGTACATAAAATTTTACTGTCTGGAAATCTCGGATCCAAACAAGTTTGGATTCCGAAAATAAAATTTTCTTCTTAATTTCAGGAAAATAAAGAAAGTACCAGCAACAATACATGGTACATGGATAGTGGATGTTCCCAGCATATGACTGGTAACAAAAGGTTTTTTGAAAAGATTATCAAAACGAATGGAGGAAAGGTAACTTTCGGAGATAATGCTAAGGGAGAGATTGCTGGTATTGGTAATATTTTTCTTCTTGGTAAAACCTTGATTTCAAATGTTCTTTTTGTTAAAGGTCTTATGCACAACCTCATTCGCATAAGTCAGTTATGTGATGAAGGTTACCTTGTGAATTTTAGGAATGATAAGTGTTTAGTTCAAAGTTCCAAGGAAGAGTTTATTCTTTTAGCCAACAGGCAAGAGAATGTCTACACCTTAAACATAGAAGACCTCAGAAGCCAAGATTTACCTTGCCTAAGTGCAATGGAAGATCACTCCTGGTTATGGAATAGAATACTAGGTCACTGTAATCTTAGGAACCTATGTAAACTCTCTAAGAAGAAACTAGTTAAGGATCTACCGGAGCTTAGATTTGATTCTTCTAAAGTTTTTGATCCTTGTCAATATGGAAAGCAACATAAATCTTTTTTTAAATCGTTCGGTGAAGTCTCAACGACCAATGCATTACAGTTAGTGCACATGGATCTTTTTGGTCCAACACAAACTAGATGTATTGGAGGCAAGTACTATGTGTTTGTTCTAGTTGATGATTACACTAGATTTACTTGGGTCTATTTTCTAGAAAAGAAGTCTGAAGATTTTTCATTTTTCAAAAGTTTTAGAGCTCAAGTTAAAAATTAGAAAAACATTCCATTGAAAACTATTCATAGTGATCATGGAGGAGAATTTCAAAATTCAGATTTTGAAACTTTTTGTAGTAAGAAAGGTATTACTCAAAATTTTTCAACACCTAGAACTCCAAGACAGAATGGTGTAGTTGAAAGAAGAAATAGAATTCTTCAAGAAATAACTAGAACCATGTTGAGTGAATATTCTATTACTAGACTTTTCTGGGTTGATACTGTAAGTACTGCTTGTTATACTATAAATCGAGTTTTGATTAGACCTTTTCTTAATAAAACTCCTTATGAGTTATGGAATGGTAGAAAACCGAGACTATCCTACTTCAAGGTTTTTGGTTGCAAAGTATTCATTTTGAATACTAAAGATAACTTACATAAATTCGCACCAAAATCTGATGAAGGAATTTTCTTAGGATATTCCACAACATCTAAGGATTATTGAGTTTTTAATAAAAATACTTGTACTGTTGAAGAAATAGTACATGTAAAATTTGATGAGTCGGATCCTTTTGTTTTTAAACCATCCCTGCCTTCTTCCTCGGATGTGTTTTCAAAAACTGATTGTCAACCATTGATAGAATAACCTTCTGATAAGGAAATTGTTCAAGAAGATACTTCTGAAACATTTACCCCCGAAGACTTTCTACCCTATATTGATGAACAGGTTTTACAAAACCCAAATCAGGTGTTTCTTAAGAATCATCCTAGTGATAGTATCATTGGTGATGTAAATCAACATGTAAGGAATAGAAGTTCCTTAAGAAATGAAGTAGAACATCTAGCATTTCTTTCCCAATTAGAACCTAAAAGCACTGATGAAGCTTTAGGTGATGATGATTGGATTAAAGCCATGCAAGATGAACTAAATGAATTCGAAAGGAACAAAGTCTGTACCTTGGTTGAAAGACCTAAGGAAACATCTGTTATTGGAGTAAAATAGGTTTTCAGAAATAAATTTGATGAAAATGGAGTCATAGTAAGAAATAAGGCTATACTTGTTGCTAAAGGCTATAATCAACTAGAGGGAATAGACTATGAAGAAACCTATACTCCAGTAGCTAGACTTGAATCTATCCGTATTCTACTTGCCTTTGCAGCATTCTTTTATTTCAATCTTTTCCAAATGGATGTGAAATGTGCTTTTCTTAATGGTTATGTTCAAGAGGAAGTCTTTGTTGAACAACCTCCTGTCTTTGAAGATACAAAACATCGGAATCATGTTTTTAGACTTACCAAAGCGTTGTATGGTCTTAAACAAGCCCCATGAGCATGGTATGATAGACTTACTGGATTTTTGCTTCAAAATAACTATGTTAAGGGAAATGCAGATCCAACCCTTTTTATAAAGAATGATAAGAGAAATGTTTTGATTTTTCAAATTTATGTTGATGACATTATATTTGGTCCAACTCAGCAATCTTTGACTGACTCCTTTGCAAGTCTAATGAAATCTGAGTTTGAAATGAGTATGATGGATGAGTTAACATTTTTCCTTGGTTTTCAAATTTCTCAAAAACCAGAAGGAAACTACATATCTCAACATAAGTATATTAAAGATATTCTTAACAAGTATGGTTATTACAATACTAAGAGTATAAGTACTCCTATTGGTACCTCAAACTCTTTAGATCTTGATGAAGCTGGGAAACCAGTAGATCAAACAGCTTTTAGAGGTATGATAGGAAGTTTACATTACATAACAGCTAGTTGACCAGACTTAATGTTTTCAGTATGCTTATGTGCAAGATATCAATACAATCCTAAGGAATCTCACTTAAAGGCTGTAAAAAGAATTTTTCGCTACCTTAAGGGAACCATGGATCTATGATTATTTTATACTTCTGGAAATGAATTTGTTCTTAAATGATTTTCTGATGCTGACTTTGGTGGATGTAGAATGGATAGAAAAATTACATCCAGAACTTGTCATTTCATAGGAGATTCATTAGTTTCTTGGTCCTACAAGAAGCAACATTCTGTAGCACTCTCCACTGATGAAGCTGAATATGTAGCAGCTGGAAGTTGTTGTGCTCAAGTGTTGTGGATGCAACACACAATCACAGACTATGGCTTCAGTTTTACCAAAACTCAAATTTTGTGTGATAACACAAGTTCCATTTCCCTTAGTAAGAACCCTGCACATCACTCTCGTGAAAAACACATAGATATTAGTCATCACTTTCTTAGGAATCACACACTTAAAGGAGATATTATTCTTCAGTTTATCGGAACGCAAGATCAACATGATGATATTTTCAGAAAATCTTTGCCTTCTAATAAATTTGAATACATTAAACAGAAGTTAGGAATGATAACATTAAGGTAATCCTCCTATATTAACTTTCTATTGAAAAAAAATCTCCTTACAGCAATAAACTCCTTTTCATAGGGGGAGTACATTTGATTGTTAGTTTAACAATGTTTTTCAAAGTTTGTTTTCAAACTTTTCGGAACGAAGAATTCCGGAATGGAATCTCCGGAACTACAATTTTCTAGAATGGACATTTTCGTACAGAACACTTCTGGAATGGAAGTATTTATGTTCAAAATTTCCGGAATGGAAAAATTCGTACTGATATTTCATAACGAGATTTTCGTACCGAATCTTCCATAATAAGTTTTTTTCCCTTTTCAAAATTTTGTAATGATTTTTTTTTCATACTAAGTTTTGCTATACTAAGTTTGTTTTTCGTACAGAGTTTTCCGTAATAAGTATTCCGTAATGAGTTTTTCGTACCAAGCTTATTTTTCGTAGTAATGTTTTTGCGAAATATGTCTTCTCGTAATAAAGTTCTTTTTCCGTAGTCATCTTTATATTACCCATTATGAATAATCCTCCTAAGCTAATCCGAATGGTATGGTTACCTTACCCAAGTTTTCGTAGACATATTTTACTTGATGGAATTTTCTTGTATTATGATTTCGGATTATAGTTTTCTTAATTACTTGTTTTAATAAATACCACAAAAAGATCGGATTCATGTTTTCTAGAGAATTAGTTTTCAACCGTCAGATCTGATCACATCTTATCACAACCGTTAGATCAACTGTGGAAGGTGAACCGTCATCTCGTTGCCTATATAATGGGGACCCAAATACTCGTCCAACATCGATCTAATCTCTCGTGTCCCGAATCTCTGCCTCTCTGATTTAAGGCCGTTCCGAACATCAGTTTTCTCCGTTCCGAACTTCCCAGAGGACTTCAGATCCGAATGTCTGTGGAGTTAGCGTCTCAAGAAATGTCATCCACTAAGCCTATTTCACAATGGTTAGTTTACATGGAAAGGTTAGTCCATCCGTATTTCTTCAGCAACTACGATTCTCTCATTTCTAAGAACATTAAGTTGAATGGATGGGAAGATATTGCTGTATCCAAACCGGGGAACCAAGATAATGTCTTTTCGGAGTTAGTTGTTGAGTTCTATGAAACAGTTTCCTTCTGTCAGGAAGATAATAGGGAGAAATTTTCTTTTAAGTCTTATGGTAAGACTTACAAACTTTCTTATACCAAGGCATCAAGCTTGGTAGGGCTGTCCTATGAAGGAGAAGCTGAGTTTATATCTCATGTGTTTCCAGACTCTAAGGGTAGCTTCAGTAAGGAAAAAGCCTTAGAAACTCTCGGACTGGCTGATGACAAGGCTCCGAAGATTGCAAGTCTATCCACAAATTTCCGGATTCTATAGTTGTGGGTACAAGGGCTTATCGTACCGAGGAAAGGTGATAAAGACATCTTGAAGAAGAGTGAGATCTACATCTTAGATTTCCTGATAAATCTATGGATGTTTAATTTCATGAGGCACATTCTTATAACCATTGAGAATCTTAAGACAAGGGTTTGCAAAAAAAAATTGCTCAGTGATGATACCCTTATGAGGATGGATGTGGCCTTCAACAAGGAGACTGGTGAGTTCTTTCATCTTCCTAATCAAGAAAAAGCAGCTCCGAAGACTGCTGAACCGGAATCGTCTAAGCCAGTAAAGAAAAGAAAGTTGAAGTAAGTTGCAGCTGAGGTACAGGATCCAAAATCTAAGGAAGCTCAATCCGATCCTCCCAAACCAAAGAAGAAGAAGGCCTTTCCTGATGAGGTAGTTGCGAAGTGGAGAGCAGATAAAGAGAAAAGGAAAGAAGGGGATCCACAGTTCGGATTGGACCCTGCAGAAGCTAAGGAATTAAAGGAGAGAACTGCTGATGAGCTTGAAAAAAAATCAAAGGAGAAGAAGCTCAATAAAAATATGACAGAAGCTGAGGCAGTCCAAGCGTTGTTAAAGTTTAATGAGATGGTATCCAGAAGCATCCCAGTTCCGAGATCTTTCTCCCTGGAATCTCTACCTGAGACTCCAGGAAGAAACATTGATTTTCTAGAAGAGGTTACAACCAAACATGTGGAGCAACTCGAGCAGGTTCAAAATGTTCAAGAGGAAGAATAGGTTGCTGAAGTAAGTGGTGAAACAAGAGACTTATTGAAAGAAGTAGATGAGTATAAGGGGTCGCCTTCAGAACACCTGTCACTCCGAACTTCAGAGGCTGAATCCTTTATGTTAGTAACTCCAGAAAAGGATAATAATGAGAAATATGTTGTTCAAAAAATCATTGATGATATTGTTCAAGTGTCTACTGGTGAGCAGAAAATCCCTGAACAAGAATCGATTCCGAAAAAAGACAAGGGAAAGAAACTCCTTGTTGAGACCCCAAAATCAGTGTCCAGCAAGAAAAGAGAATATGGTGATTCTTCTAAAAGGAAGTTGGAGCTTATTGAGGAAGAAAATTCACCACAAAAAGTTTCAGATTCGGAGTCATCCTCTGTAGGGCATGACTTTGTTGTCTAGTCTTTAAAGAATTTGGTGGGATCCATTCCGACATTCTCTAGTATTGATTCAAGATGTCAGATGCTCTAACATGCTTTAAATCAGAAAACTGACTCCGTATCTACGGTTATGGACAAGTGAGTTGATATTGAGGCTCAGTTCAAAACCTTTTTTGTTGGCTACGAAGCTCCTAGAAAATCTTGCAAAAATATGAAAAAATATTCGAAGAAGACTGTTGAAGAGATGAGGTTATTTGATGAGTTTCAAGACAATGTCAACGATGCCTTTGAGACTGAGGACAAGAAGATAAATGACATGACTTCATCCTTTTAAGAGAAGCTGACAGATGAAAAGAAATTCCGGATTCAACAAGTCAGAGATCTGAATGGGAAGTTAAATTCTGTTTCTTAAAACTGGAAATTTGAAAGGGAACATCAGATTGAGTTTGAACAGAGGATGAAGGCTCAGGAAGAAAAGATCAAGGCTCAGGAAGAAAAGCTGAAAGCCCAGGAAGAAAAGATTGAATCTCAATCTGCAAGGATAGTGGTCTTAGAGAAGCAAGATGAAGAAGATCATAAAGACCTGAAGAAGATCAAGACTATTCTTAAGGGGATCATTTCAAACGAAAAAGATCCGAAATACCCAAATCCGATCTTTTTGTTGTATTTTTTTTGTTGCCGAGATTTAAATGAAATTTTTGCTTGTCGTTACTTTTGTTGTTACTACTAATGTTTCAGGTACTTTGTTATTTCTTTCCATTCCCTCAATTTCTTTTTGAAAATCACAAAGGGGGAGAAGGAAAATATCCTTAAGAAAAAGAAGAACTCTAATAAGAGTTTATCAAAAGGGGAGAAGGAAAAGATCCTTAAAGGAAAAAAGAACTCATATAAGAGTCTATCTAAGGGGAGTTTTTTTTAAGAAGACTTTCTTATTCATAATGAAATGCCACTCCGGAAATCTGAATACGATCCTTAGAGTTTCAAGGCATAAGGGGGAGTTAGTCGTATTCATCAATATCCTTAAAGCAAAGGGAGATAAGCTTTTTTGTTTTTCTTCTTTCTTCCTAGAATTTACTTTTCGTAAGTATGTTTGTGCTTTCCAAAAAGGGGGAGATTGTTGAGTCAATAAGGTCTTCCTTATGACTTTTCCATTCCTTCTTGTTTTGAAAATCACAAACACCTTATCTTTAAGAAAAATGATTTCTTAAGAAAAATTTCTTTCTTAAAGAAAATTGCTTTTATAAGAAAAATAGCTTTTATAAGAAAAATTATCCTTATCTTATTTTCATCCATATTTTTCTTAAGTATGAGATTCAGATTCATTTCTATTTTCTCGGAATCGTTGAAACTTTGATATGAAGCATTCTGTTTTAGGATTCGGATTCTGGATAAGAACTATAAGGTTGTTTCATTCCGAATTCCGAATATGAACTCTGACTAAGTTCTATTCCAGATTCAGGATACGAATTCTTATGATGTTCGATAACGAATTCTCAATACGAATTCTAATGATTAAATCTCATTACGAATTCTGAAGAAGAATTCTCATTACGAATTCCAATGAAGAATTATCATTCCGAATTCCATTGAAGGATTCTCATTACGAATTCCAATGAAGAATTCTCATTACGAAGTCTAATGAAGAATTATCATTACGAATTCCAATAAATAATTCTCATTACGAATTCTGATGAAGAATTATCATTACGAATTCTGATGACGAATTCTCATTACGAATTCTGATGACGAATTCTCCTATCAAACAGAATCTGATCATCTCTGTTTTATACACTCTGAATTAATTCAGACTCCGAAAAATATTTTGGTTAGACTACGAACTTTTATTCTTCTTACATTTCTACAATCTGTCTACTCTTTATTATTTCCATTACACTCCGAATCTTCACTATGATGCTTTCATTCCGAACTTTTGAGTTAAAATTAAAACGATGTCATACATTCTGTTTCACTTGTTTTGTTATAAAACGATGTCGTCTATTTTGTTATAAACTAACCGTTGTCTAAGTGACACATGTACAGGTCCCTCCGATCTTTAAGGAAAATATGACCGTTGGAGAAGGATCCGACCTTACATATATATAGGAGCTCATTTGAAAGAGCTCGGTGCTGGTGCAAGTGCTGAAACGCTGACAGATCTTCGACTCATGTGATTACATGCTTGAAGTGATTTCTAGAGAGAGAGACTCTTATTAACTCACAAAGCTTCATGTGACTCCGAATGTTGGTGATTACATTCGAGGGCTTCCGGGGATAGGAAGACAGAGGTGCCAACTACCTTGAAGTTCGAGGGCTTCCTTGCTGAGGAAGACAGAGGTCGCCAACTAACTTGAAGTTGAGGGCTTGCGGGGATAGCAAGACAGAGACTCCGATCTTCGTATCGAGGGTTTACCCTAGTGTGGGTAAGACAGACTTGCTTGAAAGTATAAATCAAGGGAGCCTTTATCCAAGGTTGTTGGATACCCTTCTCTTTGGGTTAAAAGACTTATATCTTGTTACTTTTAGTTTAACTACTTGTTTTATTTCCGCTGCATTTTTTATCTTAAGGAAAGTATAACTTTCTTATACTTCCTTACTTATACTCTGATTCATTTAGATTCTATACGCTTTAATGTAGAATGTCATATTGTAACTTTTGTTAAGTTTCAATTTCCGGAACCATTTTTCCGGAACCCACTTTCGGAATCTCATTCCAAGTTTGTATTCGGTGTTATAGGTGTTGTGAATTTACTTAGTTTAACTTTGTTAAACTTAGCCCTTTCCTTTACTTAAGGAAAACATAGTTAATCGTAACTAACTTTAAAGGATCCAATGGAATTTTTAAAGTATACAATTCACCCCCCCTCTTGTATATTGAGCATCTACATCACTATTTCGATCCTAAAATAATTTCATAACATGGGATAAATCATGGCAGTGAAATGTAATCACAATAATCATAACATAAAACATGAAACTTTGTGGCATACACACACAATCATAGAGAATCATTTCTTATTAGTCAAGACTCATTGCCAAGACTATCTTAGTTGAAAAAGTCTATATATGAACCGAGTCACCCTCGTTTCAGTCCTGTTTCACTGAACCGGTATAACCTACCATTCCAGCCATGTTTATCTCATGATATATAAAATATTTACCCAATGCATTAGAGGGAGATATAGGTCCCACCCATCTCATAATGATACCATTATTATGTGTGACAAAAAATCATAAATCATACATCATTGCATAACCCATGTAATACAAATGGGAATCTTAAGCATCATGTCATCATAAAACAATTCATATAAGATAAAGGAATTCATAAAAATAATTCCATCACAACATAATCAAATCAATGTAATAATAGGGATAAAAATAGAAACCTTTATTATCTTATATGGAAAATAATTTTGATAAAACACTTGAACTCCATTCTTGAGGAAAATATCCTTTCTTCTTAAAAAACATTTTTCCTTTCTTAACATGTCATACAATTTTAAACTAAAATAAGTTGATTGAAAATAAACTATAAGACTTGTAAAGGATTCTTCTTGTAAATAATGTTTTAAAAATCCATTACTGCCGTATAAGTCAAAAAAAACATTCTTCACGTACTTTTGTTGGAGAAGTCAAAAAAAGTACCTCCTAACATAAAAAAAAGAAGGATTCCTTACATACAATGTAGTAAAAGTCAAAAATGGGTAAAAAGGACTTTAAAAATACATGAAAACACTTTTATAAAACATGGACATGGCTGATATAAATAACCCCAGTAAATACTAAAGTATAAACAATCTCGGATAAAAATGAGATTGTGATATTTCCCTTACCTTAGGTCCGTTTTGCTTCATAATTGTTCGAACCTCCTGTATAATGATTTAAATAATGTTATTGACTTATTCCAGAATCATACTTATTTTTATGATATCATATATGGTCATTTTCTTAGCTTCTTAGTTGTAATATTTCATTGCTACTTGTTATTCGGGTGTTTATAACTTTTTGTTCCTATGCGTGTTTTGTCAAATAGATTCTTATTCTTATTTTAAGGTTATAGATACCTCATTTCCCGAATTTTATTAGTTTAATATATATCATATTAATTCATTCAATGCATTTATATAATCATTATGAAATGAAGATAATGTAGAACGAGTCACATCACATCGTGGAGACGGTATTTCGTACGTACGCACGAGTGATGATATTGTTCCTATGATCGTGGAATTGTGTTGGAGTGTATGTATAATTTTTCAGAATGAGTATAACTTTATAATAGTCATATATAGTCATTATTTACACCATTTTACCCATCCATGTAAGGTGGCGGTGGAAAATAGATTACACCACGGTGTGGAGACGGTATTTCGTACCTACGCACGCGCGATGATTTCTTTTTCCGTAGGATGGATATATGGTGAAATAGGGTTGTTTAATAATTATAATAACATATCAGTATATGAGTGATACTGATGTTATTACTTCATAATGAAACAACTAAAGAAAAATAAGTGGAAGAAGAAATAAAGATGAAAGAATCGGTAACGAACATTACCTCTTCTTTGAAGGGATTCTTTGAGACCTCCTTTTAGGGCACTAAAATGGGTCTTTGAAGAAGACCAGAACCTCTAGGATGTCTCTAGGGAAGTGAAAAGAAGGAATTGGTAGGGGTTGGCCGAGCTTGAAGGCTCAAAGTGGTGTGAGGAAGAGGGGGAGGAGGTGCCCTTTTATAAGGGAGGAGAGGGGTACCTTTGGGAAAACTAAAAATATTATTTTATTATGAAGTCAAGTTCGGTTTTAAATAGCTCCAAATTGATATATTTCGAAGATAAGGTGGGTATGGGTCGAAATCCTCTCATAAAATATAATTTAGACAAGTTTAGGTTCTTATTTTAACCTATCATTTAGATTTAACATTAAGTTAAATAATTTTACTTTTACCATGTCTTCTTGAGTTCTTATACTATAAGGTTAATAAATTTACAATAAGCAGCCAAACGAACCCCAAGTTGTTTATTAATAATATATATAACGTTATCTAAGTAATTTGGCCGAACCATAGATTTTTAGGAATAAAATAACAATTAGTAATATAATATTTGTTTCAAAATCTATTTTATGTCAATTTTGATACTATTTAGTAATTGATTTTTGTGAAAATCATAATAGAATTATTAGTTCAAACCAAGTTAATTAAATAAATACTAACATGTCATATTAACCTATAAAATTAGTGAAATTCATAAAAAGTCTCAAATTACATTTATTTTGGTGTTTATAACATCAATTATGTCAATATTTCATTAATAAGATAATTACTGCATCATCATTGTGTCATAAATAAATTAAATTATTTAAGGTCTAAAAATTACAATAAAATATTTTTATGTAGAAATTAGTTTTATCTTTATAATAAAAATTTATATTTGAATTTATCTTATGTATAAAATTAAATTAAAAATTATTTACTTATTAAACTTTGATTTTAACTATTTTAACCCTTCTTTAAATAAATTAATAATAAATGTCCTAATCTAATCCAACTGGGCCTAAATGGTCATATTTTATTCCTAAGTTTGTTTTTGGTCAAATTAAACTTATAAAATAGAATTATAACATGTGTTAGGGTAATAATAATATCATATTTACACTTAATTACCCTATTTAATTTTAACCGTGGTAAAAAAAAGTAAAAAGTTACTATTCACCAAAAATTATTTTCATCTCATTGAACCACATTTTAGTCCTTGATATTAACCGTGTCTCTCATATTTTCGAGATTCCACTCACAGAAGCGGTAAAATTAAGTTTTATGAAAAATTCAGTTTTTTAAGTACCACTTAGTGGTTTCACTATTCATCAAAAATTGAAAGTTTTCAGAAAAATAACAAAATTTCACCCTAGGCTAATTTCGATATTCCGAATCCAAAAATGAAGTCCATTTTGAAAAATAAAATTTATAAAATTTCAAAAAGTGGTTATTACTATTCATAATGGCTAGTTTTAATAATATTTTAATAGCATATCATTGTTTAGTGAAACTCGGTATTGCGAACGATGCAAGCTATCGAGGAAGGCCTCGATTTCGTGTAAAGAAAGCCAAGCAAGTGTTGTGTAGAAAAAGATTTCTTTGATGATTTATATAACATAAATGTCTCGGGTGTTACATAATCCACTCATTCTTGGCAGACCATTCACAATCTTAATAATATCCTCATGATATTATTGATCATATCTCTCTTTATTCCTCACAACAAAGATAAAGTTATCTATTTCTTATAATATTATATCTTTTATTTATTTTAACGTTATTTTGACATTATGTGTAAAAGTAATTGGGTTTATATTTTGTTATTTAGTGTGTATCTACCAAATAAATCAAATAGTAACATATATGGATGATGTATAATGTTTACACAGAATTTTTCTATTTTAGTTATTCAGTATAAACATCAATTGAAATGGAACAAGCCTATTTATAATTACACTATATTTTCATGAATGTGAGTACTATGTAGTCATGTGTACATAGCCACTCTGACAGCTTCACTATTGGTTACCCCCAACCCATTCTAAAAAAATAATTTCAGTTATCTTTGGATTTTAGTTTTCTCCACCATCCATTATTAATTTTTATTTCAAGATGATAATTTGTCTTTAGATTACTTCATTTTTTATTTATAATCACTTGTTGAAGTGTTCATTTTGTAAGGGTTGTCAGTAACTATCAATGATAATTCACTTTATAATTCGTTCACACTACTAATTTTCTATATTTAAAAATTTTAATTCTATTTTCCCCAATTGATTTACAATATGTCCCCTTTCACAGAAATATCATGTTTTTTATCATTAAATTAATTATGAAAATAATTCACAATTATATCATTCTCCTGTTCTTAGAATTCTATTTATTCTAATTGTCTTCTTCATATTTCTTCACCACCATTAGAATTCTTCATCACATGATCCATGAACAAGTCACTTTCATCCAAAGCCATTTCTATAACTAAGACTAGTGAATCTATAGTTCTATCATATTTGAATCCTATTTCCTTAATGGTTACTTTTTTATATTGCTAATTTTAATGGGAAATAGTTTCCTCTTCATTTCCCTCTTTATTAACTTTCTTGATCCATAATTCCATGAGTGTATGATATTTACTTCATGGTTTTGGATTTATTTAGATAAATTGTTTATTTTGTGTAAATTATTTGGACAATAAATTTCAAGATTAATTGTTGAGGACTCACCCAAAACAACATGAATCAAACCCTTTTCTCTATTTATGTATACCAACAATGCATCCTATTGATGTTTTATTTAAATAAATATTTATTTTATTAATTAAACTTGAAAATTAACTACATATTAAGGGTATATTTTATATTATAAAGGTAAATTCTACCCGTTAATGTGTTTATAACCTTTCATGGATGTCTATATCTTATTAACCTATGAAGAAATAATTTTGGTGTGAAACTTAATTTTTTTAGAAACATATAGTGGCTTTTTGCAATAAATAAGTTACTAAAATTTATATGTTTTTAAGATAGTATTATTGGAAATCCAAAGGAATTAACTATGGGAAAATGGCCCCTTATGATCCTATCAAATCACTATGATATTATATATAAAAAATCATGACTTTTAGTCTCAATATTATAGGTTACTCAAAGTTGTGTGAACCATTATTAGGTAGTTTTACATATTAGATGATTACATTTTTTGAGATGGATCTATGTGAATAATGTGCATTAGGTAAAATAAGGGTTATGTTATCTTACTTTTGAAAATCAATAAGTAAAATGAAAATAAAAATCCATTAGATTATATAGGTTGAGTTATTTCATTCCCAATGACATTAGTGGGAAACATTAGAGGAGGTGGAGTAAGTTTATCCAACTTCTGTAATTTTTCAATTAGGGGATGTGAATTTGATATTTAAACTATAATGGGAGGTTCCATTTTATAGTGAATATATTTATAGAGGTTATACAATTTCTAGGATAGATCTTCTATCCATAATATATTATGAAAACTAAAGGATAATGAGATAATATTCCACCACACACGTAACTATTTAGATAATTGGGTGTCCTTTGTTTTTATTTCATTGTGAGATGCTACATTTTAATTGAATAGGATGAAACATTGAGATTTATATGATCTATCCTCTATGGTAATTTCAAGAATAATAATAAACTATTCACTAAATAAAGAATAATAAATCATTGATCATGTGTTGAATCTAAAATTTTGTTAATTTCTTTTGAATTTTGATGCACCCGAACACCCACATCAACGATACTAATAATTTCTCTCTAAAGAAAATTTTAGGAAATTGATATTATTTAGAATATATTCTGGAAGCACAAACAAGTCATTAATCTGTGGGAAAAATATTAGTTTTAATGTATTCTAGATATGTTTGAATGTATTTTGAAACACTATTCGTACCATACATTTGTATGTGTAATATATTGTTTGGGAACCCTGTATTTAGGATGAAATGTATATATAATGCACCCTACCCTATTGGAAAATTTTGTTTCAAAAAACCATTATTTGAAAGAAACCATATGTTTAAGAGAATAAACATATGTTTCATCAAACATACATTTGTTAACAATTAGATGTCTTCATCTATAATGTGGGTGTTTTTCTCTACACAAAGGATCCTTATGTTTGACTTCTCAATGAATGATTTTTAAATTAATTATATTATACACATTTTCTACAATATTCTTTCAAGACATTAATATCTATTTAAATCTATTTTATGACCAATTCAGTTTCTTGTTTTCATCAGCTTAGATCATTCCTTTTATAAAGGGAAGTTATGATTATATTAAATAAATTTTTATTCAAATTTTCATGCATTATTATGCGGTATTTATGGAATTTTAATAACATGGAGTTTTTTCTAAATGTAGTATAATTATTAAGTTGGTCATCATATAAAAATACAATAGAAATACAATATAGAGATATAATCATTGGAATGAAATATTGTGTGATTATAAATAACAGTGTTTTATCTCTTTTAGAGATACAAATTGTATACATATATGTTTTGAAAATGTCGACACTATTGTGGTCACCGATGCTATACAATATTTCTAAATATTCTTCAATATACATGAATAATCAGTTTCAAAGCTACACATTGGAGAGATATATGTTTTTTCAAATGTTTGGTTTTTTTGTACATCTAATTAATGAAATCATGTTCAACCTTAATGATCAATTTTCTTTTTCATTATGTTATTAATGATTAAAATCATGGATTAGTTTAAACTACAACAATTAGTGGAACATATGTTCTCAGAAAAATTAATCTATATTGATTTGTTGGATTTTTGGTTTCTTGGACTCAGTCGTGGTGGTAAAAAAGATTTATATTATCAAATAATGATTTGGATTTATGGTTCCTTATAAAAGAACTAGAATCCTTTATAACTTTTTTTTTGTGAAGGTGTCACATATCTATACTATGTTGTAAATTTCTAGTGATAAGAGTACATGGCTGGTTAAAATCGCCAAGCTTGGGGATGGAGCGTTGGTGGAGTTCACCAAGGATATCCATTCCCTGAACCACTACACATTATTGTATTCATTTCCTTGTCTATTTTATCTACTTACTCATATACAAGAGAATAAATTTTTTGTTACATAATAAGAAAATTTCTTGGAATCTATTAATGATTTTAATGTTCTGGATTTATGCCCTCTTCTGTCTTTATCATTTTCAATCTGAAAAATCTTACTTGAGTAATGGTGTCTGATCCATGGCTATGTAAGTAAATTTTTTCTTATAATCATTGAAATTTTTTTAATATGATTTTAATATTTTATTTGAATTGTATATTTTGTATTTATTAATCCCAAGTTAAATATGAAGAATAAGTAAAATATAGAAATCACTAAAATTAAAGAAGATATTTCAATGATATGTGCTAATTACATTAATAGTGAAAATTTTGGATGATAGAAATACCACATGAAATTTATTTCAAAATTATTGGAATTAATGGATTTTTAAATATTCTCACTCCTTATTAAATTCTAATAGATGAACATTAAAAATTAAATAATGATAAAGAAAAATAATATGATCTTTATCCAGGAACAATGAATACTGTTGTCTATGTTTTAGGGATTTCTGAGTTTATTCAGGTTTTTCAAAGTCCCGTTTCATATGAAATGTGGAAAACTATTTTTGATTCCAATAAAAGAACTGAAAAGTTAAGAAAAATATGGAACACTATGGGAAGGTTAAAGTCTGATACTTTTAAAATACATAAAAATGAAAATATCACCCATATCAATGAGAGATTGACAAAAACTGTCAATAATATTAATGTTTTGGGAGATATAGTTATGTAATCAGATCATGAATTAAAATTATTTAGAGTATCATCTATGAAGTGGAATATAATATCTATAGCTACTCCATAATCCTCACGAGTGAAATATTTCAAAATGAAAGAACTATTTGGAACCATGTTTATGTATGAAGTTGAGATGCACGATCATGTTGAAAATCATATCAAATATGAATAAGAAGATATCAAAAATATTTGAGATGTATTATCTGATTCATGTCATCTAAATAAATATAATTATATAACAAATCTTATTAAAATCTTTGATAAACATTACAATAAGAGAAAGAATGAGACTGAAGAGAATAGAGGTTGTGAATTCAAATAGAAAGTTCATAAGCCAGTTATCTGCCAATTATTTGAATCTCAAATGAAATATGATTATAAAAGAAAATGAGAGATAATTATTAAATCCACTTGGATCAATTCATCATGTTCATATTATGGATCTTCTATAACTTAAGTGGTTGATAACAAAAAAAATTTGTCTTATCACTCCTACTAATGAGGTATAATCATCTCACGCTCAAAAATATAATTCGGAAATATGTTCTTATGATAAATTATTTTTTTATGCTTCAAGATAAATTTTAATCATTAAATAAATATGATATAATACATTGAAAATTTTATGATTCTATTTAATTAGATATCGAAATATTGCAGACAATAATTATTGATATAACATCTAATTCATCCAAAACAAATTTGTGATCTTCATGAAATTAGATGACACTGAAACATTAAAAATTTCATTTAGTATTTTCATAAAATTAGAAAAACAATTTAAGCAAATACATAGAAAAATATAAATACGCAAGGGAAATAAGGAATTTGCAGTAATGGTGAAAGTCCAAAACTATATATGAATTATTTTATTCCTGGATCAAATTAAAAAATCATATTAACTATTAATGTTTTTTATTGTAGAATAAATATTCATTTTGAAAATAATTATTTCTTTAGAAAACCATAGTTTTTCTTATTATAATTGTTTATTATTTAAGAAATTAATTAACTATAATAGTATAATTCTATGCAAAATTAACATATCTGGTTACCTTAACCTTAAATGATAACATTGTAAACCAAAAAGAATATTGGAACAAAAAAGGCACATTTATTTGATGTTTTTTATGAATGAACCACTAATCTATATCTCGAATTCATTAATTGGTTGTATGATTAGTATATAGAAATTTCTATCCCAATAAAGGATCGCTCAACTCTGATGTTTTTTATTATCAAAAAATAATTTGAATTAGAAAAAATAACCCATTAATTATTTCATTACTATTATCATGTATTTATTTTTTATTTAATTGTTCTATATAGAGGGAGAGATAAATATTTTATACTGTAATTTTTAAATCCATCAATCCACTTTGAATTAATATGTTATAACATACTCTATATAATTCTAAAAAAATAACTAATAAATTCAAAATAGGTTTGTGAACAAATAAATTTGTTGCCTAAATATTTTATATTTGTTATTTTTTTTAAATTCATGTCACTAAAATCATTTACATAACATTTTCTCTAGGAATATCATTCTTATTTAACATTTATTTTAAAAATATAGTATTCTTATTGATTATTCTGTATTTTTTAACTCATGAATGTGAAGGCTCATATGAAACTTTCCGAAGAAAACATATCATCTTCTTTAAGACCATAGAATATTCTGATTGAAAAAATATCTGTCTTATTCTCTTATTATTCTTTGAAATATATTTTCCCAAAACTTCTAAAACCTTCCTGAGCAATGATGAAGTTATCAAGAACATCATTATGAGAGAAAAGTATTTCTCAAAAGAGAACAAAAGGTAAAACATATTCTAATATCATTATAGAATCATTGGTTTCATATATTATGTATTTTAATAAATAATATATTGAAATAAATAAAGAGGTATATTGTTTTGAAGAACATGTAGTTTCACCATGTCATAAGAGTAAAGGGGAAATTTCTTCTGAATATCTTTTCATAAAAGTAAATACCTTAAATGAATAAGTGGTAAAGATTTATTTTAATCAATATATATATAGAAAATTTTATAAATAGAGAAAAAAGAATTAATATTAAAAATAGTTTTTGATAAACTTTAAATTGAGTATCATAAGTTTAAATAAATTGTGTCATCAAAAGAAAAATTTGATGCATTTAATTTATAAATATTAATCAAGGTGGATTTACATAGAAGGGATGTTGTTACTATGTTTGACCATGATAAACAAAACAATTTTTTTAGTCAAACTATTTTGGTCTTTTCTTTTATATCAAATATTAATAGATGATGAAATAAGAATAGAACAAATATAATGAGTTTTAGATTTTTTGAGTGAAAAATTTTAAATTTTGGAATGTTTTGATAACCCTTATAATCCTTCAAAGAATACTGACTCTTAGAAATTTTTTAATTTATTTAATTTCAATATCATATATTTAGTTTAAATTATTTGATTTATAAGTATGATTAATAAATACATTCATAATTTATTTTCGAAATTTATACTTCTAAAACATTATCTCAGTTATAAAAATTTGCATAAATTTTTTATTTCATTATAAATTGTTAGAGTGTCTATTATTTACAGAAATAAATAAATCTATTATAAATTATTCACCATTATGGACCGTAAAAATGTTATTTTAAATTACATGAAAATATTTTATTATTCCTCGAATTATTTTCAGCATCTGGGAGAGTTATTTGAAATTATTAAAAATTATTTTGAAATCAACTATATTATTTAATATAGTCATTAAAATACTTATTTTTCATTGAATAATATTTCAGATATTCAAATGGATTCTTGGTTGTATCCTTCTTGTAAATATTTATGGAATATTTAAATTTGATATTTTTTCTAATTTTTTTTATCTTTAAAAAAGGGGGAGAAATTTTTATGTAATAAAATTATGACTAATTTTTACTGAAATTTATAGTCAATAAATTAATGCGATGTTAAATTTACATTATTTTTGATAAAGGGGAGATTATTGAGTAGTTTATCAAAAATATTTAAACAAACAAAAATATTTTCTTAAAGAAATGTTCCTATTAGTTTTAGTTTTATTATTTATTTCATTGGTTTTGTGATCATGAAAAGGGGAGACTTTTCAGAACGTTTTGATCCAATAGTTTCATTAATTGTTTTTTGGTTTTGATGCCCACAAACACCCACATTTGTTTATTAATAATTTTTCATTATGTAAATTTCAGTAAAATGATATTGTTCAAAATATATTCTTGAAGATCACTTCAGTCATTGATCTATGGGGAAATATTGGATTAATGTATTTTTGATATGTTGTAAAGTATTTTTTAAAAATTATTATGAACCAATGTTTTTAAGAGATACCATGGGTTTGGGGACCCTTTGTTTTGGATGAAACATATAGATCACATACCCTATGCTATTGGGAAAGCATAGATCGACAACTGTACATTTTAAAGAACCCCTATATTTAAAGGAAAAAATATGTTGTCCATTAACCATACATTTATGAATGATCGCACATTGTCAAAAATACATTTGGAGTTTGTTTCTACATGAAGTAACCCAATGATTTACGGGTCAATGATGATATTTTAAATTAATGATATTATACACATTTTCTGCAATGATTTTTCAAGCAGTAAATATCTCATTAATGTTATTTTATGAGCAATTAAATGTAATTGATTCATCGAATTAAATTATATATCTTTATCATAAAATATATAATTATATTAAATTATTTTCAATTCAAATCTAGAAAATATATTTTTCAGTATTTTGGGGTGTTTTTAGACAAGGATTTTGTCGAACTACAGTATAAATATTGGGATGGTCAGCATCTAAAAATTTAATAAAAACACAATATATAGATATACATATTGGAATGAAAATTTGGGTGCTTATAAATAATAGTGTGTCATTGAATTCATAGCAACACCTTGGTGTCAAACTTGGTTTGATCGAGTCAGTCATTAGCATCAATCTCAACCCCTCGAAGGCCCTCTAGAAATACTTAGTGTAAGTTGAATTATACCCATTCCACGTTAGGGTGGATAAATGGGACTCAATCCTAAATAATTCTTCACCAAACCTCATAAAGTACTCCACCATGCTAAGAAAACTCAACACCTTTAACACACTATTGTGTGGCCCCCAACTAAGAGCCTAATCGATCTTATCCTGGTTAGCAACTTAGCCATTATCAGAAATGAAAATCCCTTGAATGTGGAAATTTTTAATCCATAATTGGGTCTTTTAGAGGTTACTGTATTTCTGGTTCTCCAAAATAAAATCTAGGACCATCATCAAGTTCTATTCATGCTCCTATACTGAAGATGAATATATGAGTGTATCATCAATGAAGAAATCCATAAACTAGTCCACTTATGACTGGAAAATATATTTTATCAATTAAATAATCATGGTGGGTTATTTGTTCACACCAAATGGAATCACCAAAACCACATAGTGTGCATAGGGACATCGTAATGATAGATTTATAATATTAGGTTCAAGATATCTCAATTGGTGGTATCCAAACCATAAAATGGTCTTTAAGAAAAATATCACACCAAGAAAGTGATCAAAGTGGTATTAATTCTATTGTAAGGGGTAAATGTTCTTCATAATTTCATAGTGTAGGTGATGATGATTTATTAAATGATTCAATATCACATTCAAATTTTTCACAAATAAAACTTTGTTCTACCATGGGGGACACATTGAGACTGATAAAACTATTCTCTCTAAGGTCCTCCATCTACAATAATAACCAAATGATCTTGTTAGAGGCTATCTGATATGACGCAGATGATATTGGAGTGGTCCCAAGATTAATTTCTATACAAATATCCATTTCCCACCTCAGATGTAGTCCTATAACATCCTCGAGGTATACATCCATATAATCATCCATGACTAATGGAATCTAGATGCTCAAAAATCCAACTACAATAAGGGATATACCATACAATGGATGGATGATGGGTATAACCTCTTTCCTGTAAAACCCACTTATATGGTCATGAGATCCTTTTTACCCACAAAGGAGAATATCATCCCATTAGTACAAAGTTTTCATAATTGTTTATGGGGGACAACTAATCTATGGTTTGACCTTTGAAAATAAACCCCCAACCAAGATGACATAATATGGTTACGTAAGGCCATATAAAATCTCCCACATGAATCACCCACTACCAAGAGATCGCATAGACTAGAGTAAAATAAAATATTCTAAATAAGTTTTCCCTATAGGAACCTCAAGATAAATATACTAGGATTGTGTCACAACTGTGAGCTCCAGCTCCCTAATTAGGTGTAAAGAGGTGATGGAATAACTGAATCATTTTTCTACTAATACGGAGTAAAGAGTATAATAAAAAAATCATACTTATAATCATCTTGTGTTCAGTGGGGTAAAAATCATATATGGAGTACAAGTTTCCATGTCCCCAACTGCCATTTCCATCATCTTGACAAGGGTAACCTGTTGGGGGTGGTTGAATCATATCATATATTCATCCACCACCCACATCTCCTCCACCAAGAGTTGTTCCTACTTCTATGGTTTCTCGGCATCCTTTGGGGTCACCATACCCTTACCTTGGTGGTCCTTTATCAATAAACTTTTCCTTCCATGGAGGTCTGTAAGCTATCTTCTAGCACTCCATAGCATGTTTGTTCAGGTAGTCATGAATGATGGGACATCTCCTATTATAGGAATATCACCGGACCTACCTAGGATTCCTTAGTCCCCTGCACTATCCCTATATCATATGACCATATGACTACGCTTTATCTTGAGAGGTATCCTTCACTGAGATCTTGTCTACTAGTTCCTTCTAGTTGCTATAGATGAATTAGCTCTATAACACCCACTACTATCCCAATATTCCTTGAGTCCTTCATACATGATGGACTCATCCACTAGTTCCTACTCCAATGCCCCAATATAATTGGGGATGTATAGGGCAAATACAATGGCAAAAATATATCTACCAAGACACTATAAGATCATATGTGTTAGGAAGAGGGAATCCCAGATAATATTAAGGGAGTTCCATGTAAGGACCAATAATTGTATAGTGTAATAATTAACTATATTCCATCCATTTGGTAGCTTCATAAGTTTTTAACTCCAAAATTTTCACATGTAGGTTGGGTAATACTCCATAGATAAAAACATTTGGATGTCGGGATAGGGGTGTCAACTCAATGTTCATACGTATAATAAGACTCCACTAGTTCCCAACATATCTATGAAAAATACTAACTTCCAACATAACCACCTGGTCTATTATTGTCAAGATAATACCTAAAACACTAACCCATTAATTATAGCCATTCCTCCACTACCTGATGAACTATATTTCTAAAGAACCATAGTAGTCTCTCTTAAAGAAAATCATGGATTGTGCTAAGAAGGTTTGCATCCACAAAATATCCTATTAGTAATGTCTAATTATCAATAGGTGCGGGTGATACTACCTATCCAACTGGAGGAAAGACCTAATGGGATAGACCCTAAACCGAATCCTCAAGACATATTTGATCATCATCTAGATTCGAAACTGGTAACCACAATTGCTATAATCAAGGAGAAATCATGAAAATGTAATTATGAAATTAAATGGTCAAATGATCATATATATATATATATAATGGGATTATTAGTTGTGAAGTATAGTCAAAGACTCAATCCTATATGATTTATATACCACTGATCCCTTCAACCAATGTACTTGTATGCCATGTCCAGAAGAAGGTAGTCATGGCCATAGTAAATGGATATATCTATTTACATTCAAACTATAGATTCCATGGAATGAGAGCCACACTTGAGGAACAATGAAACTATTTCCCTAAACCCCAACCCAATACTTATAAGGGGAAAACAAAAAATTGTCCCACAAAACGAATTCCACTGAAACCAATCTGTCTCGACCTGACCTGACAGGGGATTGAGTCGCAAATACCATAATCCCACCTCCATTTGATAGGGGTGGTGAAAATCACCAAAAGTCTTATCCTAAATAGGAGGCCCTTTCCTAACTATATATACACACACACACACACACACACACACACACACATGACCATCTAAATGCATAAGTTTATCAAAAAATTAAAATAAGATATGAAATAGCTCAAATATAAACCATGCATTAATAATATCTCGGGTGAATATGAGTAGAAAAGTGAAAATTGAAATTAAAAGGAAAAAAAATTGATTCCCAACCAGAAATAAGACCCAACATGAAAAAAAATTTAAATAATAAGTGTCAGGGGACACTATATTTTGATCTAAAATCCATGACCACCTTAGGCGGTCTAAGGCACCATGTATCCCTAAGCTCCATTGTTGTCACTGTTGACCTATCCATAATCATCATAAGGAATGAAATGTGTGGGAAAACTCCAAAAATGGATAATTATATTCACACCTTAAAGTGCACATAAAAATATGAAGGAAGGGTTGTAAGAGACATGATATTATAAAATAGACAGAAAATAGAAAAATCAACTCAAAGTATCAGTGAAGACAAAACCCAACAACATGGATACAAATATATATATATATATATATATATATATATTCTTAAATTAATGACACCCAAAAAATATAGAGGGTGATATCAATCTCATATCACAAATTTAGAATAGAGTTCCATTATTCCATAAGGTTCATAAATGATTCTGATCATATCACTTGTCAGGGTTAATAAGTAACTGTGTTGAGGGGCCCTGTCTCAGATCTATGTTTCATAGTATATGGGGAATGATCTCAATTAAAATAACTTCATCCCTAGTCCATCAGCAGGGTGACACATTGTGTAAGAAGGACCCAAAACCAATCTAATAGGGGGTGCCACTATTTTGATTTTGGACGTTCACCATAATTTCATAGGGGGGACCATACAAAAGAGATAGCACTCGGGACCTAATTCCATATGGGTTTCAACTTAGTAAATATTGAAGCCACATCCTAATTACATTATGGGTACCTATAAGTGTATTAATATAGGACCCGTTCCATAGTCCTTTTGGGGTGCCACCCAAATGATCTTTCCCAATCAATGACATCATCGAGCACCATCTTAACAATCTTGCGACTTGAAAAATATCATACAATATCTCAAATACCACTATAAAGGCCACCATCACATTATAAATGGAATCACCACTAGATAGGATACTCACCAGTCTAAATCCAATTCTAAATGAAGTAGATACAAGAGTATTAGATTCCATGTAAAGTATGAATGGGTTATCAACATGTTTGGGGTCCCATACGATGTGTGGTCCCACTCCATCGCTAGTACCTATCCCTACAGGTATGTAGATCAATTCTTATATATTCATACATTGGATGGAAGAGGAATACGCACAGTGTTTGAGTCACACTGGGTCTTGTCTATGCTCTCTGGCCATGTCCATATATCAATCACATGTTTGTGCAACTAAGAATATGACATGTATCTCCACATGGGGATCCACCTGTGTCTTTAGTTGTGTATGAGTTTCGTAGCAGACAACATATGCCAAACTTTTCCCATTACCTTGTACTCCGGGAGTACATTAAGTGTATTTTGTGTTGGGTTATATGGAATGTGGGGGTCCCACGTGACTTGTAATACCAATAAACTACAAAAACTCTAGCCTCAGTAGTCGAGGTCCTACATGATGTGTGTTCTTCGGACTCCAATGTGTCTTGTCATGTTTTTTCGTAGAACCTTATATACATTACCCGAACACAAATATATGTTTGTTTATTTAGATCATTTCATTGAGCCATCTCAAAAAATGGATATTTCTCCACCCCGTTATTTCTAGTAATATGGTGGATGAATATCAGTATATGGTTTTCCCTCTTGAATACCTTGTATCTCATGCACCTCAAAAGTATTATGTCTCCCTCATTATTTTTTTGGATTATAATAAAAAACAACCAACAACCCACTATTCCCTTGACTCCAACCATTATTTTCTATATTATTTTATCATGTGATTTTCTATGAATCCTGGGTTCTCATCAGGCACGGTACCACCCGAAATCATTAACTCATTACACCATGGTCAAATGATGAATAATTCAATGAATTAAGGGATAAATAAAAGATAATTGAGGTTAAAAAATCTTAAAAAAAACATTCTATTACATTTTTTGGTCGGAGTGGATACTCTAGAGGGGGGGTGAATTGAGTTACAATTAAAACATCTGTTAAAAATTGTCTATTTAAAATCCCCGAATTTATAAAACAAGTTAATCTATTGTGAGTTTATACAGATTGTAAATGTTCACATAGCTTATCAAAGATTGTTTAGGTCTTAGTTAATTTTACCACAATATTAAACTAACTTTTGAAACTAACCTACAGATTTACAATAAGTGTAAACACTTGCTAATTCAACTATGAATGTAGCTTTAAAATAGTTTTGTATTTCAAAGTAATAGCAGTGGAATAAATAAGATATGTGTAGTATACTATAAACGTAAACTAAAGATGCAGAACAGATATCACAAGAGGTTCAGTCTCAACCCAGGACTTAGTCCTCTCAAATTTATATAAATTTGATCCACACCCTGGATCGGGGTTATCAATAGTTTACAAAACTATCCAGGCCATGCAGGGACCTCTATCACTGTTCTTCGTGGGAAACAAAACAAAGACCAGGCCACTCAGGGACCTCTTCCACAGTTGACATGGGTAAACAAGAGATAAGAGATTTGGAGTGAGGATTTTGATATCCTCTAGTTCAGTGCAGGAGACAGTGTGTGTATAAGAAATACAGAGTACACCACACTGCTCGAATATTAATAAATAAATCACATACAGAGAGCATATAAGAGTTTAGAAAGCTCTAGTGACTATCAATGCAGCTCTGTACTCGTTGGATTCAGTAGGAATTCTTCTGATTCCTTCTCTGGTTTTTATGATGAAAACCAGAGTGTCGTAGTTAGCTTGTCTTTTTCAGGAATAAAAAAAATATCTTGATTCGTCGTGTGTTGTTAAATGGTGTTGGATTTAATTCATGAGAATTCTTTGAATGTCTAGAAATCTATTTATTGATCAGTATTGTTCTTCTTGTAGTGCTCTCGGTGTGTGTATGTTTTTCTCGTTGTATATTATCACTTGCGCACCGCTTTTCTGATATTGTTTTGTGTACTACATCTTACTCTTCCTTATATTCCACGAGTTCTGGAAGTAGGAATGATTCCATTTTCAAAGGTATGAGATATGGTTTCCTGACATGCCAAAAACTATCATTAAATAACATTAATTGCATTAAAAACATCAAATATGACCGTTAGTATTATTTAAATAATATTTAATAAAAGTTAAGGAACGGTGTCCCAATGATTATGTAAATGGTGTCTTCTTCACGGTACAAGCTTCACGGTATGAGCTTCACGGTATGAGCTTCATGGTATGAGCTTCACGGTATGAGCTTCACGGTATGAGCTTGTCACGGTGTCTGGATCACAGTTTTTCCTTCATGGTGTCTGGGTCACGGTGTGTCCTTCACGGTGAGTGGGTCACGGTGAGTCTTTCACGGTGAGTGGGTCACGGTGAGTCCTTCACGGTTAGTCCATACTTAGACAAATATCTATATTTGGAATTAGACAGAATATGAAGAATATGGATTAAGTTTAACCATTAGAGAGTAATAGAACTTGAATCATAAACATAATGGCTTGATAATATATGTGAGATTTGTGATCATGCATGAGACTTGTAAATAATAAAGAGAGTAATTAACATCCATAAGATTTGTTATCATTAAAACATGATGTGTAGTTATTATTGAGATTGAAGACCATTATCAAGATGTGCAATGAAGATTGAGATTAATTAATAGTAAAATGATTTTTGATCATTAAAACATGATTAACACATGAGGAGTCCAACAATCTCCCCCTTTTTGATGATCACAAAACAGATAGAGGTAGAATATAAATGAAATGTAACAGTAAAGTTACTAGCAAAGCAACAAAAACACTATAGAACTGACACTTGTAATTTTTCTCCCCCATTTATAATTGTAGAAATTTGTAGAGATTTCTCCCCCTATTGGGATTATCAAAAAGTAGAGAAAATGAAATGAAACTCGGAAGTTTTCATTAAACAAAGGGTTCATAATACAACATATAGGAGAAGTAAAAACAGTAAACAAGAAATGACATCTCCTCAAAAAGAAAACAGTCACTATACTCTTCAAGGAGCCATCTTTTCCATGCCTTTATCAGAAGTAGGAGATGGTGCTGAAGTAGAAGAAGGCATGGATGCAGTAGACAAAGATGGTAAGGGTAGACCTTCAAAAACAGATAGAGCCAAAGTGGGAGTAGAATAAGATCTAGGCTTAGGATAGACAAAAATGTCTGGCCGGATCTGAGAAAGATCTTGGCTGACTGACATGGCAGTAGAGGCTAAGGCAGGTAGAGCAGGTCTAAGGGGTTCAGCAGCTGGAGCAACTATAGCAGTACTCTGCACATGAAGATACGACTTCAAAAAATTGATGAAATCAGTAATGATTTCACCACCTTATTGAATATCCTTTTCAAAATCATCCTTATTTTCCAAAAACATGTCCAACAATCTGGTGAAGTCTGTAAGTTTCTGAACATGAGTTTTAAAATCTTCAGTCACCTGAGGGATTCTCAAATTTTCAACAAGATATCTAAAGTGATCTGTCATATCACTTATAGAGAAAATATGGGAGAGATAAAGTTCTATTTTATTTTTGATCTCTTGTTGAGCATCATTGGCTATATTAGAATGAATCCTAACCAAGTCCAATGCTCTATCACTGTTATTAACCACTTCTGTCAAAGAAGATAGATCCTAGCCACTGAAGGCACTCTGAATTTATTCCATGATTATGGATCTTAGCATAGAATCATCCAAAGAATATGTGGAGGTCTGACTAGAAGTAGGTGAAGCCTTGACAGCTTCAGTTAGATCTTTGACATGTTTCAACACTTTTTGCAGGCATCCAGTGTATTCATCTGTAAGATTATTCAGAGTTTCCACAAGCTCTCTCATGCATTCCAGCATCTTGGTGTGTCTTTTTCCAATATTTTCATCAAAATAAAGGAGGTATGGATGAACTTCAGACAGAATTTCCCTATCAAGGAGGGAATCATATGGCACAATAGAAGCAACAACAGGTGCAGGAGCAGAAACAGGAGTAGGAGCAGAAAAAGGAGCAGGCTCTGATCTCAAAGATAACACATTCTGCAATCCTATTATCATATTATTCATATTTGAAACATCAGCTCTTAGAAGCTTATTATAAACTCTGACATCTTGAATTTCTCGGATCATCCATGGTTGAATATACAAGATAATATTTTCCAAGAGAATTGATGCATCTTCTTGACTTAACTGAGTTACTGGACGAGGTTGAGTGGGGACAATTTTCTCAACTCTAGCTAACAAAGATTCTCCAAAAACATTCATATCATCATTGGTCACAAAATAGTGATGCTCGGGTAAGGGTGTAGGTAAATGTAGTGGTTCAGATTCTGGTTGAGGTTCAGATTCATCTTCAGACTCAGATTCCGATTCGGATAGAGGTTGGGGCTCCGGTTCTAGTTCTGGACGAGCTACAGATTTTAGTTGAACTAGAGAAGAATGATCCATTCCAGTTATAGACACTTTCTATGACTCATTCACATCATAAAAGCTTGAGAAAAAAAACTAGTTGTGCACAGAGTATGAGACATCACGTTGAGAAGCTTCTGCAGATCCAACTTCTGTAATCTCAAGATTTTGAGGTTCCTCCCCCTCAAATTGTGCTTCCCTTTCAGATTCTTGAGGCTCAGGAAGATGGAAATGATCCACAGGATCATCCCTAATATCTTCAGCAAATTCTTTCTTTTCCAGCTGAAAGGCAATTTCCATCCTCTCTTCAGCAGAGAGAATTATCTGAGGAACCGATTGTTCCATTGGCTGAACTTCCAGACTTGCTTCTCTTTCAATATAAATATCCTCTTCAACATGATCTACCTATAAGATTACTTGAGGTTATGAAGCAGGAAAAACCATCTTCCTTTCAGCATTAGGATGAGCTTCTGGATTTACATCTGCACTAGAAGCAGGAGCTTCCTCTTCTCTCAAACTAACACCAACTTTCTCTTCTTGAGGTATTTCAGCAGGGATAACAGTAGGGAAAATAGTCCTTTATTTTTAAACAGGATCTGTTTCCATTTTTGGTATTTACACGTCTTCTATTTGAGATACTTCAACAGTTACATCCTCTTCTTCTTCTTCTTCTGAATACTCAGCCACATCATCTAGTTCCAAACTAGAATCAGATATATTTTTAGGCCTTCTTGGATAGTCAACAGGATTAAACTTTTTATACACTTGATAATTGTCCTCAACCCACTACTTCTTCCAGGGGTTCCAGCTAATCTTCATTCTTCTAATGATAGTCATGGATAGGAAGAAATCAAGGTCCTCTAACTTTTCTTCATTCGGTCCAACCATCCCTTTTACAAATAATATAGCTGAAATCATCCTTGAGTAAAACATGGAGGTGGATTTGGAAGTGACTTTGATCAGCTCACATATATGATTAATAACATACTTTCATAGGTTGATCTTGTGGCTATTCTTTAACAGATGAATCAGGAACACATACTAATACTTCATCACAGCAAAATGTCCTTTTCTTGGACTAATCAAATTGTCAACAAACTTGAACAGAAGTCTAGTATCCCCATCTAATTCAGCAGCTATGGCCCTTCGCTTGGTGCCATTTCCAGTTTGGTTTTCCAAAGGAGTCTCTAGGTCAAAGATATCGGTTGTTGGAGGAGGGTCTCTTTGGTAATCCTCACAAACTCCTTCATGGGGAATCCCTTGGCATACAGCCCACAACCTCGAAGAGAAAGAGCACGTTTGACCATTTATCTAGCTTGTCCCCATAAATATTTCTCCAAACTCAAAAGAAAACTTTACATACAGATAAAATTGAGATAAAAATCTCTGGTAGGTCGGTCTATTCTGTCCAGTGAACCATCCAAGCCATCCTTGATCTCCTAAAACTTTCAAAACTAATGATCTTCTAGAAAGCAACCACTCTTCACAAGCCTCTTTTTCAGGTACAACTGTATGACTTACCAGGTTTGGGTTTTGAGGTCCTTCAAAAGTTATCGTCAGTATCCTCTTCTGTTTCATAGAGCGATGCTTCTCAGATGAGGGTGAAGATGGACGCTTCATCCTTGGTATCCACTGAAGGTTCGGGCGAGAGGGAAGAGATGGTTCAGGAGAGAGTTCGGGCAAGGAATCGAATGAAACCCTTATGTTTTATCATTTGGGAATGTCAATTGTCATAAAAACAAAAACGCGGGAAATCAAATATCGGTGAAATAAAAAATTACGCTATAAGGGTTAAAATAAGAAAAAAAACATCACGGTGAGATCGTGAGTAGGTGTTACGGTGTGATGAAAACTAGTCATCACGGTGAGACAGTTGATAGTCGTCACGGTGAGAGAGTGAGCATTTTGTGCAGTCACGATGAGATAGTAAGTTGACAGAGCGTGAGCATAAAGTCTTGATGGTGAGACCGTGAACATAAAACAGTAACATAGAAACAGTGATTATGAAACCGTAAAGTAAAAAACAATAAAGTATTAATAATTAAGATCAGTAAGATATTTACTTATGATTAATCACACGAAGATCATGCATGATGTAGTCTAATCTTTCAGAATTTAATGGTTTAGTGAATATATCAACATGTTGATATTCAGTACCAATTCATTGCAAAGTGATATCTCCTTTTTGATAATTATTCCCAAAAAAGTGAAGTCTTACATCAATATGCTTTTTCCTATAATGAGAAACAGGATTCATAGAAATGTTAATAGCACTTGTGTTGTAACAATTTATTGGGACATGTTTGAATTTATATCCATAGTCCTGTAATGTGTGTTTCATCTACAAAATTTGTGCACAACAACTGCCAGCAGCTATGTATTCAGCTTCTACAGTAGATAATGCAACAGAGTTTTGTTTCTTACAACACCATCATACTAGTGACTTGCCTAAAAGGTGACATGTTCCAGAGGTGCTTTTTCTATCTAGCTTACATCTAGAAAAATATTTATCAAAATAACTAAATAATTCAAATGATTTTCCATTGGGATATAACAGTCAAAAATTGGGATTATGCTTGAGGTATTTTAGAATTATCTTTACAACATCTAAATGTGACTCTTTAGGGTTTTCTTGAAAATGAGCACACATACACACACTAAAAATAATATCAGGACGACTAGCAGTTAGGTATAGTAGACTTCCAATCATTCCTCTATAAGTGGATTGGTCAATAGATTTACCATCCTCATCAAGATACATCTTACAGGTGGTACTCATGGGAGTGTCACTACTTTTTATGTTATCCAATCCAAAACGTTTTAAAAGATCATTAGTATATTTACTCTGAGTTAAAATAATTACACTATCGTTTTGAATGATTTGAAATCCAAGAAAGAATTTAAGTTCACCCATTAAACTCATTTCAAATTCATTTTGCATCATTTTGGAAAAATCAGTACATAATGTAGTTTTTGAAGATCCAAAAATAATATCATCTACATAAATTTTTACATCTAAAACATCTTTAGAAATTCGTTTTATAAGCAGAGTAGGATCAGTTATCCCTTTTTAAAAACTTTTAGAAATTATAAAAGTACTTAATCTATCATACCAAGCTCTTAGAGCTTACATTAAACCATATAATGCTTTTGATAATTTGAAAATATGATTTGGAAAATTAGGGTTTGAAAATCCATGTGGTTGTTTAACAAAAACATCATTAGCAATATATCCATTCAAGAATGCACTCTTGACATCCATGTGATATAGTTGGAAAATTAGATGAGCAGCATAAGAATGTAAAATCCTAATAGCTTCTAATCTGGCTACTGGAGAAAAAGTCTCCTCATAGTCAATACCTTCTTCTTGACTCTAGCCTTGTGAAACTAGCCTTTCTTTATTTCTAACTATGTTTCCAGATTCATATACTTTATTTCTAAACACACATTTAGTTCCTATTGTGAAAGTGTCATTAGGTTTTTCAAAAATATTCCAAACATTATTTCATTAAAATTGATTGAGTTCTTCTTGCATAGAAATTACTCAAAATTCATCATTAATAGCATCGTCAAGGTTTTTACGTTCAAGCTGTGACAAGATGGCTTGATGTTAAACCTGATTTCTAAGAGAAGCTCTAGTATGTGTCCCTCTATCAATATTTCCTACAACAGCATCTAAATGATGATCCTTTAAAATTCTAGTTGATCTAGTAAAGGTATGACTAAAAATTTCATGTTCTTCTGATGTTTCGGGTTCATTAGGAACAGATTCTGGAATAAGTCCAGAACTGGTTGTCTTTATAGCAGGTTCATTAGATTTTTCACTAAGGTCCAGAACAGATAAATCTTCTTCAAGATTTTCAGGAGAGGTTTTAGGCTCATGTGGATTGGTTTCATCAAACATAATGTGAACAGATTCCTCCACACCCTTGGTTCTCATATTGAAAACTCTATAGGCTTTACTAGAAATAGAGTAACCTAGGAAAATTCCTTCATCACTCTTGGAAGCAAACATGTCAACATTATCTTTGGTATTAAAAATGAAGACATTGCAACCAAAAACTCTAAAGTAACTAACATTAAGTTTTCTATTGTTCCACAACTCATTAGGGGTCTTCTTAAGAACAGGTCTAATTAAGACTTTATTGATGATATAACAAGCTGTATTGACAGCTTCAGCTAAAAAGTAAATTGGCAGGTCATATTCATTAAGTATAGTTCTAGAAATTTCTTGCAAGGTTCTATTTCTTCTTTCTACTACACCATTCTGCTGAGGTGTCCTAGGGGAAGAGAAATTGTGAATATAACCATTATGTGAGCATTATGATTCAAACTCATGATTCTCAAACTCACGGACATGATCACTTCTTAGGGTATTAATCTTAAGTCCACTATGGTTTTCTACAGATTTGGAGTATTTGACAAAGTAAGAAAAAGCTTCACTTTTGTGAGATAAGAAGTATACCCAAGTATATCTAGAAATTTCATCTACTAGGACATAGACATAGTGCATCCCATTTAAGCTAGAAACTCTAGATGGTCCAAACAAATCCATGTGAACCAAATCGAGAGGTTGAGATGTTGTAACTTCTTTCTTTGATTTAACAGAAACTTTATGTTGCTTTCCTTTTTGAAAGGGATTACAAACTTTATCACTTGGAAACTGAAGTTTAGGTAGGTATCTAACCAAGTTCTTCCTAGTAAGTTTGCTAAGTGAGTGTATATTGCAGTGTCTTAATCTTCTATGCCATAACCATGAATCGTTATAAAAAGCATTTAAACAGGTAAATTTTTTCTTAATTATGGAATTTAAACCAACAGCATACACATTTTCATTTCTTAGAGTAGAAATGACTAAAATGTTTTTAGAATTAAAAACATTAAAAGAATCATTTTCAAATTTGACATTGAAACCATCATCACATAATTGAGAAATACATAACATATTATATTTCAGTCCATCAACAAATAGAACTTTAGAAATTAATATTGAGTCAGTGTTACCAATCTGGCCTAAGCCGATGATATTTCCTTTAGAATTATAATAAAAGGTGACATTTCCTCCATCAACCTTTATTAAAATTTTGAAACACAAGTGATCCCCAGACATATGTCTTGAACATCCACTGTCTAGATACCATGTCTTCTTGTGGGAACTCTCTAAGAAGGTTTCATACAAAATAGATTTAAATAGGAAATGATTTTGGTACCCAAATATTCTTGGGTCCAGACAGGTTAGAAATCAAAGCTTTTGATACCCACATTTGTCTTATGGGTCTCATATAATTTACAGAATCAAAAGATTTTGAAAGATAAACTCTATTAGATATATAACTAAGTGAATAAATAGTTGAAGCATATACATGTCCAGAACTAGAACTTGTAGTATTCTTTCTAGATTTAGGAATAAATATATTCTTGGAAATCTGTCTTTGTCCAGGTTGGTATCCTATACCAGTAGTGTATCTAGGTGAAATATTCTTACCTAGCATTTGAGTAAGAGTATCTTTTCCATTTGTGAACTTTTCTAAATCCTTCTTATGTTTCTCATTTGATAATTTCAGTTCAGTATATTCTTTAACGAACCGAGCATTCTTTTCCATTTCTATGTCATGATCAGATTCATGTTTAACAGTTAAGGCTTACTGTTTCTTTAAACCTTTGTATTTGTATTTCAGCTCATTATAGGTTTCCTCCAACATATCAAAGTTTTCAAACAATTCATATTTTGACATCTTTTCAGAATCAGAATCATCTCCAGAATAATAAGAATTTAAATCAGGAGTTTCTGATGTTACCTCAGAAGTGTTTGTCATAAAACACATGTTTGCCTTACTTCTGTTTTCAGTTGCAGAAGCTTCAGATTCACTGGAGCTATCCTCATAAACACTACACGCAACCTTCATGGATTTCATATACTTATTATCCTTATACTCATATTTCTTCTTGTATTTCAGCTATGGACAGTCTGCTTTTATATGTCCATTTCTTTTGCATTCATAGTAGACAACTTCATCAGATTTGTCAGATTTCTTACAGTCCTTTATCCAGTGTACCTTATTATCATACATTCCTTCGTAATTTGATTTTATGAAAAATTTCTTCTTCCTATAAAACTTCTTAAATCTTCTAGCTATGTGAGCCATTTCTGCATCACTGTCAGATGCACTATCACTTTCTTCACATCTTGAGTTGTCACTTATGTGAAGCTTCTCCTTATCTTTATTCTTTGATGTATTAGTCTTGAAATCCATATATTTTCTATTAGGTTCATCATATTCATCTTTATTCACCTTTATTTATTCCTCATACATCATGATCTTACCAATAAGTTCTTTGACTGGCAGTTTACCAATATCACAAGATTCTCTGATTGAAATAGAAGTGCCCCTCCATCGGTCGGGTAGACATCTCAAGATTCTCATAATTTGTTCCTTTGCTGAACAGCTTTACAAATTGAATTCATTATATTGACTATCTCATTGAACCTGAGATACATATCCAAAATCGGTTCACCAGTCTTCATCTTAAAATTATCATATTTAATAGTATAAGTATTCAATCACATTTTTTTAACATTGGTTGTTCCTTCCAAAATTTCAAAAGCAATTTTGCAAGAAGAAGTACTGATAAACTACTCATCTCATAGAGCATAGTACATGGCATTCATAGCTCTATAATTATTATTGTAAGCTATCTTTGTAGGTTCATCCCAAGTTATTATTTCAGTTTCTGGAATTTTATATTGAGATTCTATAGAGGTCTAGATATCAAAACCCATGCTTTCTAAATAAATTTTCCATTTATGTTTCCACTGAGCATATTTGTACCATTGAAAAATGGTGCTCTATTAGTAGCAGCACCTTCAAGTCTATTATCCATGATAACTAGGTTGAGACAAAAAAATTAAAGAGATAAAAATTTAGAAACAACAGAAATTTTAAGAACATTAAAATACAACTAAAATCACAGTTGAAAAACATAGTATTTCAGATAATATTTTAAACCCTCTGATACCAAATGTTGGTCGGAGTGGATACTCAAGAGGGGGTGAATTGAGTTCCAATTAAAACTTCTGTTAAAAATTGTCTATTTAAAATCCCCCAATTTATAAAACAAGTTAAATTATAGTGAATTTATACAGATTTTAAATGTTCACTTAGATTCTCAAAGATTGATTAGGTCTCAGTAATTTTACCCACAAGAATAAACTATCTATTGAAACTAACCTACTGATTTACAGTAAGTGTAAACACTTGCTAATTTAACTATCAAAGTAGATTTAAAATAGTATTGTATTTCAATGTAATAGTAGTGGAATAAATAGGATATGTGTAGTATACTATAAACTTAAACTAAATATGCATAGCAGATATAACAAGAGGTTCAGTCTCAAGCTGAGACTTAGTCCTCTCAAATTTATATAAATTTGATCCACACCCTGGGTCGGGGTTAACAATAGTTTACAAAACTATCCAGGCCACATAGGGACCTCTTCCACTGTTCTTAGTGGGAAAAAACAAAGAACATGCCACACAAGGACCTCATCAACAGTTGACGTGGGTAAACAAGAGATAAGATATTTGGAGTGAAGATTTTGATATCATTCAGTTCAGTGCAAGAGACAGTGTGTTTATAAGAAATACATAGTCCACCACACTGCTCGAAAGTTAATAAATAAATAACTTAGAGAGAGAAGATAAGAGTATAGAAAGCTCTAGTGATTATCAATGTTGCTATGGACTTGTTGGATTCAGCAAGAATGATTCTGAGTCCTTCTCTGGTTTTTATGATGAAAAACCGAGTGTCGTAGTCAGCTTGTCTTCATCCGAAATGAAAAAGATATCTTGATTTGTCGTGTGTTCTTCAGTGGTGTTGGATTGCATTCATGAGAATTCTTTGAAGGTCTGGAAATATCTTTCTTGGTTAGTATTTTTCTTATTGTAGTGCTCTCGGTGTACGCAAGTTCTTCTCATTGTATATTATCACTTGCGCACCGCTTTTCGGCTTTTTTTGTGTACTGCATCTTAATCTTCATTGTATTCCATGAGTTCTAGTAGTGGGAATGATTCCCTTTTCATAGGTATGAGATACGGTTTCCTGACATACCAACAGCTGTCATTAAATAACATTAATTGCATAAAAAACATCAAATATGACCATTAGTATTATTTAAATAATATTGACAAAAAGTTAAGGAACGGTGTCACAGTGATTATGTAAAAGGTGTCTTCTTCACAATATGAGCTTCACGGTATGAGCTTCATGGTATGAGCTTCACAGTATGAGCTTCACGGTATGAGCTTGTCACGGTGTCTAGATCACAGTTTTACCTTCACGGTGTCTGGTTCTTGGTGAGTCCTTCACGGTAAGTGGGTCATGGTGAGTCCTTCACGGTGACTGGGTCACGGTGAGTCCTTCATGGTGAGTCCATACTTAGACAAATATATATATTTGGACATTGACAGAATATGCAGAATATGGATTATGTTTAACCATTAGAGAGTAAGAGAACATGAATCATTAACATAGAGGCTTTATAATATATGTGAGATTTGTGATCATGCATGAGACTTGTAAATAATTAGGAGATTAATTAACATTCATAATATTTTTTATCATTAAACCATGATGTGTAGTTATTATTGAGATTGAAGACCATTATCAAGATGTGCAATGAAAATTGAGATTAATTAACAGTAAAAGGATTTGTGATCCTTAAAACATGATTAACACATGAGGATTCCAACAAAATTAAACACAATCTAGGATATCCATGTTGAGAAAGATAATAATATTCAATTATATCGATACACATGTCCATGCACAATGATCCAAACTGACACAAATCAATGAATCAGGAATGATAACGCTAAATCACTTAATAAAATGAGGATGAATACAAAAATGAAAAGTCCTAACATGTTTTGGATCATTATTCATTGAAAAATGCATTCTCCAGATAATAGTAGGGATCATTGTGTTATGTACATCTCGATCTACCTCGATCTGAAGTATCATCATCATCAAATCCAGATTCACGAAAAAAGGAGGAATATGAGGATATCAATTATTATACCGAAAAGAAGATAAACCATGGGAAATAATTAAAATAGTTTGTTTATATAATAATCCATTTAGGATACTTTGATTCATTATTTAATTTCATCAATTAATTAATCTAATGAACATCCCACCATTGAACGTCATTTTTGTACACTCCATGATGACATATTTTAGGTCATACTAGGTTAAAAATCACATTCTATACATAATCGTAGTCTTAGATTTATTATTCAAGAATCCATTTAATACTTATCGAATTTATTAAGAATTTATCCATCCATAATATAAAATATATATATTATATTTATAAAATTAATTTCGAGAACATTAGGCCTCAAAATCACTTATCATATCAGTTCCTGGCTCTGGAAATACATGTCGAAATATTTCATATTCCTATAGGAAAAAATTGTTCTCTATAAGAATCAATAGAATGATTATAATCAGAATCATCAAAAAGCAAGAAAAAAAACTCTGGGGCTCTAGGAACGGAGGACTTACTTGACTAGACCATAGATATCATTCTCCTTGAAGCACATGGGAGATCCTATCAATAGCCAAGAAAGACACTTGTAGATTAATAAAATAAATCTCATCAAGATGATAGAAAATAAAGTACATCCGAATAATGATGTTGAACTTATCAAGATCCCTAAATAAGAAATCTTAGTCCATCACCAAACCATTTACTGATAGAGATTAAGACATATATCAAAACCCATGTTCTGTCATCATTCAAAGAGGTGTCACCAGATCCATAAAAAAGGACATGTGATATATTTTCTTTAATAGTACATAAGAAATAAATATATATACATGAGTGAGAGACACATAAATATAATAAGGAAGTTTCTATGGAAGTAAAAACAAACAATTATACTAATCACTATAATTCGGACTCATTCATCATCCACAAAAAACTCATATAATATGTAAAGGTGCTCTGAACTAAGGCTTATTGATGGATTCCAATGGAATTTGATGCTTTTGAATACACCATATTGGCCAATGCAACTGAATATTCTTGGATATAATGGTGTATGTACCTGGTTAGGAAGAATATCTACATATATATTCAATGAGTATAAGAATCACAAGACATAGGTGGTGTCAGACATGTACGTCGATGTTCCCTTCCTATCCATATGGGTAGCACGATAGGAAAAAACTATTGGATTTTTTTATCGTGAGGTGGTGGAATTCTATAAAGAACAACCTCCATCGCCCTTTTGATTATCATGTCACTTTATAATCCTTACATACATTCAACTACAACTATTTTTGGGTGTAAGATAAGATCCAAAGAATCCAATATCATCCACTAAATCCATTTCTTCCAATGTTACTCTTTTATTTATGTCGTCATATGTTTTAAGAATAATTAGGTTTAATTGTGATCAAATAACTAGTCACCAACCGTGATGGAATTTAAGATCTTTTAGATGATTATTCAATACTACCTCCATACGAATACAAACAAAATATGTAATTTGGTTGGTATACTCGAACACAAAACACTATAAATGATACGAAGGGATCAACTATAGAGACTATTCAATCATCTATGACTCTCAGGAGAATTGATGAATAAAGAGGGTAATTAAACCCCTCCAAACCAAGCCAATGAGATGATTTTTTTTTATAATAAAATATTTCAAAAATTCATGTTGGGGAACACAATATATATTGTTTATCACTTCTTGTTGAGGACATCACATGTCTCTATAATGTCATTTGACTAATTGAACTTTTCCATCTAGTCATCCACCACTTGGGTTTTCGTCTTACACTTAATGGATAAAGGATTCTTGGGTAGAAACTATTAAAATATACCATTCTGTCCTACATCTTCTCGATGCACCTCTATAGTTGGGTTCTGAACCAATGATATATTCTTTTGCAACACTTAAACTACATATACTTCAACCTCTATATGATTCTGATCCAATATGGCATTACCTTCATGAGCATATCTCACCTCATCCTCCAATTGAACCTATTGATGAAATCAAGAAGATATATTACTTTACACCAAAATAAAAAATATATATAACATTATAGTAATAGTTTAAATTAAAACATCATACAAAGAAACTGAGATTATGGTCAAATCCCAACATAAAAGATACACATCCCGATATCCGATGTGACTTAGGCTCATCATTAAAAAAGAGGGACATGCAGTCACAACAACCTATAACTCATTTCCTGATAATCCTATATATTTTCTATAAACATTAAAAGTATAATAATAACCATCCGTTGATACCAATTATTAATGAACCAACACAAGACATCCTAAAAAACTAGTACCCAAACCAATTTTTTACTAACCTGAAGAGTGTTCCCACTCCCCATACACTGGAAAATAGCACCCAAGCATAAAAAAATAGATGGAGATATTTCTCCTAAACATAATAAACGAACATGGAACATATATATAGAGTAAGCAAAATAAAAGAAGTATATTCTCCAAAACCAAATTATGATATTGGTATTGATACAAGCCAAAATAAAATAAATAAAAACCATGTAAAATGTATGAAAACCCAGAAGGTAAAACATTATAAACAAATACTTCATGTGATATGTGTTACATTTCCCACCATATCAACACTAGATACCCATACCCAAGTGATATAAGGCTAGTTTCATCCCCCTAAACCCTATAACTTACTTCATCGAAATATAATACAAGTTCTATATATTCATGATGGAATGTATTGGGAGTCAGATTAATAAGCTCATCATGCCCCCACAAATGTTATTCTTATCAATTATCTATGAGTATAATCCCAATATTCTCAATTTAAATAAAAAAGGAAAAATTCATAGCTTAACTGTGTTATATAAAATAATGGTAGATAATTCCACCTTTACTACCATTCCAGAACAAATCAAGCATAAGTATTTTTTGTTGAATAATTACCTTAAAATTTTTACATTCCTTCAGTGAATGTATATCTGATGAAAACAACACAAGACAATGAAAAATGGTAACCACCCCTAGATAATAATGTTTTCCCTAGTTATTACACTTGTAGAATTGGAATAAATAATGAATTGTAAACACTCATGTACCAAGGAAATTGGGAATAATGAATAGAGGAACACCAAATAAGTGAAACCCTCACAATGGAAAGAATAAGTCCCCAGGATTCATATTGTAGGGATCATAGGAACACCCAAGGAGTGAACCACCAATTGAAATAATAGACAATGTATAATACTGTAGGGTCCTGAAAAACCCGCAATGATCAATGAGAATCCCCCATAATCCAAGGGACATTCTAACCAATTTCCCCCCAATGAATTGTGGAAAATTGTGGAGAATAATAAAAGGATGGCACAAGACAAACAGATTCGAAGACAGGACCAATGATAATGGTACGCGGCTGGTTCCGCGAAGTGCCCCCTCTATAGACCGTTGTCGTTCGTAGAACAGATGTGGGGATCCTCCGTGGGAGCGAAGCTGCATGGACACCAACCTGGTCCACCATCACGAACTGCCCCAGCAGCAAATCGCGTCATCCGGCCTGGACCGCGTCTTCTGTCGTTCACGGAATGGAGGTGGAACCCAGCGCGGCTGCGAAGCACTCCCCAAGATAGTTTGGTTCACGGGGGAGGTGTGTTCAATGCCCCCCGCGAGTTGTGGATTGACCAAGTCATCCGTATACGGGGTTCTCGGTCATGGACCTCTGAAAAAGGTGCTGCATGACCACAAATACATCTCTTTACCCACTCTATAAAAGGTGATGGAGGGGGAAGAGGAAGGGAGATCGATCAGATTCGGGTGGAAGGATATCAAAGGAAGGAGATTAGGATTTCGCAAACATCGATGTTCCAATTCACGAACCGGAGTAGGTATGAAGCTGGAAACGAATTAATAAGGAATCGAAAAATCATAAAAACTTGATGAACCGTGAACATATAATAAAAAATAAATGAAGACCGTGAACCATGGCCCCTCCGCAGATGCACTCCCCACGGACCAAGGAGTTTTTGCCCATTTTTCGATGCGTCGCACAGCATAGCACCCTCATATATGGGAGAAGCCCCATCCTATGAACCTCCGACCGACGCCGCCCTTACCGCCACTACTCATGCGGACCCCTCCGCATACCAATTTAGTACGCGGGCCGAACTCAAAGCTGCGAACCACCCTGTTTCGCCGGATGCCCATCAGTCCGCGGACCAACCTGGTTCACAGAAGACCTCTCTAGCCGTGTAGAACTCCCCTACATGACGGGCGTCACCCCTCTTACACCCATGTGTCCTAGAAAATCATTTGTAGTTTCCATTCCCTAAGCTAGATAAAATACTTCCAATCCGGCCTGATCCTTCACAGACCCCTCATTGGCCCATTCATCGGCCCCGAGCCGAGGCCTCCACCAGAACCACCAGACCTGTATGATTTAACCATCGTGCGTTTCAGCTCGCCATTTTGAGTTCACATACCCATGGTAAGCGAGGGATAAGGGATTGATCTGGCCCCTGAGTGGATTCCTGAAGCATTCCTGGGTTCACATTTCCACTATAATGTAGAGTACGAGCCCGGGAGTCCACTTTCTGCCTCTCTACATTCTAGGAGGTGGGGACCCCGCGTCCATTTCCCTTCACCTCTAGTGGTGAGCACTTCTATCCCCCCTTCAAGGGTGACACGAAACCATCCTGGTGTAATCCCCTAGATTTCCTTAATGGAGGTAGTTCCCTAGAATCTTCATACTTCCTCAGGGATAAACGCCAAGGAATGGTGGGATTGGCATTAGAGCCCCTCCTTTTTTCGATCTCAAATCCCACTCCAATTGTTGTTTGAAACCACCGGGAATCCCTTCTGGAGTAAGCCCCAAACCATCCTTTCCATCATACAATGACCCTTCTCCTTTCAATACAGAGGGTTCACTACTCCGCTTCGCGACTTCTACCTTCCGCGAACATCAGGAAGGAGAGTCCAGCGGTACCAGCCTTCTTCTCCGCTCGTCGTCCGTCTCCCCTTTCCTCGGCAAGGAGAAAGTGTGAGGTTATCCAAGAATGTTTCATTCTCTTGTTTCTCACACCGATCATGTCTCACGGGGGATTAAGGATTTGTGATGGTCATGGTTCCCACACAACGATGATGGATTAATCCAAACTACGTGGACTTTGATCCCTCTCTTCTTGGCAGGGTATGTTGGAATCCTCACAAAGTTCATGCCCAACAATTGGTTATTCCGACCCCCTTTACGTCGGTTTTCCCACACCTAGGGCCACCTCCATGTGTAAGCCCCATCCCAACATGAACTACGTGGAATTTGATCCCTCCCTCCTAGGCAGGGTACGTAGGAAGCCTCCCCAAGGATCAAGCCCAACACCTGGTCGATCCGACCATCTTCACATTGGTTCACCGCACCAACCCTGGGCAGCCTAGAGCATAAGACCCCTACCAAACTGAACTATGTGCATTCTGATTCCTCTTACAGGGATAGGTAGGATGCCTATACCAGGGGTTCGATCCTAACGATAATGTCGTTATATGTCTCCCCTGGATGACAATAAACTCTAGAGTGCCTGGTTACGAGGCATTATACTAGTTTTTTCTCAATGAGTCCAGACTCCATGGGGTCATTAATCCAATGAGGGATGGTAAAACTCAGGCATAAATGATTCCAAACCCCTACGTCCAAGTGACCATTGCCAACGAAGGGTAATCCATGGATATAATGATTGGGTATAAACCAAATATTCGCGAACATATGAATATGACTTAAATTTAAATGAGAGTCCCATAACAGGAAATAATTACACCAAAAAGGGTGAGATGAGCCTAACTACCCATCCTCTAGACCAATGTGAGTTCTTAAGCATTGAATGTCAAACCACCCAGAGAACGCCTGCCTTTGGAAAGCATGTCCACATATTTCTAGATATGGAACAGTTCGGAGTTCCGAGGTTAAAATGGAGCACTTGATATGAGTGATTAACCAGAACCCAATCTTCTCTAATCAACTGTTGGGTAATGCAAATTTCACCCCCACGATCTTGTGATGCTCTGTGAGACAAAAAATGGTGAACCCGATGTGAATCTTTAACCAAGCATGGTAGATTTAACCTAATACCACCCTATTCCCACTTCATACTACCAAGGAGGGCGAAGCAAGGTCATCAATTACGCATGGTGTCATGAGATGCTACTTTGATAGGTTTTATCTTTGTATTTGTTAAAATATTTTACAGGTACCACTCAGAACTCCCTTCAATCCAATGGTGTCATGAAGGAACTCATAGGTAGGTGCTTCCAACAATGAAATGACCAGAAATCCTCACCAACAGAGGACCTCGGCACCTACCCAGTGTCTTTAATGCTGGGTCTCATATGCGTTGATCCTAGTGTACCACTTGAACGGTACTCTCCCAACGGTGGAGGCGGCCATGCACTCCCTCCAATCCCCTAGGACTCGCCGGTCGCCGGCCCAGTAACGGCCACAAAATCAGATCCAGATGGCCCCTGTTGCCATCTCAAACCATTTGGAATGATAAATTGTTTACCTCACTTATCTTAGGGTGGAAGATGAGGTCAACGCTGAGGACTTCATCCCTGCTGAACGGGGATTCTGCTCCAACGCCCCCACTGGAAGATGTCATCGCGGTCACGCCACGACTCAACATCCTCTCGATAATGAGGATGTCGCCCTGAGGATCCAGGACCATGCTCCCCGAGCTCCGCCCCCTTGGACTGCCCGATGAGGTCGGCATACATACAACCAGGGACCTTTCATCACCCTTTTCCCTGAGGAGGAGCTCCACTTCCCAGTCACTGAGACGTATCACGAACAGGAACATACACTTGTTCACTCCTCCAAAGGCCGCCATCCATACATGACAGTATCATACGAGCAGGCGCGCATCCCCACCGGGATCCATCAAGCCCGTCGCTCACACAGGACGACACATACTTGGAAAAAACCTCTCCTTGCCCAGGGTCATGAATCCCACCAACCCTATGTGGTGGCAACCCAACGCATGTAGGACCAACTCCTAGAAGATTCTCTTGATACCTACCATCCCGGCTTGGTGGAAATCAACAAATCCTACCACCCAGATGTGGAAGGAATTAATAGGCGAGATGGTATCCCTGCAAACAAAGGCCACTGACTCAATACGGTAGGAAACCAACATATGCAGGGCCCGCTCCCTATGGATGCATGTAAAGTACTCCATCCCTATGTGGCAGAAAACGGAGAGATAAACTGGCACATCTCGGTATAGGGGCAGATTCGTTCACCTGCCCCAACACAGGAGAATTGTTAGTACCCACTGACCACCGGAGGACCGGAGTAGGATATTCCTAATCTGATATCGGAATGGGCCTCCATACCCATTCCAGCCAAATATGACTCTATTCATATCATGGAAATTATGGAGGGGCAGGTGTAGATCCCAGATCATATCTTGAAAACTTTATAGAATGTAATTTTATCAGCGGAAACAGCAAGGACTTGGGCTTCTGAGCCCGTCTCCCCAATTCAGGCGACTCATCTAAGGGACGAGATAGCCACCTCGGAGCAGATTTTCATCCCTACTTCCACCCAAGAGGGTCATCGGATATATTCTGAGATACAAGGGAAACCGGATAGAGTAGCTTCACTCGTTCCAAATGGGGGACACCCGTCCAACACGATGGATGTTCCAGAGCAGGCATATATCCCTGTTAAAAGTCAAGTTGTTCGTCGGCGTATCCGGGCAACATCATGGGACCCAATTAGACAGGGACCCAAAGGGGAATTCTGTTGTGAACAACATACGTTCCCCGCTGCCCACAACAAAGCGCCTCGAACGCGCTGAAGCCAGCCAGAAAATAATGAGGGGGTTCATGACTCTGCTCTACGAGAAGCGGGGGTTCCTAATGCCGCTAGGCACATATCGAAGGCTCAGAACCCTGCCCAACCATTACCATATTATGGGAGTGGCAGTAGCGGTTGCGAAAGTACTCCCTGCAATGTCGCTACCAGCAGCTCTGATGGTCCTCCCCATACCACCAGTGGCGTCCTCCCCCACGGGAATATAACGATCTATCACAAGAGCTTCTCTTTTGATGCGAGTCATGGTAGCCCTCTGCATGAACAGAAGATCAAGCACCAAGAAGGCCCTCCATTTTCTGCAGTCCACCCTGAAGGTCCTCCGCAGGGTACGCACTAGATGCACTCTTTATGCAGTGGAACCACAGATTATGATAGTATTCCTTGCTATCATAGTCGCAACTACGGAGGCCCTCCCCAAAGTGACTTCACATCATGACAAGAAGGCGCTCCCCTTGTCGTGGCCTTCCCTGAAGGTCCTCCCCAGGGGTTACATTGGAACGACACTCCATGCAGTCGGGCATCAAATCACGGTGGTTGTCCTTGCCACCTGGATAATGAAGGTCCTCCCCATAGAGATGTCATGCAATGATAAGTCCCTCCCCTAACTTTGGTACATTCTGAAGGCCCTCCCCAGGGTGTACCCCACAAATATTCCCCCTTGCAGAAGCTATAATTGTAGTCCTATCCATTGCAGTAGCTATGATGGTAGTCCTCGCCTCCATAGCATCCTTTGAAAAGGTCCTCCCCACAGTGGCCCCAATCAACAAGAATGTCCTCCCTTTATCAAAGTGTGTCTTGAAGGTCCTCCCTAGGATACATATAAAACATAAAAACATGATGTTCATCCTCACCAAGATGGCAGTTGTTGCGAAGGCCCTCCCCATAACAACTCTACGCATCCAGGAGGTCCTCCCCTTGCGGAGACATGCCTTGGAGGTCCCCCCAGGGTATACACTGAAAAAGTACTCTATGTAGTGAGACGTCAAGCTGTAATGGTAGTCCTCACCATTGCGGCCGCCATTGCGAAGGTCCTCCGTGCAATGACAAATCATATCGATAGGAAGGTCCTCCCCCTGCTAAATCAGGCCCAGAAAATCCCTTGTATGCCGAGGCACACAGAATGATGTGAGGAATCATGTCAGATTCCCAGCTAGTTTCCAATGACACCCTTCTTCAATCACGACCTTACTTGGACTTGGGCACCCTTCTTCAATCGATTGATGTTCCGAGGCCATTTTCTTCTTCTGAACCACCTCAGAATCACCCACATGATAATTCGATACCTACGGGTCCCACTGCCTCCGACCACACTACCAGTGAGCATCTCAGTTGGGATAACTAGGTAGAGGAATCACTTGCGGAGGAGTCTATCGACATGTTTCACATGAGGAAACGATGAGCTAGGGATGATATACCAGTTATGTTTTGGCCCACGACCACCTCTCAATTCGACATACCTAGAAAGTTGTCCGATGAATGTGTGCACGGCATCCGCTAAAATATATGGACAACCCTCCACCAGCTGAAATCAAGCTTCCTTCCCTAGGATGGGTATGTAGACCATGTCAAGATGATAAGAGACCTCCTGCATCACATCGACCTATAAGAACTTTCTTCAGTGCGGAAACAGTGACCTGAGAGGCGTAAAGGAAACATGGAGATAGCATGCCTATGTTTGCTGCACCAGCTGCGCCACCTCATCGGTGACGCTCCGACGGGAGTCAATATCAGGGGATGGGGGGAACATGGAGCTCTGAATTTCACCCCACTCCCCACCTAGATGAACCTGTTGGGCATAATGTCTTGCAACGTCATCACGTCAAGACATCAATCGAGTGGGGTCCCAGTTCAGGAAAGGTAACACACCCAACCAAGACAGGCCTTGTGTAAGTCCTAGAAGTGTCAGGCCTCACGGGAACAATCCATCCAAGAACTCTTGAATCAGGCCACCGAGAGCATACAATAGGCTTCTCGACTAAGAGAGACCAATCAGTTTGTCATTTCCTGCCTCCCCGGAAGGGATTGAATCATAGAAGAACTCGACATCAAACCCACATCACCCCCAAATGGGGGCACGCAAGATCAGACGGGTAGTGATAGCAGTAGCCACTGCCGCAATCTAGGGTTAACCCCATCCTACAGGGCTAGGGGTAATGTTTAACAACATATTCCCCCATAAGACCAAGAAAAACAAGAAGAGACTCAACGTCCACGGAAAGGAGCCAACCCCAGCCCTCAGGGCTGGGAGCATTTTTACCTCCTCAACAAAAACCTCCCCCACGAGAATTAGTATTATCTCGTCTATGAAGGATATCCAGAAAAGGAGTTTCATGTACTATCCCGTCGTTCGAATCATCATCCCTTCCGAAAGGTAATCATACCGTAAGGTCTCATCAAAGGACTCTCTGCTTCACCCTTCGACAAGGAGTCCTAAAGAGATCCCAGTACATGAAAGAGAAGACCATTAAAAGATGCGGGATATAATCTCCCTATTTGGAAGATGACATCTTCTCTTCCCCGTGATAAGAGTCCATCAACACCATAGAGGTTAACCCCACAGGTAACACCGAAGATGGTGCAAATCCGGATGGATCAGGAGACGATGGTTCTGATAAAGTTGTGACCCACAACGAACCACCAGGTCTGCACACCTGGAACCAGAGGGCTGCCAAAAATATGGCCACCCCTTCAGCTAACCTTCCTCTTCTCACCCTGCGATCTCCCAAAAAAGATAAGAAAAAAGGACAAGTTACCCTTAACCTGCCTCATTTTCTTGATAAAAACGATCCACTTACGCTCGAAGAGATTTTCGTTCGACAAGAAGAGGAAATGAAGAAATTGAGGTGGCTCAATGACGAGCTACTCCAGAAGAACCGTCTTATTTAAATCACGTCCCAATAGGAGCCACATCATTCACTCCCAGTAAGTGCACCTCGAATACCAAGGTTTGCCCCGACAAACAAAACACGGTCATGGCCCCCACCCAACAAAGCACCCAGCCCGTACAACTACTTAAATGTGGATCTGGATGAATACAGAGACTAGCCTCTACTATCGAAGCAACTAGAGAGAGTACGTATGAACCCTCTGAAGGTGTCGCAAACGGCACATGCACCCTAGTTCCAACCTAGCCGGATGCTCAAGAAATGCCTCGGGCTACACCTTCCCAGGACCGGGCCCAACACGATGTAAAAAAGGGTCTCACCAACACCATCTAGGCACTTACAACTCGATTGGAAGCGATGGAAGGTCGACACACTCCGATACAGGTAAAGCGGAATCCCTACTCGGATTGGGTGAGCAACACACCACCTACACCCATTTTTGGGAGCCCTCTGTTCCCTATTTCCAATGGATCAAGAGATCCGGAACAACATTTTATGTACTACGTGTCTTATTGTAACTCTATGATTGGATCTCTAGAAAAATAAGAGGCAGTGAAACTCAGATGCTTCATACGGACCTTGCAAGGATCTTCCTTCGTCTGGTATACGAGTCTGCCTGCGCAGTCAATAAAATGCTAGGAAGACCTTCGACAGTAGTTCCTATTCCACTTTAGCTCAACGTTGCCTAAGACTATGGTCAGCGCCCTCATAAACTGTAAGAAGAGGGAGAAAGAGAGGGTCTCAGATTTCATTGCCAGATATAAATGTCTGACATACTCTCTGAACAGGTCAATTCCTCAAGATGAGATGCTTTCCATATGAATAGATAATCTTCGAGATGAGATGCGAACACCGATCATACCAGTGGAGTGCACCACTGTCTTCCGCCATCTCTCTTCCATTGCCTAGAGAATTGAGGACTCCCTGCAGCGGAACAATCTGATATCAAGAATAGCCTCGCAGGCTCCTACAAAAGGGCAGCTAGAGCTTAAGCGTCCACTGTCACACTCATGCCAGCCCATGTCCCTGCTCCACCGCTCATGCCTCCACCAAATCTTCAAGGGCCCCCTGTATATCTGCGGCCACCTCCACCTAAGCGGGACGATCATAGAGGATCTAAGCGGAACTAGTTTGAGGAAAAAAGACACAAATTATACTTGTTCCAAAAGGACCAAGTCCACGACTACATCATCGCCATCATGAATGGAAACTTGCTCTACCTCCAAGTGCCAAGGAAACTCGAAGAAGTCGGCCGCCATGATAGGCAAGATTACTGTCCCTACCATCGAATGTCAGGTCACAATATCCGGGAATGCTTCTTCTTCAATGACCTCCTACAATATATGGTAGAATCTGGGAAGGTCAAGTTTGGACCATCCCCAGCACATGTGACATATATTTCTACCACCAACTCTAACAAAGGGGAGTGGTGGAAGGAATTCACAAGTAAGAAGGGGCAAAAGTTTAATGACTGGATGACTTGGAAGACTATCAATTGAGCCTAGGGCATACTCCGAGCTCAACTACAGCAGCCGGTGTTTCCGCCAATAGCCCCTGATGCCGCACAGCCGACAATAACGGCCTCACAACCCTCCACGATCTGGTCATCCAGGAGTAATCAAAGTGGGAGGAAACAAGTGAAAGAGGAGAAGTCCGAAATGAGTCCGAAGTTAGCCCCAACAATGGTGGATTTTATGCCCTCAAACATAGCACCACGACCACCGACCCACCAAACGGAACCATCAGGGACAATCGACCAGGTTGACCTGTCACAAGTCAAGGAGCTAAACTTTGGTTCCATCAACGTAATCCATTTAATGGAATCGTCCCCTGATGAGGGGTATGGTTATGAGCCCTAGTTCATGACACAAGGATCCAGGAAGAGGAATCGCAGAGGCAGGGGATACCGAGGGAGGTGTAGTCGCGACCGAAATCAACCCTATGGTTAGACCCTGGCCCAAACCATCAATATTGCAGATACATGTGGGAGAGCCCTTCAACAGAATCAGTAGGAGAAATAATGTCCCTCCACCTCCACAAGAAGCCACTCTGGACCCATCATTCTGTAGTACCCATCAGAGGAGGAACATGGGTCTAGCTGCCTAGTGCGCACAAACAGACCGGCCGGGCCGAGTCTCCAAAATGTGGGAACACCGTCGACATCTGATCCCGCGGATGATCCCTCCTCATCACATACTTCAGCTCACAAAGCGCCTGCTAATAATCTCCCGCCAATGGAGAAGAGTTGGCCACTGGAGAAGAAATACGATATCCTTATGCAGTTGGCATCGACACAAGCTAAACTATCAATCTTGGATGCCCTGAGTTTGTCATCCATCCTCAGGGAGGCGCTTATAGAAGCCTTGCTCAGCCCCCAGGAGTTTCAACCTGATGTTGCTGCTGCCGAGATTTACCAGACTGAGACTGGCTCGGCTGAATGCAATGAGGGGATTTCCTTCACTGATCTGGTTGAAGATGCCATCATGAAAGGACACATCAAACCACTATTTGTGTCTGACACACTAGATGATGTTGATATCCAAAAAGACTTTATTGACAATGGATTTGGAGTTATCATCTGTTTCCTATGGACACACCATAATATGGGATACAATTAGGGTGATTTAATACCCTCAGCCACAACTCTGCTAAGTTACGACAAGAGTGAAAAAATGTCAATGGGACAAATTAAGCTAAAGACCCATTTTGGAAGCCTTGTGGCCTACTCATAATTCCTGGTGGTCCGGTAGAACACAATATTCATGGCCCTATTGGGAAGGTTTTGGCTCTATAAGAACATGGTTGTTCCTTCATCCTACCACCAGTGTATTAAGTACTGCGTAAATGGGCAATGTGGGACATTGCACACCGACAAGGGCCCTTTCGAGCACTCCGAGTCACATTACATTGATGCTGGGTTCTATGATAATAATAAGAAGAAGCCTTCGATCGATGGTGTCGACTGGATCCCCACTCCAAATGGTCTAGAAATGGTTCTTGACGACCCCCTTAGACATATTGGCAGAGACTACGTACTGCCCATTAACCATGCTGAGAGCAGGGGTTCAAGTTTGGACATGCAATCAGCTATCCTTATGTCTTCATCAATAGTGGCCAAGTGTGACAACGAAGAAATGTCTTCAAACCCTCAATTTAGGGGAGAATACTTGTGTGAAGACGACCATAATTCCTCACCTCCGGACTCCCAAGAGCCCGAGTAAAGAGTTCTCCCCACGTCGGATTGTGAAGATAAGGATTTGGGAGATTGAGAGGAGGAAGATCTCAGGGATGCACCTCCCGTATTTGCAGAATGTATCTCCACCACGGTGCACAAGCTCAGGAAAATAAACCTGGGTACCGAGGAAGACCCGAGGCCCACTCTGGTCAGTGTAGCCATGTCCCCTGAGGAGCACAAGGTATATACCACTTTCTTAAGGCATCATCGATATGTTTTTTCCTAGTATTACACGGAAATTCTGGGACTTGATCCCGAAGTGGCGACACATCACCTGGGTCTGCCAGAAGACCACCGGGGCTATAAACAAGCCGCCAGAAGGACACACCCCTTACATGCATCCAAAATAGTGGCTAAAGTCGATATGATCATTAAAAAAGAATTTATTCGGGAGGGCCAGTACCTCATCTGGTTTTCCATCATCGTCCCTATCAAGAAAAAGAACGAACAAATCTGCAATTGAATTGATTTCAGAGATCTCAATCGGCATTGTCCGAAAGCTCATTTCCCGGTCCCGATCTTCGAATTTTTAATTGATGAAACGGCTAGGTATGATGCTCTATCCTTCATGGAAGTCTATTCTAGGTATAATCAAATCAGGATGCCTTGAGAAGACGCAGAAATCCACTGCCTTCAGGGCCCCTCAAGGATTATTTTGTTACCGGGTTATGCCCTTTGGTCTCATGAACGATGGCGCCACATATCAACATGCCATGCATCGTATCATTAAACCATTCCAGGGGATATTCATTGAATTCTACGTGGATGACATGGTGGTTAAGTCTATACATCACTCAAATCACCTGTTAGACCTTGATATTGTCTTCAACAAACTTCGACAACATAGCCTGATGATGAACCCCTTGGAATGCGCCTTCGAGGTTACCTCAGGGAAATTTCATGGCTTCGTCGTATGCCATCATGGCATCAAAGTCGACCAAAAAAAGACAAAAGATATCCTTGGCTTACCACCCCCCCCCCCCATAATCTCACCGAGCTAAGGGGATTACAAAGTCACCTGGCCTATATCAGGTGGTTCATAGCCATCCTGGCTGGAGAATGTTTTTCTTTTACCAGGTTAATGAAGAAGGTAGTCATGTACCAATGGACAGATGACTGCCAAGTGGCATTCGACAGCCTAAAGAAGTACCTCTTAATCCCACCAGTTATTATGCCCCCAGTTGAAGGAATACCTATCATCCTATACGGGGTGGCCCTAAAGCGGTCGCTGGGAGCTTTTCTCGCACAAAAGAATGACGCCGACAGTGAAAAAAGTCTCTATTACCTTAGTTGAACCATGATTGATGATGATACTCGATACTCAAACATCGAGAAGAGTTTTTTGGCCTTGGTCTTCACAGTTAAAAAGTTGCGACATTATCTGCAGCACCCTGAAGTCCATTTTGTCTTGCGTAGTAACACGCTCAAGTACATCCTTAGCCGCCTAACACTGAACGGGTGCATGTCCTGATGGGCAGTCATCCTGCAACAGTTTGAGATATGGTTTGTGCCTTAGAAAGCCGTCAAGGGCTAGGAATTAGTATATTTTATGGTGGAGCACCATTAAATGGGGACCACCTCACCGGACACCGAGTTACCTGATGAAGACATCTTCTCAATTCAAGAGGATTTCCCAACATGAGAAATTTACTTCAATGGAGCATCTGAAATCCCAATTGGGAAGAGGATAGAAGATCCCAAATTTAACAAGGTGGGATTGGGGATAATACTCATGTCCCCAAAAAAGGTAGTATTGTCGTATTCCTTCTTCCTGTCAAAATGATATGCGAACAATGAAGCGGAGTATCAAGCCTTCATTGCAGTCTTGGAACTCACACTCCAGGCACAAGTACAACACCTTAATGTAAAAGGTGACTCAGAACTGGTCATCAAGCAAGTCAATGGTGACTATGCTATTAAAAAGTAAGAGCTGATTCCCCTACTGGACCATGTCCAAGGTATAATGGTGGAATTATCCACAGAACCAACATTGACCTATATTCCCCAGACATAGAATGCCATGGTTGAGGCATTAGCTAATGTGGCCACAACCCTAGCTGACCCAGACCAGGATGAAACAGTTATCAGTATTGCTCACTGTCGAATGGTATTGCCGTTTACTCAAACTAAGACAGAGGAGATCCACGAAGTCAGTCATGTCCCTAAACCATATGCTCCTTCCACCAGCTAGATGATTCCCATTGTAAACTAATTTCAACGGGGAGAACCTCCATCATATCGGGCTGAATAAGATAAAATACGGAGAAGGGAAATCGACTTTGTCCTATAAGGTTTTGTGGGTCAGCAAGAGGTCCTCTACAAATGAGGCCTCGATGTAATCCTCCTAAGATGCATTGATGGAGAAGAAACAGCTAATGTCATAACTGAAGTACATGCCGGAGTATGTGGGGAAAATTAGTCGGTGTCCAAGCTTTCCCATCAGGTTCGAAGACTTGGGTACTATTGGCCCACAGTGGCATGAGATTGCGAGCACATTACCGCAAAATACCACTCATCCCAAATTCATGCCAACTTCATACACCAACCCCCGGAGTTACTTCATCAGGACAAGTACTGCTGTCCATTTTTCATCTGGGGAATGGATGTTTTGGGACCATATCCTCCCGCCACAACCAAATAGTTGAAGTATATCGTTAGAGCAACCGACTTCATTTCGAAAAGGGAAGAAGCTATATCTCTTAAGGAATTCTTAGAATGAAACATTGTTAGCTTTGTGAAAACCAATATCATCATCAGATTTGGTATCCCTCATACCATACTGACATATAACGGTACCAACTTCATGCTCTGATGAATTGGAGAAACTATACCAAGAATATGGTTTTATGCTAACCACTCATACCACTACCACGCCGCGGCCAATGTCCAGATAGAGGCTTTCAACAAGACCCTATCCAACATTCTCCAGAAAATGGTGGTCAAAGACAAGAAATTGTGGCCGGATAAACTCCTTCATTCATTGTGTGCTTATCGAACCACGATCAGCACCGCTACTCGGGATACTCTGTACCCATTAGTATATGGAACAGAAGAGGTCCTTCCAATTGAGCTCAAATTACTCTTGCTCCGTGTTTCCATTTGTGATCAATTATCCAATGATGAGAAATCAGAAAAGTGGCTCGGGGAATTGGAGAAACTAGATGAGAATCGGTTTCACACTTTGCACCACCTGGAAGTGTATCAGAACGGTATTGCATTAGCCTTCAATAAAAAGGTCCGTCTTCAGTCTTTCTTGGAAGGAGAATTGGTGGTGGTCCTCCAGACCCCAATGATACCCAGAATGAAACCTCCAAAACTGCAGCTCAAGTGGGATGGACCATATGTTATACACAAGGTCTACTCCAACAGAGCATATTCCCTGATCTCTAAGGATGGGATGTTCACTACCGCTCCTACAAATGTGAGATTCCTGAAGAAGTATTTCGAATAGATAACTAAAAGAAGTTATCATCCGAGCTGCAGGACGTTAAATAGCCAAGCACCCAACGATCCAAACTATATGACCCTAAACTAAAATTATTTCGTCCTCATAGGCATAACTAAAAGTTGTTATCATCCGAGCTGCAGGATGTTAAATTTCCAAGCACCCAACGGTCCAAACTCTATGACCCTAAAATAAGAGTATTTCATTCTCAATGGCATAACTAAAAGCAGTTATCATCCGAGCTGCAGAATGTTAAATTGAAAAGAACCCAATGATCCAAACACTATAACCCTAAACTAAGAGTATTTCATCCTCACTGTCATAACTAAAAGGAGTTATCATCCAAGCTGTAAGACTTTAAACTGCCAAGCACCCAACGGTCCAAACTCAATGACCTTAAACTAAGAGTATTTTGTCCTCGTTGCACGATATTAAACTGCACATATTTCAGAGAACTACATACGGCTTGATTCCTTCCCTCGAAGGATACATAGCGATGTCGGGATCTTTTATCCTGGCCCAGCTACTCTAACATGGAATAAAATTAAAAAAATGTCTCCTTATTTCGTGTACAGACCAGCCCTGCACGGGGTTTACATATTTCAGAAGCTACGTATGACTTGATTCGCCTTCGCATGATACGTAGCGATGCCAGGGCTCCCCATCCTAGCCCAAAAACCACCGAATAAAAGTTAAAAATGCCCTCTCACCCCGTGTATGGACCAGCCCTACACGGGGAGTGTTCCTCGTCCTTACCACACAACGTTAAACTGCACATACAATGATAAAAGAAAAAGAAAAAAACATTCTTCTCCCCCGTGTACGGGCTAAACCTGCATGAGGTGTATTTTATTTCAGATAAGTATGTGAGGCTTGATTCCTTCCCTCGCAGGATACGTAGTGACGGCAGAATTCCACACCCTGGCCCAACCACCTCAAATGAAGAAAAACAATACCCCCATCCCCCCTACGGACTAGACCCTCACAAGGTGTATTCCCCAAAAATAACTACATGAGGCTTGATTCCTGACCTCGTGAGATATGTTGTGACACCAGGGTTCCCCATCCTAGCCCAGTCATTGAAAAAAAAGCTCTCTCCTCCCTGTGTACAGACTAGACCTGCACGAGGTGTATTCTTCATCCTCATCGTAAGTCGTTAAAATGCACGAATTGAAAAGAACTATGTGAGGATTAATTCCTGCCCTCACGGGATATGTAGTGACGCCAGTGTTCCCCATCCTGGCCTAGACATTTCAAAAAAAATCCCACCTCCCCCTTGTATGAACTAGATCTTAACGGGGTGTATTCCTCGTCCTCATCACACTGCGTTAAAACTGCACGGACTTTGTCCTCACCGCACTATGTTAAAATTGCATGGACTTCATCACGACCCACCCAATATAAATGGAGAAACTAAATGGTAATACTCCTTTCAAATTTGGATGCATCCTCTCTACACATCAGACTCCACAGCCTAGATAATTAAGAATCTTCATAACTATTCACGACCATCAGAAGTGGAAAGTTATTAACCCGGGGACACCTTTGCATGACTATGAAAACTATGCCCTCTGCAGCTCTGCATATTGATAGCCCCTGGGCCGACTACCAACGTCAAGATTTCCTCAGGCGACACTTTTCCTAGCTCCGTACGCTTACCGGCCTTAGAGTCCCCATATCATTTTTCCCGATCCAGAAATTTATGGCACAGTGGTTTACAAGTTCATCCCCCTTTTCACATCCAAACTTTGCCAGGTATCCTTACTCGGTAAGACTATGTATCTGACAGTGTTTCACATGATGAACTGCATCTAGGAACATCAATCCAGGGCTAGTCTACTTTGACTCAATGTACAATTACAGTGAAGGAGTTTCTTGTATGCATGGACACCATTATTCTCATATGTCGAACACTGTACTATGAGTAATCTCGGATTTTCATAATCATTCATGTCCATAAGAAGTGGAATGTCATCGACCCAGGGACACATTTTCATAACTATGCATACTATTCCCTCAGTAGCTTTGCATATTGATAGCCCCTGGCCTGTATACCAAAGGAAAGATTTCCACAGGTGTTACTCTTCCTAGCTCCGTACGCTTACTGGATTCAGTGCCCCCACAACACATCTCCTAATCAGGGAATCCTCAGAGATACAGTTTACAACCATCATCCCCCACCCTACTCATAGTATATCAGAGCATGTTATATCATTTATCCTTTGAGTGACTGCAGCAATAGTCACCAAGTGGTCCGAGCTCTATGACCGCTAAACTAAGAGTAATTCATCCTTACCGCACGACGTTAAATGGCATGGTGTGAAGGTACACCGCTGTGCGCAAGATAAATCAGCGTAGGGAGATCTTTAGGAATTAAAAGCAACCATGGATGAATATCCCTGACATGTCCTGATATTTTCTTCTCGAATGATAGAATTTGTGGCTCGGACAATCGCAAATCCTCATAACCATTCATGACCATCATAAGTGGAAAGTTATCAACCCGTGGACACCTCTTCATGACTATTCATACCATGCCCTCAGCGGTTCAACATATTGATAGCCCCAAGCCCGTCTACCAAAGGCAATATTTCCTCAGGCGATACTCTTCCTACCTCCGTAAGCTTACCGGCCTCAAAGCCCTCATATCATTTCTCCTGATCCAAGAAGCCCTGTAACCACGATTTACACCAATCAACCCCTCTCCACGTCTTGGGCATGCTGAGATGTTCTATCCTAGTCACATTATAATCAAGAGCGGCATTTGATACTATGTCCTCACTGCACGACGTTAAACTACACAACATTTGAAAAAAATGCCCCCGTCTTCGCTAAACGACGTTAAACTGCACAACATTGGAAAAATGACCCCAGTCCTCATTGCACAACGATAAACTGCACAAAATACATTAATAATGCACCTCATCTTTACCGCATGACGTTAAACTACACGGAAGTTGTCTTTACTGCATGACGTTAAACTGTATGGTCGAACATGTCAGGGGTTCAATAAGGAACAGAGGCTTTTCCCTATCCCTCAGTGCACGAGTCAGAACTTCACAAACCACCATCTCAAACCAGCATGATAAGGGATGAAGTCACCCATTCTCATGAAATTTAGCCTTGATGTTTCTCACTTATCCAGGCACCCTCTCCTCATAAACCATACTATTTCCTCAAAAAAGTCCGAACTCTCATAAGCCACCCCTGGTGGTCCCGAATCTCAACATCACTGAAGTTGCTCAGTTATCGGGAGAATGAAATAATTGACCCAAGTACACCTTTGTATGACTATACATATGTTTCGCGCGGAATCCGGGGATGACCTCCTGGACGGGAGATTCAAACGTTCCGATCGGTTTCTAACGGGTTTGTTCGTAGAACCGGAAACATCCAATGATTCCACATCCGTTTGGACCTACTTTCCAAAGGCAGGCGCTCATTAGCTTGTGGGCTAATGAGGCTTAGGAATTTGCATTGGTCGAGAGGATGGGAGGTCGGACTCATCACACCTTTTTGAGGGGAATTATTGTCTACTCCGGGACTCTCTTTATAGATTTAAGTTAAGTTCGTGAATCCTTATTACATTACCAAGTATAAAATGAGCTTTCCTTTAGTTTTAACAATCAATGATTAAATATGCAAGAAATTTAGAGAATCTTTTATATGTATTCGAGGTTCTTCATCAATATAGAATCATCTATATTTGTTTAGAGATTCTTAGTCAATGGTATCCTTCAAAACATTTATATAAAAGTCTCTTGGTCATTTTGATGACCAGGCTGGTTTTAAAGCCACTCAGTGGGGCACTTGAAGTTTATCGTCATTCAGAAGGACAGAGATTATTTCAATGTTGGGATCGAACCCATGAATGGGCTACCTACGTATCCTTTTTTTTTGAAAAAGGAATCAGAACCCACGTAGTTCGAGGAATGGGATATGATGTTTTATGATTGATGGCTCAAAGATGAATGTCATAATTACTTTTACACTCTAAGCTCACGTGAGTCATGCTCGGTGTGAGAAACAAGAGGTATTGGTAAAATTTAGACAATTGTGCCATAAAAGATGCAATCATAAGAATTTGTTTTGGGGCTTATGTATAGATGACTGCCCAGATAGGCGAAGGTTTAGGATTTACTTTTAGGAAGAAAAATCCATGAACAGGGTCCACAAAGTTATATGTGCTTCATGGAGATTTGAATACTCTAATCTTGGGGCTTACTCCTAAGGAGGATGCCCAAGTTAGGAGGGGACTTATGATTGGGTTTTATTCCTGAAAAGGAAACCCAAATCAAAGGAAATTTATGACTGGTTAAGAGAAATTTTAAGAGACTTGGGGCTTACTCTTAAGAAAGATGCCCAAGATTGATGACTAGGACTTATTCCTGAGAAGGAAGCCTAGGTTAGGGGAATTGGGGCTTACTCCTGAAAAGGAAGCCCAAGGTTATGACTGAGTTTTATTCCTGAAAAGGAGACCCAGGTTAGGGATTAAGGTTTGGGGCTTACTCTTGAGGAGGATGCCCAAGTTTAAAGGACATTGATTGGGGCTTATTCTTAAGGAAGATGCCCAAGTTTAAAGGTTTTATAACTGGGGATTATTCCTGAAAAGGAAACCCAGGTTAGGATTCTCTCATCTTAAAGGATGAGGTTGAATGAATGAACTCTCAATCTTTGGTGACATAAAGATGTTTAAATCATTAGGTTTTGAGAGATATTTCACATAATTCCTTTCAGATAAGGATGTCAAATCAAGAAATCATGCCATAAATGGCTTTGAAGAGTATCTTGAAGACTGAATCTTGAATAGGAAGGGTGAAATGGCTTAAGAGGGGTGAAAAAAGGGCAAGATGGGCACCCAAAAAGATAGGGGCGCGCAAGTATTGAAGGTCACGCAAGTCCTGCGGCGGCACGCAAGTATTGGTCGCGCAAGTATACTTGCGCGACATAAGGGATACTTGCGCGATTTTCAACCAGAGTTGAATTACTTGAGCGACTCTTTATTAAACCCTTTCCCATCCTCTTGAGGTTCTTCCAGAAGAGGGACGCGCAAGTTATATTGAAGGAATTAAGTCGGCGCGCAAGTGTTTGATAAGTTTCAACACATAGGCCTTCCTTCTTCCCTTTAGATCTTCCATTCTAGGTAAGAAATTACCTTAGAAGTGTTCTGGAAGCTTTGAGAAGAGACTTGGGCGTCGGGAGCTTTGATCCGAGTTTCTGGGAAGAGATCCTCTCGAATGGGGGGCCCACAGGGTCTATTTATAGGCAAAAGAAGACCCCGGGCAGTTACTGGGAGGTTACCAGATCTGTCGCGCAAGTCCCTTGCACGACCATGAGGGGTCGCGCAAGTGTTGAGGCGGCGCGCAAGTGTACTTGCGCGACCAAGAGGGAACTTGCGCGACCTCTGGCAATGTTCTCCTTTTTCATCCCTTTGTCGATTTTTTGATGTTTCTTCAAAGGATTAATCACTTTGAGCTCAGATATTCCCTTTTCCGAACTTTAGATTCCGTGACGAAAGGAGCGTCAACAAAAGTCCCCCCTCAGAGTTGGATCCGGAGAGAAAATGAGGATTTGACTCTGAGGAAATCGAATCCCTCTAAAGGAAAAGGGAGGCGCGCAAGTCTTCAGTGCGCAGAGGGAGGCGCGCAAGTCTGCGTCGCGTAGGCCTTAAACCCTCTGGTATGGCGCGCAGGTAGGCCTCCTGGCCTATAAATATACGGCCTCACCTCCGTACAAGTATCCGGATTTCCGGACTTCATACCTTCTCGAGCTCTCGCCGCGCAGGTCACCTAAGCCGCGCAAGTCTGCTCTGTTTTTCCTTGATGTCGCGCTCCTGTAAAGGTATTCGTACTTGCGCGGTTTATACTTGCGCGACGAAAACTAGCGCGACACGTGATCACTTGCGCGCCATTTTGTAGACTTGCGCGCCTTAATGCCTTAGCCATTTTTTCAAATTTCTTCACAAAATTTATGAAAAATAAACCCATTTAAGAGTTAGTTTATTCATCTTTTGTGCAGATTCAGTGGTTCCCAAGGGAATTGGAACGACTTATGAACTGGCTAGCAAGCGGATTGATGACATGATGAACATCATTGGCCCTGATTACTATGACATCTGCGACAGCACTCTTCCAGATTTGGCTAAGTACTTGAAGAAACATCATCTTAATTTCCCACAGAGCATCTACCTGTCTCTATGTGGTCATGGTCACTTGCAAGGAGTCAATGTTCCAAATGCAAACAACTATACACCTGAAATGCAGCTGCGCTGCTACTCCTTCATTTCGGTTATGCTGTGCATTAAAAGCAACAACAATGGTGTGAACTTTCAAATTCTCCTTGCATGCCATTTCCTTGCAGATATGAAAATGGCAAACCCATGGGCTGAAATGTTTTCCACTACCGGTTGGTGGAGAGAAGACAAACATGGTATTAGAGCAATATCTGAAAAGAGTACTCTCTTCAAATGGCTCTTTACTTCCAATGCTCCATTCTCAAATCCATGTATCCATCTTCCAAGTCTCTTGGACAGAAACAGAGTCACTGTTTGATCAGCAGAAAATTTTCTCAAACCGCACTCAAGAACATCCTTTTACAATTGTTCCAAGAAGAGCTGGTATCACTGCATCTCCTTTTTGTTTCCAGTTGAATGAATGAATTCCAGGTGGTTGCTGATGAAGCTCGGGATGCCGTAAATCAAATGAAGTGTTATGTTGAAAGCCTCTTGTAATTCTTGAAAAAGAGAAGAGACTCCAATCTGTGGATGTCCTTCTAACTATTGTGTATCAATGAAAAACACTTTCGTCTCCAATCATTTGTACCTGCATTCTTTCATTACCTGCTTCAAATTTACTTAAGCCAATGGGCTTAGTAAGCATAGTTTGATTTTTACTAGGATTATTACAAATAACCCTACAAACTTTGAACCTTTTAACTGCTCAATATTACCTAAATCATACAAAAAAAATGTATATTTAGTGAGCTGGAACTTGACTTTTATTCAGAGTTCCTCTGTCTTTTGTGCGGGCAGTTTAAAGTCATGCAAGCCGGACATAAAGGGGCTAATGTTTAAGGTCGAAATAGATTTGACCGAAAAATGGATTAAAATGGATTCAATTCCTTGATTATTTATCTGAAAACAAATTACCATACTCAAGTATGAGAGAAAATATGTAAACTATGACTTAAGAATATTTGAATCTGAGGAATGATATGAAAAAGGGCTAAATAGCATTAGAAGAAGTAGTTTCCAAGAATGAAGTTACTATTATTTAACAAAACCCGTTAGGGGGTTGAAATATGCAGGGCCACCTATGGGCATTGGCTGCATAGTCAAATAAAATAGCATCTTTTGGCTGACAAGTCTGTTATGTGGACTGTTTATGCAAGGCCACCTATGGGCACGTGCTGCATAGTTAGGCAAAAGAACTCTCAGAAATTTACTTTCCTAGTGCTAAAAGCCAGTGAAAGTTTATGGAGATTCAAATTTTCTAAAGCATAGAGTTTGTTGTATGGAAAGAGGTACTTGAATATGGAGAAGATATTTTCAAACAAGAATATCGAAGAACTGGATGAATATCACTCCTACGAAGGTCTGACCCAAACGTAGGGAAGAAGAATAAACCATAGACTTGAATACTTTCAGATCATGAAAAAAGAAATGGGACAAATACGTTAAGGATGGCTATTTTTGCGGATCCCTACATACTGTCGTTTAAGACAAATAAGGACAAAAGAGGCATTCTTCCCAAGAATGAAGTTACTATTATTTAACAAACCCGTTAGGGGGTTGAAAACATGCAGGGCCACCTATGGGCATTGGCTGCATGGTCAAATAAATAGCATCTCTTGGCTGACAAGTCTGTTATGTGGACTGTTTATGCAAGGCCACCTATGGGCACGTGCTGCATAGTCAGGAAAAAGAATTCTCAGAAGTTTGACATTTTTGTGACTATAAGTCATGAAAAGGGTTATGAAGATCTGAAAATATTTAAGGTTAGGATTATAATACATAAAGATGGGTATTTTCCAATGTATATAGAGATACATAGGTCAATGAAAACCATAATCATGTTGTGGCTGGGTCCTGAATTGAAACTTGGACTTCACTACGTATCTCATAAGAATGAGAATCAAGCCATACGTAGTTCTTGAAATACAGTTTAACGTCGTGCAGGACGAAAGGATGAGTGATCTTAGTTTTTTGGGTCATAGAATTCGGACCATAATAATGAATACACAGTGTGTGTTTTCATGAGGACTTTTCAGTCAAGGGACTGAAAGTGAAATTTGGGGTTAGGCCCAAAAGACTTGGGACTGGATTCGAGGGACACTCGAATGTTCCTACGTATCCCATAAAGATGGGAATCAAGTCCACGTAGTTCTAGAAACTACCCTTTGTACAAATTTGGTTCGTACATGTGAAGGGTGAAAAGGGACTTTAGTGCAATGATGGTTTTAACCTAAGATAAAAAGTTTAGGAATTACCATGTATGTACGTAGTCTTTTGAAAGAGAGAGAAAAAAAAATGAAAACCATGATTGAAAAAAGAATCAATGTTAATAATGGTTCCTTCTCAAATGAGGAAATCAAAGAATATTGTAGTTTATTGTCGTACCAGACAAAAGTGTTGTATAGTTTAACGTCATATAACAAGGACAAAAGTGAATCAATGTAAAGATATTGATTCCAAGGGTGGTTTCACAAATCATCATCATATGAGATTGTGGTGAACCAATGTGAAAAGATTGTTTTTGGGCTTGAACTTTTGGGAGGTTGCCTACATACCCAGCCTGGAGGGCAAGGATCAAAGTCTGTGTAGTTCAATTAAAGAATGAATTAATGATCAAGTTGTTCTTGTGGACAATGATCTAAAAAAAAATGTTGTTGGGACTTACACATGGTTAGTGGCCCAAAGGGAGTGTTATGGTTGATGTTCGCTCTAAGCTCACGTGAGTCATACTCGGTGTGAGAAACAAGAGGTAATAACAACTTTAACGATGTACAGTTTAATGTCATGTAGGACATAAAAAAGGGACTTTCTGTACAGTTTAGCGTCATGTAGTTAGGACGTCACAGTTTAACGTCTTGCTGGACATATTTGCAAATAGTTTATGGTCATATACATGGACCAGGAATGATGCAGTTTTAAGGTCATGCTGGACTGTTTATGGAACTTTTTCACAGTTTAATGTCGTGTGGGACGAAGTTGCAGTTTAAAGTCATACTGGACCATTGCTGTATAGTTTTAGCGTCATATAGCAAGGACGAACTGATGCTGTACAGTTTAAAGTCATGTAGCTAAGACTAAGGTGAATCAATATGAGGATATCAGTTCTGATCTTTTTACAGTTTATCGTCATGCTGGACATTGGAAGTGCCACACAGTTTAATGTCATGTTGCTAGGACACAATATAGTTTAATGTCATCTCGGACAGAATACAGTTTAGTGTCATGTAGGACAATAAGGGACTTAACACAGTTTAACGTCATACTGGACGATGAAAGTGCCACACAGTTTAATGTCATGTTGCTAGGACACAATATAGTTTAATGTCATCTCGGAAAAAATATAAGAACTTCTATACGGTTTATTGTCATGTAGGACAAAATCAGGGACTATGCAGTTTAAAGTCTTGCAGTTAGGACTATTGGTGCTGCACAGTTTAGTGTCATGTTGCAGGGACATAAGTGCGAATAGTTTAAGGTCATATGCACGGACCATACAGTTTATCGTCATGCTGGACGTAGTTGTAGTTTAAGGTCATACTGGACCATTGCTGTATGAACCAAATGTAAGAGTCTTAGTTCTGTGAACAATATTTTGTGTTTATACAAAATACTTCTTCAGAAATCTGGCATTAGTTGGAGTCGTGATGTGTTCTCCATCCATTGAAATCAGAGAATACGCTCCATTGGAGTAGACCTTATGTACTGAATAAGGTCCTTCCCATTTTGGTTCAAGCTTGGGAGGCTTCTTTCCTGGTATCATTGGTGTTCTGAGAACCAATACCAATTCTCCCTGAATGAATGAACGAAGACGAACTTTTTTGTTAAAAGCTCGTGCTATTCGATTCTGATAGATTTCCAAGTGGTGCAAAGTGCACAATCTTTTCTCATCTAACTGTTCCAATTCATTCAACCGCTTTTGGGATTGCTCATCTGTTGATAACTGATCACAAATGGCTATTCTGAGTGAGGGCAATTGGACTTCAATTGGCAAGACTGCTTCTGTTCCATATACCAATGAATATGGAGTAGATCGCGTTGCATTGCGAGTGGTAGTCCGATAAGCCCATAAAGCATGATAGAGTTTATCAGGCCATGACCTCTTATCTTTATCCACCATCTTTTGCAGTATATTTGAAAGAGTCTTGTTGAAGGCCTCTATCTGGCCATTTGCCGCTGCATGATATCGAGATGAATGGTTGGACTTAATGTTGTATTCTTGATACAATCTCTTTACCTCAGAAGAGCAGAAGTTGGTGCCGTTGTCTGTCAATATGGTATGAGGGACACCAAATCTAGTAATGATGTTAGACTTGATGAATCTAACAATGCATTTAGAACTGACTTCTTTGAGAGGTACTGCCTCTGCCCATTTGGAAAAGAAATCAGTAGCAGTAAGAATGTACTTAAACTGCTTGGCCGTAGCTGAAGGGTAAGGTCCCACCACATCCATTCCCCATGTGGAAAATGGCCATGAGTATTTAGCTGTATGAAGCAACTCTGGAGGTTGATGAATGAAATTGGCATATACTTGGCATGAATGACACTTCTTTGTGAAATTAACACAATCTTGTATCATTGAAGGCCAGAAGTATCCAAGTCTTCGAATTTGATCAGACAATCTATGTCCAGACTGGTGGGCACCACAGACTCCTGCATGCACTTCTTTTATGACAGCCATTGTCTCTTCACCATCAATACATCTGAAGAGAACTCCATCAAAACCACGTTTGTAGAGAATTTTCTCGAGGTGGTTTGGACCATTATAAAGAGTAAAATTGACCACACGTCGCCGAATTTGTTCTCTCTTGGCTCTATCAGGTGGAAGTGTTCCATTTTGAAGGTATTCCCTGATAGGTGACATCCATCCTGTAGTATGACCATATGGTTCAGGAATGGGACTAATTTCATTAATTTCATCTGTTCTGACTTGAACATAAGGTGAAATTGCACGACGGTGGGCAATACCGATGGTTGTCTCGTCCCGATTTGGATCTGCTAAAGCTGTGGCTATATTAGCCAGTGCATCAGCTTGAGCATTTTGTGATCTTGGGACATAAGAAAATGTCAGTTCTGAAGGGAATTCCGACATTAACTCTCTGACGTAATCATACAAAGGGATTAATTCTTCTTTTCTGATGGCATAATCCCCATTGACTTGTTTGATTACCAGGTCTGAATCACCTTTTACCTTTAAGTGATTCACTTGTGCTTGAAGCGCTAACTCCAAGCCTGCAATGAGAGCTTGGTATTCAGCTTCATTATTGGTACCGCCTTCCCACAACAAAAAGGAATAAGGTAACACTGCCTTATCTGGAGAAATGAGCACAATTCCTAAACCAACATTGTTGAATTTAGGATTTTCCATTTTCTTCCCTGTTGGACTTCTAGAAGCACCATCAAAATACATTTCCCATGTTTGAGGATTCTCTTGAATAGAAAAAACTTCCTCATCAGGGAGTTTGATATCTGAATATGTGTCTTCCACTGAAGGGTGTTCAGCCAGGAAATCAGCCAGAGCTTGGCCCTTAATTGCCTTTTGAGACACATATTGAATGTCGAACTGCTGTAGAATAACCGCCCACCTTGCCAGACGTCCTGTAAGCATTGGACGACTAAGGATGAATTTGAGTGGATTATTACGAGATACCAATTGGACCTCGTGATGTTGCAGGTAGTGTCTCAGTTTCTGAACTGCAAAGATTAATGCTAGGCAGCATTTTTCAATACTCGAATACCGGGTTTCTGCTTCAAGCATAGTTCTACTGAGATAGTAGAGACTATTTTCATTCCCAGCATCATTCTTTTGAGCGAGAAAGGCACCCAATGATCGCTCTAAAGCTGTCACATAGAGGATAAGAGGTCTACCCTCAACAGGTGGCATGAGTACTGGTGGACTTAAGAGGTATTTCTTCAGAACATCAAATGCTTCTTGACATTCTTTAGTCCACTGGTAAGTGACTCCATTCTTCAATAATTTGGTAAAAGGTAAACTTTTGCCTGCCAAATTGGCGATGAAACGCCGAATATAGGCTAAGTGTCCTTGAAGTCCTCTTAATTCTTTCAAATTCTGAGGAGGTGACATAGCAAGGATTGATTTGGTCTTCTCAGGATCGACTTCAATACCACGATGGCGTACAACAAAGCTGAGGAATTTTCCTGAGGTTACCCCAAAAGCACATTTTAAGGGGTTCATCTTCAAATTATGTTGTCGAAGCTTGTGGAATATGATTTCCAAATCAGCCAAGTGATCAAAACGTTGTTTGGATTTAACCACCAAATCATCTACATAGCATTCAACAAATTTCCCTAGAAAAGGTTTGAAGATACGATGCATGGCGCGTTGATATGTTGCACCTGCATTCTTTAAACCAAAGGGCATCACCCGGTAACAAAACACACCTTGAGGAGCTCTGAAGGCTGTATATTCCTCATCTTCTGGGGCCATTCGGATCTGATTATATCCAGAATATCCATCCATGAAAGAAAGTACTTCATAGCCAGCCGTCGCATCAATTAAGAGTTCTGTAATCGGAACTGGAAAATCATCTTTGGGACAATACCGATTAAGATCTCTGAAATCGATGCAAACCCTAATTTGTCCGTTCTTTTTCTTTACTGGGACAATATTAGCCAACCACTTGGGATATTGAACTTCTTTGACGAAGTTAGCTTTGATAAGCTTATCCACTTCAGCCTCGATTTTGGAAGCATAGGTTGGGTGTGTTCTTCTCGCGGCTTGCTTGAATCCTCGATGTTCTTTTGGCAAACCCAAATGATGGGTGGCAACATCAGGATCAAGGCCAGGCATCTCTGTATAATTCCAAGCAAAGATATCTTTATTTTGCTTTAGAAAAGAAATATACATCTCTTGTTCTTCAAGGGTCATGGCCGCACTAATTAAAGTGGGGCGTGGATCTTTCTCTGTACCCAGATTTACTTCTCTGAGTTCATCCACAGTGGTAGAGATACCCTCTTCAAATGCTGGAGGAGCATCTCTAAGATCTTCCTCTTCCTCTTCATCATGTGTTATATCTTCCGTTTCTACTTGAAAAGTAGATGAAAAAACGAAATTCTCATGATCATAAGAGAAGTCAAAATTTTCACATTTTGAAGAAGAAGCTTCCATTTCCGTCCCTATTGATGAAAAAGGGTCTTCTTTGGGAAATAAAGAGGAGATGATGGATTGAGAATCGACATCAACATTCACCTCTGGTGTTGCTATAACTTCTTCTGGCCTGATTAGCGAAGTATAGACTTGTTGGATTTCAGCAGACGAAATGAAAACGTCACCACTTATGCTTTCATCATTGCTTGGTAAGTTACCAATTTCTCCCATGTTGTCTGGCTCGATTGCCGTAATTGACATTATGGATCTTTCCATAAGAGTATTTTGATTTGGGTATATTTTGTCAATTTGACTGATAGGTAACACATAATCTGTACTCACATGTGAAAATGGATTTATTGGAATTTTTTCCAAACCATATGGAGCATTAACTTTGGTAATTTCCTTCATTGTAGATTTTTCTCTTCCCTTCATGTGATAAAATTCCGCCTCAATGTATTGAGACTCACATGTTTTGAACGGGGCCTTATCACCATATAATGTTCCAACTTGACCATCGAAACAGTATTTGAGACATTGATGGTATGATGACGGAATAGCTGCATGCTGATGTAACCAGGGTCTTCCAAGCAAGATATTGAAAGCGGAGTCTTGATCAACAATCATGAAATCTGAATTGGAAACAAGATCTCCAAACTGAGTTCTGAGCGTAACTTCTCCCAGTGGTTCTTGTTCATTTTTATCATATCCTTGCAACATCATGGTAGAAGGAGATAAATCAGATTCTGTGAGGCCCAATCGACGAAGTGTGCGAATGGGCATGAGGTTGACTCCTGAACCATTGTCAATGAAAGCTCTTCGAACATCTATACCATTGACTTTTCCAGATAAGTACAAAGGTTTTACGTGCCCATGCACAACATCATCCTCATCTTTATCAGTAAAAGATATCACTGCATGGCATTCTGCAGGATTATTCTCTATGTGATAAATTTCAGCTGCAGCAATCTCAGCTTCAAACTCTTGAGGACTTGACAAAGCTTCGATGAGTGCTTCCCGAAGATCTCTTGATAGATTCAAAGCATCCAAAATTGATAATTTGGCTGGTACTTGGGCCAAGTGTTTCAATATATCATACTTTTGATCTAGAGGCCTGCGTTTCCCAATAGGAATATGTGGTTTAGCAGGTATCTTGGAAGCAGATGCTTTGGAAGCTGATTCATCTTGTATTGAAGTTGGCAACATCTTTGGTTTTGGAAAATTAGACTGATTAGATCCATTTGCTTGCTGAGATAAAGAAGATGTAACCTTTAATCGGTCTTCCAAAATAATTGTGCCGAAGCTGAGTTGGCCATTAGCAGAAGAACTTGCTTGTTCATTTTGAGCTCGCTGAAGGGCTCTACCACGAGTTTCTGCTGCATATACAGTGCTAGCAGGGGTAGAATTAGAGTAGTGGCTTCGGAAAGATCCACGTCTTCCCCTATATCCTGAACCTCTAGAACTTCCTCGGGTTCCTTTATTTGATACAGGGAATTCAGGCTCATCAAGACTGGAATATGAATCTGTTAATTGAATCATATTAACAGAACCAAAGATCAATTCTTCGTCTGATAAAGACTCTGCCTGGTTGGCCTGTTTAGGCTGTGCCGTTTGGTGGGACGGTGCCCGTGACTTTGAAGTAGATGGCATGAAATCTGCCAGAGTCAAAGACAATTTAGGCTTTGATGCATACTCAACTTCTTCTGATTCCTCTTTCTTATTTGAATTACGCTGCCCTTTTGAGGATTTGTCCTTTGATGGAGGCTTTACTGCAGCTTTTGTAGGAGACACAATTGGTTTCTTCAATTGTGTTCGCAAAATGGAATGAGTCCGATTGATTGTCTTTCTGACCATCCAATCATCATATTTTTTCGCAGTTTTGCTTTTGACTTCCTGCCACTCGCCTCCTTCCTCTGGATCTGTAGCGGTAATACACGCTACATGAGCTGAAGAACCCTTCAATTTGACTTGTCCCAAGTCAACCATCTTTTGTAGGAGGTCTTTAAAGACAAAACACTCCTGGATGGGATGTCCCAACATTTGATGAAATGGACAATAATTGGGACGGTCTTCATCTCCTTCCTTGTTTGGTCTCTTCGGCACTGGTAATTGAACCAAATTATTTTCCAGAGCTGAAATGAAGTAACCAGGAACTTGCTCACTTCGGAAAGAGTATGTTTTACTCTTCATATCCTCAAATTGTTTTCATCGTTGATCTTTTTGATCATTTGGACGAAACAGCCTTTGTTGTTGGCGTTCAGGAGGTGGAGCCCTTCGAGAAGATGAAGGTTTTGAAGTAGAAATAGGTACAGGTGCCTGTTTAAGCATAACTGTAGCAGTTTCTGCTTTACCCATTCTTCTTCCTGGAGCTGATGGAATTACACGAGATTTAACCTTAGCCTGCATAAGGGAATCTTCAATCTGTTGAGCGAATGAAGTAAGGTCTCGAAACCCTCCTGTGTATTTCACAGGGATCAATGGCGTGCGTAATTCGTCACGCAAATTTGCCACACAGATTGGCAATAATTCCTCCTGAGGGAGTGATAAACTCAAGGAATACGTTAATCCCTTCCAACGAGCAATGAAATCAGAGACTCTTTCATTCTCCCTTTGCTTGCAGTTTGTAAGATCGAAAACTGTCGTTTTTGGCAAAGTTGAGCTGAACTGAAGAAGGAATTTTTGACGAAGATCCTCCCATCCGATGACTGACCGGGATTTCAAGCTTGTATACCAGACAAAAGCTGGTCCTTGCAAGGTTCGCACGAAGCATCTGAGTTTCACTGCTTCTTGTTGTTCTGGAGTTCCCATCATAGGATCACAACAAGACACGTAATGCGTCAAATGTTGTTCAAGGTCGCCTGATCCATTGAAAGTAGGGAAAATAGGGTTTCCAAAACTGGATGGAGGAGAAATTGAATCTACCCATTCAGGGTAAACTTTCTTTTCAGGTTGAACTTGCGCCCGTTTCCCTTCCATAGTTTCTAACCGAGCTGTTAATGACTCAATAGTAGTTATTAACTTTTGAGAAACGTCAGGTTGAACTTGGTTTTGGGTAGGTGCAATGAATGGAGCTTGGACAGCCGTGGAGGTTGGTGCTGCAACTAATGGTAGTGTTGTCAACCGTTGTTGCGTTTGACCCGTAGGATTAGACCTCTGTGGGTGTACTGATAAAGGAGGATATTCCTGATCCATCTCAGTAGTTACAACAAATTCCTTTGGCTGTCGGACTTCAGCATTCTTAAGAAGAAGACTACTCTGAAGTAGTTCTGCATTCAACCTTCTTAATTCTTTCATTTCTTCCTCCTGTTGTGCAAGCCTTTGCTCTAATGAGAGCGATTGACCTCCTTCAGAGGAAGGGTGAGAAGTAACCTGATTCTTTCCTTTCCCCTTATTGGATCCTTTTCGGAGAGTGGGAAGTGGGTTACTTGAAGGAATACCCAAATTTTGGGTAAGCCTTTGATTACGTGTGCGCACACCTTCTTCATTTAGGTCTGTGTGCGCAACTTCTTGAGCAGGAACCTCTTCATCTGATCCCTCTGATTGAGCCTCATCTGGTGAATCAGCAGCAACGGCAGTGATGACATTAATGGATGCATATTTCATGAAATCCTTTCTATCAGCATTTCTATGATATTGTCTCCTTTTATGTCCATGATAAGACATGGCATTCCGTTGACTTGACCCCTCAGGAATTTCTTTGTGAACCGTCACTTGGAGAGAATCTCCTGACATCTTGGATCTTCGTTCCTCTTGAGGCTTATTCCCTAATCGAGAGAATACTGACTTTCTCTGAGGGAGGGATTGAAGATTTGAAAAAGTCCCCAGTCCGGTGGACTGGGGGTGTTCCTGTTGCTTCTGCTCAACTCCTCGAATCCCATTCGTTGATTCTGAGGGTTGGGTTAGAGAAGTCCCCAGTCTGGCAAGCTGGGGTGTCTCTTGACATGCTATGTCTGAGATCTTCTTGAAATCTCTCTTGATCTTGCGGATCTTAGTTCGGAAATTAGCTGGATGCATTAACCTGTATCCACTTTTATCACCTGGTTCAACAGACAGTTGGATGATTTCCGAAACTTCTGTCATTTGATGACGTGTTTGCTCCAGACGAGAGGCTTGCGCAATATTCTCGCCTGCTTGATGTAGGAGCAATTCAACAACCTGTTCTCTATATACTTGATTTTGAGAGGAACAAGTTGAAGCTTGATCTCGAGCAAGATTTTGATTATGAACAAAGCCCATTGACTGTGGCCGGCCATGGGCAATAACATTGCATGAGACCATTTTCGGCGGGCTTTGCTGACCGGAAAGCACTGTGAAATGTAGTGCTCCGTGAATACCCCATCCTCTGATATGAACATTAGATGGAGCATTGGAAATTAACTGACGCAATTTTCTCAGCGCGCCAAGGCATGAACGTTGAAGGGTTCTCTGTTGCTTTTCAGCCTTCGGATACCGAGAGACTGATAGAGATGCCAAATCAATCTGGCGTTGTAACCCTTCTATTATCTTAAGATGATTTTCATATTCATCGTAAGATAATACCTTCTTCTTTAATTGACAAATAGTTTTCCATATGTTAAGACGAATATCATGGATTCCATCATCCGTCAACATCTTTGGAATGTCATACTGTGAATCAGCCAAAGGCCAAAACATGACTGGTACTTCACCTTTTGCCAGTTTTTTCCTCATGTTCAGCATTTCCTCTTTATCATTAAATGAAGATTCTTCTACCTGTTTGGACCAGAGTTGGTGTTTCCTTGTTGCTTCATTGGATTCAACAAGATTGGTAGAGGAATCACTATTCATGCTGGAAGATGAATGACCTAGGGAAGGTTCGGAGAATAACCTGAACCCCAAGCTATCTTCTGATGGAGAAAGAGTTTCACCTGCCGATAGTAAAACTTCAGACATGACTGGTTTTACGTTTGCAAGTGCCTCGAGATAGGAGGGCTTTCTCGTCACTACATTGCCTTCTGAAGAATTTTCGAGACAATGTGAATCACTACTGCGGAGAGGACTTTCGCAGCGAAGTTCATCACCATGAGGAGGACCTTCATGATGGGTTACAGCAAAAGATGATATCTCTTGCTCCTTGGTCTTCTGACCACACAGAGGGTTCCTGTGATTCTCATCTGAAGAAGAAACTTCAAGATTGACCGAATTTTCATGAAGCAAGTCTTCATGAGGAAGTGTCTGTTGAAGACCTTCGGGATTAATGTTCCTGTTATTGGGAACTGAGGGAGTAGAATCTTGAATTCCGACAGATAAATGTATGAGGGCTTCAAGAACTCCAGCATCGAGCAAGGCCTTGTTGCAGATTGGCCTTTGATCTCCTGACTGTGCTGGGCGGATCTTTTTCTTAGATGCCTTCTTACTCGCTTTAGAAATCACTTGATGACGAAAGTGATTGCTCTGAGCAGGTGTATGTGCCTGATCAGGAAAGATGGTCAGGTTAGGCTGACGATCATCGCTCAAATCAGGTGTATGTGCCTGACTTGGTTGTCCATATGATATGGGGGAGTAGGCCCCACAACCCTCTTGGACTGGAACAGATGTGTGTGTCTGTTCCGGAGTGAATTGTTGATGTGTCACTCCACTGCTAGGGATAGATTTATGTGTCTGTCCCTGAGATGATGCTGAAGCTGTTATGATATCCTGGCAAGCATCCAGAATATGAGCAGGAATTTGCTTCTGCTCTTTCACCATTGACAAAATATGTTTGGTGACTTCAGCCGCCAGAACAGGGATATACGTCCATTCCGGGCTTGGAGTAGGTGTATGTGCCTGCTCCTGTCCTCCTTTTCCTGTCAGTGAATCCTGATAGTACTCAAGTGTGGAGGCAGAGAGTTTAGTCTGCCTCCTGTTTGTCGTCGGGGCTTTTCGACTGACTTCTCCGTGTGCTACCAAACGAGACTGTTGGTAGGCTTGATTAGTATTAGCAGGTGTATGTGCCTGCTGATTACACTTCGCCGAACGCTTTTGACGAGATCCATCATATGTAGTCAGACGAGCCTGCTGACTAACTGCTGATGTATAAGCAGGTGTATGTTCCTGCCTATGGTACTCCGCCGGAATTGCCTGGCGGGATCGGCTTGATGCTGCCAGACGAGTCTGCTGGACAACGGGATTAAAACGAACAGGTGTGTATGCCTGCTCGTTATTTGCCACCAAGTTAGGTTGGTGGACTTCTCCGGAGATGGCAGGGATGACAACCTGCCTATTATTAACCGGATTCCGTCTCTGGTGATTCATCTTGCCTGCTCGGGTTCGAGGAACCTGAGTTGAATGCCTGGAGCCGGTACCCTCATCATGTTGAGGGTGCACTACCGCACGAGTCTGGCGGCGATTGTTGATGGGAGCCCTTGAGAAGGACTCCTGTCTCTTTGAATTAAGGTCCTGCGGGACCTGCTCATTCACTTCCTCAGAATAAGGGAGTGAATGGAAATTGCGTTCCGGGGATAACGACCCGAAACGGTTGGAGACGGTAGTCAGCACCGCCTGCTTCTTGATTGCTGGTCGCCGTTGTCCGGACGACCAGGTAGAATTGTTAACTTGGAGGGCTTGACGAGCGGCCTCCAGAGTTGGGATAGTACCGTTACGACGGTACTCCTTAACCAGTGCATTTGAAACACAGCGTTGAAGACGCTGAGTTGGTGATGTCATCCTCAGAGCGGATGACGTTCCAGCAGGAGTAGCAGCATTGGTTTTCATGGCAGCAGACCTCACAGTAGAGGTGTTCTCAGCAGCAGTATTCACAGGGGTGAATTTAAGGAAAGCCATTTTTTGTAGAAGATCTTGAAAAAAGAGTGCCTGTTCCATATAACAGACATAATCAAGATGAATCCGGCTACTGCATCTTTTGGATGATCATATGTCAATGATTGCCTTGTTGTCCCAAGGGGCCTAACATCTAAGAAGAACATCACTTTAACTTGGTTAAGGATTCACGTCGGGTTCACCATTTTTTGTTTCGCGCGGAATCTGGGGATGACCTCCTGGACGGGAGATTCAAACGTTCCGATCGGTTTCTAACGGGTTTGTTCGTAGAACCGGAAACATCCAATGATTCCACATCCGTTTGGACCTACTTTCCAAAGGCAGGCGCTCATTAGCTTGTGGGCTAATGAGGCTTAGGAATTTGCATTGGTCGAGAGGATGGGAGGTCGGACTCATCACACCTTTTTGAGGGGAATTATTGTCTACTCCGGGACTCTCTTTATATATTTAAGTTAAGTTCGTGAATCCTTATTACATTACCAAGTATAAAATGAGCTTTCCTTTAGTTTTAACAATCAATGATTAAATATACAAGAAATTTAGAGAATCTTTTATATGTATTCGAGGTTCTTCATCAATATAAAATCATCTATATTTGTTTAGAGATTCTTAGTCAATGGTATCCTTCAAAACATTTATATAAAAGTCTCTTGGTCATTTTGATGACCAGGCTGGTTTTAAAGCCACTCAGTGGGGCACTTGAAGTTTATCGTCATTCAGAAGGACAAATATTATTTCAATGTTGGTATCGAACCCATGAATGGGCTACCTACGTATCCTTTGTTTTGAAAAAGGAATCAGAACCCACGTAGTTCGAGGAATGGGATATGATGTTTTATGATTGATGGCTCAAAGATGAATGTCATAATTACTTTTACACTCTAAGCTCACGTGAGTCATGCTCGGTGTGAGAAACAAGAGGTATTGGTAAAATTTAGACAATTGTGCCATAAAAGATGCAATTATAAGAATTTGTTTTGGGGCTTATGTATAGATGACTGCCCAGATAGGCGAAGGTTTAGGATTTACTTTTAGGAAGAAAAATCCATTAACAGGGTCCACAAAGTTATATGTGCTTCATGGAGATTTGAATACTCTAATCTTGGGGCTTACTCCTAATGAGGATGCCCAAGTTAGGAGGGGACTTATGATTGGGTTTTATTCCTGAAAAGGAAACCCAAATCAAAGGAAATTTATGACTGGTTAAGAGAAATTTTAAGAGACTTGGGGCTTACTCTTAAGAAAGATGCCCAAGATTGATGACTAGGACTTATTCCTGAGAAGGAAGCCTAGGTTAGGGGAATTGGGGCTTACTCCTGAAAAGGAAGCCCAAGGTTATGACTGAGTTTTATTCCTGAAAAGGAGACCCAGGTTAGGGATTAAGGTTTGGGGCTTACTCTTGAGGAGGATGCCCAAGTTTAAAGGACTTTGATAGGGGCTTATTCTTAAGGAAGATGCCCAAGTTTAAAGGTTTTATAACTGGGGATTATTCCTGAAAAGGAAACCCAGGTTAGGATTCTCTCATCTTAAAGGATGAGGTTGAATGAATGAACTCTCAATCTTTGGTGACATAAAGATGTTTAAATCATTAGGTCTTGAGAGATATTTCACATAATTCCTTTCAGATAAGGATGTCAAATCAAGAAATCATGCCATAAATGGCTTTGAAGAGTATCTTGAAGACTGAATCTTGAATAGGAAGGGTGAAATGGCTTAAGAGGGGTGAAAAAAGGGCAAGATGGGCACCCAAAAAGATAGGGGCGCACAAGTATTGAAGGTCGCGCAAGTCCTGCGGCGGCGCGCAAGTATTGGTCGCGCAAGTATACTTGCGCGACATAAGGGATACTTGCGCGATTTTCAACCAGAGTTGAATTACTTGAGCGACTCTTTATTAAACCCTTTCCCATCCTCTTGAGGTTCTTCCAGAAGAGGGACGCGCAAGTTATATTGAAGGAATTAAGTCGGCGCGCAAGTGTTTCATAAGTTTCAACACTTAGGCCTTCCATCTTCCCTTTAGATCTTCCATTCTAGGTAAGAAATTACCTTAGAAGTGTTCTGGAAGCTTTGAGAAGAGACTTGGGCGTCGGGAGCTTTGATCCGAGTTTCTGGGAAGAGATCCTCTCGAATGGGGGGCCCACAGGGTCTATTTATAGGCAAAAGAAGACCCCGGGCGGTTACTGGGCGGTTACCAGATCTGTCGCGCAAGTCCCTTGCACGACCATGAGGGGTCGCGCAAGTGTTGAGGCGGCGCGCAAGTGTACTTGCGCGACCAAGAGGGAACTTGCGCGACCTCTGGCAATGTTCTCCTTTTTCATCCCTTTGTCGATTTTTTGATGTTTCTTCAAAGGATTAATCACTTTGAGCTCAGATATTCCCTTTTCCGAACTTTAGATTCCGTGACGAAAGGAGCGTCAACAACATACCATACCCTCAGCGGCTCTGCATATTGATCACCCCTATCCCATCTACCAAAGGCCAGATTTTTTTAGGCATTGCTTCTCTCCATACACCTCTTGGCCCCTGATCCCCCATGTCCATCTCGGGATTCAGAAACCCTCTGAGCTACAGTTTACCAACCTCTTTCACGACCCTGCCTGCATATGGTGTAACGTCTCTGATGAGATTACAGAGAACCAGGAGAAGTCGTTCCCTTCTAGATAATTTCCCAACTGTGTGACTTTAAACTATGACAAGCTCCAGCCATCCTTTATGATAGATAAATTCATAAGATATGGACCTTGATTCCACACTACTGATTGATACATATGTTCTCAAACCCCTTCAAACTTCACATAACCTATCCGAGCCACCCCTAGTGGATTTCATAATTATCCAAGCCAACAATGGTGGTTTCCATAAGTCGGACTTCCATGAAGTCCTCATGCCATCAGAAATGGAGAGTCATTGACTTAAGGACACTTTTTCACGACTATGCATACCATGCCCTCAGTGGATCTACATATAGGTTTCCCCGGGCCCATCTACCAAAGGAAAGATTTCCTTAGGTGATTCCTTTCCTACATCTGCACACTGGTATGTCTCCCATGCCTTGGGACATGACCTTCATATCGTTCAAATCTAAACATGTTTCCCCCCACATGCGTCTGAAGGTTATAGAGGTATCTTTTAATCAACCAAACCTCATTGGGGCCCTCGCCCCACCATATCTTGTCAAAGCTGTATGACCTAAATCATAAGTAATTATAGTATTGTCGGTGGGACATTAAACCACCCAAAATACTGGTGCAAAGCCTGTTAAACCGAAAACCCAAAAAGGGCGACCGAAGCAAAAGTCGGGCCGTACCTACTGGGTTCACACCAAATGGGCACAGGAAAACTAATGGTATTAACAGAAAATACAAAAAAGTTTTGTAGGTTTTTCTACAAAACACGAGAAATAGCCAAACTACGCTCGTTGGATCCCATGATCCAAGAATAAGTTAGAGCTTGTTTTTATTTTTTATCATTTGTCCTGAACTCTGATTATTATGAGTTCGGTGAATTAACATATAAAACAATCACTCCAAATAATTAATGTCACAAGAGAAGACAACAAGAGTGCTAAGAAGAAACATTTCATTGTTCCATAACAATGTTTGTGAGAAGGGTCACCCCAATCTAATGACTTAATTACCCCTCTGGGCCGGAGGTCCTAGTCCGCTGGCCAGCCATGCTGGTCGTTTACCATAGCATTGCGGCCAATACTCTGGTAACAATGAATTTTCCCATCCAGTTGACATTGTTCCCCTGTTGGGGACATAGAAAAGTGATTCAACATAGATCCAGTTGCTATATCTCTTAAGGCAGGCCACCCACTTGCAGATATCACAGTTCGAGGGATAGTGCTAGTAAATACCCATACTGTAGGATAGTTTTCATGAGATGGTAAAAGAATCGGCGTATCAAGCAGTAAACCGAACTCGTAGGCAGGGGGATGTTGGAAAAGGGGTACTCCCACTATGACTCTGTTTCCACTGGAATTGGGAATGACCATGTTGATTTCAGGTTCAAACATTCCAAGCGGCATCTAACAGGTATGTTAATAGAACTGGAAACATCCAATGATTCTATATCCATTTGTACCTACATTCCAAAGGTAGGTTCTCATTAGTTATGGAATGATGAGACTTACGAATTTTCATTGGTCGAGATGATGGGAGGTTGGACTCATCACACCTTTTTTAGGGGAATTATTTTCTACTCCCGGACATTCTTTATAGATTTAAGTTATGTTCGTGAATCCTTATTAAATTACCATGTATAAAATGAGCCTTCCTTTAAATCTATCAATAAATGATTGATATGTAGGAAATTTAGAGAATCTTTTATATGTATTCTAGGTTCTTCATCGATAGAGAATCATCTGTATTTGTTGGAGATTCATAGTCAATGGTATCCTTTACTACATTATATAAAATTCTCTTTGTCATTATGATGACCATAATAGTTTTAAAGCCACTTAGTGTGGCACTTGAAGTTTATTCGCATTCAGAAGGACTTAAATTATTTCAGAGTTGGGTTCGTACATGCATATGGGATACCTACGTATCCTTTATTTAGAAAAGGAATTAGAACCCATGTAGTTCGAGTAAGGGAGTATGATGTTTATGTATGATTGATGGATCAAAGAATGATTTCATTATTACTTTTACACTCTAAGCTCACGTGAGTCATGCTCGATGTGAGAAACAAGAGGTATTGGTAAAACCAGACAATTGTGCCATGAATGATGCAATCATAGAAAATGATGTGGGGCTTATGTATGTATGACTGCCCAAATAGAGAAATATTTGGGACTTATATAAAAAAAGAAGTCCAGGAATAGGGTCTATAAAGGTATATGTACTTTATGGAGATTTGGATACTCTAACTTGGGTCACACTCTGGAGGAAGATGCCCAAATTAGGAGGGACTTATCATTGGGTTTTACTCATAAGAAGGAAGCCCAGATAAAAAAAGTAGATTAATACTGGTTAAGAGAAATTAAAACTAGAGATTACTCCTAAGGAGGAGGCCCAGGTTAAAAGGGATATGAAAATTAAGGGACTTGGGTCTTAATACTAAGGAGGATGAAAATATTTAAGACTGGGGATTACTCCTGAAAAGGATGCCCAGATTTGAGAAATTATGGTGGGGGCTTACTCTTGAGGAGGATGCCCAGATTTTGGGAACATTGAGACTGGGGCTTACTCTTGAGGAGGATGCCCAGATTAGGGGACTTTGGGCTTACTCCTAAAGAGGACTCTCAAATTAACGAGGAATTGGGGCTTACTCCTGAGTAGGATTACCAAATTAATTAGGACATGTGGCTTGTTCCTGAAAAGGATGCCCAAATTAATGGAACGTGGACTGGGTCTTACTCATGAAAAGGAGGCCCAAGTTAAGGATTCTCTCATCATAAAGGATGAGGTTGAATGAATGAAATCTCTATCCATAGTGACATTATGATGTGAAAATCACTAGGTTTTGAGATATGTTCCATAGAATTTCTTTCATATAAGGAATCCAAGAAAGAAATCATGCCATTAATGGATTTGGGGAGAATTATGAAGGCTTAATCTTGAAGAGCAGAGGTGGATAGGCATAGGAGGGTTGAAATGGGAACGAAGGGCACTGAAAAAGAGAGGGGAATGCAAGTCATGTGTGGGAGTGCAAGTATTGGTCACGCAAGTGTACCTACACGACACATGGGTACTTGCATGTCGGCCAACCCATAAAGTAGAACTTGGGAGAGGCTTCGCTCAATCCTTTAGTACAATCCGTAGAGTCTTTCAGAGGAGAGGCGCGCATGTTCGGTTAAAGGGGTAAGGCAGTGCACAAGTGTGGCCATTTCCCTTAAGGACTGACAACTTTGGTGTGCAAGTGTTGATGAGTTTCAACACTTAGGCCTCACTCCCTATATTTATATCATCCGTTATAGGTAAGAAATTACATTAGAAGTGTTCGGAAGCTTTAAAAATATGCTAGGGCACCGGGATCTCAAATCTGAATTTCTGGAAATTCCCCCCCACCCCCAAATGGGGGCCCACAAGGGGTATTTATAGGCTGGAGAAGACCCTAGGAAAATTTCAAAAGAGGGCGGCAAGTCACCGATGCGACCAATGGGTGGCGTGCAAGTATACTTGTGCGACCATGGTGGAACTTGCACGACCCAAGTGCATTTGAATCATTGTTCATTCCTTTTTCAATTTTTGATGTTTCTTCAAAGGATGAATCACTTTGGGTTTAAGGTATTTCCCTTTTAAATTCATTAGACTCTATGATGGAAAGTAGAATCAACAACAGTCCCCCCTCAGAGTTTGATCCAAAAGAAATGAGGATGTGACTCTTAGGAAATGAAGAAAAACAAGGAACATGTGGTGCACAAGTGTTGAGCGCGCAGAGGGCGGCGCGCAAGTGTTGAGCCGTGTAGGCGTCTACATGCAAGGGTGCGTCCTGGCCAATATATACATGGTCATTACTCTCACAAAGCACTTAATTTCAAGCTTCCGAGCTCTCGCCGTGCAAGTTGCTTCCTTCGTGAATGTTACCCTATTTTCTACAATTTATTCGTTGTCGTGCTGCTTTCAAGGTATTTGGACTTGCGCTGTGATACTTGCGCACCAAAAACATGCACGACACATCCATTCTAGCGCGCCAAAATTATACTTGTGCGCCTTAATTCCTTATCCATTTTTTTCATATTTTTCACATATTTTATGAAAAAGAAATCCATTTAAGAGTTATGTTATTCAACTATTGTGCAGATTCAATGGCTCCCAAGAGAATCAGAATGGCCGATGAACTGGCTTGCAAGCTAATTGATTACATGATGAACATTATTGGCCATGATTACTATGATATCTGTGAAAACACTTTCCCAGATTTGGCCATGTACTTAAAGAAATATCATTTTAATTTCCCACAGAGCATCTACTTACCTCTGTATGGTCATGGACATCTGCAAGAAGTCAATGTTCCAGATGCAATGAATTATATGCCTGAGATGCAGCTGCACTGCTACACCTCTATTTCAGTAATGTTGTGCATTAAGAGCAACTACAATGGTGTGAACATTTAAAATTTTCCTCCATGTCATTTCCTTGCAGATATGAAAGTGGAAAACCCATGGGCTGAAATGTTTTCCACTGCCGGTTGGTGGAGAGATGACAAACATGGAATTAGAACAATATCTGAAAAGAGTTCTCTCTCTAAATGGATCTTTACATCGAATGATTCATTCTCAAATCCATTTATCCATCTTCCATGTCTCTTGGACATAAACAGAGTCACTATTTGATCAGTAGAAAATTTTCTCAACTGCACTCAAGAACATTCTTTTACAATTGTTCTATGAAGAGTTACTATCACTGCATCTCTTATTGTATCCTGTTGAATGAATGAATTCCAGGAGGCTTCTGATGAATCTTGGGATGACATAAATCAAATGAAGAGTTATGTTGAAAGTCTTTCATAATTCATGAAAAAGATAAGATACTCCAGTCTGTGGATGTCCTTTTAACTCTTGTTCATAAATGAAAAACACTTTCATATTCAATCATTTGTGCACGCATTATCTTGCAACCTGCATTAGATTTTTACTTAATCCAATCGGCCTAGTATTCATAGTTTGATTTTTTTTTTCTAGTATTATTATAAATAACCCGAAACACTTTTGAATCTTTTTATTTCTCAATATTAATAAAATCATACAAAATGTATGTTTAGTGAGATGGAAAATGAATTTTATTTAGATTTCCCTTGTCTTTTGTGGGTAGTTTAAAGTCATGCACGTCGGACATAAAAAGGATAATGTTTAAGGTCGAAATAGCTTTGACCGAATGGATTAAAATTGACTAAATTACTTGAAAATTTATCTGAAAACATATTACTACACTCAATTATGAGGGAAAATATGTAAATTATGACTTAAGAAATTTTTAATCTGATGAGTGATATGAAAAAGGTCTAAAAAACATTAGAAGAAGTAGTTCCCAAGAATGAAGTTACCATTATTTAACAAACCCGTTAGGGGGTAGAATTATGGAGGACCACCAAAGGGCATTGGCTGCATAGTCAAATAATAGCATATTTTTGCTGACATGTTTGTTATGTAGACTACTTATGCAAGGCCGCCAAAAGGAACGTGCTGAATATTTAGGAAAAAAACTCTCATAAATTTACTTTTCTACTGATAAAAAGCCAGTGAATGTTTTTGGGAATTTAAATTTTCCAAAGTATAGAGTTTTCTGTATGGAGAGTGGTACTTGAATATGGAGAAGATATTTCAAAACAAGATTTTCTAAGAACTAGATGAATTTTACTCCTACGAAGGTCTGACCCATGATTAGGGAAGGAAAATATAAACCATAGACTTGAATACTTTCAGATCATGAAAAAGAACATGGGACAAATATGTTAAGGATGTATTTTTTTGCGGATCCCTATATATTTTCATTAAGACCAATAAGGAAAAAAGATGATTTCTTTTCAAGAATGACGTTACCACTATTTAAAAAATATGTTAGGGGGTTGAATTATGCAGGACCACCTAAGGGAATTGGCTGCAAAGTCAAGTAATAGCATCTTTTGGCTGACAGGTTTGTTTTGTAGACTTTTTATGCAAGGATGCCTAAGGAAACTTGTTGCATAGTTGAGAAAAATAACTATAAGAAATTGGACATTTTGTGACCAGAAGTTGAGAAAAAGAGTATGGAGATCTGAAAATATTTATGGTTTTGATTATGACACATAAAAATGGGCATTTGTTCAATGCATGTAGAGATACCCAGACCAATGCTAACCAAAATTATGTTGTGACTAGGTCCTAAATTGAAATGTTATACTTCACTACGTATCCCATATGGATGGGAATCAAGCCACCCATTGTTCTTGAAATACCGTTTAACGTCATGTGGGACGAAAGTGTAAGAGATCTTAGTTTACGGTCATAGAACTCAAACCATTAAAAGAAATAAACAGTGTGAGTTTTCATAGGGACTTTTCAGCCAGGGGAATAAAAGTGGAATTTGGGGTTAGGACCAAAAGACATGGGGCTAGACTCGAGGGACACTCAAACGTTCCTACGTATCCTATATGGATGGTAATCAAGCCCATGTAGTTCTAGAAATACCCTCTGTACAGATTTGGTTTGTACATGTGAAGGGTGAAAGGGGAATTTAGTGGAATGATGGTTTGACCCAAGATAAACCTTTTGGGCATTACCATGTATGCACGTAGTATTTGGAATGTTACATGATTGGAAATCAATGTGAATAATGATTCCCTCTCAGGTGAGGGTATCAAAGAATGTTGTTGATTATTGTCGTACATGATAAAAGGTGTTGTACAGTTTAACATCATATAGCGAGGATGATGGTGATCCAACGTAAAGATATTGATTCTGGGGATGGTTTCACGAATCAACATCGTATGAGATGGAGGCGTACCTATGTGAAGAGATTGGTTTTGGGCTTGAACATCGAGAGGTTTCCTACGTACCCCGCCTAAAAGGCAAGGATCAAAGTCCGAGTATTTCAATTTAAAAAAATTAAATAGTGATCAAGTTGTTCTTGGGGACTTTGACCTAAACAAAATGGTTTTGGGACTTACGCATGGTTAGAGGCCCAGAAAGGGTGTTATGGTTGACATTTTCTTTAAGATCACATGAGTCACACTCGGTGTGAGAAACAAGAGGTAGCAACAACCCTATCGATGCACAGTTTAATGTCATGTAGGACATATGAAGGGACTATGTAGTTTCACGTCGTGCAGTGAGGAATATTGGTACTGCACAGTTTAATGTCATGTAGCATGGAAAAATATAGTTCAACGTCATGTAGGACATATTAATGGATTTCTGTAAAGTTTAGCATCATGTAGTTAGGATGATGGGGAAAATACAGTTTAACGTCATGTTGGACAAAAAGGGGACTGTACAGTTTAATTTCATGCAGTAAGGAAAAAAGAGGACACCGTTTAACGTCGTGTAGGACATATTATGGAATATTTTATAGTTTAACGTCTTGTTGGAAGAAAAGGGATGATATATGTTAGAGTCATGTTGGACGATGGTGCGAATAGTGTAAGGTCATATGCATGGATCGTTGCTATATAGTTTAACGTCATATAGAAAGGACGATGAAGGGGACATAGTTTAACATCATTTTGGATGAAAAGGAATGATACAGTTAGCGTCATGTTGGAAGAAAGTGCGAATAGTTTAAGGTCATATGAGTGGACCATAGATGGTGCAATTTAACGTCTTGCTGGACATGAGAGAAATGAAATTATTTTAAGGCTGTATGCATGGACCATAGATGGTGCAGTTTAACATCTTGCTGGACATGAAGCATGAAAATAGTTTAAGGTCATATGCATAGACCATTGAGTATGTATTTTGTGTTTATACAAAATACTTCTTCAGAAATCTGGCATTGGTTGGAGTAGTGGTGAGTTCTACATCCATTGAGATTAAATAATAAACTCTATTGAAATAGACCTTATGTATTGAGTTAGGTCCTTCCCATTTTGGTTCATGATTGGGAGGTTTCTTTCCTAGTATCATTGGGGTTCTAAGAACCAATACCAATTCTCCCTAAATGAATGAACAAAGACGATTTTTTTGTTGAAAGCTCATGCTATTCGATTCTGGTAGACTTCCAAGTGGTGCAGGGTACACAATCTTTTCTGATATAACCATTCCAATTCATTCAATCGCTTTTTAGATTGTTCATCTGTAGATGAATGTTCACAAATGGCTACTCTGAGCGAAGGTAATTGAATATCAATGGGAAAGAATACTTCTGTTCCATATACTAGTGAATATGGAGTTGACCATGTTATAGTGCGGGTGGTTGTCTGATAAGCCCATAAAGCATGAAAGAGTTTTTCAGGACATGACCTCTTATCTTTATCCACCATATTTTGTTGTATGTTTGACATAGTCTTATTTATGAATTCAATCTAGCCATTTTCCACTACATGATACCGAGATGAATGGTAGGATTTGATGTTGTATTCTTGATACAACTCTTTCACCTCGGATGAATAGAATTTGGTGCCGTTGTCTGTAAATATGGTATGAGGGACACTAAATCTGGTGATGATGTTAGACTTGATGAAGATAACAATGACTTTAGAACTAACTTCATTGAGAGGTATTGCCTCTGCCCATTTGTAAAAGAAGTCAGTAGTAGTAATAATATAATTATACTTCTTGGTTGTAGCTGAAGTGTAAGGTCCCACCACATCCATTCCCCATGTGGAAAATGGCCACGAGTATTTAGCTGTATGAAGAAATTTTGGGGGATGATGAATGTAGGTGGCATGTACATGTAATGAATGAAAATTATTTGTGAAATCAACATTATCTTGTATCATTGAAGGGAAAAAGTACCCAAGCCTTCAAATTTGATCAGACAGTCTATATCCATATTGATGGGAACCACAGACTCCTGCATGCACTTCTTTTATAACAACCATTATCTCTTCACCATCAATGCATCTGAATAAAACTCCGTCAAAACCATACTTGTAGAGAATTTTCTCTAAGTGATATGGGATATCATAAAGATTAAAATTGACCACACATCACCAAATTTGTTCTTTCCCAGCTCTATTAGGTGGAAGTGTTCCATATTGAACGTATTCTCGGATAGGTGTCATCCATCCTGTATTATGACCATATGGTTCAAGAATGGAACCAATTTCATTGATTTCTTCTGTTCTGATTTGAACATAAGGTGATGTTTTATGATTGTGGGCAATACTGATGGTTTTCTTGTCCTGATTTGGATCTTCCAGAGCTATGGATAAATTATCCAGTGCATCAGCTTTTGAATTTTTTGACCGTGGGACATAAGAAAATGACGGTTCTGAAAGGAATTATTCCATTAATTTTCTGACATAAATATACCAAGGGATTAGCTCTTCTTTTCTGATGGCATAATCCCTATTGACTTGTTTGATTTCCAAGCATGAATCACCTTCCACCTTTAAGTGATTCACTTGTGCTTGAAGCACCAACTCCAAGCCTATGATGAGAGCTTGGGATTCCACTTCATTATTTGTACCACCTCCCAACAATGAGAAGAATAGGGTAACACTGCCCTTTCTGGAGAAATGAGCACAACTCCTAACCAAACTTTGTTGAATTTAGGATTTTCTATTTTCCACCCTGTTGGACTTCTAGAAGCACTATCAAAGTACATTTCCCATGATTGAAGACTTTATTGAATAAGGAAGGCCTCTTCATTAGGAAGTTCAATATCTGAAGATGTATCTTCTACTAAAGGGTGTTCTGTATGGAAATCAGCTAGATCTTGGCCCTTTATTGCCTTTTGAGACACATATTGGATATCAAATTGCTGCAAAATAATTGCCCACCTTGCCAGACGTCCTGTAATCATTGGACGACAAAGGATGAATTTGAGACGGTTATTACAAGATACCAATTGGACCATGTGATGTTCCATGCAGTGTCTCAACTACTGAACTGTGATGAATAACGCTAGGCAGCATTTCTCAGTACATGAGTATCAGGTTTCTGCTTCAAGCATAGTCTGACTGAGAAAATAGAGGCTGTTTTCATTCCCATAATCATTCTTTTGAGCAAGAAATGCACCAAATGATCGCTCTAAAGATGTCACATAGAGGATAAGTGGTCTTCCTTCAACAGGTGGCATTAATACCAGTGGAATCAAGAGATACTTTATGAGAATATCAAATGCTTCTTGAGATCTTCAGTCCACTAGTAAGTGACTCCCTTCATCATCAATTTGGTGAAGGGTACACTTTGGCCTACCAAATTGGCGAGGAAACGCTGAATATTGGCTAAGTGTCCTTGAAGTCCTCTCAATTAATTCAAATTTCGAGAGGGTTACATACCAAATATTGAATTTTTCCTCTCAGGATCGACATCAATACCACGATGGCATACAACAAAGCCAATAAATTTTCTTGAGGTTACCCCAAAAACACTTTTTAAAGGGTTCATCTTCAAATTATGTTGTCGATGTTTGTGGAATGTGATTTCAAAATCAGTCAAGTGATTAGAACGTTGTTTGAATTTAACCACCAAATCTTCCACGTAACATTCAACGAACTTCCCTAAAAAGGGATTGAAGATACATTGCAAGGCACGCTGATATGTTGTGCCTGTATTCTTTAGGCCATAGGGCATTACCCGATAGCCGAGCACACCCTGAGGGGATCTGAAGGCTGTAGATTCTTCATCTTATAGAGCCATTCAGATTTGATTATAACCGGAATATACATCCATGAAGGAAAGTGATTCATAGTTAGTTGTTGCATCAATTATGTGTTCTGTGATCGGAACTGGAAAATCATCCTTAGGAAAATTCTGATTAAGATCTCTGAAATCAATGAAAACACTAATTTGTCCATTCCTGTTTTTCACAGGGACAATATTATCCAACCACTTGGGATATCGAACTTCTCTGATGAAGTTAGCTTTGATTAGATTATCCACTTCAGCTTCAATTTTGGAAGCATAAGTTGGGTGTGTTCTTCTGGTAGCTTTCTTCAATCCTCGATGTTCTTATGGAAACCCCAAATGACGAGTAGCGACATCACGATCAATCTCGGACATCTCTATATAGGTCCATGAAAATAAATCTAGATTTTGAATTAAAAATGAAACATACATATATTTCTCTTCAAGAGTCATGGCCGCACTAATTAAAGTGTGGTGTGGATCTTCTTTTGTACCCAGATTTATTTATCGGAGTTCATCCACAGTAGTAGAGATACCCTCTTCAAATGCTGGATGAGCATCCTTGAGATCTTCCTCTTCTTATTCAAAATGTGTTGTTTCTTTTGTTTCTTCTTGCATAGTAGATGATGAAGTAGAATTTTCATGACCAGAAGAGATGTTAAAATTTGAACATCTTAAAGAAGAAGCTTCCATTTCCGACCCGATTGACGATGAAGGGTCTTTCATGGGTATTAAGGAGGAGATGATGGATTGAGAATCGACATCATCGTTCACCTATGACATTGCTATAACTTCTTCTGGCCTGGTTGGCGATGTAATGACTTGCTAGATTTCAGCATATGAAATGAAGACATCCCCATTTGACCTTTCATCATTTCTTGTTGAATCACCAATTTCTCCCACGCTGTGTGGGTTAATTGTCGTAATTTATATTATTGATGTTTCTATAAGAGTATTTGGATTTGAGTCTACCCTGTCAATTTGACTGATATGCAACACATAATCTGTACTCACATGTGTAAATGGATTTACTAGAATATTTTCCAAACCATATAGAGCATTAACTTTGGTAATCTCCCTTGTTGTGGATTTCACCATTCCCTTCATGTGATAGAATTCCGCCTCAATGTATTGAGATTCACATGTCTTGAATAAGGCCTTATCACCATACAATGTCCCAAATTGACCATCGAAACAATTATTGATACATTGATGGTATGATGAAGGGATAACGACATGTTGATGTAGCTAGGGTCTTCCAAGCAAGATGTTGAAGGGTGAGTCTTGATCAACAACCATGAAATCTGAATTGGATACAAGATCTCCAAATTGTGTTCTGAGTGTAATCCCTCCTAGTGTCTCTTGTTCATTTTTATCATATCCATGTAACGTCATAGTAGATGGAGATAATTCAGATTCTGTGAGGCCCAAATCGACAAAGTGTACGAATGGGCATGAGGTTAACTCATGAACCACAATCAATGAACGATCTTCGGATGTCTACACCATTGACCTTGCCAGATAAATACAAAGGTCTAATATTTCCAAGCACGACATCATCTTCATCTTCATTTTTGAAAGATATCACTACATGGAATTATGCAGGATTATTCTCAACATGATAGGCTTCAGCTGCAGCAATTCCAGTTTCAAAATCCTGAGGACTGGACAAAGGCTTAATGAGTGGTCTCCCGAAGATACTTTGATAAATTCAAGGCATCCAGAATTGATAACTTGGATGGTACCTGGGCCAGGTGTTTCAATACATCATAATTTTGATCCAAAGGTCCGTGTTTCCCAACATGAACATGTGCTTAGCTGGTGCCTTGGAATTTGATGCTTTGGAAGTGATTCATCATGTATCGGGGTGGGAGTTGGTATACTCCAGGCTTTGGAAGATTACACCGAATATGCCTATTTACTTGCTGAGAGGAAGAATGTGTACCTTCCAACCGATCTTCCAAAATAACTTTTCCAGGACTAAATCTGCCTTGTGAAGAAGAACATGCTTGTTCTTGTTGAGGTCATCGAAGTGCTCTACCACAAGTTTCTGCCGCATACACAGTTCTAGCAAGGGTAGAATTGGAATAGTGGCCTCTGAAAGATCCACGTCTTCCCCCAGACCCTAAGCCTCTCGAACTCCCTCTGATACCTTTGTTTGATATAGGGAGTATAGGTTCATCGAGATCGAAACTGTGACTGTCATAAGGATATGTTATGTGAATCATATTAATAGAACCGAATATTAATTCTTCATCTGATGGAGACTCTCCCTAACTAGCCAATTTAGGATGTTCCGTTTTGTGGGACGGTGCCCGTGGAGTCGAAGCAGATGATTAAAATCCTCCAGAATAAAGACAACTTGGGATTTGACAACATACTCATATTTTTCTGATTCTTCTTCTTTCTTTGAATCATGTCATTTCTTGGAGTATTTTCTCTCTAATGAAGAGGGTTTTGCTGCGGAATTTATGGAAGAAGACACAATTGGTTTCTTCAATTGTGTTCGAAATATAGCATGAGTCCGGTTGATCATTTTTATGACCATCCGATCATCTTATTTTTGTGCATTATTGTTCTTGAATTCTTGCCACTCGCCTTCCTCCTCTAGATCTGTTGCAGTAACACATGCAACCTGAGCTGAAGAACCTCTATGTTTGACTTGTCCCAAGTCTACCATTTTTTTCAGGAGTTCCTTAAAGACAAAACACTCCTAAATGGGATGACCCAATATCCGATGAAAGGGGAAATAGTTGGGACAGTCTTCATCTCCTTACTTTTTCGGCCTTTTAGGCTTGGAAATTGAACCAAATTATTTTCCTGAGCCAAAATGAAGTAGCCAGAAACCCATTCATTTAGGAAAGAGTAAAATTTTCCATTGAAATCCTCAAATTGTTTCCTTCTTTTATCTCTTTGGTCTTCTTCATGAAACGAACTCTGTTGCTGATGCTCAGTAGGTGGATCCCTTCAGGACGATGGAGGTTTTGATGTAGAAGTAGGTACCGGTTCTTGTTTAAGCATGACTAAAACAGTCTCCGCTCTACCCATTCTCCTTCCTGGAGCTGATGGAATTTCATGAGTTTTCTCCTTAGTCTTTATAATAGAATCTCAAATCTGTTGAGCGATTGATGTAATGTATCGAGACCCTCTTGTGTATTTCACAGGGATCAACGGTGTGTGTAACTCATCATGCAGATTTTTCCACATAGATTGGAAACAGTTTTTCTTGAGGGAGTTCTAAGCTTAGGAAATATGTTAATCCATTCCAGTGAGTAATGAAATCTCAAAACCTTTCATTCTCTATTTGCTTATAGTTTGTAAGATAAAAAATGTCATCTTTGGAAATGTTGAGATGAATTGAAGATGGAAATTTTGGCGAAGATCCTCTCATCTGGTAATTTACCGGGATTGCATGCTTCTGTACCAGACAAAGGCATTCCCATTTAATGACTGTACAAAACATCTGATCTTAACTACTTCTTGTTGCTGAAGGGTGCCCATCATAGGATCACAACGAGAAAACAATGTGTCATGTGTTGCTCTGCGTATCCCAAACCATTAAAGATTGGGAATGTGGTACTTGCAAAATTTGATGGGAGAGGATTTTCATCAACCCATCCTGGGTAAGCTCTTTTACTGGTTGAATTTGAGTTTTTTTCCCTCCATAGCATCCAACCGTGTTGTTAATTACTCAATAGTAGTAATTAACTTTTGAGAAACATCCAGTTGAGCTTGGACCTGAACAGGTGCAATGACTGGAGCTTGGACAGATGTTGCAGCTTGTACTGCAACTGATGGATGCACTGCCGATTGTTGTTGCACTTGACTCATAGGATTAGAACTGTGAGGGTGTACTAATAAAGGAGGATATTATTGATCCATCTCAGTATCCAAAAAAAATTCCTTTGGGTGACTGACACTAGCACGCTTAAGAGGAAGACTCCCCTGATGTAGTTATGCATTCATCTTCCTCAATTCCTTCATTTCATCCTCTTGTCGTGCAAATATTTTCTTTAGTGAGAGCGATTGGCCTTCTCCAGAGGAAGGGTATTTAACCCAATTCGTTGATTTCCCCATGGTGGATCCCTTTCGGAGAGGGGGAAGTGGGTTACTTGAAGGGACACCCTGATTCTGGGTAAGCCTTTGATTTCATGTACGCACACATTCTTTATTTGTGTCTATGCGTACAACTTCTTGAGCAGGAACCTCTTCATCTGATCCCTCTGAGTGAACATCATCTGGTGGACTAGCAACAACAACATTGATGAATTTATTGATGCATAATGAATTTCATCCCTTCTATCATCATTTCTGCGATATTTTCTTCTTCCATGTCTCTGATGAGACATTTCCTTTTGTCGATTTGATCCCCCATGAACTTCTTGACGAACCGTAATTTGGAGGGAATGTCCTGATAATTTGGATTATAGTTCCTCTTGGGGCATCTTCTCTAATCGATAGAAGACTTAAATTCTATGAGGTAGTGATTGAGGATTTGAAAAAGTCAATAGTCATGTGGACTGGGGCAGGTCCTGCTTAACTCCTCGAATCATATTTGTTGATTCAGAGGGTTGGGTTAAAAGATTCCCCAGTCTGGCAAGATGGGGTGTTTCATGAGATGCTATATCTGAGACCTTATTCTAAGCTCTCATGATCTTGTGGACTTTAGTCTAGAAATTGGATGGATTCATCAAACTACATCCACTTTTATCACCCGGCTCAAAAGACTGTTGGATGATTTCTAACACTTCTGTCACATGATGATGTGCTTGCTCTAAACGAGTGGCATGTTAAATACTCTCATTTTCTTGATGCAAGAGTAATTCAAAAACATGTTCTCTTTATGCTTGATTTTGAAAATAATTAGTTGAATCTTGTTCTGGAGCAAGCCTTTAATTAAAAATAAAGCCAATTGACTATGGCCGTCAATGGGAAATAACATTGCATGAGACCATTTTCGGCGTGAATTTCTGACTGGAGAGTATAGTGAAATTTAGTTCTCCATGAACACCCCATCCCCTGATATTAATACCAGATGGGGCATTGGAAATTAACTAGAGAAGTATTCTTAGTGCTCCAAGGCATGAATGCTGAAGGGCTCTCTGCTGCTTTTCAGTCTTCAGATATCGAGAAGCTGAGAGAGAAGCCATGTCAATTTGGCATTGTAAACCTTATATTATCTTGATATGATTTTCATATTCATCATAAGATAATATTTTCTTTTTCAACTGCCAAATATTTTTCCATATGTCGAGACGAATATCATGAATTCAATCTTCCGTCAACGTCTCTGGAATGTCATAATGAGAGTCAGCTGAATCTGAAAACATGACTGGCACATCACCTTTCGCCAATTGTTTTCTCATATTCAGTACTTCTACTTTATCATTCAATGGAGATTATTCTACCTTATTGGACCAGTGTTGGTGCTTTTTTGATGCTTCATCGGATTCAAAAAGATCGGTAGACAATTCGCTGATTAAACTAGAAGATGAACGACCCCGGGGTGGTTCGAAGAATGACCTAAAACCTAGGCTATCTTCTGATTGAGAAATTATTTCACCTGCTTTCGGTGAAGCATCAGACATGACTGGCTTCACATTTGTAATTGCCTCAAGATAAGAGATCATTCTCGTCACTACATTGTCCATTAGAGCATTTTCTAGGCAATGTGCATTATAACTGTGGAGAGGAATTTCGCAGTTAAATTCATCATCATGTGTAGGACCACCATGGTGGGTTACAACAAAAGATGAAACATTTGTCTCCTTGGTCTTCTGGCCACACAGAGGGTTCATGTGGCTCTCATATGAAGACAAAACTTCGAAATCGACTGAACTGTAATGAAGAAAGCCTTCGTGAGGAAGTTTCTGATGAAGACCTTGAGAATTAATGTTCCTAATTTTGGGAAATGAGGGAGTAGAATCTTGAATTCCAACAGATAATTGTCTGGGGGTATCAAGAACTCCAGCATCGAGCAAGGCCTTATTAAAAATTGGCCCTTGATTTCTTGACTATGATGGGAGGGTCTTCTTTTTAGATTCCTTCTTACTTAATTTAGTAACCACTTGTTGACGAATGTGGTCATTATGGGAAGGTTTATGTGACTTCTCAGGAGAAATGATCAGGTCAGGCTAATTATCTCCGCTCAAATCAAGTGTATGTGCCTGCCTTGCTTGTCCGTATGATATGGTGGAGTATTCCCCAAAACCCTCTTGGACTGGAATAGAGGGGTGTGTCTGTTTCAGAGTGAAATATTGATATGTCACTCCACTGGTAGGGATATATTTATTTGTCTTTCCCTGAGATGCTGCTGAAGCTGTTATAATATCCCGGAAGGCATCCTGAATATGAGTAGGGATTTGCTTCTTCTCTTTCACCATTGATAGAATATACTTGGTGACTTCTACTGCGGGAACGGGGATATACATCCATTCCGTTCATGGAGTAGGTGTGTGTTCCTGCTCCTGCCCTCCTTTTCCTGTCAGTGAATCCTGACAGTACTCAAGTGTGGGGGTAGTGAGATGAGTCTGCCTCCTATTTGTTGTCGGAGCTTTTCAATTAATTTCTCCTATTACTACCAAATGAGACTATTGGTAGGCTTGATCAATACTAGCAGGTGTATGTTCCTGCTGATTACACTCCACTGAACGTGGTTGATGAGCTACCTTCAATACTGACAGACGAGGCTGCTGGCAGGATTGATGAGTGTAAGCAGGTGTATGTGCATGTTAACCAGTTGCCAACACATTGGGTTGGCAGGATCCATCGTATATAGTTAGAAGAGCCTGCTGACTAGCTGATTATTTATAAACAGGTGTATGTTCCTGTCTATAGTACTCCGCCAGAATTTCCTGGCGAGATTGGCGTGCTGCTTCCAGACGAGTCTGCTGGACAGCGGGATTAAAACGGACGGGTGTGTGTTCCCGCTCATTGAATTAAACCAAGTTAGGTTGGTGGACTTCTCTGAAGATGGCAGAGATGAGAACCTGTTCACTGTTGACTAGATTGCTTCTCTGGCGGTTCATCTTCCCTTCTTAGGTTCAAGGAACCTAAGACAAATGCCTGGAGATGATACCCTCATCAGGTTGAGGGAGCACTGCCGCACGAGTTTGGAGGTGATTATTAATGGGATTCATTGGGAAGGACTCATATCTCCTTGAATTAAGGCCATGAGGGACCTGCTCAGTCACCGCCCCTGAATATGGGAGTGAATGGTGATTGCGTTCCGGGGAAAACGACCCAAAATGGTTGGAGACGGTGGTTGGAACCACCTGCTTTTTGATCACTGTTCGTCGTTGTCCTAACTACCAGGGTGGGTTATTGACTTTGAGGTCTTGTCGAGCATCCTCCAGAGTCAGAATAGTACCATTTTCACGGTACTCCTTTAATAGCGAATTTGATACCCAGTGTTGAAGAAGCTGAGTAGGTGATGTCGTCCTCAGAGCAGACGATGATCCAGCTGGAGCAGCATCAGAGGCCTTCCCAATAGAAGTATTCACAACAGAAGTATTCACGGGTGTAAACATAAGAGAATTCATTTCTGTAACATAGAAGAACTTGGAAAAGAGTGCATGTTTGATATAATAGACGTAATCAATATAATTCCGGCCACTACATCTTTTGGTTAAGAACAGATGTTATTAATTATCTTGTTGGCCCTCTCATTGAGTTTAAATAGGGGCTAACAAAATAGGTAAAACATCACATTAACTTGGTTAAGGATTCAAGTCGGGTTACCCATTTTTTTCCTCTAGAATTGGGAAAGACCTTGTTGATTTAAGGTTCAAACATTCCAAGAAGTTTCTAATGGGATTTTTTTATAGAACCTGAAACATCCAATGATTCTATATCCATTTGGAACTACTTTACAAAGGTAGGTTCTCATTAGTTATGGACTTATTAGACTTAAGAATTTTCATTTGTCGAGAGGATAGGAGGTCGAACTCATCACACCTTTTTTAGGGGAATTATTGTCTACTCCGAGACTCTATTTATAGATTTACATTATGTTCGTGAATCCTTATTAAAATACCATGTATAAAATGAGCTTTCAATTAGATTTTACAATCAATGATTGATATGTAAAAAATTTAGAAAATATTTTTTATATGTTCGATGTTCTTCGTCGATAGAGAATAATCTGTAGTTGATGGAGATTCTTAGTCAATGGTATCCTTTAATACATTATATAAAAGTCTCTTGGTCATTATGATGACCATACTGGTTTTAAAGCCGATCAGTGGGGCACTTGAAGTTTATTGTCATTCAGAAGGACATAGATTATTTCAGTGTTGGGATCGTACCCACAGATGATCTATCTACGTATCCTTTATTTGGAAAAGGAATCAGAACCCACGTAGTTCGAGTAAGGGAGTATGATGTTTATGTATGATTGATGGCTCAAAGAAATATGTCATAATTACTTTTACACTCTATGCTCACGTGTGTCATGCTCGGTGTGAGAAACAAGTGGTTTTGGTAAAACCAGACAATTGTACCATGAAAGATGCAATCATAGAAAATGATGTGGGGCTTATGTATGTAGGACAACCCATATAGAAAAATATTGGGACTTATTTCAAAGAAGAAGTTCAGGAACATGGTCCATAAAGGTATATATACTTTATGATGATTTGGATACTCTAACTTGGGGATTACTCCTGAGGAAGATTCCCAAATTAGGTGGGACTTATGATTGGGTTTTACTCCTGAGAAGGAAGCGCAGATCAAAAAAGTAGATTAAGACTGGTTAAGAGAAATTAAGACTTGGGCTTACTCCTAAGGAGGAGGCCCAGGTTAAAAGGTATTTGAATATTAAGGGACTTGGGGCTTACTACTAAGGAGGATTCCCATATTTGAGACTAGGGATTACTCCTGAAAAGGAAGCCCAGATTTGATAAACTATAGTTGGGGCTTACTCTTGAGGCGGATGCCCAGATTTTGGGAACATTGAGACTGGGGATTACTCCTGAGGAGGATGCCCAGATTAGGGTACTTGGGGCTTACTCTTAAGAAGGATGCCCAAATTAATGAGGATTTCCGGCGTAATCATGAGGAGGATACCCAAATTAATGAGGACTTGGAGCTTACTCCGGAAAAGGATGCCCAAATTAAGAGAATTTGGACTGGGGATTACTCCTGAAAAGGAGGCCCATGTTAAGGATTCTCTCATCATAATGGATGAGGTTGAATGAATGAAATATCTAACCATAGTGACATAAATATGTGTAAATCACCAGGTTTTGAGAGATGTTCCACAGAATTTATTTCAGATAAGGAAGACAACAAGGAAATATTGCCATGAATGGCTTTGGAGAGAATTCTGAAGGCTTAATATTTAAGAGGAGATGTGGATAGGCATAGGAGGGGTGAAATGGGCAAGAAGGGAACCCAAAAAGAGAGGGTACCGTAAGTCCTGCATGGGGGCGCAAGTCTTGGTTGCGCATGTGTACCTACGCGACACATGGGTACTTGTGCGCCAGTCAACCCTTAGGGTAGAACATGGGCAAGGCTTGGGTCATGCCTTTAATACTATCCCTAGAGGCTTCCAGAAGAGAGGCGCGCATGTTCTGTTAAAGGGGTAAGGTGGCGCGCAAGTGTGGCCATTTACATTACGGGATGGCCACATAGGCATGCAAGTGTTGATGAGTTTCAACACTTAGGCCATACTACCTCTCTTTAGATCTTCCTTTCTAGGTATGAAATTACCTTGGTGGAACTTGATCGACCCAAGTGCATTTGAATATTTGTTCATGCCTTTGTCAATTTTTGATGTTTCTTTAAAAGAGGAATAACTTTTGGTTCAAGGTATTTCCCTTTTCAATTCGTTAGACTCTGTGACGGAAAGGAGCGTCAACAAACTTGATGAGAAGATCATCAAGGGAGGGGTACTGTGGGGAGTGGCAGATTCCATCATTAACAGAGCTGTCCAAATTCTTTAGGAATTGATCACCAATTGAGAGAGGCTCGGTAGTTGGTTTGGGTTCAGAGGGTGGGGGAATCATGTTTTCACCCTGCATTATAAAAACCAGGAAAATGGTTAGTATTGAATAATAAAATTGGGACAAAAATACAAAGCATATGGAAAAGGAGTCAAGAATCCCTCATGACGAGGTCCGCGAACAGGCCTCAAAATGTGGTTCACGATGAATGCATCCCGCGAACGAACCCTACGAGGAAGAGGTCTGTGGTACTCTGGCCCTCGTAGCATTAGCCAGAAAACCAAGAACAGAGTTTCTCCACATAATCTCAATCCTGGATTTAAATGTTTATGTTCGGAGGACATACGAAATTTTCAAAGTCTGGAAGATTTTTAGTCCGCGGACCATCAAAACCGCAAAGCGAGTTTTTACGCGGCCCATCGTGACTTACTTTTTAATTAATTAAAAGTGTTAGTTCGCAGCTGGGAGATCGGTCTGTGGGTGAAGGCAAGCACAAACGAGGATTGTTTTGTGGAAGCAGCAGCTGGTTCACGGACGATGCATTTCGCGAAGGAATGAGAACGCGGAGACAAAAAGCATGAGAACTCTGGTTTGGTGATGAATCCGGTAAAATAAAAAGGTAGGGACCCGGTATTTATAGGCATTGTCCCCTACCAGGTCCACTCCTCTACAGCAAACCATCCATGTTTGAGGACCACTCTACATCGGAATGGCCACTTCATCGTTCCGATCGGACCCCATTCCGATGGAGGCAATTTATAGGGTCCTGAAATATCTGAATAGAAGAATGAGAATCCCCTTTAATCAAAGGGATATTCTACCCAATTTCACCCAAAGAATTAGGGAAAAGTGTGGAGAATAATCAAAGGATGTCACAGGACGAACCGATCCACAGACCGGTCCAATGAAAATGGTACGCGGCCGGTTCCATTAAGCTCCCCATCCGTGGACTGCTGTCGTTCGCGGAATAGAGGTGGGGATCCTCTACAGGCGCGAAGGAGAAAGAACGCCAACCCGATCCACCATCATGAACCGCCCCAGCTGCGAACTGCGTCAACCGGCCCAGACCGCGTCCGTTGTCATTCATGGAATGGAGTCGGAACCCCACACCACCAAGAAGCTCTCCCTCAGCTAGTTTGGTTCACGGGGGAGGGTCGTTCAATGCCCCCCGCGAGTTGTGGATTGACCAAGTCATCCATAAACCGGGTTCCCTGTCATGGGCCTCCGCAAAAGGTGCCACATGACCATAGATTCATCTCGTTACCCACTCTATAAAAGAAGATTGTTGGGGAAGAGGAAGGGAAATTGATCAGATTTGGGTTTGAAGGATTTTGAAGGAAGGAGCTTAGGATTTTGCAAAAAATGAAGTTCCAATTCACGAACCAGAGCAGGTATGAATCTGGAAATGAATTAATAAGGAACCAAAAATGCATAACAACTTGGTGAACTGTGAACGTAAAATAATAAAGAAAAGAAGACCGCGAACTATGGACCCTCTATAGATGCACTCCCCCCAGAGCAGGGAGTTTATGACCATTTTCCGATCCGTCGCACCGCGTAGCACCCTCCTACGTGGGTGAAGCCCCGACCGATGAGCGTCCGGCAGGCGTTGCCCTTTGCTTCAGTTGCTCGCACGGACCCCTCCACGTACCAATCTGGTACGCGGGCCGAACTCGATGCTGCGAACCACCATGGTTCACTGACATCCTCTCAAGCCACGTAGCACCTCCCTACGTGAAGGGAGCCACACCCCTTACACCCGTGTGGCCCGCCAAATCCATCAGAGTTCCAATTACCCAAGCCAGATAAAATCCCTCCAATCTGGCCTAATCCTTCGCAACCCCATCATTATCCCATTCATCGGCCCCGAGCCGGGGCCTCTACCAGAGCCACGAGACATGTATGATGTAACCTTCAGGTGCATCAGCATGCCATTTGGTGTTCTCATACCTACAGTAAGCGAGGGAGATGGGGTTGCTCCGGCCCATGAGCAGATTCCTGAAGCATTCCTGGGATCACATTCCCATGGTAATGTGGAGTTCGATCCCGGGAGTCCCCTTTCTGCCTCTCTACTCACTGGGAGGGGGGACCCCACGTCCATTTCCCTTCACCTCCGACGGTGAGAAATTCTCTCCCCCCTTCTGGGGTGACAGTAAACCATCATGGGGTAAGCCCGTAGCTTTTCTTGCTAGAGGTAGCACTGATGCAACTCTGTACTTCCTCAGGGTTAAATGCCATAGAATGGGGGGATGGGCACTAGCTCCCCTCCTTTCTTCGGTCTCAAATCTCTCTCCCATTGGGGTTTGTCACCACTGGGAATCTCTTCTAGAGTAAGCGTCTCACCATCATTTCTGGAATCCAATGAAACTGCTCCTTTCAATAAAGTGGGTTCATTGCTCCGCTGCAAGACTTCTAGCTTCCACGAACATCAGGAAAGAGAAACCAGCGGTACCAGCCTTCTTCTCCGCCCGTCGTCTGTCTCCCATTTCCTCAGTATGGAGAAAGTGTGAGGTTATCCAAGTCTGTTTCATTCTCTCATTTCTCACACAGAGAATGACTCACGTCGGATTAGAGATTTGTGATGGTCGTAGCGCCCGCACAATGACGGTGGATTAATGCGAACTAAGTGGACTTTGATCCCTGTCTTCTAGGACGGGTAGGTTGGAAGCCTCCCCGAGGTTCAAGCCCAAATATCTGTCATTCCAACCCCATTACGTCAGTTTACCTGCACCTAGGGCCACCTCTGTGTGTAAGCCCCTTCCCAACTCGAACTACGTGGACTTATATCCTTGACTCCTAGGCAGGGTACGTAGGAGGCATCCCCGAGGTTCAAGCCCAACACCTGGTCGATCTTACAATCTTCATGTCGGATCACCGCACCAACCCTGGGCAGCCTATAGTGTAAGACCCCTACCAAACCGAACTACATTAATTCTGATGCCTTTCACAGTGATACATAGGATTACTATACCACATGTTCGATCCAAATGCTCAAGTCATTCTCTGTCCCCTAGAAGACAAATAAACTCTAGAGTGCCTGGTTACGAGGCATTAAACCAGTGTCGTCTCAATGATTCTAGACTCCTTGGGGTCATTAATCCATCAAGGGATGGTAACCCTCGGGCATAAATTATTCCGAGCCCCTGCGTCCAGCTGACCATTGACAACCAGGAGTAATCCGTGGATACTATTCTTGGGTATAAACCAAATATTCACAAACATATGAATACATCTTAAATCTATAAGAGAGTCCTGGAACAGGAAATAATTCCCCCAAAAGGGGGATATGAGCCCCACTTCCCATTCTGTTGACCAATGTGAGTTCTTAAGCATCGCTGGTCAAACCACCCAGCGAACACCTACCTTTGGAAAGTATGTCCACTTATTTCTAGATATGAAACCGTTGGGCGTTTTGGGGAAAAAACGGTGCACCTAATATGAGTGATTAAGAAGAACCCAATATTCTCTAATCAACCATCATGTAGCGCAAGTTTCTCCCCCACGATCCCATCGTGCACAGTGAGACAAATACTAAACCTTCATCATATGTACTAAAGGGTCACATGGGATGAATATCAGAAATCATTTTCATTGGGACTTCTCATTTCAAATATAGTTCCAAATAACCATTTATTCATTAATAAATTTTCAGAAAAAAACTATTTCTTAGGACAATTCAAATAGACATTAAAATACATTTTCTATCACCAAATTGAAAGGTAAAACAATCTTATCGTAAAATCTCATTCACAAAAAATAATCTAATACAAAGATTATACAAAATAATTTAAAAATAAATATATAAAACTAAGAGAAATTATTATTCAAATGACATAGGCAAGATATGAAACAAAATACATCATTCTTGGGTCCCACAATAAATGTGATAGGTTCCACACACACCAAAAGGAAGAAAAAGAGAATCCTAAAAATAAATTCTAAAATATGAGAATAAAATTATATAAAAAGGGTTGGTTGGGAGTTTATATCAACACATACCTATAAAATCTCATGTGATATACTACAACCAACACCAGAAGTAGCACCATGATGAAAAACACAGAAATGAAACAAAATGAGATTAGGAGACAGATCAAATATCAATTATTAGCTTCAAAAAATCCTACCCAATACCACTACTAGAACAAGTGATGGTGAAGGTAAAAAAGAGGGAGAATAATAATAAAAAAGTTAATAAACCAACCTTGTAGAGATCAATGAACCAAATGAGGAATCATGAAGAACTAGAGGAAGAGAAAACTCTAGGATGAGTCCTAGGGATAGAGAGTCAAAACACAACCCAAATGAGATAATTTCAACATGTTCATCATATAATAATTCAATAGGGAGAGATAATTCATGTTCTGAGACACCAATTCACAATGTGAATCCCAATTTTTTAATTTTATAGAAAAATGATCACCTTAAATTAAGAATACCGAGTGAACCATTAACAATGAGAATATCATTCACATCATGAATACTTTTTCCATGCATTAAGCTAAAATAATGGCTTCTACCATGAGTTAATTCACATTGTGAATATCTGATTCGTGACATGAAATTATCATTTACCCGGTTCCCAGTATGGGTTCCTTTGAAATACAACCAATATTTTCTTCCCAAATCCCTAAACCTGATGTACTAATTATGAAACATTAAAATGTAGGAATACCTCAAACATTTTTTTATATGTAATGTGTATCATTTTAAATAGAAAAATTCTCCTTTGATATATGAGAATATTGTTTCCCTTCAAGAATAATAATTATTCCATTTTGTTATTATTCGTTATATTCTTATAAAAAATGATTCATTTACTAGATATCATACACATACAATTTTCATATTCATTTCAATCATTTTATACATAAATGGTTTATGATGTATACTACTTGTAACCATTACCTACTCGTATAAAAATTGTATTTTATCCATATTTTATTTTTTATTTATTTTATTATCGTCATTAGAAATACTCATTTATATATTGTTTACTTTATTTTCCCAAAGGCAGATAGTCAAATAACTAAAATAAAAATATTCTATTCCTTACAAATATCAGAATTTATTAATATATCATCTTGACCAGACATTATTTCTCAATCAGCATTTCATTGTTTTTATCATATTTTCTATTGAGATGTAAATTTTCATATCATATACATATATTTATATCTAATAAAATATTAATATATATTATAATGGTTTACTTCTTGTATGCTTCTACTTATTTTGAAGATAACTCACTAATAATCTATTATCCGTCCACAAATTATGTACTCTCTTAATATTCCTTATCTAAGAGGATCTTTTGAGAGACCCCATTTATATTTTCATTATAATAGATTCTTTCCTTACTATCAATAAATAATTACAATATATATATATATATATAATGGGTGATATTTTATTCTATCTATTTTATTGGGATTTAAACCTCTAAATAGAATATAATTTATTGGAAAATTACTTCATATATTTACCAGTTTCATTTTCACTTATCATTTTCTAAGGAAAATTGATAGAGTAATGACATATTTTTAGATAATTAAATACTCTAATTGCAATATTCCATTTATAATTATCTTTCCCACTTATAAAACTCATAAACATCACGGAATGTGTTTTACTATAGTCAAATATACTCTATTTTTCCTTAGAAAAAACCTGTAAACATTTCATCTCAAAATAATTTCTTTATTTAGAACTATATACATTCAACTTGTTTAATTTTTCTAGAGAAAATACACTTCATATTTCACGAATAATGATATTACAATTAATTTTATTAATGGTGAAATCATCAAGAACTTTATCTTCAACTTCAACGATCATGGAATAAAAAATGCTTGAAAATATCTCATGTGATTCTTTACTATGGTAAAGTCTCGAAGAAGTCTTCCATATCATCTAATGTCATTGATAATTAAATTAAATATGGTAAAAAATTCTTCTTTAGATCATTATACATGAATTATAATATCATTAAACTAGATTCTTTGAATTTCCAAGTTATCTACCTTCACTTTCTTATTTCCTTCATAATGAATATTATTTTTTTCAAAAATCTCACAATAATTCATACATTTTATGATACATGTCAGAACATTATCAAAAAATTATGTATGGATTTCCATGATTTTCCATTATTCATAACATTTTTTTATCAATTGGGGACCAGGTTGTAGAAATTTTTAAATTAGTGAAACCATTACTCATATTGTGAGGAAAATTAACTCCCTATGGGAGAAGGAATGGTTCTATTCTCTCTTTCCAAATGTGAATCCATTTACAACAAATATAATAATAATTTTATTATTTATGGAGTTTTTTTATCTACATAGATAATAAGAGATATATTTTAGTGTAAAACTATGCTTTGATACATATTTATAGGATCAAATTGGATGCTATTAACATTGAGAGGAGGGGTGGGATGAATCATTGTCACTATTTTTCATTCAAATCCAAAATTCACCCAAGAAATTAGGAAACTCTATTAAATTCAAAACAATAAAAAATAATAATAAACTATACATATTTTTTAATGTTGTTTCCTTTAAATATTATCGAATATATCCACAATGTATAGTGACATTATCTTATGCAATTAAATTTATTGAATTATTAGAAATATGTAACATTAATAAAGGTAATAAACATGATCCTTCAATAATTTCTAGAACAAACAAAACATGAAAAAATAAATTTTCTCCCAAAATGAAAGAACTCATTTGAAAAATGATCACCAATGAAATCATTAGCAAAACATAGACTAATTTTATATAGATGTTATGACTTATCTCAATGTAAAAAATTCATCAAAAGTTGTTATTAATTCCCTCTAATATTTAAGAATTTTTTTTTGTTTTATTTAAAAAAATTCATTTATATTGATTTAAAATATTATCATTATCTCACCGATTTATTATTTTCATACAATGAATATGAAAACCATGTTTTCTTTACAAATCTATTTGTCATAATACTTTGAATTCTAAAAATCAGTTAAACTAATCATAGATAACATCTCCATAAGGCTCAAGTATTAATCATTCAAAAATATATTGAAGTATAAATTTTTTTACTCTTCCTAATACCCACATTATTATTTCAATGTTTTCATGCGGACATACTATTTCACAATCATAGTGTGAATATCACCCACAACATTCACATAATCACTCACTGTGGTGTGACCTTCCCTTCATGGCATGACTATATCTAAAATTATTTAAAATTCATTGATTTTGTTTCATCAAAATATAGCATAATGGTGTGATATTCTTTTTTATAATTCCTAGACAACTCATCTTCACTTTTGTTATTTAAAAACCTATTTATTTGAATAATTACATAAAATTTATCTTCATGATGCTTAATATTTTAATAATATCTTAACATCATCAAAATTCATTCTTATTCAAAATTATTCTTCAGAAAATTGAAACTACAAAACTCCTTGTTAAAATTGAACATATAAAATTTTATAAATTAAAAATAACTTATATAATACATATATACCTTATTTATAACATTGATTCTTCATATATTCCAATTTTCCCACATTATATACTTTGGATAGATCATATGAATTTCTTGTTTCTTCCAAACTTATCAAATTTAAAATTTTGTATGAATTTTACAAATCACTTCTTGGGATATTAAATATCCTCACAATTGACCCAATACATTAACAAAATTACATGGTGAAAAATTATATGTATTTGTTAGAAAAAATTATGCATCAAAGAATTGTTTTTTAGTTTTTCTTTTTCCATGTTTTAAAAAAGATTACGTGTCATGGGGATGCTTTCTCCCTTTTATAAATTTCATTAAACAATATAAACACATGTTTTCCTAAAAAAATATAAATTTAATTTCAAGGATATTTATTTTCTATGTCTAATACTATTAGGGACTTCTCAAATATCATAAAAAACCAGTATCTTTTAGAGATTCTAAATATTTTCTAAAAACTCCACAAAACATCTTCAGATATTCTCAAAATTAATGAGACACACCAACTCATCTCAATACAACTAAAACATAATTAAAATTTATTTAAAACATATAAAGCTTTATATTATCTCGTGTTTAATAATAATATTTAACAAATAAACTATATATAATCTTATTTCATGCAGAATTTTATATGTATAGAGAAATATCATTCAAAAATAAAATCATTATCTAATAATTTATAATATTGATGGGTGGTAGATTAATTTCATTATATTGTAATAAATATATTTTATAAATATATTTTATCATTAATATAACACATTTCATCCTTTATTTTAATGAAATATTTCAGAATGGATTATATTATAATTCCTGTGTAAAGGAAATCATCTCATCCATTAATAAAAATTATTTAATAAAAATATATTATTTTATAATATAAATTAAAATGATATAAAAATAGAATTTTTTTATAATTTCAAAATAATATATGGTTAATGTAAATATTTATATTCTATATATTCATAAATGAAAATACTTTCACATTATTTTAATGGAAAATTCATGATTCCTTTATATATTCTCTGTTAATTTTGAACATCTGTACAAATCCAAAAAATAATTTCATATTTATTTTGTATCATATAACTTTAAAAGTAGAATAATTATTTATATTATATAAATTATTGAAGTGTTTTTTCTAGTTTAATGATCAAAGTGTATATAATGTGGTAAAATTATTACATAATAAATTTAAAAACCTTTACAAATTAAAACATCCATCCGCATCAAATCTTGTGTAAAAAATGACTTCATATAGAGAAAAAATAAATTCAAAGTAATCACATTTGGTATAAAAAATTTAATAGATGTTTTGGGACACTATAAAAATCATCCACTCTTCAACACAGACACACTATGAATGTTTGGTGATTATAATTACACGATCGTTTTGACTAAAGATGTAATGGCCATGAATTTGGTCATTATGTTACTAGGGAAATTATTTATAAACATGTCTTGTAGTATTTGAATTTTAGTTATTCTTTGTTCTTTTTATTTTAATTGAAGTATTTTGGGGATATTTTTTTGGTTTTACATGTGGTTTTAGGATTCCATGATTTTTCAGAGGGTTTAGAATGGTTTGGAGTGGTGAAAACAGTAGTCAAAATTATAATGTTTCACTATATTCTTAGTAGGGGCACACTAGGTACATGGTCTGAAGAGAAGTTTACATGGTTGCCTCATGATTACATTAAGTACTCTATGCTCCATGACCGTGTATCTTATAGCACATGGGATATTTTTATATTAAGATTTTTTGTTTTATTTTACGTTCCATCTCTTTTCATTTTTTTCCCTTTACATTTAAATTTTTTCACCCTCTGGAATATGAGGGATCTAATTTCCTTCCTATTTGTATCTCATCACAACTTTCTTTTCCCCATGAATCCTAAATGAAATCATAGTAATTCTACATTCAAAATCTAATACACTCTATACTATTCAGTTATCCACTATTTTTCTCATGTCACATTATATATTCTTTTTTATAGTAAATGAGTATATGAATAGTTATTTCACTAATTTCATGGTGAAATATATTATCATTGATGGGTTTCACCTTTTAGGTTAATAAGGACTTATAGTGGTTCATTTAATATATGATTTCAATGGACCAAAAAATATTTGATGTATAGAAATTATAATTGTGCTTTATTCCATTGTGGATTTCTTTTAGGGCTTTAGATGTTTTACTTATATATGAATTTTTAATGAGGGTTTGTAATAATTATGTTGGTATTATAATTTGATTTTATTTAGGATTTTAATGATTTTCCAAATACCCATTTTAGGATTTATAGAAAAAAAATTCAAATGACTATGGCTTTATTTTGTTTTTTGTTTTTGTGGTAATTAATGTCATGTTATAATAAAATACAGGAGAAATAAAATTTATATAATTGATAAGTGAATAATACCAAAATATAATTCCTTAATAATTACACTTCCTTCACCAACCACTAGAATTCTAAAAAAATTCATAATTTTTATAAATTTTTTCTAAAATTAAAGAAATCTAATATTATATTTGATTAATTTATAGAACATTTTGTTTTTATTTTATCGTCAATATGTTTATTCATATAATCATTCTTATTGTTTGGAAAAAATTACATGCACCTTCCATATAATATAATGGTAAAATGAAAAGTTTCTAACAATGTAATTAATACAATTATTTTTAAGGACATTAATTATTTGCTCAACATTTTTCCCTAAATGGAACTAGTACTATAATTTTTTAATATATTGAAAAAATTATAGGGTGTTGTAACTCTTATAAACCATTGATTCAAAAGGAAAAATTGTAATGGTGTGTTTATAGTTGTGTTAAATGTTCTTAATCTACATTTAAATTAAAATTGTAGGGATATTAGATATTTATTTAAAACATGATCTTTTTAATCCTCAAAACCTTATAAAACTTTAATTATTATTAAAATGTCATCCATGGTGGAGTAATAGTAGAAATATAAATCGAGTGACTACATTTAATAAAATAATCCATTCCTCTAAATATAAATTTCATTATTAATGAATTCATTACTTTATACACAACCCGTATTATTAATAATTCAAAGATAGAGACTTGACATTAGTTATGAGTCACATATGACATTGGGGGATCGGTATGTCTTTTTTATGTCAAAATAAGGGACGTATTACAGATTTTATATTTTTTTTATTAATTGGATTTTGAACTAAATCTGATACTTTTTTTAAAAAAACATCAAGTGTCTCAATGTTTATAAATTATTCTAGTAATTATTAATTTATTTCAAATTATTTCTTATTAAAATTATTTTATAAAACACCATTCCTTCTAAAAAATATGATACACTACAATTTATTCTAAAATTACAAGGTTTTGGGTAATTTTTTTTATTATATTAAAACTCAACCATGTGTTTTTTAGAAGAATATTAAAATTATTAAAAAACCTCAAAAAATAAATCTATTTTAAAATTAATATTGTAATCCAGTACATATAACTTATTTTTATATTTACCTAGGATTAATCATGTATTCATTATATATAAAAAAGACAACACAAAGAATATATCTTAGTAACAAGGTAATGTGGACTAGTATCTACTGATACTAGTGTTAGAGCTTTATTTGTTTATGTTTTAAATAACCATAATTAAATCTATATATGTAACAAAGAATTAGTATAACCTTAATGAAACCATCATGAAAGGAATAATGTATTATAAGTAATGATATGTTTTTATTAATATTTCATTTCCTATTAAAAATCCACAAGAAGATGGATATTGAAAAAACATTCTTAGGATTTAACTCCAAGAAAGGTAAAATGACCTAATTTGATTATATCTTCTAAAAATTATCCCAAAATGTAAATTTATTGATGTATTGACTATATTAGTTAATATGATTAAACTATTTTTTTATGGAAATCACTTTGGTATGTTCACCATAATGAAATTTTGATATATTAACCATAATTTTTTATATTTATAATAATGTTTCTTTGAGAAAAGTGGTGAGAAATTTGTTTTAAAAATTTTTATGTTACCCTAAAATTATAAATACTAGTAAATGTTTAAATTTTTATAAATTTGCTGATTGTGGAATATAGATAGAAAAATGAATAAAATCATGGTTTTAAATTATTTTATTTATTTTGGGGATAATTTTTATAAATAAGATATTAAATTATGAAGTTAATTATGGTTACAGGGGTAAAAGACAATATTAATGAATTATTAAAGGGATTCTATAGAAATATCATGTGATTTGATATAATTTTCCAATGTTGTGTATGACTAAATGGAAATGGGTGTGGGTTGTCTAAGGAGCACATGCTAGGGGATGTTTCTCAAAACTTTCAACTAAAGGTTGAATGTCAATAAAGATTACTCAAGTATATGAATAATATAATTCAAATGGTGAATGTATTATTAATTTGATAATGGTAGAGGTTTTCATATTAATTAATATGTTACTTAGTAAAAATAAGTGTGACACACTTCTTATGTACCAATAAACATGGGGAACCAAGTCATATTAATTTGGATTTGTGGAGAAATTAATAGAGTCCCATGTAAGACTAATGTGTGGGTGAGATAAATAATATAAGAATTCTTAATGTGTATGAATGAAACATTACTCTCATAAGGTGACCAGAATCCCCTACCACTCACACAATTTTAACAAGCTTGCATCTGGACTTGGGTATGGTTCATGTGTAAGGTTTAGTTGTCCACTGCTAACCGTCCCTTATTACATATCAACCACTATTTACATATTATTAAACTCTAGAGTTAATAGAAATGTATACTTAAACCCAAAATTTTATTAAATAGATTGGGTCTTGACAGTCCTAAAAACCCCACATTATTAAATGAGAAAAAGATCATATGAGATTCTATATGGATCTATTGAAGAGTCACGTAATGAAGAAACTATGGGAGGTCTGTCAAAAACAATTTATGCTGAAAACACCATGTTGGTGCATTTGGTGATGAATCTATATCATGGATATGTTAATAGAAGATATTTAGTCATGACGCTCACAACACTAAAATTTTTGTTTATAGATAATTACTCACTGCCTATAAATATATTTCCCTTTTAAACCAGTAATAGATTCAAGAACTTATCCATTTGACATTGTCTTGATGTCGAAATTGGTTTTTCATTTATTTTTATTTCAATATTTATAAGTAAATAGAACTTTATTTTTTTTACAATCCCCTTTCCTTCCCATTTTATCTTTCAAACAGTGATTTCCATCCTCTCACATATAGTGGGAATCTAACTCATGTATCACCTCTTGAATGATATCTGATTGTTGTAGTTCTTATTCACATGGCCTTATAATTGACTATTTTACATTGAGATACTAAAAAATTGAGGAGAATTAGTGAGAATTAATACGTCACCCCATTATTTTAATCACTTATTTTCACACCACTAATATTTATTTTCAGTCCCACCACTCATGTTTTTGATTTATTATGAGATTAATAGTTTGAGTGGACTGTGGACTCAAAGATGTTGTCCACTAAGATAGTTATTTCCAAAGAACATTGGAGGATTATATGGTGTGATTCCAATTTTCACAATTAATTAAGTGAGGGTGTATGTACCTTGATTATAGCCCACAAGCTGTATAATACGGAACTATGGTAGTGATATAATGAACTATAATACAAAATGCGTCTAGGGATTTCTAAATTATTTTATATTATTTAGTGTTACATATTTTATCATTTCATTTTAGTTTTCCCTTATCACACACAATATGTTATTCATTTTCAGATTTTTATTAAAAAAAAATTAAAGACAAACACAAGTGCATATGATAGTGTGTGTATTAACTCAATGTTTCATGAGAAAACCTTGATCAGTCCCACGAGATTGTATGCTAGATGTTAAAAATTTTGTTTCATATGAGGTCCACGAATGGATCCCATCCATAGTTCCATTTTGGAAGGTCCATATGAATAAATACTTTTTTACACAACCTTCAATTAGTTTTTTGAATTTTTTTTTCTTCAGCTTCATTATTTTCTTCTTTGAATTACTCATTTATTTATTTCATTCGTTTCAACTAGGTTAATCATCAGTGTGAGAATTCCTTAATCATGTATAGAATCATTTATAACTTTTTCGTAGAGCTTAATAAAATATTTCATGTGTTCTTGGATATGTACATGTAAACACTTTTTGATATTGATCAATCACTATTACCATGGGAACCTAAGTAACTAAATAAAATGCCATATCACAAGAAAAAATAGGTATACACAAAGGGGTGAGAGGATGAAATATAATAAGACAATAAAACCATGAAATATTCCAGATATTTTATCCCACATTATTATATGGAATTTTATATAACACTAATGGAGATTAAATAAGAAATGATAAGAAATTTTATTTTTGACTAAGAAGTCATAAGAAAATATTTATATGGAATAATTAAAAATTTTATGAAAATTATCAAACCACTAACCAAAATAAAATGGATGTTGGAGAAAACTAATATAAAAATATAGTATATTTTAAAATATTTTTTGATCGAGTTGAAATTGAAGATGAGGAAGAAATACTTGAACATCTTTCTCTCACACCGATTTAGAGTTTGTTCTTATAGTACTATAGGTAGAAACAAAATTCCATCTAAAATATTATAGAGAAATGATCAAAATAAGGAAACCCAAGATAAAAATAACTTTATTTTATGTCATTTATTTAATTAAAATATTACATAAAATTATTTTCACATCATCCATAGAATTTATTGGTTTCAATTCATTTGAGATTTGGTTCATAAATTTTTTATTTAATAGTGCTTGTGAAAATTCCACTATAATTTCAACATAACTTCTATATGAGTTAAATCTTATAATTTAATCTCATCCTCATCACATGGTAAATGGGAACATAATAATTGTGTGTCCAAAATACTCAGTATGGGAATAATAGAAATATCATGATGTTAACTAGGACAAGATCATAGGAATATGTGAAAAAATAGGCAAGGAGAAATATATGATTAAAAAAAATTTAATCATGATTTTATTTCATATTTCATAATATGATAAAAATTAATCTCATATAATCTGGAATATATTATAGAATAAATATTGTATAATAATGTGACATAAATCATGACTTAGTGTCATAGTGCAGTTACATTCCAAAATATCGTGGCACCAATATAACCATTGAAAATTTATATTATGGATGAATAATTGTCTCATGTTTCTTATAGTGGATAAGGAGTCAAATCCTATTTCAACTCATGGATGAGGAATCTCAACATGGTTTTATTATGTTTTTGGAATCATAACTAGTTTCCAATTTTAGATCGAGCATTACTAATTATTTTACATTTATCTCATGATATGTAAAGATTTACCAAATTAATTTAAGGTATATATAGGTCACAATAATCACTCAATAATTAATCATAAATGCATAAAAAAGAAACCATCTAATAATAATATCATTAGAATACAAGAATACTAATTTTCCTTATGGTACATTTTTATTCAGGTCATGTAGAAAACCACATAAAATTGACCAATTGATACAAAATTCAATCTCCCAAAATAGTTACATATAAAAATATTTTATAGTGTATTCCATAAATAATTCCTTTATGGAAATTATATCCCTTTTAATAATGTTTAAAATTAAATCAAATTCTATAAAATTTTATTTTAAAGGGAAAATAGGGTTTGTCCTATTTTGTAGTACCATTATTGAAAACCCACATGAAATAAAATAGATAATAAAACAAGTATTTTAAAAGTGAAAATGGAATATATTAAGTTCACATAAATTGATAAAAATATCAATTTAAATATATTAATGGAGAACCTTGGTGGTATGTAAAATCATAGACATGAATCATAGAGAAAATTAGAAGGTGGATGTTTATTCATTATACCATCATAATTATAGTTGATAGAATAAAAAAGTTGTAATCATTGATTCGAAATAGGATTTTTACCCATCAAGAAAAAAGAAAACATCATATAAAATTGGAAACTATTTTATAAAGTTAATATTGATTCTTAGATTTGAGAAGAAATCATATTATTCAATGAAATATATTTGAGTTATGAAAGTTCCTTACATTGAATCCTGAAATTCAAATAAAGTGATTTAATATAAAATATCATAAGGATAAATTTTTTTAATCATATTATATAACCTTATTCATACAAATTTGTATTTATTAATATTTTCTACATTTAAATTAGTCAAATATTTTTCAATATCCCGTGTTCAAATTTTTAATCAGTTGTACGGTATTATTAGAGGGGTGTCTATATTCATTTTAATTTCAATGTTCATCCATATAATATTATTAAATTTTAAATAATGGACTAGTCATAATTATTTAAGAATTTTAAATTTTCTTTTCATAAGTTCATTGTGAAGTGCCCAGATCAGTGTGAATCACTGAGAGGGGGAGGGGGTGAATCAGTGATCCCTTAAAACTTTTTACTAATGTATTCTTTATCAATTAAACCTCTATGGCTGGTTAAAGCCTCGATCTACTCATCTTGTATCTCTCAACCTTTCCCAAATGATGCAGTAATGAAAAGGCACAGGACAAAAGGATTTACAAGGTTCGACACCAAAGGCCTACGTCCTTGCCATGTTGGTTATACACCTCAACATGGTTTCTCCCATTATAATATGTTAGTATTACAATAGTTGATACAGTGTCCCACTGTATCTCTCCTAAGTCCCATAGGAGGGTCTTTATACTGCGTCTCAGAGTGTTACCAGAGTCCCACTGGCCTGCTCCAGAATCCCACTGAAGACTTCTTCCTCCCTGAGTCTCACAGGGGGCTTCTCCTGGCTCCTCGAGTCACACGAGTAGCTCTTCTTCCGTTTAAGCTTCTTCAAGTATCTTCAGCAACCTGGGATAAAGGGTGCTGGCCTTTCTCTTCACTTCTGATCACTTGATCAGGTCTTCTCGTCTTGCTCAGGATTTATCTCCTTCTTCTCAGGATGACCTGGCCTCTCTCTTCAAGAATCTTCAACAGCCTCTGATAAGGTCTGTTTGTCTTGCTCTTCACTTCTAATCACTTCTGTTGATCAGGCTCTTCTCAATCACTGAAAACTCAGACAACTGATATCTCTAAATTCAGTCTGGCTTCAGTCTGACTTCACATCAACTTCATGCACTGAGTGCATGGCATATCTCCATCCTCATGCACTGACTGCATGGCTTCTCACTAATCTTCAAGAACTCCTGGTCTTGGACAACTCAGATGCACACTCACTGATTTGAGCTTGTTCATGTGTGCATGTGCATGCATGCAATCATGCACTCCCCTTCTTCTTCTCTTGGTGCAATAAACCCACAAAGGGTGTAAAACGTTTACCACACACATTCTTCTTGTCCTTCACACATTTTATTCCTTTTGCTTACACACTTGAATGTGTGTTTTACATGGTTTGAGTATCTACTTCTTCTGAGTGTATACACTTTTAGTTCACACACTAGGTTCGGCCTTGTTGATTTTGTTTGCACCCACTTTTTCACTTTGCAAACACAAGGTGCAAGCCTTGCCTTCCACTTCTTGCACACACTTAGCTACAGCCTCCCACTTTGTTTGTTATGCACACACACAACTTAAGTGTGGTCTTCACTTGGTGCACAAACAACACCCGTAGGTTCTTATTCTTCACTTGGCACTCAAAGGGTGAAAGGGCTCGGTTTCCTACACTATTCCACCCGAACACTAAAGAAGTCATGCAAGGGGTGCGGACAACTTCTCTTCTGTCGCGCAAGAACTTGGGTGCACAAGGCAGCTCGCAAGTCCTTGGGTGTGCAAGGTGCAACACCCCACTGCCTTCTTCAAACGCACAAGCACAAGGTGCAAGGCGCACAAGGTCTCGGTGCAAGGGGTAGCCGCGGGTCGCGCAAGCTACTCCTGTCGCGCAAGTATGCGGGCAGAGAGAGCTCTTCCTGTCACGCAAGGGATGCGCGCAGGGTTCTCCCTCAGGACCTCGTGTGGCCCCGAGTTCTTCAGCCACGCAAGTGTGCGCAGGGCTTCTACTTCGTGAGGCACAAAGGCACTCACGGGTCTTCCATGTTTTTCAGCAAACTGCACTGAGATCTCGCCCTCTCTTTATATAGGTAGAGGCAGTGCGGTTCATCCGCGTGAGATACAACTCTTGAATCCCTGATGTTTTCGGGTATTTCATGATTTTTCAAATCTTGATTTTCTCTACTGTCTCACGCGAGTTCTTTCTTCTTTATTTTTCTCCTCCACGTGCATGCGACTTAGAACGCATGCACAACCTTCATCTAAGGGCGATCCATGAAAAATATTAACCAACATAGCCTCAGCACTTCGTTTGCCTTCGGCCGAACTCCAAATTCTCACGTTGATGCATGAACACCCATTTTTAGGCATGGATGTGTTCGTTATGCTCAGACGATCTCAATGGTATCTTCGGCTTGATCAACAGTGGCCGGGAGCTCAAGATCGGTGCTCGGAGACCCTCTGGTTTAGCGGGGGACGTCGGGTGGCCTTCGGCTGAGCTCGAGGAAGGAGACGCCTCGGAGCCGTCGGATGCGGCGTTTAAAAGATCATCAACGGCTGGATTAGATCGCGGCGCGTGGCGGATGAGATGAGCAGCTGCGATCCAGCGCGCGATCAATCGTGCAGCCATGATGCGCTCCCGGTGAAATTTTCACATCCCATATCGAATCGCCATGGGATTTTCTCGCGACATATCAAAGATGCGCTCCCCGCCACTCCTCAATTGAACTTCCAACCTCCACGGTGCTGCCCCGCACCGTGTTCTCTCTGCGGGCGCGCTCTTGCGCCCACCCCTGCTCCCTGCCGGCGCGCCACTGGCGCCCACTATGCGCACACGGGCGCGCTATGCACCCACGATGCGTCCTGCGGGTGCGCCCCTACCTCACGGCTGCTGCCTTGTCCTGAGGACTCTCTTGAGCGCGGTTGACCCTCGGGTCCTGCATATGCTTGAGGTGTTGTCCTCGGCTGGCCTTCCTTGGTGGCCTAATTTTTTACTACTTGTAGAACAAGTCCTTTGTGTAAAAACAATGTGACCAAGTTTAAATGCCACATGCCACATCATCCATTCTTCTACTTCATTTCCTCTTCTTTATTTCTTCTTCTTCATTAGAATTCCTCCAATTCTCTTCAAAATTTATTCATCACATAGGAATGGAATTCACAAAGGGTCTTCATCTTCAACCGAGATCCTTAATCACATAATATCTTCCATGTGCTTCGTTGATATAATCAGAGATCAAATTGGTTCTTATTCACATTCACATGCACTAAGTGATAGTTCATGGACTTCATTGACACCACTTCATCCACTTAGAACTTGTGGATGGATCTCCTTTCACTCCTCATGCATTGTGAAGACAATGCATGGACTTCTAACAATGTTGTGACATTGTATCCTCTTGATACAAGTTCTTTGAACTTTAAGATCAGCTCAATAATCGTCAGATATCCATAGAGAATATTTCAAACATAACATCCTATGTCACTTAGTGAATCTCCTACGTGACATGCATCTTAGTACCATGGCCATTCTCCTTTCCTCACCAACACCATCACATCCTTTTTCATTCACATCTTGACATTCCTTGACATCCATTCATCTTATGACAACATCATGCCTCATTGACAACAAATGCAACACAGTGCACTTCACATTGGTCTTTATCATAGAAGATGAAATTGATCATTATAAATTTTTAGTTATTCTTAACCCACTAACATTGTTTTCTTAGTTAATGAATTAAATATTGTTATAACTATTATAGGATGAATAAATACAAATTATTTACTAATTTATATCATATTAAATTATTATATATGTTTTCATAATCATCCATGATATAATTTAATATAATTTTTCAAGTAGGTGGTCAAGCTAACCCAAACATGTACATACCATGATTAATGGACATTTATGAAGTGTCTTAGTTAAAAAATAACAACACCAATAGTATAATGATATAATTTTGGTTTTTATAGTATTTTATAATAGAATTATAAATATGAAATAAAATAAATTTTTGATAAGAAATTATTACACATTATGAGTAAAATGTTTTCCATCTTAGTTAGCTTGTTTAAGAAGATTAATTTTATAACTATTAATTTTAATTTATAATAGTAATTGGTTATTTAATTATAATTTAAAGAACCATATTCCTATAATAGTTATCACATTAATATTCTAAACCCATTCATAGATGCAACTAGTAAAATCTATATAGGAAAAAACATTTTTATTTGTACATGACATATTCCATACATATTCATGTTTACTATTTACATATTTGAAAATTGAAACAGGAAAAGGAAATTAATGAATGTACCATCATTATAATAATTTGTATTTATAGTAATAATACTTTTATTATCATTCTAATATTGAGTATTTAATTTTTTAAAATAAATCTATAGAAAAATATAAATTGGAAAGACAGGTTTGGAACTTATACCTCACTTCTTGGACTATATCCTTTATGAATGGGGTTAAGACATCGATGGATGGATTTTTTGATAAGAAAAAGAACCCTTTTAGAGTGTCTATAAGTCTTAAAGAGATTTATGGGTACATTTTATGCCAAACAATTGGGATTTTTGTGTGATGTTAAGTGATGAGAGGACAACCCTTTTATAAATAAAAAAGGGTTTGATTTTTTGTAAATATAAAAAACATTTCAATAATAGAAAGTAAATATCATATAATGTGGATAATAAAATCTCTAAATAATGGGGTGGGGGATAGATAATGTAATGGAAAATATTAGATCAAAAAAATATATCACCTAAACTGACCTACTATAAGTCCCAAATATTATTCCTTATCGATATAGGCTGATGATAAGAACTGAGGTATCTTAAAAAGAATCATTAGAATGATTTCACCCTAAATTGAATTGTAATAAGATATAGAAAATAGTATAAAATAGTAGATTTAAAAAAACATCACATATAAAAAAACTTAACTATTAAGGTAACATCCAAAACTAATAACCTGTTCTAAAAGACTGAAGAACATTTGTATAAAACCTCTAACACCCATGTGACTATCTCTATATGACCATATGTCACAAAATATCAATCCATTATAATGGAATCATGAACTCGTAGTGTTTTCCTCAACATGTTGATATCCTCTTTTACTTATATACATTAAAATGGTGGCTATATGTACCCAATGGAAAAATTTGGGTGCAAGCACTGATTCTTATTAGTATTCCACCATGATTTTTTAAAAAAAAATTACTAATGAATCTATTAGTTTTATAATAAGGTAGTTTTATAAAACAAAATCAAGATATAATCATTTTCCACGTAAAATTATCAATAGGATTTCTTTTAAAAATAATCTATATTAAATAAAAAAGAAAAAATAAATATATTTCATCAATGTTTCATAATCATATGTGTAAAAAATATTTCAAATATTCGTGTCCATATACATATCAATATCAATTAGGTAAATAAATCTATAAAATAAACAAGAATGTAATGTATCATAAAGTAACTACAAAGGAAAACCATGACACATGGGTTTACAAAAATGATATATATGAAACACTACTCTTATAAGTGACCTATAATACATGGGGACCTTGGTACCCAAAAAACACAACCCATGTTAAACCATGGAATTATGGGTACCTTCACTAATGATAATTTACTCCACTAGGTCTCAAATATGTCAGGTTTTCCCCCATACACCACGTTATTCTCTATATACAACTATGTCAATATATTTAAAGAAATCCAAGAACATTATTCTTAAAAAAAATTGAATAGTGACACCACACTAGTCACCTAGATAATATTTTATTTATATTTCAAAACTACCTTTGAGAGATTTTAAAAACACATCAGGTGTATCAAAAAGAATTAAACAGAACCTAATTTTTTTTAAACCCATACATATCCAACACATATTGATCTCACATCGCTTGGATTTCAAATAATCAATTTCATAAATAAAAAATAAATGAATCCGCAATAAGGAAATGAATAAAAATAGATAGACTATATGATAGAGAAACCAACAACAGGAAAGATAAAAACCTCACTGTCAACAAAACTGGTTATGGGAAAACTGAGATATGATCCTCACGATCCTAGATATATAAATATCATCATAAATTAACAATCTGCAAATTTGGATCAAAAAATCGTAGATCACTAGTTTCTAAAATAATTATAAGGATGGGAGAGTAAGGATATATTTAGTAAGGGATGAGAAATCATGTGAAAACTCAAAAATACATTAATAATATACACCCAAAACGATAATTGAGGCCTAAATAATATTTGATATATTAATGTCAAGAGTGATACATTTTGTTTTTATTTATTTCATAAATTAATTTAAAGGTCATAATCAATGAAATATGGCACCATGTGGCAATATATTTGAGAAGTGGGAAAAATGGATGAATCCCATAAATAAAATGGGAGAATTTAGTATGTCAGTTATATTTTAAGGCCTTATCCCATTTTTTAAACCCTATTTTACTCATTTTATGCTTACTATCGAGGAAAATGATTTCAAATATTACTATTTAGAACGATTAAAAACAAAAAGGGACCTATATAAATAAAAATGACCTCCTGATTTAAAATTTACAATCCATTTTCAATTTTCAATTACTGGATGTGGATGTTAATAATTTATGAACAAGATGTATCACTCAATAAAAAAAATTTTTCTTGAAAAATGATTTTTTATATACAAAATTGTTTTTATACAAAATTCATCCTAAGAATGTTTTCCAATTATTAAAATTTATTTATTTATAATATAAGAGAATTTATTTTAATTTGAAAATATTTTAAAACAAAATTATTCATTTTAATTTAATATAACAAGAATAAAATTTTCAATAAAAACTTTAATTTTCACTGTTCATACGAAAATTAATATTTTTAGGGAAAATCTAAATCTATGTTAAATTTTAAAATTATAATTATAATAATTGTAACATTTTAATAAAATAAAATTTCCAAAATTTCAAAAAACCAATTATCCATTTTTTAACAAAAAAATAATAACCATTTTCTAAAGAGGATATATTTTGAAAAATAAAATGACCTTTATAAAAATTGACAGCTTAAGTTCTATTAATATATAAATAATTTTGTATTGTCTAGGTCCTTTATATATCATAATTTGGTTAATACTATTTATACTCACAAATTCAATGGCTATGTTATAATTTTCATATTTAAATAATAAAATATGATGGTTCGTTTAAGCACATTTTTGAATGTTGTATACATGATTCAATAGAATATTCTTTTAAAATAAAGGGGTGTCACATTATAAATCAATTATTAAATTTTTTCCACAAATTTTGAACTCGGGATCAGTAACCTTGTGTATTAAATTTCCAAAACAATTTTCGGAAAAACCATATTATAAAAAGATATAATAAAACATCCTCTTCAATGGAGGGAAAGATAAATATAAAGGTCATCTAGAATAACAAAATGGAAAATTTCCAAATAAGATAACATTATTGGGAAGTGAAAATATTAACATGGAGGAGAAAAATAACCCTGAATGACTAATAAAGGGTGATAGAGTGTATGACTTGGATAATGTTAATTACAAAAAAAAAAGAAATATGTGATGGGTGAAAAGACCATATATTCTATGGAAATGATCATAATAGGATAAAATATTTTTTAAGAGCCTATTCATAGAGTATATAAATTCATTTACCACTTATATTATGAACACATGGAAATATACTGATTTGAAAAACATAATTTCATCTATTAATAAATTTTCACAATAATCATCTCCATGCACTAAATAATGAGTATCTGAGATGTTTTTTTTCATGCGTAATGAAATAATTTTAACTAATATCAGATAAAAAAATATTCAAAATATTAACATGTTATTTTATTTATAACTAAATTTTAATTGTAAAAGAAAGTTTTTCCATAATGTAGCATAATATAAAAAATGTATAATCCTTTATATATAAAATTTATAAAATTTAATTAAAATTTTCTCAATATTAGTAATGGTTAAAATATTATTACTCTAGAAATAAATAACCCTATATTCCAAATGACCTCAATAATCTAAACTTTGATGAATTGATTAACACAAACACTAATTTGGTGGATTTTTACATACATAAAAAACAATAATGGTGTTCTTCCCATATAATATTTCTTGTAAAACCAAAGTTAAAACTAAAGGTCAAATTAACATCCTTCCAATGACTTATCCAAAATATAAAATTAGTTACAATGATAAATAACTGGTTAATATGAAAATATCATGAAATAAATTTTTATACTAAACCAATAGACAATCCTTAGCATGAGAAAATATATCTTTAAAAAAATGGGAAAGTCAAAGAATTAGTTTTAACCCTAACAATTAGCTATATCCAACAATCCAATAGACCATAATTGACATAACAACTACCTATATACTATCATAATGGTTTATTAAAACCATACTAGGGTATTCTTTTTAATATCTTGTAAATGTTTCCAATCCTAAAAATGAAATCAAATGAATCCTCAAATCTTGTATCTATTATATTGAACTTATGAAAACCCTAAACTTATATACCCATGATGGTATTAATAACCATTTATTTAACCCAAAAATAAAAAAAAATATGTGTTAAAAAATTATCAGAATACTAATTCTTTGACTAAAATCATATAATATTTCCACAAATCAAAATTGAAACAAAATTCCTCAAAGATGATGTAAATAATAATGTTATCAAATCAAAAACCAATTTTCATGGGGAAAATACCATCCCATTTACATAAACAATGTAAATGATATATTTATGTAAACTAAAAATTATCACCTTAATACCAAAAAACTTTTAATGTATATTGGCACCATTCAACAAATGTTTTCTAAACCTAGAAAAGATAATATGGAACATTCATTTGTTTTATTATGATTATTATCTACATAATATCATTTATATAACACTTATACAACATAATTATAGTATCCTAATACATAAAAACATAAATCCTTAACATTCAAAAATTTGTATAACATAGGTTTTTTCTTGGTCTATAAATTAATATTTTTATTTGGGAATTAGATTCGATATTATCTATAGTCATTACACATAATACATTGAAATATAAATGGTACGTTAAGATAAACATTATATCCATCCATCAAAGTCATCATTTTACCAAATAATTATTTTTTCTATAACATTATTTTCAACACACAAAAACCATTTTATGATTCTGTATATATATTTTATAGGGTGTCTCATTCCATATTCCTGATATAAAGTAAAAGTACATATCTTTCCACATGGGGATCCCACACTCTATCCCTTAAAATTTTATATTCCTATCATATTTGGCGAGACCATGATTTTTTAAGGTCCATGTTACTAGTGAAATAACATGATAAATGAATATATATAATTAGAAAATCATTTACTCTAGTCATCATCTAATTTAGTTTCCCAAAATCACTTCCTTTTCCATTAAATTAATTGATAGAAAGATTCTAACCGGTTCAAACAATTATTACAAACTAAAAAATATATTATGAGAAACACTAATCATAGTTTGAAGCCACATAATCATAAAAATAAATTATAGGATGTATAAATCACAACAATTTTCATCAATATATGACACCTCATGATTAACATAGGTTATTCATGGTCGTTTTCTATTAAAAACCATCATAATGATACAAAATTAAAAAAACTAAATAACATAATCCTTTCACATTTTAATGTCAAAGAAACTGTGTAGTATGGGTATACCCATCATAAATTCAAAATTTGCCCATGACATACTTGACCATCTCTTTTCAGGGTTATTACCACTTGATGCATCTATTCCACATATGTGTTCACTTTTAGTATCCAGATTGTAATGTATTTCAAATAAAACCACATAATCACTACCTTACCAAACCATTAGGATGTTATCCTATACTTATATGTATCTTGAATTACAGTCATATAGTTTAATTACCATGACATTATTTTCTAAACTTTTATTCCCAATGTTTTTACTAAAAATCCATTAATACGAACTCTGAAGATCCTAAATCATGTTCCCTAAAATTGGTGGGTACTTTATTGTTTTAGAATAAGATACAAGAAATTATATCTTAATGTATTAAATAGGTTAATAGTCATGGAAAAATAGATACAAATATTCTTACCATGTAACATTGAAAATTAAATAAAAGTCGTAGAGAAAGTAAATATTATGAATCATTGAACTCGTTAAAATATTCCTTCTTCATATCATAGGGAAATAAAACCAAACATGGGTGAGTTCATTTTCTCAATAAGGGTTATGTATGGTTGAATTTCCTTCATTAAATAATTCATAATCAATATTTAAATGTAAATTACTTAAAACACATTCCATTTAATCAATAATGTGAGGAAAACAATAATATCATAGGAAACAACGTCGATCATGTTATTCTAAATTAATAATCATATGAGATTGGAAATTATCCATGGATATCACAACAATTCAAATAATCACATGGAAACAAATAAGAAATTCAATATGGATTCAATGAATAATCCCACACATATTAAACTTACCATTGAGTCATTGCACCAAGGCATATTACATAAATGGGTAAGAGCATGACCAAATAACCAAACTAATTAGTCTGATGAGACCCACCAATTCATCAATGTGATATAACAAGATTCTCATATCATAGATTTATTCCTATTCATTCATCATATAAATAAAAAAGGCAACATAATCAATATACTTAAATAATGAAATCTTGTCCATATATGAAGAAATAGTAAACGAAATGTCAATACATTCCCTAGTCAAACTAATCGTAAAACATATAGTTAATGGATAATAATGGTATGATTAAAATAAATTCCAATTGGATCATAATAAGAATAAATAGCTGTTTTTTATGAATATAATAATCTTACAATGACAATTAAAAAAATTATTTTTAGAAAATACTATTTTCGAATTGAATAATGCATTAAAAAACCAAAAAAATAATCAATAGTAGGAAATATATTTTCCTAGAAAATAATAATGCAATACTATAAACTAATAATGAAATACTTTTTTTGTTATTATGGGTATAAATTCCCATAATTCTGTATATATTAAATCAATTTTTTTCACAAATTTCGTTATATATCAAAAGTACATAGTTTAGAAAAATCATGATGATTTCATTTAAACAATTCTGTAATAAGTATAACATGGGAAAAAAATTCTTTAACCAATTATTGAATAATATTGAAAATATATTTAAAAAATATTATGGAAAATGTAGGTGTAGAAATAAATGATTCCTGGCTGAGAAGAAAAAACAAGTCAGCCTTCATTAAAAATATTCATACGATATCATAGTTACATAAAAGTGGAAAAAGAAAAATAAAATTATAATTTTCAGAAATAACTAAAATTGAAGAAAATATATTTTTTTAATATATATATATATATCAAATAATTCCCCTAATAGATACATAAACATAAACTATCGAGAAATATAATGATATTGTGAAATAAACCCCTAAACCTTTGGAAACTTTTGAATTTTAAACCCATGAAAGAGATGATATAAAATGAAACATTAGATACATTTAATAAAAATATAATAATGATATATCTTAAAAAATGGTTAGTTTATAATTAATATTAATTAAATGGGTGTCCAATATGTCATATGTCTCACAAAAACAATAGTGAGACAAGAAAACCTTTACCTCATACAATAATTTCATCATATTTATTTGAACATACTTCATAATGAATATAAATTTACTAGAGGTCTATTTAAGAACTTTAATAATATATTTCACACCATCTATGATATACTTACTATGTTTTGTCACTATTTTATTATAATTCATTATAAAAACATTTTTCAAGGTTATAACTACTTCAATTTTCATGTATGTTTTGGTTGGATAATTTTGGTCCTTGTGTATTGATCATGGTTCAATCATCAAAAAAATATTATTCATGATATAAATATCATATATAATAATTTTAAACATTGTTATTATCATTTGAAATTGGTATATATATTGAAAAATTAGTTAAACTGTCCATAGAGATGGTAAACCATATTTATGCATAAATGTTGTTTTCACATTTTAATGGATGGAGAAAAATAATGTTAAATAAAATTTACCTTTTATAAAATCATTATTATAGAATATATATGTAATATATCCATCATATCTATCATTATATCATTCATTGTAAATAGGAAATAAAAAACATCACATCACTTTTTGGAGGTGGTAGTCCCAACATACACACGAGTGTTGTTATTATTTTCCAATGGATTGGAAGGTACGAGGGTAGATATGGTATTATAATTAAAAAAATAATTATTTCATAAATATCATAAATATTTTTTATTTACTAATTTATGATCTTCCATGTAAAATGGTGATAAAATATAAATTTCACTTTTACAAGGATACATTAGGTCGTACATACAAACTAGTGATGTTTTATATCTATGAACATTGAAGATGATTTGGAAAATGGTTGTAAAGTAATAATAATAAAATATGAAAATATTTATGATATTTAATTTATTATTTTTATTAAAGTTACAACCAATTTAGAGAAAGTATAATAATACTGAAATTTTTATAAGTTGGAAAACATGATTAACTACTATTCTTTAGACATTATTTAGATTCCTTATTAAGACTCCTTGGAATGACCATTTAGGAATATAAAAACACTAATTAGTTTGTATGATATTTTATAAGAGAAATGGGACTTTTTTGGTCAATTTGGATAGCTGAATATATTGTGAGGAATTTATAGAATGGGGTGTCCTTTTATAAGGAAGGGGTGGAACACTGTTGCAATATTTTAAGAAATTAAAATATAAAAAAATCATTCTCTAAAACAATTAATCCTAATGGATATTGATATGAAGATAAATTAGTATAGGGATGAAATAAAATCATCTAATAAATATTATATAGGACAAGATATGGATTTGTATTCATATGTTTTGGATTAACCCCTCAGTTAACCAACTTTTAACCATAATCATAGTAATATAATTTTCACTTTTATTGTCTTATAATTATACTTCTAAGGTATTAAGAAGAATTATAAAAGGGCATGTGATTATATTTTATACCATTTATCATCCAATTTGTCCTCTTAAAAAATTTTATTATTTTTTAATAATTTAATAAAATATTATTTTATATAATATTCCACTAATGTCAATTTAGACCATATTCATTTTATATGACCATTATGATTCTAATAAAAAGAAATAATTTTAATATGATATTTTCAAACATCCCCAAAATTTCATATAAATATATATATATATAAATTTCATGGAAGTCCATAATTCATTGAAATTTTATTCATTTTTAAAATTTTCATCAATTAAGTTATTTTTTAATTAATTGATTAAATACAATTTCAATGTTACTCAAGTATTTAGGTAAATTATTCAATCACTAAAAATTATAAATAAATTGTTATAATAAATTAAATTTATTTATATTTCAAATAAGCATTTAAAACCAAACATATCCACTTTTTAACCATATGATAAAATATTAGACATATCAAATTCACATGTGTGACATTTTGTGTATATTATTTTCATCAATTTATATAAAGAGTACAGTCAATGAAATATTCCATGATGTTTCCATATATTCAATATATGTCTGAAAATTAAAAAAATAAACCCATTCAATTATAGAAAGTCATGTCTTAGATAAAATTTAAGTCCTTGTACCAAAGATATAACCCTATTTAACCGATCTTACCCTAACCATGGTGAAAACCATTACCATTATTTATTTTGAAATTGAAAAAAATAAGAGGAAAATAATTTAAAATTATAAACATCCTAATTATAAATATGGAGTCCATTTTTCATGATTAAATTTATATAAGGTTCAAATTTTAATTTATGATAAACTCCCAATAAAAGAATGGAAAATAGTTTTGTACCAAATTCTACCCTAAAATTGACTCAAATTAATTTAATTAGATTATTCATAATATAAGAAAACTAATTTAGTGTTTAAAATTATTTAAGAAAAATGGAACAATGTAAATTATACCATCAAAAAATACAATATTCAATAAAAATTATTATTTTTCACAATTCACTGAAAAATCAATATGTCCCGAAAATTCCTAAAAAATCCATTTATGAAAATATTGACATGTTGGTTTCAAAAAATATATCCTTTTTATAATATTTTTTTTAGTTATAGGAAAAAATGACTATATTCCTTGACAAACTAAAAATTAGAATGATTTTCATTTTTTAAGAAAACATATTTTGAAGAATAAAGTGTTTTTACGAAACAATTAGTGTGTATTTACTAAGAAATAAAAAACATGTTTCTATTGAGGGGGTCCTTTAATTTTTATAATAAATTTAATCTTATTACTAAATGTAAATTAAATTTATTTTTTATAATCATCATATTTAAATAATAATATTTTTTACATCTTTTAACCTCAATTTTATATGTTATATACTATATCGAACATAATGTTCTTTTAAAATAATTTCTTGTGACAACATTATCTAGATTAGTAGTGTTGTTCTATAAATCCTAATTTGGTCAATCAAGAATTATTATAGCTTGTTTGTAATATGAGAGATCGTATTCTAGTTGAACTAAATTATAATTAATTACATTTAATAGTTCTGGTAAGTAATTTCAAAAACAACAATACATTGAACAACTCCTGCACTTGAGAGAGGTATAAAATAAGTTAAGACTCATAGTATTCGACCATAACACATTGTATGATCTCAATGGGATTGATATATGTAAATATAATTTACCCATTCTTATGAATTATCATAACCCACTACCATTGAGATATTATAAGCATTAAATTATCACCTACTTGAAAATATAGATCTCATCAATGATTATTTACCTAACCCATTTTTCTATGTTCTAATATTATTATACGCCATTGAATGGTTTCAAAATTCTCTGTATTTTATTTTAAAAGGTCTGGACCTATCTGTTTCCACTCTCTAACTTCATCTTAGTATGTTGGAGTACTATATATCTCCCCATAAAAATTATCAAACGATTATATCAGAATTATTGAGGGGAAACTATTTTTATATAAGAACTGTACCACAGGGAGGTTTTGAACCCAACATCCTTATAATTCCATTGAATAAAATTTTAGTATATCATATAAAGATTAAATATTTTTATCATTCTAACCATATATTTCATGGTAATAATTAGTTTTAAAACAAAATTATATCACTATTTCATTCAAAATACAACTCCAAAACCTCAAGGTAATCCTAATATCCCAATCAGATATAACAGTGATTGATAATCCATGATGCCTCACAACTCCCCTTATATATATATCAGGGAATTGGTCTAGAGATAAATATAATTTTATAACAATATAATGATCTTACTTTGTATTTCATTTGACTCTAACTCAAATAACATTATAAAACTTTCCCATTTTGAGGAGTATTATAAAAACTATATATTGTAATATTTTCCAATTTTCATACTAGTATGGTAAAAAATTTAAAGAAACAATAATAATTATTTCATTTGGCATAAACATAATAGAATCACATGCATTGTGATATGTAATATGTGATCCCCCTCTTTATGATATTCCAAATAATGTATTTCATTAGATCTCCATGCACGTTTTTTTCTTCCTACAAGGATAGTGAAGGCTGGATTTTGTGAATAACCCAAAATTTCTTTCTTGAATTATAGTTTTAATGTGAAACATATCATATTTTACAGCCTTATAACTCTATCGTCATCAAATATGAACTCTAAAATACTAATATCATTTTTGTTTATGTGCACATCAGCTATATGGGATATTTTTATTTTCACGTGAGTGGATGGTTGAGAAATAGTTTTGTAAAAATTGGATTTCTATCAGTCCGTTATGATTTCTAGATTTATTTATTTTAAAAACATTAGTAATGTTCCTTTTTCAAACCCCATCGTGGATTATATAGAATGATATTTTTGTCTTAGGCCACCATTCACTGTGTTTTCTTCGAAGGGCTATAATGCATTGAGAAGTCATAGTCATTGATTAGTTATGACAATATTATTGGAAACAGATTAAAGTATTTTTTTAATATATACTTTATGCTCTTATGGTCATTATTAATATCACACATCTCAACATATATATTATGCTTCTATATTTTCAATGAAAACAACTTCTATTATCTTCATTTCATGTGTTGGGTAGTTTTGATCATGAATATTTAATTGACAAGATACATAATTAATTACCTTATATTTCATCTAAATAACACATATAAATCATTTCAAGGATGTATAATTGTATATTGAAAATTCTTTTCAACTGTATGATAGTGTAAGAATGGGTACAATGACCAATTTCTTTAAATCTCTATATATCCTTCCTCACATTACACTTTTTAGGTGAATATTTCTCCCTATATTTTAAATATTGTTACATTATTTAACCATCATGATAAGTATATCATAAAAGATATGTAGGATTCATCTAATTCATGAAATCTAATGATCACTTTTAATGAGGTTTGCCTCACACATTTTTCAATTACGTTTTTATTTGATATGTCCACATATATGCTCCCATTAGTGATAACATGACCTAATATGTATACCTTTTTAAGTAAAAATTAATAATTTTTAAACATGGAATATATTTTCACATTTCACAAGGTCATTATAACTATTCTAAAATTCTCTTTACATTCTTAATTTATCATCAAATATATTGAAATGTAATAAATAAAGAGTAGAATTAATTTATTAAGGTAATCTCTAATGAATATATTCCTGAACTCCATAAATATGGATAGATAATGTTAACGTATAGTATCTTTTAGAATAAATTCATTGTCTCTATACATTCTATGGAAGGATATATTGGGCATATATACTCTTGTTAACTTAGTTGAGGCTATCTGGATTGAATGTCAATATCCAATAAATATTGATATCCCCATAGTTGAATGAATAAATTATAAATATGGGTGATATGATGTATTTTTATCATGATAATTTTATTTTCATGATAATCATTGTAGATATGCATTGATATATCCTTTTTTTATAACAAAAATAATTTTTTCACCCCAAGGTGAAGAACATGAGAGTAAAAATAGTTTATCTAGATTATATTGAATAGGATTATTTATTTATTATAAACCAACATAGATTATTTTATATGGGATATTTTTTATAAGAATTTACATAGGTACGATATCAATTGAAAAATAATCCAAAGGTTCTAGAAGGAGAAAACATTGTTCATCTAAAAAGAAGTATGTATACTCTCATACAATAAGAAACTTATCGATTTTAACATTATCCATGATCATTTCAGAAAATATTTTTTTATGGGTATCATAAACCATAAAATATAATTTTCTTCAAAGGGTATATTATCATTATATTTATAAATTAGAATATGATGATTTGAGATAAAAAATTAGATATCCCTATCCCAAAATATATATGGGATTTATGTATGAATAACCAAAACCTACCAAATATTAAATCGAATTCAATCACTATGAGAAGAACTGAAATTATAAGAGGTATATTATTTTTTATAAATTTTGATTGGATAGAATATATATCATGGAAGAAATAATTGTTCCACCAGGTGTTTTTATTTATAGGTCAATATCTGAATCTCTAGTTAATGATTCTATTTTAATTAAAAAAATTGCATGAAAAAAATAAAAATACAAGAATCAAATAATGATTTACTAGATTCAGAATAGAGAATAAAAATTCCTCATATCACTTCATTATCACGATCCAGCTAATTGATTATTATATATTATTATCTCCCATTTTCCTAGGTTTTGGTAGGATTATAGAGCACATTCTATTCATTATATACGAGGTTAGGGAATTGATTTACATAATTGAAAAAAAGCTTTCAGTTGAAACATTAAAGATTTTATGGAGAATTATCATGGAACTTCCAATATCAATTGTCTGTTTTAAAAATCCTTTAATAATTCATGAGTTTAGTTTCTAGCTTTACAATATTCAAAATATCTTCTTGACCATATTAGATAGCTTCTTAGGGGTTTCATCCAATATTTCTAGAATAAATTTTGTTGAATATTCATTAAATCTTGAAAATTTTCATTTTATCCCCCTTGAAACTACATATTATTATTCTTGTCTCATGAGTAATGTGTGAATATTTATTTATTATCAGAATTATGTTCACATCAGGCAATTTTATCAAAGTTTCCAAAGACTCTTATAGTGATTTTTCTTCAGATACTCGGTTTAAGGAAAAAATAATAATTGTTCGATCTTACAGTTAAGATATATAATAAAGATAGAGGAATTACAATATATCCTTGTGATGTTCTCTCTATAAGTGACAATAGATTAATGATCCTTTTATTTTCACAATGAATGTTACATCTCAATCATCATGAAAAGAGTTCAAGGATACTTCTTGGTGAAGAGAACATTCATAAACTCTTTTCATGCCATATAGTTTTTGTATTCGTCCTCTTTTATATTTTTAATTAGTGTCTTCATGTGGTTGTCCACCCATTCTAACTGAAATAAAACTAGAAAACATTTTCATTTTCTATGTATTGGAGAAAACAATATATTTTACAAAAAATTTATCTATTACACAGAAATTAGTGGATTGGAAGAGAAACCTGAAGTAGATGGATATTTCCACATAAAAGTGTCAATCTCACACTTCTATCTCATTGGTCTATTTCGTAACTCAACATAATTTACATTATTTTTATATATTATAAAATCTCAATGAGTATTTCCATTGGTGTTTTTACACTATCCACCATTCCAATGGATTGTTCATTGTGCTCTTCATCTCATTATCCCTTACACTGATTGTTAATTTGGTTCCTTATATTTATAAGCATATATAAAACCAGTACGGTATTACATGAGTGAAAAAAAATAAACATTATAGGTGATAATAAAAATAAAACTCATAATTTAGATTTAACCCTAATAATTCTATACTTTTATATCATCATGTTATCATGTAACTGTTTTAGGTACTTTCTATTGGGTTGTCATGTATTTTTTATCCTAATCATTCAATGTAACTAAGAACTAAATAATTAATAGTGGTTTATAAAGAGAATATGTTTAACTAATTTATATAACAAGTGTATTCCTATCCAGGATTGATGTATTATTCTCACTTAACTTTTATTAGATTGATGATCGCGTCAATGCTCAACAAACCCATTTTGAGGTTATCATCCCTTGGAACATCTATTCAAAAGACACATAAATGTTCAAATATAATGATAGGTATACTTTTTTAGAAAAACACATACTCATGATTTTACCAATATTTTAGGATTTCATCTTATACTTAGACATATATTTTGGGACTGAAATAATGTTTTCTAACTCTAGTGTCACAAGTAACGAAAAATATGTGAAAAAATTAATAAGGTTTTCTTTAAATCCAATAATTTAAACCCAAGAAAAACATGAAATTAGTTTACATCATTTACATAATTAATAAATTAAATTAAATAATATTATCAAAATCGTGGTAATCAAGAGGTTTAATGTCTTTTGAGACTAACAATAATAATTAATTATTTGATCACACTTGTGAAAATTCAGCCATTATTTCATCATACTAGATCTTATTCAAGACATATCATGTGTTTAAGTCAACATAAATATCTAGTAAATGGAAGCTCAAGTTAGGTGTTTGCACAAATTCTCTATAATGGAATAAAAAAATAATCAGATTACTCTAGATTAGATCATAAGAATATTATAAAACATTATTAGGAGATAAATCATTGATTAAAAAACATGAAATAATAAAATCAATAAAAATTATAAAATAATATTACATGTAATCCCAGAAGACCAAAGATATAATTTGTAATAAATGCATTGAAATTATAAGACCTAAATCACGATCCATGATACTAATATAGTCACATATCAAAATAGTGTGTCGCCATCATAAACATAGAAACCCAATATTGTGGATTAGAAATCCCCACCAGTTTCCCATAATGGATCATAAATCACAACCTGTTTCCTATAGTGGATGAGTCATCACTACATGTTTCCCATAGATGATAAGGCATCTCAACCAGTATCCTATTTTTAATTAAGAATCATTACTCATTTCATGACTATCACAAGAGATTTAAATCATTACCCAATTAAATGAAGGAAAATATATGGCATATTAAACACTAAAATGTTAGCTAAACGTGTTTTCCAAAGAAATTATATAGTCATCACATAATTAATACCTAGGAATAATAATGGATTTTTATTACATTTTAATATTTATCACATAAATAACCACATAATCATTATCAATCGATACCAAATTCAGTCAACCAAAAGTTAAACATCATAAACTCTTTTAGATGGTGGTTTACAATGAATATATTTATGAAAAATATATCCCTTAAATTCAATATGAAAATGGAATCCAAATCTAAAACATTTTATTTTTAATGGAAGAGAATTATTTATATTTTAAAATTAATTTCATGAAAACCCTCGTCCAAAAAATAGAGACAATAAAACTTATCAATAGAATTTGGAAAATAAAGTATGAATATTACATAATTATATATATATATATGAGATTTAATACATAAACAGATAAAATTGGTTATATGTGAATGAATGGATTTGTAACAAACACCCAATTAACTTGTGTTTGTTTTATAATGAATATGTTATAATATTTCATGGGAGAACAATAAAATTGGATGATTTTAATAAAAAGACAAATTATAACCTAGAAAAATAACGAGAAGATCATATAAAATGAGAAATAAATTATTAAATAAACTATTAAATCTTTAAATTCAATGAAACCCTAATACCAATAGAAATATATTAGATTTATCAATCTATCATACCTTGACTCTTGACTATCAAATAAATACATTGACTTATTTTGTATAAATGTAAACATAATAATAACCTATTTTATAACCTTATTCACACATATTTCTAAATATATTTAAAATTTATAAATATTCTATACATTTTATATTAGTATCATAATTTACCAAATTCGGTTATTATAGTTTTTACCATTTATACCAGTTTTGTAGGAGTGGTGTCAATACTCATTATTATTTCAAAGTTAACCAACCAATTTTTATTTATATTCCCTATAATGTATGATTTTATAAAAATATTTGATGACTACATTTCATTTAATGAGTTCTTTAGACTTTATCCTTGATTTTGAAAATGATAATAAGCATATATTGGTAATTTTAACCCACAATGTTTTTATTAATAGTTAATTAACAAAATATTTATACAACCCTAGAAGAAATAATAAAAAATATATATAAATATTTCTATATATTTAATTATTAATTATTTTATCATAAAAATCCAATATATAATTTCAATTCATGGTTCAATTATGCAGTGAAACTAACCCAAACCTGATCATACCATGAGTGACGGGAAATTTTGATGTCATTTAGATGAAATGTCATTATACTAATAGGGTAATAATTTTACTCAATTTTTTTAATAATATATAAAATAATAATAAATATTTAACAAAATAGTATGTGGGTAAGAAATAATTACACAAAATGAATAAATTCTTTTTCCTCATTGTACACTTATTTTAGATGGTTAATTTTATAATATTTTCTTATTGTTAATAACATTAATAAGTTCTCCAATTTTCATTACTGAATCCATATTCATATCATAAACATGATATTTATCTTTTAAACCCATTATTTGATCTAATAGTGGATATTGGAATATAAAAAACACATTTTTGGATTGAGGTGGTAATCCAGACGTAGGCATGTTTTAGGTTTTCATTTTTCTCAATGGAATACATATAATTTTGTTATTTATTTTATTGTAATTATAATAAAAAATATAAATACCAAATATATTTATTTAATCCTTTTTGTATGTATTAAAGATGTTTTAAAACAATTTAGTTTGTTGAAATAAATAAAAAATGAGAATCAGAAGTTATGAATGTATACTATACTTCAGGCATTATATCCTCTATAAATGTGTTATTATTTTTTAGGGTTAGACTTTTGAAAAGACGTGATCATGTTTATGGTGGATCATATTTTTGAGGAGTGTTTTTAGAATATTTATGGATAACATTACATGGTTTTTGTGTTAGTGGTAGTGAGGAGAAAAGAGTACATTTTCTAAGTAAAAACAGATTATATATTTTTTTGAAATACACTAAACATCACAATTATATGGAGTCACTTTCAATGATAGTAGCTCACAGATATGATAAATAAATGGGTTGGTAATAGTTATGTTTTAGATAATCTCATATACTTTTTACACTCATGTTCTGAACATGTTTCAATCCATTTACCCCATGAATTATTACTTTTAGGAATTTTATCTTTAACATTGTAACTAGTCTTTCGATATGGTAACATAATATTTAAGCAAAACAATTGTCTCCTTATCATATAACTTGGAACCACTGATTATATATTTGAAATTAAATTTTATTCAATTTCCGAAATTCTTAAGAACTAATTTTAATATAACAAATTAATAAGGTATTAATACAATTATGATGAAAATATTATATAATTTCTAAAATATAAAATATATTTTTTAAAAAATATAATAATTTTTTAAAGAAATATTAATTATAAAATATATAATTTAACATGAATAATGTTTTAAAAATTTATATGTTACACACGTATACAAATAATTCTGTATAATTAAAAGTATTAATATAAATAGTATAATGCACTACTCACATAAAAAAAATTTCTTTTAGAAAATATAAAAGTCTATTGCTAAGATAATATTTTTATAAAAAATATAAAAATAGCGTTAAAATATTAAAATTCACATAATAACATTAATAATATTTTTCAAGTAACAAATTTAAATTTATGAAAACATTGTTTTTAAAAGAAAAATACTTTTTTATAGTATCTATCATCTTCAGTATTTTTTATAAATTATTTATTAGACTATTGGTAATATAATTTTCATATACTTGAAATGATTAATTATTTTTTAAAATTATTTTATTAGTTTCTTATCATCATTAGTTGTGACGATATTTATAATGGTTTTTATTTTTTCTTATTCTCTTTATATATATATATATATATATATTATAATTCCATTACCATTATTTATTCTTGTGAAATACATAGATATATCTCAATGATTTTTTTGGATGTAGTTTTGGATAAATATTTCATACATTATATTTAGTTATGAATGAAAATTTTACTTAAAAATAGGTTGTAACACAAATAGTTGATTTTTTGTTTTTATCCTATCTAAAATTTCAGTCAAAATAGTCCCTAACAATTTATAATATGATGCTTATATATTCTTAGAGTATACCTATAAATGATTATGAAAAGGATATAATGTTATTTGATGAAATGATGATTTACCCACCCCCTCATAAAAATTCCATTTTATTATAATTCATAAATGAGTAGGATCTCATGAAAAAACTGCTAAAGCGAGTCGAAATTTTTTTTATATAATTTCTTTTGACTTTTATACTTCCTAAAATGAATTTTCACCCTCTTTATTTTGAATTTTTAGATCTTGAAAATCCTTGAGCTATTATGGAATTTCATATGTATTGAGAAAATTTCACTATAGAGAAGATGATAGTGCATGAATTATCAGAAAATAATACAATAATAGGAACTATGAAATCTATAATCGAGATATAAGGAAATAAAAATAAGGGAGACCATGCATATTTTAACTCATATTATTTTATGATTTAAAAAAGTGGCCTATTTAATGATTTTCAGGTTGGGTTTAATGAATTTGTATCATTATTGAAACTAAGCCTAGGCACTGAGAAAAATACCACAAATGAAATAGTGAAATTATATAAAAATGATAATCTAATACATGTGTTGAAGACAATAATCCTTCAACATCAAATTGAACACTAATAAAAGTGTGTTTCTTTTAGTGAGGGTTTTTTTTATCCTATTTATTCACCCACCTTACAAGTTATTCTACACCTATTTGTTGGTGGGAATGAAACATTTAATCAGAGGAGTTATCTATAAAAATTGAATAGTTATGAAAATTGGAATGAAGATAATGTTGTGGTTTAAATAAACAAAAATCATCCCCTATCAAATTTTGGTTACAACTGATATTACCCGATAGGGCCATTAAAAAATCAAGTAGCAAGTTGGGGGGTCTAAATCATGACTTTTCTTTTATTCTCTCTATCAATTTTCTTTTTAATAGAAAAAATATATAATTATATTTGTTTACATTTTACATATAGTAGTAGTCGATGAAAAAAAACTAGGAACCTAATTTAATGATATTTTAGAATAATAAATTGGGTTGAAAAAATTATTCACATTTTTTTAATCATTAGAAAATAGTCTTCTTTCTACTAAGTATAAAGGGGATGTTTGGGATATGTATGTGTGGTGGGGGTGTGGTAATCATTATTTATTTAGAATATGATTTTTGAACTTGTCTTCCGGATCTTTTTTGGACCCATTTTGAATCTATGTTTTTTTATTTCACATTTATAATGTTGATATATATAATAATTTTGAGGTTTATGTTTTCCAAGTAATTGATAAATTCTATTCTAGTTTTGATTATTTCATTATTTTTTATGTCATTATGTTAAAATGATTTCTATAGTGTGATTATTTATTAATTCAATGAAAATTAATTTATTTAATAAGATGAATATGATTTTAATGCCATGAATTGACTATCTATATTTTTATTTCCCCATCCAAAAAGACATTTTCTGAATGTTTTTTATATTTTTAGTAGAAACACCATTCTCAAGAGTATAAACTATTGTTGTGAATCTAGATCATTCCTTTGTACTTTTTTCTGAAACAATTAGGTTTACGTTTTCTATATATGATAGAGGCCACCATTCATTTTAAAAATCCCAATTTGTAACTCTAGTTTTCGGCCACATTGACATTTTAAATAAATTTTGACTTTGAATTTATTACCTACATATTTAGTAATCCATATTTTAGTCTATTTAACCTTTCATACCCATCTATTTTTATATTATATGATTTAATTTTAGTTGAGTAATGGAGGGATTGTGTATTATTGTTAAATTATGCACAATAATTTCACTATTTTTCGTTTAGTGAGGGATGCACATTATATATATTTGGAATTTGGTTTATATTTGGAATTAATCACCATTTTAATTGTGTCCTCATATTTACCTATGACAAAAAAATTTACTTGAAAAAAAGATAACATAAAATAAATACCTACAAAAAAAGTGTAAATGAAAAATAAAATTCAATAAAATATATATAATGGGATGAATTTATTTTCCATGTTAATAGAAATCATATTATCCATAAATAGAATATGTTGAAAATGGGGTTGGGAGTTTTTAACTATGAGGTGATGAGTGAGATGCCTTCATTTTTTTACACTATATGAATTGTGATAAATAAGGTAATTAAAATATTGAAAATTAATCTTCTTCCTCAGAGGATTCAACATCTAAAACCAATTATCTCATAAACACATAAAAATAATTCTAAAGAAAACATTAGTAGAACAGTTATTTGTTTTTGGGTAAATCTTAGGAGAGTAGAAGGCTTATATAAGTTCTTTTTTTGGTGTGATTACATCTCTATAAAAACAATTCCATGAGTAATGTTCAAAACATTCATAGTCAGTTTGGACATTTAGTAATTGGGGAAGTATTTAATGGATCAATGAATAAGTTAAATTATGTAGTAAATGGGTTAAAAATATAGAGGTTCTATGATTAATATTAATAATTAATTAATTCATTTTCATTATTTTTCTATGGTTTTATTGTTGTATATTTATTGTGAGATTGTGTTTCAAATTCATTAAATTTATTTATAATGTAACAAATTTAGTGTAGGGGGTTTAGGATTACTAATACATCGAAAATAATTTTTAATTTTTTGGATGTTAATTAAGCCGATAATTTATTTCAAGCATGATGTTTTTTGAATTTTGTATACTTTTGTTGAATACGGATAATGTTATGATTATTCTTAAAATCATTATTTAAAAACAAAATATTTTTTAAATTTTTTTTATAATCATCAATTTGTTTTAAATTTATTTTCCATTTTTAGGGGGAAAATACGTATCCACCTATGATTAAAGAGGTTCTACCCTGGTAGCATGTGACTATATGAAATTTTAAATGGTTGGTGTATAATGAAATGGAATGGGGTGAAAGCTATGTAAGGATAACCAGCCACGAGATCTATCATGCTAGAATCAACGAAGGACCTAATGTAATATTATGGTTTACCTAGAAATTGAATAAAATAATGCAAAATGACCATAAAAAAATAATTACACAATTGAAGAGGCACCTATAAAAAGAAATATTCAACTATAAAAGAGTATCCATTTCACTATACTCTTGAATAAAAAATGGTTCACCATGCTAGATGAACAAGGATCTATGGAAGAATTAAAGTAGGTCTAAATAAAAATAATGTTATGGTTATTTCCATATACCAGAAAGACTCCACATACTATAAGAACCCCATGATGATATAATTATTTTTGTATGGTGAACATGACCAACATTTTCTTTAAGAATGAAATATTTACCCCACATCAGATTAAACTACCACAAATTATTCTCTTGCATTAACGAGATTTCCCCCACATATGGTGAACCAATCCCACTTTCACTTACATATTTATAAAAACCTATATCTTGATCTGCCTATGGTTATTTTATAAGGGGGTGTTAGGAACTTCCAACTACACACTATGACATAACAATCCACTGCCTGTGATTAAAATAAATTGTCTATACACATTTAATATTAAACAAAAAATAAAACCTCCCAAATTAAATTGTGGATTGATAGATATGAAAATAAATCATTATTAAATGGTAAAATTTTAATTTTATCCTCCACATGGTTCCATCAATGAATCAAGAAACATAGTGGTCATGGGAGGATTATAAGAGAACTTTGACATTGGGAGGATTTGAGTAGTGCAAAAAAGGTGGAATCCCCTCCAACTATATAAAAAGAAGTGATCCAGGTATAATGATTTTTGAATAGAAATTATGATATGAATAGGGGTTGTACCCACACTTTCTATAAATAATATTCCCTTTCCTACTATTAAGAGATTTGTGAACTCAACCCTTCATCCAGGGTTTGATGTAGTGTAAACCATTTCACATTTTTTTGTATTTATTAATTTGTTTTGTTTGTTCACATTTTTTCTCTTCTTCCCCCACACCAATTTTATTTTTATATATTAATTCTAAATATCTAACATATAGTGAGTGGATAAACTATGAATCTACACCTAAATAAAATTATATGATTCCATATATCACACACATATATGTAGAATAACATGATTACATTGAGATCTTGGGTGATTGAGGTCGATATGTGATTGATAGTACTTATCACTTATCATGACCCCAGTTCAATTAATATTTATAAAATATAATTTCCCCCACATCACATAATTTTTTTTGTGTAATATGGGACCAGTCATTTGAGTAGTGTGTAGAATCGTTTTTGTAATTCCCTGATAAGGTGGTAGGAAAATCACTTTGGAGGTTTCCAAGGAGTGGAATCAATTAATATAATTGATGTTGTGAGGGTGTGTATAACTAGTTGTAGGCATATAAGGGATATATTAGGGAATAAATAATGAGATATAATAATGTTTCATTCTTGTTAATTCTAGTAGAGTATCATATCATTCATTATATTCTATATTAAATCTTTCAAGTTACATTTTAGTTCACATTTATCACACACAATCCCCATTATTTTTTTATCGTTATAAGGATATCAAAAAAATCAAAGATAATATATTAGGATAGTGAGGGAATCACCTCACCTAATTTTTGGAATTTCTTGGTCACTCCCACTATACATTATTCCTAGATTTATAAATTGTATTAATTGTAAAACCCATGAGAGCCTCACATCAAACTTCTACTATTTAGATAAGAAATTAGAATTCTTAAAGGGGCTTATAGATAGTTTATATGTTATGAGTAGGAATGACTGATCTTTAGATTATTGAATTTTATTAGATTATAATTTCCTATGAACAGTACACACGTTTCCCAATCCATGAATGTGATGGTTATCTCGTATACTAGACTCCATTATACATGATTCCATTTCCCCCATTGGGATGAAGAGTTCACCACAAATTTAGTTTTGGGATGGTAATAATGGATTCTATTACCTGGCTATCTTAGATCTTGAGCACAAGGCCTGAAGCATGTATATCTCGCATGGACCCCGGAGTAATGAGAGTCACATATTAAGACTATTCATGTATCTTATTGTGAATTTATACCACCATTGTACTAAAAATGGTTCAATTTTAATAAATTATTAAACATATGTAAATTATAAGGTTATTAGACTTCATACACCTAAGGGTATTTTATATATATTATAACAATTTTTGTTTCTTACTGAATATTATATTCTAATAGTTGCATGTGGTATTTTGTAAAAATTAAATTCCATGGTTTATTTTTTAGGTATATACATGTAATAGTGGATAAAATTAGACCCCATTTTCCAACACATGGTTGATGTGAGTTTTAATTGATTTATAATTGGATTTTGAGCTAGATATTAGAGCCTATATTTTTCACCATTATATGTTCATATGATACATGTTAATATTATCAAATTTTATTCAAGGAATGTTTTTATATTGAATGAAATTAATTTCATACATATAAAAGTGGATGAATTTATTTATATTTTTCATAACATGGATTGAGAATTTATCAAAATCTATAATTCGAGATCAATTAATCGTGTTTCTATCTTATGGGGCACAAGGTGTTCTCATGGGGTCTTTTAGAAACCTGAGATTGGTACTATTCAAGTGAATCAAACCATGGTCATTAAAATTTTTTATTATTGAATGGGAAATGACATCATTGATGTTAATTAAGTTGTCCAGTTAATCAAAGGAAGAATTTTTATGATGTTTTTTTCTCTTTTAATGGGATATGTGTGGTAGGAATATAGACCATGTGTGGGCCTATTACTATAAAAAATTAGAAATATGTTGTTAACTAGCTCATCGGTGAGAGACACTGACCATCCAATGGGCTTGGTAGTTGAGATAACATTCTACTATTACCAACATCTCTATACCAAGTTTGAAAAGAGCCATAATATTTTACTATATATATAGGTTGATTGGTTGTTCTCTTTTTGCTGACCGGTGACATCGGTAGATGTGGTTTTTAGAAGGGAAAATTATATTTTCATTAATAACAATATTTTATTATTTCTTCCTTCTCTCTCCACTCTATTAGGACCCATAATAAAATTGTTAGCCCTATTTTTTAATCGTATCACTCCCATTATAAATTCATTGTGGCTCTATGTGTCATTAATTGTGGTGGTTTCTGATTGCTATGTCAACCCCCTTTTAACCGTCATTTTCAAATATTCATCTTGATTCAGTCTTCCCAATGCATGTCAAATAATTGGGATTTACTAGATTTGAAATTATTGACGTGGTTTTAATTTTTCAGGATTCTCCCATGCCACTCTTAATATCTCTCTCACCTGATATGGTGTTCTCCTATGAAGATGACTCATTTTAGTTTCATTAAAAATTGATCTTATATATTTTAAAGAAAGAGATTATATATAAATTTTTATTATTGTTATTCATGTTTTTATTGATTTTCATATACTAATTTTAACTATTATAAATCATGGTTTTTTAATCCTGATGTTCCCCTTTTTCATGAAATTGTATTTTCATTGAATTAGAAATTTGTTAAGTTAATCCTATATTTTGAAATGAAAAGGGTTTGTTTTCTAAACAAGTTTAAATTTAGTTTTAAATGTGAAACTACGTATATTAAATGAAATGAGTTGATTCTTTAATGTAAATTCCAAATGGATTGTTAAATGTATGATACTTTGAATCAAGTTGTTAAAATATTTATTGAATAACTCATATTTATTCATATTGGAATGAATTTTTGAAAGAGTATTTGAAAATATTAAAAGTTATTTATTGGTATCTCTAATTCCTTCCTTAAGTGGACCATTTTTAAAATGAAAATGTGTTTTAATGGAATATGGTTTGTATGTACCATTGAAATAGATGACTAAAAGAAATTTTGTTTTTAATTGTTAATGGTCTAGTTTGACAAGATGGTTAAACATAAATTTTCATTTGAAACATTAAATGGTAAATGATATTAATTTGAATCTCTTTAATTAAATAGTTGTATATTATTTTCCATGATTAATACTTATTGGTTCACAAGATAATGCGTTTAGGAAATTACTTTTATTCTCTACATGGGAGAATGATAGTGGTGTGTTTTGGGAATTATATGATTATATGTATTAATGATGATATTCGTATATGTGGTGATCATTGTGCATTGTTATCTCACTCACTTATATTGTTTTTTCATGGGAAATATTTGGAGTTAATTAATAGAACTAGATTTATACAATGGTATTGTTAACTTTTCCCATTACCCTTGTCTCCATATAGATATTTTGTATAGGTTTGGGAAATCCTATGAAGTTGCATGTGTTCACTGAATTGGGAAGCATTTTTAAATATAGACATAAAATTTTAATGAATTTCTTCATGATATTTAATGAATTTTATTTGTTGGACTCGCTATCATATGTATGATTCACCCTTGACATTTAAACCTCAAAAAAGACTCATGATATATGAAACATGATATATGACTACAATATCCTTATCATTAATCATTATTGGAGTTTCTAGATTTGGGTGCCTTTACTAGTATATCTTCTTGTTTCTATGAATCAAATTAATTTCCCATATATCATCTCTTGATAAGTTATATCATTATATGATATGTGGTTTCATCTCCTAGGATCATTATTCCCTGTGGACCTTTGTTTTTTAAATGGGTTTTCATGTATTTTCAAAAGAACTTATATTTTGTTAGAAATGATTTGGCATATTTTACAATTTTAATTTATAAATGGATTGTCAATTGATAAAATGACATGGATTTTAAATTTTATAAAACAAAATTTGATGGATTAATTACTTTTTAAATGAATGACTTTATTTATCACGTTTGAGGTGAATGTAAAACATAATTTTCTAATTGTCTTATTTAAAACTAGTATATCTAGATAGAATTGTTGTAGGAATTGTATAAACCCATCAGTGGGATAATGATTAATGTTTTCAGTCACACCATACACATTTTATTAAATATATAAAGTCATATTATTTCTTTGAAATGTATAAATGTTACCTTTATCATCCTTTTGTGAATTCATGTTTGGTTTGCTAAGGGTAGGTGAATTAGGACATGGTTGGTGCTAATGGATTAATATGAGAGGGGTTTTGGGGGTCTTGTTCATTTATTATTCTATTCATGGATGTTATATGCCATATCCTTATTTCTGGATATGATAGACTTCTGTGAATGCTTTTTTTATTATGATATCCAAATGTGTTTCATTTGGTTTATTAAATTAATTAATTTCCCTATTATTATATTTGATTTATTTTATCTTTTATTTGGTTGAAATCATTCTTTAAGCATCTTTCAAGGATCCCAGATTCTTGTTTTTAGCTCTTATGGATCATGAATGATCTTCAGGATAGTGGTTGATCAGTTTGGGGCCCGTTCAGATTGAAATCTAAGTCAATTCATTACCATTGGTAGAAATGAAGGTTTTATTTGAAATATATTATGTTATTTTGGTACATTCATAGTAGAAAACATTTTAAAAAAATATCAGGACTCAAGAAGTAGTTAATGAAAGGGTGCATGATCACCACCCATTTCTATAATTCCAGAGACACTTGGGATAGAGTGAAGTTGAGTATTTTCTTTGAGTTATTAATTTCATATTTTTGGTGATATTTAGATCCCATGGAGACCATTTTGATTTTTGTGATCGATTTAAGGGTATGCATTGGATTCAATATGTGTGTAGAGATAAAAAGTTCATCCATGGGATGGTAAACAATGAAGAATCTTTATGGTTGATCTATAAACCAGTATATATATTTTTTTATGGTTACTGTGTTTTTTAATAGACTGCACAACCAATCCATTCGTATTAAAATTTTAACCACGAACTCGATAAGTTATTCCTTATCTTCAAAACATGATTTCATTTCATGATGTAAGTTTATAAGATATTTTAGATTTATGAAAATAAGTAATTATGTTAATGTTAAAATTTTTTATACGTGTTTAATTTTTTAATAGTTCATTTTTAATTTTTTTAATAACCATATTAGATATTTAAAATAATTTTCACATGAATACTTTGAATATTATTTATAATAGAAATTTTTTATGTTTTCAGAATAATTTATAATTAAAAACTATTTTATAAATTAATCTTGTAAGAATTTTATTGAATTTTATAATATAAATTATTAGTTATGTAGTGTATTTTAAAATGATGATTATTTTTAGATGGGAATTTAGGAAGAATTTTTTGAAACAATTTAAAGAATTAATTGAGGGTGTAAAATATAATATATTGTAATAAAATTTTATAGATACATCAATATTAGAAATTAAATCATCATTAATTTAATGTGGTGGTGTTTTAATATAAGTGATTTTAATTTTATTTTTATTTTTATTGATGGATTTTTTTGTGTTAAATTTATTTTCATTCTTTTTGTTGTACTATTTGATGAGGTTATTCATTAGGATATAAACATTTATCCCAGAATGTTTTCAAATAATGTTATAAAGTATATTATGTTGTTAGGTCTTTGATTTATTCTGTCACATCACCAGGAAGTGTCATTGGAAGTAGATGACTCTTCAAAGACTCAGAATATAATGGTGGAGTTAGAATCCCATAAACCATAGATCCCATAGATGTATCATTGAATAATTATTCTCATTATAATGATGGTTGTATATATTCATTTAAGGTAATGATATTTCAAGAAGAAATATAATGAATATTTGATTCTCTAAAGACTCTCAATTCCATAATGTCCTGGTATATAATATACTTATTTCGAGGACTTGAATGATAGGGGAGGGATGTTCTCATCCCTTAAAACTTGTATGAAAGTATGTCTTGGGAAATCTTGAAGTCAGTCTTATTTTTTAGGGAATGACCTAATGAAGTAATTAAGGGTATTTTTCTAATCTCAAGTGTCTAAGAAAGGTCAGTGATTAGTTGTGGATTGTTCAAATAATTTTGAATGGGTAGTTCACTACATATTAGAGTTTATTGGCGATGATTCCCTTATGGATATTTATTTCAAATGGGTTCTTTTACCATATCATTGATCTATTATATCACATATCTATCTCACATGTTATAAAACTTTTCATAAAGGGGATATGATAGTTGAAGTGGAGCTTAAGAATTAACAAGAATTGGATATTCATTATCCCATATTAGATTAGGTCTATATGTTCTACCTAGTGAATAAAATATGTTAGTTAAGAGGGGAAACCCATATAATGGAAGAAGAGGAATCTTTATTGCTTCTAGTGTGGGGAACCTGGGCATTCAAAGGATTATTGTGTAAAATATATGAGGGTGTTTCATTGTTATGACTAATTGGTTCACCTTTATATGTAATATAAGTTTGGTTACCAGAAGGGGATCTTTTATGTGATATGTTTATTCAGAGACCATATTTTCTATGGAGGTTATGTGTCTTTTTTTGGTTGATCTCCTTAAAAATCCATTTTTTCACTTCCATTGGTGACGCTTTGTAAAACAACTTTACAATTCAATTTGTATAATTCATTTAGAATCCTTTTATTTTTACCCATTTTCATATTGCTAAATACTGATGTGTTTTGTGATATCACTTTCTAAAAGGGAATGGTTAATTACTCATGGGAGGCCTAGGTGTTTTGGATCCCTTACTATTTAGACATGTATAGAACTTGGCGATGTATTTTGTTAAATGGTACATGTGAATTATTTTTTTCCCAAACACACAAAACTGATGTTGTTTGATTTTATTTTTTCATTATGGGGTGACACTCGTGGGTGGAAATCAAATATTTATATCATATTATTACCTAATGTAGATAGAATTATTAATTCATTCCCTTGTGTATGATTGGATCATTTAGGGGTCTTGTAGACATTTATCCATTTAAGTCATCATGTTGTTTTGAGTGTTACAACCCTTTAGGGATTTTGATTCTACCCTTAGAGGGTTATTTGTCACATGTATTCAGGGTATCTTCTTTGGGTTTAATGGATATGGTTTTATGATATTTCTACCTTTTTTCAACCATTTTAATGCTTATTTGTTTGATGGGAGACCTATTCGAGGTCTCTATGCCTTCTCATGAATTATGCATTCTATGAATTGATGTTTTATTATTTTTAGATGTGTAATAATCTTAGTCGGTCTACATTAATGATTAATTTAAATAATTGTTAGAACATCCATTTAGAGCTATGATTGGTGGATTATGTTTTGGGTTTTCTTCATTTTTTTGAACCATAAACTTCATAAGATGGGTGTGGAAGTTCATTCTATCATATAAGATTCATCATTTTCACCCGAGGACTTATGAGGATTGAAAAAGACACAGTGGAGAGAATATTCACATATCAACACCTCCATGAATTATAGAAAACTCTTTGTGTTGGTTTTTGAGTCACACATGGGGTCAGATTTTGGATTGGATGTCTATATCAGGTGTTGAACTAAACATGAAACGAAATGATCTTCAGGTGGTCCACCAACAAACTAATTAAATTCACTAGATAGCCAATGGTATTGGGATAGGAAACATCATTATACTATGTAATTGGATAGTAGGTGGATCCCTGCCAGCAAGTTAGTGAGATTAGTTGTGGCTAAAAAATATTATATATCCATCGTATAGTCAGTGGAATTGATTGTCTTTTATTTAGTATGGTCAATTAAGAATTTTCCTTAATACCTCAATTTTATGATTTCTCACTTCTTCCTCATACCTCGGTCATCCCAGAAGGTACTTTGGTGTGCAATTTGATTAGTTTTTTCTCTCACAACCTCAATTAATGGATAACTATAGTGTTGTTCGTTTTGGTGGTTATTGATCAGTATGTATAAATCCCATTATCCTTTGATGTCACTTCTTCGACAAAATTCTTTTTCCCAAAATATTATAACTTCGAATAGATTTATTTGATCTGAAATAACTCATTTTTGTTTTTTGAAGTGAAAACCTCAATATGGGTGGGGGTGAATTGACTTCCTAATATAAAAAATATATTATGAATTATTTAAATTCCAAATCCCCAAATTAATAATGTGTTCCTGGTTAAATAAAATATTATATATTTATAATATGATATTTTCCAAACACATTATGAAATGATTAAATAAAACTCAATTAAGAATGTTATATAACATTATTATATTTTGAAACATTTTTACACGAATCAAACTACATATATAAAATAGAAATTAGTTTCAACAATCAAAGTAATGTTTTTGTATATAGCTTCAAAAAAATACACACATTTTTTGAATGAAAATAAATAAATATAATAAAAACACTATCAAAATTAACATGGTCTTCCATTTCAAGATGAGACCTAATATCTAGTACATGGAAATTACCCACTTAGAAGTCGTTCATTTTAAAATAATGTTATAGAAAAGATGGATAATGTTTTACACAACAGTGTAAAAGGCCATCCATGCTATAAAATGCCTCTTGAATAGTTTTTCATTGGTCAAATAAATAAATAAATAATATCATATGGTAATATATGATAGAAATACTGATCCATATTTCATTATTGGAAAATTCATAAAGAAATGAGATAGAACATATGTGTGTCTTTAACTCACATGTTTAGTGTAGGAGTTGATATTAAAATATAAATTTCATGCAACACACACAAATCTATATTAATAAAAATAGAGTAAGAAAAAGGAAATAAAATAACTTAGGAGAGTGTATTATTCTAATTTTATGAAAACTGATATTCAATTGTCATTTTTTTACTTTTAAATTGTTGTGAGAAAAAATTCATTTTATATTAGATACAACATCGATTTTCTAGTAATAATAATGTTGTACTGATATTAAAAATAGTATATGTGATCAATATTTTTTTATTCAGATAAGATTTTGATATCTCTATTTTTTCATGTGTGTATTTTTCTATACATTTTGTATCTTTGGTCATCATTTTAATAAATAATGTTTCGTCCAAAAATAGATTTTGAGAAAACATTATTGAATATCCTCAGACATTGGTAGGAGATACCAGTTTAATAAAAATTTATCAATACTATTTAATTCATCATAGAAAGGTGTTTGGATTACTATATTTTATAACATAATAATATAGTAATTATATTTATATATAGTTGATTTTATGTTTTCATGTCAGCATCCCTGGTAGTTTCCATACTTTGTGGATTCTTTGATAGGTTTTATGGTTGACCACTTGTATCTAGGGTTTTTCATTTTGTTTGATGGTCGATTAAATTATACTTATGGACAATATCCCTGCACCTGTATTCAATCACCATACAATTGAGGTTGATAAAAAACATTGTGAATTTATGACTACTTATCACATTAACATCATTTGGCGTTTTGGTTGATTTATTACTTTATTGAAAGTACAAATTTTAATTATCATCACTTCCCATTCCATAAGTGTATCAATGTTTATTAAGTGTCCTTTATGTTTATTGAATATAAAATGGATTCAATTGAATATGTCATGTATTCGATTCCATGTGTTGTGTAGTCAATTACATATATTGTGCGGTCAATTCTAGTCCTAGTGAAATTTTATTTTATTTTTTGAGAAAATAAATTTACTTTCATATAATATGAAATGGATTATAAATATTATAAAAATGATTTTATGTTTAAAATAATGATTTTATGGACTATTCCAACAATATCCCCTTTTTGATGATCGCGCATCATGGTATAAATAATTATTCAATTTATTTAAGGAATTAAATATTAGATATTAAATACTATAATATTATATAATAAGAAGGTTAGAAATAATTAATAATCAATATAAATTTGTTAAAAATACATTTTATACACATTCAATAATACATAACACATATTGTTGTTGTTCTTGTTACTCCACCTTTTGGATTATAAAAACGAATTCATAAAGGATTAAAAGAGTAAATATGCAATAATGTGAATAAAAGAACACACAAAGTAAGAATAAACTTGTATTTTATTAAATTACCAAATGATGTCATAGTCCCAATTAGTGTACAATTATAATCAGTATCCTTATTCTCAATAGAGGAAAAAGGGTCAAGGGGGTCCTTCCCATATCCAATATTATGTGCAGGAGCACGTCGATGAATGGATATGATTATGGGAATTAAAATACCCTTATAATATAGAATTATATGGTTATAGGATTTTGAATTAGTGATTCCAAAAGTTCTTATAGAATGTATAGGTGAGGTAGTGGTTGGAATACACGAATCATTAGAAAATTAAATAGATTTTGTGGTTTGGAAAATTGAGGAAGATTTATGAGGTAAAGGTAGATAAGGGGATTCTATTGTTGTGGTATTTGAAACATACATATATAAAATTATAATTTATTTTATGTCATCAATAGATCATGTCACATTTTTCATAAAATGAAAATAAAAATTGGCATAAATTGATTAAGTATAGGATTCATTATAAATACCATTTCTATAGTGGATTTGAATGGTGCTATCAGAGGTGACATTTTCAAATATATAGTCAATGACAAGAACTGAGTATTCGGATCAACATTGTAATAATTTCATAAATTTTAACACTTTATGAAGACTTTTACCAAACCATTAACTTCACACGTCTTTAGGAATTCAAATTTTATAAAATCATATTTATTTTCTCTAAGAGTTGGAATTTCTATTTTTATTAGGTTTCTAATGTAATTTAAATTGTCTACGATACTCTAAATCTCTTTATAGATTAGTCCTCAAAATAAATCCTTAGTAACTGAAATATAATAAAGACAAGAATATAAAGTATAATATAATGGTATGTTTGGACTCTTCATCACAGAGAGAGATATTGAACCATTTTATAAAATATATTTGACAAATTTGTTTCTAATTGTCCAATATGGCTTCTAAATATTTCCATTTATCTTTTGCAAGAGTGAATCTCTTGGTGGGTATGGTATATCTAAATAAAAATAATTTGGTTTGGATGTGTGAAATAAAAAAATTAATAGTGTATGTAACATCAATATTTATAACATGAGTGTTCCCCTAGATAAAATTAAAAAAATATTCTATTAGGACTTCTAACAGATCATTCATAAATTAATTGAAATCTATTATTTATATTAATGATGGTTGATAATAGGATGGTCCATATTACAAAGATAAAGTAGATCAAGCTCGAGAAAGATCATATTCAAAATGTAAATCATTTTTCTCATTACATGAATAATAAATCAAATCCAAAGGATTTTTTTGTCTTCTTATAATTGATTGAAAAGTCTAGGATGGCTATTAATTTCCATTACCGATTTCCTGGATTCTTTTGAAAATATTATATAGGAACCACTTTTATTCTAGGAGGAGATTCATACACATTATATTCATTAGAAATAATTAGATATTAATCCCTAGGAAAAGGTGGGGTACTTAAAAACATCAATAAGTCTGTAGAAAGTTCAGATATGACTAGTCACGTTGAAAGATTAGTGGAAGGATTTTTAATAACTAATTCGTTTTCCCTTAAAACATTAATAATAGGTTCATTTGACATTGGATTATTATACTAATCGTCCTTCTATTTTCATCACCCTTATCATCCTTCTTATAATTTTTACAGGCCTTCATAGATTCTTTATTATCCTCTTTATCCTTCTTTCCTTTAACATAACCCTAGGAAAATATACCCATTTTAATAAATCGATTATTTAGATGGGTTTATTCATTATAATTTGAAGAAGAAATTATGGGAACTCCCATTTCACAATCACAGGTGGACTCTACATTATAATAGTATCCTAATCAATCTCACATTCTATATTTGTATGAGATTTTAAAAATAATATAGATATGGGAACTTTCTCCCACCCAATAGATGTATCATCCCATAAAAGTTTAAACAATAGAGTAATTAAGGATCTTTATCACCTCCAAATTGAACTCTATATGAATATTAAACATCAAGAGTAAAAGGTAAATTTTCTCTAATTGGTTATTATTTAACTGAAATTTCATGAACAATATTATCTTCTACTCTTTCCATAAAATATCTTCAAGCATTCTATGCTATATCCACATCATGTGATTTATTCTCACAATAGGAGCAATCAACATCAAAATATTATTATTCTCCAAAACCATGGATTTTCAAGTATCTTGGCCTTTAAAGATGTGATACTGGATGGAGTTTCCCTTAGATTCTCTCCTCATTATTGACCCACATTAATTTCCAAATAACCCAGCTGATCTTCATCCATTTAAAGGTCTTCTAATTCAGACCTACCCCATTCAAAAACATATTCCTTGAAACTCTTATAAGAACTAATATTTTCTATTCCTGTAAAATAGAATGAAATTGTGTATATGGAAGGGTGACAAATTTTGATGGTAGTTTTTTACTCCATCATATATATTATTAAGAAATTAGTAAGAATTAAATAAATTTCATATACCATCAAATATTAGAATAAATTTTTTTGATATCAATGAGAGCATGAATATATCTTCCATCGGTATATGGAGTGGTGAATAAACTATAATAGTATCCTATATTCAACATTTAGATCATTTTTTAGTCATTGTTAGTAGGCTTCGTCATCTTTGAATTCCTCAAGCGTAATCTAAATATCAAAATTTGGATTCTTGGTAGGTTACGAGCTCTGGAATTGCACATATTATCTAGTATTCAGGACACATGTAAAATAATCTTAGTAGTTTGGAGGTAAACTCACACTATTTTACATCAATGGTTATTCATGTCACAACCTCATACTTACTATAATTGAACACCATGTATAGTTAAAATTCTACCACAAAGTAAGGATACAAGGAGATATTGTAATCTGACAAACCACATGTCCAGTATTGATATAAAATTGATCTCCATTGTTAAGAGTGGTATTTTTTACACCATTTAATGTTGAATTATATATCAAAGGCTAATTTATATTGAACCTAATGCGACTTTGATAGCTTTTTTGACTTGATTGAACTAGTTTTTAATATCCAGGATGATTTGAGAGTATCTTCTCCAAAACAGCTCTTCATGTAGATTGAGAAAACAAAGAATCATGATCCAAAGAGGTAGGAATTAAATGAATTATTTAATAAATGTGGTCTGAAAAGGGGGTTTTCTTTGTCTTATAAAACATTTAACAATTCAACGTGGATTTTACAATACCATCCTTTATGTATTTACTTGTATAATAAGGGTTTAATAATAACAATATTTATTATTATATTTTTCAACCCTTATGATATATTTTAAAATTAAACAACTTGATTGAATACTTGATAATAAGCAAACATATAAATCTATAATAATATGGAAAATTATATTAAAACATTTTGAAAATCATTTTAAACAAAATTAATCAAACCTAATTCATTAATGTTGTAGTACATTTTGTCCAAAATTTATGTTTTGGTGAAATTAATAGGAATATGATTCCCTATTCCAATAAATTCAATAGTGATATGAATGGTCTATTAAAATGAAATGTTTTTTATCAATATTTGTTTCCTATAATGTGATAAAATATATTTTTAAAATTTTATCTCACATGTATTGTCATGATTTATTGGTTCATGTATGAATTTATACATATTGTTCATTAATGCATGTTTCATGAACAAAATGTTTACACAAAAACAACTTGTTACTATATACATTGCTTCAGAAGTAGATAGTAAAACAAAAGATTTTTTCTTATTACACATCAAAATTAATGACCAGTCCAAAATATGACATCTTATATAAGTGATTTTTATATGTAGCATACAGTCACAAAAAAATCTATAAATAATTGTCTAAATGAAATTCTTATCCTCTAGAATGAAATAGACCAAATTATATTATATTTTTGAGTTAATTAAGAAATATATTTGGAATGATTTTAATGAGATTAGATATGGGTTGGTAGAAAATGTGTACACAAATCACACACTAAACATGATATCATGTTTGGTAGTAGTTATGTATAATAAAAAACCAATCACGCCTATGTAAGTGTTTCCATCAACTGCTTTTCCAGTTTCATCATGATTCATTTTTCATATTTTAATCATGGTATTATCCTTACCATAATAGTGTTAAATAATAAAAAGTAATGGATCCATTTTTTATTTAATATTATTAAAATTGTTCTTCTCAGTATTGAAAAATTTTAAATCCAATAATTTATATTATCTCACCCAATAAACTCATTTAAAATCAATTTTTCATTATTTTGAAAAATAAAATACTTAAGGGGGTTTTTTATGATCAAACAATATGTCAAAAAATTCAATTTGTACTACATAAATTTCATTTCAAATTATTTTAAATAATAAATTAGTTTAAACAAAACCTTTGTAAAACCATTTTTAAATACAAAATTAATGAGCCTATCATATAAATATATAGGATTTAAATTTAAACTATACAGTTATTTCAATAATTTAAATATATAATTAGGGAAATGACTATATTGAAACCCATGGGGTGGTTAAAAAATAAGACCCTCAATTATAAAACCAATTAATAATTAACTCTAGACATAGATTTGATATAGTTATAAATTCAAATGTTCTATATAGGAAAGCAACGTTCTGATAGAATAATGTGGAAATACTAGTTTATAGGTTTCCTCAAAGTAAATACATTCATCATCACTATATTCTTATGTAACTAGTCATTCAATATTAATAATTATTTTCTAGAATCCTCTAAAATGTTCCCAAACACCCACATAGGTGTAATGGTAAGGAAGCCCTTTAGTTATTCTACTAGTCACTATACTGTATTCCTTGCTAATTCTACAATTCTTATCCCACTTAAATTTTCCATAATTCCTCATCTATTACTTCTATGATATTAATAGGTTTATGACGTGACTAGAAATATTGATATTAAATCTTATTGTTATGAGATTCTCTCATTTGATTTCCTCCCTCCAGATCACCAACTATGTTATCTAAGGTATGGACATAATGAGTACATACAATTATATAGATATAATTATTTGATACATCATTATCATTTAAATTTCAGAATAAAACATTTCGTTAGAACTCGAGGATTTTTAGAAACCAGGTTTCATTTAATGGTCACTTGTTTTTTAATTTTTATCTACATATAAGAGTTCACATACTATGATTTCTGCAGAGGGCTTTGGTTTATGTGGATCTGTTACATTAACCATGACATGTACAGATTATTCCACATGTTTGGTTATTTTATTGAATAAAAAGTATGATTCACTTGATGTTGAATGACCTTTAAATACTAGTTCATAACTTTAGGATTAAAATTTGTCTAAATTTCCCTTTTTATTTAGTATAACATCATTACAACCAAAAACAAAAAATTAATTAACTTTATATTTTCTCATATCTCTTAACTCATATGGATATTTAATTATAATAGTAGTAATTATCACTCTAGATATTATTCATTTTATGAAAAATAATAACAACATTCCCTTTTTGAGCTATAAATAATAAGCATGTTTATATTGTAAAGTCATATACTTGAACATAAGTATAGTTCTTCCCATTTAATATAAAAAAACTAGAATGTCCAAACAAGTCCATGTCAACCAAATCATGTGGTTGGGAAGCTGAAACATTTTTCCTTGGTTCAAAATATATCGTATACTTCATCCCTTATTAACTTGTTTGGAAGAATTTGTTTGATAATAATTCTGGTTTGCTAGGCGTCATGAACCAGATCTGGTCACCATCCATACCAACAGCTGACCTAATATAGGGCATAACCTGAAGATAATTCCCTATCCCTACGGGCTAGAATATGTTCCTAGTTATCATAAATAATTGTTTGGGAATGAATTAATTGAGTTTTAAAACATTAAACAACCAATGAAAATAAATAAATTGAATATGAAAAATTACACCAAAAAAGACATAAAAAAATTCCGTAATAAATTAACTATATTAAAAACCCACAAGAATTCCTAAAATAAAAAATAGTATCATTTCCAACATAAAAATCACCCCATAAAAAGGAGATATCAACCGAAAGCCATCTCCACAACTCTGTACCCAGAAAGTAAGCTAATAACCTAGACTGACATCTCCAAAGACCTTTCAATTAGCTGTATTAAAACTTATCATGTATACATAAACCCAATGGTGTAAGTAGGGTGTTATCATAATCCCAATAGTATTATACCAAAAAATATTTTCTGTGATTAAAATTTTAAGACAAAACTCTAGACTGTTTTTATAAAAATGAATACTAGTAACCATTTTTAAAAGAAGGAACCGTAAATAAATATATTCATCAAGAGGGAAACATTGAAGAATGAAAAAAATTCAAAAAAACACACATGATATTGAATATTATAGAAAAAATGATATGCCAATGGTAAGTACAATATAGTCAATGAGAACTAGTTAGATAACACCACTACACACTAGCTAGTTGTGGGACCATAGGTACATCATATCTCAGTGTATAAGTACCCATAACCAATATCCATATTATGTATGAACCAAAAGGAGGGAAAACCCCAATTCCCTACTTTTCATCAACACCATCAAATTTTAGTTAGTGTTTTCATTTTCTCTCTTGCTAGGTGAAATAGGCATGATACTACTATCAGATCCCTAGAATACTGGTCCTTGTCCTCCCTCAAAGATTCCCATGTTTACCTCTTTGTGCTCAATCAAGATCCACATGTTAAAAATACAATTTTCTCATAAAACATTACGATTGAAACATAAACACATTTATATGTATCTAAAATTCCTTTTCCACAACTTTTATAACTCTATAAACCATTCCAAACTTTTATAATGAAATTCCATGTAGTAAAACATGGTTTCATACATCAAAATCACATTAAAACACATATTTAAAGGGAAAGTGCACAAAAGTACCATGCCCAACCATATTTTTATTCCCTAAAAATATTTAATAAAACCATTTCAGGGATCATAAAATGACCCCAAATGATATTATATAAAAAACATGTGAAAAATAACCAACTTCATGCCCACATGAATCTTTAAAATTAAATGATCAATCAAAGAAACCAAATATGATCTTCACAACATATTCAGAAGATGTAAAACAATCTATCTATGATAAACCTAAAAGATAAATTCATCCATGATTTTTTATCGATGGAAAAACGTAAATTATATGTTCAAACCCAAAATCCTTGTGTGAAACATAAACTGTGCTTCAAGGGAGTGAAAACGAACCCTAAACCACATGATTGAACGACGAAACACAAAATAAAACCCTAGGTATGAAGCCCTCGCATATAAAAATTTTGATCATCAAGAAAGTTTTAACCCTAGGTGGTACTTTTGAGATTGATTAGTGGGATATTTATACTGGACCAATATATGTTCAATGATTCCCTTGGTTCTTTCTTTGATGGTGCAATACTATATTATATCCATATCATTGGATAATAGTCCACATTAGAGGACAAGTCCCATAGAGCGTTATGGTATCCTTCCTTAGGACTGGAGTGATCCACAATCACCCATAATGGGGTTTTATATAAATTTACATGACTTCCATGTGTAGGGAATTAGTCATCCATCTAGTGGGCCATATTGATAGGGTTGTTGGTATTATTTGAGAAAGATCCCCTATGTTGTGGGATAATACGGATTTAGTTCTTGGTATTATGTTTGAAGTATAACCTCTATATATATAATGATCTTTGAAAAGTGTTTTTATCTTACGTTGGGAACCAAATTAGCGGGACATCAGAGAAAAAGTCTCTGATTATATCATAGCGTGGGGAGTGGGTTCTCCAAAATGAGCATGCCTCAGGGAGAATCCTATGGCAGAGATTGGTTTTGACTTACCTATTTACATTGATGATGGTTTGGAGTATACTAGGTTATCATTGATATATTTGTTTACAAACATATACTTGTGTATAGGTGGTTGTAAATAATGTATTTACTTTTTGGTGTACTTCGTGTTTTTTTATTAGTATTCAATTGTGGTTTTGGGGTGTCCTAATATGCATTTTTTACTCACCCCTACATAGGCTTCACCCACATGTGTTATGTCTTGTTCAGATGATATACACTTTGATGGAGTTCTAGGTGGACCAGGACCAGCTAGTTATTAGTGATATTAAATTGATGATGTGTGCTCCTATGGCTTTAGACAGTTGTCTTACACCTATCATTTTGGTATGGTTTTCTACAGATGAGTTTCAAGAACTTGTACTTTCACTTTAACAGACTCTTTTCATTTGGTGGTATCGTATTCTAGAACTATTTACTTTCTATTTTCTTACTATCTTTCTATGTGTTTGGGATAATAGTGTATGTATGCATTGTTTACGTGTTTTTTTATATTTCATCATTTTTGTCTTCGAGTTGTGTTCATGTTTTCAGGTAAATAATAAAATGCATCCCATTTGTGGTATATGCTTACTTAATGCTAGTCTCTATCCCATGGCCTGTAGAGGCAGTCCTAGGGTAGTGACATCATGGGCCCCTTTGGGATGGTTCATGACATTGGATATGAATATACTTCTTTAATACATGGTTCAAAATAGGGGTGAACTCGGTTTAGTAATACAGTGCTGGAATGGGGAGTGAACACATTTCCATAAATGAAATTTTACATGAAGATAGTTATGGATTTAATTCCTTATCTACTATATAAATCATTATATATACTTATGTTTCTGGCAAAATTCCATATTTTATTCATATGTTATGATTTCATGGGTTATGTTCTTTATTTCATTATTATTCATGTCTTATGAACTGCCATGATTTATTCCATTATTTTTCAATAAGATATTTGATATTCATGGTATGATCTTCTAATTTTATGATAATGTTATCTTACTCTTATGATCATTGTTAAGCTTACATATCTCCCTATTTCACTATTAATGAGAATTTGATGTCACCCGTTTTTATGTTTCCTTCCCTAGGTTATGAAGAAATTTTTTATGTTTGATGTCTCTAAGAAGTTTTATTGTCATGAATTACCTAGTGGGAGATAATATAGCTCACTTATATATTAATATTTATGTTTCCATTTTTCTAAAGTCCCATGACTAGTACAATCTTTGGGGGTATGTTTTTAAAATGTCTTATGTATTCCACAAATGTTATGTAATGTTAATGTATGAATATAAATGGTATGTAAAAAATTATAAATTAATTATAAAAAAACCATATCCATATATTTAAATAAATCAATTTATTTAATTCCTTTTTAATCATTTCTTACAAATATATTATTTAGTTAGGGTTTATTCTCATCATCCAATGTTATAATATATGATTGATTGGATCATACTAGTTTAGTAATGGTATTATTGATTATTAATTGTTAAAAAAGTTCATCATTCATATATTATACAAGAAAATCGATTAATGTCTATTTATGTATTTTTTATATGTAATTTTCAATTGGATAGTAATAAAAGTATGGGTTGTGAAAATGGAAATTGTGAATAACTTGTTTGAGGGAGCTTAATGATCAAAATATGATATATTAATTAATATATTAAATAAAAATATAACCATTCAATAAAATTAAAACATAATAAATAAATTACTTTTAAATTAAATTATCATAATATAATATTCTTTAAATATTCATGATACAAATATGTAAAGATCATTCATGTATGTGTTGAGAACAACACAAATGAGATAATTTTATAATGATTTAACGAGTAAGGGGTTTTCTTAATATAATTTCAATATTACTTTTACTATATGAATAAAAATATTATTTAAACCATTAACCTTCACTAAATTCATTATTTAAACCACCCATTTTTTGTTGTCTTGAAAAATGAAGTAATTTATTCTAGAGACGATAATATCATATACACATGATAAACGATTCCATCATTAAATGAATTGGATGGAATAAATGTATTATATTCATTAAAATTTAAAAATATCAATTATTACATATTCAATTTATTCTCATCTCAAATGTATCACATTTACCTAGCAAGAGAGGAGGTGATGCAAAATTAACTACACAACTTGTTGGAAAAGGTAGTTCACACAATAGATGTTGTTTTGTTTTTCATTGAGGATAAAATGTATTTATAATGAAATATTAATTAATATAAAAAAATAAAACATATTAATAATAATTGTTTCACTATATCCTCTAGTTCCTTCAATGGATATGGTGAATTTCTCCTCACATAGGCTTTCACCATGCTTAATGGGCATCCGTTATGTAGTTCTATCAAAATTGTGTTTTCCTTAGTTGAAATAGACTCCTCAATAACCTCTAATTCTCTCTAATATAATATCATCATCCCATTATCTATTTTTTTTGTAATATCCATATATACAAGATTCTAATTTACAATTTGGTGAAATTTCTCCACTTGTGGCACGATGGAAACACACCTGCTGACTTCCTTCCTTCAAGTTCCATTTAAGATATTTTATTAACTTTCTTTGCCTGAAGGTTTCCCTCCACTATGTTATGTTGATCTTACCTGAGGATATTTTATTGATATACATTATTTCAAACCACCCTTATCCCGCAATATCCTTATTCTATTTAAAAAATAATCTTAAGGTAGGATGAAAAAAATACTGATATTGAGAACTTAAGATTTCCCATATATATACTCTTGGAAATGGAGTTCATATGATATCTAATTATGAATAGAGACTTGCGAAAATGAGAGAGGATTTTAGGAGAAGATATATTAAAAAATATTAATATGAAATTCAATTGGATTGTTTTATCATGAATTGGTTGAATTCATCCAATTAAATAAGTGAAGAAAAGGGGGATTTTGTTAATTCTCATTGTTTTACAATAATTAAATAACAATATTCTATGGTTAGAGGCTCTAAAAGTGTGAAATGATTGATTTTTTGGTGATATATGGTTGTGATATCCTCTATCAATAATTCTAAAATATTTTTAAAAAAAATTTCAATCTGATTTGAACATTAATTTTTTTTTAATTTTACCAGTTTCATTTTTTATATTGTAAATAATTTTTAACTAATTAATTTATAATTATTATAAAATAAACGATAATCCCTATTAAAAAATTGTTTTTTTAAACAAAAATTTAATCCACATATAATGTGATTTATTTTATAAATTGGAGAAAATTATCTTATAAATTAAGAAATTTTATATATAAAAATACTATATTGTATAAAAATGGAAACATCACAATTAAGTGATCTTAATATTATATAATTTCAATTAAAAAAAAAATTAGTGATAAAATATCTATACACATGTGAAAAAATAATATGAGATTATTTATATAATTTTTTTTAATTTATTTGATATAAATTACACAACATTAATAAATGAATTCATTACAAATAACCCTTTCACCATTACCATGGCTATTAAATATACTTTGAGAAGTAATATATTTATTCCAAAAATTAAATTAAACTTATAACATATTAGAAATTTTTTTATGTAAAATATGAGGTTTATTTTGTTTGATTTAATTTCAATAAGTGATGGAATCTCATGTTTTATATAATTGAATAAAAATATGTTTATTAATAAAATATTCTGGAAGATTACAAAACGTTTAACATAAGTTTTATAAATATATAATAATGTAATTAAATGATTAATTTTACTATATAAAAAAAATTTTATAGATAAAAAATTTTAATTACTATTATAACATATTTTTATTATGATAATGTCAAAAAGGTGAGAGTATTGGAAAAATCAGTATTGTTTTATTATTCATCTAAAAAAAATTATTTAGAAATGTTTAAAAATTTTCGTTTTCCAAATTTATATATTTTTAAATAAAAAATTAGGTTTATTTTAGAAAATTAAATCTATAAATATATATAAGTACTTTATAAAGAGATAAAATATATAAAAAACTTCTTTTATTTAACAAACAAGTCCAGCCAGAACCGTAGCCTCAGACCATTTATTAAAAAGAAAGTAAAAGTAAAAAAGAGGCGGATGAGGTCAAACAAACAAACATGCCCTTATCCATCAAACAAAAATGTTAATGATTTTAATATGAAATTTCATTACCATAATCAGAATTGTCACATGTTTCCCATTCAGATTGAGACTTACCTTGATTGAAAATCTCAAGGATATTTGCATCCACCTCCCTTGACAGCTTAGAAGAGGATTTAGTAGACATAGTCTTAGGAAGAGTAGAATAATCCTTTCATGGAATCCACTTTGGCGGAGCAGTGGTAAGGCCCTCACTCTCAGTGATCTTTGTCTTTCCACTTAGTAATTCATCCTTAAACGATGCATGAACACCACTGCCTGAAGCTCGAATAGGGGTAACAACATGCACTCTATCATACTAAGAGACATTACCCCATATATTAGAAAATCTAGAGGATTGAAATAATTTCTGAATTTCCTAATGACAATCAATACATTTATTCACTTCTAATTGATTACAATATTTTTATTTACTAGATATTTTATTTTTAATAAATTGTCATATAAATTAATATATCATCGATCTTGTTTTACTGGTATTGTGTTTTAATTAAGCTGTTGAACATAATATTACATTAAAAAATATATATTCCTGAATTTGTTGATGTCATACCATGAACTACCCATGAATTCCAAATATTGGAATTGAAAATGAACTCGAACTTTTTTATGTATGAAAATATGCATGATTTCTATAAATAACTTATATTATACTTTGGAACAGGGGAACACATTTATATATTTTATCTTGAACCTCCTGATGATCATTTAATTACTCGAGACACCTATTGAGGGTCGAACCACATAAAAAATGTATTTTAGATGATAAAACACACTTACATCCATGTCAGAACATGAATTTAAAAATGATATTTTTACGATATCAAATATTCAAATTTCCCTATAAATTAAAATCCAATAATGATTTAGGTATTTAGAACATCACAACTATATTACTTCTAACCCCAAGAAAACCATATTTTTTCAATAATCAAACTAGACATTTGATATTGGTCAATTCATCACAAAATTATAGCATTCTACCCTAAAATATTGAATAAGATTTTACTACATAAATCCATATATCACCACCAAATCATGGATGATGCTCATCTACACCCACACATCTTGATACACTAACGTTTTATTATTCAATTCACTCCTAGGCTCACGGTTCTCCCTACCATAAGGATCATATCATAAGTACTGATTATAAGATATTATTATCTACACCATCAAAATTGCTATACAATTTTTTTAGTTTTCAAATTACACACTTAGTGAAGTTTCCTCCTCACCACATCTAATCACACAAGAAAGCATTAGTCATTCATCCATTGGATAACAATTCTGGAAAACACTCCATTCCAGCAGTCGATACACAATCTGATCTACAGATCATGTTTCCAAAATTATTAAAAAACTCATTTGATTTTCTAAAAACACATAAAAATGTTATAATTCAACACTAGGTGTAATTCCATGGTAGGATCCTCAACAAACCATTCTATCTCTGATTCGATCACCCCATGAACTAATGCATCTTAAATTTGATAAACCTTAAATCATATAAAAACCATCTTGATCTCTATATCACACATGGAATCAATCAAATTGTTGGCCAAATACATGTTCACAAGTATCCAGATGTCATTTAAACTATCAAAAAACCAACATCATCACATCACATGTTCACAAGTATCCAGATGTCATTTAAACTATCAAAAAACCAACATCATCACATCGACAATACATCTCACATGATAATCGCATCTCTGCATCCCACTCTTGATCAGTTACTACACAGAATGACTAGGAATGACCATTCCACCTATACTAGAGTGGTAATATAAAACATAAAACACAACCAATTCCCTGATCACAATTAATTTTAGACTCTATATTGAGTTTAATTTTATCCGTAATTAGGGTCACCCCATCCAAAATCCTATGGTAAACAAGCCACTATATGGTTCACTAACACATCTCCTCGAGAGCAACATTGAAATGTTACAATATTACACACGTGTATATTCTAATTAACCACACTAACTGATCTATCAACCCCTGACACCACTCATCCACAATATCATCCCCACCCGAATATTTTCAAATAGATCGCATAATTATTACATAGAAACAATAAGTCCATATCATGAAGACAATCATTCACTGGTCCACTTCAAAATGACACCACACATTTTCAGCTCATACTACCTTAACAAAACCAAAACCCAAAGGGTATACACATCTGTAACACCATATTGAAGAACCCAATAGATGATTACATATGTTTTTTTGAAATAAAATTTTGGATCTTGTTCATAAAACAAAAACCATACTCCTCATTCATGTTAGTATCATCAATTTATATATACCTTGGTTCTTTTTTCTAAAAATCCCATCTTCTCATCCAAGACATTACAAATCACATAATAACCTATAACAAAAGAATTATTCCCAAAACCCTGAAGCTTTACCCAATATATATATATATATACATACCAAAAATACCTGGGATCACAGTCTATAACATTATCAAAAAAACAACACCCAAAATCAAACAGGTCAAGATTCCTACAGATATTCCATCAAAACCCACCCTTGATACTAAATAACCATAAGTTATTTTAGTTATGAAATCCCAAATAATTTTTATTCCAATAACATATACCATATAGAAACTCATGTACCCAAATCTAAAAATACGATGCATCTAACCATTCTATATATCATTATGTGATTTCAAAATCTAGGGTGACACCCCTCCCATGTTACCCTTGTATATACACCCTCCCCCAACTAAACTATATCCAATCCTATATATTAAGAAAATAAGATGTCACACCTACCCCATAAATGATGTATTTGTATTTCACCAATCCCATGGCAGCATTCCTACTGCCATCTAAAATATTAATGAAACATCATGAATCGAAACACCCATTATTGGGTCCTTGTATATATATATATATACACTCATCCATATCAGGCATGACATGCCATATCATTATCTTATAAGGGAACTAATACTCATTTGGAACATGCATATGAGACTACACCTCAATGAATATTATCTTATCCATCATCATATAATAAAAAAATCCCATGATAATACAATTTGAGTATATAATAGTCAGATAGTTCAGTTAAGTTGAATTCCACTGATAATATATATTGGAAAACATGATATATATTTTTACTAAAATGTTAATCCACTGAAAAAGTCATAGTGTAGGACCTTTACCAAGGAACCATGTCCCTATACTTACCAACCGGGGGCCAATATACATCACTTAGAATATGAATTGCTTTGTCCTCATCAAGTTGTGCCCCTCTATAGAATCCACATAACCAATAAATAGATAAAATATACTATGATCTAACTAAGAAAAATTCCTCAAACAATATATATAAGAAAAAACAATATAGTTCTTTTTGATAAATTAAACAACCAAACCTTCCATCAGTATTGGTATCATTTTCACACAAGCATAATACTTTCATGTTAGTCTTACATTACAAATATGACATGTTTACTCAAGCCTCTTTCCAATGGGAATATAAATAATAAATATTAATAAAAATCTCAATACACAAATGATATTGAATAAATATCTCAACTATATTGGTGAATACTAAGAAAAAAATCATATATCCATGGTAATTTGGACAGCCCATTGAAATATTTGTTTATAATTCTCTAGTCTTCGGTCTATATAAAAATTTAACACATTATTATACCACATGTCTTCTATATCCCAAAATATGAAAAAAAAAATATATAATTTAACATTGTATCTTCCTACCACCTCATAACACTTGAAAAATTCAAATATCGAAACAAACTAAATGACTCTAAGAGAACATCCACATACACTAGAGGTTACTAATTATAAATGTGATTCTAGGGTGATAGCATGGGGTTACTATACCACCATTTTAGAGTAAAAAAATGGAAATATCAATACAATACATAAAATAATAAATAGTAATATTATGATATGGGAATAAAATATAACATGTGGTAATGGTGAATTAGAGACACACAGTCACGCATCCTAACTGGACACTGACTAGAATAGCTGTATATAGAATAAATAATTTTTGGTGAATCTCTACTACCACCCCTATGCCTCATCTCATCCCATTCCCGAAACATCATCTGGTCGATCCTATTCGATCATGAAACATTGATCCTCTACCTTATATAGAAATGTGAATAGTGAATCCTTCTTAGATTCCTATGTACCCTGGACACCTGAGTAGGGTGTCAATATAATTTAGTAGAAAATCACTAAGGGGGTTCCAACATAATAGGTAAACACACCATAATCACTGGTGATATAATCATAATAAATAAAAAAACAGAATCATAAATAAATTTTAACTATCGATACTTAGGTTCCAAGATGAAACATGTAATTGACTATACTAGCTTCATCCTATAATAGAGTGTCTCTGTGAATGTGTAATACTATTACATATATTATCAAGTTTTATTATAGGCCCTAGAAAGTATCCTAGTAATCCATATCATAGAAAGTGTAAATAATGAATCCCATTGAGTATTCTAACTGTCCATATAGTAGTGGTTGTAAATTCAAAATCCATGGTAGTATCATAGGAAACCATATCATAACATGAATGAATGCTAAATAAAATGTAGTATACTGAGTATACTTATAGAAGTAATAAAAATGATTGAATTCTAGTTTTAATAGGTATCCAGACAATTAGGTGTAAAAGATGTATCCTAAGAATAATAGGACTCCATAATCATCAGGAATAATAAGAAAGATACTTGGAGTACTGGATATCCATAGTCATCAAGCATAATAACCACATCCTAGGTATATTATGAATACATCTTAATAAAGAAAAAATTAATATTATATGAGTTCTATGTTATGATATGTACTTTTATAAATAAAATTCTCTTTTAAATCAATACATTCTTTACTAAGTAATGTATTTATAGAAAAAACATAAGAAAATTTTAAATTTTTTAGATGGTTATGAAATACATCAACCTTTTTTCTTGCATACATAAAAGGTAATTAAGAATAATAACTATTGTTGATAGATACATTTTAGTTTGGTGCTTAATTTTATTATATATTAAGTGTTAAAATGAAATCTAATTTTCCTATAAAGTAGAAGTGATGGTATCCACTATTTGGATCATATCATATGAAGTCCATTAATATAAGAATATGAGGGAGATGTTTTCATAATCTATTTACAAAGAATAGGCCTATTCTTAGAGTCCACAACTAAAAAACAAGATAAACATTTACTGGGAGAATATCAATCCTATATAGATCACCTCCAAAACCATGTCCACATAACAACCCCATGAAATCACTAACATCACTTTCCTTACCCATAAATAGTATTCTGGTGTAATAAAGGTTTTTGTATCTAGTCCATAACAGTATGAATTTTAATATTTTATTTTTATTAATGTGATTATTATATTTATACATTTTTTTGTTACTTTATAGATATATGTGATTATATAATGTCTTTAATAAAAACAATATATTCATATAAAAATGTAAAAAAACTATTTTTGATAATTCTATATTAAAATAAAAAACACTTATTGATTCATTAAATTGAATTTAAATAATTTTTTTCCATTAAATAGTCTTATTAAATAATTATTATTTAAAATGAAAGGGAATATAATTTTATTAAGTCCCATATAATTTTTATATTGGACAGAATTTATATTGGGTGAGTAAAACAATATTTGTTTTGTGAATAATTATCGCTTTCAAATGTGTAAATTCCTTTATATAGAAAATTATATTGGTAAAAATATCATTTTTTAAATTTGTACATGAATATTTCATAATGGTGATTTTTACGTAGTTTTATTTGACAATGGAATCATTGGATAAAAAATAAATATTTTATAAATGTGTTATATGAATTATGACATATTAATTGCCCCATATTGATGTAATAAGTCATATAAAATGATATTTTGACTATCACTATGTTTTCCATTAATCATAATATGGTTTTGAAGTTATTTTTTTTAATTTCAATAACCAAAAATGAATCCAAAAAATGTGAGATTTTATTTTAATGTTTTAAAAATAAATATTGGGGATCAGGACTCACATCCTCATCATGAATTGTGTTATTTTTATTATTTATATTCTTAATATAACTAAATAATTAAACCACTTCTATTTGGTAGAAACCATGGGGAAAATTTATTTTTTTTGTTTTTATTATTTTAATATTTAGAGTTTGAAACCTATGTTCAGAAATTAAAAACTACTTCCCTAATGATTTGTATAAATACCAACCAAACATCTTTTTCCACTTAAAAAACATTTTGTACTAAATTTATCTCCCTCTCAATTTCTAAATACCTCTCACAGTGTTCCTAATTTCATAAGAATCTCTGATAAATCTTTTAAGGGAAACATCTTAAGTAAGGTATTCTATTTCACATCATCTTTATTCCATCAATATTTATTAGATTAAGCTATTTTGTTAAAATTTCATGTTGATTTTTATTTTTATAAATATATGTTAAATCCATATGATTTCAATGTTGGGATATACCAAATTTCTTTCTCCTTATATAATTACACATACAATTATGTACACTAGTAATGATGCTGAAATTCTTCCATGATTTTCAATTCCAAACATTTTTGTTATAAATAATTATACACATTTCCACTGATGATAATTACATTATATTTTTGTATCCTAAATCTATATGGTTATAACATATATTTAAACAAAACTCGATAATAATTATATTAAAAGTGTTGAACCAGACTCTTATGTTGTATGATCCATGTAGCACAGAAATTCATATACATTATATATTTATAATTGTTGGGAGAAGAATTATATTTCCCATAAATTCAATAATTAATTATTTATCTCATTAGGTAAAATTTATAGTGAATTGTTAATCCAATGTACACCACATTATGTGGCCTTGGTGGGGAGTAATGACTTATGGTATGATTTCATGTTTGATGTTTTTTACACATTCCTATGATACCATGAAGATTTCATGTTATATCAATATTTTATGTTTATGATTATGATTCCCACATTTCTATGTAACCATGTTATTCCCCTTCACTCCTACGTAAAACATTACCTCATCATATTCTTTGATTATTGTCTTATTTGGCTATATAGGTTACTCTTTTCCGATTCATGTGTCGAAGTTTTCCCACACATTATTTTAGTATCAATAAAATTTAAGGGATTGATATGTTTTTTTTAAATAATTTCATTATAACCATGTTTCATTTTATTTTTCTATATAGATAATTCCTTAAATATAATATTCCTTTTAGTCTGTTGTGATTGTGTTATTTCCATCCTCATGTAATATATCATTGTATAATGTGTATAAGATATATGGGTTGTCAAATATGGTATTTGAGAAAACTATAGATATTTTGGGGATAGGATTAGAAAATATTAGTGAAATCCTTAGGCTTAATAATAATCATAGGAAAATATCCCTTTTTTAAAATCATAGATTTCATTGTTTTCTATGAAAATACATATCTTTCTTGATAAGGAATGTAGATGTGGCTATAAACCCAATATAAAAATAGGTAATAACACTAAAATGGATTATTGGGTATTGAATCGACCTGAACCTAGTTGACAACAATGACTCCTCTAACTACACACCAGGGTAGAAACTCCCATGGGATATTCATTAGTTAATCACGTGTTTTTAAAAAAAATGCTAATGTGAAAAAATTTCCATTAAATTTAACATTAAGAAATATCTCTTGTATAACTTATATTGATATTAATAAATTAAAAGGAATATAAATACAAGTAATTTGTGGTTTGTCCGATAAATGTTCAGAGTTTAACTTTCATGTGTTTAGTAGTTACACATTTTACATTCCTAACTTTTATTCTTTTATTTTATTTAGTGGATAGAAAAAAGGGGAATTACCTCAACAACAACTGTGAATGGAAATGTTATAACATCCTAATTGAAATGCCTGATGTGATTAGAGAAGGATTAGACAACATCAGGAAAATACATACTCAATTAAATCATGTTTTGAATAGAAAATTGAATTAGGATAAATACTCACAACCACATAAGATAGTGTAAATTGTAATTGATTCCTTTATGTGATAAAAGACTTCACGTTTTAGTGGACCTTCTGATCCTGTAATCACATAATACTGGATAAAATCAAATAAAAATAATATAAATATCATTAAAATATTCATGAATGAGATGTTCATAATGATAGTTTATCACATGGATTGAGAATATGATCAATGGGGGTTTCTGATCAAGAATATGAATCCCATGGAAGAAAATTAAACTTCGTAGTAGAAATAACTTTTCAAAAAAAATAATTAAATTCATTACTAAAAAACTCTAAATTTAAATGGAGAGGTTGTTCCTAGGACTTAAGAAAAAATGTTAAATATCAATCCCAGTGAATGAGGGAAACATTAAAATAATTTTATTATTTCCCCAAAAATTGGTTTTTAACAATGAATGTAATGTTTAACACATATTTTTTATGTTAAATCTGAGTGAATGAAATGATTTTGTGTTATGAGAATTTGAATAAAACCATGTAATTATTTTTTATTCACTAAATTTGTAAATATAGAACAATGAATTATATGGGTCTAATAGAGAAAAATATAGTACGTGGATAATTAATATTATTTATGGGAATTGATGGAAAAATATTATGGGGGAATGAAATTCTATCATCCCACCCATAAAAAATGTGTGATGAAGTAACATTAAATTTACATAAATGGGAAATTTAAATGATTTATCTATGGTAATAAGGGGAATCTAGAGAGAGAATACTTCTAGGATAAACACACTACTGTTATAGAAGAACTAAATATTCCATTCAAACCTAATACTATTATCCAATGATTCAATATCAAGGAATATAATAAATATACAAACAAATTAATGACGTCTATGGTTTCCAAAGATAATTGGTGAAAGATTCCAATCAAGCATAGAGAGAAATTGGAAAAAATATATAATAACTACTATGGGGAATCCTGAGAATAACATGGTGATACGTAACAAAGATAATAACTTAAAAATAGAGAACATACTAATTGATTCCTATTTTATGATTTATTTTCATCCAACATGTTTAGTATACCAATTTAAATTACACCTCAAAATATGGAGGTTGACTTATGGGTGTTAATAAAAAATGGATCATTTATTATATCCCAGGTATATAGCATGTCCTCTTGTCACAACCCAACCCTACCTGAGCTCGAGCCGCAACTACCCCAAGCCCGCCTCTATAGGCCAGGGGCTGGAGACCAGCGCCGAAGGCATAACAACTCAGGGAGGACCTTGCCTAAGTACCTTTACACATACACGCAGGACACTCAATGCAATAGTGCAGAGTAAAGAGGAAAAGACAAGTAAAGTAAAAGAGGAACTGCTATATATAAACCACAAATGTGCATCGACCTATAAACAGTATAAAGTATAAGCTGAAGGTAAACTAAAAAGAAAAGGGGTAAAACACGCGCCCATCCAAAAAGTGCCACAACCCGGCAACAGGTAAAATAGTAGTAAACAGCTGGGAGAGTCCCACACTTGGAACCCGACTACGACCACCACATGCGGTCCAAGCTCCTGAACTCCCAAGCTATACTGAAGTCACGACCAACCTGTCCGTCGTCTGCAAGGGCACACCATGTACGAGGAAAGCCCAAGCAGGGGTGAGTATAAAAATACTCAGTAGGATACCCCGATGGATCAAGGGAGCAACAAAGGAGGTACCGAAGGGTGAGCAGTAGATCTAACGGGGAATAGAACAAAAGTACAATAGAGAGTACAGTAAAGAGTACAACTTAACCCAACAAGAGAAAGGTAGAAGACTCGTCCTAACACAAGGAGCTAGGAATGGTGAGAATATGAACATATCATCGAGCTTTCGCTGCCTATAGCAGGAGAGTAGACTCATCCAACCACGATAATCTAGACGTAGAAATCACATGGAATACCTCGCGCGTCTTCGCCTCTTCTGGAAGGAGAGTAACCAAACCCAAGAAGTGGGTACCGAAACAAGGTATATACAAAACCATATGATCTGTCAAGAAGCCCAAACAAGACCGTAAGGGGATATACATCCTGTAGCTCTGCCCAAGAAAAGTGAGTCTCTAACAGTCCAGAAGTAAACCCCATCGATGCCCAATATCGTGCTCGTCTACCCAGAACTACAAGGTAAGGGGCTAAAAACAACGCACCTCGACAATATCTTCTTTGGGTGGCACTGACTCACCCGCATAGTTCTAGGTCACATCACAAGTATGCATTTTAGTGTGGGAAAAGCTCCTCGTACTTGACAGTTCTGATGGAACGTCAATCCACAAGTCGTCACTGCCCCGCAGTCGAGAGGTATCCTCAAAGTCGATAGGAGACCCCATGCCCAACCCCGCTGGAGGGTCCCTGGAAGTCAACGGGTTCCCACTCTAGGGAGACCCGGCAAGAGTCGACGGGTGCCACACTACCCTGTCCCGTAACAGGGTAAACCATTGGAGGGAGACCCAGCTAAAGTCGTTGATGGGACCACTGCCCAGCCCAGATGGAGGTTACCCAGCATCGGGGACCACTGCCCAGCCCAACTGGAGGTAAGCCAGGCATCGGGGTCCACTTCTGAGCCCAGCTAGAGGAAAGCCTGGAATCAGGGACCACTGCCCAGCCCACCTAGAGGTAAGCCGAGAACCGCTATGGCCATCCCTGATGGATGGTACTGCTCAGTGAACACCACTGTACTGGCCATCCTTAGTGGATGGTACAACTGGCGATCCTTGCTTGAAACAACCTCAGCCCTGCTGGAATCAACCTCATCCATGTTGGAAACAACCTCCTGGGTAGAGGATCGGTACCCGCGTAAAGTGTTGGTCACCCTGAATCCACAAGAACTATACGATGGAACACAGAGGAATGGGAAAAAATCCCAGGTCCTCTCAAGGCGATCACACTCTAATCCATTGAGTCACTGTCGAAGCGGACTGAGACAACTCATCCTAGAAAGTGGGAAAACACCCACACTCTACGATCACACGTAATCGTAAATAGTTCCGCAGTCTGGTGGAAGGGGCATGGTACTGAAACCCCTCACAGCAAAAGAAACAGAGGAACCAAACCATATCTGTTAGCCAAACGAGAATGGATCAAGGGGAAAACTCAACCCTGCCGGTCAACAAACAAGAACAGTACCATGGGAAAACACAACCCTGGTGGTCATCAAACAAGAATAGGACCAGGGGAAAACTCAACCCTGCTGGTCAAAAAACAAGAACAGAGGAACCCTATACGTCTCAAGAGGTCAAAAGTACGTAAATCAGAACACGTAACGCACATGGGGCCCACTTGATGTGTGGCCCCAAGTCAACCCTGACTGAATCCACAACCGTTCTCAGGTACAAACAACCACATTTACCTCCAATCGTTTCCATATACTCCCAGAGCATACCACGCTCCAGCCCAAAGGCTATCGTGTACACGACACCCAACATAAACGCGAATGCGTAATGTAACAACTCCAACCGGCCACCTCAATGGCTGATGCACAACCAAACACATCCCCTAAGACACCAACCTCACTCTCCCAGGAGTGTAAGCGATCACACGCTAATGGTATGCTACAAACATGATAGAAGAACCACCACCAGGGCACCTTTCATACTTACACATTTAATAAGATCGCGTAAGAGGCTCCGCTCACCTGAACAGATTACACCGTTTTAATCCTCACGAAAAAACACTCGATATCGACTACTTACTTGCCTCAAATGAATATCCTATAGAAAAGTCACCAACACTGCCTCATGCCCGAACGATGTCCCGTGATCCCGAGCCTTGGCCCCGCAAACATTCGGTCACATCTCACCTTTGCAATCCCCTCGGGAAAACACGTCAAAAGGACTGCACAAATGATTGCAATAGATATCCGGAGAAAAAGATGCATTATGGCGCACCGCACACGAGCGGCGCTTCGTGGGTCCCGAATCGTGGTCCAGAAACACAACGAATGGGTCGCACCATTGCGATCATCTCAAAAAAGTACAAATGTTCGACTAATCACTTGTCCAAAATGGTTTCCCGGTGATAGAGATGGAAAATCACCATCAACACCCAAATGGACCATGTGGGGCCCGCACCATCATTCCAAATTAGAGCAGTTGGATTGCACTATTGCAATCCCCTCATAAAAACATCCAGAATTGAGTGCTCGCACGCCCCGAACGGATGCCCGATGAGAAAGTCGCTAAACGCTGCTCGCATCTCAAAAGTCGGGATGTGGGTCCCACACCTCAACTCCAGCTTCATCGCCTGAAACCACATTGTAAAAATCCTCATTGGAACCGGGGTGCCAACGCCACTAACGACACTCAAAATGGACGTCAGACGCGTCTGCGCCGTCCAAAACAAGATCCCCCGGAAAAACTACAATTCGCTTAAAGAAGCGTCCTTTCTTCTCGTCCCCTCATTTCAGGCATTAGAAATTCCCAAAACCATTTCAAAACGTCTACCTCGACGATACGTCTCCACATCCGCAAACGAAACTCTAAACGGATGCCCGTAGAGGAAAATACGGGGGTCCAAAAACTGAGGGGGCAAGGCCCCTAGGGCGGGACCGGCCTGGGCCGGCCGGTCCGCCTGGTCTTGGCCGGCTCACGCCAGCCGACTCGGTTCGTAGTGCCGGCCCGTGGCTCTACCGCGCAGGCCGGCCAGGAACCCACGGTCCACATGGAGAACATCCTTCGTGGCCGGTCATCCCGCTACGCGACGACCCACGAGACGTGGGTCGTGTCTCCCCTGCGGGGTTGCGATGTGACCCTGGTTCTCCTCACTCGTGTCTTCGCGCATAGTCGTCACCTGAGGACCCCACCGCCACGCCGAAGGCTACCGAAGCCCGTTGTCGAAGCCACCTCCTGATAGGGGAGCCTCTGCCGCCGAAGCCCCATCCTCTGCCGTTGGAGCTCACCGTAAAAAGGTGAAATCCGCCGAAACCTTTGAAAACCCGCAATCTTCGACGAGCTACTACGGCCTCCTCCGAACTCGGATTTCAATTCCAAAAGAAGCGTCGGAAAGAGAAGAATTCATACTACATGACTGTGGTCTTTGATTTCAAATTCGACTACAATTATACACTATGATTGAATTTAATGAAAGGTTTGGAAATAAAAACGCAACAAAAAACTCTTACCTCGTTGGGCTTCCCCCGACGCTTCATGGACGGACCGATAGAGTTGCCACGCCTTGCCAAAGCTACCTCACCGGAGTGGAGGAGGAGGGGGATGGCTTCTACCTAGTGTTGTCCGGGCGAGGAAGATGAAGAGGTAGGGGGGAGAGTTAAGTGTTTAAAAAGAAAAGACTTAACCACCCGCCCGTCGGCCTGAACCCGAACTCCCGACAGGGTCGGGATTAAGCCTCCCCTATGCTAAAAACCACGCTATGAACACAGCGGCGGTCTCAGAATTTTAATCTAACGCCTTGTTCAAATGTTTTAAAATTGAAAGCCCAAATCTGCCAAATTAAAAAAACGCCCCTGGGGCCATTTTTCAGAAACGGCCCACGCCTGCGAAGATTACACCCCTCCTAGGGTACACGGCACGCTCCGAACTCAACAGTGCCCTCGGTTTTCCAAACTGAGCCCATGTTTAATAGATACTTGAGTTAATATGTTAAATGAATAAATTAATTAATTTTATTATCCATTTAACGTTCTGTATGTGGGTGAGGGGTCCAAACGTCCTACGCCGACAAGTTTTATGTCGTTCCTAGGATAAACACCCCATTCCAGACCCATCCGTACACTCGGATCTTTGATTCGGATCACTGTTTTGGAGTTATCCCATTTATTTGGTGTTCCCAGTGTGAACGCACTAAAAATTTAATTTCGGCCACTCCGGGACTCGGAATCGCATGCCGCCTGAAGGCACTGCTCTAGAATATCATCAAGAATTTTCCAAAGTATTTTGCAGTAAAAATCGGGTTCTTACACCCCTAAAAATATTTATGAGATGAATTTCCACGTGAACCATGTGAAATTCTCTTTTGATGAATTTGATGTTACTACAGTTATTGGATGGAGTTTTTATATCGACTCAAATAAAATATCTAATATATAGATTTCATGAATAGCCATATGATTCTATACATGTGTAAGGAGGAGTATGTATATCCTTTGAAATCATAATCTCAATGATGTATATTATTCCTTATGAGGAATCTTATATACATTAAATGATTTAGAATAATGATGAGGTCGTGCTTATTATCATGCCCAATGTATTGGAATTTTCTAATGTACTCCGGGAATAATTTAATGTTATTCCTACTTTTTTAGTGGTTATGTTCTAAATTTAACATATAAATTGAGATTTAGAAATATCTAATTATCAATTTTGAATAGCCACATTTGAACTTGAAATAATTAAGAAGAAACTAAATGTGAATTTGGTAAAGAGTATATACACCCAACTACTTCACCATAACATGCACATCTCCTTTTCTTGTGGAAAATGATGGTGGTCAATGTTCCTATACATTGATTTATGTGAGGTCGATAAAATCATGATAAATAACAAGTATCATCCACTATAGATTGATGAATTGTTTAGTCATCTATGAGGAACCATGTACGTATCTTAGGTTGACATTCAGTTCAGATATTATCATATAATGGTTATCAAGGAGGATATCCCTAGGATTACATTTCCTTAAGGGTACAAGAACTACGAGTTCATATTAAGGAACTTTTCACACACTAATGTAGAAAATATCATTGTGGACATAATGAATTATTATTTTATTGATTACTATGAAGTATTTAGGGTAGTTTTTATATAATATATTATAATATACTCCAAAATCATGGTGGATCATGATGATTATTCTGATGAATGACTAAATAACTTATTAAAGGAATGGGTTTATGAAAAGTACACTGAATTCATGTTTTTTATGGAGAAATTTTCATTCATTGGAATTTTATTGCCAACAATGTTATATATATTCATCATTCATAGAGATGGGTAATTTAATGATGGAATAGAATAATATATAAGATGAAGATCCATATTTTCCATTGATTATCTCTATAATATAATCATTTTTTTGAAAGTTCCCATGATTTTAAAAAACCCCTATCCAAGCTATCTTAGAAGAGACTGATGTTTTTCTATATTAGAAATTTGAGTAGAGATATAATGAGTTAAAGGAGATGCTAAATTAAAAAACCAATTATTATATCAGTAACAAATATAGATTTAATTTTTATCTATAGTGATGCGTCAATAAAATTATTATGTTTAATATGAATTAAAAATGAAAAACCTAATAGTCTATTCCTCCTACCAATTAATGAATACTGAGTGGAACTACTAGATAGATGACCTAGAATTGGTTATAGTTATCTTTTTGTTGAATATTTTGATAAATTATCTATATGGGGAGAAGTGTGAGATATATATGGACCATAAATTCTTTAAGAATATATTCACACTAGAGGATCTCAATTTTCACTAACAACGATTGTTAGAGAATTTCAATAATTTTTAATGATCAATATATTACCATCATTACATGGTGAATAATGTTTAATACACTCGACGTAGAATGAATCTAGAAACCCTATACAAGAAGAAGACTGAAAGAGATATTATATACATAGACATGGGAATTATAAATGAAATTTAATCTAGACTTTCTCAAATATATTCTCAACCATCGCTTATTGAGGGGATCAAGGGGGCCCAACAAGGTGATAATGAACTATTGTGAATGGATGAAATCTTCTAGAGTTCATCTTTTGTAAAGAATGAGTTATAAGTATTGAAACCTAGATACATGTCCCATAAAATCTATTATTGAAGATGGATTTTCTCGATGATGGTCATATCTCATTCTTTTCTATTCATTGAAGAATAACTATAATGTATTGAGATTTGAAGAAAAACTACTAGTTCTATATAAAGAAGAGAGTCATTTAAGAATATATATCTCAATGATTTATATTCCAATAACTCAAGTCCAAAAAATAAATGTCTAAACATTTGATGATATCATTTCCAATACTAGTAAATAACCATTGAATGTTTTCATTCTACTCCCTAGAACATATAATGACCATTATACTATTTGGGTGGTAGAAAATCAATTTATAGAGTTACCATATATCATTTATATCAAGGAAGATTTATCTCATAAACAAATCTCAAACAGATACATTAGATATGTGGTAAAAATACATGTAGTGTCGGTCTACATTTTATATGGTTAAGAATCGAGGTTTACATCAATGTTTTGGAGATGTATTCCAGAATCATTGATTAAATTGATGAGTTTTAACACAATTTAAAACACTCATATAGAAGTTTAGTAGAAAAAGAACCGTTCAAAATCTCTATGATATATTGAGATCATATTCAATAAATTTCTAAGGATATTGGCTCAAACTCATTCCCCTAGTAGTGTTCTCATGAAATATTAACTTCCATTTTAGAGTTCAAACGACACCATATGAATCTCTATATGGTAAGTTGTATTAGAGTACAAATTTAAAGGATAAAGTTAGAGAGAAGAATATTATCAAACATAATCTTATCTAATAGAGTATAGATAAGGTTCAAACCATTTAATGTCATATGAAATATCAGAAAATGAAACATAAAATAATTGAATAAAATAATTATAAAGACCTTATGTTTGAGACAGATGATATGGTTTCCACTAAATATCATATAGGAAAAATTCTTGATGGTTTGAAAGAATGTAACTCTTTGTCCTAAAAACACTCTCCCAATTGATATACATGATCTCATTGGACCTATGGCCCATTACAAGGCTCTCTCAGCTAACTTATATCAAGTACATTATATATATTATGTATAATTCTTAATGAAGTACAAAATTGACCCCCACATGTACTAAATGCAGATATGGTAGCTTTAAGAAATTTATGTTTTATATGATATACTGCTGGTGAACATCGTATGTCATAAGGGAAAAGTTCTTTTAAAAAATAAAACTCACTTGGGCAAAGTATAGTGTTGAGAACACAATTTTTAGGAGGCAACATGGGAACTATATGAGGTGAGAAAATAGAGGTACCCCATATGTTTTAGTTTTTGAAAGAAAATATCAACATAGAATGTTTTCAATATCAGATAAATGTAATGAACTATACCTTTAAAAATTAAATTCCTATTATAATGAATACATGCCTTATTATCTACTGTGTTTACATAAATCACAATAAATTTTATTCATTTTTAATTTTCGACTAGTAGAAAATACTAGAACATTTTTTCTCTTAGACATAAAATACTTCTAAATCATTATAACCATTTTTAATATGTCCATTATATAATGAATGTTTTGATTAATATATAAAAGTTTTTTTAATAAAATCTAATTGAAAAATAAGAAATAAGTGATGATATTAACTAGTAGGATCGAACCCTATGAATCACATTTATCATAGCTTATGAGGCGATGAAATATTAGGGATTTTACCTTGAATAATACTAAGCAATGATTCAACAAAAGAAACATGATAAAAACCATATATGATAGATGTTAAATATCATAATAATTACAACCCAAACATCATTTGACAATCCATTGAAATAATTTAATACCATCACAAACCTCACCCTTTGGGAATATACTTGTGTTTATGGGGCTATGTATCTAGACCCTATTAGTATGATATTTTGTCTTCTTTTAAAAAATACAATGTCTACATTTACACATAATCATTATTACACACTATATATATATATGATTATATAATGAGTTTGATGAAAATAATATTTTGGTACAAAAAACCCAGAATTATATTTTTGGTAAATATATAGTTTCAATTAAAACAATATTTTTGAAAAATATAGTATTTTAGAAATAAATTCTATTTTCATGAAATAGTATCATTAAATACTATATATTTAAATATAAATGGGAATATAAATTATTGAAGTACAATGTAATTTTAATAGGGAGAAATTTTTTTCTGTGTCATGAAAACTAGTATTTTTAAAAAATAGGGTATTTTATTTAGAAGTAAAAGATAATATATTTATAAAATTATTTGTTTAATATAAATAAATTTAATTAAATCGGTATATTCAATTTTTTCAATGGTTCATTTTTTTTATTTTTTTGAGACAACTAATTTTTCAGATAAAAAAACTAGTATAAATATTAAGAATGTATCATAGAATCCAAATATCCAAAAAGTGATTTAATAAATACTATAAAATAAATTCATGGGAAAAATTTATTTTACCTTTATAATAATTCATTTTCAATACTAATTATTTAATTTTATAAACTATTAACGAATCCTTCAAAACAAATAATTTATTTAAGGTTTTAAAACTATTCTTTATTAATCAAACAAATATCCAAATCATGAATATAATTATATTAGTGATTTTGGTTCTAATAATAATTAAATAATACAAACTAATCCAATTGTGTAGAAACCATGGGGATAAAAAATGGTAAGGTTTTTTGTTTTGATAATTTTATAATTAGAATCTAAAACATATGTTTGGAAATTATTAGCTAAATCCCACTCTTTTTCTATAAATACCCACCCAAACTCTCATTCCTCATCACTAAATACCTATTTATAATGAATTTCCTATTATTATACCTCATTAAATCCTTTTTATTGTATTTACATGTTCTTAGGATGCTCATATAGTGCTTTTATATGAAACTTCTGAAGTAAGTGATTCTCTTATACTTCTTCTTCATTCAACTAATTTCTTTTGTATTATACATTTTGAATTCCAATTATTCTTATTGAAATTTTTTTATATTTACTTTGACGTAATAATTATTTCAGTTTAGCGATGAACAAAATTTGACTCTCACAAACACCTTCCACAATACTTTTAGAGCACCCATTATGCTGTAGAAATTATTTAGTGATTTTCCATGACATACTTTTGTGTTTTGAATAATCACCCCCATTTTTACTCATGTGTATCCACCTAGGTAAAAATTCACTTCATTTAGTTGTTAATTACATTTATTTCAGCCACACTCATTATTTATGGGAATAATATTAATGAAATATTTTCTTTTGTTGTATGATCAATGTGGAACCCAAATGCATGTACATGATATTATTATGATGGGTGGTATTGGAATTGAAAAACTCTATAATGCATTGGGAAATGTTTTTAACACATGATATTAATTTTTTAATTCATGGGAGATTACCCTAATAACACAATCTGATGGCATCTTTGTGATTATCCCGGGAATATTATTATAATTTAATGTTTTAGTTTATTGGAAAATTACTATGACAAGTTAATTTTTTCATATCATCTCATGCATAGATTTTGATGATTTATATTCTTTCCATTTTATTCAACCATTTTCTGACCCTTTACTCACATGTACTTCTTTATTTCAAGTTATGATTTTACTATTCCATTACTAGTCTTTATAGGTCACACATTTATTTTGACTGTCCCCATGTTATCCCATATTGTATTAGAAAATCTATGGAATTGATGGGAATGTTATGGAGTTTTGAAATAATTTCATTGCATCCTTTTTTATAGTTATTATGATATGTATCAAATTTAAAATGAAACTAGGAATATCAAACCATGTGGAATTTATTATGTTATACATTATATAATAAATGATGAAATAATATGTATAAAAGAAAAAAGTTGTCATTTAAAAGTCATCTATGTTCATTATGAATGAAATTGAAATCCTAGGCCACACCTTAGGGATTCCACATATTCATAGACTCTAAATTATAGATATTATGATAAAAAATACAAACAATCATGAACACTGAATCCCAAGTGATATCCCATGCATTCCATATTACATATTAGGTACTGACATCTACTCAGTAGCATGTCATGAAATAACAACATGAGTTATTATCAATAATAAAATCTAAATCATTCAATGTATTTGGTTTCTATGGAGATAGAAAAAACCATTGACACTCAATCCTACACTATCGTCTCAATAGTTACCACCTCGATGGGGAACCCACCAAGGTTCCCCAAGTCATAGAATAACTCATACGCCCTACATGGGTTATTTTACCTCAATCTAAACTCCCCTGATGAACCAATATTCCAAGGGAATAACATCACTGATCATTATAATTATAAAAATAATGCCTCATTTGGCTCATTGGGAAATCCCCACTGGCGTAACTCTTATGAGATGACATAATTCCAAAAAAACAACTCATGCCCACATGTCGGTCCTCTAACCCAATAAAACACAATATACCAATGGAACCCAACCAAGGTGATCACATACTACTGGTGTAGGAACACTCAGCCAAATATGTAATTTTGTATCCATGGGATCTAAGTAATATGATTTTCATCTATGGATGACTAGGTCTAATAATCCTAATTCAACACTATAATCTATGATGAGGTGTTTATGTGTACTTATATAAGAGTTAATATGTCCATTAATTTCCATAAATCAATACCCTTATAGGTTCACAAATACCATGTAGTGTATTTGAAAATGAATCCGTTATACATCAATGATCAAGGAAAAAATGATAGTGCTCAAGTGATCATTATTTCCCTTTATAATTGCATCAATTATTGGGTATTTTATTTGAAGGAAATAATTAATTTAACTAAATGGATAATCTAACATGGTGAATAAACCATTTATAAAATACTAAAAATCAAAACAATAAACAGTATTAAAATTTATAGGGACCAAATACCTCATAAAAATCGATTTCCTTTATCATAACCTGATAATAACCACACAATATCTTCCAAGCCTCGTATTGTCTCTGAGGACCATATATAGATCCAAAATTTATGAGGAATGATCGAAATAAATTTATAATTTTTCATATAAATTAATAATAAAATTTTTAATTAATTATTAAATTTATTCCATTTAGACATAAATTCCTAGTAGATCACTAAATCGTACCATTGAATCGAAACAATGATTAAAACCGGTATAAGGTCTACAACATTCTCCCCAAACCATCCTTAGAAAAATCCATATCAATAGAAATCTATTAAACAACTAATTTAATTAAAATTATTAAAAAACTATTTGGGGACTTACCTTCAATGAAGTGACATGAAAAAATATCTATTTTAATCTTGGGATATCCTTTATCCATGATGAGAAAATGATACATCATAAAAAATGTTTCCCACTATGATCTATTAAATGTTTTCAATAAAAACTAAATGGATTCAAACCAAATCAATGAAAAAAATATTCAAAATAATAGAATAAGACGAATTTTGGAGTAAATCACCTTATATTTTGAATAATCGCCTTGAAACAATCCCCAATACATGGGATATTTATGGATTAGAAGGATTGAAGACTTCCAAAGTCTGTACATGTGAGGGAGGAGGTTGAGTGGGTGATAGATTACTAGTAAAGGGGGGTAATGTGTAATTTTTCAATTTTTGATGAAATATGGTAGGATATATGGTTTTTATACATGGTTTTTCAAATGATGCACTATCAAAAAACATAAAACTATCTTAATCCAAACCCAATATATTTTTCTGGTTATATGGTCTATAAAATTTCAACCCACCATGAAAGTCACCACTGAAAATAAATGAAATTTTCTACTATTTATATACTACTAAATGCCAATTTTGTGCCAATACGAAATAAAAAATAAGTACAAACTCTATTACATTAAATGAAAATTGTCTTCTCTAAACCTTGTGGATCAAAATGTGCACTAGGATAAAAAATAGTTAATTTCAACATGAATCTCCCAATGATAACCCACGTACTATAAACACATTCAATGTCTTTATACAGAAAAAAAAATATCATGGTGGTTCTCAAACAATATAAAATAAAATAATAATGACAGTTCTAAAAATAATCCCTTCTCTAGTATAAAAAATGAGAAGTTTCTCTACAATTCATAACTTAAACAATAATGGGTCTTAATAGCTTCCAATATCCCAGAAGAGGATATTTCACTTGTTTGATCAAATTCTATTATAAATGATTCTTTAACCCCCAAATGGGAGGGTTCATTGTCCCAAAATTTAGTAATTGTATGAGCATCATGATTTCCATTAACTACTCATATCAAATAAATAACATTAGGATAAAAACATGTATGTGGATTATGGACCTTCCAAAAAGTAGATTGGTCTATTTAGATTGTTTATATAACTTTTTATGTTTCATTATACTATTTTAATACTAATGATAATTTATAATAAATTAAACATAATTTTCTATATTATTTTAAAAATATCATGTATAAACATGAGGGTGTTATATATATTTTGAAATTATGAAGGTTTCCTATTGGGTATTATATAATCACACCATTCATGTAAACTGCAGTGGACATGGTGCTCCATGAAAAAATATATAGGTAACTATAGGAATTCGGTTTTTAATGGAAACATTTATTTACTGTGCATGGTTAATGTGTGTAGAAGTCGAGTTCAGTTCAGTTTTGATAATAGAGACTAGTGGTTATGTTTATCACTTAGCCACATGTACTTCAGATCTATTAATGTTATTTAATTCTTTATAAGGACCATACTTATGTTTATTGTTATAAAATTCATACATTTAGTATTTGATTCATTTATTTATTGTTGTCTATTCATATATCCACTCATACATTGAGACCCATGATATTAATAATCATACCTTGAGGATGGTGGGTGGGTGTGGTGTGGGGAAATCTCAGGTCATCTGTCCAGCTGATCTGAGGATCAGCCAGAAGATTTAGTTCATCTTCATTACATGTGATCATTATAGATTTTTTATAAATCTAACAATTATACATTGGGGTTTATTTTAAGTAGTTTCACATCCAGAGAATACTTTTCTTTGTTTTAACCACGTACTTACAATAAGATTTGCATTAAAGTAAAAAAATGAATAAATTTTAGAAAATATAGAATGTAGATTATAGTTGTGTAATAATAAATATTAAAACAAAATATCATTTTAAAAAACATAATATGAAATTATTGTTGGTAATTACATAAAATTCGAGAATTGTTGAATGTAATTTTATGAAAATAATGACCAATTGATTAAAAAAATTAATTTAATCTTGAAATGTTTTCTATGAAAATATACAATATTATTTCCAATTTTTTAAGAGTTTTTCATTTTAATGAAATCAATTTTAATAAAATTTTCCAAAAAAATTAAAATAAACTGCTTGATTTATTGTTCCAAAATTTAGTAAAATATATTTTGAAATATCTAAAAAAATTACACAATTTTTTATATCTCATATCATTAAGTATTATTAAAATAATTATTAAAATGTATCAAAAATAGATTTAACATTATATTGATAATTTTATATAAATAAGATGAATATAATTATTCAAGAAAAGTATCTCACATACAATTAAATTCTTTTAAAAAGAATTTATTCAAGTAAAACCATCATTTGTTGTATTTCATAATAATTATTGAAATATATAATTACATGTATAATGAGAAATATTTACACCATAACTATATATAATAACAACTTCTCATTTCATCTTCATGTATATTAGTTACAATGAATTATATAAAATGATCAAATAATATGTAGAGACAAAAACCATTTCCGTAAGTGTTAACTCATGAGACAAAATTTAAATCTCAATAAAAATTGATAATCATTAGATATGGATGTGTAAAATAAAAAAATAAAAAAATAAAATATATATAATAATAAGAAATTAAAGATATAACCTAAAAATAAGAGTAATCTATAGTTCTCTAAAACATGTATTACTATTAAAACATTTATAATAGTTATTTCAATTACATAAATTATATAATTAAGATATAATTTTTATACATCTAAAAAATACATAAATTGATAATCACAATAGAATAATAATAAATAACCTAAAATTTCACACATAAAATATAAATTAGAAACTACCATGTTGGGATCTTGCAATCCTCTAAAAAAAGATATGTTGGAAATAAAATAGATTATATCAAACACTAAAATTAGTATCCCCCATTTTATTGTTATAAAATCAATAAAAATTTCAATTTTATATATATCATTAAAATAATCTATATAATACAAATTCATTAATAATTGTTAAATAAAAAATAAATGCACATTCATTATAACACCACGATATAAATCATAAGAATATAATGATTGAAATAAAATAGTACATGGATTGATCTTGTATGAGATAAATATAGTAATTCACCATGAATAAACTAAATCAATGAATATATAAAAAACCCTAATAAGACTTAATAACAATAAATCTACATAATTTTAACCATAATTCATTATATATTTATTCTAGGGGAAGGAGGAAGTATGAACCAGAGAAGGGGCTAAGGGGGTCTAAATTAATGAACGTCGATGGCATCCCGTCAGATCAGTTTGACACCCTTAGGTTTAAATTGGGATATATTGGAAAGGATAGTTACATTAGTGCCTTGGATGGCTAGAGATTCTAGATGATCCGCTACTTGATTCCCCTCATGCCTGGTGTGGGTCACATTTGTACTGTTATTGAGGATCACTTTTCATTTCCTTATGGTGTAGCATATCGACCATGGCATGCCACCTCTTCCAAGAATATTAATGTCTCTTAGTTGTAACAATTCACACATACAAAAATATTATATATTTACACTATTATCCTTGTATCATCATTCCATACATTCAATAAAAATCCTTTATTTAATTAGCCTCTTATTTATTATTAATTTCATATAAATAAGAATAATTATTTTCATCCCATTTATCATGAAGTCATTGGTTATTGTTTAGTGAATTGTTTCCTCTATATCTCAATATATAATGAAAAACTCCCAAATTTTTATTACATTATTTTAGATTTCCTATTTAATATCTAGATCAATTTTCTTCTCAATTGTAATGTCTCCCATATTCATACAAATATGTTTTAAATATTTTAGATATTCAATATCAAAATTATTTTAAAAAATAATATTAGATTAAAAAAATTAATCTTTATATATTTATTTAATTATTTTCATAATAAAATTTGGAGATTTTTAAAATTTAGTTATTATTTAACAAATAAGAAGTATTCCTCAAGGTAAATATATCATTGGATTATGTTTTAAAAACTAATCATATGAGTAAAATGTTATTTCCATAAAACATTTGGTGAACTATTGAATTTGAAGTCTTAAATGTTTATTTATTTATTTCAAGAATTGTAAAATAATTTTCTTTAAGTTGACATTGATGTTGTTTTAATAAATATTTCCTTGTTCATGGTTTTTATTTCTAATATTATTTTTTATAATAATTTTTTTTGTAATTCCAAAATCGTTGATCCTTTTGTTAATTTTATGTTTGATGATGTATTTTTAAATTAGGATTGATAAATTTTTACTATGGGTTATGTTTAATTTTTTGGAGGTAACCTCTATGTTATGGTACATTTTCATAATAAGAACATGTGTATTGGTCAACCATCTGAAACTATATAGTTTACTTTCACCACATTTTGTTATGTTCATAATGGTATATGTAGGTAATGTAAATGTAATGGTATCCACATAAAGATACCTCCTCGGTGCATTAGCAATTCTATAAGGGTTCCCATTCTATGGCCACTATTGTATAGAAGATTCTGTAAGGATGAGAATACATGTCAAGGTATCCTTCTCATCTCAGGTGTTACAAAGTCATACTTAGACAAGAAGTAGGATATATGTAGTACCTTATTCATGTTATGTAAAATTCCATGATGAGATGTATTACAATTTTTTATTTGGTAATATAATGGTTCTTTTTAATGCATGGGTAGAGTTTTTGTAAAGTTTAGTAGTTTAGTATGGGTAGTTTGAATTCAAAAAAGTGTTATAAGAACTTTAGTCAATGAATAAACTTGATTCATTAAAATATAGAGACCTTGAGTGGTGCATTCTGATTAAAAATCATTACTCTAAACATAAACTCATGATTCTACAAATACTATAAATAATGATTTACTATTAAAGGATGAATAAAATGATCCACTACTGAATTCCCCACATGAATAAATAGATCAAATCCTAGATATGATTACTTGAACTCAATCCGTAATGTTTCAATGAATACTTCATTTGATAATTGTTAATAAAAATCAAAAAAAAATGTTTGAGAAGAATTTGGGCCATGAACCATGGAGACATGTGCTCAATTAATGTAGGATCCAAGATGAATAATATTAATACCAGTATCTTAATGTGAATAGATAAATAATTAATTTATTGATTCATTAAAAATAGGAAGATGAAGAATTTTAAAATAAGGATTATTCCAGATTCTTACATAAACTAATGAAAAATATTTGGGGATGTTATTACACTATAATGCTACAATTATAAAGACACAAATAGATTTATGTGAGGAATTAAAATAATGGAATAAATTAGTTTTATTGTGTAAAATTATAAATAATAAATTGAAATATATATTCCATGAAATTTTTGAAGATATAGGAATAAAATTATTTATTTATGAACATAGAGTTTAATCACAACATATTCTAGAAAATTAATAATACTCACTATTAATTAAATTAGTAAAAAAAATTCATTAGATAATGAAAAAAAAGACATTCATATATGTCAGGATATTTATTCCATGATGATAAAAGATTAAGATATTTGTAGAGTTTGATGATAAATATATAAAATATAAAAAATTTAAGAAGAAAATGGGTTACCGAAGTAATAGTTGATCATTCCGATTTGTGGGATTCAAGTTGACAATATTTAGTGTCATAATTAAGGATTATATGATTGTTCTTGAGTTCATTTGATGAAAATATAAAAATTAGTTTCTATAGAAATTTAATATTAGAGGATGCGTGAGTGAGGGAAAATCTAAAAGTTGGTTGATCTATCTACAACAATAGGTTCAGACCACATGGTTGATGTTTTATGATAAAAAATAAATAAATTTACATTAAAGGAAGAACAATTTTCAAAAAAAATCGGCGGTGGAAATATAGGATGATGGTAAAAATGAAAACTCCTAAAAATGTGAAATAAAGGAATTTGATATGGTGATTTAAGGAGTGAAAGTAGGTTTCTGTATTAGAATCGTATAAATGAATAACCTGTATGGAAAATGAATTTAGGATTGAATTTTTGGATTTGGGATAAAAAATATCTTTTGAAGGAAACGTGAATGTGAATTCTTGGGGATTTGGGATGGGATTCAAGTGTAATGGGCATGAAATATGAAGTAGTGAAAGATATGAACACTAAACAAAAAAGGGTTTGAATTTAATTTTTTATTGTGTACTCCATTTTTATTTCTTCTTGAGTCTCCATAAATTTTTAGTAGCATACTCTATGACTATATCAGGTGAGAGGGAATCCATTTTTATTACCTATATATCATTCATGTTCTTTATTTCTCATTCTACTTGACTATATTTATTCTGTATAAAAATATCAAATATAATATATTTCAAGATTTAAATCGTGTATTATAGATGTGTATTAATTGAAATATTGTTTAGAAACAATTTTACACATTTCAATATATTGATGCATTGATTATCTAATATATGATAGGATATAAATCAATGGATTAATGAAAATTCCATTTTTCAATGATTTTGAATCTTTTTATTTTCTCAATGATGTACTAAAAATCATCTTATATGAGATTTTGTTTGGTGTGGTACCAGTAAAATTACTTGACTATGTTTCTAAACATTTATATGACTATTTCAAGTATTTTAGAGACTCATTTTCTTGATCATTAAATTTTTAAATATATTTCTTCAGTTGTATCTCATCCTCAATCTATTTACTATGAATCCTTCAATGACTAATATTCCAAGGAATAATAGTACTAAAATTTTTCCTTTTCTTATAATTTCAACTATACATTCACATTCCATGTTCCATTGAACAATTATATTTTATAATTTTCAGATGAATTGGTAGTAAATATGTTTTCTATTAACACATCCCTTTCCCTTGAAATGAATCCTTCTCAAAAATATAGAGAGAGATTAGTAAAATTTAAATAATATTTTGAGTGATTTCAATGATAAAAAAATTAAATTTTGGAAATATTTCATGGTAAGGAAAGTGTTGAGTGGATTTTGAGATATAAAAAATATAAAAAACTAAATTTTTTGAAGTAATCGTGTAAAATTATTTTTGACATTACATTATTGATGTTGATGAGATGGTGGTTTTTTTTATGGTTTTAGGGATTACTTTATGTTAGGATGAATTGGATTTCATTGGAAAATATTTTTAAAATAATTTTCAAAATAATTTTAAATGTATTATTTCAAAGAATTTATTGTTGGAAGAAAACATTGAACAAATTGATCCTTTGTGACACACTCATAGTTATTTGATTAGTTCAAACCCCCATGATAACCTATAAGATCTTTAAATAATTAATACTGGAATATGGGAGTTCGGTGAACCTATTAAATTTTTTTAGTATGGTTAAAGTAATTTAATGGTTATGGAATCCGACACAGATTGTGAATTCAGAAATAATGAATCTATCCAATTAATTAAGGATAATTTTTTTATGAATTTTGGGATGAACATCCCTTTTATTTTTCTATAAGTTACATTCCATAGGAGACAATGGGGAATGAGTGTTTTTTTATTATGATATAATTTTATAAGAGTGCTTCAAATTGGTTTCAAATGAACTCAATTATTCATACAATAAAATTGATTTATCAATTTCAGAATATATTCTCTAAAACTCATCCATTTTTATGTTCATTTTTTAATCATAACTTATCATGACGAATAAAGATTTGTACCTATTTTCTAACCCCTATAAACACAATATATTGTGTGTTCCAATTAAAAATGTGTAAAATTCAACAATTATGGAGAGGATTAAGATGTGTAAAAAAATATATCTTCTACTTTCCAATGGTATTTTCAATGGATGTTTTCTTAACAATTATGGGGTTTAATTTTATTTTCATGTCTTTTGAAACCCATATAGATCAACATTCAATTTAAAATATTTGATAATACTCACATGTGGTTGTTTATTTGAAATAAAACATACCTACCAAGGATCTATGATTTTTTCTATATGAAATTATATGTGGGGAATTTATATATAGATTTTATTTTGAGGAAACTCAAGGTTATAAATTTATGTTTATTTTTATAATTTCTGATAAAATCCCTCATTCCATTCATGAGAACTTCACCTAGACCCTTGATCACATGTTTATTCTTTTAAAATTGAATAATTCTTTTGCACTAATAAAATAAATCTATATATGTATTAACATTACATGACCACAATAATTTCCATTTAATGGTTTTATTTTAATTAATCTCATTTTTAGGTTCTAAAGTTTAATCCTATCACATTTACAGGTATCTCAATGAGATTAACCAAGAAGATCTTAAATATTATAAAACAATTTTTTCCATTAATTGTGCATAAAGTAAAAACATATTTCATTGTAATATTTCCTCAAAATCACCATTATGTTTCTTAATTTAATGTAGTTTTACTGATTCAATCTTCCCTAAAGATTTGATTTGAATTTTTATAATTTTTATTTAAAATCAATTGCTATAAAAACCATTTTATTTTGAATCGTTTTTCTATAGAAGTTGAATAGGTTTTGGAATTCGGGGGATATAATTATAAAAAATATATATCATTAATATCAATTTTGAATTTATATTAACAAATAAATTAGAAAAAAAAATTAGTTGGACTGATTTGATAAATTTATGACATGCTAGAAAATTTATTATATATTCATTTAATAACTTTATACTTTTTGAGATGTTTTTTAAATTAAATTTTTCTATTTAATCATTAGAACAATGTAATTTCCAAAATAATATATTTAATGAATTTTCTTTCTGCTAATTTTATTTTGGAATACATAACATGATATAATAATATTACATTGTTTTTCATTGTAACATTTTTTGGGTAAACTAAATTTTTTTGAACATTGGAAATTGTTTTGAACCATAAATTTTTACTATGATTCTCCTTTAAAAATATTTTTTGTTCATGAGAATATATAATTAGAAAGTATTAGGAAACATTTTGGTGATCTGAATGTGTATTAAATGATATAATTTTTGTAATATATACTATTATTTTATTATTTTAATATGATATTAAAAGATAATTTTGTGTAGAATTATTGAAACACTTTTTAAACCAAACAACTAATATTGCTTTACCCACTTTTGAATATAATCAATGAGGAAATGTTATTTATTTAATAGCGAGGGAGGGGTCTCAAAATGTTAGAAACTATTTATTAATATTTTACAAATTAAAAATACCTAAAAAGGATTCAAATTTGATAGATTATAAATATTTATAAATTATTATTAATGGTTGTGAATTTTTTATATTTAGAACAATTATTTTGTGGGATTTATTATTTTTTTAATATTTTATGCCATCAATCATCTATTTTTTTATTAGCTTTAGAAGAATTGTGGTTTTTTTAATTTTAACTTTTTTTTTAATTTTTGTTGTATTTTATATTTTTGTTTGGTTCTAAACTAATCATCTTCAATTAAACATAGAATGAAATAAACTCCTATTAGTTTATATGGATTTTAATTTTTTAAGGAAAAACTAAGGGATGAGTTAATTATTCTTCCTTTTTAATTATTAACCTCACATATCAGTTCAGTTGTGTATAATTATTTCGTTTCAAATATTTTTGTCTTGTAATTATAGATAAAAAGTGATATTTCAATGGAAATTCAATGTAAAGGGTTATTTTTTTAATTACATAAACATTTATTAAATAAAATATGGTTTATAAAACTAAAGAAAAAAATTTATCAACGATATTTTCATTTGATAAGAGATATAGTCTATAATTACTTTAGAACAAACCCATGGGGGAAAACATCATCCAAAAATAACAACCTTAATGGAATTCAAAAATATATAATTTTTATGAAAAAATTTCATTCATTGAGATTGATGTATGGATTTTTTGAGAGAATGTAATAATTTATTTGTGGGGGAATTTTTTATATATTTTTAAATACATTTTTTCGACATTATTTCTATAAAATACATTTTCCTGGGAAATAAATAGGGATTTTGTTAATGAATAGTCATTATTTTTTAAAATAGATAAGAATTATATTTCATTGAATTATCAAGTGATTTCTTTAATTTTTAGGCTTAAATCATAATAGTTTCATACTATCATAATTTTAATATTAATTTTTTTCTAAATGTTATTTTGATTCCATTAGTATGAACATTTTCAAGTTCCATTTTATTATATTTCAAATTAGTTTTCGAAATATATTTATAAATATAAATGTGAAAAATATGATCCTTTTTTTAAATATGTTTTTGAAGGTTTATTTTTGAAAGTGGAATTATAAATATTAACTTAGTATTGTATATAATCTGAGGTAACTATTACATTAGTGTACTGTAGGATTTTAGGAAACATTTAAAAGGCTAGATAACTTATACAATAAATGTATATGGAAGTAATGAAAAGGTCATGTTATCTATTTAAAGGTACCTCAATAGAACATAAACAGTTACCTAATGATAAACATACTTTGGAAACTTATAAATGTGTAATATTTCAAGGCTTGGAACTCATGTTAAGGGGTCCAACACATGTTAGGTGTTATAAAGGGGTACTCAGACAATATGGATGTTTAAATACAACACCTTATAAATTCTACATAATGGTCAATGATGAGCATGTGCCATGGTATTTTTAATCATCAATAAAAGGGTTCAATAATATTATGAGAAAAATATTTATTAATGTTAACAAATGGGTTAGGGTAGATTAAACCCACTTGAGATTCAATATAACTCAAATCAAAGTAAAACTATGAATCATTAATATATAGAGAGCCCATGTACTATATTTTTATAAAATAACATTTATCCGACCAACAACTATTGATACTTCCATGATCCTCAAAAAAGCATCCTCATTCAGTGAGGATCATGTTATGATTATAATGTGTTTTTTGTGGTATACCACATAATATATCTTGAAAATGATGACCATATCTAAATATATAATTCACATTGAATATAATATTACGTGTATCTTGATTAAGAAACAATTGAATTTTTGTGTGTGAATAAGTTGAAGCCAAAGAATAAATTTATTCGACGACTAATGAAGGAGAATATGAGTGGAAGAAAATGATTTGCATCATAGAAATAGAATCTGAGGAAGAAATAAAGCATGGATAGACTAGTTTTAGTAGGAAGAAGAATATGTCTACAATTTTTTATCTTTGTCTAATAATGAATAGACAAAGAAGATTGGTGGGCCTTGTTACTATAAAATTTTATGATTGCAACACATCAAATAAAGGATAAATAGAAATTTAAATAATTACCTAAATTATAGTTAGGTTATGAAATTATGAAGGTGAATTCATACTAAATTTTTAATGTGTTGTTATAATCTGTAGATGTAGAAGAAAAAATAGAATAATATGGGGGTTGTGATCATAATATATTAAAAAAGAAACAATGCTCAGAATTGATAAAATCAGGGAGCCAAAATTCATTCAACAAAGAATTTAGTACATATTGATTTATTTGTGTAATTCAGCCACGGTGAATGAAGATGCAAATATTAGTTGATATTGATGATAAATACTCATATTATTTTTAGGTTTAATAAAACACTATGTTTCCCATGTAATGGATGATCATTATGGTCTATATAAGGAAAGTTTATGATTTCTATTATTCTTGTTGAAAATGAAAAGTGTGTTCTTGAGGACAAGTGGTGAAAATAGACTGATGATTTTCCATCTACAATTTGATTTTGAGGATTCATTAGTGAGGACAGAGGTGCATGTTGGCTACACCATCATCGTCAATTGAATTTATCCACACGGTCCTTATTGTATAAAAACATTAAAATTAATTTTTTTGAATAGGAAAATAAAATGTCAAGAATATTTTATTATTAAAATACATACATGAGGTATTAATGAAAAATTACCAAAAACAATGCTTGGATGTAATTTTATTTGGTGATTAATGGGGTAAATGTTAGTTAACGAGACAGATTATTAGAAAAAACTATCCTATCATTAAAATAAATGAAGAAAAGATTTTGAGAGAAGGGATAAGGACTAAATATTTAAGGTAGAGTGGAATGAATATTTTTAGGGGAAAGATCTAGGCATCAAGAGGAATGAACATGGAAGATTATGTAAGGAATGATATATCCTCTCAATAAGAGAAAAATATATTTTACCATTTTTTAGATAATAATTTTCTTTTTTTGTTTGTGTTATCCTTCATTATTGTTAACATACATTATAAATATATTAATTGATGCGAATTAGTTTATTTCTACACATTTCGTTATTCAAGTAAATTATTTCATATTTTTCTCAACAAATGACATTTTTAATTGAGTTCCAAATTCAACTTATATGTGGATTTACATAATTTGTAATAGATGAATATAAATCCATTGATTGTTTTGGAAAAATTTTACCCTCTATAATATATCATTTGGTTGATCATTTGAAATAATAAGGGATAAACATATATGGATTAATGAAAGTTATTTTTGTTAAAAACCCTGAAAGATATTATTTTTTCATTAATTCACACAAACACTTCATAAAAAATTTACTTTTGGTGTGGTATATTTAATATTTATTATCAAAATTTATAATCATTTCTATAATTATTTTTCACTTATTATATATACTTGTTTTCTTGACCATTATGTTCCTAAACAATGTTGTTCCATTAGAACAACCTCTAACTGTTTTTCATGAATCCCTTAACAACTAATAATCTAGAGAGTAACTCTATTAAAATTACCCACAAACATATCACATCATCATTTCATTCAAATTATGTACAATATTTAAATACTCTATATTTACATTTTTAGTAGAATAATAATAAAATAAATCTTTATAATAGTTCACCACATTCCTTATATTCAACCAGTATCACTATTTTGTTAGTGAGAGTAGGAAAATTAAAATAATATTTTGAGTGAGTTAAATAACCTTATCATCATGGTATTATAATAATAATGGCATTAGTATTGGTTGAAAATTATATGTTGAAGGTTAATTTACCTTGACAAACCAAATTCCTCAACTTGGGGAACTTAGTGGTGCACCTATTCTTATGTGTTTGAGTATTTTGGACTATTATTTGAAGTGTTGCAGAGTAAATGGTGATAAATGATCCATGGGGTTATTTTAATAAAATAATATATTTATATATATTGAAAAAGAATATTGTTTGTGTATATAATTAAATGAGATACCTAAAACCCATAGAGTTCTATTTATAGTAGATCTAAAGTACTATCTAGCATCAATTAAAAGCTAATAATTGAATCAATAAACATATTTGACTCAGTTGTTGGTTTTGATCAACCACATTAGTTTTATAATATGAATATGAACATTAATTTTTTGATAAAGTGGTTCAAATTGAGATGATATTAATCTAAAGTTAATATGGCATCAAATTCTTTTATTAAATATTCAGTTGTTTCAAGAGAATAATAGTGATAAACATGTTATATTAATCTATATATCAAATTTTTTAAAAACATTGAATCAGGGAAGAAAAAATGTTGTATTATGAAACAATTATTATATATTTCATGTTCATGTTTTGTGTTCTAGAAGAGTGGTATCAAATGTTTATTTGGATACGGTAACCTATTAGTTGGAATGTTTCATAAATAACATGTGTTTTCCTAAACCAAATATTGTACAATTACATGGTGTAAATAGATGGAAGATTTCATGGGGAGTTTATGATGACAAATTTAAGGTTAGATATATTTTAGTAATCTAATATATGTCATGTGAAGAGAATTATTATAATAGATATGAAGTGGTACCACAATGTTATCTCATAAAATATGAATTAGTTGATTTTATATATCATATAACTCAAAAACATGGATCTTTAATGTTTAATCAAGGATGTTTTTGTGTAGTATTGCCTAATAAATAATTGTATATTTGGACACAATAAAAATTCATGTTCTAGGAATATATGGAAGATAGTGTGTGATATGGAAAACCATATAGAATTCATGAAACTCTTAGTCCCTACACTGATTTCATACATAGTAGGATTAATCTGTTTTTCAATGACTCATTTCAAGTGGCAAATTCATTCACTAAATTTTTTGAGTAGAATATACCTTGAAATATGAAATGTTTTTGTTCATGAAAAAGGTAAAAATATTGAATTTCATATATTTAATATTTGTAAAATACAATTAAAATAAAAAATATAAAGTTCAACATGTTTTTCAAAGAAATATTTTCTTAGATAAAATGGTGATAAAGAACCATATAGTTTGATGGTGGAAAATAGAACCAATATATTTAAAAATAAAGCATCCCAATCTATTAGTGGTAAATTTTCTAATATTTTATTGAGGTAAGAATTATATATGGAAACTACTTATTTAAATTTTTCTATGAATGATTTTATGAAAATGTTGAAAATAAATTATAATAATATGATTTTGTATGAGGTCATAAAAATAATATTTCCCCAAAATGATCTTTTTAGAGAACATTTAGGATATAAAGATAAAAATTTAATCAAAAATTTGATATTAGTGTATAGAATGTATCCAAGGGGATTCTATCAGAGATGGGGACTGTACAAAATGAGACATTTAGTTTAGAAGACCAATTATTTTTTTTTGAAAAAGTGAAACAAATAAATAGAGTGAAGAATTTGAGTGAGTATAATTTACAAAAAATTCATGTTGTTTTTGTAATGAATCACAATATCGGATATAGATGACGATTTAAGATAATATGTTTAGTAAAGCCATATGATGTGGGGAATGTTGTATGTACTAGGTTGTGTGTTTTATTTGTTGATAATAATAGTTGGAGGTAGAAAATGAAATACCAAAAATGGAGACTGAGGATGAGCCAGTTAGATATAGTAAGAGATCATTTACATCAATGCCGTGAAGGAAAGAATATTGATATGATTATATATTAGTGAAATTATTTTATAATAAGGATCACGAAGAATATAGAATATTTCACCAGTGTATCGTGTAATGTGCAATTGATTATTCAGTTTTCATATTGTTGTAAAAGAAGAGGTAGACAATATAATTATATTACAAATTTTTTTATAGATTATCTATGAAAAAAACATCAAATATTGGGGTGCAAGATCACTCTATGATTTTATTACACTGATAAAATTGTAATGTAATGGATATCTATATATATATACATAAAAGTAACTGGGTATGATACATGAAGGTAATCACTCTAGAATGTAAATTTAACATGTTAGATGATCTAATGGGTACGATCCATCCATACCACAAGACATATGGTCACTCTAGTAAGGAAGTACATAATTTTATGGTGTAAAAGTGGATATAAAATATAGATGTCATTCCATCCTAGAGAACATGGAACTTCCAATGGTTTATGTTATAGGAAGAATAAGGATTAATGCTATAATTTTTAATATTCATCAAACATGACAAAATGATTTTTCATTTTTTAGTTTGAGGAAAACAATTTGGTCTGCTTTAATATTTATAGACACACTATAAATAAATATTGTTGGAGTTTGATTATATTATTTATCTCGAGATTCTCATGCAATAAAAATGAATCAAACCACAATTGGTTTTGTGACTGAGAAAACCTTGAGAATAATGAATTCTACTAAAAATAGGCCTTAATTCCATTGGTTTTATGAACAATTATTTTTTTATTATTATTATTAGTTATGTCTATAATTTTAATGAATTTTCATCTATTCATTCAAAAATATAGAATTTTGATTATAAAATGTCTACAACAATATATGGATTTACATAAAGGAACAATATTACTTCATAAGTGGGACAATATAAATAAAATAACATAAAACTAAATATTTTACACCTTTTAATAATACTCACCAGGGATGATTTTTATCCTTTAAAAGTGTATTGTCACGACCCGACCCTACCCGGGATCAAGCCGCAACTACCCTAAGACTGCTTCCATAGGCCAGGGGCTGGTGACTAGCGCCGAAGGCACAAAAATTGGGGGAGGTGTTTGCCTATGTACCTTTACACACACACACACACAACACATTCAATGAAAAACTACAGAGTAAAAAAGAAAAGAAAAGTAAATTAAAGGGAAACTACTATATATAAACCACAAAAGTGAATGAACCTTTAAACAGTACAAAGCAAGTTCTGAAGGTAAACTAAAAAGAAAAGGGTCAAAACATGCGCCCAACCCGAAAAGTGTCAAATCCCAGCAACAGGTAAACAAAAGAAAACACCTAGTAGAGTCCCACACCTGGAACTCGACTACGACCACTGCACGCGGTCTAAGCTCCCAAACTCCTAAGCTCCTCAGATGTCATGACCAACCTGTCTTCCGTCTGCAAGGGCACACCAAGTGCGGGAAAAGCCCAAGTATGGGTGAGTATAAACAAACTCAGTAGGATACCCCCAAGGCTCTATAGAGTATCATAGGAGGTACCGAAGGGTGGGTAGTAGATCGAACAAGTAAAAGTAAAGGAGTAAAAATGAGAGTGCAGTAAAGAGTGCAATAATGAGTGTAGTAGAGTAACAGTATAGAGTCCAGCTCAACCCAACCAGAGAAAGGAGGTAGACTCGTCCAGATACAAGGAGCTGGAAATGGTGAGAAGAAGAAGTTCTCGTCGAGTCTTTACTACCTATAGCAAGAGAGTAGACTCGTCCAACCATGAGAAGCTAGACACAGAAAGCACGTGGAATAACCCGAACGTCTTCGCCTCTCCTAGAGGGGGAGTAACCATGCCCAAGAAGTGGGTAGTGGAACAAGGTATACATAAATATATTCTCTATCAAGAAACCCAAACAAGATCATAAGGTGGTATCCATCCCGTAGATCAGCCCAATCATGTGAGTAGCCAATAGTCCCAGAAGTAAACACCATTGATGCCCAGCATCCCACACGTTTGCCCTAAACTGCAAGTCAAGAGGCTCATATCCCTGCACCTTGATACTATCAACTTTGGGTGGTACTAACTCGCCCTCACGGTTTTAGGTCGTGTCACAAGGATGTGTCTCGGTTGGGAAAGTGCCCCTCGTACTTGAGAGTAATGGAGAACATCAAACCACACCTTTCCACTACCCCGCAGTCGAGAGGTCTCCTCAAAGTCGATAGGCGATCCCATGCCCAGCCCCGCTAGTGGGTAATCCCTATAAGTCGACGAGTTCCCACTTGAGGGAGACCCGGTAAGAGTCGATAGGTGTCACACTCCCGAGTCCCGTAAAAGGGTAATCCACTGGAGGGAGACCCAGCTAAATTTGTCGATGAGTCCCAATGCCCAGTCCCGTAAAAGGGTACTTCACTAGTGGGAGGCTCGGAACCGTCATCAGGGACCACTTCCCAGCCCAGATGGAAGTAAACCCGACATCGTGGACCACTTCCCAGCCCAGCTGAATGTAAACCCAACATCGACGACCACATCCAAGCCCCACTGGAGGTAAACCCAGAACTGCTCTGGGTATCACTGCTTGATGGTACTGCTCGGTGAACACCGCTGTACTGGCCATCCCTGCTGGATGGTAACCTACTAGACATCCCTGCTGGATGGTACCGCTCTGGCTAGCCTTGTTGGAAACAAGCTCCTGGCCAGCCCTGCTAGAAACAACCTCCTAGGTAGGGGATCAGTGCCTACGTAATGTGTTTGTCACACCGAATCCACAAGAACTCTATCAGGGAACACGAAGGAACTCTATCGGCCAAACAATCGAGAACAGAACTAGGGAAAAACCACTCAACCCTGCTGGTTAAAACCATTGTGAACAGGATCATGGGAACCTCAACCCTGCAGGTCAAACAAACGAGAACATGACCAGGGGAAAACTCAACCCTACTGGTCAAACAAACGATAATAGGACCAAGGGAAAACGCAACCCTACTGGTCAAACAAACGGGAATAGAACTAGGGGAAAACCCAACCCTGCTGGGCAAAAAACCAAGAACAGAAGGACCCTCTGGATCACGAGAGGTCAAGGGTACAAAAAGAAGAACATGACACGCACATGGGTCCCACACGACGTGTGTCCCTAAGTCAACTCCAACCAAGGGCACAAACATTCTCAGGTACAATCAAACACATGTACCTCTAAGAATACCCGTATAATCCTAGAGTATACCATGTTTCCATCCCAAAGGATACTGTGCACATGACACCCAATGTCAACACAACGGAATAAACATAACAACTCCACCTTACCACCTCATCGGCCCAGACACAGCCAACTACAACACTTCCAGCATTACATCACTCACACGGGAGTGCATACGATCACACGCCAAGGGTCCTCTACAAACACAGTTGATGAACCGCCACCAGAGCACCTTTCATATTTCCACATTTAGTTGAGGTCTCTAAAGAGACTCCCCACATCCAAACGGATTGCACCGTTGTAATCCTCGCGAAAAAACATTCGAGTTCGACTACTAACTCACCTCCAACAGATATCCGACGTAAAAGTCATCAACACAGATTTACACCAGAACGTCATCCTCTGATCTTGAGCCTCGACACCGAAAAAAGTTGGGCTCATCGTACCCTTGAGATCTCCTCTGAATGAAACGTCAAATTGACTTCCCACATGAGTGAAACTGATATCCATAGAAAAAGATGCATTTTTCCTTACCGCACACGAGCGGTGATTCGTGGGACCCGCATATCGGTCCCAAAATGCAATGAACGGATAGCACCGTTGCGATCGTCTTGGAAAAGTACACAAGATGGACTATTCACTTGTCCAAAATGGGCACCTGGTGATTTAGCAAGAAATCACCGCCAACTCCCCAAATGGCCCTCATGGGGGCCGCACCACTGCGCAGAATTAAAGCGGTCACATTGCGCCAATGTAATTCCCTCGGAAAAACACCCAAAATCCACTGCTTGCATGCCCCGAACGGACGTCTGATGAAAAGTTTGTAAAGCGTTACATGGAGCTCGAAAGACGGACGTGGGGACCACGCCTTAACTCCTGCATCAACGCCTGAAAACCCATTGACAATCTCTGTCATGACGCCAGAGTCACAACACCACTGGCAGCGCTCAGAACGGACATCAGATGTGTCCGCGCTGCCCAAAACAACACCCCCCGGAAAGACGCCAAACTACATAATGGTGTGTCGCGCCTCCGAGGCCCCTCGTTTCGTGAATTAAAAATTCCAAAAAACATCTCAAAAAGTACGCCTCGATCCAAGGAACGCGTCGCCGCTGATGGCACACAAATCCGACACCCGTTCGGAATTTTATGGGTGTTTTAAACATTTAGGGGATGGAAACATGTGGGCTAGGCCGGTTCGGCCGGCCCACCATGCCTAAACAGTCCCGCAGTTCACATGGGCCGGCTGCCTCGCCCAGACCGGCTGGAAGCGGCCCAGTTCCACCTCCACCGGACCCGCAATATGGGGGTTCTTGTCTGCCAGCTGGGGTTCGAAGACCCCTGTCTTCCTCCCACGTCATCCGGCCAAAGGGCCGGTCTGCCGCCGGCTCGCCAGCACTAGCCCCCCTTCAGCCCCGACCGCCCCGGCCGCTCGCCCACGTGCTCCCCTGCTGCGCTCTCCCAGAAGTCCGGATCAGCATCAACCTCTCCGTCGCCAGGCCGCCCTGGCCGCTCACCCCCAGCGCCGACCTCCAGTCACCCGGCTGCCTCCCGCAGACGTTCGCTGATGCCTGCTCCGCCCGACGCGTCAACTGAAGATCCGCCGTCCACCCTCATCTACGACGCCCTGTGCTGCCCTGTCGACATGGGAAGGCCGGACCACCCACTGGTCCGGCCAGATTTGTTAGAAAAACACTCTACACACCTGCATCTTCGGCGAATGACTGCGAACACCTTGGGACAAGAAATTTAAATCCAAACGATGTGTCAGATAGCTCATAACATATACTACGCAACTATGGGATTATCTCGAAGATCAAATGGAAATTATACGCAACAAATTTAGATCTATGTAGGTGTTAGAATTTAAAACGAAATGAGAAACAAGATCCTACCTCTTGGGCGTTTCCCGTCGCTTCACGAGGGATCCGCCGTCGCCGCAACAGCATGGAGAGGAGCATGGAGGATGCTTATTGGAGGAGCTCTTTGGTTGAGAGCTATTCTGCCAGCAGAAGCAAAGTGAGGAGAGGGTAGCGATTAAGGTTTAAATAAATATAATTTAATTAAAAAAATTAATTAAATAAACTCCCTATTTAACCTGCATCCGAAACTTTTGGATGGGTTAATATTAAAACTCCCCTAGGTTAAACACATCCTCTTGAGCACAATGCCAGTGTCATAATTTTAATCTGAGGCCTCGTTCAAATATTCTAAAATTTAACGTCTGATGCCACTAAATTATGAAAACACCCATTGCAGGATTTCTGATAGAAGGCCCGCACCCGTGAAAGTTACACCCCTCCTAGGGTTAACGACACATTCTGGACTCAACGGTGCCCTTTGTTTTCCCATCCTAGATTCCGTTTAAGATACACCTGAGTTAATCCATTAAACTAATTAATTAATTAATTTAATTATCTGTTTAATGTTCCGGTAATGGGCGAGGGGTCCCAACATCCCGCGTTGACATGTTTAATTTCATTCCTAGGATAAAAACCACATTTCAGACGCATCCAAACACTCAGATTTAGGATCCGAAGCAACGTTTAGGAATTATCCCATTTATTTAGTGTGCCCAGTGTGAACGCACTAAAAATTTAATTCCGCACACTCCGGGACTCAGAATCGCATGCCGTCTGAAGGTTCTGCACTGGAATAACCTCAAGAATATTCCAATGACTTTTATAGAAAAAAATCATTTCTTACATCATTCCGTAGTTCAAGCTTTTCATCCCTGAAAAGAAAGACCAGGGAACAACTTAGGGTACTAATCCCACACTTGGTTGTCCCATTCCCAGAAGAACTCTTACACAGTCCCGTGTTACGGCTCACAGATTAAAGGATTTGATATGCTCACGTGAGTCTACCCCTGCCGATGACGTGCATAGGAGCACACACACTTCTTCTTGGTGGAGTCACGCGGGAGACGTTATGCACCCAAACCAGACTTTGGTGTTTGAAAAAGGCGTAAGGCAAACTTGTCATCCCTTTGCACGGTCTCAAATGGCCCGAAATACCATGAGGTAGCTCACCTCCCTGACCAAACCCCTACATTGCACGCCGCGACTGGAATCACCGTTCGGACCTGGGACAAAGCCCAGTGATTCCCTCTTTTAGAATATCCATATGGTGAAACACCCAAAGATATTTGGTCACACAGGGTTTCATAGTCGATGTCTCACAACAAAGACTCTCTTACACACTCGGAGAGCGAAAGAGTCAACACCATCGACTAATGAAAAAATCCCCATGCCTTTTACCTTACGAACACTGTGTTACACCGACTCCCTACACCACCTTGGTAACAACTCAAACAAGGTGAAGGGAGAAAAGAATATCACACACAGAGCCTATAAATTCTACTAAAAATGTATAAGATCCATAATGAGTACCTCTTGTCATTTCATGCTCTGTAGGATTGTAGACATCGAAAGATCACGACTGTCCTTGGTCCCAACTGTCAGCTCCCGGAGCCTGATGTGGACTGCCTAGTGGTGATGGGAAGACCTAGTAATGTTGTCCCCCACTACTAGCTCCTCCCACTCCTTTGATATCACCACCTATTTGGGTTCTACTCCGATCACGGCACCGCCTTTGTCTTGGTGGTGCACATGCTGCCTGCTTGATGTTCTCAGCGCACCTAGTCGGGAAGTCCTATGCCAGAGGACCTTGCCCATCATAGGAATAACATTAGCACTCTCTGGGTTACCCTAGTGCCCTCTGGCTCCATTGTGGTGTACGACCATGCCCCTGAGTCCGGTTATCAGAAAGCCACCTTCGTCGAGGTTCTGCATGCCAACACCCGCTAGTTGCGAGAGACATCTCAGCTCTGTCGAGCATGTTGCCACCACCAACTCTAGAACATGACCGGAATCTCCCTATCACCAGTGCCTTCTCTAGAACCCCAAAATAAGGGGTAATTCCCCTTGGTACTATGATAGAACGAATCTCTCAGTGGAGACCCTGCTCAAACTCACGCGCTTGGAAGTTGCCTTCATGGACCATGTCCGGGTAAATGCATGGACGGTCTACGAAACAAGCCGCATACTCAGCCACTGTGATCCCTCCCTGCTGAAACTACTGGAGCTCCTGAATCTGAATGGAGAGTAAGCATGAGGGGAACAACTCATCATGAAAAAACAACTGATAGTCGCCCCATGAAAGTGACGACTCGTCAAGAAACTGAGTCACTAGGCTCCACCAACGCCAAGCTGCTCATTGGAAAATGATGGTGGCCAACGACACCATAAGATCTGATCATTTCTGAACAAGCCTGAAAAGTTGAACCACTGTCTCTAGACAATCCATTGCTGCCTGAGGTTCTGGCACACCACTGAACCTCAGTGGTCTCTGCCGCTGGAACTCATGGAGTTCGCTCAACCTACACTCAAGCTCAGTCTGCTCTACTGAAGCTGTCTGCTACTCAATAGGTGGGGGTGCTGCTACCAGCCCACCCGGATAAAGGGGATCGCATGATGGGTCCTGGACTGAGGCCTCGTAGATCACAAGGTTGTCGTCACGAACCAAAGCTAGTATCTTGGATGGTTGTCTTCGCGGAGACATCCTGATTGTTATCAATGTGTGTCGCGGTCATATGAGCATATCTGTATATAACAGTAACAATAATGTGGAGCTAAATCAAGAAGGACAGTCAAAGTCTCAATCCTATGTGATGCACAAACCAATTTTCCCAACAACGATTGTCTCATAATTTCGAGTTGAAAAGAGGGTTATCAGGGTCCTGGTGAATGTATACGTCGATCGACGCACCATCCCTGGACTCCCAGGCCTGAGAGCCGCTCTCAAGACACGATAAAATTGTTTCACTAAATCCCAACTAATTTCTTTTTAGGGATGTCTGAACAAAGTCCCAAGGAATGAACAACCTTTGATACCACTCTTTCATGACCCGACCCTACCCAGGCTCCAGCCGCAACTACCTCATGCCTGCCTCCAATGGCCAGGGGCTGGCGACCAGTGCCGAAGGCACAATAACTCGGTGTGGAATTTGCCAAAGTACCTGTACACACACACACACACAACACACTCAAAGCAAATGTGAAGAGTAAAAAAAGAAAAGCAACGTAATGTAAAAGGAAACTAGTATATATATACCAAAAAATTGCATAGACCTCTAAACAGTACAAAGAAAGTGTTGAAGGTAAACTGAAAAGAAAAGGGGAAAAATACTCGCCCAACCAGAAAAGTGTCACAACCCGTCAATAGGTAAACAAAAGCAGACACCTGGGAGAGTAACACACCTAGAACTCGACTACGACCCCCACACGCGGTCCAAGCTCCCGAACTCCTAGCTCCTCTGAAGTCACAACCAACTTGTCTGTCGTCTGCAAGGGCACACCAAGTGCATGCAAAGCCCAAGCTGGGGTGAGTATAAAAATACTCAGTAGGATACCCTAAAGGCTCAAGGGAGAAATAAAGAAGGTACCAAAGGGTGAGAAATAGATTGAACAGGGAAAATTAAAGGAGTACAACTTAGAGTGTAGTAAGGAGTACAAAAATAAGTGCAGCAGAGTAACAGTAGAGAGTCCAGCTCTACCCAACAAGAGAAAAGAGGTTGACTCATCCAGACACAAGGAGATGGAAATGATGAGAAGATGAACTTCTCATCGAGTCTTCACTACCTATATCAAGAGAGTATACTCATCCAACCACAAGAATCTAGACACGAAAAGAACCTGGCATAGCCCACACGTCCTCACCTCTCTTGGAGGGAGAGTAACCAAGCCCAAGATGTGGGTACTGGAACAAGGTATACATAAATATATGCTCCTTCATGAAACCAGAACAAGATCAAAAAGGGATATCCATCCCATATTTCACCCCAATAAAGTGAGTAGCCTACCGTCCCAGAAGTAAACACCATCGACGCATAACATCCCACACGTCTGCCCTGAACTTCAAGTCAAGGGGCTCAAATCCCTGCACCTTGATACTATCCACTTTGGGCAGCACTGACTCTCCCTCACGGTTTTAGGTCATGTCAGAAGGACGCACCTTAGTGGGGAATGCACCCCTCGTACTTGAGAGTTCTGGGTAAAGTAAAACCACACCTTGTCACTGCCCCGTAGATGAGAGTTCTTCTCAAAGTTGATAGGTGATCCTCTGCCCAGCCACGCTGGAGGGTAATCCCTGGAGGTCAATGGGTTCCCACTGGAGGGAGACCCCGCAAGAGTCGACGAGTGCCACACTTCCTAGTCCCGTAAAAGGGTAATCCACTGGAGGGAGACCCGGCTAAAGTCGTTGACAAGTCCCAATGCCCAGTCACATAAAAGGGTACTCCACTAGAGGGAGGCTCGGAACCGTCATCGGGGACTACTTCCGAGCCCAGTTGGAGGTAAACCCGGCACTGGGGTCCACTTCCCAGTGCAACTATAGGAAAACCCAGCATCGTGGACCACTTCCCGGCCCCGCTGGAGGTAAACACGGAACCGGTCTGGTCATCCCTGCTAGATGGTACTACTCGGTGAACACTACTGTACTGGCCATCCCTGCTGGATGGTAACGCACTGGCCATCCCTCCTGAATGGTACCTCTCTGTCCATCCCTAATAGAAACAACCTCATCGCTAGTCATGCTTGAAAAAACCTCCTGGGTAGAGGATCGGTGCCCGCGTAATGTGTTGGTCACACCAAATCCACAAGAACTCTCCCAGGGAACACGAAGCAACTCTGCCGACCAGACCATCGAGAACATAACAAGGGAAAAACCACTCAACCCTGCTGGTCGAAACCATCGTGAATAGGACTATGAGAAACTCAACCATATTGGTGAAACAAAGGAGAACAGGACCAGGGGGAAACTCAACCCTGCTGGTTAAACAAATGAGAACAGGACCAGGGGGAAAACTCAACCCAGCTGGTCAAACAAACGAGAACAAAACCACATGGAAAACCCAACCCTTCTGGTCAAACAACCGAGAACAGAGGGACCATGTGCATCTTGAGAGGTTAAGGGTACGTAATGTAGACCACAAAACGCACATTGGGCCCATAGGACGTGTGACCCGAAGTCAACTCCAAACAATATCACAAATGTTCTCATGTATAAACAACCACATGTACCACCAAGCGTTCCTGTATACTCGCAGAGTATACCACATTTCCAGCCCAAAGGCTATCGTGCACACAGAACCCAACATCAACTTGAAGGCGTAAACGTAACAAATCCAACTTAACACCTCATCAGCCCAGGCACGACCAAGTACAACTCTTCTAGCATTACATCACTCACACAGGAGTGCCTACAATCAAATACTAAGGGTCATCTACAAACACAATAGATAAACCGCCACCGGAGCACCTTTCATATTTCCACAATTAAGTGAGGTATCAAAATATACTTTACACATACAAACGGATATCACCATTCTAATCCTCACGAAAAAACACCTGAGATCGACTACTTACTCGCCTCTAACGGATATCTGACGTAAAAGTAGTCAACACCGCTTTACGCCTGAACGACGTCCCATGATCCCGAGCCTCGGCCCCAAAAAGAGTCGGGCACATCACACTATTGAGATATCCTTATAAAGACATGTCAAATTGACTTCCCACTTGAGTGCAATGGATATCCAGAGAAAAAGATGCATTTCGTCGTACCACACATGAGTACCGCTTCGTGGGACACATATCTCGGTCCCGAAACGCAACGAACGGATCGCACCGTTACGATCCTCTCGAAATACTAAACAAGATTGACTATTCAATTGTACAAAATGGAAACCCAGTGATAAAGCTGGAAATCACCGCCAACTCCCAAAATGGCCCTCATGGGGCCCGCACCACCGTGCAGAATTAAAGCGGGAAGATTGCGCCACTGAAATGCCCTCAGAAAACACCGAAAAGCGACAACTCGCACACCCCAAACGTACGTCCGATGAAAAATTTGTAAAGTGTTGCACATAGCTTGAAAGACGGTCTATGGGGACCATGCCTCAACTCCGGCTTCGCCACTCAAAAACCCCTTGTAAATCTCCGTCTTGATGCCAGGGTCACAACGCGGCTGACGACACTCAAAACGAAAAATCAGATGTGTCCTCGCCGCCCAAAACAAAACCCCCCGAAAGAACGCCAAACCACCTAAAGGTGTGTCATGCCTCCGAGGCCCCATGTTTTGGGAATTAAAAATTCCAAAAACCATCACAAAAAGTCTACCTCCATCCCAGGAATGTGTCACCGCTGACGTCACACAAATCCAACACACTGTCGGAATTTTATGGGTGTTTTAAACATTTAGTGCAAGGAAACAGGTGGGTCGGGCCGGTTCGGCCGGCCCGCCCTGCCAAAACCGGCCCGTATTTCGCGCAGGCCGACTGCCTCGCCTGGACCAGTTTGAACTACTATCATTCCACCTCCACAGGACCTACAATATGCGGGTCCTTGTCTTCGTTCCGTGGTCTGAAGACCCAGGTCTTCCTCCCGCGTCAACCGCCCAAAGGGCCGATTCGCTGCCTGCTCGCCAGCGTCGACCCCCCTTCGACCACAGCCGCCCTAGCCACTCTCCCACATGTTCCTCCGCTATGATCGCCTGGGAGCCCCGTTCGGCCTCACCCTCGTCATCGCCAGGCTGCCCTGGCCGCTCGCCCCCACCGCTGACCTCCGCTCACCCGGCTGCCTCCCGCAGCCGTTCGCTGACGCCTGTTGCGCCCGACACCTCAACTGAAGACCCGTCGTCCGCCCTCATCTGCGACGCCCTGTGCTGCCCTGCCGACATGGGAATGACGGACCACCCACAGGTCCGGATACATTCGTCAGAAAAACACTCAACACACCCCCATATTCGGCGAATAACTGCGGACTCCTCAGGACAGAAAATTTAAATCCGAACGATGCGTCGGATAGCTCCGAACATATACTAAGAAACTATGTGCTTAGCTCGAAGATCAAATAGAAATTCAATGCAACAAATTGAGATCGAAGAGGGTGAGAGAATTTAAAACGAAATGAGAAACAAGATCCCACCTCTTGGGTGTTGCCCGTTGCCTCACGAGGGATCCGCCGTCGCCGTAACAACTTGGAGAGAAGGATGGAGAAGGGGTTTTGGAGGATCTCCTTGGTTGAGAGATCTTCCGCCAGGAGAAGAAAATTTAGGAGAGGGGAGAGGTTAAGGTTTAATAAAGAAAAATTAAAAATAATTAATTAATTAAACCCCCAATTTAAGCCGCATTCGAAACTCTTGGCGGGGTCATGATTAAACCTCCCCTGGGGTAAAACCCACATCTTGAGCACAACGGCAGTCACATAATTTTAATCTTAGTCGCTGTTCAAAAGTAATAAAATTTAACATCTGAAGCCGCTAAATTACGAAAACACCCCTAGCGAGATTTTTTACAGAAGGCCCACGCCCATGAAAGTTACACCCCTCCAAGGGTAAACGACACGTTTCAGACTCAAAGGTGCCCTCGGTTTTCCCATCCGAGATTACGTTTAAGAGATACTTGATTTAAGCCATTAAACGAATAAATTAATTAATTTAATTATACGTTTAATATTACGGTAATGGGCGAGGGGTCCCATCTTCCCACACCGACATGTTTTATGTCGTTCCTAGGGTAAACATCCCATTTAGGACCCATCCATACACTCAAATTTAAGATCTGAAGCATCGTTTAGGATTTATCCCATTTATTTGGCATGCCCAGTGTGAACGCACTGAAAATTTAATTCCGGCCACACCGGGGCTCAGAAGCGCACGTCGTCTGAAGGTGCTGCTCTGGAATAACCTTAAGAATATTCCAAAGCCTTTTATAGAAAAAACAGGGTTCTTACATATATAAAATAATATGGTTTATAAATGGAAAAGAAAAAAATATTCATTACGAGTAAATCTCTTAGATCATATTCAACATTGAGTATCTATAATAGTTTAACAAAATCTATAATGGGAAAGGGAAAAATTAAAGGATAAATATTTTTATAAAATCTATAATATGAAATAACAAACATTCATTTCCAAGATAGATTGGAATGAAAAAATAATTTAGTATGCCCATATAGAGGAATGAAATTTGACATTTGTAATTATAGTCATTTAAAATATGGTTTTGTTTATATATCTAATAGGTATACTGAATTTTTGTATTTTAATGTAATATATTTAAAATAATATAACTAAAAATGAAATAAAAAAATTATATTAATATTATATATATATATGCAATAAATGTGAATAAAAATGTTGTTATTATTAATTTATTATATGATTTATCTATAAAAATAAAATAAAAACGTTAATATCAATGTATTAGTAAAAATAAATTTGTGAATATAAATAATTAATTTTAAGGGTTAAATGATATTTAGTATAAAAATAATATATTTTTTTCAACAAACCACTGTTTAAGGTATTTTATATTATGAATTAATATATTAAAGTGGACAATTTTAAAATAATATAATATAAACATCCATATTGATATATTTGAAATTATAAATTTATTTCAAATAACTATAACAGTTTATATTTTCAAATGTCATTTTTTCATGAATTGAAGTTTTCATTGTAATTTATATTTGAATTTAGACATTAAATTTATAAATTTATCAACCCTAATTAGATAATTATAAACTCACTTTCGTGTATAATTTAAAAATTATCTTATTATGAATTTTTGTGATATTTCTAAAAGGATCCATTTATAGGTGACTAGAGAAAAATTTCATTTCAAAATAATACATGATTTTTATTAAATTAGAATTTGTAGGTTAATTCTAAATTTATGAAACCAATTTATAAGAATATATATGTATCTTAATAGTGAATTTATAATTTGAAATGTTCTTTAAAATTTATAATCCCAAATATGACATTTTGTTATTTATGTTATATTTTCAATACTAAAAATAAGATCAATGCCAACAGTTTTGGTCAAACTATTGGTATAGTTCACTTATATGGACCTATAACAACAGTTTTTCCAAAACCATTGTTATTGGTTACTAATTTGGACATACACCATCGGTTTTGGGCAAAATGTTGGTATTGGCCACTAATTTGGACATATACCAACGATTTTGGACAAACCTTTGGTTTAGGTCCACAATAGAGACCCTATACCAATGGTTATTGCCAAAACATTGGTATAGGTCCCCCTATACCAATGGATTGTCCAAAACTGTTGGTATAGGTCCCAAAGTCAATGAATCTATACTAACGGTTCTCAAAACCATTGGTATTGTTACATGTATTTTTTTATGAAATATTCTTACAGAGAATATTAAATAAATCAAAATTTAAAATATTTATGAGAATAAAAATATATCATTATAATATTATGTTATCAAAAGTAAATTTAGGTTATTGGTGACGACATTCAATCATAAACCAGATATAGAGGGATCAAAACCAACAAAATGCTTCTTTTTGAAATACATATACCAACATTATTATGAAACTATTGGCATTGATTTTTCATATAACTTTTTCCAACGGTTACGAAAACCATTGGTATAGGTCTATACAAACAGTTTTCCCAAAACCATTGGTATAAACCTATCACCACGGCTTACTAGGCCACGGTTCTCCAAACCGTTGGTATAGGATATACCAACGGATTGGAGCCCTATACCAACAATTTCAAACTACTGCTATAGGGTATTTTTCTTGTAGTGTTTTTAAATGTATTCCCAATTTTATTTCATTAGGTGAAAATTATATATTAGTATAATTTTTTTGTGTATAATGGATACATTACCTAGGTAAAAACATGTTACTCTATTGAAAACCAAATTGTTTAAAATGATTAACCTAAGAGGTAAAGGAGAAAATATGTAAAATAATTGTTTTGATTGTGTGTTTGATATTTGTATTATTCGTGTATCTTCTCTACTATATTATTTATAATTTTTATGGCTTATTCCTTGAGTGTGAATTCCCATGATTGAAATGTTTTGGGTAATTAAAAAAATGGAACTCCCCTTATAAAAGGAGAACTCGTCTCCTCACTTACCGACACATAAATCCCCACATAGCACTGTATAAACTACATCAAATCGTCTCCAAAACACACCAAAATAAATAAAAAATGAATTTTTCTTCCCAATACATGGGTTATCCACAACAAAAATGAGATAATCCAAGTACTGAGCTATATATTTCTAAAATATTATTCGAATAGTTTTTCATGATATGCATTTCGTTTTTCTAAAATTTCATTTCTCCATATAAAAATGATGTAATAATTATCATTATTATATTTTTTTTACAATTATATGGATGGTATAATCTTCAAACATCCTTTCCTTTTTTTTCTATGAGAAGAAAAAAATGACATTTATGTGTGCATAGACAACCATGTCATTAAAATGTCATGTTTTATTTTATTTAACCACAATATTTGGAAGGTCATAATTTTTAAAATGAAAAATAAATAATTTATCTATAATATATTCTATATTCTCAAATGATAAGACACATTATTAAATTTCCCATTTTATAAGAAACTATATCATCAATCTAACATACGTGTGGACTATCACCTCTATAATATTATTATTTCCATTCCATCACTAACATACATGGATATTAATTAGAAGGTTTTGGTGAATTAATATTAAATATATGATAACATAATGTGTTTGGTAATACAAATTTATATCCCACAATTGATATGATCAAGAAATAACTATCATTAATTACATTTTTTTAAAATAAGCATACTAAGTGGAAAATAAATAATTCAAATTATCTATCATTATGATATCCATTAATAACTATTATAATTTATTTTAAATTGTTATATATAACACCAATAAACATAAAATTATACCATTATGTTATTGGTGTAATTATATTTCAACTAATGGAAATCATAATCATCCGATATGCATGATACATCCCTATTTTAGTGGTTTCACTACCTACATGAAAATTGATATTAAATAATATAATGGATGATTATGAAAAAATATTTACTCTTAGAACATATTATGAATATTTAAATAATTTAATATGGTTTATGTAAATAATACTACAATATTTAACTCAATAATTAACAAAACACCCAACATAGGTTGAAAATCGCTGAAAAATTTCATTGTTAATTTCATATTATAGGATAATGACTGACGTAGTCATTGAATTAAACATAAATTTTATATATCATTATAAGTAATACATTTTTTCAACCCTAATGAAATTTTATTGATAATAATTTATTTAATAGTGATCAATAAAAAATATATTAAGAAACTAGATCAAAATGATGAAGATTACCCATAGCTGACTTTGAAAATATATAATAAAATACTAATATAAATGTATAAAATAATTATAAATAAAATTTATAAATTTTTTAATATATTTAAAATGTTAGTAAATATTTAATTAATGTATTTATTTTTTTATTTAGGAATTTAGAGAGCCATGGACTAAGCGGGTAATAAATAAATTTGTTCATTTGTCACAGATTTAATTTCTTAATGTGAACTATTATATCGTTATTGTAGTGTGTTAACAAAAAATTGAATTTATATAACCATATTCATGTTTATTGGAGGGAAATATGATTTAGTTTCATTAATAGTCTAATGATTCAAAATATACCCCATATGGATGTTGTTTGGATCAAAATGTAACACAAACCTTTTGGGTATAATTACCAATCTAACATCCAAATAATGATTTTTTTTGTTTGAAAATAAATACTATTTATTTTTATTATTTGAAAAAATAAATGAATATCCACTTCATATCAAAATGGCTTTATATAGTCCCTTGATATTATATTTTTTGGTGACTTATATTTTAGCTGAATTGTAATTGAATCTAACTCTGTTTCTTATTACATATTGGCAACCACCCTTTTTCAATCTCCTTACCCATTGTATGAGAATAAGAGTATCATTATATATTTTTAATAACATATTGGGGAAATATTTTACTACAAGACCATGTTTTAATTTTCCAAATAAATTGAAAAATTTTATATATGTTATTTTTTAATCAATATTTGAAAAGCTTCACTTTTATTATACTTACATGTTAATATTTTCTTCTTTCACATTTTTATTTTTATATGAATATATATAATTAAATTTTAATAGTTTCAAAATAACATTTTATCCTATATTTATAATATTAACTTTTAAATTTATTTAAAATTAATAAATATATTTCATAATTTTTAGGAAATTTTTCTAAAACTCTTAAAACTTATTTGTCCTAAAAGTAATTATCCATTGAAATATATTATGTTTAGTTGAGGATATTCAAAAATTTTACCACCCACCTTCTTTCGCTGGATTAATTTTGAATTATCCTTCTCTTTTACAGGAATCAATGATCACTCCCTTTGTCTTGCCTAATCATATTTTATGTATGGGAAAAATTAGTATTGTAATGATTTTCCTCTGTGTATATCCTATTTTGGTTCATGTAATTTAAGGGTGTTCATCCGGATTCTATAAATCATTTATGATGGATAAAATATGGACTTAGCCGTATGACCATTTCCATTTGGTATTTATACCATATTATTCATTATCATGATATAATAGTATTTACCAATAATGATACATGATATCATTTGATAACCATTTATTTACCATGGGACACAAATGTTATGATTATTGGTGGAATTATTAATGATCTACTTATTTTAATGCATATAAAAATTATTTCCTTTCCATTTGTTCTTTATATTGTGTTTTATGAATCCTATTTCGTTTACATGTGTTATTTAGGATATAAAAGTGATTGAACATATTTTAGAATGTTTTATGGAACCGATTTCATTTATATGTGATCTTCATGATGTGATAAGTGATTGATTTTTCATGGTACACATAATTATGGATTTATATGGGTGGAGTCCTATATTACCCACTAATATATTGGATACGAGTTTATATCACATGATATAAGTATTTCAAAGTTCAATTTACTTTCTCATAATCATGTCCAAAGATGGTGTGTCTGATTAATGTTAAATTCAAAATATATTTGTATGTGCCATATTTGAAATATATTTTATAGGTTTATACTTATTCTCAATACTATGAAACAATCCCATGGATCATGTTTATTTAATCATTAATTTGATTAATATATTATTTTATTGAAATATTTATTCCATGATTTATGACCTAATATTTTGTAGGGTATTATTTTATAATATATCTGGATTATACCCACATGACCATATTTTTCTCCTTTATGATGATGGGTTGTTATCACTTTTGATTAATAATATCAATAATATGAGCTCAACCCTTTCTTATATTAAAATTTACCTAAGTTTTGAATTTAATAAAAGTATATAATATCTAGAATTATTTATTATATAGATATTTTTATGGAGTGGTTTCAAAATTATTTTGGATTATGAAATCACTCTCACAGTGTGAAAAAAGTCCATTAGGTAAACGAAAATGTGATTTGTAAGTTAATGTTTTTCCCCAATTCAACAAAACTAAAGACCTAAAATGTGTTTTGAATGAATTATAATGAAATATTTTCTTAATTTAATATTACTAGATGGTCATGTTTGTTTAATATTATAGTGTTTATAAGTGTGGGGTTTCGATAACATTAGAGGTTCAAATGATATTTTTTGAGGTTAAAAAAGAGTTATAAATATCATAAAATGTTTAAAAATTATGTTTTATGATAATTTCAATGTTAAAGATAAACATTAAGGTCATTTGAGGTAATTTTATATGTATTTGGATAGTATAACATTATTGATTTCACTAGGGGTATGTTTATGTATAAGATAACATCCATGAGTTATGTCAAAGTAGAGATTGTGTGTTTTTCCTAGAAATTATATCCTCATCTAGATACTAGAAAGTGGATGAAGTTTTCAGAATAGTTATACCTAGGGACATGTTCAATATTCAACGAACTCTAACTTATAGCATGATAAATTATCATAACTAAACATGTGGATATACACTCCGAACATATATTATCAGATTTATCATCTATTTTTTGCTGACCCCTATGAACGATTGATTTTAAATGTTTCCTTATGTTTTTATGTAAATAATTATTAATGAAAACAACATAATGTAACATAGGTAAGAATATATATTTGTTGAATTGACCAAGTATGAAATAGATTAAATGAAAGTATCATAGGATGAAATGATTGTGTAATTAGAGAATACATCTTTGGATTAAAGATTCGTATTAATATACTCAGATTCATTTGGATATTTTCATAAAGAACATGGTTTTATTATTTTATGAAATTAGGGTCATGAATATGGAGCCGTTAATGGTGTGTATCTAAAATCCAGAAATTTATATAACTTAATAATAAGTCATAGATAAATCATTGAGAATATTGGAATATTATTTCAATGATAGAAAATCTGAGTTTAAATATAATACCCATGGTAGAGAGATTGATACAAAAATATAAATTAATTTTTAATAATAATAACTATTTTCATTTATTATTGACATTTTTTATTATATTATTTTATTTTATAAATTTTAATGAGGGTTGTGCAATTTCAAAAAATTGTCTATTAGTAGTTCTATATTAGTAGTTTTTAATCATTATTAAATGGAATACATTACGATGAAAATTATTTTATGAAAAGGATATAATTTTCGGGATTAATATTTAAGAACCTATGATTTTTTGAATTGATAACTCTTAGGATCACTATAATATTGTTGTTGAGGAAATAAAGTGTTGATAAATTTTGAGAAAATTGTGTCAGATAGTTTTGGAATTTATTATTGATTTAAAGAAAAAGTAACCCATGGTGTTTCAATATTTTGTTTCTATTTTTTGGGATTGTGGAATGCATTGAAATATGTTTACCTTATGAACTAATTATTAATACATTTTATGGTTAAAAATTGTTGTAATTATTTGAGAAATATTTTATCTTATATGGGATTAATCTCTTAGAGATTCCAATAGTTTTTTTTGAATTAAGTTATCAAGAATATAATATTAGGGAATGATTTTATGAATGATTAATTATCTTTTGTTAAATATATGTAAATGTTATATACTATAAAAATAGTAATATATCGCATTAGATGTTATAACAGAGAGTTTTAGTATCTTGGTAATTCCCTCAGAAAGATAATATTACCCCCACCTACTTTCATTAGTTATGAGTAATTAAAACTACGAGGATAAAATTTATTTAATGGGGAGATTATAACACCCCATGTATTGGGAGCCATAATAAAAATAATAATGATGATGATGAAGATCATCATGATAATGATCATAATTATTATTATTTATTACAAAAATTTTAATGAATATTTCAATATTCATTATAAAGGGTAGAAGGAAGATTTTATAATGATCACTATTAGATATGACCCTAAATAAAGACACATTATTCATTAATTATTGTTAAAATGTACTAAAATAAAATTAAAATTTGTACTACAAACCATATATTATTTCCCACCATGGATGAAGTACATATATTAAAAGTTCATAAAACAATAAGTGTAATAGATATCAAATAATAATATCTTTTTAACTAGGAAGTATCATGGATCATCTTCAACCTTGATGATTACCAATATAAAAAACATATAATTAGTATGAACACTATGAAATTAAAACCACTGATTCAAAATATATAATGTAAAATAAGAACTATACCTTGTTTAATAAGAGTAAAATGAATGCATAGTTTTCTTTGTCATATATTGGAATGAAATATAGATCTTGTATATATATAAATTGAAAATATATTTATTTTAAATATATTCATTAGAAATATAGTTGTTTTTTATATATCCAATAGATATAATAATGTAATGTATTTTTAAGTAAAACGTTTAACACAATATTACTCATTATAAAATTAAAAAATGATATTAAATTATCAAAAATATATAGATATTTTTATTTGTAATGTATAAATATAAATATTATTATTATTAATGTTTGTTGTGATGTACATATTAAATTCAAATAATAAATTTATATCACTTTACTAGTGAAAATAATTTTATAATATAAATAATAAATTATAAAGGTTAAAGAATATGTAGTATAAAATTAATATTTATTTTTCTGAGATGATTTTTTTGTTAATTGTAGTATATTTTAACCAAATTAATTAAATTGAACACGTTTAACATATTAAAATATATATTAAATATGATATTTACATGTTTTCAGATGTTTAATTGAAATAATAGGAACATTTAATGTTTAAATGAATCATTTTTCAATATAATCTATTTATATTTATATTCTATATTTTCATTTAAACACTAATTTATGAATTTTAAAATCATAATTACATAAAAATAAATTAATTATTATAATTTTAGTGTAAAAATTTTCTTATCATTAGTTTTTGGGATATTTATATAAAGATTGATTTCTAAGTGAATATTGATATTAATTGTTTCGAAAAATACATTAAATTGATTAAAATATTAATATATAAGTGTGAATTATATATTTATGAACATTTTTATAATAATAATTAGGTTTTATATAAGTTAGTTCCTAATTTTATTTTCTATTTATAATCATGGATTTTACGTTTTAAAATTTATGTTATATATTTCACAAAAAATATTATTTTTAATAAATTATACATTTTATATTTGATTTTTAATTTCATTTAATACATAAATAATATATAAGTAACATAAATTTTAGAAACATTATTTTAAAATTTTATTAATGGGATATTTTATTTTTATAGATAAAAGATGTATTACCTAGCTAAAAACTAGTTGGTGTGAACCAAAATGGTAAACACGATTAACCTAAAAGGTTAAATTTTAAATATACTAAAATCACAAGTTAATTGATTTATATATGTGTTTTTAGACCTTTTATATTATCGTATATACTATTTAACATTTTTTGATCCACCTTCCTTGACGGTTACTTCCTATTATTGTAAAATATTGGGTGTTTACAAAAAAGCCACTCCAATTCACTTATAAAAGTGGTACTCCTCTTCTCACTTCCCCTCACAATAAAACCCCTTTATCTCAGATAATAAAATAATAAAATCTCTCCTAAAAAATTACATTCATGTAAAATCGTTTTTTTATTTTAAAAATACAATATATCAATGGTTTAACACCCTTCGCAAAGGGGGTTACTTAAGTATTGAGGCATAGATTTAAAACCATTTCTTCCTATATTAGTTTTTCATTATATTCATATATTCCTTCCCATAATTATTTTCACCATAAAAAATGATAATATATATATCCATATTATAATGGTATTTTATTATAATGATGGTATAATATTTAACTACCCTCCCTTTTTACCTCAGAAAAAAATGACTTGTGTGTGTGTGTGGACTATCTCCTACACAAAAAAAAACATTTTTCATTTTCCTTAACTACCCAACATGGATTATCATAATGATTAAGATATTAAATATTTATGATATTTATATTTTATTTTACCTTTTTTAAATGATAAATGTTTTACACAATTATCATATTTAGTGTAAAATGATATCGTCAACCGTGCATATGTGTGGACTATCACCGTTGTGGGATGATATATTTTTATTTGTATTTTCATCATTGTATTACATGTATGGATGATATAATGGTTTTAAAAGATAAATATTGGGTTTATGATATAATTAAGACAATTCTATGGAAAATTTTATAACCTATAAATAATATGATCAACAATTTATTATCATTAATTCAATAGTTTAAAGAAAGACTATTCAGAGGAAAATATTTAATTGAATTTGTAGAATATTTTATTATTCACAATTATTACTCTCATTGATGTATATATATAATATATGATAGTAATAAACACTTACTGATATCTTTATGCTACTTGTGTAATGACTGTGCAACTAATTCATAGCATAATCATCTATTAAGCAATATATGTTCATGTTCTCATCAATTTGACAACAGAGATGAAAAATGATATGAAATGTTTTCCTCGATAATTTTCAAAAGTTAATTTATTGATTAATATGATATATATATTTAAATAATAATGTTTTTTTGTAATATACAAATCAATATTTAACTAATCAATTAAGAAAACACAATTCATTAGTGAAATGTCACAAAAATGTTTCTGATTTAATCTTATTATATGAAGTCTAAACTAAAAAAATAATGGATATTTTAAATTAATAAATAAATATTATTAATTGATTATGGACAGATTCCAGAAAAAATATTGATTAAATTTTTTATAAACATGAATAAAAACACATCTACATTGATACCAATTCAAAACAACCAAGATTACCAACACCCAACTTCATTATAAGGAAATAACTAGAAAATAAAACATAGAGGGAACTTATAAATGAAGTATTTAAAATATAATTTATAATTAAATGTTCATGAAAAGGGTGATTATGATGTTTTTAATTTTTATAATGGATCTCATACTACCTTTAACTAAGACGAAAAACAAAGGGTTTCCTTGTCTAAAAAATAATTTCTTGAGATTTATTTCTTCATATAGTCCTTGATACATTTAATTTGTTCTTTTTATTTAATAATAATTGTATTTTTCAATATTAGTGGGGTTCAGAGAGATATATCATGTCCTTTCATAATTTGTATATCAATTCAAAGGATACAAAACATTAATGTTGTTCTAATAGAAATATTATTCAAACTGTGCGGTTATTATTTCCAGTATTATTTTAAAATGAAGAGTATTTTCAAAATACAAAACATATAGTGTGTTTTTAAATCATATAAAACAATTATTCATTTCAATTTTTTATTCAAGGTATTTTATTTATCCCTCAGGTATCTCAATTCCTCGTGACTCATATATTACTCGAACAATTCCTTATAAGTGGAATTGATATTATAACATCTTCTAAGTCAAAAAATCTTTTTTTTCAATATAGATATTTATTGGATGACTATAAAATTAACCTTATATATGAACCAATGATTTATTATGATATTTGTATACTATTTAAATTTTTTTATAATTTTAAATAATTTTGTTTTCATTTTTATTAGTTATTTTCTCAAAATGTGAAAAGATTCTCCTTTAACCTTTTCATGTCAGCATGTCATTCCGCCACCATTTTCATTTTTTAATTCTATTTATATAAAATTAAAAATGGTTTCCAGAAAAATAAAATTTTCATATATTTATAAAATATTACTTGTATAATTAATTCAATTGATCATGAATATCTCTTGTTTCCAATGTGATTTTTCAAAAACGTTTAAAACTGATTTTTATGGTATGCCATTTTCCATTGACATATGTTATATATGATTGAGGGTATTTATCCAATGTTACCAACAAACAAATTTTTATGAATTAATTAATTAATAACCTCCCTTTTGAGTAATTAGCCATCACTACATTTGTCTTTCCAAATCACCATTTTTGTATAAAAATTATATCACTTCCCATACATTCTCATTGTGAAGACCCTATTTGGGTAAATTTGATTTAAGGGTATTAACCTATATTCTATAAATTCATTAATTTAGGTAAATATTTTTGACATAACCATATACCATTAATCAATATGGTGTAAATACCATATGATTTATTATATTTAAACAATGTTATTAACCTAGAAACATAATTGATGTCACTATATGACCATTTATTTTCCAAGGGTTTATCAAGTTATGGTTATTGATGGAATTATTAATGATATTATTATGTGATTCCAAATGAAACACAGTTTCATTCCATGTGTGCTTTATGATTTTTTTGAATGAATACCATTTTTATTTCATTGGTTTTTATGCAATAAAAAGTAATTATTTTTATTTCTAATATTTTATAAAACCCATTTTATATCCACTTATTATTTTTGATAGTAAAAATAATGGATTTTAAGTGTAATTAATAAGTACGGGAAATGGTTTTTTTGGTCTAATATCATCATCCAATGCATTATCCCATAGTTTACATCTCTTTATATAGGATTTAACCGATATGTTTAGTTGATCGTAATCATGTGAACTGCTGGCTTGGATCATGAATGTTATATTCCCTATAATAATTTATGTTCCACATTTAAATTATTTTCAATTTTTTATAAAAATTCTCATGAAAACAATATTAACTCTTGTATCTTGTTTTTTGAATTACACATTTTATAAATTATATTTTTTTTGCTATGATTTAATCTATAATTTATGACCTATGGTTTTTTGGTATTATTTTCTAATGTATCTTGATTATAAAGATATTAGTATATTATACCAAATTATAATCATTAATATTTATCACTTATGTTTACCCATTCTATGAATTTAAGAAAACCACATTATTATGTTTCTACATCCCAAAGTTATGATGATAATAAAATTTTATTATATCATGAATATTATCATATGTAGAGAATTTTTTGGAGATATTAAAAACTAATTGAGGATAAATAAGATTCAATCATAGTGGATGAAATTAAAATTTGTTAAAAGGGAATGATTTTTTTTGTTATGTTTCTTTTTATAATACGCAAAAATAATTAATCTATAAGGTGATTGGAATGTACTATAAAGACATATTTAATTTTTATCATGTAACTATTATATGATTAGGTCTAGGTTTCTTAGTAGTATTTCTTGTTAATACGACCTATTAGAATAATCAAAGATGTTAAATTATATGGATATTCGACCATTTTTTAATATGTAAGTCCATTAATGCTACAAATCTAGTTTCTTATGATTGTGATAGTAGTTTAAAATAAAAAAAAATATGTTTATATCTTTGAAGGATTGAGGATCGACAAAATATAAAACATTACCAATGATATTTAGGGGGGTAAAAAGATGTTATTTATTGAATTTTATGAAAAAGATCTTTAATAATGCATCACAAAATACTAAATGTGATAACACCATAAAGAATATGTAGTCACACATAGTCATGTCATGAATAAGGATTATAACCACTAACTAATTAATTCTTGATTATGTATTTTTTAATTGGAATATTAAATAAGAATATAGGATCGAGTTTTCAAGAGTTGAATATATTTTATATTAGTGAAAATTACCAAAATTACCAAGTGGTAGATCTAGTATGATCTCAGTGGAGTACATAATGTAGAATTTATCTCATACTTCAGATGAAAGTTTCAGATTAATATAAATCATTATAATAACACATAATATTTTTGGAATGAATAGTTTGGTTAAATATGTAGAAGAAGTTCAGTTTTTTTTAAATAATAATAATACCCAAAAAGGATTCCATTGACATAACTAATTGAGTTAAATAGAATAAGGTCCATTATATGTAGTGGAAAGAGTACCGCTACTGTACCGGGATTATCAATAAGACAAAGGGAACAACGTAATCCTTTATAGAATTATCTTAATATAGATAATATATATTAATTCTTTGATATCAATGAATATATAGACTAAGCCCTAAAATTTAGGAGGTGATCCCACGTGGAATAGAAGATGGAGGGTGAGGTAATGTGGACTTCAATAGAGAATACAAAATAGAGTAATGATGCATGAGGAATCCCATGAAAATCATAGAGATACCTATATATATATTTTCTGAATGTTTCATTAATTGAAGAAGTAAATTGAGGATAACTAGTGTTAATAGGACATATATTGGAATATATCCATAGAAAAGATTTGTATGGACAATTCACAGTGGTATATAGTGACTGTGAATAAAAAATATGCATCCACCGAACATGGGTATTGTAGATTCTGGTACACCTTCACATCACTAGGTGTATTCTCCGTGTATTGTACATTGGTGTATATCCAACTAATATAAATTCGTTCTTCATATTCCATTATTCAGATTTATTGTTTAGTGAGACTATTGATGAGAAATAATGAGATATTGATCATGTTCCAACAAACAACAGAATATGATCTCAGTGATATTGGGGACTAAAATAAGTAATAGTTCAAAATTTATGTGAACCCTCATTCCCCCCTCGCGATTTTCTATAGGTCAACATAATACAAATAGTGTTTTGTTAAAACATTTTATTCATCTATTAAATTTGTAATAATGGTCAAAATTGTTTCTCTAATGGAGTAATATTTTTTATGAACTATATATATCATTGTTCTATTTAACATTATATGTGATTTAATTCTTTCTTAGGGTTGTGTGTGTGTTCTGAATAATATATTAGTGGAGAAAGTTATAAGAAATAAAATATTGTTGATTAGTTCCCTTATTTTGTTTAATAACCCATGATTCTAAAAGTATGAAATGTTAGTTAGCATACTTGACAAACAATACCATGCTTTAATGAATTCGAAATATTATAATATATATATGATTTTTATAACCTATCCATTGATTTGGATGATATGAATAAATTTAACTAAAATATAAAATATATGTATAAATTATCTACTCAATAAATTTTTTTATTAATTCTTATGAAATATGTAGTCTACTTTTTTACGAATATTTTATTATTGAAAAATATATTTTCTTCATAAATTTTTTTTATATTTTTTTTATTATAATTAATTTCTATCACATTCAAAAAATTTATTTTCTAAAAATTATATTCCTTTTAAAATCATCATATCAAAATTATCATAGGGTGATTTTTTATTAATTTTTCTATAATGATTTAATTTTTATTGAATACTGAAAAGTACATAATTTATGAAAAATTGTCATTTATTTTTAGGAATTTTCAATGTGACATATTATATTGAATGGGTTTTTGAAAATTCCTATAATTGTTAATTAACATAATATAGTTAATTTCGTTATAATCGACATAATGATTGATTTTGGTATACAAAAATATTTGTACTTAAAAACACATTTTTTTCAATGACATCCATTTTCATCACATTTTATGGTTATATTAAAATCGTAATTTATACCAATTATAGAAATATAATTTAATAAATTATATTCCATATTTTAAATCTATATTTTGAAATTTTGTTAATAGATATAATTTATTTTCTATCATAGTGAGTACCAACCATGGTAAATATTTATCTCCACAATAAAGGTTAAATTAGGAAATCTTATGTTAACAATAATGTCAAATTTCCTAAAAATAACCCTATCAATTTCATTTTACCTATTTAATGTTATAAATTTTAAAAAACCATTAATTTTGCTAAAAATGGAATTTTGGTGATATTTTCATTTATAAGGACCGTAATAATATTTTTTTAATGGAAAATTCCAAAATGTCACTTTCTTGATTTTAATATATATAATATTTTATGATAGTGATAAATCAATATATTAATTAATAAAAAAGATTTTTTTAATATGAGTAAATATTTTATATGATCATAATTAATTTTGATTTTTTGGGGATGAATTAATTTTTATAAATTATTATGCAATTCCGAATCATACCTACTACAAGATGTAGAAATACCATGTAGATAATTCTTAAAACATACAAAGAAATATTTTATGGGAGTGTTATAGATTTTAAAAAAATTAGATAAATATATGGTATTAGTGATTTTGTATAATATATACTTAAAATAATTAATTAATTCTTAATTTATTTAAAATTCTATTTTACGAATAGCCTTAAAAATAACATTAATGATATTTGATGTAAAATTTTATTTTATTTAATTATTTTATTTATAAAAAATCATATATTTTTCCATTGTAAAGGGATATGGTCAATCATATCCACCATTGTACAAATATTGGTCACTTATCCATTTATTTAACCTCTTCGACCATGAAATTGTGAAAAACATTTTTACCTTAGTAATCATTAAAATAATTAAAGAGATGTTAAAACTAAGATATTAGGGTTCAAATATAACCTAAAATTGTAAAAAATTATTAGAAGATATCATTTTGAATTTTATTCACCCTTTATTTGACACATATCATTTCGGTTCATTGTGAATATGAAAATTAATTTATATTAATTTAAAACATGACATAGTTCAATGGGTTCCCCTTTCCTCTCTTATGTAAGGACACCACCCCTCCTTAATTCCTCACACATCATGGAGAATGTATCTCAACCAATTATCCACCGAAATTAATTGGAAACATTACACCACACCCTCAAAATCGCCTAGTATCCCCAAAATAAAAAGATATTAGTTTTTCAATGATAGAGAAAGGATGTTATTGAAAGAGAAATAAATCATATTAACTAATATTTTTCATTTTGCATGTCATTCTACCTAAATAAATTTATTATTAACCATTAAAATATAGTAACACCATTATCTCCAATATACTAATATCTTTTTTATGTTAATTGAATATTATTATTCGTCACATTCCCAAAAAACGGGAAAGTGAACCATCATTGTTTAATAATATTAGAATATTGTTATTTCTTTTACATTCACAGGGGCACATTCAAGTTAGCAAGATGCATGCGTGCACTTGCATCGATATAGCCCCAGATTCCTATTTTCCATATGTGGTTGAATTTCATCACATTCAAAAGTGATGCCTACTCACAAATAGAAATGGGATTATGGATGTTCTTTTAAATTTCCATTGATTCGAACATTGTGATCATTAACATGTAAAATAGGTTTTTATTATTATAAAAATACCATATATCAATGGTTTGACACCCTTTTCCAAGGGGGTTACTCAAGTATTGAGGCATTGATTTAAAACAATTTCTTCCTCTATTAGTTTTTCATTATATTTATTTATTCTATCCCATATTTATTTTCACCCTAAAAATAATAAAATAAATATACATATTATAATTTTATTTTACTATAATGGTGGTATTATATTTGACTACCATTCCCTTTTTACCTTTGAAAATAAAAATGTCTTTTTTGTGTGTGTACACTATCTCCTTCACAAAAAATAATTTTTCATTTTCCTTAACTACCCTACATGGATTTTTATAATGTTCCATATATCAATGATTTATGATATTTATATTATTTTTTATCTTTTTTATATGATAAATGTTTTACACATTTATCGTATTTAGTGTAAAATCAGATCATCAACCATGTATTTGTGTGGACTATGACCATTGTGGGATGATATAATTTTAATTGTATTTTCATTATCATATTACATGTATGGAGTATATAATGGATTTTAAAGGTAAATATTGGGTTTATGAGATAATTAATGTTATTCTGTGGAAAATTTGATAACCTATAAAAAATATGATCAACAAATGATTATCATTAATTCAATAGTTTAAAGAAAGAATATTAAGAGGAAAATATTTAATTCAAAATACAGAATATTTTATTATCCACAATTTTTACTCTAATTGATGTATATATATAATATATCATAGTAATAAACACTAACAGATATCATTATGCTACTGGTGTAATGATAATGAAACTAATTCACTACATAATCATCCATAGCAATATATGTTCATGTTCTCATCGATTTGACAATAGACATGATCAATGATATGAAATTATGTCCTAGATAATTTTAAAAAGATAATTTATTTATTAATATGATATAAATATTTAAATATTTTTTTTTTGTAAAATGTAAATTAATATTTAATTAATCAATTAAGAAAACACAATTGATTTGATAAATATCACAAAAAATGATTTCGATTTCATCTTACTATATGAAGTCTCAATTTAAAAAATAATAGATATTTTAAATTACTAATTAGTTATTATTAATTTATTATGGTAATGTTCCGGAAAATTTATTGATTAAATTTTTTATAAACATTAATAAAAACACCACTACAATGATACCAATTCCAAACAACCAAGATTACCAACACCCAACATCATATTAAGGTGATAAATAAAAAATAAAACATAGAGGGAAAGTATAAATGATGTATTTAAATGATAATTTATAATGAAATGTTAATGAAAATGATGATTATTATATTTTAATTTTTTTAATGGGTCTCAGACTGCATTTTACTAAGACAAAAAAAGTGTTTCCTTGTCTAAAAATTAATTTCATGAGATTTATTTCTTAATATTGACATTGGTACATATAATTTGTTCTTTTTATTTAATAGTAATTGTATTTTTCAGTATTAGAGGGGTTTGGAGAGATATATCATGTACTTTCATAATGTGTATGTCAATTCAAAGGATACAAAACATGAATAATTTTCTAATCCAAATATTATTCAAACTGTAAGGGTATTATTGCCAATATTATTTTGAAATGATGAGTATTTTGAAAATATAAAACATATAGTGAGTTTTCAATCATATAAAACAGTACTTCATATCAATTGTTTAGTCAATGTATTTTATTTATCCACCGGGTATCTCAATTCCACGTGACTCATATATTACTCGAACTATTCCCTATAAGTGAAATTGATCTCATATATTCTTCTAATACAAAAAACTCTATTTTTTCTAATATATATATTCACTGGATGACTATAAATGTAACCTTATATATGAACCAATAATTTATTAATATATTTTTATACTATTTAAAAATTTTAGATATTTTTAAATAATTTTTTTTCATTTTTATGGGTTATTTCCCAAAATTTGAAATGATATTCTTTTAAACATTTCCATGTGAGCATGTCATTCCGCCACCATTTCCAATTTTTATGAGTATTTATATTAAATTATTAATGGTTTCGAGAAAAATAAATATTTCATATATTTAAAAAATATTACTTGTATAATTAATTCAATTCATCATGAATATATCTTGTTTCCAATGTGATTTTTCAAAAACATTTATAACAAATTATTTCGGTATGACATTTTATTTTGACATATCATATATATGATTGAGGGTATTTATCAAATGCGACCATCCAACATATTTTTATGAATGAATTATTTAATAACCTTCCTTTTTGAGTAATTAACCATCAATACATTTTTCATTCCAAATCACCTTTATTGTATAACCATTATTTCTTTTCCAATACATTCTCATTATGAATACCATATTTGGGTTAATTTTATTTAAGGGTATTAACCTATATTCAATAAATTTATTAATTTAGTGAAATAATTTTGTCTTAACCATATACCACCTATCAATATGGAGTAAATCCCATATCATTTATTATATTTATAGAATGTTATTTAACTAGAAACATAATTTATGCCACTATATGCCCATTTATTTTCCAAGGGTTTAACATGATATGGTTATAAATTGAATTATTAATGATATTATTATGTGAATCCAAATGAATCACACTTTAATTACATATGTGATATATGATTTTTTGAATGAATACCATTTTCATTTCAGGGGTTTTTATGCAATAAAAATTACTTATTTTTATTTGTAATGTTTTAGAAAACCCATTTTATATCCAATTATTCTTTTTGATATGAAAAATAATGGATTTTACGTGTAATTAATAAGTATGGGAAATGATTTTTTTGGTCCTATATCATTTTCCAATGCATTATCCCATAGTTTACATCTATTTTTATAGGATTTACAATATATGTTTTAGTTGATCGTAAGCATATCCACTGATGAATTGGATAATGAATTTTATATTCCCTATAATAATTTATGTTCCATATTTAAAAGGTTTTAAATGTTTTATAAGAATTCTCAGGACTAAATTGTTACCTCTTGGATCTTGTTTGTTGAATTACTCATTTTATAAATTACATATTTTTTTCTATGATTTTTTCCATAATTTATTACCTATCGTTTTGGGTATTATTTTCTAATGTATCTTGGTTATAAATATATTATTCTATTATTCTATGTTATAATATATAATATTTATCACTTATGTTTACCCATACTGAGAATTTATGAAAACCCCATTCTTATGTTTCCACATCCCCAAGTTATGATGATAATAAAATTATATTATATCATGAATATTATCATATGTAGAGAATTGTTTTGGAGACGATGAAGACTCATTGAGGGTAAATAACTTTCAATCACAGTGGATGAAATTAAAATATTTTTAATGTGAATGATTTTTCTGGTTATTTTTCATTTTATAATTCTAAAAAATAATTAATCTATAAGGTCATTGGAATATACTATAAAGAAATATTTACATTTTAACATGTAACTACTAGATGATTTGGTCTAGGTTTCTTTGTAGTATATCTTTTTAATAGGATCTATTAGAATAATGAAAGAAGTAAAATTCTATGGATCTTCAACCATTATGTAATATTTAAGTCCATTAATGCTATAAATCTAGTTTTTTATCATTGTGTTGGTAGTTTAAAATTCACAAAATGTGTTTATATCTTCGAAGGTTTGAGGATCGACAAAATATAAAATCTTAAAAATGATATTTAGGTGGATTGAAAAGATGTTATTTATTGAATTTTATGAAATATATCTTTAATAATGAATATGAAAATACTGAAGGTGATAACACCATAATGAATATGTAGTCACAGAGAGTCATGTCATGAATTCAGAATAAAACCACTAACTCATTAAATATATATTATGTATTTTTTAATTGGAATACTAAATAGGAATATAGGGTGGTGTTTTCAAGAGTTGAATATATTTTAAATTAGTGGAAATTAAAAAAATTACCATGTGGTACATCTAGTATGATCATAGTGGTGTACATAAAGTATAATTGATCTTATCCTTCAGATGAAAGTTTTGGATTAATATAAATCTTTATAACAACACTTGTTAGTTTTCAAATGAATCGGTGGGATAAATATATAAAAGAAGTTTAGATTTTTGAAAATAAAAAAAATACCCATAAAAGATTCCATTGACATAACTAATTGAGCTAAACTGAATAAGTTCCATTAGATGTAGTTGAAAGAGTACCGCTACTATACCAGGATAAAGAATAAGACAAAGGGAACAACATAATCCTTTATAGAATTATCTAAATATATATAATATATATTATTACTTTGATATCAATGAATACATAGACAAAGCCCTAATATTTAAGAGTTGATCCCAGGTGTAATGGAAGATGGAGGGTGAAGTAATGTGTACTTCAATAGAGAATACAAAATAGAGTAATGATGCAAAAGGAATCCCATGAAAATCACATAGATACCTATACATATATTTTCTGATTGTTTCCTTAATCAAAGAAGTAAATAGAGGATAAATAGTGTTAATAGGAAATATATTGGAATATATACTTTTAGAATATTTGTAAGGAGAATTCACCATGGTATATAGTGACTCTGAATAAAAAATATACATCCACCAAACATGGGTATTGTAGATTCTGGTACACCTTCACATAACTATGTGTATTCTACGTGTATTATACCTTAGTGTAGATCATACTAATATAAATCGGTTCTTCATATTCCTTCATTAATATTTATTGTTTAGTGAGACTATTGATGAGAAATAATGAGATATTGATCATGTTCTGACAAACAACAGAATATGATCTTAGTGATATAGGGGACTAAAATAAGTAATAGTTTGAAATTGTTGTGAACCCTCATTTTCCCCCTCTCAAGGTTCTATAGGTCAACTTAATACCAACAGTGTTTTGCTAAAAAAATTTATTCATTCTATTATATTTGTAATAATGGTCAAAAGTGTTTCTCCAATGGAGCAATATTTTTTATGAACTATATAAATCATTGTTCTATTTAACATTATATCTGATTTATTTCTTTCATAGGGTTGTGTGTGTTATGAATCATATATTGGTGGTGAAAGTTATAAAAAATGAAATATTGTAGATTAGTTTCTTTATATGGTTTAATAACCCATGATTCTAAAAGTATGAAATGTTAGTTAGATTATATGACACACAATACCATGCTTTAAAGAATTCGAAATATAACAATATAAATATGATTTTTATAACCTATCCAGTGATTTGGATGATATTAATAAATTTAACTAAAATACAAAATATTGGTATAACTTTTCTACACAATAAAGTTTTTTATTAATTCATATGAAATATATAGTCTACCTTTTTAAAGACATTTTATTATTTAAAAATTTGTTTTCCTCAGAAATGGTTTTTATTTTATTATTGTTGTAATTATAATTAATTTCTATCACATTCTAAAATTTAATTATATAAAAATGATATTCTTTTTGAAATCATCATATCAAAATTATCATTGGGTGATGTTTTTTACTATTTTTCTATAAGTATTTATTATTTAGTGAATACTAAGAAGTAAATAATTTATGAAAAATTTTCATTTATTTTTAGGTATTTTCAATGTCACATATTGTATTGAATGGGTTTTAAAATTTTCTATAATTTTTATTAAAAATATTATAGTTAATTTCTTTAAAATTGACATAATGATTGATTTTGGTACACACAATGTTTTTGAATTTAAAAACACATTTTTTTTCAATGACATCCATTTTAATCAAATTTATGGTTATATTACAATAGTAACTTATACAAATTATAGAAATTAAATTTAATAAAGTAGATATTAAATTTTAAATCTATATTTTGAAATTTGGTTAATAGATATAATTTATTTTCTATCATAGTGAGTAACAACCTTGGTAAATATTTATCTCCACAATAAAATTTAAATTAGGTAATCTTATGTTGAAAATAATATCAAATGTCATCAAAATCACCCTATCACTTTCATTTTATCTATTGAATGTTTTAAATTTTATAAAACCATTAATATTGCTGAAAATAGAATTTTGGTGATATTTTCATTGATAAGGACAATAATAATATTTTTTTAATTGAAAATTCAAAAATGTTACCTTCTTGATTTTAACATTATAATATTTTATGGTTGAGATAAAACAGTTTATTAATTATTATAATTTTTTTTAAAATATGAGTAAATATTTTATATGATCATAATTGATTTTTAGTTTTTTGGGATGAAATAATTATCATAAATTATTATGCAATTCTGAAACATACCTTTTACATGAATTATAAAAACCGTGTAAATAATTTTTAAAACATACAAAAGAAATATTTTAGCGGGGATTTATAGATTTTTTTAAAAAAAGATAAATATATGGTAGAAGTGATTTTTTAAAGGATATATTTAAAGTAATTATTGTCTTCCTAATTTATTTAAAATTCAATTTTAAGAATAGACTCAAAAATAACATTAATGATATTTGATGTAAAATATTATTTTATTTAATTATTTTTTTATAAAAAAATCATATATTTTTCCATCGTAAAGGGATATGATCAATCATATCCACTATTGTACAAATATTGGTCACATATCCTATTATTTTATCCTCTTTGACCACTAAATTGTGAAAAACAAATTTATCGTTGTAATCATTAAAATAATTAAAGAGATATTAAAACTATGAGATTAGTGTTGAAATATAACCTAAAATGGTAATACATTTTTTGAAGATATCATTTCAAATTTTATTCACCCTATATTTGACATATATCATTTTGGTTCAATGTGAATATGAAAATTAATTTATATTAATATGAAACTTTATATAATTCAATGGGGTCCCCTCTCCTCTCTTATATAAGAAAACCACCCATCCTTGATTCCTTACACTTCATCAAGAATGTTTCTCAACAAATTATCCACCGGAATTAATATGAAATATTACACCACACCCGATAAATTGCCTAGTATCCCAAATAAAGCTATAATTTTTTCAATGATAGAGAAAATATGTTCTTTAAAGAGAAATAAATCATCTTAACTACGATGTTTCATTTTACATGTCATTCTACCTAAATAAATTTATTATTAACCATAAAAATAGAGTAGCAATATTATCTCCAATAAACCAATATTTTTTTTATGTTAATTGAATATTCTTATTCGTCACCTTCCCAAAAAATTGGAATGTTAACCATAATTTTTTCATAACTGTAGAATATTGTTATTTCTTTTACATTCACAGGGGGCACTTTCATGTCCGCAAGATGCATGTGCACACTGGCATCGATATAGCCACAAATTTATATTACCCAAATGTGGTTGAATTTCATCACTTTCAAAATTGATGCCTACTCACTAATCAAAAAATGGGATTATGGATGTTCATTTCACTTTCCATTGATTCCAACTTTGAGATCATTATCATGTTCAGGACCCATTCCCAGATGTAATTCATGTACATGGAACTCATTTTATGTTCCATATCTTTTTGGTGGTTTTATAATTAAATTAAATCTATCTTGACATATTGTGTTCATCTGTAGAAGACAATGACCTTTGTTCAGAAGAGTAGACTTGTTGGGCATCTCTGTGAAAATGAGTATGATTGGACAATTGGTCTCATGTAATATTCCTTTTAGGAGGGAATCCCATGAGAGGCATCTTTAGGTGAATAATCTAAGTAATCTTATTTCATCCACATGGAACTCATGTTATATACATAATTCATCCAAGGGTTTTACGTTTAGAATCCCACACATTGGCATAACATACATGATTGATTCATATAAAATTTTCTATATCTTATAGATATGAATCATAATGTATGGTCGAAACTGGTCAGGGAAAGAGTATAATTCCTTTTGGATATGAGTGCATGATTTAGTTATTAAAAGAACAGTATGGATGGATCATATGGCACCATTGACATGAATTAAAAAGAATTATCAGAACACCCATTGAGTTAGAAAAACGAGTTGTGTCCCTATGAGGGAAGATATAACATCAAGATGGACTAGAACACTACATGAGGTATATTTTGTGTAGATGGGTCAGAATTTCCATTTGGAGGAATCCAGGATATACATATCGTAGGTGGAAGAGGTAACATCTTGATGGTGAATGATAATGTTACTTGAGAGAGATCTCTGATGGATATGTAAGAAAACCCCTTGATACGAATTTGAATGGTTGATCAGAATTCCCCTTAAGGTGGACAAGGCATTTTTGTTCCAAGGGGGATTATGTCACACATGGTTGGTGGATGAATGAATTGCTAGAGATAGATATGGGATGGATGAGTTGGAACACCCATTCAGATAAATCCAGATGTTTGATTAGAGTTTACCATGGGGTTAATTAGAGGGTTTATTCCCTTGGAGGGAATATGTCACAGTTTAGTGGTGGACCAGAGTATCCCTTTAGAGGGATCAATAGTGGATGAGTAAAAATTAACCTTGAGAATAATCTAGATCGTTTTTCAAGACACTCCATGAGGTGTATCATAGAGCTGTGTCCCTAGGATGGAGAACCTATGTTTACCATTGGTAGGAAACCCCTTTGGGAGGAATCAAATCATTGACTATAATAACTGTTGAGGCTGGTCATGGAGGTACATCCCCAAGTGGGAGCACATAAATATAACCATGTTAGGGTGATCCTTATATTAGACCAAAATAGTTGATCAAAATTCCCCTAGAGGTATATTATAGATATAAATACCTATGAGGGAGCACTTATATTTACAATTTGTCTGGTTCCACTTGGGGAGTACCCTAAAAGTTCATCATAAATATCCCAAATATGGGTTCAGGAGGTACATCCCATGGAGAGATCACAAATGTTTACCATTATTTGGGCACCCCATAGGGGGGACCATAATAGTTAGGAAGAACACCCCTTTAGCCGGATCATGGAGTTATGTCCCTAGGAGGGAGAACCTAAGTTTACCAGTGGTTAGGATTCAACATAAAGAGGTTTCGAACATACCCTATTTATATGAAAGATATAAGATCTCACAAAATTTGATGCCATGTATTAAGTTCATATGACAGGACTAGTCTATATCATTTAACGTCACGTGGTATGGTCACTCATGACCTATAAGGAGTTCCAATGAGAGATGGTATAGGGATTACATATTGATGCTGCCCTTCCCAAGAGGATCACTCTTGGATGGAATTGTGTGGCGCTTACGTATTGATATTCCCAATATTTTCTCATTCAATTTTAGTGGTAGAGCTTTGGAGGTAATCTCATTCCACTCATACAAAGAGAATCATGTTCTTATTTCATAGGGTAAGACTATAGTTTAACATCATGTTATGAGGATATTTTCATGCAGTAAAACTTTATAAAAGTAGGCCATATAACTAGGATGTTTTATGACATGCTGCTTAGAAAGGGGTGTAAAAACTACTTAACCTGTTTTCTTACATGACAATCTCTAATGTGACTTTGGGTGGGGTAAGGCTTTGGTACTACAATGGAAAAATTATGGGAGTAGTTTCCACTCATGAGGACCATGTTAAAACTCCTATGGTGAGAGTAAAAAGGGATTATAATACATATGATGAGAAGAAATATGTATTTGGGATGTTTGGTCCACACTTGGTGTGCAGTGGGAGGATGCACAAGTTGGTAGAACGTGTCACATAGATACTCGAGGTGCAACTGAATGAGCCATGATTGGGAGTGGGGGTCATGGGTACTCATCTATCAAGAGGTAGGGTCATAAAAAAATCTACCATAAAGATTCCCATGATAGGGGTTTTCCAAATCCTGGGGCCACAAAGAGAGTTATTGCACAATGCATAGTATTTATCAAGAGGAAATGGGCTTTGTGAATGAGTTGGATTTGTAATGAAGGTTGACTCCGCTTTAGAGGGACATCTTTGTTCCTGATGAGAGCTATTCGTGAAGGATGAATTCTTTGTGAATCCCAAGTACAACACATGGCCTTCTTCCTTCACAAAGGTTATATGCCATTGAAGTATTCATCCCCACCTTAGTGTTGGATTTAAAAAACACATGGGTGGAGTTTTCATGACGCTAAGATATATTATATGATCCATTTTCTATTAGGTTCATGGAGATCAGGAGGTTTCTGATTTGGGAAACTCATAAGATGAAATATTGGGAAATGATCCTTAAAAAGTAAAATGAAGGGGTTAGTTATAGGAAAGGAGGTTTAAGGAGAATTGAGGTGGTTAAAAGATAATTTTTCAGATTCATAAATGGGAATGACTCTATTTTACTTGCATAGACAATGTTGACCATTCACGTGTTCTTAAAGTGCTTCATGACTCTGATAGTTAGTGTGTAGAGGATAAAATTCAAGTAACCATGTGATTGTGTGGGATTATCATGGCTAGGTATCCTCTTGAGATATGGATGTTTCAAAATGGGGGTGATATTCATGAAATAGTCTACTTTTAGGAATTTATGTGCCATTTGAGCTTACATTCATTCCAAATTGGCTGTGCCTTACTTGACCATTCTTGAGACACACATGTTATAATTCCATCCTATTCCCTCGTTTATAATGGGATCCAAAAGAAAAAAATATTGCAGTTTTAAGAGTTAGAATCACTAATATTTGACAATTAAATCAATTTCATGACTCTCACTCGTGAAACTCGTTATCAGTTCTCTCTCATGGTAGTCACTTCATATAGGATGCCATGATGATTGGGCCAACCATATGCCTATATGTAGAATATTTTTCACTATTATAGCCACATAAAATCTGTGATGAGAAAAATAAAATGAAAACATATTTTGATGATCGTGATCTCCATGAACATCACTCTGATAATTATTTTTAGAGAGTTGTTCCACCTCTAAGGTGGCACATTTACTAGCGGTGCAGAAATGGCACGATGAGGATCGTCACCTATCCCTTTTTCCATAGAGATGGGCTTCTATCAAGTTTACCACTCCTTTGTTCGACCCGTTCTACATCATTTTCCATAAAAAAAGGTTGAAATTAACCTGTGGGGAACTGTTGGTACCAACTGGGGATTGCGTGGGGGTCAAGCACTCATGGAATCAGTCCATATCAAATATAACATCCTCAAATGGTCTCCAACAGGTTTTTTCATGTAGCCATGACTTCCCAATGACCTTGGTATCTATGATTGATGGACATGCATTCCAAAGGCTGTCACTTTTTGAATGGTGATTTGGGAAACGACACTTGAGGACTCTATTGTTCGAGAGGATGGGAGATCAGTCTCACTTCACCCTTTTGTGGGAGGATTCTTTTTTTTCTTGGAATCTCTTATAGACTTATGTCGTGTTTAGATGTTCATGAATCCTTGGTTCATTTTTGAAGAGTATTTCCACGAGATAATCTTGATTTTCACGATTTTCGTGAGCCTATATATGTTTGATGCCACGGAGGGGATGTGGTCTTAGCTATATTGTAAGGAACTATGGAGTTTATCGTCATCCAGGGGGGATGGATGATGACTTGATGTTGGGTTTGGGACTTCAAGGAGGGATTCCTATGTATCCTCAAGAGAGGAAATAGAACCCATGTAGTTCATATGTGTGGGGATTACACATGGAAGCTTCCCATTTGATGAGGCATGGTTGGGTTGACCATTTTGGATTGGGAACCCTTTTGAGCTCGTGCCTTCTAGTAGACATCCCACCTATCATGATTTGGTCATAAATTAGTGTTCTTGTAGTTCAAAATGTTCTGATGTTGTAATCCTCACATACCACTAAGCCCACATGAGTAATGCTCGTTGTGAGAAACAAGAGGATATGAAAGCTTCCACAATGCTCATGCATCAACCCCTTTTGGTGGGGGGGGGGAGAGGCTGGCTAGAAGAGGCCATGGAAATAGTGGGTTATGGCCTAGAGAAATGAACGTTTCAATGTGAAATGACATTTAAGGTCACACGACCTTTCCTTGGATGACTGAGGACTTACCTCATTGGGAGATCTCTGGAACACATTCTGGAAAGGGTAGGAGATTCTTCTGATTCTTGTACAATGGTTAAGAGGGACGTTGTGACTCCACATACCATGTGTATGTAAACTCAATGGGGCACGCTAATGCACCAGATGGACTGATCATATGGGTCTGTTGGCGTTGGAGGATGGTTTGGCCTAGATCTAGAGAACTGTTTAGCGGAGGGATTGTTGTGAACTAAACGGTAATGGAGGGGTGATGTTGTAACCAGATAGAACAATACCCAAAAACACCCCATTCTTCATACTGGTTTCTCATTCCGTTTGGGGAAGGCTCCGTGTAACGTAGTCGTATGCGGGAAAGAGGATTATCCACGTACTTGTGTGGTACACAATCATGAGAATTGCTAATCATGTACCAATGTGTTACATGATTCAACTTACTGCTTTGGTTTATATTCACATGTCGATTGGGTATGTGGTGCCGACTTTAGTCCACAAAGAGGTACACTACGCAGAGTTCCAAACTGAATGAGTGTTGGGGGAATTACCATTAAGGGGAAATTCATCCGTGAGAAGTCTTTGGTTTGCAGTTTACTAGTTGGGTTCCTGGTTCTATTATTATTATTATTATTATTATTAAATATCACAATTCTTATGGTTCACGGCCAGGTTCACTTGTGGAGGAAGTGGTTCACATTTCATGCTTTGTCGATGAAAGAAGATCGAATCCAATGTGGTACTTATGAGTTTTCATCAAGCTTTTGTTTCCCGTTATTCCTTCTATCCATGTCCTCTCTTATATCATTTTTCTCTCTTGTTCCGTGATCCTTTATAGATCATTGCTATGATCATATCTACTGGGCACACAACACCATTTGTGGAGGCCCATTGAAACAATATTCTGACCAGTGTAAGACTCGGTCAATCGAGGTTCACATAGACTCTGGCTCGTGATGAAGGTTCACAGAACCCTGCATATCTTCTTAATCCGGGAATAGAGGGGTTCACGTCATGGTATGAGGTCCTTTTTCCACATGTTTCGTGGTTTTCCTTTCTTGTTGGACTTCGCTTCGTGGGCCAGCGGTTTGTGGACTGTCTCACATACCAGGCAATTTGTAGTCCTTCTTATTCATGTACCATTCCCTATGATGGTACTTGGGCTATTTAAAAAATAGAATTTGTTCAAGTTCCATTATATAAATGAATCTCAATTTGAGACTCTTCGCATTGATAATATTATATAAGTCCTTGATTCCTTCTGCAAAGTGATTACGGGGGTATTTCTTCTCCTTGGCGGAATTTTCAGGACCCTACAAATGAACCAATGGAATAGAGTTTTCTCTGAATCAAAAAGGGACAATTCCAATGTAGAAGCGGTCCAAAATTGAAATGGTACATGGTAGAACATGTAGACTCGATTGGAGGGGAACACACCTATATTTAGGGTCCCATGTCATTTTTCCTTTACCATTTCTCGTAGTGAAAATCACTCCTGATTTCCGAGCTTCCTTCACTCATCACATACCTTGCTATTTGCAAAAAAATCATTCACGAAATGTTCTATATGTTCTATAAACTGATTTCCTACCTATTTCCCCATCCTTGTACAACCTTTTGGCTTCCGCAAATGGGACTATGGAAATTTAAATCATAATATCCATATTTCACTTGGACGATGGCTATGCAGCTTACTTGTTCGTGTACCAAACAAGGGTCGGTTAACCATGACATCAAAATATATTAATACATACATAAATTTTAATCCAAAACGTCTAGAGGATATCTTAATTGAGGCTGAGGTTTGCTATTTCTACAATCTGTGGACCGTTATATTCCACAGCCAATGGTTCACGGGCCTGCGCCTCACGGTCATTCCGCATACCATGGATGTATGCGATGAATAGGACCCGCATACTATAGTTGTATGCGGAGTAGCATCCATGTTTTATGCTTCAATAATAATTCTCTTTCCGATTAACTCTTTTAGTAAAAGTACATAGAGCCCTTTGCGAACTACTTTTATGACTTTTATCCATTTTTTCATAGCCTTTTACCTACAATTCTTATCAGACTGACGTCTCATCAGCTTCTGGATCATCCTATGTAGGATTAAATGGTGAATTATTAGGAAAATAATAAATCAAGGTATACGAGGGCCACCAATGTGAGAAATATCGATGAAAACCTTCATACCAACAACATTCCTCGAGACATATTTATATCAGTCTTATTGACGCCATGTCATCTAGCTTACTCGTTATGCATAAAATTGCCACTTTATAGATTTGGTCTTCTTACCTATGTTCCAGTACAGTTCTTGACCGTAAACTCCCTTTCATCCTCTTAGAGGCACCACAGGATCTTGATCATGCCAATATTCCCTCAACCAGAGAAGTCATTGCCACTCCTATTTACGGAAGCATTTTCATTCTGTGAGGTTCAGCCTGGACTCAGTGAATCTGTGGGTGCCACAATGGTGTCCTGAGAAAATACATATGAGAATACCAATACATTATCATCTTTTCTTGAGAAAATCCTAGTGTCAGGTGGATCACCAAGTGGGATTTTCGGGCTGAAGAATTTTTCCATGATGGGTGGGAATGTGCGTTCTTGGTGCATCAGACCTGTCTGGAGTCCCCCGACCAGATGGAGGTGGTGGGCTTGCACCAGGTAGCCTAGGTTTCCAAGTTTTCAATCTTTAATTTGTGAAAAATCCTTATAGAATTCATGAGTATCTGGTGCTCGAGCCCCAACACATTTCATCTACTACATGGAGAGGTGAAGATTAGTCTGTTGGACATCTACCAGCTTAAGGGTCACCCTATCCTCCAAAGGATGTATGATGAGTTTCTCCTAGTAGCTGCCACATGAAATGTCAGTGATCACATATCTCTTTAGATGAATTTTTTACTGTTCATGGTATTGGGATGACTGTATCAACCCCTCAAATCCCATTACCACATCCCATTCGAATCATGGATAAGTTTACTCTTGCATATTGGTGAGCCTAAGATGAAGTCACACCACAGTCAATCTCACCCAACCAATCAGTCCCACAAAACTCTAGGGTCATAAAATGAAACCCTTGCTGTAGGGAGGTATGCCACATGTGGATATGAGTGTTGGACTGAAATTTCATCTAAGATAATGCCTGCAGGTTTCTTCACCATGCTCTTAAGCGGAAGGCTCTTCCCATCATGTGATAGATCCACCCGGGTCCTGCACCTTGATGATGGAAACAATGCTGGTGGATGGATGACCCATTAATTTGTCCGTACATAACCACTTACGGCATTATTAATTGTTGGGATTGATTCAGGAAGGGTGGTATCCGCATCAACTCAGCGGATCATTCAAATTTCATTATGGGTGGATTGTGAAATAATTCCCCTATTATGAATATCGGTATACAGCATGGGTTCCCCATTCTAAATTTCATCCAACTCTTCTCAAAAATATTGTTGTTCACCATTGGACTCTGAGTCTTACTGACATGGTCAGGCTATTGAACGACACTTCTTACCTCTCGTTCACACTACATCCTACTCCTCATGGATCATTTAGAGGTGATTGGGACAATTCCATGGAGGAATATTCATACCTCATCAATATTTGGGATGGGTTGCTCACCACCCAAGTAGACCGAGTAGTAATTTTTTATCCATACATCCCGTACTAGTTTTCCATGATGTTTGGATGCCTTCAACCGACTGCATTGCTTCCGGTTTTTCCACTAAGAGAAGAATCTCATCCTGTGGTTCTTTTCCAATTGTGGCTTATGATGATGCCTGAAGGTGCGACTAGTAATATTATCATCTCAATCACGACAGGGACCACCTTCTTATCACTAGAGTATGCCAAATATTGTTTAATTGTTACCCCATGGGAATTCGTAATGAACATCTTCGGTGGATAAAAAAACCCATGACCATTTCTTGTATCGGTCATTCCCCAACAACAACACCACACATTACCTTCATCGTGATAGGTGCAACTCCCATGACATCTACTTCTGTCCCTTCAGTAACCAATATGAATAAACCTCCTGCCCATGCTCTCATGCTAGGAAGGCACTCTATCCATTGTCAAAAGCATCTAGGAGGGGTTTTATCAGTACACCCCATTTGGGTGGGGAGCTATTCCAACTAACCCCCTCTTGTGGATATTTCCAGGATCATTAAGCTACGAGCACCATAAGAGCATCACTAATCATCATAGAGACTGTAGTTATTCCTTTATATCTGCCTCTAGTGGCAAGGCCATCTATAGGAAAAGAGGGTCCCATGCCTTTGGTCACAAGCCATAGGTCCCTCCCCACTCCTATAGTAACGATTCCCTCATAAAAACATGTTGAGGTAGGGGAGGATCCATGTGCTGGTGATGTGGTAGGACACGAGGGAGTATGACAAATGGCTTGGCACTGGCTACATTATCTTATCGCGGAGAAACCCTAGGCTAATATTTTTTATGAGGGTGACAATTTCGAGCTGTTATTTATGGAGCTGGGTTCTAGTGGATTTGAATACCAACACCTTCACTTCTGTATTTACCAAATTTTTAGTTCCTGGGAAGGAATCACATCTTATGAGGACAAGATGAGCATGTTTAATTCATACCATCACCAGGTGGAATGCTTCTGAGATATTTCGGAAGCATTTGATCATCTGATGACCAATGAGGCGAAGACCCATTATTGTGTGGAGGTTCAAGAGGAAGAGTTAAGGGAGTGCGAAGCCCACACAACCAAGTTGATGGGACAACTGGCCTCCTCGTTAGCTACTTATGAAGCTGTTCAAAATAATGGTCAGGAACTTACAGCTTCCTTGTAGTGGGTGCACCCAACCGTCAAAGCCAAAAGGGTGGAGAGAGCTTCTTTGGAACAGACTATCGACGGACCGTGACAATCACTCGATATCCTTATGGAAAGGGAGAACTATTACCTATTGTAATTTTGTCTCAAATTACGATATTTACTCCCTCATTTTTTTTGAAACTCTAGACATGCTCCAAATTGGGGTTGTTCCTCCATTCATGTTGAACTCAATGGAATCGATTTTGGATTTTAAACACCTCTCCTCACTTTCTTCCTATTAAGATCACTTCAATAACATATTTATTTTAAACCATGACTTGAAATCAGTAAACTATGATCATTGAATCAGGGATTATGATTTCCTTGAGCCAAGGGTCTTACCGATCATATTTTGTCTATTTTTGAGGTTGAGTGGAATACCTCATGAAATATTATGTATTTTTCATTATTACCCTAATTTTTTGGCTTAAGCTAGCTTGACATGGTCTTAGTGGGCATAACATGGCTCTAGCATAGGCCTCCCTTTGTGGGTTTCTGACTGAACATGTTTTTGCGGCTTTTTTGATGGCTTAATCCATTTCTTTAGTGAACTGATACGAGACTTTTTCTCATAGGTTCCTTTGTTGGATTTTCCCTCTGGCGAGTATAACGTCTTTTTTTTCTCGTTATTTAGAGTCCCTCCAATGAAAAAAATACTTATATTTTAGTTCTAAAAGCTATGAAAAAATTTAAAGGGGAAAGGCCCCGACATGTGACCATTAGTCAAGAATGTTCTAGTATCCTTCAGACACAGATTATGGATTTTCCATGACCAGGAATTTGTGGAATCTGGACATGCATGAGGCTAAGAAGCAGCTTTTATGTGATCAAATGGGGGAAAGGAATCTCCTATAGATGAATTTTCCTTTGATTTACTGCCATTTTGGTGGGTGATATATGCAGAGCCACTGGGAAATGATGTGCATAGTCATTCAGTGGTGTCCTTAGGACACATGCCTTCCAATTCATATGGCATGGTGGGATTTTTAATATTTTGGATTTATCTTGATTTTTCAATCCATAATAGGTGACTGGCTAGAGAAGTTGGGTCATAGATCATTAGGAACATTTTTATTAGATTTTAGTGGGAAATTGTTCATACACACTTCCTTCATGCATTAGGGAGAGTTGGTGAATTGTCAGTTAAACTAAGAGTGATTTCTATTTCAGGGGTGCTCGGGAAGAAAGAGGTACATAATCTGTCATCAATGAGTTTTCTGAATATTGTGGTGTGAAAAGACATGAATTTCATTTGAGTATACAAAGGCTATAAAGGACCCCCCTAGAGACAAATTTTACTTTGATTGGCGACTATTTTTGTTGGTGACATATGTAGTGCCACCGAGACATGATATGTATAGTCATGAAAAGGTGTCCCTAGGACACTGGAATTTCACCTTCGATGGACGTTGATGATTATAGAGATTTAGAACTATCTGATAACGGTGTGTGACCTTCGACCAGAGGTTCCCCTTGTCACAAGTGGAGGATTTTAGATAAACAACTTTTGGGAAACCAAGAAACAAGTGGGGGAACATTTCCTTTACACGTGGATTGACTTCGCACTTGTAGATAGGATATATTTTAGAAAATTCAAAAGAGACCAGTGATGAACCGGGATTTTATGCTCCGATATATCATGAATACGTGTAAAAAAGAATATGTAAACCATAACATTGATGGCCCTTTAATCAGGAGAGATGAAATGAGGCTTGGAAGCCATTGGGTGTACTGATATAGGAGACGAATCTGTTGGGGACGAATTTACCTTTGATTGAGAGCCATTTATTGGGTGACGTATGCAGTTCCACTAGGGGATGATATGCATATTCAATCAAAGGAGTTCGAAAGACACTGGCCTTCCATCATAGATGACGTTGGAGGGTTATGAGGATTTCAGATCACACATAGCACATTGATTGGAATATGGAAAGGGTGTATTCAGATATATTAGGGACATTTGGATGGGATTTACTAAGTGATGTTGTCCTTTACCTTGATCTGACTCGTACGTAAGGTGTGGTATTTGATCTACCTTTGGGATACCCAGCTGTTTATCATCACAGGACTTGGACATCGGGTTCCTCTCGGGGGAGGGAACCGTGACATGCCTTTTAGGGCCGTGTTACTTGGACCATATTCCTAGGAAATTTTTCCATAAATTCATTGTGGATCTCTTTCTAATATCTATAAGACCATGTGAGATATTCTTGGGGTGAGAAAAAATGGATCATAATGGTTACATGCCACCATCTACGAATAGTGTATTCCAAATTAGGATGTATTTTCAGGCTAATGTCATTCCCTTGCAGTTTAGTGTCATGCGTTGAGTATTATTTATATATTGCAGTTTAACGTCATGCAGTGAGGACGATTTTGGCCTTCTAAAGGTCTTGAAAAGTTTTAGGTTAATTACACTGAAGGTGTTCCATCATTTCGTAGACGTGAGGGTGATAGGAGGTGTAAACCATTTTTCCAAGGGAAACATGAATCAGGAGGGCTGACATGGAGCTTGAATGATATTGGGCATACTAAGATAGGATATGACTATCCTGAGGATGAATTTTCATTTGATTGACATCAATTTTTGTGGGTGAAAAATTCAGAGCCACATGGGGATGATATGCATAGTCAATCAAAGGTGACTACATGAAACTGGCCTTCTATCCGAGATGGCTAGGGATGATTTTTAGGATCCATGTTTTCCCATGGTATAGAGTGTGAAAAATAGGAATGTTTTTCCTGGGAATGTGATAATATCCAAACCATGATTAGTCGTGACATTCATGGAGCCTCCGTAGAGCTCTGACCCACACATGGGAGAAATGGGGTTTTATTGTGGTTGTTGGGCCAGAAATCCAAATACGAGCGTCAATACGTATCTTGTGAGAGTAGGAATCAAGCCACACATAGTTCTGGATGTTCCCAAAAAAAATTCCGATGTGTTAGGGACACTTTAGGGCAACGTGGTTTTACTCGATATGGGTGTCAGACCTACCACACACCACAATGTTTTTCTTCATATGATAATACATACCACCAATCCTCATCTCACATGAGAAATACTTGATGTGATAACTAAGGAGTGATAAGGGTATCCTTTAGCAATACGGGTAGATAGCGGGCGTGATGGGGACATTTTTTTAACAGATAATTTAAGGGGTTAGAGCTTGGACCTTATCAAAGAAGCATTTTTATGACTCATAGTTTAGGGTCGTAGAGTTTTGACCATGAAATTCGGAGGAAATTTTTGGGACTCATAGTTTATAGTCGTAAAGTTTGGACATGGAATTTTTGTATCTCATATTTTAAGGTCATTGTGTTTAGAACTTTACTTGGGGACATTTTTAACTCATAGTTTATGGTCATAGAGTTTGGACCTTGTTATGGGGGCGTTATTATGACTCATAGTTTAGGGTCCTAGAGTCTGGACCGTGAAATGAGGGTCATTTTATAGGAGTCATTGTTTAGGGTCGTAGTGTTTGGACCTTGATATGGGGACAGTTTGTATGACTCATAGTTTAACAACATATAGATTGTAATTTAACATTGGGGATTTGACGTTACTCGTATTTTATGTTCATTGAGTTTGGACCATGGCATGGAGAAATTTCTAACTCATTGTATAAGGTCTTACAGTTTGTACCTTAACATGAGGATTGGTTGTTACTCATAATTTAAGGTATTAGAGTTCTAACCCAATTTTTTTTATTAACTCATAATATAAGGTCTCAGATTATAGACCATAACATTCAAGAATTAGTATGAAAATTATTTCTTCTTAAACATCACATTTGTGGGAGTCGTGATGACCTCTCCATCCATTGTTATCAAGGAATATTCTCCATTGGAATATACACAATGTATAACATATGTAACTTCCCAATTTGGTTCAATCATTGAGGGATTCCTCCATAGTAACATCGAGTTTTTGTCGATGAACACAATTTCTCCTTCGAGGAATGATCGAAGGCGATCATTTTTGTTGAAGGCTCGTGCAATCTGATTTCTGTAGTTTTCCAAATGGGGCAGAGTGTGGATCCTTTTTTTCGCCTAACTGTTTCGAATCATCTAACCATCTCGGGGATTTCTCGTCCATGGAATGTTGATCGAAAATGGACACACGATGTGACAGTACTTTAATTTTGATAGGCATCACTGCCTCTGCCCCTTATACTAGTGAGTACGAGGTTGCCTTAGTAACAGTGTGGTTTGTGGTCTGGTATGCCATGAAAAAATGAAATATCTTATCTGACCATGATTTCATATCATTGACGACCGTATTTTGAAGTATTTTGGACATGGTCTTGTTGAAAACCTCTATATTCCCATTGGTTGTTCATGGCAGAGGGATGACCGGTTGGCTGTGATTCTACATTCCTGGTACAACTGATCCAGCTCATTAGAGAATATGTTGGGGTCATTGTCTATTAGTATTGTATGAGGGAAACCATATCTACTGATGATGTTGGCCTTCAAAATGTTGACGATGATTTTCATCCCAACTTCCTTAAGGGGTTTGGCTGCATCACATTTATAAAAGAAGTCAGTTGTTGTTAGTATAAACATGAATTGCCTGGCCATAATGGGGGGATATGGTCCCACAACATCCATCCCCCCTATGATGAATATCCAATAGTATTTAGTTGCCTGAAGAATCTATAGGGGGCAGTGTATGAAATTAGTATGAAGTTGGAAGTAATGAATCATTATAGTGTATATGTCTCAATAATGTATCTTGGTGAGCCAAAAATAACCAAGCCTTTGGATTTAGTGAGAGAGAATGGTTGCTGACTGGTGTTCTCCACAATATCTGGCCTTCACATCTTTCCTGACAGTGGCAGTCTATTCTCCATTGATTCTCCTTATACGTAATCTGTCAAGGCCTTGTTTATAGAGAACCTTATCTTGGTTCACCCCATTGTACATAGTAAATTTGACTTCCCTTGTTTGGACCTGCTCCCTTTTAGCACTAACAAGTAGTAGTTCCCCATTCCGAAGGTAATTTGTGATGGGTTTCATCCAATCAATGGTATGACCATAAGATGTAGGAATGGGGATAATTTCCTCAATTTATTTTGTATTGATCCAAATGAATGACAAGACCATTCGACGGTGAGCATTGATAATGACTATTTCATACTGGCCAGGATCGGCCAAGGCAGTGGCTGCATTTGCTAAAGCGTCAGCTTGAGCATTCTGTAACTGGGGGACATGAGTCAATATTAGTTCTGATGGGAATTCTATCATCAGTTCTATCACATGGATCATCAAGTGAACCAATACTTATTTAAATGTAGTAAATTCAATGTTGACCTATTTGATGACCTGCTCTGAATCATCATTTACTTTTCGGTGTTCAGCTTACACCTAGAGTGCCAATTCAATCCATAAAATGAGGTACTGATACTCCGATTCATTGTTTGTATACCTATCCAAAAGAAGTAAGTTCTATGCCCAGATATCCATTTGGTATATATGAGTACAAATACCAACCTCACTTTGATGATCATGGGATCTACCATCATTTTCCCTATAGGGCTTCGAGAAGCACCGTCGAAGTACATTTATCATATTTAGGGGTTCTCCTAAATGGACAACACATCCTTTTCTAGATGTTCGGTATCCAATGGTTTCATTTCTTCTAAGGGGTTCTTGGCCAGAATGTCTACCAACACCTGGCCTTTGATGGCCTTCTGGGGAACGTACCATATGTCAAACTATTTTAGGTTGACAGCACATCCTGATAGGCTCCCATTTAGAATGGGATGGGTGTTGATATTCTTGAGAAGGCTTCATCGGGCGACTAGGTAGACCTCATGGTACAGTAGGTAAAGCCTGAGCTTCTAAACTATGAAGATTAGGTAATGAATTTTTTTTTAAATCAACTCATACTGATTTTTGACATCAATCACGTACCGATTGAGATAATAGAGGTTATTCTCACGGCCAAAATCATTTTTCTATGTGATTATGGCACATACAATCTATTCCAAGGCACTTAGATATAGAATGACTGGTCACCCGTCAACTAGTGACATGAGAACCAACGGGCTTAAGAGATATCTTTTGAGGATTTCAATTGCTTCTTGAAAACCATTATCCCATTCTCGAGGTAACACCAATAGCACATTACATGGAATTATAGTTTAAATTGTGTTGTCTCAAATTCTGGAAGACAGTTTCAAGGTTTTCCAGGTGGTTTGAGCACTGTCGTGATTTAACTACTAGGTCATCGACATAAATTTCACTGAATTTTCCCAAAAGGGTTTGAACATGTTATGCATGGAACACAGATATGTGACACTAACATTCTTCAGCCCAAAGGGCAACACTTTATACAAGAAAACCCCCCGAGGGGCCCTAAAAGAGGTATCCTTTTCATCTCCTCAAGTCATTTGGAATTGATTTTATCCAGAATAATTGTTCGTGAAGGAGAGGACCTCATACAAGGATGTTTCATCAATCGACAATTCTGTGATCAGGACCGAGTAGTCAACTTATGGGAAATGCTGATTAAGGTCCCTGAAGTCAATGCAGATTCTAATATGCCCAATCCTCTTTTTGAAAGTGACTATTTTTTCGAGCCAAATATAGTATTGGACCACACGTATAATGTTTCATTTTATCATCTTGTCAACATCAGCCCCTATTTTAGCATTGTGCGTCTTGTGGGTCATTCTAGCTGCTTGTTTATAGCCCCAGTGATCTTCTAGTAAGCCCAGATGATTGGTGGTGAATTCAGGATCGATGCCTAGAATCTCTGTGTAATTCTAGGAACAATTGTATAGATTCTTCTATAGGAAGAAGGCAATAGACTTCTATTCTTCAATGGGAATATCCACACTGAATAAAGTTGGTCTTGGGTCCTTTTCGGTGCCCATATTTGTCTCTTTATGTTCATCGATGGTGGTGGAAACAGATTCTTCAAATACAAAAGGGGAATAATTGAGTTCTTCTTCCATTTCATCTTATTCATCTTGATCATCGGCCTCATATTCATCATCTTCTAATGGAGAAATGATTTTTGAGATAAATTCTCCAATATTGGGAATGAAATAGCCTTTTTTTCATTAGTGTGTGAGGCAAGGGAAGTTTGATGTCCCAAGGATGGTCCATGAGTATCATTGAAATGTATTTTCCTAACAACATGGGAATCAACATTTTCTTCTATGTATTTGGACTTGTTGGTCGTAGTAGATACCATGCATACAGGTGAGTCTATATCCGGGATTGTAATTATACATTCAATTTCGTTGATGGGAAGTATGTACTCCTCCCCAAGCTGTAGGAAGGGGCTGACGGATGCCATATCTAATCTATTTGGGGCAATGATCCAATCAATTTTGTTAGTCGAAAGATGTTTTTCTTCCGACTCATAGAACCGTGTTTCGATGTAATACGACTCCCATAACTCAAACAAGGATTTATCGGTGTGAAACATCACATATTTCCCATTAGTTCTATATATAATACACAGATGGTATGAAGAAGGAATTGTAGCATGTTGATGCAGCCAAGGCCTCCCTAACAAAACATTAAAGGCCGTACTTTTCCACACCACCATGAAGTCAGAATATGATATGATATCTCCAAGCAATGTTTTATGTTCGATTAATCCCAACAGTATTGAATAACATTTGTCGTATCCTAGTAGATTTGTTGTGCAGTGTTTGCAGATGTCTTCATCATATCCTAGTCGACGAAGCATTCTCAGCAGGAGGAGGATAACTCCAGAGATATTGTCGATGAAGATCCTCCGAACATCAATTCTAATTATCTTACTAGTCACATATATGGGTTTGATGTGCTCTTTCGTGATGTCTTCTTTAACCCTATCTATGAAAGATATGAAGATGTGATATTCTCCGTGGCTGGTCTCCATTAAGTAGACTATGGCTTCTTCTATGTCATCCTCAATCTCCTAGGGACTTAGAAAGGCTTCCATGAGTACCTCTTTATCTCCAATGGCATGAAGGCCTTAATTGGTTATTGATTTTCATAATCCACCTTTCAAGGGGTGTGGTGGAACCCATTATAAGGCCCGTATGCGTAATTCTTACATGGCCAATAGCTGTAAGAACATCCTTATGATCTTCAAACAAACTCACCCCTTCCTGGATTGATAGCATTGCTGGTACTGAATCCAACTTCTTTAAGATGTCATACTTATGCTCTAAATTTTGTTGATTCCCATCTTGGGGATTATCTTTCACATAAACATTAGGGGATTGTGCTTTCGAAGTAGATGGTGCGGCCACTTTAGAAAGAGTCGGTGGTGCTACAATCCATTCCACATTTGGTCAACTAGTCTTCTTGTATTCCTTGGGCAGTTGAGTACATGTTCTTCCCCTGATGGATACACCAAGATAACTGGGCTTGGGTTTCCTCTAGAGGGGGAGATAGAGAATTCTATTTTTCATTGCTTCTTCTGGAGGGTCCTTCCACAGATTTCCCCTATATTAATGGTTTTACATGTGGAGTGGCTAGGAATTTGACTCCTTCCACGACCATGCCTTTTTGGAAACTTACGGCCTCTGCAGCCTCTTCCTCCAACTCCCTAGTTGGGTGTAGTAAATTCATGTTTGTGAACATAGTCTTCATTAGAGAAGGGTTCTATCATTTCAATGATATTAATTGAGTCCATGATCGGTTCTTGACCTGATATTGTTATTGTCTGATTTCCTCCTTCTAATGGTACTGTTTGGCAGGGTGATGCTCGTTGTACCGTTTTGTGGGGTGGTGCCCGTTGTACCATTTGGTGGTGTAGTGCCAGTTGAACCAATACTGTTTGTATGAAGATTGAAAGGTCTAGCACTGACATTGGATTTTGTGTCATCTTATATTCTTTCTCTTTCTTTCTACCCTTCTGGACATTAGGGGACCGCGAGGCTGAGGGAGATGGTTGTGTAGTATTACGGGATCATGGGGGAATCATAGGTTGTTCCAATTGTTCATGGAGGATGTCGGGACTCAGTTGAATGTATTCCGAGTCATCCAGTTGTCAAAAACATTATCCTTCTTGTCATTGACTATTTTCCACTCTTATTCCTCTCTTGATTCAGATGTGGAAACATACGACACTTTTACTTGAGGTATTCCTAACATGAAATTCCTCGAATCCACCATCTTTTATAGGAGATCCTTGAAAACCATTCATTCCTGGATGGTTTGTCCTAGTATCTGGTGATACCGACATTAATTTGGATGGTTTTCGAATCCTAATTCATCAGCTCGCTTCAACTCTAGATGCCAGAGTAGATGGAAATTCATGGTAGTTATGAAATAGTCACGGACATAGTAATAATAGAACGAATAAAATTAATTTCCTCATTCTTCACACTGATTTATTTTAGCACCTTTTCGCTTATCATAACATTGTGTGGGTGGCTATTAGGGTCTAGGGGTTCCCACATGATTCGGTGGGGGCCTCACAATTGGGGCTGGTGGTGGGTTTGCCTTAATCATGACATAATCCACATCATCATTTCCAGTTCTTTTCCCAAGGACCGATGGGGATACTCAGGAATTATGATGGGTCCTTTTAAACGAGTTTTCTATCCTTTGGGAAATTGTAGACAAGTCTCTAAGCCCACTTATGTACTTCTCTGGGATGACAGGCATTCACAATTCATCCTAAAGGTTATCTATGCACTTGGAGAGTATCTCATCCTATGGGAGTAATCGCTTCAGGGAATATGCTAGGCCTTTGCATCTGGAAATGAAGTTTGAGATTCTCTGGTTTTCATACTTTATTTATTTCATGAGATTACTGATCATCGTCTTGGGCAGCGTCAAATTGAACTGGAAGAGAAACTGTCTCCAGAGGTCCTCCCAGCATATAATTGAATTAGCTAACATGCTAGTATTTCAATCGAAAGATTATACCCATAGGGTTCTTATGAAACACCTGAGTTTTATTGTTTCTTGCAGCTCTGGAGTTCCCATCATAGGGTAACAGTATGATTCATAGGGAATTTAATGCTGTTTTGGGTCCTCGATCCATTGAATACAAGGAATACAGGTTTCCTAAAGTTTGGTGGTGGCAGAACAATGCTCACCCACTATGGGTAGGGGATAAACTCTGGTTTTATCATAGTTCACCACCACTCCATCTGTTCTAGTCATGCTGTTAGCTACTCGACGATGCTTAATATCCCTTGAGGCATATAATTTGGGGATTGAGCTTGAGATGGTGCTGCAGGGGCCAAGATAAAGTGTACCGACACAACTAGAAATTTGGATGGATTCCTAGATGGGGGCATCTTTTATGGATTTACACTAGTATATTCATGCATCCTTCTTAATGGGGGGAATCCTTGATTTCCTTCCAGGTCCGGGTTGAACATTCCTTCGGGCTTGGCTTCATTCATCAGGATAAGTGCCTGTGGTATGGGAACCACATATGTGATCACCTGCAAATGTTCTGCAAAGGGAACTCATCCGACGAGATAACTCCATCGACGAAGCTCGACATTGATTCATATGAGTTCTTTAATTTCTTCCTTCTACATAGAAAACCATTCATGAAGGGTGAGGGAATCACTCTCATAAGGAGAATGATGTGGTTCATAGACGACCTTGGATTTATTTTTCTATTTTTTTTTGGTTTCTCGGGAGAGGTAACATTGGATTGACATAGGGGAACCCATATTTAGAACCTCCCTCTGGTTCCGGGTATGCACACCATCAGGCTCGGTATCGAATGCCTTTGGGAGGAATTCATCTTCCTTTGTGTCTTTCTACCTTGTTTCATTTCTTGTGAGATCCATGGGGTTGATGCTCACCATGTTCACTAAGGCATACCGCATTAGTGGTGGTATGCCTGGTGCTGAATGGTAGGAAGACATCATATATGCTTTATTGGACATTCTCCTTACATTCTGCGGTATTCTTTGGGATTCATGAAAATGGTTTACCCGATGGGATCCATGTTCTGAACTAATAACATGCCTTTGTCTTAGAATATTCGAACCATGAGAATTGGTGGAATAGATAACTACTCTATCCATCATTCCTCTTGGATGGTAGAAGGCATATGTCTTTCGTGAGGGTATTTTAGGTAAAAATGCCCCCATCTCTACAAGCTATAGTCCCTCACGTTCTTTGGTTGACGTGATATGACTCAGATTTGTTTTCTTATGGGGAAATTTGGATTTAGAATTTCCCCAAGCCCAGTGGGCTGGGTTTGTTCCCATATCACGGAGGTAGAAAGCACTATTTACACCCTTTCAATTTAGAGCACTCCTTCACAGGTGTAAGACGAGTGTGATATTGGGCTTGCACGGAGTCTATGGTCTTTCGAAGACACGAGCACTACTTTCTGGTTGGCTTCCCTTAGGCAAGATGCCTATGGGATGTTCCTGGTTTCCTAACTCAGAAGTTTTTTGATTAAATGATCTCTTCGGCCCGGACACTTTTGAGACATACTATGGGAATTTTTTTGTTGAGTATCACATCTATCATGAGCAGAGGTTTCATTTGATTGTTATCGTTGTGTGATGACATTGCAGGATGTCAATTCTATTGGGTCCTACTGGACGTGACATGAGTTGAAGTCTAAAGATCCATGTTCTCCCCACCCAAAAATGTGAACTCCAGCTAGGACGTTTCCAATGAGGTGACACAATTTATTCAGTGCCTGGAGACAATCAAGTTCAAAGGTTTTCTTTCACCTTTCTGATTGCGGCTGCCTTGCGGACGGGTGGTCTTCCAAATCAATCAGACATTGAAGTTCCCTATTGTGTTGACATGGTACGCATACCCTTTGTAGGGTATGAATTTTTCTTTCATATTTCGAATATTTTTCCATATATTGAGGTGAATTTAATGCATTTATTCCACAGAAAATTCCCCTAGTTTGTCGATGTGAGAAGTGTTTCTAGGCCAATACATCAATGTTATATTATCACTAGCTATTTGACTTCTCACAAGAAACATATCTTGATTTTTTTCTTTGGTAGGCTCCACTACTTGTTATGTCCAGCTTGATTCCTTCATCATGATTTAGTTTCATGAAACAGGGCTGGTGGAGGCATTATCGATTTGTGGATGTCGTGGGGGTGGAATAGAAGATGAGCATGTCCATTGGCCATATTTTGGTTGAGATAGAATATCAATCATTATATACGGAGTTCCTGATGTTTCTAACTCCTTTACAATAGCCTCAGCATAGGTGGGCTTTCTCATATTTTTTTCGGCAAGGGGAGGGCCTTATAGCCAGCTTGTATTTTGATTTCAGTGAGGACCTCCACATTTATTGCGGCAATGGAGAGGGATGCTATTGCAACTTGATTCCCAATCGTGGGAAGTTTTCTAACGGTGTAAACCTTGTGGAGGACCTTCAGGGAATGCTGTAGGATGGGTAGGATCTTCATGTTTCTTGACGTCACTATGGGGAGGGCCTTCACAGGAACTGTCATTAAGGGGTGGGCCTTCGCAATGGACATAATTATGGAGAGAAGTACCATAATTACATGATTTATGGTGGTAGGGAGAATTTCTATAGTGTACCTCCTAGGGAGGACCTTAACGATGTACTATAATGAGGGGAGGAACTTCTCATTTCTTTGCATTAATATGGGGAGGACCTTCACAGTTACTATCATTGCCGGGAGGGCCATCTCAATGACCATCATCATGGTGATGAATACAATCATGACATGATGTCCGACTACAGGGAGAAGCATATATGTAGTGTATACCCTTTAGAGGACCATCAGGGTAGACAATAGTAAGAGGAATACCATCTTGATGTCTAATCTTTAATTATAGTGGAGGGTTATCCCAACGTGCATTAGGAGATATGTTCTCGTGATAGATCATTCTTGTCCCACGATGTAAGACACTGTGGGTGCTCGGTGGAGGGCCATCAGTGCTGCTGGTAGCGACATTGTGGGGATGACCTTCACAACTGCTACTACCAATTCAATAACATGGTGGTGGAATGGTTGGGTATTGAGCCTTTGTTGATATCTGTTTGAGGGTGTCGAGAACCCCAGCTACTAGCAGTGAAGGATCACGTACGAGCTCTTCATTTTACGGATTCCTTTCGCACTTTTCAATTTTTGGCGCACTCTTCTAGATAACCAAGGCCATATGATGTTGGTAATGGCCTTCATATACTGGTTCATATCTTATTGGTTCTCGTGATGTCTCCAGGATATGCCAATGAGAATCTTGAGTTTTGACAATGATATATGCCTACTCTGGAGAAACAACCATGTTGGACTAGCATCCCCCAGTTGGAACAGTTATTTATTCCTAATCTAGTTGTTTTTATGTCACGGGATATTACCATCAACCCTTCTGGATTTGAGCAAGGATCCATAACTGCTCTGCGGTGACTAACGCATTTTCTGAGTGAGTCATTCGGTTCGATGAAATCAGGTCATGGGTCTGATTTCTTGCCTTTGTCATAAATGAAATAATATATTGACATGTTTGGGGGATATGGTATGGATTCAATGTCTAATCTTCCATCATTTCTATGATGGGCCAAGATACATCATTGACTAGAATGGTTATGAAGGCCCATTACGATGCTAGTGTAGGATTTTTTCTTACTCCGGTCCTCCATGAGTTTCAATTAGATAATGGCAGTTCCCCAGTGCCAAGACAGAGGAACAATCCTGTCGTTAGTTGTCTCCTCTGGCTGCCACCGTATTTGATGGGTGGTCTTCATATTCATGAGATGGGATTTTCATCCTCATTCATTCCACTGTATTTGTCACATGGTTTTTTAGGCATCCATTGGGATTTGAATCTTCTCATATTTACTTTCCGTCTTATTTTAATGGATGGCATGATATGAATCAGAAGGTATTTTTTCTTGAATATAGCTGAGTGCCACCCAATTTGGATAGCTAGCTTGTTGTATGTTGGAAGATATTTTCATCTGCCAATAGTTTTCCACTGTGTCTGCACAGAGTGACTAGCTAGAACTAGCAGAAATGCATGTGTGCTCATATTGTTCCACCCTACTTTTGGAGTGATCTAGACTGGAGAGGGAAGAGTTGTTTATCTACCCTTTGAACTCCATCCCCATAGTACGACGAAGCTGCTTCTAATAAACCAGAGTGGTAGCATGTCCCAGTTTATATATTCTCTGCTCTTGTTGGGTATCCTGAGGGGACCGGATCTCCTAGACTATCGTAGGTGCCCTCGACATAAGGTCCTCTTCAATGAGAGGAGGCATGTTCATCCGGTGTCAGCGATGACACTCTCCGGTTGGATCCTGTGGATAGGGCACCTATGAAATTGAGATGAAGTCATCATCATTGACTTCATCTACCTCCCCGAGGAATGGGTGGTTGTCGTTTATCATGTTAAGTGGATAGACATCTGAAACAGTTGATGATGGCCACTAGGGCTGCCTAATGTTGGGGTACTGGAATCAGCAGAAAAGGTGGCTGGCAGACCATTGCAGACTATAGGGCTTATCTTGCATCCTACACAGTGGGGAGGGTACCATTTTTTTGGTACTCCCTGATCAGCATATTGGACACCCAACATTGAAGACACATGGTAGGTGAAGGGGTCCATCTATTTACTGAGGCCCCGACTTCTAGCGGGATCACTGTTGTGTGTGTCATCATTGATTATTGTGATTTCATTTGGATCAAAGGATGCTCTGTGAGAACATGGAATAGATTTATGACATACAGACCATTATACATCATCAATGTAGAATTCCATTAAACACATGCATAATTAGCGATTTATCATGTCCCTTTCCACTATTCATTTACTGTGGGTGAAGGGGCTTGAATGGGGTGAGATCTCCACCTTTGATAAGGATTCACTTCGGGTTCGCCATTTTTTTAATCTCCATGGTAGTGCATTTTGCACATACTGGGGTCCAAAAAATGATCTAATGTGCAGTGTCCTTTTTTCATTTATCATTGTGGGTAGAAATTCCACCTTGTATAAGGATTTTTGTCAGGGTCACCATTTGTTTCCACAATATGTGAAAAATGAGCCACCACAAAAGTGGAACATGTGGTGCAGAAATGGCATGATAAGGATCATCACATATCCCTTTTTCCATACATATGGTCTCTTTTCTAGTTTTCCTCTCATTCGTTTCGACCCGTTCAATATCATTATCATTTAATGAAGTTTGAATTAACTATGTGGGGAACTATTGACCCCAACATGTGATTATGTGGGGTTCAAGCACTCATGAAATCAGTCGTTATTAGATATAACATCCTCAGATGGTCTCTAATAGGTTTTTTCATTTATCCAAGAACCGTCAATGACCATGGTATCCATGATTCATGGGCCTGCATTCCAATGGTAGGTGTTCGATGACTCAAAATTTGGCCAACAACACTTGAGGACTCCATTGGTTGAGAGTATGGGAGGTCAGGATCACTGCACCATTATGGGGGAGGAATTTTTCTTTTTCTGAGACTCTCTTATAGATTTAAGTCGTGTTCAGATGTTCAAGATTTCATGGTTAATTCTAGAAGATTGTGTCTTTGGGATGCCCCTGATTTGCATGATCGTCTTTATTATGCATATGTTTGATGCAACAGAGGTGATGGTGTCTTAGCTATATTATAAGGTGCATTGGAGTTTATCTTCATCCAAGGGGAAGGAAGGTGACTTGATGTTTGGAACGGTCCCTCAAGGAGGGCTTCTTATGTATCCGTAGGAGAGAAATCAGAACCCACGTAGTTCATATGTTTGGGGATTACACATGGAAGATGCCCATTTGAGGTGGCATGGTTGGGTGGGCAGTTTTTGAATGGGAACACTATTGAGAATGATCCTTTTGGTAGGTGTCCTACGTATCCTTATTTGGTCAAAAATCAGAGTTCTCATAGTTCAGAATGTGTAGATGTTGTAATCCTCACAATCTTCTAAGCCCACATGATACATGATCTGTCTGAGAAAAAAGAGGATGTGAAGGATTTGACAATGCCCATGCCTCCTCCCATGTTGGTGGGTGAGGGAGAGCCCGCTGCGGAATAGTTTGGGGCGACTGTGGGTGAGGGAGCAGAGCAGTGAACCTTTCAACGTGAAATGAAATTCAAGGTTACATAGCCCTACCTCATAATATTGTGATCTTACCTCATAGGGAGAGGCCTCGAGCATGTTCTGGGAAGGGGAGGAGTTTCATCCTCACCAAAGGGGGTGAGAGAACATAACCCCATTGACTGATCACTGTTTCTCATTAAATGGAAAAGAAATCGATCACCCACAATCTCGAGAACTAGGTGGTTAAAATATGCATCCCAAGGATAGATTCATGGTTACCATGGGAGTATAGACTTACAATCATTCTCAAAGCCCATACCTTAGATGGGAGGGCCTTCTTGGCTCTGCTTACCATGAGTATGTAAACTCAATGGGATGTGTTGATGCGCCCGATGGAAAGATCATACATGTCTGGTGGCATGGAAGAGGCTTTGGCCAAGCACCAGAGAACTGGCTAGTGGAGAGATTATGGAGAACTGGACAGTAATGGAGGGGTGAGGTAGGAACCAGAAGGAAAAATACTTGAAAATACCCTATTCCGTGTATTGGTTTCTTATGTAAGTTGGAGAAGGCTCCGCGTACCGTATAGGATTTTGTGTAGGAGGGCCATCTATTTACTAGTGTGGTACTTGATCATGGGTATTTCCAACCATGTACCATAGTGGTACACATCTCACCTTGCCGCTTTGGGTTATATCTGCACACTGATTGGGTACACAACATTATCTTTATTCCACCTAGCGGTATACGATGTAGAGCTCCATACTGAAGGATGGTAGGAGGAATTACCATTCATAGTAAATTCATCTTCCAGAAGTATTTGATTCTTAATTTACCTGCTGGGTTATCAGTTCTATTATTATTTTTAAATTTCCCCATATTTTATGCTTTATAACCAGCTGTACCTATGGAGGTAGTGTTTTGCGGTTTTTTCTTCGCTGATGAAACAATACGGAAGCCAAAGTGAAAACTTTGAGTTTTCCTCAATCATTTCTCACCCACCTTCCTTATATTTTCTCATTTCTTAGTCCTTTTTTATCCCTTATACTATGCTCCTTTTATAGATAATCAAAATGATCATATCTACTGGTCACCAGACACCATTTTCAGAGGCCTATTGAAACTATTTTCTGACCCGTAGAAGGCTCGGTAAACCGGGGTTTGCGAAGACATTGGTTGATGTTAAAGGTTCATGGAACCCAATGTATCAACTTAATCTATGAACTAAGGGGATAGAAGCATGGTAATTAGGCCGTCTTCCTCGTGGTTCACAATTTTCCATTCTTTTGGGTCGTCACTTCACAGGCCTGCGGTTCGTGGACCATCTCCCATACCTAGAGGTTCGTGGTCCATCTTCTTCACAAACCTTTTCCAATAATGGTACACGAGCAACTTAAAAACATGAATTACTTCATGTTCCTTCAAAAAACTAAAACTCAATTTGAGTCACTTTCTCCTTGATAAACATATAAATGTTCTTTATTCCTTATGCATAGTGATTACATGGGTGTTTCTTCTCATTGATGAATTTTTCAGAACCCTACAACAAACAAAATTATTGAATTTACAGTGCAAACACTTCTTTGAAAACTACACCACCGAAACACAAACATCATGATGGAATTTATATAAACCAGTGATCATCCAACATACTCCGTGAATGACCTTCATGATCACTATTGATGAAGGAGACTCAAAAAAATCTATGTCTAGAATCAAATTGAATTTTTGGGATTCAACGCTTCTAGTACTCGAAGAGAAGAAATGGTTGAACACATGTTGATTGGATAAATAATTTTTAATGAATAAGAACACAAATCACTTATGGCGCTAATAAAAGATGGCCCGAGGAAAAAACCACTGTACTAGAAGCTTAAACATTATGGATTATGGTTGAGAGATGATGTATTCATCTCATTGAGAAGTATGATGAACTAAATTACTGGTTTATAGGTGTATGGTGGAAATAATAGTTGAATATTATATGAATATGAAATAGCTAAAATGACCATGCATTGATCAAGATAAACATTTAGTTCAACCAAATAAAACAAATTCATGGGGAGAGTATTGATGATGATACACCCCACCACAATATCAGAAGATCATAAAGGAAGGCTTGGAAGATTCATGGAACATGTTAAACAACAATAAGGATTTGTTCCACGGTTGAAAAATAATGGATGAGTGGGCCATGTGGTACAAGGTGTGTGTGTCATGAAAAAATCATAAATGAGAGTTAATGTTATTAGGAATCTATTAGGTTTCATAGGACACACTATTCAAAATCTATTTTCCTTAGAATATAATGCATGTTCTATTGAGAATATGGTCGTTGGGGATAAACATGTTCCATCTACACCATGGGAAGGTCATCACTGGCCTCTAGAACCTTAATCAAATTTCCACATTCCTGTTTCTAGGGGTGATGTTTGATGAGTTTATTCCTTCAGATAATTTATGGGATGGTCAAGAGTGGTTACCCGCCTTATCTAAGATGATTCTATATATGGTGTAGTGTATCAGTAATGAGAATCCATGGATTATGGATATCAGTTTCAAGCATGGGTTTGGATACTTCCTAACTAAACATGAAGTAGAACTAGTTGAAGGAGAGGATTCATAAGATAAGTTTCATATTATACCTTGAATGTTTCCATTGGTATATCAACGAGGCATGGAAGGCTCCTACTGATGGATCATAGAAGCAAGCTAGTGGCACCTATGGGAATACAACATCAAGATTGAGGCTCAACTTGTGTTAAAGATGGTATGTATTATTATATTACTCATATATGGTTTGATTATCTCAATGAGGGATACACTTATGTGGGTGTGGTCGAGCTCCTTCATAATGGTAGTGGTGATGGCAGCATGGCATCCTGTGAACGTGGTTGTCCCAATTCTAGTGAATTTTTACGATGTAATCCCTTATATCAGTGAAGTATATATGACACTCCATGTATGTGGGAATCCTCATTTCCTCTATAGTGGGGTGGATTCACACATGGGGGTTATGAGTATCAAAACCCAATTCCCCCCCATCTAAAAAATTTTTAGATGATGATTATGAACATCGTAGGGAGTCACCTATTTAATTTGAGACTGATGGATGTGATGGGGAAGTTCAGGCTGGTAAAGAACATAATATTTCTCCCATTACCTGTACCAAAGAGGGTGGGGACTGATGATGGCTCATGGACTATGGATTAATGTTCATAAATTCTAGCAATTAGAGGAGGGGTACTAGTATCCATACTCAATAATGATCCATTATTTGAACCATACAATTTCCATCAGTTTTCAAGATAGTTAATATTTCTACAAAGGCTGATACAAATGGTTTACATACATATGAAACACGAATTCCATACATTAGTGATGAGGCAGATCTAGTGTATTTTTACTCTTGATGATTGAAAGAAGCGAGAAAATTTTCCACCATATATTGCAATGTATGGAATTTCACATGATTACTAGAAAATATGGGGGAGCACATATTCTGGGTATGCACTGAGGCAAGGGGCCAAAAGATCTGTTGAAGGGGTCTCCCTTTAATATTGAGGTTTTTGTTGAGTGGTGTCAGAGAGCTCTATGGTAGCAAAGCTATCCCAGTGGGTAGAGAAGAAGTATCGAAACTAGCTGTTTGTGGGACCAGATAGACAAGTGTTGTAGGAGAAGGAGAAACATCCATCTCGATACAACTATATAAGAAACAACATGAATAAGAGGATCCCTCAGGCATGGCCCTGATGTCATTTTTTCAGGATCCCAAGAATCAGTTATGTTGTTTAGAAATCCCTAATGACAACCTTTTCGCTAGAGAATATGACCTGGGAGACATTTATAGGAAGTTATTTGAGGGCCACAGATAATGAAATCTTCATAATATATAAGGGATGCATATTTCTGGGATTAATCATGCCAAGACTGGCTTCCATGAGTCCTCAGAGAAGGCAGACTGATACAAATTAGATCTATTGGACCTGGATCATTTTTGGGTCACTGCACATTCACTGGATGACTTGGTGAAGGTGATGTTGAATATGACCACTACCCTACAACTGTGAGTATCTAATAATAAAATAGATTATCCTTTACCCAAGGATACAGATGAATTTTGGGGAAGTTATTCTTACTTGGTCTCTCATATGAGAGGAAGTATTTATTCATTCCAAGCAATTTATATATCTTATGTTAATCACATAAATTGCTTTGTAATTTTTTCATAAATCTTTTTCAACTTGCATAGAAGCTATACACAGAGCAGGAGGAAGTCCATAATAGACATGATAAAGAATGTAGTGGGACCTCAATAATTCAGGTGGAGAGTGTGTGGTTCCTTTCTGAGGATAGAATCAGGAATTTTGAAACACTGGTGCATGTGGTTGAGGAATTAGCAGTTTAGAGAACCTCACATCGGGGACTATAGGTAAAAATCTATGATATCCTCATGAAATTTTGACATTCATGTAATATTCTCCCTATTTTACAGCTTTTCCCCATTCCTTTATATTCCTATTCTTGATGTAAAATTTCTTAACTGTATTTTGAACACTGTTCAGGATTCATCAACCAGAACCAACACTCACATTAATAATTCATGGAGCTAAGGTGGTGATAGATGAGGATTATCTCCCCACTATGATACCCAAATAGGTAGTGAAAGATTTACCAACTATTGATTCATTATTAGAACTGATTTTCGAGACTTTTCTATCAATGGATGGGGGACAAGGCAAGGCCTATAATGGAATTAGTCAAAGGACCAATAATGGAAGAACCTATGGACATGGCACCATCTGAATAAACTATTCATGTTGAAGATTCCATGGAAGATGTTGAAATTATGTCATTGAATGAAGAGTTTTGGGAATTTTCACTTTGTTTACCTATCCTGGAAATGTTGGTGGCTATAGGGGAGAAAATGTGGTTGGGTCACCAACAAGGGAAGCTGAGGGAGCAATGAATGTTTCATCCAATGTAGTGTAACCACAAGGTGTAACAAATGATTATTCCACAAACAAAAAGTCTAGACCAGACCCATTCAATGAGAATGTTCTCCAACCACTCGCATATAAAGAACTATACCAAGTGGATACAACCAAAAATATTTTATCATTTTTTCCTCCATATGATCCTACACCCCCTAATGATTTTGAAGATTCCAATTTAGAGTCTAATGAAGATAATTAGATCCGGATTTCCAAGGTTCTGAATTTAGTGATGACTTTCATCACCCATACATAGATAGATGAATTGAAATAATAGAAGGGATATATCATCCAATGGTCAGTTAGTATGGGAATCGATGGGGGGTGGATTCTATTAAACAATGCATGATGGATCAGGATTTTCTTATCAAGTGGAAATGTGTAGAGTGACAAACACATGACCTGTCCTAGAAGAAGCATTACGCTAAGGGATCCCTAGTGATACAAGAGGTTGAATGAAAGATCTCATGTATAGAGGAATTTTTGTACTAGAACACAATAGTTTATACTAATTAAATAGAGATTATCCATGTGCTAAAAGACTAATTTGTAGAGACAGAGGTAAAGGTGGTGCAAGTGATTCCCTTGGTGGCTGATTATCGGGATGAATAAGACTAAAATGGATTAAAGTGAATATTTCTGCTCTATGGTTTATGAGGTGAAGGAATACCTTATATCCTGGAAATTGTTATTGTATTTCACTCAAAAAATTTTATTTGAGATTGTTTTCTTGATCGTCGAGGTTGACCTTGGAACCAAATTTGCAACAGAGAGTCTATAATATGTGGAAGACCCTCAGAAACTGTGGTTGGTTTTCGGATCCTACATGCTCAAGAATATATTTTCATATTATTATAGAACATAAATCATATTTATGATATGACCAATAATAATTCCCTAAGCTCATGTGAGTCAAGCTAGGAGTGAGAAACAAGGGATGCTCATTGGTCATTCTTTTATATTAATGTGTTAGAAAACTATCAAAAAATGAGGTCTGGAATTGTTGATTGACCACCGAGAGTGATTGATATCATAGAGATTGTGGCTAGAGGACAAGAATCTTTGAACAAGAAATTTTATTTTCCAATGTGTTATAGTGGAACCATGAGATAACACCAAGGATGTTTAAATCCACTTAATAAAATTGGAATTGAGAGTGTGAATCATGATTTCATTGATTTGGAATACAATGGGAGTGGAGTCACGATATATGATAGGTACTAACCTTGAATGAAACACAAAATTCATACTTAATAGCAGATAATTTGTAAAATAAAGGTCAATAGATGATCATGTTCTAAACCCTGATTTTCTTCCTAATGTGATCCAAATTCCTCTATGGTGTTTGACTAGGACCCTAGGTTATCCCTATCAAGACACCATTCATTTTGGGGTCCCTTCAGATATGGATTATGATGAGGATCTAAATGTAGGGCATTGAATAATTGAAAATGGGGTGATGAAAGACTGAAATGGATTCCAAACCACATTAAATGGCCCCAATATGTCAATAAAACATTAGTCTGGGTACATCAGTCTGAAAATAAGGTCAAATTCATATTCAGTGGAACCATCATCTGGGAGGCCAAGAAATGTGTGAATAAATGATGTGATAGATGACCAAATTATAGGAAAAAACTTCTAAGATGAGTTACTAAAATTATTTTTAGTTTAAAATCATACAATGGGGACATTAGAAACAATTTTTTACATGTTAAGGTTTGTATGGGGCGTTGTACAATTAAAATTTTTATGATTAGGATATATCCCATACTTTAGAATAATTTGACCTGGACATGGAGTGTCTGAGGATTATAAATAGAGGTTCCCAATTTACATTCCTCATATTGAATAAATAGGAAATCATATGTCTAATTCATATTGTGATTTCATGATTTAACATTATAAAAAAATGGTAATGATTAACCAACATGAATGATACACTTCCGGCTGCAAGAGATGCTGGAGAAGAAGGGTAGCAAGATGGGAGAGCCAAACCTAAGAGATAGAATTTGGGGATAGTCACATAAAATCTAAGGGAGTATGTGATGGATCATAATACTAGTTTATGTTCATAAATTTGGGACTTATTATAAGTAGTCTACGGTTGTGTTTCAAGGACCATGAGGTGTATGTCTCAAAGGAATGTATAATACATCAAAAGAATGTTACCTGATGTCTGTGAGGGGCCTATGGAGCCACATGATGCCATATATAACATCCCAAAGACAAATGATGCATAATTTATAGTCATGATATTCATACATGGGATTTGATCATAGTTTATGTTCATATAGTTTGGACAACGGGGTTCCATAATGTGTTTTGAGGGACATAAAAGAGTTTTAACACAATGTGAATGATAGAGAGGAAAGAATATGATCCTTGAAAAGCATAAATAGAAGGCTTCTAATTGTTTAATGTCATGAATTATGGACTATAAAGCATGGTGTGGTTGATTACCAATTCTAGTAAGGGAATACCATCTCGAATGAGAGTTATGAGTCCTCTAATTATTTACGATGATGCATCACAAATTGATATAGGGTAAAGATACAGTTTTGAATCCTGTGTTATGGATATTACTATTTCTTCATCCAAAATGTTTTATATAGGGAAGCTCGTTATGATATAGTGTAGTATAATCTCTTATCTAGAGGAATATCAAACTTTTTTGGGGAAAGAAAAATGATTATCATCATGCATTAAGGATGTGAGATGAAGAAAAATAAATTTTGTGAAAAGAGATGGAAGGTATATCCATGACTACATATTCCAGGTGGATGGGAATCTTCCACACATAGTTCTATAGGAATGTGCACATAGTTTTACAAAATAAAATCTAGACCATGGAAAAAGAATAAAGGTTAGGTTTCTTGAACTATAATGGTAATGTTTGTTATAAGGTAATATGTGTGTTACGTGAGTGGTAAAACCCAACATGAATAGGGCCAAAGTGAATCACGCAACGGTCAAGTACCAGGAAGAGAAAAAAATAGTTTATGGTAATAATTATTTGACTAGGAGGGGTTGCTAAATTGGAGATATATTGCATCGAGTAATGAAAAACATGACGTGAATTGAGTTCCAAGGGGGCCTAATGACACAACACATATTGTTTGGGAGACTCACACATAGTGTAATGTCATGAAGCTTAGAATTTATGATCATAGATTAAGGTTTTAGTGTTTTTAACATTGGATCCTCTCAAACAGATCTACATATCATGGAGGAGTGGAAAACCTGGCATGAATGAGGTAGGAATACAAATTCAATACATCATTCTCTTAAAGATATCCACATATAGTTTATGTTAATGATGTTTGGGATGTAATATATTAGTTTAATGTTGTTGATTTTGGACCATGGGATATGTTGTGTAGCTCGAATTAATCTATAAACACACTAAGAAAGCTCATAATCACATATGAATCATTCTCGATGTGGGAAATAAGGTATGGTAAGTGAGTTTTCCTGACATGTGAAAGTGAAAAGTAGGGACGATGAGATATATTGTTTATGGTTTCCAGGTGCCGAATGTCCAACTCAATGACACACATATTCCTATATGGGGGAAAACATGGTTTTTTTAATTCTACCAAGACATAGGGAGTTTTAAAGAAGGTATATAAATATTTCTGATATCTATATATTGGGTGACTAATGTCTACGGATCAATTTTTCACGATGTTCGAAACACAGGAACCAGAACCTATCTTGTACATAATGGGGAAAGAAAAAATAGGAATGTCTGCTATACAAATTTAAAACACAAGATCCATTGTTAATTTTTGAAGATCCATCAGGAAATTGGCCTAGGGACCGATGTGAGACTTGTCCATGCACCATCACAGTCAGGGGGTTCGTTTGGATTTGGATGGTGATATAAATACAAACAAATAAAGATCCAATTATTGAACAGGATTAACTAATTATCTATGTGGGATTTAACAATCTATGTTTCGGGCTACACTGAATATTTGTATACCAATGAGGCATGTCATAATGTGGGACTCAAATCTATTCTCAAATCAGGGTTTTCTATGGTAAACTATGGAATCAACTTGACATAGGGTAATTGATCTTTTTTCACGTAAAATGAATGTGGGTAGGGTGGTAGCATGTTAATCATGATGTGATTGAGGAACACATATTCCTACTTGCACACAATAAACTATAAAGATGAATCACACAATGATTATGTTCAAGAGGCTTGGACCATAAGTCCACTATTAGTCTATTGTCTTAAAGCTCAAACCATGATATTTCAGTTTATGGTGATAGAGTTTGTTCTAATCATGTGTATGTTAAATAAATATGTGTATAATGACAGAGTGAAAAAACCATAAGTGAATTATGTCCAAATATTCCCACTATCACAGAAAACATTCTCAAGAGGAATCACACACAACATAAGGTCGTATGATCAGAATCATGACAGATAGTTTAAATTTATGTTTCTTTTAATATATGGGATTTTTTCTCCAAGGGTATTTTGTAAGTGAGAGTTAAAACCCAATTTGAATGGACAAAAGGAGGATCATGTACCACACAAATACGTCCAGGAGAAGTGAATATAGGATAATTTCATAATTTATTGAATGTAAATGGGGAAAAGGGGTCAATGGGTTTGTGAAGTTGTTGTTGAGCCTAGAGATGTGATGTTCATGCCCCTGTATGTAAACCATGTGGATGAGAATCAATCCATATGTAGTTCCTTAACATGGAATGGTTAGAGAACAACAATAGTGGGGGAAACCCCTTCAAATGAGGGAACTGAGGTATCCCTATGTTATAGTTGGGCATCCCATGTTCATGGAATGAGGTAATTCAAATATCATTTTTAGCGGCTTATCGATTTATAATGGGGTATGATCGTATCTTACATCATGCGGTGAGGACATTGAGATTTTTAGTTTAAATTAATACAGCCCAGACTATAAGGTTGATTCTAATGTAAGACCCTGGAGCACGGAACATGGGAGGATAGTATCTCAAAACAATATATGTAATATAGATTTATTACAAACCTGACATTAAGGGGGACCATGTAGGCCCAACAAAAGGCAACACATTATTGAGAACACTCACAGATAGTTTAAATTCAAAATTTTTTGGACTATGTTATCTAAACATAAGTTTTATAGTTCATACCATAGAGTGAATACCAAATGTATATATGTATCACATTAGTTTGGAAACCTAGATCTGAATTAGTGCAATGGAGGCTCATTACGATATGACTTATTCCTTAAAATATGAGAATACAGTTTAATGTACCGATTCTTCTACTAATGGTTACTATTTGTTTAAATCCACAAAGTTGAGACAATGATTGTTTTATAAATACAAAGGATTTGATGAAATTATTGTGGGCCCTAAGGATAGGGAGTCTTGGTGACCTTATATATCCCATGAGGATGGGAATAAAGCATCATGAATTTCTAAACATGGTATGGTAAGAAACTAATCGGGGTGAGGGTGACCCTATCTAACAAGAGATTTCAAGGAATCTCATGGTTATAGTGAGGAATACCATGTTCGAATAATGGGGTAATCCTTGTTAACCATCCAATACATATCTTACAAGGAATCCCAGTTTAAGATGGGGTGAAGATCATCTCTTATGTGTTAAAGAGGCATCCCAAACATATCCAGTTTTGGTAAGACTATAGTTTAATGTCATGAAATGATGATGTTTTTTCATCTAGTGTTTATCATATGTGGTATCTCAGACTTGTGCTGGGTAGGATTGTATTTTAACGTCAACTGATACAGAATTTGGGACATTTGGAGAATAGAGGACTGATACACCACATGTGAATAAGAGACACATATGCCCAACACCAAACCAGATATTCCTAGTTTATTTTCATATTGATTAAATTCATGATTCTTGTAAACATAATCCTAGTTTAATGTCATAGAGTAAAGATAGTTGTTATAGTTTAACATCATGTTTCTTACACCTTGGAACTCCTCAAGTGAATTACTATTTAATAAAAATTCCATTAGTGGGAGTTGTGGTACGCTCTCCATCCATAGTGATTATATAGTAAGGACCATTAGAATAGACCATGTGAATGATGTAAGTTCCATCCCAATTATTATTCAACATTGAGTACTTCTAATAGGTACCATTGGAATCATGGGATCTAGAAACTTGTTACCCAAGAGGATGAAGAAAAGTAGAACCTTCATGATGGAAACTCATTCTATAAGATTTTGGTTCTTATCTAGATTGTTCATGGCCTGAAGGATATTTTCTTCATGGTCTTAGTACTCATCTAAATGGAATACATATATTCTATTTGGCATCTTATACTCATAGAAATAAATTTAGAGTGATTTTAACTTAACCTTAATGGTAAGGGCTTACATTGTTCCATACACCAAGGAATACATAGTCAACTGGGTGAAATATTTGGTCCTAATCTAATAAAACTAGTGGATGTTGGGGAGTTTTTTAGGAATAGATTCTTATTCTGAACCACATTCATATTAAGAGTGTTAGAGAGGGTCTTATTTAATTCCTCAATATTTCCATTTTCTTGCACTAGATAGCAATGAGTAAGGTCTAACCAAATACTTTACTGGGCGTACAATACCTTTAAATTAGCATCCTGATTTTTGGATTCATGGTCGATAAGAATAGTGTGAGGGGAACTAAATCAATGTATAACGTGGGATCTCACGAATATGATTAAGGATTGGGAAAATATATACCTTATATTAATTACTTCCTTAAACTAGAAAAATAAATATTTCATGCTCAGAATGAACCTACACTGGCAATCTATCAAATGTAGATTTTGTCCAATGACATTGATCCCCCATACTATAAAGGTAAAATATAACATGGTCTTGTGGAGGAGCTTCACAAATTGATGAAAAATGGTTCCATAGATCTAACATGTGTGAAAAACCAGTAAAACATGATATAGTCACATTACATGGTGGGAAAAAAGTATCTCATCCTACGATTATTTAATGATAGGTTATATCTTACTTGATGGGAACCACATCACCTGACATGAACTTCCTATATATCATGTGTAATCATATATCCATGGATTAAAAAAGTATAATTACATCAAACCCAAGTTTGTTGAGGGTTGATTCAAGGTTATCGATACTCTTTTGGGAGATATGTGTTGCACGATGATGGACTAACTAAGGCTTTGGTTGATTTGGAAGGAGAGGGTTACACTAGAGATACTCAATAAAAGGAGTTTTCCAGTTGAATATTTATTCTACAATAGGGAAGATTCGAGGTCAAGAAAATGAAGATATTATGGTTATATGGTTTAACAATTTACTATCATAATTATCTGTAATGATAGGAATGAAGAATATATGATACTCTATGTGAATGAAAAGGTCATCATGGTCATGCTCCGAATTAGAGGTGAATAACAATACAATTTCATCACCCCAACTATTCTAGGATGATGGTACATTACTCAATTCTAGATGAGAAAAATTTTAGGACATTATTTAGTGAGTAAACCCTATAATGGGCATAAAATATATCATTATAAAATTTTAATAACAATTAATCTATTTAGTGACTAATTGAGATTCTCCCTTCACATGAAAGAAGGGAACATAAATCTTATGGGATAGATCAAGGCTAGTAATGAGATCTTGATACTCTGTCTTATTTTTGGGGTATCCTTCCTATAATGGGGATGATTGTTGAAGGACAACCTACATAGGAGTTACTGATATGACTCCCATTCCTACTATATAGATCTTATAATCAAGGAGGTTTCTACTAGATGGGCTCTGAGAAGTATTATCAAAGTGCATCTGCGAATAGGGAATATCCTGGTCCACTAAAGGGATGGAATCATCATGGAAGCCAATGTTTAAGGCCAGTTCTTCTGAGGATATGTTGGAAGAAAACAATTTTTTAATACCTGATCCTTGGAAGCAATCTTTGGAATTAAATTGGTGCCAAACTACTGAAGTATAACATCTATCATGGTATTCATTCTTCCAACTTGGGTTTATTATGTATATACATTAGAGAGTCCAATTGGGACCCCATTTAAATCTCTTGAATATGAAGATAATTCCATAACATTACATGTATATAATTCTCATGAGGTTTCTCTTCATGATAGGGGAGTATCGAGCCTCTATGTCATCGAGCGTGTGACTAATATAGAATAATTTTTTATCTATACCTTTATATTTCATATGAGAGAGATGTTATCTAAGTGATAATTTTGGGGTGGTCACATAGAGGACTACAGTCTTCTGAGAGGTGGGTACAATAAATATTATATATTTTAGAAGATACTACATTATTTTCCCAAATTTGACCTAGAATTACTCATCCTAATGTTAAATTATTACATTCATCCTGATCCTTGAAAAGGGCTTACACATTCATTCCTGATATGTCAAGAAAAGACTTGTATATTATGAGTGGCCTTTGATACTTCAGAGCTATCATAGGTTTCTCAGGGGAGGCATCTAGATGAGGGCCATGATCTTATATGAGAAGATCATGTTGCCTCTTTGTCTTATAAGGAAATTGAGAAAATATATTTAGGTTACCCCAAACACAGAATTTAATGTGTTCATCATCAAATGAAATGAGAAAAGAAAGATGAGGGATTTATCATGATCATTGAGATGGTTCAGACGGTTGTAGAATATTACCATGACATTGTACACATAACATTCCACAAATATCCCAACAATTAGTTTTATGATATGGCATGTGGAACATTAATAATTGGATACAACATTATTTCGATTGAAGGTAATCACTTGTTAGAAGAATATCCATTATGGTGCCATGAAGGCAGTAGAATCCTCATCCCCAAGGTCGAAATGGTTTAAATTTTACCAGGAATATATATATATAATATAGAGGGCCTCGAACCTAGATGTATCTTTGATAAATTTATCTATTTTCAGAAAAGTTAAATCATCCTTTGATCAGAGGATGTTGATATCCAAAAGTTGAGACAGAATCCTATCATTCTACTCATTTTGTTGAACAAGAACATCATGGACAACCACATAGGTTATTAGACTTACCTTAAAATGTTGGTATTAATAAGATTATCAACCTTATCCAAGATCATATAACCATGAAGGGGACACATTTTTTGGGAGGTTTCTTAAGACAATGATGATTCTCCAGGTGAAGAAGACGGTGGAAGAAAATATATGGGTCCAGTGTTTACATTTTTCATAACATCAGGAAAATTCGCAACGATATTGGCTCATAAAATCCATGTACTATTGCTACTTCTCTGGGGGCATGCTTTCATTGATCGACCCTTTTCATAGATCTTCCTTGATATACAGGTTCACCTGAACTAATAAAAAGATGGTTGTTTATATTACTACATCTAATATAGAAGGAGCCTCTTCCTAATTCAGTTCATCGTCTAAGGTTGGAGGATCAATGGAAAGAGGTTAATCTAGTCTAGCTAACTCTAGGGTAAAACTGGTGCCTTCTTGGGGAGACACATAGAATTTTCTGAGGGTCTCCTTCTCTATTAAGATCATGGGTTATAGGATATTTAGCCAAATCATTCAACCCTTATTCCGTGGGGTCCATGATTGATTCTAATGAAATGGTGTAGGGTCCAATTCCATCTCAACCCTACCTCATGGAACAAGAGGTAATATTTAAATAAATAGTGGTCATAGGGAAAAAATCATTGTACCTCACAAGGGTATTGATTTCTTGTACTACTAGATCCTATCATTAAAGGTTCCAGGGATTATTCCTGACATCAGAACATTTAAGAGACTTTATAAAACCCACCTAGGAATTTAATAGTGAGGAGAGTAGGGACCAACTCAATATTGATATTACCCATGCACATCATTATCACATTCTCACCATTCAGAAGCATGTCTAGTGAATATGTGAGGTTGTTTCATTCAGAATAAAAAAATCTACCACTCACTCATTGGAAATTTTTTTTACTTGAAGAGGATATAAATGTCTTTCATCTGAATGGTGGAGTAGAAATAGTAATAGAATTGGCAATAATGATCTTCCAAATCAGTTATGGAATCGATAGACTAATTGGTGAAAAATATAAACATAGGTTACTCCAACTACATTATGAAACACCAGATCTTGGCAGCCTCCTACTACTCTAATTTTTCCAACATGGATCCAAACATTGAGATCATGTGATCCAAATGCTGTTGTGGGTCACCTATCCTATTGAACAAGGCAATTATAGGGTTCCCAAAATATGTGGATTCTCACATATCATCATCCCAGACCTGATACGACTTCCCATCATGTGGTATTAACACATTTCCGATTTATAGGGCCTCGAGATGACTGGAGAGAGATGCTATGAAATCAAAATGTTGAGGATCTATATCATGATGAGGATTCCTATCCACCAATACATTTATAGTATCATCATCTCAATAAGAATGATTTGAGACTCACAGTGAGATATAACATAGATCCCGAGGAGAGAAATCCAACTTCTCATGGGGGTTAAGAGAATGATACCTTGTTCACTTTTGTTAGGACCTTGCCTCTAATATATATGGATTAATGAGGTCTCCGTGCTCCGCATGGAAAAAATACCCAATGATTAGTTTTTTCCACCACACTAAAGGGGTAAAAATATTACATAGGGAAGTACTATAATATATTCTCCAATTGGACATGAAATTAGTGATTAGATTCCCCAATTATGAATGATCCTACAGTAAGATGGACATTGTGGGATCTTCCTCTACCACAGGTACAAACATAGGTGGATTAAAGAAATCATCCTTATCTATACCATTTTCATTGTTTCAATAGTGATGAAAGGGATCATTAGGATCCATGAGGTCAAGTGAATGAATATTCTAGTTGGTATGAACACTTATATGAGGTTATTTGTGATATCATACCAGCATTAGTGGTAGTTTTCCCCCATCAGACCCCCATCAATGTTCCTACTCCCATGAAAAACAAGAACTACCTTATTCTATATAAATTCACAAAGATGTGAATTATTTTCATTGATGGGAAAGTTAGGATTTAAAAATATAGGATTGATGTGGAGAGAAATGAAATACCCCCATCTTCTGAACAGCACATGTGGAGATTCATCTTCTGTAATATGGTCAAGCACTATGAGTATTTTGAAGAAATGTTGTTGGTGAGTATTAAGGCATCCATGTTAAACAAGAGCTGATCCACTGGGAGTGATTCCACCACAACACATTGAAACAATAAATCAATACCCTATATATTTTCTTAGCATCCTAGATAAACCATATTATGTTCTGGGTGTTGGTGAAGCATCACCCAAATGATCTATTGGAAACATATGACTCCGTTGTCAATGAGGAATCTAGGATGCTGATAGTGGGAGTTGTAGATGACCATACAATCATTGATCGAAGATTTATGGATAGGGTTTCTCATTCCCCATCATTATCATATGATGGTCCATGATCTTGGTTATCAAATTCTCTGAGTAGTGTTGTTTAAGAAAATGGGGGGTGGTAACGATGTGGGTTAGTTTGTGGGTTAACTGTCAGATAACGGATTCATTGTAGAAGGAATACATTCGATTCATGTTGGTGTATCCCTTAGGGGAAGTTATGATCAAATCACCACATCACTTTAGGAGGTAGTACATGATATCCCATCATGGTTTGGTTAGTTCCCTATGATTTCATGCAAAATGAAATTGATGAAAAACTCCACTATACGACTGGATTAATTTAAATGTAGTAAAGTAGTAGAGTAAGATAAATCAAAAGGGATGGTGAAATTATATGGATTTGAATTTCATTAGAATTATTTTTATTTATTTTGAGAAATAAGTTTGAATATTTGTGTTTGGATAAATATTAGAAAATAAATAATGAAAACTAAGAAAAATAGATTAATTGGGTTGTAAATATATTTTGAAAGCACAACTGCGTTTTGTAATTTTTAGGTTGAGGAGAAATTGGATTTTAAAATATATTTTTATTAATTCATGATTGGTATCATAGTTGATATGAGAAAGATTCAATGATCATGGAATCCCCTATTTGATATGATAATTACCAATTTCCCTTGGTCTGATAATTTTTTATGTTATCGAATCATGTTTTCCTCGATACAATTTTTAAACTTGAATTCCCATAATGTTGAAAATGGTCATGACTACTTTAGGGATTTTAGATTCAAAATATTGAAGTCCATTATTAATTAAATTGTCAATGTTCATAAAAAAATAAAAATAAAGGGATTGGAAATTAATGATTAAATTGCACAAACTAAATATATGAATAATAATAATGAAATCCTTTACAGCTTCCCCTTTTTATATACATCACCCTAGAACATGATGGGTTTATTCCTTCATCAAAGGATGAGATGAATGAAAAAAACATTAAATAAAGATAAAACATAAAGGAAAATAAATAACGATCTCAGAAATGGATTTTCACCATCTTTCTCCAATCTTTTGTCTCTTGATCGGAATACTCTTTCAGCAGAAGTAACTGCTCTATTTATTGGTTTCATATTGGTTCTTCCCAACACATTTTATAACATGTAATGGTGTTCTATGTTGTGTAATTAAAATACTCAATTTCCTTCACATATTATGAATCTGCACAAATCTCATATGCGTATTTGAAACGTTCACTACTGTTATGGTGTGTAATGGGGACTTAGTATGTGTAACCTATAAATCATCATATCCAGTGAATATCAAAATATTTCGTATCCAAAAACATATCTCAAAAAATTTCCCACCATGAATTGTAGTTACATGATGTTTGATGGTATTTCACAGTGTGTATCAACTTCATGACTTTTCCTCGAAGTGACCTACTTCTTCTATGAAGTCACAATGTGTAATGGGGTTACACAACATGTTATTGTGTTGCTCGTGTTTTCTATATCTAGTTTCTTCTCTGAAATTTGGTTCTTCACAACAAGATTCACTCATGAAGCAAATGAGTATTTTTTCTCATAATTTTTTCTATTTTATTCTTTCTTCATAATTATCTTTTTCCTGTAATAAAAACACAAAAAAATTCCAAATATAGAATGATCATTTATTTGAATAAAAAAATCATCATATTAAAATACTATGAAATGTATTTTTGCAATATAATTATCATTACAAAATAATGTGTCATGTGTACTCCAAAACACAATCAGATATAGTTTAGAATTACATGGATCAACAAGGTGTTCACCATCTAAAAAAGTCAATCAAAACTAAAACCCCCTATTTTATCCTTATTATAGGTAGAGTGTGAGAGTGGAGGTGTCCAAGAAAACTTCATGGTGATCCCTTAAAATGGATCCAAATATTCATCCACCTACATATACCTATAGAGGCCTCTGGGGATCTAGTTGATTTCACCATTTGAGATGTTGAGTATCGCCTATGAGGATCCGACCCTAGACTCTGGTAGTTGGGGTGGAACCAAAATCCCCGAATCATTTATGTCCTTGGAGTAGAAAAAATCAATGAGGAAAATGATGAATTGGGATTTTTTATGATTTCACCATCATGGACTGTTTTTTACCCATCCGCATAGGGATAGTTCCACAAATAATGATAACACATCCACGTAGGGGAGTCCTATGTGCTGGACAGTTATATCATAATGAAAACCACACTAATACTTGAAATGTGCATTTGTAAGAAATCTATTCTATGAATTTAGATTATAGGGTAGACCCTCATACTGGTTTTTATTGAATGTGGATGACATCCAACTGTGCTGGGGATGGTGCTAGGAGGTCCCATGTGAAGATAGGTGATTGAGAGGTGAGGACCTCTCCCTTGATGTTCGTTATCACGTATTATAATGTGACTATTATCGGTGGTGTTGAAAACTGTCCTAGTAAATAATTCCTACCTATGATTTGGTTTGGATCTTGATCCTACTTGGGAAATGATAGGGAACTATTCTAGGATCTATTAGAATGTGACAACTGTGGCAGGGGCCACTGGAGCCATTACCCCAGATTGATAAATCTACTAATCCTTCCCTAGATGTTGGAATCAAGTGGTTTGGAATAGGTCCAATGAAGCATGTGTAAAGGAATCCAATTATTAGTAATAATGAAATAATCATTGATGGCACAAATATGGCATAGTGGGATCCCTCTATATAATATCATGGGTATCTATTGTATTCATTGTCACACAAGCATCTCCCACCTCCTCGGTGTAGGCGAATGAGTCATTGTATTTTTCATGTGTGAGGCTCAAGATGTGTATTTTTTATGGGATCATAGAGTGGTTCTTCCCTATGTGACCCTTGGGGGAGGAAATTTCTATGAGGCATTGATGCCTCCAGGTCCTGGAAAGCAATATAACTTGATGGAATGGACACCTATTGAACGTACCAAGATATGATGGAGTTGTTCACCATTCACCAAATGATCTTAAAAGGAATGATTGAGACTGACTACTTGGTAGCTGGTGTCTAGGTGGAAGTAGTTTAGTAGGTTATGTCTTGTGGTATTGCTGCATTAACATTTTTCCTTCCCTAATCATTTCAAGTGTGGGGATGATAATTTCCTAGGGATGGAGTCCTCTAATGTAGGTGAATTAATCGATGCGTTCATATTCTAAGAAATTAATTTAAAATTCCCCAACTTCATCTAATCATCTGAAGAATGAAACTGATCAACACTGATAATGTCATAGAATTAGGTTGTCCAATTTCATACTGCCCCAATTTTGGCGAGTATTCTACTAGGCCCATATTTTTCATGGTGTTACTTGTAACCAAATATCTCGATAGGGTGACATGAAAATATTATTATTTATAGAATACTACTTGTCCCCATGATGAGGACACTATTTCAACATTGGGTTCATCATTACTATTTTCATCAATTTCTTTGGTTCCCAGCCTACACATCTGAATGACACATTCACACACTGTGACTTTTTTATTCCCACATTCCCACATTCCAAAGGTGGATGGATTTACCAACTTTTAATGATAATGTATGCTCCATGATAAAAACTAGATAATGAGATGTATTTTCTTCATTGATTGAATTCCTTCTGGTAGATTGTCACCTAGTTCAGGTCTCCCACATATATTTAATTCATTTTTTCATTGCTAATTCTCGATTTCATATCTTTATGGACACATGATAATTACAATAATTCTATATTTAAATACAATGTTTTTCTTGATTGGTAAGAAACCCTCTATCAAGAGAGTAGTCATGTTGGACATCATGGTGAATGTTTGGAAGCTGGGAGAATTGGTAAACTATAATTTTACTCTTGATATGACATCTCTTATTATGAATATTTCTGCATGGAACTCAATGAATAAAATGTTAATCATGAGTTAATGATTCTAGCAGTGTATGTCTCCCCGATATTTTACCCTAGTCATCCAAAACTTATGCATTGGGTATCTGTTTGGTTCATACCACATGTTATACATCTTTTGGAGAAAAACAGTAACATTTAGTTGTGATGGATCAGGCTATATGTTTAATATAATGTAGATATGGTCACAATTTTAATGTCTTGCGAGGAAAATATCGATGGATCTGAGAACCTCGCGGAGGGTGATCCAAATGGTTGATTAGAATTCCAATTAAGGATGATCATGAAGGTGTGTCCCTATAATGGTATATGTCACATCATAATAGACTAGAACGTACCTTGATACAGGTAATCGATTACTGGATCAAAATACACATTGAGGAGAATCCAGGAGGTATATCCCTAGGAGGCAAAATGTCACTCCTATTTTATGAACCAGAATCCTCCTTCAGAGAGATCAAGGATGGATGAATTAAAATTCCTCTCATGATTAATATGTATGATTCATTATAATGACACTTGAGGAATATCAGGTAGGTTATTCTATAGGAGGTAATATGTCACACTTGGGTGGTGGATTAGAAAATCCCTTGAGATAAGTCATAGATGGATGAGTTGTAAATTCACATGAAACAAATTAATATAGTTGATCATAAAACCAATTGAGGGAGATCAGAAAGTTTTGCCCCTATGTGGGATTATGGAACACCTTGGTGATTGACCAATATCTCAACTGACATGGTTATTTGATAGATGATTCAAATTTCCTCTTGAGAAAATTCTGAATGGTTGATCATTATACCCCATGAGGTGGATCAGGGAGGTATATCCCAAATAGGGAGCACCTAATTTTACCATTGCTCAGGTACCCCTGGGGGAAAACCTGTCATGTTGATTAGAACTCCGCTTGAGGTAGATTATAGAGGTAAATCCATAATAGGGATGACTTATGTTTATATAGGATAGTGTAACTTGTGGATGACACAGAGATTTGATCCATATTTTCTTTAGGTAGATGAGGGAGGTAAATCCCAATGATGGATCATATAATCCTACCTTTGGTCCGGCACGCATTTGGATGGACTCGAAGAGTTGATCAGAACAACCCTTGAGGTGATAATTGATGTATATACCTAGGCGGGAGAAAAAATAGTTTCCATTGGTCGGACACCCCTTGGGGAAGACCTGAAGAGTTGATTAGAATGAAACATAAATAAATTAGGGAGGCATGTATCTATTAGGGATCACCTAATTTTACCATTGGTCGTTATTAAACCTCATGTAATCTTCCTATGTACCATATTTTAGACAAAATAGATCAAAAACAACATAGTTGGATGTCATAGTTTAATATTATGTGATTGGACTAGACTATGTTGTTTAACGTCATGCAGTATGGATGCTCATGTTGTGAAAGGGGAACAGATGAGGGATGGTGTGGGGATTACACATTGAATATTTCCTCCATATGATGATCTTTATTGTTTATAATGGTGTGGATTGTACACATTAACCTACCTAGGATGATCTCATTTCATGTGAGCTGGATAGGTGTGGGGGTCATTCCATGCCACTCATACACAGATCATACTATTTTTAATTCCCAATGTATGGCTATTTTGTTATGGCATGTGCTCAGGATGTTGTATTGTGGTTTAATATCATACACCATGGAAGTGGAACTAGGTTTTTTATATTATACATCTTATACATGGGGGGACTCACCCTTTACCCCTTGGGCTTCCATGACAACCGGTATGGAATGTTTGGGAAGAGCATGGATTTGACATTAGTGTAGTACAATGACGAGAGGTTTTTCGCTCATGAGATCCATGTGTAGTACATATTCTGAGTATAAATAGGTAATATGATGCCTATATTGATATGAAAAAGGGTTTTCAGATGCTCATGACATGCATGGAGTAGAGTGAGAGGACAAAGGAGTGGGTGGAACATGTCACACAGTTACTCAAGTTGAATCCAAACCATTCCTTGATGGGTGGGGGGTATCAGTCACTCAACTATCACGAAGTAGGTTCAACAAAAGTGAGAGACTATAAAGAGTCCCAAGGATGGGTTTTGTGAAACATGGGGCCCCATATAGAAATGATGCATGAAAATAAGGTGATATAATGAGTTTAGGGGCTTCGTGAACGAGTTGGATTCATGAAGAAGGGTGAACCTACCTTAGAGGGAATTCCTTGTTTATGAGGGTAGTGATTGGTTAAGGCTAAATTATTCGTGAAGACTCAAGTACCACATATGACCTTCTTCAATTATAAATGGTGTATTATTTCATTAAATTCATCTTTAACATGGTGGATACTTTAAAGAGAACATGAGATTTATTTTTTATAATATAGCGTACCTCATAAGATCAATTTGTTTCTTCGGTTAGAGAATCTCGATAGGTTTTCTAATTGAGAGAAACATGGATCCGGAAAGGTCAGGTAACCATACCAAAAAAGTCATACTGAAGGGGTTATTTATAGTTAAATTGTTTTCATAAGATTTGGTTTATTTCAAAAATAATTTTGAGACCTTAGAAATGGGTATGAATTTATCAAACTTGTGATGAAATCCTCAATAATTCACATATTTGTAAAGCACTATGTGACACGAGAAGTTTCTACCTAGGGGTATACCATCATGTATCCGCGTTTTCATGTGGGATGCATGTGTTCAGGGACAATAATTTTTTTGAAGTTAGCGATATTTGTGAAGAATATTATTTAGAGATATTTTGAGTTATTTTAGAAATGATTTGTTCAAAACAGGTTGTGCCTCCCTCCACTATTCCAGTAGAACACATATTGCGGTAACAACAATCACATTACAAATCGATGAATTTGTTTTCCATCACATCCTTTCATTTATATTTATTATAATGAACATAATATACAAATATATGATATTAATGATATAATTATGATTCTTTAAATATAATATATCATCAATATTGATACAATTACAATTGTTAAATCTCGAATCATCTAATGTGCATACATATAGACTATAGTCTTCATGTTGAGATGTTGTTGAATTGTTAGAAAACACCCTCTCAGTGTTGTTCACAAGAATAGATATAATGATTTTTTTATTTTTATAAGATTATAATTTATCTATAAAGGTAATATTATATTTAATTTTTTATTTTACATCCAACACAATGTAAAAGAATTGTATGTGTTTACGGGATGACTACCACCCTACCAGATATGTATTTTATTTTTCATGTTTGATTTTCATAAATAGATATAAAAATTTTCATAATAAAAAATTAAAATCTTTGTATTAATTATAATTATTCATATAATTTAAAAATGTACCCTTTGGACCATGGTCACCCTACTTATGTTATATTGGGGATAATGAATAGAATGTCCTAAAAACTACTGACATGAAATTAGTCAATTATGTAACTACAAATTAAATGGTAATAAATGCAATAAAATTGAATATGATTAGGTAATAAATCGAAAAAGGTTCCTAGTAACATAATAATTAATATAATTTCATTACACATGAATAGAAGAACGTATGTGGCATGTTGGGAGATAAGGTAAAGGATATACATTCTTAAAATTTTGTTTTTTAATTACTAGTAATATTAATTTATAACATTTTACGCTATGTCCATAATATTTGATGGATGTGGGAATGTTTAAAAAAATAAATTAAAATTTTCATTTTACCTCTCCCATGAGTTTCCATTAAAGGCCTTGGAAATGGATTGTTTTCTTTACTTCACATGGAATGCATAACATCCTTTATAAAGAAGATATTAAAATTTTAACATATCATAAGTAAAGATATTTTATGGTCACCATATCCATTATTCGATATATGGATTCCAATACGATCTTCCATGTTTTATAAATGAAAGGCCCTTATTCCCTTTTTTATAGGAATTATTGATTGGGAAAGAGTTTTTATAGGTATGATATATATCAATATGTAAAAATGATATCATAATGGTTATAAAATATATTTTTAAATTATTGGTAATGGAAATAAATTAATTTATGTCTTTAATGTGTCTTATGATATATGTAAAATATTTTTGATGATGTATAAATATGATATATCTAATAAATTTATATGGTAATGATATGGTTTCATTAAAATTTATGTTTGAATTAACCGAGTAAGTTATTCCATTTATATGGGTTCAATAAAGATGATGTAAAAATACACATATATTGGTTTTCTATGTGTGAAAATAAATTTTCATGGTATTTTTTTATATAAAAAGGAATGATAAATAACTTTTTTATGAAATGAATATTAAATTTAAGTGTAGCAGGTATGCTTTTATGAAAATGTCTTAGTATTTCTTGTGAATTCTAAGAAAACCCCAAGATTTTGATTTTTAATTAATAATTTCAATTAAAGTACCATATGTACAAATTTTGGTAGTAATGATAATTTTTGTTGAATGTATATGATTATTAAAGCATAATGTTTATATTTAAAGGAACAATGTCTTATATAATCTCATGATTTTGAAGTAGATTAATAAGTTTCTTTTCTTCGTTGTATATGTCCTTTAATGTATTTTTTAACATCCTGTGTTTTCAATTTATTTTTCACATGTATTGAGAGTGATTATAAATGTAAATAATTCTATATTTTGAAATATAGTAATTAATATTAATGATGAAAGTGTGTTTTTATAAGGAACATGTTCTGTCCTAAAATTGAAATAATTTGGAAATATACATTGTGTTCTGTAACAATATTTCCGAATTAAATAAAAATATAATCATAAAAGATCCTTTAGTATATAATTGACCCAATATTTCTTTATGATGATATATTATTAGATGGATAAAATTGGGTTATGTTTATTGGTATCTTTCATAAATGTGTAGATTATGCTTTTTTTGAATATGATCAGTGAGTGCGGTTTCAAGGCTATTATATGTTTTTTAGAGTATTTTTTAAATACAATTATAAACTATTATGCTTAATGTGAATTTAACTTAATAATAATTAGTACCATTATGGGATTATAGTTTTATGTCCATTAATAAGAAAAATGTATAATCACCCCTTTTTAGGTTTTAAGTAGTGGTATTTTAAGGTGGTTAATGTTACTTTTTGAGAAATTTATTGGTTTTTGTGTAATTTTTTTTATATATGAATCCCTTAATAATAACATTTATTGTATTTAAAAGGTTATTTTCGGATTAATTATTTTCTTATATTTCAAAAATAATTTGAATGGTATTGATATCATTTGTGGTTATGATTATCATAGATATTTAAGTAATTATTGATAATTAAGATTAAGGGGTTATTAAATTTTTGGAACATATGTTTAATCAAATAAATAACCGTTGGATTAAAAAGTAAATTTTTTCACTATGTGATTAATGTTAATATTGAAGAATTTCACCATTTTGGATACATTATAGAATTAATGTAAATTAAAATACACTAAAACTATATGGGATTTTATTTGAGGAATAGTGGTTGAATTGTCTTTGTGCAGTATATATGATTTTATTTAGGATTTATTGGTATTTAAGAAATTGAATATATAGATTAGATTATTTGGGTGAATATATGATTTCTAAATATAGGTTTTAGGTATACTCATATAAGAGTGACAAATGATGTTCGGAGATACTTGTTAAATTGGTCTCAAAAGAATATGTGATCAAGTCCATTTATTTTTGGGTTTTGAACTTGGTGAGAAATTGTTCGATGTGTTATAAGGTTAATTATTTATGGAATATTTAATTTTTAACATTTGATATTATTATGGAATATTTTAATATTAATGTATTATTTACTCATATTGGATTTTTTCTATCATTTACTTATCAATTTATATTGTCGATATTGTCTAATTAAATAAGGAATAAAATTTTATCATTTTCTAAATAAAATGATGCATTAGAAGTTTATTTTAATTTTTTATGTGGGTGGCATTCATCTTGAACACTCATTTCATAGAATAAACCATGTGGTTAAGGTGGGAATTTATTGAAGCAAAACCACATAATGAAGCTGTGATTTTAAAATAGAAATCAATAAAGATTATATTTTGATATTCCTTATCCTGATGGTAAATTGATAACTAAATTCTATGGAATGGATCTTGAAATAAAAACGTTATCCTTTTACTATTACTTCTCATGAATTTATGGTCACCTATATTATTAAAAATTACAACATTATCTAATAGATTTAATTTAATCCCATGTCCAATTTTTCATTACATGCTAGTGATCTAATTATTTGGGAACATTCTATCTCTTATTTAATCAAACTATCCTATTTACGTTTTCCTCTTTTTAAAAGGATTTAATTTTTCCTATTTTAATGATGTGAGTATTCAAAAAATATATTAAATATTGGTTCCTTTCATGATCATATGTTTTATACTTTAATCATTGAAATTGATGTTACATTATATTTTAAACCCTTTTTATGGGACATAAGATAAAGGTTGTATGGAAGAAATTTATTTATTGGGTATAATGTATTACATAGTGATTTTAAAATTATAATTTTTTTAATAAAATAGTTTATTTAAAAAAACCAATCATTAAAGACAATATTATATTATTATTTAAATATTTGTTATCACATAGTCATTGAATTAGAGGATTAGAATAAAAGTATATAAAAAAATATATTTAAAACATTCATAATCAATGTAAAATTATAATCAAATTCTTATAAATTAAGAAAACAACTTTTAGTAAATTCCTTTTCAATTTCAAAAATATTTTTCCATTAAAAATGTAATTAATTATATTTGTGAGGAAATATTTAATAACATATAATCAAATTTTAAATATTTTAAATTATAAAAAGGATTTATTTCTTATTTGATCATACTGAATTTATCATAGAGTGAACTTTTAGGATTTTTATAAAAATATTGATTTTTCAGTAAATAGTGAAAAACTATTATTTTAGAGAAAAGTGTAATTTCATTTCATGTTTTTACATATTATAATTATTTTTATTTGTCTCTAAAATATCTATTTGTTTTGATTAAAAAAAATTATTTTCTTCTTATTTAATATTATGGTTAATTTCGAAAGAAAATGTTTTTGTACATAAAAATGATTTTCTCGGGAAAAACAATTTTCATCACGTTTTTATTGTTATTTTAAAATTAATTCAAAAAATAATATTAATTGAAATTATTAAAATAAATTAGTAATGAGAAATACAAATTCAAAACTTGGTAAAAAGGAAAACTTTATTTTTTTCATATTTAATTGTAAAAATGATAAATATTTATCACCCCAATATACGAAAACTATGGTTAAGAGTGGTTAAAACTAAAGTATAAAATAATTAAGATCACCCTAAATCATTAATTGAATCTATTTAAGGAATATAATTTTTATAAAACTATTATTTTGTTTGAATATATGGAAAATTTATTGCCATTATTCATTGATAAAGACCTGTATATCATTTTAGGTGAAAGAAAATTCAAATGTGGATATGTCTTCCTTTTAATATATATATTACTTTTTGACATGGATAAAATCATGTAATGAAATTGTATAGAATTTTATATTGAAATTTAATATTTTTCTAGATAAAAATTTATTTTAAATTTTAATGGAATGAATAGTTACCTTAATTGCTTACTCAACATTGATAAAATGCTAGTGCTTGTAGTAGGAAAATCAATTAAATAAATTTATAAACATACAAAATAATATTTGTTGGTTGGGTTATGGTATTTAATGAATGTTTTTATTACTTTAATTTATTTCCATGATTTAAAAGTTTATATTTGATCTAAATTGTGTCTTTATATATTTTTGAATATAATAATATAATGAGTATAAAAAATAAATTTTATTTTAAATTATATTTAATAATATTGTTTTATATGATTAAAATTTTATAAAAAAAAGTTATATTTTTTCTAGAGAAAGGGATATTGTGAATAATATCATCAGTTTTATAGATATGGGCCACTTTTCCTTATATTGTATCTTTCATGACCCCTAAAGATAAGAAAACATTTTTATCACAGTAATAGTTAGATGGGTTAACATAAGGTTAAAACCAAGAAATAAGGGTTAAAAATTAACGTAAAAATTCATATATTTTATTATAGCATAGTATTTTGAATAATATTCACCAAGTATGTGAAATATATAAATATTTTTCCACAAGAAAATGGGTGTTAATTAATATTAATTAAATAGTTTATATACTTCCAAGGGTGTCCAAAGAAAAGGTTTTAAACTGGCCCCTGTGTGATTTTTCGGTCTACATGCTGATGAATCTATTGATCACATTTTCATAAACTGCTCCTTTGCTGCTTGGTTCTGGAGGTATTTGATGGGTATTTTTAATTTTCACATGGTCTTTAACTCTGTTGGTTCCTTGCTCAATTTTGTTATGCATGAAGAGAACAGTGAGCAGGTTCACTCTTTTCTTATTATTGCTGTTGTTTCTATTATCTCATATATTTGGAATTCCCGGAAAAATATTGTTTTCAATGGTGGAAGGCCCTCCTTAAAGGACGAGGTGATGGTGATTCACCGAAGCATTAAACTTGATTTGGTGAAACAGTCTGGTTCTATGAACAATAACATGTATGATTTTCTATTGTTGAGAGCTCTCGGTGTGAGTGACAGGGCGAGGAAGCCTAAGGTGATGAAATATATTAGGTGGATCCCGCCAATCAATGACTACTTAAAGGTTAATGTGGATGGAGCTACCTCTGGCATCCCGGGGCCTGCTGGATGTGGAGGAATATTCATGACATCTCGAGGATTTGTAAAGGGATGTTTCTTTCATTACATTGGCAATAACTATTCTCTTGAGGCGGAGCATTGGCCTATGGTAAAGGAAATAAGGTATGCTACTTGTTATGTTTGGAGAATGATTTGGATAGAATCAGACTCTTCTATTGCTATGCAGATCCTCAAAGAGCGGTTCAGGAATGTTCCATGGAGGATGCTTCATGTTTGGACTGCTTCCTTAAAGATGGATGAAAAAATTACCCTTGAAGTCTCTCATGCGTTCAGGGAAGTAAATCAAGTGGAGGATGCACTCTCAAAAACGGAAAATCTGGAGGTGAGCTCTAGTTGGTCCATTGTTCATCCTGATTATTGAAATGATATTGTTTGCAACGATAGAATTGGTACTGTGTATACATGGTTGTGTAAAGCTCCCCTTTCCTGAGTGGTTTGTACTGTTTAAACTTTTCGTTATTTAATCATATGGGAGCAGGTTTTCACCTGGCTCTCGGGCTTTTTCAGTACTACCATGGGTGTCCCTCTCTTCCCTTACCTAAGTGCACCAACTCTAAAATCTTCCTCGAACTTCATGATCCATGTTTTTAAAACAAGATATACCAAAAACATTCCAACATACCACCCCAATTCCTAGTTTTTCTTTACTCACATAAAGTCTAACCCATAGTTCATAATGAGTATGAGAAATGTGGTTCTTCAAGGAGGAGGTAATCAGTTTTACAAATAATTTTTACTTTTATTATTCTTCTACCTCATTAAAATATATCCTAAACATCCCCATAAAATAACATAAATGTTTAATAAATAATAAGATTTTATTAATAGTGTTAATTGACTATATTCATGTCTTAACATCTCAAATGAGAAACCGAACCATCATTTATGTGTTTGTATGGAATAATGCCTCGCGAGCAGATGTATTTCAATTTTCATTAAGACCAATAATGGATGGTTATTATTATGTATTTAATCTTTATCTATGACACTCATGACATAATCTTGACACTTTGAATAAATTATATCCAATATATTCCATCCATTTTAATCATTCAAATGAAACCATCACACTTCAATACATACGAACCACGGTCCCCAAGAAGCATTATACTTCATTTTTCAAAACAACCACCTTTAATGGATGGTAATGGGGATAAATTGAATATAGGTATTTCATATTTATAACATGATAATAAATCTATAGATATAGTATTTTATTTAATTCTTTATTATCTTTCAATTTAAATGGAAAAATATAAATCATGTGAAAGTGTGCACTACTCCCTTGTAAGTTGATATTTTTTTCTTCATTTATTTTCACAGCATATAATAAAATTATATATGATTTATAATATATAATATTATTTTTGGAAATTGACAATCAATTTTTATTTTGCATTAATGGGGGTAAATTTTGTTTAAAAAAAATATCTGAGTCATTAAAAAATTACAAAAAATAGTGGCTTACAAAGATTAATCAATTATTTCTTAAATTATTATATATAGTCAATATGTGAAAATTGAATAAAAACCAAGAGTTTAAAACATGAATTATTTTAGTGATTTTGTGAAAAATTTACTCATTTCACTCTTTATAACGTAACTGATATATAATCAATCATATTGAATAAAGGTAGACTTTTTTAAAGGGAACAATCTCAAACCCATTATTTTTATAGTGTAGTACCCCAAATCATATAAGAGTTTTGTGGGTGTAAATAATTATGATATTTTTCTCTAGGGATATCAAAAAAAACTATAATTCATTCCCTTTTTTAGGTGAGATTAATAAGGAACTACATTTTATATGTTATATAACAGTATCTGTGAAAAGGTCAAGTGAGCATAACAAAGGAACACTTTTTATATGTGGTATTACCTTTTATTGGAAAATATTATGTTCAAAAAACTCTTCCATTCCCAGGGGAAAAAATAATAAATGACTAGAGAGTTATATAAATATTATATTATAGAGTTGTTCATCTTTTCCTTTCAAATTGATTTCAATGATAATGTCTAAGGGATCATGATATTTACTTCAGCAGGTAATGGAAAATTATTATGATATTCCCTTTTTAATGTAATTTTCAACACTTCAATATAATTTATAGTTATCAAATCATAATTTAAACTTATCACTTTTTATATCATAGAGTGATTTCATAATCATTTCATTCACACTATTTAGGAAAGCATCAGAACATTAAATATAATGAAGTCAACACTATCAAATATTGAAAATCTACTAGAACAAATCAAAATAATAATAATGATACTCTAGAATTTTCCAGATTTTTTAGAGAGTAAAATATATTATTGATTGAAATTTAATACAATTTGAACAATTCTAACCAATACAAATCAATTTATGAATAGTTTGAAAATAGATCTATAATAATATGTTAATGATATCTCAAAAATCATAATGAGATTCCATAGTATTCAAAATTTTATATTCACATATTATTCCAATAATAAAGGAAATATATCAATATTAAATAATATTGAATTAGAAAAATAGTTTGAATAAATTCATTTGTATGAATTTAAAAACAATAGAAAAATAATTAAAAATCATAAATTTGAATTTATGAGTTTTACGATATATGTAGATTCCTAAAAATAAAAAATGAATTTTTATTTAGATAACTATTTTTAAAATACTGTAAAAACATCTTATTGATTATTCAACATTTATAAGAATTTATAAAAAAATTAGAACAGTGTAAAATCTTATTATAAAAATGAAACAAATAAATATATACAAAATCGAAAACAAATAAATAAAATAATTCCATATTTTCAATTCTACATAATGAATACTTTCAATGCATGCATAATTGTAACACATAATTTTGATATATATTTTAAAAAAAATGAGAAATTTCCATACCATCTATAAGGGTAAGAATCATTTTATACATGGACTGTGATGGTAAGTAAGAATTTATATACATTTATTAATGGTGAAATTGAATTCAATGCTATGTCTTAATATAAATAGAATTACATAATGTTAAATAGAATAATAATAATACAATATTAGTAAATAAATGAAAAATAATATCAAATAAATTATTTTCACAAATTTTTATAAATAATAACATTATAATTACCACAAAAATGAAGATATAGGATATTGAAATTATGGAAACATAATAATAATTAATGTAGTAAGGATACAGTCCACCTATTATGTGATGATTATTTTTCTAAAGATGATGGAATAATGACCCATTTTGACCATGGTGAAACTACAAAATTTATTTTGGGAATTATGAACAGAATTTACTGAAAATGATAATCATAAACATAAAAGACTTTCTGATTATATAATACATGCTGATATATAAAATAAAACAGAATATGATAAGGTAATAAGACTAAAAAAGGTAATTATTAAAGTGAATAATTAACATATGTTCACTATACTATTATTAATGAATATGCAAGGAATATTGGTAGATGAGGTAAGGGATACTCTTCCATCAAACATTATTTTAAAATGAATTAATGGATTGATTCTTACATTTTTCATACATTCCGTTCTTTTTTAATAAATGTAAAAATATTTAAATAATTTAATTAAAGATGATATATTATCATTCAATGGACATTATTACAAAGGTATTTGAGAGGAAAAACTTTTTTATTTTTTGAGGAGTGTTTTTAATTTATATGACATCAAAAATTCCCCCCCCCCCACGTCATCCATTGTATTATATTTTGATTCCATTACAATATTCCATGATTTAATCAAGGAAAAACTCTTTTTATAATTTATTTTGGGTAATTTAGTTTTGAATATATGTTTTTAATGGAATGATGTATATCAATATCTTTAAATGATTAACTTATAGGCTAAAATGTGTATTATCAAGACATTGATCACGGAAACTAATGCCCTCAATTATTTTATGTATGTTATAGTCCTTGTCTATTTTTATAAAAATATGTGTGCCTGATATAGCTATCTAATGCATTAGTTAATGATTATGTTTTCATGAAAATTATTTTGTAAATAACATTTTAGGTAATTCCTTTTTTGAGTGTTCATATAAGGTTTATATAAAGATTATATTCCAAGTATACAATATGATGTTTATAAGATTTAAATTGAATGTTCAATGAAATATTTTTATTTTATAATGTATTCTACTAATATTTTATTTAATTTAATGACAATTCCCTTTTATGGTAAATGGTATGATTTAAAAAACATATGGATTCTTTTGTTTTCTAAGAAATAATCTTGATTATAAATTTTACTTTATGTTTCTTTATATATTTTTTCTAAACAAACTGGAGGTAAATATGATTTCAGGTTTAAGTAAACTATAATTTGATTTCTATGTATATTATATAAAATGAAACTCGCATATATGATCCCACAATTATGAAATGGATTAATAATTTCTTTTATTCTCTATATATATCCCTTAGTGTAATTTTTTGCCTCATCCCATCTTTTAAAATGTTTTTTTAGGGGGACTAATGTTGAGAATAAATGTTAACAATATTATATTTTTTGATATGGGAGTTAACATGAATGAACAATTTGTTTCGTGAAATGTTTCTTTTTTGGAAAAATTGACAGTGTTTTGAAATATGAACTTGGTTTTGTAATAGATTTTCATAATTCTTTATAACTTTTCACCAGAATTTTCTTTAGGTATTTAATGGATCTAATATTTTTTTTAATCTTTTATTTTCTAATTCCAAAATTGATCCATGTTTATCGATGTCAACCAGATATTTATTGATTATATTTTTAGTTCTAGATTAAGGAGTTCAGGTTCAAGGATGTTAAATCTTCAGATTTTGATGAAGTGATTTCTAAAGCAAAAGATTATAGGATATTTCTATAAGTGATTTTTTTGATGGGGTAATCAAAGTTTGGGTTTCTGTACAATACACTTTCAAATAAAAATTTATTTTTATATTTATAAAAAAAACATACTTATAACATTATGGATCTTTTTTAGTAAAATACTCATTCATTTAAATTAAGAAAAAAATAGGTTTACTCAATAAAAAATACCTACAATGCATCGAATGTTTATATTTTATACCAGATGATTTTTGAAAATGAGACTCAAATATATTTATCTTTTCCATTTTAATAATTTGGTTAATTATTAAAAATAATCAATAATTTTAGTGTTGGAATTAATTAATTGTATTATTATACTCATGGAATATCAAACATTAAAATTAGAACACCATGGGTGGGAAACGTTATTAAATATTAAATAGAAGATGAATTTATTAGACTGAAATAAATTAAATCACATTAAAACATGGGAAATCATATAAAAAATATATATAAAGATAAAAAGTAATAAATAAAAAACACATACTGTAAAAAATTATATATAGAGTATTTAAATATTTTACCAATATTGCAAATAATTTTATGTTCATTATTTAATATTTAATATTATTAATATTATATATGTATTAATATAATAATAAAATGAAATTATAAATGAATACATAAGTGTAATGTAAAATTACAATATTATGGAATATAATTTTCAATGACTCATATATGTTATATCCAAGAAATATCAATGTCAATTTATGTCTAAAAAATTAAACCCAAATACATATAGAAGATTCTAAAAAGTCCCAAATATAATAAGAAAACAATAAATTCACATTAATAAAAAATAACATCTCGCTATTAATATAAAAAATTATTAAGAAGTAATAATAATTATGAATATATTAGTTTATTAATTTTCAATATAAATGTACAAAACATAAATATAACATATTAAAAACAATCTCTTAAATAATAGTCTGTCATGTCCATATTCTTAGTTCTTTAATAGATTATTATTTATCTAGAAATGTTGATAACAATTGTTTTATCATATTTGATAAGAACATGTTCAAAATTAAATACATATTCATTTAATGTGTGCGTCATTCATAACACCTTAGAATAATAACTCACATCTACAATAAATTTTACTTCAGTAGTTAAAAATTAAACATAATAATTGTTTTTGCAAAATAAAGAAACAAATATTCTACACAATAAACGAAATATTTTATATAGATCTTATCCAATACAATCAACATCCTCCAATTTCAACATATAAATATGATATGAAATAAAAAATAACTCTGAGGAGAAATAAAATTTTGATTTTAAATACCTTTCAAATATTTCAAAATTATATTGTGAATATTCAAATGATATTATTTTAGATTTGTTTGTAATATATCATAAATACACCCATAAAAATTATATTTCGGATACTAATAGTCTTATTGGAGAATATTCTATTTATTCCACTATATACCCTACTTCAAATTAATTTTCCAAATTCATGCTTATTAAGTTGAATAATACAAATTATAGTTGTAGCATATGTTTGACTACATTAATGTCGAAAATTATTCAAAATACCCTTCACATATTTTCTTTTAATTGAAATTAGTACGAACATATCGTTAATAAATATAATAAATACTAAATAATAAATGCCACATATTTTACACATATCAAAATCTTTCTAATTGAGTTTAGAAGAATAATTTTATAACCACCAGGTTATTAAATGAAAATACACAATAAACACAATAAATATATATCTGAAAAGAAATAATGTATGGTGAAAATTTTTCACAAACAAAGTATGGAATGAATTCCCGAACATAAATCTATTCTATAAAAGAAATTAAATAACACTTTCTTAAAAAAAATCTAGGTTCTTGCTTAAACCCATAAAAAGATCTATTAAGTTTACAATAAAATTATAAAAGAGAGTATTTTTTAAAACTATGAAAACAAATTACCAAAAAAATATATAGAAAAAATATTTTAGAAAATAATATATTAAAATTTTCTATAAAATAATGAACGTTATTAAATATTTATAAGTTAAGAGTATTTAATTTAAATTCTCCAAGCTATTGGAATAATGATATCAACGTAATATTCCCATTCTAAATGACTGTAATTTTTATCTAGGAATATATCTATATTTTTGGTGATAAGACACTCATCATCATACTTATTTATGAAAACATAATTTATATCAACAATAAGATATTTTAAGGTTCCATTTAATAATTTCCATAAATTATTCATTTCAAACCTAATTTTTAACTTTTTGTATAGAAAACGGATAATTATCATCATCTATGAATTTTAATATATTTTTCAGGTTTTTATAAGAGATGATGGATGACAACTCAGAGACATTTTTTGAAATAATAAATTTTATTATACCTTTATATAAACCCCCAATAATAAAAACTAATGGATTCACTCATAAATTTCTCTATTTTTCTAGAAAATACAATCTATGGATCACTAATTACAAACCCTTCAATATTCTATTTTACATGAACATTTTTTCTAATCATCATCCTTTTAAATACTTATTTGAAAATAACTTCTCATATTATTAGATCAGTCAATAAGATCATCATTTGAATCATTCTTATAAAAATTGATTTTTTTTCAAACATCACATGAAAATTTCATTAACTAACCATGATTAATTATCAAAGACTCTAAAATCTATATAAGTGGTTGAATAATAAAATATTATACCATCAGTATATTTTATATAAATGTTTTACTATTATCTTATATGTTAAGAGTATAATATTTCAATACTACAATATAAAACTGTCCAAACATTTTTTCCTTACATTACATATCAGAAAAAGTATTTCTTTACTAAGGATCTTACTATATTTTTATTTATGACATTACATGTCTTATTCACATATTTAGACCAAAATTAAGGTTTTAGGATATTCCCAAATGAAATTAATCTAGTAATTTTCTACAAAATGAATTTTTTTCATTCAATATAACCATTATATTGATGTTATCATGTTATATAATTTTCATATTTAACAGTAATATTGATTTAAAATCGATGAACGCTTAAATTTCAAATTCTCTTACCTGTCACATTTTAAAAAATTGAATATTTTTCATTTTGAATATACAAACAGATATTCATAAAAGTAAAAAATGTTTTACTTTTTTCAAAGTAAATCAAGATAATTAATATATTAGAATAAAAATAAAAAATCGTCCCTTAAAAATTTCATTTTGAAAATGTCTAAAATATCTAAGAGCATAGGCTCTAACGATATAAAAGTAGAAAACAATATTTATGATTTAAAAAAAAATATGATTCTTGGCCATTTGAATTATATAATTTTTTTGGTTTCATCAAATTTAACCATATGAAAAATATAATATCAAATTAATTAAAAAACCAATTTAACGAATATTAATTAAAAGATCACAAGTATTCTTGGAAATATCTAATATTCATTGATTTTAGCTTTAAAACAATTTATATTATATCTACCGAAAGAATCATAATATAATTAGTAAACATTCTCAATTCTATGTGGTTTAAATCATTAAAATGTTTCTTTAAAAATAATGAATAATTATTACCAATGAGAATAACATAAACATAAATAAAATGTTAATTAATACGTGTAATGTTTTTGTACCCCTCAATATATGGATATATTTTGATATAGGTGATTTCTATATTTATAATAGTTCCCACCCTAACTAATTTACATTAATAAATGCCTCTAAATTCCATAGTTACTCCATTAATATTTAATATATATATATATTTTAAAACATATATATTGATATAATTTGATTAAACAATGACTATATACTATTATGGATAATAGTTTCCATTGAAATCACCCTATATAAATTTCAGTTTAGTATTTTTTTTGGTGGTGATATACTTTTGGGTCAACCATCAATAAAAATCAAATATGTTTTTAATCTAAAAATTCATTGTTTCAATACAACTATTTAAATAAAAAATAGTGTATAAAATTTTAGAAATGTATACATTATTCACACAACTATATTGAGTCAATATCATGTAAAAATAATTACCAAAATAATCATTAATATGAAAATTTTAAAAAATAGTAATTGTTTTTATAATTGAATAAAAAATAAACTAATTTTTATATAGATTTTTTTATTGAAAATTATATCCACTTCCCTTCTAGTATATATCATGTTTTAGAGTAGAAAGTTACTTCTTCATATTTTTATCCACCATATTAAACGTAGTTATAACTAAATTTAATAAATAAATCTCAAAAAAATAATTCATTCAATAGACTTGTTGAGAAGTAAAATTATTAAATGTAACACGTGTTCATATATATAATAATAATTATTTAATAACGAATATTTTAATATATTAAAATAATTTACATATTTTATAAAAAAATTACTATCTTTGTAGGAAACTTGTTTAATTTGAAGCATTAAAGGGTAATCAATTATCACATCGTATGAATAGTAATCATTATTAATAATACCACAATGAAGTGAATAAACCTATTCAAAATCTTTTCCCACATGGCATGTGACGTTTTTCATGACATCACCTTTGTATATATGGGATTGGAAATTGATCCCCCTAAGGCATTGATTGCTTTGAAATCAGCATCCAACTCTTTATGCTCAGCTTCTGATAATGCACCACTAGTAATATCAGCTGTGATTCCATGCATAGCTGCTGAAATAACATCCATTCCCAAAGATCGGAAATAGTGTTGCATTCGATTCTTCCATATCTGAAAATTACATCCGTCGAAGATTGGAATCCCTCTATGATTAGTGGCCTCCATTGAAAGAATAAATAATATCAATCTCTCCCTCTGATACCAATTGTTAGGTACACAAGGCTGAATACCCTGAAAGGGGGGGTGAATCAGGGTGTGACTAATTTAAAATGAATGCCCACTCTGATCTTGTTTCTCTGTTAAGAAAAAAACTCTTCTCTCTCTTTCCTGTTGCACAATATAAACAGAATGTAAAGCAAGCACAAGATACAACAATTTTACTTGGTTCACCGCTAAGGGCTACATCCAAGGAGCATACGCCGACAGGTTTCCAGTCATACCAAATTCCACTATACTTCACTAGTTGTGGATTACAATGTTCAGGTATAGTCACTTTGTCCCAGGCTCACTTCCTTTGCAAGGTTTAGGGTCAGCTCACTACTTTCCCAAGGGTCACTCCATATTTCTGTCTCTCTGGCTCACTGTCGGTGGAGAGGATCACATTCTTCCTCTTCCTATGGTCACTGCACTTGGAAGGGATCCACTCACAATTTATAGACATGTAGGTATATTCATTTTCATGAAATAATGCATCTTCAACTGTTGATAGATGCTCATCCACTGATGAATACCACTTTGCCTCTGACCACTGGGAAACTACCTTTGGAAAGTACCTTCACAAAGTACCCTACTTCATGAGGCTTCCGATTTCACAAAGCTCAAACAAGCCGTCATGAAGCTCCTACCTTTTCATGAAGCTCTATCGCGAACCACTCTCGCGAAGCACTCCCGAGAAGCTTAAGCTATTGCAGAGAAACTTCACTCGCGAAGCTAACTGAGCCAACGTGGAGCTCACAACTTTCGTGGAGCTATATTAGCCACCGCGAAGCTCCTCTTTCACGAAGCACACTGGCTCCACGAACCACCTTCGCAATACGAGAGAAAAATATTTTCTCTAAAAATTCTCTCTGCTTCTCTCGAGGGGGTCGACCTCTATTTATAGGCGATTCCACCGACCCGCGAACTTTCCGCCTGAAGTCAATGCCACGTCATATCAAATCGCGAAGCTCGTAAGATTCCGTCTGAATACTGTCCAAATCGCGTAGCACCACGACAATTTTCTGATTGCAGAGCTCATCGTAATCGCGAAGCATTCCGTCAATTCCTTCGCGCCTTCACCGCGAAGCTCCCTCGCAATGCCCTTCATCTCTGCGAAGCTCCATTGCAAATCCCTTCACCGCCGTGATGCGATTCAGCCTATGCAGTTCATGAAGATTTTCGTAATCGCGATGAATCACGGCCTCCATTCTTCTGGTCATCTCAATTTCCAAACCATGCATCCTATCTTCGTGAAATTCATTCCTTTTCCATATTAAATTATGATCTTCATGGAAATCCTATTTTCGCGATGCTCACCAAACTCCAAATTTTGGACCCCAAAAAATTGGCAAACACTGGGAAACGGCGCCACCTTGTACTGCTCTTTTGTACCGCCTCGAGTTCGTCCTTTCCTTTATCATCGTTCTTTTTCAACAAGGATGGTCAACAAATTCTCATGAACTGAAAAATTCTCCATGAAAACCTGCTTTGTCAACAAACACAATCAACCCAAATAATACTACAATGTTACCTTTGGGTATTTTTTCCCAACAATATAAGTATTTAATTCACTATAAACATTGTATATTTATATAATTTTTATCATATTTTATATCAGTTATTTAAAATGATCATTACCATAAAAATAAAATGTAGTTGGTTCTGACATTTTATAAGAATCACATCATTCATAAATTATAATAATTTTTCCATAAGAAAATCAAGAAATAATATTATCTAAGTCTCTTTATTTAAAATCATATTTAGTGTTTAGAGAATTACTTTACAGTTTAATCTTTGTAAATGGTATATTAAAATGCTTGATCACTTTCATAAAAAAATTTCAACGTATATTGTTGATGTAGATAATTATTTCAATATTCAAAGAGTCCAAATTATCTCTATTAAGATACGGTTCTCTAACAGAATAATGTTTTCCTTGTGAATATTATTAAATAATATTATAAATATTATCCCTTTCAACATATCAATGTTGAATACCATGTTTAAGTAGTAATTAAATTTTTTGTCCCATTGAATAATCAAATAACTCAATACTTAAATATAAATGTAAATATTAAGTCATTTATGAATTAAATCTATAAATTTCCTTAAATATTTTGACAGATATGATTAAATACATAATTAAAATAAAATTTTATCAATAATATAATACATTTAGATTTTTATAGACGTTTTTGGTGACAATCCATTACTCAAATCCCCCTAAACTCAATATAGGTATGGTGAGATTTTTTTTCAAGATACTTTTATCTGTGGATATTTAATACTGGGTGAATATTTTAGATACTTATTGTTTATAAGGTATTTCAACTAGGAACTTATTATAGAAAAAATTCCTCTGTTTTAATCCCAGAGAGAGTACAAAAAATTTGTAGTTATAAAAATTATAGAATTTTTATTTTTTATATTTTGAAAGAAGCATGGAATTATTTTAGAATAACATTGATATGTGTAGATTAGATTAATAAATCTAATCAAAATAATATTGAATATTTTGATCCATATTATTATAATTTGTAGATCACTTGATGAATATCAATATATATCTATCTAAATTATATAACAAGACTATGTCATTCTCTCTAAGAATATCATACTTATCTAGCTGTTATTTTTAATATGAGTGTTATAATTTATTCTACTTCAATAGTTTATAACTTTCTTGTAAATGATTGATACAAAATCTGGGAAATTTAAATATTGTCTCAAATAATATCTTAAAAATTCACCAATATATTGTTATATATCATCCTAAAATAATATATAAAAATACACATTCAAATATCACATAATCCAAAACATTAACAAAAAATTGAATATATAATTTAATTAATTGAAATTTCTGTACAATAATAAACATGATCATGTACGAAAATATTCCATGGAAAATAAGTTACATATGAGAAAGCATGAAATAATGTATTATATAAAATTTGTGCAATATATTAAATACAAATGAAATTGTGAATAAAAGCCCTTCAACTTGTTTAATAATATATCTATATTTATTTTTGTTATGTAATATTTAATATATATATATATATATATATATATATATATCTAATCCACATATTATTGTTAGTGAATAATTAAACCATGAATATATGTACAAACACATGAAAGTGAATTTTTTAAATTGTCACGCTATAACATAATTACTTACATTATGCAAACATTATAAATTAAAAACTTGTATAAGATGAAAAACATCCCATTTAAATGATATATTCATGAAATAAATATTATAAAAAAATTATCTATATTTTTTTCAAAATTAATATTACTATTAAAACAACTTTTAACTTTTAACTTTTAATTAATTAATTTTTATCCATTAAAATTATGATACCTTCAAAAATAATATATGAAAAAATCAATATTTTAAAAATTATACATGCATATTTCTAATATTATAAACCATATAAATTAATTTATGCATCCCTATGATTATCAAAACTGATGTACATTGGGAATATAATTTATAACATGATCATCACATAATAATATGGAATTTGTAATGTGTTTTCTACACACCTTTATGTATTTTAGGAAACTAACTATCCAATATATATGATTTTTATATGTAAAAGTATTTACTTTACTTCTAGAAACCAAATTTATTATTCAAGGACTATGAATATTTATAGGATCTTCCAATAGCTTTATTCATTTTCTATATTATAATTTTACCCTTCTATAGTGTCACTACAACATAATATATTGAACCACTCATGTCATACTTAGTTTTGTACATATATTTGGGAGATTGATTAATTATTTAAGGAACTCATTCATATTATAAATTAAAATTAATTATTTAAAACATTCTATGAATTAATATAGAATAAGTTAAATAATTAAATCAAAATATAAACAGGACTATATTCTCTTTAAGTATATAATACACCCAACCATGTATATCATATTAATGGAGAATAAAAGTATGTCAATAAATTTTCAGCTAAGAAATTCCTCTAAAACCACTTACCTCTCATGCATTTCAATTTCTTAAAATATCATTATATATATATCCAACAACTCAAACGAATCCATGTTTTCATGTTTATTTTGACCGCCAGGATCCATTAACACATAAAAAGGAGTAGATATATTATGTAGGTACATATTATATATTAAAAAATTATATAGATTTATTGTTTTATCATCATTATCTATCCATAAATTCGGGAGGGGTTACTCTAAAACATAATAATTTTTTTCTTTATTTTTTAAATACTAGGTTTACACTCAATGTTTTAAAGGGGTTGCCCATGTTTTTGGAGATAAGTTATTGAAATTTATATGTATTTTAAAAAATAATTCTAGGTATGAATTATGACAGAACCATTGGATTTTTAATTATATTTTTTCTCTTAGGGTTTAGGTTCAATTAAAATTAATATTAAAGAGAGAAATGGAAAGAGGTTTTAACCCTGATATATGGTCAGAAACAAGGATTTATAGACCATTCTCAATCATCCGGGTTATGGAGGATATATAATGTTTATAATCACTCACACACTTATTGTGATCGTGTATTCAGAATCTACATTCTTGTTCTAATACTGAAGGAAATGAACAGTTTTTCATGATCTAGGAGATTGTGCAACATGGTCATTCATTTTGGGATTAAGGTATGAATATTTTTTAATATTATATGATAAAATCTTATAAGTTAATGTAATATTTTTTTGTGACATAATAGATGTATATATAGGGATATTAGAACCCCAACCCCAGAAACACAGAGTTTGTGCATTATTACGTATCATTGGCATGATCACAAAAGATCAAGTCTCAAGAAACCGATTAGTTTACTTGTCGTGGAAGTACTAGATACATTCATAAGTTTTTCATTACATCATAAAAAGGAAAAATACATCAACATTGTTCCATATAAAGCACTGAGATCCCATATACTATCATTGTCGGCTAGTAATAATATACTTCTTCGCATCCTAGAAAAAATAATATAGAAATTGGTGAGCTCAGATGCTCAGTAAGGATAACAATACAGTTGAAACTTCGATAAATTAGCAAAATCATTTAAGTAAATATATAAAACTAAAACAGAATCCTTTTCAACATAAACATCATCATAATATGGAAACTATAAATCAAAATAATGTCATTTACTTACTCACATAGATATTCTACTAGTAGAATAATCACATGAAATATCAATAGGAACTTTTATAAAGATGGAATACATAATGCCAGACATCATAACCACATAGTCAAGGCCATGTGCCAAGAATACAAAAAAAATTATATCAAGGCCTTGTTTCAATACACTAGTTTTTCTCATGAGACCTACCGAATAATAGAGGAGCTATAAAAGGCTCCACTCGTCACATATTAAGTCGAATACATTCCCTATATGAGAAGGATTAAACATAACATAAACATTCATATTAAAAATAGCATATGAAATGTCAATACATTATCCATAAACCATGATTGGTTTAAAAATTACACATCCATAGTCAAATATATCACAAAACCTTCAATAAAATATTAATGTTTTGTATCGTAATAAATCAACTTCAAATAAGCATAAAATCCATCAAAGTATGTTGACATAGATGAAATGAAACCCATTTTTAGAGAAATATCTCTTTCTATTTTGAAATAATTTAAGCAAAAGAATATTTTTAAAATATTCTTATAATATTTCAAGGGAAGCATCGACGATGTTATAATGGTGGAAAATAGCTGCACCCACCATATAAGTTAAAAAAACATTCTTACCTTAATTTTTTTTTGAAAAGGTCATAAAGTACCGTGTTTTGAAAATGACGAAAAGATTCCTCTCAAAACATATAACGTCAAATAATTGTATAAATGACTTTACCCCATTATCTAGTATATAGTAAAAAAAATTTTAAATTTATTTTTAAGAAACTTGGATGTTGTTGATAAAGAGGTCCCAGTAAATAATTACATATAAACAATCTCAGATAATAAAGTGATTATGAAATTAACCCTTACCATGTAATTTTCCTTGGTCGAGGTAGGTTATCCTCATGTATAATGGTGAAATAATTTTTATTAAATTATACTATAATCATATACATTAATATGATATAATATATGATCTTTTAACATTGCTTTGTTAATAATATCTTAGTATTATTGTTGTTTCGGGTGTTAACTGATTCTTTTCCATTATATGATTTGTTAAATAAGTAATATTTGTTTTGGATAGGATGTATCTTTTTTATATTCAGAATTATAATAATTCTTTCAACATTATTTTTAATCATAAAATGAAAATTATTCTTGAATGGATACGATGGGGAATGAATCTCATCGCATTTGTGGAGACATTAATCCGTACGTACGCACGAGTGACAATATCATTGTTTTGATATTAAAATAATATATATTTGGATGGTATGTAATATATATAGAATCATTATCCGATTATATTTATTATTTACATCAATTACACATCATTATTATACCCATCCATGTAATAATGTATTGAATAACAAACACACCACGACGTGGAGATGGTAAGCCTTACGTACGCACATATGGTGACTTGTCATTCAAAGGATGGATAGAATAATGAATATGGTTGAACCATATTTATAATAACATCACATTATATAGAATATACTGGATTTATTATTTTAGAATGGAAACAAAAAAGAAAGAGAAAGTTGAAGAAGAAATGAACTTGAAAGAGGTGATGAAATATTTATCTCTTCTTCGGGTTCTTCCTTTTGATTTGATAAAAAGGGATATTTTCTTGGATTTATGACTAAAGTAAGGACTTTAAGATGAAGGAAGGATAGTTGAAAGGGTATTGGTGTTGGGGTTTTCTGATCCAAATGGCATTGATGGTGTGAATTAGAGAGAATGGGAAGTGGCCTTTTATAAGAGGGGTGAGGGGCATCTTAGAAAAACCTAGACATATTATTTTATAATAAAATAATTTTCGGTTTCTAATGGATAACAAATAAATTATTTAAATTATAAGGTGGTTATGGGTCGAAAACCACTAAACCAAAAGGTTTTAGATATGTTTGGGTCAATATATTAACCTTATATTTTAGATTTAACTCTTACTTAAAATTAATGACATTTACCATCTCTCTTTGTATTTTTATATTATACGGTTTATAAACCAACGATATACTTTCAAGATAACACCAAGTGGTTCAATAATGATAAATCTATCATTATATAAGTCTTCTGAGCGATCCTTATATTTTTATGAATTGAATATAAATTAATAATATAATATTTGTTTTAAAAACACTTTTATTTAAAATTTGACACTTTTTTGTTTTTTTTCTAAAATCATAACATAATTATTACTTAAAAAACAATTAATATAACCGACCCTAACATTACATATTAACCTAGGAAATTAGTGGAATTCAGAAAAAGTCTCATATTATATTTATTTTCTTATTTATAATTTCAATTATTTTAATATTTTATTAATTAGGTAATTAATGCATCATCATTGTGTCATAAATAAATTAAATTATATAAAGTCTAAAAAATATAAATAAAATACCCTTCTAAAATAAATATGTTTAGATTTCTAATTAATACTTATCGTCAAATTTATATTATGTGTAACTGTATATTAAAAATGGTTTAGTTAGTAAAAATTGAATTTTTATCTTTTAACATTTATTTGAATTAAATAATAATAAATGTCCTAATATAATCTTAGTGGACCTAAGGGATCATATATTATTCAAATGGTTGGTTTTGGCCTAATTAAACTTATCTAATAGAATTAAGACATGTGTTAGGATAATAATAATAATATCATTTTTACCCTTAATTACCCTATTTACTATAACCGCGGAAAATAAAACTAAAAAGTTACTATTCGAAAAAAATTATTTGAATCTTATTGAACAACATTTTACTTACTAATATCAACCATGTCTCTTGGATTTTCTAAATTCAACTCATAGAAGTAGTTTAATTATGTTTTATGTAAATTTTCGAATGCTAATATGAGGTGGGTAAAAGACGGTAAAAAGATCAATAAAATTTTTATATATATAAATTTATTATAAAATGAATCTAATCAACTAAATTAGACTTATATAGGTATTATTTATATATTTTAACCTAAAATAAATTTAAATAAAATAAATATTTATTTAAAAACAAATCAGTTTGAAACTATAACTCAGTGTCTTTCACAATTCATCAAAAGTCGAATGTTTTCATAAAAATACCAAAAATTTCCCCTAAGCTAATTTCGATATTTTGAATCCAAAAATGAAGTCCATTTTGAGATAGGGAATTTATAAAATTTTAAAATGTGGGTATTACTATTAATTATGGCTAGTTTGATTGGTTGTGATGTGTTATAACTCGACGTTACATAGATCACATGCTATTTAATTATTCAAAGTCAAGTATATCATCGAAGCTTGGGGTGTTACATTCTCCCCTCCTTAAAATAATTTCATCCTCAAAATTTATAGAATATTACAGCATAAAAATAATCGGGTGGTTCTTCATCATATGTATCTCGAGTCCCCACATTGCCTCTTCCATCTTATGGTTTCATAATAGATCTTTTACCAGACGAGGCGTCCGGATTCTCAGAACTTCTAATCTTGTATCGAGAATCATGATAGGATCTTTTCAATAAGACATATTGAGTTCCAGTTCTAATTCCTCATAGGTGAGTACATGCATTGGGCCAGGCATGTATTTTCTTAATAGTGATAAATGGAAAAAATCGTGAACATTGGAGAGACATGGTGGATTTTTCAAATGGTATACTATAGCCCCAATTCATTATAGAATTTTAAAAGGTCCAACATACATGGGACTCAATATTACCTTCTTATCGAAACTTATAACACCCTTCCATGGAGATTACATCAAAAAAACATGATCTCATAACTGAAATTCCAAATCCTTCCCTTGGTTATCAGAATATCTCTTCTGCCTACATTGAGCTGCTTTGATGAGGGTTTGGATTGCCTTCACCTTCTCCTTCATTTCCTCCACATGTTCTGGGCCTACACGTTTTCTTTCTCCGACATCAAAACAATAGTTTGGTGTGTGACATCTCTTTCTATATAACACTTCATATGGTGCCATATGATTACATGAATTAAAGCTATTGTTATATGAAGATTCTAACAGAGGTAAATATTAATCCCATATATCTTTAATGTCAAGTGATCATGATCTCGAAATTTCTTCTAAGATTTCACTAGTCCGTTCTGAACGTACATTAGTTTGGGGGTGGTAGGAAGTGCTCAAACAGTATTCAGTATGCAGGGATTTCTGAACACTCTTTCAGAATCATGATGTAAAAAGGGGTTCATGATCGGAAACAATCGATAGTGGTACTCCATGAAGTCCTAAAACTTCATTAATATATAGTCTTTCTAAACGTTCAAGTGGTAAATCTTCTCTCCGAGAAAGAAAATGTGATGACTAGGTAAGACGATCAACAATGACCCATATTGCATCTTCCCTTCTTGGAGTCTTTGGTATCCCCATTAAAAATTCCATCGTGATGTAATCCCATTTCCACACATGCATGGGAAGAGGTTGCATGAATCATCCAGGATGTTTCCTTCTAGATTTCACATGTTGACAAACCATACATCTTGACACAAAATCTGCAATCTCCCTCTTCATGTTGTCCCACAAAAAATATTCCTTTAAATATCTATACATTATGGTTCTCCCAAGGGTATAGAGTGAAATTGGGGCTATGAGCATCATCCAACAATTCTCTTTTTAGATCAGGTATATTCGGAACTGAAAGTATTTTCCAAATTTCAAAATTCCATCTTCATATACGAATTCACTCAAGCTCCAATCATTCACAGCGTTAATCTTCTTCTGTAACTCCTCATTATCAACCTGATAACTTTTTATCCTTTCTAGTAAATATGGTTTGGAAAAAAATTTGAAAAAGAATTGATATTTCTCCTTACATACTTATTCGCGTAACCATATTTACTTGAACCATGAAAATAGGATCCCTTTCAACTCTCATCTTGTTCAAAACTCCATGATTTTTTCTTCTTAAAGCATCTGCGACCTTATTTCTCTTCCTCGGGCTGTAGTGTATCGTTCAATCATAATTTTTGAGTATTTCAAGCCATGTGCTTTGCCACATGTTGAGTTCTTTCTGTGATAAAATATACTTCAAACTCTTCTGATCAGTATATATCTCTCATTTTTCACCATAGAGATAATGTATCCATATCTTCAAAGGAAATATTATAGCTGATAAATCAAGATCATGAGTTGGATAGTTTTTATCATGAATTTTTAGCTGTCGTGGTACGTAAGAAATAACCCGATCATTCTACATAAGGAAAAAACCAAGTCCTTCCATTGATGAGTCACAATAAATAACAAACATATCATTCCTCGATGGTAGATTAAATATAGGATAATTGACTAATCTTCTATTTAGTTCATCATAAAATTCTTCACACTATTTTTTTCAAACAAATTTAACCCCTTTTCATCTGAGCTTTTTTAATGGTTTATCCAATAGGGCAAAATTCTGGACGAAACGTCGATAATAACCTTCTAAACCAATAAAACCGTGTACCTCAGTTATACTCGTTGGTGTTGGCCATTATTGGATTGCCTTGGTCTTAGAAGGATCAATAGAGATTACATCCTTAGAGATAATATAGCCATGAAAAGAAATCTTCTGATGCCATAATTTCCACTTTCTAATCTTCCCATATAATTTGTGTCTTCTAAGAGTCTTCAGGATAATGCCCAATTGATTTTCATGATCTTTGTTGATTTTGGAGTATACAAAGAAATAATCAATAAATTCTACTACAAGGTCATCAAGATATTCCTTGAAAACTATATTCATTAGATCCATGAAGACATAGGCTACATTAGTCAATCCCAACGGAATTACTATAAACTCGTAATGCATGTACCTTGTTTGAAATGTTGTTTTCAGAATGTCACCATTCTTCACACACAACTGATGATATCCATTTCGAAGGTCAATCTTTGAAAAGTATTGAGCTCCATGAAGTTGTTCAAAAAAATCATCAATGTGAGGTAAGGGATACTTGCTCTTTGTTATTATAGCATTGATCTCCCTGTAGTCAATGCAGAACCTCATAGATCCATATTTTTTCAATACAAAAAGGATAGGGGATTCCCATGGAGAAACACTAGGGTGAATAAATCCCTTATTACTCAATACCTCTAGTGGTTTATTTAGTTCCACTAATTCCATAGTGGCCATTCTACAAGGGGTCTTTGATATGGGCCTTGATCCAGGAATTAAAACAATGGAAAACTCAATTTATTATTCTGGAGGATGTCTAGGTAAATCTTCTAGAAGCACATCAACATGTTCTTTAAAAATAGTTACTTACTCTATTTTAACATTCCTTTCCACACCCATAGTTATTTCATTCTCTTCATCCCCAATAATTTAATTTAGTTTATTAATTGGGGGTGGATATACATAAGAATTAGGTGGTGACAATTTTTCTCTAAAGATAATGTGGTATTTATCATCATCATAAAAAATAGTAACCTCATTCTTCTTAAAATAAATTTTTTCATCATTGTCTTAATGAAAATCCTTACCAAGGATTATATCAAATTCAATCATGGGTATGATGATAAGATCAACAGATAAAGGACATTTATATGCACTAATGGGGACTGATTCAAAAAACAATGTTACAATGATAATTCCCTTAAGAGTTTATACTAACAACTCCCTTATTAAATCAAATTGGAAATATCTAAATTTCATTGCAAATTTGATAATATGAAACAATGAGATGATCCATAATCAAATAATTCATTTTCTAAACCTGAGGAAACCATTAAAATACCTGCCACTATGTCTTTCAGAGAATCAACAAAAGCAGTAGTGATAACATAAGCTTGGTCTTGATCCCTTGTCCTTTTCAGAGGTATGTTACCCTAACTCTTAGGAAATTAATTTACATAATGTCCCCTTTATCTAAAATTGTATCATTCAACATCGATATCCTCTTTCGTACCCTTGCAATCACGAGCATGGTTTCCTTTTTCACCACACTTTTAACAGACTCTCATTCCCTTCAAGAAAGTACCAGGGTGTTTCTACCAAAGTTTTCAATAGGATGGATATTCAACATTTCCCTTCTTCCCCTTATTTCCATTTCTAGAGTGTTCAGTAGATGTCTACTTCTCTTTATTTTCTTTAAAGTCGTTATATTTAAAGAATTCTTTTTCTGTCTTGATAGCACAAGAGACAATATCTTCGTATGACGAAAAGGATTGTGAGACTAATGCTCAATAGAGAAATGGTTTTAACCCATCAATTAAATGATTAATTATACTTCTTGGGTTACGTATATAATCATAATCATGCACCACTAACCTTGTAAAGTTGGATTCATACTTTGCGCTATTTTCATCCTCCTTTTTCCTCAAAATCATGAATTGCCTTTCCATATCCGCTCGATGGTCATGAGGAAAGTATTTTTCTATGAAAGAATCATTAAACTCCATCCATTCCATATTTTATACTTACTCAACTTCCTTTTTGTTTTGAATCAATGACCACCATTGATCAGCATCTTCAGTGAGGTAGTAAGCTGCCATGACAAATTTTCTCTTTCGCTACTCACCAAGGCGTGGAATATTTTCTCTAAGTATTTTATCAATTTCTCAGATACTAGTTGTATTTTATGCCCATTGAATGTCGGTGGATGTTTCCTCATGAATTTATCTAACATTGATTGTACACACAGCGGATCAGGGTGCTTCATACGGGTAAGGTTATTATTCATAACCTCAGTGAGTTGTCCCAATATATTGATAATCTAATCATCACCAGTTGTATCACCAGCTCCACTATAATTATCTTGAGTAGGTGGGAAATACCTACATGGAGTGAATGACTTGAAATGATTTCCATTACTTTCACTAGGCAAAATTTAAAAATAATTACATAAACTAGATTAGTTTATAAATAGAAATACATAATTCCAAACCTATAAAACACATTACATAAATTGAACAGTTTATGGATATAATACATATTCATAAAAAATGTTTTCCTTGAGGAATTATAAAATCATAAACCCTTCATTAAGGTTAGTAAGGAACTAAGAGTGCATCAAGGCCCATTTTCATGCACCAGTTCCAGTTCGAGACTAGCTCCATGTGGTGTTTTCCAGATTTACCCATACGTACTTCTGTTCTAGAGCCGCCTTTTCCTTCTCATAACCAGACATGGATGTATTGCTTGGAAAACTCATACAATCTCTATAATACCAAAATTATAGAAAGATATTCTTTATTAATTTTCAAAGTCTATCTTTGCGATATGTGCGCTACTCAGAGTTTATCTAAATCTAGATTCCAAGGATTGTACTAAACATACCATAATACCAACTATAACACCACAACCCTAGAACCTTAGAGTCGATATATTATTATGTATCATTGGCACGATCACAAAAGATCAAGTCTCGAAAGACCAATTAGTTTAGTAGCCTTAAAAGTACTAGATACTTTTATAAGGTTTACATTACTTCGTAAAATAGAAAACTAAAACCACATTATTTCCATAGACAACACTAAGATCCAATAGACTATCCTTACAGGTCAGTAATAATATACTTCTTCGCATCCTGAAAAAAAACATATAAAGGGGTGAGATGAGATGTTCAATAAGGATGACAATATAGAGGAAAAATTCATAAATAAGCATAATCATTTAAGGAAATGTATAAAACTAAAACAAAATCCCTTTAAACATATACTTAATCATATTATGTAAAATAGAAATCAAGATAATGAAATTTATATACTCACTTGTATATTCTACTATACGAATAATAACATGCAATATCAATAGCCACATTCTTATTGATGGAATTCATAATGACAGACTTCAAAACCACATAGTCATGGCCTTGTGCAATGATTACAAATAAGATTTTGTCAAGTCCTTTTTCTAAGACACTAGTTTGTCTCATTTGACCTACTGATGCATCGAGGAGCTATAGAGGGCTCTACCCGTCACTTATTAAGCCCAATGCATTCCTCATATGAAATGGTTTAAACATAACATTAACATTCATATTAAAACTAGAATAAGAAATTTCAATACTTTATCCATAATCCATGAATGGTGTAATAATAACACACCTAATATGAAACACATCACAAAACCTTTAACACAATATTAATTTTTTGTATCATACTAAATCAAATTCAAATAAATCTTAAAATCTATCAATGGATGTTGACATAGAGGAAATCAAAACCTTTTTTAGAGAAATATCTCTTTCTATTTTGAAATCATTTACAAAAACATTTATTTTTAAAACATTATTATAATATTGTAAGGGAAGCTTCGACGATGTTTTAATGGTGGAAAATAGTTTCTCCTGCCGTATAAGTTAAAAATAATCTTACCTTAATGTTGTCGAAAAGGTCATAGAGTACCATGTTTGGAAAACGAAGGAAAGATTCCATTCAAAAAATATAAGGTCAAATAAGTGTATAAATGACTTTAACCCATTGCCTATTAAATAGTAAAAATATTTTGAAATTCATTTTTAAGAAACATGGATGTGGATGATAAAGAGGTCCTGGTAGATAATTTCGTATAAACAACATCAGATAATAAAGAGATTATGCAATAAACCCTTAAACTGTACATTTCCTTGGTCAAGGGTAGATTAAACTCCTGTATAATGGTTAAATAATTGTTATTAAATTATATATGAATCATATAAATTAATAATATATCATATATGATCTTTTAACATTTCATTGTTAATATTATCGTAGTATTATCGTCGTTTCGGGTGTTAACTGATTCGTTTTCCTTTATATGATTTGTTAAGTATGTAATATTTTGAATGGAAATGATGTATCTTATTCATATTAAGAATGATATTAAGTCATTAAATATTATTTTTAATCATCTATTGAAAATTATTCTTGAATGTATACGATGGGTAATTAATTTAATCGTGTTCATAGAGACGGTAATATTTACATATGAACGAGTGACAATAATATTTTTTTTGATATAAAAATAATATATAATTTGATGGTGTATGATATATACAGAATCATTATAATTTTATATTTATTATTTACATCAATTAAAAATCATTATTATTCGCATCCAAATAAAAATGTATTGAATATCAATTACACTATGACATGGAGACGGTAAACCGTACGTACGCACGTATGGTGACATGTCATTCAAACGATGGATAGAATAATGAATATGGTTGTATCGTATTTATAATAACATCCCATTATAAGGATGATACATGGGATATTATTTTAGAATGGAAACAAAAAAGAAAGGGGAAGTGGAAGAAGAATGGAATTGGAAAGAGGTGATGAAATATTTACCTCTTCTTCGGGTTCTTCCTTTTGATTTGATTGAAAGGGATCCATAGGTTGGCTTTCTGACTAAAGGATGGTCTCTAGGATGAAGGGAGGAAATTTTAGATGGTATTTGGGTGGGGTTTGGAGGAGACAAATGGATTTGAAGTTGTGAATTAGAGAGAAGGGGAAGTTCCCTTTTATAAGAGGGTTGAGGGGAACCTTAGGAAAATCTAGAAATATTAGTTTTTATAAAATCATTTTCGGTTTCTAATGGCTCCAAAATGAATTATATACAGTAAAATGTGAGGATGGGTCAAAATACACTCATCAAATAGGTTTTATACCGGTTTGGGGCACTATTTTAACCTTATCATTTAGAATTTACTTTTTGTTTTATAGTTTGACATTTACCATGTCTCTTTGTATTTTTATATCATATGGTTAATAAACATAAAATATACTTCCAAGAGAACCCCAAGTGGATTATTAATGATATATCTATCATTATATTAGACTTTTGGCAGAACCATAGATTTTTAGGAATAGAATATCAATTTATAATAAAATATTTGTTTTCAAAACTCTTTTATGTCAATTTATGACACTAGTTTGTATTTTGTTTTTGAAAAATTTATAACATCATTATTACTTCGACAATAATTAATATAACCAACCTTAACATGTAATATTAACCATTAAGAGTAGTTTAATTCATAAAAATTCTCAAATTAAAATTACTTGGATAATTATAATAACAATTATTTTAATATTTCATTATTTAGGTAATTATTGCATCATCATTGTGTCATAAATAAATTACATTATTTAATGACTAAAAAATATAAATAAAATACGCTTATGTAGGAAATTGTTTTAACTTTATAACTAATATTTATATATTAATTTATCTTATGTGTTACACTATATTAAAAATGTTTTAGTTATTAAACATTTAATTTAACACTTTTAACTCTTCTATTAATAAAATAATAATAAATTTCCTAATCTAATCCAAGTTGACCTAAAGGGTCATATTTTATTCCTATGGTTGTTTCTGGTTGAATTACAATTATCCAATATAAATAGGACATGTGTTAGGGTAATAATAATATCATTGTTACCCTTAATTACCCTATTTACTTTTAACCATGGTAAAAAAGTAAAAAGTTACTATTCATCACAAAAAAAATTCATCTTATTGAACCACATTTTACTTACTAATATAAACAGTGTATCTCAGATTTTTGAAATTCAACACATAGATGCAGTAAAATTATGTTTTATGTAAATTTTCAAATGCTCCTAAGAGGTGGGTAAAAATGGTAAAAAGTATAATAAAATTTTTATATATAAAAAATTATTATAAACAAACTCCAATGAATTAAATTGAACTTTTAAAGGTATTATGTATCTATTTTGACCTAAAATAAATTTATATAAAATAAAAAATTATTTACTTAAAAATTAGGTTTTAAACTATTACTTATTTTTTCACGTTTCATCAAAAATTGAATGTTTTCAGAAAAATACCCAAAAATCACCCTAAGATAATTTCGATATTCTGAATCCAAACATGATGTCCATTTTGAAAGATATAATTTATAAAATTTCAAAATATGGGCATTAATATTCACAACAGCTAGTTTGATTGGTTGAGGTTTGTTAGAACTCGAATTCGCGTACAACACACACAATTGTATTATTCAAAGAAAAGCATATTGTGGAAGCTTGGGGTGTTAAATTTTAGGCCTCCCATCATTTATTTGATGGATTTATGGTGAGGGGTGTCTCCACATTCCCCAAATCATGGATCTCCTCTCTGATTGTATTCATTTTAAGGTATCTTATCCTCCCCCTTGGCAATGATGCTCCATCATCAGATTGGATTTCCCTCTTATATCCCCAAATCTGTTTCATGGATTTCCACAAGATTCGGTATCTTGTTTCATGGTGGTTGAGTGATGGGTCGACTCTTTATTGGTCCATTTTTCATAGTAGCTGATTTTTTTGATTTTTCATGATATTGTATAAGGATCTTATTGTTGTGTGAACGGTTGGATATTCGTGGAGTTGGAATGTGGCAGTTTCATGGTCGACACTAAGGGGAAATTATGGAGATATGAATGAAAGTATTATAACTACTCGGTGTAAGTGATTCCTCTTCCCAATTCAAATTCACTTCCTGATTCCATTTTGGTTTGATTTGTAGTGTTTTTGGTTACATGCTTATATTCCCATATGTTTAGGAATCCCCTTGGTTTCATCTACTATTTTTTTAATTATCATTCATCCAAGACCCAATTTTAATTGGTTGACATGAATTCCCAGACGTATTAGATCATGATGGTCGATTTGATGAACATAGATCTGTTTCAGTGCACTATTGGATTAGTGGTGTTGACCTCTATTTATCAATGTTACCATTGTACAACATTGATTGGCTCTGTCAATGAATACTGATCCATCTATTAACCTCCTTCTAAGGTCTCTAAATATTATGTTTAGAATTCCACAAGCTATCCAATCTCCTTCATTGCGTTTTATAGATATGTTTACATGGGTTTAACTATTTTTTTTGTAATTCTCCTTTTTTATATATATTTGGATGTTGTTATGGTATTTGGGGATTCCCTAGAATCTACTGTCATTTATCTCGAGCCTTAATGGGTTTCCAATGCACTGTGTCCCAATATGTCATGGCATGTGGTGCGTTGGTGTTTTTCATGGATGGATGTGATGTATTGTTGTAACTTTATTTAATGTTTACAGTGGTACCAGAGGGTATCACTACTATGATAGTGGATCTCCTTGGGATCCATGCTAACCTATTGTTTGTTCTTTTCCTTGTCAGGTTGAAATTTATCATTAATTATCTTATTTGGAAAAATAAAAACATAATATAGTTTTTTGATAGATTGTTAGTCTAATTGAGGGTTTGGAAGTAGATCATGGGTAATATATCAAAATAATTGTTTAATAGTATATTCTCTCATTTTCCCCCTTTTATCTAGGATTTGGGATGTTATAGATAAGAAAATATAGGAATGATTTAGAAAACGAAGATGAAAATGACTTCTAAACATTAATCCCATGATCCGTGTAACACAAGAATGAAATTTACACATTCATAAACATATGATTTATTATCATTATGAACATGGATACTGAAAACCCCCTTTACTCATAAAATTTGGAGTATATCTAAATTCCATTTTAGTCACCCTTTGGGAACCTAAAAATCATAAAAATAACATCATAGTGAAAATCATTTGTTACTGAAAACATGTTCATCCAAAATAATCACATAATAAATGTGAAATATGAGGTCAATAATCATACACAAATCTGTTAGAGTTTGTTTAGTTATTGTATATAATGAAAAATAACAATAGATATTTCCATTTTTAAAACCCTATGTAATTATCATTGTTAAATTTATAGTTACTAGTCACTTTTCAAAAAATATAATTTAGATTTTAGAAAAATTAAAGGAAAAAAAATAAAAACATATGGAATTGGTTGAAAAACAAATTCATCAGAAATAGAAAAAAAATGCATATAAATGGGAAATTTTAGGAAAGAACAAATTTCAAATTAGAAATTATATATGTCAAATAAAAGAGTTTGATTTCATAATTAATGGATTAAGATGAAGAGAATAATTTTGAAAACCATATTATAATTCTTTATAAGTAAAATAACCTTGAAATACATTAAAGATTCAAAAGGGATAAATAATTAAAAATTTAACACCATTACACTTAATATAATCCTTATATTTTTTTTTCAATTAGTGAATGTGAAAATACAGTGAATACATTTACTTTACAAACATATTTATTAATAGATATTTAAAAAATAAACAATATTTAAAAAAAAGGGAAATTGAAAATAATTTTAAAATATTAATAATTAAAAATAATTGATAAAAATGGAAAAAATTAATATGGTTTATTAAATAAAAAATTTAGTGGTAGATAAATCTATTTTATTCTGGAACGATGGAATTTGTTTTTGCAATTTCGAAATAATATTACTAAAAATCCATTTATTTAGTATTAATATAATATTGTGAAAACATATAAAGAATTATAAAAAAATTAAATATTCTATAATTTAATTGAAAAAATAATGGAGCATTGTAAGGAAGAAAAAAATGGAGATGAAAAAATGAACTATTGGTAAGAATGACAATTTTTCTACCCAATGATACTATTCCATATTGGAAAACAATCAATTGAACAACTGTATAATAAAAAATATAATTAATTTCCATTGAAAATGTGGAGAAATTAAACCAAAAAACCTCATAGGTTATATTATATCAATATTTAAATATTATTTTAAATTTACTGTGATTAAGATCTAATTAAAATATTTGAGTCATGAAAAAACCTTACGACCTATTTAACTTTTGAATAAAAACCCGATGAGGGGTGGATCATTAAATAAAATTTTTTATATAAATAAATATATAATAATAATTAAAAAAAATTGAAAATTAGTTTTTATTCACCAAATTTTAAATGAAATAAGGTATTTATAATAAACATGTCTCAATGGATTCAAATTTTAGATGAAAGAACCCTTGCAACATCATAAGTGAATTGATTAAAAGAACAAGTTGGTGAGATTGTGAAATAAATATTGAAATATCACTAATATGGGTGATTTATGAAAATATATTTAATTTTATTGTATTTATAGATTATTCATGACATATTGGTTCATAACATGAATTCATACTTAAAAAAAATTTATCATAAGACGACAAACCCTTTCCTTTCATCATTGTTTAGTGGATGAAACTCTATCTTATTATAAAAACCATAACTCAATTAAAAAAATATATCATAACCATACTCATAAATATTTAAATTTTTAATATATATTATAATTAATTATTATTAGTACATAAACCTGATATAGCGTATTATGATCGTCAAGTGTAAATAAGTTGAACTATTTGTATCATGATTCAAAAATTTAATATTATTACCAAATATATGATACCAAAATAATTATTTTATAAACATATAAGATTATTTAATAAATAAAATCTATTTTTTTGAAAATGATATTATTTCTTTCCATTTGTATTTTGGTTGTTTCATGTGAATACAAAATATATAACACCTTCTTTTGGTAATTTGAGAGAACTATAATGTTAATTGCTAAAAAATTAAATACATAATATAAAATTTACATAAAAATAAAATAATAATTATTTTATTAATTTATTTTAATGAAATTTTTTCTTGAATACCATAGTCACACATACTTATATTTTAAATCCTTATTCATGTAGTTAGTTAAACTGCCCCAAAAATGAACACTCTTTAACTCATTTTGTGAATATGGATAGAGATATGTTTTTCAATAATGTAATAATAAATGAATAATAATGATAATAATTTTAATATTATATTTTGGGGAACTATTATTGATGATGTTATGATAATTAATGAGAAAAAACAAAAATGATTCTTCTTGGAGGTGGTACTCTGTGCACATGCACGATTGAAATTCCTTTTTTATATGTGGATGAAAATGAATAGATAATGCTTATACCATTAATATAAAACATACAAGTTTACTAGTGATAATATATTCATCATATTATTATGTTTATAAATTATTTTGAAGAGTAAGATTATGATCAACAACATATAAATGAAATAGTACTTACCTTGGGTACAGTGCCTTTCTTTATTCTAATCCCCAGAAATGAAGGTATTATGATAACTTCTTTAGAAAAGGGGCGTTAAAAGGTGTGGGGAACTTCTATGAGAAGTTATTTAGTAATTTTTTTCATGAATATTTTCAATGGGAAGTGTGTTTTTGAAATAGTGAGTGTGACCAAATTTTAAAATAGTGTACAATAGAACATTTGGAAACAATATTTAATTTTCAAAAAAATCCATTACACTATTCCAGGATCAATGGATAAAAAGATATAAATTTTTTATTTTTTAGTGTATTATGATCTATAAATAGTCAACTAAGTCATATCATACATATTTTAAACATATTAATTGTTTTTTGGCTTTTTTTTAAAATTTTACTCCCTTACTTTTAAACCATGTAACTAGTATTTAACTAACATTTTTTTTAATTTTTTTAGAATATAGAACTAGAAATATAATCACCTTTGGGTATTAAATAGTATAATATAGATTGTAATTAATCAAATTAATTTTCTAGATATTATAATTTTATATATTTAATAATAAAATATAATGTGTTTAAGAATATTTTATGTTGAAAAAATGTCATTTTTGGCAATTCTGGATTCTTAATCTGATTTTATCTTAATTTCCAACTAAATGAGTGAATATATATTTAGTTATGTGTTAATAAATCAATTTATTAAAATTATTTAATGTATTCAAATTTGTTTAATCTAGTATAAAATCATTGATATTAATTAACAATAAATTTTAAAATAATTGGAGTCAATATCATCTTTGCAAATAACATAAATCGTATTAAAATAATCATTATAGAAAAATAAATTTTTAAATATTAAGTGGTACAGTTTTTTATAATATAAAAAAATATCTTATCAAATTAATGTTTTTTTTGTTAGTAAAATTACTCTTAATGTTAGCATATATATAGTGCGAATCCCAGTTTTTTTGAAAAAGATTACTTTTATGAAAAAAATTAATGATGAGGATTGAATAATCCATAACATTGATTATAATGAATTACAAATAATTATTATCATTCAAATATTTTCTATTTAACAATAAAAGTTATCTAAAACTTCCTTTCATCATATAATAATTAATTTCATAGAAAAGTTGAAAAAATAGTTTTCACTAATATCTTACAAAAATATTCAAAACGTTTAGAATATGATTATAAATTCAGAATAGTATCTTAAAATTTATCATTATTATTTTTATGTATTATTTTATAGAATAGAATTCTGAAACATTTAATTATTGAATTACTATTATGAAAGTATTAAAATAGATATTTATGTACTATTGACTTTAGAATCTATTATTTCAGAAAAATGTGATAATGAAATAGTATGAAAATTATATTGTGAGGAAATATAAAATAATTATTTTATCAATTTCAAGTTTAAACAATTTAAATATATATTTTTAAAGGAAAATATATAAAATAACTAAAATATATTTTTTAGATAACATAACCTTTTCAAATGTATCTAATAATTTTTATTTACCTTCAAACTATAATAACTACCAACGGTTTAATATCAATGTGTTTTTATATATTTATCAATAATATCTTCTTAATTTGTTTTTTATTTTATAGAATGTGTTTAGTGAATGATACAAGATACAGAATGAATTATGTATTTTCATGGATCCCAAATCTCATGTTGTTAAGAATGTATTATGATTTGATATTAATTTTGATATGGATTTGAGAGATTAATATAATTATGAGAACCTGAACATTAAATTAAGAGAATATGGTCATAAAACATCTAGGAAGGAGAAGTATATACTATTTGTTTGAATGAAAAATATATTCTTATTTTTTGAATTATTATGATTTGATATTTATTTCAATTATATGATTTTTCTTAAACCATCATTTTATGGAATAAAACATTTTTAAAGTAAATTGAAATTTCTTGTAATTTTTTGTCATTATGTCGATCTATGTTTTAAGGATTGAAAATAAAACTTTATCAAGATATTATATATTAACTGTTAAATTATAAATGGTTTAATTATTTTTCATTCGTTGATTAGGATTTTAAAAATAAATTTTTTAATGGGAAACCATTTTTTGAGGAAGTGACATAAACAATATTTCAATTTTTTTGATACATTTTTTTCATTTATTTGTGACACACCCCAATCCTAATATATTTATTATTTTCAATTATTTAAATAATACTAACATTGTTTTTATTTATTGTGTTTAACTATTAATTAAATTTAAAAATTTGGGTTTTCATAACATGAACACAATTAGATCCTGGTTAATAAAAATTGTGTATATGATGTGCAGCATGTCAATGATTTTATAGAGATGACTGGATGGTGAGAGAATTAATTACCTAACTATGTGGACTACCCTTGAAAGGTGAATCAGGCCATCTGGTTTAACATACACAATTTTTTTAGGACTTCCCCAACCATGTTCAGTGTCCATTTATGAAAATGATTTTATGATTTGAACCCTTAATTTTAATCATCTTAATTAAATTAATTCATATCCCATACCCACCCTCATTTGACTCAATCTTAATGAGGTTCCTACCCAAGCATACATATCCTCCATTTTCCCTCTTTCATTACTTTTTTTCACATCGATTATTGATTAAATCATCTCATGTGAGCATCTCAATTACTTAATCCATTTCTCTTTCCTCCCTCTTTCCCTCACTATAGTATGTGGTTTTTTGAATCCTAAGTTATCCCAATGGTGTTATTTTTTATTATACAGTAGGGATTTTTTTTTCATTTTGCAGTTTTCCCTAGAATATGTTGATTTCAAATTGGGCGTCATGCATAAAACAAGTTGAGTTCTTCTTCGGTTTGATGTATATTACCCTATATATATGCCTTTAAATTGAAATATATGATTGAATGATTTTAAAGCGTTTTTTATAAAATTAGTTTGTTAATAAATAATTGAAATATTATTAATGAATAAAATAGAATTTATTATGATTTCCAGAAATTCCACTTATTTTCTAGATCAGATCCTTTTATAAAATATTTCTTTCAAATATATTATGAAATATTAAATACAATATTTTCTTGTTTGGTTTTTCAAACTGTTATAATCTTGTAAAATATAAATTGTTTATGTTCTTTTATTATGTGAAATGTTATTATATTGGATCTATTGCATGTTTTGGTTTTATAAAAATCCTATATATTCTCTCAAATCCTTTGATTTATAAAATGTGACTAAACAATATATATATATATATAGATAAATATATAGCTTCCCTTATTATACATATTCACTCATGGTCATTGAAAATGTACACAATATAAATAAAAGCATATAAATATCATGTTTTATATGTTTTTATGTCTGAAGGATGTTTATTGAACCTGAAAAACATTTCTTGAAAACGGTTTTATAATAAAAATAGTGTGTTTTAAATTCTAGGTCCTAGTTGGCACATAGAAGACATGTACAAATGTTTCCATTTGATCAAGAGTTAAATTTTTAATATAAATTTGTTTTCAATAAAATGATTTTGATTCCATAAAATGATATTTCATAGTCAGTTCCCTTGATTTTTTTTAAATAAAAAAGACAACACCTCCATTGATAATCTCTCTTCTAGGAGGATTTCTTGTTGGTCTATGGCAGTTGGTCAATGTGAAGTGTATGATAATTTTTCATGATTGGGATGTTTTATTTGTATGTGATTGATCACATAAAACTATTTCTAAATCTATGGGATCTTAAGAGTCATAGTGAGAGTTTATGGGAAGTTGTGATTCAGTCCTCATTATGGGAATTTGATCCCATATGATAGGGAAATCCCATATAGGTTGTAACACATGTGAGGATTATAAGAGAAGACATGTCCATTATTGAAAATATATTGTATCAATAATAAATATTGTGTTTCAAAACCAAGTACGTATAGGGTATCTTCACATGGTGTTTTGGGAATCCCATACTTACTATTTTACTTATAATACGTTTCCATTGTTTTTGGGAACTTTATAAAAAATCACTATAATTCTATTTTTAGTGTAAACCTTACTTTATGTCATTTTTATATATATTTTTAGTAATTTATTTTATAGATCCATGTGAAATGACTTATTCTATTATTATTGCTCATTTAAATTATTCTTGCATCCCATTTTTTTCTTATAAATGTGTTACTGATTCATTCAAAATTTGGTAATTATTTTGGGAAATAAAAAAGGAAAATTATTTTTCAATAGTATAATCATGATATGGGATTTATAATGAATGGAAACCCATATTTCTATATATTTATATTTTCAAACTCCCATTAAATGGTTTTATTTTTATTTTTAAAAATTATGTAATGGTTTCTTCTTGGAATCACTCCTGGGAATTTTTATGCTCACATCAATATATTTAAATATTTATTTGTAGGTTTCATCTTATATTTTATGTTAATCAATGGGGAAATGGGATTCTTTAGTCTGGTAGTTATTTTTATTATCACAAGGAGATATGTTTATCTGTATTTAATTTTTTATTTCATTTTCTCTTAAGGTGTAATCTATATAGGTCATTACCACTTTCTAAAGATAGATATTTGTTATAACTACTAATTGGTAATAAAAATCCATTGACAGCGGGTGTCTTTTCCTTTTCATAGAGGTTGTTGGGAGAAAACATGACGATTTTTCTTCTTTATAATGTTCACAATATTCCTTATTTTGATATTAGTTTGATTTTATTTTTAACTTTTTCAAGGATGTATGTCTGATGTTCAAACCAGTCATAGAAGAATTTTATTTTTTTAGAAAGATTATTCTTCTAATTTTTTTTGGTAAATATCATTCCAATGTGGTACCTCTTTGATTTCCAATTACATGGGTCAACCTATAGAGATCTTGATTACCCTTTTTTCCTTGTCACAGATTGGGGTTGACATCTTATAGGGGGAAAATAAAGGCTAGTTAATAACGAAATGTTATCAGAGAAGGAGTCAAGTTCACCACTTCATTATAACCACTATTCATTTATGAGTACCCCCATTTATTTAGCTTTTCTGGTATTTGGAGAAAGGATCATTGATACTTACAATATAGGCCCTTGGTTGGTTTATAATAACAACCAATTTTGATAAAAACTACGATACAAGTTTATGTTTGGATTTTGATTATGATCTTTTATTTAGGAGATCAAATAGAATCTTTTCTAGTGGTACATGGTGAACTCACTTGTATTGGTAAACATATAGAGGTCATTTATATGGTTTTTTATTACACACAGTGATTATTTTGTTCATGACATATGGTTTACCATTCCATGATGTAACATCACAAGTAAGTAATGAATGATAGATATTTTTATCTATGTCTATTAATGATTAAGATAGTGTTTTAGAGGCTTAAAATGAAAATAAATACAAACTTATGCATGGAATACACTAATATTCTTAAAAGATTGTTTTACTACCTTTTGATGGAAAACCCTTTTTAAATCTATCTTTAGACAAATATATATGCTATGTTTGTCAAAATAAAATTATTATTTATGATTGGGACATCAAAATTTACTTTGTGTGAATTTTTGGTATTATTCCGATAAAGTTCATTTTTTAATGAATAGTGAAAATGGTGTATTTTAATTCAAAACCTCTTTTTAATCTAATTTATTTATATGATTAGATTATCTTTTTAATTGGTTTTGATGTAAAATTATAATAAATTTTTACCATTTTATCCAATGGTGGTCATTGGAGTCAATTTCACTTTGAAATTGGACTTACCCTAGTGTCAATCTTTTGATACTTATTGTTTTATAAAAACACGCTATTTTTCATGACATCAGGAATTAATTATTAAATTAATTAATGTGACTTATATGTTTCGAATTTTTTAAAATAGACATCATTTTTGAATTCAGAATATCAAATATATCTTAGGGTGAATTTTTGGTAATTTTTTGAAAAACATCAATTCTTGATGAATAGTGAAACCACTAAGTGGTACTTATAAAAACTGATTTTTCCATTTAAATGAAATTTTTCCATCATTGTGTTTTTAATTTTAAAAATATGACATACATGGATGTCATTAAGAATTAAAATGTGGTTCAATGGGATTAAAATAATTTTTTGTTGAATAGTAACTCTTAAGTTCTTAATCGCGATTAGTGGTAATTAGTGTAGTTTAAGATAATGTCTTCTTTTGAGTCCTTTGGTTTTATTTTGCTTCTCCATCCCCCTAAACTCTTCTTATTCTTTTCTGTTGTAACAACTCCAGTATCCTCAATATACTAGGATGTTTTTATAATAAGGATTCGAGCTACACTTACACACACCTACATCTAATGGTTAACGAACATACTGTTTCCTTGGATGGTGAATTTATGCCTCCCGAAACCATGATTGTTCAACATTATTTTAACACCTTCACAGGTGGCCATTAAGATTTCACTATATTTATATATGATATATAATATTTTTATGTTTTTCTTAAGCTTATGTATTTTCCTTTTTGGTCATACCTTTATGGTTTCCATTATGGGTAAACGCGATATCTTCATTTAAGGAAATGCGGACTACCGCCCCCTCAAAGTGATTAGATTCGTTAAATACCTTATGTGGGAAGTGTAAAGTATGGAACTATGATATTATATATGACATTATACTGGAATTATAATATACCTTTTTATCATTATGATTCCATTCTATAAAATACGAAATAGAAATGAAAGTAGAGTTCATGCGTACGTACGGCTTACCGTCTCCATGAACGGTGCATTTCATTTATTACCACTAAATGATTATGTAATATTATAAATGCATGCATGTACTAGATATAAATGACATATATGATATCTACATCATGAATACCATTCTGGATATAATGGATACATGAACAACTTGTAATTATAAAGGGTTTATTTTTGACTCAGTACCAATGATCGTTAAAATGACCGTTATTAACTTAAATAATTACATAGTGTTCATGACATGGTAAAAAGTGATATAAAAGGAATAATTAACTTGAAAAATGTTCTTAAGAAAGTATAAATTAACTCATGTTTATTATTTAGGACATTAAAGAACGATCGAGTCAAGTCAGACCCGAGGTATGGGACTTCATCTCAACCTCCTTTCATTGAGGTATATTTTGTTCTATACACAACCTTCTTTTATACGGTGTATAAAACCCTTTGAATTTTACGTTTATTCAAAAGGAATGTTTTTTATACGAAGTGTTTACTAAACAACAAAAGGGAATTTTTTACATACGTATGCGGCGACAACGACTTCTCCGCCGTTGTGACCATTATTTGAGTTTTGGCTTCCTCTACAAGCCATTCATTTTTTTAAAATAAAAATAAATACCATGTTTTACTTTTCTTTTATTTTGGTACTGAAAATGGTTTTCATAATGTTTTTATATCAATGTGTTGTACTGATATCTTGTGATTGAAAGGTGGAATTGTTATGTTTCCTTTATGCATGTTTTATGTGATATGATTATGTTGAGGTTCTTGGGAATTATTATGAAGACGGGTGGTTCCGTGATAGACTAAGGGTGGGTGAGCCCGATATAGCTCTCCAATGCATTGGGTAACGTGAAGGAGTGAAATGTTAATGTTTCTTCGAAGAGATTTAGGGAATATACTGTGATGGGTATTCCAAATGTAACCAAGAGGGTTACTCCCTACGTAAGGATGTCATGAATGCCTCAAGTTACCTTTATGTCTTATGATTTCTATGATTTATTCATGATTTGATGAGGTATGTTAATGTGCATATGTTTTATGGGTAAAGTATGATTTCATTCTTATGTATATATGTACCGATGTTTCCTTTCCATATTTTTATATCCCTTATTGAGCTTTTTATGCTTATCCCAAGTTTTTTGGAAAGTTTTTCACAGGTCAAGGGAAAGGTACATGATATGATGATAGTGTCAAAGAAGTATCAAGAAATAATTCATGTTTTATTTTAAATATGTTTCCATTGATGGGAATGAGGAATACTATCTTTATGTAACGACTTTGTTTATATATGGAATGTAATGCATGTTTTATGATCAAATTCACTAAAACTCTAAACCCGAAAAGATCCTCGATGTGTAATCTTGTAATAACTCAAGATTAAGTAAGGTTTATAGCTGGGGCCTTATAGTTGGTATCAGAGGTCGGTTTAGATTACTTTAGGAGTTATAATTCTATTAAATGATTATCCAAAAATATTTTTTTTTGAAATGATATAGCATTTGAAGATTACCATGTTGCGTCATCTAAGACATGTTTGTTCAAAATGGTTTTCCACAGAGGAAACAGGGAAACAGTGCTAGGAAGGCATACAGAAGGAAATAACCTTCCGAATCAGCATCCTGAGATGGTCGAAATTAGAACTGAACAGTTTATTGCAGTAATGGCGTAGTTGACTCAAGAAATAAATAGCGGTGGTATCCATACACGAGATCAACCAGATCAACCGTAGAGGAACATGTCAGTAGTGGAAAATTTCATGAGGCAACATCCCCCATCATTCAGAGGATCATCTGATCCTGTGCTAGCTAAAGGGTGGATTAAAGCACTGGAGAAGATTTTCGATGTCATGGGGTGTTCAGACAGTCAAAAGGTTAGTCTTGATATTTACCATTTGGAGGGTGAAGTAGATCAGTGGTGGTCGATGTTTAAAAATATCAGGGATGCTGATGAGATTGATGCTCTCGACTGGGATGAATTCAAAGGTATGTTTCTTGAGAAGTATTTTCCTAAGGCTGTTCGACATAGGATGGAAAAGAAATTATTTGAATTGAGGCAAGAGGAAGACTCAGTGGCTACCTATGAAGAAAGGTTCACTCGATTGACAAGGTATGCTCCAAATTTGATCTGAGACCTTGATAGTAAAATCAATTGTTTTTACTCAGGATTAAAGCCAAAATATCGAAGGGAATTAGCTTCTCGTGAGTTTAAAAGTTATGAAAAGCTTGTCCAATGTGCTGAGAAGGTGTAAATGGAGTTTGTCGATGATCAAGTGTTCTATAACAACCAACAGAAGAAGAGACCGAGGTGGCAGGAGAAAGGTAAGAATTCATCAACAAAGTCAGATGGGAAGAAAACTAAGTTTCCAGATTGTGATAAATGTGGAAAAAGGCCTATTGGGGAATGTCTTCTGAATTCTGGAAAGTGCTACCGATGTGGTAAGCTGGAACATAAGGCTCGTGATTGCACTGAAAAGGATCAAGGTGAAGGTAAGACCAAATTTGATTTACAGTTAGTGAAATGTTTTAAGTACAATGAGATTGGTCACTATGCAAATGAGTGTCCGACAAAGATCTTGAGTGATGGGAAGCAGTTAGTCTAGAAGCAGAAAGGGGTGGTGAAATCCATTGCAACTACTTCAGCAGATGTCGGGCCATCAAATGAAGTTGTATCAAGTACTTCGTTTGTTTTTTCAGATAATGTCAGTGTGTTGTTTGATTTGGGGTCTACACATTCTTTCATCATTGAATCCTTTTCTAGTTAAATGGGAATACCATCTCAAGAAATGACTCTTGAACTTTTGGTAAAAACACCGGGGGGAATGTTGAGGCAAAAAGAATTTATAAGAATCTTCCTATCCTTATCTGTGGAAAGAACCTACTTGCAAACCTTATTGTTCTACCTCTAGTAGAGTTTGATGTTATCTTGGGTATGGAATGGCTCTTTATTTACCATGCAAAGATTGAATGTAGAGCTAAAGAAGTTACTTTTCTGAAAGACGTTCAGTTTTTGTACAAGAATGATCCCTTACCATTGATAACTTATCAAGAGACCAAGAAACTTGTAAAAGATGGAAATGAATTTTACCTTGCACACATCGTTGAAAATAAAGGAACTGTTCAAATTAATGATGTGCCAGTGGTAAATGAGTATCCTGATGTTTTTCCTGATGTGTTTCCTAGAATAATACCAGATCGGGAAGTTGAGTTTACTGTTGACTTAGTTCCTGATGCTAAGCCAATTTCAAAACCCCCTTATCGAATGGCTAAAATTAAACTTTTAGAGTTGAAGGAGCAATTGCAAGATTTATTAGAGAAAGGTTTCATTAGACCTAGCACATCACCATGGGGTGCTCCTATTTTATTTGTTAAAAAGGAAGATGGTTCAATGAGACTTTGCATTGATTATAGAGCCTTGAATAATATCACTATTAAGAACATGTATCCTTTGCCTCATATCGATGATTTTTTTGATCAGCTCCAGGGAGCTCAGTATTTTTCAAAGATTGACTTGAGATCGGGGTACCATCAGCTGATGGTAATGGAAAAAGATGTTCTGAAGACCGCGTTCCGTACAAGATATGGCCACTATGAATTTGTAGTAATTTTTTTTGGGCTAACCAATGCACCTGCTGTATTCATGGACTTAATGAATAGAAATTTCCATGAGTTCTTGGATAAGTTTGTGGTGGTTTTTATTGATGTTATTTTGGTGTTTTCTAAAAGTAATGAAGACCATGAAAGACATTTATGGGTTATCTTGAAAACCTTAATTGAAAAGAAATTATATGGGAAATTCAGCAAAAGTGAGATTTGGTTGCAACAAATTTCTTTCCTTGGTCACATTGTTTCTAAAGATGGGATAATTTTTGATCCTGCAAAAACAAAGGTTGATGAAGAATGGCCAAGACCCACAGATGTAACTGAGATTCGTAGCTTCCTTGGTTTGGCTGGCAATTACCGATGGTTTTTTAGAAATTTTTCACGGTTATCTAGTACAATGACTAAGCTAACTCAGAAGGGTGTTAAGTTTATCTGGACAAAATAATGTGATGATTGTTTTTAGGAATTGAAAAGAAGATTGGTGAATGCTCCAGTTTTGGCACTACCTTCCAGGAATGGTGAGTTTGTTATCTACAGTAATGCTTCATTGAAAGGACATGGTTGCATCCTAATGAAGAATGATCAGGTAATTTCTTACGCTTCACGACAGTTGAAAACTCATGAGGTAAATTACCCTACACATAATTTGTAATTAGCTACTGTTGTTTTTGCTTTAAAAATTTGGAGGCATCATTTTTTATGGAGTAAAGTGTGAAATATATACTGATCACAAAATTTAAAGTATATATTCACTCAGAAAGAATTGAACATGAGACAAAGGAGATGGCTATAATTAGTCAAGGATTATGATTGTACAATTCATTACCATTCGGGAAAAGCAAATAAAGTGGTTGATGCTTTGAGTCGAAAAAGTAATGCTTCATTAGAAATGTTGTGTTTGGAACGTGATCCTTTGGTTAAGGATTTGATGAACTTTGGCATAGATGTTGTTTGTGCAGGAAGTTCTTCTGTTTTGTTTCAGGTATCAGTGAGATCATCTCTATCAGATAGAATCAAGCAAGCACATAAGCAAGACAGTGAGTTGCAGAAAAAGGTAGAGTTGGTTCAGAAAGGTAAGTTGCCTGAATTCAACATTGATAATAATTGCGTTTTGAGATTTGGGATGAGATTGTGTGTTTCTTGTGATTCACAGTTGAAGAGAGAGTTGTTATGTGATGATCATAGTTCTCCTTTTTCAGTTCATCCTGGCAGTACTAAGATGTATAGAGATCTGCGGGAGTATTACTGGTGGGATGGAATGAAAAGAGATATTGCTGATTTTACTGTGATGTGTTTGACTTGTCAGCAGGTTAAAGTAGAGCGGAAGTTACCGAAAGAGATGATTCAGCCTTTACCAGTGCCAGAGTGGAAATGGGATAATATGTCCATGGACTTTGTTGTGGGATTACCGAAGACATCTCGAGGTAATAATGTAATATGGGTTATTGTTGATCGCTTGACCAAATCTGCTCATTTCCTTACTATACGATATAATTTCTCCCTAGATCAACTTTCCCGGTTGTATCTTAAAGAGATAGTCGGGTTACATGGAGTTACTCTCTCCATTGTATCTGCTCGTGATCCCAGGTTGACTTCTATCTTTTGGAAAGGCTTTCAGAAGTCGTTGGGTACTGAATTAATTTTTAGTACAGCTTTTCATCCTCAATCAGATGGGCAGTCAGAATGAACAATTCAGACCTTGGAGGATATGCTACGAGATTTCTGTATGGATTATTAGGGAATTTGGGACTAACATCTTTCTTCGGTTGAATTTTCATATAATAACAGTTTTCATTCCAGTATACAGATGGCACCATTTCAGGCATTATATGGGAAGCGGTGTCGAACTCCAGCTTTCTGGGATGAAGTGGGTGGAAGGAGGTTGATGGGACCAGAATTGGTAGAACAGATGACATAAAATGTTCAGCTGATTCAGAAACACATGAGAACAGCTCAGAGCAGGCAAAAGAGTTATGCGGACAACAGGAGGAAGGATCTCTCTTTTGAGGTAGGTGATCATGTTTTTCTCAAGGTTTCTCCTTGGAAAAGTGTGATGAGATTTGGTAAGAAAGGAAAGATGTGTGCAAGGTTTATTGGACCATATGAAATTCTGAAGAGAGTTGGATCAGTTTTATACCGGGTGTCTTTACCTCCGAGTTTATCTCAGGTACACAATGTTTTTCACGTTTCGATGTTGAGAAAGTATATGCCAGATCCATCTCATGTTTTGAGTCCAGAAGCAGTTCAGCTGGAAGAGAACCTATCATATGAGGAACAACTGGTCCAGATTATTGACCACAGGGATCAAGTGTTACTGAATAAGGTGATTAATCAGGTAAAGGTTTTGTGGAATAACCACATGATGGAAGAGGGAACATGGGAATCTGAAAATGCAATGAGGGATAAGTACCCCCATTTTTTCGATAAGTAAATAAATTGCAGGGGGGCAATTTTCTAAAGGGGGGAAGGATGTAACATCGCAAGTAATTAATGAATAATAGATATTTTTATCTTTGTCTATTGATGAATAAGATAGTGTTTTAGATGCTTAAAATGAACATAAATACAATCTTATGCATGGAATACATTAATATTCTTAAAAGATTGTTTTACTGTTTTTTCGTGGCAAACCCTTTTTAAATCTATCTTTTGACAATTTTGTAGGCTATGTCTGTCAAAATAAAATTATTATTTATGATTGGGACATCAAATTTTACTTTGTGTGAATTTTTCGTATTTTTCCGATAAAGTTCATTTGTAATGAATAGTGAAAAATGTTGTATTTTAATTCAAAACCTCTTTAATCTAATTTATTTATATGACTATATTATCTTTTGAATTGGTTTTGAATTGAAATTAGAATACATTTTTACCATTTTATCCAATGGTGGTCATTGGAATCAATTTCACTTTGAAATTGGACATAAACTAGTGTCAATCTTTTGATACTTATTGTTTCATAAAAACACGCTATTTGTCATGACAGCGGGAATTAATTATTAAATTAATTAATGTGAATTATATGTTTTGAATTTTGTAAAATAGACTTAATTTTTGAATTCGGAATATCAAATATAGCTTAGGGTGAATTTTTGGTAATTTTCTGAAAAACTTCAATTTTTGATGAATAGTGAAACCACTAAGTGGTACTTATAAAAACTTATTTTTCCGTTTAAATGAAATTTTTCCATCATTGTGTTTTGAATTTCAAAAATCCAACATACATGGTTTTCATTAATAAGTAAAATGTGGTTCAATGGGATTAAAATAATTTTTTGGTGAATAGTAACTCTTAAGTTCTTAATCGCGATTAGTGGTAATTAGTGTAGTTTAATGTAATGTCTTCTTTTGAGTCCTTTTGTTTTATTTTGCTTCTCCAACACCCTAAACTCTTCTTATTATTTTTTTCTGTAACAACTCCAGTATCCTCAATATACTAGGATGTTTTTATAATAAGGATTCAAGCTACACTTACACACGCCTACATCTAATGGTTAACGAACATAATGTTTCCGTGGATGGTGAATTTATGCCTCCTGAAACGATGATTGTTCAACATTCATTTAACACCTTCAAAGGTGGCCATTAATATGTCACTATATTTATATATGATGAATAATATGTTTATGTTTTCCTTAAGCTTCTGTATTTTCCTTTTTGGTCATACGTTTATGGTTTCCATTATGGGTAAACGTGATATCTTAATTTAAGGAAGTGCGGACTACCACCCCCTCAAAGTGATTTGATTCGTTAAATAAAATATGTGGGACGTATAAAGGATGGAACTATGATATTATATATGATATTATACTGGAATTATAATATACCTTTATATCATTATGATTCCATTCTATAAAATACGAAATAGAAATGAAAGTAGCGTTCATGCGTACGTACGGCTTACCGTCTCCATGAACGGTGCATTTCATTTATTACCTCTAAATGATTATGTAATATTATAAATGCATGCATGTACTGGATATATATGACATATATGATATCTACATCATGAATACCATTATAGATATAATGGATATAAGAACAACTTCTAATTATAAAGGGTTTATTTTTTACTCAAGTACAATGATCGTTAAAATGACCGTTATTAACTTAAATAATTACATAGTGTTCATGACATGGTAATAAGTGATATAAAAGGAATAATGAACTTGAAAAAGGTTCTTAAGCAATTATAAATTAACTCAAGTTTATTATTCAGGACATTAAAGAACGATCGAGTCAAGTCGGACCCGAGGTATGGGACTTCGTCTCAATCTCCTTTCATTGAGGCATATTTTGTTTTATACACAACCTTCTTTTATATGGTGTATAAACCCCTTTGACTTTTACGTTTATTCAAAAGGAATCTTTTTTATATGTAGTTTTTACTAAATGACAAAAGGGAATGTTTTTTCGTACGTATGCGGCGACAACGACTTCTCCGCCGCCTTAACCATTATTTGAGTTTCGGCTTCCTCTACAAGCCATACTTTTTTTTAAAAGAAAAATAAATACCCTGTTTTAATTTTCTTTTATTTTGGTATTTAAAATGGTTTTCATAATTTTTTTATATCAATGTTTTGTACTGATATCTTGTGATTAAAATGTGGAAATGTTATGTTTCCTTTATGCATATTTTATGTGATAAGATTATGTTGAGGTTCTTGGGCATTATTATGAAGACGGGTGGTTCCGTGATACACTAAGGGCGGGTAAGCCCGATATAGCTCTCCAATGAATTGGTTAATGAGAAGAGTGAAACGTTAAGGTTTATCCGAAGAGATTTAGGGAATATACTGTGATGGGTATTCCAAACGTAACCAAGAGGGTTACTCCCTACGTAAGGATGTTATGAATGCCTCAAGTTATCTTTATGTCTTATGATTTCTATGATTTATTCATGATTTGATGAGGTATGTTAAAGTGCATATGTTTTATGGGTAAAGTATGATTTCATTCTTATGTATATATGTACCCATGTTTCCATTCCATATTTTTATATCCCTTACTGAGCTTTTTATGCTCATCCCATGTTTTTTGAAATGTTTTTCACAGGTCAGGGGAAAGGTACATGATATGATGATAGTGTCAAGGAAGTGTCAAGAAATAATCCATGTTTTATTTTAAATATGTTTCCATTGATAGGAATGAAGAATACTATCTTTATGTAACGACTTTGTTTATATGTGGAATGTAATGCTAGTTTTATGATCTAATTCTCCAAAACTCTAAACCCGAAAAAAATCCTCAATGTGTAATCTCGTAATAACTCAAGATTAAGTAAGGTTTAAGGCTGGGGCCTTATACATGAAGTCAAATCATACATGGTAAATAGTCCTTTTATGTTTGGTTTTATTATGTGTATAGTTTGTGATTTTATTTTCAATTAATTCAGTAATGTTTTTGGATTTTAAATTTGTTTTAAAGAAATGTTTTATGATTTTAATTATTTAAAATTTTTCTTAAAAATATTTTTAAATGGTTAAAATAATTTTTGGGACCTTTTAAATTGTATGATGTTTTTTCAAATGAATTTTCATGTTCATTTTTACTAAAAATTACATTTTAGATGTATATTTACCATGTTTTCAATAGGGGTGATTTGATATTTTGTGTTTAGTGAAATGCATCAATTTTGAAAAAAAAACATTTAGAGATGAATTCACATGATATTAGGAATCATGATTTTTTACCATGTACATTTTCTTGCATTTATATTTTTTTCTTATTGTTTTAAACATATGTTTAAAAGGTGAAATGAAATAAGGTTCATTGGATTTTTCAAAACGTGAAGAATTTTTCTAATGTCATGTTATGAATTTTTATCTTGGATCCATTAAATTCAATATTGTGGGGTTTTAATGTTAAAAGAGAAATGTTGGAAAATATGTTTCCATGTTGGTAATAAATGTCATTAGTTTTGGTTGATTATTCATGTTTGGATAATTTTTTTGGATTAGGATTTTGTAGTTGAATTATTTATGTTTAATGTTATTTTATTAAACACTAGAAAAGTATCAATAAAGATTTAATTTTAGTTATATAGGATTCCTTCTTCTATATTTATATGAACATTAGTTTTGAATATTAGTTATGGAAATCATTTTTAGGTTTCTTTTGGTTTTTTGATATGTTTGTAGTCTATAAGAAAAATATAAATGATTTTTAATATTTGTACTTTCAATCCATAAGGAGTTCTAATTCAATCATTGATTATCCATTTTTATGCGGTTCATTTCTCAGTTGTGGAATGAATTCCTTTAATATGAATGTATTCAGTTTTTTTAGATGAATGTGAGAGGTAAATTAATTTTATTATTGGTTAGTTTCACCAAGGTTCAGTTTAATGTGAGATGGTCCATATTTTCTACCCTTGACCTAAGACTAGAGCCCATGTAAATCATGTTGAGGCATGTTTTGTTTGATAATTTTCATAAATATCTTATTTTCCACTCTAATTAGTATTTCCTAGTTATCCTAATTTCGGGAGGTATTCCATTCATTAACTAATATTATCTATTGATTATGGTTTTTTGGTGGTTACTTTTTTTGACGTCCGAAATATTTAGAAAATATTTTTTGGATTGTTGGGTGTCAGGTTTTTCAAGAAGGGCCCTTTTACCCATTTCACTTTTCCATTATCTATTGTGTTATACTAGTTTGAATATCCAAATCTACTCTTTTAGAGAAATTGATTTTGGATATGGTGGATTCCCATTTATTTTCATTCTTTAAGAAATTTGGGTTCCAACTAATCTTTATTTGGGGAACATCTAAATAACATTTTTTTTATGTGGTGGGGTTTTTCATTTTTAACATTGATTATCATAGTTTTAAAATCTATTTAGTACTTGTGAGTTATTATATCTTTGAAAATAAATACTGTAACGCCCCGACCCTAGTTCCCTAGAGTCGGTGCATTATTACATAACATTGGCATGATCACAAGAAAGATCAAATCTCGAAAGACCGATTGGTTTAGTAGCCTTGGAAACACTAGATATATTCATAAGTTTTACATTACATCATAAAATGAAAAACTACTACAACAACATAATGTTTCCACAGTCCACACTATAATCCCCTCATAATATCCCTGCAGGTCATTCATAACTTACATCTTCACTTCCTGGGAAAAATAAAACATAGAAAAGGGGTGAGCTCAAATGCCCAGTAAGGATAACAATATAGCGGAAACTTTCATCAATAAGAATAAACATTTAAGGCAATGTATAACTAAAACAAAAGCCTTTTAAACATGAACTTTCAACATGGTATGGCATAAATAAAATGAAATAATGCCATTTAATTATTCACATGGATATTCTACTAATCGAATAATCACATGAAAAAAATCAATAACCACTTTCATAATGTTGGAATGCATAATGACAGACTATCATAACCACATAGCCAAGGCCTCGTGCCAAGACTACAAATAAGATTTTGTCAAGGCCTTGTGCCAAGACACTAGTTTGTCTCATGAGACCTACCGATGCATCGAGGAGCTATAGCGGGCTCCACCCGTCACTTATTAAGTCCAATGCATTCCCATATGAAAAGGTTTAAACATAACATAAACATTCGTATTAAAACTAGCATACGAAATGTCAATAATTTCAACATAAACTATGAATGGTATAAAAATAGCACATCCACAGTCAAACATATCACAAAACCTTCAATACAATATAGAAGCTTTGTATTAAAATAAATCAACTTCAAATAAGCGTAAAATACATGAAAGGATGTTGACATAGATGAAATCAAAATTCTTTTTAAAGAAATATCTCTTTTTATTTTGAAATCATTTAAGATCCATATAAAATAAAACATTTTCTTTGAAAATATTATTATAAGCTTGTAAGGGAAGTTTTGAAGATTTTATAATGGCGGAAATTAGCCGCACCCGCCGTATAAGTTAAAAAAAACATTCTTACCTTAATTCTGTCGAAAAGGTTAAAAATGACCTTATTTTGAAAACAACGGAAAGATTCCTTTATAAACCTCTTATAAAAAGTCAAACAAGGGTATAAATGACTTTAACCCATATTCTTGTAAATAATAAATATGTTTTGAAATACATTTCGAAGAAACATGGATGTGGATGATAATGAAATCCCAGTAGATTATTACGTATAAACAACCTCGGATAATGAAGAGATTGTGAAATAACCCTTACCTTGTACTTTTCCTTTGTTGGGGTAGGTTAAACTCCTGTATAATGGTGAAATAATAGATATTAAATTATACAAGAATCATATACATTAATATGATATCATATATGATCTTTTAACATTGATTTGTTAATAATATCTTAGAATTATCGTCGTTTCGGGTGTTAACTTACTTGTTTTCTTTTATATGTTTTGTTACGTAAGACATGTTTGTAAAGGATAGGTTGTATATTATTCATATCCAGAATGATATCAAGTCCTTAAACATCATTTTTAAATCATCAAATGATAATTATACTTGAATGGATACGATGAAGAATGAATCTCATCGCGTTCGTGGGGACGGTAGTCCGTACGTACGCACAAGCGACAATATCATTCTTTTGATATTAAAATAATATATAAATGGATGGTATATCATATATACAGAATCATTAACATGTTATATTTATTATTTACATGAGTTACACATCATTATTATACCCATCCAAATAATAATATATTGAATAACAATTACACCACGACGTGGAGACGGTAAGCCGTACGTACGCACGTATGGTGACATGTTATTCAAAGGGTGGATAGAATACTGAATATGGTTGTACCATATTTATAATAACATCACAGTATATGTAAGATACTGGAGTTATTATTTTAGAATGGTAAGAACAAAGAAAGAGGAAGTGGAAGAAGAAAGGAACTTGGAAAAGGGTGGTGAAATCATTACCTCTTCTTCGGGTTCTTCCTTTTGATTTGATCAAAAGGGATCCTTAGGTTGGCTTTATGATCAAACTAAGGCCTCTAGGTTGTAGTGAGGGATGTTGGGAGAGTATTTGGGCAGAGTTTGGCCGAACCAAAAGGCTTTGAAGGTGTGAAGAAATGAGAAGGAGGAGTGCCCTTTTATAAGAGGGGTGAGGGGCACCTTTGGAAAAGCGAGAAATATTAATTTATAATAAATTCATATTCGGTTTCTAAAGGCTCCAAAGTTGATTATTAAAAGGTTAAGGAGGGGATAGGTCGAAAACCACTCAACCAATAGAATTTAGACAGGTTTGGGTACTTATATTAACCTTATCTTTAAGTATTAACTCTAAGTTAATTAGTTTCACTTTTACAATGTCTCTTTGTATTTTTATATAATATGGTTAATAAACTTACTATATACATCCAAGAGACCCCCAAGTGGTAAATTAATGATGAACCTATCATGATATAAGTCTCTTGGCCGAACCTTAGATTTTTAAGAATTTAATATCAATTAATAATATAATATTTGTTTTAAGAACTCTTTTATGTCAATTTTGACACTATTCAATAGTTGATTTTTGTGAAACTCATAACAGATTGATTACTTCGAACAAAGTCAATTAAATCAATCCTAATATATCATATTATCCTAGAAAATTAGTTTAATTCATTAAAAGTTTCATATTATATTTTTTTGGGTATTTATAATATCAATTATTTTAATTTTTCACTATTATAGTAATTACTGCATCATCATTGTGTCATAAATAAAATAAATTATTTAATGTCTAAAAATTATAAATAAAATATCAATATGTAGGAAATCTTTTTATCTTTCTAATTAATATTTATAATATAAAATCCAACTTATATAACCCTATGTAACAATTGTTTTTCTAAAAGATATATGCTTGTGTCATTTTTGTATTCATTTTGACTTAATTAAAATAAAGTGTCATTATCACTTACAAGTGGATCCCTGGGGTCCCAAAATCGACCCAAAGATTCCCATGGTCGACCATGTATCAACCAATAGGGTTAAGACACGTTTTAGGGTAATTTAGTATTATTATAATATTATTTGTTTAACCCTTATTTACCGGATTTACCCTTAACCATGGTAAATAAAATATTTACCGCAGTAATTATTCAAAATGTCTAAAAATAAAAGTTACCTATTTACACAATTTGAACATCCTGATTCCAAATATGGAATCCATTTTCCTAAATTATAAACACAGAAGTGTCAGAAATTAATTTAAAATTAATTCCCGCTGTCAAAACAAAAAGCGTGTTTTTAAGAGATAATAACTATCAAAAAAATGACACTTGTTTATGTTCGGTTTAATTGTAAAATTATGTCCAATGACCAACATTATATTAAATGGTAAAAATATATTCTAAATATACTTTAAAACCACTAAAATTCATAATTTATCACTATTAATTATTTTGATTAAAAAAGTTGTTTTTAATTAAAATTTAGTAATTTTCACTATTCATCAAAATATGAAAGTTATCCGAAATGTACCAAAATTTCACCATAGGCTAAATTCGATATTCCGAATCCAATGATGAAGTCCATTTTAAAATATAAAATATATATAATTTTAAAAATTAGGTATTACTATTCATAACGGCTAGTTTGATTGGTTGTGGTGTGTGTTAAAACTCAAGGTTGCGTACAACACACGCTACTGTATTATTCAAAGAAAGTGTACCGTGGAAGATTGGGATGTTTCATTTTAAATTTTTGATGTCCCCATTTAGTCAAAAAGTTTAAAATATTGTATTTAAAAAGGGTTCACTATTAAAAGTTGATAAAAGTGCAATACTGAAAATGAATTTGTTCTTTCATTATATCTAAGAAACTCATAATATGGATTATAAAATTATAAGGATTATATAAAGTTTAAAATTTAGATAATACTATTCATAACCTCTTTTGAATGGCTTTTTTTTTGTAAGTCATGGTGTGATTGAACTCAGTGTTGCGTGTAGTGCAAGTTATTGAATTATTTTGAAGAAATAACACACTATGAAATCTTGGGGTGTTACATTCTCCCCTCCTTCAATAAATTGCGTCCTCGCAATTTGAAATTGTTTTTCAAAAATAAAAGGTTGAAAATTGAAAATATATTTGTGGGAAAACCCACATCGGAAATTGGGTTACTAAAATTTATTCTTAATATGAGGAAAAGAGAAATGAAAGGGTCACCACCAAATTATGATCTTGATTAGGAGAACATTGGTGGCAATTAGAGACATATAATTGGAGGAAAAACGTAAATATTTATAGGTAGTGATTGAGGTCATCAATCACAAAAAAGTATAAAATTGAGGTCCTTAAACTCTTCAATCTATGATGATTTGAAGTACCATCGGTTCAACAAAATATAGGGTATTGGGATAACACATTTTTGACGTTTCAAAATATCTTAGTTGAAATCCCACATCGAAAAATGAATTAATGAGGCCTCTATTTAAAATAAAGAGTGGAAAGTATGAAGATTACCCAAAATAACACATACTAGGGTTCCATGTAGGAAAATATGGATATGGAGGAGAAATCTAACCATCAATTATCTGATGGAGAGTGGTAGAGAACATGGCTATGAAAAGGCCAACAATCCCAAAGCCATAAATTAGTGATGATTTAAGGTACCATCTAGGGAAACATTTTTTTTCTAAGTTCCTTTTATTAATGTTGAGGAATTTATTTATGAGATTGGCTAAGATCATAAGGAGATATACTTACTTTATAATCAGAGTTTTATCCATTAATAAGTTTCTACCACAAACTCATCTTTCACTCTAAAAGATAATAGAATGTAATTTTTTATTTATTTATACTATTCGTACAGGGTTCCAAAATAAATGAATTTATAATTCATCTACCAGATCTTTAAAAAAAACAACATTATTTAATCCAGGACATCTCATGGGCCAGTGGTAGGTGATACACCCTTGTCGCCCTTCGGTTGCGGGTTCAAGTCTCGCAGCCTTGCCGGACGCGACGGGTTGTCGTCCGACCTCCGGGTTGTCCTTTTATGGAAATCCAAAATAATCCAAACTAGAACTATCCAAAATACTTCTGTCCAAACTCACAGTCCAACATTCATAAGGAAGGTAAACATAATATAGATCCTTTTTACCCCGTAATAGCATATGAATACCTTCATCATGTATTACCATATTCCTTATTGATTACATTCATGCTCCCTTATTCCATATAGAATGCTGCATATACTTCATTAATCCAAAAATGTTTTAAACCCCAACAATAATGGAATATACAAATCATTAATCAGTTCCAAGGTAGTCAAGAATATCCAATATAATTTATTCAAAACAATCACATATTATTACAAAATCACTACCTCAGTATCAGAACTATATTATGGTTTATCATTCTCTCAACCATATATTTTCCAAAAATCTATCCTGCTATTGAGTCACTTTTCTTTGTTCCACACAATCTCAAGTCCTTAATGAAATAGTACTGCAGTACAATCCTTATATACTCCATAATTATTATAACAAGTACATTGTTGATACAACACTCAATTGACATAATCAACATAAGAACTCTAATCATTCCTCTTAATCTGTGGTAGTATCATAACTTGATTATTATCCAATAGCATCATTTGCGGCATAGTCTGATGACTGGGGCATAGGTTCGCGTAGTGTCCAAACTCCTTGCAAATGAAGCATTGTACATTTAAAACCATTTTCTTACCCTTGCAGTCACGTAATTTGTGTCCTTTTCCTCCACACTTATAACAAACTCCCATTCCTTTCAGGCAAGTTCCAGGGTGTTTCTTTCCACAGTTACCACATATGGGAAAATTCTTCTTTTCCCTCTTCCCTTTATCCATCTTTCTCTCTTCCATCCTTTTCTTCTCTTGCTTCCCTTCAAAGCCATAGGACTCAGTAAACTCTTTACTTATCTTATCAACACATGATATTATTTCTTCATATGATGATAATACATGGGAGACTATTTCTCTTATAAATTCTAGCTTAAGACCATGAGAGATATGATCCTTCATTCTCTTTGAATCATGTGCATTTCTGGAGTTATCATTCCTTCTACGGGGCGCCATTTCTAAACAATGGCATAAACTAGATCAGTTTATGAATCAAAATACATAATCCCATACTTATAAAACACTTAACATAAATTGAACTATTTATTGATATAATCCATAGTCATAAGAATGTTTTCTTTGAGGAAGTATATACTCATAATCCCTTCAAAATGATTTGTAAAGAAAATGAGAGTTATCCTAAGCATATCCCCCGGGAGTGTCGTAACCAAGAGTGCAGCAAGGCCCGTTGTCGTGCACCAGTTCCCGTTCGAGTCTACCTCAAAGCGGTGTTTTCGGGTTTTACCCCTAGGTACATCTGTGCCAGAGCCGCCTCTACCTGCTCGTATCCAGACAGGGATGTATTGCTCGGAAAACTCACAAAATCTCTACAAGACCAAAATTCTAGGAAGTTCTTCTATACTAATCCTCAAAGTTCATCTTAGGTCTACGTGCTTTAATCAGAGTTTATCTAAATCTAGCTTCCAAGGTTTGTACTAAACTTCCTCTGATACCAACTGTAACGCCCCGACCCTAGTTGCCTAGAGTCGGTGCCTTATTACATAACATTGGCATGATCACAAGAAAGATCAAATCTCGAAAGACCGATTGGTTTAGTAGCCTTGGAAACACTAGATATATTCATAAGTTTTACATTACATCATAAAATGAAAAACTACTACAACAACATAATGTTTCCATAGTCCACACTATTATCCCCTCATAATATCCCTGCAGGTCATTCATAACTTACATCTTCACTTCCTGGGAAAAATAAAACATAGAAAAGGGGTGAGCTCAAATGCCCAGTAAGGATAACAATATAGCGGAAACTTTCATCAATAAGAATAAACATTTAAGGCAATGTATAACTAAAACAAAAGCCTTTTAAACATGAACTTTCAACATGGTATGGCATAAATAAAATGAAATAATGCCATTTAATTATTCACATGGATATTCTACTAATCGAATAATCACATGAAAAAAATCAATAACCACTTTCATAATGTTGGAATGCATAATGCCAGACTATCATAACCACATAGCCAAGGCCTCGTGCCAAGACTACAAATAAGATTTTTTCAAGGCCTTGTGCCAAGACACTAGTTTGTCTCATGAGACCTACCGATGCATCGAGGTGCTATAGCGGGCTCCACCCGTCACTTATTAAGTCCAATGCATTCCCATATGAAAAGGTTTAAACATAACATAAACATTCGTATTAAAACTAGCATACGAAATGTCAATAATTTCACCATAAACTATGAATGGTATAAAAATAGCACATCCATAGTCAAACATATCACAAAACCTTCAATACAATATAGAAGCTTTGTATTACAATAAATCAACTTCAAATAAGCGTAAAATACATGAAAGGATGTTGACATAGATGAAATCAAAATTCTTTTTAAAGAAATATCTCTTTTTATTTTGAAATCATTTAAGATCCATATAAAATAAAACATTTTCTTTGAAAATATTATTATAAGCTTGTAAGGGAAGTTTTGAAGATTTTATAACGGCGGAAATTAGCCGCACCCGCCGTATAAGTTAAAAAAAACATTCTTACCTTAATTCTGTCGAAACGGTTAAAAATGACCTTGTTTTGAAAACAACGGAAAGATTCCTTTATAAACCTCTTATAAAAAGTCAAACAAGGGTATAAATGACTTTAACCCATATTCTTGTAAATAATAAATATGTTTTGAAATACATTTCGAAGAAACATGGATGTGGATGATAAAGAAATCCCAGTAGATTATTACGTATAAACAACCTCGGATAATGAAGAGATTGTGAAATAACCCTTACCTTGTACTTTTCCTTTGTTGGGGTAGGTTAACCTCCTGTATAATGGTGAAATAATTGTTATTAAATTATACAAGAATCATATACATTAATATGATATCATATATGATCTTTTAACATTGATTTGTTAATAATATCTTAGAATTATCGTCGTTTCGGGTGTTAACTTACTTGTTTTCTTTTATATGTTTTGTTACGTAAGACATGTTTGTAAAGGATAGGTTGTATATTATTCATATCCAGAATGATATCAAGTCCTTAAACATCATTTTTAAATCATCAAATGATAATTATACTTGAATGGATACGATGAAGAATGAATCTCATCGCGTTCGTGGAGACGGTAGTCCGTACGTACGCACGAGCGACAATATCATTCTTTTGATATTAAAATAATATATAAATGGATGGTATATCATATATACAGAATCATTAACATGTTATATTTATTATTTACATGAGTTACACATCATTATTATACCCATCCAAATAATAATATATTGAATAACAATTACACCACGACGTGGAGACGGTAAGCCGTACGTACGCACGTATGGTGACATGTTATTCAAAGGGTGGATAGAATACTGAATATGGTTGTACCATATTTATAATAACATCACATTATATGTAAGATACTGGAGTTATTATTTTAGAATGGTAAGAACAAAGAAAGAGGAAGTGGAAGAAGAAAGGAACTTGGAAAAGGGTGGTGAAATCATTACCTCTTCTTCGGGTTCTTCCTTTTGATTTGATCAAAAGGGATCCTTAGATTGGCTTTCTGATCCAACTAAGGCCTCTAGGTTGTATTGAGGGATGTTTGGAGAGTATTTGGGCAGAGTTTGGCCGAACCAAAAGGCTTTGAAGGTGTGAAGAAATGAGAAGGAGGAGTGCCCTTTTATAAGAGGGGTGAGGGGCACCTTTGGAAAAGCGAGAAATATTAATTTATAATAAATTCATATTCGGTTTCTAAAATCTCCAAATTTGATTATTAAAAGGTTAAGGTGGGGATAGGTCGAAAACCACTCAACCAATAGAATTTAGACAGGTTTGGGTACTTATATTAACCTTATCTTTAAGTATTAACTCTAAGTTAATTAGTTTCACTTTTACAATGTCTCTTTGTATTTTTATATAATATGGTTAATAAACTTACTATATAATCCAAGAGACCCCCAAGTGGTAACTTAATGATGAACATATCATGATATAAGTCTCTTGGCCGAACCTTAGATTTTTAGGAATTTAATATCAATTAATAATATAATATTTGTTTTAAGAACTCTTTTATGTCAATTTTGACACTATTCAATAGTTGAATTTTGTGAAACTCATAACAGATTGATTACTTCGAACAAAGTCAATTAAATCAATCCTAATATATCATATTATCCTAGAAAATTAGTTTAATTCATTAAAAGTTTCATATTATATTTTTTTGGGTATTTATAATATCAATTATTTTAATTTTTCACTATTATAGTAATTACTGCATCATCATTGTGTCATAAATAAAATAAATTATTTAATGTCTAAAAATTATAAATAAAATATCAATATGTAGGAAATCTTTTTATCTTTCTAATTAATATTTATAATCTAAAATCCAACTTATATAACCCTATGTAACAATTGTTTTGCTAAAAGATATATGCTTGTGTCATTTTTGTATTCATTTTGACTTAATTAAAATAAACTGTCATTATCACTTACAAGTGGATCCATGGGGTCCCAAAATCGACCCAAAGATTCCCATGGTCGACCATGTATCAACCAATAGGGTTAAGACACGTTTTAGGGTAATTTAGTATTATTATAATATTATTTTTTTAACCCTTATTTACCGGATTTACCCTTAACCATGGTAAATAAAATATTTACCGCAGTAATTATTCAAAATGTCTAAAAATAAAAGTTACCTATTTACACAATTTGAACATCCTGATTCCAAATATGGAATCCATTTTCCTAAATTCTAAACACAGAAGTGGCAGAAATTAATTTAAAATTAATTCCCGCTGTCAAAACAAAAAGCGTGTTTTTAAGAGATAATAACTATCAAAAGATTGACACTTGTTTATGTTCGGTTTAATTGTAAAATTATGTCCAATGACCAACATTATATTAAATGGTAAAAATATATTCTAAATATACTTTAAAACCACTAAAATTCATAATTTATCACTATTAATTATTTTGATTAAAAAAGTTGTTTTTAATTAAAATTTAGTAATTTTCACTATTCATCAAAATATGAAAGTTATCCGAAATGTACCAAAATTTCACCTTAGGCTAAATTCGATATTCCGAATCCAATGATGAGGTCCATTTTAAAATATAAAATATATATAATTTTAAAAATTAGGTATTACTATTCATAACGGCTAGTTTGATTGGTTGTGGTGTGTGTTAAAACTCAAGGTTGCGTACAACACACGCTACTGTATTATTCAAAGAAAGTGTACCGTGGAAGCTTGGGATGTTTCATTTTAAATTTTTGATGTCCCCATTTAGTCAAAAAGTTTAAAATATTGTATTTAAAAAGGGTTCACTATTAAAAGTTGATAAAAGTGCAATACTGAAAATGAATTTGTTCTTTCATTATATCTAAGAAACTCATAATATGGATTCTAAAATTATAAGGATTATATAAAGTTTAAAATTTAGATAATACTATTCATAACCTCTTTTGAATGGATTTTTTTTTGTAAGTCATGGTGTGATTGAACTCAGTGTTGCGTGTAGTGCAAGTTATTGAATTATTTTGAAGAAATAACACACTATGAAATCTTGGGGTGTTACAAATATTTTATCTGAGACCTATTATGGTTGGTAGAACACCATTGAAGGATCTCTAGGGTAACTGAGCTTCCAAACATCCTTAATGGGGAAATTATTTATTAGTTCCCAGCCTGAACCGAATCATTGTATAAGGGTCATATAGGACCATAGGTCATATAATGTATTCTCACGGAGATTCAAAATAGGAAATTACAATTATATAAGGTTATGTACACATTGGGGGTTGGGGTGTTCCTTGTTTTTTGGATGTGTTTGTAGGTCCAAGTTTCTTTGATTGATTCATTCTTAGATGGTTCGTGATCCTTGGTCATTCTAGTCAGTTAATTAGATATTGGTTTTTCATGATGATTTCATAGGATATTTTTTTTAATTTTAGAGATCCATTTTTTCATGTAATGTGACTATTGGTTGATCAGTATTTATGTTCTCATGTCAATCCCACTATAGTAGTTTTCATTTATATTTTTATCGATCAACCCAATCAATTTATAATTTTTAGGGGAAGAATGTTTCCTGGTGGAATGAATTTTATCACCCCATGCATGATTTATTATTTATTATCTATTTTTTAATTATATTAATATTTTTTATGTTTGTGGATAAATCCATTTTTATGTATCAAATGATGGGTTTAATACCATAGGTTTATTGTTGGTGCATTATTAGTACAAACCATATACAATCCATGGTAGTGCGTCTCCAATTTTAAAATAATAACTCCATAGTTGGAGCATGGTTTCCCACACTAAGATACCTTCTCATGAGTGGAATTCTAGTAATTCCATTCCAGGGAGCATGGTTGTTGCATGATTTGGCCAAATGTTCGGCAAAAACATATGAAGTTTCCAGACATAAAAATTTCTTTTATGATATCACACATTCCATTTCCCCCTAAATCATATGAAGCCCTCAACCTTAAATTACTCTAATTCAATTCTATCCCCAGGGTGATCTCGGATGACCCCACCCATCTCCTTCTGTTATCATCCATTTCTCGCTACAATTTTCCTTTTAATCATCTTACGTGAGCATCCCCTCTAAACCATCCATTACTACTTCCTCCTATTTATTTCTCTCACTTCAATGCAAGGTCAGCCGAAACCTAGGGTATCATAATAGTGTGTTGTTTTTTGCATTTTACTAATATATAGGGCATATTTCCATTTTGAGGGGTTTAATGGACTCTGTTGAGATGATATTAGGACTTGAACATCAATTTGGGGAGTTCGTCAACGATTTGATGTAGGTTTTCCAATATCTGAGTCATTGAATTTATTTCTAGGATTTTATGATTGTTTTATTTTCTTTAATTGTATAATTATGTAAATAATTTCAATAAGGTATTTTTTATGAATAATTTTATTCTTTATTTAATCATTTTCCTAATATTTCCTTTATAGGATCCATTTATGAAATAAAGGTATTAATGTTTTTTTGAAATATTAAACATCTTAGGTTATCCTTCAGCTTCCCAAATTATATTAATCAATTAATTAAAAATTCCTAAATTTTTTTGTCATTTAATTATCTCTATAAAAGACCTATGGCATGATATGGTTATTAAAAATCACTATGAATAATATTAAATACTTTTATGTATCTAATGTATCTTAAATATAAATAAAAATATTGATATATATATATATGACCCCTCTTTTTAGATATTCTCTGATTGTGATGTCAACATGTACATTAGAATAAGGGGTTCTTATATATATCCTGGTTTATATTTGATTAATTATGAATAATTGTTTTGGAAGTTTAATAGATTTCTCTTTAAAATGTATTTCAAATAATTAATATTTTTTTCTACTAATAAGCTCTGATTAGTTGCATTAAATCTTGTTTTGATGTTTCCTGGGGTTTTTGAATTTTCTTTTGAACAAAATTATGTTACCTTGTAAATGTTATTTAACCCTTCAAATGATATCTATTATTTGATACCTTTGAAAATTTTTATTAAAAGGATGACACGTCCATGGATTCTCTCCCTTAAATAAGGAATTTTCATGGGCATGTGTCAGGAGGTGGTCATATATTTTATGATGGTTTTTTCATGATTGAGATGTGGTATTTTTACTTACTTCCTCACCATCTCTATTATCTAAATACATAAGATATTTGGAATAACAATGGGGATTGAAAGACAGTTTCTATTTTATCTTGATTGGATAGATAATATCCACATAGTAAGGAAATACTATATTACTTGTGGTACTTGATAGGCTATTTAAACAAAAAAAATTCTCATTGATTGCGGATATCATTGTTAGGGCTATATATGGTTCCAAAAAGAGTATGTATATTTTTTCATCCCTTAGTGCTAGGATATCACATGATAACTATTTTACATGTACTCTTTCTTCCCTTATTTTTCTGAAATTTACAAAATGTTTTCACTCTATTTTTTGTTGACTGTAAAATCATACCTTAGATATTTTGAAACCTATTATAGTTTCCTATATTTTGTTCCTATTTTCATATGATTTTTATTACTATAAATTCAAAAAATGGTTCTTTTGTCACTTGACTCTTATTATTAATGTTTTTTGGAATGTCTTTCATACTTTTGAAACTAATTTCAGTTATAAAAATGGAAATGGTTTTTGTGTTTCATTATACTATTACATGATTCAAACTGAATGAAGAAAACTATTTTTATAAATCTACATTTTCAAAATAGTGTGAATTTGTTTTGGTTTCATTGGTAATTAATTAGGTAGGGTTTCACATTTTTCTTACCTACTAATAATGTTTATGGTGACACATATATCTCTAAATTTTTTTTGGTTGGAGATTCCCACATTCCTAGTATTCTCACACATGGTGAAATTAAATTCTTTAGTTGGGAAGAAACATGTATAGTTATAGGGTGGGATGTATGGGCATTGATTATTATTTTTATTTATGTTTCAATTAATGAATCATCCAAAATGGATTTTATAGGTTTATGTGGATGGAAGGTAGTATATATTTTTTTGGAAAAATTAAATACATTGGATGTGTGAGAGTCTTTTCCATGTCTGGGAAGTTATTCATAGGGTGAGTGTGGTTTTTGGTGCTCACTATTGTTTACAGACTTCTTAGTTTAGATATTAAGTTTCTATGTTTTTTAATTATCTACACAGTGTACATCTAATATACATATGGTTTATACTATAATTTTGTTTATTTTCACTATTTATTTTTATATTTATTATTTATAAAATTCGTTCTTAGGTTCTTTATCGTTGATGCCTATGTATTTTCTGTATACTATTGGGATCATGGATGACCATTTGGACTTCTCACAAAAAATGTTGTGCATCCGATAGATAGATATCTCAGGCGAGTTCCAAAAAAATTTGATTTAGAAATTCTTGAAACATTATATGTGCATTATTGACAAATAAAGTTATATGAGTAATATTTTTAAAATATATGAACAAGTTCTGTGGTAAAATAGTGACTTTGAGAGCATGTGTTATGGTGATAAATGGGTTGATATCCAATGGAATGGTGACACACCACGTTTTCATGATAAAATGGATCATTTGGGGTTTGGAATGTAAGTGGGTGATTATGTTGTATATTCCTCGAGGCCAAAATACAAAAAATGGATTTTATAAGGAAAATTGATATCTTTATAGGGGTATATTTCCACATTCTGTTCTTTGTATTATGTTATGTCATACATTATTATGAATTTATTTTGGGTAAATGTGGATTTACAATTATATTTTTGAAATAAATGAATTTTAATTTATTTTAGAAAACAGGGGATTTAAAAAATTAAATTTTTATAAAGAATACATGGTTTATAATTTTTTAAATCAAGAGTTTTATTTGTGATTTTGAAAAATATATTTGAAATTTTAAAATGAATATCCATTATTGGGTGTAGAAATTTCATTATAATGGTTTTGTTTTATAAATACAATTTATAATTTTTTTATATTTAATAATTGATGATTGGAACTATATTAATGAATTACTAAGGCTAAATTGTTTTATGTTAATATCAATTATTTTACATGTAACAAATACTTGTGTACATCAGTAGGCATATTTTCAGGATTGGTCATGATATAATAAATTTGAGGGAATCATTCTTATTTAATGGAGTTGTACTGATCTATAGTGGAGATATATAGTAGGCATTAGTGACATGGGGTTATTTTATTCATATTGTGTCTTTCATAGTGTTGGGATCCTTTTATAAATTTCCCATACATAGAGGGGGTGGGTAATAAGCATGGAGTAAAATATAATTCAATATCACATTTATCGGTTAATTACATTTTCAATTATATAGTTATTAGATCAGAAATTAAATATTTTTACCTTATCTAATTTATATATATAATATGTTATCAATGGATGATAACACAAAGCATCGATAGAAATTTACTTCTCCGTGGTAATAATTACACTACTAGTGACATGTGGTTCTTTTCTCAAATATTAATCATCATTCATTTTTTCAAAAATAATCTCTATAATGTGTATGACCATGAACCTGTTATCCTAGCACTAAACTGGCACCATGTAATTAAGATATTTTTGTACATTTATATAAGTGAATGATATTGAACTTCCATTAATCAATAAATGATTTTTTGGATTATGCCACTTTTTTGATGTTTGAATGATCTTCTCCCCTCTCTCACTTTGTCAAATGGTTGCCTAAAATTTCTAAAGACATCTATAAAATGTATATTATGTTGGCCAAATATCTTCATTACTTCATATTTTAATTTATCCATTGAAGGTTTAGCAAAATAGTATTCTTAATTTCATATACTTCTTAGGTGATTAAAAATAACACTTATACACCTTCATATACTTATATTCAATAAAAATGCTTTTAAACATGTTGTTATATATTTTATTCTTTTTTTATATTTCCTCTTTCAAATTTTGTTCGATGTTCACATGGTCTAGGAACTCATAATTATTCTTCATCGTATTGATTTTTATATTTATATATATAATATTTTTAGTAGTATTATATAATTATCATACTCAAACTCTAATGCATACCAACCTTCAATTCTAAAAATATCTAATTCCAATCATCATTAAAATTATTCCCAAATTATTATTTAAAGAGTCTTCATGTTTCATTATTATGAGATTTGAATTATAATATAATTAATTTTTGTTTAGATCTTCTATAAAATTCATCATTTGAGTTATCTTGATATTTTTTCAATGAATGAGGATATGGAATCCCATTTTGTGATATAGAACTCAATGAACAACATTGGTTTCTTCATTGTATAGTTTTCCCATTTTGAGAATATAAATGATGATGATTATTTATTTAATGACATGTTTTAATTCATTAATCACAGTATACTTGAACAAAATGATTTTATACCTTACTTCAGAAAATTAAAAATGAAAACACGTTTTTTTTAATCACCTGAAACATCATAATATCAATATGTTACGAAGTCTTAGGGCCGACCAAAATTCTTGAGAATATAATTTATATTATAGATGAAAGAATTATAATCATCATAAAATGATTTATGGTGAGGGTCATTTGCCATATTTGTAATTTAATCCCAAATACTTTTTTTTCTCAAAGACATATGATTCATCAATGTATTTTGAATGTAAATTACAATTAACCATCTCATTCATTGAAGTTATATGCTTATGGGTTTTTACATTTTTTTTTATTTTTCAGTAATGCATTTCAATTAGGCTTATTAAAATATTACCACCTCTTTTAGAATTTTCAAATTTAATCTATATGTTAGAGGATTTCGTCAAATGACATATGGTATTTTTTTTAAAAGTTAATCCAAACCTTCTCAATAACACTAAAACTTCATCAAAGCTATCATCGTACTATTTTCAGGAAACATAAATATCCACACAACATGTTTGGATTCATTAATTTTTATGTTAAAAGGTTGATTATTTTTCTATTCATATTCTATTTCAGTACTCCATCAAAAAAAATAACTATGTCTTACAATTATCGTGACTTCCAAGTTGTTATATGATCCATGAGACCAATGGATTTACCATGGTCGAAGTGAAAACGTGAATATCATTTATATCAACCACGAGAATAACAATTAGGTCATCCACTGGAAAAATAATTAGATTGATAATGATATGAAATACAATCAATCATGTGAATATATGGTTTATGTATCAACCTTAATAAAATGGTTTTATCACAACTCTAAATAAGCCAACCATTTAATGGAAACAATTATATTTCCCTAAATTCATATTATAAATACTCGTCTAGTTTCTTATATTTCCTTTCAAAAACATCAAATATTGTACCAAATAATCTCAATCCATTACATACATTCTTCTATGTATGTTTATATAATGATGGAACCCTTATTTTTCAATAAATTTTCTAGAACCAGTTATACATTAATATACCAATAAAAAAATTACTCTATCATGCACATCATGTGAATGGATAATTAATAATAAAATGGTGGAAACTTGAATAAAACATAATTTCTATCATTTAAATTATCACTTGGAAATTTTAATAGAGTTAATTAAATTATTATTATTATATATATATATATGAATTTATATAATTGTTCATGAAATAAAGGTATCTCCTATCTATAGAGAATATACAATGTTCAACACATAGAGAAAAATATATTTGGGACCTCATCATATTTATTATTTGATCAATGGAAACAAATAATATTATTAGTGACTTTAATTTCTTTCCAACATGAATTTTATTATCATATATTGATAAAATTAATGTTTCCTCCTTTAATAAAATATTTCCTAAATAAAAATTGTTTTAATCGATACCCAATATTGTATTTTTTTTCGATACAAATTCCTGAAAATTGGATGTCAACAAGTGCAATAATTTTTATCTCTCTACCACTTATTAATGAAAATTGAAAATCACATGACAGGTTGGAATCACATCATTCATAAGAAATGTTTCATTTCATTTCAATTCTATGTCTATATGAGTAATACATGGTGTAAAGAACATGAGGTTTTGATTTATACATCATGTTTGTCCATAATCAATAGAATATAGTTCCCTCTATTTTTTTTCAATCATCATCATCATGGGTTGTTCATAGTTATCATGGTTGATACATCTTATTGACATATAGTTTTGAAAAAATTTCTAGAACACTTTCCACATGAACTTCATTCACAAACTCAATACAATGATTAAAAAAAATTAAATTGAAACTGATGTTCTTATTAATTTAATACATTTCTAATCCCTTCATGTTACATGAAATTATTTTCATTAATTAATATAATTCCCTCTTAGATAATTTTACTAACAATTATTTATGAATACGATGAGAGAAAAAGAAATCGTACATTTTTAAGGCTATTTGTATATAAGCTTCCATATTTTCTATATTGAATGATTCTAGTCATTTTTCAAGTGACTCACCTCATGGGATAAAGTACTTCATCATATAATAAATACTAATCTTGTTATAAAATATTTTTTATGATTCAATTTAATAATATGAGAGCAGGGTGGAAGTATTTATTATTTCTACATCATGGAATATTTTTTATTCAAATATTCTTTTTGATATCATATATTCTATTACAATGAATATGGGTAATTTAATTAATTTTGATTCAGGTTTTTTAATACTATTCACCATAATAATGGTTTTCATTTTCTTCATATGTTATATTGAATACCATTAAAAACTTGATGCCTAATGTTGTTTTATTCAGATGTGGAATAATTATTATACAGTAATTCATCTTATTTGTTCACTATTTGAGATATATCATTACCTTCAATTACAAACGTTATAAAAAACCAACTAAAAATAATTATGAGATTAATTTGAACCTACATTTTCATAAATTTGAGTAACTGGATGTAGAATACTGTCTCCACTAGATGTCCATTTTCAATTTAGCTCAGTGTTAAGATAAACCATTCATGCTTGGAAAATTATTTTTCCAAATTTATTTTTCTCCGGAAAACATGAGTTTATTTTATTTATCCTCTTGTGAGGCTCTTTCATTTTACATAGAAACTAGGGAACATGATTCAATTTTATGAACATTTATATTATATATTATCAAGAAGGATTAAATATTACACAATCATTTGAATGGTTCCCATCCTACTTGAACATTCCCCATAGATCCTCACGAGACCCTAAGTAACAACCTTTTGACAAAATTTCATTAAATTTTATTTTTTCTTTATGTGGAACGTAGATTTTATATTTTAACATACCCTTTTCTTCATTTTACAATTCTCTTTTATTCTCCATGTTAGTTAGCTATATTTCTAGGCAGGCTTTAGAAATATGCTCATCATTTTTGGGATTTCCACACAGATAACCTGATGTTCTCTTCACAAATATTGTCCATTCGTTTCTTACATGGTCCATTCCTATATTATGTTTAATATTGATAATTTTAACTCACAAAATCATGATTTTGTAAGATTCTAAAATATTTTTCTACTTTCTACACAAAAGAATCAAATTCTTTCATGTTGTTGTAGATTAAATCATTCGATTCCTCGGCTTATTGTAAAAATCGTTATTTTTCTTCTTCTTGGTTCTAAATGATAATTCACCATCATTATTTATTGTCTTATTTGGAATATTCTTTTCATTATTGTTATCATAATTGTTTTACAATGATGTATAATATCCACTATTCTATTTCTATGGATTCCTATTTTATTTTTTACTTTTTTCATTCTGGAATGATTTATACTTTCACACTCTTTTGTGTAACCACTCACATTTTATACTTCATAGTGAAATTTTTTCATATATTTTATTGAGTTTGACTGATGTTTCATTATTTTCTATGGAGATTTCCTATAGTGAGACACTTTACATAATAAAATGTGTATTCCTTTATCCATTAATGATTAATGGATCATGCAAAAAATAAAATTCCAAAATAAAAAAAAACAAATAATTTTTTAACCACATGTTTTACATATTTTATAGAGCTACTAGCCTGTTTTTTAAGTATTTATAATAATATTTTTTGCTTTATTTGAGGAATATGTAATCATACACATGAATCAATTGGTGCTCTCCCCTGATTCCCATGGCTGGCATCAGACTCTGGTGAGGGTGCATCTGGAGTTCAAATCTGAGAAGATCCATGACCAGAGCGGCAGTTTTGTTTCAGTGTGGCTTGGTCCCCCTCATCGGCGATGTTCCTCGGTATGGTGTTGGACCATTCGGTCCTAGGTGACAATGGCTCGACTACATGTTCTTCGGTTCGTCTTCTGGTGGCTTCTATGGTTATGGTGGCAGAGGGTATGGAGCATGGTGGGGTTTGTCTGTGAGCTACTCTTGATGGAGGATGATTTTGCAAAGTTGGTATGTGTTGGAATTGATTTCATGGAATAGGCCCCAGAGAAGGATTTAGAGCGGGTGGTTCTTCTTTGCAGAGCTTTTCGGATTTGGTTATTTGAGAGGGTATGGAATTTTCCATCGGATCGGGCCTGTTCTTTGACACAGGACACTTGCTTGCTGAACTGCCATGCAAAGGTGGTTGAATTTTTCAGGATCAAATGCTAGGGTGGGGCAACTCCATGTTGTTAGTCTGGTTTTTCTCTCTTCTAATTTTAGGTCATGTAATTTCCAATGTCCTTGAAGTCCGGGTTCCCCCCGTATTCCCTTAAAAGGTGGTTTATCATCTTTATAATAAAAAAATTTGAAGGCCTTCAGGCCGTTGGATGGATATAGATTATGTGGATTTTGTATTGTTTAATTTAATATCTAGGTCTCAGAGTTTCATATTAAATATTCTCCTATGACCGTACACAAATAACATTATTCCTTCAATATAATTTTTTATTTAAACTTTTTTATCTCCATGAATGTTTTTACTTTCATTAACAATATGTCTACGATCATTGATCTCATTGGCCTTGTCCTCTAGTTGAGAACCATTTGGAGTAATTAATTATTTCAATAAAACTTTTATTTGGTTATGAAGTTTTTCATCTACTGAACCATCTAAGATTGTTTTATTTCAATCATATTCCAATATGGATAATATTTCCAAAATATTCACATTATTTTCCATGGTATGTTATCTTTTTTGGATACCGTATCACATGTTTATAACAGTTATTTTAAATTCGTATCAACTATTATGTTATCATATTAATGGTGGATGATCTATCCATATATACTAATAACATTACCTCAAATATATTAGATATTTTATTTGAAAAAATTATAAAAAATTTCATTTGTATAACCAATTGATTTGACATATGAATCCTTGGAATTTAAAAAATTTCCACAGATACAAGCTTATTTGCTATGATAATTTTGAAAAGAGATACTTAGTACCCCTATTCATATATAGATATATTAAATAATGAGTCCATATTTTTATCAGGTTATTTGGTAGTCGACTCAACCACTAAACATTCATTATCCATGAATGATTCATAATTGTTTCGATTTTTTCATTTAGAAACAAATCATTCTTCCTCCTTGGATAAGAGTTTTTTATTCTTTTATCCACCATACAGAACTGACGGCTCATTAATAGATATAATAGAGATTCTCACTCATTGATAATCTTAAAATAAATTAGATTCATCATTAATTTATAAGTTATTCCTCAATCATTTTCCTTCCCTTTTAATTATATTCATTAGTTACATGAAAAACATGTCTTCCATGACTTATTTTATAGAGAAATCACAAGCTTCGTTAAATATAAACAACATATTTCCTTTTATAGGACATATATATTTCAATAAAAGATATAAATAAGATAATAGGTATCTAGTATAACTTACAATGATATATATATATTAAATAATATTGAGATATTCCAATAATGGGATGGGGGTGAATCGGTGTATAGTTAATTTAAATCCAATTTCACTTTTATCGCATAATTAACTATACACATATTCAATGATTAGATATCTCTTCCTCTCTCCCTTTTTATCTCTTCGATGGACAGTTTGTAGAAATATAATAGTAAATAAACACAGTAGAACCCTAACATATGTTAATTTGGTTCACATCCTTGTAGATGACTACGTCCCCTTGACACATGGTGGTTAACCCAGTGAAACAAAATTCATCTGAATGTTCAAATGAAGATGAAGAAATGGTATGATATTGAAAAAGTTATCCTATCACCAACCATGTAAAAAATTAGTGAGGGATTACTGTACCTCATACAGATAATGGGCTTGTACTTACTTGAAGAAAATATCCAGTACTAGATTGAGTACATCATTTATTATATGAATAATATTTTTCCATCGCATATAATAGTAATATAACTTTCTCAATGTTCATAAAAAGCTTAAAGAATTTAATTATTCTAGGATGAACTTATTAATTACTATGTTCTATATGTGAGGAGTGGTAGGTTTGAGTAGACTAATTTCATGTTTTCTTCGCCAAATTTATTTCATAGGAATATGACATGGACACTTCATTACTCTTTTGACACAAAGGATCTATAATAAGTAGTTGTATCCATTTTTCTTATTATTGATTTCAAATTACAAAATATTTTCTAAATTCATCAATTCAAGAAACTCATACTTAGACTGAAGTGCCCAGATCAGTGTGAATCACTGAGAGGGGGAGGGGGTGAATCAGTGATCCCTTAAAACTTTTTACTAATTGATTCTTATCAATTAAACCTCTATGGCTGGTTAAAGCCTCGATCCACTCTTCTTGTATCTCTCAACCTTTCTCGAATGATGCAGTAATGAAAAGGCACAGGACACAAGGATTTACAAGGTTCGGCACCAAAGGCCTACATCCTTGCCATGCTCTCCCAGCATGGATTCTCCCATTATAACTTGTTAGAATTACAATGGTCGATACAGCTTCCCACCGTATCTCTCCTGAGTCCCACAGGAGGGTCTTTATACTGCTTCACACAGTGTTACCAGAGTCCCACTGGCCTGCTCCAGAATCCCACTGAAGACTTCTTCTCCCTGAGTCCCACAGGGTCTTCTCCTGGCTCCTCGAGTCACACGAGTAGCTCTTCTTCACTTTAAGCTTCTTCAAGTAACTTTAGCAGCCTGGGATAAAGGTTGCTGGCCTTTCTCTTCTCTTCTGATCACTTGTGGTTGATCAGGGATTCTCGTCTAGCTCAGGCTTTATCTCCTTTTCCAGGATGACATGGCTTCACTCTTCAAGAATCATCAATAGCCTCTGAAAAGGTCTATTGGTCTTGCTCGAATCTTCTGATCACTTCTAGTGATCAGGGTCTTCTCAATTACTGAAAACTCAGGTAGTTGATGTCTTTAACTTCAGTCTGGCTTCAGTCTCACTCAACTCTACTTCATGCACTGAGTGCATGGAAACTCTTCATCTTCATGCACTGATAGCATGGGTTCTCAATATCTTCAAGAACTGTTGTTCCTGGACTTCTCAAAATATTCTTCAAGAACTTTCAGTCTTGGTCAACTCAAACGCACACCACTGATTTAAGCTTGTTCAGTGTGCGCGTGCATGCATGCATGCACTTTCCCTTTCCTCTTCTTGGTGCAGTAGACCCACAAAGAGTGTAACACTTTAAGCACACACCAACTCCTTGAACATCATACACTTTATTCTCTTTTGATTACACACATAAATATGTGTTATACACTAGTGTGGATGTCTTCTCTTCTTCTTAGTGTGTACACACTTTGTTTTTCACACACACTAAGGTTCGGCCTTGTTGTCTTTTTGCACACACTTGAGACTTGTCCTATTCTCCTCTTCTTAAGGGTGTTCTTCAAATTGCATACACAAGGTGCAAGCCTTCCTCATTTTGCACACACCCAAGGCTACGGCCTTCTCCTTCAAATGCACACACAATGTGTGTTCTTCAATTTGGCACAACCAAGGTATGCAAGTCTCGGGTTCTCTTCTCCACTTGGCACACACACGAGGCAAGGCCTCGGGCTTCTTTGGCACACACACAAAGTGTGGTCTTCCACTTCACTTGGCACACAAGGCACTAAGGCTCGACCTTCTCTTGCTCACAACCGAACACCAACCCAAGGAAGCGTGCAAGTGGTGCAGCCCTCCTCTTCTTCACAGCCGAGCTATTGCCACTAGCCGTGGGTCGCGCAATCCACAAGGCGCGCAAGTGCACAAGGCACAAAGCGGTGCGCAAGGGTGCTGCCTAACCTTCCCTGTCGCGCAAGAAGTGGAGGGCAGGGAGTCCTCTTCTTGTCGCGCAAAAAGGTAGCGCGCAAGGGACTCCTTCGGGCCAAGGATGGCACCGAGGACTTCAGCCGCGCAGGGTGCGCGCAAGGAATCTCACCGCGCAAGTGGGCGCGGGGCTTCGTCTTCGCGAGGCAGAGGTGCACTCACGGTTCTCCGGATCTTCAACAAAGGATCAGCAAGCATCACCGAGGTCTCGGCCTCTCTTTATATAGGCGAGGAGAGCCTCGGTTCATCCGCGTGTTAAATCTTGAATCACCGATGATTTCGGATCTTCAAAATCTTTCCAAGTTTTTGCGTTTTCTCTTCGGTGCACGCGGGTTCTTTTATTTATTATCTTCTTCACGTGCATGCGACTTAGAACGCATGCACGGCCTCTTTACTTCCAATCCATGCAAATCACGAACCCTTCAAAGCCTCGGCAGATTCTCTTGCCTCGGCCGAACACGAAATTCTCCATCCAACGTGTGCATGCATATTTTATTGCATTTATATGTTCAGTATGGCCATACGAGCCGAATGGAGGTCTCGGTTTCGACAATGGTGGCCGGGAACTCAATAACCATCGTCGGGAAGGCGCCTGGTTCAACGGCAGCTCGCGGGTGGCCATCGGATGAGCTCGAGGAAGGAGACGGACGCTGGGCCGTTGGATGCGGTGATCAAAAAGGCTTCGACGACTTGGATCAGATCGGGGGCGCGGCGGATTAGATGAGCGGCGCCGATCGTCCGCGAGATCAGATGAGTGGATGGGATTCGCTCCCGGGAATTTTTCCGCGTCCCACATCGAACCGGGCCGCGGAATTCTCGCGCTTTATCACCCTGGCGCTGCCCTCTACTCGACAGTTGAATCTCCTCCCTCCACGGTGCCGCCCCGCACCGTGTTCTCCCTGCGGGCGCGCTCTGCGCCCACTCTGCTCCCTGCGGGCGCGCTCCTAGCGCCCACTATGCACACACGGGCGCGCTATGCGCCCACCATGCGCTCCTCCGGGCGTGCCCCAGCACCTCTGCGGTGTCTTGGGTGCGTCCTGCCGCCCTGGGCTCAGCCCACGGGTTCCCCCTTGGGCGTGGCGCCTTAGGCCCACATGTGCCTTGGGGTTGAACCCTCAAGGTGTCCACGGGCTGGCCAATTTTTTGGCTAAGTTTTGAATAAGACTTTGTAAAAAACAAAGTCCTCCATGAAATCAAGCCATATCAAGAGAACCACTTCAAGCCTTTCTTCTCCTTCATCTTCTTCTTGAGAATTCAAGCATTAATCTTCTTCATTAGAATTCCTCCATTCTTCTTCAACATATAATCAACATTTATGAATGGAATTCCCGAAGGTTTCTCTCTTCATCAACCGAGCTCTTAATCACATAAATTCTTCAATGAACTTCATTGATCTAGTCAGAGATCAAGTTGGAACATCTTCATGTTCACATGCACTTAGTGATAGTGCATGGACTTCATTAATCCACTTCATCCACTCAGTGATTGTGGATGGATCACTTCAGCTCCTCATGCATTGTCAATACAATGCATGGTCTTCAATTATTGTTGTGACTTTGTATCATCAGGATACAAGTTCTTTGAACTTAAAGAGCAGCTCAACAATCGTCTGATTTTACTAGAGAATGTTTCAACCACATCTCTTATGCCACGTAGTGAATCTCCTAAGTGACATGCCTCTTAGTATCATGGCCATTCTCCTTTCCTCACCTACACCATCACAACCTTTGGCATTCACATCTTGACAATTCTTGACATCCATTCATTCTAAGACAACTTCATGCCTCATTGACAACAAATGCAACACAATGCACTTCAATCTCCCCCTTTGTATTTGTTTTCAATACACTTCTTCACCACATATGAATGGGTCAATATGTGTGCCAATATTTCTCCCCCTTATTGGCAATCAATTGCAAAGGTGTGGTGTGGTTCACTTTCAAAAATATCTTCCTCCCTTTGAATAGTATCTTCTTGAAAATCACTAAGAGAGGGATGATGTCACATGTTCTCTTTAGCAAAGAACCTTTAGTAAATCAACTCTAAGTCTACTTGGGCTAACCCGGTGTAGAAAAAAATAGTGATATAACCAAGATTTTTCAATGCTGTCCAACATTCACTATATATGTGAGATCATGCTTCAGGGGTTTGAAATTTTTTCAGATATAACAATGAATTGCTAAATCCTGCACATACTTCACAAAACTCATTAGAAAGTTCAGTGCAATGATAAAGCTCCCCCTTTCATCCATTTGTCTTCAATCCATAATCCCCCTTAATTGACAAGATAAACTCAATTAAGAAACAAGGGATGAAAGTATGATTGGAATACCTTCACTTTTCTTCTCATGATGGTATTAATCTAAGAATCCCATCTTCTTCAGATTGGCTCCCCCTCAAGGGGTGCACTCCATTCTTTCCAAACCATCCTCCAGTTGAGAATGATCATCATCTTCAATTCCCTGTAATGTTAGCACATGTAAATTCAAGTGATTAGGGAATAAGATGGAACCTCCTTGGTTCATCAATGTGAACAACAAGGTTGAGAAGATTCTCTCAACCGAGATGTCCCATTTTCACCATTCTTCACACTTGCACATTTGATCTTCATTGATGATTGTGCTGGTGTGGTTCTCAATACATCTTCATGTGAAACCTTCTTCTTCCCTTTTGCTTTAGCAATTGCCAGAGCTTCATCTTCAACTCTTTGTAGTTCTCTGGCAAGTTGCAACTGATGTGGCCATATGACATGTAAATCATTTGGAAGAGTGGCCTCAGTTTTGGAAGTTCCACATGGTTCCTTTGATGCTGTCAAGCTACCTCTCTTAGGAAACTTGTTTTCAATCAATCCCTTCTGCTTCTTCTGGATTGATTGTCGGTTTGAGTCCAGTCTGCCTCTATTGAATTTCATGGCTTCTTTACAAAGATCCATGGTATGACCTTTCTTTCCACAGTAGAAGCATATTTTCTTGGTGGTCCTTCTAGATGACTCACCCTTCTTGGATTTAGACTCCAAGGACTTCTCTTCCTTTTTCAACATCTTCTTGGGAGCTTCTTCCACTTTCTTATGATTGCTTCCCAAGGATTCTTTCTGAGCCAGGTTCTGTGATCTTTTCTTCTTTCCAGCTTTGGATACAGTTGGAGATTGACATGTATCATTCTTTTGACCACTTTTGCAACCATCCCAGATGTTGTCAAGTAATCCAAATCTGTTAGCAGTAGACAGATGTCTCTGGACCTGTGGATGTTGCTTATTTCCTTCTGGCTTGCTCCCCCTTGGCATGAGCTTCCTTTGTGCTTTGACATTTAGTGGATTGTACCAACAATCCTTTGCACAGTGCCCATACTTATTACAACACCAACATTGACCCACAAATCTTGACTTCTTCAGTCCTTCTGATTTTAGGGTACTTGTCTTGAATTGTTGTGCTGCTTCAGGAGAGCTTTCTTCCTTCATTGTCTTCATCCATTCTTGTTTAGAATTATTCTTCCATCCTGCACTTTTTGTGGAAACACAATTAGACGCATGAGTACAAGATGGGATGGATGGTACCTTCTTTTTAGAAGTTGTTGCCCTTTTATTAGAAGATGTCTTTCTTTTAGAATCATCCTGCTCAATTCTCACTTGAGTAGCAACATTTCTTCTTTCAGCTGACTGGGAGGCTTCAGCTTTGGGTGATTGCAGATTTGTCAATATCACCTCTAGTTCTAAGCACTTCATGTTAAGGGAGTTCTTCTCATCCTCAACAGCTCTTAGCTTTCCTTCCCAACTTTCTTTCAGCTGATTCATCTGGTCATCATGCACTGTCTTCAATTCAAGCAATGAATTGTCAAGCTCCTTCACCCTTTTTGCTTTGTCTTCAAGTTGAGCATCTTTGACAACCATTGAAACTCTGTGTCTCTTTTCCAGTGCACGGAAAACATCTTTGATCATTATCAAAAATATTTCTTTCTCAGAAGAGCTCCTTTGCAATTCTTCACAGGTATCTTCATATCTTTCATTGCAAAGGGAAATAGTTTCATCTTTGGCCTTCACCAGCTTTCTGAGAGTGTTGGTTATGCCAACCCTTTTTGCCAATTGATCTTCCATTGCATTGGCTTCTTCTTCTAACTGTGATTTTTCTTCATGAAGATCATGGATGCATGTAGCTATACACTTTGCCACTTCCATGGGAACTGTCTTCTGAAGATATTTGAGTGCACTCTGAAGATCATTCATTGTTTCAACTTCATCACAGCTAGGACAGGCTTTCTTCATCTTCTTGGCCTGTTTCTTCTTTCTATTTTTCTGAGTCTTGGCAGATATCTCCATTTGAGGCTGGTCGCTCGTTTCCTCAAATCTGCACTTCATAAAGACTCCCTTGGATCTTTTAGAGGTAACCTGCCTCTGATACCAATTGAAGTTCCCAGATCAGTGTGAATCACTAAGAGGGGGAGGGGGTGAATCAGTGATCCCTTAAAACTTTTTACTAATTGATTCTTATCAATTAAACCTCTATGGCTGGTTAAAGCCTCGATCCACTCTTCTTGTATCTCTCAACCTTTCCCGAATGATGCAGTAATGAAAAGGCACAGGACACAAGGATTTACAAGGTTCGGCACCAAAGGCCTACATCCTTGCCATGCTCTCCCAGCATGGATTCTCCCATTATAACTTGTTCGAATTACAATGGTCGATACAGCTTCCCACCGTATCTCTCCTGAGTCCCACAGGAGGGTCTTTATACTGCTTCACACAGTGTTACCAGAGTCCCACTGGCCTGCTCCAGAATCCCACAGAAGACTTCTTCTCCCTGAGTCCCACAGGGTCTTCTCCTGGCTCCTCGAGTCACACGAGTAGCTCTTCTTCACTTTAAGCTTCTTCAAGTTACTTCAGCAGCCTGGGATAAAGGCTGCTGGCCTTGCTCTTCTCTTCCGATCACTTGTGGTTGATCATGGCTTCTCGTCTAGCTCAGGCTTTATCTCCTTCTTCAGGATGACCTGGCTTCACTCTTCAAGAATCTTCAATAGCCTCTGAAAAGGTCTATTGGTCTTGCTCAAATCTTCTGATCACTTCTGTTGATCAGTGTCTTCTCAATTACTGAAAAATCAGGCAGTTGATGTCTTTAACTTCAGTCTGGCTTCAGTCTCACTCAACTCTACTTCATGCACTGAGTGCATGGAAACTCTTCATCTTCATGCACTGATAGCATGGGTTCTCAATATCTTCAAGAACTATTGTTCCTGGACTTCTCAAAATATTCTTCAAGAACTTTCAGTCTTGGTCAACTCAAACGCACACCACTGATTTAAGATTGTTCAGTGTGCGCGTGCATGCATGCATGCATGCACTTTCCCTTTCCTCTTCTTGGTGCAGTAGACCCACAAAGAGTGTAACACTTTAAGCACACACCAACTCCTTGAACATCATACACTTTATTCTCTTTTGATTACACACATAAATGTGTGTTATACACTAGTGTGGATGTCTTCTCTTCTTCTTAGTGTGTACACACTTTGTTTTGCACACACACTAAGGTTCGGCCTTGTTGTCTTTTTGCACACACTTGAGACTTGGCCTATTCTCCTCTTCTTAAGGGTGTTCTTCAAATTGCATACACAAGGTGCAAGCCTTCCTCATTTTGCACACACCCAAGGCTACAGCCTTATCCTTCAAATGCACACACAAAGTGTGTTCTTCAATTTGGCACAACCAAGGTATGCAAGTCTCGGGTTCTCTTCTCCACTTGGCACACACACGAGGCAAGGCCTCGGGCTTCTTTGGCACACACACAAAGTGTGGTCTTCCACTTCACTTGGAACACAAGGCACTAAGGCTCGGCCTTCTCTTGCTCACACCCGAACACCAACCCAAGGAAGCGCGCAAGTGGTGCAGCCCTCCTCTTCTTCACAGCCGAGCTATTGCCACTGGCAGTGGGTCGCGCAATCCACAAGGCGCGCAAGTGCACAAGGCACAAAGCGGTGCGCAAGGGTGCTGCCTAACCTTCCCTGTCGCGCAAGAAGTGGCGGGCAGGGAGTCCTCTTCTTGTCGTGCAAAAAGGTAGCGCGCAAGGGACTCCTTCGGGCCAAGGATGGCACCGAGGACTTCAGCCGCGCATGGTGCGCGCAAGGAATCTCACCGCGCAATTGTGCGTGGGGCTTCGTCTTCGCGAGGCAGAGGTGCACTCACGGTTCTCCGGATCTTCAACAAAGGATCAGCAAGCATCACCGAGGTCTCGGCCTCTCTTTATATACGCGAGGAGAGCCTCGGTTCATCCGCGTGTTAAATCTTGAATCACCGAAGATTTCGGATCTTCAAAATCTTTCCAAGTTTTTGCGTTTTCTCTTCGGTGCACGCGGGTTCTTTTATTTATTATCTTCTTCACGTGCATTCGACTTAGAACGCATGCACGGCCTCTTTACTTCCAATCCATGCAAATCACGAACCCTTCAAAGCCTCGGCAGATTCTCTTGCCTCGGCCGAACACGAAATTCTCCATCCAACGTGTGCATGCATATTTTATTGCATGTATATGTTCAGTATGGCCATACGAGCCGAATGGAGGTCTCGGTTTCGACAATAGTGGCCGGGAACTCAATAACCATCGTCGGGAAGGCGCCTCGTTTAGCGGCAGCTCACGGGTGGCCTTCGGCTGAGCTCGAGGAAGGAGACGGACGCTGGGCCGTTGGATGCGGTGATCAAAAAGGCTTCGACGGCTTGGATCAGATCGGGGGCGTGGCGGATTAGATGAGCGGCGCCGATCGTCCGCGAGATCAGATGAGCGGCTGGGATTCGCTCCCGGGAATTTTTCCGCGTCCCACATCGAAACGGGCCGCGGAATTCTCGCGCTTTATCACCCTGGCGCTGCCCTCTACTCGCCAGTTGAATCTCCTCCCTCCACGGTGCCGCCCCGCACAGTGTTCTCCCTGCGGGCGCGCTCTGCGCCCACTCTGCTCCCTACGGGCGCGCTCCTAGTGCCCACTATGCACACACGGGCGCGCTATGCGCCCACCATGCGCTCCTCCGGGCGTGCCCCAGCACCTCTGCGGTGTCTTGGGTGCGTCCTGCCGCCCTGGGCGCGCCCCACGGGTTCCCCCTTGGGCGTGGCGCCTTAGGCCCACATGTGCCTTGGGGTTGAACCCTCAAGGTGTCCACGGGCTGGCCAATTTTTTGGCTAAGTTTTGAATAAGACTTTGTAAAAAACAAAGTCCTTAATGAAATCAAGCCATATCAAGAGAACCACTTCAATCCTTTCTTATCCTTCATCTTCTTCTTGAGAAATCAAGCATTAATCTTCTTCATTAGAATTCCTCCATTATTCTTCAACATATAATCAACATTTAAGAATGGAATTCCCAAAGGTTTCTCTCTTCATCAACAGAGCTCTTAATCACATAAATTCTTCAATGAACTTCATTGATCTAGTCAGAGATCAAGTTGGATCATCTTCATGTTCACATGCACTTAGTGATAGTGCATGGACTTCATTAATCCACTTCATCCACTCAGTGATTGTGGATGGATCACTTCAGCTCCTCATGCATTGTCAATACAATGCATGGTCTTCAATTATTGTTGTGACTTTGTATCATCAGGATACAAGTTCTTTGAACTTAAAGAGCAGCTCAAAAATCGTCTGATTTTACTAGAGAATGTTTCAACCACATCTCCTATGCCACTTAGTGAATCTCCTAATTGACATGCCTCTTAGTATCATGGCCATTCTCATTTCCTCACCTACACCATCACAACCTTTGGCATTCACATCTTGACAATTCTTGACATCCATTCATTCTAAGACAACTTCATGCCTCATTGACAAAAAATGCAACACAATGCACTTCATAGACATTGACATATATATATATATATATATATATAATATTTGTAGCATCATAATTATTTTTTCATATCTTGACACTTTTAAACCACAAAAAATAATTACAAGAATCATTATTCAAATTATAATTATAATTATTGTAAATTTTCAGATGATGACTCATATTATTTAATAGAATGATATTTATATTATAATGATATGTAAATATTCCATAAAATCCTCACTTTCAATTCAATTAATATTTCAAAATTGGAAAGGTGGATATAGAATAACAGTATATGTCATGAAACTATTTTTGAAACATCATCTTATACATTATCTGGTTCATCCATTTTGATCGCATCAAGGATCATGATCATTTGTTTTTTCATAATGTTTAACTCATTTTGTACATTTTTCTTGCATCAAATGGATTTATTTACCACTTTATATAATAAAATTAGGAAACATTGTTTTTTACTCAGTATGAACATCTATATATGACAATGTGTTGAGTGTTTATGACTATCTCAAAGGATTATAATGAATTTTCTCCTTCTCGATCAATGAATTATACACATCTGGAGAGGAATTAGGTTTATAAATTTTTTATTTTCTTGTTTTAAAACAAATGTTTATGTTTGGATCAATGAATTATGATTAGTTAAATCATTATGATAAAAAAGTATCATCATACTAGTAATTCATAAATGATTTTTATTTAGCCATTTTTCTATTTTTCTTATTATGTAGTAAATTATTATTACTAATATCAAATCTTAATATTGTTCAATTTTTTTTCTATTTCATATCTATATTGCTGATAATATGGATATGACTTCTTTATTTTTTGAAAAATCACTCCATACCCTCTCATACACATTAAAACATCATCCAAATTATCTTCACGTTATTTTTAGTGAACCTCAATCCGTACTACCCATGAATATATTATTTAGTGATTCATCTAATAGATTATGATATCCTTTTTCATATTATTCCTTGATATTTTAACAATAAATGCACCCAATACTTGACTGTACATTCCTTTCATGTCTTTGTATGATACAAGTCTTCCATGGACTAACCATGAGTGATGTTTATATAGTAACATCATTTTGATCAAACATCTAAATAACTATCTGGTCGGTCAAAAAATATTATATCAACCATGAGATAAACATCAACTAACCATTTGATGATACAATTAATGGACTGAATTTATGAAGAATATCACATATGAGTTCAAGCGAAAAAGATTATTGGCAAAAAATACTTATCTCTAGCCAAAGTCATATGACAATGACATAGCTATTTTTTGGATTTCCTTAAAAGGACATCAATGTTTATCATAAATAATCATTTCTCCTTCACATAACCTATTCTATATATGGTTCTAAAATTATGGAACTATACTTTTTTATAAAATATTTTTATCAAAATATACATGTGAAATACAATGCAGTACATTTTTCATTGTAGATTTTCCATCAAGAGAATGACTCTTTAATAATCCAATATAAGATAATCCAATAAAATATCATTTTTATCAATTAATATAGATTTATAAATTTGAAATTATAATACATCATTTTTATTAATAATATAACAATTAGTAATAATGGTTCCAGGATATGAATCACCAATGCACATATGTTATTCACATTTCAACACAAAGAAGCACATAGACGTGGTAACTCTTATTATTTTACATGTGATCCATGAACACAACTATGAAACTAAGGGACTTAACATTCAACCCATTCTATCCTTCTTTAACATATATTGACATCACAAGTATCATCTAATAAGTTGTAGAAAATAACTTATAATCCCAAAGCGGGTTAATCAATTTGTTTTACTTGAATGTTGGTTTTATATTCCATATATAATTAAATTATAAACCTATATATTAAAATAATAACTGATAAATGTGTATTTTAAAACACATGAATGCATAGTATTTGTTTTTCTTCATTGAAAAGTAATTCTAAAGTAGTTTATTTTAATTTATCTCCACTTATCAACAACCTATAGTAATCAAGGGGAGCACTTCAGTAGCTGGGCCATCCTTACATGGGGATCAAAACTCATGTATTTAGTTATGGGTGTTATAGCAGTTATGAGAGGATAACATTAATGTTAATAATTTGGATATCAAGGGACAATAGAGAAGATAATAATCATAACATGAGAAATACCCAAAAACAAATATATAAACACCTTGTGGAGGACATGTAGGTATTATGTCAATTTACTAAATACTATGGTTGTGATTATAGTAACCTATGTTTTCCGAAAGTAATATGTAACTTATTTCTATAGTTAAATAGTATCAGGACCAATATAGGGTTGAGAAGGTAAATTTTCCTTAAAAAGAAGCTAAGAAAATTATTTTATTGATCACATTAATATTGGGGTGTGATTTTTACCCCTAATATTGATCTTTGTTGAATTATAAGAATTATAAATTTGAAGGAATATTTAACATTTATTTATCTTATGAGAATGGATAGTGATATATTTTAGAAAATGACTTGGATGAAAATTTTAACTTCAATGTTGTTTCCAGAATATGGGGTTTTTCTTAGGGATTATGTAGCCTTTTCCGGTTTCTTGGGTCCTCATGGAACCCATCATGGTTTTATGATTAAATTAGATATATTAATTTTTTCAAATTAATTTAGTAAGTGATGTACACAAATTTTTCATATTTAATAATTGATATAGATCCCCTCTAGGGTAAGCTTATATTATCAGCAACAAAATTATAGATCATGATTGGGGGTTTGAAGGAGTCATTGTGGAACTAATGGCAAAAAAATAGTGTGGGACTAGATTCTTGATGGCATTAATAGTTTGATCGCAATGTTAAGATGAACGGACCGATGAAATCAGTAATAGTTTGAAGAAGTGAATATTACCATTAATATATAGATTATTTCTTAAATTTGTAGATCATTATTTATAATTACATAATAATGTATTAAATCTATTGTGAATTATTTTGGCACCAATTGGTTAAATTCTAAGATGGGTGAGGATGGGAATTAAGGAATTATAGATTAAAACTCAACAATATTTTGAACATGACTCATTGTTAAATAGAAAACAAATTTTAATTTATCATGTAGAAATATATATTTATAATTGATAACATGACTAAGTCACCGAAGGTATTGTTGGATCTCCCTTAACTTAGATATTCGAAGGATTATACAAAGGAAAAGTATTGAATTTTTGAATCCACTATAGCGCACATCTATTATGATGTCCATAGAAAACAAAATTCTCTCCATGATCACTCTAGGTTATCCATTGAACACTCACTGCTCTCTCAACTAAAGTGTGTACATTTATCTCCATATAATACTTGATTCAATATAGTTCAAACCTCATTTGAAATATCTTGAAACACATATTTAAACTAACTGTTGAATTCCATTTTAACCTAAAATATCTTGGATATTCATTAAAAATTAAAAAAACTAAACTTTTAGGAAACCTCTACATGAACTAAAAAAAACTGTCACAACATTCCATCACTTTTTAGTTCTTTTATACAACTCCCACTTTTTAGAAACTTTTTAGTTTTTTCATAGAACACATGAATTCCCTGAATCTTTTTTGTTATTTCTGTGACTCCCTTCCTCAAGTTGAATCACGTCCATTTACATATGAAACTATTGTTTAAGGCATTGATTCATGAAAGAAACTTTTTTTCATATGTTTTACATGATTCAGATCCATAAAATTATCTAAGGGTTGGAATATTGAAAAGAGGGGTGTAATAGAGTATTTGTAGGCATGAACGAACATTTTCCAAAATTCCTTTGATGAATTGATACGATGTAAAACATTCCTCACTCATAATGCTAAAATTAGTTGGCATAACCTATGGTGAAAAAATTATGTCTATCCTGTAACTCCATGAGTGTTTAATTGATTTTCACAACATCATATTTTTCATGAAAATAAATTTTTCTCACCACTTCAAAACATTCCTAAAACACGTTCCAAAGCTATAATTAGAAAAGAAATCATTGATTCGTAACTTGTTCACTACTTTTAAAATTAAATAAAATATTTTACACAACCTTTTCATTTAGTTGAAAATATTCTCTTCATCAAAAAATCTATGTTTCTTCTTCTAAATTATAAACATGAAAATTATAGAAAACACTTAGAAAACCTTAAAACATATATGAAAATAATACTATACACATTCTAGTGCTTTTATAATTATATCCTTGAGCATTGTCAATAGACTATGTCAAAAACGAAGCTAGAAATTCACAACTGACTAAGTCAAAATATATTTTCAACAAACACAATCAACCCAAAAACACATCCACGTCAATATAAGGAATTTTTTATCGATATAATTATCTGTGGTTATTTTTCATTGTAGAATCATTGAAAACTATTTAGGAAACTATTATTTTAAAGTCCAATGCCCCAAATATTGAGTCATCATTGTGAAATAATCCTATATGTAATTTTTTATCGATCCTAGATTTGTTTTCCCATTTGAATATCCCCATGTGTTTTGCATATCTAGAAGTATGTTTTGAGTTGGTGGTTTATATTTTCAAAAACAAAATTATTTTATTTCATCTACAATGTGTGGATAAATATATCCCCCAACAATCTCTTATTCTAGTGGTATAATATTGATGTTATTGGGTTCGGATAAAAGTGATTCTTGATTATGTAAATAACATTTTCAGGCACACAAAAAGTGAGAGAATGACCTATGGGGAGTAAATTGGGGAACATGGTAAAGAAATATTGAGGAATATCTATAGGATATAGTAGGAAAAGATATATTATGTCCCAGGAAGGACCTATAGTGGTCCTATGTGACAATATTGTGTATTATTGTGTATTTGTAGGTAATTTATAGTGGTTCTAAGAAAAAACAGGGTGAGATATGGATGTATTTTAAAAAAAATGATGATATAATTTATTTTTAAATAATAGACATCATCTTCCTTCCTTGTCAGGATAATATTTTTTTGGTATGTTATAACTATCACATGGAATTTCGTAAGAATTCACACACCATAAATAGTGGTAGGGTAAATTACAAACTAAATAATGTTTTCCAAGATACAAGACATATGTGGGTTACATGACATGACATTGTTGATAGTACATATCTAAGGTGACATCTCAGAATTTGTTTTCAAGAAGGAACACTACGTAGTTATGAAATTCATGATTGAGGAAGTTAGTGGTTTACACCGATTACGATATATGGGTCGACACACCATGCTCCTTAGTATACACGAAATGTGTAACGACCCGAATCCCGAGCCCCTCCACTGGTGCCACATACCCGGTTCACCACATGACCTCATGTGAATTTCCCCAAATGCCAGAGGATACCGACTAGCAGCGAGGGACTTGGTAACTTATTGGGGAAACTATGCCCTCATTTGGTAAGGTATACAAGGTAAGGAAAACAACGGTCAATAGCGGAAGTAGTAACAATATACACAACCGTAACCAAACAGCGGAAGAGTAAATATATAGAAATAATGATAATGATGCAGCAGGTACAAGTATCTAAGGAAAACATCAAACACAACAACGTGCTGAAATACAACTGAACACAAAGTACTGAAGCAATAGCAAAAGAAAAACAAGTGAGAAACTCCTCAGCATCTCAAGCCTCCTCTCGGTCCCATTCTCTCCAACTCCACAGAAAATCAAACACCTGAAGTAGAAGGGCTATTTCCTTTATCTATACCAAAAACAACATAGTCTTCATAGGCCCAAAATCATGGCCCAAAAAGGGTGTGAGATATAATCCCATTAGTCAACAACCCAAATATTTATTCCTAATAGTCAATGAATACAAGGAAAGTAAGAGTACAGTAAGGTGTAAATAGAAAAGGACAAAACAACTACAATCCACAGTTCTAGCATATAATGTACACAAGTAAAAAACCAGCAACAAGAAGAAAATAGGTAACCCTATGGGTATCTCTCACAACCCAACCCCTATGGTTCAACCTACATGTACTAGAAACCATCTAGGAGGCACAAAAATTCTCACCAATCTGGTTCAGCTAAGAGTAGACTTTCTGAGGAAGCACTCACCGTCAATTCCCCCAATAGTCTCGTATCGTGCTAAAGGATCTCTGGGGAAGCACTCAACGTCTCATTCCCCCTATGGCCCGTGTCGAGGAACTATAGACTCTCTGAGGAAGCACTCATAGTCAATTCCCCTTAGGGTCTCGCATCATATTAAAAGATGCTCTAGAGAAGCCCTTATGTCCATTCTCTCTGTGTTCTACTACACTAGGTTCTCACAGTCTTGTGTGTAAATAAACATGCTCAGCGTGTGTATAATCCAAAGTATACCTCAATAACTACTTGGATATCTTTCTAAGGCCCAGCAGCATAACAGTATAACAGTTCCACTATCCTGCAACTAGACATGGAAACTAGCAACGCCTAATAATCAAAACATTAAAGGCAAAGCACACGAACACAATATAACATATCAAAAACATACAAGCATTTACCTCTACTCAAGAAATCAAGAATAACAGGCAAAAATAAGGAAAAACAGGAAGCTCGCAATACCCCATTCAAGGGTATTTGTGGAATTTGCATAAAATACTCAAAGACTTTCTATAGAAACGTACAAACCACCTACATGGATGCTAGGGGATCAGTATACTAGAACCACGGTGCCTAATTATCCTCAGAAAGGCGTAGATCTAAGAAAATTAACAAAACCCTCAACCCACGATAACATGGAAATGAGGAGGAACAATGGAACAAGGCTAAAGCAGAAGAAAGAGAATATCGAGGCGATCCCGACGCAATTGACGACAGATGGAACGGTGATTGGATGGAGGCACAACGGCTCAGAGAATATTTGCATCCATACGTTCTCTCTCGGACGAAAAAGCTAGAGAAGAAGATGTTTTCCTCGATTAAGCATGACCCTGGTCCGTTTAATGAAAAACAGAAAAGTACACGGTGTTTACTTTTAGAGTACATGGCATGCACTATGTTTTTCCGTACTCCACCAAAATCGGCATCCATGTCACCCCTACACACCGTGTGTGTGGCCCAGACACGGCCAATACATGGCTTTGAGCGGGAAAAGAGTACACGGCGTGTACTCAAAATGTACACGCCGTGTACTTCAAAAATGTTCAGAAAGTCCATTTTTCTCAAAAACTCCAGAAAAGGGAAAGGCATACCTGAAAAGAAGATCCTAGTTCTTACAAACATCCCCCCTTAATGAAATTCATCCACGGATTTCCCTAACGAGGTAGAGAAGGAGAAACCCCGAACAGCTCCGGCCACTACGATCGTACATCATCCTCCCTCTCCTAGGTCTCATCCTGTACTCGCTCGTGCTGCCATAGCACCCATACCAGAGGAACAGACCGCCCACAGAGAACCTTTGTACTACGATCGAAAATCCAGATAGGATGCTCCCCGAACGATGCATCTGCATTGATCTCATCCTCCTCGGGCAGAATGACATGAGACCTGTCTGAAAAGTAACGTTGGAGATGAGAGACATGGAAGACATTGTTCATGGCACAGTACCTCTGTGGTAGCTGCAACCGATAGGCGACCGAGCCAACTCTCTCCAAAACTTCAAACGGCCCGACGTACCACAGTGAAAGCTTACCCTGCCTCTGAATCCTCTTGTGTCCCAGGCTTGGTGCGCCACACAGGAAAACCTGATCCCCGACCTCAAACTCCAGAGGTCGTCTCCACTGATCATCATAAGACTTCTATCGAGACTGTGCTATAGCCATCCACTTATGAATCAACTCTATCGGCTCCGAAGTCTCCGGAACAAGATGAGGTCCTAGCAAATCTGCCTCTCCTGCCTCCAGCCAGCATAAGGGTAATCAGCATGGCCTACCCTAAAAAGCCTTATATGGTGCCATCTGAATGGTCGCATGGAAACTGTTGTTGTAGGCGAATTCCAGTAGGGTAATATGCTTCTCCCAAGAACCACCAAAGTCTGGGATGCAAGCTCGAAGCATATCCTCAAGCACCTTGATCGTGCGCTCAGACTAGACATCAGTCTAGGGATGGTATGCCATACTCAGAATTACCTGGGTAACCAATGACTCTTAATGTCCCTGCCAGATCTGATAAGTAAAGCACACATCCCTGTCTGAAACAGTAGACCGTGGAACTCCATGAAGACGAACGATCTCTCTAATGTAATGTCATCACACATCGTCGACACTGAAGGTATCCTTGATTGTCAAGAAGTTAGAAACCTTCATGAGTATGTCGAAGACAACCCAAACAACATCGTTTCCCCGAGGAGATCTCGGCAACCCGATCAGGAATTCCATTGCAAAATAGTTCCACTTCCACTCAGGAATGGGTAACTGTTGTAAAAGCCCTGCTGGTCACTGGTGCTCTGCCTTCAACTACTAACAAGTAGAACATATCATGTGAAAACCAGCAATATCTTTCTTCATACCTGGCCACCCGTACTGGCGATGAAGATCCCAATACATCTTGGTGATGCCAGAATGAACTACCCAAACTGAGGAATTGAAATCATGCATCATCTCCTCGCGTATGTCCATTGACACCCATATGCGTCCCTGGAAATGCAAGATCTCATCCCCGCCCACTGTCTATCCAGGAAGAGGGTCTATCCTGACACACTCTCCCACATGACAAAGCCTTCTGAGTCTGATAGAGGCCTCATCCGTACCCGATCAAGTAGTGTAGATCTAACAACTGCAGAATATAGGAGGGTTTGTCCCTGTGTGTCATGCACCTCCAGATGCATCTCAGAGAATAGAGCCATAAGATGCCACTCACTACTGGCCTACTAAAATGCCTAAATCTGAGTTCTGCTACTCAACGCATCATCCACTACATTTCCCTTTACCGGCATATAGGCAAGCTCGAAATCAAAAGTCTAAAGATACTCGACCCACCTACACTGCCTCAGATTCATATCACATTGAGTGATGATATACATGAGACTCTTGTGGTATGTGAAGACCACAATGTGCTCTCCCAGAAGATAGTGTCTCCAATAGCATATGTCATGAAGAACAACTGCCAACTCTAGATCGTGCATCGATTAGTTCCTCTCGTGTGACCTCAACTATCAAGACCCGTACGCAACGACTACATCTCCCTGCATAATCACAGCTCCTAGCCCGATACCTGAAGAATCACAATAGACTATATAGCTCATTCCTGACTATGGAAAGACTAGTATCAGTGCCGGCGTCATCATTCCCTTCAGCTTCTGAAAGTCTGACTCACAAGAATCTAACCATAAGAAATTCACCCCCTTCTTGGCCAGACCAGTCAAAGGTGCTGCTAGGAGTTAAAAGTCTTGAATGAAGCATCTGTTGTATCCAGCCATCCCTAGAAAACTCGGTACCTCAAAAATGTTCTTTGGGTGCTCCTAGGAGACTACATCTCTCACTTTCTCTGGGTCCAGAGATACACCTGCCTCTGAGATGATTTGACCCATGAAGTTAATTTGTTCCATCCAAAAGTGGCACTTCAAAAGTTTAGCATAAAGTCGATGCTCTCTCAGTGTACTCATAATGATCTTAAGATGTGTGACATGGTCATGTAGAGTGTGAGAGAACACCAAGATATCGTCCATGAAGACCACGACGAAGGATTCCAAGTAAGGATGTAACACTAGGTTCACCAGTGCCATGAAAATTGAAGGCGCGTTCAAGAGAACAAACTGCATGAATCTATACTTGTATAGACCATACCATCTCATGAAGGCTGTCATAGGTATATTTGATGGTCTAACCTGCAATTGATGATAACCAGACCTCTAGTCGATCTTCGAGAACACCTGGGCTCCTCGAAGCTGATCAAAGAGGTCATTGATCCACGACAAGGGATATAGGTTCTTGATTGTCCACTGGTTCAGCTTTCCATAATCCACACAAAGCCGAAGGTTACCGTTAGCCTTCTTCAAAAACAGGACAACCGAACCCCAATCAGAATTACTGGGTTGGATGAAACCCTTTGCCTGCAACTCCTCCAACTATTTCTTGAGCTCCTGCAACTTAGGTGTAGCCATCCTATAAGGAGGAATGGACACCTGTGATGATCCTAGAACGAGCTCAATAGAAAAGTCTACATCACGCTCTAGAGGAAAACCTAAAAAGTCCTCTGGAAAGACTTCCCTGAAATGATCCACCACTGGAGGAAAGTAAATCTATGAGGTCCCTTGGTCATCACGATAATGATTATCAATATGTGTCGTCACCCTTCCTAGCCCGTGGTGCTGAAGTCCTTCTTGACTCACCTGAACATCCCATTAGCCTTTATAAAGAAAATATTCACCTTATGGTGAAACGAAACTCACTCTTCGGTGATAACAGTCGATGACTGCCTGTAAGAGAACCAACCAGTCCATCCCGAGAATGACATCATAGCCTATCATCTATAGGACATTGAGATCCCATAAGAATCGATACCCTGCAACCTCGAGAGGGAACTCTATACACTGAAGTACACTATATGTCCTTGTCCTATAAAAAGTGTCTAGTGTCAATGAGTAGAAAGAAGAAAACACACAAAGCCCAAGGCTCTCCACAATAGCAACAGAGATAATGCTATGCGTAGAACTAGTGTCGAAAAGTGATGAAGATAAAACTGAGGCAACTAAAAGTGTACCTCGAACTGTAGAAGGGACATAATCATGCTCCTCAAAGGTCTGCTCCATGGCGAAAGGTTGGCCTGCACTGCGGCCCTGCGCCCCTAGATGAACACTCTGAGATGAACCTCCCTGCTAGTGCTAAGGGACTGGTGGCTGACCGCCACGACCTTGACCTCCACCTCGGCCCGAATGGCCGGAAGAACTCCAGTTCCCCGACTAGTGAGAAACTGGTGGTGCTACTCCTGAACGAGGAGTGATGGAAGAACCCCATTCACCAACTACTGGTGAGAAAACCTAGAAGAAACACTGAAGGTGACCAATCTTACCAAAAGATTGCCACTCAACAGGGTCTCTCTGGCACTGCGGCCTCGTGTGCCCTGACTAGCCACACTGGTAGAATATCACCCGGTTGCCTGACGATGCATCTCTCTTCCTCAGATCACCGCACGTAGACTCTCTACGGCGCTTCATGCGGTCATCTGGAGAAAAAAAAGCTCTGGAAGCAGAACCACCCTGGCTCACAGCTCCGAAGTCTCTCAGATTGCACACCGTAATCAGCACTTGGTTGATGATGGAAGTGGTAGAAGTCAAATGGAAGGGATTCACCTACGAGCGGATCTCCCGCCTGAGACCGTCCTCAAACTTCCTTACTAAGAACAGACCACTCCCATCCCGGAGTAGTGTGAAATGCTGCAGCTCGGTGAAATGAGAAAAAATACTCCAGGACAGAAAGATTACCCTACTCTAAGCGCATGAACTCTAGGACTCGATCGGCACTCAGGGTCTCCGGGTTGATGTAGTCGTAGAAAACGCGTTGGAACTCCTCCCAAGACAAAAACTGCTGATGACCCGCCTGTGATATCACGTCCCACCACCTCTTGGAGGATTCTCGGAGCATGTATGTAGCGATCATGACCCGTCTCTCTAGAGGTGTCTCCAAATGCTCGAAGATAGTTAGCATGGCTTCCAGCCATGACTCTTCAGCATGAGGTCCTCCTTCCCCCAAGAACCTGGGAGGATGCTGCTGCTGAAAAACCCATGTCAAGTATTCCATAGTTGATGCTGGAGGCAGTTCTCCCAAAAAGGTCTTCATCATCCTCATTAAAACCTTCCCTGAACTGCGCATCAGCGCCTGCAACTGGTATGACAGCCAGTGCCAAGGCTTGCCCGACTGGAGGATTGGCAAGAAGTCCCTGATCAGCCATATCTGGCGTTTGATCACTGCCTAATGACAGACGTACAACCGGAGGATGTCTCAGAGGCATAGCTCGAAAATATAAAAAGTACACCATAGATCAGATAAATAAGGACAGAGAATAGAAGAGTACAAAATGGGAACATGGGATGTAAAACACACAAGTTTACAAAACAGGACTACACGACATGTATAAAAACTACACGGCGTGTCTTCATAAGTCACTGACATGGGCGTGTACTCCTGCCCTACAAGTCGTGTAACACCTCAAACTACACGACATGTACTTGAAAACTATTCCCCTGCCCGAGTCACTTTACACGACTAACCCACATGGCCCGACTTAACCCGAGACTACACAACATGTTCTAAACAAAAACGGCGTGTACTAGACATGGATTCAGTGGGCCGTGTTCTTAAACACACGACCGTCTGTACGGATGAACCTTACACGGCGTGTTTCGAACAAACACGGCGTGCATAGGTGAAGGTGACACTGTCTTGTGTTTCTCGTGACACGACCAGGCACCTGAACAAGACTACATGGCGTGTTCTGAAATCAACATGGTGTGTCGAAGATAGGGTAATGCTAACCCGTGTTGTTCGTGGCACGGCCGGGTACCTGGACAGGACTACACGACGTCTTCCTTTAGAACATTGTGTCTTCTACTCGAGCTTCCCCGACCCGTGCTATTAGTGACACTGTTGGGTACACAGATCTGAACTACACAGTGTGAACCTACCATACACGGCGTGTTCTTGAGGTTATTTCTACAACTACGTGTCCCTGCTCACACAGTCAGTGACACGGTCTAAAAACTACACGGCGTGTAGTCAAAAAGTACACACCGTGTATTTTGGGTTTTTCTGGGAAATAGCTCAGAAACTGCACAGAAGCCCAAAAAACACCGAAAACAATGCAAAGAGGTTCCAATTTCCGATTCGTGAGGGCCCATACTCCCTTAAAATAAAAGATTGGCCTCTCCTACAGTCATCGAAAAGAGAAAAAAGGATCATGATCCACCAATTTCCGATTCGAGAGGGCCCATAACACCTTAAGAATCAAAATTTGGCATTTATTTAAGCAAGGTAGGAAACAAAAAATCCCTTAACAAAGCAGCATATATTCTATCAAGAATCTATCACAACAGCATGCATAATATACACAAAGTCTATCACAATAGCATGAAATCGCTAATGCACCCTAGATGGCATGGCAAGAATATATGGCATGTGATTTCTACAAGTGCATATATGTTGCATGAAATGGTATACCCTCACCTCATCGGGTTGCAACAGAATTAGAGCCACAATCGTCAAGAAAATAACAACACAAAGCTTGTGAATGACTCTAAGTGAAATCATATCAACCATAAAATCAGAAAACCAAAAAACTGCAATTAACGAGGTAGTATGGATTTTCCCTATACACGGGTTACCTAGTCCCGAGCACAGCTTAATAAGAAGTTCTGAATCTGTCTTATCCCTGGTAATGTATCCAAATAGAAAGGAAAGAGAAAAAACCCCCTCTGATACCACTTTGTAATGACCCGAATCTGGAGCCCCTCCACTAGTGCCCCATACCTGGTTCACCACATAACCTCAACCGCAATTCCCCAAACACCAGAGGCTGCCGACTAGCAGCGAGGGACTTTGTATGTTATTGAGGAAACCATTCCCTCATTTGGTAAGGTATACAAGGTAAGGAAAACAACGGTTAATAGCGGAAGAAGTAACATCATACACAACCGTAACCAAATAGCGGAGGAGTAAATATATAGTAATAATGATAATGATGCAGCAGGTACAAGTATCTAAGTTCAAAAGAAAACACAAAAATGTGCTGAAATACAACTGACCACAAAGTAATAAACCAAAAAAATGGTGAGAAACTCCTCAACATCGCAAGCCTCGGCTCGGTCCCATGCTCTCCAACTCCACAGTAAGTCAAACACCTGAAGTAGAAGGGCGCTTTCCCTTATCTATACCTGCAACAACATAGTCTGCTTGGGCCGAAAAGCATGGCCCAAACCGGGTGTGAGATACAATTCTAATAGGAAATCACCCAATTATTTGTGCCTAACAGTACATAAATACAAGTAATGTAAGAGTGCAGGATGTAGGAAACAGAAAAGCAGACTACAACTACAATACACAGTTCTAGCATATAACATACACAAGTAAACAACCAGAAACAAGAAAAAAACAGGTAACCCTATGGGTAGCTATCACAGCCTAACCCCTATGGTTCAACTTACAATTACTAGAAACCATCTAGGAGGCACACACAACCTCACCCCTCTGGTTCAGTTAAGAGTAGACTTTATGAGGAAGCACTCGGCGTCAGTTCCCCCTATAGTCTCGTATATTTCCAAAGGCTCTCTGGGGATGCACTCAACGTCTCATTCCCCTTGTGGCCTTCGTCGAGGATCTACAGACTCTATGAGGAAGCACTCATCATCAATTCCCCCTATGGTCTCGCATCGTATTAAAAGACACTCTGGAAAATCCCTTACATCCATTCTCTCTATGGTCTATTACACTAGGTTCTCACAGTCCTATGTGGAAATGAACATGATCAGTGCGCATATCATCCCATGTAAACCTCAAGAACTACGTGGCTATATTTATATGGCCCAACAACATAATAGTATAATAGTTCCACTATCCTAAAACTGGGCATGGAAACTGGAAATGCCTAATAAGAAAAACATGCAAGGAAAAGAACATGAACACAATATAACATATCCAAAATTTTTAAGCATTTACCAATACTCAAGCAATCAAGCATAGAAGGAAAAAACAGTGCAAAACATTAAACAAAAAATACCCTGTTCAAGGGTATTGGTGGAATTTGCACAAAATACTCAAAGACCATCTACAGAAAGGCACAAACCACTTACCTGGATGCTAGGGGATCAATATACATTAACCATGATGTCTGACTCCTCACAACGGCGTAGATATAAGAAAATGCACAAAACACTCAACCCACGATAACATGAAAACGAGGAGGAACCATGGAACAAGGATAAATTAGATGAGAGAGCCTACTGAGAAGATCCCAATGAATGTACAACAGCTGGAACGGAAATCGGATGGAGGCAATGAAGCTCGTAGAAGATTCGCGGCCATACGGTCGCTCTCAGACGAAGAAGCTGGAGAAGAATATGTTTTCCTCGATTAGGCGCGACCCCGGTCTGTTTAATAACAAAAAGAAAAGTACTCAGTGTGTACTTTTAGAGTACACAGCATATACTAGGGTTTTCCGTACTCCCCTAAAAACGACATCTATGTCACCCCTACACACCGTGTGTGTGGTCCGGACACAGCCAGTACATGACTTTAAGCCCGAAAAGAGTACACGGCGTGTACTCAGAAAGAAAACGGTGTGTACATAAAAAATTTCTAGAAAGTCCATTTTCTAAAGAATTATAGAAAAAGGAAAGGCGTACCTGAAAAGAAGATCTGGGTTCTAACAAAGTGTTTGTAAATTTTATATTCTATACAACATACTGTAAATGACCTATTAACCCTAATGGGTCTAAACACTATGTTCCCCCAGAGTATATGTCCTGTACATTTCCATTACTCATGGTTTTCAAATCATCATTCTTTGGGAACAAATTTGGGTGTTTGAGAAGCCTATAAGATGAATGTTTCAAAATTGATTGAATTTTATTCATAAATGTCCATCATTAGTTGTTTAAAAAATGATATAAACATTTTTTGTGTTTATATCTATAGAGAAAATGATGGGGTTTGTGCTTGATGATTATATCATTATCAGGGATAGAACCCCATAGTGGCATGGTTATGTTAAGGAACGTGTCCCCCAAAAACCTAGAAAATGTTTCCTATAACTAATTGGTTGGTATCACCCAATATTAGAATCTCAATCAAGGAATGGGTACTCTTATAGGTTTCATATCCTATTCACTGATACATTAAAATAGGTGATATGTAGGATCCTAATACTGATTCAAATAGGTGACATGGGTTTGATCATAGTTGGGTAGATATGATAGTAGGGTACAGTGGACCGGTGAATAACTTATATTTATGGTCACAGTGTAGGCCTTCTTAAAGATATATTAAATAGTGATGTCGAAATTCTGGATTAGTATAGCGGAGAATTTCCTCAATTGTTTTTTATGCTTTAGTGTAGAGTGTCCTTACCTTTTTTCTTTTCATTTGTGTTGTGGGATTTTAAGAGAAGGATATATTATATAATTTATCCAATTGGATTACATAAGAAACCACATGGTTTCCTATTAAATTAGACATATGACTGATAACCAAATTCTAGATTTGTGAATTATTTAAATTCTATAATAATCCTAATTTACTCAAGAGTTTATATTTTCATTTATTGATGAAGTGATGACTTGGAATTATATGAATCACTAATACTTCTTGTTTTGGGTAATATCTCTATCCTTTCTTGCTTTCCCCCTATTTTTTGATTATTACCGAGGGTTTTGGAATGACAGAATACTTTTTCCTTACATTTTAGTACAATTTTCTATAAAAACAGCATATGGTTTGGAGGTGTTCTATGTGTACAGTAATCTTGCACTTTTCATTAAGTTCTAACGCTTAGTAAGTTATAGTAATCCAAGGTGTATTGTTATTTTGGTTGTGGTTGGTGTGTATAGTGAATGATCGTGGATTATATATAATAAGGTCGATCAATCCTATGAATTTATTCCTTCAAATTAAGATGGTTGTTAGATATATTATTCCTTGGTTATTTTTCAATTTTCTTATGACATTATATTACATGTTTCATGAATTAATTTTGTTGGGACTAATAATGTTTTTAAATGTGTACATACATTACTATTATTATTAATATCTTTAGGGGAGTGTTTAAATCTAGCATAGAATATGATTCATCTAGAATTATTAAAATTTTCTTGAGAAAATTAATTGATGGATTTTTAGTGGGTATGTTTATTGTGTTTAATTTAATTTGAAAAAAAAAATCATATGATTTTTCAAATAAAATAAAGTTTTATATTGACATGGATGATATTAGAAAGTTAAAAGCTATTTTGAATTGTTTTTTTATTTTTTTAAATAATTCATGAATTATTATTGGATATGGTTGAATAATAAAAAAATAGATATTTCAAAATTTTTATTAGTTACACCCTCGATTTTTTTCATGTAGATAAACATTTGTAAAACATTACAAAGAAAGACTACATATTAATATTCATAATTAATCTGTAATAGATTTTATTCATTCTATATTGTTCATTTTATACTCTATAAGTATCATTCTTATTATTTAATAATATTTATTCCAATGTTTAGAGCCTAATTTTGGAAAAGAGAATATATTCACCATATCAAATAAGGAAGATTGGATTTTCTTAGGGTTCATTTTTTACTCCATAAGGATCATTATTTCAAATATGTGAGAGTAATTTTCCATCATCGAAAGATTAATTTTTCATCCCTGGATTAGAAATTTAACACGTTTAATGATTTATTTACCGAAAGGAAATTGATGATTTTTGAGATAAATAGATTTCTACACATAAAATAAATAATTAATTACAGAATCACACTGATAATTAATTTTTAAGAAATTAATAATTACCTCTATGTTGAATTATTTTTTAAAAAATAAATATAATTTTAGAGATTTATAAAAGATTAATCTTCTGAAAATTTCCAATTATTGATATATCCATAAATTGTTTTTTGATTACTAAAAATATGGATTACGAATCATTCCAAGATGAAAATTGTTATGTCATAAATTATGAGGAATGAATTTATATTTGTGGTTATTTTATTGGTAATTTTATGTTTTATACTATTGCATCATGAGTTTCAAATATTTTGAACAATTGATTAAATAAAATAAGAAGAAAAAAAGTTAGTAATAATTATAAGAATTTTAGTGTAGTAAAATACAATTATCCGTCTAAATTTTAATTATTATATTTGATTTATGTGGAAGATAATTGATATTTCTGTAGAGATAATAAATCTATTGTTGTGAAAATATAGTATATGATTGATAAAAACTAAAAAAATTAAATAAATATTATCAAAAATAAATAAGGACGAGGATAGTACTGATAGTGAAAATTGAAAAATGATAAGAAAATAAGTAGTATAAAATAACTTTGTTACAGTAATATCTAGTGGATGAATCTATGGTTATTAATAAACCATTTTATATAATTATATCAATAAGGGAAGTGCATTCTAACTAGTTGAGAAACTTTAGAGTATCCTACGTTTTACAATAAACAATACACTTTGAAATCAACTTGTTTATACTGCTGTAACCTATGATCTTGGGTGAATCTGAAATCCTTTTCTCATTCAATGAAATTAAATTCGTTTCTGTTACTATTATTATATCTATCAATATAACAAGTGCATTATTTTTTTAAATATGATATTAATTAGAATCTAAAATCCCTAATATAGCCCCACCTCTTAGTGATTCCCCAATTATCTTGATTGTCCGTTCAAGAGTAATGAGAGAATGTTCCCAATGGTTGATGATCTTAATTATGAAGATAAAGGATTTTACTTTTTTTGATCCTCTATCTGTAAATTTATGTTTTGAATATATGGAATCACAATTTATTAATCAATAAGGGGATTCCAACTTTTGTTGGGAAAACTATTATATATGAAAAGATCATATGTTGCCTTATATATTCTCATGAATTTTGGTTGTCATACAATCAAGAATATATTAATTGTTTCCTTATGTTAATGGTTTCATTATGAAAATAAATGATATAATGAACCTTTAGAATGATGGTTGTGATCAGAATTCTATTCTACCATCTTTGTTAGAAATAGAACATTAAAGGTTGAAGTAATCACGATAGCCAAATGTATTTCTGATAAACTAAAAAAATATTAAGGAATTAAAATATGATGAAATTAATATATACATTTTTAGGTTGAATGGATAAAAATTAAAATGATATAATATGGAATAATGGATTCTTTCTTCTCCAATTTAGATGTTATTTTGAGCATTGTTGTAGGTATAAGAGGAATGTTGGATATAAAAATGGTTATTGGGATGATTTTACACATTCCTGTAAATATTTTATATTATACATTCTAAGAATTTGAGGATCATAATATAGATAGTATTCATATCAATGATTTTCATATAGTCTTTATTATATATTATTTGAAAAAGGAAATTGTTTTCAAGAATAAAATCAAAATGAAAAGGAAAATCCATTTAAATATTTAAATAAATATCTTTTTGAAGATGAAAATCGCTTCTCAAATTCGTAAAAATATATAAATGAATTGTTTGATAAAAAATATGTATTTTTAATAGAAGTGTAATGAAGAAGTAAGGTAAAAATTAAGGTAAGTTTCCGTGGAATTTTTTTAATTTTAGATACATTTGATATTTTATTGAAAACATTCCAATGTTGGATGAAGAAGAATGAAGTGAAGTTGAGGAAGATAGGCCAAGGTGATGAAATAAGAGGAATGATAATAAAATTTTACAAAACAATTATCAAAATTGAATCATGAAAATCTCTCAAAATATGTAAGAGAATCTTATAATAAAATTTTTTATAATGTTTAATGTAGAGATTATGATGAAGAAGTTTATACTTCAAGTGATATTAACAAAAAAGTACTAATTTTAAAAGTTCATAAATAATATTTCACAAGTGATGAATGTATTTTTGATAGAAGTGATAAATAAATATAATTATAAGTTACAGTTTATGTATCCAGTAAACTGATATACCACATAGAATGGGGTGAGGGTTGAATAAGTGGTACTATTATTTTACAATCTCTTTACTTCAAAATAATACTCTGATGAATTGTAAGAGTATGATCCCAACGAACAAAAAATATTTTTACAAGGTTCTCCCCAAAGTAGGGTTACTACATCTATGTTATGATCAAGTCAATCCTATCTATGTATTCTCCAGTAAAATCAATAAAAATTACAAGTGGGATTATTAGGTATCACCCTGAAACCAATGAAGATAGGTATCAATCAATTCCCAATACCAAGTCTCATGACAAGATGAATATACTAGTTGACACCAATTTTTCAAAAGAATAAAACCACTTTGGGAATGATTTCATGATATTATTGAAATAGAAAAATAATATTTCTCTTAGAGCCACATTAAAAACATGTTACTTCACTTTCACACAATTTCTAGAGTCCTTGTAGCTAAAATTAAACAAACTGAGAAAAACCACTATCTAATGAAATTAATTCATACTATTTCTCCATCTAGATATATTCTTTGGATACCACCTCAGTTTTGATTAAAAATAATTTTCAATGTACTAACTCGATTACGAAAACATTACCACTAGATATATGAAAGAATCACATAACATAGAAAAAACAATCACTATATTCAATTCATAGTATGCTAACTTCCCTCAATATTGCATCTCTACTGTTGTACGATTCATTCACAAAATGAACTCTTTCTCAACATCATATAAATATTCTATGCACACACTCACTATCCATACTCTAATATTTCTGAATATGAAATTATTCTACAACCTCTTATACACATATATGAAAGAAAATATGCACAATTATTGAGCTATTATTCTACCTTGTGAAATCCACACCTTCACACAAAATATTCACACAAATAGTTGCATATTCATATACGTTCTCACAAGATATTTTGTCAAATATGAGTATATAGACTTATCCAAACAAATCGCGCAAACCAGGTATGTTTTTATGCTCTTTACGCAATAGTGTGATATGATATCTTCATATGAGAAAAGGAATACAATGATTCAATATGTTAGATGAATAAGATAGGGATATTATATCAAATTATTTCATGAAGGCTTCACAGAATCTATTTTTCCTCATTGAAAATTACTGTGAATGTAATATGTTGTTTTCCTATAGTATCCTTACAAAAATAACAAGATTTTCAGAATCCTCTCCTCACTAAATTTTCATTATACAAACCTATATTTCTCCATAATTCTTCTAAACACTCTCGTAGATGTGAGAAAAAAATTTCACACCAAATTAATTCAGCCTTAGGTATTTATAGGCAACAATCAAAAAGTCAGAATCTACTAGAATCATTAATAACTGTTATTTTTTTCCTTATGAGATTCTTCGTAACTATGAACCATCACTGACGCCAGAATAAATATATTTTATAGAGACTATATTTCTTATGTTCAAAAATTGTTTTACTATGAATAGAAATAAATATAAAACTTATATAATAATACAATTTTAAAACACTAAAACAATAATAAAATCATGTATCTACATGACTTTCGACAATGCAACAGAGATTCTGCTACACAAAAGTCATATGTGAGGTAACCTGAAGAAGATGGCATGGTTAAAGGTAATGGACAACTAGAAGAAATTGTTCACAAAGATAACACGAATGGGAGAACATGATCAAGTGGATTAGATGGTGTGGATGAATTGAGGTTTGATGAATTTTATATCAAGTGAAGCATACTGGAGAAGATAACGTCCATCAAATGATATGTGATGGCTAGGAAAACCAATTGATAGATCACATGGTCCAGTGTAGAAAGTGTAACAGACTTCTTGGATAAATAAATCAGTAGGTCTCATGGTTGTGAAAATTTGACCAAGTATATCCAATAGGTAGATATAATGTGGCCAATTATATCAAATGTAAGATATATTTTGATGGAGTAGAATGAATGATCCAACTTCTATGATTCATTCAGTGTTATGTTTAAGGAATCCACAACTAAACATATATGTCATTCCAATCATTTAGGATACACAATGATCATGTTGTTCTCTAGAATTGTTTATTGACGTTCTACTCATCTCTATGACATTGCCATGTTTCATCATTTTCCTCTACTAAAATTCCACCCCACATTGTGGTCATCTACTCCATTCACATATGTTGAGGTAATTTAATCAATATTCACTAACATATACAATTAATAATTCATTTAGAAAACTCAATTTGAACAATCATAAAATAATATTTTTCAAAGATGTAATTATTTTTCAAAACAATGTTGTATAAACTGTGTCAATTCATCTCACTAATGATACCTTTTTAATGAAATACTCACCAATTACACAATCATCAATCATAATGGATTGACAATTAATACCAAAACATCAAAGGATTCGTGAGTACTTTAGTCTACCCCTTTGGATGTGTTGTCAAAAATTTCAATTCTCTTCAGAAGTAAAGAAAGACATAGATTGCCACCCCCACAAACCATGATAATGATCCCCCTTTCTTCATTAACTTCATCTCTATATTCAGAAAATATAAGAAGAGAATTATATATTAATACCCCCCTTGAAATCAGAATCTAATAAAAAGTGAGAACATCACCAACACTCTATATGTGATAAGGGAAAGATGAACATGATGTTTCAACCTTACTTCCTCAAACTTTTATTTTGGCATAGCTTTAGTGAATATATCATCTATATAGTCTTTTGTATAAATGTATTCGAATTTAACAACTCCATTAGTAACTTTTCCTTTGATAAAATCTTTTTTAATACCAATATGTTTTCATCTAGAGTGTTTCATTTGATTCTTTGATATATTAATTGAAATCCGATTTTCACATTCCATTTTCAATGGTCTTTCAACATTCACCTATAAATTTTCATGTTTTACTTTCATCCATATCACATGAGTAAAAGAATTTGTAGAAGCACCATTCAAATCTTCAGCTATACTTAAATTCATATATTTCTATTTTTGTTGTTCCAACATAAATAAATTTCTCCCAAAATATATGTTCATCCAGAAATTGATGTATGATCATTCCAATCTCCGACCCAATAAATATTATTGTATACTAGTATGTTCAAATCACTACCTATTTAATACATCAAACCATAATTTGGAATTCCATTGATATACAAAATAATTCTTTTAATTGTCATCATGTTTTATTATTTTTTATCACTTTGATATCAATAGCACAATGTTAATGCATATACAATATGTTGTCTTAATGTCATAAGATATTTCATTATACCAATTAATTTTCTGAAATATTTCTGATTAACACTTTGTCTCAGTTCATCATCACTGATTTTTACACCAAATGTGATAGGGGTGGGTAAATATGTTGAATCTTCTATACCAAATTCCTTCACTAACTCCTTAGAATATTATTGGTGTGAAATTAATATATAGCCTTTCATTTGGAGAACATGTTTTCTTAGAAATAAATTCACCTCTTGGGGCATTTAAATTTCAAATTACATCTTTATTTGATTATAAAATTATTCCCAGGCCTATATCTTATCACCTCCAAAAATTATGTCATCTACACATGTAACAATAATATGTTTACTTATTTTCAACTCATTTACATATATGTTTCTATCACATTTTCTTTTAGAAACGTTCAATTACTTTAGGAAACAATCTAGTTTAGAATACCATGCTAGTGAGGCCTGTTTCAGTGCATATAAGGGTTTAATTATCTTATATACATTTGTTCCTTTATTATATATTTTAAATCCATTAGGTTGCCTAAATAAACTTCTTCAATATATTCATTCACGAATGCAGACATCACATCTATATGATAAGATTTATAGTGACTTTGAGATATAACAGCATGAAACATTATGATAGCCTCAAGCCTTTCCATAGTTGTAAATGTATCCTCATAATATACACCTTCTACCTATGAATAACCGGTATAGACTAATCTAGCATCATTTCTCAAGACATAACCTTTCTCATTGAGTTTATTTTAAAAATCCCATTTTTACCATTACAATCTTTCCTTCATTCCTAAAACAAGTTCCTATGTTCTATTCTTCGCAATCTGATTTACTTATTCATTAAAATAATTTTTCCATTTCTCATGTTCAACAGCTTCTCCCTCTGAATTGGTCCAATTTGAGAAATTATAGTTGTTTGGTTATTATTTTATGTCTTAATATGGTATGTACATGATCATTATGATATTCGAAAATATTTTTCAAATAAACATGTTTTTTCAGTTTCTGTTACATTTTTTTTACTAATTTATAAAATCCATCCACATACTTCGTCTGATCTGAGTAAACATATAGATTATCTGGTTTATGTTCAATATTCTCATTATTTTCTCCTAAAAAAATATATGTGTTTTCAAATTCAATTATTTTAAAATATGCTACATTTCTTGATTCAGAATTGAATTTATTTTCATTAATACTCACAACACAACAATCTTCCAACTTGTAACAAAATTTATTCCAACATCTATATCCTCTTTCATATGAACGATACCCCCTGAAGATCTCTTATTCATCGTTCTATATATATTTTCCCATATTTTCATTCTTAATTTTTATGGAACATTCCCTAAAAAACACATTAAAATATTTCATATATGGATTCTTATTATACTAAATATCATACAAAGTCATCTTGGAATCTAGTCTCAATAATCATCAATTCTACATATGCACAAATTTACACACTACTTCTCTCCTATAGAAGTTATAAATTTATAATTACGCTAGCATTGTTCTTCCCACTTCAACTACACATATTTTATTTCTCTCTATGAATCCATTTTTTAGAAGTATTATAAGGTATGTATTGATGTTTCACACCATGATTTGTATGATATGATTCATAATCATTTCTAGTTAACTCCCCACAATTATCTGTTCTATTTTTTATACACAGATTCTCAACTCATTCTCTTATAATATTCAATAAAACATGGACTTTTCAATTTCATCTAAATTATATTTAATAATCATAATCTTTTTCATCTAGGAGAAATCATCATTGAATGTTAAAAATTAGATTTCACCATGTGTAGAATTATGGATCATCGGTCTACAATGATTGGAGTGAATAATCTAAAATAATCTAACAAACTGAATCTCAACTCTTCTATGATTATCCTGCACAAGTATACCCTTTTGACGGGTCTCACAAATAGATTATATATTCATTTTTAATGTAGATTTATTTAGAACAACATTATTCCATGAATTATTACTCATTTTGTTTTTGCCAAGATGTTCATGTCTTCAATGACACATATTGTTTTCATCATTTCCACTCAAATAATAAGAATGTATAGGATCACCAATTTGGAATATATTACCAATATTTATTTCACACATGATGATAAGTCTCCATCCACTGAGTTTTTAATGATGCAAGAATCCTTTTTGAAAATAAATTTTTTACCATCATCACAAAGTTATCTCACAATCAACAAATTGTTTGTAAGACCTTGAACCAAAAGAACAACATTAGATTTCTATTTTTGGGTTCAATATTAATAGTACCAAATCATTATATTTTCAAAGAATTTTCATGTCCAAATGTAACCAATCATCAATTTTATTCTTCAATGTTATTCAATATATTTTTATCACATGTCATGTGAGAGGAATAACCACTATCAAGACTCCATGGTTTGTCTCTTTTTCTAAATTTCAAAGAAACACAAACAATAATAGATTTTTCATTTATTTTGGAAGCCAAAATTTGTGTAGCCTTTACATTATTTCAAATATAGTATGAATAAATACTATAAAATTATAAGAACTATTTCCTTGTGGAGAAAATACTCCAAAAAATTATTCTAATGAGTCTAATATTTGATTAATGGATATATTTGTTGTACCCTTCTTGATTAATTTTTTCTTGAATGTTCATTTTTTATCATTTCATAATTTCTTCCATGGGACTAATAAATGCTTCAAGGATGTGACATGTTGTACAAACAAGAATAAACATTGTGCGCTAAAATTCCACTACATCAATAATACACACTAAATCTATATTTACCATACTATTAAAGATTATGTTTAGGATACTATTGTTATTGTATTGATAAATACTAATATTTACTTTTTCATGAGGTGATAACTTCTTCAAATGATAAAAAATATTTTTTTTCATGAAATGATTTCTATAGTTCCTTGCAACCTTGATTTTCCCATTTATGTCAAGATAATTTTATTTTTTATATTCTAGAGATGATTCAACATTAATCTATAATGATTTGTTAAAATCCTCATTGATCGTCTGAAGATAATTTTTATCTTTGACATACTACATGTCATAACCCCCTCCCTCTAATGATTCCCCTCCTATGGTGGCTATGGAGAAAGGGATTCAATGACCCCCCGAGTCGTGCCTCATGTATGCCCAGGGGTGGAGACCAACAACAAGTGTATACAAATCTCACAAAGTGAGAGGAATGACCCTTTTTTCGTAACCAATATCAAGAGATAATATTTATCAACCTCAAAAAAATCCATTACATATATTAAAAAGAATCTAATATCCATATTACATGGATGTTTAAAATAAAAATGTTAGAAATAAAATGAAATACTCCAAAAAATACCAAAAAAACAAAGCAATGCATGTGACACAAAAACAGTCCCATCTTCCAATCTGGTAATTCCAAGCACGATCCCCATAGTACTCTTAGAAACCTAAAAATAGTATTTATATATATAGGGTGAGAATAAAATTATACTCACTAGGGAAAACCAAAGTCCCTCGTGCACAAGTGGAGAAGTATACTAATGCCTCATGAAAAAAAACAAAAACCAAAAATTCCAAACATGGTACACTAGCCACCCCAACATCACCAAAGGCACTATTACCAAATAACATAAGTTATGTAAAGTAATATAGTAATCACATCGACGATAGGGTACCCCAAACCAATGTTCCACTAATAAGTTTTTGTCACACCCTAAGGGAAAACATCATAGAACTCCCACCACTTTTGAAAGAACCACATCATAGCGTACCTGCACACACCTCGACCAAATACCACATCAAATCCTACAAACACACACATGGGACTTGCAACTAAATTTCATCCCAACCACCAAATCATAGGTCACAAACCACACTACATCGCTATGACACCTGAGAACCACAACACAACTCATCCCAAAAACACAAGGGAATCCTAACTCACCTGCACACACATGGGACTCACAAACAAAAACATGTGTGATGATTCTTCTGCAATCACCACCTGGGATAGGGGGCATGTAAGACTGGGTGGAAAGACATCCATCCTCACACCATTATGTTTGTGAATGTCACACTCCCTCATAAAAATGGGGGTGTTTGGCACGTAGTGTTCCACGAAGGTGGAGTGTGTATAAAATCACAAGAAGGTAGAAGTATATATATAGGTGCCAAAAAATGATCCCATCCTATGGGTTCTCAAGAATAAATCCACCCAATAACACTACCACCATTTTTGCTACTCTAATTGAATGTATCAGAATGAACGGCGATCCCTTATGAATTTGAAAAAATAAATCTGCATAACAACCAATCATTTTGATGTTATAATGAATTTACCAGTTACTGCATAGATACATGGGAAACTTACAACTAGAGCACATAACCTACCTCACAACCAAGCCAAAAAATGGAAGAAAACTATGATGAAACACCCCACTTCACAGTACCTCCCCACATAGCACCTGATCGAACCACTACCATTACCATTCGTAAAATTCATGTTGTCATGTCCTCTATATCAAAAAGAATCCCTCTGACTTACATCCAAACATCACAACACACCTCATCACAACCATACATGGAATCCCTATTTCATAAAAACACCACACCCAGTAACCTAAACATATAAAAACAAGAATATGTCTCCCTAATAACCAAGTACTTCCCATCCATTCCAAAATCAATCAATCAATCTGGAAAATATATAATTTCACCCTCAAACAATCCACATGCACTTTCGTGCTCTTAAGAAAAGCACCACTCAAACCACAAGAGCACCACACAACCCATACGAAGCATGATAGAGAAAATATTCACATATAGCACATTGCCACACAAAACAAGGAACAATGTATTTATATTTGACATGATATTATTTTAATTCCACTCTGACAATTCAGGGGTTATCGTAGAACGATTTTTATCCTGGTGAATCCATTTAATTAACTGGATATACATTATTAATCATGTTTTCATATTCACATCCTTTCAAAAATTTATTAAAAATAAGTATTCAGGAGTGCGATGTCCATTCAAAGAACACCAACAACCATGATTTTCATAAGTCATACATACAACAGAATTCACAACATGGATCAAAGATAACACATAAAACAATATAAGAATCATCATCATATTCCATGACCTTCATTTATTACAAAGGTTTCAAAACCCATTATCATAATAGGTATGATCAAATTTTTAATAACCTTAATTAAAATTTGGATTAAAATATATTCACAAATTGACACCATTACACCCACCATGCATGATACATAATTAAAAGAGAGGTGAAGTAATTCCTACAATGAAGAATAAATGATCAATAACTCCTCCTTACACCAAAAAAGGGGTTGCACAAGTAGGAGGAGAGACTCCAAGGGAAAACTAAATTAACGTCTATAACACAGATGCAACTCCTTTGGGAAGAAATGTTTTTTGAACACCAAGAGAAACCCGGAAGGTTAAAGTTAGAGAGGATCTCATATTTAGAAAAATCTAGATCCTATATCAACAAAATTGAATGGTTTCAAGGGACAATAAAGTAGGATCGTGGTCTAGACCATGTGTCTTAGATTTTTCAAAATCCTCACGACATTTGGATATGAAATAAATAATTTATATTCGTTAAAACTGCTTCTGAAATGGTTAAACAAGGTTTCAAACTAGATTTACATAAAATATAACATAAGAGGGGCGATACTGGGAAAACTAGAAAGGCTAGAAATGATTCACCGATGGATGATTGACCGATGCAAGTCATTGATGGATGAGTCAATAAGGTGAGTCATCAACGCAAGCCACTAACATGACTCACTGACAAGACTCTCTGAATCCACTCACCAATGCCACCAACCAACAGCGAGTCACCGATGTGACGCACCAATACTTGACTCACGAACACGAGTTACTAACACATAACCTACTAATGCCTGACATACCAATGCCTAAACTTTCGATGCCTGACCTACTGTGGTTCGACCTACCAATGCCTAACATACCCAACACCCAAGCTACCGATGTCAGCCCTACCAACACACTACCTATAGAGGCCAGACATACCATCACCTGACCTACTAATGCACGCCCTACCGATTCCCGACCTACTATTGAAAAATTGGATATTTTTTAAAACTCTTGAAATGAGCCACTAAGACTCCCTAGAATACTTCAATCATGGGAATTTCTAAAATGAAGGGCCCAGAGATGTCTAGATCATTACATCAGATAACTCGCAAACTATTCATGTCCTCAAGAATTAAAACCAATCCCATACGAAAGTGGGGTCCAAACAACCACCCTGTATGATACCTCTCAAGGATAAATTACCATTTATTGTTCAAAAACTAGATTGAAACCCTAGATATCAAAGAACACATCATCCAACATCTACTCCCCCCAACCAACTAGAAGATACACCACACGAGCACCAAAACCACACTATCCAGACACATGAATCAGGGAATTCCTTCCCCCATGTCAAGATACTATGTGCTTTGGGAAGCACTGACTCGCCTGTGTGTTCTTAATAGCATATCAATTAATGTTTCAGGATTAGGAATCATGTCCTCCCATTCTAATCACAGGACATCATCACATATTACAGAACAAGGAAGTGAATCAACTCATATAAAACAAGGTTCAGTCAGTATGTCACAAATGAAAACTCAAAACAATGTTGAGTACATTGAAGGCATATATGATTCTAACTCCCAAGTACTCTCATCCATTCCACCATGCCTCCATTGCACAAAAACCAATGGAATAGACTATCTATATAGAAACATCTCATAATGATCCTAGATCTCCACTGACCACTCCACGAATGTTTCATCACCCTAGATATCTATCTCTCCATAGTAGTTGACATGAGAGTAATCATGAAGATACCGATGAAGGTGGGAGACATGAAAGATGTTTTGGATACTCGCCAAATGTGGTGGAGACACTAACTGGCATTCAACATCACCAACTCACCCTAATACCTCGAAGGGTCCAATGAACCTAGGAGAAAGCATTATCCCACTATCAAACCTCTACAGCATACGTAGTGTGGAATACCTCTAGAAAATGTGGTCTCGAACATCAATCTCCAAGGGTCTCCTATTAGGATCAAAATGTGACTTCCTTCATTCCGGTTATTCCTTCATCCTCCCACGAACAAGCTGCACCTTCTCTGTCATACTTTTCACCACGTCTGAACCAAGAACAACAGCATCTCCAACATTTGTCCAGCACAAAGCTGAATGATATGGTCTCCCATACCATGATTGAATAGTATTTATACCAAATAAAGAGTGATAGTTATTATTTTAAGAAAACTCTATCAAGGGTAGGTTTTGTACCATTTATCCAACAAAATACAAGATGAATTCCCGCAACATGACTTCTAATTTCTAGATGGTTTGTTATGTATTCCAATCTGTATGAGAATGGAAGTTACTATTGAGGTGTATTCGAGTTCCAATATAATTTTTCAATACCCTCTAGTATCATGTGGTAAAAAACATATTCCAACCTAAGACAATGGATATCATAACCCCATGTAGTTACACCACCTCATCTGCATACCTCATGGCCATGATTTCCACTTTTCATGACTCCTTAATTTCTAATAAGTGAGATGATTTCATCTGTTGATCCACCACTATCCAGATTACATAATAGCCTCCCTAATCCCTAGGTAATATTATTACAGAATCCATAGATATGTCATTCAACTTCTACTTTTCGACATATTAGGTCAGCAACAATCCACCTAGCACATGGTGCTTAGCCTTCAGCTACTTCCGCACTATGAACATTTCCACAAACTCCACCATTTCCCACTTCATTCAGGACCACCGAAATTGTATCCTCAAGCCATGGAACATTTTTGAAACTCATGGGTGTATCGCTAAAGGAAATTTATAAAACACACAGAGAACTCCCTCGTCCATCGCCACTAAAACAAACATCTTACCACTGAACCACATCTGATTCATCCCATCATCTAACCATCCCTTTATATCATCACCCTAGTCAATATGATCATGCATCACCAACTTCTCTGAGTTATCCCACTGAGTCTTTTGAACCTACTACCTTAGATATGACTACACCATCATTTGATATAGACAGAATCTGACACCATCCATTCCTATATTTACGTGTAAGGGGGCTAACTCCTCCATCACCTTCCATGTGCCAGAAGAATCCCGAGAAACCTCTTTCTGTGATTTCCTTCTCAATGAATTGGACATAGAATTATCCTTCACAGATGTGTATGGGATATTGAAATCATAATTTTGAAGAAAAACTATCCACCTCCACTTTCATATGTTCAAACATCACTGGCAAAAGATATATATCAAGCTCTTATGATCTGTGAAGACCACAAAGCAATCTCGAATGTGGTAATTCTTCCAAAAAATTAAAACAAACATGGACCCTTCTAGATATAGATCACAATATGATTAGTTACAATCATGTGGATGTAACTTCTTAGACCAATACGGGATTAGTCCACATTTTAGAATTCACACACATCCCTTTCCTAAATGGGAAGCATTGAAAAACACATCAAACCTATCCCATTCCTTTGGAAACAAAATCACTAGAGAACTAAAAAACATCCCCTTTAAATAGTCGATCGCAACATGGTACTGCTCACTCCCCACATAAAACTGGTCTTTTCTAATTCTGGTGGTCAAAGGAGATGCTAATCGAGAGAAATCTGGTACAAATCTCCATTAAAATCCTTCCAAACATAGAAAAATGAGATCCTTTGCAAAATTCTTGGGGGATTCCCAAGAAACATTTTCTCTTAGCATTGATGGGTCTACTTCTACACCATGAAACAATAGAACATGTCTATGGAAAGGGACCTCTCACATACAGTTGACAAAATTGGATAGAGTTTCATATAGATGGTGGCCTCAATAGACCCCTAGGACAGTCCTATAATGCTCAATATGATCCTCATATGACATTACGTAGATTAGGATATCATCAATGAATAAGATGACCAACCGGTCTAGGAACTCACGAAAGACAATTTTTATGTGACCCATGAACACAGATGATGACTTTATAACACTAAATGATGTAACTACAAACACTAAGTGCCCATACCTTCACCTAAAAGAAGTCTTTGGGATTTCACCCTCCTTCACCGTCAACTGGTTATACCCAAATTTTAGATCGATCATAGAATGAAAACATTCTCCCCTCATCTAGTTAAAAACATCTTCTATCCTACGGGGAGGGTAATAGTTCTATACCATCACTAGATTCAACCTCTGTTTGTCTATCCACAACCTCTATCCATCATCTGGATTCTTTGTGAACAAGACAAGAGAACCCTCTGTCCACACACTAGGATAGATAAACCCCTTCTTCATCCAATCGTCTATCTGAATCTACATTTCCCACAACTCAAAAGGTGAAATCAGATAAGGAGAATAAAAATTGGATAACCACTGGGCAACAAATTTATCTAGAAATCAGAATCATGTCATGGTGTTAGAGTTACATAATCGAGAGATAATACATCCAATAATTCCTCAAATACACTTGGAATCTCCACCATATTAGTATCCATTAATTTCACATACTTCTTGACCTAAAAAGAATGAAGTGACTTCATAGACCAATTTACCTTCAGAAAGCTCTTCTCTGCAATGAAAGACACCCATTGACCCCCTACATCTAAAATCACAACAATTATATAGAAGCCTTAGATGTTTGAATTCATGGAAAAGGAATAATCAATACCATGTATAACATCATATGAATACATCTGTAGTAGAAAAAGGTCCCCACTTGATAAATGTGGTCCCAACATCAGTCTACCACCCCATAAAACAACAAAAATGTTGGTTTGACCATCAACTATTGTACATAACCTTAGAGTCACAGGAATCCTTTCTATGACTAGTACCTATGTGTGGGGTAGATTAGTTGTAATGAAGGATTGTGAAGCTCCTAGATAAAACAAGGTGCAACCAAGAGTACTAAAAAAGCTGACCACACCTTGAATGATCTCTGTAACCAATGGAATTACTTCCCCAACGGAATGAAACTAACCATGAATAGCACCTCGGCACCTCTAACGATGACCACCTCCTCAACCACATTTTGGTCATGGTACCCGAGGAACACCATGAGTTCGACCTCCATGTTATACATCTCCCCTCAGTGGAGAATGGGCCTGATGTATCAACAATTGAAACAATTTGGCCGAAAACTACTGCTGATGGGTTCAATGAACCTGCCCACCCCCACCATACCATGCTCGATCAACCATTGGGAACTGACTCTAATGGATCCAAAAATCATCATAGATAATCCAACACCAGCCTTAGGCATGTAGGATATACATGAGCACCCTAAGATCAAAATGGAAACAGGTGATGTCAACTCCCTGGCAGGTAAAACCTCAATGGCCCTAGTGTCTGAGACCTACTGTTGGTAGACCTACCCTTTGAGGAACCCTCTTGGATCCCCTTTCATGGTTGAACTCTTCATGAGTGAATTATATCAACTACAACCACCATCTTCTTGACCTCAAGGTATGTCGGCTATGTGTAGCGAGTAACTGTGTACTTGAGAGAAGGAAGATGTTCTTCCTATGAGCATCTCACATGAGACTTCTCATCTTAAAAGAGATCAGGGGAATAGAGAAGGATATCCTTGAACCATATCCCCAACTCTCATATAGAAATACTTCCCTACTAGAGGGAGATTAACTCCTATCACTTCTCATCCTTCATTGTCTATGTATAGATTTCTTCATTGAATCCTTCTCAAAATCGACCCATAGAATATCAGCCTCCTGAATCTCTCCCAGGTAGAGAGTCCACCATCATCATGCAGCTTTATTCATCTTAGTAACTAAAAATGGAACAAAATACTCCACCAAATCTCAAATAAACTAATTGTGATAAAAATCTCTTTGAGAAAACTCTTAGTTCCCATATCTGAAACACTAACCTTGTACTTTCCCAGAGAGTGTCTCTCAAAAACATTTAACATTATGTAAGGACCCGACCCCATTTTCCTGAAGTTAGTGCCTTATTTAATTACATTGTAATTTTAACAATGAATACCCATACCAAATGACCAAGTAGTTTAACATCATTGGATACAAGATACATACATAAGATAATCATTAAATCATGAAATGAAAAACAACATTGAAATTTCATCAACAACATCAATGACAAATATGTTATTTTTTCATGTCATTCATAATAAAAATCATCATGCCTAGTGAAAATGAATCATACAAAAGGGGTGAGCTCCAGAACTTAGTAAGGGCAAGAAATACATATGATGATATCGTAAACATAATCATTAAGCATGGTAAATAACAAAAAACACATCACTTTAAAAAAAATAAAGACGAACACATTATGAGAGGAATATGTATAACGACCCATACTTTACATACATTGTTAATACTTCAAAATTGAAGCATACTTATTACAACATATAACAATACCACGAAAGGACCGTATAGGTATAGTGTCTTTAGAAACTGGGAAACATAAACAACTGGTTCATAAAGCGTCTACACTGTCTCCCATTTATTTCATCATATCTATAGTCCCTTTTGGCATATCTTACTTAATAACCTTCTTCCTGACCTGGGGAAGAAAACATACAAAGGGTGAGCTAAAATTCTCAGTAAGGGTAAACAAAAGGAATATCGATCACATCATATTCATAAGAACATAACAATTGGAAATCTTAACCTACAAAAGAGAGTATAATTTCATATCATGGGATAAATAATAGTAGTGAAATGGAATATCAATAATCATAACATAAAACATGAAACTTTGTGTAATACACACATAATCATAGAGAATCATTTCTTATTAGTCAAGACTCATTTCCAAGAGTATCTTAGTGGACAAAGTCCATTTCTGAACCGAGTTCCCTCCCCGTTTCAGTCCTGTTTCACTGAACTAGTATAACCTACCGTTCCAGCCATGTCTATCTCATGATATATAAAATCATTACCCAATTAATTGGAGGGAGATATAGGTCCCACTCATATCATAATGATACCATTCTTATGCGTGCCACAAAATCAGAAACCATACATCATAGCATAACCCATGTAATAAAAATGGGAATCTTAAACATCGTGACATCATAAAACAATTCATATAAGATAAAGGAATTCATAAAAATATAATCCCATCAGAACATAATCAAAAAAATGTAATCATAGGGATAGAAACAGAACCCTTTATTATCTTAGATGGAAAATAATTTTGATAAAACACTTGAACTCCATTCTTGAGGGAAATATCCTTTCTGCTTCAAAAACACTTTTCCATTCTTAACATGTCATACAATTCTACACTAAAAGATGTTGATTAAAAATAAAATTGAAAACTTGTAAAGGAAGATTCTTGGAAATAATGTTTTAAAAATCCATTCATTCTGTATAAGTTAAAAAAACATTCTTCGTACTTTTGTCGGAAAAGTCAAAAAGTACCTCGTACAAAATACGACAAAAGAGTCCTTTCATATCCTTTACTCAAAACTCACCGACGGGTAAAATTGGATTTAAACAATTGTAGGTGGATGTAAATAATATTACATATTGAGGAAAAATGGATTTGGATGATAAAATACACCCCAGTAAATACTAAAGTATAAACAATCTCGGATAAAAATGAGATTGTGATATTTCCCTTACCATAGGTCCGATTTGCTTCGTAAGTGTCCGAACCTCCTGTATAATGATTTAAATAATTTTATTGAATTATTCCAGAATCATACTTATTGTTATGATATATATGGTAATATTCTTAGCTTTTTATTAATAATATTTCATTACTACTTGTTATTCGGGTGTTTATTACCTTTTGTTCTTATGCATGTTTTGTCGAATAAATTCTTATTCTTCACTTTAGGTTATAGATACCTCATTTCCAGAATGTTATTAGTGTAATATATATCATATTAATTAATTAAATTCATTTATATAATCATTATGAAATGAAGAACATGTAGAACGAGTCGCATCACATCGTGGAGACGATATTCCGTACGTACGCACGAGTGATGATATCGTTCCTATGATCGTGGAATTGTATTGTAGTGTAAGTATACTATTTCAGAATCAATATCACTTTATAATAGTCATATATAGTCATTATTTACACCATTATACCGTTCAATGTAAGGTGGTGGTGGAAAATAGATTACACCACGGCGTGGAGACGGTATTCGGTACGTACGCACGTGCAGTGATTTCTTTTTCCGTAGGATGGATAGATGGTGAAATAGGGTTGTTTAATACTTATAATAACATATCAGTGATACTGATGTGATTACTTCATAATGAAACAACTAAATAAGAATAAGTGGATGAAGAAATAAAGATGAAAGAATCAGTAACGGACATTAACTCTTCTTTGAAGTGCTTCTGTGAGACCTCCTTTTAGGGCACTAAAATAAGTCTTTGAAGAAGACCAGAACCTCTAGGGTGTTTCTAGGAAAGTGGAGAGGAGAAATTGGTAGGGGTTTGCCGAGCATGAAGGCTCAAAGTTGTGTGAGGAAGAGGGGGAGGAGGTTTCCTTTTATAAGGGAGGAGAGGGGCACCTTTGGAACAACTAAAACTATTATTTTTTTATAAAGTCAAATTCGGTTTTAAATAGCTCCAATTTGATTTATTTCGAAACTAAGGTGGGTATGGGTTGAAATACTCTCATCCAATAGAATTTAGACAAGTTCAGGTTCCTCTTTTAACCTTATCATTTATATTTAACATTAAGTTAAATAATTTTACTTTTACCGTGTCTTCTTGTGTTCTTATACTATAAGGTTAATAAACTTACTATAAGCAGCCAAACTAACCCCAAGTTGTTTATTATTAATATATATAAACTTATCTAATTCATTTTGCCAAACCGTAGATTTTTAAGAATAAAATAACAATTACTAATATAATATTTGTTTTAAAAATTATTTTATTTCAATTTTGACACTATTTAGTAATTGATTTTTGTTAAAATCACAACAGAATGATTAGTTTGAAAAAAGTTAATTAAATCAGTACTAACATGTCATATTAACCTAGAAAATTATTGAAATTCATAAAAAGTCTCAAATTAAATTTATGTGGGTATTTATAACATCAATTATGTCAATATTTCATTAATAAGATAATTACTACATCATATTTGTGTCATAAATATATTAAATTATAATTCGTCTAAAAATTACAAATAAAATATCATTATGTAGGAAATAATTTTAGCTTTATAATTAATATTTATAGTCGATTTTATCTTATGTATAACCCTATATTAAAAATTATTTACTTATTAAACTTTGATTTTAACTATTTTAACCCTTCTTTAAATAAATTAATAATAAATGTCCTAATCTAATCCAAGTGGGCCTAAATGGTCATATTTTATTCCTAAGGTTGTTTTTGGTCGAATTAAATTTGTCCAATAGAATGAGGACATGTGTTAGGGTAATATCATTTTTACCCTTAATTACCCTATTTACTTTTAACCGTGGTAAAAAAATGTAAAAAGTTATTATTCACCAAAAAATTATTTTCATCTCATTGAACAACATTTTACTTACTGACATAAACCGTGTCTCTCGGATTTTCGAAATTCCACTCACAGAAGCGGTAAAATTATGTTTTATGAAAAATTCAGTTTTTTTAACTACTACTTTGTGGTTTCACTATTCATCAAAAATTGCAATTTTTCAGAAAAATACCAAAATTTCACGCTAGGATAATTTCGATATTCGAAATCCAAAAATGAAGTCCATTTAAAAAAATAAAATTTATAAAATTTCAAAAAAAATTTATTACTATTCATAACGGCTAGTTTTAATAATATTTTAACAGCATATCGTTGTTTAGTGAAACTCGGTACTGCGTATGACACAAGCTATCGAGGAAGGCCGTGGTTGCGTGTAAATCAAGGCAAGCCAGTGTTAGTGAAAGATTCCTTTGATGATTTATATAACATAAAAACAAAATATTTCACATAAAAGTCTCGGGTGTTACATTCTACCCCCCTTAAAATGAATTTCGCCCTCGAAATTCGTCACTTTGTAACAAACAGATGAGGATACCTCTCCCTAATCATATCCTCAAGCTCCCATGTAGCTTCTTCTAATTGGTGGTTCCTCCATAAAACTTTCACCAATCGAGTGGTCTTGCTTCGTAGGAATTTTTCGCTACGATCAAGAATCTATATCGGTAGTTCTTCATAAGAAAGATCTTGCTCCAGCGGTACAACTTCTGAGCTAAGTACATGTGAAGGATCAGGTATGTACTTTCTCAGAAGAGATACACGGAACACATCGTGAACTTGAGAGAGATTCAGTGGAAGCACCAATCGGTAAGCTACCTTCCCAACATGATCCAGCATTTCGAAAGGACCGATATATCTAGGGCTCAACTTTCCCTTCTTTCCAAATCTCACGACCCTCTTCCAGGGAGATATTCATAAGAACACTTTATTACCCACTTCAAACTCTAGGTCTTTTCTTCGGTTGTCAGCATAACTTTTCTGTCGACCTTGAGCTTCTCTTATGTGTTGTTGAATAAATCTGACCTTTTTTGCCATTTCATCAAAAAGATCAGGTCCTAATAGCTTTCTTTCCCCAACTTCATCCCAGCAAGTTGGAGTCCTGCATTTCTTTCCATAGATAGCTTCATAAGGAGCCATCTGAATACTGGAGTGAAATCTATTATTATAAGAAAATTCCACCAAAGGTAGGTGTTGATCCCAACCACCTTTGAAATCCATAGAGCAAGCTCTCAACATATCTTCTAGAGTTTGAATTGTTCTCTCAGACTGACCGTCTGTCTGAGGATGATAGGCAGTGCTGAAACTCAACTCTGTATCCAGAGTATGCTGAAGACTTCGCCAGAACTTCGAAGTAAATCTCAGATCCCTATCAGATATAATAGAAAGTGGTACTCCATGGAATCTTACCACTTCCTTTACATATATCCTGGCATGCTGATCCAGAGAGAAATCTTCTCTAATATCAATGAAGTGTGCAGACTTGGTAAGACGATCAACTATGACACAGATAGCATTATTTCCTTTGGATGTTTTAGGAAGTCATGTGACAAAGTCCATAGTGATGTTTTCCCATTTCCATTCGGGTATGGGTAATGGTTTTAACATCCCCTTAGACTTCTATCTCTCAGCATTAACTTGCTGACAAACCAAGAATCGAGAGACATATTCAGCAACATCACTTTTCATGCCATCCCACTAGAAGTACTCTTTCAGGTCCCTGTACATCTTCGTGCTTCCAGGATGAATAGAGAATGAAGGACTATGAGCCTCATCTAGAAGCTCGTTCTTTAATTCCGGGATGGGAGGAACACAAACCCGATTTCTGGACATTATTATCCCATCACAATCAAGGTTGAATTCAGAAACATTTATCACCTTCTTTTTTAACTCGACATCTTCTTTCTGTGCCTCTATAATCTTCACATGTATAGATGGTGGAACATTCATTTGAGAAAGATATGATTTTCCCCATCCATTATAATTCCAAGATCCAACCTTTGTAAATCCATATATATGGATATTTTGTGATCCTCATCATGGATAATCTGGCATGGCCTTGGCGACTTAATGCATCTGCCACCTTGTTTGCTTTCCCAGGGTGGTAATGGATTGAGCAGTCATAATCCATAATCAGCTCCAACCATCTTCTTTGGCGCATATTCAGCTCCTTTTGTGTGAAAATATACTTTAAACTTTTATGATTAGTATAAATGTCTCATCTTTCTCCATAAATATAATTCCTCCAAATCTATAATGCAATGATTAACACAGCTAACTCCAAATCATGTGTTGGGTAATTTTGATCATGGATTTTCAACTGTAGTGAGGCATAAGATATCAGCATATCATTTTGCATCAGAACACACCCCAATCCCTTCTTGGATGCATCACTATAGATCACAAACCATTCTCCACTACAAGGCAGTGTGAGCACAGGTGCACTGGATAACCATCTTTTCAAATCCTTGAAATTCTCTTCACATTCCTCCGTCCAGACAAACATAAATCCTTTCCGAGTCAACTTGGTGAGTGGATTTGATAATCATGAAAAATATTTCACAAAACGTTGATAATATCCAGCCAAACCAAGAAATCTTCGGATCTCAGTTATTTTTGTTGGCCTCGATCATCTTTCGATAACCTCTATTTTTGCTGGATCCACAGATATCCCCTATTTTGAGATTATGTGACCCAAAAATGAAACTTTTTGAAGCCAAAATTCACACTTAGTAAATTTGGCATAAAGCTTCTCCTTTATCAGGGTCTTCAATATAATTCTCAAGTGATCTTCATGTTCTTCCTTGCTCTTTGAATAGATAAGAATATCATATATAAATACTACCACAAACTGATCAAGATAGTATCTAAAGACTCTATTCATCAGATCCATGAAGATAGCAGGGCATTAGTAAGACCAAATGGCATCACTATAAATTCATAGAGTCCAAACCTGGTACGGAAAACCGTCTTTGGTATATCCTCCCTTTTGACCCTTAATTGATGATACCCTGAATGAAGATCAATCTTGGAAAAGTATTGAGCTCCGCCTAGTTGGTAAAATAGGTCATCAATGCATGGGAGAGGATATTTGTTCTTGATAGTGATCTTGTTAAGTTCTCGATAATCAATGCAGAGTCTCATTGATCTATCTTTCTTATTAACAAATAGAACAGGTGCTCCCCAAGGTGACGCACTAGGGCATATGAACCCCTTATCATGATTCTCTTGGAGTTCCTTCTTCAATTCCTGCAACTCAATTGGGGCCATTCTATAAGGTGTCATTGAAATAGGCAAAGCACCCAGTAAGATTTCAATTGAAAACTCAAATTCACGATTTGGTGGAAGACCCGGTAATTCCTCTGGAAAGACATCATCAAACTCCCGTACAATGGGAATATTCTTAATCGTGAGTTTCTCACCAAACATTTGAGATAAATAAACTTCATTTAGTGGAATCAAGACCCATAAGGTAGATGGAATTTCCACTGGAAGGTTATGTTCATCCTTGCATTGATAGACGATCATATATTGAACTGGAATATGAAATGTGACTTCCCTTATTTGGCAATTGATATGAGCTCCATATAATGAATGCCAATCCATGCCAAGAATCACATCAAATTCCACTATAGGAAGGATCACAAGATTTTCAGGAAGCACTTTCCCACAAACTTCGATCGGAGAAGAATTATAATCTTTTGATGCGACTGTTGTGCCATTAGGTGTTGTCATAGCTAACTCAACATTTAATTATTGAGGTAATACAGTGATACCCTTAGAAACTTATTCAGAAATAAAAGAGTGGGTGGATCTAGAATCAAATAAAACATTTGCTACATTAGAGTGGATGGTAAGTGTACCTTTCACCACATCGTTATCGTACTCCACGTCACTGATAGAAATTGCATGTGACTTTCCATTGTCTTTAGCCTTAAGAGTTTGTTGACGTCGACCATCATCATCAACCCTTGGATTAGGGCATTTATTGGCATAATGTCCCATATCCTTGCACTTGAAACATTGAAGTGTAGTAGGTTCATTCTGTGTATCCCTTCCTTTGTTTGCATCATTAGACATCTTCTTCCCATCATCGCGGCATTCAAATGCATGATGACCTTCTTTTCCACATTTGAAACATTTACTTGTCCCTTTAAGACAACTTCCTCCATGTTTCTTTCCACACATCTAGCATAAGGGAAAGCTCATCTTCTTTTCAGTGTGCTCTTTAGATTTTCCTTTGAATTCCATTTTCCTCTTCTTATCAAACCCATATGACTGATGGGTTACTCCAATCTCCATCTCAACATTGAGATCACATCGAAAGATTTCATTGTAGCTATTGAAGTCCCTTATGGCTAAGGCCCTTCGACAACTTGGTTTTAAGCCACTAAAGAATCGATCGATCTTACTCTCAAGTGGGATAATAATACCAGAAGCATACCTTGCAAGTCTTGTAGAATTTGCTTCACAGGTAGCAACAGATTCATCATCCTTTTACTTCAGTTCAACAAAATCCTTCTCCATCATTGTTCGGAGAATACGAGGGAAGTACTTATTGAAAAATAAGTTCTTGAACTCATCCCATTACATGGACTCAAGTTCATCCCTTTGCCTCGTATTCTTAATAAGATTCCACCATTGATTAGCATCTCCTTCCAAACGATACACTGCTAAGATGAATTTATCATGTTCAGAACATTGAAGAATTGAAAATATCTTTTCAGTGGTACTAATCCATTGTTCAGCAACTAATGGATCAGTAGACCCGCTGAAAGAAGGTGGACGCTACCTCATAAAGGATTCAACAGAATGTTGCTCCTTCCATTGCTCGTTTGGAAGTCCTGCATAATTCATATCTTGAGAAATTTGTGTGAGCATGGATACAAGATTTTTCATTCCAGCTCCCATAACGTTTGGTTGCTCAGGGGGACAATCATTGCATTTCCCATCGCATTCCGCATTAACACGGTTCCTTCGGGTTCCAGCCATTGACTAAAACCAAGAAGAATAGTGTGAGCAACACTAATTTTAATAGGAAAACCACATAATCAAGAATAAAATTTCACACTTAAGGTTTTATCATAGGTTGTTCATGGCCATTTCTAAAAACTAATATTGTGTTCTATGCTTAGACTTATCCTTAGGATTCTTTCTAAGGCTTTCAGATAATAGTTTCCAAAGGATGACTATACCGTTCCTCAGATACCAACTATAACGACCCATACATTACATACATTTTTAATACTTCAAAATTGAAGCATACTTATTACAACATATAACAAAACCACGAAAGGACCGTATAGGTATGGTGTCTATAGAAACTGAGAAACATAAACAACTAGTTCATAAAGAGTCTACACTGTCTCCCATTTATTTCATCATATCTATAGTCCCTTTTGGGATATCATACATAATAACCTTCTTCTTGACCAGGGGAAAGAAAACATAGAAAGGGTTATCTCAAATGCTCATTAAGGGTAAACAAAAGAAATATCGATCACATCATATTCATAAGAACATAACTTTTGGAAATCTTAACCTACAAAAGAGAGAATAATTTCATAACATTGGATAAATCATAGTAGTGAAATGGAATATCAATAATCATAACTTAAAACATGAAAAATTGTGGCATACACACATAATCATAGATAATCATTTGTTATTAGTCAAGACTCATTGCCACGACTATCTTAGTGGATAAAGTCCATTTTTGAACCGAGTTCTCTCCTCATTTCAGTCCTATTTCACTGAACCGGTATAACCTACCATTCCAGCCATGTCTATCCCATGAGATATAAAATCTTTATCCAATGCATTGGAGGGAGATATAGGTCCCACCCATCTCATAATGATACCATTCTTATGTGTGATGCAAAATCAGAAACCATACATCATAGCATAACCCATGTAATAAATATTGGAATCCTAAACATCGTGAAATAATAAAACAATTCATATAAGATAAAGGAATTCATAAAAATATAATTCCATCACAACATAATCAAAGAAATGTAATAATAGGGATAGGAACAAAACCCTTTATTATCTTAGATGGAAAATAATTTTGATAAAACACTTCAACTCCATTCTTGAAAAAAATATCAATTCTGATTCAAAAACACTTTTCCTTTCTTAACATGTCGTACAATTATAAACTAAAAGAAGTTGATTAAAAATAAACATGAAAACTTGTAAAGGAAGCTTCTTGGATATAATGTTTTAAAAATCCATTCATGCCGTATAAGTTAAAAAAAACCTTCTTCGTACTTTTGTCGGAAAAGTCAAAATGTACCTTGTACGAAAAATGACAAAAGATTCCTTTCATATCCTTTACTAAAAACTCAACGAAGGGTAAAATTGGATTTAAACAATTTTAGGTGGATGGAAATAGTATTACATATTGAGGAAACATGGATTTGGATGATAAAATACACCCCAGTAAATACTAAAGTATAAACAATCTCGAATAAAAATGACATTGTGATATTTCCCTTACCTTAGGTCTGATTTGCTTCGTAAGTGTCCGAACCTCCCGTATAATGATTTAAATAATGTTATTGAATTATTACAGAATCATACTTATTTTTATGATATATATGGTCATATTCTTAGCTTCTTATTAGTAATATTTCATTACTACTTGTTATTCGGGTGTTTATTACTTTTTGTTCTTATGCGTGTTTTATTGAATAAATTCTTATTCTTATCTTTAGGTTATAGATACATCATTTCCAGAATGGTATTAGTGTAATATATATCATATTCATTCATTAAATTCATTTATATAATCATTATGAAATGAAGATCATGTAGAACGGGTCGCATCACATCGTGGAGACGGTATTCCGTATGTACGCACGAGTGATGATATCATTCCTATGATCGTGCAATTGTATTGGAGTGTATGTATACTATTTAAGAATCAATATCACTTTATAATAGTCATATATAGTCATTATTTACACCATTATACCCATCCAAGTAAGGTGGTGGTGGAAAATAGATTACACCACGGCGTGGAGATGGTATTCCGTACGTATGCACGCGTGGTGATTTCTTTTTCCGTAGGATGGATAGATGGTGAAATAGGGTTGTTTCATTCTTATAGTAACATATTAGTGATACTAATGTTATTACTTCATAATTAAACAACTAGAGAATAAGAAGTGGAAGAATAAATAAAGATGAAAGAACCGGTAACGGACATTACCTCTTCATTGAAGTGCTTCTTTGAGACCTCCTTTTAGGGCACTAAAATAGGACTTTGAAAAAGACCAGAACCTCTATGATGTTTCTAGGGAATTGGAGAGGAGAAATTGGTAGGGTTTGGCCGAGCTTGAAGGCTAAAAGTGGTGTTAGGAAGAGGGGGAGGAGGTGCCTTTTTATAAGGGAGGTGGGGGGCACCTTTGGAATAACTAAAACTATTATTTTATTATAAAGACAAATTCGGTTTTAAATACCTCCAAATTGATTTATTTCGAAGCTAAGGTGGGGATGGGTCGAAATAATCTCATCCAATAGAATTTAGACAAGTTGAGGTTCCTATTTTAACCTTATCATTTAGATTTAACATTAAGTTAAATAATTTTACTTTTACCGTGTCTTCTTCTGTTCTTATACTATATGGTTAATAAACTTAATATAAGTAGCCAAACGAACCCAAAGTTGTTATTATTAATATATATAACCTTATCTAAGTCATTTTTCTTAACCATAGATTTTTAAGAATAAAATAACAATTACTAATATATTATTTGTTTTAAAAACTATTTTATGTCAATTTTGACACAATTTAGTAATTGATTTTTGTGAAAATAATAATAGAATGATTAGTTCGAACAAAGTTAATTAAATCAATACTAACATGTTTAATTCATAAAAAGTCTCAAATTACATTTATTTGGGTATTTATAACTTCAATTATGTCAATATTTTATTAATACGATAATTACAGCATCATATTTGTGTCATAAATAAATTAAATTATATATTGTCTAAAAATTAAAAATAAAATATCATTATGTAGGAAATCTTTTTAGATTTCTAATGAATATTTATAGTCTATTTTATCTTATGTATAACCCTATATTAAAAATTATTTACTTATTAAACTATGATTTTAACTATTTTAACCCTTCTTTAAATAAATTAATAATAAATGCCCTAATCTAATCCAAGTGGGCCTAAATGGTCATATTTTATTCCTATGGTTGTTTTTTGTTGAATTACACTTGTCCAATAGAATTAGGACATGTGTTAGGGTAATAATAATATCATTTTTACCCTTAATTACCCTATTTACTTTTAACCGTGATAAAAAAAAGTAAGAAGTTACTATTCACCAAAAAATGATTTTCATCTCATTGAACCACATTTTACTTACTGACATCAATCGGGTCTCTCAGATTTTCGAAATTCCACTCACAGAAGTGGTAAAAATAAGTTTTATGAAAAATTCAGTTTTTTTAACTACCACTTAGTGGTTTCACTATTCATCAAAAATTGAATGTTTTCAGAAAAATACCAAAATTTCACCCAAGGCTAATTTCGATATTCCGAATCCAAAAATGAAGTCCATTTTAAAAAATTAAATTTTTAAAATTTCAAAAAGTGGTTATTACTATTCATAATGGCTAGTTTGAAAAATATTTTAATAGCATATCGTTGTTTAGTGAAACTCGGTATTGCGTACAACGCAAGCTATCGAGGAAAGCCGTGGTTGTGTGTAAAGCAACCCAAGCCAGTGTTATTGAAAGATTCCTTTGATGATTTATATAACATAAAAACAAAATATTTCACATAAAAGTCTCGGGTGTTACAATAAGAGCTGAATAAATAATTCTATAATAATTCATAATCTTGGGTATTATACTTGTCAAATAACCACATTATATATCAATAAATTTTTTTAATGATGGAATGTATAATGTGGGGAATCATAACCATATCGGTATGTCCTAAGGCCAAGACTATAAATAATCATTTTGTCAAGGTCGTGTGCCAATACTGTAGTTTGTCTAATGAGACATGCTGATAAACCCAGGGGTTATAGAGGGCCCCACCTCACAATTTATATGTCCAATTAATTACTCAAATGAATGGGTATAAACATAAACAAAATATACATTGATATAGAATATATTATATGAAATGTAAACAACTTTCCACGAACAATAATCATAAATAGTAACCATTCAGACTAAATTGGTGAATGGTTTTAAGATAGAACATCCCAAAAAATAAACAATCCTAAACAAATAAATTAAATATGGTATATGATATCCAAAATACCAATCCCAAAAATACATAATAATCATTAAAAGTTTTGAAATAAATGAATCTACTAATATAAAATCTTTGATATTCTTTTACTTTGAAAAGAATAGTTCTTTGGGAAAAATAATTCTATAAAACCAGAATTAAATTAAGTTAGTATTTTCAAAAGAAATTTATTGATTTTATAAAGATAATGGATTATACATATAGATTATAGAGTTCCCTTGAAATTAGGTAAGAATTTTAGAAATTCCCCTGAAACGAGATTGTTTATCATGAAGGACTTTTGAAAGATCCTTTTAAAACATATAAAAACCCATTAATGAAGGTACGATTTCGGTTAGAACACATATATAATACATTAATAGAGAAATTTTGGGTAGTAAATTTGATGTAATAATAAATTTATTGAGTTTAGTAGATAAGAAAAGTAACCCAGATGAAAATAGTGGTTTGGTTATAAAACCCTAACCTTATGTCTGAATGTTCCTCTCATGATGTTATGGTCCTGGAATATGAAATTTGACTCATTAAAAACTTAATTAATAATATATTAAACAATTACATAATTTATCATAATATTTTTAGTTCATTAATGTAATTATTGATATGTTTCAATAAATAATTCTGTCATTCTGGAGTGTCCATTTTATTGATATTCATGATATGTAAACTTGTTTTTAAGTAATGGAGTTCATGTAGAATGGATTTAATCTCCAAATGTGAATTTTGTCATTATTTATGAACATAAATTGGTGTTAATAGTCATTTATATTATTTTCATACATGGAATGAAGATGAAATATTAGATGAAATATTAATGTTGTCCACTTAAATTATTTTTTGTTGTATTTTGATTATTTGGAACTATTTTGGTCATATGATTTAATATTATGTACATATATTGGTTACTGATTCTTAAATATGTTATAATACATATATTATAGAATTTTTCAGAAATAAAAATGGTTTCTTGAACATTATTGAAGGATAAATTGATGAACGAAACTGCATCATCCACAAAGGTAGTAAATTGGAACCTCACAGACGACGATTTCATTTATAAGAGAGAGAGATAGAGTAAGAATATTGATAATGGTTATTAAAATAACATGGTAAAATTAACATATATTTAGTATAGTTTAGTTATGAGGATCAATTATATAAAATAGGTTAAGAGATAATAATAAAATAAGATAAATTGAAATGAAACTAAATGAAAAGAATGATGTTTTTCCTCTTGAAATAACCTCTTTCAGAACTACTCTAAGGGAAAAGGTTTTTTTGGAAATCAAAAGGGCTCCTAGACATGGTGACTGAATAAGGAATGGTATTTGGGAAGAACATATACAAGTCACATGGCTTGATAGGAGTGAAATGATGAGTAAATGAGGGGGGGGGGGGGGGTTATAGTGAAGTAGAGGAGTGAATTTTGAATATTTTATTTGTTATATTATTAATTCCATAAAGACAACCAATATTGTAGATTAATGATAACCATAATAGTTATATGTTCATGTGAGTTTTAACCTAGGGGGATTAAATTATCCTTACATCACTTATGTCCCAATAAATCAGTTATTTAGCATTTATCATAAATTATTGTATTTTATTATTCACACAAAATTCAATTATTTTAGAAAAATCCATAATTTTTACCCTAACCATTTTTTGATGGGTATAATTCAAAAATGAACTCTATTTTTTTAAAATATTTTTTTTAAATATCATTAATTTATTTGTTAAATAAAATCAAAAATTATCCCAAAAATAAAAATTTTAAAACTATATTTTGTTTTATATCACATTAATAAATTAATCAAGATCATAACCTTAAGAAAATAAAATAATCATATGATATACTAAGTGTAAGGGCCATTTTAGTATTCCGAAGTGTATGTTACTATTATCTAAAAATTATGTTTTTCTTATCAGACTCCAAATGTCTTACCAAACGCAACTGTGTGTGTCAGTTTATCAAAATTCTAATAATAGAGGATAAAAAATTATTTTTACTAGATAAGTTATAGCAATGTGTTAAATACTATGTTCATCAAATATTAAATTTATTTGAAAGATCATGGGGTGCTAAATTATTCACCATAACAAAAAAGTTCGTCCTCAAAATTACCAAAATGTTATCTCATGAAAATATTGTGGTTGTTCTTCATTATATTCTCTTCAAGCTCCCATGTTTCCTAATCGATTTATGATTTTTTTCAATGTATATTTACCAGTCCAGTCGTCTGATTCCCCAACACTTGTTCTTTAGTTCCTAAAAACTTGATAGACACTTCATAGTAAGATAATACAGGTTCCAATTCTATACCTTCATATGTGAGGACATACGTTGGGTTTGGCATTTACTTTCTTAGTAATGAGACATCAAACACATTGTGTAATTTAGTCATGATAATAGGAATAACCAAACTACATTAAATAGCTCCAATTCTATCAAAAAATTCAAATGGGCCTATATACATAGGGATCAGTATGCCTTTCTTCCCATATTTTACTTCAACCTACCATGGAGATGCTTTTAAGAAAACATGAACTCCCACTAGAAATTCCAAATACATCCTTAGAATATAAATATATCTTTTTGTATTCTTTGAGATTCTTTAATATGAACTTGAATAGTCACTACCTTCATTCTTATTTCCTCTACAAGCTTTGGTCCCACTAGCTTCCTTTCACCATGTTTGTCCAATCATTTTGGCGTATGGAATTAATTTTCATACAATTCTTTATATGGTTCCATTTGAATAATTGAATGGAATCTATTATTTTAGGAAAACTCTAGTAAAATTAAATAATAATCCCACATAAAATGAAGGACAAGGGAACACGATCATAACATGTCCTCTAAGGTTTGAATCATCTTATGACTACCCATTAGTTTGAGGTTGATAAACAGTACTCAGAAAAAACTCATTATCCAATTATTTATGAATACATTTTCATAATTTCTATGTAAATTGTGGATCGTTGTCATACACTATGGAAATAGGTTCTTCATGAAGTCTTACCACTTCATTGATATAGAATATTTCATGGCGCTCTAGGGGAAAATAATCCCTCATCATGAGGAAATGAGAAATTTTTTTAGTTAGTCCCCAATTACCAATATTGCATCATTCATTCAGAGAATATTGTAAAATCCATAGAAGAAATCCACAGTAAGGTCATCCCATTTCCAGGTAGGAATAGGTAGAGGTTGCATGACTCCTCCAAGATGTTGATGTTCATCCTTCAATTGTTGACAGACTAATATTCTTGATAAAAAATCATCGATTTCCCTCTTTAACTTGTCCCACTAGAAATGTTCCTTAAAATCACTATATATGTTAGTGCTAATAGGGATTGTAGGGAAATTATAGTTGCGGGAATCTTCCAATAACTCACTTTTCAGCTCAGTTTTAGAGGGAACACATTGACTCTTTCAAAATTTTAGATTTCCATCTTCATATGTGAAGTCAGACAAATTACTATCTTTCAAAACATTAATTTTCAATTGTAGGTTCAAATCATCTGGATGAGATATTTTAATCCTTTATAATAAAGATAGTTGTAAAAAATGAAAATTTAGTGATGTACCTTCTTTGATAATTCCATTATATATCCTCACTAGATCCACGTACAAAGGATCCTTTTCAATTCACATTTTGTTGAGAACTCCTTGATCCTTCAGGCTCAATTAATCACCTATCTTATATTCCATTATTGTGTGGTAGTTTATGGTACAATCAAAATTCTTGATTGGTTTGATCCATCCCCTTTTCCCCATGTTTATTTATTTTTTTGAAAAGATATACTCCAGACTCTTGTGATTTGTATATGTCTCACATATTTCACAATAGAGATAATGTTTCCATATTTTCAGAGAAAAACCACAGAAACTAACTCAAGATCATGAATAAGATATATTCCTTCATGAATTTTTACCTTCCTTGATGCATAATAAATAACTCTCTCATTCCAGATAAGTACACGACCAAGTCTTTTCTTTGATGTATCTCTATAGATCACAAGCCAATCAATCCCCATTACCAGATTTAGGATTGGAACATTCACTATTATCCTATTTAAATCCTTAAAACATTCCTCATGGTATTTTTTCTGTGCAAACATTAACCATTTACAAGTAATATTGGTCATTGGGTTGGCTAAAAAGTTGAACTTTTGAATGAGACGCAGATAATAACATACTAATCCAATAAAACTACATACCTCAGTTATGTTCATTGGAGTATGGCATTCTTCCACTACATTTCTATTTAGAGGATTAACAGATTTTACATATTTAGAGACAATCTGGTCAAGAAGGAAAATCAATTTAAGTAATCATTCAAACTTTCTAAACATCCCATATAATTCACTTCATCTAAGAGACTTTAGAATAGTAGGCAATTTATTTTAATGATCATCATAGCTTTTGGAGTATAAAAAGATATAATAAATAAATACCAACACAAATTCATCATGAAATTACTTGAAAACACTATTTTTTTGATCCATGAAAAAAAGGGTGAATTAATCTGTCCAAAAGGCATTATTATAAACTCGTTATGTCTATACCTAGTTCAAAATTCAATTTTTTGAATTTCTTCCTTCCTCACTAGAAAATTATGATATCTAGATTTTCATTAAATCATCGAGAAATATTGATCTCCATGAAGTTGATCCAATAAATCATCAATGTGATGTAGGAGATACAAGTTCATTATTGTTATAGTATTGATCTCTCTGTAGTGAATGCACCACCTCATAGATCTCTATTTCATATTGAAAAAAAGAATAGGTGATTCCCATGGAGAGACACTAGGGTGAATAAATACTTCACCACTCAATCCCTATAGTTGTTTCATTAGTTACACTAATTAGACCATGGAAATTTTATAATGGGCCTTCAAAATGTTCCTTGAATCATGAATTATATAAATGGAAAGATCCATTTCCCACTCTATAGGATGTAAAGATAAATCCTATGAAAATAAATAAACATATTATTGCACAAAAGGTACATCCTCTATTTGAACATTATTTTCCTCACCCATATTTATCACATTCCCTTCCACCTCAATAATTGAATTTAGTAGAGATACTAGGGGTGGATCTAGAGGGGAATTAGGCGGTCGTATCTATGTCCTAAAGATAAGGGATTCCAAGTTGTCCAAATAATTAGAACCTCCTTATTCTTGCAATAATTTTTTGCATCATGGTTCAAAATCCAATCCATACTGAGGAGTTTTCTAATTCAATAAGGGTTAAGACAGTAAATGTAGCAGATAATAAAAATTTATGTGCCATAATGGGGACTTCCTGACACACATTTATTACAATTATACTTCCTTTAGGAGTTTTGACTGAAAACTGCATTATTAAATCAAATTTTAAATAACTAATTTTCATGGAAAACACGAAATATATCAATGAATGTGATGATCTAGAATCAAATAAAGTATTGTCTATGTTTAAGGAAACAATTAATGTTCCTTCCACCACATCTTTAGTAATTTCAACCTCCACAATTGTGACTGCATAATCATGGCCTTTCTCCCTTGACCTTATATCTTTAATGTTTCTCCAACACTTAGGAAATTCATATACAAAATGTCACATATCCCTGTAATGGTAGCATTGAACATGGAATGCTTTTTTCTTGTCCTTACAATCTACAGATAGGTGGCCTTTTTCACCGCACTTGAAACAGATTCTCATTCCCCTCAGTAAAGAGCGAAGGTTTTTCTTCACAAAATTACTACATGATGGAAGGCCAGCTCTTCCCTTCTTCCCCAGTTCCTTATTTCCTTTTCTTGTGTTTTCAGTATCCGTCTTCTTCTCTGGTTTCTTATTAAATCTTAATAAATATAAAATTCCATTTTTTTCACAATAACATTTGATACTATGTCTTGATATGATGTAGAATATTGGGAGACTAGTGCCCATCCGAGGAATTATTTTAAACCATCAGGGAATCAATCAATCTTTCTCCTGAAATTATGTATGTTGTCCGTCAAATGTCTTTCTAAAAATGTGAAGTTAGCTTCATACATTGAAATATTTTCACCATACTTCTTCCACATATTCAATAATTTCTTTTCCATATCCTCTCATTGTATGTGGGGAATATATTTTTCCCAGAACATTTCCTTAAAATCCCTGCATTCAATATCTTTATATTCTTCCTCCTAATTTGGTATTTTGATTAATGAACACCTTTAATATGTATCTCCCGATAGAAAGTAAACAACCATGACATCCTTATTTCTTTCATTACATCAAAAAGTGATAAATATCTTCCCTAGGTAACATATCCTATGCTCAGCTACAAATGGGTTTGTATACACATTGAATAAAGGAGGTTGTTATCTCATAAAGTGTTCTAATATAGCTCCTCCACATTGTGGATCCAGATGCTCTATATAGTTATTTTTATTATTCATAACCTGAGTAATTTGTCCCAGTATAGTAACAAGTTTCTCTACAATAGTTGTAGCTCTAGAGACAACACCATTATATAACATCAAAGGGAAATCCCTATATGGGACACGTTCGTTCGGGCATTTTTTATTTTTCCTTTAGTCTCCATTTCTAGATAATAACATACACTAGATTATGATTCGAATCCTAATGAATTATATCAACATGATAAATTAATTAGAATAAATTGAAATCCTATGCATGGATAATTCCATAATCCCAACATGGTTTCCTTGAGGAAAAAATTACATTCAAATCCGTAATAATATCATGTAAAGATAATGTGAATTATCCTATGTATATCCCCCAGGACTGTCAAAATAGGTGCACAGTAAGTCCAGTTATCATGTACTAGGATACCCCATGTTATGCTCGAAACACTTTGATAGAGTTTTCACTCTAAGGTACACTTGTTCTAGATCTTCATACACTTGTAGTATCGAGACATGGATTTATTTTCAAGAAATATCCACATAATATATTCATTTCCAACATAATAGGATGTTCTTGAATGTTTTTCCTATAATAATATCTTTTTAATTTGTTCAAAAATATAAATTCACTAAATCTAGTTTCCATTTATTATACTAAACATCCTTTTATACCGACTGTAAGGTGCCGACCCCAGTTTCCCGGAGCCAATGCCTTATTAAATTATGTTGGAATTTAAATAAGAAATATGCATCCTAAAGAACCGAGTTGTTTAGTATCATTGGAAAAAAGGGACATACATATCTTCATGATTAATACTTGATATATAAAACTACATAGAAATTTCAACGACAACATCCATAACTCCTAGGTTATTTCTGTATGTCATTAATAATAAAAATATTCTTGTCCTGAGAATATAAAACATAAGAAAGGGGTGAGATCAAATTCTCAACCATGTTAATCAATACAGAGGATGATATATAGACATAAACATTTGTCATGGTGAATGACTAAAAACATATTACGTAAAAAATAACAAACTAGAACACATTTTCGTAGGAATAAGAGCTGAATAAATAATGTCATAATAAAACATAATCATGGGTATTATACTAGTAGAATAACCACATGAACTATCAATAAAAATTTAATAATGAGGTAATTGATAATATGGTACATCATAACCATACCATCAAGGCCTCATTCCATGACAATAAATAATCATTTTGTCAATTCCATGTGCCAAGACCATTTTTTGTTTCATTAGACCTACCGATGCACTATGGGGCTATAGTAGGCCACACCCGAAACGTACTATTTCCAATGAATTCCTCATAATAATTTTGATAAACATAAACAAAATATACATTACTATTGAAACTAATATATTAAATATAAATAACTTTTCTTAGACATTGACCATAAACACTAACAATTCATAATAGATTGGTGAATGGTTTTATGATAGAAAATACATAGAAAAAATAATCCTAAACCATTCAATTAAATATGGAATATGATTTCATAAAATATTAATCCCTATAATAAATAATAATGGGAAAAAGTGTTGAAATAGATGATTATTCACTTATAAAATCTTCAAGTAATTCTTGTGATAAATACTCTTTTACTTTTAAAAGAAGAGTTCATCAAGAATTTTTTTTTCTAAATTCAGAACTGAAGTAAGATAGTATTTTCATAATAAATTGAGTTATTTAATATATATAATGGTTCCCCAACATATATTATAGAGTTACCTTGATAATAGGGTTGAATTTGAGAAATTCCCTTGTAACGACATTGTTTATCAAGAAGGATCTTTGAACGATTCTTTTAAAACATATAACTACCCATAAATGATGGTATGATTCTAGTTGGATCAAATTTAAGGAAACATAAAAAATTAATTTTTGTGAGTACTTGTGAATGAATAATAATTTAATCATGTCATGATGAAAATAAATGTAACCCGAATGAAAATAGAGGATCGGGTAGAAAACCCTTACCTTATATCTAAATGTTTTGCTGATGACCTTATGGTCCTGGATTATGAAATTAGACTAATTAAAAACGTAATAAAGAACCTAATAGACATTTATTTGATATATCATAATTTTTTTTGTTCTTTTATGACATTATTAATAACTTATAATACTGAATTTTGTGATTCTGGAGTGTTCATTTTCTAGATTTTCATATTCGATTCACTTGTTTTTAGGGATTAATTTCATGTAGACTGTATGTAATTCTCCAGATTTGAATTTAAGAATTATTTAGTAACCTATTTTGGATTTACTGGTCATTTATATAATTTAGTTACATGGAATTAGTATGAAACAATTGATGTAATATTAATGATCATCACTTAGATTATTTTTGTGGTATATTTTTTATTTAAAACGAGTTTGGTCATATGATTTGTTATTATGTAAATATAATAGTTCATGAATGTTAAATTGATTATAATACATATTAGGTTTACTGGCTAGGTTATAAAAAAGTATAAGAGACTAAATTCATTCAATATTATATATATTTTAAATATATTGGGGTGTGTTACACGTTTTCTACCTCTGGTTGTCCTCGTGCACTATATCAACCCTCCTTTGATTAGCTGGATCATCATGTGGAGCCTCTACTTCCTGAGCCACAAACGGACAATGATTGGGGTCCATAGATGAAAAGTATATATGGAACTACTAAGACCCAGTGTTATGGAATTTTGTTAAAGATTTATTTTAACATGTTATTTATGTAAATTCCACAAAATTCCCAATTCAAAAAAAAACTAGTCATCAGGATGCATGTACCTCCCCTAGGGACTCTTCCCTAAAAACTGTGCAGCATCACTTGGTCCTTCGGTAAGATCAAAGTCCTTGAATCAGACCATGGGGGGACCTAAAATCTCATGTACCAGTTGGTCTTCCCTCATATGGGATTTGTATTAATGAACACCTCTAATCTGTATCTCCAGATAGACAATAAACACTCATGACATCCTTATCTCTTTCATCACATCGTAAAGTGATAAATATATTCCCTTGGGAACATATCCTATGCTCATCTGCCAATGGGTTTGTATACACATTGAATGAAGGAGGTTGTTTTCACATAAAGTGTTCCAATATATCTCCTCCACGTTGTGGATCCAGATGCTATATACAGTTATGTTTATTATTCGTAACCTGAGTATGTTTTCCCAGTATAGATACAAGTTTCTCTGCAATAGTCATAGCTCAAGAAAAAACACCATTATCTTTCATCAGTGGGAAATCCCTATATGGGACACGTTCATTCATGTAGTTTCCATTTCATCCTTTAGGCTACATATAAAGATAATGACATACACTAGATTATGTATCGAATCCTAATGAATAATATCAACAAGAAAAACTAATTAAAAGAAATTGAAATCCTATGTGTGGATAATCCCATAATCCCAACATGGTTTCCTTGAGGAAAACATTACATTCAAATCCATCATAATATCATGTAAAGATAATGTGAATTATCCAATGTATATCCACCAGGACTGGCAAACCAGGTTCCTAGTAAGGATGGTTGTCATGTACTAGGATACCCCATGATATTCTCGAAACTCTTTGTTAGAGTTTTCACTTTTAGGTACATTTGTTCTATAACCACATACACTTGTAGTATCCAGAAATGCATTTATTTTCAAGAAATATTCACATAATCTATTCCTTTACAACATACCAGGATGTTCTTGAATGTTTATCTTATAAGACTATCTTAGGAATTTGTTCACAAAACTACATTTTCTAAATCTAGTTTCCATTTATTATACTAAACATCCTTTTATACCGACTGTAAGGACCCAACCCCAGTTTCCCGGAGCCAATGCCTTATTAAATTATGTTGGGATTTAAATAAGAAATAAGCATCTGAAAGGACTGAGTAGTTTAGTATCATTGGAAAAGAGATAAATACATATCTTCCTGATTAATACCTGATATATAAAACTACATAGAAATTTCTTCGACAACATCCATAACTCCTAGGTTATTTATGTATGTCATTTATAATAAAAATATTATTTTCCTGAGAAAATAAAACATAAGAAAGGGGTGAGATCAAATTCTCAACAACGTTAATAAATACAGAGGATGATATATCAACATAAACATTTGGCTTGGGGAATAACTAAAAACATATTACGTAAAAAATAATAAAATAGAACACATTTTCGTAGCAATAAGAGCTGAATAAATAATGCCATAATAAAACATAATCATGGGTATTTTACTAGTACAATAACCACATGAACTATCAATAAAAATTTCATAATGTAGTAATTTATAAAATTTGACATCATAACCATACCATCAAGGCCTCAGGACATAAACATAAATAATCATATTGTCAATTCCATGTGCCAAGACCTTAGTTTGTATCATTAGACCTACCAATGTAGTATGGGGCTACAGTAGTCCCCACCCGAAACATACAATTTCCAATGCACTCCAAATATGAATTTGGATAAACATAAAAAACATATACATTAATATTGAAACTAATATATGAAATGTAAATAACATTCCATGAACATTAAGCATAAACACTAACAATTCATAGTAGATTGGTGAATGGTTTTATGATAGAACATACATAGAGAAACAAATCATAAACCATTCAAAAAAATATGGAATATTATTTCATAAAATATTAATCCCTATAATATATAATAATGAACAAAAGTGTTGAAATATATGATTATTCACTTATAAAATCATCAAGTACTTTTTGTGATAAATACTATTTTACTTTTAAAAGAAGTGTTCATCGGGAATTTTTTTTCTAAAATTAGAACTGAAGTAAGATATTATTTTCATAATAAATTGAGTTATTTTATATATATAATGGTTTCCCAAAATATATTATATATTTCCCTTGAAAATAGGTTTGAATTTGAGAAATTCCATTATAACAACATTGTTTATTAGGAAGGATCATTGAAAGATCCTTTTAAACACATATAACTCCCCATAAATGATGGTATGATTCTAGTTGGAACAAATTTAAAGAAACTTTAAATTTAAATTTTGATGATTATATATGAATGAATAATAATTTAATTGAGTTATGTAGAAAATAAAAGTAATCCGAATGAAAATGGAGGATCGGGTAGAAAACCCTTACCTTATGTCTAAATGTTCCACTCATGACCTTATGGTCCTGGATTATGAAATTAGACTCATTAATAACATAATAAATATCTAATTGACATGTCTTTGGTCTGTCATAATCTTTTTGTTGTTTTATTACATTATTGATAAGTTATAATATAGAATTTTGTGATTCTGGAGTGTTCATTTTCTATATTTTAATATTCGATTCACTTGTTTTTAGGGATTGAATTCATGTATAATGTATGTAATTCTCAGGACATGAATTTAAGAATTATGTAGTAACCTATTTAGGTTTTAGTGTCCATTTATATAATTTAGTTACATGGAATTAGGATGAAACATTTGATGTAATATTAATGACTCACATATATTATTTTTGTGGTATATTTTTTATTAGGAACAAATTTTGTCATATGATTTTTTATTATGTAAATATAATAGTTCATGATTGTTAAATTGATTATAATACATATTAGGTTTACTGGATGGGTTATGAAAATTTAGTAGAGTCTCAGTGCATTCAATATTAAATTTATTTTAAATATATTGGGGTGTGTTACACGTTTTCTCCCTCTGGTTTTCCTCCTGCACTATATCAACCCTCCTTCGATCAGCTGGATTGGACTGTGTAGCCTCTACTTTCTGAGCCACTAATGGATGATGATTGGGTTCCATATCTGAAAAGTGTACATTGAACTACTAAGACCTAGTGTTGGGGAATTGTTTTTGAAGATTTATTTTAACATGTTATTTATTTAAATTCCCAAAAATTCCCAATTCAAAAAATAAAACAAGTCATCAGGATGAATTTACTTCCCCTAGGGACTGTACCCTAAAAACTGTGTAGCCTCACTTGGTCATTCGGTAGTATCATATTTCTTGAATCAGACCGTGGGGGCCCTAAAATCTCATGTCCCAACTGGTCTTCCCTCACCTATGTCATGCACCATGATCACCAGACACTTTTTCCATACCATCCCATTAAATCATCACTATACCTAACTAAACAAAATCATATTATATGTTAACTATCATCTTTGATATATGTTCTATTGGGAACATCCACCACTCTACGATTATCCATTCATGTCAATTATAATACGGCTCTTTGTGTCCTAGGAAAAATGAAACATAATAAGGGGGAGATCAGATGCTCAATAAGGGTAATAAATACATCATAATATATCATAAACACAAACATTATTCATGGTGAATAATTGAAAACAAATTACTGTACAATTAATTAAAATGAACACATTATGGCATGAATATGAGCTGAGTGAATAATTCCATAATAAACCATAATCATTGGTATTATACAAGTAGAATAACCACATGAACTTTAAATTACACATTTCTTAATGAGTGAAATTTATATGCCAGAAATTCTAAAACATACCATCGAGGCATCATCCAAGACATCTAAAAATTATTAAGGCCTCAGACCAAACCATATCTAAAAATGGGTAATGCCTCAGCCATGTCCATATCCATTTCTCTTATGAGACATATCGATGAATCGAGGGGAAATAGTGGTCCCAACCCATCACATATAAGACCAATTAATTCCTCATATGAATGGGGAGAAACATATACAACATAAGCATTCATGTTGAAACTAACATATGAAATGTATATAACTTTCCATGATCATTAAGCATAAACACTAATCATTAAGAGTAAATTGGTGAATGGTTTTATGATATAACATCCAAATTTGAAATAATAATAAAGAATTCAATTAAATATGGTAGATGACATCATAAAATATTAATAAAAAAATTCAAAATAATCTATAGGAGTGTTGAAACATGAGAAGATACACTTAAAAAACATCAAATAATTTAATAGATAAATATGCATTTACATTGAAAAGTATATTTGATTGTAAAATTATTTTCATAAAACAGGAAGTGAAATAAGATAGTATTTTCATAACAAATGGGTGATTTTAGAAAGATTATGGTTTCTAAAAACAGATTATATAGTGCCCTTGAAAATAGGTAAGAGTTCGAGAAGTTCGATTGAATCAGCTTTGTATTACAGGTAGAATATAAATCCCCATAAATGAAGGTAGGATTAAAGTTGGAGAAAATATAGTGAACATTAAAAAAGAAATTTTTAGGTCTTCATATGAATTAACAACAATTTAATTGAGTTCATTAGATAATAAATTTAACCGGAATAAAAAATGGAGGTTTGGGTGGGAAGCCCTTACATTAAGTCTGAAGATGTTCATCATGTGGTCTTAATGACCAGAATAATAAAATTTCGGCTCATTCATTAATTATTCCGGAACCACATATACATGTAATTTACTTAATAAAATATTATTAGGTTCATTAATAGCCTTTTTATGGATTATGAAATCAATTTCATTGTTTGGGTTGAATTTTCTTCTTTGGTTTCATGATTGGTTTATTTATATTCATGGACGGCTAATCATGTAGAATTAGAAAGGTTGACCAGAACAAAATTTGTATGTTATTAGTGAACAAACCGAATATTTCATGTCTATAAATTCATTTGGTAATTTAGAGTGAAGATTAATAATTATATAAAACATTAATGACAATTTTTTGGGTCAATAGGTGGTTCTTGATAACAATGAACTCATTTTGATTTATAAATTAATATCATGTGTACAATAGGATTCCATAACCTTAAATAATTTATAATACTAATATTATATTTTGTTTAAAACATTAAAATGGTTTCATTTATATAATTTAAAATGGAAAAATTTGAAAACATGTCGTCTTTGAATGTGATAAATTGACACATATGGGATGGGGTTTTCAGTTCTAGTATAAAATAAGGGGAAATGTGTTATGATGATGAATTGTTCATTTATCATTACAAAATTCCCATACATGTATGGAACTAGAGTCATCTCAAAATTTGAATGAGGAGAGGTGAGGATAAAAAATAAAACCAAGGAAATTGAAAATAAAGTAAAAGAATTCAAAATTGGAATTTACCTCTTGAATTTATCTTCCTGGAGAGCCACCTTAGGAGAGTGGTTTCAGACTTTTTATGAGACAATAGGATGAAATACTTGGACTGAGTGTCTGGGGATAATATTTGAGCGAAATTTAGAAAATGAAAATGTCTTGAGAGGAGTGAAGATAAGAGGGAGTTAGTGGGGTTTTGTAGTGGAGGATATATAATCAATTCTTATGACAACTAATAGTAATATTTCCATGTTTGTATGAACCAATGGTTCTTTACATAATCCATGACACAAGAATGATCCATAAATTCACTTATTTAGCATATTTTGTAAATTTTTGAATTCACTATTCACAAAAAGTTCATTTATTTCCGTGAAATCCTAAAAATTTAACCATACCATTTTTTGATGTTTAGAATTCTAATATGAGGTCCATTTTTTGTAAATAATTTTGGAAATATTATTAACATTATTTTTAAACAAAATGATAATTTAAAAAAAAATAATAAATTGGAAACTATAATTTATTTTATATCACCTTGAAAAACAAATCAACATCTCATTATCTTATAAACATAACACAATAAAATAATAATAGATTAACTATTCATAATGGTCATATTACTATTCATAATGGAATGTTTCTATTCACCAAAAAATAAGTTTTTCATATCAGACTCTTAATATCTTTCTGAACAGAACTGTGTATGTCAGTTTTTCCAAATTCCAATAACAGAGGTGGAAAAACTATGTTTACTGTCCGGGTTATAACAATGTGGTGTTTTGTATAGACTCAGTATTTTAGGCATTCAATATAATATTAATTTTAAAAAACATGGATTTTTGCAATAGGGATTCCATGTATGGTTGTACTGAGGTGTGTTGTAGTGTTTGGATATTTGTTGGAGGTTTTATTATTGAGATAAAGGACAGGAAACATATATTTGATGAATGATATTGGCATTGGATGGATTGGGTGATATTTTCAGAGGAAGTGTGATGTGGGGCGTTTAATCATATTTTTCTTCCTCTATTTGTATTTTTTTTAGGATTGTTGTGTGATGTATTTCTCATATTCTTGGGTAGGGATGTAATAACTGGTAAATTATGAATAATGGCAAAATGATTGGGCGTTGCGTAGCATTATCATATCGAATTGGGAAGTGACCATCATTCATTCTAATACATGGATGTAGAGGTAGCAATAAAGGTGGAAGTGTAATTAGGTGGTTTTTTTCTTGAGAACTCAATGTTTCAGATAAGTGATTGGTATATATATATATATATAATTTTAATTTCTAGTGATTATATACACATCCCACACTAGTTTAACGCAACGGGACGAACACACCCATTGTTTTGGGGAAGGGGGACATTCCCCAACCTCCAGGTCGGAGGATAGTTGGTCGGCCTCCCACTCTTCCCTACACCATCTTCTAAGCGGTGATACCCCAAGAATATTCAAGCTAGTTTTTCTTTGTGAGGCCAAGGTATGTGTGGTAACGTTGTGTTTCCCAGGTGTCTTCAGGATGTGATGTGTTGTCGATACCATGTATCTTTTTGTTGTGTTGTGGTTAGTGGACTAGGTGTTTGTTGGAGGGATGGGATGTTGTTGCAAGATCCATGTGTATTGGGGCCGGATGTGATGTGGTATGTGGCCCATATGTGTGAAAGAGGGTTATGATATGGTTCTTTCGCAGAGGTGGGGGTTCTAGGATGCTTTCCATTAGGGTGAGAGAGAATCTAATCAATGAAAAATATGTTTGGGGTAACCTATCCTTGATATAATTATTATATAACTTCACATGACTTCTGATATTTAGTGATCATTCCTTTGGTGAGGTTTGTGTGGCTAGTATATGTTGTTAGGTTATTTTTGTTTCTACTATTTCTAATGGTAGAATTAGTATGCTTCTCCACTTATGAACAAGAGTCTTCAGTTTTCTATACTAATTATACTTTCTTGGTCACCCTATGTATATAGAAACTATTTTCTGGTTTCCAAGGAGACTATGTGTACCATACTGGGCATTATTAGCATAAAAGATTGGAAAATTTCGTTGTCTCTACTTAGATTTGTTCTTTTGGTATTTACATTGGATATTTTCATTGTATTTCTTGTTTTTTTTACATTAAAAATTCCTGTGGGATGGAGTTTGGATTATTTTAAATGTATGTATTGATGTTTTTTTGAGGTTTATAAATCTTATCTCATAATCTCAGTTTCTATAAAAAGGGTAATGCCTCAAATTTTGTGAGATTTTTATACCCTTGGTGTTGGTCACGATTTCAAGGCCTACTGGAGGCAGGACTGGGGAGGCCGTTATCTATTATTCTCCATTTACAACTTAGGAGGGGCATCGTTGGAGGTAGGGAGTCGTGAAAAAATGGTATCAAAGCTGATAGTTGACATATAAGATGATGTTTTTAGTTAGGTATAGTGATAATTTAATGGATTGTTATGGAAAAAGTGTCGGGTGATCATGGGGAATGATATAGGTGAGGGAAGACCAGCTGGGACATGAGAATTTAGGGCCCCCATGGTCTAATTCAAGGACTTTGATCTTACCGATTGAGCAAGTGAGGCTGCACAGTTTTCAGGGTAGAGTCCTTAGGGGAAGTACATGAATCCTGATGACTTTTTTTTGAATTGGGAATTTTGGGATAATTAAATAAATAACATGTTTAAATAAATCTTGAACAAAATTCCATAACACTAGGTCTTAGTAGTTCCATGTATACATTTCAGCTATGGAACCTAATCGTCGTCCATTAGTGGCTCAGGAAGTAGAGGCTCCACAGGCCAAACCAACTGATCGATGGAGGGTTGATATAGTTCATGACGACAACTAGATGTTGAAAACGTGTAACACACCCCAATATATTTAAAATAAATTTAATATTGAATGCACCGAGTCTCTACTACATTGTTATATCCCAGCCATTAAACCTAATACATTCAATTCTAAATTACTTGTGTACCACCCATTCACTTTTATGAAGATAGTGTTTTATTAACACTTTTATGATGTGGGTTAAAAAAAATATTTTCAAATGTCAAACCCCAGATTACTATGACAATTATTAAATTGTTAGGACACAATTAATTTAAGGGTGTAGACTGAAACACCCTGAGAATTTAAAAGAAGTATATAAAGCATGTATGACATGAAATAAACAGATTATAATAGAATACCAAAACTGAATACTATATGATATATTTCATGTTAAATAAATTCATTATCTCTGATAGTTTGTGAAGAAAGAAACATTTGATTTATATGAAATATAATACTTTATTAAAAGTATATTCATTAAACATTACCGTTATAACCTAATAATTACGTTGGTGAGTGAGGATAGGACTAACAGAATTATTAATGTTACTTGATTTAAAAATATATAAAATAAATTTCGTTGATGTCTATGGATTAAAAAGAAAAATAAAATAATTTGAATGATAAAGAAATGTTTTATAAAAGACTATATTTTTCTAAAAGGCGGTCCTGTCGCACTCTGTTCACATGATTTAGTAATAATTTTTATAAAAACATACAAAATATATATTTAAAAGTAATGTTCCTTTTCAAAATATAAATTTCAATATTTTCTTAGGATGAATTTATTATTATTATATTAAAAAATTAAATTTCAGAAGAATAGTGATAATATTTATTTTTAATGGAACATGCATTTTAATTTTAATTTTTTTAAAAGTTATATTAAATATTAAATTTGGTTTAGAATAAATTTTATATAATTATAATAAATTTTATATAATACTTGTCACTATAATAATGTTCATATTTAATTCAGATATAAAACATTTTAAAATATATAATATTTTTCTTTTGAAAAATCGTTTTTTGATATTTCTATAGGTTAAATTTGAAATTGAATTCTGTCAATTCTATGAATTTAATATGGAAAAAATTTACAAATGATTTGGAATCATTAAAATATATATTATATAATATTATCATCTTAATTTTTTACCATTATTATTATTGATGGTAATATAAATGAATCACCTAAGTTACGGTGAATATATGTTTACCATAGGTGAAACTTAGACACCTAGGGTAAAACATGACCAAAAACTTCTCAAACAAAAATTATATGGAAATTGTTTTACATTTTAATCTATAAGGATTTATAATGAACCATTTTTATCCTTTTTTCATGTGAAAAAATGGGAACATGTTATTCTCTTCCAAAATTCAATGTGTGTACTCTAATAAATGTATAAAATGACACCTCCTCTTCACTCATATTCATGCATCCAAAAATATTTGGGTTTTCTAATACCTACCAAAATACCATTAATAATCCAATAGAAAAATCCTATAGGCATTTTTGTATTCTTAAATCCTACCCATGAAGTATTTTGTTGAAAACCAAAGGACGTTCAATGAAGAAGATGTAATGTTCTTAAATGAGCATTTTTCATTTAATAATTCTTCTAATTCCAAAAAACAGTAAAAAAACAATAATATAACGATCGATGTTTTTAAAATATATTTCGATGTTATTATAATAAAATGATGACCCATATCAATTTCTTCTTCCATCAACTGAAAAAATAAACTGTCATTCGAGTGTATGGCAGACTACAACATCAATGACCGATGTAGTATATCTTTCATGACCACCTATCATAGTAATATATAATTATATATTTAACAAATTTATGTCATATTTTGTTAATTAATTATTATTTTATAGTTATAATATCACATACGCGTTATTACATTAAATTTTATGGGGGGATTTGAAAACATTGCTAATTTGAATAACGGACTCCCACCCTGTGAAGTAATGACATTAATTTTTCACTTATGAAATACATCAAAGGGAGTATAAATAATTTAAATGAATATATGTGATATTTATGACCAAAATATACATCTATAATTATAATATCATGTCTAACTTCTTACCTTAAAATCTTTTAGATAACAATATCACCAGTCATGTTTACGGCTGGACTACCACCTCTATGCAGCAATAGGGAATTATTTTCATTTTATTTTTATTTGATTGGTTATAAGGATGTATTTTAATAATATAAATTCTATATATGATATAATAATTATTCATTTAGTGTTAATAAAAATATTTTTATTACACCTGTTGAGTAAATTGTAATAGCCTTTATGCATAGATATGGTTTACCATATCCCTTAATGGTGTAATGGATTTTCTACCATTAACTATTAGGGATTACACTAAATAAATGTATGATTAATATATATATATATATATATATATATAATTTTGACATTCTTGAGATGATGTAGAGAATATCAATGTAAAATGATCAAATTTGACAAACCAAAACATACATGGAAGACAAATCAATTATCACATAAAATTGTGATTTTAACAAAACTTGCTTACAATTGAGTAATAAAAGAATATATGTAAATCATATATTTTATGTAATTTATTATTAAGGTTATTTATTGATTTATATTAAACATATATTTATTATATATTAGTATCAAACACATACAATGGATATCGAACCTATGGTTAGGGTTCTCATCTCACTTTTACTTCTGCGAGACATATTCCATATTCAGAACCTATTCCATTGTTTGGAGTATATAATGAACTTTTTTATTAGTTATTTCATTAATTTATTTCTCCTCATGGAATTTAATGTATCATTTCATTTTATTATTTTAATGGGGCTTTTGAATAAATTATTTCCAAAGTGTTTTGTGTGTATTTCACAATCACATCATTATTTAGGATTATTTATTTATAAAATATCTCTTGAGGGAATTATTTTATATATATTAAAATCATTATATTTCATTTCTTCTTCGTTCTCAATTATATATATAAACTACTAATATAATTTATATATTTTTTCAATTAAAATAATTAAAAACATTATTATAATATATGACTTAATTTCTCTCTATGGTCAAAATTTTTTTCTTCCAAATCCATGTTTGCTAAATATTATTTCATATTTATGTTAAAATTATAATAATGATTTATCATATAAATTTTTACCCATGTTTTACATTTTACATAATATTATTAATGTAATCATCTTGTTGTTTTCCAAACAAGGAATGTTGGTATTTAAAAAAAATGTGATTGGAATATTTATTTTAATGTGTACGATATGAAGGGAATTTCTAGGCATCGTGACTATTATATTATTTAATGATTCCCGTTTAAGTTTCAAATGATAATTTTAAACAAAAATAATATCAAATTTTATTTTATAAATGTTCATTTTAAAAGGTGATTATCACTGATAAAATTTTCTTTTCATCAAGAACATTATAAAGACTAACATTATTGTACATGTATTCGTTAATGAGAATGACCCTAACTATGATTATGCTCATGTGGGGACATGATTTAATTAATCCATACTTATTTTTTCTCTAGATAGTCTATGATGAGTTTTAATGGGGATATACTATTTTATTACCATTCGTTATATTTCTAAGATGGTTTTCTGATTATGTATATTGATTGGGGTGAGTATTAACATTTCATATATTTTTTTCAATAGGAAGGATTCTTTTTATTTTTTATCACCCGAATAATATGAGAAGTGAATTGGACTTATTATGTTATGTGTGGGGTCCATAATTTCACATCCCCTTGATGCATTGATAGGTCACATGAGACAACCCAATTGGTGAAATGAAATGGGTTTTTAATATATATGAAAACTATCTTATAAAGGTCTGGACATTATTGTTTTAGTCACTTTAAAAAAGTGTCTATTCACCTTACACATCTATTTCCCTACATTCCTACATTCTAATGGAAGGTATACTTCTTTAATTTCATCAATGATCGTTTCTCCATGATCAAAATAGGATGATGGGATTATAATTTCTCTTTCCATGGATTCCTCCTTGGATATCGTTGCCCAACCTGAGTCTCCATCTTAGATTAAGTCAGGTTTGTGGATCTCATTCATGGTACCATATCATTGTTTAAACTTGTTAATTGCACCGATTATGTCATGATTGGGGAAATCCTTATATCATGGGAGTATTAGTGTTGCAAATTTCTAGGAATATCAAGATATTGGGTGAATTGATTACCTTTTTTCTTCCACTTAGAAAAAAATCTCTTATGGGGTATCTTAGGGGCATGACCAATGGTGCCCCGTATTGATCACAAGGTTATTGAAACCAGTGGAATAGTCTTTCATTCATTATAATCTCACAAATTCTATATTTATTTAATGGTGTGTGTTTTTTGATTCAGTTAATATGTTATATATTATATGGATACATATTAGAATTTCATAATGATATGGACTGGGGAATGAATTTAATATCACGTGGAGATGGGATGAAAGATCTGAACTCCCAGTATTTTTGGATCAATGTCATGTGTCCCTATGATGGCTGATTTCGCAGCTGGATATATTACTAATAGATCATAATTCTCTATGGAGGTAGAACTTGATTGGTGGATAAAAAGGCACTATAAAGGTATATTTGGGAGGTTTATTCCTTGGAGGTATGGTGTCACATCTTGATTATTTACCAATTGATCATAATGCACTATGGATGGGGTTATAAGGGTTGCGTCTGTAGGATAGAAGACATCACACCATGAAAGCTTATTGATGCAATGATTGAACCTAATGAAGGCATATTTCATACCTTGATAGGAAGATACACATCCAAACCCATGTAATTACACACTATATTTTATGGTTATGTGACTGTTCATTTCCATATAGTTCAATTTCATGTGGTAATGTATCTAGTGATATGAAAAGAGTGATAAATAGGGATTTTATTTGGATTATTCCTTAAACCAATACTTTTCATGAGGATTTCTCTTATGGGATTGTTGTGGGGATAATAGTAAGAATATTCCCAGAGGAAGAGGATCATATAGTGGTAGGCAAGGATAGTCTGGGGATTAAAAATGAATGGTTTCCTTCAGGGATAGCATGTACTCTTCTAGGGGTGTCTCGTAATCCATGGTAGGGGATGGTGGAAGCCCATGATGATCATAAATGGGGAATCATGTTATCATCACACAAGTTAGGCATTTAGTATTACAACATGTGTTTATGAATTTTTTGTGATGATTAATTTTTTATAACTCAAGCATAGAACTATGAAGTTTTACATCATGGAGATTAGTCGTGGGGGAACTCACTCTTCCCCTTTTAGGATTACATTACCATCAATCATGTTCCCTTGGGTGGGGAATGGATTTAAAACTATTATAGAGGAGTGGTGAATCATGAAGTCCAAAATAGTTTCTCCTTTCATAGAATACATAGGGGTTAGACTATCAATGATTAGATAAAATTAGATATGATACAATAGAGGCATAGGTGATGTCATGTGGGGAACCAAGATTTTGTGGCATGCTATTGGGCCATGTTGAGTACAAAAATATGCATGAGTAGGGGGCTCAATAAAAAGAAATATTGATGGATTCATGTGGCATAATTACACACAATTTGGGGGTTGTCTACGGTTCAGGTTTTCACAAATGAAGATTCTATTTGCACGAACCTCAACAGCCTTAAGGGTAGTTATATGAGGATCACTATTCAGTAGGCCACATCATGGTTGGGACAATAGGAGGTCTATCATGAAAACTCAAAACTTTTAGATTCCATAATCAATGGTTATGTGTGCTTTTAATGAATAATTATAGTTGCACACAATAGATTATTACTCTATATTCCCACGATCCTCCCTAGGGAGTGTGTTTTCATCTTTTTATAAATGAAATACTTATCTATTTCAATGAAACTTCATTATTTTGGATCCCAAGACTGGTAGTTCATGGTCCTTTTCCACAAAATCGTGGATGCATAAAATTTTCAAATTAATGTCACCCTTAGTGTGAAATACAATGGTTTTAGTTGATGGTTTCTGAAAAAGTTTCATGTTTTCATGCAACATGAATTTCTTGTGTGCAGGGGACATTGGAATGTTGTTGACCTCTAGAGTTCCTACTGAACTATATGTCAGCTTTGGAATGCCAGCCTATTGCACAAATAATTTCATCATTGGTCACCCTCTCTTAATGTTGCATAAAACCTCATCATTTACACTGGAAAAATTGTAGGGGGTTTCTCATGTTCTTGGTTCTCAGAAAACTAGTCATTTAAGGCCCCTAATGAGATTTTTTCCAGAACATTACCCCTTTCAATATGAGCATACAAGGTACTGGAAGGAAGGGTTTTGTGGGTAACCCCGAAAAAAATGCAACATTTTCATCATTTTATGCATCTTTTGTATGATTTCTATAATTAGGGTTGTGTGATGTGCACAAATAGCAATCATCACTTATATGTTGTCATAGGGGACATTGTATAGTACCTACACTTAATATGGGCTCCAATATGTGTATGAACCTCCCTAAATGATGATTTTATCTTTTTTAAACATTCCATCATGCATGGGAATAATAATTTCATCAGATTTAACTACTTAACATAAATTATAATTATGAAAAACAACTGAAAAATCCATATGATCACATGATTAATACTTAGTGTGAGAAACAAGGGATGAAAATAAGATTTCTCATTAATGTGAGAGTGTCAGTCAATAGCTTTGCACTAAGGCTATGGTACTTTTGACTGACCAACATGAGTATTCAGGCCGATAAAAGCTATGAAAATTGAACAATAATTTACTGAACATACAACTTTGTTTCCTGACATGTTCTAGTTCATGAATTGTGTAATTCCATGGGCGCTGAAATCTACCCAGAAAAAGTGGAATGATGTGCGTGATTCATGATGTCTAGAATCTGGAAGACAAATTGAGTTCTCTGGCGATATAAGATAGTTTTAGATCTTGTTCGAAACCGAGCATTGGTATTATTTTTCCAGGAACAGGGACAAACCAACAAGGGTCGACAATTGACCAATTTCAAAACACAATACATATCGCTAATAGTTTTCTAAAGTCTTTCGGTGCATTATCCCAGGACAACAAGTGATCTATTTTTTCCTAATGCAATTTCTGTTAGGGTCCCCTATTGAGACATGGAATAGGATGAGGATCCATATAAGGGGCATGTGAAGCATGGATATAAAGAGACATAATTTTCGAGTGGATTCCAAGACTCCCAGAATTGTTCCACCATGACATGGAGCACATTGGTGTGCGTGTATCGGTCTGAGAAAAAGTCAAACACGTCTTTCATGGAGTGTTATATTGGATCCTAGGGGACAATAAATGAGCATAAAATATGTGTTAGGTGACTAAAACCAATGGAATGGGATTCTTGAGTTATTTCCCAATATGTATACTAATTTTACATCATGAAACGGGGATAAAAACACATATTTTTACATCATACGTTAAGGATGTTGTACATAACATTTAACATCCTATGATGATTCATATAGATAATTATTTTTCTTTCATGTTCTAAGGACATTTTAAACGTAGTTTAGTATCGTTGGTAAGTACATTTACATGTAGTTTTACATCATATGGTAAAGACATTGGACACATTGTTTAACATTGTATGGTGAGGGCATGGTATGTGGGTATTATCCACTAAGATGTACATTTTTTATTCCACATGTCAGGTCTAGAGGGTATCCTATTTACATTGCATGTGTTTGGGGTAAAATATAATGTTCTATGAAAGGGAATGTAGATTAGTATGAATGAGGAGCCAATAATGATATTACAGAAATAATATCTCATAGGAACCTCACATGAGCACTGTTTACGGTCATTATGCTTAGAAAATGACTATTATTTATGGTAATAGAGTATATACTATATGTTGAGATACCCAAAGTTGTATGTGAAGCATGGAAGAATTAAAAATCAACTTGAGTCAATGTAAGGAGGCCCTAATATAGCACGACACATTCTTAATGACACTTGAATATAGTTTAATGTCATGATTCTTGGACATAGACTCCTAGAATATGATTATATGGTTCATACCATGGGAATGAATACCCGTGAAGGACATACATAACACCACATAGTAACAACCCGAGGTGAATTGATGATGAAGGAGGTTGAATGTCATGAAATGAATTCATGTGTCCATGGTGAATTGTTTGATGTCGTAATTATTGGAATGTGGAAAATGGGTGCTCATCTATCTCTACCTTTCATTGTGATAATCCCTTACTAACTCCTAAAACCACATGATCTATGCTCAGTGCAAGAAATAAAGAGTGGTATAGAGTAAATGTTGATTACAAGGGATAATACAATGAGAAGCATTAGTTTAGGACAATTCCCCACAATGTTAATTCGACTCTTAGGACCTTGATATTGAAAAAGGGGATTACCATACATATGGGAACAATAGCTAACCATGTTCTAAACATGGGTTCTATACCCACATGGATTACAGATGAGGTGAATAAATATATAATCAAATATTCATCAAGTTCAAAATAGGCCATCTGATTTTTACATCGGAAGATCCTTTGATGTGTGACCCTGAGATGGTTAGTGATACATTTTTTCCCCAAACCATTTTCGTTAGGGATCATGTTTAGATTGGGAGGATGATGTTCAACCAAATTGTGAAAAGTTTGAATAAACACAAATAAGGCATGGTAGAAAAATGAAATTGGTTGGGTGTCATATTATATTGTATGGATTTTAGATCATACCTCATTAGAAGTAATCCTTTATTAAATTGGGTTTAATCGACAGTTTATCATTGTTTGGTGAGGATGCTGGGACTAGAATTTTAAAGCCATGATTCTTGGACGGTGGCGATTATGTGTTTAAATATATAGAACACAGATTTTGGGTGGGGTTAATGGGTGTACCAAATAAGATTGTATGGAATTTAAGGATAATAACCTAATTTTAATAGAGGACCGAAAGGAACCTCTAGAAGAAAAGTTAAAAAAACTCTACCCATGGTCAATAACATTCTATTGGGGAAGATAGGATCCCATTAAAAGATGATGAAATTGATGTTCCATGATGAAATTTGTGTACATCACTATGTATACCATAAGGATAAGTATCAAGGCCTAAATTTTTCTGGATAATGGAATGGTAGAGGTTCTACACCATAAGGTGGATTACCTCTCAAATGAGGATAGTGAGGCCTCTCATATTAAGGTATGGGGCATCCTGATTTTATATGGGGTAAAAGAAAATGTAAAAATCAAGGGTTAAAAAAATTCCAGTATTTATCATATGGGGTAACCACAATTAATACAATCTAAACCATCTGACATTCAGAGGAATCCTAATTTTATACAAGGTAAGGCCACAGTCTAACATCACTCATTGATGATGAGATGTGATGGGAGTATGCATTGATATGGCTATCCCTTTCTTCAACATATCAGGTTTTTTGTGTATATAGACTTACTCTTTGGACCGGCTAATGGATCATGGAAAATTAATGGGTATTACACATAGAATGAAGGCTGAATGAGGTCATTTTTGGGTGGTAACACCACAGTTCATGGGGAGTCTTGTGGTGAGTCCACAGATGGGCTATAAGACATAATGTCTAGGCATCACTTTTTATCCCAATATGATGGGAATCAAGGAAAATGTCATTATGGAAGTAGGAGGTATGGTACTTCTAGAGCATTTGTGGTAAATTAGACCACACGAAGTAATGATTAATGCATAAATATTAGGGTGATAAATCATGGATCATGGAGAGGGGGCATCAAGGATGTTCATGTGGTGAAAGAGTTAGATTGAAAATGAATGAATCTAAGGAAACATTTCACTACATTAAGGAATATTGATGTCAATGAAAAATATTTTAAATTTCAATGGAATGAATGATGAAAAATATTTAAATGTTAATTTTCTTTGTCAAGAGATGGAATATTTCTTCCAAGGTTATATTTAATGTAAGAAAAAGGTAAAAACTGACATGAATTGAACAAAAGGAGGCTCATGTACCACAAAAGTACTAGGAATAAAACTAAAAATAGTGTAAGGACATAATTCATAGGCAATGGAGAAAATAATTTAATGTCCTGATGCATGGACTGAAGTGAAATTGGTATCATCGGTATCAATGCGACATGAGAGTGGTAAAACCCAATGTGCAAGGGTTATAAAAGGCCCTCATAGCACATGGACACCTTGAGATGAACTGTGCATGGTTTAAGTTAAAAATGAATGTACCGTAAAAGGGGAGAAGGAGATAAAGGGTTGATAATTGTATGGATTGGCCTCGCTATGGTTTGTCTGGGAATTGATACATATTCAATAATGATTGAAATTTATCCACGCATAGTTCTAGAACATGATGTGGTGGAATACCAGTGCCAGTGGGGGAAATTCTCTTTTGATGAGGATACTGAGGAATCCCATTGTCCTGGGTGATACCATGCTCAATGCCCAGGGTAAGGTTTATTTAATATCCCATACATATTATATGATTCATCCTAGTTTCCTAGAGAGTAAAAACCATCTATTATAAAGAGGAAACCTAGGTTTGTACGGGGTAAAATCACAATTTTACATCATGTGCTAAGGATGTCAGACGTCGTAATATAACATCATACAACTAAGACTATAATAGATGAAAATTGTTTAATTTCATAATTTTGGGACATATTTCATGTAGTTTAGGTTCATGTTTCATGGATCGATGGAATTTAATTTAGGGTTATCTAGTTTGGACCATGGGTTGTGTATCTCAATCGAATTTGGGTAGTGCACAGAGTACAAAACCCATCATGTATGAAGGATATTAATGATCTGACCACATAAAAAATTCATAAGAAGACTCTAACATAGTTCAAAGTCGTGACTCTTGGAAATGAGTAGCTCACATGAATTTATTCTTAAGGAAATTGGAGTTGTTAGGAAGTGTGATATGTTCTCCATCTAGGGAGACCAAAGAGTATGCTCCATTAAAATAGAACATGTATATTATGTAAGGTCCTACCAATTTAGTCTACAACATTTCTAGTATCCTTCCATTTAACAATGGTGTCCTATAATCCATTACCATGCCAAACATGAGAAAGTAATAGTGGTGAACCTTCTTATTGAATGATGTCGTTATCCTGTTCTAGTTCCTCTCCTGATTGTGTAAGACCTGGAGCCTGTTTTCTTGGATGGATTCTAGAACAGATAGACATATTTTCCCCATTCTATCTAGGGTATTATTCTCATAATGAAATTTATATTTTGATGGATACTAGTATATAATGTATAGGTCTACCACTAATCCATGCACCGGGGAAAATGGGTTGACCTAGGTGGAATTTGGTGTCGACTTATAATATGAACAAAGAGAATTGGTTAGTATGTTCACACCAATATTATTTATCTATGCCACCATATTTTATTGAATTTCAGATAGGGTCATGTTGAATACCTCAATAAACAAATTTACATGTTCATGGTATAGGGAATTATGGTTGGATAATATGTTGTAATTGGAATACAATATCATCATATTGGAAGCCAAGAAGTTGGTGATGTATACTATGAGAATAGTATGTTGAAAAAAATCAATGGAAGATGTGAGATCTAATGAAATATGACACATACTGCTATTTTAATTAAATTATATGATCCACTTATTCTGACTTGGGGGATAAATTTGTCTTGCTAATAATGAAATAACCCAGATGAGATGTTGGTGGTGCATATGGTCCCCCAACATCGATCCCACATATACAGAATGAACAAGAATACATTGTTTTTGGGAGAAGATCTAGTTTTTGATGAAAAATATAGAATTGATATATCTTATGTAAAACATATTGGAAAAATCTACCGAATCATGGATCATGCTGGGCAAGAAGTATCAATGTCTCTGAATCTGGTGGGAGAGTTTTAGTCTTACCTGATGGGTGCCACATGACCTATCATGAAATTCCAGCATAACATAGGGGATCAAATATCATTCGATCCAAAATATAATAATTAAATCTAAATCATACCTAAAAATAATATTCTTCATGTTAAACCTACTATGTATAATGAACATCACCGCATGCCGATGGATTCTCTCACGCTCTGATCAATATATCTGGATAATGAGACATTGAACATACATAAATGGAAGGATTTGTCCAGTAAGTTTTTTCCTATTCCATGGTGGAATCTAAGGGTCCTATCACAGAATCACTATAATATAGTTGGGTAACATGTTTTTTCCATTATCGTATAAAATGACATAGCGATGAACCTTCAGTTTCCAAATGAATAAACTATATATCCGGTCCAAGCATTGAGAGAGACGTGTCTTGGCTCAACAAGGATCAAAATAATCATTCACCAACTGAGGGACATTATTCAATTATGAGAGATATAGTAACTTGGCCGTCATATTAAAATTATTCTCGAATAAGGGAACACAATCTTTCTTTTTGACGATATAGTTACTATTGACCTATTTGATGACTAGCTCAGACTCTCCCATAACATATAAGTGGGGATCATCAATCTCGAGGGAAACTCGAGAACAGTAACAAGAGCCAGATAATATTCCATGTTTTGGAAAATTCATATGAAAAATAGAACGAATAGAAAATGATGGCCTATGTTGGATTGAAGAAGTATATTCTCAAAACACTATTGATCTTGGTATATTTGATCATTTTTTCATTCAGATTTAGAGATGTTCTATAAAAATGAGTCTTCTAACATGGAACAACATGATACACAAATAAGATAGTATCATATATGAAATCAACATCTAGAGTTAGTTCTTTCGGGGATGTATAGGTGGAAATATTAATCAAACACCTAGTCTTTGACTTCCTTCCCTTGAATTAACCTAATGTAGAACTACTAAGGGATTGATACCTTGTGTACAAACCTTCCTATTAGTTAAAATTAATTTGGTGGGTTTCCTTGGTATACCTTATTATCATGAAACATGGAGTGATCTACCGAATTGATGATACTCAATAAATAATGCCCATGATCGTCATCAGGGAAGTCATCTGATTTATGGGGGACCATGGGTGTGGTCCCCAACTTTGGACGTATGAAGTTATAAAGGGTGAAGCTTGGATTCAGAAACAACATGGGACTATGGTTTCCCCTTTCATTTTCATTTCCTCTTATTTTAGGACATAGTGGGAGAATAACAATATGTGTTTGAGAAACTACCCTATGATCCAAAGATTCATTATACATATAGTTACCAAGGCTCTATGTCTAGTTCCACTAACAATATTCTTTACCATCACTATCAGTGTCAACTGATATATGAGTTACATATTACCAGACTTCACCTTACATGACCATTCCATGATTCCCTCAGTCTTATCTCCAATGCTTGAATATATATAATTTCGTGATGGTATGCTCGAGGATCCAGTGGTATGTGTAATATTTGTGGTTTTTAGTGAGTCTATCCTCATAGGGATTTTTTAACTATGAGATATTTATAATCACTGTATCCATGAAAAAAATGAAATAAATGTGGACTTGTGTATCCCTAAAGCAATTGTTCAGGTTCCTTATTTTGAGGGAGGGAGCAATGGGGGATTGTCCTTGGTTAGGGACTGGAACCACATTCCCTCACCTAGGAGGTTGTATCTAGTGAGGTGGATCCAAACGAATCTTCAATGGGTGAGGTTTCACCTAAACAGGATATACCTTACGAGGAACCTCAGAATGGGTTCCAAAAACTCTACCTGATTAGGGGCCTCTACCTATATAGTGAAAACAGTTACTACCATGGCAGGACATCCCATGGGAGATGGATGAGGAAATATGCTTGACGATGTAGACTATTATAGGGTTTCCTCTAACCACTATGCCTTGTTATAAAACACATATAATCAACCTAGAATGCACTATGTGATGAGGGGGGACCATCTCAGTATTTATGTCCCCTCACACATCATTAATAAATTTTATTGATTCAATACCAGGAATAGTGTGTATGTGAGGCCTTTTCACCTAGAGAAGTGGTATATGAATCACTCATCATGCCTGATTTCATTTTAAGATGTACAAAATTCTTTTTATGCCCATGGTGGAGCACAACTAGAAGAGGAAATATCAATACAGTTCTTCCCAACTAGTGATAGACATTATTGGTAGCTTTCTATAGTAGAAAAATGCATGTCATTCTAGTGTCTGAACAAAACAACAATGTTAGATAGAATCTTACTAATCCAGGGTTCCAAACTAGGGTCCAAAACAAGAGATGATGTTGGAAATGTCCTGCAAGGGTACACCATCCCAATAAATCGGGAAAATATGGGGTTCCAAAATATTGGGTGTGCTTAGATGTCGACCAACCATACCGGGTAGGACAATATGATGTGCGGTATAACTACTGGTCTTGTTTCTAGGTCCTCAAAGTTTGAATTGAGAGTGTATATAACTACATATTGGTGAGGTTATTTTTCTTGATAAGGTATGTAGGCCACCAATATGTGACACAGATCATAAACATATTGAGGGGGTACATCGACATGTAGAGTAGTATGACCTGAATTCCAAGGATGGTAATCTCACTTCTCATGTGAGTTTGACGAATCATACCAAAGTAAAATTCCATATACTATTTCCTGTACTCTACTTGGTTGTGCCGGGCCACCAATATCACATGGGAGAATATTTCACAGAAAGATATTTTTCACCACTATAAGAGAAATGATGTACAAATCGAGCTATGACATAATCTGGGTATTGATCTGTAACGGGATCAGTGATGAACCTTTTATTCTCTTTATGATACGTGAGAAGTGTGACTACTATTCGATTTACCCTTATATTTTCCATGACTTCCAATGGTCTGAAGAGACTAAAATTCTCCTTTCCTTCTTCATTATGTTTATGGGGAGGTAATGTCTAATTGGAAGGCTCCTTGAGGCCACACGTCTGCCTCAACTAATGAGATAAAAAAGCTATCTCAGGGTTTTTCTCGTACATAGCCTCCCCTTGCGATGAGTTATCCCTATCAAGACCTTTTTCAAAGCCACTATTCATTGGAATATCATGAGTAGCCATGTTCACTATAATATTTACCAGAATTGAATTGGTATATTCGAAATATAAGATAGGACACCATAATGTTGGGTTGATGTGAAGAGAATAATACTATATCGCACCTCTGAGATTAAAAATTGGAGACATGTATTCCCAAACCTAAAGGAACGCTTTGTTTATTTTGATCCATATTTTTTGGAGAGCCTGGGGGTAGATATATGCCATAGGTCACTGATCCACTAGGATCCCTACCAACTCATCCCTTTAGTACTACTATTCAATATCCTCAAGGTGATGCTAACTTACTAGATATGTAAACTAATGACTGAGGAGGTGGTGAAACATCATCCAAATTATATAATAGACACATGGCCTTGCACTTTGTGTGGTAATCGAGGATATTGGTATTTGGATTTTTTTATGGCCAGAATACCATAGAGATATTTTTAGTTTCTAGAAACATTCAGAAGACTTATATATAAGAGATTGGTTTCTACCATTCATTATCCCATGCTCTAATCGACACTAGCTGAGAGATGGGTGGTAGAACTGGTATATATCAGCTTTTTTGGATACTTCTTTGGTAGAGGATTCACTGCATGAGTCAAAAAATCACTTCATGATGGTACTTATCTTGGGTGTGGCCCCATGAACATCATCACATCCCTATAGGACACAATATTCACTTTTACTTCATAGACAAGGTTAATGAAATTCATATACAGATCAATAAAGAGCTCATCCTCTGATGGATTCAATATAGTTCCTATCATATATTCCTTGTCTTGTGTAGTGGAAGGGAGTATGGAAACTAGAGGTGATCAATATGGTTTTTTCATGTTCCCCTTGATGGGGGATAGAATATTCTATTATTGAATGTACCTATAGAGAGAACTAGGGATCCTATGTTCCTTGAATTACAATATTAAAAAATTTATTAATCAACATTCTTCACAATCCCCTAGGATCATGGGTGAAGTCTCAATCATTGAGACGTCAATCCACTAAAAATCATATAGGTCAATGAGGTCAATGAACACACCGAGTTTCCCCAAATTTATCATTTCATAGAGAGTGTTCTCCCTTCTACTCTAGGATGAATCATCATGGAAGCGTACCTATTTGGCTATCAAGGACCTCTGTGATGGTTGGTTTTAATATCTAGAGGACCTCCAATTTCACTACTGATGTAGTGTGGTGGACTTCCACTTTAGAAGGTAGGATAATGGGGAGAACCATTATGTTCGTTGGTAGGGACACAAGTAGGACCTCCATGTGGAGAAATAGAAGTATGGGGGGGAATCCCAAAAAATTATTTAATGAGTCGGGAGGTACTCTACATGGGTTATTAATGGAATGGTGATGGCCTTCATGTTAATTGGATATGGATTGGGGAGGACCTGTAGTTTGTATAATAGTAGAATGTGTAGGACCTCCATAAAAGTTATTGAAAGAGCTTGTAGGGCATCCACATTGGTTGGGGATGGAACAAGGAGGACCCACTAACAATGTTTGATCATCAAAAGATTCCCTGCAATGCTTTTCCATAGTGAAAATGACTAAAAGATTCAACCCAGCCAACTTATGAGGTGTATGGTGTCTCAATACCAATCTTATGAAGACAAATACTTATTCTCCTGTTGGATAGATTTGGTGGGATTCTCTGGGTGTAGAAGGGCCAACTGAAGGTGTAGAAGATGTCACATGATTGGAAGAATATTAAGGAATCCCTTGATGTCGAGGTATAGTGCTTCAGAATGTGTACGGTGGAGCCTGGCTGATGTCCACATTCTCTTTGGTATATAGTGCTGATCGATACTAGAATTTTTATAGCCATGTAGAAGCCCTCCATTATTGATCATGGGTGGTTGTCTCGTCCAATACTAGTTTAATATCCCCCAAATCGTGTGTGTAAGGGAGAAAATCATTAGAACTCTCTATGGAGAGACTTATGAAGTCTGTTATCATTGAAACAGAGTGTGGATTCCCCCCTGGGCCGAAATTAGTGGAGGGTGTGCCGATGAGGCACTAATTATTCTAGATCATGCAGTGCCATTTCCCTGATGGGAATGACCCCTTCTAGATCATACATATGTATGAGGGTACTAATCAACCTCCACTAGAAGATCATGGAGGTTGAGGTATAGTGTGTTCATGTGCTATCGAAATTCATGGAAGATATTTTTTGGATTAGTGGAGTTGTGTTGGATTGTTGTATCAATGTTTCTTTTTACCTATTGCTTTCATGTGCATGGTTGCAGATTTCATATGTCTGTATTCATGTATTCCCTATGGATTATGTTGTTAGTATAGTTACAAGGAATGAATTACCCAATTCCACAATGTTATCAAATATTTTGAAGATAGAGATGGATCCATTTTGAAAATGTTTCTGGTCGAGGATGCACGAAGAAGTCTTCCATAAATTAAAGGAGTTTTTCATGTTGGGTGCACCATTTTATTAGTGGGACCTGAAATTGAATATGTGAATCTAGTGACATTAATAAATGTCATTTTCACTAAACTGACTAGTCCAAATGGTTGAAGAACATATTTTTACATTGGTTTAAATATTTCAAATTTTGAAACATCTTCTAGTGCCCATATTCTTCGAACATCTATTTTTCCACATTCCCACATTCCAAATGTATAATAATTTCTTCAATTTCATCGATGATGTATGCTCCTTTTTCAATATGTGATGACGAGTTTTCTATTCCTCCTTCTATGGATTCCTCTATAGATTCTGTTTCATAGACAAGTTCTCCATCATAGATTAATTAATGTTTGTGGGACTCATTATCAGTGACAAATCATTGTGGAAAATAGTTATTTATACGAATTCAATCTTTATAGGGAAGAAAACTTTTGTCAAAAGAGTTTTCATGTTGGGAATCTCTATGAATATCTGGACATTGGGCGCATCGGTCGCCTATATTATTCTTAATAGAAAGTAATGTCATATGATTTATCTTAGGCGTTGGACCAATGGAACCCAATGTTAGTTAAAATATAATTGATATAAGTGAGGCAAGGATTACATGGACTTTTACCTCAAGAATATTATGTCGATTGCATGGGTTAGGTATTTTGATTAAGGTCAAAAGTCATAATATTTGGAAAACTGATCATAATGTAATGTTGAGACAAATGGGGGTACAAGTTTAACATCTTATAGAGACGAGATGACTGATGTGAATGACCTATGGATGTGGACCCAGGAGGTGTGTCCTTTTGATGGAATATGTGACACCTAGATTATTTAACAATGGATCAGAAGGGCCCATAGACATGGATATGAAGTAATGGATCAAAACACCCTACAGAGGATGATTTTTTTGGTGCATCCCAAATAGAGGATATGTCACACCGAGATAGTATACCAAGGGATTATAATAAACTGTGGAGGTTGATCTTGGAGGTGTGTCTCTAGGATGGAATATTTACCACCTGGATTGCTTACTGATGTCACAATTGATCCTCAAGAAGGTGTCCTATGTACCTAGTTTATAAGATGCAGATTAAAAACCTTATAATTCAGTGGCAAGGTTTAAGGTTGTGTGACCTGATAAATCCAACCAATTTAATGTAATATGTTAAGGATGGTTATTCTAGGAAAGAACCATTAGATAGGTATGTTTTGCGGATTACACATTGAATCTATTGTTTGTATGAGGATTTCCCTTTGTTGATGGTATGTGGATTAAATGTGGAAGCTATCGAGGAGTGGAGGATCATCCTTTGGTAGGGAAAGAAGGTTTGGGGATTATAAATTAATGCATTCCTACGATGATGGCTGGTAATGCTCTGGGGGTGGATTGTACTCAATGGTGGGCGATAGTGTCATCCCCTGTTGGTCATAAATGTGAATCCTATGCTCCCCAAACATTGTGAGACAAAATTTTTATAAGATGTTCGGTGTAAATTGTTGTGTAGTTTAGCATCTTATGACAAGTATGTGGAACTAGATAGTTTTAGATCATATAGATTGGATTTTTTGGGACTCACTCATCACCCTAGGGCTTACATGAACACCAATCATGGAATTTTTGGAGGTTCATGATATTATCAATTTCATGTAGGAGCGTTCAATAAAAATGTCCATTATAGAGTTCTTATTCTAATAAGAATCATGGGTTACAATATCTATTCTTAGAAGAAATAGGTATGGTTTCTCTGATAGAATATAAGATGTCATGTTGGGACCTAGTAAGTTATTTTGTGTAGATGTGTTGGGGGATTTTAAAACGATTCATGAGCAAGGGGATCTATAATATGTGAAATTGTTGGAGTCCTAATATATAGTTTTACAAAATTTGGTGGTTGGGTGGAGTTCATTGTTTCACGCAGGTATATTCTATTCAATATCACCCAAAAAGCATTAGGGTTAGCTGTGTGATGATCACTTGAAGCAACCCATGTCATTTTTGGGCCCACAGGTGGCATGTCACATAATTTCCCTTCCATTGAGAGTCTATGACCAATAATTTTTCAGGCTATCATGTATTAATGGGAGTTGTCTGAAATAGAGAGTGGATCCATCTATTGGAGATCCCCATTAAGAATTATTTGAACTTATATATATAGTCAAAATCCTATACTATTTTCCCAAAACTTGTCGGGCCCAAAAATTGAGTGTCGTGTGTCTCATTTCTTTCTAGATGCATCTTAGACAGATAAAATTTCCTAATTAATATTGAATTTGGTGTCCAAAATGGTTTTTTATGCATGTGGGTTGCATTAAAAGCCTCATGTTTATGTGAAAAATATATTTGTTTTCCACAAGGGCCATTGTGGTGTCATCTCCCTCTAGAGAGTCCACAGAACTATAAATATCTATTGGAGAGAAATTCTATTAGACACATAATTTCATATTTGTGCGCACATGGGGAATGTGTTGTGAAACCACCTCATTCACCCTAGAGTATTCCTTTAGGGGGATGTGTGCTCAGTTTAATAATAAATATTCTATTGAGTCCCCAAAGAAATTTCATTTCCAATAATTATGTTTTGAATGTCCAGAATTATGAATTCCATCATTATGGGATCAGTTATCAAAGTACATAAGACTATAGGAATAGATAGAATATTAATATATATGTTTTTGAATCTTGTGATTATATATATGTATTAATGTGTTCATCATTTATTCCTACCTATTGTGCAGATGTTACTATTGAAATTAAGTATTTTTCATTCATTTAACATTCCATATTGATTGTTCTAATTTATTCATGCGATCTTCCACTATACAGATACCCTTACTATGTATCTAATCTCACTGCGTTGTTATTATTTATTGTCACTAGGAATCTAGGAAGTGTTATATGATTGATATATAGGTATATTCAAATGAAAAATATTAAATTCTACATTAAAACACTACGGGTGAAGAAAATAATCCAGGTTATTCTCTTAAGCCAACTTCCTTGCCTTAAGGCTGATTCATTATTCTCTTGGAGTTTCTCAAATGGAAGAAGCAGTGAACATAATTAACCTACATAGGGCGATGAAACCTCATTACTAAAGAATATGCATGGGATAATGATGTGAATTATTTAAACAACGTTGAAAACATCAAACCAAGCTAGAACAAGTGAAAAGATGATTAATTTCAGGGATGGAAAATGCACAAAAAGAGATTGAGAAACTTTTCAAGGAAGATTAAAAATTATATATATCATATAACTCATATTTTTAGAGAACTATTGGAAGCTGGAAACAATTTGGAAACAATGGTATAGTGATCACAATAATCCATGACATTTTGTTTCATTTAGAGAAGAAATGGGTTTGTAGGATAACATGAATTCTACTTTCTTTCCGTAGTGGGTAAATTAATTTTTCTTCTTCGTATTTTTTAATCATGAAATTGTTACCATGAAAATAAGAAATTATTAAAAAAGAAAACAATTTTTTATGTTTTTCAATTATAATTTTGAAATTAATGTTTTTGTATACATTACCATGAAAACTAAACAACTAAGTCCTTTGAGATGTGATTCTTTATATCTTATAGAAATTTAATAATGTAACCAACCAACTATGGTAAAAAAATATTGTGTTATTTAAATATATAAAATCATTATAAATAAAATATATATTTATGATGTAAAAGTATGAATATTTAAAACATTATTTTTAATTTTGAAAACATATGATTAACATTATATGAACATAAATAATATTTTAGAATAAAAGAAAATATTTGTGAATTATTATTATAATTTAATAAAAAGTTTGGTAAAATTCCTTTTTGTGATGATTTTATATAAAAATTAAATATAAATTATTTTTATATCACACCAATCTATATTTTTAAAATCAAATACATCAATAATTGAATCCTATAAAATAATTTTAATTAAAAAATACACTTTTATAGAAATATGTTTTTAAACATTACATTCACTATTATTAAAACTAAATTTTCCTATACATTTAAATATCATAATATAATATAGATTTCAGATTTAGAATCAATCAATGAAAACTATTTAATAAAAACCATTTTATTCTTAGTATTTAAAATTAAATTACTTATGTAAAAATTTTCTTACCACAGTAAAACCAAAAAAGTTAAAAGTGTAAATTCAAAGAATAAAATACCTCAAAAAGATTTTAAAACATGTGGTAAAGATAATTTTCAATGTACCCTCAACCATATATAATCCCCCACACCGTTATTACTAATTTTAGAGTCTTTATGAAATGTGAAACATGTTATCTATTTATATTAAAATCAAATATTTACAAAAAACATACATTCTCACCAAGGGGAATCCCATGTCCTCAATGTGAGTACTCATATTTCCAAAACATATTTTATTTTCTATCTAATAATCTAATTATAATTAATACATTATTGTACATTTAAATTAAAAGTAATGATATATTTAATTTTGTTTCTTTGTTTTGGTAATATACTTTATCCCCATATTTTTCTTTTTCGTTACGAAAAATGATACCTTTATTCATTCGTAGTGCATACTACCTCCTCCATAAAGAAAAAATTTCCATTTTTACAACCACCCATATTATATTGTTATAATGTTGAAATTGAATAATTTGTTTTCCTATAGAATACATTTTTATTATGATGAGGACAATTTTAATCCACCTTCTTTCCCTCTAATTCATCAAGAAAAAAAAAGTTAATCATTCATTGTGAGGACTGTTATTTCCAAACATTAATGTGTCCCTTTATTCATTTAATTTAATTATAATTAATTAATTACTTTTAAAATATGATTATGAAACCTAAAATTATCTAAATAATCTCATTATTCTTCATCAATGATGTCATTTCTAAAAAAATAATCCAATTTCATAATAATAAACATCCATTACATATGGTTTGTTAAAATTTGGGCTAATCTGACCAAATACCTGAAACATTCTAAAAATATATACTCATGATTTAATATGAGAACATACTCATAATAATATTTGATATAAACAATAAATATATTATTGTATTCTTTTTATTAATTTGTAATAATAATTTTACACTCTTTAATTATGATACCATTATCTTTTTAAGGAATATCATCTAAAATTATTCTTCATCAATTTTGTCATTATGGATCATAAGTAAAACACAAATATAATTAATTTTTAAAATTATAAACATCCATATAAAAATATATAATACCTTGTATGATTTTTGAATGAAGAATATTGGTGTAGTCATGAATATAACACCGCTATTGAGAAACCAATTGAAAAAGATCCAAATTACTCACACCCAATATTGAAAATAGATAATAACTAACTAATGTACATATATATAATACGTTTAAATAAATTATATAAATGATTATAGATATTAAAAAATTATGAAATATTATATTATGATATTTATTTTTGTTCTAAAGATTATTCAAAAAATTTATTCATAGTATTGAGTTATAAAAATGTGCTCATTATCAAAAATTTAATTTCATGAGACATATTTATTATTGTGAACCTAAATATATTTAATATTTCATGATAGAATACTAACTATTTTTTTTATCAAACTATAAGTTAATTCTTTTGGTTTGAGTAACAATATCATGTTCCTTATTTTGATGGAATCATTTTTGAAATATACCAAAATTTTAATGTTTTTCGTTAACTCAATTACATTGGTTGACTTACAAAGCTTCGTCTCAATGTTATTACTTCCATGATTTGTTTATATCATCCTTTGATTTTATTTCATGGTACATTCTATTTATCTTAATGAAAAATGAAACATTTCATTCAAATCATCCTCTTCAATTAATTTACTCCCCATAAATTTTATATTGTCTCAAAGAATAATTTCCAAAATCTTTAATGTTGGTTTCTCCTCCTTGTACCTATTTTGATTTCCAAAAAATTATATCCATTATAATAAGAATCCAAATTATTTTTTTCACATTGTGACATAAATAAATACCTTATCTTATTCCTATAATATTTTTAACTTGTCTTTTTATGTGGGTTGTTAATAATGTTATTTAAAAATATTACAATGTTTTTCAATCCTTTCAAAATAAAATGTTTAATAATCCAACCCTAAATTTATTTAATTACCATTGTGGATTATCATAGATATTTTATTGAAGTTTCGTTTTCAAAAGTAATTTTATTTATCATTTTTGAATTATCTTTTTTGAAAATATATTTATTAAATTGATTATATGTTCTTCATTTAAGATAATTTTTAAAAAACCTTATAAAATAATTTTTTTTCGTTGTCAATATATATACTTGTCATCATTTTATGTTCTAGGATTCTTCCTATAAATTCATTCATAGTTTATCAAAATAAATTATTACACCCCTAGTATTATAAAATAAATTTTCTCAAATGTTCATGGATATTTGGTTTCTCTGTGAACTTTTTATACTTATTATAAAATCTGATTTCCATCCATGACAATACCCAATTTTTATTCATATGTTATTATCTTATGATACTATGTATCTTATTTATCTAAATTCCTTGTGGTTATTATTTTCTTTATCATGTAAACCATTTTATTCTCGTGATAATTATGCTTTGATTTACATTGTTGTACACATTATATTGGACTTATGAATCGTGCTCTCATATAACACTCATGTGTACTTCGTAAATAATTATCTCTAGGGATGAAACATTTTTTATATTTTATCAGTATAGAATGGTAATATTTTTTGATACCTTATTATCCAAAACATTGTAATATGTTGGGTTAACCATGGTATCCATATAATTCATTGGTTAAATAATTTATCTATAGAGATGATAGGTCTGTAAAACCATGGAAACATAACTTGGTAATGTTTTATGACAATAATAGTTACCATAATAATGTACTAGAAACTTTTTTATTCAGAGCATCATGATTTATAATGGCCATTGAGAAATACTATAATATTTATCATAGACTTGGGATTGGAATTATTGAAGAATAAATCCTGGGCATGGGAATTAATTTTATATTGGAATTTAAACTGTTCATTATTATATCTATTTTATTATTAAATTATTCTTCGTATTTTATGGATGAACATAGTATTAAAATATAGAAGACATGGCTATAAAACTGTCTATATCAATGAAGGCCATAATGAAATTCACTAAACCATGCCCAGGAGGCATCACAACTTGCTCGTGAACATCAAAATTTAGGGTTTGATGCACATACACGTGCATGAGAGGAGAAGATTTGTGTCATGTGTCTACAGAATAAAAGATATTGGTGGCAAGGTTGGTGTTGGTGATCATTTTTATCTAACCCACTCATACATTTTAGAAATCATATGATCCACACTCATTCTTGAAGATTATTCCTAACAAATAACTTTACTATGATAGAAAAGAATAGTGAAGAAATGGTCCTTCATTAAATGAGATAAAGAAATACGGTAGGCCACTTTATCAAACCCATATCCACTATCTGATCACCTCGCATGATGATATTAAATATATTCTCATCATCTACACAAAACCACAAAATTGGTTCTAGATCTAGACACATGATTTTGACCCCATCGCTTGATGATGGTCACCTTTGGTGATCGAATCCATAAAATAGGATTTTCTCAAATTTTCCAAGGTATGATGATATTTATTCATGAAAGAAGTGTTTTGAAGAAAAAATAAACCCCATGAATAATTCGTGATCCATAAAATGTATCATGTGAACCATAATAATTCATTTCATGTTATGCAACAGATCACATGTCTATTTGGAAGACAATCATCAATACTGTTAAGGTATTATTTGAATCCGTGTAGGACGTTCAATGGATTGCATAACAAGTTAGTTTACAATCACTGATCCATCTCATGAATATTGATCAATCCTATTTTACCTTCTCCCTTCTACTGATTTTCATCATAATGTCTCAAGGCACAGTGCTTTGTTTTGAAGAATTTGATATTGCCAAAGGGATGATCAACCAACACATTACCTGATCAGGTGAATCCAATCACACGATCTACATGTATCAAACTCTAGATTTAATAATGATATGATGTTCAATAATTATTCTTGTGTGATTATTCTATGAAATTATATGGATTAACATTAAATGATTTGAACTCAAAGTAGTGATAACCATCCACCATGAATTTCATGTGAAGATCTCCACCACATCACGCCAGTTTATGAGATACCTTCACATCGAAAAGATGAAATATGTATTAAAAACAATAAATAATAAACCCATTCAACCATTTAAAAAAATATAAAATATTAGTGGGTATTACGGGGAGATATTTCAATAAAAATATTAGAAAGGTGAGCAGAGAAGGAGGGGAACTACATTTGGAAAAATTATTCAGGTAACCGCAATACACCATTGAGAGAACCCAATAAAAGATCCCTCTAGAGTCACGTGATCATATGATCAAATGAATATCATGTGACATGATTGAGTATATGATTTAATTAATCATCATCATTAATTTGATGATATAATGTTTATTGTATTATGTAACTTGGACACAAAAATCCTTGACATTTTATACTAGCATGCAAGACCCTAGAACTAATTACACCATTAATTTACCATGTAGTTCAATACCATGTTCATGTGGGATACCCATATTGACAACCTTGGAAATGTACCATCTTCAAGTCAAACTGCCTTGACATGTAGTTTATATATACATGTAAACCCATTGACATGAACTCATCTTACTCTGAGAACCCTTGGATGTATGGCATCGACATGAAAATTTGACCATATAATCCTCCTACAATGAACATTTTTGTCTTTGAGGAAAAATCATGAAACCCGAGGACATTATAAGTAAAGTCATGGATGATATAACTTTTTCAAGAAAGTGATATTGGACATGTTCATGAAACTCTAGTACGTGGATATCTAATGATCATGCTATTATACGACTCGACACTGGACTCACAATAGAATCACTTGACACTCCCTTTACCAAAAATCCAAAATATGTTATTTAATAACTATAAATAATGGTTGAGATATATGGTGGATAGTTCAATAAATTCCCTCCTTAGATAGAAAAACACAAACACATAGGAACTTCAAGATTGAATGGACCTGTTAGATTATAGAACCACCCAACCAAAAGATTCTTCCACTAGGTAAACCTGGGGAATGACTTAATGGATTTAATAGTATGTCTATATGCCTCACATTATCACTCCATGGATCAAGTAAGGGGATTATGATATGCTATTATGATCATGTGTTGGTGTTTTAGTGTGTCGACTTGGTCAATTGGTTCTTCAATTCCTCAACACCTAATGAACATTTAGCCATTTATACTATAATGTCTAGAAATGTAGATGCCTTAAATGTAGATTGATATGATTATTTTCATTCTAATGGGGTCTTTATACTCTTGTGAAAAAAATTTAGTCAGTATATGACACCCATCCATGTTAGTATGATCATGTGAAGTCATCTAGAACTATTAGTCAATTCATGGGAATTTATCCTGATATGTCACCTAGTTCAGGAGAAGTCCTGCAGACATGATATCTATTTCATGTGATTTTACCCAGAAATTTCAACCAAATCATTCGATTGTAACTAGAAATTTCATCTATGATACATGATTTTATATGGTCATGTTATTATGATCAGGATATTATGTTTGGACAAGTAAGCTATATCATCAGATGACCTCTTGATATGTCATTCAAGTAACATGACGCTCTCTGGATAAGTTAACTAGATAATAGAAATTACTCTTAATGGAAAATCGGTTTACATCAAGTCCCATGGGGATTTCCGTTATATCATACATAGTCCTCCAAAAATACATCTTGATTGGTCTATAACCCTACGAAATGTTTATTTGGATCATAGGAAGACCCCTAGACCTGTCAACCCAACACCTCTAGACATGTTACCCTTTCTATAAGAAATAATCACAAATGTACTCTTAAATTAGGTGAATGATGTACTATGAGGTTTTTTCTATGTATCCTCCCTTTATATTTGATGTTTCCATAAAGGAATAGGGATATACACGCATTATGAGGACATCAGATCACTCAATTTCCCATCCCTATATCTGTTATCGGGTGAGGTTTGGATATCACCCAATGGGAATCCAAATTTTTTAATCACCCCCATATATAAAAACTTATAGGGAATGTAAACTAATTTCTAAAATGAATATTTCATACTCCCCTATCCATTATTGGATTAGAAATGGGTTCATAAATGGGTGACCACTTCAGTGTATGTCCTCGATATTTCATTTCATAAAGATCCACCCAATGTGGGTCTATCATTCATTCTCAACCATATAGGGATTGAGGAGAAAAATGATCTATTAAGAAACTACTTCCTTAAATAATCAAGATACATAGGTTTACTTCCATTAGACCGTGATTCATATCAACCACTCCATTAGGGATTCTCTAGTGCATAATGTCTTGAATCCATAGGCAGTGAGTCTAGTTAAAAATTATTCATTATTTCGCGCACTATGTCGGACTCGCATGGGCTTACAGATTGGAAATGTTAATATAACTATAATCATGAAATCCCCCAAATTATGGGAACCATAGTTGTAACAGCCCAAGATTTTATAAAAAATATTCTTTTTAATTTTATTAAAGTCTTGTGTTGTACGCTACACCAAAAGGAGCTTGCAGAATACGCATCCTTGACTTTCCTTGCATTACACGCAATCACGACCTTCCTCAATAGCGTGTGTAATACGCAATACCGAGTTTCACTAAACAACGATATGCTATTAAAATATTATTAAAACTAGCCGTTATGAATAGTAATAACCACTTTTTAAAACTCTTTAAATCTTATTTTTCAAAATGAACTTCATTTTTGGATTCGGAGTATCGAATTTAGCCTAAGGTGAAATTTTGGTACTTTTCGGATAACTTTCATATTCTGATGAATAGTGAAAATTACTAAATTATAATTAAAAACAACTTTTTTAATCGAAATAATTAATAGTGATAAATTATAAATTTGAGTGGTTTTAAAGTATATTTAGAATATATTTTTACAATTTAATACAATGTTGGTCATTGGATGTAATTTCACATTTAAACCAGACATAATCAAGTGTCAATCTTTTGATAGATATTGTTTCTTAAAAACACGCTATTTGTTTTAACAGCGGGATTTAATTATAAAATTAATTAATGCAACTTCTATGTTATGAATTTGGTAAAAAAGACTTCATTTTTGAATTCGGAATATGAAATATAGCTTAGGATGAAATTTTGGCATTTTTCTGAAAACCTTCATTTTTTGATGAATAGTGAAACTACTAAGTGGTAGTTAAAAAAATTGAATTTTTCATAAAACTTAATTTTACCGCTTCTGTGAATGGAATTTCAAAAATCCGAGAGACACGGTTGATGTCAGTAAGTAAAATGTGGTTCAATGAGATGAAAATAATTTTTGGTGAATAGTAACTTTTTACATTTTTTTTTACCACGGTTAATAGTAAATAGGGTAACTAAGGGTAAATATGATATTACTATTACCCTAACACATGTCCTAATTCTATTGGATAAGTGTAATTCGACCAAAAACAACCTTATGAATATAATATGACCATTTAGGTCCACTTGGATTAGATTATGACATTTAATATTATATTATTTAATGAATAGTTAAAATAGTTAAAATCAAAGTTTAATAACTAAAACATTTTTAATATGGGGTTATACATAAGATAAATTCGACTATAAATATTCATTAGAAAGATAACACGATGTCCTACATAATGATATTTTATTTATAATTTTTAGACTTTAAATAAATTAATTTATTTATGACACAACGATGATGCAGTAATTACCCTTTTAAGGAAATATTAACATAATTGATGTTATAAATGATCAAATGAATGTAATATGAGACTTTTTATGAATTCCACTAATTTTCTAGGTTACTATGATATATTAATGTTGATTTAATCAACTTGGTTCGAACATATAATTCTGTTATGACTTTCACAAAAATCATATATCAAATAGTGTCAAAATTGACACAAAATAGTTTTTAAATCAAATATTATATTATTAATTGTTATTGTATTCCTAAAAATCTAAGGTTCATCAAAATGACTTAGATAAGGATATATATATTAATAATAGACAATTTGGGTTCGTTTGGCATGTTATAGTAAGTGTATTAACCATATAGTGAAAGAAAACAAAAAGACACGGTAAAAGTTAAATTAATTAACTTAGAGTTAAATCTAATTGATAAGGTTAAAATAATACCCTAAACATGTCTAACTCCTATTGGTTGATAGGATTTCGGCCCATCCCCACTTTAGCTTCGAAATAAGACCCTTTGGAACCATTATAAACCGATTTTGACTTTAATATAAAATAATATTTTGAGATATTCCTAAGGTGCCCCTCTCCTCCCTTATAAAAGGGCATCTCCTCCCCCTCCTCCTCACACCAATTTGAGCACTCAAGCTCGGCCAACCCCTGCCATTGTCTCTTCTCCACTTCCCTAGAAACATCCTAGAGGTTCTGGTCTTCCTCAAAGACCAATTTTAGTTCCCTAAGAGGAGGTCTCCAAAGGGTGCTTCAAAGAAGAGGTAATTACCGTTACCAATTCTTTCATTTTATTTCTTCTTCCACTTCTTCTTCTTAGGTTGTTTCATTATGAAGTAATAACATCAGTATCACTCATATACTGATATGTTATTATAAGTATGAAACAATCCTATTTCACCATCTATCTATCCTACGGAAAAAGAAATCACCGCGCGTGTGTACGTACGGAATACCGTCTCCACGCCATGGTGTAATCTATTTTCCACCACCACCTTACATGGATGGGTATAATGGTGTAAAGAATAACTATACATAGTTATTAAAACATCATATTGATTCTGATATATTGTATAATCCACTCCAATTCAATTCAATATTTATGGAAATGATATCATCGCTCGTGCGTACGTACGGACTACCGTCTCCACGACGCGATGAGATTCATTCTCCATGTTAACCATTTAAGAATGATTATAAAGTATATATAAGAAATAATAATGAAATATATGACATTATAAAGCTAATGGATTTATGTATATATATATATGTATGTCATCTACTTACTTCCATTCAAGACAATAGGGAAAGGAAAACAGCGTTCATGCGTACGTACGGACTACCGTCTCCATGAACTGTGTTTTTCATTTCATTTATCTATCTATTATATATATATATATATACTAAATATATATGATATATAAATCATATTTTATATTCTGGAAGTAAGTAAATCATGATATAAGTAATAATAATGTCAAGAACAACAAGTCAAAACACCTACGATAAAAGAAACGATTTTACCCAAAACGCTTCTTTAACATGGAATTTACAAAAGAACGGGTAATATAATGTCATAAGTGAACCATATATGATATAATAACAATGAATATGATTTTGTAATAAGTCAATGACATTATTTAAACAATTATACAGGAGCTTCGGACACGTACAAAGCAAATCGGACCTAAGGTAAGGGAAATATCACAATCTCATTTTTATCCGAGATTGTTTATTCGTAAGTATTTACTGGGGTGTATTTTATCATCCACATCCATGTTTACTCAATATGTAATATTATTTCCATCCACCTAAAATTGTTTAAATCCATTTTTACCCTTTTGTGAGTTTTTAGTAATACGTATGAAAGGAATCTTTTGTCGTTTTTCGTACGAGGTACTTTTTGACTTTTCCGACAAAAGTACGAAGAATGTTTTTTTTAACTTATACGGCACGAACGGATTTCTACTGTTTTATAAAGCCTTATTTTCATGAATCTTCCTCTAAAAGATTTCATGACTATTTTCAATAAAATATCTTTCTTTTAAAATTGCATGATGTTTTGTAAAAAGAAATTTATTTTGAAGAAGAAAGGATATTTTCCTCAAGAATTCAATTCAAGTGTTTTATCAAAATTATTTTCCATCTAAGATAATAAAGGGTTCTGTTTCTATCCATATTTTTACATTGATTTGACTATGTTGTGATGGAATTATGTTTATGAATTCCTTTATCTTATATGAATTGATTTATGATATCATGATGTTTCAAGAATCCCATTTTTGTTACATGTGTTATGCGATGATGTATGTTTTATGATTATGTGGCACAAATAAGAAAGGATTGATTATAATATGGGTGGGACCTATATCTCCCTCCAATGCATTGGGTAATGATTTTATATCTCATGAGATAGACATGGCTGGAATGGTAGGTTATACCGGTTCAGTGAAACAGGACTGAAACGAGGGTTACTCGATTCAGAAAGGGACTTTGTCCACTAAGATAGTCTTGGCAATGAGTCTTGACTAACAAGAAATGATTCTCTATGATTATGTGTGAATGCCACAAAGTTTCATGTTTTATGTTATGATTATTGTGATTACATTTCACTGCCATGATTTACCCCATGTTATGAAATTATGATCTCTTTTGCAGGTTAAGATTTCCAAAAGTTATGTGCTTATGTATATGATGTGATTGATATTTCTTTTGTTTACCCTTACTGAGCATTTGAGCTCGCCCTTTTATGTTTTCTTTTCCCCAGGATATAAAGAAAGGTTTTAGGTATAAAAAAAAGATGATCTTTATGGGAGATGTTGAAGATCTTTCACCACGATTAGAAGATTATATTCCGAGTTTCCAAAGACACTAAACTATTACGGTCCTTGTGTGTGTGTTTTTGTTATGTACTAGGTATTCCGCAAATGTAATTTAATGTCCATGTACGTCAAGATACGGGTCTCTACAGTTGGTATCAGAGGAAAGGTTTAGTCAACCTTTGGAAACTAGGATGCGAAAACGTTAGTGAGATCCCTAGAGATATTTCTAAGGTATGTCTAGGGATGTCTCTAAGGTTAAGTATACGTATAGGTTATAGTCCTAGAATTGCGCTAACGATCTTCGAATTTAACCTAAGATGTTAGATATTGAGGGTACTACCCCTTGCCTCTCATACTATTCTTTTGGGGTTTTAGACGATGGCTGGAACCCGAAGGAACCGTGTTAATGAGGAATGTGATGGGAAATGCAATGATTGTCCCCCTGAGCAACCGAACGATATGGGAGCCGGAATGCAAAATCTTGTAGCCATGCTCACACAACTATCTCAAGCTATGAATCATGCAGGACTTCCAAACGAGCAAAGGAAGGAGAAACATTCTGTTGTATCCTTCATGAGGCAGTGTCCACCTTCTTTTAGTGGGTCTACTGATCCATTAGTTGCTGAACAATGGATTAGTACTACTGAAAAGATATTTTCAGTTCTTCAATGTTCTGAACATGATAAAGTCATCCTAGAAGTGTATCGTTTGGAAGGGGATGCTGATCAATGGAGGAATCTTATTAAGAATATGAGGCAAAGGGATGAAATTGAGTCTATGGAATGGGACGAGTTCAAGAACTTATTTTTCAATAAGTACTTCCCTCGTATTCTCCGAACAAAGATGGAGAAAGAGTTTCTTGAACTGAAGCAAAGGGATGATGAATCTGTTGGTACCTATGAAGCGAATTTTACAAGACTTGCAAGGTACGCTTCTGGTATTATCATCCAACCTGAAAGTAAAGTTGATCGATTTTTCAGTGGCTTAAAACCAAGTCTTCGAAGGGCATTAGATATAAGAGACTTCAGTAGCTATGAAGAAATTGTGCGTTGTGCTATCAAGGTAGAAATGGAAGTTGGTGTTACATATCCATCTCATGGGTTTGACAAGAAACGAAAGATGGAGTTCAAGGAGAAAACTCAGAATAATGGTGAAAAGAAGATGAATGTTTCCTTATGCACAAAGTGTGGAAAGAAGCATGGTGGAGATTGTCTTAAAGGGACTAGAAAATGTTTTAAGTGTGGAAAAGAAGGTCATCGAGCAGCTAAGTGTCGAAGTAATGGAAAATGGGATTCTAATGAAGTGAATAAAGCAAACACTGCAGAGAACGTACAACCAACACTTCAATGCTTCAAGTGCAAGGAAATGGGGCATTATGCTAATAAATGCCCTAATCCAAGGGTTAGTGATGATCGACATGAGCAACCGCTTAAGGCAAAGGACAAAGGGAAGTCACATGCGATCACTATTGGAAATGTTGAATATGACAACGATGTGGTGGAATGATTAAGTGTTTATGTAATGGGATTCCAAAATAATGTTGTATCTTGGAATATTGGAATATTTATGTATTGGTCTAATGTGGTATTCAAAGTGATTGATATATTATGCGCATAATGAAGGGAAAACGAGAAAATGAAATGTTTAACAATATTCATGAGCTCATGATTGATATAAGGACTAAGTGATATCATGGTTTGAGTATATAGAGTTTTTGGATTTTGGTATGTGGAAAGTGTTAACTTTTAATATTATTCATGATTTCACTAAGGTTCAATGGGTATTCAAGAGAGTACAAGATTAAGGCCTTTGAATGTTTGGAATGTGACCAACAAAATATATCTTATGATATATGGGGATCAACGATGGTATTAAATCTCTGGTAATCGTTTTCACTATGTTATGAGAATGGACTGCAGTATTATGGATAAGCCTAAAGATTGGAATGGATTATGTTGGACATAAGTTAGTATTTTTTAAGGATAAAAGTTTTTTCGATATTATTGATGGGATGTTATAGTAATATAGTTTTATAAAAAGGACAACCTGCAGGACGGGCGACAGCCCATCGCTTCGGACAAGGCTGTGGGAATCGAACCCACAACCGAAGTGCGACTGGCCTTTATCGCCTACCACTGGCCTACAGGAAGTCCCTGTTTAGTAGAAACTAGTTTTATTATATAAAGCAGTATGATATATGAAGTATAAGTCCATATAGATCGACATATGTATATAATTTTTGCTAACCTTTTGTTTGAGACAGATGGAATGACCCATCATTCTATCACATGATCTGCTAACACTTCACGAATAACAAATTCAACTTCATTTATTTAAGAGATGAAGTGGAAATTGTTCAAGGCATGAACAAACAGTGAGATTGTACCAAAATAAAGAAGGTATTTATTCTAATTCAAATTTTCAACTTTAGGGAAATGATCTTGAAAACCAAAAATGTTGTCCTAGTGATCTTATACCTGATGAATCAGATGGTACCTTAGATCGTCACAAATTTATGGATTTGTGATTACTGGATTTTACATAGCCATGTTCTCTACCACTCTCCATCAGAACATGATGGTTAGATTTCTCTTCCATGTCCATATTTTCACCTATGTGGAAACCCAGTGATTAGTTTATTTGGGTAATCGTTACATTTCATACTTTAGTTTTTAAAGCCAAGTTTTGGTATTCCTTTTTACGATATGGGTTTCTATTAAAGAAACTTTCGAATAGTAAACCATTTATAACCCCGACAAATTTCGAGGGCGAAATTCATTTTAGGGGGGGTAGAATGTAACAGCCCAAGATTTTATAAAAAATATTCTTTTTAATTTTATTAAAGTCTTGTGTTGTACGCTACACCAAAAGGAGCTTGCACAACACGCATCCTTGACTTGCCTTGCATTGCACGCAATCACGACCTTCCTCGATAGCGTGTGTAATACGCAATACCGAGTTTCACTAAACAACGATATGCTATTAAAATATTATTATAACTAGCCGTTATGAATAGTAATAACCACTTTTTAAAACTCTGTAAATCTTATTTTTCAAAATGAACTTCATTTTTGGATTCATAGTATTGAATTTAGCCTAAGGTGAAATTTTGGTACTTTTCGGATAACTTTCATATTCTGATGAATAGTGAAAATTACTAAATTATAATTAAAAACAACTTTTTTAATCGAAATAATTAATAGTGATAAATTATTAATTTGAGTGGTTTTAAAGTATATTTAGAATATATTTTTACAATTTAATACAATGTTGGTCATTGTATGTAATTTCACATTTAAACCAGACATAATCAAGTGTCAATCTTTTGATAGATATTGTTTCTTAAAAACACGCTATTTGTTTTAACAGCGGGATTTAATTATAAAATTAATTAATGCAACTTCTATGTTATGAATTTGGTAAAATAGACTTCATTTTTGAATTTGGAATATGAAATATAGCTTAGGATGAAATTTTGGCATTTTTCTGAAAACCTTCATTTTTTGATGAATAGTGAAACTACTAAGTGGTAGTTAAAAAAACTGAATTTTTCATAAAACTTAATTTTACCGCTTCTGTAAATGGAATTTCAAAAATCCGAGAGACACGGTTGATGTCAGTAAGTAAAATGTGGTTCAATGAGATGAAAATAATTTTTGGTGAATAGTAACTTTTTACTTTTTTTTACCACGTTTAATAGTAAATAGGGTAACTAAGGGTAAATATGATATTACTATTACCCTAACACATGTCCTAATTCTATTGGATAAGTGTAATTCGACCAAAAACAACCTTATGAATATAATATGACTATTTAGGTCCACTTGGATTAGATTATGACATTTAATATTATATTATTTAATGAATAGTTAAAATAGTTAAATTCAAAGTTTAATAACTAAAACATTTTTAATATGGGGTTATAAATAAGATACATTCGACTATAAATATTCATTAGAAAGCTAAAATATTTCCTACATAATGATATTTTATTTATAATTTTTAGACTTTAAATAAAGTAATTTATTTATGACACAACGATGATGCAGTAATTACCCTTTTAAGGAAATATTAACATAATTGATGTTATAAATGCTCAAATGAATGTAATTTGAGACTTTTTATGAATTACACTAATTTTCTAGGTTACTATGATATATTAATGTTGATTTAATCAACTTGGTTAGAACATATAATTCTTTTATGACTTTCACAAAAATCATATATCAAATAGTGTCAAATTTGACACAAAATAGTGTTTAAATCAAATATTATATTATTAATTGTTATTGTATTCCTAAAAATCTAAGGTTCAGCCAAATGACTTAGATAAGGATATATATATTAATAATAAACAATTTGGGGTTCGTTTGTGTTGTTATAGTAAGTGTATTAACCATATAGTGAAAGAAAACAAAAAGACACGGTAAAAGTTAAATTAATTAACTTAGAGTTAAATCTAATTGATAAGGTTAAAATAATACCCTAAACTTGTCTAAATCCTATTGGTTGATAGGATTTCGACCCATCCCCACTTTAGCTTCTAAATAAGACCCTTTGGAACCATTATAAACCGATTTTGACTTTAATATAAAATAATATTTTGAGATATTCCTAAGGTGCCCCTCTCCTCCCTTATAAAAGGGCACCTCCTCCCCCTCCTCCTCACACCAATTTGAGCACTAAAGCTCGGCCAACCCCTGCCATGTTCTCTTCTCCACTTCCCTAGCAACATCCTAGAGGTTCTGGTCTTCCTCAAAGACCAATTTTAGTTCCCTAAGAGGAGGTCTCCAAAAGGCGCTTCAAAGAAGAGGTAATTACCGTTACCAATTCTTTCATCTTTATTTCTTTTTCCACTTCTTCTTCTTAGGTTGTTTTATTATGAAGTAATAACATCAGTATCACTCATATACTGATATGTTATTATAAGTATGAAACAACCCTATTTCACCATCTATCTATCCTACGGAAAAAGAAATCACCGCGCGTGCGTACGTACGGAATACCGTCTCCACGCCGTGGTGTAATCTATTTTCCACCACCACCTTACATGGATGGGTATAATGGTGTAAAGAATAACTATACATAGTTATTAAAACATCATATTGATTCTGATATATTGTATAATCCACTCCAATTCAATTCAATATTTATGGAAATGATATCATCGCTCGTGCGTACGTACGGACTACCGTCTCCACGACGCGATGAGATTCATTCTCCATGTTAACCATTTAAGAAGTATTATAAAGTATATATAAGAAATAATAATGAAATATATGACATTATAAAGCTACTGGATTTATGTATATATATATATGTATGTCATCTACTTACTTCCATTCAAGACAATTGGGAAAGGAAAACAGCGTTCATGCATACGTACTGACTACCGTCTCCATGAACTGTGTTTTTCATTTCATTTATCTATCTATTATATATATATATACTAAATATATATGATATATAAATCATATTTTATATTCTGGAACTAAGTAAATCATGATATAAGTAATAATAATGTCAAGAACAACAAGTCAAAACACCTACGATAAAAGAAACGATTTTACCCAAAACGCTTCTTTAACATGGAATTTACAAAAGAACGGGTAATATAATGTCATAAGTGACCCATATTTGATATCATAACAATGAATATGATTCTGTAATAAGTCAATGACATTATTTAAACCATTATACAGGAGCTTCGGACACGTACAAAGCAAATCGGACCTAAGGTAAGGGAAATATCACAATCTCATTTTTATCCGAGATTGTTTATTCGTAAGTATTTACTGGGGTGTATTTTATCATCCACATCCATGTTTACTCAATATGTAATATTATTTCCATCCACCTAAAATTGTTTAAATCCATTTTTACCCTTCGGTGAGTTTTTAGTAATACGTATGAAAGGAATCTTTTGTCGTTTTTCGTACGAGGTACTTTTTGACTTTTCCGACAAAAGTACGAAGAATGTTTTTTTTAACTTATACGGCACGAACGGATTTCTACTGTTTTATAAAGCCTTATTTTCATGAAGATTACTCTAAAATATTTCATGAATATTTTCAATAAAATCTCTTTCTTTTAAAATTTCATGATGTTTTGTAAAAAGAAATTGATTTTGGAGAAGAAAGGATATTTTCCTGAAGAATTCAATTCAAGTGTTTTATCAAAATTATTTTCCATCTAAGATAATAAAGGGTTCTGTTTCTATCCATATTTTTACATTGATTTGACTATTTTGTGATGGAATTATGTTTATGAATTCCTTTATCTTATATGAATTGATTTATGATGTCATGATGTTTCAAGAATCCCATTTTTGTTACATGTGTTATGCGATGATGTATGTTTTATGATTATGTGGCACAAATAAGAAAGGATTCATTATAAGATGGGTGAGACCTATATCTCCCTCCAATGCATTGGGTAATGATTTTATATCTCATGAGATATACATGGCTGGAATGGTAGGTTATACCGGTTCAGTGAAACATGACTGAAACGAGGGTTACTCGATTCAGAAAGGGACTTTGTCCACTAAGATAGTCTTGGCAATGAGTCTTGACTAACAAGAAATGATTCTCTATGATTATGTGTGAATGCCACAAAGTTTCATGTTTTATGTTATGATTATTGTGAATACATTTCACTACCATGATTTACCCCATGTTATGAAATTATGATCTCTTTTGCAGGTTAAGATTTCCAAAAGTTATGTGCTTATGTATATGATGTGATTGATATTTCTTTTGTTTACCCTTACTGAGCATTTGAGCTCACCCTTTTATGTTTTCTTTTCCCGAGGATATAAAGAAAGGTTTTATGTATAAAAAAAAGATGATCTTTATGGGAGATGTTGAAGATCTTTCACCAAGATTAGAAGATTATATTCCGAGTTTCCAAAGACACTAAACTATTACGGTCCTTGTGTGTGTGTTTTTGTTATGTACTAGGTATTCCGTAAATGTAATGTAATGTCCATGTACGTCAAGATACTGGTCTCTACAATAGTGTGTAATACATATTCAATGTCCTGATTAAAATGCCTCAATATATGTTCATCCACCTTAGTGTATGTATCAAATTCATTAAAATATTGAGAAACTCTTAGGGAATTACCATAATGTGTATGAAATATTTTTCAATTAACATCATTGTGTTGATGGAGGGATATACTTCAATGAATATAATTCTTATTTTAATAATGATATGTATGATTCATTCTAGATGATTGAGATCCATTCCTGGTGACTATGTTGCGAAATAAATGTCCATTTTTTATAACATTAGACTGCACAAATTGGACCAAAATGATATAGGTGGGTTTTGATTCATCTTTTCCTATGATATGTAGGAAACCACTTAGTGGTTTAATAATAGTTTTGTAAAAATTAATAGCCTCTCTGGATGGATTTAATCTCCAAAGACACCAGAAATATTGATTGAAATCATAATAAACTATATATAAATGAGGGAAAATGAGAAAAATATTGAAAACATTGGATACATATTAATGGTCTCATTAATAAAAATCCATTTAACTGTAAAAATATTGAACAAAAAATATTTTTATTATGGTAAAAAAATCTAATATTGGGATTTTTAAGAGATTCACAAAAAATGTCACATCTATAAAAGATGCCCTACATAGGACCAATTCCACCAAATGTGTGTGATGAGTCTGACCTATGATCCCCTCTAATAATGCGAGTTCATTAGTGACCTTGGTTTAAAAATTAAAGAGGATACCTACCTTTATAATTAAGGTCCATGATTCATTGTGGATGTGAGCGTCGTTGGGATTTTACATGGGAGATTAAAATGTTATACCCAAATTGAATGATTGTGAAAACGTATTCGAATCCTCCAAAATCAATTTCAGACTCAACATTTCATCAGAATAAAAGATGATTAACTAGATGGTAATCTGGATATAATAACCCAAAATGAAATCCTATAAATATTAAATCCCATTCATTGGATAAAAATGAAATAATTCCTAGTTCCCATCAATCCGTTATTCCACTCCGCCTTCTCAAAAAGAAATAAAATATGGTGAACCTGGCATGAAATATCTTCAATAATAAAAATAAAATATTGACTGTGTATCATCCCATTTTTTGTGACTCCTACACAAAACCAGGGTACACCCAATTTTAAATCCTTCAATAACATATAGTTGTTTGCATGAAATAGGGAATTTCTCAATTAATATTTCTTGTGATATAATGTTCTAATATGATTTCAAGATTGAATAACTAATTTAAACATGAATAGATGAACATGTATGTCACAAACATTCATTAATTACCAGTTTTGTAACCTTATTCCATGTTTTCTTTAAGGTTGTAAAAAATAATATCATAAACACCACCTTGGCCTGAGATAATGACTTCATCAAAATAATTTTCTCAAACATCATATATAGAAGTAACCTCCATAATTTAAAAAATATATCACCCTCCTGATGAATTCATATTTGGGTGTTGAATTTGAGGGTCTGATCATACCATCGAAAAGGTTCAATCCCCATCCTTAAGGCTACACATAGTATTCTTCAGATGATAGAGCCAATAAGATTCTCTTGTTCAAGGAAATATCCATTGAATATCATGAATCCTACCACCACCCCAACAATATTGAAATATTATCCTCATAGAATGAAAATCACCACCTTCATTACCCTAGGATGATGTATTAAAGAGTTAAATACATCTCCGTCCTAGTTTAGGAGCATCCAAAGAGGGATCATTTTAGTTACAGTAACCATCATCATCCTGTCAGTTCCATTCACTCGCAGGATGAGGGAACCACTTGACATATGTCCCCCATTTATTCCCATGAATGATTACCAATGAGGACTCACTAGGTTCTATAATATGTGGATAATTGTGAGTGGGATCACATCCTAACATTATATGGTCAATCTCATTTGCATATTCTAGTGGTGGCTATAAAATATGCTCATATACCTTCTCAGTCAGATCATGTCTATAAATATTGTCCTTAAACTCACCTAGTGAATGGAAATATACCTTCCCCATCACAGGAATCCTATTGGAATATTTAAATGGAATACTTATTAATATAGTTTTCTTATATCCCCATTTAAATTGGATTCATATTCCAAGATATATTCTAAACTATGTACATGTACGCCTATATTCCTACACACACATTGCTGGTTGTCAGTGCATTCAATAAATAGTAGATGAGATCCAATGAAATATCCAGCCCCATAACATATATATTGATATGAAATTATCCTTAACCAACTATTTATAGAATCATATATCCCTGATCCCTATAAATTGGTGGTAACTCTAGAGAATGTAATCATTCTTTCTCCCATCAAGGAGGACTAATGACATATTTTGGTAAAGAATGAGGCACATTATTGGTCTCATATACCCATTAAAATTAGGTCCCACCAACTTAATTTGGATCATTCCTCAACACATGAACACATTACTATCAAAGAAACCTATTTGTATACTCTAATCAAATAAGACCTAATTTAAATCCATGCTTCAATTGAGGTTTTTCTGTAGAATATGGAAATCACCCTAGGGAAGGATAATATCTCCTCGATCAATCAACTTAGCATATTATAGAGTCATATATAAGACATTATAATTTACCAACTTCATTTAATGAAATACTACATTATAAATCTGAAATGCATATAAAAGAGGAGCATTATATCACTTTTCTCATTTTATAGGTCTGTCGACATATTTTTATGGGTAATACATATTTGAACCTAGCTTATACCATTGATTCTGCTTGTCTTGACTGTCGAATTCTAAAATCCAAACACATGAATGCTCATATTTCAAAAAAGGATATATAATCTCACTTGTATACTCTCTTATATTCTCAGTAGTGGGATCATATCACCACAACACTATTACGTAATCAATGTATTATGATTATCATTATGTTGTAGGATCATATCCCATCTCAATCCCATATGATGGTTGGATTATTCTGGACACGAAAAATATGAGATTAATATAGATGATATTCTCAATTTTTTTGTCCTTGAGGATGTATGAAACTTATATTCACCACCTTGGTGGATATCCACCTCTTTAACTAATGTAGAGTTCAATCACTATCTCGACAGTCATCCTCGTGGAACTGCAAAGATGTATCACAATGACTCCAATCCTGATGTCACCTTTGAAAAAACTTATCAGCAAAATATCTCTCCCAAAAAAAAGTCCTATCATATTCTAAATAATTTTTTGTAAAGATATTATAAAAACACCAGGGTTAACACTATTTAATTCCACATCAACTATCATCAGTATCTCACCACATTCAGCAAGTGACCCTGAGAAAAAACCGTTGTGGTATGACCAAGTGGTGGAAAATTAAACAGACTATGAAGATGATTAAATTGATATATGGATAAATTTGTCTAGAAAAAACATCCCAAACATGTTCTTTCCGATCACAAAATCTATCTGCGAGATCCTAATTGAGCTACAGAGGGTGTTCAATACTTACCTAAACTAAAACATTCTAGAGTCAAGTCATTATTTTATGGCTATACACCTCTAATATCAAACATATGGGGGTACCCTCAGGTTCACAAATAAAATATTTTGTTAGCTATTAATGTTCATTCTATCATTTTTCCAGAACCTAATATCAAAAGAGCATAATAAATTACCATGAATTGTTTCACTCCATATCATAAAAAATATTCATTAAATGATTCGTAAAGACACATCAAAACAAAATATTTAAGGACGTGTAATTTATGGAGTATTATTCTTCAAAACAACTTTATAATAGATTATCTCTAAAGATACGCCATGTTGTAATGTGATAACTATAAGAGAAATTCTTGGACTAGGTGACACATGGTACAATTAGTGAATATATTAGGACTTATACTATTTAATGATAAAAAGGCATCTCAATTAAATATGGAGGGTAACATGTATAATCTTATGATAAAACACTCAAAAAATTTGGAAAACTTATCAAACATAGATGTTGACATTGTGGACATCCCTCCAACATCCCGTACTAAGTGACTCCTATTATAAGAATCAATTTCATGTAACCCTTTCATGAATACAATTGAAACAATTAAAATGTATTCCAATAGCATCTTCTATAGAATCATTCTAGGAATGGACCCATCTCATAAGGTTTGGGTAATTTTTACCATTGTCTCATCCCCTAAAATTATCATGTTTAGAGAGTTGTATGAAAAATAAGCTGTAGCTGTGAACTAACTATATCCCACATGGATGGGAAAGTTTTTATCACAATCGCCAAAACTAAGTTTATCAATCCCTAAGTGGATCATAGATATGTCTATAGTGGTGGAAAAAAAAACCCATCACATGGGGATGCGTAAATGTTTATCTCAATCTCAAAAAAAGGAAAAAGGGTTCCATTATATCCTTATGGGTCTAATAAAAATACTAAATTTATAAAATTATAAAATGTGACACTTTATTATATAAAATAAAATATTAGGATAGATGTGGTCTACCCCCATAGAGATAGTGAAATTTTATAATTTTGGTTTGTAAAAAAACTAGTTATTTTAATTTAAGAAAGGTAAACATTATAATTTGGATTTGGGAGCATTTTTATGAAACAGAATGACAAAATAATAGCACAATCGATTAGTGGTATCAAAATTATATTTGAAGGTGATTTAAGGTTATTTAGTTTTACTATTCAGGTGCAATTAGATTTTTGTAATCGAATTTTTTTATCTATGTTTTTCATCGGTTTTTAGAAGAGTTGGATCTAATGGTCATGACATCCCCTCATCAACATAGTGATTCCACTTTTCCTATGGTCTGGTACTTATGAAATATCAGAATTAAGTATTTCACGATACGATATTTAAACATGTTAAACCTGAATATGAAAATGTTTATACACCAATTATGTTTTAACAATTTTGTATGTTTAATTTTTTTGACATGATAATCTATGGTCATAGAAAAATAGAAATTAAGGGGTAAGAAGTTGAAAATAAAAATACATCAATCCAAATTAATGTATATAAATAAATAATACAACCAAAAAACCTTTCCCCTTCAACTATATAATTGTACCAGGAAGAGGTTATTACCCCCTCTTCCTAGTTTTCATATAGTAATAGGTAAGGAAAAAATGAAAAGAAAAAATGAATGAAACCCATAGATGAAGATTGGAGAGGACCATATAGTAGTGCAGATTCATAACCCGGTTTTGGTATCCAGAACCTCCCTTTTATAATAATCTCATTGCACTATTTGTAATGTAATTATGGATGATGTTTTATTCCACTATGTCATATTGGGTCATCTTGTCATCCCTGGTTGTTCTGGTGTCCTAAAATAAGTATCAAATAGACGTTGCATCATATATGGTTGTTTTTTGGTAGTCCAAACACTTTCAAATCATGTATTTGTTATTAGAAATGATGGTTTTTTACATTTTAAAACTTTTACATGATTTGTGATGTTAATTTCCATCTCCATAAGCCACATTATCCACGTTTTTTTAAATTTTGTTCCTTCAAGTGTGCGACGGTCATCTATAATTTGGGAAAACCTTATATTGATAAAATTATTGGTTGAAATATTGTTTTATTTTTTCGTTTCCCATATAATATATCATTCTAAAAAATTGGACAATATTTTTAATAATCATGAAAAAATTACCAATTTATGTATCAAATGTGATCTATTTTAATATTAAAAACTTTTACAATAAAAGCACATATCAAATCCCCCAAAATTGGAATTCATACTTCTCCTCAAGGATGGAAAGTCAACATAAATCAAAGGATTCTCACTATACCATAAAATAAATTCAATATGAATAAAATAAAATGATAATATATGATATCAATTATTAATGAATAACATAAGAAAATTCATCTATAGATCATTATTCAAAGAAACAATTCAATATATAATATAACATTTTTTCATGGAAATAGCCACACCTCTTCATTAATCAATTTTAATTTTTCAAATACATAATAATATGTATAACATTTTCAACTGAAATTATTTTTACTTCTTCCAGTAATTATTATGGTATAATATTTAATAGAGTTCATTATATACCTCTAGAATAGGTCACATACAATAGGACTCTAAAGAATATACCATTACCATCACGAAAAAATTTATATAATAATTTAGTATCATGGATTCACCCTTTTGGAAAAAAATGAATTTGAGGCTGAAGGACGATCTGTAAAAGCTATAAATTAAAAAAAATAAAAAATTGAGTATTGGCTGTAAAATATAATTCATTATATAATAATATACGAGAAAAAAATCCCCATTTTTAAAATTCATCTCTCACTTCCCACCAAAAATGTCAAAGTGGTCCAATGATACATATAATCCAAATGATTAAATTAATTTCACATTAATTTTACCCTTTTATATTTTTATCTTTTTATACATTCTTAGGATAATATTTTCGGAATAATATAACATTGAGTGCATATACAAAGACAATAAAAAGATCATGAGTCTTAAAATGATCATTTGTAATCCTCATAATAAAAAAACATTTTTTTTCAAGAGTGTTGATTAATTATAATGTAAAGTGAATGATATCTTGAACTCTCCACAAAGCGTAAGAAAAACCACTATATTTTGTGTTCAATGAAATTTATCCTTATACACCATATAAAGTCTCTCCCATACAATTATTCTTATAAATGTAATGAAAATAATTTAGAGGAGAGTATGAACGGATAATAAAGGATTAGAACACATTTAATTTCAAAAAAGGTAGTTCATAGATTTTATAGGTATAAAAATGATTAATTAAATGATGTTTAAAGGATAACTGGGTATCCAAAACATGCCTCGATCATATTAATTATGATTATATTTAGTTATATATTTGATAAGATGCTGTTAAAATTCTACTAAATAACATGCTTGAGATTCACATGAAATACATGATTAGAAGGAATTATATACATTATTGGATTTATCTAGAATCAGAACAATGGTGTGGTAAAACTCATCCAAATGAATATGAATAGTTAAATGAATTAATTAAATTATTTGAAATTCAAAGGATGAATAAATCATAGAAAATTTTAATTTACAATGATTAAAAACTGCCCCTAAATATTGAATGGCTAAACCCTAATCACCAAGATTATCTATATTAACTCAATTCCTAAATTTTCACATAAAAATTTAGGGCCAAAGAATTTTAAATTTCTGGAAAGGTAATCATCCTATTAATTTTATGTCTCATAGTTCAGTTGATTAAAGAATCAACAATGTGCGGTCATGAAAATGGAATTTAAATGCTCTATGTATATTAAATATGGGGAATATAGTCGAAAAATATATAATTGAAATGATTAATCCCCTTTAAGTGAAACATCAAATATATTTTTGTAGGTTTTGTCTTCTCCTAATTCATGATATGAATGGGTTTTACGATGGGAATGTCCATAGATTCATGTCATTAAATGTGTTTACGATGAGTATTATGCCGAAAATGATACTTTTTTTATTACATATTAATTCTTTCTGAAAGGGATTTGATAGTTGTAAAAATTAAAAATAAATATGTTAAATCCAATGGAATTATAAATAAATTTCGAATGGTATTATGGTGAATGCATTAATGCCTCTAAAAATATAATATAATAAAAAAATCTCAATACATTGGTTTTTTCCTAGAAGAGATTTTATTGAAAATCACTGGCTCATCCTGACATCATTTATCTTTATCTTATCTGACTTATGATTGGAAAAATTTTACTTCTCTAAGGGCTATAAATAGACTCAATTGTGACCAATTTATGTAGGCAAAACTCTACATGTCTTCATTAAATAGCTCTAATACAACTAAATGAAACAATTTATTAACTTCTATTAGTTTGACTAACCATTTATTCTTAAACCATGATAAACTAAATGGATAATCATATATCTTCCAAACCTATTTTCCTCTTTGAATCATGGTGGACTCAGTTTCACCTTTAGTATCAGTAGTTTGATCCTTAGGATTCTAATTGTCATTTTAAGTGTTTTATTTGTCTATTTAATATAAAAATAACATCTACCTATTGAAAAAATTCAATATCATGAAGTTCAAAATCATTCGGTAAGTTTTCATACCTAAATTCAATACATTCTATCAGATAACAATTATTAATGGCCTGTTGGATTTTCAAACATACATGTTCATAAAAAATTATCAATTAGAAATCCAAACATTATAAGACTATTAGCATGGAATTAGTGTCTAAAAATTGCCTTCTCAAAATGAGAGTTGTCTAATCCATTTCTAAATCGAGCACTAACATGTTGAATGAAATGTAGAATTTTTCAACATTGATTCAAATATCATCAATGACTCATCAAGGATAACTAACAATTGAATATGGAAATTCAAGTGAAACTCTTATGGGTTCCAATTTAACCAATCCCATGCTCTTGTATGTGGTTAATGACATGATATTGACACTCAAACATATGTATCAAAAATATTCTCAATATTTAATATCATTAATAATCATATTAATAAAAAATCTACTTGGATCATTTTAATTTATAGGTAGGCCCTCTGATGCCACTCACGAACACTCCCATGTGAGTGTAATGGTTACAATTTCCTCCAAATTCTTCTTCTTGGTCACTATATATTTCATGATTTTTTTACTGTTCAATATATTCATGAGGGCCTACATAATAAGAATATTAATAAATGTTTTTAAAGTGTATAATAAACACAACTTGTTGCACATTCACATTCTCTTATACCATTCATTCTATAAAAAAGTCTAAACTATAATTGTGTTCGTTCTTTATTTTTATCTTCTTTACATACTTTATCATCACTCTTTTGCATTTATATATTATTTACATAGTTCTATTTTCATGGATTGGTATTATAATGAGTTTTTTTCACTCTTCGGAGATATGACTTTTAAATCATATAGTGGGTGTACATCAGGCTATATTTGCAGTACTCCCATGACTCTATCTCTGAGTCGCTCAATAATTTGTCATAATTTGTATTATAGGTTATAGAATACTATCTTATGATCCATAATGAAATCATTAATCTATCTTATGGTTGTAATTTTATATTTTGAATAAGAAGTTAGTTAATTTATAGGATCCCTAGTGGGGGTCGTGAAACTACAAAGTTTTTTTTCTAGTGTGTGGCCCTGACATATGAGTTAATGTCCATAGGGTACTTCAAATCCTATCCCTCTATGATGGTATCCTTGTTACTAATTTTATTGTGTCCTATATCCTAAAATATTATTACCATGATTATGATCATCATAATTATCCACTTGTATACAAATACATAGGGGTTGTTATTTCTATCCAATAATAGTGTTCATCAACTATTTTTAGAAACATCATTTGTATGACTATCAAACCAATGTAATTAATCATGAAAATTCATCTTCATTACATCCATTCACCTTTCAATTGGTAATTGTTTCTAATAATATTATATATTAGGTTGTAGACATACTATGGAGAGTTTGTCATCAGTTAATCTCTATAAGAATCACATAAAACAGACATGTTTCATAGTGGAATCTCTGTCAAAGTAATTTGTGTATAATTTTATAGTTCAATATGATGATAGGGGTATTTATGAATCATATATTTTTAAAAATACCATTTAGCGTATATGGATTAATATGAAATTGAAAAATCATTAAAATGTTTACTGGTACATCCACTGACATTCAAGATGGGACTAATTTAGTGATAATGTTCCATGAAATCTCAATTCATGTCGAGATAGAATGTGCTGGTAGGAATTTTATCCACTCAAGGGCTCTCGCTCAGAAATAAAATCAAAGGCAATAGAGTCCTAACAAATCAGTTAAAAAATTATTCAATTTGATGTAATCATAGATATTTTTAAATATTCACTATTGTTCACTGATTTATTTATGTGGTAGTATATTTAATTTCATTTTGATCAATATCACTTAGATGATTTTAGGTTTGATATAAAAGATATTTTCTACAATGTTAATTTATAGGTTTCTTTTTTTCAATCCCATGTTTGAAGACCGTTGGAATTCAAAAAAATTATTTAACCTAAGATAACACTATATAACTCATCGAGTTGCAAGATGTTTCTCTACACCCACCTTTGTTGTAGTAAATTTTTAAATTTAAAGTGTATTCAATTTTAAGATTTGATTTTAAAATAACTTTTTATTGTTCATGAGTATTATAATCATGAATTTAGTGTTTAAAAATAAAAAATAATAGAATGATCACTTTTTTAAAAATAGGGAAAAAATATTGTGTTAAAATTTAAATTGCCTAAAAAGATAATAAAAAAATGTCCCTGGAAATAACGCTAGTTCTAAAAGGCTCTAAGGGTGTCATTATATCCCTATAGGTCCAATGATAATATTTTTTTTTACAAAAACTCAAGTCATTATTCTAAATTAATTAAAATATAGTATTAGGAATGACTATGGACAATCATAATGAGACAGTGAATGTAGTTAATTTTTGTTTTCAAAAGAAATGTTTTTTAAAATTGATGAATAATGATGAAACATACAGTAGTTTTGGGAAAATATTTGGGAATGTGTATGAAAGAAGAAAAGAGCCTCATATCAGGGGATTAGAAATCCCATTTGAAGGTGTTGTGGGGGTTTTTCATTTTGGGGTTCAAGTGAAATATAATATTTTCTATCCCAATTTATTAATCCTTACTTTTTATCAGATTGAAGATGAGGTGGATCCTATACTCATGTTATACCCTCATCTACATATACATTCCACTTTTCCCACAATCATGTAATTAGGGAATTTATGAATTGTGTTTGTCTCGATAACATATCTAATCATGGTTATGAAGAATACGAAATTTTTCATGCCTTAGTTCAGGGTAACCAGTTTAGTAATTTTATATGTTTCTTATAAAATTAAATTATCAATGTTCATGTAAGATAGACATGAAAGGTACATGAAGTTGATTATCAAACTAAATCAATCTAAATACAATAATATGAATATGTAATATATCGAATGACACCATCCACATTCACCTACATAATGCCAGTTGAAGGTTATTATCACACCCACGTCCTAGTGATAATAGAGTAAGTGGGATGGAGAGAATGAAGAGATAATATGAATGAAAACTCAGAAGAGAAGAATGGTGAGGACCGTGTAATAGTGGATCTTATCACCCAGGAATTTGGTATCTTGAATCTCTCTAGAAGGGATTCATAACCCTCAATTTATAGACAAAAATATGGATATCATTATATTTAAGGGTGTTATAATGGGTCATTATGTCAGCCAATTTTATTCCATGCTCAAAAAATTAATCTCTTCCACCTATGGATTTAAATATGGTAGTTTTTGGGTCACCCTGAAACATTAAATTCATATAAGTGTTTCACCACATGAAATGTTTTCACATTTTCTAAGGATAAAATCACGTGTAATGTTAATTTTCAGCTGTATAAGCCTCTTTTTTTCATGGTTATTTAGTTTTATTCCCAAAATTATTTTCTTGTTCATCTATAATCCTGAAAAAACATGTATTGATAGAATTATTATCATACATTCAATTAATTTTTATATAAACCAAAAATTATAGTGTCTAGAGAAACATAAAAAATTTGTTACAGAATCAGGAATGAAATAACAATTGAAATTTAAAATTATATTCTTCCTAATATAAAAAAATTATAAAATAAATCAATGTATCACCACACCACCATGTTAATCAAACCCTAATAGAATCTTAGAAACATTTGAGGTATCTATGAATGAACCACATATTATAGGGTTGTGTGCATTTATATATCAAATTCCATCACAAAATGCACCATCTACTCAGTTGTAGTTCTTATATCCTAAAAAATAGGGTCAAATTGTTTTAATATAATCCTTGAATCATCAATATAATTCAAGCCTGCGGCTATTGTTTTCATTATCAACACCCAAAAAAGGAAACAGTCGCCTCCTAGTAGGGAGGAAAAATTAACATCCAGTAACAATGTAGTTTATCATGCCATCCAACACACCACTTTCATTTATGTCCTTCTTGGAATTTAAAACTATAAAATCCCTTAAGGTCAATTTTCAAAAACCAAGAATGGGGATTCACATGGAAATATTGGTCATTCCCTATATGGGTCATAACAAAAAATGTGCAATAGGAATATAGGTCAGATAAATGACCCTGGTAAAACCCTATAAGGAGGATTAAGAGGTATATAATCCCTCTATTGGATGGAGAGTGATATTGTAACTAAAATTTCTTGATACACCTCAATGAGCATCATTATTATCAATCCACCTAATTATGTGAACCAAAATGTAGTTTTGGTGGAACACCACAACGAAATTATTCCTCGAGATTTAGGTAACATGGATTCCAAATCCATGTTTGTAGCTACAAAAAAATAATAAGATATTGAACCAAAAACATATGAATTATTAATTGAAAAATATTTAGTGAAACCATTCCAAGGATATAGGGAACATTGTGGCTTTATTCGATTCACCACCCAGAGCAGCCAAAATTCACACCATAGAAAATTTAAATGATAAATATGAGACCGAGTAAAAAAATCTAAATACAATCAATGAGTAACTACTTAGGGGGAATTTTATAACTAGGAATCATATTTAATTAGATACAAAAACCCCACCTAATACATATTAAGAGAGAGTTAATCAGCCTCAAAATGTGAAATTAGAGCATATTTTAATATGTGGATCATGAAAACCTATGCACATAAATATGGAATATGAGGATCATTGTGTCATTCATCTATTATTGTGATAGATTCTCCTCTTTAGGGTTATTATTTGAACTTGCAATGGACAAAGAATCAGTGGTTTATGAAAATGGATCCAATTAATTAATCATCTCCCACAACATTTATAAGGGTGGTGTTCTAAATAATGATACCTCCCATGATCCTCAACACTATTGAATCCATTGATATTTGAATGGGAGAAATATAAGGGTCAAATGATCCTATGTATGCAAAATATAATACATAGCCGAAATTGGTGGATGAAATTTGACCGTGTTAAATTTTAGAAATCATATCATTTAACCATTTAATAGTGCAAGAGATCCACAATAGTGTCTCATATACTTTGTATCCAGATTTGGCCTGATGATGGGCCCTCAAGATCAAAAGGAGTTGAGTAGACATGTATTTTTATTGAAAATTCTAGGGACATCATTTATTTGGATCATTTTCATTCCGTCTTGTTTTATCACCGGAAGGGAAGATCAACCTCACTAATTCCTTAATTAGTTTTTTTATATATTAAGGTGTGAAGACATTGTCTCCCTCAAATTTGAAAACAAAATAATAATGATAGGTTTTATTACTTCATCTACATGTAGAAAGTTATAACATATTCACTATGTATACATCTCTTTCAATATTAACTTTCAGAACATTGTGATGAGAATATTTGGGATGTGTTGAAATCAAAGTTGATCCTAATGAATAATCAAAGAAGATTCTTTGAGTTCAACTATATTACACAATGCCTATTACATTACATTAAGTGAAACTAGGATAAACTTTGCCTCGTGATCATAGAATGGGGAAAAGGGATTAGTAAGGTGGATACTATTGTTGTTATCTTGAATCTAGTAAAAGTACCGATTCATACACCTAGTCTTGCCCTGAATCATTCAACATCTCCCATCTAGATAGAGAAATAATAAAATATCCCTATAAATAAAGAAAAATTGGATCGGGTTCACCAATTATTTTAGTAACTAATAAAGAAACATTTTCCTTCTGAAATGAATGTGTCCCGTTTTTTCTACAATGTAATGGAAAAATTCTTATTCAAGATACTGGACCCAAGGAAAGATAATGAGTTCAACATTATTGACTTTCTTGATTAGTTATCATTCCATTGGATACTATGACACACCATCATGGACTAAATTTTCTTCATTTTTATCCTCTAGAGCATTGTGGATTCTATAAATGTGATACTAGAGAAGACCTCATCAAAGGTGACCTATGTAATTATCACCCTACTATATGTAGTGGGAGGCTGGAAAAAAGTACTAAAATAGAATAGATTTCAGTTTAATAACATGACGATTCTAAATAATGTTTAGATACCTCATGCCACCATGAGGGTACATCATTCATGAAATTTAATGATCCCAACACATAGAAGAGAATTATTCAATACACCTATTAAAGGCTGATTCAATCATTAGGCTTATGAAATCATGTTAGAAAAAGAATCATATCCAACTCATATATATTCTAGGAGTCTTTAAGAGTTCATTCATTCAACATCGTGATAATGGGAACCGAACCACAAAATTGTTGAATAGGCAGTGACCCACCAAGTGATAAAAGAAACACTGACCCATGAAATAGTAGGACATGAACCATCCCACCAAATGGTATAAGAGGAACTAACCCACACAATTGTACAATGGTAATCACCTAATGAAACAAATCCACATCATATAGAGATCTCATATATGGTTCATTTAATTTTTTTCTCTTAATAGATCATTTCTTAAATAATGAATATTCCTCTATTTATGAGATCTATAGACTTGATGAGGGAGATAGAGGCGGATTACGTAGAAGATGAGGATACTAGGGATGATATAGATATACCCTATCACAACATTTCACAAAATCTCTATTCAATGAATACAAAAAACTGAGACCTATGGGAGATCACTTTATCCATCCCAACTGAAACAAATAGATAACTCATAGCCTTCTAATTTTTGTTCATGTGAATATATTTTAAACAACATAGATTTGTGGTTCATTTTTTCGGATAATCCCATATAACGAGGGAGCCATTGCAACCTATGCCACTTCCAGTAGATGCCACAACGACCTATGCTCAACCACCAAGCCTATCTACCTCAAACACATCCACTCTCTAGGCACATAATAGGGGAAAACTATGGGAATCACAAAACTCAAGAAAAAATAATTTATTCTGAAATAGTTGAAATTTTTGCAAGCATAACTATCATTTCAGGATTCCATACACCATTGAAAATAAATCATAAATGAACTCATCAAGTCCCTATAGATCCCAAAATTGTTTGGGATAGAAGTATCAACCAAAAAATTTTACCAAGTGGAAATTATGACATCATAACATCATACCACTATCTCTTTTAGAGAAAATTAATAGGAATTGGAAATCATGGAAAATTTTAATGCACTATATGGTTTAGAAACATGATAATGTCAACATATGGTGGGATCTTCTAGAAAATGGTTATAGGATCAAAATCATCATGATCCAAAACATCTGATGTTTCGGATACAGTGAGGTGGACATATCTCTAATTAATATTACCATTCTTGGGAATGAAAAGAGTGAGAAATGTAATCTTATGAAGTTGAATTTTGGGACCATTTTATGGATATCACATCTAATGATGTTTTCATGGTTATCTGGAAGAACATAGAATATAATTTCATTGTTGGAAGACTATGGATTCATAACCATGTGGCGGTATCTTCATCAGTTCATGAATTCTTGAAATAACAAATCGATATAAATATTGACATTCTAAATATTAATGACACCACCATTAAGTCTTGTGAACCCATGAATGATAAGGAAGGTTTCTAAAAGTGGGAATAAAAAAACCAATGACAAATGATACTCAAGATTATACTCAAAATGACTTGGGGATTGCCCTTGTGAAATGATGGAGCATTCCCAATAATTACTATTTGTTTCCCATTAATATATTTAGGGAAAAAGCATGAAACCCTACAAGATATCATGAACCAAAATCTTTATTGGATCATACACATGTTATATTAAGCACATCAACTGAATTGGATTAGTATAAGGGTAGTTAATAAATGATCTATGAGGATCTAATATTTAAATATTCCCCTAAGAAATTATCTACATCCTAGCATGTCCATTTATTCCCTTCCCATAGTAGTAGTGAAAAAGAGGACCATAGTCCATAAAACTAATCTATAGAAACATTAGTATTTCATAATGTCAATGTATCTTTTCACATGGATTATCTTAACTCTATAGTGATAGAAAATCCCTTATATTAACACCATGTTTGATAATACCTCTAGGGATACTAAGATGGATGTAGAAGATAATGACCTCGAGAAATCCCACCAGTAATTGAGGAAGGTCTATCCACCGCCAATGATGATCTTAGATAGTAGAATTTTGGAATTGATGATTAATCATGACATACATTAATTAGTGTGTTATTCTAGTTGAGGTGTATTAGATAGGAATTTCATTTATAATGAAAAATTTATACTTTTTTACTTCAAATTATACATAGATTCCCGAGATAAACCCATTGTGAATATTCACCACCTTGGATTCTGCTGATGACTATTGAGGATTCAAGAAAGTAGCAATGATAATTCACCCCTCTCAAGAATCTAATGTATAATCAAAATTTTAATAAATGATCAATGTGAAATTTTTTCATGTGGTGCAATAAACAAAATGGGTTTCTATCATTGTACCTATCATGAAAATGCATGGGATGATATGGGTCTTGATTGATTTTGGAGATAGCAATCAGTAGTATTGGAGATTCAATTTCCCATTTCCAACCACACAAATTTAAATAGATGCAATAACTGGATTGAAAGACTTTTCCTTTAGGGATGGGTATTTAGGGTATAATTATGTAAATATATCCCATATATATGAGGAATCGACTACATATTGGGAACCTATGGGGATCTCTTACCACCAGAAATGTCCCTTCAGATTAAATAACATTAACACTATATAAAAACATTTTATTCACCATATTATTAAACAATTTTTGGGATGAACCATAGATTGTTACAACAATGAATTGGTGGTTAAATATTAATAGAGATGTTATCAACTTACAGATAATAAAAAAATGCCTAAAAATTACTAAAACATAGTTTGAAGATGAATCCTATGAAGTTATATATTGGAGTAAATTTGGATAAATTCATTATATCTATGGTATGATACTACGACATCAAGGTCATTTATAAAAATACATGAGAAATTATAGTAATTTATACACCTTGTAATGGTTACATAATTAGGTTGTCCAAGAGAACCTCACATATATTTAGTGTTTCATAGAAAATATAGCTGGAAAATCCCTCCACATCACTAATTTAATGAATAATGGAGTGACATGTTAAAGGAAAATCTAATGACAATATGTTTTTATGAATATTAATAAATATGTTCTATGCCCATTGGTCTTGGATCCACAAGTTGACTGAAAACCACTTATCATATATGTGGTTTCACTGGTTTAATCCCTTAGTTCTCTCCATACATAATTAAATTGATGTTGTGAATGAAATGAAATCCTCTATTTTATCAATAAAATTATTCTCAGTACTGATACTCGATATTATGATATCAAGATGAACCTTCTTCCACTCACCTTTATTGTGAAAATGATGAGGCATTTATTGTAGCAAAAGAAGTCCACATGGCCACTCATATTGGCTTGGTCATATATAACCTTTTTTGTGATATATTGAGTGGGAATTTTGACTAATGGGTGTTTATCTTAAAATATATTGACACTCAGTTCATCTCATAGAAGGATGTTAAAGTGAAACCGCTAGATGATTTCGTTGTATCACATCCTACCACGAAAACCAAACAAGTGGACACTAAAATTCTAGATTATGAGGATTTATAAATGCATAGAACTCCCCAATCATGAGATATATATTTTGATTGTGCCTCCATATGTCCAATTGATAAGAGGACGAAAAGCATTAAGCTAAACTAGATTTATCATGGGATTTGATTTGTTTATACAGATAGAAATAATTTTCATTAAACTTTCCCACTATTATAAGGGTGAAAAAACAATGGTTTATAGTTCCATTCCAAATTTTATGGATAGGATAAATCCTTATATCTATAAATTTCCCACCCTGCTATCAATGGGGACTCATAAATAGTTTTAAAATAGATCAAATATAGTTATTCTATTAAAAAGAATGAATTATCTCCTAATATGGGATATTTTGAGGGATTAGTGGTCAAATTCCACATTGAATCAATACTACATCTTGTAAATTGATTAATAGACTCTATGGTTTATACATTGGATAATGCGACTACAATATTGGATGATTCTAATCGAGGTAGTTCTTTTCCGCATTACACAACGAAGGATTGCTTTATCATTAATTGTATGTTCCATAGAGTAGATTAATTATTTTAACACCATCTTAGATCTTGAGGATCTAATATCCATCCCTATATGGATGGATTCCATCATTGATTACCTCAATAATGGGACCCTCCCATTAGATCGACCCAAAAGGGAATAGAATTGATACTGGGAAGTGAATATTTTTCATTTGGGACGATCCAAATGAGGAGAAATACCTCTATAATTGACGATTCAATGGAATATTCCTTATATGGATTACCGAAGGGAATATTTACACAACTATATAAGATTTCCATAAAGGTTCCAACATCTCTCACCAATTTGAAACTAGACCCTCAAATAAAATTAAGAATATTGTTAACCAATGAAATTAAATAATTTAATACTTAATGGAATTTACATAGAAATTTAATTCATGAGAGATTTATGAATAAATAATATTTCAATCCCTAGAGTTTCTACATTAAGATATATACTTTAGGAAAATTTTATGGGAAATTGATGTCATGGGGCTATATTCCCCTACTAAAAATAAGTAGTTTAAGTATATCCTTAGTACTATCAACATATAATCCAAATAGGATAATGAAATGCACTTCAAAGAAATCTATATGAATAATATCATCAACTTCCCAAGTTCATTTATCATTACCAAATTTAGTATTCTTCTCATGATTCTGATAGGAAAAAATATCTACTGTTTTTCAACCGAACAAAAGATATTGTAGCTTGGGTACAACAAAGAGTCCAATGATTAATCCTACTACCATGTAATAAAAAATGGACTGATGGAGGCCTTTGATAGGAAAATATCAAATATTCTCTAGAAAATGATGGGAACTGATATGAAATTTTTTTTCAGACAAACTCCTTCATAATTTATGGGCCAACCATATCACTATGTACAGTTCTATATAAGCAACTCTATATGCATTGGTTTACAGAAATGAAGTAGTGTTTCCCATATAATTTTATTAGCTCATTTTCTAAATAGATATATATGGAAAACTCTCCAATTTTGAGAAATAAAAAAATTAATAGATGAGTTTGAGTGACTTGAAGGGAAAATGTAGCTCACACTACACAAACTCAAAGTGCATCTTTATCATATTGCGCAAGCCTTGAATAAAAAGGTTCCCCTACAATGATTCTTTTCAGTAGTACTAGTAATAGGCCTCAAAATCCAAAATATACTTAAAAATAATACATGAAATAAGGAAGTTAAATTTTAAGGTCCTTACATCATACAAAAGGTCTCATCCATTAGAGCTTACATATTATCCACAATATATGGGGAATGTGTTACACCTCTCACTAATGTGAGGTTTCTTAATAAGTAACTTGGTTTACATTAGATATTTCATTTATGGGTGGAAATAATTTTATCTATGTAGAATATTATATCTTTACTGCATGATTTTAAACTACATGGAAAAAAACCTTACCACATGATGTTAAATTTCAAGGAAGTCGAAGATATTATACTATGATAAACTGAATGAATGTCTTCTTTCATATATTTCATTAAACTTATAATAGGATGTAACTTCATAGATCATTCACTGCACCTGATCTAGATATGTGAGAAATAAAAATTAATCACTCATATCCCTATCAGAGAGTGACATACACATTGGGAATTTTCCACCACCGTAACTACATATTGCTTGATTCATATTTCCATATGATTGATAGGGACACCAGAATCATCAATCCTAGATACAAATTCAATATAAAAATTTATTCCATCCTAGAATATGGGTCATAAATATGCACAAAATTTTCCATTTCATGAAATATGTGTGGCATGATTCCTATTACCATATGATACATTTTGATTCTTGGATCTGGAATCCTTAGTCCAGCAAAAATTTAAATGAAACAATGTTCCCCCTATGCGTATGAATGAAAAATATATTGGTAGTTCTTCTTGTGAATTATAACATTTGGGTTGATAAATATTATCATAAGATATATAATGACACTAGGACCCCAATTCTTTTTTCGAACAGAAATATATAGATGTCACCGCTCTTTGTATATGGTTCAAACTTGAGCAAGGAATTTTCATACAAGAACCATGTGTGGCATGAATACTGTTTACAAAGGATATTTTGTGAGATGAAAATATTCAATACTATTTCAAGGCACAATATCAAATGTAAAAAATTATTCCCCCTAATCCATGGGTCTACCCTTTGGAGAGAATTTTTTATTCCAGAACAACATTGTTCTTGATTAATGTTTTCATAGGATACACGGTGACACTAAAATCCCAAATCCTAGGCCCAAATATGACACATATAATGATCCCCCATTCCTACATATGTTCACATCCTATGAATAATTTTTTTAAAGAACTACATGTTCTTTAATTCCAATTATCAGATGATACTTAGTGCTGCCCATATTGAAAATCTTGGGTCCAACGTCAATAAAAATGGAAACTTCAGGGTTCCAACGTATTGGTTGGACCTTCGTATCTCCCATTCAAGAACTACATATATAATGATTCACTTTTCAATTTGATACAAATTGAAATCTATATCTATAATTTTTGGACCATCAATAATATAAATAGAAAAACTAATGATTTCAACAAAGGAGTTAGACCTTCAGAGAGAATTTTTATTCGATGAACTATGTGGGGATTGATTGCTATTATAAGAAGATATAGAGCAACACATAGATCTTGAATCCTGGATCCGAATGAAATATAATAAAAATTCCCTCTCCCTACATAGAAATTCATGTTGTCTGATGAATTTCTATACCAAAACTATGTATGGATTGATTCTTATTACCAAAGGATATATACTGATACAAGTGTTTTCAATCCAGATTCCAGTTGTAATGTAATGATAAAAAGACCATTCACTTCACATGATAATGATCTATGTAGGGAACTTTCTTCATCAGGAGTAAATGTAGATTAACTCCCGTACGGTGGGATACATAGTGACTTATAGATCCTCCATTTCAGGCCAAGCCATGATTTCTTACCACTCCTAGCAATGCCCCTTGAGAGTGAAATGTTTTAGTGGGGATTCAATTTTTTTACATTAATTTAATCCATCTAGCATATCCACAACCCTGAAATTTCATATATATCATACTAAGTGCAACTGTCTCCTGTTTCTCAAACTGAGCCTCACTCATGTAATCTTAGGGAACTTGGGAAGATTCTCAGAAAAACCCAGCTGAGGTCTATTATATCCAAAGATAGGGAACAACATATTTGTTATAGTACAGTAGAATCCATGAAATCTTACATGTGATAAAATGATAAACAATATTATTGTAGGTCTTCTTATGGTATTGATATCCCCTATGATGATAATGTACCATAGAATCATATGTTTTATCCCTTCACCATGAATTTTTTTCAATGCATGATATTATAGCAATTAGGATTACCAAACCCTTCTTCAATCATATGTTATACATGATCCAAACTCATATACTCAATACTTGAGTATATACCAAAAAATTATTTGAATTAACATTCATCTCATGGAACACCATGCAACATGGGCTCCACTCCTATGTTCTATTTACTATAAAAAATTGGTTACAAGGACTGGTTAATTCACCGAGGCACCCCAAAGAATCATTTAGGAATAAAAAAATCCTCTGTTATTGTTCTTATAGTATATTGTGGTCCTAGATGAGAGACCGCTTAATCCAAGATGTTATTGTCTCGAATATGTGGAATATAGGCTTCTAGGATTATTAATGCATGACCTATACCCACAATCTTTAACTTTAGGTTAACTGAGATATTCTTGTATTATGATTTATACTTTCCTTAACAAACTATTTAAGAAGATTCAGATAATCTTGCTGTTAAAACATTAACAATTGTACACATTGTCAATGAAATATTATAATATCATTTTTTTCATCCCATGGATTGAATCTATTGTGAATTCGTAATTTACCTAAGAAAGTCACTCCTGTTGGTGATACATCATATTTCCACTGTGTTAAATTACATAGTAATGTCCTAATTTAAAGAAATTAAAATTCATAACTACATACGAGTTTAATGATTGTAAAACACCTAACCATGTCCATTTCACATGATATTAAAGTAAACAACAACATCCACATCACAAGATGCTAAACAACAAGACAAGAGGTCTTCATGTAGAACATATCATCGCCATTACTGATTATTTAATCCAGAATCACATGTTTTATCAATTTTCCTCAAAATGTGTTCAATGAGTGGTTGTTTAGACTTTTTGATGGTAGAAAACCTCTTAAATATCATGTTATCTATAAAAAACATCATATCAAATATTCCTAAGTTGATACCATCAAATTTCACAAGTTGATATTCAACTCATAGAACCCAATTGAACTTTTTCTCTGCTTCTCCCAGTTCTCCCTTATTACATTCTAGTAATAGGGAATGTTTAATCCAATGAAAAACTAATAGAAATAAATCTTGAATAATACAATTCTTGAGTGATTATTCAAGGACGATGTTTTTTTCCAAGAGGAGAGGCTCCCCTTAAACCCTTGAGTAATTTCCCAAACATTGTGGAATATAGGCTTCCTCCATTATTAATGGTTAACCTAAAACCATCAATTTCAAAATCTAGATAACATATTTATTCATGGGTTATGATTTACATGTCCCATAACCCAAATATTCATTAAGATTTAGATACTCATGATATTAAACATCTACACATCAAGCCCATTTTCAATGTAAGAGAATAATATATTACTCTTTCAACCATTTATCCCTGGCTTTACATTCTCTATGGAGACACAATTAATATTTTTATTCATTCATATCAATGAAAAATAATAGTTTTGAGAAGTTATTATGTATGACAACATCGAAGATGCATTATGGTAATCAAAAAGAGATAAAATCCCTAAAACATGGATTAAAATTTATTAAAATTGAGCCATTATAACCATGAATCTATGATGGTAGTTAATCATTAACCTCTAAAACAAAATTATATATGGAAATAAACTTTAAATATTTATGATATTGATCAACATATAGGATACCTTTTCCATCCATGACGTCGAGACCCAATAAGTGATGAAAAATGGTTCTCTCCAATACACATGAGTCGGATCTATATGGAGGGGTCTCTTTTAAAATGCTTCATGTGGAAGGATTTCTTCCTGGACAATATGCATTGAGAAACCCAGCGAATCCCAATTGTAAAAATTTTAAATTAACCGGTTTAATGATGTATGGGTCATATAGAATAGATTTACCTACATATGAATCTGATCGGCATAATTCTTACTTGAGCTTAAGATATATCTACACAATAAGGGCTCTATCACATGGCTACCCCCCAATAATCCTATGTAAGGATGAAAAATTACATTCACATCCAAATTTCAATGAATAATAAAAGGGGATATTAATAATATCTTTCACAATATAATGTTGTTTACCAAATCCATATCATATTTCATTAATCTAAAACAATGATGTATTTGTTTCATGATGTAGAAATGCATAAAAAATGTGTCCCCACTACATGCCACTAAACTATACAGGTTATCATCTATCATCTAACATAATCAAATGACCACATGATCATGATCCTAGTCAACTAATGTTTGGGGTAATTCCATCATCCTACTAACCACCTAAATCTGTAATTCACACTTCATGTATTGAGTGTATGTAATTCTTGCATACCATCCATGACCATTGGGAAAGGACACCCAAATTTAAGGGAACCTTTGTTTAACTATTCATGTATGTCCCTAGATCCTATACATGATCTCTCATCTATAAAAAAATATTTTTTTTCTTGATAAGATGGGTTTTAATCCTTGTGATCTATGAAATCATCATAGTGGAGGTCATGACCATATAGTGATTCTCAATCATCCTTGGAATAATTTTCCCCTATTATCTTTCATATTCTGAGATAGTTTATCCCTAATTTACAACATTCACATCGTCCTCATGTGAAGGATTTGCGAGTAATTATAACCTTGGGTATCCAAATAAGGATATTGTGTTGAATTCCCCATAATTTTAGGTAAATGTGAATCAATACCTCAATCATGATTCACATTTATCAAATATTTATTACCATAAATTTGAACATTTGAGGGTCCAAATCACAAGACCCAAAACTGCTAGTGAAAGAGGCATAAAACCTAACAATATAAATACCAAACAATGGTTATATATGGGAATTTTTTGTCCCTTCTCCCAAAACTCTTAATCTATATAGTTTAGGATAAAGATATAATCTATATAAAAAGTAAAAATTCATGTGCATCCCATATTTTGGCCTTATAAAAATTGGATCAATGAATGTTGTACCCCCTTGTCCAAGTCTATTTTAGTGTAATAAGTTTCCACACATCCACTCCATGGTAAAATTATCAATTGAAACAAACATAAAATTTATGGTTCTGAAATCCCTCTCATTTATTATATCTTTGGAAAATAAACATCATATCCATGAAGTTTGAGATATAAATCACCAATTCTTGGAGTAGATACACATCTCCAAGAACCCAAAGTCCTTGAGTTACATCTATTGGTTCTTATCGACTATATGTTGGTAATATATGATGGATGAAATGAAAGGTACCAATTATTATTTTTTGTTGATTAACTCAACAACTCAAAGCATTCTCTTTATGGTTATTTTGGTCCCTGAGGAGTCGACCCATTTAAATCAGTGAGATATTTTCTGTTCTAAATATGATAATAGTTTCCACCATTAATAATGGTTGACCAATACATACTACATTCAATTTATAGTTTACTAATATATTTCTAGATCATGATTTATAACTAAAATAACTATAATATTCACTGGGATTACACATGCTTGACGTTACATCCCTATATATTTTACCAATAATCAAAGAACAATTGTCATTTCCCATTTCAGAACCTTTTAATGTCCTGCACAATGTAACCAAAAACCACAGGGTATAAACCTTGAGATTATAAACAAAAAAAACTTCCCTAGGGAAATGAACCCCTTTTGATACCTCAATTATCCCCAACCCACATCATTATCTAAATATTTGAATATTCAATTATTTTTCATAGACCACGGAAAGGAGGGGGACCACTAATTCATGACTATAAATTTACACCCTATGGTATAATACATATGTTTTTTTGATCAATTAACTATAAGAGTATCCTTGTCATAGGAAAAGAACTTTAAACCAAATGGGCACTAGTAACATTTTGACAGAACTTTATTCCTTAGAGTGTTTTGTGATCATCGCCGAAATCGCTACCACATTCCATGTTCCCTAGTTAATAATCATGGACATGATATTTCTATAAACCATATTCCCAATAACCATATGGATTTTGAATCCTTAATACCATTCCACCATAAATCAAATTAGATCTCATAATGGATGCATGGTGTAACAACCCATTATGGAGACCCATCCCTCTTAATGTCTACATTAACAATGTGTGTTGGAACTCTTCATGACTGTTCATTCATCAAAATATCAATTATGAAAGTACTGTATAATTACCATTACTGGATTCTAATTTTTCAAAATATCATAGAGGGTTCTAGGTTTTTGACCCAACAAGAATACCCATCATCCATAACCAGTAATTGACAGTTCAAGTTAAAAGACAATAATATATAGAAATAGATGGCTTGACCTAGAATCCCCAAAAATATAGAAATTGATTTTTGAAGATTATCTATACTAAACTAAATTAATAAATGGTCAAAAATAATTGATCCTAAATAATAGCATTAGAAGTTTTGAGCTGGAAGACCCCAAACTATAGAAACAATATAGTTTGCAAGACATTAAACATCCAAGTTTAAATAATAATAAAAATTCAGTATACAAAATCGTATAGGATAACATGACAAAAATCCAATCCCATTCCATTTGGGATTTTAATATATAATTTTTTTAAAAAATTTAGAGAAAAGAAATATACAAAGATGATATGGATCCTTATCATACCACCGTAGAAATCATGCTATGCTTGCAAGGACCACTGACCTGTGAAAAAATTAGAGTTAATGAACCTCACATTTTCATAAATATTATTCTATAATTATATTTTATTAATCTCAACATAGTTTGGTTCAAATGGAAAATATAACATTTTTAGATTTTAGTAGATTTTTTAGCATAATTAGATAAATAACCAAATTTTGGAATTTATCTATTTTAACTTATTTATATATTTCGACCATAAAATTTTATAATATTTTTCAAATTGTTAAATTATTTATTTTAGGATTTATGAAATATTGATATTCATTTTATTATTTTTACATAAAGTTAATATGTCTGTTAAGGTCACAAAACTATCTAAAAAATCAGGCTTTAGGAACTATGCACAGATCTAAATACCTTTAATGATGTGGTAATTTGTTAAAAGTGGGATAACCCATAGGATCTAAAATAATTAAAGTAGAAAGGTTAGGATATATGAAATAATTTATTAACTATTTCCCCAACTTATTATTTCTTACCGAATGTCATTTTGGTTTGAGATAATTCTGTGTGGGACTACGAATGTTCCCTTGGCAAGATAAAATGACTAGTGTAATAGAAATAATTATTTCATCTAGTGGCCAATATATTTGATATTTTTTAGGGTGAACAAGGGAGGAAATATGTAAGAAATTTCCAGAAGACACATTTTACCTATTAGTCCATTTATTGGTCCATCCACACAAAATCATATAGTTGAATATTTTTGAAGTAAAAATATTCTAATTTTTTAAAATAAACAAGTGTCTCACATCCAATAACTAAGGATATTAGATTTTAAGGGGGAAAGGTGAAGTTTTTATTTTTTATTAGTTTTTAATATTTTTAATACATATTATGGCTACGTCATTCTTCTTATTTACATTTTTATTCAGTTTTGTGTTTCATCCATGACGATTCATTTACCACAATGATTGTGGGTATCAAACCCTAATTTTTGTTCGATTGGAGAAGTGGTGATTTATGAGTTTATGGTGACTTATTTATTTAAAATTTTATATTACATGAATTTAGTGGGGGTTAATATGATTATGGTGAGAGTTCATCACTCTATTTCTACTAATATTTTCTTCTTCCTCATTCAATCAATTTTCTTCTCATTAATATATATTCCATTCATAAATTATAGTTTAGATTATGTATTAATGTGAAAGAGATTAATCGTACAAGAAAAGGTATGTATGTAGGGTAATTCCATCAAAATAATATGGGATAAAATGAAATGTATTGATATCTACATTGATTAATATATTGAGTAAATATTTTAAATAATAATGTTAACCCCAATACAAACCCCTGAGAAGAACATTTCTCTACTACTAAATGAGTTTAGTGTTTTAATAAAAATATATAGTGTATTACATGTATTTCATAATCAACCCCCATATATATATATATATATTAAATTTTGTATTATATAGATTATAATAGTGACAACTAGAAGACAATTCTTGTAAGAAGCCTCCTTGGGTGATTGACTCTGAGTGTTCACATTATATTACATACATAGGTAAATAAAAAATTTATTATGGTAAAACTAATAAATATTTATCCCCAATTTGGATCCTTTTATGGGGATTCCATAATCATATAAACAATGTTTTTCTAAAAAGGAAATCAAATTTTTTATGAAATTTAACAATAGTACTTCATTTCATATCCTTCATTATTTTAGGTTGAGATGGATTTATTTATCGATTTCTCCTATACATTGACTAGTGCTTATTTTTTTGTATAAGGGTTGTGTTTTTTAATAGTGATGGTGAAAAAAATCATATGAGAATGTAGGAGATGAGAAATCAATTTACCAAACTTTTCTCGTTCATTGATGAATCTGATGTCTAATGGTTAGAATAATAATAAAATATTGAAATTGAACCAGAAGAGATCAAGATTATTCAGAATAAATTTATGTTGGAGAAACTGATGGAGAATTGAAATATTTACTGGATGTTTCAATCATCACTCCTTGTAAATTTCTTGAATAGGTGACTAAATATTACATGCTGTCTAATAACACTAAGTGAGAATAACAAAATTTGGATTTATATTGGTTAGATTTCATTTATGTGGAAAATTCACGTGACTCTAATATTTTAAAATCATAAATCATCATCTATATAACAATATATTTATTCAGAATAATATGAAGAAGAACCCCCTAAAATATAATTCCTAGTGGCCTTTCCTAAAGAGGGAATGTTTTAGGATAACCTACTTGAATGGGGAGATCTATTTATTGGTTCTTTATATTTTAATCCAATTCAAGTGGAATTGTTTTCTGACATCCCTATTTATGATATTTTTGAAATATACTCACAATTGAAATACCTAGATTTTGAATTTGATGATCCCTCACAAGCAGTGGTGTTAAATAAAATGTACCCATTCTTCCTCCATCCACCACTATTTAGTATATGAAACATTGAAAAGTGGGATGAGATGATGTACTCTATCCATGTGTTCAACTACAACTATTATAAGATGAAGAGAATTGGATGAAATCATTTCTATTTGTTTCTAAAAAAGAAACCCTATCCATCATCATATTGTTGTTAAACCACGATAACTTCTTTAGTAGGGGTAGTAAAAACCTATGTCTAACATAGGGTTCAAACCCGGAATTATCCCATATCTTTCCCATATCTCTTTATGTTTATTTATTTTCCTCATGTTTTACCCTTTCGTTATATTCGGTTTAAATTTGTTTCTGCTAGGATCTTAGCTCATGGATTCCACAAGAAAATAAATTCAGTTTGTAGAATTCCTTTATTTTTCTTTGAAACCCTTGTATTTGATTTTTGTTTCTCTAAAATGATTGTAAGTGAAACATATGTTTGAGGTAGGGTTAACCTATTTAGCTATTTTGTGAATTTTTTTTATTTTTTCAAGGAACTTTTTGGTGAAATTAATATTCTTATCTTCATTAAAATAAATTATTTTTAGAAAGTGGTCATAATTTTTTAAACACTGTATTTTAAATGATTGATTGTGTGAAAAATTTATATTTAAATTAGTTTTTCAAGAGTTATAATGATTTGTACTGAATTTTGAAATCAATTAACATGAAACTACGAATAAAAATATTATTTTTATTCTGAATAGTTATTCTGAACCATTATGAAATATTATTTCTACTACTAATAATTTTTGAAATGAAACTTGGGTTTTTTGGGATAACCATAATTTTTGATATTTCTCTTGTGAAGAATTCAAATTAAAGAATTTTTTTAACAATAATTATTAACTTATTTGTATAGCCACATTTTATATTAAAAAAACCGTTGTATATAGCCTATGTTATCACCATGATTCGAGGAATTTCTTTATAGGTTTCTGCCACATTACAAGCTGTTTATTCCTTACCTAACCGCAATATATGTATTTTTGGATGATTATTTTAATAATCATAATAGGGGAAGATATTTTCATCTACGTTCATCGGGATGTGTTTAATTTTGGTGTGGTGGGAGCTGTGTGTCAAAATTATTATCAGTGTGGAATGAGAAAGTAGGTATTTATCCATCATTTCATTGTTCTTTATTTGTTTCATCCAGGTATCCCTAAAACAATTAGAAAAAATATTGGAAAATGAAAATTTTAAATAAATATGAATTTATAATTATAATTTCTTTTTTGAATCATGTCCATATAAGAAATCAATTGAATTAGCTTGCATTCCTTTATTGTATTCAATTTTCATCTCATCAAATATGTTGAAAAATCCAAAATAAAGCTATGCATTCATGGTGTTTGAAAATTTAAAAATAAAAAAAGGAGAAATTAGATTATATTATTTATTATATTCACATAATGACTCATGTAAAACATTATAATAACGTTTTTTTGTGTTTAACATTGTTTTGGTGGAATAGGTGAGAAATTTCATTGGTTTTCACATGAATATTGATGCATCATACTAAAGATTCCAAACTCCACTTGTGGGATATAATATTTCTAAATGTTTTAACCAACCGACCATAAAAAACTTAAGTAACCTTGATGTAATCCTCATTTTAGAATTAATTTTCATTTCTCACACTATGGAGGAATGAGAATTGTCCAAAACGAGATGGTTACATATACATTTTCTATCTATGATTGTAACTCCATATTAAAATTTTCATGAGTGAAGAGTGACATAAAATTCATTATGATGTATATTGTGATTATGACATGGATAGATGGATGAGTATGAATTAAATTAAATGTTATTATTTATAATTAAAGGGATTACATTTCATAGAGGAGAAATTATGTATTCTATTTTGGATAAGATCATTAATGTATATATTTTTTTTATTATTGTGTGGATTTTGATTTTAATATATGATAATTTCCCAGGAGTGAAACACTAATGTGTGTGGGAATGATTCACCTAAAAATTTTATACATTTTATTCTATAAATAAATTTTATTAATAAATAAATTTTATTAATAAATCAATTCTATTATTTTAGGGTCAATTTCCACATATTTTTTTCTGAATAATTTGGAACATAATTGAAAAAATGGCATGCCTTTTTAATTTAACTATTTTAATTTATTTTTATATTTCATCCACAATAACTTCTACTATTATTGAAATTTTAAAATAATTTTTTTAGGCCTCCACATATCTTTTGATTTATTTTTTCCTTTGATACCCTAATCACAATAGATCATTGAAAGGAAGAAAACCTTCTTTCAACTCGGGCCTTGAAAATTGTGTATTGCTCTAGATAATTTTAATGATGATCTTATTTATCATAGTTTACCAGCATTATAGATCCAAAACACCTAAATGAGATCTAGAATGATCTAGGGATTATATTTTATAACTTCCTATCCACTTTATTCTGGCTTCTTCAAGGACATTTTGGCCTGGGAACGTGCTTCATGAGAATACGAATAGTCACCAACATTTCTTAAAATTACAGTGTACAATATCTATTACTATTACATCTGGTGGACGATAATTCTTAAATTTTTTTGATACATATGTTACAAAAAATGTACAACATTAAAGAATAATTCTTTTACCATATCATTCATTTAACGGGCCATACATGCATAATATTTTTTAGGTAACTTTTTGTAGTGAATTTTTTTTGACTTTTTTCATATAAATATGTCTCTCACATCCCATATCAAGGGATAATAAATTTAAAGGGGAAGGTGGGGTATTTATTTTCTATATTTATTCTTAATACTTTCAATATATATTATTGTAGGTTTGCTTTTCTCCTATGCATTTTTATTTTCAATTATTTGTTTGTCCCACTATGAATCGTTCATCTCAATGACTGTGGAGATAAAACACTAACTATTGTTCATGGGGGAAGTGGTGGTGATTGAGTTTATTGTTATTTATTGATTTATCATAATTTTATTTGATTTTTTTGTAAGTTAAAATTTTTGGGGTGAGAGGTCTCGAACAATTCTCTACTAATATTTTCATCCCCCTCATTTAACCATTTCCCTTCTCATTAATATATTAGTAATACAAACAGTGGTTTTCAGATTGAGTATTGATATGCAAGACATTACTCCAAAATAAAGAGGCCCCAGATTATACTAATAGTATTACTGTCAAATGTTTTAGTGTAACATTTTATGATCCCAACATTGAGTAAAATAATGAGGAAATATTTTGAATAATAATGATTACACCATTACGAACCCTTGAGAGAAAAATATTTCTTTTACTAACTTCAATGTGTATTTTCAGACTTTTAATTGGGTTTATTACTTTCATTAATATATATAATTATATATATATATATATTATTACTTGTTTTTCAAAATCATCACATATATATATATTAGATTTATAGTTTTATATTATTTACAATGTAATATGAACAATAAATATAATTTTTATGTAAATGTAATCCTTGTGAGATTAGCCCTGGGTGTGCACAATATATTGTATTATTAGGTAAATAAAATATACAATTTTACTAAAAATGATTAATCCTCATTTTAATAGAACACCTCTATTCATCCGGACCAATCATAGTTCATTTAGAAATCTCATTAAATAAATCTACATGAGGATTGGTCCATCCCACATGAACATAAATATCCTAGAGTGTTGTACTATTCCTAAAAAAGTCTCATCAGAACTATATTCAATGCACATCCTCCAAGGATCATGGGTCCTTATACATGATTTTTTCACAGTGTAATGACATTCCCTTATCCAAATACAAACTTAACCCACATAATAATTATCAGCACAATATTGTTCGTTAATGAACATATGTTCCCTATCCATGAACGTGATACGAGTAGAAATACTCCATGTTAAAAATTATTATGAATTTATTCCCATTCATTTGGGATATGTAGGGACATACAAGTTCCTTAAATTAGATATGAAAAAATAGATTTAATATTTTCCTCTTAGTGGTGCTCAACAAACCTCAATAAACATACCCTTATCATATAGTCACATAAGGATCAATAACGAAGTTCATCGTATGTGATGTTAGATTATATATTGATATATGTATACCCTATAATCAAAACATTTCCTTTAAATAAAATCCCATTATATAGGTGGAATTTTTTATCACACTTTATTGTGAACATGGAACATTGTTGTTTGAAATTCTAGAAGACTATAGCCTATACCAAAATACTGTATTTATTATCTTGGACTTGGAAGTGGATATTTTCAAGAATAATGTATGGCCATAAAATTTCATTTTAAAAGGGAATATATGTTTTCCCTTATTATATCCTTCTTACATATATTATTATTCGTTGTATTTTAAAGTTTACATTATCCATAAACTGGGTCAAACATGGATATCTGGCCATCTATCAGAAATAGGAATCATGTCGTAGTGACCATAAAAATGCATGGGAGCCAATACAACTCGCTAGTGATGTCAGCATGCGTTTGTGTGATCACATGCAGCTGAATTAGATAATAATAAGCTCTCCATGGGTTATAATGAAAATGGAGAGTACATTCATGGATCAGTTCCGACAATCAACAAGATATAAAACTTGTACTCACTTATAGTGACATTAGGATCTATGTTCATTTATTAACCATATTTTTGACATAGTGTTATCCCAATATGGGATAGGAATTACGGTGAATCATAAAAACCATTAGTTAGGATATGAAAATAAGTTGGTCCTCAGTATAAAAAACATATATATATTAAAATCACTCTATAATATCACCTTCATACTCCTCCTGAATCCTACACAAAATGGTGACACAAGTTCAATCTCAGGACACCCTTCATCAACTACATCTATTGATGATGGCCACCATTAGTGATCGAACTAATGAAATCTTATTTTATTGATGTCTTCAAGGCATGAATGTGACCTATTTTTTTAATAAAAGTGGTGTTTCATTTAAATAATGTTCCACGTCATTCCATTTCGATATGTAAAAAGTACAACAAAAACTACAATAATTCATCACGAGGTATATAATAGATCGTGGGACTGTTTGGAATATGGTCATCATTCTAGTTATATTATTGCGTGAATATATCATAGGAAATAAAAAAAACACATGAATATTTAGTGTTTATTCACTAAGAAATATCATTAATACCAAGGAATTTTATTTTACCACCAACCATCTATGTATTAACTTCAATAGATCTCACGAAGCCATGCTCTATTTTGATATATTTGACACTACCTAAGAAAGGATCAACTACTGCATCCTGTAATAAATTGAATCTAATCTCGTGAACATTTATAATCCATCGTGATTGTTTCTAATGAGATATTGATCAGTAATTAATCATTTGAATATATTATTTCATAAAAAAGAACATGATTCCAAATTGAAAGATCCCTTTGTCATTTTTATTAATGTAGATCTCTCCATTGCCTCAATACATTTCACGTCACACCAACGCCGTGAAATGAAATGATATTTCTAGAAACATAAACCTATATAAAGCCTGAATAACCATGAAAAAAAACAAATGATATTTTATGAGAGTAAGAGGAGAGAAGTAAAACAAATAGGGTAAACAAGGTCACATAAGGAGGAGAACAAACTTTCTATAAATTATCCATGTAGCCACAGTATAATGTCACAATAACCCAACACATTATACCATCAAGCCATGATATCACATGACCAATTGTACACCATTAATTCCCTCATATGGAAACCATAAACAATGTGATCACTTAATTCTGCATCAATCTTTTAATTAATTCATGTAACTTGGACAAGAACCTCCTTTTCTTGCAATACAATCATCAATTATTGTAAGTCTAATGACACCTCTTCTTGGACATGTTGTGAAATCCACCGGTCATGAAGTCAACACATGAAAATTTCAATATATATACACCATTTTCTTGTGAACATCCATTGAAATACTTCCTCTATATGTATGTGAACCCTTGAAAATGCACTCATATTAAAACAAAACACCATGGTTTGTGCAGCTTCAACATTGACACTCATCCATGAACTCTTCCTTAAATGAAAATCATTTTCCATGTAGCCTTATCATGATACCCATAGACATGAATCATTAAAACATGAAAAATGTTTCATTTTTCATCCATGAAATCATAGACATCATCACAATACTCCATCGAGTAAATCTGCAATGGTTTTGAGATAAAATGAATTTGTGCGGATATAATGATTATCTCATGTGATAAAGCCTCAACTGACCGAAGAACATATATTAAATTTAATAGTGGTATGAAGTAGCATTGATTATAGGTTTAGAGGCCTATATATGTCCCCTCTTGGTATAAAAACATACTCAATAGGGAGTTCATAGGTGAGACTGGACTTCTCAGAATAGAGAACGACACAATAACAAGCGTAATCAAGTAATTAAACATGGGTAATGACCTAAAATATTACACGATATGTATAAAACATCACATAATCACTCTGATGATCGTATAAAGGAATTGTATCATATAGGCCAGATTATGTGATGGACATTCTACATGTCGACGTAGTTGTAAGAGGCTTCCATCGGTTAGTGGTGGACAAAAATTTAATAATTTTTACAATAAATGTTGAAATGACGGGACACTTATGAAAATATGGATATCATAATTTTAATACAATATGGGTCATGTTACTCAATTGAGCAATTTAGTAGTCAGGATATAGAACCCAATCATGTTAATAAGATCATGTGATGTCTGATGGCTATATCAAGTAGATCATGTGATGTTTTTATGACATTTTAGATGGTTTAATTTAAGTCTTAGGGACATGCTATCTGGTTAATGTTATGTCCTATAGAATGGTATGCTAGATCGTGAATTGGTCTCTAGACATGTCTTCTGAGTCACATGATTCCCTCTATACTTTTTGAGGAGATCATGTGAATTCCTCTAGACATTCCATCTATATCATATGATGGACATTTGATATGTTATCCACCTCAGGTGATGCCCTCCGGACATGTCACCGTGTTTTTAAGAAGACCTATAAACATAACAAATGGTTAGTGTGATTTACCGTGGTATTTTCCTAAATATAATTAAATGTCCACCAGACCTATTATATTGACCACGTGAGAACCCTAAAACATGTTTGCTTCATTAATATGAAGACCCTAGATGATTCATTCTGAAACCTCTAGAATTTTCATCCTTATCTAGCAGGAATACCTAAGCATGTTCCTTAAAACCATTTGAACCCCAACCTAGGAGTATTTGGCGGAGAATACTTCCTTCATGTGGTATGTTTATATAATTGATTAGGGATATAAACTCTTTATGATATGCTCATGAAATTCTTGGTCCCAACCCATTATTTGATATATGGAAAGGATCAAATATCTCCCAATGTCCATCAACCATAGTGTAAGTCCATCCACATCCCTAATACTCTATATGATGGGACCCAAACTATCTTATGAATCTATCATCCTCCCTTTTCCATTGTAGAATAGGAAATGTTACCATAGATTTGTATCCACTTTAGTGTATGTAACTGATATGTCATTTAATATGGAATCACCCCTTTGGATTTATCATTTTTTCATATCCATTAGAATACTGAGAAGATAATTGAATTATGATAAATCTATTTCCTACTATAAGTAGGATTTGTGGATGCCTTTCTATGTCTCTATCTCTATATTAAACACTCCATTAGATCCATCGTAATTCATATAGTAAAATATCTATATTTAGTGAGTATAATTTCATCATATATCTTATTTTTAAACTGATTATTAAAAACAAGGGATTAAAGATTTATAACAATCATCTAAATAACGTCATATAATTCCCCAAATCAGGGTAACATTAATGTGTAATAACCATTCTAAGAAATGATATAGATGAATCCACACATGGTCATCCACCTTGGTGCATGTATCGAAGGATTCCCCTTTTTGTTAAACTATGGTGAAATAACCATCACATGTACCATTTATATATTCCTACCCATAATCTGTTTGATGAAGGGTAGAACTACAATAAATCAGATTCTTGTTATTAGCATTATATGTTGGAGGAGGTCTTAAGGCTCAAGATCTGAACAATATTCCTTGGTGACATCTTATTTATTCTTTCCACATAAAGATAGAATAAACGAAATGTACCTAAAAACAATGTTTATTTTAATTATTTTCCTCACATGATACTGACTCCTCCTCCCAATGTTTTAATCCTAATCATAGAAACACCAATCACCAAAATGGATAATTTTAAACTCCAGTGATCCTGGTTATATGGAGTAAAAAAGTAGTTATATATTTATATGTAGTGAAGCATAATAGATAGAGAACCGTGGATACATACAAATGGTCACATCAATATTAATCTCTTTACATATAGGAGGATGAAACACTTGATCATTTTTTTAGGGTAAGAAATTTTTTATAGATATTCAAAACATGATTCATGATCACAACATAAATCTCTAAGAGAGCCTCATAGATAGAAATAAGTCCCCCAAAAGGGTGAATTGAGCCCAATCTCCAATCCTCTTGACCATTGTGAATTCCAAAGTGTCGTTTTGTTTGAAACCCAAATAAACCACATGCCTTTGTAAATTATGCATGTGATTCATTACAGATGTGGGAACCATTGATAGTTTCCATGACATATGAATATTTAGGAAAACAAATTAATGATATGAAACCATATATAAAAACCACAAAAATCAATCATCAACAACCTATTTTCATTAAAAGCTAAGATGGTGAACTCAATGCGAATCAATAAATATTAATCTGATATGACATCCTTTAACTATTTCATCCATTTCATAGTTTAAAAATGATATACATATTAGTTCCTATCAGAAAATGATTATTCACCCCATTATTATTTGGGAATTAGATACCTTGATGAAATACAATGGTTATGTTCTTGTATGAAACATGGTGATGATATTTCGTAATATTACAATGAATTTATCATGTTTATGATGTTTCCCCTTTCCAATTTATGAATCATGTAATTATTATAATGTTATTCCTCTTGTATTAATGATAATATTATACATATTTTTCTACTATTCATGTTGTTCTATGATTCCTCAATTTATATTCATGTTGGTCACTCAATCTATATTTTCATTGCTTTCCATTAGTAAGAGTTTGAGATCACCGCAAATCTTATGTTTATATTTCCCTACGTTATGAATTAATTTCGTACATATGATAGTCAAATATGGCAACGTAGATTATAAGAATAATGGGATATGTTTAAATCATTTTATGTATTAATAAATTTCTTATATTGTGAAAAATATTCATATTAGATTAAAAAGACATGGGGTTTTTAGTTAATGCATTATCCAAATTCACTCATACTCTAAAAATAAAAATTCTTTGTAATGGTTGTAATGAAATATTTTCATTAGGTTATATAATATAGATAATCATTTCATTAGTGATTCCTATTAGTTATTAGATAAGGTATTATATAAAAATTAATGTTAGGATCTTAGTTAGGGATAACATAAGGGTACAAAAGTTAAGTATGATCATATTTCATAAATATAGATAAATCTCTTGGTTATTTGTGGTAACATTGTATTTTACTGGGATACATATTAGAATAAAATAGAAAAACCCCTTGGGATATGTCTATGTGAAAATTTTAAGAATTAGTTAATATCCCAACATATTAATGAAGTAGTGATTTTATAGTTTTCATATAAATTGAATCCCTATTTAAAGGGTGGAATGTGGAAGTGGTTGTTTTGTAAATGGTATCAGAGGTAATAAACCCAAAAAAATATGGATTAGTTTAAAATAAATCATTACTGTGGTTCAGGGTGAGTGAACCTCAGTCTACACTCTTGGGGAATAAAATTTGGAAAACCATTTTCACCTTCCAATCCATTAAGAAGGATTTATCAAATAAATTTATTAGGTTGAGGATGTTGTGAAAACCCAAAAATGAATAATCCTTGATTGAACTGAGTGTTATTTAGTTTGAAATGAATGCTACCTTTAGAGTTTCATATATTGAGTCATTTTGAGGATAAATTTGGAATCTGAAAATAATTCTCTTATGGTATATATTGTAAATCTAATTTGATAAGATCATGTTTTTAGTATGTGTTAAAACTAAATGGAAGTATGTTACCAATTAATTACAAATACAATATAAAGGTTTCCCTAATGATAAACCAAAATGGATAGTATCTTTAAGGATAAGCCTTTTTTATTCCTAATTATATATCATAGATTATGATAAAAAATTGGGGTTTACTTTGGTTCCCAAAAAAACTAAAGAAGATAGGGTTGGAGTCTCATTGATGTTTTGGTGAAAATGATGAATATGTAATGAATGAATAATTTCCTTGTATCAATAATACATGAAGAAATATCTAGGGGTTAAATTAATGATAATTGAAGATACATTTTGTGTGAAAAAGGAGGGAGTAAAGAAACAATATGTAGAGTAAAAATAAAGAAATTCGTTAATAAAGTGATTGAAATACAGGTGTTTCCTAATCATACATAACACATTGAATTAATAAAACTCATTTGAAAATTCATCTGGAGTTATGATTGTATATTATATAACCTTAATTAATTTTATTAATAAATGATAATCTAAATTGTGAGTATGAAATTTATTAAGGGGTTGATGAATGCAACATCTGATGATTTAATATATATATATATATATTCTTTAAAAAATAATGATCTCAATATATTTTATTACATGCGACAACATTACAAAAAAATCTTATAATATTATATAACCATTTAAAAATATCTATTGAATTAGAGGGTAGAAATAAATCTAAACCAATTATTAAATATATCTAAAAATAAAAATAATGTATATTATAATTATTTTATATAGAATTGATAAAATATTTATTGATGTAGATAAATAACAAATAAGATGGATTTATTCATTATAATGTAATCCTTCTAAGGTTTCTCTTTTTATTAACTTTATTATAAAAAATAAATAAATTATGGATAAAATATACTATTGATAATTAAAATATATGAAAAAATTATTAGTGACTTGACAGAAATTATAGTAAGAGATGATAATATTTTAAAGAGGTTGTTTCCAATGTGAAAACCTTTCACTAATTTTCGGTTTTTTTATTTAAAAGTTAAATTAAACATTTTTATAAGTTGAATTTTAAAAAAAGGACACCATTTTTTGTTTTATAATAATAATAATAACTTATAATTAGTATTTTTATTTTTAATAACTAATTTATTTTTAGTTGAATAATGAAAAATATTGTTTTCATCAAAAATATATAATTATAAAAACTCAGTATTATAAAAATAAGACACATAAGTACATAAAGTAACATAGTTACACCAAAATTTATTTCATAAGAGAATAAATAAATTATAAATAATACAATAATGATTCTAAAAATCATATGATTAAAATTTTACAATAATAAGTCATAATTTCCAATAAAATAAATTTTTTTGTGGAATATTAATTTAATAAAATATTAGATTATTAAAATTTGGTTTTATAATTATATTAATGCCACATAAATTATAATTTTTCAAATAATCAAATGTATTCCATACACATAAATACATTGATAATTTCATCATACACATAAATTTTAATCCTAAAAATACACTTTTTATAAAAATGGTTTTTTACACATTATATGGGACAATGTTAAAGATGATTTCTATTATAAATAAAAATTTTATCTAAAAATTATATTACATATTTCAAATCTGTTGGTGGAAATTATGTAACATCGAAAATTTTATTTATAGGCATTAAACGTAAATTGCATTGATTAAAAATTAGTTACAAAGGAAAAACAAAAAATGTAAAATAAAAAATTTTAACTGTAAATGTTTTAAAAAATGTGCTCAAATGAATGAATGAGATATTATCAACCCTATCATATTCCCACTTCATTGCATTACATTTATTAGTCTTTTTGACATTGGAAATATGTGCACTCTTTATTATATGTTGAAATATTTAGAAAATTCTATTCTAACAACGTATTAAATGGTCATATCGCCACCCATTGAAGACCACTGAAAAATTTTGTATTCATATTGAAACTCTTCCCATTTTTTTAACCTATAATCGTTTTCCTTTTCAATATGATTCCATTCAATTGAGTTTTGACTAAAACCTCAATTTCTACAGAGTTATCCAAGGGAAATCACATGTCGTTAATATGAGAGTTCATCTTTCCTTACCATCTTTTTTTATATATTCTCTTCCAAGTATAATTTTATAATTATTATATAATAAAATTTAATAATTATATAATGAATTTTTTTATGTTGTCTGAATTGTTTTATCAAATTTTATTACTTCCATTAAGAAAAATAAAATCATAATTTCTACATTGTGAGGATTACCGTATCTATAGAGAGATGAATTCTGTTTTTGACCACCACCAGTATTGGTTATTTATAAATGTTAAATTCTAGAACAAAATTTTAATTATATAATATAATTATTATTATGAATAATAAAATTAAAATCTAGCTTCTTTCCATCTCATTCATCGAGAAAGAAAAATGTTAATTGTTCATCGTATATCCTACTGCCACTATGAGCTAATGCATGTCATTTTCATCTAGTTTATTATAGTTAATTAAAACTTATTATTATTTAATAAATTCCATTAATATTATCAAAATATTATAATTCTGTTTCATTATTAATTTTTCTATTCACTATAAAAATCACTTTTGTTATCATAATCATCCATAAATTATTATACCTTCATGTTTGGGTTAGTCTAACCACCTAGTAGAAAATTAAAATAATTTAATATCATGAATTAATACAATAAAATTATTAATTAAAATATAAGGTATGATTAAAAAAATAATTATTTTATTTATGTTTTTTATTGTAAAATAAAATTTCCAACTCATTATTTAATATACAAACATATTTTTTCCAAAAATAAAAAAATATGAACATTGTTGATTCCATTGTAAAATATCATATTAAAAAAACCAATATAAAGAAAATATGAAATTATAATTAACTATTAAAAATCAATTAAATTAAATTTTATAATTTTATAATGGTGAAATATTTTAGAACAGAGAAAATGATACCTCTATTAAGAAACTAGTTCGTAATTGTCATGATTACTCAAACACAATATAGTAAATGGATACTAAATAACTAGAATAGAATTATAAGATAATTATATATGAAGTCTATAAAATGATTTATATATGAAAAATAATATGATATTGGTTCTTGAGTTAGTTATTTGTTTTATACAGGACATTGATTCTCGTTAGTTGAAGTTATGATTTACGTTAAGGGGTTGTATCTCTAAAAAATATTTTATAAAAAATATTACCTATTTTTTATCAAGAAATATTTAATATGGTGTTATTATAGAATAAATAATTTCCCAAAAATTATTAATTTAATTCATTGGGTTTTCAAAGCTATACCATGATATCCCTTTAACGGATTTTTTTGAATGACAGTATTGTTTTAGGAAATTCACTAAATCAACTTCCATATTTGAGTTATAATGCTTATTTTTGAAAATAATTATTTTATGATTGGTTACAAAAAATTAGAGTTTCTCTTTTATGGTAATTATTATTTATCTGTGTGAAAAATAATTTTTTCGTAAAATATTCCTACATGATGAATAGCTTCCCCATAAAAACTTTTTCATTGTTTAAATTAATTCTTATATATTTTGACGCTTTTTAACCTAATTTCCATTATTTTAATTTCATATCAATGATCTTGTTTATAGTATGAAAACTAATTATGTTTTATCCCATGATACATCTATATTTCTCATCATCTATTTTAAAAATGTAGTTTTATTACACATTTTATAATAAGGTTTTCAGGAATGTTATTTAAAAATATTAAAAATGTTTTTCTATAATTTCAAAAGGTAAATTTTTTTCCAAGTACAAATTACTTTTAATAGTATTTATTTCATTTGATGGATCTTTTTTTGAATTTCATTTTTCAAAAGTAAATGTTTTTTAGTTTTTCATTTACGTGGAATTATATTTCTACTACCTTTTTATTTTAAATTAAGTATTCTTTTTAATACATCATGGTTTCTCAATGAAATTAATTATATGTATGTTATATAATTTTTTGTTTAAAAAAATTCAATGATATTTATTATTTCTAATTGAATTCCATTAATTCTCTCAAAATGGTTTTTTTCTACTTCAAAACTATCTATTCATTCCTATGATATTATCTTATGACACCATTAACCTTGTTTCCCTAGATGGTTTATTATTTAGTTTTGTATTATAATATAACACATATTCTTATTGGATAAAGTATTATTTCATGGAATTATGTAATATTTCATTATGAGGAAAAAAATTATATATATATATATATGAATTTTTCACCCTGATATCTCCAAAAATCATTGGGAAAAGAATATATATAAATATATACATATATATGTCATTAATATGATATCTTGGTAATATTCATTGGTAAATTTTTATGATACCATGTAAAAACATCTCAATAATATGAAGGATTCACCATAAAAATGTTTCAATGAATTGGGAAAACATTTTATGCTGATAGATTACATGTCCATCATTCCCTAGAATCGTGAATTTGTTATGTTTTTTGAAACATTGTTGAACAACATTGATAATGTTTTTTTTGAAACCTCAATGTTGATATTTTGTTAAATGATTCCTGATGTATCACCATTACATTGTATAAATATTTTTATGTTAATAAAATTTTACTTATTATAATGTTATCCCTTAGGTACTTATGATATTGTTAAGTTTATCTTCATTCTGTTCATGTTTTTAGATTATTATTTCCCTTCACTTTATTACACTTTAATAGATGATTAAATAAATAAGAATACACTTTATAAAAACAAAATTATATGTAATTATAGTGTATTTTGGAATTAGATATATTGTATAACATCATAAAATTGATATTTATTGAAAACTCTCATAACAAGGTTATACTTAAAACTACATGGGATAAAATGGGGACCCACACAAGAAAGGGTAATGATATAAGAAACAACAAGGTAATAAAAATGGATTAACATTATGAATGTAATACATGATAGACAAAGAAATATCAATGGGGAATTGAATTATTGATAATAATTTACATGGATAATAAGGAATGATATAACATGATAACCATAAAGGAAACATAGTAAATTTGGAACCAACTTAAAACACTACATCAAATACACAAGTAAAGGATAAATGTGAATAAATCAAGATGAAAAATTCCAAAAAATAACGATGTTCACTCATTTTCCCAACATCAAATATAATGATGAAAAGAAATTACCAAATGCATTAGAGTGCTATATCATTTCGAGTGCACCAATCACATTCATTTCATTATTATACTTAAGTGTGAAAAATAGATTATACAAAATGGATTCATAATTCATTATATTTTATTAAAAAATCAATTGGTTTGGAATAAATACATATACATCGATTTTTAAATAGTCTTTAGAGTATAAGGGTGAACAGACTCGATAGATAATGACTACGATGCTCACTATAACACTGTTTTGGAAATCGAAATTGCAGTGAAATTTCCCCAGAATAATATCTTCATTTAAAATTTAATAAAATGTGTTGATGAAATAAAAATGGATCTCTAATCAGCTGGAAATAAAATGGAAGTAATAATGGCATGCAATTAAATATACCAACATTAGGAGTTATAAATAGAAGGAATAAGATAATGATGAAACATTAAAAAAGAAGAGAATGAGAAGATACATTACTTAAGTACATGAATCTAAATATATGGGAGGATCTTCTTGAGTTCATTGAGGTTCCATTGGAGGACTATAGAGATGGGAGGAAAGAGCAAGGAAATGCTTCAAATATTTTTGATGAATTTAAATGGTATCTTGGGATGGTTTATATAGGAAATGGGCATGGATTTCATTATTATTCCTCAAATATAGTTTTCGGACTCAATATAATAAAGTAACCCAAGCCACAAACCTTCCCAATATTTTATCCCTTGTTTTTTTCTAAATGGGAGTGTATTTAGATATTTGATAGGTAATGGGACTAATATAGTAAAATAATACACATTCTCATATAGAGTTGTGGCATAATCTTAATGAAATGATTTTATAATATTAAATTGTATTAATGGTTTTGTAAGATTCATAAAGGCTTTATAAAATTAATTAAATAAATATAAAATATCATTATTTTTAGTAAAATATATATATATATGGTATTGGTCAACCATTAAGTTATTTATTACACCACATTAGTGTCATTATAATATCATAATACACATAATACATTTATAAGATATTTAATTTTTACCCGAAAATTTGATTGACTCAAAAAATCATAAAAGATTATCTACTGGATAGTTTTGATGCTCTCATTAAAAAAATATTCATTTTCTAAAAATATTTTTCTATATATCTAAAAATTCAATTTTAAACTTATATTTAACATTTATTTATAAGTGATGTGTTTTTTTGAAAATAACAATTTTCAATCCCTTAATAAAATTAGATTTTACTTCATAAAAAATATGTTATCTTTTATATTAAATATTTTTTAATAATAATATCTTACTAAAATACTATTTATTTAAAAACTAATAATTAAAGAAAAAAAATTTCTTAATTGAAATTGAATATGACAAAAAAATTAAAATTAATGTCTTACTGTATCAAAATGAAAAAAAATTATAATGTTACAATAATTGGATGAAAATAAATTCATTATTCTTTAATGAAATATTGTACATATTAATTTATCTATGGTCCTCATGCATATCCCTTATAAAGTCATGAAAACTACCTAAGGGTATGGTGCACAATGTTGTGATATTCAAGGAGTGGTTCGATGTACATGGTTTTGGTCATGATCTTGAGGAGCATGAAATTATCCAGTTAATTGTTTTTATCATGCTTAAGTTATTATATCTCATCATAGGATTAGTTAATGGAAAATCATAGTGATTTTATCTCCCTCAGAAGCTGAAAATATGGGCACTATAGTGTATAGTCATATAGATTGAGACCATCAATTCCATGATCATTGTCAATTTGATTTGTTAAATCCCTGTATTTATACTAATAATGCGATCATTATTCAATAGATATATTACCAAATATATGGATACAAAAAAATATTTTAAATCCAATATGATAAAATACAAATGAAGGAGGAAATTTGTTTTCTAAAACCAAAATAAATAATAAGTCATTTAATTAAATCATATGAGGAATTTTTTTTAAAAAAAATTGGGTCATTAAAATCATCCCCCCTTCAGAATTTCTTCACTTGAAATTTTAGTTTCACACACTACAAATGATGAATTTAACTATGTTTCATGACATCCTATATATCCCTTGTTAATTCATTAAACTTTTTGTTTCTCCTCATCTATTTTACCAAATAAAGTTTTTTATTTCATATAATATTTTCTATACGATCTATGATCTTTAGTGGTTGTTCATTATGTGAGAGATCATTCTCTAAAAGTAACACATCTAGGTTGAGTGCTTGAGAGGGTTCTAGTATGAACATTCCTAAGAGGGGTATGGGGAATAGTTCATCTACATGACATAGGATAAGTGGGCATGTCATTTGATAGGCCACCACTTCGGTATGATCAAGGATATCAAAGGGGTCGATATATCTTGGACTAAGATTTCCCTTCTTCCCAAATACCATTACTTGATTCCATGGGGTTATGTTGGGGAATAACATGTCTCTAACATCCAAATCTAGGTCTCATCGACAATTGGTAGTATAATTTATTTTTTCGAATCTATGTATCCTTGTTATCATCATGTGTGGTCCTAATCTTTTCCACAAATTTATCGACCATTTTAGGACCAAGAAATTATGAATTCCCAATCATCATCCCAACATGCATGTGTTCGACTCCTCTTCCCATAAAGGGATTCATAATGGGCCATTTGGATGCTATAATAAAACTATTATTTTTTTGAGATCTCGACCTGAGGAATATGTTGGTCCCATCATCAATTGATGTCAATTGAGTATTCTCTCAACATGTTATCAAGTGTTAAGATAGTTCAAATATATTTTCCATTTGAATGATGGTGATAAGTCATGATGATGTTCAACATAGTATTTTGATAATGTTGGGGACACATCCAAAACATGGAGGTAAATCTTTTATATCAATATAATATAATCGATAGTCATGATATATTCTGACTCAGTAATTCTATAATGTATATCCTTCCATCTTTATTGAGTGATAGTTCCACTTAAATCGGAATAATGTGTGTAGTCATTTTAAAGAAGTCCACCACAACATAGATAGCAATATTTCTTCTTGATTTATTTTGAAGACTAGTGACAATGTCCATAGGGTTGTTTTTCCATTACTATATATGTATGATTAAAAGTTTCATCACCCCATTTTATACTTCCCTTTCCACCTTCACTTGTTGACATAAAAGACATCTGGCTGTATATTCTACGATCTCATTCCCTAAATTTTGACACCAATAGTGCTCTCAGAGTTCTTGATAAAACATTGTGCTCCATGGGTGGATGGATATGGTCGATCTATGAACCTACTCAAATTTCACTTTGTTTAACAATGGTATTTATGGTAAAAAATAATGACCCAAATATCAGGACTCCAAATTTAATAACATCGATCTCTGAGGATTTTTTCTTTCTTATAGTATCCAGTTTCTTCTGAATTCACATGCCATATCATTGAAAATTCCTTATATTCCCTATAATGAATGGTAGAGAAATTATTTTTTATAGGATTGATTATTTTATTTATGTTATGATTCCCATATCTATTATTCATAACTTTAAGAAGATTGGATCCTTATAAATTCTAATAAATGATAAAATTTCTAGATCCTTTCTACATAGAGAATCTTTTACATTATTCACGTTCACAAGATGGTAGTGAATTTGGTATTCATATTTAAAAACTAGATATAAACATCTTCATTGTTTCATATTCTTCTATTTTTTAGTGAATATAATCTAAATATTTTTTTAGCCATATATATTTCACACTTCACCAAAAATAGATAATGCCTCTATATTTTCAATGCGAATATCCCTACAACCAAAAGTAAATCAAATGTTTGGTAGTTCTATTAATGAACATTCAACTTCCTTGAATAATAGGCTATTACTTCTTCATTATTCATTCTCAAAATATCAATATATTCTTCTAATCATCATTGAATACCATGAATGTTTCTTCACTTTTGGGTAGTGTGATCATATGAGTAGTGATAAGGCTTAATTTTTTCTCATTCAATCTATTTTCACATTCATCATTCCATACAAAATGCCACACTTATAAATTATCTTAGTTAGAGGGCTTCAAAATCATCAGAAATGTCTCACAAATCGATGATATTTCCCAGTTAGTCAATGGAATCGACAAATATTTACCACAAATGTTTTCCTCACACTTACTTCAATTACAATTTTCTTTGACGGGTCCAAAGATATCTCAATTATAGTAATTATATAACTGATGAATGAGACATACTTCAACCAAAACTCACATTTTATTTACTTTGAATAAATCATATCATTTCATAATGTCATTAGCACAATACTTCAATACTCCTCATGCTCCTCCTTGGTTATGAAGAATATTAAAATACCATCGTTAAATACTAAAAACAATTTGTCGAGGTAATATCTAAAGAATATATTAATTAATTCCTTGTATATTTCTATATCATTAACGAGTCTTAATGTCATTTCTATGAACATATAGTGACCATACATTGTATGAAAAAATGTCATAAGGATATCCCCCTTCTTCACCCTAACATGTTACCATAGATCCACCACAGATAAGTATTATGGTCCACATAATCTATCAGAATATTCATTGATCCATGGTGTATAATATTTGATCTTTATCAAGATATTTTTTATCTCGTGATAATCAATTAAAAGGAGCATTGTCCAATCCTTCTTCTTCCTGAAAATGACTACTGGACCCCCTGGTTAAGTACATGGGTATATGGAAACGTTATACGGAATCTCATGGAGTTTTTTCTTCTAATCGTCAATCTACACCATGATCATTCTATACAGAGTCTTGGAAAATGGAAATTCCCTAGGTATAATATTGATTGAAAATGCAACCTCTCAACAAGGAGGAAGACCAAAAAATTCATCAGGAAACACATAAGTGTATTCCCTAATAATTTTCATGTCTCCAAGGATCATATTTTTATTTGAATTAATTATTTGAGATATATATGATTTCTCATAAGGAAATAATATCCATTCATGAGTTGATGGTGCTAAAGAACAAACCTCCTCTTCCTTCCACTTGTAAAGGATCAGGGGTAAATTCTCAACATAGAGATTGATTTCATTCTCATGGAAATTATGTTTTATATATATAGGGAAAGTCGATACATACTCATAATTACATCAAATTCCAAAAAAGGGAGTATGAAAAGGTTTTATTGGATGTTCACCACCCAAATTATGACAGTGGATGAGTTATATATTTGGAATGAAATCATTTCCCTATTCTATTTTTTCATTGACAACTATAATTCCATTTTTTGTTTTGTTTTATAAATATATCTAATGAACTGTATTAATATGAAAAAATTTGTATAACATGTATCAAAAAGTAAATATGATATTATTGAGTGAATAAGAAATGCACTTGTCACTACTTCATCGTCAGGATCCACCTCCATATTTGTGATGGAAAAAGGTCATCCTTGATACCTTTGAAGATGTTTTATGTCTTAGAGAACCCATTGATTAGTTTATTGAATTTCAATGATCCCTAGTTCTATATAGATAAATGAATGACCAATGTGTGGATGGTTGAAAAGATAATTTCATTCCCCAATCTCATTAGTTGGTTTCTCCGATCAGAAATCATGATCTATGTTTCCTTTCTCTTCACACTAAAATCATTTCCTCTCCACCTATAAGAAAATTATGTTGTGAATTTTTATAGACCATTGACATGTGGGATATTGCAATTTCATGGAACCATTTGTTTTCCAAATTAGACTTCTACAATTAATCCACACTTTTTGTTTCTTATCCCCATTATACGATTTATATTCACTAATACATGTATTGATATTGAGGGAAAATCGGTCAATTTCATCATAGATATCAAATTGTAGTATCTCCATGGAGTTTCATAGAATGTGTTTTATCCCACCAAAGAAGAATTCAACCATTCATCTAGGGGTAATGACTAATCTGCTTCCACATCATGCATGTCTTGTAAATTTTTTCGTTTATTCGCTGATATATTCATTGTCTATTTTTCTTGAGGGCAAGGAAATCCCATTCCATTTTATTTTTTATAGTGTCTGGAAATTATTTTTCAATGTATTTTTTTTTAATTCTGTCCACCCCATAGCTTTGATCTCTTCCTAAGGATTTTAATTTTTTTATCAATTTAAATTATTAATTTCTTTCACCCTCTTATTGATAAATATCTAGAAGAACTTTGTCTTTCACAGAACATTGAATTATGGAGAAGATATTCTCTATGATGTTTGTCCATTATTTTCTGATTAAGGGATCAAATTTTACATTGAAAGTCAATCTCCATTGTGTTAAAAAGGTTTCAATTGAATCTTGATATCTCTTAGGGGAATATGGATTCTTCTCCTAAGCTGAGGTTCTATTTAGAACCTGATTCATCTGAGAGAGTATCATCATAATTTTCATGATTCCTACTCCCAGCAGGTTTGGTATCTCGTTAGGGAAGTCTTCACATTGCCCATCGCATTGGTTGTTTAACTTATTCCTCTTATTTTTTGCCATTTGATATTATAAATGGAATATTACAGATGATTATTTTTGAAATATTAAACACATAAATTCGAGAACGAATACATTAAAGTTATAACTTATAAATTACATTCATTTCAATATGTAATGAATTTTTAGACTTAAATATATGTTATCCAGGATCTATTTCATAAGATATATTCTTTTAAAAATGTTTTTACCTATAAAATGGTTCCTAATAATCTTAATAATTTTTTAATGAATATCCCCCAATTGTGCCAAACCTAGTGCACGTCAAGGCTCATTGTCATGCACCGGTTCCCAATCAAGTCTAGCACAATGCAGATTTTTTGGGTTTTACCCCTATGTACATATTTTCTATTTCCATATCCACTTTTAGTATCCAAACATTGATTTATTTTCATGATAAACAAATTACTAAATAATAACAGAAACATAGGGATGTATTTTATGCTTATTATTAACCCTAAGGATTCCCAAGAGTTTTCTAATCATAATCATAAAAATAACCAAACATTTCCTTAGATACCAATTATGAAAACCCTTATATATATTACACATTATTATATGATTTCTTACATAATATTTTATTTATTATATCTTAAAGATGAGATTTTTAGTGCCATTGGGAATTAGGTACATTACATAAAAAATTAAAACAACAAATACATCATCATTTTTGGAGACATCCTTAACAAGATTGTATTAATAAACTTATGGGATAATACAACAACATACATAAGATTGGGGTGATCCACAAAGACCAGTAGGTTACTAAACATGGGATAAAAATGAAGAAATAATTACATGTTAGACAATAGGCATATAAATGGGGCATAAAAAGATTGAAATTTTTAGACATGGATAATAAGACATGACATATCATGATAATGATATAGGAAACATGGGGAATGTGGAAACAACATAAAACATTGAATCATAAATATATGTCATGTTTAACTACTAACACACAATGATGTAAAATGTACCGTAATGGAACTAGGATCACTCCCTATTCAAAAGTGAAATCACATGAGAGAATACATAACCCAATACAATGGAGCACTATAAAATTCTGTGTTCACCTTTCACTTTTATTTCATTCTCGCGTATAAGTGTGGAACAAAGATCATACAACATGGATTCATTAATCATCATATTTTATTAAATGATAAATGAATTTTGAATAGATAAATATAATTACCATGTAAACTAAGTACATGTGTATAAAGTTGAACAACCTTAATAGAAAATTGGTATGTAATGTACTACACAATAGTTTTGGCATGGAAAATTGTGGTGACATTTTGTAAGCGTAATGACATCACTTAAAAAATTCATATAATGGGTTGAAGAGAATGATAGGGATTAACATAATTTTTAAATAAATTAGAATTTAATAGCGATATTTAATGTAAAATCCCAACATTAAGAATTAGAAATATAATATATATGATAATAAAAACTTTATAATGAGGAGAATGATAAAATCCAGTACTTGAGTTTCTAACACCAAATGCTTAAAGGAGCTTCCTGGTAGATTTTAGGATCCACGGTTGGAATTTAGAGAGGTTATGGAAGATTAATTATGTGTTTAAAGGTTTTTTAGTGAAGAGAAATTATATATTTAGTGGTTTTATATATGAAATTAGAAGATATTTTCTTAATTTTTCTCAAACATAGGTTTTGGGCCCTATATAACAAAATAACCAGAACCATAAATGTTACCTTGTGGTTTTCCAATGGTTTCTCAAAAAATCTATTTTACTTAATATTTTTAAATGTCTATGGGAAGAACATAATAAAATAATATCCTTTTTATGTGGAGGAGAGTCATACTTTTAATGAATTGAATATATAACCATAAAATATATTAATGGTTTTGTAGGATTCAGAACAGATTTATAAAATTAATTAAATAGAAATAATATAAACATATTTTATGTTAAAAATATATATTTTCTCTTGTATTACCTTTATATTTTTTATTCAATTACTATTAGTCCATTATTATTTCATAATACACGTCATTTATTTATACGATATTTATTTTTTTCCAAAAAAACCCACTACCTCAAAGAATTATGAAATGTTCACCAATGGATATACTCAATGTTTTGATTCCAAAAATAATATTTATTTTATTCAAATATTTTTCTATATTTTTTTATTTCCACTTTTAAAATAATAATTGACATTTTTTGAGAAATCCATGTTTTTTTACAATAATATTTTTCAAATCCTTGCCAAAATTACATTTGACATTTTTAAAATAATAAGATAATTTATATTTAATAAACTATATTTAATATTTTTTTAAAGTATCACTTATTTAAAAAATACATTAATTCAACAATACAAACATCATATTTGAAATTGAGGATTACCCTTTTTTTATTATATCAAAATAAATATCATATATAATGTTACAATTAGAGGGTGAATATATATTTTTTTATCATGTTAAAAATAATGTATATGCTCGTATTTCTAGTGTTTTTATATATATCCAATTATATAACAAGAAAAATACCTAATGGTAAGGGGTTTAATATTGAGACTATTAGTGGGTGGTTCAAAATACATGGTTTGGGTCAATATTATGACGAGATTGAAATTTTATAATAAATAGTTTCTCTTATTATTAAGTTGTTGGATGTTATGATGGGATTGGTGATGTGACAATCCCAGTGGTGATATCTCCCTCGTATTCTCCGATAAATGTGGTTCATAGGGTACGATCTTGTAGGTTGAAGCCATCACATCCTCTTTCAGTATAAATTGGATTTGTTAAAACCCTATATTTTTAATAATCATGTTATATTTGATTATATATATTTTATTAATGATAAGTATACTTAATGGTCATTAGAATCCAATTGGATATAATATAACTAATGAAGTTAATGAGTTCTCTATAACCTTATTACATAATAATACATTTAATTAAATTATCATGGGGGGTTTTATTTATAACATTTTAGGTAGTTATATAGTTTATGACTCATGGTTTAACCATGATGTTCAATAATGAAATTTTTTTATTTTATACACTTATTTACTATTTGATATCACCATTTTTTATATGTTTCATGTTACCATAGTTATGAAGAAAAGTAATATGTATTATTTTTTTATAATATTATCCAATGTTGAAGATATGTGGGTGATGTCAGTAGATTTTAATTGATTAATCCATTTCTAATATTGTGGGAAAATTCTTTATGTTATAAGGACTTGGGTTTTTTTAGTATGGTGTTTTCAGAATTCCCTAAAAATATAAACCCAAGAGCTCTGAATAATTTTAATAATGAAATATTTTAATTGAATCATGTAATTGATACAACCACTCTAGTGGGGAATAATATTCTACGGGGACATAGAGATACCATTTCCCATTTATATAATATGCCTGATTAAACATGGGAACATGTATTGGAGTACGGTAGAGATGGTGATTAAGAGTAGAGAGCAATGCAGGATTATGTGAAGTGAGGTAAAAATATATCTTTTGTGATGGTAATATTAGAATAATAGGTTTATTTTATTTACTATTCCTATTGGTTTTTGTATGTATAGATGTTCTTATATTTTATACCTCATGTTTTCATTTTATATAGCTCACTCATATATATATATTCTTATTATAGTGTTGGTTTTTTTAATAAATTGGAGATATGTGTTTATTAGAGGATGGTTTATTATAAGGCCTCCCATGATTTTAGATATTATTACTCAGTCATATAAACTAGAATATGTCCTAACAGTGTTTGGCTTGGGGTATAATTATTGGCTTAATTCAAATATGAGTGTGGAAATAGTTAGTTGGATGGTGTTCATGATGACCTCAAATGATAATGTTATCCATTTAAGGTATAACAATGAAGGGATGTAAAATTAAATACATCATACAATATATTTACAATTTCATTGATTTCATTACATGGCCACAGTTTTAGGGAAGTGGTTTCCAAGAAAAAAAAGAAAATTCCAATGACCCTTTGTTTTTTGTTGTCCTATGTGTTTTTAAAATGAATGTGGGAAAATAATATATACTATTGATGAATATGTTTTCTAAATTGTGATTATATAAATAAAATTATATTGATTTATCTTGATAAAATATAGATTTAATTGTTAATATAATGAAAAACATAATGATTTTATGATTTTAAATGATTTTGGAGTTGTGTTATTTTATTATTTCAACTAAAATGGTACCAACTTGATAAAGATGAAAAGAAATGGTGATTTTTTAAGGGATCCCAAGCTAATTGTCAATATTGTGTATGATATCCAAAATATGGGTTGAGGTTCTAATTAGAAGGCCAAAGTGCTGTATAGTATTGGGAAATATTTATATCATTTTGACATTATATTATACTAGAACAAATAATGGATAGGTCTGAGAAGAAAACCCATATCTTTTAGTTTTTATGTTTTAATGAGGATTCAATGGTTTATAATGGAACACATTTTATTAATTAATTAGATTTTAAGGGGTGGAAATTAATTAAATAATAATAAACAAATAATAATCACTATTTCGTTTAATTAATAACATTAATGATAATAGATTCACGAAAGAGTTAATGTGGGATAGGGATCAAGAATTTAAAAAATTCTAAGTAATTTAATCTATATGTGGTGATGAATTAAACATAATTTATTAATATTTTACACAATATACAATCTTTGGTATTGTGTGACTATATCTAGAAATGGTGGTTTAAGAGTTAAATGTGATCAAATATGAACTAAATCATTATTTCGATAAAAATACCTATATAAATGAAGGTGGTTAGTTTGGTGGATTCAATGAAGAAAAGAATAAATTCAAAAAAAAGAATTAACTTTTCATAATTAATTGTGTTGGGTAATAAATTATTTTAGTGAATATAAGGCAATATAAAAGGAAATTGATTTGAAATTGGAAGAGTCTTCATATCATCTTTGTAAATTAATATGTTTGCTAGAGTGTTTTTAATGTGATGGAGTGCTAAACCTAATTTTATAATATTTGGCCCCCTCCTATGTGATTTATGTATTAGATGTTGTGAGTAATCAAGATGTTTTATAGTTTATTTTATTGGAAATGTATCCAGGAATCTGTATTATGTTCCATGGATCAAGTCAAAAAGTTAATGCATTAAGGAAGACAGAGATAGGGATTCATTGAAGATTGAAAATGCCTTAACAAATGGATATGATGGTACCTTTGAGTATTTAGGGGAAATCATTTTTATTTATAATTAATAAAATATTTCTATTCATAATATGATAACATCTGTAATGATAAACACTATTCTAGTAGTTTCTATTATAATATGTATATTATTTAATTATTGAGAAGGACATCATTTTTCTCTATATGATTATTTGATCAATTGAGGCTACTAATGTAATTGATTAAATACTTAATGATAGTAGTCACTCCAATGACGAAATTGGAAGATAAATCTATTAAATGTCTATCTTGGTCAATTATGAAAGTAAAAATGGAAATACCACGGGAAATGATTGTTACAGGGAAAATAATTTATGATTTGATTTTTTGGATGGATTTTTAATGAGAATTTAAAGACCAATTTATTTATTATTATTGATAGATTCTTTTAATAAGGTAATATGGGATTATCCACACTTTCATGGGAGTGTGTGACATTCAGGAAAGCAGAGTAGGTCTAATTTCTAGTGATTTGGGATTATTTATCATATCAAATATCATGGATTCTATCTGGTTCAACATAATAAATACATTTACATCCACTTTCTTTGATTAATGAATGGTACACTGATGATTCCCTTATAGAAATTTTATTATTAATGAATATATAATATTTTATTGAAATAGATTTTGGGACCTTCATTATTATATTTAGGTACAAAAATATTAAATTTTAGTTAAAAATTATATTTATTTTAATATATATGAATATTTATAAGTGGTATGGAGGGGTTCAGGATTGTCAAATTCTTAATCAGAGCCCAAAGATCTATTTTTCTAGAGATATAGTGTGAGATGCAAGGTTGGATCATGGTTAAAATGAAATGTGCAGATCAATAAAGAGGGATCATAATTTGAAAAACTAATTGAGGGAGGAAACATGGCCCTAGAAAATTATGCATTCTTATTTTAGATCTGAAACACATGGATATCACATGGTTTTTATAATTTTATTCTTAACCATGTGAGGCTGGACCATTTATGGATAGTGAGCACAACTTTTGGTCCACAATTTTTTAAATCATTTGACTGAACCATTCACCCCATAAAAATATAAAATTCATTTTCCCCTCATTTTATTTAACCATCTCCTCTTATTTTATCCCACAAATCATACAATATATTCTCCCCATTGTAGGGATATTTTTACCTCTATCATTCTACGAAATGAACTAGAGTCTCATTTTGAAAATAGAATCAGTCACCAGTTTTGATGTTGTATATCCATATATAAGTTCTTTCATCCAACGACTACTATTCATTATTTATCTCAATATATAGAATGAAAAATCCATGTGATCTAATATATAAAATTATCTATGTAAGTTATTTTTTATACAAATTCCACATTTCTAGACTGAGTTAATGGATGATAAAAAATAATGAGTGTACTACCCATCAAAGGATGGTGTTCAATCCATTTTTCATAAATTTAGTGATGTTTTTATTATCTGTTCTTTTATCGCACATTGAAATTTCCATGAGACTCACTTTTCACTATTATGTTGATTAAATAAATAGATGGAACCTTGATTGGGGTTTCCTTAAAATCAAAATAATATAGTCTGTGTTTCTCTATGTCGATGTGATCCACACATTTTGGTTTATCTATTTAAAGGACCTTGGATTATATACATTAAAATGAAATTATTATAGCTTCTATGTTGGGGTGACTAGTATTTTTTAATTTGAATTGTTTAGTTTAATTAAATTAATGGAGTGACACTTTTATATTCCTTCGAATACATGGATATGAATTTAACTCACCCTATATGTTGGGATACCATTTCCTTGAATGTATATAAATGATATGGACAACTTTAATAGTAGAAATCTGAATGGAAGATTCATGCCACCTTTTCAATGCTTAATTAATAAATTTAATCTTGAATTTTCTTATAATTATTTATACATAATGAATAAATGATTCATGTTTTATTATTGTCACCATACATGAATTATCATAAAAGGGAGTCAATCCCTAACCGATACATGGACTCCCATTGTAGATATATTTAGTTGAGATCATGAGATGCCACTAATTAATTATTTTGTCTTCCATATGAACAGACACAATTGGATTTGGACTTTGTATTATATTGTGAATTCCTAGTACTGGAATTGATGCATCATTTATATTTCTAGAAATTATTTAAACATAATTTCCTAGGAATACTATAAATGGACTCATCTAAATATTTTCAACAACCTTGGTTTCTACACTCGGCTCAGTTAAAGTATAGTTTCAAGGATACTTAGTAAATTATCCAATGGATTGGGTGGAATTTAACCCCTTATGGTGAACCACTAAGGGTACACCCCAATGAACTACAAATATTTCTAAAATTAAACAACTATGGTAACTATGGAGCATTATATTATTATCACTACACATGGATTCCTTATATGTAATCCTTATGTCATTAACTAATAAAATGAACCCAAAATCATATGTGACCATTGTAATTTCAGCTTAGTCCAGTGTAAATTGTGTTATATGGGTTTCCCATATGAAAATTTGATATATGTGGTTTATTTATTAAATTTTATACAGGGATTTTTATCCAGAAAACTACTCATTGTATACTCATAGAATTGATAGTTCTAGAAACCATTTGTGGTGGCCTACTGATATTACCTTACACCCTATTTGATGATCCATCTGGTCAATGGATAGACCGTATGAATGAATTCAGGGAAAATAGAAATTTTTTTGCTATGGAAGCTCGATTTTGGTATTAGGGTTTAATAAACAATTATAGGATTGAGCTAATATTCATTATTCCATTTGTGAGAGCTTTCGATCTATTTGTTTTCTTGTAGTATATACTCTTGTATAAGTACTAATTTTTTCCTCACTCAACATTTTATAGATAATATATACATGACATCATCTAATGTATGTTATACTGGATATGGTTTTTTATACATTCAAGTTATTTTTTATTATATTGTATGCTTAATTATATTGTTTCCATTATTACTACTTCAACTAATTTATATTTTACCTACTATTGTTCCTACACACTAGCATGTTGGTTTAATATCCCCACCATACCATCATATGTCCCTTCCACTATGTGGTTGACATAGTGTATGGGAAGGCGAGCCAGAGGCCATGTAGTAAAAAAGGATCAGTTACATATGAGTGAATCTGGTTTGAGAAGGTACAAATATTATTAAATTTATATTTATATTTCATTTAATATTATTGGTTAGTATACTAGAGACTTGGAATTTAATGGAATTTGGTAATGAGCCCATTCCTCGGATAAGGTATACAATGTATAGGGAAAAAGTCTATTTTTAGTTGGATGGGAATTTCTGTTATGCATTATTCCTATTATAATTGTATCCACTTGACTACTATTTGATTCATAATATTTTAGGTGTTAATAATTATTGTTAGTATTAATAATTCACATTATACACTTTGTGTGGAAAGGAATGGAAGTATATTTCTTGAATAGTGGTAGTAACATGATGATTTATATGTTATTCATATTCCATTCCATGTACTCTTTATTGCATTCATTACATGAACCATATTGTAGTTATTTGAATTTAATTTTGTATTTATACTTACATTTCTTGTAGAATGAGGATATATAAATATTTATTAAATTGTAATCTTCATCATAAAAAGTTTTCCATCATCTCTTGGGGATGAGGAAATAATTAACCAATTATCACTTGTTTGAGATATATAACCATGGTTTTTGGATAGGAAATTTTAGTTGATTTAAAATTCATAACTTCCAACTATAATTTATAAATAATGAACTTATATAAATTTATAATGATAATTAATCAAATAAAATCATTTTATACAACAAGTTTTATCTTTATACATAATGTATGAGGTCCTTTTACAGTAAGAATATGTTGAAATTGTAGCTTATAATGTTTATAATTTGTTACATGGGATTGGTAGATCAACTAATTGAGTAGTGATTTATAAATCTAAACATCTAAATTAGATTCATTAAAATAATTGGTTTCCATTAAATGTGGATGGAATGTAAACTTTGAGTTTGTTTTCCCCAATAACATGAAATTAAAACACTATATACAATAACGGTTAACATCAAATAGAGATCTTGACAGAGACATGACCATTATAGTGGGTAGTAGAGACTATCCATTGTGACCATTATGATCTTATATGTCACCTATAACTAGATTATGGACTATGAAAACTGATGTTGATTATCATATTGGAAGAATTTTTCAATGAAGTTATATTTTATAAGTGATATTTTCTGTTATCAAATATTCTTTTGAGGCTTGTGTTTTAAAATTATAGAGAAATTCCACCGTAATAGCCTCGAGTCAGGTTTTAATAATGTGGTGATGACAACTCTATGGATCTAGTGGAAACTAATCCACTAGTATTAACTTCTATAGTTTCACTTTTAGAACCTCCGACAATCCAGATATAGGCGTCGATGCTCAATATTGAGAGGGTTTCTTATGATTACTATAGTCAGTAGAGGGAGCTCAAAGGCCAGCCTCTACATTGGTAGAGATTACTAAGGAGTTCCAAAAATAGTTCCATATATCATTTTTTGGGGAATTCATCCCCCAATATACTGAATCCTAGATAGAGGTCGTGGAATCTATCTAAGACCATCGTGAGATTCCCTTAAAAAGGAGTGTCAAACATATACCGTATTTTCATAGTTGACCATCCAATAGATGTTGGGATGTTTTGATCCATGAAAATATGCATCATGAAATGGTGATGTGGGATTTATTGACATCCTATCATGATTACATCTATCCCATGAAATAGAAATAAAGCTAGTCCAGAGAGTTTATTCCCAGTGCATAGAGAACATTATTAGTTATGCATTAAACCACATTTTTCATACATATTTACAATTTTCTTCACGATCTACTTTGTAAAGATCTATTAAGTGATTAATGATCTCAGTATGCGATCACACGTTCCATCCTATCACAGGTGAACATGATCCATTTGTGGACAATCCCTGAGATAACAAACTAGGATTTCATCACCGATGAGAACCTAAGAGAGTTTGAAGGTGTGAGTAATGATGGTTGAGACCCTTGATATAGAATCCATTTTTTCAATAGAATGATGCGAATTTTTGAGCCATTTCACTAAGATAGATGTATTCAGACTATAGGAAAATGTATCTATGTTATCTATCACCAATTTTAAAGGTACAGAAACAAGAAGACTCGCTTTAATAAGGATGTAAACGAGTTCCTAGGTATAATAAATAAGGTTTATATTTAGTGGATTTTTAAAAGAATAACTCAGGTGGACACTGAGAGGGGATCAATACATACACTAGGAACTGGAGAAGGATCAACTGCTACGTATCAAGAATGGTCTTGGAATTATACTAGCCAATCTGGCTGAGGAGGTTGTAATGGTTAAGGAATGTGGGCACCAATTGTAAAATGCATGATATTTTCTTTCATCCAAGGAATATAAGATATATCATAGTGTTATAGATCAAGCCTAATATTTTCATTATAGATGAGACCTGATGAGTGGTTTTCACTATTCCATCTTAGTTATGATTTATGATTTTTGAAGACTCTACTATAGTGTATTTTTTATTTGACATAAGAACATATCATTCATTTATATCAATGATATTTTTTGATATCCTAGGATTGTAAATATGTATTTTTATAGAGTTATAAAATATGTACACTCTAATATGGGATATAATGAGATGTTTATGCTTGTTTAAATAATTAACCATGATATAGATGGAAATAATTTCATATGCATCCTCTTTTATCCTCGAGGTGCCAGTTTTTTACATCAATCATTGGATGGTCTCATTGGTTCCTTTCCATGCTCATGTTGATTTGTATCACCAAATGGTGTCCATCACATAACACAAGGGTAGTAGATTTATTCACAATGTGGAATGGTAGTTTTAGGTGATTTAACAATAACTTGATCATTATTGGCTGGGTGGGGTGATCACTGTGATAGCTAGTCTCTTTTTTCATTACCAGGGAATGCATCATTTATATTTCCTTATATTGGTAAATTATTTCATAGATTTATTATTTAAAAAAACTTATTGGATACCTTCTGAGATAGGGGTAGAGAACAAAATTAACCTAGTTATATGAGAAATAACAACATATATTCCTTCTTATTGGATGGATAAAATATAGCTTCAAAAGCATAATAGATATTTAGAGGATTTAGGATCCAAGGCGTTTATATGAACCAGTACATCACATTGGGGTTCACCCATGATTTTTGATATCAAGGATGATGTGAACGTTAATGTTTTTATATATTACCACTAATATAACAAGCTTATTGTTATGAAACTATATCCCCTACCTCGTATATACGACCTCTTCGACAGGATACAACGAGAGAGGGTCTTCTCCAAGATTGATATTAGGTTGTCATATCACCAATTAATAATTATAAACTCCAACATACCATATTTTTAATTCTCTATTATATATGTAAAGTATGATTATTTAGTAATATCGTTCAGTATCATGAATGTGCTTGTAGTTATTGTATTAAAAATTAATTGGTTTTTCCATATGCTCATGGATTATTTCATTTTTGTTTTCAGGAATTATATATAGATTTATTCTCATAATAGACAATTTCATGAAAAAACCATGAAATCTTATTGTTTTCAATAATTAAGAATATTTTTTATTCCATTCTCATTAAATTTCATTTTTATTGTAATGAATTTCACTTCTAATGTCAGATTATCCCAGTGGAAGAAGTGTAACACCCGAAGACATTAAAATATTTTCCACTGAGAATAAACATATTTATTATTACTCGGTTTCATTATCAGAATATTATGTTTCAAAAAATTTATATTATATCTTTATTTGTATGAAAAAAATAAGATTATTCTACAAAAAATATGATCATTCCTTGATGTCTTGCGTAACATGTAAGACCTTGTTTTACTGACCAATAATATATTAATAAAAAAATTATTTAATATAATATGATATAACCTAGATATTATATTGATGGTTATTAATAGGATTAAATAACATATGAAAATAAATGTTTGTATTAATTTGATTAAAAATAATTATTAATTCATATATGAACAAATTGAATATAAATTCAATGATTTTATAGAAGCCAATTTTATGCTCACGAAGTCATTTTACCCTAATGAATTAAATAGATTACAATTAGTGAGTTTAATCAATGTAATGTATATATATATATAATAAATTCAATCATATATTTTTTACATTCATCTATTATATTTTATAATCATATGATAAGATGAAACCTAATATTACACATAAAAACCGTTATTTTTATAAATGTAATTTTACTACATTTTAATGGTGATAATATTTTTAATCTATGTTTTTATTAAATTTTATAAATTTTATATGTCAAAATGAACATTATTTTTGAAATTGAAACATAAGAATTTGGTTATGGAAATCTTTAGGTATTTTTCTGTGAAGATCTATTTTTTGTGGTATAGTGAAAATACAGAATTTTTATTCAAAAATGATTTTTCTCTAATTTATATATAAGGTTAAGATATATTTATAATTGGTGTCAAAGTAATTTTATAAAAGTTTCCTAGTTTAAATATGAAGTATGGAAAAAGACAAAAAAATATCATTCCTTACCCTTAACATTTATAAACCATTGAGATATGGAAAAACTACATTTTAGTTATAAATATAATTTTAAAATATAAAATATTTATTTTTTCCATAATTATTTCCCATTAATTTTTGGAGATGAATTAGTTAAATTAAATTTTTAACCAATGGGAAAAATAGATTATTTACTTTATAATAAAATAAAACTAATGATGATAAGAAATAAAGAGTAGTGTACATTTAATTAAATATTGTCATCCAATAATTTTTTATATGAATATATATTGGTATGAATATGTTAAAATAATATATTTTAATTCAAATAATTTTTTCTATTTTTATAATTAATATCAAATAAATAATGTTAAAATTGAAATAATTGATATTTTACAAGTCATTATATTTTTTTAAAATAATTATAATTAATAAAAATCCAACCATAATAAATTTTTTTATTATAAATAAATATAAAATATGGTATACTTGTGGTCCATGTAATATTTTATCATAAACATATCGACCCACTCATATTAAAAACATTTTTTGCATGGGTCAGTTTAAAGTAGTGTTTTTGTGTGTTACATGCACATGTGTGTAAATAAATTTACAACATTAATGAATTTTTCAAATTAGATATGAGATATATAATTATTTGTTTCAAAATTTTCTAATATGTTTCTATTTAATTAATTCTTAATAGTTTAATTAATTATGTTAGATGACATATTAATTTAATAAAAACCAAAATGATAAAATTGGGTAAAAATGGAAGTTTAGGAACAATAATAATAAATATGCACTTATTAATGTGTAATGTAGATTTGGTTCTAACATAATTTCACATTAATCCATTTTTTCCATTTTTGAAGCACATGAAAAAGTTAAGACCTCACATTAGTGCTTACATTTTGGAATTTACAAGAATGTCACTTATCTTTCACTATAAAGTGGCATTAACTATTCAACATCCTCACACCTCTAAAGTCACATTGGTTGAACCAAATATTTTCCCAAATATCTCCCAAAAAAGTTTCCCCTCATCCTATAATCCTATATTTGGGCATAAATGAAACTATTGAATCCCTTTGGTGCAATCCAAAAGGAGTTACCTTAAAAAGAGGTAACATCCTTCCCCATGATCATGGTTTTATTTTCATTATCTAGCACCTAATATCTTATTATTACACCATTATATAATATCCTAAGTATGAAAAATATTATGGTATTTTTATTATAATTTTTAGACTTATAATTACACACACTTCAATATAATGGTTAAGGAACTTATTGTTTATCTATACGACGAACAACCACCTCGCAAAATGATGATTGTTTTTCCCCATTACAACCTCTCACGATTGGGAATTATGATAGAGAATATATGTATATTTTATAACAATAATATTTGGAATTTACTTATGATTTTTTAATTCTTATTTAACACATTATTTTATGCTTTACATTTTTTGGGAATACGAGAAGATCAGTTGTGGAAGTGTGGACTACCACCTCCTAAATTGGATGCAATTTGTTCATGACATACATGGAATGTATAATGTATGGTTTTAATTAAAAATATGTGAAAAAATTAGAAAAAAATTATATTAATGAACTAATTACCTTTATTTAAACTTAATATATCATTTTATTTATTATCATTTTCACACAGTAATATGTTATGACATCAGTCTTTGATCTGTCGACTACCACCTCCTCAACATGATGTGATTCCATTTAAATCACAATATTTCTATATATAATAATATATGATTATATAATATGGTATATATGATATAATGATCAATATTAATAGAAATAATGTTGCATACTATTTTTCCATGACAATCATTGAAAAATTTGGAAAAAAACTCACACGTAAGTGTGACCTACCATATCTATGATTGTAATGTTGGTTCATTTTTCATAACCATATTTCATTATTGGTTTGAAAATTATAATTTATATATAAATATAATTACTTTTTCATGATTATTATTATGTATATTTTTATATAATGACATCTCTGACCATAGTTGACCTAGTAATGTCTTTTAAACACATGAACCGATGTTGGTCAAAACACAAGAAGTAAACATAAATTTTTTGGTGGTTGCTTACAACATTGTAAATTGTGAAATAAATGTAATTAAAAAATGAAAAAATTTATAAAGAAAGTAAATAATTTACCTATGTTCTTTATTTAGTAATACAAAGATAGATGTGAAAATTTGGACTCAATGTATAGGATTTCATCAAAATTTATATTCCATTAAGAATCATTTTTTATTATGAAGAAATCCACTTTTATATGGTGTATATACTGCCCATTAACTTATTATATTGGGAATATCCATTCTTTCATGATATTTTTTGATTCGGTTAATTAATCAGGAATTATGATTCAATTGTTTCAAAGTGTTACGGAACACTTTTGAATGTATAAAGCTAATTTTCTTCAAGAATGTTCTTAATTATTATCTTTGAAATCTCAATTAATTTTTTGACTATAATCTTTCTCTAGAAACAATGAATTTATTATAATAAGTTCTCATTAAGAATTTTATTTTAATATACTTATTCTCATTAAATGGATATTATTATTTAATAATTCAAATATCGTTTTTACATATATTATTTACATTGGTAGTTATTTTACTAACTTGGGAAATATTTATAAATCCATAATATTTAATAAATATGGATATTTTATAAGGCATATTTTTTACATTGATTATTTTATATGAAGAAGTATTTGGACAAGAAATGAATGGATGGGACCATAAATTATATAACCACATGATGCATTGATAGATGATCATTGGATAAATGATTTGTCCAAATAAAATGGGTTTCTACCAATAGTTTTAAACTATATTCTGAATGGTTTTATGATATATGTTTTTATGTGACTCAGATATGATGGTCAGTAATTATGCATTTTGTTCATATATATTTATGTTATTATTTTTGTTATACTGGAGATTTTTATAACAATAAATTTATGGATGTATTCTATTATCATTTTATAGATGTACTGGAATCTATTTAAATTTTATTACCTTTCCATTTTGGTTATAACTTATTCAGTTATTTGAATGGAATGCGTTATTAGATTGTTACACATCCATACTAGTTATTCCTTATCTAGTTATTTGAATGACATTTGTTATCAGTTATTTACCTTCTTATGACAATTTATTCCTCATTTATTCATTATTTCATCCACTATACATACCCTAATGGATCATTGCATCGCAACCCAATTGTGTTTCCATTCCTTAGGTATGGAAAAATGTTACATTAAATGAGTTTCAATGATGGTATTTATTTCATTTTTTATTTATCATGTCTTTATATTAATTTCATAATGTGATATGGGTATCATGAATGTAATCTGGTAATCAAAAATAGTTAAAATGTTTTCTACCTTAGGATTAAAAACATATATCAATGAAAATGTAATAAAATACTTCGTTGGCTTTGGGATTCTAAGGTCAGGTCACTACAGTTTGTATCAAATATTTTTTAGCAGTAAACATATAAATTAGTTTTAGAAAACATATATTAGAAAAAATAACCCTTAAATAGATATTAGGATATGTCCAAAATAACATCATAGGAATTTCGAAAGATAATGATAATATGGGTATTCCTAGTAATGCACCCATCTCTGGATAATACATGTGGACTTGGTTCTGGAAGAGATTTTCCTAGGGGTAACAACTGGTAAAGGGTGTATTAAGCTTGAATCGAGATAACTTGGTATAAGACAATGGGCCTTACTACACAACTAGTTTGATACTCATGTTGAATACACTTACGATAATTAACATTTATATAAAACAAAACTTGGAAGGATTTATATATAAAAATGACCCCATAAAACCATTTTTATGGTTATTAGATATTCTTTGATAAATACTTTCAATTTATGTTATGTATTTTAATTGTACTGGTATTATAAATTATGTTTTATAATTATATGAACTAATAGTGTAGATCATAATTTAAAAATTATACATAAAATAAGAAATATAGATGACACCAATGTACCTGATCTAATGATTATTAAGGTTTATATATTTTATGGCCTTAGGCCAGTATATTTAAGGGAAATAATCTACCAAGCATTCTCATCATATGAGGACATAATATATTGTGATGTGATGGGTAAAGAATTATATAAGTCTTATCGATTCAATGTAAATCAAGGAAATAAGAGTACAAAAAGTCAAAATATGTATAGAGGGTAGAAGGGAAAGTGTTATTTTCCCACATGGGATAATTATGGAAAGGAACACTCTCTTACCTTTTTGAATGGAATTGTTGTTTTTTATAAGCATAGAGAAAAAGGCTGCAATGTTTAGGATTCATGGGAATGAAATAAAATTACAATATTTATTGCTTCCAATTAATGGAGATAGGACATTTTTAAAATAAAACTCTCATGATTCAATGAAATGTACCCCAAATGTGGATAATGTGTCACAGTAAAGATTATTCTATTTCCATATATAAAGAAGAGTTATTAATATTGTTATTGTCAGATTCATGAATTATTTCTTTTCACTATTTCTATTAATAATATATCAGTTACAATATTATTTCAATATATAAAGATTGTACTTTGGTAATTTTTCATTAAGGATTTGGGATCATATACTGAATGGTACCAAGAATAGGTTTTAGTAGATAGTAAAACCTTTTTTAAAAAACATGATTGGGGGAATGATAACCCTTAATAATATTATAATATTTAGATAATGAAATTTTGATTAATAAATTATTGTATTGGAAAATTTATGTTAGAAAATTAATACTACCTTGAAATGACGTAATTATTTATTATAAAAGTGTTTTGTGTTATCATTTAGGGATTTTACATCATTTTAGATTTAAGGAATACACTAAATAATCTATATTTTATTTATGGAATGAGAAACATGCATGATTTAAATATGTTTTTTATGGTAATTCATTTTATTAAAATATTATCATGTTTTCCATGTGATGATTAATATCCAATATAAGTTATTTTATATGTTAATTCGGGAAATTTTTTGACCCTCCATTTGAATTGATGGATCGTAATATTTTGGAAACCATATTCATTTATAAATTGGTTTATGTTGATTTTTGGATGAGGTTCTAGAGTTTAATGTATTAAATCACAATATGAATAAAATAATGCTAAGAATGAAGTAAAAATACTTCAAGGACCAACAAAAGGATAATATGTCTTCATATAATAAAAACACATGTTTACTTATATTCTTATAGAGTGAATGATATCTCAACTGTATCAAACCCGGTTTGGAAATAAAATTTCTTTACTATTATAATTATTTTTATGATATCAATGAAATTAATAAAAACCTATAATTTATGGGTTATTGTTCAACACATTCCTCATGATTTATTTCTATCACATTATATCTGAACATGATATTTATATATCTCTTCCATATCCATGTTTTCAATAATGTTCTCACATTCGGAAGGCTAGTTTTGTGGTGAGTCTCTAATTTTAATTTCATTGGTTATTAGATGTGTTAAGAACCATATTTATTTTGTGGTTTTTTAAACAATAGTATATTTTAAAATATTAATATATTTCTTACCTAAATAAATTTTAAATTATGTGGATTCAATTTAGTTAAGGTATGGAGAATGTTACACTCATGACTTTACAGTATAATGTTTTTAGAATTAATTTAATTTTGTTTCCAAGATATATTTATAAGAAACACCTAGTTAATATTTAATTATATGGGAAAAAATATTATAGGTTATTTATATGTAACACCTTGGTCAGATTTCATTATAATGAATACTGACATTACTTGATACACTGTGTAACATGCAAGTTTGAGTTTTTCCGAACAATAATTTCTTATTAAAAATATCTTTATTTATTATAATAATATATAACCATGACATTATTTTGTTAGTTATGAATATAATTATTTAATTTATGAAAACACATTGTTTAATTTATTGGATAGTAATTAATTATTAATTAATATCATAACTAAATAAATAAAAACGCAATGATTTTATAAAAATAAAATTTAGGCTTACAAATACATTTTATCCCAATAAATTAAATTAAATACAATTAGTGAGTTATATTAATGCATCATATATAAATAATATGCTGAATAAAATATTTTTTCAATCAAATAATATATTCTGTAATGTTAAGATATGATTAAACCCAATATTATGCTTAAAACACGTTATTTTTAATGAAAAATTTATGGCCTTTTAATGGAGAACCAATTTTAAATATAAATTTTAGAAAATTTATAATTTTTATATTTCAAAATACACTTCAATTTTTAAATATATAAATAAACATTATGTTAGGGTGAATGTTTGGTATTTTTCTATAATGTTTCATTTCTTGATGAATTTTGAAAATTAATGTTTTTTATTTAAAACTCCTTTTTTAGTATAATTTATCTATAAGGATAAATGATTTTTATAATTGGTATTATATTATAATTATATCAATCATGAATGTATGTATACAATATGGTACTCAGAAACTATTTTACATTGAAATTTTATATAAAATCTTAGTAAAGGTTTTAACATTTTAACATTAAGAACTTGCATTATAGTCACGTCAGCCGGATTAATTTTAATTCAATTTCTACTACTTCTCTGATTGGACTTTTAAAAAATGGATTCCATATTTCTAATTAGAACCATTTATATTTTAAGATAATTTAAATTTAGTGTATGACCAAAAATATTAGTGAATGTAATAAAAAATAATTACAATGATTAAGAAGAAAATTACCTTATTAAGGGATTATGCCATAACCATAATGGCCGAATGACATAGTCAATTTTAAAAATCCATTGGCTGACAAAAATTTGTCTATATCTATTCATTGTAATATTTGTTTGAGTTATAAGGATACTATTTTATAAAATTTCACTATTTCAGAATCTAAGTAAAGAAAAAATGAAAAAAAGAACTTTCCTTACAAAAAACATTTTTAAAATATTATGACACGGAAAAAACAACATATTTTAGGTTATAAAAATAATATAGAAATATTAATGTTTTTTTATCACAATTATTTATCATTAATTATTAGAGTTTAATTATATATAATAAACATGTTAAAAATTCTATTTCATGGATTATGATGTTTGTAATTTAAAAAATAAAATATGCAAAAAACATTATAAGTAATCTAAATTTAACGAATTGTTTTTCTATAGTATTTTTAGATGAATATATCAATTAATAAATATTTGAATTTCATATATTTTAATTCAAATAATTTTTCAATATTTTATAACATAAAAATAAATAAATAATGTCAAAATTGAAATTCTGTTTATTTTACAGTAAAATATATTTTAATAAAATATTTAAAATTTATAATATTCCCAATATATGGGACGTAATTATTAAGTGTTAATTAATATAAAATATAATCTATTAATGGAAAAAATAATCTTTTTTAGTGCTAATATACTCTATTAATTACTAAAAACAATGTTAGTATTGTTCAGGTTGAAGTTGTGTCGTAGCGCATTACATACACTTATTTGAAAATAAATTTCCAACACACAATATTTTTGTCATATTAAATTTATTTAAAAATTTTAGTTAGATGGGTGTAAATTTTATAATATTTATAACTCCAATTTATCCTTAATGGTAAGATTATGTAGGTTATACAACAAGTAACTATAATAAAAACTAAAATGATAAAATTGGGGAAACAAATAAGTTATCAAAAATATTTATAAAAATACACATTTTTAATGTTTTTGTAATTTTTTTGACTTTAGTTTAACTTAGAACCATTATTTATCAATTTTTTTAAGCACATGAGTTATGTGATAACTCCCATTAATGCTTACCATTTGGTATTGACAAAAATGTCACTCCTCCTCCACAATAAAAAAACCATTCACTCTTCCACTTACTCAAAGATCTATATCCACATTGGCACAATAAATATCCTCCAATATATCTCTTTAATATCTCTCCCATTATCTTTTAATCCTCCCTTTGGTATTAAAACAATGTAATTAATCCCTTTAATGATATCCAAAAGGAGTTACCAACAAAAGAGGGAATATCCTTCTTCACGGTATTTTTTTATATTCATTATCCATCCACAAAAGTAATCTTCTTGTGGGATTATATTATATATAAATTATAATAAATATAATGTTATTTCTTTATTAAATGTTTTAAGCATACACTTACTAATAATTCCATCATATGGGTAGACAAATATAACTTTTATGTGTACGACGAACTACCGCCATGAAAAACAATGATTGCTCTTTCTTCCATTACTGACAGTCGTGGTGGAGAATTATGATTTAAATTATATTTATATATATATAATATTTATAATGTGTTAATTGTTTTATAATTCACATATTACATATATTTTTATGCTTTCCATTTTATAGGAATAAGATAACATCATTTGCGGTGGTGTGGACTACCACCTCCTCAAAGCGATGGGATTCATAAACACGATGCATTAAATTTGTAAAATATGATTTTAATTTTTTTGTGTTTATAAATGAAATAAATATGATATTCAATATAAAATTGAATTTCAGTAAAGATATTATTTTATTTTCATTATTATCCCTTCCACAAACTAAAAAGTGATAACATCTTTCGTGGAGGTGTGGACTACCACCTCCTCGACACGATGTGATTAATTTTAAATAATAGTAATTATATATATATATATGATTAAATTACACAGTATTTAATAAATAATGATACTTTTATAATTATATAATCATACATTCCTATTTCCATCAGGATCATTGAAAAATGGGAATGTTAGGAATGCGTACGTATGACCAACCTTCTATATGACTGTAACATTGATTTATTTTTTGTAACAAACATTCCTGATTGATTATAAAATTGTAAATGATGTATAAATATGATAAATAATTAATTATTATTACTCTATAAATATTTATATAATTTACTCTTTGAGAATAGTTGACCTGCGATTTTCATTTTAACACACGAACAAAATTTGGTCAACACACATCACGTTAATTTATTTTGGTAAGTAGTTTTTTAAAAAATTGTAATAATGGATGTAAAATTATTGATAAACATGAAAAAGGTACAAATGAATGTAATTAATTAACGTAAGTTTATTATTTATAAATAAAAGTTACAAGTTAAAAGTCAGACTCAAGGTACGCGATTTCATCTCAATTTACATTCCATTAAGTCTTATTTTTTATCCACCAATTCACATTCTTATGATGTATATACTAGTCTATGACATGTTATATAAAAAATATCATTATTATCATGATATTATAGGTTTTTTAACTCATAGGGAATTGTGATTCAGATGTTTAAATGTGGCATGAGACACTTTGGAATTTTTAAATATTGTTTTACTCAAAAATGTTCTTAAGGATTATATTTACAATCTCACATACTTTTTTGACTCTTAACATTATCTTGAAACAATAAATTTATTGTAATCAGTTTCCAATGGAAATTTACTTGAATATATTTATTCTCATATAATGGATATTATTATTTACTAAACTATATATCAATTTTATATAGGTATTTAATTTGATAGTTATTTTATTAACTGGTTAATTATAAATAAATATTTACTATTTAATAAATTTACATATTTAATAAGGAATATTATTTATTTATAGTGTTTTATGAGAATAATTCATGGGAATAGAAGTGATTTTTGTGGCCTGGAATTTTTAAATCCCATCAATGCATTAAAAGGGTCTCAAAAGACAAATAAGTGGGCCGAATTCAACCAATTTCAACCTATAGTTTTAAATCAACTTGTGAAAGGCCTTGACTATATATTTTTTCATGTGCCTCTGAAATAACTTCCAATAAATAAGAATATACTTTACAAATATTTCTTATTATTGTTATTATACATGATATTTTCGTATGTCAAAATATATATATTCATTTCATTCTAGGATTATTGATTCAATGGAATGTGGTTTCAATTTCATACATTTACATATTGATTATGAATTATCCTATTATTTTAATGGAATGTGTTATTAGTTTCTAACATTTACATATAGGTTAGTCCTTATCTAGAATTTTGAATGCAATTTTTTACTAGTTATTAACCCTTTTGTGTTTACAAATTCAAATTGATTCATTGCTACATCATAAGTGAATACCCTTAATTTGGATTTGAGATCACCCTTATTTTGTTTCTATTCTAAAGGTTATAAATAAGATTAAAAATAATTAGTTTCATGGATTCTATTAATTTCACATTATTACATATCATATTTTTATTTTAATTGACATGTGTATTTTTGTATCATTTAATTAATCATGGTTCCCCAAACCACTAAAATATTATTTCCAATAGTATTTGAATCTTATATCTATTAAAATTTAATAAAATAATGGATCAACACCAAGATTCTGGGTTTTGGAGGTTATAAGAAGTATATGTTGACCCAAATAAGTTGAGTGATATGGTTTACTAGGAATAACAAACGAAAATATTCTATATTTATAGTTTCATGGGTATATAATATTATTGTTGTAATTTCATTCATGAACATTCATGTGTTGAATCACTTACTATGGAATTGAATTAGAAGGCCATCATATTTATAAGTTTTGAATATTGTGAAAAATCCTTCCAGGATTTAGAGGATCACGTCAACAATGTCATTTCACTATGGTGTATAAGGAGGTGTGGATTTAGATATTATCCCATACTCCTTTATGTAAAAAATGAATTATTGTTATGATAATATATGCCTTGGTTTGAGGAACCTTATTTTACTTATAATTATGGTGTTCTATGTCATATTAATATTCCTTAAACATCATAAAGAAATTTTTATTATACTGAGAAAAATAAATTTATCTATACCTACTATGTTTAGTGGTAAAAGTAATGAAGTAAAAAAACCCACCCCTTTCCTCTACTAGAAGTATGCCTCATACATTAGTATTAATTAATAATTGAAACTCAGTGCCACATTCTTCCATCAAAAATAAGGGTTCCGTAGTCATTTTACATTGTCAGAAAGGAAAACAGACAACAAAATGGTTTAAATCAACTAAGTCTAAATACCCATCTTGATGTAATTTCTATAAATTATAACAATTTACATGACCATGCCAAAATTTCCATAGTAGGGAGTTATAAGAGCTATGATTTATTGTTTTATCATCTATTTTCACTAATGGGTCTTCTAGTTCAACTATATATAAACCATTGATAAGATAGACCATACCATAACACATGATATTCATATAAAGAGACAATAATTTTGTTAAATCTTGAAATAAAATCCACTAGTGTCAAGAAATGTCCCCGAGATTATGTTTCAGGTAACTTAAGAAAAAAAATAATAGTTACATAATATAACAACCAAACAACAATGAAAATTAAAATGATAATCTCCCACCACATAGTCTATAAGACTAACACCACTTTTATTGTGTATATCAACTTTACACTTCGCAATATTCTTAAATCTACTCATATCATGAATATTAAAACATATATTTGAGTTACATATTATAACCTATACCCAACTTTTAGATAATTCAATAGTGTATTAAATGATGAAAATTTAAGAAGTAGAAGAATCAACATGCCACTTAACATCTCTGAAAAATTATTTTTGGTGACCTTTTATCCATCATATAATGAAGATAGTATCCTACTAATTTTTTTCCTCTATATCCTTGTATTTTTGGAAGGATGGTGCACCAATGTCATTGGTCTATTCTTATCCTTAGAATCCTTAGTCTTACCCTTCCTCCTCTTTCAAACCATAAGGACTATTGAATTAATTTTCATTATATAATTTTCATCTTTGATAATTAATTCCAAAAGATCTTGGATTGGAATTTTCATTTAATTCATATTTTTGATAATATTTAATGTTGAGGAGCTTAATGTTACAGTTGTAAGAATAAGATATATTACTAGTTCTTCATTCATCTTGAATGGAAGGGTGTCTGGTCCCTCAATGTAAATAGTCATATTTAGTACATTATATCGTACATGACTTCATTCTTAGTGCCTTTTACTATATATTACAAAAGATATCTCATACCTGTCTTAATTTTCTCCCTCCAAATATAATTCTGGGTGATGATTCCACATCTTCTAGGAATCTTCATTCTTATAAGTTTTCATAAATTGACTTCAAATAGATGAAAATATGATGCATTTTTCATATTTTTCATCAATTACATGTGTTTTCCATTTGTCCTTATCTACTATTCATTCTCTCAGAGGAGGCTCATTAGGATGTAAGGACTCCAACACATAAAGCTTAATTTCTTGGCAGAGTACTATGTGCATGTTCATGTACCACTCCTTGAATTTATGGATGATCATGATATGTTATTTTTCTACTTTATATAGAAATTATATTATTCCAGTGGTGTTGTTGATTTCCATTTTCAATATAAAATAAATAAATTTCATGTTTATTAAAATATCTTGGTACCCTTTTGAGGTTTTTTTATTACTTAATTGTTAAATCAATTAATTTCTCTTACTATTTTATCAAATCTTAATATTCCTCACTATTATATTAAGAATATTATATCACATATTATCCTAGTGGATGGGATAAATAAAAAATCCCATCATAATCTACATGTTATGGTTGCACCACTACTCAGTGAAATTCAAGGTATGCTTTTGGTTTAGCAACCTCTTAAACATGAGGTTTTTTTATTTGTTGGGTAATGTCCAAGATTATCATAATATTAACCTTAATCCCCTCAAAATTTATACTATATGGTGATATTGTGAAATATATGGAAACTATTTTTGTGAAAAAAGTTTTTAATTCAACCCATTACTTTGATAAGAACTCCCTGGTAGTCATATGTACTCTCAACTATGGTTGAAGAGCACCCCGAACTCCCAATTTTGTTAACATTTGAACAACATTTGTCATTATGAAATAATATATCACTAATGGATTTCATTATTTCTTAAGGAATATAATCCATTTCTATTTGAAAATGATCAACCTATATTGTCTCACCCACCACTGAACTAGAATTAATAGGAAAAATATTCCACATCCCAATAATTTTTTTTATTTATTCTTTTATGTGATGTCACAATAAACATTCCCTTGGATAACATGAAAAAGGAATAATCGAAATAATTTTACCCAACTAGTCATTATATTATAAAATTTGTTGATCCATGTTAAATTTAAGGGATTAACCATGGCCTAGGTGTCACCTTACATGAGTCAAGTCATAACTCATATTGATGATCACCCCCCTATCTAGTGTATTTTCTTCTCATATGGAGTACCACATCATCTTTGTAGAATCAACATATTTTAGCATTATCATCTAATTCACAAAGAAACTTGCATATATGAGAGGGTGTCCTGAGGCAAAATATATAATAGATATATAGGAATGGAATACACTTATACATATTTAATGAAAGAGTGATGCATAGAATGTCTTTCAATTATCTATTTATTTCAATCATCTCAAGCATGTAATAAATAATGGAATCATTTAACCTAAAAATACAAAGGTTCTCTCAATAACTTAGGACCAGTTGGTATTTTAAATAAACACGCGATAATGATTGAATTGTAATAAATTAAAATTATGAGGTTATTTAAATAAACTCAATTTATAAGTAAATTAATTTAACTATAAAATAAAGTCAATATTTTGAAATATCATAAATTATTAATTTGATACAAAAAATAAATTTTCATTATTTCCATTTAATGATGAAAATAAATTAATGAAATAAATTAATTTATTATTATAAAAGTTTAACCTGGGCCCAAAAAACCATGCATATGACCTCTTTAAGCAGTTATGTAATCTCGTAGGCCTTGTTAGGCTTGGAAGACCCCAAGAAAGGGTGTTCTGGGCCATAAAGTCTCACCCAAATCCATATGGGGTCGAGCTAAACTGCCTCGACACCCTTCAAGGGGAATCAAGACATACATGACTTGTCATTATGGTTTCTTGGGTCAAATAGTGTCATAGTGGTTTTATGGGGGACTGGGATGGGACAGTCAGGCATCACAGTCTCATGGGTTCTCAACGAGGGTGAAAACAAATGTAGTGACTTAGTGGGACCTGATTCGGGTGGCAGCAATTTTCCATGAATTTATCAGTGGTTGATATTATATGGAGGTGGAGATAGTCCTAGGCCAGTCCACATCAGGGAAGTGGGTGTGACATCCCCAACATGGATGCCACTGATATTTCCTCGAGTACGGTTAGCCACATGACCTCATACACATCTTCCCAAATGCTAAAAGTTGCCGACTAGCAGTAGGGTCTCGGGTGTATCCATGGTGATACTGTTCGATCATTACTAGAGTGTAACACATTAGACATGTAATACATAATAAGGTAAAAAGAAAAATCAAAAAAATAACATAAGGCACAATAGAAGAAGATATGAATAAAAATAAAATAGTTGTAACTGATATAAATATAAAAAAGCTAAAGATGATATTTAATTTTTCTAGAATGATGGAAACATTGATACAATTTAGAAGACAAGAATTCTAAAAAAAATCAACAAAAATGAATCCAAAATATATCGCAATCATCCTAACCCATTTCTAGGACATCTACTTCCAGCTCCGTCCTATTATGGTAAGAAATCATTTTGTCTCAAGTAATTGGATTCCCTGTGTCAATGCCTACAATCATATCCTTCCCGGGTACCATTGGTGACAGAATAATTTTTTAGATAAATCTTATTATTACACCACCAATGGTTTCTATAACATCATGATCATGTAATATATACTAAAATAGTGTGAAATCATGCATATGTGAAAGTAAGCCATTCTGTAATGTCAATACCCAACATTGCTTTGTCTGTCGACTGTTTTCAGAAAAAATAACTCATTAATTAATTAATTAACATCAGGTGTATATATTTACATTGTGTGACACATATACTACATTGTAATTAAATCATGATAGTAATTGTATAGGGGTATGAGTATAATATAAGAAGAAACTTCTACGTATTTCCACAATAGTGTGATCTAACCGAGTCCAAGGAGTACATCCAAGGACACATTAGATACCCTATGGGTAGGCCCTAGGATATAAATGAGGAAGTTCATGTACATAGATACCATTCTATATCCATGTAGTGTGCCGAAGATATATTGTAATGATATATAAAGGATCCTATGTTTTCATTTCAAGCATACAGGCTCTGGGGTTAATGATTTTGGAATCTCTAACTCTGAGTCCAATAATAATATATGATTAAAAAAATTCACTCTTTCAACATTTGAGACAAACGTGTATATGGAGAGTTCTTAATAATTATGTTTGGTGTGATTCCTATCACTATGGGATGCGTAGATTCACCTAGAAGTTTGTTCTTGGGGACAACCACAACATGAAAATTTCCTATAAGAGATCCTGCGTCATTAACAGAAGACATTAAAAATCACAGAAAACATCATTACTACATGAATATAAATAGTATGGAACAAATCTATATCCCATTATGTTACACTACATGGAAGAAAATAAATCCCTACTTCATGACAATAAACCTCAAAGACCAGCATCCATCATTAAAGGACAATAGGAGACTTGCTCCAATAAAATAGCTTATGGTGTGCCTCCACTATCAATTATGCACCCTAATCCATAAATCATATTTCATGTCTTGGGTACCTCATGTTTCCAAAAAAATTCCATAGTGCATGGAAAAGATAACTAGATTCAAGGGAACCTTTTCTTGACTATGAATGTATGTTTCTGGGTCTTGGATATGCACCTATGATCGTCACCCAAATGAATCTCACTGCCAAATGGACATTCTGATCCTTATGAGCCTTGAAAACACTGTGGTAGAACTCAACACCATGGTGTGATATAAAATACTCCCAATATCTTTATCACATACCATTACTCATGACCTGATAACCTCAATGCATGATATACAGTATTTTAATCTCATGCTCAGAATGATGATGGACTACCCTTGACCCTGGGTGCCCTAATTAGGATATTGTGAATAATCGCCCAAATTGGTCTTTGTGTGTCATGACCATAAAACTAATATACATTGGGGAACAATGTCTGACCATTAAAATATAGTATATAAAGTTTTAAATCATAAGACCCACAACTACTAGTGAATGAGACAGAAAAAATTTTAAGAAGAAATTTCACAATGGGTTTCCTACGTAAAAGTCATATCTTCTTACCATATTCTCTCCATCTATGTAGTTTAGGAAAACATTAGGGCCCAAATAAATGAGCCATAAAGATTGTAAGGACCCATATATAACCCTATTGAAATCCATTTTATGATCTTTGTACACCCTTGTTTATGAAAAATTCAAATTAATTATTTTTCACATTTCCTCCTCATGAGAATATGTTCACTAAGAAGTAACACTAATTTTATGGAGCTCGAACACTCCATAGATATTACACATTCCACAAATAAAAATTCCTGAATTGGGGTACCTAAGAACACCAAAACCTTACATTTTTACCTGATATTCAAATAATATTGAGAATCATTGGTGATTCAAAAAAAATCAGACCATTGTAAAGACATAATAACTGATCAATATATATATAGTTCAACAAATTTATTCACCGAAAAAGAACACAATAGGAGGAATATCCACATATCTAAGCCACATCCATGAAAATATGTGTCAATAAAAGATTTCATGGTTATGAATCCATCACAACATATGCTTAGATGAGTCCATAAGTTCTACATGTCTCTTCTCTAGGAAACCAATAGAGTGTTATTGTTGACCAATACATTTTGATTCTACCTTCAAATATTATTGTAACCCCTTCGTTTGAAAAATGGCTTCAATGCACTCTTTTCTAAAATATGAAGAATTCAATGTGTTTTCATCATATCCTTCTTGGATATTTGGATTACATGTTGAAATTGGGATAACTCTTCTTATGTACGGATTATATCTTACTCAAAATTAATCATTTCATAAAGAAAATAGCCAATTTCAACCATCACAACATTGAAAACGTCTTGGTGAGTGGCAACCTATGTATTATGAAATGAAGCATTATTCATAGCCTTGTCCAATTCTATATCCCCAATGAGGAAGATTTATCAGCGTCCACCCTTAATTCAATGGCATTCTTCTACTCTATTAGATAGACCAATTCCTTTTCTTGGGCATGAGCAGCAGAATAGTAGAAACCCATGGAACCAAAGGTAGGATACAGGGACCATATTTGGGCCAAATGATCCTTCAACTCCTCGATGGGGGGTCTTCCAAACTAATTCATAATCCAACCATGAGATGTTTCATCTTATCGACATATTGAATGTTACATACTATATGCCTTCACCTAAGCCCATTCTAGGAACATGTTTGTATTCCAAGACAATGTTTCATGGGAAAATTGCTATACTCACATTCTTTGATGACAATGATATAGAAAATGCCGATGCATTTATTGATCTATCTAGAGAAACCCCCAAGGGAGAAGACACTAGACCCAACAAACATCTGGATAATGATATTAAAGTAAAGGGAACATTTAATTAAATGTTACATGATGAATAATATTTTATTACCATGTAATAAATAGATATGAGTAATGTTATGAACATAATTTTCTCAGATTCATTTGGGGAGATATCAACTACCCCAACCCCATCCTGAAGGGAAGAAGCAACTCTTTCTTTTGATGAGTTGACTCAGGGCCCTTCTAGTGATTTTTCAAAAAATATAATTCACTCAGCATCCTTGAGTACTGTATAAATAAAAAGATAATATCATGATATATGAAACAAACAAAGTTTCAATTCTGGAATATGTATTGACCTTTATCAAAACATTCTACTAGTAAGGAAAACATAAAAGAAGAATAGATACTAGTGTTAGTAGCCTCAATAAATTAATATACTTCTGTCATATCAAATAGTATCATTGATAAAACATTTTTATTATGTAATAAGAATTATTGATATAGCACATCAACCACCTATCCTTCTTGATGATTCATTCCAAATAGAAAAAGGTTATGTTGAAGTAACTAAAAACACATCTTCACCCCCAATAGCTGATAGATACTCTTCTATGTGAGATCAGTATGGAGATGCACATTATTGAAAAATTATATCTTGTTTCCAAAATAATCCAAGATAATAGAAGTGTATAAACCCACCCTTACTTGAATATTATTGGGGATAGGGTTATGAAAATGAAGATCAATTCGTTTTATTCTTCATCTCATATGAAGATGTCTCTCTAGAAGTTACTAAAGAATAAACTATTTATTTAGAAATAGTAATCACTAAACTCATTTAGGAAATTTAACATAGGGACCCATCATCATCAGTCCCCCAATCAATTCTAGATTCTCCCACCGTTGTTTTTCCATGCAGAGAATTTTTAGTGGATGGAAGGACTATCCAGTCTTCACCATCACAACACTATGTTAGAAAACCACAAAGGATATCAACGCAATAATAATAAAAACCATGACTCTTTAAATATAGTGGCATAATTCTTCTTACCACAATCTCCAATGGCAGTGAAAAAAAATCACAACCATTTGTAGTGTTCCCCACACCACATTTTGGTGAACCAAAATAAAAATACTGAACCCAACCCATGATAAAGGCCAATGTCTCATCAAGGTCAAAAAAAGTCCCTAACATAATCATGTTGGTCTTTAAAAGTATTTCCTATTAGGGTGGTGACACTATAAAAACCATCAAAAAGTAACTCTATTTTGTGTATGATACCCTAGAGTTCACTCGTCATGTTATTTTCCCTCCAATAAAATTACTATTAGCATGAAATAGGGAATGATAACTCTGGGAGGACCTCACCCAAAGAAAAAAAATCATTGTAGCTACATCAATTGACACATTAAATAACAATGAATATGATAACAAATTTCTTACCTCCTTCTGAGGTACTTTTGATGATTCTGGGCCCCTAGAATCTAGTTACATTCTAGAACATGTATTGTGATTAAAATTTGGTGGTTGGAAAGCGTCACATACAAATATAGATAATTTCCCAATTGGATATGAGTGAATCGAATCCTCTGTGTAACCACAATAGAATCTGATTGATGCATTACAAGAAAGATGTAGTATCTATGAACTAGTATACTCTATTGTAAACATCAACATAATTTTTTATTTAGCATTTGATGCTCCTCTAATCAAATAGGAATACAGTGTGGACACCATGACTGAATGTATATGATTTCATGGTTGAACTGGTAAGGTGCGTACCATTTTCAAATATGTTTCCCATGTGACATAATATAATCTCATGCATCATGAATGGATCCACCAGTGTTGACAATGTCACTCATCGACACTAGCACATACACCCTAATGGATAAATGATCATAGAGGAATATCTAATCTCTAGTATCCACTTAATTATATGGAATGAGTATTACTAGATTGATTTATTATAGGTATAGTTTGAAGAAAACATTAGAGTTACCCAAAATGTTCTGATATTCATAAACTCACAGGTGATCCCTTATCCAAATGCATAATGCCTAGAAGGTGACCACGATCATTTGAGGGGATCTTCCCTGGTAAACATGGTGCAAGAGCTGATTGATTTTAAAAATCATAGTTATGGATAGCCCGACGTGCTTCCCCTACCATATATGTCTTCATTGATAAAGTGGAAATAATAACTCCAACATTATTGTTCGTTTAAGAGTTGGTGCTCAATTATATATTTAAAAAGAAAACAAGATAGTTTAATAGCCCAGTCAATACCAATGACAACCTACCATTCCCATATATTCAATTAGTTTGTATATTCATTTATAAATAATTGGTAACCAATTAATTCTACCATATATTCTCATAAATTATTTAATCATATTCATAACCGACAATTTAATTTCTATGAGATTATATTCAATTTAAATAATAATATTAATATTATAATATTGTTAATAAAACCCGTTCTTGCATTTAAAATATGATATCAAAGCAACCTATTGTTGAGTGTAACTCAACATAAAATAAATGATGTTTGTAACACAATCTAAACTCTGCATTCCATGTAATGAAATCTAAAAAATATAATTAAATTATTTTAAATATTAAATATGTCATAAATTCATGGGACATGATATTCATTTCTATGCTTTTTTTTGTGTGTCACATGAACAATAGAATATGATGTTCATATTTTAAAATTTTGTGGTGTTACAATTTGTATAGTTATTTTTTACTAGATTATGTATACCAATGATTCTTTTAAAAATAGTTTAGAAAATCATTGTTATAGGTCTTTCCTGATGGGAAATCTTTCAATGGTTCACTAAACTATTGGTATTGTGTAGACCAATAGTTTAAGGGTATATACCAATAGTTCTATTTTTTAGTATAGCATATTTTTTTAGTAATACTTCAATGAAAATTAGAAAATTGAGTAGAATTACATTACCAATAATGATACAATAAAAAACACCACTAAATAATAATAATATATAATTTTGATTTCATAAAGATTTTTTCAAAACTAATTTAAATTTTCTATATTATTGAAAAAACACACATTAATTTCAAAAAGTAAACTGCTTATATGGTTCCAGAAAAAAAATTTGTAATAATAAACATATTGAAGACAATATTAATAGTAGTACCCTGTTTTCAATTATTAGAACAGTTTTTCATAAATTTTCAATCATCTTCAACACTAAAATAAATAATAAAAAGAAGGTATTGAGAAACGTATACCTCAATGAATATTTTATCCTTGATCATTTGGTGACCCATTTATACTCTTTATAATATAATAAATACGGCAATAAATTGTTTTTTAAAATAATTTTAGGATATAAAAAATATTAAATAGAAGAGGAAGCCCTAAACAGATGACCCAATCCATTTCAAACAGAGGATAATTCTTCAAATATAATTTATGAAATAATTTTAAGAGAATTAGTTCTCAAGAATTAACAAATTTATAATTTGAAAATCGGTCCAAGTTGTATTCATCTTCATTTTCAAGGTGAATTGAATGTTGTTTGACACTGATTAGTTTAATCACTTCTCAATTCTTTATTCACAACTCTACGTTTATATGCTTGTCGAAGTCTCCATCGAAGGCCATTGATTCCCAAATTTAGCGACAAGAATAACTATTAGAGAAGAGATTCCTAGAAAAACTCTAAATTATAGGGAAAAATAAAAAGTATGAAATCAATCATTAGTGAAGTCTGTTCAAGAACATTATTTATTGAAATCTGAGATACTTTTTCTCTCATTAAGTGGATTCTATGAATATATGTAATGAATGATGAGCTGATGAATAATTCTATATTTCACCTATTTTATTAGGGTATTTAAGGCACCGAATTAAGGTAGGTGTTTTTAAAGTAGGTAAATTTTTGGGCATGGGGTTATTTTAGTTTGGTGGGTATTCAGATATTATATTATTGTAGTTTATTCATACATCATATAAACAAAAGGAAATTGATTATTAATCGCAAAATAATGGATAAAATCCATGTGCCAGCTTATTCTATTGTGTTATGTGGAGTAGGGCCACTTTAATATTTCTGATAATATTTATAAATCTAGAATAATTTATCAATACCATATATATATTTATATATATTAATTAGACATTATTAAAATATAAATATTAAAATTTTATATAATAGAATATATTGTTATTGAAAATTGATGTATTGTTGAAGGAAAATTAACAAATATATATTCAATGTTTTTTAGGTTTTTTTATTTAATAATTTATTAAAACATATTTTTTAATGGTAAATGAATTTATAGAAATTATAATTAATAAAAATGGATTCAATTATTGGATATAAATATTATTATTAATATGATAAACCAATAAATTTTAATTTTATTAAAAGTTTTATTGGTAGTGAATTATTAATTTCAATGGACATATTTATTGGTAACAATAACTGTTGACACATAAAATTAATAACAATAAAATATAATATTTATTATAATTGCATATTTATTCTAACATATATATAATAAATTTCACTAAAAAAATTGTTATAAATTATTTTTTTTTGTAATGAAAGATGGATCACGTAGTAATGCAATGTTTTGATTATTTGGTTCTTCTATTGAATCGAGAGTTGCTATGTAAGTGTGAGAGTAACATTGTAACTTGTTATGGCTAGAAAATATGAAGAGATCCACTCACTAGTTTTTTAGAGTTTAAAAATTTAGCCATACCATGATTTTTGTTGGATCCATCAAAAAAAATCATGTCATTTCTCAATGGAGGTGGACACTCCATGATTTGAAGAATTAGAAAAAACATAAAGATTCTATTTAAATTCAAACAAGAAGAGATTCAGCTTGAGATATGTATGGTTGAATCGATTTAATTAGATAGTTTTTACTACATTAAAACATGTTGTTTAAATGGATTTATCTGATTTCATGGAGTGAATGTAAATAAATATAATATATTTATTAATAAAAATGATATATAGAATAGATTTATAAAATCAAATACATTATATCTGGAAATATAACAAGATGGAAAATGAAACTTTCATTAATAGATAAATTCTTCTGAGAGGAATGATAGATCCTATTAATATGGGATATATTGATATATCTGGTCCTAATTATATACGGTTCAAATGACATGTAATTCCATTGATTGTATCTATATTATTGAAGAATAAAATGGGTAACAACAAAGGTAATTCTAAATTATAATATTTAATTATCTAGATGATTTATTATTACTATAAATATTGTTTTAAAGACAATAATTCAACTCTTTCTTTGATAAGGTAATCATTTTTCTGATTTTGTGAAGAAGAGTGTAATAAATAATATTACAATGGGGAATCAAATATGGACTTGTCATTCATAGAGAATCGATTTCTAATACTAATCATGAAGATACCTATAAGACTATAAACACATATATTTTCTCAAAGTAGAGTGCGGAGAAGAAATTAAAGGTAGTGAGATTTGTGAGGTAGTGTATCTTCCCTAAATCCTTGTAATGGAAGTGAGTTGAGGAATTTAGTGACCATAACCTAAATTTTTATCCACCTAATAGTGTGTGATATTGTATTTTGGTACACCATCACACCACCATGTATATGCATTTTGGATATAGAATAGTACAGGTTAACCAAGTAAAATCTATGTATTGATCTGTGCATTCAATTCTATATTTCTGTTAGATATTTGGTGCATAAGAATTTGATGGAATGATATATTTAATGAGTTTTTTGAAACATGTTAAAAAGAACAGATGACGGGTGAGGATTTCGAATTAAAGGTTTGAATTTTTTAGCACATTGACGCCCCCCAACCCAGAGTTCCTTTGAACACATATAAATATCCATAGTTCCCAACATTTTACATTTTTGTATGTCCAGCCAATTACTTTTTATGTTTTACTAAGTTTATAGGATCATGTTGAGGATTAGGGTTGTAAAAGGGTCCTAACATCTCTTAAATTTCATATTTTGATCTAAGACCCTCTAAAATGTTGAGAGTACCAGAATCAGAACTAGATCCTCCTAGTCTTAAAATACCAAACCCGAACCTGAATCCATTAGTACCAAGTCTATGAAAATGATGAATTGCATTAAGCTGTAATTATATAAAATTATATTAAATTTATAAATGTTTATAATAGTATTAATTATTTAATATTTTCTTTAAAATAATTTAGGGATCTCAATTGCGAACCTAAAAACATACTTATAGTCAAGCTGCAGTTTTGTGATGGATAATATACATTCAAATTAAAATCTATGAAAAATGATTTTGGTCAAAAACATAATCAAATTAATCTACATTAATAATTTTTCATATTGTTTATTTTGAATAAATTTTTAATTGTTTTTAAAATTGCATAATATTTATTATGTGTTTTACAATTATTTAATTAAGTAGAGGCACATTGTCATATATGGATAAAATCTGGATCACATTACTAAAGAACACACCTTAGCTTGATAGGGGTTTAGAAGAGTTAATATATTTTTCAATTTCCAATAGATCAATTTATGGGAGAATTTGATTTCAATGACCGAAATAAAGATTCAGAAAATATTTGAAGAGAAATAAAGTTTATGAATTCTTGATATTGTAGAAATTCCTTAATCAATATTTTTTATGGATTTGGTATAGAGAATCAAATGTTTTGGAATGTTTGAGCACTAATGTCACTCAACAGAATGATCTCCCAAATTTATCGACAATGGGAAATGAAATAAATTAATATATAAATGATTCTTTCAATATTGTATTGAAATAATTTTTACATTAAATCATATCAGAACCACCAGTTGATGATGATAAAAATATTAACATGAAAAATGTTGTTTTTGATACAATAGGACAACCAAATGAAGATGGTAACATATCATTAGATCATCCTCTTGAATTTGAAAATAATAATGTTAGAGATAAATTCACCAAGAAGTAAAATGTGTTTAATGTTTTAGGTGATGATGGAAATAATATTTTTGTATGGTGGATGCCTGAAATATTCAAAACATCATTTTCTACTGAAGTTTAACCATATTAGATGCCTATTTGAAATTAAAAATATGATAATGTCCATGATATTGGAATTTGTTCTTGATTTTTTTGTTGAAGATAATATCCCTAAGTCATTTTATGTTATAAAATAAGATTTTAATAAGCATGGTAAGAATTATAAAAAAATACATGTTTGTTCCAATGATTGTTTTCTTTATTGGGAAGAGGATTCAACTGGATAAGATTGTAAAAAAATGTATGTCGTCCAGATGGAATTATATGGGTGATGTTGGAAGAATGAATCAAAATAGGAATACAAAAAATAATAAAAATAACACATTTGAAATGTTTTTCCATTACTTCCCATTAAATCCTCTACTTAAAAGATTATAAATGTCATTGAAAATCACCAAGCACATGAAGCGGAATTCTATAAATAATAATTATGATGGGTTAATGTTAAATACAAGAGATTTAGAATCATGGAACTAATTTGAATCATTATATGTAGAATTATTTTCTAATCCTAGTAATGTGTGATTGGGATTGAATTTCTATAGATTCAACCCATTTTGGGACATTGAGGGCTAGTTATAGAATTAAGTTGGGTTTTTTGATTCCTTATAATCAACCTCTGTGGATGTGTATGAAAAAAAATTATTTTATCGTTTTGATGATTATTTAGGGTAAAAAAAAATTCATGAAATGATATTTATTCGTACATGTGACGTCCAACTGAATAATTTCTTCAGTTATAGAGTAACAGTGTTGATATATATTATGTATCTTCTAGAAAAATGTTCAAAATTCAAAATGCTCAAATGTGGATCATTAGTGACTTCACTGGACTTGGGAACATAACTTGTTTGCACACATATAGGATTTTTGAGTGTCCTATATGTAACATTTATTCTTATCCTTAATGACTAACATATAGTGAAAAAATGGTTTGTCTTCAGTCATCACATATTTCTCGATGCATCTTATATATGTTGGTTGAACAAGTCAAAATTCAATGCGATTATTGATCATAGACTACCTCCAAAGTTTTTTAAAGGTTCTGAAATATGGTCACAACTACAAAATGATTAAATTTAATTTGGGAAGGTGAGTTATTTAAATGATAGTGGGAATCAAATTCAATGTAAATTTTCTGTTGAAATCATAATATAAAAATAGAAGAAAAAATTTATATACCACAAACATTAATATTGGTAATTTAATTTTTTACATCATAATCTTGATCTTACACATATTGAGAAGAGTGTTTGTGATAATTTGATCTTCAAATTACATAATAAGTAGTTAAAATCAAAGGGTTATCTCAATTCTTGAAAGGACTTATAAATATTGAATACAAAGTGTGATCTATAGCCAAATGAGAATATAAAGTATGATCTATAAAATTTTTCAATGAAAAATGTGGATAAAGATATATTCTTCAAAATCTTAAAACATGTGAAAGTATCTAATGAGTATTCAAGTAACAACTCAATGTGTTTTAATATAAATCATCACCTATTAAATGGATTGAAAATTCATGATTCATGTATTTTGTTTCAATAGTTACTACCATTTTCATTGAATAAATTGTATACAAAAAAGGATATTGTGGTTTTACTCCAATTATAAACATTCTTAATAAAAGTATGTAATAAAATTATATAACTAGATGAACTTGAAAAACATCAGGATATATTTCTACTGACACTTTGTGCAAAATAGATTATCATTCCTCTATCATTTTTTACTTTCATTGGGCATTTAACTATACATTTGGTCGAGTAAACTAAATTAGGAGATAAAAAATATTATCAATAGATGTATCCAATTTATAGGTAATTTATATATATGTTTTTTATCATAAGTAAACCATTCTATACACTTCATTGAATACATAAATATGTTTTATTTATTTTATTTCATAGATACCTTGCTCAATTAAAATCATAGATGAAAAATAAATCACAACCTGCAGGATTTATATATGAAGTCTATTTAGAAAAGGTGTGTCTTAACTTTTGTTATAGATACATGGATTATATTGGGACAAGATTCAATCGATTTGTATGGGTTGTTGATATATTGACTAAATCTCAACTATATGGGAAATCAAAAATCTTACCTACTATTGGATGATCATTTGGGAGGATCTCAAATATTACACTGATAGAAACTGAATTATTATATTCACATAGATATGTGCTATTGAATATTGAGATTTCAAATCCATTTATTGAATATCATGGGATACAAATAAAGAGATGAACGTGAATTTGAACATGAAATGATAAATATAAATCAAAAGATGTTAATAAAGAGCTTTTGGAATGGTTTGTGTATCATGTAATTTCATAAATATTGAAATCAAAAAATATATTATATTGATAAATATATTTTTTAAATCTAATGATGTATTTTACTTTTTGTAGATCATGAATACTGATACACATATTGATTTGTCAAAAAAAAATTATTTTATTGAGTTCATCTAAAAAATTCTATGATGTTTGATACGTACAATGTTAATGATTATACATTTCATATAGTCCATCAGGAAGAGGGTTTAAATCCATATAATAGTGTTATATTTACAGTTTTTGAATTAGGATACTAGGTAAATTTGACATATAATATCGAATTAAACTAATACAAGAATTTTTAAGTTTTTATATTCAAATGAAAGTGGGTAGATATTAACAAGGGTATTAAAAGAGATTACCTACAATTTACATTGGTAAAATTATATTTCTTGATGGATTTTTCTGACAGTGAATTACAATATATATATATATCTTCTCGTCCAAAGTGAAAATGATATATTATGTGGAAGATATCATGGATGAATAGTATAGTGTATTCATTCACATAAAACAAATAGACCTGTAAGATATGGATGCTGAAGTGGATGATTTGACATTTGACATCAAATATCATCCATAGTAAGCAATTTACTTATTTTATCATCATAATATTTAAAAATATTAGTCTTTAAATGATGGATTAAGTAAATGAATTAATGATGGTGAAAGATAAAAATTGATTGAAGAACAAAATTATTATATGTGTAGACTTCCATTAACCTATCATCCCCCTGTATTATATGTTATTCATTTCAAATTTAATGGATTTGTCATCATATTTAAATTGATTTTTATTAATAATTTGTTTAATTTTGAAAAAAATTAATGTTATATTTTTTTTCTGTGCAATCATTCATTATCATACCTATATATATTATGTTAGTCAGTACTGTACATCTATAGTACTAGAATTTTCTAATTTAAGAGCATATGTTAATTTACATTCTATAGTTCACACCACCACAATAGTTCTTGCTAAAGGACCACCACCCCTATAGTGTTATCACTTCTATAGTTCCTCCGCTATTATAGTACTACTATAAGTATTACCACATAACCCTCTTGAAATCTCCCAAACATTGGGTCACCGGGTGTTGATCCTCTAACTTATTGGATGCCAAAAAGGTAGTGGTTCTACTTAGGCATCCCCTCATTGAAATTTCACATATATAAATAAATACTAATTAATTATTAATTATTATAAAGTAAATAAAAATTAATAAAAAATTACTAATTAATAATTAATAATTACTAAATAACTATTAAATAGGAGTTAAAAATTAGTTCGGTTTTTTAATAATTAATAAATAATACTTACAAATAATTAATAATTATAAATGAAAATTAATAATTAATTAGAATTTTAATTAATAATTAATAAATGATTGTAAATAATAAATAAATATTATTATATAATTTTAATAATAAATATTGAAAAATTATTAAATAATAAATAAATAATAAAAAGATATTAAATTTCTAATTAAATATAATTATAAATGATGAATAATCATTAATTTTGGGGATTTTTTTATAAACCACAAAATATTAAATAAATAATAAGAAATTTATGTTTAGTTGCAATTATAATCATCCCTAAATGGAAGTAGCTTCTAGAAAATTGTTTTTAATTACCAACATTTTTCTAAAACCATTATATAAAAAATTTACACGAAACATGTAGTAGTGATTTTAAGGACTATCGTTATGTTCCCTTTGTTCCTAAAGTGAAGGTGCTTAAGGTCAAACAATTCAGATAAACAATTCATTACCATTATTAATGGTTCTACTCATATTACCTATGCTTGTTTTAGGTTGAGTAAATCACAGGATCTTGAGATGTTTAATAATTTTTAAGGCATATAGAAAATAAAATCGTACGTGATATAAAAATGTTTTCTTATCTAATGGAATCAAATATATGAATGAATACTTTGATGTATATCATGATAATCATGGAATAATTCATGAATACAGTGCTCTATATGTGCCTCAAAAAAATTGAGTATCTGAGAAAAATAACCGTAGTTTTGTTGACATGGGCTGATCCATGTTATTGGATCCCAGAACCTTAATGTAATAAATTAGTGACTATCTACATTCTGAATTGGTGTTTTCTTTTACTGTAATTGGTTATCATACTTTATGAGATATGGTTTGTAAGGAATATAAATTTGAAATGTCTAAAAGGATTTAGTAAATTACGATTCATAAAAATCAAAATAACACATTTGGGAATGTTTTACGATATAGCCACTAAGGGAATATCCATTGGATATACACTCTATGGAAGGAGTTAATAATTTTATAATAAAAATTGAGGCATAACATTGATAGATTTGAGGTAATGATTTTAGAAAATAAAAATCTATCAAAGATAACATTTTCTATTGTTGATGATATTAGGAAATTTTAAGGGGAAACTATTAGAAGAACATCCTATACAGTCAAAAGTATAATATATATATATATATATCAAAAGATATTAAAGTAAATATTAACATAAAATTTTTCAAGCATTCACCAAAGGAGAGGGTTCGAGTTGATCATAGACTATGACTGATCAATACATTACCAACAATAGAAGGAAAACAAGGTTGATGATTATCAGAGCATGAAGGATTATGCAACCTTATCTATTATGTGAATTGGAAGATCCCCAATACTCAAGTATTTCTAAATGATGGACATAGGAATCATAATGGAAAGGGATAAATACTATCTTTCTAAAATAATAACCCATACATATATCTATGTGAATATCTAAGAGGAATAAATAGAGGATATAGAGCTACATATTAATGAAATAAATATTAAAAAGTTAAATCTTGAAATTCATGGAATAATAAGATTCATTAATAAAGGTGCACAAGATCAGGGTCTCATGAAGGATATTTTCTTCAGGAATTAAGCTCAATTCTTTTATCAAAATTATTTTCGACATAAGATGGCGTGGGGTTATGTTTCATTACCGATTATTAATGTGATTTTATTTGGTTTATTGTGGAATTGTTTTTATGAAATACATTTATCATATATAGATTAGGTTATGATAAAATGACGTTATTGAAACCCATTTTATTTCATCGGTTATGCTATAGTGAATTTGTTTTATATTTTTTTGGCACATGTAAGTATGATTTCAATACGAGATGGGTGGGACCTATATATCCCTCCAATGCATTTGGTAAGGATTTATATCTCATGAGATAGACATGGTTGGAATGGAAAGTAAATTTTGTTCTGTAATACAGGGCTATAATGACATGTAAACCATGTCTAGTAAGGGAATTCGTCCACTATGATGGTCTTGGCCGTAATTTCTTGTCTAATATGGAAATAATATTATGTGGTTATTATTTTTTCACAATTACAGGCTTTATGACAATTCTATTCTATCATGGTTAATGTTATTTTATGATCTATTCATTACATACTACTATGATTTATTTAATGACTTAATATTTTTATGTTTAAACACTATGTTCATGTTTGTACATTCAAATGTATATGGTTTTTTTATTTTCTCCATGATTACCCTTACTGAGAATTCAATCTCACCCTTTTTATTTTTTCATTTCCCCATGATATAAATAAAGGTTTTAGGTAGGAAATAAAAAGGGGAAGATCTTTATGGGAGATTCTAAAGATCTTTCACCATGATTAAATGATTATGTTCTGAGTTTCTAAATACACTAAAAAATATGGTATTTGGAAATTTGTTTGTGTATTGTATTAAGTATTCCTAAAATGAAACGTAAGTTTAGTCCACAAACATGGATTACAGACATTATCATATTGTAAAAAATTTAATGTATGAATATATTTTAATTATTAAATAATATTTATGTAATAAATACCATAAATATTAATTAGTTAGATACTTATAACCACCAATGTAATGTGTTGGTGAGAAACTAATTACACTGTTATGTGGACATGGTAAGTCAAACGTAGGCCCATAATATTTTTTCTTTTTATAGAATAAAAATAATTGGAAAGTAGTTACACAATAATAATAGTAATATTTAAGTATATTTATGGTAATTAATTATTAAAAAAAATATATTTTGGGTATATTGAATATATTGAAATTTGAATGAGTCAGCAAAAAAGATAGCTTTTAATCTAAAAGTGATCATATATATCTTATCTTATAATTCCAAGGGGTGGTGTTTCAGTGGGAAGATATACTAAAAATAAGAATAATTTATCGTAGATGATGTTTGATTGGGATTAAGCACTGAGAGGCAATGTGACATACTCTTCCATAGCGAAAACTTGAAGAGGTAGCATCCCATCAAATTTCCCTATTCCTTTATTGAGCTTCATGGAAACAAGAGAAATAGTTTCATTTTCCTCATCATCAACATCAAGGCTATCTACTAAAAAATATAGTTTTTCCATGGATTGGAATTCCATTTCATTTCCCACATGAGTCAAAGCTTCTTCTGGTTTGATTCTCATTTCATGAGCAGAAATATTACTTAGATGATCATCCTCTGGGCATTTAGAGAGATCTCTTTCCTCAAGGGCTGACACCATTGCATTGTAAAGGGGTGTAAGTATTCTTAGGAATTTTTTCACTATGTCAATGACTTTGATTATTTCACCCAAACATCGGATTTCTCCTAATACTTCAGTAATTTGATTGAAAAATGAGTCTACATTCTCATATGGGTGCATTATCAGATCATCGAACCTGTTGTGTAGTACTTGATGTTTTCCCTCCTTCACATATCTATCTACTTCGTAAACAATATATAGTTTATCCCACATTGACATTGTATATTTACAAATCATTACATTAAGATAAATCTAATTAGAAACGGACGCATTGAGAGAATTTTTTGATTTTGCATCAGCATCAAGTTATTTACTATCTGTATCTATCTTTGAAAATCATCTAAAATTAGTGACATGTATTCCCTATTCAGTAGAAATATAAGACTTCCATTAAAAGAGATCTTATATATGAACTTATATTTTTATTCTATATTTTAAAATTAATTCCATTAAAAAGGGGAACTCCCTTAACGATGACTTGATTCTCCATAATAGCAGAAGATCGATTTACCACCAGAAACCATCCTCTGATACCACACGAAGGACTCTGGAACACCTTGGGAGGGGAGGGCTGAATCAGGGTGCAACGTTTTATTTAAAACTAATGGATCATTCCCCACATTTTTAGGTGCATCTTAGACCTATCTGAAGAGTAAGTGATGAAAATAATAAATCACATGAAAAGCAATGAAACCAAAATTTTACTTGGTTCATCATAAAAATGTCTGTCTAAGGCGAATACGCTGACAATGTGTTGGTTTTGCCGAAACCACTAATTTTCACAAGTTGTGGATTACAAGTGTTTATCATTGTCACTCTATGCCTGGAGCATTTCCTTTATAAGGTTTTGGTGATAGAAAATTTTGTCCCTTGGATCACTTCTTTTGATTACAACTTTCTCATTGAGTTTGAAGAATATTCACACAGTTTAGTGACATGAAGCTCGCTTCAATGGTTTATCATCAAATCATTCATCCCTAATTGTAAATCATAATCTATTGAAGTCCTATAATCACCCACATATGTAATATTGTTTTCCCACACACTGAAATTTTCATGGAAATTGATGTCGAAAACCTATTTGGTCAATTTTCATGTTATAATAATTATTCTATATCATGCATTTATGTTCATGTTTCTCTTGTGCACCACTGATATTCCCATTTCCAAAGATGTCATCTATTGTTCATGTTATTCATTCATTACTCTCTTAATGGGCTTTGTAGATCACCCTTTTATTATGCATGTCCAGAGGTTATCCAATATAATGCATTGAATGAATGAATGTTGTGGTAATGTAAAAGAAGTTTTCAATAAAGATGTTGTGTTTTATGTTCTATGTTGTTATGTAATTCTCCTAATTTCTTAAGTGAGTACACCTCTCGATCCCTAGAGTTGTATTAATTGAAATTTTGTGTAATAAATTACGTTTATGTGTGTAATAAAGAGAATGGTTATTATAATTGTTATTAGAGGATAGGTTTAGTTATTTTTGGGATTAATATTAGAGAATTCTAGTGAATTCCATAGGGATAAGACTATTTAAAATAAAAAATAACTCAATTTTTTTGAGTATAGAGAAAGTTGTTTTTCAATAAAATAAATCCATGTATGGAAAAAAACAAGTAGAGGTGGCTCTGTCATAGAGGGATCTAGGGGAAAAACTCTAAAACATCACATTGAGCTAGAATAGAATAGGAACTATTTTATGACAACGGGCCATGCTTCACTCTTGGTTATGACACTCTTGTGGGATATGCATTAGTTCATTCCTAATATTAGTGTGATCCATTATTAAGGTAATTAAAACAAATTCCATAGAGGAATATACGTTGGGAAGTAGTAAATGTATTACTGTTGAAGATCATTTCTGTCATAGAGTCCAAAAAATCGAAAAGGGGAATACCTTAATCGAACCGTTTGAAGAACATAAAAAATTGAAAAAGGCATGGACAAGAAACCAATTTGGAGGAACCCACACAATTGTCTTATGAGTCGTGCAAGTCATTTGCGTGCCACCTAGGGGTCACACAATTCACTTGCACGATCAATTCTTTTTTTCCCAAGGTGCCTAGAGGCCTATAAATAGCCACTGTGAGCCCCCCATTTGACGAATGAATTTCCCAAAACTCAGATTCAAGATCTGGTCACCCCATCCTTCAACTAAACTCTTCTAAAAGCTTCAAAGGTTACTTTTTACCAAGAATGTAAGTCTTGAAGGAGTAGTATAAGACCTAGGTGTTTATAATTCATCAAAACTTGCGCGCCTAACTGTCCAGACCTCCTTAAAAGTGGAAACACTTGCATGCTACCCTACCATTTTAATGAAACATGTGCCCCTCCCTTTTGGGAACATATTAGGATAATAATAAAGGATTGAGTTAAGTCTCTCCCAAGTGTTACCCTATTGATTTTTCGCCGCCCATGTGAACTCATGTCGTGCAATTAAACTTTCATAGCCATGACATGCACTCCAATTGATTTACGTGGCCATTATTGTGATCCAATTTCCTTTTTGCGCCTCTCTCCCGTTTACCTCTCCTCTCCATGATATTATACCTTAGAACACCTTTTCAAAGCCATTTATGGCATGGTTCCTTTTTTTTGCTTCCTACTATGAAAATAATTCTATGAGAAACTCTCCCAAACCCTCATGACATTCATGTTTTATGTCACCATAGTTAAAGGATTCATATATAACCATATCCATTAAATATGAAAATATATTTATGTTTTGGGCCTCCTTCTCAGGAGTAAGCCCCAGTCATAATTTCCCTTAACCTGGGCCTCCTTCTCCGGAGAAATCCCTAGTAATAATTTCTATTAACATTGGGCCTCCTTCTTAGGATTAAACCCTAGGTTATAATTTCCCTTTAATTGGGTATCCTCCTCAGAAGTAAGCCTCATGTTAAAACTCCAAATCTCTATAAAGTGAAAATACCATTATAGACCCTGCTCTTGGGCTACATTCCTAAAGTAAGTCCTGGTCTTCATCTACTTGGACAGTCATACATACATAAGCCCCACATCATTTATCATGACTTCAACATTCATGACACCATTGTCATGTTTATTGGTAGATCTTGTTTCTCACAACTAGCATGACTCACATGGGCTTAGAGAGTAAATGTAATCACGAAATCTATTTTTGGGCCCTTAACCAAGCATAAACCCCATATTTCTTCACCCGAACTATGTGGACTTCGATCTCTGCCATAAAAGTAGAGTACATAGGAACTATTTATAAGGTTCAAGACCATATTTAATTAGTTCTTTTGCATCCCATATGACATTAAACTACATCCTTCTTATCGAACTACGTGGGTTCTAATTCCTTTTTAACATGGATATGTAGGTAGCCCATCTGCAGGTATGATCCCAACTCTGAAATAATCCATGTCTTTCTAAATGAAAAATACATTCAAGTGCCCCACTGAGTGTCTTTAAAACCAGTATGGTTATCATAATAACCAAGAGATTTCAATATAATATATTGAAGTATACCATTTAATAAGAATATCTAATACATACAGATGATTATCCATCGATGAAGAACCTCAAATACTTATAAAAGATTATCTAAATCTAATACATATCAATCGTTTGCTGTTAAATATAATGGTAAAATAATTTTCATAATTGGGTAATTAATAAGGATTAGTGAACATAAAATAAATCTAGGAAAGTCCCATATTAGGCAACAATTCCCCCCCAAAAGGTGTGATGAGCCTAACCTCCCATCCTCTCGGACAATGGAAATTCTTAAGCCTCATTAGTCAACAACTAATTAGCATCTACCTTTGGAAAGAAGGTCCAAATGGATATAGAATCATTGGATGTTTCCGGTTCTACAAATAAACCTGTTAGAAACCAATTGGAAATTTATAACCATAAACAAACATGTTCATCCCCATTTCCAGAAGAAACAAAAAATTAGTGAACCCGATGTGAATCCTTAACCAAGTAAAATGATGTTTTACTTATTTTTTAGGCCACTATTGAACTCAATATGAGGGCCAACAAAGAAGTAAATGACATATCTTCTCATCTAAATGAAGTAGTCTGGAAAACTTTATCTTGATTATGTCTTCTATTTTAAACATGCGCTATTTTCCATGATCTTTCTACAACACAAAATCTCTTCATTAAGGTTCACACCTGGGAATGCCTTGGATGCTACTCGTGTTGGATCCTCATCCACTCTGAGGACAACATCACCTACTCAGCGTCTTCAATGATGGGTCGTGAATGAATTGGTGAGGGAATATCTTCAACACAGTACCATCCCAACTATGGAGGCCACTCGACAAGCCCTCCATCTTAACAACTCACCCTAGTTGTCCGGACAACGATGACCAGTTGTCAAGAAGCAGGTGGTGCCAACCATAGATTCCAATCGTTTTGGGTTGTTATCCTCGGAATGCAACAACCAGTCCATCCCATATTATATTGAGGTGAATTAAGATGTTACTCAAGGCCTCAATTCAATAAGAAAAGAGTTGTTCTTGAGGAATCCCACCAACAATCTCCACCAGAATCCTGCGGTAGTGCGACCTCAACATAATGAGGATATCACCTCTATGTGTTAGTCTCAGGTTCCTCAGACCTGATCATGCAATACGAACCGTTAGTGGTGAAATTAGGCTAACAGGGAGTAGTTTATTACCTATTACCCCTCTCAAGAAGTCCATATATCTAACATGATGGGAGACAACGAGCGCGAATATACACTCGTCCGTCCTGATATCACTGCCCAGCAGACTCGTCTGGCAGTAACACACCTATCCCTCCAGGAAATTCTAGCGAAGTACTATTGGAAGGCACATACACCTATTTATAATTCATCATCCATTCAACAGGCTCGTCCGACTGCATCCAATGAATCTCTCCAACCAAATGTGGTGACCACCTGCAAACAGGCACATACACCTGCTTACACTGATCAATTCTGTCATCAGTCATGTCTTCCAGTATTGAAATAATTTCATCAATCATATTCGGGGGTGAAAAATAAGCAGGCATCTACACATTAGATTCATCAAGCTATCCAAAAATCACGTTTGGTAGCACCCGGAGATGTCAATTGGAAATCTCCAATGAAAAACCGGAGGCAGACACAACTTTCTTCCCCCACACATGAGTACTATCAGAATTGACTGACAGGAAAAGGAGGACAAGAGCAGGAGCACACACCAACTCTAAACCCGAAATTGACATATATTCCCATTTCGGTAGCAAAAGTCACCAAGAACATTCTGAAAATGGTGAAATAGAAGAAGCAAATCCCTGCCCATATTCTGGATACTTGTCAGAATATTATAACAACTTCAGCAACATCACAGGGAAAGAAAAACAAATCCATCCCTATTAGTGGAGTGACTCATCACCATGTCACTCTGTAGTAGATACACACCTTTATTCCAGTCTAGTATTGTCATGGGGAATACTTCCCCATGTTATATGGACAATCATGTTAGGCACATACACTGAATTTAAATGCAGATAATCAGCCTAACTTGACCATTTCTCCCCAGCTGGCATATAGAACTGCCCATAATAACCACTCTCGTAAACAAGTGGTTTACAAAGTGAGTAAGAAGGCGTCCAATAAAAAGACTCATCTATCACAGTTGAAAAATAAAGATCCAATCTGCAATAAGGCCTTGCTCAATGCTGGAGTTCTTTAAACCCTCAGACAATTGACTATTACAACTCAAGATTCTACTCTCTCATTTCCAGATTCTGGAAGTAACAACAATACTTCCAAAGGTCTTCATCAGATACTTCCTCATGAATTCTTCCTTTATGACAATTCAGTCAATCTTGTAGTATCATCTACAGATGATATCCATGATAACCCTTTGTGTGGCCAGAAGACCAAGGAGCAAGAGGTTTCATCTTTTTTTGTAACCCACCATGGTGGTCTTCCCCATGATGATGAATTTAGTTGCGAAAGTCAACTCCACATTAGTAATTCGCATTGCCTGGAAAATTCTTCAAAGGAAAATGTAGTAATGATAAATCACTATTATCTTTAGACACATTCAAATGATAATCCAGTCATTTCTGATGCCTTATCGGTAGCAGGTGAAATACGTTCTCAATTAGAAGATATCCTAGGGTGTAGGTCATTCTCTGAACCTCCCCTCGGTCATTAATCTTCTAATTTGAAAAACTAATTATCTATCAATCATGTTGAATCTAATGAAGTAACAAAGAAGCACCAGCTTTTGTCTAATAAGGTAGAATAATCTTCAACAAATGACAAAGCAGCATTTTTGAATATGAGAAAATAACTGGCGAATGTTGAAATACCAGTCATGTTTTGTCCTTTGGCTGACTCTCAGTATGATATTTCAAAAATGATGGCAAAATAATGTATTCCCAATATTAGTCTCAACATATGGAAAACTATTTGTCACATATAAGAGAAAAAATTATCTAATGATGAATATCATAATCATGTTAATGTAATAGAAGGGTTACAATTCCAAATTGACTTGGAATCTCTCTCAGTTTCCGGATATCAAAAGGTTGAAAAGTAGTAGAGAACCCTTCAGCGTTCATGCCTTAGCACGTTTAATAGCTTTCTCCCATTAATTACTAGTGCCCTATCTGGTATTCATATCAGGGGATGAGGTGTTCAGGGAGCATTTCATTTCACCATGCTCCCCGGTCAACAAAGCATGCTAAATATGGTCCCATGAAATGTTGTTGCAAATGGATGGCCACATCTATCTAGTTTTGTGTGTAATCAAAGGCTTGCTGATGAATTGGCCTCAACTAATTCATCCCAAATCCAAGCATAAAAAGAGAAAGTTATTGAATTAATTTTGAATCAAGAAAATGAATATATCAAACATGCTTCATGATTAGATCATGCATATAATAAGGTGACAGAGGTGTCAGAAAAAATCCAACAGTTATCTGAGCTATGTGATTTGAGTGGATGTAGAATGATGCATCCAACCCATTTCTATACTAATGTCCCCAAAATCAGGAGAGCATTTAATAAATCTTCAGATGTAGCAGCTCAAGAGACACCTCAGCTTGCAAGACTGGGGACCCTTTTAATCCAACCCTCAGGATCAAAAGACTGGATTCGAGGTGTTTAGAAGGAAAAACAGGAATATCCCAAGTCCACCAGACTAGGGATTTTTTCAAATTCTTAATCTCTTCCTCAATAGAAGTTAGTCTTCTCTCGATTAATGAATAAGACACTAGAGGAATGCAGAGCCGAATTATCAGGAGATTCCCTCGAAATTAAGGTTCATCATGAAATTTCTGTGGGATCATCCAAACAAAATCCAATGTCTCATAAAGGACATGGAAGAAGACAGTATCACAATAGTGCTGACAGAAGGGATGTAATGCGTTATGCATCAATAAATGTCATCAATGTCATTGTCACTAATCCCCCAGAATATGAGGCTCACTCAGAGGAATCAGATGAAGAAGTTCATGTTCAATATGTTGTACACATAGAAACGAATCAAGGAGGTGTGCGTACCAGAAGACACAGGGTTGCCCAGGGGAAAGACATTCCATCGGGTAATGCCCTTCCATACTCTATAAAGGAACATGACAAGGAAAATGGTAAAAGTCATGTTACATCCCACCCTACCTTTGGATAAGGATAATCACTATCATTAGAATAAATGTTTGTACAGTAAGAAGAAAAAATGAGGGAGTTAAGTAGGTTAAATAAATAACTACTTCAAGGTAGTCATCCTCCTAAGCATATTGGAGTTAATCAATCAAGGGATTTTGTTTCAGCAACTGGGATGAATCAAGAATATCCCCCTTTTCAAGTACACCATCACAAGTCCAATAATACGGGTAATATGCGACAGTAATTGGAAACAATACCATTAGTAGAAGTACTTGTAGCCACAGTCATCCAAACTCCAGTTATCGCACTAGCTCAGGTCCAAACTCAACCATATGTTTTTCAAAGATTATTGACTACCATTGAGTCATTAATAGTTTGGTTGGAAGTTGTGGATGGAAAATGTGTACAAGTTCAACTAGAAAAGAGAGCTTACACTGAATGGGTGGAAGAAATCCCTCCCCTATCAAATTTTTCAAATACCAGATTACCAATTTTTAATGGTTTGAGAGATCCAGAACAACACTTGACAAATTTAGTTTCTCGTTGTGATCCTATAATGGAAACTCCTCAACAACACGAAGCAGTTAAGATTAGGTGTTTTTTGAAGTCATTAAAAGGACCTGATTTTGTATGGTATACAAGTTTGCAATCTCGATCAATTACGGGGTGGGAAGATCTCTTACAAATATTTCTTCTTCAATTTTTCTCATCATTTCCAAATATTATAGTTTTTTATCTTAAAAATTGTAAACAAAGAGAGAATGAAAGAGTTTCAGAATTCATTGATCTCTGGAAGGTATTAACATATTCCTTAAATTTAGAACTACATCAAGAAGAGTTTTTACCAAACTATGTGGAAAATATGCGTGATGAATTATGCACACTGTGGATCCCTGTGAAATACACATGAGGGATTCAAGACCTTACATGAATCATACAACAGTTATAAGATTCTATTATAATGACTAAGGCTAAAACTCGTGTAATTACATTAGTTCCAGGAAGGATAATAAGGAATGTAGAGACTACTACAATTACACTTAAACAAGCACTTATACCTACATCCACTTCAAAAGATTCATCATATCGAAGGGCTCCACCTCCTAAATGTCAACAACAACAGAATCCTCATCAAGATAATCAAAGATATCAAAGACAGAAATAGTTTGAAGATTTAAAGAACAAATTTTATTCTTTCAGAATGAAAAATTTCATGGTTACATCATCTCGACTATGGAAAACAACCTGGTTCAGTTGCCAAGGCCCAAAAGGCTGAAAAAGAAAGAATATGAAGACCTTCCCGACTATTTTCCATCTCATCAGATGTTGGGGCATCCTATGCAGCAAGGTTTTGTCTTTAAAGTACTCCTGTAAAAGAAGTTGGACTCTGGAAAAGTAATACTGAAAGCTTCTTCAACCCAGGTAGCATGTGTTACTACTACTGATCCAGAAGAAGATGGTGAGTGGCACGAATTCAAATGTAAAAATTCAGAAAAATGTGATGATTGGATTGTCAGAAAAATGATCAACTGAACTCATTACATTTTACAAACACAATTGAATCAAAAAATTGTGTCTTCTTCTATGAATTCCAGAACAAAACCCCTTCATCCAAAAGAAAACCCTCAAAATAGTAGTGCAATTTGATGAAAGAAGAGTAGTCAGTAGAAGATGAGCTCATTTCAAAGTCTTAGTTGTCTTTGACTCTCGAATATTTTATGCCATATTCTTCAAAAGCATGGGAACCACACCATCAGATAGTACAACCTGAAATGGTTCATCCGGCGTAATCTTAATCAGATGAAGAATTGATCTTTGGTTTTTCTAACATGAATCATTTAACAGATCCCTATGCTAATGACAGTTTTGATCATTATGATCCTAAGTTCTCTGTATCTAAAAGTGGAATTAGTGGAAGAGACAAAGGCCTAGGATACTGTGGAAGACTTGGATATTCCAAAAGCCACTATTCTAGTCCTACTCCTGCATGAACTATATATGTGACAGAAACTCGTGGAAAATCCCTTCACCTGGCTCAACAAGAACAAGAAAGTTCTTCCACACATGGAAAATTCGGACCAGATGCATTTAATTTGGAACACAGATTAGAGGTCACCCCTTCATCCTCTCAACAAATAGATAGACCTAGTCAGTCTAATCTACCAATTCTAGGAGTGTTTGTAATTCCTACCAACATATAGGATGCCTCTACTGCTAAAGCATCAACTTCCATGGCACCTGCAAAACCACATCTTCATGATGGGGAACACAGGCCTTTGGACCAAAATTATGATGTCTTGAAACATTTGTCCCATCTATCATCCACATTATCGATTTTTTATGCCTTAAATCTATCAAAAGAGGTCTGGGAGGTACTAATTGAGGCTTTTTCAAGTCCTCAAGAATTCAAAACTAAAATTGATGTCGCTAAAATCTACCATATAGAGAATGATTATTCATAATTCCATACAGTGATATATTTTACAGATAAAGATGAAGATGATGTTGTACATGGACATATCATACATTTGTATCTATATGGAAAATTCAATAACATAGACATCCGACGAGCATTCATTGATAATGGTTCAAGAGTCAACCTCATTTCTATTCATACACTTCATCGATTGGGCCTCACTGAATCTGATTTATCTCTTTAAACTTTTATGTTGCAAGAATATGATAAGAATGAACAAGAACTTCTAAGCGAGATTACACTCAGAATTCAGTTTGAAGACCTTGTGTCTAATTCATATTTCACGGTTGTTCATCAGGACACAGCCTTCAACATTTTTCTTAGAATACCATGGATACATCAACATGTGGTCATACCTAAGTCATACCATCAATTTCTTAAGTATTGTTTCAAAGATAAAATTGGGACATTTTATTGTGACAAGGCCCCATTCAAATTATGTGAATCTCAATAAAATGAGGCATAATTTTATCACATTGAGGGAAAGGAAAAAATCCACAGCAAAGAAGGTCTCCAAAATTAATGCTCCAAATGTTTCGGAAATGATTCCAATAAACCCATTCATCCATCTAAGTACAGATTATGTGTTTCTTACTAGTCAAATTGACAGGATAGACCTAAATCCAAACACTCTTAAGGAAACATCCATAGTTTCAATTACAATAATCAAGCCAGACATCATGGGGGAAATTGTTGATTCACCAAGAAATGATGAAATCATAGATGGAGATGTCGTCATTTCATCTGCTGAAACCCACAAATTCTATACTTCATCAACCGTATAAGAAGAAGATATAGTGATACCAGAGGAAAACAATGAGATTGATTCTCAACCCATCATCTCATCTCTATTACCCTAGGAAGTCCCTTTATCATCAATAGGGTCAGAAATGGCAGCCTCTTCTTCAAGATGTTTAAATTTAAACTTCTCCCATAACCATGTAAATTATGCTTTTTCATATAATAAGAAATTAGAAATAGAAGAAGTAAGACATATTGATAAAGAATAGGAAGATCACAGGGATGCCCCTCCAGCATTTGAAGAGGGTATCACTACCACTGTGGATAAACTCAGAGAAATAAATCTGGGTACAAAAGTAGATCCACGCCCCACTTAAAATAGTGCAGCCATGACTCTTGAAGAGTAAGAATTGTATACATCATTTTTAAAGAAAAATAGAGATGTATTTTCTTCGAATTATATAGGAATGTCAGGTTTTGATCCTGAGGTTTCCACTAATCATTTGGGTTTTCCAGAAGAACATCGAGGATTCATGAAAGCAGCAAGAAGAACACACCCAACATATGATTCTATAATTGAATCTGAAGTTGATAATATTATCAATGCTAAATTCACGAGAGAATCTCAATATCCCCAATGGCTGGCCAAAAATGTCCCTATGAAGAAGTACAATGAAAAAATTAGAGTTTTCATTGATTTCAGAGATCTTAATCGGCATTGTCCCAATGATGATTTTTTAGTTCTGATCAGAGAACTCTTAATTGATGAAACAGCTACCTACGAAGCTCTTTCTTTCATGGATGGTTACTCTGGGTACAATCAAATACAAATGGCCTCAGAATACGAAGATTCAACATCATTCAGAGCTTCTCAAGTTGTGTTTTGCTATCGTGTAATGCCATTTGGCCTAAAGAATGCATGTGCAATGTATTAGCATTCCATGCACCCAATCATCAAACCCTTTTAAGGGAAATTTGTTGAATGTATTGTGGATGACTTGATGGATAAACCCAGACAATTTTATGATCAATTTTTTGATCTAGAAATCATATTAAACAAGCTTCGACAACACAATTTGATGATTAACCCCTTGAAATGTGCAATTAGAGTAACCTTAGGAAAATTTCTCTGCTTTGTTGTATTCCATCATGGTATCGAAGTTGATCATAAGAAGAAAAAAACAATCCTTGACATGTCACCTCCTAGAAATTTGAAGAAATTTAAAGGACTTCAAGGACACTAGGCCTATATTCGTCATTTCATTACCAATTTGGCAAGAACATGTGTACCCTTCACCAAATTAATGAAGAAGGGATTTACATACCAGTGGACTAAATAATATAAAAAAGAATTCTATATCCTAAAAAAATATCTCTTGAGTCCACTGGTATTAATGCCAACTGTTGAAGGAAGACCACTTATTCTCTATGTGATAGCTTTAGAGTGATCATTGGATGCCTTACTTTCCCAAAAGAATGATGATGGGAATGAAAACAACCTTTACTATCTCAGTTGGAGTATGCTTGAGGAAGAAAATTGATTTTCAAGTATTGAAAATTGATGCCTAACAGTAATATATGCAGTTCAAAAATTGAGACACTACCTACAACATCATGAGGTCCCATTGGAATCTCGCAATAACCCGCTCAAATTTATCCTTAGTCATCCAATGCTTACATGATGTTTGGAAAGGTGGTAAGTTATTTTTCAGTAGTTTGATATCTAGTACGTGTCTCAAAAGGTAATAAAATTCAATGATCTGGCCGATTTCCTTACAGAACACCCATATGTGGACGATACATCATTAAATATTGAACTTCCTGATGAGGAAGTCTTCTCTATTTCAGAAAATCCTCAAACATGTGAAATGTACTTTGATGCTGCCTCCAGAATTCCGACAGGGATGAAAATTGAAGATCCTAATTTCAACAAAGTTGGGTTATTAATCATGCTTATTTCCTTAAAAAAGGATGTGCTACCCTATTCTTTCTTATTATTCGAAGGCGGCACAAACAATGAAGCAGAATATCAAGCTCTCATTGCAGGATTGGAATTGGGGCTTCAGGTATAGGTGAATCACTTGAAGGTGAAAGGTGATTCAGATTTGGTAATAAAACAATTAAATGGGGATTATTCCATCATAATAGAAGAGTTAGTCCCTTTGAGTGATTACGTCAGAGATTTAATAGCGTAATTTCCCGTGGAACCGACATTTTCTTATGTCCCGCTATCACAAAATGCCAAAGCTGATGCACAGGCCAATGTAGTAACGACCTTGGCAGATCCAAACCGGGATGAAAAAAAATCAGTATTGCCCACATTCATATAGTTTAACCTTATTTTCAAATCAGAACAGAGGAAATCCATGAAATCAGTCCCATTTATGAACCATATGGTCATACTATAGGATGGATGACACCTATCAAGGAATACCTTCAAAATGAAACAGTCCCACCTAATAGAGCTGGGAAATAACTAGGCCGGCGACATGGGGTCAATTATACTATTTATGATAGCCAAGATCACCAAATAACTAACTAAAAGTGGGGTTTTGATGGAATTATCTTCATATTTATTGATGGTGAAGAGACAATGGCTGTCATGAATGAAGTACATGCAAGAGTTTGTGGTGCCCACTAGTCTGTAAAATGACATTCTTGTCAAATCCGAAAGCTTGGATACTTCTGGCCTTCAATGATGCACGATTGGGTTGGTTTCACTAAGATGTTTCATTATTTCCGTGTATGTTCCAACTTCATTCATCAAACCCTAGAGTTTCTTCATATGGTCAAATAATCCTGGTCGTTTGCTATATGGGGAATGGATGTAGTGGGACCTTATTCTACAGCTACAGCTAAGCAGTTTAAGTAAATTCTTAATCCTACTGGCTTCTTTTCAAAATGGGCAGAGGCAATAAATCTCAAAGAAGATAGTGCTAAAATAAATGTTAGCTTGGTCAAGTCTAACATCATTACCAGATTTGGTGTTCCTCATACCATATTGATGAATAATGGAACCAACTTTTGTTCACCTGGGGTAAGAAAATTGTATCAAGAATACAATATCAGGTCCAACCATTCATCTCGGTGTCATGCATCATCCAATGATCATTTAAAGGATTTCAATAAGACTCTTTCAAACACACTTCAAAAGATGGTGGATAAATATAATAAGTCATGGCCTGATAATGGTTTTCATGCTCGATGGGCTTATCAGACTACAACCCGCACTGCTATAGGATGAACTCCATATTCATTGGTATATGGAATGGAAGCAGTCTTGCCTATTGAATTACAATTACCCTAACATAGAGTCGCCATTTGTGATCATTTATCTAAAAATGAACTAACTAAAAAGAGATTGGATGAATTGGAATGACTAGATGAAAAAATATTATGCCCACTGCACCATCTAGAAGTCTATCAGAATCGAATAGCACGAGCATTCAATAAAAAATTTCGTCTTCATTCATTAATTCAAGATGAATTGGTATTGGTCCTCAGAACCCCAATGATACCCAGAAGGAATCCCCCAAAGCATGATCCAAAGTGTGAAGGACCTTACTCAATACATAGGGTCTACTCCAATGTATCTTATTCTTTAATTTCAATGGATGGAAAACTAATTACAACTCTAACTAATGTAAGATTATTGAAGATGTATTTTTTGTAACACAAATACACCTTTTTTCCTTGCTGGAGGACATTAAACTGCATAGTCCCTCTATCATCCAATATGATGTTAATCTGTGTCCCATTTTGTTATCCAATATGATGTTATACTGTGAATCATCCTAGTAGCAGGACATTAAACTACCAAGCACCCCATGTCTGTGACACATGACATTAAACAATGATCGCCACATGAACAACTGTCTTTTAAACTCTGTTTCCATGCATAACTGGGGAAGATAACCATGCATAAGACCCACATCATCCTTCTTGGTCACATCTTTCACAACATGATCATTAGATCAGTTGCTGCTTCTTGTTTCTCACACCGAGCATGACTGATGTGAGCCTAGAATAAACATCGAACACAAACTTTTCTCTGGGCCACTAACCAAACTTAAGTCCCAACATCATCTCCGGGTCACTGTCCTCATTTACACCTCGATCTTTAAATCCCTCTCAATTGAACTACGTAGACTTTGATCCTTTCCTCCTAAGCCGGGTACGTAGGCAACCTCCTGAGGTTCAAGACCAAAACCAATTTCTTCACATTGATTCACCTTCATCCCATATGATGTTGATCCGTGAATCCCCCTTCAACCATCTTATTCAAATCGGTTCACTTTCGTCCAACATGAGGTTAAACTATATATGTCCCATCATCCTAGTTATATGATGTTAAACTATTTAGTTCCCCTTTTTCCTTGTTACAGGACATGAAAATGCATAGCACTTTTCCATGCATAAGTCCTTAAACTATTTTTGCACCTTTTTTCCTATATGAAAATAAACTACAACAATATCTGATACACTCAATTAAAAGGAATCATCATTGACATGGTCTCCAACCGTGTCATGATTCATGAACTTCATGTGGCTTGATTATCATCTTTATGAGATACGCAGTGACGCCCAAGTTTTTAATCATGGGTCCATCCATAATTTCAATAATGTATTCTTTACTCCTCATATGTACGAATCAAATCTGTAGAATGGAAATTTCATGAACTACATGTAGCTTGATTCCATTCCTCATGGGATACGTAGGGACACTTGCGCATTCCTCAAGTCCAGTCCCGTGCCTTTGGGCCTAACCCCAAACTCCACATTCGGTCTCGTGGTTGAAAATCCCCCTGAGGATCACATGGTGTGATGTGGAATATCATATTCTTTATTCACATTAGGTTTATGACAAATTCATGATGTATCTCCCTTACTATATTCAAGATCTACGACCCGAAACTAAGATCTTCCATGCACTCGTCCTGCATGACGTTAAAATTTATTTCAAGAACTAGGTCTGGCTTGATTCTCACCCTAATGAGATATGTAGTGACCTCTAGAATTTCAATTCAAGACCCAGCCGAAAAATTATACATGTAATATTAATGTTCTCCATAACCCATTTCTTGACTTCTGGTTGCAAAATGTCTGATACTTGGGAGTTCTTTTGGCTGACTGTGAAGCACATGCCTATAGGTGTCCTTGCATAAGTCGTCTACATAATAGACCATTCATCCAAAAGATGCTACAATTTGACTATGTAGGTAACACGCTAGTTGGCCCTGCATAATTTCACATCCATAACAGGTTTGTCAAATAATGGTAAATTTATTATTAGGAGAAGTCTCTTTGGTACCTATTGGTCTTAACGATGATATGTAGGGATCTGCAAAAAACTGCCATCCTTAACATATTTGTTCCCTATTCTTTCTCACGATCTGAAAATATTATGTAATTTAATGTTTCTATATCTGGTTTTAGTCATTTGATTTAAAACCAAAAATATCTTTTTTCCTATTTTTGGGTCAGACCTTCGTTGATGTCACATTCCTCCAATTCTATGACAATTCTGATCGGAAATATCTTCTCCATTTTCAAGTACCTTTCTCCATGTAGCAGACTCTATGCTTTGGAATGTTTGTATCCCCATATAACTTTCTTCGGATTTTAGCAATTGAAAGTGAATTTTTTTAGATTTCTTTTGCCTGACTATTCAGCATGTGCCCTTAGGTGGCCTTGAATAAGTTGTCTACATAACGGACCTATCAGCCAAAAGATACTACTATTTCACTATGCAGCTTAGGCCCTAGTTGGTCCTTCATAATTCATCCCCCATAACGGGTTAGTCAAGTAGTGGTTACTTCATTATTAGAAAATACATCCTCTAATTCCTTTTATCTCTTTTCCCATGTCATTCATCAGATTCTAAATTTCTCAAGTCACAATTTACAATTTTCCACCTCCAGACATGAATATGGTGATATGTTTCCAACAAAATTATCAAGAATTGAGTCAATATCATCCATTCGAAAAATTCTATTCTACCTTAAATATTAGCCTTTTTATAGTCCAAAATGCATGACATTAAACTTCCAATAAAAAAAAGACATGGTACTCACTAAACTGAGATCCTGTAAAGGGTACTCTGGAAAAAAGTTGAGTCCCAACTCACTAGACATACATTTTGTCTAATTTAGGTAATATTGAGAAATTAAAAGATGCAATTTTTGTGGGGTTGTTTATATAACCCTAGTAAAAATCAAACTATGATTACCAGACCCATTGGTTTAGGTAAAAATAAAGAGAAATTCTCATGATTGAAGATGAACTGTTTTTCATTCATGAAAAACAATAGAAGAACATTGATAGACTGGAGTCTCTTCTCTTTTAATTTAAAAATTACAGAAGACTTTCAACATGATTTCTCATCGGTTTCACAACATCATGAGCTTCATCAGCAGTAACTTCAAGTTCATTTACACGACCAGCTTCACTCTCTTCATCTCGCTGAAGTGCTTCTTTGGCATCTTTGATGACTTTTATACCATCTTCTTGGACTTCTTCCAATGAATTATGAAGCGGGTCAAGCTCCCCAGTAACAACATGTAGATATTTTTGAAGTTGCAAATATTGTACATTCTTCTCCATGACCATTTTCTTTAGCTCCTTCAGCATTTGAACATCATCATCCTCATCTCGGGACACTATATCCTGAAATTCATTGATATTGATCAGTAATCTAGCTCTGATCAGGTCTTGATGGTACCTTTGCTCTTACTCCCTCCCTTGAATAACATTTTTCACCAAGACATGAATTTCATAATATCCAAAGCCTCCAAGACCCATCATGATGAATAGGGATGAATGTCTTGGAATTTTCAAAGTCAGCTCTTCAAGAGGCACCTCAGAAATTATCTTCTGTATATTTTTTCCATGCCATGCGAGGTGAGAATTGGAGCGCCTTTTTCACCTCTAGGTCAGATTCAGCATCACTATCATAGGGAGGAACATAGTTTCGGATTAATGCACTTAAGGAAGTTCCATGTTCTGCTCCTTCCCAAACCCTGGTTGCTTCACCTTATGCAACTGCTTGGGCTGAGCGTGAGGATTCACCACCAAATTTATCCATTGAATTTGACAACCCTATTTGGTCAGTTGAATTTATGGTTAGTTTTATAGGACACCAAAATTTGATTAATTGTCTTGCGGGTTATGTAAGCCCAAAATATCATCATCTTTTACCTAATTGTAGATCAAAAACTTGTAAAGACTCCTCCCCATCTTTCCTAGCTTCAACAGGATTTTCAAGATGGGTTTCAGGAGGGTCTGTCATGTTTAGTTCCACCCGATCCAGTGTTTCTGTAAAAATATGGTTGACATCTACACCCCTTTCAAGCATTGTTGGTTCATTAGTTTCATTAGATGAAACAATACATTTTTAACCAAACATGGTTAGAAGTGTAATCATGGGAAGATTAAAAGGAAAAATGATGAAACTCATGTCCAGTTGATTCTATAACTAGATCTCCAAAATCATCTAAATCACAAGCTAATTTAACATGTTCTAAAATTTCATCAATGGAAATTCCAAGTTTCATCATTTTATCCAATGATGTCCCAGATCCCAGGTTAGTCTCACCAGTTGGAGAACTCGACATGTCTTCTTCATTACTTTCATCTTCCTATCTTTGACCATGGATAACTTCTTCACAGACAGTTGTGGTGTCAGCTGCTATAGTTGCAAAATGTTCGGGTGAATGTGTTGGACCTAAAACATCGTATAATGGAAGTAATTTGTTTTCTCATTTGAGTTTCTATGAAGTATTGTTAAATTACCAGAAGTCTTTTCTTTCCTGGCATCAGAAACTTGAGCGGTGTTGGAAACACACACCAGCTCATCTACTCTCAGTATTTATTCAGGAACTGCCATTTGAGCAGGAACATGTAGCTATTCTCCAACACCCGTAGTTGTACCTTGAGGATGGATAGTCCTTTCCCATAAATGGTAAACTGATGACGCCCCTACAATTCCAAGAAGTTTGATCACTTTTTCATAAGTTAATATTCATGGCTACATGAAAGACTTACCAGTACTGATAAAGCATTTGATTGTGGTCTTCTCTCTTTGAGGCTTTTATTTCATACCCTTTTTGGTGGACTGGTGTCATCATCTCCAAAAATAGGTATCGAAGACAAAAATTCCCATTCTGACTCTTCATCCATGGATTACAGGCCTAGAGATACTTCACCCGGATCACAAGGAGATTCAGTGGATCCAAGAGAGGTGCCACTAGGGCTATACCATGGAGAAGGGATTTCAGTGGTTCTTTACTTTACAAGCTGTAGGATGAAGAATATTATTTCCTTAAATAATAATGCTTTGATTAAATTCAAATATAAAAGAAAAAATAAATATGAGAAAAAGGAAAAATTACATCTTTAGGAGCTGTGTAATCACACCACTCTTCATCAAATAAAGGAACAATCTCGTCACTAGTACCACAGTCCATCATTTCCTTCACCCGTTTTGTGATAGGAACTAACTTATTAGTGGAATATATGAGTGTTTCTAGCTCATTGGTGTTAACCCTGAATTAATTGGGGTTTTCCTCAAAATAGATGTCAGTGTAAGCCCGAAGATTCACCACTCCAGGGATATGCAACCATTCGTATAAGCCAATCCCGGTGGTTTCAACATCACAATATAAACTCTTCCCTGTCTAGACAGCCTCTGGTTATAAATATTCAGAATGTGCACTAGAAGGCCATGAGGATGGTCATATAATTAGGGACTTCAACTTCTTCCCAACACCTGCAATCACAGATAAAGGACAAGAAAATGAAACTTGATTCTATTTAAAATAATGGTGACTAAATTGCTTCAATTATGTATCTCACCATGAGTCCATGGATTATGGCTCTTGACTCTGGAAGGCAGATTATTTCAGGCATGAGGCTGTTATGATGCATTTCCTGCCTCATCATTCCCATCCCGGCAATCCAATGAATCAGCCCCGAGTGAGGAACCCAATGAATCATCTCTGGGTGAGGAAGAGTCACCTTCCAAATGAAAATATTCTTTTCTAACGGTTCTCTTATTTTTTTCCCAGTTGACGGACCAGCTGATTCAGTACCCCTTCAGGGTATGATGGTAAACAGCTCTCATCATACGATGTAGGCAATCTACTTGCTGCTCCAACAGCTGGTAGATCAAATACCACCCCAGTCCTTGAATAGATGTCAACAACCATAGTTGATGAGAAACCATCAGATGCTGCTCAATCCTGACATGCACTGGAGGGGATATGGCAATTTTCTGCTAACATTTTAATTGACGTGAGAATTTTCATAGAGCATAGGCCTCAAATATAATTTCTCCGCCAATATTCATGGCCAGTGTACCATCTCTACATTCCACCATATATTCCCTTAACTCCAGGATGGCTATTCCATCATCATCAAATCGCCCTGTTGTTGGATTTCCATAAGGAAAGAAATGAAACTCTTTGAACATGATCAGCCTTATCATGATATCATAAGAGTTGATGGATAAGGGTGAAATTCCAGAAATGTCTTGCCTAAATGGTCGGAAAGGACATCCAGGAACCTATACCCCACATTTTACAACATATGTCTTGAAGTGAGTGGAGATCCATCCCCATAAAAGTTGTAATGGTCCCACAATTCATATTGGAGACTTACCCAGATAAACATGAAGTAAGGTCCTATGAATCATTGGAATAACTGGGATGTCCAACCCAACCATCTTCCTTTCAGCCAGCTTGGATGCAATGAAAAAAGTCCCCGGCCTCACGGCTCCTTTCGAATCCCGAATTGGGAAAAGGTAAACATTGAGCCACAAGGCCAAAAAGCATTCCGGACGAGTCTTCACTGGAATTTTCTAGTTCCCTTCATACCCCCACCTATCAAACACTCCTGCTTCCAAAATTGGCCAAAATGAGCCCGGAGCACCCCTCTTTGTTTCTCTAGGGAAAAAAGTAGGACGAGTTTAGGAAGGTCCCTCCGCTTTCTTTTTAATAAGAAACATGTCCATCCACAACTCTAGATGGATATCTTTTCTGGAGTGGTTTTTTGTTGTTCTGGTATTCTTAATCTTGTGTAAAATTTTCATTAAATCTCGATCCAAAGCCAGAGTCTTCTCCGAATCATTCCATGTCACCTTTGGGGGGATGAATTCATCATACATATCTACCAAAATTAGAGCCCCTGAAATCTTATAGACATCCCACAAACTGATGCCTACTTCTCCATCATTCAGATGGAAATAATTCATTTCTAGGCTCCAATGAATGATTAACTCCAACACGAAATTTTCATTCCTGTAAACATATGTCTGCCCAGCCCAGACGGCTTCAAATATTGCAGCCCCTTTCAGATCATTGACAAACTCTGCACTGGTTTGTCACACCCAATATGCCCACATCTAAGTCAGGTTCACACCTCCACCAGGATGGAAATCCCAACTCTTTTTCCATCCCTTACATTGGTCCATCTAAGAATTTCAGAAAATAGAGGGATAGAAATGTGGCTGCAGCTCAGGCATGTGAGGGTTAAGATCTAGAGAACTTGTGCTATGATAAATTATGAATGCCTTCTCCTCTGTTCCAGCATTGGAAAATGATCCTACAACTGAGACATTTGACGAAGATAAATTTTTGTAAGTCTGAAACAAGGTATGAGGAATAAAATTCCATGCCACTGGAACATTAACTTCTTGCTGATGAACATGACCATATAAAGGCAAGTAGATGCTCTGTGTGAAATTGCCATGATATTTTTATTACTTAGTCAAATATGGGAGAGTGTTTTCATATATATCATAATAATCATGGCCGATGACGTTCATCATGTCATCTACTCTCTTGCTATCCAACTCATCAACTGATCCAACTCATTTGGAAGCCATTGAATCTGTAAAAATATCAAATAGTCAACTCTTAAGTATGTTTTTTTTGTGAAATTTTGATAAAGGAAATAAAAAAAATGGAAAATTCATTAAGGCGTTCAAGTCCCAAACATAGCGCGAAAGTCAAAAGTGTCACACAAGTATTGACGCCCTATTCATGGTGCGCAAGTCAAATACCTTTTGAAGAAGCATGAAAAAATAAAAGAAGGGCGATTCGCCGAAGAAACATGAGCACTTGCGTGACGAGAGCATGAGATGCTATAAGTGGAATGAGTTTGCATGAGAGTGAGCTTGTATATATAGGTGATCCAGTATACCTACGCGCCATTCATGTGCACCCCAATAGTTGCGCTCTATACTTGCGCACCCCATCATCTACACACCATACATGCGCACCACATACCCTTGATTTCTCTGGCTTTACCTTAGAGCCCGATCCTCTTCCCTTTTCAGATCCAACTCTGAGGGGGGACTTTTGTTAACGCTCCTTTCCATCATAGAGTCAAAAAAATGGAAAAGGGGAATAACTTAATCACAAATAGGGTCACCCATTGAAGAACATCAAAAATTGACAAAGTCATGGACAAGGATCCCATTTGGAGGAAGCCATGAATGTTTCCTGCACGTGGCACAAGTCACTTGCCCACCCGATTATTTTTTCTCCCAAGGTGCCCGGTGGCATATAAATAGCCCCTGTGAGCCCACCATTTGAAGGACGAATTTTCCAAAAATCAGATTCAAGCTCAGGTCGCCCAAGTATTCTACTCAACCCTTCCGAATGCTTCTAAGGTATCTTTTGACCTAGAATGGAAGACTTGATGGAGTAGGATATGACCTAAGTGTTTAGATTTCATCAAAACATGCCCGCATAAAGTTCTATACCTCCTTAAAAGCGGAAACACTAGTGCACCACCCTGTAATTTTTAATGAAACGTGTGTGCCTCCCTTTTGAGAACATCTTAGTATAATAATAAAGGATTTAGTTAAGTCTTGACCAAGTATTACCCTACAGATTCTTCATCACACAGGTGAACCCATGCCGCGTAGGTGAACCTACGTGGCCAAGACTTGTGCGCCAAATGATTTATGTGGCCATACTTGTGTGCTAATTTCTTTTTTGAATCTCTCTCTTTTTCACCCTCCTCTTCAATATATTATCCCATTGAACACCTTTTCAATTCCATTTATAGCATGGTTCCTTTGTTGGATTCCTTATCTGAAAAGAATTCTGTGTGAACCTCTCCCAGAACCTTGTGACTTACAATCATTATGTCACCATGGTTAGTGGTTTCCTATATAACCTCATCCTTTAAAGATGAAAGGAGATTTTAGTTTTAGGCCTCCTTCTCAGGAGTTATCCCTAGTCATAATTTCCATTAACCTGGGCCTCCTTCTCAGGAGTAAGACCCAGTCCTAATTTCCTTTAACATTGGGCCTACTTCTCAAGAGTAAACCCCAAGTTATATGTTCCCTTTAATTGGGTATCCTCCTATGGCGTAAGCCTCAAGTTAAAACTCTAAATATCCATAAAGTACAGATACCTTTATAGACCCTTCTCCTGGGATTCTTTCCTGAAGGTAGTCCTGGTCTTCTTATACTTGGGCAGTCATACATACGTAAGCCCCATATCATTTCTCATGACTGCATATTCCGTGACACCATTGTCAAGTTTACTAATACCTCTTGTTTCCCGCGCCGAGCATGACTCACGTGGGCTTAGAGTGTAAAAGTGATCACGATATCTCTTTTTGGGCCATTAACCATGAATAAACCCCATATTTATTCACCCAAACTATGTGGAATTTGGTCTCTTCCTTAATAGTATAGTAGGTAGGAAATCATTATAATGATAAAGACCATATTTAATTAGTTATTTTCCATCCCATAGGATGTTAAACTATATCCTTTAGATCAAACTACATGGGTTCTGATTCCTTTTTAACATGGATACAAAGGTAGACCATCTGTGGGTACGATCCCAACTCTGAAATAATCTCTGTCTTTCTGAATGAAAATAATCTTCAAGTCCCCAATGAGTTTATTTAAAACTAGTATCGTTATAATAATAACCAAGAGATTTCTATTTAATGTATTGAAGGATAACATTGAACAAGAATCTCTAATACATACGGATGATTATCCACCGATGAAGAACCTTAAATACATATAAAAGTGTCTCTAAATCCCATACATGTCAATAATTGATTGTTAAATCTAAATAAAAAATCATTTTCATACTTGGTGAATTAATAATTATTCATGAACATATCTTAAATCTATGAGATAGTCCCAGAGTAGGAAATAATTCCCCCCCAAAAGGTGTGATGTGCCTAACCTTCCATCCTCTAGACCAATGCAAATTTTTAAGCCTCATCGGTTCATAACTAATTAGAACCTACCATTGGAAATTAGGTCCAAATGGATATAGAATCATTAGATATTTTCGTTTTTATGAATAAACCTGTTAGAAATCGATTGGAATGTTTGAACCTTAATCAAACAAGGTATTCCTCATATGCATAAAAAACAATTATATATATTGAAGCCTGTAAATTGATAAGTTAAGGAAATAAATTTAATTTTTCTGATATCCCTTTTTGTCATTGGATTTCCCATTATGTGTTACCCCTAACATTCCATTTATTCTATCCAATGGTTGGTAAGATGAGGACTCGGGCTAACAACTGATATGGAGATCAATGTGAATAATGTTATAATGAGATTCCCAATCTAATGGGAGTGAGAATCAAAAACTTTGTAAGGATACACACCTAGTTAACTCATGTTTCTTATAGATACACTGGTAAATAGGAACGACCACCCCCCCCCCCCACACACAATATAGAACAAGACACAATATAGAGAATCATGAGACAAAGGCGACCAACTATTAATAGATCATCTGATCCCCAAATCACTGAACAATATATCTAATCCATATAAAAGATCTTCTCCATCATTCATTGTTATAAACAAGTGATGGTACTTGTTGTTGCTTATCATATGAAGGGTGATGTTGATAAATGGTGGACATATATCCAATATATAACACTTGAGGAGGAAATCGAGGTTTTGGAATGGAATGATATCTGGAAAATGTTTTTTGATAAATATTTTTCTTGCACCCTCCGACATAAGATAGAAAGGGAATTACTTGAGCTCATGAAAAAGATAATGAATCCATAAAGGCATATAAAGTAGACTTTTCAAGTCATGCACAATATGCCACTGGATTTTTTGTTAACCATGAATGCAAGGATGGCCTCTTATTTGGTGGTGTTAAGCCTAGCCTATAGAAATCCCTAATGATTAGTGACTTTGAGATCTATGAGGAAATTGTACGATGTTCCCTAAATGTTGAAATGGAGTTCGGAGAATCTGAGGGGTATCATAGGGATAAGAAGAATTAGTTGGACTTTAATTATAGAGGTATGATAGAGAAATATAATTGTGTTATGAAATTCCATCACCCCACTTGAAAAAGGTGTTGAAAGAAGCACCCCAGAAATTTTCTGAAGGAGGTGAGGAAATTCCCTTGGTTTGGAAGAGAAGGGCACCTGACCATTAATTGCTGACAAGAAAACCCAGATGTTGTGACTGAGGAGAGGAAAGCTTCTTTTAACCCTCAACGCATTATTCATTGCCTCAACTACAAACAACCAGGTCACATTGCAAACTAGTTCCCTAAGCCAAGGGTTTTTGGAGGCTACAAACAACCTCCCGTGAAGCAAGGGTGAGATTTTTCCATCACTACTACCGAAGAGAACCCCGAAAATGAAGTGATAACATGTACGTTAGTTATTATTTCATGAATATTGAATTTAATTTTTGATTCTAGTTGTACACATTCTTTTATATCCCAATATTTTTGAAGAACAATCCCAACACCACCTAAAATCATGGAAGTAAAAATGTCGATGAGAACAGAAAATGTAGCGACCGTTGCAACCAATGAATATAACTCCCCCCCCCATCAAAATTTGTTGATTGAACCTCATAGATAACCTCATTATAGATAATGTGGTATAATTTGATGTGATTATTGGAATTTATTGGGATTACCTATATAGAGCCAACATAAATTACTGTGAGAGTAAAATCACTCTATATATGGTGAATCAACCCATGATTCTATACAAGTGAAATGATAAGGATGAATATTCTATAGCACCATCATATCAAGTGTGTATATTACTTCCTTATGTGCGCACATATCATGATCAGATGATTGAGTATATGGAAGCAACCATCCTTGAAAACATGCTTATTTTGAGGGAATTCATTGAAGTGTTTCTTGAGGAATTGACTCGTCTTTCTCCAAGAAGAGATGTTTAATTCTCGATTGATATTATACATGGTAATTTACCAATATTCAAGACTCCATATAGAATGGATATTGTGGATATTGAGGAGATAATGAAACGACTACATGTGAATCTAAATAAAGGCTTTATATGCCCAAGTGCTTCACTATGAGGTGCAGCAGTCCTCTTAGTCAAGAGGAAGGATGGGTTAAATCACATTTCCATTGATTCTATTGATCTCAGAAAAATCACGATAAATAACATGTATCCTATTCCACTAATTTATGACTTGTTCGATTAGTTATGTGGAGCACAATAGTTCACCAAGGTGGATCTGCGGTCGGGATATTACCATGTAAGGGTGAAGATGCTGGATATCCCCAAGACTGCATTTCAAATAGGACATGGGAACTAAGAATCCATAGTAATTACTTTTGGACTCACTAATTCTCCAAGAATATTCATGGACATGATGAATATATTGTATAGTGATTACCTCATTAAATTTTTGGTAGAATTTATGGATAATATACAAATATACTCTAAAACCAAGGAGGAACGTTAGGGGAATCTAAGAATTGTACTAGAGACCTTGAAAAAGGAGAAGCTCTATGTAATGTATAACAATTTTGATTTCTATTTGAAGGAATTCTCATTCTTAGGTCATATCATCTTAAGCAATAGGATATCTATGGATCCCTCCATGATATATACAATTGAGGGATGTCTGAGGCATCATCAGTGATGGATATCTGTAGCTTCCTGGGGATAGTTGGATATTATCACCAATTTTTTAGAAATTTCTCATGATTTTCAAACCCTATAAACAATATAACATAGAAGTAATTAATGTTTTATTAGTGTTATTAATGTGAAGATAGCTTCATGGATATAAAATGAGGCTTATCACTACACCCATTCTCACACTACCCAAAAGTGGAGACCATTTGGTGGTATTTAGTGATGCTTCGAATAAGGGCATGGGATGTGTGTTGATAGAAAATGACAAATTCATTGCCTATGCTTCAAGGCAATAGAATGTACATTATAAAAACTTTCCATAAAATGATCTCTTGTTCACTATATAAATATTAGTATTAATAATTTGGGGAAATTACGTCTTTGGGGAGAAGTCTAAAGACACAGAAATCCCATGGAATGTTTTTTCATAAATACATGGGAATTTTACAAGTCCGCAGTTTCTGACGGCGCATGATTCTGAGGCCCGGTGTGCCTGGAATAAATTTATGAAGTTTTGTTCAAGTATTTTTAGTAAACGTACGCGTGGGATTTTATTTCTTTTGAACTGGTGCTCAGAATAGAAAACTGAGCTAATTGATGAACTCGCAGCGCCGATATTCGCTTAAGGAGACCATTACCGCTGTTGCATTTCATCTAGAGTGGATGTTAATTTTTTGGGTTTCTAACTAAATTAAATTAAAACATTTGTGACACATTAGTTTTATTTATTGGTGGTTAAAACCTCCAAGTGGACATTAGTGGTGGGGCATACCACACCCTAACCACCCTTGGGAGGATATTTATGGTTGGACCGACACGGGATTTAACCCTTGTAACTCTCCATAAGTGGTGAAACCTTTAAACTTTTATGGTTTAATTCACCCCAACTCTCAACTATCAATGAATAGAATTAAATCAATTTAATTCAAATATTTTTGTGTCCTTTCCACCATATTTAATTACATGAGTTGCCTCATTTAATTAATCGCAACTTATGTATTGTGGTTCCATAAAAATAATAGAGACTTCCTCTATTATTTTGGTTGACCATTCTCTTGGTGGATCCTAGAAAACCTTTGGGAACTTTTTCCTCTCTACGAAGAACGTGAAGAATGCTTCTTACACCGATAATCAATGTTGTCTTCTTCCTTCTTCCACCAAGGCAAGGAAAGGGAAGTGATTCCCGTGAGGAACACTGGCGTCATCTTCGACTTTGTCACCTTTTAACGCCCTTCCATCAACGATGAGTACCTCTCATCCTCTTTCGACGTCAACGAAACGACGCCGTCTTCCCGTGACACCGTCAAGCGATCTCCGGTTGCGAGGTAGGGGGTTTGTTTATTATAAAATGAATAAAATTATACCCTCATTATTTGATTAATGTTTTGGTTCATCGTTGGCCAATTGATATCACATAATGTTGTGGGAACGGGCCAAACCAACACGGCCTGACGCCCCTCCATTGGTTATGGTTGATTGACGTCGGAGGCAGAGCTGATAGGGCGCGGTGTCGTCGCACCGCGACGGAGAAGAACCATGGCGAAGAAAGAGGGCCGCGACGTATGAATAAACATGTTGTTGTCGCTCTGCATGGTAGAACCAAAGGTCTTGGCCATGTCGGCCCGTGACGGAGGTGGCGTGGCACCGTTGTGTCATGCGGAGGGAAGAAGGTCTGTGAGATGACCGGCCGGCCCGCAAGAAGACCGCAGCGCCCGCAGAAGCCGTGTGGAGACATACCGCAGCCCACAACCGCTGGCCGCTTGGCTCTGTGAACTAGCCGGTTGTGGATGGTCGGGATGGAGGAATGGGGCGCATGTAGGCACCATGTGGGAATAACCGCGGCCAGCTGTGCGGGCCGCCTGCGCCAGGCAGAATCGGCCAGCTACGGCCGGCCGGGCAGGGGTGATGCGGCGTCGCTTTGCGCCATCGGGCGAGCCGGACCCACCCGCAGCGTGGGCCGGGTCCACAGGAGGGATGTACCCACCAGGCTGGGATGACCCCCCAGCCGGGTCGCACCCGCCAAGCCATGTTGGGCCGACCTGCCAACCCACAGGGTTTGACGGGCTGGGCCCGTCTCCGCCTAAATGGGAATATCTCCTAAACCGCACGTCCGATCAACGCACTATCTGCGGAACTGGGACCCTCGCGATGAGGCGTTCGGTTTTCGATTCACTAATTATGTTTTGGAAGAAATTGGAAAATGGCCGAGTTAGGATCATCATAAATCCAACTAGGCCCCTGGAACGTAAATGCCAATAACTCTCAGACCGGGTGTCCGATTGATGCGCCATCAGTCACGTTGGGTTCCTTTTGATGAGACCAAACTATGGGATACATAAAATCAGGACTTTGTGACAGTTGATGTATCAAAACATGACTCGAGGAACGAACCCTCCCAGAATCGAGCATGTTCTGTGCGGGAACCCTAGAGCTAGCTGCGACGACTATTGTACCGGTTTCATACGTGGGGTTGACAGAGAAGACTATGGTACATGAATCCTATGTGGGTTTGATATTGATGACTACTGTACCAGGATCATCCATGGTTCTGACAGTTTTGACTTTTGTTCATGTATCCTGTGTGGGTCCGACAGAGTAGCTGGACCAGTATCCTATGTGGGTTCGATAGCATAGCTGGTCCTGTATCCTGTGTGGGTACGACAACTTAGTTGAATCAGTGACTAAATATGAAAATCTCTATCACTCTACGAAATATATATAACTGTGTGATCTGAGTCTTGTCTTTTAATCATTATCATCGATAGGATTGACCTTACATCCTTTGTGGATTGGGATATGATTGGGAACAAGAGTTGGAGCCAGAATGTGACAGGTAACTTTGGTATATGAATGGCCATATACCTAAGTAGGGTTGGTTTATACTTCATTATTGTCTCTTTCTAATGTGGTTTATTGTTTATGGATTCTGGGAGACCTTAGGGGGTCTCGGGGTCCCCTATTGAGTATTGTTATACTCAAACCTGCACGAGCATCGCCCGCAACTTGTTGTGTTCTTTGCAGACAACAGACAGTAGTAATCGAGGATAAGGGTGAGGGATGAAGGATGCTAGGAACTGGACTATATGGGATGTACCGCAGGGATGAGTTGTTCGAGTTCTGTACCTACCCTTTAGGTAGGATTCCGCGGTAAACGATCCAAGAGTTTGTTTCCTTGTACTTGTACATATTTTTCAGTTGGGTTTGTATACTGGCCCATTGACATTCAAAACACCTTAATTTTCTATTTTTAATACTTGATGCAATTAATGGTTGTGTTCAGTCTGTGTGTGTGTTACTGGTTAAAAGGAAATGACTTCACTTTTTATCGGGATTACGTCTTTGGTGCTAGTCACCAGCCCTTGGCCTATAGAAGGTGAGCTTGGGATAGTCACAGCATGATCTTGAGGACGGGTCGTGAAAAATTGGTATCAGAGGAGTCAGTTCTACCACAGAACATGGACTCTGATTCCTTTCACAACAATAGTGTTATGTGTTTTGGGTGTGGTTATCAGTTTAGGGAAACCAGTGTTGGTGCGGCTGCTGACGTATCCATATACTAGGACTTTAACTTCCTATCTCGACTCAGTGCACAAAAACACTGATTTCTTGTGTGTTTCCTTTGAAAATGTTTTCTTAATTAATGCTTTATGTTATCTCACCAGGTATACTATTTTAACTGTGGCACACCTGTTTCTTTTTTGGATAGTCCCAAAATGGCAGATAGCTAGGGTTTCGAGTTTCGTACGAGATGGTATCCCACCGAGCGACGAGGCCTCGGTGCAGGGCCCCATCAAAGCGGAGGTACCAGTGGTACCACTACCCTCTGGGCCACCGATACCACCATCTCCAGCAGTAGAGAGTGCGCGTCGTCTGAGTGCATTGGACGAGTTTCAGTGCCAGAGACGGCCCAGGTTTCGGGGAGAGATGGACCCACAAGCAGCTGAGGATTGGCAGGAGGGTGTCATGAGAGTTTTTAGATTGGTAGGGACACAAGCCGACCTCATGGTGATCCTTTTCGTGAGTCTCCAGCATGCAGAAGCATGCAGATGGTGGAGCCTGATCCTCCAGGTGCATGAGAAGGCATAATTACTCTGGATAGACTTTGAGAGTCACTTTCACTAAGAGTTTTTTCCAGCAACCCTTCATGTGGTGTGGATTCAGGAGTTACTTCATCTGCTGTAGAGAATCAAGACAGTAGTTCAGTACTCAGCAAGGTTCACCGACCTCTCACGCTACTCCACAGATATGGTACGGAACCCATTCATCAGGGCCCAGAATTTTGATAAGGGACTCAGGCATGAGATCAGGGCTTCGACGATTCCCCTCATCATTCTGATGCAGGAGGGGGTTCTGGAGCAAGCCCTTATAGTGGATATTTTTCTCGCTGAGCAGTCACCAACGGTGAGACCCACCACAGGGTGACACGTAGAGGAGTCTTTTGCATCTGGTATTAGACAGATGACACAAAGGTCCAAGAAGACAAGGCCATAATGTGGGCGACCCCAGCATACAAGTTCAGTTGTGCGGGGAACACGATACCGAGCCAGCTATATGAGGATCATGCAATGCTATGCATGCGGTGGGCAGGTCCACAGGGATCGTGAATGCCAGACCCGCTATGAAGATAGGTAGTAGATAGTAGAGGTACCTCCCAGGAAGAGGTAGAGGTTCAACTGTGGTGGTCTGCTGGGAGAAAGAGGAAGTGGCAGAGGAGCTGGCCGAGAAGCAAATGGTGGATGATGTTTTGAGGCTCTACCATGACCACCACCAGGAGGTCCACCCCAACCACAAGGAGATGGAAAACAGAGGAAGGCACACCTCCAGGCAGTCGAGGCCTACGACCATGGAGCACCTGAGATGATTCGAGGAACTATATGTGCCTACTCCACACTTTCTGCAGTACATATAGACATAGGCGCGAGTAATTATTTTATTTCCACTTCCCTCGTTTAGATCTCGGATATTCTGACGGAGCCGTTGGCTCGGTCCTTACAACTACAGACTCCTATGAGAGTAGACTCCACGATTACACACTGATTCTAGTAGTGTGAGCATTCACTAGGATGTGATAGCTTCAGCTGGGATCTTTTTGTAGTGGCGTCATGGCCTTAGAACATCATTTTGGGTATAGACTGGTTATCCACTGTCCATGCTCATATTGAGTGTATTAGGCACAAAGTGCAGTGTATCCGCACATATGGGACTGGGTTCACCTTCCCCATTGATAAGGTAGCCTTTTCAACATAGGATGGACTTACGCTGAGGAGGGGGCATCCGTTCACACATAATTTGGAAAGTCTCATCCTCAGATCGGTTGATGTGAATAGTTTGAGTTTTTCTATTGTGTTGGATCAGTACGCGGATGTTTTCTCGGATGATGTTCCATGAATACCTCCTCATAGAGAGGTAGACTTATACATTGACATGTACCCTGGGACAACACTGGTATCTACTCCCGCATATCGGATGGCTCCCGATGAGCTTCGTCATCTGTGGGTACAGCTGGAGGACTTGCAGGGGAAGGGATTTATCTGACCCAGTGTTTTGCCCTGGGCGTCCCCAATTTTGTTCGCCAAGAAGGCGGATGGGAGCTTGAAACTGTGTGTCATCTACCGTCGCCTGAATTAGTTGACCGTGAAGAACAAGTACCCAGTCCCTAGGATTGACGACCTCTTTGATCAGCTCAAGGGAGCATGATGGTTCTTGACGATAGACCTTAGATCAGGATATCACCATCTCAGAGTTTGAGATGAGGATGTGCAGAAGACAGCCTACAGGTGTCGGTATGGCCACTACGAGTTCTTGGTTATGCCCTTTGGCGTAACCAATGCACCAGCAGTGTTCGTGAGTCTCGTGAACCGGATCTACTAGACTTACCTCATTCGATCTGTCACAGAATTCATTGACAACATATTGATTTACACGACTATTGAGGAGGAGCATGCCTAACATTTGCAAGAAGTACGAGACACACTCCGAGACCAGCAGCTCTATGGTAAGCTCTTGAAGTTCCAGTTCTGGATTCACGAGGTTCACTTTCTGGGACACATCATCTCAGAGGCTGGAGTTGAAGTGGATCCAGCAAAGATCGAGGTCGTACTTTCTTGGGAGCCACCCAGGAGTGTGACATAGGGGCGGAGTTTCCTGGGACTGGCTGGGTACTATCAGAGATTTGTGCCAGACTTCTCCAGAGTAGCAGCACCGGTTTCAGCATTGACGAAGAAGGGGAAACCCTTCGTGTTGTAAGATAGATTCCAGTAGAGCTTTCCAGAGTTGAGGCATATATTGACCAGTGCACCCATCTTGAGGCTACTAGAGGAGGGCATTGGGTACATAGTTTACTGCGACGCATCAGAGACCGGACTCGGGTGTGTCGTAATGTACGAGCGAGTAGTGATCATGTATAGTTCATGGCAGTTGAGATAGCACGATCAGAACTAATCTAACCATGATATTGAGTTAGCAGTAGTGGTCTACTCCTTGAAGATGTGGTGACACTATCTGATGGGATATCATTTTACAGTATACACTAACCACCAGAGTCTCAGGTATATCTTCTCACAAAAGGACCTGAACCTGAGACTTCAAGGATATCTAGAGTTCCTACATGACATTGACTTCGAGATAGTCTATACTCTTGGTAAGGGGAATGTTGTAGAAGATGCTCTCAGCAGGAGATAAGGCATTCAGCTGCTAGGAGAGGTGATATATTAGCTGATCGCATTGCAGATATCCTTTGTTGATATAGATGGATCTTCCTTTCTATAGTCTCTCACAGTCACTCATCCGATTCTTCAGTGAGTTAGAGAGACATAGCATGGGGAGGTTTATTGTGATACACGACGTACTCATATATCCCCAGGGCAGACACCTCATGGATATTTTGAAGGTGGGGAGCACAACCGCCTTTTTAGAGGATGTACCAGGGTTCTAGTTGCACTATAGGAGGAGGTGTTTGGGGAGTTCCAAACTTCCCCTATAGCGGTACATCTAGGAGTGGTGAAGATGTATTAGGAACTCAGACGACAGCATTGGTGGTCAGGTATGAAGAAGGCGGTAGTAGAGTTTGTCTCATGATGCCTCACTTGTCTACAAGTGAAGGCAGAGCACCAGGTTCCAGCAGGCTTGGTTCTGCCCTTAGAGGTCCTAGAATAGATGTTGGAAAGGATATCTAGGGATTTCGTGATGGGAATTCCACGTACATCCAGGGGAATAACTCTATCTGGGTGATTATCGACCGACTCACCAAGTCGGACCAATTTCTACCAATCAGAGAGCAGGGCTCAGTAGAGATCTTGGGATGCCTTACATATAGTAGATCATATGGCTTCATGGTGTGCCATCGACGATCATCTCCTATTGAGATGCTCGTTTCACTTCCTTGCTATGGAAGGGAATTCAGGAGGCTTTCTGGGCACATCTTCAATTGTGCACCACCTTCCATCTTCAGAAGGATGGAAAGAATGAGAGTACCATTCAGACTCTCGAGGACATTCTCCGTGCTTGTGTCATTGACGTTGGTCTCTGTTGGGAGGATCACTTAACCTTGGTGGAGTTTGCGTATAACAATAGCTACCACTCCACCATCGGGATGGCACCTTACGAGGCACTGTACGGATGACCTTGCAGATCACCACTATGCTGGACTGACCCTGGGGAGTCAGCACTTATAGGACAAGAGATGGTACAGGCTATAACGAAGAAGGTAAAGATCATCTAGGAGCAGATGAAGACTATACAAAACAGACAGAAGTCCTATGATGATAGGATATGGACACCACTGGAGTTCGATGATGGCGACCAAATCTTCTCACGGGTCTCACCTCAATGATTTATATAGAGATTTGGATGAGGCATCAAGTTATCTTCGTGTTTAATCAGACTTTTTCAGGTCCTTGGTAGAGTAGGTGAGGTGGCTTACCGCCTGGCCCTTCCACCTCAGTTGCACCAGGTGCATGACGTCTTCCATGTATCACAGCTGAGGAGATACGTGAACGACCCATCCCACATTATAAACCATCGGTAGCTGGACATCGAATATGGGGAAACATTCACAGAGGTTCCAGTGGAAATTGAGGATCGACAGGAGAGGGTCCTACATGGATGGTCTATTCCTATGGTACGCATTCACTGGCAGCATGAGAACCTTTAGGAGAGCACATTGGAGCGGGAGGTTCAGATTCATGTTCAGTACCCCCATTTGTTTTCTTAGTGTGTTTTTAGCTTACAAGGACGTAAATCCTTGAGATGAGGAGAATGTAAAGACCCTAAAATCCCGTATAATTTTTTTTCTTAAATACATGGGAATTTTACGAGTCCGTAGTTTATAACGGAGCCTGGTTCTGAGGCCCGGTGTGCCCTGAACCAATTTCTAAAGTTTTATTCAGGTACGTTTAGTAAATGTATGTGCGAGATTTTATATCTTTTGAACCAGTGCTCGGAATTGAAATATGAGGACACTGATTAACTCGCAGCGCCGATATTTGCTTAAGGAGACCTTTACCGCTGTTGCATTTCATCGAGAGTGGATGTTAATTTTCGGGGATTCTAATTAAATTAAATAAAAACATGTTTGACACATTTAGATTATTTCTTGTTGGTTAAAACCTCCAAGTGGAGGTTAGTGGTGGGACCCACCACACCCTAACCTTCCTTGGGAGGATATTTATGGTGGGACTAACACAAGCTTTAACCCTTGAAACTATCTATAAGTGGTGAAACCATTAAACTACCATGGTTTAATTCATGCCTACTCTCCACCATTATTGAAGAAAATTAAATTAATTTAATTCAAATCTTTTTGAATTCATTCCAACCTATTAAATTAAATGAGTTGCCTCATTTAATTAAGGGAAACTTATGTTTTGTGGTGCCAAAAAAATAATAGAGAATTCCTCTATTATTTTGGTTGAGAATTCTCTTGGTGGAGCCCGGAAAACCTTTGGGAACATTATCCTCTCTGCGAAGAACATAAATAACGCTTCTTCCACCGATAATCAACGTTGTATTCTTCCTTCTTCAACCATGTCAAGGAATGGGAAGTAATGCCCACAAGGAATTTCGACATCGTCTTTGACTTCGTCACCTTCGAATGCATGTCTGTCAATGACGAGCAACACTCTTCCTCTTCTGTCGTCAATGGAACAATGTTTTCTTCCCATGACACCATCAAGAGATCTCTAGTTGCGAGGTAGGGGGATTTGAATATTTTTAAATGAATAAAATTATACCCTCATTCATCGATAAATGCTTTGCTTCATCGTTGGCCAGATGATATCACCTAATGAGGAGGGCGCGGGCCGAACCAACACAACTCGAGGCCCCTCTATTGGTTATTGTTGATTGATGTCGGAGGTAGAGCCGAAAGGGCGTGGTGTCCTCACACCACACTGGAGAAGAACTTCGGCGACGAAAGAGGGCTGCGGTGGATGAAGAAATGTGGAGCCTTCACACCGCACGGTGGATCCAAAGGCCGCGACCACGTCTGGTTGCGGTGTAGGTGGCGTAGTGCCATCACACCACGTGGAGGGAAGCAGGTCCATGGCACCATCGCGTTGTGGTGGAGGTGTGGAGGAGGCCGTCCGAGCCATCCGCCGTGGAGATGGACCACGGGAAGACCGGACGGCTGACCGGTTGGCCCGGGGGAAGACTGTGTTTCCCGCCGGCACCGCATGGAGGCAGACCGCGGCCTGTAACTACAGGCATCTTTGCTAGGTGAACCTCCCAACTATGGTGGGCCAGATAAGAGGATTTCAGTGCCCACAGGCGCCGCGTGGGAAGAACCACGGCCCGATGTGCGGGCTGCATGCACCGAGCAAAACCGACTAGCTACGACCGACCGGGCAGGGGAGAGGGGACGCCGCTTGGCGATGCTAGGAGACCACACTGCAGTGCGGACCAGGTCCGTAGGTGGGCCATGCCCCACCAGGCTGGGCCAACTCCCTAGCCGGGTCGGACCCACCGAGTCGGGTCGGGCCGACCCGCCAGCCCACTGGGTTTGACGGCCTGGGCTCGTCTTCACTTAATTGAGAATATCTCCTAGACCGCGCGTCTGATCGAGGCGCCGTCTGTGGCACTGGGACCCTCGCGACGAGGCGGTCCATTTGAGATACGATAAGGGAGATTCAGACAAATTTGGAAAATGGACGGGTTTAGATCGAGAGTAAATCCAATCGGGCCCCAAGAACGGAAATGCCAATAACTCTTAGACCGGGCGTCCGATTGACGTGTCGTATGTCGCATTGGGTTCCTTTTGATGAGTCCAAACTATGGGAAACATCAAATCAGGACATCATTATAGTTGATGTATTGAAACTTGACTCATGGAGCGCACGCTCCTGGAATCGAGCATGCTGTGTGCGGGAACCTTTGAGCTGGCTGCGTCGACTATTGTACGGGAATCCTACGTGGGTTCGACAAGGATGATTATTGTACTGGAATCCTATGTGGGTACGATAGTGATTAATACTATACCAGGGTCCTCCATGGGTTCAACAGTTCTGAATTTAGTTCTTTTATCTTGTGTGGGTCCGATAGTGTAGCTGGTCCTATTTCCTGTGTGGGTCTGACAGCTTAGCTGGTCTTCTACCATGTGTGGGTCTGATAGCTTAGATGAATCAGTGACTACATCTGATCATCTCTATCACTCTATGAAAGATGTATACCTTTGTGAGCTGAGTCTTGTCTTTCAATCATTATCATCGATGTGATTGACATTACTTCATTTGTGGACTTAGTTGTGATTGGGCATGAGAGTTGGAGCTAGACTATGACTGGTAACTTATTTATATGTATAGAAATAAACCTAAGTAGGGTTGGTGGATACATCGTGATTGTATCTTTCTTCTGTGGTTTATCCTTTGTGGATTCTGGGAGATGTTCGGGGGTCTCGGGGTCCCCTGCTGAGTATTGTTATACTCACACTGGCACGGGATGTTCCTACACGTTGTTGTGTTCTGTGCAGATGATGGATATCAGTGATCGATGCTGAGGGTGATGGAAGGAGGATGCTAAGAGATGGACTAGATGAGACATACCACAGAGACGAGTTGTTCGAGTTCTGTACCTACCATTTTGGTAGGATTCTCTGGTGGGTGATCTAGGAGTTGTTTTCCTTGTACTTGTACTTATTTTTCAGTAGGGTTTGTATACTGGCCCTCATACATTCAGCACACCTTACTTTTTTATTTTTTTACTTGTTTCCTTAACCTCTTGTATTCAGTCTATGTGTGTGTTATAGGTTAAAAGTCAATTCCTTCCCTTTTTATTGGGATTAGGTCTTTGGTGCTAGTCACCAGCCCCTGGCCTATGGAAGGTGGGTTTGGGGTAGTCACAGCACAGGCCCGAGTACGGGTAATGACAAGAAGTGTGAAATACACACAGATCACAAAATCCTCATGTATATATTAACATGGAAGTAGTTGACCATGCACCAATTAAGATAGTTAGAGGTGGTCAATGACTATAACTACTCCATCCATTAACACCAAGGGAAATAAATCATTGTTGCCAAAGTTCAAAGTATAGAGGACCAAAGGATTATATCATTGATGAGAATATAAAAGGATACAATCTTCTTATATTTGATAAATATAGGCATGGAAATAATAAATAAGGGAACACCATCTATACTTTGACAAATGATTTCTCAATCGTCTATTTTGGAATGGTTAAAGGATGATAAAAAGGAAGATGTGGGAATTCATAAGAAAGACAAAATATTTGAAAAGGGAAATCCTTAGAGATCAATTTTAATGAAGAAGTAATAGTGATATTTGGTTCAAGACTATGTGTTCCATAAAATTTGGAGTTAATGAAATAACTTTTCAATGATGCACATAGTTTTAATTTCCACATTCCCCCAGGTAACAGAAATATATATCAAGATCATCGAGAGAATTATTGGTGGGATAACAAGAAGAAGGAGATCACTGAGTATATATCAAAGTGCCTGGTATGTCAGGATGTGACGACTAAGAAGAAGAAGACTAAGGGGATGATTAAACCATTACCCATACCAGTATGGAAATGTGAATACATCACAATAGACTTTGTCATAAGGATTCTGAGGAAATCCAAAGGACACAATGTTATCTAGGTTATTATGGATCGTATTACTAAAACTGCTCACTTTATTTCAATTTGATAGGATTTCCAATTGGATCAAATGGAACATATATATATATATATATATATTAGAGAAGTGATAAGTCTATATGGAGTACCACTATCTATTGTATCCTATAGAGATCTATGATTCACCTTTATGTTTTGGAAGAGTCTTCACCATGATCTGACTACTAAGATGGACATTTGTACATATTATTATCCATAAATTGATGGCCAATCTGAGTGGACAATACAAATTATTGAGTACCTGTTGAGAAAATTCTCAATGGACTTTAAAGGAGGATGTGAGATTCATCTTCCAATAGTTTATTTCTCTTAGAATAATAGTTTCTACAAAATACTCAAAATGGATCCTTATAAGTCCCTTTATGGGATGTGGTGTAGAACACCGACATGTTGGGTTAATGTTTGGGAGAAAAAAACCCATGGTCCAGAAATGGTTGAATAAATAGTGGAGAAGGTTAAGACCATCCAACAGCACATTAAAGCAGCTCTGAGTTGACAACAAAGCTATGCTGGAAATCGTTGACAAGACCAAGAGATTGATGTTGGAGACATTTTATTTCCCTATATATCACTATGAAAGAGAGTTATGAGATTTTCTAAGAAGGGGATGAATAATCCAAGGTACATCAAACTTTTTGAGATCCTTTATCGCATGAGAAAAGTCACTTATTACCTATCACTCCCATCTAACATGTTTCATGTATATGATGTATTCCTTGTATCACTCTTGAGGAAGTACACACCTAAGCCTTTGTAGGTAGTCAATCCAGACGTGGTACCATTGGATAATTACCTCTCCAGTTAGGAGTATCTAGTGAAGATCATATATTATGAGGAATAGTTTCTACAAAATATGACAATGCCCCTCATCAAGGTATTGGGGAAAAGCCAAAATTTTTAAGAAGAAACCTGGGAATCAGAGGAAGTGATGACATATAGTTACCCTAATCTATCTTACTATGGTAAAATGAAATTTTGAGGGCAAATTTTCTTACGGTGGGGAGATTGTAACGATCCAAACATTTATTAATGAAAAATTCAATTGATCTAATTTAATGTCTTATTATGTAAAATGGATATGTAAAACATATTAACTTTCATGGTTTTATGTTTTTGGATTTTTAAAATACCATTAATAATTTTTTCCATTGCTAATATAGAAGTTGAACAATGAAAATTTTGATTAGTTTAATTATAGGGCTTTAATAAATCAAATTTACACAGAGAAGGGAGGAGATGATCTCATCCAGTTGAATATCTCTATATGAAGACAATTTTTCATATCATAGGTAGTAGGTTGCATCATTGGGATTATCTCTTGATCAATCCCAAGCCATGCTTCAACACATTAATCTTTAATGGAATTTCCTACAGAAGAAGTGTAAGCTGATAAAGATTACCACGTGAGTGATGTTTTTAGAGTGTAACACCCCGAGATTTTATGAAAAATATACTTTTTAATTTCATTAATGTCTTGTGTTGTACGCTACACCAAAAGGATATTTCACAACAAGCATCCTTGACTTGCCTTTCATTACACGCAATCGCGACCTTCCTTGATAGCGTGTGTAGTACGCAATACCGAGTTTCACTAAACAACGATATGCTATTAAAATATTATTAAAACTAGCCGTTATGAATAGTAATAACCACTTTTTGAAATTTTGTAACTTTTATTTTTCAAGATGGACTTCATTTTTGGATTCAGAATATCGAAATTAGCCTAGGGTGAAATTTTGGTATTTTTCTGAAAACTTTCAATTTTTGATGAATAGTGAAACCACTAAGTGGTAGTTAAAAAACTGAATTTTTCATAAAACTTAATTTTACCGCTTCTGTGAATGAAATATGGAAAATCCGAGAGACACGGTTAATATCAAGGACTAAAATGTGGTTCAATGAGATGAAAATAATTTTTTGTGAATAGTAACTTTTTACTTTTTTTACCACGGTTAATAGTAAATAGGGAAACTAAGGGTAAATATGATATTACTATTACCCTAACACATGTCCTAATCCTATTGGATAAGAGTAATTCGGCCAAAAACAACCTTATGAATATAATATGACCATTTAGGTCCACTTGGATTAGATTATGACATTTAATATTATTTTATTTAATGAATAGTTAAAATAGTTAAAATCAAAGTTTAATAAGTAAATCATTTTTAATATGGGGTTATACATAAGATAAATTCGACTATAAATATTCTTTAGAAATCTAAAAATATTTCCTACATGATGTTATTTTATTTGTAATTTTCAGACATTAAATAATTTAATTTATTTATGACACAATGATGATGCAGTAATTATCTTATTAATGAAATATTGACATAATTGATGTTATAAACACCAAAATAAATGTAATTTGAGACTTTTTATGAATTCCAATAATTTTCTAGGTTACTATGATATATTAGTGTTGATTTAATCAACTTGTTTCGAACATATAATTCTATTATGACTTTCACAAAAATCATATATCAAATAGTGTCAAAATTGACACAAAATAGTTTTTAAATCAAATATTATATTACTAATTGTTATTTTATTCCTAAAAATATAAGGTTCGGCCAAATGACTTAAATAAGGATATATATATTAATAATAAACAATTTGGGGTTCGTTTGGCATGTTATAGTAAGTGTATTAACCATATAGTGTAAGAAAACAAAAAGACACGGTAAAAGTTAAATTATTTAACTTAGAGTTAAATCTAATTGATAAGGTTAAAATAATAATCTAAACATGTCTAAATCTTATTGGTTGATAGGATTTCGACCCATCCCCACTTTACCTTCGAAATAAGACCCTTTGGAACCATTATAAACCGATTTTGACTTTAATATAAAATAATATTTTGAGTTATTCCAAAGGTGCCCCTCTCCTCCCTTATAAAAGGGAACCTCCTCCCCCTCCTCCTCACACCAATTTGAGCACTCAAGCTTGGCCAACCCCTGCAATTTTCTCCTCTCCACTTACCTAGAATAATCCTAGAGGTCCTTGTCTTCTTCAAAGACCAATCTTAGTTCCCTAAGTGGAGGATTCAAAGAGGCGTTCCAAAGAAGAGGAGCTTCGGACACGTACAAAGCAAATCAGACCTAAGGTAAGGGAAATATCACAATCTCATTTTTATCCAAGATTGTTTATACTTTGGTATTTACTGGGGTGTATTTTATCATCCAAATCCATGTTTTCTCAATATGTAATATTATTTACATTCACCTACAATTGTTTAAATCCAATTTTACCCTTCGGTGAGTTTTTATTAAAAGATATAAAAGGAATCTTTTTTCGTTTTTCGTACGAGTTATTTTTTTACTTTTCCAACAAAAGTACGAAGAATGTTTTTTTTAACTTATACGGCATGAATGGATTTTTAAAACATTATTTCCAAGAAGAATCCTTCACAAGTTTTCAAGTTTATCTTTAATCAACTTCTTTTACTTTAAAGTTGTATGACATGTTAAGAAAGGAAAAATGTTTTTAAAGAAGAAAGGATATTTTCCTCAAGAATTCATTTCAAGTGTTTTGTCAAAACTATTTTACATCTAAGATGACATTATTTCATATGTGTATGTTTCAAGTAAAATTTTTCTATGATTTAAATGTATTCAATTTTCTTATGATGAAAAGATATCAATTGTTTATAGATTATGTTATGATGGCATGATGTTTAAGAATCCCATTTTATTTCATGGGATATTCTATGATGTATGATTTATGATTTTGTGGCACACATAATAATGGTATCATTATGAGATGGGTGGGACCTATATCTCCCTCCAATGCATTGGGTAATGATTTTATATTTCATGAGATAGACATGGCTGGAATGGTAGGTTATACCGGTTCAGTGAAACAGGACTGAAACGAGGGTGACTCGGTTCAGAATGGGACTTTGTCCACTAAGATAGTCTTGGCAATGAGTCTTGACTAACAAGAAATGATTCTCTATGATTATGTGTGTATGCCACAATGTTTCATGTTTTAAGTTATGCTTATTGGGATTTCATTTCACTACTATGATTTATCCCATGTTATGAAATTATTCTCTCTTTTGCAGGTTAAGATTTCCAAAAGTTATGTTCTTATGAATATGATGTGATTGATTTTTCTTTTGTTTACCCTTAATGAGCATTTGAGATCACCCTTTTATGTCTTCTTTTCCCCAGGATATAAAGAAAGGTTTTAGGTAAAAAAAAGGAAGATCTTTATGGGAGATATTGAAGATCTTTCACCATGATTAGAAGATTATTTTCTGAGTTTCCAAAGACACTAAACTATTACGATCCTTGTGTGTGTGTTTTTGTTATGTACTAAGTATTCCGCAAAAGTAATTTAATATACATGTATGTCAGGATCCGGGTCTCTACAGTTGGTATCAGAGGCAAAGGATGTAGGAATGTATCCAATCCTTGGGAACTCTCACATGTGAGCGTTGGACGAAGCATGGCTCTCTGCCCAAGGGCTTCATGAGGAAATGGCTGCCACTGGGGATGGTGGTGTGTCCCGCCCAGGGGGTGTAGCCGCCCATGGAGTGCCCTGATAGGTATCAATTGTAGTCCACTGGAAGTAATTCTAGACTGCTATAGTTGGTATTAGAGGAAAGGTTTAGTCAACCTTTGGAAACTAGGATGCGAAAGCATTAGTGAGATCCCTAGAGATATTTCTAAGGTATGTCTAGGGATGTCCCTAAGGATAAGTATACGTATAAGATACAGTCCTAGAACTACGGTAACGATCATAGAATTAAACCTAAGAAGTTAGATATTGAGGATAATCCCCCTTTATAATGTTGTTTTCCCTAGCATGAGTTTTGCCTCTCACACTATTCTTTTTGGGTTTTAGACGATGGCTGGAACCTGAAGGAACCGCGTTGATCAATGCAATGGACAATGCAATGATTGTCATCCTGAACAAACAAATGTTATGGGATATGGAGTGAAAAATCTTATTGCTATACTTACACAAGATATGAATCATTCTGGACTTCCAAATGAGCAGAGAAGGGAACAATATTCTATTGAGTCCTTCATGAGGCAACGTCCACCTTCTTTCAGTGGGTCTTCTGATCCACTTGTTGCTGAACAATGGATCAGTACCACTAAAAAGATATTTTTAGTACTTCAATGTTTTGAACATGATAAAGTCATCTCAGCAGTATATCGTTTGGAAGGTGAAGCTGATCAATGGTGGAATCTTATCAAGAATACGAGGCCAAGAGATGAAATTGGGTCCATGGAATGGGACAAGTTCAAGAACTTATTTTTCAATAAGTACTTCCCTCGTATTCTTCGAGCAAAGATGGAGAAGGAGTTTCTTGAACTAAAGAAAAAGGATGATGAATCTGTTGGTATATACGAAGCGAATTTTACAAGACTTGCAAGGTATGCATCTGGCATTATCATCCAACTTGAAAGTAAAGTTGATCGATTTTTCAGTGGCTTAAAACCGAGTCTTCGAAGGGCATTAGCTATAAGAGACTTCAGTAGCTATGAAGAAATTGTGCGTTGTGCTATCAAGGTAGAAATGGAAGTTGGTGTTACATATCCATCTCATGGTTTTGACAAGAAACGAAAGATGGAGTTCAAGGAGAAATCTCAGAATAATGGTGAAAAGAAGATGAATGTTTCCTTATGCTCAAAATGTGGAAAGAAGCATGGTGGAGATTGTCTTAAAGGGACTAGAAAATGTTTTAAGTGTGGAAAAGAAGGTCATCGAGCAGCTGAGTGTCGAAGTAATGGAAAAAGGGTTTCTAATGATGTGAATAAAGCAAACACTGCAGAGAACGCACCACCAACACTTCAATGCTTCAAGTGCAAGGAAATGGGGCATTATGCTAATAAATTCCCTAATCCAAGGGTTAGTGATGATCGACATGAGCAACCGCTTAAGGCAAAGGATAAAGGGAAGTCACATGCGATCACTATTGGCGATGTTGAATATGACAACGATGTGGTGGAATGATTAAGTGTTTATGTAATGGGATTCCAAAATAATGTTGTATCATGGAGTATTGGAATATTTATGTATTGGTCTAATGTGGTATTCAAAGTGATTGAGATATTTTTGGAAATAAGACGATATGCGCATAATGAAGGGAAAATGAGAAAATGAAATGTTTAACAGTATTCATGAGCTCATGATTGATATAAGGACTAAGTGATATCATGGTTTGATTATAAAGAATTTTGAGGATATTGGTATGTGGAAAGTGTTTAACTGCATTCATGTTTTCACTAAGGTTCAATGGGTTTTCAAGAGAATACATGATTAAGGACTTTAAATGTATAGAATGTGACCAACAAGACATATCTTATGATATATTGGGATCAACGATGGTATTAAATATCTGGTAATTGTTTTCACTATATTATGAGAGTGGACTGCAGTATTCTGGGTAAGCCTAAAGATTGGAATGGATTATGTTGGACATAAGTTAGTATTTTTTAAGGATAGAAGTTTTTTTCTCGATATTATTGATGGGATGTTATAGTAATATAGTTTTAGAAAATGGACAACCTGCAGGACGGGCGACAACCCATCGCGTCGGACAAGGGTGTGGGAATCGAACCCACAACCGAAATGCGATAGGCCTTTATCGCCTACCACTGGCCTACAGGAAGTCCCTATTTAGTAGAAACTAGTTTTATTTTATTAAGCGGTATGATATATGAAGTATAAGTTCATTTTTGGAACCATATACGATTAATCTAACCATAAGATGAACTTATAACTTTTCAAACCTTTTGTTTGAGACAGATGGAATGACCCATCATTCTATTACATGATCTTCTAACACATCACGAATGACAAATTCAACTTCATTTCTTTAAGATATGAAGTAGAAATTGTCCATAGAACGACCAACGGTGAGACTATACTGAAATCATGAAAGTATTTCTTCTAATTCCAATTTCATCAACTTTAGGGAAACGATCTTGAAAACCAAAAATGTCGTCCTAGTGCTCTTATATCTGATTAATCAGATGGTACCTTAGATCGTCACAAATTTATGGATTTGTTATTGTTGGCTTTTCCATAGACATGTTCTCTACCACTCTCCATCAGAACATGATGGTTAGATTTTTCTTCCATATCCATATTTTCACCTATGTGGAAACCCAGTGATTAGTTTATTTGGGTAATCGTTACATTTCATACTTTAGTTTTTAAAGCCATGTTTTGGTATTCCTTTTTACGATGTGGGTTTCTGTCAAAGAAAATTTCGAATATTAAACCATTTATAACCCCGACGAATTTCGAGGGCGAAATTCATTTTAAGGGGGGTAGAATGTAACACCCCGGGATTTTATGAAAAAATATTCTTTTTAATTTCATTAATGTCTTGTGTTGTACGCTACACCAAAAGGAGCTTTCACAACAAGCATCCTTGAATTTCCTTTCATTACACGCAATCACGACCTTCCTTGATAGCGTGTGTAGTACGCAATACCGAGTTTCACTAAACAACGATATGCTATTAAAATATTATTAAAACTAGCCGTTATGAATAGTAATAACCACTTTTTGAAATTTTGTAAATTTTATTTTGAAAAATGGACTTCATTTTTGGATTCAGAATATCGAAATTAGCCTAGGGTGGAATTTTGGTATTTTTCTGAAAACTTTCAATTTTTGATGAATAGTGAAACCACTAAGTGGTAGTTAAAAAACTGAATTTTTCATAAAACTTAATTTTACCACTTCTGTGAATGGAGTTTCAAAAATCTGAGAGACACGGTTAATATCAAGGACTAAAATTTGGTTCAATGAGATGAAAATAATTTTTGGTGAATAGTAACTTTTTACTTTTTTTTACAGCGGTTAATAGTAAATAGGGTAACTAAGGGTAAATATGATATTACTATTACCCTAACACATGTCCTAATCCTATTGGATAAGTGTAATTCGGCCAAAAACAACCTTATGAATATAATATGACCATTTAGGTCCACTTGGATTAGATTATGACATTTAATATTATTTTATTTAATGAATAGTTAAAATAGTTAAAATCAAAGTTTAATAAGTAAATCATTTTTAATATGGGGTTATACATAAGATAAATTCGACTATAAATATTCATTAGAAATATAAAAATATTTCCTACATAAGGTTATTTTATTTGTAATTTTTAGACATTAAATAATTTAATTTATTTATGACACAATGATGATGCAGTAATTATCTTATTAATGAAATATTGACATAATTGATGTTATAAACACCAAAATAAATGTAATTTGAGACTTTTTATGAATTACACTAATTTTCTAGGTTACTATGATATATTAGTGTTGATTTAATCAACTTGGTTCGAACATATAATTCTATAATGACTTTCACAAAAATCATATATCAAATAGTGTCAAAATTGACACAAAATAGTTTTTAAATCAAATATTATATTACTAATTGTTATTTTATTCCTAAAAATCTAAGGTTCAGCCAAATGACTTAAATAAGGATATATATATTAATAATAAACAATTTGGGGTTCGTTTGGCATGTTATAGTAAGTGTATTAACCATATAGTGTAAGAAAACAAAAAGACACGGTAAAAGTTAAATTATTTAACTTAGAGTTAAATCTAATTGATAAGGTTAAAATAATAATCTAAATATGTCTAAATCCTATTGGTTGATAGGATTTCGACCCATCCCCACTTTACCTTCTAAATAAGACCCTTTGGAACCATTATAAACCGATTTTAACTTTAATATAAAATAATATTTTGAGTTATTCCAAAGGTGCCCCTCTCCTCCCTTATAAAAGGGAACCTCCTCCCCCTCCTCCTCACACCAATTTGAGCACTCAAGCTCGGCCAACCCCTGCCATTTTCTCCTCTCCACTTCCCTATAATAATCCTTGAGGTCCTTGTCTTCTTCAAAGACAAATCTTAGTTCCCTAAGTGGAGGATTCAAAGAGGCGTTCCAAAAAGAGGAGCTTCGGACACGTACAAAGCAAATCAGACCTAAGGTAAGGGAAATATCACAATATCATTTTTATCCAAGATTGTTTATACTTTGGTATTTACTGGGGTGTATTTTATCATCCAAATCAATGTTTCCTCAATATGTAATATTATTTCTATTCACCTACAATTGTTTAAATTCAATTTTATCCTTCAGTGAGTTTTTAGTAAAAGATATAAAAGGAATCTTTTTTCGTTTTTCGTACGAGTTATTTTTTGACTTTTCCGACAAAAGTACGAAGAATGTTTTTTTAACTTATACGACATGAATGGATTTTTAAAACATTATTTCCAAGAAGAATCCTTCACAAGTTTTCAAGTTTATTTTTAATCAACGTCTTTTAGTTTAAAGTTGTATGACATGTTAAGAAAGGAAAAATGTTTTTAAAGAAGAAAGGATATTTTCCTCAAGAATTAATTTCAAGTGTTTTGTAAAAACTATTTTACATATAAGATGACATTATTTCATATGTGTATGTTTCAAGTAAAATTTTTCTATGATTTAAATGTATTCAATTTTCTTATGATGAAAAGATATCAATTGTTTATAGATTATGTTATGATGGCATGATGTTTAAGAATCCCATTTTATTTCATGGGATATTCTATGATGTATGATTTATGATTTTGTGGCACACATAATAATGGTATCATTATGAGATGGGTGGGACCTATATCTCCCTCCAATGCATTGGGTAATGATTTTATATCTCATGAGATAGACATGGATGGAATGGTAGGTTATACCGGTTCAGTGAAACAGGACTGAAACGAGGGTGACTCGGTTCAGAAAGGGACTTTGTCCACTAAGATACTCTTGGAAATGAGTCTTGACTAACAAGAAATGATTCTCTATGATTATGTGTGTATGCCACAAAGTTTCATGTTTTAAGTTATGCTTATTGGGATTTCATTTCACTACTATGATTTATCCCATGTTATGAAATTATTCTCTCTTTTGCAGGTTAAGATTTCCAAAAGTTATGTTCTTATGAATATGATGTGATTGATTTTTCTTTTGTTTACCCTTACTGAGCATTTGAGCTCACCCTTTTATGTTTTCTTTTCCCCAGGATATAAAGAAAGGTTTTAGGTAAAAAAAAAGGGAAGATCTTTATGGGAGATATTGAAGATCTTTCACCAGGATTAGAAGATTATTTTCTGAGTTTCCAAAGACACTAAACTATTACGATCCTTGTGTGTGTGTTTTTTTTATGTACTAAGTATTCCGCAAAAGTAATGTAATGTACATGTACGTCAGGATCCGGGTCTCTACATAGAGCCACCTCAAGATTTTATCACCATCGCACAAATTATACATAGGTTTAATGTGGGTGTTATAATGGGTTATTTAACAAAACACTAGATTTATAATTATGTGAATTAGATTTTTATACAATAAATAATATATATTCATTTTATTATTGTTACATTGTAAAAGGTTTAAAAGAAGAAATTTTATTATTAGTTAATATTCTATTAAAAATATATTTAGATTAATTAATAGATTTTAGTATTAAATAATATTTTAATATAATATTATATATAAATTAATTTTATTAACTATAAATGATCATATAATTTTTATGTGTTTAATTGTAATTTTTATAATGGTTTGGAAACTGTTTTTAAAAAAACATATGAATTTACAATAAATGTCGGTATTTATTTTAAAAATTAAAAATCACATATTTAGACATTTATATAAATAAAATGAATATAATTTTTGGATTCAGGATGTTGAAATTATCTAATTGTGAATTTTTTATAATTTTTTGAGACAGTCGTATTTTTGGGTAAAAAATAAATAGCGTTTAAAATATAATGTGTTTTATGAAATCGTAAGGACACTATAGAGATGTAATGAAATACTACAAATGGGTTGTTTGTCCAATATATGTTTTATTTTTAAAAAAAATATGATTTTAGATTTTTTTTTAAAGTATGGTTCTTGAGTGGACCCTCCAAGACATATAAAATATTTTATCATTTTAAAATGATTTACTTCAGAGTGTGACTCACCTCCACCTAAGAAAGGATAATATTTTCATATGTTTGGAAAATTTCCTTATAAAATAATTTTTTCCACTCCTCTTTGGTAAAAAACATGGGAAAAAACCATGGAATGGATTGTGGTTTTGATTTGATTAATATGTAGTGTCCAAAACCTAAATAATAAAGAATTCCCTCTCCATTCCTATATCAATCCACTCAATATCCAATTACACTTCACTAATAACAATCAAAACATGAAAAACCCCTGACCTACATTCTCTAAAATACTCCCAAGGCTCCCCTATCTCCCTATAAGAATCTCTCAATCCTCTCACAATCCATTGGAATCGCATGTCCAAGTAAGGGATCCTCACATTCCTTCCATCCTTATTTATGGCCATGTTTCTTTTTGATGTTATTCCATTTTATATTCAATTAATAATGCTGGGGTAAAAATACACAAAACTCTTATACAACCCTTATTATTTTTGAATGATGAGATACACTTTTATCTCTCATTAATGCCTCCTAGGTACACATGTTACCATTCCAAAATTCCATAAGGGATTTCGTCCATTCCAATTTTTTTCCAAGTTTAATTATGTGGTTATCCCCTTTTATTTTAAATTAGAAATGTTGGGGTATGATTTCTAACATCCAAAAAACATCCCACATTATATTTTAATGTTGATAGATCTCTTTATATCTCTTTAATTCCTCTCATTTACACACCTAACAATGATGAAATTTATAAGGAATTTCTCTCTCATCATTTACATTCTTGAAATTATTTTATATTATGCATCTAAATTCCATAAAATTTGTTGGGATATTATATTACTTTACCCCCAAAATATTAATTTAACATATAAATAATGAGATTCCTCTTTATCCTTAATGATCCAATTTTATGATTTTTATTTGATGTCGTTATGCAGTATATGTTACAAAAATATTTCAGTTCCAAAATCGTTCTGTAAGTGAATACCATACCCATATATCTATCAAGGGTATTCAATATTATGAAAATTTACTTGTCGATTCAGTACTTACATTTATTTTTTACACATATCTTAGTCATGGAATACATTATTATGTTTAGTGAATCCGTATTATATGTTCATTTTGCAACAATTTTTCTTGAAATTAAATGTTTATAAAGGGCTCTCCCTGATAGTGATCCAAATAATTAGGAAAATAATAGTATCATGAAAAATCAAGTGAAATAAGGTTTTAGTAATGCTAATTCAAGTTTAGTGAGGACTTAATCATGTTAATTCAAGTGTAATGAGGTTTTACTCATTCTATATGTGTAATGAGCCTTCGCTCAAGCTAATATACTATTATATGTAGTTTCCACATTTCTATGATATAATAATCATTCTATATCGTGACTTTATGGTCATGTTTATCTTTTGCTCCATTGATATTACTATTTCCTAATATGTATTATATTCTTCATTTTATGCCTTTTTGGCTTTATATCTCACTGTTTTCATTTGAATGCCCATAGGTTATCCCATGAAATGATAAGTATGAAGTAATGTTGTAGTCATTTAAAAACAGTTTTCAATAAAGAAGTTTCATTTTATATTATAATTTGTGATGTAATGTTATTAATTTACCAATAATCATAACCACTTGATACTTTGAGTTGCCTTCAGTTCATGTTTCTGTAATAAATCACGTTTATGTGAGCAATAAAGAGTAGGGTTGTTATAATACATGTTCATTTAATGAGAATTGTATCAATAAATTTCATGGGACCCACTGTTAAATAAATTCATCATATAATTAATAATACAACAAAATAGATTTTTTCATACAAATTTGTGTTGCTAATTCATATGTTTTTTATCCTCTTGATTACGTCCTTCCTCTCTTACCATGTAGCCACTATAGAAAATAATTTCGAACATACTTGGGCAATATTAGACATCACAGTTATCTTCAAATATAATCCCCATAATAAAATAAATTTAAATTAGTGTTTTTTAAAGTTTATTTTTTTACATTATTCAAAACTCCAATAGAATGTAAACCTTTCTCTAATACAAACTATAACAACATTTGACATTAATAACCCATAATTAAAAGATTTATTATAATTGTCCAGGTTTCCTAATTTTCCATGATATTTTAGGTTTATTATTTTATATAATTATTGAATAAAGTATATGGAAATCTGTTCCATTCATGAGATTTTACTTTTTTTCCATAGAAACATGGAATTAGCTTTACATAGTTATTTCATTGAAGGAAATTTTTTATTTTAATATATGAGAAAACCTTCCATAAAATAATATATTGATAACAATTATACTCATTCTTATACCCTGTAAAAATAATCTTAATTTTATTTCGAAAATCAATACTTTTTGAGGAATGTAAATATTAGATAATCATATTATAATAGGGGAAAATCTAAAAATACATGTTGATGTTTACATTTTTCAAAATATTACCTTGATCACAAAAAAATGAAACATTTCCATAAATGAAAATAATTATTCTCTAAGTCAAAAATATTCAAATACATTGAAATATAATAAAAAATGAATCAATAATGAGGAACTGGGATATAATTGAATAATGATTTTTAAAATTAATGATTTACATTGTAAATATTCTATACCCCATGAAATCAAAATAATCTAGTAAAAATATTTTAATAGTATGAATAGATTATTTTGTGTAGAAAATTCATGTATACTATTTGTTATCCAATGATAGAATAATTATAAACCAATTAATTCTACCAAGAACACCATCCTAGTTATCTCCCTCATTTTCACACTCGACGACTACCACATTACCCATTGGATTGGTGATAAATATCAATATCAACATTCAAAATGAGTTATATCAGACTCACCCATCATCATATAAAACTCTAAAGCAGTATATCATGAATAGAAAAATTTTCATTTCACTATGTTATCAATGAACCAATTAAAAAACATTTTAACCGACACAAATAGAACTTTTTATTTTTACATTAAATTTGTGAAAATATATCTTACTTTTAAAAAAACATATAAAAATCAAAAAAATCAAAAAACCATTAGAGTAGAATATTATTTGTAAATAAACATGTTATCTCGAAGATGAATCATGATAATGAATAATATGTAGAAATAAAAAAACTATAGATATTGTATACGTTAAAAAAAATTCTTTATCCAGTTTGGTAAAATTTCATAAATAACCACTATAGAAAAAACTAAAAGGTTCCATTTTTTTGATATGTAGATAATGTAAAATTTAATTTAAAATGAAAATTAGTAACATGGGAGTCATAAATAGGAACATTAAAAAATCATTTAATATAATTTCAATATATTGGAGAAAGTGTTTAAAAAAATAAAAAATTATTTTAATATAAAATATGCTAAATTATGTGTTGTGTAGATTAGAGGATTATCTATCACCAGAACAAAAAAAATTATATCTTTTCTTATATAGTAATTTTTTTCATGTTCATTGCATTATTATTATTATTCATTTTATATCATATATTAACAAGTTTTAATTACTTACTAAAATTATTGGTTTCATATTTAATGTATTTGGGTCTTTTGGTTTATAAATTAATAAAACATCAATGCATTAATCATAGTTAAAGTGGTTATGGTAATAAAAATAAAAATATATAGAATGATATAATTATCAAATTTTTACATTATATGCCCTTTTAAAACAAACCAAGTAAGGAAATGATGAAAAATTAATCATGTTGTTTCATAGAGATGGTAGTGTATATGTAAAAATAAATGATAATTCAATTTTTTGAATCGAATGAAAAGAAATAAATTAGATAAAATTTTAATTCCATCTAAAACAAAAAAAAATTACCACACCCTTTCATGTCAATGGGAAAAAATTTAAAAAATATTGAAATATTTTAAAAGAGATGCACTGACAATTTAAAAATCACTTAGCGTGCATCTAAGGAACATACCATGTTATATAAAAATATAAAATGATTCCAAACATAATAAAACCAAAAGGTTTATTTTATATTTATAAAAACACATTTTAATTTAGAAAATTAATTTAAAACCTATAATAGAAGGATTTCTATAGAGACACATACCTAATTCCAAATCATGTGTACAAAAATTTAGCTCATGAAGTTTTAGTTAACATGAACCACAATCCATTTCCTAAAAATTCTATATTAGTATAGATATAATTTAATTCAATGTTGTATTAATGTGGATGAAAAATTCACTAATTATATAGTTCATCGAACAAACTATAGAATTCACCAATATTATTTCTGATTCATAGAAAAAACTAATAAACAATACTTTTTTGGATTAATTTAACACTTTTTGAGTTAATTTAGTGAGTATATAGATAATGGAGAAAAAGTTTCAACAAAACAATGGATGCTAATCAGTTGTCCATGAAAATTTTGAATATCCATGATAATTGTACCTTTTTTCTATAACTCAACATCATTAGTTTTATAAGGGTCAACAGTAGTGCATCTTTATAAAGAATATTTCATAGGCAATAAATTTATTACAACCAATATCCACACTTAAATAATTTTTAATATAATGTTTTTTCATTAAGGATTTTAAAAATGTGTCTTTTATGATCCTCATGAATTTTTTAATATACCAATATAATATCCATAAAATTATCTACAAAATTATCTGCATTTTAAATTTAAAAAACTATTTATATGGAAATTAAATAATATTAGTTCACCTGACAACCTAAAGGGAGAAAATAAAAAATCATAATGCCCATATCTAGAATAAATTATTTCAATGTAATGTATTCCTCATTCACCTTCAACTGATGATACCTTTACCTAAGATCAATCTTCTATAAATATCATTCTACCTTGAGCTGATTAAAATAATCATCAATATAACGAAAATGATAACTTTTATTAAAAGTGATGTTACATACTTATATTTATATGTAGTATATACGGTCTTATATAAATATGTAATTTGAGTACGTCACCTCTGGGACCAATTGTAAATCCTTCAACTTAAAACATCTATGATTTGTAATTGGTTTGATAAATAAGTATATGGAAACCAATTTTTTGGTAAGACCCATTAATGTATCTCTATTATACAGGTGGAATATCCATGTTAACTTAATAATATATATATATATAAGTATTTTTTTAAGTAAACCTTATAAATTTCCCACAATGGTAGTAAAATCAAGAACCACAGATAATTTTGATTCATTGATTGTGGTAGAGTCTCGTGCTGACATTGTTTTGTGTTATACGAAACTATTTTTAGAAGTAAATGGTTGAACACATGTGATCCTAAAACCTCACATGAAATGTTTGGTTTACCATTATGTTATCCATCCAGAAGAAATTCCAATTTATTATTGATTAGTATATTTTTATAATTTATCGTTATATGTGACCAAATCATTATTTTTTTGTCTATTAGACAAGAATTAATTTTCTAGTTCATATTCGTTCTCCAGAATCACTATATATGAATAAATTCTAATGAATATAATTTAAACCCTTATGACCTTTCTTGGAATTATGAATTTAATTATTAAAGGTGGTATGGGACTCCTTGAATAATATGAAATGTGAATGCAATTATTCAAGTGGTATATGACAATTTTTATACACAAACATTTGGAATATGAGAAATTCATTGGACATATAAAGTGATAGGTGGGCCCCGTTACTATCCAATGGTGCACTGGTAGGTCTCATTAGACAAATTACGGTCTTGGCACAATGCCTTGATAAAAAGAGTACTTATAGTATTGGAACAAGAAATTGATATTTTGTTTATATTTTATGGAATTATACATTCCCTCATTATGTGTATGATAAATAATTAACCAAATGAATATTCGACTATAAGAATATAAATGGCTCAGTATCAGAAAAGTAAATTCTTGTGGCATGAAATATGTTTAGCACTCAGTGATTTACTATTCAGTGTATGAAATTGAAGTTATTACCATTACACACAACTCTTATTATTCAATACTATTAGCTGTTTTATTCGTGCTTACATATTCATATTTAATACATATTGAGAATTTCTTTTATTATTTTCTCTAAATGATCATGCCTATAATTGAACCATGTATCATTTTAATTATTTTAGCATGTTTTTAATTGTGCACTTTTATGATGTGTACATGTGTTAAAACTTTTAATTAGGAGAAATGTTTTATGGAATGTTTTAAAGAATGTTTTCAAAAGTAATATTGGTTTATTTTCAAAACCCCTTGCTAGGAATTTATATTCTCCCCTACATTTTTTATTCAGAAAAATCAGGTATCAGTTTGAGTTAAATAAGTATGGCAAACGTGGCTTGTTTCCCAGAAACTGAACTGAATTCAATCCATTAAATGGACTTGATGTTCAGTTGATTGGTGCTTTATTTTGGGTATTTTTGTTCAAAAAATGTTTTTTGAAATGGATTGAGTATTTTAGTTTCTTGAAATTGTTTCTTCTGATTTCCAATGAAATTTTATTAGTGAAATATTTATAGTTGTAATGTTTTATGTGTTATGATTATATAATGGTATTTAGACAATGATGGTTGGTTGCCTGATAAACCAAATGACTGGTGGTTGCATGAAAACCCAAATGAAGGGTGGTTCCATGATAATCCAAGGATTTGTGGTTACATTATAACCTCCAAGCATTGGGAATGGAAGTCAGCCATATGGATATTCAATTTAGTGATATGTGTGGATGTTGACCGAATTGTTATTCCATTTATGTATGATTATGTACATAGTTATATTTGTATGATATATATTGATTTTTATTGGTCTAATGGTAATATTTTGGTTACAAAAAGGGTAACCAATGATCATATATTCAGTGAAGTATATTTACTACATTTTTTTGGTGAAAAGTATTACTTTATGATAAATTATTCAGGGTTTTCATGTTATCTCACGACTAACAGTTTTCCTTAATTTGGGTATACCTTATTGAGATTTTTATTCCCATCCCTTGTTTTGAAATGTTTTTTAATGGACATAAATAACAATAGAGTCAAGGATGGGATCGAAAAAAATTATGCTAATTAAAATATGAAACGAAACATTTCACTTTTTAAAGAGTTTTTTTATTAAAAAAATGTATAGTGAATATAAGTTTCTAGTTATAATATTTAAGTTTTTATGTATAAATTATAAATTAATTCTCTAAATATCAAAACCAAAAATGATCATTGATGTGAATTAAAGTCAAATTATTGACTTATCTCAACATTACGTAATTCTTAAGGATGAGTCCTTATATAAAATATAATGAGAACTAAGATATCAACTATGTATAATGAGAAGAGTTTATGAAGGAATTTTACAATAAATATTTTTTATGAATTCCTTAAACTATGACGGATATATAATTAATAAATTTGATATAAAACAACGTTGAATCCATTAACACATATATATAAAATTTAACAAGATATATGAGGTATTCTTCTACTTTTATCGTTAACCCTGAATGAAAATAGACAATTTTTTATGGTATAAAACTAGTCTCTCAAAAAGAATATTCGAAATGAGAATTTGGTAGCTTTAATGAAATTACATGATGTTCTCCCAACATAGAAATAATGGCTGTATAATCCCAAGATTTTCACTCTTGTGTGGACAAGAAGAGAAAAATATTTTTTTGTATAAACTCGATTGATAATCCCCACATAAAATATAAAATTAATCATTCAGTATTTTTATTATGTGAGTAGAATCATTGGGGGATATTCACTCAAAGAAATATGTATATGATTCATGTGTGGGATATAATCGCATCAAACACATATGTCTCTAATGTATTTATATTATGAAAATAATTATCAACCTAATTAACCAATAATACTCCACTGATTCAATTATAAATATTTTTTATATTATATAAAAAATTAATCCAAACCATGTTTTAATGATTAAATTCAACATCAATAACTTTTCAAGACATGGGAAAAAGTTAAACACTATTAAATCACAACTTCAATAGTGGTTCATGAAGACAAAGTGGTATAAGGTACACTCATCATCCACTAAAAACTATAAATTACCAATTTTATTAGTGCTCTACCCACTCCATTTAATCTAAATAGTATTCTACGATTAATAAATCACAACCCTAATGAATAGATTTTAAAAATAAAAGAAAATTTCGAATGGAGTGATGATTGCATCACAAGACAATAGCACCTCATTAATAGATGATTATGGGGACTTATTTTCATAAAATCATATTATTATCCCATTAGAAAAATTTGACGTTGTGTTTTGAATATAGTCACTCAAAATACATAAATCAAAAAAAAATTGTTGTTATTGAGAAACAATATTTCATATCCGAAATAAACCTTCTCCACCTACCAGTGCATGTATGATTATGAACATAAGATGAAATTACTTCGATTATATTGGTCTTAATATAGAGTCATAAGGGATACATTGCTCAGATTATTTGGGTGATACTAAAAATTGGGGATATTTATATTATGATGGAAAATATGAGTTTCACATTCTTACCTAATATAGTGATGTTAAATATCTCATTAGAAATTATATTTTGATTATTTTATATTGTATATAAATCTTCTATATAAATTAGAGAGATATAATCAAAATTTTTTGGGGGAAATTTTATTTAAGGGGGTGTAAGAACATAGGTTTTGAGAAATGGTTTCTCCGATTAAAATATTTGTATATAATTATGTTTAAATACATGTCATTTTCATAAAACTAAATACACCTGTTTTTTAAGCTCATAATGTTTGGTGAAGGCTTCCATCTTTTGTAAATCCAATTCTCTCACCTCTGTTGGGATTATAAATACCCCCTATGTCTGAATTTCGATGGGATGAAACCTTTAATCTTATTAGAAAATCTCTATGTTTGGGACACTCCAAAGCTTCAAGAGAAATAGAGAAGAGTAATTTTCTAAGGTAGCCATTTTTTAAAAACTTCCTCCCATCGGTTTTGTAAAATCTCAACCCATGGTAGAGATGCCTTTCGCAAAGGTTCGTAGCCTTCAGATAAGAGGAAATCCCTTTGAGGATCATGGGGTTTCATGAGATTACTATATTTCATGAAACCAGCCACATGGGAACCTGGAATTTACCCAGAGGAAGAGTCGCCCTCTTCCATTAGTCATACGCTGTTGTGAGACCCATGACCATTGTGAGACCATTGGACTTCAGGAAGATCTAAACTTCCATGAAGCCCTAACCTTCACAAAACTCATGCTCTAGGCCTCTCCATGGTGCCTCTACTCAACTAATTACATTTTGTGATAGTTGAGAGCCCAAGTACCTTGTGATCATCCAAAAATAGTTCAACTACACTTCAAGTCCCTATATAACTGGTACCACTCACTCTTGTGTCGGCCCACTTTTCTCCAAGTGCAGTCTGGGCATTTATTCAACCTACTTCTCCAACGAATAGGTACACTGATGCTTATTTATTCTAAGAATGGGTACCCTAACATTGGCCCTCATGATTCCCACTCCTCCATGAAAGTGTCAATGTCATGTCCTGCCCAATGGTGCATGAGTGGTGGACACAAAAGCACAAGAGGCGGCATCTTTGATGGAACAATTCACCTGTCTCGGGGGGGATTCCTTTTGATGAATCTTCCTCCTACCTTGACACGGTCCCCCTAGAGGTGTAATCCCCATACACATCTGGGTTGCAAGATGTAAAACTACTAATTCCCCCATTCTAATCATATAATGAAAAACTGCATGACAACACCCTTATCACATGACGTTAAACTGTAGTCTTACCTAGTGTAACAGACACCTGATTCCTCGTGCATCGCATGCATGGGATGACACCCTTCCCCCATTCGTCAGATATGTGACTCCCATACTGGGAAACTTTCATGTGTATTCCTTGCTATATCTTTCCACACTATCATATGTTAGTCTCATACTAGGCTGCTTCCATGCCTAATCCCCACACCATCCCTCGTTGACGCTTCTTTTCGGACACGATCATCCTTACTGCACAACATTAAACTACAGAGGCTGGTCCTGACACACAACCTTATATTGTGACATTTAACTACACAAGTCTTGATCCCTGTCTCTTAAATAGGGTATGTTGGGAACCTTCCTAAGGATCAATCCTGACAACATCTGAGTGTGATATCCCCCCCCCCTCGGGGGGGGGGGGGACACACTCTACTGCTCATAATGTCCTCGCAAGACATTAATCTTACATCATCCTATCCACATGAGATGTCAAACCAATATCCATTCTGTACCTGCATGATGTTAAACTCGTGCCTATACTATCCCTAAAAGACATTAAACATTTGTTCATAATGTCCACGTAAGATGTTAAACACGTGGTAATCCAATTCTCGCAAGACTTTAAACCCACAAACATCCTATCCTCGCAAGATGTTAAAATTTTCCCCATCTTGTCCCAGTAAGATGTTAAACGTGCACCCAACCTATCCCAGTAAGCCATTAAACCATCGCTCAGAATTTCCCTACAAGACATTAAACCTAGGACCCATTAGTCTCCATAAAATTTTAAACTTGTGAACTAATCCTAAATTCATAGCCCATACAATGTATATGAGATGTTTGAGGTAAAATGTTTTAGAAGACCTATTACCTTGATGTTAATTACCATGTGATTGACATTAGATGTTTTGGATTCCACACCTAACATGCATCATAACTTTCATTATTTACTCTAGTCATGCGATAATCCATTTCCACCCGAAAACCTAGGTTTTGGGCTCTAAACAGGCACTAGACACCCCGAGACCTTCACTAAATCATTAAGAATCCATTTTAGGTCTGTAAAATAAAATTAGATAAATATTTTAAGTACTACTACCTGAATCAAAAAATGGGTTCTCATAGATGGGTCGATGATTGGTGAATGGGAGGATACAAATAGCCTCCCTTACAGTGGTTGACTATTAGTCAGAGCTCGGTTGGAACTGGTGCAACATCCAGCTGGTTTTTTATTACGGTATGGGGTGACATGAATAACATGTTGGATAGGTGAGGTCGTAAGGCCTCATGGTCCAGAAAACATGATGACAGTAGCTAGGTGTGACAATTTGTTTCCTAGGAAGAAGGGAGGGAGTTCTATGCATAGGGGGAAGGAGGGTCTCTTTTTAGTGGTCATAAAAATGAGGGGTGGCTCTCATTATTCCTCAACCAAGGGAGGACAGGGGTAGTAGAAGGCTTCTCACATAATATTATCACATCCATTTTTTCATTATCATATAATGCCTTTCTACTAGGGTGTCCCATGGGATAATTAATACATAGGTTTATTCATACAACAATAAGAAATAAAACACCATGCACTTTTTGTTTTAGAGAATGTAACTAATCCTTTTCATAATATCAACATATATCATTTTATATGGGAAAAACACAATAATAATAAAATTATACATAAAATACTATTTTCATTTTCCATCTAGTATAAAAAACGATTTTGCACCCAATGGAGCTCTAGTGGCCGGATATCAGTAGATTCTTGGATTGAATTGAATAGGGTCATCAAAAATAAATTTCTCATTCAAATCATGAAAAATAACATGTATTAAATATACAATTTTCATATTATTTTAGTATATAAAAATTCATTATCCTATAAACATCTTTCAATCCATAAAATATTTTTTCGGTTAAAATATCATGGTCATACGAGATTTGATTGAATCACAATAATATTCAAGGGGACTGATTTACAACCCTATACATCAAATTTTATTCTAAATTCTGTCTTTAGATCCAAAAAACATATGGTCACTCAAAAACCAATTTCTAGTAACAAGGAACATAAAGGAATCCATTCGTATTTGGATTTAAAATTTTACATCACTGGAGATTGAAAAAAATATTGTCTGCATTGATCCAATAATGGGTAAAGTCCAAGGATCTCATGTGGTTTAATCAAGGAACAGAATAATAAATTAACTGGAACCTAGTTCTAATTATAAGAAAACATGTATTTTATAAGTCACCACCATACAGTTTTACTAGGATCTGATATTGAAATCCTCTAGATTATCCAATTATTATTCTTTAATATATGAGTATTATTTTCATCGGGTTCTAGGTGATAGAATTGAGTTGTGATGATTTATTCGATACTTTTATGATCACCATGATCACAAGACTTGGATCTCTAATAGAGTTCTCGGATCATTCACTCAAATTGAGTGATTCTATCTCTAGGATTTGGAAGGAGAGAGAACATTTCAATTACAATTTAGTGAATAGTCAAATGAAAAGAGCTTCTATCTGACTTATAGAGTGGATGTATAAATACCATGTCAGGGTTCTGTGACCACTCTTATTTTTAAAATCCACTAAATATGAAATTTATAAATAATTATGAAAAACAAACAACATCATTAATATTTTTTATATTTTATTATATGTCGGTAATATATTTTGAATATATTATGTGATAAACCTGAGTCATTAACATTTCCACTAACTCCCAATAATATTAAAAAAATATGGAATATTAAAATAATATTCATTCATATAATATTAATCCTTGAATTTGCTAAATAATTTTTAAATAGTTTTAATAAATAAATTCTGCACAATTTTTTACATGAATAATACATAAGTTTTTTATTATTTGGTGATAGATAAAATTGGGAAAACACTCAGACACCATTTTGGGTCCCACCATGCCAAATATACTTATTCAACTAATTATGGAAGATCCATGAATGAACTACTATTTGTGACCCTCATTTACCTTACCTTGATATTGTTGAATGATATTCATACATTAAAATTGGAGTCTATAATCCCATCAAGTACCCAAAAGATATATGGAATAGTCATAGTAATCACAACAAACTGAGAAATAGTTACTATGTAATATAATATTTTAATCAAAATATATTTAATAAAACATTATGCAATGTCATTTCTTCATACCGTCTAAATATATTATTTTATAATCTATCTTGAATGATTTAACATTTACTGTAATGGAAACAATCTTATGATGGTACTATCATCCTGATCAACCTGACCCGAGATATCACTTCCTTAACTCATATAAAGAAAAATCTATCTTAATCATGAAACCAATTCCATACCACCAATGATACTCCCAACACAAACTACCCCTCTATAACTTCATTGTAATGGTTTTTATATTGAATTATAGTACTTCATTAAATAGAACACATTGATAATGATCTCATGTATGAATACCAATACACTTTTCCTTATGTAGAAAAAACCAATAAAACCCAAAATATGTTGTGCTTATATTAAAAATTTTGTCCTCACGATATCAACTACAAGATGTCACCAATCTCTAAATTTATGAGAATAATTCTCAATGCTTATGAGACTACAACACATGATTGTCATAAATCATCTATGTCCTATCTGTATGATGTATTTGTACAATGGGAAATTACATTAATATTACTATCATGGTATCTATAGGATCTCATTATAGCATGGTAACTACTATAACACTTTGACACAACATGTAATCCATGGGAATTACCATAAACAGAGTGGACGAATAAGTACCAACACTATTATGATATTATAAACACACAGACACGCAATTTTTTCACTTACGGAGTTAGAACACACCATGTTTATGTTCATTTTATTTTATTTTGTTGAAACTCTAATAATTTGTATGGTTTTATCTAAATCTACATAACCTAAACTGGTGAAAGGTCTTTTCCATTTTTTCTGAATACTATAAAATCATTTGTGGATGCATAGACTACCGTCTCCTTAAAGCGATGTGACTCATTAACAGTGTACATGGAATGTAATAAGTATGGGTTTAATAAATATATGTGATATAAATTAAATATATATTATATTCATGCTATAATATCTTTTTGGTAAATATGACATATCATTTCCCTTATTACCTTTTCACACACTAAAAAAGAGATAATTTCGTTCATGGATATGTGGAATACCACCTTTTCGATGCGATGCGATTCTTTTAAAATAAAAATAATTATATATATAAGTATATATGATTAAACAAAATTTTATTTATGATATACTTCTCATTATGTAACGATAAATGTTTTTTACATTCCTTCCATAATTATCTTGGAAAAATGGAACTTCATTATGTGTATGTATGACCTACAGTCTCCATGATTGTAACGTTGGTTCAGTTTTCCTAGGCATCTTTCATGATTTATTTAAATATTATAATTTATGTATAAATATAAAAATTATTTTATGATTATTTTTTAATTTTTCTAAATAATTAACTTTTTAACCATATTGGACTTACCAATCCATTTTTGAAACATGAACCGAATATGTTAAAAATGCTAGACACAACCAAAATCAATTAAGTAAATTTACATAACACAATATTTATTAAAATAAAATTAATAATAAACATGAAAAATATTTCCTTGAAATTAAATAATTTACATATTTTTATTATTCATGATTATAAAAAAACAATCTTCACAAGTTAAACTCAAGGAAAGGGTTTCATCTAAATTTACAATACATTAAGATGTATTTGTTATTATGCACCAAATTTTTTTATTTGGTGTATATACTTCCGCTAAATGTATTTTGTTATTATTATAATTGAATTTATTTGGTTTTACATGTCCATTTCAGTATTTAACTTTTATGTGGTTTACAGTTTTAATGATACCAACGTAGTAATGGAATTTGTTTCAAAATTTTCCCACTTTTAGACGTTTGTTATATTATACACTTATCTTATTTAATGAGGTATATATTCTACTCCTTTAACATGTTAAATCAGGATTATACTTATTCCCATTATATTATATGTTTCATTATAATGTTATTCCTTCACATCTATAATGATTAATACATTTCAAAGTTGTATGGGACACTTTGAATGTTTAAGGATTATTTTCCTCAAAAATGATTTTAAGGATATTTTCAGGGAATTCCCATTCATCAATATCAGCATTTCTTATTGTTACCTATCTTAAACGTGGTATATTGTTTTATTAAATATATTATCACTATTTATCTAGATGGATTATGTTTGTTTTATTTATATTACTAAGGAATCAATTTCCTTCCAGAGGTTAATCATGTTTCACAGAGATTATTAAGGGACTCATTTCTTTTTAACTGGTTAATCATGTTTTAAAGAGATTTTTATGAAACCCATTTATTTTCCATGGGTTAAAATTTTTCAACGATATTTATATGGAGCCCATTTCTTTCACATGGGTTAATCATTTTTCAATGAGATTTTTATGGAATCCATTTCAGTTTCATGGGTTAATCTTGTTTCAGAGAGATTGTTTTAGAAGGAATTTATTTCCAAAGGGTAAATAATGTTTCAAAAATATTTTTTGGGAACCAATTTATTTTCTTTAGGATAAACATGTTCCAAAGAAATTATTATTTAACTCATTTATTTTCCATGTGTTAATCATTTTTCAATGAGATTGGTATGATACCCATTTCATTTCCATGGGTTAATAAATTTGTTAAATAAATAATTATTATTTCTATGAGTTTTATCCATGATGTTGTTCTTGGAAATATTATACTATGGGGTGGCCTAAAGATCACCTGGTGAGCATAATACATCTTATATTATGGGGTGGACTAGATAGAACTGACTGATCTCGTTATAGCTTACACTTTGGGGCAACCCAAAAAGTGATGAGTGAGACCGTTGCATCTTACATGATGGGGTGGCCTAGAAATCATAGGGGGGACCCGTTACAGGTTAAATGATGGGAATGAAAATATAGTTTTGGTGTGTAACCCCCTATGATTTTATGAATTTTTTTTAAATTAATTTAACCTTTCTGGTATTTTTCATTCCACATAACACTAAAGATTATTTATTTTATATTAAATAACTGTGTTTGGATTGCGTTATTGTAGAGACCCGAAGCTTATCGTACATTGAAATTACATTACTTTTGCGGAATACTTAGTACATAACAAAAACACACACACAAGGATCGTAATAGTTTAGTGTCTTTGGAAACTTGGAACGTAATCTTGTAATCCTGGTGAAAGATCTTCAATATCTCCCATAAAGATCTTCCTTTTTTTTCGTACCTAAAACCTTTATTTATATCCTGGGGAAAAGAAAACATAAAAGGGTGAGCTCAAATTCTCAGTAAGGGTAAGAAAAATTAAAATCAATCATATCATATTCATAAGAACATAACTTTTGGAAATCTTAACCTTCAAAAGAGATCATAATTTCATAACCTGGGACAACTCATGGTAGTGAAATGTATTCACAATAATCATAACATAAAACATTAAACTTTGTGGCATACACACATAATCATAGATAATCATTTCTTGTTAGTCAAGACTCGTTTCCAAGACTATCTTAGTGGACAAAGTCCATTTCTGAATCGAGTGACCCTCGTTTCAGTCTTGTTTCACTGAACCGGTATAACCTACCATTCTAGCCATGTCTATCTCATGAGATATAAAATCTTTACCCAATGCATTGGAGGGAGATATAGGTCCCACCCATCTCATAATTATACCATTCTTATGTGTTCCACAAAATCATAAATCATACATCATGGCATAACCCATGTAATGAAAATGGAATTCTTAAACAACATGACATCATAAAACAATTCATATAAGATAAAGGAATTCATAAAAATATTTCCATCACAACATAATCAAATCCATGTAATAATAGGGATAGAAACAGAACCCAATATTATCTTAGATGGAGAATAATTTTGATAAAACACTTGAACTCCATTCTTGAGGAAAATATCCTTTCTACTTCAAAAATACTTTTCCTTTCTTAACATGTCATAAAATTTTAAACTAAAAGAAGTTGATTAAAAATAAACTTGAAAACTTTTAAAGGAAGATTCTTGTAAATAATGTTTTAAAAATCATTTATACCGTATAAGTAAGAAAACATTCTTCGTATTTTTGTCAGAAAAGTCAAAAAGTACCTCGTACAAAAAACGACAAAAGATTCCTTTCATATCTTTTACTAAAAACTCACTGAAGGATAAATTGGATTTAAACAATTATAGGTGGATGGAAATAATATTACATATTGAGGAAACATGGATGTGGACGATAAAATACACCCCATTAAATACCAAAGTATAAACAATCTGGGATAAAAATGAGATTGTGATATTTCCCTTACCTTAGGTCCGATTTGCTTCTTATGTGTCCGAACCTCCTGTATAATAATTTAAATAATGTCATTGACTTATTACATAATCATATTCATTGTTATGATATCATATATGGTTCACTTATGACTTTATATTACCCGTTCTTTTGTAAATTCCATGTTAAAGAAGCGTTTTGGGTAAAATCGTTTCATTTATTGTAGGTGTTTTGACTTGTAGTTCTTGACATTATTATTACTTATATCATGATTTACTTACTTCCAGAATATAAAATATGATTTATATATCATATATATTCAATATATATATATATATATATATAATAGATAGATAAATGAAATGAAAAACACCATTCATGGAGACGGTAGTCCGTACGTACGCATGAACGCTATTTTTCTTTCCTTATTGTCTTGAATGGAAGTAAGTAGATGACATACATATAAATATACATAAATCCAGTATCATTATTATGTCATATATTTCATTAGTGCTTATTATATATACTTTATTATCATTCATGAACGGTTAATCATTGAGAATGAATCTCATCGCGTCGTGGAGACGGTAGTCCGTACGTACGCACGAGCGATGATATCATTTCCATAATTATTGAATTGAATTGGAGTGGATGATACAATATATTGGAATCATTATGATGTTATAATAACTATGTATAGTTATTCTTTACACCATAATACCCATCCATGTAAGGTGTTGGTGGAAAAAAAGATTACACCACAGCGTGGAGACGGTATTCCGTACGTACGCACGCACGGTGATTTCGTTTTCCGTAGGATGGATAGATGGTGAATTAGGATTGATTCATACTTATAATAACATATAAGTATATTAGTGATACTTATGTTATTACTTCATAATGAAACAACCTATGAAGAAGAAGTGGAAGAAGAAATAAAGGTGAAAGAATTGGTAACGGAAATTACCTCTTCTTTGAAGCGCCTCTTTGAGACCTCCTCTTAGGGCACTAAAATTGGTCTTGGAGGAAGACCAGAACCTCTAGGATTATTCTAGGGAAGTGGAGAAGGGATTTTGGCAGGGGTTTTCCGAGCTTGAGTTCTCAAATTGGTGTGAGGAGGAGGGGGAGGAGGTGTCCTTTTATAAGGGAGGAGAGGGGCACCTTAGGAATATCTCAAAATATTATTTTATATTAAAGTCAAAATCGGTTTATAATGGTTCCAAAGGGTCTTATTTCGGAGCTAAAGTGGGGATGGGTCGAAATCCTATCAACCAATAAGATTTAGACAAGTTTAGGTTATTATTTTAACCTTATCAATTTGATTTAACTCTAAGTTAAATAATTTAACTTTTACCGTGACTTTTTGTTTTCATACACTATATGGTTAACACACTTACTATAACATGCAAAACGAACCCCAAGTTGTTTATTATTAATATATATATCCTTATATAATTCATTTGGCCGAACCTTAGATTTTAGGAATAAAATAACAATTAATAATATAATATTTGATTTAAAAACTATTTTGTGTCAATTTTGACACTATGTGATATATGATTTTTGTGAAAGTCATAACAGAATTATATGTTCGAACCAAGTTGATTAAATCAACACTAATATATCATAGTAACCTATAAAATTAGTGTAATTCATAAAAAGTCTCAAATTACATTTATTTGAGCATTTATAACATCAATTACGTTAACATTTCCTTAAAAGGGTAATTACTGCATCATCGTTGTGTCATAAATAAATTAATATATTTAAAGTCTAAAAATAATAAATAAAATACCATTATGTAGGAAACTTTTTAGATTTCTAATGAATATTTATAGTCGAATTTAGCTTATGTATAACCCCATATTAAAAATGTTTTAGTTATTAAACTTTGATTTTAACTATTTTAACTATTCATTAAATAAAATAATATTAAACGTCATAATCTAATCCAAGTGGACCTAAATGGTCATATTATATTAATAAGGTTGTTTTTGGTCGAATTACACTTATCCAATAGAATTAGGACATGTGTTAGGGTAATAGTAATATCATATTTACCCTTAGTTACCCTATTTACTATTAACCGTGGTAAAAAAAAGTAAAAAGTTACTATTCACCAAAAATTATTTTCATCACATTGAACCAAATTTTAGTCCTTGATATTAACCGTGTCTGTCGGATTTTCGAAATTCCATTCACAGAAGCGGTAAAATTAAGTTTTATGCAAAATTCAGTTTTTAACCTACCACTTAGTGGTTTCACTATTCATCAAAAATTGAAAGTTTTCAGAAAAATACCAAAATTTCACCCTAGGCTAATTTCAATATTCCGAATCCAAAAATGAAGTCCATTTTTAAAAATAAAATTTATAAAATTTCAAAAAGTGGTTATTACTATTCATAACGCCTAGTTTTGATATTATTTTAATAGCATATCGTTGTTTAGCGAAACTTGGTGTTGCGTACAACACACGCTATCGTGGAAGGTCGCGATTGCGTGTAATTCAAGCCAGGTCAGAGATGTGTGTTGTGAAAGCTCCTTTTGGTGTAGCGTATAACACAAGACATTAATGAAATTAAAAAGAATATTTTTCATAAAATCTCGGGGTGTTAATTCTACCCCCCTTAAAATGAATTTCGCCCTCGAAATTCGTCAGGGTTATAAATGGTTTACTACTCGAAAGTTTCTTTAATAGAAACCCACATCGTAAAAAGGAATACAAAAACCAATCTTTAAAAACAAAAGTATGAAACGTAACGGTTACCCAAATAAACTAATCACTAGGTTTCCACATAGGTGAAGATATGGATATGGAAGAGAAATATAACCATCATGTTCTGATGGAGAGTGGTAGAGAACATGGCTATGGAAAAGCCAACAATCACAAATCCATAAATTTGTGATGATCTAAGGTACCATCTGATTAATCAGATATAAGAGCACTAGGACAACATTTTTGGTTTTCAAAATCGTTTCCCTAATGTTGAAGAATTTGAATTAGAATAAATACTTACTTTATTTTGGTACAATCTCACTGTTGTTCGTGCCTTGAAAAATTTCCACTTCATCTCTTAAATAAATGAAGTTGAATTTGTTATTCGTGAAGTGTTAGCAGATCATGTGATAGAATGACGGGTCATTCCATCTGTCTTAAACAAAAGGTTATAAAAAGTTATTAAATATACATAAGTCATTCTATAGTGAGATTAATCATATATGGTTCCTAAAATGGACTTATACTTCATATATCATACTTCTTAATATAATAAAACTAGTTTCTACTAAACAGGGACTTCCTGTAGGCCAGTGGTAGGCGATAAAGGCCAGTCACACTTCGGTTGTGGGTTCGATTTCCATAGCCTTGTCCGACGCGATGGGATGTCGCCCGTCCTGCAGGTTGTCCTTTTTCTAAAACTTCATTACTATAACATCACATAAATAATATCAAAAAAAAAGTTCTATCCTTAAACAATACTAACTTATGTCCAACATAATCCATTCCAACCTTTAGGCTTATCCATAATACTGCAGTCTAATCTCATAACATAGTGAAAATGATTACCAGAGATTTAACACCATCGTCGATCCCCATATATCATAAGATATGTTTTGTTGGTCACATTCCAAACATTCAAAGTCCTTAATCGTGTATTCTCTTGAATACCTTAGTGAAAACATGAATGTAGTTAAAAGTTAACACTTTCCACATACCAAAATCCTCAAAATTCTATATATTCAAACCATGATATCACTTAGTCCTTATATCAATCATGAGCTCATGAATACTGTTAAACATTTCGTTTTCTCGCATATCATCTTATTTCCAAAAATATCTCAATCACTTTTAATACCACATTAGACCGACACATAAATATTCCAATACTTTATGATACAACATTATTTTGGAATCCCATTACATAAATACTTAATCATTCCACCACATCGTTGTCATATTCAACATCGCCAATAGTGATCGCATGTGACTTCCCTTTGTCCTTTTCCTTAACTGGTTGCTCATGTTGATCATCACTAACCGTTGGATTAGGGAATTTATTAGCATAATGCCCCATTTCCTTGCACTTGAAACATTGAAGTGTTGGTGGTGCGTTCTCTGCAGTGTTTGCTTTATTCACATCATTAGAAACCCTTTTTCCATTACTTCGACACTCAGCTGCTCGATGACCTTCATTTCCACACTTAAAATATTTTCTAGTCCCTTTAAGACAATCTCCACCATGCTTCTTTCCACACTTTGTGCATAAAGAAACATTCATCTTCTTTTCACCATTATTTTGAGATTTCTCTTTGAACTCCATCTTTCGTTTCTTGTCAAAACTATGAGATGGATAAGTAACACCAACTTCCATTTCTACTTTGATAGCACAACGCACAATTTCTTCATAGCTACTGAAGTCTCTTATAGCTAATGCCCTTCAAAGACTTGGTTTTAAGCCACTGAAAAATCGATCAACTTTACTTTCAGGTTGGATGATAATGCCAGATGCATACCTTGCAAGTCTTGTAAAATTCACTTCGTATATACCAACAGATTCATCATCCTTCTACTTCAGCTCAAGAAACTCCTTTTCCATCTTTGTTCGAAGAATACGAGGGAAGTACTTACTGGAAAACAAGTTCTTGAACTTTTCCCATTCCATGGACTCAATTTCATCTCTTGGCCTCGTATTCTTGATAAGATTCCACCATTGATCATCTTCACCTTCCAAACGATATACTGCTAAGATGACTTTATCATGTTCAGAACATTGAAGAACTGAAAATATCTTTTCAGTGGTACTGATCCATTGTTCAGCAACAAGTGGATTGGAAGTCCCACTGAAAGAAGGTTGGCGTTGCCTAATGAAGGACTCAATAGAATATTGTTCCCTTCTATGCTCATTTGGAAGTCCAGAATGATTCATAGCTTGTGTAAGTATAGCAATAATATTTTGCACTCCATCTCCCATAACATTTGTTTGTTCAGGAGGGCAATCATTACATTGTCCATTGCATTGATCAACACGGTTCCTTCGGGTTCCAGCCATCGTCTAAAACCCAAAAAGAATAGTGTGAGAGGCAAAAGTCATGCTTGGGAAAACAACATAGTAAAGGGGGAGTACCCTTAATATCTAACATCTTAGGTTAAATTCTAAGATCGTTACCATAGTTCTAGGACCATATCCTATACGTATACTTATCCTTAGGGACATCCCTAGACATACCTTAGAAATATCTCTAGGGATTTCCCTAACGTTTTCGCATCCTTGTTTCCAAAGGATGACTAAACCTTTCCTCTAATACCAACTGTAGAGACCCAAAGCTTATCGTACATGGACATTACATTACTTTTGCGGAATACATAGTACATAACAAAAACACACACACAAGGATCGTAATAGTTTAGTGTCTTTGGAAACTAGGAACGTAATCTTCTAATCCTGGGGAAAGATCTTCAATATCTCCCATAAAGATCTTCCTTTTTTTTTCTTACCTAAAACCATTCTTTATATCCTGGGGAAAAGGAAACATAAAAGGGTGAGCTCAAATGCTCAGTAAGGGTAAACAAAATAAAAATCAATCATATCATATTCATAAGAACATAACTTCTGGAAATCTTAACCTGCAAAAGAGATCATAATTTCATATCCTGGGGTAACTCATGGTAGTGAAATGTATTCACAATAATCATAACATAAAACATTAAACTTTGTGGCATACACACATAATCATAGAGAATCATTTCTTGTTAGTCAAGACTCGTTTCCAAGACTATCTTAGTGGACAAAGTCCATTTCTGAATCGAGTGACCCTCGTTTCAGTCCTGTTTCATTGAACCGGTATAACCTACCATTCCATCCATGTCTATCTCATGAGATATAAAATCTTTACCCAATGCATTGGAGGGAGATATAGGTCCCACCCATCTCATAATGATACCATTCTTATGTGTGCCACAAAATCATAAATCATACATCATGGCATAAACCATGTAATGAAAATGGAATTCTTAAACAACATGACATCATAAAACAATTCATATAAGATAAAGGAATTAATGAAAATATTTCCATCACAACATAATCAAATCCATGTAATAATAGGGATAGAAACAGAACCCAATATTATCTTAGATGGAGAATAATTTTGATAAAACACTTGAACTCCATTCTTGAGGAAAATATCCTTTCTACTTCAAAAATACTTTTCCTTTCTTAACATGTCATAAAATTTTAAACTAAAAAAAGTTGATTAAAAATAAACTTGAAAACTTGTAAAGGAATATTCTTGTAAATAATGTTTTAAAAATCATTTATACCGTATAAGTAAGAAACCATTCTTCGTACTTTTGTCGGAAAAGTAAAAAAGTACCTCGTACAAAAAACGACAAAAGATTCCTTTCATATCTTTTACTAAAAACTCACCGAAGGGTAAAATTGGATTTAAACAATTGTAGGTGGATGGAAATAATATTACATATTGAGGAAACATGGATGTGGACGATAAAATACACCCCAGTAAATACCAAAGTATAAACAATCTCGGATAAAAATGAGATTGTGATATTTCCCTTACCTTAGGTCCGATTTGCTTCGTATGTGTCCGAACCTCCTGTATAATGATTTAAATAATGTCATTGACTTATTAAATAATCATATTTATTGTTATGATATCATATATGGTTCACATATGACTTTATATTACCCGTTCTTTTGTAAATTCCATGTTAAAGAAGCATTTTGGGTAAAATCGTTTCATTTATTGTAGGTGTTTTGACTTGTTGTTCTTGACATTATTATTACTTATATCATGATTTACTTACTTCCAGAATATAAAATATGATTTATATATCATATATATTCAGTATATATATATATATATATATAATAGATAGATAAATGAAATGAAAAACACCATTCATGGAGACGGTAGTCCGTACGTACGCATGAACGCTGTTTTTCTTTCCTTATTGTCTTGAATGGAAGTAAGTAGATGACATACATATAAATATACATAAATCCAGTATCATTATTATGTCATATATTTCATTAGTACTTATTATATATACTTTATAATCATTCATGAATGGTTAATCATTGAGAATGAATCTCATCGCGTTGTGGAGACGGTAGTCCGTACGTACGCACGAGCGATGATATCATTTCCATAATTATTGAATTGAATTGGAGTGGATGATACAATATATCAGAATCATTATGATGTTATAATAACTATGTATAGTTATTCTTTACACCATAATACCCATACATGTAAGGTGTTGGTGGAAAAACAGATTACACCACAGCATGGAGACGGTATTCCGTACGTACGCACGCGCTGTGATTTCGTTTTCCGTAGGATGGATAAATGGTGAATTAGGATTGTTTCATACTTATAATAACATATCAGTATATTAGTGATACTGATGTTATTACTTCATAATGAAACAACCAATGAAGAAGAAGTGGAAGAAGAAATAAAGGTGAAAGAATTGGTAACGGAAATTACCTCTTCTTTGAAGCGTCTCTTTGAGACCTCCTCTTAGGGCACTAAAATTGGACTTTGAGGAAGACCAGAACCTCTAGGATTATTCTAGGGAAGTGGAGAAGGGATTTTGGCAGGGGTTTTCCGATATTGAGTGCTCAAATTGGTGTGAGGAGGAGGGGGAGGAGGTGTCCTTTTATAAGGGAGGAGAGGGGCACCTTAGGAATATCTCAAAATATTATTTTATATTAAAGTCAAAATCAGTTTATAATGGTTCCAAAGGGTCTTATTTCGGAGCTAAAGTGGGGATGGGTCGAAATCATATCAACCAATAAGATTTAGACAAGTTTAGGTTATTATTTTAACCTTATCAATTAGATTTAACTCTAAGTTAAATAATTTAACTTTTACCGTGACTTTTTGTTTTCTTACACTATATGGTAAACACACTTACTATAACATGCCAAACGAACCCCAAGTTGTTTATTATTAATATATATATCCTTAGCTAAGTCATTTTGCCGAACCTTAGATTTTTAGGAATAAAATAACAATTAATAATATAATATTTGATTTAAAAACTATTTTGTGTCAATTTTGACACTATGTGATATATGATTTTTGTGAAAGTCATAACAGAATTATATGTTCGAACCAAGTTGATTCAATCAACACTAATATATCATAGTAACCTAGAAAATTAGTTTAATTCATAAAAAGTCTCAAATTACATTTATTTGAGCATTTATAACATCAATTATGTTAACATTTCCTTAAAAGGGTAATTACTGCATCATCGTTGTGTCATAAATAAATTAATTTATTTAAAGTCTAAAAATTATAAATAAATTACCATTATGTAGGAAATTATTTTAGATTTCTAATTAATATTTATAGTCGAATTTATCTTATGTATAACCCCATATCAAAAATGTTTTAGTTATTAAACATTGATTTTAACTATTTTAACTATTCATTAAATAAAATAATATTAAATGTCATAATCTAATCCAAGTGGACCTAAATGGTCATATTATATTCATAAGGTTGTTTTTGGTCGAATTACACTTATCAAATAGAATTAGGACATGTGTTAGGGTAATAGTAATATCATATTTACCCTTAGTTACCCTATTTACTATTAACCGTGGTAAAAAAAAGTAAAAAGGTACTATTCACCAAAAATTATTTTCATCTCATTGAACCACATTTTAGTCCTTGATATTAACCGTGTCTATCAGATTTTTGAAATTCCATTCACAGAAGCGGTAAAATTATGTTTTATGCAAAATTCAGTTTTTAACCTACCACTTAGTGGTTTCAATATTCATCAAAAATTGAAAGTTTTCAGAAAAATACCAAAATTTTACCCTAGGATAATTTCGATATTCCGAATCCAAAAATGAAGTCCATTTTGAAAAATAAAATTTATAAAATTTTAAAAAGTGGTTATTACTATTCATAACGACTAGTTTTGATAATATTTTAATAGCATATCGTTGTTTAGCGAAACTTGGTGTTGCGTACAACACACGCTATCGTGGAAGGTCGCGATTGCGTGTAATTCAAGCCAGGTCAGAGATGTGTGTTGTGAAAGCTCCTTTTGGTGTAGCGTATAACACAAGACATTAATGAAATTAAAAAGAATATTTTTCATAAAATCTCGGGGTGTTACAGTTATATGCTACAACTAGTTCATCATGAATTATATGAAACATGAACTATAAATTTTTATACACTAAACATTGAGTTTATCATGCGTTGCGTACATTTGTGATTTTCTTTGATTTCCTGTGTAATACACAAGACTGAGTTTTACCAAAGAATATTATATCATTAAAATGTTATTAGTTAAAATAATAATATAAAACCTAGATGATAAATTAGAGGTTATGAATATTATTAAATAATTTATGAAAATATATAGATTATTAAAATACAATATTTATTCATAGGTTACCAATTTATTTTAAATGAATATGAAAACCTATTGAATATAAAGGGAACTTTTATTATTTTTTTGGTCACTAATTCGTTTTACCCAAATAAAATCAATTAATTATAATTTTTGAGTGATATTAAATAAATATATATGTTATATATTAAATAAAATAAATATTATATTCATCTAAAAGATTTTAAAACATAAGATAAGAACAAACCATGATCCTCCAAATTCTATTCCAAAAGGGACCATACTTCTCACAGAAAAAGGTTTGGAGTCCATCCAATTCAACCATAACACATACAAATATAACAATCACAACATTAGACATATCTATCATATTACCTATAATAACAACATTCATATATAGAAAAATATCTATCACAACAACATTCAATTATTGATGCTCTCTAAATGGCATGGAAAGAATGCAAGGCATGAGATTTTAAAAAGTGCCTATATGATTCATAAGATGGAATTCCTTCATCTCATCGGGATGAAACAAAATAGAACCACAATGATATCAATAATAAAAGCTCAAAAAAAGTTAGTCACCCAATGGTGAAATCGAATCAACTATAATAGCTTAAAATCAAAAAATTATAATTTCCTTGGAGGTAATTTAGATTTTTCCTATACCCGGGGTAGCTACTCCAAGACACAACTAATTAGAAAATTAAATTTCAATTATATCATCAAAAAACCATAAAGAAAACTAGGAAATAAAAACTTGTATACCACTTTGTTACGTCCTAGATTCGGATGACACTCAACTGGTTCCCTATACCTAGTTGGTCACATGGACTCGAGCACATTTCCCTAAAAGCCAGAGGATGATGACTAACAGTGAGGGCCTAGGGTGTGATAGTGGGGAAACTATTCCCTCATTGGTAGCGTGTAACATAGTGGATGAATAATATACATTATAAGAAGTAGTAAACAACATATAACTGAAATAAACAGTGGAAGACAGATATGTTAAATGACCAATAAGCATTCACTACCAAAGATGATTCAAAATGTCACATGTTCTATGAAAGAATCCAAACAAGTACATTGTAGTAATATGCAATATATGTCCCAAAATAAAAAAAGAAACATAAAGGAGACTACGAATCATCACAAGCCTTAGATCGTTCCCTTGATCTACAACTCCTAAATAACATATCATGTACATGTAGTAGGGCGCTTCCCCTGATCAACACCTTCAATCATATAATTTGTTTTGGCCCAAAAGCTTGACCCAAACAGGGCATGAGACTAAATCCCAAAAGGAAAACTCCCAAGGTTTGTTTCAATATTTTAGTAAATATATAAAACAGATAGTGTACAATAGTGAATAAAATAAATAAAAGGTTTTAAAAAATAAGCACAAAAGATATCATAGAAGGCAATGTATATGACAACCCTATTCCTTATTACACCCATAAACATGATTTATTACAAACACTATTCACATTATACAATAAGGAATATCTAGAGGTATAGTGTCTTTGGGGCTTCGGATCGTCACATTACAACATAAAACATGAGATAAAACATCTTTCTTGAAAACTTCATTTACATGACCACTACATTCCCTCGTACTTCGCATTGCATGGGATAACCTGAGGACATGCATAAGAAAAGGGTGAGCTATAAAGACCAATAAGAGAATAAACATGGAAAAAAATGAGGAATACAATAAATATTAGAAAATAGTCATATAAATGTATCTCAAGAGAAACATGAACCTAAAATCATTATAATTCCTGATAATCATAACATGGATATGTGGAAACAACACATAACATGGAATTAGAATGAGCCAAAGCTCATTCCACCTGGAGCATGAGTAAAACCTCATTGCACATGAAGCTTGATTAAACCATCTTTTCATTTGAATTAGAAGGATTCAATAGTCATTGCACATTAGGTATCATGATACTATACTTTACCCAATGCATTGGAGCGCTATTAGAGCGCACCCTCTTTAAACATTTCATTTCATGCGTAAGTGTTCCACATGGATCATAAAGCATATATTAAATAAAAATAATCATTAATTACATGATAAAAGGAAGATGGATTCATACATAAACTCTATAATCAATATGTAAATGTTCATAATGGTGAATACCCTTGATAGAGAAATTGGCATGGTATTCACTACACAGTGACTTTTTCTTGAAAAAATGAGGTGTGATTTTGACAGCAATAACAGGGTGACATAAGGATTCATTAAAATGGTTGATGAGATAGAAATGGGTGTCACATCACATGTAAATGAAATTTATAATAATTTGGTCATATAGATACATGTCCCATCAAACGTAACAGAATTTAGATGCATAATACAAAATAATTACTTGGATTTAATGAGTAGAGAGAAATCCCTCATGGAATTTTGGCATGGTAACGGGTGCACATGGGAGGAATTAATAAGAGAAAAGGGGTCTCCCATCATCCAAAAATAAAGAGGAAAGTATGAGGGAGGTTAATAATAATACCCCAAAAATTTTAATTGAAATCAAAAGGGCATAACAATATAAAGAAAATTGGCCAGAAATGAGAAAGGAAGAAACCTTTACTTGGAAGTGTGATCCCAAAGGCTTCGGAGAGGTTTGATAGAGGATAATTGGAAGATTGGGGCACCTTTTAAGGATTCTAGAGAGAGGAGGGAAATGATTGGTCTAACTCAAAAGGCTTTGAGTGAAGAGGAAGTGGGAGCATGGGTGGGTTTATATAGGAAAAGAGAGGGAATTCATTATTATTTAGGTTTGTGAAAACCCACATTAAACTAATAAAAACCACAAACAAGCCCATTGTTTTTTACCACTGTTCTTACTAAAGGTGATTTGAAATACATATTTTATAAGGCCAATGAACTATAGTGTTAATATAATAGGGATTCTTATGTGTAGGTGAGTCACACTCTTAAGGAAAACAATTTAAAAAGACAAAATGTTGTATAAGTCTTGGAGGGTCAACAAAAGCTTTGTAAAATAAATCAAACAAACCCAAAATCACATTATTTGAAAGGTAAAACATATATTTTCCAAATACAATGTTTATATTATATTACCACATCACCATTGGTTCATTACGATGTAATAAAACAGATCATATATCTAAACGGTATTTAATTTTTACCAAAAAATTCGACTGTATAAAAAATTATAAAAAATTCACCATTGGATAATTTCGATATCCTGATTCGAAAAATAATATTCATTTTATCTAAATAATTTTCTAAATATATGAATTTTTACTTTTAAAATAAAAACCGACATTTATCGAATATTCATGGGTTTTGACAAAATAGCTTTCAAACATTATTAAAAATTACAATTTCATTCATAAAATTATACGATAATTTATATTATATAAAAATTAATTTGATAATAATAATAATATTTTATTAAACTCTTATTTAATTAAAAAATACATTAATTCATCAAAATAGAAATCTTTGTTGAAAATAACCAAAAATACAATTTGTGATGTAAAAACTATTTACAAAGTATCAGTAATTAAATGAACGCAAATTATTTATAAAAAAATAATGTACATAGTCATACTTCTAGGGTCTGGTTACATACCCCCTTATAACACCCTCATATGACTGAAGTGTAAGGTGTGTGATGGTGATAGAATGTTGGGGTGGCTTATATAACATCTCTTGGGTGGTAATCTCTATTAACATTCACTGATTCCTCATTCGGTTCCGCTAAAGATTAACATGTTCATGTTTGGCTTGGGCTTGTTCAAGAGAGAAGACCAAGGATGCCAACACCATTCTAAGCTCTAATTAATGGGCTTCGTACGAGGAAAGACTACTAGATGAGGCCATCACTTCCTTTGTCTCAGTAAATTGGATTTTTTAAATCACTATATTTATACTAATCTTGTGATCACTATTCAATGACTATATTTGAAACGGTCACAATTAATAACAGAATATTATAATACAGAAACATAAAACCAATGAAGTTCACATTTTATATAACAATAATAAAATTTTTAATTAGATCAAGAATAATTTCTATTAATGAATGTTTGGGTCGTTACAACCTTCCCCCCTTAAGAAATTTCTCCCTCGAAATTTTCTTTTTCCCACACTAATATAGATGTGGGTAACTCTACTTCATCACTTCCTCGGATTCCCATATCGCTTATTCAGACTTGTGGTTTCTCCACAACACCTTGATGATGGGAATTGTCTTATTTTGTAGAACCTTTTCTCTACGATCTTTGATATTCACTGGTTTCTCCTCATAAGAAAGATCATCATATAGCTATATTACCTCTGAAAAGTGTACCTATGAAGGGTCTGGTATTACTTCTTTAAATGGGATACATGAAAGACATCATGTACTTTGGCAATAGTAGGTGGAAGTTCTAGTTTGATAGGCCACAACCCCGACACAATTAAAAATATCAAAGGGGATGATGTACCTATGACTTAACTTCCCTTTATTTCCAAACCTCATGACCATATTCGATAGAGATATTCATAGAAATAACATGTCTCCAACTATAAACTCAAGGTCTCATCGATGGTTATCTGAATAACTTTTCTATCGACTGTGGATACATTGATATATTGATGAATGGTTTTCACCTTCTCCACTGTTTCTTCAACCATTTCTGGTCTTAGATGCTTATGTTCACTGATGAAAACTATTACACATATCAGAGGTCCTTTCAGCAGTATTGGTTCTATATAATTAGATAGAACATTAAAAATTAATAGATATGCAACAAAATAAAATAAAATGAACAAAAACATGGGGTACGCTAACTATATATGTGAACAGAACACCTTCGGAAATTCTATTGTTCCTGTGAAAAATCATTTAAAACAAAGGGGTGAGCATAAAAAAATATTCCTAGTAAGAGGATTAAAAACCTTCGATTAATACTTAATAATTTAAGAATACATAAAAAATAAAATTTTCAAAATACTATTTGAAATTACTTATAACATAAAATTCTAGGCCATTTTATAAAACACTTACATTAAAAATTGTTTTTAACATAATCTAGTTTTTTATGAAATACAGTACGCAAGTTTCTAAAAAGAAAAAACTATTTCTAAGGTAACTTTAATCATTGAAGTCTGTCTGGGACTACCCACTTAGCGAAGGATGGGTTAAATCCCCAATTACCTTCCATAATTACAACGATCATGTTCTGGATTTTCTAAAAACATTTCAGGCTTGCTTTAGTTATGTATATATTTTGACCAGAAATTTCTATTTTGAAAACACACTACTAATTTAAAATGCACATTCATAATTATATATATATATATATATATAATATTATATGTATATCAATACCTGAACTTCCATTGAATAAAATTCAAGTGTGGTTACAGCCCAAACATCTACCACATAGGCCTTACATGGACCATCCAATTATTTATTCATTTTTATGTGAAAAACATTTTCCACAATTGATCGTTATAATGGATTATGATAATTATAAATGAAGCATTTAAAATAAAATATTCTCAATGATATACATGTAGTGGTTATTTTTTTGAATTATACCTTAAAATTGAAACCATGTGTTTATTCTAATACAACGAGTGTTGATGATTTGCACAATCAAATGGCTATGAATATATGAAGGTGAAAAGTTTAAAATAACACATCAACATGAAATGTGATTTTTTTGAAATATGGAAATAAATCGATGATAAAATTATAAACATTATAATGATGTTATTTAGAAATATCACACTCAATAATTTACCATAAAATTTGATGTTCTTATATACATAATATTATCATAAGGGATCTCTATAGTGTTTTATCAACCCAATTTCATAATACTAACTAAACATTTTTCTGATATTAACATTAGGAAACCATAAATTACATATAAAAATCACCTCTTAATAGATTAATTTTCAATAAAATAACAATAATATCCACACCATACTCATATAACATTGGTTCCTTAAAAACCATGGATACATAAACATCTATTTTATTAGTGGAATGAATCATTTTCAAATATGTTCATAATAAATTGTACCCTTCATAGAAATATCATAAATAATATATTTCCTGAGAAAATTGGGAAATGAAACATAATAAAGGGTGATATATGATTCCCATTGATGGTAAAATAGAGATATGTCAATAATGCCTTAAATATACAAATATATTATAGGTAAGAGAACATGAGAATAACTTTTGAAACTTGTACCATGTATATAATAAACCAACATAATAAATCATGGCATAAATCATGTTAATTCATAAGACAGAAATCATAAAAACAATCAATGAACATGAGAAATAAGAACATAAAATTTGTAGAAGACATATTTTTATGGAATGAAAATAAGCGTAGAAAAACATTTCATTAGTAGTCAAAGATTTCTAACAAAAATATCAAAGGAAAAAGCCATTTACACCATGTTTTAATAGATATTTTTAATACAATATTTTAATTCAATAAATTGTATCATGATTTATTTTAGTTTAGCTTCTCCTGTGAATGAAGATTAATTTATTTATCTAAGACACATTACTAATTGGATTAAACCATTTCCATAAATTCATGAATTTGATCATGCCCTAAAAATAGAAACTCTAAAAATTTATCCCCAAATGTTAGATTTATATATATCTTCCAATATAGATACCCATATGGCTCTATTTGGATGATGTAGTAGAAGCTATTTTCATACAAGGACTTGAAGAAAAGAATACATTAGTCACAATTTCATTATAAATCAATAGAGTAACAAGAACTCAGCTCCAACTCCTTTTATCTCGTAGCTCTACTTAATAGCTTCCCCCCATGTCTTTTCTCCACCGAAATAGTTATATTTTCTCCCACTTTTTCAACGAAACCAAAAGGTACCTCAAGGTTGTCTAAAACCGGGAAAAGGAAACATATTAGTACAATAGTGAAAGACACATCATACCTTAGGGAGAGGGGGTCCCACATACACACTTTTTTAAATATGAGGAGTCAACTGGACTCCTATATCTAGTCAATGAATTTCAAATACTTCTTGGGTAAGGCCTTCATAATAATATCTAAAACATGGTGTTTTTTTGGCACACACTCCAACATAAAAATCCCATGCTCCACATTCTCCTTGATAAAATGATATTTGATTTCAATTTGCTTCGTACATGAGTGATGCACTATATTTTTAATTAGATTTATAGCACTTGAATTATCACAATGGATTCTGATAAGAGACTTCACTTCCACTCCCATATCATGAAGCTTTTATTTCATCCAAAAAAGTTGTGTACATGTTTGAGTAACCGCAATATATTTAACCTCTACGGTTCCCAATGAGATGAAATCTTTCTTCTTTCTTAATTTTTTAAAGATTTATTTATATTTTTTTAATTTTTTTTCAAATGAAAAGGTTTTTGAAAATTTTTAAAACATTATTTTTAGGATTTCAATATTTTGTCAATGAAATGGGTTTTCAAAAACTTTCAATGATTTTATTATAATATTTCAAAGTTTTTTCAAAGGAAAATGTTTTAAAATTACTTCATAAACCCTTTATAATCTTTCAAGGATTTTTTTCAAACTATTTTAAATCTTCCCTTTTAATTTTTGAAGGAAAATTGATTTTTAAATGTTTTCTAACTTCCGTTATTTGTTTTCATAGAAAAGAATTTTCAATTTTTCTTCAATATTACTTTTTACGTTTTCATGGAAAATGTTTTTAAAAATTATTAAATAATCCATTATAATTTTCTAAGGAATAGGGTTTTTAATATTTCATCAAGGTTATTTTCAAAGAAAACTGTTTTAAAAAGATTTTATGTTTGAAAATCATAGGGTGCATGTAAAGTAATAATAATACTCAAACAAAATTATTAGACATGGGGTCTTGAAAATAATTAATTGATATAAAAAAACACCAATGGGTAATTATATTAATTCATTATTCTATGTATTATAATTCCCAATTACACTATTCTCATTGTGGATATATATTTTTTGGGGTTGTGCCCAATAGATCTAGAGAGAGATCTCAAGCCAAGAGAGAATTCATTCCCTTAAAAAATCATTAATGTTATAAGAGAGATCATATTCCATTGGATCAAGGATATCACTTTGGAAGACACTTTCAAGGCGATCAAAGGTGGTCATCGAAAGAGAAGGCTCTTCCAGGTTAATACCTAGAGATTCCTTCAGCACACGTGATTTTCATGATCTTTGTATATTTTTGAGTATACCAAGATATAATTAATAAATACCACTACAAATTAAAAAAATATTCCTTTAAAACTATGTTCATTATATCCATAAAAATAGAGGGTTCATTAGTCAGTCCAAAAGGCATTACTGTAAACTTGTAATGCCCGTAACTGGTTTGAAATACTGTCTTTGGAATGTCTTCCTTTTTCACACACAACTGATGGTATCTATATTGAAGGTCAATATTTGAAAAATATTGATCTCCATGAAGTTGATCAAATAAATCATCAATGGGAGGTAGGGGATACATGTTCTTTATTGTTATAGCATTGATATCCGTGTAGTCAATGCATAACCTCATAGATCCATCTTTCTTCTTAAAAAAAGAACACGGGCTCCCCATGGAGAAATAATAGGGAGAATAAATCCTTTATTATTTTATTTAAAAAATAAATAGGTAAATATTATTTAGATTAACTAATAATCAACCAAAAACCATGAGAACACATAATAATTTTAATATATAATCATGTGGCAGAAAAAGAAGCATAAAAAATTAATTTCTTTTGATGAGGCATAGTATAATGGCTATCATAGTGGATTCGTTTCACTCCGTATTCAATAATATCCATAGTAAATGTTCACACCTATGTCTATCATAGTGGAAATAGTCCTATAATGAACTAGGTCAAATCCAATTTCATCTACTTATTTTCATATGAGATATACATAATTACACAATTCATTTAAGGGATATATAATTTTAGACCAACGAATCACAAAATGAATATCCTATATATATGTAATATAAGATCCTAAAAATTAAATATATCATCATATTATAACCTACAAAAAGTAAAAATGTTTTATAAACTTTTCATCATTTCATCATCTTGTAACTAATGCAAAACAAACTGGTTTCATAGAGGTTTCATCGTAACCTAATTATCCCATGAGAATGAAATGGGTTTCAGAAAATCATCCTTAAATAATCATTACCATAAAAATAGATATAATGAAATAAATTGGATGGTATCATATGATCATATACCTAGTGAATAACATGTACCTTAAATTATATTCATATGTATGAATATAATTACCATGTACTAATAAAGTGTTATAGAGAATGTTTTCAAGAGGAAGTCAATGAAAAAAACAACCCAAATAGGTGTGAAAAAGGTCATTAACATCATTAGAACAGACGGTTGTAGGATGAGATTTTATTTCAACATACTTTTCTTAATGTTGATGGATTTATTTCACTATATATAATGGAATCATAAATAAATAGACATACCTTACAAGTTAATTTCTTCCATTAAACTATTTCCACCATAATCTCATATTTTTCTCCAAAATATGAGAATTTTTTATGATTTTTTCACACAGTAAGTAATAAAATAGAATTTTAAAGACCACATAACCATAAAAGGGATATTCAAGCTATTCATCCTATATTTGTACGTTATCCAAAACAAAAAAAATTTAAGATCATTGAAATATTATTACACAAATGAAGAAACTTTCAAATGATACACTAATATTAAAAATTAAAATGTAATAGCCAACGTCCAAAACTAAATAATCCCATAAATAAATCTCCTTGAAATTATTCAAACATTTATTTACTATGTTTGAAACCCAAATATTATAAGTATTTTATCACATATTCTTCCAAGATAAATCACCCATTATTCCTATATTAAAATACTATATGTTTCCTAAATAACATAATCTTTACCTACAAAAAATGTAAAGCTAATTAGGATATCATTATCATCATAACAATTAGGTTTACAGTGATAGGTGTGCCTCGATGAATGAAAATTGAGATGGTGTCCCTTACAACTTAGAAAAATTTAAATAATAATCCCCATGAAATAAATGACATAAAATGAAAAATTAAATACCATGAAACTAAATTTAATAATCATATAGAATATAATAGGGATTGTAGAATAACCACTAAAAATATGTAAGTGGTGAAAATGGCATATGCCTCATGAATGAGAAAGTGAGAGAAGAATCTCTTACCTTGCGTTTCCATTTAAGTGAATGTCTTTTAACATATTTTATAATTATTTAATCATGGATTTAAATATCATATAAATTTATTATATATGTAATTATAATAATTATATAAAATTTGGATATATGAAATGAAATGAAAGGTTCAAGGAGATGGTAGGTTATACGTACACATGAATTGTACATCCATTTGTTTTGTCAAATTAAATGAATAAAATGATTATGATATATATATATTTTTAAATTATAATATTTATTCCACATATGTCACATATTTTCATCAAAAATATATTTATTACATTTCATGAATTGCATGAATGATTCATATCACTTTGAAGAGGAGGTAGTCCACACGTCCACAAACAGTGTTATCAAATCCCCAAAAAATGGAACACATGAAGGTATATTGTATATAAGAAATAAAGAATCTTCATAAATATATAAATATCATATATATATATATATAAATTATAAATCTATCATTATTCCATCCTAAAATTTTGATAAATGTTCGAACGAATGACATTGGTATGCATGGCAGTAGTTTGTTGTACACACAAAAGTTGATTTCCTATCAAATTTTATGAATATTTGTGAACGTGTAGGTATAAAAAATATCATAAATAGTATAAGAATACTTAATATAATTAGGTTTTTATATAATTATTAAATTATAATTTTAATTTAAATGGTTTTCTCTGTTTGATGGAGTACTCGATACGCAACAATGAGTTTCTTTGAAATCTAACATTGCACACAAGGTGGAGTCATACTAAAATAATAATAACATAATATTATTATCTTAAATGGTAGTTAACGCCTAGACATTGTAATGGTGGGATGGAATATAACTAACTACAATATTATTATACAGGTTTGTTAGATGTTTTTACAGTTATCCAATAAATGATAGAGGTTAAAAATGTAAATTAACCTAATTTTAAGCATAATTATTCTAATATTCTTTAAAAGGTGAACTTACCACCATTTACTGAAAAAGCCTCCTTAAATCTAATTTTCATCACTATTATATGTTATATTTGGAAAAATAAAATTCTTCTTTATAATCGGGACATCCAAATTTAGTTTTGCTAAATTTTGGGTATTTTTTTGATAAAATTCATTTTTTAATAAAGAGTGAAAAATACTGTATTTTAATTCATAACTGGATTTTAATATATTTTATCTATATGGTTATATTATCAAAATAATTGTTCTTAAAGTGTAATGAAATTATATTTTTACCATTTAATATATTTTTGGTCATTGGACGCAATTTCACTTTGAAATTAGACATATACAAGTTTAAATCTTTTGACAGTTTTTATTTATTAAAAACACTCATTTTTTTGACAATGGGAATTAATTTTAAATTAATTAATCCGAATTATTTGTTTTGAATTTATTAAAATATACAACATTTTTTTATTTGGAATATCAAATATTTATTATGCTGAATTTTTGGTATTTTTCTAAAAATCTTCAAATATATGGTGATTACTGAAAATACTGAGTAGGAGTTAAAAACAGACATTTTCATTAAAATGAAATTTTACCACTTATTTGAATTGAATTTAGAAAATATGACATACATTTTTTTTATTATTATGTAAAATTTGGGTCAATAAGATGATATTAATTTTTGTGAATAGTAACATTTGACTTTTATTTACCACGATTAAAGGTAAATAAGGTAATATAAGGTAAAAACAATATTATAATAATATAAAACTACCTTAACACTTGCCATATCCTTATTGGATGAGTAATGGATGAACAAGAAAATACATGGGTGATACATTTGGTCTTTGAAATCCACTTGTGTAAGATAATGATATTAATAACTTTTTATTTAAAGTAAAAATTAAAATATCATAAAAATGTATTTTTTTACGAAAATATTTTTAATGTGGGGTTATATAATTGATTTATTTGACTATAAATATTAATTAGAAAGATAAAACGTTTTACTATATTATGGTATCTGACATTTCGGAGTCCTAGGGGATTCTCCTCCTCGTCCTAAATGTTCTGGAGGACTCTATTCTCATAGGGGGTAAAGAATGAAGAAGGAATTCCACCGAAGCTTCCTCATCCTTCGGATGTCGAGATAAACAGTGGGTGTTCATTGTGAGGGAGATAAAAACATGAAATTGGAGTTACAAAACTTGTACTAATACTGATTTGAGGTATTTTGGGATTGAAAATATTTCATTTATAAGTATCTTACATTGATTTATCTTTGTTTGATTTTTTCGAATGAAATTCTCTTTACATTTAACCGATCTATGTGATGTTTTGAGTGTGTGACTTGTGTTGTTTCGATTGGACATCAAAATAATCCTTCTATTCCCCACTTATTTGAGATTTGAATTTTTTTGTATGCTTTTACACCATTCATGTGATCTGGACCTTGTCTATTCGATATTTATGTCTTGGTTTGGCTCAACATGCATTGATAAAAGAGCTTGGAAAGTAATATGGATTCCGATTGATTCCAACCAAGGAATTACATCAAACCTTCATTAATCCCCAAGAACAATGAGCTTTAAATGTGAGTAGTGAACTCACAATGAACCCCTTTTATCTCATAATTAATTAACACAACATTTTCTTTCCAACTGTAAAGCAATTTAATCAAGTCTTCCAGATCTACTTAGTTATGGATTAAACTAATGGTGAGAACATACAACATTGGGCAATGATGATGACTATATTATCCCGGTTTGGATCTTCTATATCTATAGCAATTTTTTATAATGAATAGACATAGTAATTCTATGATCGTGGGATGTGATTCAATGTTGGCTCTGATGGGAAATCATCCATTTACCCTTAGACATAATCAAGAAGAGGGATCAACTCATCTTTTCTGATTTCATAATACCAGTTGATCTATTTGATTATCAAATATGATTGTATTTTCACCTCCAAGTGGTTCATCAGTATTTGGAGTGCCGATTCCAAACCTATAATGAGGGCTTCATATTCTGCGTCATTATTGGTACACCCTTCTGATAATAGAAATGAGTAAGTTTGGAATACCTTCCCTGGGGAAATAATAAAAATACCTAACATAACTTTTTTGAGCATAGGGTCTTCCATTTTCTTCCCCGTTGGGATCATAGATGCACTATCAAAATAAATTTCCCACATTTGGGAGCCATCATAAATAAAAAATATTTTTCACCTGGAAATGTTTTATTTAACTACATTGCTTCTTTAGATAAGTGATCTACAAAAATATCTACCACTTCCTGGCCTTTCAATAATTTTTGAGGCTTGAATTTTATATCAAATTACTATAGAATAACTGACCCCCATGTTGGACCTTCTATCAATATAGGATGGATGGTTATATATTTTAGTGGGTTATATCGAGAGAAAAATTGGGCCTCATGGTGCTATAGTTAGTGCCTCTGTTTCTAGACTGCAAATATTATTGACAAAATGCTCTTCTCGATATCTGAATAATGAGTATCAATATTGAGCATGGCCTGACTGAGATAATAGAGGATTTTTTTCCTTCTGAACACTGTTATTTTTAATAATGAAGGTTCCCAATGATTTCTACAGGCCCGTAACATATATAATTATTTGGTTTCCCTCAAAGGATGGAATAAACACTAAAGGGATCAAGAGGTATTTCTTAAGGGTTTCAAATGATTATTAGGATTCACGTGTATATTGATATGTGTCTCCCTTCATCATTAGTCTAGTGAAGGAGAAAAAGTTTCTTTCAAGGTTGGATATGAAGCAATATATATAGGAAAAGTGTCCTCAAATTCCACTCAACTATTTAAGATTTCTAGGCGGTGAAATACAAAGGATTACCTTTTTTATTAGTGTTAAATTTGATGCCATGATGGTGTACACCGAAGATGAGAATCCTCCATGAGTTTACCTTAAAAAACATTATAAAGGGTTTATCATTACGATATATTTACATAGCTTGTTAATGATGGTCTCCAAGTCTGATAAGTGGTCAGAACGTTGTCAGGATTTGACCACTATATTTCAACATAACATTCATAAAAGTTTCCTTGGAAGGGTTTTAAGTTGTGATTCATTGCATGTTGGAATGTATAATCGGTGTTTTTGAGGCCAAAGAGAATTACCTAATAGCATAATACTCCCTAAGGGGTCTAAGGGATACTAATTCATTATCTTCTTGGGCCATATAAATTTGGTTAGTATTATTTTTGAGGAAGATCAAATGCCATGATTGATTTTGTAAATTTAAAGTCCTTTTATGATTGTTAATTTGGATATAAATATTTTGGAAAATACATAAGGAGACAATGGATTAAGTTGAATATTGGATATTATTTTTTAAGGTCAAAACATTTCGTAAGGTTGTTTTTTTGAATACTTATTATAATATTGTTTTAGAAAAAGGACAACCTTTAGGTCAGGTGACAACCCATCCTATATGTAAAGGCAGTGAGACTTGAACCCACATCCTAAGGGCAAAAAGGGTGAATAACCTACCACTGGACAATAAGATTTCATGGTTAGTATAACATAGTTTTGTTAAGTTAATAATTATTATAAGAGTTATATTTGTTCATTTGTGCAACCCTATTCGTTTTTGATAAATTGAATATTTTTGAATAATATTATATTTTTCAGATAAAGATATGATTGTGGTATAATGTGGTTAAAGGGTGAAAATATACATGAAATTAAGTATGCTATGTTGTATTCTTAGATGTTGAAGTAAATTAATTCTCTAAATACAGATAAAGGATCTTGAATATACTAGTACTTTTTCTGATGAATCAAATGGTCCCTCAGATCATTGCATATTTGGAGTTTTGTTATTGTTAACAATTACTTAATCACGTTCTGTAGCACACTCCATAAAAACTTGATGATTTTATTTTTATTTCATGACTATGTTTTCTCACATGGAACCCTTGTATGTATTATATATGTAAACTTTTTAACATCCCTTTATATATCTTAAATTAAACCTTTTATAAACCCATTTTTCTAATGTGTAATTTCAATAAATGAATTTTGTATCGTCAAACCCCAATTACTGAACCTGGATTTGAAAATTGTGAGGAAAAAATATATTGAAGTTGGGGAGAATGTGACACCGCAATATTTCACAATACGCTTCAATTAAAATAAATTCAATAGCATACATTTCACACAACACTACATTCGTGAGCACCATGATCTATGAAACTATCTATTTAAAAAGAATTTATGAATAGAATTGAAACATTATGAAATTTATAAATTTTATTTTTCAAAATAGTCTCTATTATCAAATTTAGAATATCAATATTATCTTCTTTTGATATTTTGGTATTTTTTTGAAATGTTTCAATTTGTGATGAGTAGTGAAAAATAGAGCATTGTTGTAAAGAACTGAATTTTTCATTTAAATTATAATTTTAATTTAAATTGATTTTAAAGACACAATATATAAATAAGAAATATTTTAATCCAATTTAAGTCATTTGAATATTTTTATTATAAAATTATATATAAATAAAATTACTGAAATTTTAAATGTTTCTTTTACCCGCCTTCTTACCAAAATAATGTTAAAATATATTTAGTTACATTTTTGTTAATTGAATTTGAAGAAATGGGAAAAAATTATTATAATTATTTTCAAATTTGAGATCTAATAGGGTCAAATTAGTTTTTTTGGTGAATAGTAACATTAATAAATGTTTATTTTTTTACCACGATTAAGGTTAAATCGAGTAATTAAAGGTAATAAAATAATATAATATTATTATAAAATTACCATGACACATTTACTAATTTCATTGCCTATGAGTGATTCGAAAAAAACCATTATCTTGGAAATGAGATGATTTTTAAGACACCTATACAAGATGATGACATTTATTGTAATTTATTTAAAGATGAGTTAAAAATGTCGTATTTAAATTTTATAAATTATGAAAGGATGAATCTATAACTAAATTTATTATGAATTAATTTTTTAAGGGGATGTTATCTTTTAATACAAATGGATACTCAATGAAAACACATGGGTTTTATACACATCTTTCGTGATTTATTATATAAATATACTCATAATAGAGTCCCAAATCATTATAATTCCTATTTTGTATGGTAAATTATGTATATAACATGTTAAAATGAGACATGGTTATAATAATATTATCAAAAAAATTTAAACAATTCCCTTAAATTGTATAAATCATCAACTAGAACATGCCACTACCCGAGGGGATACATTAGAAAATGATTAGATATAAACATCATAGAATGAAAAATCAATGAATAACACTATGAATGTAATACATTTTAGATAATTGTGAAATAATGGATACATAAATTTTTTTAGTATCATAAACAAGATAATAAAATACTAGTATAATATTACAACATCAAGGTGAAATGGTAATGTGGAAACAAAATAATGGCTATATTTTGGTATATATATATATATATAAATATATATATGTAAGATCTTGAATTGAGTTATTAAAATATCCATTTTGAACATTATTAACAGATTTCACAGCAAAAAAAACATGATCCAGGGTCAACTATAAATTAAAGGTCGCTCCCTCATGCTCCCATTTATTGTGGCCAGTCAATATAAAAAGGATAATCTCCATGATGGACATAATAAACAGATTGATATGTTTTTTTAAGTACAGTAGATTGAAATTGGAAAGTTGGTGATCTCTAAATCTAGTTTCACTAAGATTATATTTGTTCTCCTACATTATAGATTTTATCTCAATGTGAACATTTTTACTATTTGTCATAGGATTGGAGGAATTGTATATAAAACCTTTAGTTACCCTCTTTCCGATATTTCTATCCTTATAACCATGGTTATAAAAAATAAAACATCTCTAGTTAAAATCATACATCATAGAGTAATTACTTGGTTCAGTTGTTATTGCAATAAATTTTATTCCACCATTGTGCCCTTGGACATCTTAAAAAACACTCATGGTGTGTCCCATGATTCCAAAACATTATTAATTCATAAATACCATTATTTAAGGGTTCTTCTTCTTATTTTATCAAGATTTTTCTATCTACATATCATTTCAATAACCAATCATTCAATCCTTTTACTTATCAACACCACCATGGGAGGGATAATCTTATTTTCATTAGTAGATCTCAACTTCTATTTGATATCCTAGGTCTTCTCATCCTTCTCCACCAACTGTGTAGCCTTTTCCTTTAACCTTAGTCTAAATTATTTTAGAAATATTATCCCATCATCATGTTGTTTCTTGAGAGGGATAATGATTAATTTTAGATCAATATATTTCCCCCCCCCCCCACTATTTTCAATTTCTTAAAGGGGATCATTTTAGACCATATATATGCATTTTCAAAATGTCTTTATTTAAGTCCATATCCACTTTTTTTAGCCTTTGATTCTCCTCAATCACTTCTACTATGTGTGTATAATGTTCATTCTTCTTGGACATCATGTTTTGAACTACTCTAGAGTCAATTCCCTTCAACATGGAAACAAATATAAGTTTCTACACCTTTAAGGTAATATCTTATAACCTTTTAGAGGATGTGTCATTTTTATCTTAGAAATTAGTGGTATTTTCAACTAAGATTTTTTTTAATAATTTTCAATCTTTCAAACTAATTAATTTGTACACTAATAGAGTTTTATTAAGACTTATTCTCCTATTTTAGCCCCATGTTTTATTCATTCATCCTCAGATATAACTGTTTTGAAATGTGGATAATTTCTACCTTTTTATTTCTTGATATGTCATCATTATTAGTATTTTCAACATCACTTGTAAAATCATGATCCTTAACAAATCTTGTATCATTCTTGGATGGATCAATAGACTAAAAATCATAATTATTTACACCATTCATTAAAAATATATTGAAATTATCCATTTAAATCACATTTTCCCTAAATATTCTTCATTATATAGAACTACCATTGAGTTCTGCTTCATTTTCATATTCTTTCCCATTTCCATGTCAAAAAAATAATATAAAGGAATAGTAAATGTTAACTCCAATATCTAATTAGATCAATTCATAAAAAAACAAATCTAACACAAGGAACCTATACATTGATATCACTTATCAGGACTATTAGGGTCTTTAGTGATAGGTATCTATAGGGAGAGGGGTGAATCAGGGTATGAAACATGTTCTATTTTAATCCCCTAAATCCTAGAACACTCACAACATTAGCTGATCTTAGCCTCATTATTAGAAGCGTTACACTTCAGTTATTCTTTAAATGATGATTTAATAATAATAAATATTTTATTGATCCCTTAATCATATTTGGACATTTATTTATTTACACTCACTCACCAATTATGATTACCCAATCATGTGCATAATACATAAGTATTTTATATGGTTCACTCAAAATAGGATAATCAAAGGAGTATAAAATGACAATGTTCCACTGTACAATAATACACTAAATGAATTTCTTTATGGTGAATTTAGGCTAGATTACTCCAATACTAGGGTCACTCATATTACAAGGTTCATGGAAGGTTCACAACCTCCCAAGGGTCACCCATTTCCCAACTATTTTTTTCTAAATAGTCTAAAAGGGTAAATAACTTTGATAGAATGATCCTTGTCAAAAAAAAATAACTATTATTATTGACGCACAAGATATAGATATGTACTCATTAATCTCCACTTGATGTTCCTTTTCAAAATGGATTTTAATATCACCATGATTGAAAATTCACCTTTCATGAGATTTCATGGAAACTCATTCTTATTTCTTCTTAAATATATTCAATTAGTGTAAATTATTACTTCATACTTATTCCTCTCTTTTTATAGAATTCATATCCCAAAAATATTGAAAATATCAATAAGTCTCTCACTTTTATCTTAGTGGAAATCCAATTTTTAGATAGATAAATATCTCAATAACTCACTTTCCAGAATATCTTTCTCTCTATTCTCATAAAAATTCTCCATGTTTCCTTCATTAAAATATCTATAATTCACATGAGTATGATGGGAAAGTCAATCAAACAATAAAATCCTTCTCTTTAAGTAGTATATATATCCACTTTTCCCACTATAATTTTCATAAAACATTTTCTATATAGTATTCCAATCAGGTTAATTCAACACACCAAAATTCAAGTTGTTTATACTTATTTTAATGAATGAATAATCATGTATGTTTTTCAATATTTGAGTACGAAAACACCATTGAATAAATTTTTTGATTTATTCCTTCATGTTGGGATGCCTAATCAATAAAAAGGTCCATGAAATCTACTCAATATTCAATATATAACTGCTTCAAGATCATGGATTTATCCTCTTTTAATCATGGACTTATCTTATATATCATGTCATGGAGACATTAAAGACTAATCCCATTATTTTTTATGATATATTGTGTATCATAATTTGTGTCCGGTTCAATTATCAATCATATTCTATGATTTATAATGACCTTACATATTAGTTTAATGTGAAACACTTTATTATTTTTATAGTTCGGAATACCCTTATGGTTCAATGGAAGCTCAAAAACTTTTACGTTTTTCTATATTGACATTACCTTTACGTATCAGTTTGATGAACCCCATATATCACAATGATTCTTCTCCTGGGATTTTCCAATTTTTTTCTTAGATTAATTAAGGTCAAATGAATCTTATATATCAGAGTAAATAGATATTATATATTATATTAATTGGTGTTATGTGTTGGGTAGATGTGTCTTTTGTATAATAGTGAAATTTAAAAAACATTATTTTACAAAACATGAAACAGTTTAACTTTACAATCATATTAAAGTGGATTATTTATTTAGGGATCTCTATGAATTTTCCACAAAACCACATCCACATGTTGTGTCTAGATAAGGATGTATGTCAAGGAAAACCCAGATAATATCTTCCTTAAAAATATATTTGTATTTTATTATATAAATATCCTCAAAGTATATCATATGGTTATGATCCATATTCTTTTTTTTTCTAAATCCAGTTCCCAATGATTCTACTAAAATTATATAATACCAAACATAGTGACCTGAACCCCAGTAGTACAGAGTAAGTGTATGCTATAATATATTAGCATAAGAAATATTTATTAAAATAAAAAAGGACTGAATAGTTAATTTTTCATATTAAAATAGATACATAATTTAGTATTTTATTAAATCTAGAAACAAAAATTAAACATTAATTTTTTTGAGAATAATGATATTCCTTCTAGAATATCCTTGCATTTTAATCAGTGTACACTTCTTGAATTCATAATAAAAAAACCAAATAAGAGAGAGTTAAATTTCTTATTAAGGGTTATGTACAATGTTACCAATAATGAAAAATTAATAATAATCTGTATGGAAGGGTAAATAACTTAAAACACATTACATTAAATCAATGATTGAAATGAAATGCATCTAGATATAATATCATTGTGAAAATATCATTGATAATAATAACTAAATTCTGAATGAAATAAATGCTTAATTATTGGATTCCATATTTGAGGCACAAGATATCCCTACTATAACGATCTATTATAAATATAGTTTAAAATTATGTGTTTGAAACCAATCTCATTTGGCCACTGAATTTAAAACTACTTGGAACAATGTCATCTCGTTTTGCCAACTGAATTGTCTCATGAGACCAATCGATGGTTCTAGGGATTATCTATAACCAGAACCAACCCATGCCTTCAATTAATAATAATTTCTCATATAATCAATGATCAATTTTATTCATTAAAAAATGTTTTTATCAAAAAATATATGTATTGAGGAATGGATAGAATTTATCTATATTATCCTAGTTAATCAAAAAACATTGAAGGTAAAAACTATGTACCAAAATGGGATACAGTTTAGAAAATAATCATATCCATAATAGAAGTATATATATATTTTATTGAATTGTAATTACCAATGAAAAATGATAATAAGAAAGATATCATTATAAGAGAATGTTAATAGTTACAAAAAATTGAGATTGTATAATAACTGTTCCAACTCGGTAATTTTTAAGTCAAATCCCATTAGATTTAATAATTTAAATCCCAATATAAAATTCCATAAATTATGAATTAATTATTATATTACATTTCAATGGGTTAATATATACTCCACATAAATTTTAATTTAATTATAATAACAAATAATTCTTTATGGAATGTAAATTGGGAAGACATGACTTACCTCTTGCTTTCCTTTTGGGTGAACGCGCTTTAAAATCCTATATATTGGTTTTAAACATGTCATTAACTTATATCAAAAAAATATTAATTTTTATAATATTATATATGATACATTAATAACATATAATAACTATTATATTAATAATCATTCACTGTTTTCATTATTTTAGCTGCTAATTACCTTGTTTTTGCATGTGTGTTTCCTTATGAATGCTCTGGTTATTGTGCACATTATAGAGTTATATCACATGCATAATAATAATCATGACATAATTTTCATATTGTGTTTTCAATGGGACTTTTTACTTGGGCCTACAGGTCATGTAAGGGTAACCCATAAAACCATAAAAGGGAGATTATCCAAAAATAAATAAAAAGAAGGCATTCGTGCAATTCGAGGTAAGTATCTTACGATCATGGAGATGGTAGGTCATATGTAATTTTTCCATTTTTGAAAAACCATTATGGAAATGTTATAATTAATATTTTTTCTTTCTAGAGTGATAATTATATCATAAATACCATATTATTACTTTATATATATATATATATATCATCTATGTTGTGTGGTGTTGAAAAGGAACTCACATCACTTCGTGAAGATGGTAGTTAATAGGTACACAAACAATGTTATCATTTTATGTGTAAAAAATAAACTGAAATATTTTATCTTTTAATAATTAAAAATATGTCATTAATATTATAATCATTTCATTTATATAACTTATATACATTAAATCTATCTTTATTACATTCCATGTGAAGCGTTAGTGAAAAATGAATCACATTGCTTTGCGAGGCGGTAGTCCACCATACATACGAGCAATGTTATTGTATCCCCTATGGAAGAGAATGTAAAAAAGGAATATATTACATAATTAATTCATATATATAATTATTTTTTAAATATCATATACATATTTTAGATCTATCATCACACCCAACCATGAGTGGTGGTAATTGAAAAATGAATGACACCAGTTTGCACGACGGCAGACAACCGTACCCACTAATAATGACTTGTTAACCCATTTGATTGATGTGTGGATGGTTGTAGTAAATTAAATTATTATAACAAAATATCAGTATATTTTTTATTCTATTTTTATTATATCATCATGGTTTAATAATAATTGAGGTAGGTGGAGGAAGAAGTAAAATAAAAATTCTCACTGAAGAATGATACCTCTTACATGGGTAACCTCATTAGGTTTGTAAACAAAATCCTTAAATGGATATATTTATGCATAAATATTTATAATAATATTTTGGGATGGAAGTTTATAGGTGAATTGGGTAGGTTTTGGTTGAGAAATATGTCATGATATGTGTGAAGAATTGAGGGGAGTGAGTTCCCTTTTATAATTGATGATGTATAGAATTTTGGTAGATACCAAAAAGTATTAAATAATGGGTGGTCAATCTCACCTCAAGAGGCTCAAAAATAAATAATTAATTGGTTATAGGGTTGATATGGTTGAGAAAAACCTCCACCAAAAAAAGAGTACATTTTTTAAATGTGTTGTTCTATAACTTATATTTTTCCTTACTGTTAATATTTCGGTTTTTCACTACGTTAACTAGAACTTTCAGCATAATAAATTTATCTATTATGGTTAAAATAAAATGATCATTATTTGATAATTTTAATCCATCAATTATAAATTTTAAATCTAATTTATCAAATAAATTTTATAATGAGTTGAAAATTAATTTGATCTCAACTATATCCTACATGCAAAAATATCATTTTAACCTTTACAATGATAACAATGTACTTACAATTTAGGGGTCAATATAGTCAATAAAAAAGTTTAATTGGTCCATTAACAGACCATTTTTTATATTTTGAAACATCTAAAACTCACTTGGAATAATATAATATGCTTAGTAATTTTATACCAGTTAAGAAAATATCAATTTTTTTAAATAACATTAATGTAATTTTGGACATTGTTCATTTAATTAAAATTTAAATAAATTTCAATAATATAAAATAATTTGAATATAGTTTTTTAAAATATAAATAAAATGTTATATATTTAAAAAAAATTATATAACACAATAATTCTTTCAATTTACTTTACTTTTAATATTTTTATTGTCATTTATTTTTTTTTCTATTAATTATATAAATAACAAGTTGGTGTTTCATAAGCATTTAAAGTAAACACATCAACTCTAAAAATTAAAAATAAATTATCATGATGAGAAATAATCATTGATTTTTGAAAATAATATTTATAATTGAAAATATGTTATTTTTTCCGTATTCAAAAGCATTATATAAATTAAAAGCACAAAAGGTTCCTTTTTTCTTTACTTAAAATATTATATCGGTCATTTTAATGAAAACAGGTCCCAAAATATGATACAAATATATCATATGGTGTTAATGGTGAAAATATTTCAAGAAAATGGGGTTCGGACAAATTTTAAGGTTGTTTTAACCCTTTACTTCTTAGTTTAGCCCCAAGTAAACACATTTTTACCTTAACCGCTGTAAATAATTTGTACTATTTTCACTATTCAATTTATCCAAAAATTAATATAAAATTTTTAGATAATATAAATTATTCTGATTCAAAATATGGAATCCATTTTAAAATATTTCATTCACATATGTGGAAAATTTTAACTTAAAATAAATCTCATAGAAATGGCGAGAAATCTTGTTTTTAAGAGAAAATGTAAAAAAAATTAGAAATATTTTATAAACAAAATGAAATATGAAAATTATTAAATTGACCTAAATTGGATTGATTGATATAAAATTTTACTAATATTTCTTTAAAACCAATTCAATATATAATTTAAAAATATAAATTATATAAATGTAATGGAAATTTTTAATTAAAATTCGTTATTTTTCACAGTCCATCAAAAAATGAAACTTTTCATAAAATTCCCAAAAATTCACCCTAATATAATTTCTTCATTATGACTTTAAAATGATATATATTAATTAAAATATTTTCTCTAATATTAGTTAAAATGAATTTTAATTTATGTGCACAAAGAATGACTAAACAACCTTTCATTTTTTTAGTAATCATCACAATCTTTATTAATTGTATTAATAACATATTAATATGTATTAACGTCTTCAAAATTCAATTACAATCAATTATTACAGATATAGTTTTTGTTTATCAATTATTTTGATCACCAGTTGTTACTAATTTATATTTTTTGGTATATGTTTCATAAAGTTGATTATGGTCCTCATTCATTGATTACAACTTCATTATTCCCATAATAATCATGGAATTGGAATAATTATTTTCCATTAATTCAGGAATTATCAGGTTTATTTAGTTCAAGGTGTGGGTATGTTTCATAAATTGTAATCCAAGATGAGTGTTTTTTGGATAATTTACTAACAAAAATATGTTACATTATAAAGACCATTCATTTTTGTGTGACCCGTCCAAAATCATATTTTAATGTTAAATTTCTATTTAATATATTATATCACCATTATTTTTTAATTCATTAAAATTCATGTTGTAATAAAATAATATAATATTATTCATATATGTTGTTGAATCAGCCCAAGCAATAACATGTTATACTAATGAATGGGTATGATTGTTGATTTTTCATATAGTAATGTCATATTTATAAAATAATGATGATGTTAATAAAATATAATTATAATGCTGATTTATATTTTTTAATAGTTAATAATAAAATATAAATGACATTATTTTGTGAACAACAATATACTTAGACGAATTCACTCCTAAAAATAGGTTTATTCAGAATGAATTATTTAGGCATATTTCATGAAAGCAGATGTTGAATAATGTGTACTAAGGATTTAGAATAGATAATTTTGTATGAGATTAAATATGTCACTATTTAATAAGATAAGTATATGTGGGTTAATTTTATAGGTTATGTTTCAATAGAATTTCTATAAATTCACATTCCCTAGGGTGTGAGGAGGTCATTTTACAAGAACTGTATATCGAAATTATGAAAAAGATTATGATACCATTAAATGGATATTATAAGGCCCCAGCCTTAAACCTTACTTAATCTTGAGTTATTACAAGATTACACATTGAGGATCTTTTCAGGTTTAGAGTTTTAGAGAATTAGATCATGAAACTTGCATTACATTCCACATTTAAACAAAGTGGTTACATAAAAGAAAGTATTCATTCTTCCCATCAACGGAAACATATTTAAAATATAACACGGATTCCTTCTTGAAACATCCTTGACACTATCATCACATCATGTACCTTTCCCTTGACCTATGAAAAACATTTCAAAATATTGGGATGAGCATAAAAAGCTCAGTAAGGGTTATAAAAATATGGAAAGGAAACATGAGTTCATATATACATAAGAATGAAATCATACTTTACCCATAAAACATAGGCAATTTAACATACCTCATCAAACCATGAATAAATCATAGAAAATATAAGACATAAAGGTAACTTGATGCATTCATAAAATTCTTACGTGGGGAGTAACCCTCTTGGTTACGTTTGGAATACCTATCACAGTATATTCCCTAAATCTCTTCGGAGAAACCTTAACGTTTCACTCCTTCGCGTTACCCAATGCATTGGAGAGCTATAACGGGCTCACCCGCCCTTAGTTTATCACGGAACCACCCGTTTTCATAACAATGCCCAAGAACCATAACATAAATGTGTCACATAAAACATGCATAAAGGAAACATAACATTTTCACATTTCAATCACAATATAACATTTTAGTATATTGAAATATTGAATCCATTCAAAAAGAAACCATTTCCAAAACCATTTAAAACATTTAATAAAGAGATTTTTGAATCAAAGTGTCCCATACCACCTTGATGCTTAAAATTTTAAACCATTAATATCCATATAAATAAATCCTTAAAACCATTTTGAAAACATGGATATTAATAAGAACAAATAATTAAAACATTTAAAACGATATTTTGGTTAAAGGGGTTTTACCAAAATTAGAGACACATGAATACAATAGTTGAGGAATAACATTTAGTCAAAACGTTATAATATCATGAGAATAAATGGATTCATGATATAATATTCCAAAGGACAGTATATACACCATATAAGAGTGAATTGGTGCATAACAACAATGAACCCTCAATAGAAATGTCAAATGTGATGAAATCCCTTATAAAGAAGGTATCCTTAAATTAAGGACAAATCAATCTCAAAAATATGTGTGACAAATATAAATACACCCAATATAAGTGGATATTAAGTGTAAAAAGGTCATTCACACATATTCAATGGACGACATATTCAATGACTACATGTTGAACCCAAAGAAATCGAAATTGGGTTAAAAAGTTCCCTTGACAGCCTAACGGCATCACATCAAAAAGAGTTGATGAGAGATAAAAAGAGTATCTCATCACTTGGACATAAAATTTACATCAATAAAGATATATGAGAACATATCCCAACATAACGATATGTAAATTAAAAGACCCAACAAAACAAGTCTTTTAAAAAAGAGGAGGGTGAAAGGTTCCCTTACCGACTTGGGTATCTTTCAAAACATACACCCCATGAAAGAAGGACAAAAGATAATTGATGTAAATACTCATAAACGAAATTATATTACACAAAGAGTAGAATAATGGGCAGTACATACACCAATCAAGGGAATTTGTGGCAAATGTATCATAAATCTCACGGGAATAAAAGTGAGATGAAAAATCCCTTACGAAAACTCGGCAGCCTAACGGCGCCACATAAAACTTCCGACTATGGATTGATGAGATCAAATAGGGTATCTCATCACATTAGAATAAGATGTACATAAATAGGAATATAAAATAACATCCCCAACATTACAAATAAGAGATTAAAAGAAGTTACATAAAGGAGATTACTTAAAAAGAAGAGAAAGGTTAGATCTCTTACGAAAGTTTGGCAGCCTAACGGCGCCACTCAAAACTTCCAAAATGGATTGATGAGAGAGAATAGGGTCTCTCATCACATGAAAATAAAAATTACTGTAAGTGTAATATAAATGATCATCCCAATAACAAGAAATATGAGCTTTAAAAGGAATGACATAAAAGTCTGTACTTAAAAAGAAAGAGAGGAGTAGGATCCCTTACCTCGGGTCCGACTTGACTCGATCGTTCTTTAATCTCCTGAATAATAAACTTGAGTTAATTTATAATTCCTTAAGAACCTTTTTAAAGTTCATTATTACTTTTATACCACTTATTACCATGTCATAAACATTATGTAATCATTTAAGTTAATAATATTTTTTTTGCCGATATTTGGTTCTTAAGTCGAAAGTGGACTTCTTACAATTACATGTTGTTCGTGTGGCCAAATGTTTATTATATAAAGATTTTTATGCATTATGTAGATATCATATATTTCATATATATCCAGTACATGCATGCATTTATAACATTACATAATCATTTAGAGGTAAGAAATGAAATGCACCGTTCATGGAGACGGTAAGCCGTACGTACGCATGAACGCTGCTTTCATTTCTATTTCATATTTTATAGAATGGAATAATAATGATATAAAGGTATATTATAATTCAAGTATAATATCATATATAATATCATATTTCCATCCTTTATACAGCCCACATATGGTATTTAACGAATCAAATCACTTTGAGGGGGCGGTAGTCCGCACTTCCTTAAATGAAGATATCGCGTATACCCATAACGGAAGCCATAAAGGTAAGACAAAAATGAAAAATACATAAGCTTAAATAAAACATAAACATATTATATATCATATATAAAAATAGTGACATCACAATGGCCACCTTTGAAGGTGTTAAATGAGTATTGAACAATCATCGTTTCGGGAGGCAGAATTTCACCATCCACAGAAACCGTATGTTCTTTAACCATTTGATGTAGTTGTGTGAGAGTGTAGCTAGAATAAATCTTATAAAAACATCCTAGTATATTTAAGATACTGTTGTTGTTACAAAAGAAGTAAATAAAAAGTGTTTAGGGGGTTGGAGAAACAAAATAATACAAATGAACATGAGAGAATGAATTACCTTTAAAAGTGTAACTCCTTTTGATTTGAGCCTAAAGGCTTCCTTTGAAAGGATTATTCCCAAAGGGAATCCTCTAGGATGAGGAGAGGGATGTGGAGAGAGTAAATGGGAAGGGGTTGGCTGAGCCAAAGGCTTGAGGAGTGTGTTAAATGAGGTAGAGGTGGGGGCCTTTTATAAGAGGAGAGGAGGGGCACTTTTGGAAAGTAAAGAAATATTACTTTATTTGAAAATGTGTTTCGGTTTCAAAAGGTCCCACATTGATATAATTCGTGGATAAGGTGATAAGTCTTCGAAATACACTCATCCAATAAGTTTTGGACATGTGTAGTTCATAGATTTTACATTATCTTTCCATTTTATTTAAATCGTCAAATAATGATGTCATCGTTGCATCATTATTATGTCATAAATAATTTATTTTATTTAATGTCTAAAAATTATAAAAAAAATAATATGATTTACGAAATCTTTTTATCTTTCCATTGAATATTTATAATCAAAAAAGATGACTTCTATAACCCCACTTAAAAATTGTTTTAGTAAAACAGATCATGTTTGTGTCAATTTTACTTTTACATTAAATAAAATGTTATTTATGTCATTTCCCAACCAAAGTGGATCCATGGGGTCCCCAAGATGACCCATGACTTGTCTTGGTCGGCCATGATACAACCAATGAGGGTAAGACATGTGTCAAGCTCATCTCATTTTATTAAAGCATTATTTTTACCTTAAACTACACTAATTACCACTAATCGCGATTAAAAACTTAATAAGGTACTATTCATCAAAAAATTATTTTAATCTCATTGAACCACATTTTACTTCTTAATGAAAACCATGTATGTCGGATTTTTGAAAATCAAAACACAATGATGTCAAAATTTCATTTAAACGGAAAATCAGTTTTTATAAGTACCACTTAGTGGTTTCACTATTCATCAAAAATTGAAGTTTTTCAGAAAAATCCCAAAAATTCACCGTAAGCTATATTTGATATTCTGAATTCAAAAATGAAGTCCATTTTACAAAATTCAAAACATATAAGTCACATTAATTAATTTAATAATTAATTCCCGCTGTCATGTCAAATAGTGTGTTTTATGAAACAATAAGTATCAAAAGATTGACACTAGTTTAAGTCTGATTTCAAAGTGAAATTGATTCCAAAGAACACTATTGGATTTAATGGTAAAAATATTTTCTAATTTAACTTTAAAACCAATTCAAAATATAATTTAATCATATAAATAAATTAGATTAAAAAGTGGTTTTGAATTAAAATACAACATTTTACACTATTCATTAAAAAAATGAACTTTATCGGAAAGATACCAAAAATTTACAAAAAGTAAAATTTGATGTCCCGATTCTTAATAAGAGTTTTATTTGGTCCAAAAGAATGTATAAGAGTGATCAAAACTATATTTAATGACGGTTCTCCATCAAAAGGTGATAAGTGAACCTTTAGTAAAAACTAGGGCATATACGCCTAAAATTGAATTCTTTCCGTATTTTAAGCCATTATCTTTTATTGGATAAATGTAAAAACATTTAAAAACATATATAATCATATTTTAGTTATTTCTATCCATTCCCGCCATTACAACAGCTACATGTTAACTACCATTTAAAATAATATTATTTTATTATTAGAGTGCAACGTAAGATTCCCAAGAAACTCGTTGTTGCGTGTTGGGTACGCCATTGAGCATAGCGTCCCCTTTAAAGTTATTTAAATATTTTATTCACAAATATGGATAAATATGAAATGTCATATTCTTTATTTACCTGGGGTGTTACATCCTTCCCCCCTTTTGGGAATTGCATCCTCGCAATTTTAAAATTGCGCTTGGAAACATCCTTGAAAGTCCCACATCGGAACAAAAGTCGGTAAAACAAACACTTTAAAATAAAGAGAGATAAGTACAAAGGTCACCTGAGTTAACCCATAGTAGGATTCCAAGTATGAAAATATGGACATGGAGGAAAAAACAAAGGGTCATGTTCTGATGGAGAGTGATAGAAAACATGTTTAGGAGAAAGTTAACCACGAGAAAATCACAAACTTGTGATGGGTTAAACGGTATTCGATTCCCCAGTAGGAAAAGTTAATAGACAACATTTTTGTTTTAAGTTACTTTTTATTGAGGAATTTATTCATAAGGAAACATAATCACTTATCATATTGACTTTCATCTTTTATTAGATTCCTTACACAAACTCATATTTTCTCCAAAAGACGAGTATTTAGGAAGACTTGTTCACATTAAGAGTACTACAATCAAATTCTAGAGAATCACCTAATCCACAAAATAGAACTATATACTTCCCATGTCTTTAACAAAAACCAAAACCAAAAAGGCTAGTACAAGATCAGATAATCCAGAAAAGGATAACCCTTTATAAAAAGAAAATCTATTCTTAATCTCCAAAATTTGTCCAACAAAACCCAAAGTTCAACGAGGACCATTTGTCCATAAAATTCTTCAAAGTAAACCAAACTAAGATTGAAACCCAAATATTTGAAGGATTTAGTCACATAGTCTACCAAGTTAAATCGTAACATTTATCTCCAAACAACATCAGTTGCTCCTAAAGTCTCACATTGAAAAGTAATTATCCTAATCACTTATCCTCCAAAATCAACTTACTCTTAATTCATAAAATCATATAACTAAAAAGAATCGGTCAAACTAACCAGGGACTTCACGTAGTCCAGTGTTAGGCGATAAATACCAGTCGCACTTTGGTTGTGGGTTCGATTCCCGCAGCTTTGTCCGACGCGACGGGATGTCACACGGTCTGCGTGTTGTCCTTTTTCCAAGACTATATAATTCTTAAAACATTCCCCAAAATGAGATAAAATATTCAAGAATAATCATAACATATTTTAACCTCAATTTTATCTCATGCCCTTCATTTTCCATCATATCATATAATAACCAATAATTACCTCAAAAGTAAGGATCATATAAACCCTAATGGTTACCTTAATAATTATTACCTGATTTTCCACATCGAGTTGGCCATCTCGTACATGATGCATTAGAGAACTCACCAAGGTTCAAGTGGTTGATCATGACTCCTTGATAGTTGGTTTAGAAAAACCATGAGATTCCTCATTGAATCCCCCATCTCATCGAGTATCTTAATCAGAGAACCACCACAGTTTCCTTCAAACCCATTGTCACTTTGGTGCCTGCTAGATCCAACCATTTACTAAAACCAAAAAGGTCAGTGTGAGTATATCAACAGAACCATCATGTACTAACGAGGAAGGTAAACACTAAGATATACTTACTCATTCACTTTATCTAAAACTAGGACTCTTTCTGAAATCCTAACCATTATGGTAATGTCACTTATGATTAAAGAATACCCTAACCTCTAAAGTTATCTAAATCGGCCTTTGATACCAACTATAAGGCCCCAGCCTTAAACCTTACTTAATCTTGAGTTATTACAAGATTACACATTGAGGATCTTTTCAAGTTTAGAGTTTTAGAGAATTAGATCATGAAACTTGCATTACATTCCACATTTAATCAAAGTGGTTTCATAAAAGACAGTATTCATTCTTCCCATCAACGGAAACATATTTAAAATATAACACGGATTCTTTCTTGAAACATCCTTGACACTATCATCACATCATGTACATTTCCCTTGACCTGTGAAAAACATTTCAAAAACTTGGGATGAGCATAAAAAGCTCAGTAAGGGTTATAAAAATATGGAAAGGAAACATGAGTTCATATATACATAAGAATGAAATCATACTTTACCCATAAAACATAGGCACTTTAACATACCTCATCAAACCATGAATAAATCATAGAAAACATAAGACATAAAGGTAACTTGAGGCATTCATAACATTCTTACGTGGGGAGTAACCCTCTTGGTTACGTTTGGAATACCCATCACAGTATATTCCCTAAATATCTTCGGAGAAACCTTAACGTTTCACTCCTTCGCGTTACCCAATGCATTGGAGAGCTATAACGGGCTCACCCGCCCTTAGTTTATCACAGAACCACCCATTTTCATAACAATGCCCAAGAACCATAAAATAAATGTGTCACATAAAACATGCATAAAGGAAACATAACATTTTCACATTTCAATCACAATATAACATTTTAGTATATTTAAATATTGAATCCATTCAAAAAGAAACCGTTTCCAAAACCATTTAAAACATTTAATAAAGAGATTTTTGAATCAAAGTGTCCCATACCACCTTGAAGCTTAAAATTTTAAACCATTAATATCCATATAAATAAATCCTTAAAACCATTTTGAAAACATGGATATTAATAAGAACAAATAATTAAAACATTTAAAACGATATTTTGGTTAAAGGGGTTTTACCAAAATTAGAGACACTTGAATACAATAGTTGAGGAATAACATTTAGTCAAAACTTTATAATATCATGAGAATAAATGGATTCATGATATAATACCTCAAAGGACAGTATATACACCATATAAGAGTGAATTGGTGCATAACAACAATGAACCCTCAATAGAAATGTCAAATGTGATGAAATCCCTTATAAAGAAGGTATCCTTAAATTAAGGACAAATAAATCTCAAAAATATGTGTGAAAAATATAAATACACCCAATATAAGTGGATATTAAGTGTAAAAAGGTCATTCACACATATTCAATGGACGACATATTCAATGACTACATGTTGAACCCAAAGAAATCGAAATTGGGTTAAAAAGTTCCCTTGACAGCCTAACGGCATCACATCAAAAAGAGTTGATGAGATATAAAAAGAGTATCTCATCCCATGGACATAAAATTTACATCAATAAGGATATATGAGAACATATCCCAACATAACAATATGTAAATTAAAAGAACCAACAAAAGAAGTCTTTTAAAAAAGAGGAGGGTGAAATGTTCCCTTACCGACTTGGGTATCTTTCAAAACATACACCCCGTGAAAGAAGGACAAAAGATAATTGATGTAAATACTCATAAACGAAAGTATATTACACAGAGAGTAGAATAATGGGAAGTACATACACCACTCAAGGGAATTTGTGGCAAATGTAGCATAAATCTCACAGGAATAAAAGTGAGATGAAAAATCCCTTACGAAAACTCGGCAGCCTAACGGCGCCACATAAAACTTCCGAATATGGATTGATGAGATCAAATAGGGTATCTCATCACATTAAAATAAAATGTACAGCAAGAGGAATATAAAATAACATCCCCAACATTACAAAGAGGAGCTTAAAAGAAGTTACATAAAGGAGAGTACTTAAAAAGAAGAGAGAGGTTAGATCTCTTACGAAAGTTTGGCAGCCTAACGGCGCCACTCAAAACTTCCAAAATGGATTGATGAGAGTGAATAGGGTCTCTCATCACATGAAAATAAAAATTAATGTAAGTGTAATATAAATGATCATCCCAATAACAAGAAAGATGAGCTTTAAAAGGAATGACATAAAAGTGTGTACTTAAAAAGAAAGAGAGGAGTAGGATCCCTTACCTCGGGTCCGACTTGACTCGATCGTTCTTTAATCTCCTGAATAATAAACTTGAGTTAATTTATAATTCCTTAAGAACCTTTTTCAAGTTCATTATTACTTTTATACCACTTATTACCATGTCATAATCATTATGTAATCATTTAAGTTAATAATATTTGTTTTGCCGATATTTGGTTCTTCAGTCGAAAGTGGACTTCTTACAATTACATGTTGTTCGTGTGGCCAAATGTTTATTATATACAGAATTGTATTCATTATGTAGATATCATATATTTCATATATATCCAGTACATTCATGCATTTATAACATTACATAATCATTTAGAGGTAAGAAATGAAATGCACTATTCATGGAGACGGTAAGCCGTACGTACCCATGAACGCTACTTTCATTTCTATTTCATATTTTATAGAATGGAATAATAATGATATAAAGGTATATTATAATTCCAGTATAATATCATATATAATATCATATTTCCATCCTTTATACATCCCACATATGGTATTTAACGAATCAAATCACTTTGAGGGGGCGGTAGTCCGCACTTCCTTAAATGAAGATATCGCGTATACCCATAATGGAAGCCATAAAGGTAAGACAAAAATGAAAAATACAGAAGCTTAAATAAAACATAAACATATTATATATCATATATAAAAATAGTGACATCATAATGGCCAGCTTTGAAGGTGTTAAATGAGTATTGAACAATCATCGTTTCGGGAGGCAGAATTTCACCATCCACGGAAACCGTATGTTCTTTAACCATTTGATGTAGTTGTGTGAGAGTGTAGCTCGAATAAATCATATAAAAACATCCTAGTATATTAATTATACTATTGTTGTTACAAAAGAAGTAAATAAAAAGAGTTTAGGGGGTTGGAGAAGCAAAATAAAACAAATGAACATGAGAGTATGAATTACCTTTAAAAGTGTTACTCCTTTTAATTTGAGCCTAAAGGATTCTTTTGAAAGGATTATGCCCAAAGGGAATCCTCTAGGATTAGGAGAGGGATGTGGAGAGAGTAAATGGGCAGGGGTTGGCCGAGCCAAAGGCTTGAGGAGTGTGTTAAATGAGGTAGAGGTGGGGGCCTTTTATAAGAGGAGAGGAGGGGCACTTTTGGAAAGTAAAGAAATATTACTTTATTTGAAAATGTGTTTCGGTTTCAAAAGGACCCACATTGATATAATTCGTGGATATGGTGATACGTCTTCGAAATCCACTCATCCAATAAGTTTTGGACATGTGTAGTTCATAGATTTTACATTATCTTTCCATATTATTTAAATCGTCAAATAATGATGTCATCGCTGCATCATTATTATGTCATAAATTATTTAATTTATTTAATGTCTAAAAATTATAAAAAAAATAATATTATGTAGGAAATCTTTTTATCTTTCCAATTAATATTTATAATAAAAAAGATGACTTGTATAACCCCACTTAAAAATTGTTTTAGTAAAACATATCATGTTTGTGTCAATTTTACTTTTACATTAAATAAAATGTTATTTATGTCATTTCCCAACCAAAGTGGATCCATGGGGTCCCCAAGTTGACCCATGGCTTGTCTTGGTCGGCCATGATACAACCAATGAGGGTAAGACATGTTTCATGCTTATCTCATTTTATTAAAGCATTATTTTTACCTTAAACTACACTAATTACCACTAATCGCGATTAAAAACTTAATAAGTTACTATTCACCAAAAAATAATTTTAATCTCATTGAACCACATTTTACTTCTTAATGACAACCATGTATGTCAGATTTTTGAAAATCAAAACACAATGATGGAAAAATTTCATTTAAACGGAAAATCAGTTTTTATAAGTACCACTTAGTGGTTTCACTATTCATCAAAAATTGAAGTTTTTCAGAAAAATCCCAAAAATTCACCCAAAGCTATATTTGATATTCTGAATTCAAAAATGAAGTCCATTTTACAAAATTCAAAACATATAAGTCACATTAATTAATTTAATAATTAATTCCCGCTGTCATGTCAAATAGCGTGATTTATGAAACAATAAGTATCAAAAGATTGACACTAGTTTAAGTCTGATTTCAAAGTGAAATTGATTCCAACGAACACTATTGGATTTAATGGTAAAAATATTTTCTAATTTCACTTTAAAACCAATTCAAAATATAATTTAATCATATAAATAAATTAGATTAAAAAGTGGTTTTGAATTAAAATACAACATTTTACACTATTCATTAAAAAAATGAACTTTATCGGAAAGATACCAAAAATTTACACAAAGTAATATTTGATGTCCCGATTCTTAGTAAGAGTTTTATTTGGTCCAAAAGAATGTATAAGAGTGATCAAAACTATATTTAATGATGGTTCGCCATCAAAAGGTGATAAGTGAACCTTTAGTAAAAACTAGGGCATATACGCCTAAAATTGAATTCTTTCCGTATTTTAAGCCATTATCTTTAATTGGATAAATGTAAAAACATTTAAAAACATATATAATAATATTTTAGTTATTTCTATCCATTCCCGCCATTACAACGGCTACATGTTAACTACCATTTAAAATAATATTATTTTATTATTAGAGTGCAACGTAAGATTCCCAAGAAACTCGTTGTTGCGTGTTGGGTACGCTTTCGAGCATAGCGTCCCCTTTAAAGTTATTTAAATATTTTATTCACAAATATGGATAAATATGAAATGTCATATTCTTTATTTACCTGGGGTGTTACATCCTTCCCCCCTTTTGGGAATTGCGTCCTCGCAATTTTAAAATTGTGCTTGGAAACATCCTTGAAAGTCCCACATCGGAACAAAAGTCGGTAAAACAAACACTAAAATAAAGAGAGATAAGTACAAAGGTCACCCGAGTTAACCCATACTAGGATTCCAAGTATTAAAATATGGACATGGAGGAAAAAACAAAGGGTCATGTTCTGATGGAGAGTGATAGAAAACATGTTTAGGAGAAAGTTAACCACGAGAAAATCACAAACTTGTGATGGGTTTAACGGTATTCGATCCCCCAGTAGGAAAAGTTAATAGACAACATTTTTGTTTTAAGTTACTTTTTATTGAGGAATTTATTCATAAGGAAACATAATCACTTATCATATTGACTTTCAAATTTTATTAGATTTCTTACACAAACTCATATTTTCTCCAAAAGACGAGTATTTAGGAAGACTTGTTCACATTAAGAGTACTACAATCAACTTCTAGAGAATCACCTAATCCACAAAATAGAACTATATACTTCCCATGTCTTTAACCAAAACCAAAACCAAAAAGGCTAGTTCAAGATCAGATAATCCAGAAAAGGATAACCCTTTATAAAAAGAAAATCTATTCTTAATCTCCAAAATTTGTCCAACAAAACCCAAAGTTCAACGAGGACCATTTGTACATAAAATTCTTCAAAGTAAACCAAACTAAGATTGAAACCCAAATATTTGAAGGATTTAGTCACATAGTCTACCAAGTTAAATCGTAACATTTATCTCCAAACAACATCAGTTTCTCCTAAAGTCTCACATTGAAAAGTAATTATCCTAATCACATATCCTCCCAAATCAACTTACTCTTAATTCATAAAATCATATAACTAAAAAGAATCGGTCAAACTAACCAGGGACTTCACGTAGTCCAGTGGTAGGCGATAAATACCAGTCGCACTTTGGTTGTGGGTTCGATTCCCGCAGCTTTTTCCGACGCGACGGGATGTCACACGGTCTGCGTGTTGTCCTTTTTCCAAAACTATATAATTCTTAAAACATTTCCCAAAATGAGATAAAATATTCAAGAATAATCATAACATATTTTAACCTCAATTTTATCTCATGCCCTTCATTTTCCATCATATCATATAATAACCCATAATTACCTCAAAAGTAAGGATCATATAAACCCTAATGGTTACCTTGATAATTATTACCTGATTTTCCACATCGAGTTGGCCATCTCGTACATGATGCATTAGAGAACTCACCAAGGTTCAAGTGGTTGATCATGACTCCTTGATAGTTGGTTTAGAAAAACCATGAGATTCCTCATTGAATCCCCCATCTCATCGAGTATCTTAATCAGAGAACCACCACAGTTTCCTTCAAACCCATTGTCACTTTGGTTCCTGCTAGATCCAGCCATTTACTAAAACCAAAAAGGTCAGTGTGAGTATATCAACAAAACCATCATGTACTAACGAGGAAGGTAAACACTAAGATATACTTACTCATTCACTTTATCTAAAACTAGGACTCTTTCTGAAATCCTAACCATTATGGTAATGTCACTTATGATTAAAGAATACCCTAACCTCTAAAGTTATCTAAACCGGCCTTTGATACCAACTATAAGGCCCCAGCCTTAAACCATACTTAATCTTGAGTTATTACAAGATTACACATTGAGGATCTTTTCAAGTTTCGAGTTTTAGATTATTAGATCATGAAACTTGCATTACATTCCACATTTAATCAAAGTGGTTACATAAAAGACAGTATTCATTCTTCCCATCAACGGAAACATATTTAAAATATAACACGGATTCTTTCTTGAAACATCCTTGACACTATCATCACATCATGTACCTTTCCCTTGACCTGTGAAAAACATTTCAAAAACTTGGGATGAGCATAAAAAGCTCAGTAAGGGTTATAAAAATATGGAAAGGAAACATGAGTTCATATATACATAAGAATGAAATCATACTTTACCCATAAAACATAGGCACTTTAACATACCTCATCAAACCATGAATAAATCATAGAAAACATAAGACATAAAGGTAACTTGAGGCATTTATGACATTCTTACGTGGGGAGTAACCCTCTTGGTTACGTTTGGAATACCCATCACAGTATATTCCCTAAATCGCTTCGGAGAAACCTTAACATTTCACTCCTTCGCGTTACCCAATGCATTGGAGAGCTATAACGGGCTCACCCGCCCTTAGTTTATCACGGAACCACCCATTTTCATAACAATGCCCAAGAACCATAACATAAATGTGTCACATAAAACATGCATAAAGGAAACATAACATTTTCACATTTCAATCACAATATAACATTTTAGTATATTAAAATATTGAATCCATTCAAAAAGAAACCATTTCCAAAACCATTTAAAACATTTAATAAAGAGATTTTTGAATCAAAGTGTCCCATACCACCTTGAAGCTTAAAATTTTAAACCATTATTATCCATATAAATAAATCCCTAAAACCATTTTGAAAACATGGATATTAATAAGAACAAATAATTAAAACATTTAAAACGATATTTTGGTTAAAGGGGTTTTACCAAAATTAGAGACACTTGAATTCAATAGTTGAGGAATAACATTTAGACAAAACTTTATAATATCATGAGAATAAATAGATTCATGATATAATACCTCAAAGGACAGTATATACACCATATAAGAGTGAATTGGTGCATAACAACAATAAACCCTCAATAGAAATGTCAAATGTGATGAAATCCCTTATAAAGAAGGTATCCTTAAATTAAGGACAAATCAATCTCAAAAATATGTGTGAAAAATATAAATACACCCAATATAAGTGGATATTAAGTGTAAAAAGGTCATTCACACATATTCAATGGACGACATATTCAATGACTACATGTTGAACCCAAAGAAATCGAAATTGGGTTAAAAAGTTCCCTTGACAGCCTAACGGCATCACATCAAAAAGAGTTGATGAGATATAAAAAGAGTATCTCATCACATGGACATAAAATTTATATCAATAAGGATATATGAGAACATATCCCAACATAACAATATGTAAATTAATGAACCCACAAAAGAAGTCTTTTAAAAAAGAGGAGGGTGAAAGGTTCCCTTACCGACTTGGGTATCTTTCAAAACATACACCCCATGAAAGAAGGACAAAAGATAATTGATGTAAATACACATAAACGAATGTATATTACACAAATAGTAGAATAATGGGCAGTACATACACCACTCAAGGGAATTTGTGGCAAATGTAGCATAAATCTCACGGGAATAAAAGTGAGATGAAAAATCCCTTACGAAAACTCGGCAGCCTAACGACGCCACATAAAACTTCCGAATATGGATTGATGAGATCAAATAGGGTATCTCATCACATTAAAATAAAATGTACAGTAAGAGGAATATAAAATAACATCCCCAACATTACAAAGAGGAGCTTAAAAGAAGTGACATAAAGGAGAGTACTTAAAAAGAAGAGAGAGGTTAGATCTCTTACGAAAGTTTGGCAGCCTAACGGCGCCACTCAAAACTTCCAAAATGGATTGATGAGAGAGAATAGGGTCTCTCATCACATGAAAATAAAAATTACTGTAAGTGTAATATAAATTATCATCCCAATAACAAGAAATATGAGCTTTAAAAGGAATGACATAAAAGTGTGTACTTAAAAAGAAAGAGAGGAGTAGGATCCCTTACCTCGGGTCCGACTTGACTCGATCGTTCTTTAATCTCCTGAATAATAAACTTGAGTTAATTTATAATTCCTTAAGTACCTTTTTCAATTTCATTATTACTTTTATACCACTTATTACCATGTCATAAACATTATGTAATCATTTAAGTTAATAATATTTGTTTTGCCGATATTTGGTTCTTAAGTCGAAAGTGGACTTCTTACAATTACATGTTGTTCGTGTGGCCAAATGTTTATTATATACAGAATTTTATTCATTATGTAGATATCATATATTTCATATATATCCAGTACATGCATGAATTTATAACATTACATAATCGTTTAGAGGTAAGAAATGAAATGCACCGTTCATGGAGACGGTAAGCCGTACGTACGCATGAATGCTACTTTCATTTCTATTTCGTATTTTATAGAATGGAATAATAATGATATAAAGGTATATTATAATTCCAGTATAATATCATATATAATATCATATTTCCATCCTTTATACATCCCACATATGGTATTTAATGAATCAAATCACTTTGAGGGGGCGGTAGTCCGCACTTCCATAAATGAAGATATCGTGTATACCCATAATGGAAGCCATAAAGGTAAGACAAAAATGAAAAATACAGAAGCTTAAATAAAACATAAACATATTATATATCATATATAAAAATAGTGACATCATAATGGCCACCTTTGATGGTGTTAAATGAGTATTGAACAATCATCGTTTCGGGAGGCAGAATTTCACCATCCTAGGAAACCGTATGTTCTTTACCCATTTGATGTAGTTGTGTGAGAGTGTAGCTCGAATAAATATTATAAAAACATCCTAGTATATTTAATATACTGTTGTTGTTACAAAATAAGTAAATAAAAAGAGTTTAGGGGGTTGGAAAAGAAATATAAAACAAATGAACATGAGAGAATGAATTACCTTTAAAAGTGTAACTCCTTTTGATTTGAGCCTAAAGGCTTCCTTTGAAAGGATTATGCCCAAAGGGAATCCTCTAGGATTAGTAGAGGGATGTGGAGAGAGTAAATGGGCAGGGTTTGGCCGAGCCAAAGGCTTGAGGAGTGTGTTAAATGAGGTAGAGGTGGGGGCCTTTTATAAGAGGAGAGGAGGGGCACTTTTGGAAAGTAAAGAAATATTACTTTATTTGAAAATGTGTTTCGGTTTAAAAAGGTCCCACATTGATATAATTCGTGTATAAGGTGATAAGTCTTCGAAATACACTCATCCAATAAGTTTTGGACTTGTGTAGTTCATAGATTTTACATTATCTTTCCATTTTATTTAAATCGTCAAATAATGATGTCATCGCTGCATCATTATTATGTCATAAATAATTTAATTTATTTAATGTCTAAAAATTATAAAAAAAATAATATGATGTAGGAAATATTTTTATCTTTCCAATGAATATTTATAATCAAAAATATGACTTGTATAACCCCACTTAAAAATTGTTTTAGTAAAACATATCATGTTTGTGTCAATTTTACTTTTACATTAAATAAAATGTTATTTATGTCATTTCCCAACCAAAGTGGATCCATGGGGTCCCCAAGTTGACCCATGGCTTGTCTTGGTTGGCCATGATACAACCAATGATAGTAAGACATGTGTCAAGCTCATCTCATTTCATTAAAGCATTATTTTTACCTTAAACTACACTAATTACCACTAATCGCGATTAAAAACTTAATAAGTTACTATTCACCAAAAAATTATTTTAATCTCATTGAACCACATTTTACTTCTTAATGACAACCATGTATGTCGGATTTTTGAAAATAAAAACACAATGATGGCAAAATTTCATTTAAACGGAAAATCAGTTTTTATAAGTACCACATAGTGGTTTCACAATTCATCAAAAATTGAAGTTTTTCAGAAAAATCCCAAAAATTCACCCTAAGCTATATTTGATATTCTGAATTCAAAAATGAAGTCCATTTTACAAAATTCAAAACATATAAGTCACATTAATTAATTTAATAATTAATTCCCGCTGTCATGTCAAATAGCGTGTTTTATGAAACAATAAGTATCAAAAGATTGACACTAGTTTAAGTCTGATTTCAAAGTGAAATTGATTCCAACGAACACTATTGGATTTAATGGTAAAAATATTTTCTAATTTCACTTTAAAACCAATTCAAAATATAATTTAATCATATAAATAAATTAGATTAAAAAGTGGTTTTGAATTAAAATACAACATTTTACACTATTCATTAAAAAATGAACTTTATCGGAAAGATACCAAAAATTTACACAAAGTAAAATTTGATGTCCCGATTCTTAATAAGAGTTTTATTTGGTCCAAAAGAATGTATAAGAGTGATCAAAACTATATTTAATGATGGTTCGCCATCAAAAGGTGATAAGTGAACCTTTAGTAAAAACTAGGGCATATACGCCTAAAATTGAATTCTTTCCGTATTTTAAGCCATTATCTTTTATTGGATAAATGTAAAAACATTTAAAAACATATATAATCATATTTTAGTTATTTCTATCCATTCCCGCCATTACAACGACTACATGTTAACTACCATTTCAAATAATATTATTTTATTATTAGAGTGCAACGTAAGATTCCCAAGAAACTCGTTGTTGCGTGTTGGGTACGCCATCGAGCATAGCGTCCCCTTTAAAGTTATTTAAATATTTTATTCACAAATATGGATAAATATGAAATGTCATATTCTTTATTTACATGGGGTGTTACATCCTTCCCCCCTTTTGGGAATTGCGTCCTCGCAATTTTAAAATTGCGCTTGGAAACATCCTTGAAAGTCCCACATCGGAACAAAAGTCAGTAAAACAAACACTTTAAAATAAAGAGAGATAAGTACAAAGGTCACCCGTGTTAACCCATACTAGGATTCCAAGTATGAAAATATGGACATGGAGGAAAAAACAAAGGGTCATGTTCTGATGGAGAGTGATAGAAAACATGTTTAGGAGAAAGTTAACCACGAGAAAATCACAAACTTGTGATGGGTTAAACGGTATTCGATTCCCCAGTATGAAAAGTTAATAGACAACATTTTTGTTTTAAGTTACTTTTTATTGAGGAATTTATTCATAAGGAAACATAATCACTTATCATATTGACTTTCAACTTTTATTAGATTCCTTACACAAACTCATATTTTCTCCAAAAGACGAGTATTTAGGAAGACTTGTTCACATTAAGAGTACTAAAATCAACTTCTAGAGAATCACCTATTCCACAAAATAGAAGTATATACTTCCCATGTCTTTAACCAAAACCAAAACCAAAAAGGCTAGTACAAGATCAGATAATCCAGAAAAGGATAACCCTTTATAAAAAGAAAATCTATTCTTAATCTCCAAAATTTGTCCAACAAAACCCAAAGTTCAACGAGGACCATTTGTCCATAAAATTCTTCAAAGTAAACCAAACTAAGATTGAAACCCAAATATTTGAAGGATTTAGTCACATAGTCTACCAAGTTAAATCGTAACATTTATCTCCAAACAACATCAGTTGCTCCTAAAGTCTCACATTGAAAAGTAATTATCCTAATCACATATCCTCCAAAATCAACATAATCTTAATTCCTAAAATCATATAAGTAAAAAGAATCGATCAAACTAACCAGGGACTTCACGTAGTCCAGTGGTAGGCAATAAATACCAGTCGCACTTTGGTTGTGGGTTCGATTCCCGTAGCTTTGTCCGACGCGACGGGATGTCACACGGTCTGCGTGTTGTCCTTTTTCCAAAACTATATAATTCTTAAAACATTCCCCAAAATGAGATAAAATATTCAAGAATAATCATAACATATTTTAACCTCAATTTTATCTCATGCCCTTCATTTTCCATCATATCATATAATAACCCATAATTACCTCAAAAGTAAGGATCATATAAACCCTAATGGTTACCTTAATAATTATTACCTGATTTTCCACATCGAGTTGGCCATCTCGTACATGATGCATTAGAGAACTCACCAAGGTTCAAGTGGTTGATCATGACTCCTTGATAGTTGGTTTAGAAAAATCATGAGATTCCTCATTTAATCCCCCATCTCATCGAGTATCTTAATCAGAGAACCACCACAGTTTCCTTCAAACCCATTGTCACTTTGGTGCCTGCTAGATCCAGCCATTTACTAAAACCAAAAAGGTCAGTGTGAGTATATCAACAAAACCATCATGTACTAAAGAGGAAGGTAAACACTAAGATATACTTACTCATTCACTTTATCTAAAACTAGGACTCTTTCTGAAATCCTAACCATTATGGTAATGTCACTTATGATTAAAGAATACCCTAACCTCTAAAGTTATCTAAACCGGCCTTTGATACCAACTATAAGGCCCCAGCCTTAAACCTTACATAATCTTGAGTTATTACTAGATTACACATTGAGGATCTTTTCAAGTTTACAGTTTTAGAGAATTAGATCATGAAACTTGCATTACATTCCACATTTAATCAACGTGGTTACATAAAAGACAGTATTCATTCTTCCCATCAACGGAAACATATTTAAAATATAACACAGATTCTTTCTTGAAACTTCCTTGACACTATCATCACATCATGTACCTTTCCCTTGACATGTGAAAAACATTTCAAAAACTTGGGATGAGCATAAAAAGCTCAGTAAGGGTTATAAAAATATGGAAAGGAAACATGAGTTCATATATACATAAGACTGAAATCATACTTTACCCATAAAACATAGGCACTTTAACATACCTCATCAAACCATGAATAAATCATAGAAAACATAAGACATAAAGGTAACTTGTGGCATTCATAACATTCTTACGTGGGGAGTAACCCTCTTGGTTAAGTTTGGAATACCCATCACAGTATATTCCCTAAATCTCTTCGGAGAAACATTAACGAATCACTCATTCGCGTTACCCAATGCATTGGAGAGCTATAACAGGCTCACCCGCCCTTAGTTTATCACGGAACCACCCATTTTCATAACAATGCCAAAGAACCATAACATAAATGTGTCACATAAAACATGCATAAAGGAAACATAACATTTTCACATTTCAATCACAATATAACATTTTAGTATATTGAAATATTAAATCCATTCAAAAAGAAACCATTTCCAAAACCATTTAAAACATTTAATAAAGAGATTTTTGAATCAAAGTGTCCCATACCACCTTGAAGCTTAAAATTTTAAACCACTAATATCCATATAAATAAATCCTTAAAACCATTTTGAAAACATGGATATTAATAAGAACAAATAATTAAATCATTTAAAACGATATTTTGGTTAAAGGGGTTTTACCAAAATTAGAGACACTTGAATACAATAGTTTAGGAATAACATTTAGTCAAAACTTTATAATATCATGAGAATAAATGGATTCATGATATAATACCTCAAAGGACAGTATATACACCATATAAGAGTGAATTGGTGCATAACAACAATGAACCCTCAATAGAAATGTCAAATGTGATGAAATCCCTTATAAAGAAGGTATCCTTAAATTAAGGACAAATCAATCTCAAAAATATGTGTGAAAAATATAACTACACCCAATATAAGTGGATATTAAGTGTAAAAATGTCATTAACACATATTCAATGGACGACATATTCAATGACTACATGTTGAACCCAAAGAAATCGAAATTGGGTTAAAAAGTTCCCTTGACAGCCTAACGGCATCACATCAAAAAGAGTTGATGAGATATAAAAAGAGTATCTCATCACATGGACATAAAATTTTCATCAATAAGGATATATGAGAACATATCCCAACATAACGATATGTAAATTAAAAGAACCAACAAAAAAAGTCTTTTAAAAAAGAGGAGGGTGAAAGGTTCCCTTACCGACTTGGGTATCTTTCAAAACATACACCCCATGAAAGAAGGAAAAAAGATAATTGATGTAAATACTCATAAACGAAAGTATATTACATAGAGAGTAGAATAATGGGCAGTACATACACCACTCAAGGGAATTTCTGGCAAATGTAGCATAAATCTCACGGGAATAAAAGTGAGATGAAAAATCCCTTACGAAAACTCGGCAGCCTAACGGTGCCACATAAAACATCCGAATATGGATTGATGAGATCAAATAGGGTATCTCATCACATTAAAATAAAATGTACAGCAATAGGAATATAAAATAACATCCCCAACATTACAAAGAGGAGCTTAAAAGAAGTGACATAAAGGAGAGTACTTAAAAAGAAGAGAGATGTTAGATCTCTTACGAAAGTTTGGCAGCCTAACGACGCCACTCAAAACTTCCAAAATGGATTGATGAGAGAGAATAGGGTCTCTCATCACATGAAAATAAAAATTAATGTAAGTGTAATATAAATGATCATCCCAATAACAAGAAAGATGATCTTTAAAAGGAATGACATAAAAGTGTGTACTTAAAAAGAAAGAGAGGAGTAGGATCCCTTACCTCGGGTCCGACTTGACTCGATCGTTCTTTAATCTCCTGAATAATAAACTTGAGTTAATTTATAATTCCGTAAGAACCTTTTTCAAGTTCATTATTACTTTTATACCACTTATTACCATGTCATAAACATTATGTAATCATTTAAGTTAATAATATTTGTTTTGCCGATATTTGGTTCTTAAGTCGAAAGTTGACTTCTTACAATTACATGTTGTTCGTGTGGCCAAATGTTTATTATATACAGAATTTTATTCATTATTTAGATATCATATATTTCATATATATCCAGTACATGCATGCATTTATAACATTACATAATCATTTAGAGGTAAGAAATGAAATGCACCGTTCATGGAGATGGTAGGTCGTACGTACGCATGAACGCTACTTTCATTTCTATTTCGTATTTTATAGAATGGAATAATAATGATATAAAGGTATATTATAATTCCAGTATAATATCATATATAATATCATATTTCCATCCTTTATACATCCCACATATGGTATTTAACGAATCAAATCACTTTGAGGGGGCGGTAGTCCGCACTTCATTAAATGAAGATATCGCGTATACCCATAATGGAAGCCATAAAGGTAAGACAAAAATGAAAAATACAGAAGCATAAATAAAAGCTAAACATATTATATATCATATATAAAAATAGTGACATCATAATGGCCGCCGTTGAAGGTGTTAAATGAGTATTGAGCAATCATCGTTTCGGGAGGCAGAATTTCACCATCCACGGAAACCGTATGTTCTTTAACCATTTGATGTAGTTGTGTGAGAGTGTAACTCGAATAAATCTTATAAAAACATCCTAGTAAATTGAAGATACTGGTGTGGTTACAAAATAAGTAAATAAAAAGAGTTTAGGGGGTTGGAGAAGCAAAATAAAACAAATGAACATGAGAGAATGAATTACCTTTAAAAGTGTAACTCCTTTTGATTTGAGCCTAAAGGCTTCCTTTGAAAAGATTATGCCCAAAGGGAATCCTATAGGATGAGGAGAGGTATGTGGAGAGAGTAAATGGGCAGGGTTTGGCCGAGCCAAAGGCTTGAGGAGTGTGTTAAATGAGGTAGAGGTGGGGGCCTTTTATAAGAGGAGAGGAGGGGCACTTTTGGAAAGTAAAGAAATATTACTTTATTTGAAAATGTGTTTCTGTTTAAAAAGGTCCCACATTGATATAATTCTTGGATAAGGTGATAAGTCTTCTAAATCCACTCATCCAATAAGTTTTGGACATGTGTAGTTCATAGATTTTACATTATCTTTCCATTTTATTTAAATCGTCAAATAATGATGTCATCGCTGCATCATTATTATGTCATAAATAATTTAATTTATTTAATGTCTAAAAATTATAAAAAAACTACTATGATGTTGGAAATCATTTTATATTTCCAATGAATATTTATAATCAAAAATATTACTTGTATAACCCCACTTAAAAATTGTTTTAGTAAAACATATCATGTTTGTGTCAATTTTACTTTTACATTAAATAAAATGTTATTTATGTCATTTCCCAACCAAAGTGGATCCATGGGGTCCCCAAGTTGACCCATGGCTTGTCTTGGTCGGCCATGATACAACCAATGAGGGTAAGACATGTTTCAAGCTCATCTCATTTTATTAAAGCATTATTTTTACCTTAAACTACACTAATTACCACTAATCGCGATTAAAAACTTAATAAGTTACTATTCACCAAAAAATTATTTTAATCTCATTGAACCACATTTTACTTCTTAATGACAACCATGTATGTCGGATTTTTGAAAATCAAAACACAATGATGGAAAATTTTCATTTAAACGGAAAATCAGTTTTTATAAGTACCACTTAGTGGTTTCACTATTCATCAAAAATTGAAGTTTTTCAGAAAAATCCCAAAAATTCACCCTAAGATATATTTGATATTCTGAATTCAAAAATGAAGTCCATTTTACAAAATTCAAAACATATAAGTCACATTAATTAATTTAATAATTAATTCCCGCTGTCATGTCAAATAGCGTGTTTTATGAAACAATAAGTATCAAAAGATTGACACTAGTTTAAGTCTGATTTCAAAGTGAAATTGATTCCAACGAACACTATTGGATTTAATGGTAAAAATATTTACTAATTTCACTTTAAAACCAATTCAAAATATAATCTACTCATATAAATAAATTAGATTAAAAAGTGGTTTTGAATTAAAATACAACATTTTACACTATTCATTAAAAAAATGAACTTTATCGGAAAGATACCAAAAATTTTCACAAAGTAAATTTTGATGTCCCGATTCTTAATAAGAGTTTTATTTGGTCGAAAAGAATTTATAAGAGTGATCAAAACTATATTTAATGACGGTTCGCCATCAAAAGGTGATAAGTGAACCTTTAGTGAAAACTAGGGCATATACGCCTAAAATTGAATTCTTTCCGTATTTTAAGCCATTATCTTTTATTGGATAAATGTAAAAACATTTAAAAACATATATAATCATATTTTAGTTATTTCTATCCATTCCCGCCATTACAACGGCTACATGTTAACTACCATTTAAAATAATATTATTTTATTATTAGAGTGCAACGTAAGATTCCCATGAAACTCGTTGTTGCGTGTTGGGTACGCCATCGAGCATAGCGTCCCCTTTAAAGTTATTTAAATATTTTATTCACAAATATGGATTAATATGAAATGTCATATTCTTTATTTACCTGGGGTGTTACAGATATGGTGTATTATTTCATCTATTGTTAATGATGGTTGTCAATGGTTGTAAATGATATTTATAGTGAATAAATATTAAATAAATGAAGCTTTATATGGGTGTTTTGAATCTATGAACATCTAATGTTCATATATAGAATTGTGGAAGCCTCAGATATATGAAATTCATATATTATAGATATATTAATAAAATATGATACTAAATTAGACTGGATAATCTTAGTAGATAATTGGAAAAATTTATGTCGTGGGGATTAAGGAAAAAATTTGATTTAAATGTTACTGGAAGATGAATGATAAATTCATATAGATACTCGTTTCTATATGATTATAATACATTAAATGATTTTTAAACTCTTAATAAAGTGAAATATAAGTACTAATGATATTTTAAATTGTCTTATATAATTTTCTCTAATTCAATATCGATACGAGAGTAAAATGGGAGAGTGTAGAGTACCCAATTAATAGTGAAGTAGGTATATGGTTAGATTGACTACCTGAGAGAATATATTGAAGATATGAGATAAATATATCTGAAATTAGTTTACTAGAAGATTAAAAACATAATCATGATAAAATAAGATGCCTAGAAAACTCAACCTATCAGAAGTTGAAGAATCTAGGACAATTGGAATGAAGAACCACAATAATGAATTGATAAAATCCATAACGTTGATCCTTAAAGAATATAAGGTAGACTCTACCTTATGAAGATATTTTCTAACAAATAATTTTGAAAATTTATGATTCTAATTTTTTTCCAAGAAAAACCTATGGAAGAAAATCCATAAAAATATATTCTCAGAAAATACAAGGATGTAGAAAAAGTAAGAACATTAAAAGATGGAAGATAAAGTCTAACAAGTATAAAAGCCATAAAAACATGAGCTGATTAGAATTAGTGTAAAGATAAAATGATGAAACATAAATGTATGAGAAAGTTAGTTTATACATATAATTTATTTTTAATATCATTATAATCACATTTTAATATGACCAATTATGATTGATGTTGATATGATCTAAATATGTAATGTCAATATGTTGAGTTTTTTAAAAGTAGATATTATAAGATAGTGTTTGAGCATAATTTAATTACAATGGATACAAATCACTAGTAAAAAATACTCATTTCAAAGTTGAAATACGTATTAAAGATTGAAAAAAATAATTTAAGTAAAATTATTGGTATAAAAGGATAATGGGTATAAGGAATGTAATTTAACAATCATAGCGGTTTATAAACGTTAGGAAACTCGAATATTCCAACTGGATTTATATTAACATTATGAAGTCATAGTCAACCTAAAAATGTTTAGATTGATTTTAAATGTGTAATATTAATCAAGGGAAATGTAAAACTCTTATATTTTTTGAAAAAAATTCAAATAATTTTAGATTATTTGATTTCTTTGATTATATGAAACACTATGTTTAAAAATACTAAGACACTATTAAAATATTTTTATTTAGTGTGATAGTTATCGCATAGGAATTGGATTAGAGGGTATCAAAAATAATAACTAAGTAATTAAAATTTTATGTTTTATAAATGTTTTAAATAAACTTATTCATTAAAAATTTAATAGAAATGAGCATCAAAATCAAATCAAAGCAAGATAATGTTTTTTAAACAGTTTTTTTGTTCATAATGTGTATTTATATTAATAAATTAAATTAAAAACTATTTTAGAATGATTATAATGAAATTTATACATTATATATTCAATAAATATTTTTATCATTAATCTAATTTCTTTCTTTAGGTATTGAATAATAATAAATCATGTTTTATGCTTAAAAACTGGATTTTCCTAAAACACATTTTCTTCTCTTTTGTTCATAGCTATTTTAAAATTAATTTTTTACACTCTAATAAAATATATTTATAAAATCGATATTATGTTTTTAAATAAAAAATTTCAAATTATATTATATTGAATTTTTAGCTCTTCTTTAAAGTGAGGATAAACTTGTTTTGGGATCATTACATTTGTTTTCATTGAAAATAAACATAAATTTTTTTTTATACATGATTAAACAACCATTATATTATTTTATTGATGTATTTGGCGTTCACCATTTTTGTTTCCTCAGAAAGATGAAGACTGAGTACCCTCATTGGGTAAACAAAATGGTTTGATGAGAACTGGGAAATCTATCATTTTTATGTGTTGAATGAGATTTTGTGATTCAATAATTTCACATTGAGTTATACATATTTATTTCAATAGAGAGATGTTGGAGGATTTTTTCCCGTGGTCTTATTGTGGGGAGTTAAATGATGTGCACAATCATCATCATTAGGATCACCATCTGTCAACCTTTATCAGAAACTCCCAATGGTTCCCACATCCATAACGTGGAATAGAACTACTTTCCAAAGTCATGCGGTCAATTGGGGTTTCATATCCAATGAATCTTAGGACTAACTCTAAGGTACATTCCCTTATATGAGGTATGTTTATATCATTCCATTGATCAAGTATAACAGCCTAATTGTCCACGGTATGCTTCTCTTTGAAAATTATTATAGCTTGCGTTATACGTAGCTACGAGTTTTAAACATTGTGTACAAATATGAAAATCTAAAAAATAATAACCATAAATACTTTTAAGAGTTTGTTACTCCTATTTATATAAATAATCCTTAAAAACAATAATATAATGCTCATTGATATTTCCAATTTCCCACTCCCCAACCTTGTAATTCAAAAAAAATCTAAAATTATGATTAAAATTTATTTGATTCTAATATAGTGGATTTATATAGAAATTGATAAAAAATAGATTTCCACTAATGATTTATCAAATACGACTATATTAATGGGGAAGAGGTGACTATGGTGCACATTTAGTTTGGTCTGATGGTTGATTATGGGGGATCATTTCTTGAAAAATAATTAACATATTATTACCATTGTTGTTCATAATTAAAAATTATAATGGTTCCCACATCTATAATTTTTTATGAAACTACCTTCCAAAAGAAGATGATAAAATAGGGGTTCAAAACCAGTGAAATTTAGGGACACTAATTAGATGAGAGGATGTGAGGTCTGGATGATCACACCCTTTTGAGGGGAATAATTTCCTACTATGGGACTCTCTTATAGATTTAAGAGGTGTTTGGTAATATATTACTAATCCCAATATTGTACCGGTCATTCTAATAAAGCAATTATAGGTTAATTATTCATCGTTCACAAATGAAAGGGTGGTTCATGTTCTTGAACCAATCTATATATATCCGAGATTTTTTTATCAATTTCCCAATAATGAATATCTACTTTATATAGTTAGGTCATACAACCAAATACCTTGGATTTTCTAGTAGGTAGTGAGGATGTAAATATTTTGAGACGAGTATTAAGTCATTATGAGGCATCTTACACATCCTCATTGTTAGAGGAATAAAAACCCATGTAGTTAATTAAACCTATAGTGTTTAACATCATGTGTTAATGAAATTTCTGTGGGATGTTAGGTGCTCAAATATTTTAGATCGAGTCTCAAGTATAAGTCCTACATTTCATGGTTATTGAAAGAATTAGAGTCAACATAGTTCAATTGTTTTCTTAGTCCACTGAGTGATGATGTAAGATACCAATGGGAATGATTGGGTCTATATGGTTGAAATTTCAAAGACATCATAGGGCTTAAACCAAGGTGCGTAATCTTTTGAGATTCGTATATGAACCTATAAAGGATTCCAAAATATCCTAGTTATTGAAGGAATTAGATTCATTATTCTTCAATAGAGAGGGTTTTAAACACTTATGTTTTCCTTTTCATAGTAGATGTTTTTTTGATGAAAATGAAATGATCATTTAAACTCTTTAATTCAACACGAGCTAGGATCGATGTGGGAAATACTTGATTGAAAATAATAATTATTTTTCCTATTTTTGAGGGGATTATATTCCACAACATCCCATTGGAGTTTTGGTATCATGATCAAGATTTAGAGAGGCTTCCAACATATCCTTGTTATTTTGGGAATCAGAGTCAACAAAGTTCACTTGATATGGGCTTACACACTGATATTTACTTTATAATTAGAGACTAAACACTGTGTAATAACATGTTTATAAATTCTTAGTATTTCCTTATGACTTGGTCAGCTTCCTTTCCTAACTGCATTGATTGTCTACCAAATATTTCTTGATTTTATGGTTGAAATTTTATGGAATGTATGCCTGAAAAGTTCCATGACAATCATAAATTTGTTGTTTAAAACCGCAATATGTCATCTCATCTATGAGATTAGAATTCTCTAATTGTAATACTGGAATAATTTTATATGTTACATGTCTCTGAGACATTAATAATATTATCTATTTGATAATTGGTGTGTTTCTGGATTTCAATCATAGAATTTAGGTAGTGTAGAGAAATTCCACTGATAAAGGGGTGTTTAGGGTCCCTCAATAATAATATTAATAACGTTAGATAAATATTATTTGTTTAAATAGTTTCCTAATTATTCTTGTTATTTTAATTTAAATTTTCAATAATAAATTATTCTATAGTTCATATATATATGAGTTTAATTTTTGATAAATATTTATTCACCAAATAATTATTTAATTAATTACACAAATGCATAATATTTACAAAGACATGTTTATTAAATAGGTAACAAATCAATTATTTATATAATTATATTAATATTTTATAAATACGTTCTTAATACTTCATTGAATATACTATTTATATATTTAATGTAAAATAATGTAGTGGTATTTAATTTAAAATATAAATATTTATTATTCGAGTCCTTATAAATATTGAGGAGGATAGGTGAACTATGAATAAGATTCTGATGAGGGTTTCCTTATTAAATACTCTTTGAATATGTATTGATTTATTTATTCCAAAAATGTAATATTATTATATATACATCCTCCTCCTATAGGAATTCACGATGTTATGGTTTTAGTGACACTAATTCACTTTAATATTAATGAGTGGATTAAACCAAATAGAGTAATGAACCCGCTTGGATGTGTTCATCCCATTCCATTAACACTGAGATAGTTATGGGATCTTAATGACATGAATATGATTGGGAGGTAGATTGACCACTAGAACTGATGACATTCAGAGTGTGTAGACTTCCGGGGGAGACAATTAGTTCTTCCAATCCATGATGTATCTATTATGTGATTCGATCATTCACAATAAACTGATTATGGGCCATGGTATATAATGATTTTTATATTTCAACATAACCAACACAATATATCAATTTATGATATGTTAAGTCAATTTATTTCCATTAATAATTTTATTAAACTACTTTTATTAATTTTGAATCTATTTACAGTGTACTCATTCTGATCATCTTATACTCATGAGTGATCTAGAGGTAGAGGGGGTCAGCAGCCTAGAAGGGATCCAAGATAAGTCACTAGAACTGAGGCCATATTATCATGATATTCATGGGATAATATTTTATTCTCCACCCCATAGTGTGGAGGTTCATTCCTATAAATTGCAGTTTTGATCTTAGAAAACTCCCCCATTTAATTCTGATATTGTGGATCCACAATGACGATAATGTACCCCGTATCGCAATGCACATGAGACCTAACCTATCCCACATTCATAGGTCAGCCATCTAGTATTTCAGAATCATATAACAATGGATGTGAATCATGAGTTTTCGAATCCATCTTTCTTAATAGGATATCCACATTTATCTACAGCAGGGGTTCCTGATCATTCTGAGCGTATATTGTTCCACAAGGTGATGATGGTGGTTCCGTCTACGAAACATGTGGGATAATGGGTGGGATTATAGTATGATAACATATTGACACCTCCCCCCAGTGACACATAGGTAGAGAATGAGATGGATGATGTTTTGGTGTGAGAGGATCAGACCTTCCCAGGTCATCATATTCTACACTAGCACAGAGCTCTGTGATCTCGATACAGGCGTTATATTCACTGACCACTATGTGGGAAAAATACCATAAAGAATTTTTATAATATTTATCCTCAATGCGAAATCCCAATCCACTCCATATCGAGTCACATTCAATCTTGGATTCTTCCACTTACAATGATTTTCAATAATAAAAAAGTTGTTAGGGATGTTACTATCTGACTCAATAGATTTAATCGCATACACCATGTCACCTGATATTATAAATTCTCATAACTTTAGAATATTTTAACTCATGTTACTCTTAATGATAATCAAAAAAAAATTAATATGTCTTTTACTGTAACATTTTCTTCAATTGGAGTAATTTAACATCGACCTTGTTCTGATTCGGAATCATTTCATCAGTGTTATCTCTTATTTTAATAATGATATTATAGTCTTATAAATTTTTAATCAATCTTGAAATTCAAAAATTCTAAATAATCATTTGAACATGATGTTTTAGATTTGTTAATAACATTGACACAACTAAATATTCCTTTAAATATTTTATTAAAACCATCCTATATAAAAAAGTATCTCACCGTCAATATTTCTATCTAAATGAGATGGATTCCATTTATAGACTACAATATCCCTTAAAATTTCAATAATTAAATAATAATTTTACATTGTGGTTTTATAACAATAAAATACTTCCTTGAATGTCTTCAAGAATATCCTAAATTTTTTTTGTCATTAATATTCATAATATCTTATGAAATCTCATTACTTTACATCATTACAAAATTGGCATGAATCCTGAATCTATTTCCACAATAATTTTACTCTTCAAAGACTAGCTCAACATCATCATAATAACTTTGTCTTATTATGAATGTATAATGTTCCTCAACATTGTTCAGTGAATATTACTCAAAACACTTCATTTATGCACTTTTTAAGACCATCTGATATGGAACTATTATTAATAGTGGGGGGAATGGTATGTTCTCCCATTTTGAAAATATTCAATATTCATTTTTAGTTTAGATCGTCTTTCTGATCAACATCACCCAAGAAAACACCATTCAACCTTTTCATCCTAATATTCCTTGTCTAATTATCATATTGTGGCCAACGCTTCATACATATTCTATACACACAATTTCTCATGCAGTATATCACAAGTCATTTTAGAAATCATCCCTGATCCATATATATGATGTTTTATAAAAAAAACTCTATCAAATAATCATGAAAAATTATCTCTATTAGATAGATTAAAAATATTTCACAATCAAATGATGTAACAACTATTACCATTTTCTAATAAAATTGCATCTAGTGATTCATTAAAGGATTATACATCTATATTTATTTTTCACATGGATTCATTAATGGTAATTTAGTAAAAATCTATAATTTTATATCTTATAATGATTCAATTTCATATTTTTAGTTTTCCATATTTTTTGAACTCTTAAATGGCATTCTAGATTTCTATTTTGAGAAACTCATATTCTATTTTTTCAAAATATCCTTACAAAAACATTAGAAAAAATATTTTCGACATCAACCAATCTAATTTTAACTCAATCATCTCAACATTAATCACATTAGATCCTCCAAAAAGGTTATATTTTTTCCCTTCGTTATAAAAAAGTAATTATTATGACACTATTACTCAATATTTTCATAACCATAACTTCAAAAAAAGTTAAATATAGCTTAGTTTAGACAAACACTTTCCAATATTGTTGATGCTCCCTCCTTCAAAAAAATAGAATATTTATAAATATATCTGAAAAAATTATTATGATAAATTCAGTTTAGTAATCTTGTAATTTAAAAGTTATGTAACATTTTCCTAGTAGTATCCTGCAACCCTTGTGGGTTCCTGAATAAAACTAGGATGAAATATTAATGGAATTCATCATTGGGTTACCCTAATCATAGAGAGTTTATGATTCTATCTATTTAATCATGGTTAATTTGAAAACATAATCTCACTTTCAACACATTAAGGAGTTGGTCACTATGGATATTTTTGTGAGGATGTATATGGATGATTTTGGGAATATTCATGGAGTTAAAAATACCATTGTCTCATATCAGGATGATTGTTTTACCTCATGAGTTGGGATATTATTTTAGAATGATTTTGGCACTCACTTTCACTTTATCCCTTCTTTCCAACATCAGACAGATGGGAAGACAGAGATGAAAATTCAGATACTAATGGATTTTTTATGGCCTACCATCATAGAATTTAGTGGGTCTTGGGATAATTGATTTCCATTTATTGATATCACTTATAAAAAACTATTAATAATCTATTTTCATGTTCTCATTTCCATATTTTTATGGGAGGTCATTTCATTCTCCATTGTGTGGGGCTGAGGTTGGGGAGTCACTGGTTGTTAGTCCTGATGTTGTGTAGAGAATTATAGAGAAGTTATAGGTTGTTTATGATATGATGAAAGTAGTACATGACTAGAAAAATACATATTCCAATTAAAGGTGGGTGCCCTTAGAGATCAAGGCTATGGATCTAGCCATTGGAATAGTCAATATGAATATTATTATAATTGATATAAATTTTTTTGTTTACACAAGAGTATAAAATTATTTCATTAGTATCTCATTAATTTGAAATCAAATAAAAAAATTGAAAATAAAGGGAAAATTTTCCTCAAAATTCTATTTTTATTCACACAAACATGTATAACTTAATAAGTTATAAAATTCACTATTTGTGATTCATTTTAATAAAATATTTATATTATATACTCCATCAAAGTTTTCAGTACGATATATTTCATTATCAAGAAAATTGAATGTTATAAACCCAATTTTTTTTAAAAAAAATGCACTTTTCTAAATAGAATTTTTATCAACTTATTCCCACCTATTTTTAAATTATTTGTTTTCAAATTTTGAATATTTATTTGAAAATATAAAAATAATTAATCAAATAATATTATAGTTATTATATTGTATTTGTTTTTAATGAACTCATTTAGAAGATAAATTTGTTGATGAATATTGAGAATATTAGTTTTTATAATTATCACATCATTCAATGACTATAATATTTTTCTAAATTTTTTAAGAAGGATTTAATTGTTAATAATGTTCAATAATATATACATTAAATTTTTATATTTCATTGTAAATTTTTTTATTCAATTGTTATATAAATACATTTTAATCATTTGAAACCCTTATAATTGAATACAAACTTTCTCATTCCGTCTACGTGATAAATAAATTTTTTTAATATTTTTATTATATTAATGGAATTTGAAATAATGGATTCAATATCTGAATGAGAATATTTTATACTATCAAATAATTTCAAATTAAATTTAGACCATAAATAATATTAAGAAATTTTGAGATTATCATAGGTGGAAGGTGTTTTTTGATAATCTTCACCATGAGAATCGCATGGTATTGAATAATACATTATTATATTAATATAATAATATATATAAAAAACATATAAAAAAGAGTTTACATTTAATACATTATTAAAAAGTTACATGTCATTTATTTCAATATGTTTCACGAAAGGATACATCAAGTCAATTGAATCAAATCCCACCCTACACTGTTAATTCCAAAATCTATTCAAAAAACATATCGATTATGGTAATATTTAAAATTCTATATTTAGTTAAATGATAACCTTATCAATTTCATATATTAAATTTTTCTTTATATTATATTTATGAAAACAAATAATTTAGGAAATTGAGTATCCTAGTTTGATCTTTGGTTGGATATTCATAAAAAAATCGATAGGAATTATGTTAAAGATACAACCGAAGAAGTTGAGGTGTGAATTCATTTTTCATTGTAATAAATTATTATCAGTTGTAAATTTTTTAATATGTACTGATTTAAATTTTATTGATATTTTTATATATGATAAAATGAATGAACTATGGGATTCTAATCCCACGTAGTATTTTTTCAGTCTTCCAGGATGATCCAACTGGTTAGGTCCTTAGGAAGGTGCATCCTGGTCATCTACATGGGATGGGTTCGAGACCAGTACTGTTTTGGGACTTTTAAAGGTCATCATGGATTTTAGTAGCATCTACTGGTGGTTATCGTAACTCCCTTACTCAGGATTCTCAATGTTATTTTATTGTATGGAATAACACAATTCAGCAATAGGGGATATCAATTGAGCAATAGAGGGATCATATACAGATACAATATGTGATGGTCATTTCTCTATAGAAATAATTGGTTGAATAATATGAGAAGATACTAGATTTGTACCCGGTGGTATTAAATTAATGGATCGTTTGAGTGATTAGGTAAATCATAAAATTTATTAATCATTAATACACAAACTTTTATTTGTTTTAGGTTGTAATTTAAACGTACAACACCTTTTAATTATCAAGAAAATAATCCTATAGGTTTCTAGTATCAGGGAGTGGATATGGAGACATAGATGGGATAAATATTATTTCATTGGATAGTGATAAGGATTTAATTATTATTCAATATTGGTTTTCTATAACTAAACACATGACAAACTATCATGATGATATGGTGATGGAGAATCCATGTTGTAGTTTGAGGTAGGGGTTATCTATATTTTTATTACATTACTTGAAATCTATATACTTAGTTGATTTTCTATGTTTTCTTCTGAATTTTCACTTATTATCATCATTATTAGTCTCTTTTGGGTTGTTTTAAATAATTCCATGTAAATTATTCCATTTTAGTTTGATGACTTTTTTCCATTTCTTTTGTTGGTGTAAATGGATGGGAATTGTCTTGGTAAACCTAGAGTTGGTGTAGAATTGTTGAGGGATGGTGGGTACATCTCCATAGATGTTTTTGTTTGGAAGTTATTTTCTTTTATTTATTCTATTGATACTAAAATAAGTAATTTAGGTTGTTATATATTAATGTTGGAGAAAAGTGTAGTAAAATAGATAAATATGTGGTGGTTGGTATCCTAATAAAGTGATGTTGTTATAGTGTAGGGATAGTATTTGGTGATGGGTGATATATGAGAAGGTGTAATCATTGTATCCTTATCTTAAATAATATATTAGAGTTAGGGAGGGTAGCGTATGATTAATATGATGAATGAAATGATTTTATTTGGATCATTTTTGGAGAGAGAGTAAGGTTATATAATGATGAGGTTTGAAGTAATTCATGAGTGTATATGCTTTGGGTTTTATCAATTATTTCTCATCTTATCATTTTTATGCTTGTTGGTTTCTAGTGTTGTGTGGTTTCCAAAATGAAAGTGGGGTCGTGTTGGGATGTTTATTATTTATAGTGAGGTGTAAATGATTTTAGGGATTGATGGAGGAATGGTTGGTGAGATTATGTGGGAGTATTTCATTGTTTCCCTGTTATGTGGAAGCCATATTATATTTATATAATTATAGTAATTGAATTCATGTATTTTTTCATTTGTGGTGTGTTGTAATTTGATTAGTGATTATGTGGTAGCGATTTATGATGATTTGTGGTGGTAATATAAAAGAGGTTCTTAGTGGGTATGTAGAGGTGGTGATGTTTTGAAATGAAATGTGGGGTTCTATATATATTGTGGGGTTATGATATTATGTGGCGCTATGCAGTTATATGGTAATATTGTGTAATTTGGTTATATATAATCATGTATGATTTGGAAACATGATGAGGTTGTTGTGTGTTGATTTTATAGGAACTTCTTTTTTATTGATTTTAGTTTTGAATTTTGGTGTATTGATAAGGTCTTTCATTCAGTGTTATTTAATCTTGCTTTATTATATTTTTAATCTATTGATTTTAGATTTTATTATTAACCTTGTATGTTGAACATTACTTATATTTTGATATATCTTTATTTGATTTAGGATTCAATATTTTTAAACATAGATTTGTGTTTTCAAATATCACAGACACAGTTAAGCCTATATTAACATTGTTCATGTTGTCATTGTTGATTCTCACTTAAAATTATAATTATTTAAATAAAAGAAGTCCTTATTAGTTCTAGAAATGTACATGTTTGAATTTTTAATACATTGTTATAATGTTTTGATTATGTTTTAATTGAATCTCTATTTAAATTTGGTATCTTATTTTATTTAGAATATCAATATGATTCTATTTTTTTCATGTATTTTCCATTTCCTTCATGATTTGTTTGTAACTATTGTAATCATTTTCAATTCCAGTAATTGTAATTTTATTACATGAATATTTTTTATGGGTGTTTTATATTGTATAGGGGAATGTATTTGTTTGCAGATTTATTTTTGTAACTTCAATTTATAGAGGTGATTTAAACATCCACTATATATGGTAAAAAATTAGCAGTTGTTTAAACTACCACAAAACCATCTATGGATGTTAGAGGATAACCCACCTCTAAATAACATTTTGTGACACATCCAAAAAACCACCGCTAAATGTGTGAAAAGAATCTAGATGTATGTCTATTGATGTTGAAATATGTCTGTCATGGGATAATTTGAGGAAGTTACAACCGACTCGATGTGAATTTGAGTGAAAACAGCCCAAAAATCCACTGAAGGGTCTGGATTCATAATGATTTGTGCATTTATGAATGTATGCAACTTGAATAAGTCAACATCTATGTAGATTTTTATGATACCCTTCACATAGTAGAATTCCAACTTTTCAAGTTCCCTTTCAAGAATTTCCCCATCCATATAGAACATTGGCGATAACTTATACATAGTATAACTCTGGTTCACAGAGCCCCACCTATTTGCAAAGCTCATAATGATTCATGAAAACATGCATCTTCTATGAAGATAATGCCCATGACTCTACCAGGACAATAAATACCCCCTATGTTCTACTTTCAAGGGGAAGTGACCTTTCAACTTCCAAGAAAAGATCTGAGTTCATGATACTTTGAAGCTTCACAAACGAGAGCGAAGATAGATTCCCCAAGGTAGACATATTTCATGAAACCACCTCCCATGAGTTTTTGAGAACCACAAACCATGGTATAGATTATTTACATAAAGGTTCATGGCCTTTTTATAAGAATAAAATCCTTCGATGATCTTAGGGTTTTGTGAGATAATGGTAGTTTTTGAAACAAACCCCATGGAAACCTAGACTTTACCCAGAGGTATAGTCACCCTCTTTCAAGAAACATACTCTTCCACAAGACCCCTAACCTTTGTGATACCCCTGGCCTTTGTGAAGCTCTGAAATTTTGTGAATCCCCAATATTTACAAAATTCATTCTCTAGGCCTCTCCTTTGTTTCTCATTTAACTAGATCCCCTTTTATAAAAGTTGATTTACCAGGTCCCCTATGATCATCCAAAATCGGTTCAACTGTACTCGAAGTCCCTATATGGCTAGTAACCCCCACTCTTGTGTTCTCTCACTTTCCTCCAAGTGTGTTCTAGACATTCATCCTACCTACTACTCCTATGAATACGTACCATGATTCCTATTACTCCTAATCAGAGGTATCATAATGTTTGGCCTTCCGATTTCCACTCCTCCAAGGTAGTGTCAAGGCCATGTCCCTCCCAATGGTGCATGAGTTGTGGACACATAATTCCTAGAGGTGGAATATTCAAGGGAAATTTTTCACCTATCTTAGTGAGGATTATTTATGATAAATATTCTTCCTACCATGACACAATCTCCCTCGAGGTATAATACCCATCCATATATGAGCTATAATATGTAAAACTACTCAACTCCACATCATAGTAGTATAATGAAAACTATTCAACAACATTGTCAACACATGATGTTATGGTATATTTTTTTCCAATGTAACAGACATATGATTCCCCATTCATAGAAATCATTGAATGAATCCCTTTCCTTCATTAGTCGGATGTGACTCCCATACCCGACATCATTCATGTGTAATCCCCACACCATTTTTTGCCAATATCTGAAGTGACCCACATACATCATTGTGGCAGCACACAACACCTCAGTGTGTCTGAACCACTCCCTTTATTATTGTCTCTCATCATTACTCATCACCTAAGAAACTCAATCCGTGATTTATGGCACCTACACCCCACTATTAAAAAGTTGTTGGAGTGCTCTTGAACCTAGTTATCTTAGTTAGGCTATTGTATAACGCCTTCCATACTAGGTCCTTGTGAGTCATGACCTTAAAATTTATTTTCTTTGGTCAATGTCATATGACCATAAACCCTTGACCATAATGCTCCAAATCACAAGACCATAAACTACTAACAAAATAGACACAGACATGTCAGGCTGAAAACCCATAAAGGGTGTCCTATGAAAAATTTTAGTCTCCGCCCACAAAACCCATCATTCTCAGAGTTTAGGAAAAATTTTGGGTGTAAACATAAGTGGCATAAAATTATATAGAGTCTATAACCCTACTAAAATCGAAGCTATTCTCATTAGACCCACCATTCCATGAAGAATGTTAGGGAACTGTCTTCCACTTATCCTCACCATGAGAATATGTTTTCTAGGTAGTGAGACAACTTTTAGGGTACTCGAACCCTCCGTGGATTTTACATCTTCTGTAAACAACACTTCATGAGTTTGGGTGTCTAGAATAACAGTAACCTTCTATATCCATAGGAAAGGATATCTAGAATCATGGTCCCTTTTCGTGTCTATGCATACCTGCCCATGCTTCCTCCATATACGCCTTTCGACATCAACCAAAGGTTTCACATTAAAAAAGGATATAATGATTCTCATGAGCATTGAAATCATCATAACATCACTCAACATCTAATTATGTCTTAACCACTCATTTTGTGATTATCTCATATTATTCTCCTGACTAAAGCACTCTTCATCGTGATTTCCAAGTCCCTGATCCAAACATTCTAATTGAATTTGACATCCTCAATGTTACATCACTGTGTTTCATTCCCATCCTCTAGGATGGACTATGACACTTCATTTCCTAACATTTGATGTCCCACATCTCATGATTGAAACAACATGGCATAGAGATTGAATTTCACATTAAGATCTAGTTGCCCTAGGGTGCTAGAACCCTTCTCATATAACCTTCGTCCCATACCCACCTTCACTTTTTGGATGTTTGAGACTTCTCAAATATTTCATAGCCCTTGGAAAGAAGTAGAGATAATCTTTATCTTGGTGTGCTACCAATGCATAAGGGCCTTGACCCTCCAACTAAAGGCATATTCTCCTTACCAGAAAGTAGCTTCAATACCTACTAGCCTTTGTTACACTATAGTAGAACCTATAATTTCAGAATGTCATGGGACATACCTGGAATCTATGCACCACCTCATGCTCATGGACTAAAAATTTCATGTTATAATTTACATAATCCATGCTCCAACTATCCAAGCAGGCCAAGTATCCCTAGTATTCCAACCACATCAATATTACCTCTATAAATATTCCATATCCCAAGGAAAAGATACCCAGCATTAGAGAACATTTTTTTGAAAATTCATACATGGACATGACTTTTTCATATGTGCCTATGTTTATCAACCAAATATGTCACTCTATAAAAAGGGAATTTTGATCCTCATGCACCTTAAGAACTCTATGGTAGGATCTAGAACCTCTGAGTGTTTTGAGTCATTCTTGGCATGTTTGAACCATATCCTAAGATTGTATGGTCTGAGATAAAAAAAATTAATCAAAAGAAACATGTGGTCTAAGATAAAGGAACATAAACTAGAGCAAAATGTGCTCCACGATAAAAGACCTTACACTAAATCAATAGATGGTCCAAGCTAAAAGATCCTAAACTAGAGCTACATATGGTCCGAGCTAAAATACCTTAAATGAAATCGGCCAATGGTTCGAGCTAAAAAACATAAACTAAAGCACATATTAATTACTATGAGGTCAATGGCTTGGTCTTATCATGCATGAAATGCTTTCCATAGATATGAAAATCACTCATTATTCAGGACATGTCTCTGGCCCAGATGATCCATCTACACATCATGAATTCGCGCTCATTCATCACAAAGAAATGTTTGGGTATCATTGGCGATTTGTAAAATATTAAAGAATTGGAATGTCATGAACATCATGGATAATGGAAATATGGATGAAATCATTTAAAAATTCAACAAACTGGTTCATCGATGCCATATAAAAGAAGGGATCTGCACACACTAGGGCCTCTCTTATGAATGTACGAACCAAACTATGATTATATATACTTATTACATTATTAAACATTCTCATATGATTATTTAATATCAGAAATTATATTCTCTAGTAAAGACATAGACTAGATAAATTGATAAACATATTCAGGATCAGACTCTACAGCATGTTGCAGCTCTTCTACTTTGGAAACAATATCAAGCCTGGATTTCTCTACTGCATCCAGGAGTCCTTGCTACTCCAGTATGGCCTTTTATAATATCTATAATGCATAATTAAATAGGGATAAATATGTCTAATATAGTCATTTTCAGACTAGATATGTCTATTATGAGCCTTCCCATCATTAATTTCCTCTTGTTGAGCATTGGCCTCCATCACTCATTGGGTAGCTTCATTCACAGATGTGCTCCAGTTTTTCTTCGATGTGGATGAAGCCTCAACATCTACTACCTGCGACTCAAGATCCCTCTTTTGTTCTCGTACAGAGATTACCTCCTTCACCTGAGAATGAAAAGAAGAACAATAAACCCATCATAGAAATGGGTCAAAATATGAATCAGAGATGACTTAACGCGTCTTTTAACTCATCCAATGGGGTTTATAACGCGAAAATCAAGATCTGCCTCCATATATTTCACTGCATTGATTTATAGAGTGTTAAAGAACTAGGGCCATGATCTAGGTTTATATTGGGGATAAGAACCTATTCTGGAACAAGATAGCTCTAAGATAGGGTTGTTCCCATAGTCTTTAATGACGAGGGTAGAGAACAAGCCTTTGCATTAGTATATTTAATTAAATAAACTCCCATAGGGGAAGGGACCAAAGCCTCTGAACTTCTGGTGAGGAAACTACAGTAAGGAGTGTAGGGATATCTCATCTACAGGATGATTCATATAAAATTTCCAAATATGAATATAACTGAACATATAAAATTAATATTTAAATCGTTTTATATATAAAAGGTTCATTACATATTTGGGGTGAATAAATGTTGCTGAAAATATTATATATTTTTTTGTAATGAATTTGACATTGATGGGATGATTTGGTAATGTCCCTAAACATAATTTTTTACATGATGTAGCAAATGTCACATGATAATTATTTTGATAATTGTTTTGTAAATGGATTTACAAAAAATTAATTTTTTTAAATTTTAAAAAGTTGGGTCAAAATGATTGGAAAATAGATATTTTTTGTTGATTAAATTTTTATTCCACAAATAAATGTATAATAGAGGGATAATAATATATAGTATGGAATATATATAATAAATTAATGGTTAGAAATGTTCAATCCAATATTCTTATTCTTATTAATATATTATACATTGAATGTTAATTTCACATACATTTTTTATGAACCAACCAACTAGTGTAAGGAGATTGTTAAAAAAATTTGACACTCAAAAAGATATAGAATATATATATATTTATAAATTTATCTATGAAGATTTTATTTTAATAGAGTTGAATCAATAATAATATTTACAATTTTATGATTTTGAGAAACTAAAAATATCATAGATTGAATATACATCAAAAGGTGTAGATATTTTTAATTGTATAAATATTATTGTGAAGAATGTTAATAGTAAAGACTGATCATTTGAGATATGACTATAGTTAGGGATATGATGAATGATAATATTTTTTAAATTTACTAGTTATACATAGGTGGTATGTAATAAAATTTCAAGAGAAGGAAACATGACATAAATTTATAAATTTGATATATTTATTTCCAAAACAAGCATATTAAAGGACACATTCTATGTCGCCAATGAGCCTATACCCAAATGGTACATGCTCTTTCTTGGCATCCAAAAGGCCTAGGATTAAATCCAGACATGAATGAGTTTCTAGGGTACTCTAGAAGTATTGTAGCAGTGAAGACACTGTAGCGGTTGAAGAACTATAGCAGGTACTATAGCGGTGGTTGCAATGTAGCAGCGAAGGTACTGTAGCAGTACTATTCACTGAGGGGTCCTTTGGGCCAAAAAATGGGCTCTCAAGACCTGTATTCGGGCCACTTGGAATTGGGCCATCGAGATATGTAATGGGTCTCCCTCTACACACACTAAAGATGTATTTTCATTAATAATAAATTGATGCTTCAACCCCAAGCTTTTAAAAAAAAGGACACATTCTATGTCCATAAAAAAATTGAGATATTTTTTAAGAAGAATTCCCAAAACATTACATTAAATTATTATTAAGGGATAATGGTTTATATATGTATCTAATATGGTGGAATGGGATATATAAAGTAAAATTTCATAACTAGGCCATGCTAATTCTATATGTATAGAATGATTTGTTCATAAAGAAAAACTACATATTACTTTCTTAGAATATTTGTAGATAAAAATATAATAGTTTTCTTGGATCATATTTATTGGATGAGATGATGAAGTGGTATAGTAATGGAACCAAATGTAATATATATACATCTTACATGATGAAAATTAAATTTTTTATTAATATTATGTGGGTGAGAAAAAAATTCTAATGCACAACCTTTTAAACCCCAATGAAAAATAATGATTTTTTCTGTACAATTTATATCGTTATTTAACATAAGATCATCATATTATATTATAAGTACACCTGTAGTATTTATGGTAATTTTTTAAATTCAGTGACCCTCTTTTTAAAGTTTTGTATCTTGATGTTTTTATGGTACATAATGTTAACAATTTACAAAATGTTTTATGTTGAACATTGGATATGTTTTTTTAGATTAATGAATTACTTCACCAAATGAAAATTTATTCATATTAGATAACTTGTGAAAAACGTTTTTACATAATAATAAATACAGATATATGGAACCACTTATCATTCTATTATGTATATGATGATCCAATAATAGTTCATTTTGGTTCTTTAGGAATGAAAACTCATTCCTGGATATTTATCTCATTGGGTAAGTGATTAATTGGAAATTGATCTAAGCACGACAAAAGGATAAAACTGTTACTATAAAATAAAAATATATCAATTAATTATATTTAATAATATTATTAGTGGGTGAAAATAAATTAGTCAAATCTAGGAAAAAGATCTTTAATGATAAATGTGATCGTATAGTCATCAATTTTTCGATAATAACGATCTCTTGAAACCTCATTGGTTTATGGTTTTATGGTTGTTATCCTTCTATATATCACCCACATTCTTATTATAAATGTCCTCTATCACTCTCAATTAATCCTTGGGAATTATTATTATCTTAAAATTACTTGACTTCATTTCCCTTCTATTTTATCCTACTTTCAAACCATGTCATGTGATTATTACAGATAATTTTGTAATTCCACTTCTCCCTTATTATGAGTTTGTTTTATTAACCCTTTTTTAATGTGGGGTTTTCAATAATGGTACTTCCAAATACTTAAATATTATTTCTGAGATCATGTTTAAATGGTAGGAGGTAATTTATTTTAGGTGGGGAAAATGTAATTCCCATATATTTTAAAATAAGAACATTTTATTCGATAAAATAGGAGACACACAACACCATTCTTGGAATAAAATATTAAACCCAAAGATATTATGATATATTTATTTTTAAATAAATTAAATCTATTAAATAGAATAAATTACATGTAACAATGACTTTATCTTTTGATATACACACACTGCATTTATCATTGATTACAAACCCCCATGAGTTTAGATTATGGAATACGGAACACTGAGTTTAAACAAAATGTGAAATATTATTAAAATATTATTATTTAAAATAATTATTATCACCTAGACATTGGAATGGAGGGTATGAATAGTAATAAATAAATTATTAAGAATATATTTATCTATTTCTTAGAAATAAATTAATAATCATTTAAAAGAAAATAATAATTTTTTTTAAAAACTATATTTCTTTCTCGAAGACGGTTTAGTTTACCTTTTTTAAAATAGATTAAAATTAATGTTCAAAAATATTATAAAATTTATATGAAAAAATAAATTTATTTTTAAAAATTATAAGAAAAAATATATATTTTTGTGAATTTTTTGGATTTTTCATAAGAGTTTTACTTTTTGATTAACAGTGAAAATTACTGCTTTTTACTTAAAGACTCCTTTTTGTTTACAAAATTTATAATATTAGATTATATTTTGAATTGGTTTTAAACTAAAATTAGTTCAATTTTAAATAAATTAATCCATTTAAGGTCATTGGAATAAATTTCATATTGAATTTTGATATAAAAACTTTGATAACTTTTCGACATTTTTCTTTAATAACCCTATTTCCCCTCAAATCTATAAGATTAATTTTAAATTAAAATTTTACACTTATATGACTGAAATTTGGAAAAATGGATTCCAAATATATAGTTTAGATAATTTATATTTTCTAATAAGGTCAACTTAATTTTTTACCAAAATGAATAGTGAAATAGTAAAAATATTTACCCTGATTAATGTAAAACTGCATTTACTGGGAGGGGTTTGACTAGCTCATGAGCCTCAACCTTGTTGGTGAGGTATCCTTAAGTGCATCCATTAGACCCAGGTTCAACACAAGGTATAGGAATATTATTAGGGTACTGTAGCAATACTGTAGTAGGTACTGTAGAAGGTACTGTATAATGTACGATACGGTAGTAGAGCTGTACACATTGTGGTACTGTAGTAGGAACTATAGCAGGTACTGTTAGGTATTGTAGTACCTAGAACAATTCAGTGTGGGAAGTCAGTTTGGGCTTGGAGTCCTTAAGGCTTTAAGGCCACCCAGACCTTTGAGTTAGTAGGGATTTCATGCCACCTCCAGGCGTTCGGTCCACATGCAGTTGCCCCAGACAGACTCTACAAAAAAGGAAGAGTACCCGAAGAAGATTCAAAGTAGGTTCATTAACCAGAGTAGAGCCAAATGGATTGTCAGAATGGGAGGGTATGGGTATTCCATCTGGAAAATCCTGTGCTTGCACGGGATACCTAGCTAGACGACCATGCGAAGGTGGAGAGCTACTATCACGATGCAGATGTTGGGGTGAGGCAGTTCATTATAGATAGTCTAGTTGAATTCTCTAAGTCCTTCGTGCCATGTAATACTATTAAGCCTACAGGCCTTGTAATCTCTAAGCCTACATGCCTTGTAAGGGTTCCCCCTCATCCCTTGAAAGGGGGTTAGAAAAAATCAATAAAAAATAAGGTCTTCGGGCCATTCGGGGGGGGGGGTGTTAACTAAGCTGATAAAGGTTGAAATGACCTCAATGTTTATATAAAACATATTTTATTTCTATTTTTTATCCATATAACCTTAATCTCAATTTTTAAATTTTTTGGGGACACTTCTTCATGAATGTGACTTATATAATATGTTATGTAATGAAAAGGGGAAAAATTACTTTCCTCATATTTAATATCTATAAATATTTGGGATAAGGGAAAAATAACATATCTTTAGTTATAAATATTATTTTGATAGATAAATTTTTTTATCATAATAATTTATTTTTAAATTTTTGATATGAAACAAATTCTTTAAATACTTAAGAAACACCAACTCAATATTTATTTATTTAATTGATGAATAAAATAAATGATATTAAAAAAAAGTAAAGTAAATTGAATGAATTATTTTATCTCGTTATTTTTTCCGAAAAATATATCATTGTTTATTTGTATTAACAAAATATATTCTAATTATTTCATTATCATTCAATCTATTTAATATTGAAATTAAATGATTAGTGTGAAAATTGTCATTAATGTTATTTTTTTAAATGATTTAAAATTCATACAAATATTTGATCCCCCCAAGATATTTTTAAATGTTTAATAATATAAACTATGTTCTATTGATATAAATATTTTTATAGTGATTATAGTGACCCCTAAATAGTGAAAACTATGTTTGCGTAGTTAAGGTTAAAATGATGTTTTTTCACGTTGCATGTGCTTATGTGAAATTTAATTTTCAACACACATTGGATTTTATTTGATATATTGGATTTAAAATTTATATTAATTGGGTCTAAATTATATAATAATAAACATTTTATGTTAAAATTAAAAGGATAATTTACCTTGATTAAAAATGCTACTAATTGTAGTAAAAAACTAGAATGGTAAAAGTAAGAAAACTTATATGTTAAGGAACAAAATGTTTAAAACATGTTCTATTTTGTGTAGTCGAAGTTTGGATCGACCATTTGAACCCAAAAAGACATTTAAATATTATTTTTTATCCACTTTATTCAACATTGACTGCCCATAATTGAAAACTTTTTTGGTATTTACAAAAATGGCATACCTCAATTATAAAAGGGCACTCATTCCCCTCACTTATTAACACCTCTTGAGATATTTGGGTCAACATAACCATTCCCAAATAACCTCCCAACATCCTTACCCTCATTATAGAATCCATATTTCTGCATAAGTATAACCTTGGTAGGATTTTGGTTCAAACCAAAGGAGGTTACCTGAAGAAGAGGAACCATTCCTAATCGAGAATTTTTATTTTATTTGTTCATCCACCTACAAATATTCATATTAAACTAACATAATATAATAAAACCACTATAATAAATATACTGAGTTGTTTTCTTAATAATATAATGACCTACATTTAACCCCACATTAATCAAATGGCTATTGGATTCCTCATTCGTGTGTATGGAAGACTACTCCCTTGCGAACTGATGTCATTCATTTTTCCAGAACCACCTACCACTGTTGTGTATGACGATAGATATAAAATATTTATATGAAATTGATAACATAATTATAACAATTGAGTCATTATATAATATTTTAATTTTTATATTCAATTCTGTAGGGGACGTTATGACGTCCCTCGTGTGTAGGGTGGACTACCACTTTGCAAACTGAAGGAATTATTTTATCACTAACGCATTACATGGAAGGTAATAAGTATAAATTTAATGAATATAGGTGATATAAACGGACTATTTATAATTTTAATGACATATTTATCATTCTAAAAATATAATATATCATTTTATTTGTTTACACTTAAAGATGATCGCATCATTCATGTACGTGTAGATTACCGCCTTCACGAAGCGATGCGACTCTCTTTTCATCACCACACAACATGGATGATATATATATATATATAGTATTCTTTATATAATTATATTTATTTAATGATGAAATATTACTTACTACATTTCAAGAGTGATCATTGAAAAATGGAAACATTACTCATGGGTATGTATGGAATTACGTCTCCATTATAATAACACATTTTATTTTTCAAAAAAATATTTCCTGATTGTTATTAAAAGTATAATTTATGTATAAATATAATTTTTACGAAACAATAACCATGTTGAGGTCAGCTACTTATGGAATAATCGACTGACCAGACTTGCTTCAGCATAAGCCAGATGTTTCTGAATAGATGACCTATAAATGTTCAGGGTATAAGGAATATAAACAATGTGTACAAGTTGAATTAATATAAATTGAAGCCCCAAAATATAACCAATGTGTCCAAAAAGTGATAATAGGAGGATGATACCCATGTTTAAACAAAGGTTTCATTGACCTTGGTAGTTCAAGCCAGATCATAGTAAGAAACCATGCCACCAAGCTATAGGTGTCTAAGTGTAATCAAAGGAGAATCCCTCATAATTAAACTGGAAAAGTGTCTAACCATGTCCATGGAACCCATCAATAGTAAATATCATTCTAAGCATGACTTAAAATATCAACATTTTAGGGCATTCAAACACACATAAAAATAACTCGACACTCACATCACTTCTTTTGGGAATGGATTTATATGTTCCTCTTATTCTTAGTTTCATTGCTATTGTTCTTCCTATAACCATTGTGCCTATAACATATCCAAAAGATGTAAACTACCCAGTCAGCATCATTGGGTTTCTTCAAGGAATTTGAGTTGTTTTGTTATCAGTAGTAGTGGGATTAATGGGTTACTTCATCTGTTTCAAAGATGTATTATTATATTTATATAAAAAATTATTACTACTTATATCTCTATGTTCAGAAATATATGTATTTTTTTGAATTTTGGAACATTGATTATACAAAAACATACTTTTAAACTTGGGGTGTTACACTATTACCATCCTAGGATGGTAAAGAAAACATATATGTATGATGCGTAAAAAGATCCCACAAACCTATCCCTAAAATAGAATAAAAGTGATCAAATATTTTTGGTCACAAAAAGGATATAATTGAATAATATAAAAGGTAACTCATAATAATGTAATCAAATAATTTTTCAACCATCTATACATTAAATGATCAAGGAAGACTAGAGTGATGAATATGTGCAATATAATAAGGAAGAAAATATTTATGACTTTAGCATTTTAAGATCTGGAGTTATATGTTTTGAATCATAGATACAGGTACCAAAAAAACAATAACTGGATAGATAATTTCTATATTGTCTAAATATCTTATCATTCTCTATTAATCAAATAAGTTCTAATGTGTATAATGATTTAAATAATAAACTTCTCATGGGATAAAATAAAGTTGGAGATTGCATTTTTTTATATTTATACATTGCATTCAACAAATCATGGATTATGGAAGATAGTATAATTGTATGATGAAACCATTTCCCAAACCGTTATATAACATGGAAAGCATAAACATTTCTTTTTTACGTAGGACTACTTAGTGAATCTAACAGAAATATAACTATAGGTGTGATTTTTGATCACCTTAAAATGTTAGTTCATTTAATTACTATTAAGGATGATTTCCCTCTTAACCATAATTACATGATATGAATACAGGGTGATTCAAGACTACATAGTGTACCACTTTCTATTGTCTATGATCGAGATCTGATTTTTATGTCAATGTTTGTTATAAACATTCTACAAGTGTTGGATAGAATCTAGAATTTCCATAATACCCATAACCCTTTGATGGAATTCAAGTCTAAAAGGACCATTTAAAATTTGAATGATATGTTGATATATTTTCCAAATTATTTACAAATATTTTGGGATCTAAACATTACCCTAGAAGTTCCCACATATAAAAATAATTTCTATTCAATAATTTTAAAAAAATATTTTGAGACTCTATATAGTAAGTGGTGTCTAAGTCCAACATGTTTTGATAATTTTGAAGAGAAGAAAATGATGGGACCTCATTTTATCCAATAACTTATATGTAAGGATTAATCAATTCATTTTCATATGAAATATGTATAATGTCGAAATAAAATCTATGTTTATAATTGTAGATGAGACTTAGAGATTGATTATGATGATATTATTTACCATTTTATATCACCATTGAGGAAGGTATTGAGGTTTGGGAAGAAGGGAAACCTTAGACAATTATACATCATCCCCTTTTAGTTCATTGATTACATTAGTGTTGGTTAATATCAACTAGACCACCCATTTTAATCATATCTCATTTAAATGATAGGTTTCATGTATCCATCTATAGAGGTGCATAAATGATCCCAACATGTACCAAATCCAGAGGTAGTTCCCTTAGAGGACTGTATGCCATTCAAATAGGGTCCATTGATGAACACAAATTTTTGATACAATGTTATATAAAACAATACAAATCGCATGGTCATTATAATATAGAAGAACCCAAATTTTGATTATGCATCCTGGGAACCAGAAGTTGTGAAGAAATAACAACTGTCTTAATTGTGTCCATATTTCAGAATATGAAATTGATTAGAACAAATATATTTAATGTTATTATTTTCAAAACCCAATAATATTTTTATTCTTTTAGATATCACTTTAATTATTATATTTTTTTATCACATTGGTTAAACAATGTTAATATTGAAAGATAAAAACTAGTTTATTATTATATAAAGGGTTAAAATTTTACGTATAATGTATCAATTTGATCATTAATTGAAACTGGAATCTATTTTATGATATTTCATAGCATACATAAACATTTTTAACATTTTTATTATTTCAAAACAATTTAATCATATGAAATTATCATAAAATAATACTAATGTAAATTTAATGACTATTAACATAATTTGACTTTGAAAAAAATATGATAGTAATGTAATTTGAATATAAAATGTTAAGTAATCTATAATAAGTTATATATTTTCAACAAAATATGTGGAAACCAAAAATTATGTAAATTTTTATTTCATATACTAGAAATAAAAGAATTTATTATATTTTTCTATTATTGGATTAAATACTACACTTTCATTGGGTATGAATTGAATATTATTATTCAAGATATAAATTTTTTAAATATATAAACATGATAAAAATGAAATAATTCAAATTTTGGAAAAAATTAAAAATGAAAATTTTCTATTTATATTATTAAGTAAAAAAGATAATGACATTAAACTCCATAGAGTGACATTTTTTATTTTTTTCTGAATTTAATATCTTGTTGATAATGAAAAAAATTGAACCAATTTTTGATATATTCGAGTAATTGATAGAAGTGGCCACCTCCAACCCATCCAATTGGATAAATTAACAGTGTATAGAAATATTAAATCCTTATACATAGATTTAAAACATATTTTTCATGTTTTACTATTAGTGATGTGACAAATATTTATCAAGGTTGCTATTCTAAATGATTGAATATAAAAGTATCTTATTTACCAAATTTGAAACTATATATTCATTATATGGACTAAATTTTTCAACAATCATTTCATATAATTGGTGTAACATAAATTTAAATCAAAAATATATATCTCAAATAATCTCATGGTGTTACATTCAACGTATGACTGTGATGATTTGTACAAACACTCCTCATTAATGTCTTAACGACCAATTCCATACAAATTTTATTTTTTTGTGTGTTTGATATTCCTATGGTGTTCCTATTAATAAAATTTACTCAATTTATCTTAATAAATTAGATCAAAAATTTCTATCTGTGGTTTAGAGGATAATTTTTCCTTATATTGAGGCAAAAAATTTGTGCAGTGTCATTATATTAGCGTAAGACCCTTTTATACTATCCTTGGTGTTCATTGAAATTTCTATTAACTTTGAAATGAATGAGCATGATAATAAGGAAAATTCTATTGGCGGTGTAATTTTTTCCTTCCATACTAAATGGTATAGCATGGTGTGTTGTGTAAAATATTATAGGGAAATTACCTGTAGTTTTTTATGATCGTGAGAACATTATGAAGAATATCACAAACACACTTCAATTTTTGTGTTTACATTTTTATCCTTTTTCAGCGTAAGTTGTAGTAACATATTTGATATTTTAAAATATTGGCAATCCAAGATAATAATTCCAATGATGTAGCTAGTATACAGGTTTTTGAATGGTTTACATTGACTTCAATGTTATCTTGTAGGGTAATGGGAAGGAAAAATGGGGTTCCTAGTGTTCAAACACAAGTTCCCTTTATAGTATCTTTGATATCATGTGGAAGAAAACACATGTTAAGTGTTCTAGTATCACTACAAGCTTCTCATGATTCTAGTGATGTTATTAAGAGTTATGAATACTCCTTCAATCATTTTGTGACAAAAGGATTATATTGGTTATATTCATTGATATCATCCTTATCAATAAAAATTAATGGGATATCCTCCTAAGAACTGGTGATAATATTTATAATTTTTGAGAACCCCTATAATGGATGACATTTCCGTTTTGGGATTAGGATGTCTGAAACACTTTACATTTGAATGGAATTTGAGTAGAATATATATTATATAAATCATGAGGCCATGATGAATTATGAAGTAAGAGTTTTACAATAGTCCCATGGAGATAACTCCAATTGTGAGTATTCCTATTATTAGATTAAAATTGAGATATCTAAACAATTATCCTCTATATTGTTGGTTTTCATGGAAGATGGAGAAAAATATATATATTTTTTCAATATTGATGACCCTAAATCGTAATGAGTTTGTCTGCTTTGATATTTGTTACCAAATTAAGTTTCTTTTGAAAACATTTCTTTAAAGGTAGTAAAGGTATAGGTAGCTCTTAAATGTTTATATTGTTTCACTATTCATCACAGTTTTATAGTTATGAGTTTTATGTCTCTTAAATAGTGTTTGGACATGTTTTTTGACTAAGAACTGTTTGTAAATTATTGGATTCACAGTTGAGTAATAATGATTTTGAATTTGTGTATATTTTATAAAAAATATCTCTTTTCGTTGAAGAATGTTTGATAGAATGTTTTGGTTTTCTATAATCATTTTTTGGTAAGTTTTTCCTATGAGATGCCCCTAATAAATTATTATTATATAAATGGTAATTATTTCTAATAATAAATAAAATCTAAATGGGTCTTTTATCGTAATATTGTTGGATATTTTGTGTCAAAAATATGTTACATTGATTAAATTATACGATTTTTTTTCTTTATTAAAGAGTAGCAATAATTGAACCATTTTTATTAGTAGTTTGTGTGATCCTATTAGTATATTTATGTGAAACCATGTTATTTAATAAGTGATATAATAATTTTAAAACATTGATATTATGTGATTTTATGCCTTGTGTTACAGACCACGGTATGATTTCCTTGTGGAGAGATAATGAGAATATCAAATCGATCTCAATGAGAATAAACTTGTTACCCCTTTTAGAGATGATTAATTAACAAATTCAATTACCATATTCAGATATTTTATATGGATCAATGGTTTCTATATGGTAGTTTATTGGATTAATTTTAATGATTGGGATAAAATTACTTACACTATTGGTGCATTTATAATGGACTACTCTAATATTGGCTTTGGTGGTTGGTTTTTTTTATTAATATTTTATAAAATGGTGTCTTGAAAATGTGATATTCTTTTGTACATAATATTTTTGAAATTCAAGTAAATTGATCTTATGATTATCATCGATTTTTAGAATAGTAAGGAAAATATTGAACCATGTGAGGTAGTATAAATCCAGGGAAGAGAATTGAGTTTAAATTTTTGAAAGAGGAAATGTTATGAAGTGTAATTTTTTAAAACGATCACTATGTTCTAGGGAATCCATCGATAATTAAATGTATGTATGCATTGGATGTTTTCCATGTGATATTATTTTTTCATATTTTAATACAATAGAATGTATTATTTCTTTGTCAATGTTAAAAATATTTAAATTAGAGGAGAATGTGGTGATACATATTTTTCAAAACAATCAATTAATTTATTTTTGGAATTTAATGTTTGGGTCTTTGTATGAGTTTAAAATAAAAAATGTGCCCAATTTACCAACATTATATTATTTTTTAGATTATTTCATTGCTATATGTATTCATTTTCTCATCATTGGATTAATTATTTTATTTTTCAAAGATAGTATTATTGAATGAAATATTTAACATTAATTTATAATATAAATATTTAGTTCTTTCAAAAAACATTTATATATATAAAAATACATATTAGATGGTAATTAATACATTTTGGGTTTTTATATAATGGTTTATGTTCCCTCAAACATCAAGAATATTGATTCATAGGGGTCAAACATAGTACACACCATTTTTTATTTTTTATTTGGAATCCCAATTGTTGACACTCACGATCTATTTCAATCTATAAATAGAGTTTAATAATAAATTTGAAGGAAAATGGTTATAAATACAAATGGGGAATATTAGAGGGATATTATCTATTTTTTTAATGTTTATGGATCATTATCCAATGTGAAAACATTACTAATATGGTATCATTGGTGATCATTGAAGAATAAATCATTATTCCATTATACTATAAATTTTGTTATTTTTTATTAACTATATGTCCATGTATTTGATACCACTCAATATAAACATGTTTTTTGTATATTATTTTATGGTATTAAATTGACAATATAGTAATATGAAATAATAAATCAACATTATATATATAACATGATATTTAATATTGGGAAAAAATAATGAGTGATTTTATATATTAATAATTGACATTAAATATAATGATTTTATAAATGTCAAATTGTTTTTGAATAATTAATAGACTAATATTATTATTATGAATTAATATATTATTATTATCCTTATGTAATCTTATTTTTTTGTTTGATGATCGATGAATGGAGATGGATGATGATATTAACCATTGAATAAAGGTGAATTATTTGAATCTAAAATATAAAAAATGACCTCCTATATCTCTTATTCTATATTAAACAAGAAAAAAATGCATGGTCAAACATTCCCATGACCACTAAGTAATAAATATTTTTTAAATTTCCAACACATTCTGGTCAAATGAGTATATACTACATAATGGTAAGGGTTGTATAGAAATTTTTTTTTGAGAGGTTGCTTTGAAGTGTAAATTTTGAGATACATTGAATTTTATAAAAATAACATTTAGATGTAGGTAATGAAAAATGATAATGAAATTCAAGAAAAATATAGTGATCATGGATGATCCACATTCCTGAGAGGTGAGAGAAGGAATTTCACGTGGGAGATGCATATAAAAAATTGAATTGTTATTAGTCGAAGAAAATAAATTTGATTTTTAATTTCAATATCTAAACTATAGTATTAATGTTTTAATTATGTTTTAATCAAATTATTGGATGTTTTGGGAGTGGTGTATTGATTGAAGAATTATATGATAATGTTTTTTGTTGATGGTATATATAATTATATAACATGAACAGTTCTAAAATATATCTATAAGGGGTTATTCAATAATGGTGTTATCTGAGGGATCAAGAAATATTCCAAGAGGTGGACACTTCATGATATATAGGGGCCATAATGTAAACTTTTCATGTAATGGTTAGCCCCTCCACTAAGGAGTGGTCATGGTTCAACCCATAGGGGTTGCACCACATCCTAGAATAGAAAAGGGGTGTCATGTAACAACAACCATAGTTTTTCTACGAGCTAGCTCAATGACTATTTTAAGGGTCCTTTTTTGAATTTCATTTGGGGTTCTTATTTGAAAGAAGAATTGGTAGCCATTTTTTTGATCAAATGTGATGGGATATCTCTATTTATTTATTTTATTCTCAAACATGTATCACCATTAAAATTATTTCTTCAGGATAGTCTATTTAGGAAAATTTAATGTAATATTTTCCCTTTTATCTTATTTTTTCATCATCCTCTTCTCTACCATAATTTCACTTTTCTAATTAGGGTTTCATAGATTCAATATCACATGTTAATGTTGAAATCATACCTTATGATGGGGATTTGTTATAAAATAGTTAGAGGTGGTCTATATAGTGGGTATTCAAATAGTTGTTCATTGTTTCCATACCTCTATGTTTAATAATTTATTCATTTATATTTTTTCTAAATATTTGTTAAAATTGTTAATTGATTCAGTTATATTAAATTGGATTTTTTCGGTATTAGAAATGGGTTGATGTCTGTAGTGGATCATACCCCATATATCATTTTTAGGTGCCTTATCATCAATATTGGAGTTTTGTGTCAGTTATTTAATTATCATATTTTGTTTTAAATTGGTTTCATAATTTCTTTTATTGTGATTATTGGAGAGATAGTAATGCAAGAACTTGGAGTAGATTTATATGATATTATTAATGGTTTATATATTACTAGATGAGGTAGGCGGCCATGAATTTATTATATTTCAAGAATGTATAGTAATTTTATTTTCTTATTCTATGATAATTATCACTGTCATTAGTTTCATGTCTCATGGGATTGTTCAAATAGATTTGAATGGGATCGTATAATTCAAATAGTCAATATAGATCACATATATTTTTAAATAGTTTGATAGTTACATAATAGGTAGTTTGGTGTCAGTAGACATGTATATGGATTTCATAGTGTTGTTTGTTGGATTTAAAATTGGAAGGGGTTTCCATTATAGCTTTTTGAAAAGTTGTTCGATAAAATATGATTTTAAAGGAAAATGGGTGGTTGGAGAATTTCTTTTTCAAAAGTTAATTTTGAAAATGAAAATGGAGTTTTTAAATTAAATCATCTTTATATATATATTTTTTATTTTTTAATTATTTAATAAACATTAATTTTGATAAAATATCATTAGTGTCAACTTTGTGACAATTCATTATATTAAACATAAAAAACAAATGAAACCAAGATAAAATAACATTAATGTCTCCCATAATATGTCATAATCATCTAGACGGTTTTAAAATAAATAAATTAATTTAAATTATTTTAAATTAAATATTTTTTAAGTAACTTTTATCAATTAATTGAACAATTTTTGTACTATCATTGTGTGATTCTTTAAGGTACATATATATTTATAAAAAATTAGAAAAAATACAATTTTATAGATAAATATGTCATATATTAGAAAATTATATACAGTTCAAGATATATTTTGTATGAAACATAATATAAATTTGTAGTTATTAATAACATTAATGTGAAATCATAAAATTCTAATTAAATAATAGTTAACAAGTATCATAATCTCATTCATGTGGCCAAAAAAGTCAAAAATAACTTTAATTAATGAAAATAAGTTTAATTAGTTAGAAATGTATACATAAATTTGTTCATAAACTACCATAAAATTTCCTATGAAATTAGTTTAATAAATATAGAAATCACATTTTTATAGATTTGAATAGTGTTAGTGATTTCCCATATTTCTAGATGTACTTTTAAAAGATTCACAATATCCCCCTTTTACATAAGGAAACTATGATGTCATCCACAATTAACACAATGAATATATACAGATACTCATGGAATATCTTGTTCATCAAGAACATAGGAATCCAGAAGAATTTTTTAGAATAAATGGAATGAATAAGTACTCATAGTGGTCAAACCTATTCTGATATGAGGTTTTTTAAATGTTAGATTCCATAATTCCCAACTGGTGATATCCAGATTGAAAATATAACTTCAAAAACCACTTCCCCCTCCCAACTGGTCAATAAAATCATCAATATATGGAATACCATACATTTTATTTACCATAACTCAATTGAGTTTATGGTAATCAACACATAGAAAAAGTGACACATCATAATTCTTATTAAAGAGAACATATGGAACCCAAAATGACATGAATGGGAATATAAATCATTTATCTTATATATAATACAGCTCATTCATTAATTTTTTCATTTCAGTTGGTTCTACATGGTATCAAGGTACTGATACCAGATGACTACCAGGTACTAAATTAGTATAGAACTCTACCTACATTACCAGTGGAAAACTAAATAATTTATAAGATAACATGTCGGGAAACAAAATGAAAATAGAGTGATATATCTACTTGAATATTCTCACCCCATATCAAAAGATAACACTGATATTACTTCACCCAAGTCTATATATTAAGTTTTGTCACTACTAGGCCTCTGGCCTCATTCTCCATGAAATACGTGCAACACCCCCATCAAGAGCGTTAAAGGAGGCTAGTAGAAGATGGAATCAATTCATTCATTATTTTCAATGAGCCAATCCATCCAAAAAAATGATATCACGATGTTTCATGTTGAGAAATAGAAAACCCCAAATAAGCTCATTATTTGAAAAATATTACACCAATGAAGGACAATGGAGACCCCCCTATCTCTTCATTATTAGTGTTGTAGTAATATCCCTAACTTGTGGTAAAATATCTATCTATATACATAGAATATTTAAAATAATAGTAAATATAAATGAATAGTATTCCCCCTAACTAAAAAAATCTATCACAAATGAATAATATATAGTTATGGAACTAATAATAACCACTGTATTCATATATTCTTCTTCTAGAGACTCATATACTAGACGAAGAAGCATACATCCAGGTGCATGTGGTAGAAAACCATTAGATATTGATGGATCTGATTACAGCTTAGTAATTTTTGGTGATGATGATCCTATGAAGCTACGTGGATAAAGAAAGTTTATCAGAACTTATAGATGTGCTCTATAAATCAAAAATTGCTTCAACTCTTGGTTCCCTCAAAGAAAATGTGTTCTGAATTCCCACACTTTCCAAACTTGAAGCAAGTAAAATATTTAATGCCCAGAACTGTATGAGTATTATAAGAACCCATATATTAATATCCACCATGAGAATCATCATGATTTCTCTTACCTTTAGGGTAACCAATAAAAAATACTGCTTGGATAAAATGGAACTCGCATCAACCCCGACATACTAGACAAGTAAAACACAACCATCATTACCCTATCCAGTAAATCAGAATAATAATTAGTCATCATCAATAAAACCCCGAGAACATTTGTCATATTTATGATTAATCATTATCCATATAGTCATTATATCCTCAATCGATTCAATCTTATGTAAAAAATACAGGAGCTTGGAAAAACAGTTGGCATTCTCAGTCATGGTCATGTCAGCAAGCTTCAGTTTGAATGACAATAAATGCATACCCAACACAATATAATTTAAAAATAATGGGTTGGTTTGAAGAAATATAATGTCCTTAGACTCTCAGACATCATTATTCTTTTCCATCAACATATATTCCCCCACCTCTACTAGGTCCCTCCAACATAATGATATCACACTTTACATTAATAGCTTTGATATTTTCAATGAAATAAAATAGAATATCTATACATATGATCCAGTCCTCTACCCCATGAGGATCATCAAAGCCTTAGAAAAAAATATTTATGCTTATAGAATTAATGAAAATAATTCCATAATTTATACCAATGATGATACACAATTTTTTCCTGATTTATAATGGGTGTATATATATATACAAGATCATGAATAGTAAACACAATAGTCTCAACATAATTCTAGTCCACTGGAGGATTGTCTCACTGTGGTTTATCCGCAGCTTCCTCTTAGATACTATTCAAACATATTTAGAGATTCATGATGCTACAAAACATTAAGAAAAAACATTGAAGACATTACACTGTTACTCAGATCAATGAAAAAAATAAGAAAAACTAGTAAATTAATCTTATCATATTAGTTATCATGGTTCGAATTTCAACTTTTCAAATTAAAAGGAAATGAAAATACTAGAATTATCCCCGAGATTCCATTACCAAACCATAAATGGTTACATAATGATCATTAAAATGATAACTGACCTGGAATATACTCATAACTATAACAAAAGTCTTGAAAATATCTAAAATAGCATATTAACATCAAGGGAAAATGATTATCTTGCGCCTTTGATACCACTTTTTCATGAACTATCACAAATTCTCTAGTTCCCTAATACAAGATCAGTCACTAACATTACCAGAAGGTTGTCACTTACCCCATAGGCAAGATAATATCCCCTAGAATCATAAAATGTTAATGGATGGTTGAGTTTTTCAAATAATAGTGGATGATAATAAAAATATATCAGTATGCACAAACCACCCCTAGTAGAAAGAACTAGTAACCAAATAGGTATATAAAAAACATAAAGTATCTCATATATATACTGGAAATAGAAAAGATAAACCTAATTTAATGTTAGATACATCACTCTATGTCCCAAGTGATGAAGAGCATCCACCTCATCTAAGCGGCACATTTTCTTTTGGTCACACAAGGCAATATAAAATAAAAATGATCTGAAGTTATATCTAGGGTGTGAGCTAAATCATATTAAGGTCTTACCATGTCTTCTATAGTAATATTCAATAATAATTATATAAAAATTATATCAATCATAAAAAAAATTGGAATGGAGATCCAATTTCCTATTTAAAACAATATATTATCTTTTTTTCAGATTTACTAAAAACATATCAAAATATGGATTATGTAAACCTATTATACATTTTTTATACAAATCAGTAGGAAAAATTAATTTTGTTTCACAATTAATGGAATTTAGGATAAAAATAGTGGAAATAATGACCATGGTCATATGCCCTATAGTATAATTGTTATTTGATATATTTTCCTCGCACTCTCATATTAGTGATAATGGATTTTTTGTACACACATACCTAAGGCTCAAGAAAAGTACGACACATTATCGTTCCCATTGGAATATGATGTACACAGCTAAATTGTTTAAATATTTTCCATATCCAATTTATTGCATGAAAATTACAATTCTAGGGTGTGCGACCCAAATAACCTAATAAAAACACATGGTCAAAAATGCTTATTCAATCAATAAATTGAAAAATTTCATTTCATTTCATTTCAAAATAATCATAAATTTTAGCTTAATTTATCTCATTTTTTTGAAAAATGCCAATTCATATTCAGAACCAAAACACATGTCTTTCATTAATTCATTCAATTTCATAATAAAACAAATCATATATTTTCACTAATTCAATTTTAATCCATTTATTTCAAAACCATTTAAGAAAAAAATTGATTATTTCCATCAATTTCAAAAATACATCCCAAATTACAATTCCATGGAAATTGGTGGTTTTCCTAATATTCAGTACTAATTCAATTCCAATTCCAATTTGAAGAAATTTTTTTTTATATAATATAAATGAAATAAATTTAAAATAATCATGCAATCCATGGTTTATTAAATTAGACAATCTTAAAAGGAACCACCTACCTTTATCATGGATATCACATAACAAAACACCCAGAAAAGGATTTTCCATGAAAAACATGGGAAACAGAGATATAAAAAAATCATATAATAATTAGTCAAGTCAATAATCATAATATAAATTGATCACATGGTGATCTAGAAACCTGATGAAATAATAAAAGAGTGAAAATATGAGAATAAATGAGAGAACCACCACATATAGAAGTGGGATTAGATCTTCCACTGGCACATCTATTCATCAAATATGGGTTTTCGATGAGAAAAAATGGTTCTTGAGAACATCTAAGAAATAAGATGTCAAGATTTGAGGTCTTGGGGTTGATTGATTAGTTAAACAGAGGTTCAAGTATTATTATAATATTTTTTTAATAATAAAATTTGAAAATATTATTAGGTGGGTAGGGCTATATGGATAAAAAACCATTATCCATATCTATATGCCCCTAAATTGGGGTGCATGGTTTTTTCTAGGTGGCACACCATTTTTAAAAGTGTGAGCCAACACTGGAAACCCCCAACGCCCATTCATTCAAAATATGCACTAGGTGGAGGGACTAATCAGGAAAACCAATTGCCAACTGTGAAAACCCTAAAAATATCTAAAATAGTCACCTTTCCACCTTAAACCATATAAGACAAACTCCAACCATATAATAATAAAAATAGTAGTTATGAGGAGTACTTGAAAACAAGAAATTGAATGGTGTGATATTCCGAACTAAGATTGAATTCCATAGGATAGATTAATTTTATAACACAATCTTCCAAGAAATTTTTTTCATTTATCTCTTAAATAATATAAAGAACCTTTTTTTGAAAAAAATGTATTATCCTTAATCATATAATATAAATGGATTGATAATAATATATATATATATATATAAATTTAATCACCATAATGCCACAATAATATCATATATTTTTCAACAAGTTACGTTAACAAGCATTCCACAAAGAAAATCTTATAATATTATGTTTAGCATAGACATATACATTTATAAATAGTGAATATTTTAGTCGCCAAATCACTTTTCAATACCATTCATATTTATATGATAAATCATATGTTCCGAAAAACAAAATAATCTTCATCGATATCATCATCCTACAAATTTTGCTATCACACTAACCATGAAATATCACAGGATTGTGGTAAGCATTTCACAAATTAGGTACTTAGGTTATGGTTCTTGGACCCACATCCTTTCACAATGTGGTAAAATGTCATTTTATGAAAACTATATTAAGAAATTTCCTATAAAAACCCATGAAATATGATAAGAATAATTATAAATAACCATAATAATCAACGATCATTTAACCCCTTCAATATATCAATAACTTAAAAAATATATAATAATAATTCTTCCTCAAATAATACATTATTTCAATATTATGTCATACATATACGTCCTTCCAATAAAATATCTCAAAAACTATCATCAACCATTTCAAATAATACCACATAAGGGTTTATTGAGACAATGAACTTCTAATCAACAATTAAATAACAAACCCATGATGATATCCATAACACTTATATTAATCCTACATGAAGAAAGAAATGATTCAGAAATTAATTATATATATAGTTTTTTCACTATACTTTTAAAGAAATTCTTATTGGAAAAAATAAATCTATAACTTAATTCTTGAATACCTATAAATCAGAACATCATCCCTTTAATATAATTCATGTGTATAAAATAGTTCCTTCTTTGGTCAAGGTTTAAACTATAAATTGAGGGTATTAACTTAGATAATTTACAATTTCCTGACATTTAAGACAATGATCTATAAATGGATATTGTGGATTATATTTATTTCTCTATATTGAACTCCAAAATTTTCCTTGGAAATTAGTTTCTCTATCATCTTCTATTATTCCCAAAAATAATATTCCCTATTAATTTTATATATTCTTATTGGTGTATTATTCAAAATTTTGGTTATTATTGTAATTGTGCCATTATTCATACATGGTCTCCACAAAATTTGTTCTTATTGGACTTCAACAATCTCTTATTTGGTGAGTATAATAGTTGGTTATGTTATAGGTCATTAATCATATATGATGACCATTTATTAGGTATTATAAAAATAACTTTCAGCTTAATAATCATGTCATTTAGTTTAAGAGATTCATTATTTTATTAAATCATGTTTAGCATTATCATTATTCCTCATAGATCCAACTGTTAAATAAAACCCATAAAACCATGGTGTGAGAAAAATCAATCCTAATTATGAAAAATAATGAATATTATATCTAAAAAATGAAACCATATTTTAAATATATGTTACATTATATTTAAAATTGGTTATCTAATATCATCATCTATTTAAATCCATCAAAGTGGTTCATAATGATACTATTAGTAATCCAATGAATATCCCTTGGGACTATCATAATATGTTCATTGTAATTGCATGGTCACTATGCACCAATATAATGGCCATGAAAAACTGAATAAGTATTTTGGGTTTTATTTCCCATATATAGATATTTTAAATAATAACATGCACTTTTGGTATCAAAAATGGTTATTTTTCTCATAGAAACAAAATCCTTTATTTACCATAACTATGTTAGTTCTCCAACATATAAGATTATCCATATTTTTATAAATAAATTTATCTCATTTAAGATCCAAATTTATTCTAAAATAATCATTCGATAAAACTATATAATGCTTGGTTTTTAAAAAATTGATAATAAATCTTAATATATGAATATTCAGTACTTTTCACAATGATATAAAGTGAGAAGAAAATACATTAGGTCAGGTCCGATATCCATCAAACATGTTCTAACATACATTATGATAATTATATTTTATTATATATTTATAAAATAATCATAGTAATATATTTAAAACATATAATTTTAGAAAATAACCTTTTATCCTAGATTTATTAACATGGTTATTGTTAAAATCACTATTTTGATTGATAACATCTATGTTTTCCATGTATGATTTAGTTTTGTAGTTTTTGTACTTATACAATGATTTTGGTTCAATAAAATTCTGAATGATAATAATGATATATGTCTTACATAATAATTATATATCTTCTTACATTCATTAATAAATTTTATAGTTAGAAAATAAATAAACCATTCATGGAGACGGTAAGTCATACATATGCATAAATGTTGTTTCCATTTTTTCAATGGATTGATTGAATCAATTTAATATAATTATTAAAATCTCAAAAAAATTATATATAATATATATAATGTATACTAATTAAATATATCATTATTACCATCCATGGAAAAATTAAACCAAAAACAGAACTCAAATCATTGAGGAGGTGTCAGTCCACAAGTGTGCACATGAAATGTTATCATTTTCGAATGGATTGAAAGTTATGAATTGAGATGTGAGAATATAGATAATATATAATATTTTTTCATTAATATAAAACAATTATGTTAAATCCATTAGCATATCAATCTCTTTATTTCTTCTAAGGAAAACAAATTGCATCAGTCTACAAGGCGGTAGTCCTCCATTCACTAGATTGATGGTTTTGTTTCCCATTTGGTGGAAGAGGAAATTTATTTAGATTATTCAATTGACATAATTAATTGTATATTTTCACAATATTTTGTTTAAATTATTTCATTATCAAATAATTTTATTCTAAGGATTTGGATTACTAAAAAGAAAAACACATAGTTAGTAATGATACCTCTTTTCTAGACACCCACTTTACATTATCACCAAAAGTATTTCTAAAGGGGATTTATAATAAAAAATCCTAATATGAAATGGTATGGGATTTATTGATGGTATATGGAAAGGTATTATATAAACCAAAATAATTTTTAATTGTTAAGAAAAGAGAATAAGATGTTCCCTCTTATAGGTTATGGTAGATAATATTTTTCATTTTCTATAAAACACTAATTAATATAAATTACATTCCATAATAAAATGCCTCCAAATTTATAATATTAGACTCTATGAATTATAGGTTGATAAATCATCTCATCCAAAAATATTTCTAATTTTTAAGTAATGTTTTCACCATTATAATTTTATTTTGACCTGTCTTATCCCATTTTGATAACTACCACAACAACAATGTTTTCACCCATTTGGGATCAATATTGTTTCTATTAAAGGAAAAAGTATTTTTAATAGACCACATATAACATTTCTAAATATATCTCAATGACATTGTGAAATATAGTACTTTTATGAATTTGGAATATTTAATATAATATATCATTAATGTCATTTTTGGAACTATTAATTTTATTTGAAATTAAAAAATATTACAATGTAATGAAGTTAGATCCATTCCATTGAAAACCATATGAAAATATATTTTTATCATAAATATCTTGAAAAATTAATTTCTTTTAATTTATATTTTTTTATAAATTTTTAAATGATTCACCTTATTTTTCTATAAATTAATGATATAATATTTCATAATTGTGAAACCATTTCATGAAGTAATATTATTATTTTAAAAAAGAAATAAATTAGCATAATTTAGATAAATTTATTTTTTACAATGTAAAAAATATTATTCTTTCAAAACATACTTCTTCTAGTATGTAAACTCATAATTAATATTTAAAAACCAGAGTGTGACATTTTATGTTTTTCGTTATATAAATTAATATATAGGTCACATTCATAATATATTTAACTAAAAAAATAATTATAAATTATAAGGCAATAGGGGAAGAAATAACATCATTAAATATTATTTAAAATGATAAAATGTGTCCTTGTCAATTAGTTTTTACCTATATAAATCAAATTTACCCTTTTTACTATAGTGTTTTTTACATTATTTATTATTAATTTGGAAAAAAAATTTATCGTGAAATGTTAAATAATATTATCTTTAATTATTCAAAATATGGAATCAATTTTACCTAAAAAAAATATATATTTTTTTGAAATCATTTCATTTGTATTCAATTAATCACGATGAATTGGTTTTGATGGAAAATTTATTTTTAATGGAATAATGATTTTATATTTACTCTATAGTAATAAGATCCATTATATGAATACCAAAATATATATATAATAAAATTTAAATAATTCATAATTGGGAGATTTTAATTATTTTAAATTGAATAAAATTTTCTATTTAAACTTTTTTTTAGATAAAATGTATTTCTATTAATAGAATTATTCTTTTACTAAAATTATGATTTTCTGAAAAATAATTATTTATTTTTTATAAATAAATTTTATCATAATTATTTTTATGTGTAAAGGAATAATATAATATAAGTTTAATTTTAATTTTCTATAAAATCCAAATATTTTTTTAAAAAATTGATAATTATTATTGTTTACTAAAAATCATTATTTTCATAAAAGTAAGAAAATTTCAACCTTGAATAGTTTTTATATGTATAATTTAAAATTTAAATATTTTTTATAATTTACCATTAATAGTTTATTACCCATGTTATGATATTATTCACTGTCAAAAAAATAAAAAATATATTTGAAGAAAACTTATTTTTGAAGAAAAAAATGACATTACTCAAAAATGTGTGTTGATATCTTACCCAATGAGCAATAATTTTTATTTATTTGGAGAATTATATATAAATCAACACATTTTAGATCATATTTGAACCAAAAAATTCAATGACCATGTTATAATGGTCATATTAAAAAAAAATATTATACAACTCTTTTGAGTTTAGTATTGCATGTCTTATATGTAATTGAACATAATGATTATATATTAAAATATCATGGTGTTATATAGATATGATTATGATGTAAAAATCCATTATAAATATCATCATTAATACATTATAATGTTAAATTTTTTAAATATATATTATAATCCTTTTCTGTAAAACCGATAAACTAAATAAAATATTCTTTTCTTCTTTATGAAATCCAATCTGTTATTAAATTTATAATTTATCACTAAGATCAAAATTTGGAAAAATAAATTTTCCATGAATATGAATATCTCTGAATTTAATTTACATCGTAATAGATAAGAACAACTGATTTACTTATAATTTATCAGTGGGAGAAAAAAACTAATGCAACTTATTTCTATTCATTAGGGATGTTCCTTTTTATTTAAGTTTTATATTTTTTTGAATCTCATTTCTATAATAATTTAGTTTATTATAGAAAACACATTTGAATCTAATTTTTTCACCCAATAATGAATAAATCATTCGATTCTAATTTTTTAAAATTTGATGATGGTATTATTTTATTTTCAAAATCAATCTTTCATATATAGAAACCTCATAAAAAAGGTATAATACTATATATATATAGTCATATTTGGTGTAAATAATATATTCAACCAAAAATAGCAATTTACACCCATTTGTACGATAATTCATAATTTTTCATCAATTATCAATTTATCTATTTACATTTAAACTTATGATTAAATGTAGAGATGAGAGATTATTGAAAATATACATAATATAAGTAATTAACTTCAAGTATCAAATTTTTATAATCTGAAACATCATCATAATTTGGTGGTTTTTCTGTGGGTTCCCAAACCCATTAATCCACCAGATACACATATGACTCCAATAATTGGTTTTCTAAATTTAATCTCTTCCAAATAAAGCTGATCAATTCTCTATAATCACGATCTATAGCTTTACTCATCCTAATGGGTGAACATCATCTTCAAATATTTCAGGGCTACCCCTAAATTATATAACCTTCAATTCCTTTTTTAATAATTACGAGCACAAGTTTTCTTGGAATAAGATGTGTTTACAGTTGTGTTTAATTAGAGAAATATAGGTTAGAAATATTTCTCAACCCATAAACTCCCTTCACATTAACATCACTTCTTTTATGCTACCTCACACATTTATTCAAGGAATAATCTTCTTATTTATCATAAACTTCCTCCTTTCAATTTTATTTTTTCATATTATTTGTGAATTTATTCTTAACCTTTACTATTATAAATTGGAATTTGTTTTAAATTTTTTTTCCATTTTCCATTATTTAAAAAAATAATCTTGCTAAAATTACTTGAAAATCATAAGAACATGTTACACACATTCATTTTGGGAGGTTAAATTTGTCACAACTATTTTAATAGTACATGAATCTTGGATAGCCTTCTTTATTTTTATCAAAAAAATCTGCTGACTATGAAGGACTTTTATGCATTTTTTTCGAAGTGTAACTATCCTTATTATACATTCTAAATACTTTCTTAACTAATGTTATGTTACCCATCAATTTTATCTTCTGATGAACATAATCTTGTTTACCAAAGATGTATTCAACCATTCCAATATTCCAATGAATTTCACGAAATGATTCAATTTTTCATTTGACATTTCTACCATTAATTTTAACATTCATGGATTTATTAGATCTTTCAGTGAATCTTTCTTTCCATACCTAACAGATTCATATTTTGTTTAGTATGATAATATATTTTATTTTCTTCATTGGTGTATTCTTCTAGGTAACATATTATATTATATTTAACCCCTATAAGACGAATATAAAATCATCTATACACTTTTCTCTAACTTTTTTATCCTTCTGATATTGGTTTTAGTTTCATTGTTATTGGTGGTTGTAAACTAAAAATCATCATCACCATGACCACTTCTTCTACAAAATTCATATAATTATTCAAGATTATTAATTTTATTGGATTTTAAGAGACTTCCCTTTTTATATATAATTATGTTATATTAAATTGAATATTCATTATCTTCTCATAGACCCCCTATATTATAAGTGTTCTCTATTTTCTAGTGGTGGAATTGTTTTTCCCATAGTCAATTACCATATGTATTAATTTTCTAAAAATACTTTTAGTATCTAATAATATTATTCTTATTCAATTGAGTTTATCTATGGCTAGTGGATGTTTCTTCAATTATCAGAATATAAATTTTTTGCTTCTAGAAACCTTAATGACAACCATTTCCATTAGCTAATTATTATACCATTCCCAATTTGTAAGACCTTTATCACATCCCTTCACCCGTTTTTTGTATGGAACAATTATTCTAATGTACAATTTTCAAAAAAATTGAATTAGTGCAATCATGTTCACTAGAACATGGGTTTACCATAATCATTTATTTTGGGGAAGATGTATCTTCCTCTAACATAATGCTTCCTATTTCATTAGATTAATAATTATATGGTGTAAGAATCTATTAGAGAGATTTGGGAAATAGAAACTTTCTTAAAATCATGTGATGATTAATATTAAATAGTAACCATAATAATTTTACCACTATATTAGAATATATTAAATATTAAGTGACCTTCTGATCATTAGGGCACCTAACATTATCTTCAAATTCAACTTCTAAATTCGTCATCTTTACTATTGATTCATACCCAGATATTTCATGTAATGATCATGTTTCATTACTCATTTCACTCTAATTACTATTTGAGTTTTCTTAACATCAACAATTCTTTTGGTGATTATCATTTAGTTGATGGATATTTTCCCAAAAAACGTATGTTAACAAAACATTTCAACAAAAAATCCTCTATAAATGTTATTCAATAAGAGAGAAAAATTATTAAAATAATATTTATTATTGATACTTATAAATAATGAGTTTTTTGAAGGGGTCATGTATTAGGTCATAATAATAAAAATATACATACGATGGGGTGAACTGTGTCTTTTCTGTAATCTTTATAGATTCTAGATTTTAACATTCTTTATGATTTATGAAGAAATGAAGTGTTCTCATCTGAAATTATACTGGGAAATGAATACATAATAATTAACAACAAAACATTTTTTACAATGGTTTGGGTCACAAATTTTCCCTAGTATACTCCACCAACACTATATCTATGAGTTTGTTGATTTTCACTAGAATAGTCTACTTTTCATAAAACTAGTGTAAGATCTAGTCTTTCTAGGTATATTTTGTTGAGAAACGTATTTTTTTCAACCATACATGTTAATTTTATTTAAAGTGGGAGATTATTGAAAATAATACTCTGTCTCTTTATGAGAATTTTGATGCTCACAAATACCCTTTTTTATTTTCTAATGATTTTATTTAGTATTGTGTATGAATTTATTAATTTATTTTACTCTACAAATAACCAGAATTTATTACTTATTCGGAATCTGCTTTAGTGCATTCTGGAATCACTGTTCCCATCTTACGTAGATAAATATAGCGCGGAATCTGCTTTAGCGATTTCTGGAATCACTATTCATACCCTACATGGAAAAACGTAGTGTAAGGATGAAAAGCATGTACACTTTTTGAGATAGGAGAAAAGTATGGTTAAACAACCATACATTTTCAGCAAAGTATAGAAGAAGAACCTTACATTAGGAAGGAACCTTACGTTTTGGTTATCTGCAAAGTATGGAAGGAGAACCGTACGTAAATTATAAACATTATTTTTGTTTCTCAAAAGTATAGATCATCAACAATACTTTTGTAAACAACCATACGTTCTTAAAATGTATGGATCAAGTAAAAGTATGGATCTTCTACCGAACGTTTTAGTGTTGAAGAAAAAGTATGGCTGATCAACCCTACATTTGTGTTCATCCTAATGGTGTTAACCTTACGTTGTTAACCTAACGTTTGAAGACTATGTTATTAACCCTACGTTTTGAGGCCACGTCATCAACCTTACGTTTAGCGTCAGAAATTTTGACTGACGATATTTATTTGCAGCGATCAGTAAGCAGATTTTTGGGTGGATTTCAAGCCAGATTTAATGTCGTTTTTAAAGTATGAATTTGATAGATTCAAAGCCATTTTATTAATGGATTTAAGATCAAATTAAAAGGAGATTTTTATGCCGAGTTTTAAGGGAAGCTACGACCACTCTGTAAATTCAAATTTTTGAATATCGCGAATCAGAAGGAGACTTTTATGGATCTAAATGTGCAGGAGATATGCTCACATTTAATATATATATTATCTCTAAAACACAAGGTACATGAATATATATGTGTTTGATCGATATATTATTATAAAAGTGGAAAACAGAGACTGCGGAAATTCACGATTGATCTGCTGATACAAAAAGGATCGTCAAAGCTCTGTTCTGTGAAGAAGAAGGTACTTGATAGAAGATTCACCTTTTCTAGATCGAATATCTACTGTGTATCTACTACTGCTGAAATTGTGAACTATATATCTATATCTACTGCAACTGGATCAACTCAGAACTGCTTCATCTTGAAGATCAATATTTCTAGAGACTTCAATCCATCTGCTGTCAATTGCCTTCTGTTGCAATTGTGAAGATCAACTGGAAAATTTCTTTCTAAAATTCTTTTTATTCTTGAGTAACTAGCTTTTCGTTCTAAGATGTGTAGGTTCGTGTTTGAACTAGATGGATTTGTTTTGCCGTTGATTGTAAAGGTGTCAACTTCCTGTACTTAGTTGTGAACAGGTCTATGGAAAAGAGGACCAGATAGTGAAAATCATCAAGTCGTGGATTTGAGTGTTAGTGGAGTGGACTAGGGGCCTTCGTTCCTCGAAACCAATATACATATTTGTGTTCTTGTTTTACTTATTCCGCTACACGATCAAATTTGATAAAGTATAAAGGATAGAACTCATTCAAGAAAAGAGTTATCGAAAAATTAAATAAGACACAATTCACCCCCCCTCTTGTGTATAATCTGTAGATTTAGATCCAACAATTGGTATCAGAGGTGGATATTTTGATAGATCCTTAGCAAGCTAGAAGAATTTAAGTATTATACAACCGTGTATCATGACGGATACAAGAGAAGGGATGTCGATGGTAAGAGCACCATATTTTAATGGAGACAACTATGGTTTCTAGAAATTGCTCATAATAATATATCTAAAAGTCCTCATATATAAAGTCTATTCAAAGATTCTGACTCCTTATGAAATTCATGAAAATCCTGAGACATGGAGTGCTGCTATAGAGGCTAAGTACGATATGAACTCAAAGTCTATGAATGAAATTATCTGCAGTCTAGGACCCGAAAAATTTAACAGAGTATCTCAGTGCCCGACGGCATATGAGATGTGGAAAACATTAGCCATGGCATATGAAGGAACATACAATGTGAGACAAATGATATATGCAACTGCCAAATTAAAATTTGATACTTTCAAAATGGTTGAAGGTGAGAGCATTACCCAAATGAATGGGAGGTTGACAGAAAATGTCAATAACATAAAAGCTCTAGGAGAACCTATCAAGCAGGCTGATCAAGCATTAAAAGTAGTGAGAGTACTTCCTACTCGAGGGAATGGTATTTCTGCTGCAATTAGACAATCAACACCTATCAAAGATCTAACTGTGGGAGAGTTGATTGGTACACTGATGATGTCTGAAGCTGAAATGCAAGATGAGACTAATGAACATAAAGTGCTTATCAAAAGAGAAGATACTACCATGAAGTTAACTTCACAAAAAAAGAATAGAAAGATGAAGAACAAAGAAGTCAAAGCTAAATCAGAAAGATCTGACTCATCCAACTCAGAATAAGAACTGGATCAGTTAGCCAGCAAATTTAGAAAATTCTACAGCAAGGAAATAGGCTTCAAAAAATCCTTTAAGAGAGATAATCAAGAAGTAAGATGGTATGAATGCAAAAAGATGGGATATATCAGAACAGATTTCCCACAATTGAAGGATGCAAAGAAGAAGAAATTCTTCAAAAGAAATGACTTCGAGAAGAAAGATAAGAAAGCTACGAAAGACAATTGGAGTGTATCTGAAGACTCTAGAAGCTCTTCTAAATCAAGCTCAAAAAAAGAAGAATTAAATCTAAAAGAAAACATGTTCATTATGGCAGAAATTGATGAGGAAAACCCATATTACTCCTCTGAATCAAATTCTGAATCAAGTTACACAAATGAAAAACATGCAGCTTACTGCAATATGCTTGAAGAAATATATGACTCACTATTTAAGAAACATAAGTCCCAAAAAAATATACATAAAGCCGTTTCAGATGAAATAGATACACTGCTCAAACAACATAAGTAATTAACTGATAAATACAATTCGATTAACACTAACTATATTAATTTTGAATCAAGAATAAAAACACTACAGGATGAAGTAGAATCATACAAATAGGCTGCATTGGTTTTTAAAAAAGGAGAGAATTCATTAAATAAAATTCATGGAAAAACTGTCATTAAAGAGGAGAGATTTGGAATTTGCAGTAAAGAAGAAAACCCAAAGCTATATAAAAATTATTTCATTCCTAGCTCTAAAAAGATTAATTGTAATTTTTGTGGGACAAAGGGACATGTAGATAAAAACTGTTTCTTAAGACATCCTCAAATATTTGGTATTAAGAAAGCCTATGTTTCAAAAGACTTGTATGATTATGCTAATTCTAAAAGAACAAAGAAAATCTGGATACCCAGATCATTGCTAGCTGACACCCCTGGACCCAACACAATATGGGTACCAAAGCAATTTTTTTGAATGTCTTTGCAGGTAGCAGGTCACTAGAGAAGAAAAGATATATGGTACATGGATAAGGGCTTCTCAAGACATATGAGTTGAAACTCATTGAATTTTTCTTGAATCACTCAAAAGGAAGGAGGACTTGTCACATTTGGTGACAATGCCAAAGGAAAAATCATGGGCATTGGAACTGTTGGAGATCCAAAAACAGTCTCAATCAACAAAGTACTTTATTTAAAAGGACTAAAACACAATCTAATATGTATCTATCAACATTGTGATGATGGATATACTATTGATTTTACTAACAATCGATGTACTATTTCTAAAGATAAACTGTTTAAATTTAAAGCACCAAGAACTGAAAATGTATATACTTTGGATTTAAATTCCATATGTAAACAACAAGTAAACTGATTGATTGCTAATGTAAGTGAATCCTGGATCTGGCATAGAAGACTTGGTCATTAAAATGTATATGTTTTACATAAGTTATCTAAGAAAGATTTAGTTTCTGATTTACATAGTCTGAAAATTTAAAGTGACAGATTTTGTGATGCATGTCAACTTGGAAAGCAACACAAATCGCCCTTCAAATCTGTTAGTAATTTTGGTACATCTAAACCTCTAGATCATATTCATATGGATTTTTTTGGAACTTCAAGAGTAGCAAGCTTAGCTGGTAAAATATATGTTTATGTTTTAGTTGATGACTATTCATGATTTACATGGATTTTCTTCTTGAAATTTAAAAATGAAGCTTTTACTTTATTTGAATGTCTCTGCAAATCTGTTCAAAATGAAAAAGTTTTCAATATAATCTCATTGAGAAGTGATCATTGTAGAGAATTTGAGAATCTGTAATTTAATTCCATTTGCTCAAATATGGGTATTAAACACACCTTCTCTACACCAGGAACACCACAAAAAATGGGATTGTAGAAAGAATAAATAGAACTATTCAAGAAATGTCTAGAACAATGTTAACTGAATATAGCCAACCTATATATTTCTGGGCAGAAGCTATGAATATAGATTATTATATAATTAATAGAGTTTTAATTAGACCTATTTTGAAAAAGACACCCTACAAACTATGGAATAACAGAAAACCTAAAGTAAATTACTTTAATGTTTTTGGATGCAAGGTTTACATCTTAAAAACCAAAAATAGTCATGGTAAGTTCGATCCAAAATCTGATGAAGGTATTTTTTTAGGATATTATGCTACCTTAAAATATTATAGAGTTTATAATATGATGTCATAGATTGGTGATGAATCAGTTCATGTGAAATTTAATGAATCTGATCTCTTTGAGAAAATGATAGAACAAATGGATGAACTTGACTCTAATGATAATATGAGACATGAGAATTTAAATACTGATTTTGAAAATGATATAAAAGAAATTAAGTTCATTTCAGAGGAACATGATACTGAAGAACCTTTAAATACATTACCCAGACAGTCTATAACCCTAAAGAATCATCCTTTAGAAACTTTAATAGGTAACCTAGAAAATAGTGTTCAAACTAGAAGAAACTTAGTAAACATTGTGGAATTCGCTGCCTTCCTATCTCAACAAGAACCCAAGACTATAGAAGAAGCTTTAGATGATGAAAGCTGGATAATAGCAATGCAAGATGAATTAAACTAGTTTAAAAGAAATGAATTATGGGAATTAGTAGAAAGACCTAAGAATTATCCTGTAATAAAAACCAAATGGGTCTTTAGAAATAAACAGGATGACCAACGCATAATAACTAGAAATAAAGCTTGATTAGTAGTTAAATGATATTATCAAGAAGAAGGAATATACTATGATTAGTCTTTTTCACCTGTATCTAGGTTAGAATCCATTATAATCCTTTTAGCCTATGCATCTTATATGAATTTTAAATTATTTCAGATGGATGTTAAATCTGCATTTTTAAATGGTTATTTAATGGAGGAAGTTTATGTTGAGCAAATAATGGTTATTTAAATTATTTATGGCATTAAACAAGAACCTAGATCTTGGTATGAATAATTATGCTCTTTTCTATTGAAAAATGATTTTACTGTCGGAATTCCAGACCCAACACTCTTGAAGAAAACTTTGAAAAATAATGTATTATTGGTTCAAATTTATGTTGATAATGTAATATTTGGATCAACAAATAAAACTATTTGTCATGAATTTTCAAAATTAATGCAAGAAGAATTTGAAATGTGTATGATGGGAGAATTAAATTTTTTTGGGTCTTCAAATATTTCAAAAATAGTTTGGAAATGTTTTAAATCAAAGCAAATACATTATTGATTTACTTAAGAAATTGGGTCTTCAAAACAGCAATCCATTTACAACTCCTATGTGTACTAATATAAAACATGATTTGGATGAAACTGAGAAATCAGTTGACAACAAGTTATATAGAGGTATGATTGGTAGCTCGTTATATCTTACTGCTAGCAGACCAGATATAATGTATTTAGTATGTCTTTGTGCTATATTTCAATCAAATCCTAAAGATTCTCATCTAACTTCTGTTAAAATAATTTTTAGATATTTAAAAGGAACTGTTTTTCAATCTCTTCTTTATCCCAAAAATTCTGATTTCAATTTGATTTCATATTCAGATGACGACTTTGGAAGATGTAGATTAGATAAAAAAAGTACATCAGGTACATGTCACTTTTTAGGAAAGTCTTTAGTATCATAGTCTAGTAAGAAACAACATTCAGTTTCCCTATCTACAGTACAGGCAGAATATGTTTCTGCTGGTAGTTGCTGTGCACAAGTGTTATAGATGAAAAACACTCTTATGGAATTTGGATTGAATTTTTCATAATACACCTATTTTATGTGATAATATAAGTGTAATTAATATTTCAAAAAATCCTGACAGTCATTCTAGAACTTAGCACATTGATATAAGGCATCATTTTTTAAGAGATCATGTTATTAAAAAGGATATATTTTTAGAATTTATAAATACTAAAATTAAATTGGCAGATATTTTTACTAAACCGCTTCCCACGGCAAGGTTTGATTTTATTAAGGGGAGCTAGGTTTATTTTATTTTAAATAATTTTTATTTTTATTTTCTTTTATTTATTTATGTAGATTTTATTTTGTTTATTTAATATTGTTTAATATTTTATTTATTTTTCCATATGCAAACTTTATTTGTTTTAAATATATGTAATGATTAGTGATTTCATCAGAATTAAGGCTATTAGAGCATTTTCGACTTCAAAACCATTTCACTTATATTGAAACCCTTTCAAAATCCAAAAATCACACTTTCACTCCTAGACCCTAACCTTCAAACCTATAAAACCCTAAACCTTCAATCCTTTAGAGACTCTCACAGAAATGGTAAGGACTAAAATATCTAGTGAAGCCGAGCCAAGAAATGCCAAGAGACAACGCACCGATGGAAGAGAAATCTTACAGGGCAAGGTAATCGATCTCGACTTCTTATTTCAGTCCAATCTGTTGTTGAAGAAAGTGTTGTCGTTCCAGAATCTTGAACATATGTTCAACAGTGAAAATACAGAATTTATTTATGAAGTAGAACTTAGATATTTCTTCAAATATGTACAGCATAGTCTAGGAGATACTGAGGACAGTATGATGGCTAAAATAGAGGATATGGATTTCTCAATCTCATCAGTAGATATTAGTTAGATTCTCAACTTCCCTTATGAAGGGGTTTTTCATTTCGATTTGATAAATATTGGACATTCTGTGCATATTCCTGAAGACATCATGTCTATTCTTTTTGGTACTAAGACAATAAAGAAAATGTTTTTCAAGGACTTGGAGCCTGATCCGAATATTTCGGTCATATTTATTCAGACATGAATAGCTCCACGGATGGCAGAAGTGGAAAAGATTTTATACCCAGATATTTATATAATGTTTCTTTTGTTAAGCGATATTAAGTTAAACATCCCAAGATACATGATAAGGTATCTCAGATACTGTTGTCAAAGTGAGGCCCGGATGAATTTCTACCCTTTTGGTCGATTTATTTCTAAACTATTGTTTAAGAAAGACATGGTGAGATTAGTGGATTCTCGAGTTAAATGTCATCACAGTAATACGTTTAATGCCGGAACTTTGAGGAAAGTTGGATATTTCTGGAGCACAATTAAAGGAAAACTTTTGTCAGTAGGAGCTGAGGAAGACTCAGAGAGTGCTCAGGCTCAACCTGCTAAGTCCAAGGAGGGACAAGCTGAATCCAGAGTCAGAAATGTAGCAAGAAGGATTCTCTTTATAGTGGAAGGTTTTGAGGAAGACAGAAGTCACGAGGGACTTCAATCAAAAAGAAAGAGACCAGTAAATGAGAAGTCACTTCCCCTGCTTTGGAAACAACCACAGGAGCTTTATTTTCTAATTCTTTTGTAAGGGAAGTTGTTGTTGATAAGCCCATGGAAGATGTTACTAATAGAGTTGCACCAGTGAAGGGATCAGGAGTTCCAGAAGAAGCCCAAAGGAGAATCAGGAACAGATTGTAGTTGATGTTGAAGTTGCACTTCAACAGGAACAAGAGATGGAGGCAGTTCCTGGTGAAGAAGTGGCCAGACCTCAGGAAACTTCTGAAAATATTGTTCTTGAAATTACAGTGGAAGACAAAGATGCAGATTAATGTGATGAGTTTGCTTCTGATGCTCAAATAGAGGTACTTCAAGAGGATTTTTATATGGAGGAGTTTGAAAACACTAAGGAAAAATTTGTGGACCACCCTTCTTCGAACAAAGAAAAAGAAAAATATGATACTGAATCATTGCCTTTGGTACTACTGCATCAACCTGATAATGTGTATCAAGCACAGGGTGCATCTAAATCAAGGAAAGAAGAAGTTGAAGAACTGTACAGAAAGGTATCTCAGTTGGAATCTGAGAATGTTTCTCTGAGAAATGCCTTAGACATAGAACATTTGAAGTTTCAAAAACTGAAGGAGTGTACAGTTTCAAGGAAAGAAGTTGAAGTGTTTAAAGAGGATATGTTGGCTGCTGTTACACAATTGAAATCTGAAATGGTTATGATGTCAGATTTATCAGATCTGAGTTGTTTATGGAGAACCAATTTTCATCAGTTTCAAATAATGCAGTTAGTGGATCAGGTACTTCACATGATTTAATCAGAAGGTTTCAGGCTATCACAGCTGCGTTGATCAAAATAAATGACAGGATACAAGATCTTAAATGTAACATTACTCCTTTGTCAATGTTTCTGGACAATCAGAAGTTCTTAGTGGATCAAATAACATCTAGGGAGCCATCGATCATAATTCTGTTATATCTGTTATCAGATAAGCTGTCTGTCTTTGTTGAAAAAGAGTAAAGGATGCATGAGTTTTTCAGAGTCAATTTAATTGAGGATATTCATATGACTCAAGTGAATAGGAAGATCATTATCAAGCTTGGATATGGGATGATGAAGAGACTTCAGGAATAGTTTACAGAAATTAGGTCTGCAATCCAAAGGATATAGACCTTGTTGCCTATCTTACACAAACCTTGATTCCTGTGTATATCATTGTAATGTATATACTGCTATTTTTTTGATCAAAATTTCCTTCATAGTTTATTTTTTTTCTTTCTTCATTTGTTTTACTGACTTTATTTTTAATATGCCAGCACTCCAGATATAATTATTGAAAAACAGTTCATAATAGCATTTACTAACAGTTCAGTGCAATATTAAAAGTGTTAAAATACATGATATTTCATTCTTTTTTATATCAAAAAAGGAGGAGAATTTGAATAAACACAACATCAAAATCTCAAAATTTTATTTAGGGGGAGAATTAAATGATAAATTTGAATTTATATTTATCTTTTTGGTGGAAAATTTTTTATTTAAAACCCTATAACGAATTTTGAATGTTAATTTTGTTTAAATAATTTTATTTATTTTATGGGATTTGTGATCATCAAAAAGGAAGAGATTATTGATCAATATATTGTTTTCATCCATACATGTTAATGTTATTTAAAGGGGGATATTATTGAAAATAATACTCTATCTCTCTATGATAATTTAGATGCTCACAAATACCCTGAGTTATTTTCTAATGATTTTATTTAGTATTGTGCAGGAATTTATTAATTTATTTTACTATTGAAATAACAAGAATTTATTACTTATTCAGAATATGCTTTAGCACATTCTGGAATCACTATTCACATCTTACATAGATAAATATTGCGCGGAATCTACTTTAGCGTGTTCTGGAATCATTGTACATACCCTACGTTGATAAACGTAGCATAAGGATTAAAAGCATGTATACTTTTTGAGATAAGAGAAAAGTATGGTCAAAGAACCATACGTTTTCAGCAAACTATGGGAGAAGAACCTTACGTTAGGAAGAAACCTAACATTTTGGTTATCAGCAAAGTATGGAAGGAGAACCGTATGTAAATTTCAAATGTTACCTTTGTTTATCATTAGTATGGTTCATCAACATTACTTTTGTATACAACCATACGTTCTTAAAAAGTATGGATCAAGTAAAAGTATGGATCTTCTACCGAACATTTGAGTGTTGAAGAAAAAGTATGGATGATCAAACCTACATTTGTGTTCAACCTTACGTTGTCAACCTTATGTTGTTAACCTTACCTTTGAAGACTATGTTATTAACCCTACGTTTTGCGGCCACATCATCAACCTTACATTTGGCGTCGGAAATTTTGACAGAACATATTTATGTGCAGCGATCAGTAAGCTGATTTCTGGGCGGATTTCAAGCCAGATTGAATGTGGTTTTTAAAGTACAACTTTGACTGATTCAAAGTCATTTTATTAATGGATTTAAGATAGAATTAAAAGGAACTTTTTATGCCTAGTTTTAAGGGAAGTTACGACCTCTCTGTAAATTCAAATTTTTGAATATCACGAATCAGAATGTGACTTTTATGGATCTAAATGTGCAGGAGATATGCTCATAATTAATATATATGTTCTCTATGAAACATCAGGTATAGGAATATATATGTCTGTGATCGATCTATTATTAAAAAAGTGGAAAACATAGACTGCAGAAATTCACGATTGATCTGCTGATTCAAAAAGGAGAGTCAAAGATCTATTCTTTCAAGAAGAAGGAACTTGATAGAAAATTCATGTGTTCTACATCGAATATCTACTGTGGATCTACTACTATGGAATTTGTGAACTATATCTCTATATCTACTGCAACTGGATCAACTCAGAACTGATTCATCATGAATATCAATATTTCTAGAGACTTCGATCCATCTTCTGTCAATTGCATTATATTGCAATTGTGAAGATCAACTGGAAAATTTCTTTCTGAAATTCTTTTTATTCTTCAGTAACAAGCTTCTCGTTCTAAGCTGTGTAGGTTTGTGTTTGAACCATAAGGCTTTTTTTGCCTTGGATTGTAATGGTGTCAACTACCTGTACTCAGTTGTGAACCGATCTGTGGAAAAGAAGACCAGATAGTGAAAATCATCAAGCTCGTGGAGTTGAGCATTGGTGGAGTGCACTAGGGGTCTTCTGTTCCCTGAACCACTATACATCATTGTGTTCTTGTTTTTACTTATTCCACTGCATGATCAAATATGATAAAGTATAAAGGATAGAACATATTCAAGAAAAGAGTTATCAAAAATTTCAAAAGACACAATTCACCCCCCTCTTGTGTATAATCTGTAGAATCAGATCCAACATATTTCTCTCTGTGTTTTTATTTGAGCCTTGGTGGTTGAGTCTTGTTTAGAGATGAAGATCCACTATTAGAGAAAATGATCTAATTTTTGGGGATTTATTCTTGTATTAATTAATGGAGTGTGGTTATTAATGGGTTAAAATGTTTCACATGTTCTCGGTTAGCTGAGAATATTTAAAATATGTTTGGTATGTTAAAGGGTAAATGGGCTGAAAATTCAATAGAAAAACATTTACACCTCATGTAAAGGGATTAAAAATCATGTAATTGTTTATGGGATTTAATAAAATAAATCGATGGAAATGGGTTTCTTGTATAATCAAATTAAAAAGATGTACATAAAATGTAATTATGTTACACAATATGTAAATGCCTGATATATTGTTTTAAACATGTTTTGATCCTAATTTTAATTCTCATCTAATACATCTCATATCCTTTGGACCCTAGGGCATTCCCCTGGTGATATTGCAATGTCATCTTCCCTTATGGACATCCTGTTTGAGTGAGATATCCCGAGTAAGAGGTTTTGGTCTGGTTTAATCCTTCTATCCCTTTGTAATCTTACAATTCTGATTAATTCCTTTGAAAAATTTCATTATTTGTTTTTATCATGAACATTTTTTATTTAGGAACTTCTTTATAATCATGTTCAACTTCTTCCTTGGGGGTGTTGGTTGTTGGAAGCGTTGTTGGGCCGTCGATTAAAAGTTAGGGGGCTAAATATTAACCATATGGTTTGATAATTGTCAAGTGTATGAAATATTGGGATTATAAATTGTTTCACATTCCATCATTAATTAAATAATGATTGTAATTATTCCATGAATTCATTGGTTTTCCATTAGATTAGGACCTAATATATGGATACACATTGGGTGAGAAAACCTAGGAATATAATTTAATTGGAAAATGGTTTAATATATATTTAGCATTAAATGTGACCTAGGGTGATTTCTTGTTATAGAACCCCTAAATTATAAATCATTTCTTATTTATATATCTTTTAATCAATTTTTCTATAAATTAAAGTAGTATTTAAAAGATTAATGGTAATTCAAATAACTAACCATTGAGATGTGTGATGTGATATTGTGATATCAATGCTATGTGACAGGGATTGTGGTCCATGTTGTAATGCTTTTATATCAGTATTAGCCTTGGAACATGCACAATTATATGTTGTAATGGTGATATTAGGTGGGATTTTCCTAGTCTCATGTAGTAATTTTTATAAAGAACAGGTCATGCCAAGTCCAAAACTATAATTATTATATGGAATTAAACCAAAATGTTGTAATTCTTATAGGGATTTGAACTTGATTTATTTTTGTGACTATACCATCGTTATAGTGTTGTGGTTGGCATATTCATAAGACATGCTCAATGATATTCTGCCAAGTCTTTGAAGTAGGTTGTTTTCCTTGGTTATAAAGATGTTGTTGGTATGGTCGTAAGACATGATCAGATCTATTTCATCACGGAGACGATTTAGGTTATGGTTTTATTTTACCACTTTTTGAATTAATCAATACACCTATTTACCAATTTATTGCATACAATTCTTATCAAACTAGTTTTTTTATAAATGGTATTGATGACCTATGGATTTATACTCACACACTATTCATGTCATCCTTTGGTACCTGAGAAGATTACATGGATGTAGGTTTGGACTAGGGAAAATGACCTTGTGGTTGATTACTTGTTTGTGTATGGGATGAAGTATGGAGACGAGACTAACATAAGATTTGGGACCCAAGACATTGGGTCTTTTATTTATGTATTCTATTATTTTTATTTTATTATTCTATCATGACATGAAGTTACATGCTAGAATGTAATTAAATTATTCTTTTATTATTATTGGTTTATTCCGTTGGATTTTATATTGTATTATGATATGTATTTACATTGATTATTTCTATTTTATTATGATTTTTTATACTGCAATGACACTTCATACTAGGGGATAAAGTCACCTCATAATACACTTCACACGGCCGGTACTTGTTGGAAACCTCTGGCATATGGAGAGTCGTGCTTGAGGTCTCACAACCAACCCTTTTCGGCCACATGAAAGAGTGGAATATTTGGGGACGTTGGAAAGTGGTATGAGAGGGGGTTGTTTTTCTTTTATTCTTCTTTACTATTTCAGAAAGGTATAATGGATACTTGGATGTGTTGGGACATGGTAATGAGATTTTTCATGGGAGTATCCACCCTATCTCTGGGGGGAAATGTGAGTTCCCAGGGATGGGATTGTTGTTTGTGTTGGGTGTTTGTTTACAGTTGGTGTTATTTCACATAGGGTGATTGACATGTTATGCGAGGTAGCTATTTTATGATCATATTGTTTAATGTTATTTTCACTTATGGGCCAGTATAGTGTGATATGATAATTCAAGAATTATAATAAGCACATAAGGATATATTTACATGCTTCGTTCATTAAAGGGGAATCTCTTTTTTCTTGTGATATATACTTTCATATTGAACTTTAATATCAAAAATATTTTACACTGGATAAATGAAATGAGTTGATGTGTAACGTTAAAATACAAATAAGATGTTTCTATAGAGAGACAATGTTATAGTGGTTCTTTGTTGTAATCGCATGTTGGGTTGACCTTATTGTTAGCTTAATCTCTAAGGTGTTCATTTTTCTTGTAGATAAAATGGAACCTCATCATCTTTGACATGAGCATCAGGAGAGTGGAAAATAGAATGCTCTAAATGTAGCTAGTCTAGAGAATCCTGTGGTTTCTAAGGATCATATCACCTCTGGTACCGAATCTTACATCTGGGTCCCGGTGATAGCACATCCACCCCGGCGTAACATGGTTGTTGGGTCTTGGCCTGCTAGGTACCACCAGTTGCCCTGCAGACACGTGGTCCCCACCCAAGGGTCCACCCACATGCCTGAACGGGTCATCTGACTATTGACAGTCCCCACAGTACAATACTTTTCATTTATAGTTTGCTTTGTCCTCACTCACACACACCCTAAGAAACTTCGCAAAAGGTAACACATCCGGATCGCTACTCCAGGCCAAGCATGCTTAACTGTGGAGTTCTAATCCGATAGGCTTCTGAAAAAGAAGTTGCACCTTGTTGACAAGAGCCATATAATTTATAATTTTAACCCTTCATCATTTTGGGGTGTTACAATCACCCCCCCCCCCCCTTGGGAGCACAATTTCCTCATTGTGGGCCCTACATCTTAACACAGGCATGGAACCGTACTTAAGCCTACATTCCAACTCTGATACCAAATGTGAAAACTGGGTCCCAGTGATAGCACATCCTCCCGGACATAACATTTTCATTAGGTCTTGGCCTATTAGGTACCACCAGTGCCTTGCAGACATGTGGTCCCCACCCAAGGGTCCACCCACAAGCCAGAACGGGTCATCTAACTATTGACAGTCCCCATAGGTCAAAACTATTTCTTTCAAGTGTGCTTTTTTCTCACTCACACATAGACCCTGAGAAAACTCCAAGAAGGTCACCCATCCTTATCACAACTCCAATCCAAGTATGCTTAACTGTGGAGTTTTAATTAGGTAGGCTCTTGAAAAGGAAGGTGTACATTGTTTACATGAGGCATATCATTTAGTTATTTAACCATTTATCATTCTGGGGTGTTACCATCACCCTCTATAGAGTATGAAATCCTCGTTGTAGGCCCAACATCTCAACCTGTGCAGTGCACCACACATAAGGCAGAGTACCACCTTTGATACCAAATGTAACATCTTGATCCCGGTGACAGCACATCCACCTCGTCTTAGCATTGTCGCCGAGTGTTGGCTCTCCAGGTACCACCAGTTGCCCTAGAAACCCGTGGTCCCCACCCAAGGGTCCACCCACATGGCTGAACAGTTCATCTAACTATTGAATGTCCCCATGGGACATCACTTATCCTTTCTAGTGTGCCTTTTCCTCACTCACTGACATCCTATGAAACATCCCATAAGGTCACCCATCCTAATCACTACTCTATGCCAAACATGCTTAACTGTGGAGTTCTAATCAGGTAGGCTCCAAAAAAGGATAGTGCACCTTATTGACATGAGTCATATCATTAAGTCATTTAACCCTTTATCATTAGGGATTTTTACAATCACCCTCCATTTAGAGCACGGCGTCCTAATTGTGGGCCCTACTTCTCAACCCTAGTAGTGCACCATACATAAGGTCGGGTACCACCTTTTATACAAAATGTGAAAACTCAGTCCCGGTGATAGCAAAACCACCTCACCTAAACATGGCCATCGGGTCCTATCCCACCAGGTACCACCAGTTTCCCTACAGACACAAGGTGTTATAATCACCCTCCCTTTAGATCACGACGTCCGCGTTTTCGGCCCTACTTCTCGACTCAGGCAGTGCACCATAGCTGAAGTTGGGTACCACCTCTGATTACAAATGTGACAACTGGGTCCTGGTGATAGCACAACCACCCCGCCTTAACATGGCCGTTAGGTCTTGTCCCACCATGTACCACCAGTTCCCCTGCTGACACGTGGTCCCCACCAAAGGGTCCACCCACATGCCTAATTGGGTCATCTGACTATTAAATATGGAGTTATAATCAGGTAGGCTCTCAAAAATGAAGGTGCACCTTGTTTTCATGAGTCATGTCATTTAGTCATTTAACCCTTTATCATTCTGGAGTGTTACAATCAGCCTCCCATTAGAGAGCGACATCCTCATTGTAGGCCCTACATCTCGACCCAGGCAGTGCACCATACTTAATGCTGGGTACCACCTCTAATACCAATTCTGACAACTGGGTCCTGGTGAAAGTACATCCACCTCGCCTTAACATGGTTGTTGGGTCTTGGTCCACCAGGTACCACCAGTTTCCTTACAGACACGTGGTGTTACAATCACCCTCCCTTTAGATCATGATATCCTCATTGTGGTACCTACATCTCTACCAGAGTAATGAAATGTACTTAAGGCTGGTTACCACTTCTGATACCAAATGTGACAATTGGGTCCCTATGAGAGCCCATTCACCCCCCCCCCCCCTTAACATGGTTGTCAGGTCCTGGACCACCAGGTAACACATGTTGCCCTAAAGTCATGTGGTCCCCACCCAAGGGTCCACCCACATTCCTGAATGGGTCATTTGACTATTGACAGTCCCCAGAATCCAACACATGTCATTTCATTTGTGCATTGTCCTCACTCCCACGCCCCCTAGAAAACATCCTCGATGGTCACCTATACTGATCACTACAACATACCAAGTATGTTGAACTATGGAGTTCTAATAATGTAGGCTCCAGAAAAGGAAGGTGCACCTTCTTGCCTTGAGTCATTTCATCTAGTCTTTTAAAACATAATTATTTTGGGGTGTTACAATCACCCCCCCCCCCACCCTTTAAAGCACAATGACCTCATCGTGGGCCCTATATCTCAACCCAGGTAGTGTACCATACAACTGGGTCCCAGTGACAACACATCAAACCTCCCTTAACCTGGTCGTCGAGTCCGGCCCACCAGGTACTACCAGTTCCCCAACAGACATGTGGTGTTACAATCACCCTCCCTTTAGAGTATGACATCCTCGTTGTGGGCCCTACATCATAACCCAGACAGTGCACCGTAATTAATGCTGGGTACCACCTATGATACCAAATGTGACAATTGGGTCCCAGTGACAGCACACTCACCACGCCTTATCATGGTCGTCAGGTTCTGGCCCACCAGGTACCACTAGTTTCCCTATAGACACATGGTCCCCACCCAAGGGTCCACCCACAAGCATGAACGGGTCATCCGACTATTTAAAGTCCCCATAAGCCAAAACTTTTCCTTTCCAATTTACTTTTTCGGCACTCCCACACACCCTAGAAAACATCCCATAAGGTCACCAATCCTGATCACTACTCCGGGACAAGTACGCTGAACTATGGAGTTCTAACCAAGTACGCTCTTGAAAAGGAAGGTGCGACTTTTTGAAATGAGTCATATCATTTATTCATTTAACCCATTAACATTTTGGGGTGTTATAATCACCCCCCCCCCCTTTAGAGCACAGTGTCCTCGTTGTGGGCCCTACATCTCAACCCATGTAGTGAACCATACAACAGGGTCCTGGTGACAACACATCCACCCCGCCTTAAAATGGTCCTTGTGTCCTAGCCAAACAGGTACCACCAGTTTCCCTACAGACACGTGGTGTTACAATCTCCCTTCATTTAGATCACGACGTCCTAGTTGTGTGACCTACATCTCAACCCAGGCAGTGCATCGTACTTAAGGTCGAGTACCTCCTCAGATAACAAATGTGACAACTGGGTCCCAGGGATAGCACATCCACCCCTCCATAACTTGGTCGTCGGGTCCTGGCCCACCAGGTACCACATGTTTCCCTACAGACACGTGGTCCCCACCCAAGGGTCAACACATATGCCTGAATGGGTCATCTGACTATTGACAGTCCCCATAGGCCAACACTTGTCCTTTCCAGTGCTCTTTTACCTCACTCACACATACCCTGGAAAACATCCTCGAAGGTCACCTATCATGATCACTTCTCCAGGACAAGTATGTTGAACTGTGGAGTTCTAATCCGATAGGCTCCAAAAAAGGAAGGTTAAGCTTGTTGACATGATTCATATCATTTATCAATTGAATACATTATCATTCTAGGGTTTTATTATCACCCCCCACCCTTTAGAGAACATTGTACTTACGGCTTCGTAGAACCTATGGGCCCTACAGCTCAAATTAGGAAGTTCCCCGTACTTAATGCTGGGTACCACCTCTGATACCAAATGCGACAACTGGGTCCTAGTGACAGCACATCCACCCCGCCATAACCAGATCATCAGGTCCTCGCCCACCAGGTACCACCAGTTTCCATGCAGCCACGTGTTCCCCACCCAAGGTTCCACCAACATTCCTGAACGGGTCATCTGACTATTGACAGTCCCCATATTCCAACACTTTTCCTATACATTGTGCTTTTATCTCACTCAAACACACCCTGGAAAACATCCATGAAGGTCAGCTATCATGATCACTACTCCAGGCCACACACGCTGAACTATGGAGTTCTAATCATGTGGGCTCCTGAAAATGAAGGTGCACCTTTTTTACATGAGTCATGTAATTTAGTCATTTAACCCATTATCATTCGTGCGGTGTTACTATCCCCCCCCCCCCTTAGAGCACAACGTCCTCATTGTGGGCCCTACATATCAACCCAAGCATGGAGTCGTACTTAAGGGTGGGTACTACCTCTGATACCAAATGTGACAACTGGGTCCCAGTGACAGCACATCCACCCCGCCTTAACATGGCATTCAGGTCCTGGCCCGCCAAGTTCCACCAGCTGCCCTGCGGACACGTGGTCCCCACCCAAAGGTCCACCCACATGCCTGAACGAGTCATTGACTATTGGCAATCACCACACACTCGCCACATGACAATACTTGTCCATTCCATTGTGCTTTTTCCTCACTCACACACACACTACCAAACTTCCCTGAAGGTCACCCATCCAGATCACAAATCCAGGTCAAGCACGGTTAATTGTAGAGTTCTATTCAGGTAGGCTCCCGAAAAGGAAGGGGCCCCTATTTGACATGAGTAATATCATTTTTTCGTTTAACCCTTTATCATATTTTGTGTTACAATCCCCCCCTAGAGCACAACGTCCTCATTTTTGGCCCTACATCTCAACCCAGGAAGTGCACCGTACTTAAGGCTGGGTACCACCTCTGATACCAAATGTGAAAATTGGGTCAAGGTGATAGCACATCCACCATGCCTTAAAACGGTCATCAGGTCCTGGCCCACCAGGTACCACTAGTTGCCCTACAGACATGTGTTCCCCACCCAAGGTTCCACCCACATGCCTGAATGGGTTATTTGACTATTGAAAGTTCCCACAGGCCAAAACCTGTCCTTTCTAGTGTGCTTTGTCCTCACTCACACACACCCTGGAAATCTTCAGAGAATGTCACCAATCCTTATCAATACTCCTGTCCAGGAAATCATAACTAGGGAGTTCTAATCCGGTAGGATCTCGAAAAGGAAGGTGAACCATGTTGACATGAGTCATATCATTTAGTCATTTAACCAGTTATCATTCTGGGATGTCCAATCAGCCCCCCCCCCCCCCCGTATACCACAACTTCCTCATTTTGGGCCCTACATCTCAACCTAGGCAGTGCACCTTACATATGTTTGGGTATCACCTTTGATACCAAATGTTAATACTGGGTCCTAGTGACAGCACATCCACCACACCTTAACATGGTTGTCGGGTCCAAGCCCACTAGGAACAACCAGTTTCCCTGAAGACACGTGGTCCCCACCCAAGGGTCCACCCACATGTCTGAAAGGGTTATATGACTATTATCTATCTCCACAGGACAAAAAATTTCCTTTACAGTGTGCTTTTTCCTCACTCAAACACACCCTAAAAAACTCTCTAGAAGGTCACCCATAATGATCACTACTCCAGGCCAAGCACGTTTAACTATGGAGTTCTAATCAAGTAGGCTCCTTAAAAGGAATGTGTACCCTGTTGACATGAGTCATATCATTTATTCATTTAACCGTTTATCATTATTGGGTGTTACAATCAACCCCCCCCCCTTAGAGCACAAAATTTTCATTGTGGGCCATACATATCAACCCAGGCAGTGAACTATAATTATGGTCGGGTACCACCTCTGATACCAAATGTGACAAATGGGTCCCGGTGATAGCACATCCACCATGTCTTAACACGGTCATCGGTTCCTAGCCCACAAGGTACCAGCAGTTTCCCTGCAGACATGAGGTCCCCACCCAAGGGTCCACCCACATGCCAGAACACGTCATCTGACTATTGACTATCTCCACAGGCCAAAACTTTTCTATTATAGTGTTATTTTTCCTCACTCACACACACCCTATGAAACTGTCTAGAAGGTCACCCATCCTGATCACTACTCCAGGCCATGAACGCTTAAATGTGGAGTTCTCAACCCAGGCAGTGCACCGTATTTCTGGTAGGGTACCACCTCTGATACCAAATGTGACAACTGGGTCCCGGTGACAGCACATCCACCCCGACTTAACATGGTCATCGGGTCCTAGCCCACCAGGTACCACCAGTTTCCCTGCAAACATGTGGTCCCTACCCAAGGGTCCACCCACATGCCTGAACGGGTCATTTTTCAATTGAATGTATCCATAGGAAAACATTAGTCTTTTATAGTGTGCTTTGTCCTCACTCACACACACCCTAGGAAACTCTCCAGAATGTCACTCATCCTGATCACTACCCAAGGACAAGCACGCTTAACTGTAGAGTTCTAATCAGGTAGGCTTCCGAAAAAGAAGATTCACCTTGTTGACATGAGACATATAATTTAGTAATTCAACCCAGGAATTTAACCAAACATTATGTCAGGTACCACCTCTAATACAAAATGTGACAAACTGGGTCCCGGTGACTACACATCCACCCCTCCTTAACATGGTCGTCGGGTCCTAGCCCACCAGGTACCACCAGTTGCCCTGCAGACACGTGTTCCCCACCCAAGGGTCCACCCACATGCCTAAATGGGTCATATGACTATTGACTCTCTCCACAGGACAACACTTTCCCTTTACAGTGTTCTCTGTCCTCACTCTAACACACCCTAGGAATCTCTCCAAAAGGTCACCCATCCTGATCACTACTCTAGAACAAGCACGCTTAACAGTGGAGTTCTCAACCCAGGTTCTGCACCGTACTTAAGGCCGGGTACCTCCTCTGATACAAAATGTGACAGTTGGGTCTCAGTGACAGCACATCCACCCCGCTTTAACACGGTCGTCGGGTGCTAGCCCACCAGGTACCACCAGTTGCCCTACAGACACATGGTCCCTACCCAAGGGTCCACCCACATGCCTGAACGGGTCATCTAACTATTGAATTTCTCCACAGTACAACAATTTTCCTTTCTAGTGTGCTTTTTCCTCACTCAAACACACCCTTGGAAACTCTCCAGAATGTCACCCATCATGATCACTACTCCAGGCCAAGCATGATTAACTGTGAAGTTCGAATATGGTACGCTCCCGAAAAGGAAGGTTCACAATGTTGACATGAGTCATATCATGTAGTCATTTAACCATTTATCATTCGAGGGTGTTACAAACACCCCCTCCTACAATAGATCACAACATCCTCATTGTGAGCCCTACATCTCAACCCAGGAAGTGCATCGTACTTATGGTCGGGTACCACCTCTGATACCAAGTGTGACAACTGGGTTCCGATGACAACACATCCGCCCACATGCCTGAACGGGTCATCTGACTATTGACTGTCTCCATTGGCCAACACTTTCCCATTTTAGTGTTCTTTGTCCTCACTCAAACTCACCATAGGAAACTCTCTAAATGGTCATCGATCCTGATCACTAATCCAGGACAAGCACGCATAACTCTGGAGTTCTCAACCCAGGTAGTGCACTGTACTTAAGGTCGGGTACCAACTCTGATACCAGATGTGACAACAAGGACTCGGTGACAGTACATCCACCCTGCTTTAACATGGTAATCGGGTCCTAGCCCACCAATTACCACCAGTTGCCCTGCAGACACATGGTCCCTACCCATGGGTCCACCACTTGCCTGAACGGGTCATCTAACTTTTGACTGTCTCCGCAGGACAACATTTGTCCATTCTACTGTGCTTTGTCCTCACTCACACACACCCTCGGAAACTCTCCATAATTTCACCCATCATGATCACTACTCCAGGCCATGCATGCTTAACTGTGAAGTTCTAATATGGTAGGATCCCAAAAAGGAAGGTTCATTTTGTTGACATGAGTCATATCATTTAGTCATTTAACCCTTTATCATTTGGGGGTGTTACAATCACCCCCTCCCGCTTTAGAGCACAACATCCTCATTATGGGCCCTACATCTCAACCCAGGCAGTGCATCGTACTTAAGGCCGGGTACCACCTCTCATACCATGTGTGACAACTGGGTTCCGAGGATAGCACATCCACCCCACCTTAATATGGTCGTCGGTTCCTGACCCCCTGGGTACCACCAGTTGCCCTACAGAAACGTGGTCCCCATCCAAGGGTCCACCCACATGCCTGAATGGGTAATTTGACTATTGAAATTTCTCACAAGCCAACACTTGTCCTTTATAATGTGCTTTTTCCTCACTCACACAGACCCTGTAAAACATCCCAGTTTCCAGAAGGTCACCCATCCTGATCACTAATCCAGTCCAAGCATGCTTAACTGGGGAGATCTAATCATGTAGGCTCCCAAAAAGGTAGGTGAACCTTTTTGACATGTGTAATATTATTTAGTCATTTAACCCTTTATCATTCTGGGGTGTTACAATTACCCTCATTTTTTAGCACAACATCCTCATTGTGGGCCCTACATATCAACCCATGCAGTGCATCATACATAAGGCTTGGTAACACCTCTGATACAAAATGTGACAACTGGGTCCCTACAACAACACATCCAGCCCGCCTTAACATGGCGGTCGGGTCATGGCACGCCTGGTACCACCAGTTGCCCTGCAGACACATGGTCCACACCCAAGGGTCCACCCACATGCCCGTACGGGTCATCTGACTATTGACAGTCCCCACATTCCAAAACATGTTAGTACCATTGTGCTTTGTCCTCACTCAAACACACCCTGGAAACTTCCCACAAGGTCACCTATCCAGATCACTAATCCAGGCCAAGAACATACCTGAACGGGTCCCCACCAATTTCCCTACAGTCACGTGGTCCCGTCCCAAGGGTCCACAGACATGCCTGAACGGGTCATCTGACTATTGATAGTCCACAAATGCCAACACTTTTACTTTCCAGTGTGTTTTGTCCTCACTGACACACACCTTGGGAAACCTCCCAGAAGGTCATCCAGTCTGATCACTACTCTGGGCCAAGCATGCTTAACTGTGGAGTTCTAATCAGGTTGGCTCTGGAAAAGGAAGGTGCACATTATTGACAAGAGTCATAACATTTATTTATGTAACCCTTTATCATTTTGGGGTGTTACAATCACCACCCCCTCCCCCGCCCCCCCCCCCCCACCATTTGAGCATAATGTCCTCATTGGGGGCCCTACATCTCAACCCTAGAAGTGCACCGTACTTAAAGCCGGGTTCCACCTCTAATAAAAAATGTGACAATTGGGTAATGGTGACAGCACATCAACCATGCCTTAACATGGTCGTCGGGTCCTAGCCCGCCAAGTACCAATAGTTGCCCTGTAGACACGTGGTCGCCACCCAGGGGTCCACTAAAATTCTTGAATGGGTCATATGACTATTGAAAGATCCCATAGGCCAACACCTGTCATATCCAGTGTGATTTGATCTCACTCACACACAACTAGAGAAACTTTCTAGATGGTCACCCATCTTGATCACTACTCCAGGCCAAGCACATGCCTGAACAAGTCCCCACCAGTTTCCATGGAGAAACGTGGTCCCCACCCAAGGGTCCACCCACATGACTGAATGTGTCATCTGACTATTGACAGTTCCCACGGGCCAACACTTTTCTTTTTCAGTGTGCTTTTTCCTTTTTAGTGTGTTGTGTCCTCACTCACACACATCCTGCAAAGCTTCCCATAAGGTCACCCATCCTGATCACTCCTCCAGAATAAGCACACTTAACTGTAGAGTTCTAATCAAGTAGTATCACGAAAAGGAAGGTGCACATTGTTGACATTAGTCATATCATTTAGTCATTTAACCATTTAACTTTCTGTGGTGTTACAATCTCCCCCCTTTTGAGCACAATGTCCTCATTGAGGGCCCTTAATCTCAACCCAGGAAGTAAACCGTACTTAAGGATGGGTACCACCTTTGATACCAAATGATTCAACTGGGTCCCAGTGACAGCCCATCCACCCTTCCATAACATGTTCGTCGGATCCTGGCCCACCAGGTACCACCAGTTTCCCTATAGACACGTGGTCCCCACCCAAGTGTCCACCCACATGCCTGAATAGGTCATCTGGCTATTTAAAGTCCCCACAGGCCCACACTTTTCATTTCTAGTGTGATTTTTCCTCAATCTCACACACACCTTGGGAAACATTCCAGATGGTCACCCATCCATATCACTATTCGAGGCCTATCATGCTTAACTGTGGAGTTATAATCAGGTAGGCTCCTGAAAAGGAAGGTGCAACTTGTTGACATGGGTCATATCATTTAGTTATTAAACCCTTTATCATTCTACTCCTAAACCTATAATTTACATGAAGCTTATGAAATTACATTGTCATTTTGCATCAACACAAAGCCTAGGCCCTTCTTCAAAGAATCACTGAATACAACAAAAAGTTCTCCACTTATAGGTATAGTGGGCACGGATGCAGTGATATGCCTCCTTTTTAACACCTTGAATATATCTTCGCTTTCATTACTCCAAGTAAAAATTACTCCCTTTCAAGTTATCATGGTATGAGGGTTGGACAATTGTGAGAAATGCCTCACAAATTGTTGATAATATCTAGCTAACCCCAAAAATCTACAGATATCTGTTACCAATGTTGCCCTTGACCTTCCCTCAATGGTATCTATTCTGATGGGATCCACAGATATTACATTGCTTCTGAATATATGGCCCAATAATGAGACCTCCATCAACTAGAACTCATACTTGATGAACTTTTCATAGAGATTATCCTTCTGCAAGGTCTCTAGTACACTTCGTAGATGCTCCTCAAGATCCTCCTTGGTTTTGGAGTATATCAGAATATCATCTATAATGACTACCAAAAATTTGTCAAGGTAATCTTTAAATACTATATTCATCATGTCCATGATGATTTATGGATTATTAATGAGTCCGTAAGGCATTACTATGAATTCATTGTACCAGTATCTTGTACGAAAAGTAGTATTGGGGATATATTATTTCTTCACCCTTAATTGATAATATCCCATCCTCAAATCCACTTTGTAAAATTATTGTACTCCACATAGATGATCGAACAAGTCATCAATTCATGGGAGAGGATACTTTTTTTTATCTTGATTTAGTTAATCTCACAATAATCAATGCAAAGGCGCATTTACCCATCTTTATTCTTGATGAAGAGCACTGATGCACTATGATGTGAAGCACTTGGGCGTATAAACCCTTTATCCAGATTCTTCAATTGTTGTTTCTTCAGCTCCTCAAGCTCCACAAAATCCATTCTATATGGAGTCTTGGATATTGGAAACTCCCCAGTTATAAAATCAATTGATAATTCAACATCTCTTCTAGGAGGAAGAGCATGCAATTCCTTGGGAAACACTTCAGCGAATTCCCTCACAATAGGAATGTCTTCAAGGATAGTGATATTGAAGTTGCGATTCCATATGGATAATAATTATACATATTTATAATGAATTACATTATGATATAATGGAGACGATACTCAGAAATGTTTTAATAATTCTTCTCCAGGTAGATAAGGATTGGTGGGAATGTCATTACTCGCCCTTTAAAGTGAAGAAAATGGAGGACTAGGTTGGAAACCAGATGAAAAATTTAGTGTCAATGGATACATTACAACATATTTTAAATAGAAAAAATTTTCAAATGAAGTGTGGAGAATTGGGGGTTATTTTCTACTAATGTGGCTAGAAAGGCCATTAGAAAAATCATTGTGATAGAAGATAAAGAAAGTGTTAGATTATACTAAGAGGATATTCATCATTTCATGTGATGTTTCTATTTCACTTCGTGGTTATTAAATACATATTTTTATTTAAATACACGAACTAATGAAGTTTATAAATACCACAAGAATAAAATAGAAATCTCAGAGAATGTAAGAAAGGGTAATTCGTATTTCAGGAGTGATAATCATATGACTTTATGTGTTTTGTTGAATTTGTTTGGGGTATAATAAAGGATAATTCCTATATTAGTAATGAGAATCACATGACTTAAGTTTTCTATGTGGATCGATTCTTGTAAATATAATGATTTGTACTGGGAGTTACAAAAACATTTTATCGGTGTCTAGTTGGACACAAGGTGAATTTATTTCTTTTAAAATGGATATTATTATCATACTTAATGATTTATAGTATAAGTAAAAATTGAATAAAGGATATAAAAACTAGTAAAAAATGATAAATATAAAATATGATACTGATACCCAGTTGTGGAAAGATAATTTTATGTCTGGAAAAACTATAAGGAGTTTTGATAGATATACGCAACCTTAGAGATTAAACACTATGTTATATCAAAATAATCAATAATATTTAGAAAAATAAACAACTATAATTAATGTTAGGTTACAATTCTTCCAGAGTTAGTTCAGCTTGATAGCGTGTACTGTTCTAGAGAGAATCTAGAGGTAAATTCTTGTACTTTATAGGATTTATTTAAGATGTTTTAGGAATGTAAATTGGAATTAATCAATGCACTTGGTAAAAAGATATAAGTTTCTATGAGGGTGTTTTTAGGGTATATCTTTACAGAGTATTCACATATCACTTGAATGTTAGTAAAGGGATTCCTAAACACATATTACCATATAAACATCATAGTGGTGATAGTAGTGTATGTTAGTTAAATAATTACTCATATATTTATTTACAGTATTCCATGACACCATTCAATATATGTTTTACAAATAGTAGTGTAACTGCTAACCATATGCCAACTTATTGACAAATAGATATCTTATAAGTTATGATATGATGGGTTTCCATTATGTTAAACCCTTGGGTGTTTGATGGGAACCATTTTTAAAGATGGTGTAATATATTAATGTATATCAAAAGGATACATTAAGTGTAACAAAGTTAATTATCCTATAGCTACTCAGGATAATTACATCACTATGATATAAAGGAATCAATCATTCCAAGGGTATTTATATGAGGGAATTATATCTCTTTGAGACAGTGTTAATAAGAAAGTCTTCAGTTTAATATTATCTCAAATTGCACAAGTTTTCATTGAAACACTAATCTATATAGGTCTCAAGGGGAGAAAATATTATAGAGACATGTACAATGTAAAATGGTTAAAAACATAGATATGGTTTTATATTCACTTATATATGTGATATATTATTTAGTATAAATTTTGATTCATACATGGATTAGAAAGTTGAAACTAATTATTAATAAAAAAAATTACGGATTCAAAGTCGGATTCCATTTACTAAAATAAAATTTTCTATTTTGGTTGTTTCACTTACTGATGTAAATCTATTAAAGGATATTTAAGATAATATAGACATGGATGGTAAAATTCTGGTACTAAAAAGGTGTTATTTTTCATACCAAATCATCATTCTTAAATACATTAAAATTATACATTTTATATAATTTTTTTATGATCATTATATTGAGTTTTAGATGACAAGGACTCTTACCTTGGAGGAAACCATAAGGATGGTGTGTATTTGGAACATACAAAATGGGTTGGAAACACTATTAGTATCTAATAAGAAATGAAAGGTTTCAAGGAATCATTTAATAGTCGAAATGAGCATGATGATAATAGGAATATTATTGGGAATTAATTGTTTTTAGGTGTATATAAGTTGTTATTTGGAGTTAAATAATTATTTTATACATATATATTTGATGAAATTTTGAAAACAAAGGATTAGACTTATATTTATATTAGACTGCATATAATCTACCCATGAATAACATAAAGTATCTTCCCATTTCTATGGAAAAAGACCTATAAAGGTGGATCTTTAGTATTTGTTAGATCTAGTCAAAAAAAAATATTTACCAGATATTAAAGCAATTTAGTATAGAAAATTATAATAGGGAATTGGTTCTAGTGTTGTATGACACCAAATCTCCCCAGTTGGTGTGTGAAAACATGGGAGGAGTTTTTTGTGATGCATAGAATATATATTACTAAGAACAATTTGTAAATTTATCTCACATTCCATGATATATACAAAGGTTTGATATTATTTATGTGTAAATTATAAAAGGTGTATATCTAATACTACTAGGATAATGGCTAGGCTGGCAATTGGATCTTCTTAAATGTGGATGAGAATATAAGAATGTACAAGTACATTTATCCATTACCAGATCTAATGGTTTGGTGTGATGATGAATATAAATTATACATAATATATTTAAATCATAATTATTCCTATTTAGTCCTTATATCATATATACCATTTTAAGTTCCATTCCATATGGGATGTGATAATGTTTCTTGTTTGTAGTCAAACTACCACATCCTGAAAAGATGAGATTTGATTGTCGCTAACCCCTTACATAGAAACTAATTAGGATATATTTAATGAATATATGTGATATAAATTAAACAATTATAATATTAAGAATAAATATATCATTATAATAAGACCATATATCATTTCCATTCTTACATAGAAAATGACAACATCTTTCATCTATTTGTAGACTATTGCCTTCATATGGGGATGTGAATTACCTTTCATAACCATACCACATTGTTGATACATAATTATATAATGATATGTAAAATATATTATGATACTTTTTTAAAGACTATATATTACATACTTCCTTTCCATAATTATCATTGAAGAAATCGAAACATTACCAATGTATATATATTACCTACTGTCTCCAAGATCATGACATACTTCATTTCACAAATGCAGATTTCATGATTTTTATTAAAATTATAATTTATGTATAATTATGATAATTATGTATTTATTATTATATTAATTATTAATATAATATATGATAGGAACAATTAATCAAAATTCCATAACCATACATGAATGTGAAAACAAGGCGATTAACACTGAAACCAATGAAACTAGTAAAATACTGTTAATAAAATAGTAATAAAAAGTTATAAAATAAACATTTATGATATTATAAATATTAATATAGTAATTTAATAAATTAATATTATTTATATTACCACTATATACGAGTTTAAATAACATTCTACGAAAAATAAGAAGGAGGTGAGGGTTTTTCTTATCTCACTTCTTACTTTTGTGGAACATATAAAATATTCACCACTTATTTATTTTATGTGTTCGATAAACTAACAATTTTATATGATATTTCATGAATACAATTATTTTCATGATATTTGTTATTTTTGTTGTTTTTATTTTTTATTGGGTTCTAGGATTCAAAATATTTCTAAAGTGGTTAGGTATTTTTGTCCCAATTTGAATTATATCACACTGATATCTTGTTATTCACATATATAAATTTATTATGTGTACATATGGCCCCAATAACATGTAATATAATGAAATTATTTACTCTCATGGGATTTTAATTTCTTTTTAACGTTATCCTTTGACAGGACATAAGATTCAAAGTTACCAAAAATGTATGAGTTATATGTTACAATCTCCTCATTTTTTGGGGTTATTTATGATTAAGTCTCTATGGTTGAATTATTATTATCTAACTATAAATAATTATAATGAAATTAATCTTCCTTATGTCATTTTGGGAGAGTAAATATTTTCCCATCATTTACTTCTCTTTACATACTAATGAGTTTAATCAAATATTTTTAGGAAAAATATTTTTTATTTGCCTCTTGGTTTGAAACCCCATTTTTATCCAAAAAATTGTTTTCAAAAATAAGTAATCAATTTTTTTAACATTATTCCTATGGTTTATAATGACCATTTAAGAACTCATGAAATTTAGAATAGTGATAACTTTTATTATAACAAAACATTACCAAATTTAAATGACTCAACGATGAACCTCTATAATCCAGAACATATGTATGCCACATTTTCTCTAATTTCTAGATCATTGTCTTAGTATAACAATCCGTCGATGGATGGAAAGAAACTATAAAGAATAAATATTTGAAGAAATATTTATACTATCATTTTCAATCATTGGAGGTAAAATGAAGGACATGATCAAATATAATATTCCTTGTTGTACTATGAATCCATAATATCTCCCCCACAAAAAATATTGATAAATAATCTATCACACTTGATTACTTGATAATTGAGAAATGTGCTGACATCATCAAATGATCTATAATCCCTTTGAGGGAATCACATTCTACATAATCATAGGTTAAACTAGTTACAAGTCCAATGAAATTCCCACCATTTCTATTGAGAAAGATCCAATCTATTTAATAAATAATCACATGGAAACACTATAACGTCTAGGATAGTTCCTAGGAGTGTGAGGCCATGATATGCCATGAAATCATAAGTTCTGTGTATGGTGTCTCTTGACAGAATAAAAATTTTGAAGGAGGGAATGACTTATTTACATCTTTTTCACATTTTAATTCTTTGAATGATTTTTATATTTACATCCAAAGGAAGGTGTTGATACATCATGCGATTCCAAGGCCTCATGTGCCCCGAAATAATTTTTCAAAAATATTTAATGTATTTAATATTATTCTCACATAGTTCTTAAAGAAAACATGAAAAATCTTAAATTAATTCTAAAATAAAAAATCTGAGACCAAGGATGTTTCTAGAAAATAATATTTAACCTAGATTAGATAAAAAATAGATCATCATAAGGCATTATGATATATCTCTAGTTGGTGGTATGTCCAGTGTATTAATTTATTCATTTATTTATCCATTTATTCATTTTACTCTAAATGAAATATATATATATACTTCCATGGAAATTTTCACTGGGTGATCCTTATATACATTAAACTGTCAAGAGATTGGAATTCCTCCATCATTGTAGAATATCCTTATATGACAATAAATTACTATATCAATGTAGATCAATGAATAATGTAAACAATTAACTCCTTAAACCATTGGATAGAATATTAATTGATGATAACAAATCCAATTTCTAGGATGAACTCATAAATTTATCTTTCTCTACATTCTGGATTAAATTTATTGAGAAGATTGATCGCTTCTATCGATCTACACCAGTTACAGCATTTTCTTGTGCCAATGTATTTGATTATGTTTACTATTTCATGATTTTCTAACACCATATGCATGTTCATGATGATTGGCCAATATGTATTTTCCATGGATTTATAATCTTTCTTTCACATACATTTATCCCTAATTTACTTTGTGATCATCACTAGTTAGACTCCATGGTTCATGTTTGACATTACTAGGTGGCATGAAGACAAAAACATTCCTTGTAATCGTGAAGAAACGATGTGCAAGGTGTGTGAGATTGAATTTTTATTTCTCTATAAGGTGAAATGTTGTAATTATAAAAGATCATATGTTTTTCAGATGAATGGAAATTATTTTAGTAGGTGGTGTCAAATAAATAACAAACATTATTTGGTAGTAGTCATAAAAAACGATACAAGCAGAAATTCAACATAACAACTGTTTTTAAATAACCACTTTGGATTTCATAGCCAAATTTTGAATTTTCTTGTTCTGATGAATAAATTTAAATGATAAAGCTTTCAGATCTAATGTTGATGATATTTAAAAGTTTTGTTTTATGTTTTAGTGTTGTTAAACCACCATATAATATGTAAAAGTGATAGTAGTATATTTATAAAGTTTTATATGAACACTATATGAAAAAATATGATAGGTTATTGTAATAGAATAAATATTTATGAGATTTTTGTTTATTTATTTATATACTAACAAATGTGGTATTATATATCTATCATTTAGGATACATAAATAATTTAGAATAAATACAACATTATGAACAAGTGGTTCCACATGAATAGAAATTATTTCAAGAAATGGTATCAATATTTTAAGTCATTTGAGGGAGATTATATAATATTATAGAGTTTTCTAGAAGTATCGAATAAATATTTTTTCTGATGACGTTTATAGAACATGGAAATAAAGTTGTATCATATGTTTAATATGCAGATGTGGTTTTATTTGGTTCAATTTGTGTTATGGATATGCCCATTATGCTTTGTTTTGTATCCGTAGATGGTTTGAAGTTAGTTTGATTGAGAAGATAAGATTATTCTTTGAAATGATAAACTAATCAAGTGTCATTACTAGAATTACGTATAGATGTGAGTTATATGGACAGGTTTGAGGTTGTTGACTTAACTTCTTACTTCCAACATTGAGTTATGACTTAGTTGGCCAAGGGATTTTTTTCACAGTACCAAGTGATAAATTTTATAACTAAAAATCATTGAGTATAATGTATCAAGAAATATGAAGCATCTAAGTCCTTTAAAATAAAAATAATGATTTTAGAAGTTAAGGAGAATCATATTTCCCCTATCAACCATTATAAATTTCTCTAAAAAATACTAAAATAAAAATATTTACAAGGGGGATTTGAACTAAATGGAGTTACAACAATAAAGCTTGAGGAAAGGAGGAATAGAGTTGATGGAAAATCTAGAAATCCCCAAAGGGGGGTCAAGGGGGTTCTTCTAGATGGAAGGGTGGATATAGGGGTGGTTTTTTTGGGAGTGAGAAGTCTACAGGGGGTTATACATGATGAAGTTTTTGCATGGGGGAGGGGTGATGTAGGGTGGTTTTCCAAGAGGGAGGGTTCTGCAGGGGGGTTGTCCAGGAGGGGGTTTTTTATGGGGGATGGGGGGATGCAGGGGGGCTATCCATGGGAGAAGGGGGGTGTAGGAGGGCTATCGATGGGATTGGGGCTGTCCAAGTGGGTGGGCTACTACATGGGGGGGGGGGGTTGTGTAGGGTAGAGGGTGGGGAGTATTTTTTGGGGGGCCTGTCCAAGAAGGGGGGCTATACAGGGGAGAGGGTGGGGGAATTTGTTTGGGGGTGGGGGAGCTTTTCAAGAGGGGAAAGTCTAGGGGGTAATGGGGGGGGGGGTTGGATACTACAAGAGGAGTGGGGGGGGGGGGTTATATAGGGGTGCTGTGTAGGGGGGGGGGGATTTTATGGTTTTTGAGACCCCATTGGCACATTTTCTAACAGTGTCTATAGGTATATTTCCACAGTTTTTAATAGTTTCTATAGGTCCAATGCCACTGTTAGAAACAATGGAAATAATTGTGTCCACCCTCATATATAGCAACAGTTCTAAATCATGGATATAGTGATATTACCACACTTTGAATGGTGTATGCATACCTATAGCCACAGTTTGAACCATGGCAATAAACCTATAGCCACGGTTTCAAACCATTGATATATGTTTTGGCCCATATCCATACCAAACATAGCCACCGTTCCTTAAACTATGGATACATTCTATATCCAGTGTTCGTTAAATTGTTACTATAAACTATATCCATGGTTTGATTACCTATTTCCATAGTTTTAAATTGTGTCTACAGCCTAAATTTGTAGTAGTGTTATGATTATTTAAATTATTTTAAAGATGTAGAAAAAATTTTGATTTGTTTTATTACTTTTGGTATTATAACATCCATTTGTTGAATCACCAAATAATTTATTCGGGTCATTAAATAATTTGGTTAGAATTGAAATTTAAATATTCTTCATGAATAAACTCATTAAAATGTTTATAATAAGAAAAAACGTATAAGTATTAACTTTTAAAATCCATATTTTTCTTAAGGAATCATAATTTGTTGTTAAAATCTTAGAAATTAAAAAAAACTAAAAAAAGATACTAAGAAACAGTTCCTTTTGAAATATAAGTTTTTTTTCCAAACACGAATAAATAATCTAGTCTTTATAATGTAGAATAGTGGTGACCAATGGGTTACCTCATGAGGATTTTACAAGATAAGTTTTCAAATGATTACTTTGTTAATTTGTTTTCATTAAATTAAAACCAAAAGTGGGGATTTGAAATGATTTAAACAAATTTAAACAAAAAAAATAAGATTAATAATATAAAATAATGTTATATATTGTAAATGATAACTAAGATGGATTGACAATTGCAATCTAAGGATTATATTAGTGGACAATCATTGATCCTCAAAAACTCCCTTTATCATTGTCAACAATTTTTTTCCAATTCAATTATCCAATTTATAGCTTAATACAAAAATGTATACACCTAAAGTGACTAGAAACTATATCAAGAACTTAAATATGTGCTTTATACCCTTAAAAATGTGAATCAATTTACAAAAGTCCTCAGATAAATAAACACGAATTGAATTTTTTTTATGGGGAGACCTCAGAAAATAAAAGTTTAAGGACAATATAATTATTTTAATGTTTTAAAATGATAAAAAAAATAAAGAAAAAATATAATAAAGTGAAAAAAATTCCCACCCTTAAATCATGAAAATTATTTCCAAAATAATTTACATGATAAGATTTTTCTAAGAAAACCAAAAAATAACTAGAAAATGTTTTAAAATCTTTACATCACACCATAATCTAAATTTCAACCCAGAATTAAAAACTTATCTTCATTATAAGTTATATTCTATAGAATATTATCTCCATCATATCCTACTCTCACTTTTTAACTATCATTTTAATTGAAGTTGAGATGAAAATATATAGTGAAGTGGGGTTGAAAATATGCTATCCAGTTTCAATCATCTATATTTTTCTCATTTTATATCATGTTGTAGGATTAATATAAAATATTTCCCTTGTTTAATGATATTTTATGTTTTCTTAAATCTCTACACATAAAATTTGATAGACATTAGAAACGTGGTAAAAAATATATGTCTAATTAACAATAATAATTTATCTCGATGAAGTGTATATTCATCTTAATCTATTTACATATATCGATAAAAAATCTTAATGAATAAATTGAAACATTTTATTAAATTTTAATTTTATTCTATTAATTTTAATTCTCCCCCATCTATAATCACCTTATTTTGTAACTTGTTTCTTGAGTTATAACTTCATTGTTGAATGTATATCAAATATTTCTAAAAAATATTTTCCAACATTTGTTATTTTTTTCCGGCCTCAAAATTAATGATTAAGAATATGGAATAGTTGTATGAACTGAATAACACAACACAAGGGACCTTAAAAATTGTTTATACAATTTTATTATAATATTAAAAGTTATCCCCAAAATTAGAATTTGAGGAAAAAAATTAAAATTAAATAATTATATCATTTTCATAATTAAGCCAAAAACACACCAAAATTCCAAATATGATTTAATTTATTTTAAATATCATGTTTTTTGGATTTTATTAATGTAAATACACATAAAAAATGTTTGAAACATCTACTCGATCACTTGATTCCTCTAAAACTTAATGTAAGGAAAGGAAGAAAACTATAAAATAAGTTGTCTCAAGGATAGGGCACATTTCTTCCCTATTTAAGGGGAAGAATGTGATGGTAAAAAGTATTGAAACAAAGATAAAATTACTACAGGTTTATTGAATATTAGAGATTAAACTCATTGAATCTTAAAAAAGTGGATCATGCAATGAAGAGAATATGAAATCAGTGTGTAAATAAAATTTTATTTATGCATTAAGAAGTTATGTTCCTTGATGAATGGTGGGATTGATGTGGTACTACTATAGATTTTTTGGAATCACCATGGATGTCTTTATATTATCCAAGGATCTAAAAAATTGAAGGATTTTTTATGTAACATCTCAAAATAGATTGACCTACATGAATTATTTAATTATTGAGAGATGTTTTATATCTATTAACCATAGACTTATATTAATTTATTGAATCTTGATAGGAGATATAAATGTGTATAGGAGAGACCCACTGATATACCAAATGATATAAAAACACAAGTGGAAAGAAAAATTATTCTGTTGAAAAGTATATTATCAACATTATAAGGAAATGATTGTGAAATTCAATTAAGAGGGAATCATCCACCAATGGATATGTTCATACAAACTTTTTCATGTAGAGAATTAAAAAAACATAGAGTATGAGGAATATAATCTCTAGAAATAATAATTAATCCTATAAAAATAAAAATAAAACGATATTACCGATGACTAATATAACACCCACAATTTTATATTTTAATTTCTCAATTGTATTTCATGTGACTAGTAAGTAAATATAAATTTATCATGAATTGTTATTTGGATAAAATTACTAAGAAAACTATAATGAAATTTTCTGATGTAAAAAATCAGTAATAATAAATATATATGTCATCATTTAGTTAAAACATAGTAATTGTAATGAACATTTGTATCTCCAAATAACATTGACTACACTTAAAGTCACATACTTAAAAGTAATTTACCTAATCACATATTATTTATGATAGGTAAATCATTTCCATTAATAACCCAAATCATTTTAAATCCATAATAAAAACATAGATAATAATCCATCATTACTCCTCAAATGAAATCCCATAGTATTATATTTTATTTAAGCATATTTTCTTCCCAATAGAGCAAACGTCTTCCAAAATAACATTTATCAATTAATCACAAAATCATTTTCCTATACTAAGGATATCCATTTGATAAGACATAAGTTCTGCAATCAACTTATTATTGATCAATAAAATCATTTCACTCAAATGACTTTGTCACACTATCTAGGGAATTCATGTAGTCCAGTGGTAGGCGATAAATCCCAATCGCACTCTAGTTATGGGTTCGATTCCCACAGCTTTGTTCAATGGAACGGGTTATCACATGGTCCGCGTGTTATCCTTTTTCAAAAAGTATATTTTATAACATTCTCAAAATGAGATAAGTTCCTCAAAATAACTATAACATAATTTCACCACAAATGTTATCTCATACCTCGCATTTTTATCCCAAAATTTAATAACATTTAATTTCCTCAAACTCATGGATCATATAATCAAAAATGGTAATTTATAACCATAACAACAATAGAATAGATAATCTTTCCTAAAATAGAATTTTCACATAAATAACTACAGGGGATGTAGGTCTCCGTATATCTTTATGAAAAATTTAAATTTATTTTTGAAGTGTGGGGAAATTTTCTAACATTATAATTTTATTTCCTTGTCACCGTAAACCAATAATATTCATAAAAAATGTTAAAGGTTGTGATTCTTGAGAATTCGTTGCCTGGGATATCTCTCCTTTGAAAATAACAACAGGTTTTATATTAAATAATACAAAAAAATTACTTTCATATATAATTAACCTTGTTATTATACTTTTATATTTATTCAATCCCTAATATAGTGTTAAATTCCACCAAAGTAATGACTATTATATTTTGATGATATTCTACTCACCAAAGATAATACTCAGTTTTATGTACACTGTTGATGCTTGAATAATCACCACATGAATTTTCACTAATATATCAAATTTTAGAATATTATTGATTGATTCCATATTCTATTCAAACATGGAAAAATAATGGAATTCATAGAGCCATATTTAAAAATGTACATTTTAGATTTGAGAGACCAACAAGTTTACCTCCACCTAAATCATTAGATCCTCTACTTCTATCATCATGATAGAGAATTCAATCTATAATTCATAGAGACATCATAAAATAATATTGTATTTAAAATAAAATAAATAAATATAAACACTGTTGTAGTGAAAAAAACACTCATCATGACCTCTATAAGTAGGTATGTTCGAGATCGATCATTAAACCCATTTTAAAAACGATTAAAATATATTTACATACATATGGTTGAGAATAAATGTGTACAAAATTGTATCATCCCTAAAATTGGTCATGTAAATATGGAAAAAGCATAATATTTCCTTAGTAGAAAAATTTGAAAATTGAGGTTCATTTACGATAGAACAACTATCACACATAATCACCAAGTATCACTTACCTTACATCATATCAAAGTAATATAATATAATATTAATACTACATATGTTAACAAGGTACCTCACATCAAATACCTAGAGATCCAGTCAACCTCACACCCTAGTAGAATATATCCTTTACCTCAATCATTTATATATCTATATATTTTCATAACCACATAAAACATACCAAACCTAACTACATGCCCATAGAGAGATATAAAATAACCACATCACAAAAACACATCATATCCTCTTTATAGTAGGTTATCACAAACATGAAGGGAATCAACCTCTTTCCCTCCTCCTACCATGCACAACCCCAACCATGCATCGACATACTTACCAAATAACTAGGAGAAGTAGAATATATATATATAATATAAAGAATAAACATTATAACTCTATCAAAATGATGATATTTTTCATAAGATATGACATGTGTGGGATATTCAATGATAGGGGTTAGTATAATAATACATTGTTTGACACCGTGAAACCATAAAGAAACTACACATAAAAAAGGGCCAAATAAACCATGGTATATAGTATGGATTAAAGGGATCACATAATGATAGAGAAATAAGTCTTCCATTTATAAAACACCATTTGGGAAATAATGGGAAAATTATTATTTCATTGAATGAAAGAAGATTTAACATTAATAATACTCACAAAAAGGATGTACTTGAGTTAAAATAAGAAGATTAGAATTCACATACCTTAAATATTTTCTAATTAAAACTTGAGGACATAACCTTAGGAAATTTACGGCTACTTGGAGGGATTCTTTGGGAGGTAAAATGAACTGAACTATATAGATTATGAATATTGAGTAGAGAGGAATGTGGAATGTTATGTTTTTATATTTGAGGTGGGTGGGTTTTAAAGGATTAAATATTGGTTATTTTATTATATATTTCAACCAATTATTGATGAAATAATTTAAAACCACTTAATTTGACTATTAAAGTGTGAGTTGGTATGGATTTTAATTCGCAATAATCTAAAAAAAATTTAGCTTTTGTCTATCCTTTTTATTGCACACAAACCAAGAACAATTCAAAAAAATTGGTTCCAGAAAAGTAAAATATACATTTATAAATTAATATTAATATTTATAAATTCATTTCTAGACATATCAAATAAATATTTATTTAAATAAAATGACTTATAAATTTTTTTTGTTGTTTTGACATAAACATGATATCATAAAATCATAGTTCTTGTAATGCAAAATTTTCACATTTTCACCAAAAAATAAACTTTTTATTAAAATTCACAAAAAAATTACCTTAATATAAAGTTGACATAATGAGTCTGGAAATAAAATTTATTTCCCCATAAATAATCCTCAATATATGGTATTTTTTAATTTTAAATTAAAAAAATTAATAAATAAAATTATTATGTGCTTTATGAAAATAAATATTCTGACCATTGTAAAATTTATTTTGGACATAGTTAAAATATATTATAATTTTAAATAGTATTTTTTTAAATAATTTAATGAATATAACTCTTGTATAAAACTAATAAATTTATTATAAATAATATTTTTAACAGAATATTATTATAGTCTCTAGAAATAAAAAATTGCTTATGTCATTAAATAATCTTTCAGATCACTTAAAAAATCTACATAATGATAAATTCCAAATATATTGTTTACATACAGCATTAATATCTGTTATCAATATCTCCCTATAAATACATCATTATTATTACACTTTATCATTGATGAGAGGTGAAAATATTGACATGGAGTAAAATATAATATCAAAATAATTATGGGGAGTGGTATAGATCATTGTTCCCATGAATGTGAATGACCAAGATAAAGTTAATGACTACAAAATCGTAAACCGATGTGGTGTTAAAAAGACCATCGATTTAAAAAAAATAATGTTAATATGATAAATTTTTTGTTTTAAGGTCCTTTTACTGGATTTGAGTAATTTATTTTCCATCTAGATGAAACATAATTAAATATTTTTATTTCGTAATTATAATTTCGTCATTTAGTCATTTTCTGTCACAAACGCATCATTTTCTCCCAATGACGAGTATTTATGATGAATTTCTCATGTCTGAAGGACTAAAATCACCGTCTAATGGATCAAATAATCAATAAAGGATAAAAATAACTTCTTGATATCTATATACATTGACCTATACTATAATTTGTGGCACAAGATAATTCTAAAAATGAATAAAATACAATATGAATAAATATGACATTATTCTCCAAATTATCTACAATAACACCCAATGTTCATGTTAGATCATTAAATAAATAACAAGCCTTAAAAATATTCAAAATAATTCAAAATAATATTGAAACCCAAATATTAGAATATTTTATTATATATTCTTCCATGATAAATTTAATATTTATCTCCAAATAACATCAATCACTCATATTGTTTCATACCAAATAACCATATACCCATAATCATATAATCTCTAAGATATGATTATCATCTCCATAAATAACATGAATCACTATAAATCTATAGTAAAATCATAAATGCGGAAAAAATATAATAAATCCATTATTCCTATAATAAATCCCATATAGTTATATTTATCTTAATTATATAATGTTCCCAAAATAGTTAACTTTTTATGAAAAAAATTAATCACCAAATCACTTTCCAATCACATGGTTATTTCTAGAATAAAGCATATGTTCCCAAAGTCAACTTAATATTTATCTATAACATCATTTTAAAAAATAAATTTCATACTAACCATGTCATCACCTAGGATAGTGGTATGAATTGTATCCTTATCACCCTTCGGTTGTGGGTTCAGTCCTTGCATCCTTACCAGATGCAACATGTTGTACATATTACAAAAACTATATTAATATTATTATTATAACATCCCCAGATATATGGTGAGAATCATTACAAATAACCTTAATCATCAAATATCATATAATCCTTAATGTTATCAATACCTTTATACTTATGAAATTAACATTCTTTCTCAAATAATATTTCATGATGAACCTAAGGGATACATAAACCTCAACCAAAACAAAACATCTTCCCAAATTCCATTAATGAAAATAAAAAATCATCACATAAAACCTAAAAATGGGTGTATATTACAATGATCTTAGGTTCAACCTTGAACTCATAAACCAATGATGGTATCCATAACACTTATGTTAATCTCACATGTAAAAATCATAATCTCCAAAGTTATAAAAACATTTTCTTTGATACCAATTATAAGAACCCAACCTTAAACATTATATAGTATTGATTTTTAAGTCAAGAATTCATTTTACTACATTTAGGGATCATTATGGTTTCGAGTTTTAGATAATTAGGTTTTTACCCTTACATAAATAAATATTACCTTACCAAGTGTACACTTCCACTCATTATCTATTCAACCACAAAAAAAACTTTTATGATATAACATTTTTTATATTAATGAAATATATTTAAACATTTCATATTTACCTCATCCTTTTCCCTACTCTTCAATAAATATTGATGAATGTTTTTTTAAAATAACATGTGAAAAAAAATCTCAGTAAGGTACATATAAACAGAAATAATGAATCATGTTAGTTCATAAATAATTATACATTATTTTTTCAAAATTAAACTTTGGGATTAAAATAAATATTATGTTACTCAAGAGATCAAATTTTATTCCAAAATATTTTCATAAAAAATTTCATAAGAAATATTAACAGAATAATAAAACTCATAAATGATACATTAAAATTATGAAAAAATATGAAAAAATTTTGAAGATAAAAATTAATATATTTAACTCTTGAAAAGTTGAATATATATTCTTCTAAAAATAAGATCATGAGAAATCACATAAGATATTAACATAAATATCATGGTATCATATGATCATGAGAAAATAAGTATTTTTGAATTAACAAAAAAGATGTCAAAATCATAAGTTAAGGATATGTTCTAAGATAATATTATTTGGTGGATAGAGTCCCATAGTGGATTAAGTTTTCTCCCTATTCTGTCACATTAGATCTTATTAGACAAAAGCATTAGCCAATTAAATGGATTTCTATCTAGAGCACCCATTACTACATGTTCATTATTATGTGTTTATAAAAATATAATCAATCATAAATCATAATAAAAACAATTACCCATTGAATGAAATGTGTTACTTAATCTTTCCTAATCTCATAATCAAAAAATATTCATGAAGAAGGAATATGAGAAATAAATATAATACATGTATCGAACCATGAAAGGATGGAAGAATAATCAAGTTATATATGTGAGAGATGTAAATACATAATTTAGAATAATTACATCACATTAAGTAGAGAGATAAAGTGAGTTTGATATATAATGTATATAACCTAAATAAAAGGGTGGTTTAGAGATATCCTTCATGGCCATCAGCAAAACACATCCAGATATCAAAATATTTTTTCCATTTAAAACCTTTTTGAAAAATACATAAAAAAATAAAGGGGGTCCTTTTTCCACTCTAAATAAGTGTTGATAAAGGACCCCCTTTTTCATTTCTACTTTACTGTTGATAAAGGCCTTACTAGATGCAATGTGATGTTAATATAACAACACTCATAGTAAAAACCTATAAAAAACCTATAACTTAAAAAAATTATATATATATATATTTAATATGACACCATAAATACAAAATTTTCCACCCGTGGTATATATGAAAACACCTTGCTATATAAATTTCAAAAAATGTTTCAAATAATTACATAAATAATTATCCATTAAACATTTAAAAACATTAATGTTTCATCTTTCGACACTCCCAATCCCCTCTCAAAAATGTCCTCTTATGGTATCAGTTGCCAAAAAAATCATATCAACCTCAGTAAAATATTCCGTCTATATATGAAAAGAAATATTATGTTAGAAATACTATAAAGAATAAAAATAAACATTAATATGAAAGAATACATTAATAAAATGTCAATATTTAATAAAAAAGCCACATTTGGAGGTATACCATTCATATCGTTCATCCTATCAGTCACACCATGCATTGGATTGGGGTGGGGTGGATTCCTACATATCAAAAAATAACTCATGGATCATTTTAAAAAAGTATCAAAATAATCTGAATGTGTTTTATTGGTTTTTAGTATGTCACTTGTTGTGTATACTAATATTAATTTTAATTATAAATAAAAAGTGACACTTTGGGTGATTCCAGCCACACTGTGTTTTGTATTGAGGTGCGGATGATTCATACACATCAAAAATTACTTATAGACCATTTTCAAAAAATATAAAAATAATCTGAATGTGTTTTCTCAGTTTTTAGTATGTCACTTGTTGTTCTTACTAAAATTAATGTCAATTTTAAATAAAAACAGACACTATGAGTGATACCAGCCATACCATGCATCATATTTAGGTGAGACTAATTCTTACACATAAAAAATTACTTATATATTGTTTTCATAATGTATCAAAACAATCTGAGTGTGTTTTCTTGGTTTTCAGTTTGATAGTTCTGTTTTTTACTAACATATCATTTCAAAATGGAAACACACATAATGAGTCATACCAGTCACATCGTATGTAATTTTGACATGAGAATACTTCATACACATCAAAAACGACTTATGAATTAGTCTCCTAAATTACAATGATAATAAGAGTATTTCTCATGGTTTTTAGTGAGTAACACATTTTGAACTAAAATGTCAATTTTAAACGGATGACAAACACTTTTAGTCATAAAAGTCACAACGTGAATCAGATTTAGGTGTGATAGATTCATACATGTCACATATGACTCATGGATTGTTTAATTAAAATATCATAAAAATACAAATGTATTTACTGAGTTTTCATAATGTTATTTTTTCTTTTTTACTTAAATTAATGTCAATTTTAAATAAAAATACACATTTCGAGTTATACCGGTCACATCATGCATCTTATTGAGGTGGGTTTGATTCTTATATATCAGAAATGACTCAAGGATCATTCTAATAAAATATAAAAACAATATGATTTCATTTACTGGATTATGAGTATATCACTTATTCTTTTTTACTTAAATTGACGTCAATTTTAAATAAAAAGATATACTTTGAGTGATACCAGCCACACCGTGTATCGTATTGGGGTGTGGATGATTCCTACATGTAAAAAATGAATTATTAATCATTTTCCTAAAATATTACAACAATATGAATGTGTTTTCATGGTTTTTAGTATGTCATTTTTCTTTTTACTTAAATTGGTGTCAATTTTAAATAAAAAGAGACACTTTCAGTTATACTGGCCACACCATGCATCGTATTGAGGTTATGTTGATTCCTAAAAGTCAAAAATTACTTATAGATCATTTTACAAGATTATTAAAACAATATGAACTTATTTGATCAATTTTTAGTATAGGAGTTGTGTTTTTTTACTAAAATTTCATTTCAATATGGGAACACGCATTATGAGTCACACTGATAACATTATGTGTAGGTTTGATGAGAGACTAATTTATAGATATAAAAAATGACTTAAGAATATATTTACTAAATTATCAATATAATCTTGGTGAATTTTCTTGGATTTCAGTGAGTGAAATGTTTTGAACTAAACTGATAATTTTAAACTGATAACAGACAGTTTTAGTCATACTGGTCACACCGTGCAACTGATTGTGGTGGGGTTGATTCCTACTAGTCAAAAATGACTCATGGATCTTTTTCTTGATTAAAATATTCCATCTATATAAGGAAAAAAATATTATGTTAGAAATACTGTAAATAAATAAATTAAACATTAATACAAAATAATACATTAATAAAATGTCAATATTTAATAAAAAAGACACATTTGGTGGTATACCAATCATATCGTGAATCCTATTAAGGTGGGGTTGATTCATTCACATTATAAATGATTAATGGTTCATTTTCCTAAAATATCAAAACAATCAAAATTCATTTTATCATTTTTGAGTATGTCACTTATTTTTTTACTAAAATTAATGTCAATTTTAAATAATGACACATTTGGAGTTATACTAGCCACAATGTGCATCTTATTGAGGTTAAGATGATTTTTACACTTCAAAAATGACATATGGATCATTTTTATAGACTATAAAAACAATTCGAATATGTTTTCATGGTTTTTAGTATCACGATTGTGTTTTTTTACTAAAAGGTCATTTCAAACTAGAAACATGCATTATGAGTGTTACCTGTCAGATCATGCATCATTTTGATGTGAGACTGCTTCATACATGCCATAAATGACTTAAGAATCACTGTCGTAAACTTTTAATATAATTGTAGTGCATTTTCTAGGTTTTTAGTGAGTGACATGTTTTGAACTAAAATGTAAATTTTAAACTAATAAGATACACCATTAGTCATATCAGTCACACCATGCATTGGATTGTGGTGGGGTAGATTCCTACATGTCAAAAATAGCTCATGGATCATTTTCCAAAAGTATCAAAATAATCTGAATGTGTTTAATTTTTTTAGTATGTACTTGTTGTGTATACTTAAATTAATTTTAATTTTAAATAAAAAGTGACAATTATAGTGATACCAGCCACAATGTGTTTTGTATTAAAGTGAGGATGATTCATACACATCAAAAATGACTTATAGACCATTTTATGAAAATATAAAAATAATCTGAATTTGTTTGCTCAGTTTTTAGTATGTTATTTTATGGTTTTAATTAAATTAATTTCAATTTAAAAAAAATAGACACTTTGAGTGATACCAGCCACACCATGCATCATATGGAGGTGACACTAATTCTTACACATAAAAAATTACTTATATATTATTTTCACAAAGTATAAAAATAATCTGAGTGTGTTTTCTTGGTTTTTAGTATCCTAGTTGTGTTTTTTATTAAAATATCATTTCAAAATGGAAACACACATTATGAGTCATACCAGTCACATTGTATGTAATTTTGACATGAGAATACTTCATACACATCAAAAATGACTTATGAATTAGTATCATAATTTACAATTACAATAAGAGTATGTTTTCATGGTTTTTAGTGAGTAACACGTTTTGAACTAAAATGTCAATTTTAAACTGATAATATACACTTTTGGTCATACCAGTCACACTATGAATCAGATTGAGTTGTGATAGATTCATACATTTCAAAAATTACTCAGGGATTGTTTTATTAAAGTACCCTAATAATCCAAATGTATTTACTGAGTTTTCAGTATGTTATTTGTCCTTTTTTACTTAAATTAATGAAAATTTTAAATAAAAATACACATTTCGAGTTATACCGGTCACATCGTGCATCCTATTGAGGTGGGTTTGATTCTTATATATCATAAATGTATCCTGTATCATTTTAATAAAATATAAAAACAATAAGAATGTATTTAATCAATTTTTAGTATATCACTTATTCATTTTTACTTAAATTGACATCAATTTTAAATAAAAAGAGATACATTGACTGATACCAGCGACACAGTGTATCATATTGAGGTGTGGATGACTCCTACATGTAAAAAATGACTTATTAATCATTTTCCTAAAATATCACAACAATATAAATGTGTTTTCTTTGTTTTTATTATGTCATTTTTCTTTTTACTTAAATTGGTGTCCATTTAAAAAAAATAGACACTTTCAGTTAGACCGGCCACACCATGCATCGTATTGGGGTTAGGTTGATTCCTAAATGTCAAAAATTACTTATAGATCATTATACAAAAGTTTTAAAACAATATGAACTTATTTGATCGATGTTTAGTATGCCAGTTTTGTTTTTTTAATAAAATTTCATTTCAAATTAGGAATACGCATTATCAGTCACACCGATAACATTGTGAGTCAGTTTGATGAGAGACTACTTTATAGATATAAAAATGTCTTACGAAAATCATTACTAAATTATCAGTATAACCTTAGTGAATATTCTTGGATTTTATTGAGTGAAATGTTTTGAACTAAAATGAAAATTTTAAACTGATAACAGACACGTTTAGTCATACTGGTCACACCGTCCAACAGATTATGGTGGGGTTGATTCCAACTAGTCAAAAATGAGTCATGGATATTTTTCTTGATGTATCAAAAAATATCAATGTTTTTCATGGTTTTTAGTATATAACTTGTTCTTTTACTTAAATTAATGTCAATGTTTAATAAAAAGACACACTTAGAGTCATACAGGTCACACCAGGCATCGTATTAAAGCGTGGTTGACACCTACACATAAAAAATGACACCTGGATCATTTTAATAAAATATGAAAATAAAAATAAAATTCTTAGTTTTTAGTATGTCACTTGTTCTTTTTTAAATAAAGTAATTTTAATTTTAAATAAAAAGTACACTTTAAGGCATACCTATCACACCATGTGTCATTTTGAGGTTTTATTGACTCCAACACATAAGAAATGACTCACAGATCATTTTTATAAAATATAAAAATACGAGGAATATTTTTTCTGGGATTTTAGTATGTCACTTGTTGTTTCAACCTAAATTAATGTCTATTTTAAATAAAAAGAGATAGTTTGGGATATATCGGCCAAACCCTGCATCATATTGAGGTGCGGTTGATTCCTACACATAAAAAATGACTTATATATTGTTTTAATTATGTATGAAAACAATCCAAATTGTTTTATCAGTTTTGAGTAAACTAGTTGTGTTTTTTTACTAAAATTTCATTTCAAACATGAAACACACTTTTTTAGTCATACCGGAAACATCGTGTAACACCCCAAAAAATTTAAATATTAATTTATCTTAATTAATTATTTATTTTATGAATATTTCTATATATATGAAGAATTTTTTTAATGAATGGGTTTACAAAACTCCAATATTATTTTCAAGAGATGTTATTTTAGTTTAATTTTTTTTTAAAGTTAATATATATTATTTATTTAATGATTCCTTTTATGAGTGCTTATTACATAAGTGCTGATAAAAGAACTCTTTATGTGTACTTTTTCCGCACTGATAAAGGTAGGTCTTTATCAGTTCTAAAAAAGTACTAATAAAACCAATATTTTTTAGCACTAAACTTATAGCATTGATAAATTTTAAATTTCTAAGCTATTTGTTTAGGGATGATATAGACTCATTTATATCAGCATCAAAAAAGCGCTGATAAAGATTCTTTTATCAATTCTTATTACTTAAGTGCTGTTAAATGATTTATAATTATAATTATAAATAAAAAGTATAAATATTTAAATATCCTTAATATATATAAAGTAAATATATCACTTTTTAAATATATTTATAAAAAATTTATAATTATTTACTATAATTATAAAAATATTTTAGAAAATAATATTTATATTATTATATATATTTATATATTTATACATATATATTTTTATTAAATATATATAAATATAAATGTATTAAATATATTCATTTTCTAAGTAAATCTATTATAAATTTAATAATTATTTAAATATATATAATTATATAAATACTTTAAAAAATATGAATTTATTTATAATTATAAATATATAATTTTATAAATATAGTAAATGTACATTTACAAATATATTTATTTAAAATTATTTTATTATAAATATATTTTTAACATTATTAATAAATATAAAGTTTTAATTGTATGCATATATGATAAAAATGAGTGAAATTGAATAAATTGAGTATATGTACACTTTAAAAATATTGAAAAAATGTATTAGTTTTATGTGTGTGAATTGTATATAAAAATGCAATAATTATGTATATGTAAAATCAAGGTAACATAGATTTGATCTACGTTAAACTTATAAAACAAACAACATTCAATATTATATCGAGTCCTATGTAATTAGTCAATATTTTGAATTCATATTTATTTTTAATTATAAAAACTATTCAATAAATATATGACTATTTGGTATATAGTGTATAAATATTTTGTAATATATAAGTCATATTTAAATAAATTAATATATATCTATATATTTAATATATACAATTTAATGACATTAATTATCAATATTATCTAACTAATAAAATGTTTAATATTTAATAATGTATAGTCAATTAATTCATTTTTATCAATAATGATTTAATTACATAAATTTGTAATATTTTTTTAATAAACTGATTTTGTAAATTTAATTTATTTAATTATTTCAATTTATAAATTTGGACTTTTATCAGCATTAAAAAATCACCGATGAAATAAATATTTATCAGTGCTAAAAATAAATCACTGATAGAGGGTACCCTTTATCAGCCCTAAAAAAAGCATTGATAAATGTTACCTTTGTCTGTAACACCCGAGACTTTTATGAGAAATATTTTTTTTATGTTATATAAATCATCAAAGGAATCTTTCACTACACACAACACTAGCTTGGTTTACTTTACATGGAACCACGACCTTTCTCGATAGCTTGCGTCTTACGCAATACCGACTTTCACTAAACAACGATATGCTATTATTAAAACTAGCCGTTATGAATAGTAATAAACACTTTTTGAAATTTTGTAAATTTTATTTTTCAAAATGGAATTCATTTTTGGATTCCGAATATCAAAATTATCATAGGGTGAAATTTTGGTATTTTTATGAAAACTTTCAATTTTTGGTGAATAGTGAAAACACTAGGTTACTATTTAAAAATCGACTTTTTATTTAAATAATTACTTAATTTAATTAAATTTATTTTAGGTTAAAATTGATACATAATACCTATAGAAGTTCAATGCAATTCATTGGAGTCATTTTATAATAATTATAGATATATAAAAATTTTATTGAACTTTTCACCGTCTTTTACCCACCTCCTAGGAGAATTTCCAAATTCACATAAATCATAATTTTACCACTTCTGTGGGTGGAATTTCTAAAATCCGAGAGACAAGGTTAATATCAATGACTAAAATGTGGTTCAATGAGATGATAATAATTTTTTTTGAATAGTAACTTTTTACTTTTTTTACCATGGTTAAAAGTAAAAACGGTAATTAAGGGTAAAAGTGTTATTATTATTACCCTAACACATGTCCTAATTCTATTGGATAATTTTAATTCGACCAAAAACAACCATAGGAATAAAATATGTCCATTTGGGCCCACATGGATTATATTAGGACATTTATTATTAATTTATTTAAAGAAGCGATAAAATAGTTATAATCAATGTTTAATAACTAAATCATATTTAATATAGGATTATATGTAAGATAAATTCGACTATAAATATTCATTAGAAATATAAAATGATTTCATAAATAATGGTATTTTATTTGTAATTTTTAGACATAAAATAATTTAATTTATTTATGAGACAATGATGATGCAGTAATTATCTTATAAATGAAATATTGACATAATTGATGTTATAAATACCCAAATATATGTAAGTTGAGACTTTTTATGAATTAAAATAATCTTCTATGTTAATATGACATGTTAGTATTGATTTAATTAACATTTTTCAAACTAATCATTCTGTTATGATTTTCAGAAAAATCAATTACCAAATAGTGTCAAAATTGACATAAAATAGTTTTTAAAAAAACTTTTCTATTTTTAATTGTTATTATATTCTTAAAAATCTAAGGATCGGCCAATATACTTATATCATTATAGGTGTATCATTAATGGTCCACTTGGGGGGTCTCTTAGATATATATGGTATGTTTATTAACTATATAATATCAAAATACAAAGTGACATGGTAATGCCAATCTAATTAACTATGAGTTAAAACTAAATGATAAGGTTAATATAATGACCTAAACTTGTCTAAATTTTATTTTATGAGAGGATTTAGATCCATACCTACTTTATATTATAAATATATCAATTTGGAGCTATTAAAAACCGAATATGACTTTATAATAAAATAATATTTTTAGTTTTTCCAAAGGTGCCCCTCTCGTCCCTTATAAAAGGGCACCTACTCCCTCTCTTCATCACACCGCGTTGAGCCTTCATGCTCATCCAAAACCTGAAACATTCTCTTCTCCACTTCCCTAGAGACATCCTAGAGGTCCTGGTCTTCTTCAAAGACCTATTTTAGTGCCCTAAGATGAGGTCTCAAAGAGGCACTTCAAAGAAGAGGTAATGTCTGTTATCAATTATTTCAACTTTATTTCTTCTTCCACTTCTTCTTATTTAGTTGTTTCATTATGAGGTGATAACATCAGTATCACTCATATACTAATATGTTATTATAAGTATGAAACAACCCTATTTCAATATCTATCCATCCTACGGAAAACGAAATCACCGTGCGTGCGTACGTACGGAATACTGTCTCCACGCTATGGTGTAATCTATTTTCCACCACCGCCTTACTTGGATGGGTATAATGGTGTAAATAATAACTATATATGATTATTTTAATGTTATATTGTTTCGGAAATAGTATACATACACTCCAATACAATTCCACGATCATGGGAACGATATCATCGCTCGTGCGTACGTACGGAATACCGTCTCCACGATATGATGTGACTCATTCTACCTGATCTTTATTGCATAATAATTATATAAATGAATGGAATGAATGAATATGATATATATTACACTAATACAATTCTGGAAATGAGGTATCTATAACCTAAAAAATAATAAGAATTTTTTCGACAAAACACGCATAAGAACAAAAAGTAATAAACACCCGAATAACAAGTAGCAATGAAATATTACTAATAAGAATCTAAATATTTGACCATATATGATATAATAACAATGAGTATGATTTTGGAATAAGTCAATGACATTATTTAAATTATTATACAGGAGATTCGGACACTTACAATGAAAATCGGACATATGGTAAGGGAAAATCTCACAAATCTCATTTTTTATCCGAGATTGTTTGTAATTCAGAATTTACTAGGGAATATTCATCATCCACATCCATGTTTCCTCAATATGTAATATTTATATCCTTCTACAATTTTTTAAATCCAATTTTACCCTTCGGTGAGTTTTTAGTAAATGATATGAAAGGAATCTTTTGTCGTTTTTCGTTCAAGGTACTTTTTTGACTTTTCCGACATAAATACGAGAAGAATGTTTTTTTAACTTATATGACATGAACGGTTTTTAAAAAAATTATTTCAAAGAAGATTCATTTAAAAGTTTTCAAGTTTATTTTTAATCAAATTCTTTTAGTTTAAAATTGTTTGACATGTTAAGAATGGAAAAATGTTTTTGAAGTAGAAAGGATATTTTCTTCAAGAATGGAGTTCAAGTGTTTTATCAAAATTATTTTCAATATATGATAATATAGGGTTATATTTATATCCATATTATTACATTGATTTTATTATGTTGCGATGGAATTATTTTTATGAATTCATTTGTCTTATATGAATTGTTTTATGATGTCATGATGTTTAAGAATACCATTTTTATTACATGGGTTATGAAATGATGTATGGTTTATGATTTTGTGGCACACATAAGAATGGTATCATTATGAGATGGGTGGGACCTATATCTCCCTCCAATGCATTGGGTAATGATTTATATCTCATGAGATAGACATGGCTGGAACAGCAAGTTAAACCGGTTCAGTAAAACAGGGCTGAAACGAGGAGTGAACTGGGTTCAGAAATTGACATTGCCCACTAAGATAGTCTTGGAAATGAGTCTTGACTACTAAGAAATGATTTTCTATAATTATGTGTGTATGACACAAAGCTTCATGTTTTATGTTATGATTATTGGGATTACATTTCACTACTATGATTTATCCCATGTTATGAAATTATGATCTCTTTTGCTGGTTAAGATGTCCAAAATGTTATGTTCTTATGAATATGATGTGATTGATATTTATTTTCTTTACCCTTACTGAGCATATGAGCTCACCCTTTTGTATGTTTTCTTTCCCCAGGTCAGGAAGAAGGTTATTAAGTAATATATGCCAAAAAGGGACTCTAGATATGATGAAATAAATGGGAGACAATGTAGATGCTTTATGAACCAGTTGTTTATGATTCCCAGTTTCTAAAGACACTATACTTATACGGTCCTTTCATGGTTTTGTTATGTGTTGTAATAAGTGTACTTCAATTTTGAAGTACTAAAAATGTATGTAATGTATGGGTTGTTATAGTTGGTATTATAGGAAAGGTATAATCAACCTTTGGAAATTAGGATGTAAAATCCTTAGTAAGAACCCTAAGGATAAGTCTAAGCATATAACACAATCTTAGTGTTTTATAAATGGCCATGAACAACCTATGATAAGACCTTAAGTGTGAAATTTTATACTTTATTATGTGGTTTTCATATTATAATTAGTGTTTCTCACACTATTCTTCTTGGTTTTAGTCAATGGCTAGAACCCAAAGGAACCGTGTTAATGCGGAATGTGACGAGAAATGAAATGATTATCCCCCTGAGCAACCAATCATTATGGGAGATAGAATAAAAAATCTTGTAGCCATGATCACACAACTTTCTCAATCTATGAATCATGCAGGACTTCCAAATGATCAAAGTTAGGAGCAACATTCTGTTGAATCCTTTATGAGGTAGCATCCACCTTCATTCAGCAGTTCTTCTGATCTATTAGTGTCTAAACTGTGGATCAGTACCATTGAAAATAAATTTTCTGTTCTTTAATGTTCTAAACATGATAATGTCATCTTAGCAGTTTCTCATTTCGAAGGTGATGTTGATCAATGGTGGAATCTTATCAAATATACGAGTTAAAGGGATGAAATTGAATCCATGGAATGGGACGAGTTCAGGAACTTATTTTTCAATATGTAATTCCCTTGTACTCTCCGAACAAAGATGGAGAAGGGGTTTCTTGAACTAAAATCAAAGGATGATGAATCTCTTCCTACCTATGAAGAAAATTTTACAAGACTTTCAAGGTACGCTTCTAGGATTATTATCCAACCCGAGAGTAAGATCGATCGATTATTTAGTGGCGTAAAACAAAGTCTTCGAAGAGAGTTTGCCATAAGAGACTTCAATAGCTATGAGGAAATCATTCGATGTGCTCTCAAAGTTGAGATGGAGATTGGAGTAACCCATCAGTCATATGGGTTTGATAAGAAGAGGAAAATGGAATTCAAAGGAAAATCTAAGGAGCACACTGAATAGAAGATGAGTTTTCCCTTATGCTCAATGTGTGGAAAGAAACCTGGAGGTAGTTTTCTTAAAGGTACAAGTAAATGTTTCAAATGTGGAAATGAAGGTCATCGGGCATTTGAATTCCGCAATTATGGGAAGAAGATGTCTAGTGATGCGAACAAAGAAAAGGCTACACAGAGTGCACCTCCTACACTTCAATGTTACAAGTGCAAGGAAATGGGTCATTATGCCAATCATTTCCCTAATACAAGGGTTGTTGTTGATGATCAACGCCAACAAACTCTTAAGTCTAAAGACAAAGGAAAATCACATGCAATTCCTATCAGCGATGTGGAGTACGATAACGAAGTGGTGAAAGGTACACTTACCATCCACTCTAAAGTAGCAAATGTTTTATTTGATTCTACATCCAGCCACTCTATTTCTGAATAATTCTCTAACGGTATCACCGTATTACCTCAACAATTAGATGTTGAGTTAGCTGTGACAACCCCTAATGGCACAACAATCGCATCAAACGTTTATAATTCTTCTCAAATTGATGTTTGTGTGAAAGTGCTTGCTGAAAATCTTGTTGTCCATCCTATAGTGTAATTTGATGTAATTCATGGAATGGATTGGCTTTCGTTATATGGAGATCATATGAATATCCAAATAAGGGAAGTCACATTTCATATTCCAGATCAATCTATGATCGTCTATCGATGCAAGGATGAACATAACCTTCCCGTGGAAATTTCTTCCATCTTATGGGTCTTGATTTCACTAAATTAAGGTTATTTATCTCAAATGGTTGGTGAGAAACTCATGATTAAGAATATTCCCATTGTACGGGAGCTTGACGATGTCTTTCCGGAGGAATTTCCAGGTCTTCCACCAAATCGTGATGTTGAGTTTTCAATATAACTCATACCAGGTGCTTTTCCTATTTCAAAGACACTATATAGAATGACCCCAATTGAGTTGCAGGAACTAAAGAAGCAACTCCAAGAGAATCTTGATATGGGATTCATACGCCCTAGTGTGTCACCTTGGGGAGCACCTGTTCTGTTTGTTAATAAGAAAGATGGATCAATGAGGCTCTGCCTTGATTATCGAGAACTTAACAGGATCACTATCAAGAACAAATATCCTCTCCCACGCATTGATGACTTATTTGACCAACTACGCGGAGCTCAATACTTTTTCAAGATTGATCTTCGTTCAAGGTATCGTCAATTATGGTTCAAAAGGGAGGATATACCAAAGACGGCTTTCCGTACAAGGTATTGACAATATGAATTTATATTGATGCCATTTGGTCTTACTGATGCCCATTCTATCTTCATGGATCTGATGAATAGAGTCTTTAGAGACTATCTTGATCAGTTTTTGGTAGTCTTTATAGACGATATTCTTGTCTATTCAAAGAGCAAGGAAGAACATTAATATCAGTTGAGAATTATATTGAAGACCTTGAAAAAGGATAAGCTTTATGCCAAATTTACCAAGTGTGAAATTTGGCTTCAAAAAGTTGCATTTTTGGGTCACATAATCTCAAAATAGGGGAAATTTGTGGATCCAGCAAAGACAGAGGTTATTGAAACATGGTCGAGACCAACAAAAGTAACTGAGATCCAATGTTTTCTGGGTTTGGCTGGTTATTATCAACGTTTTGTGAAATATTTTTCACGATTATCTAATCCACTCACTGAGTTGACTTGGAAAAGAGTTAAGTTAGTTTGGACGGAGGAATGTGAAGAGAATTTCACGGAGTTGAAAAGAAGGTTATCCAGTGCACCTATGCTCACACTACCTTGTAGTGGAGAAAGGTTTGTGATCCATAGTGATGCATCCAAGAAGGGGCTGGGGTGTGTTCTTATGTAAAATGATATGTTGATAGCTTATGCCTCACGACAGTTGAAAATCCATGAGCAAAATTACCCAACTAATGATTTGGAGTTAGCTGCGGTAATCTATGCATTAATGATTTAGAGGAATTATCTTTATGGAGAAAGGTGTGGTATTTATACTGATCATAAAAGTTTAAAGTATATTTTCACACAAAAGGATCTGAATATGCACCAAAAAAGATGGTTGGATCTGATTAAGGATTACGACTGATCAATTCATTACCACCCTGGGAAAGAAAACAAGGTGGTAGATGTATTAAGTTGACAAGACCATGCCAGTTTATCCCTGATGGGGATCAAAAAAGACCCAATATTTATGGATTTAAAAAGGATGGATCTTGGAATTATAATAGAAGGGATAAAATCGTATCTTTCTCAAATGAATGTTCAACCATCTATATATGTGAATATTAAAGAGGCACAGAAAGAAGATGTAGAGTTACCAAAGAAGTTGAGAAATGTTCCTGAATTCAACCCTGATTGTGATGGGATAATAAAGTTCAGGAAGCGGGTTTGTGTTCCTCTCATCCAGAATTAAAGAAGGAGCTGCTAGATGAGGCTCATAGTTCTTCATTCTCTATTCATCCTAGAAGCACGAAGATGTATAGGGACTTGAAAGCGTAATTCTAGTGGGATGGAATGAAAAGAGATGTTTCTGAATATGTCTCTCGATGTTTGGTTTGTCAGCAAGTTAAAGTTGGGAGACAGAAGTCTAAGGGGATGTTACAACTATTACCCATACCTGAATGGAAATGGGAAAACATCACTATGGACTTTGTCACCAGACTTCCTAAAACATCCAAAGGGAATAATGCTATCTAGGTCATAGTTGATCTTCTTATAAAGTCAGCACACATCATTGCTATTAGAGATGATTTATCTCTGGATTAGCTTGCCAGGATATATGTGAAGGAAGTGGTAAGATTGAATGGAGTATCACTTTCTATTATATCTGATCGGGATCCTAGGTTTACCTCAATGTTTTGGCGAAGTCTTCAGCATACTCTGCATATAGAGTTGATTTTCAGCACTACTTATCATCCTTAGACAGACGGTCAGTCTGAGAGGACAATTCAAACTCTAGAAGATATATTAAGAGCTTGCTCTATGGATTTTAAAGGTGGTTTGGATCGACACCTACATTTGGAGAAATTTTATTATAATAATAGCTTTCACTACAGTATTTAGATGGATCCTTATGAAGCTCTCTATGGAAAGAAATGCAGGACTCCAACTTGCTGGGATGAAGTTGGGGAAAGAAAGCTATTAGGACCTGATCTTGTTGAAGAGATGGCAGAAAATGTCAGATCTATTCAAAAACACATAAGAGCAGTTAAGAGTTGACAAAAACATTATGCCGATAACCGAAGAAAATACCTAGAGTTTGAAGTGGGTGATAATGTGTTCTTACGAATATCTCCCTGGAAGAGGGTCATGAGATTTGGATAGAAGGGAAAGCTAAGCCCTAGGTATATCGGTCCTTTCGAAATACTAGATTATATTTTGAAGGTTTCTTACCGATTGGAGCTTCCAGCGAATCTTTCTCAAGTTCACGATGTGTTCCATGTATCTCTCCTGAGAAAGTACATACCTGATCCTTCACATGTACTCAACTCAGAAGTTGTACCGCTGGAACAAGATCATTCTTATGAAGAAAAGCCGATAGAGATTCTCGATCGTAGTGAAAAAGTCCTATGGAACAAGACCACTCGCTTGGTGAATGTTTTATGGAGGAACCACTAATTAGAAGAAGCTACGTGGGAGCATGAGGATATGATTAGGGAGAGGTATCCTCATCTGTTTGTTACAAAGTGACAAATTTCGAGGTCGAAATTCATTTTAAGGGGGGTAGAATGTAACACCCGAGACTTTTATGAGAATTTTTTTTATGTTATATAAATAATCAAATGAGTCTTTCACTACACAAAACACAAGCTTGGCTTTCTTTACACACAACCACGACCTTCCTTGATAGCTTGCGTCGTACGCATTACCGAGTTTCACTAAACAACGATATGTTATTATTAAAACTAGCCGTTATAAATAGTAATAACCACTTTTTGAAATTTTGTAAATTTTATTTTCCAAAATGGGCTTCATTTTGGAATTCGGAATATCGAAATTATCCTAGGGTGAAATTTTGGTATTTTTCTGAAAACATTCATTTTTTGGTGAATAGTAAAAACACTAGGTTACTGTTTAAAAACCGGCTTTTTATTTAAATAATTATTTATTTTAATTAAATTTATTTTAGGTCAAAATTGATACATAATACCTATATAAGTTCAATTCAATTCATTAGAGTCATTTTATAATAATTTCTTATATATAAAAATTTTATTGTACTTTTCACCGTCTTTTACCCACCTCCTAGGAGAATTTTCAAATTTACATAAAATATAATTTTACCGCTTCTGTGAGTGGAATTTCGAAAATCCGAGAGACACAGTTAATATCAAGGACTAAAATGTGGTTCAATGAGATTAAAATAATTTTTGGTGAATAGTAACTTTTTACTCTTTTTTTCCACGGTTAAAAGTAAATAGGGTAATTAAGGGTAAAAGTGTTATTATTATTACCCTAACACATGTCCTAATTCTATTGGATAAGTGTAATTCTACCAAAAACAATCGTAGGAATAAAATATGACCATTTAGGCCCACTTGGATTAGATTAGGACATTTATTATTAATTTATTTAGAGAAGGGTTAAAATAGTTATAATCAAATTTTAATAACTAAATTATTTTTAATATAGGGTTATACATAAGATAAATTCGACTATAAATATTCATTAGAAATCTATAAAGAATTATTACATAATGGTATTTTATTTGTAATATTTAGACTTAAAATATTTTAATTTATTTATTACACAATAATGATGCAGTAATTATCTTATTAATGAAATATTGACATAATTGATGTTGTAAATACCCAAATAAATGTAATTTGAGCTTCTAATGAATTCCAATAATTTTCATTGTCACTATGACATGTTATAATTGATTTAATTAACTTTTTGAGAACTAATCAATCTGTTATGATTTTCACAAAAATCAATTACCAAATAGTGTCAAAATTGACATAAAATAGTTTTTAAAACAAATATTATATTATTAATTGATATTATATTCCTAAAAATCTAAGGATCAGCCAAGATACTTATATCATGATATTTGTAGAATTAATGGACCACTTGGGGGTCTCTTGGATGTATGTGGTATGTTTATTAACTATATAATATAAAAATACAAAGTGACATGGTAAATGTCAATATAATTAACTAAGAGTTAAAACAAAAAGATAATGTTAATATAATGACCTAAACTTGTCTAAATTTTGTTTTATGATATTATTTAGACCCCTAACCACCTTAGCTTATAAATATATCAATTTAAAGCTATTAAAAACCGAATATGACTTTATAATAAAATAATATTTTTACTTTTTCCAAAGGGGCCCCTCTTCTCCCTTATAAATGGGCACCTCCTCCCTCTCTTCCTCACACCACTTTGAGCCTTCAAGCTCGGCCAACCCCTGTAAAATTCTCTTCTCCACTTCCCTAGAAACATCCTAGAGGACCTGGTATTCTTCAAAGACCAATTTTAGTGCCCTAAGAGGAGGTCTCAAAGAGGCACTTCAGAGAAGAGGTAATATCTGTTATAGATTCTTTCAACTTTATTTTTTCTTAAACTTCTGATTATTTAGTTGTTTCATTAGGAAGTGATAACATCATTATAAATAATATACTTATATGTTATTATATGTAAGAAACAACCCTATTTCACCATCTATCCATCCTACGGAAAACGAAATCACCGCGCATGCGTACGTACAGAATATAGTCTCCACGCTGTGGTGTAATCTATTTTCCACCACCACCTTACTTGGATGGGTATAATGATGTAAATAATAACTATATATGATTATTGTAAAGTGATATTGTTTCTGAAATATTATACATACACTCAAATATAATTCCACGATCATGGGAATGATATCATCGCTCGTGCGTACATACGGAATACCGTCTCCACAATATGATGTGACTCGTTCTACATGATCTTCATTGCATAATAATTATATAAATGAATTGAATGAATTAATATTATATATATTACACTAATTCTATTTATGAAATGAGGTAACTATAACCTAAAAAAGGAATAAGAATTTATTCGACAAAACACGCATATGAACAAAAAGTAATAAATACACGAATAACAAGTCGTAATGAAATATTACTAATAAGAAGCTAAGAATATGACCATATATGATATCATAAAAATGAGTATGATTCTGGAATTCGTCAATGACATTATTTAAATTATTATATAAGAGGTTCAGACACTTACAAATAAAAGCAGATCTAAGGTAAGGGAAAATCACGAAAATCTCATTTTTTATCCGAGATTGTTTGTAATTCAGAATTTACTAGGGAATATTTATCATCCACATCCATGTTTCCTCAATATGTAATATTTATATCCTCCTACAATTGTTTAAATCCAATTTTACCCTTCGGTGCATTTTTAGTAAAAGATATGAAATGAATCTATTGTCGTTTTTCGTACGAGGTAATTTTTTGACTTTTCCGACATAATTACGAGAAGAATGTTATTTTAACTTATACAGCATGAATCGGTTTTTAAAACCTTATTTCCAAGAAGCTTCCTTTACAAGTTTTCGTGTTTATTTTTAATCAACTTTTTTTAGTTTAAAATTCTATGAAATGTTAAGAAAGGAAAATGTTTTTAAGTAGAAAGGATATTTTCCTCAAGAATGGAGTAAAAGTGTTTTATAAAAATTATTTTCCATATAAGATAATATAGTGTTCTGTTTATATCCCTATTATTACATTGATTTGATTATGTTGTGATGGATTTATTTTTATGAATTCCTTTGTCTTATATGAATTGTTTTATGTTGTCACGATGTTTAAGAATCCCATTTTTATTACATGGGTTATGCAATGATATATGGTTAATGATTTTGTGGAACTCATAATAATGGTATCATTATGAGATGGGTGGGCCCTATATCTCCCTTCAATGCATTGGGTAAAGATTTATATCTCATGTGATAGACATGTCTGGAATGGCAGGTTAAACCGGTTCAGTGAAACATGACTGAAACGAGGATTGAACTCAGTTCAGAAATGGACATTGTCCACTAAGATAGTCTTAGCAATGAGTCTTGACTACTAAGAAATGATTTTATATGATTATGTGTGTATGCCACAAAGATTCATGTTTTAAGTTATGATTATTGGGATTAAATTTCACTACTATAATTTATCCCATGTTATGAAATTATGATCTCTTGTGCAGGTTATGATTTCCAAAATGATATGTTCTTATGAATATGATGTGATTGATATTTCTTTTGTTTACCGTTACTGAGTATTTGATCTCACCCTTTTGTATGTTTTCATTCCCCAGGTCCGGAAGAAGGTTATTAAGTAATATATGCCAAAAGGGACTCTAGATATGATGAAATAAATTGGAGACAATTTAGAAGCTTTATGAACTAGTTGTTTATGTTTCCCAGTTTGTAAAGACACTATACCTATACGGTCCTTTGATAGTTTTGTTATATGTTGTAATAAGTGTACTTCAATTTTGAAGTATTAACAATGTTTGTAATGTATGGGTTGTTATATTGTCAGCGCTAAAAAAAGCACTGATAAAGGATAAAATTTATTAGGGCTAAAAAAGCACTGATAAAAGTTTAAATTTATCATCTCTTACCTTAGCACTGATACATATTCCATTTATTAATGTTTTTTTAGTGCTGATAAATATCATCATTTTCAAAAGCTAGTTTTGTAGTAGTGTTTATCCTCCTCTGCAAGATCAATCCTATGATGATCATTAAGATTAGCCTACTAAATCTATATTTTTTAAACCACACATGGATGATGAACTTGATCCATAGCTGAAAAGGAAAAAATATTTTCATAAGCCCATGTAGTATAGAATTTCATTAATATTCCTTTATTTAACATTATTAATTTTATCCTTCCCAAAAAAATCTAACTCAAACTTGAATACAAGAGATCTCGATGCATGTACCTCTCATTGGTCTCTACCCTAAAAACATGTCCACATCACTTGGTTGTCAATAAAGATAGAGTCCATGAATCTGATCATAGGGGGCCTAAAAATCCCATATCCTTGCTAGTCTCCCTGGCCTATGTAACACAACAAGGTCAAATGGAACTGTTTCTATTCCAACCCTTGTAATCCTCACTATTCCTAACTCTAAAATCCATCACATCACTCAAGCATCACCTCTAATACCACTCTATCAAGACCCCTACCCTTAATGATATTGCAATGGGTGGAGAGTGATAATGACCCCTGGAGTCCCATCTGCAGTAGGCTTTGGGTTGGAAACTATCATTGAGGGTTTATAATAATTATACAATGGGAGGAATTACCCTATAGATGGATGGATCTTTTATAACATTTTTAATATGAAAAATAAATTTTCTTCATGGAATATAATTAATTATATGATAACTTCAGTGGATTTCTTTTGAAACATCCTTTTTCAGGTCTATAATATTTTTTTAAAATATCTTAATAATACGAAATTTTTAATTTTTTTAAAAAAACTGACATGGATTTACACAATTTTATATGATTTAATAAAAGTGCTTTTTAAAATTAAAAGGATATTTACCTAGAAAACATTATAATGTTCCTATAATTATAATTATGTACATCAATGTCAACAAACATTTTTTACTTACATTAAAATGGGGATATTTTATAATGATACCATATTCATTATTTCTCTTTATGGGTAATGATTATTTCAAGTAGATTATATTGGAAACTGCTAATTTCCCATGTTTTTTCCATATAACAAAGATTTTTTTATGGAAATAATTTATTTTAAATTAGTTAATAATGCTTCAATGTGATTTTTTTAGAACCTGTTACTTTGAAATGTGTTACAAATGTCTCAAATACACTGATGTGAAATTAGTTTCTTTTCCAAGGGTTAATCAAGTTATTGTTGGAATAATTATTTCTTCTTTGAGTTTTATTATGAAATGAAAGCTTAGTGTTCTTTATTCATGTTGTGATTATTGGATGTTTATATGATGGAGAATCAGAGATAGCATCAGGTGAGCCTGTAACATCTAATATAATGGGGTAACTCAAATATCATTAGGTGGTCCCATTATATATTAAATGATGTGGAGTCCAAATTTCATAGAGTAATTCAATTATAAATTATATGATTGGGAGGACTAGATAAAGTTGAGTGAGCCCGTTACAGCTTATATTATGTGTTATCCCATAATAATCCCCAATTCATTGGGTAATGAATATATTATAAGAAGAATATATTGATATTCCAATTAATATGGTTCATATCTTGTTTTATTAAAATTATTCTACAATTTATGAAAAGGGTTTATAAGATTGTTAAGCATATATAATGTTTCTTATGATCAAATTTGATATCACATGGCTTGTGGTTATTGATTTTGATGATTTTTCCATTACCATGTTTTCATTTTTGAATATAATGTTTTTTATGTGTATGAGTTTTTTATGATTAATTCATGCACACTGATTATTTCAACATACCATTATATACTTCATATGATCACTGATAACATTCAATTTCCAACTCTAATGTTTACCCATAATAAGTATTTGAGATCACCCTTATTATGTTTCAGGTTACCTAGTATGTTAAGAAATTATGGTGAATGAATTATGTCTAGATGGGATTTCATACAGATGATGATGATAACATTATATGAAATAATAATGTATCCATTAATTGGGACATATGATCATTTAATGACATGAGTTTATTTAGGTAAAATATTGTATTGATTCTCTAAAACTCAAAACCTAAATGGTCATAGAGAATGTAATTGATCCAATATATCCTTTTTCATATTTTCTCTTTTGGTTTTGTAAAATTAGGTCACCTCTATAGACATCGAATCTAGAAATGAAATATTTTCAATTTCAACACCGACTTCGGGAGTGTAGGTTCTAGCCTATTATAACTTGTATTAGTGTAAAGGTTTTTATAATACTTTATATTTGGATGTTTTAATTTGAGAATATATTATGATTCATGGATAGCATTATAAGAAAATAATATTATGGTTGATCATATGTTCAATTTTCTAGATACCTTTTTTAGGGTTTTATGTTGTTAAAATATTGATTTTATTAATGATGTTTTGGGAGAAAATTAAATGGATTAGGTTGAGTGTAACGCCTAGGATCAACATGTAGTGTTATTTAGGGAGTGATAATAGTGGAATTTATTGACAGGGTTCATGTTTAATGTCTTCATAACACAAGTTCACATGTGTATAATGGTGAATGTCATGATGGAAAGGTAAATTCATATACAAGAATACAAAAAATCATGTATTCATTATTCATGTGCGAACCAAGCTAACATGAAATCGGACAACACTTGATTCAGTGTAATACTAGAAGAATTTCATATGTAGTCACTGTATAAAATAGATCATTAGATGGATATTTGTTCCTCCTTTAAGGCAAAGTCACACAAACGACCAACATCTTCTGAACACCATTGAAATACACACACCTGGATTTCTAGAATCAATGAAAGTCTATTATTAAAAAGGATTTTTTCCATTGGCACATCATACCGGCATATGGACCCTCTTCCACTAGATTATAGAATTTTCCTTCAGGATCTAATCACATTCCATTATATGGTTCTATACATCCTATATCTACAGCTACAATACCCAATGTTTCAGCTATAAGGATGATCTTTTTCCCAAAGTCTCATCTTATGAATCATATTTCTATAATAACATGGATTATATAATAATTTATACAATACTGAATCCAATGCAATATGTTTTATATTACCCTCCACTGTTATTCTTTCATCCATTAAATAGTTCCACCACTTCTATAGTTCCACTAGAGTAACCTAAACTCAATGGGTTTTGCAATCTCAACCTTTAATGTAGAATTATAAAGTTCTTACCACTAAGACAAAAACCAACTACAAATAGTTACTTCTTGTTGAAATAGTGAGAAGTGAGTTTTTATATTATGAGTTGTTGTAAATGAATAGGTAAAGAAATTCTACCCTAAACATTCTACATGTAGTAAAAATTATTGGAATTAGTACACTAGTATGTCATTGTCTGCACATTCCTTAGGCATAGTAAATTATGGATTAAGCATTTATATTTATTAAGTGTATTTGGATTTTTTTCATTTAATGGGGAATAGAGTTATGTATCAACTAACCAATATACAAAATCACTAAAAGTTATGAATTAAAATTAACATAGCATGATTAAACCCCTTTAAGGGTGACATCCCTTTGTGTTATAAACAATCGTTTGTGATATCACTTTCATTATCATCTCTGTTTTTGCTATAGTAGATCAAATAGTGTTTTCTTCTGTCTCAAAGTATTAAATCAATGGTAAAAGAATTGTCATTTTTTATGATCCTTAAAAATAATATCATTAGTTTCATAGTTTTTAGTGTGGTGCAAACCATCAAATCAACTCTAGTAAATTCCCCTTTACATTAATTACATCATTCCATATTTGAATATATATTTATATATAGATCTAAAAATAAATAGTATTCTTTTATAAAGTAGAGTTGAACACTAAATAATGAAATGGTTTTATGGTAAATATTTTTCTTTCAAAAACATATCCAATATTACACCACTTTCATTAAATGTCACTTATTTCGATATTTTTAAATCTTTATGTGCAACATCCCATGAACTAGTTTCCCCATCAATAGGGTATGGTTTTGTTCTGGTCACATCAAAACTATTTAGTAATTTTTTTAGAAATTTTTTTTCACAATAACTAAAACATTTATTACATTTAATATTTTTTTAGTATAATGACATTGAAGCGCTATCCTTATTCATTCTACTCCTCATCTGGAATCATGATTTAATAAAAATGCACATATATTTATGTATTGTGATATTTTATTTTCTTAAATTCAGCCTGCCTTACAACATTCCTCTATATCTTTGAGGTGCAATATATTTCTATATGGCTGATTCCTTATTCCTAAAACAATGACCATCAAATAAGGACTGGGAATATTGAGCTATGTATGACCACCTCTGTTGGTATTGTTCTATTTGGTACCAATTTTATATGGATCAAACATTTTGAGTGTCTAATAATCCCACAATAATAACATCTTTTGTGAGGTACATTCATTTGTGGCAATGAGGCACCACTAGTTGAAGCTTTGGTTCATTGAATATTTTTATTCTGCTTCGTACCCAAATCAATCTTCAATCTTGGAGTTGGTGATTTTGTAATGACTTGAACTGTAACAACTTTCTATTTCAGATCAAGTCCCATTGTAGCATTATCATTCAAAGGAGATTATTGATTCTGTTCTACTTGACCACTCTGATCAAATTTCATCTTCTTTGTTGCTTATATTATTTTCTTTCCTGATGTCGAACAGAGAGTTAACAGTTTATCCTGATATTTAACTATTTATTAGTGACTGATGAATTCCTATTCTAGTTCATCAATACTCTTGATTTTATCTTTTACTTTTTTATTATAACGGTCTATTCCTATTTTATTTTCATCAGTTTTTATTTTTTACTCAACCACCTTTTTTGAGGAAGTAGAAGAAGAAATAGTTTTGAAAGAAATGGTAAAGTATATTACCTCTTATTCGATGTTCCTCTTCGAAACCTCCTATTAGGGAACTAAGGGTGCTATTTGAAGAAGTATATGACCACTAGTATGTCTCTAGGGAAGTTGATAAGAGAAATGGGAAGGGTTTGGCTGAGTTTGAATGCTTAAAATGGTTCGGAGAGGAGAGGGAGGAGGTGCCCTTTTATAAGATATGAGAGGGTCACATTAGGAAACTCTCAAAAATATTAATTTATAATAACATAAAACCCCATATAAATCCTCCAAAATTACTCAACATCGAATATGAGATAAGATAAGGTGGTAATCTCATCAAAACATAAAATTTAGACATGTTTGTAATATATTATATACCTTACCATTTTGGATTATCCTAATTTATCTATTTGATTTTATTTGTGGTAATAATATTTTACGTTTTAAATTGTTATAAATACTTAATTATGTGTTGTGAATTGTCCATAATTTTATTCATTATGACATTATTGACCATATAATTTTGATTTTATAATTTTTAAATATTTTTGTAATTTTTAAACATTTTAATAACATGTTATTTTTATAAAATACCAATAGTGTCAATTTGGACAGTATCCAATTATTTGAATTTAAATAAAATACACACCGAAGATATGTTCAAACCAAAAAATTTAATATATTCTTAACATGTAGAATTTATCTATAAAATACATTGAGCACATTAATTAGTTCATATAATATTTACTTTTATATTTTTAAAACCATTTTATTGATATTTCCATAATAAAATAATTACTAAAAAATTTTCATAATAATTTAATATACTAATTTGTTGCATAAAAATTAAAAATAAAATACTATGATTAAGATAAATCTAACATATTTTGTAAGAATACGTTTATTTGAATTTATCTTCTAAAACAACCAACATTTAAAATATTCTCATTATTAAATTATGGAGTTTACATATTTGACATCATTTAAAATCAGATAATATACATTTCATAATCTATTCTATAAGGAAACAAATGGTCCACAAAGATAGTAATCACACATAAAAATGTTATATTCCAATTTTAAGAACTATATAATTTTTAATATGAGGTTATATAATTTATAAGATCTACTATAAATATTATTTAGAAACCAAATATGTTGTTTTACATAATGGTGATTTATTTATAATTATAGGAAATAAATAATTAAATTATATGAAGACACAATGTGGATGTAGTAATTGTTTTAATAAAAAAGAATCAATTAAATGATATTTATAATATATAAATAAATATAATATGAAATATTTGAAACCATAAATGAATTTTCTGGATGACATTGACATGTTATGTATGAGTTGATTTATTTTTTTAAATGGAATCATGTTTTTATGACTTTAACAAAAATCAAGTATTAAATAGTGTCAAAATTGACATGAATGAGTTTTTAAAAATAAAAATTATTTTATTAAATTATATAAAGTTCAAAAAAATATAATTTTCATTCAAATAAATTTTATTGTATTAAAAATTTCATAAATGATCCAATTGGTCTTAATATTTCATTTTATAGTAACTATATTAACCGTGTAATATGGAAAGACAAGTAGCCATGGTAAGAGTAAAATACAATTGATAAGTTTAATTCTATATGGCCCCAGCCTTAAACCTTACCTAATATTGAGTTAATACAAGATTACACATTGAGGATCTTTTCAGGTTTAGAGTTTTAGAGAATTAGATCATAAACTTTCATTACATTCCACATTTAAACTATGTGGTTACATAAAAGATAGCATTCATTTTTTCCATCAACGGAAACATATTTAAAATGAAACATGGATTCTTTCTTGACACTTCCTTGACACTATCATCATATCATGTACCTTTCCCTTGACCTGTTAAAAACATTTCAAAAACATGGGATGAGCATAAAAAGCTCAGTAAGGAATAAAAAAATATATGGAAAGGAAAAATGAGTACATGTACACATAAGAATCCATGAAATCATACTTTACCCATAAAACATAAGCACTTTAACATACCTCATCAAATCATGAATAAATCATAGAAATCATAAGACATAAAGGTAACTTGAGGCATTCATAACATTCTTACGTAGGGAGTAACCCTCTTGGTTACGTTTGGAATACCCATCACAATATATTCCCTAAATCTCTTCGGAGAAACCTTATCGTTTAACCCCTTTGCATTACCCAATGCATTGGAGAGTTATATCGGGCTCACCCGCCCTTAGTTCATCACGGAACCACCCATCTTCATAACAATTCCCAAGAACAATAACATAATCATAGAACATAACATATGCATAAAGGAAAGATAACATTCCCACATTTCAATAACAATATAACATTTTAATATACTGAAATAATGAATCCATTCTAAAAACCATTTAAAACATTTAAGAAAGAGATTTTTGAATCAAAGTGTCCCATACCACTTTGAAACGTTTAACATTTTAAACCATTAATATCCATATCAATAAATCCTTCAACCATTTTGAAAACATGGATATTAATGAGAAATATTTCTAAGATTAAATCATTAAAACATTTAAAACGATATTTTAGTTAAACGGTTTTTAACAAAATGAGAGACACTTGAGTACAATAATTGAGGAATAAAATTTAACAAAAATTTTATAATATCTTGAGAATAAAGGGATTAATCATATAATATTCCAAATGATAGTATATACACCATATAAGAGTGAATTGGTGCATAACAACAATGAAGTCTCAATGGAAATGTAAATTGAGATGAAATCCATTATAAAGATGGTATCCTTAAATTAAGGATAAATCAATCTCATAATTATGTGAAAAAAATTTAAATACTCCAAATATAAGTGGATATTAATTGTAAAATAATCAAATGTCATTCACACATATTCAAAGGATGACATATTAAATAACTACATGTTGAACCCAAAGAAATCAAAATTGGGTTATGAAGTTCCCTTGACAGCCTAACAACGTCACATAAAAATGAGTTGATGAGAGATAAAAATTGTATCTCATCACATGGAAATAAAATTTAAATCAATAAGGATATAGAAGAAAATATCCCAACATAATATTATGTGAATTAAAAGACATAACAAAATAAGTCTTTAAAAAAGAGGAGGGTGAAAGGTTCCCTTACCGACATGGGTATCTTTCGAAACATACACCCAGTGAAAGAAGGATAATACAAAATTGATGTAAATTATCATAAATTAAAGTATATTACACAATGAGTAAAATAATGGTCAGTATATACACCACTCAAAGGAAATAGTGGAAAACGTAGCATAAAATTCACGAGAATAAAAGTGAGATGAAAAATCCCCTACGAAAACTCGGCAACCAAACGACGCCACCTAAAACATACAAAATGGATTGATGAGAGAAAATATGGTCTCTCATCATATGAACATAAATAATTAAAGTAATAGTAAAATAAAAGAGCATCCCAATCATAATAAAGATGAGCTTAAAAGGAATGACATAAAAGAGTTTCCTTAAAAAGAAAGAGAGGGGTAGGATCCCTTACCTCGGGTCCGACTTGACTCGATCGTTCATTAATCTCATGAATAATAAACTTGAGTTAATTTAAACTTCCTTAATAACCTTTTTCAAGTTCATTATTCCTTTTATATCACTTATTACCATGTCATGAACACTATGTTATTACTTAAGTTAATAACGGTCGTTTTAACGATCATTGGTACTTGAGTCAAAAATAAACTTTTTATAATTACAAGTTGTTCGTTTGGTAGAATATACATTATATCCAGAATTTTATTCATGATGTTGATATCATATATATAATATATATCAATTATATTCATGTATTTATAATATTACATAACATTTAGAGGTGCGAAATGAAATGCACCGTTCATGGAGACGGTAAGTCGTACGTACGCATGAACGCTACTTCTATTTCTATTTCATATTTAATGGAATTAAAACATAATGATACAAAATTTTATTTTAATTCCATTATGGTATCATATATATAATCTCATTAAATATATCCTTTATACATACCACATATGGTATTTACGATTCAAATCACTTTCAGTGGGCGGTAGTCCACACTTCCTAAAATGAAGATATCGCGTATACCCATAATGGAAGCCATAAAGGTATGACATAAATGAAAAATACAGAAGATTAAGGAAAACATAAACATATTATATATCATATATAAATATATTGACATATTAATGGCCACCTTTAAAGGTGTTATAAGGATATTGAACAATCATTGTTTCGTGAGGCAGAAATTCGCCATCCACAGAAACATTATGTTCTTTAACCATTAAATGTAGGTGTTTGTAAGTTTAGCTCTAATTATTCTTATAAAAACATCCTAGTATATTTAAGATACTGTATTTGTTACAAAATAAATGAATAAAAAGATTTTAGGGGATTGGAGAAGCAAAATAAAACAAAAGGACTCAAGTGAAGACATTACCTTAAAATCGGGTAACTCCCTTTGGTTTGAGCTCAAAGGCTTCCTTGGGAAGAATTATGCCCAAAGTGAGGATTTTAAGAGTAATAGAGGGATGTGTAGAGACAAAATGGGTAGGGGTTGGCCGAGGCAAAGGATTGAGATGTGTGGGTAAGGTGATAGTGGTGGGGGCCTTCTATAAGAGGAGAGGAGGGGCACTCTTGGAATGTAAAGAAAGGTTATTTTATTTTAAAATGATTTTCGGATTTAAAAGGTACCACATTGATATAATTCGAGTTTAAGGTGATAAGGGTTCGAAATATACCCATACACTAGATATTTGACAAGTTTAGGTTATAGTTCTAACATTATCGTTTCATTTTATTTAAATCCCTTATTAATGAGGTAATCGTTGCATCATCATGATGTAATAAATAAATTAATTTATTTAATGTATAAAAATTATAAAAAAATATATCATGATTTAGGAAATATTTTTATCTTTCTAATGAATATTTATAGTCAAAACAATGACTTGTATAACCCCATTTAAAAATTGTTTTAGTGAAACATCTCATGCTTGTGACATTTTTAATTTTAACATTAAATAAAAAGTTATTTATGTCATTTTACTACCAATGTGGATCCATGGGGTCCCCAAGTTTACCCATGGATTTTCTTGGTCGGCCATGACACATCCAATGAGGGTAGTACATGTGTCTAGGTCATTTCATTTTATTAAAACATTTTTCTTATCTTAAACTACACTAATTACCTCTAATCTGGATTAAAAACTTAACAAGTTACTACTCACCAAAAAATAAATCTAATCCCATTGAACCAAATTTTACTTCTTAATGACAACCATGTATGTCGGATTTTTGAAATTCAAAACACAATGATGGAAAATTTTCATTTAAATAGAAAATCAGTTTTTATAAGTACCACTTAGTGGTTTCACTATTCATCAAAAATTGATGTTTTTCAAAAAAATTACCAAAAATTCACCCTAAGTTATATTTGATATTCCGAATTCAAAAATGATGTCTATTTTAAAAAAATTCAAAACATATAAATTTCATTATTTAATTTAATAATTAATTCCCACTATCAAAACAAATAGCGTGTTTTTATGAAACAAATTGTATCAAAAGATTAACACTAGTTTATGTCCGATTTCAAAGTGAAATTAATTCCAACGACCACTATTGGATTAAATGGTAAAGATATATTCTAATTTCACTTTAAAACCAATTAAATAGATAATTTAATAATATAAATAAATTATATTAAAAATAGGTTTTGAATTAAAATACAACATTTATCACTATTCATTAAAAATTGAACTTTTTTGGAAAAATACCAAAAATTGACACAATGTGAATTTTGATGTACAGATTCTAAAGAAGAATATTATTTGGTCAAATATAACACATAATATTTTTCAAAAAGTGGATTTAAAAGAGTTTCGCCATTAAAAGGTGGTTAATCGACCTTTTAAAGAATATTAGAATGTTTACACTTAAAATTGGATTCATTCGCATTTTTAATCCTCTAACATTTATTGTAAAAAGTAAAAATATTTGACAAACATATATAATCATTTTTTAGTTAGTTCTGTTCATTCCCGCTATTACAATGGCTAGGAGTTAACTACTATTTAATATAATATTATATTATTATTAGAGTGCGATGTAAGATTACCAAGAAACTCGTTCTTGCGTGTTGGGTACGCCATTGAGCATAGCGTCCCCTTTAAATTCATATTAATATTTTATTCACAAATATGGATAAATGTGAAAACGTTATAATATTTATTTACCTGGGGTGTTACATCCTTCCCCCTTTTGGGAATTGTGTCCTCGAAATTTTAAAATTGATCTTGAAAACATCATTGAATGTCCCACATCGGAACAAGAGTCGATAAAACAATCACTTTAAAATAAAGGAAGATAAGTACAGAGGTCACCTGAGTTAACCCATACTAGGATTCCATGTAGGAAAACATGGACATGGAGGAGAAAACATAGGGTCATGTTCTGATGGAGAGTGATAGAAAACATGTTTAGGAGAAAGTTAACCACAAGAAAATCACATACCTGTGATGGGTTAAACGGTATTCAATTCCCGAATAGGAAAAGCTAATAGAAAACATTTTTGTTTTAAGTTACTTTTTATTGAGGAATTTATTCATAAGGAAACATAATCACTTATCATGTTGACTTTCGACTTTTATTAGATTCCTTACACAAATTCAAATTTTCTCCAAAAGACGAGTATTTAAGAAGACTTGTTCACATTAAGAGTACTATAATCAACTTCTAGAGAATCACCTAATCCAAAAAAGAGAACTATATACATCCCATGTCTTTAGACTTTAACCAAAACCAAAAAAAAATGGTTAGTACAAGATCAGATAATCCAGAAAAGGATAACCCTTTATAAAAAGGAAAACTATTCTTAATCTCCAAAAATTTTCCAACAAAACCCAAAGTTCAACGAGTACCATTCAATAAAATATTTGTCCATAAAATTATTCAAATTAAACCAAACTAAAATTTTAACCCAAATATTTGAATTATTTATTCACATAGTCTTCCAAGTTAAATCGTAACATTTATCTCCAAACAACATCAGTTTCTCTTAATGTCTCGTATTGAAAAGTAATTAACCTAATCACATATCCTCCATGATAGGTTAATAAATTTCCATAGATAACCCAAAATCAACTTACCCTTAATTCATAAAATCATATAACTAAAAATAATCAGTCAATCTAACTAGGGACTTTACATTGTCCAGTGGTAGGAGATAAATACTAGTCGCACTTTGGTTGTGGGTTCGATTCCCGTAGCTTTGTCCAACGCGACGGGTTGTCACACGGTCTGCGTGTTGTCCTTTTTCCAAAACTATATAATTCTTAAAACATTCTCCAAAATAAGATAAAATCATCAAAAATAATCATAACATATTTTAAACTCAAGTTTATCTCATTCCTTTCTTTTTCCATCATAACATATAAAAACCCATAATTACCTCAAAAGTAAGGATCATACAAACTCTAATGGTTACCTTTATAATTATTACCTGAACATCCACATCGATTGGTCATCTCATACATGATGCATTACAAAACATAACAAGGTTCAAGTGGTTGATCATGACTCCATGATAGTTGGTTTAGAATAACCACGAGTTTCCTCATTGAATCCCCCATTTTATCTAGTATCCTAATCAGAGAACCACCATAGTTTCCATCAAACCTGCTGTCTCTTTGGTGCCTCCTAGATCCATCCATTCACTAAAAATAGAAATGTCAGTCTGAGTATATCAACAAAACCATCATGTACTAATAAGGAAGGTAAACACTAAGATATACTTACTCATTCACTTTATCTAAAACTAGGACTCTTTCTGAAATCCTATCCATTATAGTACTTTCACTTATATTTAGAAAATACCCTAACCTCTAAAGTTATCTAAACTGACCTCTAATACCCACTATAAGGCCCCGACCTTAAAACTTACTTAATGTTGAGTTAATACAAGATTACACATTGAGGATCTCTTCAGGTTTAGAGTTTTAGAGAATTAGATCATAAACTTGAATTACATTCCATATTTAAACAAAGTGGTTACATAAAAGATAGTATTCATTTTTTTCCATCAACAGAAACATATTTAAAATAAAACATGGATTCTTTCTTGACACTTCCTTGACACTATCATCATATCATGTACCTTTCCCTTGACCTGTGAAAAACACTTAAAAAACATGGGATGAGAAAAAAAAGCTCAGTAAGGGATATAAAAATATATGGAAAGGAAACATGAGTACATGTACACATAAGAATCAATGAAATCATACTTTACTCATAAAATATAAGCACATTAAAATACCTCATCAAATCATGAATAAATCATAGAAATCATAAGACATAAAGGTAACTTGATGCATTCATAACATTATTACATAGGGAGTAACCCTCTTGGTTATGTTTGGAATACCCATCACAGTATATTCCCTAAATCTCTTCGGAGAAACCTTAACATTTAACCCCTTCGCGTTACCCAATGCATTAGACAGTTATATCGGGCTCACCGGCCCTTAGTTTATCATGGAACCACCCGTCTTCATAACAATTCCCAAGAACCATAACATAATCATAGCACATAACCTAAGCATAATGGAAATATAACATTCCCACATTGCAATACCAGTATAACATTTTAAGATACTGAAATAATGAATCCATTCTAAAAACCATTTTCAAAACCATTTAAAACATTTCATGAAAAGATTTTTGAATCAAAGTGTCCCATACCACTTTGAAACTTTTAACATTTTAAACCATTAATATCCATATAAATAAATCCTTAAAACCATTTTGAAAACATGGATATTAATGAGAAATATTTATATGATAAAATCATTAAAATATTTAAAACGATATTTTTGTTAAATGGTTTTTAACAAAATTAGAGACACTTGAATACAATAATTGAGGAATAACATTTAATAAAAACATTATAATATCATGAGAATAATGGGATTCATGATATAATATTCCAAATGATAGTATATACACCATATAAGAGTGAATTGGTGCATAACAACAATGAAGTCTCAATGGAAATGTAAATTGAGATGAAATCCATTATAAAGATGGTATCCTTAAATTAAGGATAAATCAATCTCATAATTATGTTTGAAAAATATAAATACACCCAATATAAGTGGATATTAAGTTTAAAGTAATCAAAGGTAATTCACAAATATTCAAAGGATGACATATTCAATTACTACATGTTTAATCCAAAGAAATCGAAATTGGGTTAAGAAGTTCCCTTGACAGCCTAACGATGTCACATAAAAATGAGTTGATGAGAGATAAAAAGGGTATCTCATCACATGGACATAAAATTTAAATCAATAAGGACATAGAAGAACATATCCCAACATAATATTATGTGAATTAAAAGATATAACAAAAGAAGTCTTTTAAAAAGAGGAGGGTGAAAGGTCCCCTTACCGACATGGGTATCTTTCGAAACATACACCCCGTGAAAGAAGGATAATACAACATTGATTTAAATACTCATAAATGAAAGTTTATTACAAAATGAGTAAAATAACGGGCAATACATACACCACTAAAAGGAAATAGTGGCAAACTTATCATAAAAGTCATGGGAATAAAAGTGAGATGAAAAATACCCTACGAAAACTCGGCAGCCTAACGGCGCCACTTAAAACTTACAAAATGGATTGATGAGAGAAAATAGGGTCTCTCATCATATGAACATAAAAATTAAAGTAAGATTAATATAAAAGAACATCCCAATCATAAGAAATATGAGAGTAAATGGAATGACATAAAAGAGTGTACTTAAAAAGAAAGAGAGGGGTAGGATCCCTTACCTCGGGTCCGACTTGACTCGATCGTTCTTTAATCTCATGAATAATAAACTTGAGTTAATTTATACTTCCTTAATAACCTTTTTCAAGTTAATTATTCCTTTTATATCACTTATTACCATGTCATGAACACTATGTTATTACTTAAGTTAATAACGGTCGTTTTAACGATCATTGGTACTTGAGTCAAAAATAAACTCTTTATAATTACAAGTTGTTCATGTGGTAAAATATCCATTATATCCAGAATTTTATTCATGATGTAAAAATCATATATATCATATATATCCAGTATATTCATGTATTTATAATATTACATAACATTTAGAGGTGAGAAATGAAATGCACCGTTCATGGAGACGGTAAGTCGTACGTACGCATGAACGCTACTTCCATTTCTATTTCATATTTAATGGAATTATAACATAATGATAAATAATAGTATTTTAATTCCAGTATGGTATCATATATATAATATCATTAATTATATCCTTTATACGTACCACATATGGTATTAACGAATCAAATCACATTGAGGGGGCGGTAGTCCGCACTTCCTAAAATGAAGATATCGCGTATACCCATAATGGAAGCCATAAAGCTATGCCATAAATGAAAAATACAGAATCTTAAGGAAAACATAAATATATTATATATCATATACAAATATAGTGACTTCTTAATGGCCACCTTTGAAGGTGTTAGAAGGATATTGAACAATCATCGTTTCGTGAGGCAGAAATTCGCCATCCACGGAAACAGTATGTTCTTTAACCATTAGATGTAGGTGTGTGTAAGTTTAGCTAGAATCCTTCTTATAAAAAAATCCTATTATATTGTAGATACTTTATTTGAAACAAAATAAATGAATAAAAAGAGTTTAGGAGGTTGGAGAAGCAAAATAAAACAAAAGTACTCAAGTGAACACATTACCTTAAAATCGGGTAACTCTCTTTGGTTTGAGCTCAAAGGATTCCTTGAGAATACTTCTACCCAAAGTGAGGCTTCTAAGAGTTATAGAGGGATGTGGAGATAAAAAATGGGAAGGGGTTGTCTGATCCAAAGGCTTGATAGGTGTGGGTAAGGTGATAGTGGTGGGGGGCCTTTTATAAGAGGAGAGTAGGGGCACTCTTGGAATGTAAATTAATGTTACTTTATTTTAAAATGTGTTTCGGATTTAAAAGGTCCCACATTGATATAATTCGAGTATAAGGTGATAAGGGTTATAAATATACCAATCAAATAGGTCTTTGACAAGTGTTTGTTATAGTTATAACATTATATTTTTATTTTATTTGAATCCCTTATTAATTAGGTAATCGATGCATCATCGTGATGTCATAAATAATTTAATTTTTTTAATGTCTAAAAATTATACAAAAAATATCATGATTTAGGGAATCATTTTAGATTTCTAATGAATATTTATAGTCAAAACAATGACTTGTATAACCCCATTTAATAATTGTTTTAGTGAAGCATCTCATGCTTGTGACATTTTTAATTTTAAATTTAAATAAAAAGTTATTTATGTCATTTTCCTACCAAAGTGGCTCCATGGGGTCCCCAAGATGACCCATGGATTTTCTTGGTCGTCCATGACACATCCAATGAGTGTATGACATGTGTCTAGGTCATTTAATTTTATTAAAACATTATTCTTACCATAAACTACACTAATTACCTCTAATCGCGATTAAAAACTTAATAAGTTACTATTCCCCAAAAAATTACTCTAATCCCATTGATCCACATTTTACTTCTTAATGACAACCATTTATGTCGGATTTTTGAAATTCAAAACACAAAGATGGAAAAATTTCATTTAAACAGAAAATCTGTTTTTATAAGTACCACTTAGTGGTTTCACTATTCATCAAAAATTGAAGTTTTCAGAAAATTACCAAAAATTCACCCTAAGCTATATTTGATATTCCGAATTCAAAAATTATTTCTTTTTTACAAAATTAAAAACATATAATTTTCATTAATTAATTTAATAATTAATTCCCGCTGTCAAAACAAATAGCGTGGTTTTATGAAACAAAATGTATCAAAAGATTGACACTAGTTTAAGTCCGATTTTAAAGTGAAATTAATTCCAACGACCACTATTAGATTAAATGGTAAAAATATATTCTAATTTCACTTTAAACCCAATTCAAAAGATAATATAATCATATGAATAAATTATATTAAAAAAAGATTTTGAATTAAAATACAACATTTTTCACTATTCATTAAAAATTGAACTTTTTTGGAAAAATACCAAAAATTGACACAAAGTAAATTTTGATGTCCCTATTCTAAAGAATAATTTTATTTTGTAAAATATAACACATAAAATTGTCAAAAATTGGATTTAAAAGAGGTTCGCCATCAAAAGTCGGTTAATCGACCTTTTAAAGAATATTAGAATGTTTACACTTAATATTGGATTCATTCGCATTTTTAATCCTCTAACATTTATTGTAAAAAGAAAACAATTTGACAAACATATATAATCATTTTGTAGATAGTTCTGTTCATTCCCACCATTACAATGTCTAGGCATTAACTACTATTTAAAATAATATTATTTTATTATTAGAGTGCAACGTAAGATTCCCAAGAAACTCATTGTTGCGTGGTGGGTATGCCATCGAGCATAGAGTCCCCTTTAAAGTCATATTAATATTTTATTCACAAATATGGATAAATGTGAAAATTTCATACTCTTTATTTACCTGGTGTGTTACAAATTTTGTGACCAAAACTTTTATAAAAATTATTTCTTGAGGGGACTTAGAACCATCTCTATATTATCCTTGGAATAACTCACATGGGATCTATTATAAATCTAAAATCCATTTATATTAAATTATTAGTTTTTAATTTTCCAAAAGTGACCCTCTCCTCTCTTATAAATGGGAACATCTCCTTATGTTCTATTCACACCTCTAATGCCCTTTGGATCATCCAAACCATATCCTATTATCCTCCCAACTATTCTCAATTAATCAAAAAATCCATACTTTGGGATCAAATCCAACCTAAAGTGTCCGTTTGTGAAAATAGAAAAGAGATATACGAAAAGGAGGTAATTGTTTATCAACGCTTTCAAAATTATTTTCTTATTTTACCTACCCTTCTTATGTTGCTTCCACACTAAATTAGTAACTCTATAACCATATACATTATAAAATTTTATTATAATTATTGGGAAACCATATTAATCCTTTTATCCATACATCTAATAACAACATCACCATGTGTGTGTGTGTGTGTGTGCAGCTGACCCTCTCCATGTCATGGTGTAATTTTTTCCTTCAACACTAGTTTTTTTATGAATATAATGATTAGTATAAAAGATATAATAAATGAATATGACATGATAATGGTTCTGTATAAATAATATAAAATCAAATTCTATACCATTTAACCATTAAGGCAATGATATTATTCCTCTTGCATACGTACGGCTTACCATCTCCATGACGCGATGAGACTCATCATCAAATAAAAACATTTAATAATTATTATAAAAATGTATATAATGAATAGATATAATATTTATGAACATATTATATTTTAGGATATGAAAAATATATATCGTATTCATAAGAAATTTGACTTAAATAACAAAATAATCATAACAAAACAATGCAGTTAACACCTGAAACAATGGTAATACTTAAATATTATTAACATAATTATATAAGAGGACCATATATAGTATCATAAATATGAATATAGTCAATAAGTAATTTAATAACATTTTTTAACCATTATAGTGGATACTAACTCACCCTATACTAATGGAAAGTATGCGGTAAGGGTTAATTTTATAACCTCATTATTATCTAAGTTGTTTATATGTAAGTGTCTATAGGGAAATCTTTATCATCCATGTTTGTGTTTCTTAAAATGTAATTATAAATATTATCAAAAACAATTTAAAGTCATTTTTACCCATGTTTGAATTCTTATATTTTTTTTGAAAGGAATGTTTCCGTCATTTTCCAAATGAGTTACATTATGACATTTTCAAAAAATTAGGAAAAGAATGTGGTTTAACTTATATGATATGAGCGGCTAATTTTCTCTGTTATGACACCTAAAATTTTTTATTCTTCCCTTAGATGATTACCAGGTTATTTTCAAAATAAATGATTTATTTTATAATTTCACAAATTTTAATAGATTTCAACAAAAAAGGTATATTTCTGTCAAATATTTTTAATGATTTTGTTAAATTATATTAATATATGTCAACATCATTTGTTGGATTTTATGATAAATTGAGGTTATTTTATTAGGATACAGTCTTCCATATTGTAATGAAGGTTTTAAGATATGTTTGACTATGGATGATATATATTGATACCTATAATTGTTTATAGTTAAATTATTAACATTTTTTATGCCAAATTTAATATGAATGCTTTTGTTATATTTCAGCCTTTTCATATGAAAAATTATTTGGACATAGTAAGTGATGGGTGGGGCCAACTATAGCCACTCGATGCATTGATATGTCTCATGAGACAAACTAGTTTTTTTAACAGTTTATTTATTGTCTAGAGATGAGGTCTAGAAGGTATTATTATGATGGATGACATTATGCATTCCCTTATTAGGAAATTAGTTCTTGATATTCAATTTGATTATTCAACTAGTAGAATATCCATGTGAATGTTTAAATGGAATTATTTGATTTATTATTACTGTATTGTTCTGAAGATATTGTTTAAAAGTCTTTTGTTTCAATTTTATACCTTTCAATAAAAGTTTATTCTTATTTATGATATATTTGGAAAAAGTGTTCATCCTTACTAATCATCTGAGCATACCCCTTTCTTAAATTTCATTTTTCCCTGGGATGTAAAGAAGTATATTATGACAGAGCTGTAGGGAAAGTCTATGGGGTATGAGTGTTTTAAAATGAGATACTATGTTGTTTTTAATTTCATGATGTAATTTAAAACATATCCCGATATCTAGTATTTCCAAGGATACTAAAGTAATCAGTCAGGATTTTATTTCTTGTGATCATGCCAATGTAATAAAATAATGCACCGAATCTGGGCAATAGTGGTTGGGGTGTTACAATAACAACCAAATGATACTCCATTTGTTTTAATATATTTAATATTTTTCATGTGGATAAACGGATGAATGGTTTGATTATAAATGTTTATGTGAAATACTAATGATTTTTTTGTCATGTAGTTTTTTTTATTTTTATATGAAATAATTACCCTAGATGATTACACAATGCCGACACCAATCTTGTTCAAACTATATAAAAATCAATTAAATGATTTTAAAATCATTAACGATATTATTGTTTTGGGTAATTTCTAGTGTCCTGTGAATTTTAATGAAAATATTGAATATTATAGATGTTTTATAATTCTATATTGTATCCTCATTACAATATTGATGTCATTATACTCAAAATATTTGAATAATCCATAGAATCACTTTAATGGTATCTTATGAAAAATAATAAATATTGAATGATTTAAAATTTATCAAAAATAGTACATTTGGAAACTTTTATGGTATATGGTCGAAAATATCATCAAATGTCCACTTATCAGTTAATTTCCTTTTTATAGTAATGTTTGTGGCCACTAAATAGTAAAAAATATTGTCATCATGACTGTCATCATAAGGGTTAATGGCGGTAAAATTATGAGATAACGGTTAAAAGATATCCTAAAATTGTCGAAATTTAATTTAATGAGACTAATTCGAATAATCATCATTCTATATTATAAATATGTCAATTTTATCAACTTTTACATGGAATTTAATTTATATTAATTTAATATGTTAAGAAATTACAAGTGTGTCCCTCCAATCACTTATAAAAGGGAACCTCCTCATCTCTCTTCCTCACAGCTAATGAGTACTATATATTTTCCATTAACTGAAAAAATCCATTACCAAACATCCTCTGCACTATTGAGATGATGTTATATCATCAAAAGACACACCTATAAGGCTTTATTTGTAATTTCAATGTAGTTTTCTGAAAAAGAGGTATGAGTCTTAATTGTCCATTTTTATTCTACGTATTCTTATAACATCAAAACATAGTCTTAAACCATGATGATATAAAAAACATATGTTTAACCTATATAATTAAATATTATTATAACTATGTTACAACCCTTTTTCATCTCATTTTAAATCAAATGGGGAATGAAAACGTCATTCATGTGTACCTGTGGAGTACCACCACTTGGAATCCATGTGTTTCACCTTCCATCACCCACTTTCAAGTATATTTATAATTATAGATTTAATTTATATATATATATATTAAATTAATGAAATTATTAAAATTATATAAATATAATGTATCATATATTTTATTACCTTTCCATCCATTGAAAATTGACAACGTTGTTTGTGTATATGTTTGGATTACTACCTTGACAAAGCGTTGTGATTTGGTTTTCATAACCACCTCATATTCCTTATAAATATGTGTATTTAATGATATAATATTATATGTATGATATTATAATAATTTTTGAAAGATAAAAATGGGTTTACATTCTTTTCCTCATGTTTGTTGAAAAATGGAAACATTACTCAAGACTACTAACATACTACCATCTCTATGATATAAATTAACTAATTTTTCATAACTAGCATTCATAATTGGTTATAAAATTATAGTTAATGTATATAAATGATAATAGTTTGATTAATATTATTATGTAAATGATTTAATTATGAGCTCTTTGTCAATGGTGAACATAGCAATGTCATTTTGCAATTATAAACAAAACATCCCCAAAACAGTTGATGTCGACCGAACTAATTAATTAATTAAATGTGTCATTATAATAAATTAAATAGCTGGTTTAATGATAGGTTAATAAACATGGGGTACATTATTAAATGAGTATGTAATAAATTTAACATTATTATACTATAAAGTAAAGGATGTATATAGCACGTCTGTACTCGACGTAAGGTGTTTCTTAAGTCAAGTTCAATCCATTGAGGAATATAAATTATTCCTTAATTATATTACGGTGTGATTAATGTGTAAAATTAAATATTGTTATTTATTTTTTTTTAATTTTTTTTACATTTAAATTTTATCAAAAAATTGCCCCATTGAAATAATTATAAAATCAATAATACAGTCTTTATAAGGGTTATTCATCTCATATATTACTTTTTTAGTAGTTATGTTTATGTTATTCACCTATCTTCTTATTTGAGGTGTATATAATGCCTCTTAAAATTTAATATCACATATCTCCTTATATTTATGATATTTAATTTCTCATTTGATGTCATTTATTTCACGAGCTTAAAGTCTAAATTATACCAAAAGGGTAAGGATTTAAATGATACAACCTCATCATATTTTTTGGATTATTTATGTGCAATGTTCCTTTGTAAAATATCATACACTCTTATTTTCTATAATCGCTACTAAATTATTATCATATGGTCATGAATTTTTCTTACTTGTTTAATTTCTATTTCTACCTTATTTATTACAGAAACATTAAGAAAGTTGTTTTTATGTGATATTGATATTGTATCTTCTTCTAGAAGTTGAATATTTAATTTCTATATCATTATTTTCTAAAATATAATCTAGAATGTTAAAATTTACAAATCAATGATTTATTATGTTTATTTTCATGTATCATTGAATTTATTTACAAATATTTATAAAAGAAATCATTTTAACATTATTTTGACAACACATTTTTACATTCCTTACCAAATTTTCAATGGAATGTTTTATTTTCATACACATAGAGTAATATCATATTTAATTCATTATGAATTTCATAAAAAATCATTTTAATTTTCTGTCATTATTTTCAAAGAAATGTTTTTCCATATATTGTGTAAATTGTAAGTTTTTAAATGTGATTTTAAAAGTAGAAATTGTATTTTACACAAGAATACTTTTAAAGATATTTTTATTTTATTTATATTATTCAATGAAAAAACACTTGATAATACTTTTTGTGGACTTAGGATATGTTGTAATGATACCATCCTTATTCTTCTCTCGATGTATAATGATTTCTTAAACGATTTTGCATCGAACCCACTGCTTTTCTATGGCTAAAACGACCTATAAATGAAAAGTGGTTATAATAATGTTTAAAAGTGAAGAAATCCAATTGTTTTTCTCATTCTATAGTACTTATAAATGTCAATGGATGATTAATAGGTTCTTCCATTATAAAACTAGGGTGGTCGGTTATGTTATAATCTAAGGATTGGCGGGTATATTATATACCTCAAATTCACTAGGTAAAGAGATAGATTTAACTGGGCATTGGTTTCTCCTAAGTGAATGTTGGAATCTACTATTTAGGTTATTCCATTTTCAATATCGATTATAAGGGTTCTATATTTCTGAGGTTACAAGATACCAGTATGTATTATTTATATTTTTTATGAGTTTTGGAAGGTACCTTTGATTAAGATTGACATCACAAGTCTCATGAAAATTGATTTTTATGACTTTTTTATTTATTAAATATTTCTTACATTTCACATTTTTAATAATTCATTTTTTGATGGGTATTAATTCACTTTTTTATGATCATATTCTTTGATTGAGACATCATAACCATATTCTCATCAAACTGATATATTTAAAGGATTTTGTATATATATATAATCATGGTCATCTGAACTGCAAGTAATAGTTATGACCCTAACATGCCAAGTGAAAATGGAATAAAAATCATGTAAATATGACCTACTACATGTGTCATCCATGAAATTTTATCGTGCAAATGAATATGTATAAAATTTTTAGAAAACACTCTTAATGAATTTATATATATTTAATTACTAAAATAATGAATTTAAATGAAATAATTTTATTTTTCAAACCTATAAATTAATTTTTTAAAGGTAAGATATATCTTATTTGAATAAAATAACATATTTTATTTCCTACATTGAATAAATTTTTTACAAATTTCAATTCACTTTTTCTGATTTAAAATAGAAAAGTAACCAATATTTTCAATTAATAATTAATAAATGCTGTAATAACTTACTCAATTCATGGAATTGTTCCTAAATAATAAAACAATAAATATTTTATTTATTGATACTCCACCCCCTTGTCTAAATAGACACCCATACTCTACCCCTTCCCCTACTTCCAAAAGTCTTTTATTTAAAAAATATATTGCTAAATCCCTCTTTAAACCACCCAAGATACCTAACGAAGGCTTTAACAGATCAAAACATTCTTCCTTTAAAGGATTTAAACATGATCTAGAGGTACTCAAAAAGAATGGTAAGGGTTTCAAAATTAATGTTATCACATTTCAATTCTCCTCTTACCCCATGTATATTATAAATAACGATTAAAAGAAATTTTCAAATATTAGTTTAATTATAGACTAATTCTATTATCAAATTCATATATTTATTAGTTTTACCCTTTTCAACTCTTAAAAACATTATTCACGTGGGGATGTTTTACACCACCTAATGATTTCTTTCAATGGCATGCCATATGTCACTACTGCATTTCATGATTCTAATGATTTCCATTCTCAAGAGATATTTTTTCTCTTATGAAATGTTTCTATTTCATCCCAATATTATATTAATATCATAATTACTTTTCTTGAAATATAATATATCATTTTCTTTGTTACATTTTCACACACTGGAATAGGGAAAATGTCGTTTGTGGACATGTGTACTACCACCTCCCTGATGTGATGTGATTCCATTTAACTCACAATAATTATATATATATAAGTATATATGATTAAATAATATTGTATTTATGATATAATTATAATTCTATAATAATAAATGTTACTTACCTTCTTTCCATAATGAACATTGAAAACTAGGAATATTACTCATGCATATGTGTGGCCTATCATCTCAATATTTGTAACATTCATTCATTTTTCATAACCATATTTCATGATTGGTTTTAATATTATAATTTATATATAAATATTATAATTTTTTCATTATTCTTATTTTTTATATGTTTAATTAATTAACATTTTGACCATATTTTACCTAACAAGTCATTTTTGACACATAAGCCGAATACGGTCAAAACACTCGATGTAAGCATAATAAATTATGTAATTTTATATAACCTAATAATAAGTGAAATAAAATAATAATAAAATTTTAAAAAATTATAAATAAATTAAATATATTAATTATTCTGGAATATAAAAGAACATGCATGAAAATTTGGACTCAAGGAAAGGGGTTTCATCTCAATTTAGTTTCCATTGACAATTATTTGTCATTATTCTACTGATTATTTTTAAATGGTCTTTATACTGACTATGAATTTATTTTATTCTTATTATACTTGATTTAATGGATTTTTACATATCTATTTGGGGATTTCTACTTCATGGGGTTTATGGTTTCAATGTTACCAATGTGGTAAGGGATTTTTTGTCCCAATTTTTCTTCTTTGAGATGTTTTCTATGTTATACACCAATAATATTTTATGAGGTGTTTATATTTATCCTTTGAAATTTTATATCATGAATATAATTTTTATTATGATATTATAAGTTTCATTTTAATTTTATACCTTCATGGTGATAATGATTCAAATGTCTCAAAATGGTATGAGACACTTTCAATGTTTAAAATTTATTTTCATCATGAATGATTTTAATGATATTTTTAAGATAATTTTTATTCATAAATTTCAAAAAACATATCATTAATTATCATCCACTTGATATATTTTGTATTAATAACATCCTCATTATTTATTTGGATGGATTATTATTGTTTCAGAGATGATTATGTGGAAACTATTTCTTTTCTATAGGTTAATAATGTCTCAAATAAATCATTATGGAAGCCATTTAGTTTCCATTGTTTAATCATCTTTCAAAGAGATTGTTATAGAACCCATTTATTTTCCATGTTTTAAACATTTTTCAAATATTTGTTATGGAACCCATTTCATTTTTACGGGTTAATAATGTTTCAGATATTTTTTTGGAACCCATTTCTCTACCATGGGTTAATCATGTTCCAGATAGATTGTTTGGGAATCTATTTTTTTCTACAATATAAACATGTTTTGAAGATATTATTATGGAACTTTATTATTCTCCTTGGTTTAATAATGTTTCAAATATATTTTATGGATACCAATTTATTTTATATTGGTTAACCAAGCTGCAAAAGGAATAATTATTACTTCTATGGGTTTTATTCATATTGGGGTTCTTAAACATCTTACATGATAGGGAGGATTAGATAATGTTGATAGAGGCCATAACATCTCATGTGATTGGGAGGCCCATATAGTTCCATGTGAACCCATGACATCTTACATGATGGGGAATCCCAAATAGTGTTGGGTGAGCCTGTTAAATCTTACGTGATGGGGTGGCATAGATGGCTCAGGCTGAACTCGTTACAACTTACATGACGGGATGACCCATAAAATGTCAGGTGATCCAATTATGGTTCTATAAATTATTGGGTAATGATAATATTATAATTTTTCAATATGGATATTATAATTGATATAATTTTTATTTGGTTTTCAAGGGGTTTTGGGTAGGATTTTGAATGTTTTTTATGAAAGTGATGCTCCAAGTTACCAAAATGAGTTTTAATTGCATGTTATGCATTTATAATGTTTTTAATGATGTAATAGGAAAATTCCATAAGGAATTAATGATACACCTCTAGAATTTTCATTGCCCCTGAATACAATGTTGACAGATTCATTAGAGGTATAAAATGATGACTATGAAAATCCCTTGTGATATGAGACATTGATAGATATAAATAAATTTTCCAATGTTCATTGAAATTCAAAATGGAGATCAGTGAATCTCATGGGTCTTACAAGGATATGTATACGAAATTAGAGTTTAATTTTGGTGATGAGGTGGATAAATTTATTAGTGGAAGGAAATTTTAATATCATACTTTTCGAATGTGTGAAAATTTGATCCCAAAAAATCATCTGAAGTAGATGAAGAGATGTTTTAGGTGTGCGAAGGAATGGAAAATGGATATAGATTTTCAACAGAAGAAACACACCAACAAAATAAAAGATTTGAATGCTCTAGTCAACCCTTATCATATTGTCCAATGTTTCAACTATAAAAGATAAGGTCACTTGGCAAACCATAGCACTAGGAGACGGGTGTTCTGATACAATCAGCACCAACAACCACCATGGAAGAAAGGGGGTGAATATTCCATCACAACTATTGATGTAGATCCCAAATATGAAGTGGTGACATGTATGCTAGATGTTAATTCAAGAATAGTGTACTTTTTCATTCTATTTTTTAATTTTCATTAAAATCACTTATGTTTAGTAGAACTACTCAAAAACCTATAAGAAACATATAGGTTGATCTCTTAGTGATACTGATAAATTGGGAAATTATTTCATCCTAATTATATAAATCCTCCCATATAAAAATTCATATTATGAACTTCCCATCAAAAATTTTTATACTCCATTTAATGGGATTTCATTCCATTATGAGTATGGATTGGAATTTCCTACTTTGAGCCCAAAAAAATTTACATGAGAATGAAATCACTCTATATATTGTGAGTTTTCCTATAATTATTTATAAGTGAGAGGTGGAGGATGAATCTTCCTTATCACTAACATCTAAAACATGAATACTATTTCATTGTGGGAAAGAATATCCAACTCAAATGATTGAGTCTATGGAAAATATCACCCTTGAAGACAAGCCCATTGTGAAGGAATATTCTGAAGTGTTTCTTGAAGAACTGCATGGTTTGTATCCTAGACAAGGTGGTGAATTTTCATTGAAAATTTAACCTGGGGCATTTTAAAAAATAAAGAATCCATATAGAATGGATACTATGCATCATGAGGAGATAAAAAAAATAACTACATGGGAATTTTGATAAAGGATTTGTATTCCAATGTTCTTCACCTTGGGGTGAAGCAATCTTTTTTTCCATGAAGAATGTTGGGTCAATGAAACATTTAATTTGTTATCATGAGCTCAATAATATGACAATAATGAAAAGGTATGCTTTTCCACAGGTTGATTACTTGTTCGATCAGCTATGTGGTTCCCTGTACTTATCCATGGTGGATCTATGGTTGGGGTATTATCATGTAATGGATAAGAAGTAAGATATACCTATGAACACTTTCTATACAAGGTACAAGAACTATGATTTCATAGGAATTACATTCATACTCCCTGATTCTCTAGCATTATTCATGAACATGATGAATATAGTTGATGAATATTACCTTGAAATTTTTTTGGCGGCCTTTATAGATAATATTATGATATAAACTGAAAACATTGAAGAACCCGAGATGGATCTGAGCACTATGATAATGTCCTTAAAAAGGAGAAGCTTTATGAAAAGTACTGAAAATGAGTGTTGTCGTTGAAGGAAGTCTTGTTCTTAGGGAAAATTATCAAAAGAAATGAGGAATATTTAGACCCATAAAATAAAGAATCAATAAAGGATGTTAGACACCATCATCTATGTAAATTATATATAGTATCCTTTTACAGGATAAGTATTATCATCTATTTTTGATAAATGTCTCATGATTTTCAAACTCTATAACCAAAATAACTTTGAAGGGAGTCGGGTTTTTTAGAATAATAAAGATTAATATAGATTCAAGTAGTAAAATAAGAGTCTTTTCCCGAAACCTTTAATTATCATACCAAGAAGTGGGGAATATTTCATGGTACATAGTGAAACATCGAAGAACGGGTCCGAATATTTACTAATTAATAAAGACACATTGATATCCTATACCTTAATTAAATTAAAATTTTACTAAGAGAATTACCCAATGAATGATTTGTAATTTGAAAAGGTAATATTCACGTTGAAAATATAGCTACATTATCTCATTTTCGAGAAATGTGAAATATATAAGGATAATAAGATGTTTAAGGATATACTCACAAAATACCTAAATATGTGATAATAATGATGGCTAGAGTTGATTGAGGTCTTTGACTACTCAATCCACCACCATCCAGGGAAATCAAATAATGTAACAATATTTCAAGTAGAAAGGATCCCAAATGTTTTTATTATTAATGAGAATTGAGAAGGATATGATCTTCTTAGAATTGAAAATGATGTACATGGTAATAGGAAAGTAATTAACATAAACAATCCATTAAAAAATGATTGTTCAACCATCCCTTCAGTAGAGAATTGAGGATACTCAATAAGACGATGTGGATATTTTCAATAAGGTGGACACTATAAGAAATGGGAAATACTCATTGTTCAATGTTAATGAAGAAGGTGTTGTATTAATCTGCTTATGACTATGTTTATCATAAATAGTTGAGTTAATGAAGGAAATGTTGGGAGACTCTCATATCTCGAACATCTCCATCGATACAGGGATAAAAAATATATATCGTGTTATCCATGGGCCCTATTATTGGGATATTATGGAGAATATGATCATGGAATATGAATCATGGTTTATTGTATGTTAGTTAATTAAGGGTTAAATGAAGAAATCCCAGGGTATAATGAAACCATTGCCCATAACTGCATGAAAATAGAGAAACAAAACCATTGTCTTTTTAACAGGTCCAACGAAGACATCTTGAGAAAATAATGCAATATGAATTATGGAGCTTCTTATTACCAATACTACTAACTTAGTTGTATTTATATGGGTCTTGTGACTCGAAAAAAACTACAACGGTGTATAGAAGGTAATTAGTGAGGCTATATAGAGCACCATTATTGATTATATTTGGTCGAGATCCATGATTTACCACTATGTTCTGAAACATTCACCAACATCCTCTAAATAATGATGTCAACCTCATCAAAACATATCAACCTTAAACTGATGAAATGTTAGTGCATATTATCCCAACACTTGAGGACATGTTGAGATAATGATAAATAGACTTTAAATGTGGATGGTATCAACTTATTCCTCTAGTCTGGTTCTCATACAATAATAGTTTCCACTAGATAATCTAAATGGATCCCTTTGAAGCCCATTATGGGAAGACATGTAGAGTACCTGCATGTTGGGGTGAAGTTGGTGAATATAAATTGTAGAGTCCTGAAATGGTTGAGGGAATGGTGGAAAAGTCTAAGACCATTCAACATCACATTAGTGATTCCCAAAGTTGATAGAAGTTCTATGAGAACAATAATTCATAAATCCTAGAGTTTGATATTAGAGAAAAGTTATTCCTTCACACATATCCATTGAAATATTTAATTTGATTTGGATATAAGGGAAAGAAAATTCCAAGATATATTTGTCCCTTTTAGATTGTTGATTGAGTCAGAGTGGTGAATTATTGAATAGAATCCCCACCTAACATATATTAAATACATTAAGTGTTCCATGTGTCTTTATCTATGATGAAGATACCAATAACCATGCATGTGATGAATCTAGAGGTGGTACCATTGAATAATGAATATTCATATTAGGAGTAGATGGTGAGGATATTAGGTCGTATAGAAAAAGATCACTAAAATAAGATAAATGACATGGTCAAGGTGATTTAGAGAATGAAAAAGTATGAAGAAGATACCTTGGAATCAGAGGAGGTGATGAAAGATAATTACTCACATCTTTTTTAGTGTAGTAAATAAAAATTTCAGTTGTGAATTTTTTTAAGGAAGGAATATTTTTATGACCAAAATATTTATAAATGAAATTTTATTTTTGATTCAATGAAAATGGTTTTTGAAAACATGTTCACTAATTTATTCTTATTATATCCTATCATAATTAAAATTCAATTAAGAACCATACCCATCGATAATATTGAAATTATAAAGTGATCAGATGATTAATAGAAATATATGGTATTGATGAATTAAATTGACACAAACACATGAATTTGTGGGATGGAATAGTAGAAACATACCCTCTAAATCAAATTTGTCAAAGCATCTGAGGTATATAATGTCACTGTTATTTTTTCTTTGTCCAAGATGAAGTAAATATCCAACAAATAAATTTTGAGATAAACCATTTATGAGATAGTTTCAAGGTCATTGAGATCACGACCCAAACTATAACGACCCATACTTTACATACATTGTTATTACATCAAAATTGAAGCACACTTATTACAACATATAACAAAACCATGAAAGGACCGTATAGGTATAGTGTCTTTAGAAACTGGAAATCATAAACAACTGGTTCATAAAGCATCTACTTTGCCTCCCATTTTTTCATCATATCTAGAGTCCATTTTTGGCATATTCTACTTAATAACCTTCTTCCAGACCTGGGGAAATAAAACATACAAAAGGGTGAGCTCAAATGCTCAGTAATGGTAAACAAAAGAAATATCAATCACATCATATACATAAGCATATAAATTTTGGAAATCTTAACCTGCAAAAGAGATCATAATTTCATAACATGGGATAAATCATAGTAGTGAAATGTAGTCCCAATAATCATAACTTAAAACATGAAACTTTGTGGCATACACACATAATCATTGAGAATAATTTCTTGTTAGTCAAGACTCATTGCCAAGACTATCTTAGTGGAAAAAGTCCACTTCTGAACCGAGTCCACTACTCATTTCAGTCCTGTTTCACTAAACCGGTTTAACCTTCTGTTCCACCCATGTCTATCTCATGAGATATAAAATCTTTACCCAATGCAATGGATGAAGATATAGGTCCCACCCATCTCATAATGATACCATTCTTATATGTGCCACAAAATCATAAAACATACATCATAGCATAACCCATGTAATAATAATGGGAATCTTAATCATTGTGACATCATAAAACAATTCATATAATATAAAGGAATACTTAAAAATATTTCCATCACAACATAATAAAATACATGTAATAATAGGGATATAAATAGAACCCTATCTTATCTTAGATGGAAAATAATTTTGATAAAACTCTTGATCTCTATTCTTGAGGAAAATATCCTTTCTACGTCAAAAACATTTTCCTTTCTCAACATGTCATAAAATTTTAAACTAAAAGAAGTTGATTAAAAATAAACATGAAAACTTTTAAAGGAAGCTTCTTGGAAATAATGTTTTAAAAATCCATTAATTCTGTATAAGTTAAAAAAACATTCTTCTCGTACTTTTGTCGAAAAAGTCAAAAAGTACCTCGTACGAAAAATGACAAAAGATTCCTTTCATATCTTTTACTAAAAACTCACCGAAGGGTAAATTTGGATTTACACAATTTTAGGTGGATGTAAATAATATTACATATTGATGAAACATGGATGTGGATGATATAATACACCCCAGTAAGTACCAAAGTATAAAAAATCTCGGATAAAAATGAGATTGTGATATTTTCCCTTACCTTAGGTCTGATTTGCCTCGTAAGTGTCCGAACCTCCTGTATAATGATTTAAATAATGTTATTGAATTATTACAGAATCATAATTATTGTTATGATGTCATATATGGTCATATTCTTTGCTTCTTATTAGTAATATTTCATTACAACTTGTTATTCAGGTGTTTATTACTTTTTGTTCTTATGCGTGTATTGTCGAATAAATTCTTATTCTTATCTTTAGGTAATAGATACACCATTTCCATAATGTTATTAGTGTAATATATATCATATTAATTCTTTAAATTAATTTATATAATCATTATGCAATGAAGATCATGTAGAACGAGTTGCATCACATCGTGGAGACGTATTCTGTACGTACGCATGAGCGATGATATCGTTCCCATGATCATGGAATGGTATTGGAGTGTATGTATAGTATCTCAGAAGAAATATCACTTTAAAATAATCATATATAGTCATTATTTACACCATTATACCCATCCAAGTAAGGTGGTTATGGAAAGTAGATTACACCACAGAGTGGAGACGATATTCCGTACGTATGCACGCGCGGTGATTTCATTTTCCGTAGGATGGATAGATGGTAAAATAGGGTTGTTTCATACTTATAATAACGTATCAGTATATGAGTGATACTGATGTTATTACTTCATAATTAAACAACTAAACAAGAAGAAGTGGAAGAAGAAATAATGATGAAAGAATCGGTAACGGACATTAGCTCTTCTTTGAAGTGCTTCTTTGAGACCTCCTTTTAGGGCACTAAAATTGGACTTTGAAGACGACCAGGACCTCTAGGATGTCTCTAGGGAAGTGGAGAGGAGAATGTGGTAGGGGTTGGCCTATATTGAAGGCTCAAAGTTGTGTGAGGAAGAGAGGGAGGAGGTTCCCTTTTATAAAGGAGGAGAGGGGCACCTTTGGAATAACAAAAAATATTATTTTATTATAAAGAGAAATTCGGTTTTAAATATCTCCAAATTGATTTATTTCGATGATAAGGTGGGTATGTGTCGCAAGCCTCTCATCCAATATAATTGAGACAAGTTTAAGTTCCTATTTTGACCTTATCATTTAGATTTAACATTAAGTTAAATAATTTTACTTTTTCTGTGTCTTCTTTTTTTCTTACACTATAGGGTTAATAAACATACAATAACAATCCAAAAGAACCCCAAGTTGTTTATTATTAATATATATAACCATATATAAGTCATTTGGCAGACCCTTATATTTTTAGGAATGAAATAACAATTAATAATATAATATTTATTTTAAAAACTATTTTATGTCAATTTTGACACTATTTAGTAATTGATTTTTTTGAAACTCATAACAGAATTATTAGTTCGAAAAAAGTTAATTAAATCAATAATAACATGTCATATTAACCAATAAAATTAGTGGAATTCATAAAAAGTCTCAAATTACATTTATTTGGGTATTTATAACATCAATTATGTCAATATTTCATTAATAAGATATTTACTGCATCATCTTTGTGTCATAAATAAATTAAATTATTCATTGTCTAAAAATTAAAAATAAAATACCATTATGTAGGAAATAATTTTAGCTTTCTAATGAATATTTATAGTCGATTTTATCATATATATAACCTTATAGGATAAATTATTTACTTATTAAACTTTTATTTTTACTATTTAACCCTTCTCTAAATAAATTAATAATAAATGTTCTAATCTAATCCAAGTGGGCCTAAATGGTCATATTTTATTCCTAAGATTGTTTTTGGTCGAATAACACTTATCCAATAGAATTATTTCATGTGTTAGGTAATAATAATATCATTTTTACCCTTAATTACCCTATTTACTTTTAACCGTGGTAAATAAAAGTAAAAAGTTACTATTCACCATAAATTATTTTCATCTCATTAAACCACATTTTACTTACTGACATCAACAGTGTCTCTCGGATTTTTGAAATTCCACTCACAGAAGCGGTAAAATTATGTTTTATGAAAAATTCAGTTTTTTAAATACCACTTAGTGGTTTCACTATTCATCAAAAATTGAAAGTTTTCAGAAAAATACCAAAATTTCACCCTAGGATAATTTCGATATTTCGAATCCAAAAATGAAGTCCATTTTGAAAAATAAAATTTATAAAATTTCAAAAATTGGTTATTACTATTCATAACGGCTAATTTTAATAATATTTTATTAGCATATCATTGTTTAGTGAAACTCGGTATTTCTTACGACGCCAGCTATCGAGGAAGGTCGTGATTTCGTGTAAAGTAAGCCAAGCAACTGTTGTGTATAGAAAAAGATTCCTTTTATGATTTATATAACATTAATGTCTCGGGTGTTACACAAACCATGAACACCGAACCACCCCATGAAAATATCATCATCACACACCATACCCATTGGGAGTTTGTTGGTGTAATTAAGGGATAAGTATCAAGATCATATTACAATTAAATTTTACAATCTATCTAATAATATTTATATTTAATTCTTATTATTTTTACTTTATAAATGATTTTTATTTTGATACGTTAAAACGTAAATTTTTTTTCTGTAATATTAAATTTCACTTATGAAATAATTTTTTTGACTTAAAGAATCTTAAGATTGATATACCTATAAGTAAAATAACAAAAATAAATACTTTTTATTAAATATAAATGATAATATATTTTTCGTGAAGTAAAATGTAATTTCTCAAAGGTTTTAGAAACTATTATTGTTGAAAAAATTTCATTTCATCATAAATTTTGATTCATGTTTTAAAAGTGAAAATTCACATTTTTAGTAAATAATTTTTTAAGAATAAATATTATTATTTTGAATCAGAATGTTGAAAATTTCCAGAAATTATTTTTTCATAATTTTTAGATACAGAAGAATTTACCGGTAAAAATTAAATATTGTATAGATATATGGTGTGTATTAAGAAATCATAATGACCCAAAATAATTGAATAAAATTATATAAAGCGTACCAATGAACAAATATATGTTCCCCATTAAAAAATATTATTTTGGTGTTAATTAATTAATTTTATAAATAATTTATGAATCCTGCAAAATTTATATTATATTTTAAGGTTTTATAATCGATTCTTAATAATCATGAATCAATTACAATCCATTAAAGATAATTTTTTTATGATTTCAGCCCCTAGAATTATTAAATAATTAAAACCACTCCAATTTGGAAGAAACCATAGAAAAAACCATGGTATGTTTTTTTGTGGTTTTGATTACATTAGTATATAGAGGCAAAAACTGCAGTTTTGGTAACAATAAAGATCTCTACTCTCTATTCCAATGTTAACCCACCTAAAATCCCATTCCCATTCACTAAAAAACATTAGATCACGTCCTTAATCTAACATACCCACTTTAGAGTCCTCTAAAAGTGCCCCAATATCTTAATATGCTCCTCCCATTCTTATAGAATCACCCTCTCTAAGTAAGGAATCATTCTTTTCTCCTCTTTAGTCAAGAATATTTTTCATTATATTCTTTATATATCCTATTAAAATGGTCTAGAAATGTTTTTCTACATCAATATGACTTTCCGTTTTATTTTCATATGATCATAGACCCTTTCAATGCTCATTAAAACAGTTTATGAATCTTTATGTATTGTCGTTACGCTGTGCAAATTATACTAGGATTTTTCAATGCCATGTTTTTATTCAAGAACCCTCCATGTATTATGACAATTAATTCCCAAATTTTAATGTTTTATTTCTTTTAAACACATCCCTATGAATATAATTTTTTTTACTACTAAGTTATAAGAGACCACTTTATAACTCACTAAACCATATTATGAATTTTTTATGCCATTATGTTGTCGAAATGTCATTCTAATTTTCAATGAAAAACATTTTTGATGTGTATACCAATACCCATTTTCTCTCAAGGGTATTCACCATGTTATACCTATACTTCACAGATTGGGTAATTTTGTGTATGTGACCCACAATACTTAATCATGGGATTAAATGTGATGATATGTGTTCTTATGTTATATAATCTATGTTCCACACCTCTACATGTAAATGATATGATTATGATGTGTGCGTCCATATAGTGCTCTAATGAAATGGGTAATATATAGTTTCATGATATGTCATATATGATATTAGGGATTGAACATTAACTATTATGTTTCTTATTACACCATTTTATGATTTCTTGAACGTTATCCTTCTCGTATGTATATGATGTCATGTTTAAAGTTATTGCCACTTTCTAATGATACCTTTATGTTATCATGCTATATCATGCCTCTTTGTTCATGTTTATTATTCTCACACCTTTTATGTCCCATTAAAATTAGGATAGTCTTACATTTAATACAATAATTATGTTATGCCATGTTTATTGACTTATTTGGATTTATCGATCACCCCTTTCTTAAGTATGTCCCAAGGTTATCCCATGTAGTTTCAAGAATGATAGAATATTATGAGAATTTTAAGGAAGTTCTCAATAATGATGATGTACCACCAGTTTATATGTTGTAATGGAAGGTACCTAATTACCCAAAGACACTAGACTTCTAAATCTTATAAGTTGTATTATCTGTCTTTTTATGTATTAAATCAATAATTAATGTGTAATTTAGGCGTGGTTTATCAGATAGCTGGCACTAAATCACCATATAAATGAATTCCATAGATATTAATTCATGTTACAAAAATGTCCCACATGATATTTCTTCACATAGAAGATTTCATCATGTTGCCTATTTCTTTAATTGTTCATCACATAGATGAATTTTTTGTATTTGAATAACTTATGTATCCATTTGGAATCACATTTCTGATTTCACTATGTATCTATGTTTTATAGCTAAATACTCAATGTAGATTATTTTTATATATGTTTCATTTGCATTTCCATATTCTCAAAATGGAAATTCCTTGATGTAGGCAATTTCTATATAGTCAATTGTATGGCATAGCTTAGTCGTGTAAGAATTTTCTTCTGAAAGAAATATGATGTAGAAGGTTTCCCAATAGATCTGAATCATCAAGTAGAAAAATTCCTTATGAATCTGATTTTCCAAACTTAGGAAATAATCATCCAAAACATAAATATGTTTATAATAATAGGATAATGGCATAAATAAACATAAAAACTATTAAAAATGATTAAAAAATAAATTAATTAGTAACATATTAAGGGTTATTGGTGTTGTACCTCTCGTACCCCTCATGGTTTAATTTTCATGATCACAATCACTCTCTTATTTATCTAATATTGTTTTAAGTGTTTTTGGATGATAGGAACGATTTCAGGTGGCCAAGGAATTGGGCCAAGAAAGCAAGAAGCCAAAGTGGACTGTTTTCATGTCCACCGGCCAACCGGTGGCTTCATCACCGGCCAGCCGATGGAACCTGGATAGAAGGATGAGCCACTGCCTCAGCACCAGCCAACCGGTGGCCTCATCACCGGCCCGCCGGTGGCACCCAGACAGAAGGGGTAGCTACTGCCTCATCACCGTCCAACCGGTGGCCTCATCACCGGCCAGCCGGTGGCGCCTGGACAGAAGCCCTCCTCCTTTTTGCAAGCACCGGCCAACCGGTGGCCTAGCACCGGTCAGCCGGTGGAGCCAGTCAAACTAGCCGTTGGGCTTTGACCAGACCTGTCCACTTGCCTCCCAACGGCTCCGAAGACCTCTCCAACAGCTCCGAAGCCTCCCAAAGGACATTTGAGGGTTCCCCCTCTATAAATAAAGGACTAGGAACCCCCGAAAACTTAACCAAGCCATAAGAAATCCAACGGACACATTTTCCATCATTTGGCGAACCTCCGGTGGATTCCTCCAAGGAACCTCAAATTGCTCCAACTCACTTCCACATCCAAGGAGCACCTCCATAGAAGCTTGGGAGCGCACTTCCTCAACTCCATAAATCCTTTGGCGCCCAAGTCTTCTCCCATTACGGGTTTTATTGTTTTATTTATTTTGAGCTTAAATTTGGGTTTGTGCCTACAAACCCCATCTCTTTCTCTCATCATCTCTTTTGGGTTTTCACACCACCTTCAAGGTGTGAAGAGGTTAGTCAAGCCTTTCCTTTTAAAAGGCTTGAATCAAAGGTGAGCTAGCCTTCACCTGTAAGAAGGCTAGTGGGTTCTTGCTCAACCATTGAAAGCAAGTGGGTTCTTGCATAACCATTAAAAGCAAGCTGTAATAGGTTCTAGACTAACCTTAAAGTCTAGTGGGTTTCTTGATAAAACCATTGAAAAGAAAGCGGTAGTAAATCTATCAACGGTTGAGTTGGGAGCGGAGACGTAGGCTTGGGTTTAAGCCGAACTCCGTTATCAAGTTGCGTGTCTTGCCTCTTTTATTTCCGCTGCACTTTCACTTTGATTTTAAATTGTTAATTTATTTTTAAAAGGCAATTCACCCCCCTCTTTCCATCACTTCCTTTCTTTCTCTGCCCATCAATTGGTATTAGAGGAAAATTTGAGTAATACCTTCACCGGTTTCAAATTTAAGATCCATTGTGATGGCTTCGTCCTCTTTCGCCCCCGAAAGCTATTCTTTTGGTCGTGCTCCATTTTTTGATGGAACCGACTATAACTATTGGAAAACCCGCATGACCACTTTTCTTAGAAGTATAGGTTGTCCTATTTATAAAATAGTCATGCATGGTTACACTCTCTCTTCTCCCGATGAATCCAAATGGACCCAAGCCGATATTAAAACTTTCGAGCTTGATGGCAAAGCCATGAACGCTCTACATTGTGGCCTTGATCGTAATGAGTTCAATCGAGTTTCCACATGCACCTCATCACATGAAATCTGGAAACTATTGGAGGTTACCCATGAGGGGACCAACAAAGTCAAGGATACTCGATTGGATATGTACCATCAAGATTTTGAGTCTTTTTCCATGCATCCATCCGAATCTATTTCTGAAATGTTTACACGCTTTACTGATGTTTGCAATGGGAGAAAGTCCCTTGGTGATGATGTGTCTGCAGAAACAATGGTCAAGAAGATCCTATGGATCCTACCAAGCACATGGGCACCGAAAGTCACGGAAATCCAAGAAGCGAAAGATATCAAAAACATGCCGGTCGAAGAGCTCATCAGATCCCTCATGACCTATGAGATCACCATGAGGAGGCAAGCTGAAAAGGAAGGCAAACCAATCAAAGTTTCAAAGAACATCGCCTTCAAAGTTCAACAAGAAGAAAGCTCCTCCTCCTCATCATCTTCCTCTTCAAGCGGCGATTCCGAAATGGAGAATCTTTCCCGCAAAATGCAGAACTTCATGAAGAAGAACAAAAAGAAGAAATCCCGCAAGGCTCGAAAGGAAAAACACGACGAAAAATCCGAGCCCGAGGTAACATGCTATGGGTGTGGCAAGAAAGGCCATTACAAGCCTGATTATCCACTCAACAAGAAAAAGGCCAAGCAAAAGGAAAAGAAGAAGGCTTTCAATGCCACATGGAGTGATAGCTCCACATCCGACTCCTCCTCCTCCTCCTCGAGTGACAACGGTAAAAAATGCCTAATGGCATTCCATGAGGTAACCTCTTCCGACTCCTCTTCCTCTTCCTCTAGTTCTTCAAATTCTTTAAATCATTTATCCTCTGAGGATCTCCAACATGCGAGAGATCAATTGGAGGAAGGTTTTCACAAACTTTCTTCCAAATTTGTTGCTCTAAAAAAGAATTTCAAAAAACTTTCTTCCGAAAAGGAACAACTTCTCAAAGAAAAGGAAGAGTTGTCCCTCAATGTTCAAAACCTTCCCGATGTTGATTCTATGGAATCAACAATTAAAGATTTAAGGGAATCCCTTGCCAAGTTCACCCAAGGTGAACAAAATTTGACCAATTTGCTCGGTTCCCAACGCATATCTAGAACCACCCAAGGGCTTGGCTATTCCAAGCAAGCTTCCTCTTCCCATGCTCCAACTATTTTTGTAAGGAGGAGCTCCCAATTTAAATTTTGTAATTATTGCAAAAAACCCGGGCACTTAATCTATGAGTGAAATTGGAAAAATGCCCGGTATGGTAGGCCCAAAACCATTTTCCTTAATGATGAATTTCAAAGGAGAAGACCCGCCACTAGACAAGTGTGGATTGAAAAATCCCTTTTAGCGAGTCTCTCCGGGCCAAAATTTGTTTCGGTTTCAAAATCCTCTCCCCGGTGATTTGTTGTTTTTATTTAGGGGGAGTTAGGATTGTTTAAGCCTTTTTGCTTTATTTTCAAATTTTCATTCAAAACTTTCAATTCAAACTGTTATTCAATTTTCAATTCAAATTCTCAATTCAAAACTTTCAATTCAAATTTCAAAAATTTCAATTTGTTTAAAATCTCTATCTTGTTTTTCAACGGTTCCCTCAATCAACTTTTATGCCCCGTGCTATTTTGATAATCACAAAGGGGGAGAAATTCTTGGTTTATTGGGGGAGAAATCTTTCTCTCATGCTTTGCTTTAATTTCAATTTATCCTTTCAAGCATGCCTTTCATTTCATTTTTACATTGTTTGTTTTGGTGATTGTGATCATCAAAATAGGGGGAGATTGTTGTACCTCTCGTACCCCTCGTGGTTTAATTTTCATGATCACAATCACTCTCTTATTTATCTAATATTGTTTTAAGTGTTTTTGAATGATAGGCATGATTTCAGGTGGCCAAGGAATTGGGCCAAGAAAGCAAGAAGCCAAAGTGGATTGTTTTCATGTCCACCGGCCAACCGGTGGCTTCATCACCGGCCAGCCGATGGAACCTGGACAGAAGGCTGAGCCACTGCCTCAGCACCGGCCAACCGGTGGCCTCATCACCGGCCAGCCGGTGGCACCCAGACAGAAGGGGTAGCTACTGCCTCCTTACCGGCCAACCGGTGGCCTCATCACCGGCCAGCCGGTGGCGCCTGGACAGAAGCCCTCCTCCTTTTTGCAAGCACCGGCCAACTGGTGGCCTAGCACCGGTCAGCCGGTGGAGCCAGTCAAACTAGCCGTTGGGCTTTGACCAGACCTGTCCACTTGCCTCCCAACGGCTCCGAAGACCTCTCCAACGGCTCTGAAGCCTCCCAAAGGCCATTTGAGGGTTCCCCCTCTATAAATAAAGGACTAGGAACCCCCGGAAACTTAACCAAGCCATAAGAAAGCCAACGGACACATTTTCCATCATTTGGCGAACCTCCGGCGGATTCCTCCAAGGAACCTCAAATTGCTCCAACTCACTTCCACATCCAAGGAGCACCACCATAGAAGCATGGGAGCGCACTTCATCAACTCCATCAATCCTTTGGCGCCCAAGGCTTATCCCATTATGGTTTTTATTGTTTTATTTATTTTGAGCTTAAATTTGTGTTTGTGCCTACAAACCCCATCTCTTTCTCTCATCCTCTCTTTTGGGTTTTCACACCACCTTCAAGGTGTGAAGAGGTTAGTCAAGCCTTTCCTTTTAAAAGGCTTGAATCAAAGGTGAGCTAGCCTTCACCTGTAAGAAGGCTAGTGGGTTCTTGCTCAACCATTGAAAGCAAGTGGGTTTTTGCATAACCATTAAAAGCAAGTTGTAATAGGTTCTAGACTAACCTTAAAGTCTAGTGGGTTTCTTGCTAAAACCATTGGAAAGCAAGCGGTAGTAAATCTCTCAACGGTTGAGTTGGGAGTGGAGACGTAGGCTTGGGTTTAAGCCGAAATCCGTTATCATGTTGCGTGTCTTGCCTCTTTTATTTCCGCTGCACTTTCACTTTGATTTTAAATTGTTAATTTTTTTAAAAGGCAATTCACCCCCCTCTTTCCATCACTTCCTTTCATTCTCCTTCCAACAATTGGGATCATCAAAACATAAATAACATGGGATACATTAGAACAACATTAGTAGTCCAACATTGCATTTAACATAATATCATATATGATTTGAACTTAAAACGTATATAACATACTTTCTCTCTATTTTCTAATATATCCCTTGTACCTAACATCCATTGGATTCAGCTTTCCCCTAAAGTCCCAACCCTCCACCGAGGCCCCCCCTCACTTCCTATCTCCCTCTGGGAGTTTTTTGAGGCGTATAATCTCCCTGATCTATCTCTAATAGAATGTTTTGGCCGACATCTCCCATATCATGATAGTTTCACCTGTTTCATCAATGAATCACCCCCTCCTATAAGATTGGATCATCGTCGGGCTCCTGGATCTTGGTCAAATCTCTTTCCATATCTCCAATGATGACGATTTCACCTTGTTCTGGTTCATAGGACTTCATTCCTCTGGAGGGAACCATTTCATTCTTATTCACTAGAGCTATGATTTCCATTAGAAGAGGGATTACCCCTATGCCGAGATCTGGGTGAGCTTTTCAGATCTCCCCTCCCCCTCCAAAATCATGTGATTCTTCAATTGTTAAGAAATATAATTGGAATCTTTCTAGCTTTCGATGAGAATTTTAGGACTTCATTCCTTCCTATAGCTCCCCAGATTTGGATGTAAGTCAACATCTCCAAACCCCATTTTGAAGAATTATGGATGGAAGTTGAAAATGAGCTTCGGTTCCAACAACTGGTGGATTTTGAGAACTGGTATGATTTCTATGCTTCGTGTTATCTATTGGGTCATCTTCAATGATATTATCATCCACTGTTTCAAAAATATTCAAATTTGGCTGATTGAGGAATTTTTCTCTCAGAGAAGCAATCTGTGGGTTCCTCGAATCCCACTAGTACTAGTGTATCTCTACATAAGGATGAGGCAGTTGTAGATGATCCTTTGCAGATTGTCCCATTGGTGGGATATACTCGGTGGAATTCCACTGCTGACATCGGTATGGGCCTGATTGCAAAAGATATTTATCCTCCTACGAAGCAGGATGTTTCAACTCCTAATTGGATCAGCCTGATTGATGAGTCTTTGAAGTGAGTCCCTTTACTTCTTGTGCCGAAGGTCAAGGATTTTTTCAACATGTTGATTAGGGAACTTAATGGTATGAAACACCCAGTGTCAGTGACTTCTTAGTGCAATGCAGTAGGTGTCACCACTAATTAAATTTCAAATGGTACCCATTCTGGGGTGGTATGGGTTATTGATGAAACAAATTCTGTGAGGGAATGTGATGCAGGTACATCTCATGAAGCTCATTCTGTAATGGTTGGGACACTTTTATCCATGATGGGGAAACTGAAGTGATTGGGGAACACACCAAACATCTCTTATGTGCATCATACGCGGATGTGGTGTGTCCCAAGGGCAGTTCTAAGAAAATACCTAATAGAGATGTGGTTTCCATTGAGTTGGGTAATTTCTTCAAATGTTTACAGTTTTATGAATCCATCTAGGAGTGCGAGGTTGATCCAGATAGGAAACTAATGGATGAGAAGCAAGAATTTGGGTGTCTGTCTAGTGCAGGAAAAGCCGAGGAAGGAGTTATAGGGTATAGGCTATCGAGCCCAAGGAGGACCTGGAAGGGCATCAATAAAGATATAATTATTTTTATCTACAACCCCCAATGGCGACTCGTTCAACAAAGAAGTTGAAACACAAGCTGACAAACTGTGTTGCTACCAATAAACCATAGAAATCTGATGTTGTTCTTGAGAAATCCTTGGATCTTCTCCTAAGCTCCGATGAAGAGGTGGTTGAACATGTTTTACTTATCAATTCAAATGAAGAGGAAGCTTCTATAATGATATAGTGGTATTTGAGGGTGAATATCTATGAGGATCATTATGCCTAGATTGACAAGAAGGACCAGATTATTGTTGGGGGATTCAACATTGGGATGATCAGACTTGAGGAGTACATCAAGTTACGGGACAAGTTAGCCTTTGTGTTTGAAGACTTATTAATGGATAAACCTGACACTCAGGTAACCAATATTTCCATGAAATTTTTTAGGGATATAAAATAGAATAGGATTAAATTGTCCTTTAATGGCCCTGTTATTTCGTTGTCTAGTTGAACTCCTGGTTTCTCACTTTTTACATAAAAGTGATTTAATAATAATTTTTTAAATTTTTAGACAAAGATAGTGAATATGGAAAAATATTTTATGGGATTCTGATGTTGACTGATACAGGGGAGTAATAGATGATTCTATTCCAGTAACAAGCTCAAATTAAAATTAATCATACTAGTAGAAGGCAGTGTGTTAGGGTATTTAACCATAGGGAATAATATGGTTGGTGTAGTCCAAGATAACTCCTAAAAACTAAAACAAAACAATAAAAATATGAAATAATTGCCTATTTAAAATTCAATTAACAATACAGACACAAATAAAGAGTTCTTTTGAATAATATTCCATATATTAAGAGTAAAAAGTAATGGAAATCATACATGCTTTGAAAAATAATGAAACATAAAAGAGATTTCAATTGTAATGTTAATGAATATCCTTATTTCTAAAGTTAAAATTGAATCAAAGTTCTTAAAAAATTAGTTAAATATCATGAAATCTTGTTGACAGGTAATGGGATTATTTTTCAGTTCATCTCATAAAAAAATTAAAAATTGAAATAAAAAATATTTTATTTCAATTTATAAATGATAGAACATTAGAAGATCGAAAAGATAATCTGAAATGACATAAATCCCCTTCTCATAGAGTTTTATCCAAAAATAATTATTAAATTATGAAATAAAAAATTACATGTCATGAATAATGAAATAAGATGAAGAAGCGTATTCCCATAATTATTTTCTCCAAAGTGAGATCCAACTCTACACAATGTTTATATCTCACTCCAATGCAGAAGAATCTAGAAAAAATATCTTAGTTTTAGTCTGATGAATGATTGATGATATTCCACCTAATTTTGTGATGTTATTTTTTATAATAACTTTCTGAAGCTCACAAAAATTATCACTGAATTAACTCAGTCCTTTCCTTGGATGACTAACAAATGTAAGCTTTTTCTAGGAACTATCAACACTCTATGACAAGAAATTATTCCTCATAACTAAATTCTAGAACTGATGTAAATTTTTTTCATTTAATATAGAAAACATGGTTTTATTTCATTAATCAATAAAAATTTTGCAGTAATATGAAATGTTGTAGATATTTTTCTTTTTCATGTCTTTGACCAATGCCTCACTTTTACCATGATAAAGGATCGATTAGCTTTTTTACCATTACTCACATTTTTTGATGCATCAATAAACTTTATGTAAGCCCAGTTATACATATATTCAGGTTAAATGACCTTAATAAAGATCTCAACAACCATCACATAGATGTAATTCACCATTATATGAGACTCCCCAACACCCTTACATAGCTTTCATTACCTTTATAGTGATATCCACTACCATAAAATTGATATCTAATATGATTATGCAAGTACGATATCCATTACATACCATCCATCATCCTCATACAATATAATATGACCCTTATGAAAGCCTTGAAATTACCAATTACCTACCTTGAATCACTTTCCTCAGTTTGGTGGACTATGTTTGGACTACAACTCTTGATGTTTTGTTTTTTCTGTTTATTGAGAAAATGCATTGGGAACCTCGTTTTCTCTAAAAATCTTCTCCATGGTCATAGATTTTGGAAACTCATGGACTCCTCCATTCTTAATGAATCATACCAACAAGAAATACTAGAGCTTGACTACATCCAAATATCAACAAGTACATTTCATCTCCCCTCCTTAAATTGATCAATCTTATTCGCCAATTCGATTCAATAGGACATTCTGGAACATTGAATCAGTCCATGATAATATTCAATACCAGAAGAATTTCATTATTTAAAGTAGGTCTAACAATTTCCCCAAACACATTTCTTTAGTGACATAGTTCTCCAATACTTTGATCCCTCACTTTTCTCAATATGTGAACCATCCTTAGTGATCGATGAGATTTTCATGGCTCAAAATTTTCCTTTAATAATCTCGACTACAGTCCCTATATATATTCTCATATGCTTCTCTTCCATCATTGATTCAGTTCCATTTCAATCATTAAATCAACAAAAAAATCATGGGTATATGGAGTTGGTTCTGGGATTAATGGTGGTAGATCTCTAAAAGAAGGATAGAAGAAATTGTAGTACTATTAGGAAGCGATAACAGAATCTGTTGAGTGGTGGCAGCGAAAGCACATTGGTTGTGGTATCACAACCATTAAATCTCTTATAGAAGTAGATTTTGAGATACATCACATATTCAACTAGAGTTAGTAAGGTAATGGTTGGCAATAATAGGAAATAAGAAATTTTGGTAGAACAATTCATCCACTAGTAGTAGCTTTTCAGTGGGATCACAATTTGGCCTCCTTGCAGTATCAGGAGGAATCTGCACATCCAAAAAGTAGTGGTAACATACCATTGGTAATACATAAACAATGTTGATAGAATAAAAAATTTAATTTAACATTTAAAATAAAAAAAATTAAAACCAGAGAATAAAAACTGAAACAAAATTATACATACAAAAAATATAATTTAAAGCTAAAGATTATAAACTATTAAAATAATAAATAGTTTAGAATTTATAAATTTAAATTCAAATAATTATTTAGTAAATTAAATTTAAAAAATCATTAATACATTATAGATCAACAGAATTTAATAAATGAATACAAGTTGCTTCAAAGTAATTTATTAATTAATTAATTCACAAAAACAAAATGAATAAAATATTAAATTCTCATTAAATAAATAGGACACATTAACTTAAGAATCAATATTTAAAAATAATATACCAATTATAAAATATAATAATTAAAATGATGATAAAAAATTAAAATATATAATAAAATAGAAATATATAACTTAATTTACATGTAATTACTAAATCAGAAATAATTTAGTCACTAATTTATTAATATCTAATTCAATGATATTTTTAACATTAGAAAACTATATAAAATAATTAACGAGGAAAAAACATTCCAACAATGGGCGCATCTGATTCGACCACACATAAGATGTTTCAATTCCTTAATAAACCACTCAATATAATTTTTTTTGGTAGAAAATAAACCTCATAATTGAAAAAATGATATTGATTAATGAGTTATTTTTCAAAAATATTTTCCATAAATGGGTTTTTCAAATAGAATGTGTGAATTACCTCTCAGATTAGAAGTAAAATAAGTATTTACCATGTTATCATTTTTTTACGTCGGATATAGATAACAGATGTGAAATGCCAAAAAATAAATTTATCACATTGGTTATATTATAACCGATGTAAAACTGAATTATATGGGCTTACCATGTCGGTTATAAAATAAGAGACATGATAAATTTAATAAAAAAATAAATTATCATGTCAGTTACTAAATATCCAATATGTTAAATCATTTAATATTTTTATGAATCCTAGTATTGAGTTATTGTTATATTTTTAGATCAAGAGACGTCAACCCTTTTCTCTCACGCGTAAACCCTAGAAATTATTCTTCAAACCCATGGCCTACAACCTTGTTTTTCTAGCATCATACATCATTTTTTTTCTCAGCATCAATCTGATCAAGTCACAATACTCAAGAAATCCTGTCATACCTCCATTTCGATCGTTCTTTTTCATGGATTCCATACACTTACATTTTTCAATTTATGTTTTTTAAAATATCACAATATCATGATTAATTTCCTAATGTTATCTTTATTGGACAGGGTTACTCTTATAATCTCTTGGTATAATATTTTCAATCATATTGACAAAAATAATTCAATATAGATGAAATCGTGAGGGAAAATGATATTATTCACATGATTATATATATTTATATTATGATTTTGAGTATATATGTGATTATTGTATCACTAAATTCAATGGTTCTTACTATCCCCATTTTTTTAGTTTTTAATATATTGTGTGAATTATTATTAAACCACCGTAAATAGATTATTACCCATGTATATTTGGTTAATGAAATAAATTTCCTTGTAACATATGCATATTAACATGATGACCTCAAATAATGATGTAGAATTTAATGTAATCCCTTATGCCTAATATGGAAAAAAGCAATGGTATGTGTTTTGATATGATTTTGTCTACTTTTGTGTGTTTTGGTTTGGATGTGATGATTTTTTTCAAGGGGAGTGGATTTATTATGATGGGTGATGGAAAATGGATGTGTTATATAGTAGGGATGTGATAGTTGTAGTGGTGTGGTTTTACAGTGGGACTACGATGGTGGATAATTATTATAGTTTCCTAAGTAATAATGAAATTAAATGGCTAATAATTATATGAAATGGGATGCTTAAAAATATTGATTGAATAAATTTATTGGGTTCTATTAAATAGGAATTTATTTATAATATTAAATCTCAAAATTTGAAAAGTGATTTTAAATTTTGAAATTAATGTGTGGATATTGTTTTAATTTAGTAGGGCTATATATTCCAAATTTGCAGCAGAAATGGAGTATATTGTGAGATATTAATCCCTTAGTTGTGAGCCCTTATTATGGGGTAGGAGTGATGTTTTTTTATGTATATACATTATATATTATTTGTGATTTATATATGTTCCTCACCCATGTCCAAAACCACATTATGAAAACAATTTTTTGGGGGTATTTTTTCCAACATCTTATGGTGCTAGTGTGATGTTTTCCTAAGACTTGTTAGGATCATATTTTAAATAATTAGGATAAAAATTAAGTAACAAAACTCATACTGCGATGGGTTAATAATACTTAAAAATAGTGGATGGTGCTTTATTTTCTAATAGTGGTCTTCTATCTTATTTATCAAAAAGAATATCATTATAATTTTTAAGTATGCATATATTTGTTTTATTATATTTGATAATTGTGTTACATTTATATAATGGAATATTTCATATAAACATAAAAATATCTTATCTAACTATATTTTATTTTTAAAATTATTTACATTCATATATTTCTCAAATACACATATATTTGTTGTATATTTCAAAAATTTTTACATTCATATTATGAAATATTTTGTTTAAATATAAAATTAGAATATGTTAACAAGATGTATAATTTTTATATTTATTATATGTAATAATGATTCCTAGATAGATTATGACCCATTGAGTGAGTGATGAATAAGATGAAGGTGTTAATGTTTTTTTGGAATTTTCTAATCAAAATTTTCCAAACAATGACATGTTTTTCTGTCCATGCATGAAATGTTTTAATATGAAGGAGTTGAAAAGTATAGAGAACAATGATAATTTAATTTTCCAAGGATTTCATCCATCTTACAACCCCTGGATTTGGCATGGTGAAATTGGGAAGAACATTAGATCTACAAATGATGATTCTTTGCAAGATGGTATTTTGATTAAATTGAATAAATTGTTCATGATATTGAAGTAGAAAAAATTTATAAATAACTGAAAATTGAGAATCTATATGGTGATTCTAATAAACTATTATATCCTAGTATTATATATTTTAACACTTTATCATCGGTGTTAATATTGATTAACCTGAAGGAATAACATGGATGGAGTGACAAAAGTTTTATAGAACTGATACAATTGTGGAAAGACATTCTTCCTGAAGACAATGATCTTCCTAATTCACATTATAATGCCAAGAAAATATTATTCCCAATGGGATTGTGATATAAGAAAATAAATTCATTTCTGAATAACTGTGTGATATTTAGGAAGAAATGTGGATTTCTATCATAGTTTCCTAAATGTGGGACATCATTGTGTTAGTTGAAAGAAAAATCATAGGATGATTGAAGGATTATAGATATCCCTACTAAGGTATTTTGGTATCTTCATATAATTTCTCATTTGAAATGTTTATTTGATAATTATCATGATAAAAAAGGTTAATATTGAATTCTTATGAGTGGATATGTGACAGGAAAATATGTTAACCAGCATATTGTCCATAGCGGAAGAAAATTTATGAGAAGTATCATCCATTCGAAAATGAAATTAGAAATATAAAACTTGGGTTGGGAATAGATAAAATGAATCCATATCGAATAATCAGTAACACAAATTGTTCATGCCATGATTTATTTGTAATTTACAACCTCTTTGCCAAATTTTATATGATGCGTAAATATTTCATGTAGAGTTTAATGATCTGTGGACCAAAACAACCCATAAATTATATTGATGTTTTCTTTTCACCATTAATTGATGATTTGAAACTCTTATGGGAGGGATGGTATTAGGTTGTATGATTCTTATAAAATGGAATATTTTCTACTTCATGAACTAATTATGTTCATTATAAATCACATTCCAGTGTATGGAAATTATTCTCTATACAGTTTATGGGGAATAAAGTGTGTCTAACATGAAAGCAACAAATATAATATTGTCAATTGCATCATGGGACAAAAACAATATACTTGGGACATTGAATGTTTTAGCCTATGGATCACCCTTATAAAATATTACAAAAATAATTTAATGGCTCACAAAAAATAGATATTTCTCAAAAAACATTATCCACTGATGAGTGTTTTGATAGGGATTAAAACAATGATGTGACATTGGGGAAGGTACATAAATCTAGTAATGGTAGTCATATTTGGAATAAAAAAAATATTTTTTTGAGCTAACATAATAGAGATATCATAAAGTGAAACATAACATTGATGTCATGCATGTGGTGAAGAATATCTATGACAGTTTGATTGGAACATTATTAGATATTAAGGGAAATACTAAAGATGGGTTGACTGAACAATTAGATGTAATGTCAATGTAAATATGTTTGGAGTAAGCTCCCACACCTGATGGAAGGAAAAAAAAATTCCCACGGCTTGTCATACAATATCAAAGAGAGAGATAATTATATTTTTCTACTGTCTTCATGATATCAATGTTTTGTAGATAATTTCTTCAAATGTTATTTTTTTTGTCTCATTGAAGGATTTAAAGTTAACACGTATGAAATCTCATAATCATTAAGTCATAATGCAATGTATATCACTTCCATTGTGTGGAATATTTCTCGTCTGTGTGAGAAAGTCTATCATGATGGTGTGTTAATTTTTCAATTCTATTTGTAATATGGTTATTGATTGGGATGCTTTGAACATTTTATAAAAACATAGAAATTTCTAGACTTTTTCAATTAGAAATTCATTTTCATTCATATTTTTTTTGATATAATTTTGCATTTAATGGTTTATCTGGTTTGAAAAATAATGCATTGTGTACCTATGTACCTACATTGGATGTTTCTTTTTGAAAGGTATATAATGATATTAGATGGTTATGTTATGAATCCATATCAACTAGAATGATTTATAGTTGAAAAGTATATTTTTAGAGAAGGTTGTGGAGTTTTGTACGAGCTACTTGTCTATAGCAGAGCACATTAGTTTTCCTTCATCTCACCATGAATGAGTTAATAATGGGGGAATGGGGATTCTTGGATTGAAATTCAAATCATTTTCTGGTGAAAAGCTGAAGAAGGTATATTTATAAACCATGACTAAAATGGATTATAATCAACCAAATATAAAATTGCATATAAATAAGTTGAAATAAAGTCATCTAAAGAAGAAAGGAAAGTGGATTTAAAATCACCATATCAAAACATTTTGTTTCCATGATTAAAAACACCATGCTTGGTAGATCAGATTCATAAGAGACATAAAGATGGTTAGTGTGTGGCCTATGTTTAAATGTGATAACATGTTCTGGGTATGACATTTATGGATATAAATTTTATACCAAATCTATGGAAAACATAAGTACATTTTAGAATAGTGGTGTATTGGTGTTCAATAAAAAAAATGAATTTTTGGAGTTTTAAGGAATAAAACCGAATTGTTTTATGAAGTGGATATTATGGAGTCCATGAACAAATATGGGAGGTTGAATACATTAAAAATAAAGATCATTTATTTAACCAAAATGGATTATTGATAAAAAATAGTGCTATAAATGATGAATTTGGAATGACACTTGTTAATATGAATATATTAGAAGACATATTTGATTAATTTATAATTAAAATAGAAGAAGTTTTTTTCTTTGTTCCTACTCAATCTGATATTAAGTGGTCTATTGTTTTACAAGGAAAAAATATGTTGGTGATGATCAACTAGATAAAATTTTAATTTATTTGAGATCCCTACTTCCATTAAAAAATTAAAATATAAGAATGTTGAGAAAGTTATAGGCATGGTTTGTGCAAAAAGGAACGATCATGATGAAGGAATCTGGGAAAACAATCCATTAGTATATTCCTAATATTACAGGTAACATATGTTTATTTGTTGTTTAAATTTATTAATTTCATATAAGGCTATATTGTATTGTTTTTCTTTATTAAATCACATATTAAAATGAATCAATAGAAATGTATGTTTATTTTTTGTTTAGTTTTGTCTAGTTAACCATGCTTACTATTCCGTAACAAATATATTTATTTGTTTTGTAAAATTACAATTATTTTAAATCAATATGTCAAAAAACTATTATTTTCATTTGTAAAAAATTAATTTATTAGGTTGGACCATTTTTAATATTCCTATAACAATTATGGATATTTTTTATAAATTTACATGACATTTCATATATCATTACTATTGTTATCATTTTAGTTAACTATAAAAAAATATTAATAAAACTATGTTATGTTTTAGTTTACTTTTGGGTGTCATTTTTTTTATTTTTTATTAAATTATTATTATAATATGTGAATTTTTATATATTGTATACTAATTGTTTGTTTCTTTGATATGAAGTAAAATGGTAGATCAATAATTTAATAAACCACACATTTCTAGATATGAGAGTCTTGATCATACCTCGGGGGAGGAACATCCACATGCTTCTATTGATGTTCCCCAATCTTATTCATGTACTCCCATAATGAAAAAGAATAGTTCTAGGGTCGGTAAATGAGGCAACACACATATACCAAAATTATCCATTTCTCAAAGCCAGAACCATAGGATTGTTAATGACATTGATGATAATGATTTTCCATTAGGTCAAAATGAAAAATAGTTCAAGAGTTTCGTATCAACTCAAGTTAACATCAAAATCATCATTTTGTTTAGTAATTACAGAAATGTTGAAAAAACAACACCATCTCATTTATGGGAGACCATTTTGGTATTATATTTTTCTATTTTTTTGACTAATCTTGATGGTTTTATCATTTAATATGTTTTAACTTTTCGTAATCATATGAAATTTGATATAACCAACTGTTTAGGAGCTAAGATGAAATGTTTATCGATGGATGCTAAGAGATGTATGGATTTCAAATTGACCCTCATATATGATTTCATTTTTGTGGATATGAATAATGATAGTCCATGACACATATATCCTTTTATAGATGAAGTCACATGGTAGCAATTTGTTGAAAGTAGAAGACAAGAAGAATTTTTGGTAAGTGAAATGTATACATTTTATATGTTTTTATATATTAATGATCATATTAATGAATTTAGAATTATTTCATAATCTTAATTTATAGGAATCAAAGAGAGCTCCTTAAAAGATCCAATATAGAAATGTACACCCACCAAGATTATCTTGGGGTGGGTATATATTATTTGAATAAAATAAAAGCTGAAAATTTACAAAAACATAGATCTTAGACTTCCAGCTCTCGAGAGGATTCCCCTCCATCCACTATATCTAGACATGAAAAATGGAGGAGGGATCAGATGATTAAAAAGGGGTAATATTTTATAGAAGAATCAGAGGTCCTATCCAAGAGGTCTGTAATTTATTTATTTTATTTATTTATGTAAATTCAATTTTTTTATACATTGAATCAATAAATAATTTTTCAAATAATTCATATAGGATTATCTCTAGGAGAAGTACACATTGGGGGGTTTTAAAACTAATCATAGGTATTATATTTTATCTGATGCATCAGAAAATACTAAACACCATGGTCGTTTACAAGGATTCATGGTGGGTGTATCGATAAGACAAGTGTTACGACGTTCTTCTGCTTCTTCTATGGAGGGTATATATTAAAAAATAGCATCTTTAGAGACTAAAGTACACAATATTAATGCAAATATGGAGGAAAATATTAGATTTCTAGTACAGTCTATGTTTGTAGACATGCATTGAAAATTTTAGACTACAGATCTCGCTCCACCTCCACCAATAGATCTCACTCCGACACTTCCACCTATAGACCCCATTATTTATCCTCCTCCTCCAACAATAGACTCTTTTATTTATCCTCTACCTCTATCAATAGACCCCATTTTTTATCCTACACCAGCACCCCCTCCTCAATAGCTTCCTATTTATGGTGAGTTGTATGTTTGTGATCATCACTCTCATATAGTTTCATATGGGATGATATATTATATATGATATACAATTCATCATCAACAATTAGAGGTATAGAATCTTAGGGTCACTGTACAAGATATTATAGATATACCAGCTGAAATAATGATACCTATAGATGAGGTGATTAGTGTTGTACAATGTATCATCCACTTCTTAGTTTGGCCATATAGACTTTTGTGACCCATAAATATAGAGGTATTTGTATGTTATATCTTTTATTTTATTTTCCTATTAGTTTTGAAAATATTTTTAATTTAATATATTTTTTCTATTTATTTAAAGAAATACGTTAATGGTAAAGAAATATTGTATAACCAATATTAAAGACAAAGAGATTTGACTTCAGATTTAGATTCTATCTGTCCTGACAGATTGTCAAGATATTAAAATTTTTTGGTGGGTCAATATACGTTTCCAAGGGAAGATCATCTTTTTGTATGTGAAATAGATGTGGGGATTCTGAAAAATGATATTATATAGCTTTTTGCTAGAGATAAATTTGAAAACAACGTGGTGTATGTTTTTTCCATATACATATTAAAACAAAACATTACCTGTGACAAATTTATTGAAAATTTTTACTTCCTAGTTTTGTATTAGGTGTCTTTATAAAATGTGTTAGAAAAATGAGAAGATAGATGTATAAGGGTTGATGGACCTGAAATTGTCTTCAACTAAAGGGAATTAATTATATGAGGAACAAAACTCATTTTACATTTCATAAATATTTCAACATAATATAATTACACATTTTTGGATGATTTATTTTGTTGAGAGGATGAAACATATGTCTCCCAAATTGTAATTTTTATTTCAACATAATAAATACTAACATTTAATTTTATTTATTATCAGTGTCCATTGGATGTTAATTTTTCTTCCAAGTGAGAAAACACTTTATTGGATATTCTCTATCCATGGTGATGTGTGATGAAATTTTGAGAACATGTTGTGAAAATAAGTATTAATTTCTTAATAGATATTTTTATTATAATTAATTTATAATTTATTTCATTCAGGTTATTTTATAATAGGGGATGAGCTTCATTTCAAAGACTGACAAAGAAAAATAGTTTCACTATCAAATGTATAAAAGTAAAAGTTAATATACATTTTAATTAGTACATTTTGGATTACATAAAAAAGATATTTTGAAATGAAAAAAATCATTTAAACAGAATTTTCATAAAAAATAAGGCATCATAGAATACATATATTATTTTTTAGGATTTATGTATGAAATAATTAACACTAAAGTAATTACAAAGTTTGAAAAGGTCATATTTCCTTACAAATTATTAATTAATATTTCATTTTTATTCATTATACATGTTAACTACATTCTTTTTAAATTTATACCTATTTGATTACCCTCAACCTTATAGTGCACAAGAGGTCCAACACTTAAAAGTGGAATGGTCAAATTATTTTATAGGTTTGATTGGATATTAGTATGTTTTTAGGGAATATTTTAATTTTTTATATTGGAATTATAAATTATTTTTTGGTAGTTATTTTGGTTGGATTTAGTTTTGTTTTTAGTTAATATTATATTTTTTGAATGTTGTAAATGTTAATGTATAATTTTTCTGCAGGTTTGTCTTATTGTTTTTATTCCTGATTGTTTCTAGTCTTATCTGTGGTCTTTTTTTGTTGTTTCGAGTCTAGTTCTCTAGTGGAGAGGAAGGGTTTCATAAATTATTTTAGAAAAAAAAATAGTTTTTACATTGGTTATTTATTAACCGACGTTAAAATGTAAAAAAATATGTTTTCAACATTCTTTTTTGCATAACTGAAGTGGTATATAGATTTTTACATCAGTTATTAAATAAAATAGGTGAAAACATTTTTTTAACATTGGTTATTTACTATCCAACACAAAAACATGCGTCAGGATAATGTTTTTTCATGTCGTTTTTTATATAACCGACGTGGTATAATATTTTTTACATAAGTTATTTAATTAACCAATGTGAAAAACCTTTCCGAAGTATCTTTCATGTTGGTTATTAAAAAAATAACATAAAAAACTCCAATATATTAATTTTTAATGTTGAGTTTTATGTAACTAATGTAAAATATAGTATTTCGTAAATTTCCTACAACAACATCACCATACAAACAATGTGAAAAACCTAAAAAATATACATAAAAAACATTTTTCCACTTGTCTATATTTTGGGTAAACTTATCATTACCACTAATAGAATACAATAACATAATTTAAGAATCCATAATAAATAAAAAACTGTTGAATAAGGTGGAGTGTTAAATGTTTTATTCAAAAAATATCCAATCCAATAATAAATGAATAAAGAATAATGGGATGAATAAAAAAGGAGGTCCACCTATATTAAAATTTTAATTCCACAATATATTTAGATTCATATCATCATTGTAAAATTAAAATTGACTAAATCGAATGTAAATGATTATTTATCAATATTTTCCAATTATTTTAATAAAATCCCATTTTTTCAAGAGGATAAGAAAAATTATTTACCTAATTAAATTGATGTGGTATTAAAGATTAACCTCATCATAGTGGAATCCCAACATGATTTTTTTTAAAAAAATAACCCATTAAAAATTATTATGTGGTGATTAAAATATCATAATTTGGAATGTTTATGCGGGTTTTTGATTGGGTAGCATTGAATTTAAGATTTTATAAATTATGACCTCCCAAAAAAACCCATCATTGTCGTTAATGAATAGTTTTAATGTGGGAGAAAATTTTAGAAATTTTTTTATTCAAAGGAATTTAAAATGTTTCATAGATAAAGGATGTTTTTATTGAAAGAATGGAAGGTAAACAAAACTTTTTTCTAAATAAAATAATTTTCAAAATATCACTTTTGTCAATTATAGGGAAATTAATTATATAAAAATAATTAGTAAGGTTTCATAAATCTACTAAGTTTAAGTATGTTTTTGAATTTAGCCCAAAAATTAACATTTATTGACCTAAATATAATTGATTGAACATTTTTTCAATGTGAAATTGACCAAAAATGATTAATCAGAGTTTCAGTATAGAACCATTTTTCACAACTAGAAGAAATATTTTTATAATAAAGGATTTTAATAAAAGTAGTGAAATAAAAATTATCACACCAATGTAATATGTAATGTTATACCATTTTTTACAAAAAAACATATCTTCCATTGAAAAAAACATTAATAATATTTTAATGATTAAAATTTTAAAGACTAAAAAATGGAAAAATTATTATAAGATATAAGAATTTAATGCTTAGAGAGAAGATAACCAATGGGAATTGATAAGAGAATTATATTCTTGTTTGATGCTCTAATTAAAACACTTTATTAATTTTAAAATAGTTACAAAAAATGAAAAGATTAAAGTATTATCCATTTTAACATATAACCAGTTGATCTAACATGTCTAATTTTTTAGCTTCAAACTAGAAAAACAATCAATGTTCCACATGATCACTTATACATAGTGGATATAACTACCATGAAACTATATTATTTTAAAAAGAAGGCTTCCTACCATGATAACCACACAAAATATATCTAAAATTGGAGTGTGTTTCTAGAATTGTGAGTATCACATAATACATAGAGATAATTATTCCAGAAGAAAGAAAAAAAATAACATAAAACCATTGTTTTCCACATATATAGAGCTATATTTACAGTATCTATCTAGATGAAATGATTTATTTATTTTAATAGAATGTGAAGGAAACCATGACCATTTGAAAAAACAGAAAATTTATCATTTATTATTTTTGAATATAACAAGAATGGATGGTTCTCTTCTCTTTCCAACTCAACAACTCAATTAACAAGAACTATATAAATAGTGAAAGGTTTAGACCGTATAGATTTGAGATTCCTCAAGAAAACTATATTTTTCTTGTCTTATAAAAGAAACTTCCAAATAGCTTTACCTATTCCACATTGGATGAATGAATCAAGAAAATAATTTTTTTCCTCTCCTTTTAAATTGTCGAATTTTCATTCAAATCTATCATATTCTCATATATTTCCCTAAATGGAAGTAATATTCATTGTCAAATAATATTAAAATCAAAATTCATGTATTTTCTATCTCAAAGATACTTTGTTGAAGATACATAAGAAAATAAAAATATTTCGTGAAAATAATTCCATAGGGAGACATCCATATAGTATTTTTAAAATAATTTATGTATACTTATAAGTCCTTATCATGTTTAATGGTAAAATCCTTCCTAAAAAATGAAAAAGTTTTTAGTATGGCATGTTGAAGCTTTATATTCCAAATTCCAACCTATCCAATGGATTTTAAATACTATAATGATCATGTTTTATGAAAACAACCATACACCTCCATCAAATATTTGAATTTAATGTTACTAAAATGGGTTCTATTATATGTGATTTAAATCCATTGGAACACCAAATTTAGTAAATACAATTTTATTAATAAATTTAATCACACTATTTCCAATATAATAATGAAATACCATTAACTAAGCCCATTTATAAATATATTCGAATTATTCCCAAATATACTCATTCCAATGTGAATATGAAAACAAACCCGTAAATTATAATCATAATACATTGAAAATATCAACCTCTAAAAAAATATTTTTAAGGATTCTACATCTTTATTCCCCTTGTTCCTCGCCCATGACACATAAAAAATCCAACAAATAAAATTCTATCATCCTTAAAAAATATTGTAAAATAGGGATCATATAAAAGAGTCCAAATATATATAATCAAAATTCACAAGATAAATTTTAGGATATGATTAAATTACCTTCCACCACATATTTAATAACATTAAACTCATATAGAGTGATCGTATAAGATTTTCCATACTCCCTTGGGCTTTCATAAGGTAATTTCCCGTGATACCAAAGACAATCATTTGCATAGTACCTCACCTCTGGGAAATTGAATCATTTATCATTTACAGTATATTTATTTTTCTTTTAATCCTAAGGCACGATGGTATTTCTCCCTAATGTTGAAGAAAACTCCAATTACCATCAAGAATGTTCCATGATTTTTTGTTCCACATTTATTATAATTTGTACATTATACCCTTCCCTTCTTCCCATTTTCATTGTTTTCTTTTCCAAAGTTCTCAATTTCCCTCTTCTAATTTTGAATTCATTTGAAGTCATAAGACATAGAGAATTATTTCCCTATATTTATAACACATGATACTATGTCATCATGTGGTGAGAAGGTTTGTCAAACTAGTTCCCTTTTATTTAATGGCTTTATCCCATCGAAGAAATAGTCAATATTACTCTTTGGATTACTTACGTAGGCCATAGATTTCCTTACTATCCTTGAAAAGTTTCCTTCATTATTATCAATATTTTTATCTAACATTAGTATTAAACTCTGGAATTGTATCTCCATATATACTCATTGCTCTCAAGAAAAATATATTTGCAAGAAAAGTTCTATAAAATCATTATACACCTTTTTTTTCTTCCTCATCCATAGTGTTTTAAATCAATAACCATCATTGATCTGTATCCCCTATGATATGATAAACTGACAATATAACTTTATCCATTTCATTACATCCCAAATATAGAAATATATTCTCTAAGAAACTTATTTATTGATCCGTGAGAAATGGATTAGTAGTACCACTTAATGATGTATGTTATTAATCCATGAAATAATGCAAAATGTTTTCACCATGTTAATTATTATTAGGAAACACTGTATGAGCAAGGTTATTGGTCATAACCTAAGTCATCTTCCCTAATATAGTTATAATATTTTCATCTCTAATTTAATCAACAATTACTACTAATGTTTTATTATCTTTTCTTTGAGTGAATTCCCTACATGGATTACATGCATTGATATGGTTCTCATTAATTTGGTTATGTGCCATTTCTAAACAATGTAATACATTATATTAGATCATAATACTTCATAACATTATGAAATACAATGTATAATTTAAAAACTTTTGAAAAAATATACATAATAAAAAAAATTCATTCATAGTTAATCTTATAATCATAATCATAGTATCATTAATAATATTCTCAATATTTTCAAATATTTTATAATGGTTTGTAAAGAAAATATGAATAAACCCAATCATATCACCTAGGAGTGTCAAACTAGGTGTGCAGTAAGGGGACACTTAACATGAACCAAAATTAGGGTCAAGATATACACAACCAATTATTTTCAAGGTTATTACCCCAACATACATATGTTATGAAACCACTCCCACTTATAGTATCAATAAATGTATGTGTTACTAAGAAAAACCCATAATCTATACATTACTAAAAACAATTATGATAATATTCTATAATTATACATATACTCATAATTTTTCTTGTTATTATTGGTTGTACACCAAAATATGATAATATCATTTTCTTATTTTTTTTAAATATTAAGGTGTTTCAATGTCCATAAACATTTTTTTAGTTCATTTTATAAATGAAACTTCATTTCTCATCAAATATGCAATTCATGTTTAAAGTGTATCAATTTGGTATCAATAAATCATTAGCTTGTGGAATAAATTATTTTTATTATTTTAATTTTATATCTTCTGATATTATTTATAAATTTTTCTAGAACATTTTCAATTTTAGGATTAGTGGATGAAAAATAAGGGAATATGGACCTTTTTAAAAATGGATGCATATATTCATGGACAATGTATAATGGGCCTTAAGCCCATAAAATAAAAGTGGAACCCACAATTAAAGCCCAATGAAGCTAAAATATTAAATTTATATGGAGAAATTATAGTGTTAATTTTACTAAACTATTTCTAAAGCTAATTTTGAACTCTCCATGGCGATCTTGGGAGCCCTAGTTGATGATTAAATTGTGGTCCAGAGTTGAAGGCCCATAAAATAAGCGCACCAATTTACTCATAAATTTTGTATGGAATATTAAATTGGAATGAAATTTATACATTAAGTATAGGAAATATGTATTACCAAGTTTCTATTCTCAAATCACTTCCAATTTTTTCATCATCAATGTTTAATTCTCATGTCTAATAGGGGGATGAATATGGTCTTCTTTTTGGGGTTAAATTTGAAATGTATTAATTTTTTTTTCTCCCAAGCCACATTTTACTCTCCTGATTAAATGTTATGACTTTTAATGATGGGGGTTAGACTCTAGGGATAGTAAATTCATATCTATGGTGGTGTGTGTGAAGCTATTAGGGGTATATTTTTTATTCTATCAATTATAATGTTATACTTTCATTTGGCATTCATATGTCCATTTTTTCTCTTGTATGTTTTTCATTCACCTTTATTTATTAATAAAAGTTCTCAATTATATTCTTATTTTATTATTTCCATTTACTTTTTAAATTTATACCATTGAGTCAAGTTATTAATTTATTCATACAAACTATTTTGAAATTCCTCAAAAAATGGTAGACTGTTTATTATTTATTTTTTTCCCTTCTTAAATTCCTCCCTAATGAGTCTACTTCCTACTTCCATTGAGAGAATAGAATCAATAGAGGGATAACTCTACTATGGACTTATCTAAGGTATTATAAATGTATTGTGTTGGATGTTATTTTTTCATTAATTTTTAATCAGTTAATTATTTTAAGATTTCCATTCAATGAGTTATTTTTTCTTCATCTTCACTAACTTTAAAAATGACACATTTTGAGTGATAGTATGATCAAATTACATGGAGTGATCATTTAACTGATAATATAAATGAGTTTTTCAATATAATTTTGATTATGTATGGATTAAATTTTTTAATGATTTCGGGGAGTTACCTTATTTTATCGATGCATCGTGAATTAGTGCTCTGGAATTATCTAAAAAACAAATACACCCAATCTATCCCATTAGACAAGCTAGGATTGAATCATCTTCATTATAAATTTCTATTAAAATAATTAGTTTTTTATTTCTTAAATAAAATAATTCTATCAGGTACTTTAGTATTTTCATTTCACAATTTAAATCAACACCAATGATGGATACTTCATAGCCAATCCTCCCATTAAATTTTAGTGTATCAAGGTTACTTCTTCAATCCCTATGGATTCGATCCCTACCTAGAATACAATAAATTCTTATACTAATAGGTTAAATTTGGGTGTCACCAAATTTTGGAACCATTTCCTAGGACCTATGTAGGTTATCTTATACACTAGTTTCCTTTTCTTAGCCAAAACCCTTTATTCTCACCCCAATTTCTTTAATCGTTCCCCCATTCTGTTTATGTGTGTCCTGAGAATTTAGTATGATAATTTCAGTCTACTCCAATGTATTATCTTACACACTACCCCATCATAAACCCATGATATAATCAAATTATAAATCAATATTGGTAATCCCCTAACATATGGAATTTGTTTGAGAAAACCTTGACTGATTACCCTACACCCAGTGATACGTACAATAATTTTGATGATGAATTCTTAAAGTATAAATTTCATATCCTCTCAATTATGGTTTAAGGGATAAAACCTATGAATTTACATGATTTCCAAGCTTCTATATAGACTAATCCCTAAAAAGGTATTGAAAAAAGTTTTAGAAAAAATGGATAAAATGAATTTAGAAGTTTCATCATTGATATTATAACTAAAAAGCATTAAATGGTTCCAGAATTAAGTGAACATGAAGAACAAATATCCGCTGCTAAGAATTTTTAACCTCTTCAATCAGTTTAATAAAGTGAGGGTTTTCTTGTAGATATATCATATGTCTAGTTATCATAATATTTGTTTATAGGAAAAGGATGTACCGAAGGCCACCTTCAGATGTCGGTATGGCCACTATGAGTACTTGGTGATTCTATTCGGTGTGACCAATGCCTCAGAACTATTTATGGGACTTATGAACCAGATATTCTAGCATTACATTGAACTATTTATTGTAGTCTTCATTGATGAAATCTTGGTGTACTCGGCATAAGAGGGGGAGCATACGATACACCTGAATATAGAAATATATAAACTCTGAGAGAACCCACTTTATGGGAAGCTCTAAAAGATTCAATTTTGGATTCGGTATTGTTTCACCTTTTAGTAGAGAACATGTCATAAAACAAAATTTTTATGATTTGATTAATAATATTTTAAAAAATAGACATTATTTTTGCAATGGGAATGTCATAATTATATTACTGTTATTTTTTTTGAAATTTGTCTCTAATAAGTCTCATTTTTTTATGAAGAGTGAAAAATTAAAAAACATTAACGGAAAACTATCTTTGAATATAAATAACATATATTATTATATAAAATGTTAAATTTTTTTTAGGTTATATTAGATAAAATTAAAATATATTAATCCTATTTTTTTAATTTTAATCAATTTCTTTGTGAATTTGGATATAAAATGATAGTAAAATATTCAAAACATTCACTTGAAAACCCCACTTTCTCATCTTGTATATAGGATTAATTTGGAATGGGGTTATTAATGATAAAAATGATATTATAGTAACCCTAAAACATGTCCCAATTCTATTGGATATGTGTAATTCGACCAAAAATAAGCTAATGAATTAAATATGACCCTTTTGGTCTGCTATGATTAGATTATGACATTTTTAATTATTTTATTTAAAAAATAGTTAAAATTGTTAAATTCAATGTTTATTAACTAAACTATTTTTAATATATCATTATACATAAGATAAATTGGACTATAAATATTTATTAGAAAGATAAAACAATTTCATACATCACGGTATTTTATTTACAATTTTTATAAATTAAATAAATTAATTTATTTATGACACAATGATTATGCTTTAATTACCTTATTAATGAAAGAATCTAATAAATGGTATTATAAATATTAAAATAAATATAATTTAAAAGTTTTGATAAAATCCAAAAATTTTATAGATTAATATGACATGTTAGGTTTGATTAGGTAAAATTTGTTTTAAGTGATAAGTTTGTTATGACTTTCACAAAAACAAAATAACAAATAGTGTCAAAATTGAAAAAAAATAATTTTTAAACCAAATACTATATTATTGGTTGATATAATATTCTTAAAAATATAAGGTTTGGTCAAAGGTGTTAAATAATATTATATATGTCATTAAAGAACCATTTTAGGTTCTATTTTATGTTTAGAGTGATTTTATTAACTATATAGTGTAAGAATACAAGAATACACCATAAAAGGTAAACTATTTAAATAAGGGTTAAATCTAAAAGATTAGGTTAAAATGGTATCCTAAACATGTCTAAAACCTATTATTTGGGATTATTTTGACCAATAACTATTCCGACTATATAAATAATAGGGCAACGAAACTTTGGATATTTCTCTCCTCAAATATGGAAATATGTTCCAGTCTGATGTTCCGCAAACCCTCAGAAACATCTATTTGTGTGTGAGATTTACCCCTAGACCTGGGGCTGGGGATCTGATGGTTGAAGCATATTATGAATCACAGTTTGGTTCTAGCATCCCCATGACCATAACTTCTTCCTCTAGTGACACTTCTTTGGTAACCTTCCCCAGTGTCCTGAACGGTCACCCAATAGCAGGAATTCGAAGGGATGAGACATGATGGCTTAAGATATTCGAACCGGAAACTATAGTTGAATGCAAGGGAACGGTCCAAAAAATAGTAAGCCGGCACTAATGAATAATATCCTTCATAATAGGTTCCACTAGAACACCTTACTATCCATATGGGAACCCTCAAAAAAACTAACTACACCATAAATCCAAATGAAGATGAATTACCCAACCTCCACTAGTCTAGAACTATACCCTCACACAAACCCGAGACGACACAAACCATAACTACCCTAGGGGTTCTTAAAAACCTGAAGTCCCTCTATAATTTCCCAAACCACACAACTAACTCTAATTGAGATATACACATATTTTAAATAGATTCATTTTGTCTTGATAAACTTATTTACACTCAAATATTTTGTATAGTAACTCCTTTATCAATTTTGTAACGTCTTGGTTCTAGGTTCCACCCAAAGGGGACGCATACCCTGTTGGTCACATGGCCTCCAGCTCATTTAACCAAATTCTAGAAGATGAAAACTAGAAGCAAGGGCCTTGTGTGTGATAGTGTGGAAACGAATACCTCATAGGCATAGTAACACAACAAAAACAAATAGTAAACAATTGCATAAATAGTAATAACATACAACAAAATAAAAATTGGAAGACTGATAGTATAAACAACTACAACATATATATATATATATATAATGATGTATGTCAAAAGTATCTTGGAATGAAACAAAAAAAGTCACAATAATGAAAATACAATACTAAAACCAAAGTACTGAAAATGGTATATAACTCCAATAACATCACAAGACTCATTTTGGTCCCATTCTCTCCAACTCCAGTAGAAATCAAGTACCAGATGTAGAAGGGTGCTTGCCCTTATCTATACCTGCAAAAATATAACCTATTTGGGCCCAGAAGCATGACTCAAATACGGTGTGAGATAAATCCCGGTAGGTAACCACCAAAAGATCTGTGCCTAACTGTTAGTGAATATATATAGCAAGAAATATGAAAAATGAAGAAATAAACAAGGAAGTGTTCAAAAGTAAACAATCCTACAGTTTCCAATTACATTCTATGTTTTATTTACATTCTATTTTGGTAGATGATTTTTACATTCTATGTGGTAGCTCTCATGAACTATGGACCCATACGTGTTGACTCTCTCAAGTCTGTCCTAAAACAAGGTGACCAGCTGGGTCACCCATACAAGGACTCAAATGGTTCCATATTAATGGTGTAATGGTATCTATTTTTGTATTAAAAATTAACAAGGGTTCAATGATCTTTCCTAGTATTTCGAAAGTCCGACATGAAATATCTTATTATATAATCTAGAACACGAATGGTATACTAGGTCTAGTCGTCAGTTTGGGGGTTAAATGTCATGTGAATTCATAATTGAGTCCCAAATGACATATGAAAACCATTCCATAACAGTTATTAAGCCTACTCCATGGTTTCAGATTATATCCTACCTATAGAGGTGTCCCAATCTCTTTACTGAACTCTACTCTATAATAGATAGAAGGTTCCCAGACATGGTGAGTCGGTCTATAATATACCAGACAGAATCAAGTATCTTGAATGTACATGGTAATCCCATCAGGAAGCCCATGGATATCCCACTGAAGACATTTCAATAATCTTGATGTAAAATGGGGATCACTATCTAAAACAATCAATTGGGGTGCACCATAAAGTATTACAACTACATTAATATATATTCTTGTTAACCTTTCAAGTTGAAAATATTCTCTTATAGCAGGAAAATGTGAAAACTTGGTAAGATGATCAACAATGACCCATATTACATCATTCCTTCTAAAAGTTTTTGGTAGCCTCATGAATAATTCAATAGTAAAATCATTACATTTCTACTCATGAATCGGAAGAGTTTTCTTTAATCCTCCATAATGTTGTCTTCCAGCCTTCACATATAGACAATCCATACATGTTGACACATAATCAACAATATTCCTATTCATGTTGTCCCACCAAAAAAGTTCCTTCAAATATCTATACATCTTAGTGCTACCTTGGTGTATAGTGAAATTGGTGCTGTAAGCATTATCCAAAAATTACCTTTTCACATCAGGTATATTGGGAACACAAAGCTTCCTCCCAAATTTCAATATTCCATATTCATATATGATGTCAATAAATCTCCCATCATTCACAGCATTAATTTTTCTTTGAAAATCCTCATCATCAGTCTGAGAACTATTTATCCTTTCTAGTAAAGATGGTTTTGCAACCATCTAAAAAATTATCGATGTTTCACCTTCCATGATTATTCCCATATCTATCTTTACTAGATATATGAACATATGATCCCTTTTAACCCTTATCTTGTTCAAAAGTCCATGATCCTTTCTGCTCAATGCATATGCCACATTATTTTCCTTCCCTGGGAGGTAGTGTATAGTGCAATCATAATCTTTGAGTAGTTCAAGCCATCACCTTTTCCTCATGTTGTGTTATTTCTATGAGAACATATACTTGAAACACTTGTGATTAGTATATATTACACATTTTTCATCATAGAGATAGTGTATCCATATCTTCAGGGCATAGATTATAGCTTTTAACATAAGATCATGAGTGGTATGGCTTTATTAATGAATTTTTAGTTACCGTATTTCATAGGCAATAATTCTATCATTATTCTTAAGGACACAACATTGTATTTTCTTTGAAGCATCACTATAAATAACAAACCCATCATTCTCCTATGGTAGAGTCAAAATAGAATCATTTACTACTCTTTTCTCCAATTCTTCAAAACATAATTCACACTCTTTTGTCCTAAAAAATTTAACCCATTTACGCGTGCTATTGGTTAATGGGTTAGAAAATTGGGTAAAATTATATTTCAAGTGCTAATAATAACCTGCTAAATCAATAAAACTGCATTCCATAGTTATACTCTTCGGTGATGGACATTCTTGGATTGCCCTTGTCATTAAAGGTTAAATAAAGATTCCTTCCCTAGAGAATATTGGGCCAATAATGGAATTTAGGAATGGTGTTATCCCATGATATACTAGTTTACTATGATGGAGCATATGTATCAACATGATGAATCCAATCATGGTGTAATTACATTGTATAGGCCAAATAGTGATGTAAGAAATTATCATGGGGTTATAACTACTTATCATTGGATCCTCTCTACAGTGTGATAAACCAATACTGTGGCATGACTCTACATACCATGAAAAGTCATACCTAACTATTTTACCGGTTTCTTTATTTATATTCCTTGAATGGGATGTTATTGATTACTTACCCCTTAAAAACATTATTAAACTTCTCAATATTATACAATTAGAATAAGTAATTCAAATTTACTCCAATTAAAATTAAATACAACATTAAATCCTCTAGTTGAAACATTATTCCCCTCTTCAGTTTAATATCAGTTCATTTATAAATCTGTCGACATACATTTCCTGAAACATAAAAGATATGTAGTGTGGATATATTCACATCCTTTGAAAACAAAAGTCATTGAACCTTACTATTTTATATTTAAATCTCTCAAATTATATTTTAATATTATATGAAATGTGAGAAGACACATTTATATGTTGAGTGGGAGAACAAACAATCCTCAAACCACAAGGTAAAGTTACACCACAAAAGGAATCGAAGAACAGTTCGAAAAAAACATAGAAGATTTAAATAATGATCCCTATTAATATTCCATTTTGGTTGAGTGTTATCCCATTAAAGTTCCTTAATAATGATATCCTAACAAATAAAATATGTCTTGTAAAATATCATAATATAGTCATTAATCCTAATATTCTCACCGTTTAATCTATAGATAAAAATATAATCTTGATTTTCGATCCAATCCAGTATTTATTTTTTATTTTTTTATTATTACTTATTTTATTCACAAATTTGATGTCTTAGTTTAAGTAAATATTAGTAAAAGAATATTTCACCATCTATTTGAAGTGTAGAATAATATCGGTTGAAGACACTTGATGAAATTCTTCTCGATCCTTCTTTTTCGTACCAACTCCATTATTTATTGGGTAAAATAGATCACTTATTCCCCCAAAATATTCCACATGAATGTATTTTTTTTGTTTAAGATCCCATTTTAAAATTCATGTTCTTAGTCATTATTATGAATTATTTCTTTGAATACCATATATTTACCCATAGAACATGTAACCATTGGTTTATATAAGTAGAAATAATCCATGTTCCTCTTAAAAATTAGATGAAACAAGAGAGGGTTTATCTACACCAAAACCATTCTCAAATGATAAATTAGTTACTAGTTATAGTTCCCCAGGCAAGATGAACCACTGAGACGGGGGTGGATCAATTGTATTATTTTTACAAATTCATTTTCTTTTAAATACATCTTCTAGAACCAATTAATTTTCTTATCTACAATATGATTTAAAACTAGTAGTAGTGTATTAATTAAATGAAATAAATCATCACATGGTATTTATAGGGTCTGGATGAAAGGAATAATCCTCAACATGGATTCAACTCTATCTTCATAAATTTTTTAAAACCAAGGAAATTGTTTTCCTAAAAACATTGACACTACTAGGTTCTCATAAATAATTCTCTTCCATAACTGAATCCATTGATCTCCCATAACATCTATATTCGACTTGAATAATATTTTATTCATCAAAAATGAAGATCTAGCAAAGATATACTTACACCTCTTGATGATATTTATTTTTTATGAGTAGATAGATTAATAGGTCTATATGTGTGTAGCCTTCAATAATTCTTGTAGAAACCAAATTCTATTAACATTTCTTATCTCAAAACCCACTTATATATCGAGTGATCTGAGTCCTCCTCCTTCTTCTGAACACTCAGGTACTAATACTTCTTCTCTATTAAATGTTCTTCCGTATTCAAACACTTCCCTTTCTTTAATAATTTATTTTCTTGAGATCATAGAATATTTCTCAAGGAATAGAAAACCTTACCCAAAAATATAATTCATTGATACCAACATCACATATTTATACTCACAAAAAAATCTATTAAATGATATTTTATATATTAAAAATATATTAGTTCCTCCAATCTCGATGCAAGGTAATAATCATATTAAAAAATTGGTAGTATTTTTTCATTTTGAATTCACATTTAATCTTATTTCAAACTCATCAAACACTATAATTTAAATCCCATATTGAATATAACACTTTGTGTATGAGTTGTTATTTATTTTTATTCATTTTAATTTGTTATCAATGATAGATAATTAAATAGAAATCAATTTTATTGGAGTCAATATGATGAAGAAGATACAATGTTGATAGAGCTCGAATGAAGTGCTTGATTCCTATAATATGAGAAAAATTATAAATGGTTTTAAGAAATTGAGTTTTAGAGGTGATTACGGGGGAATTGTTATGGATTTAATAAATGGAATTGGATTACATGCTTGAACGACTAAATTAGAAACTACGATGAATGTTGAGCTAGTTCTAGGTTTAAATAACATTTTTCAATAATTAAACCTTGTTTAAATCAAATAATAAGTATGATTTAATGTTGAATAAGTTATTCAAAGTAGATATTCCAATAGAAAAAATAGAAATTAAGGAATAGTTGGATTCTGATTTGTACGAATATGTCTTTTATGGTGATCATGAAAATGATTATTTTCATGGAGATATTTTTATGCAGATTTGGCCACAAATTTGAAGTTAGATTCCAATATACACTATTTTTACTAAGTAATTTTATAGGGATTATAAAAAAAGTAATGGCCAACTCAAAAGCTAACTAGGACACTCAAACAATGGCACATGTGGGACCTGGTTTTCAACTATTCCCAAGAAGTTTTAACTAACAATCCTATCGGTCGTATAGTTTACAGTTCGCACATGTATGAGGAGTTCCTATGTATAAGGTCCATAGATTTCACAACCGAATGAGTACATTTATCTTTTCAGAAGCCCATAAGAAAGCCAATAGACCACATTTGGAACGACCCGTGTGGGTAAGGTGTGTGATGGGAATCAAGGGGCTGACCTCGGTTCTTGCTTGATGGTGTAGTGGGGATGGGATCTTTGATATTTCATGGATAAACCATGATATAGTTTGACGTGGGATGCATAGGGCAGTGGTACTATTCCTTTTTATTTAATGATACATAAATAATGATGATTGTTCAATCCAAAAAATTGGTTTCATTTAATCCCCCACACACATGTGTTTAAATGAGAAACATCCTCCTCCTCCTCCATCCCCATCAGAGGATGTTTATTTTCTGGTATATGAATTCCACAATGATGGACGACCAATCCAATATTTTCTGGTCATGATATCTAATCATCTTGGATAAATAAACAAGGCAAAAAATGTCATGTAACAACATTTACATGAAAAATTTGAAAATGCTTCAGCTGAATTGAAAATATAGTTTCAGGAGGTCAATCGAGCAGTCGATCACCATGGATAACATCAATATTTTTGGAAAATTCATGCATTTTTTATTTCAAGCATGTGATAAAATCACTACAATGGATATGTATAATTGTAAATCAAATACTTCATGATTTTCAGCATCACATAGCTGATGGTTTGATGTTGTCAAGGAATATATCATCAACTATTTAATAGATCATAAACATGACATTATTAGTGGGGATTGAGGTGGTGAATGAATGAAATGAGACAATTATCCTCACCTATAAATGTAGAGGTACCGATCCTATTTATGGTGATTATTCTCACAATATATTTAAGAGCTCCTATTTTCTAAAAAATAATTCTTCTTCGAGTCTTCTTTTTATGTGAGGAGGATACCAGAACCATAAGCCTTTAAGGCTTTGTGAATAAGGGGATCCAATGAGAAGGACATACATGTACTTCTATTCATGTTAAGAAGTTCCCTAAAGAACTTTCTTTCATGGAGAAGAACATTGGCGTCTGGATATTTGACTCATGAACTCAAGGGTTTTTCAAAGAGGTTGAAATATCGTGATAGATTATATTATATCCTCCACTATTGTGAAAAGAAATAAAGTTGTGAATTTGTGTTGATATAAATAAAATTATCACTCTATTTCTAAAATTTGATGACATGTGTATAGAATACTTATGCAAAGAGTAATAGTCTTGAATGAAGTGCACTTGATTTTGAGAATCGTGAACCATTACAAATTCACGTGAAGAATAATAAGTATAAACCACTTCATGAAGAATAATGGACCCCTTGACCTAAATGTGTGAAGAGTTGTAACATCTAAAATACACATATTAGTTTGCATGAAAAATAGAGGAAGTGAACAATGTGGATATGTACATGCATAGGTGAATGCATAAGAACTCTTCAGAAGGTGATATATTCTCGGATTGTGTGTGCACACACCTTGTTTACAAAATGGAAGAGGTAGTGAACCTGTATTTTTAAAATTACATGAAGAAAATAGTGAATACATGAATTGATACAACAAATAAGCATGATTTTAATAAAATTGCATAAAAGAACAAAGAGAATATTTCATATGTGCAAGAGTGTCCATGATAAGTTCCATAAAACAATTTCATGAAGTTTATATCACATCCAATAGAAATTTCATTTTGATTAAGTAAGTATGAGATTTCTTTTAAATAAGAAAAAATAATTTCCCCAAGCACTTGATTGACTGAGGAGCTGATATTTTTCTATATTCCACATTTCATGAGTAAAATATTTGAGAAGCAGTAATTATCTCACTAATGATATTGTAATGAAGAGAAATATTCATAATGATGTTAAGATGGTCTGAGATTAGAATGTTTCAATAATAAAAAATGGTTTTTGATTCCATACAAGAAGAAGAAGAAGATTCGTTGTAGTCTAGTTTTCAATAAAGAATAAAGAGATCAAGACATTGTTATACACTATTGAATATATTTGTGTGTCAAATATTAGAGGATGAATAATAAGTGACTATCCAGTTTGATATAAGTTGATTGTAATTTAGCTCAAGAAAAATTAAACGAATTTCAATCAACAACAACTTTATATTATTGAGACTAATAGAAGAAGAAGATTGTGAAACTATAGTTTGATGCTGGAAAGAAGTAATATGTGTTACTTTCTAGGTTCTATATAAGTTAAAAAGTGAACAAGAAGTTATTAGATGTACTATGTAGCACTGTGACATCTAAAAATTATCTCAATTGGTGGAATACATTATTGGTGTTGTAAAGAACATTTACCAAAAGGTGTAGACGATCTCTAGAGGTAGTAAAAAGATAAAACAATGTGTTTAAAAATAAGAACTATTAACTTAATATAGTATATTTCAAGTGAAATGGTATTTACTAATTTCTGTAACCACATTCAAAGGAATAATTTCAAGTTGTTGTGTGGTCAAGATCATTTCCAGACCATGCCAAGTAATAGATACTCTAATTGAGTAATGAACCTTGTAAAAATATTATGTGTTGGTCTCTACTGATTTCATACACATTCATGCACCAAGGAAAATATAATAAGAGAATCAAGATCCTAAATGGTCTTAGTGGTAAATGGATCAAATGTTTTATTGGATTAAAAATCCCTCAACATTGATTATACTCCAATAAGTTGTGTTCATATCCCAAATAGGTCCTTTCAGTTTTGGTAAAGATTCAGTCATATTTGAGAAGAAGTCTATATCTAAAAATACAATGATGAACATGAGATATAAATATAAAATAAATTTTAGGAAGTCTGGCTTATCATATAAATAAGATGTAGTATCTGTATCTCCATTCCTTGAAAAAAATGAAGACATGTCAGATTTTTAAAGTGAAGAGAAGGTGGCTCAAGTATCCACCAAGGAGAAGGAGAACCTTCCCACCTCAAGTGAATCAAGATAGTAAAGTGATCAATATTTTTTGTGGTAGTTTTCATCAATATGAATATTATAGTTCAAGTGGTGATGATAAATCTATAACTACTAAAGTTATATCAATTGATTTATTAAGATATTTTCTTCACTGTGTTCCTACATAAATAATATCCCTTATTTGTGGAGTCCTTCTATCTATGACAAATAAAATCAGCCAATTGAAATAGGAATATCATATACTAAAGAAGGGATTTTAAGTAAACATTATATAATGTTTAAATATATCTATATAGGTTATAAAATTTTATGAAACAAAGTGGAAACTTTAAATAAGTTCCTCAAAATGATTCAAGGATATTGAATAGAAAGAGGGATTCAATATGTCTCTAGAATAAAATATCCATACATTGGAAGAGAAATTGAAGAATACCATAGATGTCATGTGATTACCATTGGAAAAGAAATCAAAGAATATTTTGTGACTTGACTCATTGATTTAGAACAAACTTAAGATGCATGAAAATTAAGTTTAAAGAAATAAGAAGGATTTTAAAGGGAATATGATTATGATTAAAAATCAGAAAATCATACACAATATAAAATGTCTATAATTGGAAATTTAGTTGGAAAATATTGAGAAGTCATAGATTGAGTCTTCAAAAAATATAGATAAATTTTCTATTGATAATCCAATATCACTAGGGGATTATATAATTGAAATACCTCTAAATTGTGATAATAATATCATGACATCTTTTGATGTTCTATCTCAAGAATCTAAGAAGAAACGGTTACCATCTATACCATTTTGTAAATATGTTTATAAATATGTTTTAATGAATAATGAAGGTTTTAAAACAAATTATGAACATGTATGGATAAATAATTGTGGTGATTATCATAGTATTATTACTACAGTGGATAAGAAAAATATTGTGGAATCTTTTTACCCTTGAAGAGCCAAAAATTTTATTAACAAAACCCAAAAATATCCTATAGAAGAAATCCTAAGATCATGAATTATGGGATAATGTTGGTGATACAATAGAGGTGTGCACTGTACACTATATGTTTTGTTTCAATACTCAAAATGAAAAGGTATTTAAGAATCATATGTCAGGGTGGAGAAACTGATAGAAGAATAAGAAACATCCACAGGTCCCGAAGAATCGGTAAACTATAAACAAATTTATAAATCATGATGACATCAATGATGTATGTAATATTTGTGGTTACAAGGATGGTGTATGTTCATATCCACATGTATCCAAATATGATGAGAAAATAAGACCATAAAAAGTTTGATAAGAAAGAACAATCTACCTTGGGATTTAATTAGATAATTATTGTCAACACAAATGACCACACGAAGATTTAAAGTAAGGAATCTATGAATTCATTGGATTTAAAATCAAATTAGTTAAATAGAAGTGCATCCAATATAACTACTAAGATGGATGACACTCAAAATAATCCATGTGGAACATATAATCATGTCTCCATAGTTCCTAATGTCATGTTTGTTATCTGGAAAGAATATTTGGAATGACGGAGGAAAATCAAAGATAGATAGGCCAACGCTAGTACAAAAGGAAAATAAAAGATTCCATATGATCAATAAAAAGTGCATGACTGTTTTTCAAGAAAATGAAACTCTTATTTTAAAGAAATTATATTTGAGAGATGTAAGAAAATTGGTTACATTGAAAAAGGTTATTTAACCTTTCTAATAAGACTAGAAGAAGTCCATGAGTGGAGTAAGAACATGTCATTTATGAAGGCTTTTCAGAAGAAAATTTATCTACACAATGCATATGATGATGGGAAGAGATCCATGCTACCTCAATATAAATAAAAAAATGTTTATATGTGTAATCACGAAGTCTAGATCAAATAGAATAAATTTGTTGAGAAAAACATATCAACCTTACTATTCATATTGATGATGAAAGTAGGATCCACATTATTCCATTAAATATATGTTTATTGTATTTTTTATTATAATTTAGGGAATTAATGGTGAAGTATGTTCTTAGAGAGTGGGGGGGTCTTGAGAATCATTGAGTGTTGTCAATTACTGATAGAAAAAATGGAAAAGACACCATCCTTGAATGATTCCAAAATTTGGTATTCAAATAAAAATATTATAGAGGATCATATTTTATGAAGATGAATAATGTGAAGTCCCATTATGGAGTATCAAGATAAAGAAGATACCATCTTGTCTTGATCTTATTTTTAGTATCCTGATGAACAAATGTTCAAGAATATCATCCTTGTTGATGTTATTAATGTTTTCCAATTTAGGAAGTTAAATGTTGAAGAACCATTTTGGTGTATTTTCAAAATTATAAAATCATAAAATTCATACTTTTACAGATACATAATTATGATAATGTTGATAATTTTTTCCCTTGAGGGGGATATAAGTAAATAGAGATGAATAGGCTTTTATAATCATTACTTCAATAGCTATCAAATTTATTGAATTGGAAAATTTCTTAAAGATCATGTCATTAGAAAATGTATAACTTTTCATAACCTCATCCATGGTTACTCAAAATAAAGATCATTTTACAAAGGGTATTAATTGAATTAATCAATTAAATAAGAATAATAGGAGTTCTCCAAGGCTTCTTATCATGTATATTTCTCTTGAATGTTTTGATCAACTTGTTTAAGCGAGTGTAGGTGTTTTATATTGATAGTCTTTAAAAAGATTCATCTCATTTTTCGTAACTTCATTAGGTAATGAGAGTGAATAACCCTTAAAGACAAGTATAAGGGTTCTAATTTCTTGAGATATCATGATTAGTTAGTAATGAAAAATCTAGTTTTCAAAATAAAAACCTATTGTTTTTTTCACTGAGAAAAATCAAGTGGAATTATAGTGAAATGATTGATGGACCATTTATTAAGTATGGATTGATACCATTTTCACGTGAACAATTTATTTCTTATCAATAAGGGGGATAGAAAGTTACATGAAATTTGGAAAATTAAATGGGAGAGAGAAAATAATGATCCACATATTGACAAATTCTTTTAGAATGAACATTGAAAGCATTGGAAACAAATAAAAAGGGGGAGATTGAAGATACCACTTTGTATATGAGTTTTATTTGTTGTCAATGATTATCATTAGTTGTAAATTATGGAAAATGAAATTGTAATATACATCATTGATGCCAATATGATGAAGAAGTACCAATGTTTATGGAGATTGAATGAAGTTACCAAGTCCTATAATACGAGGAAACATATAAACAGTTTGAAGACATTTAATTTTAGAGGTGATTCCTAGAGAATTATTATGGATTCATTTAATTTAATTGGATGACATTATTGAATGATTTTCCTAGAAAATTTGATGATTGATGATCTGGTTCTCAGCATAAATAACTTGTATCAATAATTAATTTTTATTTACAACAAATAAGAAGGATGATTTGATATTGAAGAAGTTATTCTGAATCCATATTCCAAAAAAGAAAAGAGCTACTAATGAACATTTAGATTCTCATTTTCATTAATATTTCATTAATGGTGTCAGGAAAATGATCATCTTCATGGATATAGTTTTAAGGAAATGTGTCCATGTAGTTGATGTATGATTCCATTATATACATGGTTTTTACTAATTACATTTATAGGGATTATATAAAAATAAATATTCCACTGATAATATTCCTCGACATCTCAATCAAGGGAACATGTGGGACTTAGTGGTCAACCATTCTCAACGGAGTAGCCCCAAAAAGCCTATGGGTGGAATATGGAATATTTCCCATAAGATGAATGAAGGTCTATGTATTAGGGTCACATAGAGCATGCTCTATGGTGCACATTGATTGGTTTAGAAACTCGTAGGTAAGCTCATGGACCACGTGTGTCATATCCCATGGGGGAATGGTGTGTGTTGTGAATCGTGGTACCAAACATAGTTCCAACTAGATGGTGTATCAAGAATGGTATCTTTGGTATAGCATGGATAAATCATGCATGATATCTATGTGGGACACATATGGATGCAGTATTGTTCCTCCATATTTTGTGATACATAAAGAATGAGGGTATTTCGATTTGTGTAATCTCTACCATATGATCTCCCTTGCTCATGTTCATAAACAAGTGGTGTTGTACTCTTCTTCTTGCCTCTTCATAGGATGTCTGTTTCTTGGTATCTGCATTCCATAATGATGGATGAACAAACCATGTTTTTTTATCATGATTTCTGATTATCATGGAAAAATGAACAAGACAGAAAATATCATTCAACTTCATTTACATGATAAACATGAAGATGCTTTGGCCGAACTACAAACATAGTTTTATGAGGATATTTGATCAGTAGATGACCATGGATCACCTTTATATTTTAGGAAAATAAGGTACATGTGTTTATGATCATAAGCACATGATACAATCACCGCAAAGGAGACGGACGACCATGATAGAAATAATCCACGATTGTTAGCATCACATAACCTCTTGATTGAAGGTGTCTAAGAGGATATCTTTGGCTATTTAATAGGTCATAAACATGGATTTATTTTCATGGTTTTATGCAGTAAATTAATGAAAAAAATACAGAAATCCTTTACTAAAAAATGAGTGTCACCAATCCTATTGAAGGTGGTGCCAACCACAATATACCTGAGGGATCCGATTTTCTGAAAAACAAATATTCTCCGAGTCTATTGTTTATGTGAGACGGAAACATGAATCCCGATCCATCAAGGATTTGTGAATATTGGGAGTCTCTTGAACCAGTTTGGTTGTGCGAACAAGACCCACACACTTATTTTTACGTGAAGGAGTTCCATAAATTACTTTCTTTCATGAAGAAGAACTGTTACATCTTGATATGTGTCTCATGCACTCAAGGGTTTTGTGTAGTGGTTTATAAAACTCACATGAGTTTATTATATACTAAAACCCTACATGAATAATATATTTGAGGACTAGTGTTGAGTTAAAAAACAACCTCACAATGCTGCGTTAAGATGATGATCCATGTATAAAATCTTTATGTGAAGAGTAATGGGCTTGCACAAAGCACACATTCATTAGAGAAGCTTGAACTTCACAAGAACTTTCATGAAGAAGAATAAGTTTACACCACATTATGAAGAAGATTGTAACAACCCATGTAAATGAAGAATAATACATATTTCATAGTTATTAATATTTGTGAATTAAATATTAATTTTACTTTAAAGGGGTTTCTATGTTTGATACTGTACCCAATACACAACAATGGGTTTCTTTGGAATCTTACGTTGCAAACTAATAATATAATATTATTATTTTAAATGGTAGTTAACTCCTAGCCATTGTATTGGTGGGAATGATCCAAAATAACTAAAATATGATTACACATTTTTGTTAAATATATTTACATTTATCAAATAAAATTTAGAGGCTTAAAATGTGATTGAATCTAATTTTAAGCATAATTTACATTAAAAGGCCGATTTATCGTCTTTTAATGGAGAACCCCTTTTAAATATAGTTTTGTACACTTAAATACATTATATATGACCAAATATAATCCTTCTTTAGAAAGGGAACATCAAAATTTACTTTGTGTAAATTTTTGGAATTTTTCCGATAAAGTTCATTTTTTAATGAATAGAGAAAATATTGTATTTTAATTCAAAACAATGTTTTAATATAATTTATTTATATGGTAAGATTATCTTTTTAATTGGTATTAAATTTTAATTATAATATATTTTTACAATTTAATCCAATGTTTTTCATTGGAATTAATTTCACTATGAAATTGGTCATAAACTAGTATCAATCTTTTGATAGTTATTGTTTCTTAAAAACAAGCTATTTTTTAAAGAATGGGAATTAATTTTAAAATTAATTATGGCCACTTATATTTTTTGAATTTGGAAAAATAGAAATCAATTTTTAATTAATAATATCAAATTATTCTTTGGCTGAAGTTTTGGTATTTTTCTGAATAACTTCAATTTTTGATGAATAGTGAAACCGCTTAGTGGTAGTTAAAGAAACTGACTTTTTCATTTAAATGAAATTTTACCACTTCTGTGAATTGAATATCAAAAATATGACATAAATGGTTGTTATCAAGATGTAAAATGTGGTTCATTAAGATGCAAATAATTTTTTTATGAATAATAACCTTTGACCTTTATTTACCGTGGTTAAAGGTAAATAGGGTAATTCATGGTTAAAAGAAAATTATAATAATTCAAAATAACCTTAACACTTATAATAACCTTATTGGAAGAGTATTGGCCGTCCATGGGAATTCTTGGGTCGATTTTGGGACCCCATGGAGCCACTTGTGAAAGATAATCACAATTTAGATTAATTAATTTAATGTAAAGACAAAATTGACATTAACAAACATCCTTTAATAAGTAATTTTTATGTGGTGTTATATAAGTACTATATTCAACTAGAAATATTAATTGGAAAGCTAAAAATATTTCCTACATCGTGTTATTTTTTTTAATTTTTAGACATCAAATAAATTAAATTATTTATGACACAATAATGATGTATTATTTACATCATTAATAAATGATTTAAATAAATAAGATTATAATGATTAAAATATTATCCAAAACATGTAAAATTATAATTAAATGATTTTATTTCAAATATTATTCATCTTATATTATACTTTAAATATTATTTGGTCCTTTTGAAACCGAATATAAGTTTATAAGAAAATAATATTTTCACACATTCCTAAAGGGCCCCTCCTCTCCCATATAAAAGAAGTCCATTTCTATCCAATTCCTCACACCTCTCAAGAATTTTGGCTCATCAAAACTCTGACCAATTAATCTCCCTACATCCCTCTCCTCCTCCTAAAATCCTTAAGTTAGGCAGACGGGACTTCAAGAAGTCCTTTAGTTCAATCAAAAGGGAGTTACCCAAATTAAAGGTAACTGTTTCTGTTCAATCGTTTTCTTTTATTTTAATTATCCAACACCTAAACTCCTTTTATTCCTTTCTTTTGTAACAACACCAGTATCCTCAATATACTAGGTTTTTTTATGATAACGATTCAAACTACACTAACACACACCTCCATCTAATGGATGAAGTACATAATATTTCTGTGGATGGAAAACTAATGCCTCACGAAACGATGATTGTTAAATTACATCTTACCACCTCTCATGGTGGCCATTATAAAGGAATTGTATTTATTTATGATATATATTATTTTTATTATTTCCGTATACTTCTGTACTTCCCAATTATATGAATCTATTAAGGTTTCCATAGTGGGTAAATATGATAATCTGATTTGAGGAAGTGCGGACTACCGCCCCCTTAAATTGAAGTGACTCGTTAATGCCTTATATAGGATATATAAATTATATATTTAATCATATTATGTATGATATTATAATGGAATTATAATATACTTATGTATCATTATATTTTAATTCCATTAAAATAGGAAACAGAAATAAAAGTTCCGTTCATGCGTACATAAGGCTTACCGTCTCCATGAACGGTGCATTTCATTTCTTACCTCCAAATGTTATGTACTATAATAAATACATGTATATACATGATATATATTATATATATTATATCTAAATCATGAATATCATTCTGGATATAATGGAATATTGACTACATAGACAACTTGTAAATATATGGTGTTCATTTTTTACTCAAGTACCAAATATCGACAAAATGTATGTTATTAACATAAATGATTACATAATGTTTATGAAATTGTAATAAGTGATATAAAAGGAATAATAAATGTGAGAAATGTTCTTAATCAAGTAGAAATTAACTTTAGTTTGTTATTCAGGAGATTAAAGAACGATCGAGTCATGTCGGGCATGAGGTAAGGGACTTCGTCTCAATCTCTTTTCGTTGAGGCATATTTAGTTTTATACACGACTTTATTTTATACGGTGTATAAACCCCTTTGACTTTTAATTAAATTCAAAGGGAATATTTTTATACAAATCATTTTAATAAATGAAAAAATTGAATGTTTTTTTACATAAGCGATGAAAATGACCTTTCCGCTGCCACGAGTATTATTTGATCATTGGGTTCCTTAACAAGCCGAAATGTTTTTAAAAGGATAAATAAATACCATATACTCTTTTTTATGTATTTTGGTATTGAAAATGATTTTTTGAATGGAATTATTATTTCAATATCATGAAATTATATTTTTTTATTTCAATGTGGAAATGTTATCTTTCCATTATGCTTATGTTATGATCATGTTATGGTTCTTGGGCATTATTTACGTATACGAGTGGTTCCGTGATAAACATAGTGTGGGTGAGCCCGAGATAGATCTCTATTGCATTGGGTAACATGACGGATATAAACATGGATGTTTATCCTAATAGATTTGGGGAATATACTGTGATGGGTATTCCAAAGTAACTCTCTATGTAGATATGATAGATACAATGTAAGTATGATATAGATTCCAGAAGTTACCTTTATGATTTATGATTTCTATGTGTTATTCATAAATCTTATGTTTTCAAGAGATAAGTAAAAGTGTTTATGTTTTGTATGTATTAATGAAAAAAAAATTCATTCATTGTTTTATAACCCTTAATGATCTTTTTATGCTCATACCATGTTTTGAAATGTTTTCACAGGACGTAAAGATGAATGTGGTCAAGGATGGGATCAAGGAAAATTCATGTTGTCTAGAACATGGAACGAGACATGACTCTATTTTTCAAGAATTTTTAATTTATGAAAAAAATGTAAAATGTGTAGACGTGTCTAGTTTTTAATCTTTTGACATGTAATAGTTATGTTCTAATTCTCTAAAAAACTTAACCTGAAAAGATCCTCAATGTGAATTATTCATTAAATTCAATATTATAAAATGTTTATGGTTGGGTCCTTATAGTTGGTATCAGAGGTCGGTTTAGATAAATTTAGGTGTTAGGGTATTTTTAAAGTAATATCCATAAAGTAATTTATGTTAATATTGAAATAATATCGCAATTCTAGATTACCATGTCGCTTTACCTTATATATTTTTGTGTTCAGAATGGTTTTCCGCAGAGTAAACATGGCATCTATGTTGGGTCGACATCAGGGGGAAGACAACCTTCCAAATCAACAACCTGAGATGGTCAGAATCGGAACTGAACAGATTGTTGCAGTGATGACACAGTTGACTCAGGCTATAAATGGTGGTGGTATCCATGCATGAGATCAGCCAGATCAACCGTAGAGGAACATGTTAGTAGTGGAGCATTTCATGAGGCAGCATCCCCTGTAATTTAGAGGAACATCTGACCCAGTGCTAGAAGAAGGGTGGATTAATGGACTGCAGAAGATTTATTATGTCATGGGTTATTCAAAAAATAAAAATTTTAGTCTTGATGCTTACCATTTTGAAGGTGAATCTGATCATTGGTGGTCGATGGTGAACAATATCAGGGATAGTGAGGAGATTGATGCTCTCGATTGGGATGAATTCAAAGTTATGTTTCTTGGGAAATATTTTCCTAAGGTGGTTCATCTTAGGATGGAAAAACAATCCTAGAATTTAGGTTGGAGGATGACATAGTGGCTTCTTATGAAGAAATATTCACTCGATTTGCAAGGTTTTCTCAAAATATCATACGAGTTCTTGATAGTAAAATTAGCCATTTTTACACAAGATTAAAGCCAAAGTATCAAAGGTATTTATCTTATCATGAGTAAAAAAGTTATGAAAACTTTTTCATTGTGTGGAGAAGGTGGAAATGGAGTTTTATGATGATCAGGTATTCGTTGAAAAACAATATAATAAGGGGTCGAGGTTGCAGGTGAAAGGGAAGAACTCTTCAAAATGGTCTGATAGTAAGAAACTTAAGTTTACAGTTTGTGAAAATTGTGGTAAAAACCATGATGGGGAATGTCTTTTGAATTCTAGTAAGTGATACCAATGTGATAAATTGGGGCATAAGACTCATAATTGCACTGAAAATAGAAGGGTAATGGTAAGAAAAAAATCAGATTTACATTCAGTAAAATGTTTTATGTGAAATGAAATGGGTCATTATGCAAATGAGTGCCCAACAAAGAACTCAACTAAAGGAAAGCATCCAGACTATAAGCTGAAAGGGGTGGAGAAATCCTTTGCAACTACTTCAGCAGATGTTGTTCCATAAAATGAAGTAGTATCAGGAACACTTTTTGTTTTTTCAAATTATGCCAATGTGTTGTTTCATTCATGGTCTACACACTCTTTCATTTCTGAGAAGTTTTCTAGTAAATTGGGAATTCCATCTCATGATATGAATACTGAACTTATGGTAATAACACATGGATGAAATTTTGAGACAAAAAAAAAGAAAACATAAGAACATTCATGTCCTTGCGTACGAAAACAATCTACCCGCAACCCTTATTGGTTTGCCTCTAGTAGAGTTTGATATTATATTTTGCATGGATTGGATTTCTGTTTATCATGCTATGATTGACTTTAGAGCTAAAGAGGTTTCTTTTTAGAATGATTTTCAGTTTGTATACAAAAATGAACCCTTGATATTGATAACATACAAGGAACCTGAGAAACTAGTAAAAGATGGAAATGAATGTTACCTTAAACGTATTTTTGAAAACAAAGGAACTGTTCATATTAATGATGTGCCAGTGGTAAATGAGTACCTTGATGTTTTTTCTGACGAGTTCCCAGATATAATACATGATCAGGAAGATGAATTTACTTTTGACTTAGTTCCTAAAGCTAAGACAATTTCAAAACCCCATTATCGAATGGCTCAAATAGAACATTTAGGGTTAAAGATGAAATTACAGGAGTTATCAGATAAAGATTTCATTCGACCTAGCACATCACCATGGGGTGCTCATGTATTGTTTGTTAAAAAGAATGATTGTTCAATGAGAATTTTCATTGATTATAGAGAATTGAATAAAATCACTGTTTAGAATAAGTATCCTTTTCCTCATATCGATGATTTGTTTGATCAGCTCCAGGGAGCCCAGTATTTTTCAAAGATTGACTGGAGTTCGGTGTACCATCAGTTGAATGTAAATGAAGTAGAAGTTCCGAAGACTGTGTTTCGTACAAGATATGGCCATTATGAATTTTTAGTTAAGCCTTTTGGGTTAACCAATGCACCTATTGTATTCATGGATCTTCTGAATAGAATTTTCCATGAGTTCTTTGATAAGTTGGTGGTTGTGTTCATTGATGATATTTTGGTTGATTCCAAAAGTAAGAAGGAACATGAATGTCATTTAAGGGTTGTCTTACCATCCTTAAAATAATATAAGCATTACGGGAAATTCAGAAAGTGTGAGTTTTGGTTACATCAAATTTCTTTCCATGGTCACATTGTTTAAAAAAATGGAAAAATTGTTGATCCTACTAAAATGAAAGTTGTTGAAGAATGTCAAAGAACCAAAAATATAACCGAGATTCATAGTTTTCTTGGTCTTTCAGTTTTTTACTGGGGGATTGTTGAAACGTTTTCACAGTTATCTAGTCCAATGACTAATTTAACTCGAAAAGGTGTTAAGTTCATCTGTATAAAAGAATTTGATGATTGTTTTTAGGAATTGAAATTGAGATTGGTGAATGCTCCAATTTGGGAACTACCATCCAGAAATAGTGAGTTAGTTATCTATAGTGATTCTCCATTGAAAGGACTTGGATGTGTCATTATGCAGAATGATCAGGTAATTGTTTATGATTCACTTCATTTGAAACCACATGAGATAAATTACCCTACACATGATTTGGAATTAGCTGCTATTGTTTTTAATTTAAAATTTTAGAGGCATCATTTGTATGGAGTGAAGTGTGAAATATATACTAATCACAAATGCTTGAAGTATATATTCACTCAAAAATAATTGAACATGAGACAGAGGAGATGGTTGGAATTAATCAAGGATTATGATTGAACGATCCTTTATTATCCTGGAAAAGAAAATAAAGTGGCTGATGCTTTGAGTCAAAAAATAAATACTTCATTAACCATGATACATTTGGAACAAGATCCTTTGGCTTTTGATTTGATGAACTTTGGCATAGAAGTTTTCGGTGCAAGAAATTCTTCTGTTTTTTTCAGGCATTAGTGAAATCATCTCTATCAGAAAGAATAAATCCAGCGCAGAAAGAAGACAGTGAGTTGCAAAAAAATGAAGTGTTGGTTCATAAGGTAGGTTTCCTAATTTTAACATTGATAATGAATGTGTTTTTATATTTGGAAAGAGATTATGTGTGCCTTGTGATTCACTATTGAAGAATGAGTTGTTATGTGAAGCTCATAGTTCTCCGTTTTCAGTTCATCCTGGCAGTACTAAGATGTAAAAAGATCTTCAGGAGTATTACTAGTGGGATGAAATGAAAAAAGGTATTTCTGATTTTACTGTGAAGTGTTTGACATGTCAGAAGGTTAAAGTAGAGTAGTAGTTACTGAAATGAATGCTTTAGGCTTTACCGATGCCAGGGTGGAAATGGGAAAATATATCCGTGGATTTTGTTGTTGGATTACCAAATACATCTCGAGGTAATAATGCAATCTGGGTTATAGTTGACCGATTGACTAAATTTGTTCATTTCCTTCCTATTAGAGATACTTTGTCTCTAGATCATCATTCTAAGTTTGATATTAAAGAGATTGTCAGGTTTCATGGAGTTCCCCTATCCATTGTATCGGATCATGATCCCAGGTTTACTTCTAATTTTTATAAAGGCCTCCAGAAGTCATTGGGAACTGAATTAAATTTTATTACAGCTTTTCACCATCAATCAGATGGGAAATCAGAACAAAAAATTCACACATTGGAAGATATGTTACGTGCTTGTTCGATTGATTACTAAGGAAGCTGGGACCAACATCATTCTTTGGTTGAATTTTCTTATAATAACAGTTTTCATTCTATTATACATATGTCTCCATTTGAGGCATTATATGGAAATCATTTTCGAACTCCATATTTTTCGGATGAAGTAGATGAAAAGAAGCTGAGGGGTCCAGATTTGGTAGAAGAGATGGCAGAAAAAGTTCAGTTGATTAAGAAGCACATGAGAACATCTCAGAGAAGGCAGAAAAGTTGTGCAGATAACCGGAGAAAGGAGCTTTCCTCTGAGGTAGGTGATCATATCTTTCTCAAAGTTTCTTTATGGAAATGTGTGATGAGTTTTGGAAAGAAGGGAAAATTGAGTCTTAGGTTCATTGGAACTTATGAAATTCGGGAGAAAGTTAGATCAGTTGCGTCTAGAGAGGATTTACCTCTATGTTTATTCAAAGTACACAATGTTTTTCATGTTTTGATGTTGAGAAAGTATATTCCAGATCCATCTCATGTTTTTAGCCTAGAGGTAGTTTAGTTGGAAGAGAATTTCTCTTATGAAGAACAACCAGTCCAGATTCATGACCGTAGAGAGCAAGTTTTGAGGAATAAGGTAATAAACTAGGTAAAGGGTTTTTGGAAAAACCATATGATTTAAGAGGCAATGTGTGAATCTGAAAATGATATGTGGGATAAATACCCCCACTTATTTTGATAAGTGGATAAAGATTATGAGGATGCAATTCCCAAAAGGGAGGACGGATGTAAAATCCCAGTTAAATGAAGAATAAGAAATATTTTATATTTATAAATATTTGTGAATTAAATATTAATTTTACATTAAAGGGGTTTCTATGTTCGATAGCATACCCGATAAGAAACAACGGGTTTCTTTGGAATCTTATGTTGCAAACTGATAATATAATATTATTATTTTAAATGGTAGTTAACTCCTAGCTGTTTAATTGGTGGGAATGAAAAAAACTAACAACAACATGATTATACATGTTTTTTAAATGTATTTACATTTATCCAATAAAATTTAGAGGTTTAAAATGTGAATGAATCTAATTTTAAGCATAATTTACATTAAAAGGCCGATTTTCCTTCTTTTAATGGCGGTCCATTTTTAAATCTATATTTGGTCACTTTAATACATTATATATGACCAAGTAAAATCATTCATTAGAATGGGGGCATAAAAATTTACTTTGTGTAAATTTTTTGGAAGTTTTCTGAAAAAGTTATTTTTTTAATGAATAGTGAATATATTGTATTTTAATTCGAAACTCTGTTTTAATCTAATTTATTTATATGGTTAGATTATCTTTTTATATGGTTTTAAAGTGTAATTAGAATATATTTTTACCATGTAATACAATGTTGGTAATTGGAATTAATTTCACTTTTAAATTGGACATAAACAAGTGTCAATCTTTTGATAGTTATTGTTTCTTAAAAACATGCTATTTGTTTTAACAACGGAAATTAATTTTAAAATAAACTAATTCCACTTAGATGTTTTGAATTTGAAAAAATAGACATCAATTTTGAATTCAGATTATCAAATAATTCTTTGGCTGAATTTTTGGTATTTTTCTGAAAAACATCAATTTTTGATGAATAGTGAAACCACTTAGTGGTAGTTAAAAAAACTGACTTTTTCATTTAAATGAAATTTTACCACATCTGTGAATTTAATTTCAAAAAACCATCATACATGGTTGTTATCAATATGTAAAATGTGCTTCATTAAGATGAAAATAATTTTTTGGTGAATAGTAACTTTTGACTTTTATTTACAGCGGTTAAAGGTAAATAGGGTAATTCAAGGTTAGAAGAATATTATAATAATTAAAAATTACCTTTAAACTTGTACTAACCTTATTGGATGAGTAGTGTCTGAACATGGGAATTCTTGGCTCTATTTTGGGAACCCATGGAGCAACTTATTAAAGATAATGAGACTTTAGATTAATTAATTTAATGTAAAGACAAAATTGACATTAACAAACATCTTTTAGTAATTAATTTTTATGTGGTGTTATATAAGTCCTATTTTCGACTATAAATATGAATTGTAAGGATAGAAATATTTCCTACATCATGGTACTTTTTTAATAATTTCTAGACATCAAATATATTAAATTATTTATGACACAATAATGATGCAGTATTTACCTCATTAATAAATGATTTAAATAAATAAGATTATAATGATTCAAATATTATCCAAAACATGTCCAATTCTGATTGGATGATTTTATTTCGAATATGATCCATCTTATCTTCAACTTTAATGATTTTTGGACCTTTTGAAACCGAATATATGTTTATAATAAAATAATAAGTTCACACTTTCCTAAAGAGACCCTCCTCTCCCTTATAAAAGGAGACCATTTCTTTCCAATTCCTCACACCTCTCAAGCCATTTGGCTCATCCAAACTCTGACCAATTAAGCTTCCTACATACCTCTCCTACTCTTAGAAGCCTTACCTTAGGCATAAGGCACTTCAAGAAGTCCTTTGGATCAAACAAAAGGGAGTTACCCAAATTAATGGCAAATATTTCTCTTAAATTGTTTTCTTTTATTTTATGTATCCAACCCCTAACCTATTTTTATTACTTCATATGTAAAAAAAACAGTATCCTTAATATACTAGTATGTTTATATGTGATTGATTCTAAATGCACTTACACACACTTCCATCTAATGGATGAAGAAAATAATATTTATGTGGATGGAAAACTAACGCCTCCTGAAACCATGATTGTTCAATTACATCTTATCGCCTATCATGGTGGCCATTATTATGGAACTGTATTTATATATGATATATATTATGTTTATTATTTCTTTAGTCTTCTATACTTCCCAATAATATCAAGCCTTTATGGTTTCCATAGTTGGTAAATATGATAATCTCATTTGAGGAAGTGCGAACTACCGCCCCCTTAAAGTGATCTAACTCATTGATGCCTTATGTGGGATGTATAAAGGATATAATTAATGATATTATATATGATATTATATTGGAATTATAATAATCCTATGTATCATTATGTTTTAATTCCATTAAAAAAAGAAATAGAAATTAAAGTTGCGTTCATGTGTACGTACGACTTAACGACTCAATGAAAGATGCATTTCATTTCTTACCTCCAAATGTTATGTACTATTTTAAAAACCAGTATATACAAAATATATATGATATATATGATATCTAAATCATTAATACTATTCCGGATATAATGAACTATTGACCACATGGACAACTTGTAAATATAAGGTGTTCATTTTTTACTCAAGCACCAAATATCAACAAAATGAACTTTATTAACTTAATCGATTACATAATGTTTATAACATGGTAATAAGTGATATAAAAAGAATAATAAACTTGAAAAGGGATCATAAGAAATTATAAATTAACTTTAGTTTATTATTCAAGAGATTAAAGAATGATCGAGTCAAGTCGGAAACGAGGTAAGGGACTTCGTCTCAATCTCCTTTTGTTGAGGCATATTTAGTTTTATACAAGACTTTATTTTATATGGGGTATAAACCCCTTTGACTTTTCATTTCATTCAAAGGGAATATTTTTATATGAATCATTTTACTAAACAAAAAAATGATTGTTTATTTACGTAAGTGGTGACAACGTCCTTTCCATTTCCGCGAGCATTTTTGAACTTTGGCATCCTTAACAAGTCGAAATATTTTTAAAAAGAAAAAGAAATACCATATACTCCTTTTTACATATTTTGGTATTGAAAATGATTTTGAGAATGGATTTATTATTTCAATATCTTGAAATTATATTTTGTTATTGCAATGGAGAAATGTTATCTTTCGTTTATGCTTTTATTATGATCATGTTATTGTTCTTGGGAATTATTTACGTATACGGGTCGTTCCGTGATTAACCTATGGTTGGTGAGCCCGAGATAGCTCTCCAATGCATTGTTTAATGTTACAGAGGTAAAAATGGATGTTTCTCCTAAGATATTTAGATAATATACTCTGATGGGTAATCCAAAGTAACACCATATGTAGTTGTCATAGATAGAATATAGCAATGATATGGATGCCAGAAGATACCTTTATGATTTATGATTTTTGTGGTTTATTAATAAATCTTATGTTTTCATGAGGTAAGTAAAAGAGTTCATGATTTCTTTTTATTAATGAAAAAATGTTTTCTTTCATTGTTTTATAACCTTTACTGAGCTTTTATGCTCATCCCATATTTTGAAATGTTTTCACAGGACTTAAAGATGAATAGGGTCAAGGATGGGATTAAGGAAAAGTCATGTTGTCTAAAACATGGAACTATACATGACTCTTTTTTTGAAGAGTTTTTAATTTATAAAAAAATTGTAAACTATGTAGACGTTTCTAATTTGTAATATTTTGAGATTTAATAGTTATGTCCTAATTCTCTAAAACTCTAACCCTAAAAAGTTCCTCAATGTGAATTATTCATTTAATTTAATATTATGTAATGTTTAAGGCCGAGTCCTTATAAAGATAGTTACAATTCATCAATATTCATGAAGATTCATGACATTTAATATTCACATATTTGTTTGTGTGGAAAATAGAAGAAGTGAATATTGTGCATGCGTATATGCATAGGTGAATGCATAAGCACTATTAAGAAGGTGATATATTACTAGAATGTGTGTTCACATTCGTTGTTTTTGTGAAGGAAGAGGCAGTATACCCACTTGCTTAAAATTACATGAAGAAAATAGAGCACACATGCATTAATAAAACACATAAGTATTATTTGAATAAAAGAACATACAATAACAAGAAGAATATATCATCTATTCTAGTGTTTCCATGATAATTTACATGCAATAATTTCCTGAAGCTTATACCTCATGTAATATTAATTTAAAGTGGATTATGTAAGGATGATATCTCATTAGAAGAAGAAAGAATAATTTTCCCAAGCACTTGATTGTCTGAGAGATTATATTGAACTATATTGTATATTTTTTGTGTAAAATATTATATAATCAATACTATATTCACTATTGATATTGAATTAATGGGAAAAAAATTTGATGATTCTAAAATGAACTGATATTATATTGTTTCAATAATCACAAATGGTTTGTGATTTTAAACATGAAGAAGATGAAGATTTAGTGCAATCTAGTTTTTTTTGAGGAAGTAAGAGATCTGTACACCACTATACACTATTGCATATTTTCTTGTGTCATATATTAGAGGAAGAAGTGTAAGTGACAAGCCATATTGTTATTAGTTGATTATAATTTGTGTTTTAAATAATTCAATGATCATCAGTCCACAACAAATTCATATTATTGTAACTGATAATTGAATAATAAAGTTAAACTTTCAGTTTACTGCTAGGAAGATGTAATAAGTGTTTCTTTCCAACTGATATCCAAGTAACAAAGTGAATAAAAATTTAGTAGAAGAACTAAAAATTATTGTGAAATCTAATAGTTGCTTCAATAGGTGGAATTCATTATTGGTGTTACAAAGAACATTAAAAAGAAGATACAGACTAACTTTAGAGGCAGTATAATGATCTGTCCAATTACTGTAAAATATACAGTGTCAATTGATTATAGTTCATTTTGAGTGAAAGGTATTTGCTACTTGTTGTAACCACATTAAAAGTATTTCTTTCTAGTGGTTTCCGGGTTAGGGTCATTTATATACCATTCCATGTACTAGCTAATCTAACGAAGTAGTGAGCATTGTAAAAATGTCATGTACTATTATTTATTGATTTTATATACTTTCATTAGAAATGGAAAATATAATAAGATAATCAAGATCCTTTCAGGTCTAATAGGTAAAGGAATAATTTTTTTTGATTTGATTAATAATCCCGCAACACTAATTCACACCCCCTCTCAATTCTAGGTTTATCCCAAAATAGACCTTCTATATAATACATTAGATTTATTATTTTTTGAATTACTCATTCCATCACATTTTAAATAACTAAAAGGATCAATTATTCTACACTCACATGGTTAATAAATTATTGTACTCTCCTTTTTGAACAAATTCATTTACTCTTTTATTTCCATCTTGCAGCAGAACTTCAAGTGGGGTTTTCAAGTGTCAGTAAACCCATACAAGGAAAATTTTCTCATAATTATGCATGGTATAAATGATTATAACATACCCCAAATTTCTATTTGGTGAAACATATATGTGGATTTAATGGAGAAGATGGATCTTGGGACGAACATCTAAAACACTTCCTTAAATTCTACACTTAATGAAAATATATTTAAGTGAAACTTCAGGGATTTGAATTTATCTAAAACTCAGCATTACTTTGTTTACATAGCCCATGTTCTAGGTGTAATGATCCATGGTCAATCATATGTTCATAATAAGGTCAAGATTCATGTAGTCAACCAACTCAAAACAAATTGTTAGTTTTCCTTTATATAGTTGATTAACATATCACAAAAGGTACATGTATCTTCATTCTATAGGTAAGGTGCTCTTCATATGGTAGTTCATGTCTTCATCTCATAAGTATGAATCTTACGGTATGTTTTTATATATTCATGAGGTAGGTGAATGATCATATTTTCTTACCATGGTTTCTTATGTGAAAACTCAGCTGTTATGGTATGTCCAACTATCATGAAAAATTCATGTTTTCAATCTAGTGAGATACTTTCATCAATTGAAATATGTTGGAAACTCAGTTAGATTAAGGTAAAAGATGAGACATGTGACATTACCTCATTCAATCTATATGTTTTTAATTTGGAGAAAAAATGCATGTAAAATTGGGTCTCCCATATCAATATTTTTTTTATCCAGTAATTACCTAATTACCTTGGAAACTGTATTATCCTTTCATCCATGGCACCAAGGTCAACTCCTGGATACACTCACACACTTTCCTCAAGGGTCATATCTCCCCACATAAATCCAATTATACATATCCATGTGCACACTTGGTGCACCCGTACCTGCGTTTTCATATGGAAAGCCTCCAATATTCTCTATATATATCTTTATTTAGCCTATTCTTTATATTAATACTCAATTACATGGCCTGATTTATTGGATAAATTCCATAAATGTGATTTTAAAAAATAGACCTTAAAAATTCCTTAAGAAGATTTTAAATGTTATTGTATTTTCTAAAATATTCATAGCTTCCACTTATACCTTCTCAAAATACTTATTTGGGTATTTTTCATGTAAATTTAATATAATTTTTTATGTTATTCTTAAAAAATATTCAATCTTATTCACTTATTAATTATGAATTATTTTGTACCAAACATAACGAGCACATGTTTTTGACTTTATGAATGGATCATCAATCATCAGATATAATGGGTGGATGAACTTCCCAATCATGACATCCAATACCAACTCAAGAATCCATTAAAATACTCCATGAATAATAAATTACAAAAAAACATATTTAAATCCTTTCTTATTGTAAATAAATAAAAATCATCCAATGATCTCAACACCAGTGCTTGAACCACCACTTTTTCTTATCCTCCCTCAAAAGAGGAATCTATTCCCTTAGTGTCTAAAACATAAGAATCGTTCTTATTTTCCATAAACCCACCACTTCTGATTCCATATTCTATTGGTCTTATAAGTTCTTCTTTATTTCCTCAATAAAATTTCCCAACTTCAAATTTGGAGCAAACTTCATCGATCATAGACTACTTCTAGAAGTATCAATCCATTACATATTTTCCACCATAAGAAAACCCATTGCTTTTATGAATAAAATATTATCCCAGTCTGTAATATAATATCACGTTACTTACTCATTGAAAAGGAACAGATTCTTATGTGAATTATGTAATCAACATTCTCTTCCCTAGTATCCTACTAAAGAATCTATAACCGTAATTGAACATATTATATGGGACCATTTATCATGGTAGAATGATTAATCTTATAGAATCAGAATGGGATGATATAATATCTACATATCCATTAAGAAAACACTAGGTCCCTTTCTCTTCCACCAATTTCAACACCCCTTCTCATAGGATACAGACACTAACCTTTGGAATCTCTCTATGAATGGGATTCTAATGTTCTAATGAAAATTTTTTAGACATAACATCACACCCATATCTAGCCACCTGAAACACATTATCACCAACACCATGAAAACTATTATGTTCAACACTGAAATACTATTGAAATTTTGTTTTGGAATATTCATAGTGTATTCAAATAGGATTATAATTCTACTCAGGAGTGGAATAAGACTAACCGTTTTCAATAGAACCATTCTTATTTTTCATCTAGTAACATTCAAACAATGTTTTGAAGATATTTTATTATGCATATACATAGAGTCTAATGGGAGGGAATAACACTCAAATCTTGTTTTATGAGATGAATTAATGACCCACCATGTTTACTAGATATTTAAGGATTGAATGATTCTATAATAGAAGCTATAAGAAATGAAAACAACGATATAGATACATGGTTGTGGGATAATTCCTCATTTGGAACACATAATACCATCAAAAAAGGGAGAATCCAAACCCATTAAATACTATAGAAGAACAAGACTAGAATGATATCAAATATTATATAGTTTATAAATGAATGTGAATGTATTTAGAATCTAAAAATCCAAAAAAAAACATGTATTCCTATAGTCCCAAATAATTGATGATAAACTCATTGATAGAGTTGTTCGATAGTTTCTATACCCTAAAAAGAGCCTTTGCGGACTGATTTAGATGTCTTGGGGCTTCTGTCTACTCCAACATCAATAGAGGGATCTTGTGGATATTATTGTCTAGAGATAGAACTTTAGGAAAAACCATGATTATCGGGAAAGTGGGGTGAAAATAAAAATTACTAAAGGGGTAATGGGATTATATAGATCCACCTCATGAGGTGTGAGGCATCCTTCTCCCTCCAGCAGGGGAGGTATCAATGTAATTTCCATAACCTCATAATCCATAAAAGGCCCCGGCTGATCTCCTAGAGTAACAACCATCGTTTCCTCATCAATCATTATTTTCATAGAAATTCAATCTTCGTCTTCACTGTATTGCTTCCTTGATAAAAGACTCATTAAAAAAACAAATTTTAGTTGTTTATATAAAAAAAGAGTCATTAATAGATTCTTTATGTATACATGAGTTGTATATTGGTGTTTAAATAGGATAAAATTTAAATTCCTATATTTCTATCAATGTATTTCACATCACGATCTTTTTAACATCACTTTAGCCTATCTGAATCCATTTAATGATTTTTCCTTATAAAAATTTCATATAACATTTTCTATTTAGATGTATATCTATGGACCATTTCTCTCACTTTATTTTTATAAACCCCTCCTAATAATTCCTTATAAACTATTCAAAATGAAAACATAGAAATACATGCATCGAGTAGATGGAAATTCCAACCCTCTATAGTTTTTAGATGCTCATTGAACAATTGATTAAATTTTTGTTTCCAGAACACATATACACCAAGTGGATTTATAAAGATGTCTTCCACAAGATTTTGAGAACCAAATAACTATAATTTCACAATTTTCTTCTCAACATTATCCATTAAAAATTAGTAATGAATTTCAATGTATTTTTTGTGACAAAGTAAAATCATGTTCTTTGTTAACTCAATAACCTTCTTGCTCTCACGCTAAATTAACATTGGTTATCACCCAACTTATATGGGATATTACAATTACTAATTTATCCACATAAAATTTGTATATTCATTTTTAAATAAAATATACTTTACATCCACTGTGCTAACAGATATAATTTTCCTCTATTTACACAGCCACCCAACATAGTTTCTTCTAATAAAGAATACCCTTCCACTAATGAATTTTTTATCCAAATTATCTCTATCCAATATTAAATTAGTGTAAGAGACAAAATTTAAATCATCTTCTACTTTTCAAACCAATCCATAATCTAATTTCCACTAAATGTACCTCAATATTTTCTTTTCCATTAATAGATGCTCTTCCTTAAAATAACTCTAAAATAATTTTCCAAAAAATGTAGAATTACAAATAACTATGTATATTGTGGCGACATATAATAGACTCATAATAATTATTCAATACATTGTTTTTTATATATATTTAATATCCTTTTGATTTTCATTTTTTGTTCCAACACCTATTAGAGTAGAAACTAGTTTTTAGTCTCCCATTTTAAAACAAATTAGCAAATATCTTGCATACATTAATTCTGATATTAAAATGTTTCCTTCATTTTGTTTTAATTATATCCTAATAAGGTTTTTTAGTTATCAGATCATTGAAACCTCAAATTATAAATGCTTTAAATTTTTAAACCATTCTATGGAAGTCGTATTCTTACCTCCAATGATGATGTCGTACACATACTACATCCCTATAAAATGCAATTTATATGATAATTTTTACCTAAATGTTGTGATTAAATCCTAGCACATTAAACTCCATAATTCTGAAATTTGTGTCCATATAAGCATACTAAGCATGGTTCATATTATTCAATACATGTAAATACTTTTTAACCTGATATATGTTGAATAATTATTTCTAATAATAATTTATTTTATTTGTTTTGTGTATACATATTCCTTTATAAATCCATTAAAAAGTAAATTACTTAATTCTATTTGATAGACTTTATACTTCTTTTGAATATCCATTTATAAGAGAAGCCTGATTAATTCCAATGTTTCCACTAGTATAAAAGTTTATTCTATATAAATTCCTTTGATCTAAGAATACTCTTTATATACCAACCTCACGTTATTTTGAATCACTTTTCTATGTTCATAAAAAAAATTTGGAGACCCAATTATTATAAATAACATTGTTATATTTTGGTTCGCTCAAGCTTTAATTCTAGTTTTTTTCAATATAGTATAGATATTCATTCATGGATTTCATCCATGACTCATCCTTACCTTACTCATTGAATGTGTTTCAATCAACTAGGATAATAAAGAAACATTATCCATACTACTACATTATACATATATGTTGGAGTATATTTTTCTCAAATAGTGTAATTTGGGTAAAATTTAATTCTCTTGTGTCTTGATTGATTCACATATTGAATTTCCCCAGCACCATGATAAACCTATGATTCACCTATAGAATCATCATCCTTTGGAATATTTTTTATATCTTCAAAATTCAAATAAATATATTTTTATTCATCACATATTTAATCAAATATGGGACAATGATTTTTTTAGCTTTATTTTAAATATATTTCACATCATTGATTTCAACATATTTAGTGATATTTTTATTAAATAATTTATAATATTTACTCTTAGATGGGTAGGCTAAAAATATTCCTTTGTTGGGTACATCTCCATACATATAATTATTTCTTTATTTATTCAATATGATCCATTTACATTTAAAAACATTGAGTTGTTTCAAAGAAGGGTTCAGACCATGACATAAATTGAATTCGAAATATTATTCACTAATGATGAAAAATCCCTAATTTTGGATGCATATAACCAAATTAAATGATTCTTTCTAGTAGTAGTAAATGATTCAACTCTTAATCAACCAATTCATGGATATTTTATTAACTATCCTATTTTAATTGTTTATAATAAAATTTTTTAATTATAAAAAAATGGGAAAATAAATAAACAATGTCAAGGAGATGAATGTTTTGTAGTCCTAATGAATCCCCTTGGAGTTTGTTAATATAGTAATGAGGTAAAAATGTAACACTAGATAAGTTAAAAGATGTCTCCGTCTGAACACCCTTGTAGGAATGAATTTAAATAGCCTCATTCTCCTCAACCATGTGCATAAAACATCCACCTTAAGATAAATTTTACTTAATCAAGACCAGATCAAGAAAGCGATGGTTTAAATGATGGGGGAGAGCGAAAATTGGTAATTGAACAACATGGATGAGTCATATTAAAACATAAAGAGATTAATATTTATTGAACTACATAATTTGATCCTAGAGAGCATAGTTATGGATTTTTCTTAGATGGATATACCCTCAAGGTATAAGGATGAGAAGGGCAATATTAACAAACCATGATAATCCCAAATAATTCCACCGTTATCCATGATTCCCATGAAACATGAAACATTTATTTTTATTTTGAGACTAAGAGTTGGGGGTTTCCAGTAAACCCACCGTCCATTTTCTCCACTATTTCTTATTATTAATTATGAGATAATGTAGCGAATAATGTTCCTTAAACTCAATATTAGGTTCGCCTTCAAGCATAGTAAGTTATAAGAGATGACAGGATAAATAAATTTATCTTAAGTATAACTAAAATTAGGTTTCCATTCATGATATTAGGATATATTTATGGTATACCATATCATATAACATCCAAAATAGATGACAATACATCAGAACTTCGTGTTTAGATCTATACCCGAATGAATGTTAAATAACAAAATCATCAAAATATCCACAAAATCATTAATTGAATTATCCCCTAAGAACCCTATCATAGAAAACCATATATATATTTCTAAGTCCACTTCCATAAATAAATACTGAATTGATTCCATATTTTTGTACTCACAAAACATACATTTTTATATAAGATATATGCCTCTTCTTTGGAAATTTATATTTATAGGAATGGCATAGTTTTTGATGCACCAAACAAGGCACCTTAGTTTCATAGGAATTTATTTACACCATAATTTACTATATAATACGTATCTTTTAAATTTTACAAGAATAATATTACTGAGATTGGAATAATTGAATCCACCTAAGGAAGATAGGGTGAAAAAATTGAACTATGGATCCTCAGTTACATGTATGCTATTAAATAGGTTGTTTTATCCTTATTAATTACCTCTCAAAAAATAAGGGTGTTATAAAACCCACATGAAGATATCGTATAGGGTAGGATACCCAGGGAAAAAAGAGGTAAGGATATACCCATATTTATTTTTAGAATGAAAATTTTCCTCTCCCAATGATCCAATGGGTCCTGTCATATATAATGAAAACAAAGTCGTGAATATTGTTCCAAATATGAGAACTAATTGATCCCTTGGGATAGTTGATAAAGGAGCTACCATATTTTTCCCTAATGAAGTTTTTCCTAGAGGTTTTCACATGATATCACTTACTAGTCTAGCATGGATTTCATTCATTGTATACATTCATCCGTGCTTATTGAAACCACATACATAGACCGATTTAGATATCCTTGACCAGCTTTCCCTATGATGTTGATCGTATTTATGAATGTAATATGTGGAACTATTAATTACTTACTCAATATTACTTATGAATTTTCTATGGGTTCTAAAAAACAAGAGCACAAGCTTGGTAATATAGGAAATCATACTATTCATAAGTGTGATCGGACCACCAAAATATGGAAAGAGACACTTCGAATTAATGATCCTCCATGGGATTCTATGGAAAATCCCTTAAAAGTAATGGATTTGAATCTTAAAATTTATTAATAGAGATACCGGATATTTTACTATAAAAATCATGTTAAATATACAAAAACTCTCCTCAATGAGGATGGACTATCTATACATGTATTATTTCGAAAAGGGAAAACATATTTTATCAAATTTGATGTCTTGGATACTTAGTATAGTATAATAATTCAAGATCAACATTAAATTAAGGATTTAATCAGTATTAAAATTGACAAATAAGATAATTTCATTCACAAATATCAATAATTAAATACTTATAAATCCAGACTATCCTCAAAATGGGAATACCAACCCCTTAGAAATCCAATGAGTTAGATTTATAATGATGTTATTTTTAGTAAGGACAAAAAGGCATGAAGAAAGGTGATCAACTAACAAAGTCCCCACATTGATTTGAAGAAGCCTAATCTCTTCCACATTATTCTAATTGTGAACTTTTTTAAGATGAAATAGTGGACGAAAATTTAACAAACCCACTTTGAAAAGCTTCATATTCTAAAAATTTTGATGATAAATCTCAACTCCATCTAATAATAGGTCTTTTCTATATCGATCATGATCACAATATTATAAACGTACACATTTCTATTCATATATAAGACTATTTCTTGTGTAAATATAGTTGTTACTTGGATACTCCCACCTTTGACATTGCTATGTAGTTTATCTATGAATTGTAAGGACATGTACTGGGAAACTATTTTTTTAAAAGGTAATGAGAACACTATATGTAAAATTAAAAAAATAATGGTCTAAAACTAAAAAAATCCCTTGGGAATGAAGAACAGCACATTACCAATTGTCTCTCTAGGGAGATACCCTCCATTTAAGTAATAATTAACACCTTTAAGGAATTATCTATTAATGTGTTCCTAAGAAGTCATGTAGAAGGACCTTGAAAATCCATCAAGACTCATGGAACTATCAAGAATAAATATTCTGATAATATCCTTATCCACTTCATTTGTTGGGAGGGATTTATAATGACTTTATCCAAGACTTTCATAGTTTTTATGATTTTCAAAGAATATTTTATCATATTTCATCATGTTTAATCCCTCCTACATCACTAGGCGAGGCCCTAATAGTAGGAATGTAAAATGAGACATTGTAAGAGGCCCTATAATGAAAAAATCACTTTTTTGAAATCCAAACTCAAGTAGTATGTTGATATTCTCTATATATTTCATCTCTATTGTCAAATCATTTATGTATGTTGTGTTTTGATTACCTCCCCTTGGCCACTTCGAAATAGGTTTCTCCCAAGAAACACATTCCTCCTCTAAATTATCCTCTTAAAACTGATTATTCATATTATAGATAATTAAAAAATACCATAATCTGACAACTCTTACAATAGTCTATCCAGTTGGTTAATTTCAATCTGTAGTTTTTCAAGGATGATGTTGGGGTTTTCTTGGTTATTGATCCAAGTGATAATGTCACCCTTTAGTCTCTTTAGTTTATTTTATAAAACTCCCTATGGCTACACAGGCATTATAGAACCACCAATTCCAACTTTACATGACTATATTTTATTGAGGAGTAGTTACTAAGGACACCTCAGGATTTTATCTATGTATCACTAAATAATTTTCCCCCTCAATGGACCAGTATTTTATTTCATTATCCAATTATAGTATCTTCATTGTTCTTGTAGTTTCATTCTCCACTCAATAAAATATTATTTTAATGTAATTTTGCTTTTATATTTTAGATAATATAAATATAGAACATATAACCCTAATATATTCATCAATAAACAAGATTGGATATTTTTCAACTTGAGTTTTGAATTTATTGATTAGACCATATACATTGGTGTGGACCAAATTTAGAAAATTCAATACTCAATTATTATTTTGATGATAGATTTTCTCACCACATTTGACATCAAGCATGGATCACAAACTTTTTACCTACCACTCATTGAAGTTGAGATATCCATTAGTGAATTTAATTTTGACAAATTTTCCATAACATTTTGATGGATGTGATTTGGAATATAATTCCATATATTAGTTTTCTCTTCTACTATGAAGTGATAATTGTTATCTTAATTATTAAAATTATATAACTTTATTTTTATTTTCCATACCAACATCAGTTAATTTTCATCCTTTCCCTAGATATAACATCCATTCTAATATATTTAACCACTAATCTTGAGTCTAATAACTAGATAACACTCAATATATTATGTTACAACCCATATGTATAAAAAAATTTGGTATTTGTTAATTCATTTATGGAAAAAAAATTATTACCACTTCGATATTTATAGGCCCATAATAACAAAACCGATCTATTCCATCAACTCTTCCATTCAAATTCATAAAGAGTTTCTTGTTTTCATTTATGTGGAATTAATTCCAACTATCAAGAATTCTACTATAGTTGTTCTTTATTTTCATCAGGGAATGTTTGACAAGTCTATCCTTCTCCCTTATCCTCATATTATTTTCATTCCATGAAATCCTAGGATGAGTTGAGACATACAATCTGATATTCTCATTCTCTTCAAAACCTAAAACATAGTCTCATTATTCATATTTTAAAAAAATCTATAAAAGATATCATATTGGATTTTATCACATCCATATTTATTTTACTTTGATAGGGATAATTCTGACTTTTTCTTTGATCAAAATCAACTACTTTATAGCTAAAATTTAAACTGTAAAATAAATACCTATAAAATTTATTCCTTATTACTAATCTAGGATATGCTTTTGTTCTTCTTTATTAACTTCCAGGTGCTTCTTCTTTAAATTAGATAATGTATTCATCAAAAAATGACATCATGTGGCCTAAGTGACCATTAAATTGACATTTTATCAATAGGAAAATTTTATAATTATCCTCTCTCCACCTATCCATAGATTTCAAATAACTTCTTAATTTTTGATCAGCTCTCGATGATTGAGAAATTTCTCAAAACATATGTTGTTCATTTCTCTTAAAAAAATTTATCCTATATTTCGGGGTTGCTATATAAAATCCAAGTCCAATTCTACAAATAATGTTTTTCTGTAAACACTAAACACCTATTTGAAAAATCATATACCTTATTCTATTCTTTCCTTTAGTTATTCATAAAAAAATTCTAGTTTCCAGCTTGATTTTAGAATTAACTCAATGTCACTACTTCATTTATGACTAGTTAAATATTTTTATTTTTCTCCTCGGTATATATATTAAGATAATTAATATTATAAGAATAATACTCTATTTTAAACATATAGTTTATCATTTATTTATCTTTAACTTGAAAATTTTCATGTTCCTCGACAAAATTTTCCATGTGATCAATTTCTTCTTCATGATCATTAAAAAAACATGAGTATTATTTAATAAATCATACAATATCAATGTTCTAAAATATTTATAGGTTAAGTTACTAAATTGATCCATATAAATAAACTTTGAGATCAACTAATCCCTTTTTTGATCTTCCTCTTCCCATTTAATATTATATTTCTTCTTTACATCCATTGTAGAAACCTCTTCCCCTGACATAAACTCAGTTTAAACTGCATTTTATGTATTTTCATCAACATCATTTTCCTCTTTACTTAAAAACATTATTCATTGAATTATTTCCCTTCTATAATTTCTAGAGTAGAAATTCCTTTTATGGGTGAAAATATCACATAGTTAGTGAGTATAATCCATCTTACCATTATCTATAGGAAATATTTTTCAAACACCTGTAATTGATATACCCAAAATTTCTACAGTGAAAGTATGCCAAAAGAAAACATGCCTTAAAATATTCACATTTCTCTCTTAATCTTTCTCACTATAAGTCATTGGAACTCATCACTTACATGTTCTTATTCATTTTTAAGCACATTAATTTCATACTTCTACATATATTTAAATGTAATTTCCTTTTATGAATGTTTTTGGGAAATTAATAGCTTCGCTAACATTTCATATATGACTAGATTACTATGTGGATCATTATGGGATAATTCCCCATGATTTAATTCTTCAAGCTCAAATACATTTGGATTTTAAATTTGTGAAAAAAATATATAATCTACATTAATATATCAATATCGTTTATCTCATCTTCATGTCCATGAATAACTCCCAAAAAAAACGATAATATGGTTGAAGAATCTACCAATTTTTTCACTAGAACACATATTTAAATATTCAAATCTATTATGATGAATCTATAAATTCAATACTTTCACCACATTTTCATCATCATAAATATTGATTATTTCTCGCCATACAACATTTAACAAGGTATATATCATCACCTTTAAGTAAATTTTGTTCTAAAATTACATAGATAAATCATTTAAGGATTTCGAATCAATATTAACAAATTTATTCTCTAATTGTATCATTGAAAATCACATAGCATCACTGAATTGTATTCCATGAACCATCATTGAGAATACAATTATCCAGAGAGATAGCAAGTAATGTCTCATTCTACCCCTCAAAACTTAATAATTATAGCCATTAAATAATGTAAATCCCTATACATTCATATCATTATCCTGTGAAACATATTTATCTTGACAGAGTCATTATGAATTCACTAGTGGCTCTGAAATAACGTTTGATGTTCAAGGTCCTAATATATACTCTCTGAGGGGGATAAATTACTTTTTTGTAAAATTAATTATTATTTCAAACTCAGTTAGATATTATATTTATGTTTTTAAGGAATATTCATACCTATCCCTTGAAATTTCACAACAACATAATAAAAATATTGAAAAAAAGGATCATAAACATTGATATTTTACTTAGTTCACCAATTGTAGACTACATACAAGATGAAAAAAATAGTAATGTAATGATATGATTAATAATCACTACTTTACTAGTTGGTGGTCATAATTTTTAGGATTTGATAATTTGATATCCTTTACTCATAACCTTTTTCTCACTTCCATTCACTTATTTTGAATAGGTATTCAAATGATGAAAAATAATGATATGCATGTAGATCTTAATATGATGACCACGAGTGAAGTGAGACTACAAAACCAAGGTTGTTCTCCAGGATGATATGATAATATCTTTTATAAATTTATAAATTTAAAAAATTAGATCCACTTACAATCCCAATCTAAAATGATATTCTATCTAAAACTAACTAACTTGGTATGGCCCATCCCACTAGAAGACCTCCTAGGATGATACTAAGATGAGTCTACCACCCCAATCTCACTTTAATAGGATAAATATTGGAAACAAACACTAAAAAGGCATATTACACACATGGGTGGTTTTGGACTATAATTATATATATATCCACAAATATATGGATAATATATATAATAATGAAAACTCATAATTATTTAAAATAACTTGTGTAGAAAATATAATTGGAAATAATAAATCTATATATAATGAAACATAAATCAAATACAGTAGACATGGAAAAATAAAACACCCAATATCCCATGATAGTGACCATTCTCATAGAGATATAGTGGATGGAATCCATATCATGTATACACCAATAAAAACCACTAACAAAAAGAACAAATTTCCTTATATATTCACCGCCTCCACTAGAACCACATCCTTTAAGATCTGTATTGAACTGTGAATCATCTTCCTAGACAAAAAATCTGGGGGAATCAAGTCCATAGAAGTATGAGTATAAAAATACCTAATAGAATATCCAAAATAAACAAGATGTCAAAAAAATTATAAATCATCATAACAGGAGGAACACAGATATTATAAAATATAACAAGTATCCAAGGATAATTTGGTTAACATTCATCAATTTTTAAGTCCAAAAGGTTTTCATAAAAAGGAACCTAAAATACCCAAAGCATCATTGAACCTATGACACCCAAAACGCATTATATATTCTCTTCCACATGATCCCTCAGAAAAAGAAATTATGGGGGACTCATGAACATCTAATGATCATGATAATGAAAAAGGTACTCACCCCTATGGAGAATTCATGCCTTATTATTTTTATTTTTCATTAGAAATAGGGTTATATATTATATAAGTATAGGTATCAAGACCTATTATAATGAGAAGATTATTTACTCACTAAGCATATAGAAGAAATGTCACCGAGAAATGATATTATTTTAGGAGGAGTTTTACCCCTTGATTTCCCTAATCATCTGCTTATACACATCATCATATCTATATAACTACTAAATTCGAACTTATTTAATGATTAAAAAGTAATACTCATATGATAAAATTATGAAAACCATAATTTTTATTGTAGAGTAACACATATAATAAACTAAACATATATGTTAATCAAAAAATGAGGTGGAATGATAAGAAGGATGCTAAAATATTCCTTGTACAAGGCGTTTCTCTATAGGTTACACAGTAAGTTGGAGACTTTGATAGGCTAGTCATATAATTTCACCACCAAATTCATATTAATCCAACATACACAATATGTTCAGTATAGTATAAAATGTTTATTCGATTTTGGAAACTCAATCATATAATGTCGAGAGTGTCCATGTTGTGTATGATAATATATGACATGTATTCATAGTGCATGCTATATATATCCATTTGGGAGGATGAGTTTATACTCTAGATACACACCAAGTTTCAACACCAGCTATGATAACATCTACGAGGAATACAAAACATGTGAATCCTACAAGGTTACTAGGTGTGTGTACCCTATCCACATCAACCCACTCCATCCAATTTAACTGGTCTATGTTAAGGAAGAACACAATGTGTGATTCCATCTTGATGAATAAGAAAGTACATAAAAACATATTGGGGTATACATCCCAGAGATACACTACAAGTGTCCCGAATAAAGATGTAATATAATATGTATAAATCATTGTAACCCTATAAAAATAGTATATAGACTACAAAACATGTGATCTAAAGGATAACATGATGTGCAACTAGAAATTCCAGATATCTAGTATGTGTCCCCCCACTAAATAATGTTTTCTCCACTACATTAGGACTCACCTCTAGTACCATTCACATTTAAATCTACTTTGATTTTCACCAAACCTTGTCAATGTGATTTAAATTTAACAGTCATTATATATTCATTTTCTATATATTATTTCATTGATGGTGAACTAAAATTTTCCATTATGTCACCACTGATGAATGCCAAAACATGATTTTCCATGTTTTCTTCTACTATAGCATTGTTAAACTATAATCAAACCTAGAAAAGTTGAACAAGAAGGAAACATTTGATGTTTAGAATTTAGTGGAATGCATAACCACCCCAGAATGTGTTCACCCTAAGTTTCATCAATGAACATGTGTATTAATATAAAAATAAATTTTGACATTCAATGGAAAGATATTCATAAGAATAAAAACCTGTAAAATATTCTATATCTGGCAAATATAAAATATGCAACATGAAAAAAAATCAACCAATAAAAATAAACAACGTTAGATATATAATTTATAAAAATATATTTCAAATTTATATTTAAATTAACATGAATAATTCATACCGATTTTAACTCCATACCAAATGTGAATATCATATTATCAAATATTATAATCTAATTAATTAATGTTTTTTTAATTCCGATTCATGACACCACATTAATTCATTTTAAATTATTTAATAAAATATTTATTTTTATCAAATATTTACATTATCCATATCCAAATTCTCTAACATGTTTCATCACTAATACACGGCGAAGAGGATAGGAATATGTAAAGAAGGAGATACATTTTTTCATTTTTCTTCCTCAGTGTTTATTCATCGTTGATTCAATATCACACCTCAATCATAATTTTTACATGACATAACCATGAATAAAAAACACTATTGTTAAGAGAGATAGAGAGAGAGATGAATTTTAATAATAGTTTTCTTCCACTAATGGAATATGAGCAATGAAGGGGAGAGATATTTTATTTTTATATTAGAGGAATGATTTTAGTGGAGGAATTATATATCACAAATAATTTCATTCCTTAATTGATCATTGAATCCCTATCAATACTTCCCCTCCTAAATTCCACTCATATTTACAAATCATGTATAGTCTATTGATTAATAATATCCAAAATAAAATATCTTTAAATCCATGTAATACCCACAAAGCCATTCAAATTTCAAAACATAATATTTTATTTATATTAGTATAATTGAATGATTTAAATAAATATGACTAATTAATATTCCTAGGGTTTGAATCCTAACCATAAAAATTACCCCTTAATTGAAAAGAGCCTATTTCCAAAAGAAAAATTATCTCCTAATTTCCATAGATTTCTTCATTTAGGAGTTATTAATCACATGCTCATAGATAAAAATAATATATAAAATATAATATATATTTTTCAATGGATTATAATGAAATTAAATGAACCAGCTATGTGAACACCATTTGAAATATTAGAATAAATATTTGAATAAATTAGTAAAAAAAATATGAGTCGAAACCTCACTCATTCAATACCATATATTTCCTAAGAAAGTCAAGTTGATCAATTATTATTGATCTTCTTTATCTATCATTTTTGTTTAACACTACATATCCATCTCTAAAAGATCTATTAAAAATCACTTTAATCATCAGAGTTAAATTCAAAATATAACCAATAAGAACATCCTCTACTTGAAACTCATCTGTTGGATATTCTCTAATAAAATCTCCCACATTAAACACCATTTATTGTGATGAAGATCATTTCATAACCTCCAAACATTCATAAGAAGGTTTGCTCACAAATTATCATAAAATTATATATTATTTTATTAATCATGACATTGAAACCTATATTATGGGATGATGAGTTGGTTTACAAAAAAATAAATTATAATTTCCAATTTTCTTGTGGAATGATGATAACTTCCATGGTGTGATGTTAGTTTTTTTTTTCATTAACCAAATTCGAACCCAATTTTCATGGCATGTGAACTGTGACATGGAATTATCCTGGGACACAACACCTTCTTATAATAGAGAATACATTTTGAAATGATGAATCAAATAATTGAATGATTTCTTTGGCTAGTAAAAATAGAGAAACCAGAAATTATAATGCTCTTCTTACAGCTTCTCATGTGGTCTCTACTACGACATGATGTGACTCTACATGTAGTGGTGAGACACACAGGTCTACTTCACCAGATTTATTAATCCATAATATTTACCTTGAATGAACCTCATGATTACATGGTGAGGAGACATTATTTATCACAAATAACCATTAAAAATTCCCCACAAATCTCCATATTTCCATAACTAAAAAAACTAACTCCAATTGAATTCATTTGAAAACTAATATAATAATAAGACCTTTGGTTATAATACAAATAATGTGGTAAAATAGTTGAAAATATTTTGAAACCTTATCCATGATAAGGATTTAATGGGATATAATCTTCTTAGATATATAAAGGGTGGACATGGTAATCATAAATAATGATATGAAATCCTAAATTGCTCAAAAAATTACTCAACCATCTATCTTAGAAAATATATATATTGTAAAAAGGGGAGATTTAGAGACACGATAGTTTATATAATAAATAAGAATGGGTAAATTCTATTGTTAAACATTGACAAAGGTTTATTGTTATGCTTTAGGACATGTTTATGTATAACATCAAATGCTGAGATAAAGATAGAGCTATTAGATAATTCTCATAAATCAATATTCTATATCCACGTAGGGAGATAAATATATATATAGATATTTTAGAGTAATTCGAGTGGGATAACTTGTATAAATTTTTTTTTAATATATATCAAAAGCTCATGGTATTCCAATAAGTTAACTTAAAAAATTAGAAGTAAAAGGGAATTATAAGATCATTATACATATCAAAATTGAAATTATAGAATATTATCGATGACATTTCAAAGGTCTTCCAAAGAAATCCAAAGTAAATACTTCCATTTGGTATATGGTGGATATTACTATAAAGTCTACTAACTTAATATCATTTTCATAATACTTACCACTTAATTAATTTGAAAAGTTATATATCCGAGAAGTGGGGAGGCAACATAGAATGTCACTAACGAATATATCTGATCAATAAATAAGGTTTAAATCAATGTTCGTGAGGAGAATTCAGATTTAATTGAATATAGAGATAAACATTACTATAGCATATCATCTAAAAATTCATGGTAAATCTAAAATTTTAATTCAAACACTATAATACATTAATAGAGTTTTCTCTATGGACTTCAAATTATGTTACGATCAGTATCATTATTTGATCTAGTTCACACATAATAAGTCCATCCACTCAATAATTAAATGAATATATAATAATACCTACATGGGTTTAACTATAGAGCTCTATCATACAATGATGAAGATACATAGAGGATACTATTAGAACCATAACTGGTGGAAGTGATGATAAAAATGCTCCCAGACATCCAACAACTCACTAGAGTATCATAGAGTCTACAAAAGAGATATACTAATAATCATTGATGTGACCCATAGTATGATGTTGATGTAATCCCCCAAGATTTCATAGTACGTTATCTATTTAATGTATTTTAACAATTTATATTGATCACAACACTGATTTGTATTGCGTTATACACAAGTTTGAGTTTCTGCCAAACAACATATAAGTATTATAATTATTTAAATGATATATTTATTAATCAATTAAATATTGTAATATGAATTGTAAAAAATATTTTCTAAATGTTATTTATAATTTTTTCTCATAAATAAGACATATTTATATTGAAATGTATATGTTTTGTTAAAATAGTTATATATTTATTAAAACTAGTTTCTTCAAAAAACAACTTCTTTATGTCCTTTTGTTAACAGTAATAAAATTAATTTTAGACACTCTTAAAAATATAATTTTCTAAAATATATTTAATTTTTGAACGTGGAATATCAAAATTATATTAGGGTGGTGTTTTGGTATTTTTCAAAAAACATTCAATTTTTGGTTTAATAGTGAAAAATACTACAGAGTATGTAAAAACCAACTTTTTAATTTAAATAATTATTTTTAATTATAATTTATATCAAAGTCAAAATAGATAAATAATACATATATTAGTCCAATTTAAGTCATTTGATTCATATTGTAATGATATTAGATATAAATAATGTATTGAACCTTTTAAACAAATTTTTACCCACCTTCTGGGCACATTTACCAACCTTCTAGGCACATATGCAAATTTGCATAAAATGTGTTCTTACTGCTTCTGTGAATTGAATTTCAAAACTCCGACACACATGGTTTTCATTATTAAGGGAAATTTTGTTCAATATAATGAAAATGATTTTTGGTGAATAGTAACTTTTGAATTTTATTTACCACGGTTAAAAGTAAATACACTAATTAAAGGTAAAAATAATATTATAATAATATAAAATTATACCCAGACATGTATAAATTCTATTGGATAGGTGTATTTATACCAAAATCAACCTTAGGAAAAAAAATATGATCTTTTTAATCCACTTGGATTAGATTGGGACATATATTATATTTTATTTACAGAAGAGTTAAAATTGTTAAATTCTAATTTTAATAACTAAAATTTCTTTATTATAGGGTTATACGTAACATAAATTAAACTGTAAGTATTAATTATAAATATAAAAACAATTCATGCATCATAGTATTTTATTTATCATTTTTTGACATTAAATAATTAAATTTATTTTTGAAACAATGAAGATGCAGTAATTACCATATTAATGAAAGATTAAAATAATTGTTATTATAAATATTAGAATAAATGAAACATGAAACTTTTTATTACATCTGATAAATTTATAGGTGAATATGACATGTTAGGGTTGATTCAATTTATTATTTTTGAAGTAATAAAGTTATTATGAATTTTACAAAAAACAAAAACTAAATAGTGTAAAATTTGGCAAAAATGAGTTTTTGAAATAAATAATATTTTATTAAATTATATTGTATTCCTAAAAATATAATATTTTTCCAATTTTATTAAATAATACTAAATAATTCATTAATTAACCACTTGATTTTAATTTGTCATTTTATATTTCAAATATTAACCATGTAGTATAATAATACAAGAATACATCATAAATGTTAAACTATTAATTTAGGGTTATGTCTAAAAGATAAGGTTAATATGGAGACCTAAACATGTCTAAAACCTATTTTTTGAGTTTATTTAGGCCCATTCCCAACTTATCCTAGAAAAAAAATCTATTTGGAGCTATTATAAACCGAAAATGATATTTAAATAAATTAATATTTCAAGGTCTTCCTAAAGTTCCCCCTCACCTCTCTTATAAATGGATACTCCCCCTTCTCTCAAATTCATAACTCCATAGCCATTTGGATTGTCCTAAACCATGTCAAATATCCTCCAAACTACCCTCAATACAACCTAGAGAACTTACTTTTATCATAAATCCAACCCAATGAGCCCTTTTGTTCAAATCAAAAGGAAGCACCTGAAGAAGAGGTAATTATTTCATCACCTCTTTCAATGTTCTTTTCATCATCAACTTCCTCTTTATTTGATGTTTACATACTAAAATAATAACTCTAGTACCTTCTTCATACTATGATTTTATTATATATATGTTATAACCATATTACTTATTCTATCCATCCTTTGAATGACAAAGTCACCATGCATGTGTATATATGGCTTATCCTCTCCTTGTCGTGGTGTAATTTGTTATTGAAAACTATATTATTTGGCTTGATATAATGAGGATTATTATGTATATAAATAGTGAAAATAAAATTTTAATGATCATGTATATATAATATATCATCCAATTAAACACCGTTTCACCGTCAATAGAATGATATTTTTGCTCGTGTGTACGTTTGACTTACCATCTCCACGACGTGATGAGATTCATCGTAAACAATCACCCATAAAGAATTTTTATAAATATATATATTGATTAATTATGATGTATGTGAAATAATATTTCAACTGTAATAATATATATTTATGTTGATCAATATATGTCATTTACTTACTTGCATTCAATACGATAAGAAAATGGAAACAACGTTCATGCATATGTACGGACTACCATATCCATGAATGTTGTTTCCATTTTATATATCTATATTTTATACATATTTATATTCTGAATATAAATGATATGTAAATCATGTTTTATATTCTGGAATTAATTAAAGCATGATCTATGTGATACGATCAAGAATGATAAGTCAAAGCACATAAGATAAAGAAGTCGATTATTACCCAGAATTTTACATTAACATCGAAATTATATTCAAATGGGTGGTATAATATCATAAATAAATCATATATGATATCATAAACATTAATTTGGTTCTGGAATAATTTAATAACATACTATGGTCATCATAAAGGAGGTTAAATGTACCCTCTATGGACGAAAAGTACAAGGTATGGGTTAATTCCTCAATCTCAATATTATCCAAGATAGTTTATGTGTAAGTATATACTAGCACATATTTATCATACATGTCCATGTTTCATAATAATGTTTTCAAAAGGAATATTTTATGGTTTTTTTAAGGGACTTTTTAGTAAGATCATTATTTTAAATGTTTTAATGATTTATTTTTCTAAATCATTTTAATTAATGTCTATGTTTTCAAAATGATTTTAAAGATTTACTTATATTCACATTATAGTTTTAAAATGTTAATTCATTTCAGAAGTTTCAAAGTGTTATAGGACACTTTCATTCAAAAATATCTTCTAAATTACTTCCTTTATAAATGTGTCAATTTTAAATGATTTCATAAAAAAATATATATTTCTCTCAAAGAGTTTTACTGATAATTTTCAACTATGTCAACATCCTTTAGGGAATATTATTATTGATTGAGGTTCATTTATTATAATACAATATTCAATATTTTATTTAACTAGTTTTGATATTTTTGACTTTGTATGTGCTATTTTTATACCATTCATGATTTATGGTTAATGTATTGTCATTTGGTATGCTAGTTTTAATACGAATGATTATGTTATGTTCAAAATTTTCATACTTGGAATGGATTAGACATAATATGTGACAGGAAGGTCCCGCTATAGCACCTTGATGCATCAGTAGGTCTAATGAGACAAACTAGTTTCTTCGAACAAGGCCTTGAAAAAATTTATATTTAAGGTCTTTTCACGAGGCATTGAGTTTGTGGTTATGATTTCTGACATTATGCAGTCCCTCATTGTGTGATTAATTATTAATGTTACATGTTATTATTAAACTAGCAGAATATCCATGTGAATATGTAAATGGAATAATTTAATTTATATTTTCCATATTATATTGAAGTTTATGTTTAAAGGGATTGTGTTTCAAATTTATGTCTTTCAATAAAAGTTTATGATTATTTATGATAGATTCTGCTATATTATTTATCCTTACTGAGCATCTGAACACACCCATTTCTTATGATTTATTTTCCTAAATTTCCATGAAGTGTATTGGGATTTATAATTAAGATTAAGCTAAGGGAATAATGGCATTCGCAAAGAATTATTTATAATGTGTCTTATGTTAGAAATTTTAATGTAATGTTCATGTATGAAATCTATTTTAAAAGGCTACTAAACTGATAAGTCCTTCGAGACTTGATTCCTTGTAATCATTCCATTGTATTAAAATAATGCACTAACACCGAGCTTTTGGGGTTTGGGCATTACATTTGATATCAAAGGAAGTTTAGCAATAACCTTTTAAACTATATTTAGATAAAATTTGATTTGGATACATTACCATAAGATTGGCATTGAGAATTAGTATATAAGAACTTCCAAAATTTCAGTAATGAAGATATTATATTGGTTTTCCAAGAAACACATCCCTATCTAGATACTACAAGTGGACTTGGTTCTGGCCGGATGTATCTAGGAGTGAAAACTCTAACATAGAGTTTTGGGCTTGACCCGATGTATCCTAGTACATGATAATGGTATCCACCTGGTTTGACAATCCTGGGTGATATTCTTAGGATAATTCAAATTTTGTTTATAAACCATTATAATGGATTTATGATTAAATTTTTCAGTAAATAAACCATTTTTATGATTATGAGACTAGATGTGTAAAAATATTCAATTAATTATGTGAATATTTCTAGTGTTTGGGTTATACATTATGATATGATCTAACCTAGTGCATTTCGTCATTTAGAAATGGTGCCCAAAATAAGGAATGAGAACTCTAGCAATACATATGATCCAAAGAGTAAGAGGGATCATATCTTTCATGGTGTTAAGTCAACATCTAGAAGGTAAATGGTATCCCCCATATTCTCATCATATGAAGAAATAGTGTCATGTGTTAATAATATAGTTAATTAATTCCCTATGTCTAATGTCTTTGAGGGGAATAAAGAGAATAATAATATGGAAGAGAAAAAGATGGATAATGGGAAGAAGGTAAAGAATGATTTTCTCATATGTGATAACTGTGGAAAAAATCACCATGGTAAATGCTTGAAATGAATGAGAGTTTGTAATAAGTGTGATAAATAGGAAACCAAGTACATGATTTCAAGTGTATGAAAAAGTATTCCAATGTACAATTCTTAGTCTACAAAGAGTTGGGACACTACAAGAATCAATGTTCTAATCACTAGAGTATACCCCAAATGATGCTATTGGATAATAATCAAGTTAGTATTCTAACACAGATGAAGAGGAATAATGAGTGTTATTATATTTTTATTAATGAAAAATGTCATTTGAGTGTCGTTTCTACATTATACCAGTTATATGAATTATAAAAATAAATAAAGATTGTGTTTCAGAACTATTCCATTGAAGATTTGATATTATATGGTACTAAGAAAAATGACTCAATTGCAAGTTACAACTTTTGGAAAATACATGGTTGAAAAAAAGATAAACCTTAATATGGAATTAATACTGAGGTAGTGATTTTGGAATATGAGATGATTGATTTTGATAAATTATATTTGATATTCTTGATTACGTTGGAACTGATTAATGGTTTGTTTATTCCATAATTGTTTGAGTATTCAAATTTTTTGGTTTTAAGGAGTATATCAAGTATTCTATAAATAAAAAGGGATCGTTAATGAATTCCATAAGGTTTTATAGTAATTCATGGTTTTACCTTGTTGTTAAAGAATACGTGATGAAAGTATTCATATGTTATTATGTAGTAAAAAAGAGATCTTCATTTTGGGACATCCCTTATACATTTTAGGACTGTGAGTTTGGACAGAAGTATTTTGGATAATCAAAAATGTTGGAATGGATTAGGTTTGACATAAGATACTATTGTTTTAGGATAATAAATTTCTTACGATTATTTTTAGAATGTTATAATTTTATAAAATGGACAACTAGCCGGTCGGGCGACAACTCGTCGTGTCTGGCAAGGAAGAAAGACTTAAACATGCAACCAAAGGGAGACAATGGTGCATCACCTTACACTAGCCCAAGAAATATCATGGTTTGTAGAACATATTTTTTTATTTAAAACGTCTGAAATATGAACTATAAATAGTTTTTAAACCCTATATGATTAGGATAAATTGAATATTTATTAGTTATATTATCTTTTAAAGAGGAATATGAGCTTCTGGTTGGAATTAGACAAGTAAGTATAATTCCTTATATTATTATTTTATAAAGTAAGATTAATTATTCAACAATAAATTATATTGAAGCCCAAAATGTTATCCTAATACTTTTTCTGAAGAATCTAATGGTCTATTAGATCATCACCGACTTTTATCTGTGCGATTGCTCAATTTCTATTAATCATGTTCTCTATCAAAACATTCCAAATAGATTTTTATTTCATGTCCATGTTTTCCTACATGTAACCCTTGTATTTGTTATCTCTGTTAAATTTCATACTTTAATTTCTATATTTTATGTTAGACCTTTTATTAACTCAATTTCGATGTAGGTTTTCCTTATGTTTTTTTAGTATCAACCTTTAATTTGAAAATTCAAATTTCAAATTGTGACGATCCAATTTATTGAAGGAGGGGATAATTTAACACCCCAATATTTCATATTAAGTTATATCATTACTTTAATTTAATATATTATATTGCACACAACACCGAATTGTCTTGCGTTATACGCATTATTTTGTTTCTACGAAACAACACATCAGTATTATAATTATTGAAATGATATATTTATTAATGAATTAAATACTTTAAAATTAATAGTAAAAAATAAATTCCAAATTTTTTTATAATGTTTTCACATAAATAAAATATATTTATAATGAAATATATAATTTTTGTTAAAATAGTTATATATTTAGGAAAATTATTTTCTTTAAAGAACAACTTTTTATGTCCTTTTGTAAACAATAATAAAAATAAATTTAGACACTCATAAATATTAAATTTGTTAAAATAGACTTAATTATTGAATTTTAAATAAAAATATTATCTTAGGTTGATGTTTTGGTGTTTTTCTGAAAACAATCAATTTTTTATGAATAGTGAAAAATACTGCATATTACATAAAAACTGACATTTTCATTTAAATAAATAATTTTAATTAAAATTTATCTTAAAGTCAAAATATATTCATAATAAATATATTAGTCTAATTTATATCATTTGAGTAATTTTATAATAAGATTAGATATATAACATTTTATTGAACCTTTTTAACATCTTTTTACCCACCTTCTAGGAACATTTACCCACGTTCTTGGGACACTTGAAAATTTTCATAAAATGTAATTTTACTACATCTATGAATTGAATTTAAAAAATATAACAGACACAGTTTTCATCATTAAGTGAAATGTAGTTTCGTAGGACGAAAATCATTTTACGTGAATAGAAACTTTTGAATTTTATTTTCCCAACTTAAAGGTAAATAGGTTAATTATATTATGACTAATATTATAATAATATAAAATTATCCCAAAACATGTCAAAATTCTATAGTGTAAGTTTATTTAGACAAAAATAAGCCTTAGGAAAAAAATATGATCCTTTTTTATCCACATGGATTATATTAGGACATTTATTATATTTTATTTAAAGTAGAGTTAAAAGTGTTAAATTCAGATTCAAATAACTAAATAATTTTTATTATAGGGTTATAAGTAAGGTAAATTAAACTAAAAATATTAATTATAAATCCACAAATATTTCCTAAATCATTGTATTTTATTTATAATTTTTAGACATTAAATAATTTAATTTATTTACGGCACAATGACGATGCAGTAATTACCTTATTAATGAAAGATTAAAATAATTGTTATTATAAGTATTAAAATAAATTTAAATTGAAACTTATGGTTCTATAAATGAATTTTATAGGGTAATATGATATGTTAGGGTCGATTAAATATATTGTTTTAGAAGTAATATAGTTGTTATGACTTTAAAAAAACAAATACAAAATAGTGTCAAAATTGACAAAAATGAGTTTTAAAATTATACTATATTATTAAATTATATAATAGTTCTAAAAATATAATATTCATCCAACTGACTTAAATAATGTTAGATATGTAATTAATTAACCACTTGAGGTTCACTTGGTATTTTATAGTAACAATATTAACCATGTATTATAATAATACAAGATGACATTGTAAAAGTAAAAGTATTTAACTAAGGGTTAAGTCTAAAAGATAAGGTTAATATGGTGACCACAACATGTATAAAACCTATTTTTTGAGATTATTTTGACTCATACCCACCTTATACTTGATCTAAATCAATTTTGAGCTACTATATACCAAATATAATAAATTAATATTTCAAACTCTTCCTAAAGTGCCCATCACTTCTCTTATAAAAGGGTACTCCCCCTTCTCTCAATTTCACAACTCCAAAGCCATTTGACTCGGCCAAACCCTGCTCTAATATCCTCCCAACTACCCTCAATTCAAATTAGAGTCGTTACTTTGATCATAAATCCAACCTATGGAGCCATTTTGTTCAAATAAAAAGGTAGCACCCGAAAAAGAATTAGTTATTTCATCACCTATTTCAAAGTTATTTTATTCTTCCACTTACTCTTTTTTTATTGTTTCCATAATAAAATAATAATTGAAGTACCTTATATATACTTAGATATTATTATAAATATGGTAAAAACTGAATTATTTATTCTATCCATCCTACGAATGACAAAGTCATCATGCATGGGCGCGTACGACTTATCGTCTCCACGCCATGGTGTAATATTTTATTCAACACTATATTATTTTTATGGATATAATGATGGGTATTATATATACAAATAAAAAAACATGTTAATTACAGGTTTTATATAATATATCATCCAATTAAACACCATTTCAACATCAATATAACTATATTGTCGCTCATGTGTATGTACGACTTACTGTCTCCACGTCGCGGTGATATTCTTCTTCAACGATCACATATTATGATATTTTAGAAAAAATATATATTTATTAATTATGAGGTATGTGAAATTATATTTCAAATTGAATAATATATATTTATATATATATATCTAGATAAATATATTTCATTTACTTACTTCTATACTATACGATAAAAAATGGAAAAAACGTTCATACGTATGTACGAACTATCGTCTCCATGAATGATGTTTCCATTTAATATATCTATCTATTATACATATTTATATTCTGAATATATATGATATATAAATAATGTTTTATATTGTGTAATTATGTAAATCTTGATCTATGTGATACGATCAAGAATAACAAGTTAAAACACGTATGATACATAATGAGATTATTACCCGAAATGTTACTTTAAAATGGAAATTATTATTAAATGGGTATTATAAAGTCATAAATTAATAATACATGATATCATAAATATTAATATGGTTTTGTTATAATTTAATAACATAATATGGTCATTATACCGGAGGATAAACGTACCCTCGACTAAAGGAAAGTACAAGGTATGGTTTAATTCCTCAATATCATTATTATCTGAGATTGTTTATGTGTAAGTATTTAATAGGTAATATTTATCATCCATGTCTATGTTTCATAAAAATCTTTTTAAAAATGAATATTTTAAGGTTTTTTGGAATGAAATCTGTTGCAAAATCATCATTTTAAATGTTTTAATAATTTATTTTTCTAAATCTATTTATTTATTTCTATGATTTGAAAATTATTTTAAGGATTTATTTCTATGGATGTAATTGTTTTAAATTTTTAATTCCTTTTAAAAAATTTCAAAGTGGTATGGGACACATTGTTTCAAAAATATTTTTTAAATTAATTTCACTTATAAATGTTTGACTTTTAAACGATTTCACATAAAATGAATATTTCTCTCAAAGAGTTTTACTCATCATTTTCAACTATGTGAACATACTTTGACGGATATTATTCTTGAATGAGGTTGATTTATTTTAATATAATATTCCATGTTGAATTGAATGAGTATGATATGTTTGGTTGTATATGTACTATTTTTAAATCATTCATGGTATACGGTAAAAGTATTGACATTTTGTATGCTAGTTTTAATAAGAATGTTTATGTTATGTTTCAACATTTTAATATGAGGAATGCATTGTACATAGTAAGTGATGGTTGGGGCCCGCTAAAACACCTATAAGAATCAGTAAGTCTCATGGGACAAACTAGTATCTTGGCACAAGGGATTGAAAAAAATTATATTTAGGGTCTTTTAATGATGCCTTCACTTTGTGGTTAAGATGTCCGACATTATAAATTCCATCATTATGAGATTAGTTATTACTATTACATGTGATTATTCAACTAGTAGAATATCCATGTGAATAAGTAAATGAAATTATTTGATTTATCTTTTCCAAATTATGATGAAGTTTATGTTTAAAGGTATTGTGTTTCAAATTTAATCCTTGACATAAATGTTTATGAATATTTATGATAGCTTCTGCTATAATGGTGATCCATACTAAGAATCTGAGATCACCCCTTTATTATGTTATATTTTACAAGGATGCCAAGATGTATATTATTATTTATATGTATGTCTAATCTATGGGAATAATAGAGTTCACAAAGTATTATTTATTCTAGGTTTTATGTTAGAAATTATATTGTAAAGATCATGTATTCAGTCTATTTACCAAGGATTCTAAACTGGTCAGACCTTCGGGACTTGATTCCGTGTAATCATGCCAATTTACTAAAATAATGCACCAACTTCATGTTTTTGGGTAGGGACAATACAGTTGGTATCATAGGATGTATAGTAATAATCTTGGAAACTAGATGTTGTTAAAATCTGATTAGAAAACATTACCCTAAGATAGAATTTGAGGATTAGTGTAGAATAACATCCAACTTTTTTAATAATGTAGATATTATGTTGGTTTTCAAGAAGTAAATCTCTGTTTAGATAGTACAAGTGTACATGGATTTGGTAAAGATGTACCTAGGAGTGGAAACACCAAGAATGAGTTTTGGGCTTTACCCAGGGTATCATGGTACATGACAATGAGCCTTACTGTGCACATAATTTTACACTCATGGGGGATATTATTATCATAATTCACATTTTCATTACAAACCATTATGAATTATTTATGAATCAATATGTCAGAAAAGAAACCATTTTTATGATTATGAGACTAGATGTGTGAAAATCTGCAATTACTGTTGAGAATTTTTTATGTTTTTGGATTATACATTATGATATGATCTATCCTAGGGTATGTCATCATTTAGACATGGTGGCCAGTAGAAGGAATGAGAACTCCAACAATACGCATGATCCAATGAGAAAAAAGGATCATATATTTCATGGTGTTAATCCATCATTTAGAAGAGAAATAGTCTCCTACATATTCTCATCATATGAAGAAATAATATCATTTGTTAATAAGATATGTAATGAATTATCTGAGTCTTATGGATTTGATGGGAAGAAAAATAATAAGAGGATGGTAGAGAAAAAGTTGGATAAAGGGAAGAAGGGTTAGAAATATTTTCCCACATGTGATTCCTGTGGAAAGAAACACATTGGTAAATTTTTCAAGGGAATGTGAGTTTGTTTAAGTGTGGAGAAAAAGGACACCAGGTATTTGATTTCAAGGGTAAGAAAAATGTTTAAAATGTAAAATGATTCATCTATCAGGAGTTTGTACACAATGACAATCATTATCTCGGTCATCAGAGTATACCATAAATGATTCTAGGGGATAATAATCATGTTATGATACTACCGCATTTGAAGAGGAATAATTAGTGCTCTTATGTTTTTATTAATGAAATATTTCATTTTAGTTTTGTATAAATGATGTACTAGTTACATGAATTATGAAAATAAATAAGGATTGTAATGCATTACTATTTCATTGAGGATTTGAGATTATATTGTATTAAGAAAAGTGACCCAATAGCAAGTTAAACATTTTGGAAGATACATGGTTGAAGGAAAGATAATCCTTAATATTGTCCTAATATTGAGGTAGTGATTTTGGAATAAGATATGGTTGATTTGGATAAATTATATTGAATATTCATTACTACCTTCGAACTGATTAATAGTTTTTTATTCCATCATTTTTAGAGTATTCAATTTTTTTTGATTTAAGGAGTATATCTAGTATTCTATAAATTATAATGGAGCATGAATGTATTCAATAACGGTTTATGGTAATTCATGGTTTTACCATGATTCAATAGAAAACACGATGAAGGTATGCACATGTTATTTTGTGTTAAAAAGAGATCTTCATTATGTGACCTTCCATATAAATATTTGGACTGAGAGTTTGGATATAAGTATTTTGGATAATCTTAAAGGATATAATGGATTAGTTTGTACGTTGGATACTATTTTTTAAGGATAAAATATTTTTAATATTATTTTTAGAATGATATAATTTTATGAGAAGGACAACCTGCTGGTCGGGCGGCAACCTGTCATGTCTGGATAGGCGGCGAGACTTGAACCCGCAACTGAAGGGCGATGAGGGTGCATCACCTACCAGAGGCCAACGCGATGTCCTGGTTTTTATTACATATTTTTTTATTATAAATTCTAACATATGAAGTATAGATAGTTTTTTTGAAACCGTATATGATTAGGATAAATATAATATTTTTTACTTTTGTTATCTATTGAAGAGAAATATGAGATTATGGTTGGAATTAGAAAATTATTTATGATTACTTTTATTATTATTCTATAAAGTAATATTAATTATTCAACTCTAAAGGATATTGAAACCAAAAATTTTATCCTAGTAATTTTTTTTATGAATCGAATAGTCCATTAGATCATCACTGACTTCTAGACTTCTGATTGCTCATTTTCTCCTAATCATGTTCTCTATCAGAACATAACAAATATATTTTTCTTCCATGTCCAATTTTTCTAAAATGGAAACCTTTTATGTGTTATCACTGGTAACTTTTGTACATCCAATTATTTATTTTATAATAGACCTTTTATTAACTCAATGTCGATGTAGGTTTTCCACAATGTTTTTTAAGAATCATCCTTTAATTTGAAAAGTCAATTTTCAAATTGCGAGGAAACAATTTATTAAACGAGTGGAGAATGTTACACCCCAATATTTCATAGTACGTTTTCCATCTAATTTAATTTAATAGATTATATTTCATGCAACACCGACTTGGCTTCCATTATATGCAACACTGAGTTTCTGCGAAACAATAGATTATTATTATCACTATTTAAATGATATATTTATTTATCAATTAAATATTGTAATATGATTAGTAAAAAATAAATTTTTATTTATATTTAAAAAAATTTCACAAAAATAAAACATATTTATAATGAAATGTATAAGTTTTGTTTAAATAGTTATATATTTACAGAAATTATTTTCTTTAAATAAATAATTTTTATGTCCTTTTATAAGAAAACAAAATTAATTTTTGACACTCCTAAAAATTTAATTTTGTAAAAAAGGATTCATTTTCTAATTTGGAATATCAAAATTAGATTAGGGTAAATTATTGATATTTTTTCTGAGAACATTCAATTTTTGAAGAATAGTGAAAAATACTACAAAATATATAAAAACTAACTTTTTCATTTAAATAATTATTTTTAATTAATATATATATATATGAAAGTAAATATAGATACATGATTCATATATTAGTCCAATTTATGGCTTTGTAGTAATTTTATAATAATTTTATATATATATATATATATAATTTCATTGAATCTTTTTAACATCTTTTTACCAACCTTCTAGCCACATTTATCCTCCTTCAAGGCACATTTGAAAATTTGCATAAAATGTAATTTTACTTCTTCTATGAATTTAATTTCAAAAATCTGACACATGTGGTTGTCATCAGTAAGTGAAATTTAATTCAGTTGTATGAAAATAAATTTTGGTGAATAGTTACTTTTGAATTTTATTTACCACTGTTAAAACTAAAAAGGGTAATTAAAGGAAAAATAATAGTATAATAATATAAAATTATGCTAAAAATGTCCAAATTATATTGGATAAGTTTATTTCGATAAAAATAAACCTTAGGAAAAAAATATGTTCCTTTTTGATCCTCTTGGATTAGATTAGAACATTTATTATATTTTATTTAAAGAAGTGTTAAAAGTGTTAAATTCAAATTTTTATAAATAAACAATTTTTAATATAGTATTATACATAATATAAATTCATCTATAAATATTAACTACAAATCTAAAAATATTTCCTACATAATAGTATTTTACTAATAATTTTCATACATTAAATAATTTAATTTAGTTATGACACAATGATGATGAATTAATTAACTTATTAATGAAAGATTACAATATTTTCTATTATAAATATTAATGTAAATGTAAATTAAAAGTTTTGATTCTATACAAGAATTTAATAGGGTAATGTTACATGGTAGGGTTGATTCAATGTATTTTTGTTCGAATTATTCATGTTTTTATGACTTAAAAATAAGAAAATACAAAATAGAGTCAACATTGACAAAAATGTGTTTTTAAAACAAAAAATATTTTATTAAATTATATAATACTCCTAAAAATATATGATTCTAACAAATGACTAAGATAATGTTATATATTTTATTAATGAACCACTTTAGTTTCTTTTGTAATTTTATAGTAACTATATTAACCATGTATTATAATAATACAAGAAGACATCGTAAAAGTGAAACTATTTAACTAAGGGTTAATTATCAAAGATAAGGTCTATATGATAACCTAATCATGACTAAAACCTACTTTTTTGGAGTATTTAGACCCATAAACACCTTATACATGAAATAAATCTAGTTGGATCTATTAGAAACAGAAAATGATTTTATAATAAATTAATATTTCAAACTCATCCAAAAGTTCCCCACACCTCTCTCATAAAAGGGTACCTCCCCTTCTCTCAAATTCACACCTCCAAATCCGTTTGGTCAGATAAACCCTACTCAAATCTCCTAAAAACTACAATAAATTAAACCTAGAGGCATTAATTTGATCATAAAGAAATCCTATGAGTCCTTTTTGTTCAAATCAAAAGGAAGAAACCGGATAAGATGTAATTAATTAATCACCTCTTTCAATTTTATTTTCTTCATCCACTTACTTTTTATTTGTTATTTCCTTAATAAAATATTAAATAAATTACCTTATACACACATATATTTTATTATAAATATGTTAAAACCATATTCCTTGTTCTATTCATCCTATGAATGACAAATTCAATAGGCATGCGTACGTACGACTTACCGTCTCCATGTCATGGTGTAATTTTTTATTCAACACCATGTTATTTGGATGGATATAATGATGATTATTTTGTATATAAATAATGAAATTAAAAATTTAATTATTCTATATATATAATATAACATCCAATTAAACACTGTTTCACCAGCAATAGAATGATATTCTCGCTTGTGCATATGTACGGCTTACCGCCTCCACAACGCGATGCGGTTAATCTTCAACGATCACACTTTAGGAATTTTTTTAAAATATATATATATTGATTAATTATGAGGTATATGAAGTTATCTTTATACTAGAATAATATATATTTATGTGTACAAATATATTTCATTTACTTACTTCCATACAATATGATGAGAAAAGAGAAACAATGTTCATGCGTACGTACAGACTACTGTCTCCATGAATGGTGTTTCAATTCCATATATCTATTTATTAAAAATATTTATATTCTGAAAATTTATGATAAATAAATCATGTTTTATATTATAGAATTATTTAAATCGTGGTCTATGTAATACAATCAATAATAACATGTTAAAACACTTACGATAAAGAAAGCAATTATTACCTGAAATGTTACTTTAACATAGAATTCATTATTAAATGGGTAGTATCATGTGATAAATGATTCATATATGATATCATAAATATTAATATGGTCGTGGTATAATTTAATAACATACTATGGTCATTATACTGGAGGTTGAACGTACCCTCAGCAGATGGAAAGTACAAGGTATGCGTAATTCCTTAATCTCATTATTATCCAAGATTGTTTATGTGTAAGTATTTACTGGGAAATATTTATTATCCATGTCCATGTTTCATAAAAATGTTTTCAAATGGAATATTGTATGGTTTTTTAGAAGTTAATACTTATCAGGATCATCATTTTAATTGTTTTAATGATTTATTTTTCTAAATCTTTTTAATTAATATCCATGTTTTCAAAATGGTTTTAAGGATTTCTTTATATGGACGTGATTGTTTTAAAATGTTAATTCCATTCAAAAGTTTCAAAGTTCTATGGGACACTTTAATTTAAATATATCTTTTAGAGGACTTCCTTTATAAATGTGTGAAATTTAAATGATTCACAAAAAATGGATATTTCTCTCAAAGAGTTTTACTAATCATTCTAAACTATGTCAACATCCTTTATAGAATATTATTATTGATTGAGGTTTATTTATAATAATACAAGAATAAATATTGTATTGAATGAGTTATGCTATGTTTGAAAGTGGATGTGCTATTTTTATACCATTCATGGTTTATCATTAAAGTATTTACATTTCATATTCCAGTTTTTATATGAATGTTTTTGTTATGTTTCAACATTTTATTATAAGGAATGCATTTAACTTAGTAAGTGACGGGTGAGGCCCGCTATATCCCCTCGATACAAAGGATGTTATCAAGAGAAAAACTAGTGTCTTGGAATAAGGATTTGAAAAAATTTATATTTAATTTCATGGCACAAGGCCTTGGCATTGTGGTTAAGATGTCTGACATTATACATTATATCATTATAAGATTTGTTATTAATGGTACATCTGATTATTCGACGAGTAAAATATCCATGTAAATGAGTAAATTGAAATATTTGATATATATTTTCCATATTATGCTTAATTTTATGTTTAAATGGCATGTGTTTCAATTTTATGCCTTTCCATAAAAGTTTATGATTATCTATGATAACTTCTACTATATTGTTTATCCTAACTGAGCATCTGAGCTCCCCCAATTCAAATGTTTTATTTTCCTTGGATGCCAAGAAGTGTATTATAATTTATAAACAGGATTAAGATAACGTAATAATTTAATTATCACAGGACTATTTATGATGTGTTTTATGTTAGAAATTGTAATGTAAAGTTCATGTATGTAATCTATTTCCTAAGACTTCTAAACTGGTCAGTCCTTCAGGAATTGATTCTTATTAATCACGCAAATGTATTAAAATAATTCACTGAATGTAGGCTTTTGGGGTCGGGGCATTACATTTAGAATAAATTAATCCTCTAAATATATCTATAGAAGAGTGTTATAAGGGTTTCTAAAAAAGTAAATCAATGTTCTACGTATATAAGTCCATTTGGGATTATTTATCATGATGTAGTTGTGGCCTACCAACATTACCTTCAACAAAACTCCTCTCGAGAACCTAATGTGTTCTAAGTATCCCTATTGAAGAATTATATACATGATACCTAAAATGAACTGAATCCAGAGGTGCTATAGTTTGAGCATGATCTATCTTATGAGGAGTAGTAGAAAAATGGTATTTTAGAGATAATATTATTTGAAGTAAGACCACTCATCTTATCAATGTACTATGATAAAATAATAAGTATAATGATGTGATATGGGTACATAAGGTTGTTATAAAAAAGTACCCTCATTAATTTTTTTCATAGGGTTTTAGTTGAAAATTTTAGAATGAAATTTCTAATGGAGTAAGAATGAAACATCCCACACTTTTTATATATGAAACATTTTCTTCTCTAAATTTATGTGCATCATATTTATGTATAATGTATCGAATAGATCACACACATGAAATAAAAAAACAAAACTCAATTTTATTTTATTTACGTATTTTTTATATAAAATATAAAAATACTCCATAAATTTAAAAATATACAATGGGGAAATAAAAATAATAATAAAAAACATTGGTTGAATTTTCATATTTTATAGGGTTGTGGTTTGTTAGAAATATTATAAGTATGAATATAATTAAAAATATAAAATAAAATATTTAAAAATGTAATTTTATAAAATAAATGCTATTATCCTTAATATAATATTATTTTAATGAAATTATAATGTAAATAAGTGGAATTTAAAGGTATTATAATAATTATCTAATTATTAGAATAATAACTAATCATTAGAATATTAATGAAATATTAGAATAAAATTCATACTGAGGAATGTAGTAAAATTAATATAAAATTAATATTTATAATGGAAAAAATATATAATTATTAATATTATAATACCATAAATTAAATTATCAAATTATTTAACTTAAAATATATATAGGTGTATATTTTAATAAGGATTATTATATTTAATTATTTTGAAAATATTAATTTCTTATTTTCAATTTAAATATTCTATTTTTATAATTAATAAATTTATTTTTGATAAAAAGAAACTCATTTTTATAATAAATATATTGAAATTATATTAAGGTAATCTTTTGGTATTTTTCTTATAAGGATTATATTTTTTTAATAGTGAAAAAAACTATTTTTATGTACACTATAAGTTTTATGGAATCATCATGATATAAATATCAATAACTATTTTATAATTTTTTTCATTAACTAAAATGTATTTGAAGAATAAAATGCATACTTTAAATGTAATAAAATTAATTTTCAAACCAACACAAAATTTCAAAAACTTAATATATATTTTTTCTGAATTAAAACATATTTGATTCTTTACACTGTGTAAAACATCACCAACATTCCATTCATTTTAATGTCAAAATTTCTGAAAATAATACATATTTTTTAATTAATAAATAAATAAATTAGAATAAAAAATATTCATATTATTGAGCATAAATATTAAAATAATCAATATGTAATCTAAAGATACCCACCCCTTTCCTGTATAAACACCCCTCCTCCACCCCTACATCATGAATTATAATACCCATTGATTTTAGAAATATCATATAAAACAGTATATAAACTCACCTATCTGCAACCCTAAGTATCTATTATATCCAAAGACCCTCCTATGAAGTCTTTACATGCAATCTAAATGAAGTAACACAATGAGAAATGTAAGGGTCACAAAACCAATGTCTTCTCATTTAAATTCACATTTTACTATGTTTATAATATAATTAATCAATAAATTTAACCATAAAAATTATTTTAATTATAATATAATATATTTATAAAAAATTAGTAAATAGATTTCCCTTCTTTTAAAATCTTCTAAAAACACTATTCACAAATGTTGGTTTGACACTGCCTTAGTGAATGATAATGTTTTATTTTTTGCTTACTTGTTTCAATGAATATTATTAAAAAATAATGTCTCAATTTTATATAATATTATTTATAAAATAATATTCTTATTATTATGGAATGATAAAATAGGAATGATTGTAATGATATTAAATGCATAAAACAATGTTATTTTTAAATTTTTAAAACAATATTACCAATAAAGAACCAATGAATTGAAATTATATTCTTAAAATTGATCTACCTTAATATTGGAATTTAATGATCAATATATCATGGAAATTTTATATATTTTTGAATCTTTTGAATGTTACCATCGACCATTAACATTACATCAAAGAGGTTTACTTACTATGAGGAAAACAGTATAAAAAATGATCGATGATAATTACATAAATTTAAAAAATGAATAAAAAATAATAAATAGATTGTAATAAATGAAAAAAATATTAATATAGTTTTGAAAACAGAAATTAATAAATGAACCATGACTATTAAGGATTTTATAAGAGACTTAAATGCAAGTCATAACTTCAGGTATGGGTTCTCTCCTCCTTTTTCATTATTATGGGATTGTTCATTATCACACACTCTCTCTCCGTATATACCACTTATTATATTCTACTTATTTTATATTTTATTATTTTTATTCTTTTAATTAATTTATTTTTCTTGGGGTATTATTGAATCTCTAGTTCCCTGTCTGATATTTTTATTAAATTTGTCCCGATAAAGGGAATAATTTTATTTCTTTTCCTTTTCATGTTCAACTTTTATGAAAATTATTTTCCTTCAATGATTTCCAAAAAATTAATTATTTTAAATTATTCCATGTTTGTTGTTTATATTTTTTTTAATTCCTCCTACGTTATCCCTTTTAATTATTTATTCTTTTTCATAATATCTTAATTAATGAGTTCAATTTTAAAACATCTTATTCATATTTTCTTTTTTAATTTTTCCTTCACTGTGATATATAGTATCATAACACATGATTATTTTTATAAAAACTAACTTCCATGATTCCTTGATACATTATTTTTACCCGATATTACTTGATTCCACCAGGACTAAAAATATATAGATTTATTATATTAATAATTTATTTTTAATGGGTTTATTTTTTAGATTATGTTATATATATATTTCTTTTTCTATTCAATAGACATATTTATGAAATACTATAATGATATTTAGGCATCAAATAATATACCAATATAATATATTGTGTTATTATTTGTATATCACGAAATACTTATTGGTGGAAAGGATGCAATTAGTTATGTCCATAAGGTTTTGAATGGGAATGATGTGATTAGCTTTGTCCACAATATTATTTATAAGAATGATGGAGTTTTATTTTTACATTATACTATGATGTATTAGTGGTGATTATTTCATTCTGTTATTATGAAATTATTTATACCAATTTTAAATTTTTGGTTTCTCATCATTACCAAGATCTGACAATATTTTGTCTCTTTTTCCATGATTCTATATTAGAGTTTATAATTTTTTAATTTTATTATTTCATTCTATTATTATTGAATCATATGATATATCACCCCTTTATTTATCATGTTTTGGCCCCAAAATACCATTATTATCCGACCCTTTATATTATATATATCCTCTAGATAACTTATGATTTGATAGGAATACGATGAGCTCTATGATAAAATTTTTAAGGTAGAAAAAAATATTAAATAGATCCTTTTAAAATTTATTATAATATATATAATTTCCCAAGTAAAATAGAAATATATATTTATTCGAATTTATTTGGAATATTTATATTAAAATTGCTATAATATTATTTGTAAGAGTTGTCTATCATTAAATTTCAATAAAAAATATTTGACCCCAATGTGGTCTAGAGAAAAAGGGGTACATCATGGATGTTGTTAAAACCCATGTTTTTATGTTATAGTTTTCAATAAATAAATTTTATTTCTTTAATACATTTATTTATATGCAACACCGAGTTTAAACAAATTATGATAAACCTTTGAAATATTATTATTTAAAATGATTGTTTTATTTTAGCCATTGGATTGGTGGGTATGGATAGGGATAAGTAAAGTATGATAATTTAATGTTTTACACATCAATAAAATGAATTCATTAGTAATAAAATGGATAGAAATTAAAATAAAAATCATTTCAAAGTAAAAGAAATGTAATTCTAAAACATTTTTTTATGTATAAAATTTGTTTTTTAATAAAAATTAAATATATCACTATTAGTGAATTATATTAAGGATATATATATTTTAAAAAAATTAATATTCATAATTTTGTTTCCAGTCATGAGGTAAGAATGAATCCATTTTATACTTAAAAATGTAATTTCTTAAAAAACAGTTTCTATCGCATTTTGCGCACCTATTTTAAAATGAATTTATGAAACATACAGATGTTTAGTATTGAAAATTGGATTAAATATTTTGAATCAGGAGGATAATATTTTATAAATAGTTCACATTTCTTGTTTTCATTATGAATACCAACTTTGGTAAGAAAAAATCACCTCGGTAATGGTTAAACAAGTAAACCATGGTTAAAATTTTTTGTAGAGCATTAAATTTTTTATAACACCAGCCTTAATCATATATTATGAGTAGAATTTATCCATTTCCTTCTATGTAAAAAATAAATGTACACATGGAGCCATTTTTCATATATTATGACCTTTATATTATTTTAAGAAAAGGATAAATACATAATTTCACTCTCTTAACTTTAATAACCCTAAAGTTTTATTAGGAGGATAAAAAGAGGATTAGTTGTATTATAAATTTTTTTTAATATGAATTAACTTTTTTATAATTGAAATTTATTTAAAATCATTAGTGATTTAATAATTACATTAAATTCATTCACAACACATAACCAATATTCATTCAGTTAATGAAGAAACAAAATTTACAATTAAAAGTTATTAAATTTGGGTGAAGTACAGTGTTCCATGAATTATTGGGTAAAGATAATATATCAGTATTATTTTAAGGTATTATATTTAAATTAAACAACATTCCTGATGAATTTAAATTTAAAGTAGATGAATTTTGTTAAAAATGATATTAATGATATTATATGAAAATGAATATTTTATTAAATTATTTAAAAATCATAAAAATGTTTAAATAGGATACGTATAATGAGAAAATTTTGATAATTCCACCGTTTTTCCATTATGATCTAATTGTTATTTGATATTTACAATTATAAACCATTAAGATAGAAAGAGTCCTTACCATAGTTTAGGTTAAAAAAATTTAACAAAGGGGTAAAACCAAAAGATATGTTTTAAAATGACAAAAAAATTATAAATTTAATTGGATTATTATATTTCCATAATTAAACACTTTTATATATGATATATAGTTATTTGGAAGAAAATTTCTTGATAATTAATTAATTATATTTTAATAATTTCATTAATTCTATGTGTGACCATTCTCTCACTTTTAAAAAAGACACCCCTCTCTTTTCTTTACAACTCCACGATCTATATGGATCAAATAAAAACTACTATTTAATCTTCTAAAATCCCCTATCCATGAATTTTAGTTACTTTTATTCTTAATGGACTATTCCATGAGTCTTTAATATGGGATACAAAGGGGGACTAATGAAGAAGTGGTAATCATCTAACCAGATCTCATTCAAGTTATTTCTTCCACTAACTCCTGTAATTCATGAGTATTGACCATAAAAAAATAAAAATAGTATAATAAATATTATGAAATTTTATTATGATTATTTAACCACCACCTTCCATCATCTTTTCCATCAAAAGATAAGTTAACGTTTCGCTCGTGCTTACATGTGGAATACCACCTCTATATTATGATGGAATTCGTTTTCAATAACCATATTACATTGATGGTTATTATGGTGGGTTTAATGTTTATATATGATATTTATAACATAATTTTTCTTTTTTAATTATAATATAATATCTACCTTCTTACCTTCCCATCTTTTGAAAAATGATAACATTGCTCGTACGTACGTGTGGACTACCTCCCCCATGCAGCGATGTGATTCATTTTTTATTTCCACATTATATGAAGGGTAATAAGTATATTGATAATAAATATATATGATATTTATGATATAACATTTCTTCTATAAAGGTGATTTATTATTTACATTTCTTTCGTTTCACCCATCAAAAAATGAAAACAAATTTGATTCGTACATATGACCTACTGTCTCTTTGAACGGTGTATTTCATTTTTCTATATATAGCTGTCATGAATGACTTTAAACATACATTAATAATGAATATATATAATTTTTATATCATATTTAAAAAAATTTAGATGATGATACAGTGATCAATGTAAATCGAAAAAAGCATCAAACCAAAATTCTCCTGAAAAAGAAAATAGTGAACACCCAGAGACGTTGAATTTAATGAGGAATTGATAATAAATGGGTATTAAAATGTTATATTTAAATAAAATAGGATATCATATGTATTTTAATGACTATTATATAGAAGTAAAAAATAATTTAAATATATTATATAAGAGATTAGAGTGATTTTGAAGTACGTTGAACCTGAGGTTACTGTTTAATGTTTCAATCTCGTTGTTTTCTAGGATTGTTTATGATTATGTTTTTAAGGATGAAATTTCATGATCTACCTCAACATAATCACATTAAGTTTCTCATAATATTTTATTTTATGAATATTACATGTTTTACTTTCATTTTCTTTACTTTTATTAATCAAGATTCCGAAATAAATTTTTAAACAAATTAAAGATTATTTTTCTCTTTGGTCAAAGATCATTTTTATTCCATGTCGATGTTTTCTAAAAATGTTTCCAAAAATGATATTTATATTCACCAATGATTTCACAATTAAATCTAAAATTATTTTTTATATTTTATTTAATTGTTTAAAATAAATATTATTTTCATTTTCTAAATGATATTAGTTTTACTTCTTACAAAAAAATGTAAAATGAATCATTTTTTAAAATATATGCAATCAAAAAAATTTACCACCACCATGAATACTCAATGTTTTGAAGAATTATTTAAAAGATTAAATGGTTATATTCAAATAAAATTATTTAGATAATATTTTTTTAACATTATATATTTTAAATAAGATATTTCAAAATGAAAAGGTTATTTTCCTCCAAAAAATTACAATTGATATTTTAAAGGAATTTTCTTCAAGGATTCAAACATTGATGATTCTAATTTGTTACTAGGTATATGATCCAACGATACCATCCTTATTCTTTCAATAAATATTTTTTTATGTTTACAATATATTTATGAATCATCATTATTTTCTCGGGGTTTTGCTGTGATGAAATGTTAAAATGATTATGAAACATGTTTATTTCTTAATGTGTTAAGATATATGATGATTATTTTTTTGTGATCTCGTGGAATTATTATGAATTAATTATGTTTATGTGAAGGTAGAATCAGAAATTATATATCCTTTTAATGCATTGGGTTAAAATAGATATATTCTGAGATAATACGTACTAGAATGCAGAGTGAACCTGATTCAGTTTGTGACCTTGTGAACTATCAGATTCATGGGAGTGAACCTTGACTAATGATGGAATGGGGAGTGAAAATAATCCACAATTATAGTCTTCGAAGTGATCTTTGACTAACATGGTGGTTTTTATGGCATCCCTCCTTTTTATTACATAACTTTTCATTACAATATACATATAGGGGATCTTTAATGTCTTGTGTCTTAGAAATTAGGAACATAATACATGAAAAAAAACATAAAAAATCCTTCTAAGACACATTAAAGGAATCATCATAGGCTCAAACTATGTAAAATTTCTATATCTCATAACCTGGAAACATACATCAAAGGAAACGGTGAGCGGAAGGCCCAGTAAAGAAAACAAGGGAATCAATTTACTTGTGAAATTAATAAGAACTTGATAAAAACATAAACAAATGATAAATTGAAGTATATGAATTTAATAATGAAAATAACTTGAACCATAACATGAATATGTGACTAAAACATTTAATATCAACATTCATGAACATATCACCAACGTTCATCCCCATGGTGTCATAAATTTTACCAAGGTTATTCACTAAGGTATCGTGAAACTTACCATCTCTAGAGTTTAAATTCATTACCCAATTAATTGGAGCTCTATCATGGTGCACCCTTAATATGTCTTTAAATTCATGTTATACACATATATCATAATCAAACATTTCATAAATAACCCAAGTAGAATCACTGAAATGGGTTTCATTTCAAAATCGTGATGTTTTAAAAGTTCATAATAATAAGATCATTATATCATTTATAACCCATGAAAAGAGAGTAAGGGTTATACGTTTCATAATTAAAGAATAAAATATATCATTTTCTTATATTTATGAACACGCATTGAAACAAAATAGGTCTGGGTATTCACATAAATAAAAAAAATACAATATACTGAGAGAAAAAGATTGAAATTTTGCGGTGAAATGTATGTTTCATATCGACTATATATCATGGTTTTAGAAAATAATAAAAAGAGAAGGTATAAAGGTCTCACAAAAATAAATGAATCATTTAAAATATAGGTATAGAATAAAAATAAATAAGATCAGGGTATCGATATTTTAATGACATACCAGATGAAAAGGAAACATGGGAAAAAAGGGATGATGCGATTTCTTTTACGAAACATTTGGCAGCCTAACAACGTCACTTATAAATTCAAAAAATCAATTGATTAGAGAGGAAATGGTCTCTAATAATTTTGAAATTAAATGGAAATTATAAAATATAAATAAGAACAATCCACTACATAATAAAATTTAACTATAAGACATAATATAAAGGAAGTGTTGACTTAAAAGTGGAGGGTGAAAGGTTCTCTTACATTGAAGAGTTACTTCGAAACATGATATTCAGGACATTGGGAGGCTTTAGAGCACCCTGGGAGGACTACATGGCATGTAGAAAGACCAGACCACTGTTTAGGAGTATTTTGGAATGAAAATAATGGGGGAATGACTTGGTATTTATAGGAAAAATGAGGGAATGAATTATTAATTTCCAAGGGACACCTCATCAGTGGTATTTGCAAAACCATGGGAAAGCACGTGATATTTGAACATGGTACTAGCCAATTGAGACACCTCATAGAATATCATCATATTAATAATTCGACCAAAAAGATTACATCATCATTACATCGTTAATGATGTCATTAAACACCCGAAACCCAAACTGTATTTTTACTATTCACGGAAAATCAAATGTCTCAGAAAAATTCCAAAAATTCATCCTAACCTAATATAGATGTTCTGAATTCAAAAAGGAACCCCATTTTTTGAAAATAATTTTCTAAATATTTTTAATTTTATTTTTAAATAGATTTATTATTTATTCTAAAAATACAACTTTAAAACTATAACACATTTTGTAACACCTTAAGAAAGTAATCAAAGTCCCATAAAATTATCATATAGCCATAAGACGATAAAGTAACAATTTATGAAAAATTTTATGACATTAAATATCCATTTTAAATTAAAAGTTTAATTATAAAATTGTAAATAAAATATTTATGACATACAAAAATTCCAAAACATAAACTATGATTGTTTTTCACTTTTAAGATGTCAAAAATGTATTTATAAATTCATGGGTAAAGATTATATATTTTTGGTTGATTTACTATTCATTAATATTCATACGGGTATTTTACTATTCGTACTTTAGTATTCAATAAAAATTATTTTTATCTTATTAGACTCTAAATTTCCTACTGAACACAACCATAGAAGACCATTTTTTTAAAATCAATTCACATTATTAATTATTTAAAGAGTACAAAAAAAATTTAAAATACCCCCTTTATCCAAAATTCATCAATAATATGGAACTTCTATAAATTCATCCTATATTTATCCTAACAATTAGAATTTAAAAATTATACCACAATAAGATATAAAAATATTATTTCTACAAAAGGATTACAGAACGTAACTAAGGCTTCAATACATAGCCCCTTATAACCCATGCATATGACCTAAGTTTATGGTGTGCTATGGTGATAGATTCTTGGGGTGGCTTCGACAACATTTCTAGAGTGGTGATTTCTATCAGATTGAGATTCTCCCTTAGGAAATTCAATTCAAGTTTCACATGTTGAAGTTTGGCTTGGGCTTGGTCTAGAGCAATGCACAGTGGTGCAACCTCCTTCCCAAACTCCGACATATGGGATTTATATAGCCCGAGTCTACAGGTTGATGCAATAGACTCTTCATTCTATATTAATTAACCTAGATTATTTTAATTTATAAATAATAATGATAATGTTAAGAAGTTTGTTTCTAATGGTTATATTGACCAATTACCATATAACAGTCGAATCCCAATAATATCATTTAATTAGACTCACTTAATTAATTAAACGATATAGTTTTGTTGAGTATAAAATAAAATAACACAAAAATTTAGGAAATTAATATTATTGAAAAGTTTCAGTCGTTACATTCATCCCCCCCTTAAGAAATATCGTCCCTGAAATTTTATCTTGTAATCTATGAAGATAAAAGGTGTGGGTACTTCTGCCTCATAGACCCCTCTAGTTCCCACGTGGCTTCCTCACATTTTTGGTTCCTCCACAACACCTTAACAAGGTGAGTAGTCTTATTGGGTAGAATATTTTCTCTATGATCCAAGATCTCCACCAGCTGATCCTGATAAGAGAGGTCATGATCAAATTGTACCACCTCTAGATTTTGTACATGTGAAGGGTATGGTATGTACTTTCTCAAGAGGGATATGTGGAAGACATCATGAACTTGTGCTATATTTATAGGAAGTGAAAGCCCATATGCCACTGATCCTACACGATCACGGATTTCATAGTGGCCAATGTACCTAGGGCAGATCTTCCCTTTCATCCCAAACTTCATGAATCACATCCAAGGTGAAATTCAATGAAATACTTTGTTAGCTACATCAAACTCCAAGTCCCTTAAATGGTTTTTGGCATAGCTATTCTGCTGAATCTGAGCAGCCTTAATGTCTTGCTGGATGGAATGGAATTTTTCTATCATCTCTTGTACAAGATCATGCCCAAAGAAAATTTCTCTCACCAACTTCATCCCAACAAGTAGGAGTTCTACATCGTATCCCATATAGAGCTTCACTGGGTTCCATTTGAATGCTCGAGTGGAAGCTATTGTTGTAAGACAACTCAACTAAAGTGACATGTTGATCCATTCAACCTTTATATTCCATTAGGCATGTTCTCAGCGTATCCTAAAGTGTTTTAATAGTTCTTTCATATTGACCATCATTTTGGGGGTGATAGGCCATACTGAAATATCATTTTAGTGCTCTGATCATGTTGAATACTTCTCCAAAATTTTGATGTAAAACTTGGATCATGATCAGATACAAAAGAAAGTGGATGTCCATATAGCCTTACAACTTCCTTCTTGTAAATCAAGGAATGTTGATCAAGAGAGAAATATTCCCAAATGGAGATAAAATTAGCAGTATTGCTGAGACGGTCCACAATAATCCATATCGCAATGTTTCCTTTGGAATTTTTCATGAGACCAATGACGAAGTCTATAGAGATATTGTCCCACTTCCAGGCTGGTATGGGTCGTGGTTGAAATACCCCTTTTGGAAGTTGTCACTCTGCCTTCACATTCTGACATATTAGGCACCATGAAGTGTAGTAATAAATCTCCCTTTTCATATTATCTCACCAATAATGATCAGGAAGGTCCCTATACATTTTCATGCTACCAGGATGTATAGAGAAAGTAGAGTTGTCAGCTTCATCCATTATCTCCTTCTTTATTTTCATAGTAGATGGGACACATAGTCTTGTATGAAATTTCTATACAACTTATTGATCAATACTGAACTCAGGAAACATCACATCCTTCACACCCTCAAACTTCTTCTGTAATAAATTATTTTCTTTAGGAGATTTCTTAATATTATCTTATAATGACGATTGAGAAACCATTTGGGTTAGTGTTGAAGAGGTCCATTCCCATTTTATTTCCATGTCAATTTTCACTAGGTCATTGATCAGCATATCTCTTTGAATACTCACCATGGAAAGTACAACTGGGTCATTCCTTATTAATGAATATGGAAATTTGTTTTCTATTCCAAGATGAAAATGAATTGAAAAATCATAGTCTTTGGGACGATTCAACCATCTCCTTTGTCTCTTGTTAAATTCCTCTTATGTGAAAATATACTTCAAAATTTTTTGGTCTATGTATATTTCACATTTATCCCCATAAAGATAGTGAATCCATATCTTCATAGAAAAAACAACCACATCCAGCTCCAGATCATGCGTAGGATAATTATTATCATGAGTCTTCTACTATCGAGATGCATAAGCAATGACTTTTTCATTTTTCATGAAGATGCAACCAAGCACTTTCAGAGATAAATTGCTAAAAATAATTATTCCTTCTCCACATGAGGGTAGAGTTAACATGGGTACAGTAAGCAATATATTTTTCAGCTCTTGGAATCTTTCCTCACACAGCTTTTTTCAGATGAACTTGACCCCTTTTCAAGTTAACATGGTTAATGAATTAGAAATTCATGAAATATTTTTCACAAACCTCTTATAATATCCTTCTAGTCCAAAGACACTACGAATCTCAGTTATTATTGTAGGATGTGGCCACTCCTCTACAACAATTTTCTTATTAGTGTCAATTGTAATTCCTTCAATGGTAACAATGTTCCCTGGGAAAGCAACATGGTGTAACTAGAATTCACATTTTTTTGAACATCCCAACAATCGTCTCCTTCTATATAGTTTTTAAAATAACTCTTAGATGATCCTCATGCTCCTCACGACTTTTGGAAAATATCATAATATCAACTATAAAAACTACCACAAAGATATCAAGGTAGTCTTCAAAAACACTATTCATCAAATTCATAAAAATAATAGGTGCATTAGTTAGTCTAAAAGGCATAACAACAAACTCATAATGACCATATCTTGAATAGAAGTAAGTTTTTGGAATATATTATTTCTTCACCATCAATTGATGATAACCAAATCAAAGATAAATCTTAGAGAAGAATTGAACACCCCCGAAGTAGGTCGAATAAGTCATCAATTCTTGGAAGGGGATATATGTTGTTTACTATGATCCCATGTAGTTCTCTATAATAAATTCATACCTGCATCAATCCATCCTTCTTTTTCACAAAGGGAACAGGTGCTCCCCAAGGAGACACACTCCGTCGGATAAACCCCTTGTCCAAAAGATCTTGGAGTTGTTTATTTAATTCTGCCAGTTCTACATTTTCCATCCTATATGGGGTTTTTGATATTGGATGAGATCCAAGTACAAGTTTAATAGTGAACTCTTCCTCTCTTTCTAGGGGAGGTCTAGTAAACTCCTCAGAAAATACATCAATATATTCCTGGATGATGGGGACATTTTCTATCCACACACTCTCATTTCCTTCTTCTTCTTCACTAATAAAATCCATAATGAAGGATATATGAGGATCTTTTAGACAAAGATTAGGTTGAGATAACTCTCCTTGGAAGATAATTATAGGTTCTCCATTCAAGACCATTGAGATTTCCTTGCTTCTAAAATTTGATATTAGAATTATACTTTCAGAGCTAGTCCATCCCTAGTATAATTTAAAATTCCAGCATGGTAATGACAACTAGATTTGTGATAATATTTTTCTCACTAAAGTAAATACTAGAGTTTTTAAATACTGACGATGCTTAGATAATCACTCTAGGGGTCTTTACTAATAACTCTACTTTTATAAAATCGAGATTTGATTCTAGATTCTCTGAAAACATGGTGGAAATAAAAGAAAGTGTAGAACTAGGATCAAACAACATACTTTCTATATTTGAGAGAACAATAAGAGTACATACTACCACATCATTTGGAGCTTCAAATTTAGCTATCGTGATATAAAAATCACAGCCTTACTCCATTGGACTTTGCTGAGGATGACAGTGGTTCCCCACTACTACCCTCAAATTTGGACAGTGATTGGAAAAGTGCCCAACTTTTCAACACCTAAATCACTGAACATCGGGTAGGTTCTAATTTATATTTCCATTGTCATTAGTGTTTAGATGTTGAGGTTTCACCTCACTATGACTATTCCTCGCAATATGGACTTCTCTTCCACACTTGTAGCATTTCCCGCTCCTGGGCATGCAGTTCCCCGAATGCTTCTTCCCACATTTATTACATGTGGGATGTTGCACTTTCTTGCCTCCACTTCCCAGATCAAAGGTATTCCCTAATCTGGTATCCATCGATCTCTTCTTTTCATCATATTTATGAGACCACTATGTCTCACCAAACTCTAGCTCGACTTTCATTGCACTCTGAATAATCTCCTCATAGCTATCATAGTCTCGGTTGGCTAGATCGTTCCATAGATGAGGTCTCAGTCCACTGAGGAATCTATCAACCTTACAATTTGGATCCATGAAAAAGCTAGAGGTGTAACAAGAAAGCCTTGCAATGTTCATATCGTAAATTCCCACAAATTCATTCTCCTTATGCTGCATCTCGAGAATCTCCTCCATTATTGTTCTCATCAATTGAGGAAAATACATGTTAAAGAATATCCCTCTGAACTCTTCCCACTCCATAGATTCAACTTCCTCTCTTGGCCTTGTGTTTTTAATCAGTTCCCACCACTGATCAGCTTCTCCCTCTAAACGATAGACAACCAGGGTGACCATCTCTTGCTCTGAACAGCAGAGCACAGAAAAGATCTTCTCTATAGAGCTGATCCACTATTCATCAATAAATGGGTCAGTCAATCCAATAATGGTTGGTGGTCATTGATGCATAAAGGATTCGAGATAAAGTTGTTCCCCTAGTGGTGAGACCAGTCTCTCATCATGATTCAAGTTATTTCCCATAACTTTGGTTAGTTGGTCCATCATTCACATGAAAGTTTCCATTTTATATTCCATCGGAGGGCTGTCAACCCATGCTCCATTGTGGTCCCCATTTTCACGATTCCTCCTATTTCTCACCATTTTCTAAAAGGATAAAACCATAGTGAGAAACTTATTTAATTTATTACTCGTTTAACTATAAAAGATTTTATGTCTTAAAACTTCTTTAAAAAATTAGATTTCTCGATAAATCCTTCATAATGATTCATAAAAATCTTATCATTAACCAAACATATTCCCCAGGAGTGTGGTAACCAAGAGTGCATCAAAGTCCATTTTCATGTACTAGGATACCCCGGTCCAAGCCTGAAACTCCTTGTCAGAGTTTTCACTCATAGGTACCTCTTTTCCAGATCCGCCTCTACCTTCTCGTATCCAGACAGAGATGTATTTTCATTATAAAAAACTAACTCAATACTCCATAAAATACAAAGAATTTTTTCTATATTTAAACTTTACTATAATATTTTTCTTAAATTTTTCATAGCCTAATTTATATAATTAACTAAACTATCCTTTGATACCAACTATGGCTTCCCAAATTTTTATTACAAAACATTTCATTACATTTTACATATAGAGGATCTTTAAAATCTAGTGTCTTGGATATCAGAAACAAAATACATGAAAAAAACATAAAAAATAATTATAAATCACTTTTAAGGTGTCATAATAGGTTCACACTAAGTACAATTACTTCATATAATAACCTGGAGACGTACATCAAAGGAACGGGTGAGCAGAAGGCCCAGTAAGGAAATCAAGGGAATCAGTTTACCTGTGAAATTATAAAGAACATGTTAAAAACATAAAGACACGAGAAATGAAAGTAGAGGCATTTAATATTGATAAAACCTTGAACCATAATATGAATATGTGGATAAAAATTTTAATTTATACATTCATGAACATATCACCAATGATCATCTCCAAGATGTTATAAAAATTACCAATGTTATTCACCAAGGTATCCTGAAACATGCCATCTCTAGAGATTAAATTTTTTACCCAATTCATTGGAGTGATATTAGGGTACACCCTTAATATGTATTTACTTTCAAGTGAGCCACATAGGTCATAATCAAACATTTCATAAATAACCCAAATAAAATTAATGAAATGGGCTTCATTTCAAAATCTTGACATTTTAAAAGTTCTTAAAAATAAGATCATTATGTCATTTATAACCCATGGATAGTGAGTGAGGATCATATGTATGACAATTCCATATTAAAATATATCATTTTTGTATATTTATTAACTCCCATAGAAAACAAATAGCTCTGGGTATTCACAAAAATAAAACAAGTGAATTTCTTGAGAGAAATATATAGAAATTTGGAAGCGATAATTCTGCCGCATTCCAGCTATATATCATGGTTTTAGAAAATAAAAAAAAGGGAGGGGACAAGGGTCTCTGATAAATAAATTAATAATTTTATATTATAGTTTCAGAAAAAAAAATAAGATCATGGAATGGATATTTTAATGACATACAACATGAAAAGGAATCATGAAAGAAAAGAGAAGAATCAATTTATTTTACGAAAACCTTGGCAGCCTAACAGTGTCACTTATAAATTCAGAAAGTCATTTGATTAGAGAGGAAAGGGTATCTAATAATTTGTACATGAAATAGACAGTAGTAAAGATATATATGAACAATCCACCCATGATAAAATGGAACTATAAGACATAACATAAAGGATGTCATGACTTAAAAGAGGAGGGTGAAAGGTTCCCTTACCTTGAAGAGTAACATCGAAATCATGAAGGTTGGGACCTTTGGAGGCTTGATGGAACCTTGAGAGGACTCATTAGGAGGTAAAGAGACTAGAGCTTCATTTAGGAGGATTTTATAATGAAAATAATGAGGGAATGGATTTTTATTATATGAAAAGTGAGGGAATGAATTATTAATTTCTAAGGGACTCCTCATCGGTGGTATTTGCAAAACCATGGGCTTTCCCATGGTATTTTCTCATGGTATTAGCCTCTTAGGACTCCTCACCAAATATATTACTATTCATAAGTCATCCAAAAAGATTACGTCATCATTAAATCATTAATGATGTCATTAAACACCCGAAATACATTATTGTATTTTTACTATTTACTGAAAATTCAAGTGTTTCAGAAAAATCCCAAATATTCACCCTCTCTTAAAATCAATGATCTGAATTGAAAAATGAACTCCATTTTATGAAAAAAAATCATTATTTTTAATTTAATTTTTAAATAAAATCATTATTTGTTCAAAAAATACCACTTTAAAACTCTAACTCATTTTGTAACACCATAAGAAAGTAATAAAGGTCCCATAAAAATATCGTATAACCATAAGACAATAAAGTATCAATTTATGATTTAATTTTATGAAATTAAATTTTCATTTTAAATTCTTAAATTCATTAATAAACTTTAAATAAAATATTTATGACATACAAAAATACCAATACTTAAACATTGATCATTTTTTCACATTTAAGTTTTATAAAATGTATTTATACATTCATGGGTGGATTTTCCATTTTTTTGGTCAGTTTACTATTCATTTCTATTCATACCGGTATGTTACTATTCATACATTACTATTCACTAAAAATTAGGTTGATCTTATTAGACTCTAAATTTCCTACTTAACACAACTATAGAAGAACATTTTTGGAAAATCACTTCACATTAATAATTACTTAATGTATACATATGTATTTTAAAATACCCCATTTTAACAAAATTCATCAATAATATGGAACTTCTATAAATTTATCCTCTATTTATCCAGACATTTCAAATTCACAAATTTTTCCATAATAAGAACTTAATATTTTATTTATAAAAAAGGATTATAGAAAGTAACTAAGATTCATTATATATCCCCTTATAACACTGGTATAGGACCTAAGTGTAAGGTGTTCTATGGTGATAGAATTTTGTGGTGGCTTAGACAATATTGACCGAGTGGTGCCTTCTATCAGTATGAACTTCTCTATTAGGCGATTCCGTTCAAGCTTCACATGTTAATGTTTGGCTTGGGATTGGTCCAGAGAAAATCCATGTGATGCTACCTTCTTCCCAAGCTCCAACAGATGGAGTTCATATGGCCCGAGTCTACTAGATGATTCAATTGACTCTTCTTTCTGTATCAATTAGCCAAGATCATTTGAATTTACAAACAATATTTATACTGTTAATAATTTAGTTTCCAACAACCATATTGACCAATGGCCATATAATAGTCAAATCCCAATAGTCTCATTTAATTATAGTCACTTCATTAATTAAAAGATATTGTTGTGTTTAGTATAAAACAATATAACTCACAAATTTAGGAAATAAATATTATTAAAAAGTTCAGGTTGTTACATTTCTTATGAATATATGTTTGCAATAAATTTTTTTATTGTTCTTGTTTTATGATTCTTATGGATCATGTTCTATGATTCACTTATAATTCATGTCATATGAACAACTAAGATTTTTTCTATGACTAAATATTATGATCTTTGATATTTAGTGCATGGTTTTAAATAGTAATGATCATGTTCTCATATAATTATTCTCATATTATTTTTAAGTGAGAATTACTATCTACCTTGTTTACCAATATAGAGCATCTAATTTTACACTTTCTTATGTTTCCATTCTTTAGGTTATGAATAAAGGTTTATGATAGATATGTCTAACAAGGGTGATATGTTTGAAGAACTATTTAGGAGGTGAGGTATATCTACTATGAATAATTTATGTATCCTTGTTTAAAAATTCACTAATCATATATGATTATAATTTACAAGTAATTTTAAGTAATTAATATTAATTTATTAAGACATAATATATATGTATAAAATGTATGGTTGTCCATAGTTGGTATAAGATAAGTGTTTAGTTTCCTTTGGTAAATAGGACGAGAAAACATTAGTGAGAACTCCTTTGATAATCCAATGTATAAGAGAACACCAAATTTTATGGTAAAGAAATGGTTGTGATATTATAATAAAAAAAATCACTGTCCAGATACTATGAATGGATGTTTTATTGGCATAAATTCATCTTAGAGTAATAACCCCAAAAAGTGGCAGTCAATTATATCTCAGTTATTATTCATGTGCACAATGAGTGTGCCCTTACTGTGAACCTAGTTCAACACTCATGGGGGATATTCTTGGGATAATTTACATTTTCATTATGAACCATTATAAAGGATTGGAATAGATGATTACCAGGAATGACCTAGTTTAAACATAAGTTTCCTTAGATTTTAAAGAATGTGTCATGATTTAGACATAATATAAATGACTTTTTATGATTATGTTGTTTCAAACTATGATTATTTTTGGTCTCACTATGATTTTTGGTTTTATTAAATGGATAGAACCTGATGGAAACATGTTAATATTGGATGCGATGGATAATGAAATGATTTTCCTCCTGAGAAACCAAAGGTTATGGGATCCAGAATTCAGAATATGTTTGTTATTATTATGAAACATTATTATGTTATGAATCATGTTGAGCTTAGAAATGAGAAAGGGGGGATGTATTATTGAGTAATTCATGAGGAAACATCCACCACATTTTAGTGAGTCTGCTGATATACTTGTTTTTGAGGAATGAATTAGTGACATCGAAAATATATTTTATATTCAACAACATTGAAAGCAAGAAAAAATTATTTTTTCTATATTTAAATTTAAATAAAAAACAAATCAATGGTGGAATCTTATCAAGAGCCCGAGACATTGAGAGGAATTTGACTCCATGGGGGGAGATGTTTTTAAGAGACTATTTTTCAATAATTACTTTAATTGTATTCTCTATATTAAAAAGGAGAATTAATTCATTGAGATAATGTATAATGATGATGAATCCATTAGTACCTATGTATAAAATTTACAAGACTCTTGAAGTAATATTATGGTATTAACATCCAACCCAACAGTATGTTTAATTAATTATTCAGTGGATTAAAACTAATTCTCCAAAGGGATTAATCAATATGGAACTTTAGTAGATGTAGATAAATAATTTGAATTTCTATCAAGGTAGAGATTGAGATTTGAGATAGTCATGAATCACATGGTTTTGATAAGAAAAGAAATTTGGAAATCAAATAAAATTTGAAAACCCATAGGGAAAAAGAAGACGAGCCAAACTTTATTCTTAATGTGTGGAAGGAAGCATGTCCGAATTTTTATTAAGGGGATTGGTAAATGATTTAATTATAGAATGGAATGTCCTAATGAAATGGAATACTGGAGTAATGAGAATAATAAGTTATATAATTATAGAGAAAAAACGCCACATAATAAACCACAAACGCTATACTGTTTCAAATGTAAAGAGAATAGACATTATAATAAACATCGCTCAAATTTGAAGATTAATTACAATTATTTATCTCATAAACCAATTAATCATAGATACAAATAGAAATATCATATGGTCAATATTAGTGATGTGGATAATTATGTGGTGAATGATATATTTACCATCAACTCTAGAACTGTTAATATCTTATTTAATTCAAGATTGACTCCCTCGTTTATTTCTAATGACTATATTATGTGTATGAAAATTCTACCCCCAAAATTAGATGTTGAATGATTAGTGCAAAATCATAATGGTATACTGACCACATCTCATATCCATAAATATTTTAAGTTGAATTTTGTTGGAATGTGCTTCCTAAATATATTGTTTTTCTCCCTCAAGTGGAATTTGATTTTATATCATCTACATGGATTAAATTTCTTTATATAAAACCCACATCATTTTTTGAGGAAGTGTGTAACACCCCAACATTTTGTGAAATATATTTTTCAAATGAATTTTATCTTTTTGATATCTTTCATTACATGTAACATAGTGTTTAAAAAAAGAAACCACATTATTAAAATTTTATTATATCATAGCTTTTAAAAATCTTTTGGAATGGTGGTTATGAATAGGAATAAATAAAATATAAAAATATATGGCTCACACATGCATAAGAAATTAATTATTTGGTGAATATTTAATTAAAAATGAAAATAAATGAAATAATTTTCTAAAAAATGTATTTAAAGAAAACAAACACATTTTACATCATTATAGTAAAATAGCCATGTTTTTTGAAAGATTTTAATGAAATTTATATATTGTATATTAAATAATTTTTAATATTCATTTTATGTGTTTTATACAGAAGAGATATGAATAAATCCTATTTTATGATTATAAACTATATTTTTCTGAAAAAAGGTTTTGTCTCCTTTTATGAACTTATTTTGAAAAATTATTTTTGAAACTTATATAAATTTGTTAGATAAAATAAAATTTATTTTCTAAATTATTATATCAAAATTATCTTAGTGTTTATTTTTTATAGTTTTCTAAAAAGATTAATTTTTTGATAAATAGTAATGAAATACTGAATTTTAATTAAAAACATTATTTTTTTATTTAATAATATAGTTAAATTACATTTTAATTTGGTGTTAAAGTTGAATTAGTTCAATTATATAGATATTAATCCAATTTAGTTCATTGGAGTTATTTTAATGTAATGTTTGGATATAAAAACCTTGTAAACTTTTAAATGTTTTCTGCCTGAAAACCCTCATAATATTATAAATTATACAATAAGTTAAAATTCATAATTTATCAAAATTATTTGTGAAAATAGTGAAAATAAATTACCATGGTTAAGGTAAAAATTGGTTTACTAATGGGTTAAAATAAAAAGATATGGCATAAAATGACTAAAAACATACCTAAAATATATTTCTTGTAATATTTATAACCTATAATTTTTTAGCCTCTATATTACTTCATTTATGAATCTTTTGGGATGATAAATACATGGGTACACTTTTTTCTTTTCAAAACATTAGAATAGTGTCGCTCAACTCACTTATAAATTCCCACCCAATATTGTATTATTAACACATTAAAACCCTTTAGTAGAAAAAAAATTCCAACAAATATAACTTAAAAAAATCACCCATCTAATACTATATTCCTTAATTTAGATATAATTCCAACCATGGTAGGCTTGTGGAGCAAAATGTAAAAGGTTACCTGGGGAAGGGGTAATGTTCTTCATCGAGTGTTTTTATTTGTTTTCTTCCTACAATTCCTTCAATTATTATTAAAAATGGTGAATAATAACATAAATATATTAAATATTCTTATATGTTTTTATTTAAAGGTCATTTCCTACAAACATATCAACTTCCATCATATGGGTTATGAAAGCATCATTCATGCGTATGACGGACTACTGCCTCGTGAACCAATGTTATTTATTTTTCTATTACCACCTCTCGTAGTTGGGTATGATGATCAATATAAGGTATATGTATAATATTTATAACATAATTATATCCTATGAGTCATTATATAATATATAACTTTTTAATTTCCATTCTGTATGAGATATGATAATATCGATCATGCGTATGACAGATTACCGCCTCGCATAGGGATGCGCTTCATTTTTCACTGACGCTTTAAATGGAAGATAATGAAGAAAATTATAACAAATATATATGATATAAATGAAAAATTATGATATTAATGAAACATTTTTTATTCTTAGAATGTAATATATCATTTTCTTTTTTACCCTTTCACTCACTAAAAGATAACAACATCGTTCGTGTACGTGTGGACTATACAACCTTCAAAAAGTGATGTGGCTCTCTATTTTCATCTCCACACCACATTGATGATATTTATAAGTATATTTAAAGGATTAATAAGTTATTTATGTTATTATTATAATTATTTAATGATAAAATTTTACTTTCAATCTTTCCATAATGATCATTGAAAAATAGAAACATTGCCCATGTGCACGTATGACCTACCGTTTCCATGATTGTATAATACATTATTTCTCAAAACCATCATTATTAATTGGTCGTAAAATCATAATTTATTTAAAAATATTATAAATATTTAATTTTAATTATTTTAGATATGACTTAACTACGATCAATGGGATGGAAGATATCAAATCAAAACATATACAAAAAACCAAGTGTTTTACCAAAAACGTTATTTTAACAATTAATTTGTAATAAATGGTTAATTGATGATCATTATTATATCATATATGTTATTATATATATATATAAATAGTTCCCTAATAGTTTTGTAAAAAAATTAAACTTATTATAATGGAGTTTGGAATGTTTTTGACAGAAGTCGAGACTTAATTTGAGGGATTTCTAGTCTCTTATTTATTTTTGGGAGAAAAAAAAGTTCACCACTCATTTATTTAGAATGTTTTATATAATATAATTTGAGTTATATATCAGTAATACAAAAATTTTCATGATATTTAAATATTCATTTTATTTCATTCTTTATTGGGGCTTAAGTTCAAAATATTACTAATATGGTAAGGGATTTTCATCTCACTTTATACTTCTGTGAGAAACATGCCATATTCCCCACCAATTTATTTTTTATAGTGTGTATACTACCCAAGAATTTATTTTATGACGATTATACTTAGATTTTTTGTTATTTTCATATACATTTTCTGATATATTTTTCAGGGTTTTACAGTTCACAATCTACCAAATCGGTAAGGGATTTTTTGTCTGAGTTTTTTTTCTTAAGATATATGTTATTTTATATACCTATCTTTTTTTTGAGGTGTATATAAAGAACTATTGACTTTTAATATCATGAATTTATTCATTATCATGATATTATATGTTTTATTTAAGGTTATTCTTTTATGGTGATTACAATTCAAAGTTACCAAAGTTGAAGGGGTTTTATGATATAATCCCACTATTTATCAGGATTGTTCATGATTATGCTTCCAATGAAACAATTATATGATATTTCTCTCAAGAAACTAATTTAGTTTATTCTCCATTGGTTATGTCATGAGAAAATATATTACCCTTTTATCATCCTCTCTTTTTGTACTCAAGAGTTCAAAATAACATTTTTATGAAAAAACATATTTATTTCTCTCTTCAATCGAAAACTAATTTTCATCCAAAACAATGTATTCTAAAAATGTATTCAATTTTTTTTAATTATTCAAACTATATATTAAACAAATTTCAACCCATTTCTGAATTTTTATAATATGTTTTGTAATAAAGATTCATGTAATTTTCCAATCAATGTTCATTTGGATTTTACAAAAAAATGACAGAGGAATATTTGTTTTAACGTGTAAGATATGAATGAAATTACCCACCTTCAAAAAAAAATATCATTTTAAAATTCCTTTAAAAGTTTTCATGGATATTTTCAATGAAAATTTTTTTCTATTTTTTTGTTTTAAATTTAACTTTTCAAAGTGGAAATAATATTTTCCACAATAAATTTTTTAAATTAATTTTTAAGCTTATTTTATAATTTTTGAATGATTATTTTAAAATAAAGGGATTTCCAAAATAATCTATAATTTTTAGTTGTAAAATTGTTTTTTCAAATAATGGTAATTTTACTTAAGAAATGTTCAAAGTGGTTTTTCCTTCGAAACCATTCTCTATCTGAGGTGACATACTTTGAGGTTACTTATTTTTTAATAAGGATATGATCTAAAGAAACAATTATTATTCCTTATATGAATAGTTTATGTTATGATGGAATGATGTTTATTATAATATATTCATTTTCCTTGCGGTATACCATGATAAAATTCTTATGAAGCCCATTTATTTTTTATATGCGTTATACTATGTAAGGATTATTATCAAACCCATTTATCTACCATGGGTTACACCTTGACTAAAAGCTTACAAAACCTATTTAATTTTACGAGTTATACTATGATGTAATAATTAAAATATTATGAAACTTGTATCTTTTCTATAGGTTATGATATGATGAAATTTTTATGAAACCCATTTCATTTCATGGGTTATGATATAATGAATTTTTTATGCTCTTGAGACACACATATGTATGATTTTAATTACATTATCGGTGGGAGCTATATTTTTTTTAATTTATTGGGTAATGATTTATAACTCATGAGATAGATAGGACTAGAATGGGGAATGAAATCGGGTTAGTAAGAGACTTTTTCTTCTATTATTATCTTTTGAGCGAACCTTTACTACTATGATGGTTTAGGATGTAAACCCATTCCACTATGATATCCTTGGTAGTGAGCCAGGAATATTATATAAATGGATTTATAGGATTATATATATACAAACATTCTATGTCTTATTCCAATGTTATAATCTCATGAATCATGTTCATTAATTCTCTTATGATTCATGTATTATTAATTTCCAATATGTATTAAATGACAGAAGATTGTGATATTTAATATTTAGGGTATGGTTTTCAAATTTTAATCTCATTTTATAAAATGCTTTTGTTTATACTAAGATTATGTATCTCCCTTTTTTACCCTAACTGAGTATCTGAGCTCACCCTTTCTTAGGTTTCATTTTCCTGGGTTGTGAAGAAAATATTTAATTAGGGTATATTTGTGACGAATATAAAAGTGGAATATCTCTATGGGTTATATTGAAGATATTTCAAAAATAAATTGTATATTGTGTACCTAGACTCCAAATATTCTAAAATATTACGGTTCTTAAGCATGTTTTTGTGTAATTTATTGAATATTCATTTAAATAGATGTAATATCTATATTTGAAAATCTTGTGTCTCAATATTTAGTATTAGGGGAAATGGTTAGTTAACCATTATAAACTAGTATTAGAAATATTTATTGTGATACATTTGGATATTTCTAATGTTATTTCTATGTATGTCTCTAAGGATAATTCTAAGGATGAGTCAAATTATAGGAAAATTTCTGGGAGTTTCTGTAAAGGATAGAAAAGGTGGTTTCCAAGAAATTACATCCCAGTCTGGAAACTAAAAGCAAATGTGGCTCTATGATAGATGTACATATGGGTAATAACTCTGAAAAGGGAGCATTTACTTAGACTTGATAATCACCTGGCGCATGACAATGGTCATTGATGCACACCTGGTTTGACACTCCTAGGGGATATGTTTTAAATTTCACAAAATCATAATGAACCATCGTAAAGGATTTAAATAAATTATTATCATGGATGATATTGGTTAAAAATAAGGATTCATAGATATAAAAGAATGTGTCATGATTTATACTTCCTATAAATGATTTTTCAGACTTTGTGGTTTTCTAATATGATTAGCATTTTCTGCAACATGCTTTTTGGTTTTTGTCAATGGTGGAAACCATAAAAAAATTGGTTAACAATGAATATGATGGACAATTTTACGATGAGTACCCAAATGGGATGATTAATATATTGAATAAAATTTTGATTATTCCTTATCATTTATCATGGATCATTATCTACAATGTTCACATTAACCAACTATTGGAATCACCAAAGAATAGAAGGATAATGTATGCCGAGAGTTCAGTTAGTTGAGACCATAAAGTAAAAAAGATTCAATTTCCGATATTTCAATAACTAGGGAATAAAAAATCATGGGAATGTATTAGAGGAATGAGAACATTATTTGGGTGTGGAAAATAAGGACACAAAGCATGTAACTGAAATGGAAAAAAATGAAATGTTCACTTAATGTAATGGATGTGAATAATGGTCACTATAAGGTATCACCAACTTTTGAATGTTTTAAATGTCAAAATTATAGCCATTATGTAAATTTAGGTCCTAAGGTGAAATTTAAGGAATATAATCGACAAGGATGTTTGATTAATGGTTATATTACTGATTTTGAATATCTTACAACTATAACATGAATGTAAAGAATTTTTAAGGAATAAGAAAATGATGCCTAGTTAATGGTTTAATAATGAAGTGGGATTATTGAAGGGTTTATGTATCGTAATTAATGAATTATGTTATATTAATAATGAAATATATAAGGATTGTTCATTATAAGATTCTCAATAAGGATCTACTAGAATATGTTGAATGATACTAATGAACTAAAAAACTGATTTAGTGAATGTTTATATTTTATGGAATACATATGATTATGGGAAGGTAACCCTTATTATAAACCTAATGTTAAGAAAATTGGGTTCTGTTTAGGTAAAGAGATTATTGATATGGATAAAGTAAATTGAATAGTATTGATGACCTCAGAACTAATTAATTACTTCTGGAAAAAATTATTAACATTATCATTTATAGAGTATACACAATTTTTTTATTTAAGGAATATATTCAATAATATATGGTTTTATTCAAGTAATGATGATGAATACATTATTTTTCAATAATGTTTTATGCTAATTCATATTATTATAATATTTTAAGGGAATATATGATGAAGGTATTCACATGTTTTATATGTGAAAATTAATATCTATTTCATGTTTGTTGGGGGGATTAATGATAAGTTATCTTTTTAAATTTAGTGACCATAATTATAATGTTTTTTATTTTAATCTTCTGGATTGGTCATATGGTTAGCCATTTTTGAAATGGTTTAACTTAAACATTGTATAATGTTTTAGAAATTAGTGTATTAATTCACCATATGAAAATTTATCCATATTGGGTAACCAATGATAACATTTTCAACTAGGGATCAAAGGAATTACTTATCCTTATTTAATAGATTTTATTTAATGCTTTAAACATAATATAATTAATCTCTTAGAGTGAGAGATTAAGTGGAAATTGATTAAGGCACAACCAAAGGATGAAATTGTGGCTGTGAAACAAAAATATATCAAGTAAGTATATTTTAATATGTTCATAGTATAGATGGAAAAAATCCCCCAAATTTATTAAAAGGATATTGAAATAATTTTTTCCTACTATCATCCTTTTTTATGATATCAGTTACATTTTCAAACCTCTTTAAATTATGGTTTTGTGGTTATTAACCTTCTCTATATGGAACAATTTTTTTAATTAATGATCTTTATCACTCTCTATAATTATTTATTATTATTTTATATTTCTATATTTTTACTTTCCACCTATGTTATCTTATTTGAAACACTAATATTTTTTATTATACATCACTTTCATAGAACCATTTCTCGTTTTTAAGAGGATGTTTTATTAACTATATTTATGATGTGGGTTTCTATGAATGAATTTTCAAATGTTAAAACATTGATGACCAAGATGAATTTTGAGGGTAAAATTAATTTTAAAGAAGTATAATGCAACACCCTAAGATATTGTGAAATATTTTCTTCAAATTAATTTTATCTTTTTTATATTTTTCATTACATGTAATAATGAGTTTAGTTTGTGTTACTCACAACAACGAGCTTAACAAATTGTGACATATTATTAAAATATTATTACATGATGGATATAAAATAGCCATTAGAATGGTGATTATTTATATAATAAAATAAATTATAAATATATATGAATTAAAATTTATATAAAATTAATTACTTTTATGGAAATAAAAGAAATATTTATAGAAAAAAAATTAATGCAAAAAAAATTCAAACTCAATAAATTAAACAAACCAATTTTTTTGATTGATTTTAATGAAATATATATAATATATATTGAATAAAATATTTAACATTTATCTTATGATTTTTCTAGATAATATATAATAATTAATCCAATTTTATCCATTAAAAATGTATATTTCTAAAAAGTAGAGTTGTTTCTTTTTGTACAATTATTTTTTAAACTAATTTTTTAAAATCGTAGAAACATTATTTGATAAAATAATATCAATTTTTTATATAGAAATATCATATTTTTTTTCGGGTGACGTTTCGAGAATTTTCTTAAAAGATTACTTTTTTGATGAAAAGTTAAAAATAGAAAATTTTAATTGAAAACTATATTTTCATTTTAAAAATTTATAAATATTAATTCCATTTAAAATGGTGTTAATATAAAATTATTTAATATATATATCTATAAATATAATTTAGGTCATTAAAATCGTTTTTATATTAAAAGTTTATATAAAAACCTTGTAAAATTATTAACATTTTCTTTCTGAAAACCTGCTCTCTCATCACATGTGCGAGATTGAATTTAAATTTAAACATTCCAATTATTTGAATAGAATTTTTAAAAGAGGATTTAATGTTTTAAATAAAAATATATTATATTATTTAATAATTTCAAAATAATATTTTACCAAAATGAATAGTTAAAATATTAAAAATTAGTTACCACATTTAAGGTATAAATGGGTTTACTAAGGGTTAAACTAAAAAAAGGTTTAGAATAAACTAAAAACAATCCTAAAATATATTTTATGGAAATATTGGAACCTATATAATATAATTATTTATAATACTCCATTTTATATCCTTCTTTCATGAGATAAACATGGGTAAACCATTTTCTTTTAAAAATATTACAATTGTGCCAATCACCTCACTTATAAAAGGCCACCCCATATCCACTATTATTCACACCTTAAAAATGTTTTTTTCGTCAAATACCTAAAAATGAATTTCCAAATTACATCATATCGTCCTATAATAGTTATTTTAGGTATAAATCCTACCATGAAAAGCTTTTTGTGAAAAACTATGGAGGATACATGCGGAAGAGGTAACACTCTTCATTATGCATTTTTATTCTGTTTTTTTATCCACCTCCTTAAATTATAATTAAAACAGCATGATATAATAATGTAATTATATTTAATATAAATATATTTTGTTATTTTATGTTAATTATGTACAAAAATCACCACCTCTATCAAATGGGTTTCTAATTCATCATTCTTGTGTATGGAAAACTACCGCCACACAAACTGATGCAATTCATTTTTCCATTACAAACTATCATAGTTTGGTATGGTGGTGGATGTCAAGGGTATATATGATATTTATAAAATAATTAAACATAAGGAGTTATAATATCATAAATAACGTTTTTACATTTAAATATGTTTTAGATATGATAACATCCCTCGTGTATACGATGGACTACCGACTTGCAAAGCGATGTGATTTGTTTTTCACTAATGATTTACGTGGAAGATAATAATGATTAGGTTAATGGATATTTGTGATATAAATGGAATACTTATTATATTCATGAAATATTTTAAATTATTAAAATGTAATATATCATTTCACTTCTTACATTTTCACTCATTGAAAGATGATAATGTCATTCGTGTACGTGCGAACTACCACCTTCATGATGTGATGTGGCTCTCTCTTTTCATCACCAAACCACATGGATGATATTTAAATGTATATTTAAAGGAATAATAATTTATTTGAAATATTTTTATCAATATATATAGATAATATATTATTTACATCTTCCATAATGTTCATTGAAAAATGGAAACATTACTCATGCATACGTACAACCTATTGTCTCCAAGATCATAACATACTTAATTTCTCAAAACCATATTTCAATATTGTTCTTGAAAGTAAAATTGATATATAAATATGGTCATTATGAAATTATTATTATTATTTATATTATGGAATCATGATCATCGTTAGGTTACTAGAAATTACACGTCAAATCATATACGAAAAACAAAGTGGTTATTACCCGAAACATGATTTTAACAAGGAATTGGTAACAAACAAGTAATGGATTATCATAATTAAATAATTTTTGGTATAATATATGTAATTATTTTTCAATAATACATTTATAATAAACTTATATTTTTTATATATTATTTGTCACACCTGCTTTTTTTAGTCATTCTTATTATTTTATTTCACTTGGCGTCGGGTGTTTTTGCTTAAGTGCGGTTGAGTCCCTGTTTAAATTTTTTAATGTTGGGATGAGTTTATGGTTTGGGATGGTGCACGAACACCGTACGCTTAAGACGCGTAGTTCGCTTGGGCACGTGCCTTCTGCTTGGGTACGTGCAGCCCGCTTGCAGTCCGCTGGGATACCGTACGGCATGCGAACACCACACGATCATCCAGTTTTAACACTATGTGTGTAGATATATGTATATGTATGTTTATATGTTTATATATGTGTATATATATGTGTGTATCTACGTTTGTATGTGTTTATGTTTTAACGTTAGGTGTATATATATATATATATATGTATGTGTGTATATGTTCAAAGGTGTATATGTATATACTCATATGTTTATAAATAAATATGTTTTAACATTATATGCTTATGTGTATATATGTTTATATATATGTTTACATATGTTCATATATGTTTATATATGATATATATATATGTTTATATATATATGTATATATGTATCTATGTATCTATGTATCTATGTATCTATGTTTATATAAGTGAGTTTATATATGTTTATATATATTTATATTTGCATATATGTTTATAATAACTATTATTATTTTTATTATAATTAACTAATTATTATTATTATTATTATTAGTATTATTATTATTATTAAAAAAAGGGAAATTGAATCCTAATCTACCAAGGCGCCATGCGCACCCCCCCATCCCTTTGCTTTGTTTGTTTATTTTTTTTTATTATTGTTTTTTTATTTTCTATTCCTTATCCTCTCACGCCCCCCACTCTTCCTCCCCCCTTTTTTTTGTTCTCAAACACTCCCACCCTCCCCTCTCACGCCCCACTCTTTTTATTATTATTATTTTTTTTAAATTTTTTTATTTTTTTACTCCCTCACCATCTCTCCCCTCTTCCCCCCTGTATATGGCGCCCCTAACCCTCGAGCCGGTTTATTTTTTTTCTCCTCCCTACTTCTGCGCGAGGCGCACCCCCTCCCCCCTCTTCCACGATCCGCCGCCAGCTGCCCCAACCTCCTCGCCAGCCCCCCCCCCCCCCTTCTTCGAAATTGCGGAGCGCCTTCCCCCCCGGTCCATTCCTGCGCGTGCTCCTTGCCGGAGCTCCCTCCGGCCGCGGCCCGCCTCCCGGCCTCCTCCTCTCTAAGCCGCGACCCCCTCCCGGCCTCCTCCTCCCTTCGCCGCTGCTCGTGCCTACTCCGGATGACCTCGCCTGCTCCGGTACTCCCCTCCTCTCACGCTCCGTCCAGCCGCCCCGGCCGATCTCCTCGCGCTCCGATCAGCAGCCCCGACTACCGCGTGACCTCTCTGGCCGAGGCCTTTCCGCTCGCAACACCGTCTCCCAAGCTCCCTCGTCGGCTTGGTTCTCCATCGGATTTTGGTCTATCCTTCAATGTATGGGTTCTTCAATTCCTTCAATGTGGGTAATTTTTAATTTAGGGGTTTTATTATTTTCTTTGAGATGTCATAAATTTATTTTGATTGTTTAAAAAAAAATCTAGTGTGTTGTTTAATCAGTTTTCTTGCTGCAAAGTTGTTCTATTTGAAGTTCGACATGCCTTGATTCATTAGTGGTATGTTTATGCAAAATGAGTTTGATTCTTTTTGTAAAAAAAATCGGTGTTGAGCTATTTATCACCATTCTATAATCTGTGCAGTTGGTTTATTATGTTGTGCGCGAGCTGCATAGTCTGTTTTGACAAGTGTGTGGTGTGCGTTTGGCCTTAGAAGAGGTTTTTGGGTGGTTTTTTTGTGTTCTATATCTTGTGTCACTGCTTGGAGTTGTTTCATAAAATTTTTATGTCGTTCGTTAAATCTTTTAATGGGAATTTGATTTTAGATTGAGTTGCGGACCCTTGAGGTCTTTATCTGGTCCAGTGTCGGCTTTAGCTGAGTTGTTAATTTAACAATGTTTTGAGGTTTGCATTGCAGGATATATATATACCTATGGTGTATGGGTATATAGTTATATATATATATATATGCATATATGTATATATATATATGCACTTCAAGGTCACGTGCGCTTTGGACATGGGTTAACCGAGGTTGTGCTTTTGGTCTGCGGAGCGTCACTTCTCCTTCCGTTGAGGTTCTACCATTTTCGCACGTGTCGAGGTAGGTGTTTCAAACCATTTCCCCTTTTAGATTCAAACCTTTAGCACTTGAATATTTTAAATTAATCCTTTTATATCGCTTGCATCTCTATTGTATTTATGAAAAATATTTGGCTCAGTTATATTACTGTTTTAAATTTCTGAAAGTGGCTTTTGATGTTGGTTTATATGAAATGCATAGGTACTTGGTAAAGTGAAATTAATTGCTTTGTGATGTGTTTGGTTGCAATTGACAGTGATTGTGTTTTGGAAATGTAAAAATTGCTTTGGTGTGTTTGTTTAACAAAAAGACGAACCGGTAAGTTGTTTTGGAAAAGATTTGCAAATGGTGGTTGGTTTGAAAGATGTATTTGTTTTTATAAAGTGTTGTGAGTGAATTTGATTTTGGTTTCAATGATAAAGTGTTTTATAAAAGATGAGTTTTAAGGAAATTATTCTAAAAACTAAATGTGCCATTGGATGTTCGCACATCCAGGGGAGCACTAGGTGCTCACATGGATGTGCCTCCAAATGAAGATGACACATTAAAGATATATATTTTTAAAACTAGGTTTCAGATAAAATAATGTTTTGTTTTAGAGGGAATTGAAAGAAGCTGGCCCGGTTGGCTTTTGGTGTGAGTTAGATGGTAATTTTGCTTAAAGGCCCGTTTGTCTCTTCCAACTCAATTGTAATATTTGTTTCGACTCTTTGAGAAGTATTTGATTTCATTGACTCTTGGGGAAAAAATGTGTGTGCCCGATCGGCAACTTAACTCGTTTGCGAAATTTTTTGAAACTGCGCATGCTGTGAAGGCCCGGTTGGCACCTTGTTGAATGTGAAAAAAAATCTCATATATGCATATTTGTGGGGCATCTCTACAGGGGGACTTCCCTTCGAGGATTGTCGTGTAGTGGTGTCCGTGTAAGGGGTTGGCAAGTGTGGTGAGATGAGTCATGTGTGCGGGGGCCTCCCACTTACATAGTATTACTAAAACCACCATGGGTTCTTGGGCGTCTTGTAGATTATCGAGTGACGGTTTCTTGCTAACCCTGATTAGACGGGTTAGTACCCCTTGGAGTCATGGACAGGCCAGGAGGGATGTGCCACTGGTTGGCTATTAGGGCGGCCAGTTGGTTATTGACTATGGAGTACCACGCCGGCGGGTAGTCTGAACCCGAGTACATCCATGGGTTTTCCTGGGATGTTTAGGATCACCCATGGTTATTGCTTACTTCTACTTGTTTACTTTTACTTTCACTTGGTTTCTAGCATTTACTTATCACCTGTTCGTCTTTTGCATAATGTGATAAACATAAATTTGAAATCCAGTTATTTAGAAATTCATTGCTTTGTGAAAAACTGGTTGTGGCGTGTGTTGGTTTTGAAATGGTAAATTAGGATCATTTTTCCTTTAAAATGTGAAAAACCTATTTTCTATCCTTGTATGTGGAAACTAGTGTTTGGGATTGTTTCTGGAAAGTGGTCTTGGTTGGATTCTGTGGTTACTTTGGCATCCCTACTGAGCATTTTTAATTCTCACGCCTATATTATCATTTCAGGTGCAGGCTTCCCTTGCTCAGGTTTTCTTGGCCGAGTTGCTCGTCATGGGAGCAAGGTTGGCCTTAGTTGGGAGGTGACCAAAGGGTCACATGGAGGTACGTCTGCTGTTCGGTTTCTTTTCTTTCCGCTGCTAGAGTTTAGTACTTTCGTTTTGTTTATTCTTAGTTACTTGTTTATATTTTTGGGCCAAATCGTTCCCAATGATTTAACTTTGATGCCCGACACTAGTTGTCATCCCGGGGGGATCAGGAACACCCCTCGGGACTTGTCGTGGACCGGCTCGGGTGACCGGCTCAGGGTCGACCCGGGCTGGTTCGTGACAAAATGGTATCAGAGGGGAGGTTCTTGTTATTTGGGATGTCTGGTAGAGAGAGATTAGGACTGTCGGGGCTCAGGAGGTAGGTTACGGGTCGGTTCATGATCACCACCGCTCGTGACGAGACCTGAGTTACCAGGGTTAGTCCGAGATTTGAGTCTTTTGTCTTTGGTTATTTTGGATTGAGGGATGAAAATGGGAGCGAATCGGTTCACATTGCGGCCTCACGTGGGGTGGTGACCCATGTGGAGTCCAAGCATCCGGTTTAAGGTCCTCTTAGAGTTATGTATTACATGGGGCATGACTCACCACCATGTCGTCGAGTTAAGTACGAACACTAGTCCCTCATTCTGATGGTTTATATTTGGTTGTGTTTTGTTTTAAACTCAGTCTATGTGTGTGTGCGTGTTGAAAATGAAAGTGATTTTGAAAAAAAAACTGGGTGTTTCTTCCAAATTGTTTTTGAAATTAGTAAAGTGGGGTTTTTTTAAAGAAAATATGTTTTGGTTTGGAACAATATGATATGTGTTTGGATTTGGTAAGGAATGAAGTGTTGGAACCTTGGAACTCCTTATGGAGGGTCACATGTGCGTGGGTATGTACGGAGAGTGCGTAGAGGGAACTTGTTTGCAGATGATGTGAGCGAGATTGAATGAACGCACATGTGATGGTTCATAAGGTGCCATAGGTGAGTTTTAAAGTTTTAAAGAAATGATGGTTTTGGAAAGTGATTTATGCTTGTGTTGTTATATGTTTGGCTTAAGGGCCTTTTGACCTTGACTTGTGTTATTGCCTTGATTGAGTTTTGGCTTGATGCCGGTTTTGATGTTGTTTCTCGTGTCATCATGAGTATGCCACCCAGAAAGCTCTCTAAGGTTGCTAATGAGTCATTCCCAGTTTTCAGTTCTTTTGCATGTTGCCTATTGATCAAAGATATCATATTCCGTGAGGGTTAGTTGTGTGGTTGTGGAATTAGAGTGGGTTTTCAGGTTTTTGGGAACTCCTGGGGTTGTTAGGGTGCATGTCGTCTCATGTTTATTTGAGGGTTCAGTTTTAGACTAGTAAAGATGAGATGTCTCATCATCGTTGGAGTTTTGGGTGTGATTAACGGTGGTCGACTTCCGTGAAGGTTCCCCACCTGGCAAGGACTGTGGACCATTGGAACCTATCTCCATGAAACCATCCTCATCGGTACCGACTCATAGTTCGTCAGACCGCTCTCTTGTGTGCCACCAGTATGGCATGTCCAGACATTCTAAGTCGCCTTGCCACATCCCTCCGAAGTCTTGCTACCGTCTGGCTGTTCAGGCCACCAGGGAGAGTTCTGGAAGAAGCGTCACTCATGAAGGAGTTAGAGACCAGGAGATGAAAATGTCTGACTGTGAGGCAGGAGATGCTTCAGCCATCAGAGCCCCAACCACAGGTCTCGCGGTGAAGCTCGCGCACAGTCAGGAGTTTCCGAGGGTGTGTAGAACCTCGCTTCGGATTATGTTTTCATCATTCTGAAGGGAAATACCCAATGTTTCCTTGTTCTGTTCTTTTCAACTTTGTAAGCTCATCATAGTAGTTGTAATGTGATGAACTTGTTCTACCATAGTCTAAGCAGTCTTATCTGTTCTCAGTGTGTTCTAAAATCATACGGATTTCCTTGAAGGGTGTTGGGCCCGCGAATAAACGGGTCGTTTGAATTTTGAGTTGGGTCTCAATTGGGTGCGTTAGGGGGATGTGTGGTTTTATGAAATTAACAAGCATTGTTTCGAGGTCCTTTTTGATTTCGAGCTAGAAATTCCCTATACTCTGGTTGCGGTGAGGGTTTTCTTCGGTCGGTGTGTGAGGGGTTGAGTTAATTCCTTATCCTCGGGTTGTTGGGTCATTTTGTAGCAAGCTTTCTGTTTAAGGCTCTCAGTGTTTTTCGGTCTATGTGGAGAAATTAAATGTGTTCAGTTTGGGAGTTCCCGTGTTGCCCCCCCCCCCTCCGGGGTGGTGTGTTCGAGTTTCAAGGTTTCCGTGTTAGTAGATTTCTGTGGTGGGGAGAACCCTCCCACGTTCTCCCCTCAATCTCGGAAAATGTTTGTACTTGAGTAGGTCGGGTGTGACTTGTGTTGGTAATGGTCACCCCGAGCCTCTTAATTTCTTCTGGTTTTTCCTGGGCACAGACTCGAGTAAAGATAACTGTTGGCTTGGTGACTTTCTAGGGGCAGAAAGTGTTTGTGGTGGGGGGAATTGTCACACCTTCTTTTTTTAGTCATTCTTATTATTTTATTTCACTTGGTGTCGGGTGTTTTTGCTTAAGTGCGGTTGAGTCCCTGTTTAGATTTTTTAATGTTGGGATGAGTTTATGGTTTGGGATGGTGCGCGAACACCGTACGCTTAAGACGCGTAGTTCGCTTGGGCACGTGCCTTCCGCTTGGGTACGTGCATCCTGCTTGCAGTCCGCTGGGATACCGTGCGGCGTGCGAAAACCACACGATCATCCAGTTTTAACACTATGTGTGTAGATATATGTATATGTATGTTTATATGTTTATATATGTGTATATATATATGTGTATCTACGTTTGTATGTGTTTATGTTTTAACGTTAGGTGTATATATATATATATGTATGTGTGTATATGTTCAAAGGTGTGTATGTATATACACATATGTTTATAAATAAATATGTTTTAACATTATATGCTTATGTGTATATATGTTTATATATATGTTTATATATATGTTTACATATGTTTATATATGTTTATATATGTTATATATATATATGTATATATGTATCTATGTATCTATGTATCTATGTATCTATGTTTATATAAGTGAGTTTATATATGTTTATATATATTTATATTTTCATATATGTTTATTATAACTATTATTATTTTTATTATAATTAACTAATTATTATTATTATTATTATTAGCATTATTATTATTATTAAAAAAAGGGAAATTGAATCCTAATCTACCAAGGCTCCATGCACACCCCCCATCCCTTTGCTTTGTTTGTTTATTTTTTTTATTATTATTTTTTTATTTTCTATTCCTTATCCTCTCACGCCCCCACCCTTCCTCCCCCCTTTTATTTGTTCTCAAACACTCCCACCCTCCCCTCTCACGCCCCACTCTTTTTATTATTTTTATTATTTTTAATTTTTTTTATTTTTTTACTCCCTCACCATCTCTCCCCTCTACTCCCCTGTATATGGCGCCCCTAACCCTCGAGCCGATTTATTTTTTTTTCTCCTCCCTACTTCTGCGCGAGGCGCACCCCTTCCCCCCTCTTCCACGATCCGCCGCCAGCTGCCCCAACCTCCTCGCCAGCCCCCCCCCCCCCTTCTTCGAAATTGCATAACGCCTTCCCCCCGGTCCATTCCTGCGCGCGCTCCTTGCCGGAGCTCCCTCCGGCCACGGCCCGCCTCCCGGCCTCCTCCTCTCTAAGCTGCGACCCCCTCCCGGCCTCCTCCTCCCTTCGCCACTGCTCGCGCCTGCTCTGGACGACCTCGCCTGCTCCGGTACTCCCCTCCTCTCACGCTCCGTCTAGCCGCCCCGGCCGATCTCCTCCCGCTCCGATCAGCAGCCCCGACTACCGCGGGACCTCCCTGGCCGAGCCCTTTCCGCTCGCAACAACGTCTCCCGAGCTCCCTCTTCGGCTTGGTTCTCCATCGGATTTTGGTATATCCTTCAATGTATGAGTTCTTCAATTCCTTCAATGTGGGTTATTTTTAATTTAGGGGTTTTATTATTTTCTTTGAGCTGTCATCAATTTATTTTGATTGTTTAAAAAAAATCTAGTGTGTTGTTTAATCAGTTTTCTTGCTGAAAAGTTGTTCTAATTGAGGTTCGACATGCCTTGATTCATTAGTGGTATGTTTATGCAAAATGAGTTAGATTCTTTTTGTAAAAAAAATCGGTGTCGAGCTATTTATCACCATTCTATAATCTGTGCAGTTGGTTTATTATGTTGTGCGCGAGCTGCATAGTCTGTTTTGACAAGTGTGTGGTGTGCGTTTGGCCTTAGAAGAGGTTTTTGGGTGGTTTTTTTGTGTTCTATATCTTGTGTCACTGCTTGGAGTTGTTTCATAAAATTTTTATGTGGTTCATTAAATCTTTTAATGGGAATTTGATTTTAGATTGAGTTGCAGACCCTTGATGTCTTTATCTGGTCCAGTGTCGGCTTTACCTGAGTTGTTAATTTAACAATGTTTTGCGGTTTGCATTACAGGATATATATATATACCTATGGTGTATGGGTATATAGTTATATATATATATGCAGATATTTATATATATATATATATGTATGCACTTCAAGGTCGCGTGCGCTTTGGACATGGGTTAACCGAGGTTGTGCTTTTGGTCTGCGGAGCGTCACTTCTCCTTCCGTTGAGTTTCTACCATTTTCGCACGTGTCGAGGTAGGTGTTTCCAACCATTTCCCCTTTTAGATTCAAACCTTTAGAACTTGAATATTTTCAATTAATCCTTTTATATCTCTTGCATATCTATCGTATTTATGAAAAATATTTGGCTCAGTTATATTGCTATTTTAAATTTCTGAAAGTGGCTTTTGATGTTGGTTTATATGAAATGCATAGGTACTTGGTAAAGTAAAATTAATTGCTTTATGATGAGTTTGGTTGCAATTGACAGTGATTGTGTTTTGGAAATGTAAAAATTGCTTTGGTGTGTTTGTTTAACAAAAAGACGAACTGGTAAGTTGTTTTGGAAAAGATTTGCAAATGGTGGTTGGTTTGAAAGATGTATTTGTTTTTATATAGTGTTGTGAGAGAATTTGAGTTTGGTTTCAATGCTAAAGAGTTTTATGAAAGATTAGTTTTAAGGAGATTCTTCTAAAAACTAAATGTGCCATTGGATGTTCGCACATCCAGGGGAGCACTAGGTGCTCACAGGTATGTGCCTCCAAATGAAGATGACACATTAAAGCTATATCTTTTTAAAACTAGGTTTCAGATAAAATAATGTGTTGTTTTAGAGGGAATTGAAAGAAGCTGGCCCGGTTGGCTTTTGGTGTGAGTTAGATGGTCATTTTGCTTAAAGGCCTATTTGGCTCTTCCAACTCAATTGTAATATTTGTTTCGGCTCTTTGAGATGTATGTGATTGCATTGACTCTTGGGGAAAAAAATGTGTGTGCCCGATCGACAACTTAACTCGTTTGCGAAATGTTTTGAAACTGCGCATGCTGTGAAGGCCCGGTTGGCACCTTGTTGAATGTGAAAAAATCTCATATATGCATATTTGTGGGGCATCTCTACAGGGGGACTTCCCTTCGAGGATTGTCGTGTAGTGGTGTTCGTGTAATTGGTTGGCAAGTGTGGTGAGATGAGTCATGCGTGCGAGGGCCTCCCACTTACATAGTATTACTAAAACCACCATGGGTTCCTGGGCGTCTTGTAGATTATCGAGTGACGGTTGCTTGCTAACCCTGATTAGACGGGTTAGTACCCCCTGGAGTCATGGACAGGCCAGGAGGGATGTGCCACTGGTTCTCTATTAGGGCGGCCAGTTGGTTATTGACTATGGAGTACCACGCCGGCGGGTAGTCGGAACCCGAGTACGTCCATGGGTTTTCTAGGGATGTTTAGGATCACCCATGGTTATTGCTTACTTATACTTGTTTACTTTTACTTTCACTTGGTTTCCAGCATTTACTTATCACCTGTTCGTCTTTTGCATAATGTGATAAACATAAATTTGAAATCCAGTTATTTAGAAATTCATTGTTTTGTGAAAAACTAGTTGTGGCGTGTGTTGGTTTTGAAATGGTAAATTAGGATCATTTTTCCTTTAAAATGTGAAAAACCTATTTTCTATCCTTGTATGTGCAAACTAGTGTTTTGGGATGGTTTCTGGAAAGTGGTCTTGGTTGGATTCTGTGGTTACATTGGCATCCCTACTGAGCATTTTTAATGCTCACGCCTATATTATCATTTCAGGTGCAGGCTTCCCTTGCTCAGGTTTTCTTGGCCGAGCTGCTTGTCATGGGAGCAAGGTTGGCCTTAGTTGGGAGGTGACCAAAGGGTCACATGGAGGTACGTCTGCTGTTCGGTTTCTTTTCATTCCGCTGCTAGAGTTTAGTACTTTCGTTTTGTTTATTCTTATTTACTTGTTTATCTTTTTGGATCAAATCGTTCCCAATGTTTTAACTTTGATTCCCGACACTAGTTGTCATCCCGGGGGGGATTGGGAATTCCCCTCGGGACTTGTCGTGGACCGGCTCGGGTGACCGGCTCAGGGTCGACCCGGGCTGGTTCGTGACATTATGTTTGAACGTGTTTGAAGGAAGTCGAGACTTAAGGTAACAGATTTCTAGTCTCCCTTTTATTTCTGGGCGACATAAAAATTTTCCACTCATTTATTTTTTTGGAGTATATCATAACCTTTTAAATTTTATATCATTAATATCCTAATTTTAATAATACTTAATTTTTCATTTTATTTAATGGTTTATTGGGTATTACTATTCAAAAGATAACTAAAGTAATAAGTGATTTCTGTCTCACTTTTTTAATTCTTTGAGACACATGCTATATTTACCACATATTTCTTTTATGTGATATGTATAATGAAAATTAATGTATTTAATGACGATTCACCTGATAATTATTTATATTTTCATATAAATTTTAGGATCTTTATTTAAAGGGTTATACTTTTCATATTTTATCAAATTAGTTAGGGTTTTTTTGTCTAAATTTCTCTTACTTGAGACATATGTTATGTTATGAATCAACATTATTTTATGAGGTATATATATACACACACATTGACATTTAATATCATAAATTAATTTATTATCATTATATTATAATTTTTATTTATTTTTTTTCATATGGCTTATGATTCAATGTTACCAATGTTTTTTGAGTTTTATTTTACAATATCATTGTTTATTGGGATTGTTCTGGATTATGCTTCCAATAAAAAAATATTATGATATATCTATCAATAAAAGTATTTATTTTATTCTCCTTTTCTCTTTTCATGTGAATGATTTTTTCCCTTCATCTTCCTCTTTTATACACTCAAGAGTTCAAAATAATTTTATTAATAAAAGTAATATTTATTTCTCACTTCAGTGAAAAACCATTTTTCTTCCAAAAACCTTATTTCCTAAATATGTTGTAATTTTTTTTAACATTCTCCAAATGATTAATTAAATAATTTTTTACCCTTGTTAGAATTTTTACAAAAAACAAATTTAAGTGATCTTCATGCCATTTTCCAAATAATTCCCATTTTGGATTTTATCAAAAATGTGAAACAGATATTAATTTTAACATGTATGGAGTGAAACAAAATTCCCTCTATAAACACTACTAGTTTATTTTAAGCATACATTATAAATTTTCAAGGTTATTTTCTAATAAAATAATTTATTTTTTTTGTTTTAAAAAGTCTGTTTCAAATCAGAAAATAGGTTACACTGAAAAATGTTTTTAATGTTTTTAAGGCTTCATTTATTAGTTTTAGTTTTTTTAAATAGAATGATTTCCAAAATATTTTCTAAATTTTAGTTTTAAAATTTTATTTTCAATGAAAGTTTACTTTCTTAGGTAAATGTTTTATGTTATTTTTCTTTGAAAATCATACTCCATATATGGTGATATACTTTGAGGATACTTATGCTTTAATAGGGATATGATCTAATGGTACCATTATTATTCTTTCTATAAATGGATTATGTTATGATGAAATAAAGATTATGACACCAGTTTCTATTTCCATGGGTTATACCATGGTATAACTCTAATGAAACCTATTTCTTTATCAATGGGTTATACCATGATAGAATTATTATAAAACCCATTTCTCTTCCATGGGTTATTCCATTAGGCAATTATTTTTAAAAAATCGTTATTTGATAGGTTATACTATGATGAAATGGTGAAATGATTCTAAAACTTATATCCTTTATATAGGTTATGATATGATGAAATTTTTATGAAACCTATTTCATTTCATGGGAAAAGAGCTAACAGATTCGAAAGAATGAGAAGGTATGACATTTTATATCAGTACTATGCATGTGCACCTCATTACAGGATAGTTAGGCATACAACCATGCAATGGTAGAGAGATGATCACAATGCAGACACTGGGGAGGGGCAGTTTCAAGTAGTCATAGTTTGCAATGAATGAATTATTTTAAGACCTTTGGGTCCTTTAATGTCAAGGGTTCCCCTTCAACCCTCAAAAGAGGGGTTATCAAAATTAATAAATAAAATGAAGGCCTTCAGACTATTCAGGGATTTCATTTCATGTGATATGATATTATTAATTCTTTATGATCATATAGAACACATACGTACTATTTTCATTATGTGATGGGTAGGACCTGTATCTACATCCAATTCAATGGTTAAAGATTTATATCTTATGAGGTAGACAGAAATTTAATGGAGAGTGAACCCAATTTAGTAAGGGAATTTTTCCACTATGATAGTCCAAGGAGTGAAACATGAGTTCTATAATGGTTTGGGGAGTGAAACCATTTCACTATGATAGGGTTGATAGTGATCCTTGGCTTCAATGAAAATTAATTTATATGCTTATGTTTATGTGAAAATTCTATGTCTTATGATAATGTTATGATCTCATATCTAATGTTCTTAGATTTCATTATGTTTCGTGTCTAATGAACTGCCAATATATATTCCATTACTCAAGATTATGATCTTTGATATGTTGGGTATGATTTTTAAATATCATGATCATGTTTTTATACCTGAATGTTTATGTTATATTTGCGTATCTCCCTTATTTACCCTTACTAAGCCTCTGATCATACCCTTTCTATGTTTACTTTCCCCTAATTATGAAGAAAGGTTTTAAGTAGTGTATATTTGTGAAGATTTAATGAGTGTAATATCTTTATGGGATATGGTGAATATATTTCACTAAATTAAAATATTTGGTTACTAGTCTTCAAAGACACTAAACAATTATAGTCCTTAGGTGTGTGTTTGTTTAATGTATTGAATATTCATTGAAAATGATATAATATCTCAATATAAACATCTAGGTTTTCTATAAAGGGAATTCATGTATGGTATTTCAAACCAAACTATGATCATCTATCAGTGCAATAATAAATATGTAATTCTGATGGAAATTGCATCTATTATATGGGTCTTGATTCATTTTTTAAATGGGTGTTTAACATAGATGGTTGGGGAGAAACTCAACATTGTATGAGAGTTTTTGGGTTTTTTGAAAAATAATTTCCCATTATTCCTCCAAATCATGATGTGGAGTTTTTAATAGAAATTAAACATGGTGTTACACCTATTTCAAAGACATCATATCCAATGTCCCCAATTTAGTTATATGAATTGAAGTAGGAACATTAGAAGAATCATGATAAGGGATTCATTTTTCTATGTGAATCACTATGGGGTGCACTAGCTATTTTCATTATGAAGAAATATGGATCAATGTGAATCTTCATTGATTATTGAGAACTAGACAATATAAAAAATCCACATTAAGATTCCTCCGCCTCTTATTGATGATGTTTTGATCGATTACGAGGATTTCAATACTTTTATAATATTTATCTTTGACTTGGATACTATTAGTTGATGTTTAATAGTGAAGACATGCCCAATATAGCCTTACATACAATGTATGGGTACTAGAAATTTTTAGTGATGCCATTTAGTCTTACTAATACCCATGCTATCTTCATCGACTTAAGGAATAAAGAATTTAGATATTACCTTGATCTATTTTGGGTAGTCATTATAAATGATATTATTATGTGTGTCTAGAGAAATTAATAGCATGAAGATCACATTATCCTTGTACCTAAGAACTTAAAGAACGGTAATTCTTATGAAAAATATATAAATTGTTAATTTTGGCTATATAATATTTCATTTTTGGGTTATATATTCTCTATCTAGGTATATATTTGGATCTATCAAAGAAGGATGTTTTTAAATGTTGGCCCAGACCAACCACTATAACTATCATCCATAGTTTTCTTCGATTGGATGGAAAATATTAGTTCTTTTTAGATAATTTATCATGGCTATTGAATCCACTCAAAAATATAACTTGGTATGAAATCAAGTTCATTTGGAAAGATGAATGAGAAAAAATTTCAAGGACCTGAAGAGATGATTTGTTAATTCACCAATACACATACTAACCTAAAATGGATAAGGGTTTCTGATCTATATATATTAATTGAATAAGGTACTGGGATGAGTAATCAGGTAAAATGACATGGTGATAGAGTTTTTTCTCATGAAAATTGACGGTTCTTGGGTTAAATAATCCAGCATGGGATTTATAGTTAGCTATGATAATGTTTGGATTATTGATATGGTGGTATTATTTGCACTGATAAAGGTTTCATATATATACTATTAAATAATTTTTAAAGTATATATTAAAAATATAAGTGTCAAATATGAACCATATAATATTATTGGAGCTGATTGATGATTATTACAATAGAATATACTACCAACCTCGGAAGGCAAACATGGTTTAAGATGATCTAATTCAAAAGTTTCATACATTATATTCAATGATGAGGATCCAAAAAGAACAAATATTTCTAAATTTTTTAAATATATAATTGGAAATGTTGACAGAAGGGGAGAAATTTATCTTTACCAAATAAATTTTCAACCATATATCCATGTGAGGATTAAATCAGTATAGATGGAATTTGTAGAACTCTAAAATAATGTGAGAAATGTTATTTATTTTAATCTCTATTGTTATTTGAATAATATGTTTTAGGAACACTTTATGTTTTCCAACCATAAAATAATTAATGGAGTTATTGGATAAAGCTCATAGTTTATCATTCTCTATTCATATTAGATATACAATGATGTATAAAGATCTTCAAAAGTATTTATATCTTGATAACATAAAAATATATATTGCAGAGTATGTATATTGATGCATGGTATGTCATAAATTCATGGCTAGAAGACATAATTCTTAGGTGATATAACAATAATTTCTTATAGAAGAATAGAAATGCTAACACATTACCTTGTATTTTTTCATCGGACTCGCAAAACTACTAAAGGCCAAAATGATATTTGGGTTATAGTCGATCACCGTGTGAAGTCAACACACTTCATACACATAAGATAATATTTCTCTCTTCATTAATAATGTATAATATATATTAATAAAGTTTTAAGGTTACATGGATTACCATATTCTGTTGTTTCCTTTCAATATATAAATTTTACCTCAAATTTCAAGAAATGCTTTAAGTAAAATCTATACTATGATTTGTGTTTTATTGTTTATTATCATCCTCAATTAGATTTCCCGTCTAATATATCTATTAAATACCTAGTGGATATATTTATTTCTTATTCAATAGATTTCAAAGGTGGTTGGGATCAACAACTTCTTATAGTATAGTTTTCTTATAAAAAACCATTCACTAATGTATTCAAATAGATCCTTTTGAAAACCTATATGGAAAGATGTATAGAGATCATTTATTTTGAGATAAATTTAGATAAATAAATCCATTAAAAATTTTTTTAGATAATGAAATCGCATAAAAATAATGCACTATAACATTAAGGCATCTCAACATCAATAGAATCATTATAATTTCAATCATTGAAAAAATATAAAATCTTTAGTTGTGAGTAGGTATTCAGGTAAATCCCTCCATTAAATAAGGTTAAAATAGTCAAAATGAAGGTAAATCCATTCCACAGGTATATTTCCCCCTTTTATATTCTTGACAAAGTGTGGATGGTAGCTTATCATGTGGAACTTCCATCAAAACTCTCTCATGTTCATGTTGTGTTCTACGTATCTCTAATGAGGAATTATATACATGGTTTTTCACATGTTCTAAAATTATAAGTTGTACCAAAATAACCTGATATTTAATATGAAGAAATGTTTTTATTAATATTGGATCATAGAGATAATGTTATATGGAACAAGAGTACTCACATGGTTATAGTTTTCCGGAGGAATAAGAAATTCAATAAAGCTTCTTGGGAACCTAAGGATGTGATGAAATAGAGATGTCCTCATTTGTTTATATCAGAGTGATGGAATGTTGAGGGTGAAATTTATTTTAATTGGGGTATAATTTAATACCCAATGATTTTATTATATTTTTTTAATTTAATAAATTTTATTTATTTGTTAGATTTATTTTCTCGCATCATTTTGTTTAAGTGAAATGTCATATAATATTGAAATATTATAATTTAACGTGATGTTAATTGATAGTATATTTAATTAGTGGATGTTAAAAATATTTAATAAATTATAAAATATTTATACTTTCAAAAGGTAAAAATTGAATTCAATAGTTATCCAGTTGTTATAAATGCAAAAAAAAAATTATTTTAAAGTAAAAGAAATGTTTTTATAAAAACTTTATTTGTGAACACAAGGTGCATTTATCTTATTATATTAAATTAATCACTACATTTTAATAATTTATGTGAAATTTATATATTATATATTAAATATAATGTTATAACATCCATATAATTGTTTTCTAGGCATCACAAAAGAATAAATATAGTATTTTTCTTTAAAATGTATCTTTCTAAAAATTGTTTTCCATTATATTTTGTAATCATATTTTAAAATAAATTTATTCTAGTTATATAAGTTTAATATTATAAAATTGATTACATATTTGTAATCAAGAGAATAAAATTAGTTAAATATGGCTCTTTTATTTTTTACCTTTTTGAATATTAACCATGGTAAATATATTCCTTTTTGGTTAAGGGAAAATGGGTATAATGGGGTCAAAACATTAGGTTATTGATTTAAAATTTCTATAACACTTTTCCATATCATATTGAATGAGTGGATTTAAAATATTTTCATATAATTCTAAAAAATATAGTAACTTGAGGAAATTTTTCTTTGATTATGAGCTTTCTATTATTTTAAGACAAGTATATTTACTAATGTCACTCTCTTTATTTAATAACTATAATTTATTATTGTGGGCATAAAAAGAGGAAAATTTTGGTTCTAAATGTTTATTTAGAATATGAATTAATTTTTTTCATAGTAATTCATTTCTATATTTTTATAACTAAATAATTACCTTAAAATATTATGCGACATCAATGCCCTATTTATTCGATTAATTGAAAATAAAACAATATTATTAATGTAATACAATTTGGGTGAATTATTGTGTTCTATTAATTTTGGGGCCATAAATAATATATTGTGGATTTTTGAATCCTTTATTGTCAAATTCCTAAACTATCATGATTACATTAAAATCAAAGTAAATGAATTGTGTCAAAATTGATATTAATGATATTTTGGGAAAAATAATATGTTATTAAAATATTTAAAAATCATAAAAATCTTTATAGAAGACAACTATAATTATAAATGGTCTAAATTTTAACCCTTGGACATTTATAATTAAAATTTTAACCTATATATAAAATTATCACCATTTATGATCAAAAAAAAATTAAAGTTGTTAATATTCAAATTAGTTAACAAAGGGGGTAAACCAAAAGTTAACGTTTAAAATGAAACCAAAACCAATATAATTTTCATTGGATAATGATACATCTGCCTTAGCATCTTTTCGATAAATCTATATCCATTAAAAATAATTTTTCTTGAGAATAAATTTATTATATTTAATATTATCTATAATTTCATTTCTTTTATTCCCCTCCCTCATAAAAGGACTCCCCTTATCCTAATAAAGGTTATAAGGGTGCCTATCTAAGAATATTTAATCATACTAAACGACCTATTTCAAATTATTTATTCCTCTACCTCCTATAAATAATTGGTATTCATCATAAAATAATTAGTTTTTTTATCATAAATATACTAAAATTTCATTATGATTATGTAAAAACCATTATACACCCTATTTTTTATCAAATGGGAAGTGAAAAAATCTCTCATGCATACATATTGACTAACACCTCCACATAATGATACAAATCAAATTATATAACCATATTTCAGGGATGGTTATTATTATGGGTTTAATTTTTATATATTATATTTTCAATATAAATATTCTTACACAATTATAATATCATATCTAGCTTCTTACATTCCAATCTATAAGAAAATGACAACATCTGTCATACGTACCTATGGACTACCACTTCCATGAAGCTATGTGTTCTATTTTTCATTCCATATGAACATAGATGGTAATAAGGATGGGTTTAAGGAATATATATGATGTATAGGATATAATAATGATTTCTTAATATTGAATTATTATTTAACTTTATTTTATTCCATCAGTTTAAAAATGGAAACATGGTTTATGCATATGTTAGGCCAACCATCTCTATGAATGTTGTACATTATATTTATATCACTACCTTTTATAGATGAATATATATAAATATTTATATATAAAATATATATTTATATCAAGAATAGAATTTTGGATATAATAGAACTGTGATCGATGAAATCGAATGGAACTATCAGGCTCAAATTCTCATTAAAACAAAATAGTTAACATTTGAAAATGGAAAATTCAATTAGGAATTGTTAATAGATTCATGATGAAATGTTATAATATAATCACATATGATATAATAATTATTTTAATGAATATTTTATATAATTAAAATACATTTAAATTTAGTTTACATGAGGTTAATGTTCTTTTGAATAAAGTCAAAATTGAGGTAAGGGTTTTGTGTAAGAATATAATTGTTTATGATGATTATTTTGATTATGTTTTTTATGATAAAATTTAATTGTATATCTATCAATAATCTCATGTAATTTATTATTCAATAGTATTTAATGATTATTACATGGTTTAGCTTCATTTTTTTAAATTCAATTACTCAAGAGACAAAAATAATGTTTTTATTAAAATTTGACTTCATTTTTCTCTATGGTCAAAAATAATTTTCCCACCAGGTCGATAATTTCTAAAAATGTTTGCAAGAATATTTCCACTATTCCAAAATTATTGTTTAAATTAATTTTTACCAATTCATTGATTTTCGTAATTGTTTTCAAAGGTAATCCTCTTACCATTTTCAGAACGAGTAACTTTTGACTTCTTATTGAAAATGTGAATGGAAATTTTGTTTAAAATATACGGAATAAAAATATTTTTACATTATCATGACCAATAAATGGTATGATTAATTATTTATAAGTTTCCATGGTTATTTTCAAATAATATGATTTCCAAAATATTTGGTAATTTTTTATATTTTAAATAATTCATTTCAAAATAAAAAGGGTAATTTCTTTAAGAAGTAATCCAAGTGATATTTTAAATGAATTTTCTACTAAGAAAAAGTCCATTTATGTTATGTAGGATTTAATAGGGATATTATCCAATGACACCTTCTTTAAGATATCTCTAGATTGTTTATGATTATTATGTGAAGATGTCTATGAAACTCTTTTAATTTCCCCAGGTTTTTCTTCGATGAAATGTTATAATATTTATGAAACCCATTTATTTTCCATGGTTTATGATATATGATGATAAAATATTTATGATATTGGTTTTCACAATTTAATTTATTACGATTAGATGAATAGTGTCGATCCCTCTAATGCATTTTGTAAAGTCATATATGTCATGAGATAAAAGTGACTAGAAAAGGTGGTGAACCCAATTTACTGTGGGACTATGTCCACCATGAAAACATTGAGGAGTGAACATTGACTAACAATATGATGTAATGGGATGTGATCCCAATATATAATTATGGTCTTGGAAATGATCCTTGCAATGGAATTGATTTTCTATGATTTTTTTATTCTACTAAGTTATGTTTTATGGAAATTTTATAAACTCATGGATCATGTTCTATGATTCCTTTATTATTAATGTCTTATTATCTACTAATATTTATTCCATAAATTTATATTATGATATTTGATTTTCATGGTATAGTTTTCAAATGTTATGTTCATGTTCTCATACCCTTATACTCATGTTATAATTAGGTTATCATTTTCATATCCCTTTTTAACCCTTACTAATCATATGAGCTCACCCTTTCTTGTGTTTATTTTCCTTTGGCTATAAATAATGTTTTTTATTAAGATATATTTCATAAGGGTTTTAGTCATGAATATATTAGTGGGAGATGAATTATATCTCTTATGAATATGTTTTTTGTGACTCTAATTTTCCAATGACTCTAAACCAATAATATTTTGGCATGGATCATCCTGTTATATAATGAATACACATCTATTAAGATGGAATATATATGTATAAAATGAATGAGTGCTATAATAGTGACTATTTTGATTCCCATGGTTTTAATATAAACATGTATAAATTTATGTGGTTCATAGGATTTTTATTTCTATCATTGTGGTGGTTATAATGGAAATGAAAAATGATGAGTTATCCATTTTAATAATGATATGTGATCATGGTTCACATAACTAAAGGAAAATATGGAACTAAAGTTTTTTTAATTCCATATTATAATTCTTGGTTCTATCATGAATACTTAAGAAAGTTAAATGGGGAGTCATTCACTGTACATGGTGGAGTGAATATCATGGTCAATGAGGTTGAACTAAAAATAAAAATATTATATTGTGTATGTTGTAGAATATGTCTTAGTGGTTTGTAAAATAATTTTATAACATAGGGAGTCCTATAATAACCAATATAGATAAATCTATAAATAATGTAATTTTTGATCTAGAACCATTTTTTTTATTGTTTGGTGATTTCCATGTGATAGTGGTTTATAATAAATAGTTTAAAAAGTCAAAAACCCAAAATTGTTAAGAATTTATAATTTGGTTGTTACTGTTTAAGGATTTAAGTGATGAGCTATCCATAACCACTCTATGGTGATAGTATAGACATAATGTGGTGAGTGAGGATGTGAAAATTAAATATTTAGTATAAGTTTCAAATACATTATATATATGGATTCGTTTTTAGAGGTTTTAATTGATATTTGTAAAAAATTATCCATATTATGTTTTGTGGAATATATAATATGATCTCAAATATTAGAGTGAGCATAAATCAATCTAAACCATTGATTTATATATATATAGATATGAAAGTATTTATAAAATCTATTATAGGAGATACGGAGGAAAAAACAAAGAGATAAACTGCATTGATATATCCAAATTTGGGAGAATATTTCAATTAATCGAGCATTTAATAATATATATGGTTTCATTAATAAATTGGATCATGCAAATAATATTCTACTGATTAATTTATACGATTTTGAAGAAGATGAATCACAATAATAGTAATTATGTTTTGGAATTATTATTATCTAGAGGATTTAATTTCAACTATAATGATCATTTGGAACACATTGTTTTTACTGTCTCATTTAATAGTTGATCACATATGGCCTTCAAGAAGTGCATTATTATGAAGATCAACAAATCATCAAATATATAGTTTTATTATACAGAATAAATAAATTTCTCAAAATAATATTGAGTTTACCCATAAGTCAATTAATTAATATCTTTTCTTAAAGCATTTTGGGTAGAAATAATTAATGTGAGTGACTCATGGGTGGTAAATAAGTTATACCAAAACATTAATTGCAATGGTAGTGAACCATTGTATGGATTGACCAAAGCCTATGTTTTTAACCTATAAAGTACTATATATTATTATATATTTGATGATTTTTTCATCATCTTGTTTATAGTCCTATGAAGTATATTAGTATGGGAATAGAAAGTAATATTCATGTGTTCTTGAGTAATTTAAAGTGTACATTTATGTTTGAGTTTTTTGTGAGATTGAGGGGGTCATAGATTAATTTAGTTCCTTTTAAAAAGGGTATAAGATATGACGAACTATGAGAGTTTTGAATGAAAAGTTTTGTTTCCAACCACAAATTGATTCATCCATTCCTATGGTGTCTTTTAACTCATAACATAACCTGGCGGTCTAAACATGTATTCATAGTCATTATTATTGGGTGAAAGATTTTTTATAAGGATTAAACTGGTTCAATTTTCTTAACATTCCAATATTACATTAGATATCAATAAGCATTTGTGTTTTTTACAGAATAATGGAGTTTTAAGTTGAAAAAATTCTAATAAATTATTTATTACGAATTATGTAATAGAATTTTATTATATTATAGAATCTGATGTAGCTAAAAAAGTTGTTTATATAAATAAATTCATCACTAAACTACGAGTATTCCTAAGCATAATGTATAAAATTGAACTCTATAATGATAATAATGAAGTGATTTTACAATCAATAGAACCAATGTCTCATTAAAGATCCAACCATATTCATTATCAATTTCTTCTTATAAAAGATATTATTTAATGAAGAGTTATTAATATATTTCAAAATCCAATCATGGATAATATTCTGGGTCTCTTAGAAAAACCCCATATACAATAATAACATTGAAGTGAGAACAGTTATTTGGGTATTATATATTAGAGTGAAAGACTATAGTATAGGTGGGAGATTGTTAGCATTTGTTACCTAAAATCAGTCAGGTGTTGTTGTCTTATGGATGTTTTCAAAAATGATATATATATAAATGGAAATACATTATCATTTATTAATTTTAACAGAATATAATTTGAGACATGATATAATAAGAACCCAATATAATATCTGCATTACCATTTTAATCTTAATTCATGATCATCTTATTAGGTTGTGATTATATGTTATAATATGTGTGAGTAGTGTCAATTTTATAGATATCCTACACATAACTCAAAAAATATATGTTTTTGAACTTTTATATTTTAAACCACCTAAATTTCACCACACATATTTTCATTTATATGTCATTGGTGTTATTTAATAGAACATTGGTTCTGAATCCTTTAACTATAATTTATCAAATGGTTTCTTTACCTACAATGTTTCATACTTTCATACCCATGTAAAGTAATTTTGGAATTTGGATTATTGGAATATAATTAGTTATGACACAAATAAATTAGTGGGGTTTGATTAACTAATATATGTTTTTTTTCTCATATAACGATTCATGATATCCAGTACCTCAATTGACTTTAAACTAAGCCACAACCATTCCAATTTAATTACATGTGATGTAATTATATAAGATATAGTAAAATCAATAATTTAAAAAAAGAGATAAGAAATATGGAATTTACAATATCCATATGTTTTACTTAATCTTGATGTTAAGGACAATGGAACTTCAATAATAGATATGTGAGGGATTAAGTCATAATAAACTCCAATGTAATTTTGGTGGTGATTACATGAATCTAGATACTACTATTAGTTTATTATTATGAATGACATTCAAAATTATATATTACTTTATTAAGGTTCATTGGGGTCACTGATAAGATAATATTAATTAATATTTTTATACTAATGTGATTAATCTATTTGTAAAAATTTTTATGTTTATTTTAATTAAAAATATTGTTTGTATTAAGAAAATTGGAAATATTTAATTAAATAATAATAGTCTAATTAAATAAATAATGTGGTTTTATAATATTAAAAATGTTTTATTTATATTATTATTACAAAACAATGAGTAAATTGTAAATCCAAAATGGTATTTGGGCATGAGATATGATTGATTGGATTTAAAGGACTATTACCCAAGTAAAATTCATAGTGCTTGTTGAATAGGTCATTTATACACCCTCTTTAATAGTTTTAACCTATTTTAAGGATCATTGATACACCTATTAATTTTTTAGAAATTGAATTATTTTTACGGCTATTTAATTATTTAAATGACATTTCAAGGAAATTAATTTCACCTCCTTATTTTTTTGTAGAGACCATATTAGTGTGGGGTCGCTGAGAGGGGGAGAGGAGAATCAGTGATCCCTCTTCTGTTTAGAAATCATTTTTTTGAATTCAACTTCTCCAAAAAGTTAAATCCTTGATCCACTATTATTGTGTCTCTCATCCTCACCACAAATAATGTTATGAATCAAAGGACAAAACACAGGGGTTTAAAAGGTTAGATACAGAGACCCACCCCTTTTCATGTGTGTTTTTTCATCCAATATGGATTCACCACTATATCAAATGATGATTAAAAAATATTAATTGGTTATCCCCCCAGTTCCAACACAAATTTAGGTGTTTTTTATACAACCCAACCACATTATCTTCTCTTCTGATCGGTTAGACCTCCAATCACAATATTCCAACAAATGGTTAGACCCCCTAACGACAAAAACTTTTTACATTTGTCTTGATCCATGATAGAAATATACATTTTACCTTATGATAGATTCTTCACCAATAGATGATTATATTCCTCTTTGATCTTGTTGGATATGAATTTCTCAATTTAACTTATTCATGTACCTTTGTCTCTTTCTAGTCTTGCTCAAATATTTCTGATCACCCATGTTTGATCAGCTGACTCAGTGAAACAATGCTTATAAAATTATTCCTTTAACCGATGAAGTCCCAAACTCACATAAATGTGTTCAATTGATGAAAAAAATATATTTAATATTATTTTATTAAATTTTAGACTCTCACAACTTGAAATTGTTCATCTTAATGTTATAAATACAATTCATGCATGCATGAAATAATGCATAGATCATGAAAATTTCACATAACTAATTTTTATTCTCATTATTGTATTTACCTTATAAATTTTACAAAAATATCTCAAAGAACCATTTATCATCCTTTTATCATACATTGTAAATTATTGAAGTATTTAAATTGTGACAAGTAGGGTGAATGGAATTCATGTACTCTATAATTGTTTCCCTCCAACATGTAATGGAATATAAGAATCCTTCACTTCCTTCACATAACATATATGTTCATGTGATTTCTCTTATTTACTTTCTAAAATGATTTCAATTGGTTATCTTTAAATAAAATATTGAATGACACTTTCTTCTCATGGATACTATACACGGTGTCTAAATTTTATTTTCATAAACAATATACCTGAATACAAAAACATTCATATAACACAATTTATATAAGGATCAAAAGTAGTATGACATGAGATCACTTCCTTCCTTCATGAATGCTAGGTATTTTTAGTCCTTCTTATTCAATTGAATGTATCATGTCTGTTAATTCTTCACAAGTCTAAAGTTGTTCATATATCACCATCACATGATTAGATTACGAAGATTTCTATATATTTCACATGAACTGCCACACAAGTGATTTGAAAATGAGATCCCACAAAAAGTCTCAAATGGTAGCTAGCAACCTATCATTTCTAACTCAGTATTAATTGGTGTGTGTACACTGAATCTTTTATAAATTTTAAGGTGAGTCAAAGCCTAATAATTCTTCAAGATCTCATCATCTCTCAAATATATGTGCCATCAATAAAGATTACATAACATCTTTATCTTTTAACACCGAAGTGAACATGTGATTTTATGACCACTTTTCTTAATCATGAGAAACCTCATTGGAGAATCATCATGAATCCAAGGATTTATATGATGGAGTTTACATGTATACATTCTTAATCACAAATTTCGATGAATTCATGTAATAATATTTTCTCATTATTCTATTCAGTGTTTTCATGTACCTCCAATTATTTATGAAATAATATTTAAAGAATAATAATCATGAAAACATTATATTTGAAACTTGACATGGACATTGAGTGTAACGTCCCAAGTTTTTCTAAAAAATAAATTGAAAATTATTGATATTTTGTTTAAGGTATATATTTATAAGTATCCTTTAAACATAATTTTATTTCTTCTATGTTTTAAATTTTAAGAAATTGTCATCTATAATTGTGTTCAGTATGTTATTTATAGTCTGATGAAACAAACATGTTTTTTTGTTGAATAGTAACATACCCTTATGAATAGTAATATGAATAGTAATATGACCTCATGAATAGTAAATACTATTATTATTTTATTTTCCTAAGGAAATAGGATAATGGGATCTTAATTAATTTTCCAATGTCATATAAAACTAATTGCACTTCAATATTGTTATTTTTAGAATTGACTGTGACCTTATTTAAAAATTAAATTAATAATATTTAGAAAATTATTTTCGAAAAATGGAGTTCATTTTTGAATTATACACATCGAAAAATGGTTGGGGTAAATTTTTGGTATTTTTCTGAAACTCTGGAATTTTCGGTGAATAGTGAAATGCGATAAAATACCGTATAATCAATTTATCAGTAAAAATGCACTATTTATGACATCATAAGTGATGAAAGGCCACTTTCATCAAACTCACATGATATTTTCACTTTGTAGGGCCACTTTATTTTAGATTATTCATAGTCTTGATAATAATATTATAATAATAATTAGAATAATATAAAATACCTCCCCTCCTCCACTATAAATATCACCCTCACTCCCCTCTTACTCCCACACGTCTCAAGCCTTGATCATTGTCTAATTTTTACCAAATTCCCTCCCCAATATTCTTTACCACGTCCTAGAGCTGCTGGTCTCACCAAAAGACCAAAATCAAAGCCTTTAGAAGGATCTCAAGGAGAAGAGATCAAGAGGTAAACAACCTCTTTTATTTTCTTTCTTTTCATTCATTTTTTGTTATTATCTTCCATTACCTTTGCCTTTTGTTGGGATATTTGATTAAATATTCCCCCCTTACTGTCCATATCTTGTATTAATGATGATATATTCCATTCCTCTCATCAATCTTGTTTTTATGAAATGTTAAGAGACGTCGTTAGGCTGCCGAATTTTCCTTAGAAATTTCTCAAGATCTTCTTTTATTTCATGATTCTTTTTTATTCTTTCCTCACTCCCTATTATCCAAGAGGAATGAAATATCCAGAATCATGTATATTAATTATTTTCTCATTATTATGGAATATTCATCATCATTATTCTTCTCCTATTCCACTTATTTAAAGAATCAAAAAAACATTGTCCATTTGTGTCGAATTACGGATATCGTGGAAGATGTATTTTAAATTTCTATTAATTCCTTCAAGTCTAGTCATGAAACCATTTATATCGTTGATCCAGGTTATAATATATGTTTTATGAATCACATAAGGTTCTGGAATTCTTTTGTACTCATGGTTCTAATTTAAAAGACAAAATGATGTTGTTATTATCAAAGAACCACTTAAAAGATCTAAACGAACATCATTAATGTTTTATCTAATGAATCATCCGCATATAAAGAAATAAAAGTGATAAATGGTGTAATATATGGTACATAAAATATTTAAATACTAATACATTCCAATTCTATAGTTTCACTTCCAATCAACAAGAACGATTCATCATGAACCGATCGTGGATATCACAAAAGAACTCACACAAAGTAATGCAACGAACAAAATACTAACAATTAAGGGGTGAAATGAGGTTATTAAATGACCATATAAGATGTTATAAACATGAAAATGTTTCTGTAAAATACTAATAACACACTTTTAACTATTATACATGATGTTTAAACAAATTTGATGTAATACAAGCCTAAAGGAAGGGAATTCTTAGCCCGATTTCCATTCTTTGGGTTAACCTTCTACTTTATTATTTGTGTGCTATTTAAATTCTTTGTGTGATGGGTTCTATTTATATTATGATTCCTTATGTGTATTTACAATTTATATACATATTCCATCAACTCTATTAAGTCTCACTTCAAGTATATGATGTTTATAAGGGACTTTTCTTCTAAAATCCTCTTTTAAAATTCTGTTTTACAATATTCAAAAGCAATGTTTTTATGCTATTATTTATGTTGTATGATTATGTTTTGGTTATTGGGAATTGTTTGTTATTAATGGTGGGACCTATATTTCCCTCCAATGCATTGGTTATGAGTAACTTGGAGTTCGGCCGTATGGTTACTCCAAGTGTAACTGCGATGGTTACACAATGTATAGTAGCCATGAGGGTTAAAAATTTTAAGGTAGCCAAGATGGTTACAAGATTATGTAAGTAATGCCCCAAGTTACCTCTATGATTATATTTATGTTTGTGTGGATCTTGTGTAAATATCATGTTACACGAAGAAAGTATTTATTGGTGGAAAGCATGTCTTTTGAAAATATTTTCATACGTTATGAGTATTCATGGACTAATGTGATTTTTCCTTCTTTTTCATACCTTACTGAGCATTGTGCTCATCCCAAGTTTTTAAATGATTTTTCACAGGTCAATGGATGAGTAATACAAGGAAGGAAGACATGATAAATGTTGAAGAATTGTCAAGGAGTCTTGTTTTAAGTTATAATGTTTTATATTCTGAGAAATATGGAAACTGATTTTATGGTATCCACTATGTAAAAATGTGTAATGTTATGAATGTTTTGTCTTAATTCTCTAAAGCTCTATACTTGAAAAGATCCTCAATGTAAAAGGAAGTGTTTTCTTGAAGAAATTCAAGATTATGTATGAAATAATTGTGGGTCTTTATAGTTGTTATCAAAGGATGGTTTAGATAACCTTAGGGTTTAAGGTGATGCTAATAGAATACCATAAATGATTTTCACTCTATGTTTAATTTGTTATATCATTTAAAGATTACAATGTTGCTTCATCTAAGAAATGTTTGTTCAGAATGGTTGTCCGCAGAAGGAATAGGGATGCTGAAGAGGAGCATGAAAAACATCTAAGGCTTGTTTTACACACTTTAAAAGAAAAGAAACTATATGGAAAATTCACCAAGTGTGATTTTTGGTTAAAAAAGATTTCTTTTCTTGGGCACATCGTAAATAAGGATGGAATAACGTTTGATCTTGCCAAAACAAAATTAGATGATGAATGGACATGACCCACAAATGTTACAGAGATACGTAGTTTTCTGGGCTTAGCAAGTTATTACCGAAGGTTTGTTAAGAACTTTTAATAGTTATCTATCCCAATAACTAAGTTAACACGAAAAGGGGTTACATTTGATTGGAAAGAGGATTGTGATGTTTGTTTTAAAGAACTAAAGAATAGATTGGTGAGTGCTCTAGTTTTGGCCTTACCTTCCCAGAATGGTGAGTTTATCATCTACAGTGATGCTTCTTTGAAGGGACTTGGTTGTGTTTTGATGCAGAGTGATCAGGTAATTGCCTATGCTTCGATACAACTTAAACCTCATGAGATAAATTATCCAACACATGATTTGGAATTGGTAGCTGTGTTTTCTGCTTTGAAAATATGGAGGCATCATCTATAAAGAACCAAATGCCAAATATATACTGACCATAAAAGTCTTAAGTATATATTCACTCAGAAGGAATTAAGCATGAGGTAGAGAAGTTGTCTAGAACTGATAAAGGACTATCACTGTACGATCAATTACCATCCTGGAAAAGAAAACAAAGTAGTGGATGCCTTATGTCGGAAAAATCATACATCATTAACCATGCTATGTTTGGAACATGATCCCTTGATTAATGATTTGATGAATTTTGGCATAGAAGTTTTTGGTACATGGAATATATCTGTTTTGTTTCAGGTTTCAGTGCAGTCTTCGTTGACAGACAGATTTATGAAAGCACAGAGGGAAGACCGAGAGCTATAGAAAAAGGTAGAATTGGTTAAAATGGGTAAGTTTCCAGAATTTAATCTTGAAAAAGATTGTGTTTTAAGGTCTGGAAAAAGGTCGTGTGTGCCTTGTGATTCCCAGCTGAAGAATGAATTTTTGTGTGATGCTCATAGTTCTCCATTTTATGTTCATCCTGGAAGTAATAATATGTACAGAGACCTTTGAGAGTATTATTGGTGGAATGGTATGAAAAGAGATATTGATGATTTTCCAATGAAATGTTTGACATGTCAGCAGGTAAATGTAGACCGAAAGTTACCGAAGGGGATGCTTCAGCCTTTGCCAGTGCCAGAACGGAAATGGGAGAATATATCCATGGATTTTGTGATAGGACTACCAAATACTTCTCGAGGTAACAATGCGATATGCGCTATTGTTTATCAGCTAAAAAAGTCTTCTCATTTTCATTCTATTCAAGATACAATGACATTAGATCAGCTTTCTCGATTGTACCTCAATGAGATTGCCAGGTTACATGTCGTTCTTCTTTCCATTGTGTCTGACCGAGATCCCATGATCACTTCTAAATTTTGGAAGGGACTTCAGAAGTCTTTGGGAATAGAGTTGAATTTCAGTACAGCTTTTCATCCTCAATCAGATGGGCAGACAGAATGAACAATTCAAACTTTGGAGGATATGCTTCGAGCTTGTTCAATGGACTATCAGGGAAGTTGGGATCACCATCTTTCATTATTTGAGTTTTCTTATAATAACAGTTTCCATTATAGTATTCAGATGGAACCTTTTGAGGCCTTGTATGGAAAGCGGTTTCGGAATCCTACGTTTTGGGATGAAGTCGATGAAAGAAAGTTGATGGGGCCAGAATTAGTAGAAGAAGTGGCTGAGAAAGTGAGGATGATCCAGCAACACATGAGGACAGCTCAGAGCAGGCAGAAAAGTTACGCAGATAACAGAAGGAAAGACATCTCTTTCGGGGTAGGTGACCATGTTTTCCTTAAAATCTCTCCATGGAAAAGTGTGATGTGTTTCGGTATGAATGGGAAACTAAGTCCACGGCTCATCGGTCCTTTTGAAATCTTGGATAAATTTGGAACAGTTTCATACCGCGTAGCTTTGCCTCCGAGTTTATTTCAGGTACATAATGTTTTTCATGTTTAGATGTTGAGAAAGTATGTTCAAGATTCATCACATGTCTTGAGACCGGAAGCAGTTCAGCTGGCAGAGAACCTTTCTTATGAAGAAAAACCAGTTCAGATTCTTGATCAAAGAGAACAGGTATTGCAGAATAAGGTAATCCACTAGGTAATGGTTTTGTGGAGAAACCACATGGTTGACGAAGCAACATAGGAGTCTGAAAATTCAATGAGGGAAAAATACCCTCAGTTGATTAATAAGTAAATAAAATTGCGAGGATGTAATTTCAAGAAGGTGGGGATAATGCAACATCCCAAGGTTTTCTAAAAATAAATTGAAAATTCTTGAAATTTTGTTTAATGTATATTTTTATAAGTATCCTTTAAACATAATTTTATTTCTTCTAGGTTTTTAATTTCAAGAAACTGTCATCTACAATAGTGTTCAGTATGTTATTTAGAGTCTGATGAAACAAACTTGTTTTTTTTGGTGAATAGTAACATACACTTATGAATAGTAATATGAATAGTAATATGACCTCATGAATAGTAAATAATAATAATATTTTATTTTCCCAAGGTAATAGGATAATGAGATCTTAATTAATTTTCTAATGTCACATAAAACTAATTGCACTTCAATATTGTTATTTTTTGAATAAACTGTGACCTTATTTAAAAATTAAATTAATTATATTGAAAAAATTATTTTTGATAAATGGATTTTATTTTTAAATTCTACACGTCAAAAAATGGTTGGGGTAAATTTTTGGTATTTTTCTAAAACTCTTGAATTTTCGGTGAATAGTGAAATACGATAAAATACCGTATAATCAATTTATCAGTAAAAATGCACTATTTATGACATAATAAGTGATGAAAGCCCACTTTATTCTAACTCACATGGTATTTTCAATTTTTAGGGCCACTTGATTTGAGATTATCCATAGTCTTGATAAAAATATTATAATAATAATTAAAATAATCTTAAATACCTCCCCTCATCCACTATAAATATCACCCTCACTCCCCTCTTTCTCCCACACTTCTCAAGCCTTGAGCATTGTCTAATTTCTGCCAAATTCCCTCCCCAATCTTCTTCCCCGCGTCCTAGAGCTACTGGTCTCACCAAAAGACCAAAATCAAAGCCTTAAGAAGGATCTCAATGAGAAGAGATCAAAAGGTAAACAACCTCTTTTATTTTCTTTCTTTTCTTTCATTTTTTTATTCTCATCCATTCCCTTTGTCTTGTGTTGGGATATTTCATTAAATATTCCCCCCTTACTATCCATATCTTGTATTAATTATGATATATTCCATTCCTCTCATCAATATTGTTTTTATGAAATTTTAAGAGACGTTGTTAGGCTGCCGAATTTTCGTGAAATATTTCTCATGATTTTCTTTTATTTCATGATTCGTTTTTATTCTTTCCTCCCTCCCTCTTATCCAAGAGGCATGAAATCTACAGAATCATGTATATTCATTATGTTATCATGATTATAGAAAATTCATCATCAGTATTATTCTCCTCTTCCACTTATTTAAAGAATAAAAAAAACATTGTCCATTTGTGTCGAATTTCCGATATCGTGGACGATGTATTTTAAATTTCCATTTATTCTTTCAAGTCTGGTCATGAAACCAATTATATGGTCGATCCAGGTTATAATATATGTTTTATGACACATATAAGGTTCTGGAATTATTTTGTACTCATGGTTCTAATTTAAAAGACAAAATGACGTTGTTATTATCAAAAAACCACTTAAAATATCTAAACGAACATCATTAATGTTTTATCTAATGAATCAACCTCATATAATGAAAACAAAGTGATAAATGGTGTAATTTATGGTACTGAAAATATCTAAATACTAATCCATTCCAATTTTGGATTTTCACTCTCAATCAACATGAACGATTCATCATGAACCGATCGTGGAAATCACAAAAGAACTCACCCAAAATAATGCAAGGAACAAAATACTAACAATTATGGGGTTGAATGAGGTTATTAAATGACCATAAAAGATTTTATAAACATGAAAATGTTTCTGTAAAATACTAACAACACTCTTTTAACCATTATACAGGAGGTTTAAACAAATTTGAAGTAATACAAGCCTAAGGTAAGGGAATTCTTAGCCCGATTTCCATTCTTTGGGTTAACCTTCTACTTTGTTATTTGTGTTCTATTTAAATTGTTTGTGCGATGGATTCTGTTTATATTATGTTCCATTATGTTTATATACAGAGTATATACATATTCCATCCACTATATTAAGTCTCACTTCAAGTATATGATGTTTATAAGGGACTTTTCTTCTAAAATCCTCTTTTAAAATTCTGTTTTACAAGATTCAAAAGAAATGTTTTTATGCTATTATTTATGTTGTATGATTATGTTATAGTTATTGGGAATTGTTTATGATTAAGGGTGGGACATATATTTCCCTCCAATTCATTGGGTATAAGTATGTTGGAGGTCGGCCGTATGGTTACTCCAAGTGTAACTGCGATGGTTACACAATGTATGGTAGCCTTGAGGGTTACAAATTTTAAGGTTGCCAAGATGGTTACAAGATTATGAAAGTAATGCCCCAAGTTACCTCTATGATTATATTTATGTTTTTGTGGATCTTGTGTAAATCTCATGTTACACGAAGTAAGTAGTTATGGGTGGAAAGCATGTCTTTTGAAAATGTTTTCATACGTTATGAGTATTCATGGACTAATGTGATTTTTCCTTCTTTTTCATACCTTACTGAGCTTTGTGCTCATACCAAGTTTTTAAATGATTTTTCACAGGTTAATGGATGTGTAATACAAGGAAGGAAGGCATGTTAAATGTTGAAGAATTTTCAAGGAGTCTTGTTTTAAGTTTTAATGTTTTATATTCTGAGAAATATGAAAACTGATTTTATGGTATCCACTATGTAACAATGTGTAATGTTATGAATGTTTTGTCTTAATTCTCTAAAGTTATAAACTTTAAAAGATCCTAAATGTAAAAGGAAGTGTTTTCTTGAATAAATTCGAAATTATGTATGAAATAAGTGCGAGTATTTATATTGGGGGATGTCATGTTGTTGATGTAGATCACTACATTGAACTAGTACTATCGAAGAGATTTTGTTTGAATCATACGAGGACAGGATAAAGATAATGAAATGAAATCAATCGAACAGATCATATCAAACTATTCAAGGAAGCCCATGTTATATCTTTATATTTTAAATCGGATGAAAAATACATAGTGAAAGAAAATCCCACCTTACTGGTTCATTCAACATGGAGATCCTTTATAATTGATTTCTTCCCTACAGCTTCTCAAGACAAAACTAGGGTCGGCATCTAAATTCACATGCACACTACTATGCTTCACAAGATGCACACCCCTATCAAGGCCCAATTCCCAACTCCAAGAATTATCACCTACGAAAACACCCACATGCCTATAAATTCATTCTCGGTGGGTACTATGAACCCTCATTATCACCTCATGCCTATATGTGTAGGCTGGACCCTGCATGGTGAACCAATCTTGCATACATTTTGTTGAGCTTTCCCGCATGTTATATTGGGGATGAACCAATTTTTTAGGTAAAGTCCTAACACCAAAATATGCATAACTATTTTATAAAAATGTAATATAATACCAAATAATCGTTGAATTCATTCATCAAAATTCATGATGAAATAATATCAATGTGTCTATATGGAATTATTTAATTTCTATTCTTAATCATCATGAAAAATATATTTTTTCATGGTATTCATATTCACTCTTAATTTTTGAAAACAATGTTTCATTTCTTAACATAATTAACACATGTTTATGATATTTAAGATTGGTTTAAAAATCTTACATATGTGAGATACTTAATACTTATTATTAGAATACATATTGACATCCTACTACCATCACCAAAATAACAAACCATATTGACAATCAATTCAACTAAACATGATTGGGCTCAAACCCCATGAATATGTTTTTAGTACTACCCATCGAATAACTATTTCAATATATGACTCTTTCACCCTTTCTTCTCCCCCTTATTGATAATAAATGAAAAGGTTAATTTTTTGATATTCACTTTAACATTTACCAAATTAAATAACTCTATTTCTATTTTATCTCATCTTAAATAATGGAATCGTAGTTTTAAAAAATAATCAAACCTTTTGTTAATAAACTCTATGATTATGTGTGAAAACACAATGTTTTAAAAATTAATGATGTCTCCAAAGCATCAAATCCATCCATAAAACATTTAACGACGAGACACCATTCTTAATATCATTCTAACTTCTTCTTTACAAGGGTTATATATGAATAATTTTCAATACTATCCTACAAAAATATTAAAAAAAATATAAAAAAAATCAAGGGTATAAAAAATTACCCCACTATATCTCATGATCCATCAATCCCCCTTAATTAATAGTTTAACACAATATAGGGTGTTTTAAATGTGTGATAGTCATACCTCGGATTTAGTATTAATCTCCAAAAATGGATAAACTCCAATCATCCTCATGGAAATAGGTTCTCTCTATAATGAATTTCTCTTCCCCTTCAATTCCATCAATTTTAGTTCATATAAAATGAATATGGTATAAGGAAGGACCTAAATTATTCATAGATGATACATTGACACTAAAAATATCTTCTCAATATGGAATTATGTTTCTTAGATTAAGCATAAGATGTGACTTATTTTTTAGTTTTTTAAGAATGTGTGATTGGTTTTTCCTCCTCAGTTGAGACTTTTGATGTGGTAAATTTTTCTTTTTTGTACTAGAAGAATTTCCTTTTTCATTTCCATTTCTTCTACACACTTTCTTCCTGGGATGGTAGAATTTTTATACAATTTTATTATCATGCCCAATTTTTCACACTATTCACACATTAAAATTTTCAATTCATAATTTGTAGATGACTTCTGATCAACATTTACTTCATCAACTATCACAAAAACAATTATCATTGGAAGGGTTCTAATATTCCCTTATTTGTTTAGTCATGACTAGTTGGTTAGGATAAATAAATAAACATTCTTTCTTATGGTTCTTTGTTTGGTTGAGATTCTCACATAATTCATTGATGACTATAGATCTAATCACTATCTAACATATCTTATTATTTATATTTTGAGGAATCTAACTTGGTAGGATACATATGAATTTCTTAGATTTTTGACCATATTAGACACATATACCAAAAAATTCACTAAAGACCTCGTATTAGTTTTGTGTCGATAGTTTAGAAGATTTATTGGTCACATGATTCTATATATGATAATATGATCTCTTTTTTTTAGAAAATCTCCTCTTGATTCATGAATCTTTCTTGGTAGTGACATGTTACACTGATATGATTAAGATTTCTAACTGATCACTTTACAACACTTGAAATAACCTTTAAAACATGATCTTCTAGACTAATACTAGTTATTTTGTGAAGGTTTTTGTTGAAATGTTTTAGTAGACTACGTGTGTTTCTAATTGGGAGGTAAATTTATTGCTGAATTAGTCCACTATTCCTTTATGGAATTTGTTTTCACATTTATTCCATTGGTCTTGAATTTTTTAATCTTCCATCTCACACCTTCATTGTTATAGAAAATATATATTTATTGAGATTGATAGTGTGTATAAAAACCTCTCTCTATAAACCTTTTGTCTAAGATGATTTTGATTATTTCCCATTAGGATCAACAATTCCATTGATGTCTTATTTGATATTTTTCAACTCATTTTGAGATGAAATAAAAATTGATTGTTTCTTAAATAATTCTTCCTCTTTCTTAGTAAAATTGTCTCAAGGATGATCACTATATTCTCAAATTCATATCACTTAAATATTTATTGTTTATTTTGTTTAACATGTACTGATTTTTTTGTGGTTAATCTCTTCCTTTACATTCAATTTTTCATTAATAGTCGTTAGCTTTACTTATAACTCATATTTCTTCAACTTGTTTTATCTTATTTAATTATGACACATCTCCACTTTCTTGGCATATTATTTATTATCAATGACGATCTTATCATTTTTTTCTTCGGTCTTTTATTTTCCTTCTTGAGTTACATATTTTTGACAAGACATTATTCTAAATTATCTTTCAAAATTTTAATTTTTTTAGCTAATCATCTTAAAATGAGTCTTTGGATTTATTTTTTTTCCTATGATACATATATTATTATTAGAAAATATTCCATATTTTGACTCAATTTTTTTTGACTAAAATTAATTAATTTCTCTACCCATCATATTTTAGTTCTTAGTAGTAAAACTATTAAATTTCGTCTTTAACTTATTTCTATAAGGATTTTTATATTATTCATTTAAGTCAGTTTCAACAACCTTATTCTTTGAATAGTTTCCAAAAAATTACCAATATTTTTGTAATTCTGATACATTTGTGGTTATTTGATTTTTTCTATTCCATATGCCTATTTTGAACATACATTTGAAAAATTACATGATTTTATTGAAGTAATTTTAAGCTTAAGGATCCTAATGATCACTTGATTAATGTTCTTATTCAACTCCATCAATTCCTTTTATCGTGGATTCAATGTTCAACTCCTCTCTTGCCTTCTTCTAGAACATTGGTGGTATTCTCATTTAATATTCGGTGATAATATTATGACGTTCACCCAATGATTGATCTTATGGTCTTCCAAAGCTAATACATTTGGATCAAATATATTAGGGATGTTTATTATTAAATTCATCACAATAATAGGGTCATAAATCTTTTCACCAAAACATTTAATGTTATTGTCAATTTCAATCTCTCTTATAATCATAAATATTTTCATCATCGCCCATATTAATTTCCTCAAACCTACTTATACAAATATACAATATAGTATATTCCAATTTATAATTCCCTGATAACTCCTCCTTAATTTTTCACAAATCATGTTAGTAGTTGGATATTAGTAAACATTATTATATACCTTCTTAGTGATTTAAATGAAGATGTAATTCTATGATTCTCCATCCATTTCCAGAATAATATTATCTATAAAAGTCATAGAATAATTATCATCATAGGGTGGAAGTCCAACTATTACCATATCTCCAAATTTTACCCTAAGTGATAGGAGATAGGGTACCATATAATTTCTTCATCCACGATAGTTCCCACCATTGAATGTGGTAAAACCATAATAATTTGATGAATTTATGTTCTCCTTCCTATATAGATCGTTGGATCTTATAGAGGCGACCTTCACTCTAATACCCCTTATAAATCCTATATTAGTGATATATCACTAAGATGGGGAGAAGTGAATCAATGATCCATTTTCATTTTACAATTTGTTTTCTTTTGAATTCAACCTATGCGGCTAGATACGACCTTGATCAACTTTTTTTTGTCTCTCATTCTTGCTTAAAGTTATTTTCCAAATAAAAGGTACAAAATTCAAGGATTTAAATGTTTGAGTAAAATGACATAATCTTTACTGTCTTGGTTTGTCCCCCTAACATGGATTATTTGGAATATCATAAAGTGATTAAAGAACAATAATTGATTATTCCCCCATTTAAAAATTTGATATACTGCCTATTATAATCCACCTTCAGCAGTTGATTAACCCCCCCCCCCACTTCACCTTCTTCATTTTTGAATGATTAAACCCCCTATTCACAATAATCGAACAACTAGTTAGATCCCCCCACTGAAACCTTCTTCTTAATTTTTTTAATACACCGTAGAAAAATATTTTTCACCTAATGGAATCTTCTGCACAAATTAATGATGGTATTCCTCAATGATCTTATTATATCATACTTTTTTCACCTATTTTGGTACCTTTACTACTTGCTGGTCTTAATAAGATATTCCAGATCACTCGAGTATGATTAGTTTTCTAAGACAAATATTGCTCAAGTAATTATTTATTGTGCTAATAAAGTACCATCTTTACATAAATGTGTGAAATTGATGCAGATAATATCTTCAAAATTATTTTATGAAATATTTGAATTACACTACATGAAATGGCTCATCTTGTGTTCTCAACTTAATTCATCCATGCATGTAATATTACATAGTACATGAACATTTCATGTACCCATTTTTCATTCTCATTTTCTTATATGTATTATTAATTTTCTAAACATATATAAAAAATATTTAATCATCCTTTTGAAATGAATATCCAATTATTGAAGTGATTTAATAGTGACATCTAGGACGTATGGAATGCATGTACTCCATAAATGAAATTTGGGTCCTCTTTCATGTAATGGAATATTTGATGCCTTTACTACATTTACCAAACTCATATGTTCATACGACATCTCTTATTTTCATAGCATAAATGATGTGTACTAGTTCTCCTGAATAAACTACTGTAATACACATTATTCATGGGGATATTGTATATGATTTCTTAAACTTATCCCCATAAAATATATACCTAAATATTAAAGATTCTGTGTAACATAGTGCATATGAGGATCACATGCAATGTGTCATGAAATAACATTATTCTTCATGAATTCTAGGTGTGGATCATAGGCCCTTCTTATTCATGTGAAGGTATGACATGATTCTCTTATTCATGATAATAGGTTAGTTAGTGGATAACCTTCATGTGATTGGATCATATAGATTTCCATCTACATAAAATGAAAAAATATAATGGGTTATCTAAAATATAGATCTCTTAAGAATTTACACAGGGAATCCAACAACCTCATGTGTCTATTTCAATATTTATAAGAGATTTTACACCAAAAACCATATTAATTTAATGGCAAATCAAATCCCATTAAAACCCAAAGATCTTAACATAACCCAATCTTAAGTGTTTCGAACAAACCTAGAATTCCGGTTTTATCTTTTGACACTAAAGTGAACATATAATCGCATGATTTCTTCACGTGATCATACAACACATTATTAGGAACTAATTATACAACCGAGACTATCCATGATGGAGATTTTATGTGTTCATTCTTCTTAATGTGACACTACCAATTCATGTAATGATTTTCACTTATTCTTCTATTAATTTATTTTATTCCCCACTAAGTACTTATTTAATAATATGTGATTCACAATAATAAATAAAACATTGACTTTAGAACTTTACATGCCCATTAGAGGATGGACTAAAATTGGATGTTGCTCATGGAATCAAGCTAGTATAATCGAGGAGCTTATATGTGAAGCAGACGAGTGGTGGTTCAAGATGAAGTGATGGAATTGATAGAATTTATTAGATCAAATATATTAACCTACCCATGTTATATAGATATATTCATATAGATTGATATTAAATAATAAATTAGAGTCCCACAATGGTAGTTTTTTTATCTTGACGATCCATTGTATTAGATTTTGTTCTTATTTCATCAAAATATGGAACTATAGTTTACACCTGGATACACATGAACACACCTATGCTTCAAGGGATATGCCTCCATGTATAAGTCCACTCCACACCTCCAGTTGAACTAAAAAATGTTCACACTGAACTAACCAAGAACATTCTCACTATTGGCGCAATGCACCCTCACTACCACCTCATACCAGGCCACGCATGAGACACACCGAGATTTTATGAGACATATTCTTTTTAATTTCATTCATGAATTTTGTTGTACGCTACACCAATATTATATTGTGCTATATGAAACACCATATTAGCTTACAATCTATGCAACACTATTCTTGGTTTTTGTTTCACACCATTTCAAGTTCTTTCGATAGAACTCAACACTTAGTATAGATTATTTTCAATGTAAAAATGAACTATTTTTGGATTATGTTATATGAAACACCAAATGAATATTTCACTACGTACAACATTGACTCGTCTTGTGTTACATTCCAGAGCGACCTTCCTCAATAGATTTTGTTGGTATGTGATACTGGGTTTCACTAAACAATGATATATTATTAAAATATTATTATTTAATGGGAAATAAACTTGAATTTATGAATAATATTAACAAAAAATTTATTTTTATATAATTTTATCATTAATATTAACCATTTTCAAGAACATGATGTTAGAAAAAAATAATTTTGTTAGATAAAAAAATTATTTTCCCAAAAATGCAGTTTAAGAGCCTTATGATGGTGCACCAATTTTAAATCTAGTTTTTTTTCACTTTTATATAATAAATTTGAAAATAATAAATTTTTCCTTTAGAATTAGAACATAAAAAATTTATTAATATGAGATTTTGGTATTTTTATAATGAAATTCGCATTTTTATGAATTGGTTTTAAAGAATTATTGGATTAAACTTTTATGATTTATTAATATAGTTATATTATAGTTTTCATTGGGTTTAAAGTATCATTGGATTATATTTTTGTCATTTAATAAAATTTTGTTCATTGGATGTAATTTCAGTTCAAAATTGGATATAAATAGATGTTAAAATTTTGATAGTTATTACTTCTTAAAAACTAACTTTTTGGTTTTGAAAACGTTAATTAATTATAAATTAATTACTGAAAACTCTATGTTTTGAAGTTGGAAAAATGGATTCCATATTTGGAATCAGGAGTTCCAAATTGTGTAAATAGGTACATTTTATTTTTAGACATTATGAATAGTAACCTTAGTAACTATTTTATTTACCATGGTTAAAGGGTAAATCTGGTAAATGAGGGTAAGAAAATAATATAATAATAATATTAAACTACCCTAACACATGTAATAATATTATTGGATGAGATATTTCTGACCATGGGAATCCATGGGTCGATTTTCAGACCCCATGGATTCATTTTGATTGCAAAAATGAAATTTTATAATAATTATTAAAGTAAAGATACTTATAACCCAAACATATCTCTTTTACTAAATCTATTTTAATATGGGGTTATATAAGAGATAGATATGGCTTTAAATAGTCATTAGAAATATCAGAATATTTACTACATTGTGTTATTTTATTTATAATTTTTTGTCATTAGATAAATATATTTATTTATGACCCAATTATGATATAGTGATTACCTCATTAATGAAATATTCAAATAAATGAATTTATAAATATTAAAATTAATTTTATTTGAATATTTTGATGCCATTAAATAATTTTATGAATGTAAATGACAGATTATAGATTATTTAATTCATTTGTTTTGAAGGAATATGTTTTAAATGAATTTTTAATAAAGTCAAGTATGAATAGTATCCAAAATTTACATAATTCATAACTTAAAACAGAAAATAGTTCATTAAATGATATTAAATTCCTAACAATATATGATTAAAAAAATGGTTAACATAAGACAAAATATGTCAAAAATATATTTTTTGTTTCGTTTTACATGATATGGTAATTACATTAACCCACGATGTATAAATAACATGGTATTACGGTAAGATTAAAAAGGGTAAAATATGGGTTAAACCAAAAAGATACCGATAAAACAATATTTAAAACATGTCTCAAAATTAGTGGATGGTGGGTAATAAAACCAAAATCATCTTATACTCTAATTAAATATGCTTTGGACCATTTTAAATCAAAATATAATTTACAATAAATAATTATTTTAGGACTTTCCAAATGTTCCCCTCTCCCCTCTTATAAAAGGGAATCTCCTCCCAATCCACTTAACTACATTTTGAGCCTTAAACGTCAGCCAAAACCTGCCCATGTATCTTTTCAACTTCAGTGGTTACATTATATAGGACATAGTATTCTCAAAAGACCTACTCTTGTGCCCTAATAAGAAATTTAAAGGAGGGGTGTCGGGGAAGAGGTAATCTCTTCTACCGATTCTTTTAAATTTATTTCTTATTATACTTCATATTATTTAGTTGTTTCAATATAAAGAAATAAAATAAACATAACACATATACTAATATGTTTTTATAAATATGAAACAACCCTATTACAACTTCTATCCATCCTACAAAAAACAAAATCTTCAGCGTGGGTACGTACGGCTTACCATCTCCACGACGTTGTGTAATATGTTTTTCACCACCACCTTACATGGATGGGTATAATCATGGAAATAATAACTATATATTATTATTATTATAACATTATACTAATTATAATATAATATGCACCATCCACTTCAGTACCATTCAACAATTATGGGAACGATAACGTCACTCGTGCGTACGTGCGTCCTACCATCTACACGGTGCGTTGTGATTATTTCCACATAATATTCATTGAACCATGATTATATAAATTATTTGAATTAATAAATATTATATATATTATATTAATACCATGATTTCAATGATATAAATATATCCTAAAAATATGAATAAGTACTTATCAGACAAAACATACATAAGAACAAAAGGCAGTTAATTCCGGAATAAAAAGTAACAATGAAATGTTACTAACAAATGGTTGAAAATATGGTCATAAATGTAATCATAAAAATGATTATGATTCTAGAATAAATCATTAACATTATTTAAATCATTATACAGGATTTTCGGATACATACAAATCATATTGGTCGTAAGGTAAGGGATAATTTTTCAATCTCGTTTTTATTAGAGATTGTTTATACGTAAGTATTTTCTGGGGATATATTTATCATCAATGTCCCTATTTAATAATTTTTTCATAAAATTTTAATATTATTATATGTATTTTAAAATCAATTTTTACTTATTTTTACTTTTACTACATGTTATGGAAGGAATCATTCTTTGTTTACCATATGAGGTATTTTTGACTTTTTGGTAATAATATGAGGAGAATATTTTTTTAACTTATATGGCATGAAACTATTTTTATGTATTCAAAAAATATTATTTAAATAAAGATTATTATACACAATTTAATTTTTATTTATAAATAAACTCTTTTATTTTAAAATAGGACAGGATTTTGATAAAAGAAAACGTTTTTTAAAGAAAAGGGTTACTTTCCTCTGGAATTAAGTTCTGGTGTTTTATAAAAATTATTTTCCATCAAAGATGAAATAGGGTTACATATCTATACCTATTATTACTTTTATTTATTTTATGATGGAATTATTTTTATGAATTCCAGTTATATTTAATGGATTATGTTATGATGGAATGATTTTAAGAAACCCATTTTATTTCATTTGTTATGCTATGATGAATGATTTATGTTTCTATGGAAAATGTATGAATGATTTAATTATGAGATGTGTAGGACCTATATCTCCCTCCAATGAATTGGGTAAAGATTTATATCTCATGATATAGACATGAATGAAATAAAAATTAGATTCGGTTAAGTAATACATGGCGGGAATGGCAAGTAAACCCGGATCAGTGATTGACTTTTTCCATTATGATGGTCTTGAAAACAATACCTTGCTACTATAGAAATCATATTATGTTCTCATTAAATTTCCACAATTACATGATTTATTCCAATGATATTCTATCATGGTTAAGTTTTTTATGATTCATGCCTTACACACTACCAAGATTTATTTCTTGACTCAAGATTATGGTGTTTGAGCTTTATGTTCATCTTTTTACGTTCAAATGTTTATGGTTTGTTTTATGTTCTCTTTGTTTACCCTTACTGAGAGTTTGAGCTCACCCTTTTTATTTTTTATAATCCAAATTATATAAATAATGGTTTTAGGTATGAAAAAAGGGGAATATCTTTATGGGAAATGTTGAAGATCTTTCACTGTGATTTGGAGATTATGATCTGAGTTTCCAAAGACACTAAACTAATATGGTCTTTGGGAGTCTGTTTGTGTTATGTATTAAGTATTCCTCAAAAAAAATCTTATTTCCATGTACATTAATCTTGGGTCTCTACAGTTTGTATCAAAGTGAAGGTTTATTTTACCTTTGGAAATTAGGATGTGAAAGCTTCAGTGAGATCCGTAGATATATTTCTAAGGTATGTATAGGGATGTCTCTAAGGATATGTATTAGTATAAGTTTTAGTCCTAAAATTTTGATAACGATCATTAATATCCTAGGATTAAACCTAATATTTTAAGTATTGAAAGTAATCCCCCTTGATTGTTTTTTTTTCTAGTATGATTTTTTCCTCTTAAATTATTATTTTTGGATTTGGACAATGGTTGGAACCCAAAGGAACCATGTTAATGATTAATGAACTGGAAAATGCATTGAATTTCCTCCTGAAAACCCCAATTTGTTGGGAGAGGGAGTTAAAAATCTTATTTCTATACTTACATAAATATAAATCATTCTGTACTTCCAAATGAGTAGAAAACGGGACAACATTATATTGATTCTTTCATGAGGAAATGCCCACCATATTTCAGTGGGTCTTCTAATACACTTGCTACTGAACAATGGATCAGTACCATTGAAAAGATATTTTCCATCCTTTTTAAATCAGAACATGAAAAATCGATTTTTTCTATTTACCATTTAGAAGGTAACGTAGACCAGTGATGGAAAATAATTAAGAATACAAGAAACCAAGATGAAATTGAATCCATGTAATGGGACAATTTCAAGAACTTGTTTTTCAATAAGTACATCCATCATATTCTTCCAAAAAAATATGGAAAAGAAGATCGTTGGGATTAAGAAAAAGGATGTTGAATCTGTCAGTACAGACGAGGTGAATTTTACAAGACTTGCAAGGTATGCTTCTGGATTTATCATGCAACCTGAAAGTAATGATGATTGATTCTTAAATGGATTAAAACCGAGTCTTTGAGGGGAATTAACTATAAGATAATTTAGTAGCTATGAAGATATTGTGTGTTGTCATATCAAGGTAGAACTAGAAGTTGGTGTTATATATCCATCTCATGGTTTTGACAAGAAATGAAAGATGAAGTTTCAGGTAAAATCTAAAAACAATGGTGAAAAGAAGTTAAATGTTTATTTATCCTCAAAGTGTTGAAAAAAGCATGGTGTATATTGCTTTAATGGACTATAAAATGTTTCAAGTGTGAAAAAAAAGTTCATCAAGCTATTGAGTGCCAAATTAATGGGAAAATAGTTTCTAATGATGTGAATGTATAAAAGACTATAGATAATGCACCACCAACAATTCAATGTTACAAGTACAAGGAAATGGGGAATTATGCTAACCAATTCCATAATACAAGGTTAAATGATGATCAACATAATCATCCTTTAAAGTAAAGAGTAAAAGGGAGGTTACATGCGATCACTATTGGGGATGTTTAGTATGACAAATATGTGGTGGAATGATTAAGTGTTTATGTAATGGGATTTCAAAATAGTGTTATGGAATCTCATTTATAGTGTTATGGAATCTTGAAATATCTATGTATTGGTACACTGTGATTTTATATGATTATATGGTACTAATAAACATGAAAAGTGATTAAAATATTTTTGTAAAGCACATGATATGCATATAATGAAGGGATAAGGTGATAGTGATATTTTCGATAGTATTAATGAGATCATTAATGATATAAAGAAAACTTGATATCATGGTTTGAGTATATATAATTTTTGGTATGTGAAAAGAGTTAATTTTGATATATAATATGTTGTCACTAAGGTTCTTTGGTAATTCATGTCATTACCATGTTTCAAGAGAATACATAAATAGGGTTATCAGATATTTGGAATGAGACAACCAAGAACTACCAAATGAGATATGTGAGATAAATTTTAAGTAAATTTAGCACACCTATTTCTGGAGTTTTATATTTTTTTTAGTTTTTTAAAGGATTATAATGTTATCCACTTATAGATAGTAAAAGTTATTTTCTATTTTATGTTTGTTGGTTTTATGTATTATATCATTATAGGTGGACTTATGCATATTTGATTACAAGTCCTAACATTTTGGTTGAGATAGATGTAATGACATATCATTCTATCGCATGATCTTCTAACACTCCATGAAGGATAAATTCAACTTCATTTCATTAAATAATAGATGAAGTGGAAATTGTTCAGGGTACAAACAATGGTGAGATTGTACCAAAATCAAGTAAGTATTTATTCTCATGAAAAACCCATCAACTTTATGAAAAGGATCATGAAAATAAAAAATGTTATCCTAGTAATTTCTTATCCAATGAATTTGATAGTTCCTTAAATCATAGCATATTTATGGATTTCTGGTAGTTACCTTTCTCCAATCCTTATTCTCTATCATTATCCATCAGAAATTGATGGTTATATTTCTCTTCTATAACCATGATTTCACTTCCGACCTATGTATCCTATGTGGAATCCCAGTGATGAGTCACTTTGGGTAAGCATTATATTTCTAAATTTCCTTTCTAAAATGAATTTTTAGTATTCCTTTTTATGATGTGGGTTTCCATGAAAGAAGTTTTTAAGTAGTAAACGATTTATAACCCTGGAGAATTTCGAGGGAGAAATTCATTTTAAGGGGGATAGAATATGACTCCCTGATATTTTATGGGATAGATTATTTTCAATTTCATTATTGTATTCTGTTGTATGCTACACCAAGACATTCTTGTGCTATACGTAACACCGCATTAGCTTGCAGACTACACAATACTATATTTGGCTTGTGTTGCACACAATTTCAAGTTCTTTTTATAGAACTCAACACTGTGTATAGATTGTGTTCAATGTAAAAATGAAATATGTTTGGATTATGTTATATTCCACACCAATGGAATATTTCACTACATGCAACACTAACATGGATTTTGATACATTCAAGAGCGACCTACCTCAATAGCTTGCATTGTACGCGATACCAAGTTTCACTAAACAACGATATATTATTAAAATATTATTATTTGATGGGATATGAACTAGACAATATGAATAGTATTAACCATACATTGAATTTTATATAAAAATATAATTCATAGTAATCATTTTAAAGAATATAATATGAGAGAAAAATCATTTTTTCACATAAAAGAAGTATTTTTCAAAAAGAATTGGTTTACCGCCTTTTGATGGCACGCCTAATTAAAATCTTGTCTTTGTAAATATTATATAATCAATTTGAATAAATAAATTTCTTTATTAGAATAGGAACATCAAATTTTTCTTTGGATGAAATTTTGGTATTTGTGTGATGAAATTTATATTTTTATGAATAGTGAAAAATACTGTATTTTAATTCAAATATGCTTTTTAATATAATTTATTTGTATAATTTGATTGTACTTTGAATTGGTTTTAAAGTATCATTGGATTATTTTTTATAATTTAATCCAATTTTTTTCATTGTAAGTAATTTTAATTTAAAATTGGACATAAACAAATGTCATTATTTTAATATTTATTACTTCTTAAAAAGCTGCCCTTCGGTTTTGACAATGGGAATTAATTTTTAAATTAATTACTACAAATTCTATGTTTTTAATTTGAAAAAATGGATTCCATATTTGGAAATATGAGGTAAATTTTTTTAAATAGGTACTTTTTATTTATAGACAATATGAATCTTAACTTGAGTAATTATTATATTTAACATGGTTAAAGTGTAAATATGGTAAATAAGGGTAACAAAATAATATTATAATAATATCAAACTACCCTAACACATGTCTTAATATTATTGTATGAGATATTTATGAACATGGGAATCCTTGGGTATATTTTTTGACTCCATATATTCACTTGGATATGAAAATTACCTTTTATATGAATTAATTTAAAGTACTGATAATTATAACCCAAACATATATCTATCACTTAATCTATTTTAATATGGGGCTATATAAATGATGTAAATGTAAATAAATAGTAATTATAATTATTTAAATATTTACTACATCATCGTATTTTTTTCATAAATTTTATAGACTATAAAATATATTTATTTATGAAACAATTATGATGCAGTGACTACCTCTTCAATGAAATATTCAAATAAATGAATTTATAAATATTAAAAAATATTTATTTTGAATATTTTGATGCCATCAAAGAATTTTATGGAAGTAATAGACATATTAGAGATGATATATTTGATTTTTTAGAAGTAATAAGGTTGTTATAAATTTTTAAAAAGTCATGTATGAATAGTATCCAAAATTTACATAATTCATAACTTAAGACATAAAATAGTTTATTTAATGATATCAAATTCATAAAAATCTAATATTTGACCAAATTCTTAATATAATTCATAATATTTCATTAATAACTTTTTTTGGGCCTTTTTAAATGATATGATAATTACATTAACCCACAATGTATAAATAAAATGATATCAAAGTAAGATTAAAAAATGTAAAATAAGGGTTAAACCAAAAAGATAAGGATAAAAAAATATTCAAAACATGCCTAAAAATTATTTTATGATGTGTATTAGAACCAAAATAATATTATATTACAATTAAATATTTTTTTGACCATTATAAATCTAAATTTAATTTATAATAAATTAATATTTTAGGACTTTCCAAAAATGCCTCTATCCCCTCTTATAAAAGGGAACCTCCTCCCTAGCCACTTCACTCCATTTTGAGCCTTCATGATTGGCCAAACCCAGACAATATATCTTCTCAACTCCTCTATTTACATTATGTATGTCATTGGATTCTCAAAATACCATCTCTAGTTCCATATGTAGAAATGTAAAGGAGGCACGTTGAGGAAGAGGTAATCTCTTCTACCAATTCTTTCAAATTTATTTTTCTTATAATCCTTCTTCTTTAGTTTTTTCATTATAAAGTAATATCATAAATATCCTTAATATACATATTTGTTCTTATAAATATGAAACAACCATATTTCACCTTTTATCCATCCTAGGAAAAATGAAATCACCGTGGGTGCGTACATACGGCTTACCATCTCCATACCGTGGTGTAATCTGTTTTTCACCACCACCATACATGGATGGGTATAGTAGTTGAAATAATAACTAAATATGATTATAATAACATGATACTAATTATAATATACTATAAACAATCCAATTAAATACCATTCAACAATTATGGGAACGATAACGTCACTCGTGCGTACGTACAGCCTACTGTCTCCATGGTGTGATGTGATTTGTTCTACAAAATATTCATTAAACCATGATTATAAAAATGAATTTAATGAATAAATATGATATATATTATAATAATAACATGATTTAAATAATATAAATATAACCCAAAAATAGGAATAAGAACTTATCCGACAAAACATACATAAGAAAATAAAGCAGTTAATTCACGAATAACAAGTAACAATTAAATGTTACTAACAAACAGATAAAAATATGATCATAATTTTTATCATAAAAATGATTATGATTCCATAATAAATAATTAACATTATTTACATTATTATACAAGGGTTTAAGATACATATGAATCATATCAGACCTATGGTAAGAGATCATTTTTCAATCTCATTTTTATCCAAGATTGTTTATAAGTAAGTATTTTATGGGGGTATATTTATCATCCATGTCCATGTTTAAAAAAAATGTTTACATAAAATGGTTTCTATATTTATATGTATGTTTAATTTCATATTTATCCCTTTTTTTCATTTTCTACATGCTATGGAAGGAATATTTCTTTTGTTTACCATATGAAGTACTTTTTGACTTTTATTGTAGAAGTACGAGAAGCATGTTTTTTATATTATAGGACATGAATGTATTTTGGTTCTTTATTAATGCCTTATTTCCATGAAGATGCCTTTAAAATAGTTAAATTTTATTTTCAACTAAATTTTTGTTTTTAATTTTATTGAATTTTGAGAAAAGGAATCATTTTTAAAGAAGAAAGTATATTTTTCCTCGAGAATTAAGTTCAACTATTTTATCAAAATTATTTTCCCTCTAAGATGAAACATGGTTATGTCTCTATACATAATATTACATTTATTTTATTGTTTTTATGATGTAATTAATTTAATGGATTCCATTTAACTTTTATGGATTATTTTATAATGGAATGATGTTTTAAAAACGAATTTTATTTCATGGGTTACGCTATGATGAATGATTTATGTTTTTATGGAACAAGTAAGAATGATTTCATTATGAGATAGGTGGGACCTATATCCCCCTCCCATTCATTAGGTAAATTCTTTTATCTCATGATATATACATGACTAGAATGGATAGTAAATCTAGTTCAGTAATACATGGCTGAAATGACAAGTAATGACAGTTCAGTAATGTACTTTGTCCACTATAATGGTCTTGGCAGCAATGTGTTGGATTCTATGGAAATCATATCATGTTCCCATTACATTTCCACAATTACATGTTTTATTCCAATGATATTATATCATTTTTTATGTTTCTTTACTATCCATGCCTTACATACTTCCAGGATTTATTTTATGACTCTAGATTTTGATGTTTAAATTTTTTTTTTTCATTTTTTATGTCTAAATGATTATGGTTTGTTTTATGTTCTCCATGCTTACACTTACTAAGAATTTAATCTCACAATTTTTATGATTTCTATTACCCAGGATATAATTAAATGTTTCACATAGGAAAACAAAAGGGTAAGATCATTATGGGATAAGTTGATGATTTTTCACCATGATTAGGAGATTATGATCCGAGTTTCCAAATCTACTAAACTAATACAATCATTGGGTGTATGTTTTTGTCATGTATTAAGTATCCCGAAAATGAAATTTAATGTCCACGTATGTCAATATTGGGTCTCTACAATGAAAGAACGATCTTTCATTGGGAGTTTTGAACCCAACAGTTTTATTTATTGTCAATGATTCAGTCAATATATTTTGGTGTGTGAAGATGAAGTCGTGATTCTTAGAGATTTTTTAATGGAATAATTTAATTTCATTAAATTTCTTGCATTAAAAATTATATAATATTTGATGATTGATGATTTCATATTCATAAGAATAAATGAATTGTTTGGGGTGATGTAGAAACAATTTCTACAATATATGATAAAATTTGGAAGGACATGGGATTGAGAATGAGGTGTTTGAGAAGGCCCTGGATTCATTGAGTAAAATTGCATACTCACATATAAGTTATTTTTAAATTACATTAATCATATAAAGATAAATAATAATTTATAAAATTTCTCTTAAAGGTAGTATTACCTATGTAAGGATAACTTGTGCTATAACGACACTCTGTAAGGGTATCGGTATTGTGTAAAATGAAACAAGTTTTTTATATAATGTTATCAGGGCTCATGTAAAGGTAACTGAGGCATTATGTAAGGGTAATGTGTAAACTAAACTTTCTATGTAGGGGTAATAAGGAACAATGTAATGTTAACCATTTCCCATCATAAAGGTAAAACTGAGTTTTGAAAGCACATGTAAGGGTACTATAAGGATGTGTGAGGGTATAAGCAATCTTGCATATGGGTATTGGAAAGCTTGTGTAAGGGAAGTGATGAAGATAATAAGGCTATGTGAAGGTAGCGATGAGTCTATGTAAGAGTATTGATAATGATCTAAATCCAATGTAAAGGTATTTTAGGATTTCCTCCCCCACATAAAGGTACTCATTGCCTTGTTTAAAGATAAACCAACACATGTGTAAAGGTACTACCAAAATTCATAATCTTGTATAAGTTACACATAATGGTAAGTTGTGTAAGGGTAATTTATGAGGTTTTTGAACCTGATACCGTATATGCCACATAATAACACGTGAATATGTAATCAAGAATGAATTCCACTGATTATATAATAAATAAGGACATGTTACCATTAGAAGGTGAAGAAGTAATGTTATTAGTTGAGTGTGCTACTAACAATATTTTGGTGTTTCTGTCCGAGTTTTTGTGACACAACCAGTATTGGGGTGTTACAATCAGTGTTTGAGATACTACTACCAGCATTGAAAGTAGTAAGTGTTACCACATGAAATTAAGAGGCTCTACAACTTGATAGTAGAAGATTCTATCATAAATACCATAGTCGGAGGTGCTTCCATGATCTCTGATATCAGGAGGAGATATCATAAAACATTTATTTTAGAAGAAGCATTTCATTTGTTAAGATTGGGAAGAAAATATAGATGATAATTTATTTATCTTTATCAATAATGTGTGATCTAAATGATGGATCATTAATATAATGTTAATTTCATTCATGACAGAGGAATGAGATAAATAAAAGCAGTGAAATTCAGTTTCATTTCATCAAATAAATTATATTGTTCACTATTTTCCTTGGATTCTCATTAAAATATTCTTACATGAACATGATATTTTATTTTATTGAGTGCATGAAGAAATAAACAGAACCCAATTATTCATTGACCACATGATAAATAGTTATGAATACATGAATTCCTTAGATATTTAAAGAGTAATTATTATGGGTTTTTTATCATGAAATAATTACAATGATAATGTGGAATTATGGAACATTTTTATGATATAATTGTAACATAATCTTATGGAAGAATATCATGATATAATATCGTTATTTTTTTAGAGTTCATGGAAATTAAAATATCACATGAAGGATGGAATAAAAACACAAGTCTTAGAAGATTCAAATGAATATTTGAATGTAAATTAAAGTGTGTATAAAAAAAGATAAATCATTAATTACTTGAATTATATTAATGATATTATCCTACTATTTAAGATCAGGGCATTTCCATAGTTGAAATATAGAAATATTCAATGTAAAAGTTTGAGAATATTATTCAAGGAAATTTTGTGAATATAAATATGTTTTACAAGTATAAAATACGTAACAACCTAATACTTTATAATATTTTCAATTTAAAATAAATTGCCTTTTTCTTGATTACTGTATAAATAAAACCATTTTAAGCTAATTCTACACATAACACTGAGTTAACATTCATTACACACAATATCGAGTTTTACACTCTTTTAATGGAGCACCTGTTTTGTAAACTAGTTTTTTAAAATTTCATAATTTTTTTTGTGAAAATAAACATTATTTTTTAATGTGTAATTTCAAAATAAGCTGAGGATTATTTTTTGGTATGTTTATGACATGTTTACTTTTTTGATGGATAGTGAAAAATACTGTATTTTAATTAAAAACCATCTTTTCATTTAAATAATTAGTAATGTTAAATTATATTTTAATTTTTTTAGGTCACAATGGATCAATTTAATATAAATTAATCTAATTTAGGTTATTGGAATATTTTTTGTATTTAATTTATATATAAAGACTTAATGAATTGTTGAATATTTTAACTTAAAAACCCCACATTCTCAACACATCTACGAGATTAACTTTAAATTTAATTTTTCCATTTCTCCGATTTGAATTTAGAAAAATGGAAACAAGTTAAAATAATAATTATAAAATTTAATGTCTAAAAATTTCAACTTAGTTTTTGAAAAAAATTATTAATTAAAGTAATTAAAATCAATTTCTACAATTAAGATACAATTAATCTTCATAAAGCACTAAACCATACAATTAAGGGCCAAAATGACCTAGTCACTTGACAAAAATAAATTGTATGCCAATAGATAGACCAAATCCCATATTGGTTCCAATTTTATGAGTTATTGGGACACATGTTCATGAAGTTAACCCATTTACTAATTTAATTAAGTAAAAAAGATAAAAAGTGAACCTTACCTACTATTAACATTTATAAAGCTTTATAGTATGGAAGAAGCTACATAGTTTCAGTTATAAACATTTTTTTTAAAGTTAATTGAGTTTTTTATCATTAAAATTAAACTATAATTTTTTATAGATTGTTTAATTAAATTAAACTCTTAACAAACACTAATCCATGGATTATTTTGTTAATAATAAAAAAAGATTAATGATGCTAAAAATATTAAAAGTAAAAGAAATTTATTAAAATATTTTGGTCCATAAATTTTTTAGGTAAATATATCATGTTAAACATATGTGAACTTAATAGAAATTAATTATAATAATGTTCAGAAATTTTTAAATTAAAATTAAATAAATAATGTCAAAATTGACATTAATATTATTTTAAAATAAATGATATTTTTTAAAATTAATTACAATTAATAAAAATCCTATATTATTCCAAGTGAAATTTAAGTGTTAACACATATCAAATATGTTACATTAATGGAACAATTGTTCTTTTTAAAATTAACATATTGACCCATAGATAGTAAAACCATTTTTAGCATGGTCCGGGTTAAAGTAGTGTTTTTTACATGTTACATGCGCTTATTTTAAAATTAATTTCCAAAACACATGAAATTAATATTTTTTAATTTATATATCATATTTATAATTAAATGAGTTTATATTTTAGAATAAATGTCACTTTGATTTAGTCTTAAGTTCTAAATTACATAGGTTATAAAACCTTTTACTTTAATAAAAACCAAAATGATTAAATTTGAGAATCTTAGAAGCTGAGGAACAAAATTATAGAAATGAAATTATTTTTGTATGGTGAGGGTTTTATCAATCATCATTACCATTTACTCCATTATTTTTCCGTTTTTGATTAACATGAGGTAAATGAGACCTCTTAATAGTCTATACCTTTTAGCATTTACAAGAATGACACTCCCCCTCCGTTATAAAAAGTAGATCAATATTCCAATTAATAACACATATTAGTGCAATTTGGATCATCCCATATTTACCCAAATAAGATAAAAACATCTCATCCCTCATACTATATTCCTCACCTTTGCAAAAATTAGACAATGGAATCCCTTTCGTGCTAAGAAAAAAGAGTTACTTGAAAAATATGTCACAATATTCAATAAGAATTTATGATTTTTTTGTTTATCCATTTATTAATTTATTATTATTACCATATTATATTATGAAATCAGTATAATAAATATTCTTAAACAAATTTTTTTAACGTTTCAACTTACACCTACACACAATTCCATCAAATGGGTAATGAACTTACCGTTCGTGGATGACGAACTACCGCCTCGCGAAATGATGTCGTTCGTTTTTACATTACCACCATTCATGGTTGGGAATAATAATATAATAATTGTTTCTATATGATATATATGATATTTATTATGCCCTTTTTATTTTTCAATTTTTATATAACACTTAACAATATGCGTTCCATTTGGTGTGAATACAATATCATCATTTGTGGACTTGTTGACTACCACCTCCATAAAGTGATGTGATACTTTCACACATTACATAGAATTTATTAAGAATGATTTTAATTAAAATTATGTGAAATAAAATAAATATATATTATATTTAATGTAGAACTAAATTTCCGTAAATATAACATATCATTTTATTTATTACCCATTTTCAAACACTGAAATGGTATAACGTCGTTCATGGACATATAGACTACCACCTACTCGACGCGATGTGATTCCTTTAAATACCAATAATTATATATATATAAGTATATATGATTAAATAAAATGGTATTTATGATATAATTATCATTATTTAAAGATATAATGTTACTTACCATCTTTCCATAATGATCATTGAAAAATGGGAACATTACTCGTGTGTACGTATGGACTACCATCTCCATGATTGTAACATTAGTTCATTTTTTATAAACATATTTCATAATTTGTTTTAAAAGTATAATATATATATATATATAAATGATATTTATGTTTTTATTATTATTCTTGATGTCTTTATATAATGATCTCTTTACCATAGTCAACCTACCAAAGTTATTTTTGATATATAAACCGAATTTGGTCAAAACACTCTATGTAAACATAATTGTTTATGTAGCTGTATAAAACATTGTACTCACTGAATTAATAGTAATAATAAAAATTTATAAGGTTTTTGAGAAAGTAAATAATTACCATAATTCTATTATTTAAGAGGATAAGGAAATAAGTGAAAATTCGGACTTAAGGTAAGAGATTTTTGTCTCACTTTTCATTCCTAAAGGCAATCACCATTTTCACCACTTATTTATTTTACATGGTGTATATAATTTCCTTTTTGTATTAAATATCATTAATAAGTTTATATTAATGGTATTTAGAGTTTCATTTGAATTTATTTATTTCAATGGTATTTTAATTCATAAGATACCAAGTAGTAAGGAATTTTCAACTCAAGTTTACATCTGTGAGATATATTTCATATCCACCACATACTTATTTTGTGTGGTATATCTACTAACCATTATTATATATTATATCATGAAATATTTTATATTAATTTTGTATAATTGTTTATTTTTATGACTATTATTTTTGGGATTTGGATTCAAATGTTACCATAGTTGTAATGAATTCTTATCTCACATTTTTTTATGAGGCACACACCATTTTCAACACTTATTTATTTATTGTGGTGTATATTATACACATTTTTAATTTAATATCATGGATAATCATATTTCATGGTATTATAAGTTTCATTTTCAATTATATCAGCTGTTATGTTTGAATTAAAAATTACAAAGTAGAAAAAGTTATCTTGGCAATACAACTTTATTTAGTGATTGTCAACTTTATCATTAAAAAAATCACTTCCTTATGATCATTTTTATTACACATTACATTTGTCTTAAATATTCATATTCTCATAAAATACTTATTATTATTTCCTAAACCATATATAATTTTTGCATATGGTTTTCACTTTATAGTTATTGGATTAACTGGATAAATATTGATAAATCCATATCTTCTATTCTATATTTACATTTGTATTGATTAAATAAATTGATTTTTAAATATATCAGAAATAAATTGAATTTTATATGTGATGCGAGGGGCCCAGTATAGGACGCCAATGATTTGTTGGGATTCATGAGACAAAATATATATGGGTTTGGCTGAGGCCTTAAACTGTTTTTTAAATTATTGTCATGGAGCCTTGACAACCTTAGATTCTTGGCATGAAGCATTGACAACAGTAGATTCTTGGCTTGAAGTCTTGATAGTATTAGATTCTAAGCATGAAGCCTCAATAATATGTTTTAGATATCCATCATTAGGCATTCCATCATTATTAATTCAGTTATTGTTATTAAATGTGATTATTTGACCAGTTAGAATTTCCATTGTTATGTTTTATTGTCCAATTATTGATTAAATGACATGTGTTTTAGTTATCTACATTTCCATATTGATTTTTACTTATCCATTTGTCTAAATGTAATGTGTGTACAATTTATTTTTCTTTTCCATAATGATTATTCTAATTTATTCATGATTACCTCCACTATACCAATTCTTACTAATCATTTTAGATCACCCTTATTATGTTTCCTTTACCGAGGTTATGAAAATAAATACCTTGATTGAGTTTCAAGGGCGCTGATATTTTACATTTTTATGATATTTTTTCTATCCCCAATGTAAAATAGGTTTAATGTATATAATTTTGTTTTCTAAAAAAACTAAACCATTCAGTCATTTGGGATTTGATTCCTTGTAAACATGCCAATGTAAAAAAGTAATGAACTGACTCGAGACCTCTAGGTTTGGGGTGATACAGTTGGTATCAAAGGATGTTTAGTAGAAATCATGGAAACTAGATTTAAAAAACATATATTAACATACATACCATTAAGTTATACATTGTGGATAAGTATAGAAGAATATTCCAATGAAACATTTTTTATTATTACATGATTAGCTATGCGAAATTTGTTCAATTTATGTTATGTATCTCACCATTTTTTGAATATAAATTATGTGTCACAGTGCTAGGATCTAATACAATATATTATATTTTTTAAATATGGAACTTTGGAGGAATAAAGTTATAAATAATAATTGAAAATGCCGAGGTTTACCTACCAAGGAATCTAATATAGCTGGTATTGGAACTATGAAATTTATGGACATATTGGAACAACTTAATCAGGTTATGATACATAAACTTTCTTGGATAGAGAAACCCATTCCACAATGAGACTCTCCTATGTTGGATCTCTTTATGCTACCAAGTCCCCCATCCTTTACTAGGAATACTGATTCAACAATAGTATATAAATGGATAAATTATTTGGAGAATATTTTTGCAGTATTGGTATGGGTGAAAAGGAAAATGTTACACTTGTAGTGTATTGTCACAAAGATTACGCCGATCAGTGGTAGTCATTGATCCAAAATACTAGGGTAGAAGAGAAGATAATATTAAAGAAATAGAATAATTTTAAGGAGACATTCCTCAATAAATAATTACCGCGTGAGAAAAAATTAATATGAAGATAAAGTACCTTAGTTTAACGAAAAAGGAAGAATAATGTATTTCCGAGTATGAAGATACCATTACAAGGATATAAAGGTATGTTACTGATTTTATACGCAACATGGAATGAAATAAAAAAAATTTCTTTGAAGGTCTTAAGGAATGTCTCAAAAGGGAACTGGTGTCTCAAAACTTTTACTAATATAATGAAATAGTTTTTTGTGCTATCAAGACAGAAAAACAATTTTTGATGTCTTATGGAATTGAAGGGAAGAAAGAGAAGAAGAGTACAATTTTTTTTTTGGATAAATGGAAAAGGGGAAAGTAGGAACTTTCAACATATGATACTTGTGTAAGGAAACACCTGGTTACATGATTAAAAGAGAAAGGAGTTTGATTCATGTATGGAGAAAAAAGACACCATGCTCTGGATTTCAAGGGAAATAAACAATTTTCTAATGGTCAATGACTCCACTATAATGATACGGGGAACTATGGAAATGAATTCCCCAAGAACCAAGATAATATACACCATAAGAAGTTAAGGAATAAAATTCAAGATTATTTTATTTATTCAATCAAAGAGGAATGATTAATGTTGTTTTATTTGGATTCAAGAATTATGTTATTTCAGTATTTTATCGATAAATTACTAGTTATAAGATATAATGAATATATACATATTGTACTGAAGTACTATTTCATTAAGGATTTGAAATCATATGTTGAATGGTACCAATGAAAGTGATTCATTAACAACATAAACTTTTTTTAAAACACATGTTTGGTGAAAATATATCACTTAATATGATCTGAATGTTGAGATAATGATTCTTGGGGAAAAAATCATTGTTATGGATTATTTAAATTAGATACTACCATCTACATTGGAATGGATTCTAATTTTTTGGACCATAATAATAGGAAGGATCCTATGTTTATCCATTTGTACAATTTATTATGTTGAAATTCAGACAAGGTTTTAGAAATTAATGTTTTACTTCACCATATGATGCAACATGTTCTAAGATATGACCTATAAATAGTTCAAGGACAACCAAAAAAATATTTTATTTATCAGTTAGAAATATATCAAGTAATTATATATTCTTATATTTTTATAGAGTTAAATAATTGGTAAAATATATTGAAAAGGTATTGAAACAACATTTTTCCTATTATCATCTTTTTTATGATATCAACGACCTTTATCATAACTATGGTTTCTGGAATTTTGATCATCAACTTTTATTTGAACATGTTCTCCATCACTCTCCATATGATCATGATATTTTTATTTTTATTCCATTCCCATGTTTTGACTAATGTTATATTATTCGAAAGCCCAGTTTTGTGGTAAAATTATCATTACATTTTCCCAATTAATAATAATATGTGTTATTAACCCTTTTTATGATGGGTTTTTTTTCAATAATAGTATTTTCAGGTATCAAACTCTATATTAGTGAGATCAAGTTTGAATTGGGAGGGTGTAATTTAATTTTGGTGGTGAGAATGTAACAACCCAATTTTTTACAATATTTAAATTTTAGAATAAATTTTATTATTCTTATATATTTCTTTATATGAAACACGATGTTATCTTACACTACACACAACACCGAGTAAACATGTGTTAAACACAAGAATGAGTTTTACCACCTTTTAGTGGCACATCACTTTTTCATACTAAATCTTGAAACATTTATAATTTTTATGTGTCAAAATAAAATTAATTTTTTTATTCATAATATCATTATGAGATTTGGATGATATTTTGTTTTTTTCTTGAGAAGTTTTATTTTTTGATGAATATTGGAAAATAAAACATTTTAGTTAAAAACCACCTTTTCTTTTAATTTATTATTAATTTTAAATCATAATTTAAATTTGTATTCAAAATAGACCAATTATATTTCTATTAATACAATTTAGTTCATTGAAATTGTTTTTATATTTAATTTATATAAAAATACTTAATGAACTTTTGAATATTTTCACTTTAAAAATATGCTTTTTTGACATGTGTGTGGGATTAGAATTAATTTTTTTTTCTAATTATATGGATTGAATTTGTAAAAATGAACATCCAAGATTATAATTAGTCAAATATTTATCACCTAATAATATCATATTAGTTTTTTAACTAAAATATTAGTAAAATGTATCACAATTAATTATAGTGATTAAGGTAAACCTTTGCTTAACAAGGGGCTAAACCTTCAAATTAAGGTTGAAAATGACAAAGAAACTTTACTAAAATCCATTTAAATACATTAGTTAGAGGATATCCCCTTTTTTTAATTTTAGGAGTTAGTGGGACACATGTACATGAAATTTACTGATATAATAATTTAAGTAAGGAAAAAGAACAAAAGGGAACCTTCTTTACCTTTAACATTTATAAAGATTTATAGTATGGAAGAAGCTACATAGTTTCGATTATAAAATTTTCTTGAAAGATAAATGTGTTTTATTATCATGATAATTTAACAATTTTTTTTATAGATGGTATAATTAAATTGTACACTTAACAAACACGAACGTATGTATTATTTATTTTATAATTATATAAGAGAAATGATGAAAAACATTAATGGTAAAGTAAATTTAATAAATTATTGTGTTAAATTATTTTTATAGGTAAAAATATCCTGTTACACACATATGAGCTTAATTTTTTTGAATTATTATTTTTTGATATTATTTAAATCAATATTATATAAATAATGTCAAAATTGGCGTTAATGTTATTTTAAAAAATTGATATTTTATTAAATGATTAAAAATTAATAAAAATCATATATTATACAAAGTGAATTTTAAGGGTTAATAAATATAAAATATGATTCTTCCATGTCCCAATTGATCTTTTATAATTAACATTTTGAACCATAGATAATAAAAACATTTTTAGTATGGTCCAGGTTAAAGTAGTGTTTTTGTGTATTACATGTTATTATTTTGAAATTAGTTTCTAACAAACAAGGGATTTATATTTTTTAAATTAGATATCATATTTATAATTAATTGGGTATATATTATATAATATATCTCACTATAATTTAGTCATAATGGTTAAATTACTTATGTTATAAAACAAGTTACTTTAATTAAAACCAAAATGATAAAATTGTAGAACCATAGATGTTAAGGGAAAACATTATGGAAACGCACTAATGTTTTTGTGGTGGAGATTTTTCTCGACCATAGTTCCCCAATAATCTATTATTTGTTGTTTTTTTCACATGAGATAAGGGATACCTCCCAAAAGTGTATTCCTTTTGGTATTTACATGAACACCACCCCCTCCATTGTGAAAATGTATTCACTATTCCCATTATTCACACCACTCAAGACTCTTTGGATCATCCAAAATCTTATTACGTAATCTCCATAAATCCATACCATAATTCTATAATACTCACATTTTTTATATTGAAAACTATGAAATACATTTTGTGAAAACCATATGGCATTAACTGAAAAGAGGTAACATTCTTCAATGTGAATTTATGTTTTATTTATTTATCTACCCATTAATTTATTATTTTGATATTATTATATAATAAAATATGTATCATAAGTATAATTAATTTTTTATGTTAATTATTTTACCTACGCCTACACACACTTCCATAAAATGGGTAATAAAATTACCATTCGTGTATGGTGAACTACAGCCTCTTGAAACAACGTCAGTTGTTTTTTTCCTTTACCACCTTTCATGGTTGGGAATTATGATGGAAAAAGTGATTATATATGATATATATGATATTTATTATTTCATTGTTCTTCTGTAATTTTTATATAACACCTAACATTATTTGTTCCATTTGGTGTAAATATGATAACTTTGTTTATGGAAGTATGGAATATCACCACCTCAAAGCGATGCGATACGTTCAAACATTATATGGAATGTATTAAGGATTGGTTTAATTAAAAATATGTGTAATAAAATAAATATATATTATATTAATTTCATAATTAAATTTCTGTATATATAATATATCATTTTATTTATTTCTCTTTTCACATAGTAAAAAGTGATAACATTGTTTGTGGATGTGTGGACTACCACTTCCTCGACATGATGTGATTCCTTTACGTCAAAATAATTATATATATAAGTATATATGGTTAAAGATAATATTATTTATGAGAAATTATCATTATATAAATATATAATGTTAATTAACTTCTTTCTATAATGATCATCGTAAAATGGGAATGATACGCTTGTATACATACGACCTACTCTCTCTATGATTGTAACATCACTTCATTTTTCATAACCATATTTCATTATTGGTATTAAAAGTTTAATTTATGTATAAATATTAAAATTATTTAATTATTATTATTCATTATATGTTTATATAATTACCCCTTTGACCATATTCAACCTACCAATGTTATTTTTCCCACCTAAAACGAATTTAGTCAATGAATCCAATGTAAATATAATTGTTTAAGTAGATATATTAGACATTGTTATAAGTTAAGTAAATTTATTGATAAACATTAAGAATTTTAAGAATAAAGTAAATAATTAAAATAACTTTATTATTTAGGTAGATAAAGACACACATGACACATTAGACTCAATGTAAGGGATTCTTGTCTCACTTTTATTTTTTTGTGGGGCATACACCATTTTTACCACATAATTATATTGTGTGATGTATATAATGAAACTATTTTATTAAATATAATGAATATTTTTATATTTCTATCATTTAGTGTTTTGTTTTATTTTATTTATTTCAGGTGGATTATAATTCAAAAGTTACTAAGTAGTAAGGGATTTCACCTCGATTTTTACATCTCTGAAATAAATATAATATTCACCGCTTATTTAGTTTGTGTGGTGTGTCAAATGCCAATTTTGATAAATTATATCATGAGTTATTATATCTTAATTGTATTTAAATGTTTCATTTGAAGAATATTATTTTTGGGGTTTATGATTCAAATGTTATTATAGTTGTAAGGTATTCTTGTCTCATATATTCTTCCAAGAGGCACACGCCGTTTTCACCACTTATTTACTTTTTGTGGTGTATAATTTTCCCCTTTATCATTTAACATCATTCTTCAATCATATTAGATGGTATTAAAAGTTTCACATTGAATTTTTTCCTCCAAGGGGTTAGGCATAAAAATTACTATATGGGAAAAGTTAACTTTGTAATATAAGTTTCTTCTGTGATCGTTAAATTTCTCTTGATACAATTACTTCCTTATGATCAATTTTATTATACATTTCATTTTTCTTAAATATCCATATTCTCATGAAATAGATATTTTTTATCTTATGTTTTATATAATTTTTATATATGGTGTTCACTTTGATAGTTATTTGTGTAATTGGAGAAATATTGATAAATCATTATCATCTATTCAAGAAAGATAATTGTATTGATTGATTGAAAAGTTTTTTCAAAATATTTGGAATTAATTAGATTTTTTATATAATAGAAAAATATTTCTATAGAACCTAGATTCATAAGTAGTTTTTAAAAGACAAGCTGGATATTGTTTTGGCTTATGCCATACCTATTTATTAGATCCTTCACTTGAAGCCTGGATGATATTATATTCTTTTCATGAAGACTTGACAATGTTATATTCTTGTATTAAAGCCTTGATAGTATTATATTCTTGATATGAATCTGATATCCCTCGTTATTCATTCCATTATTATGAGTTTATATGTTATTATTCCATGTGATTTTTCTACTAGTTAGAATATTCATTGTTAAGGTTCATTCTCATATTATTGATTAAATGAGATGTGTTTCAGTTATCTTTCTTTCTATATTTCTTATGCTTTATCTAATTATCATAATATAACGTGTGTCTAGTTTATTTTACCTTTCCATATTGATTATTCTTATTGATTCGTGATTCATTCTACTTTATATACCCTTAATGATCATTTGATACCAATCTTATTTTATTTCCTTTACCCAAGTAATGGGGATGAATCCTTTGGATTAGTTTCAAGGATAATTATATTTTACATTTGTTATGAAACATTTTCCACCGCCAACATAAAATTGGTTTCATGTATGAAATTAGGTTTTACTAAACTATTAATGTAACACCCCAGGTAAATAATGAATATCGAATTTTCATATTTATCTATATTTGTGAATAAAATATTAATATGACTTTAAAGGGGACGCTATGCTCGATGGCGTACCCAACACGCAACAACGAGTTTCTTGGTAATCTTATGTTGCACTCTAATAATAAAATAATATTAATTCAAATGGTAGTTAACATGTAGCCGTTGTATTGGCGGGAATGGATAGAAATAACTAAATATGCTTATATATGTTTTTTAAATGTTTTTACATTTATCCAATAAAAGCTAAAGGCTTAAAATACGTAAAGAATTCAATTTTAGGCGTATATACCCTAGTTTTCACTAAAGGTTCACTTATCGCCTTTTAATGGAGAACTGTCATTAAATATAGTTTTTTTCACTCTTAAACATTCTTTTGGACCAAATAAAACTCTTATTAAGAATCGGGACATCAAATTTTACTTTGTGTAATTTTTTGGTATTTTTCCGATAAAGTTCATTTTTTTATTGAATAGTGTAAAATGTTGTATTTTAATTCAAAACCTCTTTTTAATCTAATTTATTTATATGATTAGATTATATTTTGAATTGTTTTTAAAGTGAAATTAGAAAATATTTTTACCATTAAATCCAATAGTGGTCGTTGGAATTAATTTCACTTTGAAATCAGACTTAAACTAGTGTCAATCTTTTGATACTTATTGTTTTATAAAAACACGCTATTTGCGCTGACAGCGGGAATTAATTATTAAATTAATTAATGTGACTAATATTTTCTGAATTTTTTAAAACGGACTTCATTTTTGGATTCAGAATATCAAATATAGCTTAGGGTGAATTTTTGGGATTTTTCTGAAAAACTTCAATTTTTGATGAATAGTGAAACCACTAAGTGGTACTTATAAAAACTGATTTTCCGTTTAAATGAAATTTTGCCATAATTGTGTTTTGATTTTCAAAAATCCGACATACATGGTTGTCATTAAGAAGTAAAATGTGGTTCAATGAGATCATAATATTTTTTTTGGCGAATAGTAACTTATTAAGTTCTTAATCGCGATTAGAGGTAATTAGTGTAATTTAAGGTAAAAATGATATTATAAGAATTTGAAAACACCATGAAACTTGTCCTACACCTATTGGGTGAGTCATGGCCGACCAAGACAAGTCATGGGCCAACTTGGGGACCCCATGGAGACACTTTGGTTGGGAAATGACATAAATAACTTTTTATTTAATGTTAAAATTAAATTGACACAAACCTGAGTTGTTTTACTAAAACAATTTTTAAGTAGGGTTAAACTGGTCCCAATTTTGATTATAAATAGTAATTTTAAATATAAAAATATTTCCTACATCATAGTATTTTTTTTATAATTTTTAGACATTAAATAAATTAAATTATTTATGACAAAATAATGATGCAGCGATGACATCATTATTTGACGATTTAAATAAAATGGAAAGATAATGTAAAATATATGAACTACACATGTCAAAATCCAATTGGATGAGTGGATTTCGAAGACTTATCACCTTATCCACGAATTATATCAATGTGGGACCTTTTGAAACCGAAACACATTTTCAAATAAAGTAATATTTCTTTACTTTCCAAAAGTGCCCCTCCTCTCCTCTTATAAAAGGCCCCCACCTCTACCTCATTTAACACACTCCTCAAGCCTTTGGCTCGGCCAACCCCTACCCATTTACTCTCTCCACATCCCTCTCCTCATCCTAGAGGATTCCCTTTGGGCAGAATCCTTTCAAAGGAAGCCTTTAGGCTCAAATCAAAAGGAGTTACACTTTTAAAGGTAATTCACTCTCTCATGTTCATTTGTTTTATTTTGCTTCTCCAACCCCCTAAACTCTTTTTATTTACTTCTTTTGTAACAACACCAGTATATTCAATATACTAGGATGTTGTTATAAGATTTATTCGAGCTACACTCTCACAAAACTACATCAAATGGTTAAAGAACATACGATTTCCGTGGATGGTGAAATTCTGCCTCCCGAAACGATGATTGTTCAATACCCATTTAACACCTTCAACGGTGGCCATTATGATGTCACTATTTTTATATATGATATATAATATGTTTATGTTTTATTTATTCTTCTGTATTTTTCATTTTTGTCTTACCTTAATGGCTTCCATTATGGGTATACGTGATATCTTCATTTAAGGAAGTGCGGACTACCGACCCTCAAAGTGATTTGATTCGTTAAATACCATATGTGGGATGTATAAAGGATGGAAATATGATATTATATATGATATTATACTGGAATTATAATATACCTTTATATCATTATTATTCCATTCTATAAAATACGAAATAGAAATGAAAGTAGCATTCATGCGTACGTACGGCTTACCGTCTCCATGAACGGTGCATTTCATTTCTTACCTCTAAATGATTATGTAATGTTATAAATGCATGAATGTACTGGATATATATGACATATATGATATCTACATAATGAATACAACTCTGGATATAATAAACATTTGGCCACACGAACAACATGTAATTGTAAGAAGTCCACTTTCGACTTAAGAACCAAATATCGGCAAAACAAATATTATTAACTTAAATGATTACATAATGTTTATGACATGGTAATAAGTGGTATAAAAGTAATAATGAACATGAAAAAGGTCCTTAAGGAATTAGAAATTAACTCAATTTTATTATTCAGGAGATTAATGAATGATCGAGTCAAGTCGGACCCGAGGTAAGGGATCCTACTCCTCTCTTTCTTTTTAAGTACACACTTTTATGTCATTCCTTTTAAAGCTCATCTTTCTTGTTATTGGGATGATCATTTATATTACACTTACTGTAATTTTTATTTTCATGTGATGAGAGACCCTATTCTCTCTCATCAATCCATTTTGGATGTTTTGAGTGGCGCCGTTAGGCTGCCAAACTTTCGTAAGAGATCTAACCTCTCTCTTCTTTTTAAGTACTCTTCTTTATGTCACTTCTTTTAAGCTCCTCTTTGTAATGCTGGGGGATGTTATTTTATATTCTTATTTCTGTACATTTTATTTTAATGTGATGAGATACCCTATTTGATCTCATCAATCCATATTCAGAAGTTTTATGTGGCGCCGTTAGGCTGCCGAGTTTTCGTAAGGGATTTTTCATCTCACTTTTATTCCCGTGAGATTTATGCTACATTTTCCACAAATTCCCTTGAGTGGTGTATGTACAGCCCATTATTCTACTCTTTGTGTAATATACTTTAGTTTATGAGTATTTACATCAATTATCTTTTGTCCTTCTTTCATGGGGTGTATGTTTTGAAAGATACCCAAGTCGGTAAGGGAACCTTTCACCCTCCTCTTTTTTAAAAGACTTCTTTTGTTGGGTATTTTAATTTACATATCGTTATGTTGGGATATGTTCTCATATATCCTTATTGATGTAAATTTTATTTCCATGTGATGAGATACTCTTTTTATCTCTCATCAACTCTTTTTGATGTGATGCCATTAGGCTGACAAGGGAACTTTTTAACCCAATTTCGATTTCTTTGGGTTCAACATGTAGTCATTGAATATGTCGTCCATTGAATATTTGTGAATGACCTTTTTACACTTAATATCCACTTATATTGGGTGTATTTATATTTGTCATGCATATTTCTGAGATTGATTTGTCCTTAATTTAAGGATACCTTCTTTATAAGGGATTTCATCACATTTGACACTTCTATTGAGGGTTCATTGTTGTTATGCACCAATTCACTCTTATATGGTGTATATACTGTCCTTTGGAGTATTATATCATGAATCCATTTATTCTCATGATATTATAAAGTTTTGACTAAATTTTATTCCTCAACAATTGTATTCAAGTGTCTCTAATTTTGGTAAAATCCCTTTAACCAAAATATCGTTTTAAATGTTTTAATTATTTGTTCTTATTAATATCTATGTTTTCAAAATGGTTTTAAGGATTTATTTATATGGATATTAATGGTTTAAAATTTTAAGCTTCAAGGTGGTATGGGACACTTTGATTCAAAAATCTCTTTATTAAATGTTTTAAATGGTTTTGGAAATGGTTTCTTTTTGAATGGATTCAATATTTGAATATACTAAAATGTTATATTGTGATTGAAATGTGAAAATGTTATGTTTCCTTTATGCATGTTTTATGTGACACATTTATGTTATGGTTCTTGGGCATTGTTATGAAAACGGTTGGTTCCGTGATAAACTAAGGGCGGGTGAGCCCGTTATAGCTTTCCAATGCATTGGGTAACGCGAAGGAGTGAAACGTTGAGGTTTCTCTGAAGAGATTTAGGGAATATACTTTGATGGGTATTCCAAACGTAACCAAGAGGGTTACTCCCCACGTAAGAATGTTATGAATTCCTCAAGTTACATTTATGTCTTATGTTTTCTATGATTTATTCATGGTTTGATGAGGTATGTTAAAGTGCCTATGTTTTATGGGTAAAGTATGATTTCATTCTTATGTATATATGAACTCATGTTTCCTTTCCATATTTTTATAACCCTTACTAAGCTTTTTATGCTCATCCCAAGTTTTTGAAATGTTTTTCACAGGTCAAGGGAAAGGTGCATGATGTGATGATAGTGTCAAGGGTGTTTCAAGAAAGAATCTGTGTTATATTTTAAATATGTTTCCGTTGATGGGAAGAATGAATACTGTCTTTTATGTAACCACTTTGTTTAAATGTGGAATGTAATGCAAGTTTCATGATCTAATTCTATAAAACTCTAAACCTGAAAAGTTCCTCAATGTGTAATCTTGTAATAACTCAAGATTAAGTAAGGTTTAAGGCTGGGGCCTTATAGTTGGTATCAAAGGTCGGTTTAGATAACTTTAGAGGTTAGGGTATTCTTTAATCATAAGTGACATTACGATAATGGTTAGGATTTCAGAAAGTGTCCTAGTTTTAGATAAAGTGAATGAGTAAGTATATCTTAGTGTTTACCTTCCTCGTTAGTACATGATGGTTTTGTTGATATACTCACACTGACCTTTTTGGTTTTAGTAAATGGCTGGATCTAGCAGGCACCAAAGTGACAGTGGGTTTGAAGGAAACTGTGGTGGTTCTCTGATTAAGATACTCGATGAGATGGGGGATTCAATGAGGAATCTCATGGTTTTTCTAAACCAACTATCAAGGAGTCATGATCAACCACTTGAACCTTGGTGAGTTCTCTAATGCATCATGTACGAGATGGCCAACTCGATGTGGAAATTCAGGTAATAATTATTAAGGTAACCATTAGGGTTTATATGATCCTTACTTTTGAGGTAATTATGGGTTATTATATGATATGATGGAAAATGAAGGGCATGAGATAAAATTGAGGTTAAAATATGTTATGATTATTCTTGAAGATTTTATCTCATTTTGGGGAATGTTTTAAGAATTATATAGTTTTGGAAAAAGGACAACACGCAGACCGTGTGACATCCCGTCGCGTCGGACAAAGCTGCGGGAATCGAACCCACAACCAAAGTGCGACTGGTATTTATCGCCTACCACTGGACTACGTGAAGTCCCTGGTTAGTTTGAACAATTCTTTTTAGTTATATGATTTTATGAATTAAGAGTAAGTTGATTTTGGAGGATATGTGATTAGGATAATTACTTTTCAATGTGAGACTTTAGGAGCAACTGATGTTGTTTGGAGATAAATGTTACGATTTAACTTGGTAGACTATGTGACTAAATCCTTCAAATATTTGGGTTTCAATCTTAGTCTGGTTTACTTTGAATAATTTTATGGAAAAATGGTCCTCGTTGAACTTTGGGTTTTGTTGGACAAATTTTGGAGATTAAGAATAGATTTTCTTTTTATAAAGGGTTATCCTTTTCTGGATTATCTGATCTTGTACTAGCCTTTTTGGTTTTGGTTTTGGTTAAAGACATGGGAAGTATATAGTTCTATTTTGTGGATTAGGTGATTCTCTAGAAGTTGATTATAGTACTCTTAATGTGAACAAGTCTTCCTAAATACTCGTCTTTTGGAGAAAATATGAGTTTGTGTAAGGAATCTAATAAAAGTTGAAAGTCAATATGATAAGTGATTATGTTTCCTTATGAATAAATTCCTCAATAAAAAGTAACTTAAAACAAAAATGTTGTCTATTAACTTTTCCTACTGGGGAATCGAATACCGTTTAACCCATCACAAGTTTGTGATTTTCTCATGGTTAACTTTCTCCTAAACATGTTTTCTATCACTCTCCATGAGAACATGAACCCATGTTTTCTCCTCCATGTCCATATTTTCATACATGGAATCCTAGTATGGGTTAACTCGGGTGACCTTTGTACTTATCTTTCTTTATTTTTTTTTATCGACTTTTGTTCCGATGTGGGACTTTCAAGGATGTTTCCAAGCGCAATTTTAAAATTGCGAGGACGCAATTCCAAATAGGGGGGAAGGATGTAACACCCCAGGTAAATAATGAATATGGAATTTTCATATTTATCCATATTTGTGAATAAAATATTAATATGACTTTAAAGGGGACGCTATGCTCGATGGCGTACCCAACAAGCAACAACGAGTTTCTTGGGAATCTTACGTTTCACTCCAATAATAAAATAATATTAATTCAAATGGTAGTTAACATGTAGCCTTTGTATTGGCGAGAATGGATAGAAATAACTAAATATGATTATATATGTTTTTTAAATGTTTTTACATTTATCCAATAAAAGCTAAAGGCATAAAATACGGAAAGAATTCAATTTTAGGCGTATATGCCCTAGTTTTCACTAAAGGTTCACTTATCGCCTTTTAATGGAGAACTGTCATTAAATATAGTTTTTTTCACTCTTAAACATTCTTTTGGACCAAATAAAACTCTTATTAAGAATCGGGACATCAAATTTTACTTTGTGTAATTTTTTGGTATTTTTCCGATAAAGATCATTTTTTAAATGAATAGTGTAAAATGTTGTATTTTAATTCAAAACCTCTTTTTAATCAAATTTATTTATATGATTAGATTATATTTTTAATTGTTTTTAAAGTGAAATTAGAAAATATTTTTACCATTAAATCCAATAGTGGTCGTTGGAATTAATTTCACTTTGAAATCAAACTTAAACTAGTGTCAATCTTTTGATACTTATTGTTTTATAAAAACACGCTATTTGCACTGACAGCGGGAATTAATTATTAAATTAATTAATGTGACTAATATGTTCTGAATTTTGTAAAACGGACTTCATTTTTGGATTCAGAATATCAAATATAGCTTAGGGTGAATTTTTGGGATTTTTCTGAAAAACTTCAATTTTTGATGAATAGTGAAACCACTAAGTGGTACTTATAAAAACTGATTTTCCGTTTAAATGAAATTTTGACATCATTGTGTTTTGATTTTCAAAAATCCGACATACATGGTTGTCATTAAGAAGTAAAATGTGGTTCAATGAGATTATAATAATTTTTTTGGTGAATAGTAACTTATTAAGTTCTTAATCGCGATTAGAGGTAATTAGTGTAATTTAAGGTAAAAATGATATTATAAGAATGTGAAAACACCATGACACTTGTCCTACACCTATTGGGTGAGTCATGGTCGACCAAGACAAGCCATGGGCCAACTTGGGGACCCCATGGAGACACTTTGGTTGGGAAATGACATAAATAACTTTTTATTTAATGTTAAAATTAAATTGACACAAACATGAGTTGTTTTACTAAAACAATTTTTAAGTAGGGTTACACAGGTCCAAATTTTGATTATAAATATTCATTGGAAAGATAAAACGACTTCCTACATCATAGTATTTTTTTTTATAATTTTTAGACATTAAATAAATTAAATTATTTATGACATAATAATGATGCAGCGATGACATCATAATTTGACGATTTAAATAAAATGGAAAGATAATGTAAAATCTATGAACTACACATGTCCAAAACCAATTGTATGAGTGGATTTCGAAGACTTATAACCTTATCCACGAATTATATCAATGTGGGACCTTTTGAAACCGAAACACATTTTCAAATAAAGTAATATTTCTTTACTTTCCAAAAGTGCCCCTCCTCTCCTCTTATAAAAGGCCCCCACCTCTACCTCATTTAACACACTCCTCAAGCCTTTGGCTCGGCCAACCCCTGCCCATGTAATCTCTAAACATCCCTATCCTCATCCTAGAGGATTAACTTTTGGAAGAAGCCTTTCAAACGAAGCCTTTAGGCTCAAATCAAAAGGAGTTACACTTTTAAAGGTAATTCACTCTCTCATGTTCATTTGTTTTATTTTGCTTCTCCAACCCCCTAAACTCTTTTTATTTACTTCTTTTGTAACAACGCCAGTATCTTCAATATACTAGGATGTTGTTATAAGATTTATTCGAGCTAAACTCTCACAAAACTACATCAAATGGTTAAAGAACATATGGTTTCCGTGGATGGTGAAATTCTGCCTCTCGAAACGATGATTGTTCAATACTCATTTAACACCTTCAAAGGTGGCCATTATGATGTCACAATTTTTATATATGATATATAATATGTTTATGTTTTATTTATGCTTCTGTATTTTTCATTTTTGTCTTACCTTTATGGCTTCCATTATGGGTATACGCGATATCTTCATTTAAGGAAGTGCGGACTACCGCCCCCTCAAAGTGATTTGATTCGTTAAATACCATATGTGGGATGTATAAAGGATGGAAATATGATATTATATATGATATTATACTGGAATTATAATATATCTTTATATCATTATTATTCCATTCTATAAAATACGAAATAGAAATGAAAGTAGCATTCATGCGTACGTACAGCTTACCGTCTCCATGAACGGTGCATTTCATTTCTTACCTCTAAATGATTATGTAATGTTATAAATGCATGAATGTACTGGATATATATGAAATATATGATATATACATAATGAATACAATTCTGGATATAATAAACATTTGGCCACACGAACAACATGTAATTGTAAGAAGTCCACTTTCGACTTAAGAACCAAATATCGGCAAAACAAATATTATTAACTTAAATGATTACATAATGTTTATGACATGGTAATAAGTGGTATAAAAGTAATAATGAACTTGAAAAAGGTTATTAAGGAATTATAAATTAACTCAAGTTTATTATTCAGGAGATTAAAGAACGATCGAGTCAAGTCGGACCCGAGGTATGGGATCCTACTCCTCTCTTTCTTTTTAAGTACACACTTTTATGTCATTCCTTTTAAAGCTCATCTTTCTTGTTATTGGGATGATCATTTATATTACACTTACTGTAATTTTTATTTTCATGTGATGAGAGACCCTATTCTCTCTCATCAATCCATTTTGGAAGTTTTGAGTGGCGCCGTTAGGCTGCCAAACTTTCGTAAGAGATCTAACCTCTCTCTTCTTTTTAAGTACTCTCCTTTATGTCACTTCTTTTAAGATCCTCTTTGTAATGTTGGGGGATGTTATTTTATATTCCTCTTGCTGTAAATTTTATTTTAATGTGATGAGATACCCTATTTGATCTCATCAATCCATATTCGGAAGTTTTATGTGGCGTCGTTAGGCTGCCGAGTTTTCGTAAGGGATTTTTCATCTCACTTTTATTCCCATGAGATTTATGCTACATTTGCCACAAATTCCCTTGAGTGGTGTATGTACTGCCCATTATTCTACTCTTTGTGTAATATACTTTCGTTTATGAGTATTTACATCAATTATCTTTTGTCCTTCTTTCATGGGGTGTATGTTTTGAAAGATACCCAAGTCGGTAAGGGAACCTTTCACCCTCCTCTTTTTTAAAAGACTTCTTTTGTTGGGTCTTTTAATTTACATATCGTTATGTTGGGATATGTTCTCATATATCCTTATTGATGTAAATTTTATGTCCAAGTGATGAGATACTTTTTTTATCTCTCATCAACTCTTTTTTATGTGATGTCGTTAGGCTGTCAAGGGAACTTTTTAACCCAATTTCGATTTCTTTGGGTTCAACATGTAGTCATTGAATTTGTCGTCCATTGAATATGTGTGAATGACCTTTTTACACTTAATATCCACTTATATTGGGTGTATTTATATTTTTCACACATATTTTTGAGATTTATTTGTCCTTAATTTAAGGATACCTTCTTTATAAGGGATTTCATCACATTTGACACTTCTATTGAGGGTTCATTGTTGTTATGCACCAATTCACTCTTATATGGTGTATATACTGTCCTATGGAGTATTATATCATGAATCCATTTATTCTCATGATATTATAAAGTTTTGACTAAATTTTATTCCTCAACTATTGTATTCAAGTGTCTCTAGTTTTGGTAAAACCCCTTTAACCAAAATATCGTTTTAAATGTTTTAATTATTTGTTCTTATTAATATCCATGTTTTCAAAATGGTTTTAAGGATTTATTTATATGGATATTAATGGTTTAAAATTTTAATCTTCAAGGTGGTATGGGACACTTTGATTCAAAAATCTCTTTATTAAATGTTTTAAATGGTTTTGGAAATGGTTTCTTTTTGAATGGATTCAATATTTCAATATACTAAAATGTTATATTGTGATTGAAATGTGAAAATGTTATGTTTCCTTTATGCATGTTTTATGTGACACATTTATGTTATGGTTCTTGGGCATTGTTATGAAAACGGGTGGTTCCGTGATAAACTAAGGGCGGGTGAGCCCGTTATAGCTCTCCAATGCATTGGGTAACGTGAAGGAGTGAAACGTTAAGGTTTCTCCGAAGAGATTTAGGGAATATACTATGATGGGTATTCCAAACGTAACCAAGAGGGTTACTCCCCACGTAAGAATGTTATGAATTCCTCAAGTTACCTTTATGTCTTATGTTTTCTATGATTTATTCATGGTTTGATGAGGTATGTTAAGGTGCCTATGTTTTATGGGTAAAGTATGATTTCATTCTTATGTATATATGAACTCATGTTTCCTTTCCATATTTTTATAACCCTTACTGAGCTTTTTATGCTCATCCCAAGTTTTTGAAATGTTTTTCACAGGTCAAGGGAAAGGTACATGATGTGATGATAGTGTCAAGGATGTTTCAAGAAAGAATCAGTGTTATATTTTAAATATGTTTCCGTTGATGGGAAGAATGAATACTGTCTTTTATGTAACCACTTTGTTTAAATGTGGAATGTAATGCAAGTTTCATGATCTAATTCTCTAAAAATCTAAACCTGAAAAGATCCTCAATGTGTAATCTTGTAATAACTCAAGATTAAGTAAGGTTTAAGGCTGGGGCCTTATAATTAATCTATTCATTCCTTTGGGATTTGATTTATTATAATCATTCCAATGTAATAAATAATGCACGGGCCCCAATTTTCTAGGGTTAGTGTGCTACAAAAAATGTATTCGAGCATTAATAGATATTTAATCCACTATGTAAGAGACTTATAAAGTTTAATGACATGTACAACAATGATGAAGTATAGGAGATTCCAATTTGTACTTGATTTGGAAGAAGTCTCAAGACGATCACTCTTTCAAAACTTCTTGAGGATTTTACATGATCAAACATGATCATCTAGTCTTGTTAAAGAAGACTTTAATCTAGATGGTTGGTGATCTTTTTATTTATGTATCATCCCTGAAGAAGTGAAGGAATGATTTATTGGACTATTTATTTGGATGAATCTAGTGGAATATGGATTAAGATAATGTGATAGTGTATTATGTGTTGATTTCTTGGGTATGTTTGACAATTTTGATCTCTAGTGGACTCTAGAGTGGGACCACTGAGGACTTAGTGTTGATGGGAAATGGAATTTTCATGGCTGTAACAAGATGCATATAGTAAATAATATATGTTAGGGGCTATAACCAATATTAGGAGGAGAAGTAACTTCAGAAAAACCTTATAGATATTATTGGATGATCTCTCTACTATTAACACTACACATAAAGTGTGATATAGAGATAATAACTGAGTGGATCAAGAACCTTAATAATATTGGGAGGTCGAATTCAAATAGATTTTTTAAAACAAGTGTACCACTGATTCCTCCCCCCTTTAGTAGAACCAAACCCATCCTTGGACTATAAAATTAGTGTGATTGAATTCTTCCCTCTAAATATTCAAGGAATCCATTGAGGATGTATAACATAAATTATATTAACAACTAAGGAGTTCTTATCTTCGATGGAGAAATTTTCCATATATGGATGGGCAAGATGAATCATTACTAGCTTTCATATGGCCTTGAAGTTAGAGATACAACTAAAATGGGTTTTCATACAATTCATAAATATTCCCTCTATGAATCATGGAGATAAGAGTAATACTATGATAGATATAAAGGCATTAAAAATATTTTTGTATCGTTGTCAAAAAATGTTTTCACTAAGGGTATGGATCTTAAAACTTCTAATAAAATATTTAATAAATCAAGAAGTTGTTTTGAAGTAAACATCAAAGTCAAAGAATCCATATTATAAGTATGGAGATGTGTATTTGAAGATATAAAGATGAATTTTTAATAAAATAATCAACATTATTTCAAAAAAACTAACGATATTTAGAGAAATATAAGGGTGTTCAGTGAAAAGATTAATAATTACATTATTATTTAAAAATAATTAAGTAATTTTCTAGATTATTTTGTCCTAAAAAATCATCCCTGGATGATAGAGAATATTTTATTATTGATAAGGTTTATAAAATACTCATTTTATATGAAATGAGAAATAATAATACCTTAAATAACAAGGCTAAAGATAAGATGGCCTTTGAGGATTTAAAAAAAGTAAAAGTAAAATAATAAGAAGAGGTTTCAAAATTATGTGACTCAGATGATAAAGAAGATGGATATGACTTCAACGAGATTATAGGTCTTCTCATAAAAATATTCACGATGGGAAAATGGAATAGTAAAGGAAATAAATTATTAAAATGTTATAATTACGATAATACAGGTAAAATTTGATTTTTTTTCAAAATAAGTATGTTGGAAAGTATTAGTCAGAGGAGGAGAGATACAGAATAATAAAGGTGATAAAAATAATAATCACACCACCATCAAACAAGATATTTTTTATGATTAACAGATAGAATGATGATTTATATATCGATTTAGAAAATGACGTCATTATCTTTTATCATGTTGAAAAAGGATTAGATTCATCATATAATGATAATAAAATAGAAGAAAATACAAATCATGAATTAGAAATTAAATTTATGTTGGAATCTATTTTTGATAAGATTAAACTAAATAAATAAAAGAAATATTTTATCTACAAAAACAAGAAATTAACTGATAAAAAGAACTCCTTTTACAAAATGAAAATATTTCTTGTTGATTATATGATGGAATAATATTTTAAGAAGGTGGGGACATATATTGATGAGGTAAATAACTATAATCTTATAGAAAAACAACATATATATATTATCATTGATATCAAGGAGGAATTGGCTACAAAAAAAATATCTATTTAAGACCTAAGCCATATGTGTCAAAGTTCAACATGATTTGAATAATGATAGAGAAAAATTAAACAAATATATTTTTATAATGGGATAATATTCACAATATGGAGGGAATAATGTTAAAAGTACACACAAACATTTTAAAAATATATATTTAATTCTTAATAGGGAAGGTAAAATTAAGGGGTTTTGGGTTAAGAGGAAATCATTCACATTAGTAGAAGAGAGGAATGTAAAATATAAACCATATCCTCCTTGGAAAAAGTAGACATATAATATAATATGATAATAAAATAAAATTTTATATACATATATATAAAATATTTAACTCCATATTTTAAAGGTAATTTCTGGTATTATTGAAGGTATGGTCCAAAATATTATTCTTGTTGGTATAATATTTCATTAATATAAAATGGGTAGGAGTCAAGAGAGATTATTAAAGAAAAAATGAGGCTAATAATTCAAAATAAACCCTATATAAGTTCATGTGGATATTATTACAAGATAGAAAATTTCAAAATAGAGTTCCTAGTGATTGGGGAAAATCAACTGAAATTTTCTAAATAATTGGAGGAAGTTAAACACATTATAAGGCTAAAATAAAGAGAGTAGTTTCAGAAGGTTAGTTAAAATTTGGTGAGATGTTTTCCAGAAATAATAACTTACATGATTATAATACTGAGTTATAGAAATTAATTTCACATTAATAAGAATACTAGGGGAAGTGTCCAAATAAAAAAACCCAATTTGAGATTGAAATAACGAAATAACCCAGGCTAAGAAGAAGTGATCAACCTAAATTTTGTTTCTATGAAAAATAAAAGGGCCCTTATTATCAATTATTTTTTTTGATAACATGAAAAGGATTTAAGGATAATATTTTGGATGTCACTACTAGACATAATGGATATATTTCCTTTTAGGGTGTCTTCTGACTCCCATAAAATTTATGAAGAGGAGCGCATCACTTTATAGAGGAGAAACCATAAAAAAATAATTCATTATACTAAATTATAATTAATATATAAATTATAGAAATATTTAAAACCTAATGATTGAGGTATGAGAATCACACATTCAACAATTTTTGATTATTGTATAAAATTAACTTATTTAGGGGGAATGTTAGTAATCAAAAACATGAGAAAATTGGGAGTTATTCTTATTCACCAAAACTATAGGATATTTTTGTTAAAGTGTGTGAATGATCATGTATTTCTTATTATAAAATCTATATATAGAGAACTCATAATTAATTAGCGTGAAATTAATTTTAGTGTAGTTTATGGGCAACCAAAACGACCTTGGTTTAATCTATATTTTAATCCACACCAGGTATTCCTAGGTATACATAGAGTATACTAATTAAAGGCTCTTTACTAAAAGAACCATGTAGTGTAATTTATATCTGTGAAAAATGGGACGAGGATCTTGAATTCCATGAATGGTAGGATAATATTTGAGAAAACCCATTCACTCATTCATTGGATTTTATTATCAATAAGGGGGAGAAAAAATTTGAGCACACTTTTTGGCTTTTATAGTGTGAATATATATTAAAAAAAATAAAGGGGTAGATTTTTTATCCCAATGGTTTAATTAATTTTCAACGAGTTAGTTAATATCTATTAGTGAGTGAAGATGAACTGGCAATTCTTATAGAATTATTATGTTATCATTTATTGGAATTGGATTTCATGCTCGAGAAATTCTCATTGAATATCTGATTATTGATCCATTTGTCATTAAAGGAATAGAATACTAGTTTTAGTAGATGTGGAGACAATATCTACAACATTTTTTGGAAGTTTAAAAGCCATGGGATTAAGATTGAGGTGTTTGAGAAGGCCCTAGATTTTTTAGTAAATTTTTCTTCTCACATAAAGGTAATTTGGAAATTACATTGCCTATGTAAAGGTAAAGACAACTTCATAGAGGATACCTAATAGTTTTATTACTTATTTATGGGTAACCAATGCTAGTACTACATTGTGTAATGGTACTAGTATTGTGAAAATATAAACATGTGATCTATGTAAGGGTATCAAGGATCACATAAAGGTAATAGAGGTGATACATATGGTCCATGTGTAAAATAATCTACCTACATAATGGTAATAGGGTGTGACATAAATGTAACCATCACCCCATGTTCAGGTAAAAACGAGTTTCCAAAGCATGCATAAGGTTGCTAAAAAGCTATGTAAGTGTACTAGGGATCATTCATAAGGGTACCTAAGTACTTCTGTAAGGGTAGTGGTGAATACTATAAGGATACATAAAGGTAGTGATGAGTCTTTATAATGGTACTGATAAATATCTAGAGGTTTATAATGGTTGTTGAATATTTACTATCCCATGTAAAGGTAATTAATGCACTTTATAAAGGTAAACCAACACCTCTATAAGGTTATATAGAGATTTATAAAATTTACATAATGGTAATACACATAAAGATAATTGATGAAGGGTTTTAAGACTGAAACTAGATACACTACATAATAAAATATCAGAACACATTGAATAAGGATTCCACTAGTTATATATTTAAGAAGTAGATTCTATCATTTGATGGAGAAAAAAGTAATTCTAACTTTAGAGGGTTCTCCTCCAAGTATTGGGTTCGTATAGTCAGTAATTGGGTTGAACCACTAGTATTGTGGTGTTTCCTTCATTATTATAGATTCTACCATCAACCTCAATGTTATGAAGTGATAACACTTGATGATATGAGGAGATACTACTAGATGGTAGAAGATGCTACCATGAAATGTAATGGTAGGAGGTTCTATTATAATTTCTCTCTATAGTAGAATCTATAATAATGTAGGAAGATATATCATAAACATTTATGGTAGAAGAAACATCACACTAGGTATAATCGAGAAACAATCATAGATGATAATTGGTTTGGATTTATACGTGAAGTGTTATTGAAATTGTAGATCATGGATGTAGTGTTACTTGCATGCGTGAAAGAGGAATGAGATAAAAAAAGTAGTGATATTATGTTTATTTTCATTAAAGGAGTTTTGCTATGCCTGTGTTTCATGGGATTCTCAAGAAAATATTCTCCAATGAATAAGATATTTGAGTTTATCAATTTTATGAAAAAATAAAGAGAACATGGTTATTCATTAACCATGTGAAGAATAAATAATAATTCTCGAATTCCATTGGAATTTCACTAAAAATTATTAAGGGGTTTTAATCATGAAATAATTACCATAATAATGATGATTTATGTTTGTTGTTTGATGACAAAAATAGTCCTTGATTTCAGTGATGAATATCAAGATGCAATGTCGTTATTCATGTAGAGTTCACTTGTATTTAAATATCATGTGAAAGATAGAATGAAGCCTAATATTTCATAAGATTGAAATAAATATTTTAATGGGAAATTAACTGAATCTAAATGAAATATTAATTAGGAACCAGTTAATCAAATTGAAAGAGATGATACAACTAATTAAGATCGTGGGATTTCTATAATTTAAATATTTAATAATTGAATATAGTATCCTGATAAAATTATTCATGATCATTTGGTGAATATAAATTAGATGTATATGTATCAGTGAAAAAACATGGTTGATCATTGATAGATCATTCATCTATTGTGAAAGAGTATTTTGATACAGTTTTATTCATCCATTATTGAGGAAGTTGATAATAATACAGATCACAAAAGATCTAGAAGAAGTCTGAAGACAAGAACTAATGCTGATTTTACAGAGGATTATAGAGAATAAAATCGGATCCTATCGGATAATTGTGTATGTATATCATCTAGACAGAAAACCTCTGGTTTTGTACCATATCTGAAGAAGTAAATAAATTGTAACACCCCAAGATTTCATAGTGTGTTATTTCTTCAAAATAATTCAATAACTTGCACTACACGCAACACCGAGTTCAATTGCACCATGACTTACCAAAAAAAGCCATTAAAAGAGGTCATGAATATCATTAACTACATTTTTAACTTTATATAATCCTTATAATTTTAGAATCCATATTATGAGTTTCTTAGTCATAATGCAAGAACAGATTCATTTTCAGTATTGCACTTTTATCAACTTTAATAGTGAAACCTTTTTAAATAAAATATTTTAAACTATCTGAATAAATTGGGACATCAAAAAAAATTTAAAACGAAATATCCCAAGCTTCCACGGTACGCTTTCCTTTGAATAAAATAGTAGCGTGTGTTGTACGCAACCTTGAGTTTTAACACACGCCACAACCAATCAAACTAGCCGTTATGAATAGTAATACCTAAATTTTGAAATTATATATATTTTATATTTTAAAATGGACTTCATTTTTGGATTTGGAATATTGAATTTAGCCTAAGGTGAAATTTTGGTACTTTTTGGATAACTTTCATATTTTGATGAATAGTGAAAATTACTAAATTTTAATTAAAAACAACTTTTTTAATCAAAATAATTAATAGTGATTAATTATGAATTTTAGTAGATTTAAAGTATATTTAGAATATATTTTTACCATTTAATATAATGTTGGTCATTGGACATAATTTTACAATTAAACTGAACATAAACAAGTGTCAATCTTTTGATAGTTATTATCTCTTAAAAACACGCTTTTTGTTTTGACAGCGGGAATTAATTTTAAATTAATTTCTGCCACTTCTGTGTTTAGAATTTAGGAAAATGGATTCCATATTTGGAATCAGGATGTTCAAATTGTGTAAATAGGTAACTTTTATTTTTAGACATTTTGAATAATTACTGCGGTAAATATTTTATTTACCATGGTTAAGGGTAAATCCGGTAAATAAGGGTTAAACAAATAATATTATAATAATACTAAATTACCCTAAAACGTGTCTTAACCCTATTGGTTGTTACATGGTCGACCATGGGAATCTTTGGGTCTATTTTGGCACCCCATGGATCCACTTGTAAGTGATAATGACACTTTATTTTAATTAAGTCAAAATGAATACAAAAATGACACAAGCATATATCTTTTAGAAAAACAATTGTTACATAGGGTTATATAAGTTGGATTTTAGATTATAAATATTCATTAGAAAGATAAAAATATTTCCTACATAATTATATTTTATTTATAATTTTTATACATTAAATAATTTATTTTATTTATGACACAATGATGATGCAGTAATTACTATAATAGTGAAAAATTAAAATAATTGATATTATAAATACCCAAATAAATATAATATGAAACTTTTAATGAATTAAACTACTTTTCTAGGATAATATTATATATTAGGATTGATTTAATTGACTTTGTTCGAAGTAATAAATCTGTTATGAGTTTCACAAAAATCTACTATTGAATAGTGTCAAAATTGACATAAAAGAGTTCTTAAAACAAATATTATATTATTAATTGATATTAAATTCCTAAAAATCTAAGGTTCGGCCAAGAGACTTATATCATGATAGGTTCATCATTACTGTACCACTTGGGGGTCTCTTGGATGTATATATTAAGTTTATTAACCATATTATATAAAAATACAAAGAGACATTGTAAAAGTGAAACTAATTAACTTAGAGTTAATACTTAAAGATAAGGTTAATATAAGTACCCAAACCTGTCTAAATTCTATTGGTTGAGTGGTTTTCGACCTATACCCACCTTAACCTTTGAATAATCAACTTTGGAGACATTAGAAACCGAATATGAATTTATTATAAATTAATATTTCTAGCTTTTCCAAAGGTGCCCCTCACCCCTCTTATAAAAGGGCACTCCTCCTTCTCATTTCTTCACACCTTAAAAGCCTTTTGGTTCGGCCAAACTCTGCCCAACTACTCTCCCAACATCCATCACTACAACCTAGAGGCCTTAGTTTTATCAGAAAGCCAACCTAAGAAGCCCTTTTGATCAAATCAAAAGGAAGAACCCGAAGAAGAGGTAATGATTTCACCACCCTTCTCCAAGTTCATTTCTTCTTCCACTTCTTCTTCCTTTGTTCTTACCATTATAAAATAATAACTCCCGTATCTCACATATACTGTGATGTTATTATAAATATGGTACAATCATATTCAGTATTCTATCCACCCTTTGAATAACATGTCACCATATGTGCGTACGTACGGCTTACCGTCTCCATGTCGTGGTGTAATTGTTATTCAATATAATATTATTTGGATGGGTATAATAATGATGTGTAACTCATGTAAATAATAAATATAACATGTTAATGATTCTGTATATATGATATACCATCCATTTATATATTATTTTAATATCAAAATAATGATATTGTTGCTCGTGCGTACGTACGGACTACCGTCTCCACGAACGCGATGAGATTCATTCTCCATCGTATCCATTCAAGTATAATTATCATTTGATGATTTAAAAATGATGTTTAAGGACTGGATAACATTCTGGATATGAATAAGATACAACAACCATGGCTTATGTAACAAAACATATAAAAGAAAATCAGTAAGTTAACTCCCGAAACAACGATAATTCTAAGATATTATTAACAAATCAATGTTAAAAGATCATATATGATATCATATTAATATATATGATTCTTGTATAATTTAATAACAACTATTTCACCATTATACAGGAGGTTAACCTACCCCAACCATGGAAAAGTACAAGGTAAGGGATTTTCTTATCTCACTTTCAATTCTGTGAGATTTCCATTGTTCGCTACTAAATTATTGAAAGTGGTGTATTGTGTACTACCATTTGATATATATTATCATGATTCTCTTTATATTCATGCTATTCTGTAAATAATTTGGTGGTTATTAACTTTTGGCCATACGACTCAGTTGATTAACGTGGTAAGGGGTTTTCATCTCACTCCTTATTCCCATGAGATTCATGCCATATTTCCACCATCACCTTTTGTGTGGTGTATGTATTGCCCATAATTATATTCTTTGTCTAATACACTCTAATTTATGTGTATTTACATATTCATTGTATGATACCTCTTTCATGGGTTGTATGTTTCATAAGTTACCAAATTGGTAAGGGTTATTTCACAATCTCTTCATTATCCGAGGTTGTTTATATGTAATAATCTACTGGGATCTCTTTATCATCCACATCCATGTTTTCTTAAAAATGTAATTCAAAACATTTTTATTATTTACAAGAATATGGTTTAAAGTCATTTATACCCTTTTTTGACTTTTTATAAGAGGAATATTTCCGTCGTTTTCAAAACAAGGTCCTTTTAACCTTTTCGACAGAATTAAGGTAAGAATGTTTTTTGTTAACTTATACGGCGGGTGCAGTTATTTTCCGCCGTTATAAAATCTTCAAAGCTTTCCTTACAAGCTTATAAGAATATTTTCAAAGCAAATGTTTTATTTTATATGGATCTTAAATGATTTCAAAATAAAAGGAGATATTTCTTTAAAAAGAATTTTGATTTCATCTACGTCAACATCCTTTGATGGATTTTAAGATTATTTGAAGTTGATTTATTATGATACAAAACTTCTATATTGTATTGAAGGTTTTGTGATATGTTTGACTATGGATGTGCTATTTTTATACCATTCATAGTTTATGGTGAAATTATTGACATTTCGTATGCTAGTTTTAATACGAATGTTTATGTTATGTTTAAACCTTTTCATATGGGAATGCATTGGACTTAATAAGTGACGGGTGGAGCCCTCTATAGCTCCTCGATGCATCGGTCGGTCTCATGAGACAAACTAGTGTCTTGGCACAAGGCCTTGACAAAATCTTATTTGTAGCCTTGGCACGAGGCCTTGGCTATGTGGTTATGATAGTTTGGCATTATGCATTCCAACATTATGAAAGTGGTTATTGATTTTTGCATGTGATTATTCGATTAGTAGAATATCCATGTGAATAAGTAAATGGCATTATTTCATTTTACTTTTGCCATACTATGTTGAAGTTCAAGTTTAAAAGGCTTTTTTTAGTAATGCATTGCCTTAAATGTTTATTCTTATTTATGAAAGTTTCCGCTATATTGTTATCCTTACTGGGCATTTGAGCTCACCCCTTTTCTATGTTTTATTTCTCCCAGGAAGTGAAGAAGTAAATTATGAATGACCTGCAGGGATATTATGTGGGGATATGAGTGTGGATTATGGAGACATTATGTTATTGTAGTAGTTTTTCTTTTTATGATGTAATGTAAAACTTATGAATATATCTAGTGTTTCCAAGGCTACTAAACCAATCGGTCTTTCGAGATTTGATCTTTCTTGTGATCATGCCAATGTTATGTAATAATGCACTGACTCTGGGTAACTGGGGTCGGGGCGTTACAGTTGGTATCAGAGGAAGTTTAGTACAAACCTTGGTAGCTAGATTTAGATAAACTCTGATTAGAGCACGTAGACCTAAGATGAACTTTGAGGATTAGTATAAAAGAACTTCCTAGAATTTTGGTATTGTAAAGATTTTGTGAGTTTTCCGAGCAATACATCCCTGTCTGGATACGAGCAGGTAGAGGCGGCTCTAGCACAGATGTACCTAGGGGTAAAACCCGAAAACACCACATTGAGCTAGACTCGAATGAGAACTGGTGCACGACAACGGGCCTTGCTGCACTCTTGGTTACGACACTCCCGGGGGATATGCTTAGGATAACTCTCATTTTCGTTAAAAATCATTATGAAGGGTTTATGAGTATATACTTCTTCAAAGAAAACATTTTTATGATTATGGATTATATCCATAAATAGTTCAATTTATGTTAAGTGTTTTATAAGTATGGGATTATGTGTTTTGATTCATAAACTGATCTAGTTTATGCCATGGTATAGAAATGGCCCCCAGTAGAAGGAATGAGAACTCCAGAAATACACATGATTCAAAGAGAAGGAAGGATCATATCTTTCATGGTCTTAAGCTAGAGTTTATAAGAGAAATAGTCTCCCATGTATTATCATCATATGAAGAAATAATATCATGTGTTGATAAGATATGTAAAGAGTTTACTGAGTCCTATGGCTTTGAAGGGAAGAAAGAGAAGAAAAGGATGGAAGAGAGAAAGATGGATAAAGGGAAGAGAGAAAAGAAGAATTTTCCCATATGTGGTAACTGTGGAAAGAAACACCCTGGAACTTGCCTGAAAGGAATGGGAGTTTGTTATAAATGTGGAGGAAAAGGGCACAAAGTACGTGACTGCAAGGGTAAGAAAATGGTTTTAAATGTACAATGCTTCATTTGCAAGGAGTTTGGACACTACGCGAACCTATGTCCCAGTCATCAGACTATGCCGCAAATGATGTTATTGGATAATAACCAAGTTATGATACTACCACAGATGAAGAGGAATGATTAGAGTTCTTATGTTGATTATGTCAATTGAGTGTTGTATCAACAATGTACTTGTTATAATAATTATGGAGTATATAAGGATTGTACTGCAGTACTATTTCATTAAGGACTTGAGATTATGTGGAACAATGAAAAGTGACTCAATAGCAGGATAAATTTTTGGAAAATATATGGTTGAGAGAATGATAAATCATAATATAGTTCTGATACTGAGGTAGTGATTTTGGAATAATATGTGATTGTTTTGGATAAATTATATTGGATATTCTTGACTACCTTGGAACTAATTAATGATTTGTATATTCCATCATTGTTGGGGTTTAAAACATTTTTGGATTAATGAAGTATATCCAGCATTCTATATGGAATAGGGGAGCATGAATGTAATCAATAAGGAATATGGTAATTCAAGATGTTTCAGTTTATTAAAAGAATACAAGATGAAGGTATTCATATGCTATTGCGGGGTAAAAAGGATCTATATTATGTTTACCTTCCTTATAAATGTTGGACTGTGAGTTCGGACAGAAGTATTTTGGATAGTTCTAGTTTGGATTATTTTGGATTACCATAAAAGGAAAACCCGGAGGTTGGGCGGCAACCCATCGCGTCCGGCAAGGCTGCGAGACTTGAACCCGCAACCGAAGGGCGACAAGGGTGTATCACCTACCACTGGCCCACGAGATGTCCTGGATTAAATAATGTAGTTTTTATTAAAAGATATTGTAGATGAATTATAAATTCGTTTATTTTGGAACCCTATACGAATAGTGTAAATAGAATTTTTTTTACATTCTATTATCTTTTAGAGTTAAAGATGAGTTTGTGGTAGAAATTTATTAATGGATAAAACTCTAATTATAAAGTAAGTATATCTCCTTTTGATCTTAGCCAATATCATAAATAAATTCCTCAATATTAAGAAAAGCAACTTAGAACAAAAATGTTTTCCTAGATGGTACCTTAAATCATCACTAATTTATGGCTTTGGGATTGTTGGCCTTTTCATAGCCATGTTCTCTACCACTCTTCATCAGATAATTGATGGTTAGATTTTTCTTCTATATCCATATTTTCCTACATGGAACCCTAGTATGTGTTATTTTCGGTAATCTTCAAACTTTCGACTCTTGATAGAGGCCTCGTTAATTCATTTTTCGATGTGGGATTTCAACTAAGATATTTTGAAACGTCAAAAATGTGTTATCCCAATACCCTATATTTTGTTGAACCGATGGTACTTCAAATCATCATAGATTGATGAGTTTAAGGACCTCAATTATACACTTGTTTGTGATTGATGACCTCAATCACTACCTATAAATATTTACGTTTTTCCTCCGATTATATGTCTCTAATTTCCACCAATGTTCTCCTAATCAAGATCATAATTTGGTGGTGACCCTTTCATTTCTCTTTTCCTCATATTAAGACTAAATTTTAGTAACCCAATTTCCGATGTGGGTTTTCCCACAAATATATTATCTATTTTCAACCTTTTATTTTTGAAGAACAATTTCAAATTGCGAGGACGCAATTTATTGAAGGAGAGGAGAATGTAACACCCCAAGATTTCATAGTGTGTTATTTCTTCAAAATAATTCAATAACTTGCACTACACGCAACACTGAGTTCAATTGCACCATGAATTACCAAAAAAAAATCCATTAAAAGAGGTCATTAATAGCATTAACTACATTTTTAACTTTATATAATCCTTATAATTTTAGAATCCATATTATGAGTTTCTTAGTCATAATGCAAGAACAGATTCATTTTCAGTATTGCACTTTTATCAACTTTAATAGTGAAACCTTTTTAAATAAAATATTTTAAACTATCTGAATAAATTGGGACATCAAAAAAATTTAAAATGAAACATCCCAAGCTTCCACGGTACGCTTTCCTTTGAATAAAATAGTAGCGTGTGTTGTACGCAACCTTGAGTTTTAACACACGCCACAACCAATCAAACTAGCCGTTATGAATAGTAATACCTAAATTTTGAAATTATATATATTTTATATTTTAAAATGGACTTCATTTTTGGATTCGGAATATCGAATTTAGCCTAAGATGAAATTTTGGTACTTTTTGGATAACTTTCATATTTTGATGAATAGTGAAAATTACTAAATTTTAATTAAAAACAACTTTTTTAATCAAAATAATTAATAGTGATAAATTATGAATTTTAGTAGTTTTAAAGTATATATAGAATATATTTTTACTATTTAATATAATTTTGGTCATTGGACATAATTTTACAATTAAACTGAACATAAACAAGTGTCAATCTTTTGATAGTTATTATCTCTTAAAAACACGCTTTTTGTTTTGACAGCGGGAATTAATTTTAAATTAATTTCTGCCACTTCTGTGTTTAGAATTTAGGAAAATGGATTCCATATTTGGAATCAGGATGTTAAAATTGTGTAAATAGGTAACTTTTATTTTTAGAAATTTTGAATAATTACTGCGGTAAATATTTTATTTACCATGGTTAAGGGTAAATCCGGTAAATAAGGGTTAAACAAATAATATTATAATAGTACTAAATTACCCTAAAACCTGTCTTAACACTATTGGTTGTTACAGGGTCGACCATGGGAATCTTTGGGTCTATTTTGGGACCCCATGGATCCACTTGTAAGTGATAATGACACTTTATTTTAATTAAGTCAAAATGAATACAAAAATGACACAAGCATATATCTTTTAGCAAAATAATTGTTACATAGGGTTATATAAGTTGGATTTTAGATTATAAATATTCATTAGAAAGATAAAACGATTTCCTACATAATGATAGTTTATTTATAATTTTTAGACATTAAATAATTTATTTTATTTATGACACAATGATGATGCAGTAATTACTATAATAGTGAAAAATTAAAATAATTGATATTATAAATACCCAAATAAATATAATATGAAACTTTTAATGAATTAAAATAATTTTCTAGGATAATATGATATATTAGGATTGATTTAATTGACTTTTTTCGAAGTAATAAATCTGTTATGAGTTTCAAAAAAATCAACTATTGAATAGTGTCAAAATTGACATAAAAGAGTTCTTAAAACAAATATTATATTATTAATTGATATTAAATTCCTAAAAATCTAAGGTTCGGCCAAGAGACTTATATCATGATAGGTTCATCATTAATGTACCACTTGGGGGTCTCTTGGATGTATATAGTAAGTTTATTAACCATATTATATAAAAATACAAAGAGACATTGTAAAAGTGAAACTAATTAACTTAGAGTTAATAATTAAAGATAAGGTTAATATAAGTACCCAAACCTGTCTAAATTCTATTGGTTGAGTGGTTTTCGACCTATCCCCACCTTAAACTTTGAATAATCAACTTTGGAGCCATTAGAAACCGAATATGAATTTATTATAAATTAATATTTCTAGCTTTTCCAAAGGTGCGCCTCACCCCTCTTATAAAAGGGCACTCCTCCTTCTCATTTCGTCACACCTTAAAAGCCTTTTGGTTCGGCCAAACTCTGCCCAAATACTCTCCCAACATCCCTAACTACAACCTAGAGGCCTTAGTTTGATCCGAAAGCCAACCTAAGGAGCCCTTTTGATCAAATCAAAAGGAAGAACCCGAAGAAGAGGTAATGATTTCACCACCCTTCTCCAAGTTCATTTCTTCTTCCACTTCTTCTTCCTTTGTTCTTACCATTCTAAAATAATAACTCCAGTATCTCAAATATACTGTGATGTTATTATAAATATGGTACAATCATATTCAGTAATCTATCCACCCTTTGAATAACATGTCACCATACGTGCGTACGTACGGCTTACCGTCTCCACGTCGTGGTGTAATTGTTATTCAATATAATATTATTTGGATGGGTATAATAATGATGTGTAACTCATGTAAATAATAAATATAACATGTTAATGATTCTGTATATATGATATACCATCCATTTATATATTATTTTAATATCAAAAGAATGATATTGTCGCTCGTGCGTACGTACGGACTACCGTCTCCACGAACGCGATGAGATTCATTCTCCATCGTATCCATTCAAGTATAATTATCATTTTATGATTTAAAAATGATGTTTAAGGACTGGATATCATTCTGGATATGAATAAGATACAACAACCATGGCTTATGTAACAAAACATATAAAAGAAAATGAGTAAGTTAACTCCCGAAACAACGATAATTCTAAGATATTATTAACAAATCAATGTTAAAAGATCATATATGATATCATATTAATATATATGATTCTTGTATAATTTAATAACAACTATTTCACCATTATACAGGAGGTTAACCTACACCAACCAAGGAAAAGTACAAGGTAAGGTATTTTCTTATCTCACTTTCAATTCTGTGAGATTTCCATTGATCGCCACTAAATTATTGAAAGTGGTGTATTGTGTACTACCATTTGATATATATTATCATGATTCTCTTTATATTCATGCTATTCTGTAAATAATTTGGTGGTTATTAACTTTTGGCCATACGACTCAGTTGATTAACGTGGTAAGTGGTTTTCATCTCACTCCTTATTCCCGTGAGATTCATGCCATATTGCCACCATCACCTTTTGTGTGGTGTATGTATTGCCCATAATTATATTCTTTGTCTAATACACTCTAATTTATGTGTATTTACATATTCATTGTATGATACCTCTTTCATGGGTTGTATGTTTCATAAGTTACCAAATTGGTAAGGGTTATTTCACAATCTCTTCATTATCCGAGGTTGTTTATATGTAATAATCTACTGGGATCTCTTTATCATCCACATCCATGTTTTCTTAAAAATGTAATTCAAAACATTTTTATTATTTACAAGAATATGGTTTAAAGTCATTTATACCCTTTTTTGACTTTTTATAAGAGGAATATTACCGTCGTTTTCAAAACAAGGTCCTTTTAACCTTTTCGACAGAATTAAGGTAAGAATGTTTTTTTTAACTTATACGGAGGGTGCGGTTATTTTCCGCCGTTATAAAATCTTCAAAGCTTTCCTTACAAGATTATAAGAATATTTTCAAAGAAAATGTTTTATTTTATATGGATCTTAAATGATTTCAAAATAAAAGGAGATATTTCTTTAAAAAGAATTTTGATTTCATCCACGTCAACATCCTTTGATGGATTTTAAGATTATTTGAAGTTGATTTATTATGATACAAAACTTCTATATTGTATTGAAGGTTTTGTGATATGTTTGACTATGGATGTGCTATTTTTATACCATTCATAGTTTATGGTGAAATTATTGACATTTCGTATGCTAGTTTTAATACGAATGTTTATGTTATGTTTAAACCTTTTCATATGGGAATGCATTGGACTTAATAAGTGACGGGTGGAGCCCGCTATAGCTCCTCGATGCATCGGTAGGTCTCATGAGACAAACTAGTGTCTTGGCACAAGGCCTTGACAAAATCTTATTTGTAGCCTTGGCACGAGGCCTTGGCTATGTGGTTATGATAGTCTGGCATTATGCATTCCAACATTATGAAAGTGGTTATTGATTTTTGCATGTGATTATTCGATTAGTAGAATATCCATGTGAATAAGTAAATGGCATTATTTCATTTTACTTTTGCCATACTATGTTGAAGTTCAAGTTTAAAAGGCTTTTGTTTTAGTAATGCATTGCCTTAAATGTTTATTCTTATTTATGAAAGTTTCGGCTATATTGTTATCCTTACTGGGCATTTGAGCTCACCCCTTTTCTATGTTTTATTTTTCCCAGGAAGTGAAGAAGTAAATTATGAATGACCTGCAGGGATATTATGTGGGGATATGAGTGTGGATTATGGAGACATTATGTTATTGTAGTAGTTTTTCATTTTATGATGTAATGTAAAACTTATGACTATATCTAGTGTTTCCAAGGCTACTAAACCAATCGGTCTTTCAAGATTTGATCTTTCTTGTGATCATGCCAATGTTATGTAATAATGCACCGACTCAGGGTAACTGGGGTCGGGGCGTTACATAAATATTCAATTATATTCTTGAATTGAATACTCTAGTGGACTCTATAGAAGGATAAGGGCATATTAGATTCTTTATTGATCGCTTTTGTAGGAAGGACTTTGTGCCCTCTATTGAACCCAAAAGTTGGAGTTTTTTTAGCTCAATGTTTATGGGAATATATATTACCTAGAGGTAACCACGTACATATATTGAATAATCCTTGTTAGGGTGGTATAAAAATATGTGAAGGAGTAAGCCATTCGGTTAAACCTTGTAAATACTATGTGTTTCTCTCTCTACTATTAAATTTTTACATGAGGTGAGATTGATGGATAATATTTATTAGATCATGAAACATAAAAATTTTAAAATGGTTAATTAAATTATAATTTGTAAAATTAGTGAACCACATACTTACCCCAACATAGAGTGGCACCTAACAGATATTTGGACTGTATATGTGAGATATGCCACCATATGTGCAGTTGAGCTGGGCTAATTATTTTTGGGAAAAGTCACACAACAAAAATATATGTAGAATTATTCTGAATATGGACTATAATACAAAGATTTCATCAAATTGCATCTTCAATATCCATAATTCATGAACATTAATATGTTTTCAAATACTTATTTAATTTCTCTACCTCATCATAATTTAAAATACTATTTTACTTGGTTTTCATATTACTTCTTCATTATTGAAAAAAATTTGTCAATTATTCAACACCATTGACACATGTTTGTGATATTTTAGATGGTATCATCAATCATCACATATATGATCTACGTAATACTATGTAGAAGAACACATATTGACATCCTTATTCAATCACCAATATTTCATACCTGATTGAAAAAAAAAATTATACTCAACATTAATGTGATCAATAGTTATTTGTTGGATTAATATGCATATTAGATATTTAAACCCCTTATTTTTATAAATAGAATTGACTAAGGGTGTATTAAAGATTTAATTAACAGAAAGAAAAAAAAATCCTATTTTCTAGATTTCCTAATCTTAGAAATATAATTATCTAGTTCTTCTAATTCAATAAGGAGAACCAAACTTTTCCTCATCTAAGAGGTTCTCAAGCCGTTTTATCTTTATTTGTTCTATATTTTCACATTGATGAGATTAAATAATTTATAGGAAAATAAGGGGTCCAAACAACATGATGGTGATTACCATTATCGAGGAATATCAAAGGAGACTTAAAATCATCATTTCATGTATGATCTTAATATTATGAATCTCTTTAATATATATATATATATTATATTATATGTTTTGATCATAGATTGATTTTATAAAAATATACATTTTGGCTCATGTCTCAATATAGTTACTAAAATCCTATAGGGTCTCATTCAAATGGGATTTTGAATTGGGAAAAACTATAGCTATGGGTTGAAGGATTGGATTTAAAAAAACATGTCTTAAAATTTGTATTTATCTATTGTTAAAAATGTATGTTCTTATAGTATATTAATCATTGGGAAATCCCTTTAGAATTTTTCTTTATTTGAAACTGTCTAATCTTATTATTTTTTCTGAAACAAAAAATTGAATTTATTTTTAAGTCATTTTCATTCAAAACTCTTTCCATTTTTTTATTCCTGTCAACATTTTTCCAATGTTTTTTAGTTTAAAATAGAAAAAGCTCTATTTTTTATTAAATATGAGACCATTTTCAATACATTATTCATGTAATGAAACCCAAACATCCTACCTATCATTAATAGCTTCCATGGGACCACGAGAATATATATTATCAAAAAACAATTGAGTTTCCTATCAATATTCATTCAATAAAACAGATGTTAGAGAATATAAATAAGAAATAATTATATCTCGTATAAGTCCTTTCGTGGAATCAATGGATTTAAATATTGTTAAATTATAAGGATCATAGAAATGGAATGTAAAAATACTTCATTTAATGAAAAAATCACTTTTATCATTTCAATAATTTTAATCCCTTGTAGTTTAAGATAAATAACACAAAAAGTTCTAAATTATTATTAATATAACTGTATTTACTCTAGAATTAAATTAATTGGAAATAATAAGATTAAAGGGCTATAAATCCTCTCATATATGTACATTATTTAGGCCTAGGTGATAGTGAAATACCTCTGAGTGTGGTTGAAGAATCAATGGTCACCATAATAGAAAATATATGAATTTGTTTCCCATAATTGTATGGTATGATTGGATATCTAATGAGATTATTAAATGATGAGTGATTGAGTGAGAAATATCACACACAAAATAATTTATATATATATATATTCCACTAAATATTATTGTAAATGGGCTAATACTCACTAAATAATGATTGAAATGTCACTATACACATTCTCATATTATTATTCTAGAGAAAAACTATTGGATTATGAAGGTGAATTTAAACTAAAAGAACAAGAAGGAATAGAATCCTATAATATGATTTTTCTATAACCAACCTCATGTTATTATAAGATTTATGTCTCTTATACACCCTTTTTCTTCTCCTAAATACAAGATATTATACCCCATGAATGAGTAGGTGGTTATATAAATTTTTCGTAATTCCATTATCTGGGAGAGACCCGTTTTATTTATAGAATCTAAATATATAATGATATGGTGATTTATGTTTTTTTGTGATGGTATGATTGAAATGATATGTACTGTATTTCTATTGAAAAATATCCTCAGTTTTTTCATGACCAAATTCCTTACGAAATTAAACTTTTATCTACACATATCTGTTGAAGAAATTTTGTATCATGGACATAAAACATAAAATTTGGTCACTTATACTTTTAATTCAAGTTGATCCCAAATATCTCACTGCATGAATCATTATAGTGTGTACCATACTTTTTCAACATACAGTCCTAGATTATGGTGTGACATACTTCAACCCCCAAGGTAGTGTATTATAAAAAATTCATAGGATCCTCATCATGGGGTAGTTCCCACCTTACAATTCCATAAGAAATACTCCACAATTAAATAATCTTAGGATATAGATTGAGTACCTATATATGAGTAAAAATTATTCTTCTTATTCAATCCATTATTATCAAATACTTACCCTTCACACTATTGATTAATTTAAGAAAATAATTGTTTCCATTTCATTCAAAAATTATTTAGTAAAATACTGGATCATACATGTGTTAAAAAGTTGTATTATATATCATTGTTTCATTGAAAGAATTTAATACATATTTTTAATTATAGTTTTTTTCAATCGGTGTTGTATATAAAAACATCCATGTGTAATAAAATGTATTTCCACTACATATGTAATATAAATCCTGTAATAAAAGTATAGTAAAAAAGGTTGGAATCCCCGTTTTATTCTACTTAAGGATTTTTCTATCTAACTACATATTATATTTTAGGAATAGAGAGAAGATTATATACTAATTTGTTATCAATATTTCCCTTATTAATATACTTATTAGTGTCAAACACTTCATATTTGTTTGTTTCCAACACCATTGGATCCTCCATAATTTCTTCAAAATTAGCTAGTTATTCAATGGGTTCTTATTTTCCACCCAAGGAAATAATTTTTTTTTTCTATGGTTATAATATTATCATAGGGAATATTATATTATAAATTTTAATGACTAAGAATAAAAATATATTCATAATTTCATTAACTCTCTTAAACACATCAATATGTATTTTTTTCTTTAATCAAAGGCTATAGAATGTAATTTATCATGATGAAACATAATGAATACTCGGATGTTTCTTAAAAATAAACAACCCCGGTTTTAATTTATTTTTATTCAAATATCAAATCATAAAATGGTAATCATGATTCTATACTATCAATATAGTAAGAGAAAATATTCAATTTAGTTTAAACAAAATCAAGCCCAACAATGTTTTATATTTAGTTATCTCCCGTAGTATTTTCATTTTAATTTTATATATCATTATCCTCGACCTCCTGGGATTAAAATGATATGGAAGTAAGTAGTTTGTCATAATTTATTTCCTCAAATAATAATGTATCAAATGTTTTTTCTTCTCTATCAAATTTTTTTAATAATTGTGTTGAATATTCACTATAAAAGGTTAATAAGTTAGTTTATACTCCACCTTTATAAATTCTTTCTAGTAATTATAAAGGTATGTTTTCACATTCTCAAATATCATAGACGAAGAAAAGATCTTTATTGTTGATATTTTAATTATTCAATTTTAACCATATATAAAGGATATTCTAGTAATTATTTAACCTTCAAAATATATTTTTAATAGCTAGTAGTAATTATAGTTTTGCTCCTACACTTTTTTATTTTATACTCATTGATGTAAGAAGGTACTTGAGAAAATAATTATTAAAACGTCAACATGAAATTTTTTATCCTTTCATGACTCTTCCTCATGAACTCCTCATTGGTTCTTGATTATCATTGAATATTATTAAATGGATAAGATTGATTTCATTATTAATTTTTCATTACTTTTTTCATTAGAAGGGCCCGCAGTAATGGATTGTGTCTTGAACCCAATCTAGAATTTGTGTTATTTTTTATATTATTACTACCCATATTATTTTACATATACATTATGCATATAATTTACGCACTTATAGAATAAATTTCTATGTATAAAATTTATTCATTGAAAATTATTTAACTATAATATATTGTTAATCCAATTTATTTTTCAACACTGAATACATATTTAGTTACATGATATGGTTAATTTTAAATTAAACTAAAATATAAATAAATGAACCAAATGTCATAAAAAGACATAAATAATTAAAAAAAATATAGAATAGGTACCTTTATGTAATATCCTACGAAATGGTATAGTTTTGATGCCCAAATTGTTCATATAAAACTAAATCTATGTGGTTAATTCCTAAATAATGAAGCAAAGTGGACGTTATGCTTTCTTATTTGGAGGTTGAAACAAGGTTAATGTCAATTTTATTAGTTTTATGAGGTATAAGAATAAATATGATTTATTTTTTTGTATTCATAATCAAATAAAAAATATTATTTAACTCAATATTTTATCAAACAATAATGCCAGAACAATAGTAATTGATCAAAGATAATTGAGGATGCATTGCAAAAATAATAGTTATAACTAATTTTATCTCCTAGTTATTATCTTTTATATTATCAAAAAATATAATTTCCTCACTATAATTCATTCAATGTATAGTTCATAATTATTATACACACAGTATACTGTCTAATATAGATAATAATTATTATCATCATAGTAAAAGAATACATAACAATAAAAATTCATTAATTTGATAAATAAAATCATTAACTATGAATATGTAACATTAACCTCCCCATACCCACCACTATTAATTAGGAGGGTAAAGTTTATATTATAAATTAAAAGTTAACACATCTCTTATGGTATAAATAAACACACTAAATCAATCAATATTCAAAACATTATTTTATTTTTTAATTAAAATATCAAGAGAGGGATAAATGAATAATAGTGTATGATGAATCTATCACAATAGAAAAAAATTATAAAATTAAAAATTAGTCAAATAATAAATATACCAAATGAATATAAATAATTTTTAAGACTCGAGTGATGTCACTTTAGGAAGCTCCCTAAATCCAACAACTATATTCTTAACCTATCATTGATAAAAAAACATTATTTTTTGTCTTTATCTTCTATATTTTTGGTATAGTTGATCTCCTCCTTTTGATAGGTATAGTCCTAGTATTAATTTCTATATATATCTATAATCTATGTACGATATTAAAAAACTTAATGTATTTTTCTTTTTAAATAAACCTCAAAATTTCCTCCCAAGTTCAGTTTTTATTTGCTTCAATTTGATAAGTTACATGTTACTTCTAGAGACTCGACTCATTTAGATAAAATCAAGAGACTCATGATTAACTATTTCACTGAATTTCACTCATCCAATAGTCAATATATTATTTTCATGTACAATAGAATTAAGTGAAAGCTTTAGGAAAACTCTAGTAATTAATATCCTTAACACAACCATAACCTACCTTCATTTAACAACTTTTAAAAAATCAGCATATTTAAATCAATTAAATTGTGTTAAAATCATCTTATATCAAATTAGGTTTTGTTTTAGCACCAAAAACCATTCTCTATATCAAGATATTTCAATAACTCAAACTCTATTATTTGAAATTGTACTAATTTGTAGAAATGAATGGATAAATCCTAATTATATTACTTATTTTTTTCTCAAACTCCAGAGTCAAATTACATCAGGTAATATGAACACACAAACAATATCAATCCCTTAATATGTTAACTATGATAAATATCTAGGGTTCACTTAATGCCTATATTGATGTAAAAAATAACATATGAATATGGAAAATAATATAAGTTTATCAGCATAATTCAAGGTCAAAAGATCAAATACATTAATAACATATCAAATGGTTGGAAAATAAACATCATGGATATTAACATATGAAGTGACTCATGCCAATGTGTAGGAAAAGTGCATCTCTTAATATTCACAATTCAAAGACACATTGGTAAATTCCAATTATAAAATATCCACATTATATCCTATATTCATTTATATTCATAAAATTTTAAAAAAATGCATATGTAATATAAAATTAAAATATGCATTTAAATTATGAAAATTATAATTATTAAAAGAAATATAATAAACTATTGATATGTATATATTTTCCAAAATTATATATATATAATGGGACATATCTAATGAATAGGAATAAAAATATATTAAAATGATTATCTTAATTAGTATAGTTATTATAATTTATGTAAAAAAACTCCTCTTGAGTTCTTGGAATCTTTCTTCACACTCTCTGGTCTATGTAAACTTAACCCCCTTATTAACTAGGTTAGTGGGTTGAATAACCCAAAAACTTTATTCATAAGGCACTAATAGTATAAATATTAACCAAAAAATATTTGGTTATATATCACATTAAAATTCATAGACCATTAATCTATGACTTTAAACATTGAAGGATCAAATAAAATATGTCTAATAGCGACTACATTCTCTAAAATAAAATCTTATTATTTTACAAATTCAAATAAACTAAACAGAACATATATGTTCTTCCTCTTTAAGGTTCGTAAAAATAAATTCAAATGATCTTCATGATCCTTATAGTTATTAGAAAAAATAATAATATAAAAATTAAAAACTACCAAATCATTGTTAAGTTAATACTTAAAAAATATATAATCAATTACTATAATGGGGTATTTATTCAGAAATTTTATTATCATTGAGTAATTATTAATCCATATATAATTAAATTGATCCATCCTTTGTTTTTACAAAATAAAATGCATCAACCCAATGTGATACACTATTATAATAAACCCCATGTACAAGAGATCATCCAACTACTTTTTTAACTCCTCCAAATCAACCATCCTTATTTTATATTTTGGATTTGATATAGGTAGTGATTAAAAATTATATTATTTTAAAACTCCACTTCTATATCAAAATAAGGCTCGAGAAATTATTTTGGGATGAGAACATAAAATTCTTGCACAATGGATATATCATTTTTCATTATTCTCTTTATGTACTATATTATTAAGGAACAATATCTACGCCCATCCTTTTTTGTACTATTTTCAAGTCATAAGAAGATATTAGATCATGAGTTTCATTATATTCATTAGTAATAAATAATAATCTATGTTATTTAAAAATATATAAGGTTAAAACTTTTTTATCATAAATTTATATTTTCCCTATAAATTGAGATTTAGTCCTTACATAGAATGGTATAAAATTATTTGAAGGAAAGAAGTACTATATCCACTGGTAATAATTAACCAAAAATCCCAATTGTGAAATTCTTGAGTATATATGTAGTATTTGATTCATAATTCATAATCTCTAATTGTATTTAATCCTATATATTTTAAGATGAATTATTAATAAGTATCTTGATTTAACTTTATATGAATGAATGTGTTCATTTGAAATCAGATAGTCCTTAAGAAATTATTGAACATATATTTACAGCACTAGTGGAATTTTTTTTGGGTTTCTCCAATTATAATAACATAGTAAAATATAAATTATCTTGAATTCAAGTATTGAAGGGTTTAAGAAATTTATTACATTCATGTATCATATGAATTAGAAAAATTATTAGCGTTATAACCATCCTTAATACAATTAATGAATCAAATCATTATTTAAAGATTCTATAAAACATAATTCTCATCATCATGGGCCATTGTGTGAAAAATACATTCCCTTGATTCACTCAATGTCTATATTTATGTTCTTTATGAACACTCTTTCCATATTTGAAACAACATCTAGTTCATTATAGTTAATTCCTAGAATGTTTTCTTATTTCTTTTCAACAGTTTATACAATAAAACTTATTCCTTTCCTAAATTTTATTCAATGAGATGCCAAAATAATTTTTTTTATAATTATATTATAAGACCACTATGTATTCCAAAAACATCTATTTATACATTTCCTTCTACATGATAGGCCTCTGTATAGTTATTAAAGTCATAGATCATGAAATATTTAAAATGACATAAATTGAATGAATTATATAATCTATAATTATTATTTATATGATCAATGAAAAATATATAAGAATATTTATCTGACAAGTAAAATTATCAATATATGTTTTAATATATTCATTATACATTTGCCTTTACTTAAGAAATTGATACTCCAACACAATTCGTACTGTGAAAGGAAAAAAATTATTATGGAATAACTTCTTGAAATCACACAATAAAATGGATTCAATATCTACTTAATTATTTTTATTCTTTATTAATTTCAACTGAAAACTAGGTTTTCCTAAAAGATGATCAAATAATTAAAACCTTCTATTAGACTATGAAATCCACTAAAATGAATATCTTAACTAATGAAGATATCTCTTATTCAACAACAGGTGAATCTATGCACCCACTAAACAATTGAGTCCATTGACTCATGAATTTATTTATTTTTTAAGGACTATGTCATAGGGAAACATTACTCTCTATCTATATATATTTATTATCCTGAAACTAGGTCATTTAAGAAAACATATCATTTATTTTTTCAATATTTTCGCCCAGAAAATTTAGTTGATCATTGATAAAATCATCACATTAATAATTATTATGACACTAGTCATTCCCATTATTCTAGATCCTTCCTCCATACGTATTATCAATTCTATAAAAAATAATTAGGATAAATTCATTACCATACATAATGAAACAAATTATGAAAATAGTTCAGCATTGAATTTGATCCCTACATGAATATTATAGTTTATAAAAACTAAGGGTTTCATACAAGGTTTTTTATCATAATTACCAAACATAAATAAATGTTGATTTAATAACAAATGATATTAACATTGACACACACTCCATGATCTGATGGTAAATAATTTTAACATTTGTTACATAACATGAAATTTATTGCAAAAAATGATCTTTATGATCCTTAATTTTAGTGTATTAAGGAACAAACACATAATAAGTGGTAAATAATAAATAATAAATTAATAAACAACTAATAAAAATATTTTTTAATACTAAATATATATATCTTTATAATTTTTTTCCTTGGGGATATTACATAAAAATAAAGGTGTTAGTTAAAATATCATATTAAGGTAAAAAATAATAATGATAGTGTGTTGAGGAATATGACGACATGTAATATAATATTGTACATGGAATATTTATAAAAAAGTGAAAGAAATATATATATATATATATATGAAATTCTAGACGAATTAACTAATTCATGGAAATTATAACATAAAAAATGTGGATAAAGACTTTTGATGATAGGGATACCTACCATAATCATGTTATCATAGTGGTTTCTATGGCATGAATTCCCATCAATATCATGACATGATAATCATGTCAAATACATGAAATTGCAGTCAAAAACCTCAATGAATTGTATAGCTTCCAAAATCATTGTTTCATAAAGGATATAATGTAAATGATACTCTCCAATACCACAATATCATAATCATGAAATTTATAAAGTACCTCCAGATATAAAACATTACCCAATTCATTACTATGAAACATAACCTATCCCACTCATCAAATATTATGTTTAATATCTATATATAACTTAAAATATATAAATTTAAGAGAGAGTAAATAAAAATTATTTATAATGTCTAACCACATTAATAGTTAACCCATATGTATAAGATATAGATATCAATATAATAAATCCTCGGTGAAAGGGTCAAAAAAATTTATATGTGAATAAACTTCAAATAGATTTTTTATAGATATGGTGATTATATTTTATAGGATATGAAAAATATTATTTCAATATAAATTTTATTCAAATGGTCATAATGAATATATTTTAAATATATCAATCAAATGTATCACTAAAAAAAGAGATGTCAAGTACATTATTCTATAAATAACTATGTGAATAATTCATAAAATGGGTAATATTGTTATGTAAATAAAAAGAGGCTGAGAAATACCCAATTTACTCAAAATTACCCTTTAAAACTAAATGTCCCCACAATTCCAGGAAAAGTTGATATAAAGATTTTCATAACCAGGATTTTTTAGGAATGATTTATATGAAAATTTATAGTTAGAAAAGTTACCATCAATAAAATTTGATAACAACAATAAATAAAATCAATAATCGATCAAACCCTTCATATAAATTTCATTTCTATAGAATCACTAATACATATTAATTTGTATAATTTTTCATGAATTAATGTATTATGTTAGTATAGTAACGACTTATAAAATTTGTATATTGAGAGTGAATGATTAATATCTCATGAAAAATACATAAAATTTAAGATAATAAAATTTAAATTGAATTATAAAAATACATTTAATGAAATTTCAAAAGAAATTATTATAATAAAATAATCACACATGGAAATGGAGAGATTGAAATAATAACCAATACCTTTCATGAGATTCCTTTATTAAAAACAACCCATAAAACCACCAAAACAATTAAATATATATATATACATATATATTTATATGGGAGATACTCTTTGAGGGAACTATGAAAAGATACATTAGAATTGTTTTAAGATAAATAAGAGAATACTGTGGGTATTTATTGGTGTGGTGAGTAGAATCCCTTGGAAGAAATCATTGAACATTTTTCTCATTATTTCACATGTTCCACTATACCTCATAAGGATTCATTACATCTCATAATGATAAACTAAATATATACCTCCAAAATGTGTCCAAGATAACTCACTTGGGTGGATTTAGTTTTTTGTAAATATATAATATCATATTCATTATATTTATCCATATTTATCCATTATTTATAGTTTTTTATATTTTTAGCAAAAAATTATGAAAATTTTCACCATATCAAATTCAAAATTAGGATTTTAAATATATAATATATTTTATCAAATTAATATTCTAATTTAAAAAAAATTACATTCAATTAAGGAAGTTATATTTACAAAAGATTTATCATTTTGGTCCATTCCGTTTTATTTATAAAATATTCCCACATAAATACCCCCATATGCACTAGATATATCACCCATTATTACAGCATAATACGTTCCCATGGTATGTATTGTGATGTTGAAACATTAATGGTATGCTTTTATTAACATTGATATTGTGATTATTCCCTGTATCTTGGAACATCTCCCATAAATGTTTCTTCTTGAACCTTAATTATTAAATTTTATCTTGCGCTAGTTATAAGTGAAAACCTAGTGATGATAAATCCACCCCAAAGGCTGATAAATATGATTCATATAAGATGTTATATCTAATCAAATACATTGGTTATCCTATAATTACAAAATAAAATATGTCCTCACACTCAAAATATGATCTAAATTGAATGGTTACTTTCTAATTGAAATATTTACAATAGTCATATTTCCTAGAAATATAAATAATAATCAATACATAATATCTTGTTTTTATAATTTTATAAAAATACACTTTATGTGGTAATGTGAGAAACTTATATAAACAACCATCAATTTCCAATTAAGAATTGACATAAATTCATTACCATAAGTAGGGATTCTCATTCTTAGTTTTATTTTCCCCATAATTTCTATTATATGAATGGTATTATTTTTAATTTTTAAACTACTTTTTATAATCATAATGTTTATTAGAATGTCTGATCCATGGAATTTTTATATAGTATATAAATTACATTTATTTATTTATTTTTCTTTGGGAGCTATATCATTATTAACAAATGTATATCTTTGATTTGTATTTGACCATAATTTAATAATGATATATTATTTTTTCCCTATAATTAAATGGGTATTACAAGGTTATTTAACAAAATAATATAAATAATATTCCAAGAATAATATATATTTTCTTATAAAAATGATGAGGATATTTAAAATGAAATTATATTATATTTTTCGTAGAAATAATAAAAATTGGAGGGGTATCTCAATGTTAATTCATAGAGAGAGAAGTATAAATATATTATAGTTTATTCGAGGAAGTTAATATAGTTTATTCTACCTTTTTATTTGTTTTTATTTATTTATTACTAATGATTTGATTTTGAAAATTTAGTTCACTTTTGAATGAGTGGTTATTTTTTTCTTTTTCACTTAAGTTAACTGATTCCATTTTATGTTTCTATGAAATTTTAAACTACATCATTGATAAATTTTATATATGATGGAATGAATTTTTTGTTATGTGAATGGAATTATAATCCAAGGAACTATATCTTTGGGGGTTAGTGGAATCAAAGGAGTGATGTATTCTAGTAGAACAATGTTTTGGGTGGATATAAATGTTTTTATTTAAAATGATGTGAAGTGTTTAAGGAAATGTTTGAGAAGATTAAATAAAGGTTTTTGGTGAATAAATTTTAGTGGGAAATAACAATGTAGAATTTAATGTGTCAATAGAGTGAGGTTCAATATGTTGATATAGAAGGAAACAATTAAAACCTCGGTAGGGGTCATTATAGTTCTAGTAACCCATTAAGGTTTACTAACCCTGCCACTAGTGGCCCAATAAGGGACATTAAGGAACAATTATCCCATAAAAACTCTATTTGAGGCCACTGGAGTTCTAGTGGATCCTCTTACCCCCGATTAAAACTAGTGAATTTGGAATATTTTTGTATTTTTTTCTTAATAAACAAAATATGTGTTTCTACTTCATAATGGAAAAACAATAGAGGGACTTTCCACCTTTTCAATCATTCTAAACCTTATTCAATAGCGATTTGGATGGTTTTTGAAGTATTAGTGAATCTAATTTTATGGTTTTCTTCCCTGTATTCTTCACCTTCCTTCTCCGTTCATTTTTTTATAATTTGTAGAGGCCTTAACAAGATATTTCATATCATATTTCACTAGAGCATGGTGATATTCATTTTTATGAAGAAGTATGTTTCATGGGAAGATATATAAGGACGGGTGAGGCTGGTTATGATAAAGTTCACACCATTTAATTTGAGTTAATAATATTTATGAAATCTTATTCAATTTCCAACATTTATGGATAAAGGTTCCTAAAATATCCAAGTAGAGTATTTTTGTTTTTTCTCATAGAGGCAATGTGATTCATTAAAGAGATGACTATGCTTCATTTCATAACATTCGAAAAATATTATACCCATTAGTGATAATTTCCCCTTTATGTAGATTTTATATTTAATTGTGAAAATTTATATAGATTATTTGATAATTAATTAAATTATATTCAAGTATAGATTAAGGATTTAAGGTGTAAGGATGATCAATATAGGTTTGGTCTAGGTTAATCGTATATCATTGATAGCGATAACTCCATGGGTAAGGTAGTTTGTCACTGATTTGCCCTATTAATATTAAAGTGTGTGTATTGTGGGACAAGTGAGGGTTATTGTACATGACATGTTGGGACCATAAACTTGTATTATATTTAAGGTTCTCATGAAGGTGTTTGTGAATTGGGGAGACTATTAAAAGAGAACATTAGAGTATATATGATTTTATATCTTTGAGTTTTATATTTTTCAATTCATTATCCCATATATGAATCAAATTCAATATCAAGTAACAAATATTTTTTCAATTGAGATAAATTCTATTCATATGGTTTGAATTTAACGAAAATTTTTCGGAAAATGATTTTTGGTGATTTGAAGAAGAACGAAGTGGAATCAGGATTCGATATGCTGCAACTAAGATCCAAAAATATTGGGGCTCTTATTATAACTCAAAACGGATTGGTTTCTATTAAAATGTGTATTTTTCTGTGATTTTTTCTAACAAAAGTGACATGAACATGTCGTAGTGCAGTACTAAATATGGTATAGTTCAAGTCTCAAAGGTAAATGGGGAGATCATGACTAAAATCGGAATTGTATAATATATATTAGTTTTAAAATCCCATCTAAAAATGGAGAATATATCTATTCCATTGAGGTAATCATGGATCTTGGATGATGTTGAAAATCATGAGATAGAGAAACAATTATCCTAAACTATTTAAGATATGAAATAGTGAGTCAAAATAAAATAGTCCTTAGATGAAGGCCAAATTGAATTCTCTATTTTATGTCCTATATGATAATAAACAATTTATAAGACTCAAAATATCATGTGAGGTTGGCCTTGTATATGGATATGGCCTGGATGGATATTACCTTCATTTGAGAACATAAATATCAAAAACATTATCAAATATCTACATGAAAAATCCATGGCACAAACCAAAAATTTCTATCCACCATATCAAGGGAGACTACGTGATGGAAAAAAGTATGGTCCTATGGATTTTGAAGTAAAAAATAATGAATTATACCTTTGTGATTTTAGCATTTCAATTTAACGTGTTCATTTCTGAGAATGGTTTTGGAGATGTTTAACTAGCTATGTATCGGTGATCTTATGTTGGCCATAGTGAATAAAAAATACTAAAATGTGAAGTTATTTATAGATATGGGTTGATTTATTCCAGATTTAACTATATAAATTTAATCTAAATTCATTTAAATAATATATTAAATTCATATAGAGATCTTGATGTTATATATTAGACAAATTTTAAATTTACGTTGATGAAAGTTAAAAGGTGGTTTAGATTTTCAATTTAAAATTCAAAAGTCATGGTTGGTATTAGTGAAAATGTATGGTGTGAGTGTTTTCTTTAATTATATATTTTAAATTATTAAAAAAATGGTATATAGTTTTATAGATAGAAGATAATAATAATAATATAGACAATAATAAGTATACACACTAGTTTTGTGTGATTGTATAATGATCATCACACTATTGTTTTGTGCTTATAAAGAATAAGGATTCATATTTATTCATTGAATTTAATGATTGTGGGACTAAATGTTATTTTTATGTTAAAATTTCAATAGTATGGGTGAAGTATTGATTTATACCTTGTTAAAAAATTAAAAAATTACATTATGTTTGATTCAATGTGGAATTTTAATCATAGTATGTTGGGAGGAAAAAATTTTGTTTCTTGTATTATGCGTTAAAATATACTTCACACTCACTGTGTTCCATATGATGATTATAGTGGAATGTATGGTCTTCAGTTATTTGTATCATGTGAAGGATGTATTCCTTAATAAGGATGATGAACCTTATACATTGAATGTCCTTTTTTTGATTGATTCAATTTTATGAGTGAGAATTATAGAAAGATGGTGAATCATTACAAAAAGTGGGAGAGGTTTATTTCAAATATATCATAAAAATAAAAATTGTATTATTATTCATTAAGTCCCCATAATCTTGATGATCTCTTAACATACTTAGTCCATTACATGACTAACTTGAGTAATATCCTATCGATCTTGGGTGCATGTTGGAAATTATGCATGACCTATTGGAACCATGGTGAAAATTCCACATATAATCCCATGGGAATTTAGTCACTTTGTGACACTGATTACAGGATGGGATAGATTTAACAGTGATGGACACCATAGTTGGTGTTCAAGATTGGTTAATAGTGTGATTGGCCTATTACGGCTTTATCTATGGTGATTTAATGCTCCATTAATAGTGATGGGATTTGGGTGATCCATGTAATGGGATTCTTGAGAAACATTGGGTGAATTAGATTATTGAATAGGTATATCATGTGGGATCATCTTGTGTCATTGGGAACAAACATGTAGGATATGACATAATTAAAAGTCTTAGACAATTGTTGTGATATATCTTTAATCCATGATATCTTATGTTTTGACGCTAAAAAACAATTTTTTGGGTTATAAATATTTTTACTCAAATTCAGTGGAACGTTATATGTTATATTTATTAATATTTTAGAAAATTTTATTCTGATAACAATAAATAACATTTAATATATTTAAGAAAAAAATTTCCGTGAAAAAATATTCTCTGAGCTGAACTTTAACTTCAATAATCATCACAAGTTTGATTTTTATCTTACTTTAAGTATTTTATATGTATAAAATCTTATGAGAAATTTTTTTAATATTATGAATGTTGTTTATGTTGGGATAAAATATTATATGAAAAATTTTCCTTGGTTAAATATATTATGTTGTCAATATTTATTCACACCATTGAACCCACATTGTCTGTGTTATATTTGTTGTTAATGGTTGTTAATGAAGAAGTTCCAAATAAAATTTCATCTTATTTATAAGTGTTTTAATATTAGATGAAATAGCATTGATGATTGGTTTAAATTTTTTTTGAAGTTATCACCTTAGAAGTAATAGATATACTAAAGTCAAGGTTATTTGAAGAAGGTTCATCTAGGAGATTTGGATAATATTTTGAATGTGTTTGAAGACTAATTAAAATGATGCTGATGTTTTTTCAAAGTGTTTACATATCTTGAATGGATTTTATGATGATATATATTGAAAAATAATAAACCTCAATTCATAAATAAAGGTATTATTTCATAATAGTTGATTATAGATGATTTTATGCAAAGTAAACTAGATGTTATACTACAATAGTCATTGAGTTAATCATATGGTGGATCTATAGATTCCAGGCCTCCATTTCCTTAATTACTAGTTATGATACAAGAATAAGATGAAGGTGGTTCTTTCTTTAAAGAAGAGAAGACCATACTATAACGTAATATAGGTTCTATGTTTTGAATGCCTATAGAATCTGAAACCTCCATGATTTAGTGAAAAATAATTCCATAATTGGTGGATTAGACATTTTATCTAGATATAGAAGGATCATCATGATATAGATGAGGTTAGGATGGTTTTTGGTTTTTCTGTATGTGTATAAGTATCAATATCATAATGAGAGTATCTTATCGAAATCCAAATAAAAAGAAGGTGTCAGCACTATAGAATCAAGATCATGTCTCAAAGCAGCTGAGGATGGGATTTTAGTGGCTTTGGAGAATTTTGGACCTTCAATTCACAACTTGTATTCTAGACTATTGTTTATGAGAAAATGTGTAATACCATACCATATTTCATGGATTATACATATGGGTTGTCGATAGTGTATTGATGCCACTAGATTTTTTAAGACCACTATGCCTTAATATTGGGTAAGGTTGTAGACTGTCTAGATAGTTTAACATATTTGGTATTAACTATAACCTAATGTCATCATAATGGTCGATGCAACGTGAATTTTATTTTCAGTAAAATGTTTTGTAGTTCTAAAAAAATCTTATTTGGCTTCATGTTAAATTTTTTATTTATTTCATAATTTTATAAATGGAAATACAAATTTAATTTCCAAGATTAATATGATAAAATATCCTAGGTTTATTATTAAATAATGGGATTTTAATTTTAAATTTAAATTCAAAACCAAATTTTTCGTCAAATAATATTTTACCTTTTATATTTGAAAGTAGTGTAATGTAATATCATGTGAATAGATATTCAAAATTATTATTATTGAGAGATTTTTTTATACCATGATAGGATAAAGGAGATCCATTGTATTTTTTTGTAAATACTAAAGTGTAATATTGAATAATTTAAATGATTTTTTTATTACTATGCATGGATTTTAGAAAAATAAATAATAGGAAATGAGAAGAAGTGTCATGAAATATGTAAAATAAAAGAAACCTTCACTTGTTGTTATAAATAAATAAAAGTAGATAAAAGGAGAATAAGTGCTTTTTTATTCTAAAATTTCAAAAATAGAAGACGTGACTTATAAATTATGTAAGAGATGGAAAATATGATGATTATGAAGAATAGGAATTCAATTCCCTGATTGTAAAGATAAGTATAAGAAAGTATGTGGATCACCATTTGTATAAAAAATAAGATAAGTACATGCATGTTTTTTTTGAAATTGAAATATGATAAAATAAAAATGGAAGTTAGAATACCCACTACTTAAGGAGATCTAATGTGAATATACTATCTTATTGTTACCCAAATTGATTATCATTTTTATGTGTAGGATGAAATTTTCAATGGGATATATCTAAGAATAGTCATGAAATGTTTAATCATGAGTCTCAAGGTTATACTCAAATCATTGTAGCTCAGATGATTAATATATAGGGTTGTGTGATCATAGAGAAATCTATCTCACACTAATGACTATCCATATAACATTAATTAGCGACCGTTGTACATTATTACCAACCATGTGTGTGTTTGATTATTTTTAAAGAAAGAAAAAAATGGAAATTGATAAATATTGATCATATAACCAAAAAAATTGAAAGATGAAAATTGAAAAGGTATAAAAGTAAAATATTTTAAAATGGTTCAATAAACTCCAACGCAAAATCACCATCTCCCTCTCAGTGTTATTCATATGCCAGTATTTCCCGAAAATTGTTATCAAAGGGAATTTTAACCTCTATTGGATTCTTAATCTAAAATTATACTATTCAATTATTTTAATTTGTTTTCCGAAAATTATAACTAAGTTCATTTTAATAGAAATAAATTCTATTAAAATTAAAAATCAAGTTTTCAGTAAGAATTTTATGAATATAAAAAAAAAGAGAAAATGATGAATATGATAATGTCCCTAGTTAAAAAAGAAGAGGAATCTTCATTCCCTTCATTTAATGATGAAACCAAATCTAAAATAATTACTAATGGATACATGGTTTTCTTAACGGCCAAGGATATGGATATCATTACTACCTCAATGGGTCATGGGATACAAGTGATCATAAGTCAAGTGATGAATGTTTTTTAAATTTGCACATGAATAATAATAAAGTGGGTGTGATCATAAGCTAATAAATATATATATATTTATGATTTAAAGGATATGATACATGAATTAACCAATTAATTAGTATATATAATTTGAGGTATTTAAAAAATTTATCATAAAGAAATCGTCCATATTGAAGGTGAGATAAATAACATAGAGGAATATTTGAGAAAAAGAGCTCTAGCTTGTATTAAGATTTACAAACAATTGCTTTCAAAAAATTTAAGTATGAGGGGGTTATAGTGAGATTATAAAAAACATAAGAATATTGGATCAGCAAAATCCGAGGAAATTATCATTCTACTAAATAGTTTGAGAAGAAGATCCGTGCATTGAAAGATAATATGAAAAAAATAATTGTTGTCAAGAATGCATAATTGGATATTAAATCCAAGAGGATCAATGAGATTGAAAATGTTTTAGATAAAAATATAGAATGCATGATAAAGAAGTCAGAAGAATAAGGAAGGGTTTTTAAGAGAAGGTTTCATTCATTGAAGATTAGAAGAATGCACTATGTATGAAGCGTCTTGAATTGAATATTAAACATTCCAACCATAAAGTGACACATAATTAGTCTTCAAAATTAATGTAATAATGATCCTCTATGATATATAATTATATGGATGATTCTTATATCTATATACCTTGTATAATGTGATAATAAAATAATGAAATTATTTGATGAACGTTCTCAAGAAGTCTCAAATAATAGAGTACCATATAAATCACTATGAAATGATTATTATAAATATATTTCAAAAACATTTATTGTTTAAATATAAAAATTGTACAAGTATGGATTATTATAAATGAATAGGATTATATGACCAAGTCTACATTGGATAGAAGAAGAAATATGAGTTTTTCCTCCCCAAGAAAAATATAAAAAATGGTGGAGAGTTCTCAAATGATACATGCTTCTAGATCTAGGTATCATTTCATAAAAATTAAAATTTCATCATTTTTGGGGATTTTTCTGTGGATATAGGATGAAAAATTGTGCATATTGTTTTTGGTACATGTCTTTCTATGTTGAAGCATAAAGCAAGTCTATCTCTAAGGGGGGGAGTCAAAGAGTATACAATAATAACAACTGAATAATAAAAATTGCCCTTGTTCCAAAATAATTGAGGTTCTTAGAAATTTATGTGGTGGTTATAGTGGTGATGGTTATGATAGTGCCATATTAAAAACTCAACATATATCTAACAAAAACAAAAAAAATGAATAATAGTGATTTGGGAAAAATATAAAGAAGGTTTTAAAAATATATTACACTAGAGATGTTTAAGAATCAGGGTGAAGGATTATTGGATACCGAGATAGATAAAAAATAAATTCATATAATTTCTAGGACGTTCTATAAAATTTCTATATCAAAAAAGTAAAATCATTCCCATGAATTCAAGTAATAACTCATAAATTCATCCATGGTTTTAAAAGAATTTGTGCGGATTTTTCCAGTAGATTTAGTGAAAAACATATAGAAGATGCATATGAAAAATATTGCAATAAAAGAAAAAATAGGGATCCATATTAATATCCTGAATTTCATGAGAAGTTTCTAGTAATTGAAAACTCATTTATTAAACATGTTCTATAAGGGAGATGACAAGTATTGATTCACATTGCATATAGTTTTATAACAAAACATCCATTAAAAGAATAAGACTTAATAAAGATAAATATTACACGTGTTATGAAGTTTGATAAGAATAGATGTTATCCATAGAATAAAAAAGAATATGCAATGAGATACATGCTCCCAAAGGCTAAATTAGATATTAGAATAAAATGTGGAAGAAAGATATCTTGGTTAAGAAAATCCACTAACCCATCATGTTCACATTAACGAACAAGAAGAGACACCTTTTACCTTAACATATGAGTATTATATATATACATACAATAAATAAAATTAATGGTGAAACATTATTTAAATATTAGAATCTATGAAGTAATAGATGTTATCAGTTCTGGATGTAAATTATGAAAAATACTCCATCGGGAATGATTTCTAAATTGATATTAAAAAGTATATATATTGGTGAATCATCTTTGCTGAAGTAGAAGAAGGTTCAATAAACACTAGTGAACAATAATATGAAAATCCCATCCTAGCCATAAGTTGGTATTTCAATGTGTATACATTGAAGTGTTTTTCCTTAGTTAAGAGTGGAAGTAGTCAAAATCTAGATAGACACAAAAATAATTCCATTTTGGTTTTTTATCATCATAGAAATACAAGTTCATATATATTTAAGATATTATTCACTACCAATATCATGATGAATGTCTCCATGAGGGGACACAAATAAAAAATATTGAAGAATCTTTTAGAATTTTTACGTTATGAAAATCTAACTATTCTGGTGGTACATATTTAAAATCCATTAAATAGGTATGTATTACATATATCTCATACCTGGTAATTAATTATTTGATCCAAACCTTAAGGGGGTGAAATTAAATTATAAAATGAATTAAGTAAAAAAGTTTAAATAATTTCCAAGGATGTTGTATCCTATTATTTTTATATGAAGGTTTATAATTTTTTATACTATGGTATGTGTAGTAAACTGATGTTGATATTCATTAGAAATTTAAACCTCAGTTGGAATTTGTCTTTTGGAAAAAACTGATTCATTTTGGACATCCCCTGAAGAAATGTTTTTTATTTATCTCATTTTCTTTGGTATCATTTCAATTTGTAAGGGAAAACATAGTGGTTTAAATCAAACCCTCTTTCTCCAACACTAATCATGGCTTAGTGGACATAGATTGTAATAGTTGATGACACTTTTCAAATTATGATTTTAGACCCTTTACTATGTATTTTTTAGTTATTATCTATAAGGGGAGATAAAGTAAAATTATTATTTTTATAAAATAGTTGGGAGAAATGATAATGAAATGAAAGTTTAAAAGTCTCTATGAGAGAAGAAGTATGTTGGGTAAAGTTATATAAGAACCCATTTTTACATATTGACATATCATTTTATATATGAATTTCAAAAAATATAATATTGGACATTTTTAGCCCACTTTGTGTGAGTTTAATTTGTTGTCATTGGATTTCAATTAATAAGTTATTAATAAATGTTTTCTTGTTTCTATATGTTTCAAAATTGGATGATATATTATAGATAATTGGGTTGGATACTGGCTGATGTTCATACCTTTGAAGAACCTAATATATTGAAGGAAAAAGTGATTTGAATAAAGTTAATCAATGAGGGTTAGATGATGTTTTGAATGAGTTTATAGACTAATTTAGATGTTTCTTAGGTGGGTTAATGTGTTTACAAATCATTCATGTATTTCTATAATGAAATATTCAAAATAATGAATCCTCACATAAACAAGAATAGTATTAGGCCATAAAAGTTTATTGAAGAATTTGATTTTCATTTCTAAATTATAAGCTACACTGTAAAGGTGAATGAGTTAGTCTTATGGGGGCTCTTGAGATTTTAATACCTTCACTCCATGGATTAATGGATGAGCTACATGAATAAGTAAAAGGCGGTGATTTCACTATAGAATATGAGACCGTGATTGAGGTACTATAGGCCTTGATTTTGAATTCCAAGAGATTTTGAAACCTCCACACTTTAGTGAAGATCCAAATTGAAATGGGTGGATTAAATTGGTCTTAATTCCATAGATGGAGGAATGCACCATAGAGGAGGCTAGGTCGAGTTTGGGTAAAGAAATTTTCAGTATAGGTCATTATTCCATAATGAATTACTATTCCACAAGAATAATAGAAAGAAGGTGACTAAACCATTGAACTAATATAATATCGCAAAGCAACTCAGTGTAATATTTTATTCGTACTGGAGAATTTTGGTCCCCCATGCCACAAATCACATTCCACACCACAATCAAGAGAAAATGTGAGAGACCACGTCATAGTTCAAGTATCACAACACAACTGAGTTCTTTGGTTTTTTTGAACCAGAAGAAATTGTAATGCATCCACTCCACAACATAGGCTCATGTTTTAGAGTTTCTAAAATATTTTAAAAACTTGTTTAAACTACTAACTCATGCTATAATGGACGAGGTTATATTATGATTGTGGATTTCAAGGTTATTCTATATAGTTCGAACAACCATGATGATTTAGCTTTATATTTTAATTTTTTATTGTTACTTCAACCTATTATAACTACCAATTCAGATTTAAATGTCAATATTAATATTTTATACGATATATGGTTTTTGACTGAAAAAGGGGATATTAATTTGAAATTAAAAGTCAAATTTGAATAAGTTATTAAAGAAGGCCTCTTATATAATTATATTAATATATTGTGAATTAAGAGTGTGTGAAGAAATTTTGAACACTTTCATAATTTATTGAAATTATGTGTGTCAATATAAGATGAAGAAGAACAAGTTTATCCTTGTTTGAACACTAATGTATATGATTGTGGAAGTGGAACTAGTATTGTCCTTTTTTCACCTATGTTAAATAATAAGGAAGAGTAAATGAGAAGAAAAAGCATATAGAAATTTGTATAAGAATGGGAACCATCACTTTGTATTTTGAAGAAATAAAATAAGAATAAATGAGAAGAAGTGGTTGTGAATTCTATAATTTCATAGATAAAATAAGTGTATTGGAACCAAGGAAAGAGAAGTAAATTCAGAGAAAAAAGAATTCCGTTCTTTTATAGTGAAGAGAAGAAGAAAAGAGTATGTGCATCTTAATTTTCAAAAACAATAATAGAAGTCCTTTCATGATACTGTGTAAGTGAAATAAGAATAAAAAGGGAAGGAAACACCGTAAAAACGTGATGAGATAAAAGTTCTGATATTCTCTTGTTCTTCCCCAAAAACATTATCATTTTAAGGTGTTGGATGCATATTTTATCATGATATAACGAATCATAATCATTATATTTGAAAGCACAAGTCTCAAGGTTATAACCAACACTTTGTATATTAGATGAGGAATCTAGTGGGTTGTGTGATCATGAAATAATCTGGTTCAAAGTAAGGAGAAACCATCTCACATTGAGTGGAGAAACTTATAAATTTATGGGTTCCTTGTGTGTGTGTGTTAAGTTTTGTTGTATAAGAAGAATAATTAAAGAGATAAAAATAGTGATTTTTTCACATTAACAATTGTTAGAGGAAAATTGAAAAATATTTAAAGTCAAATAGTATAAATTATATCATAAATTTACAAAACTAATTCAGCCCCACTCATTGTGGCTCAGACCTCTATCTCCCCCTCGCCTATATGAGTTGTTCAAGTTACATTATATTCTTAAATGACTGTTTTGTTGAGAAGTATAATATCTTACCTTGATAATAATATTTATATATTAATATTATGTGAATACTGGAATATTCTAATTTATTTTATAGTTAAATTTAATAATATATAATCTCAATAAATATGTATTTTTTCATACGAAAGTCTGTCATTTTAGTAATTATCTTATATAAAGGAAGAATATGGGTTTATTCATAAAGACATTAAATTTATAAAAAATTATAATATATTTTGTAGTTATTATAAATGATAAATGATTTTTAAACATTTAAATGGTTAGTTAAAAATAATATGTATTTTTAGAGAAGATTGAAATAATTAATACCAGCTTATTTTCAAAGAAGTCAACAACATATCTAATGGTAATGTGGTTTTCTTTATTTTAAGGATAAGATCATGGAAGGATTTTTAATAAATTGTTTCTAATTTTAATTTTAACTAAACCAATTTCTATTTCATTAAAGAATATATATATATATATATATATATATAATATTTTATTAGTGGGTTATATGAATTTCTATTATGATGTACCATCATCTATCAAATAGTAATATTATTATTTTATAAAACTATAAAAATAGTTATACTCTAGTTAACCATGTTTCTTAATTAAAATTGAAATAAAAAAAATTGATATAATATTGTTCTGTTGCTTCATTTTTTTCTTACAAAATTCCCTAAAACATAGTTTCTTATTTAGAGAAAGTACGTCATAATGATTAATTATTCTAAAAATGATTATCTACTATAAATTGTTCCCATTATAATTTTATTTTTTTGTTTTCATTAAAAAATATTTTTGTAATAAATGTCATTGTGAGTCCCAAAGATGGTATTTTGGTAAAATAATCTAGTTAAAATATCTTATTGCATAATGTTACTATGTTTTAGCTTCTATACTCATTGGTAATTTTGATTAATAAATGGATCTTATAAAATCATTAAACCCACGTTAGGTGTTGATAGAGTTGAGTAGGGGCTTGTCTTAGTGACCCAAAACCACTATAAAAAATTTGTGTGCCATTTTACTATATGTTTATTTTACTTATACGACATATATGATTTAAAGAAAGGATATATTGATAAATTATGTACTTAATTCAATATATTGAGAGTTTTACCTTCTATATTAAGCGAAATATCAACTACTATTAGATGTTTTACCCATTTCAAAGATCTAAAAATGAAGATTCTTATTGGTACTATCATGATGTATGATCCTGAAAAGAATTTTGACGTAGGTTTTCATTAAATAAATAATATATATAATGCTTATCCTAATAGTAATTGTTCAAAATATCAAAATCAATAAAATTAATTATTTCTTGACAGTCTGATGAAGGTGATTTTAGTATTCTTAATTTTAGTAAAGAAATTTCCTAATTGAAAATAATATTTGACAGTATTACAAAAAAAGAAATGGATTCAGAAGAAACCTCAATAAATTTAATTGGAATCATGGATCTTATAAAGAAGTTAGATGTTATAATTCTCAAAATCATGGAAATTTTAGTCTTTATTTTACCATACTCAATGTAAATAAGAAACTGAAAATAAAATATTATGGAAATAAAAAAATCATTGGAGGTTGTTTTGAGTACATATAAATATTATGTTGATGAATATAATTCTAATTAGTATGTTAGAAAATGAAATTATTATGAAAACTAGTGTTTTTTGTCAAAATTAAGTGATTAATTTGTTTTAGTAACTTATTCTTAAATTAAATGACATTTATTTTAATGAATGTAATGTGTATTTCTCATTGATTGATGATAAATATGATTCTTTAATATATATATATATATATATTTAATAGATTTATGTTTTTTGTTGATTTATTTTATAATTAGATATTAGAGTTAAAATATGAATTTTTTATGATTGAATCTTATAAGTCTTAGAATGATAGTAATATTAATGAATCATTATATGAAATTTCTTTATTAATATAATCTATAAAACACTTGGTTTTTGTTAAGCTGTGACCTTATTTAATTTCCATCCTAATATTTTTCAATTATTATAATTATGATGGATTTTTTTACAGATATTAGTGATGTGATGAGAACATTTTCAGAGTCTAAATCTTAGAAATATGTAATTTTAGGTTCAAAGTAGGGGAGTACAGTTAGCGCATGGTTAGTTCTAATCGTGTATCTAAATGTGTGGAGTGGTAAAGGAATGTGTATGGTAAGGATATAATAAACCATGAAATATTTTATTTTTTTAGACAAATTCATTTGGAATAGTTAATAAAGGGTTTTCCAAACTGTTCAGGACAACCGTGAAACCGTTGGTGTTTTCTAGTAAGACACACATGGTGGTCACACTATTTGAAAAATATGTGGCCTACAAGCCTGACATGAATAATTAAATCCAAAAAATAATTTTTACCCAATGTCTTCCATGAAACATTAATTAATCTTTACTCGGACTAGGCCCTCAAAATCCCTATAATCTTAAAAATTTCTTCTTCCAATGGATCCTCTTCCTCAATTTGTGGTGGAAAGAAGAGTCTTTTGATGATATTGATCCCTCTTGGAATGTATAATCCTCTCCATTCCCTATATTGATATATTCTCTGCTCCAAACCAATTTATTTTTCTCTTGTTATAACCCTAAAAGAGTTTTCACATAATCAATTTTAGGTATCATAGATCGTTGAGTTCGATTCTATTGGTGATTCTGGGTGTTTAAGATTTGTAGTGTTCAAGGTAGGTGATCTATAATTGTTTCATTATAAGTCATAGTTTGTTTCTATTATATTAATTGTGTGGTTACTCCAACTTCCTATGTTCTCAATTTAATATTAACCAATATAAATTGAATCTAGAAAATTATCTTATGAACCGAAATTGGTAGGAAATTATGAGTGTTTCCTTGATTTGGATTTTTGGCATGGTTGAGTTTGACAATGTGACAAAACCATAATTTTATGGAATCATTTTTTTGGAGATATAGATATAAAACATTAAATTATATTTCGGTAATCGTGATAGTAGAAAAATTAAAATTATTGACTTAAAACATTTTTAAATGATGTTATATTTTAAAATTGTAAAAGTATTTTTAATTGAATTATTAGACATAAAAATGTGATGAATTATTTTCATGTTCATGGACATAGTGAATGATTTTAGTGTTACTATTCCTGTGATTTTTTCGTATGTTTCAAGATGATTATATTTCCTCAAGAATCTATTTTAATTTTTATGATGTCTGTTTTTCCCAGATGCTATTCAAGAATTGTGATGGTTGTATTTTCTAGGTTAATAATTTTTATGTTCTGGGATTACAATATTTCCCAAGGTTTTATTCATGTTCTAGAATGGATATATTTATATAGTTATTATTTGTGTTCTTTGAAGGGTATATTTCCTTAGGAGGTATTCATGTTCCTTGATGGATATATTTTCCATTATGTGACTCCTCTTCCAAGATGGGTATATTTCCCTTTTGTGATGCCTGATATTCAGAGACATCCAATTCTAACCAAGGAATATATGGTCAGTCTCTATGTCAAATGGAACCCTTTGGTCATTGAAGACATTTTATTTATAATTTATTTATCTATATATTTCATATAGATATAATAACTAGTTCTACATAAACTTACTCATACTGTATATATTTAAAAAATCATTCAACGGTGGCCTATTGAGTTGTGCTGACACTCTTCTTGGTCCAACTATGGTACCCAAGAAGACTTGATGACTACATAACCATCTAAGGGAAATTTCTATATGAAAAGTGCATTATTTATATCGATAGGATGGATCATGGGAGTTTTGGAAATTTTATTTTGATTCATTTGTTTTCAATTTTGGTCTATGGGATGGTTGTGGGTTTTAAAAATAGTTCTTTTTCTATTTGAAATTTATATATCAACATGATATTTGATGAGTGATATTTATTTACAAGAACATTCTTGGTTTTCCCTTTTAATGATTCATCTAGATAGTTAATCAGATTTTTATTATTTCTACAAATATTCTACTCTGATGTTGACATTATAGTATCCCCAACATATTATCATAGACCCTTTCTAGTAGTCTATATCCTCTGACATACAAGGTTGTTCTCATGAGGTCATGTAGTCTATAAGGCCCCAGCCTTAAACCTTACTTAATTATGAGTTATTACAAGATTACACATTGAGGATCTTTTCTGGTTTAGAGTTTTAGAGAATTAGATCATAAAACTTGAATTACATTCCACATTTAAACAAATTAGTTACATAAAATATAGTATTCATTTTTTTCCATCAATGGAAACATATTTAAAATAAAACATGGATTCTTTCTTGACACTTCCTTGACACTATCATCATTTCATGTTCCATTCCATTGACCTGTGAAAAACATTTCAAAAATATGGGATGAGCATAAAAATCTCATTAAGGGTTATAAAAAGTATAGAAAGGAAACATGAGTACATATATACATAAGAATGAAATCATACTTTACCCATAAAACATAAGCATATTAACATACCTCATAATATCATGAATAAATAATAGAAATAGTAAGACATAAAGGTAACTTGAGGCATTCATAACATTCTTACATAGGGAGTAACCCTCTTGGATACATTTGGAATACCCATCACAGTATCGTCCCTAAATCTTTTTAGAGAAACCTTAACGTTTAACTCCTTCATGTTACTCAATGCATTGGAGAGCTATATCGGGCTCACCCGACCTTAGTTTATCATAGACCCACCCATCTTCATAACAATGACCAAGAACCATAACATAATAATAGCACATAACCTAAGCATAAAGTAAAGATAACATTCCCACAATGCAATAACAATATAACATTTTAAGATATTGAAATAATGAATCCATTCTAAAAACCATTTTCAAAACCATTTAAAACATTTAATAAAGAGATTTTTAAATCAATGTGTCCCATACCACATTGAAGATTTTAAAATTTTAAACCATTAATATCTATATAAATAAATACTTAAATCTATTTTGAAAACATGGATATTAATGGGAAATATTTATAAGATTAAATCATTAAAACATTTAAAATGATATTTTAGTTAAAGGGTTTTTAACAAAATGAGAGACACTTGAATACAATAATTGAGGAATAATATTTAATCAAAACATTATAATATCATGAGAATAAATGGATTCATGATATAATATTCCAAAGGACAGTATATATACCATATAATAGTGAATTGGTGCATAAAAACAATGAAGTCTCAATGGAAATGTAAATTGAGATGAAATCCATTATAAAGATGGTATCCTTAAATTAAGGATAAATAAATCTCATAATTATGTGTGAAAAATATAAATACACCCAATATAAGTGGATATTAAGTGTAAAATAATCAAAGGTCATTCACACATATTTAAAGGATTACATATTCAATAACTACATATTGAACCCAAAGAAAGTGAAATTGGGTTAAGAAGTTCCCTTGACAGCCTAACGATGTCACATCAAATTTTAGAAAAAGAGTTGATGAGAGAGATAAAGGGTATATAATCTGTTAGACATAAAATTTACGGAAATAAGGATATATAAGAACATATCCCCGCATAATAATATGAAAATTAAAATACATAACAAAATAAGTCTTTTAAAAAGAGGAGGGTGAATGGTTCCCTTACCGATTTGGGTAACTTTCGAAACGTACACCCCATGAAAGAATGACTATACAACATTGATGTAAATACTCATAAACAAAAGTATGTTACACAAAGAGTAGAATAATGGACAGTACATACACCACTCAAAAGGTAATATTGGAAAATTTAGCATGAATCTCACGAAAACACAAATTGAGATAAAAAGCCCCTTACGAAATTTTGGCAGCTTAACAGCGCTAATTAAAACTTCCAAAATGGATTTATGAGAGAAAATAGGGTATATCATCAAATGAACATAAAATGCACAGTAATATTAATATAAAAGAACATCCCAATCATTAGAAATATGAGCTTAAAATGAATGACATAAAAGAGTGTACTTAAAAAGAAAGAGAGAGGTTGGATCCCTTACCTCGGGTCCGACATGACTCGATCGTTCTTTAACCTCCTGATTAATAAACTTGAATTAATTTATAATTGCTTAAGAACCTTTTTCAAGTTCATTATTTCTTTTATATCACTTACTACCATGCTATGAACACTATGTAATTATTTAAGTTAATAATGGTCGTTTTGTAGATCATTGTTATTTGAGTCAAAAATAAACTCTTTATAATTACATGTTGTTCATGTGGTAAAATATATATTATATCCAGAATTATATTCATTATTTAGATATCATATATATCATATATACCCATTATATTCATGCATTTATAATATTACATAACATTTAAAGGTAAGAAATGAAATGCACCGTTCATGGAGACGGTAAGCCGTACGTAGGTATGAACGCTACTTCCATTTCTATTTCTTATTTAATGGAATTAAAACATAATGATATATAATAGTATTATAATTACAGTATGGTATCATATATAATATCATTAAATCTATCATTTATACGTACCACATATGATATTAATGAATCAAATCACTTTGAGGGGGCAGTAGTCCCCACTTCTAAAATAAAGATATCGCATTTAACCATAATGGAAACCATAAAGGTATGACATAAATGAAAAATACATAAGCTTAAGTAAAACATAAACATATTATATATCATATATAAATATAGTGATAGCTTAATGGCCACCTTTGAGGGTGTTAAAAGAATATTGAACAATCATCGTTTTGTGAGGCAGAAATTCACCATCCACAGAAACAATATGTTTTTTAACCATTAGATGTAGGTGTGGGTAAGTGTATCTCAATTCCTTCTTATAACAACATCCTAGTATATTGAATATACTAGATTAGTTTCAAAATAAATGAATAAAAAGAGTTTAGGGTGTTAGAGAAGAAAAATGAAACAAAAGAACACAAGTGAAGACATTACCTTAAAATCGGGTATCTCTCTTTGATTTGAGCTCAAATACTTCTTTGAGAAGCCTTCTGCCCAAATGGAGGATTCTAGGAGTAATAGAGGGATGTGGAGAGACAAAATGAGCATTGTTTGGCCGAGCCAAAGGCTTGAGAGGTGTGGGTATGGTGGTATCGGTGGGGGATTTTTATAAGAGGAGAGGAGGGGCACTCTTGGAAAGTTACAAAATGTTACTTTATTTTCAAATGAGTTTCAGATTTTAAAGGTCCCACATTGATGTATTTCAAGGATAATATTGTAATGGTTCGAAATATACTCATAAAATAGGTTTCTTACAAGTGTAAGTTATAGTTTTAACATTATCTTTTCATTTTATTTAAATCCTTTATTATTGAGGTAATCGTTGCATCATCATGACGTCATAAATAATTTAATTTATTTAATGTCTAAAAATTATAAAAAAAATATCATGTTGTAGTAAATATTGTTTTATTTATAATGAATATTTATAGTAAAAAATATGACTTGTATAACCCCATTTAAAAATAGTTTTAGTAAAAAAACTCATTCTTGTGACATTTTTATTTTAACTTTAAATAAAAAGTTATTTATGTCATTTTCCAACCAACGTGGCTCTATGGGGTCCCCAAGTTGACCCAGGGATTGTCTTAATCGGCCATGACACATCCAATGAGTGTAGGACATGTGTCTAGCACATTTCATATTATTAAAACATTATTTTTACCATAAATTACAGTAATTACCTCTAATCGCGATTAAAAACTTAAAAGTTACTATTCACCAAAAATTTATTTTAATCCCATTGAACCACATTTTACATCCAAATGACAACAATGTATGTCGTATTTTTTAAATTAAAATCATAGAAGTGGTGAAGTTTCATTTAAACAAAAAATCAGTTTTTAAACTACCACTTAGTGGTTTCACTATTCATCAAAAAGTGAAGTTTTTCAAAAAAATACCAAAAATTCACCCTATGCTATATTTGATATTCCAAATTAAAAAATGATGTCTATTTTACAAAATTCAAAACATATAATTTTCATTAATTAATTTAATAATTAATTCCCACTGTCAAAACAAATAGCGTGTTTTTAAGAAACAATATCTATTAAAAGATTGACACTAGTTTAAGGCCAATTTCAAAGTGAAATTAATTCCAATGACCACTATTGGATAAAATGGTAAAAATATATTCTAATTTCACTTTAAAAAAAATAAAAAGATAATCTAATCATATAAATAAATTATATTAAAAATAGTTTTTGAATTAAAATACAACATTTTTCACTATACATTAAAAAAATCAACTTTATCAGAAAAATACCAAAAATTTACACAAAGTAAATTTTGAGGTCCCAATTCAAAATAAGAATTTTATTTTGTCAAATATAACACATAAAATTGTCAAAAAGTTTATTTAAAAGAGGTACGCCATCAAAAGTCGATTAATCGACCTTTTAAAGAATACTAGAATGTTTACGCTTAAAATTGGATTCATTCGCATTTTTAATCGTCTGACATTTATTGTAAAAAGTAAAAATATTTGACAAACATATATAATCATTTTGTAGTTAGTTCTGTTCATTCCTGCCATTACAATGGCTAGGAATTAACTACCTTTTAAAATAATATCATTTTATTATTAGATTGCAATGTAAGATTTCAAAGAAACTCGTTGTTGCGTATTGGGCACGCCCTCGAGCATAGCATTCCATTTAAAGTATTGTAAATATTTTAATCAAAAATATGGATAAATATGAAAATTTCATATTCTTTATTTACTTGGGGTGTTACATCCTTCCCCCCTTTTGGGAATTGCGTCCTCTCAATTTTAAAATTGGGCTTGGAAGCTTCATTGAAAATCCCACATCGAAACAACTGTCAGTAAAACTATCACTTTAAAAGAATGGGAGAGAAGTACAAATGTCACCCGAGTTAACCCATACTAGGATTCCATGTATGAAAATATGGATATGGAGGAAAACACAAAGGGTCATGTGCTGATAGAGAGTGATATTAAACATGTCTAGGAGAAAGTTAACAATAAGAAAATCACAAACTTGTGATGGGTTAAACGGTATTTGATTCCCCAGTAGGAAAAATTAACAGACAACATTTTTGTTTTAAGTTACTTTTCATTGAGGAATTTATTTATGAGCTTAACTGAAACATAAAGTATCATACTTAATTGTCATGTTGACTTTAAAATTTTACTAGATTTCTTACACGAACTCATATTTTCTCCAAAAGACGAGTATTTAGGATGACTTCTTCACATTAAGAGAGCCATAATCAACATCTAGAGAATCACCTAATCCACAAAAGATAAATATATACTTCCCATGTCTTTAGACCTTATCCAAAACTAAAACCCAAATTTCACCAAAAACCATTCAATAAACATCTATCCATAAAATTCTACAATGTAAAACAAACTAAGATTGAAACCTAATTCTCTGAAGGATTTAATCACATAGTCTCGTAAGATAAATTTTAACATTTTTCTCCAAAATAACATCAGTTACTCTTACAGTCTCATACTGAAAAGTAATTAACCTAATAACATATCCTCCATGATAGGCTAATCATTTCCATTGATAACTAAAAAACAGCTTACTCTTAATTCATAAAATCATCTAACTAAAAAGAATCATTCAAAATAACCAGGGACTTCACGTAGTCTAGTGGTAGGTGATAAATACCAGTTGCACTTTAGTTGTGGGTTTGATTCCCACAGCTTCGTCCGACGCGACGGGTTGTCACATGGTCTGCATGTTGTACCTTTTCAAAAACTATATAATTTTATAACATTCCTAAAAAAGAGATTAATTCATCAAAAATAACCATAACATATTTTAACCACAAAGGTTATCTGATAACTTCCATTTTGCAACCCAAAATGTATTAACCAGTAATTGCCTCAAATTCAAGGATCATATAAACCCAAATGGTTCTTTATAACTATATCCACAAAAGAAAGGACAATTGTTCCTTGAATAAAATTTTCATATATCAAACATTAGGGTTTCTATAAAAAGTCTTCTAATTTTACCCCATCATCAAAAGAGACTTAATACATCTAATAATTTCACCATCCTAAAATGTACCATAACTCTTGAATCCCTTATATGATGACTTCTTACTCACTCAACATTCTTCATGATCCATTAGCCATTCATTTTCATCTTATTCTGAAATACTTCTTTCCTACAAACAAAATCATGAATCATATCCTATGATTCCAATAATAGGAAAACATATGTTAAGAAATATTCCATACCTTTCATTCTTCATTGTCAGTTTCTTCATCCCCAATAGGAATGGCATTAGTTATTGGTAAATGAATATTTGTACGATCCTGGTGACCCCATTCCCAAAACTTCTTTGTATGACATGTGTTTGGATAATGACCATGCACACCACATTTAAAACATTAAATTGATCCTTCAGAAAGAGCTTCTTTCCCTTTCCTAGAGTCAACTAGATGCTTCCTTTTTCCATGGCAGGTTCTTGCTTTATGACCTTCATTTCCACATCTATAACATCTTTTTGTCCCTTTGAAACATTTTCCTATGTGTTTCTTTCCACATATTTGACACATAGGTTTTTAAACATACATACCCTTATGATTATTACCTGATCTTCCGTAGGGATTTGTTTCTCGCATATATGATGCCTTATAAAAATCAGTAAGGTTCAGGTGGTCAATCATGACTCCAGATAGTTGGTTGAGGATAACCACAACAGTTCTCATTGCAGCTCCCATATCATTCAGTTGTTCTTTCATAAAACTGTCACAATTTTCATCAAATTCACTGTTACTTTGGTTCCTTCTAGATCCATCCATTTACTAAAACCAAAAAGGTCAGTGTGAGTATATCAGTAAAATCATCATATAAAAAAGAGGAAGATAAACACCAAGATATACTTATCCAAGTTTTCTGGAACTCATTCTGACTTTCAAAAAAATGATGACTCCATCTAATATACTAACCATTGTGGTTATACACAACTTGTCAGTTTTTATTAAACAGCACTGTAACCTCTAAAGTTATCTAAACTGGCCTCTAATACCACCTATAAGGCCTCAGCCTTAAACCATACATAATATTGAGTTATTAAAAGATTACACATTGAGGATCTTTTCAGGTTTAGATTTTTAGATAATTAGATCATAAAACATGTATTACATTCCACATTTAAACAAAGTGGTTACATAAAAGATAGTATTCATTTTTTTCATCAATAGAAACATATTTAAAATAAAACATGGATTATTTCTTGACACTTCCTTGACACTATCATCATATCATGTGCCATTTTTTTGACCTGTGAAAAACATTTCAAAAACTTGGGATGAGAATAAAAATCTCATTAAGGGTTATAAAAAGTATGGTAAGTAAACATGAGTACATATATACATAAGAATGAAATCATACTTTACCCATAAAACATAAGCACTTTAACATACCTCATAAAATCATGAATAAATCATAGAAATCGTAATACATAAAGGTAACTTGAGGCATTCATAACATTCTTACATAGGGAGTAACCCTCTTGGTTACATTTGGAATACCCATTACAGTATATTCCCTAAATCTCTTCAGAGAAACCTTAACGTTTAACTCCGTCGCGTTAGCCAATGAATTGGAGAGCTATATCGGGCTCACCCGCCCTTAGTATATCATGGAACCACCCGTCTTCATTACAATTCCCAAGAACCATAACATAATCATAGTACATAACCTAAGAATAAAGGAAATATAACATTCTCACACTGCAATAAAAATATAACAATTTAAGATATTGAAATAATGAATCCATTCTAAAAACCATTTTCAAAACCATTTAAAACATTTAATAAAGTGATTTTTAAATCAATGTGTCTGATACCACTTTGAAGCTTTTAATATTTTAAACCATTAATATCCATATAAATAAATCCTTAAATCCATTTTGAAAACAAGGATATTAATGGGAAATATTTATAATATTAAATCCTTAAAACATTTAAAATGATATTTTAGTTAAAGGGTTTTTAACAAAATGAGAGACACTTGAATAGAATAATTGAGGAATAATATTTAATCAAAACATTATAATATCATGAGAATAAAGGGATTAATGATATAATATTCCAAAGGATAGTATATACACCATATACGAGTGAATTGGTGCATAACAACAATGAAGTCTCAATGGAAATGTAAATTGAGATGAAATCCATTATAAAGATGGTATCCTTAAATTAAGGATAAATCAATCTCATAATTATGTTCTTCAAATATAAATACACCCAATATAAGTGGATATTAAGTGTAAAATAATCAAATTTTATTCGCACATATTCAAAGGATTACATATTCAATAACTACATGTTGAACCCAAAGAAATCGAAATTGGGTTAAGAAGTTCCCTTGACTGCCTAACGACATCACATCAAATTTTAGAAAAAGAGTTGATGAGAGAGATAAAGGGTATCTCATCACATGGAGATAAAATTTACAGCAATAATTATATATAAGAACATATCCCCACATAATAAGATTAAAATTAAAATACATAACAAAAGAAGTCTTTTAAAAAGAGGAGGGTGAAAGGTTCCCTTACCGATTTGGGTAACTTTCGAAATGTACACCCCATGAAAGAAGGACTATAAAACATTGATGTAAATACTCATAAACGAAATTATGTTACACAAAGAGTAGAATAATGGACAGTACATACACCACTCAAAAAGAAAATATTGGCAAATGTAGCATGAATCTCACGAAAACACAAAGTGAGATAAAAAGCCCCTTACGAAATTTCGGCAGCTTAACGACGCTAATTAAAACATCCAAAATGGATTTATGAGAGAAAACATGGTATCTCATCAAATGAACATAAAACGTGCAGTAAGATTAATATAAAAGAACATCCCAATCATAAGAAAGATGAGCTTAAAAGGAATGACATAAAAGAGTGTACTTAAAAAGAAAGAGAGAGGTAGGATCCCTTACCTCGGGTCCGACTTGACTAGATCGTTCTTTAACCTACTGAATAATAAAAATTAATTAATTTATAATTGCTTAATAACCTTTTTAAAGTTCATTATTACTTTTATATCACTTACTACCATTCTATGAACACTATGTAATTATTTAAGTTAATAATGGTTGTTTGGTAGATCATTATTACTTGAGTCAAAAATAAACTCTTTATAATTACATGTTGTTCATGTGGTAAAATATATATTATATCCAGAATTATATTCATTATTTAGATATCATATATATCATATATATCCATAATATACATGCATTTATAATATTACATAACATTTAGAGGTAAGAAATGAAATGCACCGTTTGTGGAGACGGTAAGCCATACATAGGCATGAATGCTACTTCCATTTCTATTTCTTATTTAATGGAATTAAAACATAATGATACATAATATTATTATAATTCCAGTATGGTATCATATATAATATAATTAAATCTATCCTTTATGCGTACCACATATGGTATTAACGAATCAAATCACTTTGAGGGGGCGGTAGTCCACACTTCCTAAAATGAAGATATCACGTTTAACCATAATGGAAACCATAAAGGTATGACATAAATGACAAATAAAGAAGCTTAAGTGAAACATAAACATATTATATATCATATATAAATATAGTGACAGCTTAATGTCCACCTTTTAGGGTGTTAAATGAATATTGAACAATCATCGTTTCGTGAGGCGGAAATTCACCATCCACAGAAGCAGTATGTTTTTTAACCATTAGATGTAGGTGTGTGTAAGTGTTTCTCGAATCATTATAATAAAAACATCCTAGTATATTTAATATACTGTATTAGTTACAAAATAAATGAATAAAAAGAGTTTAGTGGGTTGGAGAAGCAAAATGAAACAAAAGGACACAAGTGAAGACATTACCTTAAAATCGGGTATCTCTCTTTGATTTGAGCTCAAAGACTTCCTTGGAAAGACTTATGCCCCAATGGATGCTTCTAGGAGTAATAGAGGGATGTGGAGAGACAAAATGAGTAGGGGTTGGCCGAGCCAAAGGCTTGAGAGGTGTGGGTATGGTGGTAGAGGTGGGGGCTTTTTATAAGAGCATGGGAGAGGCACTCTTGGAAAGTTACAAAATGTTTCTTTATTTTCAAATGAGTTTCGGATTTTAAAGGTCCCAAATTGATGTATTTAGAGGATACGGTGGTAAGGGTTCAAAATATACTCATAAAATAGGTTTTTTACAAGTGTATGTTATAGTTTTAGCATTATCATTTCATTTTATTTAAATCCTTTATTAATGAGGTAATCGCTGCATCATCATGATGTCATAGATAATTTAATTTATTTAATGTCAGAAAATTATAAAAAAATATCATGATGTAGGAAATCTTTTTTTCATTATAATGAATATTTATAGTCAAAAATATGACTTGTATAACCCCATTTGAAAATTGTTTTAGTAAAATAACTCATGTTTGTGACATTTTTATTTTAACATTAAATAAAAAGTTATTTATGTCATTTTCCAACCAAAGTGGCTCCATGGGGTCCCCAAGTTGACCCATGGATTTTATTGGTCGGCCATGACACATACAAGGAGGGTAGGACATGTGTCTAGATCATTTCATATTATTAAAACATTATTTTTACCTTAAATTACAGTAATTACCTCTAATCGTGATTAAAAACTTAAAAGTTACTATTCACCAAAAAATTATTGTAATCCCATTGAACCAAATTTTACATCCTAAAAAAAACCATGTATGTCGGATTTTTGAAATTCAAATCACAGAAGTGGTGAAGTTTCATTTAAACGAAAAATCAGTTTTTAAACTACCACTTTGTGGTTTCACTATTCATCAAAAATTGAATTTTTTCAGAAAAATACCAAAAATTCACCCTAAGCAATATTTGATATTCAGAATTCAAAAATGATTTCTATTTTACAAAATTCAAAACATATAAGTTTCATTAATTAATTTAATAATTAATTCCCGTTGTCAAAACAAATAGCGTGTTTTTAATGAACCAATATCTATTAAAAGATTGACACTAGCTTAAGTCCAATTTCAAAGTGAAATTAATTCCAATGACCACTATTAGATTAAATGGTAAAAATATATTCTAATTTCACTTTAAAAAAAATTCCAAAGATAATCTAATCATATCAATAAATTAGATTTAAAAGAGGTTTTGAATTAAAATACATCATTTTTCACTATTCATTAAAAAATGAACTTTATCGGAAAAATACCAGAAATTTACACAAAGTAAATTTTGAGGTCTAGATTCTAAAGAAGAATTTTATTTTGTCAAATACAACACATAAAATTTTCAAAAAGTGGATTTAAAAGTGGTTCGCCGTCAAAAGGCGGTTAATCAACCTTTTAAAGAATACTAGAATGTTTACAATTAAAATTGGATTCATTCGCATTTTTAATCCTCTAACATTTATTGTAAAAAGTAAAAATATTTGAAAAACATATATAATCATTTTGTAGTTAGTTCTGTTCATTCCCGCCATTACAACGGCTATGCATTAACTACCTTTTAAAATAATTTTATTTTATTATTAGGTTGCAATGTAAGATTTCAAAGAAACTCGTTGTTCCGTATTGGGTACGCCCTTGGGCATAGCATTCCATTTAAAGTATTGTTAATATTTTATTCAATAATATGGATAAATATAAAAATGTCATGTTCTTTATTTACCTGGGGTGTTACATAGTCAACCTTATTGATCAATGTTTTTTGCTCATGGGATGGGGGGGTTACAAATTGGTATCATAACCCCTTATTTTTATTCTGTATTTTTAGTAATAAAATCAAAATATATGGTGTAATTATGAAATGGTAGAGAACTTGTGTCTGGGTGTAGCTTACCCAAGTAGGAGGAAACTCCATGTCCCTAGGTATGGGATTTATAATCATGATTTTCATTTTTAATATTTGACTATCTGAACTCGAGTAATGAAAATGATTTTAAATTTTATGATCTATGGTATTTGGTCTCTTGTCCAGAGAAATAAGAAGATGTTCACTCATGTATCATAGTATGCATATAGGATATACATTTCACAAGCACAATCTATTTGGTTATGTATTCTATATAATATGATCTATTATTTGAAATGATATTACATGGTGAATTTTGTAAATAATTATGTTATGCTAAATTAAAATTAATATTTCAACCATGAAATATTGCAAATTTTTAATTGTTTATTGACATGTAATTTTACTTTTTATTTGTTACCAAATTTTGGTTAAACTATGGTGGAGTAAACATGATGATATTCACTCCATGTATGGGTTATTTGGGTGAGTGAGAGTTTCCAAGATGTGATGTGCCTATGATATGATATGTTATAAATATAAGTTCAATGTTCTTGTTAAAACATTCCCTTAAACTATGATATGCAAATCTATTATTGGTGTTGGGTTTGAGGCATGTGCTTATAGACAAATTCCTACCTAATGAATTGTCATAGTGTCTCAGGTTGGTGAGGATAAGAACACCCTTATGGTTTTTATTCCATATCCTCTTATGTTACCACAAATAGTTATAAATGATTAATTCCAAGAGAGCTTTCAGTGACTGTTGTATGATATAGAGATAGAGGATCATTAACCTACAATGATTATATCTAAGAAAACTATGAAGTTTCAGTTGTATCAACCATTAATTTTTTATGGGGAGGGAATCCCCCACACATATGAGTACTCAATTAATTCTTTGAGAACTATTTTTGGCCACACTAAGACACCTCTGGATAGAGAGGTGAAATTGGGTGTGTATATGTTCGAAAAACCATAATGTGATTGTGGGATGTTATAGTCTAGGCTCTCCAATATTTAAAATAGATACTAAAGGAATTTGAAAATCATTTCATATTAACAACATTATATGGACACTGTGAGTTGATATGGAAATGGATTTCATGCATCTTATGTATAAGAATATGTCTTTCAGGGACAATGTGGATTTTTTTATAGAGATACATCATTTTCCTCATATGTCATTGTGTGATTTTTTTTGACAAGGAAATGTGTTTTTAAGATGTTTTATGGTGTGGGATTTGAGTATTGGTGATTGTATTTAATATCATCATTTTATCTGTGGATTTTAATCAGAATATTATATTATAAAGAAACCTCCATTATGGAAAAGGATTAGGGTACTTGACTTCTTATAGGGGTTTTATTAATGGATCATGATGCTATATAAAGTGTTGTTATAAATCTCCACACCTGGATGATGGTTGGAGTAGACATGGTAGTATGTTACCTCTCTCGTCATAGGGGTAATGACCTATTGAGTATTATAAATGTGGTATATGAGACCTTATTTGAAACCAATTCCCTTAAACACCAACCGAGTGTCATTTTTTGTGTAGGATGGGACACCTGTAAATATGTTATAGGAAATAACATGGTTTACCTAGTGGTTAAGAATCCAAAAATGTGTAGGGCTAGATAAATGGATAACATATGTCATGAAATGAAGGTAGATGGTGTCAAACCAACAGTTTATTTTAGAGTGACGAATACCATGCTTAGGGACATGGAAATTGAAAACAATAAGGTAGTGATATATAGGGGAGTCATGTGGGAGAACATGACTATAGTTAAGGATATATTTATATTATACAACCTATTACTGTAGACTATTATGAAGAGACCTCTAGGATTCATGGTATGATCGTAGTATATTCTACAATAGAATTTGATTTAATTGATTCATGGGATTCAAATTACTTTTATATTTTCTTATTTTATGGATAGAATAGGGATGGTTATAAAAATATATGTATAGTGTGGTGTCTATTGTCACATTTTTGGGAGTGTGATTAGAGGGAATTATCCATCATAAAGATGCTTCATTATTAATTGGAGGATATCTATTTTTATGGTACTTATTCATTATATATATTACATTGTTTTATTTAATCCTTGGGATGGATTGGTTAGTGTTATCTGTTGATCATATTGATTATTACCATTGACGATTGTTTTCACATATCATAATAGTAGTGAGTACGTTCATGTTGGAGAATAGTTCTAGAGGAAGGTCATAAAAGACTTTCCCCTTGGAAACTAGGTGGGATTATGGCCCAAGATTCTAGTTTAACAGTGGATTAAGGGGACACACCAAGACATATTTTTCATCATACAATGAATCGGTCTCAATTTGTTTTCCTGATGAATTCCAAGGGTTTTATCCCAAGAAATATGTTGAAATCACTACTGAACTACATCTTGGATCTGAAGCCACTTATTTTTCACCTTATTGAATGGCTCCAAATACGCTACTTCAAATAAAATATTATTTTGAGGGTTTAGAGGATGTGAGTTTTTTTAGTAGAGTACATCCCCTATAGTATCTCTGTCCTCATTCATAAGGAGGATGGGTATTTTTTATTATGTGTTAATAAATATAATTTTAATGAGATGGTGGTTAATAAACCAGTATCATCTTCTATACATCGACGAAATGTTTCATTAGTTGAGGGGAGACCAAATATTTTTAAATTTTTATATGAGGCCAGGTTATTACTATATGTGGGTAAAGCCTTTAGAAATTCCACATAGATATTTTAGGTAATATAAAATATTATAAGTATATAATGATGATGGTTGGGTTGATGAATTCTTCCATAGTATTTATGGCCTTGATGAATAGGGTTTTCACCAGTTTTAAGAAACAATTTTTGTTATCTTCCAGGATGATACACTTATTTACTTGAAAAAGGGAGAGGGATATGACATCCATAAGGATATCATGTTTGGGATAATTTGGGAACATTAGATCAATGCCAAAATCTCTAAATTTATCTTTTGGTTGAATAAAGTGATCTTTTTGGGCCATGCTATTTTTGCATCTGGTATATCCATAAACCGCGAGAAGGTCTAGGTTGTTACTTCTCAAGAGTTAAAAAATAATATCATTGACATACATAGCTCTTTGAGGTGGTTTTCATACTACTGAAGGTTTATCCTTGATTTCTACTAGTTGGAAATAATAATCTTAGGTTTGATGAAAAATGTAGTCAATTTTGAATGATATGAAATTTTTTAGGATGCTTTTGTGATTTTAAAGTAAATACTAACAACTACACTAATCATGACCCTACCCATATCATTTAATATGTGAACCATGTATTATGATGTGTCATGAGTTATGTGGGGGACAGTTTTGATGTGGTGATTTTATTCAGTTTTCTATGGTTCTAAGAATCTAATAATTCTTGAGAATAATAACATGAACTATTAAGTAGTAGTTCATTACCCTATGGTATTATGCGACCGGCGTATTGGGGTATAAATTTATAGTTTTCACACACCACTATATTATGAAATAAATCTCCCCCAAATTGGTCCTAAAAATTTTGGGGAAAAGGTGGGTTGAATATCTGTTTTTTTCTCTTCTCTGCATTATTATATTCTTGTAAAATTATTTTTTTACATTCTTTGAGCCACCAGACTCTCAATCAAGTATTTTAAGAATATAGTTATTATTGAAAATATATTGTGTTTTTTCATAGATGTATTTTTATTCTTGGGAGACCCATGTTCAAGTGAACATTACATATTTATCTATTTCTCAGTCATTACTTAGAAAAATCAAATGAAGACAAAAATCTGATCCAAAATTCAGGGCCAACATATATGGTGGGGAGCCTCAAAAAGACTAGAAATTGATAATGAAGAGATTATTTATATTCACTATCATGTCATTTTTTTCAAAAAGTATATTTTAAGATCTATTTCATGGTTTAAATTCCTTAAAATCAGTAGTTCACACTGGCTTGATAACGATCTACTGAGACATGAACCAACAGTATTAGTTGCTGAAAATAAAGAAGGTTGCCTTGGGTTATGTTATGTTATGCTCCACCTATCAATAGATTAAGTATAATAATTACTGTCCTTGTATAATTTTTCATTAATTTCCCATTCATGAGCCAAATGGGATGATGTTACTATAGAATCTATAACAGGGTTTCAAAGAATGGCCATAGGTAAAAATGTTTTTTGGTTGATAGTGGATTGGCTGACAAAGGTGGCCCCCTTTTTCTGATTGAAGTGATCTATCCAGAAAATGATATTAGAAATATTTATGTATGAGATATAGTGTGATTTCATGATATACCATATACTGTTATTTAATATTATAATACTCATTTATATTAATCTTTTGTCTTGGATTATTTATTGAATTGGGTATAGATGTGAATTTGGAAACATTCTATATTCCTAAGTCCGATGAATATTCTAAGTGCACCCCAAAATTTTTAGAAGAAATGTTGAGAGTCTATTTCCAATATTTTTGGGGTTCTTGGTGGAACCATATTGCCTTGGTGGATTTATCCCATCACAATATGTTTCTGGATTCTATCGATATGAAACCATATGAGGCTTTGTATTTTTGACCATGCTACTGAACTCTATAATAGGTAGAGGATGGTTAGTAAATCTTGATTGGACTAAGTATCATTCATGATATTTTGAAGCACATGAATTCAGTATATAAGATGTTGGATATCACTGACTATATATAGAGATCTTATATGGATTGCAAAAGATGACCTATTGAGTTCTAGGTTGGAGACTGGGTGTTTTTATGAGTCTTGCTAAGGTAGCGACATTGTTGGATCTGTAGGTAGGGAATGTTTGTGACCAAGTTTATAGGGTTGTTTTGTATTGCTAAAAGAATCAATATGGTGGTACACCAATTGGTTTTTTTATAGTTTTTCATTTCTAGGAATGATGTTTTACATATATTACAACTAAGTTGATATGGTTTGGATCCATCTCCCATGATCGACATAAATGATATTTATATTGACGATGATGTGTCCTTCAATGAGAGTCTAGTATGTATAGTGCATGGGCGTGAGAAGACACTTCAAGTAAAAATAGTTCCCCTAACATTAGTACAATAAAAACTTAACCACAATATAGAGGAGACTTAGGAAAATGAATTAGAAATGCAGATGCAATGACTAATGTTTTTCACCAATGAGTCTCAATTATGTTCCAGAATACATATCAAGGATGAAAAATACTAAGATGGAGAGGTTGTAAAACCTAGGTCTTTCTTCAAAAAATGTAGCTCAATTTTTATCCACTCTGTGTTGAGATTTTGTAAAACACTATAGTTATTGTTAAAGATAATCATAATTTAATTTCTTCACTAAGGTTGGTATTTTTTATTTTAATTATGATGAATGTGGTTATAGAAGCTGGGACAGTTTCTAGAGCATTTTAGGATTCAAAGGATTGGTAATATTAAATTTTGTATTAATATTAGCGGGAGAAAAATTATCACATGGTTAGTGCTAACTATGAATCTAATTGTGCAGAGGGGTAAATGTATGTGAATAGTTTTTCAAACCATGCAAAAGGATACTGTAAAAAGCTAAATCTTGGATGTTTTTTTAAAAGATGTCTGAAATGGTTGCAACATGGTTTCTTAACAATGCAATATAATCAAGAATCTATATATTTTTATATTTTCATTCAGATAACTACTATATGGTTTGGTGAACCATGCGACCTAACCATGAAATGAGAATAATTAACATAGAAAATTAATTTTTAAACCAATTTTTTTACATAGACACTTCATTATTCATCCCCATACCTAGGCTCTCAACCCCCACCCACTTTCATGAATTTTATCTTCCATGGGATAATCTTCGTTAATTATTAGTAGATTGACGCATTATTCAATGTGATTGATCTCTATCAGTAGGACTAATCATCTCCTTTCAGAAGATCACTATATTTCCCTCTCCTCCGCTATTTCATGTTTTAATATCCTAATCTTAAAATGGGGTTGATGTATTATGTTTTCGAAATTTTGGGACATTAGGCATGACTCAACTAGTTATTTTTGGCATTTAATATTTGTTGTTTTCAATGTTTTTGGTCTATAATTTTATTCCCACAAGCCATGATTTGCTTCCAGTGCATGGATTATGTGGTAGCACCATATTGACATGAATTTTATTTAAAATTAATATATAAAAAGTAAATTACATAAATTATGAGATGAAACCTAATTTGATGGAATCATAGAGAATTGTTTTAGTTGTTTGGATTGACGTATTCATGGAAAATTTTAAATAATAAATGGGGACTGACTATAACTAAAAAATTGAGTGACATTGTAATTGTGTGAAGTGGTGTTTTTTTAATTTTAAATTGGATTTTAAAGAATTTTATAAATATTAAGAGACGATGAATAATTTTATGTGCCTAGCCTAAGAGAATAGTTTCGAGGTTAATATTACTTTGGTTGTTACTTATGTTCTAGGATTGGAATATTTTCCAGGGTATATAATTTATATTCTAGTATAAAAATATTTACCTAGGTGTTATTCATGTTAAGGTATGAGTACATTTCACAGGGAAATTATTATTTCTATAGTGGTATGGGTATATTTTAATAGGTTTTATTCATGTTTTTGGATGGAAATATTTCCCCAGGAATGAATTAAAATCCAGGATGGGTATATTTCCCTGGTTAGAGGCCTACTATTTAGAGACATTTGACACTAGCCGAGGAAGGTGTGGTTAGTATCATGTGTCCAATAGAGTCCATTGGACAATGAATTCCTATTTGTTTATTTAATATTTGTTTACCAATTGTAATTATAGATTATAATAACTTCTACATGTAGTTACTCAGGCTAGATATATTTATAGACACTGTTGGTTGGGGCCTACTGAGTTGTACTCACACCCTACTTGGGCGGCCACTATTCTTCAGAAGAATAATATAAGTACCCATTTTTTCCTTAAAATACAATGAAAATATATATATATATATATTTCCAAATATAGGCACGGAGATGATGTGTGATCCTGAGGTCTGGTGTGTTCCAAATTAATTTTATAATAATATGAAAAATATTTTATATTCAAAACACATGGTTCCTCAATGAAAATTGGATAAATCTAAAATGGAAGCTCGGATCTAAAATATGAGTCCATGGTTGAGTCTGAAACATTATATTTTTCTTAGGAAAAATATAAAATGGGTTGGCTTGAGGTGGTTAGGCTCCTCACTTGTTGGAAGTAAATTCCTTAGATTAATTAATTAATAAATTCATTCATTCATTCATTTAAACCCTAAATTAATTCTATAATTTTATTGTCATGGAAAACTTTCTTAGGATAGCTTCATAATCCTAGAATCCCCAATGTAATTCATTTTTTCCCTTCCATTAGTAGGTTAAATCAGACTTTGACAAAACACTGGATCGTAGTAGATTAGGACGCAACGAACATAAATACTTCTCCCAATTGATGGTGGGTGTGTTATTCATCAATGAATGATCCAAAAGCGAGGTAGGACTCTTCAATTAGATATATATTCAATTAGATTAAATAGTTTGAGAAGATCGATCCTTTTCTTGGATCTTCACCAATTGTGTCCAACTGCATGTTCCAGTGATCATAAACATAATTGTTTTCATTTGTTTTCTAACATTGGTTTTCCACGATCTTGATCTATTTGGCCAAGAATGGTTGGAATTTATCATTTAATATTTTTTTGGTTCTTTTATCCCATTATACTTTGTGTTCATCACCAGTTGGACACCTCGGTCCCATTTTGTTATTTCTGGGTAGTACCGATCCCGATTAGAACCCCAAAACTGCAACAGATCGAATCGAGGAACTCAGTAGAGATATGAAGTGTTTATGGGTTAAGTAATATTTTTTCTGTGATCTATGGACCAACATCAAAGTAAGAGGCTATGAGAAATGAAACGTTTGGGAGGCACATATAGGTTCACCAAAAATCAACAGGGATTCGAATTTCTAGCTACCAGATAGTCAAAATATATTGGACATCGATATATCCACAAATCCCAAGTGAAACTAAAGTTGGATCTAAAGAGGATGGATATATTGAAGCGCTGAAATTGGATCTAAATATTCTATGAATGACCTGAAAACATGTCTTTTACAAGGATGAACACACGACAAGTAGCCCTTTAGAGGTGGTAGCTTGTGTTTCATAAAAGTCAAGGATGCCACGAAATGTATCTCTGATACACACTATGTACCACTTTCCAAGTTAGACAACTCGTGTGATGGATCGCACAAGGGGGGTCACTTTTGGATGTAAATAGATAGGTACATGGCCGTGTTCCCGAGTACATGGACACGGAGTCATGTACACAGACATGGGATCTGGTACACAGACACAACCAATATGACACGATTCAATCCCAATGAGCCAAGACATGTTTTTTAGTCCACCTAAAAGAATTTTACTACTACATTGTACGGGATCTATGTGCTGATGAAGTACATGGATAGGTAGTGGAGTGGGACCACATTTCTTGTGGGTAACTTCACACACTAGGTTCCTATAAGCTCCTTTTATGAAACATTAATCATTTTATTTTCTTCATTTGAACTCATATTTTAGATTGTGAGTAGCCTATCATGAGCTTCATTCTTGGATTAATGCGATGCGTCCCTCTATTAAGGTTGGCTGTGGAGTTCCTTGATGATTTCTATGTAGTATCCTTCCATAGGGATGGGTAGTAGAGTTCCTCGACAACCATTCCATGTAGTACCATTCTGCGGGGCTAGGTAGTAAAGTTACATGATGCTTTTTGTGTGGTACCCTCCAGGCGGTCTGGGTAGTGGAGTTCCTTGATGACCTTTTCTGAGTGGTACCCTCCAATAGGGGTGGGTAGTGGATCTTACCAGTTCATTATATGTGGTACCATCTAGCAGAGCTGGACAGTGGAGTTCCTCAATAATTACCAAGTTGACCCTTTAGTAGGTCTGGGTGGTGGAGTGCTCAATGGTTACTATAGTTGGACCCCCATCGGCATGGGTGAAAGTCCTATATAGATAATATCGAGTGGTACCCTCCAAAGGGGATGGGTAGTGGACGTTTTCAATGACTATCAATGTGGGACCCTACTATGGTATCGGGTTATGGTTTCCATGCCTAGAGTTTTTGGCCCCTATACTATATAGAACACTGATCGAGCATGGTTAGACATCAACAGTTACTTATGGGATGAAATGTGAGAGGCTGACCATTATTGACAGTTTTTTGAAACTACTGGATACACAACTTCTTGAGCTGATAAGTGATATGGAGATCCCCTTACTCTCTCATTGGGTATTATTTTCACTAAGCATATATATATTCTTCCAAATACACACCTTGTATTTTGTAACCCTCCTTTCAAGAGAGGTGAAGATACATGGGGTATGCCATGTGCTTTTCATGTTTAGCTTTTCATGGTTGGATGAGTCTACTCTCATTATATAGCTAGTGAAGAATCAACTTATTTTTCAACTAATCACTTTGTTGAGCCCCTTGTGTTAGTATGAGTTTACATTCACTCTTAGTTTGGGTTGATCTATTTTCTTTGATCGTATCGTGTATCTATTATCCTTGTTTCTAGTTTAATCTCTTACTACTCACCTTTACACTTTTAGGGAATCCTATTTGGTATGTATATACACACATCTATATTGGATTTTCCCAAATCTGTCATGTCTTATAAAGACAATGGGTAGGTAATCCATGAATAGATAATAGCTTACGGATACCTGAAACATTAGACATTGTATGGTGGTCCCAACATGGGATTCTGGAGCTAGGCTTTATCAACACTTTAATTTTCCAATTTTTTAGGTTAGGACATATTTATGGTTGGGTGTGTATCTTACCCCTTTAATTTTTAGTTTTTATGGTGGTAATCTTGTAAAACATGGAGGTTATGTATGGTTTGTTTACTTTCTAACTGTGTTGGATCTTTTACTCTTTCCCTGTTCACTTTTTCATTGAGTTGGCTGTGTGTGTGTGAATACACGTACTTTGGAAAATTCCTCCCTAAGTTAGTTATATATTCAATGAATGTTGGAACCCCCTGTCCTTTCTTGGCAGTCTTGGGGTTGTTGCGACTGAAGTCCCAATTTGGTTTTGGTCATGACTGATTGGTATAAGTGAATGTTTATTCCTTGAGATGTTTTTAAGACTAATCCCCTTAAGCGGATTTGGTTGGGTCTAGGGAAACCATGTAGAAGTGTCTCGAGTTAGGATCTCAGGATAGGGAATCATGTGATGGTGTGGAAGCTCATGTATCCATTCATCAAGACCTTGACTACCTATTTTTTGAATCAACATAGTGAGACATTGGTGGTAGGGATAAATAATACATGCACCATATAGGATTGAGTCTTAATTATCCTTCTTGAGTAATCTTCCCATTGTTGTTATATATATATATAATCATTGGATCATGGTATCTCTTTATAAATAATAAAATTCTTCCATGAGGAAAACCATCCAGGATAATAGTTCCAGATCATGGTGATAATCCGATGAGCGTTGAGGCCTCATTTCAGGGTCCATCTCCTGACTCCTTCTTTCAGGTGGGAAAGTAGCCCAATCAAGAAACAAATATTTTCGGTATAGTAGTCTATGGAAGAACACATTCTTATCAAGATATGACACTTCTAGTTATAAAGGATTTTAATTTTACATGGAAAACTTGATCCTAAGGCAGTAGAGGATTGGCTAGAGTCACTTGTCCATGTCTATAGGCTCATACGAACCCCGAAAGATTTGGTGGTTACAATGGAAGCAGGTATTTTCCATGGAATAACCAAGCACTGGTGGAACCTTTATATACAGATTCATGATGATTCCACACTCTCATAGACCAAATTCTAGCAGATATTCCATGAGGAGTGATACGCCTTATAATGATGCTCAAATCAGATCCAGGAGTTGTTGGAGCTATAATAGGGAGGAATGATAGTGGCTGATTTTCCAGTGAGGCTAACCGATGTTACTAGGTACTCTCATGACAGGATCCATGATGGCTAATTTGGATCATGAATATTTGAGTAGGGACTTCAAAGAGAGATAAGTTTCATCATGGTTCCTTGGGCATTCCCACCTATGTTGGGGTTCTGTAGTGGGCACTATTGATAAAGATAATTCTGTTAGAGGGATTCTAGACAACTTGAGCTGGTAGTGGGAATCACAAAGCTGAGTCATCTACAACATCTAGAAGGCTTCAGATAGTGGGATATCATCATTAGAAGTCCATTTGCAAGTTGACGCATGCATGTGGTCATACGATGTAGAAACAAAAAAGAGCACCGGGGTAGCCCAGAGAGGGGAGGTGATTTTATTGTGACGGGTGGGGTCACATGGTGTCTGACTGTCCAACTAGGAATTCCGATCAGCACATGTAGATAGCTCATGGACCACCATGACATAGGGAGTTCCATGATCATGGATCTCCTAGGCAAGTATAGGGTGGTACCTAGTGAGGTGGTGCTGGAAGAGGATGAGGGGAGATATGGTAGGTGGAAGCCAGAATGAGATTCTTCCACCACCACCAAGTAGCCCACATCAAGCTTATGGACATAGAAGCTGGGGTTGTAGACATCTACAGGCTTTGGAGGGTTATAACCCTATAAAGACAAGATGATTATAGGTATTATTTATGTTTATCCTATATTTGATTCAGTATTATTAGACACATGTTCAAGTCATTCATTTATCTTTATACTCATGGTGTGATTTCTAGATCTCCTAGTTGAGGTGCTAGCTCAAAAGTTCCATTTTGAGGTTCCTACAGGGGAAACATCTTCTATATCTTTTATCTTCCAGCAGTGCGATATATTGTTTGGAGGATATAGGTTTATGTGGGACCTTTTGGTCATCATGATGGGACCCTATGACATCATCTTGGGTAGTGATTGGATATCCATGGTCCAATCCAATATCAACTATAACTGCAAACATGTCAGATTCCTACATACTGATGGGACGATATTCTCCTTTTCTGGCAAGAGAGATCTCATGGAAGGGAATGTGGGTTTTATAAGTAGGATGATTCAACCCATAACCCATCAAATAGTTAGTATATCCATTAGTGAAAAATTATCTTCAAGAATATGGTTTCCCTCATTTCAAGAGAATTACATGGACATATTCCCTGAGGATGTTGTAGTACTACCTCTTAGGAAAGACATGATGTTTTGTATTGACTTGATTCCCAACAATACTCTGATATATTATGTGAAATATTGGATATCCCATACCATGATTCATGATCAACGTTTGTACTTGGAAGACCATTTAGATAAAGTTTTCATCAGACCTACTGCATCCCCCTAGGAAGCTCTTATGTAGTTTATAAAATAAGAACACGTCCATTTGGGGCTTTTTGTGGATAATGGTTTCCTGAACCAGCCATAATAAAGAACAATACTCCTTGGATAGGATTCAAAAAATATTTGACTATTTAGAGGTATGATATGGTTCTCAAATATCAATCAAATTTATGGATACAATCAGTTTAGGGTTTTTAGGATGATATTCCAAAGTTGGAATTCCTATGTCACTATAGACACTATGAGTTCCTAGTGATGCACTTTGGTGTTAAAAATGAAACCCTCATGTTTATGGATTTTATGAACCAAGTATTCCATCTATACATGGATATATTTTTTATTTTCTTCATCGAAGACATAGTCCTCTACTCTACATCAGAGGAGGAGAATGCAGAGTATTTGAGGATTGTTCTTGATATTTTTTTTGAGAGCACCAGCTTTTCAGGAAGCTCTCGAAGTGTCATTTCTGGATTCATGAGGCCCAATTTTTGTGGAATGTCATTTCTAAACATTGTTTATATATGGAACCAATGATGATCGATTTAGTGATTTCATCAGGACACCCTAGAGCTTGACATAGTATAAAGATTTCTTGGTTGGTGTAGTACTACAAGAGGTTTGTGGAAAACTTCTGTAGAATCATAGCCCATTTGATCATCCTGACATTGAAAGGGAAACTTTTTACCTGGTATGTGGAATTCCAAAAGGCCTTAGAGTAGTTTATTTTAATGTGGAAAAGTGCTCCAATTTTGAGAATACTAGAGGAAGGTGTGGAGTTTGTTGTATATTGTGATGCCTTAGAAGTTATGCTTGGTTGAGTGTTGATGTAGCGGCAAACAATTATCATATACGGGTCGAGATAGCTGGGAACCCATGATATGAACTACACAACTCATGACCTAGATCTTTTAGTGGTGTTTTTCACCTTGAGGAAGTGGAGGTAATAATTTCTAGGGGACTTTTGTTTTATTTACTCAGACCACCAGAGTCTCGGGTACATCTTCACCTAGAGAAACTTGAACCTGAAGCTGTGATGCTGGTTTGAGTTCTTATAGGACTACGAGTTATAGATAGTATATACTCTAGGGAAAAGTTTTTTAGAAGATTCAAATATAAGTAAGTATTAGACTCTCTTAGTGTAGGAAGCTTCAGAGTAGTTATATCCCCTACTGTTGACCCTACAAGAGTAGGAGGGTAAAATTTTTCTACAGTCGATGGTGTTGACTCTAGGCCTCTTGAGCAAGTGAGAGAGTCCCCATTGGGGGGCATCAACTACTAGGTAATACATGACTAGATATCCACATGCATATCACTAGATAAATATTCTAAAAGAGGGAAATCATTTCATCTTTTTTCTGAGACAATGGATGGTTCTATACATGATGCGAGAGAAGGTGTTGCAAGGGGTTCAAGATTTTCCCCGAGATATTCTTCCCATTACAGTGAATATGTATAGGGATGTTCAGTGGAAGTTTTTGTGGTCTAGAATGAGATTGATTGTAGATAATTTCGACACTCAGTGCCTCACCTTCCATTAGGTGAATGTTGAGCACGAACTTTCGGCAGGTATGTTATAGACCCTTGATATCCCATAATACAAGTGGGATGACATATCCAGGGTTTTTTCATAGGGATTCCACAAATAGAGAAGGTCCATGATTTCGTTTGGGAGATATTTTCATACTCATGAAGTCGACACACTTCCATGTTATCAGGGAGAGGAGTATGGTTGATTTTTTGGGGAAGTTGTAAAAATTGGTGATCATTCGCTTTAATGGGGTGCCCTTGACAATTGTCTCCAATCATGATGCACAGTTTACATCTTGATTGTGGAGAGGTCAGATGAAGGCATTCAGGACCCAAATGAGGATGATAATAACCTTTCACCCTAGATTGATTTGTACACTATGAAAAAATTCTTGGTTTTGGTGTTTATGTTTAGGTCTTGCGTGTTAGACTTCGTCCGAAGCTTGGAGGATCACTTGCCCTTGTTAGAGTGTGCGTACAACAACCGATACCACACTATCATTGACATGGAACCTTTTCATTCTGTGTAAGAGAGACCCTACATGGCACCGTTATGATTGAAAAAGATTAGTGAGACATCTCTCATGGGCCCAAAGACGGTGTATGTGATGGCGAATAAGGTCCAGGTCATCCATGAGCGTATGAGGACAACCCCAGGCCAACAGAAATATTACACAGATCGTCATTATAGGCCCTTGGATTTTGAGTAGGGAGACTACATCTTCATGTGATTCTCCCCATGATGAGGATTTTAGAGTTCTAGTTGGGAAGGAAAACAATCCCTAGGGTCCATCGGGCTATTTGTGTTCATATAAAGGCTTTGGGAGGTTACTCAATACAGGAAAAAACTTTTATGTGGAGGGTTATTCGCGGTGATTTTCAAAACCGCCACGACAGTTTATTGGACCATGAATTTAGTGTAATTTTTAAAAAATGCTACTATTTTTTTAACATATATTTTATATTTAAATAAATCCAAAATTAATTATAGTTATTCTTCATGGCGTTTTAAAAAAACAGCCTCGAAATAAAGGCGTTTTTTCAAACCCACCGTATAATTGAAGAAAAAAAATATTAAAAAACAGTTATTTATTAATTATTATTCAATATTTTCAATCATTTATAGTTTATTATTTATAAATATAATTATTTTTTATGTTTCAATTAATAAATATTTATAATTATTCGTTAATAAAACTTTTAAAATGAAAACAAATATTCAATATGTTGACAATCAGACTTCAGCATCAAATGACCATAACTTTTGATCAGAGAGTTTGTTTTAACTCCTCAACCAATGAAATTGAAACTTATGAAATTATATAAAACTATATTAAATATTAATTTCATAATAATTAAATGAATAAAATTTATTATAGTTTCAATAAAAGTTAGAAATCCAACTCAAATTTCAAACAACCATAACTTTTGATCCAGGAGTCTCTTTGGGAGCTACAATATATCAAAATCGAAGCCTGTGATGAACTCTATGCCGTGTAGGTCTACAAATAGCTCTTTCAACATTGTCCCACTTTTTTTCTTGAGAAAGACCCAGAAGGCCTCCAAAACATTGTTTTTAGTCACAGAACCTGATTTCTTAAAATTCCTACGACTATAACTTTTGATCCATGTGTCTGTTCGTCCAATACCACATATCATATTGAAGATCGTTTCATAATCATTGATTTAACTGGTTGTGAATCTGAAAAAGGACCCCTTGTGTTAGATTTTAGGGGCATTTTACTGTTTCTATGTATTTTTTAGATTTTTAACATTTTAGAGATTCTTAACATTTTAGAGATTGTTTATTTATTAATTATTAATTTATTCATTATTTATTAATTACTAACAAATTATTTATTTATTAATTATTAATTATTAATTATTTTATAATTGATTAATTACTATCTATTTATCTATTATTTTTTGTTTATTATTTATTAATTATTAATTATTATTTATTATTTATTATTTATTCAATTATTAATTATTATGTATTTATTTATATAAGATTTAAGATTTAATTATTTATTTTTTTATTTAGTTATTATTCACACATTATTTATATACATTTTTTAATTTTTAAATAATTAATTACTATCTATTTATTATTACTCTATTATTATTTTATTATTTATTTATTTATTATATATTTATTCATTATTCATTATTTATTAATTAGTTATTAATTAATTTTTAATTATTTATTAATTAAGATTTATTTATTATTTATTTATTTATTATTAATTTGTTAGCAATTATCAATTATTAACATTCAATTATTAGTTATTATTAATTATGAATTATTAATTATTTACTATTTATTATATATTAATTAATTAATTAAGTAATTAATTTATTATTTATTCTGTATTCTTAATTTTTTATTTTTTTTAATTATTTATTTATTAATTAATTTTTAATTTATTATTGGATTATTATTTATTTATATATTATTTATTCATTCATTATTCATTATTTATTAAATATTAATTAATTACTAATTTTTATTTAGTAATATTTTAATATTATATACTAATTCTAAATTCTAAATTCTAAATTATCATTTATTAATTATTAGTAATTATTAATTATAAATTAGTTATTATTAATTATTTATTGTATATTATTGACTGTTAATTAACAATTAACAATTATTATTTATTATTTATTATTTATTTATTTATTTATTTATTTATTTATTAATTTATTTATAATTTATTATTCATACTTTATTATTTATAATTTATCAATTTTTATATATTATTTATTATTTATTAATTTATTTATAATATACTAATTATTTTTTGTTATTAGTTTATTATTCAATTATTATTTATTTATTCATTCATTCATTATTCATTATTCATTATTTTTTTATTAATTTATTATCAATTAATTATTAATTAATTATTAATTATTAACTATTAATTATTAATTATATATTATTCCATATTCATTTATTATTTTTTATTTTCTATTTAATTATTTATTTTTATTATTTATTAATTATTACTTATTACTTATCTATCAGTTATTTATTGTTAATTATTTTTTTATATTATTATTTATATATTATTTGTTTGTTTGTTATTAATCTACTATTATTTTTATTATAAACATATTATTAAAGATGAGTTTGTTATTTATTTATTTTCATAACTATTTTATTATTTATTTCTTATTTATTTGTTTATTATTTATTTATTTAATTGCTCTTTGTTTATTCATTATATATAAATATTATTTTATTATTTTATTATTTAAATATTCTTTATTTGTTTATAAATCATTTATTTATTATTTATTATTTATTATTAATTAATTATTTCTTGTTTATCTCTAATTTATTATTATATTATATATTTATATATTATTTGTTTATTATTTTTAGATTAAATATTAATTCTTAATTATTATAATTAAGTTTTAATTTTTTTAATTTTATTGATTTTATTTTTTATCTTATTAATGTATTATTAATGAATTATAAATTTATGTATTATTTTTTTACAATTAATATATACATAAGTATATTAAATTATATTTATTCGCAACAAAAGTGCCTACTAGACTTGTAAAGATTTTGGGGAATAAGGAAGTAGTAAGATGTTCAAATCTCACCCAACGCAGAATTTCTATATATGGCATGGGCTTGTACATGGTCATGGGCATGGGCTTGTACATGGTCCTGGGCATGTGCATGGGAATGTGCATGGACATGGGCATGAGCATAGTAATAAAAAATAAAAAATAATACATAATACATAAATTACCAAAATAATTAAATTAATTAAGAAAATAAATATATAAAAAATTAATTAATAATGAATATAAATAATATATAATATATAATATATAATATATAATATATAAATAATATATAAATATATAAATAAATAAATAAATTACGAAATAAAAAAATAAATAATTAATTAATTAATAAATTAATAATAAAAAAAATATAAAGAAATAAAAAAATATAAAATAAAAAAATGGTTTAGTGACAGTTTAAACCACTGCTAAATCGTTTTGCGACGATTTTGAAAAAACACCGCGAATTGATTGTTGTCACACAATTTTGTGATGGTTTTCCGAAACCATTGTAGAATGATAGACTGGTGGTTTAAACCGCCGATAAACACAAATTTTGGTGTTGTGACTTACCACCTCTCCCTACACCAACAACTAGAGCTACTGCACAACGTCTTCCATGTGTCGTAGCTAAGGAGATGGGTGTGTGACCACACACACATCATCAACTGGGGTGAGGAGGACGCCTAGGATATAGCCACCTTTGCAAAGCAGCCAATGGTGATCGAGGATCGATAGGAGACGACCCTGTGTGGATGTACTATCCCCTTGGTTGTTGTGATGTGGCAGCATAGAAACATGCAGGAGAGTTCTTAGGAACGGGAGAACCAAGTGTGGGATAAGAATCTTGAGTTATATGTTTAGTATTTCTTTTCAGGGATGAAAATATGGAAGAAGTTAATTATGTAGAGACCCGGTTTTTTCATTCTAAAATTTGAAATATTTCAATATATATTTCCAGAGTTAGGCGCTGAGATTGAGTGTGATTCCAAGACACAGTGTGCCCGGAATAAATTTTATAAAAACATTAAATATATTTTAAATTGCGCGCATGTGCTTCTAAAAAAAGGGGATAACTCTTAAGTGGAAGCTAATATCATAAATCCAAGAACACAGTTTAGTCCAGAACACTGTGTTTACCCATGGCCCGAAATTAAATGGGTCAATGTAGGGGGTTTGGACTCCTCACTCATTAGATGTACATAAAGTAGATTAATTAATTAGTTAATTTAATCTCTAAATGAATTCTATAAATCTATCATCATGGTAAAATTTATTGGGTTATCCTCATAATATTGGAATCGCCAACAATACTCTCCTTCCTCCTTCTGTTGGCGAATCACATCGTACAATAATGAAATGTTGGATCAGATTAGATAAGAACATAGCAAACACAATGATTTATCTTGATCATTGGCGGGTGATTTCTTTATCAAAATTAAATCCAAATGGTATTTAGGTCATATCAATTGGTGATTTATTCCCTTTTATTTAATAGTTTGATCAGATCAATCCTTTCCCTTAGATATGCATCAGTTGTATCCTATTACATTTGCTCGTGTATAGAAAGTAAATTATTTTCTTTTATTTTCTATTTCTGGGTTCCCAGTTCATTATCAATTTAAAAATAACACTTAATATCGATCATTTAACCTTTTTGGTGATTTTAACCCATTATTCATCAAATTCTTCACTAGTAGGACTCCTACAGTCACGGTTCGATAATTCCAGGGTTTACTAAGCCCGATCGGACCTCCAGAACCAAGCCAGATCGATATATACTTCATGGATTGACGAACCGAGCATGGATCGGGAGTGTTTGTGGGATAAGGATAATTTTTTCAAGGATAGAAGTATAAATCATAGAATTCGAAGGCATTAGTATGTGTTTGTTATGAGAGGAACGTATGGATTCACTAGAAATCAACCCAGATTCAAGCTTCTAGCCACCGGATAGCCAAAATCCACTGATCATCGATAGATATACAAATCCTAAGGTGAACGGTAGCTAGATGTGTAGAGGATAAGTATATCTGGGCACAGAAACCAGATCTGATGATTTTTTGAAATTCCCAACCACACACCATGTACAAGGATATACAAATGGTGTGCATCCCTTTAGCAGTTGCAGTTAGGGTTTTTTTAAAATTTAAGGATAAAAAAATGTGTAGCCCTCATACATTACATGTACCACATTCCTGGATGGAAAACCTATGTGAAGGATCACACATGCATTCTCCCGTGTGGAAGTACACTTCTAGGTACACATCCATGTACCTGAGTACAGTGACATGACCTAATGTACACAGGCATGCAATCTGGTACACGAACATAGCCAACATGACACAGTTTGGTCCCTATTAGCCTATACATTCAGTGTAGTCCGTCTACATAGAGATTAGTAATACATTTCATGGAATTCATGTGCTAGGTACAGACACGTCTAGGTGGTAGAGTGGGACCACATGACGCGTGGGCACCCTCAAATTCCATGTACCCCAAGAGACCCTTTGAGGAAATATTAATTATCGTTATCTCCTTAGTTTGAACTCCGATTTTGGATTGTGAGTATCCTATATTTAGTGTCTTTCCATGTATCACGTTATGGTTCCCTATGTTGTATATTTTTAGATATGGTGTGATATGTTCTTATAACAGAGCGTACTGAGGCGATTCCCGAAGATGAATGTGATCTTGAAAGATTACTAGAGACTATCAAGTGGTAACCTATAGTAGGGTCGGGTAGTGTATTTCCTCGACCATTCTGACCAGTACCCTCTAGCAGGGCTAGAAAGTGGGGTTCCTCAACCATCTTAAGTGATAACCTCCACCAGGACTCGGTAATGGAGTTCCTTAATGCTTTCTGAGTGGAACCATCCAGTTGAGATGGGTTGTAGAGTTCGAAGATGACCTTTCTAAGTTGTTCCATCAAATAAGTATATGTAGTGGTGTTCCTCTACACTTTCTATGTGGTACCCTGCAATAGGGCTAGGCAGTAGAGTTTCTTGACTAGCTTTCTTAGCAGTACGCTCCAGCAGGGCTGAGAAGTGGAGTTCATCGATGATTTTAAAGTGGTTCCCTCCAATAGGTCTACGTAGTGGAATTTCATGATGATTACCAACATGACCCTCCAGTAGGGATGGGAAGTGGAGAAATCAATTGTTACTATAGTGAAACCCTCGTTAGCATGGTTGTGGGTCCTCTACATATACTGTAGAGCGATACCCTTCTCCATGATTGGGCAGTGGAGTTCCTCGAAGACAATTAATGTGGGACCCTCTTATGGTACTAGTTAATGTGTTACATACCTAGATTTTGTCTCCCATTAACTATTTGACACTATGATGAGGCATGGATGGTCTTGGAAAATTACTTCTGGGAAGACGCTTGATATGTTGGGCTTCATTGATGTACTTTTGGAACTATTGGATATTATTCTTATTAGGATGATCTGTGGTATAATGATCCCCTTAATCTCTCAGTTGAGATTATTTTTATTGAATATATATATATATATTCCATATCCACACCTTGTATTTGGTTACTCTCTCCCAAGATAGTTAAAGATACATGGGGTATGCCAAGTTCTTTTTGTGTTTATCTTATCATGGTTGGATGTTTCTACTATCCTTCTATTGGTGGTGAATAATCGACATGTCGTACATCTACTCACAATTTCAATCCCCTTGTGTTTTGATGTGGTTAAAGTTACACTTGGTTTGGGTTGAATTGTTTTTTTTGATTGTATCTTGCTTCTACTGTCTTTATTTATTATCATGTCTCTTACTTCTCCCCCTTCTGCTTTTGAGGCATCCTATTTTTTATGTATATAGTCTCCCCTACATGGGATTTTCATGCATGTTCCGTGTTTTATGAAGAAGATGTGTAGGTTCCGGGCGCAGCATATGCACGTTGATGGGTTTGACCAACTTTAATTTTAACGTTAAACAACGTTCAATTTGAGATGTATCACGATATAAATGCCAAATATTCGGAATAGAATGAAGAACGAAAAGAAAATAAGAGTCATGGAACCCTTGAGGAGGATCATCATATGTTGATTATAATTAATTTAATTAATGCATAAGAATTACCTCATTGGAATTCTTTCTTCATTGACGTGTCCGGTCACGATTCAGTGATCCGTCGTTGCGTCGTAGAATCCAAGTGTACGATTCCTCTAGCGGTGATCCAGACATGTGTCACGTATCTCCGAATGTCGCTGAAGGGATCTCCAGGTGCTAGCGCGGAAGAACCTTCGCTGGCGATGTCCGCCTTCGACCGCCTTGATCCGATGGTGGATCTTGCTCTCGTAACTTGAGGGCGTTCTTGGTGGAAAGGGAATTCTCTCTTGTCTTGAGAGTATTTTCAAATCCGTTGTGCACAACAATGGCTCTTCCAAATGTTGGGGTTGCGAGGATATTTATAATCAGGTTTGAGGTTAATAGATTTATGACAATAAATAATCGCGTTACATGTTTTATTTATTTCATTAACCCTTATTGAAAACCCCCATGTAGAATTTTTAATTGCTCAACATGCGCCCACGCTGATTATAAAAAATATCATTTAATAAAACAATATTAAATCCTAAAAATCCCAACTGGAAAAACAACACGGTGTGTAATAATTAAAACACAACGGGTATTGGCTTTCCATAAAACTACATGGCGTGTATATTTAATATACACGGAATGTACTTTTATTTTCCATTTATCTCCAACACATTTATTAGAACTTGAGTAATGACTATTTATTTCTTAAATAAATGTAACTGCATTACTCGCTAATAAATATATTATTTCGTCCACAATATATTCTACCGAATAACTACTGTCAAAATAAATGCGATCAGACATCCTTAAATAATTATTAAAACACTGTCGGGAATAATATTTATTTAACTTGTTAAATTAATCTTTAACTGAGATACATCGACACACTTAGTGTGTGACCCTCTAGGCCTCTTTCTCAGTGTCATTAGGCTGGGCCTGCATAATGTCCAAAGTTAGCGTCTAGCAACACGCCAAGGCACCCATAGAGAAAGAATTTAATGCTGCAATGACGTGTCACCTCCTACGAACACTTACCGTGTAATATAATCCCTTTGTCTCGGTATCTCCAATCAAGCAGGTTGCATGCTAGTTCCATCAACCCATGTGCTTGATTATTGTTTCTTTGACTTCCTGGAATTGAACTTACCCATACCTTACCATGGCCATGGATTTATTTAGGCTATATCAATTCCATCAAAGGGCCTGAGATATCTACTTCCATTATGGAACGGAAGGGAAAAATCCTTTCTCGCATTATCTATTAATGTGGTATTACTCGTGACGCACCCAACATATCCTACATCGCTGAAAAAAGTGTGTTGTCACAGTTTTCGTCAATACATCTTAGTGCACGAGTCGTAATACCCATTAATAATAATCTTAAAGTCCGAGGACCAATACACACGTCCGCAGATAGGAACATCCAATGACACTATGAAATGTGGATTTCCTACTGGCGGGTCTTGTTCTCACAATATCCTCCTGGATATTACCAACGGCGCACACCATGAGAAGGTGCCTCAATGTTTTATGAGTCCTCACCCCTAATGACCTGTATTATTTGTGTCCCTTAAATAATATCATCCGGTCATAGAACATACATTCAAGAACAGTGTTATGGAACTTTTGGGTTCTCATCATAGTAGGGAACCGCTATGACCCTTTAATGCAATAGCTGTCCTTAGGACATTATCACATGACATGTCACGCAGAAGAACAATCAAGATGTGATAAGGCTTTTATTTAATGAAAAAAGTACAAAGTAGTTGGTTCTAGACCACCAACTCTAACAGACTCCCACATGGACTAGAGCCAACTGATAACAACCTTTAACCCACTATCTCTCACATGATATTCATGCTTCTATTGATATAGGCCTTTAGTCATGGGGTCTTCCACGTTCTCTTCCATGGACACTCTGCTCATTGCAACTTCACCCCTTTAATAGAAATCCCTCAAGAGGTGATACTTATGGAGTAAGTGCTTTTTCCGTTGATGTGACCTTGGTTCTTTTGCAAGAGCCACCGATGTAGTATTATCACAATACAACGTAATAAGATCTTTACTGCTAGGCACCACATCAAACTCCTGGAAAAAGTTCTGAATCCTTATGGCTTCCTTGGATGAATCAAAAGCCTCTATATGCTCAGACTCCGCTGTAGAATCGGCGACAACTGGCTGCTTTGAACTCTTCCAGCTCACAGCTCCTCCATTGAGATAGAAAACATATCCATATTGCGACTTCAGATCATTATGATCTGTTTGAAAACCAGTATTATCATACCCTCTGATGACATGCTCCTCGTCTCCTCCATACACCAGGAACATATCCTTAGTTCTTCTCATGTACTTAAGGATAGTCTTAACAGCAGTCAAATGCTGTTCTCCAAGATCTGCTTGATATCTGCCTACCATGATCAGTGCATAGGCAACATCAAGCCTGGTATATAACATGGTATACATGATGGATCCTATATCAGAAGCGTATGGGATCATGATCATCCTATCATTCTCTTGTTATGTCTGGGGGCACATTCTATTAGAAATATGTAAGCCATGTGACACTGGAACCAATCCCCTCTTGGATTTTTCCATACTAAATCTCTTTATTATCTGGTCAATGTATGTACCATGGCATAGTCCAAGCAACCTCTTGGATCTGTCATGAATGATCTTGATCCCTAGAATGTAGGCTGCTTTTCCTATGTCCTTCATGAAGAAACACTTGTTCAACCAATCCTTAACTGACTGTAAGGCTGGTACATCATTTCCAATAAGCAATATTTCATCAACATATACCACTAGGATGGTGACCGCATTCCCATTAAACTGCTTATAAACACATGGCTCACATTCTTTTTGAATGAAACCAAATTCCATTATAGCTTCATCAAATCAAATGTTCATTGACCCGGATGCTTTCTTCAATCTATAAATGGATTTATGCAACTTAAAAACCTGTTTGGCTTCACCTGGTGTCACAAACCATTCTGGTTGTGTCATATAGACATCTTCCTGAGGGTTCCCATTAAGGAATTCTGTTTTGACATCCATCTTCCAAATCCCATAGTCATGGTAAGCTTCTATGGAAATTATGATTCTTATGGATTTAAACATGGAAACTGGCGAGAAGGATTCATCATAGTCAATTCCTTGACGTTGTCTGAATCCTTTATCCACTAGCCTTGCTTTATAAATTCTAACTTGACCTTCCATGTCCAGCTTTCTTTTAAATACCCATTTGCATCCAATAGGCTTTACATCAACTGGCTCATCGACCAGAACCCAAACTTGGTTCTGATACATGGAATCCATCTCATAATTCATAGCTTCTAGCCATCTTGTAGCTTTTGAGCATTCTACTGCTTCCTTGTAAGAGAGAGGTTCATCATTGTCTAACAATAATGATTCACCATCCTCGGTGACTAGGAAACCAAATCTCTATGGTTCCCTTACCTCTCTTAAGCTCCTACGCAGTACTTGTGTTTCTGGAACCTCTTCCATGGGGACCTGTGGTACTTGTTCTTGTACCAACTCCTGTGTATCTTGAGCATCAACTTCGTTGAAGTCAATCTTTCTCCCACTATCCTTCTTGAGGATGTGCTCCCTCTCAAGAATGACGGCTTTTCTGGCAATAGTCACTTTGTTGTCTTGAGGGTTATATAGGTAATATCCTTTCGTTTCCTTGGGATATCCTATAAAGATACACTTCGTGCCCCGGGGTGCTAGTTTGTTTCATGAGATAGTGTTAACAAATGCCTCACATCCCCATACACATGTGTGCGACAAAGTGGGTTTCCTTCCATTCCATAACTCGGATGGAGTTCCATTTTCCGCCTTAGTTGGTACTCGGTTTAATGTGTATGCTGCAGTTTGTAATGCATATCCCCAAAAGGATAATGGAAGATCCGCATGACTCATCATCGACCACACCATGTACAAAAAGGTGTGGTTCCTCATTTCACTATCACCATTCCACTATGGTGTATAAGGAGGAGTGAGCTGAGGTAGAATCCCAGACTCCCAGAGAAGATCGATGAACTCTTGGTTCAGATATTCTCCACCTCGATCCGATCAATGCTTTTTTATCTTATTTCCAAGCTGATTCTCTACTGCATTCTTGAATTCCTTAAATTTCTCTAAGGACTATGACTTATACCTCATTAAGTATAAATATCCCTATCTACTCAAATCATCAGTAAAAGTAGTTAAGTAAGAATATTCACCTCTAGCTTCTATTGGAAATGGTCCACACACATCTGTGTGTACCAATCCTAGAAGCTCTGTGGCCCTTTCACCTTGTCCACTAAAAGGCGTCTTGGTCATTTTTCCTTTTAAACATGTGTGAAATCTATCAAGTGGTTTTAGCTCAGTAGAGTATAAATATCCATCTTGGCAGAGCTTTGTCAAACTCTTCTCATTCACATGACCAAGGCGGTGATGCCATAACTAGGTGATGAATGAGTCATGTGAGTTTGTTTCGGTATCGATTGCCAACAATTGGTTTTCGTAATTCAATACATATAAACCATTATTTAAATGTGCCATACCATAACATACATTGTTCTTATAAAAGAGACAACCCTTATTTCCAAATTTGAAAACAAATCCATCCATATCCAAACAACATATAGAAATTATGTTCTTGGTAATAGTAGGCGCATAATAATAGTTATGTAAAACCAAAATCATCCCAGTCAGTAATGAGAGGATGTAGTCTCCAATAGCCAATGCAGCCAGCCTTGCACCATTAGTAGCTCGAAGATCCACCTCTCCTCTGGTGATTTTTTTAAATCTACTTGGTTCCTGCATTTGAATATAGATGTTAGCCCCACAAACTGTATCTAATACCCAATGTGTAGAAATAGAAAGATTGCACTTGATAACAAACTCACCTTTAGCGTCCCCATGCTTCTGGGTGAAGTTCCTCTTCCAGTGGCCCTGCTTGCCACATGAAAAACACATTGCCTCTCATTCCTTGTCCTGCCTATGGATCTTCCTCGTCTTGGAGGGACGGTGCTCGGGGACTTCAGACCGTTTATAAGTCTTTGGAACCTTTACCTTTCCTTCCTTTTCTTGTTCACCATAAGGGCCGAAGGTTTGGCACGCCCCATGTCCTTATCGACCTGGCGAATCAAGGTCAGAAGCTCCAATAGACTCTTCTCATTGTCGCTCATGTTATAGTTGACAATGAAGCTAGAGAAGGTCTTGGGCAGTGATGATAGAATGAGATCTGTACAAAACTCATCCGAGAATTTAATCCCTAAGATGTCCAGGCGTTCAATGTAGCCAATAAGCTTGACTACATGAGGCCCAGCTAGCGTAGACTGTTCATGCTTCATGGAAAAAAAGCATTGGAAATCTCATACCTCTCCTGTCTCACCTTCTCTTGGTAAAGATCTTTAAGGTGAGACATCATGCTATACGTATCCATGTTTTCATGTTTCTTCAAGAGCTCATTATATATGGCCAATAGCATGAATCACTGGACATATATGGAATCATCCATGTTTTTCATGTAGAGAGATAATTCCTCATCACTAGCCTCTTTCCAAGGCATAATTGGAATAGGCTCTTCCAGCACATATAATTTCCTTTTGTGGAGAAGGATGATGCGTAAACGCCTCTACCACTCTTGGAAATTGGTGCCAGTGAGAAGGTTTTCTTTTTCGAGGATGGTGTGCAATGATATGTTTGAAGTCATTTTCTTACCGTTTCTACAAATTAAGATGAGAAACGGTTTAGTACTTTATTACAAAAATTGAGAAAAATAAATAAATTAATACTTATTAGTCTCCCACTATTTTATCAAAATCCAATAGCCCTCACCATTGACTTCAGAATATTCTGTTGCGTGAATATTCTAGTGGCAAGGATCCATATTTCCCTTCGCATTACCCCAACTAGGGTTGGTCAAGAATCTTGAAGGGTTTTAGGTAGACATTCTAAATGCCAACTACATTAACTTGCAGCTCCTTGATCTGATGAGTGGACTCCCCAATCATGAAATCCTTTATGGATTTCCTCAACCTTTGCCTCTTGGTAACACAAAGTCCTGCTATGGCTGTCAACCCTTGATGCGAACCAAGTCAATTCAACCCAAAACCTTGAATTAGAATTCCTCGATAATTGAAAGCACCTAAACTTGGGTTGGTCAAGCACTTTGAACTATGGTTCGATTCTAACCAACATTATGGAAGGCTATGCCGACTTAATATTTATTTTGAGGTATTTTATCCTTATACGTAAATTTCCATTTTATTATCTTTGATTACATGCTTGTTAATATTAAGTGGGATATACTTAAGTGATTAACCATGTCTAAGATAATATTTATGTATAAGCCGGTTTTATTTTAGTTCCATCTTGCATGCTCATTTAATTCATTAATTGTGTGATCGTGACAACACACCCAAAATAAATAAACCATGCAATTGACAGAAATAAAATAAATGGTATGATCAAGAGATTTTCTATTGGTTAGTTTATCTAGCGGTTTATAAACTAACCCAAGACCTAGGGGAGAAACACCTTGAACCTTTCAGGTTCATGTTTACCGCTTTCCACCTGTCCACCTTTGTATCTCCTTGGATTGGTTTCACCTTGGTTCCTGAGTTGAGCCACCTCCACTAGCTTGGGAGCTCCATCCATTACATATGAATTTATCTCACATGCAGGTGAGGAGTAAAAGGGGTTTTTACAAAAAAGAATCCTTGGGCGTGCATGCCCTACATATTAATGAGAAGATGGCTCGCAGGCAAACAAATTTAATTTAAGTAAATAAATTAAAAGAAACCATTCACATACAAAGGTCTCGGTCTAGCTCATGATCATCCATACATGCAACGATATTTACGCATAAATAAAACTAGAATTAAATTCTTTAATCTTTCTTGTTTAATATATATCACGCTTGAATCAATTAATTTTCTTTAATTAATCAATCATTTTATCTTAAATCCCTTTTCTGAATTTCCTTGAGATTCTCATCCATCATAATTTTAAACAAATAAATTCATTTAAACTTATCCTTGTACGTAACATGTACCTTGGAGGAAACCCGATGAATTCCCATTTATTATGCAGATGTTAAATTAAACACATATATATAAAACACCTATCACATGTTGTGCCTCAGCTTTACGCCTGCACCATGGTACACATCTCAAGGGTTTGTATAATATAATAAGAAATTTTAATAAATCTGCGTAATTTGGGTGAGTACACGGCGTGTAGTTCCAACTACACGGCGTGTACTTTTCATCACCGTCCATACGAAGTACACGCCCGGGGATAGGGCGTGTTAATGTACTTCAGAAATTTTTGGATTACACGGCGTGTACAGTGGGACACATGTCGTGTAGTTTCCGCGTTACATGGTTTCCAGTCGGGCAGGCCATGTACGGAGTAAACGACCCAACCCTGACCCGAAGGGACTACATGCCGTGTTCATTGTACCACACGACGTGTATTCCGAAAACCGTGTGCCACCTGTTTCTGGTCAACACACGGTGTCTTAAATTCTTAAAAATAATCCAATACACGGCCTGATTTGGAAGATCAGTCAATGCATTGAACCTAGACTACACGGCGTGTACTTCCGAATACACACCGTGTATTCTGGTGTTATACGGCCAGAAACATTTGGCTCCTCCAGATGAGTTCCTCTATTTTATTTTAATAAAAATTAAAAGAAAAATCATTTCTATGAGGTGAACGAGAAACGAGGGAGGAGAAATAGATCTCGATATTCAAATTTCCAGAACGATTAAACTTGAATTGAAATAACTAAATTATTAAATGTGTAAATTGCCAACGAAAAACTAAATAATTATAATCAACGATATGACCCCTCTGATACCACTTGTAGGTTCTGGGCGCAGTGGAAGCACGTTGGTGGGTTTGACCAACTTTAATTTTAACGTTAAATAACGTTCAATCCGAGATTCGTCACGATATAAAGCGCCGAATCTTTAGAATAGAATGAAGAACGAAAAGAAAAGAAGTTTTGCTGGAACCCTTGAGGAGGATCATCATATGTTTATTATAATTAATTTAATTAATGCATATGAATTACCTCGTTGGAATTCTTTCTTCGTTTATGTTTCTGGTCACGATTCGGTGATCCGTCGTTCCGTCGTAGAATCCAAGTGTAGGATTCCTCTAGTGGTGATCCACATGTGTGTCACATATCTCTGGACATCGCCGAAGGGATCTCTGGGTGCTAGCGCGGAAGAACCTTCGCTTGTGATGTCCGCCTTCGACCGCCTTGATCCGGTGGAGAATCTTGCTCTCATAACTTGAGGGAATTCTTGGTGGAAAGGGAATTCACTCTTAGCTTGAGAGTATTTCCAAATCTGTTGTGCACAACAATGGCTCTTCCAAATGTTGGGGTTGCGAGGATATTTATAATCAGGTTTGAGGTTAATAGAGTTATGACAATAAATAAACGCGTTACGGGTTTAATTTATTTCATTAACTCTTATTGAAAACCCCCATGTCGAATTATTAATTCCTTGACATGCACCCACGCTGATTATAATAAATGTCATTTAATAAAGAAATATTAAATCCTCAAAATCCCAACTGGAAAAAACACACGGCGTGTAATAATTAATACACGTCATGTACTTGTTTTCCATAAAACTACACGGTGTGTATATTTAATATACACAGCATGTACTTTTTTTCCATTTTTCTCCACCACATTTATTAGACCTTAAGTAATGACTATTTATTTCTTAAATAAATGTAACTGCATTACTCGCTAATAAATATATTATTTCGTCCACAATATATTCTCTCGAATAACTAGTGTTAAAATAAATGCGACCAGACATCCTTAAATAATTATTAAACCATAGTCGGGAATAATATTTATTTAACTTGTTAAATTAATATTTAACTGAGATACATGGACACACTTAGTGTGTGACCCTCTAGGCCATTTTCTCAGTGGAATTAGGCTGAGCTTGCCTAAAGTACAAGGTTAGCATTGAGAAACACTCCAAGGCACCCATAGAGAAAGAGGTTAACGCCACAATGACATGTCACCTCCTACGAATGCTTACCATGTAATATAATCCATTTGTCTCGATATCTCCAATCCAGCAGGTTGCATGCAGTGCCATCAACCCATGTTCTTGATTATTCTTTCTTTGACATCCCGGAATTGAACTTGCCCATACCTTACCAGGGTCATGGATTTATTTAGGCTATATCAATTCCATCAAAGGGCTTGAGATATCTACTTCCGTTTTTCAACGGAAGGGGAAAATCCTTTCTCGCATTATCTATTAATGCGGTATTACTTATGATGCACCCAATGTATCCTACCTCGCTGTGAATAGTGTGTCATCACAGTTCTCATCAATACATCTAAGAGCGCGAGTTGTAATACCCATTAATAATAATATTAAAGTCTAAGGACCAATACACACGTCCGCAGATAAGAACATCCAATGACACCATGAAATGTGGATTTCCTACTAGCGGGTCTCATTCTCATAATATCCTCCTGGACATTACCAAGGCCGCACACCATGAGAAGGTGCCTCAATGTTTTATGAGTCCTCTCCCCTAATGACCTGTATTATTTGTGTCCCTAAAATAATATCATCTGGTCATAGAACATACATTCAAGAACAGTGTTATGGAACATCTGGGTTCTCATCATAGCAGGGATCCACTACAACCCTTTAATGCAATAACTGTCCTTAGGACATTATCACATGAAATGTCACGCAGAAGAACAATCAAGATGTGATAAGGATTTTATTTAATGAATAAAGTACAAAGTAGTTGGTTCTAGACCACCAACTCCAACAAGATGGACATGTTGAGCATGACTATAGAGGATGTTATGGATACTTGGTACTTTGTACCATGTATGGTGGTCGCAGCTTGGGATTAGAAGCTGGGATTTCTCAGTAGTTTTATATTTTAGTTTTGTCAGGTTGGGAAATATTTTTTTTGCGCATGTATTTTGTCTCTTAACCTTTCAGTTGGTACTATGGTACTCTTTTACACCTTAGAGGTTATGCATTATTCGTTCACCTTCTAGTCGTGTAACATCTTTTACTCTTCCCTTTTGCACTTTTAAATGATTTGGTTGTGTGTTTTCATATAGGTACTTAGGCAATGGCCTCCCCAGGTTATTTATGCCTTCTGAGCTTGTTGCCACCGCCTGGACTATGGAGGCGGGCTTGGGGTAGTTTTAGCTTGATCCCCATCTTGTGTCGGGTTGTGACAACTTCATTACTAGGGTATTTGGTAAAAGAGTGAACCTAATGGATGATGTGTGTTTTTTGATACTAGTATAGATAATGGGATTTTTGTACATTTTATTTGGACTCATCTATTTTTTATTTTGTTATTAGGAATGGTTGTGGGTTTTAACTATAGTTGTTATCTATTTGACATGTATACAACACCTTGATATCATACTCTGGTTTTAAGGGTATAGTCTCCCCATCGTACCATCATAGACCCCAGCTACTAGTCATCCATCTCTGGTATACCGGGAGGTGCACCTGAGGTCATATATTAAAGCTGATCTAGTATTTTTTTAGTGGAAACGGGTTGGGGGATGCTACATTGGATACTTGTATGTTTATTAATGTGGGATACCTTAGTAATATTCATGTTAGATAAAAAAAAATTCTAAAAATTGAAAATTAATTAAAAGCAATACCCACAAGATAAATCTGTTTAGAAATTACATTGTTACTGCTTCTAAAATAAAAAAAAATCCAATGTTACTTGATTTATTTATAGTATTTCTAAAGAATTTGATAATTATTATAGTATTTAATTTCATCAATTTTGCAGTTTTAATAATGCATATAATTATAAATATTTTTTTGTAGTTATGGCTAAAAATATTGCTGAATATAATAAAATGTTGATTAAAAAATCATGGATTGGTAATATAACTATACTCAAAAGTATATCATTACAGAATTAGAATAGTATTTTATGTTTCTATTGGTAATAGTTTATAAAAATAGAAATGTAATTTTATATATGAATTAGGGTTGTCTAAGATATATGAATGTAGATTTATTCAATTTTTACTCTTTATAAAATATAGATGATGGACATTTCACATTTAGAGATAATATAAAATAGAAAAATTATTGGAGTTTTATTATTTGAAATATATAATATAATACTATAAATAAATTCATATATATTGAAAAGTAAAATCACAACACGATGGGTATTTCTCAACTCTATGATAATGGGGTTTTTTTATTTTTCTAATAATGCATGTTCTGTTTATAAACATAACATTCAACGATTTGGAGAACATAAAACTGAGAATGTTTACAGAATAGTTTTTTATTCATTATGTACACTGAATATACATTATTTGAATGTTAAAAGTAATTAATACTAGATTTAGAATATAATACCTTGACATCGGAATTTTTAGTCCTTGAGAATGTTGTTTGAGAAGAATTTTATTTTTCATTTTTTTTATTTAAAGAGGTTATATGATTAATTTCAAATGGGAAATCAATATAAATATTATTTAAATTCAATAAATAATTTTTCTTCTTGTAAACCATTTTAGATTACCCAAAAATAATTTTTTATCCTTATAGATTAAAATGAATAAGTGTAAAGTCATTTATTTATGTTAGAGTTTTTTATTTTTATATATTTACATGAGTTATTTTTTTATCTCAAAATTAACTATTGTGAAATCAATATGAATTTTTGAAAACGTGGTCAATATAAAAAGGTGCATAAATTATTTCTTAAAAATTCAAAAATGGATTAGAATTAAAAATTCATAGTTTTAACTTATTTTGATCAAGTAATTATAATAAACATAAATTTCATTCTCTATGTAAACTTCGATTGAAGGGTTTTTTTCAAATTTGAAATAGGAATTTATAATAAATTTCCAGAACTGTGTTATTTGAATATACAATTATGATTTATTTTTTAGTTGAAGTTATTAATATAGAATTATATATTATAAAAAGATTACTAATATGATATAATTTGAAGAAAAATATTTATTATTTGTGAAATGTGATAAAACCTGAAGTTATATCCTTTAATGTTTTCGGTTTTAAACATTATATTTTAAATATTAAGGATATCCATATATATTTTTATCTAAAGGATGATGAAAAAATATATCTCCCATTTTTATTCTAATTCTGCATCATATAATTTTTTTAATAAATATTTAAGTATATTTTTAGAATAAATTCATATAATGTTTAATTAAATTGATCCTTTTATTCACAAAATACATTCTACTGATGATCTTAATAATTCATTCAACAACTTTATTACTGATACTTCTATCAACATAAAATGGGATAGTGGATATAATTATGTTCATATATAATCTGGTGATGAAAAATTATAAATTTAACAATAATAGATTATTTTTATTAAAAAAAATTGAACCATGAATGATAATCCTTTACACTTATATATTAGTGGTCTAGAAAATGATTTTTGGACTAAAAGAATTATTGGAATCAAAGATGGGTTCTCTACCTTTACCTCATAGCTTTAAGTTAAAACCATAGAGGAGGCATTGAGTGATAAAATAAATGTTGTAGCAATTATGGATGAGTTAAACCAACTTAATAGAAATAATTTTTGGGAGTTAGTTGACATACCCTTTCACTATATGGTTGTTTGAGAATAAAATGTTGATCAAGGATTAATTTCTAGAAATAATGTAACACCACATGTTTTAGGGCCCATTTTATTTAACTAAACTATATTTATGTCATTAATAAATTTTTTTTCCTATTATTGAAAATTGAGCATAAAATAATTCATACAATAAATGAATCAAATAAGCACAAATTTATTCACTCATAATGAAATATTGTAGGAAAAGTACATGAAACCATGTGGTGCCTAACATTTATAATTAAATCCCTTAAAAGTTAATAAACTAAAATTAGTCAATAAATAGAGATTTATAATATCTTTACATCTAGGAGATCCCTGAGATCATCTTCATTTGTTAGAATCACTATTAGTGAAATTAAGCCTACAATAATACAAAAATATCATGAAATTGAATGAATTTTTTAAAATCCTAAATGAATAATATATAAATGAGAAGTGTTCTTTTAAAAGATAGAATGGAATGAATTTATAGTCTTTAATTGGGTAATATAGTCATTCTCTGACCATTATTTAATGGTATATAGTTAATTAGTGTAATACTAGTAAATATCAAACTAGTTTAAAATTATCAATATATAGTTCAAGTAAATAATGTTTATATAGATGTAAAAAATTCATAAATTTTACTTATAAATAATTTATTTGAAATAAAACAAATTATATTGGAATTTAATAAAATGATACTAATTTTTTTTAAATATAATTTATAATAAATATTTTTTTTAAATATGTATTTTCATTAAGCATATTATTTTTATGAATGATTTCAATAAAATGGATTAATAAAAAAAGAATTATTTATATGGTAAATAAATATCATCGAAGAAATAATTAAAGAACTATAATGAATAAAAATTTAATTATTCATGAACAATCAAATATGATTTATTTAAAAACATTATTTATATATATATATATATATATATATATATTTATTTATCAAAAATAAATTTCCCTTATTTTTATTAATACATTTAATGAAATTTTATGATTATATATATATATATATATATATCAATTATCACTCATGTAATGATTATAAATTGGCCATAAATAATAGTATACTTTTAATATTAAAAAGAGATAATTTTCAATAAATTTATTATGTGTAAAATATTTTTTATCTTATTAAATGAAATTAATCACATTTAAATTTTTAATATAATGTAATTTTTTATTTTATAAACAAATATATTAATGCTTACTTAATTATTAATTGATATGAAATGAGAGTAAGGGTACTTAATAATTAAAAATTCATTCTCAATAAAAACAGTTTTTCATATATACATTATGTTTTCATTTCAAATTTAAATTTCCCATATTTAGATATTGAATTATAGAATATGGTGTCTAAATTTTTAATCATAATTTTAAAATTAGTTAAGAATATCAATTTCATTTTTAGGAAAAAAATAAGTTTTCAAGACAAAAATTGGGCTTCCACCATAGATATAAAAATATGTAAATAGGTTTTACTATGGGTAATGATCTAAATATTATTAAATCATATCATTAAATGGTTCTAAGAGAAAATTATCAACAACCCCTCACGTATTATCTATTATTTTTTTACTTGTGTACATTTTTAATTTTAAAATGATAGCCTTATACATTAATGAATTGGTATTTGTTAAAATGCCTTGAAAAACTCACCTATGAAAGGACCCCGCATCTACCCCACCCAGAATACCCATTTATTTATTTTATCACTTGAATATCCAACCATTTTTCCTCTTTAAATTTATTCTCATATGTTTTTTATCTTATTGATCAATGAAGGAGGTCGAAATCATTATTTTTGAAGGAATTTATTTCAAGGAGTGAATTCATCAAAGTAAGTCTTTATGTTCACATTTAACTTTTTCAATAAACATTTCATATAAAATATTTATAAATATCATAATCGAATATAAAATTGATATATTATAATCCTTATTAATATTTTAAAACTATAAAACTATCATATAACCATAAACTCTTATTAATTGATTAATATATCATGTTCTTGTTTGGGACTATTCAACCACCTGTATAAAAGATGCTATACGAAAATAATCATTTTCCTCCTGAATAAGTATATATACATTATTAATTTTAATATATTGTTTTAATAGAGTGATTTATTTTATTAACATGGTTCTTAAATTGTTACAGAAAATTGAATAGTCATTATAAAGTAACTTATTGTTATCGAGAAATTACATGAAACTTGCTCTTCTTGGATTCCATTCTCAAAAACCACACTCATACCATCAATAAAACGAACATGGGACTACATAAATAATTCATTCAAAATTAGTACACTCTTTTTAAATATCTATAAATTATGATGTTCGGATCATAGAATGGGGATCTATTTTATCATTATGAAACATGTACGAAATAATCAAAATTTATAACATCTAATGATGAAAATAGATAATAACAAATAAATTTATATATAATGAACAATTATAATTGAATATTAGAAAAGTTAATAGATAATAATATAGTTATAAAATAATTCATTAATATGTTTATGTTTTTTATACATGGTTTAAAAATAAATTTAATGGGTGTCGCGAGTAAATATAAGGGTTTCTTGTCTTAATATTCCTCTCATTGATATATGTTATTTATTCACCACTTGATTTATTTTTTGTGGTGTATATACTTCCCCTATAATATATTTTATCATAATTTTCAATAAATTTAATACAGTTAAAAATCTATATCATAATTTTTCATTCAATGACTTTGGGATCAAAAGTTACCAAATCCTGGGGGGTTTATTTTTCAATCTCATAATGAAATCGAGATGGATTGTATTTAAATTTAAATTGGGGTAAATTTTATATAATTTATTATGAAAACATATATATTTTATTCTATATTAGTTATATATCTGTTTTAAATATCTTCATAAAATTTCTCTTTCCTTTGGTTCAAAATTTACCTGAAAGGTTTCTTATAAATGGAGTCTACTTTATCTCTTATTTTTGTTATAAAATATTTCTATTCCATTTTAATATTTATTTTAATTTTTTTTGATGTAAAAATATATAAATTTATAATTTCTTCATTTTATTTTATATTAGTCTTTAATTTCACTAAAAAATAATTACAATAATTACTTTTTTTGATTTTTGATATGGGTTATTTTCAGTAGAATTTCTTTACATAGATATGAAAGAAAACTTTTTATAAATATGTTATGAATGATCATATTTTCCCTTTTCTTCCTATAGCTTTCTATATAATGATTTTCTTCCATGTTTTCAGGGTTTTCCAATGTAATCATCATTCTCATTTTATTTATTTGTTTTCGTTGAAATAAAATGTATAAAAATAGAAAAGGTGTTTCTTTTTATTTTTCAAAGTTATTTTTTAATGATCTTAAAAAAAATTCATATATTTTAATATATTTTATTATTTCTTATAATTCATAGGGGATATGATCTATTGATATCTTCCAACTTCTTACATTGTATTTCTTATGGTCATGTTTTGTTTATATATTTTTGAAACCTATTTATTTTTCATGTGTTAATTGACTATAATGGGATTTTTAATGTATTTATATGTATCCTTTATCATTATATAAGGGTTTCTATTATATTTCCTCAATGAATTTAGTATAGTTTTATATCTCCTGATATCATGTTGGGACATGAGTTGTTATCCCAAGTCTAAAAATTAATGGCTAATTGAGAGGTTAACCCATGTCCAAGAGGTTATGAGAAATATGTTGTTAAACAATGGTTAAATGGTTATGGGATGTAGGGGGTTGTCCCTTGTCCATTTTTTAATGGTTCGGTTGTAACACCCAGATGTTTTTATGAAATTTTTTATTTCAATAATTTATATTCTTTAGTATCTTACTTTGCACACAATCATGAGTTTAAACGAACCGATAGATGCGCTAATTATAAAATTACCATTATATCCTAGCTGTTAGGTTATCAGGAATAATTTTAAGTAACTTATAAAAATTCATTAGGAATTAATTGGCTATCAATTATTTATGAAAAATATAAATCAATAAGATATTTTTATTTTTTAGTGAATTAATTTTGGTAATAAAATTAACAAGATATATATGTCTTATATACTAAATAAATATTTTTTATATTCATCCAATAGATATTTTAGTCATAGGGTGTGAATAAAACCCTATTTGATGTATAAAAACCAATTTTTTTAAAAGGTTAATTTTACTTCTTTGAGTGGAGAACCCATTTTAAATTAAGATTTTGATACATTAATAATTTTTATATGAAAACATAAACATGTTATTTTTAAGCGGTATATAAAAATTAAATTTGGATTAATTTCTGATATTTTTCTGATAACTTTCATATTTTGATGAATATTAAAAATACGCTAAATTTTAATTAAAAAATTTCTTCAAAATAATTTATATGTTTAAATTATAATATTAAATGATTTTAAATTATAAATGGAATATATTTTTATCATTAAATATAATTTATGTCATTATCATTAATTTTACATTGAATTTATAGGTAAAAACATTTCAATCTTTTGCTATGTTTTATCTTTTAAAACCCATTTTCTCATATGAAAAATAGGATTAATTTTAAATTAATTCCTGAAAATAATGTGTTTTGAATTTTGAAAAATTAATTCTATATTATGAATTAGTAGGTACAAATTATGTTAATAGGCTTCTTTTATTTTTGGGCATTACGAATAGTAACATTGGTAATTATTATTATTACCATGGTTAAAGATAAATTGGGTAATTAAGGGTAAAATTAATATTATAAAATTAACTTAACACCTATAAAAATCATATTTGATGCTTAAATTCTACCCTTATCATCTATTTTTTTTTGTATGGAATCACTTTATGGCCACTTACCTATGGATATGACATAAATGTAATAAAAACTAATGAATGTGACAAAATGCCACTATCTCATTTTATATAAGTATATTAATTTTAATATATTGATGAAAACATGATAATTTCAAAAATATATAGAATTTTGAAATTTAAAATAATTACCAACTTCATAGGAATTTATTTGTAATTTTTAAAGATTAAATAATTTCCATTAATGATGACACATTAGGGATGTAAAAATTATTTCATTAATAGAAATAGAAAATAAATGGTTTTAACAATATTAAAATAAATATCATATGAAATAATTAATATGTTCCACAAATTTTCAAGCTGATTCTGAAATGTTAGGATTTTATTGATTTTTTTATGAAATTATCTCTTGTGTGGATGTTGTTTAAAGTCAAATAAATGAATAGTGTCAAAATTAATACTATTGATATTTTATTTAAATAACATTTTATTAATTTAATATAAATTCAAAAAATAAAAAATAAATATTGATAATTATAAGATCTAAAATTTTATAAAATATCCATTTATGGTCAATTAACACCATATAAGTTATTATTTATAACCATTAAATATTAAGAATGTTATGACGAGAATTAAAATTAAATAGAATAACTAAGTGTCAATTAAAAATATGTGGTTCCAATTAACAATCTAACTTCTCCAAAACCTATTGGATTATGATATTATAACCCTATATCATCTAATAAACTAAATTGGGACATTTTTTGAGGGTTTTGGGTAGGATTTTATTTTTTTAAAATTATTATTTATAGATATTCCAAAAGTGCCCCTTACCTCAAATATAAAAGGGAACCACCTCCCTCACCTCTTCACTTAATTTTTTATCCTTAAATATCAACCATACCCTTCCATTTTTTTCATTTCAACTTCCCTATTTTCATTCTATAGGTTCGGTTCATCTTCAAATACCAACTCTAGTGCTCTAAGAAGACATTTCGAGGAGTGACATCAAAGAAGTATTAATATCATATACCAATTCTTTCAAACATCTTTCTTCTTATACTTCCTCTTGATTAACTATTTAATTATAGAATAATAACATCATTTTCACTCATATTAGGACATGTTATTATGAAACAACCATAGTCCACCTTCTACCCATCCTATAAAAAATGAAATCACCAAACATGCGTGCATATAACTTACCGTCTCCATGCCATTGTGTAATCTGGTTTTCACCACTACCTTACATGGATTAGTATAATTATGAAATAATAACTATATATGATTAATATAACATGATACTGATTCTAAAATATTATACACCATCCACTTCAATACCATTCAATAATTTTGAGAATGATATCCTCACTCGTGCATACGTATGACCTACCGTTTCCACGATGCGATGTGATTCTTTCAACATGATCTTCATTAAAACATATTTATATACATTAATTGAATGAATAAATATGATATATATTATAATAATATAATTTTATAAACTATATAACTATAACACAAAAATAGGAATAAGAACTTATGTTATAAAACATGCAAAAGAACATAAAGCAGTTACTATTCGAATAATTAGTAACAATGAAATGTTACTAACAAATAGATGAAAATATGAAAATAAATGTTATAATAAAAATTATTATTATTCTAGAATAAATCAGTAACATTATTTAAATAACTATAAATGTGTTTTGGATACATACAAATCATATCTGACCTAAGGTAATGGATAACATTAAAATTCACATTTTATTTATCCGAGATTGTTTATTTGTAAGTATTTACTGGGGTATAATTATCATTCACATCCATGTTTCTGAAATAATTATTTAAAAATATTATTTGTATCCTTCTATAATTTTTTAATGTCAATTTTACCCATTGGTGAGTTTTTTGTAAGTGGTATTAATGGAATCTTTTTTCTTATTTTGGTATAAGGTACTTTTTGTCTTTTCCAGCAAAAGTATGAGAATAATGTTTTTTTACTTGTTTGGCATGAATTTTTTTTTTATGATTTCACAATACCTTATTTCCATGATGCTTCCCTTGAAATATTAATAGGGTTTTTTAATAAAATTATTTCTTTTAAAATTGTGTGTCATTTTGGGGAAGGAAAACTTTTTTTAAGACGAAGGAATATTTTCCAAAAGAATTAATTTCATGTGTTTTCACAAAATTTTTTTCTATATAAGTTGAAACTATTTAAATAGAGTTATAGTTTTATACATATTATTACAATGACTTTATTGTGTTAATAAAGTAATTTTATTTTATAAATCCATTTGTGTTATATCAATTATGATGGAATGATGTTTAAGAAACCCATTTTATTTCATGGGTTACGCTATGGTGAATGTTTTTTTGTTTTTATGGCAAACAAAAGAATGGTTTCATTATGATATGGTTGGGACCAATATCTCCCTCCAATTCATTGAGTAAATATTTATATATCATGATATAGACATGAATATAATAGAAAATAACCAGGTTCAGTAATACAGGGCTGGAACGAGGAGTGAACTCGGTTCCGTAATGGAATTTTCCTACTATGATGGTTTTGGGAATGAGCCTAGACTAATATGAAATTATTTTCTATGATTATGTATGTATGAAATGAAATTTTATTCCTTATGTTATAAATATTGGGATTACATTGCCTTTTTATGATTTATCCCATGATATGATATTATGATCTTTTATAGGCTGAATAAGATTTTCAAATTTTATATTATATGGATTATGATATGATTGATATTTTCATTGTTTACCCTTTCTAAGAATTTGAGCTCACCCTTTCATAAGTTACTTTCCCATAGGTTATGATGATGGGTATTAAGTAAGATATGTCAAAATAAATTCTAGTTATGAAAAAATAAGGAGGAGACAATGTGGATGATTTATGAAATGGTTATTTATGTTTCCTAGTTTCTAAGGACACTAAACCTATACAGTCCTGGTGCGGTTTTGTTATGTTATTTAATAAATATTCATGAATGTTGAATTAACATCTATATATAAATTATGGTCCATTATAGTTGGTATAAGAGAAAATATATAGTTATCCTTTGGAAACTATGTTGAGATAACCTTAGTAAGAACCCAAAGGTTATGTATAATTATAGGTTACAATCCTATCCTAGTGGTTTAGAAGTGTTCATGAATAACCTATGAGAAAACCTAAACTATCCTAAATTGAAATTTTATTCTTTATTCTATGGTTTTCCAATTATGATTATCATTTCTCACACTATGCTTCTTGGTTTTACTCAATGGTTGAATCCCAAATGACCGTGTTAATGCTGAATGCGACGGGCAATGTAATGATTGTCCCCATGTGAAACCAATTTTTATTCGATATGGGATGAAAAATCTTGTATCCATGCTCAAAAAACATATCATGTTATGAATCATACTGGTCTTCCAAATAAGAAAAGGAGGGAGAAACATTCACTTTAGTCTTTCATGAGATAGCATCCACCTTCATTCAGCGGGTCTTCTGATCCCTTACTGGATGAACAAAGGATCAGTACCACTGAAAATATATTTTCAGTTCTACAATATTACGAACATGATAAATTCATCTTAGTAGTCTATTGTTTGGAAGGAGAAGAGGATAAATTGTGGAATTTTATCAAGAATACAAGGCAAAGAGATGAAATTGAGTCCATAGAATGGGATGAGTTCAAGAACATATTTTACAATAAGTAATTTCCCCATATTATTTTAACAATGATGGAGGAGGAGTTCCAGGATCTTTAGAAAAGGGATGATGAATCTGTTGGTACCGATGATGTAAATTTTATAAGACATTGAAGGTATGCATCTGGATTATTACCCAACCTGAGAGTAAATTTGATCGAGTCTTATGTGGCTTAAAACCAATTCCCTAAAGGGAATTATCCATAAGAGACTTCAATTACTTCGAGGAAATTTTTCAATGTATTCTTCAGGTTGAGTTGGAGATTGGAGTAACCCATCAGTCATATGGGTTTGATAAGAAGAGAAAAATGGAATTCAATGGAAAATCTAAATACCACACTAAAAAGAAGATAAATTTTCCATTATGATCAAAGTGTGGAACGAAAAATGGAGGTAATTGTCTTAAAGGGACTATTCAATATTTTATGTGTGGAAACAAAGGTTATCAAGTACTTTAATGCTTATGTGATGGAAAAAAGATGTCTAATGATGCGAAAAAAGAAAAGGCTACACAGAATTCACCTCCTACACATTAATGTTACAAATTCACGGAAATGGGGAATTATTCCAATCAATTCCCTAATCCCAGGGTTATTAATGATGATCGAAATCAACAAAATCATAAGGATAAAGACAAAGTAAAGTCACATGAAATCACTATCTGCGATGTGGAGTATGATAATGAAGTGGTGAAAGGTATAATTACCCTACACTCTAATGTAGAAATTTTTTTATTTGATTATGTATCCACCCACTCTTTTATTTCTGAAGAATTTTCTAAGGGTATCTCACTATTATCTTAAAAAAATATGTTTTGTTAGCTGTGAAAACACCTAATGGAACAACAGTTGCATAAGAACTTTATAATTCTTCTCCGGTTGATGTTTGTGGGAAAGTACATCCAAAAAAATATTGTGATCCTTCCTATAGTGTAATTTTATGTAATTATTGGTATGGATTAGATTTCTCTATGTAGAGCTCATATCAATTTTCAAGGAAGGAAAGTCTCATTTCATATTCCACATCATTCTTTGATCATCTGCCGATGCAAGTATGGATATAACCTTCCATTATAAATTTATTCAATCCTATAGGTCTTGATTCCAATAAATGAATGTTATTTATCTCAAATGGTTGGAAAGAAACTCACAATTAAGAATACAACCATTGTATGGGAGTTGGATGATGACTTTCTAGAGGAATTTTCAGGACTTTCACCAAATCATGAAGTTGATTTTTCCTTAAAACAAATACTGGGTGCTATGCCTATTTCAAAGACATATTATAGAATGGCCCCTATTGAGTTGCATGAATTGAAGAAGAAACTCCAATAGAATATTTATAATGTATTCATACACCCTAGTGTGTCACCTTGGGGGGAACCTATTTTATTTGATAAGAATAAATATGTATCAATGAGACTGTGCATTGATTATCGAGAATCTAACAAGATCACTACAAAGAACAAATATCCTCTTCCCTACATTGATGAATTATTTGACCAACTTCATAGAGCTCAATATTTTTCCAGGATTGATCTTTGTTTGGGATATCATTATTTGGGGGTCAAAAAATAGGATATACCAAAGAAAAAATTCCATAAAAATCCTGGAAACAATGAATTTTAGTGATTCTTTTTGGTATTACTAATTCTATATATATCTTTATGATTCTAATGAAAATAGTCTTTAGAGACTTTCTTGATCAGTTTGTGGTAGTACATATTGATGATATTCTTGTTTATTCAAAGAGTACGGAAGAAAATTAATATCACTAGAGAATTGTACTAAAGACCTTGAGAAAGGAGAATCTTTTTTTCAAAATTTACCAAGTGTGAAATTTTTCTTTAGAATGTTTAATTTTTGGGCCACATAATCTTTAGATAGGGGATATCTATGGATCTAGAAAAACATAGGTTATTGAAACATGGTCGAGACCAACAACGATAACTGAGATATAAAGTTTTCATGGTTTTGAGGGATGTTATCGAGGTTTTTTAAAAGATTTTTCACAATTATCTAATCCACTCACAATGTTGTCTCAGAAAGGATTTTAGTTCGTTTGGATGGAGGAATGTGAAGAGAATTTCAAAGAGTTAAAAATAATGTTATCCAGTGCACCTTTTCTCACACTGCCTAGTAGTGGAGAAAGGTTTGTGATTCATGGTGCTACATTCTTGAAGAAGTTGAAATGTGTTCTCACACAAAATGATATGACGACAACTTATGCCTCATGGCATTTGAAAATTAATGAGAAAAATTACCCAACTCATGATTTGGATTTAGTTGTGGTAATCATTGTATTAAATATATCGAGGCATTATCTTTATGGTGAAAGGTGTGATATTTAAATAGATAATAAATTATTAAAGTATATTTTTACACAAAAGGAGCTGAATGTATTCCAAATAAGATGGTTATAGTTGATTAAAGATTACAACTACTCAATGCATTACCACCCTAGGAAAGTAAAAAAGATAGGAGATTCTGTGAGTTGAAAAGACCACACTAGCTTATCCATGATGAGGATCACTAAAAATCCAATATTTAGGGATTTAAAAAGGATGGATCTTGAAATTTTAATGGAAAGGGATAAATATTATATTTCTCAAATAAATATTCAACCAGTTATACAAATAAAGATTAAAGAGGCACAGAAGGAAGATGTAGAGTTACAAAAGATGGTGAGAAATGAACCTGAATTAATCCCTGATTGTGATGAAATAATAAGGTTTAGGAATTTGGTTTGTATTCCTCCTATACCTGAATTAAAGAATGATCTATTTGATGAGGCTAATATTTCTTCATTATCTATTCACCTTAGAATCACCAAGATGTACCAGGATATGAAATAGTACTTATGGTGCGATAGAATGAAAAGAGATGTCGCTGAATATGTATCTCAATGCTTGGTTTGTGAACAAATTATGGCTGGGAGATATAAGTATAACGGGATGTTACAACCATTACCCATACCAGAATAGAAATGGGAAAACATCACTATATAAATTTTCATCAGACATCCCATAACATCCAAAGGAAATAATGTTTTATGGGTTATAGCAGATCTCCATACGAATTCAACACACTTAATTTCTATTAGATAGGATTTCTCTATTTATTAAGTTTCCATGATATATGTAAAGGAACTGGTAAAATTACATGGAGTACCGCTTTCCATTATATTAGATCAGGATATGAGGTTTACCATGATGTTATGGTGAAGTCTTCAGCATTCTTTGGATATAGATATATGTTTCAGTATTACTTATCATCCTCAGAAATACAGTCAGTTTTAGAGAACAATGGAAACTCTGGAATAAATATTGAGAGCATGCTCTATGGATTTCAAAGGTGGTTGGGATCCACACCTACCATTTTTAGAATTTTATTTCAATAATAGATTTAACTATAGTATTCAGATGGATCCTTATGAATCCCTCAATAGAAATAAGTTTAGAACTCTAACTTTCTTGGAAGAAGTTGGGGAAATAAGATATTAGGACCAGATCTTATTGATAAAATGGCAGAAATGGCCAGATCTATTCCACAACACATAAGAGCAGCTCAAATACAAAAAAACATTATGCTGACAACTGAAGAAAATACCTTGAGTTTGAATTGGGTGATAAGGTTTTCTTACAAATATCTCCCTGGATGAGAGTAATGAGATTTAGAAAGAAGGGAAAGTTGAGCCTTAGGTATATTGGTCCTTTTGAAATTCTGGATTCTGTATGGAAGGTAGATTAACGATTGATGATTCCACTAAATCCCTCTCAAATTTTTGATGTGTTCCATGTATCTCTCATGAGAAAGTAAATACCTGGTCCTTCACATGCACTAAGCATAGAAGTTGTACCGTTGGAGCAAGAACTTTATTATGAAGAACAATCGATAGAGATTATGGATTCTAGTGAGAAAGGGCTACGAAACAAGGGCACTATCTTGGTTAATGTTTTCTAGAGGAACTGCTTATTTGATGAAGCTACATGGGAACATGATAATATGATATTGGAGAGGTATTATCGTATGTTTTTTATCAAGTGACTAATTTCATGGGAAAAAATCAGTTTAATGGGGGTAGAATGTTACACCCAGAGTGTTTTATGAAATATATTCTTTAAATAATTTTTTTTCCTTAAGTAGCTTTCTTTGCATGAAATAGGGAGTTTAAACAAACCACGAGATGACCTTATTATAAAATCACTATTATAACATGGCTGTTAGGTAATCAGGAATAATTATAACAAACTTATCAAAATGCATTAGGAATTCATTGGCTATCAATTATTTATGAATAATATAAATCAAGTAGATAATTGTATTTTTGAGAGAATTACTTTTTCTAAGAAAATTAATTCGATATATATGTTTAATATACTTTATATAATATTTTTTATATTCATTCAATTGATATTTTAGGCATAGGGTGTGAATGAAACACCATTTGAAGTATAAAAACCTATTTTTTAAAAAAGGTTAATTTTAAACCATTGAATAGAGAACCCATTTTAAATTAAGATTTTGACACATTAATAATTTTTATATGAAAACATAAACATTTTATTTTTAAGTGGGATATAAAAATATAATTCGGATAAATTTCTCATTATTTTCTGATAACATTCATGTTTTGATGAATAGTAAAAATATGCTAAATTGTAATTAAAAACAACATTTTTCATCAATATAATTTATATTTTTTTATTATAATATTTAGTGGTTTTAAAGTATACATGAAATGAATTTTTATCATTCAATACAATTTATGCCATCAAATTTTATTTAATATTGAATTCATTGGGAAAAACATGTTTCCATACACCTACAACTCATTTCAGGTTATGTAACATACCTTTGCCAAGATTATTGAATCATGTTTCCATAAACCTACAAATCATTTCATATGCTATGCCATAATCATTATGCATTGAATCATAATTTATGATATATTTTTTATTAGTTAGGAATTCCTTATATTATGTTCGTACACCTTGATTATGTTATCATGGCCACATCTTTATCTTATTCTCACTTATGATATTTGATTGTTATATATCATGTTTAATATTAATGATAATATAATATAAACCATTTATTATGAATCCATTACCTATGTTATGAAGAAGATTATAACATATGATATGTCTAGAATGGTGCTTGGTGGGGTAAAAATATGATGAAATGTTCACAATGGCGTAATATAAGATTCTTATGTACCAAATCTATAGTGACATAAAAACTATAGTTTATGGGGTATGATATATTGTGAGGTGTAATTAATATTCCTACAAAATGATGAAATATTTATGAATTCTAATTTTGGGTCAAATTATTTAGTATTAGAGTGAGGTATAATTATTTTTAGGTATCAGTTTATGAAGAATAAGTGGATATAACTTAAATATACCTATATGCACCCAAAAGTGAACAGGGATAAACCTAAAATGTCACAGTTTTGAAGGAATATTTCATTATTTAGGGAATATTAAGATTTATTTTACTTATTATATGGTTCATACTCTTAATTTTTTTTAGGATAATTACACTAGTATTTCTAGTTTTAGTAAATGGTTAGAGTCGTGAGGAAACAAGTTTTCAATTAGGGAAAAGAAAATGTAATGATTAAAACAATGGAAAGAAAAACATGATGGGTTTTAGAGTATATAATCTCTTGGAAATTCTCAAATATCTTTATTAAGTTTAAAACAACAACACATATCATGTAAAACTCCCAAATGTTTTAGGTAAGGAACAACAATTCAATGATTCCTTCATGAAGAAAAGAACACAATCCTTTAATGGGTATTCTGATCCAAGGATTTTCATGTAGTGGATTACAAAAAATAAATAATATTTTCCATTATCTGGTAGTTGGAAAATGAGAATTTTGTTTTATTTGTTTATAATTTGGATGTTACGGGCTTATCAATGGTGTAACTTAACCAAGAACATGACGAAAAATGAAAAAATGGAATATATGGATTAAAAGGAGTTCATGAATGTATTTTTTGATAAAGTTTTCATTTAAACACTTCATACTATGATATAAAGTGAATTATTTGAGATAAAAAATAGTAGGATAAATCCATTGGTACCATGAATGAAAAATTCATAAGACATACGAGGTGTGGATCTATTAATTCATAGATCATTAAATAAATATTTATTATTTATTTAGTGGATTGAAAAATAATCTTCAAAAATCATTATATATAAGTGAATATGGTAGATATTAATAAACTATTTGATGTGCTCTCAGATTTAAAAATGTAAATTGGATACTTCCATTATTATTGTGGTTTTGAGGACAAGAAGTGAAAAATGGTGCTTTGTAGAAACTCAATTGATAAAACCTATGGTGGGAAGAATATTAATCTTATTCAATTCCATAAATATGGGAAGAATCATAGGGTAAATTACTTTAAATTGATTGGTAAATGATTCAAGTATGGAAGAGAATTCCATTAATCACATGAATTCTGAGGGGATTGTAGGGTCCCAAAAATTTATAAAAGGGAAGGAAACTAGTCCAAAAAGTTGGGGGAAGAAAAGAAATAGATTTTGGAATGAAAATCTGAAAAGAAACATGAAGAAATAAATTTTTGAAAAGGAATATGCCTGGACACGTACAGATTACCGTGAAAGGTTTGCGGAAGGCATAAACTACAAACCACCGGCACACGAATGGCCTATGACACACTTACTCGTGAGGCATTGACCAGTGAACGAAACTCTTCACGGTGAATTTTCACCCATGAATTGAAGCCACCATGAACCATTTTTTCTAGAGAAAATCTATTAGAGAAGTTCCCCACAAACCATCCCCACGAACGATGTGGTTCATGGATGAGGAGAAGTCGGTAGCTTCCCCACCTCCACAAATCGTAGTTTATTGAGTCGTCTATGAGTCATATTTCCTCTATTGGATTTTGAAAATAGTACCTCATGCCCGGAGATATTATTTTCCCAAATAATTTATAAAAGGATAGGAGGAGGAGGGTAAAGTGACATATGCATAAAACATAAAGGAGACACAGGATATTGGAAGAATGAATTTGGAGAGGATTCTATATTCAATTTCATATCCTCAATGAAGTTCAAACTGCAAACCACATTTCCATAGGTATAACAAGCCATGATCCATTAAAATAAGGAACATAATAATAATGGGAATATCACGAAACTAATCGGTATCATCATGAACCAAAAACCCATTGTGGATTAACTACCCACAAATGATAGGTTCCAAGACCCTCCTTCAATACAGTGCTCTGCATAGTGTATCTCTATATGGATTGATCCTCCTGATGCATACTACATTAGTACACGGATGGAACCCAAACCATCATGGAATACCGCATCTAGGACCACGCACCACTGTGGTGTATGGTGGTCCATGCCTAATCTCGTGTACTGCTCTGACATGTGGACGAACCCTCTACCCACATACTACTATGGTATGCAGAGCCCTCCCATCCATAATGAGAAAACAATACATAGAATGGGGATTCATCAGGCGTCCTTCCCTTCAGCTCCAATCCCCCTCTATTATCATCGAGTCCTCCATAGCTACTCTGCGAACTAGTCCCCCGACATCAGGCCAAAACCACCTTAGAAGCCACTAGACCCATATTATTTGTTCATCGGGCACATCAGTGCAACCCTTTGAGTATGCATACCCATGGTAAGTATACTCGAGAAGTATATCCTCACAATGGTTTGGACTCCCGAGATGTTTGTAAGTCTACATTCCCATGGTAACCTAGAGTCCAGCCATAGGATGCTGATGTGAACCTCCCAATTCAATGGATTAAGGGTAATCGTTTTCTTTTCCTTTCAATGAGGAACAATGATCAGTCAAAGGAATAATGTTCACTCTTTTTAACAAAAGGTGACATTCCTCCCCTTTGCCGGAGTTCATTCTGGGGCACTCCCACTAAGGTAAGTCCCTAACCTTCTGAGAAACGATCTGCATGTCCCACAATGTCATCCCACATTAAAGTGTTCATTGCTACATTCCCTCGCTCACCACTTCCTTAGCTTATTCATCTATAGGCCAGACCTCCCCCATCAGTGGGAGAGAAGGTGTGTGGTTGGTAGGATCTCTTAAATCCTCTTATTTTTCACACCGATCATGAATCACATGGGATTAGAGAATTGTGATGATCACAAGATCCACACAACCAACCCATCCGGAACTATGAGAACTCTAATTCCTATTCAAAGTAGGATACATAGAAAATATACTTGATGGTCCAATCTCAAAAGGGTTACCTTCCGAAAGGGTTCACCCAATCATGTTCACTAACATGGGAAGCTCCCATGAGTATTCCCCAACACTTACCAAACTATGTGGGCTCTGATTTCTCTCCTAAGGATACATAGGAATCCCATCTTATGGGTTTGATCCCAACAACAAGCTATATTCTATCCCTATGGATGACGATAAAATCTAGAGTTTCTTATTTCATGGACTAAATCAGTGTTTCCTTCATAGCCTCAAATCCATGTATGCCTATGAAGATCATATAAACCAGGGGTAGCCTGTGGATACACTCTTTGTGAATGAACCTAGGATTCATAAACAAATAAACATGACTTAAATCTATAATAGATTCCTGGAATAGGAAATAATTCTCCCCAAAAAGGTGAGATGAACCCGACCTCCCATCCCCTAAACCAATGGAGTCCTTTAGTGTCGTTGGAAAAATCATCATCCAATGAATGGATTCCTTTGGAAATATGGTCCATGAATCATGGAAACTAGGACCATTGGTAGTTTCTGGTTCTATGAATAAACCCACCAAAAACCATCCAAAGAAGCCATATCCTAAGAGAACAAATTGGAAAAATACATAACCCCATCCAATCACCTATTGAGACAATTTACTATGGAAACTACTCTATAATGCAGAAGGGATAAACCGCCCAGTCCCTATGGTGTCAATCTAATCCTCCCATAATGGATAACGACACAAATCAGGTCGAAAAAAAGATGGATACGATAGAGTATCTATAATAATGGACGAATGCCCATCACTCATCGGATAATTTATTGTATTTTTTCCAAAAATAGAAATGTAAATCCTTGGAGTCCTATGAAAAAATGGTGATCCTGATGTGAATCCTTAACCAAACTGGTAATTTTACCACACTCAAGCCCCTTCACCACACAAAAATATGAAGGGGGCCAAGAAGAATCTTCAAATATTCACATGTTCAAGAGATTCTACATTGATGGGGGTTTTCTGTCTATATATGGAATATGTATATATATTGAAGGTTCCCACAGAGCAACCTTCAATCCAAATTAAATCTCGACAACTAGTTCAGACATGCACCTTGGGGATCCTGCAGGCGATCATGGCCCTGATGAAGAGTATGACCCCCTATCCTACCCAACATCTTCAACACTGCTTATCCAACACGCTGATCAAAGTGTACCATGAAATGGTACTCTCCCAATAGTGTAGTCCTCATGACAATACCTACAATATGTGAAAGCTCTAAAGTCGCCTCCTCATCCGCACCTAGCACCCCAGCATAGGGTAGCCTTAGTGGTCGTCTCGAAGCATTTCGGGAGCTTATCCCTAGACTGTGACAATGATTACCTCCCTTATCTAAGGTAGGTAGATGAATTTGATGCTAAAAACATCATATCAATGGTACATAGGTACTACTCATGGGCCCCTACCAGATAGAATCACTACAAATGCAGTACGAACAAGTGTCATCATTATGAAGAGGATCTTATGCAGAGGGAACCTGCTAAAGTTTAGAAGACACCGGCCCCTGAGGCTATCCACCGAGGGAGGAAAATATATAATCAAGAAGATTTTATCACCCTTGTGCCTAAGAAAAAACTCCACTATACAAATGCAACAGTATTCAATGGGAATACATATAAACATTCCCCTACACTAAAACTCACGACATAAATGGGGTGGCATAATACGAGAATGTGAACGTTTTTGTTTGTGCTCGCCAGTCCCTCCATAATGAAAAAGGAGAAAATTGCCAACATAACTAGATATATGTCGATTCAAAAGAATCCCGTCATTCCAATAAGATGACAACTGGCTTCAGGTAGACACAAATACCTACTGATTCATATCAATCATTCCATCCAAATAAGGAGGCAAGCAAAAATGAGCATATTCAAATTCCTTCGGATGCATACAATGCCCGTGAGACAAATATAGTGGCAAGAAAGTATATGAAAATTTCCCGTCCTGAATATAAAGCCCACAAGTCAAATTTAGTGGCAACTAGGGAAGATAACCGATGGCAGACCCATTCATTTACCCCGACATAGGAGAACTGCCAGTATCTACCTGTAACCAATGGAGGACCGGAGTGGGAAAAAACTCCTGATCCAACATCAAAATGGTTCTTCATACATGGTTTATCCAATGATGTATCTAAGAAGATCTTGGAAATGATGGAATATCATACATCAATTCCAGATCAAATCATCCAAACATTCCATGATATCATTTCATTGGCCACAAAGGCGAGGAACCAGACCCATGACCTGATTTCCTCAAACGGAATGACTTACCCGCAAAATGAGTTAGTCACTCTGGAGTAGTTAGGAATCCATTCTCTATTCCAGGAGGGTCGATGGTAATATCTTGTGATACAAAAAAACAATATCTAGAAAAAATACCCATTCCAACTAGGGGATGTTGGTCCAATGTGGTGGCCGCTCTAGGGCAGTCATATATCCCTTCCAAAATTCAAGATTCTTATTTGGAATATCCCGAAGACATCATGGTAACTAAAATCACATATAATTATACACGAAGGCTCTTACTAATAGCAAACGAACTGGTTACCTATAAGAGAGTTCCCATGAATGAAATGTTCCAAAGGAGACTGAAAAATGATGAGCACATACATGACCCTAGTCTGCTGGAAGTTGGAGTTCTTGAATCCCTAAAACATATATCAATAAAGACTCAAGACCCTGTCAGTCCATTAAAAAATTATGAAAGTGGAGGTAGCATTTGTGAAGGGCCTCCCCACAATGATGAAACCAGCAGCTCTGAAGTTCCACCCCAGAGCTCCCATGGGGGCATACTCTGTGGGCGAATAATGATCATTCACGATATCCTTTCTCCTGATTCATGTCAAGGTATCCCTCCACTTGACTTGAATATTATATAGGAATAAGGTCGTCCCCTTCATGTCATAATCCCTGATGGTCCTCCCTAGGGTATATTCTACATATATGCTTCTTCTTGTAGTCGAAAGTCGATTCATGATGGTAGTCCTTGCCATGGTGACAATCATTGCATAGGAACTCCCTTAATGGAAGTTTCTATGATGGACCTACCCATAGTAAAATCAAGTAACGAAAATTTCCTCCCCTCGTTGCAGTACATCTTGAAGGCCCCCTAGATGTACACTACTAAAATTCTCCTTGCATTCAGATATCATTTCGTGATAGTAGTAATGGACATAATAGTAGTCATTGATGATGTCCTCCCCTCGGTATGGCCTGCCTTGGAAGTCCTCTCTAGGTTATACGTCGTAGGGACACTCCGCACGGCCGGGAATCAAGTTTCAATGGTATCCATCACCATTATAGCACTAATTGTGAAGGTCCTCTATGTAATCAAAATTCATAATGGAAAAAATTCCTCCCCTTTCCAGGACTAATGCGATAAATCCCCCCTATTTTGAGGCACTCAAAAAGATGGATTCAGACATATAAGACACTATTTAAATGACCAGTGATATCTTTTCTCAACCAGAGGACGGTTCGGTACCATGCCTATATTCTGAGCCACACCCTCTCCATTCACTTACCAGTGGGGCTCCCACCAGCTCAGCTTCATATAAGAGAATTATTATGAATTATTCAGGTGGAGAATATCAAGTAGATGAGTCGGCATAAGAAAACCACATGATATATTTCTCATGAGAATATAACTAGCTATGGTTAATATACCAATGACGTATTGGACTATGGACACTTCTCACTTCGACATACCTAGGGAGTTATCTAAGGAATGTATGCATGAAATTTTCCTCAATATTTGGAAGACTCTTCGCCAGTTTAAAGAAAAGTTCTTTCCCTATAAAGGACTTGCAGACCATGTCAACATACTAAGGGAGATTTACCGTTTAATTGATGTGGAAGTCCTCCCTTCTTAACGGAATCCATGATTAGAAAGGAAAAAAGAAAAACCATGAACTGCTTTTCCTCCACACACAAAAAAGTTTTCTTGCCTCATTGGTGATGCCCTATATGGAGTTCATATTCAGGGATGGGGAGAACATGGATCTCAACACATCACTCCACGTCTCATCTAATAGACCATGTAAATTATATCTTCCAATGTCGTTACCTAAAGGTATCAATAAAATGAAATCACTGCTCAGAAAAGATGGGATACTCAAGAAAAAATGGCTCTGAGTATGTCTCAAAAGTGTCAGGCCTGATGAGATCAAGCCATTGATAATATTCTGATCCTGGAAACGAATAACATCCCGCAAGCTTCCCTCCTCAGGGAAGATAACTAGAAATAAGCTCTCATTTTTCTAATGATAATAAATCTCATGAAGATACAAAACCATACTTGGCTCACACCCAACTGAGACTGCATGAAATAAAAAAGGTGGAAATAACAGTGGATACCGCTGCAATGCAGGAGATTCCCTAGCTCATAGGATGGTGGAAATTTTAACTCAAAATTATCCTTTAATACCAAAAAATCCAAGCTGTAGTGAATCAATGTAAGAAGATGAGAAACCTGAGCCTGCAGGGCTGGGTTCATTTTTACCTCAAGTTCCCGCACAACGGACGTCTGTCTTCCCCTGTCTGGGAAGAACAATGAGCAAAGAGGTCACCTATTCCACCCCATCTCATGGTTCATACTCTATGAGATGAAGGAACATTATGAGGTCAGATTAGGGATCCCTTCAGGTCAATTTTCACTAAGAACGCAGAGTAATATTGTATAATGGATGGAGAATGTCCAACAACAGATGAAAAAAAGTGTTCCTACTATTCAGCACTGGGTAAACCACCCCCAATACAGTATGCATTAGTGAACGTGGTAAACATGAACATCATGGATCTCACAAGAAATTATAAAAAGTAAGAGGATGCAAGAGAAGAGTATTCCCTCCTAGAGGCATCCCACACTGAGCCTCAGGGTGTGCATACCTAGAACTAGAGTGTTTTTCGAAATTTTAGAACCCCCTCAGTTAATCAGTCATTACCTCTCTCACAAAACCCCAATAAGGAAAATAATAAATCCCAGGCCATCCACAACCCACATCTTCCCCCCCTGAGAATGTGCCACTCACTCTCAAGGAAAGATTCTCCAAGCAGGAAAAATAAATGAAAGATCCCAAGAGAATTAATGCTGAGCTAAATCGAGGGAGCAATCTTGCCAGATGTGTTCCCCCTGCTGAATGTCAATAAGTGTTCCTATAAAAGGTTCCCCTACCACATGATCTCATCCCATTAAGTGAAGTAAGTCATGAACGTTCGTCCAATATAGCACTGGGAAGATCAACCTACTTGAATCCAACCCCAAAAGACATCCATACTTCCCTCCACTAGGAAATCACCCAGTGTATATTAAGGAAAACCCACAAAAAATACCTCTAGATGGGTATCCACCCCAAATACCAATTCCACCAGAACATCCAGATTTTTCCCTTGATGCACATGCCCATGCACAATTCCGACATGATATGAATCAAGGGATCTAATATATCGTCATGTAACTAATAGATCGACTCTAATCCATGATTGGGAAGCGTCCTCCATTATATCCAGAGTGAAAACCCTACGATGATTGGGTGAGCAATGTTTCACCACCCATTAAAAATGGAAACCACGTATTCAAAATGTTCAATGGATCGGGAAACCTGAAAATACATCTAATGCACTATACATATTACTATGATCCCATGATGGGAACTCTAGAGAAGTAATAATCATTACAACACTGGTTCTTTATGTGTGCCCTATAGGGTTCTTCATTCGTATGGTATACTAGATTTTCATCTATCTCAATCATAGGTTGGGAGGACCGCTAGTGACAGTTTCTCTTCGAGTTCAATTTGACATTGCCTAAAAGAATGGTCAGTGATCTCAAGAACTGCAAGAAGTGATAGAATGAAAGAGTTTTAGACTTCATTTATAAATTGAAAGGAATGACTTATTCCCAAAACCGACTGCTCCTCTAGGATGAAATTCTCATTATGTGCATTGATAACCTCCACGATGAATTTCGATCACCACTAATGCTTATGAAGTATATAAATGGGTTCCAAGATTTCTTCTCCATTGGCCAAAGGATAGAATGATCCTTATAGTAGAACAATCTCAAGTCTTGGGTCCCCCCATCATCCCTAAGAAAAAGAATTGGAAAATATGAAGAAGTTTCTTTCACGCATAAGCCACCTCCGACACCAGCTCTAGTTGCGAGGCATCCACCAAACCGTGCAGGACCACCTTGATTCCAACAAAAAACTCCACCTCGACCATATGAATGAAGTGTTGCTAAAATAAATCAGTTCATGGAGAGAAGAAACAATTCCTACTCATTCCAAGATGACCAAGTACGCAACTACTTCACAGCCTCCATGAAATGAAATTTTCTCTGGATAACACAACCAAAGCGATCCGATGAAGTGGGTCTTGATGACCATCCAAATTATTTTCCCTATCACTAGATTATGGTGCACACCATACAGAAGTGTTTCATCTTCAAGGATCTCCTTCAAAATATGGTGGATTCTGGGCAAGTCAAGTAGGAACCTCCACAATCACAATTGGCATATATCTCCACCCAAGACCCAAGAGAGGAAGTGGAATAGAAATTTGTCACCAAAAAAGGAGAAACAATTTGACAGTTGGATTACTCGAAAAATAGTAAATTGAGATCATGGTATCCTCTACATATAGTTGAACCAACCAAACTTTCCCCCAATAGCTCATGATGCGATGAAACTGTCATCCTTAGCCCTGCAGACCTTTGTGTCCAGGCGAGTAGAAATCAAGATAAAGAAGATGTTCTAGAACCAAAGACAAAGTCAGTCTTGAATCCTTTAAACTTCCTTCCAATAGTCTTGGCACAATGGGAATCACCTCGTCGAACAAAAAAATGGGCACCTCCCTGCCAAATGGGAGAATGTGCACCGCCCCACAAAAAGACACCATCAGAAGACAACAATCAGAAAGAAACATTTTCAGATCAAGAATTGATCTTCAACTCCATTAATGATTTTCAATTGATGAACCTCTTCTCTGATGGATAATATGGCTACATACCCAAATTACTAGTGTCCAACCAAAGAGTCTAAGGAAGAGGCCACAGAGGCTGATGGTTTTGTGTAAGGCATGATTGTGGTAGGAGTCAAATTCCTAGCCACCCCTTGACAATAACCATTAATGTTGTGGAAACCTAAAGAAGAGCCCTCTAGAAGACACAATAGGAACCAGAGTGTTTCTCTTCCCCCATTGAATTAAATCTAAGCCCAGTTATCTTGGAGTATTCATCGGAGGAAGAACAGATGTCTAATTTCCCAAGGAATGTAGGTGGAACTAGTTGGCCAAACTCAAAAATCATAGGTGTTCCATAAGCTCTTGTCACAAATACCTTTCCATCTAAATCCGAATCTCGAGCCCCCAAAGTACCCATGAAAGAGAATCCCCAAGCCAGGAAGCACCAACCTTTAGAATATAAATATGATATTATGATGTAGCTAGCTTTAGTACCGGTGAAGCTATTGATCATGGATTCCTTGAGTTTGTCTGTAGACCTTAGGGAGGCCCTCATCGAATCCCTACTAAGTCCCCCAAAATTTGAGGCTAAAGTAGTAGCGGCAGAATTCTATCAGATAGATAAAAAACATGAAGAATGTCACCCCTTCACCACCTTTATAAATCGGGATGAACACCCCATCATGCAAGGGCACATCAAACCCCTGTATGAGACTGTATGTTAAAGGATATTGATGTTCGAAGAATTTTCATCAACAAGAGCTCTGGAGTCGAGCTCTTCCCTCCACAAAAACGTCATCGGCTAGGCTATGATGAGGATAGTCTAACAACCTACACCACAACTTTGAAAGGATATTAAAAATGTGTTAAAAAGTTGTAGGTATGAATCAAGCATAAATCTAGACTTGGAGAACTTGTGTTTGATTCCATGTTATTGGTAGTGTGGCCATGTACGACTTTAAATATCTGTTAGGGAGGCCCTGACTACATCAGCATGCTGTAATCTCATCAGCATACCATCAGGCCATCAAATATTTCTCTAATGAAAAAATAAGACATTTCACACTGATAAATCCACATTCGATCCCTGTGAGTCGCATTACATTAATGTAGTACTATTAACCAAAAGAGAAGAATTCTTTGGCCAACAACATTTACTGGATCACTACCCCGAATGGATTGGAAATGGCTCCTGTCGATCAACTCCAACAGCTTGGGGTAGAGTGAGTATTACCAATCAACCAGGTTGAATGCATAATTTCAATATCAAATACATACTCATTCATGTTCATGATTTCTATTATGGTCCCCATGTCCAAATACGCTGAAGAGCGGGCGGGTTCCAATGACATTAGAGAATGCCCAAACAAATATGCTCTCGGACCGTTCTCGGGATGCCAATACATTTCTTCCTTACTCACTAAGGTAGAAGATGATTTATCTCCCAAAATTGGAGAGTTCAACTTTAGAATCCTCTCTCCAACAAAAGAGGAAAATGATAACGAAGAGTATGATGACAAAGAAGAATAAATGGCACCTCACACGCCTAGTGTCCACCATCGGGATCCCGGCCTCTCCTCTCCCTCTTAGGGTTTCGATGCCTTCCCAAATATGTCCACTCCTCCTGCTTCTCTTTAGCCTCGCCTCTCTTCTGCCTCTCTCTTTAAGTTTTCCTCTTGGTTTCTCACTCGACGGGTCTCTCCTCACTCTCGGTTTGTTATCTCGGGTTCTACGTTTTCTTCTTATAGACCTAATCTCTTTCTTCTCTCTTTTTTCTGCTTCTTTTTGTGTTCTATTTGGGGTTTCAATCCTAGAATCTTTTTAGGGTTTCATTACTGCTTGTTATCTCTTTCAGTGTTCTTAGTTCGCTCTAGGTTTTCCCTTTGGGTCTCGAAGTTGTGTTTTGTCGAGGATTTTGGCCATCCATTTCTCTGCTCCGGTAACCGGCCTCCACCTCTCTCTCCAATGTGGATTGCATAGTGGAATCCCCGGTGCTCTGGGATGTGAGTTCGAGTGGTTCTGTGTCTCATGGAGACTTCAACTTCACAGGCCCATGTTTCTTGATGGTGATGGATTCACGGTTCGGCTCGCGGGAGGCTCGACGCTTGTGCTCTGCTCTAGCTTCAAGGCTCTTTGCACCCTCCCATGTCGGTTGGGTGCGTTTGCATCCGGGGAGGCTTTGGGATGTGTTCGTGCTAGAGGATATGTATCCATGGAGATGTGACTAGTGATTCTCCTATTTGATTTCATTCAATGACGGGTATGTTCCTTTCAGTGATTTTCGGGTGTTCTGGCGGTGTGTATGGAGAGGTATGTTCTTACGATGTGTGTGGAGTTAATGATAAAGGTGAGGGTGATTTTGGTGGAACCGATGAATTATGTTGGTGTCGAGCGATAAAGTCAGAAATTATGTTGATGGAAGTTTTGGTGATGACAGTGGCGATGATGAAGGTGGTGGTTATAAGAAGTGATGTTGTCAGAGATGTTTGGATTATGGATATGTCATACCCTAGAATCGAGGAAGGTGACTGAATCAATGTTTACACATCTCGATGTGGATATCAGATCAACTCATTATTACATATTATACTAGCATTTGGTTTGATAACTGGCTTATTGTTTTTTAAATTTGAATTTGATTTACCTGTTGGTGGAGTGGTTAAGCGGGATCTCTTGATTTCGGAGTGTATGGGTGGTTGTGGTGTAGTTGTTTTGTATCTTCTAATGTTTGGATACCACTTACATTTAAAGTGAATTTTAGAAAATATCAAAAAAAATGAATTTTTAGGAATAAGAAGAATAAGAAGACCTCAAATATTCCCATCCCGCATTCAAAGAAGGCATCTCGACAGTAATAGATGAACTTTGGAAGGTAAACATGGACACCGAAGATGACCCATGACCCACTCTGATTAGTGTTCATATACCTTTCTTGGAGAAAGAGGCAGATACTTACTTTCTAAAGATGAATCATATTGTGTTTTCCTAGAACTATATTGAAATTCCATGCCTCGATCCTGACGTTTCCACTCATCATCTAGGTTTTCCAAAAGACTATCGTGGCTATAAGTAAGCTGCTAGAAGGACCCACATGACTCATTATTCCAAAATAGAGGCTAATGTTGACAAGATAATCCAAGATAACTTCATATCAGAAGTCCAATATCTAACCGAGATAGAAAATATAGTCTCTATCAAAAAGAAGAATGGAGAGATTAAAGTTTGCATCAACTTCAGAGACTTCAATTGGCACTACCTGAAAGAGGATTTTTTTGTCCTAATCTGAGAATTGTGGATCGATGAGACTACCAGACATGATTACTGCTCTTCCATTGATGGAAATTATAGATAAAAATAGTTCTGAATGGCATGAGAAAATGAAGAAGACACTTTTTTCAAGGACCCTCAGGGAGTGTTCTGTTATAAGGTGATTCCCTTTGGTATAAAAAATTTCAGTGCTACATATCAGCACATCATGCATCGCATTTTCAATCCCTTCCTGTGAATATTCATCATGTGCTAAGTAAATGATATGGGGGTTAAATGATGACAGTTATCAAACCACCTATCAGATTTGGAAATTGTCTTAAAAACACTGTGGAAACACAATTTAAATATGAATCACCTAAAGTGTTCTTTTAGTGTTACTTCTAGGAAATTCGTCAGCTTTATCATACTCCATCACAACATCAAAGTCAACTCTGATAAGACAACATCCATCCTTGGAATGTCTCCACCTGGTAACCTCACTGGGTTGAGGGGTCTCTTGGGGAACCTGACCTACATTTGGAGCTTCAAAACCATCGTTGAGGGTAAATGATTACCATTCAACCAGTTAATAAATAAATTGGTGAGATGTGAGTGGGATAATTATTTTCCATAATAGTTCAACAATACCAAAAGATATATCCTAATCCCACCGATGATGATGCCTCATTTTGAGGGGAGATCAATCATTTTGAATGTAACTTCCTTAGAACGGTTATTAGGCACCTTCCTCATGCAGAAGAATGATGTCGGAAGCAAGAAGAGTCTTCATTACCTCAACTGAATAATGATCAATGATGAGACTCTATATTCAATAATCAAGAAGAAATTCTTAGCCATAATATTCATTGTTCAATAATTCCGGAATTACCTAAATCACCACGAGGTCTATCTTGTCTCTCACTAAAACCTGCTCAAATATAAACTCAATCATCCCATTCTAACTAGAATCCTATCTCAATGGGAAATCAACCTAAAATAGTTTGACATATGTAATGTTCCTTATAAGGCCATAAAATTTCATGAGTTAGTATACTTCCTATCAGATCACCCCTCGGAAGAAACAACCACTTTGGATGATGAACTTACATATAAAGAAGTTTTCTCCATCCAAGAAGTCCCCCAGGCATGGGAAATGTACTTCAACGGTGCTTCTAGAAGACCAATAGGGTGAAGGATAGAGGATCCCAAGCTCAACAACGTAGGGTTGGGAGATATACTCATATCCACCAACAATTCCATATTTTCATACCCCTTCAAGCTTTCATAGGGATGCACAAATAACAAAAAAAAATACCAGGCCATCATTGTTGGACTAGAGCTAACACTTCAGGCATGATCCGACCACGAAAAGAAAAAAGGTGATTCAGAGACGGTCATCAAGAAGGTCAATGGTGACTATTCCATTAATAAAGAAGGATTGGTACCTTTGATGAACCATGTTTCAGAACGAATAGAATAATTACCATCAGAACCAACACTGACCTATGTCACCAGGTCGCAAGGCACTCAAGATGATGCCATGGAAAATGCAGTTAAGACTCTGGATGATCTAGACCGGGATGAAACGATTATTAGCATTGCCTACCATTGGATGGTGTTTTCATTTACTCAAGGCAATACAATGGAAATTGATGAAATTGACCTTGTTTCTAAGCCTTTTGGTCACACCACCAGCTGGATGAATATAATTGAAAATTACCTCTAGGGGGAACTTCCACCAGATAGGGTTGAAAGATAACAGATCTGAAGCTGGGTAGTCAACATTGTCTTGTACATTGGCATAAACCAAGAAAATGTTCTCTACAAATGAGGCCTTGACAGAGTCCTTCATAAGTGCATAAATGGAGAAGAGTCTACTACCATCATGAAAGAAGTTCACACATAATCTTGTGGAGCGCACCAATCAACAACCCAGCTCTCCCATCACATTTGAAGGCTTCGATTCTATTAGACCACTACGATATAATATTGTGCCATATTTACCAAGAAGTTATATTCTTGCCAAGTTCATACCAACTTTATTCACCAACCGCCAGAGTTATGTCACACAACTATGTATTCCTTGCCATTTGCTGCATGGTGGATGGATGTTGTGGAACCATATCCCCCACCACAGCCAGACAATTCAAGTTCATTCTCAAAGAAACTGAATTCTTTTCCAAATGGGTTGAAGCAATTACCCTTAAAGAGGTTGGGTCAAAAAGCATTGTTTTCTTTGTGAACGCCAACATCCTTACATGATTTGGTGTCCCTTGTACAATACTGTTAGACAATGGCCCTAACTTATACTCTGCTGAGTTGGAAAAGTTATACGTGCAGTATGGAATCAGATCCATCCATTAATCATGCTACCAGGCATTGGCCAACGGGTAGATAGAGTAATTCAACAAGACTAGATCCAACATATTCCAAAATATAGTAGATAAGGATATGAAATTAAGGCTAGAAAATATCCTTCATGCTTTATGGGATTACTAAACCATGGCCCACGCTGCCACCCAAGAAACCCTGTACTCACTAGAATATAGTTTAGAGGCAATTTTGCCTATTGAAATTCAAGTTCCATCGCTCGGTGTGGCCATTTGTGATCAACTTTCCAATGATGAGAAATCCTAGAAATGGATTGATGATTTGAAGAAGATGTATGATAAAATGCTGCACACTTTTCACTATTTGGAATTATATGAAAATAAGATCCCATTATCCTTCAACAAAAAGGTTCTCCTTCCGTCTTTTCTCGAATGAGAGATAGTGTTTGTCCTCAGAACCTCGATGATACTTAGGAAGAAGTTCCCAAATCTTGAGTAAAAGTGGGAGGGTCCATATTTCATATATATGGACTATTAAAATGTAGAATATTCCTTGATATCAATGGATGGAAAACCCATCATAGCTCCCACCAATGCATGGTTTTTGATGAAGTACTTTGTGTAACAGCAATGCAACTCGTCCAAACTCTATGACCCTAAACTATGAGGTTTCGTCCTGACCACATAACATTAAACTATATGGTATTATTTAACCAAACATGACATTAAACAATGATTCCATCGTCCAATCTATATGATGTTAAACTATAGTATACGGGGTGATTTTGGATCTTTATAAGCATCCCCAACAATTAGACATGGACGGTCAGTGTTCTGAGGAAACCTATGCTTGACTATGCACACCATTCCCTTGTGGCTCTACATATGTTTCCCATAAAATGGCCTATCAATATAAGACAAATTCAACCTCAATAGAGACCTCTCCTACACTTTCATGCCTCCATGGCTTCTATGTATCATATCATTTCTCCTGATCTGATATCTTATATAATCATGGTTTACACATTTAGTCCCTCTCAAGTTCGAGGCACGCCAGAATGTCCAAACATGATTTTCCTCCAGTTAGTAATGGTTTATGTGACAATGGGTCCAAACGGTATGACCCTAAACTATGAGTCATCATCATGACCACATGATGTTAAACTATATAGTATAAGTTAATGCAACATAATATTAAATTGTGATGCCATTTTCTATGCTATATGACATTAAACTATAGTATACTGGGTGATTTTAGATCCTCGTAAGTATCCCCAACCATAAAACATGGACGGTCAGTGTCCTGAGGACACCTCTTCTTGACTGTGCACACCATGCCCCAGTGGATCTGCATATGTTTCCCATAAAAATGGAATGTCAACAAGAGACAAATTCATCCTCATGAGAGGCCTCTCCTACCTCTATATGCCTCAATTGCTTCTATGCCTCATATCATTTCTCCTGATCTGATATCCTTTATAATCATGGTTTACACATTATACCCCTTTCATGTTCGAGGCACATAAGAATATCCAAACATGATTTTCCTCCAGTTAATCATGGTTTATATGAAATTTTTTTCCAATCTCTATGACCCTAAACTATGAGTCATAATTTTGACCACATGACATTAACATGCTTGGTATTAGTCCCTACAACATGAATTTTAATTGGGATGCCAATGGTCCTCACTGCATGACTCTAAACTTCAAATCATAGCGTCCTCACTGCAAGATGTTAAACCGCATAACATAAATCATCCTAATCACATGATGATATAATTCATGATACCCAAAGGACTACGTACGGATGGATACCCATTCATCAGTGGGATACATAGTGATGCCTCGATCTTTGATCTTGGACTAGCCCCTACAAAAAATTACTCTATCATATCCTCTATCTCCCCATATTAGGAGGGGAATCCTTGTCACTCGTTGTTTCTCACATTGAGTATAACTCATGTGAGCATTGGATCAGTTGTAAGGATTCCCTTAAGTAAATAAACCATAGAGGACTATGATAGACCTGACACCTGTAGCAGATGAAGCCACAATTCCCTTACTCCTTCAAACGAGTCTGATCTATACAAGGAACATTTAGAACTATATATGGATTGAAGCCTTTCCTAGTAGGATATGTAGTGATTCCCTAATTCGATCCCCCAGCCCAACAACCAATTAAAAAATGACCATTCCTGAGTGAATATGTCATAATTGTATAGGGGAATCTATTAAAGGTCATAAAAATGTGATATTAAACTACAATGTTCCTCAAGAGTCATGTGCGGCCCGATTCTCAATTTTATGAGATCCCAGACATGCCCCTAATTTCTAACATAACAAATATAAAGAGACGTTGGAAATTCAATGTTTGAATTATGACACTCACAAGGAGTCAACAGATCATGATCCTCTTACATATGAGTTATATCTATGTGGAAGCATTAGTAGTTCACGACTTATCATGGTATGAATATTTTTTACGTACAGAGACATCTTTCCCACTTGTCAAACTCTATACCCTTGGAAATCATGGATCCCTATAACCATTCATGCCCATCTAAGAGGGAAGTCGAGTGTCTGGCAGACACCATTGTTTGACTATGCACATCATGCCCCAATTTCTCTTTATATGTTGCCTACCAAACAACCATCAACCAAAGGAAAATTCATCCTCATTAGAGTCCTCTACTACCTCAGTATGTCCAATGGACTCCAAGACCCATGCCATCTCCTAATCCTATTTTCCCCCTATGACTATGGTTTACACCATCTATCACCACTCATGTATAAGGATTTACAGAATATCTGGACCACAATTAACTCAAATATGTTTATGGTATTTGTGACAATATAATGTCCTCGCTACATGACTCTAAACATCACATAATAATTTTCTTATTGTGTGACTCTAAACTGCACATCATAATGTCCCCACTTCATGACTCTAAACTGCACAAGAGAATTTTTTCGCTTCATGACTCTAAACTGCATAACATATTATCCTCCCTGCATGAATCTAAACTTCACAACATAATTTCCTCGCTACATGACTCTAAACTACACATCCTAATGTACACACTGTATGACTATAAACTGCACAATGTAATTTCTTCACTGCACGACCCTAAACTACACAACATAATGTCCTCAATGCATGAATCGAAACTGTTTAGCAAAATATTCTTACCAAATGACATTAAATTGCAAGGCCAGAAGTGTCTATGCTTTATGATGTTAAACTACAGGGTACAAAAAATAAGGGATTAATTCCTCACCCTATGTATGCGCTATATTTACAAAGGGGATTACCTGATCCCATGATCGAATCATGGACCGAATATTTCTAATGTGTCCGGATAAATTCCTTCCATACACCAAACTCTTTGATTTGAGTAATATTGATTCTCTATAGTCATCCATGTCCATAAGTGATGGAATGAAAGTGTCCTATGGACACCTTTATTGGACTATGCACATCAGGCCCTAGTGGCTCTTATATGTCACCTAAAAAATAACCTCCAACCAAAGGAAAATTCTTCCTTAGGAGAGTAGTCTCCTCCTCGGTATTCCAGACATCTTCCAAGCCTTGTAAAATCCCTCTGTATTCTTTATCCCTCAGAATCATGGTTTACATTCTCTATCCTACCCACATCCTATATATATCTTAAAATTCATGCTCGATTCACCTCTGGTATCTTGTAAGGCTTATATAAAATAAATATATCTCATCCACATGCATGAGATTTATTCTCATATAAAAATAAAATTCCCCCACTTAATTTTGGGTTTCTTGGTAAAGTTCATCAAAATGAATGACCGCTTTCATGTCTTGGTGCACCCATTTAGAGGCCATATTCCTTGTTCCGAAAGGTCTCAATCTTCATAATCTTCCATGGCCATCAGAGACGGAAGGCCAATGTCCTATGAACACCTTTGTATGATTTTTTACATCATGCACTCGTGGCTCTATGTATGTTTCCTACAGAATGGACATCAACCAAAGGTATATTCATCATCAGGAGAGTCCTTTCTGGCATTCGTATACTCGCATGACATTTATGCCCCATCTCACTCCTTAGACTTGGAAAACCCCCTGAATTATGGCTTAAATGTCTTTCCAATTTCAAATTCCTAGACATGAAAATTATTTATAAATGAATTGATGCATCACTTTCTCTCCCTTATGTATGTAAGCTTTATGTGGGAGCGGTTACCCATTCAATGCTGATAGAAATTTCTAGAATACCATTGAACATCATCCCTCAAACATTCCACCCACTTTGGCCCCCAACCTGAAAGAAAATCTAAAGTGTTATAAATCATCCCAGACCATTGGATATGGAAATCTAGTTTCCTGCATATACCTTTGTTGGACTACAAAAATCATTTCCTAGTGGATCTACATATGTTGCCTACAAAATTTCTTGTCAAACAATGGAAATTTCATCCTCAGGAGAGTCCTCTACCACCTTCGTACATCAAAAATGTTTCCCAGGCCTCATATATACCCAAACCTCACAAAACTAGGGTCAAGAAAAATACCATATTCATGTCTGAAAGTTGTTAGGACATTCATGGCTAATGAATACCAAATTGGGGCTCCTTCCCCATTAATTGTGGTCAAAAATATTCATCCTAAAACATTAATAATAAGTCTAATTGTAAAGACTATAAAATTAAAATGAAAGAAAAATTCAATACTCACTAGAGTAAAAACCAACAAAGGGAACCCCTAGATAAAAGTCAAGTATCAGTTTTCTAAACCTATACTATGTAGGGTTTGGGAAAAAATATTGAGCTATAAAATACTCAAAAAAGACCCATAGGTTGTTAGGTTGAAATCCTCTAATGGGATGGATAATGAAAAGTCATGTTATACCCCTTAAGCCCATATCAAATCAAGATTCGAAAATAATTAGGGTAATTACAGGAAAAGGAAAAAATTTGGTGGGGTTATCCATGAAACCCCAGATATAGTCATACTATTCTCATTGAGTCCCTTGGATAAGGAAAAAATTAGAGAATTATCTTACCATTCTTGTTGGGACCACTTCTATATCGTAATAGCCGCATCTTCATTATAATTGGACCCCATTCCAATGAGGGAATTTTAGGGTCTCGAAAATTCAGCAAATGGATGAAAAATACTCCCACAGGTTTGGTGAAGTAAGGAAATATAAGTTGGATTGAAAATTTGACCAGAAACATGAATAAATAAAATTTTGAAAAGGAATCAAGCTTGGCGATGTATCGAATACCGAGAATGGCTTTCATAAAGCATAAACCGCAAACCACTGGTAAATGGATGGCTTATGACCGGCTGGACTGAAAGGCATTAGCTAGAAAAGGAAACATTTTGCGGTGAATTTTAACCTGCAAACTGAAGCCACCATGAATCATTTTCATTACAGAGAATCCAAAATAGTTACGCTTTATACACCATCATAGTGAAAAATGTGGTTCACATATGCGGAGAAGGTGACAATATCCCGCAAATCCACAAATCATTGTTGACCGAGTCATTAGTGGTCAATATTTCCATCTTGGGCTACTGAAAATGGGGATTCATGCTTAGAGATATGATTTTTCCCATTGATATATAAAAGGAGTTCAGGGGGAATAAAAAAGTGATGGAGGAAGAAAGCATGTAGGAGACTCTAGATATTCGAGAAAATAATTTCTAAAGGATTCTAGATTCGATTTTGAATCCTGAAATAATTTCAAACCTCAAACCATGATTTTGTAGGTACAACCAGACACAAACCATTAAAAGGTGTAACTTAATAAAAATGGGAAAATCACGAACCAAATTGGTTTCATCACAAAAAAAACCCCCTCATGGATGAACTCCATGAAAACGATAAGTTCAAAGACCCTACTTTAATACCGAGCTCTGTATAGTGTATCACTATGTGGATTGAACCTCGTGCTGTGTAATGCATCATTATACGGATGGAACCCAAACTGGTGTGGCAGACCGTATCTAGGACAATGTACCACTATGGTGTGTAGTAGTTTGTGCTCAAGGCCTCATATCGCTCTGGAACACAGACGACCCCTCAATGTGCATAAAACTAGGGTATGCGGAGCTCCCCCCATACCATATTAGAAAATAGTATGTAGAATGGGGAATCTTTTGGTGTCTTCCCTCTGACTCCACTCCCCCCCTCTATTACTATCATTTCCTCTATAGTTCTGCCATGAACCATTCCCCCGACATCAGGAAAAAATACACTTCCAAAGCCACCAGACAAATACGATCATATCATCAGGTGCATCAGCATGCCCCTTTGAGTCTACATACCCATGGTAAGTAGAGTCATGAAGGCTCTCCTCATAATGGTCTGGACTCCTTGAATGTTTGTAAGTATGCATTCCCATGGTAACCTAGAGTCCAACCTTGGGATTTTGACATGTACCCCCCAATTCTAAGGATTAAGGGTGATCCCTTGCAATTCTGTTCAATGAGGAATGGTGATCTGTTGAAGGAATATTGTTTGATCATCCTTTTGATGAGAGGAATCATTCCTCCACTTTCCCGGACGACGTTCATGGGAAATCCCACTTAGGTATGTCACTAACCTTCAAAGAACCCCCAATGTCATCCAACATTAAAGGGTTCATTGTTCTTCACCCTCACACACCGTCACCTCAGCTTATTCTGTCATAGACATGCCCTCTCCCATTAGTAGGAGATAAGGTGTGTTATTGGTCAGATCTCTCACATCCTATTTTTTCTCACATCGAGCATGACTCACGTGGGATTAGAGAATTGTGATGATCACAATATCCATACAACCAACACATCCTGAAATATGAGAACCCTGATTACTATTAAAACCCAGATACATTGGACACCTACTAGAAGGCCCGATCTCAAAAGAGTTCCCTTTCAAAAGGGTTCAACCAATCATGTCCCCTTATATGGGAATCTCCAATGTGTAAGCCCCAACACATACTGAACTACATGGGCTCTGATTCCTATCCTGAGGATACTTATGAGGCCCATCTTGTGGGTCTGATCCAAACATCAAGCCATCTTCTGTCCCCCTGGATGATGATATACTCCAGAGCGCCTTATTTCATGGCTTAAATTAGTATCACCTCCATAGTATCAAATACATGTATTCCTATGACGATCCTGTAAACAAGGGGTAGCCTAGGTATACACTCATTGGGAATGATCCAAGGATTCAAAAATAAATAAACATGACATAAATCTATAAGAGAGTCTTGGAATAGGAAAAAATTCCCCCCAAAAGGGTCTGATGAGCCCAGCCTCCCATCCCCTTGACCAATAGAGTCCTTATGTTTTGTTAGCCAAATCATCATCGAACGAGTGCCTTACATTGGAAATATGGTCCATGAATCATGGAAACCAAGGTCATTGTGTGTTTCTTGATCCACGAATAAACCCGACGGAGACTATTTGATGAAGTCATACCCTAAGACAACTGATTACAAATATACTTAACCCCATGAAATCACCCACTGAGACCATTTTATTGTGGCACATCCTTCATAATGTAGAAGGGATAAACTGCATAGTCCTTGTAGGGTCAATCCAATCCTACCTAAATGGATAACAAAGTGGATCAGGTCAAAAGAAATATGGAGACATGTGCGTCTCTATAATAACATAAAAATGCTCATCACCCGTCGGACCATAATTGTTTCCCCAAACCCATAAACGAGACACATTAGATTCTAAAATAGGGATATAGAGGCCAACGAATGAAATGGATGAAAATAAATATCAACATAATTAACCACGTACACCCAATTCATTTATTGTAATGAGTATTTACATTTTCCAAAACTTTCCCCAAACCGAGGGTTAATGGTGACAATAAATATTACTATCCTCTTATTCTAAGGGATAAAATAAATTTTTATGCAATCACAACTACTAAAGTGGGTCATGAAATTAAATTTGTGTGAGGTTCACTCATCATCCAATAAAAAACAATAAATTCAATATTTGATTCTAGTTCTAAGAACTCCTTTATATATTGAAATATTTCTAAAGGAATAAAATCACCAACCTAAGGATTAGATAATAAATTATTAGTGAAAAACTGAATGTTGTGTGATGATTTCATCCAATGTCTATAACTATACTCTGGATGAGGTTTGTTGGGTTGTCCTTCTAGTAAATATTATTATTCTCCCTTGAGTAAAATATGATTTGATTTTGGGCATGGACTAGATCTCCATACCAAGAGTCCATATTAATTTTTGAAATATGTATATCTCATTAAATATCCCAAATCAACCAATATCCATATATTAGTGCAATGATGTCTATGAGCTCCCTATTGGACTTACATTCGGTATATGGGTCTTAATACCCAATAATCATAGTTATTGAGAAATAATGATTAGGAAGAATCTCAATATTAAGAATATGCCTCTTATGGTGGAAAATATGATTTTCCAAGTCTTACCTATGACAGTGAGGTTGATATCCCATTTGAAATTATTTCATGAGTCTTGTCTACCATAAAGGTACCCTCTATAATTTTTTTCAACGAGAGATAATTAAAAGTACTAGGATGAAATTTATTTCAGGGGGAATGTAACACCCTAGGTTTTAGGACCCGTTTCATTTCCTTCAACAATATGTCTATCATTAATAAATATGTTTTTATATTTTAAAATATTTAGTATAAAATAAATCATGTAAGAAATAAATAAAATTTAAAAAAATGTATTCCCTCAAAATAGAATATGACAACAAAATTACGTAAAACAAAATATTTATAACATGGATAATTACATCCCTTAAAATTACATCAATTAAAAATGAAGAATAAATATAAAATAATAATTTCTTTATATGTATTAAATCATCTAGATAATCTTAAACCATGTGATTCGCTATTTTTGAAACTAATCTTATAAGGAAAAAAAAATTCAGAAATGAGAAAGAATGTTGCTAAAAATAACATTAAAACTACAAGAATGAGAAGTGTTCTTTGTGATGTTATAAAATGACATTTTATGAGGTAATGTGGTAATTTAGACACTATATATCCATCATTAAAGGATGTATAATACTTGGGTATAATATCACTACACATATTACTAGTTTGTAATTATCATTATATAGTCAATATCTAAAATTTTTACAAAATGTTATAAAAGAAAAAAAAATTAAATTATTTATTTTAGATAAAATAAATGATCTAGGTATAGAATAAAAAATCACTAATCCATTTTTTAAAATACATTTTATTGTAAAGAAATGGTTTTTTTTATAAAATTTATATTCTATTTAAACATGTTATTTTTAAAGAATTAATTTAAAAGAATATTTTGATAAAAATGAATTATTAATAAAATAACTAAATATAATCTATGAAATAATTATATAACTTCAAATAATATTAATTTAAATATTTATAGCTAATAAAATATGATATATTTAATTTATTTATTAAAATTATATATATTTATTAAAAAAATTCAATTTTTATATAAATAAAACTAATGAAATGTATAATATAGATAATGAATTAAAATTCATGGATTGATTTTCAATAGGTTACAAATAATAATAAAACCATTTAATGTTAAAAGTGATATTTTTCTAATAATTTATTTTATGTTTATAATGTACTTTTTAACTTGATAAATTAAATTAATCACTATCAAATAATGAATATAATGTAATGATTCTATGTATAAATAATACATTTACACTCTCTTAGTTATTTATTGATTTTAATTAATATTAAGAACACCTAACATTTAAAAATCCATTTTTATATAATTGTTTTATCAATATATATCATGTTATCATTTAAAAGTTAAATTTATAATATTTAAAAATTGAATTAGAATAAATGGAATAAAAAATTTAAGCATAACATCTATAATTTTTAATAAGGAAAATTTGGTTTTTAGGCATAAAAATTAGTTATCAATATAAAAATTTAATTAGAATATTAATGGTGATGTGAGGAAAATGGGTATGACTAAGGGTAAATGAAAAAAATATCATAAACACTTATCATTATATGTATGTTATTCACACACCTAATTTGGGTGTCTTCCAATGAGGTTTATTTTCTTAATTAGAAGAAACCAACGGTTCCCACATCTATGATGAGTTACAAACCAACATTTCAATGTCAGGTGACCGTAGATTACTTTTCTAATGATTATTAAGAACTCACTTTGGTTAAGAGGATCATATTTTTCACACAATTTTGTTGGAAATTATTTCAAACTCTTGGAATAACTTTTAGATTTAAGATATATTTGTAAACTACTTTAAAAAAAATGTGGGACTAGTCACACATAAGTTAAGAATAAAATATTGGCATGTGTTGGCATAAAACCATTTGTATATATCTATGGTTCAACATAAATGGTCCCATCTGAATTTATAATAGGTTCTAAAACTAGTTTCTTTTTTTGTTTGTAGATTAAATCCATACTCTGAAGAACATAGGAATTTATCATCATATAGGGAGTCAATTTTTATTTTGATGTTGAGATTAGGTACTTGAGTAGGGATTCAAAGGTATCCTCACAAAAGTTATTAGAACCCACATAGTTCAATGACACTTAATGGGACACGTTGTACCTTTTAAGGTCATACAAAGGACCAGAAAATGCACTTTACCATCATATGGTGAGGATGTCTAGTTGAAAGGTTCCTAAAAATGTTGGTGTGGGGATTATGAAATATTAGACCTTTAGTTAATCCAATAAAGAATATGGCATGTTGAGACATCCCACTTTAAGAATTTGGGCTAATGAAGATGAATAAAAAAATGACTTGAGTGGAATATATCCTCCCTAGTGGTGGCATGATCTTTTCGATAATAAGGGCCGATAATCATTATGGTGGTTTTAAGGTTCAAAGATTTAGTGTTAGAGAGGATTCCATCATATCCCATCAGGAACAGAATCAAAACCCATATATTTTTTAATCTTGGGGCTTACACCTGCTAGGGAGTCCCATGTAGGATATTTTGACAGTGCTAATGATATGATCAGCAATGATATTTAAGACCATGTGAGTGATTATTAATGTGAGAAACAAGATATAATAGAAGATTATCATATCACAAAATCATTCTTGAGAAGGGAGATACACCTAAATTGGAATCCCATTATGGAACTTTATTTGTCATCCATCGGGGGAAGAGGGTGGGTATATGAAAGGAAGGAGAAGTAGAATGTTCAACAATAATTTTATGGGATTAATCCACATGGTGTTACCAGTATGGATATTTTATCCTTATATATAAGTGGATTAGGGCGATGTTATAGAGGGTTATTTAGAAAATAATATATGCCTTCCCTATTATCATTTTTCAGACTATTACTAAATCCAGAACCGAGACAAAAAAATCCATTTATTATAAAACAAGATTCATAGATACAGTTCAGCTAACTTCAAATTTTTGGTAGCATGTGGGGAATAAATGATTCTTACAACACCACTACCACCATCCCTAAGGATGGGATCCTCATTACCATATGAATTTATGTTTTCAAACACTTTGAGGAACCTAGGTTTTAAGGTGGTCAAATATGGGGCATCCTTTACTCTAGGAATGCATGATTGTGATAGGGACACACTAATGTATCTATTTATTATTATGGATGGATCTGGGGGCTTCATGTGAGGTCTCAATGATGTAATTTTCATGTGTTGGATTGGATGAGAGGGAACCATATTCATAGTATGTGGAAGGGAAAATATGAAGTCAAACTCTATGTAGAAGGAGGGTAGTGAGAGAGAAAAGTTAAATACCCTAATGATACCACTTCCACCATACTATTATTTTTATGTGGGATGTGGTATTATGAATGGGTCTTCCGCAATGTGGATTTCTTTATGAGAGTTTTCCATCACGAATGGAGGGATCCACATTTTGGATGACAATATGGGACCTATTTCCTATAAAGGGTGTCTCTTTTAAAGGTGGTAACTATTAGAGAAAGATCCTCTTATTGGGGTCTCTATTCCCTTTATGGTATACGGTATGTGAATTATCTGATAAAATAAATATTTCTCACTTATAATTCTTTGGTCTTGTGGTTTTCCTTTTACCTCCTTGAATTATCCACCTCTCTCAATGTCCATGTGTCTCATCAGAGAGGGTATTCAAGTATTTGTTGGTGGTGTGAGAAGAAAATCCTCCTAGAAATGGTCATATAAAAAATATAACTAACTCAATGAAGTAGGAAATAAGACCTGTATCACCCCAAAAACATTTTTTATTTAAAGGGGTTGAATAATTGTTGACTCTTTAAAAAAAATTATTTTATTTTATTGGAAAATAAATTAACAACTTTCAAACTAGTTTCATTTACAGGGACATCATGAAAATAGGTGATCCTTCATAGTGTGTGTTTACATAGAATGAGTTGGATACTTTGTGATTTCACATTGTTTAACAAATTTATCTTGAATTCTCATTTAGTTGATTTGGGTTTATACTATTAAATTACATAAATAGTTTTTATATATTAGTTTTAACTTCTCAAGACCAAAAAACAACACCCATCAGAATGGGGCATGATCTGTATGATGTGGAGTCAATTAAAGCATATATGTAGGCCAATAAAAAGGTTGGACCCTATATAATGGTTTCAAGTTAAATAATTTGTCTTGTAGAGTGGATTCATTGATTTTGTATGGTTTTGAACGTGTGTCTTGGGATTTTATATGCGTAGAAACTTCCAGTTGTGATCAAACCCTTACATATACTGAAGCATCGTCGTTCACAAACCGGTATTCTTATGAACTAAATATTGTTCTTTATGGTAAAATTTTTATAATATAGGGATGGGATAATCATATATAAATATGAATGTTTTTTTGTGTTCATACCATGTTCTTTGGTCCTCATAGTGTTTAATGTGTTATGAGAAATTTAATAATTCATGAAATTCACTTTCTCTTTCTTAGAGTATATAAATATTTTATCTTGTATAGAGAGAGAGGTAATGGATCATACTAAAGTTTTTTCCATTATTGATGAGAAAATGAATTTCATGATCGAGAGCTTCAATGATGGTGAAAAGAAAATTTTCATCCCACACCATCCCTTTTTAGCACACCTCATGGGTATCATCATTTAGATTTATCTAGTTTTGGATTGCCTACCCCACAATGGGTTTGTATTGATGTTAGATGTTCAAATTCCCATTTACCACTGTGAAAATAAACCCTTTTATTGAATAAATATACATAAACACATACCTTAACAAAATATATCTTGAAAGTTAATGTATACTAGGGAAAGACAAGATTAAGGGTTTATTTTAGGTTATACTATATTTTTGTTAAACGAAGAACATCAGGCTTTAAAATTGGATGTTAATTTCTATAAATATATCATAAATAAGGATATCGATGATGAGAAACTAGGATGGTCGTCAAAATGTGATCTTCATCCCAAATAATCCTTCACCTTGGAAGAGGTCCACTTTGATTAGTGGGGTTGGTAGGTCGCATCTGGGGTTGATCGGATTGGGTAACCAGTAGAATTTTTGTCCATGTTTCCAAGTGGATAGTAACTTCTAGTGCATGATTTATGTACTAGTTTTATTGTCATAACCTATTATATAGAGGCCTAGTTAGTGAGCAGGAGTAAAATAAATATGGTGGTCTTAGTAGTAGCCAATTTGTACCATCTATTGGATGAGTTAGAAGAGGAAACCCCATTCAAACTTATTGTCCCCTTTCATGTTTTTTGGGGCTCAATAAAAACATATAAAGGAGGTTATTAATTTATCATAGATCAACCCAATATATAGGAATAGTTCATGATACACATGTAATGTATAATTGGGGTTAATCTATTAAAATTGGATGTTCAAGAGGTGATGGATCAACTAAAATACCATGATCATTTTGTTTTACCTTCTTACACACTCCTAAACAATACTTTGGTAAATGAATCTTTGGGACGAAATTTAGAGTGGGGGTACCTCATTTCATTAAGATAAGGAATATTATCCACATGAATTGCTGTAAAACTAATTTTTAAAGAATATTCACATTTTCAATTGGGGTGAAAATTTATCTATTTACATAAAAGGTTCCCCATGTCTCTGAAACACACAAGAAAGTAGAATCATATATTTGTTGCACATAAATTCTAACTTATGTTTACATGCAAAGAGACAGGTTCTAGAATCTAACTTCTACCCTCTATAATTCATCATAGGTTAAAAAATTCTAAATTTGATGCCTCGATATTTTCAAATCCTAATGGCCATATGGGAAACCAGATACACATTGTTAAGAGATTTTTTGTGACCGAGGGGGTCAAGGAATGAACAATTGTGGTGATCCGGAATACGAAGAGAGTTTCTCTATGGAAACCCCTTATATGTGAAATGTTAATGGATAGTTTCATAATATTTGGGTTTGTATCTCAAAACATATAGTCTCATTACCTAGACTTGAACTGTGAAATTATCTCCTTAGTTTGTTATCCTTACGAAGATTTCTTACCCACTGATCTAGAGGGAATGGGATCCTTAGAAAAGTTCTATTCCCATCCAGGGGCTATAGTTCTTTCTTCAAAGATAAAATATTATTTTCAATAGGTAGAGATCAATATCTTCCTCTCATAAAATTTCTTATTCAGACCATTCCCATACAATGGAAGATTACATTCAAGATCTTTATGCCTCTATTGACCAACTTCATGGTCAACACATATATTTAAGCAATGTGATTACAATTAAGAGACCTTATTTAACCAAGAGTGAAGAGATAAAAGATGGTAGTATTGCTTCCAAAATATCAAATGAGGTAGATTCTCCCATTTTGAATGTACATGGAAATTTATTTTCTTCTTAATGATTTATCTCTCTCAAACAACCTTCACATGGAAAATCCAAATCACAAGAGATTTTGAAGAAGAAATTGTGGTATTTAAAATCGATTTCTCTAACAAGATGGGCCTCCTTGACACTATATATTCCTATAATGTCCACATTTCTAGTGTCTTAAAAGTATTGGGACACCCTAGGGAATAATATTTCTATCGAGGATATCTTGGGAGTGCTTCAAGTAGAAGATATTGAATTTCCTAGATTTTTGGATCATTACTTATCTTGAGTATATCTCATTTAAATACCAACTTGATGAACATATTTTATACCTTGAGGAGATTTATTAATCAATCAATTCTATCAAGGGAAGAATTTATCAATTTTATTGGGTGATAGAAATGAGGAAAAAAGGATAAAAGAAAAAAAATTTGTGGGAAGGTTAGAATGTGTTATCATCTCAAACCCTTATTCAACTGTTGTTGTGGTTCTCAACCCCCTTTTGTTTTCTAGGAGAAATAGGTGAAAATATAGTCATTACTTCCATAAAATATAATTAATTGAGAATATTTTTTGTGATTAATATCTCTCCTAATGATAAAGTTAAGGATAAATTCTCACTTGGAATGGAAAAGATAATACAGGCTATGGTTGTTGACCATAAGGGAGTGTTTCCACCTCCTCCACCACCAAATGTATTTTCTATAAAACTATACTGATGGGAGTTCACATGATTCATGTTGTAGAAGAAGATGAGAATACATATTTGATCAAGAATATCAAGTGTGTATTACATTTTCCATTCCCAACCTTTTAATATTTTTCTTATCAATGGGTTGAATTCTGTAAAGGTTAACACACATGTAGTCCCTTAATTTGTAGGAATATACCTGATGAAAAGGGAAACCTATGAATGTTTTAGATGAGAAGAGTACCCTAGGACAACTTATGATGTTGTGAAAATTATAAATCTTATGTTGGTGGATTATTAGTTTTATGTGATCTCTATATCACCAATATAAGATCCATATAAAATTGGTGATATACATGAGAGGAAAAATGGCCATGATCCATCTTCAATAAATTTCACCCATATTGAGCTTTTATTGTTAGATGACCTATTAAGGGATTATGATTTCGTGGTATCATCCCCAATAGGGGGAAGTGACGCCACACTTCTAGAGATCACAAATGTGGTAAAGATGATGATCCAAGCCCTAGGTAAACTGATACAGATTAGCATTCCCACAAGCTCAACACTGGTGAGTGATATCATAAGAGTTATTAACCTAGTTTAGCATACAACTACTGACTTTAAAATCATTCATAAAACCATGGTAGAAGGTAAGTTACGTTGGGACATACCAAATTTCTATTTTTTGACTACTTTCAATTCTATTATGCATATCATGATAGTGATAAAATAGGTTTATGTGAATCAATCATGTATTCTAAAGTAATAACTCTAGTGGGATATGTAACACCAGTTATGGCTACTAGTCATAATCTAATGGTTGTAGAGGCGAGTGCTCTGGGGGGTGAAGTTGAGACACCCACATCTTTTAAAACCTCATTTATTTCTTTACTAGGTTCCAATTTCTTTGAATATATTTTTAAGGAACATCAACATGAATATATGAAATTCCATACATTTTAAACTCTCAATCAGCTAAGGCTTACAAGGAATCAACTACCATAGAACTATTGTATTCTGAAAATATTGAGGATATATATTCTCATGTTACTCTAGTCCTAAAATATGTCCTACCCTATAATATTGAATCTTATGTGGATTACAAAACTCAAGAAAATTTTCATGTTGATTTAAAAACCAGATGGATATATATATAGAAATTTATTTCTATGACCCCCTATCATGTTTTCCTAAAAATTTCCTAGGATGCATCGCATTTTTTCCCTGTTTGAGTAGGTGAGGTTTGACTACCACTATATACATTCAGAAGTGACATATGTGGTCACTTATCGAGATAGGGAGAGTGTTCTTCAGTCCCAACATGAAATTATGGAATCCATGGACCATTTTGTTTTGATCAAGATTATCCTACACAATGCATCCTCTGAACAAGCCAGAGTAGCTCAAAGGAAACAAATTTGAGAGGTATAATAAATATACATATAAGAAAAACCCTTCTAGGAGTCCAATTATGTTAACCAAGAGTAGGATCAAATTTATCAAGAATTGGACAGTGTTGAAGCAATGGTTGATGAGGAGAAATGACTAGTGAAGGACAGATAAATTTTTTTTTTGATGCTGTTGAGAGGGTAGAAGCACTGTATGTTGATGTAGAAATTCGGATGGAAATAGTATTTTAGTTTTATTGTGCAATAAAATATTTTGATCAGACAATGATTCAACTGTATGAATCTAATAAGAAATCCATGTAATTACTGATATTTATTTATGTTGGGAGACTTCATATCTGGAATGTTCCTCCTTTTTCATCTTTCATTGAATGAATGAAAACATTTTTGTTCTCAATTATCTATAATTTGTCTCAATGTGATCATTGATTTATAAAACATGCATTCATTCAAAAGGTAACATTAATATATCGCAGATCTTTTAACCATTGAATAATTATGTTGGTTGCAATTATAAATACTAAATTTCAAATGATTAATTATTTGTTTATCTTATAATGGATCACAGTTAGGTATAAATATAATTAAAATCACTATAATACTAGAGTTGTCATGTTTGAATGAATAATCTTATCTCATACATTTAAAAAAAATTCAAAAAAAAATTGAAATTTTAATAATTAATATGTGTATTGATCTACCTTTATTCATTTAAATGATGTAGCGGTCATAGATTGATTGTTATTTGGATTTTAGGGTGGAACCCATAAGTGTTGTGTGTTTTCTATCACTGTCCCTAATTTTTCACAATATTAATGTAAATAATAATTAAATGTCAAAGATTTTATTTTTATCAAGAAACCCTTTTCATGTTTTCTGCCTAATAAGATTTATGTCTTTTTCTTTAGGCAGTTGAAGGCCACGCCTATTGGAACAATGAGGATGATGTTTATGGTCAGAGAGATATGACTGAAAGTGAGGAAACTAGTATGGATAAATGGATATAATAATATGGGAAATTGTATTCAAATATCTTTTTAATTGTGAGGGTAAATAAAAATTTTATAGCATGTTATTTGGGACCATGGATCAGGGATAATGGAATCATATATTTACATAGGTAATATTCATGGACCATATTCAAAAGGTAGTTTCCATTACGATTTTTTCATGTCATACAAAGATAAAAAAAATTCTAAGGATGAAGATATCTCTATTTTATGGGCCACATTAAGGGTATATATTATGCATAGAAATATTGGGGATAGTATGTAATGTAAAAAAAAGTGTCCTTCACATTAGGATAAATTTATCATTGATAATGAATGGAATATAGTGAGGATCCAAGTGTTCCAAAACAATGAAGAGTGGTTTATGAGAATATAATGTCCCAAAATTATGATGGAAGAATTTATTCTTGTGTCTTCCCTGACATTTCATTTAAAATCCAATTGGGATTTTGAGACCCAATCATGCATGGATCAGATAAGAATTTCAATGCATATATCTATATTATAGTAATGGAAAAAGATTCATTTTAATTATCATCATAATTGGGCCAGGATATGGGATCTATATGTCACTACAAATCTCATTGGTATAGGAATCAATCCACCAAGTTCGAAGAATATTCCTTACATAGATCCAACTCATGTATAAAGAATACAAATCCATATGAGAGAGGCCATTATAAGTTGTTTGAGGTTATATAGGATGGAACAAATATACTCTCACCATATCCATGGCATGATCTATTTATACAAATTATGATAATCATCAAAAATATCTAAGATCCCATGAGTTATTCTTGATGTGGTAAAAAATATAAATTTATAGGTTTTTCCAAATTATATTATAATGAATTTCAAGTGATTTTTCTGATGTGCACCACATGTTCTACTATCTTAGGGGGCCAATTTTTTTTAAATAAATTATCCAACATCATCTTGATTTGAGAGGAAGAGTTATAAACCATGATCTTAGGGTTATAAAGTTTTAGGAAATTACATTTCATATATACGTATGGAATAGTCGTAGAACATGTTCGAATTTTGTTTTATATTATGATGCTATCAATCCATATGAATATAAAAGGACATTATTATGAGAATAAGAATGCCTATAAATGATTGACCATATTGGGGGTATACATAATACAGATCTATCTTATACATACTATTTATCGTAAAAATATAAGGTTCCAATATAATTGGATACATTGATCTTTGATTGTAAAGGGAAAATTTTGTGGATCCAATATTCCTAAGACATGTAATCTGATTTATAAGAAGAACTATCCAAGGATTATGATAGATGTATTTAGGATATAAAAATCCATGGCTTGGTGGAAAATTCCATCAATAGATCTAGATCATATGTAAGAGAATGGAGGTATTTATGTTGTATTAATGGATGGGACCATATTAGAGAATCTAGAAAACACAACATATCTTATTCAAATGAGAATTGAGACGTACATAATTATAATAATAGAGATAATCCTTGAATCAATATTATTCATATATAGGGATATGGGATTTTTTTAATTCATGGATGTCCTTACAATGAGAGATCCAAATGTTTCTATATATCTCATTTGAGTGAGAATAAATCCACATGTACTTCTGAGAATGAAGTTTCCTAGACTAATTGGGTTCTTGTTTATGGAGAGGAAATATTTATCATATAATCTATGGTATTGGATATAGTAACTAAAAATCAATATGTGTCTTGTAGAATCATGAATCAATCAACATGTAGTTCTAGGAGAAAATTATAGTGGTGTGGTGAGAGACTGACAACAAGAATACAAGTCCTCTCAAGTGAGTTCCAAGGTACTAATCTATTTTACATTAAAGTATGGGGACGTTAAATATGTAGTTTAATGTCCTATTATTAGGATTTTGGACACATAGCTCATACAGAGAGGATGGGGGTAAAATCCCATTTATTGTTTTATGACATGGAAATTTTCCTTTAGTTTAATTTCATGCGGCCAAAATGAATGGATACTATAATTTGACATCATATATATTTGACCCAAAGGTCATCTTTTAAGTTCTTGAATCTAGAAACATTAGTAGTTAGCATGCTTAAAAAAATAGTTAATGTGGTTCCAAAGACTGAAATTGATATGAAAATAGATCCAAGGAGGATTCATTCAACACAATGGTTTTTGGAATATGTAATATGCAATTTAATGTCATTGTGATTGGACTGGAGAGTGGCTTTGTGTGTCTCAACCATCTGGGGAGTCCATTACTAAGATTCCTAATCCCACATGACCCATGATCAGTGTGTGAGACATGTAATGGATGTGAAATTAATTATTTCATGTATGTGATTAAGAGAAAGATGGTGTTGTAAGATAACAATATTATAATTTGTTTCCTGCTAAGGTGAGTTCCACATCCACATACAATTATACCTAATGTGAAAGGGACATAAACCATGTTTTTTAACATCTTTAATATAAGACATTTCCCTTAATTTTAACATTGTTAGACTAGGATGAGTGTCGTGCCTTTTATGGTCTTGCAACAAGGATGACTATTCAGTTTTAATTTATTCAATGGGGACTATATTTTTTGTGTTGGAAATTAAGAAAAATATTTATTGGGAATCCTTACATTATTAGGGGTGTAATTTGAACATTATATATAATAATCAACAAATATTCACCATTGGAGTTGAAATTGTGGATGAAAAAAGTTCCCCACCAATTTGATTCTAGATTCAGTGGGTTCTTCCTAGGTATCATCAGGTTCTTGATAACCAAAACTAGTTCTCCTTGGAAGAATATATGAATTTTAACACTCTTGTTAAAATATTTAGCTATTGGTTTGGAAAACCCTCTAAATGATGCAAGGTAAATAATATTTTGTCCTCAATTTTAACCAATTAATGTAATTTTTTTAAGAGAGAACATCTATGGAAAAATATTCACAAATGTCCTCATATGATGAATGAAATTAGAATTCAAGGTAATAAATTCTTTTATACCATATACCAATGAAAACAGGGTCTCTATTGTGGCATAATAGGTGATGTTATGATAGGAAAAAAAGTAATGCGTAAGTTTTTCAGGACAATATTTCTTATCTTTGTACAATACTATTTTTTGGAGTAGGTTTGAAATATTTTTAGTCAATTCATCTATCTCTCCATTCACCAAAACATGATAGTAAGATTAATGATTGGATTTGACATTATACTCTCGATATATCAAATTCGGTTTGGGGGTGTATAAAATTGTGTTGTTTTCCATAATTATTGTGTGAGGGACACAAAATATGTTAATAATATTAGTCTTCAAAATATGATGATGTCATTGGTCCTGAATTACGTGAGGGTTATTAACTAGACCCATTTGGAGACTAAGTTGGTATAAATAAAGATGTACTTAAACAGTTTGGCTATAACTAGGGGATATAGACCCACGATATATATTCCCCACATGAAAAATAGCATATAGTATTTACTAGTATGAAAAAACTCCCGGGGTGTGATGGATAATGATCATAAGTATCTTATAAGAATGAAAACAATGGGTGAATTACATATAATCTCCTACCATTTAGGGCCAAAAATATCATTCCATTTTAATTTTTTGAGTAATCCAGACCCCCGACTGAGGAGATACTCAAGCACTAATATGGAATTCTAGAATGAAAACAGTGTTTTGTTCTCTGTTAATGCACCAGAGGCGAAGACTATTAAAACATCACTTATGGATGATCTTTTGGGGACTTGAGCTTTCATAAAGAGTGGGATTGACTGCCCATAATCTAATTTTTTAATATTTATCCAATAGAACAACCATATTTTAGAGGTGGTTAAAAATGGGTGCCATCAAACCATTTTTAATATAATCCTATTTAGGTATGAAATTAACATCATTGATCTCTTTCATGTTGCTTCTAGTAAAAGGCGACTCTATTTTATGGTATAAAATGTTGATTATTATTCTATCCTAATCTAGATCTTCCATGTCTATACCTATATAGGATAATGCATTTTCTTGGGTGTTTTGTAAGTGATGTCTGTGAGTTAATATTGACACTAAGGGAAATTCCTTCAACCACCATTACACATGGTCAATAAGGGGAATGTGGTATTCCATTCTAATATCATAATCCCCATTTATCTTCTTGATCACCTAAAATGAATCACCTTTTACCTTAGGGTAGTTTATTTTTATTTTTAGTGCTAGTTATAAACCTACTATGAGGGATTAGTATTCATCCTCAATATTGGTGCAACCTTCCATCAACAAGAAGGAATATGGTAGAACTGTATTCACTGAAGAAATTAAAATGACTTCCAAACTAACTCTATTGAGGCTAAGATCTACCATAATTTTTTCTATTAGGATTATAAATGTTTTATAAAAATATATCTCCCATGTCTATAAGAAATATTGAATAGAGAATATATCTTCATCAAATAATTCAATATTCAATGGAATTTTTTATGTAAATGGATATTCTTTGTGGAAATATAATAATGTCTACCTATATATTTTCTTTTGTCGAATGAAATAAATTTCAAAATATTTTAATATGAATGCCCACAATGCCAAGTATCCAGTTAGAAAATTGTGATTGAGAATATATTTGAGTTGGCTTTCATGAGAGAACAAGATAACTTCATTAAGCTGTATGTGGTGTTTTTTACTGAACCTCAATGATTATCCGGAGACAAATATTATAGATAAATGAATATTTATTCTTATTATATATAATAAATTAACTAATATAATATAGGTTTTTCTCATTTTTGAAATTAATTTTTTTACAAAAGTTTTAAGTGATCACTCTAAATTTTTAAAATATAGAATGGTCATTTTTTCATCAATAAGTTCCATTAAAGAAGGTGGGACTAGAATATTATTCTTAAAGATATCTAATTCCTCTTGAAAGTAATCAGTAAACTGGTAAACAACTCCATTTTTCATTATCCTAGTGAATGGAAATATTTTCCCTCAAATATTATCTATGAAGCGCTGAATGTAGGTGATGTTACCTTAAATTCCCCTCATATCATTGAAATTTAAAGGGGAAAACATATTAAGAATAACATTAGTCTTTATAGGTTCAATGTCAATGCCATGATGGAATACTAAAAATCTAGGAAATTTACCTAATATAACATTAAAATAAATTTTCAATGGATTCATTTTTAGACTCATTTTTCATCCTGTAAGAAAAATTCTAGATAGGAAAAATGATAAGGATGTTTCTACTATTTTACCACAAAATCATCAATAAATAATGGAGTGACTTTTCTAAGAGGGTTTTGAAAATATAGTGCGTGTAAAATCAATATGTTGCATTAATAATCATAAAATCAATGCGAATCATCTAATAACATTATGTCCCTTGAGTTTCCCTATTAGAAATTAAATCTTTATCTTCAGAATCCATATATGTATTTTTTGTATCCTAAGAATCCCTCTATAAATTAAAGGGCATGATAATTGGATATTTCATTGATCATAGGTTCTGTGATCAGAACCAGTAAGTCATATTTTGAATTGTGGCAGTTTAGGTCACATAAATTGATCGAAAATCTGATCTTACCATACTTATTTTGTTCTGGGAAAATATTTTCAATCCACTTTAGGTACCAGACTACATGAATGTTGTTTTCTTTGAGGATTTTATGAAATTCCGATTTAACCCTAGCACCGTGAGTTGGATGTGTTATTCTGGATTCTTTCTTGTAACCACGATGATCTTCCAAAAATAGAAAGTGGTTTGTGGCTATAATAGGATAAAGGCCTAAAATTTCTATGTAATTATAATAAAATACATATCAGTTCTATTTTAGTTTGGAATTATATACCTCTTTTTCATCAAAGGGAATGGATTCCCAGATTAGTGGGGTCTATAGATAATATTTTTTTCCCAAATTTATAATTCAGAGTTCACAAATTGTTTTATAGGTTCCTTTCTTGAATGTTATAGGGTTGTCATTGATGTCTACTCATCCTTATTCATTTTCCTCCATACCAAACTTAAGAGGGATGGGTTCCCAATGGTAATTGTCAATTTTTGAATAAAGTTAAATATTACAACATTAATAGGGTGATATAGAGGCATTCCTGCTATCTATCAATGAAATGAATGTTCTTTTCTATTTGAATGATGATGTTGGGTTTTGCTAAAGCTCTAGGGATAAAGGGTAATTTCAATTGGGGGTATACATTATTTTGAGGATCCAAGATATCTTTTATATAATCTAATTTATCTTTCATGACTGATGACATGAGTGTTTATGAGTAATTAATCAAATTTGAACTCATGTTTTCAATATGGTAAATGGGTTATATGTATTCATCAATAACCCATTTTAATTGTTCAGATGAGGTCATTCATTGACCATTTAGGGTGGTAAAATGTTGAAAATCATCAATCATGTGTTGAGTCCCTTCTATTTGGTAAAATATTTCACTAATGTATTGAGATTCACAATATTCGAATAGATACTTTTCACCATTAAAAGTCTTTATTTGTCTGTTAACATGGTATTAGAGACATTGGTGATATGATGAAGGGTCTGTTGTGTGCATATGTAACCATGGTATTCCTAGAAATACATTGAATTTTGTCTCATTCCAAATAGCCCTAAATTTATAATTATATATAATATCCCCAAACTAGGCTCTAAGATTGATTCATTCGATGAGAATTTCCTCAGTTTTGTCGCATTCCAGAAGTATTAGAGTAGAAGGATATAAGTAAGCTTCATTTTAACCCAATATATAGAGTATTTAGACTGGAATGATATTGTCCCATTATCTGTTATCAATGAATATTGTTTATATGTTAATGTCATCAAATTTACCAAAAACATACAAGGTTCAGATATTCCCCTACATGATAGCATCTATATCTTTCTTTGTGAAAGAAATGAATGGGTGAAATTCCACATGATCTATCTTAGCATAATATACTTCATCATTAGTGACCAAAAAATTAAACATTTTAGGGATTATTAACGCTTTTATAAGAACTATCGAGAGGTTGTTTGATATATTGATATTGTTAAGGATTGAAAGTTTAGTTAACAACAAGTCCAACTATTTCAAGATGTTATATTTTTTCACCAAAGTTCTATGCTTCCCTGCATGATACTAATCCTTCAGTTTTGATTTGGGGACTAAATTATTTGAGTTATGTTGTTTGGAAATCTAAATAGAAGTTGAGGGAATTCTATTCCATAGTATATTAGACTGATTAATCCTACCTACTCACCTAGATAAGCCAGATAGTTCAACCCACTTCATCTGTCCTTCTAGAAATATTGTACTGGGTTGAAATTTAAAAAATGTGGGGTAATTTTCAATCTCTTGTGGGGATTACTAAAAAGATTTCCCATGATTTTAGGTAGTATAAATATATATTGTTGGGGCATGGATGGAATGTTGAGTTTCACCATAACCACTTCTTCTCCTACTCTTATTCTTATATACTTTACCACTAATTCCAAGATCATGCATGGGGAACACATATTCATAACCATACTCATCTATGGATAAGGGTTCTATTAAATGAATGACATTAATGTAAATAAATAATTATTATTTTTCTGATGAGGATACCATTTGATATGAAGCTTCCAATGAAACTGGGTTTAGAAGCATGAAATTAGAGGGGTTAAATAGTAAATTTGACCTCGATATATGTTTTTATTACCGTGATTTGTTTTAGTTCTTCATGTTATGTTGGTTCAAGGAAAGTCAGACCTAGTTGGATTGTGGGGACTATGATGTTGGCTGCACCATGGTAAAAGAATGTTGGGGCGCAATTGATTGATTTAATATCTCCTTAATGATGATGTGATTCTTATTGATCAATTGTTAATTCATCCAATAACTTATCTTCTATGAACCATTGTAGGTAACTAGTTTTAATTCATCTTCCCTCTATGGGGTAGAAGTGGAAACACATTCCACTTTTGCCGGATTTTTTCATAATTTTACCTCCTTGAATCAAAAATATTTTTTATATTTTATTTCAAATATAATAAATCCATAATGGATTTCCACAATATCATCTAAAAGGGGAAATAATTTATGTTATCATTGAGGTCAACCTGATCCGATATTTTGGGTTTTGACAATTGTGAAAAATTGTATTCCATAGTTACTATAATATAGTTGGGAACATGTTCATCTTAGATGGAGTAATTTTTTATTTTTAGATTCCTGGATTTGATGAAGATTATTATCCCTTCTCAAATTCTAATTGGTATATAAATTTTTTGGTTACCGTTTAGGAGGGGGTGTTTCAGGATACAGCATGATCTTCGAAGCTGGAGATAGTGTAAGAGATGGATTTATTGTAATAGTTGTAGTTTCCAAATTTCCCATTCAATTACCTTGAATAATCATCATCGGTCAATACATGGATTTGGTTTTCCAAATGGAATCATCTTACATATATGAAATAGTTGAAATTTCCCTTTATCCTCCATTTTACTTCACAATGATGAGTGGAAATTACAACTCATCGAGGAATATATCTATACAAAGGCCCAAAAAATCTTCCTGATGAAGCTAAAAAATTTGGGTGTATGTTAAACCCATCCACCTTGTAATAAAACCTAAGTCTCTCTCATTCTCCCATTATTTTCATTTTTAGAGTTCAAGGACCATTTTGATTCACAATGTCGAGATAAATTGATAAATAAACTATCAATGGAGGTATTCCAATATTTTGATCAACCTGTATGGGAAACCGGTCGACCATACGATGTTTGGTGTCACAATGGTCTATACAAATCATCTAAGATTTGATGCTTTTATTGTTCCATAATAACCATCATAGGGCCACATCGAGGTAAAAAATTTGTTAGATGATATTTTGGATCCCCGATCCATTGAATTTCAAAAACATTGAAATCCAAAATTTTAGTGTGGGAAGAGTTTTGTTTACCTAATAAGGGTAAGTATTTCTGTCTAACTGTATTGATTCACCCCATCCCTCTATGTCTCCAAATCAAGCTGTCAATGACTCAATAGTTTCAATGAGCTCTAGTGGTACGACCAACAGAGAATAGGCTTGAATAGGAGGAACAATGGGATAAGATAGATGTCGTAATTCTACATGTATTTGTGGTGGATATACATCATAGTCCATACTATTATAACTTATCTGATGCAATTTTGAATGATACACCAAGGGAGAGAATTCATATCATCTTGGATCTGTCGGATTTAGATATATTTTTTTGTCTATATCCCAAGATATTAAGGTGTCTTTGTAATAAATTTGTTGATACACTATGATATTACTATTGATGGAGGTTCATTGAGAGAGTAGGATGAGGTTTTAGTTGATAAATATACCCATAAAGGGACATTTCCTAATAGTAATTATGAGTTGAGATTTCCAATCTCCTTCATCACTGAATAATATTGAGTACGATTATCCTAAAGTTTGAGAGACTCAAACTAAGGGAGTATTGGATGAGATGTTGCCACAAAATTACCCCTTTCTTTTATTTGTTCCGATCGAGGAGGAAACAATAAAACATTCAAGAGATTTTCCAAATTCATAGATAACCAATTCATTCCTAGTCCACACACCCTCTTTAATTTCTTCTTTATTGACCATGTTTCAAATAGAAACATCTCCCTCATTTTACCCTACATTGGATTTATGTTCTATAGTGCCTAAATGGGTGGTTAAAATGACATTCACTAATGTATAATTAATTATAGGTGACCCATTAGCATCAAAATGATAAGAGGACTCGTTTCCCTTAGGATATCCATTGAAACGATTGATATCATTGAGAAGAGTTTCACCCCTAATAGATCATGTCAGTTTTTGACTACTATGGGGACCCATCCTTTCCTTGTAGTATTCTTTGGGACCACCTAGAAAAGAGAGATCCAGATAAAATATTTAGAGAATATAATCATACATGTTCCCAATAAATAGGTTAGTTCATCAGATGAGATGAACTTTGGGGACTCACTCTGTCATTATACTCTTATAGGGGAATAAACTAACTTCAATTGAGGATGTTAATGTAAAAACAACCCTAGCCAAGAATACTAGGCATATTACAATTTCATTACTACAATGTTTTAGGTCATATTTGGTAGCATTTAATGAATTGTTGTGTTAAAATTTCTCCCTGCCCAACAGGATTTGGCTTCTCTAATATTGTCATGATTGGATCCATTATAGTTGATATCTTCATCTGGTGAATATTTTTTTCATACATGATTTGGGTGTAATGTATAATAATAAAATGAGTTATTTACTTTAAATGACTTTATTTTAACTTAATTATTTCCCTTTCCAAAGAGGGAATATTCGCTAATATTATCTGATCCTTATAGGAATAGTTTTTTATGGCTCTCTCTCAACGTTCCCAATGGTTATGAGATCCGGTAAATGTTGATTCATACTAATCATACCAACTTTCATGGGCTAAGATCACTTATGTGGGACTTTTCAATGAAATGAAACTGTATAAGGTCACCTCTAGTGAGGTTTTTTGATCAGGGAGTGAGTGGAAAATCGATGCTCCATGTTTTCCCCATACCATGACATTGATGTTAAATGGGGCTTCAAAAATCATCTATTGTATATTTCGCAAAGCATTAAGACATGTTCATTGAAGACCATATCGTTGTCTTGCAAATATTTAGTTTTGTACAACTAAAAAGGAATAAAATTCAATTTGATGATGTAGTTCTTCTATTACCTTTATTTAACTAGTATATCCCCTATAAGGAAAAAATTTCATTTTCAAATGTTAAAGATTCATACACAAATTGAGGTTAATTTTATGTACACATCCGTCTTACAATGTATTTGGAATTTAATATTGAGGAGTGTTTAATGATGAAAACCTGACTGGGATATTATATTTATCCATTTTTTTAATAATGAGTAATGTATTCTCTTTTTATTTTGTAGGTGATTTATCATCTTGATCTTCACAAATAGGGTGTTTCTTAGATAATTTTTTTGATGGTTGGATTTGTAGGGAAGTCTTTTTCTCTAAAAGAATGAAGAAATTCAAAGGGATTTTCAGAGAATGGTCATTGCCTTGTGATCTCATTGGCAGAGAAACTATGAGGATTCAAACATCGCATACATAGATATTACATTGTAATAGATGAATATTATTTAAATAAAATAATGGTACATTCCAGAATCATTTAGGTATAGTGCCTTCAAAAACATGGAAACGTAAAAAAACAGTAAATAACTGAGTTCTGTCATCTCCCACTAAGTTCTTCATAACTTGAATCCTTCATAGGCATATAATAAATTATTCCTTTCCTCATAACATAAGGAATGGAAACATAATAAAGGGTGAGATCATATTCTCAATAAGTGTAAACAAGGGAGATTCCAAGATATCATGAGTATAAGGGTATGCGAACATTAGGATAACATTTTAAAATCATACCCATCATATAATAGATCTGAAACAGTCATTGAATTAATTTTAATAGTTCATAAAACACGGGTCATAATGGAATCAAATAATATGATCTATGAGAACATAATATCAGCATGTGTCATAGATTTTTGTCATCCACATATGTATAGAAAATCATTTCCTTATAAGTTCAAGGATCATTATAAAGACTATCATAGTGGAAAGGGTTCACTCCCAAAACTATTATAGTATTCAAGGTTCAATAATAGTACCACCATAGTGGACTGATTCCCTTACTGTACTCGGTTCACTCCCCATTCCAGTCCTGTTTATCTAATGTGACATCAATCATTACCCAATTCATTATAGGGAGACATAGTTATCACCCATAACATAATAAAGATCATATGTATTTATTCCACAAGATCATAAAAAATTAATCATATTAGAATCCATGAAAATAAATGGGTTTCATAAATATTTCATCATAACATAAATTTTGGAAAAGTAACAGGTTACATAATAATTTCATCATCTATTTAGAGCATAACCCAGGAAAAAAGAAGTAATTTTAATGATCATTTTATCATGGTATAACCTGTGGAAAAAGAAGTGAGTTACATAAGAATAATTTCATCATAATTATAGACCATTTATAAGAATAATAGTAATGGTATCCTTGAAACATATCCTTAGTAAATCCTAAGTAACATCAAAGTATTTCATCTGATATGGAAAACGATTTTGAATGAAAAATCATTTGGAAGGTTTCTAGAGAAAAATATCCTTTCTTTGAAAGTCACATTTTTAAAATTAAAAAGTCATTATTTTGTTGGGGAATAACTTTCTTTTAAAAAAACATTGAAATATTAAAAAGGATTCTTCAATGAAAATAGTGGTCATTATGTTATTGAATATTGTTAATATTCTACACATTAAAACAAGGAATCCTTTCACATTTTCGGTAAAACCAAAATGGGACTTGTTTGGAAACCAACATAAATATTTCTTTTTAAAAAAATTTAAAAAAGGTAAAATTGAATTTAAACCGTCATAGATGAAAATTAAAACACTTCTGAATTTGTTTTTCAGAAATATGGACATTGAAGGGAAAGGGTTTTTGATCAAAGATAGAAATAATGGCGATTTTTCTTAAAAACATTATTCTCAAATTTTTAGTACACACAGAGAATAAAATTAGGGGAAACAATCTATTCTTGTGAAAAAAACTATAGGATAATAAGTCTCATGATTTTCATGATATATATATCATAATATTTCATCATCATAAGCATAAACATAAAAAATCCATATAAATGATGATATTGAATCATAAAACCATTATCAATTTAGTATCATTGAAATATAATCCCCATGTAGGAATAAAATTAAATTAAACAAATTATATGAAAATATAAATTCATGTCATTACATGTCAAAGGGGATATATATACACCTTTGTAATGGAATATCAGTGTATAACTTAATGTATGTCCCAAATAAGACAAATTGAAACAAAACACCATTACTGGTTTAATAAATATTGATATGTAAATACCATGAAATATAGATACTAAAAAGGATATGTAAATACTATTAATTTTTACAATAATATTAATAATCTAAATTCATGGGTATTATATATAGCACATAAAATAAATAGGTGGTCAATATGAATTGAGTCTTACAGAAGTAAGAAGTAATATATAAATCCCTTACCTTAAGTCTTGAATTCCTTCACACTTGTTTTAACATCCAATGTAACAAATATAAGTTTATTATAAATATATTAAAATACCATTATTATATACATATCATAACATATATTTATTAATTTCAACAATTTATTAACCATTTATTAACAATTTATTATTAAAATCACATTTCATTCAATAACTACTTTGTTTTCAATATACGTATTTAATTTTTTAGCTTTCATCATATTATACGGATCATTGATCCATAATCATAATAATTTTAACAATGATATAATTTTCATATATATTCATTATATATTTAATTATAGTAATTCATAAAAGGTAGAGATAGACAATGAAATACACCGTTTATGGAGACGGTGGGCCGTACATACCCATGAACGGTATATCTGTTCTCTCAAAGAACTAAAAGAAAAAAAAATTAAATAACAAATAAAAATTATAAAAAAAATTTATCTCACATATATCACATATTTTAATTAAAACCTTCCTTATTTCCTTCATTGTAATGCATGAACGAATCACATTGCATAGCGAGGTAGTATTCCACCATACCCACATACAACGTTATTATATTCCCATAGAATGGAATGTACGATGGTACATGTGATGAAATAATTAAATAATTACAATAATATCATAAATATAATATATAAACATTTAATACATATTTATATACATTCATGATATGTGGTGATGGAAAACCAATAACATAAATTCATGAGGCGGTAGTCCGCCATACACATGATTGATAGTTTCAATAAATATTTGATGGGGGTGGAGGTGGGTATACATTATGAAAATAACATAGTAAAATAACATTATATTTTATATAATTATTTTATAATTTCATTAAAATTTAATAATATTTTAAGGAGTGAGAAGAAGAAGTAAAAAAATCCATAGTTAAAAACATTACCTCTTCTTTGGAAAACCTCTTTACCATTAACTGAAACCCTACCTAGATTAGATTTAAGATCTCAAAAATGACTATAGGATGTGTGTAGGTATATATGTAAGATAGTTTGGTAGTTAGTTTCCAAACTAAAGGTCTTTGGAAGTGTGAATAAGATTGGATAAATGGTGACTTTTTATAAGTGAGTTGAGTGGAACAATTGAATTTTTTAAAACAAAAGGTTGTACCTACATTTTTTAGATTCCAAAATCCATATAAATGCACCATTATAGATTAGTATACATGATAAGGTATATATATGTCTATAAAATTATTGTTGGAATGTTTTTTGTGTCATTTTAACCCTTATCATTTTTATATATCCTCTGGTAAACCCATTTGTACCTTAACCATGGTAAATAATTTTTATGTTTTTACAATTTATTATGGTTAAAAATTAATTTGTAATTATTAAATAATATAAATTAATTTTATTAATTATTTTAATCCATTTTTCTAATTTAAACTCTCACTAGTGGCAGAATTTAATTTAAAATCAAACGCACAGTTGTGATGATAAAACATGTTTTCAAGGGAAAAATGTTTTATAAGTAAAGAAAGATTTAATATAAAAAATTCAATATGAAATTGATTAAAATGACATATTCTTTGTGCGGTGGATGTTTCATTCCGCTATAAATCTTGTGCATTTTTTCTCCTTGGAGCTGGTGCGGTTTGCTGGGTTTGTGCGTTCTTTCATATCCGGTTCCAAGACCAGATGGCGACCCATGTGGTTGCAGGTCGAGATTATCAGCCCCCCCCCCCCCCGCGGCTGGTGAAGCATCGGCGCTTATGATGGCAGTTTGCGACGGCGGTGCTTCTAGGGTTTCTCTGGAGGCGTGTGTTGGGTTTTTTCCCTGTGGGACTTTGGGTCTCTTTGATGGTCCGTGGACTGGGTTTTTTAGTGTATTGATTCCTCTGGCATTAATGGCGTGTAATGAGTTTTCTATTTCCCATTAAAAAGGGTTTCCTGTCTTTTTCTTTTTTAATAAAGGGGTTTGACCCCAATCTTTTGAATATAATGGAAATAAAAAACAATTTTTTTAGAAAATAATGTTTTCAAAATATAGAATGACTTAACTGAAATTTAAGTTCTTATTTATTAATATGATTTATTTATATAAAACCATTATAATTTTTTTTTAAAATGTGGGTATTCCTATTAATTACACCATTCTTAATGTTTAGGTAATAATGATCATTTTTAAAATATATTATTAATAGTTCTTGATGTTTTATTAATTCTCAGTGTTTCGTATAATACAAGATATAAAATATCAATTTATTAATCATTTATTTCATAAAATATTGAGAAATTAAATTATACCACCTAAAAATAATTTCTCATTAAAAATTACATCACACCAATATGAACATATAATGATAATTCTGTATCATCGTATCCCTATGTTCCAACGTAGGTTTCTCAACCTGGTGGCCTCAAAACATTGACCAAGTGAGTGATCCTATTTCGTAAAACAGTATCGATTAAATATGGAATATATATATATATAGGTTGTTCTTAATAATAAATAAATTTCTCCAATGGTAGGGCCCATTATTTCATTACATGGGAAGTATTAGGTATGTACTCTCTCAAGATAGATACATGGAAACATGAGAGAGGTTTGGTGGAAGTGACAACAGATAGGATACTATCTTGATAAAATCAACAATTTAAAAAGGACATATATACATAGAGAATATTTTATCATCATCATTATTCTCATTAAATTCTTCCATTGTAAAATTATTAGAAACACCTTATTGCCAACTTCAAATTCCAAATCCCACCAATAGTTTTTAGCATAAATTTATATGAAATTTATTCCACCATTATGTGTTGTTGAATTAATCAAACCTACATTTTTTCAACTATATCAAATACCAATATATTTTGTTCTCCAAATTTATCCCAATAAATTCGATTTATACACTTCATTCCATAGAGGTCTTCATAATGATCCATCGGAATGCTCATGTGAAAGCTATTGTTGTATGAAAACTCAACTAGAGGAAGGTGTTGATCCCAATAACATTTAAAAAAAATATAACAAGATATCAAAAAATAATCATAGGTTTTAATTAATCTCACAGTCTAAACATATATTTATGGATGATACATGCTTCTAAAACAAAACTTTTTATCATGATCCTGATGAAGATTTCATTATAACATCGAGGTAAACATCAAAACCCAATCAGACATAATGGAATGTGTTGTTCCATGAAACCTTAACACTTCCTTAATGTATATCCGAAAACGATGATCAAAATATAAATCTTCACCAATAGTTATTTATTATGATGAATTTTTATGGAGATCAACTACATCCCATATAACATTATCCCCTATATATGTTTTGGGGAATCTGATGACAAAATCCATGGTGTTTTTCCCATTTCCATTCTAGTATAGTAGTGGATGTAAAAACCCATTATAATTTTGTCTCTCCACCTTAAATTTATTAAATACTAATAAGTGTTATAAAGAATTTGTGATATATCTATTTTTCCATCCCACCATAAATACTCTTTTAAATATAAAACGTCCTTGTACTTCTAGAATGAATAGGGAATAAAGAGATATGAACTCCCTCCAACCACTCATTTGAATATAGTGTGGATGGAACACATACAAGGTTATTGAACCTTATAATTATATTATGATCAATGTTAAACTTGTTAACATCTCTAAATTTCTTTTATAGATTTACATATTTCTTTTATGCCTCTATAATCTTTACATGAATATATGGTTGAAAATTCAATTGAGTAAGATAATATTTCTCCCCTTCATCTAGGATTTCAAAATCCATCCTTTGAAAATAAATACAGTATTTGATATTTTTAATCCTCATAATGTATAATCTAGCATGATCCTTTTGAGTCAAAGAATCAACCACCTTGTTTTCTTTCCCAGGGTAGTAATGTAATGATTAACCGTGATCTTGAATAAGCTCTAACTATCTTCTCTATAATATATTCAACTTATTCTAGGTGAATATATATTTTATTCTTTTTTATTGATATATATATATCACACTTTACTCTATAAAAATAATTCCACCATATCATTAATGTAAAAATTACCATATCTAAATCCAAATTGTGAGAGGAGTAATTTTAATTATTACCATGTAATTCTATATAAAAACACATCCCAATAACTTATTGGATGCATCAATATAGATTAAAAAAACATCTCCACTATTCGGTAATGTAAACATAAGTTAACTGACTAATATTCTCTCTAGTTATTAGAAATTTTCCAATCATTTATCTATCTAGAGGAACTTGTCTCCCTTATTAGTAAACTAAGTGTGTGAATTAAATATCTCTGAGAACTTATCCCCAAACCATCGATAATTTCTAGATAATCCATTAAAACTATAGATCTCATCCACTTTGGTTGGTCTAGGGAAATATTAAATAGCCTTCGTCTTTGATGGATCTACTGATATACCCTCTCTTGATATTATATATCACAAATATGAAACATTTTCTTCCAAAAATCACACTTTGTAATTTTTTCAAATAGGATTACCATTTTATGTACTTTAGTAAAATTATCAACTAGTATTCATGCTATTACTCTCACTTTTAATAGATATGATTATCATATATAACATCTATGACAAACTAATCAAGGTAATCTCTAAAGACACTATTCATTAAATCCATGAAGATAGAGAATGAATTTGTAAGACCTAATTTCCTCACTATGTATTCATCATGCCCATACATTGTATGGAATGTGTTCTTTGGTATATCTTCTTTTAGGACCCTCAATTGACAATATCCTGAGTGAAGCTTAATCTTGGAAAAGTGTTGAGATCTGTATATTTGATTATATATGTCATTAATTCTGGGTAAAGGATACTTGTTCTTGATCATGAACTTTTTCAGCTTCCAATAATCAATGTAGTTTCACATCAATCTATTTTTCATGTTAAAAAAAGAATAGGATGACCCTAATGTGAACCATTTTTTCAAATTAATTCATTTTTAAGGTTCTCTTAGAGTTTCTTTTTCAATTCCTACAACTCAATCGGGCCTATTATATATAGAGTCTTCGAAAAAGTAATTGAACTAGGTTTGAGTTTTATTTAGAAATATACTTCACATTTTTGTGTATGGATGGAGAAATATTCAAGAATGGCATAAAAAATATCTCAAAATAGGAATATCATTGATGTTAAATTTCTCACCAACTATCATGGATAAACACCCCACATCAATAGGAATCAACACACACAAAATGGATCTGATTTCCATCAGATGATCATATTTATCATCTCAATAATAGACGATCAAAGGTTTTTTTCGAATATAAAATGTAAAATCCATTGTGTTTAAATTAATGTGGGATTCATATCGAAAAATATAATCCATTCCTAATACAACATAATATTCAACTAGTGGAAGAATAGTAAGATTTGAAGGAATCACATTACCACATATTTCAACCAAAGAGGAATCATATAATTAATATGTAACCATCATACCATTAGATTTTTTAATTGAAAATTATATATCTAATCATTTGGGGGAAATTCTAAAAAAATATAAAAAAATAGATATGAAATAATGGGTAGATATAGAGTCAAATAAGACATAGAAGATCTAGAGTTGATAGTAATTGTGCCTTCAACTATGTAATTATAGTAACCTATCTTAGAAATAGTGATAACATGATATTTACTATTGTATATCAGAATAAGTGGTTATTAACATAGAGAATCATCATTAACCTTTGGATCTAGGAATAAGTTAGCATAATGTATAAACTCTTTGTATTTGAAACACTAGGATGTGGATGGTGTATTCTATGGATATTTCTCTCTATGTGTACCATTATCTAACTCCTTCCCATTACCATAGCATTTTATTTCGTAATGAACATCCATTTCATAAATTTACGAGACCCCTTAAGGCAGTTTCCTTCATTTTCCTTCCACACTTTGATCATGAAATAAATATCATCTTCTTTTATCCGTGGTTTTTATTGTTTCCTTTTAATTCCAATTTATTTATATATACCATGAAATTAATGGGTAACTCCGATCTCAATTTCTATATTGAGAGTTCATAGAATTATTTATTCATAAATATTGAATTACTTTATGGTTAAAACCCTTAAGAGACTTGGATTTATGACACTAATGAATTGATCAACCTTACATCTAAGTTAGATGACAATTCTAGAAGGTACCACAGAAGTCTTGTAAAAGATTCATTATACGTACCAACAGATTCACCATCCATCTGATTTAGCTCAAGGAATTTATTATCCATTTTGTATAAAGAATAAAAGAGATGAAATTAGTGAAAAAATATCTCTTAAACTCATCCCACTCTATGGAGTCAATTTTATCATGTTCCCTTGTATTCATTATGATATTACACCATGTAACTGCTTAACCATACAAATGATAGAAAACCAAAATGATTTTTTATGTTCTAAAGACTGGAGAATGGTAAATATAATTTTATTGGAACTGATCCATTTCTCAAAACTAGAGGATCAATAGATCCACTAATGGATGGTGAACATTACCACATGAACTTGATTTTTCTCCCTACGTTTCTCATTTGGATGTTCAACATGATTCATGGAATAAGAAAGTTGTGCGAGCAATGTAATAAGATTTTGCATTATATTTTCAATAAAATTAGATAGATCAGGTGGAACATAATTGCATTGTCAATCACAATCCACATTAATATGGTTCCTTTGGGTTCTATCTATTGACTAAAACAAAAAATCATAGGGTAATCATCAATAATCTTATTTGATAACCACATAGTCAAGAAAAAACTCTTATAGGATGTCTAAATCATGACACCATATTTTTATCTATGAATCATTATGCTTATCCAAGGACATTAATGTTCATTATTCAAATACTTCGAGTTGGTTAATAATGAGTTTGTATTTTTCCAAAGAATATCCCTTGGAACTGTAAAACTAGGATTGCAATAAGGCTCTTTTTCATGAACCAGGTGAGTATCGAGTCAAACTCAATGTTCCTTTTTTTGAGTTATTACCCATATGAAACGTTATTCGAGAGCCATATTCACTTGAAATGACAAGAGTTAGCTATAATTTCTTATAAAACACTCACTCTATCCTTTAGAAAAAAAATTCTACTACATTTTACTTTTCTTTGAACAATCCTTAAAACTATCATTAGAGATATCCTTAGACATATTATTTGGGATATCACAAATTTTTTCCCCAAATTGTTTCCAATGGTTAACTATAACTTGTTCTTATACAAACTATATAGATCAAAACTTCTAATACCTAAATATTACATATTCGTAGATTAATATTTATTACATATAATAATGATCCATGCTATAATCATTTACGTCTAGTGAATTTGTAAGATTGTAAAAATAAAAAAATATTTCATACGTGAGTCACATCATCTCTTAGTATTTTATTCATAACTAGAACCATTAATATAAATATGATACATAATGCATTTCATTATTACCTAAGGAATGGAAACATAAGAAAGACTGCACTCAGATTCTTAGTAAGGGTAAACATGATATATATAAATATATAATGAAAGTAATGGTATCAGAACATGATAATAAAATTTAAAAACAATATCATGGATCAAAAAACATGAGTGATGGAATTAATATTTTGATTTCATAAGAAATGAATCATAATGGAATCAAAGTACACAGACCATGAGAACATAAAAATTCAATAAGACATATATTTTTCATACACATAATATATGAAAAACATTCCCTTAGTAATTCATGTATCATTGTAAATACTATTATAGTGGAATGGGTACACTCCCCAAAACATTGTAGTTTTTGGGGTTCTCTCCCAATACAATATTAGTGGAAAACATCCCTTAAATAACAGGTTTCACTCCCCATTCCATTCTTAATTATATAATACAATATCAGTCTTTACACAATGCATTCGATATAGATATAGGTTCCACAAAACACATAATGAAATTTATACAAATGTGTTCCCCAAGATCATAAAAAATTAATTATATCTAAACCCATGAAAATAAATGGGTTTAATAAACATTTCATCATAATATAATATTTGGCAAATAGACATGTTTCATAATCATTACAACATTTCATCAAAGTATAAAATGAGGAAATTGATGCGAGTTTCATAATCATTTTACCATAGTATAGCCCCTAAAAAATGGAACCTGTTTCAAAAGAATATTATTGTCATAACCTTAAACCATTAACATAAATAATAAAAATGGAATCCATGTATAACATCCCCAGTAAAGAACATGTAACATCAAAGTATTTCATCTGATATAGAAAAATATTTTGAAATAAAAATCACTTAGAGCTTTTCTTGAGGAAAATATAATTTCATTGAAAATAAAACTTTTAAAATTAAAAATTCATAAAATATTGTAAAATTATTTTTCCTTGAATATAACCATAAGAAATTATAAGTTAATATTCAAAGAAATTAATGGTTATGATGGTGGGAAATTTCATTCATCCCATAAAAGTTAAAATAATAGCGCTATTCACATTTTTTTGTAAAAGAAAAAAAATCCTTTTTTGGAAAACAATTTTAGTATTGCTTTGAAAATACTCATAAAAAGTATAAAAAAATTAAAAATGACTTCAAAAATCATATAAGAACATTAAAAAATATATATAAAATTTTTAGAAAACATGGTCATGTAAGATAATGGATTTTTGACTAAATTGAGAAATAAAGTTAATATTTCATGAAAACATTATTTTGAATGGTTTAGTACAAAAAAAGAATAAAATAAAGGGAAAAATGTATTCTAATGACATAACCATAGGATATTAAATTTCATGAGATTATTTTTAGATGGATTATAATATTTCATTATCAAAATCTAAACATACACAATCCTAATAAATGTTGATATTGTATCATAAAACCCTTTCCACTTGGTAACACTTAATCATAACCCAATGAAATAATAAAAACAAATGAAACATAATATATCATGATAAAAAAATTCATGAAATTTAATTACCAAGAGGATTTATTTACTCTTCTCGAATGAATATAGGTGGATAACTTAAGGAATGTCCCAAAGAAGACAAATTGAGACAAAAATACATTAACAATTTGAAAAATATTGATCTATAAACCCAAAAATATAGATCCTAATGTAGAAATTAAAATAAAAAAATCAGGATAATAATCAAGTATACATTAATGTTCAGTAAATACACCACATAAAAGAAATAAGTGGTGAATATGAAATCTGTCTCACAGAACTAAAAAGTGAAATGTAAATCCATTATGTTATGTTTTGAATTACTTTTCACAAGTTAATACCTCTTGTATAATATATAATATTTTATTATAAATATATTATTTAACTAAAATGATATTTATAATACCATATATTCTTTACTTATTACATTTTGATACTCATTTATTAAAAATTCCTTGTTAAAATCACGTTTCGGGTAAAAACTACTTTGTTTTCATTTTTTTCATTTTCTATTTTTTCTACTCATAATTTGATCGTAGTTTAATAATATAACTTTTTTGAAAAATAATATAAATATATATATATTCATTATATATGGATTTAGATTAATCTATATAAGATAGAGATATAAAATGAAAGACATTGTTCTTAGAGATGGTTGCTCATATGTACACATGAACCCAATTTCCATTTTCTCGATTGTTTGAATGATATAAATGTAAAAAATATATTGATATTCCATTATCATTTTTTCATTCATATGTATCACATATTTTCATTAATTTCATTTTTACTGCCTTTTTTTAATCTGTGAATGAATTGCATCGCTTCGTGAGGTGGTAGTTCTTCAAATACTCGAGCAATGTTATTATATTCCCACTGAATGAAATGTAAGAAGGTATATGTGATATAATAAATTTATAATTCTTATAATATAATATATATATATATATTATATAAATAGTTAATCCATAATTATACCCAATCTTGGGAGGTGGTGATGGAAAACAAATAACAACGGTTTGTGTGCCGATAATCCACAATACACATGATTTAAGGAATCATTTCATATTTGATGAAGTTGGAAATAGATATAGATTATTACTTTAAAAAACAAAATCTCATTATATGGTAGATATAGGTGTTATTATATCATCATAATTGAATAATATTTTTAATAGTTATAAGAATAAGGATAATAAAAATATTTAGTTAAAAACATTACCTCTTCTTTGGACAACCTATTTAGGTTTAACAAAAATACTTACTAGAATAGTATTAGGATATAAAAAATTCATCTAGGATGTGGGGAGAGATTTACGTAAGATATATAGGTAGGTATTGTCCAATAAAAATGGTTTTGGAAGTGTGAAGAGGATAATAGAAGGGGTGGCCTTTTATAAGTTAGGTGAGTGGAACAGTTGTATTTTTTTAAAAGAAATAGGTAAACCCTCATTTATCACATGAAAGAAGGATAATAAATGGACCATTATGAATAATTATACATTCTAAGGTTAAAATATATCCATTAAATGATATTTATAAATTTTTTGGTTCATTTTAACCCAAATATTTTTAGTTTAACTCATGGTAAACCCATTTTTACCTTAATAATGGAGAATAACATTTACTAATTTTTATATTTATTTGGATAAATAATGAAGAAGAACATATTATATAAAATTAATTAGTTTTATTTCAAATATGGTATAATTTTATTTCTTATGAAACTAAAATAATTGGATGAATATAATTTTAAATTAAACCCACTAATGTGACAAGAATGTGGGTTTTCAAAGGGAAAACGTTTCATAAGTATTGAAAGTTTTAATATCAAAATTTCACAATGAAATTGATTCCAATGAGATATGTTTCATTAATAATTATATATTTTAACAAATTTATTTTTAATACCATATTAAAATATTTTTTATGTTTTTAAATATTGTAAACAAAAAGACAATTTTTAATAAAAACCAGTATTTTTCATTATTCAACAAAAAAAATTTCTTTTAAACAGTTTATTGAAAATTAAGTCCAAGATAATTTTGAAAAGTATATTTAAAAATTTAATTTTATTTTTCTAAAATAAATTGTTGAACATTTTAAAAAAATTACTTTATTATTTTTCAAAAAAATAATTTAAAAACTTTTGTTTTAAGAAAATAGTGTTTTCAAAATATAAAACTACCTTATCAAACATTAAGTACATTTTATCAATATGTTTTCTTTATATAAAACCATTATAATTAATATATAATTTTTTTATTCCTATTAGTTTCACCATTTTAAATGAAATTTAATAATGATCATGTTTAAATTAAAATATTAATAGTTTTTCGCGGTTCAATAAACCTCGATGTTACGTATAATGCAAGCTATATAAAAAAAATTAAATTTATTCAGAAAATAAAACTCATAAAATATCTTGGTGTCATATAAATTATATCACTATCTAATGATAATAAATCATTCACGACTATCCTAATATTCTCAAACTTCTTACAAAATGAGGGCTTCCTAAAAATATACTTTGCAAGGGGAGGTCTTAATAGTGTTTGATCTTATAACCATGAGGAGGTTTTTTGCAGCACTCATCCTTAGATGGTTTCTCATGATTGATCATAATATGTCCATAAAGGATGGCTTCGTGGGAATATTTATTAGCAGGACCTTTGGAGTTGTTGGTAGAAAATTCACAGGGAGGACCTTCACAACTACAACTACTACTTCATTGGACCTAGTATTGGACAACCATTGATAATTTTAGAGAGACACTATAACATAAACCTTGATTAGAGTTGGATATTTGGCCTACTCATTAATTTCAAATTACCCTCGGTGATACTTCTATTTAGTTTTACACCTTCAGGAAGCTGAAGATGTATGTTGTGGATAGAAAATTTCACAAAAAGAAGCCCACATGAGAGAATCTTGTGGTGTTTTCTGGATTTGGAAATAATATTTTATGGGTTTGGTAATAATATATTTTGTCTCTAAATTATAGAATGATATTTACTAATTATGTCTCTTTGGAACAGAGATATATTCCCAATCGAGTTGTCCAATTATGATAGGCATGTACTGAATACCATCCTAGACAGGCACAACAAGTTATGGCTGATCTTGAGTAACCATTTCATTGTGATGATGAGTTACTCTAATTTTGGGGGTAGGGTTATGTACCAGGACCTTCTCAACCAACATTTCTATCATTATATATTAGAATCATTGAATAATATTGGAATGGATATATGCATACAAATTAATATCTTCCAGGATGTATTAGGTGAAATTCATGGATGGAATGAGAATATGTTCCCATTATGTGGTTGGGGAAATAATATATTCTTGCTCATGTCATATATTTCCTAATATAATATACCTAAATGGGACTTTTGTGTGGGTTGAAACATGGGTTTGATCATTATTTTTCACTGAGATGTGCCAAAAAAACGTCTCTGGGTGCAGTCAAACTATGGTAGAAAACATGATAGACACAACGTGTTATATGTTACTACACGAATATTATCGTCGTACTGGGTTGGAAGACTTATCTGGAAGGAAATTTGGTCTAGGAATGTTCATAATAAATCTTTTTCCATCCTTGGAGTAATGTCGTAGGTACTTGGTTTAGGGTGAACCAATATGGATCCCATATGGTGGAGTCCTCTACAGGATGAGGGTTTGAATTCATGGTTCTTTAGTTATAATGTATGGTATCAAGATCCCTTTTATGTGACTATAGTTCAATTGAAATGAGGTCCTTATCATCCTCTGGATTCTCCACCCTCAAATGATCATGGGCTTAGTTATTACGGTCAGGGGAAAGGCTCAAAAAATGATTCAAAATGGAAATGAGTTTTGTTTACTTCATTTCCATCAGTATTCACTGTTAGGATGGTTTGAGGGGTTTTATACCTTCAATTTATTTGTGTTAAACCTCCAATGTTATAATAGTACCCTTTAGGTGTTAGTTATGGATTAGTGCATTTGACACCTCGCATTGGGGATAATAGGTGGGTGACAACATCCTCCAGTGTAATGAGGATCCATTTCACACCAATATTGATTCACAAGACTTCTTTAATTGGGATGATGCCATTTTGGGTTTTAATGGTGTTCTGATGATCTATTTGTGAAGGTATATTACAAAAACATTATAAGGAACATCAATGTAACATCAAAAATGAAAAAACATGTGCAATTTATTACCTTAAAGGATCAATGTTTAGATCACTTTAATTTACTTAATGGATATAAAATAAAATTTCCTAACATGTGGGTGACATAGATGAAGGATTCATGTCAGGTTCATCATTCCCCCCCTATTTTAGGTAATTTCAAATGGGTTTTATTTTTTTACCAAACACACCCAACAGTTCCAAAATCTATGACGAGTTAGATACCTGATTTACAAAGGTAAGTGATTGAAAATTATTTTATCTAATGATGATTAAGAAACTGACATGGGTCAAGGGTATGTGAGGTTAGGATCATCACACCCTTTTGGGGGGAATTATTTCCAACATATAGACTATATTATAGATTTAATTCATATTCATGAATCATTCCCAAATACCAAATCTAAGACTAGTATCCCATATATTAATAATTAAATATTGGCCTCTGTTTTAAAAAATCATATAAATATATTTGAGGTTATACATTTATGGAACCATATATATGTGTCGAAGGTTCTCTATCTTGTTTCATTATTTTGAGATGTTGCTTTTAAGCCACCAAGTGGGGTAGTCAAGAATTTATCATCATCCAAGGATATGGATGTTGCTTTGATGTTGGGATCATACCCATGATAAGTGATTACAAATTATCCTATAAAAATGAATAAGAATCCATTTAGTTTAGTGAGACTTAACATGACATTTCTTACCTTTTAATCTCAAGTGATAAAGACTTTACCATCCAGTTTGATGTCATGTCATGAGCATGCCTAGCTGAAAGTTTCCTAACATAATATTGTATAGTTTTTTTTCATAACCATCTAGTCGATCCCATAAAGATTATAACCTAGAGAGACATCTCTCCATTAGAATTTGGTCATATAAGGATGAGATGAAACAATTACCTAGAGGTAATATGGCCACCCTTGTAGGGACATGATCTAACAAGGAATATAAAGTGGTATGGATGTTAGTTGATTGAAGGGGGTGGGATTAAACCCCAGGGAGGCTTCCTACATATCCATTTAAGATAATAATAATACCCATGTTATATATAAATTATTTTATTACACCTATAAGGGAGGCCCATAATGGATATTTTCACTTTGATAATGATATGATGGTCACTAATCTCAAATCCCATGTGATTCATACTTAGTGTGTGAAACATGTGATAGTAAATTATTGTAATATTTCAAAATTATACCTATGATGGGATTACACATAAATTTGAATCCAATTATCTAGCATTAATCATCTTGTAGTAGTGTAAGAGTGTAGGGATATTAAGGGCAAGATAAGTAAGATGTCTTATAAGATATTCTTAGAGTTTACTTCATGATAATGTCTAGTTGTGGATATTTTATCCTCATCCACTGGTGGATGAGGATGAGGTTTTGTTGACGTAGTCAAAAGGATGGAAAGGATTTCCCATTATAAACCCTAAAATGGGCTTATATATCCATTTATTATAAAACAACATGTATACATATTGCCCGATTCACTTCACATTTGAGGAAACATATGAGGATTGAATGTTTAGGCCTAAAATACTATCACTATCTCCAATTATGGGATCCTCATTTCTATGGGAAATCATGATTGTGAACACTTAGGGGTCTCTTGATATTAAATATGTTAAATGAAGAACTTAATTTACCATAATAATGCATGATTCTGTAAAACATCGATGTGTCTCAAGATCGGGTCGAAGGGCTCTGATGGCTACATGGGAGGTATAAATGATAGTATTGTCATGTATTGGTATAGATGAGAGGGAAATATATTCACAGTTTATGGTGGGGATAAGAAGAAGATAAATTCTACATGAAAGTATTGATATGATAGAGAAAAGTTAAATACCCTAAGGATACCCCCTTCTTCATATTATTCTTACTATTTGAGACGGGGTATCATGAAGGGGTTATTCTGTAAATGGGATTTCTTTACAAGATGCTCCATTCATAAATAGGAGGATCCCCTTGGTGTATGACCATGTTGTTCCTCTTTCTATCCAATTATATCCCCTTCTATATTGGGTAATCTTAGTTTAGGACACCTCTTTCGGATTATCTTTTTCATTTTTGGTATGCAGTAAGGGTATTACCTACCAAACTCAAAAGTTCTTACTTAGTATTCTTTAGTCAGGTGGTTTTCCTTTTGCCTCATTGTCTTGTCCCACTCTCTCTATGTTTTAGTGTCATATATGGTAGCATATACAATTATTTATAATAAATGTGAGAATAACCACCTTCCAAACATAGTCATCCACATAGTGTACCAAACACTTTGTGGTGGGAAATAAGAGACACCTCACACTGCACCAATTTTCATTTACTGGGGGGTGTTAATCTTCAGTCTAACCCCACAAATGTTTTTTCTATATAAGGGGAGATAAAATACCACCTATCCCTATATATTATTTTCAGTTTATAGGACACCATATAATGTATTGGTGTTTCATAGCATAGGTTCTATGTGGAATAATATGGCTTCTTTAAGGTTTCACATATTTTGGATAATTTATCTTGAATTCTCATTTAGTTGATTTGATTATAAACACTTAAATTACTTAAATATTTGTTCATTATTACATTTCATTCTCAATTGGGTGTATAAAGGATTTATGTTCCTCCACTTAGCAATTTTCTATTATTTATTCCCTTCTTTAAACTTTCAATTTTATAAAGACAGTCTTATACATTATTGAATGGGAATTTAGGCAAATTCCACTCAAAACCATTATATAAAATAACCCCTTTGATATCCATTCAAAACTAATCTTTTATTTAATATTTCTATTAAATACCTCTATGTTTTTACTCTCCCAATGTATTCTAAGATATTCTGTTTTTTTCAGTGAATGGTGACTAAATCATTTTTATGATGAAGACCATTTTGAGATGATGGGAAATCATTAAAGTAAGTATTTAAGTTATTCTCAAAAATTTAATATTAACTTATAATCTCGACATTTTATAAATATTATTATCCACTCTAATTATTCTTTATTAATATAATAATTCTTGTATAAAAAATTATCACTATTATATAACACTAAACTGTTTCTCATTCATTAGTATAACATGTTTTTTTTTCTTCAACCACACAAATGAACTCTCCCAGATAGCTCTCCAGAGATCTCTACACATCTCCTTTATCTAGGGTTCTCCTAGAGATGGAGCATCCTCATCTAGATGATTCTGTCTTCTCTCATTCCAGTGATGATTATTTTTCCTCCCCCTTGTTCCCTGCCTCTTTTTTCTAGGTTTTGATCTAAATTCTTGTTCCATATCCCTAGACTGGGTTTTCTACTACAACAACCTATTTTTTCTATAGGGTAAATATCTTCTTTGGTCATGGCACTTTTATGACCTTTGATGATCTCCTCCACTCTCTTTCTGTCCATCTCAGCCCAATTTTATTTCTCTCTATGATCTTGGATTGTTGTTAAGGCCTTGTTCAACTCAATCTCGACTCTTTATCCTAAATCTATTTCCATAGTGTCCCTTTGAATCAGATGTAGTGGGTCTCGTTGTGGGGGGATGTGTTGGTTACGATCTCATCAGTTCCATGAGAGTCACGATTCGTGTTTTCTCTCTTCTACCTTTGGGTTTCAGTCTTCTTCTATGGTTGTGGTTATGGACATTCTATTCTTTTCTAGTTTTTTTTATCATGGTGGTGTTTTTTAATCGGGATTGGTTTTTGGAATCGTGCAGTTTCATATTTGTTCAAGGTTTTCATCCTCAAAGATAGGAGAAGTTCCCAGTGATCATTTCCATGATCGATGGAATCTTTTCATACTCTATTATTTCTCCAAATTCCACCAATCTCCTCCCAATAGGATTTGTGTGGTGGTGTTCAAGGTGTCTTGTGACATGAGTTTGAGTGGATGATGACATTTTGAGAGGTCAAAAATCCCAATGATGTAGTTTTTTCTTTTTTCTGGTTATGTTTGTGTTGGATAGTTTTGATCTAGTGTGGATTATAATGATGTTTTTTTTGTTTTTTTTTGTTAGAAATGATCACTTGATTGTAGTGTTGAATATTTTTCTGTGGACTTGATGTTATCCTATTTCCCATTTGTAGTTTCATTATAAGTGATATTTGATTCCTATGGGCAGTTATTTCTAGTGATCTGGGGTGGACGAGGTGTAGAATTTTGGTCACAGTGCATGACATGAGGTGGCTTGTCAAATAAGGCAGTGATGATGGCTCCTATTTGTAACATGAATTTTTAAAATTGAAACTTTGACTTTTTTCTCAATGGGAAGCATGATGATGTGGATGTGGCGATGTTTGGAGTGGATGACTGGGATGTGGAACTGATTGGTATGGAATTCACTATACTATGTGATTTACATTTCATCTTTGTACCCTCATATATGTTTATGTATGAATTTGTAACTGTGTATGTTTTAAATTTTGAAATATATGGTCATCTATAAGGTTACTACTCAACCAAAAAGTGTCTTTTGGAAATAAAAAAATGGATTTGGAGTCAATCGGTATTAGAAGATTAATAATTATATTATTTTATATTATAAGGTAAATTATTTTATGAAAATGAATTTGAAAGGGTGACACAAAAAAGAAAGGTCATTAGAAAGTTGCATGTTGTTACTATAAAATAACTTGAATCATTCTTATCATGAATTATATTTTCACAAGGCATACCCAAAACAATCATAAAATGAAAATGGTACCACATAAATAATTAATTCGAAATGATACAACTATCTTATATAATTTAATAATTATAAACTTGGCATTGAATAATGTTGATGGAAATCACTATTAGGAATCTTATATAAAATAATCAAAATTACTAACATCTGATGAAGAATATATATATAATAACTAACTAATATAAATGAAATGAATGATAATAATAAAATTGTATAAGTGGTAATGGATATAAATAAGTTTATGAAATAATTGATGGATATTGTTAGGATTATTATATAGGTAGTTAAATTTCATTCATGAAAGTCCAAAGTAATGGTATGGGATTGTCATCTCAAAATTATTTTCATTAAGATATTTCAATTTTCACTACTTGACTTATTTATATTTGTGAATACACTACCCCATTAAATTACTTCATCATAACATTCATTATATTTAAGGGATTTAAAATTTCGTCACAGGATTTATCTTTCAAGTTATTTGATTCAGATGTTACCAAATTCATAAGGGTATGTTTTCTAATATCACATTGAAAATAAGATTGTTTATGTTTAAATTTACATTTGGAAATATTTTATGTACATTATCTCTAATAACTCATTTTTTTTATTCTACTCTATTTATTTATTGGTTTTATATGAATTCTTCCAATTTCACCTTTAATTAAGTCCATAATTAAACTGAAAAATATACTTTTTAATGCAACTAAACTTATCTTTCCTTTTTGATTGAGAATATTTCTCTTCTATATCTTTATTATTAATTTTATTTTATATAACTATATAATTTCATAATTTCATAATTTCATTCACTATTGGCATTGAATTGATTTTTAAAATAATGAGAAGAATATATTAAAAAAAATCGTACATGTTATTTTCTAGTTACTTAATTTAGAAGAATGTTAATGGAAACTCTTGTTAAAAATATTCTGCATGATTATAATTTCTTATTTATTTTTGAAATTTTCTTATATAAAGATTATTTTTTATTCTTTCATGGTCTTCTAAAATAATTTCTATTCTAATTTGTTTTTAAATTAGTACCTTTTAAATTAGATTTTATTAAAAACATAAATGTAATTTTATCAAAATTTTAAAATAAGTTTTATAAAAATGTTAAAAAAAATTCCATATATGTTAATAAAATTTGATATTTTTTATTATTAAATGTGGATATTATATAATTATACCATTAAAGTTTTTTATATGAATTTCTTATGATCATTTTATATGGAAATGTTTCTGAAACCCAATTATTTTCATGTTCAAATTATGCTATGATGGGATTCCTATTGTATTCATATGTATGGTTTAATATTAAATAATGATTATGTATGTTTAGATTTCCAATTCATTAGATAATGATTTATATATCATGATATTATGATGGTACATAGGCGGTAATCCCAAGTCTAAAAGTTTATATGTAATTGGTAGTTATCCAACATTCAAAGGTTTACCAGAAATGGGTAGTTAACCAAATTTCAAATTTTTATGATGTCCTGGTGGTAAGATCGTGTCCACTATGTTATGGGTTGGTGGGTTCATAGTCTATTATGATATTAATTTATTGTTCCTTGACATTGAAATATGTTATGATTTATATGATTATATTTATATAACATTGTTATGTTATGCTACATAACAATGAATGATTAGTGACTCATGTTACCACACTTTTATAACTCATTCTTTATGTTAAACCAAAATCCATATGACATAACTCATGATTTAAAATATATTTTTTAATATTTCTATTTTCGTTATTTTATATTCTTGTACCTTGATTATGCTATCAAAACCACATGTTCATCATATACTAACATAAATTTTTTTTATTGTTATCTCTTATGTTTACCATTACAAATCATCTGAGCTTCCCTTTATTATACTTCAATTCATTAAGTTATTAATAATAGTAAAATATATAATATTTCTAGAATGGGGTATATTGAGGTGTAAATATGGATAAATGTTCACCGTGTTGTAAAATAAGTTATTTAAGTATCTAATATCCGAATGCACTAAATCTATAGTTTTTGGGGTGTGATATATTGTGAAATGTAATGAATATTCATGTATGAATGCGTACATATTTTAAGGTTTTTATATTTAAAATTTGGATAGATTAATAGTAAAAGGTTATAACCAAGAGGAAAGAAGAGATTATGAGGAAACATTTCACCATTTACTAGGATATAAGACATCAACATCTTTTATACTTTTGTATCTTATATAAATTTTATTATTTTATAAATGGATGTTATGCCTTATTTTTAAATGATTTTATTTTAGATAATATTATATTGAGATACATTATGGTTTTCAAAGAAAACTTTCTAATTTTTAATTTAAAACTTAACAAATATTTATATTGTCTTAATTAGGCACCTAAAAAGTTTTATAAAAGGAAAAAATATTTTCTTTTTTTAAATATTTTTTTAATAGTACATGTATGCCTGATTTTGTTTAAGAAAAATCATCAAAAGATATTTAATTATTTAAATATATATTTATGAGGTGTATTTTTCTTCAAAATACTATAATTTATGCAATAAAACTTCTAAACTCATATTTCGAGAGTTTAAAATGGGATTGATTGGTTATTTGAATTATTTTACATATTCTAAAATAATATAGAATTATTTTTTGAATGTATTATATTAAATAAGTTATACAAATAAGTTTTCACTTTAAAAATGATAAGAAATACTAATCTTATGAGTTATAGTTTTAAACAATACTTGGATAAATTGAGGAAAATAGTTGAGAATAAGTTTAATTGAAGAATTTTCAAGAGTTTTTTATATTTTACTAAAAATGGATGGAATATCATGTTTTATATGTGTCTTTATAATATAAATCAAGATAAACCTAAATAATATCATCTGAAATCTTCTAAAATAATATTAATGTATTGTAAAGGTATTAGAAATCTTGGATTTTTTGTTTCCTAAAACCTTCATAATTGATTTGATTTCATATTCTGATGATTAATTTGTGAGTTATAGAATTTATATAAAAAGTACCTTAAGAACATATAATTTCATAGAAATATTTTTTTCTTTGTATAGTCAAAAACAACATGTTGTTTATCTATCAATAATTGAATCAAAATATTATTATTATGCTCTATTAATTTGGATAAAACAAAATTTCATGGAATTTGGATTTAATTTTCAACATTTGACTGTCAAATATAAAAAAATAAATGATATAAATATTTCTAAAAATCCTATAATATTTTATAAAAAATTATATTGATATTAGGAATCATTTCATAATACATCAAACTCAAAAATGTTATATATCAATTGAGTTTCTTGACGGTGAATGTTTCTTTGAAGATATACTCATAAATTCAATTTATTCGTATAGATTTAATTTAATAAAGAATTATTTAGAATTATTTAATTTTATATGAATTTATCCTTTTATGTAATTCTTTTTTTCTTTTTCTTTTCTATATTTCTATGGCTGTGTTATTTTTTAATGTATCCATTATATTTTTTGTATAGTATTTCATTTATTGTTTAATATTTTTGACTCATATGACATATTATTTTTTTGTTCAATTTAGACTTTGATATTTAATTTTTAATCTAACAAATTTTATGATTTATAAGGGATTTATATTCTTGAATGACATTATTTTGGCTTTCATATTAGTTATATATGTAAGACACCATGATTTCCATATATAATTCCATTAAAGAAAATACATTGTTGAATTTATTTGATCACACACAACCAAAAACTAAAACAAACTATAAAATATTAGATGAACATTAATATTTAAAATATTATAATAATAAAACCTCTAGTAAATAAAAGAATATTTAATTAAATTCACTATATTTTTAGGTGATAATTATTTAATATGATTTAATGTTTAAATGATTTTTTTTTCGAAGAATTTTTAAAAAAACATACCTTTTTATGAACCATGCATATTAACTTTATGAAAATAATTCTATTCTGGATAAATGATGATAAATTATATTTTATAAAAATAATAGATTAAAATTTATTTAATTTTTAATTTTGTGAAATAGTAACAAGAATGGTTAGTATTTTAAAAAGAAATTTTCATATACAAATGTATTTTAAATATATTTTGTCATTTAATTTTGATGTTGAATTCCGAAATTTTAAATTTTAAATGCAAGAAAATAAACTTCATTATTTGATTCATCATACTAATATTATATTAAGATAAATTTTAGATACTATTCTAAAAAGGTTATTTTTTGGTTAATAGTATAAAATATTTTATTTATAATACTGTGACTTTTATGACATCATTAAGAAATGATATTGTATTAAAAATTAATGAAACTATTATCCTAATAAAATATGTTTTTCCTAAGTGAAATTAAAAAATTTAAATACTAATTTAAATTTTGAAATTCATGATTATCAATTTTTCAACAAAGTATTATTTTTCATAAAAACTGATTTTATGCATTATAAACTTATTATTTTAGAATTAATTTTTATAACTTTTAGAAATATAATATTTCAAAATTGTCTTTAAATTTTAAGTAATAATATATAAAATTTATACCAAGGGTTAACCATATACATAATTTTCAACTTTTAGAGCCAGTTTCCTTGTTTGATTCATGACATTAAAATAAAATAATGGGTATTTACAAAAGTGCCACCTCTCTCACTTATAAAAAGATTCATTCTCCACCCCACATCTCCACAAGCCAAAATAATTTTTGTTTGAAAAAAATATTTCAAAATAATTTATAAAATATATATGAAAATTTCAATAGGTTTTTTTCACACCAGAATACAAATCTAATAATGGTCAAGGACTTTTCTTGAGGGGTATGGTAAAAACTCTTAATCACTCCATTTTCATTTCTATAATTTTCGTTCTTATTCTGCCTACACAAATCTATAATAACCATAAAAATTATTAAATAATTTTCATCATTATACTTTTATGTTGTCATGTTTACAGTATAATCAATTTAATCCTTCCTCCCAAGAATTCAAAAAATGAAAATATTGCTCGTGCGTACATATGGGTTACCACCTCTATGGGCGACATTAAACATTTTTCATGACAAAAACAAATGGATACTTATAAGAATGAATTTAATGAATAATGTGATATTTATTAATTGAATATTATTTTAAAATGTTTATTCATTATCCAAATTACTTTCACTTCATCCACTCAAAAATGAAAATGTCACTCGTGCATACATTCGTACTACCACCTCTAGGGTCTATGTGAATTGTTATTCATAACTAATATACATGAGTAGTTATAAATATTTATTTCATGAATATATATGATTCTATGGAGTAATAAATGTCATTAATATTAATTTTATGGATAAAAAAAGAATTTACAATCATTATAAAGCTACCGGTTAGTGTTAGTCAATTACCCAAAACAAGCTCTTCATTGATTCAATTTTCATAAACTATATAAACAAATCCAAAAGAATGAAAATGTAACATCATGAATAATTGAACTAAAAACAATATAATAGATTGAGTTATCATGAAATAATGAAATTTTTATTAATAAATTAGTTTTGACATCATTATTACAAAAAACGTATGAAATAATCAATATTACTAACATTTTATAATGAAAATGAATATTGACTTACTAATATATGTGTAGTGGATGACTATGATTGATGAAAATTATAGTAAATATTTATGAACATGTTCCTGAAATATGTAATTAGGAAAGTTATTTTTATTATACATATGGTTAAAATATTTTGTGAAAATCGGGAGAAAAATGTTAGGGTTTTCACAAAACAATATTCATTCATTTAGATATTTTCTATATTCACCATTATTGTTCATAATGTGGTGTATATACTACACTGTGACTATATTTTACTACATATTTCTTGTAATTCATGTGATTTACAATTCTATATCTGGTTATTTCGTTTAGTGTATTCTAATTTAAATGTTAGCAAAGCAGTTAGTGTTTCTCATTTCAAAATTTTCATTTTTGAGAAATATTTTGTTTAATGAAACTACTTTCATTAATATGGGGTGTATAATACCTCATCAACAATATTTTTTGCTATACTATTATTTATCTTTAAATTACCATAGAAATAAGGTAAATACAAATTAAATACAATTATCCTCCAAAAGTACACCCAAGAAGCTCATGCGTGACCAACACCTTACACATGACCGACTTACATAACCGAACTTCGTGTAGGTCCAGTCTGCATGATACACCTATGTGTATCTCCTATACATACCTAATATAATGACCAACATAAATTATATAATTTCTCAAAAGACTCTTAGAGTGATCCCATCAAACACCTGTGTGACCAGAACTGCACACAAGTCCTACTTTTATGACCAAACATCATGAAGGTCTACCTTATGTAATCCACCAACGTGGATAAGTAATGAAGACCAACCTGAATAATTCACCTACATGATATAATTTAGTCAAAAACCACATTCAACTTGTTTGCAAGGTTTTATTATATGTAGGACCCTTAGACTCCTCATTTGGGATGACTGGAAGATGAAGAGTGAGATCAAATCTCTTCTTGCCTAAGTCCTTTACTAAAGTCCTCCAAACACTCAGATGGATTTCAATGATTATAATATAATAGGGAATTAGAAATTTTTTAGGGATTAAAGTTACTAAACTTGATATAACACCAAAGGATTAAATGAGGGTCCTCCCCCCACTCAAAACATACTAGGTTGAACGGCCTTTCTGTGACTCTAAGCTTGACTGACAACCTTCCAAGACCACTTAATGAAAACCTTGGACATCAGAGAAAGTAATATCCCATGTTTTGTTTCCCAGGTCTATCCTAACACAATAAATTATCCAAAGTTCTATAATATATAAATTAATTGAGATAAATCCATGTTCACCCTGGTAATACATTTGCAATGTACCTCCCATATCTCCCAGATATCACGTAGGGGATGTCAGACAAAGTTCACCCATGTATCACTTAGGAGAATAACTCTCCAACTTGCCCAGTATAACTTGGTAAAATCAGATTCTAATCCCTCTCTCACATCACTTGTGATTGGGAACCCCTTTTTGTTTGAGTCACATATTAATGAGGTTAAATTAAAACCTCCATCAAGGCCACCATACACATATGATTAAAACATAGGACACGCCATCATTTCCTATCGATCATGTATTCCTATGGTAAAGGAAGTCCCAAATTTATCCTCCCTATAATCGAGGTCCTTATTATTTTTATAATCATAAATTATCATTATAATATTTATATGATTCTTAGAGGTAGTAATAAGGACCTTCCCATTTGGGAGAGTTAGGGGAACCTGTTTCCTTTCCCTTTGATGAGTTCTTGTGTTGTACCCTTATTTCATATATTTGAAACCAAGAACATGTAATACATCATGTAGTAACCCCAAATCATTTCTTTTAGGAAATCTTATACATTTCTTACCTTGGCCCTTATCCACCATAAAATGTTATAGATTGTGATAAATTCGAGATTTTCCACTTCCTTTTCTTTCTCACAACAAGCATGACTCCCATGAGCTTTGAGGTTAGTGGTTACAACATCACAAGAATGATCATATATCCTACAATTTACCTCCTACATGGTGTAATACTAAAAACCATGTCACTACATCCTCAATGGTATATATTCACTTTAATAAAAACCATTATAGGTCCATATCCCCAATAGAGCATCCATTGGGACATCCTCATAGGTGTATTCCCCAATATTTCTAATCTATGTGGGATTTGATTCCTATACTCATTGGATATTTGGGAACCCTCCCTGAGGTTCCAAAACAATATTTTTAAAACTAAAAGCATCCTTATTAGTTCATATTCCCAATAAGATCAAGATCCCGACATGGAAGATTATATTCTTTATAGGTCACTTTCACCTTATCCTCCTTAATCCAAATTCCTTGTATAATTCACCTCATTACAGGGATGTATTATATTACAGATAAACCAAAATGGGATTCTCATTCATAATTTCAACTCTATCATTTCCTAGTAATCTCCCCCTAGATGTCTTCACAACATTAAACTAAACTACATGGTCTGATTATTTTCACAAGACCCTAAAATATATGATTTGTCCCATTAAGTGGAATTTAAATACGTGGTTTCTAATTACATCCATAAGTATATGTTGGAATCCTATATTATGGGCCATATCAAAATATAAAAAATCACTACACCTCCACAAGAGACTATAAACTCTATATTAGTCAAACATTAGTCTTTAGAACATGATCCTTTATGTAAGGAATTACCAAGTAAACCGGGAAAATAAATGGAAATCCATAGATATATAAAAGTGGTTTGCTTAATAATGAACCATCTATATGTACATATGTTTCCATTGATAGAGAACCCTTGGAACATAAATTGTTTTTTTCTTACATGTATATGTGATTGATTGGAAATGTGAAGGGTGACTGGTTTTATTATAGAGTATAAATTATTCAATAATATGAATTTAATCTATAAGAGAGTCTTAAAGTAGGAAATAATCCCCCTAAAAAGGGTGTGAGGAGCCTAACCACCCAACCAGTCGACCAATTTGAGTTCAAAATAATCATTGGAAAACATATTAATGATCAAATACCTTTTAAAATCATGTCACACCATGGATATGGGGGCCGTTGGGGGTTTCTGGTTCCATGAATAAATCAAATTATTAAACACTAGAAAAGGGATAAAAAGAAATATGGTAAACCTGATGAAACAAATTTTGAAAACATATTCAATATCCATAATCATGCATTGATCCCATGATGCATTTTTTATTAGAAAACAAAATGATGAACCCTATGTGAATCTTTTCATTGACTAAAATAACTGTGTTTCCCACAATTTATGCCCCTTTTATACCACTATAAAATGAATATGGAAAAGAAATTTATCTTTTAAGATAATAAATTATTCATGCGTTTGTTTTTTAAGATGCTACTTTTATAGTTTTCCTTTTTTTCAACTTAAAACCTCAGGAATTTTCTCAACTGAACTCTCTGAAATACAAATAGTATCCAACCATTTGAAACAGACTAATGTTTTTGATTTTTCATAAATGGTTTCCTCATATATCTTGAGGATACTGTCACCAACCTGGAATCTCTAATGTTGGGTATCAAATGAATTATTTTGGGAATAATTCCCCAATGGTACAATACTGATCATGGAGTCTGATTGTGAATCAATCCAATACATGAAGCCTAACCAACCATCAACTCATATATGACTGGTGGAAAATAGGTATAAGAAAACCATCACCATCTCAATCTATTTCATGAGAATATCCCAAGAATGTAGAAAATAATAATCTCTTTCCTTAGGGAGGCATATCAAGAGGTAACTAGGGGACTCCTCTCAACATCAAGTGAGTCATTGTAAAGGGATCCCACTAGTAAACCCCACTGTCAAATTCATATAGTATCATGTCCCAAGTATGTTGGGGATGCTGCATTATGGGATTCATCTTAGGTCACTCAGACTTGAATTCCCAAGAATGGAAATCAAGGGAAAATCAATCAATTGGGAACATACTCAAATCCTCATTCCTAATAGATAATGCCACCAATAGAGCATGATAGAAAACAAGAATTTGGATCAAATACCTGCCTGAATAACTTAAGTTCACTAACATGGTTTGGAAAAAACTAGGGAAAATTACCGGTATATTCCAAAAAAAAATAGTGGGAAGACCCATATCTATTCCCTGAAACATGATTTTTTTTGTATATCCTGGAAAGAAATCGAATACTTGAGTAGGGATATATCCCTTTCATAAATATGGAATGGGAATGTATCCTTATTCCAACTGCAATAGTCAACCAACACATACTATAAATGATGAATGTATATACATATATGTTTACCAACATTCTAAAATCCTTTTATGATAGAATATCTATTGAATTAGTGGTTTGGAGTTGGTCAAACAATCCTACCTCTGCAATCAGAGTGGCCCATTAATATAATAAAATTGAAACTCAAGAGTGTATATTATTTATGTGGTTCATTAGAAACATTCTATGATAAATGGACAATAGGATCGGTAAAATACAACCATTTCAGTTGGAGATCATTATTCTATTCCCGTGGTCACCCTTGGTTAGGAATATATCACTTTAAAAATCCTAGATTTGTTTCATCAAAATCCTTACAATGACACTATATTCACAGAGGAAAGATTCTATGTATGAAGGCCACTGTCTACATCATGCAGCTCTAGTTTCCCAAAGGAGAGTCTCAAAAAATTAGTATCACTAATGGAAATTTGAAATTCAAGATCAATCCAACAATATTTTTCTACTCAAGGGTGGTGTTCTTGGGTCCATAAAATATCTATCAATAGAGACCTGGGATCCTAGTGATTCATTAACAAATTTTGGAAGAAGCAGTCATTGTTGTGATGGTCATCCTCACAGATTTACATATAGAAATTTTGAGGTACTCCCAAAAATATCTACCATGAAGGCCTCATCTGTCGTTCAGATTTAATTCACTAAGAGGACCCATAATTAGTTTAGTACCATGAAAACCCTCATTATGGTCATAATATCAAATGGAAAGAAGGTCCTCCTATTTCCATAGGCCATCTTAAATTTCATATCCATGGTAAATGCTAAAAAAATTCTTTATGTCGTCAAAAGATTAGCAGCAATGGTAATCCCCCCTAGAATGGAACTCACTACAAAAGTCCTCTTATTAGTGAGATTTCATTTTGATAATAATGTACTACGCATTCCAAATCAATTAGGAGAAATCCCATATATCATGAGGTGCTTGGGAAGATATTTCCATTAATGCCAAATACCTTTTCATAGGAAATAGATGTTCTTTCTTAACCAGAATACATCCCAAGGGACATATCAACCTATAAAACACCCTTGGGTTATTCTCCTTTCAAAAAAAATAAGAGATTCCCCCTAATCTCACATTCTATAGTAAAGAAGTCAAGAAATATACAAATGGTCATATATGGTGGAAGAATCTCTCATGGAAGATGAAGAGAATATATTGTTTATAAGGAGAAGATTGGTAATTTTAAACATATCAGTCATGTTTTGGTCATTATCCACCATGAAATATAGTATTCCAGGTATATTATCATTACAATGTGAGCATCAAAGTGACTAGAATCATTTGAATACTATTTATCACCTGAAATCTAAAATCCTAACTTATGGAAGATATGAAAATCATGTCATGTAAATAGTATAAATTCTTCATAAAATTGAATTTCCACCCTTCTATATGCTTGAATCCCAAAATTAGGAAAACATATGGAGAGTATTTTATGAATATACCTTAATTATTTGTGCATTTATTTTCAATTTATTACTTATTCCCCATATAATATTCATATTAGTGGATGGGGTGAACATGGAGCACTAAATTTTAGATTTCTCCCCAATTAGATAAGTCCACCATAAGTGTCATCATGTAATGTCATTTCTTCTAGAATACTCTCTGAAGAATGTTTTTCTCATGAAAAATGGTGTGCTCAGAAAGAATCATACCGACATAGAGCACAAAAATTTAGATCTTAAAAAGAACTAGAAATTTAAAAACTCTTGCATCAAACATCCAAATATATTTGGCAATCCTCCCACATAATAGAATCTAGTCATCATGTAATGATTATTCCTTTAGTTTCAGGTGGATCAGGTGGAGACCATATAGTTATCATGAAACATGCTCACATGAATATGTGTAAGATCAAGAGATTATTATAGTAGCTATAACTATGTAGATATAGGGGCATCCTCATACCTTATGGTAGGGGGAACTTTTACCACAATATTTTACTTCAAGACCACTAATTGAAGTTCAATGTGATCTGTAAATGAATAAAGGGGAACCCCATCCAATAATAATGAAGAAATTTTTACCTAAAATCCAATAATGTAAATTGGTCTTTTCTTTTTTAGAAGCATCAACGCATTGGGTAACCTCTCAGTTTGACCTATCTCATGACTCAAATTCCTCATTTGGGAAGCATATGTTGAAAATTTCAAGACATTTCCTTTGTATCTCCCTTCTCTGAGGGATTACAAATGAATCCTTGAAGGGAAGGATGAGGCATAGTGAAGACCATATTCAAAGGTATTATATTAAGGTTAAAATTTCACCTAAAGATCACCACACTTTTATTAAATATTTTCTGGGAAACTAACCCAACTATCATTTCAATACTAATGGGAAACCAACAATGAGTTATGCATTGGTGAATTTTCTTAGCACAACCCCTATATATTATAATGAACATGAAGCTAATATAGAAGAATAGGAGGAGAATGATTTTATTTGAAACATGTTCTACACAAAATAATTGAAAAATATATGTGAACAAAAAATCAAAAGCTCATAAAAAATTTGGGGGTTCCTGTGATTGTTCATCGACCACCCCTTAGAGAGAATTGACCAATGAAAAGGGAAAGGAAGTGGCAACATTCTATCCTTTACCCGATAGAGTTTAGCTACTTACATTAAATGATTGTATCACTTAGTATTAGATATATATAAAATAGTGTTGGTAACATAATTTAGAACTAATCACAGGTAATATACTCATTGTATATATACTTCATATAGATCGTCATATTGCCCACCCAATTAGAACCCCTCAACAAGAAGGGATCATCACACCAGTGAGAGTAGAACAAAAATTGCCGTTTAATGTGGGATCTTGAAAAACAATATATATGAACCCTATAATGGTGATATATCAAGATATCCATCTATTACAGATTCAAATAGAGTTATTTCAGAAGCATCCTCACAGGCCTACCCATATTGGTTACCAACCATGAGTACAGGAAGATCCTCTATAGTAAGCTTATCCCATTTCCCCTTGATCAATTTTATGCTCAACTGATCATTCCCTCCAAGTTTCTCAACATCATTGACTTATTGGAATCCTATTTGGAAGCAATGGATGGATTTAGTGCACTTGCATAACTAGAGAAGAATCCTTACCATGGGTGGATGAAACTCGTCTGCCCCCAAATTTTAAGAATCATATGTTTCTGAAATTTAATTGATTGGGGGATCCAAAATAAAATATGACACCCTGGTTATCTTGATACAATCCTATAATGGGAACTCTTGAGCTTTAATAGGATTCCATTCTTAGGTTTTCTGTGTAGTGATTATAGGGACCAACCTTCACTTTGTATACTATTTTACCAGCTAGATCGATCAAACAGTGAGATGATATTTTTTAATTGATTATCTAAGAACTTAGTTTTATGTGGTAGAAGACGACAATCCACTACCTATAAATTTTAAAATAATGGAAAATAGAGAGGCTCTCATATTTTATTGATAGTAAGAAGGGTTTGGAATACTCCATGAAATTTCAAATTTTTCATGAGTACTTTTTGGGTAATTTTATTAACAACCTTCATGACAACATGTGAATTCCCCTTACCCTAATGAAATATCTGGGTGGTGTTCCAAATATTATTTTAGCTATGTAAAGTTTGAAATACAACATTTTTTCAAACAGATCCATGTCTCGTCCCGCACCGTTAGCTCAGGGAATGAGAATATCCAGAGTGTAATCTTTAAACCTTGCCTTAAATCATAGTTCTACGTTGACCCTAGCTCTAACACCTACACCTTTTCACATGGAAGCTCCTCACAAATGACCACATCAATAGAAACATCACAATTGGGATGAAAATAAATAATAATCACATTAAAAATTTGAATAATTTAAGAATAAATTTTAATATTTTTGAAATGAGTAGGTTCTAGGTTATTTCTTAACATCTTTGGAAAGTAACTTGTTAATGTTATGACAACCAAAGCATCCTGATCAAGTCAATCTCAATGACCACCCAAAATATTTCACCCTTAAAAATCATTGGACCACACCATTTGGGATTGATTTTTATTTAAATATATCAAATAAAATATGGCTGATTTTATGTGAGTAAGGATTGGTAAACCTTCATCACAAGTGGTTGGTGTTTCTTCTACTTCACTAGAGGAATAATTTGAATAATAGAACGTTATAGGAAAGAGTTTATAGATGTTCAATGATTGTGTTTATAGAAATATAATCAATTCAAATAATGTTTTCATTAGGGAATAGTTAAATTAACCAACTATACACCCAATTTCCTCTAACATGGTGCAACATAAATTTTCAGCACCACAGTATTCCAAGAGATGATCTTCCATGAAATTAAATAATCAAAGAAGAAAAGATCAAGAACAAGAGGATAGTCTTGTACTGATACAGAAGCCAATCCTTACTCTCTCAAATTTCATGACTTCAATCTTGAGAGTATGGGGACATACCACTAATTGGTACAAGTAGAATTATCCTTCCTGGTAGAGTCCTAATCTTAAAAAAATTAATATTCTATTTCATTAATGTCACTCACTTAATGGATACCTTTTCTAATGATGAGTAAGATTATAAACCTAATTTTTCCTAGAATGATACTAGAAATAAGGTTAGAGGCCACAAAATACAAGGAGATAGTGGATGAGGTATTTATAGCTAGACCCAATCCTCTATCAACTTCTTTGACGAAGTTATTTATTATGTGGAATTTTAGGGAATTCAATTCAATATGTTTATAAAGAGTTGGAGAATTCAACCATGTTCAATAAGTTTTTCCCAGTCCCAATTTCTCATGAGGATTAATTTTAAGGGGTGAAATAGTCTAACCAGTCCATACTATTGGGAATCTATGATGGCCTAATCCAAGAGTATGAAAAATTACTTTAACTTATATGTAACCACATGAATTGTCTAGTCCATCGAATTTAACCCCCATAGTTCTGAATAGGGAGTTGCCACCAATGGGGAATCACAGACCTATGATTAAAAAATATGGCTTCCCAAAACAATTATTTATAGTTATAGTAAATCTATAAATATTTGGTTCTCTTAATTTAATAAAAGAACATTGAGAATTTCTTGTAGAGGACTTGCATATCCCTCAAGAGTTCAAAGAAAAATTCATCGATGCTGAGGTATACCATATAGAGACCATACCCATCAAGTTCCATATTGTTATCTATTTTACTACGTAGTATATGGATTCCATTGAATATGGACACATAATACTCTAGTTCATATCTTGAAAATTGGGCAACATTGGCATTCATTGAGCTTTCATTGATAATGGATTGGTATTCAATATCATTCCAATACAAACTCTTCACTTATTTGGATACAGTAAAGATAATGTATCCCCATATCCTTTGAAACATTAAGGGTAAGAAAAGGGATAAGCAAAATACCATATCTAGGTCCAGCTAAGGGAATAATTTGTGTAACTAGTGTATGATTCAGAATTAATTATCATCCAATATGATAAAACCTTTAACATCCTTCTAGTAAGTTCTTCGTCTCACTAACATGTGGTGATCCCTTAATCATATAAACAATATGTTATATACTATATAAATGGGAAAATTGTGAGTTTACACGAATATAATTGTCCATTTGAATCTTGTGAATCCCAATACATGGATGCCGTGTTTTATAGAATAGAAGGGAAACGACCCATGAATTATGATGCTGCTTAGGTGAATACTGAAAATGGTCTTAAAATAACCATGATTGACCCATACATGGATCTTTGGAATGAATATATACATCCAATCAACTATATTGAAAATTAAAGTTCATATTTGGGAATTAAATTATCAACTCTCATGGTATTAGTCATTTTAACTAAACCCTACAGCATAAAAACACATCTGATTCTCCCACCAATAGAGATGCTTCAGGTGAAAATTCTTTTTCTTTATTCCAAGAACTCTAACAGACCATAGAATTTTAATATGAAGAAGACAGAATTATAATTTCACCATAGTAAAGTGGAAATACATGTGCATTGAGATCTTGAAATTTTGGTCACTCGTTTAAAAATTATTATTCTCATCCATCCCCCATACATGCTGACATGTGAATAGAGGAAGATAAAGAACAAGAAGGGGAAGAGTATGTTGAAGAGGAAGATGAAGATAACCTCAAAGACACTCCTACAAAATTTGATTAAGGTATCACTACCATCATTTATAAACATTGATTGATAAATTTTTGTAAAGAGGTTTCATGATTGAAACTAATCAGTGTGGGCATGTACCACAATGAACAAGAGGTATATACCTATTTCTTAAATGATAAAAAAGATGTGTTTTCAATGAATTGATTTTCACTAGGCTGTATTTTTCTACTGAGAGGGGAGGGGATAATTAGAGGTATATTTTTAAAAATTCACTTACTTTAAAATTCCACCAATCAAATTTTTTTCGGTTCATAATCCACTCAATATTATGTCTCAATCTTACTTCATTTGTAGTGTTAATAATAGAGAGAGAATCAAAAATTATTCAAAAGGTTAGGAATAAAGACATAATCCTTTCCATTTTCTCCCCCCAAAATGCATCCTTTGTTATCAAACAAGTGATTACAATTCTATATCTCCAATTAAGAGGATACATATTCTTGCATCTCCAACTGAAACACTTATGATCCAACTCTAACTGAGGGAATACTTCTTCTTCTAGATCCAAATAGAATTAATCAACTACTCATAACACTAACCAAAAGGCTAATCTATGATTAAGGATTGATCCATTATTAAATGATATTTAATATTACTCAATGATCTTATAGAACCTGAGTTTCTTGTTTACACTTCAAGTATCTTTGAAAACTGCTGATGATTCCTATCTATCTTGTTCAATTAATTTAGTTCACCTATAACAAACAATTTCCTTAGTGGAAAAATACTCAGACTATGTTTTATTCATTCTAAATTCAAGACCTTAATAGAATGTGTGTAAGGGTTTCATAAAATTTCCTTTTATATTTTAATAAAGACAACACCTGAACAATATCAAACTACACCATCTCAAATTATCAACTAAATTCAATCAAGTACACTTCATTCATGGGTTGTGTGGAATATGAAACATTAAAACAATTTTTTTATATTTGATAATTTTATTGGTGTTTAAAGTATTTCTGGGTATCTAAATTACGATTTCATGTATTTCATGGGTAGAATGATTTTCATTCAACATTTGTTTCCTCTCTTATTCACTATATCATGTGATGAAAATGACCCAATCAAGGTTATGTGATCTTTTTACTATATTCTTATAAGAAAACAAACACTTTAGAATATATCAAATGCTATATGTGGGTTGTTATTTCATCAAATTCTTTGCATAACCATGAAGGCTACATGATCGGCCCTTCATGTGATGGTGGGTAGGTCCATTTCTTCAGTATCATCATCTTCCATAAGAATATCTCAAAAAGCTTCACAAATGAAAGTTTCCATAAATTTTTTCACATGAAGATAATATCATCCACGTGTTTCTTCACATGACTAGAGATTTTCATACGTTCTCTTTCATCCACATCTTACTAATGACATATTGACATATCATTGGAAAAAATAAAACAATGGTCCCAACAATATCCCCTTCTATATTTTTTCAATATCTTTCTTAGGTTTTCAAAATTAAACATGCATAATCAGTAAAATCTCCCCCTTTTACCACCATAATCAAAGGATAAGTTGGGGATTTTTCTCATGTCATTTTTCTTCAGAAAACATGATCATATCCATTTTATAAAAATTCCACAATCCCTTATAGGATAGGAATGATCTCACATGCTTTTCTTAGAAAATTGCCTTTAGTTAATAATCTCTAAGTCTGTATGGGCTAACTCAGTGTAGAAAACAAGATAGATACAACCAAGGTTATCGAAATAGTCAATAAAATATACAAACATATAATATAATGCTTAGTATATCTCAATTACCATTCAAGTGGTTATAAATAAATATATTTATCAATGAAATTCTAAATCCTCAAATCTAATATATGATCCCCCTCATGAGATATATAATTTTTTTACACTTCATTTAAGTTAGTAGACTCCATGAAGAATAATCTCATCATGCTATCCAGAAGTGATAGCCTCAAATAACACCTTTAATTCAGTATATTTTAAGCTCAAAATACATAAAATAATAGGGAATAAGGATTGAACTCTTGGTTTTATCGAAGGAACATTCAAAATGATAGATTCCTCTTAATCTAGGATATTCTTTTCTACTAATCCAGAATGGGAATATTTCTTTATAATCATTCCTATGTTTTTAGTCTCATCAGTTCTACTATATTATTTCATCCCTTGAATTTCATTTCTATGTTTAATAGTTGTTTCAACATTAGTTTTCAGGATCGTCAAGTTTTGAATTATTGATAATTTCTCCTAAACTCCCACCTCATTTAATAAGACCACTTTCTTTCCTTTAGATATAGAGTGTTTCACATCTTCTTCCTAATTTTTTTCCAATTTCAACTGATGTGGACAAACAACTAGGATGTATTTTGTGGAATTATTTTTTTCCCTGAAAAATGTTACATGATTTTCCATTGGTTTTTTTTTTTTGCAATCTATCCCAATTCATATTATATGGAACTTCTCTTACCAACCTTGTCATGTATACCTCATACTTGTGACCTTCCAAAATGAATCTACCACAAAAATATTCCATAATATGAATTTAATTAGATATTCGTGGTGTAGATATGTTCACATGTTATTTTATTCAATATTTTGTCCTATAATGATCATTGAAACTTCCCCTTTGTTATTTCATCCATTCTAGTAATGACATGTTGAACATAAAATATTAGTCCTTTCGAACATGTTTACCACAACACACAAAAAAGTCTTGAAACATTATTTTCCTAGATTCATTTCAGATATATCAATATCTATGTTGTTATATTTTATTAGTGGGTTATGGAATTCTTGGAGAATTAAAATATTTCACTGAGGTGGGATATTGCCTCTAACTCTCCATGGAACTCATATTATTATCTTTGAATTTCACACAGATACTATTATGAGTAACTTATCCATTAAAATGAATATTTTCACTTTTACCTTCCTTCCCTTCAACTTGATATGATTCTCCCTTGATTTCAATTGATTTAATGAAATATTATCTAGTCATATTCCATTCATGTTTAATAATGAAACATATATATTGTTTCATAAGAAACCATTTTTTCTTGTTTTTATCTTCTCTTCATGATATCATATTGTCTTATATTATCCTGGAGTTTTTAAGCTCTTCATCTTGATCTCAATTACAAAAGATACTTTTTTCATAATAAACTCCTTCTTTTCTTAATCAATATGAACTATTTATTCCGTATTATTTTCAGTAGTTTTTTACTTATTTTATTTAAAAATATTATTCATTTGTTTCTGGAGATATTTGATCTTTTCCATGAAGAGTTATAATTTTTCTTTTTGGTTACACTCAAGGTTTGTTGTTTATTCTTCATCATCACTACAACCTAAAAAATAAACTGTTCTCTTTTTCTTGGTAAAGAAAAAAAATTATTATCTAAATAAAAACATGTTGATGAGTCATTATTATAATTTCTAATAAGATTTATCTTCTTACTACTATATTGTTTCTTCTTCTTCTAATCCTATTATTGCTAACGGGATATTTTATCATATAATTCCATTTACTCAACCTTATTAATTGGAAACTTCTTGAGAAAAAATGAACAGTGGTACCACAGTTTTAGAATTAAGGTGATTGATTATTCATCCCCTTTAATTTACCCTTCCTAATTTTTTTTGATATAAGGGAAACAATGTGATTGAATTCATCATCATCCAAATAACTATCGGAAACTTTAGACTCTTTAGCCTCTTCATCTCTGAATTTCCCCTTTCTCATGGAATCAAAGGCCATTTCAATTTTATATTTCCTCTTGATTGAGGTAATTTTACTTATCTCATAAGTAATGAGAATGTTTTTTAGTTCATCAAGAGATGAATAATTTATTTCTTCCATGGATGATAAATTAATCCAAAATGATCTAGAAAATTCTTCATTGTCATTTTGAAAATGATAGAGTCATCTAGTTTCTTAGAAAATCCTCAAATATTTCTGAGTATTTAATTTTATATTGTAAAATATTCATCACTACTTTATTCATCATTCATTTTAATGTCCTAAAATTTTCTCCTCCAAACTTGTGGTTTGGAATCATTCAAAATTACATTACCTTCATACATGCTTTTGAGTGTATCCATGATCTCCTTGGTATTCTGTATACCCATTAAATTTTGGTAGGCCTTTTCTATCAGAGACATAAAGAAGGAATTTTGAGCCTTTAAATATGACTCCATATTTTACTTTTTATATTTTATCATGGAAGTATCATTAAAAATTGATGGAAAACCCTCTGTTGCAACATCTATCATTTTTATACCGAGTGATAGGAGATAGGGTAGCAACATTTTATTATAATTGTGATAATTCCTTCCATTAAATGTCAGAACACCTCAGATATTGATAGAAATAATATTTTTCATCCATTAGAATTATTCTTGGATCTTTAGGGGGAACTTATCACACTAATACCACCTATAGTTACACAGTCCATATTTTACCATTGATAGGGGAGGGGTGAATAAATAGTTTATTTTTTATAAATTACTTTACTTTGAAATTCAACATCTCAAACATGCTAAGGTTGCTGATCCACTCAATACTATCTCTCAATTTCACTTCAGGTGGAGTGGTAGTAATAAAGAGAATAATACTCCACATTTAAAAGGTTCTATACAAATACCTACTCATTTCCATGTTTTTCCCCCAACATGGATTATTCACTATCAAACTGTCATGTCCCGTCGTCGGGGCCCGTGTCGTGACTTCCTCAAGTCCGTGTTCCATAGGCCAGGGGATGGCGACTAACACCAAGGGCGTAAATCCAGATAAAAGGGAAGGGATTGCCTTTATAAAATTAAAAAAACACAACAGAGTACTCAACTAAAGTAAACACTATGAAAACTGAGTACAAATGTATGTGATGAAAAGTAAATGGGCCAGTATACAAACCCAACTAAAGTACAGTACAACTGAAAAGTAAGTACAATAGAATTTAAAGTGAATTAGCAACCACTGAGTCATCCTCCGGATATTCCACCTAAATGGTGGGTACAGATCGTCTCCTTAGCTCCTCAGGTCCGGTCGTCTACTCTGTGTACGTCCCATATAGTGGTCCGGGTACCGTCCAGCTCCACAAGCCTCCACCTCAATCAGTGATGTCAGTCATCTGCATCCAACACAACGTAGGGTGGGCATAGCCCGTGCAGGGGTGAGTATTCGATACTCAGTAGGGACCCCGAGACCCATGATGGTCTCCCAGAATCCATAAAGGATAAACCCGAAAGGAAAGATACAATCATGAAGTATCAACTGACTCAAATTAGGTATTTTCCCATACATATACCTAAGTTATCAATTCCAGTTCGGCTCCAACTCTCGAGCCCAAGCACATCCCAGTCCACACACAAAAGAAGTAAATCACACCAAAGTTAATGATTTAATAGTCAAGACTCATCTCACACAGGTATACTACTCACGAAGAGTGGTTGAGATGATTAGATGTAGCCTCTGAATTATCTTCTATTTTGAACCCACGTAGGATCCAAGTACAGAAGTCGTCGCTGCGGAACCCACAGAGGATCCAAGAACAATATCAATCGCTGCCGAACCCACCTAGGATCCATGTACAGTCGCCATCACTGTCGAACCCACAGAGGATCCAAGTACAGTCGTCCTCACTGTCGAACCCACAGAGGACCCATGTACAGTCGCCATCATCGTCGAACCCACGGAGGATCCGAGCACGGTAGTCGTCGCGGTTGAAGCTAGATCTAGGGTTCCTACACACAACGTGCTCGATTCCGGGAGGTTCCGCTTCTTGAGTAAAGGGGGTCGATACATCAACTGTCATGAATTATGGAGTTGATGGATCCCGAAGTTCCGTCTTGTCAAAAGGAACTCAACATGACAGATGATGCGTCAATCGGAAGCCAAGTCTGAGAGATATTGGTTTTTTAATTCTAGGGGCCAGGTTAAAAATACACTCATTTCTAACCCAACTGTTATCCAAATTCATCAAAAACTCACTTAGAGTATCGCAAAAGAGCCGAATCATCACGAGGCTCCTAGTACCACAGAAGGTGCGTCGATCAGACGCGCGGTCTTCGAGTTATTCACCTTTAAGTGGAAATAGGACCGACCCATTAAGCCCAGTGGGTTGGAGGGTTGGGTCAACCCGGTCTTGGCGGGTCCGACCCGGCTGGTGTTAGGCTGGCCCAGTGTAATGTGCAGTCTGGCCCGAAGGGGGCGCGGCCCGGCCCGGTGAGGTGCGTCCCGACCCGGCACTACACGGCCCGACCCATCACTGCGCGGCCCGGCACGGTGCGGTCCGACCCGTCACGGCCGGGAAGGGCGCGGACCGACCCGTTGCGGCCGGGTAGGGCGCGGAACGACCCAGAAAGGCGTGGCCCAGCCGGGCGCGGTCCAGCCCGGCTCGGCCCAGCCTGGCAGGGTGCGGCCTGGATGGCCGCAGCCCGGTCAGCTGGCCGAGCGGTCCCAGGGGGCAGAACCCCATCTTCCCAAATAGGCGGCGCCAAGCGGCTCCTCCCTCCCTAACCGGCCGACCTGAACCTGGCCGGCCTTCTCGGCGCAAGCGGACCGCTCGGGCAGGCCGCGGTTCGTTCGGCCTGATGCCCTCTTGGTGCCATGGCTTTCCTTCTCCCGGCCGGCCGATGGGCCGGCCTGTTCTTCCATCGAAGCGGCCCACTCGGGCAGGCCGGCTATGGTCGTCGCGGTTCCTCCCTTCGGCCTGGCCGGCTATGGGCGGTCGGTTCTTCCCCGGTCCAGTGGTTCGCAATTGTGGGCTGCGGTTCTTCCGCACGTCACTGGCGCATGGCCGCTACTCCCGTTCATCACCACCTTCAAGTCATGATTTCTATCGCAATCAAAAGAGACTACGGAGGGTTTTCAGGCCGTGTGCGTTCATCCTGTTCCCTCCGTGTTAGGTGGTAGCAGGTGGCCAAAAATAAATATTGATTTCTAACAAAGAAGGGGGTACGAGATAAACACTTCAAAAATAACAAACCCCTACCTCAAATATGGTTTGTTCATTATAGACTTGGAGAGAGATGTCACTCTGTCAACGTCGGAGAAAGAATCATCAAAGTTGGTGAGTTCCCCGCATTGGTGTCTTCTCCCCTGATGCGGAGGAAGAAGAGGATTGAAGAATCGTGGAGCGTTCTTCGCTGATTCATTCTTCATTGAAGGTTTGTGTTCTTCGTCGAAGAAGCAAACCGTTCTTCGTTGAGGAGAGGAATGCATTTTTCTCTTTCTCAAGAGCTCTCTCCCAACTCTCCTTTACACAACGAATGCCCCAAAAATAAAATAATAGGTTAATGCTATTATTTTATTAACACATGAAATTTAAAATTCAGAAATTCAAATCACTTAATTAATTAATTGAAGAGGTTCGTTTCATTAATTAAGGTATGATTCCAAATAATAAATAGGGAGAGAGGAAGATGAATGAATCTCTTAATTTAGGGGGGTAGTCATGAATTAATCAAGGGAGTTAAAAGGGTTTTGAAAATAATTATGGGAGGTGAAAGGTTGGGGCTCGTGTGGGACCCACCTCTCAATTATCTGTACATGGGAAGTTTTTTGGGTGTGGGCCCCACCAATAACTTCCCATGGGAGGAATTAACTTCTATAGGTATATAAAATTGATCTAACAATTTTATTTAACTTCTTAATTGAACACCAATTTTTAACATACAACCCGCATAAAATGCAATTGTCGTAAAAGTCCCCTTAAGCAATTACTGGCATTGTGGTTTCATCGGTGCCCTTAGATTTCAATTCCGAGAACAGGTTGAAAAGATAGAAAAACCGGCTCATTCATTCATTCAACGTACCCGAGCTAAAATTCATAAAAGTATTCCGAGCACACCGGGCCTCGGAATGAGGTGCCGTTAGAAACTGTGTACTCGTAAAATTCCAAAGAATTTAAGGAAAAAATTCCTTCAAATTTCTGAGTCTTTACATTACCCCCACCTCAGGGCTTTACATCTAATTAAATATACAACATAAACTAGGGAAACAAATGAGGTTACTAGGCATAATCTTAGCCTCCTGCTCCCATGTGCTCTCCTGGAGGTTCCCATGCTGCCGGCGAATGCGCAACAAAGGAATTGACCGTCCATATAGGACCCACTTTTGTTTATTCTTGATATCCACCAGGACCTCCGTAAATGTCACCCCATCATCGATGTCCAGTTCCCTGAGGTCGATGTTGGGGGATGGTTCATTCACATATCTCCTCAGCTGAGATATGTGGAAGACGTCATGCACCCGGTGCAACTGAGGTGGAAGGGCCAGGTGGTAAGCCACCTCACCTACTTTGCTGAGGACCTAGAAAGTCCCGATGAAGCATGAAGATAAAATACTACCCTGTCCAAATATCCATAGACCACGTTGGGGTCAGACCTGTAGGAAGACGTGATCTCCATCCTCGAACTCCAGTGGTCTCCGTCTCCTATATGCATTGGACTTCTGTCTGCTCTGTGTAGTCTTCATCCATTCCTGTATGATGAGCACCTTCTCTGTCGTAGCATGAACCATCTCTGGTCTTACAAGTGCTGACTCCCTAGGGTTAGTCCAGCACAGAGGTGATCTTCATGTTCGGTCGTACAATGCCTTGTAAGGTGCCATCCCGATGGTGGAGTGGTAGCTGTTGTTGTACACAAACTCCACCAAGGGTAGGTGATCCTCCCAGCTATGACCAAAGTCAAGGACACATGCACAGATCATGTCCTAGAGAGTCTCAATGGTCCTCTCCATCTGCCGATCCGTCTGAGGATGAAAGAAGGTGACCAGGCGTAACTATGTCCCAAATGCCTCCTGCAACCCCTTCCAAAGCCAGGAAGTAAAGTGGGCATCTCGATTGGAGACGATAGATGATGGAACACCATGAAGTCGTACAATCTCCTGAATGTAGAGGCATCACATGCTGTCTACTGATCCTTGTTCTCTGATCGGTTGGAAGTGGGCCGACTTGGTGAGTCAGTCTAAGATCACCCAGATGGAGTTGTGTCCTCTGGAAGTACATAGAAGCCCCATCACGAAATCCATGGATATCCCATCCCACTTCCACTCCGAAACCTATAAGGGATGTACTAAGCCTGCTGGTACCTGGTGCTCCGCCTTCACTTGCTGGAAAGTGAGGCATCGTGAAATAAACACTGCTACAACCTTCTTCATACCCAGCCACCAGTGTTGTCATCTGAGGTCCTTGTAAATCATCTCCACTCTTGGATATACCGCAAGAGGGTAAGTGTGAAACTCCCCCAGCACATCCTCCTACAGTTCAACTGGTACCATGGTACGTCCCCTAAAGTGGATGGCATTCTCGCCTCCTTCAGAAAATCCATCACACGCCTGCCCTGTGGAAATTTGAGCTCACCACGTCTCACAGTCAACGTCCCCACATTGTGCCTCTCTGACCTATTGAAGTAGTGGAGGAGTGACTATGAGATACTGTTGAAAGGATGCCCCATCTCTATCGAAGAAGGATATCTTCAACGCGGCTAGCTGCTTTGTCGCCTCCCCTAGAAGTTGTATACCCGATCTCCTGTTGAGAGCATCAGCTACTACGTTCCCCTTCCCAGGAGTATAGACTATATCAAAGTCATAGTCCTTGAGGAACTCGATCCATCGTCGATGTCTCAAGTTCAGGTCCTTCTCTGAGAAAATGTACCTAAGACTCTGGTGGTCCGAGTAGACTGTAAAGTGCTCTCCCATCAGATAGTGCCGCCACATCTTCAGGGCGAAGAACACTACTGCTAACTCCAGGTCATGGGTAGAATAGTTATGCTCGTGCTGACTTAACTTCTGTGAACCATAGGAGATCACTGCCCTCTCTTTCATCAGGACACACTCGAGTCCAGTCCATGATGCGTCGCAGTAAACCACGTACCCAACGCCCTCATCTGGTAGCCTCAAGATGGGTGCACTAGTCAATCTCTGTCTTGGCTACTTAATGCTCTGTTGGCATCTATCGGACCACACGAAGTGTTTCCCCTTCATCATCAGTTCTGAAAGCGGTGTTGCAACTCTGAATAAGTATGGAACAAATATCCGATAGTACCCATCTAGACCTAGGAAACTCTGCACCTCTATCGTGCTCTTGGGAGGCTCCCAAGCAAGTACCGCCTTGATCTTTGCTGGGTCCACTGCAAACCCAGCCTCAGATATGATGTCCCAAGAAAAGAACCTCTCTATTACAGAACAGGAACTTCAAGAGCTTACCATAAAGCTATTGCTCTCAGAGTGTATCCAGAACAACCCGCAAGTGGTTGGCGTGCTCCTCCTCAGTAGTTGAGTAAATCAGTATGTAGTTGATAAAGACTACGACAAAACGATCGAGGTAAGGCTGAAGATCCTATTCATGAGACTCATGAACACCGATGGAGTGTTGGTTACACCGAAGGGAATAACCTAGTACTCTTAGTGACCATACCGACACCTGATGTCTGTCTTCTGCACATCCTCATCTCGAACTCTGAGCTAGTGATAGCCTGACTTATGGTCTATCTTCGAGAACCATTGTGCTCCCTTGAGCTGGTCGAAGAGGTCATCAATTTTTAAAAGTGGGTACTTGTTCTTTATGGTCACCTGATTTAGTCGGCGGTAGTCAACACATAGTCGTAAGCCCCTATACGCCTTCATGGAGAATAAAATCGGAGAAGCCCTCGGTGAAACACTAGGTCGGATGAATCCCTTTCCCTGCATGTCCTCCAGCTGCACCTGCAGCTCACGATGGTCGACGGGAGCCATCCGATATTCTAGAGTAGATATCGGTGTTTTCCTGGTGTATAGGTCTATGTAGAAGTCTACATATCTATGAGAAGGTAGTCCTGGAACATATTCCGGAAAAATGTCCGTATACTGATCCACCACAACAGGAAAACTCGGACTTCGCACATCAACCGCTCCTTGGATGATACTAGCCAACTGATGTCAGATCGAATTCCCTCTCCTCTAAGTAAGTCCATTCTGCACTGCAAATGCTCCCTTTTTTCCGGTGAAGGTGAACCTCCTCCCATCTATGTGGACACACCACACTTTTCACATAATACAGTCGATCTGGGCATGGACTATAGATAACCAGTCCATACCCAAGATGACATCGTATGGCCTCGACACCACTACATGAAGATCCCAGACGAAACTCTTGCCTCCTAGAGTAAGCTCAGACTACCGGAACTAGTGCGTAATTGTCGAGTCTACTCCCATAGGAGTCACTAGTCGTAAGGATCGAGCCAATGGCTCTGTCAGAATCTCCGAGCTCCGAACAAGTTCAACGACAATAAAGGAATGACTCTCTCATGTGTCTATAAGAACTACATAAAGGTTGGATTAGACACAGATAGTACCTAGAATAATCTCAAGTGCGTCGTGGTTGTAGGCCTTGACTGGTTGGATTTGAGCCTGCCACTGTCTTCCAGCTCCCTGTGGTCGGGGTGGTCCTCCTGGTGGTGGTGGTGGTAGAGCCTCGAAGTGTCGTCCACCACCCACTGCTTGGCCAGCTCCTCTACCTCATCCGCCTGCTCCCTGTAGACCACCACGGTCGAACATCTTCCTCTGCCTGGGAGGTCCCTCTACTATCTTCTGCTTGTTTGCATGGCGGTTCGGGTAGTCACGAGCCATGTGTACATGCACGCCGCATGCATAGAACTTCTTGCACCTCGTATGGCTGGCTCTGCTTCTCGGGTGCCCCGCACATCCAATCCAGTATCCTAAGGTCGCCCACCTGATGGCCTGGTCTACTTGGACCTCTACGAAATCTTTCTACTTCTAGCTGAAGAAGACTCCGCTACGTGTCACCCTGCGGTGGGTCTCACTGCTGGTGTCGGCTCAGCAAGAAAGCTCTTCACAAGAAGGGTTCACTCCAGCACTCCTTCCTACATCAGAATGCTGAGGGAGATCATCAAAGAGATGATCTCATGCCTCCGTCCCTGCTCAATGGTCCAAGCCTAGAAGAATGGGTCCCATAACATGTCTGTGGAGTAGCGTGAGAGGTCAGTAAATCTCGCCGAGTACTAAGCTACTATCATACTCCCTTGCCGCAGTTGAAGTAACTCCTGGATCTGCACCCCACAAAGGGTGTCTAGAACAAACTCCAAGAGGAAGAGACTCTCGAAGTCTGTCCAAAGTAGAGATGCCTCTTCATGAACCTAGAGCATTAGGATCCACCATCTACCTGCTACTGCATGCAGGAGACTCGCGACATTGATCACCAAAAGGTCGGCTGGTGTCCCTACCAATCTGAAGACTTTGACGATAGCCTCCAACCAATCCTCAGCTGCATAAGGGTCAATCTCTTGGTGGAACCTGGGTGGCTTCTGTCACTGAAACTCATGCAATGCTCTCATTCAGCGTGCACCATCTACTGCTGGGGTTGGTAGTATCGGTGGCTCAATGGGTAGTGGTACCGCTGGGGCCTCCGTTGTAATGGGGCCCTGTACCGAGGCCCCGTCGCTCAGTGGGCTTCCATCTCGCACGTAACTGGGAACCCTAGATGGCTACCTTCATGGGGCCATCCTAAAAAAAATAGGTGCGCCACAGTCAAACAGAATACCTGGTGAGCTGACACAAAGTAATCACAAATAAAACTTTTTAAACACACATGCAATAAATTTTTTCATGCACTGAGTCAGAAATCAGAAGTCAGGGTCCGGGTGTATGGATACGTCGGCTTCCGCACCAACACTGGACTCCCTAGACTGAAAACCATACACATTACTCTTAACACTATTGCTTCACAGTAGAGAATTATCAGAGTCCGGAGTTCTACAGTTGAACTGAATCCTCTGATACCAATTTGTCACGACCCGTCCTCGGGGCAAGTGTCGTGACTACCCCAAGCCCGCCTTCCATAGGCCAGGGGCTGGCGACTGGCACCAAAGACATAAATCCCAATAAAAGGGAAGGTATTTTTTTATAAAAGTAAAAAAACACACAACAGATTACACAACTGAAGTAAGCACTAAGTAAACTGAGTAGAAAAGTAAGTGCTGAAAAGTAAATGGTCTAGTATACAAACCCAACTGAAAGTATAGTACAACTAAAAAGTAAGTACAATAGTAGTAAAGTAAAGAAGAAACCACCGAGTCGTCCTCCAGATATTCCACCAGAAGGGTGGGTACAGATGGTCACCTCAGCTCCTCAGGTCTGGTCGTCCAATCTGTGTACGTCTTGTCTAGTGGTCCACCTTCGGGTACCATCCAGCACCAAAGCCTCCACCTCGATCAGTGTTGTCCGTCGTCTGCATCCAACACAACGTAGTGCAGGCATAGCCCGTGCAGGGGTGAGTATACGATACTCAGTAGGGACCCCTAGACCCTCGAAGGTCTCCCAAAATCCACAAAGGATAAACCAAAAAGTAAAGATACAATCACGAAGTATCAACCGAATCTACTTAGGTATATTCCCATTCATATACCTAAGTCATCAATTCAAGTTCGACTCCAAATCTTGAGCCCATTTACATCCCAGTCCACACAGGAATGAAGTCAATCACACCAATGGTAATGATTGAATAGTCAAGAATCAGCTCAGACAGGTATACTACTCACAAAGAGGGTGGAGATGATTAGATGTAGCCTCTAAATCATCTCCTCTACCGAACCCACGTAGAATCCAATTACAGAAGTCATCGCTGTCGAACCCACAGAGGATCCAAGTACAGTATCCATTGCTGCTGAACCCACGTAGGATCCAAGTATAGTCATCATCACTGTTGAAACCAAGAAGTCTCCAAGTACAGGCGTCCTCACTACCGAACCCACGGAGGATCTAGGTACAGTCTTCATCATCGTCGAACCCACGGAAGATCCCAGCACGGTAGTTGTCGCAGTCGCAGCCAACTCTAGGGTTCCCGCACACAGCGTCCTCGATTCTAGGAGGGTCCGATCCTCGAGTAAAGGGGGTTGATACATAAACTATCATGAATTCCAAATTTGATGTATCCCAAAGTTTGGTCTCCTCAAAAGGAACTCAACGTGACAGACAGTGTGTCAATCAGACACTCGGTCTGAGAGATATTGGCGTTTTCGTTCCAGGGGCCCGGTTAGAAATATGCCCATTTGTAACCCGTCCATTATCAAAAGTAATCCAAAACTCACTTAGAGAATTTCAAAAGGGCCTCCTCATCGCGAGGGTCTTAGTCCCATAGACGGCATGTCCATCGGATGCATGGTCTTCGAGTTATTCACCTTTAAGTGGAAACGGGCCCGACCCATTTCGCCAAGTGGGCTGGCAGGTCAGGTCAACCCGGTCTTGGAGGGTCCGACCCGGATGGTGTCAGACCAACCCAGTGAAATGCGTAGTCTGTCTCAAAGGGCACGGCCCAGCCCGAAGTGGTGCGTCCCAGCCTGAAACGGGCACAGGCCGGCCCTCCCCGGCGCGGCCCGGAACGGCGTTGCCCGGCCTGGCAGGGCGGGCCCGACTGGCCGCGGCTCGGCCCGTCCGCCGAGTTGTCCGAGGTGGGGCGGCCCCCCGGTAGCCTGATCCGACATCCCTGCCCTCCCTAACCGGCCGGCCTACTCGGTGCAACCGGCCCGCTAGGGCGGGCCGCAATTCGTTCGGCGCAGTGCCCTCCTGGCGTCGCGGCTTTCCTCCGCCAGGCCGGCCAATGGGCCGGCTGGATCTTCCCCAGAAGAGTCCTGCTATGGCGGGCTGCAGTCTTCCGCAGCGTGGCACCGTGGGGGGTCGCAGTTCTTCCCTTCGGCCCAGCCGGCTATGGCCGGCCGGTTCTTCCTCGGTCGAACGGCCCGCAGTTGCAAGCCGCCATTCTTCTGCACGTGGTTGGGGCACGACCTATACTCCTGTTCATAACCACCTTCATGTAATGATTTCCATCGCAATCAAAAGAGACTACAGAGGTTCTTCAGGTAGTGTGTGTTCATCCTGCGCCCTCTGTGTTAGGTGGTAGTAGTTGGTTGAATATAAGAAATGATCTCCAACAAAGAACGAGGTATGAGATAAACACTTCAAAAAGATCAAACCCCTACCAAGAATATGGTTTGTTCGTCGTTGATGTGGAAAGCGATGTCGCTCCGTCCACGTCGGAGAAAGAATCTTCGATGTTGGTGAGTTCCCTGCGTTGTTGTCTCATCCCCTGATGCGGTGGAAGAAAAGCATTTGAGAATCGTGTAGCATTCTTCGCCGAGTCATTATTCGTTGAAGGTTGGTGTTCTTCGTCGGAGAAGGAAATCGTTTTTTGTTGAGGAGAGGAATAATTTTCTCTCTTTCTCAAGAGCTCTCTCCCAACTCTCCTTAACACAAAAAATGCCCCAAAAATAAAATGGCAAGCTAATGCTATTATTTTATTAACACATTAAATTTAAAATTTAAAAATTCAAATCACTTAATTAATTAATTGAAGAGGTTCATTTCATTAATTAAGGTGTGTTGGAAAATAATAAAGAGGGAGAGAGGAAGAGGAAGGGATATCTTAATTAGGGGGGTTGTCATGAATTAAACAAGGGAGTTAAAGGGGGTTTGAAAAGAGTTATGGGAGGTGAAATGTTAGTGCTAGTGAGGGCCCAACCTCTCAATTATCCACAGATGGGATGTTGGGTGGTTGTGGGCCCCACCAATAACTTCTGATGTGAGGAATTAACTTCCATAGATATATAAAATTGTTCTAACAATTTTATTTAACTTCTTAATTAAACCCCAATTCAACCCGCATAAAATGAAACTACGGAATAGGTCCCCTTAAGAAATTACCGGCATTGTGGTTTCATCTATGCACTCAGATTTCAATTCCGAGCACTGGTTCAAAAGATAGAAAAACATGCTCATTCGTTCACTGAACGTACCCGAGCTAAAATTCAGAAAATTATTCCGGGCACACCAGTCCTCGGAATCAGGTGTCGTCAGAAACTGAGGGACTCTATTTTCAAACATCTCCAACTGAAATATTTTTGCGATAACTCCAACTGAGAGACACCTTCTTCTCCTAGATCCACCGAGAAGACTTTAATTTCTCTCAAAACTAATAATAATACTTCACCCCAGATAATATCTTGATCCACTATATTATTATATTTAATCTTCTTAAATGATCTTTTAGTATCCAACTTTCTCCTGTACACTTCATGTATATTTGACAGCCATTGAAGATGTATGTCGGTCTTTCTCATTTAATTCATTTCACCTATAATGACTACATTTTTTCCAGTACAATAATTATTGGGATATGCTTTCTTATTTATTAATTCATAGTAAAAAATAATATGTTTGCAAGGGGTGAAGAAAATGTTCATCAATATTTTAGGAAAGACATAACTTACAAAATCTTTAATTTCTTCTTCTTGACTAATCAACTCAATTCAATCAAGTATGGTTAATGCATATGTTTAATGTAATCTAAAATATTAACACACCTGGTTGTAGGTTTGATTACTTTATTTTTTATTTAATACCTTGTTTCAGGTATCTTAATTATTCTTCCATGGATTTCATGAGTATCATGGGTTGCATGAAATATTTTCCTTCCTCTCTTCTTCATTGTAAAATGCGTAGTACGTGATCCAACAATGGTTATGTGATATATTAACTATCTTCATATTATAAAATAAAAACACTAATATATATCATAAATAGTAAATAAGTTTTTGTTTCAATATCATCATGAGACCTAGATGTCTGATGGGTGTGTCCTAAATTGCTCCACATAACTAGTAAGGTTGTATGAGATTTTCTTTGCAAGACAATTAGCATGTAAAAGGTTTTATTTTCAACCACCTTTATAGTATTATCACAAACTCCTTCAAGAAAGAAAGTGTCTGCAAGTCCATTCATGAGAAATGAATGTTATCAGTGTGTTCCTTCATGTGATAGGATATGTTCACAATTTTAATTTCATGATACATAGGTTGTGTCTTTGGGTTGTGATGTTCTCGACCCCTTCATGAGACAGAATATCTCTAAAACTGATTACTTACTTCCTATGAATTAATCACACGAGTGTTTTACTCATAGTTACATTTAAAAAACAAATATAATTCATAGGAATTTCTTTCTCATGATTTAGATCCCAAGAGATCCTCTATTTAAATAGTTACTCTTGATATATCGGAAAACAAACATCATCCTTCAACAACCTCTCTATAGTTTATATAAGTAGATTTGATCTATTTATGAAGTGTTTTGGGAAGCTCATTAAATTCCCAAGGAACATTGGATCTTATGAATACTGATATTCTCTGCATCACCATTAAATACTGGAATGATCATGTGTTCCGTGTGATGACTACTTCTTCATTTCATGATCACTCCATTGATAATTCAATTCCTCATTCAACGTCATCTAAAAAATAATAATCCAAACAATATTTCAAAAAAAGGATAAGATCTTCGGGTGGTCATAAATCTTCTTTCGATGGATCATGTGGTTGTCTTCACTCAATTATGTGATCAAAATATCATGACACAATGTCTTTATGAACTGTTACACATTCCTGTGACAACCACTATTTCTTATGATGAGATTCACGTGAGGATTTTATGACAATCCTTTTCATGAAATAAAAAGTTTCATGCATGATTCAAATAATTCCTCCTTGTATCAATTCTTCAACAAGTCTAGTGGAGATGGTCTGTTGTCTCAATCTCTCGATGGCCTACTTCATCAATCTTTACGCAAGTAGTGAACTCATCAAGAGGTTAAATATGATAAGCTCATTTAAATTGGCGGGGTGTGATATTTAAATGGATGGTTCATATCAATCCATCTAATAGCTAATGTTATATCCAACTTTTTATCCATGGGTAAATAGTTTACACAACCTCTATGCCCCACATAGAATTACCATAACTTACTCTCTATGGTATATCAGCTAACCTGTACATCCTTCACTCCATACAGGCTACTGAGTATCAACACTAGTTACACACACACACACACGTACCGAGGAATTCAGCCCAATAGGCGACCCACCCAAATTGTGCTTGTCTTTAGGATTACACACCATGGACCTTATACACAGGCCCTCCCACACATAGAGGGATCTATGATCCACATGGTCTATACATAGTGATAAATTCCATTATATTCCTCCTTGGGTTGGCAATCCCATGGGGGTAGACCCCATGGGTACCCCTATGGGTTTTTGAGGACTATCCTATTGGGGAATGTATAGTTGACACATTTTTTGGTAAGGGCACCTTAAAATTAAATAAAAATATCTAATTGTATAAATGAAATTCCAAAATGAAATATCCTCAAACACTAATAAATTCATTAAGAAAATGAATTCCCCATTCACTAATAAATTCATTTCTCATGTCCATAATTCATTTATAATTTCTAAAACAATTTGAAAACCTCTCAGAAACATTTCATGATCACTTAATATCACTTTAAAAAATCATCAGATTTTCCAAGAAGCATAATTCAAGCATGGAATCCAATTTCATAAGATTAATCTATAACAATTCTATTGACATCACTACTTCATCCACATATTACTAAATACAAATTTACACATCATTAACAAAAAATTATCCAGTGGGCCTTAAAATAATTATACATAAATTCTAGGGCATGATCATGATATGGAAAACCACTACATATGTATTATAGAAGATCATCATGGATGAAATCAGGAGGCCATAAGAACACATCTAACTCATAATTCCACAGTCGAAGAAAAATTTGATAACCTCATCAAGGCCAAATTCATTCAAGATGACTAGTACCAGCAATGGAGCACCAATATTGTATTAGTTAATAAGAAGAATGGGAAAATCAGAGTGTGCATCAACTTCGATTATAGAACTTATTATTAATTTGATAGATGGATACCAATCCCTATCCTTCATAAATGGCTATTCAAAATATAACCAAATCTAAATGACCCCTGAAGATGAAAAAATCATTATATTTAGGGAACCCCAAGTAGTATATTTCTATAGGGTGATTATCTTTTCCCTAAGAATCATGGTGTTACATACCAACGAACTATGAATCACATTTTAATACCCTTTCTAGGTAAGTCCATCAGGTGATATGTCAATGTTCTAGTTGTAAATTATCGGAAATGTTCTAATAATTCTACTAACCTGGAGACAATTTTCCACAAATTATGATATTATAGACTGAAAAAACCCATAAAATGTTATTTTATTATTACTTTGGTAAATTTTCACAACATTATAGTTCATAATCATGTCATCAAAGTTGTTTCCAAAATTATAATGGATATCCTTGACATTTCACTCCCTCAAAACCTTAATGATTTGAGGGGGTTACAAAGATTACTAGACTGTATTGGTCTCTTTTTATAAAACCACATTGTATAGTCTTTTATATTCACCAAGTTGATGAAAAAGGGGTTCAATTTAGAAATTTAATGATATATGCCATGAATCATTTGATAGTATAATGGAATATCTCTTGATTCCACCAGTTATGATGTTTCCTATCCAAGGAAATCCACTCATATTATCTATAAAAATTTTAGAGGTATAATTAGAAGCTTTACTCACCGAAAATAATGACACTAGGAGTAAAGATAACATCTATTACCTCTATCGAATAATGATTGATACTCAGTATTGTTACTCTGATATCGAGGATACTTGTTTTATGCTAAACATTGTAGTTCAAAAATCGAGATAGTAACTACAACACCACAAGGTACATTTGATTTCTTGGAATGGTCCTCTCCCGTATATTCTCAACCATACGATAAGTAATGAATGGTTAGAATGGTGGGAATTATAATACAATAATATGGAATTTAGTATATGCCTCAGAAGGTGATAAAAGGGTATGTTTTAGCAGATTTTATCGTAGAGTATCCCTCTTCAAAAGAGACACCTGTAAATACAGAACTTTTGGATGACGAAAAATTCATTGTCCAAGACTCCACCAAATATGGGAGATACATCTTAATGGTGTATCAAAAAGATCAATAGGAACGAGGGAGGAAGAACCCAAGATTAATAGAGTGGTCATGAGAGTCATTTTTATTTCTCCTACAAAATTAGACCTTCTTTATTCCTTATAATTTTATGAAGGTCGCACATATAATGAAGTAGAATACCAATCCCTCATTGTAGGCTTAGAACTCACGCTACTAATGTAAGTAAACTTCTTAAAGGTCAAAGGTGGTTCAGAGTTGGTAGTCAGCAAGTCAACCGTGTTTAATCTATCATAATTAATGATTTTATCCCCTTTATTGACTATGAATGAGGAATTATGGATGAACTGCCCTTAAAGACAACATTGACTCATATCCCACACTCTTAGAAATCTCAGGTAGATGTACTGAAAAATACATCTACAACTTTGTAATATCCAAATAGAGAAAAAATAGTCATCAAAATCAGACATCACATAATGGTATCAAAATTTGTTCAATGTTTCTTGGAATATATCAATGATGTAAATTCCCCCATGGAACTAGATAATCCTAGGATCATTTTGATGGATCTCATCATATAATAAATAAAATGTTGGAAAATTATATCAAATAGAGTTAGGAAAGATAAAATTTGATGGTAGTTAGTCAATTTCACCCTCTACGACAACTTGGGTCATTAAAAGTTCCCCTATAAACGAGTATTTAGAAGAGTTCTCTTTGTATTTATTTATGGAGAGGAGACTATTTCCATTATTCAAGAAGTCCATGCTAGCGCTTGCGGCTCCGTTAGTTGGAAATCATGATTTCTCACCAAATTAGGAGGATTTGGTATTTATAGCCATCAGGGACACATGGTTTTCAAAAATTCACCATGAAGTTTCATTTATGTTAAGTTCATGAAAATGTTATTCATCAACCCTCAGAGTCATTACAAACTGCCAAATACTCATGGTCATTCTAATTATGGGGAATAGATGTTGTGGGGACCTATTATCCCACTATAGACAAGATTTTTAAGTATATCCTCACAACTAGAAACTTATTCTCCAAATTGATAAGGGAAACACTCTTTATTAGAGTCAAGAATAAGAAAAGCATTAGTTTTTTGAATTCTATCATCATTACTGGATTTCGTTTCCCCAACACAATATTTGTGGAAAACGCCATCAACATCCATTCTTCTGAATTGAAAAGTATTTACTAGGAGTATAGCACTTAATCCAACCATTAATATCTCTATGATACATCATAAAATATAAAAATTTTATTTCAATAAGACCATGCCAAACAAACTCTATAAAACAAAGGATATGGGCCAAAATTCCTAGACAAAAAAATTATCTACATGTCTTATGGTCTTACCATACTACAACATGTACTGCTATGCAAGTGACCGAATATTCATTGTTATATAGAATATTTTTAGTTTTACCCATCTAGGTCTAATTTCCTTCAATTCACATTTAAATTTGTGATAAATTATCCATAGAGGAGTAGTATATAAATGGTTAACTGAATTAGAAAGGCTTAATGAGAAAATATTTCTTACCTTTACTTGTTTATAGGTTCACCAAAATTGAATATCATGATTCGTAAATAGGATATTCCACCTCTATTAATTCCTATAAGGAGAACTGGTTTTGGTTCTCAAGGATCCAATGATACATAGGAAGAAACCTCTGAATCATGAACCAAAATAGGAAGATACTTTTTTAATCCATAAGTTTCAATCTAATAGTGAATATTTTTTTATTATTATAGATAGTGGTGATATTAAAACCCCACCAATGTAAGGTCATTCATGAAGTATTCCATGAGATCAATGGTAGAACATCCTTATCACGTGATGTCAAATCTCACAGAAGGGTCCTTATCGCATGACCTTAAAAGGAATGACCCAAACCATCCTATTCACATGATGTTAAACATTAGGATGACAAGTTCAGTGCATGGTGTTAAATGTAGTCTTACCCTACACACCAAGAATGGGATGTCAGGGTAAAAAATCCTAGTAATCCTCCTAAAATGAGAAGAAGATTATTTAGATGATATTATTTCCCAAACACTTGGGATGATTCAATACATAAGTCCGATGACCTCTCTTACTATCACTGATTCTATGGATGGAGTTTCCTTACCACATGTAATCAAACTACATTGAGTGTTCCTGATTGTATGATCTTAAAAATTACATGGATCATAAATACCATTCTATATTTAACTTCATTGAAGGGTCATTATCCCATGACCTTAAAAGGAATGGCCCATATTTCCCTAGTCAAAATATGATATGATTAATGACAATTTCATCATAACATAATGTTAAAATATAGTGTCTCCCTATAAAAAAAATCATATGATGCCCTGGGAGACAAGCCTATGAACCATCATGTGATGAGAAAAGGATTAATAAAATAATATTATGTCCCAAAAAAATATTAGGATTCAATTTATATTTCCAACACCATCCCTTGTTTTCTTTCTTTCGATGGAACCTTTTTCCTTACCATATGATGCTAAACTACAAGTAATGTCACTGAGTGAATGAGCTTAAAAGGAAAATGGATCCTTCTGATCACTCTATATTAAAACTACAAATTGAGTCCCTTTTATTACACCAATTTATTATAACTATGTTTTGTTTGATAATTTTTCCCATTGGAAACATAGTGATGCATGAATCCCACATCCTAGGACCGACTACAAAATAAAAAAAATGCCTCGTTCCCTCTATATGAGTTAGATTAGTGGAGGGAATACTTTTCTATAAATATTTATATCTTGATTCCTTTCCATATAGGATACTTAGTGAAATTTCGATCATCTGTCTCATTAAATTCAACAACTTCCAGACCCAATTATAACTATCTTACTAGTATTTGATCCCATACTATTCATTCATGTCAGATTCCTCCTTAAAACCTAACAAAGCCACCCAATACCTACTGATGGTCCTATATGAAATATAAAAAAAGAAAAAACAAACATCCATGAAGTAATATGTTAAAATACATGGTTAAAATTCCCTTAATATATTTTTAGACTATACATTGGTGGGACTATTTCCCCAGAGAGTTACCATTTTAGATTATGGTTGCATATTGCACCATTAACTAAGAACTGTGTGTATATTAATTCCCACTTTAATGTGATGTGTAGTGAATCATTGATCCCACATCCTAGTCCCAACCATACAATAAATACCCCATTCTTCTATTTATGAACCATATATTCAAGGAGTTTTCCTTTTCACTCATAAACTCATATTAAAAAAAATATCCATCCCTGAATTTTGGCCATACCTATGTGGGGAACCTTATCTAGAAATACTTGTGGATTCATTACCATACCAATTATATACATAGTGATTCCTAATTCTATATCATGGTCCGGTCACAACATTGTGAAGACTCCCTCTCCCAACATAGTAATTTGATCAGTGTGGAAATCATTATCCAGAACTATGTGTGGTTTAATTCATATTTTCATAGGATACATAGTGACAACCTGATCTCAAATAATAGTCCAAATTAAATTATGATAAAAATTATCTCCCTTATGATGTGTATTAAAAAAATACATGTAGGAGATACCAAAAAGGTTTCCCTTATTCACAAACTCATGGTTATGAAAAATGTTCACTTCCATATTCATGAGTCAAATCTGTGAAAGGAACATTCCACCCAATCATTGTCAATACATATCTAAATGATCCTTTATTACTCAAAAACATTCCTTTTACTAGTAACACTACATGTCATGGAAAATTGACCTCCTCCTAATCCTTCGCTTGAAATCATTGATAATGGTTATCAACTCCAAAAGAAACCCTTGTTTTGACTATGCAACATATTCCCAAATGAAAAACATCATGATACACCCAAATGTAGCCTTTCATGTAGAGGAAAATTCATCCTTCCGGGAAAATAATTTTATACCCCTACTTCTTGAAAACATCATGGTGGAAAAATATTTTAAAACATTGACTGTGGTAATTCTTTTTTATACTTATCCCATCACATTTTCTCTGATCTATGAACCCTTACATCATGGATTATATCTTTCTCCCTTTACTCCTAGATAATTTCAAACCATTATTGATTGTATTACCATGAAATGATAGATAATTTTTTACTCAGTAGAATTAACCCATGATGGAAATTTTTGGGAATTTTGGATAACTCCCTAAATTCTAATGTTTATACATTAAGCAAGAAACATGTGGTCTTAGAACTTTTGGGTGATTACTCTGGATTTAATGGATAATTTATTCCATAACTAGAATCAACTACTTGTTCTGGTAACATGATTTTAAAGGAAATGGTTGTTCCTGGGTGTGAGACCTTAAAAGGAAAAACATTAGTCAAATACGTAATACCAAAAACATTAGACACCCTACAATATAAGAACCATTATTTTAAACTATGTTTAAATATATTTCAGGCCTTCTACACCAGCTTTGGGATTCTATATCCACAATGGGGTTTCCTCTCCCCCTTTATTTATAAACCACCTCCCCAATAAATTTGTGAAAAAGGTTTGAAACCTTGAATAGAAATAACCATTCATCCTAACCAAATGATGTCAAACTGCAGGGAAACTTCCTCCCTATATGATGTTAAACTTCATAGTTAACATCATTATCTTATATATTTAAACTATGAATTCTTATGTACCTCCCCTCATAGGAACACCATTACTAGTGTTAGTTTCCTTCAACACATATATCTTAGAACTACATGTTCCTTGATTTTAATCTCGATGAGACACATAGTGATGTATGAATTCTCAACCTTGTACCCATCCACAAGCCAAACACAAATAAATTTTAATCTTACATGCGAGTTAGATCTACGTTGAAAATTTTACACCCAATTATGTTCAATATCATTCCAAATTCCTATGTCATATTTGGACATATTTTTTGTTCAAACCACACTCCATGTATTAGGAAACTCAGATCCCTATAATATTTAATTGGCTATCTATGTTAATAAAATCCAACTACGAAGGATTGTTTTTCTAGATATGAATAATATTACAAAATGTGTCTCTTCATAATAAACCCCAATGTGGACTATCATCTATAGGAACCATCATCCTTATGATAAAATCCATTTATATCTATATTCTAAGACATCATCATAACAAGAGCCACTTTCCTAACATGACATGTGGTCACCCCTAACATTCTTTTATCGTGTCATTCTCTCATATCTTGGAACCATAAGGTAATTATTTATGACCTTCCACAATTACAACCTAGTTTCTTCATTAGGATGGAACATTTTATCTATTTAACACATAACTTCATGTCTTCATGATGGTTTCTTCACCCTCTCACCATGAATTCATGACCAGGAGTTTTCTAAAAACTCAGATTGTCCTCCAATATCCTCTTATTTCTCACATTGATCATGAAGCAAACGAGTTTAGAGATTTTGGGTAACAATTATGGATCACGTGTTCAAATCATTCCACAACTAAAGCTAATGAATAATTGTTCCATCCTATATGACCTTAAACTATTCTTGGTATCTACCCATGTGTGACTCTCCACTCATTGATTATGATTCAAATCAGTTTAAGGAGCTTAAACCTAGAACTACATGTGGATTTATTCTCCATATACTGAGATTCATAGAAATTCATGAATCCCTCATTTTATGCCCAACCTCAATATTAAAAAAGATTCAACCATATCCTATGCATGACCACTATACATCTAAGAGATTCTAATATGGGATAACTCATTTATGACCATGTGGTAGGGACAAAATTACCCTTCCTTACATACAAATAAAAATAATATATGTAATTTCCCATACATAGAAAAGGATAATTTAAATGATCTCATATTATTATATAATCAAGATAATTGCTAGAAGAAGTTTTCTATACATCTATGGTTAAGATCGGTTTAAAATTCTCCCCATTATACACATTAGATACATTTTTTATACACAAGAAACACTTTATGGCACCTAAAAATTTGTAGCCTCACAATACTCCCCTATTTATCAAGGACGATGGTAATTATGATTAAAGGAAAAAAAATTGACTATGAATAATATGATCAAATGTGAATTTTAATAATACACCTCAATGTGACATGTCATCTATAGGAACCTTTACCTCTAGGAGAAGATCATTTTATATTCATACTCCCTAAAAACATCATAACATAATCCGATTTTTGAACATAGTTTTTGGTCATCCTTTAATATCTTTACCATGTTATTTATTTAGATCCAAAATCTCCAAGATCATGAATTAAATCTTCTATCCTCATATCCAAAAGGTGGTGGATCATTATTATCCTAAAACCCTATTTTGGTCAATATTCCCTCAACTCATGGTTGTAGTTGTTTGACCTAAAACCTCAGTTATATTTATCTTACATAAAAGAATCTGAACTACTAATGGAAATAGATACAATAATTTCCAAACTGAAAACCTAAAAAAGGGTCCCTGAGGAAAAAGTGAAGTCTCAACTCGCTATACATGAACCACACATGATCTATAAAAAATTGATTAATTAAAATAAAAAACCCACAAACAAGTTAGGTTGAATACCCACAAAGGGTGGATTAAGTGAAATACAAGCCTTTCCTACTAAGTTTTCTTTGTTTTAGACTTAGGAAATTGTTAGGGTAGTGACATAATAGGCATTTAATTTATAGGGACCATCATGTTACTCTAGACACAATCAAATTGTGCTCACTATGCCTCATGAACAAGGCTAAAATTAGGGAATTTAATTATTCCTATCATTAAAATTTGAACACACTAACCCATATATGTTGATTCAAATGAGCCAATTTCAGTGTTATGATATAATTTTAGGAATAATAAAATTAAATAAAAAATGATCAATAATAAAATTAATTTAATTTGTGGATAAAAAAATAGAGGATAATCCACGAACTAGAGTCACTCTTAATTATAACTAAGACTTGCAATATTCCATCAACAAAACTCTTGAGCTATTTGAGGGATACCTAAACCTCATAAATTATATTATGAAGCCCAGTTATCTAAGTAGACTCATCATATTCATCAAGACAAAATTCTCTCACCATGGATGTAATGGAATGTTTTCCTGAGCATGTACCTCTTCTAATGATTTTTGAAGTTGTTTGAGCTACCCCATAGAAGTATCCATCTCTATTTGGTGATATGTTCTTTGAATATTTTTCTCATCAACTCATTTATATCACTCCTAAAACTCACTCGAATAGTTAATATCTATCTAGGATAGTAAATCTCATAGATCCTTAGTTTATTTTTTGAATTATTTCTTTAATAGATATTAGTTGTGACTATTCCCCCTACATCCACCATCGGATGGCCTCCTCCATAACATAGTGGATCAAGTGGTAGTCAAATATTACATACCCCAATATGTTTAACAATCTCTAAATCCAATGAAGTTGTGAAGGAAGATATTCCATAGGTTCTTTCAAGAATATCTCTTAAATATCCTTCCTAATGAATTGGTGATATTCCTAGAACGAATTTTGAGACTATTGGTTTACCGTAGATCCAGTCTCAATAAGAGAGGTTTCATATGCAATTATTTAACTAATTGAAGTGGCTTGTGTTTTACTTAATGGAGGAATTTCACATCTACATTTCACTATTTATTAAGTTAGGGATGAGACTTCTCTATCAGGTTTGACCATTGATGTATATGGAAATAAAAAAAATTAAATTGGTCATAAAAAGTGGAAGTTAAAAATGAGTATAGAAAAATATGTTCAAATAATTTTATGGAACTAACTTATTGATGGATCAACCATTGGGATTGATTCAGCCCTAGCATCCTCAATCTTAATATCCCAAATGGGGATCTCTTTAGAAGAATAAAATTACTGAATTTAATCAGGGCCTGAGATAGAAGTCTTCATATAATATCACATTTTGGTACCTTAATCTGGAACACTCTTAGCAACAGGAGTTGGAGTTACCTCGACATCCCATTCTTGGATCATATTGGAAATTTTTTCTCTATATAGAGCTAAACATGTTAAAATTCATCATTAACACATAATACGTTGTATTATAAACCATGTGTAAAGAAATAGAAAATTCATTTCCATCCAAATGCCTATTAAATTTCACAAACTCCTCTAAGTGTATGGGACTATCAATATGTTGAAAAAAATATTCCATTTCTATTAGTTCATTATATGGTGCTTCATGTCTCGCAACATCGTCACTGATAGGGATATCCAAGACTATTGTATGAGGACCTAAAATGGATCCTCAAAAAAATATATCAACTATCTTTTTGGAAAAAATAACATTTTTGAGAATCAATGAATTATGACCAACATTGAAACCATCATCAGGTTGATTGAGTTCCCTATCAACCTTTTCTAGGATGGTGACAGGGCCAATATCCATTCTCAAAGGTTCCTCTAGTGTATGTAGAAGATATAAAATATCATAGGGAGATATAGTCAGTGACTTCTACATAATGTCCTATGATGCACATTTGAACTTACTAAGAATATAATATCCCTCAGTAGTAACATGAAGATATGTGGTCCTGTCCCTTGACACTTAATATGTCAAGGGGACGGACTCACTAGTAAGAGTCCACACCTCATATGGAGTATCCTTCATAATTCTCAAAGGGTCTTCTCGAATCCAATTTAGAGAAGATATAGTATAGAATCATGCAATCCAAAATAATTAAAAGATACATATTCTAGAAAAATTGATAACAAATGATGTTTTGAAAACTCACAAGAATAGAAATTTGTGTGGATAATATCTTTACTCTCCATTATTCATTCACCTTAGGCTTGGTAAGACAATAATTTTTTTCCAAAAATACCAGTACTAGAGGAGGAAATTTAGAATTTTCTACCTCCATATAATCCTCCTTGAGTCTCTATCCCAGGGACAATTCCTTCGACTCAAGGACTACCCCTTTAGCCCAATAGGGGTTCCCGTCGGACCGTATATTGGTGACTCCACCCAGGGCACCTCTTCCACTTACCACTTCATGTTAAAGTTTTCTATTATTTAAGAAACAAAATCATGTTAAAATATTTTGAAGGAAATGTATAGAGAAAGGAGGATTTCATCATTAGATTCAACATAATAATCTCATTCATAAATATCTTGATCTGTCACTCCTTTGGAAGTACCCTGATCCATATATTTTTTACTAACTTTGTGGTGAGTATCATGTCTTCAGTGGTGTATCTAAGAAAATAATGTTCCCAAATATTCTTCACTCTCTTGGAAGGATTGGTATCATAGTGGAAGAATTTGGGTTTCATGTTATCTCTATGCTAAGGAATATGTTGCTCTGATTAATGAAAACTCAAGAGGACCTAAATTTCATAAGTCTCATCATGCCATATATCAACTACTTCAGATTGAATGTAATATAATAATCCTACAGAAAGTTATGAAGTTGACCCGACATCCCAGGATTTCACAAGATTCCTAGACTTCTATATCCTAGTAGGAGGTTATGAAACTAGAGTTTGAGTTTCCTCCTGATGATGAAGTATAGATCATCTTGGATCAACAAGTTTCATCTTTTCAAATCTACCTCACTGTGTGGTATGTGTTTGAGAAAATTTTGATTATGATGGAGCTTCATAATCATTATCCTCGTAATTAAGCTTATAACCATGATTTCCCCATATTTTATTAGTTATAAATATTATTTGGGGATCACTACTCATAAATAGTCCTTGATGGTATAGAGAGATCAAGGAATTTTTATACTTAGATGTGAACCCAATGGATTCACCCAATGGAGGAATTTTGATTAAGGATTGAGAAACAACCAAATCCATGAGGACCCAGAATTTATAGTCCAAAATTTGTTTCTTCTCCAATAAAACATGTATATTAGGGGATATAATTGGTTGTAACATGAACTTTAATATTCCTTAAAATCTATATGGAAGGTAAGATTCACAAATAGTCTCTCCCTTGATTCATGTTTCCATCACATAATCTTTGAAATCTATCATATATGACCTCATCTCATCACAACGATGTCCACTATTGAGTAATTTTCTAATGGGTATATCCCCATATGGTAAGTATTTAAACTCGATCAATATTTTCATATTATTTAATGCTTTACCATACTTCATGGAAAAATTATTGATACTAGAAAAGGTTTGAAAATACAATCATAACTATACTCCAAGAACCATGACCACACTCAGCATATCATAAGAGATAAAATGTGCAACAATAAACCCCAAAAACACATTAAATGAAATTAGAATATATAATAGGTCCTTCCCTAATTACATGTTCAATTAGAACTGGTGGATCTCTGTCAAAATTGGGGTTTCCTAACCCATTTTCTCTCCTTCAGCCAATATGGGGACATGATGAATGTCGTCATCTGGATACCACCCTTGGATTCATGGACCAATAACATGTAGATAATAAGAAATGTTTCTAGAAAACACGTTAGGTAGGTTTTCATGGATATTCCATACTTGATTTCATTCCCCCAAATTATACTTGTTTTTCTCTAACATAGGTCAAAATATACCAGGAATGCCCCACTTCTCTAATGACTGAAATCTTGTTGTGTGCTGACCATAAGGACCCTAACCTTTTTGTTCCAAGAAAACCCTCATCGATACCTTAGGGAGAACATAACCCCTTTAGATATGCTCTTTCTTTCAAACCTCTTAGATTTTATTTAGTAGCACATGAGCCAAAGTAGATGTTCGTTCAACATCATTCCACATTTATTTTTTTGGGTTTAACTAATCATAAATTTCATTAAGAATGGGATCTCCTATGTTCTTGTATAAATCCATTAAAAATTATTTAATTCTCCGTGCTTCAGGTGGAAAGATTTTTTATTCCTGCTCCATTAGCTGAGGAACTCGGGGAAGATATATGGATTCTTGTACACATATGTCTATGCCACCGATAAATCCTCAGAATTATCAACCTCTTTCAAACAAACATCAAATTCAGAATATATTTCTAACACTCACTAAGCCCAAATCCATTCAATACTAACCACACATCTATCATTGAAGTCCCATCCTTCCTTCCAAAACTTTGGTTGTTTAATCTTAGAAGCACCAAAGACTATGAAGTAGTAGTGTAGTTTTCACTCAGGTGTATATGACTTCAAATATGGAGAACATGTACTATGATGAATGACATATATGGAGGATGTCATTGCCTTATTGATTAATGAACCCTTGGATGAAATTTTGTAAGTGCTAACGTTCTTATACTTATAGAACCATGAATGTGGAAAATAATCCGTCTAATTTGGAGTAATTATGTATTTCAATATTCTATGGTCATAGAGTGGAAAATATTCACTCTTAAGATACTATAAATGTTACTTATTTTGATGTCTTGAAATATTTGGAAGGGTGGAGTCACACAATTGATAATAATATAGACCAATGACTTGTAACATCTCTTTAATGTTTTCACTAATGTTTTCATTAAAACTCAAACCACTTGACCATCTATTGAGAATATTTAAAGCGAAGACATTTTTTTCATTACTATTAAAATGAAAATTTAAGAAAAATGGATATTTTATATAAAAGTAAAGAGCTCACATAGGTCAATCACCAGTGTGACCTCAAAATAGTATCTTTCCCTTGTGATATTTCATAGTTAACTAGACCATGTGACCTAGTGAAAGAATCTCATAGAAATAACTACATGGAGAAGTGAATGCCTACAAAGAGAAAGCATATAGAGCTTCATGGGATATCATCATGGAATACATGCATAAGGGGAGAAAAGGGGTAGATTAAAATTTTAATGAATCCAAGAGATGGGGGTCCACTAGAGAGTGGCCCTATTTATACGCAAGAAAATGTTGTATGGTATTTCAATGTCATAGACATGAATGGTAAACTTATGTGAGATACATGTGTGAACCACTATACATGACTAACATGTGTGTCTAGTTTACATCATCTACAAGGGACTTCCCATTTTTATGGAAACAAAGTGGTGATGTTTCCCAAACACAAAAATTATTTTCCTTAAATAAATGGATTCTTGGGAGTAAAGAATCTATTAACTCCTGTGGTTCTCATTATCTTAGAGTTAAATCCTCATTGTTCCAATCAGATCCACTCACGAGAGGGAGAATTTTTTGTAACTCCATTTTTATTAACTCATGAAATAAAATTTCAATGGAGATAAATATAATGTAAATAATGTTCTAAACCTAGTGTTCTCCCATAAAGAACATGCACAACCAACACCTTACACATTTTCCACTTTCATGTCTAACCATTGAGTAGGTCCATCCTACGTGATCCACCTATAAGGATAACCTATATGGATCAGCCTACGAAATCCACCTACATGATCCACCTATGGGATGGACTCTCATATAAATACTCCTTCACCCAAGCACCCACGTTTTTCTATTAATAAGACTATTGGGCTCCTCATTTAGGAAAACTAGAAGATGAAGAGCTTTCTTGAAGCTCTCCCCACCCAAGTCCTTTACTCACATCTTCCAAACTCCGAGGTAGAAATCTAGGCATAAAAAATAATATGGAATTATAAAGGTTCTATGGATTAGAGTTTATAAAAGGACAATAACACAAAGTTATTATGTGATGAGACACCTCATAGTAAAAACATACTAGGGAGAATGGTCATTCCATGGCTCAAAACTCGAGTTCCAACCATTGAATAATACATGAGGAAACACATGGAGATTATTTTAAGGTATCTCCCAAGTTTGGTTTCCCAATTTATTCTTCACTCAAAATATTTGGCCAAGTCTTCGAAAATATCCCTTGGGGGAGTTGCCTCTAGGTTCACCAAAGTAATACCTGTGTGAGGTACCTCCCAGTTCACCTAAGTATCACCTGGTCAAAGTCAAACCTAACTTTCCTAGGTATCAAATGGGACAAAAAATCTCCAACTCTCCCATGTATTACATGGGTAAAGAACCAAATTATTCCCCTCCCATATCTCCAAGGATAAGGAACCCCCCACCTCCTGTATTTGTACCCCATACTGAAGGAGACCAAATTAAAACCTCCACCAAGGCCTCTAGTCATTATGAAAAAAACAATGGACACACCATTATTTCCTATATATCATGAAATATCATGGTAAAAGATGTAATAAATTTAAAATCCCAAGTAGGTGGTTTCATCATAATGTAAATAATAATTCATTCTCATGGTAATGAGGACCTTAGTCTTGGAGGTCATTCTAGGTACCTTACCATTTCAAAAAGTGAGGGGAACCACTTTCCATTCTCATTGACGTGGGACTGTGAAGTGTCCATATCTCTAAATATCTAATATGAGGAATAGAAAATCCCTACTCAATTAATTCCCAATCCTTTCTTGTAAGACCTCTACAACCTTTTATAACTATTCTATTGTCCACCAACACATGATGGATATTGTTCCATGTTCCAGATATTCTCCACCCTCTTGTTTCTCACACTAATAATGAATAACATAAAATAAGAGGTTAGTGGTGATCACATATTTAGAATGATAATTTCTCCTCAAATGGGCCTCCTACTCATTGTATGACCCAAACCACATCAATATACTCTCAAAGGGCCATATTCCCAATGAAGTATCCATTGGGCCTTCCTCATAGGTGTAAGACACAACATTTATAAACTACATTGGATTAGATTCATATACTCATGAGATATATAATAATCCACCCCAATGATCAAACCCAACACATTTTAGTCCATAATCATTCTTATTAGGTCATATTAACATTAAGATCATCTTCCCCACCTAGGAGAATATATTCATTCATGGTCTTTTTCATCTCATCCTCATTGTCCCAAATTCTCAATGCATGTCATATTATTATAGGGCCATATTTCCTTCCATATCAACTAGAAAGGGCCACTCATGTATAAGTCCCAACCATGTTTTTCTATTATTATTCCACCTAAAAATACCCACCACATGACACTGAACTACATTGTCTAATCCTTGTCACATGACCGTAAGAGGTATGATATCTCCCATTATGTGTCACCAAACTATGTGAGTTCTAATTACCTTCACATCTATTCATATTAATCCCCTATTATGGGCCCAATACCAATTAAAAAACACTACCACCTCCCTATAAGTAAATAAACTCCCGACTACTAAATCATGAGGCTTTAAACCATGTCATTATAAACAAAGATTTTAAAAGTAAACAAATTGAAATAAAATATTGAACCTATGATATATTCCTATGGATATCTCAGTGGATAACCTGAAATGCATAAAAATGTTTCCATTTGTGGAGAAACCTTACTGTGTATTGATGGTTACCCCAACATGTATATGTGACTCATTGAAAATGAAAAGGGTGACTAGTTTTATTTTATTGTTTATAATGGATTCATGAACATGAAATAAATCTATGAGAGAATCCTGAAGTATGAAAAAATTCCTCTCAAAAGGGTGTGATAAGACCAACCTCCATCCTCTTGATCAATCCGAGTTCCACATCATCATTGTTAAAACCAATCAATGACTGTCTGCCATCAGAATAAAGGCCCATAAACCACTATGGATATGGGAACCATTGGATATTTTCAGTTTCCTCAATAAACCCTATTAGAAAATGTTTGAAAATGAATATGAAATTAATATGGTAGACTTGATATAAAATATTTTGAAATAATATAAGACCCCCACAACTAGGAATTGGTCCAAAGATGAAATTTTCAAGAGAAAAAATATCATATCAAGATTATATTTATATTCGTGGTATTTAATTTCCCATTCCATGTTACATATACCAATATCATTTGAATAAAATTTTAAAAAATACATAAGGTTTCTTCATCTCGAACTACCTCCATATTATTTATTGTTTTATTTATTTCAATCTATTTCATGTTATTTTGAATCAAAAGCTACCAAATTTGTAAGGGTTTCTTTTCCAATCTTAAATATTTGATTGGAACACTCTCTTCAACATGTCTATATTCATCTTAATTACATGGTTCTACTTTATTATTTTAAAAACGAAATATTTATTATTTCTTATGGTCTTTATATTTATCTTTTCCTGTTTTCAAAATGAGTCTATTTGAAACATTCAAAAGTGTGGGTTTCAAAAAATATATTTTGAAATATTATTGAGGTTTTTATAATTTATCTTACCCTTCACATTTATAGAAATATCCTTCATTTATTTTAAAAATTCTATTTTATTTGAGGTTTCTCTTTTTAAATAATGTTTATAAATTATCCTAGTTATATTCATGGAAATTATTTTTTAAATTGAATCTTGAATTCATTTTCAACTAACTATGAATTTCCTTAAAAAATATGAATGGAATATTATTTTAAAAGTTTTATATTATAATGTATTTTCCCATTGGGTTCATATTTTTTATTTTAGAAACTTACTATAGATATTTTCCTATTTTTCAATGAAATATCTATTTCCTTTTCTTTATAATATATTTTCTAAAAATAGAATCAAAATTATTAAGTGTATTTTTTGTCTTTCTCTAAGAATTTTTTTAATTATTCTCTAAATGTATTTTTCTTCTATGCCAATATCCTTTAATTTTTTTTATGTTTCACGAGGGATATTATTTTACGATACACTCCACCTTATTTATTTTTATGGATTAGTATCCTATTTTTCTATTTATTGATTTGGGAAAGTATCGACACCTTGTTTGTTTATTATTCCAATATGGATGTTTATGAATTATTAAGAAACATTGATTTTGAATTGTATTTTTATTCATATATTTCATATATTGAATGAATTAATCCTAATTAACTAATGGGTGGGGATATGAATTATATTTCCTCTAAATTAAATAGTTGGTATCATGAAATAAAAGATGTAGTTATTTAGTGTATATATTACTATTTATCAATATTTCATTGAAATGAGGTTTTGATGGTATAATCATGATATCATAGCATGAGTATTTGATTGTAAGAACATTTTTTTTTGGAACATGGACAAAATTATAATATCATGATGTATTGGAACATGTCTTTGACTATAAGATTACATTTTCTTGGTATATGGAGTTGATGATAATATTAAAATGTTCGGTTTTATAAATTATATCACAATTAAATCAGTTATTCTTTTTAATGTGATTATTTACGTTACTATGTTATCAGTGGATATATTTGATGCTTATGTTATTTATTATATAGACCATTTATTGATTTTTTACATTTTCATATTGTTTACTCCTTTTTTACCCATGATATCCTCTCATGGATTCTTCCCCTTAAAAGGTATCTAAGTTGACATTTTATTTTGTTTCCTTTACCATGGGTACTTGGAAGGGATATTTGATGAATTCAAGGATGTAATAAATGAAATATAAAGGTTTTAAAAATGTTTAAAACTATATTATTTAAAATTTACAGTGTAATATGGGAAAAATGTATAATATAGTTTTCCAATATTTCTACACTATGTGATATTATCGTACGTACTTCATTGTATCTAGTATCAATGTAATAAGGTAACCCCCATCACTAATTTACTAGAGCCTGGATTGTTGTAGTTCATAAAAAAGTAAGTTCAATAGAAACATTAGGCACTAGATTTAGGAAAATATATATTAAAGAACATGAACCTATAAAAGATTCTCTAGATAATACTATGTAATTTTAACATACTGATGTTTTAGTCATGTAGATATTGTGTAGTTTCCAAGAAATATAATTGATGCCTAGATAAAATATAGTGGACTAAGGATCTGGAATAGATAAACAAATGGGGAAGAACCCTGAAAAGGCTCATTGGGTTTTAATTCGTTCTTCACCTAGTGGATGAAAATGATGCCTAATTGTACAACATGTTTGACAGTCCCATGGTATTTACATTGGTCAATTGACATGTTATTTATAAAAAATTATAATGTATTTCAAAATATTTTTATGATTCTAATATTTTTCCAAATAAGAAAATCTAATAATTCTAGGATTAGATGTTGCATAAATTTAAAATTTAGGTTAAGTGTTTTGGCACACAATCGGGGACTGAGTGCATTGATTGTAGGTCTATCTTTGACCCAATGGTTGTTTCTGTTTTTTTAGTTGCTACTTCTCTTTCAGATTTGGTTATGTATTGTGGTCAGGTTCCTCTATTAGAGGTGCCTTGAAATGTCACCTTTCCTTCAGAGTAGGGTCCTTCCAAAAAGGGTTTGTATTCTAATATTTCTCCATCTAAAGATATTTCTCTATCACCAAATTTGATGTTTTATACCGCTATCTAGTTTGATCCTCTAGGTTCATAATATGATGAGGGAGAAATATGAGTTTCTAAAGGCCGACAAAAGTGTTTTATACTGAAATGAATTACCTCTAATGTAGATAGAGGATGTATCACTCAGGAAAAACTCAGAGAGATTATTAGTGATTCTCATTTAGCTTCTCTATTCTTTAGTTCTTAATGCTACGATATCAACACTAATTTTTTCGAATGATTTCCATCATTAATTGGATTTTCATAGGTCTCTAGGGATCAAAAAAATCACTTTCCGTTGGTTCAAATATCATAAGATCCATTCATCTATGTTTGCTATTTGAGAACCCAAATATAATAGGATAATATTTATTTTTTATCTAAGTGTATGGGTTTTTACGAATTCATGAAAGGTATTCCATGAAACTCCCTTATTTGGATGTTTAAAACAATAATGTTTCAATGGTGTTTGTTGACATATCCTCTTAGTATATTTGTATGATATTTAGTACTAGGAGAGTGTTTATCTTTCTTTAATTATTACTAGCTATGGTGAAAAAAAGAGGAGTGTCTTATGGAAGTAATACTCTGGATTCACTACAGGGACTACAACATGGTTTTTTAGAGGTGACTTCAGTACCATAGATGAGTTTCTAGAGAAGATAGGATGAGTAGATTTCTCTCGCAGGGTGATGTATAATTTTCATGAATTCTTGTATAATATAGGGATCATATACTTAGTGTTCTCAAGAGATATGTATACCAGGTGTGATAATCTGAGTGGGAATAAGAGCATATAGAGCAGGCTATATTGGTGCTAGGAAAAAATTAAGGGCATCAACTCCTTCTACAAATCCTCTGTGAAACACCAATATATATCACTATCAGATAATTATCATATTGTCGTAAATTTAAATATGGATAAAAACAGAAATAGTCTTTTCTTCTACTCAACTATTTGGGAATGTGATGAGTTTTTCTTGTAGATGGTTTTTGACTTTTGGGTGAAATCGGTTCGTGGGTCCCCATGTGTGGGGATTACTGATGACTTCAAATGTTTAATGAAGGAAATTCATGCATGGGATTCAAAGATAAGTAGAAAAATATAAATCCTATATATGATCAAAATATTCATTTATATGTATGAATAGAAGTTGAAATAAATATGGTAGGATGACTATTTTTCTAATATCATTCGAAAGAATAATGAACCGGCTGAGAAAATGATGTAAATTGAAAGAATCTCCAAGGATATATCAAGGAATCTTTAGATAGTGGAGGGGAATTGGAACAAAACATATTTTCAAGCATGTTTGTAGGAGAATAAAGTGATCAAATAAATGAATATTATACTTTCTCATGGTTCGCATACTAATGATGTGTTGGTGGAATGGAATCTTGCGGCAGATCACTTTGGGGATATGGGTGAGGGAACACCTATCTATGAGGGAGAAGGCTCCCAGGAGTGGATTATGAGAATTTATTTCTTTCTTACATATATAATTTGGTGGAGAATAAGGATAATTAAAAATAGATTTAATTACGGGTAGAAAGGATATTAGTTATTCCATATCTATTATAAATTCAAAAAGATCACTATGGATGTATAGTTTTCTAGGATTATTCTATGTCACTACTTGGGTTTTTATCAAAACATAGGTTATTGAAGTGGTGCAAGACTTCTTCAGAGGGAGAGTTCAAACTAGAGCATTATGTGCTTCCATAGGGGTCCTGAAACGTAATGTAAATTATCCAACATATCTTATACAATATAGACCCATTTTCTATACAACATCTCATATAAATTTCTCACTAGAATCTTCAACAAAAATAATTGAAAAGGCCTTGTAGTATATTTTCATGAAGTAATAACACAAAATCATCCAAGGCCTGATCATCCCTAGGGAGATTGGTACTTCCAAATAATTTTTGTATGATATCAATAATAAGAATATTTGTTATAGTTTTATGATAAAATTGAAAATTGAAAATTCCTAAAACAAAATAGATTGGGGTTTTATAATAAGGGTATGATATGTTTTGGATTTAATGAGTGGTTGTTTAACTTATTCTTATGATGCTAGGAATCTTTATATATTACTATTTTGATTAGAAGGAGGGATTTTGGATTTTTAAAGTCTACGGGTGGTCCCAGGAAAGGAGATCTAGTGTCGTATATCCTCTTTATTATCACTTATGAGGGTTTTTCATGGAATGTGTAGTTTATCATTGATGAATAGAGGATAATTCTATTTATAGGTAGTTCATGGGATGGAGTGGTGTATCATCTCATGTTTTACAATGATGTGATTCTTTTTATTAATGGAAGAGTAAAATAAAATCAATAGATTCATCAATATTACAGATGATTATGAAAACATGGGTTGTAAATTGATCATTCATGGAAGGAGACCCTTATACATTTAAAAAATTATTTTCCAGGTGTAGGAAGTCTATACTGAACAACCTGGGGATTTAAAAGAACTATATACCCATGGATTACCTCAATGAACCCATCTCAGATGGAATAATGAGAAATTTTTTCTTTGAATGAATTATGAGTATAATCCCAAGTGTTTATATGTAATTGGAAGAATCATTTTTTATTTTGGGTAAGAATCATCCTAGTAAACATCATTATTTTATCTATCCACATATATATTATTTCAATCATCAAGGTATCCAAGTGTACCATCATCTAGATTAATAAATTTATGATGGAATTAATATTGGATTCTTATGAGGGAGGTAAATTCGACTGGGCATCCGAGGTGAAGATAGAGAAGCATGTTGATGCGGGTGGAACATTCTTGAGAAGTGTGTTATAATACTTGTTTTTCATTCTTGTGAGGTTTTCTTGGGTGATCATTGGAAATAACTCTTTTTGGGATAGATTCATGAAAATTAGGTAAGGGGATGATTGGAGAGGGTGGAAAACACTCTCAGGTAGGATGTTCATAACTTCTCACTGCATAATGGATCATATTAATATATTTAAGGAGAAGGTTTGGTGGGTTTTTGTTCATGGTGATATCAATTTCTGGAATTTTAATTTTATTGGAGAGACCTTGTACATTCCATGGTTCCTAGAACTAGAGCCATCATTTTCATTAGGTAATAAATTTATTGATATTATTCATTCAATTATTAATAAGGAACACATGATGTTCTATGTGGACATTACATTGACAAAGGAACCTGATATTTTTGTTTTATTTTATTCATCAATGAGGGGATTAAATATTCTAGATTATCGTGTATGGTTTTATGGTAACAACATGTGAGATGTTTGTGTGAGCATGCTTTAGTGAAAGGAAATTCCAGAAAAAAATAATTTTCCTATTTATCATTTTAGGAACATGGCCATCCCAATGGATAATAATGTACATAATAAGGGAATTTAATTGGCCTCACTCTCCTGGAATTCTGAGGTCCCATGCTCCAAATTAGTGTGGAAACTATTCCAAAAAGGTGAGTGGGCCAGCTAAATATGAGATTTTATCACCCGGGGTATGGGGATTCCATTAAGTATTGATTCATTAAAGTAATTAACTGAGGCTTGGTTTCAAGGGGGAAGGAATAAAGGTAAGGAAATTAAACTATGGGGAATGGTTTTCACTATCATGTGTGGAATTGTTTAGGAGACCAATAATGAAGTGAGAGAAGGTTAAAATTAATCTCAACTATTTATTTAGGTTCAAACGAGGACACTGGTGGTAGACCTTTTTTCTATTATTCTTGATGGGGTAGATTCCATATCCCTTAGTGGGCTGGTTCTTAAAATGGCTTGGCATACATATGATACTTTTAATTTTAACCAATGGTGATGGGTTTGATGAATACCAATAACTAGAGGTTTGAAGTTGAACATTGATGGATACTCTGTGTCAGGAGTGATACAAGGAAGATGTTTTACATAGGATGACTGGGGAATAATGATTTTTTAATTCAACTCATTTTATGGTCCAAATAATTTTATTGGGGAGTAGGTGAAAGATATTTTTTGTGAAATAAATTTTTGTAATATATAAAACCTTAACCTCTCGATAATGGAATATGAATCCATGATTTTGTTTGACCTTTTTTCTAATAATGCCAGATCTCAATGGGACCAGACCTACTTTATCAAAAACGTGTAGGATATTCCTCGACCAAGGTGTTGAGGTGAGTCATACATGGATGGAAGAGAACATTATGACATACAACTTATCAAATGAAGGTATTTCAAGTGATATAACCATTTTATATAACTTTATCTATTATTTACCACATGATTGTAATTTATTTGTAAGGGGTGATACAAAAGACTTTAATCATTTTGATCTACTTTGATTTATTCACTATTTTTTATTGGAATAAAAAAATATTTTTGAGTGATGTTAAGTGTTTCACTAGTTTTATAATTATATTGTGTGATTTAAAATTCATGGTGTAATTCATGACCTACTTATATATATGTATTTATTTAGATATGGAACATTGTGTAATAATGGGAAAGAAAAGAAACATTTGTAATCTAGTTAGGTATTCCCATTAAAAGATTCTAGAGTTATAGTTTAGAATATTATTGATATATTGAGTTAAGTTATAACTAATAATCATGTATATATAGATCAATATTTTTTTCCCAATTTTATGTAATGATTGTAATATACCGACCTAAAAAATAGTAAAATGGTGCCCCAAGCCAGTGGGTCAAATGACTTCCAGCTCACATCCCCATATGCCAAAGGATATGGAATAGCAACAAGGGTATAAGGTGGTACAGTTGGGATACTATACCTTCATATCAGAGTATCATAGAGGATATAATAAATAAACAGATTTAGTCGAAGGTTAAACAACCAATCAAATTTTATAATAATTAGAATCCATATGTTGAGTCATATAGATGATTTCATGTCATGTTGATATACAAAAAATAGATTTAAGGGATATATCGTGAAGTTGTATACAATATTATATACGAAAATAAAAAATACCAAAAGACAGATTCACATGGATCACGAGCATATGCTTTGTCCACTTATCCCATTCTCTATGATATAAGTAAATAGATCAAGAATCCATAATTGGGTGCTTTCCATTATCCACAACTACAATCAAACTCTACTCAGATACTAAAGGGGTCTTGAGTACGGTGTGAGAAAAATTGAGTATGATACAACATATTATCTATACAAATAATACATCTAGTGTACATAACATTGAAGTGTGTTGGTATAATAAATAATAATGAAAAACATTGTTGAAGACTGAATACCAACCGGATTAGGTTCTTATAAGAAACTAGGATGGGTTTACCTAATTCAAAATAGGTCAATGTATATCTGATCCTAATAAAAATATATATTTTAATCAAATATATATAAATAAAATAGGTATACATGTATATTTATACTATTCTTTCAGTATTTTTGAACCATATACATGGATACTAGGTGCTAGGTGGACCAGGGGCGTAAGTCAAGTGTCCAAAACTGGTCTTATAAGCCAATGGATCTAGTAAGGCTACAATACATAAATCTCATATGAATGTGATACATCATTCCCATAACTCAAGATTATGAGGCGAGTCATCATGCCTAGATCCTAATGAAATGGAAAGTTGTGTGTCATTCCCATCATCTAGATAAAAGTATAACAGTGTGGGATGTCATGACCAACACCCAACATAAGGGAGCATGAAATGGCTTACCTCTAATAATTTATAAGAATTTGTTTTTCAATCCAACTGAGGGTGTAAAATTTATATAATTTATGTATAAAAATATATAACATGTGTAATTTTCATGCCAACCACTTTTAATTCATTTAATTAATCCATTCAATTCATATGTTAAAGAAATTCCAATTATATTTCAAGTTGAACACTTAGAAGGTTCTCCAATCAAATATGAAATTATATAAAATAGGGGAATTCCTTTTTCAAGTTATGATAATTACATATATGGTTCTTTGTCAATTAAATTATTATATGAAATAAAGAGTTTTATTTGAAACAATTAATGGGGTTCCATTCATTAAGGATGAATTCCTTTAGTAATTCAACGTGGGTCTTTGAGAGTGTCTAAACATGGTACAATTGATTTTATAAGAAAGAACACATTTTAGGGAAATCATGGAAAATTTATGTCTGGATTCACATTTAAGAATCTATAAGACACCTTAATATTTAGGGAAATTACTATACCACATTCCTTAGGTCTAAGGACACCCACTCATCTAACCAAAACCTTTAATTCGAAGAAGAAAAAAATAAATCACTATAATAAACAAGTGCATTATAAATAGAGAAAATGATCTCAACCTAAAATAGAAAAAAAGGAAGATAGACTATGATGACGATAAATGGGAGTGGAGGGATTACCACTATGGATCCAACGTGATTGACAGCGGCTCAATTGGTGCCCAGTTGGAGGAGAAATGGTGGAACCTAGGTTAAGGTGGACGAGGGTCACCCATTCGGCTATAGTTATGCATGGGAGGAAAATTAAGACACTATAAAAAATAAGATGATATGATTAACTTTTTAAAAAACTAACATTGGGAATTTACATGACATTTAAATTCATTACATGTTGTGTAATTCTTGGGCTTACAGTCCTAGGGGAAAACCTCTACATGACATGAACTATGCCTGGTAAAAAAAATACAGATAATGTATTTAGTACACATCATGTATTTAAATAAACACCATGTATTTGGAAAGCTGCTTAGTTTTATCACCTCTTCAATGTTCTTAAAAAAACTGAACCACCTTATGTTTTGGTCTCTTGTTAAAGTGAAACGAAACAGAAAATGTTCCACACTGGAATGTTGGGTCATAACCACCTCCCCTCCTTAAAGAAAATCATCTTTGAATTGGCCTTTTTAGGGTTAGTAGGGATTATTTGAGAAAAGTTCGAGCCATTGGAATCGTGTGTTAGCCTCACGATCCCAGGTCTCTTCCTGTACTCAGTTATGCTTCCATAGCACTCGTACTAAGAGAACTGACCTGCCTCTGAGTTTCTTCACACTCTGATCCACAATACACATAAGATAATCATTAAATAAAGAATCCACATCTAAATAAAACTCATGATGTTGTATCGCTTGCAATGTTTTTGTATTATACCATTGAATCTATAATACGTGGAAGACATCAGGTATAAACCAGTATCTCTAAGGAAGTGCTATCTGTTAAGAAACGGGTCCAATTCTCTCAATGATTTCAAGTGATCCAACGAATCGAGGTGAAACATTACCCTACCTATGAATCCATTGATGGATCAACCTAGGTTATACATATAAGAAAAAATGATCCCCTTCTTGAATCTCAAGTGGTTATCGATGTTAGTTAGCATATGAATGATGTTTAGGAAAAGTTTTCAACATACACTTCCTGATTAGGTGAAAACACTCTATAGTCTTCTGAACAACACATGATCCAAGAAGTGATTCCTCATCCACCTATAACTAGCATAGAGGTGATTTCCAATGCATACCATATAGGACTTAATAAGGATCCATCTGGATGGTATCATGGAATCAATTACTATAAGCAAACTCAAATAGAGGTATATGTTTCTCTCAGAAATGAACAAAGTCATAGACATGTGCACGAAGAATGTACTCTAACACCTAAATAGTATGCTCCATATTTCCATCGATATGAGAGAGATAGGCACGCTAAGAATCATCCATGTACTCAAGGACTTCTGCTACCCCTACAAAAACTGATATGTCACGAGAGAGTCCCTATCTGGAGAAATATATTGTCAATCACCACAAAGAAATATAACATATATGACTTATAGCCACCCTATTATGACTACTGATAAAGTACCATGAAGTGGTAAGAAGTTTTTTTCATACATCAACCAATAAATAACTACCCAAACAATATCATTGGATCGAGGAGAACGAGGTAAACCAGTCAAAAAGTATATAGATATATCATCCAATTTCCACTTAGGATTGGATAATGGTTGTAAAAGTCCGTTTAGTTGCTCATGTTTCACCTTCACCTAATATTAGGTGGAACACAAAGTGATAAATCTAGCTATCTCTTTTTTTTATTTTGGGAAACCCATACATGAAACAAAAGCTTCGATACATCTTTGGGACATGGGGATGTGTTGTACTTTTTGAGGCATGAAATTTATGCATCAGTTCATCTCAAATTTCTTATGAAACCCATGCATGACCATGTATGAATAAGTTCTAATCCTCATATATAGTCCAACAAAAAGATGAATTGTTATATTATATACTCTTCCTTAGTACTGGGACTTTAGGATTGGGGAGTTTCCTCATTTTCACCTATTTTAGAAGATTATAGGTCACTGCTAAGGTCGTGAGGAATGTCTGACCATGATCCCCTTAAACCTCAACATGCATCTCTGAAAACAAGGCCATGAGCTTCCACTCACCACTGGCCTCTTGAACTGCCTGGGTCTGAGTAATTTCTCTTAGATAATTAGTACGACATTTCCTTTCTTCGAATATAGGGAATCATTAAATCAATGGACTATAAATACTCAACATATCCACACTTCTTGAGATTTAGATCATGCTACATTAAGAAATATTTAAGGATTTTTTGGTTTGTGAACACCAAAAAATTATCTCCAAGAAAATAATGTTTCCAAAAACATAGAGAATGAATTATAGCTACAAGCTCAAGTTCATGCATTGGGTAATTTAAATCATGATTCCTCAACTAAAATGAATTGTATGCTACTAACCGCTCATCCTACATCAGAACTTATCTAATCCCGATACCAGATGCGTCCCAATATACTATATATCTCCTACATGGATCTAGTAGAATCAAGATAAATGGTTAAATAAATCTTCCCTTTAAATCTTAAAATTATACTTCACAAGATTCTAACCGCATGACTTTCACACACTTCATAGTCAGGCTCATAAATGGCACTACAAGGATTAAGAAATCCTAGATGCAGCTTCTGTACTACCCATCTAGTCCCAAGAAACTCTGTAAATCAATGATGCACTTGGGATGCTACTAGAAAAATACAACCCTCAATTTTATCGTTATAATGTGATGTGACCCATGAAGTGGACTTTGTCGATCAAAAAATTATAATTTTTTGAGATTTACATAAATTGGGTTCTCTATTAGTGTATTTAGTATGATATCAAGATGTTTGTCATGTTTGTGTCATGAGTAATAATACAGTAAGATGACTTCCATAAATACTTCCACAAATGAATTCTAATATGGGTGTAAAACCCAATTCATCAGATCCCTAAAAACAATTTCCACATTCATGAGACTGATCAACATTACTAGGTACTCATAAAGACCGTACCAGCTCCAGAATGCTATGCGAGGTATGTATGATGACCTAAAACGAACTTGATGATAGACCAACCCCAAATGGGTCTTTTAAAACACCTTATCTCCTTGTATATGATCAATGATTTTTTTTAAATTTGAGGTAGTGGATATCGGTTCATTACCTTAAGCTGGATGAACCATTGGTAATCCACACAAATTCTAAGGGTACTATACACCATCTTGAAAAAAGGTCTTGTACAATCCATGGAGAATTGCATGAGAATATTAAACCCGTATCCTCAAATTCTTCAAATTTTTTCTTGAGTTATTGAATCTATTTAGGTTCCATACTCTAAGGATTAATGGACATTAGTGCCTCTCCTAGCATTAGCTTAATGGTGAATTCTACCTCCCTCACCGAAGGAAGACTAGAAATGTATTCAGTTAAGAAATCCATAAAATGATCAACCTTGGGAGAGAGAATAGTGATTCATAATCCTTGAAAATTCAAGAGGATAGTAAAAATTTCTTCAATCACCCTACCCATCCCCAGATGCTCAGGTCCATCTCAAGATGCATGGACACCAAATTATCCCTTGTGTACATGCCTATTGACCTCTGGTGATGCGAAAATCACCCTCTAACAATAATAATTAGTATGGGATCAATAAGGAACTAACCTATCCACCCTAATAATTACATCAATCCTTTTCTTGTCAAGGATAAAAATATTTTATACGAATAGATATCTACATATCTCATGGATACAATCCTTACATCGATGAAAAATATCTGAATGGATATCCAACAGGGTATTAAGACTAATCATTCGACAATAATATTATATCTCAAGGCCCATACTCTCTAGACTTTCCTATAATATAATAGAGTGAGATACACTTATATCAAATAAAGAGAAAACTATAGTAGAAACTATCAAAATAGTACCTTGAATTATGTATGTTATGGAACTCTTCTCTTATGACATGAGTTACACTACAAGTAACTAACATGTACTGTGACCCAAATTCACAACCTGACTACCCTTACTAGGCCCACTTTAGTGGCTTTGTAGGTTCAAAGTCTGATTCCCTATTCATTGACCACCACCTCTTCTTGAGAATATAGTGGTATTCCAACCACCTTCTTAGAAAGATACTACCAATCCTTATTTATAATGTGGAGTCAGTGACGACCCTATCTCACTAGGTATAGTTGGAAAAGTCCTTCAGAAGGTCCAAATATACCCCATCCTACCACAACCTCTGAACTCCACCGGATTCCACATACACTGAGGTTTTTTGTGTCCTGGATTCCAATCCTTGTGACATATAAAGAAGATATTAGTAACAGATGTCTGAATACTTGTACCTCTATGATAAACCTCTAAACATCTCTTCCTTCTGCTAGAAAATTCACTAGTAGGTATAGGTGATAAACTATCCTAGATCCCATCATCCACTTCCCTCAGGTTCTTCATATTAATGCAGGCCATACTGAATTTTCTTCAACCGGATGGTATACATCATCACATTATCAAATCATCTCATAGTCATAAGTTTATCAACCACTATATTCAGGGTGAATTGCTACAGTTTAATAAAAAGAGAAGGATATTCTAGGATAGACATGGATACCCATCGTAGGTTCATGAACTCTCTAGCATGATCAACCCTCGGTATATGTAAAAAAGTAATCATAGAATACCATCTGGAAGTCCTTCTAGATCATGTATCGATGTCGATCTTCCAGGGTAATGACATCCCACCACCGCTTGGAAGAACTATGAAGCATATAATAACTGATCTTGACCCTATTCTCTAGAAACATCTCTAGATGATAGAATATAGAAATAAATTTTTCCATCCACGAATCTACCGCACGAGGTCCTATATTCCCTAAAAAGGTGGGAGGATGGTATTATAGGAACTCCTGAGTCAACCCTTCCATAGTCAAGGTAGGTTGAGCCACTCATTTCATATTCTACATCATACGAATAAAACCCAATCAGAACTGGGAGTTAGTTATCATATCAGCAAATATAGGTGGTTCTGTAGGTGTCACTACATGAGTTATCCGTTGTAGCTCAGGGCCCACCACCACTAGAGTGTGGTTGTCACCACTTTCCTGGCGTATGAATTGAGGCTTTCATGTTGGCAAGATTCTACAATACTAAATTCATGAATCTGAGTGCAATGTAGAAGGGGAAAATATTATAGATAGATAACATTATAGGTACCCAACCTTGTTATAGAAAAGGTCACGACCCTCGAATTTCTATAAAGTCCAGGTCTAGGTGGTAATGAAATACAATAATCAGTCATAAGAATATAGGAGACACCCCCAATTATCCACTAGTATGGCTAGGTTTTGGTGTATGTCTCATATCATACAATAGAGGTTCTGGTACATGGAGTGTAAACTATAATGTATTGAAGAAAACACCAATTATATTTCAATTGGCATCCTATTTAGAAGTAACCATTTAATTTAGAAGTTTGAAATTTTGATTTTTTTTCATACTATATATATATATATCATTTTATAGTTATACGTGTCAAGATTTACAATTTATAAAATTCAGCTTTATAAATTTCAATTTGCATGTCATTTAATAGTAACTTGTACTTCACATCTGGTATCAATATGTAATAGGTCATAATCAATGATTTGATTCTGTGAATCACCATCAAGATTTATAGAAGTACTTTCTCCATAAATTACCTTTGGACTTCAACTAATCAAATCAACTAATGTTGTTCGAGTCCATAGAACCCATAAGTCCATAACCCACAATATGGTATAATTGTCCAATAAACTGTCACCACAAATCAATATGGAAAAAATATGTTTATATTGATGTAAAAAATTTAATTAACCCAATTATATTATCACTGTACAAAATTTTAGCACATTTTTGTATATAATAATCCTTGAACTAAACTATATGTAGTAGGAAAATGCACACAGAAAGTAGACGTGACATGGAAAAACACATGGACTGTTTCTTCTAATGGGCCTATATTTATACATGATATGATTATTATTTACCGTACCATGCCTTGAAATATTTTATAATAATTATAATATCAATATCAATAATTTCACAAAACATGCGCGTCACCCAATAGTGATGTCATATCTACTGTAACTAGAGAAATTCAATAATAACAATTAACCATCGTAGGTAATTTGGGTTTCCCCAAAACATGGGTTAACTACCCCCAAGAACATTATCATTACTAAATTAAATTAAATTCTAGTCATCTATATAATACCCAAATAGTAAGAAAAAAGGAAAAAATAACTTTGATATATGTATATAATGTCTTAAACTGGGAGCCTCTAAAACTATGCCTCGAGCCAGTGGGTCACATAGCCTCAAGTGCACATCCCTATATTCTAAAGGATGCTAACTAGGAGTGAGGATATAAGGTTTTATAATGGGGAGATTATACCCTCATATTAAAGTGAAACAACTAATATAATAAATCAAAAGAATTTTTTGAATTATAAACAACCATGAAACGATAATAATAATAATAATCAAATGCCTTAGGCGGAGTTATATACACGATTTCATGTCATGTTGACATAAAAAAGGGGGATTCAAGGTATACATGTGTTAGGCATATAAAAAATGGTATTAAAAAATTAAAAAACTGTTAAAGATAGCTCCATTAACATCATTAGAATACCCTCAGTCATATAGTCCCATGCTCCATGATACAATTAAATAGATTAAGAATCCATAATAAATTACTTTCCCTTATCCACACCTAAATTAATAAGGTTTAATCAAGTATTAAAAGCAGCATGACTAGGGTGTGAGACAAACATAGTAGGAAAACACCAATAACATCTAGTAATAATCCAACCAATGTACCTAACATAAAATTGTACAAGTATAATAGATAATAATGAAAAACAATGATGGATAATAAATACTAGCTGACTCAGGTTTGCACTGGAAACCTGTACGACTATACCTAATTCAACATAGGCTAGTTTCTATCTAATACTTGTAATCATATATATAGTAATCATATATTTTTAATATATATACATGTATATAAAAACTATATGAGATTACTTTTAATGTTATACTCATATATACTAGGTGATACCTAGACCCATGGTGTAACTCTTTCATCCATAACTAGTCTAATTATTTAATGGATCTAGCAAGGGTACAAGCCCTAAATCTCATATGAATGTGATTCTTCATTCATGTCACTAGAGATGAAGGGGTGAGTCATTATGCCCAAAAAATAAGGAATAGGAATGTGGAGCATCATGCCCATCATCCAGATAAATGTATAATAGTGTGAGACATCATGCCCAACACCCAATGTAAGGGAGCGTGAAACACCATGTTCAAAAAAACCCTTGAACATTGTTCAAAATCCAATATTAACGTAATAATCATAATAATAGTAATGAAGGATTACCTTTAAACATTTATAATCATTTGGCATAATCTAACTAAGGATGTACAATTTATATAATTCATTTTTAAAAATATCTTACAAGTGGTGTGTCCATGCCACCCATTTTCATTTTATTTAATTAAGACATTCAATTTATAAGGATTGTAAATTCCAATTAAAGGTGTGGAAGAACACATATAAGGTTCTCTTTTCCATTAAATAATTATATAAAGGAGGGAAATTCCTTTTTCCAAGTCAGGCCATACACTTAAAAGGTGCTTGGTCAATTAAATGATTATATAAAAGAATGAATTTAATTTAGAACTTCCAAAGGGGTTTAAATCATAGAGTTATAAATACTATATTAATTAAAAATAGGTCAATGGGAGTTTCTAATCATGGTTCAATTAATTTTAGAATAAAAAACACTTTATGGAAATCATGAAAAATTTCCATCATGTGGCACATTAGTGAATCTATGAAAAACACTTACAATTTTAGGGAAAATTACTTGACTAGATAACATAGGTCTATGGATGACAAATCATACATCCTCAACCTTTAATTTTTATAACAGAGAAAGAAATCATTAAATTAAAAAAATTCCTGGAAAATAGGGAAAATTAGGTCGCACCAAAATAGAACAAAATATGAAAATAATATCTATGACAGGAAGAAAGAGTAGTGGATATATTATCACTACAGATCTAATGGGGCTGAAGTAGGATCAATCATAGTCTATATGGAATTTAAAATATGGAACCTAGGTTGATGTAGAAGAGGGACTCTCATTTAGATCATGCTATTAGTGGGTGAAAAAGTGAGCCTTAATAAAAAAAATAAGAGGCATTACCTCCATTTTTATAAAAAAAACTTTGGGAATTTTCACGGTGTGTAAATACATTACACATCATGTAATGCTTGGGATTTCCTTCTTAGGGGAAAACATCAACTCATTTTAAATGTGGTTTGGACATAAAAATACACATTGTGTATTTAATAAAATCCATGTATTTAAATACACACCATATATTTGGTCTACAACTAGGTTTCATCCCCTCTGTATCCTTCTTCCAAAAATTAAACTAACCTGCTTTAAGGTACTGTCTCCGGTCTAAGTGAAACAAAAAAAAATGAACCTTCTTGAAATTTCGTGTCATTGCAATAATTTTGGATCAAAAAATTTGAAAGGAAACTATATCCTTTAATATAAATACTAATCATTTGGTATCTTGAAAAAATATTGAGTCCCTCAAAAATATTGTTTCATTATTGGGGAGTAATGAGAAGTAGAAGGTTTATCAAGACCCAACCTTACAGATTACATATTCTATTGAATTTAGATAAGAATTCACTTTATTTCAAACCATAGGATATTTATAATTTTGAGTTTTCGAGAATTAGGGCCTAAATATTACAAAACAAACCCATACAATATGTGTTGGTCACTTTCTCTTAGTATCCATTTTTTTCACAATACAAAACCTTTTTGAAGAAACATGTTTTTTCCCAGAAGATATTTCCAATTTTCAAATTGAATTATTCTTTACTCATAATCATCTATAGAATCTATAAAAAATATTTAAATATAAGGAATTAGAAGAAAATATCAGTGATGGATATAAAAGGAAAATAAAGAAATATGTTATTCCATTTTAAATTCATGTGATGATAAAAAGAGTGTACCTTTAAAATTTGAGCTCAAATGAAATTGTCTTTACTAGCAAAAGTTTTTCATAAAACACTTTATAAAAAAACATAAAGTCTAAAAATATCCATAATGTTTTCTTAGAGAGCATAAGAATCCATGAAATATTTTTTCTTAAAACATTACATTTGACCCAAAAAGGTAATAATCCTTCCTTTAAAAAGTTCATTAGCATAACATTTCAAAATCAAATGACTTCCATAAAAACTCATTTACGAGAAAAAAATTTCATTTAGGTTCCTTAGAACATAATATTCATAGAACCCTTATAATATAACTTAAAATGAAATAACCATATGGTATAATTACAACATAATTCTTTGGATAACAAACTCATTGCACAATTATTTAGATTTCTATATGGGCACACCCATCGTATAAGCAATATCATGATCACCAATCATAATGAGCTATATAAGGATCACCCTTATACATAAATAATTTCTGAGGACCATGTCATGTATAAAATATTTTAATCATGTACCTTTTCATCATAAAATACTTGGAAAAACTTTTTAAACTCGTATGAAAAACACTTCTTGGATATCAAAATACCCTTTCCTTTTAAAAACCCATTTTAAATACCAAAAGAAAAACGAAAAAATTGGAATGTGTGTTTTAAAATGAGAAAGAAAAAAAAATTTATAATGAAATCCAAACCTAAAATATTAGATATGATGGAAGGAAAAGTCATTGTCCCTATATAATTTAAAATATAACATTTATTTTTTCCTTTTCTAAAGAAAGTCAAAATATTCCATATAAAATATGTGAAAATATTCCTTTTGAAAACCATTGAAAGATATTAAAAAATGATTTAAAATTTCCTTCATAATTCATTTATATTGATAAAAATATATCCATAAAATAATGTTAATAATAAGGATATTTATGACAAATATTTATAAATTGAATCATTAAAATATTTAAAATGAGGAATTTAATGTAAAGTGTCTCTTAACATGAGTCTGAATCATCACGTACATTATTTATATTCCAAAATAATAATAATAAATAATTGTTTACATTCTTGAAAACCTTTTCATGTTTATTATTCCTTTTACATGTTACAATCAATTGTTTGGTCAATTATGTTAACTTCTGATGTTTTGATGATACTTTTCCATATGTCCAAAATGACTTTAGTAGGTTGAATATGGTAGAAGAGTTTATTATTACATCATCTATATAATAATTATAATGAAATAATTATTATTTTTATACATTAATTACACTTTTAAAACCAAACATGAGATATGTTTATAATAAATTAACTATGTTACAACTATAGAGATTGTAGGTCTTGTGTACACATTAGTAATGTTTCTATTTTTCAACTGTAACTATTGAAGGAAGGTAAGTATTATTTTACCTTTATGTAATTAATATAAAATAATAAAAAATATATTATTTATTTAAAACTTCTTATATATATCATCAATATGATGAGGTGATGAAAAATGAATCACATCGCTTCGTGTGGGTGGTAGTACACTCTTACGCAAAAATGGCATTATAATTTTTCAATAAATGAAAATATAAGAAAATTGAGGATATATAAATATTAAATAATTATAAATATTACATTAATATCATATATATAATTAAATTATTCTTTACAACCTTCTTTGATTTGTAGTGATGGAAAACCAATTACATCGGTTCCTGATGCTATAGTTTGTCCAACACAAGAACGCTGGTTTTGTTCCCCATTTGACATAAAATTATAGAGATATAGGTAATTACATAAAAAAATAACTAATTATATAAAATATACTAATTTTATTATTTCATAATGGTTGAATATGTTTTGAAGGAGGTAGAATAATAAATGAAATGAAAATGCTTGTTTAAGGAAAATACCTCTTTAGATTTGCACCAAACATTTTTTATGATGGGTTTCTAATAAATACCATGTCTCTATATATGGGTAGGTATTTATGTAAGATATTTTGGTAGGTCTTGGTTAAACAAAAATAAATTATGGGTGAAAAAAATAGGAGAGGATGTTCCCTTTTATAAGAGAGGGGAGGGGAACTTTTTTAATTTACTAAATTAATAAATTAATATAAATTAATGTTTATATAAAAATCAATATAAATTGATAATATTTGATACTATATTATGTTTGATTAAAACTCCTCTTAAAAAATAATAATTGGACATGTTTAGGTGATGTTTTCAAAATTATTATTTTTTAACTCGTGTTAACCCTATTTGAAAATTGAAATGATATTAATGTTTTTACTATTTAGTGTTTAATAGTGTTACTATAAAAGGAAACATATCCCATTAATGGAACACGGTTGATATTATCAACCATATCCAATTTACTAGTCCAAAGACAATATTTTTTGGAATTAAAAATCGTTTAATCAAACATTATTTATTATAAAATATCATTAATGTCAATTTTGACAATATTAATTTATTTCTACTTAAAAACATTAAGAAAATATAGATTTAAAATATAGACATTTAAAACATCCCATATATTATATAATTATCTATAAAATTTTTGGAACATAATAATTAGTCCATATTATATTACTTATAATTTTTTAAAATCGTTTACTTTATTTTTCTTTTAATTAAATAAATAATGTGTCGGTGTTGCATAAGCCTTCAAGGTAAAAACTTCATCACTAGTGATTATTAATTAATTACAATGATAAATATAAATTATTTTTCATTATAATAAAAAATTATATCCAAAAATAAGTTTTTTTATCCCTCTCAAAAAATATTATATATATTTTAAAAGCAATAAAGTGGCATTTTTTTATTTATTTACATAAAATATTATAATGGTCAAAATCATGGACATATGGAAAAAATTTCACATATTTGAACATTTAATGATTATTGACCAAGTATAATCATACAAAAAAAATCAGGCAAGTGTTAGAGTTACTTTTTATTCCTTATCACTTTATTTTTACCATTAATTATCCCATTTTACATTTATTGTGGTAACAATTATTAACTATGGATAATATAAATAATGAATAAAAATAAAAGGAAATATTTACCGAATTTGGTCCTCTTGATTTCAGTTATATAATACATTTTTGATATTAAAAACAATAAAGTTGTGTAGTCTAATTAAAAATTAAACCAGAAAAAAATTGTAAATGACAACTTTTCTGAAAACTCAATCTTAAGTATAAATTTTATTTATACCAAATAAAGTATAAAAATCACTGAAAATAATATAATATCATTATTTTTAATCAAAATAAAATAATTTTATTTTAAAACTAATCAAAAATTGAATTTGTCTTTGTAAATACTTGTAAAGAAAAAACAATTTCCATTGAAAATTAGTATTTTTCACTATTCGTTAAGAAAATTATCATTTTCATAAAATTTATAGAAATTTTTCTTAAATGAATTTTGAAACAATTAATTGAAAAATAACATTCAGTTTTTTAATTCAAATTCTATAATTTAAAAATTAAACTAAACAAATAAAACCATATAAGAGGAGAGATTAATAAAACTATTTACTTTTTTGATTTAAATTTTACATTATATTTTTATAATTAATTAAATATGTAATTCATTAATACAAGAAAATATTAAAATGATTTATGCTATCATTAATTGCTTTATTACATTATACCCCCTTTTAGAAATTACTTCCTTACAATTTTATTCACTTATTAAAAAAGTGAGGATATCTTTCCCTCATTTTATTTTTTTCATCCCCTTTTTGGTTCTTAGACCATATAGTCTCTCCAAAAAACATTAATCTAGAGAGTCAAATTATTATGTAATTTTTTTTATGGTTAAGAATATGAATAATTTTTTCATCATAAGAAATTTTTATTCTAATTGAACTGCATCAGGTATCAAACCATGAGATGAATCCGAAACATATTTTCATAACATAAAAACCTGAAAAACATTATGTCCCTAGGATAAACTCAAAGTAAAGGACACTCAATAGGTAACTAATCCAATTTTATCCAATATTTTATATGGTTCAATAGACTATTTAATATTCTTCCCATTTGTATAAAAACACATGAAAATTCTCAATGGAGATACATTAATAAAAATCATCACTTACATAAAAAAGAATGATCTTTCCTATGGTTATCCGCATAAATTTTCATGATACTATAAAACATCCACACATGTTGTTGACTAATCTTCACTTTTTCATCCATTTATTATATAATCTCTAGAACTAATAACTTCCTTTCTCTTACATCATCTTAAAAAGATGGATTTTGACACTGGTTTCTATATAATGCCACAAAATGTATCATCTTTACACGAGAATGAATACTGTTACTATATGAAAACTCAACAAAGGAGTACCTGATGACTTATAAATCCCTTTACAAAAAAATAGATGTAAATCTTGTATCATAGTCATATATAATAGAGAGAGGAAGTCTATATAGTTTGAAAATATTCTTGAGGTATGTTCGAAAACATTGATCAAAAGATATATGATCTCATATGGGATAGAAATTTGTGGAATATTTAATATATAAAAAATAACCCAAATATAATTTTTTTACCTTTTGATGTATTTGTAAATCCCACTATGAAATCTATAGATATATTATCCCATTTCCACTGTGGAACTATAAAATGATAAAGAATTCCCCTCGGTAATTTTCATTATTCTTTATCATGTATACAAGTCAAACAAATCATGATAAATTTAGAAATATATATTTTCATTCCATCCCACCACTAATACTCTTGAAGGTCTCCAAGCATCTTATTGATGCCCCAGTGAAGGGAAAATGGGAACTGTGAGCTTCACTAAAAAATTATTTCTTCAACTGGGAAATAGATGCCACTTATTATATTTTTCTCAACATGTTAACACATTTTTCATCAACATTAATCTTCATAAAATTACCCTTCTTAACATGTTCTACATTTTACAATAAAACGTCATACTTATTCTAATCTTTATCAATTATTTTTTTAAAGAGATAATTATACTAACACCTAAAACAAATTAGTGGATGTTCTTACATTCACAATTTAGAATCCAAAAATCATAAAATCATTAACCAAAGGGCCGCATTCCAATAATAACATGGTTAATGTAGCATTATTTTTCTGAATCAAGTCATGGACTAATTTTTTTGGTTTTTTAGGATGATAATGAATCATGTATTCATAATACTAAATTCGTTTCAACAATATTCTCTACCTCATTCTCAACTAATTTTGAGTGAAAAAACACATTAAACTTTTATATCAATATATATTTCACACTTTACTCCATAAAAATGATTCCACCATATTCTTGAAGTAAAAAAACCATAGTAGAATGTTCTAGATCATGTGTATGATAATTTAACTCATGATATTTTAGGTGATGTAAAGAATAATTAATTACCTGATCATTATGCATCAGAACACAACCAAGTATCTTAAATGAAGAATTGCCATTGAGAAAAAATACACTATTTCTAGACAGTATGGAAAACACTAGAGCATTCACCAATCTTCTTTCTAGTTCCACAAAGCATTCCTCACATTCTTTTATCAAAATAAATTTAACTCTTTTTTGAGCTAATTTAGTTAATAGGACAGAAGACATAGAAACTTTTTCAGCAAACAACTAATATTAAACCACTAATCCTAAAAAATTATGATTCTATGTTACATTTATAGGTATTGTACATTATTTAAAAAAATCTTTTTAATTGGGTAAATAGTTATTCCATACATATAATCAATATATCCAAGGAAAGAAATTTGTTTCAACCAAAATTCACACTTAATAAATTTTTCATATATTTTATTTTATTTTAATGTTTTTAAAACAATAATAGGTGTATATCATGATAATAATGTATTTTAGAATATTCCAATATATCTTTGGTAAATATGACCAAATATTTATCCAAGAAATGATGAAAAATTCTACTCAAAAGGTACAAAAATATAAGTGGTGCATTAGATAACCCAAATGGTGTAACAAAAAACCCATAATTCCCAAATCTAGTCCAAAAAAAATTCGTTGGAATATATTCCACCATCAACTTATACTTATTATATCTTCTACTGGTATCAAGCTTCAAAAAATATTTTTCTCTTTGGAGATGATCAAACAAATCATCGATATGAGGTAAAATATACTTATTCTTAACAATGATGTTATCAAAGTATCTACAATAAATTAAAAGTATTAATGAACCATAATTATTTTAACAAATAAAAAAGGACTATCCCAAAGTGAAGTTATAGGATGAATGATTCCTTTTTATTCAATCTCATATAAGTGATTTTTCAATCAGTAAAGTTCTACTTGACCAATTTGATAAGTGAGTTTGGAAATATTCTTAATATGAGGAACTAAGTCAATAATAAATTAATCCTCTCAGTTGGGAATAATACTATGAAAATCTTTAGGAAATACTTACACATATTCATTTACCAGTAAGTTATCACTAATTCGAATAGTTTGTTTATTTTCAAAAATATGAGCTTAGTAAATTTCCTTTCCATCTCTAATGAGTTTCTCAACATCTTGTTAGGTTATGAAATGTATGAAATCATTGAATATAAATTTATTATATTTTCATTCTATTTTATCATGATTAAATCAAATCTAATTTGTACCTAAAATAAAACAAAAATCTAATATGGTTATGTCAATAATATTTTTAGTAAATGTCATCTCACTAATAACATAAGTAAGATTCCTATAAATATTTTTTGCTTTTAAATTTCCACCTCAAGTTTTCACTAAAATATATTTCTTCTTCTCATAAGGTTATATTCTCATTTTTAATAAAAAAAAATCTGAAATGAAATGATAATATTCAGAGTCAATTAGTGCATTTGAATAATTATAATAAATAAGTAACATGCATTTCAACCATCCATTAGATAGACCAAAATCTATAGTCTCAGTAGAAAATTAATCTCCAAACAATTTTACTTTGGAGCATGATTATTTTCACTATGAGTGACTATATTTAGACACACATTATCATATTTACACAACTCCTCACAAATAAATATTTTAATATCAACTTATAATTATTTATCATATTAATTCTCTTTTAGTTAGGATCCAAATTTCTTGACATTACACATAGGAACCAATTCAAAAAATTTATAAAATATTCTCCAGGATTCCTTTGCCACACATATCACTTGAAGGGAACCTTATTACCATATCTCCATATTTGTTTGATAGATTCTTCCCCATTTCATACCATGTAGTCATTTTATTCTGATTCTTTTTATAATATAAATTATCATTTATAAACTCTATTTATACCTTCTCAACACCTCAAAAAGTTTCACATAACTTTTGAATCTATGGGAAGCTAATTCCTATCAATTTCATAGTTTTAGTCTTGAGTAAAAGTGATTAATTTTACTATCCAAATCCCAATTAAAATTAGGTGTTTACCATGCCAATTTAGTTAAGTTTTATTTGTATGTGGCCATAAAATATTCCTATTTCTATATAAATTACATGATTTTTTTTCAATCCCATGTTAAACAACCTTGGAAAAATATTTCTCAGGTAAAATATTTATAAATTAATCTCACACCAGGTATTCAAAATAATTTATTTATATAATAATCCTAACTGTTGAACACCACTAATCGACTTCACCTTCAAAATGATAAATATAATGAGTTAATTTTGGTACATCAAACAACCTGTTGATATAAATTTCTTCACAATAGATTTAGTCCATCCCTTAGCTACGACTGGGTCAAAAGATCCATTGGACATTATAAGGTTTTGTTTTATAAAATATTATTCTATATACATATTATTCTATGGTTATTTGGTTTTATCTCTCACGTGAAATCTACCACAATTTATATAATGTTTCAAGAAGTCTATTATAGTAAAAAGCTATTATGTTCAAATTCCAACCATTCTAGGTTGATGATTTGGAAGGATATTGTCTTCTTGGTGTCGTCCAAATTTAGATTCCCCATTTACTATATGAAAAATACTTTTGAATAGAAATAGTTTAGATGAATCTACATATGAAATCAAAAAAATTCTATAATAACCATAAATTAGAATCTCTTAAGAGATTTTACATTCATTTACTAACCCCTAAAATTTTCTAAACCAATATATGATACCAACAATGAGGACCCAACCTTAAAAATTACATATTCTAGTGACTTTATACAATAATTAATTTTATTATATGATATAGGATCTATAAAGATTAGTTTTTTATATAATTTGTTTATAAATATTACATAAAAACTTTTACAATATATCTTGAACACTTCCTCTTAGTATCCATTATTCCAACAATAAAAAATTCATAATAAGAAACATGTTTTATTTTCTAGGAAAATTATTATAATGTTAAAATTAAATTCCTCTTTATATCTAAACATCTCTAAAAAAAATTAATATTTTAGCTTTTTTTCATAAAACCCATAAAAATTCTTTTAATCCAATATGAAAAACACATTTGGATATTGAAATACCCTTTCCTTTTGAAAACCCATTTTTAGTATGAAAATACCCAAAAAAGGGAATGGAGGTTTTTATTTGACAAAAAATAGAATCTTATTGTAGAATACAAACATCAAATAATGGTTAATGTAGTGGGAAAATTCATTGTCATCATATACATTAAAATAGATCATTCATTTTTTCTTTTTAAAGAAATTCAAAACGTTTTGTATAAAATAATTAAAAAAATTTATTTATAAACAATTTAAAATAAACAAAAAATTGACTTAAAATGTACTCTACCATTAATATATGTCTATATAAATACATTCTTATAATAATTTTAAGAATATGGTCATCGAAGAGAATGATTTTATAAATAAATATTTAAAATATATAAAACATGGGTTTAAATGTAAAGTGTCTCTTAAATTGATTTTTAATCTTCATTGTCATTATTTACCTTCATAAATAATAAAATTATCTTAATTATTTACTTTATTAAGAACCTTTTTTTTACCTTTTACCCTTAATTAATAAATTACTCAATCAATTCACTTTACATCAGATTTTTTGATGATATTCCTCTCATATGTCCAAAATGAATTTGGTAGTTTGAAAATGGTCATATAGGTAATAATTCCATAATCTAAAAAATTTTAATTATGAAAAAATTATCATTTTTATACACCCAATAAATTTTTAAAACCAACCATTATATATTATATTAAAAAATTGACTATGTTACAGTCTTGGAGATGGTAGGCTGTATGTATGAGTAATGATTCCATTTTCCAAGTATCATTGTTGAAACAATGTAATTATTATTTTATCATTTTATAATGATAATATTTTTATAAATTACATATTATACTTTTAAATATACTGATTCACACTCAAATTTACCCAGGAGATAAAGGTAAAACAGTCATTGTAGTTTAGCTTGGGTTATCGAATCCTCAGAGATCTAAGAAGTATCCTACAGACACGTACATTATATGGATTTTTTTTCTATGAAGTGTCCAAAGTGGTTTGATTTTAGATGTTTTTAAGGTATCACTAACAGATTTATGTTAATTCAAATTTAGATAATGAGTTGATCATAAGTCATCGCTTGAGGTGGGTTGGATGAATTCATTTTTTAATGATTTCAATTTCTTATATTTTAGATGGGTTCATTAAAGAAGATCAAACAACATCATCACTTAGTGGTTTAAAACCTACTCCCTTTAATACAAATCACCTATACACTTTTAGGATCAATGTTTTGAGAACTTCAAGGTAAAGGATCAAATTAGCACATGAAGTGTGTGGCCTTAAATTCAACAAGGATGATGGAGTTTAAGAATCATAAAATAAAAATAACAATTAAAGAAGAGGTTAGAAATTAATGAGGTGATACATAAAATCCAATCCATCCCCTTTATATTCCCTTGGATAAACCCATAAGTGGTTTATCCTTCCATTGATGTTATGGTTTCAATGGAAGCGGGAAGTAGGCTCATGAGGGAGAAATTGAAGAAGTAAATAAAACAATAAAAAGAAAATGATCACTCCACCGTTGTGTGAGGAATTTCACAGGATTTGGTGTGAATAAATTCACACCATGAGACAATAGTATAAAATTGAGATGGAGAAGAACATAATAATAATAAAAGAACATTTATTAAGAAACAAGGATGAATTAAACAAGTTACATGTGGAAGACAACTTGAGACAACAAAATCGCAGCATAACATTACAATGAAAGAATGCTCAAAATATTATCCACTCCCCCACCAACACTACCTAAAATAGATATTTTTTAAACTGTGGGTCTAGCCTCCAATAGTCCAAGTCTCCTCAATTTATTGTGATAGGCAATAGGTGGGTTGAAAGTTGAGGTAGAGTTGATTTTTCCACCATTGACCAGAGGTGGAAGCTAGATTTCATCAACTAAACAGACGCATCTATATGGCCTTATGTATTGAAGAATTGGAGTGTCACATAGAAAAAAAAGTGAATCTACGGATGTCCCCTAGCTCTCTGTAAAATTTTATCCTAAATGGATATGTGGTTTCTGAGATATGATTAAATTGGTGGGATGTTTTTCTAGGCCGCAGAATCTGGCCTAAAATTTTATCTTTAAATTGGGCCACCCTAATAACCACCATGGAGGCCGCATTAGCACTGGATTATGAAAAAGGATTTGTTTCTATAAATGTATTCTATTGTCCCATGAAATTTGGGATTCATTGGGACTGTATGTTGGGCCCCACATTCTCATCAGTGCACCGGTGCCCAATCTGCCTTCTTCAAAATTGTTTCCTATCATCACCAAATATCTCCATCTTCCTTTATGAATCCTACATTGATCCCTAAATGAACAATATTCATATTTAAGTGTAGATTAATTTCTGAAAATATAAATTTAAAATATTTAAAATTAAATTCCATAAAATCTGATGAATCGTTGGTCCTAAATTGGTTTACATTAGGCATGAAGTGCACAAATGATGAGAATGGATGTTCAAAATTAAAATTCACTAACTCAGGCCCATAAGATCAAAAATGAAATTTTAATACCATTAAAATGTAATTAAAATATTTATTTTTATTGGCTAATCACACCCCCAACTTGATATTTTCTAGTCCCGAGCGAAATGTATATCAGAAATATGAAATTCGAATTCCCTTTTCCAAAAACATTTTAATACACAATGGTCACAAAAAACCCTTATAACAAACAATCATGAAACCCATAAAAATATTTTAATACAATATAGTTTCATAATTATATCTCAATCCCAAGCCCATTCCATTTTTCAAATTCATTTCCATATTTCATCTAATATCAATTAAGAGTGGTGATGTGTTGTGCATCACATTAGACATGGTGGTTCATATTTATTCATGAGGGAATTGATGGAAGGGCTAGGTGGGATCACATATCAATATTAAGATGAGTATTCAAATTCATTTATCATTTTTTTTTTGTTTTTTTAAAATTTTTACAAGGTAATTGAAATTTCACTTAAAAGAGTCAACCCCTGTAGTGAGACTTTTCTGAAGTCTCCTAGGCTCAAAGACCATAGGGAAGTAAGTGAAGCCCACATACTCGGGCATCAACTTGAGTTATCTTAGTCAAAAACAAATTCTAATTAAAAAAATGAGATAAAATTACAAACTATTGGCTAGACAACTATGGAGTCACAATCACCAAGTGCCGAAAGCCGTGCATTAGGTCATTTCATTGCTCTACATGCAAATTTATTGTTTTTTTTTAATTTTTTTTATTGAATACTCATATTAAAAATAAAATGATCACTAAATATATGATATTTATTGTGGGACCCCATGAACTCAAACTAATACCCCACTATCTAAGGGACGTTCATTGTGATCTTTTTTTATTTGGATGAAAATATAAATGACGAAATATCACATTGGACAGCCACACTTTCCAAAATCTATGCTCATGAAATTATAGAAGGATTAAATTCAGAATCAAGGCATGTTGAATTATTTGATATTCAGTTTCAAAGTGTGTAATGTGTATTACTATGTTCAATGTTAATGGAATTTTTCCTTCCATTTACACACTTGTTTTTTAAATCATTCATTTCATTGACAAAAAATCATATTTTTAATTTTATCTCCCCCCCAACTTAAAATAACATTGTCCTAAATGTTTAAAGAAAACAAAATTTAGAAGGGGGTAGAGACAGAGAATGGGAGTTTAAAAAGGAAATTGAAAATGAGGATCATGGAATGAAGTCGCCTGGTGGTTGAAGATGAAATTCTTATCTCTCCCTTTTAATCCCTTTATCTCAATGACACTCTAAGAATTCCCTAGTGGAAATAAATAAAAACAAAAAAAACCAAAAAAACTATATATATATATATATAATAAAGAAATTAAAATATAAGTATATATATAAAAATTATAGAATAAGAAGCACTATAAGTTTTAGGTCAGTGGTAAGCGCGCAACCCTATCTCCCTTTGGCCCCGAGTTCGAGTCCCCGCGGCTTTTCCAGTTGTTATGGGGTTTTCCCCATAACCTACAATGTGGCCTTTTTTATTAATATATATATATATATATATTATTTTTATTTTAACTTAAAAACACCATAATATAAAATGAACTGATGATACATTGTCCTCTTTTTAAATTTATGGGTAATGTATTACTCAAGGATCACACCACATGACATGGATGAATATGGTGTTCCCCTTTCATACCTATCCATACTAATAATAGAATAATATGTCAACAGTATATATTTTTTTATTTTTAAATATCAAAAAGATTCATTAATCCTATTTAAAATATAAAGTTGATTAAAATAACAAAATGATTGGAAACTTGAAAACCATGGGTTGCCTCCCATGCAGCACTTTGTTTAACGTCGTTAGCCCAACGTGGATCCTAAATCTATCAACTTTTTCCTGGTTCATAGGATGGATTAGTTAACTCAACCTCTATTTCTTGTTTATTGAATGATTCAATTAATGGTTTTAACCTTTCACCATTGGCCTTGAAAATGTAACCACTTGTGAGATCTTGAACATATACTGCCCCATGGGGGTACACATGATGCACTATGAAAGGACCTGACCATCTAGACCATAACTTTATTGGGTGTAAATGAAGTTTTGAACTATACAAGAGCACAAATTTTCTCGGTTCAGAATGTTTGACTTTGGTATTCCTAGATTGGTAGGTTTTGGCACCAAAATTCAGGACAGAGAATAAGCCAAAAAGAAGGCACAGTTGACTACCTCGCGAAGCTATTTCATGGACTCCCCCCAGCACCGCGGCCACCGGGAATCATGCAGGCGGGCCACTATGCGAAGGCATTTGACGTTCGCGATCCCGCAGTGAAGCAAGGAGTAGGGATGCTTCACAAAATCATTTGACATTAGCGAGCCCACCGCGAAGAAAGGAGGCATGATGATCTGCAACCGCATGTGACATTCGCGATCCCACCGTGAAGAAAGGAGGCGAGATTCTCTGTGATTGCATTTGATGTTCGAGAACCCGCCACAAATCAAGGAGGCTGGATGCTCCACAAACACACTTGATGTTTCTGAACCCGCTGTGAAGCAACCAAGTCCCTCTTCCCACCGCGTAAGCTCCGCTTTGCAGTGCCTCTTGCCTATAAATACCACGCTCCCCCTGATCCCAAAGGATGTACAATCCGACCTTTTGACTTCCCAGCTTCTGAGTCTTAGAGCATCCTTCTACTATGTGAACCAAGAGTTGTGCAAGGTACTTATGCTCCACGAAGTGTCTCCTCTTTGTCTCGTTTTGATCCCCTCTTCCGAGAGGGAATCCTTTCACAAATCCTAAGGGCCATTGCGAAGGAAGGGGATCCCTAAGGGGACCCAGGTCATCGAGGAGCGTTTATGCTTCGCGAAACACCCTTCATGCACACATGATCTGCATGCTAATGCGAGGTCACTGTACTTCTTGAAGTACATTTCTTCATGACACCTTGGTTTTTGAGGCACCTTTGCTCCGTGAGGTAGTACTCCAAGAATTCCTTCCCACTTCGTGAAGATCCTCCCATATGCACCTCTGCCCTATGCTTAGGCTAAGTCACCCCACATTATAAAGTACACCCCTTCACAAGTTCCCTCCGCCATGTGGAACAACATAGATTCACAAGGCCCCTGCCTATGAACCCCTTTGCTTGGAAATTCCTTTTCTCATGCAACCCTCCTGGTTTGTATGATGTGACTTCAAAGTCCCTTGGACGATACTGCCCATTACGTTGCTTCGCCTCATGCTTCTTCGTATAGGCAAGCTAATGGGTATTGCTTCTTTTCATAGCCACACTAAGGTGGGCCCTTAAATGGTTCGCTCCATGAAACCCCCTCACCACAACTTTTCATGTCCCTTCTCTACACCAAGGAGTAGAGGGTACCGGTTATGTACATCCTATGGATGCGGAGAAAACCCACATCATCTGAGGTATAGGACGTTAAACTGCTAAGAACCATCGTCCTCAGCACATGACGTTAATCTATGACCTCACCCCGTGCCTCGCACACTGGGTACCCCCACATTGGACATTCTCCAATCCCACTGGTCTCCATAGGGGATGATAACCTACTTATGGGAGTGGAATTTGTCCACAGAGGGGAAGGGCGACCATCTCGGTGTAAGCCCCTAGATTTCCAATACGAGGTAGCATCCTTGCTCCTCCTTTCATCATCGGTCCCCAGGTCTAGTGAAGGGTGTGGTAGGAAACGGTGCTTCTCCTTTCTTCAGACCCAAGTCCCTCTCCCACTGTGCTTTGTTTCCTTGGGAAACCATCCTGGAGTATGTCCCAACTCCTTGGGCTGCTAACCATGCATATTACCTTGTTTCCTCTTTGGGTCGCTAACCACGTGTAATCCCCACTTCACCTCCCACGGACACACCTTTCGCGACGTGATCGTCAGGTCTATGCTGCCTCATGTTTCTCACACTGAGCATGACTCACATGGTCTTAGAGTTAGCACGAACCATGACATCTTCCCTGTGCAGTCTAGAGTGTAAGCCCCATGCCACACATCTGAACTACGAGGATTTTGATTCTTGCCATGGAAAGGTCCATCGGAAGACTCAATGAGGTTCAATCCGAAAACCCGATCATTCTGACCATCTTCATGTTAGTTCACCAACACCCTGGGTAGCCTAGAGTGTAATCCCCACACCCACATCTGAACTACGGGGACTTGTTCCATGCCAAAGCAAGGTACGTAGGAAGCCTCTACGAGGATCATGACCAACACCCGGTCATTCGGACCATCTTCACATCGGTTCACCAACACCTTGGGAAGCCTAGAGCATATGCCCCACACCCATTCTGAACTATGAGGACATTGATCCTTGCCAAGGTAGGGTACGTAGGAAGACTCGACGATGTTCAAGTCCACCACTCTTGTCACTCTGACCACCTTCACATTAGTTTTCCCCCATCCCGCATGACGTTAAATTGTATTCTCCATTCTGAACTACATGGTCTTTGATCCTTGCTAAGGAAAGGTATGTAGGAAGCCTCCATGAAGTTCAAACCCACCAACCAGTCATTCTGACCTCCTTTACATTAGTTCACCCAACACCTTGGACCACCTCAAAGTGTAAGCCCCAAAGGCCCACATATCCTGAACTACACGGTTTTTTAACCATGCCAAGGCGGGGTACGTAGGAATCCTCCACGAGGTTCAAACCCACCACCATACATTGGTCCCGACTATCTTCATGTCTGTGCACCAAGCCCACCATCCATTGGTCTCGACCATATTCACGTCGGTGCACCAAGCCCCCCCCCCCCCATTGGACGCCACGTCCTCCTTCACGTCGGTTCCCAACCACCTGAACTATGAGGTCTTTGATCTTTTCTAAGGGAACGTATGTAGGATGACTCCACGAGGTTTAAGCACAACACCCCATAGTTCCGACCCCCTTCACATCAGTTCACCCCCATCCCACACGATGTTAAACTGTGAACCTCTTTCAGTGGTAAGTTGTTGTCACTCTATTCAGTGGTAAGTCATTGTCACTCTATTCAGCGGTAAGCCATTGTGAACCTATGCAGTGGTAAGCTATTGTGGCTTTAATCAGCGGTAAGCCGTTGACACCCCTATCCAGTGGTAATCCGTTGCGACCTCATCCAGCGGTAAACCATTGAAAACCCCAATCGGTGGTAAGCCGTCATCAGATGAACTACGTGGACTTTGATTCCCTGCCACGAGGATACGTAGAAAGCCACTTCAAGGTTCAAGCCCAAATCAATCATCATCATCATGATGGTGCCGTCCAATTCACCATCGCATTTATAGAACCATCCATCATCCATCCTGATTCTCACCCGGGCCGCCACATCCAAGTGGAATCATGCCACCCCATTCCCCATTCCATTTAACAGCATTCGGGAATCAACCCACATGTTGGCCCCAATATCGGTGTTCCCTCCAAGGGTTCCTCCATCTGATTCACTCTAATCAGTGTTCTGATCAGCCAGATCCATCTCCGATGAATGTTAAACTTGTGGCATACCCCGTGTTAAACAAGGGAAGATGAAGAAAACCTCATATACATTCCCATGGCATATGATTCCCCATGTTCTATGTGGGATGAATTGGTGTTCCACGCCCTTGAGAAGCCCTATAATTAGGGACAGAAGATAGACACACCAATACCCCAGTGTCCAGACACGCCAGTGATGCCCAACGTGACTACTCTCCTAACCAAAGGTTACTGCCCTGACCGGACCCTTTGGAATGTCCTGACAGAAGCAGTGTAATTAACTGGTGTCCATGAAGATATGGGTCCAGGAAGTGTTTCACAAACAATGTCTTAATTCTATGAGGGAGACCCAGACTAGATGACGAGTTCAGAGGAGGTATCCATAGAAGGAAGAACTGACATCCCATCTACCCATTTCGATCAAGGAGAAGACATCCAAGAATAAAGAGCGGGTGCATCCCGCCATTGGAAAGCAGGAATGTGGGGCAACAAAAAACTGCGCCCCTCATCCCCAAACGATACGGACGCACGCGCCCTGATGAAAGTGTCGAAAATAGAAATGGTGAACCTGACATGAATTTATTCTCCTAAAATATGGATATTAGTAGTGCTTGAGGAATCATTGGATTGACATGTCACCGGATCCAGATATCTGGTGTTGGGTCCTTCCAAGCAAATAGTGGGCATGGCGTGAAACTCACCTGATGTTGGGGCAGTAGACCATTGGACATCCCATTCTGGAATGTCGTTATCATGGATCCATCTTATCAATCATGGGAAATGGGATGGTGCTGGGGCATTGTTCGTCAATTCCTTTTTCTTTCAGCATTGACAAGCTCATCTCCCTTCTTCTCAGGAATCAGGTTGCTACCTCAAGAATGCGATCACCACCCGCCAATCAGCGCAGTGGATGGGGAAATGCTAGCACAGCCACTCTGCATGGCTTCACCTCTTCCGCGACGGCCTCTGAGTCCACGACCGTGGGGTGCCCAAGCCCCATCTCCCCATCCGATGTTATCCAACTAAGGGTAATTAACGATTTCATATGTCATTATGAGGAGGAGGGCATAATCCCGACCCAGGATATTGCCTGCCTAGATCTGGAGGCATCCACACCTCAACGTCAATGCCTCCCCTGAGGGCCGCACAGGGATCCATTTCTCCCCACCCCAACATACAACCATTTCGGGAGCCTGTCCCCAGAATGCCTTGAAGACTCCCGGCCTTAGGCTGACGAGGTAGGTGATGTCCACCCCGGCCTAGTCAGAGTCCCAATCCAGGGGCTCCCAACAAGGGCACCCACCCGGATGCATCAGCACCGCCACCCGGTCTTGCTGGATTAGGGGCAGGTAAGCTATGCACCTGCACCACCATCCCCCCGTATGCCTGGCCCGATGCCAGCGTTAGGAGTAAGCTGATGAGGACACCCGCCAAGGGGAGTCAAAGTCGACGACTACTATTGCCCAAGCCACTGCCGACGCATATCATCAGTTTCATGTATACACTGAGGATGGGTGCTTATACGCCCAACTGAGATCGAGGCCCCAACCGCCCCACGAGCAGGCTAGGTCGACTCTCCTGGTCGTAGGCACAAGAAGGGGTCACCACGAACCAACCCGCAGTGATTCCACCCCGTACGGATGTCCTCCCTGTACCACTACCATGGAGAGCATGGGCCTTCCCCACTTCGAGGCTCGGCATGGAGGTCTACACTGTGCTGCCCCCAAACTGAATGAGGGTATGCCCCACGGCAGTGATGCTCAGCACGGAAGCCTGTCTGATGCCCATTACACTGGATATGGAATCGCTCGTCCTACTCCCAACTATCAGTGCAAGGACATTGCACATCTAGTCTCTCTTTAATGCAGGGATCCTCCCTACGTCCTCTCAGCAGCCGCGTAAGGTCCTCCTCACCCCAGCAACCAGAGGGGTGAAGTTCAGCCTCACTCCACTTGCACCAAGAATGGAGGTCCTCCCCATGCTCTTGCTAGTTCGAGAAGAGGTTTTTCCTGCTTTGGCACTATTCATGGAGGTCATACCCATTTACCCTTCTACATTTGTCCCGGTGCTCCTTACACCCCAACTTTGTATTATTGAAACCCTCTCTGCCCCAGAACCAGTACGACCGAAGGGCCCCATGTCAGAAATCATCCCTGTCCTGAGGAGCCACCTAGGGGAAGGATGTTGGGTCGTCGCTTCCACAAGAAGAATCCCAGGAAGGCCTGGATAGAGAACAAACTGGTCCACATCTCAGACTTTGAAGCGGAGTAAGACTCTGCTCAGGAACCATCCCCTCACTCATCTGAGTCAAGTGCTGAGGTAGGGATGAGGTGCATCACCCTGGTCCTCCCGGAATGAGAGGTCCATAGGATTACCACCTCCCTCCGTAGGTATATCCAAGAGGATGAAAATCTGGTGACCCTGTAGGTTACGATCGTGCAATCGCCACCATCGTCATAGGAAGCACTTTCTACCTCCAAAAGAAATCACAGAGAGCTATTCTGGGGACCAATGGTAGGAAAGAAGCATTTTGGCCTATCACCAGCAGCCCTGGCCCCAGAGATCAGAACGGTGGACTTCAGTCCCTCTCATCGTGACGTAGCGGCTAGGTCGCTACACTCTTCGAAGAATAGCTTGAGAATCAGCGGCCAGTCAGCCCGCTCGCCATACTCTCCACCGACCAGCCTGTCGTCCCAGCGGTCTACCTCAGTACTACTGGTAGTTCCTCTGCCACCTCTAGTTGGTGAGTGGGGAAATCATGGGCTAGACCCTAAATTTGAGCCGAGGATCTTCTAGAGCATCCATGCAGTGGACCACTTCCACGAGAAGTTTTGGCCCATTGCAATGCATAATTTCTGCATACCGGAGTACCTCACCCCAGAGGACATTGAGTGTTTATGCTACACCATCTGGGAGACACATTTCAGTCTTCGTCATAATCGTGTGGTTTATCCAAGGATCCAAACACATTTCAAAGACCTCAGGGAGCAGTGTCATCTAGTCGATCTGGCCGCACTCCCTGTGGCCTAGTCCCTCGAGTCACCAGGTCACAGTGAGGCTCTCCAGCGGCAATGCATTCAGAGTATCAAGGTACTCGGCAAACTAATCAGGGAGGCTACCCCCCCCACCCCCCATGTGAAAATCTGTGGCTGGGGGAAGTATGTTTCCATCCTCTTCAATCTTATTCTGTGGCAACCTGACTCACTATGTGATATTGAGGACATACCCCTAGGAAGGGTCATGGTCAACATGGAAGATATAGTGGACGAGGAGGATGATTTGGAGCTTCTCGATGTAGAATTACCCCCTGAGGGTGTACCACCACTGTTAGACCCATCGGGGAGGATAACTCATCAGCATAGGAACCTCCTAGGTCTCCTTATGCCCACCGAGGCATTGGTACTTGGCCGAAATTCCAATAAGGGCACAAAGCATGTCGGATCTGTCAAGCACTCCGACCCATCCGCCTCAGTGAAAAAGACAGAGGAGGACCCCGAGAAGGCCACGTTGCACCAGAAACTTACTGAGAAGATAAGGTTGGTCGAAGAATACCTAGCTGAATGTGCTGTTGTGCGGCGACCCGACTACGATGATCCTAGGTCGGGGCAGTAGGGGCAGGAACAACTACCCCTTGATGAGATGCCCCTAGGCAACCCCGATCATACTGCTCCTACGGACAGAGTTGAAGCCAGATTTCACAGCAAGATGGTATGGTATATCTCTCCATACCCTCTCCAATGACGCGGCAATCTAAGGAATCTATCCCGGGTTCCCCCAACTACCCCACAAGTCCCTCCACCAGCCGTTCCACGAGCTACTGAGCCTGTCAACCTTGTTGAAGGGCCCGACAACACGCTCGTGGTTAGGGATCCCCATCATGAATTGGAACCCCACCATGATAATCCCATTGATATGATCATAGCCCGCCTTGAGGCTTTGTAAATGCGACAGGTGAAAATACCACCTTATGGCAAGCCATACCCGGCATGGGTGGATGATATGCCGACGCCTCTAGGTTTCGAGAATCCCACCTTCTCCCCCTTTAATGGGACGGGGGACCCACCGCAACACATGGACCACATCAAATCAAGGTATGGGCCCATGTTAGGGACTCCAGTATAGAAGGAGGCTGCCAAGATACGCTGTTTTGTTTAGACGTTGGATGGGCCGACATTCGTCTGGTACAACCAGCTCCCCGTTGGATCCGTGATCAACTGGGAGAACCTTCGTAGGAAATTACTATACCAGTTCAGCTCTACCACCCAAAAAACGAGCATCACAGACCTCTTCAAGTGAAATCAAATGCCTGATGAGTGAGATGCAGACTTTATCTCTCAGTTAACTGGGCTGACATACTCCCTTGACATGCCACTGAATCAGGAGCAATTACTCATGATGTGCGTAGGGAATTTCATGACAGAACTAGTTCCTTATCTGATCACCCAGAACTCCCCTAGAGGATTCCAAGAATTCTCTAATAAGTCCCAGTTCGTAGAAGAATCCCTACAACAGGCTATCTAGACATGTCTTTTTTCCCCTATAATTCCAGCGAGGAAAGCTGCCAAAGCCGAGCCCGTCACGGTAGCCCAAATGGAATCCCCCAGCCAACTAGAGTTTCTACCAGTGGCACTGGACCTACAGGATCATAGAGGCCCTCCTTCTCAGGCGTAGCCTCTGTCTTAGTAGCATCCACCTCATAATTGGCAAGCGCCCCGTGGAATGCTCTGCCACCTCCTAGGGAGGACAATTAGGGTCCACCTCCTCGACAGGCCCCTCCGTCTCCTCGTTAGGACCAGGCTCCAAGGGACCACTTTTCATAGAGAAGAAAATTGAATTACACGTTCAATGAGAAGTAGTTCCCTGGTTACATCTGTAGCGCTGTAGAGCAGAGTATTGTACACTTTCCTTAGTGCAGAAGGCATGAAGAGGTGAATCTCACTGATCGCCCCAACTACTGCCTCTATCATCGGATTCGGGGGAAAACCCTTAAGCAGTGCTATGTGTTTAAAGATAGGATCCAAGACCAGGTTAATAACAAAATTGTCAGGCTAGGCCCAGCCCCGACACAAGTGGCATGTGTCTTTATAAAGTCAGACAGTAGTAGCGACAGCGAAGGCGAGTGGCAGCAGGTTTCTAACTACGGGTCCCAGAAGTACGACGACTAGATGGATCGCAAGATGGTTTCTCGTTCCCATGGAATAATTCGGGCACTCTTGAATCAACTGGAGCCTTCAGAAGCTGTGGCCACCACCACTGCATCATCATCTCAGTCGGCCTCTTCCCAGAAGAGCAAGCATCGGCGGCACAAGAAAAATCAATGCGCCCCATCAATGCCATTGTCATCCCGCACTCTAAGTGACTTCATGCCCCCTGAGATGGGGATCCCTCCTAGAATCCACCAATTAGTGGATGACTCTTCAAGTGACAGTCTAGGTTATTCTTCGTTTAATACCGTGGAGTTGGTAAATCCCTATATGACTCCCAACGAGGGGGAGAACCAGGCGAACCTCCCCAACGTCTCCAGTCGATGCCAACATCAGCGAAGCTATAGCCATATGGGTTGTCAGGGTGCATTAGCTAGCACCTCCAGCTAGGTTGTGCATGCCACTGAGACTAGACAGCAGGCCCAGTACAGAGCTCAGCATGCGCAACCTCTTCATCTGGAGTTGTCAGGACCACCTCTACCACTGTTTGTGCTACTAGATCAGGCAGAGCAACCTCGTCTAGACCGCAACCAGCCTCTCCCGACTACAGGACAATCTCAGTCATCCAGTACTCATCCGAAAGCTATTCTTCAGGCTTCAACTAGTGAATATTTGGACATGCCTAGAACTAACCAGCTGCCAGTCTAGCCGGCAGGGCCCGCCATGCCTCCAATAGTAGAGCGGCCTCCTGTAGGTAGAAGTTCGCGCCTGGCATGGAAATGTGATGTTTATAAGAACCTCTCCAGTATCCCAGCAAGGCTTTCCATCCTTTAAGCCCTTCTCCTATCGTCAGATATGCACGAGGCCCTCACTAAGGCTTTAAGAAGACACCTCCATTTTGAGATGGAGGTAGCAGCTGCAGAAGCCTTTCATGATGAAGCATTCGAGAATGCTGAATGCCAGGCCATCATTTACTTCTATTGAGAGGATAAAGGCTCCCCCATATATGGGCACATCTGCCCGCTGTAAATCACCGGCCAATTCAACAACATGGAGGTTCACCACTGTCTTGTTGACACCGGCTCCGAGATTAACATTATCCTGATGTGGACATTGCGGAAGATGGGGTTATCTGAGGATGACCTTACTCCCGCTGATTTAGGGATCTAGGGATATGACAGGACAGAGCAGACCTCGGTCAATAAGATATACTTGAAGACTCAGTTTGGTGGCCCAGTTGCCAGTACCAAGTTCATGGTTGTCTCCCAGGACACTACGTACAACGCTTTAATTGGAAGACCATGGCTTCACATGCACGCGACAGTCCCCTCATCGTATCGCCAGTGCCTCAAGTACTCCATAAATGGTCGAGTAGGTATACTCTAAGGTGTTTCATCTCCTTTTTACTCTTGTGAAGCCCGTTATTTGGATGCTGACTATTACATGACCAAGGATATGTTGATTTTGGCAATTGAGGTTGAGCTCTTCATGGTCACAACTTACCCCTGGGAAGGTCTGGAAGATGCCTACGTCTTCCCGATCCATCTATTTGAGGCCACGACCCCAAACATGGGGAAATTATTTGTTGTCTCTGGTATAAGAGGAATGCATATTCCCAAGTCCAATCGACATTAGAAAATCACCTCATACTCCTACACAAACTAGGCTCAGGTGATCTCGAAGCCTCCTACCCCCGTACGGTATTAGGATATCCACCCCCTAGCAATGGTAGTACGTCATACGTGTCTATTTCTCCAGGTCGGGATTAACTGGCTCAAGACAACATGCCACTATTGCTTTGATATCATCAAGAGTGGCTCCCTGAGCCGATGACCAGATGGGATTGGATCGACTGCATTCATCACAATGGTCTCAGCGGAGCGTGAATCTCCTGATATGATGTCCACTACTGTCTAGGATGGTACCAGCATCCCATCAGGTACTTCTGACCCAGAGTAAGCTTCTCCCATTGGGAATCCATCCTCCGTAAGAGAAGAAGAGGATCTAGAGTATGCTCCCCCCACCTTTTAAGAAGGTGTTTCCGCCACGGTTGATGAATTGGTATAGGTGAACCTTGGTAGCGAGGCAGATCTGAGACCTATATTGATCAGTGTCGTCATGCCCCTCGAAGAGCGGTAGCAGTATGTGGACTTCTTTAAATAGCACCGTGATGTATTTTCCTGGTGTTATGATGAGATTTCAGGACTGGATCCTCATGTAGCCGTCCACCACCTCGGTCTCCCGACAAATCATCGTAGGTTCAAGAAGCCTCTGAGAAAGATGCACCCTTCTCACGGTGCCATAGTCAAGGCCGAGGTTGACAAGCTCATTAAAGACAACATCATCAAGGAGGTTTAGTAACCCAAGTGGCAATCCAACATTGTTCCAATCAGTAAGACGAAATGACATATTAGAGTCTGCATCGACTTTCGAGATCTCAAACGTCATTGTCCGAAGGATGATTTTCCCCTTCTAGTGACTGATTTTTTGATCGACGCTACTGCTGGGTTTCAATCCCTCTCCATAATGGATTATTACTATGGATATAATCAGATCCGGATGGCCCCCGAGGATGAAGATTCAACCACTTTCAGGGTGCCCCAAGGTACTTTCTGTTACCAGGTTATTCCCTTCAGCCTGAAGAATACAGGTGCCACTAATCAGCGGGCCATGCACCGTATATTCAAGCCGATCCTTGGGACATTGGTGGAATGCTATGTGGACGATCTGGTAGTCAAGTACTGCCAGCGCCAGGACCATCTCAAGGACCATGAGAAAGTTTTCGGCTTCCTCCATTCCCGCCACTTGAATATGAACTCGTTGAGTTGCGACTTCGGGGTCGCCTCTTGGAATATTCTTGGCTTTGTTGTCGGGTACTGGGGCATCGAGATCGACCCAGATAAGATCAAGGTAGTTAGCTAGATGCCTCCCCTGAGCAATATTTTGGAGCACAGGGGTTTCCAATTCCACTTATCCTACATACGTCGATTCATTGCGAATCTGGCCAGCAAATGTAAGCCCTTTTCCCGACTCATGATGAAATTATCTACCTACGAGTGGGAGGAAGAGTGCCAGACCGTGTTCGAAGAAATCAAGCAGTATATGCTCCAGCCTCCGGTCTTGATGCCACCCATCCACAGAAAGATTCTAATCCTATATGTGACTACCCTATAATGATCTCTCGGTGCCCTTCTCTCCCAGATGAACAATGAGGGGAAACAAAACTGCCTCTACTACCTTAGCTGCATGCTCATCAATACATAGACCAGATACTCCCTCTTCAAAAAGAGCTACCTTGAAATCGTATTTGCTGTGTAGAAGTTATGACATTACCTGCAGCACCACGAGGTACAGTTGGTCTCTCGGGTAGACTCGCTGATGTACATTCTGAACCGCCCCATGTTGACGGTCCGACTAGCACGGTGGGTAGTAATCCTCCATCATTTCGACATCAAGTTCATCCCATAGAAAGCTATCAAGGAACAAGCATTGGAAGACTTTATAGCTTCCCATCCAACTTCCACGGACCAGCCCTTGGACCTAGATTTTACCGACAAGGAAGGTTTCTCAGAAGATCGTGCCATATCGTGTTGGCAGATGCACTTTGATGCTACCTCCATGAGCCCCACTGGCTGGAGACTCAATGATCCCAGACTCAACAAAGTGGGCTTGGGTATTGTCTTTATTTCCCCATTGCAAGTGATTCTTCCATATTCATTCCTGTTGTTAGAAGGCTGCACCAACAATGAGGCAAAGTATTGGGCTCTAATCACTAGCCTTGACCTGGCCCTCGAGATCGATGTACCCCATTTTCATGTGAAAGAGAATTCCGAACTAGTCATCAATCATGTCAACGGTGGATTTGTCATTATAAAGACAGAACTCGTATAATTGTAGGAGCACACCCTCCAGCTAATGGCCCCATTTACATCTCGGCTGGAAGTTACTCATGTCCCTCAGTCTCAGAATGGCCGAGTCGATGCCCGGGCCGGCCTGGCTGCATCACCAGAAAAACCCGATCAGGATGATCTGATTATACATGTGGAACACCAGAGAGTCATTGCCCTCATCACCCTAGAGGATGGAAATGACCTGTGGGGAAGCCATCTTAATATCGGATCCTCCACATCAGGACCCCTAGGTTCTTCAGATGCAGTGGTTGAAGAGACTCCTGACTGGAGATCCCCTTTTGTCGAGTATCTCCAAAATGGTTGCCTCCCGACGGATAGGGCCGAGCATGAGCGAATCCGAAATCACGCACTACAGTTTACCCTCCAGAGTGGTCCCAGTCTTGAGCAGATCCTATACAAGCATGTGTTTGATGGTGTTCTCCTCTGTTTCATCCAAGGAGTTGAGATTTCTCAGGTCATTCAAGAGGTTCACGCAGGTTCCCGCGGTGCCCATCAGGCAGGGCCAAATCTATCCCATTAGATTCGGAGACTGGGGTACATCTGTCCCTCCATGATCCATGATTGAATCAAGTTCTCCAAGAAATGTCACGCATTCCAAATCCATGCTAACTTCATGCATCGGCCACCGGAACATCTCCACTCCACCATGTACTCTTGGACGATTGTGGTGTGGGGACTCGATGTCATGGAACCATACCCACCGGCGATAGATCTCCAGTTCCGGTTCATCCTAACTGCCACAAATTTCTTTTCTAAATGGGAAGAAGTAGTTCCACTGAAGGAGGTCAAGTCACATTATATCATTGAATTCATGAGCAACAACATCATCTACTGATCTGGGGTTCCTCACGCCATCATCACCGATAATAGAACCAACTTTTGTGTAGCTGAGTTGAAGAAGTTGTACGCCAAGTACAATATCTGTCGAACCATATCTCCCACTATCACGCATAGGCGAATGGGTAGTTCGAGGCGTTCAACAAAACCCTCTCTAACATTTTGTAGAAAATGGTTGTCCAGAACAATAGGAGTTAGCCAGAGAAGCTCCCCAATGCCCTCTGGGCCTATCAGACGATGACTCATAATTCCACCCCGGTGACCCCATATTCCTTGGTGTACGGAGCTGAGTCTGTCCTGCCCATCGAGATCCAGCTGCCCTTATTATGCACAATGGTCTATGACCAACAAGCTCCAGATAAGGAATCCAAAATTAATCTGGCTGAATTTGAAGCACTTGATGAGAATAGGCTTCGTGCCCTGCACAATCTGGAAAGGCATCAGAATAAGATAGCTAGAGCCTTCAACAAGAAGGCATGCCTCTGCTCTTTTCTACAAGACAACCTGGTATTGGCCCTCAGGACGCCAATGATCCCCGGCTGGATACCACCCAAGTTGGAGCCCAAATGGGAAGGACCTTACATAGTCCACAGGGTTTTCCCCAATGGAGCATACTCCCTGGTGTCCATGGATGGTGAGTGTATAACTCTTCCCACCAATGCCATGTTCCTCAAGCAATACTTTTCCTTAGCCTATTGGTCCTACACGACCTTAAATTGGACGGTCTCGCATGACCCTAAACTGCATGCTGGTCCCACGTGACCCTAAAATGCACGCTGGTCCCACATGACCTTGAACTATCCGATCCTACACGAATTGAAACTGTGCATCGTCCTGCATGAAGTTAAATAGAACTTTGAGAACTATATATGGCTTGATTCCCATCCTCGTGGGATATGTAGGAACCCTTAGATGCCTCATCTTGAGCCCAGCCCCAAAATATTCTCTGTGACTATCCCCATGGGTATAGTTCCATGAGAGGATCCTTGCATGATATGGTGTAGTCTTCCTTATCCCCACTCTTAAAAGGATTATAATGGTCACACTAGGTTCCCACTCCCCATTATTTTATCCTCCCACATCCTCATCGCATGACGTTAAACAGCATGGCCTTCAAGAACTTCGTGTGGCTTGATTCCCATCCTTATGGGATATGTAGGAATGCCTGGAAATTTCGTCTATTGGCCCAGCCCAAAGGCCAGAATCTTCCCCTCGGGTCAAGACATATAGTAGGGGTGCAGACTTTTTCCCTGATTCATGTTGAGCTAACCTCGATCTTTCCATATGTTCTACTCCCTGGGGATGTTTTCTTCTGTCATATATGGGTACAACAATGCTTCACCCACTCTTTGGATTGGGACTCCATCGTCTTCACATCTAGAAGGGCCCCTGAATGGTATGGATGCTACTCCTAAGGGCTCTCTTACCACTTCGGGCCAATACCCTCAATGATGTTGAGCAACAAGCCCATACAAGTGTCGCGTTGTGAATATAGTCAGGGGTCGATGCCCATTTGTTGTTCCCATTTCAGGTAACTACGGGGATGCTGTGTTTTGAACATGGTCAACAACTATCCTACGTCGTTAGAACCACCCCAAGATGTCCCAAACTTAGAGTGTAGTGGTTCATTCTACCTCGTTATATCTCTAAGAGATGAACTCCCTTCGGGCAACGCCAGCTATTAAACCCCATATGACGGGGAGAGCTGAGACCGACTCCTTGTTTCTCACACCGATCACTTCTCATGTGGGATTACAAGTTGTGATGAGGCGATAACCGCACAAGAGGACATATGGCCTTCCTATCTGAGGCCCAGCCTCAGGCCCCCTGGCCTTTTCGTGCCCCTGGACCAGGTTCTCTCTTATGGGATTGTACGGTGTGATATGGGATTATGTCCTCATTCACGTCGGGTTACTCATTGTGCCGTAAACAACCCCATATGAGATATTGTATCCCATCTTCAACCACACTTTAATATTTTAAACTACAGACTCGTTAGGCCTTCTTATCCGAGGCACAGCCTCAGGCCCCTTGGCCTTCTCGAGCCCCGACCCAAGTTCTTACCCAGAGTGTACGGTGTGGTGTGGGATTATATCCTCATTCATGTCGGGTTATGTGCCATGTTATACACCGCCCTTGGTTGGGGTATCTTACTCATCTCTTGATCCTCATTGCAAGACATTAAACTACAGACTAGTCGGGCCTTCCTATCTAAGGCCCAGCCTAAGGTCCCTTGGCCTTTCCGGGGCCCCAGCCCAAATTCCTATTTACGGTTGTACGGTGTGGTATGAGATTATTTCTTCATTCACGTTGGGTTATTCGTCATATTGTAGACCCCCCTCGTTTGGGTATCTTACCATTATGTACCATCAAGAACTATGTGTGGCTTGATTCCCATCCCCATGGGATGCGTAGGACTGACTGAATGTCTAGACCTTGGGTCCAGCCCCACCTCTCAGAAATCTTCTTTTCACCTTGGCCTCATGACCTCCCCTTTCCCGGGATGGGATTATATGGAGTGTTATGGGATTATGTCCTCATTTACGTCGGGTTTGTAACGACCACACCACATACCTCTCCCTCCTGGTAAATCTCTATCCCCTATTCTATACTCATCCCTTCAAATCGGTTACTCTTAAGTTTAGCCCCCTTGTTGACCCTCTTAGGTGATTCCCCAATGTTCCTAATGGTAGTCTTGTTTAGTAGCTAGAATTTGGGGCTCTACTTGGATATGATTTCACCCATCATTCAGGCTTCTTATTCCCCTTCATTAGGGCTTCCATCACCTTTCTCACCTAAAGGGTCCCCCAAGCGGCATGGATACTATGCCTAAGATCCCTCCTACCATTACAGGCCAACGTCCTCGAGGGTTGCGGTCAAAAAATTGATACAAATCCCGAATTTTGAATATGGTCAGCAGTCGACAGTCATTTTATTGTCCCAATTTCAGGATAATACAATATGGATGTTGTGTTTCGAACATGGTCAACAGTCATCCTCCATTTTCACGCCAACCCCATTAAGTTGAAATTTTCAGTTACATGATTCACATCCTTCTCCACCTCATCATGTCCAAATAAAATCTCGACACTCCTAGCACTATCCCTCAGTGCACATTTGTACGTTAAGAGGAAAAATACGAGGTAAGGGCATCATTCGAGGCTCCGCATTGATTTCCCTTTGGCGTGCATTACAGGTATTACAATAAACATATTCATCCATTGTTTCCCACACTGAGTTTGACTCACGTGGGCTTAGGGATCGGGTTGAGTTCTACACTTACCTATAATTTTTTTCATTCCTCTCTAGTCTGAGCTCTAAGACCGTAAACAAAGATCTATTATGGAACTATGTACAGTGTGATTACCCTTCTCGTGGGATATGTAGGAACACCCAGGTGTCTCAGTTTCGGGTCCAGCTCAATGGGATCTTGTTTCTCTTACCCCTTACCATCTTACCTCTTTCATCCCCCTTGGCATGAGGCTCCTTTCTCATAATTTCATATGGTGTGTTATGGTATTATGTCCTCATTCATGAGAGTTTTGTTTTATTACAATGTACACATTCCGCATTTATGATTGTCTCTACTACGTCTGTGCCACATGACATTAAAATGCACGCTTGGTCCTATCACATGACCCTAAAGTGTGACATTATTGTCATGGCTGCACGACAAAAAATGGCACCACATTATGATGTCCTCACTTAAGGGCACACCATGCATGGTATTGGTCACACGCCATACCATTTTTCAATGCCTGTATATGGATTGATTTTTGTGGCAATGCCGGGACATTCTATCCTAGGCCAGTCGCTTCACAAAAAAAATCATTCATCTAAAAGGAAAAGAAGATACATCAAATACCGATTCATTTAGAGTGAGGGCCACACCCACATGCCCCCTTTATCCCTAGCACTGGTACCTTACCGTTCCACCTCTTAGTACTTTGTGCAGATTGATCCCCATCCTCATGGGGTACATAAGAATGTTCGGGCACCTTTCCTCGGGAACCGTTTAACTCTCATTTTTAGTCCCTCGACCTAAAACCTCTCCAGGGAATACATGGTGGTCGGAACCCCAAGTTCCCATTCACGTCAGGTTTTATAATTACCCCACCAGGTGTTTCCCTTGTTTCCAACTATCCATGGTCCGAATTCTATGACCCTAAACTATGATCTCCCTATGGGAAGGGAATTGAATCCCTCTATCTAATACATCTCGTTGTTGTATTTTGATGCGTTTTTGACAAAAGAGCCTAATGTGTGGAATTTTCATAAGGACATTGCCATTGTTCCATGTCCATGCTTCCTGAGCTCGCTATTTGGATCCTAATCCTCTTCCACATCAGATGGGACCCCCTTCACGGTCTGGTCTTATGCTGACTCGGCTCACCTATCATTTCAGGAAAACATCTTTGAAGATCTTAGATGACATTTGTGATAGGTCCCGTGTTTTGAACATGCTCAGTGGTCGACCCCCATTTGTCTGTCCCCATCCCAAGCTTACGCGATATAGATACTGTGTTTCGAATATGGTCAATAGTTATCTTTTATCTTCACGCCACTATCATTGTGATCTAGATTTTGAGCATCATGATTCACACATTTCCACTTCATGATGTTCAAGTGGAATTCTAACATACTCGGCTTTACTTCTTCGGGCATCTAGGTGCACTACATGGACGGTTTAGTATCATTGGGATGACATTCACAGAGCATCACTCCTCCCTAACATGTTCCTTCCTATGTCGCAAAAGTCCCACCACTACTTCTTGTTTCCCATATCGAGCATGACTCAAGTGGGCTTAGCAGTTTCGGTAGGATGGGCACCGGCGTAGCTAGGCTTTTAATCGTCTCGCATGACATTACACAGTGCTTCCAGAACTACATACGGCTCGATTCCCATCCTCATGGGATATGTAGAGACACCCAATAATTTCACTTAGGGTCCATCCCCATGAATCATAAATCATGTTCCTCCTCATTTATGGACCCTGTCCTGACCCCTAGTGGGGAACCATGTAACTGAAGCATTGCCCTGAACAAGTTCAGGATGCCCCAAGATGACATTGGGAAGTGATGGCTCACTTTCCAGAGAGGTCCTCTCTAAAATAATGAATGATCCATGATCAGACTGAAGCATCCATCTAATGTGCTTCCACCACGGTAGCATAATTTCGAGAGTGTTGGATTCTGTTCGAACAAACCATCACTGCACATTCCACGCTTTGTGTGCCCCTTATTTGGACCCATGTCTTCTTTCATGTATAAGGAAACCCCCTAAGAGAATGGATTCTCGGACTATGGCCCGCAAATTGTCCTGGGACTATGTTCGGGAAGACTAATGGAAGAAATTTTGAGTCAGGCCCCATGTTTCGAACATGGTCAGCGGTTGGCCCTCATTCTCTATCCCCACTCCAGGCTAATACAATGATATTGTGATTAAAATGAGGTCAACAGTTATTCATTATTGTCGTGTCATCCCCACAATGTTTCGAATCCTGTGTATCGTGATTCACACCTCCCATACCCATATGTTCGGATTGATTTCAGTACACCTGGTGTTACCCTATTCGTGCACAAGAGCACACTGGGAAACCCGTAATTTAGCTGTTCTAAGGGATTCCTTCTCTAGTCAGGTCTCACCCATTTCCTCCTGAAAATCGGAACTGGTTGTTCAAACCCCGGATGCCCGAATCTTGGTTTGCACTCCTACTATTGGATGGGGTGATAAGGTGGTCATCCTTTAATTCTCACATCGGGCCCGACCCTCATGAGCTTAGGGAATGATCGGTGGACACTCTGTGAACATCACGAGGATGAAATAAACCAATGTAAACAATGTAATTCATTCATGATACAACATCAAAAAATTATACCATGAATGTACATTTGAGGGTTTGTAATCATTACACTACCCGATGGTCAACTCCCCACATGGACGGTTTAACCTTGTCAAAAGAGTGTAGCAGCTCTACCACCCTCTGGCTGGTGGCGACCAGGAGATGTTGCTGCCTGTTCAGCTCCTACTTCTCCTCGGTAGTGAGAGGGCACAATTCAATGGCTGCAACCTGGGCCCGCTCTGCATCGGCCCGGATGGTGGTCATCTCCTTAGAGGCTCGCTTCAGGCCCTCTTCGGCTTCTTCCAGATGGGCCTATAATCGCAATATTTGCTCATATTGCGAGTTGAGGGAGGTCGAGTGCTCATCCGCCTGATTCTACAGCCGCTGGAACTCATCTTCATCATCTTGGTGCCTCTTGATGTTTACTGACTTCCTTCACTTCCAGACAACACTAAGGCCTAGGTCATAATCTCAAATAATTTCCACTGTAAGATCTTGGACGAGCATGTGAAGACGTTGGGCATCAACTCCTCCAGCACACAGTTTGCACAGTCATGAGTGAAGTCGGTCCATTTCATCCAACCATAGTGCTTTGGGGGGGGTAATTGATGAAGCGTGTGATCATCTTCCATGATCGACAAATGACTATTTTGATGTCCTCCTCATCAGAGGCCGTCTTGTCCTAGTTGGCGTGGTCGGCAGAATCATATTCCAGGAATCCCGCTAAGAACTCCTTACCCAGGTCCATGTCTAGTGTTGGATCAGGTATGGTGGGGCCTAAACTATCTGGTTGATCCTCGTCATCAGATCCCACCTCAATAAACTCATGCAAAATCCCCCTAGAATCCCTGCCAGTGATCGGGAGCGCTGCAGTTCGGTCAGGTTAGATGTCCACCGCCACAACCATTAGCATGCATCTGGGAAGGGCACTACCAGAACACCCGACTGACTTCACCGTATCATCCCAGGCCAATTGAATGACTGTACACTCCAAAACAGAGGATGTCAATGTTAGTTAATGTGTTCAGGGGATAGCAGTCGTAAATTCTGCAGAGGAGACTTACAGAGGTCAAATCCCTAGTCTCTCTCTTTGTATTATGTTGTCGGGACACTGAGACTTGGCCCCCCGTATATGGTTGGAAGTTCTGGAGACTCCAGGGCGGAGCCACCTCATGTGTCCTAGCCCCTCCAGAGATGGAAGTGGATGCAGCCATGGGTGAGGATCCCGAAGGTCCCGCATGGGCACCCACTGAGGGGTGAGAATGAGGTCTATGCACAAGGTCCTCTTGCACAATGTAGATGTTGATAAGGTATCCAGAGTAACCTATGAGAAAACCCTGAGGATGGAACTAGGGATTTTACCTCAGGGGCCTCCAAGAAATCTTCAAGATCCGAGGATTGATTGTCGACTTCACCCTCCTCCAACAGACTCCCTCTACTGGCCTCTTCTCCCCAGGAGGACTCGTCCGATTCTTCCTGTAGAGGGAAGCGCTCCCTTAGGTCAGTAGCTGACAGTTGAGGAGTGATTGTACAATCCAACAGCACTCTGACTCGGTCTGTCATCGGTCACAGGGCACCCCGAGTGTGGATTAGGTCTTCCAGTTCAGCCATGTATTGATTTGCCTCTGCCTGGGATACTGCAAAACCGACTCCAATAGGGTCAATCCCCGGCAAGTCCATCTCGAGGTGATTAAGGTGCTGCCATAACTCAGATGGGCCGAGGAATTTCCAGTTGACTTCCCAAATGCCCCAGGCCTCCTGGAAGACAATATTCTCTGACATGTCAATATGGCGCAGCCGTTTCCCCATGGCTAGAGTGGAAATCCTGCAGAATCCTCTCAGTGGTCACCTCTCCAGATGACTCAGTTCTCCTGGGACCACCAGGTCTGCTACCGCTGCCAGATCTGCTACCACTGCTTCCCCCTCAACTGGGGTGGGCGTCGCCGCTACAGCAGCCCTACCACTGTGGGATTCCCTTTCCGCCTTCTGGCCTCGGCCCTGAGGTCGGGGAAGCTCACCATCACCGACAAGAATGGCTGGCTGCTTCGGTGTCTCCCTCAGGTAGGTTGCCTCCCAGCTCTATCCATAGTGCTTTTCTTTCCTAAGGATGGAGGTCGGCAGAGGCAGTTCATTCCACATCTTCATATCTTCCCATGCGAACATGAGCCACATATTCCTCATCACACATGGGTGCTCTCCATGATGCACCTCCAGGTAGACCTGTGGGGTCAGTCACTGCAGGCACCAGAATTTCCATGGAAACCGGTATGGGGTGTACCGCTCATAGAGATTCTCACGGTCCTCCCTGGACACCAAGACTCCACCTCGAAAGGCCAGGAGGTTGTCCTAGTGCTCTTCCGCTCCCCGACCATCATCCTTTAAGGCCCCTGTCGGCAACAAGAACAGATGGATTTTTAACTCTTCTACCTTCCATACTCGAGTTAATACCGATGATAAGGTCACCTTGGCCTGAAACCTCCCCGCGACATTGACAATCGAGGAGCGGATGATTGACCCTAGAGGCGATATGGGGTTTGGATACTCATAGATCCTCCTGATGTGCTTCGCTATCCAGCCGTACAGGAGGTGGAATGGCCCGTATATCCTTTGCGGCCTCTTCCCCTTGCTAATGTGTAACACCTGAGACTTTTATGAGAAATATTTTGTTTTTATGTTATATAAATCATCAAAGGGATCTTTCACTACACACAACTCTAGCTTGGATTTCTTTACACGCAATCGCGACCTTCCTCGATAGATTGGGTCATACGCAAAACTGAGTTTCACTAAACAACAATATGCTATTAAAATATTATTAAAACTAGTCGTTATGAATAGTAATAACCACTTTTTGAAATTTTGTAAATTTCATCTTTTAAAATGGACTTCATTTTTGGATTTGGAATATCGAAATTATCCTAGGGTGAAATTTTGGTATTTTTCTGAAAACTATCATTTTTTGATGAATAGTGAAAACATTGGGTTACAATTTAAAACCCGCCTTTTTATTTAATTAATTAATTATTTTATTTAATTTTATTTTAGGTAAAAATTGATACATAACACCAATATAAGTTCAATGTATTTAATTAGAGTCAATTTATAATAATTTTAGATATATAAAAATTTTATTTAACTTTTCACCGTCTTTTACCAATCTCCTAGGAGAATTTCCAAATTCACATAAAACTTAATTTTATCGCTTCATTGAGTGGAATTTAGAAAATCCAAGAGACATGGTTAATATCGAGGACTAAAATTTGGTTCAATGAGATGAAAATAAGTTTTGGTGAATAGTAACTTTTTACTTTTGTACCACAATTAAAAGTAAATAGGGTAATTAAGGGTAAAAATGATATTATTATTACCATAACACATGTCCTAATTCTATAGAATAAGTGTAATTCGACCAAAAAAACCTTAGGAATAAAATATGACCATTTAGGCCCACTTGGATTAGATTAGGATATTTATTATTAATTTATTTAAAGAAGGGTTAAAATAGTTAAAATCAATGTTTAATAACTAAATAATTTTTAATATAGGGTTATACAAAAGATAAACTCGACTATAAATACTCATTAGAAAGCTAATAATATTTCCTACATAATGGTATTTAATATATAATTTTCAGAAATTAAATAATTTAATTTATTTATGACACAATGATGATGCAGTAATTATCTTATTAATGAAATATTGAAATAATTGATGTTATAAATACCCAAAAAATGTAATTTGAGACTTTTCATGAATTACAATAATTTTCTATGATAATATTACATGTTAGAATTGATCTAATTAACTTTTTTCGAACTAATCATTCTGTTTTTATTTTCACAAAAATCAATTACCACATACTGTCAAAATTGACATAAAATAGTTCTTAAAACAAATATTATATTATTAATTGATATTTTATTCCTAAAAATATAAGGTTCGGCCATATTACTTATATTAGGTTATTTATATTAATAATAAACAACTTCGGGTTCGTTTGGCTTGTTATAGTATGTTTATTAACTTTATAGTGTAAGAAAACAAGAAGACACGGTAAAAGTTAAATTATCTAACTTAAAGTTAAATCTAAATGATAAGGTTAAAATAGAAACTTAAACGTGTCAAAATTGTATTTTATGAGAGGATTTAGACCCATCCCCACATTATCTTAGAAATAAGTCAATTTGGAGCTATTTAAAACCGAATATGACTTTATAATAAAATAATATTTTTAGTTTTTCCTAAGGTGCCCCTCTCCTCCCTTATAAAAGGGCACCTCCTCCCTCCCTTCCTCACACCACTTTTAGCCTTCAAGATCGGAAAAACCCTAAAACATTCTCTTCTCCACTTCCCTAGAAACATCCTAGAGGTCCTTTTCTTTTTTAAAGACCAATTTTAGTGCCCTAAGAGGAGGTCTCAAAGAGGCGCTTCAAAGAAGAGGTAATGTTCGTTACCGATTCTTTCAACTTTATTTCTATTCCACTTCTTCTTCTTTAGTTTTTTAATTATGAAATAATAACATCAGTATCACTCATATACTGATATGTTATTATAAGTATTAAATAACCCTATTTCACCATCTATCCATCTTACAGAAAATGAAATCACCGCGCGTGCGTACGTACGGAATACCGTCTCCACGTCGTGGTGTAATCAATTTTCCACCAACACCTTACTTGGATGGGTATAATGATGTAAATAATAACTATATATTATTATTGTAAAGTGATATTGACTCTGAAATAGTATACATACACTCCAATACAATTCCACAATCATGGGAACGATATCATCGCTCGTGCGTACGTACGGAATACCGTCTCCACGATGTGATGCGACTCGTTCTACATGATATTCATTACATAATGATTATATAAATGAATTGAATGAATTAATATGATATATATTACACTAATAAAATTCTTGAAATTAGGTATTAATAACCTAAAGATAAGAATACGAATTTATTCGACAAACCCCGCATAAGATCAAAAAGTAATAAACACCCGAATAACAAGTAGCAATGAAATATTACTAATAAGAAGCTAAGAATATGGCCATATATGATATCATAACAATGAGTATGATTCTGGAATAAGTCAATGACACTATTTAAATCATTAAACAGGATGATCAGATACTTACGAAGCAAATCGGACCTAAGGTAAGGGAAAATCTCACAATCTCATTTTTTATCCGAGATTGTTTATACTTTAGAATTTACTGGGGAATATTTATCATATACATCCATGTTTCCTCAATATATAATATTATTTCCATCCACCTAAAATTGTTTAAATCCAATTTTACCCTTCAGTGAGTTTTTATTAAAAGATATTAAAGGAATCTTTTGTCATTTTTCGTACGAAGTACTTTTTTACTTTTCCTAAAAAAGTACAAGAGGAATGTTTTTTTAAACTTATACGGCATGAAAGGATTTTTAAAACATTATTTCCTAGAATATTCCTTTACAACTTTTCAAATTTATTTTTAATAAACTTTTTTAGTTTAAAATTGTATGACATGTTATGAAAGGAAAATGTTGTTGAAGTAGAAAGGATATTTTCCTCAAGAATGGAGTTTAAGTGTTTTATCAAAATTATTTTCCATCTAGGATAATATAGGGTTCTGTTTATATCCCTATTATTACATTTTTTTGATTATGTTGTGATGGAGTTATTTTTATTAATTCCTTTATATTGTATGAATTGTTTTATGATGTCACGATGTTTAAGAATCCCATTTTTATTACATGGGTTATGCAATGATGTATGATTTATAATTTTGTGGCACACATAAGAATGGTATCATTATGAGATGGGTGGGACATATATCTCCCTCCAATGCATTGGGTAAAGATTTATATCTCATTAGATAGACATGGCTAGAATGGCAGGTTAAACCAGTTCAGTGAAATAGGACTGAAACAAGGAGTGAACTCGGTTCAGAAATGGACTTTGTCCGCTAAGATAGTCTTGGAAATGAGCCTTGACTACTAAGAAATGATTCTCTATGATTATGTGTGTATGACACAATGTTTCATGTTTTAATTTATGATTATTGGGATTACATTTCACTACTATGATTTATCCCATGATTATGAAATTATGATCTCTTTTGCATGTTAAGAATTCCAAAATGTTATGTTCTTATGAATATGATGTGATTGATATTTATTTTGTTTACCCTTACTGAGCATTTGTGCTCACCCTTTTGTATGTTTCATTCCCCATGTTAGGAAGAAGGTTATTAAGTAGGATATGCCGAAGGGGACTCTAGATATGATGAAATAAATGGGAGACAGTGTAGATGCTTTATGTACCAGTTGTTTATGTTTCCCAATTTTTAAAGACAATATACCTATACGGTCCTTTCATGGTTTTTTTATATGTTGTAATAAGTGTACTTAAATTTTTAAGTATTAACAATGTATGTAAAGTATGGGTCATTATAGTTGGTATCAGAGGAAAGGTATAGTCAACCTTTGGAAACTAGGATGTGAAAGCCTTAGTAAGAAAACTAAGGATATGTCTAAGCATAGAACACAATCTTAGTGTTTTAGAAATGGCCATAAAAAACCAATGATAAGAACTTAAGTGCGAAATTTTATTCCTGATTATTTGGTTTTCCTCTTATAATTACTGTTTCTCACACTATTCTTCTTGGTTTTAGTTAATGGCTGGAACCCGAAGGTACCGTGTTAATGCGGAATGCGACGGGCAATGCAATGATTGTTTCCCTAAGAAACCAAACATTATGGGAGTTGGAATGCAAAATCTTGTAGCCATGCTCACACAACTTTCTCAAGCTATGAATCATGTAGGACTTCCAAACGAGCAAAGGAAGGAGAAAAATTCTGTTGAATCCTTCATGAGGCAGCGTCCACCTTCATTTAGTGGGTTTTATGATCCATTAGTGGCTGAACAATGGATCAGTACCAGTGAAAAGATATTTTCAGTTCTTCAATGTTCTGAGCATGATAAATTCATTTTAGCAGTGTATCATTTAGAATGTGATGCTGATCAATGGTGAAATCTTATTAAGAATATGAGGAAAAGGGACGAAATTGAGTCCATGGAATGGGATGAGTTCAAGAACTTATTTTTCAATAAGTATTTCCCTCTTATTCTTCGAACAAAGATGGAGAAGGAGCTTCTTGAACTGAATCAAAAGGATGATGAATCTGTTGGTACCTATGAAGAATATTTTACAAGACTCGCAAGGTACGGTTCTGGGATTATTATCCAACCTGAGAGTAAGATCGATCGATTCTTTAGTGGCTTAAAACCAAGTCTTCAAAGGGAGTTAGACATAAGGGACTTCAATAGCTATGTGGAAATCGTTTGATGTGCTCTCAAACTTGATATGGAGATTGGAGTAACCCATCAGTCATATGCGTTTGATAAGAAGAGGAAAATGGAATTCAAAGGGAAATCTAAAGAGCACACTAAAAATAGGATGAGTTTTCCCTTATGCTCAAAGTGTGGAAAGAAACATGGAAGAAATTGCCTTAAGGGGACAAGAAAATGTTATAAGTGTGGAAAAGAAGGTCATCGGGCAATTGAATGTCAAAATGATGGGAAGAAGATGTCTTGTGATGCGAACAAAGAAAAGGCTACAAAGAGTGCTCCTTCTACACTTCAATGTTACAAGTGAAAGGAAATGGGGCATTATGCCAATCAATGCCCTAATCCAAGGGTTGTTGATGATGATCGACATAAACAAACTCTTAAGGCTATAGGAAAAGGAAAGTCACATGCAATTTCTATCAGAAATGTGGAGTATGATAATGAAGTGGTGAAAGGTACACTTACCATCCACTCTAAAGTAGAAAATGTTTTATTTGACTCTGGATCCACCCACTATTTTATTTCTGAAGAATTTTCTAGGGGTATCACCGTATTACCTTAACAATTAGATGTTGAGTTAGCTGTGACAACACCTAATGGCACAAAAGACGCATCAAAAGTTTATAATTATTCTCCAATTGAAGTTTGTGGGAATGTGCTTCCTGATAATCTTGTGATCCTTCCTATAGTGTAATTTGATGTGATTCTTGGCATGGATTGGCTTTCTCTATATGGAGCTCATATTAAGTTTCAATGAAGGGAAGTCACATTTCATATTCTAGATCAATCTATTGTCGTTTATCGATGGAAGGATGAACAAAACCTTCCAGTGTAAATTTCTTCCATCTTATGTGTCTTGATTCCACTAAATGAGGGGTATTTATCTCAAATGGTTGGTGAGAAACTCATGATTAAGAATATTCCCATTGTACGGGAGTTTGATGATGTCTTTCCGGATAAAATGTCGGGTCATCCACCAAATAGTGATGTTGAGTTTTCAATAGAACTCGTACCGGGTGCTTTTCCTATTTCAAAAACACCTTATAGAATGGCCCCAATTGTGTTGCAGGAATTCAAGAAGAAACTCCAAGAGAATATTGATAAAGGATTCATACGCCCTAGTGCGTCACCTTGGGGAGCACCTGTTCTATTTGTTAAGAAGAACGATGGATCAATGAGACTCTGTATTGATTATCAAGAACTTAACAAGATCACTATCAAGAACAAATATCCTCTCCCACACATTGATGACTTATTTGACCAACTAAATGGAGATCAATACTTTTCCAAGATTGATCTTCGTTCAGGGTATCATCACTTAAGGGTCAAAAGGGAGGATATACAAAAGATGGCTTTATGTACAAGGTATGAACACTATGAATTTATAGTGATTCCATTTGGTCTTACTAATGCCCCTGCTATATTCATGGATCTGATGAATATAGTCTTTAGAGACTATCTTGATCAGTTTGTGGTGTTCTTTATAGACGATATTCTTGTATATTCAAAGATAAAGGAAGAACATGAAGATCACTTGAGAATTATATTGAAAACCTTGATAAAGGATAAGCTTTATGCCAAATTTACCAAGTGTGAATTTTGGCTTCAAAAAGTTGCATTTTTGGGTCACATAATCTCAAAAGAGGGGATATCTGTGGATCCAGCAAAAATAGAGGTTATCAAAAGATGGTCGAGACCAACAACAGTAACCGAGATCTAATGTTTTCATGGTTTGGCTGGATATTATCGAGGTTTTGTGAAATATTTTTCATGATTATCTAATCCACTCACCAGGTTGACTCGAAAAGGATTTATGTTCGTGTGGACGGAGGAATGTCAAGAGAATTTCAAAGAGCTAAAAAGAAGTTTTTCCAGTGCACCTGTGCTCACACTACCTTGTAGTAGAGAAAGGTTTGTGATCTATAGTGATGCATCCAAGATGGGACTTGGGTGTGTTTTATGCAAAATGATATGGTGATAGCTTATCCCTCATGACAGTTGAAAATCCATGAGAAAAATTACCCAATTCATGATTTGGAGTTAGCTGTGGTAGTCTTTGCATTAAAGATTTGGAGGAATTATCTTTATGGAGAAAGGTGTGATATTTATACTGATCATAAAAGTTTAAAGTATATTTTCACAGAAAGGGAGCTGAATATGTGCCAAATATGATGGTTGGAGATGATTAAGGATTACGACTACTCAATTCATTACCACCCTGGGAAAGAAAACAAGGTGGCAGATTCATTAAGTCGACAAGACCATGCTAGCTTATCCATGATGAGGATCACAAAATAACCAATATATATGGATTTACAAAGGATGGATCTTGGAATTATAATGGAAGGAAAAAAATCGTATCTTTCTCAAATGAATGTTCAACCATCTATACATGTGAAGATTAAAGAGACACATAAAGAAGACGTAGAGTTACAAAATAAGGTGAGAAATGTTCCTGAAGTGAACCTTGATTGTGATGGGATAATAAAGTTCAAGAATCGGGTTTGTGTTCCTCCCATCCACGAATTAAAGAAGGAGTTGCTGGATGAGGCTCATAGTTCTTTATTCTATATTCATCCTGGAAGCACGAAGATGTATAGGGACCTAAAAGAGTACTTCTGGTGGGATGGCATGAAAAGAGATGTTGCTGAATATGTCTCTTGATGCATGGTGTTTCAGTAAGTTAAATCTGAGAGATAGAAGTCTAAGGGGATCTTACAACCATTACTCATACCCGAATGGAAATGGGAAAACATCACTATGGACTTTGTCACCGGACTTCCTAAAACATCCAAAGGCAATAATGCTATCTGGGTCATAGTTGATCGTCTTACAATGTCTGCACACTTCATTGATATTATAGAAGATTTCTCTCTGGATCAACTTTCCAGGATATATGTGAAGGAAGTGGTAAGATTTCATGGAGTACAACTTTTCATTATATCTGATCGGGATCTGAGATTTACCTCAAAGTTCTGGCGAAGTCTTCAGCATACTCTGGATACAGAGTTGAGTTTCAGCACTGCTTATCATCCTCAGACAGATGGTCAGTCTGAGAGAACCATTCAAACTCTATAAGATATGTTGAGAGCTTTCTCTATTGATTTCAAAGGTGGTTGGGATCAACACCTATCTTTGGTGGAATTTTCATATAATAATAGCTTTCACTCCAGTATTCAGATGGCTCCTTATGAAGATCTATATATAAAGAAATTCAGGACTCCAACTTGCTAGGATGAAGTTGGGGAATGAAAGCTATTAGGACCTGGTATTGTTGATGAGAAGGAAGAAAAGGTCCGATCTATTCAACAACACATAATATAAGATCAGAGTCGACAAAAAAGTTATTATTTCAACCGAAGAAAAGACCTAGAGTTTGAAGTGGGTGATAAAGTATCCTTTTAAATATCTCCTTGGAAGAGAGTAATGAGATTTGGAAAGAAGGGAAAGTTGAGCCCTATGTATATCGGTCCATTCGAAATACTGGATCGTGTTGGGAAGGTAGATTAGCGATTGGTGCTTCCACCGAATCTCTCCCAAGTTCACGATGTGTTCCATGTATCTCTCCTGAGAATCTACATACCTGATCCTTCACATGTACTCAGCTCAAAAGTTGTACCGCTGAAACAAGATCTTTCTTATGAAGAACATCTGATAGAGATTCTTGATCATAGAGAAAAAGTCCTAAGGAACAAGACCACGCGCTTGGTGATTGTTTTTTGGAGGAACCACCAATTTTAAGAAGCTACATGGGATCCTGAGGATATGATGAGGGAGAGGTATCCTCATCTATTTGTTAAAAGTGATGAATTTCAAGGGCGAAATTCATTTTAAGGGGGGTAGAATGTAACACCCGAGACTTTTATGAGAAATATTTTGTTTTTATGTTATATAAATCATAAAAGGGATATTTCACTACACACAAAACTAGCTTGTATTTCTTTACACGCAATCGCGACCTTCCTCGATAGCTTGCGTTGTACGCAATATTGAGTTTCACTAAACAACGATATGCTATTAAAATATTATTAAAACTAGCCGTTATGAATAGTAATAACCACTTTTTGAAATTTTTTAAATGTCATCTATCAAAATGGACTTCATTTTTGGATTCTGAAAATCGAAATTATCCTAGGGTAAAATTTTGGTATTTTTCTGAAAACATTCAATTTTTGATGAATAGTGAAAACACTGGGTTACTATTTAAAAACCGACTTTTTATTTAATTAATTATTTATTTTATTTAAATTTATTTTAGGTAAAAATTGATACATAACACCTATATAAGTTCAATTTAATTCATTGGACTCATTTTATAATAATTTTAGATATATAAAAATTTTATTGAACTTTTCACCGTCTTTTACCCACCTCCTAGGAAAATTTCCAAATTCACATAAAACATATTTTTATCGCTTCTGTGAGTGTTATTTCGAAAATCTGAGAGACACGGTTAATATCAAGGAATAAAATGTGGTTCAATGAGATGAAAATAATTTTTTTTGAATAGTAACTTTTAACTTTTTTTAACCACGGTTAAAAGTAGATAGGGTAATTAAGGGTAAAAATGATATTATTATTACCCTAACACATGTAATAATTCTATTGGATAAGTGTAATTCGACCGAAAAAACCCTTAGGAATAAAATATGACCGTTTAGGCCCACTTGGATTAGATTAGGACATTTATTATTAATTTATTTAAAGAAGGGTTAAAATAGTTAAAATCAATGTTTAATAACTAAATCATTTTTAATATAGGGTTATACAAAAGATAAATTATACTATAAATACTCATTATAAGGATAAAAAAATTTAATACATAATGGTATTTAATTTATAATTTTTAGACATTAAATAATTTAATTTATTTATGACACAATGATGATGCAGTAATTATCTTATTAATGAAATATTGACATAATTGATGTTATAAATACCCAAATAAATGTAATTTGAGACTTTTTATGAATTCATATAATTTTATATGTTAATATGACATGTTAGTATTGATTTAATTAACTTTCTCTGAACTAATCTTTCTATTTTGATTTTCACAAAAATCAATTACCAAATAGTGTCAAAATTGACATAAAATAGTTTTTAAAACAAATATTATATTATTAATTGTTATTTTATTCCTAAAAATATATGGTTCTTCCTAATGACTTATATAAGGTTATATATATTAATAATAAACAACTTCGGAATCATTTGGCTTGTTATAGTAGGTTTATTAACCTTATAGTGTAAGAAAACAAGAAGACACGGTAAAAGTTAAATTATCTAACTTAAAGTTAAATCTAAATGATAAGGTTAAAATAGAGACCTAAACATGTCTAACTTCTGTTGGATGAGAGGATTTCTACCCATACTCACCTTAGCTTATAAATAAATCAATTTGGAGCTATTAAAAACGGAATATTACTTTATAATAAAATAATATTTTTAGTTTTTCCTAAGGTGCCCCTCTCCTCCCTTATAAAAGGGAACCTCCTCCCTCTCTGCCTCACACCACATTGAGCCTTCATACTCGGCCAACCACTGCCAAATTCTATTATCCACTTCCCTAGAAACATCCTAGAGGTCCTGGTATTCTTCAAAGACCAATTTTAGTGCTCTAAGATGAGGTCTCAAAGAGGCGCTTCAAAGAAGAGGTAATGTTCATTACCGATTATTTCAACTTTATTTCTTCTTCCACTTCTTCTTCTTTAGTTGTTTCATTATGAAGTAATAACATCAGTATCACTCATATACTGATATGTTATTATAAGTATGAAAACCCCTATTTCACCATCTATCCATCCTACGGAAAATGAAATCACCGCGTGTGCGTACGTACGAAATACCGTCTCCATGCCGTGGTGTAATATATTTTCCACCAACACCTTACTTGGATGGGTATAATGGTGTAAATAATTACTATATATGATTACTGTAAAGTGATATTGATTCTGAAATAGTATACATACACTCCAATACAATTCCACGATCATGGGAACGATATCATCGCTCGTGCGTACGTACGAAATATCGTCTCGACGATGTGATGCGACTCGTTATATATGATGTTAATTGAATAATGATTATATAAATGAATTGATTGAATGAATATGATATATATTAAACTAATACCATTCTGAAAATGAGGTATCTATAACCTAAAGAGAGGAATAATAATTTATTCGACAGAACACGCATAAGAACAAAAACTAATAAACACCCGAATAACAAGTAGTAATGAAATATTACTAGTAAGAAGCTAAGAATATGGCCATATATGATATCATAACAATGTGTATGATTCTAGAATAAGTCAATGACATTATTTAAATCATTATACAGGAGGTTCGGACACTTACGAAGCAAATCAGACCTAATGTAAGGGAAAATCTCACAATCTCATTTTTTATCTGAGATTGTTTATACTTAAGAATTTACTGGGGAATATTTATCATCCACATCCATGTTTACTAAATATGTAATATTATTTCCATCCACCTACAATTGTTTAAATCCAATTTTACCCTTCGGTGAGTTTTTCGTAAAAGATATGAAAGGAATCTTTTGTCGTTTTTCGTACGAGGTACTTTTTGACTTTTCCAACAAAAGTACGAGAAGAATGTTTTTTTACATATACGTCATCAATGGATATTTAAAACAATATTTTCAAGAAGAATCCTTTACCAGTTTTCTAGTTTATTCTTAATCAACTTATTTTAGTTTAAAATTGTATGACATGTTTTGAATGGAAAATGTTTTTGAAGTAGAAAGGATATTTTCCTCAATAATGGAGTTCAAGTGTTTTATCAAATTTATTTTCCATCTAAGATAATATAGGATTCTGTTTCTATCCCAATTATTACATTGATTTGATTATGTTGTGATGGAGTTATTTTTATTAATTCCTTTATCTTATATGAATTGTTTTGTGATGTCACGATGATTAAAAATCCCATTTTTATTACATGGGTTATGAAATGATGTATGATTTATGATTTTGTGGAACACATAAGAATGGTATCATTATGAGATAGGTGGGACCTATATCTCCCTCAAATGAATTGGGTAAAGATTTATATCTCATGAGATAGACATGGCTGGAACGGCAGGTTAAACTGGTTCAATGAAACAGTAATGAAACGAGGAGTGAACTCGGTTCAGAAATGGAATTTGTCTGCTAAGATATTCTTGGCAATGAGTCTTGACTACTAAGAAATGATTCTCTATGATTATGTGTGTATGACACAAAGTTTCATGTTTTATGTTATGATTATTGGGATTACATTTCACTACTATGATTTATCCCATGATTATGAAATTATGATCTCTTTTGAAGGTTAAGATTTACAAAATGTGATGTTCTTATGAATATGATGTGATTGATATTTCTTTTGTTTTCCCTTATTGAGAATTTGAGCTCATCCTTTTGTATGTTTTCTTTTCCCAGGTCAGGAAGAAGGTTATTAAGTAGTATATGCCAAAAGGGACCCTAGATACGATGAAATAAATGGGAGATAGTGTAGATGCGTTATGAACCAGTTTTTTATGTTTCCCAGTTTTTAAAGACACTATACCTATATGGTCCTTTCATTGTTTTTTTATATGTTTTAATAAGTTTACTTCAATTTTGAAGTATTAAAAATGTATGTAAATTATGGGTTGTTATATAATGGTCAACAACATCTTATACAACATGGTGAGCATTGGGATCCATATGTTGACCCGCCCTCCTGTCGCCAATGTGGACGCCATTATGAAAGTGCTTGGTCGCACTCCCTTGTTGGTATCTCTCACCTACAGGATCCAACCACATATGAGAGTAACAATGAATGACTCCATTCTGACTATTGGTTATTGCTTAGTGATGACACTGAACCCGAGGTCTTCCACTGGCTATTCTCCAACAGCCGGCAATATGAGTGTTCCTTAATCTAGCCCCCCTTTGGGAACGTTTGAGGTCTCTCTAGGAAATGACGGTCTACCGGGAATTTCAGAAACTTTTTGAACCAATGCATGAAGTGGGAATCCCTCACCGCCTCCTTATCCTCCCCTGGAACAAGCTCCATCAATGCCATCTCCAGATGCTTCATTTGCTCTGGGTCCTCCCATGCACCCATAGTAGGGAGGAATTCGTCGTACATCGCACCCAGTATCGAGACCCCTGAGATCTTAACAATGTCCCATAAGCTAATTCCAACCTCCCTGTGATGCAGGTGGAAGGTATTGGTCCCCGGTGACCACTGGATCAATAGATCTGGCATTAGCTTCTTCGACTGGTAGATATGAAACTAGGAATCCCGAGCTGCCTCATACAGGCCCACTCTTCTCATCTTCCCTCCGAACTCCTCACACGCGGCACCTACCCAGTAGTCCAAGGAACAATCATCCGTAAAGTTTCTACCTTGGTGTAGGTCCAATTCCTCAGACCACCCCTTCTTCGGGTTCCCCAGCACCGCCTTGAGGATAGTTATGTACAGAGGAGGGGACATCTCCGGCTATAATACCTTCCCATCGACATTGTTCATATGATTGTATAATTAGTCAGCAATGACGGGTGTGAAGTCCTCCTGGGAATGACCGTCGGCCGCCCTGAACCATCGATGCTGACACGGTATACTCCGGAACCAGTAATCTGGCTCGTCCCTACTTTCTTGAGGGATGAATACCTCATCCTCATCCTGAATCCATAAAATGGAAACCTCCTACACAATGGGTAGTTATTCTGGATCTCCGAAAATAGCTCCACCAATGAACTATGGTTCAAGTGGTTAAGTACTAACTCTCATAGTCCCAGACTTTTTGCCATCTCATCCCTTCGGGCGGGTTCCACAAGGACCCCCTGGCCAGCTTCTTAGTGGGCCATTCAGTTCTAGAACATGGACGATTTTCTATTTGGTTCATGAATCTCAACCGCAGAGAACATTCACGAAGACTCATCATGAAGACTATTCGCAGAGCCCTACCCAGGTATTCAGCGTCGGATCATGGAGCGCAAATGTGGAGTCGAGGACTCATTGTGCACTGCGAAGACTCGATTCGCAGAGAACACTCACAGAGTGTATGGAGATTCGTGAATCGAGAGCACAAAAGGAAAAATTTGCAGAGAAGGGAAAAGACAAAAGAGAGCGCATCTCCCCTATTTATAGGCAACGACCGTCGGAGCTTCGTGGCGCATCCATTTTACCTCGAGCATCACGGCGTGGTCGGCCCGCACATCTTCTATGTGCTCTGCGAGACCTCTCCGAGATCTAGAATCGTGAACGATTGAGGATTTTGGCGATTACCCTCATACTTCGACACTTAATCTCTCTGAGGCTCCAAGTATGAGGATGGGAATTTTTTGGTGCCAATATTCAGGATAGAAAAGAAGCCAAAAAGAAGGCATCGTTGACTGCCTCGGGAAGCTATTTCGCGGAGTCCCCCCAGCACCGCGGCCTACACGAAGCAAGGAGGCGGGACTCACCGCAAACGCATTTGACATTTGGGAGCCCGCCGAGAAGCAAGGAGTGGGACACTCCATGAACACATTTGACGTTCTTGAGACTTCCATGAATCAAGGGGGTGGGATGCTCTGCAACCGCATCTGATGTTCGTGAACCCACCTCGAAGCAAGGAGGCATGACGCTCCATAAACGCACATGACGTTCGCAAACCCGCCGCGAAGCAACCAAGTCCCTCTTCCCACCGTGTAAGCTCCACTTCGAGGTGCCAATTGCCTATAAATACTAGGCTCCCCCTAAGCCCAAAGGATGGACAATCCAAACTTTTGACTTCCTAGCTCCTAAATCGTGAAGCATCCTTCTGGTCTGCGAACCATGAGCTGTGCGAGGTACTTCTGTTGTGCGAAGTGCCTCCCCTTTGTCTCATTTTGATCCCCTCTTCCGAGAGGGATGCCTTTCACAAATAATAAGGTCCTTCACGATGTAATGGGATCCCCAAGGGGACGCGGGTCATCGTAGATTGTTTATGCTTCACGAAACACCCATCATGTACACATGATCCCCATGCTACGGTTGGGTCACTATACTTCACAAAGCACATTGCTTCACAACACCTTGATTCGAGATGCACCATTGCTCCATGAATGCCTTTTCACTTCTCGAAGAACCTCCCATATGCATTTATACCCTATGCTTAGTCTAAGGCACCCCACTTCGTGAAGCACACCCCTTATCAAGTGCCCTCTACCATGCGGAACAACAGTGCTTCACAAGGCCCCTGCCTATGAACCCCTCTGCTTGGAAATTCAATTTCCTGTGTGACCCTCCTAGTTTTCACGATGTGACTTTAAAGTCCCTTGGATGATTATGCATGTCGCGTTGCTTCGCCTCATGCTTCTTCGCATAGGCACGCTAATGGCTATTGCTTCTTCGCATAGCCCCTCTAACGAGGGCCCCTCGATGGTTCTCTCCATGACACCCCCTCACCACATCTTTTCCTACCCCTTCTCTGCACCAAGGAGTAGAGGGTACAAGTTATGTAATTCCTAGGGGTGCAGAGAAAGCCCAAATCATCCGAGCTGCAGGACGTTAAACTGCCCAGCAACTACTTCCTCAGCACATGACATTAAACTGTGACCTCGCCCAATGCCTCGCACGTGGGGTAACCCCACCTTGGACGTTCTCTAAGCCCACTGGTCTCTACAGTTGATGATATCCTTCTTATGGGAGTGGAATTTTTCCGTGGGGGGGGGGAGGGAGACCATGTTGGTGTAAGCCCCTAGATTTCCTGTAGGAGGGAGAATCCCTGCTCCTCCTTTCATCTTCGGTCCCCAGGGCCTATGAAGGGTGTGGTAGGGAATGGTGCTTCTCCTTTCCTTGGTCCCATGTCCCTCTCCCACTGCACTTTATCACCTAGGGTCTCCATTCAGGAGTATGTCCCAACTCCTCGAGCTGCTAACCATGCATAAGCCCATATTTTCACTTTGGACTACTAACCACGAGTAAGCCACACTTAACCTCACACAGAAGCACCTTTCATGACGTGATAATCATGTCTCTACTACCTCTTGTTTCTCACATCGAGAATGACTCATGTGGGTTTAGAGTGAGCACCAACCATGAAATGTTCCCTAGGAAGCCTAGAGTGTAATCCCCATTCCACACATCCGAACTACGAGGACTTTGATCCTTGCCAAGACAAGGTACGTAGGTAGCCTCCACGAGGTTCAAGCCCAACACCCAGTCGTTCCGACCATCTTCACGTCGGTTCACCAACACCCTGGCCAGCCTATATTGTAGGCCCCACACCCACATCTGAACTACGAGGACTTTGATCCCTGCCAAGGAAAGGTACGTAGGAAGCCTCCATGAGGTTCAATCCCAACACTAAGTCATTAAGACTATCTTCATGTCGGTTCACCAGCACCTTGGGCAGCCTAGAGCGTAAACCCCACACCCATTCTGAACAATGAGGACTTTAAACCTTGCCAAGGCAGGGTACGTAGGAATCCTCCACAAGGTTCAAGCACACCACTTAGGTCACTCCGACCACCTGCACATCGGTTCTCCCCCATCCCGCATGATGTTAAAATGTATTCTCCATCCTAAACTATGGGGTCTTTGATCCTTGACAAGACAAGGTACATAGGAAGACTCCATGAGGTTCAAGCCCACCACCCGATCGTTCCAACCTCTTTCACGTCGGTTCACCAAACCCCTTGGGCCACCTCAATGCGTAAGCCCCAAATTCCCCCATATCTTGAACTATGAGGTCTTTGATCCCTTACAAGGAGGGGTACATAAGAAGCCTCCATGAGGTTCAAGCCCACCACCATCCATTTGTCTCAACCATCTTCACGTTGGTGCACCAAGGCCACCATCCATTGATCCCGACCATATTCACGTCGGTGCATGAAGCCCACCACCCATTGGACCCCAGGTCCACCTTCACATCGGTTCTAAACCACCTAAACTACATGGTATTTAATCATTGCTAAACCAAGGTATGTAGGAAGCCTTTACGAGGTTCAAGACCAACAACCAATAGTTCCGACCCCCTTCATGTCGGTTCACCCCCGTCCTACATGACGTTGAACTATGAACCTCTTTCAACAGTAAGACATTGTCACTCCATTCAGCAGTAAGTCGTTTTCACTCTAATAAGAGGTAAGCCATTGTGACCATATGTAGTGGTAATCCATTGTGACCTCAATCAGTGTTAAGCCGTTGACACCCCTACCCAGCGGTAAGGTGTTGCGACCTCATCCAGCGGTAAGCCATTGAAAACCCCAATCAGCGGTAAGCCATCATCAAATCAACTACATGGACTTTGATTCCCTTCCACAGGGATATGTAATAAGCCTCTTCAAGGATCAAACCCAAAACCATCCTCATCCTCATGACAGTTCCGTACAATTCACCATCCCCTTCACAGAACCTTCCATCATCCATCCTGATTATTACCTGGGCCGCCACATCCTGGTGGAATCATGCCACCCCATTCCCCATTCCATTTAATAGTATTCGAGAAGCCACCCACATATTGGCCCCAATATCGGCGTTCCCTCTAGGGGGTTTCCCTATCTGATCCACTCTATTCTGTGTTCTGATCAGCCTGATCCATCTCCAATGGATGTTAAACTTGTGGCATACCCTGTGTTAAACATGGGAAGGTGTGGAAAACCTTAGATACATTCACATGACATATGATTCCCCATGTTCGATATGGGATGCCTCAAGCTTATGTTCCCTCAAGAAGCCCTATAATAAGGGCCAGAAGACAGACACGCTAATCCCCCACTGTCTAGACACTCCAGTGATGCCCGGTGTGACTACTCTCCTAACTGAAGGTTTCTTCCCTAACCGGACCATTTGGAATTTCCTGACAAAAGTAGTGTAATTAACCGGTGTCCATGAAGATATGGCACTAGGAAGAGTTTCACAAACAACTTCTTAAGTCTATGAGGGAGACCCGGACTAGGTGACAACTTTTGAGGAGGAATCCACAGAAGGAAGAACCAACATCGCATCATCCCATTTCAATCAAGGAGAACACGTCCCTGAATAAGGAGAGGATGTTTCCCACCTTTGGAAAGTGGGAATGTGGGGAAACAAAAAAATGCGCCCCTCATCCTCGAACAATACAGACACACACGCCCAGGAGAAAGCATAAAAAATAGTAGGCTTGAAAACTAGCTATGTTGATCCTTGAATTTTCATAAACCTATATCCTTTGTTCCTCAAGTTCATTGAGATCTAATTTCCTTTTTGTTCTGGCCAATGAGAGGTCATAATTTATTTTCTTAATTTCCCAAATATCCTTATGCTTAATTTCAATAGGTAAATGGCATGGTTTTCCATAATCCAACCTATACGGTGAAATTCCTATGATGGTTTTGTATGTTGTACGATATTCCCAAAGAACATCCAAGAGTTTCTCAAACCAATCATTCCTAGAAGGATTTACAGTTTTTTCAAGAATATTCTTAATCTCCCAATTTGTTAACTCATCTTAACCATTGGTTTGAGGATGGTACGCAATGGACACTTTATGAGAAATCCAATACATAGAAATGAGTGAAGAGAATGGACTGTTGCAAAAATGGGTTCATCGATCACTAGTTATAGCCATAGGAATTCCAAATTGAGAAAATATGTGCTCTTTCAAAAATCAGATCACAACAAGATGGTCATTAAACATGGTGGGAATGAATTCAACCCATTTTGAGAAATAATCAACATCTAATAGGATATAGAGGTATCCCCTATAGTTTAGGAACGGATGCATGAAATTGATTCCCCAGTAGTCAGTGATTTCAATCACTAATATGGGAGTGAGTGGCATTTGATTCCTTTTGGTGATTGACCCTACATGTTAACACTTAGGATAGCTTTGAAAAAATGTGTAGAACTCCCTTGAGAGGCTGGTCCAGAAGAGACCACATTGAAGAATCTTAGTAGATGTTTTCTTAGAGGAAAAGTGACCTCCACATGCCTCAATATGACGGAATTTAAGGATGAACTCTTGTTCAGATTCCGGGACACACCTTCTAATGAGTTGGTCAAGGAAGAACATATAGAGGTATGGATCATCAAACACATAGTGCCTAACCTCATAAAGTAATTTCCTTCGAGCTTGAGTCCGTAAGAGTTTTGGAATTACTCCTGTAACTAAGAAGTTTCCTAGGTCATCATACCAAGGGAAGTCACCCACATAGTATAGGTATTCATCAGGAAATGAATCAGACACAAAAAGGTGATTTGAGTTGTCTTTTAATTCCATCCTAAATATGTGATCAGCTAAAACATTTTCTACACTGTTTTTGTCCTTTATTGTGAGGTCAAATTCCTGTAAGAGAAGGATCCATTTAATTAGACTATCCTTGGCATCTTGTTTTTGGAAAAGGTAGTTTTGGGATTAATGGTCAGTGAAGACAATGAGGGGTGATCCTAAGAGATAGGACCTGAATTTCTCTAAGGAAAAGAAAACAGTAAGAAACTCTTTTTCAGTGTTGGTGTAGTTGATTTGGGCATCATTTAAGGATTTGGTTGCATAAACGATTACATAAAGAGTATTATTGCAACGTTTCCCTAACACAGCTCCTATAGCAATGTACCTGGCATCTCACATAAGTTCAAAAGGGAGTTTCCAATTTGGAGATTTCATAATGGGAGTAGAGGTGAGAGAGGATTTGAGGGTTGAGAATGAACCCTCATAGGTTTCTGTCCAAACAAATGAAGCATCCTTTAATAAGAGAGCAAAAAGGGAATGAGATATTGAACTAAAGTCCTTGATGAATATTCTATAGAAACCAGCATGTCCTAAGAAATACCTTACTTCCTTGATAGTTTTGGGTGATGGAAGGTGATGAATGATGTCAACCATGGCTTTATCAACTTCAATCCCCCTACTTGAGACCAGATGACCTTGAACTATTCCCTCTTTAACCATGAAATAGCATTTTTCCCAGTTTAGAACCAGATTATTTTCATCACATCATGTGAAGACTCTCTCCACCTTCCTCAGACATCCGTAAAATGTATCCCCAAACATAGAGAAGTCATCCATGAAGACCTCAAGAAAATCCCCTACCATGTCTAATAATATTCCCATCATGCACCGCTGAAAGGTTACAGGGGAATTTCATAACCCGAAGGGCATGCATTTGAAGGAAAAGGTTCTGAAAGGACATGTGAATGTAGTTTTCCCTTGATCCTCTAGGGAGTCCTCAATTTGAATAAACCCCGAGTACCCATCTAAGAAATAGTAGAAGGCATGACCTGCCACTCTCTCAAGGACTTGGTCAATGAATGGTAAGGGGAAATTGTCCTTCTTGGTGAATGAGTTTGTCTTCCTATAGTCCATGAAGACCCTCCATCCACTACTCACCCTAGTTGTAAGAATCTCTCCATCCTTGTTGGTTATCACTATGATTCCTTCCTTCTTGGGAACCACTTGGATTGGGATGACCCACTCACTCTAAACTATGGGATATGTGATACCAACTTTTAACAATTTCAGAAGTTCTTTTCTCAATAATTCCATGAGATTAGGATTGAGTAGACATTGAGGTTGATGACATGGATTTGAATTACATTATACAACAATCCTATGAGTCCCAATAAGTGGTCTAATCCCAGGAATATCATACAGGGTCCAACCAATGGATTTAATATGTTTCCTAAGGACATATAGAAGCATCCTCTAACGATTGGCCTCAGGAGAAGAAGAAATGAAAATAGGATATGTTTGATTGACCCATAAGAAGGAATACTTGAGTGCAGTGGGAAGTTCCTTCAATTCAAGATCAGGTTGGTTTAGAATTTCTGCAGAATATTGGGACATTGGATCAAGATCAATTCTGTTTCCTAGAGTTTTAGATATGATTGATTCCCCACTTGTATAAAGTTCAGCTACTAGATTGGATTGATCAGATTTAGGGAAGGAAGTTGGAGTGGTCTCCAGGAAAGTGGTTTCCTGAAAGGTTTCACTGATTGTTGGACCTAAGACTTCATCATAAGAGAAATTTGAAAATAATTCAATCCATGGAGATAAACTTCCTTCAATTGAACAAATTAAGTCAGTCTCATCCTGACTTAAACATCCATACAATATTCCTTGATGTTCTATTAATTCATTATAAAATCTTACTATCATGTTTACTTCATGAATATCCTCATCATCCCATATTTGTGATCTTTCATTTTAGATGTTCAAGTCTAGACTTATGTTTCCGATGATAATAGTCGTGTTCCCATTTCGTACTCTAATAACATAGTTGACTATTGAAAGGAAGGGATGACCAAGGATGATTGGGGTTTGTTCCTTATTTAATAAATTTGGATGGTGTTCAAGGAGAGTGAAGTCATCAGGGTAGATGAATTTTTCAGCCTTTACCAGAACATCCTTTAAACTCCCCTTGGGAAACCAAATTCTACGATCAGCATGTTTAAGTGTGTCAGAGGTGGGTTGGAGCTACTCTAGGCCTAACTAGCACTACACAACATAGGGTATGATATTGACACAAGCACATAGGTCACACAAGGCCTTGAAAACTTTTCTCTCTCCTAGTTCAACATTGATGTAAGGGAAACCCGAGTCTTTCAACTTAGGAGGAATGGTCCCTTGAATGGCGGTACTCACATTAGCTCCCAAAAGGACATGGTTTTTATGTGAAAATTTTCTGCTAAAAATGCACAAGTCCTTAAGTTGATTTGATTAGGCAGGTATGGTGTGGATTACATCGCAAAGAGGAATGTTCAACATGACTTGTGAGAGGATTTCCCTCATTTTTTACTCAATTCAGGCTTGTTTTTCCCCCTCATGCATTGAGAAAATGGTGTAGGTTGTGGGGTTGTTTGTTGAAGAGTTTTTTCGTTGACCATGGTATCATGTTTTTCAATTTTATCCTTTGGATCATTTGAATTTTCTTCGAAAGTTTGAATCTTCAGATGGGTTCTGAATTAGTTGTTCAGGTTTCTCAATTGATTTCCCACTTCTGAAAATAGTCATGGCCTTTAGTTGTTTATGAGTTATTTGGGTGCAACTTTACTCTCCCCTTGAAGTAGAGGATGGTACCACATGAGTTTTCATGGGTGCCTTTCCTATTTTGATGGTTTGAAGTTATTGTTTGAGGGAAGATAATTTTGAGTTCATCCTTTCTATTTGTTTGCACAGTTGTTCCAGTAGGCTTTGTGGAAATGTTTGGGTTGGTGCTTGAGATGATTGGTTTATCCCAGGGGGATATTTTTTAGGTGGGATGGTTTTTTGAAAATGGATCGGTGGCTGTTAGTATTGGATAGGATGGGTTTGGAACTGGTTATGGGTTTGGTAGTTCTGATGGGGGTAAGTATTGTGTCCTTGTGGTTGGCTAGGTTGCTGGTTATCTTTCCAGTGGAAGCCGAGGTGGTCATTATACCTCGGATTGAAGGTGTTTTGGTATTGAGTCTTTTGAAAGTTCAAATAATTTACATCTGCTAGGGGTCCTCCTAAAATAACATCCTTGATTGATGGAATGGTTGGGTAGTTGTCTGTCTTATTGTCATGTTTGTCACAAATTATGAAAATAAGGTCTACAGTTTGGATTTCATGGACTTTCCTAAGGTCTGTCTCTTCAACCTTCCTAGAGAGTGATTTGAGTTTAGCCCTAAGGATTTCCTCTTCTCTAAGTGTATGAATTCTAGTAGTTCTTTATGTCTTTTCGGAATAAGGTGAATTTCCCCATGTTTGGTTTTGTTCAGCAAGGCTTTCCAGTTGCTCGTAAGCATCATTTAGGGATTTGTTTTTAAAGGTTCGATTGCACATCATATCAGTGAATTGTTTGTTCCTTGGACCCAACCCTTCATAGAAAATTCTCACTTGTTCAGGAATAGAAAAAACATGGCGTGAAACCATGTTTAGAGTGTCCTTGAACCTATCCCATGTTTTATAGAATGACTCTCCCTTTTTTCAAAAAAGCATTGGATGATCTTTTAAGTGCAATTGTTTTGTGGTGGGAAAAGTATTTTTTGTATAATTCTCTTTGTAATTGGTACCAAGAGTGTATTAATGATGGTCTCAAATGGTTTATCCAAGATTTATCTCACTCATTTAAATAAAAAGGAAATATCATCATCTTATCTGATTCTAGTTAATGTGGGGGACACATGGTTTCAACAATGTCATTGAACTCCTTAATGTGAAGGTTGGGTATCTCGGACTCCATTCCATGGAATGTGGGAAGATGTTTTTGGAGATGGGGTTTAAAGATGTAGTTGGAATATCCTAGGGAGTTCTATCTAATTATTAAGGGGGCATTGGTCCAGGCAGGTGTGAGGTAGTCATTCATGGTTTAGTCAATTTCATTCCCCAAGTTTGGGGCTTCCTCATTTGGGTTTCCATTTTGGTTCCCACCTGGGTTTATGAGTTGGTTTCTTTGAATACCTTCAATTAAAATGGGATCAATTTTTGACTCTAGAGTATTAGGAATATTATGATCTAATGGAAAGAGTTTCTTTGGTGTACTTGACTCCCCAACCCCATGACTATCAACCCTAACTAGACGGTTTGATTGATCACCAGTGTAGGAGGACATGTGCCAAAATGAATAAAATGGGAAAGGGACAAGATAAGTGATCTTGGATGAAAATATAAGAAATTGGGGGTAATTGAATGGGTTTTGAGATGAATTTCTTGGGTCCTTGGAAATAGAACTAAAATTTGATTCACGCTCAAAATTACCCAAGAGATGAAGGTATAACGGTCATTGTTGTTTATCTTGGGTTATCGAATCCTCTGAGACCTAAGAAAAAACTTATAGACACGTACATTATATGGACTATTTTTGTCTATTAAGTGGCCAACTTGGGTTCAATTTAGATGGGTTTAAGGTATCACTAACATATTTAAGTTAATTAAAATTAAGATAATGAGTTTATCCTATGTTATCAATTGGGGTAAATTAGATGAATTCCTTTTTAATGATTTCAATTTCTTATATTTGAGATGGGTTAATTTAAGAGGATCAAAAAACCCCATCAATTACTGGTTTAATACCTAAAACCTTTAAAAATAATCACCTATAAACATGAAGGATCATGTTTTTGAGGATTTCAAGGTAAATGTTCATATTATCACTTGAAGTTTGTGGCCTTAAATTCAACATGGACGATGGAGTTTAAAAATCATCAAACAATAATCTCAATTAAAAAAGTGATTAGACATTAATGGGGTGATAAATAACATCCAATATAGACCTTTGATACTCCCTTGGATAAACCCATAAGTGGGTTATCCCTCCATAGATTATATGGTTTTAATGGAAGCGGGATGTAGGCTCATGAGGGAGGAATTGAAGAAGTAAAGAAGACAATAAAACGAAAATGATCACTCCACCGTTGTGTGAATAATTTCACAAGGTTTGGTGTGAATAAATTCACACCTTGAGGAAACAGTATAAAATTGAGATGGAGAATAATAGAATTATAAGATAAGAATAACTTTTATTAAGAAACAAGGATGAATAAAATAAACTTACAAGTGGAAGACAACATGAGACAACAAAATCACATCATAACATTACAATGAAAGAATTCTCAAAAGATGATCAACTCCTCCACCACCACTTCCTTAAATAGGATTTTTTGAACCCTTGGTTCAATCCTCCAATAGTGAAAGTCACCTCGATTAATTTTGGCAGGCCATAGATGGGAGCAAAGTTGAGGGAGAGTTAATTTTTTCACCCTTGACCCGAGGTGGCAGCCAGCTTTCATCCACCGAATAGACGCGTCTTAATGGCCTTATAGATGGCCGAATTAGAGGGGAACATAGAAGAAAAAAGATAATATACGAATGTCTCATATATCTATGTGAAATTTCATCCCAAATGGATATTTGGTTTCCATGATATGATTAAACCGGTGGGATGTTTTTCTGGACTCTAGAATCTGGCCCAGAGGTTTGTCTCTACGTTGGGCCGCCTTAATAACCAACATGAAGGCCGAATTAGCACTGGATTATGAAACAAGATTTGTTCATATATATTTCTTATATCATCCCACTTAGTTTGGAATTTATTGGGCCGATATGTTGGGCCCCACATTCTCATCAGTGGGATGGTGTCCAATCTTCCTTCTCTAGAATTGTTTCCTTTCATCGCCAAATATCACCATATTCCTTTATGAGTCCTGCATTGATCCCTGAATGAAACATTTTCATATTGAAGTGTAGATAAATTTACCAAAATAGAAAATTAAAATATGGATACTTACTTTCCATAAAATCAGATTAATCATTGGGCCGAAATTGGTGTACAACATGCATGGAGTGCACGAATGATGAGAACGGATGTTCAAAATTATAATTCACTAACTTAGGCCCATAATATCAAAAATGAACATTTAATACCATTAAAATTTAATTAAAATATTTATTTTTACTGTGTAATCATATAATTATATATATCATCCACATGACATGGTTATGAAAAACAAATCACATCGCTTCATGGAGGTGGTAGTCTACACGTGTGCACGAACAATGTTATCATTTTTCAGTGAATGAAAAGTTAAGTAAATTGATGATATATTACTTATAAAAAAGATAAATGTTTCATCACTATTGTATATATAAATTAAATCAATCATTATAACCATCCATGAGAGGCGGTGATGGAAAACAAATTACTTCGATTCAAGAGGTGGTAGTCTGCCGTACACATGAATGATGGTTTCATTCCCAATTTTCTGGAATTAGAAAATGATATAGGTTTTTATATAAACTTAATAATACCATAGTATATAGATGTTAATAATGTTATAATTTGAGTATTGTTTAATATGGTTTGAAGGAGACAAAATAAGAAATAAAATGAAAATGATTGATTAAGAACTACACCACTTCTTTGGACAATCTCTTATGGTTGACATCGAAATATTTCATATGATGATTTTATGACTAGAAAAAGGAATCCAGGATAGGGTACATATGTAAGGAAGGGATTTTGGTCTATTTTTTTTGAACCAAAATGTTTTTATTTGTTAATAAAATGCGCGCGGGGGTTCCCTTTTAGAAGAGATGAGAGTGACACTCTTCGAATTTCATGAAGTATTACATTAATATAAATTAACTTTAATATTATAAAATAAAAAATTTATAATATTTGAATAATATATGAGGATGAGTAAAAATTGTTGGATCGAATAAGTAACGATGTAGTTGTATATTAGATGGAACAATACAAGAGGGGGGTGAATTGTAGGTTTAAAAACATTGTATTTAAAACACTTAAGAGATTAGTTTAAAAGGTCTTAAACTAATACAAATACAAACACACACAATTTTATTGAATATAAATGGTATGATGTAATTTAATACTAGTAAAATGTAATACAATTGTATTCAAGATGAACACAATGATCAGAGTAATAAAAATATGAATGATTCTACCTTAAAGCGTATAGAATCAATCGATACAATATGTAATAGAATGATTGTAATTGAAACAATTACAATTGAATATGGAAAGAAGAAATGAAACAATAAAAATCCCTTTCTAATACAAGCAGTAGCGGGAAATTAAAAGTATTACAATTATTTTGACCCAAAGAGAAGGGTTATACTTTCACCTAGGATAAAAGGTCTGTCTCACCAACACCTTGGTAAGCCCTCGATACGATGATCGGAACGTCTGTCTGCCTATCCCCGGCAGCCCTCGATACGATGATCAGACTGTATGTCTGCCTATCCCCGACAGCCCTCGATTTTGATGGTAATCGGCACCTCTGTCTTTCAATTACTTGAAATCCCTCGATACGATGATCGGGTGCACAAAGCAGATGAGAGAAGTCACAGAGTCTCTCTCTAGAACTTGATAGAAGTAGAGTATCACAGTTGTTCCAAAGTCTCTATATATTCTTCAACTTCAAATGACCTCCTATTTATAGGCCTCAGGTTCCAACGGTCACTTTTCCTCCGACGGTCATATTTCTCCGAAAAACTCAGAGGGACTTGGACACCTGGAATCATAACGATCATATTTAAACAGAAAGCACGACATCATTTTGATTAGTTTGTATCTAACTCAACGACATCGTATTGGTTAAAAGAATATATATGAAGATGATATATGAAACAAGTGTTTTTGGATATGTACCAAAACAAGTAATGAAAGTATGAAAAGCAGTCAGTATGAAACAATTGACAGAGTCAGTATGATACGATTGACAGAGTCAGTACGATACGATTGACAAGGTCTGTATGATACGTTTGACAGAGTCAGTACGATATGATTGACAGGGTCAGTACGATACGATTGACAGGGTCAGTACAATACAATTGATAGGGTCAGTATGATATGATTAAAAAGACATTTGTAATTTCCAAAACAAAATATAGAAGTCAAAAGAGAACTTTTGACTCAACAATCTCCCCCTTTTTGGAAAGCACAATACACAAAGTAAATTTAACAAGAAATACTTATCTCCCACTAAGTTATTGAAAACTCTTCTGAATAAGAATTTGAATACAAATAACTCCCCCTTAGGTGTATACTTTCCTAAGGATTGTATTCATTGTTTTTCCTTGGTTTCGATGCATTTGATTAAACCAATCTCCCTTTGTAAAACATTCTCCCCCTTTATGAAACATTCTACCCGTTTATGAAACATTCTCCTCCTTTATAAAACATTCTCCCCCTTTGTGGTTTACAAAAAGAATGGGGTTACTTTGAGTTTCCTGAAAGGATTAGAGAGAAGAATTGCAGGAGAAAAGAAAAGAATCAGAAAAGTTATTACAAAACAAAGATAAGTTCCAAAGGAAAACAAATACAATAGTCCTTTGTTTTCTCTTTACTTTTCCTTATTTATGAGATCATGAAGAACAGATTTCATCTTCTTGATTTATTTCATGTCTTAAAAAATTGATTCACCCTGAGTTCTGAGAAGCTCTGGTTGGTCTGCAAAAATCTGATCTTGATTCTTGATAGTCTCCTCCTGGACTCTGATTACTTCCTCAAGTGTATCAATTCGGTCTTGCAGATTCTTGTTATCTTTGGATAACCTAGAGTTCTGTTTCTTTAAGAGAAGTATTTAAACTTTGAAAGATGAAACCTTAGAAAACTCAGCCTAAAAGGCATTCATTCTCTCCTACAAGTCTTTTACTAAAGGAACATCAGCTCGTTGAGAAGACAAAATATTCAACCTTTCAACTGTTTCTTTGTCCAGCTTATTGAAAGCAATTTCAATCTCATTTGACAACCTTCTTATATCTTCAATTTCTAACTCATGATCATTGACTGAGCTCTCTGTTTTGTACGACCACATGGTCATCTTGTTGCAGGCCTTTTTATGAGCAGCCGAGCTTTCTGAAAGAACTTTCAAATCAGCTTCAACTAACAAAACATTCTTTCTCAATTATTTTACAGAGCCAAACTTCTTCTTTTGATTTTCCGTAATAAAATCAATCTTCCCCTCCAGCCTAGGGAAATATGGAATGGTCTTCTCAACCCTTCTCAAAACATGGAAAATATAGTCACTCTTCTTGAGAGAGATTGTATGATATGAATCAGTATCTTCATCGTAGGATGGCAATTCATTTAATCGGCTTGAGTCAACAACTGGTTGTTTTCCTTTTTCTTTTTCTTTCTCTTTTCTTTCTTCTTCTACATTGTCACGGATGACCATAACTTTTTCAGTATGAGAAGATTGAGCGCCTTTCTTTTCTTGAGATTAAATTCTATCAGGAGTTTCAGAAGCTTCAAAAGGAGCTTGATCGGCATGAGGGACTTGTTGAATACCTTCACATTGCTTTTGAACCGATTCTTCTATACTCTTCTTTGAACTCTGAAGAAATTACAAAAGAAAATCTCCTTCCCCTTCTTCAACTTCCCGTATTTCTTCCAACATTTGTTTTCCTTTTTCTTTCTCAGGAAGACTCTGTACGATGGGTTCTTGATGCACTTTATCCGTTAGTTGAGCACTTGCATCCTCAACCATTTTCAAGACTTTAGAGATGTCAAAGTCTTGAGCCTTTCTTTTCAAAACAGACTACTTTTTCTTTTCATCTTTAAGGGTTTCTTCTACCCTTATTCGTTCCGAAAAGGCTTCATCTGGATCATGTCCAAACTTTGGATCACCTTCCTTTCTTTCTTCCTTATCCTTTCTCCAATTGGCTACAACTTCTCTACTGTACTTAGGATTCTTCTTTGGCGTAGAACTGGTTTGAGGATCAGACTTTTGAGGAACAACAAGAGAAGGAATTTCTTTGGCTAGAATAGGTGCCGATTGATTTTGGGCCAATTCAGCTTCTACATCTCTTATATTATGTTTTGAATTTGGATCAAAACAAACATTCTGATTTTTCATCGTACTATTACTAATCCAAGAAGGCTTCAAATCTATCAGGTTTCCTTTCAAAGGAATGTTGCAAAACATCATGCACTCAAGAATACATTTTTTAAGGATGGCTGGATACGTAATCATTTGGGACATAATCCCTCCTGTCTTGACATTCTTAATGGTTTCAAAAACATACCCCATGAGATTTAATTTTCTCATATTCACAAGATAGTCAAGCATAAAAATATCAGAAACTTTCAGAGATTCTCTATCCCCTTTCCTTGGAATAAGAAAACCTTGCATCCATAATGTTACAAACCGATTGTCCGGAGAAAGATGAGCCACTTTCCTTTTCTCTTCATTCACAACAAACAGAGACTTCTCGGCACTTTCTCTATTAAACGTACCAACTTCCTTCGGTAGTTTATGAGATGGACAGAAGGAATTCCCTTCTATTGGGACATTAAACAAATGAGCCTCTTGTTTCACAGATATAGATAACTTTCTATCATACATAGCAAAATTGATAGTCATGTCTTTATCAAAAGATACAGTTTTATAGAACTGACTGACTTCATCAAAGAGAACCGGATCTTGAGAAACAGGTCTTTCAACACATAAATGTTCCCATCCTTGAAATAAAATGATTCTTCTGATTGTGGAATCATACGAATCAAAAACATCCTGAGAAACTAACCTTTCTCTGAAAAAGTCTTTCTTTGTAAAAGTCTTTGAAGACATTTCGACGGGAGTATTAGTAGAGGACTGAGACATATAGTTGCTGCCGATGAAAAATCGTATGACGATTTAAAAACCAGTGGAGCAGAGCTTCACCTCAAAACCTGAAAAACCAATGTGGGTTTGGGGAGGGGGGGCTATTTATAGGCGATATAGGGGTGACCATTGATCTTCTAAAGTCAGTACTAGAGGAAAACAGATCAATTTTTAGGATAAAAAACAAAAAAATAGAAAAAAATTACCTGTCGGACAATGTAAGGTTATTGTTGGTTTTAGTAGGAATAAAAATAAAAAAACGTATGATAAATAAAATGTCACACCGATAGAAAACCAAGTCGTTACCATTAACTGATAGGCCGATGGAAAACAATCACGTTACCATGAACTGACAATATGATGGAAAACAATCTTGTTACTATGAACGGACAATACGATGGAAAAGAAAATCATTACCATCATCAGTCGATACGATGGAAAAGAAAATCATTACCGTCATCGGTCGATACGATGGAAAAGAAAATCATTACCGTCATCGGTCGATACAATGGAAAAGAAAATCATTACCATCATCGGTCGATACGATGGAAAAGAAAATCATTACCATCAGCGGTCAATAGGATGGAAAAGAAAATCATTACCATCATCGGTCGATACAATGGAAAAGAAAATAATTGCCATCATCGGTCGATATGATGAAAAATAAAATCATTACTATCATCGGTCGATATGATGGAAAAGATAATCATTACGATCATCGATCGATACGATGGAAAAGAAAATCATTACCATCATCGGTCGATACGATGGAAAAGAAAATCATTACCATCATCAGTCGATACGCTATAAAAGAAAATCATTAACATCATCGGTCGATACGATGGAAAAGAAAATCATTACCATCATCGGTCGATATGATGGAAAAGAAAATCATTACCATCATCGGTTGATACGATGGAAAAGAAAATCATTACCATCATCGGCCGATACGATGGAAAAGAAAAAACAAAAACACAAATCAGGATAATTAAAGATCATAAGAGAAAGGAAAAAAATAAGAAATGTCCTCCCCCATTCAAAGGGAGTTATTTACTGTTAGGAGAATTGTAAAACATGAAGAAGATATGAATGATTATTTTAATGTAATCATTCCTAGCTTCTGTTTTATAAACACAAATCTATCGGAAGGTAATGGTTTTGTAAAAATGTCAGCAAGTTGTTCTTGTGTTCCGATAAATTGTAGAATAATATCTCCTTTTTGTGTGTGATCCCTAAGGAAGTGATGCCTAACATCTATGTGTTTTGCATGAGAGTGATGTGCTGGGTTCTTACTAAGAGCTATGGCACTGGTATTATCACATAGAATTTGAGTTTTGGAGAAACTCAATCCATAGTCAGTGAGTGTGTGTTGCATCCACAATACATTAGCACAACAACTTCCAACTGCTACATATTCAGCTTTAGCAGTGGAGAGTGCTACAGAGGGTTTTTTCTTGCACGACCAAGAAACCAGAGAATCTCCTAAAAAATGACATGTTCCAGATGTACTTTTTCTATCCATTCTACAACCGCCAAAGTCAGCATCTGAAAAACTTTTTAGAACAAAATCATTCCCGGAAGAGTAAAAAATACCTTAATCCATAGTGCCTTTTAAATACCGAAAGATTCTTTTTACGGCTTTTAAATGAGACTCTTTTGAATTAGATTGATATCTTTCACACAAGCATACAGAAAACATTAAGTCTGGTCGACTAGATGTCAAGTATAACAAGATTCCTATCATACCTATAAAGATTTTTTGATCTACTGGTTTCCCAGTTTCATCAAGACCAAGTGTATTTGAGGTACCGATTGGTGTGCTAATACTTTTAATCTTGTCATAACCATAATTTTTGAGTAAATCTTTTATATACTTGTGTTGAGATATATAAGTTCCTTCTGGTTTTTGAGAAATTTGAAAACATAATAAGAATGTTAACTCACCCATCATACTCATTTCAAACTCAGATTTCATTAAATTTGCAAAAGAATCAGTTAATGATTTCTGAGTTGATCCAAATATGATGGGATCAACATAGATTTGAACAATAAAAACAATTTTATTTTCATTTTTATAAAAAGGGTTGTATCTGTTGTACCTTTTGTATAATTATTTTGTAGAAGAAATCTTGTAAGTCTATCATACCATGCTCTAGGGGATTGTTTAAGACCATATAGAGCCTTGGTAAGTTTGAAAACATGATCAGGATGTTTTAAGTCTTGAAAACCAGGAGGTTGTTCGAAAAAAACTTCTTCTTGAACAAAACCATTTAGAAAATCACATTTTACATCCATTTGAAATAGTTTGAAATTGAAATATGCTGAAAAGGCTAATAGAATACGAATATATTCAAGTCTATCTACAGAAGCATATGTTTCTTCATAGTCTATTCCCTCTTGTTGATTATAGCCTTTAGCAACAAGTCTTTATTTATTTCTCACAATGATTCCATTTTCATCACATTTTTTTTTCTGAAAACCCATTTTACACCAATTATAGTTGTTTCTTTAGGTCTATCAACTAAAGTCCAGACGTGATTCCTCTCAAATTCATTTAGTTCATCTTGCATTGCTTTGATCCAACCATCATCACCTAAGGCCTCACTTGGACTTTTAGGTTCAAATTGGGAAAGAAAAGCAAGATGTTCTACTTCATTTATTAAGGAATTTCTGGTCCTTACAGGTTGATTTATGTCACCAATGATGTTATCACTAGGATGATTCCTATGAAACAATTGATTTGGGTTTTTTAAAACTTGTTCATCAACATATGGTAGAAAATATTCTGTGGTAAAAATTTTCAGAAATATTTTCTTGAATATTTTCTTTATCAGAAAGATCTTCTATCAAAGGTTGATAACCAGTTTTTGAAAACACATCTGAGGAAAAAGGTTGGGATAATTTGAAACCAAAAGGATTAGATTCATCAAATTTCACATGTACTGTTTCCTCAACAGTACAAGTATTTTTATTGAAAACTCTATAAGCCTTAGAAGTTGTGGAGTAACCTAGAAAAATTCCTTCATCAGATTTTGGTGCGAATTTGTGTAAATTATCTTTTGTATTTAGAATGAATACTTTGCATCCAAAAACATTGAAGTATGAAACTTTAGGTTTTCGTCTAGTCCATAACTCATAAGGAGTTTTATTAAGAAATGGTCTAGTTAAAACATGATTTATAGTATAACAGGCAGTACTAACAACTTCAGCCCAGAAGTGTTTAGCAATTGAGTATTCACTCAACATGGTTCGAGTCATTTCCTGAAGAATACGATTTCTTCTTTCAACACCACCATTTTTCTGAGGAGTTCTTGGAGATGAGAAATTGTGAGTAATACCTTTCTTACTACAAAAAGTTTCAAAATCTGAATTTTGAAATTCACCACCATGATCACTATGAATAGTTATCAATGGTAGGTTTTTATCATTTTTAAATTGGGCTCTAAATGTTTTGAAATAGGAAAAGGCTTCAGATTTCATTGTGAGAAAGTAGACCCATGTAAATCTTGTAAAGTCATCAACTAAAACAAATACATAGTATTTGCCTCCAATGCTTACAGTTTGTGTAGGACCAAAAAGATCCATATGCACTAGCTGTAATGCATTAGAAGTTGAAACTTCATTAATTTATTTAAAGCTAGTTTTATGTTTCTTTCCAAATTGACAAGGATCACAGACTTTTGAAGAATCATATCTAAGGTCTGGTAGTCCCTTCACAAGTCTTTTCTTTGAATGTTTACTAAGGTTTCTTAGATTATAGTGTCCTAGTATTCTATGCCATAGCCATGATTGGTCTTCTATTTCACTTAAGCAGGGTAAGTTTTGGCTCCTAAGGTCTTCTAAGTTAATAGTGTAAACATTCTCTTGCCTATGAGCAGATAGAATGAACTCATCCTTAGAATTATGGACTAGACACCTATCATTTATAAAATTCACAAGGTAACCTTCATCACATAATTGAATTATGCTTATGAGATTGTGCCTAAGACCTTTAACAAAAAAAACATTTGAAATAAGAACTTTTCCAAGAAAAAAAATATTACCTATACCCACAACCTTTCCTAGATCATTATCTCCAAAGGTAACTTTTCCACCTTTTTTTTAATCCTTTTCAATGAAATCTTTGTTTCCGGTCATGTGTCGAGAACAACCACTATCCATGTACCAAATATTCTTATTGGTACACTTCTCATTTTCCTGAAAAAGAAACAATTAGTTTTTCGGAATCCAAACTTGTTTGGATCCAGAAGGGTTAGATAGAAGTATCTTTGGAATACACATTTGTTTTACAAAATGAGATTTATGAAATCCTAAAGATTGAGTTCTGTTAAGAGAACAATCTCTTCTCCAGTGTCCACCACATTGACATTTAGAACAAAATGAGGTTTTTTGAGGAACAAAATAGTTATTAATAAAAACAAGTTTGGAATAATTATAACCAAGACCAGAACGGTTTCTTAATGGTCGGATTTGAGAATACAACTTGTCAAAGTTTTCCTTTCCATGAGTAAAGTTTGACAAAAATTTCTTTAAAGAGAAAATTTATGAATTTAGTTTTAAAACTATGTTTTTATCTTCCAAAACATTAGATTTTGAACTAGAGTTAGGCTCTAAGACATTTTTCTTTGAAAACACGGTTTCTAGGTCCTTAGAAAGTTTATCCTTTTCAGATTTGACTTTCTCAAGGGTTTTTAAAATTCTTTCAAAATCAGATGTTTTCACATCAAGATCCTTAGAATGATATGATACTTCTTTAGTCAAAATTGAAATTCTAGAATTTTCTTTCTCAAGTTTCTTCTTGAGTTTAGAATTTTCGTTTTCAAGTAATTTAGCAAATCTAGACACTTCTTAAAAAGAATGTAATGTATCATCTTCTCATGATGAAGGTTCGTCATTTTAAGATTCATAATATCCATTATCAGTATAATTTGCATTTAAAGAGACATTTTTAATAGCTTCAGCATTGTGTACCTTAGCCATGAGACAATGATCTTCAATTGGTAATCTAGCTATAAGTCTAATATTTCTCTGTCCTGAGGACTCATATTCTGAAGAATCGTCTGAAGAATCACTACCACTTTCACTCCCAGTATCATTTGCCTTCAAGACTTTATTTGTCTTTGTCTTGTAATACCTTTTCTTATTTCTTTCAGAAAGTTTCTCCTTTCTGTCTTTTCTCTTCAGTAAAGGACAATCAGGCCTTATGTGCCCTACTTTCTTACATTCATAACAGGGTACTTCTGAATATTTTTTTTCCTTCCTATCTTTCTTTTTGAATCTGTATTGTAAATCTTTCTTTCCCACAATATTGTTTATCCTTTGGGCAAGATTGGATAACTCATTATCCGAGTTATCACTATCACTTGATTCTGATAAAACAACTTTTTTGGCTTTGGATCATGTAAGCCTTTCAGGTGTTTTAGCTTTAGATGTAAATGCTACACTTCCATTACCATTCTTCTTCTTGTTGAAATAAGCATCTCTCTTCATTCTTGTCTCGTGCTATATAAGAGTTCCAAAAAGTTTATCAAGAGTAATCTGGGAAACTTTTCTATTCTCATAAATAGCTGTCCTTTTTTACTCCCATTCATTTGTCATTATATATATAATCTTATCAACTAGAGCATCATCATCAAGGCCCTTTTCTCCTATAGATTGTAAGATGTTGACAATTTTTATAAATCTTTGTTGCACTTTACATACTGGCTCTGCATAAGGAAAAACAAATCCATGATACTCTGCTCGAAGCATTGCTCTTCTTGTTTCTATAACCTTGGATGTACCAAAATGTGTAACTTCCAATTTCGTCCAAATACAATTGGTTGTTTCACATGAATATATCTGATAGTATATATTCCTGGTCATAGATCATAATAAAGTATTGCATACCTTGTAATTCAGTTGATATTCTTGCTTCTCTTGGTTAGTGAAAGTACTGACTTCCTTGTCATGAATTTTGTAACCTCCAGTAATCATAATAAAATTTTCTACACCAGTATTGATAACAAAAGTCTTCATATGATCTCTCCAATACTCATAGTCATTTCCATAAAAGATGGGTGGTCTAGAAGTATTCAGATTATCTATTGACCCAATATTCATTCCTTCCATCTAAAATAAAAACTTTTCCACTCCACACGTTAGTGTAGTAAGTATTTAAAATGAATGTTTGAAAGAAATAAAGTTAGTAATACAAATCAGTGGAAAACCTTCTCTGATACCAATTGTTGGATCGAATAAGTAATGATGTAGTTGTATATTAGATGGAACAATACAAGAGGGGGGGTGAATTGTAGGTTTAAAAACTTTGTATTTAAAACACATAAGAGATTTGTTTAAAAGGTCTTAAACTAATACAAATACAAACACCCACAATTGTATTGAATATAATTGATATGATGTAATGTAATACTAGTAAAATGTAATACAATTGTATTCAAGATGAACACAATGATTAGAGTAATAAAAAGATGAATGATTCTACCTTAAAGCATATAGAATCAATCGATACAATATGTAATAGAATTATTGTAATTGAAACAATTACAATTGAATAAGTAAAGAAGAAAGGAAACAATAAAAATCCCTTTCTAAAATAAGCAGCAGTGGGAAAGAAAAAGTATTACAATTCTTTTGACCCAAAGAGAAGGGTTATACTTTCACCTAGGATAAAAGGTCCGGCTCACCAACACCTTGGTAAGCCCTCGATATGACGATCGGAACATCCGTCTGCCTATCCCCGGCAACCCTCGATATGATGAACGGACCGTCTGTCTGCCTATCCCCGGCAGCCCTTGATTTTGAAGGTAATCAGAACCTCTATCTTTCAATTACTTGAAATCCCTCGATATGATGATCAGATGCACAAAGCAGATGAGATAAGTCATAGAGTCTCTCTCTAGAACATGATAGAAGTAGAGTATCACAGTTGTTCCAAAGTCTCTATATATTCTTCAGCTTCAAATGACCTCCTATTTATAGGCCTTAGGTTCCAATGGTCACATTTCCTCCAACGGTCATATTTCTCCGAAAAACTTGTAGGGAATTGGACACCTGGTATCATAACGGTCATATTGAAACAGAAAGCACGACATCGTTTTGATTAGTTTGTAACTAACTCAACGACATCGTATTGGTTAAAACAAGGTATATGAAGATGATATATGAAACAAGTTTTTTTGGCTTAATACCAAAACAAGTAATGAAAGTATGAAAAGCAGTGAGTATGAAACAATTGACAGAGTCAGTATGATACGATTGACAGAGTCAGTACAGTACGATTGACAAGGTCAGTACGATACGTTTGACAGAGTCAGCACGATACGATTGACAGGGTCAGTACGATACGATTGACAGGGTCAGTACTATACAATTGACAAGGTCAGTACGATACGATTAAAAATACATTTGTGATTTCCACAACAAAATATAGAAGTCAAAAGAGAACTTTTGACTCAACAAAAATCATCTCATATAATAAAAATCTGACAAGTTTAGGTGATTTTTTCATCCTTATTTTTTTGTTTTAACTCATGTTGACACTTTTTTGGCAATTACAACAGTATTAAAATTTTTACTCTTTAGGGATCAGTAACATAACATTACTAGGAAAAAATACAATTAATGTAAAATGTAAAATTTATCAACTAAATCCTATTTATAGGGATAAGGATAATATTTTTTGTAATTTTAAATGTTAATTTTCACACTATTAATATAATTTAACTTTAAAAACCTAAGAAAAAATATTGAATTAAAATATAAATTTTAAAAAAATTAAATTATAATTTTATAATAAAATTTTGGAACATAATATTTCATTCAAAATATATTATTTATATTTTTTGAAAAATAATTTATTTAATTTTCCTTTTAATTAAATAAATATTGCGTTGGTGTTGCACATACATTTAAGGTAATTATTCCATCACTAAAAATTTTATATAAATTAAAATGATAAATAAAAATTATTTATCAGAAAAAACATTTCAAACAAAACATAATTTTTTTTATCCCTATCTCAAAATATTGTACATTTTTAGAAGCAATTATGTCTTAATATTTTCTTTTCATTACATAAAATATTAAAAGGTAAAAATAATGGTCATATAGAAACAAAAGGTTATATATGTGAATCTGGAATGATTTTTTATTAAATATATGCATACAATAAAATTAATGAAACATTTATAGTTACTTTTTAGTCAATATCACAAAATTTTACCATTAATTAAACTATTTTAACTTTACCATGGTAACAATTATTTAATATGGTTATTGTAGATAATGGAAAAAATACCAGGAACCAAATTAATAAATTTTTATCTCTTTATTACAAATATATAATCTATTTTTTGATATTAAAAAAATATAATTGTTAGAATTAAAATTTAAATTAAAATGGAGAAATGTGAATAAAAATGGTTTTTTATAAAATTCGTTTTAATTATAAAGACATTTTTCTACCAAATTCCACAATAAAGATAAATAGAAAGATTATAATGGGGTCATATTTAATGTAAAAGAATTAATTATATTTTAAAAATAATCTAAAATATAATCCAACTATGTAAATAATTAAAAAGAAAATACAATTTTCAATGAAGCTCAATATTTATTCAGTATTTATTGAAAAATTAATCTCTTTATAAAATTATAAAAAATTAATATTAGGTTAACTTTGAGATGCTAAATTAAAAAATGAAATTATTTGTTTCCTAATTTAAATTCTATAACATGAAAATTAAACATTTTAATTGAACCTTATAAGAAAAGAGTCGAATGAAATAATTTAATTTTTTGATTTAAAAATTACTTAATATTTTTATAATGAATAAAGCAATATAATTCATGAATACTAATAGAATTGAAAAAGAATTATTTAATAATTACCTAAGTTGTTATAATTTTATTTTGGGAATGAATTTTTTAAGGTGTGTTGTTAATAAATTTTGGTCGCTGATCCAAAAAACTAAGGATGAAAAAAAGATAGAGGATATAAAATGAGATATTTTTTTATTGAAAATCATTTTAATAAATTCTTCCATGAGAATAATGATTTGATTTTTAAAGTATATTCATAAATTTGGGAAAATGGGAAGATTAACATGTATCTATATATGAGGTTGTCTTTACATGAATAATAAGTCGGGTTGGAGATGACATAGGTAATCTTGAAACTAAGATTGATTGTCTCTCTGATGGGATAAATCCAATCCTTAAAATGGAGTTACTCTCTCAAGAAATTTCAATATTTACTAATATAGTAACATATTCCATTAAGGAAGATAATAAAATAGCTAATAATTATATTACAAATGGAAAAAAGAGAAAAATAGAACTGATTATCAATATGTGTCCATGGAGAATAAAGCAAGAGTAAAATTTGAAACATGTGATTATTGTAGGAGACACCCTAGCACATACTTAAATTGAATGGTAGTTTTTTATGTGTAGAGAAAAGGTCCATATGGCTCATGAATTTAAGGGAATGAGATAATCCACTGATATCCAATATTGCAACTATAAATAGATGAGGCATTATTTGAACCAATTCCTCAAGCTTTAAGGGAATCCACTTCTGAATACGCTTAGGGGGGTAAGTTTAGATTGTGCAATTGAAGATAAAGATCCTAAATATTTTAAATTAGATAAAATTGTTAAAAATTAAAATTTGGATATTTATTTATTTTATTATTGTTCTATATACTCTTTTATATCCCTTGAGAATATTGAAGTGTCTTCAAAGACTCTAGGCAGGGAGTTTTCAATCAAGATATCCAGTGTGAATCTCATTGTTAGGTGAAATTTTCAGGTGGTATCGGTTAAAATATAGAGATATTCCACAACTTCAAACATGGTTGTTATACCTTGGTCGACTTTGGTTCAAACCTTATTATGTTTAGGTTTTCAATTTGGGAAATGATATTTTAAATAATTTGTGTTTTTTATTTATTTATGAAATGATTATGTTAAACTTTGGGTTTTATTTTTTATTTTTTATTTTTTTATTTATTACTTATTCACATCAGATTTTATTCATATTGAATATTATCTTATCATTTTCTAACCATTTTTCTTTTATGAATTTTCATTAGATAATAGAAATATGTTTTCATTCACGTATGGGTCTTATGATCTCTAAAAATGTTTTCTTCATTCTTTATGAATATAAAATTCATGATAATTTTTCATTGTTTAGAATATGATATAATGTTGAGGAGGAAAATGATAAAACAATAACTAATTGATTAAATTATTCATATAGAATGAAAAGAAATCAAGTTAGTATATTTTATCATATTCTCTATCTTGAACATAAACAAATTAATCAACTTTAATAAATAGTAAATCAATCCCATATCATGTGTTAAATTTTACTCAATTTTCAAAATATGTTTTTGGAAAATCATTATATGTCTTATAATATATCATAATTGGTTTTAGAAATAATTAATTTTTAAATAATGATTTTCCTAGTTTTAAATTATAAATTATATATTAGGATAAATCTTATAATGTGATTATAAATTTTTCAAGATACATTCATTTTATTGAGAAAAAAATTAAAAATATGATGTTTCAATTTATTGAATAGGGTAAGAAACTAACACCCCAATACTTCCATATGCAATTCTCCTTTTAATAAATACTATGTTGAATTGCTTGCTTCACACACAACACAAAACTAAAATAATCTAAAATATATAGATGAACATAAATAAAAAAATATTATGTATGATAAAACCTAGATTAAATAAAAAATAGTAATATATTGAAAATTACAAATATTTAGGGATAAATAATTGATATGGATTAATCTTAATGGATTAAAAAATCAATTTTACTAAAAATGGCCTTATTATGAGATATTTATATTTACATTAAGAAACTAAATACATTATCATTAAATGATGATAATTTATATTTTTAATAATAATAATTTTTTTTCATTAACATAACATCTAATGGACAAGAAATTGGAAAAATAACTATTAGTACATTTAAAAGGCAATTTTCTATAAAAATAGCTTTTCATTATATTTTGTGATTCCATTCAAAAGTTGAATTTCTTTATTTTAGAATATTATTTTTTAAAAAATAATTTCATTTTTAGATTAAGAATAAAAATATTATCTTTGGATAAACATTAAAGGATTTTTTTGAAATGATTAAGTTTTTTTGTGAATAGTACAAAATACTATTTGTAGAAATACCTTGAATTTTATGACATAATTAGGATATAAGAATGAATTAAAAATACATGAAACGTTTTTTAAAATAAAATATTTATTTAATATGTATAATTATACATTTAAAATATCATGTTTAAATTAGAAAACTAGGATTAACAGTTTCCAACCTAAGTAATATTTTCTCAAAAAACTATTTTTATGAATTATACAATTATTGTTTTATAATTAATTTTTATCACTCATATAAATTTAATATTATAAAATTGATATAATATTTGGAATAGTAATATAAAAACAATTAAACAAAGTAATTTTAACTCTAGGTATAAAAATATGATACATAGGTTAAAATATGAGTAACCTTGTTAAAGGTAAATTATTGTGAAAATATATGATAAGGGAAAACGACAAATTTTTTTAAAATAACATGCCTACAAAATAATTTTTGAGAGATTTCTTGAACAATGGTTTCCCATCTCTTTTATTTTACACTTTAGGATCCACTTTCCTTTAAAATTGACATGAAATTAAAATAAATATATAAGTATTTAAAAAAGTTCTCCCTCTATAACTTATTAAAGGATCCCTTCACAACCAAATGTTTCCACACCCAAATAGCCTTTTGAATCGACCAAATTCTTCCCAATTTTAGTAGAAAATTATTTTACTAATTATTATTAGTTATGGTCTCTCCAAAATACCATTATAAGAAGGATCATGGTGTTTTTCCAAGGAGTAAGGTAAAAACTTCATATGGATCCTTTTTCATTTCAATTCATTTAATTCTTCATCTACATCCACCAAAATATATTACAGCAATACCAACATAGTTACATCAGTATAATAATCTTAATTAAATATAATTATTTTTATTTAATAATCATTTTCAACCTTCCTCCAAACCATTTGAAAAATGAAAAAGTCTCTGGTACGTATATGCAAACTGATGCCTCTATAGATAACGTGTTACATTTTTCATCCCCAAATTAAATGTATGGTTTCAAGATTTTATTTAACAAATAAATATTATATTTATAACATAATTATTATTCTTAAAATATATATCATTCTTTACTTTTATTTATTTTTCCCTTGTAAAAATGAAAATGATGCTCGTGGGTATGTGCAAACTACATCCTCCATGGTTGATGTGTTATGTTTTTAATCAGCTCATTACATATATTGTTATAAAAATGTATTTTATGAATATATTTGAAATTAAAGATTATTATATTTCTTGAGTATTATTCTAGTAGGATAATACAATAATTTACAATCATTATAAAGTTACTCATTGATATGGGTAAAAAACCTGAAACAAACTCATCATGGATTCTATTTTTGCGAACCATACCATTTAATTCTACAGAATGAAAATAGGGCATCATAAATCATTGAAAAAAATTATAATATATCTTTTATTCTAGGAATTATGATTTTTTTTCAAATAATGGGTTCTGATATTGTCGCTTAAAAACCGATACAAAACAATCAAAATTACAAACATCTGATGATGAAAGTAAATATTACCTAAATAATATTATCTTAGTGTATAATTATAATTAAATAAAATTAATGAAAATTTACATGAATAAGGTTCTAGAATAATGTTTTAATTTTTTTATTTTTATTATACATATGTTTAAATAATATTTGTGATATTATCATGTAAAAATTATGGGTTTTGTTATCTAAATTTTCATTCTTTGAGATATGTTCTTATTTAGAGGATTATTTATTTTAGTGTTTTATATATTTACACATGAATGACGTTTACCATATAATTCATGTAATTTATGTTATTCCATTCAATGGATTTCCATTTTAAGTTTTCTAAAGTATTAAGGTGTTTTCATCAAAAAAATTATTCTTTGAGAGATCTTTGGTATTATGCACCAATTTTATTTTATATGGTGTTCATAATACCTGAATAACATACTATATCAATAATTTATTTATATTAATGTTTTTTAAATAACCATTTAATGCACTATATTTATTGTCCATTAGATTAAAAATATACTAAATGATTAAGGGTTGTTACTCTCAAATTCTCCTTTTTAGACTTGTTTTGTATTATATAATTATTTTCATTTATATGGAGAATATACTGCCAATTTGAAATATTTTACCATGAATACATTTTTTCATGATATTTAAAGATATGTTTCAAGTTTTCTCTTACAAGTTATTTTGATTCTAAAGTCACAAATGTCATAATGGTTTCTTTTCAAATCTTATTTCTTTTTTATTAGGAATTATTCTCCTACTTGTCGATATTATTCTCCCCACAAATGCTCTTATTTATTATATTGAAATAAAATATTTTTTACTTCTTGTGATATAAATATTTCTCTTTACCACATTTGAAAATGATTCAAAATTACACTTTTAATAGTGTGTCTTTCAATAAATATACTTTGAAAAATTATACGTGTTTGTATCTTTTCCATTTCACTCCACATTGATGGACATAACATTATTTATTTTAAAAATTAAATTTTCAAAAGATGTATATTTATAAATATTTATTTAAAAGGTATCCTAGTAATCTTCTTGAAAATAATATTTAAAAGTGACTTGAGGCTTCAATTTTTATTAAATTTGACCTTCACTAAAAAATGGGAATGAATCTTCTTTTAAAATTTTATATTATAGATACATTTCTCTAAGTAATTAATCGATTTCATTTAAGAGAATCCCAATTCATATATTATTAGTTATTAAATATTTATATTCTATTCTATTTATAATATATTTTCTAAAAATGGTATCAATAGTTTAAAGCTCATTTCTTCTTCTTTCATCAAGTAACTTTTTGAATATCTTCAAAAATGTGTTTTTATCTATGTAAACATCCTTTAAATATTATTTTTTTTCATTAGAGAATTGATCTAATTATACAAGACACATTCTTTCTATGTATTCTGTTTTACCAAGTTATTTTGTTTTATTGAGTAATATAAATAACGAAATACTATATATTTATTTGAATAACAAAGATGTTTATTGATTAATAAAGCATTTAGATTTATTAATGTATTGTTATTCATTTATTTCATATGTTGAATACATTGGAATAAATTTAGTGATAGTTAGTGTCTGGAATTATATTTCCCCTCATTGAATAAGTAGGTCTCATAATTAAAATGTTTTAGATAATTATTTTATTCATTCCCATTTCTTAATATTTCCTTAACTCACTCCATTGACAGTGAGATCATAATGTATTTCTATGCAGAATTAATAGTAATATCATGATATCTTGGCACATGGTCTTGACTTTTTGAACATGGTTTCTCAAAACATGGACTTAATGGTAATATCATGATGTCTTGGTATAATTTCTTTGATGGTAAGATTAATATGTTTGAAAATATGTATTCCATCATTATGAAATCAATTATTTTTTCCATGTGATTATATAAATTTCTATGTTATCCAGGGATATATTTCATTCTAAATCTAATAATTATATGTAATATTTATTTATTATTTATTATATCATATTTCTAATTCCTTTTGTATCCATGATACCGTGCATTGTATTCCTCCCATTACTAGGCATATAATATCACTCATTTGTTTTTTTTCAACTCACTAGGGTACTAATAAGGGATATCAAAATTAATAAAGAATGCATAAAATGGAACAAGAATGTTTTAAAAATGTTTATAATATTTTGTGTTACATTTTTCAATGTAACATGGAAAACATTTATATATCTAATCTATCACGACCACTAACTATGTGGTCTTTTGTGATATAATCCCTTGTATCTTGTAATAGTGTAATGATGTGATCTCACCTCCATGTTACTGATGTTTGGGTTGTTATGATATAATATTAAATTTTTATGCATCTAGTTAACTATTTATAGTCTTATGTATATAATTAATTTATTCAAATGTTTTTTGTGTTTATATATTTATTTTTGGATTATTTTTATCAAGTTCTTTTTACCTAAAATTTTTAATTAATTTCTCATTATACCAATGTTAAACAAATTGATGACCTTTTCTGAATTCTCTTATGAAAACCCTTGTCTTTATTACACATTAATTCATGATGTATCACATAAGAATACACATAATACAACCCATAATATCATTAAGTATAGTGTATTTTTCAATTAGTAACTTATAATATCAACTTTAACAAAGGATACAAAATCATTATTGAAAATATCCTTAACATGGTGTAAAAAATAATTGATCTTCTAAAACTACATTGGATAACATGAGGACGTACATTAGAAAGGGGTGAGATATAAAGCCCAAAAAGGTAATAAATAAATAATAGCATGATGATAAAGCAATTAATTAGATTATATAATCATATAAAGGTAAAATAAAAGGGGTTGGAATCATAATTTTGAACAATAAGGCATGATATATCATGAAAACATAAAGGAAACATGGGAATGTGGAAACAACTTTAAACATGACATCATAAAAATAGGACAAGGATAACCACCAAGACATCATAACATGGTGGAAACTTACCATTATGTATTAGTTTTACTCCCTAGTCTATTTCATTAAATATCATGAGACTAATACGTTAGTCAATGCATTGGAATGCTATATAATTCTGGGTACACTGGTTGCTTTTATATCATGTACATGCATAAGTGTTCAACATAAATCATTCAACATAGAATATTTTTTAAAAAAAATTAATTTTGTGATCAAGTATTGTAGAATATAAACATTTAATTACCTATTCAAAGGATTATATGTAAGTCCATGTGAATACCCTTGAGTGGAAATAGCTGTTGTACTCACAAAAAACATTTGGCATCGAAAAATCACAGTAAAATTTTAGCATCATAATGATTATACTCAAAGATTAAAAAAATAGTTAAATGATAGAAAAATGGTCTATAATAACTATTTCATTAAATTTATAGAAATAGGTATTTTTAGAAACATATATAAAAATTAGGAATTGGAAATAAAAGGCATAAAATGGAGAACATTCTTGACTAAAGAGGGGATGGAGAGGATCGCTTGCCCTGAGAGTGTGATTCCAAAAGTTTGATAGGATCTTCTTGAGAGGTTGGGGACACTTTGGGAAGATAATATAGATTTTAGGGAAGAGTGATGATGTTATCCAAGGGTTTTTAGTGATTATTAAGGGGTTCTTGGGTAGGATTATAATGGAAAATAGAGGGATGTTTTTTATTATTTCCAAAACATATGTTTTGGACTATATATAATAAATTAACCAAAACCAAAAAAATTACCCTGGTATTGTCCCATGATTTCTACCAAATAATACTGGTTTTAATTATTTTTTACGAAAAAGGTGAGACATCATTAAAACATTACACTTGGCGATATGTAAGAATTTCTTGTTCTTAAAGAAATGATTTTAAATCCATAAACTATAATATAGGTTTTGGAGGATTCATAAAGGCTTTATAAAATTAATCAAATAACCTTAAAAACACATTATCTAAAATTGGAAACATATTTTTTTATTAGGATACCTTTTAAATCATTTATTACATGCCTTTTGTCATTATGATTTCATAATATACAACATATATTTATAATATAATTAATTTTCATCCAAAAATTGGATGCGAATAAAAAAATCATTGTTTGATAATTTCAATATGGTTTTACCAAAAAAATATTTATTTTATCAAAATAATTTTCAAATTTTGTGAATTATAACAAGAATCGTTATTTATTGGAAAATAATGGGTTTTTTATAATAATAGTTTTCGAACCCGGATAAAAATTAAATTTGACTTCATAAAAATTATATTATCATTTATATTTAATAAAAATTATTCAAATTTATTAATTTTATGAAATATTATTTATTTTTATAATTATTTAATTCATAAAAATAGAATATCTTAATTAATATTTCATATTACACAAGAATAAAATTTCTGTTATAATGTATCGAAACAAAAATAATTTATAAAGAAACAATAATAAAAAGTAAATATAATTGTTATTCTGTTGAGAATACAATATATATATATTTATTTTATTAGGGTCTTGTAACTGTAACACCCCAGGTAAATAATGAATATGGAATTTTCATATTTATCCATATTTGTGAATAAAATATTAATATGACTTTAAATGGGACGCTATGCTCGATGGCGTACCCAACACGCAGCAACGAGTTTCTTGGGAATCTTACGTTGCACTCTAATAATAAAATAATATTAATTCAAATGGTAGTTAACATGTAGCCGTTGTATTGGCGGGAATGGATAGAAATAACTAAATATGATTATATATGTTTTTTAAATGTTTTTACATTTATCCAATAAAAGCTAAAGGCTTAAAATACGGAAAGAATTCAATTTTATGCGTATATGCCCTAGTTTTCAATAAAGGTTCACTTATCGCCTTTTAATGGAGAACTGTCATTAAATATAGTTTTGATCACTCTTATACATTCTGTTGGACCAAATAAAACTCTTCTTTAGAATCGGGACATTAAATTTTACTTTGTGTAAATTTTTGGTATTTTTCTGATAAAGTTCATTTTTTTAATGAATAGTGTAAAATGTTGTATTTTAATTCAAAACCACTTTTTAATATAATTTATTTATATGATTAGATTATCTTTTGAATTGGTTTTAAAGTGAAATTAGAAAATATTTTTACCATTAAATCCAATAGTGGTCGTTGGAATTAATTTCACTTTGAAATCAGACTTAAACTAGTGTCAATCTTTTGATACTTATTGTTTTATAAAAAACACGCTATTTGCTCTGACGGCGGGAATTAATTATCAAATTAATTAATGTGACTAATATGTTTTGAATTTTGTAAAACGGACTTCATTTTTGAATTCGGAATATCAAATATAGCTCAGGGTGAATTTTTGGCATTTTTCTGAAAAACATCAATTTTTGATGAATAGTGAAACCACTAAGTGGTACTTATAAAAGCTGATTTTCCGTTTAAATGAAATTTTTCCATCATTGTGTTTTGAATTTCAAAAATCCGACATACATGGTTGTCATTAAGAAGTAAAATGTGGTTCAATGAGATTATAATAATTTTTTGGTGAATAGTAACTTATTAAGTTCTTAATCGCGATTAGAGGTAATTAGTGTAATTTAAGGTAAAAATGATATTATAAGAATGTGAAAACACCATGAAACTTGTCCTACACCTATTGGGTGAGTCATGGCCGACCAATACAAGCCATGGGCCAACTTGGGGACCCCATGGAGACACTTTGGTTGGGAAATGACATAAATAACTTTTTATTTAATGTTAAAATAAAATTGACACAAACATGAGTTGTTTTACTAAAACAATTTTTAAGTAGGGTTACACAGGTCCAAAGTTTTATTATAAATAGTCATTGGAAAGATAAAACGATTTCCTACATCATAGTATTTTTTTTATAATTTTTAGACATTAAATAAATTAAATTATTTATGACATAATAATGCTGCAGCGATGACATCATTATTTGACGATTTAAATAAAATGGAAAGATAATGTAAAATCTATGAAATACACATGTCCAAAACCAATTGGATGAGTGGATTGCGAAGCCTTATCACCTTATCCACGAATTATATCAATGTGGGACCTTTTAAAACCGAAACACATTTTCAAATAAAGTAATATTTCTTACTTTCCAAAACTGCCCCTCCTCTCCTCTTATAAAAGGCCCCCACCTCAACCTCATTTCACACACTCCTCAAGACTTTGGCTCGGCCAACCCCAGACCATTTACGCTCTCCACATCCCTATCCTCATCCTAGAGTATTCCCTTTGGGCATAATCCTTTCAATGTATGCCTTTAGACTCAAATCAAAAGGAGTTACACTTTTAAAGGTAATTCATTCTCTCATGTTCATTTGTTTTATTTTGCTTCTCCAACCCCCTAAACTCTTTTTATTTATTTCTACTGTAACAACACCAGTATCTTCAATATACTAGGATGTTTTTATAAGATTTATTCGAGCTACACTCTCACACAACTACATCAAATGGTTAAAGAACATACGGTTTCCGTGGATGGCGAAATTCTGCCTCCCGAAACGATGATTGTTCAATACTCATTTAACACCTTCAAAGGTGGCCATTATTATGCCACTATTTTTATATATGATATATAATATGTTTATGTTTTATTTATGATTCTGTATTTTTCATTTTTGTCTTACCTTTATGGCTTCCATTATGGGTATACACGATATCTTCATTTAAGGAAGTGCGGACTACCGCCCCCTCAAAGTGATTTGATTCGTTAAATACCATATGTGGGATGTATAAAGGATGTAAATATGATATTATATATGATATTATACTGTAATTATAATATACCTTTATATAATTATTATTCCATTCTATAAAATACGAAATAGAAATGAAAGTAGCGTTCATTCGTACGTACGGCTTACCGTCTCCATGAACGGTGCATTTCATTTCTTACCTCTAAATGATTATGTAATGTTATAAATGCATGAATGTACTGGATATATATATGACATATATTATATCTACATCATGAATACAATTCTGGATATAATAAACATTTTGCCACATGAACAACATGTAATTGTAAGAAGTCCACTTTCGACTTAAGAACCAAATATCGGCAAAACAAATATTATTAACTTAAATGATTACATAATGTTTATGACATGGTAATAAGTGATATAAAAGGAATAATGAACTTGAAAAGGGTTCTTAATGATGTAGAAATTAACTCAAGTTTATTATTCAGGAGATTAAAGAACGATCGAGTCAAGTCGGACCCGAGGTAAGGGATCCTACAACTCGCTTTCATTATAAGTACACTCTTTTATGTCATTTCTTTTAAGCTCATATTTCTTATGATTGGGATGTTCTTTTATATTAATCCTACTGTAATTTTTATGTTCATGTGATGAGAGACCCTATTATCTCTCATCAATCCATTTTGGATGTTTTGAGTGGCGCCGTTAGGCTGCCGAATTTTCGGAAGAGATCTAACCTCTCTCTTTCTTTTTAAGTACTCTCCTTTGTGTCACTTCTTTTAAGCTCCTCTTTGTAATGTTGGGGGATGTTCTTTTATATTCCTCTTGCTTTAAATTTTATTGTAATTTGATGAGATACCCTATTTGATCTCATCAATCCATATTCGGAAGTTTTATGTGGCGCCGTTAGGCTGCCGAGTTTTCGTAAGGGATTTTTCATCTCACTTTTATTCCCGTGAGATTTATGCTACATTTGCCACAAATTCCATTGAGTGGTGTATGTACTGCCCATTATTCTACTCTTTGTGTAATATACTTTCGTTTATGAGTATTTACATCAATGATCTATTTTCCTTCTTTCATGCGGTGTATGTTTTGAAAGATACCCAAGTCGATAAGGGAACCTTTCACCCTCCTTTTTTTTAAAAGACTTCTTTTGTTGGGTCTTTTAATTTACATATTTTTATGTTGGGATATGTTCTAATATATCCTTATTGATGTAAATTTTATGTCCAAGTGATGAGATACACTTTTTATCTCTCATCAACTCATTTGATGTGATGCCGGTAGGCTGTCAAGGGAACTTTTTAACCCAATTTCGATTTCTTTGGGTTCAACATGTAGTCATTGAATATGTCATCCATTGAATATGTGTGAATGACCTTTTATTGTTTTACACTTAATATCCACTTATATTGGGCGTATTTATATTTTTCACACATATATTTGAGATTGATTTGTCCTTAATTTAAGGATACCTTCTTTTTAAAGGATTTCATTACACTTGACATTTCTATTGACGGTTCATTGTTGTTATGCACCAATTCACTCTTATATGGTGTATATACTGTCCTTTGGAGTATTATATCATGAATCCATTTATTCTCATGATATTACAAAGTTCTGACTAAATTTTATTCCTCAATTATTGTATTCAAGTGCCTCTAATTTTGGTAAAACCCCTTTAACCAAAATATCGTTTTAAATGTTTTAATTATTTGTTCTTATTAATATCCATGTTTTCAAAATGTTTTTAAGGATTTATTTATATGGATATTAGTGGTTTAAAATTTTACGTTTCAAGGTGGTATGGGACACTTTGATTCAAAAATCACTTTATTAAATGTTTTAAATGGTTTTGGAAATGGTTTCTTTTTGAATGGATTCATTATTTCAATATACTAAAATGTTATATTGTGATTGAAATGTGGAAATGTTATGTTTCCTTTATGCATGTTTTATGGGACACATTTATGTTATGGTTCTTGGGCATTGTTATGAAAACGGGTGGTTCCGTGATAAACTAAGGGCGGGTGAGCCCGATATAGCTCTCCAATGAATTGGGTAACGCGAAGGAGTGAAACGTTAAGGTTTCTCCGAAGAGATTTAGGGAATATACTGTGATGGGTATTCCAAACGTAACCAAGAGGGTTACTCCCTATGTAAGAATTTTATGAATGCCTCAAGTTACCTTTATGTCTTATGTTTTCTATGATTTATTCATGATTTGATATGCCTATATTTTATGGGTAAAGTATGATTTCATTACTATTTATATACGAACTCATGTTTCCTTTCCATATTTTTATAACCCTTACTGAGCTTTTTATGCTCATCCCAAGTTTTTGAAATGTTTTTCACAGGTCAAGGGAAAGGTACATGATGTGATGATAGTGTCGAGGATGTGTCAAGAAAGAATCCATGTTTCATTTTAAATATGTTTCCGTTGATGGGAAGAATGAATACTGTCTTTTATGTAACCACTTTGTTTAAATGTGGAATGTAATGCAAGTTTCATGATCTAATTCTCTAAAACTCTAAACCTGAAAAGATCCTCAATGTGTAATCTTGTAATAACTCAAGATTAAGTAAGGTTTAAGGCTGGGGCCTTATAGTTGGTATCAGAGGTCGGTTTAGATAACTTTAGAGGTTAGGGTATTCTCTAAGCATAAGTGACATTACCATAATGGTTAGGATTTTAGAAAGAGTCCAAGTTTTAGATAAAGTGAATGAGTAAGTATATCTTAGTGTTTATTTTACTCATTAGTACATGATGGTTTTGTTGATATAATCACACTGACATTTCATTTTTAGTGAATGGCTGGATCTCGCAGGCACCAAAGTGACAATTGGATTGAAGGAAACTGTGGTGGATCTATGATTAAGATACTAGGTAAAATGGAGGATTCAATGAGGAAACTAATGGTTGTTCTAAACCAACTATCATGGAGTCATGATCAACCACTTCAACCTTGGTGAGTTCTCTAGTGCATCATGTACGAGATGGCCAACTCGATGTGGAAATTCAGGTAATAATTATTAAGGTAACCATTAGGGTTTATATGATCCTTACTTTTGAGGTAATTATGGGTTATTATATGTTCTGATGGAAAATGAAAGGCATGAGATAAACTTGAGGTTAAAATATGTTATGATCATCTTTGAAGATTTTATCTCATTTTGGGGAATGTTTTAAGAATTATATAGTTTTGTAAAAAGGACAACACGTAGACCCTGTGACATCCCATCGCGTCGGACAAAGCTACGGGAATCGAACCCACAACCAAAGTGCGACTGGTATTTATCACCTACCACTGGACTACGTGAAGTCCCTGGTTAGTTTGACCGATTCTTTTTAGTTATATGATTTTATGAATTAATAGTAAGTTGATTTTGGTTTATTTATGAAAATGATTAACCTATCATGGAGGATATGTGATTAGGTTAATTACTTTTCAATACGAGACTTTAGGGGAAACTGATGTTGTTTGGAGATAAATGTTACGATTTATCTTGGAAGACTATGCGACTAAATCCTTCAAATATTTGGGTTTCAATCTTATATTGGTTTACTTTGAATAATTTTATGGAAAAATTGTTTATCTAATGGTCCTCGTTGAACTTTGGGTTTTGTTTGACAAATCTTGGAGGTTAAGAATAGATTTTCTTTTATAAAGGGTTATCCTTTTCTGGATTATCTGATCTTGTACTAGCCTTTTTGGGTTTGGTTTTGGTTAAAGTCTAAAGACATGGGAGGTATATAGTTATCTTTTGTGGATTAGGTGATTCTCTAGAAGTTGATTATAGTACTCTTAATGTGAACAAGTCTTCTTAAATACTCGCCTTCTGGAGAAAATATGAGTTTGATTAAGGAATCTAATAAAAGGTGAAAGTCAACATGATAAGTGATTATGTTTCCTTATGAATAAATTCCTCAATAAAAAGTAACTTAAAACAAAAATGTTGTCTATTAACTTTTCCTACTGGGGAATCGAATACCGTTTAACCCATCACAAGTTTGTGATTTTCTCATGGTTAACTTTCTCCTTAACATGTTTTCTATCACTCTCCATGAGAACATGAAACTATGTTTTCTCCTCCATGTCCATGTTTTCATACTTGGAATCCTAGTATGGGTTAACTCGGGTGACCTTTGTACTTATCTTTCTTTATTTTAAAGTGTTTGTTTTACCGACTTTTGTTCCGATGTAGGACTTTCAAGGATGTTTCCAAGTGCAATTTTAAAATTGCGAGGACGCAATTCCCAAAAGGGGGGAAGGATGTAACACCCCAGGTAAATAATGAATATGGAATTTTCATATTTATCCATATTTGTGAATAAAATATTAATATGACTTTAAAGGGGACGCTATGCTCGATGGCGTACCCAACACGCAACAACGAGTTTCTTGGGAATCTTACGTTGCACTCTAATAATAAAATAATATTAATTCAAATGGTAGTTAACATGTAGCCGTTGTATTGGCAGGAATTGATAGAAATAACTAAATATGATTATATAATTTTTTTAAATGTTTTTACATTTATCCAATAAAAGCTAAAGGCTTAAAATACGGAAAGAATTCAATTTTAGGCGTATATGCCCCAGTTTTCACTAAAGGTTCACTTATCGCCTTTTAATGGAGAACTGTCATTAAATATAGTTTTGATCACTCTTATACATTCTTTTGGACCAAATAAAACTCTTCTTTAGAATCGGGACATTAAATTTTACTTTGTGTAAATTTTTGGTATTTTTCTGATAAAGTTCATTTTTTTAATGAATAGTGTAAAATGTTCTATTTTAATTCAAAACCCCTTTTTAATATAATTTATTTATATGATTAGATTATCTTTTGAATTGGTTTTAAAGTGAAATTAGAAAATATTTTTACCATTAAATCCAATAGTGGTCGTTGGAATTAATTTCACTTTGAAATCAGACTTAAACTAGTGTCAATCTTTTGATACTTATTGTTTTATAAAAAACACGCTATTTGCTCTGACAGCGGGAATTAATTATTAAATTAATTAATGTGACTAATATGTTTTGAATTTTGTAAAACAGACTTCATTTTTGAATTCGGAATATCAAATATAGCTCAGGGTGAATTTTTGGGATTTTTCTAGAAAAACTTCAATTTTTGATGAATAGTGAAACCACTAAGTGGTACTTATAAAAGCTGATTTTCCGTTTAAATGAAATTTTGCCATCATTGTGTTTTGAATTTCAAAAATCCGACATACATGGTTGTCATTAAGAAGTAAAATGTGGTTCAATGAGATTATAATAATTTTTTGGTGAATAGTAACTTATTAAGTTCTTAATCGCGATTAGAGGTAATTAGTGTAATTTAAGGTAAAAATGATATTATAAGAATGTGAAAACACCATGACACTTGTCCTACACCTATTGGGTGAGTCATGGCCGACCAAGACAAGCCATGGGCCAACTTGGGGACCCCACGGAGACACTTTGGTTGGGAAATGACATAAATAACTTTTTATTTAATGTTAAAATTAAATTGACACAAACATGAGTTGTTTTACTAAAACAATTTTTAAGTAGGGTTACACAGGTCCAAATTTTTATTATAAATAGTAATTGGAAAGATAAAAAGATTTCCTACATAATAGTATTTGTTTTATAATTTTTAGACATTAAATAAATTAAATTATTTATGACATAATAATGATGCAGTGATGACATCATTATTTGACAATTTAAATAAAATGGAAAGATAATGTAAAATCTATGAACTACACATGTACAAAACCAATTGGATGAGTGGATTTCGAAGACTTATCACCTTATCCACGAATTATATCAATTTGGGACCTTTTAAAACCGAAACACATTTTCAAATAAAGTAATATTTCTTACTTTCCAAAAGTGCCCCTCCTCTCCTCTTATAAAAGGCCCCCACCTCTACCTCATTTCACACACTCCTCAAGCCTTTGGCTCGGCCAAACCCTGCCCATTTACTCTCTCCACATCCCTCTCCTCATCCTAGAGTATTCCATTTGGGAATAATCCTTTCAAAGTAAGTCTTTAGGCTCAAATCAAAAGGAGTTACACTTTTAAAGGTAATTCATTCTCTCATGTTCATTTGTTTTATTTTGCTTCTCCAACCCCCTAAACTCTTTTTATTTATTTCTTTTGTAACAACACCAGTATCTTCAATATACTAGGATTTTGTTATAAGATTTATTCGAGCTACACTCTCACACAACTACATCAAATGTTTAAAGAACATATGGTTTCCGTGGATGGCGAAATTCTGCCTCCCGAAACGATGATTGTTCAATACTCATTTAACACCTTCAAAGGTGGCCATTATGATGCCACTATTTTTATATATGATATAAAATATGTTTATGTTTTATTTATGATTATTTATTTTTCATTTTTGTCTTAACTTTATGGCTTCCATTATGGGTATACGCGATATCTTCTTTTAAGGAAGTGCGGACTACCGCCCCCTCAAAGTGATTTGATTCATCTCACTTTTATTCCTGTGATATTTATGCTACATTTGCCACAAATTCCATTGAGTGGTGTATGTACTTCCCATTATTCAACTCTTTGTGTAATATAATTTTGTTTATGAGTATTTACATCAATGATCTATTGTCCTTCTTTCATGGGGTGTATGTTTTGAAAGATACCCAAGTCGGTAAGGGAACCTTTCACCCTCCTTTTTTTTAAAAGACTTCTTTTGTTGGGTCTTTTAATTTACATATTGTTATGTTGGGATATGTTCTCATATATCCTTATTGATGTAAATTTTATGTCCAAGTGATGAGATACACTTTTTATCTCTCATCAACTCATTTGATGTGATGCCGTTAGGCTGTCAAGGGAACTTTTTAACCCAATTTTGATTTCTTTGGGTTCAACATGTAGTCATTGAATATGTCATCCATGGAATATGTGTGAATGACCTTTTATTGTTTTACACTTAATATCCACTTATATTGGGTGTATTTATATTTTTCACACATATTTTTGAGACTGATTTGTCCTTAATTTAAGGATACCTTCTTTTTAAAGGATTTCATTACATTTGACATTTCTATTGAGGGTTCATTGTTGTTATGCACCAATTCACTCTTATATGGTGTATATACTGTCCTTTGGAGTATTATATCATGAATCCATTTATTCTCATGATATTACAAAGTTCTGACTAAATTTTATTCCTTAATTATTGTATTCAAGTGCCTCTAATTTTGGCAAAACCCCTTTAACCAAAATATCGTTTTAAATGTTTTAATTATTTGTTCTTATTAATATCCATGTTTTCAAAATGTTTTTAAGGATTTATTTATATGGATATTGGTGGTTTAAAATTTTACGTTTCAAGGTGGTATGGGACACTTTGATTCAAAAATCACTTTATTTAATGTTTTAAATGGTTTTGGAAATGGTTTCTTTTTGAATGGATTCATTATTTCAATATACTAAAATGATATATTGTGATTGAAATGTGGAAATGTTATGTTTCCTTTATGCATGTTTTATGTGACACATTTATGTTATGGTTCTTGGGCATTGTTATGAAAACGGGTGGTTCCGTGATAAACTAAGGGCGGGTGAGCCCGATATAGCTCTCTAATGAATTGGGTAACGCGAAGGAGTGAAACGTTAAGGTTTCTCCGAAGAGATTTAGGGAATATACTGTGATGGGTATTCCAAACGTAACCAAGAGGGTTACTCCCTACGTAACAATGTTATGAATGCCTCAAGTTACCTTTATGTCTTATGTTTTCTATGATTTATTCATGATTTGATATGCCTATATTTTATGGGTAAAGTATGATTTCATTCTTATGTATATACGAACTCATGTTTCCTTTCCATATTTTTATAACCCTTACTGAGCTTTTTATGCTCATCCCAAGTTTTTGAAATGTTTTTCACAGGTCAAGGGAAAGGTACATGATGTGATGATAGTGTTGAGGATGTGTCAAGAAAGAATCCATGTTTCATTTTAAATATGTTTCCATTGATGGGAAGAATGAATACTGTCTTTTATGTAACCACTTTGTTTAAATGTGGAATGTAATGCAAGTTTCATGATCTAATTCTCTAAAACTCTAAACCTGAAAAGATCCTCAATGTGTAATCTTGTAATAACTCAAGATTAATTAAGGTTTAAGGCTGGGGCATTATAGTCACATAACTTTTTATTACACCAGAAAACTCCGCAACATTATGGTTTGTAATGGTGAAAAATTAATGGGGTGGTTTGGCATACATGGTTTGGTTGGTGATGTTAGAGAGATTGAAATTCTACTAAAAATGGTTTAGATCATGATTTAGTTGTTAGATCTCATCTTGGTATTGGTCCAGGGAAAATCCAAGGGATGTAATCTCCCTTAGAGGCTCTGATAATTGGTCTTTATAGGGTATGATCCTGCGGGTTGTGTTCATTGCTTCTTTATTATACATAAATAGGATTTATCAAAACACTATATTAAAAATAATCAAATAGACCCAGTTTAATAGATATATTATCAATGTTAATAATTCTTAATGGTCTTTAAAATAAGATTGGCTATAATAAAACCCAAAAATGGATGTTTTTCTCTAACCATAATATATAATACAATATTAAATTCAATCACAAAGGGATATTTTTTGTAAATATTCGAGTCGTTACCATCTTACACCATTCATAAATTTCATAGTAAAAATTTTCATTTCACACACAATAATAGATAAGGGTAATTATATTTCATCACCTTGTCCAGTTCCTATGTTACTTGTTCAATCTTTTGGATTCTCCATAGCACTTTGACAAGGTGCATTGTTTTATATTGTAGAACTTTATCTCTATGATCTATGATGTTTACCAACTGATCCTCATATGAAGGATAATTATATAATGGCAACACATATGTATCTCGCACGTGTGAGGGGTATGCTATGTACTTCATCAAGAGTGAGACATAAAACACATCATGTACATGAGATAGGTTACTTGGGAGTGGTTGTTGATATCCCACCACTCTGATGTGATCAAGGACATAAATTGACTATTTTATCTTGGAATAAGATTTCCCTTCTTCCCAAATCACACCAATTTATTCTATAGAGATATGCAGAAGAATAATTTATCTCCAAACTCAAAATATAGGTCTCATCAAACATTTTCAATATAGATTGTTATTTGGATTTGAAAATCCTTGATTTGTTATTGAATAATATTCACCTTTTCCACTATTTCCTTGACCATTTCAGTGCCTAGTAGTTTGTGTTCTCGAAATTCATCCTGGAAAGCTGGTGTTATACACCTCTTCCCATAAAGGGATTCATGGGGGTATATTGGATGATTGAGAGTAAACTATTATTATGTGATAACTCAAACAACAGAATATGCTAATCCCATTCTCCTTTGAAGTATAATGATAATAATTTTAATATTACCAATAGTCTTCGGATAATTCTATCAGATTGGCCATCATTTTGAGGGTGAAAATTCATACTAAGTTGAAATTAGTATTTAGAAAATATTAGAGAATCCTCCAGAACATTGGGGTACATCATGGATCTCGATCAGATACAATTTATAGTGATTTTCCATGTAGCCTCACCACTTTTCTAATGTTTATCATCTCATGTGGATCGAATGAAAAATACCTTCAAATTTCTATGAAGTGATCAGACTTTGTAAGATGACCCACCACAATCCATATAACTTCATTTCATGTATTTTTATTTGGATGACCAATGAATGATTTCATGGTTATGTTTTCCCATTTCCTTGTAGATATGGGTAATGGTTATATCATTCCCTTCGATTTTTTTCCTTTCAACCTTTACTCGCTACCATAGAAGACACCTTGATGAATATTTCATGATCGCCTTCATCAAATTTTCCCACTAATATAGATCTCAAAGATCTCAGAACATATTTGGTCTTCATAGAAATATGGATAAGTTTGTGATCTGTGAATCATCCAGGAAATCCTTCTTTAACATGAGATTTGATGTTACACATAGTCATGATTCAAATCTGAAAATTAATGCTTCATTAATTTTGATCTCTATGTATTTTAATTTTCTTATATCTTCCACATTCTTCATAATTTCAATATCATCTCATTAAGCATACTTAATCTTCTCTAGAAGGTATAGTTGAATAATAATTATTGATAGTATTTTTGATATTCCGTTGTTTATGACTTCAAGGTCCATCCTTTTTAATTATAATAAATTCAGATCCTTCTCAATTATCATCAATGATAAAATCTTCAGATCTATTCTACTTAGAGTGTCTAACACATAATTTTCTTTCAAAGGATGATGGTGGATTGAGAATTCATAGTCTATAATTATCTCAAACCAAATTTAATGATTCATATTCATCTCTTTATGTGTGAATATATAGTTGAGAATCTTATGATCTATATATATTTCATACTTCTCCACAATGAGATAATTCATCCATATTTTCAATATGAAAATTACTATGGCCAACTACAAATCATTCATTTGGTGGTTATGTTCATGAAATTTAAATTTCCTTGAGGCATAAGCTATCCCATTGTCATTTTTCATTATTACACAACCCTTGAACTTCTTTAAAGAATCGATGCATACCATGTAAACTTATCCACTTGAAAGTATCATAAGTATTGGTGCAGTGATAACCATATTTTTTAATTCCTTGATTCTCTCTTCATAATCGTTATTCCAAAAAAAATAGACTCCCTTTTGTGTTATCTTTGATAGAGGGTTTTGAAATCATGATAAATTTCTCAAAAATTTACGATATGACCTAGCTTGTCCATGGAAACCATAGATAAAAATAATTGATATTGGCTTAAACCATATTTTAATTAAATATATATTTAAAGGTTATGTAAATATCCATTTTCTTGTAATAATTTACCACCTAGAATGAGACATCCATCAATTAGAACTCACAATTGATGTACTCTTCATAAAGTTTCTCATTTCATAAGGTCTTCTGCATAGTTATCATATTCTCCTCATGCTCCCCCTTTCTTTTGGAGTATTTTAGAATACTGTCTATAAAAAATACCAAAAATTAGTCAAGGTAGTCTATAAATACTCTTTTAATCATGTCCATGAATATTTAGGAAGCATTAGTGATTTTAAATGAAATTATTATGAACTCATAGTGCCCATATGTTGTATGGAAAGTAGTCTTAGGGATATCCTATTTCTTCACCCTTATATAATAATACCCTAACCAAAGATCCACCTTAGAAGAGTATTGAGATCCATGTAGCTAATAGATCAAGTCATCATTCAATGGTAGATGATACTTCTTAATTATTGTGATCTTATTTAGCTCATGATAATCAATGAAAAGGCACATTGACCCATACCTCTTCTTGATGAAGAGGACTGTTACAACCCACAATGAAGCAGTTGGGTGTATAAACCCTTTACCCATATTCTCCAATAGTTGTTTCTTTAGATCCACAACATCCATAAAAACTATTCTTTATAGAGTCTTGGATTTTGGAAAATCCCTAGGTATAATCTTGATTAAAAATTAAACCTCTCTATTTGGAGGAAGTCCAAAAAAATTCATTCGGGAACACATTAATATACTCTCTCACAATGGAAATTTCGTCAATAATGATATTTTCCATAGAGTTAATAATTCAATCTAGATATGCTTGTTCATAGGGAAATAATATCCATTCATGTGATATTGGTTCTAAAGACTATTCTTTCTTCTACTAGTACCTGTGCAGAATCAGAAGACAATTTTTTGTACATAGAGTGATTTACATTCACCATAATTTATGTTGGATATATGTATGTAGAGCCAATACATACCCAAAATTGCATTATATTCCACTAAAGGGGTATCAAAACATTTAATGGGATGTTTATATCCCAATGTTTGACAAGGGAGGAATTATATACTTGGGAACAAATAATTTCCACATTTTTCATATTCACTAATAGCTCCCCATCCATGATTATTAGGGGTGTTAAATAGTTTTACTAAAATTTTGTGATATAAAAGAATTCATAGAGACATAATAAAAAAGTAAGTTTTTTATTCTTGAATGAATAAGTAGCATACATTTTAGAACTTCATTTTTGGGATTCTCCTTAGTAGTTGTAAGGGAATAAGATCACCATTTTTTTATTGTGGTTGTTCGAATTGATTGTCTCTAACCACCCATGGAATACTATATTGGTTGTAAATGTTCCCTTGATCCATACTGTTGAAACATAGATCAAATTTCTGAGAGTTTAATAGAGAATTATTCTCTTCTATTACATTTTTGGGTTTCTCCCATCAGTAATCACTATACAGGTTCTCATCCTTTATTCACTTAAAGCTTTTCCTCACCCCATTAAAGAAATTTCAAGGTTGTTTCTTTCCACACTTTTGACATGTGGGATGTAAAAATTTCTTACCTCAATTAGATTTATCCATTGCACTAGAAGAATTAAAATATCTTTCGTAGACCTTGTTTTTAGGGAATTCTCTTTAGATGTAATCCCTAACCTATTTCTCTCAAAGGGATATACTCCCCTACAAGACTTACCGAACTATGTGGGCTTTGATTCCCATCCTAGTGGGATACGCAAGAATCCTCCCTAAGGTTCAAACCCAACACTACAAATCAACCCTATTATTTCTAGGCTATATTCCTTGCAGGGTCTAATCCTAATTGGAAACCTATATCCTTTCCAAGTTCTTTAGGATGAATAGTATTAAGACCTACTCCAAGCTTTGACGAGGAATCCTACCTCTAAGATGTCCCTACTACAAGAAATTCAATTGTATGGTTAGGTCCTTATCAAATTACCTAAAAAGGTATGATGTGTCCCATTAAAAGGCACAAAACTACGAGTGTTCTGATTCCTTTCATGAGGATACATAGGTAACCCATTTATGGGTACGATCCCAACTTCAAAAATAACTTTTTCAATATGGATGACCATAAATTATAGAGTTCCGCACTGATTGGATTAAAACCCAGCATCGTCGTGACAATGACTAAAGACTCTATAAGTATTATATGTGATGATACCATTGATGGAGAACCTCATATACATATGAATATCTCCATTGATGAATAACCTCGAATACATATGGATTATTGTAAATTTGATACTTGTTAAATAATTGATTTTGAATCTAAAGGGAAACCTAAATTATATTTTATAAATTAATAAGGATTCATGAACATATCTTAAATCTATAGGAGATCCCTGAAGTAGGAAATAATTCCCCCCCCAAAGGGTATGATTATCCCAACCTCCCATCCTCTCAACCAATGTGAGTTCTTAAGTATCATAGGTCAACAAACCTAACGAATGTATGCATTTAGAATATTGGTTCCATTGGATACATAAATGTTGGATGTTTTCAGTTCAATGAATAAATGTAATGGAAATTGTATAGAAGTAGTGATTTCTAATCAGAACACACGTTCTAGGGGAAAAAATTTCGAACCTGACATGATCCTTAACCAATATTATAGTGTTACCCATATTCCAGGCCCCTATAAATCGATAAAGAGGACCAAATAGGTGAATCAATCGTTCATGTGTTCATTTAAAATATTTTTCTTCAATAGAGTTCATTGTTTTTATTTTTCATATTTACAGGTACTTATTTACCCTAACTCCCTTCATTATAAATGGAATCCTTCAAGTTTCCACATATGAATACTCCAAGTGCTGTATAAGTTGGATCACCGTCAGCTCGAAGGATGTCATCACCAACTCAATGTCTTCAATTCTGTGCATCCAATATATTGTTCTTAGAGTACCGTCAACATGGTACTATGTCACCCTTGGATGCTTCCCAACAGGACCTCCAAATAAAGGATAACCCTTGGTGGTCTGTTCAATGATAACCATTGGATCATAAGTAGATGGTGTCAACCACCATATTCAACCATTTTAGGAGTTTATCCTTTGAACCCAATCACCAATCCATCCCCTATTCCATGGAGGTCGACCATGTAATCATCCATGACCTCATCTCGAAGATATAGGGGTCCCTCCCGAGGGCTCTTACCGACATCACCATCTCCAACACCATATGGTAGAAAACCCTCAACATGATGAAGGTGTTATCTTTGGCTATCTGGCCCAGGTCCCTCAGACCCGAACAAGCAAGACGAACTTCCAGTGACACAAACCGGTCAGCTGGGAGCAGGTTCCTAGCTTTCCCCCCTCCATAGAATTCCATTAACCCATCTTGATGGAAAACCAAAAATGAGAGCATACACCTATCTGCTTCAATTCTGCCAGCTAGTCGACCCATCTAGTAACACTCAACCAATATCGTTGTTAAAATCTAGTGGAGTACCATGAGAAGACATATACACCTACTTACAATATTTCATCTAGTTAGCAAATTCATCTGGCTGCATTCAATAAATCCCATCAACCATGTGTTGTTGCAACATGTAAGTAGAAACATACATATGTATGAACTCACCAAGCATGCCAGTAGTCTTCTCTTTTAGCATTGAAAAAACTCCATCAACCATGATTGGATGTAAATAGCTAGCATGCACATACTCCTTCCAGAATCTATTAATCCTTCCAACAGTCCCATTTTGTAGCACTCAGAGAATTCAATCGGAAATCTCTGATGATAAACATAGGAAAGACTCAACTCCCTACCCCCATACATGAGTACTATCAGTATCCATTTATATGAAAGGTAGGATAAGTGAAAGAACACACACCTACTCCAAATATGGTATGGATGCATATTACCATTCCTACCGTTGATTTTACCAAGCACATTTTGGAAATGGTAAAATGGAAGACATAAATTCCTGCTCATATCCTATAATCTTTCCAGAATATCATAACAGAAACTTCAACAGTACCATAGGGTCGAACACATAATTATTTCCCCACATCTATAATGACTCATCATCATTCCATCCCGAAGCAGATACATACATCTATTTTAGTCCAGTGTGTTTATGGGGTTTACTCCCCCATATCATGCAGACAACTAGATCAGGCACAAATACCCTTTCCAATTGGAGATAATCAGTATGTTCTGAAAGCCACTCAAAAGTAGGCACAATGACCTTCTAATTAAAACCACTTTTCCCAAAAGGTGGCCCTAATTACATGTAAGAGAGTGTCTAAGAATATTTCTCACCAAATCATAGTTGGAGAATCACGAGTCAATCTATGATCTGGCTCCTCTTCATGCTGGAGTTCTTGAATCCCTCAGACATTTATCTATTGCAGCTCTAGATATTACCCTCCCATTACCAAATTATTTGAATAATGTTAGTAATCTTGAAGTTATTCATCAAATAATTCATCATTAAGGCTTGCTTCATGAAAATCTGGTCAATTTAAAACACCTTTCTTTGGATGAGATTCACGATATCACACCATGTGGCCAAAAGACCAATGATCAAGAAGATTTATCCCTTGTTGTAATCCATCGTGGTGGTCCTACCCATGATGGAATTCACTATGAATGTCCTCTCCATATTAGTGTTTCACATTGTTAAAAAAATTCTTTGACTGAAAATATAGTAATGAGAAAGACCTCTTATGTTGAGGAACTTGCAAACATAAGTCTAGTCATGTCTAATGCATTATTTCAGGAAAGTGAAATAATTTCTCAACCAGAAGGTAACCCAATGTGATGGTCTTTCTCCAAACCATATTTAGGTCATTTTACTTCTAAAATAGTAGATGAAACATCAACGGATCACATTTCTTGTGATAAAAAAATCAAGAGGAGTCCACTTTGGTTGGACCAAGTTGAAAAACCTCTAGAAAAAGATGAAGATGATATGTTAAATATGAGAAAACAACTAGATAATGGTGAAATAGTATTCATTTTTGGGCATTTGGAAACCTTTCAATACAACATTATAGAAATGATTGAAGAAGATTGCATTCATGATATCCACCTAAACCTATGGAAGACACTTCATCATTTAAAAAACAATGTATTACCTTATGATGAAAATTAATGTCATGTCAGGGTAATATAAGAGTTACACCACCAAATTGACTTGGAATCTCTCCAATTTTATTGAAATCCAAAGATCGAGAAGAAATAGGAGGCCCTTCGACACACATGTCTCAATGCATTAAAGAGGATGAAAAAATTGATCACAGAAACCCCACCTGGTGTGCATATTAGAGGGTGTGGTGTACATGGAGCATTGCATTTTACTATACTCCAAAATCAGCAATGCTCGTTGAAAGTGGTCTCATGCAATGTTATTACTTTAGGCTAGCTAAAATGAAATATTCTATTCATGACAGAAGAGATGCTCAAAAATTTTAGGTCTCAAATATTTTTCACCAAAGTCAAGACCAAAAATAGGAAGATATTTAGATGCTTCTGTATCAATCATCAAAAAACATTAAGCAGGCATCCCGCCAAAAGGATGTCATCCATAATATCACAAACATTTCTAGAATAGTAAAACTGTAATTCGAAACAAAATATTTAATTTGGTGGCAGATAATGAACTCAAACAATTTTCGGACTAGAATTCTTAAAATCTGAAGAGTAGTTGTGCTAATATCATCCATAGCAGTTCAACACCCATCACAGCCTAAAGGGATGGATGATTTTTTAACCAAACCATTAGAGTCAATAATAAAATCTTGAAGAGTTCAATAATAAGTATAGAAATGTCCCCAACCTTTAGGGTTCTAGTTGTTTTCACACCCACAATCCCCTCTACAGAACAAGTTGGTTTTCTCTTGATTAGAGAAGAACCCAGAAAGTGAATGTAAAACTAATCCATTTGAGGATTACATTTAGATTAATTTCTATCACACTATTCATGGGGAACAAAAAAATAATAGAACAAAGTTTCATGGAGGATGAAGAAGAAGATGATCGTACAAATATTCTAATACAATGTCATTACCGCATTATGAATCAATGAATGTCATTAATTTTGTTATGGAAGATCCTACACAAAATGAGTCAAGTTCAGGGGAGTCAGAGGATGAAGTTATTATTCATAATATTGTACACACTGAAGAAAATTAAGGAGCTGTGCATACCTGAAATAAAAGGCTTCCCTAGAATCTAGGTATTCTCATGAATAATCAACTTACTCCTCTTTGATAGGAACCTAATAGGAAGAAATGTAGGGGTCAAACCATGTTTCACCTTACCTATAGATAAGGTCAATTTCTTTCTCTTGAAGAATTATTTTCCTAGCAAGAGGAAGAAATGAATGAGGTGAGATGACTCAATGCTTAGATACATTAAAGCAGTATTCCTGCCAGACATGTTATATAAGAAGATTCTCATCTTGCGCTTCCATTAGGAGCTCCATACAAAATAGGGTTTGTTGCAACTAATGATGTGGATAATGAATCCTCTTTATTGGGTACATATCCATAATTTGATCAACCACATCCTTAAAGGCATGTTCCAATGGGCTTTCTATGAAAAATACCATTAGCACAACCACTAGTGGTATTTCTAGTTTCCACACCTGTTAAGTCCCCAAATGCTATACCTATACAGGTCCCATCTCAGCTAGATATTCCTTAAATGATTATTAATACCATTGAGTCATTAACTACTCGATTAGATGCTATGTAAGTATGGTGAACACCGATACAACTAGAAAATAAGTCTTACCACAAATGAGTAGACCTCATCCCTCCCCCACAAATCTCTGTGAATACTACATTTCCAATATTTGATGGTTCTAGATATCCAGAGTAGCACTTAACTCATTTCATGCCTTTCTATGATCCCATAATGGGGACCCCTCATCATTAAGAAGAAGAAAAGTTCATATGTTTTGTGAAATCACTTTAGGGGCCGACATTTGACTAGTAAATAAGTTTGTAGTCTCGATTAATTACTGGATGGGAAGACCTCTATCAGAAATTCCATTCCAATTTATATCAATGCTACAGAATTCAACCATTTTTATCTTATAAATAAAAAAAGTGAGAATGGAAGAGTTTTAGATTTCATTGCTCGATGGAAAGGAATAACATATTCTATAAACCAACCACTCCCTTAAGAAGAGTTACTGTCAATTTTTGTGGGAAATATACTTGATGAGTTGCGCACACCACACATTCCTTGAAAAAAACACAGGTGAGTTTTGAGACCTTGATTTAATTTCCCAATAATTGGGTAATTCCATCTCAAAAAACAAAGATATATCTCATGTAATCCCATCAACTCTGGGAAGGAGAACAGGAAAAGAATGGGATTCCATAGTTACACTCAAGTAAGAACCTATATCTTCTCTAATTAAAATCCATCATCATACCATACGGATCCTTATCTCGAGCATTAGTTAACAATCACTACCTCATAAAGACAATAAAAAATATCCTAGTAGAATAAAGTTTCTAGAGTTAAATAATGAATTCTATTATTTTCAGAATGAATAGTTTCCTAATTACTTCATTTCATCCATGGAAAACAACTTATTCCAGCTTCCATGGCCCATGAAACCTTATAAAGAAGGAGATGAGGACCTCCCAAACTATTTTTCCTTCCATAAACTGTTAGCACATCCCATTTAAGAATTTTTTGTTTTCAAATATCTCATGAAAAAGATGGTGGACTCTAAATAAGTGAAACTAAAAATGTCATTAGCCCAAGTAGCATGTGTCAGCATTACTGAACCAGAGGAAGAAGGTGAATAGAAAAAATTGAAATGAAAGAATGCGTAGATGTTTGATGACTCTATGGTAAAGAAAATTATTAATATAACTCATTCTATTCTATGAATGTAGTTGAACGAACTGACGGTGCCTCCTTCCACTTCCACTACAAACAATCCATCTTTATCAAATGATCAGTCCTACAAAGCCCAATCCATAATGAAGTGATATGATCAGAAAGGTAAATACCACTCTGAAGAATATAATCTCGTGTTAAAACCATAGTTATTTATGACTTTGGAAGATTTCATGACATTTATCTCACAAACATGGTAACTGTCCAGCCAAAAGGCAGAATTTGAACCAACCTATGAGGTGGAATCTTCATTAGATGAGTATTTGATCTTTGCTTCCATTAATGTTATCCACTTAATATTACCCTATGAAAATGATGATTGTAGTTATGAACCTGAGTTCCATGTACTTGATTGGGAAACTTGGGGAAGAAGTCCTGGTTATGAATATAGGGAAAGACATGGGAACTTTAGAAGACAATATTTTAATTACACCACTAGTTAAACCGTTTATGAAACAGACACTCATGGGAAAGCCCTTCAGAAGGCTCAGCTAGAACAAGTGAACTATCCCACAAATGATAGGATTGTCCTTGACATAATCATATTGGAAGACCAGTTAGAGGTTATACAACCACTTTCTCGGTAGGTGCGAAAACACAGTCATCCAAACCCATTATGACCAGAAGTATTTCCATCCTCTGACCTGACACATGATACACCTACATCAATAGAATCAACTTCCAAGGCACTTGAAAAGCCAGATCTCCATGCTAGAAGACATAGAACTTCTGACCATAAGTACGGCATTTTGAAACAATTATCCCATGTACTGGCCAAATTATCAATCCTGGATGCTCTGAACCTATCAAAAGACCTTCGTAAAGTACTTATTGAGGTTTGCCAAGTCCTCCAGTGTTTGAAACTGAGGATTCTACTTTTGAGTTCTATCTTATAGAAAATGATCCTACAAAATGTCATGCAGCAATGTATTTTATGAATCAAGATGTGGATGATGTTGTACACGGAAACATCATGACCTTGCATTTATCTTTTAAGGTTAATGATATAGACATCCAATGAGCCTTCATTGATAATGCTTTAGGATTCAACATAATTTCCATCCATACACTTCATCAGTTTTTTCTCAATGAATCTGAATTATATCCATCCACATTGATTTTTTAAGGTTATGATAGGAATGAAGAAGAACCTCTAGGAGAGAGTACAATTATAACTTAGTTTGGGAATCTTGTATCTGATGTTGATTTCCTGGTTGTCTGACATGACACAACTTTTAACATTCTTCTTAGAAGCCCTTGGTTACATCAGCATGCTGCTATTCCTTTATCATCCCAAAAATGTCTCAAGTATTTCATAAATGGTAAAATTGGGAAATTTCATTATGACAAGGCCCTATTCAAAACTTCTGAATATCAATATATTCTGGCACAGTTCTATCACACAAAGGGATCGAGGTCCATGGTAATAGATATAAGAAGAGTCAATGCTCTGAGTAGTTTGGAAAAGATCCCAGCCAACCCATTCAAGCATATCATTGTAGCTTATGTGCTACCTATCAAGCAAATTGAATGGGTAGACCCAAATTCACAAACTCATAAAGTGACTTCTATAATGTCTGTTGTGGAAATCGAGCCTCAGAGAATGAGAGAAATTATTGATTTACCAGACTGTGGCGGAAGCCTAAGTAGGGATATCTTCATTCCATCCTCGAAACAACAATAATCGTCTTCTTCACCATACATGTTTGAAGTAGTCATCATGTTAGTGGAAAAATATAATGATGTTGATTCCAAACCCATCATTTTCACTTCAATGCTCCTGGAAGACCCTTCATCATCAGTAGGGTCAGAAATGGTTTCTTCTTCTTTGGAATGTCCAAATAATCACTCCACCCCCTACTCTGAGTGTATTTCTTCATCACCTTCCCATAAAGAAAAAAATAAGTGACACATGAGGATGAGTAAGGAGAGGAATATCTTAGGTACACCCCTATAGCATTCGAGGAATAAATCTCTACCACCGTGGATGTGCTCCAAGAAATAAATTCGGCTATAGAGGAAGATCCACCCCCAATCTAACTAGTGTGGACATGTCTTACAATGATAAATAGGGGTATAATTCATTAATAATGAAAAACTGAGATTTATTTGTTTGGAACTATACATAAATTCCTTGAATTGACCCCGACATGTCCACTCATCATTTGGGTTTTACATTAGAGCATCAAGGATTTAACTAGGCGGAAAGAAGAACGCACCCAACTCATGCCTCAAAAATATTGATTGAAGTAAAAAAATATTATCAAATAAAACTTTATAAGGGGGTTTAAATATCCCAAATGGATATAAAAGTTTTTCTTAGGAAAAAAAATAAGAATGGTAAAATAAGATATTCCATTGATTTCAGAGATCTTAATCAGAATTGTCCTAAAGATGACTTTCCAGTTCAATCATAGATATTTTGATTGCAATAACATCTGGATATAAATCTATCTCTTTCATGGGTGGATACTATGGTTATAACCAAATTCTAATGGCTACAAAATATGAGGAATCTATATATTTTAGATCCCCTCAAGTCATATTTTTCTATCGGGTAATTCCCTCTGTCATGAAAAATTTTGGTGCGACGTATCAATGTGAAATGCATTATATTTTCAAAACATTCTTTGGAAAATTAATTGAATGCTATGTGGAGGATTTATTGGTTAATTACAGAAAATTTTCTAATCACCTGGCTGATCTGGAGACCATATTCAGAAAGCTTCAGCAACATAATTTTAAGATGAACCTCTTGTAATTTGATTTTGGTGTAACCTCAGGAAAATTTCTAGTTATTGTTGTATTCCATAATGGTATCAAAGTCAACCATGAGAAGACTAAGGATATCCTTAGAATGAAACCTCCTATATACTTGAATTAATTGAGAGGACTTCAAGGACACTTGGCCTATATCCGGTGATTCATAGCCAATTTAATAGGAAATTGTTTTCCCTTCAGCAAATTGATGATGAAATGGGTCACATATAAGTGGACCATTTAATGTTCATAAGAATTTGATATCCTTAATAAAAAACTCTTTATCCCACTGGTATTGATGCCACTTGTTTAATGAAATCTACTCATTATTTATGTGATAGCCTTAGAATGATCACAGGGCGCCTTCCTTGCACAAAACGAATGATACTGGGAATGAAACCTGCCATTATTATCTTAGTCAAACTATGATTGATATAGAGACTCGATATTTAGAAATTGAGAAAATCTTCTTAGCATTAATATCTGTAGTTTAGAGATTGAAATATTATTATTAGAATCATGAGATCCACTTCTTATCTCACAATAAAGCGGTCAAATTTATCCTCATTCGTCATTTGCCTATAAGACATCTGGCATGGATGGCGGTTATTCTACAACAGTTTGGTATATTGTTTATTCCTCATAAATCTGTAAAATTACATGCTTTAGTAGATTTAATTAATTAGCATGCATATGTGGAAGAGACATCATTAAATATTTAATTTCTTAATTCAGAAATTATTCTCTATTCAACAAGGTCCCCTAATATGGGAAATGCACTTTGATGATGCTACTAGAAGTCCAATGGGGATGATAATGGAAAACCCTAATCTTAACAAAGATGGCTAAACAATTTTTCTTATCTCCCCAAAGAAGAAAGTGTTTTCATATTCCATTCTATTATACAAAGGTGGTACCAACGAAGAAAACGAATATGAAGCTCTCATTGCAGCCCTAAAATTAGCACTCCAGGTATTGGTGGATTACACAGAGGTGAAATGTGATTAAAAATTGGCAATCAAACAAATCCATGGGGATTACACCATTAGAATAGAATAACTAATCCCCATATGTGATTTTGATTGAGGTTTAATGGAGGAATTAATCATAGAGACAATATTGTCTTACATCCTATGGTCACAAAATGCCCAAGCTGATACATTGGAAAATACACTCACAGCCTTAGAAGATTCAAATCAAGACAAAACTATCATTATCATTCCTCGTCGTTGAGTGGTTTCACCTTTTAATCAAATCAGAATGGAGGTAATCAATGTAATAATTCCCATTTATAAGCTATATTTTCATACCATGGGATGGATAACACATATTATAGAATATCTTCAAAATGGGGTACTTCCATAGGATAGAATGAAAAGAGAACAGATCTGGTGATGAGTAGTTAATTTCACTCTTTATGATAGACCAGTTCATTAGAAGATCCTTTATAGACAAGGCTTTGACAAAATTATTCTTAGGTGAATTAATGTAGATGAAACTGTGACTGTCATGAAAGAAGTTCATGAAGGTGCCTATGGTGCTCACCAATCTAAGCATTGGCTTTCTGATCAAATCTGGAGGCTTGGATACTTTTATCCTTTGATGACACAATATTGCACAAATTTTACTAAGAAGTTTCATCCCTTCTAGATGCATTCTAACTTCATTTATCATCACCCAGAGTTTCTACACAGATGTAAATACTCCTAGACGTTTTCTATATGGGAATGGGATGTAGTAAGACCTTCTCCTCCAACTATGGCTAATCATTTCAAGTATATTCTTTCTGCTACCGATTTATTAACCAAATGAGATGTGGTGATAACTATCAAAGAAGTCAGGGCCAAAATTATTGTTATATTTTTCAAATAAAATTTCATTACCAGATTTGGTGTCCCTTATACCATATTGATGGACAACAACACTAATTTCTGTTCTGTTGCATTAAAGAAGCTATATCAGAAGCACAGTATGAAATCCATCCATTTGTCTCACTACCATGAAGCGACCAATGAACAGATAGAAGCTTTCAATAAGACCCTATCTAATATAATCCAAATGATGTTGGATAACGATAAAGTATTTACCTAGTAATCTCTTGCATGCCTTGTGGGATTATCGGACTACTACTCATATGGCAACATGATCAACACTATATTTGTTGGTGTACAAGACAAAAGTAGTTATACCTATTGAAGTTCAATTTCATTCACTCCAAGTTTCCATTTATGACTAGTATTCTACAGATGAACAGTCTCAAAATTCATTTCATGACCTGGAACAATTTAATTAAAATAGATTGCTTACCTTACATCACATAGAACTTTATCAAACTAAAATATCTTGAGCTTTTAACAAGAAGTTCACCACTATTTATTTATTCAAGGATAATTGGTAATATTCTTCATGAATCTGATGATACTAGGAAATAAGCCTCCAAAACTTGAGCCAAAGTGGGAAGGACCTTATTCCATACATACGGACCACTCTAATGGAGCTTATTCCCTAATATCAATTGATGGAGAACAGATTACATCTCCAACCAATGCAAGATTGTTTAAGAAATAGATTGTGTAATGACACAATATTATCTCCTAGTTTCTAGACATTAAACTACATAACAACCATATGTGTCTATGATGCATGAGGTTAAAATGCATAGCTTCTTTTTCCTTACCACATGAAGTTAAACTGCATGACATCATTTTCCCCGATACATGACATTAAACTATATAGTTAAAGTCTCCATAATTTGGTGTTAAGAAATCCCCTATGATACCACAAATTGGAATTCCTTGTGGTTCTTTAAAAATGATTAGATTCCATGCACAAAAATTACTCACATCATTACTTCTCAGTGGCACATTAGTCTTATTTATCCCTATTTATGAATTAGATATGCATATTGAAACCTTTTCAAGAACTACATATGGATTTATTCTCATTCCAATGAAATACATAAGGACAACCAGATCTCTAATATTGGGCCCAGCTACAAAATAAATAAAAATTCCCCCATTCCATGTGTTTCTAAGTCAGTTCTACAAATGGAATACTATATTCATGTCCTATGTGTCTCTTGATTATCATTTAATGTGATACGTAGTGATGCCCAGATATCCAATATTATGCCAAGACACAACCATAAATACTTTTTCCCACTTTCCACCTATATATGAAACAAATATATATAGATTACTTTTCCAGAATACATGGTTTGATCTTCATACCATCTTGTGTCTTAAGATTAAACATTATTCTAGAATGTATTAAAATCCCTCGTCTCTCAAATAAACCTCAATTGGTGTGGGGAATAATCATTTCAAGAACAACATTCGTCTTGATTCTCATTTTAATAGGATATGTAGAGATGCCACTATCTCTAATCTTGTTTCTAGACACAAAAAAATAAAAAAATAAAGAAATACCCTATATTCTTTGTTTGTATGAATCAAAACAGAGTAGAGAATGTTTCAAGAGCTATGTGTGACTTTATTCTCATCAATATGAGATACATAGTGACACCTTGATCTCCAATCTTGGTCCCAACTACAATTTCATGAAAGAAACCCCTCTTTCTTTTACCTATACACAAATCAAATATTCATGGTGACTTCTTCCATGACTTGTATGTTGATTATGGTTTTTGTGAGATACATAGTGATGCCTAGACTTTCTTCTTTAGGCCAAACCATTAGCCTCTAAATTATAAAAAATACATTGTTCCCTACGTCAAAACTCTATTGATATGGAAAACAATCTCAAGAACAATGCATGACTTGATTCTTTCTTCAAGAAAATACGTAGTGATTTCTGGTTCCTACAATCTGGCTCAATTACCATATAATTATCATAACCTTATCCATCACTAGTTATACCTTTGTGTTGTAGAAGATACCTTTTACCACTCCTTATTTTACACATCGAGCACAACTCACCTGGTCTTAGGAATTGGTTAAAGAACATATCTAAAAAATTAAGGTATTTCAATTCCAATTTTGTGTTACATGTCCTCATCTCATGATAATAAATGTAATGATATCCTTAAAAACTATGTGTGTTTTGATTCTCATTTTTATGAGATATATAGTAATTTCATGTCAGTTCACCTTCGTCTTCACCGCAAGACCTTAAACTACATAGTAATTGGCTTGATTCTACACCATATGAGACACATAGAAATGTCCAGAGAATAAAATCATAGACCTAGCCACAAAATCATTTAATTAAATCCTTTCTTTTCCATATATGAATCAAATCTACATGAGGATATTCAATATGTGTTTCCATGTTATGTATGAACCTATATTTAGAAAACCCCTATTATCCCTCACTTGTGAGTTTGATTAGAGTGATGGAACCTTTATTTAATAACTATGTATAGTTTGATTCTTGCTTCATGAAGATACATAGTGACACTTGGGTCATATTATATGGTCGGACCACAATATTATTTTTCAAATTAGAATCAATTAAAATCCTCTCCATGTGATGATAAACAACATGGACCTACGAGAACTACATGTGGCTTGATTCTCATTTATATGAGATATATTGTGACGTACAGATTTTCAATCCTAGGGATAGCTGCAACATGATGTGAAAAAAGATTCTTCTCTCCCATATATGAGTTAGATCTATATGAGTATATTCAAGTTATATTTTTATCAAATCCCCTAATGTTCTTGTTTCCTGAATTTAAACTACACGTTACACAAAGTACTACATTTGTCTTGATTCTCATCCTATTGAGATACGTTGCGAAAACAAGGAATTCAATCTTATTTCTAGATATGGGATAATAGAAAATTCCCCATCTCCTCTATACAATTAAAAATACATGTGGGAGCCCGTTGTTTTATGTCCTCTCCTTAGATATCACACTAAGGAAACAAAATATATTCCCATTATTCATATGGGTTAGATCTATGTGAGGGACTCCAAACTCATGGCCTATAATTATTCAAATATTTCTCATGTTCATTGATCATTACCCATTTAGCATTACACACTCTTAATCTTGAATAATTTTATATCATTATAATATTTCTTCAGTTTCTAGTGGCATAGTTTTTGATACATGAGAACTCATTTTCATGACTATACAGTATGTTCCCAAGGTGGCCTTGAATAAAATTCACCTAAATAATGGTATTTTCAACCAAAGGATTCCACTGTATGGCTATGAATCATATGACCTAACTCTCCCTGCATAATATATCCCAAATAATGGGTTGGCCAAAAAGTGGTAACTTTGTTCTTGGTAGAAGCATCTTCTGCACCCTTCAAACTTTGATGATGATATATAGGAACCTGTATTTTAATGCAGATATCCATTGCATATTTGTACCATATCCATCTCATTGACCTGAAAGCCTCCAAGACCATGGTTTACCCACTTTCATCTCCTTGTGTTCAATGCATATTGTAATAACCTTGATCATTTTACCACTTATCATCCATTATTTCAGTGTTATTATGATCCTAGTCCAATGAACTAAAACTATAGAACCCATATTTCCAACATTTGGGTCAAACCATTGTAGAGATCATATTCCTCCAATTCTTTGAAAATCATGACTGGAAATATTCCCATCTATATGATAGTACATTTCTCTATAAACCAAACTCTGAGTTTAGGAAATTCTTAATCTCCATAAACATTCATTGAATTTTAGTAAAATAATGTCAATTTGTTTTTTGAGATCTCTGTTATCTGACTATGCAATACACACCCTTAGTTGGGATGTCATAAAATTTTCTTACATAACTGGATTTTTAGCATAATGATGCCACTAGTTGGTGATACAAAATATTCCCTAGATGTACCCACATAATACAACCCCCATAACGGGTCTATCAAAAAGAGGTAATGTCGTTATTATAAGAGACCCCCTCTAATTCCATTTTCCTTTTTTCCATATCATTCTTCAGATTCTGGAATCTCTAAATCACATCTTACAATTATCCCTTTCCATACCTAAATATGGTAGCACATTTCTAGAAAAATTACCAAGAATTAAAAAACTATCAATTCTTTGTTCGAAGCTAAAGACAGTAAATTAAAAGACCCTAATATCCTTGATGCATATCTTTAACCTACATAGCATAATTCTCGTACTGTATGACTTTAAACTACAAAACCCCATTCTTTTTCTTCATAACATTACATCTGTATAAGACCCTCTTTTCATTTGGATACAATCTTGATGGGGGGTCCTTTTGTTGACACTTCCTTCCATTTCATGGATGTAAAAGTGAAAAAGGGAAATACCTTAGAAGAAAGAAGTGAAAATACATGGAGGATTCCAAGATTTGCAAAGGGTCCAAATTGAAATCACCCCAATTTATCAAAAACATGTTGGAAGTGAAATCCACTTGAGTTCCCAACCATCCTTCACCCGTAGTCCTATTTTTGCCTATAAAAATCCCTATGGGGTCTTCATTTGTATAGAATAATTTCCCCAAATCCTAATTGCTACTTTGGTCACCCTAGTGCTTCACCCAAGTCTTCTAAATCCTCCCATGTAGTTCTTTAACACCTAAGGAAAGAGGATTAGAGGAGGATCATAGGACGTAAGTCCATTCAATGTTTGAAATCCATAACACTTGCATTCCTAGAGCTCTCATCCTCCCTAAATCAAGAATACTTGTCCACACTCAATTCCATAGGAACTCGATCACCCCGCTTTTGGGAATAGTAGTGAAAAATCATGAAAGCTCAAACCAAGTTTCTACCATGTCTTAACCTCTATTTGTTTCATCACTTAAGTTGGAATCAGGTCACCCAAGCCTATTTTCACACCCAATACCTATGCTCTAGATACTTGAGATCCCCTCTTTGGTTCACCTCACCTATTCAGCCTCTTCAATCATTTCATGAAGCCTTCTTCAAAGACATTCATTGAAGAGATTCATCTTCATTGGATCCTTTATATGAAAGAGATCATGATGAAACCTCCCCCAAGAACTCTCGATTTACAAAACCATAGGGAAGGGCAAACCATTGTGTCCCATATTTGGATTTGTATCTCAATGGTCAAAGGTTTCCCATAATTATCGTTTTGGGAAGTTAGGGTTCATTAAATTTCTATGTAGTTTTATCCTTACAGTCACGAGAGCTCTTCTCCCAGGAACAGTGTTGACGAGTTCCCAATTTGGAGGATTAGGGTTCAGGCCATGTCCTTCCCTTGTCTCTTTAATTTAAAGCCTTAGTTACCTGGTAGGGAATTTACAGTTTACACCTTTTTTTAATTTCAACAAATGAAATGTCTCCCTCCTATACGGGGAACAATTTAAGGGAATCCCTCCTGGAGTAATCCGTTAGACTTTCAAGTAAAACACCATGACCTTCACATTCATTTCACAATAAGATGTTCATGGATATGCACTATCCTGAATTGTTGTCCTCTCTTCTTTCACCATAGGCCTGAAATCTTCCATCAATAAAGATAAAGTGTTTGGTTTGTTGAATCTTTCACATCTACTTGTTTCTCACTCTGAGCATAACTCATGTGGATTTAGAGATTTATGATGATTATAACATCTACACAATCCACCTCACCTCTTGAACTATGAGAACTATGATTCCCACCATAATTGGGATATTTATGAAGCCTTCCCCCAAGGCCTTAGCTCAATAGACATCCTCCTTGGGAGTCGAACCCTAATACCCTTAATCTGGGAATCCACATTAGGAGTAAGCCCCAAATTAATCCCTATTTTAATCCCTATGAGTTAAAATATCTCTCAGGGACTTTATTATAAGGGCATCCTATTTAGGTGTAGGCCACAACTTGTTTATCTCAAAATGTTATACTCCCCTATGAGTCTTACCGAACTACATGGGTTTTGATTCATACCCAGGTGGGATACATAGGAATCCTACCTACGGTTCAAAACCAACACTCCAAACGAAGCTTGATCTTTCTAGGCTACATTCCCAGTAGGGTCTGATCCAACATGGAAACCTATACCCTTTCCAAGATCCTTCGGTTGGTTAAACTAAAGTCCCACACAAAACTTTTTCTAGGAATCCTTTTTCTAAGATGTCCTTACCACAAGACATTAAACTATATGAATAGGTCCTTACAAAATGTCCTTAAAAGGTATGATGTTTCCCATTAAGCGACACCAAAATACAAGGGTTCTGATTACTTTCATGAGGATACATAGGTATCTCATTTGTAGGTATGATCCAAACAACAAACCAACTTTTTTTAACCTAGATGACCATAAATTTTAGAGTTCCCCACCACATGGATTAAAACCAGAATCATCATAACAATGACTAAAGATTATCTATGTAGTTTATGAGAGGATACCATTGATGGAGAACTTTGAATACATATGTATATCTCTATTGATGAAGAACCTTGAATAAATGCAAATGATTCTGAATTTAATACATTCTAAATAATTGATTGCGAATATCTGGTTGAAACTACATTATACTTGGTAAATTAATAAGGACTCATGAACATATATTGAATTTATAAGAGAGTCCTAGAGTAGGTAATAATTCCCCCCCCCCCAAAAAGGTGTGATGATCCCGACCTCCCATCCTCTCAAACAATGTGAGTTCTTAAGTATTGTAAGTCAACAAAACTAATGAATTCATTCCTTTGGGAAGAATGTCTCTTTGGATAGAGAACTGTTGGATGTTTCCAATTCCATAAATAAATCTAATGGAAACCATCTAGAAGTAGCGATTCCTAATCAGAACACGTATTTTGGGGGGGAATGCCTACCACTATCTTAGGCATCAATAAGCTCCAAAGTTCCTAGATATATGCAATTAAAACACAATACTATAAATTAAGAAAAACTATTTAGTATAGAATAGCGATTCAGAACATATAATACGTAAAAATCATCACATGCTAATGACCAACCAGTATAACATGGGTAATGATCCCCATATTGGGACTAAGGAAGGATTAAAAACACGAATTAATTCTATAATAGAATCTAATAGTTGGGTATAATCTACTCAAAAAGGGGCAATGTTCCCAACCATCCACCCTCTCAACCAATGCTAATTCAAAGGTGTTACTAGTAAAGTCTTAGAAAAAAAATTTCATTTGGATTATATATATTCCCTAACCCAAAACTCAACTCACCCTATGATATTAATTTGGAATAATATTTTCCCATCCAAAACATCGATGATGAACCTAAAGTGAATCACTTAATTATGAAATTGATTTTTCAAACACGTTTTCACATGTGATATAACATTGATTTGTTTTCTAGTTTGTTCTCATTGATCTTTTTTCTAACTACAATAACTCCATTTAATTCATTCTAATGGAATAAAATCGATAAAAAAATATATGACTTGATAGCTACAAAATTTTGGGCCTCATCAAAATAAACGTTGTTATAACCAATGAAGTATCTACTAAAACAAGTGACAAAGAAATTTTTGAGTGACTACTTCCCCAAGATAACATAGGATGAAGAGAAAGGAATGAACAAGGGGAATTATAACCTCACTATTCATGGGTATTTTAAATAATCATCTTATCCTTATAATGGGGGAATGATTCCATTAACACATTGCATATCAATGAATTTCATCAAAATCATCTACACCAATGATCTCAAACATGATGATGACACATAAGAGAAGTATGATGAAGTATCTATCTTAAACATATTCAACACATAGACACTTAAATATGGTTGGAATAATCTAAAGTAGACACATGTTTAAAACCTAAGTGATTCTCAGAATACTCAGCTAGTTTCCACATCTCGACCTTTAATAGAGGAAAATTGAAATGGTGTGACCACATCCCACCCACCACATGAAGAGACTATAACTCTCACTACTGAAGATAACTAACCTAATTCTAAGAGGATATAAATGGCCTCAAACAACATTATATTTAATTACTAAGGTGAAATATTAATTAGGAGTACAACATCCAAGTTGAAATCTATGATTCTACTTTGTAAAATCTACAATAACATGTGGAAGAAACTCTGCTGAAAATAATGGAACCTAGTCAACCAAAAGATAAATACTTGGGTAATAATTTCTTCTAATCATGATTGATTAGGGATATTGAGTGTTCCCTCTATTAGGGTGGCATTCAAAACCATGTCATGTGAGATACCCCATAATGACTAATAAAAATTATAAGAAGAAAAAATAGGAAGGAATGCCAAATCAAACTCTACTCACTAAATCAGTTCTAATGTATGGATAGCCAACCATTATGCCAAAACCTATCATCTCTATCAAACCCCTAGATTCTCAATTAGAGGCTGTGGAAGGACATTTATCACTACTAAAACTAGAGAGGAAACCAAATCCCAATTATATGGACACAACACCTCCACCATACAACATTGGGAATCCAAATTTTCTGATCTTCAATAGACCTAGAGACCCTAAACATCACAACTCAAACTTTGTGTCTTTATTTTTCATTGTTATGGAATCTCTCATGTGATAAGAGCAACCTAAATTCAGGTGTTTTTAATATACTATGTAATAATCATCATATTTATACAATAAATTCATACCAATTCAGTCCATATTTAATTAAGAAGGCCCCTATTTTTAATTTCTATACAAAGTCATCATAGTGATGAGGAAAAAATAGTCCTTAACCTCTTACATTATACTCGGTGTGAATGATAGGGTATTACAATTCATTTCTAGATGTAAATTTCTAGCCTACTCTTTAAACATGAAACCAACATAATAGAATCTATTATAACTCTACATATTGAATTTTCATAATGAGTTACAGTCATAATTGATCCTAGTAAAATACCATAGAAGATTTTTTAAGTTTTCCTTAGTGATACAATGGTTGGAAGACAATATTTTAAAAACTGTATCTATGTTCTGTCCCACATTAATAGGCCAATATAAAAGGGCTGGAAATATAGAAACAATAACTATTATGGTTAAGTTATCTCCAAAAATAGTTGTGACACCAAAAATCATACAACATGCTATAGTTCCTCAACAACCACCCTGATTACTAAATCATACACAAAATGTTGGGACACACTATCCTAGAGGGAATTTTCATCAAATAAATCATCATGAAGATGGTATATTTTGGATTAATAAAATTGGTAAAACACTTGAACAAGTGGCCTATGTTTCTATCATCCCACTGAAATAGGTAGGGGAATGGGAGGTAGTTATAATAAAGGTAACATAAATGTTTTATGGTTGGATGAACATAAATATTGTCAACAAATATCATCTTATCCTCAAGGTGTTTCAAAATTTATCTGTTGTGAATTGAACTCCACATGTGATGACTGAGTCGACTTCTTCAACACCAAATACATATAAGTGTAGGTATTCTAAGAACTTATGAAATTATTCTAACAAGAATATGATTATATAATTGGAACCCATTTTGTTTCCTAATCCAATGAGAAATCATTATGATTTTGTGCCTTTATCATTAAGATGATGGTCACCACCTCACTAAATGATTCAATGGGAGTTGACTCATTAAACATATACCACATCCAATGAATTATCTCAGTACAACTCCATCAATGTGATTCACTTAGAAAATACATTATTGGATGCAAATGGATCATATGAACCAAATTTACCCTTCCATATCCAAGGAGGAGAGAGAAGATATCATGGATAATGGGTTTGAGGACGATGAAGTTGACATAGATATGGGAATTCAAGTCATATCCCCACTAAAACCATCTATATTTTAGAGACTTAGATATAGGTACTCTAGTGGGACCAATAAGATCATAAGTTTTCCTAAAAATAATATAGGGATTGTTCAATATCAATTATACTAGAGGACTAATCCCTAAAACATTATCTCTGATGTCAATACCAAAATTGGGAAAGGTCATACTAGTCCAAATAGAAAATAAAAAACATACACTCATTTTTTTTATGGAGGTAAAACCCTTCAAAAATATCCCCAAATCCTAAGAATAAAACCATGGATCAACCTCATATAATAAAGGGTGAAACTTTATCTTATATGAATAACATTTTAAAATAGATATTTGACATTTAGAAAAATCCTTCAATTGTAATTTCCATCTAGATTTTAGTGGATATTAGATAATTGCTTGCAGACTCTCTTCTATTCCTATAAGAGTTCATAGTCGAGGTTGTTACTGTTGATGTGTGTTATTTAGATACCAACCCTATAGAGTTCCATTCATTCATCTACATAATAATGAATGATAGGAAGACCACAAACCATGGTCATTTCACAACCTTATACATATATGTAAGGGTAGAAAACATCGATATTTATTGATCCCTAATTGATAATGGTTCTAGGATAAATATCATTATAGTATGGACCCTACAATGATTACATTACAATGAAGATGTTTTTCTCCATGAATCGTGAAAATCGAAGGATATGAAAAGAGTGTGAAAAATCTCTTGAGAAAAACAACGTTTAAGGACTAATTTATAGACCTTAACTATAATTCAGGGATTACGGTTATTCACCAAGACAAATCCTTCAATGATCTATTTGGAATGAAATGGTTTTATTCACATGTGGTTATGCCTTCTTCCTGACACTAATATCTTAAGTACTATCTTGATGAAAAGGTTTAATTGGTTCATGGTTATGGTTCCCTTTCTGATTCCCAATAATCTCAATAAAGGGATACATGATTTCATCCATGGGATGGAAAATAGCCAATGACATGTGATTTCCTCTAACTCATGGCCAATAATAGTCTTGAAATGACCCCACTCATTCAATTACATAAACTTAGTGGATATAATATATTTCTCATCAATAAAATCGAAGAATTTGATTAATGTTTGGGGAGTTAAAAGGTTTAAAATAACCCTATATGATTGGATAAATAATTTGATCAACATTCTAGAATATTATGGTTAGGCTATAGTTCCCCCATAATAGACATATTTGACAGAGGAAAAGATTTTCATATTATCCATAAATATCAATCTCGTACCAATACATCTCTAAATGAAGGTAGGATTTACTAATATCTAACCCAAAAAAAAACAATATCATGACTCCCTAAACAAGTTGATATGAATCCTAAGATAAGAATGAAGGTATAATGTTTTGGAACATTTTCCTCTATCTTTATGATATTTTTCACATCATGTGAATCCAATTGTGTAGAATAATGTTTTGATCCTAGTCACAATGATAATTCCCAAGATGATATATCTCTAACTCTGTATCAATGATATAAGGATATCCTTGAATCATTTCCTAGATCCAAAAATACTCCCACATCAGTCAAAAAATTGAGAATATTTCTGTATAATCTCACTAATATAAATATTTCATTACCTTTTGTACCCTTGATGATAGTGGAGAAGAAGGAGAACATATCTATATTAACCCTTATAATAATGATCATTCATTACCTTCTTTGGAGTTTGTAGATGCTTCCTCATAATTCCTATTACAGAAAAAAAATTTCCAAACATTATATTCAAACATAAATAATTTACATTCATCACCCAGTTGCACTAAATCAAGTCAGAGGAAAAAAGAAAAGAAAAAAGAGTAATATGATGATGATGATCTTAGAGATTCCCCTTACACAGTTAAAGAAGGAATATATACCACCATCAATAAACATAGAGAGGTTAATCTAGGTATATAGGAAGACCTACATTCTACTATAATTAATGTATTCATGTATCACAATGATCAATATATATACATATCTTTATTGAATCAACACATGGATGTCTTCACCTGTAATTACACATAAATTCTTAAACATGATCTTGATGTGGAAAACCATCATTTTAGTCAAACTAAAGATCACTAAGTCTATAAATAGTTTGATAAAATAATTCATCCTAATCATCATACCCAATTGGAAGATGATGTTGGCAAGACCATTATTGAAAAGTTCATTCAAGAGGTTCAGTACTTGAAATGGATCTCAAGCATTATCCCCTACAAAAATACGATTGGGAATATTAGATTTTTCATTGATTTTAGTGACCTCAACCATCATTAACCAAGACATGACTTCCTAGTCCCAATCATGGATGTTTTGATGTATCTAGTAGTCGATTTTTAGGATATCTGCTCCATGGATGGAGGATCTATTCTTCATTGATGGATACTTATTATATATCCAAATTGAAATTGAACATAATAATGAATAGGCCTACACTATTATAGAAATCCAAGTGCTGGATTAATAATGAGTAATTAATTTTGGTTTGAATAATAATGGCACTGCATATTAATATTCTATGAAGTATATCATCAAACTATCTCTAAGGATAACCAGGGAGTTTGATATTGAAGATATTGGGCTCTAATATCTTCCTCGTAGTGATCAAATTTAATATCTTAAAACATTTTAAAAAAACACGACAACACAAATTGAGGATGAACCCTATAAAATGTACTTTTATGGTTACATCTAGAAATTTATTAGCATTATAATATGTCATCATAGTATTTAGGTCAACACTAAGAACACCAAGATGATCCTTAACATGTCAACTAATTGAAATATCATAGAGTTTAGATGGATTTAGGGATATATCACCTATATTTGACACATCATATAGAACATGATATGAAAGATCCTACCCTTCACCATCCTTGTGAAGAAGGATTTCTAAAATTTATGTGATGAATATTGTCAATATTATTTCAACAATATCAAACAACATCTCTCAATCCCTTTGGTATTGATAATTCATATTGATTAGAATACACTAATTCTATAAGTTGGGGTTTTGAGTGATCACACAGTGTCTTTATTTCATTGAAAAATGATACAGGAAAATAAAATTCTCTCTGTTTTCTTAGTAAAACCATGCTCGATACTGAGAATATTTACTCTAAGGTCGATAATAATTAATATTAATTTATCTTCACCAATAAAAAACTGAGACACTACCTATATCATTATGAGTTCTATCATGTATCATGTTTTAACATTCCAAAATATATCCTCAATTTTATAATGATAAATTAACATCTGTCATAGTGGGAGATCAACTTAAAGTATTTTGACATTCAGTCTTTGCCAACAATTATAATCAAATGGAATTCCTGGGAATAATTAATTGTAGTCTGTCCCACCATAGAACACATGAAAGTGGATAAAAAATGTCCTATAAAGTGGTATTATCCCTTTGTGAGACTATAGAAATGTGGGAGATTTATTTCGATATATCTTATTAAATTCTAACATGAATAAGAATAGAAAAATCAAACATAGTAGATTTGGATTTGAATTGTTATCTTCTCTCCAAAAAATGTAATTTTTTCATATTCCTTCTCCTTTTCAAATGGTGTCATTAATAATGATGTAAAATACTAGGCTCTCATAGTAGGCTCAAAATTGGATCTGCATATACTATTTTCCAAAATTAATATAAAGGTTCATTAAACGTTTGATGCAAATAAAATTAATAGCTAATATTCACTTATGAAAGTGGGGCTAAATTCCCCTAATTGATTGCATATGAGGGTTAATTTAAGAATTCCCCTATAATACAACATTGTATCACGTCCCATTCTCTCTAAAATAGCATAAAAATCTATTGGATAATGGAGCCATAACCTAGTTAGATCTATAATACGATGATATAATCATAGATATCACACATTGTAGGGTGGAATTATAATTTGTTAGAAATGAAATGGAAGTGATCAGAGAGATAAAAATAATTCATTATAAATGTGAAATAATATCCTCACTAAATGATACCATCAATATATGTAAGTAAAATTTAGTAGAAATCTCAAAATAAATTTTTTGATTGGATCAATCTATGAAGTAATGGATTTGTAGCAGGTCATAAATATCATCCTTTTTTATAGAAAAAAACATAGAAATCCCTCTATAAAAGAGGCTTTGATGGGGTCCTCCTTAAACATATTTAATTTGGAGAGACCTCAATATTATATATAAACTACACATTGTATCTTGTGGTGTTCATAAATCTACGACCAATCTCTCTAATCATATCAAAATACATGGATACTTTTGACCACCCATAACAGAAGATTTCATGGAATTCACCAATAAATATAATTATATCTTGATAAATACCAATTTCATCAATAAAATAATAGGATATTAAAATTTCCGAAATATAGTTGTCTACTTGATGTTTTGGGAATAGATTTTATGGGGTTATATGCCCTAGTAATATCTAGGTAGTCCAAGTTTATCCTTATTACCATTGAATTATTCTCCTGGGAGAAGGCTATATCCCCCAAATAATATGGGAAAAAGGCTATCATATTCCTTATGAAGTCAAATATCATCACTATATTTGGTGTATCTTAAACAATAATGATGGAATATGGAACCAACATCAACTATTTTGAGTTGAAAAGGATATATCAATAACATGTCATTCAATCCAACTACTCATCCTGCTACCATACAATGACCAAGGAAAAAATAGAGTATTTAAATAAGAAAATATCTATTATACTATAGAATATGGTTTATAAATATAATATTTTCTTTCAAAAAAATAACCACATTCATTGTGTGATTATCTCTCCAATTCCCTTACTACAATGCAAGTGATCCCATATTCTCAAGTATATGTTACAGTGGAAGTTATACTCAATAAAGTCCACTTTCCTTCACTTTGTATCACCACATGAATTTATTTCTAGATATGTGAAATATAAAAAGTGGTTGGATAAGTTGGAATGAATTAATGAGAAAATTTTGTTCACATTTAACTACTTATAATTACATTAAAACAATGTTTTATTAGAATTCAATTAGAAATTTTGTCTTATATTTATTCCTTCAAGGAGAGATGGTATTGGTTCTCAAATCCTTGATTATACTAGGGATGAATCCTCCAAAGCATGAAGAAAATTGGGAGGGACATTATCTAATACACAAGTATACCCTAATGGAGAAATTTAATAGGTCATAATGGATAGACAACAAATCATTGCAGACATGAACACATTGTTTCTCAAGAAGTAATTTGTATAACATTTATATTGGTTCATAATAACTAGAAATATGAATTTAAATTAAACATAATATCTTCCACACTATATTTGGTAAAAGTGGTTTAGGGTCCTAGTAGCATGACCAGAAGAGGCATTCTACTGAATCCCTACATGTAGGACTTACAATTTCAAAGTATAAATTCCATGTCACATGACATTAATCTAAATGGCATTCATCTACACTATAATATGTTACCAATAGAGTAAATATCCCTATCACATTATGTTAGAATAAAATAAGTTCTTCCATTATATAATACATTAAACTGCACAGTTCCATCATCATGGTAACAAGTTCTCTAGTGTGGTATGAGTTTAAGAACCAAAGTGGTTTATTTGTGTTCAATTTGAAATTATTGTCAATCGTTTCAAAAGATAAAAAAATCAATGTGCTTTAAATGTGACAGTTGTTGAATTGTTATTAATTTAAAAGACCTGTGTTTATTATGTTTATATGACACATTAATTACACCATTTTAGTTTATAACTTATTGAGACTAATTGGGATAACTCTTCTTATTGAAGGCTACCAAAAAATATTCCAACACTGGATAACCAGAGGGGGACCACCTCCACTACGTAGGTGGGAAGTGAACCCTATTTCTAGATATCCTGGAAGCATAAGTTGTGAATAACATTCCTACAGTAGCACATTTGAGTATTAAAAAACCACATCGAGTGGTGGCATGATAGAGGAAGAGGTAACATTCATGGTTTGATGGCAGCGACTGTTTAAAATGGACCTCGGTAATCTCATATGATAAGTGAACAACGCTCGTGTTTATAAAAGGTGGTGATCAATAACATTAAGAAACAATGTGGAAATATTGAGTTTGGTTAATTTTCATCTACTATTAGAAATATGCAAATAATAATGGTTATGAAATTTGTGATCTTCAAGTTGTCTAATATTCATTGATGTCACGTTTTTTCCTTTTGTTGATGGATTTTTTATGTGCAAAGAGTTTTTCATCGGTGAATATCTGAATGGTAAGGAGAGATAATTCAATAAATATTTGATTATTTATTAGATTCTAATATGATCTAATAATCTTGAATGTTCATTTTCATAAAATGTTGATTCTTAATCCAAAGTGATACAATTTAGAGAATATTATGGTGTTTGGGATCAAGGTTATTTTTGAAGTTGAAAGAAATGATTGATTCAGTGCATGTGGGTTGTATCAATGTGCATAAATCTTGGTTAGGGTAATTTATCTAAAAATAACTCCTATGATCTCATTTTTTGGTATTACATTAATGTGAATTCTTTAGAGAACCAAGAAACAAATAGAGACTAGAAATTATTCCCTTTGCGAGAAGATTCCATGATTTGGTGTTGATCATTTTCCATTATGAACTCATGAATATGTTTTTATTCAATGAACCTGTGTAGATATAAAGTGATTTATGAGAGGAAATAATGAATAATTTTATTTAGCTTCAAATCTTTGTGGAGAATAGAACCCGCATATGCTGTTTCATGATGAATAAATACATAATTGGATTGCATGTACTCTACTACATTAAGGATATTGAAATTCATATATGAAATAACATACATTCATACTATTGAGTGGGTTATGTGATTTAGTGACATTGTGCGATATTATTGTGCAATGGCGAGGGAAAATATGCAATTTAAGGCACATGTACATATAAAGGAAGAAAATAGTGTGTTTTTATAAAGTAAGTGTGATTCTAACGTGATATAGGAGATATAAAATGATGAAAAACTTACAGTAGTGTATATTTTCATTAATTATTCAACATTTTAATGCACATGATATAATACATACAAGGAATAGTGATAATCTGGTACATGTGTCTCATTGCACAAATTATATTGAATAAATCATGTATTTTACCTAAAATGAATGAATATTATCTAGAATTTTGAGACATAAGTCAACCATATTTTTTGAATGTATATAACTAAGTAGTGAATGTGCTGAGTATTGTTCAAATCATTTGAAGATCAATGAATAGTGAGAACGATCTAGTCATTTTATATTAGTTGATGAAGTTCTTGATGATTGTACATGTGAAAATCAGGTGATATGGTTTGTTTGTGACAATAGAATTCATGTCAAGGAAGTGAAGAAGCTATCTGAATCCAACATAGATATTTTTATCAAAAGGATCATATCTTGTGTGTCTCAAGATTAGTATAAGATTCATGTGATAATATGAAGCAGAAAAAGTCTCTAGTGGGACTCTGGAGTAAGATGGTGGGATGATGGTAAAACTAAGGTATATAGTATAAATATCCTTTTTCCGAAGTTAGGATATTTTAAAATAGGTGTAAAATTTTAATCTTTATTGGGAATCTGGAGTTGAACACTTAGGAAATTTATGTTGATCACAATGGGACTTTCCCTAGTTTTAACTACATGTACATAGTGATGAATATATAACCTGTGGGTATAAATACTTGTATCAAGGAATAGGTCTTAATATTGAACCTTGTAAAAATATTCTACGATGTATTTCATTTAGTTTCTGTAATGAATATAGGATCCACTTCTCTAAATAGGTTATAAAGGATTTAAGGGGTTAATGAAAAGAAATGAATTAAATAAAAAAAGTCACACATGATTCACCCTACCTCTCAGTGTTGTTGCGCTATCCATTGGGCACATAAATTGAAATTAGAGGTAAGGAAACATATGTTTGTATCTATATCTCTTACCCAGTTTTTTATATCCGAGTCATATGAATTGAAAATTTTAGTTTCGATAAAATCGTGAATAACTTCAGATGGAAAAGTTTATCTATAATTCTAATTTTAGAAATATTGAAATTTCATTCAGAATTAGAAAAATATGAAGAAAAGTGTGGAAAATAGTCTAAAGAAAAACTCAAAGATGAATGAAGATCATCCACAAGATGATGACACTCAGAGTGGTAGTTTTTCAGTAATGATTTGATGAATATAATTCCAATGAATCAAGTTATAACTATGATGAAGATATGTGAAATTCTGAAATTAGATATCATTTAAATAATTTTCCCAAATAGGTGGTCACATGTATGATAAATGTTTTAAAGGTTGTTTTGGATGAATAATTTCAACTAGAAGAAGAGTCTAATGCAATGGAACTTGTTTTGGTAGAAAATTTTGGAATATGAAACACTCTCACAAAACTTGTTAGATAAAAGGATGAAATAATATCTCTTTGAAATGTTTGATATACTGGTGCTTTTGAAAAATTTCAATGTAATGTTTTTGAGAAATATTTATTTAAAATGGTTTTTATAGAAGTTATCCATCCATTAGAAAAACTAAAAAATAAAACTTTTAATGTCATAGATGCACAGCTGTAAGCTAATGTAAAAAAATAATTAAGGAGATCGGCAATTTTTTACTGAAGGCGAACTGGGTGCATGTAGATGAAAATAAGAAGATGAATATTCAGTAGGATGAAATCCTAAAGTTAGTTAAAGATTATAATATTTATCTCAACAAAGAATGTATTTAAATTTAAGTTAAATTGAGATATATAGAATATATATAATTTGATACTTCCTAAGATGTTAATAAAATAAGTACCGCCAAAGATTCATCTGGTAAGAGTCATATTTAAGAAAAAGACTCAATCTAGTGAAAATAAGAGATTTATATTATCTAATTGTAAATATACAATATATTCATTGAAAAGGAAATAGATTTTATAGATAAATCTGTGTGTACTAATACTATTTTAGAGATTAATGTAGATCCAACATTAAAACATAGACACACATGGGTGAATAAAAATAATTATAAAGCCATTAAATCTTTAAATATGGATGTCAAATATTGTAAGAATTTTTACTCCCCTAATAAAGAACAAAATAATGAATGTGCTACCAAAAAGAAGAATTTTTTTGAAGACAATCAGGATATGTCATAAAGGAAGAAATCAATATTTGGTGGCTATTATTAGTGCTGTTAGAATTTTCAAAATCAAGCAACAAACTATTCTCAAAACATTTCATTGTATGAAATTTAAAAAATGGTATCATTTAGTGGTCAAAAGGATGAAGAGTAGCGGAAACCATTATAATAGTGGAAGAAATCATAGAAATGGAATCATTCTATCAAAAAAGGTATAATTACATTGAAACTTTATTTGATTATTGCAACAAAAATGATCATTGTAATGATTTGTTAGAGTATGTACAAATAATTAACAAATCATCTTTTTATATGAGTTGAATATGATAACCAGAAGTAAAAAATGTATAAAAAAAGTAGGTGACAGGTTGTCTATGGATTGTGGACTAAAAAATAAGTCTATTAAATAAATTCCCAATAAGCATGTGATGAATGATATGAAGAGTTTCATTCTAAAAAAATATGATTCTATTTTTTTAGGAAAGGTCACATCATGGATAATTTTGTATTTTCCATGAACATTAATACTAAAGGAAGAAATCTAGAAATAATGAAGGAATAAATCTAAAATGGAAACAACACAATGGATTAGGAAAAATACAAATCTAAAAAATATAATTAATTTTTTTATAAATGGGTAATTTGAGGAATGCTATTGTTGTGTGTAAAAAGTGTACTATTTCGGGACATTCAAGTAAAAATCATTTGACATTGTTTAATTGATAAGAATATTTCTTGTAGAAGATATGAATAGAAAATGTGAGTTCAAATGATAAAAATATTATTGAGAAAATGGAGTCAAAAAACGAAGTGAAGATTGAGCATGTTCCTAAACAATTCTTGATAATATGGCCAAAAAATATATCGGGAAAGAAATATAGAGAAAGAAAAGAAAACTAAAACCAATTTGTAGGAAAATTTGAAGAAGACTTTTTCTTCTAATAAAATAACATGGTTGAGAAGCAACCCTAAGAAATATTTCTCTAACAAAATAGGATTGAAAATACACCTTATTACCATATTAACATTCTATTTTTCTAATGTAGGGAATTGAATGAGAATAATTTTTTTAATAAGAGACATGAATTTGATAAAAGTTGTGAACATATTACAACATGATTGTTTTCTATCATGGAAGAGTATTTTCATCATGAATCCTTTTTAAAACATTTAAAATAATCTTTGAATATTCTTGAAGTTTATTCTTGGATAAATCTAATCATGATGAAGAATTTTTGAGATCATCTTTTGAGGGGGTGAACAGGAGGACAAACACTAGATATATCCATCCAAGTTGATATCTTATGCATATCAGATGTTGTGGTAAGGTATCTATTTGATAATTCTAGAGGTTAAAAATCTACAAGTTGAAGCTTTTTATCATTGAGTTATATTGGTGACCTTATATTATTTAAAAGATGAAGAATCAATTCTAAAAGCAATAAATACATTATTGATGATAAAAGGGAATGAAAATTTGAAATGGGAAGGAATTATTTCACTTGAATGTTTTCAATCTGTTTGTTTAGATATATGTAGAAGATTATTTGAAAACTTTTTGAAGGATACATAAAAATAGGCTTGAATATTGTTAAAAAATTATAAATATTTATTCAAAGAATTGATTTTAAATTTTAACACACTTTTTTTAAAAAGTTCCTTAGAAACAATGACATGTAGTTGGTTAATTTTACCTCATTTTTATGTTAGATGTGGTTCCATCCTTCTCTAAAGTAAATCAAACTATAAGTGTATGGTGAGGAGAAGATTTTTTATATTTGAATGATAGAGATGATAATTCTTCACCATAGATAGATCATTAGTATTATTTCTAATAGTGGATGAATACATTATTTATGTTTATAATTGGTGTTAATAAAAAATTAAAAGGGGGATATTGAAGAACCCAATTGGTTTTTTTGTGTTGATTTGAAATTTTTTTCAATATGTTGTGACAATAAAAATTCATTTATTTTTAATTTTGATGATTAATGAATCCGTCTTAAGTTCAAAGACATTTGTTTATTATGTTATGTTGAAAAATTGTTTACACAATTTTAGTTTGTTATTTTTCTTGAGATATTGGATAACTATTATTGTTGAAGACTACCAAAAAATAAGTGAAAATTGGCCCACAAAAGGGGGACCACATCTATTACTTAGGTGGAAATTCAATCCCCTAGTCATCCATTATAGTGGAAAAAGTTTTCCATAACTCTGCCAAAGAGGTTTATTTGAGTATACAGGAAAACTTGTATGGGGTAGCATGGTGGAGGAAGAGGTTTTCAGCATGGGTTAGTACTATAAACTATTCGGGAGAGGACCATGGTACTCACTTATACTGAGTGATTAATGCATATTGTAATCTAAGAAATTACTCAAAAACATGAATAATCAATGAGGGAATAAAGCATTCAACCGTTGTTCATTATATATTAAAAAATAATTAAATAATAATGGTCATGCAATCTATAATCTATGAGCTATTTAATATTAATTGATGTCTCTTCCTCATTTGGCTGATGGATTCAGCATGCACTAACATTTATTCATGGTTGGAAATCCTAATGATAAAGACCAAATATTAAAACAATATTTGATTGATTTAATGTTTTAAATATTATTTAATCAACATGATTTTTTTTTGAAATATTAATTCCTAAAGTAAGGAGATATGGTGTCTAGAATGTTTTGGTATTTTCAATGATAGTGATTTTTGATGTCACGAATAATCAGTGAGTCAATTTGTACAAGCTAAGTAGGTCCAAAAAAAGATGAGAATGTGGAATTAATATATAAATACATCCATGGAGACTATTTTTTGGTATGTGTTTAAAAAGATTTTTTTATAGATCTGAGATCAATACAGTTACCTGAAATCATTCTATTTCTGTGAGAAGATTTCATGCTTTCTTGCTGATTATTTTCCATCACCATAACATGAAGTCGTTCAGATTATATCAAACTAGTATTGATGTATACTAATTTATGTGAAGAAATTTTTAATTATTAATGGTAGATTCCCAGATTCATGAAGAACACAATACAAATTTACTGTTACGTGAATAGGAAATAAATAATAGGATTTTTCATACTCTATTACATGAAGGAGGTTGAGTTTCATGCATGAAATAATATACATGTATACTTTTGAGCGAGTTACAAAAATTAGTGACATTATGTGATATTCATTCATGAATTATAGTAAGAATATACTATGTAATGAACATTTAGACACGAAAAAAATAATATAGTGTTGATTATAAATGTATCAGGCATCTAACATGAAAATGAAGATATAAAGTGATAGAAATCTTTAGGTAGTGTATATGTGATTTCATTATTCAAAATTTTCATGCACATGATACTGTACCTAAAAGGAACAGTGATAATCATTTTGATATGTTTTGTTTCATATATTATATTGAATAAAATAATATATTGTACCTTACCTACATGATAGTTGTGAGAATTACACAAGAATGAATATTGTGCAGTGTTTTGAGACTGAATATGGGAATAATTTTAGAAGGTATATATGTGATTAGTCAGTGTGTTGAGTGAAGTTCAGATCATTTGAATATCAGTGAAAAATGATCAAGAGAATTATGTTTTTTTAGTTTCTATAGTTATTGAAGATTGTACATGAGCATATTAGGTGATCTAGTTTTTTGTGAAGAAATATTTCATCTTATGGTACTGTAAAAGAATTATGAATCAAACATATATTTTTCTATTAGAGGATCATATCTTACGTGAATCAAGATTAGTTTAACTATTCAGTGTGACTCTGAAGAAGAATAAGTATCCATTGAGACTCTATATCTAGCCAATGGGATTCTAGTAACATTTGTGGGATGCAATATGAATTTCCTTTTATGGGACACATGTGTTTCTAGTGTTGGTGGAAACTTGTAATCTCTAGTGGCGCTCTATAGTATAACACTATGGGACTCAATGTTGATGGGAATATGAAATTCCTTTGTTGTAACCACGTGAATATAGTGAATAATCTGTAATTCTTGGTATAATAGGTTGCAGAAAGGAGTTGGTCTTTGTACCAAATGTTGTAAAAATAATGTGTGTTGTATTTACATTACATTATATATTTCACAATGAATACACTCATATTATCTAGTGATAGAGGTTTTATGGGGTTAATGAAAAGAAAATAATCCAATATAACAAGTTACACTAGATTCACCTCCCTCTTAGTGTTACTACAGGATCCATTAGACACATCATGGGTAAACTTTTAATTGCCTCTCATTTCATACACTAAGAATGACTCGTGTCATGTTAATGATTTTGGTTGATCACTCAACTTAGCCTGATTAAAAATAACTATGATAAAACATAGGGAGTTATTTTTTCAAAACTAAAGGGCCTAAAACTGGTAAGATTGGATTACACTGAATAACATAATTCCCTTATATAAGATCTAGATCTATCTAGGAGTTCTTATCACAAAATTTATACGTGCCTATGGATAGCAACTACCCCATCCTTATTAAAGAGTCTGATCTATATAGGGGATTATTTAAGAACTATGTAGGGCTGAATTGGTGTGAGTAAAAGATATATAGTGATACCTAGATCTCTTTTCATAGGCGCATCAACAAATTCAAAAAAAAAGATGAAATAAAATAAAATTTTCCCAACATATGAGCTTGACCGATATAGGGAATGTATCTTCAAGAAATATGTAAGGACTAATTCCTATTAATTTAGGATATATATTGATTTTTGGATCTCCTATATTAGTCATATTAATTATTTAAATTAATGAAAATTTCATCCATAGTGTGTGGAAGTACACTAAGGTGCTGCCCAATATTATTCCCCTACACAAGAATTAGTTCTGCATAGAAAAGGAATCACAAGAAATTTCAATAGTTGATCAAAGTAACTTCTCATATATAGACGGTAAATTTATATAGATACATTAGTATATATTCATCCTTGTAATCTATTAATAAAAATTAATTCTCTATAAAGTATTATCCATATCATCATAAGAATGTTCATTGTGAAGTTCTTCGTTTGTGTGCCTATGCTAAACAATGATTCCCCCGATTAAAGAATTTTATCTTCAAAGGGAATCCAATTTAAAAACAACATGGGGTTCATTCCAATTTTTATAGGATATGTAGTGATAATGATATATCTTATCCAAGCCCAAGACACAAATCACCATAAAATCTCCACACTTGAATTTTAGATGCTCAATACAAGTACAAACTCAACCTAGTTTGTCTACAAACTAGGTGTCTGAAAATTTCACAACACTATTATACTTGTCACATAATGATAAACCACAAGAAATTTTGTCTATTTCACATGAAATTAAACTTTTTGGAGTGTTCCATTTTGTGTGACCCTAAACTACTTGGAAGTGTGTGTTTTATATGACCCAAATAATAAAATTATCCTCCTTTATAAAAGAGATTGATCTACATATGGGATGTATATCTTTCACTTTGGTAGTAAATGGTTATAGCTATATTAGTCAAACCAAACATCATGGTTCACTTAAACTATGATAAAAAATATACCATATATCACAGGATAAGTGGCGATTCCTAGATTTTATATTGTAGGCCTAGATATGAAAGCTAATAAAAACACCCACTTCATCTATATGTTTGGACGCCATTATTTGCATCAAGTTTTCCCTACATGGGTTCACCACTATGGAAAATCCATATCATTTTTCGCATCATATAGATCTGCAAAAGAATCTGATTTAAAATCCCCCACCTTATGACCTTAAACTGCATGACACCTGAGTATTTATAGCACGACGTTAAACTGAATCAAATTTAGTCCACCTTACATGACCTTAAACTAATTAGAATAGACTGATTATACGGATAAATTTTACAATATGAGACCCATATCTATATAATGATTTAGGACAAAGGCTTCTTCTCTAAACAACCATCAGGTTAAAATTAACCTTGCTTAATATTATATCTAAATGCAATTGAGCTTCCCCTATAATATAAAAACTACATTCATATTGATCATTTTTATCTCAAGATACATAGTTATTTCAAAGTTTATATTCTGGACATAAATGCATGTCATCATCCATCTCTACTCCTTTATATAAAATCAATCTAGTCATGAAAATATCAAGTCTGAAACACATCTATTACTCTTCATGTACATACTTTTTCATAAATCGCACATCACACCTCGAGTGTATTAAATTACTATAAACATTTCTTCTCTACTGGTAATGTGTGTATTCAACTCCAAGGGATACCTCTATTTTACTATGAAAACATTATCCCAATATGGATATACATATGCACCCACAATATGGTTTTCCAACCAGATGAATTTACATCTTAAGGGGATGATACTCTGATTTTAATAAACCTCCACATCATCAAAACAGAACCCATTATTTGAATTTGGTCAATGGTCATCCCTTCGATACATTTTCTATATATCTTCCCTTGATCCATGAACCTCATGTTGTGATTTATGACATTACCACTCTTTTTTTGCAAGGTGTGGGACACTGTTAGTCTTTGAGGCCCATTAGGGTTGTTATTCTCATCCTCCACTTTGTTCCACGATTCTTGAATTTAAACTATATGAACCCATTTGAGGATAATCTACTATATCAAGGAACTCCATTTTCTTCATGTTTTCTTGTGTTATTTATATATAAATCGTATCACTTGTTGGTAAAAGATATTTGACCAAAAACTCTAGGCTTGGTGGTCAAATATGTAAGACCTTAAACTTTATCCCTCAACAGTTTAGAATAAACTACATGTACAAGAGGTGTAGAAATTATCTGGATGAAAACCCATAGAGGGGATACTAAGTGAAATTCATGTCCCATATCTCTAAGACTCTCACATTCTATGATTAAGTACAAAATATAGAATAAAAATAAAAGAGCCAGATCTTATAGGGTCCAAAATATGGAAATTGAAATACCTGATCTATGCTAAAAAAACCCACTGGGTTAGGAAAACATTAGAGAGGTGACATATCATTTCTCTTCACCCTAATTGGGGGTTCCATAGATGGTGGTGTAACCTATAGGGTACCCAAACCCTACATGAATATTCCTTTATATTATAAACCTACTTTATTTTATAAGTGTCAGTTATGAGAATATATGAATACAATGATCACCTATGTTTGAATTTGTAAACACACCAACAATAAGTATTTATATATATTCCTTAATATGGAATGTAAACCAGAGGCATCTACATCCTAATGGTAATATCCTCAAGTATTTATATAGACAGAAACCATTGTATTGGAACCCATCATTCGAATATAGATATTTATCATCCTCAACATATGTTTCCAATATCATCATCCATAATTATAACTTCTTGGGGTACAATTTACACAACCAAAAATCTATCTATTCTATTCTATTTATTACCATCAATATTATACACTTGTGAATCCCTGTAAACACTAGATAAGGAATTTGATATCTCACCCTTGGACATTTGAATGGTCCTCATCACATACCCCTAAAATGGTTGAAACAATGGTTCAACCATCATATCCACAAACTAAATTCTACAATTTTTTATATTCTATAACAGAATTTAATTCCATCTATTTTGGGTATCCCCTTTCTCTTACTATGTATATTCATATGGTCATTTGGTCTATGTTTTCTAAACAGAAACATCAGCTACATTAGCCCTTTCATGGATTGAAACTAATTATGGGAAGATACACAGAACTCGCCATGTTCAAAAAATTTAAATGGTGACCTAGAAAAAAATCGATTATATTTTCAATGGTTAGAATCCATGTATGAAATAGTAAAAATAGACCATTTTCTATTTAAAAGGCATAAAAATTATTAAGTTCAAAATATATTAATGGAGGCCTAAGAAAAATTTGTGTTCATGCCCATTACGTATTACCTACATGAGGATTAGTGACATAAATAAGGTAATAAAATAAAAGACTCAATGCTTTCTAGGTTCACAACTTTATCCAAATAAAAGGTAAATTATTTTCAAAAGGCACCTTGATATTTGATAGATTTATAGAAATCACCCATTCCCTCACTCATGGTATTTCATATCATAATCTCTATGTGAGGTATATGGATATACAGTTTCATGGATCTTGATATCTCTTGGATCTTGTAATCCTCATTCCAAATCCACCTTTTCTGAACCTCATCACATTTAATTAGATTATCAATCCAAATGGACCAAATCCAGTGTTATAATGATGGTATTTAAGCCTACAACTGTCCACGAGCCATTCCTGGGAGTAAATCATTCATGTAAATGGACCAAGTCTAGTGTTACAATGATGATACATGTGTTTGTACCTTTCTGTGAGCTACACTCATGAGGATATTATTCATCCAAATATACCAATTATAATTTATAGTGATGATATTTTCAATTGTACTAATCTTTGAGCCACATCTAAGAGGGTATCATTCTGACTCTAGTGTTTGGGAGACAAAATTTATTTTGTATATTTAAAATTCAAATTTAATGTTTGATCAATTTAGTTTGGCATTTCTTCTCATATTTTCACATATTATTATGTTCTCATAATCAAAGAAAAACTGAATATGATAGAGACATATGATTTAAAAAATGAGTTCTCGTACATTGATAAAAATGAGAGGAACATCTACAATATAATGGCTTTCTCAAATAGATGATGATGTTATTGTTGGTCGGAGTGGTTTACTCAAGAGGGGGGTGAATTGAGTACAAATTAAAAATTCTGTAATTAAAAACAGTGTCTTAAAGACCCCCAAATAAAATAATAAATTAAACTGTAGTGAATTTATATTAAAGTAGAGGTTCTGTTAGATTCTCAAGGGATTGATTAATTCCCAGTTAATCAACATAGGAGTGTGTGATTATCTTTTGAAACTAACTTACTAATCTACACTTAACATAAACACTTGCTAATTTAATTATCAAAGTAACTTTAAAAACAGTATTGGTTTTAAAATGATTAGCAGCGGAATAAAACTTTGAAAGAGATGGCACAACAGATGTAACCAAGAGGTTCAGTCTCAAGCCGAGACTTAGTCCTCTCAAAAGTTTATATAAAAATGATCCACACCCTGGATCGGGGTTCAACAGTTTACAACTGTCTAGGTCCAAGACCTCTACCACTGTTCTTCGTGGGAAACAGTACAACAGCAACCAGCTGTCCAGGTCACACACGACCTCTACCACTGTTATTTGTGGGAAAGAAAGAATGAAGGAGTTTGGTAAGGATTTAAAAATCCTTCAGTTTGAGTACAGGAGACAGTGTATGTGTTAGATACAGCAGATAACACACACTGCTCGAAATGAATGGTAATAAATCACAGAACAGAAGATGTAGAGTTTAGAGATGGTTTTGGTGATTTCAGTATGGCTCTGGACTCCTTTGGATTCGACTAGAAGTGAGTCTAATTCCTCTTCTCGTTTCTGTTTGAGAAACAGAGTGTCGTATGCTTCAGGTTCACAGGTAGTGAGAATGTAGTCGATGAAGTTCTTCAATGTTCTTCTTCAGAACACTTCTCGAGTATGCTTGATTGTTTATGAGCTTCTCTGTGTTCTTGATGGAACTCCTATTTCTCTTCTTGTGTTTCTGATATATATCATCCACCACGCGCTTCTCTAGTTTTTCCTTCTATTTTGGGCAGCGTAGTCTTCTCGTATTTATCTCCCATCAGGGGACAGAAAAGATTTCTTTTCAGCAGGTACGAGGTACGGGTTCCTGACATCCGACAACCTTTATCAGATATTTGACAAATCATTAAAATGTATGATATGACCATTAGATAGATTAAATATAGGAAATAAAGAAATTCAAACAGTGAGTTGAGTGATCGGTAGGTAATCAGCATCGGTAGCTTGAACATCGGTAGCTTGAACATCGGTAGCTTGAACATCGGTAGCTTGAACATCGTTAGCTCAATGTCCTTAGTTGCTTTGACTCTATCGGTGGCTCTATGCGTCGGTTGGTACATGCTTGTATCAGTGACTTTGTTTATCAGTAGCTCCATGCGTCGGTAGGTACATGCATCGGTAGCTCCTATGCATCGGTAGGTACATGCATCGGTAGCTCCTATGCATCGGTAGCTCCATGCGTCGGTAGCTGTGAGTCTGTATCGGTAGCTTCGTCCATCGGTGACTCTTATTCCATCGATAGCTATTTATACTTACACCGGTAGCTCTACGTTTGTATCGGTAGCTGTCTGTAAGTCAGTAGCTTATATTTATAAGTACATCGGTAGCTCTGTGTTAAGTCTATCGGTAGCTGTCTTTCGGTAGACTAAGTCTATCGGTAGACTGGTTACCGGTAGCACTTTATCAGTAGCTATAGACAGATTACTTATCTATTTTATGCAGAACACATATGATTGTGTTAGAATCAATTTATAACTTGTATAAACATGGATAAATGAGGATTAACATATTTCAATGACTATTTTAAAGATTATTATTGGTTTGATCATAGATTTGAAAGAATTAAAGTATAGATCAATGATACTTAAAAATATCACATAGAATGAAAACATAATTGGGATTTTCAACACAAATGAATACATGATTGAGATTATCAAAACAGGTGAGGTCAACAATCTCCCCCTTTTTGATAATCACAATTTATGATATGGGCATTTAACATAGTGAAAATATAATAGTAAAGAGTATAATATTGAATTCAATTTTCTCAGAGAAAACAGCCTCAGAGATAATAGAAATAGTATGATATAGACATAAGTTATCAGAGGTAACAATCATAAGGTACTAAATAGACATAAAGTATCAGAGGGAAAAATGAAAAGAAGGGTAAAGTGTCTCCCCTTATTCCTTATTTTTCTCCATTGAAAATATTTTTCATTCTCCTTGGTCTCCCCCTTATGCTCTCATTATGTTCTCCCTATTATTCTCCTTATTATTCTCCCCCTTTGTGATAATCAAAAAGTGGGAAAGCATATATATATATATAGGAGACAAATAACACATGAGAAGTAAAAAGAGTTCTGTATTAGAGTAGTCAAAAAGTACAAAAACAGAATACAAAGGAATTCCTATCAAAAATCCTGGCCACTGGTTCAATCCTCAGCTGCAACGTGAGATTTCCCTTTGGAATCAGAAGAAGGCTCGGGTGGTGAGGATTCAGGTGAAGGTTTGGGAATTCCAGAAAAGATCAAAGGAGGCTGGGCCACTGACACAGAGTCAGGCTTGTAGGTTGAAGATTTTTGGGTGATCATTGGAGTGAGGCTTCGAATGGCTTGAACAGGAGTCAGCTGGACTGTGGAAGCAGCTGAGGCAGAAGCAGGCAAAGCAGGAGGGATGATGACTGGTCTGGCATTAACATGCAAGAAGGGCAGCAGCAGATTTCTAAAATCCATAATAATTTCTCCTCCTCTTTCCATAGAAGAGATGAAATCATCTTTGTTCTCCATGAATTTCTCTAAGGCAGGAGTCAGTTCTCTTAGCTTGCTCACTTGTTCTCTGAAAGCTTGAGTGACTGGAGGGAGCTTCATGTGTTCCAACATTAGCTTGAAGTGGTGTTCGAGTTGATGCTTGGTGAAAATTTTGGAGAAGTAGTAGTCCACTTTGCTTTTTATTGCTTCCTGAGAGGCAGAGGCTTCTCTCATAAAATCTTGAACAATCTTCATTATTTCTCTGGCAGAATCTCTTGTAGAAAGCACCACTCGGCTCAACTCTGATGAGTCCACAGAACCACTGGTAGAAATAGAGCCAATCTCTTCCTTTAACATTGCTCGAACTTGATTCAGGTCAACTGATAGTTTGGATGTGAGAGGGCCAAGAGAGAAGGAAACAGTTTCTTTGAAACTCTTAGAAAAACCACTGATTAGACTTTGAACTTGAGAGTATTGCAATTGAACATGATCCTTCACTGAGGTTTTGAAACTTTCAAACACTGAGACAAACTGGCTTACTACACTCTTCACATAAGCTAGGTCCTTGTCAGCTTGAGACTTGGAGCTCATATAGGAATCCAAAGCAACAACTGATATCTTGAGAGCTTCCAGATCTGCTTCGATTCTTGAAGACTGAGTCTGGCACTCTTTAACTTCTTCCACAAGCTCATACACAAAGGAAGATAAATTACAAGCCAAATATAGCTCGAAGGATCTCTCTAGCATTTTCATTTCTTCATAAAAGCTTTCCTTCATTTCAGCGACTGATGCACTGAATGATTCTTTCAGCTCATTCTTCATGGATTCAAGATCTGATTTAGAGACAAACTCATTTGGGATAACTGCAGCAGATCCCCTTGCTGAGGCCAAATTAACAATAGAAGTAGTCATTATTGAGTTAATTGAGGATGCAAGAGAGGTTTCCATTAACTTCACTTCTTCAACAAAACTGGATTTGAGGTCCTCTTTCAGCTTATTCAAATCATGAAATCTGACCACATCATCTGGCAACATCTCAAAGGCAAGATCATAATTGATCTTCGGTCTATCCACAGACACCTCATCATCTGAATCTGGATAATCCAATCCACAGACTATAAACCCTGGGTCTTCTACCCAGTCTCCAAGCTCAATAGCTACTGTAACTTTTCCAAGCACAAACTGATGCTCCCCCTCAATGGGTGCATTCTCATGTATCACAAAAGCCTTTTCTGATGGCCTTTCTTCATCAGAATCTTCCACAACAACTTCCATCTCAACAGTAGTAAGGAGGTTTTCTGAAACAGGTACAGCTTCTTCTCTATCTTTTTCTACTTCATCAGCAGGCATAACTGAGTTCCCAATCAAAGGGCTCATACTTAAACTACCAGAAGCAGAAAATTCAGATACATTTTCCTTTTCCTCTTCTTCTTGGTGAGGTACAGACTGGTCTTCCTCATGAGTAGATACAATTTCCTCTACCTTTACTTTCCTAGAATAGACCAATTCTGCAACAGGACTTGGGGGCAAGTCTGGATCTCCTCCAACATCCATAGGAGTTTCTTCTTCTTCTTCTTCTTCTGTTTCATTACTATAAACAGGTTCCTCTTCATCAGGTCTCAGACTCGGATCTCTCATATCCTTTGGTCTTGAGGGATAATCCACAAGATTAAACCTATCATAGATCTTCTGATCATCACTGACCCATTCTCCCTTCCATGGGTTCCAGTTAATTTTCATATACTTGCAAACAGTCGAGGTGATAGAGAAATTGTTCTTGACTACAACTGTCTCATCCTGAGACTCAGCTATTTCTTTCACTTTTATCATCACTGAAATCAGCTTGGCAAAGAACAAGGCATTGGTTTTTGACTTTAGTCTAATCATGTCTTCCATTTGAAGCATCAACAATCTGCACAGATTGATTTTTACACCATGTCTTAGAAAATGAAGAGGATAGATATCTTGATATCTCAGATTTGCAAAATCTCCTCTCCTCGGTATCAACACATGCTGAACAAACTTGAAAAGCAGTCGATTCTCTCCATCCATTTAAGCAGCTACCACTTGCCTTTGATTTCCATTCCCAGTCAGCTCTTGTAAGGCGGTCTCATAATCAAAAATGTCACTACTAGGTGGCATTGCTCTTGATACATACCCAGAGACACCTTCATGTGGTACTTTCAAACTCTCAGCCCACTCTACTGAAGAAAACGACATCTCTTTTCCATTTACAAAAGATCTAACCCGATTCTCATTCTCAGACTTCTCGAAAGTTACAAACTCATAGAACTGCTTTACCAACTTCGGGTAGTATGGGCCATTGTTATTCGAGAAACAATCCACCCATTTCTGGTCTTCCAGAATCTCGAGTACTAAGGATTTGCTAGGAAGTAGCCATTCCACGCACAGTTCCTTCTCGATTACTATGTCTCTGTTCTGCAAGTGAGGATTAACTGGTCGCCTTCCCGATCTAGTTTTGACTTCACTAACACTGGCTTTATGCTGTGTCTTCTGCTTCTTAGTGTTTGGTTCTACACTTTCATCTCTGACGATAGGAAGCTTGGTTTTTGCCATCGCGGGTTTAGGGTTCTTGGCCGATTTGGGAGGTAGGGTTCGAAGGTGAGAGGTTTTGAGCTCGGTGAGGTAAGAAGTGGCTTAGACTGAGTTTTATCATTTAGGAATTCCAAATAAACGACTAAAATAGAGTAATAAAATAAAATAAAACTATTCGTATTCTTGGCGGCAGACAGAAGTTTTAAAACCTTGCATCGGTGAGTTAATCATCGGTGAGAAAAACAAATCGGTGAGAATTTCACATCGGTGAGAATTTCACATCGGTGAGAATTTTCACATCGGTGAGAATTTCACATCGGTGAGAATTTCACATCGGTGAGAATTTCACATCAGTGAGAATTTTCACACCGGTTGTGATTAAACATTCCCAGTTCATGTCTTATGTAACTTAGCCTATCCGAACTTAAAGGTTTAGTGAAAATATCAGCCAATTGATGTTCAGTGCCAATAAATTCAAGAGAAATATCACCTTTTTGATAGTGATCTCTTAGGAAATGGTGTCTTACATCTATGTGTTTGGTTCTAGAGTGAGATACAGGATTCTTAGAGATGTTTATTGCACTGGTGTTATCACAGTTGATTGAAACATGTTTAAAAACATATCCATAGTCCAAAAGAGTGTGTTTCATCCACAGAATTTGTGCACAGCAACTACCAGCAGCTATATATTCTGCTTCGGCAGTAGATAATGCAACTGAGTTCTGTTTCTTACTACACCAAGAAACTAAGGATTTTCCAAGCAAATGACATGTTCCTGATGTGCTTTTTCTATCTAACTTACAACCAGCAAAGTCAGCATCTGAATAACTCATTAACTCAAAGGATTTTCCTTTTGGGTAAAACAAACCTAAGTTAACCGTGTGTTTGAGATATTTAAAAATTCTTTTAACAGCAAGCAAATGAGATTCTTTTGGATTAGCATGAAATCTAGCACACATACACACACTAAACATAATATCAGGTCGACTAGCAGTAAGATAAAGTAAACTACCAATCATACCTCTGTAATTTGTTTGATCAACTGGTTTCCCAGTTTCATCTGCATCCAGTTTACAGGTAGTACTCATAGGAGTTTCACTTTCCTTGATACTATCCAGACCAAAACGTTTTAAAAGATCCTTTGTATATTTACTTTGATTCAAAATAATACCATTTTCATTTTGAAATACTTGAAATCCAAGAAAGTACTTAAGCTCTCCCATTAAGCTCATTTCAAATTCATTTTGCATACTTTTTGAAAAATCAGTACATAAAGAGTGTTTAGAAGATCCAAAAATAATATCATCAACATATATTTGTACAACTAAAAAATCTTTAGAAATTCTTTTAATGAAAAGAGTTGGATCAGCAATCCCTTTAGTAAAACCTTTTGAAATAAGGAAATTGCTAAGTCTATCATACCAAGCTCTTGGAGCTTGTTTTAAACCATACAAAGCTTTAGATAGTTTAAAAACTTGATTTGGAAAATGGGGGTTAGTAAATCCAGGTGGTTGTTCTACAAAAACATCTTCAATTATAAAACCATTTAGAAATGCACTTTTCACATCCATTTGATATAACTTGAAATCCAGATGTGCAGCATATGCAAGTAAGATCCTAATGGCTTCTAGTCTAGCTACATGTGCAAAAGTTTCCTCATAGTCTATGCCTTCTTCTTGACTATATCCTTGTGCAACTAGTCTAGCTTTGTTTCTAACTATATTTCCAGATTCATCTACTTTATTTCTAAAAACCCATTTTGTGCCTATTGTCAAAGTGTCCTTAAGTCTGTCAACTAATTCCCAGACTTTGTTTCTTTCAAACTGATTTAATTCTTCTTGCATAGCCATTACCCAGAATTCATCATTGATAGCATCATTGATATTTTTGGGTTCCAGCTGTGAAAGAAAGGCTTGATGTTCAACCTGGTTTCTGAGAGAAGCTCTAGTTTGTGTTCCTCTATCAAGATTACCGACAACAGCTTCTAAAGGATGATTCTTTAGAATCCTTGTTGATCTGGTAAAGGTTGGACTAGAAATCTCAGGTTCATCTATAGGTTCGGGTTCAACAGAAGCAGATTCTGGAGAAAGTCCAGAACTTGATACTTTTATAACAGGTTCTTTAGATTTATCATTAAGGTCCAGAATAGATAAGTCTTCTTCAAGATTCTCAAGAGAGGTTTTAGGCTCATGTGGATCAGTTTCATCAAACTTGATGTGAACAGATTCTTCCACACATCTGGTTTTCTTATTGAATACTCTATAGGCTTTACTTGAAATAGAGTAACCCAGAAAAATTCCTTCATCACTTTTGGAAGCAAACTTATCCAGATTATCTTTAGTATTCAGAATAAATACTTTGCAACCAAAAACATTAAAGTAATTAACCTTAGGCTTTCTATTGTTCCACAATTCATAAGGGGTTTTCTTAAGAACTGGTCTAATTAAGACTCTATTAATGACATAACAAGCTGTATTTACAGCTTCAGCCCAAAAATAAAGAGGCAGGTCATATTCATTGAGCATGGTTCTAGCAATTTCTTGAAGAGTTCGGTTTCTTCTTTCTACTACACCATTCTGTTGGGGTGTTCTAGGGGCAGAGAAGTTATGAGTATAGCCATTGTGTGAGCAATAAGATTCAAAATCTTTATTTTCAAACTCACGACCATGATCACTTCTCAGGGTCTTAATCTTAAGTCCACTAAGGTTCTCTACGGACTTGGAGTATTTGACAAAGTAAGAACAAACTTCACTTTTGTGAGCTAGAAAATATACCCAAGTATATCTAGAAAAGTCATCTACAAGAACATAAACATAGTGCTTCCCATTTAAACTATAAACTCTTGATGGTCCAAACAAATCCATGTGAACCAATTCATGTGGTTGAGAAGTTGAAACTTCTTTCTTTGATTGAAAAGAAACTTTGTGTTGTTTTCCCTTTTGACAGGGGTTACACACTCTATCATTTGGGAATTCTAACTTAGGTAGGTCTCTAACTAGGTTTTTCCTAGAAAGTTTTCTAAGTGAGTGAATGTTGCAATGTCCTAATCTTCTGTTCCATAGCCAAGATTCTTTATGAAAAGCATTCAAACAAGTAATATTCTGCTTAGCTAAAGAATTCAGATTAACAGCATAAACATTTTCATTTCTTAAGGCAGAAAATACCAAAACATTCTTAGAATTAAAAACTTTGCAAGAATCATTTTCAAATTTAACATGAAAACCATCATCACATAACTGAGAAATACTTAATAGATTGTATTTAAGTCCATCAACAAATAAAACTTTAGAAATCAAAATTGAATCAGTGTTACCAATCTGGCCTAGGCCGATGATTTTCCCTTTTGAGTTATCACCAAAGGTGACAAAGCCTCCATCAACTTTTATTAAACTCTTGAAACAAGAGAAGTCTCCTGACATATGTCTTGAACATCCACTGTCCAAATACCACATCTCTTTACAGGAGCTCTTTAAGCAAGTTCCCTACAAAACAGATTTAGATGGGAGATGATTTTGGTACCCAGATTATCTTGGGTCCAGACAGGTTAGCCAATAACACTTTAGGTACCCATATTTGTCTAATGGGTCTCATATAATTTGTACAATTGACATGCTTTGAAAGATAAACTTTATTAGATCCATAGCTGTGTATATAACTGGTTGAAGCATATGAAGTTCCAAAATTACCTTCATTCTGTCCAGATTTAGAAATGAATCTAGTTTTAGCAATTTTCCTTTGTCCAGGTTGGTATCCTATACCAGTAGTATATTTAGGTGCTACTTTCTTTCCTAGCATCTGTGTTAGAGTATTCTTGCCATTGGTGAACTTCTCTAAGTCTTTTCTAAGTTGCTCATTTGACAGTTTCAGTTCTGTATTTTTTTTAACAGTTGAGCATTTTTCTCTTTTTCAATATTGAGTTCGGTTTTAACTGTAGTGGTGAGAGCATGCTGTTTCTTTAATGACTTGTATTTATCCTTAAGTTCATTACATGTCTCTTCCAGCATATCACAGTATTCAAACAGTTTAGATTTAGACATGTTATCACCTTCAGAATCATCTCCAGAATAATATGAATTTGAAGCAGGAGTTTCAGCAGTTACCTCAGAAGTGTTTGTCATAAAACACATGTTGGCTCGATTCCTTTCAGAGTCTGAAGATTCAGCTTCACTTGTGCTGTCTTCTGAAGCACTCCAAGTAGCCTTCATGGCTTTATTAAACTTATTGTCCTTATATTCATATTTCTTTTTATACTTCAGCTTTGGACAGTCGGCTTTAATGTGTCCTTTTCTCTTGCACTCATAGCAGACAACATCATCTGACTTTTCATTCTTCTTCCAATCCTTTTTCCATTTGCCTTGGTTATCATACTTACCCTTATAATTTGTTTTTCTGAAGAACTTCTTTTTCCTATAAAATTTCTTAAATCTTCTAGCAATGTGAGCCATCTCATCATCACTGTCAGAATCACTTCCACTGTCTTCACAGCTTGAACTTTCAACTATATCTTGAAGCTTTTCTTTGTCCTTATTCTTTGAAGTTGATGATTTTAAAGAGACATACTTTCTTGCAGGTTCATTTTCTTCCTCTTTGTTCACTTTAAGCTCTTCTGCATACATCATCAGCTTGCCAATTAGTTCCTTGACAGGTAGAGCAGCAATGTCACATGATTCTCTGATTGAGACAGATGTGCCTCTACATCTATCAGGTAGACACCTCAAAATTCTCATAATTTGTTCCTTCGATGAGACATCCTTTCCCAGCAAGATCATTGTATTGACAATTTCATTGAACCTGAGATACATGTCACAAATGGGTTCATCAGGCTTCATTTTAAAATTATCATACTTGATAGTATAAGTGTTCAATCTCATTTCTTTCACATTAGTTGTTCCTTCATGAGAAACAGCCAAGGTATCCCAAATTTCAAAAGCAGTTTTACAAGCAGAAATTCTATTAAACTCTTCATCTCCTAGAGCACAGTACAAGGAATTCATAGCTTTACAGTTGTTATTGTACGCAGTCTTTGTAGGTTCATCCCAAGTAGATCTAGCAGTAGTAGGAATTTTGTATTCTGATTCAATAGCAGTCCAAATATGTAACGCCCCGACCCCAGTTACCCAGAGTCGGTGCATTATTACATAACATTGGCATGATCACAAGAAAGATCAAATCTCGAAAGACCGATTGGTTTAGTAGCCTTGTAAACACTAGATATATTCATAAGTTTTACATTACATCATAAAATGAAAAACTACTACAACAACATAATGTTTCCACAATCCACACTATTAACCCCTCATAAAATCCCTGTAGGTCATTCATAACTTACTTCTTCACATCCTGGGAAAAATAAAACATAGAAAAGGGGTGAACTCAAATGCCCAGTAAGGATAACAATATAGCGGAAACTTTCATAAATAAGAATAAACATTTAAGGCAATGTATAACTAAAACAAAAGCCTTTTAAATATGAAATTTCAACATGGTATGGCATAAATAAAATGAAATAATGTCATTTACTTATTCACATGGATATTCTACTAATCGAATAATCACATGCAAAAATCAATAACCACTTTCATAATGTTGGAATGCATAATGCCAGAATATCATAACCACATAGCCAAGGCCTCGTGCCAAGACTACAAATAAGATTTTGTCAAGGCCTTGTGCCAAGACACTAGTTTGTCTCATGAGACCTACCGATGCATCGAGGAGCTATAGCGGGCTCCACCCGTCACATATTAAGTCCAATGCATTCCCATATGAAAAGGTTTAAACATAACATAAACATTCGTATTAAAACTAGCATACGAAATGTCAATACTTTCACCATAAACTATGAATGGTATAAAAATAGCACATCCACAGTCAAACATATCACAAAACCTTCAATACAATATAGAAGTTTTGTATCATAACAAATCAACTTCAAATAATCTTAAAATCCATCAAAGGATGTTGACATAGATGAAATCAAAATTCTTTTTAAAGAAATATCTCCTTTTATTTTGAAATAATTTAAGATCCATATAAAATAAAACCTTTTCTTTGAAAATATTCTTATAAGCTTGTAAGGGAAGCTTTGAAGATTTTATAACGGCGGAAAATAGCCGCACCCGCCGTATAAGTTAAAAAAAACATTCTTACCTTAATTATGTCGAAAAGGTTAAAAAGGACCTTGTTTTGAAAACGACCGAAAGATTCCTTTATAAACCACTTATAAAAGTCAAAAAGGGTATAAATGACTTTAACTCATATTCTAGTAAATAGTAAAAATGTTTTGAAATGCATTTTTAAGAAACATGGATGTGGATGATAAAGAGATCCCTGTAGATTATTACGTATAAACAACCTTGGATAATGAAGAGGTTGTAAAGTAAACCCTTACCTTGTACTTTTCCTTGGTTGGGGTAGGTTAACCTCCTGTATAATGGTGAAATAGTTGTTATTAAATTATACAAGAATCATATATAATAATATGATATCATATATGATCTTTTAACATTGATTTGTTAATAATATCTTAGAATTATCGTCGTTTCGGGAGTTAACTTACTCATTTTCTTTTATATCTTTTGTTACATAAGCCATGGTTGTTGTATCTTATTCATATCCAGAATGATATCTAGTCCTTAAACATCATTTTTAAATCATCAAATGATAATTATACTTGAATGGATACGATGGAGAATGAATCTCATCGCGTTCGTGAAGACGGTAGTCCGTACGTACGCACGAGCGACAATATCATTCTTTTGATATTAAAATAATATATAAATGGATGGTATATCATATATACAGAATCATTAACATGTTATATTTATTATTTACATGAGTTACACATAATTATTATACCCATCCAAATAATATTATATTGAATAACAATTACACCACGACGTGGAGACGGTAGTCCGTACGTACGCACGTATGGTGACATGTTATTCAAAGGGTGGATAGAATACTGAATATGGTTGTACCATATTTATAATAACATCACAGTATATGTGAGATACTGGAGTTATTATTTTAGAATGGTACGAAGAAAGGAAGAAGAAGTGGAAGAAGAAATGAACTTAGAAAAGGGTGGTGAAATCATTACCTCTTCTTCGGGTTCTTCCTTTTGATTTGATCAAAAGGGCTCCTTAGGTTGGCTTTCTGATCAAACTAAGGCCTCTAGGTTTTATTGAGGGATGTTGGGAGAGTATTTGGTCAGAGTTTTGCCGATCCAAAAGGCTTTAGAGGTGTGATGAAATGAGAAGGAGGAGTTCCCTTTTATAAGAGGGGTGAGGGGAACCTTTGGAAAAGCTAGAAATATTAATTTATAATAAATTCATATTCGGTTTCTAATGGCTCCAAAGTTTATTATTTAAATGTTAAGGTGGGGATAGGTCGAAAACCACTCAACCAATAGAATTTAGACAGGTTTGGGTACTTATATTAACCTTATCTTTAAGTATTAACTCTAAGTTAATTAGTTTCACTTTTACAATGTCTCTTTGTATTTTTATATAATATGGTTAATAAACTTACTATATACATCCAAGAGACCCCCAAGTGGTCCATTAATGATTAACCTATCATGATATAAGTCTCTTGGCCGAACCTTAGATTTTTAGGAATTTAATATCAATTAATAATATAATATTTGTTTTAAGAACTCTTTTATGTCAATTTTGACACTATTCAATAGTTGATTTTTTTGAAACTCATAACAGATTGATTAATTCAAAAAAAGTCAATCCAATCAATCCTACTATATCATATTATCCTATAAAATTAGTTTAATTCATTAAAAGTTTCATATTATATTTATTTGGGTATTTATAATATCAATTATTTTAATTGTTCACTATTATAGTAATTACTGCATCATTATTGTGTCATAAATAAAATAACTTATTTAATGTCTAAAAATTATAAATAAAATATCATTATGTAGGAAATCTTTTTAGATTTCTAATTAATATTTATAATCTAAAATCCAACATATATAACCCTATGTAACAATTGTTTTTCTAAAAGATATATGCTTGTGTCATTTTTGTATTCATTTTAACTTAATTAAAATAAAGTGTCATTATCACTTACAAGTGGATCCATGGGGTCCCAAAATAGACCCAAATATTCCCATGGTCGACCATGTATCAACCAATAGGGTTAAGACACGTTTTAGGGTAATTTAGTATTATTATAATATTATTTTTTAACCATTATTTACCGGATTTACCCGTAACCATGGTAAATAAAATATTTACCGCAGTAATTATTCAAAATGTCTAAAAATAAAAGTTACCTATTTACACAATTTGAACATCCTGATTCCAAATATGGAATCCATTTTCCTAAATTCAAAACATAGAAGTGGCAGAAATTAATTTAAAATTAATTCCCACGGTCAAAACAAAAAGCGTGTTTTTAAGAGATAATAACTATCAAAAGATTTACACTCGTTTATGTTCGGTTTAATTGTAAAATTATGTCCAATGACCAACATTATATTAAATGGTAAATATATATTCTAAATATACTTTAAAACCACTCAAATTCATAATTTATCACTATTAATTATTTTGATTAAAAAAGTTGTTTTTAATTAAAACATAGTAATTTTCACTATTCATCAAAATATGAAAGTTATCCGAAAAGTACCAAAATTTCACCTTAGGATAAATTAGATATTCCGAATCCAAAAATGAAGTCCATTTTGAAATATAAAATATATATAATTTTAAAAAGTAGTTATTACTATTCATAACGGCTAGTTAAATTGGTTGTTAGAACTCGGTGTTGTGTACAACACACGCAATCACATTATTCAAAGAGAAGCGTACCGTAGAAGCTTGGGATGTTTAATTTTAAATTTTTGATGTCCCCATTTAGTCAAAAAGTTTAAAATATAGTATTTAAAAAGGTTTCACTATTAAAGTTGATAAAAGTGCAATACTGAAAATGAATTTGTTCTTGCATTATATCTAAGAAACTCATAATATGGATTCTAAAATTATAAGGATTATATAAACATCAAAATTTATCTAATACCATTCATAACCTCTTTTGAACGGCTTGTTTGGTAAGTCATGGTGTGCTTGAACTTTGTGTTGCATGTAGTGAAAGTTATTGAATTATTTTGAAGAACTAACACACTATGAAATCTTGGGGTGTTACAAAATATCAAAACCTATGCTTTCTAGATGAATTTTCATTTTCAGTTTCCACTGAGCATAATTAGATCCATTGAAGAAAGGTGGCCGGTTAGTAGCAGCACCCTCAAGTCTATTGTCCATGATGAGAAAATTTTAAAGAGACAAAAATTTAGAAATAACAGAAATTTTAAGAACATTAAAATACAACTAAAATCACAGTTCAAAAGCAGAGTACTTTTAGAAAGTATTTTCAACCTCTGATACCAAGTGTTGGTCGGAGTGGTTTACTCAAGAGGGGGGTGAATTGAGTACAAATTAAAATTTCTGTAATTAAAAACAGTGTCTTAAAGACCCCCAAATAAAATAATAAATTAAACTGTAGTGAATTTATATTAAAGTAGAGGTTCTGTTAGATTCTCAAGGGATTGATTAATTCCCAGTTAATCAACACAGGAGTGTGTGATTATCTTTTGAAACTAACTTACTAATCTACACTTAACATAAACACTTGCTAATTTAATTATCAAAGTAACTTTAAAAAAAGTATTGGTTTTAAAATGATTAGAAGCGGAATAAAATGTTGAAAGAGATGGCACAACAGATGTAACCAAGAGGTTCAGTCTCAAGCCGAGACTTAGTCCTCTCAAAAGTTTATATAAAAATGATCCACACCCTGGATCGGGGTTCAACAGTTTACAACTGTCCAGGTCCAAGACCTCTACCACTGTTCTTCGTGGGAAATAGTACAACAGCAACCAGCTGTCCAGGTCACACACGACCTCTACCACTGTTATTCGTGGGAAAGAATGAATGAAGGAGTTTGGTAAGGATTTACAAATCCTTCAGTTTGAGTACAGGAGACAGTGTATGTGTTACATACAGCAGATAACACACACTGCTCGAAATGAATGGTAATAAATCACAGAACCGAAGATGTAGAGTTTTGAGATGGTTCTGGTGATTTCAGTATGGCTCTGGACTCCTTTGGATTCGACTAGAAGTGAGTCTAAGTCCTCTTCTCATTTCTGTTTGAGAAACATAGTGTCGTATGCTTCAGGTTCACAGGTAGTGAGAATGTAGTCGATGAAGTTCTTCAGTGTTCTTCTTGTATGCACAGAACACTTCTCGAGTATGCTTGATTGTTTATGAGCTTCTCTGTGTTCTTGATGGAACTCCTATTTCTCTTCTTGTGTTTCTGATATATATCATCCACCACGCGCTTCTCTAGTTTTTCCTTCTATTTTGGGCAGCGTAGTCTTCTCGTATTTATCTCCCATCAGGGGACAGAAAAGATTTCTTTTCAGCAGGTACGAGGTACGGGTTCCTGACATCCGACAACCTTTATCAGATATTTGACAAATCATTAAAATGTATGATATGACCGTTAGATAGATTAAATATAGGAAATAAAGAAATTCAAATAGTGAGTTGAGTGATCGGTAGGTAATCAGCATCGGTAGCTTGAACATCGGTAGCTTGAACATCGGTAGCTTGAACATCGGTAGCTCAATGTCCTTAGTTGCTTTGACTCTATCGGTGACTCTATGCGTCGGTGGGTACATGCTTGTATCAGTGACTTTGTTTATCGGTAGCTCCATGCGTCGGTAGGTACATGCATTGGTAGCTCCTATGCATCGGTAGGTACATGCATCGGTAGCTCCTATGCATCGGTAGCTCCATGCATCGGTAGCTGTGAGTCTGTATCGGTAGCTTCGTCCATCGGTGACTCTTATTCCATCGGTAGCTATTTATACTTACACCGGTAGCTCTACGTTTGTATCGGTAGCTGTCTGTAAGTCAGTAGCTTATATTTATAAGTACATCGGTAGCTCTGTGTTAAGCCTATCGGTAGCTGTCTGTCGGTAGACTAAGTCTATCGGTAGACTGGTTACCGGTAGCTCTTTATCAGTAGCTATAGACAGATTACTTATCTGTTTTATGCAGAACACATCTGATTGTGTTAGAATCAATTTATAACTTGTATAAACATGGATAAATGAGGATTAACATATTTCAAAGACTATTTTAAAGATTATTATTGGTTTGATCATAGATTTGAAAGAATTAAAGTATAGATCAATGATACTTAAAAATATCACATAGAATGAAAACATAATTGGGATTTTCAACACAAATGAATACATGATTGAGATTATCAAAACAGGTGAGGTCAAGAGTTATTATTACAAGGCATTCTCAATAGACTCCTAATGTTTAAAAATTATTCACTCAAAGTCCTTCATAGTTTTTGTGAGACCTTGATAATGTTACAACCACTACTTCTGTATCATAATTTAATGTATTCACTCTGAAAATAACATCTAGTCCTACCTTATCAACATATTATACAATTTGTTTCTCCCTATTAGTTTCATTCTCACCAATATTTGATAGATCCATTCCAACTCCCGATGAAGTTGGACTAACTCTTCTAAAAGTAATTCCACCACCACCCACTTATCCATGGCCAGACCTTGCCACACTTCTACCACCCCAATATTTTTAGAAGCTTCATTAATCATGACATTTTAGACCTCATTAAATGGGACATGGATTCTATGGTTATTATATTTGACTTGGGTTGTTTCATTTTTTATCAAGTTGAAATCACCTCCTTCACATTGGCATGAATATCGTGCCTATCATACACTTAAAAACCTAATGTGATGGACATTACTTAGAGAATATGTCATTGTACACCAATATCATCTAGGGGAACCTCGAGGATTAGTTTTGAGATCCTTTTAAAAACCTTTTGTAATATAAATTATGAGAAATAGATATCCAAAATGGTACACATAAAAGACAATAATATGTATAATCACATAGTTCAGAACCACATCACTATGATTGGGTATCATATTGAAATCTTATGGTCCATTCACTAGACTAATGTATATCTTAATGGATCCTACTGGTTAGGATGTTCAGAGAATGAAAATTTCCTTCAGAATCCAAAAATAGTATAATTATTGGAATTCATACCTAGGATATGATAATGATAGATTATGAAATTAAATAATCAAATATACGAGTCGTTAATATATTCTATTAAAGCGTTTAAATCATTGGATGTTATTCCCCCATTAGAAGACACAACTAGTAGATACATTGGTGGAAACTCTGACACCAGGTCATAGTATTATACATCTATATTCTTATTCACTAGATTCACTACCAGTATTGATGGGATTTCATCTTCTATTAGAGTAGTTGGCCGAGAAGGCACCTATGACCAAATCATGCAATAATTTCCACCATCGAGATCTACACATGATTTCAAAAGGAGTTAATCCTTATTATAAATAAAATATATAAGTCTCAAGGGTCACTAATATTCTATCATGGATATTTCAACTAAATAAATATGAGTAGTTGAGTGATCGACCAAGCTTTGAGTCCTCAAAGATGATTCGGAAACCATTATTGGAAAGGTGCAATGACCAAGGTATTTGGACTAGATTCCAATTGTAATCCTCTCATTATCACATAATCATTTCTCACCATTTCCATGGGCCCTCTTTATGGTAGTGTAGAATAAATTTTCTCCTAGGAGTCATAAATATTACTTATGAATCCCATATGTAATTATCCTCTAGCACCAAATCAATTTAAATGATAGTCAACAAAATCATTACTTGCCAATCTTTATGTTCACATACTTTCACTCCCTTATAAATTCCTTCCATATGTCTTGACACTATGGGTCCTTGGGGAGATAGCACTCCATTATACACTTTCTCTATAGCAAAAACCACTCTAATTTGGTATATAGGAGTTATTATTAATGTAGTTGGGTCTTCATTGAGTCCTGACATCTTTAAAATCTCTAATGTCACCATACTAGTGGGATCCCTTTTTGAGAGTGTAGAAGATACATGATTATGTGTAGTTGGTACCCTCTAATATGTGTAACTTGGGTATTCATATATAAAAATAAATTCCATCAATAATAATTCAAGGTAATGATAAACGATGTAGATGAGAAGGTATACTACTCACTTTATATTTCCAAGGGAAGGTGTGTGGCCTTTTTTCTCTTTGTGGTAGTCTTTTGTGAGAATAATATCATGGGAAGAGTAGATAGTGGTGGGGGAGTTAAAAACACTATACTTGGGTTGACAATCACTTCCCACATATGCTCTGAATTTCTAGGATAACCCTCTTCCATGACTATGTCCATGTATGAGGAACCGACTCCAAGTATTATCTCTCCGTTAGTGCATTACAAGAATTCCAATAGCGATCACCCACCCTCAGCATCCTATAAGAGTTCCAGAGGGTTAAGGATAAAATTAATATTTTAAAAGTAAGTAATTGAGAAAGTTTGTTTCACCACTCAATCAAATTCATTGGTTTCTTCCTCTCTTGAAGTTCATATTTCTATTACCCAATCCATGGAGAGAATAAAAAATGTTAAATAATTAAATGAAGTTCCTATATCTTCATGGTAAGTGTTAACCGACGTAGGATTCTATTTGAAAGAGATTTTCTTCACATAATTTATCTTCCTAAAACATATTAGGTCTATCTTCTCTAATTGGAGTGTCTTTCAGTCTTCAACAGTTGATGAAATCATTCTTCAAGCATCCCACTCTTCCTAGGAATCTAGAAAAGCTGCCAATATTTGAATGGTTAATTAAAATAGCACCACACATGACAAGGGAGTCGGATCCATATGCATTATTTGTTTCTTTAGCATATATTGCACAATTAAAATCCTTAGAATAAGTCATTTACATGTCTTTATTGTTCCGACCATAGAAATTTGGTCCTCTACACCTTTAGTTTTTGGATGAATCTTATCCATCACATCTAATTTAGTCTAATATATGATAGTGTATGTGTTGATCCAGGTGTTGGCATAATCTGATTTGAACCCAATTACTACATTAGTTAGAGTAAATCCTGCATGTATGAATGTATCCTCTCTCATTATAATTAACCAAAACTAACATACTATTAATTGATTAATTTCAAACTATATGCTTGGAGGTGGGGTTGGTAACCTCTTATAAACACATCATAAGTTCCCCTTGAATTTCGATGTCTCAGATCCCGCAGAGTTAATCTCACATATATATTGAAAACCAATAATCTCTCCCAAAATGAAACCATTTATGAACATGCTTCAGGTAAATTGGATGCATTACCAGTGATAATAATAACTATTAATCTATATGGTGTATACAAAAACTGATCGTATCAATTCATCTTATTCTTTATTTCCTTTTCATATTATGTTCTCGGGTAAACTCCACTGATGATCTAAAGATTCAGTCTAAATCAGACACTAAAAATATCCCAAATGTTAATAAACTTATATATTATGGTATGAGTTGTTAAACATCCAAATAAAACCTAGAAAGGACCAAAGACTCTGGATGGAATCTTTCCTTTATATAAATGTTGAATGTTATGGTACAAATTCACAAGTACTATAACGTCCATGATAATATACATGTCCTTGGATAGTTGTGCTATAATCATAAAGGTACTAACACTCATTATGGTTTTTGATTCATGAAGCTTTGGAAGATTTCTATTTATGAACATTGTTAAAAGGGATTCCAATAATACCAGATGATCAACATCGAATTTGAATTTCCACCCACTAACTATTGAACTGCCCCACTTCTACTATGGGATAACATCCATACCCAACCCTGTGAGTCTCAAGTATAGGAAATATTATCTTCCAATTATTATATGGTTCTTCCCTAACCATCTTGTTAAACATTTCTTACAACCTTCATAATGGAACATCAACCATTATATAAAGATCATATTCTAGGTTATCATTGGCTATGTGAAATATAGCCTTGTAGATATATGGGGTCCCCTCCACATCATCCCATGTAGAAGATTGGAGATTAAATTCACTATAAATTTATCTTAACAACATGCCCTTGGTTATCATTTTCATGTTCTAGAGGCCCACCCATACCTATTCATGCATCACATGAAAGGTACAAGTATATAGTATCCACTTACTAGTAAGGTCTAATATGAGACTCATATTACGATAAGTAAGGGTTTATGATATCTAAGAAAAATTTTATAAACCAACCACCTCTATCTTCTTCTCAAATTCCTTTTAGATTTTCTTCACCCAAAATGTCCCCACCAGTTCATGATAAAAGTGCCCCCCTTACAAGAAATTCCAGTTCAATGATGAAACGATCTTTGAACAAATATTGAATACTTTATAATTGATTTTTATATGATATTTTTAGGATCATTTGTACTCCATTATAATTCAATACCTATATGATTGTTCTCTACTACATAACCTTACCTGTATTTTTCATCAATCATGAAATGACCTGGTGATGATATATTTTCCTATATTACATCTTGATACTTAATAATCCAAAGGATTGGCTAGTTATGTTCCCTAAAAAAGGAATTGTAGAATCATATAGTAATCCAAATTCATACTAGGGATGATAATATAAAAATGGTTAATCACTAAGGCATGTTCTCCTGAGGTTAGTGATAAAGGTGTGTTATGGTTGAATGTGATGGAGTTGGATATCATTCATGTTTTTGAACACTTTTAATTACCTCTCCATGATTTCTCTGGATTCCCATTTTGATTTCACACTTATAAGAAATGAATTTAGTTTAGAGAAAGCATTAGATTAAGAAATTTCCTAGAATAAAAAAACACACAAAACACGTGATTGTGAGATAATCAATAAATCATCATGATATGACCACAAGGAAAATATATTTTGTGTAATGGATACCATGAAAAAAAATCCATGTGAAATCATCATTTAAACATTAATCCTCACATGGTAGAATCACATTTTGAAATCACATGAATGTTTTATAGGGTTTGATTGCATGGTGGAGTCATATTGTGGAGTCATGAGGAAGTCTTGTGAATCAGAGGATTCTCTCAAAAGAGCTAAATATTCATAAGTGATAATTAGGCTCACTCATAATATTTATAGGAGTGAACATTTATTGAGTCATGAATAAATCATACAAGATTATAAATCCTTGTAAATGGATCCTTTATAGGATAATCAGACCTGATTTCCATGGGGCATTTGTTGACACCCACATAATCCTAAATTATCAACAACAAATATGATGAAAAGATAAAAAGGATTGAAAATTATCCTTTATTCATTCATGAAGGTTTCCAAAAATACAACAAAATTATCCCATCATAATTTCTTCACCATTTTCGATGGATCAGATGGACAGTGATAGAACTACATAATTTATATACTGATGGTACAACAATTTTTTAAACACCTTCCACCCTTACAATTTGTGACTCATATGTGGAGAACTCACATAGGAACATGATGTAACCATCGTTTTAGAAATTCTCATGCTTCACACATGGCCCATGGTAGTTACTCATTAGTTACTCATACATGCTATATGTATTTCATATAAAAACCATATTACCATTTTGGAAGAAGGGTCAAAGACCATGAAAATGAAATATCAAAAGGAAGATGTGATAATGGAAAAAATTTTATGATGTATATCTAAAATTGTAAAACAATGATGAATATTGATGTGAAATCTAGAATAAAAATGAAACTACTAAGATGTTTGAATCTCACAAGATAGGCCCATGAAATATCATTGGGGTGATCACATCTGTGTGAGTATCACACAATGATGTATAAACCCTATATTTCATGGAATAAAGGTGGTCTCCTCAAGAAATTTGCCTGATAATAGCATTATATGAATCCTAGTATATTATCCTATCATGTAAAGACCATCCTTGAGATAATCACATAGTTTACCCTCACTTAATCCTATTATAAAATATTCTTTCCATCCCACATGACCTTTTATCATGTGGTCATATTCCATAGTTACATTATGTAGGATCATCTCTCCATAAAAGGTTCTCATATGATATGCCTTGTCTTTTCCCATAACGATGCTTCTATATATGGTATTTTACAAGTATATGGAGACATAAGGTAACAAGAATCCCTAATATCATATATTCTACTAGGATACTTACATAGGAAATTTCAACCATAAAGTCTTCAATGAATTCCTTATTCCTAGGTCAAAACCTCAATAAGGATAGATTAAATCCTCCACTAAAGAAACTAAACATATGGTATTAGATTATTAAACATACCAAATTATCCTTTCAATAATCTTTCATTCCATTGGTAAAAGGTATTTTAACTTGTCCTCCCTAACAGATAGGGGCTTCAGGGAATTTGAAAATAAAAATTCCTTTGATAAAAGGGTCCCCTCATAGGGATGTTAGTAAGACCATCCCTGAACCGAGTAATCTAATCATGATGACTTAATCCATAATCTTGTTCGCCTAGGTGATTTGTGGATTCTTGAGTCCATTTACTAATAAAGGAAACCAAATATGGTGTAAGACCTATATCTACCCTTCTAATACCCTAATTGGGAGATATCCTCCTTTTTCTCTAATCACATACCAAAAGAACTGAATATATGAGAATGGGACACCTAATAGGTGTAATCCTTATCTCTCTATGCATTTCGTAAAGACACTTATTATTTACTTTATTTTAGGGAAACCCTATACATGTAAGACTTTCCTGAATATTTTGTTCTACTCTTTTCATAACACATATTTCACCAAACACAAAGATAAATAGTGCATCCCATGTTCTAGTTGTTGATGTAAAAAATAAAAAAAAACTTTATTACCACATAATGTTAAACTTTATGCTATGATATTACTACATATACTTAAACATTAAACCACAAAGTATATGGGATTTAATTCCAATAAAATAGGATATGTAGGACACCTCCAAGAGGTTTAAAAAAAATATATTCAAACCGATATTATCCAACATCATAGGGAAATATTCATTATAAATGCACTTACATTATTCAACATTAGTCTATATTCTTCATGATATCATATGTCCCTTTTCCTAGGGATATATTCTCTAGGTACTCCCTTAATTGGTTTATATTCCAAATGAAACCATATCCCATGTGGAGGGACTTATTCCTTCTTGATATCAATATGTTTCATTCATTATTCTATATTATTTAAGAAATCATATTCTTCTTAGTGGTACATATTTATTCTAGATGAATAAACCCTATAGGTTAAAGGATATATTCCTTCTAAAAACCCAAACAACAATAGGATATATACATTTTGAGGTCAATCAGAATAAGATGCTCATATATAAGTCCCATCAAGAACCATTGATAAGAATCTTTTATATAATCTTCCTTAAAAGAAGATGCTAAAGAAAATGTATTTTTCACTATCATATGACCTTAAATGTTTTGAAATATCTTGTAAAGTGGTACTGAACTATGTGGGTTCTAATTAATTTCAATTGATACATTAGAATTCCTCACTATGGGCCCAATTCCAACCCTATCTACAGATATTTTTTTCCTAAAATGTGATAATCTACTGAGTTCCTAGAGTCTAGATTTATAATGTAGTACCAATATTTAAGCATCACTAATTAGTAAAGAACAAATATGGGGATCCTATAATATTTATAGATGTTCACATAGATATAAATTAATGACCAACCACTAGAACAAGGATAAAAATTCCCATTCTAGGGATAGGGAAGGATATATGAACAAATCTTAAATTTATATAAGAGTCCAAGAGTAGGAGATGTTCCCCTTGTAATGGTGAGATGGTCCAAAATTCCAACCCTCTCAACCATTGTTTATTTTAATGTTTCATTGGTAAATACATACATACCACCTACATTTAGAAACAATGTCCCCATTGAATCAAAACCCAAAGTGGCCCATGGAATGAATTACACATTGGAGTTTTTCATAAAAAATATTAGGTGATAAAAAATAAATAAATTTTCTTATTTACTTGATTGAAAAACATTAGATTTATATTGATAATCATCACTAGAATTATTATGAGCACTTAAGGTAGCCATTATGTATATTTTTATTTTCTTATTATGCTATTAATTTCACTATTTCATTTTGGATTTGAGTTAATGGTTTTCAAATTTAATATTCCCACATTTCGTACATTCATAAAATCTATCCATTTTTGTGTATCCATTATCCTTCATAAATTTTTTAAAGATTATATTTTAACTCTTATAACACATAGTAAATATTATAAATTTCTATAAGTTCATCATTTGAATCCAAAATACTTAATTATTCATTAGATGGTCCATAATATGTGTCACATTCCATTTTCATATTATCTGAAGTTTAATCCTTAAGAGACGATTTATATTTATTGAATAACTTTGGATCATAGTCTTATATTTTCATCTCATCATCATACATCATTAGTGTTATAATTAAATTATTTATTTTCAACTCGTTAATTGGTAAGGACTATCTAATAAGAGTTAAAAATCCACTTTATCTAGTTGGTATAATTCTGATGGCATTTAAAGAATGATCTCATTATAGTAAAAATTTTCCCAAATTAACAAAAAATTTCATTATCTCAATGATAATTCCATTAAATTGTGTAATAATATCATCATTAAACATCCTAAATGTATCAAATATTGGCTATGTACTATGATACATTAATTATTTTACATTTTATGTTCCTTCATAAGAAATAACAACAATTTCCTATATATCATGAGTAGTATCACATTAAGAAACTTTACTAAACACATCCATTCCTAACCCATAGACTGAGTTCATTTCTTTTGAATTTAAATCGTAATCACCCTATTGTTTAGAAATCTATTACACATGTTCAACTAAAATATATTCTAGGGTTTGACCATTTACTTGTAAACTTATAAACCAATATTCTTTAAATAAATAATCATTATATATTTCTAGAAATTATAATAATCATCATTGAAATAAGGACCTCTAATCCTGGAAATTTCTTCTATCATATCAGTCATAGAAATATTAATTTTTTCTAGTGAATATTTCTCACTATAGAATGTTAAATCCAAAATAATGAAATCATGTTAAGTTGAATGCTTTGATACCACATTTTTTTCAAGAATTTCTAGAGATGAATACTAAAGAGGAAGGGTGAATTGAGTTCTATAAAATACTTAAGTAGATTAAAACTTTCCCCTTTATGTTGTTTTTTATTTTTCATTTCTATTTTAATTAGATAATGAAGTTGGAATAAAACCTAATAAAGAGAAGGACATGAATGGTTTATATAGTGGTCTGCACAAAGAACATCCTTTATTCTATCCAAAAGATTTCCATGGAAGATATAATGATTTGTATTCAAATACTTTTCCTTTGGATATCACCACTATGTACAAGAAATTGAAATATTTAAGGCTTCTAGATCTTTTACTAAAATCTTCATTATAATAAGTCCTTTAACACGATTTTAGATCATTTTTTCAAATATCTCACAATTTGTTACAAGTATTTGACACTTAGTATCTCATATTTAAATATAAATAGCTAATATTTAAAAAATAAATATAAAATATATTAAAATTTAATATCATTCACCACATAATTGAAAATTTAAAAAACTAAAAATAGATGAATATTCTTATTAAAAATATGTAATTCCTCAAAAGTGAATATCCAAAAAATTATTTAGTTGGATATTCGATGTAGAAAAAAAAATAAACTTACTTTCTTCTCTTTATTACTTATTATATTTCCTTCAGTTGTAAAGTAATCTTGAAATGAAATATTTGGAGAATAATAAAATATAAAGAGTATTTTAATTCCCTTTATTCATTATTTTTTAAGTGTAACTTCTATCGATCTATCTTAAATATGTATATATATAATATAGAAATAATTCTGGCAATTTTATAATCCTTTATTTTATAATTAAAAATAAATTGATCAACAAAATCCACAATCTCATAATTGAATGTATGATAGTCATTTCATAATTTCTTACAATAAATAAATATTGAAATAATCTCAATCAAAATACCAAAAACCATATAACATTTGAAATCATCTTACTAAAAATTATCACAATCAAATGTTTAAAACTGTTGATAACTTATTTCCCAAAATATCAGTCATAAATACCTTTGAATAATAACATTCTTCAAAGTTATATAATTCTACTTTAAGAAATTCACAGCCATTGGAGCGTTAAAATTATATCAATAACTTTAGAATTAAGAATTTTCATTTAAATATTCTATTTCAACTATTTTTAAATTTTTATTCAATACCTCTAATATTGTGACAAATACCTTAAAATTTTCAATCATTTGAATTTTAAATATAAGAAGAATTTTCCAAATAATATATCATAGACAGTGATAGACTATCTATCATAAAAATGATTAATAATTCTTTATCATGAATATATACATGTAAATGTAATAACTCATTAGTTATGACAAAATGTAATGATAAAACATTGATCATAATAGCACTTAGTGGTCAACACTTTATAACTTGAGAATAGAAAAAATCATCTTCTCCAAATATGTAAATGTTATCTATCAATATGGATTTATATATAAAATTAAAACCATAATACATAAGATTTTATGCTTTATACATAAGAGTAACACTTTAGTAGATAAGTCTATTACAACACTTATTTCTATTAACTTAAAGATTCAACACATTGCTAAATTTTATGAATCTAAATACATATTGTATATTCGAAAATACATATAATACAGAATGTTTATGACTTTACCAAATATACAATCATCTAATAGATAAATATTTATTATGTTTCTACTATATACATAATGAAAATATTTTAATTCATAAGGGTCCTCCAATTAAGAAATATTTGACATGTAAAGGTACTTTCCAATATTCAATTCATAAAAAACCATTTACATAGAAAATTTTATACAATATAGAATATATGAAACATTAAATATAAATTCCGAAATAATAATTAATAAAAAAAATAAAATAAAAATTAATACTGAAAAACTGATAACTATTGAAAATAATAAATAATGAGGGGGAATATTATTAATCCAAGTATATAAAAAGGGTTGAAAGGTAATTTATAATATATATAAATAAAGTGATAACAATAAATAATAATAAACACTTAAAAAAGTTGAAATGAAACTCTGAACCCTATTAAATAAATAAATTAAATAAATTTTAGTTAAAATTATTAATGGAATGTAGAAGGATTGGTCAAATAATATTGATGATGAATTATGGTAAAACAAAAAAACCAACCTGAAACCACTTGTGATGTCACCCCTGCTGTTTATGTATGAGAAATAATGTTATATTCCTATAGAGTAAAAATGTATGTAATGTTTGGTAATTAAAACTCTAAATTTTAAAGAATTCATAATTAAAAAGAAACATTTATACAACTTAATTGTCTTATGGGGATATATGTAGATGTTTATATCAATACCACTATGTATAATGAGAAGATAAATAAGTGACTAATTTCCACATCTAAATGAAGGACTTGTAATCAAAATATAATGTATTACATTTACATTTAGGTATACCTTTATTCTTGGTAAATCAACTCACAATAGTTGGGTTCATTTGTGGTGGTATAAAAAACCCATGTAATGAAATCGAAATTCATAGAGATAATGAGGTATAATTAAAGTTTAATAGACAGTAGTTAATGAATTATGTTATGTATTCTCTGATTTTTTATATACTCTCCTTGTAATTCTACTATATAATATATGTTATGTAGAGTTTTCATCTTTAAGTAAATCATTAACTTACAGGTAAACCATTTAAGTCTCCAAAAAAATTTAATTTATGTATTTTCAATTTTTAGAAAATCATTACTGATTTTGTTTTACTGAATTTTTTATTATTATTAGTGACTCATAAGTAAAATCATAAAAAGATCCTTTAAATCCCAATAATTTTTTTTACTAATTTAAGAAATAGAGAACTTGGAATTGGAAAAAATGTTTTCAAAAAATAATCAGGATAAAAATAATTTTATTCTATAATTTCTATAAACTATAATATTATGTATTTTATATATGTTGTGGTTATAATTTCTATAGAAATCTAAAATTCAAACCATAAATTGATGATTACCAATATAAATTATTTACTTGTTTGGTTGAACCAGACCCAAAAAAAATTTTGAAACCAAGGAAACTCCCTATAAACATAACATGTCAACAAAATGGTGTTGATCAAGTAAATTAATACGTAAACCATTACCATAAAACATATCATGATTCACCAATTCATATTAATCAAGATAAAAAAATTATATTTAAACTACACATGTTCAATAAGTAGTTTCAATTTTATAGTGTTGTTAAGACATAAACAAACAATTTTACTGAGACATATCCTTTGAAAATACCACATGAGGATTTTTTTCCTAGTTTTGGATGATTTCCAAATATATTTTTTTGAGACACAACTACCGAAGACCCACAAAATATTATATTATTTTGAATCATATTAGTTATCTTATAAAGAAATACAAAAATCAAAGCCTCTAAACTATAAAAACATGAATTTTTTTACTATAACATGTCGTGATGGATTGACTGTATTTAATTATTTGTGGAACTAATACATAATCATCACATATCACTTATCCTATAATCGATGAGTTGTTTCCTCGTATAATGTTTCCAACTAATTTAAATGCCTCCAATCATAGTGGTACAGAATTACAACCATTTCTATGTATTTCATCTAATATAAAACCCAAATAAACTCTAAATAATCCACCAGATCCCATTCACTTATCCCATTTTACCTAAATATATCCCTAAACCATTTCCCTAACTCAAAAATTCCAAACTAGACATTCATTTTTTTTTACAAAAACCTGAATTTGTATTAGAAAACTCTATAAAACTTCATCGAATCAAAAAGAATAAATCACTTAATACTATGTAAAGTATAAACCCATAACATTACCACCCAAACACTTTTTTCAATTAATAATGAAGAAGAGAAACTAAACCTAAGACACCTCCCCAAATCTGGCCTTAAAATACCCAAAACCACACATATACCATTAATAATAGACTAAAGATAATGTTTAATCCCATTTAAACCCATCCCTTTACATAAAAACAGATTCATATTATAACAGATTGGATAAGTTATAACTAGAAATATGGATGTTATAAAAATTTAGGATCTACAATTTTTGGTGAAGATAAGTATGGACCAACCTATTTTAAATGATTTAAAGAAACTTTATATTGGTCATTTATTTTATATAAGGGGTAATTGTTTTTTATAGATCATATTATAGTTTTTTTAGTTTTTAGTATGATCATGGTGAATTTACTTTTGGTAAAGACTATAAGTATTATATAATTATGCAAACTTATTTTTTGGAGTGGGCATTGGTGGAATATTTCACTAATTTTATCAAAAATCCTTCAAAAGAAACCATATTTGGAGAACCAAGATGGGGTTTGGAATATTTTAAATAACTTGAATAGATTAATGATCCTGTAGTTACTCAGTATTTAGCCTCCATAAAATATAAATAGTTGAAAAATAAGTACGAAAATATTTTACTATACAATCAGTCATGTGTCGTTTATAATGGGAGATTGTTAATGAGTTGTTGGAAAACTTGATTTAATTATTTTGTATTCAATGATAAAGAAAAATTCACCTAATTTGGAAAAATATATTATATAATACTTTTAGGGGTTGAGGAATATAAAACAATTCATGGTGATTGATGGAAGATTAAATATATTTGGCTAAACAATTGGTTATATTTTAATCCTTCAATGTGATTCCCCACCCTAGTCCACTAATTAGTGCTTGGGCAGAGAATTTTATGTGGCCTCATTCATACATTATTGTATTCTAAAGGCTTCCAACTAGTTTAGAGGGCATAATAATGCATTTGGGGATTATACCCTCAATATAATAATAATCAATGGTAATAAATAACCAAATATTGACTGCATTATAGTACACAAAATAAATAAACATCCAATCACATATAAAATTTTTTCATAAAAAATATCAATGAAATTATCTCCCACTAGGCATATATGAAATCAAAAAATAAACCAAAATATAACACATGTATAAGGGACCTATATTTATCCTTTGGATTCTTCCTAATCTATAAATACCCTCGAGTTTTCTCAACCCAACCCATTGAATAGTTTGTTCTATGACCAGAAAAGAAAACATATGGAATGCACATGCACTGAGAATCATTTGAATGGTGTGAGAATATTACTCAATAGGGTCTCACCATGAACCCTTAATATACGTCTTCATATGTGCGTTTGTGTGAATAAGGAAACAAAATCAAATAAATAAATATTCTCATCGAGTCCTAATCCTTTAACTAGGCTACCACAATACACAAACTGATACGAAAACATTTCAGGAAATTGAATACTAACTTTGAAACCCTAACCCTAACCATATCAACTTCAATTCCATATTGGACTCTACCTATAGCCTCATTCCATTGAACAAATTAGAAATTCCATGCTCATTCCTAAAGACTCAGGGTAGGGTGGTGTACAAACCTTGACCAAATACTTTAAAATACTGGGAAAAATCATAGTTCCATAATACTCAACCCCTCCCATCTCAATCAAGAGAGTTCAATCAGTCTTTCCTTGTGACATCCCACAACCCTCCCCCAGGGTGGCCTTTTACCCTGACCCAAGACACTCCTAGAGAGATCTTATGTCACCTATAAACCCATGCTCACTCACTTGTAAAATGTTCTACTAAGCCTTCTCACACAAGGATAATTCCCATTCTATAACCACTTCTCTATCACTCATGGTAGGGGAATGACTACCTGCACATTGACCAAAGACACATGAGGTATGGTCCCTATCCCAATACCCTTGTCAAGGAAATTCATCACACTGACCCATCCCTACCAAACTCTATGGATGTCACATTAAACATATTTAATACAAAAAATTCCCATATTCCATCACATAGCTCACAAAACAACCCTAGGGTGATATTTTATCAATTACTAGCTTCTCATTACATGACATATCAACTCACTTGATAGAGAATACAGTAGCTCTCTAAACCTATCATGATTTATGACCATTAATACCATCATGTGTCATTCAATCAATGGTGAAATCGCATATGAAATGCTCATCTGACCCATATCCCAATGTTCTGTCCAATATCACTAAGCCCCTTATTACTACTTGTCTCACTACCTAGGTACTATCACAATACATCACATTACATCACATTCTACCCAATCTAAGGTTCAACATGTTGGTTCTAACATCCAACCAAAATCCCATTTGTATTCTCCATGACAAGTCCTACGAGACTCCTCTCTCTCTCTCTCCAAGTGAACATCAAGACACACCTTTTTCCTCAAGTGGTATTTCCACATGCCTAGGAAAAATACATCGATCTTTCTTATCATCACTCATACCCCAATCCTATAATTTTGTACCACCTAGAACTAGGAAAAAAACTATTCAACATATAACTCATCTCAAAACACATGGTCACCAGAGGTATCTCTCTAGATCAACCAAATCCCTCTCCCCTTGGGAACAAATTCACCGAGTGACCCAACATTCACCCACGTTCTTAACAATAGATAGTTCATTCACAAGAATCCTATTGTCATCATATCTCATCTACCCAGAGCACATGTGGTCCCTAAAACCCATGAAAAACCCCATTTATTATGCAGGAATATAGTCTCACAAAGATAATTGCATATGGTTTTTGTATTATAGTGCTCATCTACCTAAAACACTGAGTTAACCCCTTGTTGAGCCTTATCCAAGACAAATTATCATAGAACAAACTCTCTAGAACCTATATCACACAAAAAGACAACCAAAGTTCATTATAAAATTAAAAATAAATTTCTTTTTTTAATTAAATAGTAATAATTGAATAACAACTTGTTGAGCCCCATAAACTTGCTAGATTAATGATAAAGGTAGTGCAGACTACTTTGGATGAATCCAAAAAACTAGGATGAAAAATACCCAATTTATATCATTGATTCAATGGATTATTTTAACAATGTTCAAAAAAAATATTTTTAAAATTCACATGAAGATGTACCTTCACTGAAACGACATCTAATGATGTGAAGATAGAATCTTGGGAAGTCACCTACACAAGATGAGAAAAGGTGACATCAATTTCAGTTGATTACACCATGATTAGGTGGAATAAACATCTAACACCTAAACCAAATTCATTATAATAATTGGTAAATAATAATTTATAGGTGGGTAGGAATAATCATAACTTTGACACTATAAAGTCACCCATAATCAACTTAAATGGAGGGGGTAAAGGGAAGGGAAGGTCTGGCCAAGACCCTCCAAACATACTCCCAGTCATCATTATAACAGAGGTAAAACCCATTTTTAAAAACCGAATTCCATCCCCCTCATGGTGTAAACTAATGGTTCATATTATGTACCACCTGAGTAGGGGACCCCGCCCCTCTGTTGTGATTTTTTATGGTTTGAACTATATTTTATGGTAGTGAACCATCTGCTATTTCTATTTTGTGCATCCCAACCACCCATCCATCCTCTGATACTAACCTAAACCCTTGAGTCACCAGCTATCTTATTAAATCCATCCAAAAAAATTAGGACATTATACCATTTGCTTTCCCATTATGAACCCCAATTCTCAAAATTAACAATCCACTTGACCAAAAATTCAACCCCTCAAAATGAAATAGCTAGAAATCCAAAGGCATTAGAAACTCCCCAAAAATGTCCTTTCATAAATAATCCATGTTAAAATTAAGTTTTGTTTCTTAGACACTCTCATTAATCAAATCACATAGAACATATCTCCTTCTAGATCTAAACACAAAATGAATCATTCACCAGAAGTTGATCAAACTACTCACTATCAATTTCAACACATTAATGTTGTTCATCACTCCTATATACCTAGACACACATTAGTGACTTAAATTGATATATCTCAAGGATTATAGCTCTCTTAACCATAAGAATCCTATCTCTAGGTCTAATTCGGAACCATGGTTGACACCACTATAGGAATAGCATATCAAAAAACACACTTCCAACCTACCACCAACCCACCAGCCACATTCTGAATAATATTTAAGATGAGGTATCCTCTCTACAACATTCAAAAATGAAAGAAAACCAGTCAGAGCAAATTTTTATGAATTTCTAAAAAGATTATTGGTCACACCCATCGATGATTCCAAAAAAGAAACACATTCCTCATACTTTACATGTTTACATACAACTCTCACACAAATGATCTTGCTCGTTCCCTAAGCAACAATGCCAAATCTCCTCAATTACAAAGAATTTTATTATCAAAGGACACCTTTGTGAAATTTTCCCCTGACTATACCCTTGAATCATGGAATATATTTGTAACACCTCAAACTGAAAAGGGTTAAATGACTAAATGATATGACTCATGTCAGCATGGTGTACCTTCTTTTTTAGAAGCCTATCTGATTAGAACTCCACAGTTAAGAATGTTGGGATTGTAGTAGTGGTCCGGATGGGGGACATTATGGAATGTTACCTAGGATGTGTGTGAGTGGGGAAAAAGAACACTAGAAAAGACATGTGTTGGCTTATGGGTACTACCATTAGTCAGAGGACCCATTCAGGAATGTGAGTGGGCCCCAGGCTAGAGACCACGTGTCTGTGGGGAAACTAGTGGAACCTAGGGGGCCAGGACCCAACGATCATATTATTGAGGGGTGTTTATGCTTTCATCGGGACCCAATTGTAAAATTTGGTATCAGAGGAGGAACATATCATTAAGTGAAGTGAACTGTGTTGGTTAAGATGTAGGGCACACAAAGAGGACGTTGTGATCTAGGGGGTGTTGAATGTTACACCCCAAAATGATAAAGGGTTAAATTACTAAAGGATATGACTCATGTCAACAGGGTGTACCTTCTTTTTTGGGAGCCTATTTGATTAGAAATACATAGTTAAGTATGTAGGGCTTGGAGTAGTGATCATGATGAGTGACCTTATTTGAAGTTTTTCAGGATGTGTGTGAGTGATGATAAAGCACACTAGAAAGGACATGTGTTGGCATGTGGGGAATATCTTTTGTCAAATGACCCATTCGGACACGTGGGTGGGCCCCAGGGTGGGGACTACATATCTGGAAAGAAACCGGTGGTACCTAGAAGGCCAGGACCCAACAGTCATGTTATGATGGGGTGTCTGTTCTGTCACTAGGACCCAGTTGTTACAATAGTAGGATCTCTCCCTAAAACATGTCACAAATTGTTATATCACCCCATGATCCATGTGATGAAATTAAATTTCACCCCACGAAACATTATATGAAACTAGTACACCCCTGAAACATGTCACAAATCATCACAGACCACAGATCACCCCCTAAATTTCCCTCAGATAACATTGAGATAATCATGAGCCTAATGCTAACACACCAAATCTAGACAACATATGATTTAAGATCAAAATTTATTATTACACAATTAAATGTATTTCAGGGGACCTTACAGTACACTAATATCCTAGTGTCACCTGGACCATCCAATGACTGGTCATGATGCAACCCAATCTTCCATCATTTGGTTCATTGACCCATGATCAATACGATTCTCCCTATAGGAGTATCATTATCTTCAACTTAAGATCTCAAATTCCCATTATCCATGGCCCATGATTCATTCAATACCATGTTGAATGAATTTAAATTTTTGTCCCACCCATACATGTGCACCAACATAAAACACTAAATACTGTTGTCTATTTCCAACTAACCAGGAATGAAATTCTCTGATTTCTAATGGCGTTTCCCTACAATATGGAAGCCTTTCATCCACACCTCAATCACTGACCCCAATAGGTCCCAAAACTACACGGTTTTCACTCCTACTAATCCACACTCACCTCTATAAAACTCCATAACCATTCCTCCTTGAAATTCCATGTCATGTCATCCATTAATGTCTATTTTACTATGATACCCAAATCTATTACTAATGATATCTCTCACTGCTGAGGGATATCCCTTAGTTCACTGAACCCCATAATGAAATTCCCATGATCATCTCACCACCACACTATCATAACAGTTTTATTTCGGTTCATACACAACTCAAACATTTATCAATATCTCCACACATAGCCCATTCTCCAATTCGCAAATCAACCATGCACTGCATGCACCCACTATGCACCTACCCTCACACTGATACTTTTTTATAACACTCACACCAATACTCAATTTTCTACCCCACTAGAAGAGCGATCCACTTAGAACATTATCATATCAGTATTAATTGATCTTGATGGCTAAAATATCTTATGAAATCTGATTTCACAACCTGAATCACACTCTTATGAGTTTTATCCCATCTAACTCAGACTGACATTCCAAACCCACTGACCATCCCCAATACAGTTTTTAATCATATAGTATCCTACTTAATATAACACATTATATTTATAATAGAATTAAAACCCACCACACAAGTGTCTTTCTCAAATCCATAAGATTCTACCCACACTCAGACCTCACCATCGAATGGCTCATCCTACAAACCAATGGGGATAAGAACCCAACATGTCATAGCCTCTAAAACTAACCTCGATATTATAAATGATCCATGTTTTTCAGATCAAAAATTCCCAAGTATTTACCAATTCTTTTTTCCACAACCCATCAGGGTTCCCACTGAATCACTTATTCTACTTAAGTAGAATGGAACAATGTAGCTAGATGGAAAAGAAATATATATGTTATTTTTTGGAATTTTAAGTTATTAAAAATGCTTCCTAATGAACCACAAGGGTGTATTATTCTTAAGAACACATATTTCTATCTTTATGATCGTGGTTCGGTTGTTGTGGATTTTTCTGCTTTCATTGGGGAGGGTAATTCGCTGGTGGTTGAGGCACTAGCGCTTCTTCAAGGTATCAAAATGTGTAAGGAACGATCTATCCATCTATCTAAAATTGAATTAGATTCTGCTATTGTGATTAATACCCTGAAACGTAAAGTGGATTTCCCCTGGAATATTACTTATTCAATCCGTGCTTGTAAGGCTATCATTCATTCAAACATATTGGTTCTCCATATATGGCGTGAAGGTAATATGTTGGCAGACTTCCTGGATTCTAATGGCAATCAAGATGAATGGATTCAGATTTTTTCTAGCATAGGCTCTCTTCCAATTTATTGTTCTATGATTTCTCGAGGGGATGCCCTCGGTCTTCAGTATTTTCAGCCCCCATGAACTTTTTATCTTTTGTTCATTCCTGTATCTATCTTTAATTTAATAAAAGTTTATAATTTTCAGTCATAGAACATCCTACAATGAGATACATATGACCATAAGTTTGAAGAAAATATGTCACTAGCTTCCTAAGTATAATTCCACTAATAACATATATATTTGAGCATTTTGTAAGTTTGTTTTGACAATTTTTGTTTTTATACCTCTCACCAGAAACAAACTAGTGAAAAGAATGTGTATGTAATGTGAATAATTTATTCCAACCGTGATTTAGGAACACAACCTCATTCGTATGGACTAAGATCCAAAAACACCATTAATCATAATTCCAGCAACCCCATGTGTGTCATCCAAGGTCAAATAAAAAAAAAATATCGAATACCAAAAAACAATTCCATTCCCTCGGTAACCTATACATCGTATTGGAATGGGTGTTATCAATGCAGCAATATGATATCCATTATAGGTTAGGACACATTATCAAGAATCTTGTATTTCATATCCTGGAATCATTAAATAATAAAAATATCTGATATCACTTTGTGAAACCCCACCTCAATCCACTCAATTGTGCATGTGTTGAAGATATTGTGTGGACTCAAGTGCAACTCCCCGCATTCCATTGACTTTGGACTAGCGGTGATGTCCTAAAACAGCAAATAAGGAGATTATTCCTTTGATATCATGGAAAAAATGATAATAAATAGTGGGAAATGACCACATCAGAGTACACAGACTAAATAAATATCCGATAAAATATATGATACTATCATACAAAACATACAGGTAATGATCTACCTCTAGAACAATCCCAAATAATATAGATAAAAAATACATCAAACACATTAACCATACTCCCTCTTTGGGCCTTGTTACAATCTTCTAATACCCCTGATAATCTTTATCTTGATCCACTACATACTAATGGTTTATCATAAAAAGAATACATATGGTTTTCATGCACACTAAGATGCATATGTAGGGTGTGATAAAATTACTCTATAGAAGGACCCATAATATACATCATCATATGAATTTTTATGCATGAGGAAAATAAAAACAACAGATAAAAATTCTCATTTAGTAATTCCACACTTATCAGGACACAACAACACTCGATGAGATATAAAATCCAATCACGCCGTTGGGTGATAACCAGGACACCATAGTCCTAACCATACATGATTTGGAACTATGATATCATCCACCTAGGGACTCTTGCTATCATACTTACAAATGATTCCTAACTTATACCAGTAGAAGTGGGGTAGGTAAATCTCAAAACCTAGACCAAATGCCCACAAATATTGAGAATGGTCATATCTACATCAGCCTATACCTATCCATTATAACTCAAAGGAATTCTATTGGACTCACCTCACCTAGTACCATAACCGAGTCCTTAGGGCGGTCCTCTTCCATAACCCAGTCCACACTGGGAAAGCTACCCTTCCATCTACCAACCCACACCCTCATACTGAGGATGTGGTCCATGAGGATTTATCACTCATGGACAAGGCCCCTTCTACATACAATACCCTATCACTTAGGATTTTTCCCAGCTACATGAACACCGACCCAAGCCACATATGTCAAATTAATCTAACCAATACCATCATTATGGAATTTCCACCACACTGATTCATCCTAACCAAACTCGAGGGAGGCAAAAACCACACCAACTCGTCCCTTCCAAACTCTAAGGAGGCTACATTAAGCACAAGAAACAAAAAACAAGTAATTGAATACATCAGTAAGATCATGTCTAATTATTGGGTAAATAGTCACTTTAGAGTTATCCATGCATTTCATCAATTATATACTCACTTAACAGTGCATCCATTAGGTCCTCCAAGCCTGTCATGATATCTATCCAATAGAACCATCATGATTCTATCACCCAATGGTGATATCAAAACCTAAATTCCCCTATGACCAAACCCCCATGATTCAGTCCAACATAGAAAAGCCGCTCATCACTCCTAGTCCAACTACATATGGACTATCCCAATCCATCAAAATATAAACCCTGACATCGATAGGAGGGGTATAACACCATACAAAACCACCTTGTAATCCTAATATTATGTCCCAGTGGACTCCCCTTACTGAAAGTGCACATCAAGGATTTCTTATGACCTCAAGAGGGAGATTCTCACACCCACGAAACATATATCTATATTTCCCATGATCACATGGACCTGAAGCCTCTCATGCAATCCCTCTATCCCCAAAAACCCAATCTATGCCATCTTCAACTCATCCCATAACCCGAGATTTCATTCCCTCAAAAAGGTTGAAGGTTAAGAATTCTATGAGAGGTGACGTAAATAATCATATGAAAAGTCTTAACAACATAATACTCTTATTCTATTTAATGTATCAATTTCACTAAATAATATTAACCTCTCTACCATGAAGGTCACTTATTATTATATTATACAAGATATAAATATGATCACTTGATATTTATCAGTGTGCATGCATAAAGTAAATATGTACATGAGAATTTACTTGGTTCACACTCACTAGGCTATGTCCAAGGATCATGAATCAACATTGTGTCATACCCAAATAACTATAAATATCATGTCCATTCATCATAGGGTTCACTATTATTTACAATGGTTTAGGGACATTCCATGACTTCTCAAGGGTCACTCCCATTTACAGTGGTTTAGGGACACCTTAATGTTACCCAAAAGTCACTACCTCAAACATTCTTCCAAATCTCAATGTCAATGAAAATTATCACCTAAAAACATTTATAGACATGACAGTCCCTTATCCATTGAAGGATTCATGGAATCCATCCACAAGTATAGATATATTATCATTTTAGGATTCGTAGGGAGGGTCCTCAATGAATTATAAATATATTCTCATAGTATTTTTTCTTCTTTCCAAAGTAAGTCTAGAATATCTCATATACTCCACAGTGGTGATCACTTCCTCTCCATGGAAGGATCTTAAATGGTTTCCAAATTGTTATTCTTCCTTACCAACCCCTCTTATAACTCATACTCTTCTCTAAGAATTTCATATGAAATATACAAAATATCTCATCTATCGTATATCCAGTAGATCCCCTTATAAAATGGCAGATCATTACCAACCTTGTTATTTACTTATAACCTTATTTATGAGCTTTTAAATTTACCCATAAATCCTCAAAAATAATCCACCATGATTTCCATATTTTTAGCCCTTCATAAATAATTCATTTTTATTATTCTCTCCCCATTGTAGATTTAATTAAATCTTAATTCAATAGACATGTGTAACACTAAAACCTATTTCATATAAGGATGGAATCACGGTCTAAAACCAAGACACATGATTATAAAATAATTCCATAACATTCCAAGAATCATCATAATGGTTTCTCATAAAATCATCATGTCACCCATCGATGTTCCCTTATCTATGATTTAGTTAAAACCCTTTCCCCATTTTGACTCGTATATACTAGGAACTGCAGTGTGCTCTCCTACTATTGATCGTCTTTTCATAGAACTCCCCCCAACGAACATGACCACCATTAAACACCACCACACCCATAATGGTATTTCCTATTTTCCATATGGTCCTCATACATGACTACACATTTCTCTACCACATTTTCTATCACGTGTCAGCCCTTTTTCAACTCCATAGCTTCAAAAAATTGCTTTACATTGACTATAACAACCCCCACAATGACATTATGCTTGTTTTTATTGGGTTATAGAGAATTAAACCATGAGGACCACCATTGGGTGGTCCATTTCTTGAATTTATATTTTACGAATTTCCATATCAACACATTCTATGTTAAGGGTTTGTCTATACTTGGGGACTTTATTAATTTCACCATGCCCACTGATTATGGTATTTATTTTCTTGTGTTGGGAAACTTGATAAAAACACTCTTCAAGATGGTTTCACACTTATTTGGTCTTTCACTTATCCATTTAGTCTTCCTATAGAATTATCTATGAAATCTATATTTCCACTAGATACCATTTTCTTTAGGTGGAAAATGATTCTATCCTAATAACCATCATAATTCCATTTCAACAAATCCAATCATTAAGAAATCAAGATAATTATTAAAAATAATCTAAGAATCACCATGATCATATTATTTCTTATCATGGTAATGATCCTAATTATCAATTAATCCGTTTATTTTTGACACTATTATTATAAAAAATCTAATGGAATTCTTTTGTCTTCCGTATAACCTCTCGATCTGGATTTTAGTGAAAATATCCAATCACTTCATATATCAATAAATATTTCTCCCTAATATTAGGATTAAAATGAAAAGGTAAATTACTCTTCTATAAAATTTATAAATATTGAATTGAATTATAATCCCCCCATTGAATGGGATCATATATTTTTTATTTTCAACCCTTTCTCCCATTGATGTGTGAGAAGAAACTCCATGAAAGACCAACTCCCACAACATCTAAGAGATATTTCTCATTGAATTAAGCTCCCCCAATAATTATAGAGAGAAGATCCTTAGATAATTTATCCTCCCTGAATTTGAAAACATTTTCATACTTTCACATAAAAAAAAAATTCATTAGATAAATCATGTGAAACCAATCAAAAACAGTTTCTGGTTTGAATTCCCAACTATATATATAAGGACCCAGCCTTATTACATTACATAATCTTGAATTTTAGTCAAGAACAAACTTCCCTTTGTATTTAAGATCTTTTCAAGTTTATAGTTTTATATAATTGAGATATAATACATATATAAGATTCCATATTCATATAGAGCATATACCACAAAATAGTATCCATTTCTTCTAAAAAATAAAACATGTTTTCAATGAGAAAAAATTAAAAAAAAATATCTTGGATTAATTATTTGTCATAAGAATCCTTATAACATGTGAAAATAATTTAAAAAACTTGGTATCCGAACAAAATATCACTAAGGGATATAAAAAGTATGAAAGAACACATTTCCCCGTGAATACTTGTAATATGTGAAATCATTTTCAAAAAGACATACTTCTCACCCATATAAAATTACTTTGTGAAACATGAAATTTCCAAAAAAAACATATAGAACATAAATATAACCAGAGAGGTATCATAGGGAATTGCTTAAATTATCTTGTATCCCTCTCGGCTACCGTAAAATTTGTAACCCTCACGACTGCCTTATTGTGTAACCATAACAATAACACTTGGAGTAACCAAACGGAAGACTCAAACATACACATACCCAATGAATTGGATATAGATATATTTCCCAAACTTCATCATAAAAATTTTCATGAACTAGAACATAATCATACAACATAAATAATTGCATAAAAACATTGCTTTTGAATTTTATAAAATAGAATTTCAAAAGGGGGTTTTAATGAAAAAAACATTAAAAATATCATATAATTGATGTGAGAATTAATAGGGTGGATGGAATATGTATATAAACTATAAATAAACATAATTAAATATAATATAATTACAATTAATCACACAACCAATTTTATTTTCACATAAATAAAGCAGTAGAAAGTTAACCCAAAGAATGGGAATCGGGTTAAGAATTCCCTTACCTCAGGTTGGTCCAACATCAAAAAAGCTTAAAAATCTTGTATAATGGTTTAAAGTATGTTATTTATATCATAATGAAAAATATTCATGTTTATAACACCTTATATGATCATTTCATAACCTCATTTCACGCATTAATTATTAGTGTTGTGTTCCTTCTATTGTTTTTATGCGTTATTTACCTGATTCCCATGATAATTTTGTGTTTGATTTTCTTATCATATGGAAATGAAATTAAATAAGTGTAATGAAATGTTATTGATATTTATTTTGAATATATAATGACATCATAATTAATTTTTTATCATATATTTAGATGGATCATTAGATAAAACATTAATGATATTTGTCTAGATCATTTTTTGTTATTCCTCAATAATAATGAAATTGTTTCATTATAAAATTTAATATAATGAAAATAAGTCCATTATAGAATATAAAATAGGTTAATAAAAAATTAAATTATTTTTCCACCATTAAAAGAGTTTTATGATCAGTTTTCAATGATGTAATGGAAATTGAAAATATATCTTCTACGATTTTGGTAAATCGGAACATCATAGAAAATGTTTTTGTTTTCAGAATAAGAGGGAGATGAGATTAATAAAGATGAAGAATATTTTAAATTAACATGATAACATATAGAATATATAATATTCTGGATATTTTATACCTCCTAGATTAGTGGAGGGGAATATAGTATAATAAAATAAAGTAAAAAAAGAAAACCCATGAAAAAGGAAGAGGATTCTTACCTCTTGATCTCTTCTCATTGAGATCCACCGTAAGGCCTTCGGTTTGGAAAATTTTGGTAGACCATCAGGTCTTGGATGTGGGGAACAGCCTTGGGGAGGTGATTTGGTAGAAATTAGCCAATTATCAAGTCTTGAGATGTGTGAGAGGAAGAGAGGAATGAGTGTGGTATTTATAGTGATGGAGATTAGGGATTTTAAAATATTTTAATCATTATTATAATATTTCTTCTCAAGAGTATGGATAGACTATTTTCATGTTACCCTTAATAGTAATAACTTCATGTGAGTTCAAACCAAATGGGCTTACATCAACTTTTCAACACCTATGATGCAGTAAAACAAGTATTAGAATTTATCGTAATTTAGCATATTATACAATTCATGAAAAATTAAAAAATTTCAGAAAAGTAAAAATAATCACCATAACCATTTTTCAACTTTTATAATTCAAAAATAAACTCATTTTTTGAAAATAATTTTCAATATATTATTAATTTAATTTTAAATAAAATCATAATTTATTGAGAAATGGAAATTTTAAATCTATAACTCATTTTTAACACCTTGAAAAATAAATCCACATCTCATTATCTTATCACATTAAGAATATAAAATAATAATATGATATACTATTCATAAGGGTCATATTACTATTCATAAGGGTATGTTACTATTCACCAAAAAACAATTTTGTTCTATCAGAATCCAAATAACTTATTGATCACTATTGTAGATGCCCATTTTTTTAATTCAAATCAAAGAAGTAGAAAATTTGTGTTTAAAGAGTATTAATAAATTTCTAATTAAAACAATTTTTCATGAATTTGAATTTATTTTTTTAAAATCATGGCATGTTACATTGTCCCCACTTTCTAAAAATTGCACCCTCTCTATTTTATTTACTTTTTAAACAGGTGAGTGTACCTTTACCTCATGGAATTTTTAGATTACCTTGTCTCTTATTCATCAAAGTGGTTTCTACAAAAAAATTACCAAGTGGATTACCTTTTTTTAAATTACTTGTTCCCTTCAATCATGAATCTGAACTATTTTCTCTTCATATGAATAGTTCTCATATAGATAAAATACTTCTAGACTTAAGACATAAGATAAATATGGAACATACTTTCTCAACATAAAAACATGAAAAACATTATTTAACTGATTTAAAATCAGTGTCAAAGCTACTAAATAGGTGAATGGGTCCAACTTTCTCCAAAATTTCATATGGTATAATGAACCATGAACTTAGATTTCATTTCATAACAAAATGCCAAACAATTTTCTATGGTGAGATTATAATAAAAACATGATCACCTTTTTGAAAAGAAAAGTCTTTCCTCCTGTGTTCTGAATAAATTTTCAGCCTACTCTGAGATTTCCTCTTGTATTACTAGATCATCTTCAATCTATTAGCTACATTATGAATTCTGGTCCCATTAACTTCCTTCCCCTGACTTCATCCAAAAAAGTTGGAGTTCGACACCACTTCCCATACAGTGCCTCAAAACACCCATTTGTATACTGGAATGAAATTTTTTATTATAATAAATCTCATTTAATGAATGATGCTTATCCCAGATTCCTTATTAGTCCATTGAACAAGCTCGAAGAGTATCCTAAAAAGACTGAATCATTTGTTTTTCCTGAACATCTGATTGAGGATGAAAATATTTACTGAAATTTAATTCTGTTCCCAACGACATCTGAAGGCCCCTCCAAAAGTTATATGTGAACCTGGTATCCCGGTAAGATACAATGGAAATAGTAAATCCATTTAACCTAAAAATCTATTTGATCTAAAATTGAGAAATCTAATCCAAATATATTATATCTTGAATTTGGTGAAAATTTTCATATTTAGTCAGTCAGTCCACAATAACCCAGTTTGCATTATTACCTAAATAATTATTTGGTATCCCTACATTAAGTCCATGGATATATTCTCTAATTTCCACTCTAGAACTGTAAATGGATAAATCATTCTCTTCAGAAATTTCCGCTCTACATTAACACGTTCACATATTAGACATTTTATCGTAAAATCAGCGATAACCATTTTCATTCCATCCCACCAGTTACACTCTAAAAGGTATCCTTACATCTTAGTACTGTGAGGATGAACTAAAAATGGAGAACTATGAGATTCACACAACAATTATTTCTTCAACTCAGAATCACAAGTCATATAAAATATTTTTTGGAATCTCAAAACACAATCTTTATCAAGGTTAAATTCGTAAAACATAACCATTTTAACCAATTATATATGTTTTTGAATCTCACGGTCTTCCTTCAATGATAGATTAATTCTATATGACAATGATGACAACAATAAAACCTAAAAAACATAGTTATTTCCTGCACCAACAACTTCTATGCCAAAATTAGACAAATCATTAATCAATGGATCATGTTACAATCGTAACCTTGTTAATGATGCATGATTTTTTCAACTCAAGGAATCTTCCACCGTGTTTTCTTTTCCCAAATGATAATGGATCCTGAAATCATAATCCTTTATTATTTCAATCCATATTCTCTACCTCAAGTTTAATTCCTTATGATTGAATATATACTTTAGACTTTTATAGTCAGCATATATTTGACATTTGGATCTATATAAAGGATTCCTCCAAATTTTCAATGCAAAAACCACAGCTGCCAATTCCAAATATTTTCTGGGATAATTTAACTCATTAGGTTTAGTTTTTTTTTAAGTATAAAAAATCACTTGATCATTCTGCATCAAAACACAACCAATTCCCTTCAATTAAGCATCATTGTAGATGAAAAACTCACCATTTTTGGAAGGAAAATCCAAAATGTGAGCATTCAACAATCTCTTCTCCAATTCCTAAAAACAAACATCAAATTCTTCTATCCAGATAAATGTATCCCCTTTTCACGTTAACTTAGTTATCGGTCTAGATATTTTTTCAATGTTTTTAATAAACCATCCATAATAACATGCTAATCAAATAAAACTATGAATCTTTGTAGCATTAGTAGGTCTTGTCCATTCATCAACCACTTTTTTGGCAGGATCAACTATTATTCCAACATTATTTACAATGTGACCAAGAAAAGAAATCTGTTTCAACTAAAAATAACACTTGTTGAATTTTCCATACAGCTTTTCCTTTAGGGTTTTCAAAAAAACCTTAGATGTTTTTCATGATCCTCTTTATTCTTAGAAAATACTAAAATGTCATCATTAAACACAACCAAAAACTTCTCCAATAACTCATGAAATATTCTATTCATAATATCAATGAATACAACATGTGAATTAGATAACCCAAATGCCATAACAAAAAATTCATAATGCCAATATCAAGTACGAAAAGCTGTTTTCAGGATGTCATCCTCCTTCACCTTCAACTGATGGTATCCAGATCTCAAATCAATATTGGAAACGTGCTAACCTCCATGGAGCTGATCAAACAAGTTATTGATATAAGGCAAAGGATACTTGTTTTTAATAATGATGTTATTCAAGGCTCTATAATAAATGAAAAGTCTCAAGGATCCATCTTCCTTTTCAATGATCAAAATAGGATCACCCCAGGGTGAAGTGTTAGGATGTATAGAGCCTCTCTCAAGAAACTCCTACAACTGATTTTTCAATTCAATAAGTTCCATTCGAGCTATGTAATATGGGGTGTTTTGAAATTGAATTACCATCAAGAACTAATTCAATTGAGAATTCGACTTCCCGATCAGGTATGAAACTGGGTAACTTGACAGGGAAAACATCAAGGTATTCATTTACCACTAGCACTTCATTAATATGAAAAGATCCCTTTTGTTCAATAATATGAGAAAGATAACTTTCATTTTCATCTTTCAACAGTTTCTCCGCATTCTGATATGTTATCAATTGTATGGGTTTTTTCTTTTTTGCAAACTAAAATTATTTACGAAAAAAACTTCTTTAACTATACAGTTAATATTAGCATGATAAAAAGAAAGCCAATCCATTCCCAGAATGACATCAATATTTACTACGGAAAAATGGAATGGTTTGCAGGTAAAGTCTTTATACAGATGACAATAGAAAGATTCTTTTAATTCCATTTAGGTAGAATATTTCCCCCTGCTATTTTAAAAATTAGTACTAGTCTCATTTGTTGAGGTGATATTTTCAATTTTACAAAAAATTCCTCAGAAATAATGAAATGTGTAGACCTCGTATCAACCAAAACTTTAGAAAAATTTGTGTAAACAAACATGCTACGTGATACAACTTCATTGGATGTCCTGATGTCTGCTGATGCAGTCACAAAGGATCTCACTACACCTTTATACTTATAGTTTGGCTTAATTGATTCATTCATATCTCTCTTTAGGAAGACATTTTCATAATTACCCATCTCCCCACATTTAAAACACTTAATAGTTTTCTTATCAGGATTAGTCTTAGGTTCATTGTCATTACAATCTTGAGCCATATGTTCAAACACACCACATTGAAAACACAAAAACTAAATATTACTTCATTTTCTTAAATTCGAGGAATTTATTCTCCATCCTAAGTCACCCCACCTTAGGAAACTATTTTCAAAGAAAAGTAATTTAAATTTATCCCACTCAAAGGCATCAATCTCATATCTATGCCTGAAATATTTTACCATTGACCACCAATTATAACCTTCACCTTAAAAACGATAAATGGAGAGACTTACCTTTTGATTATCTGAACACCCTATAACATAAAATATCTTTTCAAGGTCTTTTATCCATCCTCCAGTCAATACTGGGTCAAAAAAATCCACTGATAGTAGGAAGGTGTTTCCTCATAAAAACATCCACTATCATCATGTTTTGTTGTGGTACCTCAGCATGTTCTCTTACCTGGATTACACCACAATTTATTGTACACATTATCTGAGGTATTACTATCACAAACTTCTCAGTTATAATCCCTACCATTATGGGTTGCAGATTTGGATGGATATCATTCTGTCAGTGCCTCACCTCTTCAGTTTCCCTGTTTCTTCTACTGAAAACCATTATGAACAAACATATCATAGTCAAAAAAACATGGTAATATTTAAATGTGATATTATTTAAAATTAACCATAGATTAAAATCATTTATCTTATTCTATTAACATTATCCTAACCCCAAAAGTTATTTAAACCATTCTATGGTACCATATATAAGGACCCACACTTATTAAATTACATAATATTTAATTTTAGTTAGGATCTCACTTCCATTAGAATTTTGGATCCTTTAAATTTTAGAGTTATATTTAATTGGTATATAATACATGCATAGAATTCCAGAGTCATATAGATCATATACCACAAAATAGTATCCATTTCTTTTTAAATATAAAAAATTTCAAATAAAACATTTTTTCTTTGAAAAATATTAATAAAAATTTACATGGATTCCTTATTTGTCTTAAAAATCTTTAAAACTTGTTAAAATCATTTCAAAAACTTGGGATGATCAAAAAAACTCTCTATAAGGAATATAAATTTGAGGAAATAAAAAATTATCCCATGAATAATTGTAGTGTATGAAATCATTTTCAAAAAGACATACTTGTCACCCATATATACATACTTTGTGAAATGGGAGATTTACCCAAAACATATTGAACAAAAATAGAACTAGAAAGGTATTTTGGGGCATTAGATACATAATATTGTAACCCTCTTAGATACCATAAAATATTTAACCCTCACAGCTACATTATTATGTAACCATCACAGTTACACTACGCGTAGCCATTCGACTGACCTCCTACATTCAAATACCCAATACATTAGAGGGATATATAGGTCCCAAAAGTCATCATAAAAAATTTACAAAAACTAGAACATAATCATACAACATGAATAATTCCCTAAAAACATTGTTTTTAATTTTTTATAACATAATTTTAAAAGAGGATTTTAAAGGGAAAACCCCTTACAAATATCATATTATTGAAGTGAAACATAATAGAGTGGATGAAAATTGTTTATAAACTATAAAAAATATAATTTAACATATTATAATCAAAATTCATCACACACACAATACAATTACTACATAATTAAAAAATTAGAAGATTAACACAAGGAATGAAAATTAGGTTAAGAATTCCCTTACCTCGTGTTTTTTCATAGTTCAAACATAATTAAACCTCATTTATAATAGTTAAAATAGAGTTATTAATATCGTAAAGAAACATATTGATTTTATAACACCTTATATAATCATTTAATAACCTAGTTTCTCCCATTAATTATATGTATTTTGTTGCTTCTATTGTTTCGGGGGCATTCTTTAGATGATTTTCATGGATGGCTTGTGTTTGATTTTCTTACTGTATCAAAATGAAATTCTAGAAGTGGAAGTAAATGGTATTAATATGTTTCCAAAATTTATAATGATACCATAAATCATTTTTTCTCATATTTGGTGATGTATCATTAGATAAAACATTAATGATATTTGTCTAGATCATTTTTTGCGGTTCCTCGACAATCATGAACTTGTTTCATTATATAATTTAATTTCATGCATAGAAGTTAATTCTAGAAAATAAAATAGGTTAAAAGTTGAAATATACATTATTTTTAAATCACTATGATTTTTTATGGTCCTATTTTAAGGTTGAAATGGAAATTGAAAACACATCTTTTACGATTTTGGTAAATCGACACATCGTGGACGATGTTTTTATTTTGAGAATAAAAGGGAGAGGAGAGGAAGAAATATGACGAGTATTTTAAATGAACCTAATAACACTAAAAATATATATGATTATGGAGACATAATTCCTCTAGTATAAGTGGACGAGAAGAGAGTATAAGAAATGAAATGAATTAAAAAAGAAAACACATGAAAAAGTAAGAGGATTCTAAACTCTTGATCTCTTCTCCTTGAGATCCTCCTTAAGGCCTTCTATTTTGGCATTTTAGTGAGACCAGAAGGTATCGAACGTAGAGAAGATACTTGGGGAGGGGATTTGGTAGAACATTGAAAATTCTCAAGTCTTTAGAGGTGTGAGAGGAATAGTTGAATGAGGGTGGTATTTATAGTGGCTGAGAGGAGGGTTTTTACATTATTTTAATCATTATTATAATATTTTTGCTCAAGATTATGAATATTCTTGATTCATGTGACCCCAAACTATAATAATTTATTTTTATTTTGAACCAAGTGGTCTTAAAACATCCTTTCATCAACTATGATGTGGTAAAATATGTATTTAGCATTTATCGTAATTTATCGTATTTTACTATTCAGAAAAAATTCAAGAATATTAGAAAAATCCAAAAAATTCACCCAAACCATTTTTCAACTATAGAATTAAAAAATGTTCTCCATTTTTTGAAACTAATTTTATAAATATCATTGATTTAATTTTTAAAGGAATTCATTATTTATTCAAAAATAATAATTTTAAATATATAACTCATTTTTAACACCTTGAAAAATTAATCAACATCTCACTATTTTATAAATATAAGAAAATAAAATTAATAAAATGATTTACTATTCTTAAGGGTCATATTACTATTTATATTAATATTCATAAGGGTTTGTATCTATTAACCAGAAAAACAAGTTGGTTTTATCAGACTCTAAAAACATTACTAATCAGAATTGTAGTGACCATTTTTTGAAATTCAAATGATAGAAGTAGAAAAATTATGTTTAAATACTAGTTATAAATATCTACTTAATAAAATGTTTCATAAATTTCAATTTATTATTTTAAAGCCTTGGGGTGTTACACTATAATAGTCTATGAATCTAAACAAATTCCTTATACATGTTCTCTGGAGATTCATTGATTGAATTTATCACTAGGAACTTAGGATAAAAAATGATCTAAGACTACTAATCCAATGATTAATGAAGTTAAAAATATTTTTTATAGGGAAAATAATTTTTTTCCATGTAAATTTTCAATTCTAATTAAAATCTCATAACAGATTTGGATTTTCCTTCTCTCAATACACAACATGTGATCTCAATCCCACATTCACACTAATACATTAGTGTAAAAATATTAAATCATTTTGTGTGAGGATCATTCAACTAGATAAATTAATTAAGGCCACTAATACTCCATGCCTTTATTTCTTTATGAATGTCAAAACAACATCAATCGATATACAATTATTTCTACTCAAATGACATTTTCTATCACAATCACCCCATAAATTTTATATCAAACCAAATTTTATACATACTAAAAATAGTTAGAAAGAATAAATTATATGGGTTTAGGGGTACCAAAAAAATAACTTGGGTAGTGAAATGGGAATGGTCAAGATGGAAAAAGCATTAACTTATTTCTTTACTTTTCCCATTTTCGTATTTTGGGAAATGAATTCTATAATCACTTTTATCTCATCATCATCAACATCTATAGATGTTAGAATCAAAATGAAATTTGAAAATGATATCACTTGCATGATACCTCATACAAACATATCTTCCAAGATATTATGATTTTCATTTATCTCAAAAGTCCGAGAGCCATGTGAAGACCTTCTCCTATAAGATTAAATAAATAAAATTTTAAATAGTACAAACCACTCAGGAAAGGGGAGCTTTACACAACCTTGTAAACACATTACCAATTCTATCATTGTTAACAAGATCATTGCAATAATTAGGGAGAACGAAGGACCATCTAGATCTAACCTCCATGATTTCTCGTTTTGAGAGTGTATCCACCACTTGATTTGCTTCCTTGTATACATGAGAAACCTTAAAGGAAATTAGTTCAGCAATCATTAAAGATCCAATCCAAGTAGGAAGCATCTTCCAGGGGACATTCTGGGGCTGCTCTTTGAGGATCTTCACGACAGGAGAAGAGTCTTATTCTATCCAAATCTTCCTCCAGTCATAGCGAGTAGCATACATTATTTCCTTTATCATGGACCATAGCTCCACCTCAAGAGCGTGACCATTTCCAATGTAATGAAAGAAACATCCCTTTACAAAGCCTCGGTATGTCCTCAAAACACCACCACATCCAGCAGGTCCCGGCGTGCCAGAGGCTGCCCCATCCACATTAACCTTTATATAATCATTGATTGGGGGGATCCGCCTAATATATTTCAGCACCTTAGGCTTCCTATCCCTTCCACTTACACCAAGTGTTCTCAATAATAGGAAATTAGACATGTTATTTTTCATAGAGCCAGACTGTTTCACCGAAGTATGTTTAATGCTACGATGAATCGCCATCATCCCCTCTTTGAAGGGGGGCCTACCACCATTGAAAACTATATTGTTCTGGGCCTTCCAAGTATAATATATAACAGAAACAGTAGCAAAAATGAGCAAGGAGTGAAACTGCTCACTTTTTTCTTCATGCATGACTGAATCGAATAGGGTGACAATAGAATTGAAGACTAATTGACAATGAAAAATATCCATTAAATACCTCCAGAACCGAGCAGCAAAGGATTAATTGATGAAAATATGATCAGTCTATTCATCCGCAGCAAGACAAAAAAAGCATACTGGGGCCAGATTCAATCCTTTTCTTTCAAGGGCAGATTGGATTAGCATCCTGCTTTTCCAGATACGCCATATAAGAAGAGCATCAGCTGGAAGGATTAAATCCTTCCTCACCTCCATCACCCTAGTAGGAGTTGGATGTGAATTTCCACACTGCATGGCATAATATAGTCAACTGGAGAATAAACCAGTCATAGAAGGTTCACAAATCAGGGTGTCCTGATCCATATATTCATAAAGAGATATTTTAATTTGAAGATTAGCAGGAATTACTTCTTGAGCCTGTGCATTTCCCTGAAAATCCGCAACAGTAGTGTTACTCAAAGAAAGAGGACTATTAATTGTATAATAAATAGGAAAGGACATCCACTTTGTTGTCCAGTAATTCAGCTGGGAACTAGAACAGACCAGCCATATAGAATGTGACATAAGATCAGTATAAGTGTTCCTGATTGAAGCCCATACAGAGGATCTCATATACAACTTTTGCCTCCTATGCAACCTGTCAACAAATATTTTAGAAAGAAACTCCAAGGCAAAGTCTGAACCCGAAAAGAGTCTCCAGATAAATTTTTGGAGCAAAGCATCATTAAAAACCCTGACATCCTTAACTCCCATTCCAACATTTGAGAGAGGCTTAATAAAATCCATCCATTTAACAGTAACTGGTTTCCTCTGTTGTGTTGAACCAGTCTAAATAAAGTTTCTTATCATTCCATCAAGTTCCTTAATCAAAGCAGCAGGCCACTTGTAAAGTGAGAAGTAGTACACAAACATTGAGGTGATGACTAAGTTCACAAGACAAATCCGACCAGCCTGGGACATTGATTGCCCTTTCCAGCTAGCCAATTGATTAATGATTTTAAGATAAATACCCTTCAAATAATCCCTCTTCACTCTTCCCTAGAACATAGGCAGTCCAAGATAAATAAAGGGTAATGAGCCCCTTTTAACACCAATTCTACTGGCCACTCTGTTTTGCTTTACATTTCACACTTCTTCACCAAAGACAACAAAGGATTTACTACAGGTTGTAACCTGACCTAAAACTTCCTCATAGTGGTTGAAAATAGTCTTTATAGATGTGATGGTTTTTCTATCAGCTTTAGAAAAGTGCATGATATCATTAGTGTAAAATAAGTGAGAGGGAGTTAAGCAGTTCCTCCCATACACCATTCTCTGATAAATCATAGAATTGACAAGATCATGAAGTAAAATGCTCAAAAAATCCTCAGCCATGGAGAACATTAATCCAGATAAAGGATCACCCTTCCTTACTCCCCTAGAACTCTGAAAGAACCCCCTCGGTAATCCATTGACCAATATGGATAATCTAGCACTTTCCAAAATGGCTTTAACCAAGCCAATAAATTTTACTTAAAAACCATGCATATTCAAAACAGAGAAGATAAAGCCCCATCTAATAGTGGCAAAGGACTTTTATATGTCTACCTTGAGTTCCATATTACCATTCTTGACCTTTTTTCTCATTATGTTGACACATTCTGAGGCAGTAAAGAGAAAATTCTATATATTTCTGCTAGGCACAAATCCAAATTGATTAAAGGAGGTGAGATACCTAGCAATATCACCAAGTCTTGTTTCCATGATTTTTCTAATAAATTTGGGAATAGAGTTCCCAATAGCAACTTGTCTGAAGTCCTTTATATCAAGAGCATTTTCCTTCTTGGTTATCAGGGAAATGAAATTTGAATTCATTCCAAAAGGCATATAAAAATGATAGAAGAACTCTCTTACTGCTTCTGTCACTTCCTTATGTAAGATATCCCAGAAAAACATGAAAAATTTGTTGGATAAACCATCAGGCCCAGCCACACTATCCATATTCTGAGAAAAGAGAACATCATGAATTTCCTTTGTGGAAGGAATGTCAGTATGTTATTTATTTTGAACATCATCCAATCTTGGTTCAATGCATCTTATAACTTTATCTAAATTGTCCTCCCCAGATTCAGAGTAGATATTTTCAAAACAGTATGTCACAGAGTTGACAATGTCATTTTCAGAGGTATACATGTTATCACCAATTCTTAAAGCCTTGATATTCCTTCTTTATTTTTTCTCCCTATGAATTCAATGAAAGAACTGAGAGTTTTTATCCCCTTCTTTCAGTCATCTTTCACTGAACGGATTCCTAGACAAGTTTTCCTTAAGAGCTAACAAGTTATCAAGCCTTGAGGCTGCTTGTATCTCTTGTGAAGATATAGTTTCTTGGGACATGTTACCTTGTTGATAGTCATACAGGTGTGAATATGACTCTTTGATGTCCTGATAAAGTTTGGAGAATGATTTTTTACTGCAATCCCTTATTCTAGCCTTAACAATTTTCAGTTTACTAACAAGAATATGTAAATCACTACCTTGGATAGGCTCCATCCATGCTTCCAAAACAATCTCTCTGCATCCAGGAACCATTATCCAAGCATTGTTAAATTTAAAGGGTGGGGGTGCTGAACTTAAAGTGATAGCACAAATATCAATTAAAATCGGGTGATGATCAGAGTGTAATCTAGACAAAGTGATGCCAGACACTTCCATTTCCTCACTTTTCTCATCAATATGCACCAAGAATCTATCCAATTTACTAGCTTGTCTTACATTGTGAGTGTACATATTCCAGGTATAATCAGCACCCAGAATTGGTATTTCAATCGATCTGTATTGATCTATACATGTGGAGAAGTCCCTGGGTGAAGCATGATAGAAGTTACTCTTAGTTTTCTCCTCTGGCCACAAAATTGTGTTGAAATCACCAAGAATGATCTATCTTTTATCCATATTCTCAGAAATTCCCAAAAGGTTATTCCATAAACCTATTCTCCTGATATACTGATTGAAAGAATAGACAAAAGATACACAAAATACACCTGATTGAAAAAGGCAAGTTAGAGAAACAAATTGGGGATTAGTTTGAAAGGATTCAATAGTCACAGTGTTATGCTTTAGCACCCATAGATATTATTTATCATAATCAGACTTATTTGCTGCAATAAATGAGTATCCTATAGTCAACCAATTGAAGGCCATACAATTGGAAAACTTCATTCTTGGTTCATTATGCCAATCAACATTGGTTTGTTGGTCAAAATAATGTGCTTTGGGGCCTTGATCGTAGGGGAATGTCCCAGACCCTGACAATTCCAGAAGAGGGCTTTCATTGATGAGAGACACGTTGCCTAGTCCAGGGGCCAGCATAACTATGTGTTATGCTTTCCTTTTATTCTTCCATAATATCATCTCCTTCTTCATTTAGGGGGCCTCCATCAGAAGCATTGACAACATCATCATCAGACAAAGATGAGTACCTATTATCTAAACTGAGAGGTCTTCTCAAGGTAGTAAGGAGTTTCCTCCTTGCAACCTTCGAGAATTGCACTTGGGAGAATTACCGAGCTGTATCACTTGTTCCTTGTACTGTCATCATGTTAATCCCATCATTAATGGTTTTCCCCTGCTCATACTTCTCAGAAACCATTTCAGCATTCTCCTCAACCTCTTGTACCTTCTAAAATGCATCTAGGCTTTTCCCTTCCCCATCCTTCTTGGGGGGATCTTGATTGTCATTCTTTTCACCAACAGGAACCTCCACAGTAACTACCACTTGTTCTTTCTGAACCTCCATATTTTCATTCTATTCACCAGCAGGAGCATTAATGGTTTTCCCATGCTCATCCTTCTCAGCCACCATTTCAGGATTCTCCTCAACCCCTTGTGACTTCTCACATGCATCTGAGCTTTGCCCTTCCCCATCCTTCTATGGATGATCATGATTGTCATTCTGTTCACCAGCAAGAGCCTCCACATTGGCCTCAGTCTGACCCGTGTCATTCACTTTCCTTCGACAGTGTAAGTCATCATGACCTTTGATGTTGCATGATGAACAGAATTTATTTCTGTTACACTCAGAAAGTGTGTGACCAAAGATGTGACAGTTTAGACAGAATTGGGGTTTCCTTTCATATCCAATCTCTAGAGTGATACTATCATCCCTAGTAGTGAAGGCAAATTGTTCAACTAAAATACCAGACATATCAACCTCTACTAGTATTTTAGCATAGTGACCAATGTTGGGTTTATCTGTCTGTTTGTCTTATCTAATGGGATTTCCAATAGACAAAGCAATGTCCCAAAGAATCTGTGGATGCCAATAAAACCAACTAAGCTTATGAATTCTTATCCATACCTGTGTGAAAGTGATCTAGGATCAAAATTTCTGTCCCACTCATGAATACGAAGATACCCAGGGTCCTGCGAGACATACCCCAGACTCCTAGCATGCCGCTTGCATTCATCAGTAGGGAAAACAATATGGTAGAACCCTTTCCCCATATTAATCATACCTCTTATGGTCTAATTATGACTGAGATATAATAATAGTTGGATTTTTTCTCCCATCCTTGGCTTTATTGGGTTAAGAACGCATGCTCAAAATGTGAAAACATATTTCACAATAATATCTCTTCGGTGCCTCTTTCTTTATTGAGAATATTTTTGGGAATTATCCCGGATCTTCTATATTATTTTAGATTACATATAGAGACTTTAATTTTCTATTGAGGATCCTTATTTAAGGATTTTTATCTTCTCATTTTAGGGATTTATCAACTCATTGATCTCTTTAATATTATAATTTTTTTATTTCAAAATTCTTTTGTCACCTATATACATGAAGAAGAATATATACTAGTTTGTCTTGTTTCTTCTTGATAGTTCTTCAGTGGAATGATTCTCCTCTTTATTTACATTTTCATGTTAATATTATTTATGATCTCTTTGGAGATTTCTCCAAGAATGTTTTTTAATCTATCATCCTTACTCATATTTTTATGATGAAATTTAATTCCACCTATTCTCTCTTCAAAATAATAATTTAAATGAAAAAATCATATCTCATTTCACAATAAACATGACACATGAATATATATTAGCATTCATTTCCTTGTTTGTATTGGATATCTGCTGGAGTGATTCATGAGGATCCAATATAATAAAAACTTGACTCAATTTCCTCTTTATCTTCTAAATCAAACCTTCTTTTTAAATCTTTCATTGTATAAGATCAAATAGAAATTTCTCAAAACCCAAGTTACTATGATATAGTGAATTTTTTTTATAAATTACCTTATTTGAAGTACATAATTCTAGGAATAATTTTTATTATTTTTCTTATTCATGTCATTTTACTTAAGGAAATAATTGTCAACATTTATATGTATTTATCATAACATCATACACATAACCTTTTAGAAATTTAAATTATAAATGTTCATGTCCATATCTTTTTTTACGGAATCAATTAATTCATTTTTAATTGAGGTATCAATTTTTCTTATGATCTATTTCAATGATAAATGTTTTGGACTCAACAAAATAACTCTTTATCGAAAACATCTCATGGAACTCCAATAGAGTCTTCCATGTGGGTAATAAAATCCGCTCTCTATTATTTGAAATAATTTCCATCAAACATGATATCCTTCACTAGGGATACATTTCTCTTTAAAAACATCAATTAAAATCATATCAACAGAAAATATAAGAAAAACATTAACCTACATATGATATTAGTTGTTGGTCCCTCAATATGTTCTTAATGTTGCCCAAGAATGGGGGTGAATTGGGTTATAAAAAGTCTTTAATGTCTAAAAAACATTTTCCTTCAAATATATCTCGTACCCTATAGAATTTTATCCTCTAAAACATGAGGGTCACTTTTTATTCCCTTTTATAGGATATAATTTATATTACATGATCTATTTTTGGAAAAAGAAAAATTAATTGGTTTACCCTCACTAGGATACATATAAGGAGTATGAAATAAAATTGTGTCATGAAATATATTAATATAAACATCACTAATAATTACATGGGCAACTACACATTAAAATGGTTTAGGGATAGGTCTATATGATTCAATGTTCACTATCCTTTATAAGTTTTTAAGGATTGATAGATGTTTCCTAAGGGTCAATCCTTCAAAAATTCATTCTAATACTCACTTTTAGTGGAAATGATCACATAAGGATAGTTTATAGACATATAGGTCTCCTATCCAACATCACTTGCACGTCATAGATCCCCATGTATGGATAGATACTCTAATAATGACTCATTGGGGTGCACCTTTGTGATCTATGAAAATATCATCACATTTTTTCTTTTTATTTTCTAGGAATGGATGTAATATCATTTTCACTAAAAAATAATGAACATTTCGTATACTTTAAAACACCATTAACAGTTTCAAACATCTTATCATCCCTTATATCCCCTCTCCTATAAATCATCTTCTTCTATGAGAACTAGATATGAAATATTCCCAAATCTTTCATTTATCATCCATCCATTTGATCACCATATACAATAAGAGATCATTCCCAATTGAGATAGACACCTAGAATCATATTTATGGTCCATTAAAATATCCCAAAACTTCTCAAAAAACATTATTCCCAATTTCTGAAACCATATTCCTCTATATTTTTCTATGGTTAACATTCTATCCCATTTTCAATATAAATTAAACATCCATTTAATTCACTTGTGAAAAAAATTTAAATCATTCACATCAGACTTGAATCATGGTCTAAAACTACAACATGTGATTATAGGGGCATTCAATAAGTATACAGTCATCATCATAATGATTTCTCATGAATTCCGAATGTCTCCCATCAACACTCCCTTCACTATAATTTGTTGAAAAACCTTTTCTTCTTCTGACTCAAACATGTTGGCCATTTTGAATTGTTCTATTTATGTTGTCTATTTTTGGATTAGAGATCCACCTAATGATAAGGACCACCCTAGAACACCACTCCTCCCACAATGGTATTTCCTATAATCCATAAGTATCCTCTTGGGCCACTATTTATTTCTCAATAGTTTTGTCCATCTAACGGTATCCCTTATGGACGATATGTTATGAAACAAATTCTTCGCATCAACTAGGGAAAATATTATGCTATTGTTGTGATTATTTCTAATAGGTTCTCTGGAATTCCACCACAAGGACTACCTCAATATGGTACCTTTATAATTTTTATATTTTGGGAATTTTGTTCAATATTTCCAATGATATGGTTGTGAATGCACCTGGGTCCTTCTTCACCTTACCCAGGACCACTAACTGTGTCATGGTCTTTGCTGTGTAAGGAAACATCATCACAAGCTTTTTCAATATGACTTCAAAATTTTATGATCCTTCAATTAACCATGTAGTAACCTTATATAATTCCCTCACACTTCTGAATTTCCATTAGATACCATCCTTTTTGTGTGGAAAATGAGTCTAATACAACATTCTTCAGGATCCCTTATCAATAAATTCAATCATCATGAAATAAATCTCATTGATAATAGTCCTCCATGTATCTCCTTGGCCTACTTTATTCTCATCAAGGTTATCATCTTCATTATTAATGAATCTATTTATTTTTAATAAACATAGTGTCGAAAAATCCAATATAAAACGTTAAGATTCCTAACATAGTGCCTCTAAAATGTCTCTCACCAGATCAACCAAATCCTTATCCCCTTGGAGACATAGTCATTGGGAAACCCCATGGTCACCTATGTTCTTAATAGAACTTAGTTCAAGCATATGAGGAATGTTTTTATTATATCTCATCTACCTAGGGAAGCTGTGGTCCCTAAACTCCATAATTTTACCCCAGGAAGAATGTATCCATTCACACTCATAAATGTACATGCATATGGTTATGTGTTATAGGGGAAAAAACCTCAAACATGGAGTTTACCCCTCACTAAGCTTTGTTGATCCTTGTTCATGCCAACCGAGCACAATCCATAAAATCTATAATTAATTCTATGAATTTAAAAATAATTTAAATAAAATAATTAAATATATATAGTCACCTTAAAACTCACTAGGAATCATCCACTCAACAGAATCCGGAGAAACAATGTGTGGTCTACTCCTGACGCACCCTCAAACCTTCGCAGCACAAAAGCCTGAATTATTATTTCCAATTCAATGGTTGAATTTACCATATTCCACTAAAATCCTTAGAAAATTTTGACATTGATGTAACTTCATTGAAACTACTTTATATGGTGCTTAAATAGTGTCTTCGGATGTATTCTACACAAACCAAGAAAAATCCTTAATGATTTCGATCAATTTCAGCATGCTATAGTGGAATCCACACTAACACCCTAATTCAAATCTAGTATAATTAGTGGAAAATTAGAATATAGATGAGGGTAGGAAGAATCATTTTTTTTTATTCTATGAAATCACACCCATAATTACCTCAAATACAAGAAATAAGGGGGAGGGGTTCTAGAAGAGACCCTCCTTGTATATGCTCCTCCATTAAGAACAAAAGGATCTGAGTACCATTTTTAAAAAGTCATCCCAAAGCATTCATCACATGAAACGATAGTTAATTATATAAACCATCTGATTTGGGGCCCTCAAAAAACAATCAAAAATTTTGATTTCATTAAAAATAGTTTCTCTTTGTGAACATTCTTCTACTGCCATTTCCTATAGCCCCAATCTCAGTTCCTTCCTTTAACACTGACCAGAATCCCCAGTTCACCCCTCAGGCATTAAAACCCATCCAATAACACTATTTTGTAATGTTTAATCTTTTGTATACAAAATATTAACCCTGTTTCTCAAAAAATAGCATCCAAAAAATATAATATTTAGACTCATCCCCAAAATTTAATGACCCTAAATATGTAGGGTGTTGAATACTATCCACTCAATTATTTTTGAAAAGTCCAATACCTCGACTTTACCACATTTTATAATATCAGAATAATTTTAAAAAAATTAAATATTTATGATTTAAATGATTAATTTCACAAGGATAAATATAAGTAGCGGGATTAATCTCATAATACCTCACAAAATGAGATAGTTCCTACCCTAAGAAGAAGAACAATAACATATACTACCAAGAAAACAAAAAAAATAGCTACAGTTTATTATAGATTAATTTTTTCATATTATGGGAACTTTAGATTATTTTTTTAGTATTTATATATCGCATCTGAGTCACATCACATACACCAAGACTTTTACCTTCATCTAAACACAAGGATAAGTAAGACCCCTTTATTCATACTAGTGATAAAAAAGGAATTGTATTTAAGGACATAATTATTTAATATAAACCCTCCTAATTCTAATTAAATGTAGATTCCAATTGGGAATACGATGATCATACCTATATTATAGATTTGAATAAACACTACATTTCTATTATCTATGTATTTTTTCCAAGACTTCCAAAGGAAGAATGCTCAGTTAAAGAGGATGGGAAGCTAAAAGGTCACAAAACACCCAATTTAAGTTTCATTCATTTATCCTATAATGAACCAATTTTACACCTTTTTATTTTATATCAACCCATATCTTTTAAGATGGAACCAATTAATCCCACACTAGTTATGATAGAAGCAATTGACATGGAACCACCCCCCTAAACCTTGTCTTGATCATGATATCTATAATGAGTTGAATGATAAAGATACAGAAATATAGAAAGAATATTTGAAATCATAACCATTCAAATAAAAAAAATGAGGGTAAGGGATGAGATTATGAGTTCAATCAAATTATGTTTTAAGAATTTTGTTTTATTTTTATATTTTTTATTTTTCAAGGATATTTTTTGGACCTTCAATGTATTTTTATATACATTTATCTAAATGGAATACCAGGTTTCATCTTCATTGGATGAAAATAAAATGAATAAATTTTTGAAATAGAAGATACTATTTGTTTATATATATTTTTTGGTTTATTGGATTGAAAAAATCATAATATCTTTCATTAGTGAACAATTTTAAGTCTAAATCTCGATTTAGACAGGATTTCATTTTTGGATCAAAATGATAGACGATATAAATAGTAGTATCATAATAATGATGCTCAATATACAAGAGGGGGTGAATTGTATACTTTAAAATTTTTTGAACTTTTAAAGATGAAGGTTAGAAACCTTTCTATTGTTTAACAAGTTTAATCAAGTTAAATTCACAAAACCACTAAGTTCTACAAACTTTCTTGATTCTGGAAATATGATTCTGAGATTGTAATTCCAGAAATGTGGTTCCAGAAAAGAAACTTAACAAAAGTTTACAAAGATAAATATTCTACTTTAAAGCGAATAGAAGCTTACTAAATCAGAGTGTACAAGTATAAGAAAGTATAAAATAGTTATACATTCCTGAAAAATAAAAATAAAGCAGAAAACATGAAACAATAATGTAACAAGTAGTAAATCTTTTAACCCAAAGAGAAGGGTATCCAACAACCTTGGATAAATTTCCCCTAATTTATACTTTCAAGAAAGTTTTTCTTACCCGCACCAGGTGTACGACCTAGAAATTTCAAGGGAAATTTTTTCTTAATTTCTTGGGAATTTAACGAGTATGCAGTTTTTGACGGCACCTGATTTCGATGCCCGGTGTGCCCGAAATCAATTTCCGACGTATAGCTCAGGTACGTTCAGTGAATGAATGAGTGGGATTTTCTATCTTTTGAACCGGTGCTCGGAATTGAAATCTGAGGGCGCTGATTAACTCGCAGCGCCCGTAATTACTTAAGGAGACCTTTACCATAGTTGTGTTTTAAGCGGGTTCAGTTTTATTTTTTTGGGATTTAGTTTAAAATAAATAAAAATTTTGAACAATTTTATTTTTATATCTTGGAATTTAAATTCTTCCAAGTGTGTAGAAATGAAAGGTGGGGCCCACACGAGCCCCAACCTCTCATCTTCCTTAACTCTCATAAACCCCCCCATTAATCTCTCCTTCTTTTATTATGACAACCTTTCACTTTAATAAGTTAATCTCTCTTATTTATGTAACTCTTCCTCTTCTCTCACTATTTCTCCTTAACTTTTTCCAACGCACCTTATTTAATTAATGGAAACTATTCTATTAATTAATTAAGTGATTCAAAATTTGAATGGCTTTTCAAGATTAAATAAAATAATTTGAAGTATTATTTTATTTAGGTTGGCATTAGGTTTATTGGGGGAAACCTCTTGAGAGAGAGCTTGTGAAGAAAGAGGGGTATTCCTCCCTTGATGAAGAACACTAAAACTCCAGTGTAGAATGAAACTCCTTTCCAAAATGAACGACGACGAACCCTTTATCCTCTTCATCACACAACAAGAGAGAAGACGACAATTCTTCTTCAGGTGCACTCCTACGAAGACAGAAGTGACACTGTCATCCATGTTGCCCGGCTATCGCGGATCATTCTCGAGATAGAGGGTTTTTATATTTTTTTATAAGTGATTTATGCCCTCATGCATGGGTATTTAATTTCAGGGTTTTTTTATAATTTATTTTGAATAAATTAAACCCTTGTCATTGATAAATTATGGATTGAGCCTCTAATGCGGAGGGCATAGGCTAAAGAATAAGCCGGACCCTCTGCTAATTATTCTTTTGTGTGCGGATTAATGGGCGATGGTGAAACGGGACCTCAATGGTGTTTTAAAGCCTTCGCAGTAATGTTCGGGACACGAGAAGACCGACGGCGTAGATGGAAGCTAAAACGGACCACCAGAGCAACTCTAGTGGCCCGCGGAAGCTCCTGGTAGTGCGGGATGCCGACGCGGCGGCGCTGGCAACCAGAGGCGGAAGCTAGAGTTGTCCGGTTGCCGAAGAAAACCCATCGCGGCTTGTCGCGGTGGTGCGGCGCGGTAAATCTCGCAGCCGCCCGGGATCCCAGGATGACGGTGGGGCGGTGCAAAGTGTCGTCGGTGTCAATTAGTGCCCCCCCCCCCGCTCCGCGCATCTCACTCAGCCAAGCTGGCCGAGCCAGCTCCTGCAGGAAGGTCCTGGTGGGCCCCGCGAGCCGGACCCGGACTCGAGTCGGGTCGACCCAGTTCGGGCCGACCCAGGGGGTGTTGGGTGGGGTCGGACCGGGCCCATACCCCCTATTTCGGACCGCTTTCGGTTAAATGGTCATATCTTGATCTACGGACCTCCGATCAACGCACCGTCTATTGTGTAAGATTCCTTGGATCGAGATTGTCGTTTCGGTATATTAAACTAAAGCTTTCGATGATGTTTGGGTATGGCTGAGTTGGTTCGAACTCGAAACCAATCGGGCCCTCGGAGCAGAAACGCTTATAACATAAGGACCTGACGTCTGAATGATGTGTCGTCGACTTTGTTGGATTCCTCATTATGAGATGGTTCTTTTGGAATACTTCACATGTGGTTTGGACGCAGTTGGATTATGGCTGGGTTGGATTGTACCCGAAATCCAACCAGGCCCTTGGAACGGAAAAGCCAATAACTCTCAGAACGGACGTCCATATGATGAACCGTCAGCGACGTTGGTAATCAGGTTGAGAAATGGTTCCTTTTAGTATACCCCATTGGAATTTGGGGTACAGTTGAGATACGGTTGGGTTGGTTCGTAAACGAAACCAACCGGGCCCCCGGGACTAAAAGGCTAATAACTCACAGACCGGGCGTTCGATTGATGCTCCGCCTGTTGCATTGAGACCCCTATAACGAGGCGGTCCTTTGAGATATTTCCATGTGAGATTACGTGACACTTGGAAGTATCAACTAGTAGCTCGTGGAGCGGACTCTCTCGAAGACAAGCATACAGAGTACGGAGACCTTTTAGCTGGCTGAGACCTGATGACTGCTTCTCCAATTCGAGTCGGAGTGACTTGTATAGCCCATTTGGGAGCACTACTATGTTGGGGTGGCAGACCCATGGTGGGGAGCACTACTATGTTTGAGTGGTAGAGCCACGGTACTTGACAGAAGGAGTTCCTCTGTAGGATATTATGGGGAGCACTACTGTGTTGGGGTGGAAGACCAATGGCGGGGAGCACTACTGTGTTTGGGTGGCAGACCCACGGTACTTGACAGGAGGAGTACCTCAGCAGTCTAAGGTTAGTGAGCAGCACCTCGGAGTTGTGACAGGATCACTGTACTCGTCATAGGAGGAGCTCTTCAGCAGTTTTGGTTTCGATATCATTAATAAAAATCCTGGTTTGTGCTGAGTCAATGACATTTGTGTTTACCTCATGATTGAGATGGGTCACTTGATAACTTAGGTATATTTATGGGTATATACCTATATAGTGGTTATCTGTTGATTTCATAACCTTTGTGTTTCCTCATGATTGATATGGGTTACTTGATAACTTAGGTATAAGTATGGGTTATACCTAAGTAAGGGTTATCTGTTGAGATCATTATTTGTGGTTATCCTTGTTGGATTTAGTGAGACATTGAGAGTCTCTGGGGTCCCTACTGAGTATCGTTATACTCATCCCTACACGGGCTATGCCCGTACCTCGGTGTGTTGGATGAAGACGATGGACAACGCTGACAGAGACTGAGTGTACGAGGACTGGACGGTACCTGGAGGTGGACCTCATGACGAGTTAGTACCCGAAGGTGGACGTCACCATGAGACGGTACTCAGAGGTGTTGGATGCGGGAGAGAGAATTGAGGAGGCTATATGTACCTACCCTTCAGGTAGTATCTGAGGTGGACTACCCAGAAGCTTCTTCTATCATCCAGCTGTTTGTCATTTCTGTTTTACTTTAATTCAGTTGTAGCTGTACTTTTCAGTTGGGATTGTATCCTGGCCCATTTACTTTTCAGCACTTTCTTTTGTACTTAGTGTATTACTTCCTCTTGTACTCCGGTTGGATGTGTTTTTGTTTTATAAAGTAAATGCATTCCTATTTATTGAGAATTATGCCTTCGGTGCTAGTCACCAGCCCCTGGCCTATGGAAGGCGGTCTTGGGGTAGTCACAGAACGGGACCCGAGGATGGGTCATGGAAAATTGGTATCATAGGAGTCGGCTCTACCGCAGAACATAGGACTCTGATATTCCCTTTCTGTGAAAAAATAGTGTTAACCGTACCGAGTGTGGTTTTCATCTCAGGGAGTCCAGTGTTGGTGTGGTGGCCGACGTATCCATACACCAGGACCCTGACTTCTGATTTCCGACTGAGTGCATGAAAACACTGATTGTGTTTGTGTTTTCAAAAGTTTTCTGTAAGTCAGCTCAAACCAGGTCATCTCACCAAGTTTAAATTGTTTGACCGTGTCGCATCTTTTCAGGATGTCTCCACGTAGACAGTCAGTTGGAGTTCCAAGAGAGTACTCGATGATGGACCATCGAGCGATGAGGCTTCAGTGCAGGGCCCTCCTACTATGTTAGCACCTTCAGGTGGTGTACCAGTAGCACCACCACCCGTTAGGCAGCAGATACCACCAGCTGCACTGGCAGACGGTGCACGCCGACAGAGCGCATTGCATGAGTTCCAACAGTAGGGGCCTCCAAGGATATGAGGCGATATAGATTCCCAGGCACCAGTAGACCGGATTGAGGCGATAGCTAGAGTTCTACATCTAGTTTAGACACTACTAGAGTAGATAGTGATCTTTGCTACTAGTTTTTTTCAAAGAGTGACCATGAGGATGGTCTGCATAGTGATGAGGCTTCGGTACATGGACTGATGCCTAATATAGTAACTTCGGGCACTTTACCATCTATATCACTACCTGTTGGTCAGAAGTTTCAACCAATGGTACCGGTAGATGACACATGTTGGATTTATTGCCTAACATGTGTTTCATTGCTAGATGCCCCTTAGGTTCCGAGGAAAGCCCTACCCATAGGCAGCTGAGGCCTGACTTGAGGAGGAGGCTGAGAGTTTTCTAGAGGTTATACAGCTTTCGCAGCGTGACATGTCGGTAGCTGAGTATTCATCGGGGTGTACCGACCATTCATGGTACTCAATGAATACGATGCGATCAGTTCTTTAGAGCTCGGACTTCTGAGCATGGTGTGTTTAAGGATATCCGAGCCAGCACTTCTTCCTCTATGCATTCCTACTTATTCTAGGGTGCTAGAGGGAACCTTTTTGGTTGAATGTTCTTTGGCTGAATGTATAAAGCTACTGAATGTAAGCATTAAGAAACAAGAAACTAGCGCGAGTCTCAGAGATATGGGCGTGTAAAATGATTCAAGAAGAATAAGTGTTATGGACAGATTAATCTGCAAAGCAGACAATGTGGAAGCAGAGCTAGGAGAGGATCATGAGGTGGTAAACATTTCGACATGTTACAACCACCCACCTTTGTAGTCCCATCTAGGCTCAGGGAGCTGGAGGGCAGGGGAAGAGAGTAGCTGCATGCATTCAAGGAGTGTGACTGAAAGGCTCTAGAAATGATTCAAGGAATGATCTGTGTCTACTACTAGCTACCGTAACAACAGACATTGAGACGAATCATCTCTTCTTTCCACGAATCTTGTCCCAGACCTAGAGTTTCTGGTTAAAATTTGTTGACTTTACCCTCACGTCTGGAGATAACTTTGGGAGGAGACTCGATAATCACACTTTACCTAATGGTGTGATCTGACCCTTGAGGCAAGAGTTTCAGTTGGAACCTCTTGGTGGCAGTGTCGAGGCCTTACGAAGTTAGTTTGGGTATAGACTAGGAAACCACAATTCATACACAGATTATATTAGGCAAAAAGGTTTTGGTTTACCTACAATGATGGGATGGGTTTTCCTTGGTCAGCGAAAAGGAAACCCCATGAAGCACAGGATAAACTCATGTATAGGAGGGTGCGGCCGATCAATCTTGAGTTGGCCAACCTTACCCTCGTGGCAGCAGGAGTTTTCAGTTTTCAGTTCCAAATAGGGAACGAAGGCCTCTAGAGTTCGATGATGGCGACCACGTCTTTATACGGGTCTCACCTCGATGAGTTCTATGAAGATTTGGCTGAGGCGGCAAGTTATCTCCACATTTCATCAGACCTTTCAAGGTCCCCAGCAGAGTAGGCGGGGTGGTTTACTGCTTGGACTTTCCACCATAGTTGCACTAGGTGCACGACGTCTTCCACATATCTCAGCTGAGGAGATATGTGGATGACTCTTCCCACATCATCGACCACATGGAGCTGGACATCGATGATGGTGCGACATTCACGGAGGTTCTAGTGGAGATCAAGGATCGACAGGATTGGGTCCTACATGGATGGTTGATTCCTTATGTGCACTTTCACTGGCAGTACATGAACCTCCAGGAGAGCACATGGGAGCGGAAGGCTCAGATGCTTGCTCAGTACCACTTTTGTTTCCCCTAGTGTGTGTTGAAGCATTACGGGGACGTAAAGCCCTGAGGTTGGAGTAATGTAAAGACTCGGGAATTTCAAGGGGAATTTGTTCTTGATTTCTTTTGAATTTTACTAGTACGTTGTTTCTGACGGCACCGGATTCCAAGTCTCGGTGTGCCCGGAATCAATTTCTGAAGTTTAGCTCGGGTACGTTCAGTGAACGAACGAGCGGGTTTTTCTATCTTTTGAACCAGTGCTCAGAATTGAAATATGATGGCACCAATGAACTCGTAGCACCGGTAATTGCTTAAGGTGACCTTTACCATAGTTGCGTTTTAAGCGGGTTGATTTTTATTATTTGGGGTTTTAGTTTAAAATAAATAAAAATTTTGAACAATTTTATTTTTATATCTTGGAAGATAAATTCTTCCAATTGTGGATAAATGAGAGGTGGGGCCCAGACAAGCCCCAACCTCTCATCTTCCTTAACTCTCATAAACCTCCCCCATTAATCTATCCTTATTTTATTATGACTACCTTTCACTTTAAAAAGATAATCTCTCTTATTTATGTAAATCTTCCTCTTCTCTCTCTCTCTTTCTCCTTAAGTTTTTCCAACACACATTATTTAATTAATGGAACCTATTATATTAATTAATGAAGTGATTCAAAATTTGAATGGTGTGGAAAGATTAAATAAAATAATGTGAATTATTATTTTATTTAGGTTGGTATTTGTTTTGTTGGGGGAAACCTCTTGAGAAAGAGATTGTGAAGGAAGAGGGGTATTTGTCCCTTGTTGAAGAACATCAAACCTCCGGCGAAGAACGACACTCCTTTCCATGATGAATGATGATGCGCCTTTTATCCTCCTCATCGCACGACAAGAGAGGAGATGTAAATTCTTCTTTGGGTGCACTCCTACAACGACGGAAGTGACACCGTCTTCTACGATGCTCGGCTACTGCGGATCTTTCTTAGGTTAAGGGGTTTTCATATTTTGTGTATAAGTGATTTATACCCTCGTTCATGGGTATTTAATTGCAGGGTGTTTTTATAATTTATTTTGAATAAATTAAAACCTTTTTGTTGATGAATTATGTATTGAGCCTCTAATGCGGTGGAAACAGGCTAACGAACAATCTGGACCCTCCACCGGTTGTTCTTTTGTGCATGGATTGACGGGCGATGGTGAAACGGGACTAAAATAGTGTTTGAAAGCCTTCATAGTAATGTTCGAGACATGAGAAGACCTCCGGAGCAGATGGAAGCTAAAACGGACCACCGGAGCAACTCCGGTGGCCCGCGGAAGCTCCTGGCGGCATGGGTCGCCTACGCGGCAGCACCGCCGACTGGAGGCGGCGGCGGCGCCCCAGCGCGCCGCCAGAGAAGACCCACTGCGGCTTTCCACGGCGGTGCAGCGTAGTGGATCCCGCATCCGCCCGGGTTCCCAGCATGATGGCGGGGTGGCGCAAAGCACCACCGGTGTCAATTAGTGGGGGGTTGCGCCCTCCCCGCTCTGCGCATCTCGCTCGGCCTAGCTGGCCAAGCTAGCTCCCCCGGCAGGGCCGGGGCGGGCCACGTGGGCTGGGCCACGCCATTCGGGCCAGGCCGCACCGTCCAGGCCTACCGGGACGGGCCACGCTAGCTGGGCTAGGCCATGCCCAACCGGGCAGGACCCGGACCCGAGTCGGGTCGACCCGGATCGGCCTGACCCAGGGGGTGTTGGTCCGGGTCGGACCGGGCCTAGACCCCCTATTTTCGGACCGTTTTCGGTTAAATAGTCATATCTTGAGCTACGTACCTCCGATCGATGCACCGTCAGTTTAGTAGGATTCCTTGGATTGATACGATCGTTTTGGTATATTACACTCAAGGTTTTAGTGAAGTTTGTGTATGGTCGAGTTGGTTTGAACTCGAAACCAACCGGGCCCTCGGAGCAGAAACGCTTATAACATAAGGACCGGACGTCCGAATGAAGTGTCGTAGACTTTTTTGGTTTCATCTTGATGCGACAGTTCATTTGGCATACTTCACCTATGGTTTGGACGTAGTTGGAGTATGGTCGGGTTGGATTGTACCCAAAATCCAACCAGTCCCTAGAACGAAAAAGCCAATAACTCTCAGACCGGATGTTTGTTTGACGAACCCTCAGAGGTGTTGGTAATAACATTGAGAAACGGTTCATTTTAGTATACCCCATGGGAATTTGGAGTATAGTTGAGATACGACTGGGCTGGGTTGTACACGAAACCAACAGGGTCCCCGGGACTAAAAGGCTAATAACTCACAGATCGGGCGTCCGATTGACGCACTATATGTTTCATTTAGAACCCTATGACAAGGTGGTCCTTTGAGATATTTCCACATGAGATTACATGAAACTTGGTAGTATAAACTAGTAGCTCGTGGAGAGGACCCTCCCGAAGACGATCTTACGCAGTATAGAGACCTTGTAGCTAGCTGAGACCTGATGACTGCTTGTCCGATTCGAGTCAGAGTGAATTGTATAGCCTAGTGGGGAGAACTACTGTGTTGGGGTGGAAAACCCATGGCGGGGAGCACTACTGTGTTTGGGTGGAAGACCTGTGGTACTCGACAGAAGGAGTACCTCTGTAGGCTATTAGGGGGAGCACTATTGTGTTGGGGTGGCATACCCATGGCGATGATCACTGCTTTGTTTGGGTGGTAGACCCGCGGTACTCGACAGGATGAGTACCTCAGCAGACTAAGGTTAGTGAGCAGTGCCTCGGAGTGGTGACAGGATCACTGTACTCGTCAGAGGTGGAGCTCTTCAGCAGTTGTGGTTTCAATATCATTAATAAAAATCCTGGTTTGAGGTGAGTCAATGAACTTTGTGTTTACCTCATGATTGAGATGGGTCACTTGATAACTTAGGTATATGTATGGGAATATACCTACGTAGTGGTTATCCGTTGATTTCATAACCTTTTTATTTCCTCATGATCGAGATAGGTTACTTGATAACTTAGGTATAATTATGGGTTTTACCTATGTAAGGTTTATCTATTGATATCCTTCTTTGTGGTTATCCTTGTTGGATTTAGTGAGAACTTGAGGGTCTCTGGGTCCCTACTGAGTATCGTTATACTCAACCCTGCAAGGGCTATGCCCGCACCTCGTTGTGTTGGATGCAGACGATGGATAGTGCGGACAGAGACTGAGTGTACGAGGGCTGGACGGTACCCGGAGGTGGACCTCATGATGAGTCAGTACCTGGAGGTGGGCTTCACGACGAGACGGTACATGGAGGATGTTGGCGGGCGAGAGCGTTGAGGAGGCTATATGTACCTACCCTTCAGGTAGGATCCGAGGTGGACGACCCAGGAGCTGCTTCTATATTCCAGCTTTTTGTCATTTCTGTTGTACTTTCATTCAGTTGTAGCTGTACTTTTCAGTTGGGTTTGTATCCTGGCCCATTTACTTTTCAGCACTTTCTTTTTTTACATAGTGTATTGCTTCCGCTTGTACTCGGGTTGGATGTGTTTATGTTTTATAATGGCAATGCCTTCCCAGTTATTGGGATTTACGCCATTGGTGTTAGTCTCCAGCCCTTGGCCTATGGAAGGTGGGATTGGGGTAGTCACAGAACAGGCCCCAAGGATAGGTCGTGACACCAGGGTAAGCCTTCGATATAAGGATCAGAATCTGTCTTGCTATCACTGCAAGCCGTTGACTTCAAGGTAGTCAGAACCTCTGTCTTTCTCAACAAGGAAGTCCTTGAACTTTAAGGTAGTCGGCACCTCTGTCTCCCTATCCTCGGAAGCCTTCGAATGTACTCAGCAAAATTCAGAGTCATATAAAGCTATTCTGAACAAGATGTTCAGTATGCACTAAGCACAAAAGTCTCTCTCTATAAATCACATTAGTAGCATGTAATCTATAGAGTTGCAGAACAGTTAATCAAAGTTATGAACTCTTTCAAATGAGCTCTTATTTATAGTCACAGATTCAATGGTCGGCTCCCTCATCCAACGGTCATATTTTTCGTTGAATTTCAGAGGGACCTGTAAACATGTCACTCAAACAACAGTTAGTTAGTTACTAAATGCACGACATCGTTTTATAACCAGAACATGAGTAAGCAAAAATATGATTCTTATAAAAATTCATTTTCAGAGTGTAAGAAAAAGGGACAGTTCGAAGACTACTCAAAAACCATTGTGGAGTCTTTAATATATAGATATTTGGATTCTGTTTATCAGAAGAATTCGAATTTATAATTCTATAGAATTCAGAGTCTGAATTTTAAGGAATTTTTTAGTCTGAATTCATAAGAATTCAAAACCTGAACTTATAAGAGTTCAAAGTCTGAATTCAGAAAACTCGGAACCTAAACTCATAAAAGTTCAGAGCCTGAATTCAGAAAACCTAGAACCTGAACTCATAAAATCTCAGTGTCTATATTCAGATAACTCAGAGTCAGAACTCAGAAGAGTTTGGAGTCTGAATTCAGAGAACTTAGAGTTAGAACTCAGAATAGTTCGAAGTCTGAATTCCGAGAACTCGAAGTCATAACTTAGAAGATTTAGAAGTCTAAATTCATAGAATTCCGAGTCAGAACTCAGATGATCACAAAGTCTGAATTCATAGAACTTGAAGTCAGAACATAGAAGTGTTCAGAGTCTGAATTAAGAGAACTCAAAGTCATAACTCAGAACAGTTCGGAGTCTGAATTCAGAGAACTCAGAACCTGAATTCGTATCCTAAAAATAGAATGCTTTATTTTTAAGTATATATATGATTCTAAGGTTGTGTATATGAAACTGATTTTTATACTTAGACAAAATTAACAATGAAAAACACGGTAAGGATAAATTTCCTTGGGGAAGGAAAATTTTCCTTATGAATGTAAAACATAGGGTAAATTAAATTTTCATTAATATAAGTTGTTTCTGGTTTTCAAAACAAGATGAAATGGTAAAGTCATAAGGAGACCTTAATGACTCAACAATCTTCCCAAACATGAAATAATGGAAAATTCATAAGGAATCTTTATTGACTCCACAATCTTACCCTTTTTGGAAAGCACAAACATCCTTACGAAAAAAGAATATAAGAACATATAAAATAAAACTTATCTCCCTTAACACACATGGGGAAGGATGAATATGACTAACTCCCCCTTATTCTTTGGAACACTAAGGATTTTATTATAGATTTCTGGAATGAGATTTTTCATTATCTTGAATATGTAATTCTTTGTAATGAAAACTCCCCCTTAGATGAGCTCCCCCTTACTTAGGGACATTTCTTATTTACTTAGTATTATTTTTCCTTTCTCCCCCTTTGTGATTTTCAAAAAGGAATACAGGGAATGGAAAATAAATTATAGTACCTGAAAAACAATTAGTACAACAAATCCAAAGGACAAGAAACCAAACATTTCATTTGGATAGGAAGAATTTATAAAAGAAGGAAAATACAACAAAAGACCAGATTTAAACAAAGTTATCCTTCATTATCCTTGGGAATCAACTTCTTCACTATAGTTTTGATATTCTTAAGCTTCTTGTGGTCTTCCTCTGCTAGTTTGAGAATCTGATCATGATCCTCATATTTCTTCTCTATGGATATAATCTTTTCTTTATGAGCTTTAATAATTTCAACCTAAGCCTTCAAGGCTTCTTCCTGCTTTACTATCTTCTCTTTAATCTAAATCCTAAGATCTCTTTCACTCTTCTAGCTTTGAGAAACTAAATACAGTTTCCCATTAAAATCCTTCACTTCCTGAATCCGAGAATTATGATCCAGAGTCAGATTTTCTTCAAAATTGCTTTTGAGATCCTTGATCTTAACATATTCATTTTCAAATTCCTCCATGACACTATCTTGGAACTCATCAAGATCTCTCATGCCCTCTATGGTTTTCCTTGACCAACTGGTCATCTTCCTGCACGATATTTTATGGGCTTTGTAGTTGATGAATTTTTTTTGAAATCAGCCTCAATCTTGTCACACTTATCCATCACTATGGATACTGAATCCAATTTCTGGTTCAAAGTGTGTAGAATCATCTGACTTCAAAAGTCAATGCTTGGAAAAATTGGAATGGTCACAATAAGCTTCTTCAATGACTGAACAATGAAATCATGTCCAAGGGATGATGATTCGGAATCCAAAAATTTTCTTGGTAAGGTTTCTTTTTCTAGCTCAGCATGTTTCCTCATTGAAGATCCACTGGCTTCCTTCTTCTCCACAACATCTTTACTAGGTGTCTCAACTACCACCAATTTTACTTTATCAACCTTTGGAATATCTTCTTCTTGATTTGGAGATTGGTGTTCACTGTCAGACAGCTGAATGATCTTATCTTCATCATCCTCTTTATTCTTAACTCCTGCCTTAGCACCCTATGGTTGAATGAAGTCATTATTAAAACTTTCTTCCTCAAATATCTTATTGACTTATTCTTCACCCTTCTTATCATCTCTTTTCTCATCATTCTTAGGAGTAGCGATCTTTGAAGACACTACTTCAGACGTTTTGATTGAGAGTTTTTCAGATGGACTTTGTTCCTCATGAAAATATTCTACTTTCCTTATGATATCTTCGGTATCACCACTACTCTATTCTTCGTCCACTTCTTCCACTACATTTTCTTCTTCAACAAATTTTTCTTGGTCTTTCTCCAGAGTGACAAACTTCTTTCCATGGGTTTCAGGTAAGGGTTCTACCATGAAGTATTTTGGTACTGGGATATTCTCTGATGCTTTCTCAGAAGCCTTCAAAAGAGATTGGACAATCTCTACTTTAGCCATCTTCTTCTTTTGTTTCTTTTCTTTAGCATGCTTCTCAAGATCATAAGCAGTATTTTCTTTTAAATCTTTGGCTTCAGCAGGATCCAAACCAAAACTTGCCTCCCATGTTTTATTATTTTTCTTATCTTCCCTCCACATTGCTATAACCTCATCAGGATAAGATTTTTTCTTCTTAGGATTTGGTGGTGCGGATTTGGTTTCCTTGGGCTCTGGAGTTTTTCCTGACACTACTACTTCTATAAACATCCTCTTCCTTCCTCCCTTTTGGGACAGTTCATCCAGTTCTTGTTTTTTAGGAACAGCTTCAGCTTCTTCCTATGGTAAGTCATAAAACTCTCTGGAGTTTGTAGAAAAACTAATGTTCATCCTCTTCAGGGTACCATCGCTGACTATAATGACTTTGAAATTCATTGGCTTCTAGCTACAAGAAATTTTAAAAGATTCTAAGCACCGAACAATTACCTTGGAGAGAATGGTAGGATACATTATTATATGAGCCTTCAAGTTTCCATTCTTAATATTCTCAATCGTAATGAGAATATTCTTAAATAGATTGATCTTCCTTTGTTTCACCAAGAAATTTAAGATATACATGTCACTCTTCTTCAATGAGTCATTGTCCCCTTTTCTCGGAATGATGAATCCTTGAACCCATAATTCGATAATCTGATGATTTGTAGACAAGTGGGTGATCTTCAGAGTCTTTACATCAGAGATTTCAAGACATTCCATAGCCTTCTCCTTAACAAAACTTCTTTTGACATCTGGCAACTTATGAGAACAGAACTCAGCTTCCCCTTTATATGGAATACCAACCAAATTAGTTGCCTTAGTATATGAAAGATCATAAGTCTTTCCATAGCTTTTGAACGAATACTTCTCTCTACATTCTTCGTTGAATAAACTGAAGGATTCATATAATTCAACTAGAAAGCCCGGATATACAAAATCATGAGCCCCTGGCTTCGATACACAAACACTCCCATCCACTCAGCTTAATATTCTACGAGATGATTGAATCATACTTGGAGAAGAAGTTTGGATCCACCAACCTTTACCTATAAACCTACCACTCCAAAATTGTCTTGACAGTAGACATATATTTCTGAGAGGATTCTTCTATAGACATTCAGATTTGAGAAATCTCTGAGTAGTTCGGAATCGGCTTAAGTAGAGAGTTAGAACTCCAGCACCTGAAGGCTTGAATTTCGATGTGGGAAAAACATTGGGGGTCTTTTATATAGGTGTTTGATGTGACTGTTCATATTCCAAATCCAATCCAATGGATGAAAATCCATCTTATCAGATCTGACAGTTGATATGATAGCTGCAAGGAAAACTTGGTAGAATCTGATCTTTTGAGGTTTTTAAGAAACATATTCAGATTTAAGGAAAGAGAATCTATAAAATTTAAAAACAAAAGAAAATACCAGCAATTAAAGAATGATTATGAAAACTCAATAATGTAAACATACCTTTTAGATTTCTAGGAATATTATTTTCATTGATGAAAATTCTTCTTGAAGAACTTTAGATTCCGAAAGCAAACTTTTTATTACGAAAAAAAATTAAAACAACTGACTACGAGAAGTTATTCAAAAAAACTATATATATAAAAACATTATTATGGAAAATTTAGAAAATATTAATACTAATATTTTCATTACGAAAGATTTAGAAAATATGACTAAAAAAATTTCCACTATGAATGATTTTAAAAATCTTACTATGCAAATTTCCATTACGAATGATTTGAAAAATCTTGCTACGAAAATTTTCATTATGAATGATTTTGGTATAATATAACAAGCTAATGTACTCCCTCTATGAAAAGGAGTTCATTACTATAAGGAGATTGGTTTCAACAGAATTTTTACAAGGAATATTATCATATGGTTATCATTCCTAACATTTGTTTAATGTATTCAAATCTTTTGGAGGATAATGATTTGGTGAAAATATCAGCAAGTTGATCTTGAGTTCCAATAAATTGAATAATGATATCCCCTTTTTTTGTGAGATCCCTAAGATAGTGATGCCTAATATCTATGTGTTTGGAATGACAGTGATGTGAAGGGGATTTACTTAAGGTAATGGAACTAGTATTATCACACAAAATTTGTGTTTTGGTAAAACTTATACCATAGTGGGTGAGTGTGTTTTTCACCCACAACACTTGAGCACAACAACTTCTGGATGCTATGTATTCAGCTTCAGTAGTGGAAAGTGCTACTGAGTGTTGTTTTTTGCATGATAAAGATAATAATGAATATCCTAAGAAATTACTAGTTTCGGATGTACTCTTTCTATCCATTCTACATCCACCAAAGTCAGCATCTGAAATACTCTTTAAAATAAAATCATTTCCAGAACTATAAAAGAGTCCAAGATCCATGGTTCCCTTTAAGTAGCGAAAAAATATTTTCATAACCATTAAATGAGATTCCTTAGGATTGGATTGATATCTTACACATAAGAATACAAAAAACATTAAGTCTGGATGACTAGTTATTAAGTAAAGTACAATTCCTACCATACCACTAAAAGATGTTTGATCCACTGGTTTCTCTGCTTCATCATGATCAAGTGAATTTGAGGTACCAATTGGAGTACTTATATTATTAGTGTTGTCATATCCATACCTTTTAAGAAGATATTTAATATACTTATATTGGGATATATATATATTCCTTCTAGTTTTTGAGAAATTTGAAAACCATGGAAAAATTTTAACTCACCCATCATACTCATTTTAAACTCAGATTTCATTATATTTTCATAAGAATTAGTTGAAGATTGTTGAGTTGAACCAATTATAATTCCATAAACATAAATTTGAACAATCAAAGAATTTTTCTTATATTTCTTTATATAAAGTGTTGGATCTACATCTCCCTTAACTTAATTATTTTGAAGAAAAAATCATGTAAGTCTATCATACCAAGATCGAGGGGCTTGCTTAAGTCCATACAAGTCTTTGTTGAGTATAGAAACATGTTTAGGATGTTTTGTATCTTCAAAACCTAGAGGATGTTCAAAACAAAATTCCTCTAGAATGAAACCATTAAAGAAAGCACATTTCACATCCATTTGAAAAAGATTAAAATTGAAGAATGATGTAAAATCTAGTAGAATACAAATAGATTTGTTGGGAAAAAATCCCTCAAGGTATCATTGAATCTTTTTTGAGGTGATTGTGTTTGTTGACAAAGTGGACATCTGAGTAGTGATTTTTGACAAAGCAAAACAATGACATACAAATTTGTTGACAAAGAGGATTTCATGGTGGAATGTTGAGTTCAAGAGCTGAGGTCAACGATCCATGTTTGATTCAAGAACGTCGATAAAAGGAATGGATGATCTGGAGGCGGTTCAAAAGAACAGATACAAGGTGGCACTGTTTTCCAGTGTTTTCCCAATTTTAGGGCCTGAAAATCGGCAAATGAAGAAAAGTGTTTTTGGAAAAAGGACTTGCGCGCTGAGGACTTGGAGAATAGGAAACTTGCGTGAAATATGTTTTTCAAGATCAAAAGCTCAAAATATGGCAAAGGAAGTAGGTTCGCGCAAGTTTGGGAGTTGGTCGCGCAAGTGTCCAAAAGGACAGAAGACTTGCGCGCCGAAATTGGGTCGCGTAGGTGACTTGCACGCCATTGCACAGGGTGGTCAGATTGCCTATAAATATTGGACCACCCCTCTTCATTTTCAATGGAGTTCAACACATTGAGAAATCAGAGCTCCCGTCGTGCAGGTGTGGTGGTCGCGCAAGTGGTGAGTGTGGGTCGCGCAGGTGAATTTGCGCGCCAGTAGTTGAAGTTGTGCGCCGGTGTTAGAGGTTGCACGCCGATTGGCAGTTGCGCGCCAATATTGGTTTGGGTGTAAAAGGAAGAGAGTCGTGCAAGTTTGGAGTTGAGGAAGCTTGAGTCGTGCAAGTGTCTGAGGAGGACTTGCGCGCCTGTTGTGACTTGCGCGCTGATACTTGCGTGCTGAGATTGACTTGCGCGCCAAGTAAGGTTTTGTTCCAGCAGTGCTTCTCGGACTGCGCGGAAGCTGGTACGTTGCACGATACCTTCGGTGCAAAGAGATATTCATCTACGGGTGAAAGTTGTACTTCAACAGAGCATCTACACACAGAGGAAGATGCATTCATTCATGCAAATGAAGAGACCTATAGGTCTATAAACTTTGAGTGGAATCCTTCCAAGAGCAGTGAGCTTAGGAATAGGAAGAAGGTGATCCTCTCCACCGGCAGTGAGCCAGAGAGAGAGAGAGAAACAGGGAGTGACCCTTGGGAAAGCAGTGAGCTGACCCTAAACTTGTAAAGGCAGTGAGCCTGGGCTTAGAAGTGATCTATCCTGAACCTTGTAATCCGTAGCTAGTTAAGATTAGTGGAATTTGGTATGACCGGCAACTTGTCGGCGTATGCTCCTTGGATGTAGCCCTTTGTGGTGAACCAAGTAATATTGTTGTGTCCTATGCATACTTCGCTTTCTATTTACTTTGTGCAACAGGAAAAAGAGATAAGAGAGTGTTGCTCAACAGCGAAACAAGATCAGAACGGGCATTAATTTTAAATTAGTCATACCCTGATTCACCCCCCCCCCCCTCTCAGGGTATTCAGACTTGTGGACCTAACAATTGGTATCAGAGGGAAAGCTTGAAAGTTGTTCTTCTCTCAATGGAGGTCACCAATCATAAAGGGATTCCGATCTTCGACGGATATAATTTTCAGATATGGAACAATCGGATGCAACACTATTTCTGATCCTTGGGAATGGATGTGTTTTCAGCAGCTATGCATGGTATCACAGCTGATATTAATAGTGGTGGTTTATCAGAAGCTGAGCATAGAGATTTGGATGCTGATTCCAAAGCAATCAATGCCTTAGGGGGAGCCCTTTCCCATCCCATCTACACGAAGTTGATGTCATGCAAAACGTCACATGCCATGTGGGAAAAGCTTTTGAATATATATGAAAGGGACACAAAAGTCAGAGAGGCAAAGCTGCAGGTGTTGTGGAATGAATATGAAGATCTGAAAATGAACCCGAATGAGTCTGTTGACGCATTCTTTGACAGGGTAAACATTATTGTGGAAGATATGCGAGGTCTTGGAGAAGTCATTGAAGACATAAAGATTGTAAAGCGCATCTTGAGGAAACTTCCACATCGGTTCAATCCGAAAGTTTCAGTACTAGAAGATAAAGATCCAAAGGAGCTGACATTGAACAATTTGCACAGTACCTTGGTTGCATATGAAATGAGGAACGATGATAATGAGGCTGTGGAAAAGGGGAAGTCTAAAGAGGTGGAATTTAAGGCCATGAAGAAGCTCACCATTGAAGATTATAATGAAGAAGAAGAGACAGATGAGGTGACGACATTTCTTTCTTCAAATCTACAAAGAGGAATAGAAAAATTTAAAGGTAAACTTTTTCTAGCATGTTTTCGATGTGGAATGGTTGGTCATCTTGCGGCAAGATGCCCAAAGAAGTTTCAAGATGATGATGATGATGAAGTTGAAATTCCCAAGAAGAAAACTTCATCTTTTGTGAAAGGGAATAAGAAATTCAAGAGAAATTTCTTCAAGAAAAAGAATCTTCTCTCACAAGAACTTGAAAGTTCAGATGTGTCTGAGGATGAAGAGGTTGAGGAAATTGAAAATTGCAGAGATCGTGGGGTAAATGCCTTGGTGGCGATTGTTGGTAGTTCTCAAAAGGGAGAAGAAGCTGATGCTAAAGAATAAGAAGAAATTGAAGGGAGAGTTGATATGGAAGCTGAATTGGAAGCATCTGTTGAGGAGATAGACGTTTGGAGAGCCAAAACGAAGAAAGCCAATAAAGTGGTTCGTGATGCCAAACTCTATATACAACAACAGGATGATGAAAAGTCTGAGCTGTTAGAATAAATTGAAAGACTAAAATCCTCACCACCAGAGAACTCAGAAAATATTGTTGAGTATAAGCTTAATGTTGAGGAACAAAGAAGGAAATTGATTGTTTTCCCAACACAGGAAAAGATCAGGTTAGACGTATCAAAGAGCTTGAAGAAGAAGTAGTCAGTCTGCGACAAAAACTTAATGATCAAGATAAACTCTTGACCTCCAATGTGATATCCGAAAAGCAGGCCATTCTGAAGACAGAGAAGATGAAAGCGGAGCCTAGCAGTTCAGTAGGGAAGAAGCATCAATTGAGCTTAGATGTTAAGGTCGTTTCTGGGCTTAGTCAAGAACAAAAATTTTTGACAATTTCAGTCAGACCGCAAGCACTCATCCCGAAAGTGAAGGTTGATTTGGGCACAAAACAGAATCAGAATATTCAGAGATCTCAAAGGGAAAATCATAGTGCTGAAATATCACGAGGGAATGCATCTTATATCAGGTGTTATTGCTGTGGGAAAATAGGAAATTCACAGTATGTGTGTTCCATAGCCAAGAGACATAGAACGGAACATGAACAGAGATGGCAGCCAAACAGAGAACGGTTTTCCAGAACACATTTTGAAGGACACTGTTTTTGGTGCGGAGGATTTGGGCACATGGCTAGGTATTGCACTTCAACCATTCAGAGGAATGTGTTAAAGCAGAATCAAAATGTTCGAAAGCAGCAGATCAATAAACCAACAAGTGAATTAAAAGTTTAGAATAGATTTGCAGCTCTGCAAGATGAGGGTGGTCTATCATACTCTGAGAAAGAACAGAAGTCTCAATCCATGCCGAGTCTGAAAGAAAAAGTATGGACCAAGAAGCATAAAAATGAGAAGGCTGTGGTGGAGGAGATTTCCCTTAAAGCATCAGATCGATCTGGTGTTTGGATCCTTGATAGTGGTTGCACATCCCACATGACGGGTAATAAGGATCTTGTTACAGGCATCAAATATGACAAATAAGGAGTTGTCAAATTTGGAAATGATGAAGGCGTGAAGATTGTTGGCTCAGGGAAAGCCAAGTTTGGTGGCAAAGAGATGAGACGTGCTGATGTCTTGGTAGTATAGGGTCTCAGTCATAACTTACTCAGTGTCAGTCAACTATGTGACTCTGGGCACTCTATCCAATTTACCAAGAAGATGTGTGTTGTGAAAGGAAAAGATGGAGCAGATGTTCTGCAGGGAAAAAGGTCGAAGGGAAATCTCTACCTTGTAGGTGGGGAAGAAGGTACTTGTCTTTTATCCAGAGAGAAAGAAAACCAGCTGTGGCATAAGCGACTTGGTCATCTATTCCAACCATCTATGGAGGATCTTGTAAAATGTGATGCTACTAGAGACCTTCCCAAACTATCACGTGATCGCACTCATAAGTGTGATGCTTTCCAACAAGGGAAGATCATCAGAAAGACGTATAGGCCAAAGGAACAGAAATCAAATAGAGTGCTCGAATTGGTTCATGCTGATGTATGTTGACCTATTTCACCACGAGCTATAAATGGGAAAAGGTACTATGTTCTTTTCATTGATGATTATAGCAGAATGGCCAGGGTATTCATCATTACCCATAAGACAGAGGTGTTCAGTTTTATAAAGCAATATAGGAGGGAATCAGAAAAGATTCTTGGGCAGAAAATCCTGAAATTTCGTACTGAGAACGGTACAGAATTTTCAAACAGTCAGGTTGAAAACTATCTCGAGAAACATGGGATAAGGCATCAAGTATCATCAGTAAGAACTCCCCAACATAATGAAGTTGTTGAAAGAAGAAATCGTATCATCAACAACATGGCCAGAACAATGCTTATTGATAAGGACCTACCAGAGAAATTTTGGAAGGAAGCCATTTTAACATCGGTCTATGTTTCAAACAGGTCTCTGTTGTGTCCGAAGCAAGGGAAGACTCCGTATGAACTATGGTACAGAAAGAAGCCAACGTTGAAATACTTTCGAATCTTTGGAAGTAAGTGTTTCATTCTCAGCAAAGAAAATCATAGGAAGTTTGAGGCACGAGGAGATGAAGGGATATTTCTTGGCTACTCAGGGAAAAGTAAAGCATATAAATGCTTCAACAAGAGGCTGGGAAAAATCGTTGAGAGCAATGATGTCACTATAGGTGAAAATGAACAGAATACTCAACGATCTAGTGAACAGTTCATGGATGAAAGTGATAATGAGGAAAGCAACACAGGGGGGGCAGAAGTTGCAGAGGCTGACTCAGAAGAAGATAATGATGATGAACAAGAAAGTGTCAAGTCTATATCTATAACGAAGCCAAAGATTTGAGCTGAAATTGATAGGCAAAATATCATTGGTGACCAGACAGCACCAGTTCAGACTCGAAGAATGAAGTCATTACAGCAGTCATCGTTTTTATCTCAGGTGGAGCCGAAATGTTTTTCCGATGCAGCTGAAGATGAAAACTGGGTTCAAGCTATGAATGAAGAGCTTGATCAGATTGAGAAGAACCAGACGTGGGAGATTGTTTCGAGACCAGCAGACAAGAATGTTGTTGGGACTAAATGGGTCTATCGCAACAAGATGAATGAAGATGGAACTGTGATTCGAAAAAAAGCATGACTAGTGTGCAAGGGCTACTCCCAGATCGAAGTAATAGATGTTGATGAGACATTTACACCAGTTGAAAGGCTGGAGACAATCAGATTTTTCTTGGCCATAGCAGTGCAAAGAAAGATTAAAGTGTTCCAGATGGATGTCAAATCCGCGTTCTTGAATGGGGTTTTGGAAGAAGAGGATTATATTGAGCAGCCAGATGGTTTTCTTATTCATGAGGATGAGAACATACTTTACAGGCTGAAGAAGGCATTGTATGGGCTGAAACAAGCACCACGAGCATGGTACTCAAGGCATGATCAGTATTTGAAGATGCTTGGTTTTCAGCGTGGAGGAGTTGATTACAATCTCTATTTTTGTAATGAACGTAATCAATGGATGATGGTTCTAGTTTATGTTGATGCCATAATATTCGGCGGATCTGATGAAGCTCAATGCAGACAGTTTTCCTAATTCATGAAAAATGAGTTTGAAATGTCAATGATTGGAGAGATAACATTTTTCCTTTGTTTACAGGTGACACAAGGAAGTAATGGAACTTTTATTTCTCAATCCAAATATGCCAAGGAGGTTATAAGAAGGTTTGGAATGGATAATTCCAAGGAGGTGAAGACTCTGGTTGCTACCCGGATGAGATTATCAAAAGATGAGGACGACAAGGTAGTTAATATCACAGAATATAGGCAAATTATCGAAAGTTTGTTGTACTTGACTGCGACAAGGCCTGATATTGTTTTCGCCACATGCCAAGCAGCAAGATATCAAAGTAATCCCAAGGAAAGTCACATGCCTGCAGTGAAAAGAATACTTCGTTATATCAAGGGCACAGTGGACTTCGGGCTGACATATAACGACAAGTCTCAGACAGAATTATTGGGATATATTGATGCAGACTGGGCCGGTTCAGCAGATGACAGGAAATCGACATCTGGAGGTGCATTTTATCTTGGCGGACTATGTGTTTCTTGGTTGATCAAGAAGCAGGATTTCATTTCATTAAGCACTGCAGAAGCTGAGTATATTGCAGCCACTCAAGCATGCACACAGTTATTGTGGATGAAGCAGTAGCTTGAAGATATGGGAGTTGAAGTGAAGTCTCTGATCGGAATCCAGTGTGACAACTCAAGTGCTATAAATATTAGCAAAAATCTTGTCCATCATTCCAGGACAAAGCACATTGATATCAAGTATCATTTCATCACGGAGAAGGTTGAGTAGGGCATCGTGAAGTTGGAGTATGTGCCTACAGAGCTACATGATTTAAACATTTTGACAAAAGCCTTACCCAAGGAAGATTTTGAGAGGCATCGACTGGCTCTGGGAGTTCAGTCGATTCCCCGCACTTGAAATAGTGTGGATGTGGGACCCCCCCCCCCCCCCTCTCCCCGAGGTATGATGTCTTTTTCCCTAATGTGCTGATTTGAGTTCTCTACTCTCTTACAGCCTATAAAGGAGTGACCTTTGGGTTCGTTGACAAAGGGGGAGATAAGAGTGTTTGTTAAAGGGGGAGAAAATAGTGATTGGGAGACAGTGTGGCTATTTGAGAAATCATGAAAGATGCGGGGAGAAGGTGACAGGTGGAGCATCCAGAAAGGGGGAGCAATGAGAAAGGGGGAGTGTATTAAATATGACGATGCTAGAAGCGATTGATCAAAGAATAGATATCACGACAGCTGAGGATCGTGATAAAAGCAGAAGAGTGGTGTTGGAAAGTGGTAAGACTATTTCCAAACCAAACATTGGTCTTCCAACAAATCCATCAACAATTGGTATCAGTTTAGTAAAAATTGGTATCAGTTTGTTGTCAACAGTGGATGTCAGAGATAAAGTGATTCATTGATGAAATTTTCATTTACTCTTGTTTCTCACGCTGAGCATTGCTCATCTGGGCTTTGAGTGTGTGTTGAGTAAATACTTGATCTCTATCAGAATCGCAATCAGGCGAATGAAGGCTGAAGAATCAACGACGTGTCTCTGTTTTGGAAGAGTTGTCAACAAACCCAAAGGGGGAGATTGTTGGGAAAAAATCCCTCAAGGTATCATTGAAGCTTTTTTGAGGTGATTGTGTTTGTTGACAAAGTGTACATCTGAGTAGTGATTGTTGACAAAGCAAAACAATGACATACAAATTTGTTGACAAAGAGGATTTCATGGTGGAATGTCGAGTTCAAGAGCTGAGGTCAACGATCCACGTTTGATTCAAGAACGTCGATAAAAGGAATGAATGATATGGAGGCGGTTCGAAAGAACAGACACAAGGTGGCGCTATTTTCTAGTGTTTGCCAAATTTTAGGGCCTGAAAATCGGTAGATGAAGAAAAGTGTTTTTGGCAAAAGGACTTGCGCGCCGAGGACTTGGAGAATAGGAAACTTACGCACCATATGTTTTTCAAGATCAGAAGATCAAAATATGTCATAGGAAGTAGGTTCGCACAAGTTTGGGAGTTGGTCGCGCAAGTGTCCAAAAGGACAGAAGACTTGCGCGCCGAAACTAGGTCGCGCTGGTGACTTGCGCGCCGTCGCGCAGGGTGGTCAGATTGCCTATAAATACTGGGCCACCCCTCCTCATTTTCAACGGAGTTCAACACTTTGAGAAATCAGAGCTCCCGTCGCGCAAGTGTGGTGGTCGCGCAAGTGGTGAGTGTGGGTCGCACAGGTGAATTTGCGCGCCAGTAGTTGAAGTTGTGCGCTATTGTTAGAAGTTGTGCGCCGATTGGCAGTTGCGTGCCAATATTGGTTTGGGCGTAAAAGGAAGAGAGTCGCGCAAGTTTGGAGTTGAGGAATCTTGAGTCGCGCAAGTGTCTGAGGAGGACTTGCGCGTCTGTTGTGACTTGCGCGCCGATACTTGCGCACCGAGATTGACTTGCGCGCCAAGTAAGGTTTTGTTCCAGCGGTGCTTCTCGGACTGAGTGGAAGCTGGTACGTTGCCCGATACCTTCGGTGCAAAGAGATATTCATCTATGGGTGAAAGTTGTACTTCAACAGAGAATCTACACACAGAGGAAGATGCATTCATTCATGCAAATTAAGAGACCTACAGGTCTATAAACTGTGAGTGGATTCCTTCCAAGAGCAGTGAGCTTAGGAAGAGGAAGAAGGCGATCCTCTCCACCAGCAGTGAGCTAGAGAGAGAGAGAGACAGGGAGTGACCCTTGGGAAAGCAGTGAGCTGACCCTAAACTTGTAAAGGCAGTGAGCCTGGGCTTAGAAGTGATCTAGCCCGAACCTTGTAATCCACAGCTAGTAAAGATTAGTGGAATTTGGTACGACCGGAAACTTGTCAGCATATGCTCCTTGGACGTATCCCTTTGCGGTGAACCAAGTAAAATTGTTGTGTCCTGTGCATACTTCTCTTTCTATTTACTTTGTGCAACAGGAAAAAGAGAGAAGAGAGTTTTTCTCAATAGTGAAACAAGATCAGAACGGGCATTAATTTTAAATTAGTCATACCCTGATTCACCCCCCCCCCCTCTCAGGGTATTCAGCCTTGTGGACCTAACAAGATTCAAGTATTGCTACTGGAGCATAGGTTTATTCATAGTATATTCCTTCTTGTTGATTATAGCCTTTAGCAACCAATCTAACTTTATTTCTTACTCTGATTCAATTTTCATCACATTTTTTTCTGAAGATCCAATTTACTCCAATAATAGAAGTTTCCTTAGGTCTTTCAAAAAAGGTCTAGACATTATTCCTTTCGAATTCATTTAGTTCGACTTTCATAGCTTTTATCCAATCCTCATCACCTAAAGCTTCATCAATGCTTTTTAGTTCTAATTGGGAAAGTAATGCTAGATTTTCTATTTCATTCCTTAGGGAATTTCTAGTACTTATAGGTTGATTCAAATCACCAATGATACTACTACTAGGATTATTCTTTAGAATCAATTGATTTTGGTTTTGTAAAACTTGTTCGTCAACATAGGGGAGAAATTATTCTCAGGTAAATGCTTCAGAAACATCTTCGAGGAAATTTTCCTTATCAAAAAGATTTTCTAACAAAGGTTTATAATCAGTTTTTGAAAACACATCTGAAGATGTTGGTTGAGGTTGTTTAAAAACGAAAGGAACAGTTTCATCAAATTTGACATGTACTGTTTCTTCAATAGTGCAAGTGTTTTTATTGAATACTCTACATGAATTAAAAGTTGTGGATTAGCCTAAGAAAATTCCTTCATCAAATTTTGGTGTGAATTTGTCCAGATTATCTTTAATATTCAGAATGAACACTTTTCAACCAAAAACCTTGAAGTAGGAAAGTCTAGGTCTTCTACTATTCCACAACTCATAAAGTGTTTCATTAAGAAAATGTTTAATAAAAACTTGATTTATAGTATAACCATCAGTACTTATATCTTCAGCCCAAAAATGTTTGGCTATAGAATATTCACTCAACATGGTTCTTGTTATCTCTTGAAGAATTATATTTATTTTTTCAACAACACCATCCGGTTGAGGTGTTCTGGGTGCTTAGAAGTTATGAGTAAGGCCTATTCTACTACAAAACGTTTCAAAATATGAATTTTTAAATTCTCCTCCCTGATCACAATGAATAGTTTTCAAATGAATGTTTTTATCATTTTTGACTTGGGCTCTAAAACTTTTGAAATTAGTAAAAGCTTTATATTTATTTCCTAGAAAATATACCCATGTAAATCTACTGTAATCATCAACTAGTATAAATACATAATATTTCCCTCTAATGCTTCCCATTTGTGTTGGACCAAAAATATCCATATGCACTAACTGTAATGCATCTGTGGTTGAGACTCCACTGACTAATTTAAAACATGATTTATGTTACCTTCCATGTTGACAAGGATCACAAACTTTTGTAGAATCAAATCTAAGAATTAGTAGATCCTTAACTAGTCTTTTCTTAGAGAGTTTTTATAGGTTCCTAAGGATACAGTTTCCAAACCTTCTATACAACAACAAATAATGATCCTCCATTTCACTATGGAAAGGTAGGTCTTAGATCCTAAGGTCTTCTATGTTTAGTGTATAATAATTCTCTTTCCTATTGGTAGAAATAATGAACTCTTCCTTGTAATTGTGTACTAAGAAATTGTCATTCCTAAAATTCACAAGGTAACATTCATCAAATAATTAAATTATGCTAATGAGGTTGTGCTTAAGATCATTAACAAATAAAACATTTGAAATCAAAGTTTTTCCATGATGAAAAATTTTACCTATACCAATAATCTATCCCTTATCATTATCACTAAATGTTACTTTTCCTCTTTTCATCTTGATAATATTTTCATGGAATTTTTTTCTTCCAGTCATATTCCAAGAACATCCAATATCCATGTACTATGTATTAATGTTGGTAATATCTCTATTTTCAAGAAAATAAGAGTGTTAGACTTTCAGAATCCAAACTTTCTTGGATTCGGAAATTTTAGAAACCAAATTTTAGGCACCCAAATTTTCTTTAAAAAAATAAGCTTTATGAAATACTAAAGAATTGGTTATGTTAAGGAACAACATTTTTCCTAGTTTCCACCACACTGACACTTAGTGCAGAATGGGGCACTTTGAGGACAAAAATAGTTTTTACTAAAAATCGGTTTTGAACTAGTATAACCAAAAACCAGTATTATTCCTTAGAGGTCAGAATTGAGAATAAATTTTATCAATATTTTCTTTAACTAAGGTAATGTTTGAAAACACTTACTCAAAGAAACTATTTCTGACTTCAGTCTAATAACTAAGTTATTTTCTTCCAAAATATTAGCTTTAGAACTCGATTTAGCCTCAAAAACATTTTTCTTAGAAATTACTTTTTCTTGGTCCTTAGAAATTTTATCCTTCTTATAATTTAGTTCCTCAAAATATTTTGAAGTATTTTCAAAATCAAGCGTTTTCTTGTCAAGAACTTTAAAAATATATGATATTTCTTTAGTAAGTATAGAAATCCTAGAATTTTCTTATCAAGATTTTTGTTGACATTAGAATTTTTATTCTCAAGAAGCTTATAAAGCATATAAACTTCTTCATAGGTAGGTAAAGTATTATCCTCATCAGAATAAGATTCTTCATTAGAAGATTCATAATATTTACTATCATTATAATTGGCATTTAGGGATACACTGGTCATAGATTCACCATTTTGTACCTTAGCCATTAAACAATGGTTTTCAAAAGGTAGTCTAGGTATTAAATGAAGATTCTTCGGTCCAGAAGATTCGTAATCTGATGATTCATCTGAAGATTCACCACTACTGGAACTCCAGGTGTTATTAGCTTTCAAAACATTCTTTGATTTAGCTTTGTAGAACTTCTTTCTATTTGTCTCAGAATTGTTTTCCATTATTTCCTTTCTATTAAGCATAGAAAAATCAGGCCTTATATGTCTAGCTTTTTTCATTCATAACATGTGACTTCTGAATATTTATTATGTTTCCTTTCATTATTCTTATATAATGTTTGAATTTTTTTCTGTTCAACAATATTGTTCATTCTTCAAGAAATATTGGATAACTCATTTTCTGAAGATTCACTTCCACTAGATTCATATTTTATAACAACCTTCTTAGATTTAGATCTTGTAACTCTCTCAGGAGTCTTGGATTTCATATGATTTGGATTTTTTGTAAAATCAACACTTCAATTTACATTCTTCTTCTTAATATTATCAGCATCTCTCTTCATTCTAGTCTCATGATGAAGAAGAGTTCCAAAAAGTTCATCAAGAGTGATTTGTGTAACCTTTCTATTCTCATATATAGTTGTTCTCTTGGATTCCAACTCATTGGGCATGATGTCAATGATCTAATCCACAAGAGCATCATCATCTAATCTTTTCTCACCCATGGATTTTAAACTCTTGATTATAGACACAAATCTTTGTTACACTTTAAATATTGGTTCCCTATAAGAAAAGAAAAAACCATGATATCCAGCTCTGAGCATGCCTCTTCTAGTTTCAATAACTTTGGATGTTCCAACGTGTGTAACTTCAAGATTCTTCCAAATACAATTTTCTGTTTCAAAAGATGAAATTGGGCTATATATATTTCTAGTCATAGAAAAAATAAATGTAATGTGTACCTCGTAATTCAGTGGATATTCATGCTTTTCTTGGTTGGTGAAAGTACTAACTTCCTCGTTAGGGATTTTATATCCTCTGGTAAGAATAACAGCATTATTTACTCCAGTAATTATTATGAATGTCTTCATATGATCTCTCCAAAATTAGTAATCATTCCCATCAGAAATAGGTGGTCTAGTGGGATTTAAGTTGTCTATGGAACCAACATTCATTCCTGCCATCTTAAGAGAAAATATTTTCCACACAAACATGTTAGTAGTAATGATAGGTGAACAAGGAAAAATATTCCTCAGCATGGAAAAGGCAGAAAAATGGAAAACATGAGAAAGGAAAACTTATATGTGAATATAATTATTTCAGAGACCACCTCTGATACCAATTTTTGGATCGAAATGATAGAGGATATAAATAATAGTATCGTAATAATGATTCTCAATATAAAAGAGGGGTGAATTTTATACTTTAAAAAGTTTTGAGTATGAATTCATAAGAATTTGAAACCTGATCTTATAAGAGTTCATAGTCTGAATTCAGAAAAATCAGAACCTGAACTCATAAATGTTCGGAGTTTGAATTCAGAAAACTCGGAACCTGAGCTCATAAAATTTCGGTGTCTAAATTCAGAGAACTCGGAGTCAGAACTCAGAAGAGTTTGGAGTCTGAATTTAGAGAACTCAGAGTCAGAACTCAGAAGAGTTCAGAGTCTGAATTCAGAGAACTCAGAGTCATAACTTAGAAGAGTTCAGAGTCTAAATTTGGAGAACTTAGAGTCAGAAATCAAAAGAGTTCGGAGTTTGAAATCATAGAATTCGGAGTCAGAACTCCGAAGAGTTTGGAGTATGAATTCAGAGAATTGGGAGTCAGAACTCAAAAGAGTTCAGAGTCTGACATCATAGAACTCGAAGTCCGAAATTAGAAGAGTTCGGATTCCAAATTCAGAGAACTCAGAACCTGAATTCATATCCTGAAAAAATATTCCTTTATGTCTAAGTATATATATGATTCTAAGGTTTTGGATATGAAATCCAATTTTATTCTTAGAAAAAATAAACAATGAAAAAAATGGTAAGGATAAATTACCTTAGGGAAGGAAAATTTTCCTTACGAAAGTAAAACATAGGGTAAATGAAATTTTCTTAAGATAAGGTGTTGGAGATTTTCAAAACATGAAGAAATTGTAAAGTCATAAGGATACCTTAATGACTCAAAAATCTCCCCAAACATGATGTAATGGACAAGTCAAAAGGAAACCTTATTAACTCAACATTCACTGGCATTTCATTGATTTACGATGACAACCCACATTTTTCATACCTGATTTTTGACATAATTACTCAAAATTTTATTATATTGATATATTTAATAGTATCTTTTTGGTTTTAGTGTATTGGAACAAAATTACATAATATATGATGTATATTGATAACACATAAACGTTATTTAATCCAAGGTGATAAATAAAGGAAAGGGAAAGTAGTTGATCATTTTGGATAGATCATGAGGCATAACATAAGAAAATGATCAGTAGTAATTAAGGAGTAACATTGAAATGTAACCAAAAAATGAAAATGATACTTTCAGAAGTATAAAACCATGATTCATAAACAATGTGATATAAAACATTTTACCTAGGTTATTCAACAAGATATCATAAAACCTTACCAAGGTGTACTTCAAAGGAAGTATAACGATGATTTCTCTAGATATTAATCCATTACCCAATGCATTCGATTTCATTGGGGAGAAACCTTTATTTTTACTAAATAGATATTTTATATAAAAATCATATATCATACAAAATTATTTTATACACAACCTGTGGATAAGAAAGAATATGTTTCATATAAAATCCTTGAGTTCATAAGTGTATATAGAAATGAACGTTTCATCATTTTCAATCCATAAGTACAGAATATGGGTTTCATAAATGGAAATATATAATCAATTAATTATATTTATATCTATATGAATACCTTTGAATTAAAATGGGGTTGTGTATTCCCAATATAAATGTATGGAAAATGAAAATTAAACAATCATTTTTATATCGTAATGAGTATACATATCGATTATAGAATGGGATTATTGAGAGATAATTGTAGTTTCCCGTTAATATAAAATTGTTTTAAAATTACCATAATGATTATAAATACATGAAGACATTATAAGGTTAAAATAAAAAACATACTATAAATAATGTACTTGAAAAAAATTATCAAAGTGGAATAAAAAACCTTACATTTAGTGTAGCTTTCTATTCTTAGAGAGGTGATTACTTGAGAGCTTTGGTGATTCTCTAAGTGACATAATGAGATTCCAAGAGAGAGAGGGTTGTGATAATGATCTAGGTTCTGAATGAAATGGGGATGTAGATGTGGATATTTAAATTAAAATAAGGATATTTGTTTATTATCATTCAAAAATTTGATTTGGAATTATAGTTTCTGGAAAATAATTTTTTCATGGATCACCCATGGTTTTGGGTCATGATTTTTGAATATAAGAAATTTTATTTTTAAAAATTCAAATTTCATAAATAAATTCATATTCATTATATTAAGGTTAACAATAAAATAACCACTTATTTCTTAGAAATTATTTTCATAGGTCAAAAATTTATTTTTGTACTTTTGAATTTCTTTATATAATTATAAAAACGATTTTACTACTTATAAAAAAAATTAAATGTTAACAAATTATGGTCATAACAAAAATTTATTTATTATTACACCATTATTACATAATTATGAAGTCATAAAATATATCAAAAACACAAAAGTATGATTTTTACTATTCACTGAAAAATTAAGTATTTTAGAAAATTATCAAAAACACTACCTAAAATAATTTTTTCATGATGATTTAAAATATTATTATTATTTTATACATATAAATTATAATGTACGATAAATATTTATTTAAAATAAATATTAAATATTTCCAATAAAAAACATTGCTAAACGGAAAAAGGTTATTTATTCAAATATATGAATTTTAAATTTTATAATATCACACATATTTATTATTAAAGAGTATATGGACATATAATAATGATTTTAAAATAAAATTATTATATATAATACATTTTAATTTCCTTTGAAACTAGTATTTTACTATTCTGTTTGATATTTGTACTATTCTAATAGTCGTATAACGATCACTTTAAAATGTTCATTTAATTGTCATGTAATGATCATATCCTAATTGTGAAATTTTTATTTAAAACTATATATACTCTATCATTATCATTCTTAATAATTAATGACTTCATATACAAATTGTAACGACCCAAACCTTCGTTTACAAAAATTCATCTTGATCTAATTAAATGTCTTATTATATAAACGGTTATATAAAATGTGAACATATTTTGTTTTATGAATTGTAAATACAATTAATAATTTTGACCATTTCTAATATAGTTGTTTAATAGTAATCACAAGATTAGTATAAAAATATGGCTTTAACAAATCTAATTTACTCCGACAAAGGAAGAGATGGCATAATCTAGTAGACTAGCCCCGTATGAATCCCATTTGTCGAAGCTCAGAAAAAAGGTGGTGTCATTAGACTTTTCTCTTTACCAAGACCATGTCGAGATTCAACATGTTAATCTCGAATTGAACTTCTTACGGGAGAAGTGTAAGTTAATAGAGATTACCACCCATGCGATGTTATCGGAGCCACCCCAAGAGTTGTTCACCATCGTACACCTTAACCTTTGGTCTTATGGGAGTGTTTTAAAGGTTTATGTAACAATACTATGGTACAATGATTATGTACATTATTTTTGTATATAATAAATAATATACATTCATTTTATTATTATTACTTTGTAAATAGTTTTTAAAGAAAAAAAATGATTTTTAGTTAATTAAGAAATCTATTTTTAATGAATTAATGAATTTTTTGAATTAAGTATTATTTTAATTAAATATAATTACTAAATTAAATTTTATATAATATAAATTAATATATAATTATTATGAATATGATTGTGATTTTTAATAAGGTTTGAAAGCTATTTTTTTTTAAAACCAGAAATTTTTTATAAATATTGGTTTTTATTTTAAAAGTAAAAAAATCACATATTTAGAAAATTATTTAGATAAAATGAATATTAATTTTTTAATCAGGACATCGAAATTATCCAACGGTGAATTTTTCATAAATTTTTTAAAAAATTGAATTTTTGGGTAAAAATTAAATACCGTTTAATTATATAATGTATTTTATGACATCATGATGACCCAATAGTGATGTAATAAAATACTATAAATATTATGTTAGGATAATATATGTTATACCATTAAAATAATGTTATTTTAGGTTTGTTTGATTTATTTTACAAATATTTATTGGACCCTCCTTGACTTAAAATACATTTTAGCTTTTTAAATTTATTTCATTGAGAGTGTGACTCACCTCCACATAAACAACCATATTATTTTAAGAATTTTGGCTAGTGACCTTATATAATATTGTTTTTAACACCCCTTTGGAAAAACTCATGGGCAAAAACCATGGGTTGGTTTGTGGTTTTGATTAGTTTAATGGGTGGTGTCCCAAACATAAATAATAAAGAATTTCCTCTCCTTTATAACGAATGACATAATTAGAAACATACCGAACCTTCCCTAATAACTTAATTCATAGGGATTTCACAATAAAATAATCAATTTATGAATTTTCTCATGCTATTCATCCTAAAAACATAGATTATAGTGATTCGTATTAAGTATACACCCCTAAGTATATAAGTAAATTTTTTATATTGCATGAGATATACATTAATTTTTTAGTATAGAGAATAAATCCCAACTTATTATCTACAGATTATATTCATCATATTGCATAAAACTATTTATATCATGTATAAGATTATTCTCGCATTAATATAAACATATCATAACATCCCATAATACTCTATAATGACCAACAAATAAGTAAATTTAAATGATTTACTTTGAGTAGATATTATCATTTCATCACCCTTATTATATTGATATTTCACAGATGAATGAATGAAAAATAGAGATGTTATTTATTATAAAACCGTTTTAAATTCTAAAAATGTTACATACAATATTTTGTGTATCTAATAACAAGAGATTCAGCACGACCCTCATGATTGTGTTTCACTAATGGGTTTTTCAAATGATTTTCTAAATTTAAATATATATCCACCCAAAATATCATTACTATTGGATAGTTATGGTGTACCAAAACACTGCAATATATTCTATATTATTATTCTAAAAAATCCCATGATTTTCTAAAAATGAATCTACTTTAGGTGAATTACAATTTCTATATTTATATATTAAAATATTCTCCCAACATATTTCTCATTTGATATATTTCAGTTTATTGGTTTTATAAGTAATGGATGTTATGTATATAGAAGTATTTCTTTAATATTCTATAGAGGTTGGTCAAAAACTTACGTTCTATAATTTTTTAAAGTATAAAACATTACATATAAATTGGATGTTTCCCATTATCCTTATACTATGGGAGTATATGGGAACGCTTGGAGGTACATGTGGATGTTGGTACCTGAGAATGTTTTGTGCACTTGGTTGGGGTTGACTTGGGGTCACACGTCATGCGGGTCCCATTTGCGTGTCGTGTTCTGCTTCGCGTACTCTTGACCAGAAGGGTTGAGTTTCCACCCTGGTTCTATTCTCGTTTGTTGACCAGCAGGGTTGAGTTTTCCCCTAGTTCGGTTCTCGATAGTTTCGTCGGTAGAGATGGTTTGGTTCCTCTGTTTCTTCAGTTGTGAGGGGTTTCAGTACCGTGCCCATTTCACCAGACTATGGTACCATTTACGACTACGTGTGCTTGTATGGCGTGGGTGTTTTCTAACTTTCTGGGATGATTTGTCTCGGTCTGCTTCGGCAGTGACTCAGTGGATTGGTGCGTGAACCCCCTGAGGGGCCTGGGGAGTTACTACCGTCACTTTGTATTCCCTGGTAGAGTTCTTGTGGTTTCAGCGAGACCAACACATTACGCGGGCACGGATCCTCTACCAAGGAGGTTGTTTCCAGCAGGTCTGGGAAGTGAGGTACCATCACGCAGGGATGGCTAGTAAAGCTGTGTTCACTGAGCAGTACCATCCAGTAGGGATGGCTAGAGAGGTTCTGGGTTTACCTCCAGCGGGGTTGGGCAGTGGTCCCCGATGTCGGGCTTACCTCCAGCGGGGCTGGGAAGTGGTCCCTGATGCTAAGTTTACCTCCAACTTGTTTGGGAAGTGGTCCCTGATGATGGTTCCGAGCCTCCCTCCATTGGAGTACCCTTTTACGGGACTGGGCATTGGGAATTGTCGACGACATTAGTCGGGTTTCCCTCTAGTGGATTACCCATTTACGTGATTGGGCAGTGTGGCACTCGTTGACTCTTTCCAGGTCTCCCTCTAGTGGTAACCCGTTGACTTCCAGGGATTACCCTCTAGTGGGGCTAGGCAGGGGGTCGCTTGTTGACTATGAGGAGACCTCTTGACTATGGGGTAGTGACGAGGTGTGGTTTTACATTCCCCCAGAACTCTCAATTATGAGGGGCGCTTTCCCCATCGAGACGCGTCCTTGAGAGGTGACCTAAAACCGTGCGGGCGAGTCAGTTCCGCCCAAAGCGGATAGTTTCGAGGTGCTTTGATTTGAGACCCTTGACTTTCAGTTCGAGGAAGAAATGTGGGATGCTGGGCATCGATGGTTTTTACTTCAGGGACTGTTGGCTACTCACATTATTGGTCTGAGCTATGGGATGGAGATCCCCTTACGATTCTGTTTGGGCCTCTTGATTGAGCATATAGATATGTATATACCTTGTTCTAGTACCCACTCCTTGGGTCCTGGTTAATCTCCCTCCAGAAGAGGTGAAGACACGTGGGGTATGCCACGTGCTTTCCGTGTCTAGATTCTTGTGGTTGGACGAGTCTACACTCCTGCTATAGGTAGCGAAGACTTGACGAGAAGTTCATCTTCTCACTATTTCTAGATTCTTGTATCTGAATGAGTCTACCTCCTTTATCTTGTTGGGTTGAGCTAGACTATCTATTGTACTCTTTAATACAATTTCGGTTGTACTCCATTAATTTCCCTGTTCGATCTACTTCTCACCCTTTGGTACATCCTTTGTTTCTCCCTCGAGCCTTCAGGTTATCCTACTGAGTATTTTTATACTCTCCCCTTCATGGGCATTGCTCGCACTTGGTGCGCCCTTGAAGATGACAGACAGGTTGGTCATGACTTCAGTGGAGCTTAGGAGTTTAGGAGCTTGGACCGCGTGCGGTGGTCGGAGTCGGGTTCTAGGTGGGGGACCCTTCCAGCTATTTTTCTTTTGTTTACCTGTTTTCTTTTTGTGTCACGTTTGGTTGGGCACATGTTTTACCCCTTTTCATTCAGTTTACCATCAGCTTTTACTTTTTACTTTTAGAGGTCGATGCACATTGAGGTTTATTTATAGCAGTTGGTACTTTGAATTTCATTTTTACTCTGCACTTTTTCATTGAGTGTGCAGCGTGTGTGTGTACAAGTACTTAGGCAAAGGCCTCCTCGAGTTATTGTGCCGTCGGTGCTAGTCACCAGCCCCTGGCCTATGGAGGCGGGCCTGGGGTAGTTGCGGCTCGAGCCCGGGTAGGGTCGGGTCGTGAAAAAGTGGTACAAAAGGTGTTTCGTTCCTTGGGACGTTGATCAGGCAACCCTAAAAAGGAATTGGTTGGGATATAGGGAAACAGAGTTAACGTGTCTCGAGAGCGGATCTCAGGCCAGGCAGTCCAGTGATAGTGCAGTGGACAACGTATCCATTCACCAGGACCCTGATAACCCGCTTGTCGGCTCGGCATGCTGAGACACATGTTGTATGGAAAATTGGTTTGTGGATCAGATAGGATTGAGTCTTGACTGTCCTTCTTGAGTCATCTCCCCATCGATGTTGTTGATTGTTATATACATATATGCTCATCTGACTGCGGCACTCCTTGATAATATTCAGGATGTATCCGTGAAGACAGCCAGCCAGGATACCAGCTTTGGTTCGTGACGATGACCATGTGAGCTATAAGGCCACAGTCCAGGACCCACCATTCGAGTCCCTTTCTCTGGGTGGGCCGGCAGCAGCACCACCACCTGTTGAGTAGCTGACAGCTTCAGTAGAGTAGGATGAGCTTGAGCGCAGGTGGAGCGCACTCCGTGAGTTCCAGCGATAGAGACCGTTGAGGTTCAATGGTGACCCAGACCCTCAGGCAATAGAGGTTTGGCTAGAGATAGTGGTATGCCTTTTCAGGATTGTGAAGGCGTCGGCAGATCTTATGGTGGCTTTGGAAACCATCCTATTCCGCGGAGCAGCTTGGTGTTGGTGGAGTCTGGTGACTCAGTTTCATGATGAGTCATCTCTTTAATTGGGTGACTTTCAGTTGTTATTTTGTGAGGAGTTTTTCCCCTCCTGATTACGCTCCGTTCGGATTCAGGAGCTCCTGTAGTTTCAGCAGGGTGGGATAACGGTGGCCGAGTACACGGCTAGTTTTGAAGACCGTGCATGCTTTTACCCTGACTTGGTCCAAGATGGTAACTTCTGAGCGCAGAAGTCCGAGCATGGTCTCCGCTGAGAGATTCGTGCTATCATAGTGCCCTTGGAAATTTCCACATATGTCGGGGTGCTAGAGATGGTGCTGGGGACAGAGAGCTTCCTGCCGCGTTCTAGAGTTGGTGGTGGCAGCAAGCACGTTGGAGCCAAGACGTCTCCCACAGCTAGTGGGCGTCGACAAGCAGAACCTCGACACAGGTGGCTTTCTAACAATCGGATTCAGGGGCGTGGTCGTACACCACAGTGGCACCGGAGGGAACCAGGTCAGCCCGAAGAGAGTCGGTGCTATGCTTGCGATGGGCGAGGTCTCCTGGCGCGGGACTACTCGACCAGGCACACTAAGAATATCGGGCAGGCAGAAGGTGCACCACCGCGGTGGATGCAGCGTCGTGATCGGAGTAGTGTCCAGAGAGGTGGTGCTAGTAGAGGAATGGGAGGATCTGGTAGTGGGTGGCGACTTTACGAGGTCTTCCCATCACCACTAGGTGGTCCACGTCGGGCTTCGGGAGATGACAGTTGGGACCACAGACAGCCGCGAGCTTTGGATTTCTACGATCCTTAGGAGCATGAGGTGATAAGAGGTACTCTCTACAGCTCTTGTATTTTTTTAGTAGAATTGTTAGACAATGTGCGTGAAATTATTTTCTCCCTGCTCCATGATTGAGTTGTTACCAGGGTAGTGCAGGGCCTCAGTGTAACCCTGTGTTGGTAAGGAAAAAGGTGTGGAACCTTTTCTGTTTGTCGATGATGTCGACTCGATCGCTTTCCGAGCGTGTAAGAGTGTCTTGGTTTTGAGACATCGACTATGAAATCTTGCATGACCAGATATCCTTGGGTGTTTCACCATATGGATATTCTGAAGGAGTGAATCACTGGGCCTTGTTCCAGGTGTGGGCAGTGATCCCAGTCACGTCATGTGAGGTAGGAGTTCGATCTGGGAGGTGAGCTACCTCTGAGGTCCTTCGGACCATTTGAGACCATGCGAAGGGATAGAGAGGTTCCCTACCACCTTTCCCTAACCCAAAGGTTGAGAGTGGGTGCATGAAATCTCCCACATGACTCACTCGAGAATAAGTGTTTGTGCTCCCATGCACAACATCGGCGAGGGAAGACCTCTTGTTAATAGATCAAATCCTTTGGTCTGTGTGCGGTGGCACAGAACTATCCAAGAGTTCTTTTGGGTACGGGAAAGCTGGGTGCGGGCTTAGTACCCTGATTTGTTCCCTGGTTTTTCTTTTTGGGGATGAAAAGTTTGAAGGGGGGAATGATGTAAGAACCTTGTTTTTGTTGAAAAAGACTTTGGAATACTATTTATATTATTCCAGAGCAGTGCCTTCAGACAGCGTGCGATTCTGAGCCTCGGGGTGGCCGGAATTAAATTTTCAATTATTTCACACTGGGAACGTAAAATAAATAGGATAACTCATAAACGGTGTTTCGGATCAGATATCTCAGTGCGCGGATGGGTCCAGAATGGGGTGTTTACCCTAGGAACGACATAAATCATGTCGGCGCAGGACGTTTGGACCCCTCACTCGCTATCGGAACGTGAAATGGATAAATTAAATAATTAATTTATTCTTTTAACAGTTTATCTCATGTATCTCTTAAACGGTGGCACAGATTGGAAAACCAAGGGCACCGTTGATCTCAAAGCATGCCGTTTACCCTAGAAAGGGTGTGACTTTTGCGGGCACGAGCCTTCTGTGAAAAATGGCCTCAGGGGTATTTTCGTAATTTGGCAGCCTCAGGCGTTCAGTTTTATAACTTTTTAACGGGGCCTCAGATTAAAATTACGAGACCGACTGTTGTTCTTGGGAGGTGGTGTTTACCCTGGGAGAGGATTAACCTCAACCCTGCCGAGGGTTCGGGTATGGGGCCTATGGGCGGGGAGTTTAAGTGTTTCTATTAAAACTTGACCCCCACCCTCCTTCTTCCCCTTATTCATCTCCTGGAAGAAGCTCTCCCAAGGAAGAATATCCTCCTCCATCCTCTCATCCACCTCTCCGACAAGTCGCAAAAAACTCCGACGGACGTGTGGCGAAGCTTCGGGCAAAGCACAACAAGGTAGGATGTGTCATTTTCGTTTTATTCTCCCCGAACCTACTTTGAGCCCGATTAATCACGTCTATTTGATGTTGGATTTTTAAACAAAGCACATGAATGCGTAGTATATTTTATGATATTTCTGACGCTAGTTATGGATTTTAATTCCGATTCCTGATCTTCCCGCAGCGGTCTGACGAAGTTTGCGGGTTTTGGGGGTGTTTCCCGGCGGGTTCCGGCGGTCCGGCGAGCTTCAGCGCGGTGGCGGCTTGGTTCCAGCGGGCTACGAAAGTGGTGCAGTGAGGCCGAGCGGAGGTGGCCATGGGCATCGGAAGCAGGCCAGAGGCGCGGGAAGTGGGCCTCGGCATGGTGGCAACCCGCCGGGTTGCGGCGACCGTGGGGTCGCGGTGCGCGACCCCCGCGCGGGAACAAGACCCGCGAGACATGGGTCTTCACGCGGCAGGCGTGACCGGCCCTCGTGGCCGGTCTGCGCATGGACCGCAAGTCCATGTCTGGCCCACGTGGTAAAGCCGAGGGCTGGCGCTGCGAGCCGGGTCGGCCGGTGCGGGTCGGCCCAAGCTGGTCCAGGCCGGTCCAGCCCAAGGGGGAATTCATCCCCTCTTCGTACGTCCATAATTTTCATTAAGGATGTCCTTTTTACATGTCGTCTGCAGCAGTGTGATCCTCGGCTCGAGGAGTAAGTATTGAGATGGTTTTGGGGAATTTTAATTCCCGAAATGGGGGGGGGGGGCAGGGGCGCGGAACGACCGTTAAGTGGACGGGCGTTTTCTTGTGGGTTCTTGTTTTGGACGTAGCGGACAAATCCGATGTCTATTTTGAGCGACGTCAGGGGAGTTGCAACCCTGGCATCGAGGCGAAGCTTTCCAGGGTGGTTTTGGGAGTTGAAACCAGAGTTGAGATGTGGGCCCCATGGCCCGTATGTTTAGCTGCGAGCAGCGTTTTGTAAACTTTTTCGTCGGATTTCCATTCAGGGTGTGCGAGAAATCGTTTTTGGGTGTTTTTCCGAGGGCATTGCATTGGCGCAGTCTGCCCACTTTAATTCCACACGGTGGTGCGGGTGCCACGAGGGGCCGTTTCGGGAGTTGGCGGTGATTTCCATCTTTATCTCCAGGTGTCCGTTTTGGACAAGTGAATAGTCTATCTTGTGTACTTTTTCAATAGGATCACAACAGTGTGATCCTTTCATAGTGCTTCGGGACCGGGTTGTGGGTCCCATGTAGCAACCCTCATGTGCGGTACGTCGGAATGCATCTTTTACTCCGGATATCCATTCCACTCAAGTGAGCAGTCCTTTTGACATGTTTTACCAAGGGGATCGCAATGGTGTGATGCACCCGACTGTTTTTGGGGCCGAGGCTCGGGACCACGGGACGTCGTTCGGGCGTAAGGTGGTGTTGGTGACTTTTCCGTCGGATATCCATTGGAGGCGAGTAAGTAGTCGATCTCGCATGTTTTTCTGTGAGGATTATAACAGTGTAATCTGTTCAGGTGTTCGGAGCCTCTTGTTTGATCTTTTTAAATGTGGAAATATGAAGGGTGCTCCGATGGCGGTTCTTCTTGCTGTGGTTGGGTGAAAACCCTTGGCGTGAGATCGCACGCACTCCCATGTGATTGAAGTAAATGTTTGAAGATATGTAGTTGTTCGTGCTTGGGCCGACAAGGTAGCATGTTGAAGTTGTTACGTTTACGCCCTTCGCGTTGACGTGGGTTGTCGTGTACACGATAGCCTTTGGGGTGGAATGTGGAACACTCTGGGAGTATACGGGAACACTTGGAGGAACATGTGGATGATGGTACCTGAGAATGTTTTGTGTGTTTAGTTGGGGTTGAATTGGGGTCACACGTCATGCGGGCCCTATGTGCATGTCGTTTTCTACTTCGCGTACTCTTGACCGGCAGGGTTGAGTTTCCTCCCTAGTTTCGTTCTCGTTTTGTGACCAGTAGGGTTGAGTTTTTCCCTGGTTCTGTTCTCGATGGTTTGGTCGACAGAGATGGTTTGGTTCCTCTGTTTCTTCAGCTGTGAGGGGTTTCAGTACCATTGCCCTTTCACCGGAATACGGCACTGTTTATGACTATGTGTTCTCGTACATCATGAGTGTTTTCCCACTTTCTAGGATGAGTTGTCTCGGTCTGCTTTGATAGTGACTCAGCGGATTGGAGTGTGATCGCCCTGAGGGGCCCTGGGAGTTGCTCCCGTCACTTTGTGTTCCCTGGTAGAGTTCTTGTGGTTTCGGCGTGACCAACACATTACGTGGGAACCGATCCTCTACCCAGGAGGTTGATTACAGCAGGTCTAGCTAGTGAGGTACCATCCAGCAGGGATGGCCAGTTGTACCATCCAGAAGGTATGACCAGTGAGGTACCATCCAGCAGGGATGGCCAGTACAGCTATGATCACGGAGCAGTACCATCTAGCAGGGATGGCCAGAGCGGTTCCCGGTTTACCTCCAGTGGGGCTGGGTAGTTGTCCCCGATGTTGGGCTTACCTCTAGTGAGGCTGGGAAGTGGTCCCTGATGCCGGGTTTACCTCCAGCTAGGCTGGGAAGTGGTCCCCGATGACGGTTACGAGCCTCCCTCTAGTGGAGTACCCTTTTATGAGACTGGGCATTGGAACTCGTTGATGACTTTAGCCGGGTCGCCCTCTTGTGGATCACCCTTTTAGGGACTGGGCAATGTGGCACCTGTCAACTCTTGTCGGGTCTCCCTCTAGTGGGAACCCGTCGACTTCTAGGGATTACACTCCAGCGGGGCTGGGCAGGGGGTCGCCTGTCGACTTTGAGGAGACCTCTCAACTGCGGGGCAATGACGAGGTGTGGTTTGATTCTCCCCCATAACTCTTAAGTACGAGGGGCACTTTCCCCACCGAGATGCGTCTTTGAGATGCGACCTAAAACCATGCGGGTGAGTCAGTGCCACCCAAAGTGGATAGTTTCGAGGTTCGGTGATTTGAGCCCCTTGACATGCAGTTCGGGGTAGACGTGTGGGATGTTGGGCATTGATGGTGTTTACTTCTGGGACTGTTGGATAATCACTTTCTTGGGATGAGCTATGGGATGGAGATCCCCTTTCAATCTTGTTTGGGGTTCTTGATTGAGCATATAGATATGTATATACCTTGTTCCATTACCCACACCTTGGGTCATGGTTACTCTCCCTCCAAGAGAGGCGAAGACATGTGGGGTATGCCGCGTGTTTTTTGTGTTTAGCTTCTCGTGGTTGGATGAGTCTACTCTCCTGTTATTGGTAGCGAAGACTCGAAGAGAAGTTTATCTTCTCACTGTTTCCAGCTCCTTGTGTCTGGATGAGTCTACCTTCTTTCTCTTGTTGGGTTGATCTGGACTCTCTACTGTACTCTTTACTACACTTTCGGTTGTGCTCCTTTACTTTCCCCTATTCCTTCTACTGCTCACCCTTTGGAACCTCCTTTGTTGCTCCCTCGAGCCTTCGGGGTATCCTACTGAGTACTTTTATACTCACCCCTAATTGGGCTTTGCCCCCACTTGGTGTGCCCTTGCAGACGACAGACAGGTTGGTCGTGGCTTCAGCGGAGCTTAGGAGTTTGGGATCTTGGACCGCATGCGGTGGTCAGAGTCGGGTTCCAGGTGGGGGACCCTTCAAGCTGTTTTTCTTTTGTTTACCTGTTGTCGGGTTGTGGCACTTTTTGGTTGGGCACGTGTTTTTCCCCTTTTCTTTCAATTTACCTTCAGTTTTTACTTTTTACTTTTAGAGGTTGATGCACATTTTGGTTTATTTATAGCAGTTGGTACTTTTCTTTTCTTTTTCTTTGCATTTATTCATTGAGTGTGCTGCATGTGTGTGTGTGTGTACAGGTACTTAGGTAAAGTCATCCCCGAGTTGTTGTGCCTTCGGTGCTGGTCTCCAGCCTCAGGCCTATGGAGGCAGGCCTGGGGTAGTTGCGGCTCGAGCCTGGGTAGGGTTGGGTCGTGACAAAAATGTTACGTATGAAGAAAAAAAATCAAATATTTGAGATTTTAATAGAGACTCAATCTTTATTATGTTAAAAGAGAAGGGTTTTTAACTCTAATGAATTTTTTTAAGTAATTTTATTTTAATAATTCTAAATGAGTTTATTCTGAAATTTTATTTCAAGAAAGAAGGTTTATTGTGTCTGTAAGGATTTATATTTTAAAAGATAAGATACTTGATCATTTTATAAAAAAAATTAATTTTGAAGTTCTATATATACAATATCAACATGTGATAAAATACAATACAATAGAATACATGTACATATAAATGGATAATAAAAGATAAATCCTTTGAAAAAAGATTTATAATTTTATATAAACATCTCAATTATTGTTATTTTGTGATTTTTCATTTCATTTTACATTTATTAAAATTCAAATTTTAGTTTTTCAATTGAAAAGTAAAAAAGATAATTTCATTGAAACTATGTATTCCAAGATTGTTTAAGAAGGATTGGGTAACCTTCATATCTGTACTTTGGATACATATATGTTTCTCAAAAACTGGTTATATTATATCATTTATATTTTGAAAACAAAAATATTTTATAATTGATTTCAATTCCTACATATAACCTATTTTTTTAATGGCACACACTTCTTGTATTGTGTTTTTAAGAGATAACAAGGATAAATCCTGATATGGGGAGCCCAATAAATGATCTTGTAATATGTACGCATCATGTGTCAGCTGCTTTCTCTCATCCATTAGATCCTTAATAAATGGAACAGAAATTTATATCATTATACATTCCTTGGGTGTTGGTGGTGTAGGCTAAGAGAAGTTCCATTTTAATCCTGAACCACTATAAAAATCTTATAACCTTATATTTAGTTTTAATCTATTTCAATTGAATATCTGACTAAATGAGAAAATAATAGAATAAATATTGAATTTTCATTATGTACTACTCCATTTACCCCTATTGATTCATTGTACAATAATTATGGTATAACATCTATATCGCCCCTCTTAAAAATCACCTGAATGAGATAGAAATTTTGAAGGATGTGTTCTTTTCCATTAGTGATATTGAGGTTCTATTTCTTGATCAACAAATCCATTTATTTCATAGTAAGGCTTGATTTCAACATTAATTCTAGGAATCATCCTAATTTTGGTGAAGAACATCTAGATCCAAATAACTTCCTTAGCCATATATGATGGAAACATGCATCCAACCTCTATTTTAAAGTTTGCTGCGGTGAATTTTATGGATCCCTTATATCTGATAGATCCACTATTTAGGAAAATCATGAAACCAAATTAATATCTCATATGATTTTTTTATATTTTATGTTATTATTATTTTAACTCCTTATAATTCCACAATCCACACCTCCAAATACCAATAAAATTTTCTCAATAATTCACAATTACTTAAGGATAATCTAGAAAATAATCCAGTAATTCTCACCCATATTGGATTGGTATCTACTTCTCAAAAAATAAGTGAAAAAAGACAAAGTACATAACAAGGAATTCATGGTAGATCCATGGGGGATTCATAAAGAATCATGTCCATTTTTTCTAACTCATTATAATAATTTTGAATCTTCTTAGGATTCATACTATTAAACATTGGTATAGACTAACTCTTTAAGTTATACATTCTAAAGTTATCTTGAACTTTATAGTTATATGTGTTCAAACTAAATACAAGAAAACCCTTCAATATGTCTCTATAAATCTTACCTATTATTTAGCCTACTTCACCCCTGAATTTCATCAAAAATAATTTTTACAACCAAACCATTAAAAAATCATGTCAGGATATAATTCTTGATATGTAATGTTTTATCTATGTAAAAAATCATAAATTACATAAAACTCCCACAAATACACTTTTACATACAAGAATCATCTATGTTATTGATGAAACAATAGTTTTTTGTTGCATCATGAAATTAGATGATCCATAACTATTAAACATTCTTCAAAACATAAATTTAAGGTCTTATATATTGAAGTTAATTATTAACCAAATGTTTTAGAGGAATATTCTAAAATTTATGACATATTTTTTGAATAAAATGTTTTGTATGAAGTAACAAAAATTCAAATTTTAGAGATTTTTATAGATACTCGATCACAGTTATTTTAAAGGAGAAGGTTTTTAAACTCTGAAGTATTTTTTTAATAAAATTGATTTTAATAATTCTAAATGAGTTTAGAATGATATTTTTTTTTCAACAAAGAATTTTTTTGTGTCTATAAGGGTTCCTATTTTATTGGAAAAGATATGTGATCATTTTATAAAAAATAAATATTGAATTTTTATATCTACAATATCAACATGTGATAAAATAAAATTAAATAGAATACATGTTCATATAAATGAATAATAGAAGTTAAATCCTTTAAAAAAGATTTATAATTTCATATAAATATATTTATTATTATTTTGTGATTAATTATTTCAATTTACAACTATTAAAATTCAAAAATTAGTTTTTCAATTGAAAATTAAAAAAGATAAAAAAATATAATTTCATTTCTACTATGTATTCATAGATTTTTTAACTCTGATTGTGTACCCTTCATATCTATAAATTAGATACATATATTTTTCAGAAAAACGGGTTCAATTCTATCATTTATACATTGAAAACAACAATATGTTATAATTATTTTAAATTTCTACATCTAATCTACTTTTTTATAGATTCACCCTTCTTGTACTGTGTTTTGAAGAGATGCCAAGGATACGTATTCAGTGGGGAATCCCAATAAAAGATCTTTTAATATATACACATCATTTTCCAAAAAAATTTCCCATCTATAAGATCCTTAATAAAAGGATCTGAAATATATATCATTATACATGCATTGGGTTTTGGTGGTGTAGGCTAAGGGGTGTTCTTTTTAATCCCAAACCACTGTAAAAATCATATGACCTTCTATTTGAGATTAATTTATTTCAATTGAATATCTGATTAAATGTGAAAATAAAAGATTAAATATTGAATTTATCTTATGTCCTACTCAGTTTACCCCCTATTGAGTCATTGTACAATATTTATTGGATAACATCTATATCAACCCTCTCAAAAATATCTCGAATGAGATAGAAATTTCGAAGGATGTTTTTTTCATTAGTGATATTGGGGTTCTATTTATTGATCAAAAAATCCATTTATATCATAGTAAGGCTAGATTTCACCGTTAATTCAAGGAACCATCCTAATTTTGATCATGAAAATATGGATCCAAATAACTTCATCCTCAATATCTGATTGAATATTGTACCCAACCTCTATTTTAAATTATGTGGTGGTGAATTTTAAAGAAACCCTTATAACTAATAGATCCAATATTTAGGGAAACCATGAATTGAAATTAATATTTCATATCATCTATTTTATAGTTGAAACAATTATTATTTTAACCCATTATAATTCCCTCATCCACACCTTCAAATAATAAGAAGATTCCCTCAATCCTTCACAATTACTTAAAGATAATATTTAAAATAACCTAGTGATTCTCACCCATAGTGTATTTCTATCTACTCCTCAAAGAATAAGATAAAATGGGCCAATTAGATGGCACGGAATCCATGGTATATCCATGTAAGATTCATAAAGAATCCAATCCATATTTTCAAACTGTTTATAATAATCCTTATTCTTCTTAAGATTCATAATATAAAAAATTGTTCAAGACAAAATTTTTAAGGTATAAATGCAAAATTTATCTATAAATTTATAATAATAGGTTTTCAAACTCAATCCATGAAAACCCTTTAATATGACTATAAAATCTTACACATTATTTAGCTTACTTTACGCATGAATTTCATCAAAAATAATTTTTACAGCCAAAAATTTTAAAAACTAACGTCAGGATATAATTTTTGATATGCAGTGTACCATTTACATAAAAATTATTAATAACATAAAACTCCCACTAATACAGTTTAATATAGAAAAATCAACTATGTTATTAATTAAACCATCCTTTATTATTTGATCATGAAATCAGATGTTCCAGCTCTAATAAACTTTCTTCAATCTATAAATGGAAGGCTGTAACTTTAAATCCATATCAATATCATAAGGAATTTTAGAAAATTTGGGTAATATCATATACATATCCTAAGAAAAAATATTTTAAGAAAAGTAGTTTTAAATATATCTAATATATCTCGTAACCATTTTGAACTATTGTATAAATAAATATCTGATTGAAATTTTCCATTAAAATTTGAGAAATGATTTCCCCAAATACAATACCATGATTTTTTACATAAGTTTACAGAAAATATAGCTTTATAGGTATACACTCAACTATCCATGTTAATTTTAATTTTGAATACCAACCTTCACCATCTAGGTATCACCACTTTGAGTGCATTTACCAAATTCCAGATATCATTAGTGTACATGGATTACATTTCATATTTAATGGAATTTAATCATTCCTCATTATTATAACTTCTAGTTTATTATCAATAGGTAGTAGGTTCATCATCTATAAATATAACATCATCATTATTTTACTTAAAATAATCAAAAGACTTAGTGTCTTAAAGAATTCTATGAGACCATAGAGGGTCTTATATTACCTAAGTTAGTTATTATTCTAAAACTAATTGAGGAATAAAATTTATTTTTATCTCATATACACTACCTTCTTAATATTAATAACTTCTCTAAGTTAAAATTTCCTCCCAATATATTTTTGATAGATATATTCCTTCCCAGGGAATGAATCAAATCATGATGTAAATACATTGAACTTAGTAGAAATATTGAAATAACATCCCTTAGTTTCCTTAGGATAACTAATAAAAAATAATTTATCTAGATTAGAGTCATTTTCGTAAAAATAAAAAAATATTATGTATGCTAAAAACACCAAATCATCATTAAAGACATATTAGGAAAACTACCTGACCATATTTCTTATATTGTTTGTATAACTATTTAGATGGAACACGGTTAATTAACAATGTATTGGTTTCTTGAGAATACCCACAAATGAATTATTAATGTTACCCTAACTCATCATCAATTATACAATGTAAAATAGGGGTAGATTCATCCTCTAAGATACTCCATTCCACTATGGCGTTCCAAAAGGGGTGATTTTTGAAATAATTTTATAATATCTCATATGAACAGTGAATTACTAAAATAAGTATTCTCCAACGTAAAATGATCAAACACTTTTTTTAAAATTTTCCATTATATTATATACATTATTTGGAAACTTTTTTCTCATTAGAAAACCATATCCAAACTGACTAAATACAACTATAATGGTAATGAAGTATCTTGAACCACTATTTTCTTAATTACTCATTGGTCTAAAATATCACTATATATTAAATCCATTATATCATTGGATCTTTCAAATTATCAAATAAATTTTGTTTTTAGAATTTTCCCGAATAAAATTTATTCTCATGGTCTTAAGAATTCCTAATAAAATGATTCCAACAGTCTGTCTATTTGGATTCATTTAATTTGTTTTTCATTTAAATTCACAAGGTGAAAATTCCAAATACAAGTGGTATTAAAATAAATATCCGCCATCTTATATCAAATTTTAAAGATAGGATTATCTATATCCATTATGTAGAATCCTTTCACTATATTCAAAATTCCATGTTACATTTCATTCATATATATAAAATTTCCCGTTTAATTTTAAAATTTACTAATTTATGATAGAGTGGGAACCACACAATAAAACTATCATGGAAATAGATCATAGACAAAAGACATACATCCCAAAGAAAAGAAATACCAAAACATGAAACTTTAAATTATTTAATAGAGTCTTGTCCAAGTATCCATATTGATCAAAAACAAATGTTTATAATCAATATTTTATAGAATTAAGTTTGGAAAGAATTATCTAATCTCTTTATGATATATAATGACTATACCATACTTTCAAGAAAATATATAGAAATGATTTTTTTATTATTGGAATATAGTAAGAATTTTATAATTCAATAACTAATACATGTAATTGATTTAAATTATAAGTTCTGACCTCCAATGTTGCAACTCATTCCCCATTTCTAACATGTTGATATAAATCAACTTTCACGAATTATAAGTTATTTATGATATTGTATTTATTAGTAAAAATGTGTGATTCAAAACTAGTATCTAATAAACATGAGTAATAATTAAATGAATTGATTTCTAAAATATTCACATTCATGTGATCTAAATTATTCTCTTTGAGAATAATTAACATCATTAAAAACTAATCTAGAAATATATTATATGTCCCAAAGATAAGATACCTAATAATTATAATACTTATGGATTAAATAATCAATAAAAAATAAATATATATTGTTGAGTATCATCTTTTATTTCATTTCATCAATGAATTTTAGTTAAAATTCTCCCACTAAAATTATGACCCCATATATCATTTCCTTTATTGATGAAAGATTCATATTTCACTATGTAATGAGTCCATTTAGGTGTTCCTCTCATCACTTAGTCATTTAGTTACTAAATCATGTCAATCATATCATATATGACTCTTGGATAGTTTTTTGGAAAAATATTTTATTCAATCCATCAAATTGATATAAACTCAACTTTATTCCTATGATATCCAAATGATTTGTTTTTAATGGATAACATTTACCAAAATCACACATTGATATTTTGTTACCCAACACTTATGGTTATCCATTTCTAACATAGCTTATGCATGATAATCTATGGGAACCATACTTTAGTGGGCCCTTCCCATTTGAATGACCATGATCTTGATAAGTGTTACTTTGTAAGGAATCTTACACTTACTATTCTAGGGGTGTTTCTTTTCAAATATCACAATTTAATATCACTTGTTTTTTAAATTCATAACTATTTAATCACATGAAATATTTATTATTTCATTTATTACCCCATTCTGTATGCACACTTCTAATAATATAGTTTTTTAATCCTTAATCCATCCACAAAATTAAAATTCTTATACCATATTAGTATGTAACAATGTATACCAATAAAATTATATATTACTCACCCAAAATTAAAAACTAATCCTATTTATAAATAAAAAAACATCTCATGATTAATTTATATTAAATCCTTAATTCAAAGGTATATAATTTTATGAAATCCAAAACCCCCACATGAGTATGCTTGGAACCATAGATAGCCACCCCAACTTTTTAAGATAAATAATAATCTTCCAGAACACTAGGAACTCAAACCCAAAGTCTTATACTAAGGATAATTTATGGAAGTAATATTTCAATTCCATCATAACTCTCACACCTAATATGTTTAAACTATATTCAACCCCTAAATTAAAGTCAATAACATCATAAAAACTAATGTAATAGTAGATGAAAACCAAATCTTATATTCTCAAACTAAGTATGGAATACCAATTTTATAAAAGTAATTTGTAATATAAATTTAAGTATAATTAATATTCATATAATATAAATAATTTAGACAAATAAATATTTAAAAATAATAAATAAATTTATTAATTTATTTTCAAAATAAGAAATATTAATAGGAACATTTCATATATACTATAACCATATAACTCTCAGTTACGTGATGAAAAACGATGGATTAAAAACAATGATACATTGGTGGATAATACTTATTTATGAATTAAATATGGAACTTAAGGATAAAACAAATTTGATAACTTAGTTACATACCAGATGGTAAAACATTCCCACATTATTAAAGTTTAAATAACTCCAAAAATACCTTAAAATGATTAAATCCTAGGCAAGGAGATCTATGAAATCATAGATAATGTTTCATGGTTTTTAAACATGGTTAATTACTTGGTTAAATCAATGGTTCCTTCCTTCTTCAATAAAAATCAATTCCTAAAATTGAAGTCTGGGTCAAGGTTCTATTTTTGGGAAGATCCTTACACATGGATTATATATATCCACCCCTTGAGAAAAATGTTAATTCCTAAGGATGAGGTGTCTTATACTTTTTTTAAAAAACACATAATTCCTTTAAAAGGGAATTTGACACCAATGTGCATAACTAGGTAATCCTTAGGGTGTATACTTTATAGGCCTTCAAAAAATTATAGATTCCTAAAAATATTTAAAAAAATAAAAAACAACATGTACACCAAAGGTGTTTCCAAAAGACAAGAAATTAAATGATCAATATTTCCTTTTTTTTGAAATATATGATGTTTAGAGATTAGGCCTTACGAATTCATTTCCAGTTTCATTTGGATTTACCTATATTATTTTAGTTTTGGACTATGTCTCAAGATTAATTATGTCATACACTACTAGAGCTAATGACTCTAGAGTTATTATATAATTTCTAATATCATTCATTTTATTAATGTTTATAATACCCTGAGAAATCATAATTTATTAGAGAACAAATCTTTAAAACAAAATTAGAGAAGCACTCATAAAATTCTATAGATTAAAAAAATACTTAAACTTCTTACCACCAACAAAAAAATAAGAGGTTTTATGTTTCTAACCCTGGCGTGAAAAGGATTCCAAAGAAATAATTACAACTTAACTGAAATGATTAGAGAAGTAAGATTAATGATTTATATTGGGCATACCAAACTACATTCAACCACCTCATCCCCCACCAAGGTATGTCACCTTGGTGAAATATTTATGATATGTTATTTCACCATCATATTAAGTTATAGGTAAGTCTTACTAGGATATAAATGCATGTGAAAAAATAATGGTGAATAAATAGAGAAAATGTGATGTTTAAAATGGTGGAGCATGTGAATATTAAGAGAGAAGCCTCTGAAAATAGGTTTTTATTCAAATGAAGGACTAATTATTCTCATAATAATCATTTAAAGAAATGAACTCCATGTTAGTGACAATTTTTTATTCTTTTCATCCTGATTAAAACTCTTATTGGGTATGCTTCATTCCATGTAGACCTGACCATTAACTATGACTAAAAAATTTCTATTTGTTATAGTTGAAATAAAATAATGTCATCTATATAACCCTTTAAAGTTGATTGAAAGAAATTAAAAAATTATAATAAATATTTCTATAAGGATCTCATATTGGAGTCCACTATCCTCCCATCAGTATATGAATAGTTCAATCAGGCTGTCTCTTTTCCTTACACTTGTTTTGAAACTCCCATCATTTGTTTTGAAACTCCCATCATTTTTTTATTTCATTCATTAATTTCCATGTTAAAACTCATTAAGGGTAGTTTCAATGATAAATATAGTAAACTAAAAAAATTATCTTGGGATATAAATAGGTTTTTATCTTTTTATCTTTTTTTGTATTGAAATGAACAAAAAATATGAATTTATCAATGTTTTTTCCCCTAAAATAGAAAATTAAAAGTCACATGATAACCATGAATTTTTTTGTTTCATAATTGGGGAAAAGGTTATTAATGGAAATTTTTTTAGTCATATGAAAATTGAAATATTTGAAAATTGGATTTTAAACATAATCATGGGAATATTTTCCTTTACGAAACATAAAACCTAAGGGATATAGACTAAAATAAAATCATATAAGACATATGAAACTAGATTAAAATGGGAAATTACGATCAAACAGATATTTTTGAAAAGATTATTTACTGGTTATGTGAGCCCAAAAATAAGATAGTATAACATGAATTAAGTTCATAGAACATGATTTGGCTTATATAGAATAAAAATAAAATAGTAGCAAATTGAAAAAAAAAAGAATGGATTTCGGTTAGTGGAATATTGAACCTAAATAAAAAAGTGGGATATTGACTTATAATAACATAATTTCAATTATACCAAGTAATTGGTAAATGGATTAGTGGTGTGAGGATCCTAGGAGAGAGGGATAAATTAAGGTTACCATTATTGGTACCTTAATTCCAAAAATTTATAATCTTTTAAAAATTATATAACCCATAATTTAATTTGTGGGATCAATTTGAACTTGATTATACATTTTTATTTAAGTGAGGGAGAGTGACCAAGATACAATTTTTTTATTTTTTTGGTTTTTATTGAGTTTTTGCCTTTATTTTATTTTCTTTATAAATAAATGGCATAATTATTATATTTTCACATGTTTTTAAATTTATTGTAAAACATATTAATTCATGAGTTTAGTTGATTAAATTCATTATTTAATTAATTGGAATGAATCTTACATTATTTTTTAAGTGTTTGTTTTTTTAATATGAAAGTGGAGCTTTGAATGATTAACTAAATATTTTGAGGAATCACATGACATTCAAATAGAATTCCAATGGCCTAAGGATGGTTAAATCAAGGGTAAGTGGCCACATAAGATTAAATTTCCAAAATTAATGTTGCATGATATTTACATTGTGGGATATTAACAAGAATTTGGTTAAAAAATAGATAAAGGGGCCACATTAGATTTACCAGTTCACACATAAAATTCATCAAGTCAAGAAAAAATCGATTAACTTTTGTTTTGTGTAAGCTAAACTCCACAGATGCACTCCTACGTTTGAATAACTAACCCATTATATATGTTTTTTTATTAACTTGAATTCCATCCACCTACCAGATAATTAATATTAATTAGTTGAATATCATTTATGATTAACCCTAAAATAGAGTCGCTATGTAATATTCATTCCCCCATAATGTGCCTCAAGTTAGAAAAATATAGGACACATTTAAGATTCATGATATTGGATAATAAACCCTTTAGTATTGAAGTTACCAAATATATGAGTTGAATTTATTATCAATAAAGTTGTAAAAAATGAAATTCAAAGTATTCTATTAGAGAAGAGTGAGATAATTTCGTGTTGATTGGAGAAAAAAAAATTTTACTTAAAGAACATGGATAGAAAACATTTATATATTATCCCTTTTTTATATGTTATGATTTTTGAGTTGTTCATCCTGAATAAGAAAAGTTATAATAAAGGATACACTATCTAAAAAAGTTTTCAATATGTTTTGGAAGAATAAGAGTTTTGGGATATTGATGAAAATAGTTTTATGAGGTTATTTGAATAATATTCAAAACATAAATACATGTGATGATATTTCTAAACAAAATATTTAAATGACTCATTCTAAAGCTGTATATGAATCATTTCAAGAAGGGGAAACTAGTTTTGTAAAAATAAATAAGTGAGTAATTTTATTTGGGACTATCCATATGAATCATTTCATGGGACTCTTTAGTGTCAATTGACAACATTTATGAGTCACTAAAATTTTATATGAGTCATAGAAATTGTGTACGAGTTATTAGAGACATTTAATGAGTGATTTCCCTATAGATAATTTTTTTAGAAAATTAATGAACTTCATATTAGTAATTCATTTCTCTGTGTGAGAGAATTAAAATATATTTATGTGTTATGAAAAAATGAATATGAGTCATTTTCATATCTGTTATTCACACATACTATACTAACTTGAAGTGAATAATAAATGAGAAATGTCTATAAATAATATTAAAAGGAATTGAATATTAATTATAATGAATCTTTTATTGTGAAATTAAAGTAATTAAATAACACAACTAATTAGATAAGTTGTGATTCAATAACATATCAAATAATGAATCGATGAGGCTATGTTGTAATGGGTTCCACACCATAATGAGAACAACCACATGTACACACTGAATTATTTCATGCACACATGTATTAAATTGAAATTGAATTTAATTATTGATGAATCTACATATTTTCAAAAGAGAAATATTATTAATTTTTTTAGAGATTAAATTGGAATGATTTATCAGGATTTATAATATTCCACTTGATCAGTGAGATAACTGTGAGGGGAGATGGAGAATCAATTCTACCTTTTTATTTTTACGAGTTAACCTTTTAAAATCAACCATTTTTTCTAGTTAATACCTTTATTCAATCATGAAGTGGTATATCATCCTCCCCTCATATTGAATAAAATAGAATCAAGAACACCATATGAATATTTACTTGGTTTGACCATAACATTATCCTCCTTATCCCTTCTGTTTAGTCCTCCAAACCTACAGATTCTCAATTATAAAAATGTTAACAATAATAATGGGCATGATTCTATTTATCCTATCCCATGATGCTTTATACACCAAAACTATGTCATGTAGTGTTTTGTCCCCAGATTTCTGTATTAGAATGTTGCTTCGCACTGCACACCACTGATGTTTGGATCCAAAATAAGAAACACCTCTATTAGCTACTAGTGATATCTATTGATTAGGAGGTTGATATTACTCCATGAAAAAATGGATCTTTCATCTACTTGTGCATCATATTTAAAAAATACCAATATTCAAGGATATTGATAAATTCTTCTAGTATTGAAACTATCTCTAGATCATTAAATATCTATATCTTTATCACTACACTAAATACTAATCTTTTCATGTCTTTTTATCCTACCAAATAACTCAGAAATATACACTCTTGATTCTTCTTCCCTTTTATACTTTGTGGGTATCGATTTACTCAATCTACTTTCTTCCCTACAGCTTAAAATTCTGTATATTCTCATATGGTTTACTCGATAATAGTTCATGTGCATATCGCACAATAATTTATTTATGATTATGTTATTTTTAAATGTCTTCAAAATATTAAAAGAAATATATTTATCCAAGAGAATTAATTTACTCTCATTAATATCAATATCCTTAAATAGAATCCTTTAATGATTTTTCAATCTCTAAGAAAAATAAGTATCATAGAATAATTACTTTTTGGTTTACTATAATGATTTGGTGTACTTATCAAAATGAACATAAATGGAATGGATCTCCACATTTATTTACTAGAAATAAACATATGATATTTTCTCTCAACCTAGAAGTTGTGAAATTCCATGTTAAACTCAGAAAATGATGCTATTTTTTTAATATTTAAAAAATCATGATAAATAATATTTATTTCTGTAAAAAAATGACCCAAAAATATATATAGTTATGAAATGTCTATTTGGTATCAAGGAATAACACTGGTCATATCATCTTCAGCCTCTATCTCAACTGATCTTCGCCTTCTCAAAACAAATCCCACGCTTTAAAAACCCATGAAAGAACAAAAATTGAATTTATAATAAATGATATCTAATGAAAAACTAATGATTTAAATAAATTATATATTAATTACTCTTGAATAATCATAACATTTTATTTTATTTTCTAAGAGACTAAATCATATACAGACCCGATTGAATCACCATTCTTTAGTGCTTTTTAACCACTGAAGTTTAGCTTTGGAATCATCACCCTTATTTTCTTTCTCCAAAAGTTAAATATGGAAACCTCACTTTTTAATATATTGAAATATTTATTTTTCCAATGTACTAATGATTATAAAGATTTATTTATATCCATATGATTCATATGAAAATGATTTTTATGTAAATGATTCTTACACAGCACTTCAAATTATACATACGATGATAAGAGTTTATGCATATGATTTTATATGATTCTTATGTAGAGGAAATTATGATTATAAGGGGAAGAAATCATGGATAAATAACACCAAATTATGATTAGATTGTATCAAGAATTATTTTATGTACCTTTTCAGGGTATTTACATAGAAAATGGATGATCTTTATGTAAGAGGGAGATAATGATTATTTATATCTTGACTTTTTCAAATCTCAAATACATAAAATTTGGAATTCTAAGGATAAATTATATGCCAATTCAAATGAATTTAGGAAAAATAAATTATTCTCACAAAATCAACCAATATTTATTCAAATAGTTATTTGATAACATTCATACATGGTATCTCAAGGATAGATTCTCTAAGAACATCAACTAGATTTTCACCTTGGAAAATTACAAATTAATCTTCCCACTAACTGGTTTCTTTCAAATTATTTTACACTACCTGTTAACTATTGTAGATAGTTCTATAGAATTCATTATCACTTGTTATAGCCCTAAAAACCAAATCCCAAATCATCACATGCTATAGTTTCTTGAATCTATTTACACATGGTCTTCAAGCAGCAGATCAATCCTCTTCACTCTCAAGACCATACTAAAAAACATCTACAGACATTACCATACAATATTAGATGATATTATTGATAAAATAATTTAACTAAACACATGGTCATAACAATTTATAATGAAATTAAATAAAAATTCAAAATGGGAAATATCTTCTAGCTTGGAAAATGAAGGATCAGACTATCAAAATTTTTAGATTTTCCATAACATAAATTTTGAGACTAATATCAATGATTTAATTTTTACTAAAAGTGTGAATAAAATGAAGAAAATATATGTGTGTGGGATTTGAGTTGTTTAATACCCAATACACCATTTTATCAAATAGAGATGAGATCAAAGATTGAATTCAAGAGCCACTAATTAAGGAAGAGACGTATTGTGACTGAGTTTTCAAGAATATTTAAAAATCATATCACTGAAGATATTATATGAGGGTTTTAAGTATAGTTGATCTAATAATGGATATCAAACAATTGAATTTAACGAATATAGTGTACATGAATAGTCCAGCTAATCCTAATTTTTAATGGAGCAAGATAACATCAAGTGGTGTTGAAGAAACCTGAAGTAGAAGGAGATATATCTTATTTTAGATCATAAATTTATTGGGAAAATATACTCACCAATGTGAATTTGTTGAAGGATGATAGTTGGAATATATGTTGACAGGAAAAGGAAATTCATTGGTATATTCACTGGGTTTTTAGTGAAGAATGTGTGATTGGGATAACTAAAAAATATGTAAAATGAGTTGGATTTTATAAAAAACATTCTAATTACATGTGTGTAATGATTTTAGATTTAGGTTAAATATGATATGTTACTATTTTTTTAATGATAATAAAGACATTAGTCATTTCAAGAGGTTAAATTAAACAGAATTCATAAAAAGAGAATACTATATATTCATCCCCCACTCAATGGTACCTTACCAGACCTGGGTTATACAAATGTTTTAAGATATTATCTAGGTTTCCTATAAATATACAAGAATATACATAGTATAAATAATCTAAATTATATGAATATAAAATTTATTGCAAATTTTTATAGAAAATCACAATATTATATTTTTGATATCTCTCTCAACAATGGTGTATGCAATGTTCATGGGACTTCAAAAAACCAAAAAGATTTGTTATAAATTAAAAAGTAGTTATGAAGGGAATATAAATGTAAAAGTGGATAAATTAATAGTGTTTAGGAGTTGGATTAAGGATATGAGTATGTATAATGATTAAAATATTCATGACTATTTCATTAGATTCAATGATAGTGTAAGTATTATTTGGGGATTTGGTGAGAATCTATATGATTCTATTATTGTTAAGAAGATTATAAGAAACCATCCAAATAAGATTGATCTAATTATTTTATCATTATAATACAAATAGTACCTCTATTAGGATGAAATATATAATATTATTATTTCATATGAAATGATAAAATCTCCATCGGTCTAGAATAAATCAAATTATGAGATGGATTTAGAGGCCATGATAAAGGGAAATGATAAAAAGAAATAAGTTGTATAATCAGGTAATTTTGAAAATGTGTGAGATTATAATGAGTATAATTATTTTATTTATATTTTATCAAAGTTTTTTATGAATGGAATAATTGAATAAAAGTGAATCCATCCATCAAGGTATTATAACTATAATGGAGTTGGTCAGATTTTAAATAATATTAAAATAACAAAAATGTATGATCTAAATCAAAAGAAGAGAATGGGAAACCTCAAGAATAAAAAAGTGTTAAAATAAAAAATAAGTATTCAAGAAATGAGATAAAGATTTTAATGAGTAATAAGAAATAAAATGACTCAATAATTCAATTAGATGATGAAAGTAACGTTTTTTCATGTTGATAGGGATTATGATACTTCAAGTAGAGGCAACGGAAATGAAAAACATAACAAAAATGGATTCATGAATATGGGTTAAATTACTATCTTGAAAAAAAAACAAAGATAAAAAGGATAATGAATGATAATAAATAAGACAAATAATACTACTAAAGAAAATGAAATTATGGCTAGAAGGAAAGAATATTCTATTGATGAAATCATGAAGTGGAAGCTACGAGCTGCTGAGTAATAAAATATGATGAGAGACACTATAGAAATGATGGTTGTAATTGAAGAGTAGGTGTTAGACACGTAGTCTATTTTTCTTATAGAACAAAATTAGTTGAATAAGATCATAGAAGACTTGTATAATTATATTTAGGATAAAGGTGAATCTTCTCAATCATGATAGAAGAAGGGTTATAACAGGAGGGTTGAATATGATCCAAATAGATCGAAAAATAAAAAAAGTTACCTCAAATAGTATAGTTTATAAAAATAATTGTGAATCTTTTGGACTAAGAATTATAGTGAGAGACACTCCTCCATATCAATATATGAGATAATCATGACCAAAATACCATTTTCTACTAGAAAAGGATCGATTAAAAGAAGGATATATTTTAAAAATTACTATAATGAATTATTATGAAGGTGGAAGTTCAATGTTTATAGTTTTATAGTAGTTATATAGAAGGATTGAAAAAAACCCTATTATTTTATATATAATATGTCATTTTCAAATAAGATGCATGAACCAAGGAGGAGATATGGTTATCAGAAGTAGACATGTTATCGGAAAAATTAATATGTGGCCAATACTTCAACATATATATAAATAAAAAATAGATTTGGTTGTTTAGAAGAAATATATAGAATATGTGCAAAATAAAGTCATAAAGATGATTAAATCATGAATAAAAAATTTGGATAATTTCTCTATAGTGTGATAGAGAATAATATTTTTAATATAGAGGAATAAATGGAATGTTATTCAAATATTTATAAGAAATCATTTGAGAAACCCAAGAAAGAAAAATGTGCTAAAACCAAATATGTACCATTTTTTAGTCTAATTGGTGATGTATAAAAATTATTGAAAACAAAAAAAAATTATTTTCAATTTCAATATATTTCAAGTGATACAACATAAATAAGTTCAATTTCATGAGAGGGTGACTATAAGTGATAAAAAAATATTCATGTAACTCAGTGTGAAAGAAGTGGAAAACATTAACATGTTATGAAAGACTATATAACCATCCTTCCAGATCAAGAATAATTAAAGAGAGATTTGATACATGAATTAGGAAATTACATTTTCTTGATCTATGTAGTATAGGAGAAAACTACAAAGATACTATTCAATATGAGAATATGAGAATGAAAATAATTAGGGATCTAAATGGGAAATGAGACATGAAGAAACGGTCATAGGTTGAGATAAGAAAAAATGATGGGACAAAGTTGTGAGGAAACATTTATCCATGCTGATCATACAAAGGAACTGAGAGGTACCACTTTATTTCTATATCTTTTTTTATTACAAAAATATATAACGAATTTATGGAGAATATTGAGTGTTGTATACAATATACAATAAGGAAGTTACTCTTCATGGAGTTTATTAACAACCATAACAATGATGCAGTTTATACATCCTTTGAGGGGGAGAACGTGACATTAATCATTCTATATATCATTTGTATTGAATCTTGAATTTCTAGATAGATTTTAAAAAAAAGATAATGTGGATGAAAATTACACACACATTCCATGTTTTGATTATAACAATTATGTTTTTAAAATAGGAGTGTTGGTTGGTGAAAATATAAGATAATTGGGGATTTTGTTACCTTACACATGAACTATTTTTATGTTTTTGATATGATGTGTGTATATTTAAATATTTCCTGATTAATATTTTCAAATAACCCTAAAATGAGAATTTATATGGTATCACATGCAAGTGATTTTATGGATATAATTGATCAGTATAGTTAAATCACACTAGTTTTCTACACTGGGTTATCCCATGTAGACTATCATTTGAATAACTTAAGACTCTTCTCTATTATAATTTGGTGCCATAAATCTGTTAAAAGTGGTTATAACCATGATTTATAATGAAAATGATAAACAAATATGATGATGAGTTGACTGGATCACCCATATATTCATGTTATTATTATTTCTGATGAGGGGTAGAATAATTACATTGACTTGATAGAAATAAAATTGGTTTCTCCAATAAATACAATTGGTTAGATTGAAGATCCAAAATGAAATATTTTTATCTAATATCAATAATTCTATGAATATGTAATATCAATGTCTAATACTGAATATGAGTTAAATGTTGTCATCTTTAATGACAAAGGAAATTGTGTGTTTCTTCATAAATAACATGTATGGACAACTACAATGCAACATCACATTTTTTATTTTTGGTGATTGTTATGTTTTAATTCAATTATAATACAAGTTTTAATGAAGTAAAAACTATATAAACCGTATTGGAATATTTTTTTGGAAGAATCCATAAGTTTTGGAGATTGAATAAAATAGTTTGATAAGGGTTTGAAGTTGTTTGAGTAATGCTTCAAAAATAAAATACATGTGCGATGACTCATTCAAGATCAATTTAAGAGTTAATTAATTAAGTATCACTAAGTATTAATAAATGTTATAAGATCAAAAGAGTTATCAAGACTCTTCTTATGAGTTCTTTCATGGGTTGTATAAGTGCCAGTTAACATTATATATGAGTAATTGACATTATTTATGAGTCATTAAAATTCTGTATGAGTCATTACTGACTTTGAACAAGTAATTTCTATACTGAATGTTGAGTTTTTTATATTTTAATTCCATATTTATGTTTCATTTGTACCTATGTGTAAGTGAAATCAAATATGAATATGTTTCATGGATAACTCTATATGATTGATCTGTGTATTTTTCATTGACGCATATTGTTCTAACTTGAAGTATATAATCCATGAGGAACATATAGAATAAATATTCTGATGAATTTAAGATTAAATATAATGATTTATTTTCTGTTATATTTAAATAGTTATATTTCATAATTCATTTAATATATTTTTATTTATACCCTTATCAAATGAATAATCCATGAGGTTATGCTAAGATGAGTTCAACACCGCAAGGAGCAGAGATGCTTTGAAAAACTATAAGGTTTCATGGACAAATGGATTAAATTCAAATTGAACATAATTGTTATGGAATATATAGTGTTTCAAATAAGTAATAATCTAATGATTTTTATATATTAAAAAGTTAATATTAATAGGAATTTCAGTTAAGTTTAAATTAGAATTCAAAACATTGAAATGTCTTCTAGTTTATAAAAAGAAGGACTGCACTTCTAAAATTCATGGGTTTTATAAATAATAATTATAGATATTAATATTCATGATTTATCTAGAAATATAAATGTATAGACAAATAAGAAAACATAAGTATGTGAGAATTTTTTTTAAGAGTTTGATGCACTACTATATCATAGAGAGAAGAAATAAGATATTTATTTCAGGATACATTCAATAAGGGATAAACCAACTATATTAGAGTTTTTGAAAAGATGAGGGGCCTAGTTTGATGAATATATTATGTAAGAGATCAGGACTATAAAATATGATCTCGGGTATATGATAGTTGAAGTTGTTGAATATAGTTCACATGAGTATGTCAATTGATCTCGTTTTTTCATAGAGGAATAACAACATCAAGTGGCATCGAAGTTACCTAAAGTATAAGGAGAACATTCTAATTTGGGATCAAATTTATATTTGGAAATTTGACTCTCTAATTTTAATTCAGAGCATAATCCTAGTGGGACTCTATGATAATATGAATGGGATGCTACTTGGTGTGACTAATTGTGTATATAGAGAAAACTCCTTGATTGAGGATATTAACCAATCATAGTAATAAGTATGAGTTTATAATCAAACGTTATAATTACATTTGTGTTGTTGTTTCTATGTTTATTTTATATATGAGGTAAGGCAGAATCAATTCAAGATTTATAATATTTGGACTTTAACCAGTACAAGATGTTGAACTGAATGGAATTTGCAAAAATCATACCCCATTGATTCACCTCATGTTTTACCTAACTATACATGGGATCTACTAGGATATGTAAATTAATTTCTTCAAGCTATATATATGAAATAGATACCCCAATTCATAGATGAAACATTAGGTGAAACATAGGATCTTTCAACAAATGTAATAATAAATTTTCTTTAGGTATGGTGAAATCGGTCTCATGTCATATTAAAACTGGGATATATTAGGTGAACTACCATTGAAAAATATCTATGTATAAATGAACTGAATATTCAAGTTTCTTATTAAAAATTAAATATCCTTGTCCAATTACATAAGGAATCAACATTTATGGATTTCAAGTTATAAAATCAACATTCTCAAAAATAACACTAGATACTATTGAAAATATTTCACCAGATCATTTTGAGACCCAAACCATTTTAAAAGGTTGGAATAGATTCCAAAACATAAGATTATCTTTTATAGATGATATTTAAAATAATAAAATACTTGAGGAAGGTATAATAAATTATTCTGAAAACATTTGTCAATAGAAGGGTCAAATGGGTCCAAAACGAGCTATGTGGGGACCATGAGAATATTTTATTCCCATTTCATGGATAAATCAGATAAAGATATTTCAGAATGTGTGTTATCACAAATAAATAATTATTTGTTATAGATCACAATAATGGCTCAAATATTCAAGGAAAATTCATACAAGACACATGGGGGAAAAAGTTAACAATATTTTGTATAGGACATTCAAATCTCTAAATGTGCCTATGAATATCCATAATTATATATAAAAGGGGTGTAATACACTATAGAGGGGTAGTCATTATTAAACATTTTTTACTTATTGTGCTACTCTAATGATGGAATTCTAGGCCTCATTTTTTTGGGATAGGGATATGTCCCCCACCCCTCTAACAAATGAATTCCAATACATTAATATCCATTACACACTTGTTAAATATCACGAGAATCAATTTGAATCCATGAAGTAGTATAATATTTAATATCTTTTATTTATTTAAATTCATATACATTTCTTCAAATTTGGTTTTTATACACCTCGCCTATTTTATACTCACTTCTCATCTTGTGGATAGTGGTGGACTAGATTTAGGATGAGTTGGGGATTTTTGATCACTTTAGAATGGTGAATATATCGTTTAAATTGACCACTTCATATTTCTATTGAAGGTAATTCTTAAAGGGAGGGAAATTGGATAAAATATTCTTCAATTAGAGAGAGAAAAAGAATTTTGATAATTTAGATAACTATGATTTATCAAAAAAATTATTAGGGGATTTTGAAGGTGATTTTATTAATCTCACATTATTTTTAAAACTCTAGTTTACATTCCCTCAAACACACACACACAAACAGAGTTAGTTAACAATTTTTCATTACCAACCCAACCCACACATAGAAAATAAACACTAAGTATAGTGCCCTATTCATGAGATAGGTTAAGTCAGAAAACATTCCTACAATTTTCCTATGATTAAATATTTTAGTTTTTGACTAACCTATGATAGTTTCATCTAGAAATTACTGTTTTTATTAGATAGGAAATAAAATATTCTCTATTTATTTTTGTTTTATACTTTTTAGTTTTTTTCATCGCATGACCATATAAATTTTTGGTATCCACATTGGTTTTGATCTAGACATTGGGATAACTTTTTTATCAATAGATAAAACCTTTATAATCATGGAACATTTCGATCAAGAGTTTGTAAGAATCTCGTTAAAAGAATCCCCACCCACATCATATTATTCTTCATGAACATCATTAAAATTTAATAACCTGGAATATAACAGAACACAAATTAATAAGGAATTTAGATATTTGTGTCTAATGAATTATAATTATAAAAATAATTAGTCAGTGTTAAAAAATAGTCAACTATATTTTGAGATTAAACATAGTTTAATTAAACTATTACAACATTAATGATTTGGTTGCTGAAGATCCTAACAAGAGTTTAAATTATTTTGGTACTATGTGTATTAAATGAAATCCTTTAGGATTTATATAGACTCAAATAAAGTGGAATTAATTTTCATTTTCTCAAGAATTCATTAATAAAACATGGATATACAATCTATAACCAGGAAATTTTGAAATCTTGGATGATCTATAGTGGTAACCTATTTTGAAATATTTCCCACTTTCAAGGAGTACACTACTCTAGAATGTTTCCCATTGAATGAAGAAATCTAATGGAGAGAACTTTATGATTATTGTGAGAGGATCAAGATGATGTGTCCCAGTTATCCAAATTAACCCATATAAGATCAATTTTTCTTGGTTTTATTCTATAAAGTCCTATTAGATATATATATATAAACCTATTAGATATTTATTTAGTAGAAACTATCATGGAAAAATCTCCAACTAAGTCCCCAGTTCAGATATATAAAATATTCCTGGATTTTAAATGTTTTACAAGGAATATAATTAAAAGTTTTCTTGAAGTAAAAGGTTCCAAATAACCTTGAATACAAAATTGAGTAACTAACATATTTTTTAAGAAATTTATCACTAAAAAAATAAGTGAATCACCATCCGCATCACAAAAAAATCTTCCACCTTTTGAAATTTATAGATAATTATTTTAATTAATTCCCTCTTGTTAAAAAAATGAAAGATGTAATGTTATGTACAGAAGATAGTTCCAACAACTAGTGAACCCTCAAATTTTCCAAGAATATTGAATAATTTAATATGGAATGGGTATCAAACCATTGTAAAGGTCACTATTCCCATAGATATACCATTATCCACCATTATAAAAGGAAAGTAACAAGTCACAACCATTAACAAGCTATGAATAATAATTACATAATCAAGATCCATCCATGAATGATTTTTCAAAAATGATAGCATATTATCAATATATTCAATAAACTAATATGATAAGCCATTATTCTGAGCTTATGTAATTGAAAAATAAGTATAGAAAAAATTCATACAACTTAAGGACATTGGTAAGTAATTTTTTAGGTAAAAATCAAGATGAATAAATTAATAACCCCTAGAGTAATGTAGGTTCTACTCATTGTGGAAAGGATGTAAAGGGAAGTGAGGATCTAGCATTAGAACATGAATTTGAAACTGAACCCACTGAAGAGTAATAACAACTGATAGAGTAAAAAATGTGGTAAAATATCATGACACAACCACTGAATTTTAAAAAAGGTATAACCAAACTAGGGTATTCATCTAAAAAATTGCAATTATTCCCATAAATAATTATTATATTGAAGTAATCGCATGAAAAATTCTTACATAAATAGGTATTTGACAAATTAAAATATGTGGTGATCGATATCCCTATGCTTGATAAAATTTACCAAAACCCATGGTAAGTAAATTTTATTAAATGTTATTGTACTAAGAGAATAATATTGCAAGAATGTGATAAGGTAAGACTATATAAATATGTTTCTACCTTAATCAAAACTATGTAATATAGGAAATATTAGGATCTGGGAACTTTATGTATTTGATGTGCTATAGGGAAGTTGATCTTAACAAATTATATATATGATTTGGGAGAATCAGTCAATATAATGTCAAATAAATTTTATTGTTCCATGAAAATGGGAGAACCAAATCCAACCTGAGTAGTGCTTTATCTTTCCAACTGACATACTTTCTATCGAATGTGGTATTTGGAAGATGGCCTAGTTTGGGTGAAATAGGTCATTTTATCAATTAATTAATACATATTGAACATGGTGTGAGAAACAGATCCCACTTATTCAATAATAATCATAGGAAAATTATTCCTAAAAATACAAATGGGAATATGCAATTTTCTTAAAGGGAATATTTTGATAGAATTAGGTGAAGAATATATGAATTTTAGCATCATGGATTATAAAAATTTTTATCAAGAGGAGTAATTTGTTTTTACTGATTCTTACTCTATAAACCATTCCAACTCAAATGTGGAAACTCGTATTTTTGACTAAATCATAAATTTAGGAGCATATTTATTATTACAAAAACCATTGGATAATGTGTTTTTTTAAATAAAATGAATCTTGGAAAACATTTTTCATAAAAAAAGTTTTAATATTATTTATATCTAGAATTTTATACTAATATAGATTCTTTATTTGAATCATTCACTTAATTTCATCCTCTTCACATGTTGGTTAAAAATATGGGTGAAACGAATCTAACCCAATCCATCTAACAACCACCCAAACATTAAATAAAATTATTTCCATAAAATTTAAAATATGAATATATTTTAAATGATGAAAACCTACTTATAATAATTTAAAATAACATTGAATTTATCAAGTACCAGAACAATTGACCATTTTAAAACAAAATTATAAGGCCTTTTGTTATTATTTGATGGGAATTAAAGTTATTGTTTACTCTAACAATATAGTTCTTAGGTACATGATGAATAAATATGACCCAAAACCAAGGATAGTGCATATGGTGGTTATTCTCCAATAATTAAATATGAATATTAAGGAAGAAAAAATATATGAGAACATAGTTTTAGATTATATGAGTAGACATTCCAATAATACTAAAATTAAAACGCCTCTAAATGATTCAATCATGGGTGAATAACTCTATGAGATCACTGGTAAGGTGTTATCATTTATATATAATGTGAATTACTTGGTTATATAAAATATATCTTCCTTTTTAAATAAACAATAAATCATAAATTTAAATTATAATATTTGATTATATTTATGGTAATATATTTACACGTTTAGTGTATGTATTCACCATGTGTGAAAAAAGTGTATACCAGTTGTAGAGGTATATTTTGTTCTTAAACATTGTCACACACATGCAGGAAGAGGCCATTTTGGACCATAATGTATAGCTATAAATTTTTTGAAGGAAATATTTTTCTAACCCAAATTCATTAAATATTCCCACAGGTTTATGTAAATCATTTAAAATCTACCATTTCACTATAGGGATTTAAATAAGGACTATAAATAATCCCATAAACCTTTAGCTTTTATGAAATTTTTTTCTTTGGAGAGAAAAATTTATGAGGTTATTTTTTTATTTTTTATTTACCTATATTCTCTTGTTATTTGACTATGTCTCAAAAAACTAATGGTTAAGATAATAGTAATAATTACTATGATGTATTTATATAATTTCATATATCACATATTTTTGTGGGTTTTTAATAGATTAGAAAATCATTAGAAATCAGGGCACATATCATTTACATTTGATGTACCAATAAACTCAAGAAAAAGTATAGAGTAAAATACAAGACCTTCACTACCTAACACCCGTAAAAATGGTTAGGCTAAGGTTTCTAACTTATAATTGAAATGGATTCTAGAGAAAATAGTGCAACCTAACCAAAAATATTAGTACAGGAAACTTGACATATAACACCAAATGTTTTTATGAATTTTTTTTGGAATAAATTAAAATAATTTGATAGATTTAATTACCCCATATACCAAGTTAATATATCTCTACAAGAAGAACCAATTTAATCTTACGCAACACATGACATTGAGTTTGGCTTGAGTTACACAGAATAATGTGTTTTACTAAACTACAATATACTATTAATATTATTATTTAATATGATAGTTATCACCAAGACATTCGAATGGAAGGAATGAATAGGATTAACTAACTTATCAAAATATATATTTTTAAATTTTTTTATCTATTTATTATAATTAAAATAAGAATCATTTAAAAGAAAAAAAGAAAGGTTTTTTAAAAATAGTATCTTTTATAAAAGATGAGATAATCATGTTTAGTGCATATCATTTAAAATTATATTGTACCAGTTTTACCAAAATTATTTGAACAAATAAACTAAATTATTGAAATATGAATATTAAAATTATCTTTTTGTGAGTTTTTGGTAATTTTCTAAAAAAATTATTTTTTTGATGAAGACTGAAGGATACTGAATTTTAATTAAAACTGCATTTTCTCTTAAATTATTTACTATGTTAAATTATATTTTGAAATTATTTTTAATGTAAAATTTTTTAAATTATATTTATATGAATCAAATTTAGGTCATTTTAATAAATTTCTTATTGAAATTTAATATAAATGCTTTGTAATATTTTTATAAATTTTTCACTTCAAAAATACACTTTCTTATCACAAATTTAGGATTAATTTTAAATAAAATTATACCACTTATATGAATTGAATTATGAAAAATAGATTCCATTTTTGGAATCATCAAAATTTATAATTTATAATAAATATTAATTAATCTTTGATTAAAGTTATTAGTGAAAATAGTTAAAATTATTTATAGTGATAAAGGTAAAAATGAGGTTACATAGTGGTTAAAATTTTAATATAAGATGTAAGAATGGAAAAAAATTTGTCCAAAAGCCATTTTACTGGTATATTTAAGAAACATTTGACTTTATGTTCAAATTTATGAGCTTTTGGGACACTTTTCAATTAAAATGACCCATTTAATAAGTTAAGTGAAGAAAAAGAAGAAAAAAGTACCTTTGTCCCTTTTAATTTCTAGAAAACATTGGAATAGTAAAAAACTCCATAAGTTAAATAATAATTGATATTTTGGAATATAAATGAGTTTTCTTATCATGATAATTTATTTTAATTTTTTATATATGACAAAATTACATTAATTTCATAAGAAATGCCAACACAAGAATTATTTAGTTAATAATGAAATAAATCAAATGATACTAAAAACATTAGAAGTGTTGTAAATTGAATGAATTATTCTTGTTTAATTTATATTTAATGATTAATAAACCATGATAAAAATGTGTGAAAATAATATATTTGAATTACATCACTCTGTTGATATATTTTTAAATTCATTTAAACATATAATGTCAAAATTGAATTTAATGCTATTTTATAATAAAAAATATTTTATTAATTTATTTGAAATTTTTGAAAAAACTGTATTCTATAAATTGGTTTTTAAATTTTAATAAATATCAACTAGGGAAAATTCATGTATGAATATTTATATTAAATTCAATATATTGAGTATTAAATTGTAAACACTCAATTAGCATGGTTAAGGTTAAAGCAGGGTTTTTATGTGTTACATCCACTTATGTTAATGTTAATTTCCATCAGAGATAGGATTTATACTTTCTAAATTAGATATAACATCTAGAATAATTTAGTATAAATTATATAATAATTCTCACTTTAATTTAGTCTTATAGGTTAAATTACATAGGGTGGAAAACCAGTTAACATATTCTAAAACCAAAATGGTAAAATAAGGAAACTTGAGAATTAAGGAAACCAATGTCTAAAACATGTGTATAAATGTGTGTTGGAGGTGTGGGAAGAACATATAATCCCCAAAACGTTTAATTATAAGGATTTTAGAAACATGAAGAAATTTCTACATCTCAATAGTGAATACTTTTGAGATTCTACAAGAATTATACTTCTCAACTATAAAAGGGAACTCACCCCTCACATTACTCACACCTCTCAAGCCTCCTAGATTAAAAAATATATACCATAATCACTTACAAACCTCCCTCCCTTGATACTAGAAACAATATTTTTGGAATAAATTCATCCTCCAAAGACGTTAGTGCAAACCCAATGAGGATGCCCAATGAAGGAACTACTAAAAAACATGTCATTAACTGCACTAGCATTTATCAACGCTATAAAAATGCACTGATAAAGTCTATCTTTATCGGCACTAAAATAAGTGCTAATAAAGGTCACCATTTATTAGCACTTTTCTCGTCCTGGTAAAAGATATCCTTTATCAGCGCTTTATTTTAGCACTGATAAAGGTTACCCTTTATGAGCGCTTTATTTCTAGCACTGATAAATGCTACCATTAATCAGTGGTTTATTTTTAGCACTGACAATGATTTCTGTTTACCAGTGCTTTTTAGGCGCTGATGATGGTCTAAAATAAAATGAAAAATTAATCAAATAAAATTAAATAAATAACAATTTGATTTATTAAATAATTATTTTTAGAAATTAATAATTTCAATATACATATATATAAATTTTAAAAATAATAAATACTATATATTAGATATGTAGATTTATAAAATAAATAAAATGAAATAATTAAACAAATAAAAATTTAAAATGAGTAAGTTTAAAAAATATTAAACATTTTATTAATTAAATATTTATTGATAAAAATGAATAAATTTAATATACATATATAGAGATTATAAATATTAATAAATATTTTATATAAAATATAGATATATAAAATGAATAAATTATTATAATTAGGGAGAAAAATAAAAAACTAATAAATGAAACAATTATTTAAAAAAATTTAATGAAACAATTATTAATAAAAATGAATAGGTATAACATATATATATATATATATATTATAAATATTGGTAAATAATATATATTAAATATAAATCTATATATAATGAATAAAATGTTAATTAAAAACATATTAATGTCTGATTCTTTTTTAATATTGTTTAATTTTTCAATTTAACATATATCAAACCTCATGTGATACATTGGTTTCACATACATATATATATATATATATAATGCATTTGTATATACAAACAGACACACAAATATATTTATACAATATATAGAAACACATACACCTAATATTTATGTAATTAATTCTAATTTTAGTATATTTTTGAATTCCATTATAACATTATACATTTAATATATTATTTTTTAAATGGTCAATTTTATTTATTAATTTTATTAATACAATTAAGGTATTCATGTTTTATATTTTTTATTTTTTATTTTTATTTTTTTAATTTGATTATTTTCTATTATTTAATTTTATTTATTTATTCAATATGTTTTTGTATTTTTAATATGTATTCGTCAACTTTAATATATATACGTATATATATATATATATATTAGAAAATTTATTTAATTAAAAAAACTTATCCATTTTTTCAATATTTTTAAAGTGTGTTGATTTTGAATTATTCAATTTAACTTGTTTTTAAAATGTATGTATTAAGATTTTATATCCACTAATAATTAAAAAATTATAATTATAAATAAATATATCTATAAATTTATATGTACTAAATTTATAAATTTAAATATTTATAATTATTATAAATAAATATTTGATATTATTTAAATAAGTTTTTAGATAATTATAAATATATATATATATATATTTAAAAACTTATAAAATTAAATGAAATAATTATAATTATAAAACCTTTATTAGCACTAAATTTTTACTGTTGATAAAAATCATATTTTTTTGCGATAAAAAATCACTGCTGAAAGAAATATTTATCGGCGCTAAAATGTTACCACTAATAAATATCTATTTTTTCTACGACTATCACTTTAGAACTAATAGAAGAGATCTTTATCAATGCTGTTAAAAGTTTCCCTGATCTATTTTAAAGAACCCTTACTGTGAATCAGTCACTCGTTATTCTGATTCTTCCATGGAACTCCACTGCTACCGGCACGACTCCTCTATGTTCTCTCAGACTAATCAAGGCTTTAATCGGATGTATATTATTTTCTACTTTTCCTCTATCTAGGATTGATGTTTTGGGTTTCGTATTTTTTGTTTTAACGTTATTATTAACCATGAAGAATTTTACATCTCATCTACTCTGTACTGAAATATGAGTGGTTCTATTTCATATTTTCCCTCCATATGAAATTTTTTTGAAGATAGATAAGGATGTTTTCACATAGTAAGGTTAGTCAACATATGTGTATGCGCATATATGGATAAATAAAATAAAATTTTCACCCCAATCTACTACAAATATAATGTTGTCTTTATAGCATGATGAAATTGTGTATAGCTAAACATTGAAGAGGTTAACCAATTTCTCAAACATGTAATCTATACCCATTAGCATTAACATAAGACATCTATGATATAGAAGTGTGTCAAAGGTGATGTTATAACCTAAATTGGGAACTACATGGGTATAATAGTTATAAAATGTTACTAAATGGAATCGGTGTGAAAGTAGGGATATTTTTATTGATTATATCCAAAAATGAAAAAATATTCCAGATAGAATAAGTAGTCCAAAATAATGTTTGGATAGAATAATTATGTTGGGTACTTGAGTTTCCATATGAAGCCTAGGTTTTTTTTATATTCACTCCTTAAACTATCTTCTTGAGTCTCATTAATCTTAATTATGAGTTGATAGTTAGTAATTTTTAAGAATATTTGAAATGTCATGTTCTTATGTGTCTTTGTTTAATTTTTTTATAGAATAAATTAAAAATTTAGATAAATAGAAACATGAATAATAAATAAATAGTTTATTCTTATTTACTTATTAGTGATGATTAGGTTCATATAACTTATTAATTGATTGGGTTTATTTAGTAACCCACTTTAACAATACTATTTTCTAGTTGTTTTATACTTATATTTGAAATAATTATTCAAACATCATTTAAATTATATATAAAGTATGAAAACACTTTTTAATAAGTAAATTAATTAGAGAGAGGGGAATGGAGTTCACATTTAATATAGATTATTCTATGACTATTTCAAAAAGATTATTGTTTTTTAGAAGGTGAAAATTATATGAATCCCTAAATTAATATAGAATAATCACCACTCGGACCCCTAGATCTACATAGGAAGCTTCTAATGAACATCCTTTGTATTCTAGAACATATATTGATCCTCATATCCTATAGGTAAATTTAGATCTACTTCAATCTTTGCGGTATAATTTTCAAGGATGTGAAGTATCTATGGTTCCTATAATATTTTATTATAATATTTCATAATAATAAAAATAGTATTTCATTGATTAGATTCATTTAATTGATAATAGTAAAACAATCTTTATATATATTGAGCATAAGTTAAAATAATTCACTCTTTAAAGGGATGTATGTTATCTGAGGGATCTTATGGTCGATGAAAAAAATATCCAAAATTGGGAGATGAGGAATCATTAAGTACACAGAATTGATGTTGAATTTAGGTGGGGTGATATTCATTTATTCAAGGAAATTAGAGTAGAGGTATTCCAATTAATCTTCAATTGAGGAGACTTTTTGAGTTATTACATTATTGTAGGTTCCCAGGACACTTTAATCATTATTTACTATTATATATGAAACATTTCTATCAATTTGGTAAGTTGGGGAACCTCCAATGGTATGTTTTGAGCTATTCCTTCTATGAAGGGTCGTTAGATATGACTAGTAGATTATTTATGGATGAGTATACTATGAATGATTCTATATAGTGTTATTTCATAGTGATAGGTACAATCCTATTATATTATACAATTTTTTATAGTCTTAGGACATAGAAGTTTCATATTCATTATTTATGAGTATATTATATTTCATATAGGATTAGTATTAGAAATTAATCATAATGTTATTAACATTAATATCCCTTGTAATTAAACATATTGAAAAAGAGTAATCAGTGTCAATTTTATACAATAGTGGTTAGCACAAGTGGGTATATCTTCTTAAATTGAAATTTAATGTTTCACCAAAGTTGATTAGTATTGATAAACTTAGATAATAAGGATGTAACATGTGTTAGATTTGTGAATTGAGATATTATAATGGGTATATATAGTCATTTTAAAAAAAATTATTTCATTATTATGATATATTTTCATTTTATTTTTAATACAAGACCACTATAAACTACATCTCTATCCGCTATTGTGAAAGAATCATACAATATATAACAATCATAATAAACATAAATAACATTTCATAAAAACAGAACAATGGTTTGAAAAAAATGGTTATATAAATAAGGATTCATTTTTGTTAAGATTTATATACAATACAATACACTCCATGCATAAAAGTCCACAGTCGCATGCATCTGACATGAAAATTGTTACTGTCTTGAAAATATATATAATACATCAATACTAAATCACAACTAACCTTCACTACCCTTATTTTACACATACTCATATACTTTATTTCCTTTCATATCTTGATTATGGGTTAGACTCATACTTTTAAACAATCCTTCCGCCCATCATTGTGGTTCTAATGTTCCTTGATGACATACATCCTGATCAGATTGTATTCATTAATATATGTCAAATCCACTACCATGGATTTGAATAATGCATATCTCTACTCATTGTTCATCTTTTTTATCCTTTAATACTCCTCATTTACTACTTCATGAGAACTCAAAAAATGACACCATAAAATTAATCAAAACACAATGAATGAATTTATTTGGTTTCTTGGTATGAATTTTCTTATATGGATCAGTCAGTTAATTTTTACAACACTCAATCCTCCACTTTTTCTTAATATGTTAGAACAAATCATTAAAATTTCTTTTAATTTAATTTTTAACCTCAGTGGAAACTCCAATTGCATCTCCTCAACAGTTATTATTGAATTTTTTCCTTGAGACTCTTCCCCCATCTCTTCAATGTTGTTTAAACTACTCTAAGTAGTAGTAATCCAATTTGATAAACAATACATGGTATGAGATGAATTTTGGTAAGATAATTTCAATAAAAATAGTTTGATCTCCATAAAATATGGGAGATAAATATCAAACAGCAAAATGCAATAACAACTGTTTGGGAGGTATTTTATCAATGGACTTTGGAACCACAATGATGGGAGGAAGGTTATTTTAAAAGATGGGTTACAATCAATTATCAAGAGATAGAAGACAATCTATCATTTGAGGAAGTATTAAATAAGTTTAGTCAAGGTTAGTTGTTATTTTGTATTATAATATTATATCTTTGTTCAATATAGTAACAATTTTCATTAAATATACATGAATTGTATACTTTTATGCATGAAGTGTATTGTGTATTTTTCATTCAAGTCAAATTAAATGTTTGAATACTCATGCAGAAAATGTCTTCTGAATATGATGATGTTACCAATCCTGAGGAACAACAAACAATTGATGATAAAATAGAATAATTATTAGGTGATCTAAAAAAATTTGATGAAAAATCATCAATGATGTATCATCACAGTTTTGAATAAAATTATCAAGGTAGGAATACATGGTATAATATTTGAGGTTGGTTTGAATCAATACGACCAAAATTTTGACCCCAACAAGTTGATGGTTACTAGTAATTTGTGGGGTATAATGAAGATTAATTTAATGATTTATAATGAATTCTGGTGCCACCTGAAACATGAAAAAAAGGAAATCCATTAGAAAGATATAGTGGTAATGTTACAATATAAATTCTATATTTTATTAAAAAATTATATAATGAAATGTTGATTTAATTTTCATTATTCCTTCCAGACTTCATTTATTTTAGAATATTTCCCTAAAAATATATCTTAATGGCTACTATAAAATCCCATAGAGGATTTTGGAATCATCTAATGAAGTTATGTCTTAGGGTTGCTAAGGAGAAAATAACCCACACACCACTTAGTTATGCACATATTATAAAGCCAGAAACATGGACCAATTTAATCAATCGTTTCAATGAGAAATCATTTCAGGTGCATTATAGTTGATAATATAATATTTTACATTATTTATTTAATATAAATTGATATAAATTTTTTTATTTATGAAATTGAAAAAGTGTGATGAAAATAAACAACATGCATCAAAACCAATATACCCCTATTATGAATGAAGGATGGGGTGTGCTTCATTAGAGAAGAAATTATTCTGTATTTTAAATCAACAATAAAATTTTAATTATGTGATATGAAACAACATATATTCCTTTTTTATATACATATTGATGAATCAAAATTTGAAGTCACTTCGATCCCACATCATGTGCTTTGGAAGGAGGAACATGTAAATAAGGTATGTAAATTAGTTGACGAAAACACAAAATAAGTATGGGGAGAATGTGTAAGTATAAAATAGTTTTAATTAATTATTCTTTATAATAATATTAAATAAAAATATCTATTTTTGTTCATATATTTTATATGGTTTAGACCCAACAATCGATAACAACCATACCAGAATAAATGCCTCTTTTAGTAGCTTCAAAGTGGCTTGAACAATATGGTAATATTAGCGAACTAGGTTTTGGATCATCTCCTAGAAAATATTTGGAGAAGATAAAACCAATTGAAGATAAATAAAATATTATTAGATGATTTCATACACAAATAGACTCACTGTAAGATATTATTTTGCGGTCGGGTATGTCAAAAAAATGTATTAGAAAGGATTAATGTGAACTAGTGGTGGATAAAATATCCTCACATGAACCAAATGATACCACTATCTTGGAGGCTAGTCATTCCCCCAAACCATATACCTTACCAGGGGTAATCAATTTTTCATTACTCCTTCACTAAAATGTGAATCCAAAAACATATGATATCATTATATTACTAGAATTTTACATGGTTCAATTGCATGTTATTAGTATCTATCAACACCCATATACCACTGTGTTGTGATGATTACAATGTATAATATCTCGGGAAATAAGATACATAATAAACCCCTCCCAAAATATCACATGATAGTGTGGATTGATGAAGATTATGATCGGACTGCTGAGTTGCCTATTCGACTTGATGGTCTGGATATTACAATGGTCGAATCTGTTACTAGAGATTTCATACCATGGTCTCCTAATATTATAATGGCACATAAGATGTGTATTTATAAATATTCATATGAGAAACATGTAACAATTTATTATAAAATGAATAAAGTGATGTATGATATTATATATGAATAATGTGGTGGGTAAATGGAAGGTCAAATTGAGAAAATCTACTGATTCAATCAAGAAAACAAAATTACCTTCTAAGAGTACCTTCTCCGCACCAGTTCTAGATCAAAATTTATTATCTATAAAACTTCTTGTAAATACCACATTTAAAGATAAACCTATTTATTAAATTTAATATGAAGAAGAAATATATGTAGTTTCCATGATATATGTAATTTTTATAGAGAGTCTAAATAATATTATCAAGCATGAATGGATGGGTATCTCAGTTTTGAATACATACATAAGGTGAATTTTCATAATACATCTATCCCAATGTAGAGATAATATGTTTGTTAAAGTTAATAAATATTTAAATTTTTATATGAATTTATATCACAACTATATAAATGGATTATTGTGTGAAAAATGATTTGTATTTATTAATACCTATATAATTTCTACATCAGAACTTACTTCGGTGAATAATGAAATTGAAATAAGAAAGATCTGTTAATACAAGTGCTAAAAAAATAATTAGATAACAAAATCTTTTTTATGCCTACATTTCAAAGGTAAAACTCTACAACATAATCACATGAAATATATTTTTAATTTTTTTCATTACTTAAATGTTTTTTAGGGCGCACTGGATGATAATAGTAGTCAATATGGACACCCCCCGAATATTTATTTTTTGGATCCAATGTTTAGATATACAAACAAAGAACAACACATGAAGTGTATTGTGAATATGTAATATAATGAATTCAATATTTTATAGATAAACTTAAAATTATATGTTCAGTATGTTTTTTGACCAGAATTTTTAATGATAGAGCGGTTTCTCAATACAGGCTACATCATTCCATAAATTGAGTGTCTAAAGGGATAAATTTTGTCAATTAATAAAAATGGAAACCAATTAGGGTACATATAGAAATATTTACCTATCAAAATATTTCCAAACAATTTAATTATTTTGGTCAATATTTTTGTATTGTATGAAATAAGATATTAACATCTATTGTGGATATTATGTAGGAAAATTAATGAGAAAATTCATAAACCATGGAAAGACCATCATCCCCCAATATGTAATTTTTGTAGGTGATTAAAATTTAATTTAATATGTTTCATAATCGTCTTTTTTTCAAAATTATCTCAGTACTATCAAGATTTTTGACAACCTAGTTACTCAAAATAAGAAATAAATTTATTTTGATATGAGTGGGTAGCATACATTTTTTTCAGAATATATGTTGACTACAAATTTAAGTGATTACATGTTATGTTTGTGATCTAGTATAAGTTATGACATTAAAAATATATATTGGTTGTGAATCATTAGTGTCATAATTCTTATATATTATTTTTTATCTCTTTATCAATGAGATGAATAATGGAGGAAATCAATTTGTTTAGCTGTGATGATCTAAAAACAATATAAATGTAGGGAAATCACAGGGGAAAAGGAAGAGGTGTAGGCAGAAGTGGAGGCAATGTTGGAGGTAGAGTTGGAGTTGAAGACCGATATGGAGGTGGAGGAAGAGGTAGTGATCGAAGTTCAGACTAAGGCGAAGGAGGATAAGAAGTGCTGGCTTACAAATAATAAAATAGTTGCTATATGAAGTAGAATGAGGATCATACCATGATTCTATTTGAGAATTTTTTTAAAAGAGCACAAAATACTTGTAACATAAGATAAGAGAAATTTTTCATGTATTTGTGAAAAGTATGAATCAGTCTCATCTTAAACCAACACAAAATGCCACCTTTATAGATCAAATTGGGTGTTTCCATTTAAAAATGATATTTTAGTAAAAACACTATTGGAATAGTCAAAACTAAAGAAACTCGTTTTTATTGTTTTTATACTTTATTCGAATGACCCATGACTTATTTGGGATATGTATTAATCATTTTTCACCTCGATATGATGCACGGTGTGACTGGTATGACACCAAGTGTGTCTTTTTATTCAAATTTGACATTAAGTTTCAATAAATAACAACTAACATACTCAAAACCAAGAAATACACATTTATATTATATTAGTACTTTAAGAAAATGATCCATATGTCATTTTCGATGAGTAGGAATTATCGTCACCTCAATGTGATGCACGGTGTGACTGTTATGGAGTCAAAGTGTCCGTTATTAGTTTAAATTTTACATTTTAATACAAAAAGGCATCACTCACTGACAACCTAGAAAAAATGATCAGATTGTCTTGATATTTTGTAACAATGATCCATAATAAATTTTTTACGAGTATCAATTATTCTCTGGGAAAACCCACACACGATGCTACCGATATGGCTCAAAGTGCATGTTTCCTTCTTAAAATGACTTTTTTCTAGAATATACAAGTGGCCTAATTAAAACTGAGGAAACACATTATGATTGTTTTAATACATTAAAACAATGACCCATGGGTCATTTTGGACATGTATCAATCATCTGAACCTCAATTAGATGAACGGTGTGACCAGTATGACTCCAACTACTTATTTTTATTCAAAATTGACATTAATTTTATTGAAAAAAACAATTGAAATACTCAAAACCTAGAAAACACATCAGGATTGTTTTTTTACATTAGAAAAAATATATATATTTCATTTGTAAAATATAGTAATCAGTTTCACCTCAATATGATGCATGATGGAACCAGTTTGGAGTCAAAGTGTCTGTTATCAGTTTAAAATTAACTTTTTAATAAAAAAACATCAGTCACTGAAAACAAAGAAAATTCACTCGTATTTTATTGATAATTTGGGATAATGATTCATAATTTATTTGTGATGTGTATTAATCAGTCTCATGTCAATCCCACACATGATGCCACCAGTATGGATCAAAGTGCATGTTTCCAGTTTAAAATGATATTTGTGTAAAAAGCACAAGTGGAATACTAATACCGAAGGAAACACAGTCTGATTGTTTAAATAATTTACAAAAGGATCCATGAGTCAATTGGGACGTTTATCAATTAGACACACCTAAATAGAATGCAAGGTGTGACTGGTATGACTCCAACAATATATTTTTATTCCAAATTGACATTAATTTTAATGAAAAAACAACAAACATACTCAAAATTGACAAAACACATTTGTATTTTTTTGGTACATTAGGAAAACAATACATATGTCATTTATGGCATGTAGGAATTATCCTTAACTCAATATTATGCACGGTATGACTGGTATGGTGTCAAAATGTTTGTTACTAATTTAGAATTGACATTTCAGTACAAAGAAGTGTCACTCACTGAAAACTAAGAAAAGACGCTCATATTTTCATGATAATTTGTGAAAACGATTCATAATAAATTTTTGACATGTATGAATCAGTCTCATGTCAAACCCACACACTGGTGCAGAAAACATTTTTTACATCGGTTATTTTTTAGTTTTTACGTCGGTTTTTGGTCGACGTTATTACAAAATATGTTGTAAATATTTTTTTTACGTCAGTTATTTTAAAATAGATGTAAAAAACAGAAAACCAAAGTGTTTTTCACCTCTTTTAATCAAAACCCGACATGGAAAACACTTAAGAGTTGTGATGTATTACGTTGGTTATTTACAAAGTGAAATTGAATGTACTTTAACACATCGTATATTATATAACTGACGTCCTAAATCATGCCTCTAAGGCATTTATCACGTCAGTTATGCAAACAAATGATGTGATAAAGTAGTCTGCCAAGCGGTTTTCCACGTCTTTTATTACTTTTTTTGTGAAATTAAAAATGTAAAACCCATTCCCATGCATATGTTACGTCATTTTTCAAATAACCGACCTTAAAAGCAATACTTTTTCATTTTTTAGGTCAGTTATAAAATAACCGACATAAAAACCAATCTTTTTAATTAAACCGTTCAACCACAATTATTCCCTGCCAAAAGAATACCTAAAACAGAACCATAATAGACCAACACTCCCCCCCCCACCCCCACTGGACACCCCCACACCCCTGGACTGCCCCCTCCCTCCTAGAAATCACCCACACCCCTAACCCCCCCCCCCCCCCCACAACTATGCCCATCCAAAAGAATACCTAAAACAGAACAAAAAAAGGCCAACCCCCCCCCCCATTGGATATCCCTCTCCCACCCCCTGGATAGCTCTCCCATACCTCTGGAACCCCCCCCCCCCCACCCCACCCCACTGAACAGCATGCCCATAACCCTGGACACCCCCACCCTTCTGGATAGCCCCCAACCCCTAGACAACCCTCCCACCCTCCTGGACACCCCCATCCCCAAGGACAACCTGGACCCCCCCCCCCACCACCACACACCCCTAGACACCCACTGGACTACCCCCACCCTCATGGACACCCTGGACCCCCCCCCCACCCAACCCCACTAGAAAGCCCTCCCACACCCCTGGAAATCCCCCACCCCATTGGACAGTCATCCCCATACCCCTAGACAGCCATCCCACATCCCTAGAAACACCCCCACACCCCTAGACACACCCTGGACTGCCCCACACCATCATGGACACCCTTGATACCCCCCCCCCCCCCCTTAGACAGCCCTCTAACACCCCTGGAAAGCCCCCTAACCCCATTGGGCACCCCCCTACCCCACACCCTTGGGCAGCCCCCCCCCCCCACCCTCCTAGACAGCCCCCACGCCCCTGGACACCCCCAAAACTTTTCATAGCCAAAAGAATACCTAAAACTGAACAAAAATTGACCAACCCCCCCCCCCCACCCCCCCACTGGACAGCCCTCCCCCACCCCCTGGACAACCCTCCCACATCCCTGGAACCCCCCCCCCCCCCCCCACCCCACTAAACAGCATGCCCACAACCCTGGACACCCCCAACCTCCTGGACAGCCCCCACCCCCTGGACAACCCTCCCACCCTCCTGGACACCCCCACCCCCATGGAAACCCTGGACCCCCCCCCCCCCATACACACACCCCTGGACTGCCCTCCCACACCCCTAGTTCCCCCCCCACCACCACCACACACACACACACTCCTGTGCACCCCATGGATAGCCCCAACCCTCATGGACACCCTAGACACCCCCCCCCCCCCACCACACTGGACAACAATCCAACACCCCTAGAAATCCCCCACCCCACTGGATAGCCCTCCCCAGACCCCTAGATAGCCATCCCACACCCCTAGAAACCCCACACCTCTAGAAACACTCTAGACTCCCCCTACTCATGGACACCCTGGACACCCCCCCCCCACCATCACCCCCTAGATAGCCCTTCCACAACCCTTGAAAGCCCCTCGACCCCACTAGGCACCCCCCACACCCCTAGACACCCCCCCCCAGAATGCCCTTCCACCCTCCTAGACATCCCCACCACACCCCACTGGACATCCCTCCCCCACCCCCTAGATAGCCCTCCCACACCACCTAAAAGCCCAACCCAGCCACTAGACATCCCTCTCAAACCCCTAGAAACCCTCACCCACCCCCTGGATAGCCTACCCACAACCCTGGACACCCCCACCATCCTGGATAGCCCCAACCCCCTGGAAAACCCTCTCACACTCCTGGAAACCCCCCACCCCCATGGACACTCTGGACACCCCCCCCCCCCTAGACAGCCCTCCCACACCCCTAGAAACCACCTCACACCCTTGGACACCCCCAGGACACCCCCTGGACAGCCCCCACCCTCATGAACCCCCCCCCCCCCACTGGACAGCCCTCTCACACCACTAGAAAGCCCCCACCCCACTGGACAGCCCGCCCCAGACCTCTGGACAGCCATCCAACACGTCTACCCCCCCCCCCCCCACCACACCCCCCCAAGACACACCCTAGATTTCCCCCACCATCATGGACACCATACACCCCCCTACAACCCTTGTACATCCCTCCCACCCTCCTGGACACCCCCCTCCCACCCCACTGGACAACCCTCCCCCACACCCAGGATAGCCCTCCCATACCCCCTGAATAGCCCTCCCACACCCCTAGAAACCCTCCCACACCACCCCATGGACGACCTGCCCAAACCCCTTTCCACCCCCACCCGCCTGGACAGCCCCCACCCCCATGGATAGCCATCCCACCCTGCTGGATAACCCCTACCCAAATGGACACCCCCCCCCCCACACACACAACCCTGGACATCCCTCCCATACCCCAAGAAACCCTATCCACAACCTTGGACACCTCATGGACTTCCCCCCACACTCATGGACACTCTGGACACCCCCACACCCCCCTGTACAGGCCTCCCACACCCCTAGAAATCCCCCTGACCCCACTGGGAACCCCCCACACCCTTTGACACCCCATAAGCAGCCCTCCCACCCTCCTGGACACCCCCCTCCCAAACCCCACTGGATAGCCCTCCCCCATGCCCTATATAGTCCTCCCACACCCCGAGAACCCCCCCCCATACACACACACTAAATATCCTTCCCAATATCTTGTACACCCCCCCCCCCTATCCTAGATAGCCCCCACCCCCTATAAAGCCCTACCACCCTCCTGGACACCCCCACCCCATGGAAAACCTGTACACCCCCCCCCCCCCCACCCCATTGGACATCCCTCCCACACCCCTAGAAATCCCCCTGACCCCCCCCCCCCCCCCCCCACACCCCTGGACAGCCCTCCCACCCTCCTGGACACCCCCCCCCCCCCCCCACCCCACACACTAAACTAGACATCCCTCCTACACCCCTACAAACCCCCCTACCCCACTGGGCACCTCCCCACACCCCTGGAAACCCCCCTAGACCAGAATCCATAACAGGCAAACCATCAGAACTAGACCAAAAAAAAAAGTAGAAAAAAAATTAAACAGTCACATATATAACATTCATAACTTACAATGTGCATAAAAAACCGAAATCCAACCTATACGACTACCAAATACACAATTATAATCACAATATTCATAATTACATTTTACAATAACATCAATCAAAAATCCAATCAAACCTGTAAAATTATTTGACCATTCTACTTGTAAGTATTTGACCTCTTGAGAACTATAGGGTTGAGGGTCATCAAATAGGTACAAATTAAAAGGATAGTATTTAACATGTATAATGAATAAATCAAATGAAATGTTATGGAAAAGTTTAAAACGAAATCTTACAATGTAAAAGTTTAAATGAAAACCTTTACATGTCAAAGTTCAAAAGTGTTCCAGTTGTAATTATTTCATACATAAATATTAACATATAATATCCGCATTCGATAACGCCTTTTTGTTCATAACACTTCTGTTTGAATGAGTGTAAATTCAAAATATTATTTTTATGTAATACATCAAAAAGTACAAATTATAAACGGATATTTACCTTTACTTCTACATATTTGATATTGGAACTCCCTTTCTTTGTGTTTTTTCAAAAGTAAACACATCCCCCGTTAAAAAATAATATGAATAAAATAAATTTATAATTCATTATAATATATAAAACTATTAAGAAATTGAAAATTGAATTTCCAACACATTCTTAAAACATTCCCGCACATCGCCGTAGACTGATAATGTCCAATAAAGTGTTTTTCCCCTTGGGAAAAAAACACCTATCATCCAATGATCACTAATAAAAGATAATTTAAGGTTAGTGGTTTTTTATGTTAAAAGAAAATGAACTATCTTCTTGAGATATGTTTCATACCTCTCACAAAAAGGCATCATCCAACACTGTGTGATTATATTCTGTTCAAATCTTTCAACAATATAAATCATTCTTTGTTCCTAATCCAATGCATGTGCTTCAGGGGAAATCAAATGTGGGTCCATGAATCCATATAAATATATCCACTCATTCTTATCACACTTGTTATAAATATACCTAATACAAAACATGCATAAGTATATATTTTTAATAAATATAATGCAGGGAAAAGGTGTTAAGACTTACATGGAAAAAAATTTCACCACGTTGATGCCTAACTTATCTCCACTAACAAGCTCTATGATATCAATTTTCATAATCCCCACAATTATTGCACATAGAAATACATGATCTTTTATTGGAAACTCATAATTAACCCCCACCAAATTTAAATATCCTGAAAATTTGTTAAGACTACTAGAATCTATATCTGATGTCCTAACTATTTGTATTTTTTATTGTCTATACAGTATTTATTTACCATTGAAGTATTCCTATAAAAATAAATAGAAAAATATTTTAGTTTTTAGAGTTTAAAACAACTTTAATAATAAAATAAAATAGAATATATGATATACATACCTCTTTGGTAATGAGTCACAGAAGTCTGGATGGACAAATTAAAAAATGGCTGATATTATGTCCAACGGTCATCACCTCATCTGAAGGTAATGGTACTCTAGCTGATCTATCTATAATATCATGTACAGTGACCCTATGATGCTCTAACTCTAACTGTTGATGAAGAACTGCATCTCCTATACAATATACCAGCCCATATATAACTATATGATGTTGAGGATCATCAACATACAACTCACAAAAATTTAGAAGCTGTGGTGGAGGGGTAAGAGAAGAAAAGGGGTCTGTTGTCTAAGGTGGGGGAGTGGGAGCTACTATCGGAGGTGGAGGAAAGATAATGCGGTATGCAGTGGGAGGTGGAGGAGTGGGTGCTGTAGTCTGAAATTGTCTTTCATGTCTGCAAACAAAGAATATACTGATGCTCAAATCTTTTCCTCCATCATTGCATTAATATTATGAAATTCAGCCTCCAAGGATTCAATTTTTTTTATAAACAACCTCAATAGAATAAGTATAAGAACATGGAATCTCATTTCTTACCAATACACCCATCGGATATCCTTGTACACGACCTAGATTTTCGGGCTTTCCCAATGCTTCAGAAAAAATATCTTTCCTCCCAACAGTAATAAAAACCCCTTGTGAACTCTGCACATCAATAGAATCATGTATTAATTAATTTAAAATTTCTATAATGATTCTAATTATATGAAGAATATAGTTCACTTAAATAAATAAAATAAATATCTTACAATCCTATCAGCTACGATTCTTGAATCGTTTGAAAGATATTTCCCATTTTTACCCATCTGAGCTCTCTTCAATTTTTGATGTCTAGATGGAGGGGATGGAGGGGCAACCTCTCCAGAGCGTGAAGACTCAGCTCTCGGCCTTTTTAATTTTTCCACCATCATTTGTTATTCCAATAATATATACCCTCCCTGAGATAAACTATGAGGGTATACATTTTTAGATTGAATCTCCGGATGAGATTTACTTCTTTGCTGTAAATTCAGAATAAGAAATCATTAACCAAACATTAATAAGATAATTTATATAAGAAATCTTATAAAAGTTTACATTTCCCTTACCAAAAATGAATATTTTCGTCTACTCTCAACAAACTGTCTCTATGTGCCTTCATTTATGAAAGGATATATATGACAAGGATTTTCATGGCACCAATGACCAAAAATGAAATAAAATGTGAGGGAGGATTTGAAATCCCTCCATCTCTAAGAATCCATCGATAATAATTTCTTCCTGACTCCTCTAGTGTCAGGAATATCAAATGTCATCTGATAAAGAAGAGGTAAAACATATTATACTAGAAATATTTGAAGAATTGGCACACAATATAAAAAGAACTTACCAAAATTGTCTACCACAACTGAGATATTACCTCTTTGTCCACACTTCTCCAATCATCATACAAAATTTTTACTTTGGTCTTACCTTGAGTTAATACAAAACTCTTAAAATATTTTTCCTTTGGACCTCTAGGAATATCATACTCATCAAACTCAATGAGTATCCTCTGGTCCTGTATACGGGAAAGTTATAATTTGGGTAAACGTGTGCACCCACATTTACAAACTCTCGAACTCTTTTTCATTATGGGATCATGTGAGGAAGATTGGGGAACATCAAGAAGAGCATGTGAATGTTACTCCGCAGAGGTATGATCATTATGATCATTTCTAGAATAATGTGGTTGATCAACTGATTGATCTGTCATTATCCTTAAAATAAAAAAATTATTTTACAAATATAAAAATTCAAATAATACGATACTAATGTAAATAGAAAATAGAAAATTGAACTAAGGTATGTAATATTAAACATGGTAAATATGGTAATAATGTTAAACAATTGTAAAGATGGTAAATATAGTATCCTCAATTTGAGGTATGTGACCCTTTTTCAGTTTGTTTGTGCTTTTTGAAGTGGTTGGTTGAAGATTGGACAATTCTGGGAAAAATGTTTAAATTTTTATAGGTTGTGTAGTGGCGTACGGTCTGGAAAAAACCATGCGGCCAGCCCAAGAAACCATGTACCATTGATAGTGGGCTCCGCATGAGTAGCGCATGGTTTGTCAGATTGTGCGGCCAAGTCGTGTGAAGTCCCTGGGTGAGAAAGTTGCAACCACACAGTTGGTGCACAGTTCTCTAAACCATGTAGGGTAACCATGAGGCAACATAATTTTTGGGTTTTTAAGTCCCGGGCCACTTGGGATTTCAAAAAATTTCCTCATTCTTCCTCCCACTTGAGGCTCACACAGGAGTTCCAGTTTTCATAGGCTATAGGAGCTCCATAGCTCGTTTTGGAGGAAAATCGATGGGGTTTATTAGTGGATCGAAGGAAATTATCCTTGGGTATGTTACACTTATGGTTCATTGAGGTTTTAGTTAGGATTATCCCTCTCCCTCTTCTAGTTTCCTAGATCTAAAAGGGTTTCATGTAGATCTACGGTTATGATGCCTTTTTGTGTTAAAGGGTGAGCTTTTTTATGTTAGGGAAGGGTTTTTGAGGTGGTTTCAAGGAGGCGTTCACCTGGTTTGGCATGCATTTGGGTGAAGGGTTGATTTTTCCAAACTCTAAGACGTAGGTGGATTCTCACTAAAATCCACTAGGTTGAAATGTGATTTTCATTTAAAATTAAATTGGTTGCTTTAATTTAATTGTAAGTATGTCGTGTGAATTTTGTTGGAAAATCAAATGGGTGATGATTTGGGTGTTTTGGAATGAAATTGGTGTTTTGTTGAAATGGGCTCAACAGGTTAATTTTAAATTGGTGATTTTAAAATGGTAATGATTGTGATCATGAGTATTGATTTCAATAAACTAGTGATATTGAAATGTGTTTTTCATGGAAATGGTATTTTTTTGGTATTGACAATAATGCATGATTATTGTTGTGGCTTGGGTAGAAATAGGTTATATCATTGGGTGGATGATGTTGGTACGTGGTGGAGTGGATGAGAAAGTGCCACTATAAAAAGGGGATGGATAGTGGACAGAAGGGTCACCATCAATAGCAAGTGGGTGGGAAGTACCACTTGAGTGGATTGGTAATGAATGGGTTGGACGGGAAGTGCCACCATGCTTTGTTGTGTGCTTTATTAGTGATGTTTGTAGATGGGGCTTGTGAGTAAAATATGAAAATGGTAATCGGCTTGTGGAAAGGGTGAATTGGATTCCTTGCATGGAATGGTTGATTTGGATTCCTTGTGTGGCATGTTTGGCTTATGGAATGTTTGGCTCATAAAAAATTGGTAGATTGGTTTTTCATTATATAAAATGTTTTATATAAATGTGCTAATGGTTTTATACTAGTGGAGGGTGTAGGGAAGTTAGTTGGGAAAATCCTACTGAGTAGTTGTACTCACCCACTACTTTGTAACTTTGGTGTCTTTTCAGATGTCGTGTACCGTGATGTGGGCAAAGGTAAGGAATCACCCTCCTTTAGTAGTGCATTGTGATGTTTTGGTGGATCTTGGATCTTGGTGTGGAGTTGTGGTGGTGTCATGTCTCATGGTGTTTTTTTGTTTAGTTTTCTCTTTGTACTCTGATGTTTTGTGGACATGTCTAGTTGAATGGTTTTGGGGTTTGTGATGGAATTGTTTGTATCACATGGTTGGGTTTGATAGTGCATGAATCATTAGTTGTTGGTTGGTTGAGTTTGGTTATCTTCTTAAATTCAAATCATTAACCACTATTCCTTGAATCCCTTGGCATTTATTTCCATCCTTTGGCACCTTGGTAACCTCGATTAAGGCCAAGTAACCCTCACCGCCTCCTCATACCAACGAGGTGGGGGTGGGGTGTTATAGTAAACATGGTAAACATGGTAGTGTAATTTTCATTCAACAAAATCGATAAATATATAAAATTATATATGGTAAACTATGGTAATCAATGGTAAACTATGGTAAACATGGTAAACTACACTAAACAAAATTAAAATAAACAAAAAATTATACTTAATTGTTTTAATACGCGTTTTAATAAAAAAAATTACAATATCTAACATTTTATGAAAATAATAAATGTAAAAAATAAATAAAAATCTGTTACCTGTGATATTAGGAATTTACAAATGGATTTTTTTCCCAAATTCCTTCATCATGATCATTCCTTATGGCAGAAACCATGTCTTCAACATGTTCATCATTATATTCTGCTAATCTTTCCATGGAAGTAGGGATCTCACATAAATCAAAATCTTCATCAAGTAGATCCTCACCAACATATTGTTTTTCCATGTGTAAAATAATAGGCCACTACATATATGATTGATCAACTATATATAAAATATTTTTTTGCATGTATTTCCATTAAAAAAGAATCAGAGGTGTCTTCCAATCTATTTAGATTAACAACTATCATTCCAAATTCATCGTGTCTGACACTGTTGTTACTGATACACCATTTAGAGTTAAAAATAGGAACTTTAACTTTAATGTAATCAACCACACATATTTCTTCAATAACTCTATAATATTAATTTGATGAAGAAAATTGGGTTTTTGTCTTTAGAACTCAAAAAAATGCATTGCTTCTGCAAACACCAATACACCACTATTCTGAACTGCACTTCTATTGTCTTGAGCTTTCATATAAAATGTTTTTCCATTAATGTCATAATCTGACCATGTTATCACATTTAAACATGGACCACCGTCTATCCATCCTAATATCTCTAATACATCTAATCTATCAAGCGAGGTCTTTTTAATCCATGACAAAAATAATTTTTTTTCTCATTCGAAATCAACATTTCTTTCTTCTTTGGATGACATTGTTTCGACTCATTAGTATGAAATGTGATTTACGGTTGAGTATCAGCTATGTTATTCAAGATGTATAATTCTAACTTCTTTATTTGTTCAGCTACCAATGATTTGACTTTCACACTGTGAATCCACTTTACATCATTATTAACTCATTCATGGTACGATGGAGGCAAACCTATGTGCTCTGTCATAGCCAAGTAGCTCGTACAAAACTCCACAACCTCCTCAGAAATATACTTTTCAATAATGGAGGCTTCAGTTTGATATGGATTTTGAACATACCACTTCAATATTTTCATATACCTTTCAAAAGGATACATCCAAAAAAGATATATAGGTCCATAAAGATTTATTTATCAAACCAGATGAACCATTAAATGCACCATTATATCAAAAAAAGATGGAGGAAAATACATTTCCTATTGAAAAAATATAGAAATTTCATCCTTTGAAAAAATGTTCAAAGAATTCACATCAATCACTTTATTACAAATTGAATTGGAAAAATAACACAAATTCATTATAGTCATTCTGACATGGATGGGTAATATTCCACACAATGCGACTGGTAGAAGTTGTTGCATCATGATGTGACAATAATGAGATTTCATACCTGTCAACTTCAAATCCTTCAATGCGACAAAATTTTATACATTTGAAGAATAACCTTGAGGCACATTTATATCATGTAGAAAAAGAGAAAATCTAATTTTCTCCCTCTTTGATAATGTATGACAACCTGGGGGAAGAAATGTTCATCTTCCATTAGGATTAGGAGCTAACTCCAAACACATTCCCATTGATAGTAAGTCTAATCTTGCATTCAACCCATCTTTTTTTCTTTCCTTTAATATCTAACAATGTTCCAATCAAACTATCTCAGATATTATTCTCCACATGCATGACATCAATAATATGTTTAACTTCATGATATCTCCAATATGGTAGCTCAAAAAATATTGAACTTTTCTTCCAAATATGTCTATCATTACCAGATTTCTGTGTCTTTCCCAACGTCACATCATGGTTTTCTACCCTATAAAAATACACATCAGGGGATAAAGGTTTTGGAGTGATATAAAATTCTAGTGATCCATTGAATTCCTTTTTAATTCTTCTATAAGAGTGATCCATAGGAAAAAAAATGTGATTACCCATGTACACTGTTTTCTCCCATGATAAAATTGACAATATGAATTCTATTGTTCTCAAATTGGACGTGCTTTATGCCCCTTAACACTGTATCCAGACAAATTTCCATATGCTAGAAAGTCATTTATAGCGAACATAATCACTGCATACAGCTAACAATAATCCATTTTATAAGAATCATACCCCCTAATACCATCCTATCATAAAAGTTTCAAATCATCAATCAATGGTGACAAGAAAACATCAATATCATTTTCGTGTTGCTTCGTACCAGAGATCATTATACTCGACATGAAATATTTTTGCTTCATACAAACTTCATAAGAGAGGTTGTAAATTACCAATAAAACATACCATTAACTATGTTTGCTACTGAGGGTTCGATATGGATTCATTTTATCTGTGCACAACCCTTGTCTAATATTTCTAATTGCATTTCCAAATGTAAGATACTGCACATCAATTCTCTTCCATTGTGGACAATATTTTGGATGAAGTATTTTTCCGTCACATATCCACTCATCATCATGCCATATTATCCTTTTTTTCATCATGTGAATTAGCAAATAAACATTTCAAATGATGAATTATTGGAAGATACCAAAATAGCTTGGAAGGGATCTTTGTAATATATACATCAGCTTGTGATTTTTCTTTCAACTTATACCGTGATGTCCCACATTTTGGAAACTCTGATAGAAATTCATATTCCTTCCTATATATCATACAGAAATCCTGACATGCATGTATTTTCTTGGATCTCAATCCCATCGGGCATAATATTTTCTTGGCCTTATAATGTGAATCTGGAAGATCGTTATCTTTAGGAAGAATGTATTTCATCAATTGTATCAGCTCTGTAAAACTTTTGTCACACCATCCATGTTTCGCCTTTAGGTTAATCAATATTAACACCGCCGGAAAAACCATAAATTCTGTAAAACCAGGATACAATGGTTTTTCATCATCACCATATATATGCGCAACTGTCGGTTCTATATCAATTTCTTCTGCCGCAATATCATGAATCATTTCTTCAATTCCATCAGAGTTACCATCTTGTGAATCATCATCATAAATAGATTGAAAATTATATCCAGTTTCACCATAACAAATCAAAGGGATGTAACTCGGATTAAAACCATGACTAATCTGATGATCTTTGATCTCTCTACTTTTCAACTTCTTAATATTCAAACATTTAATGCAAGGAAAGAAAAAAATGTTACTTCTTGGAACATTTTGTTTAGAAAATTCCAAAAAGGAATCACCACCATCCTCATATTCATTACACATTCGATGATTCATAATCCAACTTCGACTCATTATTAACCTATAAAAAATATCAAAATTATACATCTTATTAAGATAAGACAAATATATATTTATATGAAAAATATCATAATTTGAATGTAAAAACAATTTTGAAATATAAAAAAAATCTATGAGTATTTTGAAAAAAAATATACATGAAAATCATTTTAAAAAGAAAATATAGTTAGATATAATAGTTTTAAATTCATCTTGGATACTTTCTTCTTATGGTACACAAATAATATATCATGGTGCAACTAGATATCAAATTCACCCATCTCTAAAAAATAAATATGAAGTATAAATATTAAAATATGTATACATTAACTACTAAAAATTACATAGATTCCAATGATTTGAAACCATTGGGATAACCCCTAAAATCGTTGGGGTACCCAATGGTTTCACACACCGTTGGAATGATGGTCGTTGCAATAGCCTTATACCAATGATTCTACAGGAACCGTTGGTATGGACTACTTGAAGTTAAACTATTCCTACAGTTTCAATGAAACCATTGGGATATATATATCAAGAAGGTGTCTAAGGGGGATAGGGGCGGTTCAGGGGGCTTTCCCAGGGGGTCGGGGCTGTCCACAGGGGTAGGCGGCTGTCCAGGGTGTCCAAGGGGTGGGGGTATCCGGGGGGTGGGGGCCTATACAGGGGGTGGGGGCTGTTCATGGGGGTTGTAACATCCCGGTTCTAGAAGTCACCTAGAGGCACCCCGTACCCGGTCCCATACCCAATTGGTCACATGGCCTCAAGAGCATTTCCCAGAATTCCAGAGGCTACCGACATTCAGCGAGGGGCTTGGTTGTGATAGTGGGGAAACTATGCCCTCATTGGCAGAGTACACAGCAGAAGTAAAAAAATACATAAAAGTGTGAAAGAAGTGATAACGACATATAGTAGAAAATTGAGAGTATAAACTGGAGAACACATATAAAAATTGATGCATGATACATATGTCTAGGAAAATATCCAAACAAGTTACAATGCTGGAATACAATAGTGCTAAACCAAAGTGAAAAAAAAGAAGATAAACTCTTTATAATCGCAAGCCATAGCCTGTTCCCATGCTCTCCAGCTCCACAGCAAGTCGATTACCTGAAGTAGAAGGGTGCTTTCCCTTATCTATAACCGCAACAATATAATCTGTTTGGGCCAAAAACCATGGCTTAAAGAGTGTGTGAGACTAAATCCCAGTAGGCAACAACCACGATATATGTGCCATACAGTCAGTGAATATATGGGAGGTGAAATAAGAAGGCATTAAACAAGGAAGGTACACAGGAGTAAACAATCCATAGTTTCAAGGTATTCAAATCACCTCACAAACATGCAACAACTAATCAAAGCAGATAAACACAACATGTAACTCTCTGGTAAGTACCCACAGACTATCCCCTCTGGTCCTACCTAGCTACACAAGAAAACTTCTAACACAAGTTAACCCTATAAGAAGTACTCATAGCCTATCCCATATGGTCCTACATAACAAGTTCAAGAAACCCTCTATGCAGTACACTCAGTCTAACCCCTATGGTTCAGCTTAAGCATAGACTCTCTGAGGAAGCACCCACTGTCAATTTCCCCTATAGTCTCTTATCGGTACTAAACGTTCTTTGGGGAAGAACTCAACGTCACATTCCCCCTATGGCCCACTTCTTGGAACTATAGACACTTTGGGGAAGCACTCAATGTCAATTCCTCCAATGGTCTCACATCGTAAACTATAAAGACACTCTAGAGAAGCCCTCAATGTCAATTCTCCCCATGGTATATACACCAGGTTCTCACGACCTGTGTATGTGAAGCAAGTGTAGCAGTGCCTAACAGCCAAGGTAAACATCATGCACTACTTGTCTAGCATTATACATCACAACAAGATAACAGAACAACAGTCACACCATCCTATAATACTAGACATGTGAAATTAAATAGCATCCTAACAGGAAAACAAGACCCAAAGGTCAAAATAGGAAAAACATGCATGGGGAAATACATCCAAATCATAACAATTCACCCTATTCACAATCAATAATCATCTACTCAGGCATACCATCATTGTATAGAAACAAATAGGGCCAAAATGGTAAATTTGCAATTCCCTGTTCATGGGTATTAGGAAAATTTGCTCATAAAACTCAATGACTCTCAACAGAAAGGCACAAACGACCTACCTCGGGGTTGGGATAATTTTATATGTGAACCTGAAATCTTGAATCTCCTTATAACACCATAGATATATGAAAACGTCTAAAATGTTCAACCCACGATAACATGGAAAAGAATAGAAATCATGAAATGAGGTTCCAGAAATAGAGAGAACTAATCGATGTGATTCTAGCTCAACTGACGGTGTTCGATTCAGTGGACAGACAGAGGTGCGGGGGCTCATCGAAGATCCATGGCTGCTCGGCCCTCTTGGATGAACTAGGTTAAGAAGAAGATGGTTATTTCCATCATACGCAACCCCGGTGAGTTTAATGAAAAAAATATATACGGGGTGTAATTGTTGTTTCTATAATCCGCATTAGGTGGCCTCCAAGTCACTCCCAAATGGCCGTGTGTGTGGCTATTACATGGACAGCACACGGCCTATTGTGGCAAGTAATTACACGGTATGTACTCAAAAAGTACACTGCGTGTACATAGAAAATTTCCAGAATATCCTATTTTCTCAAAAATCAACTTGAAAGGAAAAAACATACCTGAAAAGAAGATTTGGGTTCTTAAAAAAATCCCACCTTAATGAAATTCATCCCTGAATTTACCTAGCGTGGTGTATAAGAATAAACCTCTAACAGTTTTGGCCACTGTGCTCGTACATCGGCGCCCCTCTCCCAAGTCTCATCCCACACCTGCCCGTGCTGTCATAGCACTCATACCAGAGGAACAGACCGGCCGTGAAGAACCTTTGTAATGCCATCCACAATCCGGATAGGATGCTCCTCAAACGACGAATCCACTTTGAGCTCAACCTCCTTGGATTGAAAGACATGAGAAGGGTCTGAACAGTAACGTCAAAGTTGAGAAACGTGAAAGATGTCATGCATAGCTTGGTACCTCTGAGGTAACTTCCATCGATAGACAACAGTCCCAACTCTCTCCAATAACTCAAACGGCCTAGAGTACCTCAGTGAAAGCTTACCCTGTCTCTTAATCCTCTTGTGTCCCATCCTCGGTGTGACATGCAGGAAAACGTTATCCCCGACCTCAAACTCTAGAGGTCGTCTCCGCTGAATAGCATAAGACTTCTACCAAGACTGTGTAGTAGTCATCCTCTTCTGAATCAACTCAATCTGCTCTGTGGTCTCTTGAACAAGATGAGGCCCCAGCAAAGCAACCTCTCCTGCCTCCAGCCAACATAAGGGTGATCAGCATGGCCTACTATTCAAAGCCTTATAAGGCACCATATGAATAGTTGCTTGAAAACTATTGTTGTAGGAAAACTCCAAAAGAGGTATACGCTTCTCCTAAAAACCTCTAAAATACAAAATGCATGCTCAGACCATTTCCTCAAGCACATGAACTGTACGCTTGGACAAGCCATATGTCTGGGGGTGGTAAGTTGTACTCAAAAGTACCTGTGTTCCAAAGGCCTTATGAAGCCCCTTCCATACCCGAGAAGTAAAATGTGCAACCTTGTCTGAAACAATGGATTGTTGAACTCCATGTAGACATACAATATCTCGGATGTACAACCGTCCCAGCTCATCAACACTGAATCGTGAGTCTTTCAATGACATCCCAAACAGCATCATTCCCCTGAGAAAACCTCAACAAGCCAGTCACGAAGTCCATCACGACGTCATTCTACATCTACTTGGGAATAGGAAACTGCTGTAAAATCCATGCTAGTCGCTGATGCTCTTCCTTCACCTGCTGACAAGTGGAACACCTCATTACGAAACCAGCAACATCCCTCTTCATACCTGGCCACCAATACTGATAGTGTAGATCCCGATACATCTTGGTGATTTCAGGATAAACTACCCAAACTAAAGAATGAAAATCCCACATCATCTCCTCACATATGTCTATTGGCACCCATACACTCACTTGGAAATTCAAGATCTCATCCTCGCTTACAGTCCATCCAGGAATAGGGTCCTCTCCGGACACAATCTCCCTTTGTACTAGGCCTTCATAATCTGATAGCTACCTCATTCGAAGTCGATCCATAAGAGTATAGGTAACGGCTATAGAAGAAAGAAACATCTGCCCCTGACTATCGTGCACCACCAAATGCATCTCAGTGAACTGAGCCATAAGCTGCCACTCACTACTGGGCTCCTGACCTGCCTGTATCTATGTCCTCCTACTCAATGCATCAGCCACTGCATTGCCTTTCCCCGGCATATAGGCAAGCTCAAAGTCAAAGTACTGTAGGTACTCAACCCACCTACGTTGTCTCAAATTCAGAACACACTGAGTGAAGATGTACTTGAGACTTTTGTGGTCAGTGAAAACCAAATAATTATATCCCATAAGGTAATGTCACCAACAATGTAACGCATGAACAACATCTGCCAACTCCAGATCGTGCATCGTGTAATTCATCTCATGTGTCCTCAACTGTCGAGACCCGTACGAAATGACTCCATAACCATGCATAAGAACAGCTCCCAACCCGATACCTGATTTATCGCAGTATATAGTATAGATCTTGCACAGCTCTGGCAAGACTACTATCGGTGATGAAGTATACCTCCATTTTAGCTCCTAAGAGGCTGAATCACAAGAATCTGACCATATGAACTTCACCACCTTCTTAGTAAGACATGTCAGTGGTGCTGCTAAGCATGAAAAGTCCTGTATGAAATGAATGTAGTATCCAATCTGCCCTAGAAAACTTAATACCTCAAAGATGTTCTTCTGATGCTCCTAGGAAACTATAGATCTCACTTTCTCTAGGTCTACTGATACTCTTACCCTTGAGATAACGTGACCCAGGAAGTGAGTCGGATCCATCCAAAAGTGGCACTTTGAGAGTTTAGCATGTAACAGATGCTCTCTCAGTGTACTCAACATGATATCACTATGGTTAGCATGGTCGTGTAGAGTGTGAGAGTACACCATGATATCATCCATGATGACCACCACAAAAGAATCCAAGTATGGATTGAACACTCGGTTCATCACTGCCATAAAAACTGCAGGCATGTTTGTGATACTGAACGGCATATCCAAATACACGTATAGACCTACCTACTCTTTAAGGTTGTAAGAGGTATATATGATGGTCTAACATGAAACTGATGATAACAGGACCTCAAGTCAATCTTCAAGAACACCCGAGCACCTCGAAGTCGATCAAAGATATCATCGATCCTCAAAAAAGGATATCTATTCTTAACCATCAACTGGTTCAACTTACGATAGTCCACACAAAGCCTAAGGGTACCATCTGCCTTCTTCGCAAACAGGACAGACGAACCCCAAGGAGAAGTATTGGGTCAGATGAAACCCTTTTCCTACAACTCCTCCAACTGCTTCTTGAGGACCTTCAACTCAGGTGTAGCCATCCTATTAGGAGGAATGGACACCAGTGCCGCTCCTGGCACAAGCTCAATCGAGAATTCTACCTCACGATCCAGAGGAAAACCTGAAAATTCCTCTATAAAGACATCTCTGAAATGATCAACCATTGGAGGAAAGTTTAACTGTGAAGTTCTATGGTCATCCATATACAGACTAGAAATCTGGGCTGTAACGCCTCCCAACCCATGATGCTATGGACCCACTCTGCTCGCCTGGACATCCCATTCGCCCCTATGAAGAAAGGATCCACCCACTGGTGATATAAAACTCACCCTACGGAAATAAAAATCGATGACTACCTGGAATTGAACTAACCATTCCATCCCAATAATAACATCCTACCATGTCATCTCTTGGACATAGAGGTCCCATAAGAAGTGACACCCACTCACCTGTAGAGGGCACTCTCTGCACTAATGTACACTAGTTGTCTAGTCCCCAATGGAGTGTCTAGCATCAAGATATCAGCATAATAAAAGATGCAGAGCCCAAGTCTCTCCATGAAAGAAATAGATATAAAGCTATGGAATGCCCCTTTATCAAAAAGATAAGAAGCTAAAACTGAGGATACTAATATCGTACCTCAAAAAGTAGAATGTCTGGGATCCTGCTCCTACTGGGTCTGCTCCACTGCAAATTTCTGGCATGTACCGCGGCCCTGTAACCCTGCCTGACCACTCTAAGATAATCCATCCTAATGTCACTGAAAACCATGAGACTGGCTACCACGGCCACGACCTCCACCTCATCCTGAACGGCGGGAAGAACACCAATTCCCAGACTGGTGAGAAACTGGTGGTGCTGCTTTTGAACTAGGAGTCATTGAAGAACCCCTGTCACCAGCTTCTGGAGAGAAGATCTGAAAGAAGTGCTGAATATGACACATATTTCCACAATATCAGCACTCCACTTGGTCTTTTGGGCAATGTGTCCTCATATGCCCGCTCTTTCTGCACTGGAATCACACTACCTAGTTACCGGAACAAGTGTCTCACCTCCTTGGATCAACGCATGAAGACTCCCTGTGGATCTTCCTGCTATCAGTAGGAGGAATACTAACCTCAAATGTTGAGTCTCCCTGGCTCACAACTCCAGAATCCCTCAAATTGCGCTCCGCGATTAGCGCTTGGTTGACTATAGAAGTGATAGAAGTCAACCGGAAGATGTTCAACTCTGATCAGAAGTCACACCTCAGACCATCCTCGAAATTCCTTTCCATGAACAATTGATCAACTCTTGGACTAGGCGTGAAGCACTACAGATCAGTAAAGTGGGAGAAATACTCCATAACAGAAAGAGTACCCTGCTTCAGACTCATAAACTTCAGAGCATGATTGGCCCTCAGGGTCTCTGGATAGAAGTAGTCAACGAATATGCACTGAAACTCATCCCACATCATAAACTGTTGGCGTCCCACCTATGAGATAACATCCCACCACATCTTGGCGGAGTCCCAAAGCATATAGTTAGTGAGCTTGACCATCCTCTCTGTAGGTGTCTCCAAATGCTCAAGGATCGTCAGCATGGCTTCTAGCCATGACTCTACAGCCTGAGGTCCTCCTTCCCCAGAGAAATTGGGAGGATTCTGCTAATGGATGACCCATGTCAAATAATCCATTGGCAGGGAAGGAGGAAGCACTCCCTGAAAGGTATGTATCGTCCTCAGAACTCCCTCCCTTAATTGTGCATCATCACCTATGTCAGGTACAACGGGTGGTGATAAGTCTTGCACAATTGGAGGATCTTCATGTAGTCCCAAATCGGCCATGTCCGGGGTCTGATCAACGCCTGGAAACTGGCGTACAACCGGAGGACCAATCGTTGGCAAGACTCTACGAGGTCAAGCACACACATTAGATCAAGATATTATGGACCAGAAACAAGGAGTGTAAGAAGGAAATAGGAGGATGAAAGAACTGAAGTTTTACAAAACATGACTACACGCCGTGTGCATTTCCTACACGGCATGTTTTCTTAAGTCATTTATATGGGCGTGTACTCCTTCCTAAACTGGTCGTGTTAAACCCCAAACACATGGTGTTTTGTCTTAACACACGACGTGTACATGAATCCTCTTCCCCTGCCTAAGTCCTTTCACACGGTTAAGCCACAAGGCTCTCATAAGACAAGACTACACATCTTGTACAATTCTTACACGGCGTGTACTAGACAAGATTCACTTGGCCCATGTTTTTAGTGACACATCCTGACATACGGCTCACTCTACACTTCATTTTACAGAAGGACACGACATGTATTTGAAAAGATAACACTGACCCATGTTGTTCATGACATGGCCGGGTACCGGAGTCCAACTATACAGTGTGTTCAAGGCAGACACGACATGTACGTAAAAGGATGACACTGAGCCATGTTGTCCGTGACACGGCCAGGTACCTAGGTCAGACTAAATGATGTGCTTATATGGCACACAGTGTGTATTAGACAGGACTCGGACAACCTGTGTTGTTAGTGACACAGGTGGGCATGGGGTTGACACAACATGGCGTGTATGGACTACACACAGCCTGATTACTCTAGGCTTTCCCCATTCCATGTCCCAGCCCACGCGGCCTAAGACACTGTTAGAGACTACATGGCGTGTACATAAAGTACACAGTGTGAACTTAAGAAAAAAAATTTATTCTCAAACAAAAGAACACATGGCATGTACCTAAAATTACACAATGTGTGTTCTGGGTTTTTCCAGATTGTAAGCCTCAGAAACTACTCCAGAACCTAGAAAGCACTGAAATGAACACTAAAACAAACACTGAATGATCCAAATTATGATCAGTGAGGGCCCATACTCCCCACAAATCAAATTCTAGAATCTTATACACATTATAACATGGAAAAAAGGCAACAATCCACCAAATTCCTATCCAGGAGGGCCCATAACACCTCAAGAACCAAAGTTTGGTGTTCGTTCAAGTAAATCTTTACACAGAACAATACCCTATCAAACAACATGTATTTTAATCAAGGAAACTATCACAACAACATGTATATTTTACACATCATCTATCAAAACACACATACAACAACTAATTCAACCTAGATGACATGAAAAAATGCATGACATCTGATTTCTAGAAGGTGCCTATATGTTGCATGAGATAGCATACACTCAGCTCATCATGTTGCACCAGAAATAGATCCTCAATAATATAAAACACAGCAGCACAAATCATGTGAAAGCACTCTTGTTCAAATCATATCAACTTTAATAATTTCCAAACCAGAACAATTGCAATTAAATTAGGTAGATTGGATTTTCCCTGTATACGAGTTAGCTACTCTCGGGCACAGCTTAATACCAAGTACCAATTATGTCATATCCCTAGATAAAGGCTCCAAACAGTAAGTCAATAAGAAAAGAAATCCTATGATACCACTTTGTAACGTCTCGGTTCCACAAGCCACCCAGAGGCACCCCATACCTGGTTGGTCACATGGCCTCAAGCGCATTTCCCCGAACGCTAGAGGTTGCCAACTAGCAGCGAGGGCCTCGGTTGTGATAGTGGGGAGACAATGCCTTCAATGGCAGAGTACACAGTGGAAGTAGACAAAAACATACAAGAGAGGAAGCAGTAATAATGACATACAGTAGAAAAATGGGAATATAAACTGGGGAACACATATATAAAATGAGGTATGATACATATGTCTAGGAAAACAGCCAAACAAGTCACAATGCAAGAATACGGCAGTGCTAAACCAAAGTGAAAAAGAAAGAAGATAAACTTGTCAGCATCGCATGCTATATCTTGGTCCCACGCTCTCCAGCTCCACAACAATTCAAGTACCTGAAGTAGAAGGACGCTTGCCCTTATATATACCTAAAATAATATAATATTTTTGGGCCGAAAAGCATGTCCCAAATAGGGTGTGAGACTAAATCATAATAGGAAACCACCATTAGATCTGTGCCAAACAGTCAGTGAATATATGGAAGGTAAAATACAAAAGGCAATAAAAAAGGAAGGTACACAGCAGTAAACAATCCACAGTTTCAAAGTATTCAAATCACCTCACAACATGAAACATCTAATCAAAGCAGATAAACACAATAGGTAACCCTCTGGGAAGTACCCAAAGCCTATCCCCTCTGGTCCTACCTAGAAAAACAAGAAAATTTCTAACACAAGGTTACCCTCTGGGAAGTACTCATAGCCTATCCCCTCTGGTCCTACCTAATACGTACAAGCAACCCTTTTTGAAGTACACTCAATATAACCCCTCTGGTTCAGCTTAATCATAGACTCTCTAAGGAAGAACTCACTATCAATTCCCCCTATAATCTTGTATCTATACTAATGGCGCTCTGGGGAAGAACTCAACATCACATTCCCCATGTGGCTCACATCGAGGAACTACAGAATCTCTGGGGAAGAACACAACACCAATTCCCCCTATGGTCTGACATCGTAAACTATAAAGACACTCTGGAGAAGCCCTCAATGTCCATTCTCCCTATGGTCTATACACCATGTTTTCATGGCCCTGTGTAAGTTAATAAAGTGTAGCTGTGCGTAACAGCCAAGTTAAATCTCATGAACTATTGGGATAGAATTATACAATACAACAGGATAATAGAACAACCGTCACACCATCCTACAATACTAGGCATGGGAAAGTAAATAGCAGCCTAATAGGAAAACAAGACCCAAAGGTCAAAGCAGGAAAAACATGCATGGGGAAATACATCCAAAGCATAACAATTCACTCTATTCACAATCAATAATTGTCTACTCAGGCATACCAGCATATCATAGAAACAAATAAGGCTGAAAATGTTAACGCGCAATACCTCGTTCATGGGTATTGAGAGAATTTGCACATAAAACTCAAAGACTCTCAATAGAAAGGAACAAACCACCTACCTCAGGGTTAAGATATTTCGATAATTGAACCTTGAATCTTGGATCTCTTTAGAACATTGTAGATCTATGAAAATTTCTAAAACTTTCAACCCAGAATAACTTGGAAAAGAAGAGAAATCATGAATTGAGGTTCCAGTAGAAGAGAGAACTCACAGATGTGATTCCAACACAACTAACAGTGTTCGATTCAGAGGATGGATGAAGGTGCGGGAGCTCTTCGAAGATCCATGGCTACTCAGTGATCTTGGATGAAAAGGGTTGAGAAAGAGATAGTTCTGTCCATCAGACGTGACCCCAGTGCGTTTAATGAAAAAAAATACACGACGTGTAGTTTTGGAGTACACGGTGTGTACTTGTAGTTTCTATACTCCGCATTAGGCGGCCCCAAGTCACTCCCACACGGTCGTGTGTGTGTCTATTACACGGCTAGCACACGGCCTGTTACGGAAAGGAAGTACATGACATGTACTCATAAAGTACACGACGTGCACTTCAAAAATTTCGATAATTTCCCCTATTCTCCAAAAACAACCAGAAAGTAAAAACATACCTGAGAATAATATCTCGGTTCTTATAGGGGTGGGAAGTGTCCAGGGGGTGGGGGAGTGGTGTTCAGGGGGTGAGGGGGTTATCTGACCCCCTACCCCTTTGGACAACCCCCTAGAGATGCACTAGACACCACCACCCCCACACCCAAAACAGCACCCCCACCCCTCTGGACAACCCCCTTCCTCTGGACAGCCCCTACCCCCTTGGACATCCCACTCATCCCCCTAAACACCACTACCCACCCCTTGGACATCCCTACCCGTTGGGCATCCCCTTCACCCCTGGACACCCCCCCCCCCACCTCCTTGGACTCCCCAACCCCCTTGGATAGCCCTTGCACCCCCCCCCCCTCCCGGACACCACCCCCACCCCCTTTGACACCCCCTAGACACCCCCACCCCTCTGGACAGCACCCCCACCCCCTAGATAGCCCCCACCCCTCTAAATAGCCCCCACCCCTCGACACCCCCACCCCCGAGACACCCCCTAACCCCTTGGACAACCCACTCACCCCTTAGACACCCCCACCCCCTGGACACCCCTACCCCATAGGACACCCCCCAACCCCTTGGACCCCCAACCCCCTTGGACAGCCCCCACCCCCAGGACACCACCCCCACCCCCTTTGACACCCCCTGTACACCCCCACCCCTCTGAACACCCCCCCCCCCATCCCCACCCCCTGGATATCCCTCCACCCATCTAGACATCCCCAACTCCCCCTGGACACCCCCCCACCACCACCACCACCACTCACCCTAGACACCCCCTACCCCCTTGGGTAGCCCACTCACCCCCTAGACACCACCCCCTCCCCCTGGACAACCCCCACCCCTCCAGAAAGCCCCCATGAACACCCCCACCCCCTCGACACCCCCTACCCCTTGGAAATACCACTCACCCCCTGGACACCCCCCCCCCCCCCACCACCTCCTTGGACACCCCTACCCCCTTGGAAAGCCCCCTCACCCCCTGAACACCACCACCCCCGGGACACCCCAACCCCCTTGGGCAGCCCCCACACCCCCTGGACACCACCCCCACCCCCTTTGATGCCCCCTGGACACCCCCACCCCTCTAGACAGTCCCCCACCCCCTGCACAGCCCCCACCCCTCTAGACAGCCCTCTCCCCCTACCCCCTGGACACCCCCCCCAGACACCCCTACACCCTTGGATATCCCCCTCACCCCTAGACACCCCCCCCCCACCCCCTTGGACACCCCAACCCCCTTGGATAGCCCCTTCAACCCCTGGAAACCACCTCCACCCCCTTTGACACAACTAGACACCCCCACCCCTGGACAACCCCCCACCCCTGGATAGCCCCCCACCCCTCTGGACAGCCCCCCCCCCCCCACCCCATGTACGGACACACACACATGATGGAACACACAAAAAGCATAAAGTTGCATGATATCACTTCCATGGTTTATTTTACCAGAAGAGAATTTAGCACAGTATAAATGAACACTATAAAACTTATATTGATAGCAAGAACAAAGATAGAAAAATAACATCTCAAAAAATTATTTTAGGGAATTGCAAAAAATAAAAACTGAAACCGAGCCATGTGAAACTTACTTGAGTATTGTGAGTCAACCTGGTAGATCTAGTGAAAATAAAGATGGTGAATGATGTTGGAAAAACAAGGCTGGAGGAAATGAATTTGAAGAATCCTTTCTAGGTTTTCCACGCGGGATATACGAGTCGCTGGTTGCGAGATCGAAGAAAAAATAATGACTGAATACGGGGTGCGATAAATCATTTAAAAGGTTTATCAGGTTGGTTATTTTAAAACTGATGTGATAAACTATTTTTTTATATGTTTATGACGTCGGTTATGTAATAACCTATGTAGAAAATAATTTATCATGTCGGTTATAAAATAACTAATGTGATAAATAGCGCTTTATCACATCGGTTCTTTTGATAACAGACGTGATAAATTGCCGATATTTCCATTATCATGTCGGTTATGTTATAACTGACCTGATAAAGCGTCCAGATTTGATTTTCATGACGGTTATAAAATAACCGCCCTGATAAATCTAATCTCAGTATTTTTTACGTCGGTTATAAAATAATTGATGTAAAAAATGGATTCTTATCAATTTATCACATTTGTTATAAAATAACTGATGTGATAAATTAATTTTTACATCTTTGTACATTAGTAATATTGAACTGACGTGAAAAATGCAAACATGTTAAACATTTTTTCCACTAGTGACATATGATGCCACCTGTATGGATCAATGTTCTTGTTTCCATTTTAAATTTACATTTTAGTAATAAAACACAAGTGGCATACAAAAAAAACATATAAACACATTAATATTGTTTTGATACTTTAGTAAAATGTTCTATGAGTTATTTTGGATGTTTATCAACCATCTTAATCTCAATCTGATGCATGGTGTGACCGTTATGACTCAAACTACCTCTTTTTATTCAAGGTTGACATTGATTTTAGTGAAAAAAACAACTAACATAACCAAAACTAAGAAAAGGCATTCAAATTGTTTTGGTAATTTATTAAAATGGTACATATGTCATTTTCAATATGTATGAATTATTTTCACTTCAATCTAATACATGATGTGACCAATATAGTGTCAAAGTGTTCGTTATCGGTTTAAGTTTGACATTTTAATACAAAAAAGAATAACTCACTAAAGACCAAGAAAACATGCTCAAACTATCTTCATAATTAAGTAAAATGATTCATAATAAATTTATGACACGTCTGAATTAGTCTCATGTAAAATCAACACATGATTCTACATGTATGGCTTAATGTGCATGTTTCCAGTTTAATGTGACTTTTTTGTAAAAAACACAAGTGGCATACACAAAATCAAGGAAACACATTTTGATTGTTTTGATACTTTATGAAAATGATTTATGAGTCATGTGAGACGTGCATAAATCATCTAAACCTCAATTTGATTCATGATGTAGTGGTTATGAATCCAACTACATCTTTTTATTCAAAATTGTCAAATACATTAGTGATAATAACAATAAACATACTCAAAACTGAGAAAACATATTCATATTTTTTAGTTCTTTATGATAGTGATACATATTTCATTTTTAATGTGAATGAATCATATGAACCTCAATCTAATTCACATTTTGAACTGTATGGTTTCAAAGTGTTCGTTATTAGTTTAGAATTTCATTTTAATACAAAAACTCATCACTCACTTAAAAATTAGAAAGCATACTCATATTGTCCTGATAATTTGAGATAAAGATTCATAATTCTTCTATGATGTTTATGAATCAGTCTCTTGTCAACCCCACATATGATTCCACCTGTATGGCTCAATGTGTGTGTTCTAGTTTATAATGATTTTTTAGTAAAAAATACATGTTCCATACTAAAAATTGAGGAAACAAATTATGATTATTTTGATACATTAGAAAAACAATCCATAATTAATTTGGGTTGTGTTGAAATAATCTTCTCTTAAATATGATGTATGGTGTGACTATTATGACTCCAACTGTGTCTTTTTATTAAAAATTGTCAGTAATTTTAGTAAAAAATCACTGAAATACTCAAAACTAAGAAAAATATTCATTTTTTTATTTTTGAATAATTATCCATATGTAATTTGTGATGTGTAGGAATCATCCACACCCTAATCTAATGCATGGTCTGACCGGTATGTTTCAAAGTGTCTATTGTCAATTTAGAAATAACATTTTAATACAATAAATCATCACTCATTAATAACTAAGTAAACACACTCAAAATGTCTTGATAATTTGGGAAAATGATTCATAATTAATTTTTGTTATGTATGAATCAATCTCACATAAAGGCCACACACGATTTATCCTTTGTGGCTCAAATTGTGTGTTTCAAGTTTAAAATTACATTTTTGTAAAAACATAAGTGGCAGACTCAAAACAAAGGAAATTAATTCTGATTGTTTTGATACATTAAAAAATCCATGAGTCATTTGGGGAATTTATCAATCACCTTCACCTCAATTCGATGCACAATGTAACTATTATGACTCTAATAGCGTCGTTTTATTCAAAATTAACTTTTATTTAAGTGAATATATAACTGACATACTCAAATCTGATAAAACAGATTAGTATTTGTTTGTTTGCTTTAGAAAATCAATCCATATCGCATTTTTGATGTGTAAGAATCATCCACACCTCAATATGACGCATGATGAGACCAATATAGTGTCAAAGTGTCTGTTATTAGTTTAAAATTGACATTTTAATAAAAAAAAGAGCCACTCACTGAAAACCAAGAAAACACATTCGGATTGTCTTGATAATTTGGGAAAATGATTCGTAATTAATTATTGATTCTTATGAATCAATATCATGTCAAACAGACACATGATGCCACATGTATGGCTCAATGTGTGTTTTTCCTGTTTAAAATGACATTTTAGTAAAAAACACAAGTAACGTATTCAAAAATGTGGAAACACATTTTGATTTTATTGATACTTTATAGAAATGATCCATATATCATTTGGACATGCAGAAATAAACTACACCTCAATATGACACATGGTGTGACCGGTATGACTCAAAGTTCATATTTTTATTCAAAATTGACATTTATTTTAGTGAAAAAAATTGACATGCTCAAAATCCATAAAATTCATTCGGATTTTTTTGGTACTTTAGGAAAAAATCCATTTGTAATTTATAATGTGTAGAAATTATCCTCACTTCAATCTGATGAACAACGTGACTGGTATGTCTCCAAGTGCACCATTTTATTCAAAAGTGATATTAAATTTAATAAGAAAAGAACTAACATACTCAAAACTGAGAAAATGAATTTTGATTGTTTTTTACCTTTAGTAAAATGATCCATATGTCATTTTTATGTGTAGGAATTAGTCACACATCAATTCAACTCATGGTGTGACTCTTATGAATTCAAGTGCATCTTTTTATTCAAAATTTACATTAATTTTTGTAACAAATAATTTACATAAACTATAATAGTGTTTTATTATACATTAATTTTTTTTAGATATTTTATTTCATTTAAATTCAATAGTTTTTGTCTTATTTTCGTAACTTATGTTGTTATTTCTTGTGATCCATTTTGTTGTTATGACACACTACACCTTTTTCTGGTGATGTAGTGAACTGTATTTTTACTCTATATTTTTCAATTTTTCAGCACTATTAAATGCACTAATAAATCCATCCTTTTTCAGTTCCATTATAAGCACCGATAAAAGGTCCCTTTATTAATGCATGTTAAAGCACCTATTAATATTCCTTTATCGGTGCTTTTATAAGAACTAATAAAGGGGTGCTTTATAAGTGCTTGTAGAAAAACTGAGAAATCCAACTTTTATCGGCACTTTTTAAAGCTCATATAATTGAATATTTATCAACGCAAAATAAAATCCCAGCAAAATAGTGTATTTTATCATCGCTTTTAATATCATGGATAAAAGTATTATTTATTGGCACTTTTACTTGAGCTGATAAATCTACCCTTTGTGAGAAATTTTCTAGTGTTGATAAAAGACTTGGCCTTTTAACCATACTGAGGTAGTCAATGCTTTTCTACGACAGATAATGGTTGATTCTGGCACTTTTAATGGTGTGTTTTGTATAAGTGAGGGCTAATGATCTTCAAATGAGCATTTCATTTTGCATCGTCCTCCACCTCATTAAATTATTATCATATCACCGTTATATAATAAAATTAATATCCTACATATACATATATGTTTTTATGTTATGGTTAAGACCTATAACCACACAAACTTCCATAAAATGGGTTGTGAAATCATCATTCCTGTATATGGCGGACTACCGCCTCGCCAACCAAAATCGTTCATTTCTCCATTACCACATCTTATGGTTACTCATAATGATGGAAATACTATTTATTTTTGAAATATACTATATTTATGATATTAATATTCTTATTTAATTTTTATATCAAACATTATTTCATGTGTTTCGTTATTTTGGAATATGATAACGACATTCGGGTGTACAACAGACTATCGCCTAGCGAAGTGATGTGATTTTTTTAGGATTTACAGTGAATGTTTTAAGGCTAGGTTTAATAAACAATTGGATATATATGAAATAAGTGTGATACTAGAATGATAATATATATATATATATATATATAATTTACTTTCATTCTTCCTATACAACAATAAAACATAAAAAATGTGCATGCGTACGTACGAGCTACAGTTTCCCTAAATAGTGTATTTAATTTCTTATCACTAAATTGTATGGGTTTCTATGAATAAATATATATTGATTATATATGATATTTATATCTTTTTTATGTTCATTAAATTATTAAATCATTATTTATATAAGAGTACCAAAAATGACATGTCAAAACATAAACAAAAAATAAAGCGGTTATTACCTAAAACATAACATTAACATGAAATTGTTAATAAACAAGTAATAAAAGGTCATAAAAAATCACATATGATATCATATATATTAATATGGATCTATAATATATTTATAACAAATTTATATTTATTATACATGGGTTTGAATGAGTACGATGAATGTCAAGACTTAAGGTAAGGGATTTTCTTCTCACTTTTTAGTTTTATGAGACATATTTTATATTCACCACCTATTTCCTCTATGTCATGTATATAATATCCCTTGGGCATGTTATATCAAGAGTATTATCTTTTCATAGTATTTTTAGATTCTTGTAATGTTATTATTTCATGGGTAATATGATTTAAGGTTACCCGAGTGGTAATGATTTTTTGTTAATATCCCATTGTTTATCGGGATTGTTTATCATTATGCTTCTATTGATGAAATATTATGATCCATCTCTCAATAATTATCATCAATTTTATTCTAATATGATTTTCCATGATATATTCATGAAATGTTACCATTTTCTAATATTTGGTGCTTAATACAATTAAGAAAATGTTTTTAAGAAAACCTGACATTATTTCCCACTTTTAACGAAAATTTGTTTTCTCCCAAAATAATGATTTATTAAATAAAATTCTATAAAAATGTTATAATATTCTTTTTTTAATTTTATGTTACATTTTTACCAATGTTTTACAATTTTATTATTTTTTTTAAAAATAATCTTCTTTTCATTTTTCGATCAAGGCTCTTTTTATTTCTACTAACAATATGAAAATAATCTGTGTTTTTACATATATGTCTTGAATGAAATTATCCATTTTCATTACTAATATATTAATTGAAGAATCCATTATATGAATTGAATAATATTTTCAAAATTAAAATATATTTTTAAATATTTTCTAAAGATATTTATTTTTAATTTATTTTTAATGAAAAATATTTTTATATGATATATTTTTTAAAAGTGTTTTAAATGAGTTTTGAATCATCCATTATATAATTCAAAGGATATTTTCAATGGAATGTATTTAAATAAATTATTTTAAAAAATAAATAAATTTTCATGACCCATCCTTGGGGCCCGTGTCGTTAATACCCCAAACCCGCCTTCCATAGGCCAGGTGCTGGTGACTAGCACCAAAGGGGAATCCATGATAAAAAATGGAAGGCATTTCCTTTTAACCGGTAACACACACACACAGTCTGAGCACAAGAAGTAGAGGAAAAAAGTACTAAAATAGAAAAGTAAGGTGTGCTGAAAGTAAGTGGGCCAGTATACAAACCCAAATGAACAACAAGTACAGGTACAAATAAAAAGGGAAAACAGCTCCTAGATCTTCCGCTCGAGAATCCTACCTAAAGGGTAGGTACAGAACTCGATCAACTCGTCCCTACAGTACATCCCATCTAGTCCAGCTCTGAGTAGCCTCCTTCCATCACCCTCAGCCTCGATCACTGTTTTCTGTCATCTACACAGAACACCACAAGTTGCGGGTGAAGCCCGGGCAGGGGTGAGTATAACAATACTCGGTAGGGGACCCCGAGACCCCCGAAGGTCTCCCAAAATCCACAAAGGATGAAAAATAGAAGAATGATGCAATCATGAAGTATCAACCATCCCTACTTAGGTATATTCCCTTACATATACCTAAGTTACTAGTCACATCCTCGGCTCCAACTCTCAAGCCGAAACACAACCCATTCCACAAAGGAAGTAAAGTCAACCACCACAATGATAATGGTTGAAAGACATGACTCAGCTCACACAGGTATACATATTTCGTAGAGAGATAGAGATGATAATATGTAGTCACTATTTCATCTATGTTGTCGGACCCACATAGGATACAGGACCAACTAAGCTGTCAGACCCACACAAGATATAGGACCAGCTACTCTGTCAGACTCACACAGGATACAGGAACAGAAGTCAGAACTGTTGGACCCATGGAGGATCCCAGTATAGTAGTCATCATTATCGAACCCAAAAATGATTACTATTAAGTAGTCAATGCTTTCGATCCCATGGAGGATTCCGTTTCAGTAGTCATCGTTGTCGAACCCACTTAGGATTCTGGTACAGTAGTCGTCGCAGTCGCAGTCAACCCTAAGGTTCAGGCACACAGCACGCTCAATTCCGGGAGGTTCCAATCCTCGATCCAACTGTTGATACATCAAATATCACGAAGTCTTGTGTTCATCTATCTCTTAGTTCTATCTCAACATAAGGAACTCAACGCAATAGATGGAGCGTCAATCGGACGCCCGGTCTGAAAGTTATTGGCATTTCCGTTCCAGGAGCCCGGTTGGATTTACGCTCGATCCAAACCTGGAAGTTTTTCAAATTTGTCCAAAACTCACTTAGAATATCTCAAAAGGACCGCCTGGTCATGAGGGCCCTAGTTCCGCAGACGGCGCGTCGATCAGACGTGCGGTCTAGGAGATATTCGTATTTAGGAGAAGTCGGGCCCGGCCCGGGAAGCCCAGTGGGCTGGCGGTTCGGCCCAACTCGGCTCGGTGGGTCTGACACGGCTGGGGGTCGGCCCGGCCCAACTTGGCTCGGTGGGTCTGACACGGTAGTGTCGCCTCTCCCTGCCCGGCCGGCCATAGCCAAACGGTTCTGCCCAGTGCACACTGACAGCACTGCGGGCCACGGCTCTCCTCCTCACGGTGCCTACGAGCACCGCGGTCCACCAGCCTGGCCGATAGGTGACCAACCAGTTCACCCAGGAGAGAGGCCCGCAATTGTGGGCTGCGGTCTTTCTCCACATGACTCCCTCAAGCATCGCGGTTCTTCAGCCCAATCGGCAAGAGGTTGGCTGGTTCAGTTCGATCGAGCAACCCACAGAAATGGGCCGCTTCCTCCACCTCCATGCGGCCGGCGCGACGGCGCTGGTCCTCAACCGTCGTGGCCTGGACTAGTCGTGGACTTCGGCTCCACAGCGTGGCACAACGGCGCCACGCCTCTTCATCCACCATGGCCCTCTCGGTCGCAGTTCCACTTCCATCCACCGCAGTCCTCCTGGTCGCAGTTATTCTCCGGTGCAGTGTGACGGCACCGCACCCTTTTGGCTCTGCCTCCATCGTCATCAAATAGAAGCAACAAAGGGGAGGGTCAGGCCGTGTTCGTGCGACCCAAACCCACCTCATCCTATGATATCAATCAGCACATCATTCCACCAATTTAAAAATGTATAACAGAGGGTAGAATCAAACATTAAAGTAACCCCTACCTCGATTCAGGGTACGTTGTCAATGTCGCAAAAAATGGCGTTGCGGAAGACGGACATTGTTCCGTCAATGTCGGAGGGAATGATGTAGTTGTTGGCAGCGTTCATTGTAGGCATCATCTTCCTTTTCTTTCCCCTGTTGGAAAGAAAGAGGTTGCGTTGTCATTCTTTGGTTGAAAAGGCGTTCTTCGTCGAGAGGGTGTTATTCCTCCAAGATTTCTTCCCAATTCTCCCAACCCAACCAAATTATGCCAACCCCAACCATAATAATATATCACATATTATTATGTTGGCATAATCAATTCAAAATAATTCAAACACACAAATAAATTAATTAAAACATTAATTTAATGTGTTGGCACCATAAAGAAGAAGTACAAGGGTTTAAGGGGTTTAAAGGGGTTAAGGGAAGTTTAGGAGACCCTCTTCAATTTAATTTAGAGTTACATGGGGGTTTAAGGAGAGTTGAAACTAGTGGTCCCACCCCTAGTTATATCCTCCCAAGGGAGGTTAGGGTGTGGTGGGCCCCACCCCTAACCTTCACTTAGAGACTTTAACCACCCTTCAAATAAAAATGTGTGACACACACATTTTTATTTAATTTTTAATTTTAATTAGTAACCCTAATTTGTAACTTCTATTCACATTGAAACACAACTGCGGTAAGGGCCTCATTAAGAGAATATCGACACTGCGAGTTCAACGGTGCCCTCGGATTCCAATTCCAAGAACTAGTTCAAAAGATATAAACTCCCACATGTACATTTACTGAACGTACCCAAACAAAACTTCAGAAATTTATTTCGGGCACACCGGGACTCAGAATTAGGCACCGTTAGAAACCGCGGACTCGTAAAATTATCATGTATTTAAGAAAAACTTTTCCACAGGATTTCCTAGACATTACATAAATGGTTTTGAAATATTCACATCTAGGTTTCATAATTTATTTTCAATGGAATGGATTTTAAAATATATATATATGTTTGAAAAGTGTTCCAAATGAATTTTGAAGTTCCCATTATAGGTTATCATTGTTATTTTCCAAGAAAAATGTCATCCAAATTTTTTATGTTTTAAAATATATTTTTGGAATAAGAAAGGATATTTTCCTCAAGAAATAATTTAATGATCTTTACAAATTATTTTCCATCCAAGAGGTCATAATTTGATATAATTTATTCTTTACTGGGGATATGAACTGTAGACACCATTCTTATTCATTATTTTAATGGTTTATTTTTTTATGAGATTTTTTTTTGAAACCCATTCCTATTCCATGGGTTATACCATGATAATATTATTATTAAACCCTCTTATTTTTAATGGGTATTCTATAATGAAATTATTAAGAAACTAGTTTCTCTTCCACAGGTTATGATATGATGAAATATTTATGAAGTCCATTGCTATTCATGGGTTGATGATAGAATGAATATTTTATCATCTTGTGCCACACATGTGTATGAGTTTAATAATGTTATGGGTGTGACCTATATCCCCAATTCATTGGGAAATATTTATATCTCATGAGATAGATAGGAATGAAATTTGATGTGAACAATGTTCAGTAATATAGAGTTGGAATGAGTTGTGAATCAGGATTAGTAATACAGAGATGGAATGATATGTGAACCTAGTTCAGTAATATGGGGATATAGTGGGATGTGAACTTTGATCAGTAATACGAGACTGGAATTGGATGTGAACCTGATTCAGTAATACAGGTCTAGAATAAGGAGTGAACTTGATTAAATAAAAGAATTTTTCCACTATGATTGTCTTCGAAGTGGCTGTTGACTAATATGGAAACACTTTTCTATGATTATGTGTATGACACAAATCTATTTTTTTCAATGTTATACTTTAACGACTCTTTTCATTGATTCCCTTGTGATTCATTTTTCATGAACCACTAATATTTACTCCCGGATTAATGTTTATGATCTTTGATATGTAGGGTATACTTTTCCTAAGGTATGTTCATGTTATCGTACACTTATTCTTATGAAATTCTTAAGTATCTTCCTTATTTACCCTTAATTGTCATTGAGATCACCCTTTAATTTTTTTCCTTTTCCCCAGGTTGTGAAGAGAGGTTTTAGGTAGGGTATTCTCGGGAAGAGTAATAAAGGTGAATACATTTATTGGAGATGTTTAAGATCCTTCACCATGTTTGAAGATTATATTTCCATGTTTTCAAAGGAACTAAACTATTATGTCCCTTGGGAGTGGATTTGCATATTGCATTGAATATATATCGAAAATGATGTAATATCCATGTTTGAAAATCTTGGTTTGATATAGTCTGTATCAATAGAAATTTTTAGTTAACCTTTTAAATCCAGGATGAGAAAACCTTTTTGAGATCCCTGGAGATATTTCAAAGGATACATCTAGGGATGTCTCTAAGGATAAGTCTAGAGATGAGTAAAAGTTTTGGAAAATTTCCTAGATTTTTAGTAAAATATTGAGAGAGCGTTTTCTAAGAAATTACATCCATGTATGGATACTAAATATAGATTTGTCTCCGGCATAGATGTATATGGGGGTAACAACCCTGAAATTACCATATTGAGCTATACTCAATTGGAAACTAGTGCATGACAATGGGCCTCGCTTCACACCTAGTTTGACACTCCCAGAGGATATCCTTTATAAATTTACAAACACTTTAAAAATCATCATTATGTATTTAAAAATTAGATGAATATAAATCACTTAAGATTAACCTATGGTTTCTTATTTTAAATAAGGTGTCATTATTTGGACATCCTATAAATAATTTTCATGATTATTTTTTTCCCACTATGATTAGTGTTTCTCAAAATATGTTTTATGGTCTTATTCAATGGTTTGGACAAAAATGAACTGGGTAAGCATTGAATGTGATGTAATTTTTTATGATGGGAATCTAAATGTTAGAATTACTAGAGTAAATGATGTTGTGGTTATGCCTAATCAGTTTTCACATAACATGATTAATAATGTCTACCTTAACAAAATTGCATACTCACCAAAGAAGATATGGAAATATTTATTTGAAGGAATTCTTAATGAATACCATGGAGGAAATAATATTTAGTTTTCTTTATGCTGAGAATTTGGAATAAAACACCCAAGTGCATGTCTTAAATGAACATTAAGATGTTTTGACTGTGGAAAAGAAGGACACAAAGAAACTGTAAAGAGAAAATGAAAATACATGTTAAGGAAATAGATGAGAATAATGAACTCCCTATGATATCATCAAATTTTTTATGATTCAAATGGGTTATGTATGTGAATTATTCAAATGGATTCCCTAAGGGGAAATATCATGAAGAGAATTAGAAAATTTTTACAAGTAATAGTTATACAACTAAGGATGAGAAACTATGAATTACCTGTAAAAGGAATGAGGTATTAAGGAACATTATGGTGAAGCCTAGTTAATGTGTTGAGGATGAAGTATAATAATCAAAGAGATTATGTATTTCGATTCAAGAATTATGTTTTACAAATTATGAAATATATAAGTATTATTTAGTATAGGTTTTCCTCTAAGTATTTACTAGAATATGTTGAATGGTTCTAATAGATAGAAAAATTAAATTAATGGTAAGATGATTTTTTTTATTAAGGGATGATAACACTTAATATGTTTCAGATGTTGAGATAATGTTTTCACAATAAAAATATGTTAGATATGAAGAAGAAAATTTGATTGAACTGAATTCCTTGGAACATACTAATGATTTATATAAAAAATGGTTTATGTTATCAAATGATGAAGTTTACAACATTATTGGATTTATAAAATATATTCAATACCATGTGGTTTCATTAAAGTAATCTGGAAGATTTTATTCTATTGATAATGTTTTTTGGTAATTTAGGTTATTACCATGTTTCAAGAAAATATATGAAGAAGGTATTCTCATGTAAGGTATGTGACAATCGAGATCCACTTCATGGTGTATGTGGGCTTAATGATAAGTTGATTTTGGAAATTTTGTTACATCATTTAAAAAGATTAAATTATATTCTTTTGGAAGGATCGTAAGGATAACCATTTAATTAATGCTTTATGTTTATCTTGGGATGAGGTTTTAGAGATTACTTCACAAAAAGAATATTTATTTGTAATGACCTGAACTTTTGAATAATAATGGTTTCCTAATTTTTGGTGTTATATTGTACTCAACCAAACTTATTATTTTAATTAATAAAGTGATTATAATTAAAAACGACGATTGGGTTTTGACTGTTATATGATTGTTGGAAATTGTACTCTTAACGTTATGATTATTATATATAAAAACAAATGATCATGGTAAAATAATATAGAAAGAAGATTCTATAGCCTCACCTAGTAGACTCATGTCGTACGAACCCCATATGTCAGAGCTTGGGAAGGAGGTTGCATCACTGGTCTTTTCTCTGGACCAAGCCCTAGCTGAACTCTAATGTGTTAAACTTGAACGAAATCTCTTATGGGAGAAGTTTAAGATGATAGAAATCACCAATCAGGCATTGTTACTCGAGATGCCCCAAAATATTATCACCATATAAAACCTTACTCTTAGGTCCTATGAAAGTGTTATAAAGGGCTGTGTTATGAGGCCTTAGTTACTTTGTGTAATCTTTTTGTATAAATAAAATTGTTGTTTCTTATTATGGTATATTTTTTGAATTTAAAATATCAAGATAAATATAGGATGAATTTATATAAGTTCCATATTATTGATGAATATTAACAAAAAGGGTATTTTAAAATATTTTTTTTATAATTTAAATAATTAATAATGTGGACTGGTTTTCAAAAAAAGGTATTGTACATTTGTGATCATTAAGAAATTTAGATTCTAATAAGATCAATATAATTTTTTATGAATAGTAAATTATAAATTGTAATATTACTCTTATGAATAGTAATGTGACCAATGGAATTGTAACCTCAATTAAGAAAGTATAAATATAATTTAGGCATCTTGATTGGTAATGTGATATAATAGCATTACTAAATAACTGTTTCAGAAATAATTAGTTATGTATTAGATTTTTTATAGGTAAATAGTGTTTTTACTCAAAAAATTAAAGATCTCATAATAACAAAATTATTTTCATAAAATGGAGTTTATTTTTGAATTCAAAGCATCAATATTAGGTTAGGGAGAATTTATAAGAAATTTATAGAATGTTTTGTTTTTCGGTGAATAGTAAAAATGCAGTTTTGAGATTCAATGTGTTTAATGACATAATTAAGGATGTAATAATTTTGATCGACTTTTGTACAATAATATATGTTATGAGGTGTCCCAAGAGGCCAATACTATGGGAAATCCCATGGTTTTTCAAATACCACTAATGAGGTGTCCCTTAGAAATTAATAAAATATTCCCTCATTTTTGTTATAAATATTAATCCATTCCATCATTCATTTCAGTAAAAATTACTCCCCAATGAAGCTCTATTATTTTTAAGTCCCAATGAGTCCTCCAAAGGTTCCCTCAATTACCCCCAAGGTCCTATCTTTTTAGTTTTTGTGAAGTTACTCTTCAAGGTAAGGGAACCTCTCACCCCCCCCCTCTTTTTGTCATGGATTCCTTTATGTTATGTCTTAAAGATTCCATTTTATTATGTGAGTATATGTTTTTATATAACCTTATTTCGGTACATTTTATTCCCAAATGATTAGAGACCATTTCCTCTCTCATCAACTGATTTTCTAAATTTTTAAGAGACATCGTTAGGTGGCCAAATTTTTGTAAAAGAAATTGCATCTTCTCATTTCTATCAAGATTCCATTTAATGTGGTATGTCCTTAAAATATCCATACCATTATCTTATTTAGATTTTATTATGTTCCTATACTAAATTATTAGTTATTTTTGAGTGGTTACCCATGTCCCCACTCTTTTTAATGTTTTCTAAAACCAGGTTGCATAGCTGTTGTGCTGTAGAATTTTCATCACAAAATATATATCTTTTTTTCTCAAGAAATTCTAATATTTTATTTATGTGAATACCCAAACCCTAATATCTTATTTATGTGAATACCCAAACCTATTTCATTTCAAGGGGTATTTATTATGAAATAGAAGTAATATATTTGATTATGGAACTGACATACATAAACCCCTAATTTCCTTTCCATGGGGTATAAATGATGCAATGATATGGATTTTAAGGACTTTTTAAAAACATTACGCTTTTGAGAATAAACCCCCTTATTTTATTCTTTTTGGGTTATTTTTTATATGTATGATTGTGATATATGTGGATCACATGAAAATAATTACATATTACAGGTTCACCTTGATATCACTTCAATGCATTGGGTAAAGAATTTAATCTCTAGGGATGACATGGTTTACGATACCTTGGTCAATAACCCTGGTAATTTTTATGAAACCTTGGGGATGGACCTTGGTGATATGTTCATGAATGTTACAATTAAATTTTGTATCCACATTTTAAATTTATGTTTCATGTTATTATTATTATGATTTTCCTCTTTATCTCCATGTCCTTATTGATATCTCTCATGTTCAAATGTAAACGGTTTCACTTGTTTTCCTTAATAATCCTTCTTCTCAAACTTTCTTTGATGTTTGTCTCCAGGTTCTGAGATGGAGTAATTGTCCTTAGGATGAAATTTTCAAGAATATTTTCAAGGGTATTTAAAATAATGTTTTTAATTTTTCATGTTTTATGTTCCTGATTTCCAACACAATAGACTTTATAGATCCTCTGTTGGTAAAATGTAATGGTTATGTAATAAAAAGGCAAGATTCCATAGATGGTATCAAAGGATAGTTTAGTTATTGTGGAAATTAGGATATGACAAAATGAGGAATAATACTATACAAAAGTTTAAATATATGAAAACATCCAAGTCTTTTTTTGAAATATCAAGTAATTGGTTTCCGGAAAAATAAATCCATGTCTGGATACGAATAAGTGGATGTAGATCTGGCACAGAAGTACCTAAGAGTGAAAACTCCAACAAGGAGTTTTGTTCTTGAACTGGGGAATCCTAGTACACGACTATAGGCCATGTTGCACTCCTAGTTTGACACTCCAAGGGGGTATGTCTGTTTAATCACACACTTTTTCTGAATCATTATGAGGGATTTATAGAGAAATGTAATTGTTTAAGCATCATTTTTTAAGACATAAAATCCTTTATAGTTAAAAGATTTATAAATGAAATAAACTTTTAACTATGGTTTTATTATTTTTGAAAATGGAGGTGAATTGGAGGAACCATGAAAATAGTGACCATGATGGACCATGTGTTGACAACCCTCCAATTGAAGCCGGAATTGAAACATTCATGAGAATGATGAACAAACTGACTCAAGTTATGGGTAATAACATGAATCAAGCTGAGATACTGATCTCACTACGAAGGAAACAAAATTTTGTTGAGGGCCTTATGCATCAAAAATTACAATGATTTAGTGGATCTACCGATCCATTGATTGCTGAATAGTGGATCTGCTCTATCGAGAAAATCATTTCTATGATCTGTTGTTCAGAACAAGAGAAGGTCACCATAGCTATTTACCGCATAAAGGGATAATCTTATCAGTAGTGGGAACTGATTAAAAGAATGAGTCCAAGAGTGGAGGTTAAAGATATGTAGTGGAAAGAGTTAATTGGGATCTTATAAAATAAGTTTTTTCATCGTTCTATGAGAACAAAAAATGGAGAAGGAGTTTCTCAAGCTAAAGAAGAAGGAGAATAAATCTGTTGGAAGCTATGAGATGAAATTCACAATACTTTCTCGTTACACCTCAAAAGTTTTTATAAATCTTAATGGGAAGTGTGATAGATTATTTGGTGGACTAATACCTCATATACGGAAGAATCTAGCCAATCGAGACTATGATTGCGATAAGGAGATCGTGTGGCGTGCGATGAAAGTTGAACTAGAGTTTGGTGAGATGCAGTGGTCTCATAAATCCAATGGAAAGAAGAGATCAATGGGGCCAAGATTAGGGAGAACCTTTTAACAGGGATTAAGAGGCAAGCATGTGCAATTCCCCACATATAATAAATGTAGGATGACTCATTTGGGGAACTACATTCTCAAGAGTGGTAAGTGCTACAAGTGTGGAAGATATGGCCATATTGCACAGAATTGTCATAGTGAGGTGAAGCCACAACATCCCAACACAAACGACATGGTGAAGATGTTAAAGTCCCTACATTATTTCCAATGTTATAAGTGTGGAAAACTTAGTCACTTTTCCTATCACTGTCCAAATCCAAGGGTAGTGTAGGGGAACCACCATCATCCTCTACAAAGGCCAAGGCATAAATGTTGTACTTTTTTTATCATGACAGCTGATGTTAAATCTCCAAATGATGTAGTGTTAGATAGTCTTGTTTTTCTCTCAAAGCTAGAAAGTACATTGTTTGATTCTGGTTCTATGAATTCCTTTATTTCCTCCATTCTTGAAAAGAATTTTGAATCAACCCTTAAATTTCTAAATGTAGAGTTATCAGTCTAGACTCCTAGTGGGATTATCCAAGCATCGTTAGTGTTTATAAACTCTAGTATTTACATTAGTGAGAACAATCTTATCTCAAATATAGTGGTCATTCCCAGGTTATAATTAGACATTATACTAGGGATGGACTGGATCTCAATGTATAATGCCATGATCAAATACAGAAGCAGAGAAATATCAGTAGTCTTGATTGGGAATCCAACAGTATTATTCCTAGGAGAGATATCTCACCCAAAATATTTTCTAGAAGAATCTCATATATCCTTACTTATAGAGTTTATCGGTGCAGAAGAAAAAATAAATGAGAGTATAAGGATAGAAAATGTTTCCATCATCCAAGAATACATTGATGTACTTCCTGGGTAGTTACCCAGACCTACCCTAGAAAGATAGGTACATTTATCCATTGAACTCGTACATGGATCACATCTGATATAAAAGACCCTTTATAGGATGGAAAATTTGGAGCTTAAGGAATTAATGAATGAAGGGGTTTATCTGATCGAGTGTGTCTCCTTGGGGAGAACCTATTCTCTTTGTTAATAAGAAGGATGGATAAATGTGGCTACGAATTGATTATAGATAATTGAATGGGATCATAGTGAATAAAAAATACCCTCTTCCATGAATTGATGACTTATTTGATCAATTTTTTAGGGCTCAACTCTTTCATAATATTGATCTTCAATATGGTTATCATCAATTAAGGGTGAATAAAGATGATATTCCAAAAACAGACTTCCGGTCAAGATATAGGCATTATGAGTTTGTTGTTATACCCTTTGTATTGACTAATGCTCCTACTATTTTTATGGATTTGATTAATAAATTAATTAAGGACTACCTTGATAACTTTGGGTAGATTTTATTAATGATATTATGATATATTCTAAAAGTCATGAGAAGAATGATGATCATATAAGGGTTATTTTTAAAACTCTATGGAAGGAGAGGATTTTTGGAATGTTCACAAAATGTGAATTTGGGTTACCAAAAGTTTATTTCCTGGGGCACATTATAACCAATGAAGGAATCATAGTTTATCCAATGGAGACAAAGGTTTTAGAGGAGTGTCTTTAGCCTACAACAATAACTGAGATTTGTAGTTTCCATATATTAGCAAGATATTATAGAAGGTTTTTGAAAATCTTTTCACTATTTTGTAATACATTAACCAAGTTTACTTGAAAAGGGGTCAAGTTCATCTGGACAAAGGAGTGTGAGAAACATTTCCCAGAGCTGAAGAAGTGATTTGTTACCGCACTCATTTTAACTCTGCCCTCATGTGGAGAAGGATTCGTTATTTTTAGATATTCATATCAAAAAGGGGTTGGGTGTGTCCTCGTGAAAAATGATAATCTGATTTCTTATGAATCTTGATAGTTGAAGACTCATGAGCAGAACTATCATACACATGATCTTGAGTTGGCTTTGGTTATTTTTTCTCTGAAGATATGGAGGCCCTGTCTTTATGGTGAGAAATGTGATATATACACAGACCAACAAAGCTTGAAGTATATTTTCGCACAAAATTAATTGAACATGGGATAGATAATATGGTAGGAACAGCTTAAAGACTATGATTGTTCAATTCATTATCATCCTAGAAGAGAAAACAAATTCACCGATGCATTAAGTAGGAATGACCTGATTGTTCTCTCCATGATGAAGATTCAAAGAGATCCCTTGATCCAAGACCTAGTGAAAATGGACATGGTAATTAAAATGTACAGTACATAATCAACCCTATCCAAAATCATTTCTTAACTGTCATTAATATATAATATCAAGAAAACTCATAAAAATATCCTTTGTTACAAAAGAATTTTGTGGTTGTGAAGGATGGGAAGTTTCCTGAGTTCAATGTTGATCAAGAAGGTGTACTAAAATTTCATACAAGATTGTGTGTACAATCTTTTCTAGTAATAAAGAAGTATATTTTTAATGAAGCTCTTAAATATATGTTCTATATACATCATGGGAGTACAAAAATGTATAGATACCTATGTGATCATTATTGGTTGGGTAATATAAAAAGGGAGATTGCTAACTACACTTCAAGGTTCCTGGTATGTTAGCACATCAAGTAAGAGAAGAAACATCCTAAAGGGGGTATTACAACCACTGACCATACCGAAATAGATGTTGGGAAATATCACTATAGACTTTGTCACTGGTCTCCCAATAAATTCCAAGGGAAATAATGCGATATGGATTATAGTGGAAAGTCTTACCAAGACTACCCATTTTATCTCTATTCGGGAATATTTCTATCTTGATCATCTTGTCGGGACTTATGTAAAGGAAGTGGTAAGGAAACATGGAGTTCCACTTTCTATCTTATCTGATCGTGATCCAAGGTTCACATCAAAATTCTAGAGAATTATTCTACATTATCTGAGTGCCAAATTAAATTTCAGTACGGCCTGTCACCCCCAAATTGATGGCCAATATGAAAGGACTATTCAAACACTTGAGGGATTGCTGATAACATGCTCAATGGAATTTAAAGGTGCGTCGGATCAAGATCTCCCATTAGTTGAGTTCTCTTACAACAACAGTTTCAACTCAACCATTCAAATGGAACCCTATGAAGATCTATATGAGAAGCGATGTAGAACTCTTACTTGTTGGGATGAAGCTGGTGAGAGAAATATTCTTGGGTCTGATCTTGGGCAAGAGATGACAGAAAAGTTTTATGATATCCATCAACACATTAAGGCTGCTCATAGTCAGCAAAAGAGCTATGCCGAAAACCATAATAGGGACATGGATTTGGATGTTGGTGAAAAAGTCTTTCTTATAATCTCACCTTGGAAGAGATTCATGAGGTTTGTGAAGAAAGGGAAGCTTAGCCCTAGGTACATTTGACCCTATGAAATCCTTGATTGCGTAGGATCAGTGGCCCATCATCTTGCACTACCTTCAAATATAACACATGTTCATGATGTCTTCCACGTATCCCTCTTGAAGAAGTACATACCTGGCCCTTAACATGTACTAAATCCAATGGTGGTACAATACGAACATGAAATCTCTTATAAGGATCAGTCGGTGGAGATCTTGGATCAAAGAGACAAGGTTCTACACAACAAGTATACCTGCTAAGTTAAGGTATTGTGGAGAACCCACAAATTTTGAAGAAGCCACGTGAGAACCAGAGGAGTATATGAGGAAGAACTATCACACCATTTCTCTTTAGATGGTATGATTTGATGTTTCGGGGATGAAATTTCTTAAGGCGGAAGAATGTAATGACCAAAAATTTTGAATAATAATGGTTTCTTAATTTTGTGTATTACTTTTTACTCAACAAAACTACAACATTTTAATTAATGAAGTTATTAAATTTAAAATGATATTGTTGGGTTTCAACTCTTATATTACTATTGTAAAATATACTCTTAACATTATGATTATTTTCTATAAATACAAATGATCATTGTTAAATAATACAGAAAAAAGATTTGATGGCCTCATCCAGTAGACTCGAGCCTTACGAAGCCCATCTGTCGAAGCTTGGAAAGGATGTTGCATCACTGTGCGTTTATCTGGACCAAGACCAAGTCAAAATCTAACACATTAAACTATAATGGAATCACATACGGTAGAAGTTCAAGATGATAGAAATCACCACTCATGAAATGTTTTTTGATCCACCCCAAGATTCAATTACCAAAGTACACCATACTCTTAGGTTCTATGCATGTGTTACAATGCTCTATGTATTCAGGCCTTAGTTATATTGTGTAATATTTTTGTATAGATAAAATTATTGTTTCTTATTGTTTAAATTTTTTGGAATTTCAAATATCAAGATAAATATAGGATGAATTTATAGAAGTTCCATATTATTGATGAATATTGGAAAAAGTGCATTTTAAAATATTTTTTTATACTTTAACTAATTAATAATGTGAAGTGATTTTCAAAAAATGTTTTTCTAAAGTTGTGATCATAAATAATTTTATTTTCTAATAAGATCAACTTAATTTTTGGAGAATTCTAAATTATTAATAGTAATATTACCCTTATAAAATAGTAACCTCACTTAAGAAAGTATAAATATAATTTAGGGATCTTGATTGGTAATGTGATATAATAGCATTAGAAAATAACTGTTTCAGAAATTATAAGTTAGGTATTAGATTTTTTAGGTAAATAGTGTTTTTACTTAAAGATTAAATATCTCATAATTAGAAATTTATTTTCATAAAATGGAGTTCATTTTTGAATTACTATCATCAGTATTAGGTTAGGCTGAATTTAATATATTTTTATAGAATGTTTTGTTTTTTCGGTGAATAGTAAAATTACCGCTTTGAGTTTAGGTGTATTTAATGAAATAATTAATGATGTAATCATGATGAAATAATTATGGTCGCATTGTGTACAGTAATATATGTTATGAGGTTTCCCAGGTATCCAGTACGATGGTCATGCCCATGGTTTTTCAAATACTACTAATGAGGTATCTCATGGAAATTAAAAAAGGTATTCCGTCATTTTTTACTATAAATACCAACCATTACTTCATTAATATCCTTATGTATTACTCATAAATGAATATATGGTCTTTTTACCTCCCAAGTAGTCTTACAAAGGTGAACTAGAGCCTCCTAAGGTCCCTATCCTTTAGTTTTTTTGAAGTTACTCTTCAATGAAAGGGAACCTTTCTCCATCCTCTTTTAGTCATGACTATTTTTATGTTATGTATTCATGTTTCCATTTTATTATGTCAGGGTATGAAATTATATATACTTATTTCTTAATATCTTATGCCAAAATTACGGGAGAACCTTTCCTCTCTCATCAACTGATTTTTTTCAATTTTTTAAGTGATGCTTTTAGGCTGCCTAATTTTTGTAAAAGAAATCGCATCTTCTCTTTTCATTCATGTTTCTTTTTCATGTAGTATGTATTTAAAATGACATAACATGATCTTATTTACATTTTATTTTATTCCTATACTATATTTTGAGTTATTTATGAGTGGTTTTCCCTTTTCACATCTCTTTTTAATGTTTTCTAAAACCATGTTACATAGCCGTTAGGCTGCAGAATTTTCATCTCAAAATCTCGCTCTTTTTCTCAAGAAATTCACTTATTTTATTTTTGTGAGTACACAAACCTATTTAATTTACAATGGTATTCATAAAGACAAAAAAAGTATTTATTTTATTCTAGAATTGACATTCATAAAATCCTCTTTTCCTTTCCATGGGTTATAAATGATATAATGATCTTGATTTTAAGCACTTTTTAAAAACGTCGCGATTTTGACATGAAACCGATTTCTTTTATTTTATTTTGGTTATTTATCATATGTATGATTGTTATATATGTGGATCACATAAAAATAAAGACATATTAAGGGTGTTCCTTTATTTCACTCCAATTAATTTGGTAAATTATTTAATCTTTATAGATGACAAGTGTATGATACCTTGGTGAATAACATTGGTAATTTTAATGAAACCTTGGGGATGGAAATTGGTGATATATTCATGAATGTCTAAATTAAATATGGTACGAACCTTTTCAAGTTATGTTTCAATTCAATATTATTATTATATTCCTCTTTATCTCCATCTTCTTGCAGATATCACTCAAGTTCACATGGAAACTGTTTCACTTGTTTTTTTTTACTAGGCTTTCTGCTCACCCATTTTTTTATATATATCTCCACGTTATGAGATACAATAATTTTACATAGGATGAATTTTTCAAGAATATTTTCAAGGAGATTTAAAATAATGTTTTTATGTTTTAATGTTTCATGTTCTTCATTTCCAAGACACTAGAGTTTAAAGATATTATGTTTCTAAAATGTAATGAAAAGTTATGTAATAAAAAGGCAGGATGCCATATTAACTATATTGGATAACCGGTGTTAAATTTTTAACATGAGAAATATAGAAATACTTATCATTCTATTTTAAACATTAGGATCTATTACTGTTAAAGGAATGGAAAATTCACCTTCATTTTGTGGAGTAAGAGAAGAAGTGGAAATTGATCATGGTGTAACCAAAGGGTGAGATTGTTCATATGAAATGTAATGAAATCAATTAAGTATTTGAAAATTATCACACTTTAGAAAAATGATCCTCAAATAAAAAAAATTCATCATTTTTTATGAAATAAATTTACATTTTCATTCCTCTTTAATTTAAGGTTATTTTGGTTGTAAACTTTATATAGATCACCCACTTTCATGTGATCAACATTCTCTATCACTCTCCATCTGTATTTCAGTGTTAGGTTTCACTTCCATATCCTTGTTTTCATTTTCCATTGATATTCTCATATGTTGAAACCTAAATATGAGTTACATTAGGAAACTAATATGTTTCCAAAATTCCATTTTTTTTTAAAAAAAAAATCATTTATTTTTATTATTTGGGTTTTGATGAATGTAAATTTTATGAAATAAACATTAAAAACCTAGATGAATTTTGAGGGTGAAATTCATTTTAATGGGGGTAGAATGTGACACCGTGTGTTTTTAGAAATTATTTTTTTCAAATAAATTAAAAATATTTGATGGATTACTTTTCATGATATTAAAAGTTAATATTTCTTTATACTAAACACTAAGTTAAGATTACTCTACATGAAACACTGAGTTTTACTAGTGTTACACACAATATTGAGTTTTACCAAACTATAATATACTATAAATATTATTATTTAATATGATAGTTATGACCTAGCCATTCTAATGGAGAGAATGAATAAGATTATATAAATTATGAAAATATATATTTTTCGCATGATTATTAGTTATATTTTCATTTGAAATAAAAATATAATCATTTAAGAGAAATAAATGTTTTCTGAAAGCAACATCATTTCTAAAAGATGAGTTAATCGTTCCTGGAGCACATAATTTAAAACTAATTTTTACCACTTTTCAATTTTTTTTTAAAAAAAAATTCATTTTTGAAATAATAATATAAAAATTATATTAGTGTGGATTGATTTTATTTTTCTGAAAAGCTTCATTTTTTTTAATAGTTATAAATACTAAATTTTATTTGAATACTTCCTTTTTGCCTAAATTATTTATAAAGTTAGATTTTGTTTGAAATTATTTTTAAAGTATAATTAGTTAAATTAAATATCTAGTGATGATATTTCGGTCATTGTAATCATTTTTATATTGAAAATGAAGAAAAAACCTTTGTAATATTTGGTGATATTTTTATTAAAAACCCAATTTCTCATCACGACTATGAGATTTATTTTAAATTAATATTTTCCATTAATGTGAATTTAATTTTAAAAATTGGATTCCATAATTGGAATAATTGTAATTTATAATGTCTAAAAACTAAAAATTAATCTTTGACCAAAGTGATTAGTGAATACAATTAATATTAATTATAGAGATTATGTTCAAAACAAGTTTATATAGTGGTTAACCCTTGAATATAAGTTTTAAGAATGACCCAAAAGATATCAAGAACCTGTTTTATGGTCACATTTAGACCCTTATGACATTAGTTTCTAATTTAATGAGTTTTGGGACGCTTTTATATGAAATTGAGTCATATAATATGTTATGCAATTAAAATGACATGAAAATGTGCCTTTCATCCTCTTAATTTCTATAAAGCTTTGGAATAAGGAACAAACTACATTGTTCAGTTATAAATTTTATTTTGGAATATAAATGAGTTTTTTTACCTTTATAATTTATTTTAATTTTTTAGAGATTATATAATTACATTAAATTCCTAAGAAACACTAACACATGAATTAGTTAGTTAATAATTAAATAAATCATATGATACTAAAAACTTTAAAAGTGAAGTAATTTGAAGGAAATAATGTGTTAAATTATTTCTTAAGATGAATATAACCTTAATAAAGGAGTGAAAATAATATATTTTAAATCAGTAATTTTCTTTAGATTCTTTAAGTTAAATTTGTTTAATAATTTCAGAATTTTCATTAATGTTTTTTTATAATGAATAATATTTTATAAATTTATTTAAAATAAAAAAATGCTATATTATGTCTAGTTGTTTTTAAATATTTATAAATTTAAACTAAATCCTATTCATGGACAAATAGTTCTATTATTATTACTATGTTGACTAAAAAATAGTAAAAACACAATTGTCACAGTTAAAGTTTAAGTGGTATTATTACACGTTACAAATGCTTCTGTTATATTTAATTTCCAAAAAAATTGAATTTATAATTTATAAATTATATTTCATATTTTTAATCATTTATTAGAAATTATCTAATAATTAAATCTATAATTTATTCTTAAAGGATAAATTACTTATGTTAGTAAAATAGTTAACAAAATGAAAAACCAAAATGGTAAAATTAGAAAACATACGTGTTAAAGAACCAAAATTTTATAAAATGTGTATTAATATGTTCTGGAGGTCTGTATAGACCATATAATCCCTAAAATACTTTAATTATCATTTTTTAATCTACTTTAGATAAGATTGAACTCCTAATAGTGAAAGTTTCTAAGTTTTAACAAGAATGCCACTCCTCCTCAACTACAAAAAGGACCTCACACTCCACACTTATTCCCTCATATCAAACCTTTTGGATAGAAAAAGATCTTCTGAAATAAATTAAAAAAATTCCTCTCATTATCAAATAAACCTTATTTTGGTCAAAAAAGTACATCTGTTTAAAGAATTAGTGTAAACCTTATGTGGATACCCGAAGAAGAGGTAACGATCTTCAACCAAGTATTTTATTTTAAATCTTCCTCCACCTCATTCAATTATTATTATATAAAGATTATATAATAACCCCAGTATATTAAATATAATTATATTTTTAATTTTAGGGTTAAAACAAACAACCACACACACTTCCATCAAATGAGTTACAAAATCATTGTTCATGTGTACGGCAGACTATCGCCTCACGAACTGATGTCATTTTTTAAATTACCAACTATTATGGATGGAAATAATGATGTTAATAATATTTATATATGATATATATGATATTATTATGCTTATATAGTTATTATATCACATATATCTTCATTCTTTCCATTTTTTTGGAATATGATAATGCTGTTCGTGTGTATGGGGAACTACTACCTAGCGAAACGATGTAATTTTTTCATGATTTATTTAGAATGTTTTAAGTATGGTTTTAATATAAATATGAAATATATATTAAATAATAGTGCCAATTGAATTATAATATATATATATATATATAATTTTTATTTTTTCTTTAAATATGACAAGAAAACAGAAACAATATTCATGCGAACGTACGACCTACCGTCTCTATGAATGGTGCATTTCGTTCCCTATATCTAAATTTTATTTGTTACTATAAAGAAAAATATAATGAAAATATATGATAATTATATCATTTTTTTGAATTATAGTAATTATTAATTTATGATACAAGTAATAGGAAAAAATAGAAGTGAAAACATATGTGAAAAAAAGAAGTTATTACCCGAAATGTAACTTTAACATGAAAGTGTTAATAAACAAGTAATAAAATGGAATAAAAAAATAATATGTGGTATGATATATATATATATATATTAATATTCCTCTATAATATATTTATAATATGTTTTTATTTATTATATAGTAGGGTTCATAGGTATAACAGAAGTTAAAACTTAATATAAGGGATTTTCATCAATCTGTTTATTTGTTTGAGACACATGCTATATTTTCAACCTCTTTCATCTATGTGTTGTATATATGAACTCTTTGACATTTATATCTTTAATATCATTTTATTCACCATATTTTAATCATCATTTAGTGTTATTTTTTATGGGGATTTTAATTCAAGGTGACCCAAGTGGTAATGATTTTATGTTACAATCTCATAATTTATTAGGATTGTTTATTATTATATTTCCATTGATGAAATATTATGATCCATATCTCAATAATTATCCTGAATTTTATTATTCTCTACTTATTCATGATATCATCATATAATGGTAAAATTTTTCCACTCTTTGTTACTTAATATAATAAATATTGTTTTTAATAAAACCTGACTTTATTTCCCACTTCATTCAAAAATATGTTTTCTCCCAAAACCAGGTTTTCTAAAAAATGGTTTCAAAAATGTTCTAATAATATCTTATTATATATAAAAGAAATAATTGATCAATTTTTTTCATTTTTAAAAAATGTCTATAAATGAAATCTTCTGGTCATTTTCTAATCACGGTTCTTTTGAATTCTACAAAAAATATGAAAGGAGTCATTTTTTTACATATACATCATGTATGAAATTATCTACCATCATGACCATTCTATTTTTTGATGCTTCCATTATACGTTTTATATAACATTTAGAAAATGAAAATTTTCTATTATGTATTTTATAATTTTTTTTAAACAATTTATTTTTATAGAAATGGACGTTTTAAATGTTTTATGTTTAAAAAGGGTTTTAAATGAGTTCAAAAGATGCCTTTATAAGATTCAAAAGTTATTTTAAAAGGAAAGGATATATGAAATTTTTACTATTTGAAAAAGTTTTTTAATATTTTTTCAAAGATTCCTTTAAATATTTCAAAAAAATTATTTTTAAAAATTTGTATGGTTGAAAGGTGTTATAGTTATTTTTAAAGATTACTTTATATGTTGTCAAGGTTATTTTCCATGAAAATTGGCTTCAAATTTTTTTATTTTTTCAGATGTTTTTTTTCAATAAGTAAAGGAAGATTTACTCAAGAAATTACATAAAAGATCTTTTGAAAATTTTTTCCATCTAGGAGGACATCCTTTGATATAATTTATTCTTTACTACGGATATAATCTAGGGAAACCATTATAATTATTTCATTGAATGGTTGATGTTTTTTATGAAATTTTGTCTGTGAAACCTATTTCTCTTCCATGGGTTATACCACGATAATATGTTTATGAAACTTGATTATTTCTAGGGGTTATTTTATAATTAAATGATTGTGAACCTTTTTTATTTTATATAGTTTATGATATGACGAAATGTTTATAAAACCCATTTGTTTTCATCTGTTGTGGTATGATGAATGTTTTATGATATTATGGAAAATAAGTGTATGAGTTTCATTCTGTGGTGGGTATGACCTATTTCTCCCTCCAATGTATTGGGTAAGGATTTATATCTCATGAGATATGCTGGATTGTAATAAGAAGTTAACCTGGTTCAATAGTAGAGGGCTGTAATGGGAAGTGAACTCAGTTCAGTAATACTGTTCTGGAATAGGAACTGAAACTGGGTTAGTAATAGAGGGCTAGAATGAGAATTGAATTGAGTTCAATAATATAGGGTTGTAAAAAGAAGTGAAACATGTTCAGTAATACTGGGATTGAATAGGAAGAGAACAAGGTTTATTAATATAGGGCTAGAATGAGGAATGAACACAGTTTAGCAATTGACTTTTTCCACTATGATGGTCTTGGCAAAGAGTGTTGACTAATATAAAATTAATTTTCAATTCGTATGTGTATGCCACAAATCTTGGTTTTAGTCCAATATTACACTCTCATTTATTGTGTTCCTTGATTTCTGTATGATTCTTATCTTATAAAATTCCAATCATTATTCCATGATTAATGTTTATGATCATTGATATACAAGGTATGGTTTTTCAACGTTTTTCTCATGTTCCCATACCCTTATTCTAATTTCATTCTTATATATATTTCTTAATTACCCTGACTTATCATTTAAGCTCACCCATTCTTATGCTTCCTTTCCCAAGGTTATGAAGAAATGTTTTAAGTAGGGTTTTCTTGTGAATAGTACTAATGGGGGATGACATTATAGGTGATGTTGAAGATCTTTCACCAAGTAATATGATTATGTTTCCTTGTTTCCAAATGCACTAAACTATTACAATCCTTGGGTATGTGTTTGGGTAATGTAATGAATATTCATCTAAAAAGTTGTGATATCCATGTATGAAAATCCTAGGTCTCTATATGAAAACACACTGGGAGTATAAAGAAATGAAATAGAAAACCCCCTTTATATGTATCTTTATAAAAAACATTATTGAAAGAAGTATCACATGATTTTTGAGGTCTAAGGAATACTGGGATATAAAACATGTGAACATAGAAATGACAAATTTGAAGAATATATGAATTTTCAAAAAAAAAATTATTTTAGGATTTTAGGAGAGAAGCTTATGAAAATTAGTTTCTTTGAAAGGAAAGGTCCATATCATCTAATGAAAATATCATTAAAAAAATGTACTTCCATGTCGGTGATAATTTAATATTCCTCTCATCCTAATTTATACTTGTGTCAAGTAACGTTCATTATGATTCAATTGTTCCATTCACTATGACTCTGGGGTTTCCTCATGGTATAAATTAAATGAAAATTGAATAATCATATAATCCATCAAGGTGAATGGGAATTAGTTAAAAAAATTAATTGATTTTTTTATAAAGATATAATATATAATTTCACTCTCTTTCATATTGGATATGGTGGATAATATATTCAAATTGACTCTTTACTTTACTCTTGTTTTCACACTCACATATTATGTGGATCTTTTGGTGATTATATGTTAAAACTAATTAAGGGTATTATAAAGTAAAATTTTGTGATAGGGGACATGTTATCTTAATATACAAATAGTTTTATCTAGTTTTCTTTGTTTTTTTTGTGTTTGTTGAATTGAACTGAAATAAAAAAATGATTTTATTGATGATTTATTCCCCTCACCATAATATAAAAAAATCACATTAGAACCATGGAACCTTTTTTGTAACTGGGAGAAGTGTTTTTTATGTAAAATAATTTTGGGGAATTAAAATTTTACTATGTGGAAATTGGATTTTTGAGCTAACCCAAGTTAAATTTGACACTATAAAAATGAGAACCTCAAGGATATGTTCCAATGTAAAATCATTTAAGTCCTTTGAAAGCACATAAAATTATGAAATTTATATCCCATTTTATGCTTTGAGATGATTAGGCATTGGTTAAATGAATAAAAATATCCATTAATTGATTGAATATGTTCTTACCACATCCCATGGAATAAAAAAAATAGTGCATTTAATAATTGTCAAAGAGGAATGTATCAAGGTAATGGGAATACTAAACACAAATGATTAAGTGGAAAATTTTCTTATATTAATGTTATTAGTTTGAACCAAGGAATTGAGAAAAGAAGAAATAATATGGGGAGACCAAAAGAGAGAGATGAATGAAGGTTTCCCTTATTTGGACAATAATTCAATTAATTTTTATCATTTCAATAATCATGGAATCGAGACATTAACTTCATTATAAGGGGAATCATTTTTAACTATAGGATAACCTCTTTTTTAACTATGGGGGAGTAATAATACATGTATTATTCATTGTTTAATTTTATTGGGTTATTACATTGTTTCCCTCGGAATTTGGGGATGACCTCCGTGATGGGAGGTTCAAACATTCCGATCAGTTTCAAACGGGTTTGTTCATAGAACCTGAAACGTCCAATGATTCCACATCCATTTGAACCTACCTTCCAAAGGTAGGTGCTCATTAGTTTGTGGACTGATGAGGCTTAGGAATTTGCATTGGTCGAGAGGATGGGAGGTCAGACTCGTCACACCTTTTTTAGGGGAATTATTGTCTACCACGGGACTCTCTTTATAGATTTAAGTTATGTTCGTGAATCCTTATTACATTAAAAAGTATAAAATGATCTTTCCTTTAGATCTGATAATAAATGATCGATATGTAGGAAATTTAGAGAATCTTTTATATGTATTCGAGGTTCTTCATTGATAGATAATCATCTTTATTTGTTAGATATTCTTAGTCAATGGTATCCTTTGATACGTAAAAGTCTCAGTCATTATAATGAACATAGTAGTTTTAAAGACACTTAGTGGGGCACTTGAAGTTTACTGTCATTCAGAAGTACATGAATTATTTTAGAGTTGGGATCAAACCCGCAGATGGGCTACCTACGTATCCTTTGTTTAGAAAAGGAATCAGAACCCACGTAGTTCGAGTAAGGGAGTATGATGTTTATGATTGATGGCTCAAAGAAGGATGTCATGATTACTTTTACACTCTAAGCTCACGTGAGTCATCCTCGGTGTGAGAAACAAGAGGTATTGATTAATATTAGACAATTGTGCCATGAAAGATGCAATCATAAGAAATAATGTGGGACTTATGTATGTATGACTGCCCAAATAAATGAAGATTAGGATTTAATTTAGGGAAAAATCCAGGAACAGGTTCCATAAAGGTATAGGTGTTTCATGGAGATTTGAATACTATAACTTAGGGATTACTCCTAAAAAGGATTCCCAAATTAGGAGAGGACTTATGATTGGGTTTTACTCCTGAGAAGTAATCCCATATCAAAGGTAAATTAGGACTGGCTAATAGAAATTTGAGACTGGTACTTTCTTCTGAAAAGGAGGCCCAGGTTAAGGGAATTAAGGTTTGGGGCTTACTCCTAATGAGGATGACCAAATTAGGGGACTAGGGCTTACTTATGAAAAGGAGGCCCAGGTTAATGAGTACTTGGGGATTACTCCTAAGGAGGATTCCCATATTTGGAGATTATGACTAGGGGTTATTCCTGAAAAGGAATCCCAGGTTAATGGAATTAAGGTTTGGGGCTTACTCCTAAGAAGGATTACCAGATTTGGGAACTTTAAGAATTGGGGCTTACTCCTGAGGAGGATGCCCAAATTAGGGGACTGGGGCTTACACCTAAGGAGGATGCCCAGGTTAAGGTAATTAAGGTTTGGGGCTTACTCCTAAGGAGGATGCCCATATTTAGAGATTATGATTGTGGTTATTCCTAAAAAAAAGTCCCAGGTTAAGGGAATTAAGGTTTGGGGCATAGTCCTAAAGAGGATGCCCAGATTTGGGAACTTTAAGAATTGGGGCTTACTCCTGAGGAGGATGCCCAAATTAGGGGACTGGGTCTTACTCCTAAGGAGGATGCCCAGATTTGAGAATTATGACTGGGGATTATTCCTAAAAAGGAGGCCCATATTTGAGTTCTCTCATCTTAAAAGATGTGGTTGAATAAATGAAATCTCAATCTTTAGTGACATAAAGATGTGTAAATCACTAGGTTTTGAGAAATATTCCACAAAATTCCTTTCAGATAAGGAATTCAAATCAAGAAACCATTCCATAAATTACTTTGAGGAGTGTCTTGAAGATTGAATCTTGAATAGGAGAGGTGGAATTGCATAAGAGGGGTGAAATGGGCATGAAGGGCACCCAAAAAGGCAGGGGCGTGCAAGTCCTAGCAGGCGCGCAGGTATTACGTGGGAATGCAAGTCCTGGTCGCGCAGGTATACCTGCGCGACACATGGGTGTTTGCGCGATGGTTAACCAGCAAGGAAATACTTGAGAGACTCTTGATTAAAGCCTTTAGAATCATCATGAGGTTCTTCCAGAAGAGTGGCGCACAAGTTTTAATGAAGGAGTAAGATGGCGCACAAATGTGGCCATTTCCCTTAAGGTCTGACCACTTAGGCGTGCAAGTGTTGATGAGTTTCAACACTTAGGACTTCCTCCCCCTCTTTAGATCTTCCTTTCTAGGTAAGAAAAAACCTTAGAAGTGTTTCAGAAGCTTTGAGAAGAGACTAGGGCGTCGGGAGTTCAAATCTGAATTCTGGAAAAAAAATTCATCCTCGAATGGGGGGCCCATAGGGTCTATTTATAGGCTGGAGAAGACCCAGGCGGTTATCACATAGGTCCCTCAAGTCACTTGCGCGACCATTAGGCGGCGCGCAAGTATACCTGTGCGACCATGAGGGAACTTGTGCGACCTATGGGCAATGTTCTCTTTGTTCATCCCTTTGTCTATTTTTTGATATTTATTCAAAGGATGAATCACATTAAGCTAAGATATTCCCCTTTTCCAATCATTAGACTCTGTGATGAAAGGAGCTTCAACAAAAGTCACCCCTCAGAGTTGGATCTGGAGTGAAAAGAGTATTTGACTTTGAGGAAAAAAGAGAAACCATGGTTTTTTGTGGTTATTGGCTGTTTAAATTCATGCATTTTGGAAATAAAAGGCTAATGTTTAAGGTTGAAATAGCTTTGACCAAAATTAATTATAATTTACTCAATTCCTTGAAAATTCATCTGAAAACATATTACCATACTCAAGTATGAGAGAAAATATGTAAAATATGACTTAAGAATATTTGAATCTAAGGAATGATATGAAAAAGAGCTAAAAAGGCATTAGAAGAAGTAGTTCCCAAGAATGAAGTTACCATTATTTAACAAACCCGTTAGGGGGTTGAATTATGCAGGGCCACCTAAGGGCATTGGATACATAGTTAAATAAAATAGTATCTTTTTGCAAACATGTCTGTTATGTAGACTGTTTATGCAAGGCTGCCTATGGGCATGTGCTTCATAGTCAGGAAAAAGAACTCTCAGAAATTTACTTTCCTAGTGCTAAAAGCCAGTGAAAGTTTATGGAGATTCAAATTTTCCAAAGTATAGAGTATTCTATATGGAAAGAGGTACTTGAAATATGGAAAAGATATTTCCAAACAAGATTATCGAAGAACATGATGGATATTAATCCTACGAAGGTCTGACCCAAAAGTAGGGATGGAGAATATAAACCATATACTTGAATACTTTCAGATCATGAAAAGGGATATGGGACAAATATATTAAGGATGGATTTTTTTATGAATCCATACATACTGTCATTTAAGACAAATAAGGACAAAAGAGGCATTCTTCCCATGAATGAAGTTACTACTATCCGAAAAACCCGTTAGGGGGTTGAATTATGTAGGGCCACCTAAGAAAATTGGTTGCATAGTCAAATAATAGTATCTTTTGGCTGAAAAATCTGTTATGTATACTGTTTATGCAAGGCCGCCTATGGGAACGTGCTGCATATTTAAGAAAAATAATTCTCAGAAGTATGACATTTTTGTGACTAGAAGTCATTAAAAGGGTTATGAAGATATGAAAATATTTAAGGTTAGGATTATGACACATAAATATGGGGATTATCCAATGTATACAGAGATAGACAGATCAATTCTAACCATAATCATGTTGTGGTTGGGTCCTAAATTGAAATGTTGGACTTCACTACGTATCCCATGAGGATGGGAATCAATCCATACGTAGTTCTTGAACTACAGTTTAACATCGTGTGGGACAAAAGGATTAGAGATCTTATTTTAGGGTCATGGATCTTGGACCGTTAAAAGAAATACACAGTGTGTGCTTTCATGGGGACTTTTCAGCCAAGGGACTGAAAGCGGAATTTGGGGTTAGGCCCAAAGACTTGGGGCTGGATTCTAGGGACACTCGAACGTTCCTACGTATCCCATAAGGATGGTAATCAAGCCCACGTAGTTCTAGAAATACCCTCTATAAAAATTTGGTTCGTATATGTGAAGGGTGAAAGGGGATTTTAGTACAATCATGTTTTAACCCAAGATAAAATGTTTGGGCATTTCCATGTATGCACGTAGTCTTTGAAATGAAACATGATTGAAAATCAATGTAAATAATGGTTACCTATTAGGTGAGTGTATCAAAGAATATTGTAGTTTGTTGTCATACTGGACAAAAGTGTTGTATATTTTAACGTCATATAACAAGGACAAAAGTGAACCAATGTAAAGATATTGATTCTAGGGGCGGTTTCACAAATCAACATCGTATGAGATGGAGGTGAACCGATGTGAAGAGATTGATTTTGGTCTTGAACCTTGGGCGGTTGCCTACGTACCCAGCCTGGAAGGCAAGGATCAAAGTTCGCGTAGTTCAATTAAAGAATGAATTAATGATCAAGTTGTTCTTGGGGAAAACGACCTAAAAAATGATGTTTTGGGGACATACACATGGTTAGTGGCCCAGAGAGAGTGTTATGGTGGAGGTTTGCTCTATGCTCACGTGAGTCACACTCGGTGTGAGAAACAAGAGGTAACAACAACCTTAACGATGCATAGTTTAATGTCATGTTGGACATATAAAGGGACTAAGTAGTTTAAAGTCTTACAGTTAGGACTATTGGTGCTGCATAGTTTAGTGTCATGAAGAAGGGACAAAGTAAATTTTAATGTCATGTAAGACGTATCGTGGACTTTCTGTACAGTTTAACGTCATGCAGTTAGGATGATGGGACAATATAGTTTAACGTCATGTTGGATGAAAGGGGGATTGTGCAGTTTAATGTCATGTAGTGAGGACAAGAGAGTACACCATTTGACCTCATGTTGGACATATTAGGGACTTTTTCACAGTTTAGCGTCGTGTTGGATGAAAGTTTGAATAGTTTAAGGTCATATGCATGGACCGTTGATGATGCATTTTAACGTCTTGCTGGACGGTGGTGCATTTTAAGGTCATACTGGACCATGGTGATTATTGAGTTTAACGTCTTTCCGGACATAAGGGACTTTTATACAGTTTAATGTCATATAGTTAGGACGTCATAGTTTAATGTCTTGTTGGACATAAGGGAATTGCAAATTGTTTAGGGTCATATGCATGGACCATTGATGATGCATTTTAAGGTCATGCAGGACCTAGATTCAGTTTAAGGTCATACTGGTCCTTGGTGCCGTTTAAGTTCATACTGGACCATTTAGGGAACTTTTTCACAGTTTAACGTCGTGTGGGACGAAAGTACATATAGTTTAAGGTCATATTTATGGACCATTGCTGTATAGTTTAACATCATATATCAAGGACGATGAAGGGGACACAGTTTAACGTCGTGTGGGATGAAAGAACAAATAGTTTAAGGTCATATTTATGGACCATTGGTTATGCAGTTTAACGTCTTGCTGGATGGTGGTTTAGTTTAAGGTCATACTAGACCATGGTGCAGTTTAAGGTCATACTGGACCATGGTGCAGTTTAAGGTCATACTGGACCATGGTGGAGTTTAAGGTCATACCGGACCATGGTGCAGTTTAAGGTCATACTGGACCATGGTGCAGTTTAAGGTCATACTGGACCATGGTGCAATTTAAGGTCATACTGGACCATGGTGCAGTTTAAGGTCATACTCGACTATGGTGGAGTTTAAGGTCATACTGGACCATGGTGCAGTTTAAGCTCATACTGGACCATGGTGCAGTTTAAGGTCATACTGGACCATGGTGCAGTTTAAGGTCATACTGGACCATGGTGCATTTTAAGGTCATACTGGACCATGGTGGAGTTTAAGGCCATATTGGACCATGGTGGAGTTTAAGGTCATACTGGACCATGGTGCAGTTTAAGGTCATACTGGACCAGGATGATATATTTCGTGTTTATACAAAATACTTCTTAAACAATCTGGCATTGTTTGGAGTAGTGATGAGTTCTCCATCCATTGAGATTAAAGAATAAGCTCCATTGGAGTAGACCCTATGTATTGAGTAAGGTCCTTCCCATTTTGGCTCAAGCTTGGGAGGTTTATTTCCTGATATCATTGGAGTTCTGAGAACTAATACCAATTCTCCCTGAGTGAATGAAAGAAGATGAACTTTTTTGTTAAAAGCTCGTGGTATTTGATTCTGATAGACTTCCAAGTGGTGAAAAGTGCACAATCTTTTCTCATCTAACTGTTCCAATTCATTCAATCACTTTTTATATTGTTCATCTGTAGATGATTGATCACAAATGGAAACTCTGAGTGAGGGTAGTTGAACTTCAATGGGAAAGACTGCTTCCATTCTATATACCAATAAATATGGAGTAGACCGAGTTGCATTGCGGGTGGTAGTCCGATACGCCCATAAAGAATGAAAGAGTTTATCAGGCCATGATTTCTTATCTTTATCCACCATCTTTTGCATTATATTTGACAGAGTCTTGTTTAAGGCTTATATCTGGCCATTGGATGCTGCATGATACCGAGATGAATGGTTTGATTTGATGTTGTATTCTTGATACAACTTCTTCACCTCGGATGAACAGAAGTTAGTGCCATTGTCCGTCAATATGGTATGAGGGACACCAAATCTGGTAATGATGTTAGACTTGATGAAGCTAACAACGCATTTAGAACTGACTTCCTTGAGAGGTATTACCTCTTCCCATTTGGAAAAGAAGTCAGTATCAGTAAGAATATACTTAAATTGCTTGGCCGTAGCCAAAGGTTAAGGTCCCACCACATCCATTCCCCATGTGGAAAATGGCCATGAGTATATAGTTGTATGGAGAAAATCTAGAGGTAGATGAATGAAGTTGTCATGTACTTGTCATGAATGACACTTCTTTGTGAAATCGACACAATCATGTATCATTGAACACCAAAAAGTATCCAAGCCTTCGAATCTGATCAGACAGTCTATGTCCGGACTGGTGGTCACCACAGGCTCCTACATGTACTTCTTTCATGACATCCATTGTCTCTTCACCATCAATGCATCTGAAGAGAACTCCATCAAAACCACGTTTGTAGAGAATTTTCTATAGGTGATCTGGGCTATCATGAATAGTAAAATTGACCAAACGTCGCCAGATTTGTTCTTTCTCGGCTCTATCAGGTGGATGTGTTCCATTTTGAAGGTATTCCTTGATATGTGACATCCATCATGTAGTATGACCATACGGTTGAGGAATGGGACTAATTTCATTAATTTCCTCTGTTCTGATTCGAACATAAGGTGAAATTGCATGATGGTGGGAAATACTGATGGTTGTCTTGTCCCGATTGGGATCTGCCAGAGCTATGGCTATATTAGCTAGTGCATCAGCTTGAGCATTTTGTGATCTTGGGACATAAGAAAATTTCGGTTCCGAAGGGATTCCGCCATTAACTCTCTGATATAATCATACAAAGGGATTAGTTCTTCTTTTCTGATGGCATAATCCTCATTGACTTGTTTGATTACTAGGTCTGAATCACCTTTCGTCTTTAAGTGATTCACTTGTTCTTGAAGCGTAAATTCCAAGCTTGTGATGAGAGCTTGGTATTCTGCTTCATTATTGGTACCACCTTCCCACAATATGAAAGAATAAGGTAACACTACATTTTTTTTGGAGAAATGATCACAATTCCTAAGCCAACTTTGTTGAACTTAGGATTTTCCATTTTCCTCCCTGTTGGACTTCTGGAAGCACCATCAAAATACATTTCCCATTCTTGAGGACTTTCTTGAATAGAGAATACTTCCTCATCAGAGAGTTCAATATCTGAAGATGTGTCTTCCACTGAAGGGTGTTTATCCCGGAAATCAGCCAGAGCATGGCGCTTTATCACCTTTTGAGACACATACTGAATGTCGAATTGCTGCAAAATAACTGCCCACATTTCCAAACATCCAGTAAGCATTGGACGACTAAGGATGAATTTGAGCAGGTTATTGTGAGATACCAATTGGACCTCGTGATGTTGCAGGTAATGTCTCAACTTCTGATCTACAAATATTAATGCCAGGCATCACTTCTCAATAATTGAATACTAGGTTTCTGCTTCAAGCATAGTTCGACTGAGATAGTAGAGGTTGTTTTCATTCCCAACATCATTCTTTTGAGCAATAAAGGAACCCAATGATCGCTCTAGAGCTGTCACGTAGAGGATATGTGGTCTTCCTTCAACAGGTGTCATGAGTACCGGTGGACTCAAGAGGTATTTCTTGATAATATCAAATGCTTCTTTAAATTCTTCTGTCCACTGGTAAGTGACTCCCTTCTTCATTAATTTGGTGAAGGTTAAACTTTTGCCTACCAAATTTGTGATGAAACGCCGAATATTGGCTAAGTTTCTTTGAAGTCCTCTTAATTCTTTCAAATTTCAAGGAGGTGACATACCAATGATTGACTTGGTCTTCTCAGGATCGACTTCAATACCACGATGGCAAACAAAAAAGCCGAGAAATTTTCCTGAGGTTACCCCAAAAGTACATTTTAAGGTGTTCATCTTCAAATTATGTTGTCGAAGCTTGCAGAATATGACTTCTAAATCAGCCAAGTGATTAGAACGTTGTTTGGATTTAACCCCCAAATCGCCTACATAGCATTCAACAAACTTCCCTTTGAAGGTTTTGAATATACGATGCATGGCACGCTGATATGTTGCACCTTCATTCATTAAGCCAAAGGGAATTACCCAGTAGCAAAACACACCCTGAGGTGCTCTGAAGGCTATAGATTCCTCGTCTTATGGGGCCATTCAGATCTGATTATATCCGTAATATCCATCCATGAAGGAAAGTGCCTCATAGCCAGCTGTTTCATCAATTAAAAGTTCTGTAATTGGAACTGGGAAATCATCCTTTGGACAATGCCGATTAAGATCTCTAAAATCAATGAAAACTCTAATTTGTCTGTTCTTCTTCTTTACAGGGACAATATTAGCCAACCACTTGAGATATTGAACTTCTCTGACAAAGTTATCTTTGATAAGCTTATCCACTTCAGCTTCCATTTTAGACACATAAGTTGGGTGTGTTCTTCTCGCGGCTTGCTTAAATCCTCGATGTTCTTCTGGTAAACCCAAATGATGAGTAACAACATCAGGATCAAGCCCGGGCATTTCTGTATAGTTCAAAGCAAATATATCTCAATTTTGATTTAGAAAAGAAATATAAATCTCTTTCTATTCAAGAGTCATGGCCTCACTGATTAAAGTGGGGCGTGGATCTTCTTTTGTACCCAGATTTATTTCTCTGAGTTCATCCACAGTGGTAGAGATACCCTCTTCAAATGCTGGAGGAGAAACTCTGAGATCTTCCTCTTCTTCTTCTTCATGTGTTATTTCTTCTGTTTCTAATTACATACTAGATGATAAGGAAGAATTTTCATGATCAGAAGAGATGTCAAAATTTACACATCTTGAATAAGAAGCTTCCATTTCCGACCCAATTGATGATGAAGGGTCTTCATTGGGTAATAAGGAGGAGATGATGGATTGAGAATCGACATCATTGTTCACCTATGATGTTGCTATAACTTCTTCTGGCCTAATTGGCGAAGTATAGACTTTTTGGATTTCAGCAGATGAAACGAAGACGTCACCATTTGTGCTTTCATCACTGCTTGGTGGGTTACCAATTTCTCCCATGTTGTCTGGCTCGATTGTCGTAATTGAGATTATGGATATTTCCATAAGAGTATTTTGATTTGGGTCGATCTTGTCAATTTTACTGATATGCAACACATAATCCGTACTCACATGTGTAAATGGATTTATTGGAATCTTTTCTGAACCATATGGAGCATTAACTTTGGTAATCTCATTTGTTGTGGATTTTTTCTCCCCTTCATGTGATAGAATTCCACCTCAATGTATTGAGACTCACATGTCTTCAACGAGGCCTTATCACCATACAATGTCCCAAATTGACCATCAAAACAATATTTGAGACATTGATGGTATGATGAAGGGATAACTTCATGCTGATGTAGTCAGGGTCTTCCCTGCAAGATGTTGAAAGTTGAGTCTTGATCAACAACCATGAAATCTGAATTGGATACAAGATCTCCAAACTGAGTTCTGAGTGTAACTTCGCCTAGTGGTTCTTGTTCATTTTTATCATATCATTGTAACATCATTGTAGAAGGAGATAAATCAGATTTCTTGAGGCCCAATCTACGAAGTGTACGAATGGGCATGAGGTTGACTCCTGAACCATTGTCAATGAAAGCTCTTCGAACGTCTACGCCATTGACCTTGCCAGATAAATACAAAGGTCTAATATTCTCATGCACAACATCATCTTCATCTTCATCAATAAAAGATATTATTTCATGGCATTCTGTAGGATTATTCTCTATATGATAGACTTCATCTGCAGCAATTTTAGTTTCAAACTCCTGAGGACTCGACAAAGCCTCGTTGAGTGCTTCCCAAAGATATTTTGACAGATTCAGAGCATCCAGAATTGATAACTTGGCTGGTACTAGGGCCAAGTGTTTTAATACATCATACTTTTGATCCAGAGGTTTGTGTTTCCCAATAGGAATATGTGGTTTAGCAGGTACCTTGGAAGCAGATGCTTTGGAAGTTGATGCATCTTGTATCGGGATAGGAGTTGGTAATATCCCTGGTTTTGGAAGATTAGACCGATTATATCTATTTACTTGTTGAGAGGAAGAAGATGGAACCTTCAATCGGTCTTCCAAAATAATTGTGCCAGGACTGAATTTTCTATTGGTAGAAGAACTTTCTTGTTCTTGCTGAGCTCAGTGGAGGGCTCTACCACGAGTTTCTGCTGCATACACAGTTCTAGCAGGGGTAGAATTAGAATAATGGCTTCTGAATGATCCACGTCTTCCCCTATATCTTGAGCATCTGGAACTTCCTCAGATTCACTTGTTTGATACAGGGAATTCAAGCTCATCAAAATCGAAACTCCGACTGGCATATGGATCTGTTAATTGAATCATATTAACAGAACCGAAGATTAATTCTTCGTCTGATGAAGACTCTGCTGGATTAGCCTATTTAGGCTGTGCCTTTTGGTGGGGCAGTGCCTGTGGCTTTGAAGTATATGGCATGAAGTCTGCCAGAGTCAAAGACAACTTAGGCTTTGACACATACTCATCTTCTTCTGATTCTTTTTCTTTCTTTGAATCATGTCGTTTCTTTAAGGACTTTCCCTTTGACGAAGAGGGTTTTTCAGCAACATTCATGGTAGAAGACACAATATTTTTCTTTAATTGTATTCACAAAATAGCATGAGTTCGGTTGATTGTCTTTTTGACCATCCAATCATCATACTTCTATTCATTTTTGTTTTTGACTTCTTGTCATTCACCTTCCTCCTATGGAACTGTAGCAGTGACACATGATACCTGGGCTGAAGAGCCTTTCAGTTTGACTTGTCCTGAGTCGACCATCTTTTGCAGGAGGTCTTTGAAGACAAAACACTCCTGGAGGAGATTCCCCAACATTTGATGGAAGGGGAAATAATTGGGACGGTCTTCAACTCCTTCCTTATTTGGCCTCTTGGGCTTTGGCAGCTGAACCAAATTATTCTCTAGGTCCGAAATTAAGTAACCAGGAACTTGTTCATTTCGGAAAGAGTTTGTTTTTCTCTTCAGATCCTCAAATTGTTTTCGTCTTTGATCTCTTTGATCATTTGGAAGAAATGGACTTTGTTGTTGGCGCTTAGGAGGTGGAGCCCTTCGAGAAGATGATGGTTTTGAGGTAGAAACAGGTATAGGTGTTTGTTTAAGCATAACTTTAGCAGTTTCTACTTTACCCATTATCCTTCCTGGAGCTGATGGAATTACATGAGATTTAGCCTTAGCCTGTATAAGGGAATCTTCAATCTGTTGAGAGATTGAAGTAAGGTCTCGAAACCCTCCTGTTTATTTCACTGGGATCAACGGCGTGCGTAATTCGTCACACAGATTTGCCACATAGATTGGAAACAGTTCCTCTTGAGGGAGTTCTAGGCTCAGGGAATATGTTAACCCCTTCCAGCGAGCAATGAAATCAGAGACTCTTTCATTCTCCCTTTTCTTATAGTTTGTAAGATCAAAAACTGTTGTCTTTGGCAAAGTTGAACTGAATTTAACAATAAATCATTGACGGAGATCTTCCCATCCGGTAATTGACCAGGATTTTAAGCTTTTATACTAGACAAAAGCTGGTCCTTGCAAGGTTCGCACGAATCATCTGATTTTCACTGCATCTTGCTGCTCCGGAGTTCCCATCATAGGATCGCAAAAAGAAACGTAATGCATCAAATTCTGTTCAGGGTCACCTGATCCATTGAAAATAAGGAATATAGGGTTTCCAAAACTGGATTGGGGAGAGACTGATTCTACCCATTCAGGATAAGCTCTCTTTTCTGGTTGAACCCGCGCACGTTTCCCTTCCATAGTTTCTAACCGAGCTATTAATGACTCAATGGTAGTTATTAACTTTTGAGAAACATCCAGTTGAACTTGGACTTGGGTAGGTGCAATGACTGGATCTTGGACAGATGTGGTGGTTGGTGTTGCAACTAATGGTAGCACCGCCACCTGTTACTGCACTTGACCGATAGGATTAGACATGTGAGGGTGTATTGATAAAGGAGGATATTCTTAACCCATCTCAATAGCTGCAACAAATTCCCTTTGCTGACTGACTCTAGCATGTTTAAGAATAATACTACCCTGAAGAAATTCTGCATTCAACCTCTCTAATTCCATCATTTCTTCCTCCTGTTGTGGAAACCTTTTCTCTAGTGAGAGCGATTGTCCTTCTCCAGAGGATGGATATGTAACCTGATTCTTTCCCCTCCCTTTGTTGGTTACTTTTAGGAGAGGGGGAAGTGGGTTACTATAAAGATTACCTAGGTTCTGAGTAACCCTTTGATTTTGTGTACGCACACCTTCTTCATTTGTGTCGGTGCGTACATCTTCTTGAGCAGAAAACTCTTCATCTGAGACCCCTGAGTGAGCCTCATCTGGTGGATCAGCAACAATGGAATTGATGACATTGATTGATGCATAATGCATCGCATCCCTTCTATCAGCATTTTTGTGATATTGTCTTCTTTCATTTCATTGATTAGACATTGACTTTTGTTGATTCTATCCCTCAGGAACTTCTTGAAGAACCGTAATTTGGAGGGAATCTACTGATAATTTGGCTCATCGTTCCTCAAGAGGATTCTTTCCCAATCGAGAAAATACCGACTTTCCCTGAGGAGGGGATTGATGATTTGAAAAATTCCCCAGTCCGGTGGACTGGGGCTGTTTTGGATATTCCTGTTCAACTCCTTGAATCCTATTTGTTGATTCTGAGGGTTGATTTAAAAGAGTCCCCAGTCTGGCAAGCTGGGGTGGCTCTTAACATGCTATGTCTGAGACTTTCTTAAAATCTCTCCTGATCTTGCGAACCTTAGTCCAGAAATTGGCTGGATGTATTAACCTGTATCCACTTTTATCACCTAGATCAAAAGACCGTTGGATGATTTCCGAAACTTCTGTCACATGATGATGTGCTTGCCCCATACGAGAGGCCCATTCAATATTCTCGTTTGTTTGATGTAGGATTAATTCAACAACTTGTTCTCTATATGTTTGATTTTGAGAGGAACTAGTTGAAGCCTATTCTTGGGAAATCTTTGGATTACAAACAAAGACCATTGACTGTGGCCAGCCAAGGGCAATAACATTGCATGAGACCATTTTTGGTGGGATTTGCTGACTAGAGAGCACTGTGAAATGCAGTGCTCCATGAACACCCCATCCTCTGACATGAATACCAGATGGGAATTGGCAATTAACTGACGCAATTTTCTTAGTGCGCCAAGGCATGAACGTTGAAGAGCTCTCTACTACTTTTCAGCCTTCAGATATCAAGAGACTGATAGAGATGCCAAATCAATCTGACATTGTAACCCTTCTATTATCTTAAGATGATTTTCATATTCATCCTAAGACAATACTTTCTTCTACAACTGACAAAGAGTTTTCCATATGTTGAGATGAATATCATGAATTCCATCTTCCATCAACATTTCTGGAATGTCATACTGAGAATCAGTCAGATGCCAAAACATGACTAGCACTTCACCTTTTTCCAGTTTTTTTCTCATGTTCAGCATTTCCTATTTATCATTTGATGAAGATTCATCTACCTATTTTGACCAGATCTGGTGCTTCCTTGTTGCTTAATTGGATTCAACAGGATTGGTAGAGAAATCATTGATCAAACTAGATGATGCATGACTTAGGGGTGGTTCAAAGAATGACCTACACCTAGGGATATCTTCTTATTGAGAAAGTATTTCACCTGCTAGAAATGAAGCATCATACATGACTGGTTTCGCATTTGCAAGTGCCTCAAGATAAGAGGGATTTCACGGCACCACATCGTCCACTAGAGCATTTTCCGGGCAATGTGCATCACTACTGCGGAGAGGAATTTCACAGAAAAATTCATCATCATGGAGAGGACCACCATAATGGGTTACAGAAAAAGATGAGATCTCTTGCTCCTTGGTCTTCTGACCACACAGAGGGTTCCTGTGGCTCTCATCTGAAGATGAAACTTCGAGATCGACTGAATTTTCATGAAGCAAGCCTTCATGAGGAAGTGTCTGTTGAAGACCTTTGGAATTAATGTTCCCAGTATTGGAAAATGAGGGAGTAGAATCTTGAATTCCAACAGATAACTATCTTAGGGCTTCAAGAACTCCAGCATCGAGCAAGGCCTTGTTACAGATTCGCTCTTGATCTCCTGACTGTGCTGGGCAGGTCTTTTTCCTAGACGCCTTCTTACTCGCTTTGGAAACCACTTGTTGAAAAAAGTGGCGGCTCTGAGTAGGTGTATGTTCCTGATCAGGAAAGATGGTCAGGTTAAGCTGACGAACTCCACTCAAATCAGGTGTATGTGCCTGACTTAGTTGTCTGTATGATATGGGAGAGTATGCCCCACAACCCTCTTGGACTAGAACAGATGTGTGTGTCTATTTTGGAGTGAATTGTTGATGTTTCACTCCACTGGTAGGGATAGATTTATGTTTCTTTCCCTGAAATGCTTCTAATGCTGTTATAATATCCTGGCAGGCATCCAGAATATGAGTAGGTATTTTCTTCTTCTCTTTCACTATTGATAGAATACTCTTGGTGACTTCAGATGCCGGAACGGGGATGTACGTCCATTCCAGGCTTGGAGCAGGTGTATGTGCCTGCTCCAGTCCTCCTTTCCCTGTCAGTGAATCCTAACAATACTCAAGTGTGGGGGCAGAGAGTTGAGTCTGCCTCCTATTTGTTGTTAGGGCTTTCCGACTAACTTCTCTGAATTCTAACAAGCGATACTTTTGGTAGGTTTGATTAGTACTAGCAGGTGTATGTGCCTGCTGATTGCACTTCACCAAATTTAGTTGACGAGATCCATCATATGTAGTTAGATGAGCCAGTTGACTAGATGATGTTGTATAAACAGGTGTATGTTCCTACCTATAGTACTCCGCTGGAATTTCCTGGCGGGATTGGCGTGATGCTTCCAGACGAGTCTGCTAGATAGTGGAATTAAAATGGGTAGGTGTGTGTGCCTGCTCATTTCTTACCACAATGTTAGGTTGGGGGACTTCTCCAGAGATGGCAGAGATGAGAGCCTGCTCACTATTAACCGTATTTCGCCTCTGGAGATTCGTATTTCCTGCTCGGGTTCGAGGAACCTGAGCCGAATGCCTAGATTCGGTACCCTCACCATGTTGAGGGCACACTACCGCACGAGTCTGGTAGAGATTGTTGGTGGGAGCCCTCTGGAAGGACTCCTGTCTACTTTAATTAAGGCTCTGAGGGACCTGCTCATTCACATCCCCAGAATAAGGGAGTGAATGGTGATTGCGTTTCGGGGATAACGACCCGATACGGTTGGAGACGGTAGTTAGCACCGCCTGCTTCTTGATCACTGGTCGTCGTTTTCCGGATGATCGGTGCGAGTTTTTCACATGGAGGGCTTGCCGGGCAGCCTCCAGAGTTGGGATGGTACCGTGTTGACGATACTCTTTAACCAGCGCATTTGATACCCAGTGTTGAAGATGCTGAGTAGGTGATGTCATGTTCAGAGTGGACGACGATCCAGTAGGAGTAGCAGTAGTGGCATTTGTAGCAGTAGTATTCATAGGTGTGAACTTGAGAGCAGCCATTCTGGAAATGCCAAAGATCTTGGAAAAGAGTGGCAAGATTTATATAATGTACGTAATCAAGATAAATTCAGCCACTACATCTTTTGGATAAGCACATATGTCAATGATTGTTTTTTTGGCCCTCTCATTGAGTTTTAAATAGGGGCCAAACAAATAGGTAAAACTTCATTTTATCATTGTTAAGGTTTCACGTCGGTTTCACCATTTTTTGTTTCCCTCAGAATTTGGGGATGACCTCCATGATGGGAGGTTCAAACATTCTGATCGGTTTTTAACGGGTTTTTTCATAGAACCGGAAACATCCAATGATTCCACATCCATTTGGACCTACTTTACAAAGGTAGGCACTCATTAGTTTGTGGACTGATGAGGCTTAGGAATTTGCATTGGTCGAGAGGATGGGAGTTCGGACTCATCACACCTTTTTTAGGGGAATTATTGTCTAATCTGGGACTCTCTTTATAGATTTAAGTTATGTTCGTGAATCCTTATTACATTACCAAGTATAAAATGAGCTTTCCTTTAGATCCGACAATCAACGATCGATATGTAGAAAATTTAGAGAATCTTTTATATGTATTCGAGGTTCTTCATTGATAGAGAATCATCTGAATTTGTTATAGATTCTTAGTCAATGGTATCCTTTGATACGTAAAAGTCTCTTAGTAAATATAATGAACATACTGGTTTTAAAGCCACTCAGTGGGGAACTTGAAGTTTATTGTCATTCAGAAGGACATGAATTATTTCAGAGTTGGGATCGAACTCGCGGACGGGCTACCTATGTATCCTTTGTTTAGAAAAGGAATCAAAACCCACGTAGTTTGAGTAATGTAGTATGATGTTTATGATTGATGGCTCAAAGAAGGATGTCATAATTACTTTTATACTCTAAGCTCATGTGAGTCATGCTCGGTGTGAGAAACAAGAGGTATTGGTAAAAATTAGACAATTGTGCCATGAAAGATGAAATCATAAGAAATAATGTGGGACTTAGGTATGTATGACTGCCCAGATAAATGAAGATTAAGATTTACTTCAGGGAAGAAATCCAAGAACAGGGTCCATAAAGGTATAGGTTTTTCATGGAGATTTGAATACTCTAACTTGGGGCTTACTCCTGAAAAGGAGTCCCAAATTAGGAGAGGACTTATGATTGGGTTTTACTCCTGAGAAGGAATCCCATATCAAATGTAAATTAGGACTGGTTAGGAGAAATTTGAGACTGGGGATTGCTCTTGAAAAGGAGGCCCAGGTTAAGGGAATTAAGGATTGGGGCTTACTACTAAAGAGGATTCCCAAATTAGCGGACTATGGCTTACTCCAGAAAAGGAGGCCCAGGTTAATGAGGACTTGGAGCTTACTCCTAAGGAGGATGTCCATATTTGGAGAATCTGACTGGGGATTATTTCTGAAAAGGAGGCCCAGGTTAAGGGAATTAAGGTTGGGGGCTTACTCCTAAGAAGGATGCCCAGATTTGGGAACTTTAAGAATTGGGGCTTACTCCTGAGGAGGATGCCCAAATTAGGGGACCGGGGCTTACTCCTAAGGAGGATGCCCTGGTTAAGGGAATTAAGGATTGGGGAATAATCCTAAGGGGGATGCCCATATTTGGAGATTATGACTGGGGCTTATTCCTAAAAAGGAGGCCCAAGTTAAGGGAATTAAGGTTTGGGTCATACTCCAAAGGAGAATGCCTAGATTTGGGAAATTTAAGAATTGGGGCTCACTCCTGAGGAGGATGCCCAAATTAGGAGACTGGGGCTTACTCCTAATGAGGATGCCCAGATTTCAGAATTATGACTGGGGATTATTCCTGAAAAGGAGGCCCATATTTGAGTTCTCTCATCTTAACGGATGAGGTTGAATGAATGAAATCTCAATATTTAGTGACATAAAGATGTGTAAATCACTAGGTTTTGAGAAATATTCCACAGAATTCCTTTCAGATAAGGAAGTCAAATCAAGAAACCAAGCCATAAATGACTTTGAAGAGTGTCTTGAAGACCGAATCATGAAGAGGAGAGATGGAATGGCTTAAGAGGGGTCAAATGGGCAAGAAGGGAACCCAAAAAGGTAGGGGCGCGCAAGTCCTGGCTGGCGTGCAGGCACTGCGTGGGCGCGCAAGTCCTGGTCGCACAGTTATACCTACCCGAAACATGGGTGTTTGCACGACGGTTAACCAGCAAGGAAATACTTGAGCGACTCTTGATTAAATCATTTAGAATCATCTTGAGGTTCTTCCAGAAGAGTGGCACACAAGTTTTAATGAAGGAGTAAGGTGGCGCGCAAGTGTGGCCATTTCTCTTAAGGGATGGACACTTAGGCGCACAAGTGTTGATGAGTTTCAACACTTAGGCCTTCCTTCCCCTCTCTAGATCTTCCGTTCTTAGTAAGAAATTACATGAGAAGTGTTTCAGAAGCTTTGAGAAGAGACTAGGGCGCCGGGAGGTCAAATCTGATTTCTGGAATAAAAATTCCTCCTCGAATGGGGGCCCCACAGGGTCTATTTATAGGCTCGAGAAGGCCTGGGCGGTTATCACTTAGGTCGCACAAGTCACTTGCGCGACCATTAGGCGGTACGCAAGTATACCTGCGCGACAATGAGGGAACTTGCATGACCTATGGGTAATGTTCTCTTTTTTCATCCCTTTGTCTATTTTTTGATATTTCTTCAAAGGATGAATCACTATGAGCTTAGATATTTCCCTTTTCCAATCTTTAGACTCTGTGATGAAAGGAGAATCAACATATATTTATTTTTTTCCAATTTTAAATAAATGTATATATTCATTGATTTTTGTTGAATTTTGATGTATTTAAAAACAAATAATTCATATGTTTTCTTTTATTAAAATATTTGTGGAATTATTTTGAATAAATCCTATAAAACTTTTTTTAGTGGATGTAGATATTCTTGTAATGATTTTTTATAAATTATTAACTAATTATTTTTGAAAGCTACGTGAGATTAAAATATAATTCATAAGTAATGTGGATCCTTAAATCAATGGGGATGTGTCCATGTAATATAAAATGACCAAAATAAAAAATATCATGAAATTAACTCATTGGGATCATTACATTCATGTTATTAAATGTGTGATGAAGATGATGGGTCATATTAACCAGTGGTCACATAAGATTTTCCAATTCAAGTCATATGTGATAAACCTAGGAGCTACATAATGTGAACTATAGGGATGTACTATTTCATATTAATGACTTGATAATTATACATACCATGTGTGATTAAAATGAATTTTATCCACCTCACACATGTATAGTAGTCGTGGGTTAAATATCACATGTTATTAACCCAACAAAAGAACCTCTATGTAATATATATTCCCTTGGAATGAGGCTCACAGAGGAATAACCTAGGGATCATAGAAAATACAAGAGATTAAATTCAAAAATCTTAAGGATATATAATATTTACTTTTCTAATAGATAAAATATAAGATTTATTCCAACTCATAGCTATTTCATCAGGTAAACTAATGTATCTCACTATCCATGTCAAAATAAATCAACTTCATAGAAATATTAATCCTATTTTATATAAGGGGAAATACCACATTTAAATTCATTTATATAAATTAACTTTATCTTCTAGATGCATGTTAAAAGTTAATTTTTTTTTCTAAAGACTTATGCAATAAATATTTTTAAAATTAAATAAATGAAATCACTATTATTATAATGAAAACCCGTCATAATTGATGATATATTATAGTGAGTCCTTAATTCCATATTCCTTATGTATTTTGAGATACTAACCTTCATAAAAGGATAAAATAGATTCATTACCTTTATATTATCACACATAGAATCTCATTTCACTCATGAAATATGAATTGAAGGCTTGGGAAAATCTTCTAAGGCCACTGGTCAATATAATGGACACATAGATCCCATACAAGGAATGAGGTTACCTTGATAATATTCTAATATTGCTACTTGTAAAAATCAAGTAATGTATCTTCTATATGGAATGTGATCTCTACGAAATAATAATTATATAAGGACCAAGGGAATTATTTTCACATTTAATAAAAATTTGTGTGTGAAATATGTAGGGAATCAAGATTCACAATCTTATGTGGAGGTCATCCAATCCTTAAGAGGTACCCAAAAACTTTCATTATTACCTTTAAGTGGGGGTAGAATTCGCAATATTGGGGGGTGTCTCAATCCTTTCTACCTATTTTTTAACTTCTGTGATATAATTTTAGGACTCGTATGGTTGAGTTGAGGGGAGTTTCCCACCCCTATGTATAATGAGTTATATTTCATTCAATACCATTTATCTCTTGTTAAATCTCAATGGAATATACTTGATTTCATTAAATAGTTGGATATTTACATTATTATATGTACTATATTTCATTTATATTTATCTTCCTTTTTCATAGAAACATTATCCCTTTATTATCCTCACTTCTCATCTAATATATAGTGGTGGGGTTGAAAGAGGTGTGAATAAGGATATTGATCATATTGGAATAGTGAAGATGGTGTATACTATGATCACTAAATATTTCTATTAAAACATCAAAATAGTCTACAAACACAATTTTCTAATATATAAAACATCAAAAGAGTCTACGAATGATCAAATTGAGAATTTCATAGAGTCCTAAACATGTCAAATTAATATGGAATAGTCAATAGTATTTCATTCATTACACGAAATATGAAATAGGGAAACCAATTAATGATGATATTTTTTAGAAGGGATGTTGGGATGTGTTGGGGAAGCAGAGCTACGCGGCGAAGAAATAAACATAAAACAGAAACTAAAATGGAGAACACAGTGGATTTACATGGTTCGGCAGTGTGCCTACATTCACGAGAGTAGAGGGGGGCCTTTAAATTATTCTATCCAGATCAAGTGTCGTAGGATCACCCACACAATAAAATTCATGGGATTCAATCCTGTTATAAAAAGAAGCACCAGTCCAAGGTTCGGTTAGGGTTGTTCATCAACCTTTGAAGAAACTCTCGCCACTAGCTGCTTGCCTGCCTTGACCACCCACCAGAGAGGACTTCCACGCTGAAGTTTTTGCCAGCTAAATAATTACCCTCACTGAAATATCTTTTATTTGGGATTGGCCCCCACAAATCTCCCCCTCACTAGAAATTTTGGGTAGAAGCTAGACCCGTTGTCTCCTTGCAGGTGTCCAGCTTCTCTTTCAGTAGAACCTTCTTCATCAGGTCTGCCCCATTATCATTGGTGTGGATTTTCTTTACATTCAACAATTTTTCATCCAGTACATTTCAGATCCAGTGATATCGCACGTCAATGTGTTTGGACCTCGAATGAAATTTCGGGTTCTTGCTGAGATGAATATCACTGTGACTATCACAATAGAGAATATAATTCTCCTGATTCTATCTCATCTTTTGTAAAAATTTCTTCATCCACAACATCTCTTTGCAGCCTTCAGTGACTGCAATATACTCTGCTTCTGTGGTGGATGAGGCAACACACTTTTGAAGTCATGATTTCCTTTAGACAGCTCCCCCTATAAATGATATTAGGTATCTGGATATGGATTTCATCGTGTCTACATCTCTAGCCATATCGGCATTTGTGTTACCTTCCAAAACAGGTTTGTCACTTCCAAAACATAAACAATGACTAGATGTACCTCAGAGATACCTAAATATCCATTTCACCACTGTCCAGTGCTCCTTTACTGGATATGATAATAATATGCTCACAACACCAACAACGTGAGGGATATCTTGTCTGGTGCACACCATGGCATACATAAGACTGCCAACTGCTAATTGATAAGGAACTATTTCCATTTCTGCTTTCTCCTTCTCAGTTGATGGAATCTGACTTATCGTGAGCCTGAAATGACTTGCAAGTGGAGTGCTAACTGGTTTCTCCTTTCCCATGTTGAATCTTTCAAGAACCTTCTCAATGTACCGCTCCTAAGATAGCCAAGTATTGTGATTCCTCCGGTCACAGGAAATCATTATACTAAGAATCTGAGTAGCATCTCACAAGACCTTCATTTCAAAAGACTTGTTCAAATCCTTCTTCAACCTATCAATCTTGGTGATATCTCTGCCAATAATTAGCATATCATCAACATAAGTCAACAAGATAATGAAATCACCCTCGGAAAATTGTTTGATAAAAACACAATGATTAGCAGTTGTCCTCCTGTACTCATTTTTCTCCATGAATGAGTCGAATTTCCTGTACGACTGCCTCAGTGCCTATTTTAGACTATATAAACTTTTCTTAAGCTTGCATACCAGGTTTTCTTTCCCTTTCACCTGAAATCCCTCTGGTTGCTACATGTGTATCTCCTCCTCAAGGTCTCCATGTAAGAACGATGTCTTTACATGTAGTTATTGAACCTCCAGGTTCGAACTAGCTGCTAATCCAAGAACAACTCTGATAGAAGACAATTTAACCATAGGAGAAAAAATTTCATCAATGTCAATACCTTTCTTTTGACTGAATCCCTTCACAGCCATTCTGGCTCTGTAGTGCAGTTGTGAGCTGCCATCTTCTCCTTTAATTCTGTACACCCACTTGTTCTTGAGTGCCTTCTTTCCATGTGGTTACTCTACCAAATCAAATGTATGTTTCTTGTGCAAGGATCACATCTCCTCTTGCTTGGCCTTATTCCACTCCATCTTCTGCTGAATCCTGATCACATCATCATAACTGTCTGGCTCTCCCCCATCAGTGAGCATCACATACTCATTTGGTGATTATCTTCATCTCGGTTGTCATTCTCTGGTGGATCTCCTCACCTATGCTTTAGGAGGAATCTGTACTATAATATCATACGATGAAGACATATTAATAGATGGAGACATATTAACTGGTAGTGATATATCATCAGTTTCGCGTATCTCTATCGCACTAGATGGTACTGATGGTGGTGGGACTGGTTCTAGACTGATTGGAATTTCCTCAGACTGCGACTTCTCTGCAGTTTCTGGATTCTCAAAATCTTCAATCGTTTGATCCTTAAGAAACACCACATATCTACTTCTGAAGATCCTCTTGCTGATAGGATCCCAGATTCGGTATCCAAACTCTTCATGACCGTATCCTAAAAAGATACATTGCTTTCCTTTTCCATCCAGCTTTTCCCGCTCATCTTTCGGGATGTGAACAAATTCCCTACAGCCAAATACTCTCAATTCACTACGGAAAAAATGAGTATTTGCGACGGGTTATTTGCGACGGGGATAAATCTCGTCGCAAATAGTCCCGTTAGAAACCTATTTGTGACAGGCGAATTCCCCCGTCGCAAATAAGTAGTTATTTGCGACAGGGAAAGCTAACCCGTCGGAAAAGGACTGGCGCACTTTGCACGCCAAATCGCGGGAAAGTTATTTGCGACGGGCGGTTGCTGCCCGTCGCAAATAACAGGCGGCGGTAAAAGATATTTGCGACGGGAATATACCCACGTTGCAAATAGTATGTCGGCAGGTTATTATTTGCGACGGGTCCCATCGCAAATAACTATTTAACCGTTGACCGTAATAAATGTGGATTAAGGTATTTGCGACAGGTACCGTCGCAAATAATACTATTTGCGACGGGATACCCGTCGCAAATAAGCTAACCTATAAATACCCCCCATCCGTTTTTTTCATTCATTCTCAAACTCTATCTTCTACTTCTCTCAAAACTCTATTTTTAGAGTTCAGCGTTTCTTAAGTTTAATTTTTTTTCCAGAGTTGATATTGAAGTTTTCAACAACGATCAGAGATCAACCTCAGATCAATTTTAAAGGTATTTATGTTCATTTTAATTTAATATTTATTTTAAATTTTTTATTAGTTTCATTATTCTTAATTAGTTGTAATTTAATTATGTTTACATTGTTTTGTTACTTAATAAATTTAAATTATTAGTATTCATTGTTCATAGTTAATGGTAATTAGGAATAATTAGTAATAATTACCAATAATTAAGAATAAATACTAATAATTAGTAATAAATACCAATAATTAGGAATAATTAATAATAATTACCAATAATTACCAATAATTAATAATAATTAGTATTAATTACTAATAATTAGTAATAATTACCAATAATTAGTAATAATTAGTAATAATTAGTAATAATTACTAATAATTAGCAATAATTTGCAATAATTAATAATAATTAATAATAATTACCAATAATTAGTAATAATTTCCAATAATTAGTAATAATTACCAATATTTAGTACTAAATAGTAATAATTAGTAATAATTACCAATAAATAGGAATAATTAGTAATAATTACCAATAATTACCGATAATTAGTAATAATTAATAATAATTAGTAATAATTAATAATAATTACCAATAATTAGAAATAATTAGTAATAATTACCAATAATTAGTAATAATTACCAATAATTAGTAATAATTACAAATAATTACCAATAATTAGTAATAATTACCAATAATTATCCATAATTAGTAATAATTACCAATAATTATCCATAATTAGTAATAATTACCAATAATTATCCATAATTAGTAATAATTACAAATAATTACCAATAATTACCAATAATTAGTAATAATTTACTAATTACCAATAATTATCCATAACTAGTAATGATTTACTAATTACCAATAATTATCCATAATTAGTAATAATTACCAATAATTAGTAATAATTACCAATAATTAGTAATAATTAGAAATAATTACCAATAATTACCATTAGTTAGAAATAATTACCAATAATTACCATTAATTAGTAATAATTAACAATAATTATCCATAATTAGTAATAATTACCAATAATTATCAATAATTACCAATAATTAGTAATAATTGGAAATAATTAGTAATAATTAGAAATAATTACCAATAATTACCACTAATTAGTAATAATCAATAATAATTACCAATAATTCGTAATAATTAGTAATAATTACCAATAATTAGTAATAATTAGCAATAATTAGTAACAATTAGTAATAATTATCAATAATTAGTAATAATTACCAATAATTAGTAATAATTAGTAATAATTAGTAATAATAAGAAATAATTAATAATAATTAGTAATAATTACCAATAATTAGTAATAATTACCAATAATTAGTAATAATTACCAATAATTAGTAATAATAACAATAATTAGTAATAATTAGTAATAATTAGTAATAATTACCAATAATTACCAATAATTAGTAATAATTACCAATAATCAGTAATAATTACCAATAATTAGTAATAGTTACCAATAATTAGTAATAATTAGTAAAAATTAGTAAAAATTAGTAAAAATTAGTAATAATTAGTAATAATTACCAATAATTAGTAATAATTACCAATAATTAGTAATAATTACCAATAATTAGTAATAATTACCAATAATTAGTAATAATTACCAATAATTATTAATAATTACCAATAATTATTAATAATTAGTAATAATTAGTAATAATTACCAATAATTAGTAATAATTACCAATCATTAGTAATAATTACCAATAATTAGTAATAATTACCAGTAATTAGTAATAATTACCAATAATTAAAAATAATTAGTAATAATTAGTAATAATTAGTAATAATTAGTAATAATTAGTAATAATTAGTAATAATTAGTAATAATTAGTAATAATTAGTAATAATTACCAATAATTAGTAATAATTACCAATAATTTGAAATAATTAGTAATAATTACCAATAATTAGTAATAATTAGTAATAATTACCAATAATTTGTAATAATTACCAATAATTACCAATAATTAGTAAAAATTAGCAATAATTAGTAATAATTAGTAATAATTACGAATAATTAGTAATAATTACCAATAATTAGTAATAATTACCAATAATTTGTAATAATTACCAATAATTAGTAATAATTACCAATAACTACCAATAATTAGTAATAATTAGTAATAATTAGTAATAATTAGCAATAATTAGTAATAATTAGTAATAATTACGAATAATTAGTAATAATTACCAATAATTAGTAATAATTACCAATAATTAGTAATAATTACAAATAATTATTAATAATTAGTAATAATTAGTAATAATTAACAATAATTACCAATAATTAGTAATAATTACCAATAATTACGAATAATTAGTAATAATTACCAATAGTTAGTAATAATTATCAATAATTAGTAATAATTACCAATAATTAGAAATAATTAGTAATAATTAGTAATAATTAGTAATAATTACCAACAATTACCAATAATTAGTAATAACTACCAATAATTACCAATAATTAGTAATAATTACCAATAATTAGTAATAATTAGTAATAATTAGTTATAATTAGTAATAATTAGCAATAATTAGTAACAATTAGCAATAATTAGCAATAATTAGCAATAATTAGCAATAATTACCAATAATTAGTTATAATTAGCAATAATTAGCAATAATTATCAATAATTACTAATAATTACCAATAATTACCAATAATTAGTAATAATTACCAATAATTACCAATAATTAGTAATAATTACCAATAATTAGTAATAATTAGTAATAATTAGTAATAATTAGTAATAATTACCAATAATTAGTAATAATTACCAATAATTAGTAATAATTACCTATAATTAGGAATAATTACCAATAATTAGTAATAATTACCAATAATTAGGAATAATTACCAATAATTAGTAATAATTACCAATAATTAGGAATAATTACCAACAATTAGTAATAATAATTAATAATTAGTAATAATTACCAATAATTAGTAATAATTACTAATAATTAGTAATAATTAGTAATAATTACCAATAATTTGTAATAATTACCCATAATTAGTAATAATTAACAATAATTAGTAATAATTAACAATAATTAGCAATAATTAGAAATAATTAGCAATAATTAGCAATAATTAGTAATAATTAGCAATAATTTCCAATAATTAGCAATAATTACCAATAATTACCAATAATTACCAATAATTACCAATAATTACCAATAATTACCAATAATTACCAATAATTACCAATAATTAGTAATAATTACCAATAATTACTAATAATTAGTAATAATTACCAATAATTAGTAATAATTACCAATAATTAGTAATAATTACCAATAATTAGTAATAATTAGTAATAATTAGTAATAATTAGTAATAATTACCAATATTTTCCAATATTTACCAATATTTTCCAATATTTACCAATATTTTCCAATAATTACCAATAATTAGGAATAATAAATTATTTGTATATTTTATTATTAAAATTAAAATAATGTAATTTTCTATATTATATACAATTCTCTTTTCATCTGTGTATTTTCTATCTCCACTTGTAATATTTGCATTCTTTTTCAAAATTATCAACCTACTCGCCAATGGAGAGGTGAAAGTGAATGCAAATATTACACGTGGAGATAGAATGTTAAACACACAAATGAAAGGAGAATTTTATATAATATAGAAAATTATATTATTTTAATATTAATAATAAAATATACTAATAATTTAATAATGTTATTATTATATAATTAATATATATGAAAAAATTATATTAGTATTATTAAAATAATAAAAAATCAATATAATATTAAAATTATCAATATTTGTAACAGGTTTTGCTTTATTCTTAACATATTCAATCCTTGCTTGAGTGTTTTTTCTAACAAATTATTCAAAACCAGTAATTCTTTTATATTTTATAGAAAAATATGGAACAACGAGGTCGCCAACAGTTATTATTAGATGACCGCATATGGATAAATCAACGTAGAAATCCAAATGGTTCTGGTTTAAATCCAGTATATATAGAGGGTGTGGAGACTTTTTTATCCTTTACAGCATCAAATCCAGAATTTGTTTCAGAAGGAAAAATAAAATGCCCTTGTAGAAAATGTGCATTGAGAACGTTTGACACGTTTGACAAAGTGGGGCGACATCTCTTGCGTTTTGGTTTTCAACCAGATTATGTTTTTTGGTATCAACACAGTGAATGCAGTTCCAGACTAGGTGATACCAACTTGATTCCAGATCCATCCCGGTTTCAAGATTTAGTACATGATGTTGTAGTTTCATCTGTTCAACATACAGAAACTCCGGCTGATATAGATTCAAATCCTGAGTTGACATCATCTGAATTTTATGAGTTGTTGAGGTCTGCTGAGGATGCATTATATCATGGCTGCAAGATGAGAAAATTAGAAGCAGTTGCAAAATTTATGGCTATCAAATCAGATAACGGAATGTCAAACACCTGTTTTGACCAGATATTTTCTTTGCTTAAAACACTGTTACCCGAAGGAAATGTTTTTCCTGCAAATTACTGTGAGGGTAAGAGGCCGGTTCAAAATTTGGGACTTACTTGTCAGAAGATTCATGCATTTTCAAATGACTGCATTTTATATTCTGGGGAAAATGAGTCATTGGATAGTTGTCCCACATGTGGGCAATTGAGATATAAAGAAGGGCAACATGGGAAGTCTGGTTTGATTCCTGTAAAACAGTTGATATATTTTCCGCTTACATCCAGACTTCATCATTTATTCATGTCTAAAAATACAACAACAATGATGTGATGGCACAAAGCGAATATTTCGACAGATAAAAGCCTGAATCATCCAGCCGATGGTGATTCATGGAAACATTTTGATAGAGTGCATCCATCCTTTGCTTTAGAATCTAGAAATGTTCGATTGGGCCTTTCCACTAATGGTTTCTGTCCCTTTGGATCTTATGGTAGTCAATATTCATGTTGGCCTATTTTTTTAACTCTGTATAATTTACCTCCATGGATGTTGATGAAGAAGCCATATATCTTTTTGACTTTACTAATTCTAGGACATCCGAAGAAAAATATTGATGTTTATTTGAAACCATTGATTGATGAATTAAGTTTATTGTGGAGTAATGGTGTCATTACATATGATGTTTCTACGAAACAGAATTTCATACTGAGATCAGCATCGATGTGGACAGTTAGTGACTTACCGGCTTATGAGATGTTATCTGGCTAGAGTACACATGGTCAGAAATCATGTCCTTACTGTATGGGAGAGAACAAAGCATTTATGCTCATTCATGGAAAGAAACCTTGTTATTTTGACTGTCATCGCAGATTTCTTCCAGCTGATCATCCTTTTCACAGAAACAGATCTCATTTCAGAAAAGGAACAATTGAATGGGATGGAACTCCAAAAATGCTATCAGGTTCGGAGTTAAAATCAGTTGTATTTTCATTACCTCCCATCACTTTTGGTCCCACAATAAACCAACAGAAAATTTCTGGTTTTGGGAAAGAACACAATTGGATTTAACGTAGCATATTTTGGGATTTGCCATATTTGTCTGATTTTTTGGTCCGCCACATGTTGGATGTCATGCATATTGATAAGAACTGTTTTGATAATTTGTTTCATACAGTTTTGGATACACCAGGAAAGAGAAAAGACAATGTAAATACACGTTTAGATCTTGCCCAAATTTGTAGGCGTCCAGAACTGGAACTGTTTGAGAATGTCAGAACAGAAAGGTTACTGAAACCAAAAGCCGCTTATACACTGTCTAAAGAAAACCATTTATTATTTTGTCAGAGGATTGCAGATTTGAGACTTCCAGATGGTTGTGTTTCCAATTTGGGTAGATGTGTAAATAATGGTCATATTACTGGATTAAAAAGGCATGATTGTCATGTTATAATGGAAATAATTCTACCCATTGGATTAAGAGGTCTATTAAATTCTGTGATTTTGGATTCCATAACAGACATGTCTCATTTGTTTCGCGAAATTTGTGTGGCTACAGTAGATTATGATGCTCTATGCAAACTCAAAAAAGATGTTGTTGTAATTATATGTAAACTGGAAAAAATATTTCCGCCGTCTTTCTTCGACTCAATGGAACATTTGATGTTACATTTTCCATATGAAGCCAAATGTGGAGGCCAGTACAGTTTTTATGGATGTACCCATTTAAAATATGCATGCAAAAAATTGAAAAGAAAAGTACGTAACAAAGCATCTGTTGAAAGATCTATTGCAGAAGCTTATTTGCAAGAGAAATATCTTTTTTCTTCTCCCATTATTTTGAATCTGAGTATCCTTCAAAACACAACTGAATGGGATGGAATGAGAGGAATATTGATGAAATCGAAAATCAATTATCTGTTTTCAACCAGCCAGAGCATGGTTTTGGTGGAGTTTATGAATGCTAGATTTCGGATGATGAACATCACAGAGCTCATATGTATGTTCTGCTCAACTGTTAAGAGATAACATCAGTTGTACTGTAAGTGTTTATATCACTTATTCTATCATTTATGTTGCAGAAAATAACTTTGTTTTTTATAGGTTGTATGATAATCATATCAAGAAACAAATTCCACAAATTATAGCAGCTGCTCTCGAAGAACGCCGACAGAAAAATTTCTCTCAGTGGTTTCAAAAACTGGTAACATAAATTATTTATCTTTTAGCAACTCATTCAATGTATAGTTTACTATATTGATAATTATTTCACAAATTTTCAGGTGTCTCGACATGCTGATAAAATTGACAAATGGCTGTGTATATTGAGTAACCCACCTTCCAAACTTGTTAAAACTTATAATTCATAGGTGGTGAATGGATTTCGATTTCATACACATGCATACGGGGAATCAAAAAAAAACAATGAACAATGGAGTTATCTTGAGAGGATCTCATCATCGAGAAAATGAATTTGACTTTTATGGCATACTTAATGAAATCATTGAACACTGTTATCTTGGACAACATTATATAACCATGTTCAAAAGTCGGTGGTTGGATACAGAGAGAGGCATGCGTGTTCATCCAAAATCATCGATATTAAATGTAAAAGTATTCTCACAGTAAATGAACCATTCTCATTGGCTCAATAGGCACATAAAGTTTATTACGCAAAGTACTATGCTAAATCAAGAGACTTGACTGATTGGTGGAGTGTAATAAAAATCAAAATTTGAGACAATTAGTTTAGTCAAATTGAATGTGCTTTCACTGATGTGAAAAGAATTGATGTTTTTCCAGAGAGTACTCAAAATAAATCTTTTTTACAAAGAGACATGAGTATCGATGACGAAACCCCACATTTAAGAGTCGGTGATGACGATGATGTTAATGATGTCACATATGAATTTGAAATGGTAAGAGATGAAGCAACTGGAACTCGAATGGATATCGATGATGTTGAGGAGGAATATGAAGATGACATTGACATATATGAAGATGATGATGAAGATGAACACTGATATAATTCCATGGTAGTTATATACAATCATAATATATATATATGTATATATAATAGTAATTATCAATTATTTTCTAACAACATTAACATTTTCTGTTTCAGATGGACGACGACACATTTCGTGAGTTGGCGGATGCTGACCTGCCTTTCGATGCAGATGAGTTGCTGGCAGATGACCCTCATCCTGCAGGCGCTCTAGGGAGTACGCGGAGGGGGCGCGGTCTTACATAATTGATGATTCCAGACCCTGTCCCCGAGCGACGTCCACGTCTTGGGTTTGATCCACACACACGGAGGTGTGATAACCTGTGTGATAACCTGTGTATTTGACTAAGATTTCATTAATATATTCACATAATAAATGTTTATTATTTTTACAGTTTTCCGCATATAGCAGTCGGACAGGGCAGTGCTATTTTGTGCAACTATTTCTCTCAGCCATGGACCACATGGGAGTAGATTCCCATTGATGTGCATCAGGCCATGTTCGGCCATTGGTTGGTACGTACGTAAATATATAATTTTTATTTTGAAAATTATTTCATTTCTAACTTGATATTTTGATTTATTTGTAGGGTTTGTGGTATTCGATTGAGGATACCATGCGTGACGCCATCCACGAGGCATGGGAGGTGGCCATGCGTGATCACTTTCGTCAGTTTTTGCACAATTTAAGAAAAGCTGCCACGAAGGAAGTAGGAGTGTCAGATTTTGACGAGTCATGTAGACCACACCGACCAGAGTACATTTCATCCCATGTATGAGATGGATTATGTGCACACTGGTTGAGTGGTTCCTTTCAGAGGAGATCATCGGTGGGGAGGCAGAATAGGGGGAGACAGGAGGTGACTCATCGAGCTGGGAGTCATTCTTTCAGTACTCATAGACAGCATCTGGTACGTACATTATTTATAAATATTTTATATAACTATAAATATTAACAGTTTATTTTTTATTCTTATAGGCTGTCGAGCACCCGGATATTACGGAGTACGACATATATCGGAGGATGTATAGTGATCGTGCTACTGGGGAGCTCAGAGGTGATCGTCAGCATCACATCGTGGTCAGTATTATTTGTTTTCAAATTTAAAAATTAACTGCATATAATATATTCACAATTTTAATTTTAAATTGAAACTACAAGAGTCATATGAGGCCGCAGCGTCACAGACCCGGCCTGAGAGTCAGGCCGAGTCATCAGATCAGACCACTGGCTATCAGTTTGATGAGGCGGCATGGTTGCAGGCCACCCAGTATGCCTTCGAGAAGGGCCGGGTAGTTGGTATCAGCTCTCGACTGACTCCCGGAGATTATTATGGCAGTGCTGCGATGTCCCCATCCAGCTCGAGAGGAGCTCGTGCATCTTCCTCTACTACACAGTATGAGGATCAGTTGCGATCTCAGACTGCACTGATAGAGAGTCTCTGATAGGAGCAGGATCAGATGCGTCAGCAGCAGCAGTAGCATGAGGAGGAGCGTCGACGCCAGCAGCAGCTGCACGAGGAGCATATGAGTCGGTTGCAGCAGCAGCAGCTGGAGCAGATGGAGTACATGCGCCGACTCACTCATGCTTTAGGGATGGAGTTTCCTCCACCAGCATCTGCAGATCCCCCCCTCCCCCCTCCTTCAGATTAGAGTTTCTTTTTATGTTATAAAGTTTGTTAAATCAAAATATGAATTTTTTTTCTATTCATAGTTTCTGTCTCATTATAAAATATTAATATTATTATATTTTGAAATAACAATATTAATATGAATAATAATATTATTTATATTTTATAATATTATATTATATATATATATTAAAATTTTATAATATTATAATTTAATTATATTTTTTTGTAATATTTGAATTATTTTAATATTTGAATGTAAAATAATTCTATTATTTTTATATTAATTAAAATAACTTATTAATATTTTTTTATTTATGAATTATAATTCCAATATTATTGTATTAATTAAATCATTTATTAATATTCTATTATTTTTTATTTTTGAATTATAATTATATTATTATTATATTAATTAAAATAATTTCTTAATAATTTATTATTTTTATTTGTGAATTATAATTCTATTATTATATTAATTAAAATCAATTATTAATATTTTATTAATTTTTATTTTTGAATTATAATTGGATTATTATTATATTAATTAAAATAATTTATTAATAATTTATTTTTTTATTTTTTTTATAGTATTTGCGACGAGATACTATGCCCGTCGCAAATAGTATTATTATTATATTCATTAAAATAAATTATTAATAGTTTTTAATTTTTTTTTAAAAAAATAGTATTTGCGACGGGCGCCGTCGTAAATACTATTTTAAAAGTTTTTTACAAATATACGGAGTAATATTTGCGAAGGGAAGGATCCACGTCGCAAATAATTTCTTTAGCGACGGGACCATCGCAAATAATTGCTGTTGCGATGTCGTTTTCCGCAACGGGTCATTTGCGATGGGCCCCCCGTCGCAAAAGGCCATTTGCGACGGGATCCCGTCGCAAACACCTGTTTTTCTAGTAGTGATTGTTTGTATGAAACATATTTACCTATCTAGACACTTTTTGGAGCATCGTAGTGAAGTGGTACTGATGGAGAAATGTTGATTATATTAACTACAGTCATCATTGCCTACCCCCAAAAGGTGTTTGGTAGCTTTTCATTTGAGATAATTCATCTTTCTCTCTCGAAAATTGTTCTGTTCATCCTCTCAGAAAGACCGTTATGCTAAGGTGTCTTCGGTGCTGATTTTTCTTGTCTGATGCCAAAACTCCAAAAATACCTTTCAAATAGAGGATGGTACACTCCTCAATTATCTTCCCGTACACACTTTAATCGCCTTCCTGTTTCTCTTTCCACCTTCACATGAAACTGATAAAAAAAAATTCATGCACTTGATCTTTAGTTTTCAATGCAAAGGCCTAGACTTTTCTAGAATGATCATCTATGAAGGTAACAAAATAAATAGCACCTACCATAATCTTGGTGCTCATCATACGAACATCAGTGTGAATCAAATCTATAATATTTTATTTTCTGGACGATATATAACTACATAACGATACACGGTGTTGTTTTACAATGATGAAATCAACACAAGTATCCAGATGTGTACCTTTTATTCCTGGAAAGAGATCTTTCTTGGAGATAATTCTTATTCCTCTCTCACTCATGTGACCCACCTGCCTATGCCAAAATTCTACAAGAACATCTTTTCTGGCTGCATTTACTTATCCTCCACACAGTCTTGAATCTGTGAGATAAAGGGAGGTATCTTTATTTCCTTTATCAATTACTATGTTACCTTTGGAAAGATTCCATCTCCCATCACCGAAGGAACTGACATATCCCTCATCGTCGAGAATTCTAGTGGATATCAGATTGAGGCGAATATCAGGAACATGCCTCACATCCTTCAGCAATAACCTGTATCCAACAATAGTTTCAAGAAAATTTCTACCAATACCAATGATTTTCGATGCCCCGTCATTTCCCATCTTCACATGTACGAAACTCCCTGAATGGTAGGATGAGAAGAAATCTCTTCTAGAAATGACATGGTAGGAGGTATTGGAATCGATCACCCATGTCGAGTCTTTCCTGGAAAGACTGACCTGATTGTCTTCCTAAACAATAATGATCTCATCATTGACAATGACAACATCGTTATTTTGGGTCTTACCTTCCTGATTCCTCTACCTTGACTTCAATTTTCTACACTCCTGGATGAAGTTTTTGGGCTTGCAACAATGGTGGCACTTCATGTCATATCTTGATCGAGATTTTGATCGCTTCCTCCTTTGAAGACTTTGGTCACAGGGTTCTCTTCCTCTGCTTCTTCCCAACCATTTCTGCTTCCCGTATCTTTCAGTGACAAGAGCCTCTGATTCAGGTGTATGTCCCTAATCTCTTCTTCTAGACTCTTCATTCAGCATTTGGTCTTTCACCATCTCCACGGTGAGAGTTCCATCTGGAGTAGAATTGTTGACTGACACAACTAATGTGTCCCATGTCTTCAGTAAAGAACTCAACATCAACAGTGCCTACAACTCATCATCAATAATCATTTTCATAGAATTCAGCTGATCAACAGTACCTTGGAACTCGCTCATGTACTCAGATACGTTGGTCCCATCTTTGTATTTCAAGTTTACAAGATGACGTATCCGGTTTTTTTTGTTTTGCATGGTTTTCCTTGCATACATCTTTTCCAATTTTCACTAATGAACAGAGGCATCATGTTCATTGGAAAATTTTTGAAAGATGCTCTTGTCAATCCACTATCTGATTTGGGAAGTACACTTCCTATTGAGTACGACCCACTCCGAATCCACTGGCAAGGTACTGGCTGATGTCTTCCCATCAGTTTTACTGCTAGCTGATGTTTCCTCCACTTGCGCAGCATCAGGCTTAGTGGTTTCCACTATATTCTTCCAAAAATATTTATTATACAAAAGGTCCTCCATTTTCGGTTTACAGATGGCATAATTAAACTTAATATGTTTAATCATATTACCGGTATTTTCTTCATTTTATAGAGTGATAATTTAGAAAATTTAACCACACAAATGTGCCCAGAGTGGTTGAAATACCTGAAATCAACTCATGGATCGCTGAAAACGGGCTCCGATTGGCCAAGTTATGGCCAAAACAGACTCATTGTTCTGGATTGACTGTTGATGTGGTGCTGACGTGGCGTGCCAGAGTAGTGGCCGGAATGTCGCCAGAATGTCGCCGGAATGTCACCGCTGGTGTGATTAGTATCATCTTCTCTGGTAAGGGGGTACTGTAGCACCCGCGATTTGACCAAGATTTGACCATCTGTATCTTCTTCGTTTCAGCTCTGTTTTTTACACCGCTTGCACCATTGGAATTGGCTCACCGTGATCTTCACAGAGCTGGGCTCGAAAATATTTTCTGAGTAACTTCAATTTTTCGATCACCATAAAATTTCACTGTTGCGTCACTGTTTTACTTCTGAACCCTATGATACCACTTTGTTGGGGTAGTGGAGCTACGTGGCGAAGAAATAAACATAATACAGAAACTAAAATGGAGAACACAGTGGATTTACGTGGTTCGGCAGTGTGCCTACGTCCACGGGAGAAGAGGGGGGCCTTTAAATTATTCTCTCCAGATCAAGCTTCACAGGATCACTCACACATTACAATTCATGGGATTCAATCCCATTATAAAAAGAATCATTAGTCCAAGGTTGGATTAGGGTTGTTCATCATCCCTTGAAGAAACTCCCACCGCCAGCTGCTTGTCTCCCTTGACCGCCCACAAGATAGGACTTCCACACTGAAGTTGTTCCCAACCAAAGAATTCCTCCTGCTGAAATCTACATTAATTTGGAGTTTCCCCCACAAGATGGATATTATTATGTGGTGATGAGGTGAATGGAATTGATTTTAGCATCATGTCAAGTATCGACAGTACTAGAAATGACATGTTTTCTCAGTCATAAGCATCATTGGTTAGAGAGTTTTATATTTAGTCATTATAGACAAGAATATAAATAATTAAATACACCATGTGTCCAATTTTAGTGAGAGACTATGATTCTATGGTTTTGATAAAATTTATATTGTGAATTTTATTTTGCCTCATTTGAATAAAATTTTCATTCTAGAGTAATATTCTAAGTAAGATATATAATGTGAGTATTGAAAAGTATATTGAGACTATATTTTGTTTATCCATGTAGGGAAAAAAAATTTAATGATGTGTTGAATGGATATATGTGATGACAAATTTTGAGAAAATTAACTTTTAGTTATTATTTTTATCTCTTCTAGGAATTTCCATTTATGTATAATTCTGGTAGTAATTTTTTTAATAAATGATTCTTTTAGTTCTACATAAATCAATTATTATTCAAAAGATGAATATTTATTATTATATTGTTATACTATTGCTACTAATGTGTGATTTTCTTCATCAATTTCAATAATTTCTCACTATTTAAAAATTTTAGTATTGGTTAAGCACTATGAGCACTAGAGACTGGGTTTATCCTTATTGATTGGTGGTTATTGGATGATTTGATCATTTTCATTCAATGAAGTTTCAAACATTGAGGTTTAAGTTTTATATTCCAAGGTATAATCAAATATACATTTATGGTAAAAAAATTCATTGTCATAATTTTAATCAACTAGAAAATTTCGTAAAATGAAGAAGATGATAAACAAAGGTATAAATTGATGGGTTTATAAGTATATATTAACACATAATAAATCAACTATATGAAATTAAAAAACACATTACTAGGATAATGTATGAAACTTAAAACCATGAATAAATAAAATGAATAACAGTGTGTAAACCATTCAACAAGGATAACCACTACCTCTATCATCCAAAATGTACTATACTAGATCTGTAACTGGTGACCATAAGACTCCTCCTCTTTGGTGTATCCACGATTTGAAATCGAATCACACATCACATGGGTAAGACCAACTCATATACCATCGAACACTAGTTCCACTTAATGTAAAGGGATAAGAAAAAAATAAATCATAGGAGAGTTGAAATAATGATTACAAAACTCGAACAACCCCATATCATGATAGAAACACTCAAATATATGCTTTTGGGATGCACTCTAATTATTTATGAAATAATTCATATGTTACAAAATATACGAGTTATGATTTAGAAATTATTGAATTTTAAATCTAATGAAATTATTATTTCTCAATAAATTTCATCTTATGAAATAAATAATGATAGCTAATATGGAAGATAATCTAATTTTTTAGCATTTAAAAATTGGTGATATTATTAATTATAGGGAGTAGAATGATAAATTATGTAATGAAATATTTCCTAATGCACATAAAAAATATATATTCCTTAGGTAAAATCTCTAATAAGAAACAACAACATAAAAACCTCATAGGATTAGTATCATTTATCTCATATTGTATCGTATATAATAAAAGGTGAAATCATATAAATAATTTTTTTAGATATAATCCAAAATGATTTGTCAAATCTTTCATTCAATTCACCATGTTTCATATTATATGAAATAACTTGTGAATATTTATAGAAAACTTTTATTGGATAAACTCTAAAGCACTTTTAGAGAATCTCTATGGGTAAACCTAAACCCTGATTCAGTCCACCACAAAGTGTAACCCTACGATTCATTGTAGCATTATAAAAAATATGAATTCCGGAAAGCATAAATGTAAGAAAAGAGTTTCCACTAGAAAATAATTATTGCAACTCATGCTATAAATGGTTCATGTATAGAATCTATCAAACACATGTATACATATACATGTTCCCACTGGATGGATCATATAAAAGAATAAATTTTCTCATAAATTATTTTTATAAGAAACTGAGTGACCATGGGACATGGGGTCTTCCAATTCCATATATACTCCATATACATTTTTTATTATCTATGTATTAACTCAACATTTCAATTAATAGATCACATTTTATTCACCTTTATAGATGATAAAATTGATTTCCCCTCACCTAATAGACTATCACATCACATTTCTTATCTAGTTATGTTAAAAAACGTCCTTATTCCATCCCAATTAAGGAATCAAATTGCATATTGGTCATAGAATTGTCTAAACCTAATCATTATTAAACTCTAACTAATGACATGAAAAAAACATACCCTAATACCCTCTAATCAGCTAATATTTAAGGAATGTGAAACTAAGGTATCAAATTATGATGTATTTCATGATTTGTATCTTACCAACCTCAATTATTTAGGAAATCGAAATATAAAACATACACAAAAAGTATAACAAATAAATAATATATTAAACTCCACATTGAATACTTTGTTGGACATTGAGCGCAAAAAACACAGTTTATACCTCATGAGAATATTTGATATCTCGACAAAAATATCATAACCATTTTAACCATAAAATTTCATCATAATATATAATAATCTATGATGAACATCAGATAGTGATAACAAAATGGTATACTCTAAGAGCTCAATTATCTTTTTTTACTTCAGGAGTAAATGAGACAAACATAAAAAAATGATAAATTAGAGAATGTATTTTATATAACATGATACAATAATATTATTAAACTCCATTGAGAATTCAAACAAATCTAATCAAAAGAACATGCATTATAATATCTAATGTGATGGACTTCTAGATTAGACTTATGTTTTCTAGACTATGCAGGTTTTTTTAAACTTATAACATCTCAATTAAATTTCGTCCACATATCTATGAGATAATCTAATAAAACTCTTCCTCTAAACACTTTAGTGACTAAAATATTTAAATATATCTAATTTGGATAATGGTGATACCTTATAATCATATCCCTAATGTTTAACTCTTTGAAGGTAATTTTCAAACTCATTAAATTAATAACATACAGTATTATGATGTCAATTCACATTTATTGTCTACTTATAAATCATTCTACATTCATCGTTCTCTCCATTATATAGAACCTATTACATCAAAAATATTCCATGAAATATTTTTGGGACTAATATAACTACTTATATTAATATTTACTAATATACTCTAAACCTTTTATGATATTAAGTCATATTTCATATATTTTTACTTATATAATATTTTATTTGTAAACTTTTTAACTTATGTTATTCCAAACATAATCATACTAGCCTATAAAATATTATATTATCTTTATAATATCATGTTAATATATAGAAAAATCCTATATGGTAGAAAATAACACTTATGTTAATTGTTGGAAAGATTTAACAAATATATTATTTTATCCATATCATATATAGAATTCTAGGTATTCGGGATATTATTCAAAAAATAATAGTTTATTCTTTAAAATATTTAACTGGTGGTGAGATAAAATCATTCATATTTTAATAGACATGTTTATAAACACATTTATCATAGATCAAACATTTTTATCCTTTATCTTTCTATGAAGTGTGTTATATAATATGATAAATCATAAACCATGGGTATTAAAACTAGCATATCAAAAAAAATTGTTTTCAAATAACTTATTTTATCATATAAAAGAAATAAAATGAAAATAAACATTCTTATTGAATCATATAAGATTGATTTATTTTTCCTTTCTATTCATACCATTCTTTAGCAACACTTGTCTTTACATATTGAATTCTAACTATAATTTATTTTAGTTATTTCCTTTATTTTGAATTACTATGTCTATAAAATAGTTGAAAAACATCAAATTGGTATCATATACCATTTAAAAATTGAATAAATGATTTATATAACACCAAAACCTAACATGGACTCTCTATGCAGTTTCATAAACACCTTTAGTTATCCTAGACAATTAAATTATATGGAAATAATTTCCTTCCTTCCTAAATTTACCTTTAGGTTTTGATGACCACAATTGGATACATATAGAAACACTATTGGACCTTACAATTAATTTCTCTTCTTCATGTTTAAGCATTTACTCACTTGTACAATCAAAATGAAACCAAAACCTAGACATCACAAGCCCAGTTCATCTATCTTCAAAGCCTTGAAAAAATATGGTAAAATTTTATTGAACTCGTTCATCTTTTAAAACATTTTCAACAGAATCAATTCCATAACAATAATGATCCTTAAATTAATAATTAATTATCTCTAATTCATAAAAAACCAATCATATTAAATATATGGGGATAAACAACAGTTCCATTGGTTATATTATATATATTTTATTTGAAACCTTAATTGAATCATTACATTATTCTCATAAGAATCTCGATCCACTAGATGACTAAATTCAATATAACTTTACATGGGTAAGGGTTTTCTAAAATATATATAATTTACTCTCTTTCTTAAGAATAATTCTTAAAATTGTCATCAGTCTAAGAAATTTCTTATATTAAGCTCCTATTTTTCAAGGATTTAAAGAAAATAAATTTATATGTTGATAATTTTATTTTTCCGAAAAAATATCATTTATCAGATGAGTATTATGTTTTATAAACATTTAATAATTAATTTCAATAAATGTGTTCCCAATATAATGATAACCCCATTTTAATCCATCATATAAATGTTTTTCGAAGAACCATATGTCATCATGACTTACCCCAGCTAAGAATGTAAATATTCATGACTATATATAGTAGAAAATCATGTTAATCATTTCATCTATGACTCATAGATAGTTATATGGGAAAATCATTAACTTAATCCATTATATGTAGTTACTCTACTCCATTCATAAAGTATCATAATTGTTATGGTTTTCAATATTTGTGTAATCCAAATAAAATTGAAAAATTGAGGCACATGATGGATAGGGTTAACTCATTAATTTATTTCCTTACATAAGATAATATTAGGTAACCCAAACTTAACATGGCCTACCCAGTTGTAAAATTGAGGTCTTAAAAAGTGTTTCATTATATAGAATATAACACTTATTATTTTAATGGGGATTTAATATCATTATATTATCTTATGTATTCCCTTTTACATGTATGAATTCTAATAATGATTTGGTTTGGAATATTGTTCCTTCCACAAACTCAATAAGTTCAAAACATATTGATGTTTAAATCATTATACAACTCATAACTTGTGTTTCAAACTCAAATTAAAATCCAACTATATTCATACATATTAAAATTCATCATATACATAAGATACATGAAACCCCTTTAGGTAAAGGCATTGAATTATATGAAATAAAAAATCCTCACTAAAGTAGGATTGGAGAGACAAATAACCAAGCCCTACTTTTCTAGACAAAGAATTATCCTCTAGGTTAGTGGGAAGTCTGACTCAAAGTCCCAATATCTAAGGAAACTTTAACAAATATAGACTTCAACTCAATTATAATTTTAACAAGTAATTTGTAAAGACTATAATCAAAATCATAATTCAATATCATAACCTAGTACATTTAAATGACAATGAAAAATAAAACTAAATAAATTATCACACTTAGCATCTGAATCCTTAAATTTTTGCATGATAATTTATAAAATCCTTTTAATGATTTATTTTAAATCATGTATATACTTAGGATATAAACTATTTATATCCATGAATAATTAATTAGAGAATAAATAAAATAAATGAACAATTAAACTATTTTAACATGAGATAATTTAAAAAAAATAAAACTAATTATAAACACTTTATTATATATCCATTCATTAAGAAAATTACATAATTAAATAAATATAAACACATTATTTTTATATCCAATATTAACTCCTTCATATTTTCTTTTTATATAGATGTCCTTATAAATATATGCTATTAAATGAAATACAATCAATTTATATTATAATTATATTTTGTAAACAATTTACATAATTTAAATATCAATTATATAATATCATATAAAGCTTGATCAAAAAAATTATCAAAACACCTTCTGTTATGGCTTAAGTAATTTCTCAAATGCAGCTTTTAATTTGATCAATTCAAACAAATCATTATATAAAATTCATAACATTAAATATAATCATATTTATATTTTTTCTAATTTTTTAAATATTAATATTCAATAAATTAAAGATATAATTTCAATATAAAAAATTTACACCCGAATAATAACTCATGTCATATAAATTCCAACTGGAATTTTAATAATAAAGATTAATATTATAGAATATATATATAATAAATGTATCGTAAGATATTACTATTTAATTATAAATAATTTATAATTAATTGATTTTGAACAATATTTAAATTAAATAAACATCCTAAAATTCATTTTTTGATAATTTATAAACAATTTATAAACTATATATTTTAATTATAAATTAAATAATAATATTTTTTCCTTGGATATATTATTCTTCTCTATCAACTACATTATTTGCTCTATATTTTACTATTACTAATCATATTTTATAATATATAATCTTATACTTCAATATAATCTTCAGCACATGGGGTGGAGTATAATATGAAACTCGATTTTTTAAAATGTGTCACAAAGCATTCGTTTAATACAATATCATATATCATATACTAAGAAATAAATGAAACTTAATTTTATGTTATTATATCACATATAATTTGATAAAATATAATTGTATCTTAAGATATCACATATCATATATATATTTTAAGAACAAAAAATGAATAATTATTTATTGTAAGAAATAAAATATCAAAAATGATATCAATTTGTTCATTTTTTTCGAAACGATTTCTTGATTATGGAAGAATGGGAAATATTGGATACCATTTTTGTGTTTCTAAGGATTGATTAATGTTTAATAAATATATAATAAGTAATTATAAATCATATTCAAAATACATACCATGTATGAAACCCAAAACCATATATAAATTATCGAAGTACGTTGTGGGTACCTTTTACTAAGGATAATCACTACTTGTATCTTTTATAATGCACTTGATGTTGGTCACTAAGGGTATCCAAAGTAATCCCTCCTCTATAGTGTATTTACAGGATGAAACTATGATGCCTCTTAATATATAATGGGAAATAATATGGATGGTGTCATTCTATCATATCCTCAGTAAAGAATAGGTAACATCAAAGGATATATTCTTATATGGAAAATTATTTTGAAAGATAACATGGAATATTTATATATGAAAATATCATTTCCACTTTTAAAAATACTTTTTAAAACATAAAACACTTTCAAAATCATTTTATCGGAAAATAACTTTAGAAACTTATAAAAGAGGATTTAAAAATAATGTCAAAAATTTATTGATGAAAATTAACTTTTTAAAATTATAAATTCATAAAAATATTTTTTAAATCCTTTTATTTTAAAATAATCATTCAAAATTATAATTGAATATTTAAAACATTGATTTTTCATGGTGGCGGAAAATAACGTACATGTTAAAATAAAGAATCCTTTCACATTTTTGGTAAAATCTAACCTGGTAATAACTTTTATAATACCATGAATATACCTCTGAATGTTTTTTGTAAAAATTAAAACATGGATAAAAAATATATTTAATAAATACTTTTGGTAATATTAAAAAAACATTTTTGGTAAACATGGATATGGAATAAAAATTGGTTTTTGACCCAAGAGATAAATAATGTCTGTTTTCTTTTAAAAAGTATATTTTGGAATCAAGAGTACATAGAGAAAGGGAAATTAATAGATTACATTTATTCTCAAGTACTAACCATTGGTGACAAAAATTCATGATTTTATTGAGATATGGATTATAATATTTCATCATCGAAACTATAATCATAAATAATCTTAGTGAACTGTGATATTGTATTACCAAACCCTTACGACTTTGGTAACATTGAATCGTAAGCCCCATGAAATTAAAACATTAAATTAAATATAAAATATCATTATATTGAATAAATTCATGATATGACATGTCAATGTATCTTTATATACACCTCGTAAAAAATATATGTTTATAATACAAAACATTTAACAAAGAAGTCACATTGTGACAAATATCCCTTACCGCGTTTGTTAATTTTGAAATATAAACCCCATGAAAGTGATATCCTAAAATGTATATGTAAGTACCTATAATTTTCAATAGAATAGTATTTAAATACATTAATTATTATTATATACTCTATATAAATGAAATAGGTGGTGAATATGGAATGAGTCTCATATAAGTTAAAAGTGAGACAGAAAACCCTTATCTTAGGTCTTGACATATTCATAAACATTCAAAGATCATGTATAAAAAATATAAGTTTATTATAAATATATTATAAAACCATACTCATATTTAACAAACTATATATGATTTAATTATGACTTTTCATTACCATATTATAAACAATTCCTTTTTAAAATTACACATTGGGTTATCATAGCTTTTCTTCAAGTATATTTTGGTTTTGTATCTTTAGTACTATTATTTGATCATGGTTCAATAATTACATTAATTTAAACAATGAAATTAATATAATATATATTAATTATATATTTATATAGACTAATCCATAAAATTTAGGGATATAAAATAGAATACACCATTCATGGAGATGGTAGGTCGTACGTACTAATGACCATTTTTTCCATTTTCAGGACAGATGAAATGAAAGAAAATTAAAAAACATATTACCTTTGCAGAGTCAATTTTATGTAATATATATCACATATATTAATTAAATTTTCCCTTACTACCTTCCATGCAAAGTTTTAGTGAAAAGTGAATCATATCACTTCATGAGGTGGTAGTTCATTGTACACAAAAATAATGATATTGTATCCCCCAAGGAATGGAAGGTAAGAATGTATATATGATATAAAAATTCAAGAAGAATAATTATGTTAAAATATAGTATATGTATTCATTTAATACATACTTATTAACATATAATTAAAATATAATTAAAAAACACATCACAATGGTTCATGAGGCGGCAGTCCACCGTACACATGAGAGAAGTTATTATTTTACAAAAGGTTGGGAGATAAGAAGGTAGGTGTGGTATTATAATTATAGAGGTATAATAATATTATAAATATCATTTATAAAAATTAAATCCTTCATTATTTCTAGCCTCTATATGTGGTGATCAAAAATGAATAACATTTGTTCGTGAGGCGGTAGTCCGTCGTACACATGAATGATGATCACGTCTCAATAGACTGGCTTTAAGTGCGGTGAGTAGCACACTTGTATATTTTTAGAAGAAAAATGTGTACCCACATTTTTCATAAACCAAAAGGCTCAAACAAATGTAATTCAAGAACCTTAGATGATATAATATCATAATATGGATATTAAATGGGTGTTTTACAAGTTTATAGATAATATTACCCCTTTTATTTTTAATCTTACCTACCGGTAAACCCATTTTAACCTTAGCCACAATAAATAATTTTTACTATTTTTACTATTCATTACGGTAAGACATTGTGTTAAATTTATTATATAATATAAACTATGATTATTCCAAATATGTAATCAATTTTTTTAAATTCCATTCGTAGAAGTGCAAATTTTTAATTTAATATTAACACATAGACGCGATGAAAATTCAGTTTTCCAAAGAGAAAAGATTCAAAAGTTTAAAATATTTTACATAAAAATAAATACGAAATTGACTAAAATGACCTAAATTAGATTAATAGAAATATATTTAAATTAATTTAACTTTTAAAAATATATTATATTAATTTTTTTGTTTTTAAATTCCTTAAAATTAATGATAATTCATAATAAAAACTATTGTTTTCCACAATTCATCAAAAAACATTAACTTATCAGATAATTCATGAAAATCACTCAATTATAATTTTAACATGAAGATTTAAAATATGAATTTTATTTTTTCAAAATAATTTTTTTAAAATTTTCAAAAAATATTTTAAAAATAATTTAAAAAATAGGAACAAAACTACTTTTTAGAAAAATGCATATTTTAAGTGTAATATTTGATCTATTCTTATCTCTAATCTAGAAACCACATAAGATAATTGTTAAACATTTGATTGAATATATAATATATAAATTTTTATTAAATTCAATCACAAAAAGTTCTTTTTTTAATTTATTGAGATAAAAATTTTCTATTTAAATAAAAATAGTTTCCCAGAAAAATATTTCCTTAATTTTTAAATAGTTTCTTTTTTTATTTAGAATTAATTAGTTACAAAAGAATTAATTTGACATAAATGTATAAAAAATGGATTTTCAAAATTTATATAATATTATTCATACCCATCATTTCAATGGATAGGTGATAACTATCATATTAAATAATAATATATCATTAGTATTTCATGTTCCTTATAAAAACATTATAATGTGTAACACAAGGTAAATTCGGTTTTGTGTATAATGAAAACTATGATCAGTTTATTTGTTTAAAAAAAACTGAAAATGTTAAATTTATTTGGAAATAATATTTCAAAAATCCTAGGGGTTTCTCATTCTACCCCATAAAAATGAATTTCTCCCTAAAAATTATTTACATTGGTACTAATAACTGAGGATACTTTTTCCTCATTACATGATCATGTGCCAATAGAACATCCTCAAGTTGGTTGTTTCAATGCAAAAAATTAACCGGGTGAGTGGTCTTGTTTTGAAAAACTCTATATGTGTGATCCAAAATCTCCACCATTTGTTCCTCATAAGAAAGATTATTCTCTAGTGATATTTCGTCTGAGTTAAGTTCATGTGATGAATTAAGTATGTATTTAATCAAGAGAAATACATGGAACACATCATAAACCTGAGATATGTTCAGTCGAAACACTAAAAAATAAGAAAAAATCCCAATAAAATCAATAATTTTAAAGGAACTAATATAACTAGGTCTTAGTATTCCCATATTTATTTAATATATAAATTCATAGAAATACCTTCTCACCAACTTTAAATTCTATAAAGAATAGTCAATTATCCACATAACTTTCCTATCACCTTTATGTTACCATTATGTTTTGTAGAATGGTTATAAACTACTCTTCTATTTGAATAGCTAAATGAGGACTCAATATCATTATTTATACAAATTATTTCTAATACATAGTATTTATACACACATTTCTATAGGGGGGCTTTAAAAAGAGTCATCTAAATTCTCTAGTAGAAGATATTTTGATAGGAAAACTCAATTAGAGGATGTTTTTGATACCAACCACCTTTTAAATCCATAGAAAAATATCTCACCATATCCTCTAGGGATTTAATTTCTCTCGCAGACTGATCATATTTCTAAGGATGATACATAGTTCTAAAACTCAACTCTATATCAAGATCCTTCTAAAGAATTTACCAAAACATCAAGGTAAACTTCATATCCTGATCAAATATTGTATAATGTGGTACTCCATGCAACCTTACGAATTCCATAATTTATATCTAGGAAATTTGATCAAGAAATAATTATTATCTGATAGTGATAAAGTGTTACAACTTTGTATATTGATTGATTATAACTAATATGGCATTATTCCCTTTAGATGTTTTGGGATTCCAACAACAAAAAACATAGTAATGTTTTACCATTTCCATTATAGTATGGATAATGGTTTTATCATCCACATTAACATTTTCCTATCTTCCTAAACATGATAACATACCAAAAACTAAGATACATACATATTAAAATCTATCTTCATGATTCCCCACCATAAATATTCTTTCATGTAGGAAAATGGTTGGAATTATACCATTTTCTCTCTTCAGTTGCGGTTTCAAGCCCATTTTCTTTTTTGTATGTGATAGGTTATTGCCCGATATACAGGTTTTCATTTTTCTAAAACTATATTATTATAATTAAAAAATTTCAATAACCCATTTTCACCTCAACATCAAGGATATTATAGACACTAAATGTTACCAATACCTTTAATATTATATCCCAAAATAACTTTTTCACTAAAACATATACAAAACCAAATGGCTTCATTACCATAAATGTTTTCCAAAATTTCCTTAATATTGATAAACTCCCATAACATAAAACCTCAGTAGAGGTGTCTAATAAATTCAATATATGATCAAACTTAAACCTATAAACCCATGATGGAATATTTAACTCTTAAATTAATCGTACATGGAGTTATATATTCTTTCAAAAGTAAATTCACCCTTCAATTCATATATAATCTCTTGTCTTATAAAAAACATTTTCATTGGAATAATGATTTCTTCTTTTTATTGATATAACATCAAAAATGGTTTAATTATTCCATAATCCATGTAGATAAAGATAATCAATGCTAAAAATCACATCAAAATTCACTAAAGGAAGAATAATAATATTTCCATATGGCTCATTCATACAAAATAAAATAATAAATTTCCATCTACGGATGGTAGGATAAGTGTTCCTTAATTATCATGATTCACTTTATCAATTTTGATTACATAATATTTCCAATTAATCTTTTTCTTAAAAGGTTGTTTTTTTATCATCCACATTATCCCCTCTATAAAAGAATTGATTAGAGATAATCTCAAACTATATACACATGAATCAATAGAGTGTGTGTGTTGTATTAGTTGTTATCATCTTCTCCGCCATTGAATTAATTGACCCACTAATCTCATTTTGACATTCAAGGGATTTATGACCCACCATTCCACTTTTAAATAACCTATTAGTTCCATATAATAAATTTTCATAATACTTCTTCCCACATTCATGGCTTTCATATGTTTGAATTTCTCTCCACTTTGTGATTTATTCATCCACAATCCAAATTTTTATATTTTCAAATGACACTTTAAAGGCTTAGTGTGAACCCTAACACAATTCCAACCAAATAAAACCCATAAAGGAAATACAACATCACAACCCTCCCACATCATGATTCAAATAGGAAAAACCGCACGCATACCAAGTTTCCCAAAATTCAAATTTCAAAAGACAAAAAAGCCTCATAACTGATATCAGGCCACGAACCCACCCGCACCACGCACCCTCCAAAGCATGTACCTTTGCTGAAAACCTCCATCACCATCGTGAGTCACACCAGATGACGACGCCAACCTAACCTCCAACGTCGTCTTCATTCATCATCACACCAGTGCTCCCGAGCAGCCGTCCGCTGGAGCCGATCAACGCCCCCCCCCCCCCCCACAGTTTCCATGAAGAAACGAAAACCAGAAACCAATAGAAGATAACACCACACTGCCATAATTAACCTCGAAACATCGAACATCCATCGCTTCCTCATGAGCTGGTCCCCTAAAATATCCTCCTGGAAAGTTGTTGGCCACCCAAACACCACTTCCCAAAGTACCGAGGAACCACCATGCTAGACTAACCTGGAGAGGGGAGGCGGGACTTGAGGCCAGGGCAGAGTTGGGCAGCTTAAGATTCCACAGAGATTCGAGTCCTCCGGCTTGAAGAAGCCCAATAAACATCGATCCATGAACCTTGGGAGAAATGAGGCCACACGCCTCCCAGGCCATCATCATCACCGCTGTTGTGGATGTTGACACCATCGTCTCTAGAATCGTTGCACTAATTCAGTAACACAAATACGTCACTTAAGTCTGCCTGAGTCCCATCACCACATTATCACGTCGCTGGAAAGACACTGCCTTCAACATCACCATCCAATCAACACAAGAAGAACTGGAGAAGACCATCACCGGAGAACGAACGCCAACTAGATCACCATGACGCCGAACACATGAACTCATGACCCAAGTCATCATCAAGACTACCCTGCAGATCCACCTCGGATAGAGAGGTGGTGTTTTGGAGCAAAGAGTAGAGAAATGAGAAGATAGAGATTATCATAATGTCGGCGAGACTCACCGGAAATCATCATAGCCAAGAGACAAAAGCCACGCCATCGAACACAAAACCTACCGTAAAAGAGAATTCTATCAAAGAACAAACCGCCATCAAAGAAGAAACATGACAAAACAAAGGGGAAACCAGTGGGATGAAACCCAAAAATAAAAGGAAAGAAGACACCGGGAAGAACCATGACTGCAAAACCATTAAGCCCAAAACCTCAAACTATTCGTCGCTCCAGATCCGACCTAGAGAGGAGTGGTGAGACGTGAGGTCAGAGAAAGGTTGTGGTGGCTGGGGAAGAAAACATAGCGCCTTCATCAGAGCGAAATCGAAGAATGGGGCCAGGAGCGGACCAACCGTGGGAGAGCGAGAGTCGTAATATCTTATTTAATTTGGAATAGTGGGAATATCTTATTTAATTTATTACTTGAGTTCACAAAAAAGTGATTTATGAATATCTATTAATGTATATTATATCTATTTTCTTTTTGAGACATGGTTTTATGCCACCAAATAATCGATCAATTTTTATTTTTAGACTGATGACTAAACCAGAAGAGTACCATGTAAGGATTTTAATGTTTTCTTCATTGGTGCCAATAAATTTGTCATACTTTTGGTTAATCTCAAGTAATTCATTCTCCATCCATGTCTGTATAATATTTTGGAAGTACACACCAAAAAATATCCTCTTAACTCACCCCTTTACATTGTTTCAATTTTTTTCCTCTTGACTAATATTCTCAATAAGGTTACACCATTTATCCACTTTTCCTTCTAAATGATAAATATATAATACAAAATTTTCATATTTTGATAATTAGAGGAAAGAAAATATCTTCTCAGTTGTTTATATACATCTCTTAGATACTATTTAATAAGTATAACCACTAAAAGAAGGTGGAGTTTCTTCATGAAGGAATCAACAAAACTTTGTTCACTCCTTTTATATTTTAGAAGTTTGGCATGATTCATAGATTTAGAAACATGTATTAGAATTGTAATGATATTTGTCGTCCCAAATCCTATAATAGTTGGTTTCCTATAAGTATAATCATTTCATTTTCTATTTCACTCAATTTGAACATGGTTTCTTCATGTTTTAACCATTGACTAAACCCAAAAATCCTAGTGTATGAAACAATAATCATAGAGGGTGACCAAAAAATCATGCAAAATAACTTATAGTATGTCTAAATAATGACATGTTATTTACAATATACGATTATTAGGTTTATCCTAGGCCCCTTTGGGTCATTATTTAAATCATTCATGATAGTTTATAAAGATTTTTTGAATTTCCAAAGCATATCCCTCAAGAGTGTCAAACTCGGTGTGCAGCAAGACCCGTTTTCATACACCAGGTGATGATTGAGTCTATCTTAATGCTTCCTTTTTATATTTATTTACCCTTTGTATCTCTATGCTAGAGCCACATCCACTTGTAGTTTCCAGATAGGGATTTAATTTCTTGGATACCACTCACTCTATCATTTACAAGAATTATAAGATATTGTAATATAAATTGACTAATCCTTAGAATTTCCCTTAGAAATATTCCTAGACATATTTATAGAAATATCCATAAGGATATCACTAATTGTTTCTCATAGAATTTTATAATATTTAACTAAACCTTTCCTTTGATAACAACTGTAAGGACCCAGAAGTTTCATACATAAATATCAAAGCATTTTAGATGAATATTCAATATATATTTATAAACACATGCCTAAAGACTATAACAGTTTAGTGTATTTGAAGAATATAAACACAATTATCTTCTTTAATTAATTATATTCAACATATCCCATAAATATCTTTCCTCGTATTACACCTCTTAGTAATACCCTACCTAATCATTATTTCATAACATGGGTAAAGAAACTTAATAAAGGGAGAGATCAAATACTCAGTAAGGGTAAACATAAGATATGTCAATCTATTATCATTTGAAATCATAATATAAGAACAAGTTTATTTGTTCATGATCATAACATATAAATTTCATACCCAACCTCTCATAGATCATAAAAATATTCATGATATAAAACATTATCATTTCCAAAATCATGGCCCATAAGAGTGTAAAATTATCAAAAATAATTCATGAACTATAATATCATGTCATAAAGGGGTAGAACCATCATAAATATAGAAAACAATTTTATATGTCAAGTTTGAATACCAAGACCATCAACATATTAGATCTAGGCTTGTCACCTATTTCCCATTGTGGATTAGGATGTACCTATTTCCTATAGTGTATCATGACTCATATTTTTTCCATAGTGGATCAAACCCACTGAATTGTTTCTCATTATTAATGCATGAGATATAAATATTTAACCATTTTATTGGAGGGATATTTAGGTCCTGCTCATATCATATTGAAAACAATACTTATATGTGCCACAATAGCATATAACATTCATCATATCATCACATCATAACCCATGAAAACAAAACTGGTTTTAAAAAATAATCAATTCACCATAACATAACCCATGAAAAATAAATTGGTTTCAAAAACATTTCATCAACATAAAAATTAACCATTTAGAGAAATAATAAAGATGATATAATAAATTTCTTATCCCTATTAATGAATAACTAGTAGAAAAGGATATCTTCTTAGATATAAAATGATTTTTAAATATCACTTGAAACATTTCTTGAGTAAAATAGCCTTCCCAATTTTAAAAACACTTCTGAAAACATGAATCACTTTTAAAATCTCTTTGTTTTAAAATAACTATGGAAATTTATAAATGAATCTTTATAAATAGTTTTTAAAATTTCTTGGGGAAAATAACCCTCTTATAAAAAATCTTTTTAAAATGAGAAATTTCTAAAAAAATTGAAATAATTTTCTTTAAAAATAAACAATGATCATTATAAATGAATCCATAAAAAATTATTGGTCATGTAGGAAAAATATTTTACACATTAAAACTGTTACTCCTTTCACATTTTCAACAAAAGTAAAACTGGCCTTGTTTTTTACAACGACATGAAAATTCCTTCTAATTTTTTTTAAATATTAATACATAAAAAATAATTTTTTTAATTAATCCTTTATAGATTATTAAATCATTTTTTAGAATAGTTTTATAAAACATTGATATGGAAGGGAAAAGGGTACTCGACCAATGATAGAAATAAAATCAGTTTTATTTAAAAACATTCTTTTGGAATCATGAATACATAAAGAACAAAAATGAAGGGAAAATGCATTTTTATTACATGATCATAGGAAAAAAAATTCATTAGTTTCATTTTATATATATCATTAAATTTCATCACGGAAAGTATGAACATAAACAATCCCGATAAATGATGAAGTTGTGTCGTAAAACCTTTACCAATTTGTGAAACCTGAATCATATTCCATATAAAATAATTAAATTAAATAAAACATGAAATATCCTGAGAATAAATAAATTTATTATATTACATTTCATATGGGATAAATATATACCTCATAAAATAATATTGGTGTAAAACACAACATATGTCTCAAAGAAGGCAAATTTAGAAAAAAATTCTAACCGCTTTAGTAAATTTTGAGTCGCAAACCCTATGAAAGTGAGATACTCAAATGTATATATAAATAACCCTAATTTTCATAAAAATCATAATAAAATAAATTTATGTGTTGTATATATATCACATAAAATAAATTGGTGGTGAAAATGGCATTTTTCTCACAGAAGTAAAAAGTGAGAGGGAAATCCCTTTACTTAAGTCTCCAATTCGTTCATACTCATTCAAACCTCCTATGTAATAAATATAATAAAATTTTACATGTTTTATATAAAAATATTATAATTTTAAATATAATATATTATTTACTCAGGAATTATCATTACTTGTTTATTAACAATTTCTTGTTAAAATTACATTTTGGGTAATAAATGCTTCATCTACACATGTGTTTTGGTTTGGTCTTTTCAATCCTATTAATTTGATCATTATAACATAATATTATGAATTTTAAACATGGTATAAATATTATATATATTTATTATAAATGTATTTATAATAATCTATATTTGTTGGGGATATAAAATGAAATACACTATTCATGGAGACGATATGTCATACGTACACAAGAGCGATGTTTCCATTTTATTAACGGTTGAAATGAAAGAAATATAAATAATACATAATAAATTTATGGAGTCTATTATATTCCATATATATCAAATGTATTAATTAAATCTATCTTTATTACCTTCCATGCAAAGCATTAGTGAAAATTGAATCACATCTCTTGGAGAGGTAGTAGTTCACTATACATACAAATGATGTTATCATATCCCCCACGGAATGTAACATAGATATATGTGATATACTAATTAAATAAGTATAATTATTTTACAAATGTCATATATATTCATTTAATCTATCAATATTTCCATCCAAGAAATGAAGAAATGAAAAACACATCACATCTGTTCGCGAGGCAATAGTCTGCCGTACACACGAGTGATATTATTATTTTCCAACATTTTTGAGGGAATAAGGTATATGAGTTATTAAAATTAAATAGTTATAACAATATAATAAATATCACATATAAATATTAAATCCAAAATTATATTCAGATATGAGCGCGGTTGATGGAAAACAATGAACATTAGTTTGCAAGGCAGTAGTCCATTGTACACACTAATGATGATTTAATATCTCATTGGATGGATGTAGAGATGGATATGGGTTAATGAAATAATTTAATATTATATTATTATATTATATATATAGGTTTTATTATTTTATTATATCATGAAAATATTTTAAGTAGTTATATGGAGATGTAAAAAAAAGTGCATCGTCAAAAACATTACATCTTCTTCAAAAAATATCTTTAGGTTTAACCTAGAGCCTTCCTAGATTGGATTTAGGATCAAAAAAGGTATATAGTATTTATGGATTGAATTAATTAATGAATATGGGATGTTATTTTATAAAAAAGAGAGTTTTGTAAGTGTAAAGAGTAGATGAGCGGGGTGGCCTATTATAAGTGAGGTGAGTGACACACATTTAATGTTTTGAAAATAAAAAGGTGTACACGTTTAGAAGAGTCTTACAACTATTTTCATTATGTCTGTACTTCTTGAACCTTCCACGTATTTTTTGTGAGACACTTGAGTTGTCATTTGTGGAAAACATATCATGAAATTTTAATTCTTCTTCATGTGTGACAATTTAATTTCCCTTTTCCTTTTTCTCTATCTAGTTATTTATCTTCATATTATTTAATTTCTCTAGTAAGTTTCAATTATTCAGGAAAAATAAATAAGCACTCCTTATTAACATATTCTATTTTATAGTTTCCAAAAGGATTTATCGATTTTTTAGAGTTACCTTTATTCAGAAACCTATCAAAATATTCTTCAAGAATATATTCAATCAAGCAAATATTCTTTTTTCTCTCCTAGATTGATTTTTTTTCTTGATTTCATCCTATTTTCATTCATTTCAATTGTCTGTTTCAAGTGACCCATGATATGAACTCTTATTACATAGTATAAGAATATTTTCTTGATATACCTGAAATTCTAGGAATCCATATTATTTTTATTCTTGGGTATATATTGTTTTATATATTTTTTTACTAATTTCTATTTTTTATTACCAAAGGAATACATTCCAATTTTTCATATTTGTTTCTTTATTTTTTGTGGTCATTTACTAGAATAATAGTTTTACCTGATTGTATCATACCATCAATGTTCTTCAATGTGAAAACAAATGTTGTGGTACTCACATTATTCTCTAAGGCATTTGAATCTATTTCTTGTGTACTAATTCATTATCTTCTATGGAATCTGCTTATATTTTGTAGATTTCATTATTTATTCACCTTTGCCCCTAAATTTAGGCCTTCTGTAGTTCTCATACATTCACTTATTATGAAAACATTTAGTATCCTGATGTCCTAACTTCCTGTAATACCAATAATAGGAAAATAATCTCATTATTTTGATTGTAGTACCAGTCCGGATAGATTTAGTTAATTGATTTTTTTGGATTTTTCTTTCCTTATTTAGAGCATCATGTTGGGGGTTATTTTTACTAATAATTTATGCATCTAACCATAGTGTATTAGTGGATTTATTATCATTTTTATCACACCACTTTTTCCCATCTTATAGCTTTGATCCGGCACTAGAGAATGAGAGTACAATAGTGGAAATAGAATTAGTTGGTTTATAAGTTACCTTCTGCCATGAACTTTTAGATGGAGGATTAAGAGATAACTTATAGATATTCTTTCCACTAATATGAGAATTTTTTGATACATGAGTCATCTTAACAATTTGAATATAAACGTCTCTTCTTAGATGTTGAATCTATTCTAATGTTTGGGGGGGAAATTATTCTTTTAGAAACTTGGGATATTCCATCATGCGTCTCCTTAAAATTTCTAAATATCACATCTAGATCATGAAATTTTATGTTAAGGGGGTACTTCTCACTTTCAACTAATGTTATTCTTCCTTCTCATTCACTTTTAATTTTTTCAATTTAATCTTTATGTTGTTAACTACCTTCAATAAGTGATTTTCCAACGTCGTTGATTCTTCTAGATTTAACTTCCAAGTAGGATTCCTTGACATATATAGTAGCTTTATGTGATTCTTTTAGAGCACTAGTCTTCTGAATATACAATTCATTGATCTTGTAATTTTATTCTAGTAACATGTCAAGCTCTTTGACCCTACATGTTTTTTCTTCAAGATGATCGTCCCTAACATTCATGTAAACATTGAACAATATTTCAAGAGAATGGATTACCTCACCAAAAACTTGTATACTTACTTTTCTCAAATAAACACACCCTTGCATTTATAATTCAATTAATGAAATATTTTAATAGTAAAGTGTCACATATTTTTATTTTTATTCAATGACATATATTAGATAATTACAATTTTTAATTTTCTTAATAAGTGCATCCTCCTATATATTAATTTCATTTTCAAGTTATTCTCTATAATCAAAAATCTAGAAGACAAAAAGAGTATATATGAAATCACTGACTCTGAAACATTCTTCACATATTTTTCAAATTGATATTAAAAGTCTTCAACAAATTTAATAGATACAAATTCTTTAAACTATTCACATCTCGAGCTAGTTTCTTCAAAAGTATAAATATCGATTGATTTATGAAGAGAGTATCGATCATTTTACTCTTTCATTGTTATTTTACTCAATATCTTTATTTCTTTATTCTTCCAATTTTTTAGGGTTTTGGCAGAGAATTTCATGTTTTCTTCAAAAGGAGTAGAGTATTTGTCTTCCACTTGTAGTATTTTAGAATCAAATTCAAATATTCACTTCAAATAAAACATATAAAAACAATTGGGGAAAAACATTCCAATCCAATCAGAGGCAGAATTATGATCTAAAACCACTTGTAGAGCCCCTATGGATTCTACAAAGACACTGAGAGGGGGGAGAATTTGTGTACAAAACATTTTGCCAACATTTTTTTCATTTAAAATTTCCGAAAATACTCTAGAACCTATACCCAAGTCAGAAGGAATGGATTTTTTTGCACTCTCAACGATCACATACACATACAATGTAGATAATAAAAGAGACAACAACATATAATGGTTTTTACAAGGATCAGTACTAAGACCTAATCCTTCTCGTGATCAACCTGATGTTGTTTCATATATTTTATTATCATTATTAAATTGAAATGATGAAAATTACAATAAATAGTTCATAATGATAATACATACACTAATTGATCTTCTTGAGTTAGAGGCACTATTTAAACTGGTACCACTACTCTATAATGATGTTATTTGTACTGGAACCATTAGTTATTCAATAAATATTATTTTTTAACAAGAAATATTATTCCTCCATCCTTGGGAACTTCATCAAAAAATTCAGTAATGTTGTTCTGGAGACGTCTCTTCAAATGCTTTGGTTCATTTGATCACTTACATGAAGAACTACATAGTTTTGACTCTTTATTTCTCCAAAAAAAACTATATCAGGGACTCCAAAAGATATAGCGATGGTGTTTACATCTTTTCACAACACCTAAATTCACATGTTTATACACAAATGTGGTTCATGGGGATCTGAATAATTTAATCATTTAAATTCTCCCATTTAAATCCTCAATTAAGTGTGTTGAAAAACAAACACATTAATTATCCTTCTTCAAATATAAATACCCCCAATGATTCTTAGGTATTTATATACCCCATTGAATGTGGGTATTTATTTCTTATTATTTAAATACCCATGAAGCGTGGGTATTATGAATCTTCATAAATACCTGATTGTTTGGTGGGTATCCAATCTGTATACATCATATTAGAAACAACTGAGGGGTTTGGGTTTCAACTTCTTCACATGACTTAATGACAATATTTGGCACTCCCTGAATTCAATCAATGAATCATTTGAATACCTATGATATTTCTCCATAGTTATCATCACAAATACTCAAAGTAATCGGGACATTTATTCATGCATCTCAATTGTCACCTGTAACTACATTCAATGTATATCAAATGAAATAACAGAGTGTTCGGGTATATCCTCTCACACTACTAAATGTATATTGTGGATCGATATTTGTATTTAGTGAATTTATTCGCATTGTAAATTACAATTATCATCAATAAACACCCAAGGGATTTGGTTTTAATTATTATCTACATGAATGATTCATTAATCGTATTCCACCCATACTTGAATGCATTCATGCATGAGAATTAATTTAAATTTCCCAAAGAATATCATGTCTATTTTTCTTCACACCCAGTATTCGTTTTTGAATACCTATGTGATTCTCATCCTTCAAAAACCTAATTTTATATTCATTCATGAAATGTGGAGCTTCATGCATGATGATTTTGATCATGCATGTTCAATGATTTCATAATTTACTTCGTTCAGGTAGTTTACTTCATCAGGAGATCACTATGGCTCCACTTCTCTATTCATGCATGGAAGTTCATGAATTTCATGTTTGATGAATTATATAGCCACGCTCAGATCAAAATCATTAATTACTTCCTTTATTAATGTGTTTTTTTCTATGGGTTGATCTGTGGAATCTTGAACATCATTTTCATATCTCAAAAATGATGGAAGAAACCATTATAGATGGCTTCAAATGCGATAGGATGAAGATAAAGGCACTGGTTGATCTAACAGTCCATATCAACACAATCTGATGGCTCTTGAAATGTAAATCTTTTTTAGATAGATGAATAGTACACACTTCACTCATTCCAACATCAAACAACCCACATATCTAGGATCTAATTTATTAATAATTTGTCTCCTTTTAGAGGCTAGAAGCAACTTTTGGGGTATACTCAGGAACCCATGTAGGCACTGCTACATGTTGGCTCTCCATGTCATCATGATTCCCCGCACAGTAGTGCCACCCCTACTCCTACTTTCTCTACATGGGTATTCTATTTTTTATGTCCTTATACAAAGGTCCACACCTCTTCCTCTTATGTTCTTTTATGATATGGTTCCCTTGTGTGTTGTAGACTCTGGTCCAACATGTACCTTGGTTAAGCTAGTATTGGTTGGTTCATGGGTTTGCATTATTTTTTTCAAAAGTAAAACAACATATTTCAATAAAAACACACCTTGTACAAAAAAATACCGAAGATTCTTAATGTATCTCTTTAATATTTTTCCAAGACCAACTCTTAATCTCTTCATCTTCATAGAGTAAAAAAATTATATAAATTATATAAATATATTTTTGATTGGCATTAGAAACCTCTAATTTACATCATGAAAACCAATATTTATATTGAAAATATTCTTCATGTGATATTAAAATAATCATTCACTAATATTTCGATAGCCTGGAATTTATTAATTCTCATGACATAAAATATATTTCAGGGGATTCAACTACTTTATTTTGTAGTAAACAAAGTGTAAATAATAACACTTGTCTTGGAATATAAGATCAATTCAACAGTTTTCAGAGTTCTAAGGATAATTTTCCAAGTGTGGGATTCAATTACTTTAGATGAATTAATAATAATTATCATGGAATTTTCACAAATCATGGATAATTGTCTTACCAAATGAAAACTAATGAGTCCATAAAAATTCTATCGGTATCCTCACAAGCCATCTTGAGTATTTATTAATCTCTTTTTATATTTACCTTTCCATGATTAATCACTAATCATAGATAACATATTCATACATTGAATTTGTATTCCCTCTTATATATTGAAAAAAATAAAACTATGCTCATTTACCACCCATAATGGATTTTCACATGCAAGTAATCAAATAAATTTGGTTCAATATTTCACTATAGATTCAGATAGACACTTGGATGAAGAAAATATTCATAGATATATTTTCTTACTTTCCCCATGGGTGATACTTCGTAGAAAATGATTTTCATGAATTGAAGATGGTTGTGGTGTAGTATACGTTACGCTGTGGTGGGTTGTGATATAATAGTGGATCATTTTTTAGTGGAGGAGTCTCTACACTATTGGATCAGATCCATATTACATCGCGGTGTTGAGAAAATTTTGTCTACCAAAGCTATTTTTCACCATTATATTTATATCTAAAATAGATATATCTATGGTATAGCCACCTCTCTCCATGCACATAATGAGTTATATATTTTATTAGAGATATGAATGAATATTAAATTTTTTGTATATCTTATCAAAGTGGGTTTTAAGATTGATATAAATTGCAAAAAATATGAGGTAGATGTGATATTGGATACAAATAGATACAATTATGGAATCCTATTTATTTAAGAAAGAGGCTAGTCATGTTATGGAATTTATTCAACTTTAGGGATAATTGGAGCTATGTTGGGAGTAATTTAAACTATATTTGATTCTAACTGGGTTTTATCCTTCTTATTTAATTTAAAACTTCTCAAGACTATTATGATATGGTCATTTGTTTAGTTATAATAATGTATTGAAAGGGGTTGTTCTCTTAGTGATGTGATTATTTTTTATAACTAATACATGTTGGGTTTGTTCATTCATTTCATTATTCTAATTCTTACCTTCCTCTATAAGGGATGACAATTGTGTGTTGATGTTGGAATGCCTTTAATGCTATAGGTAGCTACTTATTCTCATTCATTAACTTTGGTGTTCTAGGTTCGTTCCATCTAAATATGGTTTGGGCCACATAATATATTAATTAACCAAATAAATTGATTATAATAAAAGGGTAGTTGGTATGATATAGAGTGATAAACCATAATAAATATTTATTAGACCTTATTATGAGGACATATTAATTATTTAATATCCTTTTAATTTTTATGTTAATGAACTTGGATTTTATGATTAATTAGTGATCTTTCTTTGATTTAGTGTTCCCAAGAGTAAATATCTTTTGTTTTCTAGTTTTTCTAACCATCCTATGTATTTTAATTTATTTATAAATCATCTCTATGGGTTTGAACTAAATGTTACAACATGATAAAAATTTTATTTAAATTTAGTTCGTTTAACTTTTAATTTTCCAAACATCATTACTGATGGTATTTAACAAGATTAATTCAATCAATAACATTAAAGAAATTGTTAAATATGAAAATAAATATCAAAAAGACAGTAATAAATGTAAAAATAATAGAAAATAAGGTAAAAAACATGTTAAATAAAATTGATGAAATGGAAACTAAAACTTGTATCTTATGAAATCTAGTGAATAAAGGTTTACCTTCATAACTGATAGAGTTTTATCTCATAATAAATCATAAAATAGGAAATAGATTAATTATTCTATACTTCACCCATTCCCCTATTAGTAAACCGACTTTGTGTGTGCTTCCATCACAAGTGGTACCAACCCATTCAAATTTTACTCTGAAGATTAATAAAATTTATGTTTGTGGATGGGAAGGTCGTTAAACATTGTTCGTGTTTTAGTTTTTCTCTCTCTATGTATCAAGGGCTCATGATTGTGATTTTTTTATTATTTTATTCCTTTCATTATATTCTATTTTGGTGGATTTAATTGATCTATTATTAATTTTGATAATATTAAGTATATTCCCACTTTTGAGGAAATAATTAATATATCTAGAACGTTCTATTGTTGTCATATCTTCTTTCAACAGGTTATAATGTTTTTGGGGTTATTATTGATGGTTTTATTCCTCATAATAATGGTATTATGAAGATAGTAGTAGATTGGAAGACTCTAAAGAATAGTGTTCATGCTCATATTTTCATCTTGTCATCTCTTTCATAAAAGGATTTTCTAATGTTTAATTAGATAAAGATAGAAAAAAGTAATTTTTGATAAATTATGAAAAAAAATTGAAGGTGATATGAAAGTGAAAAAAAACACAAGATAATGTTTTACAAATTGAGATATTTAGAACTCAAAATGAATGATGATAAAATATTGAATTAATTATTTACTTGATTAAATGAGATTGTGAGAACCATCACTGTTTTTAGTGAGAAGTTGTAATGACCTAAAGTTTTATCAATGAAAATTCCCTACTTATAATTATTTCATATAGTACAAACAACATTAAATAACATAAAAAACGCAATAAAAACTTTATAAGTGATTAATGAATCAAATAATAAGTATTTCAAGAACATAAGAAAACATTAGCGATGAAATAGTAACTTGACTGTTGGAATAGTAATGTGACCCCTATGAATAGTAAACTAGAAAATGGAATATTAATCTCACCTATTAAAGTATAAATAAAATTAAATCATCTTATAAATGGTAAAATGATATAATTATATCGTAGTATATGTTAATAAATATTTAGAAATTATTAATTATGTGTTGGTATTTTTGTAAGTTGTAAATTTTAAAATAAAATATTATGATTAATTTAAAATTTTAAATGAAAAATTATTTTTATAAATTGTATTAATAAATTGGTATTTTGATGTCTTATAAATATAATATTATTTTATGAGACCTTTGTTAATTTTTCAAAGTGTTACAGAATTAGTTATAATTTTAAAAAGTACATTTTATAAGTAAATAATTATTTTAATTTAAATTAAAATTTCTCATATTTATACAGTTGTTTTAATAAAAAGGAGTCAATTTTTAAATTATTAATGTCTAAAAGTGGTTAGGGTGATTATTTTTGTTTTTTCAAAAATACTTAAATTTTTTATGAACAGTAAAATATGATAATTTATTATAAATGCTAAATACTTGAATTATGGTGTCATATGTGATGTAGTACTAATATAATCCCCTTATCTCGAACTCATATGAGATAATTAGTGTATTTAGTCTCAAGAATCAACAATATTTCTTATGTTCAGAAAAATAATAAAATAATGATTAAAATATTCAAAAAAACACCACCCCTCCCCCCTCCACTATAAATACCACCCTCACCACCTCTTATCATTACATCTCTAAAGTATTGAGCCTTGTTCAAATTCAACCCAATACTATTCTAAATCCTTTTCCCCATGTCTATGAGATTTTTGTATTAATAAAAATAAAAAACCAATCCCCTAATGAGTTTATCATGAATAATTAATTAAGAGGACATTAAGATCAAGCCTAGAATCATTTCGGACATAAGGTAAGGGATTCTACTCAACCTTCCAATATTTCTTTACGTTACTCCAATCTTGTCACCTGAATGAAATTCAATTTTATTTTTATGTACATATTCTAAATTTTTTGTATATATTCCATATTCATGTATCAAGATCCAATCATCTTTCTTTTCTGGTATATACATGTTTTTAAAATGTTTCCTACTCAATTATTCCCGATAAAAAATCCATATTTAAGGGAACTACCTATATTATTATTCATTTTAATGTGTTCTAAACAATTTATTTTAATCCCAAATTATTTTTCTAAAATCATTGATTTTATCATGATAATCTAACTTGGTTCAATTATGGTTTTATACTAACAATTACCCCTTTTCCTTTTTAAAGAATCTCAAAAGTTTTCCCTTAAACTATACTAAAATTTGTTATTTCTAAAGTTTATTAGACACTATTTTCACTTCAGTTTGATATCACATATCATGATATATGTATATATTCCCTTATAAATGTCCATGTATGATTTAAATTCATATTTTCATGTACACCACTATGATATTTACTTTTTATATTCCTTTGACATAATTATAATACCCAATTCTTTCCATGGGTAACCCTTATGTTTATGTTTGATTGCTTATGTTTGATCATTTATGTGAAAAATATATTCATGAACATGTTATGATGGGTACACCCAGATAGATCTCCAATGTATTGGGTAATGTTTAGTTTTATGAGATGTTATGTGAAATGGTCTTGGTGGTAAGCCATGACTCGTGCTCCATGTGCAACAGTCTCGGTAGTTATCCTTGACTCATGCTCATTTATGTGCGAAAAGTTTTGAATCATGGTCCCCTATGTGAAATGAGAACTGAATCATGCTAAAGTTATGTTTTATGTTAATTCCGCATTATTGTGATTCCATGATTATATGATCCCATGTTCTATATGTTATTATTTATTATGTTTAATCATGTTCCATTCCTTTATATATATTTATGTTATGCCTTATAACCCATGTGCTAAGAATTATTTTAATGTTTATTCCATTACTAGGATTTTTATACCATCCCTTAGTTTATGTTATCCTCATGTTATCATATTTGGATGTAATGTCTCAATTGAAGTTAGGAGGTATTAATTGATAATAAATAAATAATTTTTTTATTAAGTCCCATGTTTTCAGTTTTATGTACCTATTCTTGAAATTCACTATACTTTATGATCCATAGATTGTAATTTTATTTTTAATTATTCTTAAAATAAAGTAATGATTTGTGTAAAAGTCTAGGGTCTCTATAGTTGACATTATAGGATGGTCTAGTTATTTTTAAAGATAAGGTATAGAGAAATTTAGTAAGAAACTTATGTATAAGACTATGTCTATGAAAACATCCCTAAATTTTGGTGAGTATATAGCATGTGGTTTATCAAGAAAATACATCATTATCAAGATAATACAAGAGGGAATGGTTCTAGAATAGATGTACCTTGGAGTGGAAACATAGAAAAGGTGTTTTGGGTCTAACTCAGGGTAACCTGGTACATGACAATGGGTCGTACTGCGTACCTAGATTTAGACTCCCAGGGTATGTGCTTTTTTAAATTCATAAGCTCATTAGAAAATATTATTAAGGGTACAAATAAAATGATCATAAGAATATATTATAGGAAACAGATCTTGGATAACCTAGATTAAAACCTAGGGAATCTAATGTTAGGATATAATCCTTTAAAAGTTTATCCTTCTGTTTAAAAATTTCTATTTTTGCTTATTAGCAATTTATTGAATCCCTCTAATGATAATTTATTTTTCTTAGTTAATGGCAGTAAATAGAAGAACATTTGACAATAATCATGTGATGGGAAATGTGATGATTCCCCTAATGATATTCCAAATATGACAGAAACGGGTGCTCAAAACTTCATGAAAGTACTTGCTCAATATTCTCAAGTTATGAATAATAACATGAATCTCCTGGAATTCCCACCTTCTCCAAAGAAAGATTAATTTCTCATCGAATACTTTATGAGGAAAAGGCCTCCCATGTTTATTGGATCTTCTAATCTGCTACTCAAAGAACATATGATTAACTCCATTGAAAAGATATTCACTGTCCTCTAGTGTACAGAAGAAGGGAAAGTTGTGTTGGTGGTATATCATTTTTATGGTGAAGCTATTTAGTGGTGGAAACTGATCAAAAAAATAAATAGTCCACAGAGGAAATTGATTCCATGGATTTGGAGGAATTCAAGAAAAAATTCAACAAATATTTTCCCTGAACCCTCATTCTCAAGATAAAAAGAGAGTTCCTCATACATAAGTAGAATGAAGATGAGTCTATCAGATCGTATGAAGAAAACATTACATGTCTTTCAAGTTACACCTCTATATTTTTCATGAACATTGAAACCACAGTGGATTCCTTCTTTAGTATAGTAAAGACGAGTCTACGAAAAGAATTAGAAATTTGAGACTTTGATAGTTATGAGAATATTGTTCGTTGTTCCCTCAATGTTGAAATGGATATCAAAGACTCTCAATGGTCTCATAGACCCAATGAAAAAAAAGTGGAAAATAGAGTCTAATATGGTTGGATCAGAAAATAAAGCCCTGATAGAATAAAGACAAAATATCCCACGTGTAAAATTTTTAAGAGAATGAATCTTGGGAACTTTCGAAACGGAACTAAGAAATGCTTCAAATGTGGAAGAATGGGGAATCTAGCTAATAACAGCTAAAGTGATATAAAAAATCCCACTAACATGGAAGAAGAATGGAAGGTTCATATCAATAGTCAGCTAGTAGTGTTAGTGTTAAAACTGAAAATAACAATGGAATTTTGTAAACTAATTACCTAATATAAGGTTTTTCATAGGCAATCAACAACAACCTCAATGGAAAAAAAGTACGGGCTTATGTTATCACTACTACTAATGTGGAGTCGGGTAACGATGAGGGGAAAGGTACGCTGGTTACTCATTCATGAATAGTGAACATACTATTAGATTTTGGTTCTATAAAATCATTCATATCTTTCAAGTTTAGTAGAACTATATAAACACCACCTCAGAATTTGTAGGTTGAGTTATCTGTGAAAATGTTTATAGGGAAATTATTGCGTCCAAAGTACATAACTTCTCTCTGGTTAAAGTTTGTGGGTTGAACCTCCCAGAAAATCTTGTCATACTCCCTTCGTTAGAGTTTGATGTTATTTTGGTTAGGGACTCACTATCTTTATATAAGTCAAACATCATATTTTGGGAAAGGTAGATCACTCTTCATATCCTAAAGCATCCTCTAGTTATTTAAAATTGTAATGGGAAAGATGAATCTTCTTCAAAATCATCATCTAAAGTGTCTATGTTATTACCATATGAGAAAGCATATATCACAAAATGATTGAGACAACAAAGATGACCATGGTTGAAGATATTACAGTGATGAGGGATTAAACTAATGTATTCTCTAAATAATTGGTTGGTCTTTCCCCTGAATGAGAAGTTGAGTTATCAATTTAATTTATTCTTTGATCTCTACCTATATCAAACACAACATATAGAATGGACATCGTTGAGCAATAATAGTTGGTGAAGCTATTATAGGAGAATATGTACAAGGGTTTTATATGACTGAGTGCTTCACCATGGTGTATTCTAGTCTTCTTCATCAAATATAAGGATGGATCAATGTGTATCTATATCAATTATCATGATCTCAATAAAATCATGATAAAGAAAAAGTATCCCCTACCATGGATATATGAATTGTTCGATCAGTTACATTGGTCCAGTTATTTCCCTATGATGGACCTTCATTCAGAATATCCCCAATTAAAGTTAAGGAAGGGATATATTCCCATGACTAACTTTTGAACAATGCATGGAAACTAGGAGTTTCGTTTATGCCCTTTGGACACACTAATGCTCCATAAATTTTCATGGATTTAATGAATATAGTCTTTAGAGATTACTTTGACAAATTTTTGGTAGTCTTCATTGATGATATTCTAATACAATCCAAAAGTAAGGAGAAACATGATGCAAATTTGAATATTATGCTGAAGACTTTGTGAAAGGAGAAATTATATGCAAAGTATAGTAAATGTGAGTTTTGGAAGGAGGAGTATCATTCTTGGGGAAAGTTATCACCATCAAAAAAATATCTGTGGACCCTTCCAAGATAATAGAAATCGAAGAGTGTCCCATGATAGCATTTGTAAGGGAGATCCATAGATTTCTTGATCATGTTGGGTATTAAATAAGATTGGTGAAGAACATCTCAAACCTAATAACTAAGCTAACAGGTAAGGGAGTGGAGTTTATCTAGACTCCAGAATGTGTGGAAATATTTAAGGATCTTAAAAGGAGGCTTATCACTTCGCCTGTACTCACACTCCCAAAAGTGTAGAACAGTTTGTGGCATATAGTGATTCTTCAATAAATCTCTTAGGGTTTGTACTAATGAATAATGATAAAGTGATATCCTATGCCTAAAGGAAGATGAAAACTCATGAGAAAAACTATACTACACATGATCTACAATTGTAAGTTTTGATCTTTGTGTTGAAAATCTAGCGGCATTATCTCTATGTGGAGAAGTGTGAGATATATACTAATCAAAAGAGTCTCAAATATATATTCACATAGAATGTGATTAAAATGATCTAATGATGATAGTTAGAGCTAATTAATGATTATTATTGGTCAATCCACAACCATCTTAATGAGGCAAATAAGGTGGAAGATTCTCTAAGTAGAAAGGATATCGTATCTTTCTCAATGATAAAAATTGGGAAGGATCCAATCTTATTAGATTTATAAAAGACGGACATGGGAATCATTAAGGTGGGAACATCATCAATCCTTTCTCAAATTATTTCTCAATTTTCCCTTATGGAGAAAATAATGGATTTTCAGAGAAATGATGTGGAAATTCAGAAATGGTTGGTGGCTATCCGAAATGGGAAATCCTCCATGTTCAAGATCGGTGAGGATGGAGTCATAGGATTTGGGTCACACTATGTGTACCATCCAATAAAGAGACAAAAAATTAATTTTTAATGAAACACATAGCTCAAACTTCTCTATTCACTCAGGGAGCACAAATATGTATTGAGATCTCTAGGAGAACTTTTGGTGGGACAATATGAAAAAGAGATCACTGAATATACATCAAAGTTCTTGGAATGTCATAAAGTGAAAGATGAAAGTAAAATCATAAAGGGATGATGCAACCATTACCCATTCTTGCATGGTAATTGGAAAACATCACCATGGAATTTGTCACTGGACATCCAAATACATCCATAGAAAACAATGCTATCTGGGTTATGTGGATCGTCTTACAAAGACAACTCACTTTATTATAATTCAAGAGGACTTCTCATTGGATCAACTTTCACAAATATAAATCAAATAAGTGGTAAGGAAACCTAGAGTACCACTATCTATTGTATCTGAATGAGATCTGAGATTCACCTCTATTTTTTGGAAAAGACTCCAACCTACTCTAAACACTAAGATAAACTTTTGTAAGGCCTATCATCTATAAATTGATGGCCAATATAAGTGGACTATTCAAACATTATAAGACATGTTGTGAGCATGTTTTGTGGAATTAATAATAGTTTTGGACCAACATCTTCCACAGGTCAAATTCTACTACAACAATGGTTTCCAATCAAACATCCAAATGGCTCCATATGAAGACCGTTATGGGAAAATGTGTAGAACACCGACATGGTGGGTTGAAGTCAGTGTAACTATGTTACCAAGACAAGAAATGGTTGATGAAATGGTGAAGAAGTTAAAAACCAATCAGGAGAACATCAAGGTAGCCCAAATTCAATAAAAGAATTATGCATACTATCATCGATGGGAACTAGAGTTTAAAGATGGAGACATGATATTCCTACAAATATCTCCCTGTAATAGGATCATGATATTTGGGAAGAAATTGTGGCTATGTCATAGGTACATCAGCCCCTTCAAAAACTTTGATCGTGTTAGTGTTGTGGCCTATTTTCTAGAACTTCCACCAACCATGTCTCAAGTAAACGTGGTATTACACATATTTCTATCAAGGAAGTATATACTATATCCTTCACATGTATTGATGTCAGAGGTTATACAGTTGTAGAAGGATCATTCTTACGAGGATAAACTAGTTAAGATATTGGATTATACAAATAAATTTCTACACAACAATACAACTGTTGGGAAAAAATCCCTCAAGGTATCATTGAATCATTGTTGAGGTGATTGTGTTTGTTGAAAAAGTGGAAATATTTGTTGTGATTGTTGACAAAGAAAACCATGGAATATAAATTTATTGAAAAAGGGGATTTCATGGTGGCATTTTGAGTTCATGGGATTTGGTTAACAATCCATGTTTGATTCAAGAACGTCGACAAAGGAATGTTTGATTTGGAGGTTGTACAAAAAGAGCAGACACAAGGTGGTGTCGTTTTCAAGCATTTTCCAAATTTTTGGGCCTGAAAATTGACAAATGTAGAAGAGTGGTTTTTGAAAAGGGACTTTCGTTCCATTGTCTTAAAGGAGAGGGAACTTGCGTGCCATTTGTTTTTCAAAATCATAACATCAAAATTTGGCAAAGGGAAATTGGGGGCCCAAGTTTTAGGGTGGGTCATGCAAGTGACTTGCACGGTAGAGACTTGCACGCAGAGAAAAGACTTGCGTGCCATCACGCAAGGTGTTCAAATGCCTATAAATATGGGTTGACCCCTCCTTATTTGGTGTGATTTCGACACTTATATAAAATCATAGCTCTCATTGCACAGGTTTGGTAGTAACGCAAGTGGTGGCGTGGTCGTGCATGTAAAGGTTGCATGCTTGTTTTTTGTTGCACGTCAAGAGTGGTTTGGGAGAGGAACGAAGGGAGTCGCCCAGGTTTTGTGTTGAATACGGGGGTGTCACGCAAGTGGTTTGGTGACACTGGCATGCTAGGTTTTGAAGAATCACAATAGTTCATGGTTGCGCGCCAAAATTGGTTTGGGTGTAAAAGGGTGTGAGTCGCGCAAGTTTGGAGTTGCAGAACCTTGTGTCACACAAGTTGTTGAGGTGAACCTGCACACTAATTTTAACTTGAGTGCCGAGATTTTCATGCCAACTTGGAGAAGGGCGCCAGGTATGGTTGAAGCATATCAGTGATTCAGGGCTTCGTGGAAGCTGGAATATTGTCTGATACCTTTGGTGCAAAGTGAGATTCATCTACGGGTGAAAGTCGGACTTCAACAGAGTATCTACATAAAAAATTGGATGTATTCATTAGTGATAATGAAGATACCTATAGGTCTAAAAACTGTTACTGGATCCTTTCCAGATCAGTGACCAAGGAAGAGGAAGAAGGTGATACTCTCCACCGGTAGTGAGCTCGAGAGAGGGAAACCGGGAGTGACCCTTGGGAAGGCAGTGAGCTGACCCTAAACATTGTAAAGGCAGTGACCCTGGGAAAATAAGTGATCTATCCTGAAATTTGTAAACAGAAGTGCGCTTTTAGTGGATTTGGTACATCGGCACATCGCCGGTGTATGCTCCTTGGACGTAGCCAAGTTAGGGTGAACCACGTAAAAATCGTTGTGTCATGTGAATGCTTTAGTTTCTGTTTATACTTTTCTACAGGAAAGAGAGAGAAGAGAGTCTTGCTTAACAGTGAGACAAGATCAATAGTGGCAGTTTTTTTAATCTGTCATACCCTGATTCACCCCCCCCCCCGTCAGGGTATCTAACCTAGTGGACCTAACAACAAATCACCTGTTCAAAGTAATATGGAATAATAATAAGTACAATGAGGAAACACGGTAACCGGGGGAAGTGATGAAGGGAAATTACCCACACCTATTTTCAACATTGAATGTAAAATAAAATTCAGAGTGTGAAATTTCATAAGGGGGGGGGGGGGAAGGTAATGATCCAAAGTCTTACGAATGAAAATCCCCTTCGTATAATAATTTCATATAGTATAAATAAAATTAAATCACATAAAATAACATAATATAATGTTTATAAGTGAATAAGAAATTAAATGAGAAGTATTTCAAGAAGTTAAGGAACCCATAATGATAAAATAGTAACTTGAACTTTGGAAAAGTAATGCGACCCTTATGAATAGTAAATTGGGAAATGGAATAGTAACCTCACCTAGGAAAGAATAAATAAAATTTAATTATCTTATACATGGTAATATGATCTAATTATATAATTTTATAAGTAAATAAATATTTTAAAAATTATTAATTAAGTGTTGGTATTTTTGTAATTCTTAAATATTAAATTACATTTTTATGATTAATTTAATACTTTAAGGAAAATTTATTTGATTAAAATGTATTCATAAATTATTATTTTAATATATTTTGATTATAATATAATTTTTTGAGACCTTAGTTAATTTATCAAACTGTTACAAAATTAGTTATAATTTTAAAAAGTGTATTTTCTAAGTAAATGGTGATTTTAATTAAAATTAAAATTTCTCATATTTAGAAAATTATATTCGTAAAATGGATTTCATTTTTGAATTCTAAATGACAAAAAATGGTTAGGGTGAATTCTTGGGATTTTTCAAATATTCATGAATTTTTTCGGAATAGTAAAATACGATAATTTATGATAAATTATAAATACTTGATTTATGAAGTCATATGTGATGTAGTGTTTATGTAAGCCCATTATCTCAAACTCACATGACCTATTTACTATATTTAGTCTCATTAATCAACTAAATTTCCTATCTTGAGTAAAATAATAAAATAATGATTAAAATATTCAAAAAACACCCTCTCCCCACAATAAATACCACCCCTCACCACGACTTACCCTCATGCCTCTAAATCCTTGATCCCTATCCAAATTCAACCAAATAGCCTTCCCAATCCTCTTACCCACATCTAGGAGATTTTCATCTTAATAAAATACTAAACCCAATCCCCTAAGGAGGTTCTCAAGAAGAAGGAATCAGGAGGACGTTAATTTTAAGTGGATAATTCTTTATGATATAAGAAAAAGGATTCTACCCGAGCCTCCATTATTAAATTGGGTTAATCCTTCTAGATTTTTTTAAAAATGAAATTCTATTTTATTTTTAGTTAAATATTTTAAATGTTTGGTATATTCTCCATTGACTTTTTTAAAACACCATCATTTTTTAAAATTCATTCTTTTTATCATGAAAAACTACCTTAGTTAAATTCTGGTTTTATACAAACAATTATTGATTTTCCATTTTAAAGAATCTTTAATGTTTTCATTAAACTATACTAAAATATTTTATTTTAAATGTTTCTAAAACACTATTTTCACTTCAATTTGATATCTCTTATCATAATCTATGTCTGTACTCTGTTATGAATATCCATGTATGATTTAAATTCATCCTTTCATATACCCACTATGACATTATATTTTGATATGACTTTTGACATAATTATGATAACCAATTATTTCAATGGGTAACCCTTATATTTATGTTTGATATCTTATGTATGATTATTTATTTCGAAAACATATTCATGAACATGTTTTGATGGGTTTGCCCATATAGAACTACAATGAATTGGGTAATGTTTAGTCCAATTACATGTTATGTACAATGGTCTGGGTGGTCTACCTTGACTAGTGTTCCATGTGAAATAGTCTTTTTGGATATCCTTGACTTATGCTCCTATAGGTGCAATGAGCCTTGACTCGTGCTCCCATATGTGCAATGATCCATAACCCATGATAAATTCATATTTTATATTACTGTCACATTACTACGATTCCATGAATATATGATTCAATGTTCTATTGGTTATGATTCACTATTTTCAATCATGTTCCATGCCTTTATATATATTTATATTATGCCTGCAAACCCATGTGATATGATTTATTTTAATTTTTATTCCCTTACTAGTATTTTTCTCTCATTACTTTGTTCATGTTATCCCCAGGTTATCCTATATAGGTGTAAGGGCTCAAAGGAATTTAGTATGTCTTAATGTATGATAAATAAATAAATGTTTTATGAAGTCCCATGTTTTCAACTTTATGTACCTAGTCATCCAATACACTATACATTATGATCTTGGGATTTTAATTTGAAGTTTAATTATTCATAAAATCAGTTAATGATATATATTAAAGGATAGGGTTGTTATAAGAGCTATAATATTCTTCAAATTTTCCAAATATATTATGTTTAATTCTAGATAACATTCATGAAATGGTTTTATCTCTCAATGACTGTAATCTGGGCTCACTCTTATTGGATGGTTATCATAGAATTATTATTTCTTTTGAAATGTTCTAGAGAAGTGACTTTAAGAAAAAAATTAATGGTTGATTAGTAAATTTTATTAAAAACTTTGGAGAATTTAATGAATAGGAAAGTAACTAATGAAGATAAGGAAGAATGTGTTGATAAAGAAGATGTTAAAATACAATTTGACAAACAAAATCATTATTTTTTATAATTTTAGAAAGTTTCAAAATAAATTTTCAGGAATGACTCAATATAAATGTTTTTACTATGGAGATTTTTTAAATTTAATAGAAAAGTACCTTAAATTTAGACATAGTGAATTTAGTGGGGATATGTATGAGAATTAGGTAAGTAACAGAAATAAGAAATCATAAAAATATTATTAAATGGGGAAATATTTGAATAAATTATATGTTTTGCGCTAGATTATTTTCCAAACACTATTTTAGGAAATATGAGAGAGTATTTGTTAGCATAGATGAAGGAATTGAAATTGATGAAGATTTTGTGTTGATAGGTTCACATGGTAGAGTTATTGATAAAATTAAATCTACATCCATCTAGTTGTTTTATACTCTGAGAGTTGGGAATTTATAGATGATAAGTGTCTTGGGTGATACAACTTTATTACAGAATTATTGTGACTCGTAGGAAGTATTACATTCATTGTAACACCCTAACCCTAGTTACCAAGAGTTGGTGCATTATTACATAACATTGGCATGATCACAAAAGATCAAGTCTCGAAAGACCATTTAGTTTAGTATCCTTGGAAATAATAGATACATTCATAAGTTTTACATTACATTATAAATGGAAAAACTACAACAACATAGTCTCCATAGTCCACACTCATATCCCTTAGACTATCCCTACAGGTCAGTCATAATATACATCTTCTCATCAAGGGAATGAAAAATAAAACATATAAATGGGTGAGCTCAGATGCTCAGTAAGGATAACAATACAGAAGAAACATTCATAAATAAGCATAAACATTTAGAAAATGTAAGACTAGAACCAAAGCCTTTTAAAATTTAACTTCATAATAACATGGAAATGATAAAATCAAATAATTCCATTTACTTATTCACATGGATATTCTACTAGTTGAATAATCACATGCAATATCAATATCCACTTTCATAATTATGGAATGCATAATTCCAAACTTCATAACCACATAGTCGAGGCCTTGTTCAAAGACTACAAATAATATTTCTTCAAGGCCTTTTTCCAAGACGCTATTTTGTCTCATGAGACCTACTGATGCATCGAGGAGAAATAGTGGTCTCCAACCGTCACTTACTAAGTCCAATACATTCCTCATACGAAAAGGTTCAAAAATAACATAAACATTCTTATTAAAACTATCAAACGAAATGTAAATACTTTCTTTATAAACCAATAATGGTGTTAAAATAAAACATTCATATTCAAACATATCACAAAACCTTCAATAAAATATGAAAGTTTTGTATCATAATAAATCAACTTCAATTAAGCTTAAAATCTATCAAAGGATGTTGACATAGATGAAATCAAAATCTGTTTTAGAGAAATATTTATTTCTATTTGGAAATCATTTAAAATTCATATAATATTAAAATAAAACATTTATTTTGAAAATATTCTTATAATATTGTAATGGAAGCTTCAACGATGTTATAATAGCAGAATATAGCCTCACCCGCTGTATAAGTTAAAAAAAACATTCTTACCTTAATTTTGTCGAAAAGCATATAAGGTACCTTGTTTGGAAAACGATAGAAAGATTCCTTTCAAACCATTTTATAAAAATTTAAAAAAGGGTATAAATGAATTTAAACCATAGTCTAGCAAATAGTAAAAATGTTTTGGAATACATTTTTAGGAATAATGGATGTGGATGATAAAGAGGTTCTAGTAGATACTTAAATAAAAACAACCTCAGATAATAAAGAGTTTTTGAAATTAACCCTTAAATTTACTTTTCCTTGGTCGAGGGTATGTTATCCTCCTTTATAATAGTTAAATAATTGTTATTAAATTATAAAAGAACTATATACTTAAATATGATATCATATATGATCTTCTAATATTGTTCTGTTAATGATATTTCAGTAGTATCATCATTTTGGGTGTTAACTGATTAATTTTCCATTATACGATTTGTTATGTATGTAATGTTTTTTATACATAGGATTTATATTATTTTTATTCAGAATTATATTAATTCATTAAACAATATTTTTAATAATCAAATTAAAATTAGTCTTGAATGGATACTATGGGGAATGAATCTCATCACGTTCGTGGAGACGGTAATCCGTACATACGCATGAGCAACAATATCATTCTTTTTGTATTAAGATAATATATAATTTGATGGTATATAATATATAAAAAATCATTATCATGTTATATTTATTATTTACATCATTTAAACTCATTATTATACACATTCAAATGATGAAGTGTTTGAATAAAAAACTATACAACGACTTGGAGACGGTAATCTGTACGTACACACGTATGGTGACTGACATTTATAGGATGGATAGAATAATGAATATGGTCGTAACATTTTTATAATAACATCATAGTATATAGGAGATACTGGAGTTATTATTATATAATTGAAACAACAAAGAAAGAGGAAGTGGAAGAAGAAAAGAACTTGAAAGAGGTGATGAAATATTTACCTCTTCTTCAGGTTCTTCCTTTTTATTTGATCAAAAGGGATGATTAGGTAGAATTTTTTACTAAATTATTCCATTTGGGATGAATGGGGGGAAATTGGGAGGATATTTGGGCAGGATTTGGTAGAGATAAATGGCTTTGAAGGTGTGAATTTGAGAGAAGGGGAAGTTCCCTTTTATAAGATGGGTTAGGGGTACCTTAGGAAGAGATTGAAATATTATTTTATTTTAAAATCATTTTCCATTTATAATGTCTCAAAATGAATTATTTAAATTATAAGGTGTTTATGGGTCAAACACCTCTCAACCAATAGGTTTTAGACAGGTTTGTGTCACTATATTAACCTTAACTTTTAGATATAACTCTTAGTTAAATAGTTTTACATTTACCACGTCCCTTTACATTTTAATGTTATATGGTTAATACACTTACTATAAACTTTCAAGAGAACCCCAAGTGGTTCATCAATGATACAAATATAATTATATAAGTCTTTTGGCTAAACCTTATATTTTTAGGATTATTATATCAACCAATAATATTGTATTGTTTTAAAAAAACTTATTTAGGTCAATTTTGACATTATTTAATAATTTATTTTTTTCAAAGTACTAAAATTGTTATTACTTATAAATAAATACATTTAATCAACCATAAAATTCCATACTAACCTAGAAAATTATTTTAATTCTTTGAAAATCTCAAATTAGATTTATTTAGATATTTATAATTTCAATTATTTGAATCTTTCATTAATATGGTAATTACTATATCATCATTATGTCATAAATAAATTTAATTATTTAATCTCTAAATATTATAAATAAAATACCATTATGTAGGAAATATTTTTTTATTTATAATGAATATTTATAGTTGAATTTATATTGTGTTTAACCCAATATTAAAAATGATTTAGTTATTAATCTTTGAATTTAACTCTTTTAACTCTACTTTAAATAAAATAATAATAAATTTCCTAATCTAATCCAAGTGGGACAAAGAGGTTCATATTTTATTCCTCAGGTTTTTTTTGGTCGAATTATACATATCCAATATAATTTGGACATGTCTTAGGGTAATAATAATATCATTTTTACACTTAATTACCATAATTACTTTTAACCGTGGTAAATTAAAGTAAAAAGTTATTATTCACCAAAAATTATTGCAATCTTATTGAACCAAATTTTACTTACTGATATCAACCGTGTGTATCAGATTTTTGAAATTCAACTCACATATGTGGTAAAATTATGTTTTACACAAATTTGGAAATGCTCATAGGAGGTGGGTAAAAGACAGTAAAAAGTTCGATAAAATTTTATATATCTAAACTCATTATAAAGTGACTCTAATGAATTAAATTGAACTTATATAGGTATTATGTATCTATTTTTACCTAAAATAAATTTAAATAAAATATATAATTATTTAAATAAAAAGTCGGTTTTAAACAATAACTCAGTGTTTTTCACTATCCATCAAAAATTGAATGTTTTCAGAAAAATACCAAAACTTTACCCTAAACTAATTTTGATATTCCGAATCCAAAAATGATGTCTATTTTGAAAGATAAAATTTTAAAAATTTCAAAAATTGGCTGTTACTTTTCATAATGTCTTGTTTTATTGGATGCGGTGTGTTAGAATCTCGAAGATGCGTACAATGCAAGATATTTCATTATTGAGAGGAAAACGTACCATGGAAGCTTGGGGTGTTACATTCTTCCATACTTCAAATTATTTTGTCCTCAGAATTTCTGAAATATTACTGCATAAAAAGATTCAGGTGGTTCTTCATCATATGTTCTCTGGATTCCCACGTTGCCTCTTCCATCTTATGGTTTCTCCATAGAACTTTTACAAGACGAGTCGCCCAGTTTCTCAGTACTTGTTCTCTAGTATCAGGAATTTTTACAGGCTCTTCACAATAAGATAGATTAGGTTCCAGTTGAATTTTCTCATAGATGAGTACATGCATTAGGTCAGACATGTATTTTCTCAACAGTGATACGTGGAACACATCAGGAACTCTGGAGAGACTTGGCGACATTGCCAACCGGTAAGCTATAGCCCCAATTCATTCTAGAATTTCGAAAGGTATGATGTACCTAGGACTTAGTTTACCCTTCTTACTGAATCATATAACTCCCTTCCATATAGATACCTTCAAGAAAACATTATCTCCTACAAGAAATTCAAAATCCTTCCTTATGTTATCGGCATAGATCTTCTCCCTACTTTGTGCCATTTTGATGTGGGATTGGATAACCTTCACATTTTCAATCGTTTCCTCAACAAGTTCTAGGCCTAAGAGTTTTCTTTCACCAATATCATCACAACAAGTTGGTGTGTGACATCTCTTGCCATATAACGCTTCATATAGTGACATCTGAATACTTGAATGGAAGCTATTGTTATAGTAAAATTCTATCATAGGTAAATATTGATCCCGCGTACCTTGAAAGTCAAGTGAGCAAGATCTCAACATGTCTTATAAGGTTTTAATAGTCCGTTCTGATTGTCCATCAGTTTGAGGGTGGTAGGAAATACTAAAAAAAATTCAGTATCCAGGGCTTTCTGAAGTGTTTTCTAGAATCTTGATGTAAAATGGGGATCACAATCAGAAAAAATCGATAGGGGTACACCATGGAGTCTTAAAACTTCATTAATATATAGTATTTATAAACGTTCAAGTGGTAAATCTTCTCTTATATCAAGAGAATTTTACAACTTGTTAAGACGATCAACATTGACCCATATTGCATCATTCCTTCTAGGTGTCTTTGGTAGCCCCATGACAAAGTCCAGCGTAATATTATCCCATTTCCACTCAGGTATGGGAAGAGGTTTCATGACTCTTCCAGGCTGTTTCCTTCCAGATTTCACTTATTGACAAACCATACATCGTGACACAAAATCAGCAATCTCCCTCTTCATGTTGTCCCAAAAAAAATGTTTCTATAAATTTTTATACATTTTAGAGCTACCAGGTTGTATAGAGAAATTGGAGCTGTGAGAATCATCCAACAATTCCCTTTTTAGATCAGGAATGTTATGAATAGAATGTCTCTTCCCAAATTTCAAAAGTCCATCTTCATATATAAATTCACTCAATCTCCCATCATTTACAACTTTAATTTTCTTTTGAAACTTCTCACTATCAGCCTTAGAACCTTTTATCTTTTATAGTAAAGATGGTTTGGAAACCATTTGAAAAATTATTGATGTTTCACCTTCCATGATTATTCCCATATCCATTTTCACTAGATCCATGAAAATATGATCCCTTTCAATTCTCATCTTGTTAAAAAATCCATGATCCTTTTTCCTCAAAGAATCTACCACCTTATTTTCCTTCCCCATGTGGTATTGTATTTTGTAATCATAATCTTTGAGTAGTTAAAGCCATCTCCTTTGCCTCATGTTGAGTTCTTTCTATGAGAAAATATACTTCAAACTCTTGAGATCAGTATATATCTCACATTTTTCACCATAGAGATAATGTCTCCGTATCATCAAAGAAAATATTACAACTTCTAACTAAAGATCCTGAGTAGGATAGTTTTGCTCATTATTTTTTAGCTTCCATGATGCATAGGGAATAACTCTATCATTCTGCATAAGGACACAACCAAATCCTTTCTTTGAAGCACCACTATAAATAACAACCCCATCATTCCCCAATGGTAGAGTCAAGATAGGAGCATTGAATAATATTCTCTTCAGTTCTTCAAAACATTATTCACACTCTTTTATCATAACAAATTTAACCCCTTTACATGTGAACTTTGTTTATGTGTTAGCCAATCGGGAAACATTATAGAAAAAAACATCGATAATAACCTACTAAACCAATAAAACTGCATACCTCAGTTATACTTGTCGCTGCTGGCCATTCTTGGATTGCCTTGGTCTTTGAATGATCCCCAATGATTCTATCCTTAGAGAAATATGGCCATGAAAAGAAATCTCCTGAAGCCAGAATTCAAACTTTCCAAATTTACTATATAATTCATTTCTTCTAAGAGTCTTTAGAATAATTCACAAGTGATTCTAATGATCTTCGTAGATTTTTTAGAATACCAATATATCATCAACAAATACCACTACAAAGTCATTAAGATATTCCTTGAAAACTCTTTTCATTAGATCCATGAAGACATAGGGTGCATTAGTTTTTCCAAAAGACATTACTGTAAACTCGTAATGTCTGTACCTGGTTTGAAATGATATTTTCTGAATGTATTCCTTTTTCACACACAACTGATGATATCCATAATGAAGGTAAATCTTTAAAAATATTGAGATCTAAGATGTTGGTCGAATAAATCGTCAATGTGAGGTAGGAGATACATGTTCTTTATTGTTATAGCATTGATCTCCCTGAAGTCAATGCACAACATCATAGATCCATATTTCTTCTTTAAAAAAAGAACAGGGGCTCCCCATGGAGAAACACTAGGGAGAATAAATCCCTTATTACTCAATTCCTCTAATGTTTCATTATTTCCACTAATTCCACAGTGGCCATTCTATAAGGGGTCTTCGATATGGGCCTTGAACCAGGAATAAAATCAATGCAAAAATCAATTTATCATTCTAGAGGATGTCCAGGTAAATCTTCAAGAAACACATCAACATATTCTTGCACAATAGGTACGTCCTCTATTTGAACATTCCTTTACTCATCCAAAGTTATTTCATTCTCTTCCTCCCCAATAATTGAATTTCGTTGAGCAACTAGAGGTGGATCTAGATAACAAATGGGTTGTGAAATTTATGCTCTAAAGATAAGGTACTTCTTATCATCATTGAGAATTGTAACCTCCTTCTTATTACAATAAGTTTTCACTACATGGTCTAAAGCCAAACCATACCAAGGATTGTATAAAATTAAAATATGGGTATAAGGACAAGATCAGCAGATAAAGAACATTTATATTCCCTAATGGGAAGTGATTCACAAAACATTGTTGCAATGATACTTCCCTTCGGTGTTTGGACTGACAAATACCTTATTAATTTAAATTTAAAATATCTAATTTTCTTAGCAAATTGGTAAGATATGAAACAATGAGATGATCTAGAATCAAATAAAGAATTTGGTAAACTTGTGGAAACCATTAAATTACCTGCCACCATGTCTTTCGGAGCTTCAACCTCAGAAGTAGTGATATCATAAGCTTAGACTTGATACCTTTTCCTTTTCTGAGGTAAGTATCCTTGGTGCTTAGGAAATTCATTTTCATAGTGCCCCATTTCTATATAATTGTAGCATTCAACATTGATAGCCTCTTTCTTCCCCTTGAAATCACAAGCTTGGTGGCCTTTTTCAACACACATATAACATACTCTTATTCCCTTTAGGAAGTTACTAGGGTTTTTCTTCCCACATTTACTATAGGATGGATATTAAACTTTTCCCTTATTCCCTTTATTTCCATTTCTAGAGGGTTCAACAGATCTCTTCTTCTCTTGCTTTGCTTTAAAGTCGTAATACTTAGAGAATTATGTTTCTATCTTGATAGCACATGAGACAATATCTTCGTATGAAAATAATTATTGTGAGACTAATGCTCACAAGAGAAATGGTTTTAACCCATCAAAGAATCAATCAATCTTACAGCTTGGGTTACATATATAATATGCCTCATTCCATGCTAACCATTTGAAGTTAGCCTCATACTTTGAGACATTCTCATCCCTCTTCTACCTCCGACTTAGAAATTTTCTTTCCATATCTGCTCGATGGTCATGATGAATTTATTTTTCTAAGAAAATCTCTTTAAACTACCTACATTCCATATTTTATTCTTCATAATCTACCTTTGTGTTTTGAATCAATTACCACCATTGATCTGTATCTCCTGTGAGGTGATAAACTACCATGACAACTTTTTCCCTTTTGCTACTCCCCAAAGCATGAAATATTTTCTTTAAGGAATTTATCCATTTCATAGATATTAATGGATTTTTACTCCCATTGATTGTTTTTGGCTGTTGAATCATGAAGTGGTATAACATTGATCCTCTACATTGTGGATCAGGGTGCTCCATATGGGTAATGTTATTATTCATAACCTGAGTGAGTTGTCCCAGAATGGTGATAAGCTGATCCGCACCAGTTGCTTCACCTGCTCCATAATAAATATCTTTTATAGAAGGGAAATCCCTACATGGATTACGTTCATTGATACGGTTTCCATTCCTTCAACTAGGCGCCATTTCTAAACAATGGCATACACTAGATTAGTTTATGAATCGCAATACAAAATTCCAAACTTGAAAAATAGTTAACATAAATTGAATAGTTTATGGATATAATCCATAATAATAAAAATGTTTTCTTTGAGGAAGTATATACTCACAAACCCATCATAATGGTTTGTAAATAAAATGAGAATTATCCTAAGAATACTTCATGAGGGTGTCGTAACCAAGAGTGCAGCAGGGCCCACTATCATGCACCAGTTCCCGTTCGAGTCTAGCTCAAAGATGTGTTTTCAGGTTGTACCCCTAGGTACATCTATGTCAGAGCCACCTCTACCTTCTCAGATTTAGACAGGTATGTATTTCTTGGAAAACTCACAAAATCTCTACAATACCAAAATTCTAGGAAGTTCTTCTATACTAATCCTTAAAGTCTATCTTAGGATAATGTTCACTATCAGAGTTTTTTTAAATCTAGCTTCCAAGGATTTTACTAAAATTCCTTTGATACTAACTATAATGCCTAGACCCTAGTTACCCAGAGTCGGTGCATTATTACGTAACATTGGAATGATCACAAAAGATCAAGTCTCGAAAGACCAATTAGTTTAGTAGCCTTTGGAAATACTAGATAAATTTATAAGTTTTACAATACATTATAAAATGAAAAACTAAAATAACATAGTCTCCATAGGCCACACTCATATCTATTAGACTATCCCTGCAGGTCAGTCCTAATATAATTCTTTGCATCCTCGGAAAAAAAATAAAACATAGAAAGGGGTGAGCTCAGATGCTCTGTAAGAATAACAATATAGCAGAAGCCTTTATAAATAAGCATAAACATTTCAGGCAATGTATGACTAGAACAAAAGCCTTTTAATCTTGAACTTCATAATAATATGGAAAAAATAAAATCAAATACTTCCATTTACTTATTCACATGTATATTCTACTAGTTGAATAATCACATGGTATATCAATAGCCACATTCATAATGATGGAATGCATAATGCCAGACTTCATAACCACATAGTCAAGGCATTGTGCCAAGACTTCAAATAAGAGTTTGTCAAGGCCTTTATCAAAGACACTAGTTTGTCTCATTAGACCTACTGATGCATCGAGGAGATATAGAGAGATCCACCCATCACTTACTATGTCTAGTGCATTCCTCGTATGAAAAGGTTCAAACATAACATAAACATTCATATTAAAACTAGCATAGTAAACTTCAATACGTTCTCCATAAACCATGAATGGTGAGAAAATAACACATCCACAATCATACATATCACAAAATATTCAATAAAATATGGAAGTTTTGCATCATAATAAATCAACTTCAATTAAGCTTAAATTCTATCAAAGGATGTTGACATAGACGAAATCAACAAAATGAGAGAAATATATCTTTCTATTTTGAAATAATTTAAAAGTCATATAATTATAAAAGAAAACATTTATTTTGAAAATATTCCTATAAGATTGTAAGATAAGCTTCAATTAAGTTATAACAGCAGAAAATAGCTTCACCCACCGTATAAGTTAAAAAAACATTCTTACCTTAATTTTGTCGAAAAGGTCATAAGGCACCTTGTTTGGAAAATGACGGAAAGATTACTTTAAAAAAATTTAATAAAAAGTCATACAAAGGTATAACCCATAGTCTAGAAAATAGTAAAAATGTTTTGGAATAAATTTTTAAGAACCGTGGATGTGCATGATAAAGAGATCCCAGTAGATACTTACGTAAAAACAACCTCAGATAATAAAGAGATTGTGAAATTAACCCTTACCTTGTACTTTTTATTGGTCAAGGGTATGTTAACCTCTTTTATAATAGTAAAATAATTTTTATTAAATTATACAAGAACTATATAGATAAATATTATATCATATATGATCTTCTAATATTGTTTTGTTAATGATATTTTAGTAGTATCATCGTTTCACGGGTTAACTAATTCGTTTTCCTTTATATTCTTTGTTATGTAAGTAATGTTTTTTATGGATATTATGTATCTTATTTTTATTTAGAATTATATTAAGTCTTTAAACATTACTTTTAATCATCAAATGAAAATTATTCTTGAATGTATATGATGGGGAATGAATCTCATCGCGTTCGTGGAGACGGTAATCTGTACGTACGCACGAGCGACAATATCATTCTTTTGGTATTAAAATCATATATAATTGGATGTTATATCATATATACAGAATCTTTATAATGTTATATTTATTATTTAAATCATTTTTACTCATTATTATACCCATCTAAATGATGATGTGTTTGAATAACAAACTACACCACGACGTGGAGACGGAAATCTGTACGTACGCACATTTGGTGACTTTCTCATTTATAGGATGGATAGAATAATGAATATGGTTGTACCATTTTTATAATAACATAACAGTATACAGAAGATACTGGAGTTATTATTTTATAATGTAAACAAAAAACAAAGAAGAAGTGGATGAAGAAAATAACTTGAAAGATGTGATGAAATATTTACCTCTTCTTCAGGTTCTTCATTGTGATTTGATCAAAAGGGCTCCTTAGGTTGGCTTTATAACTAATGTAAGGCCTCTATTATGAATTTAGGACAATTGGGAGGATATTTTTCTAGGTGTTTTCCAAGCCAAATGGCTTCAAAGGTGTTAATTTGAGAGAAGGGGAAGTGCCCTTTTATAAGAGGGGTGAGGGGCACCTTAGGAAAAGATTGAAATATTATTTTATAATAAAATAGTTTTTCGGTTTCTAGTGGATCCAAAATGAATTATTTAAAGTATAAGGTGGATATGGGTGTAAAACCTCTCAACCAATAGGTTTTAGATCAGTTTGGGTCACTATATTAACCTTATCGTTTTGATTTAACTCTTTGTTAAATAGTTTGACATTTACCATGTCTCTTTGTATTTTTATATTATATTATTAATAAAATTACTATAAACTTTAAAGAGAACCCCAAGTGGATAATTAATGATATACCAATAATTATATAAGTACTTTTTCCAAACCTTAGATTTTTTGAATTATTACATCAACTAATAATATTGTATTTATTTTAAAAACTCATTTATGTCAATTTTGACATTATTTAATAATGGATTTCTGTTAAAGTCCTAAAAACTTTATTACTTAGAAATAAATACATTTAATCAACCCTGACATTTCATATTATCCTATAAAATTATTTTAATTCATTAAATGTCTCAAATTAGATTTATTTGTATATTTATAATATCAATTATTTTAACCTTTCATTAATATGGTAATTACTGCTTCATCATTATGTCATAAATAAATTTACTTGATTAATGTCTAAACTTTATAAATAAAATACCATTATGTATGAAATATTTTTATCTTTATAATTAATATTTATAGTCAAATTTATATTGTGTGTAACCCTATATTAAAAATGGTTTAGTTATTAAACTTTGAATTTAACTCTTTTAACTATTCTTTAAATAAAATAATAATAAATGTCCCAATCTAATCCAAGTGGACCAAAGAGGTTAATATTTTATTCCGAAGGTTTTTTTTGGTCGATTTATACTTATCCAATAGAATTAGGACTTGTTTTAGGGTAATAATAATATCGTTTTTACCTTTAATTAACCTATTTACTTTTAACCGTGGTAAATAAAAGTAAAAATGTTACTATTCACAAAAAAATATTTTCATATTATTGAACCAAATTTTACTTAATGATATCAACCATGTATCTCAGATATTTTAAATTCAACTCATAGAAGCAGTAAAATTATGTTTTCTACAAATTTGGAAATGCTCCTAGGAGGTGGGTGAAAGACGGTAAAAAGTTCGATAAACTTTTATATATCTAAACTCAATATAAAATGACTCAAATGAATTATATTGAACTTATATAGGTATTATGTATCTATTTTGACCTAAAATAAATTCAAATAAAATAAATAATCATTTAAGTAAAAAGTCCGTTTTAAACAATAACTCAGTGTTTTTCACTATTTATCAAAAATTGAAAGTTTCCAGAAAAATACCAAAAATTCAACCTAACCTAATTTTGATATTCCAAATCCAAAAATTAAGTCCATTTTGAAATATAAATTTTTTGAAATTTCAAAAAGGTGGTATTACGATTCAAAACGACTAATTTTATTTGTCACGGTGTGTTAGAATCTCGATGTTGTATACATTGTAAGCTATTGCATTATTTAAAGGGAAACATACCTTAGAAGCATGGGGTGTTACATTCGGAAGATGAGATGAAAAATAAGTGAAATTATGAGCTAAAAATTAATTAAAATCATAAAGAAAAAGTGTAAATGGAAGATTAAATGAAGTCTTGTGAAAGACCTAAGGAGGAAGTAAATTCTATGAAATTCTCCAATTTCTATAAAAAAAATGGGCTTAAAATTCATGAACACATGATTAGTAAGGTGTTAGGTGATCACACAAGGGAAATAATATGCAAAAATATATGCTAGTTATGATATATAGGCTTTTAAATTCAGCTAATTTGATGAAGGAAAACCATGTATTTTTTAAGGAATTAAATGGCAAGGATTAATTAATCATGTATTGAAGTCATAGAAAATATATAATTATGAAATAATCATTTGGTCGTATAAAAACTATTATATCACATGACCATATATATTCAAATGGATCAGGTGACATTGTCAGAAAAATCAAATGAATAGAGTGACAATATCTAAGGTGGAGAGGTCTCATGATTCACATGAGTTTTGTTACCATATAATTTTAATGTGATCATGTGATGTTGACAGACCAGATCACTATGAAGGTTTCATTCATGATAATCTTACACAAATGGAGTATTGTAACTTGTGAGTCATGTGATTAAAATAGTCTAATTAGATGTTGCACGTAAGTCTTAAGAATGGTGTCGTAGATGGAAAAGTTCATTTTTTTAGAGATGATGTCTGTGGAAATTGCCTATAAATATTGCACTATTAACATTATTAATTGATGTTGATTATGAAAAAACGTTTTATATGGTGAAAGTATTATTATGAGTGTTTTATACATGTAAGTGTGCCTATGTGAATAAAATAAATGCATTTATAGAAGTTAGTCATGTAAGGAGTTATGGGAAATACATTTCTTGAATTTTTTAGGTGGATGAAGTTACAAGGATTAGATTAACCAAATTAGTTAAGTGATCAATGACACATGAAGGCATTAGGCTAAAGAATTATTGTACTTAGGAGTCTTTCACTCAGTATTATTGAACTCAAGCTCACATGAATATTTTCATGACCACGGTTACACACTAGGGGTAATGGAACAAGGTTTATGCACCATGAGATATGTAGCAAATTGTGTTATGAAATGAATAGTGTTTTCAAGAATATTTATACAGTATTTTTATAAAAATACAACCTATGTGTATTCAAATGATCAAATAATACATCTGGGGTTTCTAAATGATCCATAATGAATAAAAGTGAGCATCCTTGGTAATATTTTATAGTGGAAGTAAAAACAAGTTAAAAGGATAGTTTAAAAAAAACAATTATCTTCATTCATAGAAGAAGTGATAATGTGATAGTGTTATGGAAGAAAAAGAAATAACTCTATCATTTAGGAGTTAATCTCATATGCTATATAAGATAAATAGTGAAACTAAAAAATAAGATAAACATGGAATCAAATCCAGAGTTGTGATGCAAGAAGAGTCTCGTGAAAAAAAAAAGATAGACTATCATTTTCCTTATCCATTGAAGATACCAATGGGTCTATAAACTATTTAAGATACTTCATTAAAGAATTGTGTGGGAGTGAAGAAGTGGTGGTATTCCTTGGGTGAAGAGTTACTGAGCCATAAATCTTTCAATTCTAGTGATCCTGGTAGGAAGTTACCATGACTAAAATATTTTATCCATAGACCTAGTGAAGATTATTTAATTCTATACGACTGAAACATCTTTAATGTCTTCTCCTTAGACTAGACCTTAATGTTGAACCAAGTAAATTCTATATTTTCTGTGTATTCTTTACTTTATTGAATATCAGTGATAATTTTTATGGTTATGATATCATGTAATATAGGTTGAACACAGTTCTTACCAATATGAGAACAAGATCTAAAAATATATATAAATTACATAAATATAAATTTCAATTTTACCATCACCCTAATTCACTAAAACCCTATATCAGGGTGTCTATGTTCATAACAAGTGGTATTAGGGAATAATGTTTCATAATCAGTGCCTAACCTTAGAAGCAGTTTTTGGATTTGTGCACATGGATTATATGATGAACCCTCTATTATTTTATGAATCCTAATTTTATGTTTTGTAGAAAAATGATAATTTTCCTATAAGAATGTGTCAAGGAGTTTTTTAATTACATCCATAAATATTATATCTTAATAAATAATAGTGAACAAGATTGTGATGTAGTGACACAAAAAAAATTAAAAAGAGATATTTTTATGATAAATTTTAGAAAAAAAATCATTATGCTACAGAATTAAAAATATGGAAGTCCTTGGAAGATGTGTATAAGAAATTTGTATATGAAAAATAATTTTTTAAAACTATTAATGAATAGAAACTATTTTACAATGTTTTAGAACAACTCCTTAGAAAAAAAGACAAGAAGAAGAATAAGTAGAATAATATAACTCCTTGAAGATCATATACTAATGTCAAGGTTAATTATTCAAATTTGGATATTTTATCTAATTTTGACCGTGTTATGGAAGGTAATTTTATGTCATGAAATTTATATTTCTCCCTATAAATGAATGTGCTAAAAATTATAGAGAAGAAAGAACTAGAGGGTGTTATTAACCTTAAGGAAAATCAGAAGGGTTCTATTAAAGAAATTGATATTCAAAGAATGAGAAATAAAAATACTAGTGTTTTAATAAAGAATATTCATAACATGTAGAAAACATATAAGTATATATTTAATGAATTGAGTAATAGTTACTAGATTATACATCTTGTGAGGTGAACTTCAAAGAAGTAGTGGAGGTAAAAAATAAAAATGAAGACCAAGGAAAGTTGATTAAAAATTTGAAGGCTTCTTTTGAAGAAAAAAATTAAAGAAATTGGTGTCTAGAGAATGAAATTATATTAAGAAAAAACTTTATGTATCCATTTGAAGATGATAAGTTTATGAATAAAATTTTTATAGGAGGATTTAGTGGTTAATATGAACCATATTTCTATGATTAGGACTCTAATATGGAAGAAATGGCTATAATACGTGGTCATTAATTTGGAGAGTTTTTTTCTTAGATCAAGAAAATTTCTAATCCTTATAATAGAAGGTAGATCAGTGGGAAATAATTTAGTAAATTTATATGAAATCATTAAAGAACTATTCTTAAATAATAAGTGGCTGAAGAGAGTTTATGTAGCCATGAATACTAACATTTTGAATATGGGGTTAAAAACATAGGAAAAAGTGATCTACATGAGTAAATATTCCATGATATTAAATTGTGGATATTCATATATAAGTATCTAAAAGAAATAATCCTCCTTATCAAGACATAGCTGAAGTAGAAAGACCAGAAGATAAGGATTTTAAGAAAAGATCAATTTTTCTAAGGGAAAGGATAATGTAATGTTTCCCTCTATAAAAGAATATATAAGTGAAGTATACAAGAATCCAAATCTATATTTAGAAAATAATAGGAATAATATTTTTAAATATTAATATCAGTAGAATATATTTGAAAAATCTAAAATTAAATACTCCTACATTAATGCAGACATGGAATTATACTATTGTGGAATGCTTGTGAACACTATGAGTGTGTTTCTACAATATAAATTGAATAATTTTTAAAGAACACTGGATGCACAAACATATAATATGAGAAACTATGAAATTTGGTATATTTTGAATGTGATATGTTTAATATTTTATAATCATTTTAATTTAGAAGCATATTATAGCTAGAAGAAAGTAGGGAATAAAAAGATAATCCCAAAGAAGATTCTCAACTCATGTGGTATATAACAAGAGATTATATACTTTAAGATAGTCTTTTAAGCTGGAAAACTTCCCTATAATCTTAGAATAAAAATATGAAGCTCAAATAAAGGTGTAACATTATTCTAATAGGTTACACTCACAAAATATCTCTTGGAAAGAACAAAGACATGTCTTGAAGAATAAGGGAGATGTTGCTCCAATTGTGAGTAAGAAGTCTTCGCTCATGAAGATAGGTGCACCATGATATAAAAATGATGACTTGGACATTATTTCTGTAGAAAGGGAGATACATGATTTAATATTTTTTGTTTTATCAAGTCATGATATGAGGTGATAAGTGAAGTTAATATAAATATCACTCTAGTGGAGGAGAAAGAATAATTATAAGACATGTGATGCATCAATAAATAATAATTATACTCAGGGGTTTCATCTAAAAATAACGAAGAAGAAGAAGAGACTATTGGAACATGTGAATAAAAATAAGACTAATCATGTGTGGAATAAATGAATATATAGTCTAAAAAATTGGAGTTGGCCAGTAATATAGAAAGCGAATATAAAGAATATAGTGCATTGCAAGTAAAAAAAAGAAGGGCTTGGTTCATCATGATCAACCAAATTACTCTATTTATGAGTTCTATAAGTTCCCATATCTCCATTCTTTTAAGATGTGTCTAACATATATTAGTAGTGATATTGTCTTAATGGGGAGATATGATCGATGGAGTTTGTGTGATGAAAGGGAAAATGGGAATAAGACTAAAGGATATAAAGTATTAAAGAAGAATCATAATTCTTGAAATTTACATTTAGTGTCCGGATTAATATATATTGTCCAAAAAACACATTGATCTTCAATACTAACCCAGAAATTATCTTGTGAAGAGAAAGTTGGAATAACTATTTAAGGGCACTATGTGAAGTTGAAGGTCTTTCTAAGATATATTTAATGATCATGTGGTTCCAAGTCACATTTAAAATTAAACTATTGATATCATGCCTCAGTTAAAGTGGTATTACACCACTAAGAGATGATATATTGGTGGAGAATTAGCAACATTCATTTATTTCGTGTTTATCTATTTTATTTAAATAATATGGTATGAGTTCACTATTTTCAAGATACCAATATGCTACTAGAAATTCAATAGTATTTCCAAAATGTGGTCTCCTGATTATTAATAGTATTTAAAAATTTAGTATCAATATAGTAATTGGTATCATTTCAATGTTTTCGATACTCATGGGGAATTCATGATGTTCACTCCAGACTCCTTATACTTATCTGAGAAAGAACCCTAATAAATAATTGATATCCATGTGCTCCATGTATTGTCATAAAGTTATCTTTAATGAGTGGTATCAGTTGGTTCAACATGCTATATGTCTCACACACATAATACCTCATTTTTTATTCATTGACTACTTAGTATTAGTTTTTTTGATATCACCGGATGATTTAAAATGGAAATAATGTCATGCTACCTATATCTAAGAAATTAAGTGAGTGACATTGAATTTGTTGGTGTTTTTTGGCCTAAACTCATGTTTCTGACAATGAGTTCTGACTCAATAGGCTTAGGGTATTTTTAAATTAATCAATTATAAGTAGTAATTTCTTAATAAAAATATATAAATAGTATGTATCTATAAAGATTAATGTTGGTATAATCTAGAAAGGTTGTTAAGAAGGGAAAAGACTCAATCAGAAATTGACAGATGAATCCAAAGATGTAAGATGGATCCCAATGTTTTTAGAGGTTAATATTTAAATGGTTTACATATCCAGGTCATGTTTATATGTCAATATTTGGTTTCATGTGTTCTATGAAAATGTACATGACCATAGGTAGGAAAATATCTCTGTATCTAGATTTCAGTAGTTTTAAGTGAACTATGTTCCCCCACTTGTTTCTGAAGTTTATTAAAAATTTGTTGAATAAATATTTATTCTGAAGGGGGGGTATAACCATATATGATGAAATTCCCTATTTAATTATATGATAAAGTGTGAGTGTAAATAAAATATAGATATTATGAGTATTGAAGGCGGTGATAGTGTACAGGTAAAATTAGTTTTACATGGCCCAATGCATTTTGATGCCACAGTGGAGGAAAGACAAATAGTAATAAATCCATACCCTTAGTATATTGGATATATTTGATGGAGAATGGATTTATTATTGTATTTAAAATAAAATCAAAATGAATAAAATATTTTAACCAAACATATATTAAATGATGTATTTATTATTAATCATTATTTCATAAAATATGGAAAAAGTATCTATAGTTGTGGGTATATGAAGTGAAATCAATATTGATATCATGATATGAGGTTCACATAGAAAATATATTGATATAATTGAAACTAAAATAATCTAGATGTTGTATACTCTAAGAGTAGGGAATATGGTGACATGAAGTATCATGGTAAAAGGAATTCTAGTGAGTAATTATTCTCACCTGGGGGATGCATTAAAAATAGAATGTGGGAAGATAAATAAGGTAAAATTGTGAAGAAAAAGTGTTTTAGGAAGATGACCAGAATTATTATGTGATCTAAGAAGAAGAATTCAAGATGGTACCATTTTCAAGTGTTGGTGAAATTTTTGGACATTAAAATATAGATAAAAAGAATTCAAGTTATTTAATCATTAAAGCATTACATGATCACAGAAGGCAAGAAGGATATCATGATCCTATGACTAGTAAGGTTTTTGGAGATCACGTAAAGTGAATTTAATATTAAAATACATTCTTATTATAATATATAGGCTTAAGACTTTGGATTATTAAATGAAGGTAAACTACATATATGTTTGACTAGATCAAATTATGTTTTCATGAGAATCACATGAAGGGTGTGATATTTTGTGGGGTAGAGAGGTTTCACAATTCATGTCAGTCTACAAAATGTGTAATCCTAATCGGATCAAGAGATGTAGATGGAAAAGATCATGATGTTGGTCTCCTTTATGATACGTTTATGTAAAGGGAGTTTTATGACCCACATATCATGTTATAAAAGGTAGTATGATTGGGAACTAATCATATATCTTCAGGTCTATGGAATTGGAATAAAGGATCATTTTTTATAAATTAATCTAGAGGAAATTGAAAATAAATAATTCACTATCCACATCATTAAGTATTATTTATCCAAATTAATAATTTTATCTGGTGAAAGGATTATTGGGAGTGGTTGATGGAAGGATATTCATATATTTAATGTTCATAAATTTTTTCATATAAGTGATTCAAGTAAGTAGGTAAATGAAAGACATTTGTTGAATTGGTAAAGTTGTTGAAGTCACATGGATCATGTGACCCAAATTAGTTACATGACCAAGGACACACATTAGAGTTATGAAGAAGGTTTCCTACAGTCATGTGCCTTATTCTTAGTGGCCTCTTGTATTATATCATACCATGAGTTATGCACCCAAGGTTTCACACCATGAGTTATGTTACATGGTTCATCATCTATGTGATATGTGACAAAAGGGGTTATGTAGTGAATAGTTTTTTCTAAAATATTCTTGTAGGTGTTTTCATGAAAATCCATATGGTGTGTATTTTGCAGATCAAATAATACATATGGGTTTCATGAGTGATCTATAAATGAATACGAGTGTGTATCCTTTGTTATATTTGATAATGGAAGTAGATAAATAGAAACATGATAATTTTAGTTTTGAATTATTCTCAAATAGAGAAGAACCGATGTTATGATAAAGGTGTGAAAGATGAATACATTACTCTAACATTAAGGTGTTAATCGAATGTGACATTGATGAAAAATTTTGTAGCAAAAAATAAGATTAACAGAGCATTAAATGGTGATTTGGTATGTAAATATAGTCTTAAACTAAATATAGATAGGCTATCATCTTCGTTATCTATTGAAGAGGCCTACATGTCTACAAACATTGAAGGATTATTCATCGATTTAGTGTGTGCGAGTGAAGAATATATGGTGAAACGTAGGGGAGAAGTAAGGAATCCCTAAATTTTTTAATTATTGTAGGATAGACATAGATTGACCACAAAAAAAATTGTATCCACATAACTAGTGAAGATTAGTGGATTCTGTAATGAAGGATACATCAGCATCATATGCTCCATAGATTATCCCTTAGTGGTGAACCGATTAAAATATAAGTTTTCTATGTATGATTTGAAATATTACATATTTGTGGTTTTTTATTCATGTAATATAGGTTGAACACATTTCCTACCAATGTGGGAATAATATTTTAAAATAAAGACTAATAAATCGTTGGAAAAATTTAATTTTTCCATTACCTTTATTCCCCACCATCAAGGTGTCTCTAGTTTCAATGGAAAGAGGTATAATTTCTCTAAATCATGGAAAATAACATTCTTATATAACATTAACTACAATTATAGTTTTTAGTATGATGAATAAGTTGAGAAATCAATTAAATATAGTGAAAATATACTAATCATACAGGTGAATACATAAGAAATTAAAAGTCATGAGAAATATAATTATGAAAATAAAGAGCATATATAAATGTATATAATGCTAAATCAGGAACTCAAATATTAAATCTAAAATATTTCTCAATTATAAAATTATAATTAAGGTTTTAAGAATGTTTATAAATTTTCTATAAATAATAAAAAAAATTATGTTGAGAAAGATTCATGGTTGAAAATGAGATTAACAAGGTGAAGATGTTTTTTGATGAAGGAAAGAATCTCACTATTTACATGGAAATGAAGTTTGAAGAAAATAATAAGGATCATGATATTATATAATGTAAATTTATTGGTTTAGAAAAATAATTATACCAGAAAAAAGTTTAATTTTATAATTCTATTCTAGAATTTACAGAAATATCAAATAAGAAGATTATAGAAGGAGTTGAAGAATCATAGAATGACAAGTTTCAAGTAAGCAAAAAAAATATAATATTCAATGGATGGAAATGATATTGGAAGTATTTGTGGAAATATTGATTCAACTTCACATCTCAAGGCTGTTATATTTAAGGATAACCAAGATCATTATTAGAAACCTATAAATATTAGGAACGTTGATTTGAATATGAAAACAACTATAATTTTTTATTTAAGAAATATACAATGATTTTTAATAGGAATAAGAAATTATTAAGGGTATATTAAAATTTTGGTTTGAAAAAATAATTTTAAATTTAATCTTCATAGTTTAAATGTGAGTGTGTTAATTTTAAGACAACAAGTTTTTTTCAAAAGAGAATATGAAATTTATGGATATTATTGACATTATAAAGTATTTTGGAATTTTTAGAGATTATGTTGTTTTAATTACCAATATTTCTATAAATATAGAGAATTTCGGAGGCATAGTTTTACGTAGAGTCAACCTAATCAAAGGATGAAATTTCAGAATCTGTCTTATGATTTTGTACTTGATATTGTGAAAAAAGTTCGAACCATTGAATGAGGTATATGGAAGTTGTAACCAAATAATTCACAATATTGTAGATTTTATCAACATTATACCTAACCAATGGATTAGGAATTATATTACCCAAAATTATAAAAATAATAAAGAGAAAGGAAAGTATATTACATTGATTGTTGAAGGGGAAGCCAAAGCATCATAAAGAGAACACTTATGGATCATGGATAGTGCATTATAGTCTCACTTATTGGGATATTTTAATATATTTATTGATTTATAAAAGTGTATGAAAGAACTTATAACCATATTAAGATGTGGGTCACTCAAAATTAGTGGATTTTGTTCAAAAATAATTTAATAAGACTAGTTTGAATCAAATAAGAAATTGTTTGTTGATGGGTTGAAACAAAATTTTCTAAGTGTGTCTTAACTTTTTGATTAATGAAATGGTTTAATGATTCCAAATTATATTGTTTTTAAATAATTTGAAAGGTGGATTCATTTTTATGAGAGGATAGATAACATGAGGTAATATTTTTCAAGTTAGTGAAGAAAAAAGAATAAGATGCCTCATAATTAGAATCAGAAGATAAAAATACTTTAGAGATCATTAACTCTAAAAAGGGTAGAAAAATAAGTATACTAAAAAATAAATCTAAAAGAATTATCTCAAGTAAAATTTATTACAAAATAAAGTATGAATAAGGTGTGGTTATTTTAGTAAAATATTGTAAAAGTTATAAAAATGAAGAATTAATGATCAATGAGAAGAAGAACAAACTGGCATGCCAAATTGCTCAAGTGGAGAATAAAATGAGTTATCCCAATATAAAATTGTATTTGAAGAATAATATTATTGGTCAAACTTTTTTTCTGTCAAAGGTAGAGTTTAATACCAAGCCATGGAGTTTAAATAAGAAATCTCAGTCCTTACATCATACCCTTTCTAACTTGTTCTTTGAATATTTACAATCAATGATGGAAAAAAGAAAAATAAATCCATTTATGTCTATACCTAAATTTATATATAAAGGGGGGAATATAGGGTAAATAAAAATATGTGTGATAAAAATAATGGGGTTGAGATCTCTTATTTAAGGGAGAATATATGTAGAGGGATTTCTAAAAATAGATAAGTAAGGAAGTTTGAATGCTTGTGTGAATTGTGATCTATTCTAACATGTTTTGGGAATATGTTTTCATGATGATGTTATACACAGTTTCAAAGAAATGATGTTTTCACAAGTAGTAGGGATTTTATTTTTAAATAATATTTTATAGAGTAGTATCAAGAGTTATAAATAAGTGTCTGAAAATTAATTTAATGGAAAACATGGTATTACTATTTAATATTCATGATTCTTATATTGAATTCACTCACATAGACATAGAATTATTGAATGATGATTCATTAATAAGTGTATATAATTTCCAGATAGATTTGTGTTCAATTACTTCCAAAACACATAGGGGTATATTGTATATCAAAATAATATTGATCCCATTAAAGAATCAAAATGTGATATCAAAAGTGGTTATGGCCTTTCAGTGATTTCTGAGGCTCAGGGGGGATTTTTTGGGTTGAGAATATAGAGAAAAATAAGTGAAGATAAGAAATGGATACAGTTATTATTTTTCTTCTCTTTTCAACATGAAAATAATATTCAAAATTAAGTGTTATATGATTTTTCATTTATTTTAAAGTTTATTCTAAGGTTCTAGAGTGTTAGGATGTTTTTAGAAGAACTTTAGAGGTGTTCGTATTTTTCAAGAGAGTTTTTGAGTTGACTAGAATTGGGCTTGAAATATAGATAATTCTTCAATATGTAACAGTAGTTTTACTCAATATAAAAGGGTAACATCATATATAATACCAAAAAATAAAATCGTAATAACTTTACATATAAACATAAAGGTTACTCTGACCAAAGCATGGAAATATTTCAAATTCCTTAAATATAAAAGAGTAACTATTATCAATATGTAAGGGTAACTCTTGATATATGGACTAGAAAATTGGGAATTTCCTTCAAGGATTCAGGAATGTGTAAGTGTAACTATAAAAATTATACACTTTAAATTTGGTATTCTTCGAATATATAAGAGTAATTATGCTCAACAAATAATGGAAACTCTAGAAACTGAACCTAAAAATATGATAATTCTTTGATGTGTAAAAGTACTTTATAATTATATATAAAGTTTGATCCAAAGGAAAATTCAGTATATAAGGGTCATTCCAATTATAAAATTTTTTATTTATTATTTTACCATTATACGTAAGCATCATTTGAAATTTTACCATGATAAAATTCATTTGATGTTTTCCAATGATTCTTAAGAGGATCCTTGAAATATAAAGTAATACATAAGGGATATATATTTTTTCAAAATATGTTATTTATAGATATTAACTATGAGGTTTAAATGATATGTTTTGGAAATATGAATTTGGAGGAAGTGTTAATAATAACTAACATAAAGTGATTCTTATATAGAATAAATATCACAAAGGGAAATTAGGAAACACATAGTTGAAGAGGAGAATAGTTTCATGGTAAATAATATTACCATTCCATAAATATATAAGTAGTTTGGTAAGAATTTAAGGAACAATTCATTATCAAACTATAAAATTCATAGTCATTCCATTATAACCTAGAATGTTCTAAATAATCATAAAGAATTAGGAGAATTTGAGAAGAAGTTAATAGTAATTAAAGTAAGATGGTATTTTGAATTTGAAATTTTAATTTTAATTTGAAGAATATTATAAAACTTTAAAATAATATGAATTTAAGTATTAAATTGTTTACTTGAGGTAATAATAATGAGTATGATTCATGGGAGATAAAATAAGGATAGGGTGTTGTGAAATGTGCACAGATAGAGAGAAAAATGAGAATAAGAAGAATAAAATTAGTTGTGGCAGAGTAAGTGAAATAAGAAGATAAAAAACAAATAGTTGGTTTATTTTTATAATCATAAAACTATATCATGTGTTGGGGAAGAAGGAATTAAAACCTATTATATACTGTAATGAATTATGGGAGCACTATATTATCATTGGGATATAATCACTCATAAGGTAAGGATAATCCCTAACTCATGAAAGTACAAGATAGTACTATAAATTATTGGGATACATCACATTTTATATTCAATTATTCTGATTAATTGCTAAATGTTTCTCATTTGTATCCTACATGGTAATTCAAGTTGATTTAATGGACTCTACTGATTCTAGATCATGTCGAGTATTAGCTTATGATTTTTAGGAGTGAATCTTGTACATAGAGTGTTGTTATTAATTTTTATTTCCCTGATGTGTGGTAGTTATGTTGTGAGATATCACACTTTAACATGTGATAGAGGTCAAATTCAAAATAATTCAATATGTATAAGATGGATTATTTTTTAATTGAGTCACCATCCCCCCAATTAACTTATAGAATTATCAAGGACAATGTAATGGTAATAATGTTTCATTTAATAGAAATTAAATTAATAAAAAAATTTATATCGGCCTTTAAATAATAATGATTTTATTATATATTTAATTGAAAATTATAATAAATTTTAAAGTCAATAATATTTAGATTATTTAGGAAACTGATAATGTAAATAAATTGTTAAGTGCTCCAAAATTGTTTGAAATTGTTATCATAAATAACAACTTCATGGAATTAGAGAAACTACAAATTTTCTAAACATTATTCTTTGCAAAGAATATTGATCACTTGTGTGATAATATAAAAATTATAAAATATACTCGATTTGATTTTGTATTAAAGCTAATTTAGATGTTATAGAGTCGATAAAATCCTTATTACAAAGTGTGGCTGGGCCATCAGTATTTGAACTAAAATCCTTGACAAAAAATTTAGAATTTTCATTTTTAGAGGATAATTAATATATTTCAATTATTATTACTAAAGGAATATCAACATATTAAGAAAATTAACATTGTTGAGACATTAAAGATAATGATAAAAACATAGGATGGACCTTATCTAACCTTCCTAGAATTAGTCCTTCAATATGTATATATAGGATTATTTTAGAGGTTGATTCTAAACATTCAATTAAAATTAAAAAGTGGATAATTCCTACACATTTAGAGGTTGTTAAAAAGGATGTTGCAAACTTATCGGATCTGGGAATCATTTTTCAAATTTTTGATAGACAATTGATTTGACTAGTCTAAATAATACAAAAAAATAGTGGTATCATGATTTCATATAATGGATTTGTAGAGTCCGTTTTATCTATAATTTCAAATATGTCGAGGTTCATTATTAACACTATATAATTCTATTTTTGACAAGGAATGATTAATTCCATATTCCATTACTTAATAAAATACTCAAGATATTTATAGGGTTGTCCCCAACTTATTTTTAAATTATTTTTTAGGGGACTCTCAAATCCATGTAGAACTTGAATATTAGGAGAAAACTACATTTACCAATACATTAGGTAATTTTCATGTAGGATAATACATGGATGTTTTAATGCTCCATAAACCTTTCAATGAAATATGGTGACTATTTTTTATATATTTTTAATGAATTATATAGGGTTTTTTTATAGATGATACCCTGGTGTATGAATCCTCATTTGATTTTTTTGGGGGTAGTGGTGTGGATTTTATTTGATAAATGTTTTAAACATATAATCCATGAATTAATTTTTTTTTAATTCTTAAGTGTGTTTTAATTGATAAATTATTTAATATTAATAATTTAATGGTGGTTTGGATATATATTTAGGAAAATATGGACATTATGAGCCCAATTGAAAAACCATTCTTGTATTAATATTCCTATACTTTGATAAAGAATATTTTTCTTGATATTGGTGGAAATTTTATTGAATAAATTTTTTGGGGTGTTTTGGAAAAACATTTTGGTGTTTATAATTAATTATTTAATTTTTTCAACATTTTATTTTTTGTATCAAATTGTTGGAATATAATTCAATATTTTATAATTTTGAATTTAATTTTTTATTTTTCATATGGAATTGATTATTTTCACTTTTTGTTGAATTATATTTTTTGGGGGGAAATTATTTTCATAATGGGGGATGCAGGTTTTCATAGGGCTAACATTTGTAAGGGTTCTGGACGATTCATCTAAGGCTCCCTGGGAACCTGCATAAAGGTAACATTCTAATGAAGAATTATGTAAAGGGTATTACTGAATATAATAAAGGTGAAAAATGGTTTTGTAAATGTATTTTATTATTGAATAAGTGTAGTTGTGTGATTAAACACTTACACAATGATATTTGTGCTATTAAGTGATCTACATAAAGGTAACTTTTTAAAAATGAGTGCTTCATCAAGGTTAAGCTATAGTGAAATATATATAAGGGTATTAATATTACAACCATTATGTCAACGTATATAGTATTTCTGTCAAGCTGATTCTGTGTTTCATGTAGTTAATATAAGGGTGTCACCATGCTTCTAGAGTTCATGTGTGGATACTTCAACCTCTCATATCATTGATTCAATAATGTTTCAAATCTCACAAAAGGGTACATCCAATTAGTTTGAAGTTGTGTGTGGTTATATAAGGACCAATTTAAAATTCATGAATCCAATAATCAAATAAAATACCAGAAAGGGAATCTTGAGCTATATTTCATGAGAAGAAGCTAAAGTGTGTTTAGGATACTTAAGAATATATTTACTGGAAGTCAAGAGTTATGAATCAATATGGGAATTTGATCCAAGTGATTAATAATGGGAGCCAAACTCAAGGGAACTTGGGGGAATATTCAATTAGAAGTATTTTTCTAGATTCTCCATAATGATGATAATGAATAGTCGTTGAGGTCAAGTGGTGACTTAGGAGAACATCTCAAAGTTATGGACTATGAGTCATTATTTTGGAAGTTCATACATAAGTTTAAGAAACTTCATTTGAAATAAAACTCATCATTGTTCAATCAAACACCATCCATTGACCATACTAAGATTAAACCTCACTTACATACTGGATGGAATGAGTTGGGAACATAAAATACACTTCAAGAATAAAAGAACGTGGATATTGTTTTGGGGGTGGGATCCAAACTCTAGAGAGAATGATTTCTTCTACCATTCTCATTTATAATGAATTTTTTTATCATACTTATTTTTTATTACTTTATTTTAAATCATGAAATATATTTTAGTCATTTCATGAGAATAATTGAATTTTTGTATGAATTTTTATTTTTTTTATTGTTTTCAACCTCATTGACTGTAATCTATTCCCCTTAACCTTTCATCTCATTAATGAAATTTACTTATTTCTTAAAATATCTATATAAGAAGCTTAATTAAAGGAATTTTTTATCCTTTTTCACATCACAATAAATAAAAAAATAAAGTATTGAGAATAGATAATTAGACATATATAGGATGATGACAGTTTGTCTTGTGATGAATCCTGTTTGAGGATCTTTATGAACTCATATTACAGAGCATTATCTCTTCACTAGAAATTTTTAGTAGGTTTTCCATTAATATAATTTTCCTGCATCATACCCATATTTTAGTTACTAAAAACACTTTCTCAAATATTTCTTTATTTTTTTTCTATTCAAACCCTTTAACTGTTCTTTCAACATTTTAATTCTCTATTTTAGTAATAAATGTTTTTAATAGTCCCTTAGATCAATCAACCACCTTATCTTAGGTTCAAAACTAATTTCCATTATTTTAGTGGGAGTAGGAAAAATATAAATTGATATTTTGATAAGTCACAATGAACATTTCAAAATTCATCAATATTTTTAAGTATGATTTCAAATTAAGTGTATTTGAGATAGAAAACAAAAAAAATAAAAAAAGGAATGAGAGAAAAAAATACATTTTTTTATGTTTCTAGTGGTTTAATTTCAAAATATATTTTTCTTCATGATATTTTAAGCCAAAATAAATAATTTTATCAGTTTTGTGATTCTAATGTATATTCGTGAAAATGTTTTTCTTGAACTATGAGTTAATCCATGACCACTTCTATTATTTTTGAGCTATTCTTTTTCTGTGAGAGATGAAAATTCACTTCTATTTAAAAATATACTAATTTTAGGGTTCGGATCAACAAATCGAAATAAAATAGTGTTTTTTGTTATTATTATGCACACACTACTTAGAATTATGCCTATAATCATCCACAACAACCATATCAATATTAATAAAACCAAGGATATTAAGAACATAAACCTAAATATGAATCCATTCTGAGTCAAATAATGATGGAAATTAAATCTAAACCAAACCAATAATAATAATCTTGAGAAACTATAGACTAAATAATATAAACAAAAATGTTGGAATTTAGTGAACAATTGATACAACAGGATAAAGATGAAATTGAAATCAGAAGTGATGAAAATGAATTAGTGGAGATTGATAATGAGTATAATATGGGAAATTAAAAAAGAATAATAAACCATTGAGGTATATCATAACAATGAATAAAATTTATAAAAATATTATACCAATATATTAAATAATTTAAAAATGGAAGAAGAAGAATAACCCATGGTTATAATTCTAATTATACCAATAAAATTAAGAAATTTTTATGAAATAGAAGCTTGGGTAAAGGATAAAATTGATAATTATCATTTAAATGATAAAAAATATTCAACCAATTAATATAATTTTTAAAAAAATTCATGATATAGAAGTTGGGGAACTTTTAGAAGAAAAAACAAGAAACTAAAAAAACTGATTTTCAAAATTTTGAAAATGATTCTCAAGTTTATATTTCCTATTTTGAAACCATAAATCCAATAAATTTTTATTTGGTAAGTGATGTTTTGAATAAAGTAATTCACATTGATGAAAAATTAATTAATGAAGTTTAACTTCTATGTCCTATTACAACTAATTCCTTTAATGCCTTTTTTAGTGAAATGGAATTTAGTGTTAATAATTTCTGGTATAAAATTTTAAAAATTGAATCACTTGAAAATTAATATTATATAACTAAACAAGAATATTTCTCCCTTAAAATTCAATTTTAACATACTAATTATTTTTATTTAGATTATTAAGTTATGAAATTTGATCATTAAAGAAAAGATGGCAGAACACCATTGGAACTAATAAGAAAATATTTTTTTGTATTAGTGACTAAGGATTTATGTGTTTAAATTCTTTTAAAATATATGATTAATTTGGAAGTGAACCCCACTTTGATTTTAAAATAATCAAAATCTTCTCAATGCACTACTAAAAAACCTCTCCAACAACTTATTTTTCAAAACTCGTCAACTTTCACTATTTTTTTGGAGAATTTGGAAGTGAATCTTTTGGAAGAGATCTATGAGGATCATGATACACCCTTATAATCTCATAGTTCACTGATTTCCCTTCAGGAAAACTGTAAAAGTTTCAAATTATAATTAATTATAGAGATATAAATCACTTTTATTTTCACTAATAAGATTTATTGTAATAATCTATTTTTAGTTAATAAGAACAAAGGAATCTTGGTTCTTCTTTATAGAGTCTATTTTTTTCACGTATTCATGAATGTATTGAAGCCTCTAATGTGGCCAATTTTTAAAGACCTTGACCCAAGTAGCTTGGAGTCAGTGCCTTACATTATTATATTAGTACTATTAAGAGGAAGTTTTATCCCGAAGGACTGATCAGTTTAGAAGTTTTGGAAGCTAGATTACATACATGAACATTAAATTACAACTTGAAATGAAAAAACAACATAAAAACATAATTGGAAACATCCGTAACTCCAATATTATCCCTACAAGTCATTCATAATATACTTCTTCGCATCCTGAGGGAAAATAGAACATAATAAATCGGTGACCTCATATTCTCACTAAGGGTAAGTAATACAGAGGAAGTATCAAAATAAACCCTAAGGTAAGGTTAATAACTAAAAACACTTTCTAATGAAATAAAAAAAATCATAATACGGAAGGAATAAATACTAATTAAATTAATCCATATAAGTGATCATTGGAGAATGAAACTTAACCATGGATATTCTACTGCTTGAATAATCAGATAGAATATAAAATACTAATCTCATAATGTGGGAATTGAAAATTTATAACTTCATTAACATATTGTAAAGGCTTTATCCAAGACGCAATACATAATCGGGCAAGACGTTATCCCATTCCCAAACTAGTTTGTCTCATGAGACCTATCGATGCATCAAGGTGTTATAATGGGCCACATATGACACTTACTGTGTCCAATTAATTACTCATATGAAATTTCTGAAACATAATCAATATATACTTCATATTTCAACTAACATATCAAATTTAAATAACTTTCCCCAATCAGTAGACATAATCACTAACCATTTGGTGTAACATAGTGAATGGTATTAAGATAGCACATCCACAGTCAAACTAATCCTAAAAAATTCAATAGAATATGATATATTATATCATAATATAATGATCCCAATTAAACATAATAATCAACAAGTGTGTTTAAATATATTAAAAAACTCTTATAAAATTATTGAGGAATTCTTGAGAGAAATACTTTGTTTACTTTTCAAAGAAGAGATCTTTTGGAAAAATATTTTTATGAAACTAGAAATGTAATAGAATATTTTTTTCATGAATAAATTCGTGGTTTTATAACAATATATTTTTTCTTAAAACATATTTTAGATGTTACTTAAAAATGGTTAAGAAATATAGATGTTCTCTTTAATCATGATTTTGTATCGAGAAGAAATGAGAAATAAACCTTGTAAAACATTTATTATCCAAAAAAATAATGATGAAATGGTATGGATATATGATTTTTGAAAATTTATTTATATTTTATTAGATTTATAATAAATTAATTATGAATTAAATTGGTTTATAGATGAATATATCATAACATTAATGAAAATGATGGTTTGAGAAGAAAACCCTTACCTTATATTTGAATATGTTTCATACTTGACCATAACATCATGGATAATAAAATTAAATCCATTAATTAGTTAATTCAGAACCTTATATACTTTTATTTCATTTAATATATTTTATTAAGTTCACTTATTTCCTTTATTATGAGTTATAAGATGTAATTTTATTGCATAGGAGTGTTCGTTTCCTTGGCTTTCACGGTCGGTATACTTGAATATGAATATGGAAATTCATGTGGAATGGGTATAATTATCCATAATTGAAGTTATATTATATTAATGAACATAAATATGTTTAATTTTTTTCATCATTTGGTTATATGGTATGATGATGAATTATTATATTATACATTTAGTGATAATCGTTTATATTATTACGACGGTTATTGATCATAACAAACTCATTTTGTTTTATCATTTAGTATTATGTAAATATGTTACATAAAAACATAATAAAGGTTTTAATAAATATATTATAATCTAGATTTACCATAAAAATGGTTTCATTACTAGACATTAAGTAAAAATGGTAGAACATAAATTTGTCATCCCAGACGGTTGTAAATCAGCACCTCATGGATGATGATTTCCTTTTTTAAAATAAAAGAGAGAGAGAGAGAGAAAGGAATTTGATGAAGGATATTCCATTAACACGATATAATTCTAGTATATAGATGATAATGAATTTATCATGATCATTTAGAGAGATGAGGTGAGGTGATAGTAATAAAATAAAAGAACATGAAAAGAAATTAAAAGGAAAAGGAAGAGGAAGAGGATTTTACCTCTTGAATACTATTCCATGAGAACCTCTTTAATGAGACTGTTTTTGGTCTTTTTATTAGACCAATATAACCTAGAAGTGGGGTAGATTCTTTGTGAGTATATTGTTTAGTAATTGGGAAAGGATCAAAGCTTGTAATTTGTGAGGAGAAGGGGTGGTGAGGAGTGGTATTTATAGTGGAGGAGAAGGTGATTTCTCATTATTTTACTATTTTCCTCAAGAAAATTAATAGTGTTGATTATGGTGAATAAATACATTAATAGGCACATGTGATTTCAATCCAAGTGTTATTACATCATCCAAACATCTCTTATTCCCCAATAAATAATGTATTTATCATTTATTGTAAATTATCATATTTTTCTATTCACCAAAAATTCATGTATTTTCGAAAAATCTCAAAAAATTGACCTAACCATTTTTTAATATGTATAATTCAAAAATTAAATCCACTTTATGAAACAAAATCAAAACATGAGAATTTTTTTAATTAAAACAATCCATTACTCTAAAAATACATATTTTTAGTCTATAACTACTTTTATTACACTTTCAAAAATTAACTAAGGTCGCATAAAATTATAAAAAAATCATAAGACAAAAAAATATTGATTTATGAAAAAAATTTATGAAAATTAATTTTCTTTTAAATCATTTTTAAATTATAAAATTCAAAATAATTATTTATTACTCATAAAAAATACCAATAATTAATTAATAATTTTTAAAATATTCATTTGCCTATATTTTGGTATAATTATATCACACATTCATTTATAAGGTGCCAAAATTTTATTTATACAAACATGGGTGAGGTTACAAATCATTTGGCCAATTTACTAATCATAAGGGTCATGTTACTATTACTAAGGTCAGGTTACTATTTTATTAGTATAGGTTCCTTAACTTCTAGAAATACCTCTTATTTCCTTCATTCTTCCATAATGATTTTTTTATTATGTTCTTTATGTTACATTATGTAATCTATACAATATGAAATAAACATAAGAAGGGAAATTTAATTGATAGAGTTATGGTTCATTACATTCTCCCCTCCTACAATGATTTAATCCGAAATTTTTTTAAATTTTCACCCCACAAAAAGATTTGGTTACTTATTCATCATATCCTCCACCGCCTCCCATGGAACCTCTTCAATTTTATGATTTTTCCAAAGTCCCTTTAACATACGAGTCTTCTAAATCCTAAAAAATTATTATTTAGTGTCCAGAATCTGGATAGACTCTTCAAAGTAAGATAACTCATGTTTTAATTATATTACTTTATAAGTGAGTGCATGTGTTGGGTCTGACATTTACTTCATTAACAAGGAGATGTGGAACACATTGTGTACCTTACAAAGACTAAGAAACATTGTTAAATGATAAGCCATAGCTCCAATTCTCTCCAGAATTTTAAAAGGACCAATTTACCTGGGGCTTAATTTCCCTTTCCTTCCAAATCTTATATCACTTTTTCATGGAGATACCTTCAAGAAAACTTGATCTCTAACTTGAAAAACCAAATCCTTCCTTCAATTATCAGAAAAAAGGTTTTATCTTATTTGAGATTCTTTGATATAGATTTGAATAGTCTTTACCTTTAATATTGTTTCCTCTAAAATCTTTAGTCCTAGAAGGTTCCATTCACCAACTTCATCCCAACATGTTGTGTGTATAACATATCATTTCATACAACATTTCATATGTTTTCATTTGAAAACTTGAATGGAAACTATTATTGTATGAAAATTTTACTAAAGGTAAATACTGGTTCTATATACCTTCAAAGTCAAGTGACTATGATTTGAACATGTCTTATAATGTCTGTATCATCCTTTCTAACCACCCATCAGTTTGAGGGTGATACGTAGTACTCAAATGAAGCTCATTATCCAATTATTTCAAAATAATTTTCCAAAATTTAGATGTAAATAATGAATTATGGTCAGACACAATTGAGATAGGTGCTCCATAAAGTCTCAGGACATCATTAATATATAGTCATGTAAAGAGATCCAGGGGAAAATCCTCCCATATTGTGAGGAAATGTGTAGATTTGGTATGTTGATAAACAGTAACCCATACTATGTAATTTCATTGATTTTTTTGTAATATAGTGACACAATCCATAGTCATGTCATCCTAATTCCATGTAAGAATAGAAAGGGGTTGCATGAAAAATCTAGGATTTTTTCTTTCAGGCTTCTCTTATTGAAGAAACTAAACATCTTGATACATAATCAGCAATTTCCTACTTCATATTATCCTTTTAGAAATGTTCCTTCAAATATGTTTATGTATTAGTTATACCAGGGTGTATAGATAAATTCTAGCTATATGCATCATCCAATAACTCCCTTTTTAGCTCATGTATAGAGGGAACACATATTCTCCTACCAAATTTTAGAATTAAATCCTCACACATAATGTCTGGAAACTCCCCATCATTTACAAATTTAATTTTCTTTTAATAATTCTCATCATTACACTGAGAACATTTAACTCTTTCCAATAAATATGGTTGAGAAAACAGTTGAAAAAGTAATGATGTTTCATCTTCCTTGATAATTCCCACATCCATCTATTCTATATCCATGTAAGTTGGATCTTTGTGAATCGTCATTTATTTTACGGAACTTCCTGATTTTTCCTACTCAAAGCATATGCTACCTTATTTTCCATCCCTGGGTGAGACTATATTGAATAATCAAAATCCTTATGTAGCTCGATCCATAATATTTCCCTCATATTGAGTGCTTTTTATGAGTCGGTATATTTCAATCTCTTGTAATCCGTATATATCTCACATCATTCACCATAGAGATAGAGTCTCCATATCTTCAAATAAAATATTATAGTTGTTAATCCAAGATCATGACTTCGATAGTTCTGTTCATGAGTTCTTTACTTCCTTGATTCATAAGAAATAACTCCTTCATTCTTCATATGGACACAGCCAATTCCTTTCTTTAAAGCATCACTATAAATCAAAAACACACCATTTCTCGATGGTAGAGTCAAAATCAATGAATTTAACAATCTACTATTTAATTATGTTAAAACTTATTCACATTCTTTTGTCCATATGAACTTAACCTCTTTACGAGTAAGCTTGGTTAATGGGTTATAAAATCAGGCGATGTTCTGAACAAACACCAATAATAACCTGCTAAACCAATAAAACTATGTATCTCAGTTACATTCATTGGTGAAGTCCATTCATGAAACATATTTTTCTTCACGGGACCAAATAATATTTTATACATATAGAAAATATGTCCATGAAAAGAAATTTTTTGAAGCCAAAATGAACACTTACTAAACTGCTCATATAATTGATTTCTTATAAGAGACTTTAGAATAATGCGCAAGTGATTATCAGGATATTTGTAGATTCATTATACCAAGATAACATCAATAAAACCCACAAAAAATCATCAATATATTCCTTGAAAAATATATTCATTAAATCAATGAAAATAGTTGGTGAATTAGTCAATCTAAAAGGCATTACTCTAAACTCATAAAGTGCATACCTAGTTCGAAATTTTTCCCTTGAAATATCTTCCTTCCTAAAATGAAACTGATGATATCTTGATCAAAGGTCATCCTTCTAAAAATATAGGGCTCCTTGAAGTTAATAAAATATATCATCAATGTGATGGAGAGGATACTTGTTCTTTATTGTAATAGCATTGATTTCCCTATAGTCAATAAACAGCCTCATGGATCCTTCTTTCTTCTTGACCAAGAGAATAGGGGCTCCCCATGGAGAAACACTATGGATAATAACTCATTTATCACTCAATTCCTTTAGTTGTTCATTTAGATCCACTAATTCCACTATGTCCATTATATATGGAGTCTTTGATATAGTCCTTTTACCAGGAATTAAGTCAATAGAAATCTCAATTTACCACTCTGAAGGATGTCCAGGTAAATCCTATGGAAATACATCAACTTATTCTTCCACAACAGATATATCCTTCATTTTAAGATTTATTTCCTCACCCATAGATATTTTTTTCTTTCTCCCCTATTAATTTCATTCATAAGAGCTACTGGGGGTGGATATATATAAGAATAAAATTGTGAGGTTTCTATTCAAAAGATAATAGAAACTACAATATTCTCAAAACATTTACCTTTATTCTTATTATAGTAGATTTTGGTATCATAATTTGAAATCCAATTCATACTAATAATTATATAAAATTCAATCATTGGTGTGATGATAAGTTCAGCAACTAAAGCATGTTTATGTGTCATAAAGGGGATTGGTTGATATATCTTTTTTGCAGTGATACTTCAATTAGAAATTTTGACTGAAAAATACTTTATTAAATATAATTTTAAATTTATAATTTTCTTGGAAACCTGGGATGTTATAAAAGAATGTGATGAACCAGAATCAAATAAATCATTGTCTATATTCGAAGAAATGATTAAAGTACCTAGAACCACATCATTAGGAACTTCAACCTTAGCAGTTGTGACAGCATAAGCTTGGCCTTTCTCCCTTGGCATTATTTGGGAAAATTTTCCTTGATTTCTTGGACATTAATATTAATAATCTCTCATCTATTTATAGTTATAGCATTGAAAATTTGAAGGTTCATTCTTTACCTTATAATCATGGGTTTGGTGGACTTATTTCCCACACTTACAACAGACTCCCATTCCCTTAAGACAAGTACTAAGGTGTTTCTTCCCACATTTACTATAGGGTGTAATGTCAACTCTTCCCTTCCTCCCAATTTAACTATTTTATTTTCAAGAGTGTTTAGAATCCCTCTTATTCACTTTCTTTACTTAGAAGTCATATGACATAGATAATTATTTTTCTATGTTGATAGCACATTAGACTATATCTTCATATGGTGAGAAATTTGGGAGACATGTTACCTTAAAAATAATTGTTTTAAACCATAAAATAATCAATCAATATTTATCTTTGGATTACATATGCAGTCTGTATAATGTCTTTCTCACCATGTAAAGTTGGCTTCATGCTTTGCAACATTTTCATCCTCTTTTTATCTCAGACTCAAGAATTGACTCTCCATATCCGCTTGTTGTTAGCAAGAAAAATGTTTTTTAGGATGAATTCCTCAAATTCCATGCATTCTATATTTTCAATTTATTCTTACTTCTTTGAGTTTTGAATTAGTGATCACCAATAATCCGCATCTCCTTATAGATGATAAACTAGCATAAAAACATTCTCCCCTCTGTTACTTCCCAAAGAAAGAAATATTGTTTCTAAGAAGATTATCTACTACTCCACTAAATGTGGGTTTTTATTCCCATTGAATGATATAGACTTTAATCCCATAAATATTTCATGAACCGTCCCTCGGGGCTCATGTCGTGACTACGCCATGCCCGCCTCCCTGAGGCTAGGGGCTGACCACTAGCTCTGAGTAGGCATATACCAAACAAATGGAAGGAACTTTTCTATGTACCAATACACACACACACACAACTCTAAGATAGAGATGCATGAAGGTGAAAATACTAAGTAAACAACACGAGGTACAATAGTATAAAACTGAAGGTAAACGGGGCCGGAATACAAGACAACCCAAAATAAGAAATTAAAAGTATCAGTCTCTGGAACTCCTCCATAGAAAACTCTACCTGAATGGTACAAACAAAAACAACTATATGAAGTTACAGAAGCATGTCTCATCTGTTAGGTCACTCTTAGCACCACCTGGAACAGGTCCACCAAGGACTCTATCAGAGCATTGATCTTTAGTAAAAGATACGACATGTGTGGGAGAATCTCATGCAGGGGTGAGTAAAACTATACTCATTATGGACCCCAAACCACAAATAAAATACCAAAAAGAAAATTACACAAGAATTAGTGGACAACTCACACGGGTATAACCAATGGTATAAAAAGAAAGACTATCAGCTGCAATGTTGAACATCTTGTACTATTGAGGGACTCATCCCCGATGAGTCACTGTGGATTTCTGGGCCACTAAGGTCTGCTTGTCACTGAAGTATGATAATTCATTAAGGTCCACTCATCACTAAGGTATAATGGGCCACTAAGGCCCACTAATCTACTGGTCCACTATGTTCTGCTCGTCTCCTTGGCTACTGAGGTCCGATCGTCACTGAGGTATATTGGCCCACTGAGCTCCACTTGTCTACTGGGCCCCGGAGGTCTCCCATCACTTATGTATTCTAGGCCAATAATGTCCACTAATCACTGAGCTCTACTAGGCCATTGAGGTCTTCTCGTTACTTCATTCTCGTCACATCCTGCCCTAGGATTCCCGCTTGTAGCACACTTAATTTTGGAAGAATCTAATCCAAAAGAAATAGATTGTATTTCAGATTATATGAAAACTCACTTCGTGTATGTAAAAAGGACCACCTCGTCATGAGGTTCCCAACACCGTAAACATATCATCAATCAGACGTGTGGTTTGAATGTTATTAGTCTTTTAGTGAAAAAGGGCTGGTCGGGGCATGTCTCGGTACGACCCGACCTGACCCAGTCGGGTCTCGGCCAACCCCATTGCTTCTTCTAGACCTAGCCCATTGGATTGATGGTCCAGCCCACTGGGCCACCCAGGGGCCATGTCCCTTTCCTCCTGCTCGGCCCACGCTGGCGGGTAGGTTTCTGTCTAGTCGGGCCGCCCAGCGTCCCGATTCCCCCGCTGGCCCAGCCCACGCTGGCGGGCCAGTTCATTCTAACCCGAACGTGGTAGGCACCTCGTTTTCTCCATGTCAGACAGCCGACATGGATAACTACCTCCCCATACATGGTCTACTGACCACGTGTCGTCACCACACCATTGCACGCCCCGTCCGTGGCCTACTTCCGCTGTTTGTGCCTCTTTCGTATGCCTCCTCTTCTACCGAAGTGTTCCACTGTCATGTTTTTCCTCCCACATGGGGCCTCCTTCGCTATCATGATTGCCTACCAGCATCCCTATTCCACCACTGATAGCTGCTGATATGGGTTCTACTACTGGTAGCCCTTGCAGCCACCACATCATTCCATCCCCACTACGGCCCACCTGACTGTGGATCTCTGTCTTACACCATCAGCTCCAACTCCAATAGTCATTCACCCATTTTTGTTGTCTCCCTCGACCTCATGTCTGGGTTTATCCACCATTGTAGTCTTGCTTTGACCACGGTTACTATCACGCGAAGAATAACGGAAGAAAAGGGAAGAGTAGAATGGCACACAAGTAACACATGAACGATGGATCATGACCTTTTTTCACGTCTGCATGATTCTTCCTTGTTTGGAGATTAATGATGGATAAATAAAATGTGAATCCAACTTCCCATAACTCCCCACATGCAAAATCCCATTCTCGTTTAGACGATCGAATCGTGGGCCAGTTTTTCACTGAATTGAACCACATTGTTCATTTATAAAGGAAGAACAAGGGAAAGGTAAATACTTATAATTAAACACCTTCCTAGGATATGATTGATCACTGATGATGGATGAATCTTGTATTCGTTGTTCATCAATCCACTGATGTCTGATTCAGATCTGTTTGTTTATAAGTCAACATTCTTCATTCATCTTTGCTCGACTTTCCCCATTGAATTTCCTCTAAGGATTCATAAAAAAATCTAGAATCCCACCATGATCTCGTATCTATGTTAATCAACTTAATAGAGGAAATTTATTTTAGCATTTCTGTTACACTGAGTTTCCACATCATTACGCAATTTTCATTTATTAAATAAACATTGTTTCTGTTATTCTTGAGTTGTAGCATTGTTACACTGTTTAATTTTTGAAATGAAATAGCTATCTCAATGATATGTTCTAGAGAAACATTTCTGAATAAAAAAACTTTCTTCAATTTATTTTATTTTTCTTTGAAACTCAAAAAAAAAAATTTACCCTAAACCCTCACCGGTCGAGTTTAGGCCCTGCCTAAGGAAAGAACAATCTCACAAACATAACTGTACTCTCATATTTCAAATTAGAGTGACCATTTATGAGTTAAAGTTTTTGAAAATAAAATAATATTTATTTAATTATTTTATTTATGGTCACGTCCCAAAAACTACTTTTCACAGTTGTCATGAGCCGAAAAATGTTAGGCTCCACCTAAGGAATGAACGCCCTAACGAGCTCAACAGTTTTTTGGGATTTTTAATCTGAGACACCATGCATGAGTTATAAGGATTTGAAAAATAAAATAATTTTACTTAATTATTTTATTTACGGTTATTCCATTTTCTGGTTTTCTCACTGGAGGCCCACGCCGATAAAAATTAAGTCGCGCCGAGGGTAAATCCAGCATCTTGAATGCAATAGTGTCCTCAAATTTCTAATTTGGCTACCCATTCAATAGTTATTACACATTTCTAGGTAAAACTATCAGGTGCGCTATTTAAAACATCACATTTTTTTACGGACCATTCCAGGTACACTGAGCCTAAGAATCGTACGTCGTTTCAGCGCCTGGTCATAGAATTTTCTTATAAATTTTCTAAAACTAAACCCGAGAAAATATGAGTCATTGAGTTATACCCACATTAAAGCTTTACATTCATAAAATCCAAACCAAGGGATTCCTAAACAGATGAGGGTACGAGAACAAACCTGTGCCTCCCACTCCCACATGCTCTCCAAGAGATTCTTATGTTGTCATCGAATGTAAAGAAGAGGAATCGATCTCCTATAGAGGGTCATATCCTTTCGTTCATTGATCTCTACCAGAAACTCCACAAAAGTCACCCCGTCATCAACGTCTATCATTCCCCTTTCAATGAAATGTGAGGGATCATATACATACCTCCTTATAGGGATATGTGGAAGGTATCATGAACCCTCTCTAACTTCGGAGGTAGAGTCAAGAAGTATACCACCTCTCCCACTCTGCACAGTATGAGAATAATTCTAATAATCCTTGCAGATACCTTGTCACCCTGACCAAATCTATGTATCCCATGTCATGGAGAGACCCCAATAAACACATGGTCTCCCCCATAAAACTCCAAGGTATCCATCTCCTACCAGTATAGGACTTCTGAAGGCTCTGTGTAGTCTTCATCCACTCCTGGATGACCTACACTATCTCTATAGTTTCCCTCACCAACTCTGGGGCCATGAGCACTGACTCCCCGAGGTCAGTCTAGAAAAGTAAAAACCTGTATAGTTTCCCGTAAAATTCATCAAATGGTGCCATACTGATGGTGGAATGGCTACTGTTATTGTAAAAAAAGTCTACTAAAGGTAGGTGATCCTCCTAACAGTGGCCAAAATCGAGGATGTAAGCAGATAGCATGTACTCTAAGTCCAGAATTTTCAACTCTGTCTGGTTGTCTTTCTAGGGGTGGAAATCTGTTCTCAAGCATAAGAGATTTATGAACAGATCCTACAATCCTTTACGGAATAGGGATGCAAATCATGAACCTCGATCTGAGACTATCGTTGATTGGACTCTATGGAGTTGAACTATCTTCTGCACGTAGAGGCATCTCAATCTCTCTACAAGACTCTGTTCCTAAAAAGATAAAAATTGGATGACATGGTCAGTTGGTCAACGATCACCTAGATGGTACCATGTCCCTTGTACATATGTGATAATCCCCTCATGAATCCCATTGATATTCTTCCTCACTCCATTATTGGAACCCCAAGGAAGAAAATATAAACCTCTTCCAAGCACAGGGCTTGACAAGGTGTGTTGAAAACTACAAAACTAATTAAACAAGTTCCCATCTTTTTATACCAACTGTTAAGCCAAGATTCAACCTGTTCCATCATCACTAGAATCCACCTTGACACACACATGCATATCCCGATGTATCTAATCACTCTAGGCATCCACTTCTACTAGTGTGCATCCAATTAAAAGAACGATGTTCTCCCCACCTTTTGAATATCCGTCAAGGTTATTCCTTATGGGAAACTGAGCATGAAAAGAATTACAGTTGGTATCATGGAGATGTGCCTCCCTAACTCACTTTAAAAAGAATTGATTTTATGATAAAGGTGTGAAAGATAAATACATTACTCTAACATTAAGGTGTTAATCGAAAGTGACATTGATGAAAACTTTTGTAGAAAAAAATAAGAGTAACAGAGCATTAAATGGTGACTTGGGGTGTAAAGGGAGTCTTAAACTCAATATAGATAGGATATCATTTTCCTTATCTATTGAAGAGGCCTACATGTCTACAAACATTCGAGGATTCTTTATTGATTTAGTGTATGGGAGTGAAAAAGATATGGTGAACCGTATGGGAGAAGTAACGATTCCCTAAATCTCTTAATTCTTGTAGGATAGACATAGATTGACCATGAAAAAACATTGTATCCATATAACTAGTGAATATTATTGGATTTCGTTATGATTGATACATCATCATCGTATGCTCAATAGATTATCCCTTAGTGGTGAACCAATTAAAATATATGTTTTCCATGTATGATTTACTATATTACATATTTGTGGTTTTTTATTCATGTAATACAGGTTGAACACATTTCCTAAAAATGTGGGAATAATATTTTAAAATAAAGATTATAAAATCAGAGGAAAATTTTAATTTTTCCATCACCTTTATTCCCCACCATCAAGGTGTCTCTAGTTTAAATGGAAAGAGGTATAGTATCTTTAAATAAAGGAAAATTAATTTCTTATCTAACATTAAATACAATGATATTTTTTAGTATGAGGAATAAGTTGAGAAATCAAGTAAATATAGTGAAAATATAATAATCATACGGGTGAATACATAAGAAATAAAGTCACGAGAAATGTAATGATGAAAATAAAGAGCATATAAAAATGGATTTAATGCTAAATCAGGAACTCAAATAGTAAATCTAAAATATTTCTCAATTATAAAATTATAATTAAGGTTTTAAGAATTTTTATCAATTTTATATCAATAAAAAAATTATGTTGAGAAAGATTCATGGTTGAAAATGAGATTAACAAGTTGAAGATGTTACTTGATGAAGGAAAGTATCTCACTATTGACATGGAAATGAAGTTTTAAGAAACTAATAAGGATCATGATAATATAAAATGTAAATTTATTAGTATAGAAAAATAATTATATAAGAAAAAAGTTTCATTTTATAGTTCTATTCTAGAATTTAGAGAAAGATCAAATAAGAAGATTATGGAAGGATTTGAAGGCTCATAGAATGACAAGTTTCAGCTAAGCAAATAAATATAATATTCAATGGCTGGAAATGATATTGGATGTGTTGGTGGAAATATTGATTCAATTTCACATCTCAAGACTATTATATTTAAGGAAAAACAAGATGATTATTAGAAACCTAAAATATTAGGAACGTTGATTTGAATATGAAAACAACTATAGATTTTTATTTAAGAAATATACAATGATTTTTAAAATGAATAAAATATTATTAAGGGTATATTAAAATTTTGGTTTGAAAAAATAATTCGAAATTTAATCTCCAGAGTTTAAATGAGAGTGTGGGTCAATTTCAAGACAACAAGTTGTTTTCAATGGGGAATATGAATTTTATAGATATTATTGACAGTATAAAGTATTTTGGAATTTTTAAAGATTATTTTGTTTTAATTACCAATACTTTTATAAATTCAGAGAATTTGGGAGGCATAGTTTTACACGGAGTCAACCTAATAAATGGATGAAATTTTAGAAGATGTATTAAAATTTTGTACTGGATATTGTGAAAATGTTCCAACCATTGAATGAGGTATATGTAAGTTATAACCAGCTAAGTCACAATATTGTAGATTTTTTCAACAGTATACCTAACCAATTGATTATGAATTATATTACTCAAAAGTATAAAAATAATAAAGCGAAAGGAAAGTATATTACATTGATTGTTGAAGGGGAAGACAAAGCATCAAAAAGGAAACATTTATAGATCATGGATAGTGCATGATAGTCTCACTTATTGGGATATTTTAATATATTTATTGATTTATAAAAGTGTATGAAAGAATTTATAACCATATTAAAATGTGTGTCACTCAAAATTAGGGGATTTTGTTCAAAAATAATTAAAGAAGACTAGTTTGAATCAAAGGACAAATTGTTTTTTGATGGGTTGAAACAAAATTTTCTAAGTGTGTATTAACTTTTTGATGAATTAAATGGTTTCATGTTTCAAAATAATATTCATTTTAAAATAATTCGAAAGGTGGATTCATTTTAATGAGAGGATAGATAACATGAGGTAATATTTTTCAAGTTGGTGAAGCAATAAAGAATAAGATGCCTCATAATTAGAATAAATAGATAAAATAACTTTAGAGATCATTAACTCTAAAAAGGGTAGAAAAATAAGTATACTCAAAAAGAACTCAAAAAGAATTATCTCAAGTAAAATTGATTTTGAAAGAAAGTATGAATAAGGTGTTGTTATTTTAGTAAAATAGTGTAAAAGTTATAAAAATGAAGAATTAAAGATCAATGAGAAGAAGAACAAATTGGAATGCCAAATTTCTAAAGTGGAGAATAAGATGAGTTATCCCAATATAAAGTTATATTTGAAGAATAATATTATTGGTCAAACTTGTTTTCTGTCAAAGGTAGAGTCTAATTCCAAGCCATGGAGTTTGAAGAAGAAATCTCAGTCTTTACATCATACCCTTTCTAACTTGTTCTTTGAATATTTACAATCAATAATGGAAAAAAGAAAAATAAATCCATTTATGTCTACATATAATTTATTTATAAAGGGGGAGAAAATAAATATAAGGGAAATAAAAATATATGTGATAAACCTAATGGGGTTGAGATCTCTTATTTAAGATAGAATATATCTAGAGGGATTTCTCAAAATAGATAAGAAAGGAAGTTATAATGTTTGTGTGAATTGTGATCTATTCTAACATGTTTTGGGAATATGTTTTCCTAAAGATGTTATACATAGTTTCAAAGCAACGATGTTTTCACAAGTATTAGAGAATTTAATGTTAAATAATATTTTATGGAGTAGTATCAAGAGTTATAAATAAGTGTATGAAAATTAATTTAAAGGAAAATATGGTATTTGTGTTTAATATTCATGATTATTATACTAAATTCACTCACATATACATAGAATTATTTAATCATGATTCATTAATAATTGTATAGAATTTTCTGATAGATTTATGTTCAATTAATTCAAAAAATATAGGGGTATATTGTATATCACAAGAATATTGATCCCATTAATAAATAAAAATGTGATTTCAAAATTGGTTATGGTCTTTTGGTGATTTCTGAGGCTCGGGAGGAATTTTATGGGTTGCGAATATGGAGAAACATAAGTGAAGATAAGAAATGGATATTGTAATTATTTATCTTCTATTTTTAACACAAAAATAAAATTCAAAATAAATTGTTATATGTTTTTCATTTTTTTAAGTTAATTCTATGTTTCTAGAGTGTTAGGATTTTTTTAGAAAAAATTAGATGTGTTTGTATTTTTCAAGAGAGTTTTTGAGTTGACTAGAATTGGGATTGAAATATAGATGATTTGTCAATATATAAGAGTAGTTCTACTCAATATAAAAGGGTAATATCTTATATAATACCAAAAAAAAATTGGAATAACCTTACCTATAAACATAAAGGTTACTCTGACCAAAACATGGAAATATTTCAAATTTTGTAAATATAAAAGAGTAAATATTATCAATATGTAATGGTAACTCTTGATATATGGACTATAAAATTGGAAATTTCCTTCAAGGATTCATGAATGTGTAAGTGTAATTCTGAAAAAAATACACTTAAAATTTGGTAGTCTTTGAATATATAGTAGTAATTATGCTCAACAAATAATGGAAACTTTAGAAACTGGACCTAAAAATTTGATAATTCTTCAATGTGTAAAAGTAAATTATAATTATATGTAAAGGTTGATCCAAATGAAAATTTAGTATATAAGGGTCATTCTAATTATAAAAATTTTTTATTTATTATTTTACCATGACACGTAAGAATCATTTGAAATTTTCCCATGATAAAATTCATTTGATGTTTTCCAATGATTCTTAAGTGGTTCCTTGAAAAATAAAGTAATACATATGGGATATAGAGTTTTTCAAAATATGATTTTTATAGATACTAACTATGAGGTTTAAATGATATGTTTTGGAAATATGAATTTGGAGGATGTTTTAAAAAGAATTAACATAAAGTGATTCTTATATAGAATAAATATCACAAAGGGAAATTATGAAACACATAGTTGAAGAAGAGAATAGTTTTATTGTAAACTATATTTTCATTCCATAATGATATAAGTAGTTTCGTAAGAAGTTAAGGAACACTGCATTATCAAACTATAAAATTCATAGTCATTCCATGATAACCTAGAATGTTCTAAATAATTAGAAATAAGTATGAGAATTTGAGAAGAAGTTAAGAGTAGTTAAAGTAAGTTAGTATTTTGAATTTGAAATTTTAATTTTAATTTGAAGAATATTATACTACTTTAAAATAATATGAATTTAAGTATTAAATTTTTTACATGAGGTAATAATGATGAGTATTATTCATGGGAGATAAAAGAAGGATTGGGTGTTATAAAATGTTTACATATATAGAGAAAGAAGAGAATAAGAAAAATAAAATTAGTTATGGCAGAGTAAGTGAAAAAAGAAGATAAAAACACATAGTTGGTTTATTTTTATAATCATAAAACTATATCATGTGTTGGGGAAGAAGGAATTAAAACCTATTATATACTGTAATGAATTATGGGAGCACTATATTATCATTGGGATATAATCACTCATAAGGTAAGGATAATCCATACCTCATGAAAGTACAAGATAATACTATAAATTATTGGGATAAATCACATTTTACATTCAAGTATTATGATTAATAGATAAATGTTTCTCATTTTTATCCTACATGGTAATTCAATTTTATTGAATGGACTCTAGTGATTCTAGATCATGCCGAGTATTAGCTTCTAATTTTTAGGAGTGATTCTTTTACATAGAGTTTCATTATTAATTTTTATTTCCTTGATGTGTGGGAGTTATGTTATGAGATATCTCATTTTAACATGTGATATAGGTCAAATTCAAAATAATTCAAACTAGATAAGATTGATTATTTTTTCATTGACTCACCCCCCCCCCCCAATTAACTTATAGAATTATCGAGGACAATGTAATTGTGATGATGTTTTATTTAATAGAAATTTAATTAATAAAAATATTTATATGGGCCTTTAAAGAATAATGATTTGATTATAAATTTAATTGAAAATTATAAGAAATTTTAAAGTAAATAATATTTAGGTTATTTATGAAACTGATAAAGTAAATAAAGTGTTAAGTGCTCCAAAACTGTTGGAAATTGTTATAATAAATAACATCTTCATGGCATTATAGAAAGTAGAAATTTTCTGAATATTATGCTTTGCAAATAATATTCATCACTTGTGTGATAATCTAAAAAATATAAAATATACTCGATTTGATTTTGTATTAGTGCTAATTTAGATCTTATAGAATCGATAAAATCCAAATTACAAAGTGTGGCTCGCCCATAAGTATTTGAACTAAAATACTTGACAAAAAAATTGAAAATTTCATTTTTACAAGATAATTAAAATATTTCAATTATTATTACTAAATTAATATAAAAATATAATGAAAATTAAGGTTGTTGAGACATTATAGAGAATTATAAATTCATAGGATGGACCTTATATAACCTTCCTATAATAAGTCCTTCAATATGTAGGTAAATGCTTTTTTTAGAGGTTGATTCTAAACATTCAAGTAAAATTAAAAAGTGGATAATTCATACACTTTTAGAGGTTGTTAAAAAGGATGTTGCAACATTATTGGATCTGGGAATCAGTTTTCAAATTGTTGATAGCCAATGGATTTGACTAGTCTAAATAATACCAAAAAAATAGTGGTATTATGATTTCATATAATGGATTTGGAGAGTCCGTTTTTGCTATAATTTCAAATATGTGGAGGTTCATTATAGACTATATAAAATTCTATTTTTGACAAAGAATCATTACTTCCATATTCTATTTCTTAATAAAATACTCATGATATTTATAGGGTTGTCCCCAAATTATTTTTAAATGATTTTTTAGGGGACTTTCAAATCCATGTAGAACTTGAATATCAGGATAAAACTACATTTACCAATACAGTAGGTAATTTTCATGTAGGATAATACATGGATGTTTTAATGCTCCATAAACCATTCAAAGGAATATGGAGACTATTTTATATATATTTTTAGAGAATTATATAGAGTTTTTTATAGATGATACCCCGGTGTATGGATCCTCATTTGGGTTTTTTGGGGGTAGTGGTGTGGATTTTATTTGATACAAGTTTTCCACATATAATCAATGAATTAATTTTTTTTAATGCTTAAATGTGTTTAAATTGATAAATTATTGAATATTAATAATTCAATGGTTGTTTTTATAATTATTTGAATATATTCAAGAAAATATGGACATTATGAGCCCAATTAAAAAACCATTCGTGTATTAATCTTCTTATACATTGATAAAGGATATTTCTCTTGATATTGGTGGAAAATTAATTGAATCAAATTTTTAGGGTTTTTTGGAAAAACATTTTGGTGTTTATAATTAATTCTTTCAATTTTCCTATATTTTACTTTTTGTGTCAAATTATTGGAATATATTTCAATATTTTATAATTTTGAATTTTAATTTTAATTTTTTATCCATAATTGATTATTTTCAATTTTTGATGAATTATATTTTTTGGGGGGGAAATTATTTTCATAATGGTTGATGCAGGTTTTCATAGGGCTGACATGTGTAAGGGTTCGAGATGATTCATCTAAGGCTCCCTGGGAACCTGTATAAAGGTAACACTCTTATGAAGAATTATGTAAAGGGTACTACTGAATTTAATAAAGGTGAAAAATGGTTCTGTAAATGTATTTTATTATTGAATAAATGTAGTTGCGTGATTCAACACTTACAAAAAGGTATGTTTTCTCTGAAGTGATCTACGTAAAGGTATCTTTTTAAAAATGAGTGCTTCAACAAGGTTATGTTGTAGTGAAATATATATAAGGGTATTAATATTCCAACCATTATGTCAAGGTATATAGTATTTCTATCATGGTGATTCTGTGTTTCATGTAGTTAATATAAGGGTGTCACCATGCTTCTAGAGTTCGTGTGTGGATAATTCAACCTCTCATATCATTGTTTCACTACTGTTTCAACTCTCAAAAAAGGGTACTTCCAATTAGTTTGAAGCTACGTAAGGTTATATAAAGACCAATTTAAAATTCATGAAGCTCTAAATAATCAAATAAAAGACCAGAAAGGGAATCTTGATCTATATTTCATGAGAAGAAGCTAAAGTGTGTTAAGTATACTTCAGAATATTTTTACTGGAAGTCAAGAGTTATGAATCAAGTTGGGAATTTAATCCATGTGATTAATAATGGGATCCAAACTCAATAGAACATGGGGTAATATTCAATTAGAAGTATTTTTCTAAATTCTCCATAAGGATGATAATGAATAGTCACTGAGGCCAAGTGGTGACTTAGGAGAACATCTCAAAGTTATGGACTATGAGTCATGATTCTGGAAGTTCATACATAAGTTTATAAAACTTCATTTGAAATAAAACTCATCATTGTTCAATAAAACACCATTCATTGACCAGAATAATATTAAACCTCACTTTCATACTGGAGGGAATGAGTTGGGATCATAAAATACACTTCAAGAATAAAAGAAGTTGGATATTGTTTTGGGGGTGGGATGCAAACTCTAGATAGAATGATTTCTTCTACCATTATCATTTCTAATGCATTTTTTATCATATTTATTTTTTATTACTTTATTTTAAATCATGAAATATATTTTAGTCATTTCATGGGAATAATTGTATTTTTTTATGAATTTTTACTTTTTTTATTGTTTTCAACCTCATTGACTGTAATCTATTACCCTTGATACTTCATCTAATTAATGAAATTTAGTTATTTCATGAAATATCTATATAATAATCTTAATTAAATGAATTTTTTGATCCTTTTTCACATCATAATAAATTAAAATATTAAGTGTTGAGAATAGATAATTTGACATTTGTAGGATGATGACAGTTTGTCTCGTGATGACTCTTTTTTTAGGATCTTTATAAACTCATATTCCATAGCATAATCTCTTCACTAGAAAATTTTAGTAGGTTTCCCATTAATATAATTTTCCAGCATCATACCCATATTTTAGTTACTGAAAACACCTTCGCAAATATTTCTTTATTTTTGTTCTATTCAAACCCCTTAACTCTTCCTTCAAAATTTTCATTCTCTATTTTGTAATAAAAGTTTTTAATAATCCCTTAGATCAATCCACCACCTTATCTTAGGTTCAAACCTAATTTCCATTATTCTAGTGGGAGTAATAAAAATATAAATTCATATTTTGATAAGTCATAATGACCTTATCAAAATTCATCAATATTTTTAGGCATGATTTCACATTAACTTTATTTGGGAAAGAAAACCAAAAAATAAAAAAAAGGAATGAGAGAAACAAAAAAATTACATTTTTATATGTTTTTAGTGGTTTAGTTTAAAAATATATTTTTCTCCATGATATTTTGAGCCCAAATCATTAATTTTATCAGTTCTGTGATTCTAATTTATATTCTTGAAAATGTTTTACTTGAACTATGAGTTAATTCATAACCACTTATATTATTTTTGATCTATTATTTTTTTCTGTGAGAGTATAAAATTAACTTCTATTTAAAAATATACTAATTTTAGAGTTAGAATCAACAAATGGAAAAAAAATAGTGTTTTTTGTTGTTATTATGCGCACTCTACTTGGAATTGTGCCAATAATCATCCACAATGACCATATGAATATGAAGAAAACCAAGGATATTAAGAACCTGAACCAAATATCAATTAATTCTGAGTCAAAGAATGAAGGAAATTAAATCTAAACCTAACCAATAATAATAATCTTGGGAAACTAGAGTCTAAAACATATAAACAAAAATGTTCGAATTTAGTGATCAATTGATACAACAGGATCAAAAAGAAATTGAAATCAGAAGTGATGAAAATGAATTAGTGGATATTAAGAATGAGTATAATATGAGAAATGAAAAAATAATACTAAACCATTGAGGAATATCATAACAATGAATAAAATTTATAAAAATATTATACCAATATATTAAATAATATAAAAATGGAAGAATAAGAATAACCCATTGTTATAATTCTAATTATACCAATAAAATTAAGAAATTTTGATGAAATGGAAGCTTGGGTAAAGGATAAAATTGATAATTATAATTTAAATGATAAAAAATATACAACCAATTATTATAATTTTTTTTAAAAAATCATGATATATAAGTTGGGGAACCTTTAGAAGAAAAAACAAGAAACTAAAAAAAAATGATCTTCAAAATTTTGAAAATGATTTTCAAGTTTATATTTCCTATTTTTAAACTGTAAATCCAATAAATTTTTATTTTGTAAGTAATGTTTTGAATAAAGGAATTCACGTTGATGAAAATTTAATTAATGAAATTTCACTTCCATTTCCTATCACAAATGATTCCTCTAATTCTTTTTTAGTGAAATGGAATTTAATGTTAATAATTTATGGTAAAAAATTTTAAAAATTGAATCACTTGAATATTAATATTATATAAATAAAAAATAATATTTCTCCCTTAAAATTAAATTGTAACATACTAATTATTTTTATTTAGATGATTATGTTATGAAATTTGATCGTGAAAGAAAATATGGCCAGACACCATTGGAACTAGGAAGAAATTACTTTTTTGTATTAGTGACTATAGATTTATGTGTTTAAATTCATTTAAAATCTATGATTAATTTGGAAGTGAAACCCATTTTGAATTTAAAATAATAAAAATCTTCTCAATGCACTACTAAAAAACCTCTCCAACAACTTATTTTTCAAAACTCGGAAACTTTAACTATTTTCTTGTAGAATTTGGAAGTGAAAATTTTGTAAGAGATCTATGAGGATCATGATACACCCTTATAAGATCATAGTTCACTAATTTCCCTTTAAGAGAACTATAAAAGTTTCAAATCATAATTAATTACAGAGATAGAAATAACTTTTATTTGCACTAATAAGATTCATTGTAATAATCCATTTTCAGCTAATAAGCACAAAGGAATCTTGGTTTTTCTTTAGAGAGTCTATTTTTTCACGTATTCCTGAATGTATTGAAGCCTCTAATGTGGCCAATTTTTAAAGACCTCAACTCCAGTATCCTGGAGTCAGTGCCTTACAATATTACATTAGTAATATTAAAAGGATGTTGTATCCCAAAGGACTGATCAGTTTAGTAGTTTTGGAATCTATATTACATAAATGAACGTTAAATTACAACTTGAAATGAAAAAACAACCTAGAAACATAATTGGAAACATCCGTAACTCCAATATTATCCCTACAAGTCATTCATAATATACCTCTTTGCATCTTAAGGGATAATAAAACATAACAAATGGGTGACCTCGGATGCTCAATAAGGGTAATTAATATAGAGGAAGCATCAAAATAGACTATAAGGTAATGTGAATAACTAAAAACACTTTCTATTGAAACAAAAAACATAAGCATAATATGGCAGGAATAAATACTAATTAAATTAATCCATATAAGTGATCATTAGAGAATGAAACTTAAGCATGGATATTCTAATGCTTGAATAATCAGATGGAATATCAAATACTAATCTCATAATGTTTGAATTAAAAATGTATAACTTCAATAACATACTGTAAAGACTTCATCCAAGACCTAATACATAATCGGGCAAGACGTTATCCCATTCCAAAACTAGTTTGTCTCATGAGACCTATCGAAGCATCAAGGTGCAATAATGGGCCCCACATGACACTTACTATGTCCAATAAATTCCTCATATGAAATTTGTGAAACATAATCAATATATAATTCATATTTAAACTAACATATCAAATGTAAAAAAACCTTCCCCAATTAGTAGACATAATCAATAACCATTTGGAGTAACATAGTGAATCGTATCCTGATAGCACATCCACTTTGAAACTAATCCTAAACGATTCAATAGAATATGATAGATTATATCATAATATAATGATCCTAATTAAACATAATAATAAACAAGTGTGTTTAAATATATGAAAATACTCTTATAAAATCATTGATAAATTCTTGAGAGAAATACTCTTTTTACTTTGCAAATAAGAGATCTTTTGGGAAAATAATTTTAAGAAACCAGAAATGTAATAAAATATTTTTTTCATGAATAAATTAGTGGTTTTATAAAATCTATGTTTTCTAAAAACATATTTTATATGTTACTTAAAAATGGTTAAGAAATATAGACGTTCTCTTTAATCACGATTTTTTATCGAGAAGAAATGATAAGGGAACCTTGTAAAAAATTATTATCCAATAAAATAATGATGAACTGGAATGAATATATGATTTTTGAACATTTATATATATATATATTATAAGATTTATAATAAATTAATTATTAATTAAATTGGTTTATAGATGAAGAAATCATAACCCGAATGAAAATGAAGGTTCGAGAAGAAAACTCTTACCATATATTTGAATATGTTTTATACTGGACCATAACATCATGGATAATCAAATTAAATATATTAATTAATTAATTAAGAACCTTATATACATTTATTTCATTTACAATATTTTATTAAGTTCATATATTTCCTTTATGATGAGTTATAAGATGCAATTTTATTGTTTGGGAGTGTTTGTTTCCTTGGTTTTCACGGTCGGTATACTTGTATATGAATATAGAAATTCATGTTGAATGGGTATAATTATCCATAATTGAAGTCATATTATATTAATGAACATAAATAATTTTAAATTTTTTTTACATCATTTGGTTATATGGTATGATGATGAATTATTAGATTATACATTTAGTGATAATCGTTTATATTATTATGACGGTTATTGATCATAACAAACTCATTTTGTTTTATCATTTAGTATTATGTAAATATGTTACTTAAAAAACATAATATAGGTTTTAATAAATATATTATAGTCTATATTGACCATAAAAATGGTTTCATTACTATACATGAAGTAAAAATGGTAGAACATAAATCTGTCATCCCAGAAGGTTGTAAATCAGTACCTCACGGATGATGATTTCCTTTTTTAAAATAAAAGAGAGAGATATAGAGAGAGAAAGGAATTTGATGAAGGATATTACATTAACATGATATCATTATAGTATATAGATGATAATTAATTTATCATGATCATTTGGAGATATGAAGTGAGGTGAGAGTAATAAAATAAAAGAACCTGAAAAGAAATTAAAAGGAAAAGGGAGAGGGAGAGGAAGAGGATTTTACCTCTTGAATACTCTTCCTTGAGAACTTCTTTAATGAGATTGTTTTTGGTATTTTTATTAGAACAATATATCCTTGAAGTGGGGTAGATTCTTGGTGAGAATATTGTATATAAATCAGGCAAGGATCAAAGCTAGCAATGTGTGAGGAGAAGGGGTGGTGAGGAGTGGTATTTATAGTTGAGGAGAGGGTGATTTCTCATTATTTTACTATTTTCCTCAAGAAAATTAATAGTGCTGATTCTGGTGACTAAATACATTAATAGGTGCATGTGAGTTCAATCCAAGGGTTATTACATCATCCAAACATATCCTGCGACACAGTAAATTATGTATTTATCATTTATCGTAAATTATCATAATTTACTATTCACTAAAAATTCATGTATTTTAGAAAAATCTCAAAAATTTGACCTAACCATTTTCTAATGTGTATAATTCAAAAATGAAATCCACTTTATTAAAAAAAATCAAAACATGGTTAATTATATTTTTAATTAAAACAATCCTTTACTCGAAAAATATATATTTTTAATCTATAACTACTTTTATTACACTTTCAAAAATTAACTAAGGTCTCATAAAATTATTAAAAAATCATAAGACACCAAAATATTGATTTATCCTAAATATTGATGAAAATTAATTTTCTTTTAAATCATTTTTAAATTATAAAATTATAAATAAATATTTATTACTCATAAAAAATACCAACAATTAATTAATAATTTTTAAAATATTCATTTGCCTATATTTTGGTATAATTATATCGCACTTTCATTTATAAGGTTCCAAAATTTTATTTATACAAACATGGGTGAGGTTACAAATCATTTTCCCAATTAACTAATCATAAGGGTCATGTTACTATTCTTAAGGTCATGTTACTATATCATTTGTATAGGATCCTTAATTTCTAGAAATACCTCTTATATCATTCATTCTTCAATTATGATGTATTTATTATGTTCTTTATGTTACATTATGTGATCTATACAATATGAAATAAACATAAGAAGGGAAATTTCATTGATAGAGTTATGGTTCATTATATTCTCCCCTCCTACGAAGATTGAATCTGAAAAATTTCCAAATTGTCACCCCACAAAAAGATTTGGGTACTTCTTCATCATATGCTCCACCAACTCCCATGCCACCTCTTTAATTTTATGATTTTTCCAAAGTCCATTTAATAGCCGATACTTCTGATTCCTGAAAACTTTTTTTTAGTGTCCAGAATTTGGATAGACTCTTCAAAGTAAGATAACTCAGGTTGTAATTATATTACTTTAGAAGTGAGAACATGTGTTGGTTCTGACATGTACTTCATTAACAAGGAGATGTGGAAAACATTGTGTACCTCACAAAGGCTAAGAAACATTGTTAAACAATAATCCATAGCTCCAATTATCTCCAAAATTTTAAAAGGACCAATTTACCTAGGGCTCAATTTCCCTTTCCTTCCAAATCTTATATAACCCTTTCATGGAGATACCTTCATGAAAACATGATCTCCAACTTGAAAAACAAAATCCTTACTTCTATTATCAGCAAAACATTTTTATCTGCTTTTAGATTCATTGATATGGTTTTAAATAGTCTTTACCTTGAATATTTTTTCCTCTAAAATATTTAGTCTGATAAGGTTCCATTCACCAACTTCATCCCAACATGTTCTGTGTATGACATATCATTTCATACAACATTTCATATGGTTTCATTTGAATACCTGAATATTAAATATTATTGAATGAAAATTTTACTAAAGGTGAATATTGGTCCCATATACCTTTAAAGTCAAGTGACTATGATATGAACATGTCTTATAATGGTCGTATCATCCTTTCTAACCACCCATCAGTTTGAGGGTGATTAGTAGTACTCAAATGAAGCTCATTATCCAATTATTTCAAAATAATATTCCACAATTTAGATGTAAATCATGAATTATGATCAGACACAATTGAGATAGGTGGTCCATGAAGTCTTAATACATCATTAATATATAGTCATGTAAGGCACTCCAGTGGAAAATCCTCCGATATTGTAAGGAAATGTGTAGATTCAGTAAGTCGATAAACAATCACCCATACCGTGTCATTTCATGGAGTTTTTGGTAATATAGTGACACAATCCATAGTCATGTCATCCTAATTCCATGTAAGAATAGTAAGGGGTTACATGACACATATAGGATTTTGTCTTTCAGGATTCTCCTATTGAAAAAACTAAACATCTTGATACATAATCAGAAATTTCCTAATTCATATTATCCTGCTAGAAATGTTCCTTCAAATCATTGAATTTCTTAGTTCTACCAGGGTGTATAGATAAATTCTACCAATATGCATCATCCAATAACTCCCCTTTTAGCTCTTGTATAGAGGTAACACATATTCTCCTACCAAATTTTAAAATTTCATCCTCACACATAAAGTCTGGAAACTTCCCATCCTTCACAACATTAATTTTCTTTTAAAAAATATCATCATTAGACAAAGAACTTTTAACTGTTTCCAATAAATATGGTTGAGAAAACAGTTGAAAAAGTAACAATGTTTAATCTTCCTTGATAATTCCCCCATACATCTTTTCTATATCCATGTAAGTTGGATCTTTGTGAATCGTCATTTCTTTTTCATAACTTCTTGATGTTTCCTACTCAAAGCATACACTACCTTATTTTCCATCCATGGTAGAGAATATATTTAATAATAAAAATTCTTAAGTAGCTCGATCCATCAACTTTCCCTCATGTGGAGCCCTTTCTATGAGAAGGTATATTTAAATCTCTTGTGATCTAAATATATCTCACATCATTCACCATAGAGATAGTGTCTCCATATCTTCAAATAAAATATTATAGTTATTAACCCAAGATTATTATTTGTATAGTTCTATTCATGAGTTTTTTACTTACATGATTCATAGGCAATAACTCCTTCATTCTTTATATGGACATAGCCAATTCCTTTCTTTGATGCATCACTATAAATCAAAAACACACCACTTCTCGATGGTAGAGTTATAATCAATGAATTTACCAATCTAATTTTTAATTATGTTAAAAACTATTCATATTCCTTTTTCCATATGAACTTAACCCCTTTACGAGTTAGCTTGGCTAATGGGTTAGCTAATCTGGCGATGTTCTGAACAAACACCAATAATAACCTGCTAAACCAATAAAACTATGTATCGCAGTTATGTTCATTGGTGAAGTCCATTAATGAAACTTATTTTTATTAACTGGATCAAATAATATTTTATACATATAGAAAATATGTCCATGAAAAGAAATTTTTTGAAGCAAGAATTCACACTTACTAAACTATCCATATAACTTATTTCTTCTAAGAGACTTTAGAATAAAGCATAAGTGATTATCATGATCATTGTAGATTCATTATACAAAGATAACATCACAAAAAACCACAAAAAATCTTCAAGATATTCCTTTAAAAATATATTCATTAAATCAATGAAAATAGTGGGTGAATTAGTCAATCTAAAAGGCATTACTGTAAACTCATAAAGCACATACCTAGTTCGAAATATTTTCCTTGAAATATCTTCCTTCCTTACATGAAACTGATGATATCTAGATCAATGTCCAACCTTAGAAAAATATTGGACTCTTGAAGTTTATAAAATAAATCATCAATGTGATGGATAGGATATGTGTTCTTTATTCTAATAGCATTGATTTCACTATATTCAATACACAGCCTCATGGTTCCTTCTTTCTTCTCAACCAAGAGAATAGGGGGTCCCCATGGAAAAACACTATGGATAATAACTCATTTATCACTCATTTACCCTAGTTTTTTATTTAGCACCACTAATTCCACTAAGTCCATTCTATATGGAGTCTTTGATATAGTCCTTTTACTAGGAATTAAGTCAATAGAAAACTCAATTTACCACTCTGAAAGATGTCCATGTAAATCCTATGGAAATACATCAACTTATTCTTACACAACAGATATATCCTTAATTTTAAGATTTATTTCCTCACCCATAGATATTTTTTTCTCTCTCTCCTAACAATTTCATTCATAACAACTACTGGGGTGGATATATATAAGAATGAAATTGTGAGGTTTCTGTTCTAAAGATAATGGACTCTACATCATTCTCAAAAATTGTATCTTTATTCTTATTATAATATATTTTTGTATCATAATTTGAAATCCAATTCATAATAAGAACTATATAAAATTAGATCATAGGTGTGATGATAATTTCAGCAACTAAAGCATGTTTATGTGTTATAAAGGGGATTGGTTGATATATCTTTTTTGCAGTGATACTTCCCTTAAGAATTTTGACTTCAAAATAATTTATTTAATATAATATTAAATTTATATTTTTCTTGGAAACCTGGGATGTTATAATAGAATGTGATGAACTAGAATCAAATAAATCATTGGCTATGTTTGAAGAAATGATTAAAGTACCTGCCACCACATCATTAGGAATTTCAACCTTAGCAGTTGTGATAGCATAAGATTGGCCTTGATCCCTTGGAATTATTTGGGAAACTTTTCCTTGATTTCTTGGAAATTAATTTTCATAATCTCTCATCTATTTACAGTTATAGCATTGAAAATTTTAAGTTTCATTTTTTACCTTATAATCATGGGCATGGTGGACTTATTTCCCACACTTACAATAGACTCACTTTCCCTTTAGACAAGTAATAAGGTGTTTCTTCCCATATTTACTATAGGGTGTAAAGTCAACTCTTCCCTTCTTCCCCATTTACATATTTTATTTTCAAGAGTGTTTATAACCCCTCTTCTTCTCTTTCTTTACTTAGAAGTCATATAACATAGAGAATTATTTTTCTATCTTGATATCACATTAGACTATATCTTCATATGATGAGAAATTTGGGAGACAGGTTACCTTAAAATTAACTGTTTTAAACCATATAATAATCGATCAATATTTATCTTTGGATTACATATGTAGTCTGTGAAATGTATTTCCCACCTTGTAAAGTTGGCATCATTCTTTCCAACATTTTTATCCTCATTTTATCTCAGACTCAATAATTGACTCTCCATATCCACTTGTTGTTCGCATGAAATGTTTTTTTGGATGAATTCCTCAAATTCCATGCATTATATATTTACAATTTCTTCTTACTCCTTTGAGTTTTGAATTAGTGATCACCAATAATCTTCTTCTCCTAATAGATTATAAATTACCATAAAAACATTCTCCCCTTCGTTACTTCTCAAAGAAATAAATATCGTTTCTAAGAAGCTTATCTACTAATCCACTACAAAAGGGGTTTTTCCCCATTGAATGATGTAGAATTTCATCACATAAATCTTTCATGAACCGTCCCTCAGGGCTCTTTTCATGACTACCCCATGCCCACCTCCCCTAGGCTAGGGGCAGGCAACTAGCTCTGAGTAGGCGTATACCAAAAAAATGGTACGAACATTTCTATATACCAATACACACACACACAACTCCATGTCGTGGATGCTTGAAGGTGAAAACACTAAGTAAAAAACACAAGGTACAATAGTATAAAACTGATGGTAAATGGGGCTGGAATACAAGACCAACCGAAATAGGAATGTAAAAGTATAGGTATCTGGAACTCCTCCATAGAAAACCCTACCTAAAGGGTAGGTACAAAAACAACTATATGAAGTTGCAGAAGCATGTCTCGTCTGTCAGGTCGCTCAAAGCACCACCTTGAATAGGTCCACCAAGGACTCTATCAAAGCATTGATCGTCAGAAAAAGACACAACATGTGTGGGAGAATCTCATGCAGGGGTGAGTAAAACTATACTCATTATGGACCCCAAACCACAATGAAAAGACCAAAAATAAAAGTACACAAGAAGTAGTGGAGAACTCACACAGGTATAACTGGAGTTATAGAAAGAAAGACTATCAGCTGTAATGTTGAACATCTTGTACTGTTGAGGGACTCATCCCTGATGAGTCACTATGGACTGATGGGCCACTGAGGTCTTCTTGTCACTGAGGTATGCTAGTCCACTAAGGTCCACTCATCACTAAGGTCTATTGGGCCACTGAGGTCCACTTATCTATTAGTCCACTAAGTTCTGCTCATGTGCTGGGCCACTGAGGTCCTCTCGTCACTGAGGTATGTTGGGCCACTGAGCTCCACTCATCTACTGGGCCCCAGAGGTCTTCCCATCACTTATGTCTGCTAGGCCAATAATTTCCACTAATCACTGAGGTTTACTGGGCCACTAAGTTCCACTCGTTACATCCTTCTCGTCAAATCCTACCCTAGGATTCCCGCTCATAGCACACTTGATTTTGGAAGAATATACTCCAAAAGACATCGATTGTATTTTAGATTATACAAAAACTCACTTTGTGTATGTAAAATTGACCGCCTCGTCATGAGGGTCCCAACACCGTAAAAATATCATCAATCAGACGTGTGGTTGGAATTTTATGAGTCTTTTAGTGAAAACGGGTTGGTCGGGGCCTGGCCCGATCTGCCCCGACCTGACCCTGTCGGGTCTGGGCCAACCCCATTGGTTCTGATAGACCCAGTCCATTGGATTGAGGGTCCTGCCTACTGGGCCACCCAGCGTCCATGTCTCTTTCCTCCTGCTCGGCCCGCACTGGCGGGCCGGTTTCTGTCTAGTCGGGCTGCCCAGCGTCTCGATTCCCCCTCTGGCACAGCCCACACAGGCGGGCCAGTTCATTCTAACACGAATGTGGTAGGCACCTCGTCTACTCGACGTCATGCAGCCAGCTTGGATAACTACCTCCCCAGACATGGTATGCTCACCACGTGTCGTCACCACACCATGGCACGCCCCATCCACAGCCTACGTCGGCTACTCGTGGCTCTTTCGCATGTCTCTTCTACTACCATAGTGTTCTACCATCATGTGTTGCCTCCCATGTGGGGCCTCCATCGCTTTCGTCATTGCCTACCAGCAGCCCTATTCCACCACCGATAGAGGCTGACATGGGTTCTACCACTGGTATCCCTTGCAGTCACCGCAGCATTCCATCCCCACTATGGACCACCTGAATTTGGATCTCCATCTTCCACCATCGACTCCAATTCCGGCAATCGGTCACCTAGTATTATTGTCTCCCTTGACCTCATGCCTGGGTTGATCCACCATTGTAGTCCTACTTGGACCACAGTTACCATCACACTAAGAATAACGGAAGAAAAGGGAAGAGTAGAATGACACACAAGCAACACACAAAGGACGGACCATGACCTTTTTTCATGTCAGCATGATTCTTCCTTGTTTGGAGATTAATGAAGGATAAATAAAATGTCAATCCAACTTCCCATAACTCCCCTCATACGAAATCCCATTCTTGTTTAGACGATCAAATCGTGGGCCAATTTGTCACTGAATTGACCCACATTCTTCATTTATAAAGGAAGAACAAGGGAAAGGTAAACACTTATAATTAAACACCTACCTAGGTTTGGATTGATCACTGATGATGGGTGAATCTTGTATTCATTGTTCATCAATCCACTGACGCCTGATTCAGATCTGTTTTTTTATAAGTCATCATTCACCATTCATCTTTTCCCGTCCTTGCCCAATGAATTTCCTATAAGGATTCATAGAAAAATCTAGGACCCACCCTTATCTCGTATCTATGTTAATCAACTTAATGGAGGAAATTTTTTTCAGCATTTATGTTACACTGAGTTTCCGCATCATTACGCAATTTTCATTTATTAAATGAAACATTGTTTCTGTTATTCTTGAGTTGTAGCATTGTTACACTGTTTCATTTATGAAATGAAATAGCTAGCTCAATGATGTGTTTTAGAGAAACATTTTTGAATAAAAAAACATTCTTCAATTTATTTTATTTTTCTTGGAAACTCCAAAAAAAACTTTTACACTCAACCCGCACTTGTCGAGTTTAGGCCCCGCTTAAGGAAAGAACACCCTCAAAAACTTAACAGTACTCTCATATTTCTAATTAGAGTGACCATTTATGAGTTATAGTTTCTTAAAATAAAATAATCTTTATTTAATTATTTTATTTACGGTCACGTCTCAAAAACTAATTTTCACAGTTGGCATGCACCGAAAAATGTTAGGCTCTACCTAAGGAAAGCACGCCCTCACGAGCTCAATAGTTTTTTTGGATTTTTAAATCGAGACACCGCGCGTGAGTTATAAATATTTGAAAAATAAAAAAAATTATTATTTTATTTACTGTTATGCCATTTTATATTTTTCTCACTCGAGGCCCGCGTCGAAAAAAATTAAGTCGCGCTGAGGGTAAATCCACCTTCTTGAATGCAATGGTGTCCTCAAATTTCTAATTTGGGTTCCTATTTAGAAGATTTTACACATTTTTAGGTAAAAATATCAGGTTCCCTATTTAAAACTTTATATTTTTTGACAGACCATTCTGGGTACACTGAGCTTCTGAATCGCACGTCGTTTCAGCACTGGTCATAGAATTTTCTTATAAATTTTCTAGAAATAAAATCGAGAAAATATGAGTCATTCCGTTATTCCCACCTTAATGCTTTACATCCATAAAATCCAAACCAAGGGATTCCTAAAAAGATGAGGTTATGAGAAAAAACCTGAGACTCCCACTCCCACATTCTCTCCAAGAGATTCGAATGTTGCCGCCGAATGTAAACTAGAGGAATCGATCCCTCATGGAGGGTCATCTCCTATCGTTCATTGATCTCTACCGGAAACTCCACAAAAGTTTCCACATCATCAATGTCAATCATTCCCCCTTTCAATGACATGTGAGGGGTCATATACATACCTCCTTAGATGGGATATGTGGAAGGTATCATGAACCCACTCTAACTGTAGAGGTAGAGTCAAGAAGTATACCACCTCTCCCACTCTGCATAGTATGAGAAAAATTCTGATAAAACTCGGAGATAACTTGTCACCCTAGCCAAATATATGTATCCAATGTCAAGGAGAGACCCCAATAAACACATGGTATCCCTCATCAAACTCTAATGTCTCCATATCCTACTAGTATAGGACTTATGAAGGCTCTGTGTAGTCTTCATCCACTCCTGGATGACCTAAACCTTCTCTATAATTTTCATCAAAAACTCTGGGTCCATGAGCGCTGACTCCCCGAGGTCAGTATAGAAAAGTTGAAACGTATAGTTTTTCTCGTATAAGTCCTAAAATGGCTCCATATCGATGGTGGAATGGCAGCTGTTATTGTACAAAAACTCCACCAGAGTTAGGTGATCCTCCTAACAGTGGCCAAAATCGAGGATGTAAGCACATAGCATGTACTCTAAGACCTGAATTTTCAACTTTGTCTGTTTCTCTTTCTATGGGTGGAAAGTTGTTCTCAGACACAACAGATTTTTGAACACCTCCTACAATCCTTTTCGCAATAAGGATGCAAATCATGAACCTTGATCCGATAATATCATTGATTGGACTATGTGGAGTTGAACTATCTTCTTCATGTAGAGGCATCTCAAGCTCTCTACAAGACTCTATTCCTAAAAAGCTAAAAAGTGGATGACATGGTCAGTTGGTCAACTATCACCGAGATGGTACCCTTTCCCTTGGACATATGTGATAATCTAATCATGAATCCCATTGATATCCTTCCTCACTCCCTTATTGGAACCCCAAGGAAGAAAATATAAACCCCTTCCAAGCACAGGGCTTGACATGGTGTGTTGGAAACTACAAAACTAATTAAACAAGTTCCCGTATTTTTATATCAACTTGTAATCCAAGATTTAACCTATTCCATAATCACTAGCATCCTCCCTGACACACACATGAATATCCCAATGTATCTCATCACTCTTGGCATCCACTTCTACTATTGTGCATCCTATGAAAGGAACAATGTTCTCCCCACCTTTCGAATATCCTTCAAGTTTATTCCTTATGGGAAACTGATCATGTAATGACATACAGTCAGTATCATCGAGATACGCCTCCCTAAATCACATTAAGAGTGGAGGGGTAACAACCACCATTTGGAGGTAAGATTAATCGTCTCTATCCATGAAGGATAACCGTAACGTGTCCTACCTCTATGTTTCCTCGTTCAGAAACAACGAACTCGATCTCTTGTTGAGAGCATCCACTACAATGTGTCCCTTACCAATAGTATAGACTACCTCGAAGTAATATTGCTGGAGGAACTCCATCCATAATCTCTGTCTCATGTTCAATTCAATTTGATAGAATATATACTTGAGACTCTTGTGGTTAGAGTAGATGGTAAATCATTCACCCATAAGGTAGTGTCACCACATCTTCAATTCAAAAACTACCACTACCCAATCATGATTGTGGGTCGCATAGATCGGCTCATGTGGTCCCAACTGATGTGAGCCATAGGAAATTACTTTTTTCCATTGAATCTGGAGACAACCAAGTCCCGACCCTGATTCATCATAGAACATTACAAACTCGACTCCCTCCTCTGGAAAACTCAAGATCGGTGTGCTCATGAAACTCTTTCTAAAGTGATGAAAAAACATGCATTCACCTTTCTATCCCCTAAAAAGGCTTCCCCTTTCAACTGATTCATGTGTTCATCGACCCTTTGGTAGTGGATTCTTGTACTCTATGGCCACTTGGTTAAAGTGTCGGTAATCTACACATAACCTTGAACACTAGGTCTTACTAAACCTTTCCTCTTCAAGTTCTCCACCTACACACTCATCTCGTAAAGCTCTACCAAATCCATCCGATATATTTATACTGATATCAGTGCCATCTCGTGGTGTAAAATGATTTAGAAGTCTGTCTCCCTATGGGGTGGTAAACCAGGAAATGTATTCTTTGAAAAATGTCATCATACTCTGCCACAAATACTTGGAACTGAAAACTAAAAACCTCAACTCCCACAAGGTTATAACTAGTCAACTCAAGAATGATTGGTTTCACCCTCTTATGAGTGAGTTTTTCATATTCTTCCTCAGTTTCCTTTTTCACTGACCAAGGAAAACTTTATTCCAACACTGTATACATACCACATCTTTTTTCCTAAAACAGTCAATCTGAGCATAAACTATGGACGACCAGTCCGTACCAAAACAAATTTCATAAGACCTGGATGTTTCCACCAAGAGGTTCTGACCAAAACACTCACCTCAAGGGTCATATCACACTATCGGTATAATTGTTATTACCGAGTCTCCTCCCATAAGTATCTCCAGATGTAAGGGTCTACTCAATACTTTAACCGAAAACTCTAGGTATTGAACAAGATTCATGACAAAAAGAAGTGATTAGTACCTATTTATATTAATATGGTAGCAAAGAGTAGATACATACCATACCTTGAATCATTCTTGGAGCCATTGGGTCATATTCTTTGACCGCATGCAGTTACTCCCTTCCCATGTCCTCTAGCTCCCTAAGCCCGGTGTGGACCACATTGGGGTGGTGGTTGTAACATGTTGAAATGTATACTGCCCCCTACTACTCTCTCAAATACTCTACTATGTCTTCTACCCAATAGATTCATCTGTGTCTGTCACTATCTCTTCTGTGGTGTCCCATCCACCATTTCACTATTAGCGTGATGGGCTGGAGAATCTCTAGTGAGATGTCCCCTTCTGTATTTTGAAAATAATTACCTCTTTCTAGGCTGAATGGACTCAGCCTATGATCCCAGAGCTATAGATCCCTTGTCTTGGGACCTCTTCTTAGAAAGTCTCACATGTCCAAGTCTCTGAGACTGGCGCTAGCTTTCTTCGTTCCCACTGCTAACATCCACTAGTTGTATCTGCTCAGCCAAAGTAATTTCAACCACAAAGGATTCTCTCTAGAACCCTATCATAAGTAGGAATGGATGGAGTAATAGTTTTATCTCAAATGTCCCTAAACATGCCTATATCAGAGTTCCGAGCCCTGAAGCAATGGTCATATCCTATTCATCGAGTAACTAGAAAGGTCAGTACACCTCAACGAATACACATCTACTATCATGTCATCTTGCTGAGGTTGTAGAAGCTCTTGGGAATGTATATCCCTTATCGTTTGTGGAGAGAGACCCTTCTGTGAGAAAGGTTCTCATGCTATGTCAATCGAAGATTCACCTCATCGTAAGATTGAGTAATATAAACTATGTCATCACCCTTTTGATCCACAAAGCAGGCTCACTACTAGGACCGCCAACTGATCTAACGGTGTCCTGACTAGGCAGAAAACCCAGTTATCTCCTCAAACCAATCCTTAGGTACTTGTGAGTTATAATCACCTCATAACCTGAGGGGTCTCTATCACTAAAACTCATAAAGTTCTCTAAACCCGTGCATCGCATCTGCTGGTACTATGAGTACCATGTGCTACTACATAGGTGGTGTTATAGATGGTACACCACTTGGTGGTGCTGTCTCTGGTACGAACCCATGTACCCATCCCATCACCCTAAAGATCATCCTCATGATCATGTGGTTGAATCCTGGCTTGATTTCTATGTGGAAGCATCTTTAAACAAAACAAGATATATCAAAAGCAATAAAGTATACCTATTGATCTGACACAAGAAGGGCATGGAAAACTCAACCCATTCCTATATGATACATATAACATCATTTTTCTACCTGCAACTAGTTTCTTCGTCTACTGAGTCAAAAAGCAGAATTCAGGGTCCTGGTGTATAGATACATCGGTCACCGCACAAACACTAGAATGTTTGTCCTGAAAGCCGAAATCGAAACACTTAACACTGTTTCCCCTAACCAAACACATATAATATGTGTTCTTAAGGTATAATGACCTCCTTTGATACCACTCTATAACGAACCATCCCCTAGGGGTTGTTTCGTGACTACCCTAAGCCTACCTCCCATAGGCCAGGGGCTGGCGACTAGAGATGTGTAGGCATATCCCAAACAAATGGGAGGCATTTTCATAATTACATGTACGCATTCAGAAAAATCCTAGCCATAGATGTTGGAAAGTGAAAACACTATGTATACAACACAAGGTAAGATAATAGAAAACTAAAGGTAGATAGGGTTGAAATAAAATCCCAACTGAAAAGGAAATGTAAAAGTACAAGTCTATGGAACTCCTCTGCAGAAAACCCTACCTAAAGGGTAGGTACAGAAATAGCTGTCTGAAGTCGCAAAAGTATGCCTCTTCTATCAGGTCACTCTAAGAACCACCTGGACCCAATCCAACAAGGATTATGTCAAAGCATCGATCATCTACACAAGACAAGACACGTACGGGCGAAGCCCGTGCAGGGGTGCTTAAAACAATACTCAATAGTGACCCCAAACCACAAAGAAAAGACCAAAAATAAAAGTACGCATTAATTAGTGGACATATCACATAGATATAACCAAAATTATAGAAATAAATACTATAATTCATAATGATGAACATCTTGTACTGCTGAGGGAATCATCCCTAATTAGTCATTATGGCCTACTAAGCCACTAAGGTCTGCTCATCACTGAGGTCTTCTAGGCCACTGAGATCCACTCGTTACTAAGGTCTGTTTGGCCACTGAGGTATGCTTGTCTACTAGGCCCCTAAGGTCTGCTCGTATACTAAGCCACTAAGGATCACTCATCATTGAGGTCTACTGGGCCACTAAGGTCTACTCATCTGCTAGGCCACTAAGGTCTACTCGTCACTTAGGTGTGCTGGTCCACAGAGATCTTCTCATCACTAAGGTATGTTAGGCCATTGAGGTCCACTCTTCACTTAGTTCTATTGGGCCACTGAGGTCCACTTGTCACTGAGGTCTGCGGGGCCATTGAAATACGCTAGTCACTAACATCTTTTAAAATTCAGTCGTAGGATTCCCACTCGTATTGCACTTGATTCTGGGAGAATCTACTCATCAAGCCACCAGTCATATTTCAACTTCCACGAAAACTAACTCTGATCATGTCAAAAAGAAAGTCTCATCACGAGGGTTCCAACACCCTAAATTAATAGTCATTTGGATGCATGATTTAAAATTTATGAGTCTTTTAGTGAAAACGGGTTGGCCTGGTTTGGGTCCGGTCGGGTCTAGACGAACCCGGTTCGACCTGTCGCGGTGCACCACAAACCAGTGTCGCCAATGCCAGCTCCCATGCTAGCAGTCATTCACCCAGCACCACCATCTCTCTCGGCCTCCTTCCATGGTTGATCCACTTATGCGGTCTTTCTTGGACTGTGGTTTTCATCATGTCACAAAGAACGGAAGAAAGAGGCAGAGCCGGTGGACACACAAGGAACACACGATGGACAGACAATGATTTTTTTTTGTCGGCGTGATTCATCCTTGTTATGAGTTTAAGGATGTATAAATAAAACACGAATCCAACATCCCATAAATCCCTACCTACAAAATCCCATTATTGTATATACAATCAAACCAGAGGTCAATGTTTTAGATAATTGACCCATGTTCTTCATTTAGAAAAGAAGAATGAGGGAAAGGTAAATAATTATAACTAAACCCCTACATGGGTTTGTATTTATCACTAACAAAGGGTGAATCTTGCGTTCATAGTTCATCAGTCCTCTAAAGTTTTATTTAAATTTGTCTGTTGATGAGTCATCGTTCATCATTCATCGCCGCTTTTCATTTTCCAATGAATATCCTCCAAGGCTTCAGAGAAAACTCTAGGATCCTCCTATGATCCTGTATATCTATTAACCAACTTAATGTAGGAAACAATTTTCAGTGTTTATGTTACATTAAGTCTTCATGTCGTTATGTTGTATCATTTATTAAATGAAATAGTATTTATGTTATGCATGAGTTATAGTGTCGTTACGCTACTTCATTTATGAAATTAAATATTTGACTCGATGTTACATTGTAGTGAAACATTCTTGAATAAAATAAACTTTTTAATTTTATTTTATTTTTCTTGAAAATGCAAAAAAAATCCCCTTGACCCGTGCTAGTCGAGGTTGGGCCCTGCTTAAGGAAATCAAACCCTCACGAGATCAGCGGTACTCTCAGATTTCAATCCAAATTATCGTTTATGAGATACAATATTTGAAAAATAAAATAATCTTTATTTAATTATTTTATTTATGGTCACATCCCAAAAACTAATTTCTGTAGTTGGCCTGTACTAGCAAGTGTTAGGCTACACCTAAGGAAAGAATGACCTTTTGAACTCAATGGTGGTATCAGATTTTAAATCTGAGTCACCATTCATGAGTTATAAGGATTTTGAAAAATAAAATAATTTTATTTAATAATTTTATTTATGGTTATTCCATTTTTGGGTTTTCACACTAGAGGCACGCGCCGACTAAAATTTAGTCACACCCAAGGTAAACACAACATCCTGACTACAATGGTGACCTTAGATTTCTGATCTGGGAACCTATTTAAGAGTTATTACACTTTTCTAGGAAAACCACTCATGGGAGCTATTTGAAACTTAATATTTTTTGATGGACCATTCTGGACACACTGGTCCTCAAAATCGTACGTCATTTCAGTGCCTAGTCTCAAAATCTTCCCAGAAATTTTCTAAAAATAAAACTAGGAAAATTTGAGTCATTAAAGTAGAAGACTAACATTTCTCCTTCACATTGTGGTTTTATGTGATCCATATGGGTAAGGTTATTATTTATAACCAGATAAAGCTATCAAGGTATAGTTATAAGTTGCTTAGCATCAATTTTTTCCCTAATACTAACATCATTATTTTTCATATGGTTGAAATACCTATATGGGATATGTTCATTGATATGGTTTCAATTCCTTCCACTATGTACCATTTATAAATAATGGAATACACTACAATAGGTTATGAATCATAATTTACAATCTCAGAGTAGTAAAAAAACATAGCATAAATTGAATTTTTATGCATAGTTATTCTCATAATCATAAATATGGTTTGTTTAGGGAAAACAATACTTTTAAATCCTTAATGATGGTTTATAAATAAAATGTGATTTATCCTAAGAATATACCCTGGGAGTTTCAATCTACGGGCCCAGTATGCCCCATTTTCGTGTACCAGGTTACCCTGAGTTCGGCTCGAGACACCTTGTTAGAGTTGTTTCCCTAAGTACATCTATGCCAAAAACCATGTCAACTTGTACTATCTAGACATGGATGTATTTCCATAAAGTCACAAATAGTCTCTACCTTACCAAAATTCTAGGATGTTATTCTTTTCAAATCCTCAAAGTCTATATTAGGATTATGTTCCCTAATCTAGGTTTTTTAAATATAGTTTCCATAGTTTCTACTAAATTTCCTCTGATACCAACTCTAAAGATGCCGAACCCAGTTTCCTAGAGATGGTGTCTTACTTTATTACATTTTGTATGATTACAATGAATTAGTATCTCAAAGGACCAACCAATTTATCAGTTTTGGAAGATCAATTACATACATGAACTTTACATTACAACTTTAAATGAAAAACCTTATAGAAACTTCATTAGAAACATCCATAACTCTAAGATTATCCCTACAATTCATTCATAATACATCTATTCAAATCCTAGGGAAAAATAATACATAAGAAATTGGTGAGATAATATGCATAGTAAGGGAAAGTAATATAGGAGAATCATAAAAATAAACCATAAGTAAAGGTTAATAACTAAAAACACTTTCTATTAAAACAAAAACATGATCATAATATGGTAGGAATAAATACTGATTGAATAAATCCATATAAGTGATCATAGAATAATAAAACATAACCCTATATATTAAACAAGTCGTGTAATCTCATGGAATATCAAATACGAATCTAATAATGTGGGAATTCATAATGTGGTACATCATAAACATATAGTCAGGGCTTCGACCAAGACACCATATATAATCAAGTAAGATATTATCCCATACCCAAACTAGATTATCTCATGAGACATACTGATGCATCAAGGTGATATAGTGGGCCCCACAAAACACTTACTAAGTTCAATGAATTCTTTATATAAAAGGGTTGAAACATAATCAACATATTCATTCATATTGAAACTAACATATGAAATTTAAATAACATTCCCCAATCAGTAAACATAATCACTAACCATTCCGAGTAACATAGTGAATTGAATCAAGATACCACAACCATATAAAAACTAATAATAACACATTTAATAAAATATGGTAGATGATATCATAAAATATTGATCCCAATTGAACATAAAAATCAACAAGGGTTTTGAAATTGATGAAAATGCTCTTATAAAATTATCAAGAAATTCTTGAGAGAAATTCACTTTTTACTTTTTAAAGAAATGTTCTTTGGAGAAATATTTTTATAAAACAAGAAATTTACTAAGATATATTTTCATGATAAAATTAGTGATTTAATAAAGAATATTTTCTCTTAAAAAATTATATATGTTACTTGAAAATGGGTAAGAAATCTAGATGTTCCCTTTAATCGGACTTACGTATCGGGATGAAATGAGAAGGGAAACTTGTAAAATATTTATTATATGATAAAATAATGATGAACAGAAGTGGATAAACTATTTTGGAATAGATATATATATATATATATTATAAGAGTTATGTAAAAATAAGGAATATTTACATTTTTTTTATAGAGGTAGAAAGTATAACCCTAATGAAAATGAAGGTTCAGAATGAAAACCCTTACCTTATGTACGAATGTGTTCTGGACATGAACTTAAAATCATAGATAATAAAATTAAATCCATTAATTAATTAATAAATTAATAACCTTATAAACTTTTAATTTATTTATTATTATTTTATATTATTAATTAATGCCTTTTTTGATGAGTTATGAGATACAATTTTATTGCCCATAGACATTCATTTACTTGGTTTTCATGATCGGTATACATGTATATGATTATGGAAGTTCATGTGGAATTGGTATAATTATCCATAATTGAATTATTAGGATTTTAATGAACATACAGAACTGTAAATGGTTATATATATCATTTATTCAAATTTTATGATGATGAATCATTATATGATACATTTATTGATAATCATTTTCATTATTATGGCACTTATTGATCATAACAAACTCATTTTGTTTCATCATTTAGTATTATGTAAATATATTAATTATTCAAAATAATAAAGTTTTTAATAAGTATATTATATCCAGGTTTAAACAAAAAATGGTTTCCTTTCCATCCTTGAAGGAGAAATTAACGAACGAAAACCCGCTGTCCAGTAAAGTTGTAAATCGTCACCTCACGGATGATGAATTAATTTTTAAAATAAAAGAGAGAGGGGGAGAGACAGAGAGAAATGATCTCTATGAAGGATATTTTGTTAAATTGAAATAATTATATTATATATATTATACTACAGTTATCATGATCTTTGTGATAGACAATGTGAGGAGAGAATAATAAAAGAAAAGAACATGGAAAGAAATTAAAAGGAAAAGGAAGATGATTTTACCTCTTCAATACTACTCCTTGAAAACCACCTTATAGGGATTGGTTTGGTTTTTTTGTGAGACCAAGATATCCTAGAGGTGGGGTAGAGTGTTTGGGAGACTATTAGTTTTAAATTTTATTAGGCTCAAAGCTTGGAAGGTGTGAGGAGAAGGGGTGTTGAGGGTAGTATTTATAGTGGAGAAGAGGGGTGATTTCTCATTATTTTGTTCGTTATTTTATTATTTTTCTAAATAAAATTAATAGTGTTTATTCTTATAACTCAATATAGTAATAAGTGCATGTTATTTCTAACCAAAGGTTATTACATCATCCCAACATCACCTATGACTCAATAAATCATGTGTCTATCATTTATCATAAATTATTATATTTTATTATTCACTAAAATTCAAGTATTTTAAAAAACCCCAAAAATTAACCATAACAATTTTTCAACATTTAGAATTCAAAAATTAACTCCATTTTATAAAAATAATTTTCTAAATTTGATAAAATTAGTTTTTAATTAAAACCATCCTTTACTCGAAAAACACTTATTTTATATCTATAACTGATTTTATAACACTATCCAAATTTAACTAAGTTCTCATTAAATTATCCTAAAATCATAAGACAAAAAATATTGATTTATGAAGAAATTTTATAGAAATTAATTTTTTTAATTAATTTTGTTAATTACGAAATCTTATTTAAATATTTATGACTCACAAAAATACCGACATGTAAGTTATAATTTTTAAAATATTCATTTACCTATAATATGATATAATTGTATTATAATTTCGTTTATAAGATGCCTAAATTTTATTTATACACACATGGGTGAGTTTACAATTCATTTGGCTGATTTACTATTCATAAGGATCACATTACTATTCATAATGTTAAATTACAATTTCATCAGTATAGGTTTCTTAACTTCTAGAAATACTTCATAATTCATTAATTATTCATTTATAATGTTTTTATTATGTTCTTTAAGTGACTTTATATGATCCATACTATATTAAATAAACATAATAAGGTAAACATCATTAATAGAGTTATGGGTCATTACACACATTCTATAAGGTTCTTTATTTTTATATATAATATTTATTCGAGAAGTGTTTCACTATTAAAGGATGTGTCTAATGGTTATTTTCATCTATATATTGATTTTAGATGTTCTTTAAAAGTTTATAAGACCAAAAAATCAGTTATCACTTAAAAAAATTGTTTATAACACATGAGGGGGTTTTTATATAAGAAATAACACCCTAAAAGTGACTATAGTCAGTTCTGAAGAAAGTACATTTGGGACATAAAATCTATAACGTCATTGGATTAAATACATCATTTAATAAAAAAATTCATTAAATAAAAAACGAACCCCTAATCTTTTTATGAAAACAAGACCAAGTTCATCTTTTCTATGCTCTGAATTTTAATCAATCTATTTACCTGAGCTTCAATGACACATCCTTCCACTTTTTTATGGTATTATTTATTTGATTTTTAATGATTGGTTCTAATTTTGATTTATTTTTATATGTTCATAAATGAGATATTCCATGGTGGAACTTTAAGTGTATTTTAGTGAGTTATCTTTTGAATACACTAATGTAACAAGCCAATAATTTTCAGGGGGAGAGTCCTATCAAATTAATATTACTCCTTTAAATTTTAAATGTTTTTTAATTGTTTCATTCAACTCTAAATTTAAACATAAATATAAAAATTTATTTTTATAGATGACATTTCTTGAAATTATGTGTAGTAATAGTTCTATTGTAAAAAAGCTAATTCAAATGATTTTATACTAAATAAAATTTTTGTTGATATTCTATTAGTATTTATTTTTTATACCCATTTTGAATCTATTTTAAAATATTATTTTATAACCCTAAAAACCACTTGAGTTTTTTTATAATATCAATAACTGAATGGAGTGTCAGTTTCATACTGGATTCCTAAAAAAATATAGCTATTTTTGTGTAATATTATCCATCTTTGAAAACTGAAATTATTACAATTTGAATAATATTTTTATATATCATAGAAAACTTTATTTAACCTAAACATTAATCATACAAATTCCTTTAAAAACAATTCTTGAGCCTTATAATTTTTAATTTTTTCTAGATTATATAATTGCATTCTTGTTGTTAAAGATATTTTTTTAGCGTGATACGGTTCTAGCTGGTTTTGAAAAATACTTTAATTATATTTTTAAAGTTAAATCATGTGAAATTTGAAATATATTTTGAAAGAGTATGGATATATGTAAAACTATTGTTTAAACTTTATTGTGACCATAGTACATCATTTTGACTTTTCTAAATGTAAAATCAATTTTGTTCAAAAACGTTTTTGATTTTTATATCATCATATAAATCAAAATTGGGGAGAATTTTTAGTTTTAAGTGTGAAGTATCGGTCTTTAATGTGCTAAACACTATTTCATTGGAAGACACATCAAATTTCATTAAATGTTTTCAAAATTTACTATTTTTAAGCATCAATTTTCATTTATAGTGTTTGTGGGGTTTTCATAAAATAGAGGTAACTTTTTGATTCTAAGGGTTATTAATAATTTATATTCTATCATTACATCAATATCATAAAATAATTTACATTTTGATCATAAATAATTTATTCTAGTCAAATATTGGGTGTGATATTTACAACCAATATTTTTTAAAACATTTTGATTAGATTTTAATCTCATATTCTTCGATTTATAAGGGATATCAAATGAACTAGTAATCTATGTAAAAATTTTATTATTTAAACAAAATATTGTGTATGAGTTAATTATATTTCCTTTAAATTATTAAACTCACTCCATCCCTTGTTGTGTATAATAATTTTGTTTGAATTATGTCAGTCTGTTCACTTGGAGAAAAGATAATTTTGAGTGAAAAATTAAATACAAGTTGAAGTTTGTATATTTTTATAAAAAATTATGAATGCAATCATTTTCATAAAAATGAAACCAAATTTTGGGTTAAATTATTTTCTTTTATTATATAATTCATTCTTACTTAATTGATAGATTTCATGGGAGGAAACATATTTTTAAATATAACTTCTTGTTGGGAATTGAAAATCTCCCATTTTTAAAATTAGTTTTCCTCCACTAAAATTTATGAATAGAACGGTTAAGAACAATAAATATGCTAAGTGTGGGGGAATTTTATTTTTATTTTCTTTGACACGTGTTTATCACATCTAAATTGATAATAAATTTTGTTTTTAATTATTTAATGTTATTTAATTAATGATATATTGAATTTTCATTATCTTATGGTAGTTTTTGAAATTCTATGAATATCTTCATGATAATGTGGTTTTTGGCTTCCAAATTGATCTAATATTATAGTACTAATCATCCTATATTTTATGAAAAATATATTTTTATTGATGTTGGTGTAAACTTCATTGAAATAATATTTTTCAGTGTTTTAGAAATAGTTTGTGGTGCTTGGAATTAATTAATTATTTTTTCCATTTTATTATTTTTAATATTAATTTACTGGAAAAATATTCAATATTTTATTGTTTCTTTTTAATCTATAATTGATTCTTTTAAATTTGCTTTGAATTTAGTTCTGTATAAGGTAAATTATTTTCATAAGGGTTTATGCTAATTTTAATAAGGGTTCATGTGAATATTGATATGGGATTAGGATATTTTTTTTAAGGGTAATTAAACTCCTACAAAATTTTACTATACTTATGAATATCTACTTAATGTTTATAAATTCCTTATTTTAATTTAAAATCATATTTTCATAATTTTTTTATTTATTGTGTAAGGGTATTTGTGTGCCTTAACACTTGTGTAAAGATAATTGTTTTGTGGTTGAATCTATTTGAAGCTGAATTCCATGAAATAAGGTATTATTAAAGGTTATATGGTGGTTGAAGATACATAAGGTTTTTATAGTGTTATCTGCTAACTCAAGGTAGATGGTCACCATATCATAGTGATACTTAATTTCACACAGTTTACATGAGGGTATCATCACACTTCAGCAGATCACATGAAGGTACTTCATCATAGTGGTCCGACCCTTCGATGGACCTCATCGGTGATGTTTCTATCTAGGGTGATGGTTGTGACGGTCCTCGATGGAGGATTGACGTCTTATCCAATGACAGGTGTGCCAAAATGATGCTGAAGTGGCATAGAATGGGCCCTCACAATGTGACGGATGCATCAGTGGTCATGGTGATGGTGGAGATCTGGCCATTGTTGATGATCTGCACATAATACGTATGAAATATGGATATAATGAGTGCATTTATGGGTAGATATATGTTTTATTTGTTGTTGTTATGCGGTAAGAGTTCTATGTTGTTAATGGTGGGTTATGGTCACCCTCGGAAGTGATGATAATGATAAGGCTTGATATTTGGTCCATTGTACAGATGTGATCCTTCAATCACCTAAGCCTCTTGGGACTTTAGGTCTTTGTGAATTTTGGGTCTCTAGGCTCTTAGGCTACTTGAATTTTAAGGAAAGATGCTTATGGGCCTTTGATATAGTACTAGGTTCTCCCTTAACACAATTGAAAAGTGGTTTCTTTTTTCACTTCATTAATAAAGGGGATTTCCCCAAACTTTTTTGAAAAAGTGTTGTAATGATCAATTTATAATGCACAGTACCCTAAATAATCAAAAAAATTTATAAGAGTTTGGATCTCAATAAGGATTCCATGAGAATAATATGAAATGTGATGGTCATTTTTGTATATTTTCAAAGTATATGGAGTGTTGTGAATTGGGTGGGGAATTACATCAAGGGGTGAATACTTAGAGCTAGATATGAGTGAATGTGGGGGAGTGAATACCATTATAAGGGTTTATTTTGGAGTCACCACAATTAATAAAATAACAATCAAGGAGGTCATGTGGAATCCTGTTGGTTATGAGTTATGATAATGGGAGTTAATATATATAAGGGGTAGAAACTTTATTTTGAAGTAAAATAAATCATTGATCGATTAACCACCATTCAATGACTAGGATGGGATCAAAAAAGATTCTTGAGTAGAGGATAGAAGAAAAGAACATGAGATACCCTTCAATAGGAATGGAAGTTAGAGATTGATGAGTGGTGGAATCCAAACTCGATAGATAAGTATTTATTCACCCCTTCTCATTTTAAGATGAATTTATTTTATCAACTACTTTTGTATTCATTTATTTTAAATCAATCAATTTTGATTAATGTTTTGAGTAGGATGATTGAATTGTTATTTATCAATTTTAGATTCTTATCCTTTTCTTCCCACTTGACCACAATCTATTCCTCTTGGCCCTTATTATCTTCAATATAGTTATATTCATTCTTCAGTATAAGTAAAACAATTGAAATTATAGTATTTATTTTATTCATTTCCCTAGACTAAATAAATTGTAAAACATTGTGTTGAGACTGATTCAATTAACATATATAGGCAGATCGAATTTATTCATAGAAATAACTTCTTCTGTTTTTAGATCTATTTAAAATCAGCTCCAATAGCATTATATATTCAAAAGAAAAATCAATTATGTTTCCCCTTAATATAATTTTTTCATGCATAATTTACTTAGCTTTGTTTAAACATTTTTAAAATATCCCTATAAAATATTTATTCATTTATGTTCTTATCACACACTTTAACTTTTCCATCTGCATTTTATTTCCTTATTTTCGTTGTATAGGTTTCTAATAAGCCCTTAAATTAACACACCCTTCCCATTAGTGAGACCTTGATTTCCACTATTCTATTGAGAGTATAAGAAAAAAATATATATTTTGATAAGTCACAATGGACTTATCAAAATTTAGCATCATTTTTTAATAACACTGTGCATTAAGATTCTTCATTTTATAAAACCAAATGATAATTTAAAAATAATAATTTTATCTCTCTAATGATTTTAGTTATTGATATGTAGAATATAATATTGTATGTGTGTGTGTTTTTTCCTGATGAAATCTTGTTTTTATATTCAATGTGATCCTACTAAATATTCTTCAATCTATTTTTCTTGATCAATAACTTAATCCACTATCATTTTATATTGTGTTTATACTTTTTCTTTGCCCTATAAGAGCTAAAAATTCATTTTTGTGTAAAAATGAACCAATTAATGTTTTAGGATAAATAAAGGAAAATATATTGTGTTTTTAGAGGATATTGTGAGAACACTTCTAGGAAATGAGCCGAAAATCATCCATTATAGCCATATCAACATGAAGAAAACAAAATATATTATGAAACTGAATCTGGTGATCAATAAATTCTATGATAATTTAGGATGGAAATTAAAGATAAACATGACCAATACCAAGAATTCAGATATATTAGAATTCAAAAATTACAAACAAAAATTTGGTAGATTAGTGAATATATAAAATAACTGGATCAAGAGTAAACTAAAATTTTAATGAAGACAATGGTTTTGTGGAGTTTGAGAATTATTATACTGTGGAAAAATAATTGGGCCAAACTAGTGGTAATGAGTCTAAAAATGAAAAAAAATTAAATAAATATTTTACAAATACATTAAATAATATTCAAACGTAAAAAAAGAAGAATAAAATATTTCTATAATTCAACTTAAACTATAAAATTTAGAAATTTTGAAGAAAGGGAAGCTTGGGTTGAGGAGAAACATGTTAATACTACTTCAAATGAAAATAATCAAAAAATAGTATTTCTATAATTTTGAAAAATGATATTTATATTGAATTTTTGTAACCCTTAAAATAAAATAAAAAATAATAAAACACTCATTTAAAAAAATTAAAATGTTTTTCATGGTCATCTTCCCTGTTTTGAAAGTTTCAACCCAATAAATTTTCATTTGGTTCGTGAAATTATTAATAAGAAAGTGAACTTCGAGGAAAAAATAATTAATGAAATTTCAATTCTTTATCCCTTCACTAATGATTCATCAAATTCCTTATTTCAAAAAATAAAAATTATTGTTGATTCTTTTGTATAAAATTTTTTAAATTTGGAATCACTTGGATAAAAAAATTGAATTAAGCTAGAATCTTTCTCCAGAAAAATTAAATTAGAACACACCGTTGATTTTTTATTGGAGGTTGATGTTATATTATTTGAAAATTGAATAAATATAGATCACCCACATTTGAAATATATAATAAATTAATGTTTAAGAGAAGTGATTACTAATTTAGGTGTTCAAAATCATTTACATGTAGAGATTAATTTGGAAGAGGAATCCATTTATATTTCAAATGATTTAAAATATTCTCAGTGAATTACTAAAAAACCACTCTATAAATCTATTTTTCAAAACTGAGATGTTTGTACCTTTGTTTTTTATAATTTATAAGTGGAAAATTAGGAATGGATATGTGAGGATCCTAGAACACACCTAGAAACACATAGTTCACTATTGGTCCGTCAAGAAATATCCAAAAGCTTCAAATCTAAATTAATTATAGAACTGTAAAAGGATTATTTTTATTCTTATTAGATTCATTCTAATAATATATTTTATAGTTGATTATATCAAGGGATTCTTGGTAGATCATGACGTTATCCATTATTTTTCACTTATTCTTGAATATCTTGATGCCTCTAATGTGTTAGAATTCTATAAGGTTTTTTTATTTATATAGTATATTTATTTGAGTATTTCTTCACTATTAAATGGTTTTCCAAGTGGATATTAATCTATAAAGAGAGTTTAGTTATCTTTAGCATGTTTCAAAAAACATTTAAATAAATTATAATTGAAAATCAAATCGGAAAAACACTTGTAGTATTTTACAGATGAGAAACCACACCCTCCAAGTGATTATGGTTGGTTTTTAATAAATTATGGTGAGATAATTAAAACATAGTGATATATAGCTGGAAACCCATGATTCAATAAAACATTGTTTTTTTATTAAATATAAAATTCATATACCATCTATTGTTTTTATCTTAACCCCTTCTCTCCTTTTCCATGTTATGAATTTTAAACAATAGTTTTTCTAGATCTTCACTTCCAAATACTCACACTTTTTCTTTGTCTCATTTCATTAATATTAAATTATTGGTTCTAGGTTGAATTTTTTAAATAATTTCATGAATTAGATAGGTCAAGGTGGAACTTTAAATTTCATTAATAGAGTAAACTTTTGGTTGTACTAAAGTAACAAGGAAACAATTATCAGGGGAGTAAATTTTCCAAATCCACTAACTATTAAATTTTTTTATGTTTTTCTAATAGTTGAATGACACCCAAAAATTTTATCATAAATGTTAAAAAAATTAATAGACATTTCTATAAATTAAGTGTGGGGACATATATAGTTAAAAATTTAGTTCTAATGATTATGTTGAATCAAATGGGTGATAAAATTGATTTGATCTTCATTATTGAAAATGATTTTGAATCTATTTTAAAATATTGTGTTAGAACTCAATGAACCATATGGGGTTTCTTTAAAATTTCAGAGAATGAATAGAGTACTATTATCATGATGAATTGATGAAGAAAAATCATACTAGTTGCTTCTACTATTTTACATCTTTGACTACTGAAATTATGAAACATGGTATGTTTATCCTCTGAATCACTGAAAACATATCTAAACCTCACATTTAATAATTCCCTTTAATTGAAATTTAAAATCTGTTTTGGAAATATTTTGATATGTGGAATACATGCTCTTTGAACTTTATTGTGACCCTAGTACATAATTTTGATCTTTGGAAAAATAAAATAATTTTTGAGCTAAAACGGTTTTGATTTTCCTCCCATCATATAATACAACATTGGGGACAATGGTGAGTTTTTTGCATGATGGAGGGTTATTTAATGTGATAAAATTTATTTCATTTTAAAACACATTAAAATTTCATTAAAATGTTTTGAAATTAATGATTTTATCATGTATCAATTTTTATTTTTAATGTTTTTGAGTTTTTCTTGAACTTGAAGACTATTTTTAATAATTTGGGGGACTAATCATTTCTTTTCTAAAATATGATCAATCTTGTTACATAATATTCATAGATAACATTAAAATTTTGATTTTGTTCAAACTTTTGGAGTAAAATTCTTAAAACATTACTTTTGAAAAAATGATTGTATTTTAAATTCATAATAATTCCATTTAAATGGGCTATAAAATGAATTCCCAGTCTTTTAAACTTCTCTTTATTTAAGTTAAAACAAGTGGATGATTTAATTATTCTTTTTTTAGTTGTTAAACTCACTCATCCAATTAGTTTTTTTAATTAGTATTTTCTAATTCTTAAATTTTTAATTTTTTAAGTATGTTCACTTTGATAAAAAGATATGTTTAGAGGAAAAATTTTATGTAAAGTCAAGTCTGTTGAAAAAATTTCAAATTCAAAGCCAGTTAATTTTGTAAAATTGAAATAAAATTTTAGCTAAAAATTATTTTTTGAGTATAAAATCATTCATACTTATATAAGAGATGTCATGGGTGCAAACAATTTTTTTAATAATTTCTTGTAATTGAAAATATATAATCTTTTAAAGAATATTTTTATTCCCCTGAAATTGATTAATTGGTTTCATAAGGATAAAAAATAGGCTAAGTGTGGAGGGATTTGATTTATCTTTTATTTGATGCCTATTTTCAATATATAATTTAAAAATATATTGTGTTTTTAATTCCTAAATGTTCTTCGAGTTGATAATATATAGAATATTGTGCATTTTCTGGTAGTTTTTGTAATTATTTGAATATTATCATGAAAATTTGGTTTCTATGGACTAATTGATCAATTGTTCTTGTATTAATCATAATATATCCCGAGAATAAATATTTTGATTGATTTTTCTGGGAAATTAATTGAAATGAAATTTTTGGGAAGTTTTATATATGGTTCTTGGTTATTAGAATTAATTATTTAATTTTTTTTTATTTTTTTATTTTCAGTATCAACTTGTTTGAATATATCTTAATATTTTATAATCGTGAATATTTAAAAAAAAATTCTTTTCATATTGATTATTTAAAATTTGTGTTGTTTTTATAGGTCAATGTATTTTCATATGGGATTATAAAAATTATAGTAAGGGTTCAGGTTATTATTCCTATAGGATCAGGTTGATTCACATACAACTCACTAGACACCAAAAAAAAAGAACTATGATTCTAAAGAGCTGTGTAAAGGTTATTGGTGCCTTATATAAATCTAAATGTAAAATTTTATATAGGAAGTTTAATGTAGTGTAAGGGTAGTGATGTTCTTCAAAAATTATGTAAAGGCAATTATGTTTTGATGAGTTCTATGTAAATGTAATCTCTATAAAACAAGCATTCTGTTAAGGTTAAGTCATGGTCAAAACTATGTAAGGGTGGTCCAATGATAGCTGATACATCACGATAGATGGTTGTTGCATCAATGTGATCCAACATTTCACATGGTTTACATAAGGGTGTCACCATGCATTAACTCCTCAAGTGATGGTACTCAAGCTGCTCCGACCAAGATATCATTGAGGATTTAACGCCCGCGTAAGGGAACATCCACCAAGTTTGAACCTATATAAATGAGGTTCAAAGATAAATTTAAAATATAGGTACCCCTAAATAATCAAAAAATTTCATGAAAAGGGATCTTGAGCCAATTTTTATGAGAAGGAGATGAGGTGTGATGGAGATGCAATATATATTTTTCAAAGGAACTTGATACTTAACAATCGTGGTGGGAATTTTTCCCAATTGTTAAATACCTAGAGCTGAAACAAGAGAAAATGGGTGATAACATTCTATTAGAGGATTTTTTTTATAATCACCATGAATAATAAAATAAATTTTAAAGGAGGATAAATAGAAACTCAAGAGAGGATCATGCTGCTGTGGGTTTTGAGTCCTGATATTGTGAGTTCATATATATGGTAACACATCTTCATTTAAAGTAAAATCTATCAAGGATTCATAGAACACCATTAAATGATAATACCGGGATCATAACGATCTCTTTGAGCATTTAGTTGGAGATTAGTGCATGGGATACACTTCAAGAAGTAAGGAATCAAGAGATTGATGAGGGAGTGGGATCCAAACATGATAGAGAATGATTTCTTCTTCCCTTATCACTTTAAAATAAATTTATATTTTCATATGTGTCATGACTTTTCTTATTGAGACCCAGGAAATGACTCCCCAAGGAAACCTCTAATTGGCCCAGGGATGGAAACTAGTGTAGAGAATCCATATCACTAACATATGAGGTCTTAGCCTAAGTACCAGTACACATGCACACATCTCCAAGCCCATACAGATTCTGAAATGTAAAAACCACTATATAATCATGCATGAATACATATAAATCCCATAACCATGGTATGAAAGGAAGTAAATTAAAGTAAACGGGGCCAAATTAAATCCCACCAGAGTCTATAACAGAAGTACAACCTAAATGTAAATGTATAGGGATAGATGTTTGAAAGTTGCGGGAACACACCTCAGTCTCTCCGGTCTCACTAAGTACCATCTGGTCCTGTTCGACCTAGGACTCCATCAAAAGATTGATTATCTGCACAAGACATGACATGTGCAGTAAAATATTGTACATGTGTGAGTATAACAATACTCACTAGGTCGCCCCAAAACCACAAATCAATACAGTAAAGGAATGTACAGTCATCTCTACACAGGTATATTTCTACAGTACAAATAGCAATAATATCTCGATATATTCAACAACGATGAACATTCTAGAGGTAATACACAACCATAGCATACCAGCCCTAATAATTCCATCTCGAATATTTCATGAAGCACTCATTTAAGAGAACACACTCCTGAGTCTGATAGAACTGATGACGTTTGTTCGAGATGAACTACCTAATGGGTCTCTTCATTATAAAGATATGATGATAGCATGAAGAGAAAAATTATATGTAGATGAAGATCATATCCAGATCCATGGGGTGATACCTACAACTCAATTTGGATCAACCATTTTATATATAGGATCAGTTCCAAAAAAAATTTGGTCATGTCAATACAAAGAACTCCACCTAGGGCATGGAGATTAATATAGGATCCCACTCTAAACCTCTCGAGGGGTGGATTCTAACAACTCATTCAATGATGTCCTTTCGAAGTGATCATATTCCTAGGAGTAGTAATTGACTCGTACCAACCTTCATGGAAACAATAAGGTGAATGATCTCCAATGAAACTTTTCCAAGATACGGAGGAAAATATATTCAATCCATGTAGAAACGGGAATAGGGTGTTTAATAAGGGAACACATTATTCCCTTGACCCGAGTATTTCCTGTGTAAATGGCTCATGTCATCAACTCTTGCTGTATTGAAACGTACATGGTTTGTAGACGGGTTACACACTGTGTCCTTATATCCCAGGTCACGCCCATGTACTCTAGCCATGTTATAGTACATTGTGTTAGTCAGTGTTGTGTGGGTGAGTACCCAATGTGTAGGAAGCTCGTGTACTCCACCCCATGTCTGTGTACCTTTATGGTACATGCTTATTCTCTGGGGAGTGGTCACACGCTATGTGGTCCAAGCCACACATTGTTTGGTACTCATCTCCTACCCAAAAACCTATCTACCGCCAAGGGTATTGGGACTAAGCTAGATGGATTAGGAAGTAAGAAAAGCTTTTGTTACAGAGGGTTGTCTTTTGTTGTAAAAAAAAGGCTAAATCAATTCACTTTGTAAAGGACTTTTAAACTATAACGATGCTTTGCTGATTTTTATTTCACAAAAATCATAATTTTGGAGAACATGTGATGAAATCCTTATGAAGATTAGAGAGAGAGTAAACAAGTGATTTTGGAAATTAAAAGAATGTGGTGAGTAACTATTGGTGCGCAAGTATTGGCACGCAAGTTTAAGTGGTGCTCAAGTCATATTTCAAGATCATCCCATAAAAATATGACAAAGAAAATAAAGTGGCGCATAAGTTAAATATTGGTGTGCAAGTCAAGTAGTGGCATGAAATTTAATGATTGGCATGCATGTCAAGTAGTGGCGCACAAGTATTGGCGCGAAAGTATTGGTGCGCAATTGTAAGTGGCGCACAACTCATATTTCAACATCATCCTATCAAAATATGACAAAGGAAAGAACACGGTGCACAAGTGATGGAATGGCGCGCAAGTGATGGAGTGGCGCGCAAATGCTGGAGTGGAACACAAGTGTATGTGGCACACAAGTCACCAAAATTCCAATAAATAGATGACTAGCCTCCTCATTTTTCTATACTCAACAATTAAGAGAAAATTAGAGATCTGATCACACATGTAGTGGAGGGTGCTCGGATCGCGCAAGTAGCAGAGGGCGCCGCGCAAGTTGAAGTGGTGCACAAGATGAGGGTTATTTGTAAGGTGTGCAAGTAGGGTGTTGCGGAAGTTTTTTCGTGAAAGTTTTTCCGCACATGTTTTGTCGGGCACGTTTTGACGCGCAAGTTTTTCCATGCAGGTTTTTTCGTGCAAGTTTCCAGAGGCATGCAAGTAGGGAGTGGCGTGCAAGCTTTCTGCCCCAAGAGTTTCTTACCAGCTTTTGGGTAGGAAAGTGAAGATTTGTTTTGAAAGATTTGATTTGTGAAATTTCATTGAGAACCACAGAATCATTTCATTACCCTATTTGTGCTAAGAGGTTCCACACGCACTATTGGAATGTTTTCAAAGTGCTACATGAGTGTAATTCTATATCCTACTCATTTTATTCCACATCAAAGGATTTTTTCCCAGTGGATTATATGGTACTGGATTTTTTCTATACCATACTAAGGACGTAGCTACTCTTTTTGAATAGTGGATCTTGTAAATATTGTGTTCATGTGGTTGTGTGTGTTGACCAGGGAAGAAACTCTTTAATAGGAGGAAAAGTTTCATTCAAAATTTGGAAACATAAAAAGAAAAATATATCCCTGATTCAGCCCCTCCCCCTCTCAGTGATACTTGGATCCTGACTAAGAACTTCAATTTGTATCAGAGGGACAGGTTCCCTTTATTTATTCTTTGCTAGAGTGGTTGAAGAGAAGTTGTGATGGAGAATCTAAATTATGTGAAAAGTAAGGGGATTCTGATTTTTGATAGAAAGAACTATCACATCTGGAAGGACAGAATGATGCCTTATCTTATGTCTCTTGTATATGATGTTCTTGAAACTAAAATAGATTGATTTCCTACTATTGATGAAAAGGTTCATCTTACTCCTGTCGATAAGAAGAATCATGAAAATGATGGAAGAGATTATAATGTGTTACTATCATATCTTTCTAAGAGTGAATTTTTAAGAGTGAAAGGTGTTGCTACAGCCAAAGGAATCTGGGACAAACTGAAGAACATCTATGAAGGAAATACAAAAGTGAATAAGGCTAAACTACAAATCTGGAGACTTAAGTATGAAGACTTGAAAATGGGAGAATCTGAATCTTTTGGGGATTTCTTTACCATGATAAATGATATTTTCAGTATAATCAGATGTCTTGGTGAAAAGTTAGAGTATTATACAGTTGTTGAAAAGATCTATATAATTCTACCTGAAAGGTTTGATGATAAAGTACCTTTATTAAAAGATAGATACCCTGAAACATTATCTTTGGATGATTTTCATAGCACTCTCATTACTTATGAGATGAGAAGGGAGAAGACTTTGAAGGGAAAAAAAGCTGGTAGAAAAATTTCATTCAAGGATACAAAGAGAGAGAAGTCAAAGAAGACTCTTATTGAAGATGATGCTGTTCAATCCGATTCTGAATATGAGGTATGTAAAAATTTTGATGAAATTTTCTCCTTGTTTTCTAAGAAAGTGAAAATAGGAACAGGAAAATACAAGGGTAAACTTCCCTTGAAAAGTTTTGAGTGTGGATCTATTGGTCACTTTGTGGTTAACTATCCTTAAAAGAATAATGAAGAAGATAGTGATGATTAAAACAGGAGGCCATGAAGGTTGTGGAAGAAACAAGCTGACAAAGATAAATATTTTTCAAAGGGGAAGGATAAAAAGTTCTTCAAATCAAAAAGAAGAATCTTTTTATCTAAAGATGAAGATGAAGAAGACAGTGATGATGAATCCAAAAAATTATTTGGTAAAAAAACTAGAGATAATACCTTTATTGCTGCTGTGAATAATGAAGAGTACAAGAGTAACAGTTCAGAAGAAGAAGAAACTCAACTTGAATATCATATGAAGGAAGAGTTGAAAGAATTCCTGAGGAAGATCAGAATACTAGAGAAGGAAAACCACAAGCTGATAAATGAAAAGTCCACATTAAACAATCAAGAAGGTTTTACTGATGAGAAAATCAAGATGGAAAAGGAGATTGATGAACTGAAAAATTCTCTTGAGAATACAAATAATCGTAATGATCATCTTGAAGTAATGATGAAGGAAAAAGAAGAAGAGTTGGAACGTGTCCAACAAAAACTTTATAAAGCTAAAGAAATGAATATCAGTTTCAAAAATTATATCTCAGAAGTTAGTGAATGATCCAGTAAGAATAAACCATACAAGGATCCAAAATAGTTACCTTCAAAGGCTGAAATTAAAGTCATAACTGGTTCTGATAAGGACAATGATGGAAATACCATGTATGTGGCAAAAGTCATCAATGATGAAATATCAGAAGTGCATAAAAATCACAAATCAAGAAAGACTTCTAATACTTCTTGTGCTGTTAAATCTGAACTAATAAAGGGAGTTACAAATGAAAACATGAAGGTTGATGGTCAGCATAGTTCTATTAAGAAGGCGTGTTCAAAAATCTTGTCATTATAGAAGTTTTAGAGGCAAATATTCTTTCTATGGTTTTTGCTGGTATTTTGGTGGATTCAGACACATGGAAAATATGTGTTGGTTCAACAAACAACATTACAACTATTCCATAAGTTTTGAAATAAAATTATTGAGGGGGAGTCAACCCTTTCAAAATAGAAAGTCTCTAAATAAATTTCATAATATATCTGAGAAGACTGGTGTGAATGTTTAGAATAGATTCTAACCACTGGAAACTATTTGTGAAAGATGTGATCAACCTGGACATCTTGCCAAGGGATTCCTTAGTGTGTTACCAGAGAAACAAAGATTCATAATAATTCTCAAAATCCAGAGTTTTTAAAAGCTAAAAGGGATAGGTCTGATAAGTTTGAAAAGAATGAATGCATAGTTTTCTAGCCAGAACACATTGATTTGGATAGGAAATTGGAGGAAGCATAATAGGAAGTGAGGGAAAAGGATGAACAAAAAGCTCTTGTTGTCGAAACTGTTTTGAAAGCTACAAAAGGAGAATGTCCATGGATTCCTAATAGTGGTTGTTCTTCTCATATGATTGGAGACTTAATGTTTCTGAAGAATATGAAAGACTTCAAAGAAAGAACTGTTACATTTGGAAATGATGAATCTATGAGAATCAAAGGTGTGGGATCAGCCATCATCAGAAAAGACAAAATGAAATCTAAGAAAACATTATATGTTGATGGATTGAAACATAATCTTAGAGTGTTTCACAACTCTGTGATGGGGGGAAAAAAGTTACATTTAGAAAATATGGGTTCATTGTGAAATGTGAAAAGGATGGAAATATAGTTACAAGGGGCCAACGTACAAGAGGGAGTTTGTTCCAAGTTGGTGGAGTGAAGAACTCTTGTAACATGGGTGTAGTGGATGAAAATCAGTTATATAATAAAAGGATAGGACATATGTGTCAGAGAAATGTGTTCAAGTTATCAACGCGAGACAGTGTCCTAGATATTCTTGATTTATCAAGAAGAAGAGATTGGTGCTACACTATCTATGAAAAAGGAAGATTACAAAATCTTTTTATAAGAGAGTTGTAATTCATTCAAAACAACCCTTGGAACTTATACATTCTGATATATGTGGACCAATGATCAATAAATCAACAAATAGAGATAAGTACTTCATTACTTTCATTGATGACTTTACTCGCATTACTTGTGTTATGAACATGATACATAAGTCAGATACTTTGAAAATGTTTAAGACTTTCAAGAGGAAAGCAGAAAAGGAATGTGAGTGTCCAGTGAAGAAGTTGAGAATTGATAATAGGGGTGAGTATATGAATGAAGAGTTCGAATGTTATCTTGAGAATCATGGAATTCTACATGAGTTCAGTTCACCATACACACTGCAACAAAATGGGGTTGCTGAAAGAAATAATCGAAGTTTGGTAGAAATGGGTAGAACTATGTTACTTGAGCATAGTCTTTCTCATTATTATTGGAGGCAATCCATGAGAAATGTTGTGTATATTCAGAACCGATGTTTATTTAGACCAAACGTATATATGAATTTTTATGAAATGTTCTATGGAAAACTCCATGTATAAAACACTTAAGAGTTTTTGGGAGTCCATGCATTATAAAGAAGAAAGGTGGAAACCTTGGAAAGTTTGAGGAAAGAGGAGATGATGGAATTTTTCTTTGCTATGATCCAGAAGAAAGAGGATATAGATGTATCAACAAAGAAAGAAGGAGAATTATTGATTCTTCAGATGTAAAAGTTTTTGAAAATGTTGAGAAAGAAAATAAATCATATGTTAATGTGGAAGTTGAGAAGGATAGAGAATATTTTGTTAACAATTCTGATAATTCTGCAGACTGCGTTAATCCTACTCAAGAAGAAGAATTCAACTTAGAAATCTCAAGTGATGAAGATGGAGTTCAAACAATGCATCCTAGGTTGAGGAAGCAAGTGGAGGCTCATAACATTATTGGAGATAAAAATCATAGGGTACAAACGAGAAGAACAACCAATGCTATATCACATACTTCTCTTTATTTGAAAGGTGAACCGAATGATGTAAATAAAGCATTTGAGCATACATAATGGGTTCATGAAATGAATGAAGAGCTTTATAAGATAGAGAAGAATGATACTTGGGAACTTGTACCCAATCTGGACAACAAAAACATTATTGGTACAAAGTGGGTTTTCCGGAACAAGCTGAATGAAGAAGGTAAAGTAATAAGAAACAAAGAAAGATTGGTTTGCAAAGGGTATTAACAAATTGAAGGCATTGATTTTGATGAAACCTTTTCTATGGTTATAAGATTATAAACAATCTGAATCATTCTTTCAATTGCTACACAATGAGGTTACAAAATCTTTCAAATGGATGTAAAATCTGCAGTTTTGAATGGTGACCTTGACAAGGAAGTTTACATTGATCAACCTTGTGGATTTGTTATTGGAAAGGATGAAAAATATCTGTGCAGGTTGAAGAAGGATTTGTATGGGCTAACACAGGCTCTAAGAGCACGGTATTCTAAATTAGATACTTTCTTAAAGAAGATGAACTTTAAGAAAGGGAGATTTGACAGCAATCTCTACATCAAAGAATGTTAGGATTTTTCACTGATCATTATTGTTTATGTCGATGATATTGTATTTTTTGGAAATGATGAAATACCATGTGAAAAATTATCTGAGGAGATGAAGAAGTTATTTTACGTGTTCATGCTGGGAGAAATGAAGTACTTTCTTGGGCTACAAATTTCACAGAAGAAGAATTATGTTTTTCTGTCTAAAAAAATATGCTAAGGAACTTCTGAAGAAGATTGTCATTGAAATTTTGAAACCAATAACCACACCGATTTTAGTGGGAACCAAGTTGTCTAAAGATGGAGAAGGCAAGGAAGTTGATCAGAAAGAGTTTCAAAAGCTGATTGGAAGTTTGTTGTATTTGACAGCCTCAATACCTGACATTGTCTATGTTGTCACTTTATGTGCAGGATTTTAGAGTGCTCCTAAAGAATCACATCTGATTTCTAGAAAAATAATTCTCAGATACATCAAAGGCACAAAAAAATTTGGAATCAGGTAAGATGGATCAGGAAATATTGATCTATTCGGGTATTCTGATGGTGATTGGGAAGGAAATGTTGACGATCTAAGATCCACATCTGGTGGAGTTTTCTTTCTGGGGAGAAGTTGTGTTAGTTGACATACCAAGAAACAGAATTCAGTAAAACTTAGAACAGCGTAAGCCGAGTATGTTGCTGCTACTCAAGCTAAAACTCAACTAATGTGGATGAAGACTCAGTTAGAAGATCTACTTGTTGATGTAAAGCTACCGTTGCTCTTGGGTTGTGATAATCAGAGTGCAATAAATCTTACAATAAATCTGGTAAAACATTCTCGTTCAAAACACATTGATATAAATTACCACTTCATCAATGAGCAGGTGGAGAAGAATGAATTGAGGCTTGAGTATATTCCTACATCTGAACAAGTTACTGATATATTCACAAAACCGTTACCAAAGGAACCATTTTCAAAATTCAGGTTGAAGATGGGTGTCTAACCTCCTTCTCATCAAGGATAAGGTACGTGTTTCTGTCCCCACTCTGATCTTGCCTTTGGATATTGTTGTCAAGGGGGATAATTTTTTCAAAAATCTATCCTTATAAATTCATGCATAAAGGGGGGGTTGTGGGTAATCAATGAATCCAGCATGTATGTGTGTGAACTATTCTAACTATTTTTTGGAGTGGTTGTAAGAAACAATTTTGTTTTCCAGAAAAGTTGAAGAAGTGATGAATGCTGAAGTAAATGATTGAAAGATGTTCTGAAGAAGGATGAGGAGATACGATCATTCAATTATATAGTCACTGCTTTTGGACAGCATGGTTTTGGCTGTTAATAATACTTGTTTCCTACAATGAGTTAGGTCACATAGGCTAAGAATTGTTGATATGTAATTCATTTCTTAAGGTTACAAATTTCAGTGATTTATGAATCTTGGTTGACAAAAAAATCCAAAGGGGGAGATTGTTGGGACCAATTTGGATGGATAAGGAAGTAAGAAAAGTTTGATGTTATAGAGGGTTGTATTTTGTTGTAAAAAAAAGGCTAAATAAATTCACTTTGTAAAGGACTTGTAAACTTTGACGATGCTTTACTGATTTTTATTTCACAAATATCATAAGTTTGGAGAACTTGTGATGTCAGACTTATGTAGAGTAGAGAGTGTAATGAAGTGATTATGGAAAAGGAAATAAAGTGGCATGCATGTATTGGCGCGCAAGTATTGGAGCATAAGTGTAAGTGGCTCGCAAGTCATATTTCAAGATAATCTCATCAAAATATGAAAAAGGAAATAATGTGGCGCATAAGTTAAATATTGGTGCGCAAGTCAAGTAGTGGCATGCAAGTATTGGTGTTCAAGTATTGGTGCGCAAGTCTAAGTGGAGCGCAAGTCATATCTCAACATCATCATATCAAAATATGACAAAGGAAAGAAAGTGTCATGCAAGTGATGGAATGATTCGCAAGTGTTGGAGTGGCACACAAGTGTGTCGTGCAAGTGATGTAGCGGCGCGTAAGTGTATGTGGCGCGTAAGTCACCAAAATGCCTATAAATAGACGACTATCCTCCTCATTTTTTATGCTCAACACTTAAGAGAAAATTAGAGCTCTGATCGTGCAAGTAGTGGAGGGTTCTCTGATTGCGGAAGTAGCAGAGGACGGTGCACAAGATGAAGTGGCACACAAGGTGAGGGTTATTTGTAAGGAACGCAAGTAGGGTTGCACGCATGTTTTTCCGCGCAAGTTTTTTCATGCAAGATTTTCCACGTATGTTTTTTCGGGAATGTTATTCCGCAGAGGTTTTGACACGTATGTTTTTCTACGCAAGTTTCCAGAGGCGCGCAAGCAGGTTGTGGCTTGCAAGTTGTCTGCACCAAGAGGTTCTTACCAACTTCTGGGTTGGAAAGTGAAGATTTTTTTTTGAATGATTTTATTTGTGAAGGTTCATTAAGAAGAACAGAATCATTACATTACCCTATTTGTGCTAAGAGGGTGCACTCACACTATTTGATTTTTTTAAAAGTTCTACACGAGTGTAAGGGTATATACTACTCATTGTATTCCGCATCAAAGGATTGTTTTCTAGTGGATTGTGTGGTAATGGATTGTTTTTGTACCATACCATGGACATACCTACTCTTGTTGAGTAGTGAACCTTGTAAATCTTGTGGTCTTGTGGTTGTTTGTGTTCAGCAGGGAAGAAACTATTTAACAGGAGACGAAGGTTGTTTCATAAACAGGAAACATAAAAAGAAAAATATATCACTGATTCACCCCCTCCCCCTCTCAATGATACTTGGATCCTAACTGGGAACTTCATTGGTAACCCCACATGCCATGTAATCCTGGATTAAACTCCGTATTCTATGGGATTTTCAAAACTGTTTTCTCATGTTCATGTTTTATTCTCCATCACTCCAGCCACTATTCTAGACATGCCTTGCCAGGAAATTCAAGGTTGAGCCTCACCTAAGCCATTCCATCACCGATCTACCACTTTTGGGTCCTTGATTCACTCAAAAAAATAAGGTCTTCTCTATTAATCATTATGTTTTGAAGAACGTGAAAAAGACACCAACCATCATTTGATCCACCGCAATAACCACTACCGCACCTCCTTCGAGTCATACCGATACTCGATCAAAAAATTTGGATCGGTGTGCCAATAATTGGGTGTGAAATAATTGATAATTTAAAGAAACATTGAACTACATAGAAAATGAAGAACACCATGAAGAACAATGAATCAGGGGAGAAAAGCACAAATCCAAACAAGTGGGATGAAACTTCATCTATGTTTGTGTCAATTTTGGTTCATCTTTATTAGAATGATAATAAAATAATCAACATCCCTAAAAAAATATCCTGATAAACCCACAAATAAACCATTCCCACATAGCAATCGATCTTTGGGAAAATTTCTTCATTGATTGGAGTGTGTTCATTGTTGAAATCAAGAACTGGAAATAAAAAATTGAAATACACTCCCTAACTCAATTCAGTTTGATCACTGATGAAGAATGATCTTTTTCCATCAACGTCGACAAGATCCATCGAATATGAGGTACATCTATCGTTGATTCGTAACTCTACCATAGTTCTTTTTGAGAGGGTTCTCTACAGGTTTTCTCTAATAACTCTCTAGTGGGTCTGGGGTTATACCATCTTCCCTGTATTTCCAACATAAGGATATTTTTAGGAATTTTTAATCACTATCTCAAAACAATTGGAATAAAATATTTTATCCCAACTCATTTTATTCACTCTTGTTCTCATGATGAATTTTCCACAAATGACTCACACTGACCAATGTTAGTTCACATCTGGGGTAAAACAGCTATTATTAACTCAATGATGCCTTCATATTTCTGATATGGACATCTATTTATAAGATATTCAACTTTTTTAGGAAAACCACATGCATGTTCTTTTTAATATATTTTAAACATTTATTCATGGAACACCGAGCCTCAGAATCGCATGTCATCTCAACTCTTGGTATCTAAATTTATCCATATATTTTTTTTAAATATTAAACGAAAAATACATTACATTTCATTCTCCCCACCTTGGGGCTTTACATCCCCAAAAATTCAGAAAAAGTGATACTCAAAAAAGTTGTGGGTATTGAGAATGAATCTAAACCTCTCACTCCTGAGTTCTCTCATGGAGATACCCATGCTGTTACCAAACATGTGCAAAAGGAATCAATATCCCATGAAGGATTCTATCCTACGGATCCTTGATCTTCACTGGGTACTCAGCAAGATTTGCTCCATCCTTGATTTCCAGCTCACCGTAGTCAATAACATGTGATGGGTCATCTACATACCTACTCAATTATGACACATGGAAGACATTGTGTACCCAATCTAAATATGGATATAGAACTATGTGATACGCCACCTTTCCAACTCTATGCAGTATCTTGGAAGTGATGATGAACCTCTGAGATAGCTTTCCACCCCATCCAAATCTCTTTAATCCATGTCAAGTTAAAAATCATATGAACACATGGTCTCCTTTATCAAACTACAGAGGAATTTGTCACCTGTCAGCATAAGACTTATGATGGATCTGTGAAGTACCCATCCACTCATGGATGATCTGCATGTTCTCTATTATATCTTTCACTAACTTTGGCCCCATGGATGCTGACTCTACTAGGTTATTCCAACAAAGTGGTAACCTGCAGGGTTTCCCATAAAAATCCTCGAATAGAGCCATAATGATGGTGGAATATTAGTTTTTGTTGTATGAAAACTCCACCAGTGTTAGGTGATCATCCCTAAACATCAACATTCTATCATGAAACCTTGCAACGTGTCCTCTATAACCTAAATTCTCCACACATTCTAGTCCTCAGTTTGTTGGTGAAATGTTGTACTCAAGCATGAATCATGTAATCCCTTCCACAAATAGTTTGTAAAGTGGTCATCACAATAAAAAACAATCATTGATGTAACTCCATGGGGTTAGACTATATCCTAATCATAAAGGTGTCCCAGTCTCTCCACTAAACCATGCTCTCATATACCTAGGAAGTGGTCCGATTTGGTGAATCGTTCTACGATCAAATAGATAGAATCATGTCTCCTTGACATATATGGTAAACCGATCACGAATTATATTGATATTCTATCCCACTTCCACTCTGGAACCTCACTTAGTTGATCCAAACCTATAGGAACTTAGTGCTCTCCCTTCACTTAATGACAAGTAATTCAACAAAAAACAAACTCTACAAATCCTTTATTCATCCCTATCCAAAAAAAATTGATGTTGGATGTTTTGGTAAATCTTTTCAACACTTGTATATACCACTAAAGTGTACATATGAAACTCTCCCAGAATATCCTCCTACAACATCACTGGTACCATCATGCATCCTCTAAAAATAATACTATGATCCCCACCTTTTGAATATCCATTATGAGAATTCCCTATGAACATCTAAGAATATAGAGTCTCATAGTTGGTATTCCCATAGTGGTCCTCCCTAACTCACTATAAGAGTGGATGACTGGCAATCATCGACTAGAGGTAAGTTGTTCCATCACAATCCACAATGGATAAAAGTGACAAGGCAAACTACTCTGACACCTCATTCAGCAATTGTGAACAAGATCTCCTGATGAGATAATATTCTACCATGTTCCCCTTACTAGAAGTATAGATAATTTAAAATCTATAATCCTATAGGATATCTATCCATCCCATTTTTATCAAGTTGAGATCCTTCTAAGATAAAATATGATTGATACTCTTGTGATTGGAGTATACGATAAATTTCTCACCCATCAGGTTGTGTCGCCACGTCTTCAAAGAGAATAACACCATAGATAAATCAAGACCATGGGCCATTTAGTTCTTCTCATGTGGTCTCAACTGACATGATCCATAGACAATAGTCGATTTCCTCTGCATCAGGAAGAAACCAAGCTCAATTCTGGAGGCATCATAGAATAATGCATGCTCAAAACCTTCCTCTAGCAATCTTAATATGGGAGCGCTCATCGAAATCATCCAAAACTACAAAAAAATACTAATGAAACATTTCAATCTACATGAAAGGTAGTCCATTTTGATTCAAATCTTTCATATGTGGTGATATCCTGTAGAAATCAGTTATCAATCTCTAATAATAGACTACAAACCCAAGGATGCTTCGCACTTCAATTATGCTCTTAGGTGTCCCTCATGCTTGCATTGCCTCGACCTTGGACAAGCCCACTACCACTCCATCCACTTAGAAAATGTTTCCAAATAAAGTGGACCACCTGAATCAATAATTGGAACTTCAAGAGATTTCCATAAATCTGGTGCTCTCAAAGTTTGTCTAGAACCATCGTTAAGGGTATCATGTGCTCCTCCATAGACAGAGAGTACAGAAGGATATAATTGATGAAGACCACATATAATCATTCTATGAAAGGCTTAAATATCCAATTCATGATTCCTATGAACACTACTAGGGATTTCATAACACTAAATGGAATCATCAAGTACTCATAGTGACCATAGAAACATATGAATGTTGTTTTCGGTATATCTGCATCACGTAATCACAACTGGTGATGGCATGATGTGAGGTCAATCTTTGAGAACTATCATGCCCCTTTTAAATGATCAAATAGGTAATAAAACCTCAGTGGGGGTTATTTTTTCTTCGCAGTCACCCTGTTCGAGCACTGGTAGTTCACACACAACCTCAAGCTACCATCTACATCCTTGGTAAACAAAATGGAGGCCACCTAGTGATAAACATTAGGTCTAATGAATCCCTTCATTTGTAATCTTATAATTTTACCCTCATCTCACAAAGTTATATAGGATCCATCTGATATGGAGGAAAAACATTGATGTCACCATGGGGTGTATATCAATTCAAAAGTATATCCACTACACCAAAGTTTATGCTAGCCAACTACTAAGTAATTGGTTTCAACCTCCTATGAATGAATCTATACTATGATTACAGAGTCTCCTTTTCCCCAACAATAGATAACCTCATTCCATCACTGTAGACACGCAACACCCTTCAACTAAAATAGTCAATTGGGGTATGAACTGTAGATAACCAATCTATACCAAGAATGAATTAATAAGGCATCGACGCTTCTACCAAGATATTCCAACAGAAACTCCCACCTCCAATAGTCAGGTCATATTGTTAGCATAATTGTGTGATATATGATTCTTCTCCAGTAAGATTCTCCAAGAGTAAGGGTTTAGTCAATAGTTAAATTATAATCTATTAGTATTGTACAAGGTATATGGTAAGAAAGGAATGACTAGAACCAATTTCTATCTGTACTAAAACTAAAGTATAAAAGACATAGATCGTTCCTAGAATCATTCCTAGATCCCCTGGGTCATAAGCCTTGACCACCTGTAGTTGTCACCGCCCATATACTCTAGCTCTTTAATCTTGGAATGGACCACTGTAGGGTGGTGATGATAACAAGTATAAAGTCTACCACCTCCCGTAGCTTTCCCAGCTCCTTTTCCACTTCTTCCACCCTATTGATCTTCCTACCCCAGCCATTGTCTCTGCATCGATCATACATCCACATTTTCTCTATCAACTATACAGTGGGTTAGAATATCTCAAGTGAGATGTACCCTTCCATCACATGAGTAGAACCTCCTATCTATAAGATGAATGGACCCGGCCTATGACCCTTGAAATGTAGATCCTCATTCATGGGATCTCCTTATAAAAAATAGCCCACATCTATGTTTGAGAGACTGATGTCGGATCCCTGCTACCAAGGTCTCTTCTCCCGTGTTCCTACTACTGACTGTCATTGGTCGTATCTACTAAGCCAAGAATATTTCAAACACACATTCCCACTCTAGAACCCCATAATAAGTAGTAATGCACAAAGGGATAACATGGTCTAAAATGTCTCTATTTAAAACTCGATCTAAGTTCCAATCCCTTCAGAACTTATCTATAACTATATCCATCGTGTATATGGAAATTTTGGTAAACCTTGATGAATACTCGGCTACTATTTTACTACCTTTTTGGGGCTACAGAATCTCCTGGATATGCACAACCTTGAGTATATCTAGTGAGAAATCCTATCTGAAGAGGTTCTATAACTCTTTCAATGAAAGAGTTTCCTTTTCATAAGTTTGGGTAACTAAAATCCACTATCTTCCTACTAATCCATAAAGAAGGCTCACCATCGGGACCACCATCTAATCTATTGGTGTCCCAATCCAGTCCTTAGCCACCTTTTGGTCAGGCTCACCTTAGAACCTAAGGGGTCTCTGCCATTAAAACTTGTGAAGAACACTCAGCCTACACACCTCATATGTTGGTATTGAGGGTTCCACATAATGCTCTACAGGTGGAGGTATGTATGGTTCACCACCTAGAGGTAGAATCTCGGGAACTAGTCCCTATATACAATAATCATGAATGAGAGGGTAATCCTAAAGATGAAATAGCTATATCCTAGCTAACATACACCATAGTGGAATCCTAAAATTAAACAAGATTCTATAAGGTTAATAAGTATGTCTGGAGAGATAACTCAAGAAGGACCTGAAAACCACAACCCATTCCTATATGATGCATGTATCATTGTTTTCCCTGTAACCAATGATCTCATGTTTCGAGTTGAAATTTTTTGATTAGAGTCCTAGTTTGTGGATATGTTAGTTGATACACCAAAAATGGAGTAACATTCCTAAAACCAAACTTCAACCACATAACATTGTCTCCCCAAACCAATCTCACAGACTCTCGGTGCTAAAGTAGAACTGACCGTCTCTAATACCACTCTGTCACAACCTGTCCTGGTGGGGCATGTCATGACTCCCTAATTCCACCTCCAATGCTACATGGGATGATGACTAGCATCAAGAAGTCATATCACTGGCATGGGATGACATAACCTAAGTACTTTTACACACACACATCTCCAATCCCATAAAAATACTAAAATGTAAAAACCACTAAGTAACCATTCATGAATACATATAAATCATGTAACCAGAGTATGATTGGAAGTATATTAAAGTAAATAGGTCCAAATAGAATCCCACCACAAAGAGTCTTTATCATGAGTCCATCTTCGAAGTAAAGATTCTGGTACTACTTTCTAAAAGCGACAGGAATACACCTCGGTCTGTCTAGTCTCACTACGTAAAGTCGGGTCCTGGTCCGCCTAGGACTCTGTCAAAAGGTCAATCATCTTAAAAATACAAAAACATGTGGAAAAAGACCATGGAGGGGTGATTTTAACAATACTTAGTAGGAAACACCAAAACTACTAAGTAATAAAATAATGTGAATTATAGTCATCATAACAAAGATATATGTCTACAATACATAGAAAAATAATATACAGATATACACAACATGGACATGAAATCTAAAGGTATGAAATAACCATAGTATACCAACCCTGGGAATTTTATCTTGAATATTCCATGAATCACTCATCTAGGAGAACATGCTCTTGATTTTGATAACACTGATGATGTTCATCCAAGAGTTACCACTCATCGAGTCTCATCCTAAGAAAGATATGCAGATAGCATGAAGAGAAATGTGATACACATATGAGGATCATAGCCAGGTCCATGGGGTGGTAGCAACAACTCAACTTGGATCAACCCTACTAATTAAAGGATCAATGCCCACATAGTGTTGTTCAAGTCCATACCAATAACTCCATATAGGGCATAACGATGAATAGAGAATCTCACTCTGGGCCTCTCATGGGGTGATTCGAACAACTCTATCTCAGAAGTCTAGTTAAAGGGATCATAGACCTAGGAGTAGGAAATGATTCATAGAAAACTTTAGGGAAATTATAAGGGGAATAAACCCTAATGAAACTTAACCAAGATATGAAGGAAAAGATATTCAATCTATGTAGAATGGAGTACACATTGTGTAATAGGGGTACAAACCATGTCCCATGACCCCGAGTACTGGTTGTTTAAATATCTTCTGTCATCAACCCATGTTGTGTAGAATAGTGCATAGTGTGTAGAGGGGTTACATGTCACGTCCATATATCATGGGTCCCACCTTTGTACTCTCATCATGTGCCAGTACACGATGTCAGCCCGTGTCATGTGGGAGAGTACATTCTGTGTAGGTAGCCTATGTACTCCATCCCATATTTTTTTACATAAAAGGTACACGACGTGTCTTCAGGGAGTGTTTAAATTATATGTGTGCTAAGCCACATTTTTTTTGGTACTCATATCCTTCCCAAAACCCTATTTGTCTCTAAGGGGGCCCACACACCGTGTAATCCTGTATTAAACACCGTTTTCTATAGGGTTTTATAGAACTATTTGCTCACACTCCATTCATATTCTATATTTATTCTTCCACCATTCTGATAGTGCCTTTCCATTAATTTCAAGGGGGATCCTTGCCTGAGACATTCCATCACCAATATAACACTTCCAGGTCATCAATTTTCTTGGAAAACAAGTTCTTCATCATTATTTATTATGCACCAAAGAAAAATAAACTGACATCAACTATCATTCGATCTACTTATGAAACCACCTTTTCACCTATATTGAGTCATACTTATATCATATCTACAATTTTGGATTGTTCCACCAAAAATAAAATGTGAAATGTACGATCGTTCAATGAAATGTTGAACATTGGGGAAAATGAAGAACCTCATAAAGAACAGTGATTAGGGGATAAAAGAACAAATCTAAACAAGTGGAACGAACCTCGATTGATGTTTGTGATAATTTTGGTTCATTGAATTCATAACAACAAGCGAATAATCAACATCCATAAAAGAAAACTCTCAATAAACCATGCAAATAAACCCATCCCACATAACTATCGATCCATGAACCAATCTATTCATTGATTGGTTCGTGTTTATTGTTGAAATAAAGAACAAGAAATAAAAAAAAATATAATATATGCCCTATCTCAGTTCAGTTTGATCACTAATGAAAAATTATCTATTGTCGTTGACATTGAAAAGATCCGTCAAATTCGAGGTGTGTTGATCCTTGACTTACAACTCTAACATTGTTTGTTCTAGAGGGTTCTCTAGAATATTTCTCTAAGAACTCTCTAGAGGTTATAGGTTTATGTGGATAAAATAATATTTCCTATAAATGGATCATTTTAAGGATTTCCGAATACTGCGTCAAAACAATTATAATAAAATATTTTATTCCAATCATTTTATTTACTTCTGTGCCTTTAACGGCTTTTCCACAGATGACCTCCACTGACCAATGTTAGATCGTAGCGAGGGTAAACCCATAATTATAAATTCAATGGTGCACCTAGATTTCCAATCTGGGCACCCATTTAGAGGATATTTCACTTTTCTAGGAAAGTCCAATTTGGGTTCTATTCAATATATTTAATATATTTCAAACATTTATTTTGGACACATCAGGCAACGAAATTGCATGTTGTCTCAGCATCTACTCTCGAAATTAATCCATATAATATTTAAAAATAATACAAAGAATATTAGATCCATTATAGTAAGGTTTTTATACCATTTTTATAAGTCATACACTGTGGTTTAATTATTTTAGGGGAATGAACAAACTTTTTATCCCTTTTCATGTTATTGTTCTTTTCTTCCTTCTTTACTATAATTAATTCATATTGGACATTCTTCTCTTCAATATAATTTTTTTCATATATTAAGTATTGAAAAATGAAGAGAAATTATCTATCTATTTTGATTCCTTTTTATCATCAAAATAAATTGAGAAAATGAGTCTTATGACTAATTGAATGGACATTTATAGTCATTTGATTTTTAAAAAAATGAATAACTCTTATTTTTATAGATCATGTCATAATATTAGTCCATATAATTATACCTTCACTAGAAATTTTAATTAGACTTCCCCTGATATCATTTCACATGAATTTTTCTTATAGTTTAGTTTCTCACATTTTTGAAATATCCCCCTTCCTAATCATTCTTCCTTTCTGTTATTTTCACAAATTTTCACACTGCCATCGGAAATTTATTTCCCAATTTTAGTTGTATGCATTTTTAATAAGACCTTAAATAAATTCACTCTATTCAAATGGGTTTGTCCAAACTATGAAATAATTTATTGGGGGTAGTAAAATAAAAAATGTTATTTTCATAAGTCACATTGACTTTATCAAAAAAATCATTATTTTTAGGGAAGGTTTTTTTTTGAGTTTCCTTGAATTAGAAAACCTAATAAAATAATTCTAATACTTTCACTATTACTAGAGGATAAATTTCATAATATATATTTTCATTTTCATTTGTTATAAAATATTTGTTTTAAATTTTTTGTACTTCTACTTAATATTCATGAATATTTTTTCCATGATATGTGAGTTAATAATTTCCTATTTTATATTCTTTTTAAGTTGTTTCTTTATTATGTGATAGCAAAGAATTCATTATTGTGTAAAAGATATTCCAATTTTGGGGTTGGGATCAACAAATGGAAGTATATTATGTGTATTGTGTCTATTATTGTAACACTTATAATTATCCATAGTAGCCTTATCAATATAAATAAAACCAAGATTGTTATGAACTTGAACCAAAATATCATTAAATTATGAGATAAATGATGATGAAAATTAAAGTTAAACTTAAAATATACGAAGAATCCCAATAAACTAGAATCCAAAACATATAAACTAAAATGTGGGAACTTGGTGAAAAATTAAAAGAACTAGATCAAGAATAAAATTAAATCACTAATGTTTAAATTGAATTAGTGGAGTTTGAGAATGAGTATTATATTGACCCAGAATTTTCATACATGGATAGTACAAATTTTTTAATTTATATTCAATACATTACACAAACAAATCATATGAGAACCATAAGAGTTTAGTGTCTTTGGATACTAGGTATAAAATTTTACAATTTGTTAAAATATATTTAGCATATCCCATAAATATATTCTTCTATATTACTCATAACAAACATAGCCTCTTTAAAAAAATTCTTCATAACATTGGGAAAGGAAACATAATAAAGGGTTAGCTCAGATGATCAGTAAGGTTAAACAAGGGAGATATGTAAGAATAACAAGATCATAAGGGTATGATAATATGAACATAAAATATTAAAACCATAATCTACATATCAAATATCAGAATACTGATTCACGGAATAAGGATGGACATTTCATAAGACATGAATCACAATGAAATAAAAAAAATGATCCATGAGTGCCTAATATTGGAATAAGACATTGATTTTTTGGCATACACATCAACTTATAACATTTTTAACATGTATAAAAAGATAAAGGTTCACTAATTAAGTTAAGGAAATGAATTCATGACCTCGAATAAACTTAAAGACATGCACCCAAGTCCATACATAACATTATGGACATGAGAGGAATGTCAAAAAATAACACTCTGAACATGTAATAAGGTTTATTAATAACAATGTGAACATGTAATCGTATTCACACACAACATTTTTACCATGTAATCACATACACACAATAGGAGCCTCTAAGTGGCGTCTCTTTCCCCTTTCCGAGGCGACTAGGGTTTTCCCCCGTCCTCGCGGTCCTTCCCTCTCCAGCTGCCTTATCCAGAGCCTTCTTCATCTGGTTTGACTCGGTGGCTGGGCGATGGTGCTGCGCGGCTAGTCTCAATGAGTTGGTGTCCCTTTGAAGTCTAACAACGGAGCTGGTCTTGTCCGGGGAGGGGAGGTCTTCACTTACTTTTTTATTTGTGATGGGCTTAATGGTTTGAAGGTTCCCTCTCTGATGTCTTTGGCTGAGTGCTTGTTGAGAATGTTGGGCTAGGGTTTTTCCCACCAGCACCTACCTCTGGTGGTGGTTTTTCTACGGATCCATCTATGCTCTCTACGGTGGTTTTTTGGCTTCCTCTCATACTGTGGATTTGCGTTATGGGATTCTGTGGTTGCTGATTCAGATTTGCGGGTGTAAGACCAGGTTGCGACGTTTCGCCTTGTCGCAGGCATACTCTTCGGAGCGCTCCAGGTTTTGTTCTCGGTAGCTCATTGGACATGTGGTGAGTTTCTCACCTTTTGAAGGTTGTATCTTGGCCCACGGTGGTTGAGTGGTTTGAGGGTCTTATGAGGTCTTTTCCAGCAGTTGGGTTGGAGGCTTTGGAAAATTTCTTGGTTGATTTCTTGGTGGTTTTGTGATGTTTTTGAATCACTGTAGTTTTCTTTTTTTATGGTTAATTTAGTTCATGATGTGCATCAGTTGCATTTGAATTTTTTGTTTTGTGATTTTATATGGTGTGGGTGATGTTTTTTGTGGATACTTGATTTGCGACGGCGACGACGAGCTCTTGCTCGCGTTGATGTTGAAGGTGATGACGGACACCGGTGAAGCTCTTCGGTGATCCAATGTAGTGTATTTGACTGAATATCATGGCGTGTAAGACCTGGTGTGGTCTCACGGATCGAGGTTTTAGGCTCACGGCTCGAGACAATGATGGCAGTGTTTTTGAATTTTAAAATTTCAAACTATTTGTGATTTGTGGTACCTGGTTTCTGTTGCATGTGTACCGGCAACCAATAAACTAGTTTTTAAAATGGAAAAAAATGACTTGCAGGAACATACACACAATAAATATTGACTCATGATTTATCCATCTTTTGCCAATTTTTTGGAGGGAGATATAGGTCCCACACATCACATAATGAAAATCATACGTATATGTGCCACAAGATCATAAAACATTTGCCTTATCATAACCTATGAAATTAAATGAGTATAATAATGATTTCATTATATTATAACCTGATTAAAAAGAAATATTTGATAATCAAATCATCTCTTCATTATAGGATAACCCCTAGAAAAATAATTGGGTTTCATAAGAATTGTATCACGGCATAACCTATGGAAGAGAAATGGGTTTCATAAAAATATTATCATAACAAACCATTTATAAAGAAAATAATAAGGGTATCCTTGGTTCGTTTCCCTATAAAATAATAAGTTATATAAATGGAAATCAAATTATATGGAGAATCATTTTAAAAGATCACATGGAACATTTCTTGAGTAAAATAAATTTTCTTTGAAAATCACCTTTAAAAATAAAAAATCATAAAAAAAATTTCAGAATAATTTTATTTTAAAATTAACATAAAATTTTATAAATTATTTTTTTAAATAAAATAATGGTCATGGAGGCAAGAAAAAATCATTCTTATTGTACACATTAGAACAAATATTCCTTTCACATTTTTAGTAAATTCCAAATAGGAATTATTTATTAAACCACATGAATAATTCATTAAAAAAATTTTGTAAAAAATCAAAAAAGGATAAACATATCATTAATAAATCATTTTAATAATGTGAAAAATATTTTTGAAAATATTTTTAAAAAACATGGATTTGGAAGAAAAAGGGTTTTTGATCGAAGAGAGAAATAAAGATTTTTTTTCATAAAACATTATTTTAAAATATTGAGTACATAAAGAGATGAAAATGAAGAGAAAACTAGTATTATTATGACATATTCAGAATATAAGATATTTCATTATTTTCTTGAGATATAGTTCATAATATTTCATCACTGGAAGCATAATAAAAAACAATCCCTATAAATTATTAGATTGTGTCATAAAATGTTTACCACTTTGGTAACATTGAATCATAAGCCCCATGAATAATAACATTAATTGAAACATATAATATCATGAGAAAAAAATTCATGATATTACATGTCAAATTGGTTGTATATACACCTCATAAAAAAAGATAGGTTCATAACATAACATATGTCACAATGAAAACCCATTGAGATAAAAATCCATTATTATTTTTGTGATTTTGGAACCATAAACATCTTGAAAGAGAGCTCATAAATTGATATTTAAATCACAATAATTTTCATGGGTTTTATTCACACCATATAAAATAAATTGGTGTTGAATATGGAATGTGTCTCACAGAAGTAAAAATTGAGACAGAAATCCCATACTACTGTAGTAATCTTTTGAATCATAATCCCTAATAAAGCATAGCATCAAATAAAACTTTAAATTTAATGAAAAGTAGTATATTAATTATATAAAATGACCAATTTTTGTATATTCACCACACAAAAAAAAAGAAATGAGTGGTTAATTTTCATATATCTCCTAGAAATAGAATAGGTACTAGAAATCCCTTACCTTAAGCTTCGATTTCCTTCGTACATGTTTGAACATCATGTATAATAAATATATATTTTTTATGAATATATTATATAAAGATAATTATATATATATATTATACCATATATTATTTACTTATGACTATTTATAACCCGTTTATTAAAAATTCCTTATTAACAACACATTTCTAGTAAAAATTGATTTGTTTTTTGTATATGTTTTCATTTTTTATTTTCGGTACTCTTACATAAATCATGGTTCCATAATATATATAATAATAATCATGAAACAATTATAATATTTATACATCAATTATAATTTTAAGACCAGTCATGAAATATGGTTTTTATAAATGAATTACATTACAATCATGGATATTGTAGGTCGTAAGTATGCATGAGTAACATTTCTATTTTTCAATGACCATTATGGAAATGTGGTAAATAATATTAAAAATATGTAAAATTATCATAATATAAATATTAAAATATTTTTTATTTTAATATACTTATACATATAATCTATGTGGTTTGGGGATTAAAACATAGAGTCACATCACTTTGTGAAGGTGGTAGTCCACACGTACACGAACGACATTATCAACTTTTAGTGAGTGAAAAGGTAGGAAATAAAATGATATATTAACTTCACAAAATTATAAATATTAATTTTATGTCATATATATGTCATGTATATTACATATATTAATTAAATTTGTCTTTAATATTTTCCATGTAAAGTGTTTGTGAAATCAAATCACATCACTCAGTGAGGTGGTAGTCTATCGTACACACGACTGACATTATCATTTCCACTAGGGAATGTAAATTAAAAACGTTATATATGATATAATGGCTCCATTGGTATAATTATTTTATAAATATCAAATATATACTTTATATACAACATAATAACCAACCATTAGAGGTGTTAATATAAAAATTAATGGCATCTGTTCGCAAGACGATTGTCCACCATGCACATGAATAATGATTTCATAAAACATTTGATGGAAGTGGAGATGATTTTAGGTTATTTAATTAATATAATAACATATAATAAAATATTAGATATTGAGGTTATTATAATTTATGTGTTAATAAATAATTTATGTTGGAAAAAGAATAAATAAAATGAAGGAGCATAGTGATGAAAATTACCCTCACTTAGAAGCACCTGCTTTGGATCTCTTATTAAGGACCCTATTGTCAGTATTTTGGGAGCAACATAAGTTATAGAACATGTATACATATTTTGGGGACATATTTTGGTAGGTTTTGGACAAAATATATGGCATAAGAGTTTTAAATATGTGAAGTTTCGTGGTGGCCATTTATAAGTTATGTAAAGAAACCCACTTATACACTACTTGGAAATTTCCAAAAAATGATAAATTCATTTACATGAAAAAAGATTTAATGTGAATTTATATTATAAATTGGGAATGATAATATGTTAAAAATTCCATATCATATTATTAATGATTCTTTTAGGTCATTTTTAACTCTTATCGTTTTAGTTTAATCCCCCAGTAGACCCATTTTTACATTAATCGTGGTAATTAATATTTATGATTTTAAATATTCATTATGGTAAAATAAAAATTATATATTATTAGTAAATATATATTATTCTGATTACAAATATTTAATCCATTTGTATAAATTCAATTCACGAAAGTGGAAAATTTTTAATTTAAAATTAATCCTGTAGACGAGACAAGAAAGCGAGTTTTCAAAGAGAAAATGTCCATAAGATTATAAATTTTTTATATAAATATATAATATGAAACTGATGAAAAAGAGAAAAAATTGGATTGATATATATATATATATATAAATAAACTAATTTAACTTTATAAAAAATATTTAAAAGAATTGAAAATTCTAGACAAAAAACCTGTATTTTCACTATTCCTGGAAAATTTATCTTTTAAAAAAATCATAAAAAATTAACTCGAATTAAATTTTGAAATTATTATTTAAAAATTAATTTAATTTTTCCAAATTAATTGTCTAAAATTGAAAAAATAATTAATTTTACTGCAAGTTCAGAAAAGGTGAGAGAATATCTTTTTATAAAGATAGAGTTTTTAAGCATAAAATTGGATGAATTATTATATCTTGTCTAAAAACATATAAGATGAATCGTAATAATTTTATTGAATATATATAATATAGATTTTATTAAAAAAATCACCAAAATTGATTTGGTAAATTTATTCTTATAAAACACATTTGTGAACATAAATATAGTTTCTCAGAAAAAATATTTCCTTTACTTTTAAATGTTTCTTATTTTCATTTCTAAATAATTGGTAAGAAAATAATTTATTTTATATACATGTATGAACCATATATTTTTATAATTTATCCAATAATATTCATACCCACTATTCTAATGGCTAGGTGATAACTATCATATTATGTAATAATATTTTAATAGTAAGTCATGTTTCATTTAAACGCATTGCCACATGTGATGTAAGCTAAACATGATATTGTGTGTAACCCAAGATAAACTCAATTTTGCATGTAACGCAAACGTAAATAAGTGTTTCACATAAGAAAATCTTCACTTGGTGTTACGTGTAATGAAAATATCCAAAATATTAAATATATTTGGATAAGAATATTTTAAAAAATATCAGGGTGTTGCATTATAAGAACCATAAAATATATTTCTCTCTTGAAATTCATCTCTATCATCAAAGGTTTAACATATTAAAATTACATCATAGAAACACACATCAAAAAATGGGTTAATAAAAGAATCCTCTATAAAAAGAGAAATGTATGTGATAAATTCATCTGGAATAACACATACTTCATTTTGAAATTAGATAACATTGGTGGGAAGTAAAAACATATACATGGAAGAAAATGATAAATAAGTATAGAGAGTAATAGAGATCATTAATGATATGAAATTGGGTGATCTAGAAATGGTTAACAACCAGAAAACCATGAACCAAATAGGTGTGAAAAGGTTCATTGATATCATCAATGTTTTTGATAAAGGACAATATTCTATTTAAATATACTTTTCCTAATGTTGGGGAATTCCGTTTTCATCTAGACTATAAACATGTCAAAATATACTTGCATATTATCTTTTTATTTCATAGGAACTATTTCAAATTTTTCTTATAACTTGATCAATTTAATGTTCATATCTTACTATAAGAAATGAATTTTTTTCCCATGTCTAAAAGACTAAATAAAATTCATAAAATAATAATAATCCATTACTTATATCTCTAGTTAAAAGGGTAATATTTGTTATCCAATAGAGATAAATATTCATATGGTGAAGTAATATATTAATCTCTAAAACCTTATACAATGTTCAACACAGACCATTCCATAAATTATTAACCATATAACCCTTCCAAAATTATAAATTTATAAATAATGTCACTAAATTTCTAAAACTCAACATAAAATTAATCCTCCAAATATCATTAAGAAGATATTAATGTTAACATGCCAAAGATATGAATACCTTGGTCATATATTCTCCTAGAGATTTTTAATATCCATAATTACCATAAAACCAAAATGAAAACATATATGATTCCCCATTCATTAAATAAATCCATAGATTATTAAACATATTCCAAAGATCCAATAATGTTTTAAACTACATCGTTGATAACATAAACCACATTTTCATAAAATCATTTTCATTTTTGATATCATAAACACTATCCAATTTAATTTATTCATATACAATATCTCTTTATCCCAATATCATTATCTCATTATCCATAACATATTAAGGGTTATCTTCCCTTAATCATGTTTTTTCCATAAAGAATCATATTACCATTTTCTAATACATTAGTACTACTTAACATATTATTTAAAATACTAATGAAAAAGTTATAAAAATAATCCTTATATATATTATGATTCATATAGAATAATTATTTAATTTCAATATATAATCACTTTAATCAGCCCACTTCATTCTCAAAACATTAACTAACATTCATCATCTTATTACTTAAAAATTATTTCCCTTTATATTTTATTTATAGTCTATATATCCTTAATAATATAACTATTACTTATAAAACTTTTTAAATTCTATTCATTTACTTTCCTCTTATGATATCAATTTTTATAATGACCATACATTCCACATTTAAAACATTCAGTAGTCGAGGATACTTTGGGGAGACCATTATTCTCATCTTTGGCGTTAACCAAACATTTAAATTTTCCTTTGCCTTTACTTTATTTGTGTTCTTATTTTCCATACCCATAACATATTCTCTTACATATAACACATTCCCTAAAATTATTTTTTCCATATTCTAGACATATATGAAACTAAATCTTTTTTCCTATATGGTCTCCACTAACAGAAATCTCAGCGAACTCTATCACTCTGTTCTTCAGTGAGTTTGAGAGTTTTTTAAGGTGCACTTTTTAAATCATGTTCTGTGATAACTGATTAGGTATAATTAGTTATCATTCCATTTGGTTTCTCATACACACATTTTCTATCACATTAAATAGTGATCCATATCTTTCTAGTTCTCATCATTAACTAAAAATAAAAATAATATTTTGAGAAATAAAAATCCTAATGGTAAACTAAATAATCACTAAATTCACTTATAGGAAGTATTAATCATGATACCTTAGCTTTATCCCAGTTCATTCATAATCATCATCTATATAAATTATTCAAGATGGTTTGTAAAACGTTTGTGAAATTCAAAAACATATCCTCCTGGAGTGTCAAAATAGGTGTGTAGTAGGGATCATTGTTATGCACTAGATGATGATAGAGTCCAACTCAATTCAAACTTTTTATTGTTATTACCCCTTGGCACCTCTGTGATAGAGCTTCATCCACTTATAGCTTCTATATTGGGATTTAATTTCTTTGAAACCACTCACTCTATCCTTTACCAAAATTCTAGGTTATTTTCTTATAAATTGAATCATCTATAGACTAATCCATAAAAAATACCTAAATATATCCTTATAAATATCCCTAGGAATCTCACTAATTTTTTTTCATCATAGTTTCCAAATTTTAACCAAAACTTTCCTCTTATACCAACTATAGTAACCCATATTTTTAATACATTGATATTAAATCTTTTTATATGAATATTCAATACATTACAAAAAAATCCTAATGACCATAATAGTTTAGTGTCTTTGGATATTTGTTAATCAATCTTATAATTTGGTGGAATATATTCAAAATCTCACATAATGATATTTTCCTATAGTACTCTTCGCAACCATACCCTATTTGAAACCTTTTTTCAAAACCTGAGGAAAGGAAATATAAGAAATGGTGAGTTCAAATGCTCAGTATGGGTCAACAAGGGATATATGTAATAATTACATTAACATAATAGTATAAGAACATAAATATAATATATGAAAACTATACCTTGCATATCAAAGATCAAAATCTTGAGTCATGTCATAAATATTGGAAAATCATAAGACACAAATCAATAGAAAAAAATAGCATGGGCCATGAAGACACAACATTGGAATATGACATATATTTTAGGCATAAACATCATCTTATAACATTTTTAACATGTATATATAGATATAGGTTCATTCATTATGTTATGAAAATGAAATTAGGTCCACATATAAATATATGGACATGAAACCAGGTCCACATAAAACATTGTAGACATGAAAGATAGGTCCACTCATAATATTGTGAACATCTAATCAGTTTCTTACATAACATTTTGATCACGTAATTAGCTTCATGAATAACATCATAAACAATTAATCATGTTAATGTGTAACATATTTACTCATGACTTATCTATCTTTACCCAATGTGGGGCATATATAGGTCTCACACATTAAATAATAAAAACCATACATATATGTATGAGAAAATAATAAAAATTCATAATATCATAACCCATTAAATGAAATGGGTTTTATAAAAATTTCATCATATTCTAACTTATGGAAAAGCTACTTTTTTATTAATCTTTTCATCATTTCTTCATATCATATCCCATGGAAAATGAAGTACGTTTCATAAGAATTTTAACATTTTCTATCAAATGGAAGAGAAATGGGTTTTGTAAAAATATTTTCATGATAAACCACTCATATAAATACTATGAATGGTATCCTTGGTCCATTTACTTAAAAAATCATAAGTGACATTAAAGTATATCGTCTTAGATAGAGAATTATTTTGAAAGATCACATGGAACATTTCTTAAGGAAAATAAATTTTCTTCAAAAATAACTTTATAAACCTAAAAATTTATCAAAAAAATTGGAAGTACTTTTCATTAAAAATAACCTTGAAAACCTCTAAATTAATATTCAAGGAAAATAATGATCATGTTGGTGGAAAATTTTGTTCATGTAATGCACATTAATATAAATATTCCTTTCACATTTTTGATAAAAGCTAGACGAGAATTGTTTAGAAAATGACATGAAGATTCATTTCAAAAAAATAGTAAAAAATAAAAAATGGTTAACAAATTATTTATTAAATTATTTAAATAATTTTAAAAACATTTTTTAAATTTTTTTATAAAACATGGAGTTGTATGAAAACGGCCTTCTATCCAAAGAAAGAAATTAATATGCTTTATCTTAAAAACATTATTTTTCTTGAGTACATTAAGAGAGTAAAAAGAAGGAAAATGTATTATCATAACATAAAAATTGGTGCATAAAATTAATGATTTTTTTAACATTTCATTTTTGTAAGAATAATCATAAATAATCCTAAAAAACAATGAGATTGTATCATAAAATCATTTCCACTTTGGTAACAATAAATCATAATCCCCATAAAAGAATAAAGTTAAATGATATATATTATATAATGATAAAAAATAAATTCATGATATTACATGTAAAAGTGGATATATATACACCTCATAAAAGGAGATGGGTTCATAACATGTCATATTTCTAAAAGAAGGCACATTGAGACAGAAATCTATTTCTGCTTTGCTAACTTTTGAACCGTAAACATATTGAAATATAGGTACTCAAATGGATACATAATAACAATAAATTTATGTATAATAATCATAAAATGAAATTTGTTTCACTATTAACACCTCATAAAATAAATTGTTGGTGAATGTAGAATGTGTCTCAAGGAAGTAAAATGTGATTCAGAAATCCCTTACTGCTTTATAAATATTTTGAATCATAATCCCCAATAAAGAAATATAAAAGGAAACATTTAATATCATCAAAAAGATTATATTCATGACATAAAATTTCAAAGTTTAGTATATACAACACACAAAATAAATGAGTCGTGAATTTTCATACGTCTCCCAGAAATCAAAGAGAGACCAGAAATCCCTTTCCTTAAGTCTCTACTTACATTATACACATTGGAACCTCCTATATAATAAATATAAGTTTATAATATATTATATAACCATAATTATATTTATGTATGGGAATTTTTTGCAGATCTCCGATAAAAATATTTTTTACCTCATAATGCAATATAGTGCACTCCGAGGGTCGGTCTCAAGGAGGCAACTTACACAACACCAAAATTTCTATTTTCACTATTTATTTTCTAACTAATATATAATATAGATATGAGTTTTAAATATACATAAATTATGAATGTATATATATATATATGTAATGCAAACAATATGATGTTAAAAAGAAGAAAGAATACATTTGTTCTTGGGGATCATAATGGTTGATATAATTGTTTATTAAAATATTTTTAATATCAATTCAATGTAGTGATCATGATCTATCACACTACACCCTCTTATTTGAAATGTTATTTCCCCAACACCGAGATCTCTGCATGTGGGGAAATACTTTTCCTAAAGTCGGCTCAGAGATCTCTTTTCCTACCATCACAACCCAAGCCATACTCCATTGTATGCATGACTTAGATAGTGAAGGGAAGGATAAATATTGAATGAGAAGAAGAATTCAGTGGTAGAGAAAATGGGGCAATCGCACACCATAATAAAATTAAACACCACCTAAATCCTCAGAATTAAATAAAGAGATTAAATTTTAAGTACAATTAAACTCAATCAACCACCATTCTCCCCCTAGAACAAACATCGAGGTTAGTTCCCTATTCTCATGGAGTTAGAAGAGAATACGTTGGGAGAAACAAATAAAAGTAAAAATGGAAGATTGAGGTATGAAGAAGAAGAAGAAGAATATAAATTAAAACATTATAAATATACTAAAGAATAAAAGAAACTACAAAACAATAATAAATGGCCACACAGAAGTGCCAATGCTTTGAGAAGGGGTGAGGATACATATTTATAGGGAGATGAGGGGAAAGAATTCTCTCCAAAATAATCCTCCAAATGATTCTGCATTTATTTCTCATTTAATGGCAGAATTCGTACCAGGTTTTTTCATAAAAGATGTTCCATAATGTCTCCTCCATTCACCCACCAAATAGGATATTTATTTTTCATCATATGTAGGAGTTATGACCGATTCCATCTGAGACATTTAATCTAGCCATTTGACTCGCCGAATTTCCAATTCTTCAACTTCCTGTGACATTATTTCCCTCCAAACCATTGATTTACACATTTCTTCCTTAACAAATGTTGTTCCACATGTAATTTTTCCTCTCTCGGAAAAATGTGAGCCATTTTGTATGACATTTCCTGATTATATGAATGTATTACCCAATTGAACTGTTTCTACCTAGTGAGACGTTTCGTCTTCCACTGTTGTGAGTGTTCCCATAATGCATTAATGAGGGTATTTTGACTTGAAATTCATCATGAACGCAACATATTGAATCCTATTTCCTTTACATCTGGAATTAATTAATTTGGAGGTGTTTTCTCCAAGTTATTCATCTGTTACATCGGTGGGGCTCATTCTGTCCGCCCGGAAAACTCTTCAACTTCATTGAATTTTTACAGCCACTAGATGATTGATTCAGCCCCTGGTCCAGAAGAAAAAAATGAAGGAATTTAAATATTTATTCTACTATAATTTTAATCATAAACTTTGGACATATATTTAATTTTAAATGACCAAAATACCTCTGTTAAAATAATCTGTTAAAATTGGAGAATTTGGGCATTTTTGCACTTATGCTCAAAATAACACGAAAACCTTAAAATGTGATAAATACCCATACAATAACACTATTTTGTGATTATAAACAATTAATTATAGTATAAAATATATGAAAATTTGAGATTCATCACTCCTCCACACTTAAACATTGCACTCTTGGGCAATCATCTTATATCATGGTCAAAAACAATCTTCTCAAAGCATAAATGACAACACAGCTCAATTATCATATCAGAAAAAATATCATGCCTCCTACGTGGTTCAGAATTTAAGAACTCCTCAAAAATCATATGAATCCATTAAATCTCATGTTAATCCTCACATTCATGTCGTACTTACCTCCCCAGAAAAATATTTCTCTCTTCACTCAAGGATATTTTGATGTTGAGTTTTTCTCATTCCCAAGAACATGTGTGATCTCTATAGACTTGCTATCATCATAATATCTCTACTTCACAGAGTCAAAAATGTTTCAATCATGAGGTCTTTTTCATGGGTTATTCTGAGGCTGAGGGTTGGTAGGTTTAAAATGTAAAAACATCTGAGGCAGAATGAGGAGTGTTAATCTCTAAAGTGAAGTAAATGCATGAAAATAGTTTTGATCAAGAATGGTGTGCTCCTAAATCATGTCACAAATGAATCACCTCCAAAAACCTCTTATTTTGGGAGTTTCACACTTATAATTTTAGCATCAATGATTTTCATCCCCCGTTTCCCCATTTGTAGCATTGTTTCAGCTTGAATTCAGATCTCGATTTATCTTTAGAATCATGTTTTTTGGGGAAAAGAGAGGCAGCTTTGGATCTTCAAATATTGGTGAACACCCAACCCATCTGTGTAATGATATTTTGGGATACCCATACATCTTTCCATCATAACATTTCTTCCCCCCAAGAAGTAATAAATATGGTAACACTTTCAATTTAGCTCAAAAAGATTCTTTAAGAAAGAAAAATACAGCTCATCTTCTCCCTCCCCCACACTTGAGTTCAATAATAATCATGAATTTAACTTCTAGAGAAGGTTGGGAAGGGATAAATGGATTATAATTTGGCTACCTAACAAGTTATTTCATGGATAATATGGGATTAATGAATGTAAGATGTAAAGGTAGGCCAAAATAAGAGTTTAAAGCAAAATGAGCGTTCAAAGTGACGCCTCAATCATACTTGACACATTTCGTGAACTCTAACAGCTTTGAAAAAGAGAAAAATAGAATGTTATGGATCACACAACATGTCTCAAGACTTTAAAGAAATAGTTAAATGTAAGAAAATGTAAAATAGGTTTAGAAACCTCTCGGGTCGAGCATTATATTCAATTTTGATAGCACTAGTGCACATGAGTTTCACAGTCAATCAAACTTCATCAAATTAAAAGATCAGAAATCAGAAACAAAATCCATTCAGTAATCATTTAAATCCTCAAATATTAAAATCAAAAAATGTGACAAAAATACCAAGATGGTTTGAATTTTTCCAAGTATTCGATTCAGCTTAAGATTTCTAAAAAAACACCAAAAATGAAAAAGGAAAACAAGAAACTTTCAAAAAAACTAGGTGAGAAATAAAATGAAAGCACACAAAAAATTCCTAAAAACAAGTTGAAATCCCTCCTCCGCACTTACTCCATTTACTACCCCTTTAAGATCAAATCAGGTCAAGAAACATTTCACATATAATTTTTATTGGGCAGCAAACAAAATAAAGAAAAGGAAAGACACAACCTGATTTATTTTTCAGTGGCAGCCTTGAGTTAAGCTCCTGACTGCTACCACATTAAAACTACAAGAAAGAAATGAAATGATATAAGAAAAATAAATAAAAAGAAAGAGGAAGGGGATTGAAAAAGGATAATGCTTGGTTTGACCCCCAAAAGGATGTTAGGTTTTTACTGCCCCTAGTCAGGCAGTTGTAGCAGATTATCCCCAATTAGATGGTGGATGTGGTTTCTTTGAGATAAACCACCACATGTGGATTTTCCCGATGTTTTTCAGTAGACACTGATATTGGAGAACCCCAAAGAATATAATAATGTTCCCAAACACCAAGCAAGAATATAGACATAATTTAAGATCTAGAGTGGGAGGGAATCGAAAATATGGGTGCTCCCTGTGAACATTTGTGGTGTCCTCCTCCATATGATATGAATGTTGATGTAGAGGAGGTATTCGCACCACCACCAGCTTCTCTGTCTCTTCTTCCTAGATCACCACCACTTTGGTGGTCTCATTATCAACATCCAAGGCCTGATCCATATTTGTTGTATAAGAAATTTCAGGAAAGAAGAAGTTAGAAAACAATTCAGTTTGAATAAAATTAAAACATGACGAATCAATCATGAAATCTTCCCTTTCAAGTATGTCACCTAGGAAATTGATCTCTTAAGGAAAGACCATTGGCACTTCCATCTCAGCAAGTGCATCTTATTAATCATCTTCAAATGCAAGAGTGAGGTCAAAAGGTGTTGATTCTTCAATATCAAGGATAGGAATATCAATTTTAAGGTTCTGTTCTACAAAGTGATTCCAAGATTCTTCCAAAAATTGTTGGTCTCCCATAAGTGAATCAGCTGGAATGGGTACATCAGGGACCTCCTCGAGTAATGGTTGAGTACGGGATGATATGATTAACTCATTTAATATCTCCTTATCACCAGAATCAGGTTCTTTAATATAAAAAATGATTGGTAAAATCTCTTCCACCACTCGTTTTGGTTCAGGTTCAGGCTGAGGATTAGGTTTTGGTTGCTCTTGACATGCATGTACGTATTCAGCAATCAACTCTATTTCACTCTCTAATTTTTCCACGACTGCACTAATCCTTTGAAAGTTAGCTTCAATATCCTTATAATATTCTTTTGGCACCTGATATTGGTCAGTCCATGTAGAATAATCACCATTTAAATGCATCATGTACAAAAAGTTTTTTTTTAGCTTTTGGATTTTATGATTTTTTTGTTTTTTTATGAAAAACGGTGTGTGAAAGTGTTGCGCCTCCCCGGAAATGGCACCAATTTGATGTGTGGGAATTATTCACAGATCCCCAATCAAAATATTATTTACCTAATAATAAAATAGAGTGCACTACCGAGGTCGGTCTCAAGGAGGCAACTTACACAACACCAAAATTCTATTGTCACTATTTATTTTATAACTAATATATAATATAAATATGAGTTTGAAATATGCATAAAATATGAATTTATATATATATATGTAATGGAAAAAATATTATGTTAAAAATAAGAAAGAATCCATTTATTCTTGGGGGATCATAATGGTTGATATCATTGTTTATTAAAATATGTTCAATATCAATTCAATGTAGTGATCAAGATATATCACACTACACCCTCTTATTCGAAATGTTATTTCCCCAACACCGAGATCTCTGCATGTGGGGAAATACTCTTCCTAAATTCAGCTCGAAGATCTCTTTACCTACCATTACTACCCAATCCATACTCCATCGTATGCATGACTTAGATAGTGAAGGGAAGGATAAATGTTGAATGAGAAGAAGAACTCAGTAGTAGAGAAAATGGGGAAATCACACACCATAATCAATTTAACCACCACCTAAATCCTCATAATTAAATAAAGATATTAAAATTTATGTACAATGAAACTCAATCAACCACCATTCTCTCCCTCGAACAAACATTGAGGTTAGTTTCCCATTCTCATGGAGTTAGAAGAGAATACGGTGGGAGAAACAAATAAAAGTAAAAAATTGAAGATTGAGGTATGAAGAAGAAGAATAATATAAATTAAAACATTATAAATATACTATAGAAGAAAAAAACTACAAAACAACAAAAAATGGCCACACAGAAGTGCCAATGCTTTGAGAAGGGGTGATGATACATATTTATAGGGAGATGAGGGGAAAGAATTCACTCCAAAATACTCCTCTAAATTATTCCACGTGTATGTCCTATGTAATGGCCGAATTTGTACCAGGTTTAATCATAAAATATGTTCCATAATATCTCCTACGTTCACCATCCAAATATGAGATTTATTGGTCATCCTATTTAGGATTTATGACCGATTCCATCTGAGACATTTAATCTGTCAATTTGACTCGCCGAATTTCCAATTCTTCAACTACTTGTCACATTATTGCCCTCAAAACCGTCGATTTACATGTTTCTTCCTTAAAAAAAGTTGTTCCATATGTAATTTCTCGTCTCTATACAAAATATGAGCCATTGTTTATGACAGTTCACGATGATATGAATTTATTACCCAATTGAACTGTTTCTTCCCAGTGAGATGTTTCGTCTTCCAGATGTTGTGAGTGTTACCATAATATCTTAATGAGGGTATTTTGACTTAAAATTCATCATGAACGCGAAATATTGATTCCTATTTCTTTTACAGCTAGAATTAATTCATTTTTAGGTGTTTTTTATGAGTTATTCATCTTTTTTTTCGGTGGATCCCATTCTGTCCGCCCGGAAAACTCTTCAACTTCATTAACTTTTTACAGCCACTAGATGATCGATTCATCCCCTGGTCCAGAAGAAAAAAATGAAGGAACTTAAATAGGGATTCTACCAAAATTTTAATCATAAACTTTTGATATATATTTAATTGAAAATGAGAAAAATACCTATGTGAAAATAATCTGTTAAAATTGCAGAATTAGGCCATTTTTTGCATTTACGCTCAAAATAACACTAAAACCTTAAAATGTGATAATTACCTATACAATAACACTATGGTGGGATTATAAACAATGAATTTCATTATAAAATATATGAAAATTTGTTCTTCATAATATATATATATATATATTATACCATATATTATTTAATTATGACCATTCATTACCCATTTATTAACATTTCCTTATTAACATCTTGTTTCAAGTAATAGCAGCTTTTCTTTTCATATATGTTTTGATCTTCTATCTTTCTTCCTCATATTTTTATCATAGTTCAATCATCTCAATGTTAATAATCATGAAATAATTTTCATATTTATACATAAATTATACTTTTTTGACAAATCATGAAATATGGTTTTGAGAAATTAAGTATGTGAAGATCATGGAGATAGTAGGCCATGCGTATGGATGAGCAATGTTTCTATTTTTTTAACGATAATTATAAAAATGAGGTACGTAATATTTAATAATTACATAATTTTCATAATATCATGAATAAAATATTATTTATTTAAATATGATTATACATATCATCCATGTGTTTTGGTTATGAAAAGAGAGACTCACATTGCTTCATTAAGGTGGTTGTCCACACGTACATGATAGAAGTTATCATGTTTCATTGTGTGAAAAGGTAAGAAATAAAATGATATATTATTTTTAAAGAATGATAAATATTTCATTAATATCATAATTAATTCATGTATATAACATATATTCATTAAATTAGTCCTTATGATTTTCCATGTAAAGCGTTAGTGAGAACGAATCACATCGCTTCATGAGGCGGTAGTCCATTTCACACACGCATGAAGTTATCGGATCTCTTATTGAATAAAAAGTAAAAAAAATTATTATGTGATATAATAAATCCAGAGTAATAATAATGTTATAAATATCCTATATATAATTTATATTGAGCATCATACCAATCCGTTAGAGGTGGTAATGGACAAAAAGGACAATTTCTCGTGAGGTGGTAGTCCGCCGTACACATGAATGATGATTTTGTAACCAATTTGATGGAAGGGAATTTTTTTGTAGGATATTACATTAACATAATAACATTTCATTATATATGATGTATTTTTATTATTATTATGGAAGTTCTTATACATAACTAAAGGTGTAAAAAATAGAATGAAAAATGAGATTAGTGAAGACAATTACCTTCACTTCAAAACACCTCATTTGGATCTCTTATTAAGGACCCCGGTGTTTGTATTTTGGGAGTAACATGAGATCGAGAAATTATATAAATATTTTAGGGATGTGTTTTTATAGTGGTTTTATGAATAATATGGATTGATAAGTGTAAAAACGTAAGGATGAGGCTGGCCTTTTCTAAGTGGGAGAAAGGAAAACGTTTGGAAACTGCTTTGAAAATTTAGAAAATAAAATCCAAAAGGATAATGTATTTCACATCGAAAAAGATTCTAGATAACCATATATTTAATATCTATAAGTTTAATATTTAAATATAGATATAAAATATTATCTATACATGTGTTGGACTATGTTTAACACTTATCTTTTTAGTTTAACCCCTCAGTAAACCAATTTTTACCTTAACCACAGAAATCAATTTTTACTATTTTCTCTATTCACATTGGTCGAAAAATAATTTAAATATATTGGATAATATAAATTATGATGATTCAATATATAGAATCCATTTTTTCAATTTAAATTTCTATAAGTGAAAAATTTTAATTTAAAATTAATCCCACAAATCCAACAAGAAAGTGGGTTTTCAAAGAGAAAATGATCAAAATTTTACATATTTCTAATATAAAACTCAATATTAAATTGATTACAATGAAAATAATTTAATTAATAGATATAAATTGAACTGATATTAATTTTAAAACCATCATAAAATAATGTTTACTTTTTCAAAATCATTAAAATAAATGACAATTCTTAATAAAAAATAGTATTTAAACTATTCATCGAAGAAATTATCTTTTAATAAAATTTTAAAAACATAACCCTAACGTGATTTTAAAATTATAATTTCAAATATAATGATTTTTTTATAAAATTAAATTTCTGAAATTTTATAAAATTAATTTTATTATAAGTGTGAAAATAGAGAAAATATATCTTTTTAGAAAGATATGGTATTTTAGCATTAAATTGGATTTATTATTATCTCTGGTCTAAAAAACACATAATATGAATATAGAATATTTTATTGAATATATAATATATAAATTTCTTGAAAATAATTTACAAAAATTGATTTGGATAATTTATTATTTTAAAACATATTCGTGTGCATAAAAATAGTTTTTGATAAAAAATATTTCCTTTATTTTCAAATGGTTCTTTTTTTATTTCTAATTAATTGGTAATCAAAGAATTCATTTTATATATTTGTAAAACCCATATATTTTCATAATTTTATTAATCCTATTCATACTCTCTATTCCAATGTCTATGTGATAACTATCATATTAAATAATAAATTTTTAATAATATAATATGTTTCATTTAAGCTCAATGTTGTGTATAATGTAAGATAAACTCAATGTTTCATGTAATGTAAGATATACTCAGAGTTTCATGTAATGCATGATTAACTATATTTTGTATGTAAAAAATTATAACTTAGTGTTTTGTGTAATGAAAAATATCGAAAAGATTTATTTTATATATATTTATATAACAAAATATTAGGGCGTTACAAGTATAGTATCGAAAATGTTAATGAATTCCAAACCAGTAGTAACAAAATAACAATGAATAAATTTTTAGAAAAATATAGTACCCATAAATTAAAAAAGTTTTATAGGTGAAATTAGAAGAACATATCCTTTTTATAATTCCATCTAATCGAATAAAATTTCATACTTTTGATGAAATAACAGTATCAGATGAGGAAAAACTTGAAAATAAGAATTTAAAAGATAAAAAACCATTATCTTATTTTTATAAAAAAAATAAAAAAATTATGATATAGATGTTACTGAACCATTTAAAAAAAATATATTTTCAACATTATAAAAATGATTTTCCATGTTTCCTTCTTTATTTTGAAATTATAATCCCAAAAAATATGGATTTTGTTTGTGAAGTAATTGATGGGGGAGTGCACATTGAGGGAAAATTAATTAGTAAACATTACCTTTCATTTCACATCACTATCTATTCCCTAATTCCATGTTCGATAAAAGAGAAATTTTTTTTGATAATTTTGGAGAAATTTTTTTAAATCTTGAATCACTTGAATATGAATTTTTGTAAATTGAATTAGAATATTTCACCACTAAAATTCAGTTGGAACACATTAATGATCTAACTTTTTAGGATTATGTTATATAATTTGAACTTGAAAAAAATCTAAGAAATATTTTTTAGAGAAAATAATAAATTAATTTTTATCAGAATTGACTACTGATTTAGATGTTGAATTTCAATTATAAGCTAAGATTAATTTGGAAAAGGAATCCCTTTTGATATCTAATGATTCAAAATATTCTCAAATCACTAATAAAAAAATCTCTATGAATCTATTTTTATAAAATCATTTATTTTCTTCTTTTATTTATAGAATTTAGAAGTGTAAAATGAAGACTAGATTTGTGATAATCATGAAACACCTCAAGAAACACTTAGTCAACTATTATCCCTTTCATAAAACTCTACAATTATGAAATATAAATTAATTTTGGAACTAGAAAGTACTTATTTTTATTCTTCCAAGAGTCATCCTAATGATATATTTTTAGTTAATGACCTCAAAGGATTCTTTGTAGAGCTTGAGGGAGAATCATCTTCATCACTTATTCCTAAAAATCTTAAATTTACTAATGTGGTCAAATTATATGTGTTTATTTATATTTCTTTGAGACATTTCTTTGAGTAACATTTTAAGTGTTTCTTAAAGGGTGATTTTATAATCTAAATAGGGTTTGGTTATCCTTTAAAATTTTATAAGCCCAAAATAATTAATTCTTACCTAAAATTAAATGGATAAAACACATGTAGAAATTTACAGATGAGAAACCACACCCTCACTAAGTCTATAGTTTTTTTATAAGAAATTCTAGTTAGCGGCTCAAAACCTAGTGCTGCTTGGGAGGAAACCTATTATTTAATTCAACATTATCTTTCCTAAAATAAAAATCCATATCCATTAAATTTTTATGTTGCCTAACCTTCCATTCATATTTTCCATTTTATCAATTTTAAACAACCAGTTTTTTATAGCTTCAATTCTATATCATCTTACGTTTTAGCTCTCATTTCAAGGATTTGTAATGATTTGTTCAAATGTTGATTTTTTTATGGGTTATTAAAAGATAGAGTCCTATTTGTAACAATAAATTCTTTTATGAAAGTGAAATTTTGGATATAATGAAGTAACAAGGGAAAAATTATTAGGGGAGTAACCAGTCTAATTCCTATTAATATTTTGAATTTAAAAATCTATTTTAAAACTTGAATTCTCCCATGAATTTGATCTTAAATCAAAAAACTTACAACTGATATTTTTGAAAAAAAAATGGGGAGATATATTTTTAAATAGTGAATTCAAATAATTTTATACCGAACAAAATGGGTGATGGTATTACTATAATACTAAAAATTTAAAACCATTTTGAATCTTTTTTAATATATTATTTTAGAATAATAAAAAACTTGAAATTTTTGGAAACTTAGTAAAATTAATGGAGTGTTGGTTCAAAGATGGATTATTGAAAAAATTCATAATGGTTTTTGAATCTATTTAAAATATTTGACTATTGAAATTATAATACTTGGAATGTTTTTTATACAGAACATTGAAAAGCACTTTGAACCTCAACTTTAATATTACACATTTACTTGAAAATCATACAGGTTCCTTGTAAATTTTATAATTATTCTGGAAAGGAACATCATTTCATGTTTTTCTTAGAATCATTTTTAAAAGATGATATTATTTTGAGCTATTTAGAAAAACAATTATATTCTTTTTTTAAATTAAAATAATGTGAAATTTATATTTTTTTGGAAGTGTACTTATAGGTGGAATATATAATGTTTAAAATATATTATGACCCTATTATATGATTTTGAACAATAGAAATTTTCAATCCTTTTGGACTTGAAACTGTTTTTATTATTATCTCATCATAGAATTCATCATTGGAGACAATCTTTAGTTTTAACTGAGTGGTATAGGTTTTTAATATGGTAAATTTTATTTAATTAGAAAAACATTACATTACATTTTTTCTAAATTGACTACTTTTCACACATTATTTATCATTTTCAGTGGTGGTTATTTTTTCTTTAATTGAGGATTATTTTTACTACTTTGGTGGATTAAAATTATATATTCTACCATGGTCCCAATCTTGTAACTTGATTTACCTTCTTCTTTTGAAATTTTTGATTTTGGTCAATCTATGGGAGTACTATTTATAACCTTAATTGTGTTTCCATTTTAAAATTGTATTTTAAACTCATATGATTTGCATTTAAATTATCAATAAAATGAACTCCTAATCCTTATTAACTTTTTATCCTTTAATTTAAAACTAGTGAATTAGTTAATTATTATTCCTTGTAATTATCAAACTCACTCATTCATTAGTTGTGTCTAATTATTCTATGATAAATAATGAGAGTATATTTAATTGGTTAAAATGATATGTATAAGAGAATAATTAGATACAGATTTAATTTTTTTTGAATATTTTCAAAAAAAATTAATTCTTGACATTTTTTTAGAATAGAAAACAACTTTTGGTTATGATTTTTCTTTAGTGTAGAGAAATTAGTTTTAATTAATCAATAGATTTAAAGCGGGAAATTTTAAAATCTCTTCTTGTGTGGAATTTTATATCAATAAATTTTTAAATTAGTTTTATTATAATGAAATTGATGAATTAACTACTTGAGGATAAAAAATATTCTATGTGTGATGGGATTTGATATAGATTTGATTTGATACATAATTTTCATATATAATTTTTCAATTAATTGTCTTTTTAATTCTTAAATATACTTTGATTAGTAATATATTAAATATTAATCAATTTTTGTGGGTTTTTGTGAATATTTCAATATCAAAAGAAAATGTGCTTTCTAGGAGTCTAATTAATCAAATATTATTGTACTATTATTCTTATATTTTTTAAATAAATATTTTAATTTATGTTGCTATAAAATTCATTCAAATGTCATTTTAAGGGGTCTTGGAAGTGTTTTTTTAGTTATTATAATTAATTATTTAAAATTTTAATGATTTTATTTTTGTTATAAAATTGTTGTCATATATTTTATTATTTTATAATATGTAATTTTATTGTTAAATTTTTATCTTGGATTGATTATTTTCACTTAGTGTTAATTTTGTTTATAGAAGGAAAGGTATTTTGGTATGGGTTGATGCTAATTTTTATAAGGGTTTGGGATGATATGTTTAAGGTTTCAGGATGGTTCACATAAGGGTCACTGGAAACCTATGTAAAGGTACTCTGATTTTGAAGAGTTATTTAAAGGGTATTAATTCCATGTGTAAAGGTGAAGGTAGAGTTTCTTAAATTTATTTTAATGTTTTATAAGTTTAGTTTCACACTTAAACACTTGTATAAAGTAAATTCTAGTGTGAGGAGATCCATGTAAAGGTAACCTCTTTGAATTTATAATTTTTACTAAGTTATGCTTTTGTTGAAGCGACAAAAGGGTAGTAAAATATAGTCCACTGCATCAAGGTAGTTGGTTGTTGCATCAATGTCATACAACATTTCACATAGATTATATGAGGGTATCTCCACACTTGAACTAATTTTGTAAGGGTAATTCATCTACTCATATAATGGTATCTCTGAGGATTCAATGCTTGTTTAATGGTAATTCCACTGATTTTGAAGCTATATAAAGGCTATTTAAAGATAAATTAAAAATACATGGATCCCTAAATAATAAAATTAAATACAAGAAAAGGGATCTTAAAACAAATTTCATGAGAAGAATCTGATGTGTGATGGGGAATCTATTAGATATTTTTAAAGTATATAGTTATGAAACAAGCTGAGAATTATGTCTAAGTGATGAATACATGGATCCAAATCCATGTTCTTGTGTGGGAGTACATTCTGTATTAATATTTTTAGTGAAATGGCAATGAGAAAGACATTGAATAGTCAATTTGTCCATATGGAAACTCAGGAGAAGAGACCAAACTTGTGTCATATGATTCATGATGTTGGAATTCCATACATAACTGTGCACAACATTATTTTAATAAAAATTAATCTTTGATCAATCAACCACCATTCACTGACCAAACTAGGATTACAATTATCTTTTGAAGTATTAGGAAGGAGATAGGAGCACAAGATCCGCATCAAGAATAAATGAAGTTAAATATTAATGAGGGAGTGACATCCAAACTCAATAAATAAATATTTCTTCTAACATTCTCATTTTATATGATATTTTTTTATCTTTTGATTATGTGTAACATTATTTTAAATAATACACTATATTTTAATTGTATAAGGTGAATGATTGAGTTATTATTTTTATAAATTATAATGTTTTTTTCTTTTCTTCCTACTTGACTAAAATTCATTCAACTTGAATTGTATTCTATTCAATAAATTTATATTCTTTCATAATGTATCGATAAAAAAAGGGAAAATAAAGGAATGTTTTCATTTCTTTTTTTATCATAATAAATTGAAAAGTTGAGTGTTGAGACTGGTTAAATAGATATCTATTACATGATGTAATTTTTTCCTACGAATAAATCCTTCAATTTTTGGGTCTTGCTGAACTCAAATTTAAGAGGATTCTCATTTCATTATAAATTTCAATTAGGATTTCCCTTGATATCATTTTTAATTCCTCCTTTACATAGTATGGTTTTAAACATTTTTAATATCACTTTCTCAAATATTTCTTCAGTTTTATTTTTATTTTATTCACTTTCACTCTTCAACATTTTCTTTCCCTGTTTTAGTATTATAGGTTTTTTATACTCCCTAAGATTAAATAAACACCTTCCCTTGGGTTTGAGCCAATCTTAATTTTTAGAATGATAGTAGGAAAATAGAAATTAATATTTTCATAAACCACTATGACCATATCAAGTAATTTTGTTATTATTCTCAGAACATTCATTGAGAAAATACTTTTTCTCAAATTTAAGAAAATCTATTTTGTGGTTAAGAAGGGAATTGTTCTAGGAAATGTGGTGCCAATAGATATAATCCAATTTGATAAGTCAATGTTTTATGTTATTTAATCATTGTAAAATATAAAAATATTGATGTTTGTGAGATATTTCATTATCCATTCTAGGTTCTATTAGATGTTTATTAAAGAATTTAGCAAGAAAAACTTACCCATACACAAATTTCTCTAAAAAGAGTATCAATTTATATATAATGGTATTTTTAAGGAATCCTTTAGGGATATTAAGAAAAATCTTGTTTCCTTTCCCATTATTTAGTTTCCCAAATGGGATATTCCTTTTGATAAGATAACTGATGCATCATATTTTTTACAAGAAGTTTTTTTATGTCAAAGGGTGGAAAATAGGTCATATAAAAAATCCCATGCATCTAAAAATTAATATTAAACATTTTATAATTATATAACCAAAGAGAAAGATCATTTGGCCATTATATTTTCCTTACGAAAGTTTTCATGTTACTTTTTTTGGTATCTAAAGTGATTGGATTTACTAATTTTTCTACCATTATTTTTTTTATGACGAAACATAAGGCAAACACAAATGTTATTGGGTGGATTCAGTTTCTATATGAATTTTAAACAAAAATAAAATATTGGAAGGGGTGTGAGAACATATTATCTAACTATTTTAGTGATTACCCGTTTTTCTAGGTGAAAAACCTCAAAATGTATCCACTTATTAGATAAAATGTCCCAAATAAAAAACATCCTATTGTTGATATTTTTAAACCATGGGTGTTTGAACTTATTAAAAACGTGCCTGCTAAAGAAAAACCTTACTTGTTTTAAAAGAACTAAGTTTCAACATAGTTAGAGAAGTGAGGATGTATATATTTGATGACACTTGCTTATGGCATCTGTGAAGTGACCAAATCATTAGTAGGTGTATACTAGATATTGTAATTTAGCCAACGGTGAAACTCTATCAAACCTTGAGCTATGGTGGCCACTTTGGATCATAAAGGATATCTAGGAAAGTGCTTGAATATAATTTGTTTTATCCTAACCTTTTCAAGGATTCATTTGAGTTTTATAGAAGTTATAAAAACTACCAGTTTTAAGGGAATGTCTCTATGAAATATGAGATTCTATAATAGCCACTCTAGTTTTGTGATTTGTTTAATATTTATAGTATCGATTTCATGGACCCATTTCACAATTCCATTGTATAACATTACATACTATTTTATGTGTAAAATGTGTCTAACTGGGTAGAATGCATTACCACTATAATTTGATAAATCCTATGAAGTTTCCCAATTTTTTATAACCAATATATTTCATAGGTTTAGGAAAAATAGGTTCATCATAACTTACTATGGAACTCACTTTTTAAATATGACTTAAAATTTTGTTTTATGTAAATATGGATTTCAACATAAAGATTACACACCTTACCACCCTCATAAAAATTTCTTCTCTTAGCTTTTAAATAGAGATATCAAAGACATTCTCAAGAAAACTATCTACCCAATTAGGAAAGATTTGATCTTAAGATTGAATGATGCATGTTTGGATTATAAGATAGTATATAAAATTAAAATATTAATATCACTTATTATGATTGTGTGTGGGAGATATTTTTACCTACTAATGGTGTTATAGAACCAATCCATTTGGGTTGTCATGAGTAGTAAAAGGGACTTTTTTAGAGCTGGGAAATAAAGATAAATATATATAAGATCCTGAAAAAATTAGAAACAATGCTCATAATGACTCTAGGATTTATAAATAGAAAAGAAAATTTTTACATGATGTTAATATTCTCAACATGGAGTATAAAGAAGAATATTAATTGTAGTTTCTTGATTATGGAATAATTATTTTTTTCAATTAAATTTTATTCCAACTGTTCTAGTCCTTTTATGACTACTAATGTGCTTCCTTTTATATTTTTACATATCAAATATATAGAGAAAGATTTACCATTTAATGTCATTGGGTATATGATATATTATTTTAAAGAGACTTTACAAGAGACTCTATAGGAGGATGTTATTCTTTAAGTAGTTGAGTACACATATTGTCATATTTTTTTGCTTCTTTTCATTTTTTGTGCAATGATTTCAATTTATTCATTCAATTATCACATAAAAATAATATATAATGATGATATTTTGTAAAATTAGTCGGATATATGGTATATCATTTGTTATATTATAATTTTTTTACTTTTTTCTTTATAAATAATTTTTCCTATTTTTCATTTTGTTTTTAATTTATTTTTTTTATTTTAAAACTATTTAAAGAGGTGAATTAGAATTTTTCTACTTGACAATTATGATTGAAACCCTTATTCACAGCTAAATACTAATTTAATATCTCTTCTCTACAATAATTTATTTGGTTGATTGTAAAACACTTATTATCACCAGCTATTTAAACATTAGTGTGTCCCTTTTTCATGAGTTTAACTATTAAAATTGAATAATTACTAAAAATTGAATTATTAAATTCATTATTTCACCTTAGAAGATTATTTGTGGGAGGGGAAATTTATTTTAGTTAAGCTGAAATTCAATTATATAAATATCAACATTCTTCCTTTTTAAAAATTACTAGTTTCAAATTAATGGCTCATATTCTCTGATTAGAAATAATTTTTCATAAAATTAAAAGATATTTTAATTTATTAAATTGCCAAAATTATGTTTTCATAAATTAATCCTACCTATATAAATAAAAATAATCCAAATTATTTGGAAATATCCCTCCCCAAATATTCCAATCCTTACAAGATCCACCTAGAGAGAGAAGAGTGCATTTAGGGAAACCGTATCTAGGAACGGAATCTCATATCAAAGTTTTGATGATTCTTCAATTATAAAAACGTCAAAAAGACATTTATTTATCGACACTAGACAGAGAACATGATGGTTGGATATATTTAAACTTTTTGAGAACATGTTTACGATCTATAGGGTTCATTATTCATATCCTCAAAGTGATGATCATCAAAGATAAATAAAATTTGTTTCATATATAAATCAAAATTAGTTATGGTTTTGATTTTATATTTTTATGCTCGATTAATCAACATGGGAACCTTTTATTGAATCAGGTGCAGTTACACCAATGTCGATGTTACAAAATTAATATCAACGTAAAAATTTAACTATCGGGGCTTTTTCACTTCAACTACATGCCTAATTAGATTAAATATAATGTGAACGGGTTGTTTTTATTGTGTAAATATAGTAATAAAAAATAATATGATAATAAATTTTTCTATTGGGTATAAAGTATTTTATTTGGCATCATGATGTATCCAATAGTAATAGGAATAAATCTCCATGTTTCTCTTATAAAAAAGGCTAGTGTAGAAATCCAATCAATGCATTTGGGAGATTGAAATGATTTGGTCATGGTGTTAGGCCATGGATAGGAAACTCTATGTGAATTGAGGCTAAACACTGGAATGATATGGGGGATATGGAATAGAAATTATCATTTTAGATAGTTCCAAGACAGGTGATTTAATTGTCATTTAGTATCTTTTAACAACATAAATCAAGATATATATAGTTCTTAGGAATGATCTCTAACTGGATCTGAAAGTTTTATAGGGAGAAACAAAATATTGAGTGTCATAGTTAGAGAAGTGAGAAAACCTGATGTAAATTGATGAGGTCTCGATACCGTGAAAATTAAAATTTGCTATATTATAATGTAGGTCGATCAAAAAAACTGATGTGAAATGGGTGTAGTTCATTACACTAGAATAGAGTGTAAATCCTAGAGCTAGACCTAGTTAGGAATCACAGGATTCATTGTGTATAATTGATTAATAAGAATAACAACATATAAATTTCATAGATATGTGGGAATTTTTTTCCCCAAATAGTATTATTATTGGGGAAACTATACACTAGAAAATATTACACAGATCTGGCTCTCATGTAATAAATTCAGGTCATGTGAATAGGCTACTCAAATAAGTTTAAGGGTGATACAATGTTGAACATAATTTCATGTATTTTAATATAATTTGATAGGGAAGATGTGTTTTGTAATTTAAATTCATGAAATAAGGACATGGGAAAACATATATAGGGATATTTCTCATATTATGGGAGGTAATGGAATGGTTTCATCTTATTTCTTAGATCATATCCCACTCATATGCAGAGTGACTAAAATTATAAGTGTACAAATTAGAGATAGAAGTAAACCTGATGTCATTTGGTATGATTTTTGTGTTAGGACAAATATAATAATTTTAATCCAAATGTAGGGTCATTAGAAGACATTATGTTAATAATGAGTTGACCCAAAACACTATGATGCTATAGAGAATTTAAGTGAAAATGGAACTTTGGTTGAGTCAAATATGGGTGATCTAAATTACACTATGTATCCTATAATAACATTAATCACTTCATATATATTTTCCCAAAATGGTGAAATTTTTATTATCATAGCATGGGCTTGTGGATGGTGAATCCATACACTATGAACATTTTCATGAATCTTGATTTAATGCAAGGTATCATGTCATATAAACAAACTAATCCATGAAATTTTACTTTTCAAGTATAGTGGACTTTCATGTAATTTAGTTTAATTTCAATTAATAGGGATGATAAGATATATAGTTTAAAGTTATGTAGTGTGGAATTTTTATGTCATGTAGTTAAATTTCATATGATTAATAATATTTCCAAGCTATTTTAAGTTATGTGAAATAGACTACTATGTGAATCTATTAAAATTACTTCTTAAGAAACCTTATTTTAGTTTCTAGAATGGTATGTTATTTATCCATTAAGATGAGGGAGTATGATTTATTAAAGTAGACACTCTGTAATATATGAGGTACTTTCCAATTCTTCTCAAGATTTGTGGGATTTTTTATATGTATTATTATCATTCTCAATGCCAATACCAATACCCACTAGATTAATGAGTAGAGGAAAACATTATTGTAGAATACTCATTTGATGCAGTTTTTATAGACTTTGAGGCTAAGAAATGTGTGTAACCATTTATCATTGAGTCACTCCAATTATTCAAGTAACATATGATTTTTTGCATCATTGAATAGTTAATCATGGATGGAAATGAAAATTAAAGGCCACTAAACATTAATAGGAAATACTAGTTCTTTCTTGTGTACTAGTGAGAACAAGCTTTCCTATATAGTAGTATGGGTTACGGTACGATGAGTCCACAAATCATGAAGGGGTTTTTCCATCCAATACTTCTTGTAATTATCCACCATCTTTAGATGGATAATAGATAGATTATTTTTAAAGCCTTTAACTATCCATTTTTTATAGTATGATAGAGGAATGAATGATTATAGTGGATAGTATTCCCTCTATATAATTTCTTCAGCTTAGAGTCATGGTAGTTGGTTCAATTATCAATTTGAATCATATATAAGACAGTGAATCTAATAATGATGTAGGATTTCATAAATCTCATGATAGAATTCATCATGAACTCTTTAAGGGGATAAACTAATACCCATTTTGGGAATAATTTGATAGTAGTCAGGATGAATATAAATTATCTTGCTATGGTTCGATGGTATAGATCCAGGAAATTTAACCCCTATATAAATTAAGTAAATAAGTATTTAGAATTATTTAATAGCTTTAGGATTGGTGAATGTAATTTTTTGGAAAAAATCCATCTCGGTGGTGATTTTGGGTTGATTTTGTTTTTTGAAAAGGTTTGAGGTTTTTGAATAAGGATGGTTGTCAAAGAAGGCATGAATAGTGAGAACAAGATTTCATATATCACGCAAGAATGAAATATTTGATCTTACACAAGAGTGAAATCTTTATATCTCACATAATAGATATATTTTTGATCTCATGAAAGCATGAATTTCTGATCTCACACAGGGGATAATTTGTTTATCTTATGCAAGAGATAAATGTCTGATATCTTGAAAGCATGAATGTCTAATCTCATGCAAGGGAGAAATGTTTGATCACATGAAATCAAGAATGTCAGAAATCGTGTGAGGGTGGGATGTATGATCACTCGGAGTACGAATGTCTAAACTAATCTCATGGAACGTGAATGTATAAACTGGTATTGCATTGATATATTTCAAATCTCATGATTATATATGTTATTTTCAAATAATCTCATGAAAATATCTCACAAAACACATTATTTTATTTGGACTCATGATGGGATCTCACACAATGCTCATGATTGAATTAGGATATCATGATGGATCATGCAAAACAATGAATGAAAACATTACAACATATTGAATGATTGACTTTTGATATCACGGTAGGATATCATGGAGCACGTGATTCCTATTTATGTGGTGGTGGAATAGATGGTTGTCCATGATTTGCAATGTTAAGGTGGTGGATTTATTCTTATAAATATCCCCAAACATGTCTTTAAAGACTGACGATGTTTTTCATTATATTTTTATTTTAGGTAGCATCTATAAAGTTTTCTCATGGAGAGATCTAGAGAGGGAGGTTTGTGAAGAGATATCATGAAGGAATATACATGATTGAAATCATGTAAGTGTTGTGCATGATCTGTAAAAATTCTTACACCATGCATGAATGGGGCCTCACACTAGGTTCTCGCGCAAAAATTGAAAGGGGTTTCATACCAGGATCTTGTGAAAAGCATGAAAGGGGCCTCACACCAGGATCTCACACAAAGTGAAAAGGGGTATCATGCCAGGATCTTTCACAAAGTGCAAAAGGGGTTATGCACTATGATCTCACACAAAGGTTATGCAGTTGGATCTCGTGCAAGGGTATACACCAGGATCACACACAACGGTACGCATCAGAATCCCAGACGAGGGGTTACATGCTAGGGTCTTGCACAGGGGTGTCAAACTAGAGACTTAAAAATGAGATACACACATACATTACCTTGTAAAAAATATCGTTGTAATACGTAGATTCTTATGTTGAAGAAGAATAAATAGGATCTACACCATTTGAAAAATATTAGATAAGAAGTTTATTCGTCGATAAATTCAAGGCATTGAATGGAAGTCTTAGAATCTATTAAAGATCTTTCCAAAGCGTAAGTATTTCATCAATAGTAAATAGAATTATCTTCTAGTTATCTGGAATGTGTAAGTGTTTCATCCTGGTGTTTTCAAAAAAGTGAAGGAAATGTCCATAAAGAACTCTAATAGAGCATCCACATACAACTGAAGATGAATTTATTATTGATAATGAAGGGACCTACATGTCCATAAACTACTTGTGGATCCTTTCCAGGACAGTGAGAAAAGGAAGAGGAATAATATGATCCCTTCCATCAGTAGTGATCCATCAATGGATAAATCATGGGAGTGACACTTGGGAAGTAGTGATCTGTCCATAAAAATTTTTAAGCTAGTGATCTAGGTAATATAAGTGATATTACCTAAACCTTATTTTGGAATTGAGACTTAGTGAATTTTATACATTTCCCCATTGTTGTTGTATACTCCTTGGGTGTATCATAGTGAGGGTAAACCAATTAAAATTGATGTGGCTTGTACCTATTTTTATTTCTAATCATGCATTGATATGGGAAAGGGAGAGAAGAATGTTTTATTTAATGAAGAATCATGATCTGAATGAGTTTTTTTAATCATTCATTCCCTAATTCACCCCCTAACCTCAAGGTATTTAACCTACTTGGGATAACAATTGGTATTAGAGAAAAAGGTTAATATCATGGTTTCTATCTCAAGGGTTTCAATTGAGGTTGTCAATCACAAAGGGATTTGGATCTTTTATGGAAACAATTTTCAATTGTGAAATAATCAGATGTAGCATTACTTCTGATCTTTATGAATGAATGTCTTTATAGAAGAAGGGAATGGAGTTTTAGTCAGTATCTATAGTGGTTCTTCATCAGAATTTGACCGAAGGGATTTTGATGATAATTTCTAATTAATCAATGCTTTAGTGGGATCACTATCTAATGCTACCTAAATAAAGGTGATGTTTCATAATTCATTACAAGATATGTGTCAAAAGTTTATAAATATTTATGACAGTGACTCAAAAGTCAAAGAATAAAATATGTAGTTTCTATGAAACAAGTATGAGGATCTCATAATGCACCTTAATGAGTCTGTTGATGCATTCTTTGATCGGGTGAATGTTGTTTTTGAAGACATGTGTAGTCTTAGAGAAAGAATTTAATATGTAAATATTTTAAACCATATATTGAGAAGACTTCCACCTCAGTTCAATCTGAATGTTTCTTTATTGGAAGATAAATATCCATAGGATCTGACATTGGATATCTTGCATAGTAGTATTATTGCATACGAGATGAGAAATAATGATAATAAGTCTATGGAAAGAGGGAAGTCTAAATAAGTGGAATTATATTCTATGAAAAACATCAATATTTTATATTTATAGGAATAATAAGACACATATTAAGCCTTTCATTCCTTTAATAAAATTTAAAAAGAATAAAATGAAATTTTAAAGGGAGACTCCCACTTTCATTTTTTTTATGTATAAAGGTTGTACATCTTGAAACGAGGTTACCTAAGAAGTTTTAAGATGATGATGAGGAGGAAGTCAAAATTAACATGAATAAATATTCATCCTATGTGAAAGGTCAGAAATATTTTAAGATAAATTTATTCAAAACGAAGGATCTTCTTTCAAAAGAAGACGAAACTTCAAAAAGAAACTGAGGAAGATGATTTGGACGACTGAAAGGATCATGAAGCAAATTCTATGGTACCAGTGGTCATAAATTATCAAACAAGGGAAGAAAGATATAATCATGAAGGATAATCCAAAGTAAGAGTTGACATTTAGGTATAATTAGAATCTTTATTTGAGATATATATATTTGGAAAGTAAAAACAAATAAATTAAACATGGTGGTTTAGGATTTAAAACTTTTTATGTAAGAGTGGGAAGAAGAGAAGTAGCATCTGATGGATGAAATTAAAAAGATTGAGTCTTCAATTATAGATAAATCAGATACCATTAGTGAGTAAAAGCTCATAGTTTAAGAACATAAAAGGGTGATTGATTTATGGAATAATACAGAGAAAGATCAAGACAAACTCAATGAAAATCTTGAGGTGAAGGTTGTCAGTATGAGAAGGAAAGTGAAAAATTAGGATAAACTATTTACCCCAAAAAATCAGGTTGCAAAGTCAGTATTAAATTGAAAATTATGGTTGAAAAATATAGTGAAATAGTTAACTTAATGTCAGGATAAGAATATGATAGATCCAAACATTACAATAAGTATGGGGATTGATAAAAAAAAATTAATGGTTAAAGTCATACAAAACGAACTTGCTCCAAGATTGAAGAGTTAGTTGGGTTCAAATCAGAACTATATGATTCAGATAACCAAATGGAAAACTAGTAGTGCAGTAGTGACACACATAAATTCACCCTGCATTAGATGTTATTGTTTTTTTAATATGGGACACTCAAAAAATGTATGTTCCATAGACAAGTGTTACCAAAGGGAACAATGAAAACAAAGGCAGCCATACAGAGATCAATATTCCATGATATCATTTGATGTTCACTATTTCAAGTGTTGGGGAATCGAACACATGGAAATATATTTATCATAAAAAATGTATATAAATGGGCTGAAGTAGACTGAATATGGTCATAAACAGTAGCACATTGTATCATCAAATCAGATGAAAATAAAAAATCGATTTTTATCTCAATAAGATGAAGTTGGTTCATCATTCTATAAGGAAGATAAATATTACAAATCCATACTATGTTTTAATTCAAAGACATGGATCCGAAAGAAAAAGAGATGAAAAGGAATTGAATGTAAAGATTTATTTTAATGTATCAGATCATACTAGAATATTGATCATTGATAGTGTATGCATCTCCTATATGATAGGAAAAAAATAAATTGTGATAGGAATGAGATAAGATTAGGAATGTATTGTAAGATTTGGTAATGATGAAGGACTGAAAATTATTGGCTTAGGAAAATCCAAGTTTGTGGGAAAAGACTTGATACATGAAGATGTCTTGGTTGTTGAAGGTCTCAAAAACAGATTTCTAAGTGTAAATCAACTGTGTGACTCAGGACATTCCATAATATTTTCAATGAAATTATGTATCATTAAGGAAAAATATGTTGTAGGTTTTTATAGGTAAACCATTCGAAGGGAAATCACTACCTTGTAATTGGAGAATAAGATATGTTATTTTTGTCTAAGGAAGAAGAAAACACCTTATGGCATAATGAACTTGGTCATTTGAGCCAAATATCTTTGGAATATCTTGTGAAATGTGATGATGCATGATACCTCCCTAGGTTATCATGTGATCTTACTCATATGAGTGATTCTTGTAAACAGGGGAATATCCTTCTAAATACATATAATGAAAAATAGAAAAGGCCAACAAAAGTGCATGAGTTCGTGCATATTGATGTGTATGGACCTATTTCACTATGATCTATTGATGGGAATAGAAATTATGTTCCCTAATTTTATGATTTTGGTAGAATGGAATGGGTTTTAGTCATCACCCACATGTCTTATGTGTTCAGGTTCATAACAAGTTATCAAAGGGAATTTGAAAAGATGTTCGGTCAAAAAATATAGAAATTATAAATAGATAATGGAACAGAGTTCACAAATATCCATGTGGAATATTATCCCAAGAAATATGGGGTAAGGAACCATTTTTCAACAAGAATAACTCCACAAAAAAATGGAGTCGTTGAGAGAAAATAAATTAATTTATCAATAACATGGCCAGAACAATGGCCATTCATAAAGACCTTCTAGAGAAGTTTTTGAAATAAGAAGTGATGACATCAATCTATTCAACAAATTGAGTTTTATTATGTCCAAAAGAAGAGAATACTCCATATGAGATTTTATATGGAAATAATCCAACATTAATGTAATTTTGTTTCCATAAAAGTAAGTGTTTCATTCTCAATGAGTAGAAACACAGAAAGTTTCAATCCCATGGAGATGAAGGTAGATTTCTCGGATACTCAAGAAAAAGAAAAGAATATAATTGTTTCTATAAGTGGGTGGGAAATGTAGTTGAAATAAATTATTTAACTATAGTACATAATGAGCATAATCTTTAGAAAATACAAATCATTTTTAGAAGATATTGATAAAGTGATAAGTAAATTGGGGAAGTAACAGTTCCAAAGGTTGATTCAGAAAAAGATTTAGATAACAAAAAGGATGAACATGAACCAGTAGCTATACACAAACCAAAGAGTCAAGTTAAAATTGATAGATAGAATATCATTCTTGATTAGGAAGCACAATTTCAAATATTAAGAATGAATTCATTACATCAGGAATCCTTCTTATCTTATGTAGATCCTAAATATTTTGATGAAGCAGTTGGGAATGAGAATTGGGTTCAGGATATGAATAAACAGATTGAACAAATTAAGAAGAATTAGACATGGGATATTGTTTTGTGAACAAAAAATAATAATTTCATTGGTACCAAATGGGTATTTCGCAAAACTATGAATGAAGATGGCGTAATGATTTGAAAAAAAGAATGATTAGTGTGAAAAGGGTAATTTCAAATACACGGTATTGATGTTGATGAAACATTTTCACCTATTTCAAGGCTAGAGATAATCAGATTATTCTTGTCCGTAGTAGTTCAAAGAAGGATCAATGTTTTCTAGATGGACATCAAGTCAACATTTCTGAATGGGGTTCTAGAAGAAGATGTTTATATTGAGCATCCAGATGGATTTCTCATTCATGAAGATGAGAACATAGTTTTTTGGTTGAATAAGGATCTATATGGGTTGAATCAAGCCCCAAGAGCATGGTATTCAAGACTAGGTCAATTTTTGAAGAATCTTGATTTTTAGCATGGTGGAGTTGATTAAAATCTATAATTCAACAATGATAGGAATAAAAGTATTATGGTGCTAGAATATGTCAATGACATAATATTTAGTGGATCAGATGATGTATAGTGAAATTAGTTCATAGAATTCGTGAAAAGTAAATTTAAAATGTAAATGATTAGTGAACAGACTTTTTTCCTTGGTTTACAATTGACACACGGAACGAATGGTACATTAATTTCTCAATATAAATATTCCATGGAGGATTTGAGAATATTTGGAATGGATAAATCCAATTAGATGATGACTATGGTGTAACACCCCAAGATATCATAGTGTGTTATTCAATAACTTGCACTACACGCAACACTGAGTTCAATTGCACCATGACTTACCAAAAAAAAGCCATTAAAAGAGGTCATGAATAGTATTAACTAAATTTTAAACTTTATATAATCCTTATAATTTTAGAATCCATATTATGAGTTTCTTAGTCATAATACAAGAACAAATTCATTTTCAGTATTGCACTTTTATCAACTTTTGATAGTGAAACCTTTTTAAATACAATATTTTAAAATTTTTGACTAAATGGAGACATCAAAAAATTTAAAATGAAACATCCCAAGCTTCCACGGTACGCTTTCCTTTGAATAAAACAGTAGCGTGTGTTGTACGCAACTTCGAGTTCTAACACACCGTAACCAATCAAACTAGCTGTTATGAATAGTAATACCTACTTTTTGAAGTTATATATATTTTATATTTTAAAATGGACTTCATTTTTGGATTCGGAATATCAAATTTAGCCTAAGGTAAAATTTTGGTACTTTTCGGATAACTTTCATATTTTGATGAATAGTGAAAATTACTAAATTTTAATTAAAAACAACTTTTTTAATCAAAATAATTAATAGTGATAAATTATGAATTTGAGTGGTTTTAAAATATATTTAGAATATATTTTTACTATTTAATATAATGTTGGTCATTGGACATAATTTTACAATTAAACCGAACATAAACAAGTGTCAATCTTTTGATAGTTATTATCTCTTAAAAACACGCTTTTTGTTTTGACAGCGGGAATTAATTTTAAATTAATTTCTGCCACTTCTGTGTTTTGAATTTAGGAAAATGGATTCCATATATGGAATCAGGATGTTCAAATTGTGTAAATAGGTAACTTTTATTTTTAGACATTTTGAATAATTACTGCGGTAAATATTTTATTTACAATGGTTAAGGGTAAATCCGGTAAATAAGGGTTAAAACAATAATATTATAATAATACTAAATTACCCTAAAACGTGTCTTAACCCTATTGGTTGATACATGGTCGACCATGGGCATATTTGTGTCAATTTTGGGACCCCATGGATCCACTTGTAAGTGATAATGACACTTTATTTTAATTAAGTTAAAATGAATACAAAAATGACACAAGCATATATCTTTTAGAAAAACAATTGTTACATAGGGTTATATATGTTGGATTTTAGATTATAAAAATTAATTAGAAATATAAAAATCTTTCCTACATAATGATATTTTATTTATAATTTTTAGACATTAAATAATTTATTTTATTTATGACACAATGATGATGCAGTAATTACTATAATAGTGAAAAATTAAAATAATTGATATTATAAATACCCAAATAAATATAATATGAAACTTTTAATGAATTAAACTAATTTTCTAGGATAATATGATATATTAGGATTGATTTAATTGACTTTTTTCGAAGTAATCAATCTGTTATGAGTTTCACGAAAAATCAACTATTGAATAGTGTCAAAATTGACATAAAAGAGTTCTTAAAACAAATATTATATTATTAATTGATATTAAATTCCTAAAAATCTAAGGTTCGTCCAAGAGACTTATATCATGATAGTTTCATCATTAATGGACCACTTGGGGGGTCTCTTGGATGTATATAGTAAGTTTATTAACCATATTATATAAAAATACAAAGAGACATTGTAAAAGTGAAACTAATTAACTTAGAGTTAATACTTAAAGATAAGGTTAATATAAGTACCCAAACCTGTCTAAATTATATTGGTTGAGTGGTTTTCTACCTATCCCCACCTTAACCTTTGAATAATAAGCTTTGGATCCATTAGAAACCGAATATGAATTTATTATAAATTAATATTTCTAGCTTTTCCAAAGGTGCCCCTCACCCCTCTTATAAAAGGGCACTCTTCCTTCTCATTTCTTCACACCTTCAAAGCCTTTTGGTTCGGCCAAACTCTGCCCAAATACTCTCCCAACATCCCTCACTACAACCTAGAGGCCTTAGTTTGATCAGAAAGCCAACCTAAGGAGCCCTTTTGATCAAATCAAAAGGAAGAACCCGAAGAAGAGGTAATGATTTCACCACCCTTCTCCAAGTTCATTTCTTCTTCCACTTCTTCTTCCTTTGTTCTTACCATTCTAAAATAATAACTCCAGTATCTCACATATACTGTGATGTTATTATAAATATGGTACAACCATATTCAGTATTCTATCCACCCTTTGAATAACATGTCACCATACGTGCGTACGTACGGCTTACCGTCTCCACGTCGTGGTGTAATTGTTATTCAATATAATATTATTTGGATGGGTATAATAATGATGTGTAACTCATGTAAATAATAAATATAACATGTTAATGATTCTGTATATACGATATACCATCCATTTATATATTATTTTAATATCAAAAGAATGATATTGTCGCTCGTGCGTACGTACGGACTACCGTCTCCACGAACGCGATGAGATTCATTCTCCATCGTATCCATTCAAGTATAATTATCATTTGATGATTTAAAAATGATGTTTAAGGACTAGATATAATTATGGATATGAATAAAATACAACAACCATGGATTATGTAACAAAACATATAAAAGAAAATGAGTAAGTTAACTCCCGAAACGACGATAATTCTAAGATATTATTAACAAATCAATGTTAAAAGATCATATATGATATCATATTAATATATATGATTCTTGTATAATTTAATAACAACTATTTCACCATTATAAAGGAGGTTAACCTACCCCAACCAAGGAAAAGTACAAGGTAAGGGTTTACTTTACAACCTCTTCATTATCCAAGGTTGTTTATACGTAATAATCTACTGGGATCTCTTTATCATCCACATCCATGTTTCTTAAAAATGCATTTCAAAACATTTTTACTATTTACAAGAATATGGGTTAAAGTCATTTATACCCTTGTTTGACTTTTTATAAGAGGTTTATAAAGGAATCTTTCCGTCGTTTTCAAAACAAGGTCCTTTTTAACCTTTTCGACAGAATTGAGGTAAGAATGTTTTTTTAACTTATACGGCGGGTGCGGTTATTTTACGCCGTTATAAAATCTTCAAAGCTTTCCTTACAAGCTTATAAGAATATTTTCAAAGAAAATGTTTTATTTTATATGGATCTTAAATGATTTCAAAATAAAAGGAGATATTTCTTTAAAAAGAATTTTGATTTCATCTACGTCAACATCCTTTGATGGATTTTAAGATTATTTGAAGTTGATATATTATGATACAAAACTTCTATATTGTATTGAAGGTTTCGTGATATGTTTGACTATGGATGTGCTATTTTTATACCATGCATCGGTAGGTCTCATGAGACAAACTAGTGTCCTGGCACAAGGCCTTGACAAAATCTTATTTGTAGTCTTGGCACGAGGCCTTGGCTATGTGGTTATGATAGTCTGGCATTATGCATTCCATCATTATGAAAGTGGTTATTGATTTTTCATGTGATTATTCGATTAGTAGAATAACCATGTGAATAAGTAAATGGCATTATTTCATTTTATTTATGCCATACTATGTTGAAATTTCATGTTTTAAAGGCTTTTTTTTTAGTTATATATTGCCTTAAATTTTTATTCTTATTTATGAAAGTTTCCGCTATATTGTTATCCTTACTGGGCATTTGAGATCACCCCTTTTCTATGTTTTATTTTTCCCAGGAAGTGAAGAAGTAAATTATGAATGACCTGCAGGGATATTATGTGGGGATATGAGTGTGGATTATGGAGACAATATGTTGTTGTAGTAGTTTTTCGTTTAATGATGTAATGTAAACCTTATGAATATATCTAGTGTTTCCAAGGCTACTAAACCAATCGGTCTTTCGAGATTTGATCTTTCTTGTGATCATGCCAATGTTACGAAGTAATGCACCGACACTGGGTAGCTGGGGTCGGGGCGTTACAGTTGGTATCAGAGGAAGTTTAGTACAAACCTTGGAAGCTAGATTTAGATAAACTCTGATTAGAGCACGTAGACCTAAGATGAACTTTGAGGATTAGTATAGAAGAACTTCCTTGAATTTTGGTATTGTAGAGTTTTGTGAGTTTTCCGAGCAATACATCCCTGTCTGGATACAAGCAGGTAGAGGCGGCTCTGGCACAGATGTACCTAGGGGTAAAACCCGAAAACACCGATTTGAGCTAGACTCGAACAGGAACTGGTGCACGACAACGGGCCTTGCTGCACTCTTGGTTACGACACTCCCGGGGGATATGCTTAGGATAACTCTCATTTTCTTTACAAATAATTATTAAGGGTTTATGAGTATATACGTCCTCAAAGAAAACATTTTTATGATTATGGATTATATCCATAAATAGTTCAATTTATGTTAAGTGTTTTATAAGTATGGGATTATGTATTTTGATTCATAAACTGATCTAGTTTATGCCATTGTTTAGAAATGGCGCCCAGTAGAAGGAATGAGAACTCCAGAAATACACATGATTCAAAGAGAAGGAAGGATCATATCTTTCATGGTCTTAAGCTAGAATTTATAAGAGAAATAGTCTCCCATGTATTATCATCATATGAAGAAATAATATCATGTGTTGATAAGAAAAGTAAAGAGTTTACTGAGTCCTATGGCTTTGAAGGGAAGCAAGAGAAGAAAAGGATGGAAGAGAGAAAGATGGATAAAGGGGAGAGGGAAAAGAATAATTTTCTCATATGTGGTAACTGTGGAAAGAAACACCCTGGAACTTGCCTGAAAGGAATGGGAGTTTGTTATAAGTGTGGAGGAAAAGGGCACAAAGTACATGACTGCAAGGGTAAGAAAATGGTTTCAAATGTACAATGCTTCATTTGCAAGTAGTTTGGACACTACGCGAACCTATGTCCCAGTCATCAGACTATGCCGCAAATGATGTTATTGGATAATAATCAAGTTATGATACTACCACAGATGAAGAGGAATGATTAGAGTTCTTATGTTGATTATGTCAATTGAGTGTTGTATCAACAATGTACTTGTTATAATAATTATGGAGTATATAAGGATTGTACTGCAGTACTATTTCATTAAGGACTTGAGATGGTGTGGAACAAAGAAAAGTGACTCAGTAGCAGGTTAAATGTTTGGAAAATATATGGTTGAGAGAAAGATAAACCATAATATGGTTCAGATACCGAGGTGGTGATTTTAGAATAATACATGATTGATTTGGATAAATTATATTGGATATTCTTGACTACCTTGGAACTGATTAATGATTTGTATATTCCATCATTGTTGGGGTTTAAAACATTTTTGGATTAATGAAGTATATCCAGCATTCTATATGGAATAAGGGAGCATGAATGTAATCAATAAGGAATATGGTAATACATGATGAAGGTATTCATATTCTATTACGGGGTAAAAAGGATCTATATTATGTTTACCTTCCTTATAAATGTTGGACTGTGAGTTTAGACAGAAGTATTTTGGATAGTTCTAGTTTGGATTATTTTGGATTGCCATAAAAGAACAACCCGGAGGTCGGGCGGCAACCCGTCGCGTCCGGAAAGGCTGCGAGACTTGAACCGCAACCGAAGGGCGACAAGGGTGTATCACCTACCACTGGCCCAAGAGATTTCCTGGATTAAATAATGTAGTTTTTTTAAAAGATCTGGTAGATGAATTATAAATTCGTTTATTTTGGAACCCTGTACGAATAGTATAAATATAATTTTTTTTTACGAGTGAAAGATGAGTTTATGGTAGAAACTTATTAATGGATAAAACTCTGATTATAAAGTAAGTATATCTCCTTATGATCTTAGCCAATCTCATAAATAAATTCCTCAACATTAATAAAAGGAACTTAGAACAAAAATGTTTCCCTAGATGGTACCTTAAATCATCACTAATTTATGGCTTTGGGATTGTTGGCCTTTTCATAGCCATGTTCTCTACCACTCTCCATCAGATAATTGATGGTTAGATTTCTCTTCCATATCCATATTTTCTTACATGGAACCCTAGTATGTGTTATTTTCGGTAATCTTCATACTTTCCACTCTTTATTTTAAATAGAGGCCTCATTAATTCATTTTTCGATGTGGGATTTCAACTAAGATATTTTGAAACGTCAAAAATGTGTTATCCCAATACCCTATATTTTGTTGAACCGATGGTACTTCAAATCATCATAGATTGATGAGTTTAAGGACCTCAATTTTATACTTTTTTGTGATTGATGACCTCAATCACTACCTATAAATATTTACGTTTTTCCTCCAATTATATGTCTCTAATTGCCACCAATGTTCTCCTAATCAAGATCATAATTTGGTGGTGACCCTTTGATTTCTCTTTTCCTCATATTAAGACTAAATTTTAGTAACCCAATTGCCGATGTGGGTTTTCCCACAAATATATTTTCTACTTTCAACCTTTTATTTTTGAAGAACAATTTCAAATTGCGAGGACGCAATTTATTGAAGGAGGGGAGAATGTAACACCCCAAGATTTCATAGTGTGTTATTCAATAACTTGCACTACACGCAACACTGAGTTCAATTGCACCATGACTTACCAAAAAAAAACCATTAAAAGAGGTCATGAATAGTATTAACTAAATTTTAAACTTTATATAATCCTTATAATTTTAGAATCCATATTATGAGTTTCTTAGTCATAATGCAAGAACAGATTCATTTTCAGTATTGCACTTTTATCAACTTTTGATAGTGAAACCTTTTTAAATACAATATTTTAAACTTTTTGACTAAATGGAGACATCGAAAAATTTAAAATGAAACATCTCAAGCTTCCACGGTACGCTTTCCTTTGAATAAAACAGTAGCGTGTGTTGTACGCAACTTCGAGTTCTAACACACCGTAACCAATCAAACTAGCTGTTATGAATAGTAATACCTACTTTTTGAAGTTATATATATTTTATATTTTAAAATGGACTTCATTTTTGGATTCGGAATATCAAATTTAGCCTAAGGTGAAATTTTGGTACTTTTCGGATAACTTTCATATTTTGATGAATAGTGAAAATTACTAAATTTTAATTAAAAACAACTTTTTTAATCAAAATAATTAATAGTGATAAATTATGAATTTGAGTGGTTTTAAAATATATTTAGAATATATTTTTACTATTTAATATAATGTTGGTCATTGGACATAATTTTACAATTAAACCGAACATAAACAAGTGTCAATCTTTTGATAGTTATTATCTCTTAAAAACACGCTTTTTGTTTTGACAGCGGGAATTAATTTTAAATTAATTTCTGCCACTTCTGTGTTTTGAATTTAGGAAAATGGATTCCATATTTGGAATCAGGATGTTCAAATTGTGTAAATAGGTAACTTTTATTTTTAGACATTTTGAATAATTACTGCGGTAAATATTTTATTTACCATGGTTAAGGGTAAATCCGGTAAATAAGGGTTAAAAAAATAATATTATAATAATACTAAATTACCCTAAAACGTGTTTTAACCCTATTGGTTGATACATGGTCGACCATGGGCATATTTGTGTCAATTTTGGGACCCCATGGATCCACTTGTAAGTGATAATGACACTTTATTTTAATTAAGTTAAAATGAATACAAAAATGACACAAGCATATATCTTTTAGAAAAACAATTGTTACATAGGGTTATATATGTTGGATTTTAGATTATAAATATTCATTAGAAAGATAAAAATATTTTATACATAATTATATTTTATTTATAATTTTTAGACATTAAATAATTTATTTTATTTATGACACAATGATGATGCAGTAATTACTATAATAGTGAAAAATTAAAATAATTGATATTATAAATACCCAAATAAATATAATATGAAACTTTTAATGAATTAAACTAATTTTCTAGGATAATATGATATATTAGGATTGATTTAATTTACTTTTTTCGAAGTAATCAATCTGTTATGAGTTTCACAAAAAATCAACTATTGAATAGTGTCAAAATTGACATAAAAGAGTTCTTAAAACAAATATTATATTATTAATTGATATTAAATTCCTAAAAATCTAAGGTTCGTCCAAGAGACTTATATCATGATAGGTTCATCATTAATGGACCACTTTGGGGTCTCGTGGATGTATATATTAAGTTTATTAACCATATTATATAAAAATACAAAGAGACATTGTAAAAGTGAAACTAATTAACTTAGAGTTAATACTTAAAGATAAGGTTAATATAAGTACCCAAACCTGTCTAAATTCTATTGGTTGAGTGGTTTTCGACCTATCCCCACCTTAACCTTTGAATAATAAGCTTTGGAGCCATTAGAAACTGAATATGAATTTATTATAAATTAATATTTCTAGCTTTTCCAAAGGTGCCCCTCACCTCTCTTATAAAAGGGAACTCCTCCTTCTCATTTCTTCACACCTTCAAAGCCTTTTGGTTCGGCCAAACTCTGCCCAAATACTCTCCCAACATCCCTCACTACAACCTAGAGGCCTTATTTTGATCAGAAAGCCAACCTAATGAGCCCTTTTGATCAAATCAAAAGGAAGAACCCGAAGAAGAGGTAATGATTTCACCACCCTTCTCCAAGTTCATTTCTTCTTCCACTTCTTCTTCCTTTGTTCTTACCATTCTAAAATAATAACTCCAGTATCTCACATATACTGTGATGTTATTATAAATATGGTACAACTATATTCAGTATTCTATCCACCCTTTGAATAACATGTCACCATACGTGCGTACGTACGGCTTACCGTCTCCACGTCGTGGTGTAATTGTTATTCAATATAATATTATTTGGATGGGTATAATAATGATGTGTAACTCATGTAAATAATAAATATAACATGTTAATGATTCTGTATATATGATATACCATCCATTTATATATTATTTTAATATCAAAAGAATGATATTGTCGCTCGTGCGTACGTACGGACTACCGTCTCCACGAACGCGATGAGATTCATTCTCCATCGTATCCATTCAAGTATAATTATCATTTGATGATTTAAAAATGATGTTTAAGGACTAGATATCATTCTGGATATGAATAAAATACAACAATCATGGCTTATGTAACAAAACATATAAAAGAAAATGAGTAAGTTAACTCCCGAAATGATGATAATTCTAAGATATTATTAACAAATCAATGTTAAAAGATCATATATGATATCATATTAATATATATGATTCTTTTATAATTTAATAACAACTATTTCACCATTATACAGGAGGTTAACCTACCCCAACCAAGGAAAAGTACAAGGTAAGGGTTTACTTTACAACCTCTTCATTATCCAAGGTTGTTTATACGTAATAATCTACTGGGATCTCTTTATCATCCACATCCATGTTTCTTAAAAATGCATTTCAAAACATTTTTACTATTTACAAGAATATGGTTTAAAGTCATTTATACCCTTGTTTGACTTTTTATAAGCGGTTTATAAAGGAATCTTTCCGTCGTTTTCAAAACAAGGTCCTTTTTAACCTTTTCGACAGAATTGAGGTAAGAATGTTTTTTTTAACTTATACGGCGGGTGCGGTTATTTTACGCCGTTATAAAATCTTCAAAGCTTTCCTTACAAGCTTATAAGAATATTTTCAAAGAAAATGTTTTATTTTATATGGATCTTAAATGATTTCAAAATAAAAGGAGATATTTCTTTAAAAAGAATTTTGATTTCATCTACGTCAACATCCTTTGATGGATTTTAAGATTATTTGAAGTTGATTTATTATGATACAAAACTTCTATATTGTATTGAAGGTTTCGTGATATGTTTGACTATGGATGTGCTATTTTTATACCATTCATAGTTTATGGTGAAATTATTGACATTTCGTATGCTAGATTTAATACGAATGTTTATGTTATGTTTAAACCTTTTCATATGGGAATGCATTGGACTTAATATGTGACGGGTGGAGCCCGCTATAGCTCCTCGATGCATCGGTAGGTCTCATGAGACAAACTAGTGTCTTGGCACAAGGCCTTGACAAAATCTTATTTCTAGTCTTGGCACGAGGCCTTGGCTATGTGGTTATGATAGTCTGGCATTATGCATTCCATCATTATGAAAGTGGTTATTGATTTTTCATGTGATTATTCGATTAGTAGAATAACCATGTGAATAAGTAAATGGCATTATTTCATTTTATTTATGCCATACTATGTTGAAAGTTCAAGTTTTAAAGTCTTTTGTTTTAGTTATATATTGCCTTAAATGTTTATTCTTATTTATGAAAGTTTCCGCTATATTGTTATCCTTACTGGGCATTTGAGCTCACCCCTTTTCTATGTTTTATTTTTCCCAGGAAGTGAAGAAGTAAATTATGAATGACCTGCAGGGATATTATGTGGGGATATGAGTGTGGATTATGGAGACAATATGTTGTTTTAGTAGTTTTTCGTTTAATGATGTAATGTAAACCTTATGAATATATCTAGTGTTTCCAAGGCTACTAAACCAATCGGTCTTTCGAGATTTGATCTTTCTTGTGATCATGCCAATGTTACGAAGTAATGCACTGACTCTGGGTAGCTGGGGTCGGGGCGTTACATATGGTGGCTACCCATATGATACTATCACAAGATCATGAAGGAAATGGATTTAATGTCAAAGAATACTATTAAATCATTGGTAATCTATTGTACTTGACAGTGAAAAGACCTGATATATTTTTTTACATGCCAAGAATCATGGTATTAAACCAATCCCAAGTAAATACACATAATTCCAATAAAAATAATACTTTTTTGTATCTAGGTGGTGGTGGATTTCAGTTTACTATACAATGAAAAATATTAATAAGAGTTATTGGGCTAACCGATGAAGATTGTGCTGGTTTATCAGATAATATAAAATCAATGTTAGGTGGTTCATTATATCTTGTAAGATTATGTATTTCATGGATAAAGAAAAATTAATATTTCATTTCATTAAGAACCATAAAAGTTGACTATATTGTCTCTACTCAAGTTTGAACACAGTTATTGTGGATGAAAAAACTGATTGAAGATGTAGGAGTTGAAGTGAAGTCTCTGATCAAAATCCATTACGAAAATTCAAGTGTTATAAATCATAGAAAAATCGTTTTCATCACTCATGGACAAATCACATTGAAATAAAGTAGCATTTTATCAAGAATAAGGTAGATAAAGGGATTTTGAATTTGGAGTGTGTGCCTACAAAAATACAGGTTATAGACATTCTAAGAAAGCTTGTACCCAAAGAAGCATTTGAATGTCATCAATAGGATCTTGGAGTTCATTCGACTCCCTGCACTTAAAAAAGTGTAGATGTGGGACCCCCTCTCCTATAGGTATTATGTGTTTATTTCTGGAAATGTTGATTTGTGTTCTTTACCCTATTGTAGACCATAATGAAGTAACCTTCATGTTCATTAAAAAAGGGGGATAAATTTACTATAAAAGGGGAGAAAATTTCATAGTCAATATAGGGGGATCAGCAATGTTATGGGAGTTTTAAATATGATGATGCTAAAAATGATCGATCAAAGGTTATATATCATGATAGATGGGGTTTGTAATGAAATTATTTTACCGGTTTTGGAATGAATTGATTCACTAATGAACTTAACATTATACTCTCGTTTCTCATGGGGAGCATGGATCTTGTGGGATTTGAGTGTGTGTTGAGTAAATATTTGATCTCTATCGAAATTGTAATAAGAAATGTTTTGTAGAAGATGTGGTATAAAAATGTGAAGAGTTATCAACAAACCCAAAGGGGTTTATTTTTAGTAAAAAAATCCCTCTTGGTGATGATTTTGGGTTAATTTTCTCATTTGATAAGAATTAAGGTTTTTTATGAAGGATCGTTACCAAAGAAGACATGAAGAGTGATCACGAGATGTATTATCTCACGCAAGTGTGAAATATATTATTATAAACAGTAGAAAAATGTCTGATCTCGTGCAAGAGCGAAATGTATGATCTCAAAAAAGTGTGAATTTATGATCCCGTGCAAGGTTAAAATGTTTGATCTTGTGCAACATAAAAATTTCTTATCTCGTGAAAGCACAAATTTCTGATCTTACGCAAGGGAGAAATGTTTGATCTCATGAAACCGTGAACGTATGATCTTATGTGAGGGTGAGATGTATGATCTCATGGAGCACGAATGTATGAACAAATCTCATAGAGCATAAATGTATGAACTGATATCACATTGATATCTTATAAAGTACATGATGATAATACATGATTATCAAAGGATATCACATAGAGATATCATAATGTGAATGATTCTATTTGTATCTCATGATGGGATCTCACGTAGTGCTCATGGCTGTCTTCGTATCTATTAATGGATCTTGCAAAGAACTAGATGAAAACATCACTAACCATCACAATATTCACTTTTGATCTCATGATAGGATCTCACGGAGCACGTGAATTCAATTTATATGGTAGTGGAATAGGCATTTGTCCATAATTTGTGGCATCAAGGGGGTGTATTTATGTCTATAAATAACCCCTAACCAATCCTTAAAGACTGAGGAAGCTTTTCCTAATCATTGTATCTGAGGAAACATCCAAGAAGGAGTCTCACGGAGTGATATCATTAATAAGGTTCTCAAAGAAATATCATGAAGAAATATATGTGATTAACATCACATAATTGTTGTGCATGATCTGAAAAAAGTATTGTGCAAAGTGTGAAAGGAGTTTCACACCAGGATATCATGAAAAGAGTGAAAGGGGTATCATGACAGGATCTCACAAAAATTGTGAAATGGGTCTCGCACCAGGATCTCACATAAAGCGTGAAAGGGTTCTTATTCCAAAAATATCATGGAAATCATGAAAGGGGTTACACAGCAAGATCTTATGCAAGGGTACGCAGCTGGATCTGGCATAGGGGTACGTGCTCGGGATCTCACGCAAGGGTATGCACTATAATCTCATGAAAGGGGTTATATTCTAGGGTCTCTCATAGGGGAATCACACTATAGTCTTGCGTAAGGATATACACACCAACATTACTCTATGACGAGTATCATTTTCATATCTAAATTATAAATGAGAAGAATAATATATAGGATCTGCACCATGTGATAAATCTTACAGGAGTTTATTCACTACTAAAATAAAGGTAATGAAAGTAATACCTAGAATATCTTAAATATCTTGCCAAAGTGGAGGTAACTGTTGTTTCTATAGTAAAGAGAAGTCTATTATAGTAGTCTAGAAAGTGGATGTGTTGCATCTAGGTGATTTCACATAAGTGAAGGAGAATCCAAGAAAGAACATTAACAGGGCATCTACATATAGTTTAGGATTCATTTATTATTAATATCAAGGGAACTACATGTCCATGAACTATGTGTGGATCCTTTATAGAGCAGTGATAAAAGGAAGAGGAAAAAGGTAATCCCTTCAACTAGTAGAGATCCATCGAATGACAGATTTAGGGAGTGACCATTTGGAAGAAGTGATTGTCCCTAATCTTTGAAAAGGAAGTTATCCTAGGCATATAAGTGATCTATCCTTGACATTATTTTGGAAGTGATCCTTAGTGTATTTAGTACATCTACACATTATCATTGTATTCTCCTTGGATTTATCCCAGTGTGGGTAAACCAAGAAAAATTATTGTGTCTCATATATATTTTCATTTATGTCCATACATTGCTAGGGTAAATGGATAGAATAATGTTTTTTTAATGAAGGAACTAGATCCAAATGGGCAGTTTTTTTAATCATTCATACCCTGATTCACCCCCCCCCCCATTAGTGTATTTTACCTAGTTTTGGATAGCATAAATTCACATGAATATGTCATGCACAAAACTTCTTTGTAAACTTAATGAAATCTGGTATCATTGATTTTTAGAAAAAAAAACTACACTTATGAACTTGGGGGGAGAGTTTAGCTCTGAATAAATAATCATCATAAGAACTTTCATGGACTTCTAGTATAATATCATGAGACTCTCCTCCTTTAGGTTATATAAGGAGGGCCCCATAAAATCAACATTTTTAGAAGAATTCCTAATTATTTTGTTCATGAAAAAGATTGAAATTTTTTCCTACCAAAAGATTTGTTCTTTCCTAGCTTGATATTTCTATAGGATCTCATTCTATAGATACTCAATTATATGACACATTCAACAAACTATGCATTTTTCTTGGAAATTAAATTCTCAACTTGGTTTTGGGTAACATTATCCTCATTTATCTTCTCTAAATCGTTTTTTTTAATATATAGATGACCCTATGATACGTGATACAAACAACTATTTTTTCCTGGTCTAGATTGGTCAGAGTAGCAGTTGTATTTTCCAATGCATGTGAATGATCATTATAAAATAAATAAATGTGTAACAACACCAAATCATAAGGAAATTCATCCATTCATCCCCAATTTTATTCAAATAATGGAATTATCTATTTTATCTTAATGATATTTTTACCATGGATTTTCATGATTAGCGTCTTTGAATCACCTTTCATATAATGTCAGAAAACTGGAATCTACAAGGTAAGATATTTTTATATTATGAGGGTATGATATTCCACCACATTATTACCATAACCTTTTAAAATGATGAAATAATGTGTTAGGGACACATTTAATGGGTAAACAAATGAAATTCCAAATTCGACCAGGTTGAGTCTTGGGTATTCCATCCTTCTCTTGATTGGACTTCAAGAATCACTGATGAAGTACATTTCCCACATTTATAAAGTCTCATTGACCGAGAAAATTTATTATTCAAGAAGTTTCATGTCCAAAAATATATTATATGAGGTTGGGTATGCTACATGAAATTATGTTACCACATTCTCTTTTAATACCTTTGGAAGATGAATCAGGTGTCAAACTTATATAGGAAGAACACTCACTTTGTTAATATTTACATAAATATAAAATGAATGATAATGTATTTTAGAAATTATATAGGAGAAACCAGGTGGAATACATGACACTACCATTAATTAAAAAATTTCTATACCATAAAGATCAATTCAATGAAATACTTCTCGATGTCATGGTATCAAGTTTTAGCTTCGATCATTATTATACTAAGATATTAAAGAATATTATATTTTCATATGTCATTATTTTATGCAAGGAAGGAAGAAAAATAATAATACATGGTTTTCACATAGAGGATTAGTGGTTTTAACCATATAGGTTATATCAATACTGGAGGGTGAAAGAGATACTACTTGAGGTCATTAGAATCCTTCTATAAGTTTTCATCCCAATGGTAAGTCACCCCTTTCTTTATTATCATCAACAAGGGTAAGAAATTATTAGTGATATTTACAATGACTCGTTTAATATAGGTGAGACATACATGTAGTCCTCTAAATCTAAAAAACTTTTGATGGGGAAATATTAATAATTTCATTGGTTTTATCAAGTCCATCCTCAATTTCATAATGGCATACCTTGAATATGAGAAACATCCCTAATGTCACCCCAATACTGAATTTCATTAGATTCATATTTAATCAATGTTGGCACAGTTTTTCAAACATTTTCAGAAACTTAGAAAGGTAATAATATTATGAATGACATTTTATTACTATATCATCAATATTTCATTCCATTATCTTCCTGAGAACAGATAAAAAAAATATAGTGATGGCACAACATTATTCAAGACAAAGAACATCGTTCTTTAGTAATATACCCCTTTTGGTACCATGAAGTTATAAGTTTCTTTACAATCCAAGTCCATTTGGATATAATTATATCTATAATACCCATCTATTAATAATAGGTATTGATAACAATATGTATCATTAATCAATAACTATGTGACAAAAATAAGTAAATCGTCCTTTGGAAGATAGTGATAAAATCACTAAAGTTGATGTAGACCCTAATTTTCACATTCTTTTTTGTAATGAGAACATAATTGGACAACCATTTGGGTATTGATTTTACCAAATTATATTTTCATTGATCATATTATCAACTTCTGTTTCGACCTTAGAATTATGGGTCATATGCATTCTCCTTGCTGCATAATTATAGATACGGTGGTTGTCTATTAAACCCAAATGATGATTGGATACTTGGAGATCTAACCCAAGAATATCTGTATAATTCCATCCAAGTTTGTATCTATGATTCCTGATTAAAGAGATATATTATTTCTATTCTTTAATTTTTATGGTGCCACTAATTAGTATTTTTTGTAAGTAATATTAATTACCCAAATTCATTTATTAGAGCTCATCAACAGTGATAAAAATACCTTCATTGAAATCTGATGGAGAAACCTTAATCTCTTATTCTTCTTCTTCATTATTTGAGGTAGAAAATGGAACGATATCTCGAGGTTTGATAGTTGATGTAGGAGTGTGGATATTTCTATTGAGTTTACAAACATATTAGTAGTTTCATAGTTTAACATACACAAATAACGCCATATAAAGTGATTAAATGGTTCTTAAACAACGTTTTCTCTTTTTAGAGTTTATATACAACTATTATAAGAGCCTTGGATATGGTTAACGCATGTCATTCATGATTTTATTCAAATATAGATTCTCATAGGAAATATTTATTCACAAGGATTGAATAAGGGTATCTTCTACTTTCAATGGTATTTTCCAAATGGAAGTTACAACCTGACCATTGTATAAGTGGAAAGATATTTGGGAATCTATATCATTAGAAAACATAAATTTATGAATCCCTAGCTGTAGAGTTGTTTTCCAGATTCAATTAAAGGGAAACCTAAAGTCTTCACCAAACTTGCTACATATATTTAGTGCAAATGCTTCCAGGAAGCAAAATTTTTTCATTATTTACCTATGGTTCATTCCCATTCATATTATAATTTCCCAAATCTATCTATTGGTATTTTCAAGAATCAAAAGTGAATATGTAACCATAGATTACCTTTCCCTTCCCCTCAATAGATTTTATTAGTCAATGGTGATATGAAAAAGGAACTGTTGTTTACATATTCTAGAATTACCTTCCCGGTCAGGAATTAAAATCTTTTCCTTCGTGATAAACACGAATCAAAATTTAGAGATGAGATCTCCAAACAATGTCTTTATCTAGATCCTCCCAATTTTCCTCTTCTTTCCTTTTTAATATTTTTAGTTCATCATATTAGAAAGATTCATGTTGAATTAAATATATTTTAAATAGTGAATGGTTTTGACTAGAATGATGTTGATTATAGGGAAATTATTGACTAAGGACTAATAAACATCAATTTCAATGAATTTTAAAAAAACATATAATGGATTGATATTTTCTTGTATGATAGTTTCTCTGAATTTTTTGGTGAATTAAATGATTCGGTGACACTCAGTTGAACTCAATTCTATACATTTTTTCTTCTATGTTACCACATTAATCTCAAACTGTTGAGAACTTTAAATGGACTTCATAAGGTATTTCCTACGTTATTGAGAAATATTAAGGGTTTTTGGGATTAAAATTTAGGTAGGGAAGATGGAGGGGTTCTTTTACATGACATACTTCTGATAAAAATCCATGTTCTTCCTACCATTATGTTATTCCCTAAACTGAGGATTTGGGGAAAAACTAATTATATTGGTTAATCTTTTATTAGATAGAATTTAAGTATACCTTTCCTTTTGACGGTTGGCACGAGTTCATCTTCCCATGTCCCAAAGTTGACCAACTGACTGTTTATCTACTAATTAGTCCACCAATATGATCAAATCCAAAAGTTTCCTAGAATAAATAGGATTTAATTAATGGAATTGTTGATCTCATTGAATAAACTACCTTAGATTTATATTTTTGTGTATGATCTCCTCTAGAATGACTCATAAATGTTAAGATCCACCATGACCTTTCATTCCATGTCCTTTTTGGCCTCTTCCATGATTAATAGAGTGGAATATTGATTTATAAGAGTCCCTTCATCAATAATGGTATCTATAAAATGGATCAAATTAATGGAATAATATTAGGGCTCATTGTAGAATGAAAATTCTATTTGGTGGGGGGATTCCCATCATACGAATGATGGGGGAATGAATTTTAGTAAAGATTGGTTCAGCTCGATTACCCTTGGGGGTTCTTCCAACCATTATTTATTCTATCAATCTCATGTTTATCAAATATTTGAAAACTATGACAATGAAGTCATTTCCTTATATATTTTAAGGGGAATTAAGATCATGGATAATAGATTCAATCAAGACCTAATGATGTTATGTGTATTCTTGACCAATTTAATAATAATCCAATCATCAAATTTCCACATTTTCATTCATGATACTTCTTGTCACTCTCTTTTATCCACTGATGGGGTAGTAGATACATTGGTCATCAGATCTTGTGGATGATTTGAATTTACTTTATTGATGACTATCATTTACTAGAGAAATTATTTAAAGATAAAATAGTCATAAATTTTGTTCCGTAACATTCAATGATAAATGAAATAATCAGGTAAATCATTCAAAAAAACTATATATAGCCTTTTAATTTCTAGAAGAGTAACCAGATTCATTTCTTAGGTGGAAAAAAATATCTAGGGATTTTTTCTTTCTGGAATAAATAGACTTTTTTCTTCCTTTTACTTAAAATTTAATTGAATTATTTCATTCATCAATTTCTGAAAAGTTTGTTGTATTTTTTTTGTTTCCTTATAGGAGGTACTATATTGTAAATAGAGTACTCTAGTGTCATATTTGGCACTGGATCTGGTTTTAGAGTGGCCTTCTATGTTTTTACCTTACTATATTTCTTTACCTACACCAAGGATGATAGCTGATATTTGACTTTAGAATATTATAGGGAATCCTCCAACAATTATTACACTATAAAACATTCTTAGAATCCATCATGATACTTTAATAAGGTCATAGAGGTCTTTTGTTCATCTCAAAAATTCACTATATAGATTTTCAGCAACTTGTCTTTTATGATTTATATGTTCAATGAATAGGTAAAACCTTTCTACCTTGTGAAGAAATATAAAACCCTCTCATTTTTGTTCATGTAGATGTTTAAGATTTCATGAATGGTTTTCCTCTGAAACATTGAGCTATACTATTAATAGAACTATCATTGAAGATCTTCCCAATCAATAATAGATCTGATTGTTATATTTATATACTATAAAAAAGTTGTCCCTTATAAATTATGGAAACATCACATGAGCTTCACTACTTCTTATTTTTTTCATCCCCATCATAGGGTTATATCAATACATAAAATTTATGATGTTCTATTATAAATATTTTACATTGATAAATGTTGGAAATTTCGGATTCTTAAAGTCTAGTGGAGGGGGAATCAACTCCAACCACTCACATTATGGATTCCTTTATTGTTTTACTAATTCCCTCTATACCTATATGGTTTCTATTAAAATAAATAGAGACTAAATGGATTCAAAAAAAATTGGTATTACTATCAAATAAATAATATGAGTTGGAAGGTTTGATAGAGCCTGATATTACTAGATTATCTTCACCAATTTTTTATAACTATCCAGATTCAGTCTAGGATAACTTATCCAAAATAGAGGTGATTGTTATCCTAGTAGAGGAAACTACTAATAGTCATCCATTATAGGGGTTAGTCCAACTAACTTTATTATCCCTTTCTCTGTCATATCTCTTGATTATTCCCTTGTTGGTTTAGTAATTGTTTCTTGTTTTAAAGGAAACACAAGAGGAGGCATAGTGACCTTGACTTGAAATTTTTACTCAATGGGTATATTAAGTTTGAGTAATGAATCCTTAGTTGAATCAACATCTCTAGACAAACATTATACTAGGTGATCTTTTCCTTAGTGGGAAGAGAATCATCATCTTTTAAAGTTGAGTGGTCTATGGATGAAGCCACATATTTCCCTTCATCCTTGGTTGATGATCATAGATAATGGGGTAATTAATTGTTTTAAGGTATCCCTTGTCCTTAATCTACATTTAATGTCTTTTGAACGTACACTCTTCTCATACATTGATGAAAATCATGTTTCGAACAAATGCCTCAACATCATATTTTTTATTAGTTTCATGCTCAGCATTATCTATGGGATTTGACTTAATAATTTTCTAGTGACATGAATTGGGTAGTAGAAATCAAATCCTCATCTATAACCAAATAGTAAAAAGCCTCATTGGTGTTTGTGTACCCTTCAAGGGATATATCATAATCATCCTTCAATCATTCCTTACTAGAATATTTCATGGGATTGTGACCTAGTCAAGGTTGTAATTCCCTCCTTTGGTGCTTGTATTGATAGGGAGAAATAAATCATTCATAAATGGTGTTCCTAATCGAATATCCATTAATTTTCTTTGAAAACACTCTTGATTGAAGGAATGAAACCTGAAACTTCGATAAAGAAAACTATAGTGTATATTTTTATAAATATACTCTCATTATTAACTTCATAAAAGGATAGTGTGGTAAAATACCCAATTCCCTATGGGATAGGGTAGATCTTGTTTCGTAACGGTCATGATTACACTTTATTGTGGATTTGTTGGTTATATGGGTGGTGATTGAGGTTAAAATTCCCTAAGATCTATAGGTTAAAGCTTCCTATAGGCTACCATATAATATTTTTTCCTCTCTCTTCAAACTTTAGACTCATACTATATCATAATCTAGGGGTAATGTATGTTTCGGTCAAGCTGAATGAGATTTATTATCCCTTGGGATTGGTTTTAATTTCATGGGTCTAGCTTTCCACAAATTTCATAGATTCTTCACCTTTCTATAAATTCGATGGAAGATCCTATCAATTAATCATTCCCATTGAGTTCTAAATTTATTCAATTATTTGTCTTTGGGATTCTACTAGACTGACTAACTAGAATATGTAGATCTAGGACCTGATACCAAGTTATATGTGATGATATTTCATGTTGTATTGTCTAAAGAGAGTTGATGGCCTACACGTTGGGTGAAGTAAAAAGGAAAAAATATTCCCCAACAATTAATGTGTATATTAAATGGGACATTATTGCTCATTTAGCATATTGTATTTAAACAAATATGGTAGGATTTATAGAGGAACTCATTCTATTTTCTATCTTTTTTATTTTTTATCCATTGAAAAGGTAGCTAGGTTAATTTTGTGTCATTGTTCATCCAAGTCCTTCAGGTGAACAATATATCCCTCATATAGAAAGATCCTATATTTGAGATGGTGGATATTATCTAATATATTGTGATATAGATAAGGTATGCATTACTATTTCAGGGTATCAAAAACATCATACTGAGATTTATTATTGGTCCAGAACATGACTAGTATCTTATCAACATCCAACTCCTTCCACATGATGTTTGAATCCCCACCATATTTATGGAGTAGTTACTTGACTAGTTATGACCATAAATGTAGTTTTAATATTTTGTTTTCAAGAACAGTGGGGTTATTATAAATATACTCAATCACATCTTGGGTTTTCTGGTCTGGGGGAGGCACTTATGATGATCATTTTCTCATTTTCTCTATTGGTTTGGGTCAAAATACCACTAGATAGTGGTGGGGTTTCATGTGTGGTTGAATTCATTTTTCCAATGCCTCATAATATGATGGTAGCTCAATATTTATGGTTTCATGTAGATAAACTTTGTATTGATAAAATATTTCATTCTACGTAGGTCCTTCACACTGTGTTCCTCGGGGAGGACCTCCATGGTTATCTGTTTTAGATTCAACATCATCATGAGAACCTTCAGTTTGGCTACATATTTCATCAATACAAGTATGAAATCTATGGATTCTAATTTATTATCTATTTTCATAGATGTTTTATCCTATTAGGTCATATATCCTTTTATATGGAGGGCCTAAATAATATATCTCAAGGGGAGTTCTTCTAGAGTTATCAGCTTGATCACCACGAGGAGAACCTCCAAAATTACTAATTTATTTGTCATTGATATAGAGAGAACCACTATTATAGATATTTAATTCATAAAAACCATGGATAATAAATTCATATTTTTGGTTTATTACATTTTTAATAAGGAGAAAACGTACCTTCCTATTGATATTTTCATTGTCATGAGGACATCCATAACTAGCATCATAGGTAGGACCTCCATGATTATAGAATGAAATTTTTTTCATGTGAAGGGACTCCATGGTGGTATTTATATGGATATGTGGTGGAACTTCACAACAAATGTTATAAATAGGTCTTATATAGTGATGTGATTTTTAGTCCATGGGGAGAACCTCCATGGTTGGTGACATATTGATGACCATCACAGAGAGGACCTTCATGAAAGGTGTATCTACTATTTTCGGGAGGAAATTCATGATTGTTACATTAGAGAGGACCTCCAAAATAGTTCTTGGATTTATCAATATTGGGAGAACTTTCATAGTGGTTGTAATATACCCTCTTCAGTGAGGGTATTACTAAACTATCCACTAGTACTTACTTTATAGTTATTTACTGATTATTGTTGACAGTGATTAGAATCATTCTTAATTCACCTACAAGACATATCTTTGGGTGATATATATGTTTATGACATTAGGAATAGGGACATAATTCATGTCTGAGATAGGGAATGTACCTCAGTAGATCCTTCTCCTCGGTGACTTAGTATATAAGAATAGAGCAAAAACTATTGTATAATCTTCTTCCATTACCTCCTAAGGAATTTAGACTAAGGGGTGATAATGGAAGATGTTGTTGGTAAGGTCCCCCCTAAGTGGCTTTGGTGTGTCTATATAAATAAAATAAACACCCCTCTTCTCCACCTTCCTATAATAAGGAGTGTTGGTGTTGTTTCATTCCAGGTAAATTGTTCAAAATCAGTTTAATGTGTTGAGAGGGGCTACTTATCTCACATAATCCTATCATTAATTAGATAGTCTATAGGTATTTAGCTTCTGAAGTATTTAATAATCCACCTCTGGTGTTTGGATGGAATTGCAAATGTTGTACTCATGAAAGATGAAATTCACTACATATCATGAAGACACTGAGTAGATGAAAAAACCCATTGAGGTTAAGGGGTCTCTAAAGTCATAATGATCAAACCATATATTTGGGGATCTATTTTTTGTGATGGACAAGTTCCATGGATGACTTCCTAGCTATGGAATTTAGTGCTTGATAATTCATTAATTGATAATACTATTTTGGATTTGATAAGAAAGATATGAAATAGTATATAAATTCATAATATTATGTGGACATTAAATTCATTTATCCCCTTATATTTAAATATTATTCATTTTATAATAATATATTGAATTAATGTGTTAAATATTTTTTTTATGTGAATATTGTTCAAAATGGTCAACTTGGGTATTTTATTTACTAAATTTTTGGAATATAATGGTACTGGTTATTATTTTTCTTACTTGTGTATGGGATTTGAGCATGGAATATGACATTAGATTTCATGCATGGTAAGATAGATGTTAAATCGCATTTTCATGATTGAAAAATTGTTAGGGATTTATCTTTCTAATGTGAGCATAAAGAAATGAAAAAGTAATGAGTGTGTATGATTCATTTTAGATCTGTCTATGTGTCATTTTCCACTTGTGAAAGTTTCATTTCTTCTATATATGTATGAATACACCTCTAAGTATGTATCATTTTCCCTTGTATATAAGTGAATCTAGATATGTGAATGTGTGATTCTCACCAACATATGTGTCATTTTCTATTGTGTATGTGTCATTCCTTTGAGAAAATAGATGGAAGAATGAATTTTTGTAGACTTCAGGGGACACACTTGTGCATCAATATTAGGCTTTGGGATTCCACTTCAATATGTATTCAACCAATATAAGGTGTCCACATGGATCACAATATGAAAAATATTTCAATCAAGAACCAAGAAATAATGTTATGGAATTTCATATGTATAGAATCATATAGATATTTGATTCTATAAATTAGAATGAAACATTCTAAAAAATAAAAAAGAAAATAATTCTTGGGATTTTATCAATATAAAGATAATGAATTTGTGACTCTATATAAATAAGTGGAGTATTAAGGAATAATGGATTTATATTTAGTAAATATTTCATGCTAGATAATATATTATTAGTATTATTTATATTTTATTTTTAATTTCCTTTAATATTTAATTACTTTCAATTCTTTATGTTTCTTTGTTAAAATTTGAATATAGGGTAAAATATAAGTGATTGATGAATATAACTCTCTTATTTTAATTGGGTTCAGTTTTCAATGAACACTTGAAACAATTAATACAATTAGGGTAAAATCGTAGTGATCAATGAGTAAAACTCTCCTATGTTAATTGATTTTGGTTTTCAATTAATGCTTGATATAATAAATAAAATTATATATAATGTTTTTAACTTGTTGATTTTTTACTACAAAGGTTGATATATTATAATCTTCTTACAACCAGTGCAATTTTTCTAGGAAGGAACAAGTTGTATTAGGTGGTGAGTGTTTAGAAACTGTTGGCATGTGTGTAAATGTAATGAGTAACATCTAAATTTCCTAGGAACACCAACATCCTATTAGGTATTTCCTTTGTATTTTAGAACTTGTTTACTATTCTAGTATATTTTATACTTTTACACATAAAGGAAGGTTATCGACCAAGTAGTAATCATTATTATATCAATCTTCATAATAATCTTCATCCTTCGAATTCTGATTAATCAATTAAGGAATATTTCACTTATCAATTAATAATAAGAGAATAAAAACTATTTAAAACACTCTGATAGGATTGAAAATGGAAATCTAATTCTGACCCCAATTACCCATTCGTCATTATATTTTTATTTTTTATTACACTTTACTATTTTTAAAACAAAAAAAAATTCAAAAATATCCTTTTTCTTAATAGAATTTAATTTTGAGAATTCATCTCTTAAGAAAACCCTAAGGTTACCACTACTACTATATTTAACCTAAGAAATAGTAGATTTTAGCACACCACCATACAAATTCATGTAAAAAAATTGTTCAACTTCCAAGGAGGTAGTTTCAAAATCTATCTTTTCAAATTTCATGACTAGATCTTCTATTGAACCATTTTTTCCTTTGGAATTTGAGATTCATCAAAATTTAATAACTAACTTTATAGATTTAAAATTAAACCCTGACATTGAAGAAGTTTCTTTGATAGAATCAAGTGAAAATTCAAGTGTTCACATTAATCCCACTATCAGGGAAACCAACCCTGGTCAAAAAATGAGAAATTTGTGTGTAACCCAATTCATTAATCATAAAAATCACATTTTCATGTCAGTTTTTCAAAATTATTTTGAATTAATAACTATCTTAATCCAACTGTCACCAAAATTCCATGTATTGTATGGATAATATCTAAATAAACTCATTAATTAATTCACACTTTAATTTTAATTAGTGAATCTCTGAAGAGTGAATGAGGAATAAGTAAAGGGGGGTGAAATCCCCTTTTCACTCAAAGGAGAGGCTAAAGAATGGTTTTAAAAACTATAACCAAGTGAAATTTATGAATGGGGTGACCTAAAAAGATCCTTTATTCAGATTTTCTTTACTACCTTTACATTTAAAAAACATCAGGAAGGTTTTTTCTTTAATCAGAATAGCTTCGACTAAGACTCTCTATGAGTAATGAGATAGGTTTAAGAATCCATGTGCCAGTTACCTAGATCATGAAATATAGGATAATAGTTTAATTGTCTTATCTTATCTTGGCTTTCTTTATGATGAAATTAATCATTTGGATGCATATCTAGATGATATTTGATAAAAAAATACTTAGTTGAGGCAAATTGACTTATTGGGAAGATAACACAAAACTCACGATAGTTTGTCTTAAGAGGTACTGGTATCATAGGTATTCATGAGGTAAGAATTCTTGAATTTTCTCTATTTCTTGAATATAATATGGAATAGTTAAATATAATGGTTGTAAAACTACACTTGGAGCACACTAGTAAACAGTAAGAACCATAAAAGGTGTGTGGTTTATGTTCATCTTCTACAGATTTTATTATTTAGTGTATTGAGATATAAGTCATGGAATGTTATTCACTATATTTAAACCAAGACAACAAAAATATCCTAATTAACGATGGATAGATAACTGCCATGTCTAATATAGATTTTGAAAACAACAGAATCAGACCAAACCACCTTATCAATACTAGTTTCAAAAAAACCACCTTAATAAAAACCTTACCACTAAGTCCCACTATTGTAATAACTGTAAAAGAAATCTCACAACCAACCATCGTACCATCTACCCCATTAAAACAAAAGAAAAAAATTTATCAGCCCTAAACCAGTGTGAAATACTCTATACAATGGTAGCAAGGAGAATACATGGAACATCTAAGGAATGTAGTGAAATAATTGAAAAATCACCTTGGAAATTTTGTGGATGTTATATCTAAAAACCAAAGAAAAAATACATCCCAATAAGTACATGTCCTTAATGGAATTGTGAGAATGTTTACTAAAATAAGTGGAAAATAAATTCCTTCACCAACTACCCCTGAATATAAACAAAATCAACCAAAACAACAGGAAATCGAATATGAATAATCTAGATAGATTTACAAAAAATATTCTAGGGAAGAATATAAGACATTAGAGTAATATATGGGTGGTCAAAGAATAAATGGATAAGAAACATCTTTCTGTAAATATCATATGGATAATAAAAGTAATCCACTCCAATTCCCATAAATAATGATACAATCCAAAAAAGATTCAAGTGGAATAAATTAAAATATATATTCTAGAGACATTCTAGAAATTGGGGATTAGCATACCCCTTCTGTAAACCCTAAAAAATTTATATGTATTATACATTTCTCAAATTTAATTTCATTAAGAATAAGTTACTTCAATTGAATGATAGGGTTAATCAATGAAGAGGTTCCTCAGCCATTATTACACAATAACATATAAAAATACAAGATCAAATAAAATTTTATATCCCTTTCACTGTTGGTTCCATGTATTTTCCTAATGATTTATAAGATTTAGTTTCTTCTTTTAATATTTTTTCTCACTCTTTTTTCACTTCAATGTAGATGGTAGAATTGAAGCATATAAGAGTGGTGGTACATCTTTCAAATAGATCAACTACTTTTCCAGAAGGATCTTGGAGGGTGTGCTAGTTAGATTTCAAAATATGATCTTCCAAATATACTTTTATATACTCAATATGGAGGAAGATAGAAAACTATCCCACTCACCCATTATATTGGGTAGACCCTTATTATAAATATCCAATGCCATCATCAATGTGTATGAAGGAACTCTCACCATAGAGTTTGGAGAAAATACATTCTAATTCATAATTTCTTTACTCCATCCATAACCCTTCAAAGGATCATTACCTCCTCACACTTTCCCAAATTCAAGAGGTTGAAATCAAAGAATATCCGGTTAATTTGATGAAATTTTATCTTTAGTGAATCATTTAATGATTATAGATTTAAAAGATAATGAGATTGTCTATAAACCTATAAAATGTATATTCATATTAGGGGAAGATGTGAAAAATGAATTATTTTATGGATTTGACTATTTGATTGATGATAATGCATATTATATGTCATATTCCATGGAGGGAATCTAATATTTGGATATGAGAAACCCAAATCTAATTTTATATTTAGATAATCCACTAAATATAGAATTAAAACCAGTCTCTGGTGATTTGAAGAATGTATACTTAATGGAAAGAAAAAAACTATCAGTTATAATTATTAATAACCAATAAAAAACAAGAAACATAAATTGATTGAAATATTTAGGTAAATGTGTAAGAAATAAATTGTATTTTTAGAGATGTTTCAAGAATTAATCCCCAAAAATACATGCATAGAATTATACATGATTAAAATCTCAAACCTATTAGGAATACCCAATGGAGGAAAAATCTCACCATGATGGATGTTATTAATAATAATATAGAGAATAATTTAGAGTAATACATCATCAGCCACATTTTAGACTCATAATGGGCCATTTAAATTTATATTGTTCTTAAAAAACCCAACTGACCATTATGATGAATGACCAAAATTAACTAATACTTGTGAAAATTTATAGTAATTGGAGATTTTTTATAGATTATAGGAAGAAAAACCGTATCACAATGAAGGGTCATTTACCAATACACTTTATTGAAATGATGTTGGAGATATTGTTATGGATGACTCATTATTGTTTTTTCATGGATTTTCATGATACTTCCAACTACCCATTACACCTAAGGATCAGGATAAGACTGCATTTACATGTCCCTTTAGTACTTATTTATTGATTACATTTTGACTGTGTAATTCCCTAGGTAAATTCTATATGTTCTTTGTAATTTTATTTTTAGATCACATTAAAGATTTCATGGAGGTATTTTTAGATGGCCTTACTATTTTTTTAAACTCATTTTACAATTTCTTGAAAATCTATAAAATGTTCTCAAAAAAATGCATTGAAAAAAACCTTTTCATTAATATTGAAAGGTTTCATTACATGTTAAAAAGGAGAATATAAATTGGTCATTCCACTTCACAAAAAGGCATTGATGTGGATAAATCAAAAATTAAAATGATACATTATTTTCCTTATCCTACATATGTGAATCCTTTTAGATTTTTTCTGAGGCATACATAATTTTACTAGATGTTTATCAAGGATTTCACAAATATTTTTATTACCCTTCCTATGTTACTTTTGATAGAAGATTATTTTATTTTCAATTATGAGTGCCTATAATTTTTTGATGCCTTGAATAAAATATTGATCACACCACCAATAATGTAGCCGCTAAATTGGGAACATCAATTTGAGCAACTTGGTGATCTTCCAACCATACGGTGCAAATATTTATTTCACAATAAATTAAAAGAAAATATCAAACCATATCTTATGATTCAAGGACACTAGATTTTACCCAGATCAACTACACGACTATAGAAAAAAATTAACAATTGTTTTTTTGTATAAATTCTTATATTACATGTTCGAGACTAAAGTTATTATTTTTTCAGAAAACTATTATTTATTTGATGAATAAGGAAGAAGAAAAGGCTATCTTAATATGATTTATGATACTAATTCAATATTTAAATCTAAGGATAAATTATAATAATGAATTTTAGGATTAATTATATGATCACCGAAGGAGATTTCCCAATATAGTAGAAGTTGAAATTCTGAAATAAAAACCAGTGAATGACCACATTCCAAGAGAAAAATTATACATGATTGAAGGATAAGTTCCCTAGTCTGTTTAAATGGTCAATTATCTAGTCAACTATAAATTCACAACCCACTTGAACCACCAAAAAATTTATAGATCCAAATATGAATCTAAATATTACTTTTGGGAAGATATAGATAATTGGAAAAACTACAATGACCAAGTGATAATAAGATGCTTACCTAGGAGTGAAATTCAATCTATTTTTTAATTTTTTCATACTCTAACATGTGTATTACACATTTTACACCAAATTTCTCAATGAAATGTTTTATAATAATTAATTTATTATCCCACATTTCTCAATGACACAAATGAATTTGATTTAAATGTGGGAAATGTCATTTCACTAGAAAAATATCAAATAAAAAATAAATTCCCCAAAGGAAAAAAAAATTTTTGATATTTTTTAATTATGGGGAATATATTTCATAGGAACCGTTACCATTTCTCATGAAAACTATTATCCTGTTCTTTAAATTGGTAATTTTTCAAAATCGATGAAATTAAGGCCACCATGACTGATGATGAAAATGTTGTATGTGATTTTTTTAGGACTAACATTTTTTATAAGTTTGAGTCCTAAGAGACATAATCAATGATCAATGAATCCATTTTTGAAATAAGAGAAAGTAATATTTGATTATGGATTATGGGTTGTACCATAGGACATTAACAGCCTACCATCTATAAAAAAATGGAAACAATAAATTTCCAACATGGTGAAAATAGGATTTTAGAGAAATTGGTTAAACTAAACTAGAAAGATTGTATTAAAATTTAAGAATATAATTAATGGGAATATTGGATATACTATAAAACCCCTGTGTGAAATAGTCCATACATGATGATTTTTGGAAATAATTGTCACTTAGATGCGGAGTTAGAACACAAGTTATACTAGAGAGTGACAGTGATGGGTTTGGCTTAGGATAAGGCTTGAAAAGAAATAAAACTTCAACTGAAGTAGTTATAATAAATCAAGTGATAAGATTTTTAGACTTTAATATTTTATAAATAGATAAAATAAATCGATCAATAAAATGGTAATTTAATCGAAATACTTCTATCTAGGGGACCAAGTGTTGTTACATAACTAAAGAATAAAGCTAATTTTAGGTTAACTGCATGCTAGATGGAAAGGTCTATTTATATTTACTAATATATATTGAATTTGAATTTTTCATATCACTAATGAAAGAAACAAATACTATTCACTTATAATAGTAATATACTGAATAAGTAATATGGTAATATACCTTATGAACTAGTAGAGGACCTCATATCCTCTGAACTACATGTCGCATAGAATCATTTGTTTATAACACTCTTGAAATTTAATTTCTTATTGGGAGTCCATTAAAATATAATTAAATTGTAAACCTAATAGAATTCCTTGAGTACATGAACACATTTAAGTGCGGGGGAGGCAACCTTTATAGTTTTGGACATTCAAATTTTCAGTCAATTTTTATGAATTTTTCAAATTTTTCGTCTGTTTATTTTATAGATTTAGTGTTTTTTTTAAACTTGTCAAGAATAATTTGAAAACCATTGAACAGATTTTAATCTAATAAAAGCCTAATAGACTAAGTTTTCCCATATTCTCACCTTAAATTAATTATAAAATGAACTTGTTTTCGAATTCTATGTGAGGGAATTTCATGAAAAGACCACTAAATTTTGAATCACATGCCCTAATATACTACAATAAAATAATTTTTTTAATAATACCTTTACATATAACACTTAAAGATCATAGTAGGAATGAATAAATTTGTTATTAATATATATAAAAAACAAAAAACCCTATTTACCTCTCTTTAGAATCTGATGTATGATCTGGGTTGAATTCCAGTGTGTGGGAGGAGAAAATGAAATGGAACAGTCTCTTTTTAATGATATATTTGAACTGAAGTAAGAAAGTAAGGAAATTTTTATGCTACTTATTAGTGATGAAAATCATGTTTGCAGAGATAGTAAGATAATCTAAATATCATACAAGCCTGGTAATGGAAATATGCCATTGTTTTCAAGTGAAAAAACTCTCTCTTTCTCTAAAAAGTCAAAAATATAAACATAATTATATATCTAAAATAAATTGGAAAGAGCTTATGAAAATGAGATAAATAAGGGGATGAATTATTGTTACTATTAAATTTATTTGAAATTCTACTTCCCTGGACGTTAAAGAGGATTTTATATGATATTTGAAGTTATAATGAAGCTAAAATCTTCCCTATAATTTGGTGTACATATGTTTTCTAGAAAAATACTATTTTTTAAAGAGTTCTTGTATTACTTAAGAAAAGTATATAAATCACATAAAAATAAAAAACCTCATAATATAGGTCAAGATACACCTCACACCTACTAAAAGAAATAAAAATTCTCTATTATCCTTCAAGATCAGAACCAAAGAAAAAAATTCATTATCAATCAATTCTTCTTGAAGAAATGGAATACTTACTACAACAGAAATTCCAAAGTTGTTGACTATCTTATCATAACATAAATATTTTATGTTTAATCAATTGAAGATAAATATAGGGGAAGAATCTATTCATGAAATAAATAGGAAGTTATGACTTTGCATCAAACTTGTATACAAACCTCATAAATCTACATAATATTTTTTTATTAGAACCCTCTAACCCTAATCCTCAGAAAAAAAATTCAAAATACCTTAAAATATGAAAAAAAAAATACTTGACTCATTGTATGTATATAAATAAACTCATCAAGATAATAATTAATCTTCCATGGACCTAGAGTGAGAAAAAATTTAATTAAAATTCATACTTGAGTGTTGAGTGAAATATTTATAGAGAGGTAAGTATAAGTGTGCAGGGGAGGATAAAAAGAAATAAAAATTATTTGAATGTCCCAAACAAAGAAAATGGAATTAATATCATTAAGGATTTATGATAATTTTATGAAACATGGTGTTAAAAGGTAACTTTCATTGTCTCATGTTAAAAAATTTCTTGGGTACTCTTTTTTGAGATCACTTATTTGGGAGTCTAAGGATTGAGTGTGGGGGAATCGAAAAAATCTATAAATTCAAAAAAAATTGATATTCAATTATTTTTATTCTATTATATTTATTTATTTTGGTAGAAATAATAATTTTTTGAATTTAAAATTTAAAACATTTTATTGGGTGAATATTTTTTAAAATGGACAAATTTGGTAATTAAATTATGTACCTAACATCTATAATAGATTATTACTAATTATTCTTTACCTTTATATTGGGAAGGATTAAAGCATGGAATATGAATTTAGATGTATTGTGTGATAATATAGTTATTAAAGAAAGTTTTAATTCTTATATTATTGTTATGGATTCATATTCGACAAGAGATTTTGAAAATAAATGGAAAATTTATGAGTACATGAGTCATTTTAGCTTTGAGTGTGTTATATTTTTCACCGTTTCATAAGTCATTTCCTCTATATATGTGTGAATATTTCCCTATCTGTGTACCATTTTCCGCTATTTATGAGTGAATCTTTCTCATTGTATTTTTGGTTCTCAGTTATATATGTGTCAATTTTTAATATATATGTATCATAACTTTCAAAAAATCGGTTGAAGGATGATTGTGAGTGGACTTTGGGGGACTCACCCATGCTTCAATTTTAGGATTTAGGGTTCCACTTCATCATACAAACTGTTAATCATAGGAGGCCCCTTGGATCATAATATTCCAAATATTTTAATCAATAAAAATGAAAAGAGTTGTTGATTTTCAGGAAGATAGAATCATATGTATATTTTATGTTTTAAAATGTATGGAGAAGAAATTTGTGGCTCTACAAAATCAAGGGGTGGAAAAAGGGTTAAGGGGATGGTGTTCAGCCGAAAATTTGTACTAGAGAGTTTATTTTTTATGTTTGTTTTTTTTTAGATTTTATTTTACTTTTTCTTTAATGACTTCTTACTCTTCATTCATATTTTCTTCCCATAAAATAGAGGGTTAGGATCTTAGTTATATGAGAAGGAAAGGTTTTCAATTTGTAATATTGGATTCATATACTAGAAGAATAAAACTCTATTATGTTAATTGATTTTTTTCAGTAACTATTTTATACTTTTAATATAATTTTTTAAAAGTTCTAAACATGATTATTTTTTACTACTTAGGTTGATTACTTATAATATCTTTCCACCCAATTTATATTGTCGATGAATGAAAATGTTATATTTGGTGGTGAGTGTTCATTAATTTCTATAAACTCTGTGAAGGTGGTGAGTTACATATAAATTTACCAGGAATCCCAAACCTCAATTATTTATTTACATGGTAGTTATGGATTGGTTTGCTATTATGGTATCTTTGATATATCTCACACACCCTAGAAGGGGGATAACAAATAATTAATCACTATTATATCTATATCTGTAATAATATTCAACCTCAAGTGTCTGATGAATCAATTAGAGAATCTTTTATTTGTTAATTAATAATAAGAGAGATAATACAATTTTAAATAATATGATTGCGTTTCATATGGAAATCAAAATCTGACATAATCACCCTTGAATTATTCTATTTTAAATCTCTTATAACATTTCTTTACATTGTTTTTTAAAAAAAAATCAAAAACACCATTTTATTAAGTAACAAATAATTTTTGAGAAATTCTCTCTTAAAGAAACTCTATGGTTACTAATAATACTATATTTAAACTAATAAATAATTTCTTTTACCACACCCAACAACAATTTTGTGTTAATATCTGAGGGGGAAAACATAAACAAGAAATACATTAGTCTGTTATTGTAACCAATAGTGAATAATCAATAAATATCTTTCATGAGTAATTATTTATAATTTGGTTCTATATTTTTCCCCCATACCTTAAATCCCATGAATTATTTTTGTTCATAAACCCACTTTCTATATGTTTATTCTCATTAAAATGAACTAACGAAGCTTCAAATTGCACATCGATGTTGATAGGATGGGAGATCTACTCATCCAATAATGGTTCTTATTACCTAGTTCACAGATCACTTATAAAAAAGTAATATTCATGAAATCATTCCAAATAATAATAAAAATTAACCTTCTCTTGACAATGATCAATTAACACCATGTATCAATTTGAACAAATGTTTGTATGAGATGTTCTCTATCTTCCCCCTCACTAGTTGTTTATGATCTAGTTTAAAGCCATAAAACTTGGTTCTCTAGAATTTATTTCCAACCAAGGAGTGTGTTGGAGTTTGGATTTTTAATATCAAATGGGATACCTATATATCACAATGAAGGAAATCAAAGCCCACGTTGTTCAGTGCTATTTAAGGAGACATGTCATAACTTTTAATGTTGTGTGATAAGGACTATTTTGGAGACTTTTAAGGTTATAAAAATATGAATAATGAAAAATATTTTATGCTTTTTCAACCAAGATTAATTATTTATCATTTAAGTACATGAAGCTAATATCAATAATGTCCTTTTTAAGGTCATGAAAATAGGACCAATGATGTGCCTCTTAAGTATATGCAACAATGACCATAACATTTTATATTTCACGTTCGTATAGCTAAGATATATTCTAAGTAGATTAAATTCATTTAGAATGGAATATTAGTTTAAAGGTACCTTTTTAAGATTTATATAGGATGTGTTCAAGAGAGGTCCTTTCTGGTTTGACAAGAAATATGGGTCAGGTAATGGTAGGTCGACGGTTATACCGGGTTGGAGGCCCTTTATTTTTGTCTATGTCCCATCGGTGCTAAGAGAGTGAATGACTATTAGACTCATGCATTGTAACACCCTAGTAATTTATAATATATTTCATTTGAAATAAATTTAATATCTTCAATATCTTTTGATGCACACAACACCTGGTTTAAACAAAACAAGATACACTATTAAAATATTATTATTTGAACATGACCATTATAACCTAGATGTTAAATTGGAAGGTATGAAAAGGACTAAATAATTTATGAAACTCATGTTTTAAATATATATGAAATAAATTAAGTGGTTATGTACTTATTAGATTTAAAAGAAAACGAATTTGAATGAAAAAGAAATGTTTTATGAGATTCTCAAGTATGATGGCTACTCACGAAGGGACGAGCGCCGATGGGATGAATAGTGGTAACCCTAACCAGGATAATGATGCTAATGTGGGGAAATCTGATGCTGATGTTAAGGATATGGATCTGATTGGGCATCACGATCTCTTTGCCCTTTGCGCGAAGCGAAATACTGGAAAATTGAGTGGCACGGATGGCTCTAATCAGGGGAAGAGCTTTGTGGAGGTGTTCAAGAAAAATGAAAGTGCTTCCTTTCTGGATTATGGTGCTGAGAGCTCTGGGAGAATTATTTGGAAGGGGCGCATCGCTCATGTATCTGCAAATCAAGATGCTGTTGAGGAGCGTGTTAGGTTATGCAAATTTTCGATCATTGCTCGGGTTATTATCTCGAAGGGTGTAAGGCCATGGAAGTTTCATGAATTGACAGGAAGGTCGGCGGAGATCTGGGGCTTCAGTGATTGGAAGATGACGGCTATGGGGAAAAGCTTCTATCATATTGTCTTTCCCAATGATGAGTGCAAGCGGCGTGCTTGGAGTCTGGGGTTCGTCTCTTTGAACCCGGGATACCTTCGTATTCATGAGTGGGATCGGAATTTTGATCCCAGCTCTGTCAGGAACTCCTTTGCACAGGTATGGATACGAATTCATAAGCTGAGCTGGTTATACTGGCATCCTCAGATCCTCTGGGACATCGCCTCTTCTGTTGGGAACCCTATTAGGTTAGATAAACAGACTGACAATCCCAATTTTGGACATTATGCAAGAATACTGGTAGAGGTTGATATGTCTGGCACCTTGGTTGAGCAGGTTGTTTTCACTACTAGAGATGACAGCATTACCCTTGAGATTGGATATGAAAGGATGCCAAAATTCTGCTCAAATTGTCGTATCTTTGGTCACACATTTCCTGAGTGTAACAGGAATAAATTCTGTTCGTTATGTAAAATCAATGGCCATGATGATTTACACTGTCGAAGGAAAGGGAATGAAATGGGTCAGCCTGTGGTCCTTGTGGAAGCGCCTGCTGATGAGCAGACTGACATTAAGGATCCTCTGGTTGGGAGAGGACAAGGAGCTGTCATCTGTGAGAAGGTACAAGAGGCTGAGGGTGCTGAGAGGCCGCAGGATGTGAGTCATTCTGCTCCAATTGCTGCTTCTTCTGAGGTTCAAGTGGCCGAGGAAAATGAGCAGGGCTTAGTACTTGCTGCTCCTGTGGGAATTCAAAATGTGGAGGTCTGTAAGGAAAATGTGGACACTTCTGCTGGTGACCAGGATGACAAACAGAAGCCTCCCATGTTTGAGGAGGTGGATGGAAGTGATGGGCAGGGGGAACCTCTCAACGCTGGGATTTTGGCAGTGCAGGCTGATGGGGAATTTTCCCAAGTACATGTCTCGAAGGTGGCAAGGAGAAAACTCCCAGCTACCTTGACAGAACCACTCAATTCAATTAACAGGTACTCATCCTTGTCCGATGATGATGTTGTCACTGCCACTGATGGCTGTTCTTTAAGTGAGGAGGGGGAGTCTTTTTTGAATGAAACAAAGGAAAGCACAACACCTAGATATGCTGGTCCATGCACTAGGCAGCGTGCCACTCATCAATGAAAGTCCTCTTTTGGAATTGTCAGGGTCTGGGGAACTCCCCTACGGTCAAGGTCCTGAAACACATTATTCTGACCAACAAACCAATGCTGATTGGCATCGCTGAACCCAGAATCAAGTTCTCCAATTGGATGTCCTTCAATTGGTCGACTTTAGGTTATTCTTTTGTTACTCCAAATCAGTCTGACAGTGATGTTGAGGCTCTATGGGTTCTTAATCATAATACTGTGAGTATTGAATCTGTTCAATCAGAATGTCAGTCTGTATCTCCAATGTGTGCCCTTCAGTCAGATATGTTTTGTGTTACTTTTGTCTATGCTCTTAACCAGTATGTTAGGAGGAGAAGTTTATGGAGTAGTCTTGTGAACATTTCTGCGAATATGGATAAAAGATGGACTATACTTGGTGACTTCAACACAGTTTTGAGACCGGAGGAGAAAACTGGGAATAACTTTTGTCGTGCAGCAGCGTGGGATTTCTCCACATGTATTGACCAATGTAATCTCACTGAAATACCAATTTTAGGTGCTGATTATACTTGGCAGAGGCATACTCACCTTGGGAGGCAAGCAAGCAAGCTGGATAGATGCTTAGTGCAGATTAGTGGTCAAAGTGAGGAAATGGAAGTTTCTGGCATCACTTTGTCCAGGCTACATTCTGATCATCATCCGATTTTAATTGATATTTGTGTTAGCACTTCACGGTCAGCACCTTTACCCTTTAAGTTCAATAATGCTTGGTTAACGGTTCCTGGTTGCAGGGAAGTTGTTCTGAAAGCTTGGGCGGAGCCTGTACAAGGTAGTGCCTTGCATGTCCTTGCCGGGAAACTGAAAGCTGTTAAGGCTGGAATAAGGGAGTGGAGTAAGAAATTGTTTTCTAGAATTGACCAGGAGATCAAGGAGGCAGACTCTCACTTATATGAATGTCAGCAGGACAACATGTCGCGTGATTCTGTATCATCACAAGAAGTACTGGCAGCTTCAAGGCTTGATAACCTGCTTGTTCTTAAGGAAAATCTGGCCAGAAATCAGTACAGTGCAAGATGGTTAAAAGAGGGGGATAGGAATTCTCAGTTCTTTCATTGCTTGCACAAGGAGAAGAAAGTTCGGAGAAATCTCAAGGCTTTGAGAATTGGTGGAAGCTTGCACACCTCTGAGAATGACATTGTTAATTCTGTGATTGAATATTTTCAAGATCTTTATTCTGAATCAGGGCAGGACATATCAGAAAAGGTCATAAGATGTATTGAACCAAGCGTGGATGAGCTGCAGAACCGAAAACTTACTGATATTCCTAACATGAAAGAAATCCATGATTCCCTCTTCTCTCTGAACATAGATAGTGTGGCTGGGCCTGATGGCTTTTCCAACAAATTTTTCATGTTCTACTGGGAAATCCTCCATGGGGAATTGACAGAAGCAGTCCGAGAATTCTTCTATCATTCCTATTTGCCTTTTGGAATGAATTCAAATTTCATTGCCTTATTACCCAAGAAGGAGAATGCGCTTGATATCAAGGACTTCAGACCAGTTTCCATTGGGAATTCCATTCCCAAAGTCATTAGAAAAATTATTGCAATAAGACTTGGTGTTATTGCTCGGTACCTCATCTCTTTTAATCAGTTCGGCTTTGTGCCTGGCAGGAATATACAGAATTGTCTATTTACTGCTTCAGAATGTGTCAACATTATGAGAACAAAGGTTAGGAATGGAAATATGGCACTCAAGCTGGATATCTCAAAGGCTTTCGATACGATCAGATGGGATTTTATCTTCTCTGTTTTGAACATGCATGGATTCTCAAGTAAGTTTATTGGCTTGGTTAAAGCCATTTTGGAAAGTGCTAGACTATCTGTACTGGTCAATGGTTCGCCAAGGGGGTTCTTTCAGTGTTCCAGGGGTGTACGGTAGGGTGACCCTTTATCTGGCTTGTTATTTTCCATGGCTGAGGACTATTTGAGCACCTGCCTCCATGATCTTGTTAACTCTGGGATCTATCAGAGAATGGTGTATGGGAGGAACTGCTTCACTCCCTCTCATTTATTCTATGCTGATGATATCCTACTCTTCTCTAAGGCTGACAGAAAAACCATAACTTCTATAAAGACTATCTTTTATCACTATGAGGAAGTTTCAGGTCAGGTCATAAGCTGGAGTAAATCCTTTTTTGTTTTTGGTGAAGGCGTTAGAGCTGTTAAGCAGAATAAAGTGGCCAGAAGGCTTGGAGTTAAAAGGGGCTCCCTACCCTTTATCTATCTTGGGCTGCCTATGTTTTGGGGAAGAGTGAAGAGGGTATATTTGGAGGATATTTCTCTTAGAATCACTAATCAATTGGCCAGTTGGAAGGGGAAATCAATGTCACAGGCGGGTAGGATTTGTCTTGTGAACTCAGTCGTCACATCAATGTTTGTGTATGCATTCTCACTATATAAGTGGCCTGTCTCTTTGCTCTGGGATCTTGCTCGCTTGATCAGGAACTTCATTTGGACAGGCTCAATTCAGCAGAGGAAATTGGTACCGTTAAATGGATGGACTGCATCAGGCCTCTTTCAAATGGTGGAATGGGAGTTAAAGACGTCAGGGTTTTTAATGATGCTTTGCTACAAAAATTCACATGGAGGCTACTTGCTGGTTATGATTATTCCTTGGAGTTTCTTTACAGTAGATTTTTTGACAGGCTATGTCGAAGGTCGAATGTGTACCTGAGGTCGTCTGTATGGGCCGCAATTCGGAGTACATATTCCGAGATCATGTTGCAGTCCAAGTGGCTTGTCTGCTCTGATTCTCATCTGAACTGTTGGACAACAAAATGGTTGTCATGCCCTATTGATAATGCTTCTACTATTCCTTTAACCATGCGGGGTCTTTCTGTTGGCGATTTGCAGGTCAATACACAAGCCCGAGCCTTACTTCCTGCTACTCTCCAAGCGGAACTTTCAGCTTATGCTTTCATGGACACGGACACTCTGATTTGGGAGCCTGACATGGCTGGTGTCTTCTCCAGCAGGCTGGCTTATGCTATGCAATGCGACAACAATAATCCAGCTCCTAAATGGGTGATGGCGGTGAGGACAGCTTACATCCCACCGGCTGATTCCCTTCTCATATGGCGGATTTGGAAATGCAGACTTCCAATTCAATCTGCATTACAAAAGAGAGGTTTGAGTTTGGCCTCGGTTTGCCCACTTTGCCTTGCTGCGGATGAGTCTATTGAGCACATTTTCATCAACTGCAACTTTGCTGCTCGGTTCTGGCTTTATATCACAGGGATTTTTCACTGTAGATTGGATCTATCATCGGTTGGTTCACTGCTGAATTCTGCTATACATCAGGAAAATAGTGAGCAGGTTTATTCCTTGCTTATTACTGCTGTTGTATCTGTTATTTCCTACGTCTGGAAGGCTCGGAATAAAACTGTGTTTAATGGCGGCAGTCCCCTCTTCAAAGAGGGAGTGATGGCGGTTCACCGAAGCATTAAGCTTGCCTCGGAGAAGCAAACTGGCTGCATGCACAACAATATGGATGATTTCATCTTATTAAGATCTCTTGGTGTTTGTGGAAGGGAGAGAAAGCCGAAGGTGATGAAACACATTAGGTGGATTCCTCCAATTGCTGATTTTTTGAAGGTGAATGTGGATGGGGCAGCATCTGGCGCGCCAGGGCCGGCTGGTTGTGGTGGCGTCTTCAGGACCTGCAGAGGTTTCGTTAAGGGGTGTTTCTTTCATTACATTGGAAACGGTTATGCTCTTGAGGCGGAGTTATGGGCGATGATAAAGGCTATAAGGTATGCTGCTCGTTATGGCTGGAGGAAGATGTGGATTGAATCGGACTCTTCTACTGCTGTGAAGGTTCTTAAAGTGCGGTCCAGGATGGTTCCATGGAGGATGCTCCCTGCTTGGATCGGCGCCCTCAAAATTTCTGAATCATTTTCTCTTGAGGTTTCTCATGTTTACAGAGAAGAAAATCAAGTGGCGGATGCATTGTCAAAAAGAGCAATCCTTGAGGTGAGCTCTAGTTGGTCCTTTGTTCTCCCTGAGTTCTGCAATGATTTTGTTCACAATGATAGGATTGGTACTGTGTTTACAAGGTTGTGTAAGGCTCCCTCTTTCTGAGTGGCTTGTACTGTTTTAACTTTTATTTAATTTTATGGGAGCAGGCCTCCTGGCTCTCGGGCTTTTTGGGTAAATGTTTTCTGAGAAACAATATTTTTTATGAAAGGGTTATTAGCCACACTTTGTGCACATAATTTAAATTTTTTTTTTACTATTTTTAAAAAATATATATATATTTTTTTAAAATGAACTTTATTTTATGAATAATAATACAAAAATTATCTTAGGTTAAATTTTTGGGATGTTTGTGAAAAGATTCATTTTTTATGAATAGTGAAAAATACTAATTTTTATTAAAACTTCCTTTTCTTTTAAAGAATTTTCATGTACTATTTTATTTTAATGTGGTTTTAAATGTATAATTAGGTCAATTATATAATTATAAATCCAAATTATTTCATTTTAATTAATTTAATTTTTAATTTTTATATAAAATCTTTTTCAACTTTTGAATGTTTTTCTTTTGGAAGCCTATTTTCCAACACATCTGTGGGTTTAATTTTAAAATATAATATTCCATTTATATGAATTAAATTCTAAAAAATATAATACATATTTGGAATAAAAACAATTTATATTATCTAATAAATCCAAATTAATGTTTTAACCTAATTAATATTGAAAACATTAAAAAATATTTATCGTGATTAAGTTAAAAATGGGTTTACCGAGGGTTAAACTAAAACGATAAGGGTTAAAAATCACCCAATAATTGTCTAGTTACTATTTTATGTTAATATTTAGACCTTATATCTTCTAATTTTATAAAATATTTAATTTTGGATCCCTTTTTCCTTGATAAAATGTGGGTGGAATTCTTTTTTTTTCAAATATTCCTAATGTGTCCTCTCCCCCACTTATAAAAGGCCACCCCCTATCCTCTCCTTTAATGACTTAAAAACACATTGTTTTCCCTAATACCTAAAACATAACATCTATAATTCCCTAACCTTATCCTAGAATCATTTTTTTGGTTTGAAAGACAACCTATGAATTTTTTGGGTTTAAACAAAACAAAGTTGTCTGAAGAAGAGGTGACATCCTTAACCGATCATTTTATATTATCTATACTTACACCTCTTTAAAATTACATTAAACCATTATGATATAATAAAATAATTATCCTACATGTTATGATAATTTTTTTTAATCTTATGAGGTAAAACAATCTCCTCCTCCCTTAAATCAGAAACAAAACTGTTGATCGTGTGTACAGTGAACTACTGCTTCACGAACCGACTTATATCATTTTCCTTCACCACTTCTCTCAGCTAGATATAATGATATATATAATTTTTATATAGTATAATTATGATATAATTATACTTTATTAATTATAATAGCATGTATACCTTCTTACATTCCCTTCTATAGATAATATTATAATGTATCTCGTGTGTACGACGGATTACTGCCTTGCGAAGCGATGTGATTCATTTTTTACATAAAATTTTTGTGAAAGATAATAAGAAATAATTTTTTTTTATCTATGATATTCATGAAATATTAACAATTTTTAAAAATTAATATATCATATAATTTCTTACCTTATCATGCGTTGAATAAATGATAATGTCATTTGTGTCTACTTTGAACTACCGCCTCACAAAGCGATGTGAATCATTTTTATTACTACATCACATGGATGGTATATATAAATGTATTTAAATAAATAATATGGTTTTAATGATAAAATGATAATATTATAATGATAAAATAATAGTTACCTTCCATACATCATGATCTTCAAAAAATGGAAATGTTACTGATGTGAACTTACGGCCTACCATCTCCATGATTCACTACTACAAAATTGAGTTTATCCAACACTAGGGATTTAATAGAACTAGATAAAAATGATATTAAAGAACCCCTTTTCCAGCACTAAAAAATCACTGTTAAAGAGGTCCTTAACAACACTTTTTTGGCACTTTTAAAGCTGGTCTTTAACGGTGCGAAAAAAACACTGTTAAAGGGGGACCTTTATTAGTGATTTTTTACATGCGCTGATAAATGAAGTCTTTTATCAGTTCTTGTAAAAAAACATTGATAAAGGTGTGGTTTATCAATTCTTTTTTAGAAGCGTTGATAATGAACCCCCCCTTCTCACCTCTTTTTTACAAGTGCTGATAAAATTATATTTCAAAAAATATATATTTTATTAAAAATAATATATAAATATATAAATATATTTATATAAATATATTTATATTTATATTTATATAAATATAATATAATTTTTTTGAAATATGATTTATATAAGGTTAATAGTAATTTTCACTTAATATGTAAGATATTTAGTGAAAATTTCTTGTAAAATAACTAAACAATTATTATTAATTAATAATTTACTTATTATTACTGAGTAATAGTCACATAATATCAATTTGAATAAAAAAATCAAAAAAAATAAAAGATCTAAATTAAGTTGAAAACGTAACTCTAACTTCAAACAGTCATAACTTTTGATCTGGTATATATTTGGGCTCTACCACATATCAAATCGAAGACTGTGATGATCTCTACTCCTCCATGACCAGGGAAGCCCTCGTCACTTTTTTTTAGACCAAAAAAGGCTTATAAGGCCTTCAAAGATAAGTTTTTAGTTGGGGTACCCCAATTTTTAACGTTAAATGGATTTGAAGCCATGTTTATGGGGGTCTTTTTCCCATTTTTTAGTGGGTATAGAATTTATTCCCAGGACATACATTCATATTGATATTATGGATTTTAAATTATATTCTAGAGGTCTAGGGTTCAAAACTCACTTAAAGTAGGGGCCCACATGGGAGGCTAGGATTATCTAAATCACTAATAAAGGGTTGGGGTGGGAAGCGCTGATAAAGGGGGTGGGTTCTGATAAAGGGGGTGGGTGGGTGTGAAAAAAAATTAAATACCCAATATCAATGGGGATTTATCAGTGCTTTTTTATCACTGATAAATGTTTCGAAATTTTAACAGCACTTCATTTATCATTTCCTTTTTAGCTCTGATAAAGACCTTTTCTAGCGCTTTTAAAGGCCGATTTTTTATTAGTAATTATAACATAGTTCATTTTTCAAAACCATATTTCATATTTAGTTTAAAAATTTAAATTTATGTATAAAAATTCTAATTATGTAATGGACACCATTCTAGAGATGATTAATTAAGAATATCACTAGAAGTGCCCATAGAATTGCATTTGTTTTCAATAAGTGTTGGGGAAAAGATTTAAATGTGTTTTGAAGTTTTAATGTGATGATTGAAAAGATGAACAGTACTTAATAAAAAATGTGTCATTGGTTATTAGAATTATAATTTTTTTAAAAAAAATTAATAAATAGAGAGTTAGAATTTATGATTTAATTCCAAATAAAAGAAAATTATGTTTTAGGTATTATGTATATTGTCTTTAAAATTGTGTGTTTTGAATAAGTTTTTCAATGGGATGTATATGAAAAAATATGTCCAATCACATTGTCCAACACGAGGGACATGCACAACTACTGAGGTGGGTAGGTGGTACCTCGGCCAAGACAGCATGTGGCATGGAGTGCATAAAAGCACCCAACAGATCTGCATATGAGAATCAGCAAGACACAATGCGGAGCAAAATGAAAATGGAAGGGAGCACCAGCATGTGGCAGTTCCAGTGTGATATGTGTGTTCGGAAACCATTTCTATTGAGATGGAGGTTTTACTTCTTTTATAAATGTGCATGGAATGAGATTTAGTTTCGATGTGGGATGATATCATACACTATTAATCCACTTTAAAAAACATGAAAGGAAAACTCATCGTCTGATCTACCCATTATGTGGCACCCTGTCCATCTGATCAAGTCCATCATATTATATTCTACCTCAAACTCACATAAGTATTCCTTCTCACTAATATTTCCATGAGCGATGTTGATAGAAACATGAGCCAAATCTCTAAGCTCCTTTTTAGTTTTATGATGATTCATTGGTGATTGAAATCATTCTGAAAGTTTGTTTTCATAATTTGATGAAGAAAAAACTGAGGATTTACTATGTGTATAAGATTGATATTTCGATGATGGTGATATCTTGTGATGTGAGGCAGTGTCACAAAATCTAATGAAATAGATGGCTCTACATGATTTTTGGAGTGCTGTTTCAGTGAGTTTTTTTCTAGAAATACTTTAACCAATCTCATTTGTTAAGTAGAGATTATCTCACATCTGAGTGCCAAGTTCATTTTTTGAGAGAGAGAAAGTGTGTATCACATGTTCTATTTTTGCAGAGGAAGTACCATGAATCTGAGTTTCAAATTTTTGGGTGTATGAATATGATTTTTGTTGGAGTTTCTAAGATCTAGTTTCTCAAAGAGTGTAGAAAAATTTAAAAGGAGAAGAATAGTTTTTTCATGGTGTTTTATTTGTGAAGAACTCATTTGCAATGCAAACAAGATAGTTCCATAAGAATATCTTTTGGAATTTACAAAGTATACTGAGAAATAGCATATTATTTTTTTAAGTAGAAGGAGACACAACATATTTTACACAAATAAAAAGGTTATCTCATGTATATATTTTGATAAGGAGCATGTGTAACATGAAAAAAATGATATTCATGCATGATTGAGTTTCATGTGTACATTTTGTTGGTTCTTATTTGAGATGCACAAAGATACTATGGGTTCACATGTGGTGTGTGATGAAATAGTTAATATGAGAAGTTCTATTCACATTATTTCACAGTGATACTTGTGAAAAGGAGATGCTATACACATTTGGGTTCATGCATTAGAGATAGTGTGACACACTATCGCATGATATCCTTGCAAGAAGAGAAGTAATGGAGCATGAGGATTGAACAATGTCTGTGCATAAATTTGACAAAGCCCATATACACATGTTTACTTCATCATTTAAATAAAACTATAAGGTATTAGATTTTATATTTACTTAGACAGTGTGCATTTATTTAGGGAGTAAAGAGGGAAAATTGAGGTTGTGCATGTGTTCATGCATGTGTATTCTTATAAACATGTGATTATATTATCACTTAAAGAAATAAAAAGGTAGTGTATATTTACATAGGAAATATACATTTCATAAGTTTTTTTCATGCATGTGAATTAATGCATGAATAAAATGAAAATAACATGCATTTTATTAATTAAATTCATTATATTTAAATAATTTATCATGCAATACACATTTCATTTTGAGTAGTGGTTTTTGAGACTGAAGACAGAGATTTTTTTCAAATGATTCTTGTATCTGATTTTCCAGTGTTTAGTGAGGCCAGATCATCAACATAAGAATTAATTCTTTCCCAAGCAATGTTATATTGAGGAAGAATATTATATATTGTGATCAGATATTATTTGAGCAAGTCCAGCATAAATGAAAGGTACTTAAAGTTGTACACAAGCCAGTGTGATCCAGCAAGCTTGTGGAGTAGTATCTTCAATTGATCTTTCTATAGTGGATTGAACCCTGTGAATTTGAATGCTATAGTTGGGGGATATAACCATTTACTAAATAATTTGATTGGTGGGGTCTAAACAGTCACTATAAATATGTTTTATTTGGGGGTTCTAACCAACTGTTGAAGGTTTATTGGAACTGCGGGGTATAACCAATTTGAAATTGGGGTGTCTAATGAGTTTTTGTCATAATCACATTCTAATATAGTGAAGAATATATGTTGGGGGATCTAACCAACATGTAAATGAGTAGGTCTTTGTACCAAACCATGTAAATCTATATGTGTTGTGATTTATTTTTTTATTTATTATAGGGTGAGTTTATTTATTAAAGATGAGGGATAAATACTTTAGTCAATAAAAAAGGTTGAATCAAAAGTAAAAGAATTTGAAAAAAATAGTATACCAGTGATTCACCCCCCCCCCCATCTCAGTGGTATCTAACTGATCTTGGGAGACTACAATTGGTATTAGAGTGCTAGGTACCCTCTGTAGATCGAGAACAAATTCTGCAAAATGTAGAATTTTAATTCAGTGATCATCCTTGGAATTTCTACTTTGGATGGAATGAATTATCATTGCTAGATGAATAGGATGCTTCCTTACCATATATATCTGGAAATGGATGTGAGAGATGTTGTAAAAATTGGTTTCCCACCTATTAGTGTGAATATTATTATTACTCAAGCTGATAAGAGAAATCTATAAGTTGATGGAAACACTTATAATTCAATCTTTATAGCTTTATTAGAAAAAGGATACAATGAAGTGATGGGTCTCCAAACTACCAATGAGATTTGATACAAACTGATAAGTAGTTTTGAAATAAATATTAGGGTTAAAGAAGTCAAGTTTAAAATATAGATAATCAAGTTTTAAGATATAAAAATTGATTATGAAGAAATTATTGACGACAACCTTACAAGAGTAAGTGAAATTTTTAGTAATATCATAGGTTTAGGAGTGAATATGGATGATTCTACTATTTTGAAGAAGCTTATGAAAAAATTCCCAGATAGATTGGGCTGTAATATTTCTACACTGGAATAGAGAGAAGATCAATCATTAGATGAACTTCATAATACTATCATATCTTATGAAATGAAAAAATATCCATCATTCAAGAAAAAGGAAAGAGATGGGATGGCCTTTAAATCTAGTATAAAGGTTAAAATGAAAATCAAAGAAGAACCAGAATTAAGTGATTATGATGATGAATAAGCTGAAAAAGACATCAGTCAAATGGTGGGTTTGTTTAAAAGAATATTTAAATTGGTCATATGGAAAGGAAATAGAAAAAAATTTCCAGAGTGTTGAAATTTTCACAACAGTGGTTATTTTTCTGGTAATTGTCCAAATAATAAGGCTCATGACACTAACTCAGATAAAGAGGATAATAAGTATTAGAAAAGAAATTGGAATAATCATAATAATAGGTTTACTTCCATTTAGATTAATATGATGAGTAGAGAAATAGATGAATTTGCATCATCAAGTAGTGAGTCAGAAGATGGAAGATATTCTAAGAATCAAATGTGATTTATAGATAATTCCAAGAAATATTGAGACTCATTTGAAGGAAATGAAGGTAATGAGATAACTGATTTAGAATGGATTTTAAACGAAAATATAGAAGCTACTCTTGTGGACAATATGCCACTCATGAAGGAAAGGAAAAAAGTAAAGAAAGAAATTGAAAAGATCTCCTTTGAAAATAAATAATTTTCCAAGAAAGAGGATATTCATATTAATAAAATAATAGTAACTAATATGAAGATAGATTATCTAGAAGTAAATATGAAAACTATTGGAAAGTAAGATCATGATAATGAAGAATCATCATTTTTTATGAGAATAAACAGAATCATTTTAAATTAGATGAATTTGAGAAAATTTTGAATGATCTCGAAGAAAGACTTGTTGAGAAAGAGGAAGAATGACTAGAGACATAATATATGTGCCTTGTAGATCAATTTGATTTGAATAAGATAGAACAATACTTCACCAATGTTGTTGAGATTAAGTATGAATATTCTAAATCTATTTTGAAGTAAGGTTCATAGAAAAAGGATTATTCTAAACCAAATAAATCTCAATGTATATTTGGTATTTGTAATAATGTAGGACTGAAGGAAAAGACTATGTCCAACTAGACCAAAAGAAAAAATGATTAAATGTCTTCCACAAATAAAGAGTTCACTAATTTAGTCATAATGTTTCTTCCTAAGAAGATACCTCAACAATCTATGAAAAAGAAACAACTACAATCTTCACATCCAAATCACTATTAGTCTAAAAGTTCATGGTATAGAGGATACTATTGGTGTTATAGAGTTTTTAGTTATAAAGCTTATTTGTGTAATTATAACATTTCACTACCAAGGAGAAGGCTTGAATTGCGGGGGGAATGATGAGAAGATGATATCATATTATCATAAAGAGAAGCTTGTGATCAAGACTTCATCTAAACTTTCAATTCATAATATATATGAATGAATGAATGAAGTTTCTGGAATATGTGGTCAAGAAGGTCACAAATATGAGAAATACAGATTTTTTTTTCAAGTGAGATTCCCCATAATGAAAATAAGAAGAGAATTCAGATAATTAATAAAGCTACAGTCACCTGTGAATTTTTTTAGAAGTTTAAAAAATTTTAAAAAGATAATATTTTTTCATAGAAAATGAAAATAAAATCATGACAATATAAGAATTTAAAGATAATGGGGAGTCATCTAAAATGGAGACTTACAAATTCTGAAGTTTTAAAGTTGTGAACAAATTGGTCATGACATAGAACATTTCATAACACTTATAACAACCTAAAATATGAAGGATAACTCGTCCAAATATGGGTTTAAAAGGTAGAATGGAAAACAAAGGTTGAGGGGAAAATCTTATCCTGGGTTTTATTTCATATAAACAAACAGGATTCTCCTTTTTCTCCTATATAAATACTTTTTTATTAACATGTAGGGAATTGAAGGAGATGGATTCATCCCTTGAGTGGGAGCATAGATGATTTAAAGCCATAAAATTTTCAAAATATTAAAAAAATGATGATCATCTTCAAATTCATAATCTATTTTTATTTTAAAACTGTTTTAGTAAAAGAGATGATATTCATCTAAAAAGGGGGAGCTATTTATTTTTTCACTTGGCCTTTATGATTTGTTTGTTGAGATGTGTGCAGGATGTCTCTTAGCAATCTTGCTTAAATTTTTCATGTGATAAAGTTGTTGAAAAATGTTTGAGAATGTTATCACATTATAGAATTTGAATAGTCTTGATGCTTAGGTGACATCAATATTGTTTTCTACACTAAGATTTCCTACATAGATATATATTTGATTAATTTAAAACTCATTTCTTTTGTTGAAGTGTCATTTCATTTTTTTCAGAAAAAATTAAAGTTAAGGAGAAGTTGGTCAAAGTCTAAACTCCTAAATAAACCTTTATATTAAATTCTAATAAGCGGGAGAAAGAAAATGAAACATATTGATTTATGAGAATATTGATAACAAATACAAAGTGGGGAGACTAAAGTGTCCAGTGAATTGAATTCATTATCAATAAGTGTTGGGGAGAATATTTCAATATGTTATGAGGTTTTAATGTGGTGATTACAGAGTTGATCAGTACTTTATAAACCATGTGTCATTGGTGGTTTTAATTGACACATTTTTTATAGAATTTTAAGAAATAGAGAGTTGGAATCTATGATTCAATTCCAAATAGAATGAAATTGTGGTTTAGGTATTATGTATGATGGATGTACAATTATGGGTTTTGGATAATTTTTTCAAATGTATGTATATGAAAAAAAATATGACCAACCACATTAGCCAGCATGAGGGACTCAAACCACTGCTAAGGTGGGAAGGTTCTACATTGGCCAAGTCGGTAAGCAACATGGTGTGTATTTGAGTTCCCAATATAACCTCGTGGGAGCGAAAACAATACAGAAAATGACGAGAGCATCAACACAGGGCAGTTCCAGTGTGATATGTGTGTTCAGTAATCATTTTGGCTGAGATAAAGTTGGCCTTGTATTATGAAGGAAAACATAATGAGGTGTCTTTTTGATGTGGGACACCAGCATGCACTATTCATCTGCTTTAAAAACATGGATATAACACCAACACCCATCATCTGAGCTCCTTTTTAGTTTTCTAATGATTCCTTAGTGATCAAAATTATTATGAAACTTCAGTTTCATAATATAAGGTAGAACAAACTGAGAATTTACTATGTGTAGAAAATTGATATTTCGGTGACGGTGATATCTTTTGATGCGAGGCATTGTCGCACAAGATGACAAAAATGATGGATCTCTATGATTTTTGGAGTGCTTCTTCGGTGAGGTTTGTCTATAAATACCGCGACCGAGCTCATTTTTTGAGTTGATCTTATCTCACATATGAGAGATGAGTGTACTTTTTGAGAGAGAAACAGATTGTTTCACACATTTTGTTTTTGAGAAGTAATTACCATGCATTTGAGTTTCACATACGTGATCACATGAAGATGATGTTTGTGGGAGTTTCCATGAACTAATTTTGCAAATAATATAGAATCCCTAGAAAGGATAAGTAGAGTTTCCATGAAGCATTTACATTGCGAAGAACTCATCCATGAAGAAAATAGGATAGTGCCATAATCATTCTTGTTCATTCAGTAGAGATAGTGTTCCACACTGTCTCATGATCTCCTTGCATGAAGAGAATTAATAGTGCTTGAGGATTGAACAACGTTTGTACATAAATTTGAGTATGCTCATATCCACATGCTTACTTAATCACTTGAATAAAACTAGAAGGAAGTAAATTTTATATGTACTTAGATAGTGTTCATTTAGATAGGGAGTGAAGAAGAAAAATTGAGTCCATGCATGTGTATTCTTACACACATGTGATAATATAATCACTTGAAGAAATAAGAAGGCAGTTTATATTTTCTTAGGAAATATGAATTTCATAAGGTTGTTTCCATTCACATGAATTAATGCATGCATAAATTTAGAAGACCAAGAAGTGTATTAAATGCATGAAAGCTGTTTGAGGAAATGCACATGAAATATACATTTCATAATGAGGAGGTATTTTTGAGACAGAAGTCAGAAAATTATTTCAGAAGATTTTTGTATCTGAGTTGTCAATGTTCAGTGAAGAAGTTCCTTCAAAATAAGATAGAGTTCTTGCTCAAGAAGTTTTGTTCTAAGGTAAATGATTATATACTATGATCCGATATTATTTGAGCATGTCCAGCATTAGTGAAAAGTTACTTGAAGTTGTATACAAGCTAGTTTAATCTAGAAAGCTTGTGGAGGATGATCTTTACTTGATCTTTCTATAGTGGATCAAACCATCTGAAGTTGAATCCTATAGATGGTGGGTCTAACTAGTTATTGGATATTTTGATTGGAGGATCTAACTAATCAATATGAATAAGGTGCAGTTGGGGGGTCTAACCAACTGTTGAAGGTTGATTGGAACTAGGGGGTATAACCAGTTTGTAATTGGGGGGTCTAACTATTTAATATTGTAATCACCTTCTGATATAGTTGATAATTCATGTTGGGGGGGTCTAACCAGCACAGAAAGGAGTAGGTCTTTGTACTGAATCTTGTAAATCCTGGTGTGTTGTGCTTTCTTTGTTTTTATTTCTTGTAGGGTCAGGCTGAGTATTAAAGATGAGGAATCAAGACTTTAATCAATCAAAGAGGTTGAATCAAAAGTAAAATAATTTTAAAAAATTGTATACCATTGAATCACCCCACCCCCCGGTGGTATCTAACTATTCCTTGTACACTACATCATTGACCTTAATCAACTTACCAAAGTGATTTTGGACATATGAGTTGTTTATTGTCAAAATGAATTATGTGAAATTAATTTGATAAGTATTTGGATATGAAATAGTAAAAAATTAAAATAAAAGGAATAATAAACTTGAGAAAGTTTATTAAGAAAGTAAATATTAAACATAAGTTTATTTTTTAGGAAGATAAAAATGCATGTGGAAAATCAGGCTCGATGTAAGGGATCACTCTAAACCACCCTTTCCTTGGGGTTATTAACTTTCTACCTCTAACTCACTTTATCTCTCTCTTAATGTTATTGAATTCTTCTAAATTTTTATTTATGTCTCTCACATATATACCTATCTTATTCTACCTTCCTTTGACGGGGTAATACATGTCTTATGATCATTTCTCAAATGCCTTCATTAAGGTTTTTCCTCTGTTTATGATATTATTCAAGATTCTACAACCCATTTTCTTTCCATGAGAAATTATTATGTTAGGCCTTTTGATTTATTCCTTTATGTGGCACACATAGATCATGAACATGTTATGATGGGTGCACCAAAATTGGGATCGAGTGCATTGAAAAAAAATTTAGCCTTAAGAGACATCGTGTATGGGATTATGGAGTAAACTTAATCCATTATGGGACTTTGTAAACCATGCGCTATTGTCTATATAGTTATCCTTGACTGAGGTTTATGTCATATTATATATTTGTTCTACATTTACTATGATATCATGATCTTATTATACCTTTTTCATTATGATATCCTTCCATGCAATTATTCAAAAGACTTATCTTTTATGATATCATGTTAAACCATTGACTCTCATGTCATGTTTTCTTATCATATTTATTCTCTTACTAGACTTTTTAGCTCACCAATTTCTTTATTTATTCCCAAGGTTTACTCATTAATTTTTAGGGGATCAAATAGATTTTAGAATCTCACTATGGAGAGTAAAATAATTATGTCATGTTCTAAGTTCCTTTGGATGTAATATGAACCTAGTTTTCTAAAGACACTATGCCTTTAGGATCCTTGTGTTATATTAATTTATATTTATGTTTAAGAATAGTGTAATAATATGTTTAAAATAATCAGGTCTCCATGGTTGGTATCAGAGGACTATTTTAGTTAACCTTTTGAATTAGGATTAGAAAACATTAGTGAGAACCCTAGGAACCAGTATAAGTATAACTCTAAGGATATTTATGAGTAGAGAAAAACATCCTAGAATCCTGGTGAAGTATAAAGAATGTTTTTTTCAAACAAATACATCACTATATGGATACTATAAGTGGATGTGGCTCTGGTACAGAGGTACCTAGGTGTAATAACCCCAAAAATGGAACATTCCGACGGACTCAATCATCACCTGGTGCATGATAATAGGCCTTTATTTACACCTAATTTTAAACTCCTAGGGGATATTATTTAAAAATTCACAAATAATTTATAAACCATTATGAAGGACATGAACAAATTTTTAGGTTAGAAAACATTATAGGAAAATTTACCAAGGATAATGCATATTTAAACCTAGAGGCCAATAATCAAGGACATACATATCATTCATGATTTATTACTTTTAATTTTATATGTGTCCCTTTAGTAGTTTAAATTATTCTCATCATATGTTTTTATTTGTTTTAGTTAATCTCACGAAATATGAGAAATCATTCCAATAACCAATGTGATAGTCAAATTGATGATTTCCCCAATGATATTACAAATATCATGGGTGTGGGTGCTAAGATCATCATGGAAGTACTATCTCAACATGACCAAGTTATGAATAATAACATGAATCATAAAGAATTCCCTACTCTTCCTAAGAAGGATCAAGTTTAGTTGAGTCATTTATGCAAAAAGGCCCCCTACCATTATGGGATCTTTTGATCCCCTCATCATTGAAAAATGGATTAAATCCATTGAGAAGATATTATATATCCTCCAATGCATCGAGTAAGATAAAGTTTTGTTGGTATTCTATCACACTAAGGGAGAATCTAATCAGTGGTGGACAATGATCAATAACACAAATCCCAAATATGATATTTATTTTTTAAAATAGAAAGTAATAAAAAAAAATATTTTCCTAAAATCTCCATCTTAAAATGGAGGGTGAATTCCTCAATATAAAGAAAAAGGAAGAATAATCTATTAGGGGGTAAGAGAAAAAATTCACAAAGCTTGCACGGTAAGCCTCTAGCTTCGTTACCAGCACCAAAAGTCCAGTGGACCATTTCTCAATGGGTTATATCCTAGTCTAGGAAAATATTTTGTTATTAAGTACATTGATATTTATGAAGATATTTTTTGTTGTTACCTCAAAGGTGAGACATAGATCAATGTATCTAAATGGTATCATGGGAATGGAGAGAAAAATGTAAAATAAACATTCCTACAAATCCATTAATAGATAAATATGATGGACAAATAAAACCCAACATCCCTCTCTTCAATAGTGTGGTAAGAAGCATCCTGGAAACTACCTTAGGGAACCATAAGATTCTTCAAGCATGGAAAACAGGGGAATCATTCTAATCAGTACCTTAGTGAAATGAATAATCTCACTAATGAGTAAGAATAAAAAAGTTTCATATCAACACAATGTTTGCGGTACATTATTTTAATTAGAAGGAACACATGCATTATGCAATCCAATGCCCTAAACCTAGGTTGTTTTTAGACAATCATTGACCAAAAACTCTATGGTGTCATGTAATACCATATGTTAACACTAATTCTAAGGTGTATTCTAATAATGATGTGTTGATAGGTAAGCTAGTTATTCATTCAATAATAGAGAATGTACTTTTTGATTCCATTTCGTAGCATTATTTCATATATTGAAAATTTATTATAACTATTCAAAAACCTACTCAAAATATGGGGGTTGAGCTTTTTGGGAGAACATAAAAAAGTGATATAGTTGAATCCAAAGTGTATAAATCCTCCCCAATAATTTTTTTAGACATAATATTTACTAAAATATATTCATACTACCATTAGTGGAGTTTGATTCTATTTTTGGCATGGATTGGCTATCCTTATATATAGACAACATCAACTATCAAGAGAGGGTGATTTGTCTTCACATCCCAAGTAATACTCAAATTATGTACAAGTGTAAGGAGGAGGATAAATCTACCATAGAATCATTTATTCAACCATGGATATTATTTCTTTATTATCAAGCATATCTATCCCAAACAATTGAGACAATGTAAATAATCATGCTTGAAGACATTCCCATTGTAAGGCCTTATACCAATATATTCCATGAAGAGTTTCCCAGGTGTCCTTATAATTAGGAGGTTAATTTCTTAATCAAACTTATACCTATATCTCTACTGATATCCAAGACTCCTTACTAAATGGCCACCATTCATTTGGAAGAACTGAAGATGTAGTTATAAGAGAATCTGAAAAATGTTTGATATGCCCGAGTGTTTCACTATGGGTTGTTTTGTTCCTCTTTGTCAAGAAAGATGGGTAAATATGCCTCTATATTGATTATTTTTTACTAATAAAATCCTGATAAATAAAAAGTATCTCATTCCATGGATAGGCAACTTGTTTAATCAACTATGTGGAGATCATTATTTCTATAAGGTGGAACTTTGATTGGGATATCTCCAATTAAGGGTGAAGAATAATCTTATTCCCAAAACTATATTTGAAATAATTTGTGGACACGTTGAGTTCATATTAATTCCTTTTTGAATAACAAATGCTCTAAAAATCCATGTGTACATAATGAATAGAGTGTGTATAGATTAGCTTGAAATTTTGAGGTATTCTTTGTAGATGATTTTCTAATTTACTCCAAAAACATGGAGGGGAATAAGGAGAATTTAAATACTATGCTAAGGGATTTAAGAAATGATAATTTATATGTAAAGTACATAAAATGTGAGTTATGAATGAAGTAAGTATCATACTTAGGGAATGTTATCACCAGTAAATGGATATCTATAGACAATTTTAAGAAAAAGGTAATTGAGGACTGGCCTAGAATAGTGTTGATAATAGAGATACATAGTTTCCTTGGATTATCTAGGTATTACAAATGTGTTGTAAAAAACCTTTCATGATTTTAAAAATCACTAACCCAGATAACATGGAAGGTAGTAAAACTTCTCTAGAATAGGGAATGGGAAGAGAACTTTAAGGATTTGAAAAAAATAGTCTTATCACTAAACTAGTACTTATGATCCCCTAAAGTTGAGATATTTTTTTCAGTTTATAGAAGTGATTCAAAGAAGGTTTTATAATTTTTACTAATGTAAGATGATAAGGTGATATCATATAAAAAAGGGAAGTTGAAATTTCAGGAGAATAACTATCCCATGCATGACTTAGATTTGGATGCAATAATCTTTGCATTGAAGACCTGGTGATGTTATCTCTATATGGAGAAGTGTGAAATATATTCAAATCACAAAAGCCTCAAATATATATTTACACAAAATAAGGTTAGAATGCATAAAAAAGATGGTTATAACAGATCAAAGACTATGAATTCTCAATCCATTACTATCTTAGGAAAGAAAATAAGGTGGAAGATTCTTTAAGTAGAAAGGATGCTATAATTTTATGAATGATGAGAATTGAGAAGGATCAAATCATCTTATATTTTAAAAGGATGGATATGGTAATATTAAATATACCTTTATCATACCATACTTAAATAACAGCTCAACCATCCATTCTTGAGAGGATCATAGAGACCCAGAAAGATGATGAGGTGCTACTAAAAAAGGTAGAAAATATTCTAGAGTTTAACTTGGATGAATATGGAGTTATAAGGTTTGGAACCTGACGCACGCCTATCGTCAGGCATGGAAAACAATTATTTCCTAAGTTAAAATGCAGAAATGTGGTTGACCTAGGATGTATCCCAAAGAGGAGTGCACACAAAATATTTTGTCACTTTAAAACGAGGGTAAAAATGTTTTGCTTTTGAAAGAAAATTTTAAATTAAAATGATTGAAAAAATATGATATTAAAAGGGTGATTTGGTCGGGGTCAGTTTCTTAATTTTAATGATATCCTTGTTCAATTTAATTCAATCATCTTCTTCTTTGTTGATTAAAGTGAGTTTCCATAATCATTTCCTCTCACTTTAATGGTGAAATTATAATGGTGAGGGAAAACCATACTAAGATCTCAGTTTGGTCAACTCCCCTTCCATGTGTAAAATAGTTGTATTAAATATAATTAATTGAAATGGGAAATTCCCGATCGGGTTTTTTTATCCAAAAAAATAAAGAACATTCACTACACATTTTACACGTACTGACGATCGTCGAGTACTTCACCTCTAATCCCTGGTCTTTTCCATTGTATATAAACCAGAAATTAGTGGAGGGAGATAATGATTATTTTACCATGGATAAAATTAATAACAGAATTAAAATTCAAGTATGATCGCACCTGATAATAAAATCCTATATATTAAATTGAAAACAACTTTTAAGAAGAAAGAAATTTCATTCAATTATGTTCAAGAACTCAAGCATTACAACATAGAAAACCAACCCTTCCCCAATCACTACAAATGCTTACCCCACCATGGTAAGGGTAGTTAAGATGAATGGGGAATAATAAGGCATTAAAAACAATGAAAAAGAAAATAATTTAAAGAGAAAGATGAAAATTTCTTCTTCTTAGTGTCTCAGAAGGAATGGGATGGAGAATGGGATGCTTTGAGAGGGTGGAGCTCTCCTCCTTTAATAGCTAGAATTTGTCCCCAGAATGTTGATGTGTTGTATCCCTATTAAATAAAATCTTTACACGTTGAGCCCTTCTTCAATGTTCATAATTTTCTTGGTCGTTTTTCCTCAAAATTGAAGCAGATTTGGACATGTATTCCGAGAGTTATTGTCGCTTTACTCTTAGAATTTATTCTGTCCAGTCAGACTCACCAAATCAAAAACCTCCGAATTAGGAAGCTTTAATCACCCTTAAAACGGCTAATTCTCGAGGCCTTCCCTTCACGAAAGATGTTCTAAATCTCCTTTCTCGTCCATCCACCGAATATCACAACAATTGGGCCCACCAAGAATTATTTATGGACCCCACACCAAAAATCAGCAAAACTGTAAACAGATTTCATGAGACAACTTGTGAGATTCTTTTGATCTTCCATATGGTCGATTCGGCTTTTGGCCCAAATATAGAAAATGAAGCCCTAGATGTGCCGAATCTGTAAATGGAAAAAAATCAATTTGGATTAGTGTAGATAATGTTATGGCCAAACTACAGAAATAATGTAAACTGTTAAAAATCTGAAATGTCCCATTTTTACAGTTCAGCTCAAAACAACACCAATATCATAAAAATGAAGCAATTCAACTTATAGTAACACTTTTGTAGGTTTAAAAAAATTAAATTCAATGTAAATCTAATTGAAAATATTTTCTCTATCAATTCCCCCACACTTATCACTTGCACTCTTGGACAAGTAAAAATCAAATCAAATCAAATCCAAAACACATACCAATGAGATCTACGAAATCCATACTAAGACACAAAAAGTTATCATGCCTCATCAAAAATAATTATTTCAAGTTCTCTATTTTAGATTTTAATATATTTCCACTTCATTTCTTATCCCACACACACAAAACACCTACCTCATATGAATTTTCTCTCATCTCACAAATGTAAATGTTGAACAAGGATTTTCTCATCCAACTCACTCAAGAGTCACCATAGGCTTGATAAGTTCCTACTTATCCACCCGATGTGAGTCAAGTACATGTGTTTCTCATGAGGGCTTTTCAGGGTTGTTATGTGGCTTCTGGTTGGTATGATTTATATGTTAAAAAATTTGAGGCTGAAAAAGGAGGGATTGGCTCTTTATGAAGCAAAATTGCAAGATTCTAATTTTCACTGAAATATGGTCTCCTTATCTTCCCCTTTGTAGAAAATAGGCTCCATCGTCATTTAATCAGCTCAAGATTTTAGTAGAAAAAATTTCAATCTTTTCAAACATGATTTTTCTTCAAAGCTCCAGATAGGAACAACTTTCTTTTTTACATCGGAAGCTCCAGAAAGTCACATCTTCTCTTATCATGAAAGCTCCAAAAAATACACATCTTTCCACAAAATAATTTTTCAGCATCACACACATCTCTTCAAAAATTTATTTTCCACCCAATGTATCACCAAATGAGGTATCACAACACAAGACATCTTCCCCCACACTTAAGTTCAACTAGATCATTCAATTTCACTTCAAGATCAGGTTGGATAATGAATATTAGCTTATAATGTGGCTAACCTAACAGGATATTCATGTCTACTAGGGGCTACAATGATTAATATATATGGTAGGCAATAATGAAAAGGATTATTTTGAAAAGGGGGCTTCAAAGAAAATAAATTCCTCAATCATTTAAAACACACGTACTCCAAACCCTCAAGTTTTGAAAAGAATAAATCAAATTCTGGTTAAAGAAAGTGTGGTATGGTTCTATCCAGAATTGAGGTGAATGAAAATAATATAACAAAAATGGTTCAGAAGCCTCATAGAAAATTGATTTCAAAGATATAGACAGTGAAATATGGCATGGGTTTCAAAATTCAGTGTACTTTTCATGAAATTAAAAAAGATTTGAACTTGAAACAAAGTCATTTCAGCATTCATTTAAGCTCGGTTTCATGGAATATATTGGTTCACTCATTGACATGGGTTTCAAAAATAATAATGATAATCATTTCAGCTCAAAATTTTCAAAAACACACCAAAAATTGAAGAATAAACACACAAAAATTTGAAAACACACAATTTTTTTTAAATAAACACAAAATGAAAATCCTAAACTACAAAGGTTCCCTCTCCCACACTTAATTTATATAGTGTCCTCAATTAATTCAAGTGTATTTATCACGTAGGAGGATTTTTGATTGATTCACAAAAAATAATTAAGTATAGAGGAGAGGTATGACCTGACTTATTGGCAATGCAACGTTGAGTTTGTCTCCTAAGTGTTGCTCTTTGAAAACCTAAAAAAAAGTAAAAACATAACATAAGAAATTTATTAAATGAAATGAAAATAGAATTTGAATAATAGAATAAGGATAAATCTTGGTTTAATCCCCCATGTGGGTCATGGGTTTTGACTGCCTCCAGAGGGGAGGTTCTAATCATATGTCCCCAATCTGATGGTGGGTGAGGTTTCTCGATCATGAACCAACAAAAATTATTCATTCCAGCATGTACTTGTTCCTTTTTGTTGAGGAATCCATGGATATAACATACCAAGTCCGCTCCCATTGTAGTGAGATACAACATGCATGGTGGGGTTTGAACAATGAATGAGTCCTCTAGTTTCATAGTTTCAACTTGCATAATTTCTTCTTCGTTCACTAGTTCTTTCTCAAGATATGATGCATCAAGGGAACTATCAAAGTGAATTTCATATTGTACGTCTATTTAAACAAAATTAATGCATAAATAATCAATATCAAATGCAACCCCTTTAATGTGAGTATCATGCATCTCAATCTTCTCAAGAAAAGCCACTTCTGTATCCTCTTGAACTATTTATAATATGTTTTCAACAAGCTCAGGGGGTTATAGATGATCTTCATCAGGTGCATCTTCTTTTTCTTCCTCAACCACCAAGGCAATAGATGTGTTCACCGAATATGAAAATTTAAAACAAGGGGAGGTGATACAAAATTAAGTTTTAACAATATCTAAAGATAACGAGTTAATGAAATGATTATCTCCCTGAGTTTGTATGTCTTCAATCTCTTCTTCATTTGAAATCACCGCTTGGGGTTGAGTAGTAAAAGATAGAGGTAGGTAGTCTGGATCCTCTATTTGTTCTTCAAATTCCACTATGTTAGTGGTTTCTCCCTTTAATGGTTCCAAATATTCTTCTTTTGGGAGGCCAAGTTGGTCTTCATAGTCATTCCAAAACTCATTCAAATAATATTGATCCCCACCATGTAGCTCAGGTTTCGATGTCTCTTTGGAAGAATGGACATATTCTGTTAGCCTTTATATTTGACCCTTTAGTCCTTCTATGGCCTCTTGGAGTTCCTTCAGTTGAGATTTTTTATACTCTAAAACATCTTTTTCTTCTTGATGATGCACCTGTGAAATATCATTTTGTACCTCAACTATTTTTTGATAAAATTCCGGAAAATAATCTTGGAGTTCAATTAATTCTCTAGACAAACCCTCCAACACGATGTATTCAAGGTTCCCTTTAAGGTTTTGAATTACATCCTTGAATTCATCCTCCTTGATAATTTGGATTAGAGCTCCCTGAATCTGATTAGAGAAGAAAGAAATACTATACTCTGTAGAACATGGTGAGTTAGAAACTTGTTCTTGCACTTGAGGGTAAGTGTTCCATGAATTAAAGAAATAATCATTTAAAAACCACATGGAAAATTTTTGTTTGTTTTTTTGTTTTTTTTAATTTGAAAAAGGTAAAATATTTACAATTTGATTGTGGAACTACCTCCCCGGCAACGACGCCAAGTTTGATGCACGCTTGTCATCGATCATGGAAAAATAATTATTTCCTAAGTTAAAATGCAGTAATTTGGTCGACCTAGGATGTCTTTCGAAGAGGATTTCACACAAAATATTTTTTCACTTTAAAACGATGGTAAAAATGTTGTGCTTTTGAAAGGAAATTTTAAATTCAAATGATTGAAAAACTATGATATTAAAAGGGTGATTAGGTCGGGGTCGATTTCCTAATTTTAATGCTATTCTTGTTCATTTTAATTCATTCCTTTTCTTCTTTTTTGATTAAAGTGAGTTTCCACAATCATTTCCTCTCACTTACTTGGTGAAATTATGATGGTAAGAGAAAACCTTACCAAGATCTCGGTTTGGTTAACTCTCCTTCCATGTGTAAAATAGTTGTATTGAATATCCTTAATTGAAATGGGAAATACCTTATCAGCCTTTGTTTATCCTAAACAATCAAGAACATTCACTACACCTTTTACACATACTGTGGATCGTCGAGTACTTCACCACTAATCCCTGGTCTATTCCATCGTATATAAAACATAAATTAGTGGAGGGAGATAATGATTATTTTACCAAGGAAAAAATCAATAAAAGAATTAAAATTCAATAATGATCGCACTTGATAATAACATACGCTATATGAAATTGAAAACAACTTTGAATAAGAAATAAATTTCATTTAATTACGTTCAAGAACTCAAGAATTACAACATAGACAACCAACCCTTCCCCAATCACTCCAAATGTTTACCCCACCATGGTAAGGGTAATAGAGATGAATGGGGTAGAATAAGGAATTACAAAAAAATAAAAATAAAATAAAATAGAATGATGAAAAGTTCTTCTTCTTGGTGTCCCGGAAAGAATGGGATGGAGAATGGGATGATTTGAGAGGGTGGAGCTCTCCTCCTTTTATAGCCAGAATTTTTCTCCCAAATGTTGACGCATTATATCTCCATTAAATGACATTTTCACGCTTTGAGATCTTATTCAATGTTGTTCATAATTTTCTTGGTCGTTTACCCTCACAATCTCAGAATATTTGGACATGTATTTCGAGAGTTGTGTTTGTTTTACTCTGAGCATTTATTCTGTCCAGTCAAACTCTCCAAATCGCAAACCTCCGGATTAGGATTCTTTAATAACCCTTACAACAGCCAATTCTCATGGCCTTCCCTTCATTAAAGATGTTCTAAAAATCCTTTCGCATCCACCCACCTAATATCACAAAAATTGGGCCCACCATAAATTATTTATGCACCCCACACCAAAAATAGGCAGAACTGTAAACATTTTTCATAAGACAATTTGTGAGCTTATTTTGAGCTTCCATATAGTCAATTCCTCTTTTGGTCCAAATATAGTAAATTAATCCCTAGATGTGTAGAATCTGTAAAAGAATGAATTTTGCAATTACGATTAGTGTATATAATGTTATGGCCAAACTACCGAAATAATTTAAAACTGTTAAAAATCTGAAATGGCTCTTTTTTACTGGTCAGCTCAAAACAACACCAATATCATAAAAATGAAGTAATTCATATTAGAGTAACACTTTTTGGTGTTTAAAAATTTTAAATTAAATGTAAATTTATTTGAAAATATTTTCTCTATCAGAACCCTGATATGTTTCCCATAAAAACTAGAGATGAAGAAGGCGATTCTCGATGATGTTCATATCTTATCCTTCTCTATTTATCAGGGAATCACTAAGATTTATAGAGATATTGAGTAGAACATCTAGTGGGATGTCATGAATGGGGAGATTTTAGAATTTGTATCTCTATGCTTGATATGCCAACAATTCGAAGTTAAATAATAGAATTATAAGGATATTATGCAACTCTTTCCCATAGAAATATGGAAATGGGAAAAAAATAACAATGTATTTCATCATAGGACTACTCAGGACACATAAAGGAAATAATGTCATTTGGATGGTAGTTGATCTCCTTACCATGTTATCACATTTAATTGCTATCAAGGAATATTTTTCTATTGACCAACTCATTATAATATACATAATGGAAGTGGTAATATTGCTTGGAGTTTCAATCTCTATTGTATATGATCAATATCCTATGTTTATGATAAGGTTTTATAGAATCCTTCAGCAATAATTGGATATAGAACTCAGTTTCAACATTTCATATCATATTTATCCTGAGAGAACCATCCAAAATATAAAGGAAATTCCGAGATCTTGTTAAATGAATTTCCAAGGATGTTGGGATAAGAACCTTCCCCTAGTATAGTTCTAATATAACAATAGTTTCTATTATGTCATTAAAATGTAACCTTATGAGGCCCTGTATGAGGAGTGGTGTTAGACTCTGACATCCTGGGATGAAGTTAGAGAGATGAAGATTATGGGACTTGATCGTTCCCAATATATTACATAGAATTTCCAAACCATTCATCATCACATGAAATCCATGAAAATTGGAAAGAAAATATATGAAAACAACCATCGTTGAGACCTAGAGTTTATGGTTGGAGATAATGTGTTCCTCCATATTTCACCATGGATTAATTTCATTAGGTTTGAGAAGAAGGTAAATTTAATTCTGATATACATCATCCCCTTTGATATTATTGATCACATAGGAGTAGTATCCCACTAACTATCACTCTCATCTAACCTATCTCAAGTACATGATCTGTTCTATGAATCAACAGTAGAAATAGTGGCTTCAATATCATGGTTATGACATTGGTTTCTTATAATCCATTATAAAAGATCTCAGAAAACATTAAACATTGGTTTTTTTAAAACCAATGTTATTATGTCTTTTTTAAAACCTTTAACATTAGTTTTATATAAAACCAACATCAAAGGTCTATCAAAAGAACTTTGCATGTCGGTTTTGAGAAAGAAAAACAAAGTCAAAATTTCAAAAAAAAAATTTGACAACAGGTTTAATAAAAATCGACATAAAAACATAATTAAACCCCCATTTTAATGTTTTTTTGTTAAAAACTGATGTTAAAACCAATTTAAAAAACAATCAAACCCTGACAACATCATTTAATTTTTTTGAGACCATTTGTCTCTCAGCCTATGACACCACTGATGGCCACCTGATGATTATTGATGGCGGTTTTAGTTGATTTTATTAGATTTTAATCATATTTTCACAATCATTGATCCTAAATCTCTCATCCTTTTTCATTATTTTATGATAAATGAAAATATTTTGTCTCAAAAAATAGTGGTTAAAGTTTTGTATTTGTTATTTTTTCCTGCTCATTTTTTTAAAAAAAAATGCAATCTTAGTATTTACCCTTCCACCGACACTGAGGAAGTACATTTATATTCTGGATCAAATTTTTAGTATCAAAATTATAATTTTTAAGATATTTTTTAAAAAAATTAAGATAAATTTTTCATATTTTAGTTATAAATATGATCAATCCATTAATTTTTTCTTATGTAGTTTATTGTTTATTATAAATATTTTGATAAATTTTGTTCATTTTTTTAATTTTTTTAGTTGGTGGAATTATCAAATGTTTCTTCCAAAAATGATATATATATATATATATTAGTTGAAACTAGTAGATATCATCTTTTTCATTTTTGATTCTAACCAAATTATTCATTTTTGGATTATTATGAAAAACACCAAGTAGATATATATTCATATATGAAATAATATAATTATTATAATTATTATAATTAAATAAAATTTTATGACTATATACATCACATTTCTTTCTTTTATTTTTACCAAAATCAATATTGGATGATAATGATAACCACTCTCATTATTATTCTTCATAATGTTATTTATTTATTTTCATTTATAGGAATCACCTAACACTAGTTGGGTTGTAAGTAAATAATAAGTAAAAAAATTATGGATATTAAATCAAATTTATAAATATCAGATGCTTATTTTAATTGAATCTTGAAATTAGTGAAAACCATATTACTATATGGTAATAGTTTTCATGAAGATTATTATGAAATAAATAATTTGGATAAAATTTTATATTCAATATATTAGAAGATTCATTCTTTTGAAAATATTTCATATTATATTATGGTGAAAATGAATTCTTAATTGATTTCCCTCCCTTGATGAGTTACGTTATAAAATTTTACATAATATAAATAATAAAATATTTATGATAAAACAACTATGGTATTTTCCTATCATATAGAGTTTGAAAAGATTATTTATTTCATAGAAAAAATATTCTATTATATAGAATAAAGTGAATAATTTTTTCCAACAATGATAGGATTCATCCTCTAAATGGTAATTCATTAGATTAATTTAATCAAATTTATATATTATTTAATTTTAACAAATGATATTTTTATTTGGTGCTTTCAATCAATGAGTTTTTTCTACTTGCTTTTTATTGTAGAAAAATTATTCATTTTTCATAGATTTTTTACCCAATAAAAATTACCTTTGTTGTTCATAATGAAAATTTTGAATTTATGTTTAACATTATTTATTATAGGTTAACTAAATAGGAATATTGATGTCTATATTGAAGGATGTACGCAAGACGGAATTGGTGTTATGTGATAGACATTTAAAAAATCTATTTAAACGTGAAAAGAGTAACATTATTCCTTTACTAAGATCTTCAAACATAGTTTATAATTAATTATCTAAATAAAATAAATACCAAGAGTAATTTATTTTTGATTTCATTCCTAATAATCATTGTTATTTCCCATATGATCACCAATTATTTTGATTATATATTTTTATATTTAAAATTTATATATTTATAATTATTTTTAAATGTTTATATGTTTTATTATATTCACCTTTTATATTGTACTCTTAGGTAATTAATGGATTGTAATTGGATTAATTTATGAAGAACCACTAGTGAATATGAAAAATGAGTTGATTATTTATTGTGATTTTAAAAACAAAATCTTCAAAACAAAGATTAGATTTTATGTTCATGCAAGATGTTTTTGAATATAAGAAGATTAAATTCCATAAAAATAAAGGATCATATAATTTTCAGTGGTTTTATCCTTAATTATACACATTGGATCTAGCATGGTGAAAGAAAACAAAATTCAACATCTAATACTGATGAAAATATTCATAATGAACTAGATAATCTTATTGAATAATTAATTCATGTGGTAGGCATTGAAACCATTGAAAAAAAGAGCAAGTGTTGAATGGAGATTTTGTGAAACCATTATTCCTAGGTTGCACTAAATATACAGTGTTATAAACAATTCTGAGATTATTTAACTTGATATAAAGTAATGGGTGGAGTGATGAAATGTTCCTTGAGTTTTTTACACTTTTAAAAGAGTTACATTCAGAAGGAAACGACCTTCCGGATTCCAATTATGTGGATAAGAAAATATTTTTCCCAATGGGATTATGGTATAAAAAAGATACATTCTTACACCATTGTTTTTGTCTTGTATAGGAAGTAATGTAGATGTTTATCAAAATGTCCTAAATTTGGGACATCACACTATAAAATGGATTAAAAAAATCAAATCTAATTCATTCTCAAGTACGGGCATCAAACATCTGACTAAAAAAATTTGGTATGTAACGCCCCGACCCCAGTTACCCAGAGTCGGTGCATTATTACATAACATTGGCATGATCACAAGAAAGATCAAATCTCGAAAGACCGATTGGTTTAGTAGCCTTGGAAACACTAGATATATTCATAAGTTTTACATTACATCATAAAATGAAAAACTACTACAACAACATAATGTTTCCACAATCCACACTATTAACCCCTCATAAAATCCATGCAGGTCATTCATAACTTACTTCTTCACATCCTGGGAAAAATAAAACATAGAAAAGGGGTGAGCTCAAATGCCCAGTAAGGATAACAATATAGCGGAAACTTTCATAAATAATAATAAACATTTAAGGCAATGTATAACTAAAACAAAAGCCTTTTAAATATGAACTTTCAACATGGTATGGCATAAATAAAATGAAATAATGCCATTTACTTATTCACATGGATATTCTACTAATCGAATAATCACATGCAAAAATCAATAACCACTTTCATAATGTTGGAATGCATAATGCCAGACTATCATAACCACATAGCCAAGGCCTCATGCCAAGACTACAAATAAGATTTTGTCAAGGCCTTGTGCCAAGACACTAGTTTGTCTCATGAGACCTACCGATGCATCGAGGAGCTATAGCGGGCTCCACCCGTCACTTATTAAGTCCAATGCATTCCCATATGAAAAGGTTTAAACATAACATAAACATTCATATTAAAACTAGCATACGAAATGTAAATAATTTCACCATAAACTATGAATGGTATAAAAATAGCACATCCACAGTCAAACATATCACAAAACCTTCAATACAATATAGAAGTTTTGTATCATAATAAATCAAATTCAAATAAGTGTAAAATCCATCAAAGGATGTTGACATAGATGAAATCAAAACAATTTTTAGAGAAATATCTCTTTCTATTTTGAAATCATTTAAGAGCCATATGAAATAAAACATTTTCTTTGAAATATTATTATAAGCTTGTAAGGGAATCTTTGAAGATTTTATAACGGCGGAAAATAACCGCACCCGCTGTATAAGTTAAAAAAAACATTCTTACCTTAATTCTGTCGAAAAGGTTAAAAAGGACCTTGTTTTGAAAACGACCGAAAGATTCCTTTATAAACCACTTATAAAAGTCAAAAAGGGTATAAATGACTTTAACTCATATTCTAGTAAATAGTAAAAATGTTTTGAAATGCATTTTTAAGAAACATGGATGTGGATGATAAAGAGATCCCAGTAGATTATTACATATAAACAACCTCGGATAATGAAGAGATTGTGAAATAACCCTTACCTTGTACTTTTCCTTGGTTGGGGTAGGTTAACCTCCTGTATAATGGTGAAATAGTTGTTATTAAATTATACAAGAATCATATATAATAATATGATATCATATATGATCTTTTAACATTGATTTGTTAATAATATCTTAGAATTATCGTCGTTTCGGGAGTTAACTTACTCATTTTCTTTTATATGTTTTGTTACATAAGTCATGGTTGTTGTATCTTATTCATATCCAGAATGATATCTAGTCCTTAAACATCATTTTTAAATCATCAAATGATAATTATACTTGAATGGATTCGATGGAGAATGAATCTCATCGCGTTCGTGGAGACGGTAGTCCGTACGTACGCACGAGCAACAATATCATTATTTTGATATTAAAATAATATATAAATGGATGGTATATCATATATACAGAATCATTAACATGTTATATTTATTATTTACATGAGTTAAACATCATTATTATACCCATCCAAATAATATTATATTGAATAACAATTACACCACGACGTGGAGACGGTAGTCCGTACGTACGCACGTATGGTGACATGCTATTCAAAGGGTTGATAGAATACTGAATATGGTTGTACCATATTTATAATAACATCACAGTATATGTGAGACATTGGAGTTATTATTTTAGAATGGTAAGAACAAAGGAAGAAGAAGTGGAAGAAGAAATGAACTTGGAGAAGGGTGGTGAAATCATTACCTCTTCTTCGGGTTCTTCCTTTTGATTTGATCAAAAGGGATACTTAGGTTGGCTTTCTGATCAAACTAAGGCCTCTAGGTTTTAGTGAGGGATGTTGGGAGAGTATTTGGGCAGAGTTTGGCCGAACCAAAAGGCTTTGAAGGTGTGAAGAAATGAGAAGGAGGAGTGCCCTTTTATAAGAGGGGTGAGGGGCACCTTTGGAAAAGTTAGAAATATTAATTTATAATAAATTCATATTCGGTTTCTAAAGGCTCAAAAGTTGATTATTCAAAGGTTAAGGTGGGGATAGGTCGAAAACCACTCAACCAATAGAATTTAGACAGGTTTGGGTACTTATATTAACCTTATCTTTAAGTATTAACTCTAAGTTAATTAGTTTCACTTTTACAATGTCTCTTTGTATTTTTATATAATATGGTTAATAAACTTACTATATACATCCAAGCGACCCCCAAGTGGTACATTAATGATGAACCTATCATTCTATAAGTCTCTTGGCCGAACCTTAGATTTTTAGGAATTTAATATCAATTAATAATATAATATTTGTTTTAAGAACTCTTTTATGTCAATTTTGATACTATTCAATAGTTGATTTTTTTGAAACTCATAACAGATTGATTACTTCGAACAAAGTCAATTAAATCAATCCTAATATATCATATTATCCTAGAAAATTAGTTTAATTCATTAAAAGTTTCATATTATATTTATTTGGGTATTTATAATATCAATTAGTTTAATTTTTCACTATTATAGTAATTACTGCATCATTATTGTGTCACATATAAAATAAATTATTTAATGTCTAAAAATTATAAATAAAATATCATTATGTAGGAAATCTTTTTATCTTTCTAATTAATATTTATAATCTAAAATCCAACATATATAACCCTATGTAACAATTGTTTTTCTAAAAGATATATGCTTGTGTCATTTTTGTATTCATTTTAACTTAATTAAAATAAAGTGTCATTATCACTTACAAGTGGATCCATGGGGTCCCAAAATAGACCCAAAGATTCCCATGGTCGACCATGTATCAAAACATAGGATTAAGACACGTTTTAGGGTAATTTAGTATTATTATAATATTATTTTTTTAACCCTTATTTACCGGATTTACCCTTAACCATGGTAAATAAAATATTTACCGCAGTAATTATTCAAAATGTCTAAAAATAAAAGTTACCTATTTACACAATTTGAACATCCTGATTCCAAATATGGAATCCATTTTCCTAAATTCAAAACACAGAAGTGGCATAAATTAATTTAAAATTAATTCCCGCTGTCAAAACAAAAAGCGTGTTTTTAATAGATAAAGCTATCAAAAGATTGACACTCGTTTATGTTCGGTTTAATTGTAAAATTATGTCCAATGACCAACATTATTTTAAATGGTAAAAATATATTCTAAATATACTTTAAAACCACTCAAATTCATAATTTATCACTATTAATTATTTTGATTAAAAAAGTTGTTTTTAATTAAAACTTAGTAATTTTCACTATTCATCAAAATATGAAAGTTATCCGAAATGTACCAAAATTTCACCTTAGGCTAAATTCGATATTCCGAATCCAAAAATGAAGTCCATTTTAAAATATAAAATATATATAATTTCAAAAAGTAGGTATTACTATTCATAACGGCTAGTTTGATTAGTTATGGTGTGTTAGAACTCGGTGTTGCGTACAACACACGCTATCACATTATTCAAAGAGAAGCGTACCGTAGAAGCTTGGGGTGTTACATTCTCCCCTCCTTCAAATAATTGCGTCCTCAAAATTTCTAGGGTATTACTGCATAAAAAGACTCGGGTGGTTCTTCATCATAAGTTCCTCGGGTTCCCACGTTGCCTCTTCCATCTTATGGTTTCTCCACAAAACTTTTACCAGACGCGTCGTCCGGTTTCTCAGCACTTGTTCTCTCGTATCAAGAATCATGACGGGCTCTTCGCAATAAGACAGATCGGGTTCCAGTTCTAATTCCTCATAGGTGAGTACATGCATCGGATCAGGCATGTATTTCCTCAATAGAGATACGTGGAACACATCGTGAACTTTTGAGAGACTTGGCGGCATTTCCAATCGGTAAGCTACAACCCCAATTCGTTCTAGAATTTCGAAAGGTCTGATGTACCTGGGACTCAATTTACCTTTCTTACCAAAACGTATGACTCCCTTCCACGGAGATACCTTCAGAAAAACATGATCACCGACTTGAAATTCCAAATCCTTCCTTCGATTATCGGTATAGCTCTTCTGCCTACTTTCAGCTGCTTTGATGTGATTTTGGATTACTTTCACCTTTTCCACCGTTTCCTCCACCAGTTCTGGGCCTACAAGTTTTCTTTCACCAACGTCATCCCAACAGGTTGGTGTACGACATCTCTTTCCGTATAACGCTTCATATGGTGCCATCTGAATACTCGAATGGAAGCTATTGTTATAGGAAAATTCTACCAAAGGTAAATATTGATCCCACATACCCTGAAAGTCAAGTGAGCAAGATCTCAACATGTCTTCTAAGGTTTGAATAGTCCGTTCTGATTGTCCGTCTGTCTGAGGGTGGTAAGCAGTGCTCAAATGAAGTTCAGTATCCAGGGATTTCTGAAGACTTTTCCAGAATCTTGAAGTAAAACGGGGATCACGATCAGAAACAATCGATAGGGGTACTCCATGAAGTCTCACAACTTCATTAATATATAGTCTTGCTAGACGTTCCAGGGGTAGATCTTCTCTTATAGTAAGAAAATGTGCTGTCTTGGTAAGACGATCAACAATAACCCATATTTCATCGTTCCTTCTAGGAGTCTTTGGTAGCCCCATGACAAAGTCCATCGTAACATTGTTCCATTTCCACTCCGGTATGGGAAGAGGTTGCATGAATCCTCTAGGCTGTTGCCTTCCAGCTTTCACTTGTTGACAAACCATATATCTTGACACAAAATCAGCAATCTCCCTCTTCATGTTGTCCCACCAAAAATGTTCCTTCAAATCTCTATACATTTTGGTGCTCCCAGGGTGTATAGAGAAATTGGAACTATGAGAATCATCCAACAATTCCCTTTTTAGATCAGGTATATTGGGAACACAAAGTCTCTTCCCGAATTTCAAAATTCCATCTTCATACACAAAGTCTCTCAATCTCCCATCATTCACAGCTTTAATCTTCTTTTGGAATTCTTCATCATCGGTCTGAGAACTCTTAATCCTTTCTAGTAAAGATGGTTTGGCAACCATTTGAAAAAGCATTGATGTTTCACCTTCCCTGGTTATTCCCATGTCCATCTTCACTAGATCCATGAAAATTGGATCCCTTTCAATTCTCATATTGTTCAAAACTCCATGGTCTTTTCTACTCAAAGAATCTGCCACCTTGTTTGCCTTCCCTGGGTGGTAGTGTATCGTACAATCATAATCCTTGAGTAATTCAAGCCATCTCCTTTGCCTCATGTTGAGTTCTTTTTGTGAGAAAATATACTTCAAACTCTTGTGATCAGTATAAATCTCACATTTTTCACCATAGAGGTAGTGCCTCCATATCTTCAAAGCAAAGATCACTGCTGCTAACTCGAGATCATGAGTAGGATAGTTTTTTTCATGAATTTTCAACTGTCGTGATGCATAGGCAATAACTCTATCATTCTGCATAAGGACACAGCCAAGTCCTTTCTTCGATGCATCACTATAAATAACGAACCCATCATTCCCCGATGGTAGAGTCAATATAGGAGCATTGACTAATCTTCTCTTCAGTTCTTCGAAACATTCTTCACACTCTTTTGTCCAAACAAATTTAACCCCTTTACGTGTGAGCTTCGTTAATGGGTTAGCCAATCGGGCAAAATTCTGGACGAAACGTCGATAATAACCTGCCAAACCAATAAAACTACATACCTCAGTTATACTCGTAGGTGCTGGCCATTCTTGGATTGCCTTGGTCTTAGAAGGATCAACAGAGATTCCATCTTTAGAGACAATATGGCCTAGAAAAGAAATCTCCTGAAGCCAGAATTCACACTTGCTAAACTTCCCATATAATTCATGCCTCCTCAGAGTATTCAAGATAATGCGCAAGTGATTTTCATGATCTTCGTAGGTTTTGGAGTATACCAAGATATCATCAATAAATACCACAACAAATTCATCGAGATACTCCTTGAAAACTCTATTCATTAGATCCATGAATACAGAGGGTGCATTAGTCAATCCAAACGGCATTACAGTAAACTCGTAATGCCTGTACCTGGTTCGAAATGCTGTTTTCGGAATGTCTTCCTTCTTCACACACAACTGATGGTATCCAGATCGAAGTTCAATCTTTGAAAAGTATTGAGCTCCATGCAGTTGGTCAAATAAATCATCAATACGAGGTAGGGGATACTTGTTCTTTATCGTTATAGCATTGATCTCCCTGTAGTCGATACATAACCTCATAGATCCATCTTTCTTTTTAACAAAAAGAACAGGGGCTCCCCATGGAGAAACACTAGGGCGAATAAATCCTTTATTACTCAATTCTTCTAGTTGTTTCTTTAGTTCGACTAACTCTACAGTGTCCATTCTATAAGGGGTCTTCGATATAGGCCTTGATCCAGGAATCAAATCAATAGAAAACTCAACTTCTCGTTCTGGAGGATGTCCAGGTAAATCTTCCGGAAATACATCTACAAATTCTTTCACAACAGGTACATCCTCTATTTGAACATTCCTTTCCTCACCGACAGTTATTTCATTCTCTTCCTCCCCAATAATTGAATTAAGTTGAGCTACTGGGGGTGGATCTAGATAAGAATTAGGTGGTGACGATTCTGCTCTAAAAATAAGGTGCTCCTTATCATTATCATCAAGAATCGTAACCTCTTTCTTCTTACAATAAATCTTCGCATCATAGTCCGAAAGCCAGTCCATACCGAGGATTATATCAAACTCAATCATAGGTATGACGATGAAATCAGCAGATAAAGAAAATTTATGTGCTCTAATGGGGACTGATTCACAAAACTTTGTTGCAACGATACTTCCCTTAGGAGTTTTAACTGACAACTCCCTTATTAAATCAAATTGGAAATATCTAATTTTTTTAGCAAACTGGGAAGATATGAAACAATGCGATGATCCAGAATCAAATAATGCATTTGCTAAACTTGAGGAAACCATTAAATTACCTGCCACCACGTCTTTCGGAGCTTCTACCTCAGCAGTAGTGATAGCATAAGCCTGGCCTTGATCCCTTGGCCTTTTCTGAGGTAAGTTCTCCTGACGCTTAGGACATGCATTTGCATAATGCCCCATCTCCCTACAATTGTAGCACTGAACGTTGGTAGCTTCCTTCTTCCCCTTGCAATCATGAGCTTGGTGGCCTTTTTCACCACACTTGTAACAGACTCCCATTCCCTTCAAGCAAGTACCAGGATGTTTCTTCCCACATTTACCACAAGAGGGATATTCAACCTTTCCCTTCTTCCCCTTATTTCCATTCCCAGATTGATCAGCAGGTCTCTTCTTCTCTTGCTTTGCTTTAAAGTCATAAGACTTAGAGAATTCCTTTTCGGTCTTGATAGCACAAGAGAAAATGTCTTCGTACGATGAAAAGGATTGTGAGACTAACGCTCGACGGAGAAATGGTTTTAACCCATCAAAGAAACGATCAATCTTACTTCTTGGGTTACGAATATAATCACCAGCGTACCTCGCTAACCTTGTAAAGTTAGCCTCATACTTTGTGACATTCTCATCCTCCTTTTGTCTCAGACTCAGAAATTGCCTTTCCATATCTGCTCGATGGTCGCGAGGAAAGTATTTTTCTAAAAACAGCTCTTTGAACTCCCTCCATTCCATATTTGATACTTCATCATTTTCCTTTGTATTTTGAATCAATGACCACCATTGATCAGCATCTCCAGTGAGGCGGTAAACTGCCATGATAACTTTTTCCCTTTCACTGCTCCCCAAAGCCTGAAATATTTTCTCTAGGGAAAATATCCATTGCTTAGCTACTAAGGGATTTGTATTCCCATTGAACGTTGGTGGTTGTTGCCTCATGAATCGATCTAACACTGATCCTCCACGCTGCGGATCAGGGTGCTCCATACGGGTATGGTTATTATTCATAACCTGAGTAAGTTGTCCCAGTATGGTGATTAGCTGATCAGCACCAGTTGCATCACCAGCCCCACTATAATTATCTTGAGCAGGAGGGAAATCCCTACATGGAGTGCGTGCATTGAAACGGTTTCCATTTCTTCCACTAGGCGCCATTTCTAAACAATGGCATAAACTAGATCAGTTTATGAATCAAAATACATAATCCCATACTTATAAAACACTTAACATAAATTGAACTATTTATGGATATAATCCATAATCGTAAGAATGTTTTCATTGAGGAAGTATATACTCATAATCCCTTCAAAATGATTTGAAAAGAAAATGAGAGTTATCCTAAGCATATCCCCCGAGAGTGTCGTAACCAAGAGTACAGCAAGGCCCGTTGCCGTGCACCAGTTCCCGTTCGAGTCTAGCTCAAAGCGGTGTTTTCGGGTTTTACCCCTAGGTACATCTGTGCCAGAGCCGCCTCTACCTGCTCGTATCCAGACAGGGATGTATTGCTTGGAAAACTCACAAAATCTCTACAATACCAAAATTCTAGGAAGTTCTTCTATACTAATCCTCAAAGTTCATCTTAGGTCTACGTGCTCTAATCAGAGTTTATCTAAATCTAGCTTCCAAGGTTTGTACTAAACTTCCTCTGATACCAACTGTAACGCCTCGACCCCAGTTACCCAGAGTCGGTGCATTATTACATAACATTGTCATGATCACAAGAAAGATCAAATCTCGAAAGACCGATTGGTTTAGTAGCCTTGGAAACACTAGATATATTCATAAGTTTTACATTACATCATAAAATGAAAAACTACTACAACAACATAATGTTTCCACAATCCACACTATTAACCCCTCATAAAATCCCTACAGGTCATTCATAACTTACTTCTTCACATCCTGAGAAAAATAAAACATAGAAAAGGGGTGAGCTCAAATGCCCAGTAAGGATAACAATATAGCGGAAACTTTCATAAATAAGAATAAACATTTAAGGCAATGTATAACTAAAACAAAAGCCTTTTAAATATGAACTTTCAACATGGTATGGCATAAATAAAATGAAATAATGCCATTTACTTATTCACATGGATATTCTACTAATCGAATAATCACATGAAAAAATCAATAACCACTTTCATAATGTTGGAATGCATAATGCCAGACTATCATAACCACATAGCCAAGGCCTCGTGCCAAGACTACAAATAAGATTTTGTCAAGGCCTTGTGCCAAGACACTAGTTTGTCTCATGAGACCTACCGATGCATCGAGGAGCTATAGCGGGCTCCACCCGTCACTTATTAAGTGCAATGTATTCCCATATGAAAAGGTTTAAACATAACATAAACATTCATATTAAAACTAGCATACGAAATGTAAATAATTTCACCATAAACTATGAATGGTATAAAAATAGCACATCCACAGTCAAACATATCACAAAACCTTCAATACAATATAGAAGTTTTGTATCATAATAAATCAACTTCAAATAAGCGTAAAATCCATCAAAGGATGTTGACATAGATGAAATCAAAACACTTTTTAGAGAAATATCTCTTTCTATTTTGAAATCATTTAAGAGCCATATGAAATAAAACATTTTCTTTGAAATATTATTATAAGCTTGTAAGGGAAGCTTTGAAGATTTTATAACGGCGGAAAATAACCGCACCCGCCGTATAAGTTAAAAAAAACATTCTTACCTTAATTCTGTCGAAAAGGTTAAAAAGGACCTTGTTTTGAAAACGACCGAAAGATTCCTTTATAAACCACTTATAAAAGTAAAAAAGGGTATAAATGAATTTAACTCATATTCTAGTAAATAGTAAAAATGTTTTGAAATGCATTTTTAAGAAACATGGATGTGGATGATAAAGAGATCCCAGTAGATTATTACATATAAACAACCTCGGATAATGAAGAGATTGTGAAATAACCCGTACCTTGTACTTTTCCTTGGTTGGGGTAGGTTAACCTCCTGTATAATGGTGAAATAGTTGTTATTAAATTATACAAGAATCATATATAATAATATGATATCATATATGATCTTTTAACATTGATTTGTTAATAATATCTTAGAATTATCGTCGTTTCGGGAGTTAACTTACTCATTTTCTTTTATATGTTTTGTTACATAAGCCATGGTTGTTCTATCTTATTCATATCCAGAATGATATCTAGTCCTTAAACATCATTTTTAAATCATCAAATGATAATTATACTTGAATGGATTCGATGGAGAATGAATCTCATCGCGTTCGTGGAGACGGTAGTCCGTACGTACGCACGAGCGACAATATCATTCTTTTGATATTAAAATAATATATAAATGGATGGTATATCATATATACAGAATCATTAACATGTTATATTTATTATTTACATGAGTTAAACATCATTATTATACCCATCCAAATAATATTATATTGAATAACAATTACACCACGACGTGGAGACGGTAGTCCGTACGTACGCACGTATGGTGACATGTTATTCAAAGGGTGGATAGAATAATGAATATGGTTGTACCATATTTATAATAACATCACAGTATATGTGAGATACTGGAGTTATTATTTTAGAATGGTGAGAACAAAGGAAGAAGAAGTGGAAGAAGAAATGAACTTGGAGAAGGGTGGTGAAATCATTACCTCTTCTTCGGGTTCTTCCTTTTGATTTGATCAAAAGGGATTCTTTAGGTTGGCTTTCGGATCCAAATAAGGCCTCTAGGATTTAGTGAGGGATGTTGGGAGAGTATTTGGGCAGAGTTTGGCCGAACCAAAAGGCTTTGAAGGTGTGAAAAATGATAAGGAGGAGTGCCCTTTTATAAGAGGGGTGAGGGGCACCTTTGGAAAAGTTAGAAATATTAATTTATAATAAATTCATATTCGGTTTCTAAAGGCTCCAAAGTTGATTATTCAAAGGTTAAGGTGGGGATAGGTCGAAAACCACTCAACCAATAGAATTTAGAAAGGTTTGGGTACTTATATTAACCTTATCTTTAAGTATTAACTCTAAGTTAATTAGTTTCACTTTTACAATGTCTCTTTGTATTTTTATATAATATGGTTAATAAACTTACTATATACATCCAAGCGACCCCCAAGTGGTACATTAATGATGAACCTATCATGATATAAGTCTCTTTGCCGAACCTTAGATTTTTAGGAATTTAATATCAATTAATAATATAATATTTGTTTTAAGAACTCTTTTATGTCAATTTTGATACTATTCAATAGTTGATTTTTTTGAAACTCATAACAGATTGATTACTTCGAACAAAGTCAATTAAATCAATCCTAATATATCATATTATCCTAGAAAATTAGTTTAATTCATTAAAAGTTTCATATTATATTTATTTGGGTATTTATAATATCAATTATTTTAATTTTTCACTATTATAGTAATTACTGCATCATTATTGTGTCATAAATAAAATAACTTATTTAATGTCTAAAAATTATAAATAAACTATCATTATGTAGGAAATCTTTTTAGATTTCTAATGAATATTTATAATCTAAAATCCAACATATATAACCCCATGTAACAATTTTTTTTCTAAAAGATATATGCTTGTGTCATTTTTGTATTCATTTTAACTTAATTAAAATAAAGTGTCATTATCACTTACAAGTGGATCCATGGGGTCCCAAAATAGACCCAAAGATTCCCATGGTCGACCATGTATCAACCAATAGGGTTAAGACACGTTTTAGGGTAATTTAGTATTATTATAATATTATTGTTTTAACCCTTATTTACCGGATTTACCCTTAACCATGGTAAATAAAATATTTACCGCAGTAATTATTCAAAATGTCTAAAAATAAAAGTTACCTATTTACACAATTTGAACATCCTGATTCCAAATATGGAATCCATTTTCCTAAATTCAAAACACATAAGTGGCAGAAATTAATTTAAAATTAATTCCCGCTGTCAAAACAAAAAGCGTGTATTTAAGAGATAATAACTATCAAAAGATTGACACTCGTTTATGTTCGGTTTAATTGTAAAATTATGTCCAATGACCAACATTATTTTAAATGGTAAAAATATATTCTAAATATACTTTAAAACCACTCAAATTCATAATTTATCACTATTAATTATTTTGATTAAAAAAGTTGTTTTTAATTAAAACTTAGTAATTTTCACTATTCATCAAAATATGAAAGTTATCCGAAATGTACCAAAATTTCACCTTAGGCTAAATTCGATATTCCGAATCCAAAAATGAAGTCCATTTTCAAATATAAAATATATATAATTTCAAAAAGTAGGTATTACTATTCATAACGGCTAGTTTGATTAGTTATGGTGTGTTAGAACTCGGTGTTGCGTACAACACACGCTATCACATTATTCAAAGAGAAGCGTACCATAGAAGCTTGGGGTGTTACATGGTACCTTCAAATAATTTATTCTAATAATTTCTTCCAATAATTATAATAATTAAACATGGGTTAATTCTTAGTTACCATAATAAAATCTCTTACTAAATAAATTTAGTACCATCCAATAATTCATCTTTTAAATCACCTTTTTAAAAAATTTATTGATGAAAAAAGGTTAATATTTCATATATATGAGTGCATCTTTGATGGTAAATTATGTCACCATGATGGTTCACCATATTAGAAGAGAGAAATATTATAATTGGATTGTGTATATATGTAATGAATCCATAACCAAGAATAAATAGCCAACATAGTTCATGTATTTTTTTGTTGATAACTTTCAACTTTTCCCCACAGATATGTATGAATAAAAAATATGTTATGATGAGATTGATAAATTATAGATAAAAATATATAGGAAATGATATTGATGTGTGTATTTCACCATTAATTGACAATTTAAAACTCTTATTTGATAAAGTTGTTGTAGGTTTTGATACGTACAAGAAAGAGTGTTTTATTTTCTATGTTATGCTAGTGTTCACTATAAAAAACTTTCTTTCATATAGAAAATTATTTGGATATAGTATTAAGGGACATAAATCATGTCTAATTTATGAAGAAGATAAATCATATTATCAATTTATTAATGGTATAATGTTAGTATACATGGGACATCAAAGATTTTTATTAATTGATTATCATTATCATAGCTTGAAAAAAATCATCTAACAGATTACAGGAATATAATATTCCCCCACAACCATTTTTAGTTGAATAATATTAAAATAGGGTGAAAAATATTGATTTCATATTTGCAATGAATGGATGTTTTGTTCATAAAAAATATCTGGAAGAACCAGTCTATCTTTTTCAAAATACCTTATTGGATATTGGTAGATATAAAACATAGCATTGACATTATGCATGTTGAGAAAAAAAATATTTTATATTTTTATTTGAACATTTTTATACATTAAGGGAAAGGTAAAATATGGAATTCATCACAGATTTGACTTGATATCAGTGGGAATATGTTTGGATTTATTTCTTTCTAGGAAAGGAAACATAACATATTTACCTCCTGCTTGTCACATATTATTAAAGAGTGAGAAGATGAATTTTTTTCATTTCCTTCATGGTATTAAAGTACACAGTTGATATTCTTCAAATGTAAAGAAATTTTTATCACTATAGGATTATAAATTAATAGGTTTAAAATCTAATGACTATCATGTATTGATACATCAACTTATACCAGTCGCACTTTATGGTATATTTATGATACCTGTCATAAATACTATAATCAGGTTATGTAATGTTTTCAAATCCATTAGTAGAAATGTTTTTTTTTTCAAAATTTTGTAGATATTTTGGAGAATAAATCTTCAATTATTCTTTTTCAACTAGAAATTTGTTTCCCAACAATATTTTTTATATAATGATTCATATGGTTCATGAGATAAGAATACTCGGGCTTGTTTATTTTTGTTGGGTATATCCTTTTGAAATATATATATGATAATTTTGAAGGGATATGTTAAAAATATGTATCGAACGAAAGCCTCTATTATTCAAAAATATGTATTGGAAGAGGTGATTGAGTTATGTACTAATTATTTGTACAAATTAAGAACATATCGGTCACTCTATATCTAGACATATGATAGTTGATGGTGATGGTAGAGGGATTCAAGGCTTAAGGTAAAGTTTATTCCATGTGATGAAGTGATGCAGGCACATTTATTCATTTTTAACAACACAAATGATATTCAACTATATATATTATCACGTATTATTTAATTAAATGTATTATATCCAAAATAAATTAAATGTTATTGATGATTAATCATAAAAATATAGTTGTTTCGTGGTTTAAATAGAAAGTCATCATAAATATATCTACATCAAAAACATTGAAATGGTTGGAAGGGGGATATCCCTTAATGTGATCACATATCATGGATTTGATTTTAATAGGTACACATTTTACATAAAAACTAGGATAAAAATAGAACCTATCAAAATAGCGGGGTAACGGACCTTGTTGAGTCATTTAATTTTTCAAGTGATTAAGATAAAATTTCAATTTATGCATCAACAGCATATTTTGGAGTTCTTGACGATATATGGGAATTTGATTATACTAAATTTTGTGTCAATGTGTTTAAGTGTAACTGGGTTGATAGGAATAATGGTCTGAAACATGATGATTATGGGTGTACACTAGTTGATTTGAACAGATTTAGTTGCAAAAAATAACCATTTCTCATGGTGACACATGCAAAGAAAATATTTTTATATCATTGATCCAATGAATGATTAGTGGTCCATCGTTTTTCAAGGGAAAAGAATTCATTTGGGTGAGGATGATGTTATGATGTTATGTATTTATATGTGACTTATTCATCTATTAAATGATTTTTGTATGATAAAAATGACAATAATGTAGATATATCCCATACTGTATGAAATGATATTGCTGAAAAGATATAGGGAAACACTAAATTTCACTCCTATTTATTTAGGTAAATAATTATATTTTATTTATTTATTAAAATTTACATCTGTAAATACTCTATTTTTTGTTAATCATTGGGTGTTTAATTATACCTATATATATATTATTTATATGATTTGTGTGTTATATTTTATATTCACCGGTTATGGTTAAAAATATTTGATTGAAAACCCTTATGAACATAATTATTTTTGGTTAAATTTACACACTAAAAACACTTTTTTGTAACTATAATATTTAAATTTAAAAATGTTTCTTTCATTTTATAATTATTGTTTATATTTAATAATTTAACTTGTATATTTTTTTTGTTATGAATCAAGAAATTGTTAATTTTTTTAATCTTACACATGCATGACACTATTATTTAAATTAAATATTTTTGTAATACTTGTTTTTAAATTGTAAATTTTCTAATAATATATAGGTCCACAGAATTTCATTTCATTTTTCTATTTCAATAAAACACACAGAGGTAGAGAAAAATTTATCAAGGTATATTTATATTTTTGTATGATTAAATATTCAGTATAATTATTTATGGAAATAAAATGTTTGATTTAAAAAAATAATTACAAGACTATTCATGTGCCTCCTATATGGGAGTCTTCTCCTTCTTCTATAGAGAAATTAATTTATAGAGTTTTAAATGTGGGATTACACGTTTACCAAAATTTTCACAGTCACATGGAGACCAGAGAATACATATTAATTATGATGATAATAATAACCCCACTTGTCCATATTCAATGCAGTTTACCAGTTATATCACCATGCAGAGCCATTGTAGGATTAGAATTTTATATCCTGAATGTAATTTCATTGAAAATATGGAGAAAGAGTATCTGTGTGATTCTATAATTGTAAAATAACTCAATTGATTTATTTTTATATCATTTTCTTGAATATTATATATTTTAAATTACTAATATTTCATTTATTAAATTACAGATGACATTCAATTTTGAAGAAATGAAATAAATTAAGAAAACGTTTATATATTTAGCGGTAGTTCGATGGAGAGATTTTAAAACAAAATTGAAAAAAATTATTTTTTGGTACTTTATAGAATAAACATAAATTCCTCAAGTATGGGTTTTAAATGAAGATACATGTAAAAAATTGTCTCTAGCCAATATGATGAATTATTTATGGTATTTTAACTATTTTATATTGTAAATTTCTTGTATATTACTCGAATATGCATTAGTTTATTTTTATGTATCATGCCTCTAGAAGATCTCATCTAGAGGTCCTATTTTAGAATATACACCCTCATACTTTATCAAGTGGAAGGTATCATTTATTTGAGGGGAAAATAATTACAAAAAATATTGTTGCATTAAGAGATCAATCTAGTAGTGCTTTAGGAGATGTCTAGTTTGGTCCTCTATCTCCCCCCACTCACCATGAAAAATGTAATAGTAATAAGTAAAAAAATGAAAAGTATCTCACATAGAAATATATGAAAGTTGATAAAAAAATTAAGAAATTAATTTTTAGTTTCCATGAATGTTTTTATTTTTAAAATTAAAAACACTAATATTAAATTTTAATTTTTTATTTTATGATGACCTTCAAGAAAAATTAGCCCATGGTACTTTTATCCCTGTGGGTAGGATGGACATCTGAGCTACTACTTTATGAAATCCAGAAGACCTTGATCGTGTAAGAGGATATGAGGCTATAGACTATATTATGAAAGTTATTTGTTATCAAAGTAAGAACTAAAGAGACACGAAAATAGATTCATTAGAAGCTAAGCTGAAAACCTAAAATAGTCATTCGGGAATAAATTTCAATCAGCTGTACATGCTCTGTTTGAACAACTGACGATACAATCACAGCCTGCGTAGCTTGCACAACTTGCACGAACTTCTTACTTAGATCCTCCACATCCTCATTTAGACCCAACCATATACTATGAGATATATGCTGGAGATCCTCATAAATGTATTTTATAATATGGAGTCATACATATTTTTTGGGATTCTAACATCACCAGCCTAGGTATTTGGGTTAGGTAATAATATCAGTATATGATATTATTGATCTAGTTAGTCTACTACCATTACCTACCAAGTTGGTTGCTAGATTTTTAAATTATATGGGTTATTTTTTATTTTGGCTGGCTAGCCTTCTTCATCATATGGTGTATGAGGTATGCGTTGTTTTTTTACCATTATTTACATTTTATTTATAATTTCATATAATGTTTTCTAACATTTAATTTATATAGGATTATCTAAAATCTAAAAAATTAGTAAAAATGAAACCAAAGGTTCATAAATCAACTTATTTATATACTTATGAAATTTTTTATGGGATAAAAAAGATTATTCCAGGTTTATTTTTCCTTATAATTTTTATTAATTTTGTATGACATCAGATATATGTGTAGGAAACAATCCGATAAGAGTATTCAAAAAATATATCATGGATATGGTAATTTTTTTGATCTTATCATTCCTGTTTTGATATTGTTTTCCATGTAAGTAAAGTTATGTTTTAGTTTTTATTTCTTTAAATAAAGATGATTTCAAGTGACTTACTGTATTACTTATTTGATTAGGCATCTACACATGATTCTTATTCAAAATGAGACCACTGGTGCTTATGGCCTTATAGATCTAGAATTAATTTCAACCATTATTCAATATGTGAATAATTCTTCTATAGTTTCATATATATGTGATAGATTATCAAATATATATATTGGGTTCTAGTTTTTTACATTCCTTAATGCGTAATAACACTAAGATAATTATGGACTAATTTTCATTATAATTACATTAATTATAAGCTTTTTATATTATATAGGTCATTGGATGTTAGGTGTATTCTTCCAAAATGAATTCACATTGTATTGGTTTTTCTCTTTATTAGGTGGTGTTTGTAATAAAATTAGCAGCTTGTTAAACAAGTAATTTTTATTCTTTTTTATATGTTCTTTATTTTTAATTCTTATTGTTTATACATGTTTTTTTAGTTGATATATATGAAAATTCGGGTCATAGAAAAGGCTTAAAAAAGATAAATTGACAATAAAGTATCCAAGAATAATCCAATACATGGAAGTAATGATAAATATATTTTATATTAGATAATATTTTGTTTTATATATATATATAAATGTTGGTTTCTATTTTTATGTTAATCTTTTATAACCATGTTTAATCATAAAATTAGAAGGGTGGAATGTGGTTATTTTGTCTTAAGATTTATGTATGAGATTATCATAACTCGTTCAATGACTGAATATGATAAGTTTCATTAAATTAATTATTTTATATTTTATATCACAATTTTCTATTTTTCTGTTAAATTTTTTTTATTATATATTTCAATGATGTTGAATCATATATGAATGGTTAACTTACCCATCTTCAAAGATTTTTGGAAAACTATTTGTTAAGTATGATTGTGATTTAAATTTTCATGTATGTCTCTTTTAATTAAAGTTAAATAAATGAGTATTTATACCAATTGTTTCATGATTTTAGTTGGTATATTGTGTTTGATTTTATAGGGTTGTTCAAATAATCATGATTATTCTACCCATCTATTGCATATTTTCCAAGTATTTGTGTAAATATCATGTTGTTTTATTTACTTTGATTTGTTAGTAAGTTACCTTATCAGTGATGAGTTGTTGTTTTAATGTTTCTGTTTAATATTACATTTTCAAAATAAAAAGTGTTCGAAAACAGATTCTTTTGTTATAACTGGTGTTTTATATCATTGAATTAAATGTTTTAAGGAAATTTTTAATTTTTTAAAAGTTTATCTTTATTTGTGTTGAATTATTTGAGTTTATAATGAATTTGTAAATATTATTAAAATATATTATGAATTATAAAGTTTTATTTAGTTGGGAGAATTTTTTTTATATATGTAGAGTTTATTTAATAACATATATATATAAGTGAGTTATACAATATTTTGAAACTAATTTATGAACACCATGGGTGTCATGACCCGACCTGACAGGGCCTGATCAGCGACTCCCCAAGACCGCCTCCAATAGACCATGGGATGTAAAATAGTTCCAAGTAGTCATATCACACAAATGGGAGGCCTTTTCCTAAGGTACCTATATGCACACACCAACAAACTCCTCGATGTAGTAGTGCAGATATATAAAAAGATAAAAACTAATATGAATTCATGAATCTATCCCAAAATAGAGTAAAATAGAAGTATTAAAATCATAAAAGGTAAAAACATATACCCACTAAAAATTGTAAAATCACCCAACCTTCTAAGAAGAAGGGAATAGCTATCAAATGAAACTAACAGAAAGCTCCTCAACCCGGCTATGGTAAACACCTCGATCGGTCCAGCTCGCTAAGCTCCACCTACCTCAGGTCCTCTAGGGACTCATTCAAAAGGCATGTGTTCATCATAAGGCAAAACACATGCAGGAAAATTCCCTATAGGGGTGAGTATAAAAATACTCAGTAGGCACCTCAAAAACCCAAAATAAAAGGGATCAACTGAAAGGAAACAGTCTGCTTGACCTCGCTAGAGGGAACCCAAATAAGAGAGAAACTCCATCTCGAACCATCCTCGATTATACATGACTAGTCAGATCAATCCATAATGTGTTTCATCCCAGACATGTGACAACATAGAAAGGACTCCCAAAAACACCCAGATATACTAGTCTCGGACTCCAAGTCATGTGAGGTTCTGACCTCATAGCCAGCAACAATATTCTACTCGAGGATCTAAAGGTAACACATAACTAATATAACACGCTCTATGAGATCATCTATCCTAGATGGAAGACATCTGAGAGATACACTCCATCGAGAACAACTCTACCATACCTGGTGGCCCATCCATGGGAACATGCTCCATCAGGAACCGCTCATGGTCCAACTCTAGTGCTTGAAACTAAAGGTCCTAAAACCGATGCCTTTCACCCAATGCAAGACCAAGGAATCCTAGGTGGAGAGGCCCACCCCACACCACAATATTTATTTTAGGGATCACTGCTCCAGACTACGTACCATTTACATCCTCTCTAATGATAGAGAATAGAGGGACTCATACCTCGTTGTTTCCCCGCAAGCAAGGGAATACTATCTCCTAACCATCCCACGAAATCTCTACCACACCTGTATAGAATGGATTGAACCTACTCCATCATGGGATAAATAACTCCTAACCAGGTATCGCATGTAACAAGTAGAGGTTCCCACCCCTTGTAACTATGCTCCACAGCTGAGCGAGCTTCGACTCTAGTGGAGGGTCTACTCCTCACTGCAACTCAAAGACGGGGGAGTAAAAATCCATATATGAGTACCCACACCCTGGTAAAATAGGGGAGTACCACTTAAAGTATGGATGACCCTAACCCTAATATGAGTGGGGAGTATAACTCCATATATAGTATACTTTCACCCTTGCCCGACAGGGGATCATCACTTTGTGGCTAGGTGATAAGCACCCTGGTATGGCAGGGGGTTCCAATATACCAGTATGATCAGTATGGGGGACCCATACCCTAACATGACAGGCTAGAGTTCCCTAGTCCATCATATGATAGGGGAGTACTAAATTTTCTAGAACAATATGTATGGAGGACCTGCACCCTCAAGTGACAGGGGTGTTCAGACTCCAAGGATAGAGGAACCTCACCCTAACACGGTAGGTGATTACCCACTATATCAATACATCACATATGAATGACTCACACCCTAACACGATAGGGGAATACCGACTACACGGATAGAGTACATGCACCCTCATCTAATAAGGGAGTTCCTACTCTATTTGGCCAACTAATATGGAGGTCCCACACCCTGAAACGGCAGGGGGGGCATTGTATTCAACTACGCGGATGATATGGGGAACATGTTCCCAAACCCATCAAGAGAGTAGTGTCTCTCTAAGAACTAACCCATGGGTAGAGAACCCACACTGAAAATTTGTGTAGTTCTGTCTCTGCCAAAGTAGAGAGGTAAGGGAAAACTACACCCAGATTCCATAGGTGGGTAATAGTCCCATTGTCTCTCTCAAAGAACTACACAAATCTCCATCATTGGTCAAGAGCCTCTAAAAGTGGTCTCACACACGTCATACCTCATGTTGCAAGACTACCACGGATAGGGGACCTCACCCTGATACAATAGGGGAGAACCACTCTACTAGCTTAAAGAGTCTAGAGGACAAACATCCTCAGATGGTAGGGAAGGTTGATGACTCTAACATCAACCCAGTGATCCACCCTGATCACTAAACAAGGTTAAGAACCACTATTATAGCATTATGTTCGAATCATGAAACATCGTATCTTATAGGCCACTAAGGATTACACCATCGTATTATCAATAAAAAATAGCTCAGGGTAGGCTACTCACAAGACAAAATCTAAGCCCTAGAGGAGAAGATATGCAAGTCAGAGGATCTCAAGAAGATCCCGAGGAAAGTAAACGGTGTGCACTAGTGTCCACCCGATGTGTGAACCTACCTGAGCACCTGGTTGTGTCCTATATTTAATGGATTGTCTACCCATGTGGGCATACATGGCATGTACACATTATACACAACATTTCTTTCCTCACCCTATCCCCCAATACTGTCTCTCCTCCATACGTCTTGTCCAGCAATGTCTCACACATGGTGTGTGCCTCATAGTGCACAGAGTGTCCCAATGACCTTCCCATTTGGACATTTATCTTTCCTGTGACCCTTTCTAGAACCTCATGTCTATGTACTTTTTTCATTCACTTCCGCATGGCCATGTACTATCATATGGATTCCTTATCCATGTCCTTTGGCCACATGACCTGGGGTCACTACACAACAAGTAAAACTGGTACAAAGTGCATAGTCCAAAAAATTCATCTTCCCTGAATGGTAAGAACACACGGCATGTCTCGCTAATTTATACTCTTTGTAAAAAGTAATTCTGATGGAAATGTCCCTATGAGTTGTCTTATTCACCCTGGTTTCCCCCGAAACTGACAAATTTACCTAAAAGGGATCCCTAGAAATAGTATTATGGATTCAAAACCTTAAATCAAAGTATAATAAAGGGGATAAAGACAAAAAATCAAATCTTCTTACCTCGTGGTGAAATGCTGAAGCTTTAGGTCCAAAATGATTCCTGGATCACACTGGTCCATGATCTTATGATGATCAGCATAAGAAATAGAGATCAATTACACCTTTTCTCCTCAATTAAGCCTCAGTTAACCATCAATCCAAAGGGGGGATGGAGAGGGTTCACCTCTCCTGTGTCATTTTCACCAAAGGTTAGGGAGGGGGTATAATTGATTTAATTTCATTAAATCAATTAACTCCCATTTTAACATCCCCTCACCAACTCACCTCTAGACAAACACTTGGCAGAAACAAAATTTATATCACTCCTAAGGCAAACAACATGTTCTGAACTCAATCTTGGTTTCAAAATTATGATCTAGGACTCTACATGGGATTTTTTCCATGTTTCAAGAAAAACCATGAATGCATGACAAAATTATATTTAATATTTATAATATCATTGTTATGAGGCTCTCTATCCCTAGAATCCCACGCCGACTTAGCATCTAGATTCAGAAATATTATTATAAATATTACAAAGTATTATAGTTCAAAACATGGGTCATTAAATTTTCCTCACCTTAAGGATTTTCGTCCCTAAAAAGAGAAATATTAGGCATAGGGGAAATAAATTTATCTCTACACTGGAACTCCCATGCCAGTGAGCTCACCAGGGGTCCCTATGCTACTTACAAGCACGCACTCAGGGGAACCACCAATCCCAAACCACAATCAAGTTCATCTCCAACTAGTTTAACATCATGAAAAAATCAAGAACATGTATCCTTAGTTGCGATAGATGTAAAATAACATGGACCCTATTCCATCTACAGTTATAGGGTCTAGCGGTACACAACCTCACCAGTCTAATGTACATACCGACATAACCCCACAATCCATATCAAACCCTAGAAAAAATGCCCCATGACCTCATCAAGTGTCTTGCATACAAAGTTGATGCTGATAACGTGTGGGTATCAACAAACTACATAGGGATTACTGAGTGTAAACACTGGGTTTTAGCTATACCTTACTCTGCGAACCTCAAATTGTAACACATCTCTCCAAACCAGAAACACCACCACATACACTAGAGGGATCCCAGCTGAGTATAGCTGAAAGGAAACCAATTATCAATGTGGAAATATTATAGGGTCTAAATTTGATCCTACAGAAATGGTTCTATAAAAGGATATCCCACCACTAGTGCTACAAAGTATAAGGTTCAAGTAGAAAATATCCACTAGAAATGCCATGACATTCTCTGACACTACAGCGCATAACCTAACCCTGAATACACAAGTATAAGTAAATATTCTACCACACCTCACCACTATCCTATTTGGGTGGTACTAACTCACCCAAATGGTTTTTATCATTTCAAAAAAACTCATCTTAGTGGAGAATGTGTCACTCTTCCTCATGAGTCCAAAACTACATCAAACAACACAACCTCAGGGTTCTAAAGACGCCCCATGTCGCCCTAGTTAAACCTCAAACAAGAAGTGTAAAGACAATATTACCTCACAATAGTGTCTAAAAATAATACTACATAAGGCAAAAAAGGACACATAGTGTACCTCTATTCATCCTTGGAGCCTACGTTTCAAAGGCCTTTATGGCCAGCAACTTTCCTCACCCTCCATCCTCCAACTCCCTGAGCCTAGGGTGGACCACCTGTGGGTGTTGGTGGAATCACCTCGAACCTCCTAGGACCTCATACTACTCTCCTTGCTCCTCTCCCATATCTTCTATTATGTAAAACTCCCTGATCCAAATGATGCATCTGCCAAGGTGGTTCATCAACCAGCTCCCTCTTAATAACACATCAGGTCAGACAATCTCTAGAAACATGTACCTAACTATCGTAATAATAACACCACCTATCCTATGGTTGAAAAGATCCTCGATGTGGATCCTATGATACATGCCCATGTTTTTGGGTTTGGGAATGGGTATGCCCCTTTCACCACGATCCTGTCATATTTTGTGTGCTATTAGTTGCAGACGTTTGATCCTCATGACCACCACTATAGAAAAAATCCACACATCCCTCTTCCAGGAATCTCTATACTACTAGAGCTCACTCCAGTACCTCCATATAATATGGAAGGAAAAAGGAGACCCCAACCCACTCAGAAATATCTACAGAGGTCCTGATCAAAGGTCCTAGTTCTAAAAAACGTGTCTCAAACCATATCCAGGGAGTATTATGAAAGGTCTATGAACCTCATCAATTACTATGTCACATTCATGCTACCCTTATGAAGCTACATAAGATATTTTATATGAATTGATATCAATGTGGTTTGGTAAAACTCTTCCCTAAAGAGCCCCTCAAACTCTTCCCAAGTGATAATCGCCTCATTGTGGATCTGTATCACCAAACTCCATCATTTCCTTGCTGAACCCTATATAGTGATCACCACTAGGACACCCATTTGATTAGGAGGTGTCCTCACAAGGTGTAAAACATGTGTGAATGCCTCAAGTCATTCATCAACTGCCTGGGGGTTTGGATCACGTAATACCTCAAAGGTGGCTACCTCTGGAACTCATCCAGTGCACTAAGCATGCATGAATCCTTGGGCTAAATTGTAAGAACAACCAGGCTCTCAATAGGTGGTGGCTTAATCAGTGGACCGCATAGAGGTACACCCTCTGAACCAGTTCCCTACACTGAATCCTCGTCATGGGGAGTATATCCATCACAATCACTCCATGGAACCCTATCTAGTCGTCATTGCGATGGAATCCTAATACAAAATCAAGGAGCACCATGGTCAAAGAGTATATCTAGGGAGCTTAATCATGAAGAAAAAGGATCCCATCCCCATGTATTATATGATGCATGTACCGAAATATCCCTACGAACATTATCTAAATGTACCGAGTTAAAATATAGGTTATTAGAGTACTGGTGAATGGATATGTCATCTGTCGCACCATCAATGGAGTCTCTGGACTGAAATATGAACTTGAAACACTTTAACATTATCACAATGTAACCCAAACCAAGCTCATGACATTGTGGTCCCAATGTATAACCCGCTCTGATACCACTCTTTCACAAACCAAACCAATAAGGCCCGATTCGCAACTCCCTAAGCCCACCTTTAATAGGATGGGGGATGAAGACTAGTTCTGAGTAGGCATATCACATAAATGAGATTCCATTTCCGAAGGTGCTTGTACAAAGACACCCATAAAAACCTTGATGAAGCAGTGTGGAGATATAAAAGTCTATAAACTAAAATTCATGCATACATCTATCCAAAACCAGAGTAGAATAGAAGTACTAAAATCATAAAAGAGAAAAACACACTCCCACCAAAAATTGAAAAATCATCCAACCTTTCTTGAAGGATAAAATCGTTGTCAAATGAAACTTTGGGAAAGCTCCTCGACCAAGATCCAGAAAACACCTCAGTCAATCCAGCTCGCTAAGCTCCACCTACATCGGGCCCTTAGGGGGCTCCGTCAAAAGGCATGTGGGCTACACAAGATACAACACATGCGGGAAAATATCGTACAGGTATGATTATATCAATATTTAGTAGGTTCCCCAAAACCCCAAAAGAAAAGGGAGCAATTGAATGGTAATAGTCCACTCAACTTATCCAAATGGAACCTAAATGAGAGATAAAATTCATCTCTAACCATCATCATCTATACATGACTAGTCATCTTAGTTCATAAGGTGTGTCATCCCAGTCATGTGACAACACCACAAGGACTCCCAGAAACACCAAATATACTCATCTCAAACTCCAAGTCTCATGAGTTTCTAACCTCATATCCACCTATAGGATTCTACATGAGGCTCTAAAGGTAACACATAACCAGGGGAATACACTCAATGAGCTCAACCATACTATATGGAACCCATACAAGATATACACTCCATTAGGAACAACTCTACCATCTCTGATGGCCCTTCTGAGAGAACACGTTCCATTGAGAAATACTCTAGGTTCAAGTCTAGTGACCAGCACTATAGGTCCTAAAACCATTGCCTCGCACCCTGCACCAAATCATGGAAACCCAAGTGGAGAGGCCTTCCCCTCACCACTCTACACAGTTGATGGAGCACTACTCAAGAATACACACCATGTGCATCCTTTATAACAAGAGAAAATGTAGGGATCTTCACCTCACCACTGCCCTATACTTGAGGGAGTATTATCTCCTAACCATACAACAAAACCACTTCTACACACATATATAGTGGCATGAACTTCACTCCGTCGAGGGAGAACTAAATTATAACCATGTATTACACATAAAAAGTAGAGAAGACCACTCCCCATAATAGTGCTCCATAGCTGAGGTAGATCCAACTCTAGTGGGGGAACCCACTCCCCACCGCTACTCGAAGAGGGGAAGTACTACTCCGAATATGAGGAGTTGCACCATGGTACAACAATGGAGTACAACTAAAATGATATAGAACCCTCACCGTGATACGATAGAGGAGTAAAAAATTGTAGATAGAGGACCCTCATTCAAGAACAACAGGGGAGCACCACTTTGGGGATAGACGACCTGCACCCAAGTATTATAAAAGAGAACCACTATACCAATATGATCACTAAGGGGGGCCTTCACCCAAACACTGTAGGGGAGTATCGACCCTAGGCTAGAGGACTTGTTCCCTAGTATGATAGGGGAGTACCAACTTTGCCAAAACAATATGTACGGAGAACTTTTACCATGGAGAAATAGAGGAGTTCTGAATCTAAGGATAGAGGACCTGAACCCTAGCATGGTAAGAGAATACCCACTCTATCTAAACATCACATGTAGATGACTCACACCCTAACATGGTAGGGGAGTACTGAATCAATGGATAGAGGACCCAAACCCTGGTCCAACAGGGGAGTGCATAATCTATCTAACAAATGAGTATAGAGGGCTCTCACGATGACACGATAGGGGAGAATTCTCTCTAACTACGTGAATGATATAGGGAAACCATGCCCTGAACCATCAGGGGAGTACCGACCCCATAAGAACTACCCTATGGGTTGAGAACTAGCACCCATGATGTGTGGAGTTCCGTATATACTAAAGTAGAGAGGTAAGAGAAACCCACACCCTCATGCCACATGGGAGTAATAGTCCCAGCATCACTATTTAAGAACCACACCAATCTCCAATATCAATCAAGTGTTGTTGAAAGGGGAATTACACTCATTATACTTCACATCACAACACTACCATGGGTAGGGTACTCGCACCTAGATACAATAGGGTAGTACTATTGTATCAACCTAAAGAGTCTAGGGGACCCACATCCTAAGATGATAGGGAAGGGTGCCTACCCTGACATCAATGAAACAATCCCCCTTAACCAATACACAAGGTTAAGCAACACTAATAAAGATTTGTGATTTAATCGCGCCACATAATATATCACAGGCCACTAAAGATGCTGCCATCACGTTCTACAAAAAAACAACATTGGGAAGGCTATTTACAACCATGAGTCCGAGCCCCGGAGGAGGAGATACACAAGGTGGAAGATCTCAGAAAGATCCGAAAGAAAGTACACAGCATGCACGAGGTTCCACATGGAATTTGAACCACCCAATAACTTAGATGCATCCTCTCCTGTATGGCATGGATGTCCACATGGGCATACACGGTGTGCACATGAGGTACACAGTGTGTTTGGCCTCACCCTAGTCCCCAATCATGTCTCTCCTCCACACGGCTCAACCAACCGTGTCTCACAAACCGTGTGTACCTCCTAGTACATACCATTTCCCAATGTCCCATCCACTTGGTAGTTTCTCTTTCTTGTTCATGTTTCTCGAACCCCATGTTTGTGTACTTTGGCAGTAAACTTCAGCACAGACATGTACCATCACACAGATTCCCTGGCCATGTCCTTTGGACACACTACCTGGGGTCACTACATGACGAGTAACCTTGGTACACTGCGTGTAGTCCCCAAAATTTATCTTCCTCAAATGGGAAGAACACATTGTGTGTCCTCTGATGGGAATTTCCATGTGAGATGCCCAATTTCACCCCAATTTCCCCCGAAACATACAGATTGACCAAAAGGGATCTATAGAAATCATATTAGGGAACTACAACCTTAAAAACAATGCATAAAATAGGGAGATCAAGACTAAAACTCAAATCCACCAATATCATGGAAAAACACCAATGTTTTGGGTCCAAAATGACAACCAGATCACACTGATCCTTGATCTAATGATGATCAATGTTAGAAATGGGTGTTAAAGGCACCTCGTTGCCCTGATTTGGCCTCCATTTTACTATCACTCCAAAGGGGGAAGGGAGAGTGTTTAAATATCCTATTTCATGTGAAACAAAGTGTAGGTAGGGGGTATAATTGATTTAATTTCATTAAATCAATTAACTCCCTTTTTAATACCCCTCTTTCAACTCACCTTCAGTAGAATACCTAACGCCAAAAAAATTATGTTGCACCTAGGGTAAACACGATGTTCTGAAATCAACTGTTTTCTTAGAATTCTGATCTGATATTCCACAATAGAGTTATTCCATGTTTTAAGAGAAATTTTATACACCAGGAAAAATATTAAAAATTTTAATATCTCTATTCTGAGGCTCTCCATCCCTATAATCCCATGCCAACTTAGTGCATAGCTTTGGAAATATTTCTAGAAATATTCCAAAGTATTATGCGTCAAAACCTGAGTCATTACAATTTGTGTTTGGTCTATTTGATATGATAAACTTTTTAAAATATTATAATTTAAAAATTATTTTATGTTTTCTATTAAGTTGTACGCTTAATAAAATTGGTTTTAAATAAAAAAACTTGGTTTTGAAAACATCATTTGATGATTAATTTTAATTAAGTAAAATGGGATGTAGTTTTATTTGGTATTCTTAATTTTAATTATATATTAAGATGAATAGATTAATTTTATTATAAAAGGAATATTGATCATTCTTATTCTTTTTTCATGATGTTCCTTATTGATGGGAATTTTTACTTAAAAAGGTTCTATTAGGATGATTAAGTTTTAAAATATTTTAACTATATTTTTTTGTGTTATAATTTAATATTAGGAAATTTGTTTCCATAAATTAACATGAAATTGCTTATTTTAATTTGGTTTTTGATATTTAGTGGATGTCTATTAGTTTGAGTTATATATGGATTCAAAACAAAAAAAAAATTTGAAATTTTGTAATGTACCTAAATAAGTGACACAAATGCCGTTGAAATTGAGTCGATTTTTAAAATTTATGTTTTCATACAAACTATTTTATATTGGAAATTAGGGTCGAACCCACAGGGAAGGTAAAACTGACCAAAAATTTTATAATTTTTTTAAAAAGACCCCACTGTTATTAGAAGTGAGGGGACATTATTTTTTACTTTTTATATTTTTTGTGTATTTTTAAAGAAGTTAAGTAACTACACATTTTTTTGTGTTTTTCTTCAAAACTATATTGAAATTGGAAAAAATTTAATGTTATAGAGTAATATAGATTAAAAATGATGATAAATGAACAATCAAGAGAAATACGCCTGAGAAAAATATTATTCTACTAGTTTTAAAATGATTCTTATTCAGATAAAAGTTGTTGTAGTATACCACTATAAAAAATGACTTACTTACCTTTCTAGAAGTTAAGTCATATAGTTTGATCAATCTTGGAGTTCTCCACTCCAAGAGAGTTCAACTATGAATGTTTTGATTTAAAAAGTACAATAGAACAAACCCACCATTAGTTCTGAATTTTTTATTTTGATTTAAAAGTTTTAAAAGTTGTATCCTCAATCAAACTCACCGAATGATTGTGGAGTTTTGAAATTAAGTGCAATTGGAATGAAGCAGCTGAATGGATTCAGAACTGATCTCACCGATCAATTATGAATACATTAAAAATGATAAAGTGAAAAGGAAGAGAGAGAAAAACTAGTAGAAGTAGTAATTCCCTAAACTAGAAGGTTTAGCCAACAATCATGTTCATTATAATTATTGCAAATAAAAACATAATAGAACAGAGTAGAAAAATTCAAACACAAGGAAAGAAGAACTCCCTGAATGATGCTCTGCTTTTGGGCTCCTTCGACTCCAGGGCTTCCCATCGAGTGTACAGGAACTCCTCCATGGATCTGCTCTAATGTGAGGGAAGTAGTCCAATGTCGAATGAATATCCTTGATGGAATGATCCCCCACTCCCTCTCCTTTTCTTACTTGCTCTGCTTTAATATCCATTTTCTTCTGCTGCTTGTCACCATATGTTTCTACCGATATACTTTTGTTGTTTAATCTCTGACCGCACATGTGTGTTTTTTTTCACTCAACACACGTCACTTTAGAATCGCCCTTGTAACTAACTCCCTGCGAGTTAGTTGAATGTATCTGGATGGGGTTTCGACTCTTGAATAAACCTGTACAAGGAAGACAAAATAAAATAGTTAAAACTTAAAGGAAATAAATATTTATAATTAAATCTATTGGTTTTTTTAAAAGTTTTTAACATAATTAATACATTTTTAAATAAGGTTATTTAATAAATTATTCAATTAGTATTATTAATAACTTGGAATTATATTTAAAAAGAAGATTATTATTAATTAATTATTTAATTTATTTTTATTAATCTATAATAATTAATGTTATTTATTTATAAACATTAAGTTATAAAAATTAATTAATTGTTAAAGTTTTAATTGGTTGATAGATTTAATAATTAATCATTATTAAAATTGAAGTTAAAAGTTTTATTAATTATTAATTTATTTTTATTATTTTGTTATTAATTAATTAAGTTATTTATTTTTTGTTAATATTAAAATTAATTATAAATATTGTGTTTATTATTATTTCGAATATTAATTTTTTAACTATTTTAAATTAGTATAGTTTCTTATAAACTATTATTAAGTATTTTATTTTATTAAAAAAATTTATTAGATGATTATTTTATATGAAACAGTAAATTATTTTTATTTAATTTAGAAGTTTAACTAATTTAGTTTAATAATGTCTTATTTATGCTTATTTGTTAAAATTAATTATCTTATATTAATTATTTGTTTGTAATTATTATTATTAAATATTTTAATTTGGTTATTTTTTAGTTAAGTTTTAATTTTAGTTTTATTTTAATTTATTTTTTATATCTTCTTCTTCTCCCCACCCCCCAAATCCACGCTTCCCTAGGGGAGTGGGTATTTGGCTTCTTTTACACAATGGAGGAACAGGTGGTAGATCCTCTAGGTTTCTCTACACAACGGTGGTGTGGGGGTCTTCTCACAGTGGCACAATGAGTAGCACGCCAACTAGTCTTCTTTGTATCAACACTGGTTCCCCGAAAACGGGGCCAAAAACTTGACACAATTTTCATTGAAATTGAGTCAAACTTCAGAATTTATGTTTTCCTACAAACTATTGTATAGTGTAATGTTGGTCCGAACCCACAGGGAAGGTAAAATTGACAAAAATTTTAATAATTTTTTTAAAAACACCCCACTATTGTCAGCAATGAGGGGACTTTTTTTACTTTTTATATTTTTTTGTGTGTTTTTAAAGTAGTTAAGTAACTACACTTTTTTATTGTTTTTTGTTATAAACTATATTGAAATTAGAAAAAATTTAAATCCAGAGAGTAACAGATACTAAGGATGCAGGTAAATGAATAATCAAGAGAAATACACCCGAGGAAAAACTTTATTCTACAGGTTTTAAAAGGATTCTGATTCATTTAATGTTGCTGCAGTATACCAATATAAAAAAGAATGACTTACTTCCATCGCTAGGAGTTAAGTCATACAGTTTGATCAATCTCGGATTTTTCTACACCAAGAGAGTTCGACTGTGAATGTTTTGATTTAAAAAGTAGAATAGAACAAACTCACCATTAGTTCTAAAGTTTTCATTTTGATTTATATGTTATAGAAGTTGTATCCTCAATCAAACTTCCCGAATGATTATAGAGTTTTAAAATGAATTGAAAGTGGAACGATGCAGATGAATGAATTCAGAACTGATCTCATTGATCAATTCTAGATACATTAAAAGTGAAAAGGAAGAAATAAAACTAGTAAAAGTAGTAATTCCCCAAACTCGAAGGTTTAGCCAACAATCAGGTTCATTATCATTAAAGAAAATGAAAACATACTAGAACATAGTATAATAATTCAAATAAGAGGAAATAAGAACTCCCTGAATGATGCTCTTATTTTAGGCACATTCGACTCCAGGGTTTCCCATCGGGTTTACAGGAACACCTCTAAGGATTTTCTCAAATGTGAGGGAAGTAGTCCAATGTCGAATGATGATCCTTGATGGAATGATTCCCCCCGCCCTCTTATCCTTCTCTTGCTTTCTCTGCTTTAATTTCCACCTTCTTCTAATACCCGTAACAACATGTTTCCTCCGAAATACTTTGGTTCTTTAATCATTGACCGCACAAGGACATTTTTTCACTCAACACACGTCACTTTAGAATCTCCCTTGTAACTAACTTCCCACGAGTTAGTTAAATGTATCTAGACGGGGTTTCGACTCTTGAATGAACATGCACAAGATAGATAAAACAAAATAGTTAAAAACATGAATAAAATAAATAAATTAATATTTATCATTAAATTTATTAATTTATTTAAAAGTTTTTAATAGAATTAATATGTTTTTAAATAATGTTATTTAATAAATTATTCTATTAGTATTATTAATAAATAGTAATTATATTTTCAAACTACACTATTATTAATTAATTTAATTATTTTATTTTATTAATCTATAATAATTAATTCTATTTGATTATAAATGTTAAGTTATAAAAATCAATTAATTGTTAAACTATTACTTGGTTGATCGATTTAATAATTAATCATAATTAAAATTAAAGTTAAAAACTTTTATAAATTATTAATTTATAATTCTTAATTTTTTGTTAATTAATTAAGTTATTTATGTTTTTTTTAATATTAAATTTAATTATAAATATTAAGTTTATTATTATTTTGAATATTAATTTTTTTAACTATTTAAAATTAGTTTATTTTATTATAAATTATTATTAAGTATTATATTTTATTAATAATTTTTTTTAAATAATTACTTAATATGTAACATTAAATTATTTTAATTTAATTTAGAAGTTTAAATAATTAAGTTTAATACATTTTTATTTAAGTTAATTAATTAAAATTAATTATTTTACATTAATTATTTATTTTTAATTATTAATATTTATTATTTTAATTTGGTTATTTTTTAGTTAAGTTTTAATTTTAGTTTTATTTAAATTTATTTTTGTATATCTTCTTCTCCCCCCTGCCAAATCCATGCTACCCTAGAGGGAGTGGGTTTGTGGCTTCTTCTCCTCGACGGCGGCGCAAGTGGTGGATCCTCTAGGTTTCTCTACATAACGGTGGTGTGGGGCTCTTCTCACAATGGTACAACGAGCAACACACTGACTAGTCTCCTCAATGTTGGAACTAGTTCCCCTGTAACACTGCAAAAAACATGAATCAAATTTCATTGAAATTGAGTCAAAGTTTAGAATTTTTGTTTTCCTATAAACTAATGTATAGTGGAAAGTAGAGTCAAACCCACAGGGAAGGTAAAATTAAACAAAACTTTTCTAAGTTTCTTAAAAACACCCCACTATTGTCAATAGTGATGGGTCTTTATTTGTCTTTATTTTTATTTTTATTTTGTATATTTAAATAATTTAACTAACTAAACATTTTTTTGTGTGTTTTTGTTATAAATTGTATTGAAATATTAAAAATTTTAAAGGAAGAGAGTAAGAGATATTAAGAATGCAGATAAATAAACAATCAAGATAAATATGCTCAGGGAAAAACTTTATTCTACTTTTTTTTAAAGATTCATATTCACATAAAAGTTGTTGTAGTATACCACTGTAAAAAATAATGACTTACTTTTTTGTCCATGAGTTAAGTCATATGGTTTGATCAATCTTAGATTTCGTCACTCCAAGAGAGTTCAACTGTGAAAGTTTTGATTTAAAAAGTAAAACAGAACAAACTCACTGTTAGTTATGAAGTTTTAATTTTTATTTAAAAGTTTTAGAATTTTTATCCTAAATCAAACATGTCGAATGACTATCGAGTTTTGAAATAAAGTGCAAGTGGAATGATGCATCTAAATGAAATCAGAACTGATCTCGCTGATCATTTCTGAATAAATTAAAAATTATAAAGTGAAAAGGAAGAAAAAAACCAGTAGAAGTATTAATTCCCCAAACATGAAGGTTTAGCTAATAATCATTTTCATTATCACTATAAAAATGAAAATATTCTCGAACAGAGTACAAGAATTCAAACAAGACGAAAGAAGAACTCCCCGAATGATGCTCTACTTTCGAGCTCATTCGACTCCATGGTTGCCCAACGGGTCTATAGGAACTCCTCCAAGGATCTACTCTAATGTGAGGGAAGTAGTCCAATGTTGAATAATGATCCTTAATGGAATGATCCCCCCTCTCCTTCTCATGCTTTCTCAAATTTATTATCCACTGTCTTTTTTTTCTCGTCACTGCATGTTTCCACCGAAATACTTTGGTTCTTTAATCTTTGACCGCACACGTGTGTTTTTCACTCAACACACATCACTTTAGAATCACCATTTTAACTATCTCCCCATGAGTTGGTTGAATGTATCTGGATGGGGTTACGACTCTTGAATGAACATGCATAAGAAATACAAAATAAAACAGTTAAAAACATGAAAGAAAGAAAGAAAGAAATATTTATAATTAATATTATTAGTTTATTTTAATGTCTTTAATAGAATTAATAAGTTTTTAAATAATGTTATTTAATAAATTATTCTATTAGTATTATTAATAACAAGTAATTATATTTTAAAACTAGATTATTATTAATTAATTATTTTATTTGATTTTATTAATCTATAATAATTAATGCTATTTTATTATAAACGTTAAGTTATAAAAATTAATTAATTTTTAAAGTATTACTTGGTTGATTGATTTAAAAATTAATCATTATTAAAATTTAAGTTATTTTTTTTATTAATTATTAATTTTTTATTTTTTATTTTTTATTAATTCATTAAGTTATTTATTTAATTTGGTAATATTTAAGAAAATTATAAATCTTAAGTTTATTATTATTTTAAATATTAATTTTTTTACTATTTTAAATTAGTTTAGTTTGTTATAAATTATTATTAAGAATTTTATTTTATTAACAATTTTTATAAAATAATTATTTAATATGAAACATTAAGTTATTTTAATTTAATTTAGACATTTTACAAATTTACTTTAATAAATTTTTATTTAAGTAATTAATTAAAATTAATTATCTTATATTAATTATTTATTTGTAATTATTATTATCTAATATTTTGATTTGGTTTTTTTTAGTTACGTTTTAATTTTAGTTTTATTTTAATTTATTTTTTTATATCTTCTTCTTCACCCCCCCCCCCCCCCAATCCATGCTACCCTAGGGGGAGTTGGTATGTGGATTCTTCTCCATAATGGAAGTGTAGGTGGTGGCTCCTCCTGGTTTCTCTACACAGCGGCGGTGCGGGGGTCTTCTCACAGCAGCACGATGAGTAGTACACTGACTAGTCTCCTCAGTAGTAGCACCGGTTCCCCAGTAACGGCTCCAGAAACATGACACAACTATCGTTTAAATTGAGTCAAAGTATAGAATTTATGTTTTCCTACAAACTACTATATAGTGAAAAGTAGGTTTGAATCCATAAGGAATGTAAAATTGAGAAATACTTTTCTAATTTTCTTAAAAACACCCCAATGTTGTCAGTAGTGAGGGGAGTTTCTTTTTATTACATTTTATTTTTTTGTGTGCATTTTTAAAGCATTTATGTAACTCACATTTTTTGTGTTTTTGTTCTAAAATATATTGAAATAGGAAAAGGTTTAAAGGAAGAGAGTAACAGATATTAAGAATACTGATAAATGAAAAATCAAGAGAAATACGCCTGAGGAAAAACTTTATTCTACTGGTTTTAAAAGGATTCTAATTCATTTAAAAGTTGTTTCAGTATACCACTATAAAAAAGAATGACTTACTTCCCTCATTAAGAGTTAAGTCATACAGTTTGATCAATCTTGAAGTTCACCACTCCAAGACAGTTGAAATGTGAATGTTTTTATTTAAAAAGTAAAATAGAACAAACTTACCGTTAGTTTTGAAGTTATCAATTTGATTTAAAGGGTTTAGAAGGTATATCCTCAATAAAATTTGTCGAATGATTGTGGAGTTTTGAAATTAAGTGCAATTGGAACGATGCAGCTGAATGAATTTAGAACTGATCTCGCCAATCAATTCTGAATACATTAAGAATGATAAAGTGAAAAGGAAGAGAGAGAGAGAAACCAGTAGAAGTAGTAATTCCCTGAACTCAAAGGTTTATCCAACAATCATGTTCATTATAATTATAGAAAATGAAAACATCCAAGAACAGAGTACAAGAATTCAGACATGAAGAAAGAAGAATTCCTTGAATGATGCTCTACTTCCGGGCTCCTTCGACTCCAGGGCTGCCCACCAAGTCTATAAGAACTCCTCCAAGGATCTGCTCTGATGTGAGGGAAGTAGTCCAATGTTGAATTATGATCCTCGATGGAATGATTCCCCCCTCTCCTTCTACTGCTTGCTCTATTTTAATATCCACTATCCTCGGCTTCTCGTCATCTCATGTTTCCACCGACATACTTTGGTTTTTTAATCTTTGACCGCACATGTGTGTTTTTTCACTTAGCACACATCACTTTAGAATCGTCCTTGTAACTAATTCCCCACGAGTCAGTTGAATGTATCTTGATGGGGTTTGAACTCTTAAATGAACATGCACTAGAAAGACAAAACAAAACAATTAAAAACACAGAGGAAATAAATAAATAAATATTTATAATTAATGTTATTAGTTTATTTAAACGTTTTCAGCAGAATTAATTAGCTTTTAAGAAATTTTATTTAATAAATTATTCTATTAGTGTTATTAATAACTAGTAATTTTATTTTCAAACTAGATTATTATTAATTAATTATTTTATTTCATTTTATTAATCTATTATAATTAATGCAATTTTAGTATAAACGTTAAGTTATAAAAATGAATTAATAGTTAAAGTATTACTTATTTGATCCATTTAATAATTAATAATTATTAAAATTTACGTTAAAATGTTTTATTTGTTATTAATATATAATTTATAATTTTTTATTAATTCATTATGTTATTTATTTATTTTTGTTAATATTAAAGTTAATTATAAGTATTAAGTTTATTATTATTTTGAATATTAATTATTTTAATTATTTTAAATTATTTTAGTTTATTATAAATTATTATAAATTATTTAATTTTATTGAAAATTTTTATTACATAATTATTTAATATGAAACATTAAATTATTTTAATTTAATTTAGAAGTTTAATAAATTTAATTTAATACAGTTTTATTTAAGTTAATTAATTAATATTAATTATCTTCTATTAATTATTTATTTTTAATTATTATTATTTAATATTTTAATTTGGTTATTTTTTAGTTAAGTTTTAATTTTATTTTTATTTTTATTTTTTTTATCCTCTTCTTCTCTCCCCCAAATCTACACTGCCCTAGGGGGAGTTGGTTTGTGGTTTCTTGCAACATCCCAGGTAAATAAAGAGTATGACTTTTTCATATTTATTAGTTTTCGAATTAAATATTAATTTTACTTTAAAAGGGTTTCTATGTTTGATAGCATAACCGATACATAAAAATGGATTTCTTTGAAATATTACGTTGCACGCTAATAATATATTATTATTTTAAACGATAATTAACTCCAAGCCGTTGTATTGGCGGGAATGAACGAAACTAATTACAATATGATTATACATGTTTGTTAAATATATTTACATTTATCCAATAAAATTTAGAGGCTTAAAATGTGAATGAATCTAATTTTAAGCATAATTTACATTAAAAGGCCGATTTATCACCTTTTAATGGAGAACCCTTTTTAAATCTAGTTTTGGTCACTTTAATACATTCTATATGACCAAATAAAATCCTTCTTTAGAATGGGAACATAAAAATTTACTTTGCGTAAATTTTTGGAATTTTTCCGATAAAGTTCATTTTTAATGAATAGTGACAAATATTGTATTTTAATTCAAAAGTGCTTTTTAATATAATTTTTTATATTGTTATATTATCTTTTTAATTGGTTTTCAAGTCAAATTAAAATATTTTTGTACCATTTAATCCAATGTTGGTCGTTGGAATTAATTTCCCTTTGAAATTGGACATAAACAATTATCAATATTTTGATAGTTATTGTTTCTTAAAAACACACTATTTATTTTGATAACGGGAATTGATTTTAAAATGAATTAATTCCACTTATATGTGTTGAATTTGAAAAAATAGACATCATTTTTGAATTCATAATATCAAATATAGCTTAGGGTAAATATTGGTATTTTTCTGAAAAACTTCAATTTTGATGAATAGTGAAACCACTTAGTGGTAGTTAAAAAAATAACTTTTTCATTTAAATGAAATTTTACCACTTCTGTGAATTGAATTTAAAAAATCCTACATACATGGTTGTAATAATAAATTAAAATGTGGTTCAATAAGATGAAAATAATTTCTGGTGAATAGTACCTTTTGACTTTTATTTACCGCAGTTAAAGCTAAATAAGGTAATTCAAGGTAAAACGAATATTATAATAATTTTAAATTACCTTAACACTTGTCCTAACCTTATTGGTTGAGTCATTTAAGAAAATGGGCATCTTTGGTTCGATTTTGGGACCCCTTTGAGCCACTGGGGAGTGATAATGACAATTTTGATTAATTAATTTAATGTGAATACAAAATTGACATTAACAAAAATCTTTTAGAAATTAATTTTTATATGGTGTTATATAAGTCCTATTTTCGACTATAAATATTCTTTGGAAATATTAAAATATTTACAACATGATATTATTTTTTTATAATTTTTAGACATCGAAAAAATTAAATTATTTATGACACAATAATGATGCAGTATTTACCACATTAATAAATGATTTAAATAAATAAGATTATAATGATTACAATATTATCCAAAAAATGTACAATTCTGATTGGATGTTTATATTTCGAATATGAGTCATCTTATCTTCGACCCTAATGATTTTTGGACCATTAGAAACTGAATATCATTATATAATAAAATAATGTTTTCACACTTTCCTAAAGAGCCCCTCCACTCCCTTATAAAAGGAGACCATTTCTATCCAATTCCTCACACATCTCAAGCCATTTTGGCTCATCCAAACTCTGACCAATTAATCTCCCTACATCCCACTCCTCCTCCTTGAAGCCTTAACTTATGTAGAAGGCAATTCAAGAAGTCCTTTGGTTCAAACCAAAGGGAGTTACCCAAATTAAAGGTAACAGTTTCTGTTAATTTGTTTTATTTTACTTATTCAACCCCTAAACTCTTTTATTCCATTCTTTTTTAACAACACCAGTATCCTAAATATACTAGTATGTTGTTATGAGAAGTATTTTATCTACACTTACACACACCTCCATCTAATGGATGATGGACATACTGTTTCTGTGGATGGAAAACTAACACCTCACGAAATGATGATTTTTCAAATATCTCCAACCACCTCTCATGGTGGCCATTATGATGGAACTGTATTTATATATGATATTTATTTTGTTTATTTTTTCTTTATTCTTCTTTATTTTCCATTTATAGCACGCCTTTATGGTTTCCATAGTGGGTAAATACGATAATCTCATTTGAGGAAGCGCGGACTACCACCCCCTCAAAGTGATATGACTCGTTAATGCCTTATGTGGGATTTATAAAGGATAGATTTAATGATATTATATATTATATTATACTGGAATTATTATATACCTATCTATCATTATGTTTTAATTCTCTTAAAATAATAAATAGAAATAAAAGTAGTGTTCATGCGTACGTACGGCTTACCGTCTCCATGAACAGTGCATTTCATTTTGTACCTCTAAATGTTATGCACTATTATAAATACATGTATATACTGGATTTATATGATATATATGATATCTAAATCATGAATATCATTCTAGATATAATGAACCTTTGACCACATGAACAACATGTAATTTGAAGAAGTCCATTTTTGACTCAGGTACCAAATATCGACCAAATGAACATTATTGACCTAAATGATTACATAATGTTTATAACAAGGTAATAAGTGATATAAAAGGAATAATAAACTTTCAAAAGGTTCTTAAGAAAGTATAAATTTACTTTAGTTTATTATTCAGAAGATTAAAGAATGATCAAGTCAAGTCGAACATGAGGTAAGGGATTTTCTTATCTCACTTTTAATTCCGTGAGATTTCCATTGGTCGCCACTTATTAATTGCATGTGGTGTATTTTGTACTTCCATTTGATATATATTATCATGATTTTCATTATATTCATGTTATTATGTGATTCATTTCGTGGTTATTAACTTTTGTTCATATGACTCAGTTGATTACAGCATGGTAAAGGGTTTCATCTTACTTTTTATTCCCGTGAGATTCATGAAATATTTGTCACTATTTCCTTTTATGTGGTTTATGTACTGACCATGATTGTATTATTTGTGTAAGATACCTTAATTTATGGTTATTTACATCTTCATTGTATGATCCTTATTTCATGTGGCATATGTTTTGTAAGTTACCAAATCGTTAAGGGAACCTTTCACTCTCCTCTTTTTAAAAGACTTCTTTTTTTTATGTCTTTTAGTTTACATATTATTATGATGGGATATGTTCTTATAAATCCTTATTTATGTAAAATTTATTTCCAAGTTATGAGATACCATTTTTGTCTCACCAACTCGTTTTCTGGATTTTGATGTAGCGTCGTTAGGCTGTCGAATTTTTACAAGGGAACTTCTTAACCCAATTTCGATTCTTTGGGTTCAACATGAAGTTATTGAATATGTCATCCTATGAATATGTGTGAATGACCTCTGATTGTTTTAAACTTAATATACACTTATATTGGGTGTATTTATTTTTTTCACACATAATTAAGATATTGATTTATCCTCAATTTAATGATACCATCTTTATAATGGATTTTATCTCAATTTACATTTCCATTGAGACTTCATTATTGTTATGCACCAATTAACTCTTATATGGTTTATATACCATCCTTTGACATATTATATAATGAATCCCTTTATTCTCATGATATTATAAAGTTCTGATTAAATTTTATTCCTCAATTATTTTTTTTCAAGTGTCTCTCTTTTTGTTAAAAAAACTCTTTAACTAAAATATTGTTTTAAAGATTTATTCTTATAAATATTTTTCATTAATGTCCATGTTTTCAAAATGGGTTTTAGGATTTACTTATATGGACATTAATGTTTTCAAATGATATTTCATTTAAAAGCTTCAAAGTGGTATGGGACACTTTGATTCAAAAATATCTTTTTAAAATGTTTTGAAAATGATTTGATAAAACATTGTTTATTTCAATATCATGATTTGATATACTGGAATGTGGAAATGTTATCTTTCCTTTATACATGTGTTATATGATATGATTATGTTATGGTTATTGGGCATAATTTACATATACGGTTGGTTCTGTGATAAACCTAGTGCGGGTGAGCCCAAGATAGCTCTCCAATGCATTGGGTAATGTGACAGAGGTAAACGTGATGTTTCTCCTAAGAGATTTAGAGAATATACTGTGATGGGTATTCCAAGTGTAACTCCCTACGTAGCTGTGATAGCTACAATGTAAGTTTGATATGGATTCCATAAGTAACCTTTATGATATATGATTTGTGTGGTTTATTCATAAATCTTATGATTTCATAAGGTATGTTATGATTGAAAAGTATAGTTTCATGGATTTGTATTTATTGTTGGGATAATGTTTTCCTTCCTTATTTTATAACCCTTACTGATCTTTTGATGCTCATCCCAAGTTTTTGAAATGTTTTCCACAGGAATTAAAGATGAATAGGTTCAAGGATGGGATCAAGAAAAAGTCATGTTGTCTAAAACATGGAACTAGACATGTGTCTTTTTATGAGTTTTTATTTTATGAAAAAAATGGATTCTAAGTAATAGTGTCTACTAGTAATATTCAAGTTGTTATGTAATAGTTATGGCCTAATTATCTAAAACTCTAAAACTGAAAAGATCTCCAATGTTAATTATTCATTTAATTCAAGATTATGTAATGTTTAAGGCCGAGTTCTTATAGTTGGTATCAGAGGTTGGTTTAGATAACTTTAGAGGTTAGGGAATTCTTTAAGCATAAGTAACATTACCATAATGGTTAGGATTTCAGAAAGAGTCATAGTTTTTTTTAGATAAAGTGAATGAGTTTAAGATAAAATGAATATGTATATCTTAGTGTTTACCCTCCTCATAAGATATTATATGATGATTTTACTGATATACTCACACTGACCTTTTTGGTTTTAGTAAATGGAAGGATATAGTAGGCACCAAAGTAACAGTGGATGTGAAGAAAACTATGATGGTTTTCTGAATGAGCAACTTAATGATATGGGAGCTGCAATGAGAACTCTTGTAGTTATTCTCAACCAACTATCTGGAGTCATGATTGACCACTTAAACCTTAGTGATCTTTATAAGGCATCATATATGAGAGAAGACAATCCCTACAAAAGTTCAGGTAATAATCATAAAGTTAAGTGTTTTCAAAAACCTATGTGTCAAATATGTTGAAAGAAACACCTAGGAAAATGTTTCAAAGGGAAAGAAAGATGCTATAGATTTGGAAATGAAGTTCATAAAGCAAGAACCTGCCATGGAAAAAGGAAGCATCTAGTTGACTCTAGGAAAGGGAAAGAATTCCTTTCTGAGGGATCAGTTGAATGTTTTAAATGTGGTGAGCATGGTCATTATGAAAACACATGTCCTATGAAGAAGTTTCAGGAATGGGATCGCCAGGATCGTATAAATATTCGTTTACCAATACCTAATGCCATTCCGATTGAGGATGAAGAAACTGACAATGACCAATGAAAGGTATGGATTATTTCTTAACATCTGTTTTCTTATTATTGAAATCTTAGGATATGATTCAAGATTTTGTTTGTAGGAAAGAAGTATTTAAGAATAAGTTGGAAAGGAATGGTTAATGGATCAAGAAGAATGTTGAATGAGTAAGCATATAAGGGATTCAAGAGTTATGGTAGAATTTAGGATGGTGAAATGCCTAAAAGTATTAAGGATCTTCTGATGATGGGATTACATTAGAAGACTTTTTATAGTATGTGTAACCCTGATGTTTGATATATGAAAATTTTATTCAAGGAATAATTATCTTCTCTTTTTTGCATATAGTTATAAAGAACCATTTGGGTTTATATGATCCTTGAATTTGAGGCAATTATAGGTTAATACATTTTAGGATGCAAAATGAAGTTATTAGATAACCTTTGTGGTTAAAATATGTTATGGTTATTTCTGATGAATTTATCTATTTTTGGGAATGTTATAAAAATATGTTGTTTTTGAAAAGGGACAACACGCAAACCGTGTGACAACCCGTAGTGTCGGATGAATCTATGGGAATCGAACCCACAACCAAAGTGTGACTGGTATTTATCGCCTACCACTGGATTACGTGAAGTCCCTAGTTAGTATGAATAATTCTTTTTAGTTAGATGATCTTATGAATTATGAATAAGTTTCTTTTGGGTTATCTAAGGAAATTATTAACCTATCATGGAAGATATGTGATTAGGTTAATTACTTTTCAGTATGAGACTTTAAGAGTAACTAATGTTATTTGGAGATAAATGTTAAGATTTACCTTGGAAGACTATATGATTAAATCCTTCATAGATTTGGGTTTCAATCTTAGTTTGGATTACTTTGAAGAATTTTAAGGATAACTATTTATTTAATGGTATTTCTTGAACATTGGGTTCTTTTGGTTGAATTTTAGAGATTAAGAGTAGTATTTCTTTTTATAATGGATTATCCTTTTGGTGATTATCTGATCTTGTACTAACAATTTTGGTTTTAGTTGATGTCTAAATACAAGGGAAATAGATAGTTCTCCTTTTGTGGATTATGTGATTCTATAGAAGATGATTCTTATGCTTTTGATGTGACCAACCCTTTTTGAATTCTCATCGTTCGGAGAAATGATTAGTTTTGGTAGAAACTTATTAAAAGATGAAACTCTACTTGAAGGTAAGCATATTTCCTTATGTTTTTATTCTATGTAGAAGATGAATTCCTAAAAATTATTAAAAGGAACGTAAAACAAAAACATTGTTGGTTTACATTTCCTACTGGGTAATCAATGGCCGTTTAAACACATCATAAGTTTGTGATTTTCTTGTGGTTACCTTTATCCTAATCATGTTTCCTATCTCTCTCCATCAGAACATGAACCTATTCTTTCTCCTCCATATCCATGTTTTCATGGAATCTTAGTATGGGTTAACTCGGGTGACCATTGTACTTATCTTTCTTTCTTTTAAAATGATAGTTTTACTGGATCTTTTTTCCGATATGGGACTTTCAATAATGTTTCCGAGACCAAATTTTAAAATTGTGAGGATGCAATTCCCAAAAGTGGGGAAGGATGTAACATCCAAGGTAAATAAAGAATATAACTTTTTCATATTTTATTAGTTTTTTAATTAAATATTAATTTTACTTTAAAAGGGTTTCTATGTTCGATAGCGTACCCAATACGCAAAAACGGGTGTCTTTGAAATCCTATGTTGCACAATAATAATGTATTATTATTTTAAACGATAGTTAACTCCTAGCCGTTTTATTGGAGATAATGAACGAAACTAACTACAATATGATTATACATGTTTTTTAAATGTATTTACATTTATCCAATAAAATTTAGAGGCTTAAAATGTGAATGAATCTAATTTTAAGCATAATTTACATTAAAAGGTCGATTTATCGCCTTTTAACGGCGAACTCTTTTTAAATCTAGTTTTGGTCACTTTAGTACATTCTATATGACAAAATAAAATCCTTCTTTAGAATGGGGAAATCAAAATTTACTTTGTCTAAATTTTTGGAATTTTTCCGATAAAGTTCATTTTTTAATGAAGAGTGAAAAATATTGTATTTTAATTCAAAAGTGCCTTTTAATGTAATTTATTTATATGGTTATATTATATTTTTAATTGGTTTTAAAGTGAAATTAAAATATTTTTTTACCATTTAATCTAATTTTGGTCATTCTAATTAATTTCCCTTTGAAATTGGATATAAACAAGTATCAATCTTTTGATAGTTATTGTTTCTTAAAAACACGCTATTTGTTTTGATAACGGGAATTAATTTTAAAATTAATTAATTTCACTTATATTTTTTGAATTTGGAAAAATAGACATCATTTTTGAATTCAGAATATCAAATATAGCTTAGGCTGAATTTTTGGTATTTTTCTGAAAAACTTCAATTTTTGATGAATAGTGAAACTAGTTAGTGGTAGTTAAAAAAACTGACTTTTTCATTTAAATGAAATTTTACCACTTCTGTGAATTGAATTTCAAAAATCCAACATAATTTTTTTTTATCAAGAAGTAAAATGTGGTTCAATAAGATGAAAATAATTTTTGGTGAATAGTAACTTTTGACTTTTATTTACCGCAGTTAAAGGTAAATAAGGTAATTCAATGTAAAGAAGAATATTATAATAATTTCAAATTACCTTAACACTTATACTAAACTAATTGGTTGAGTCATTTACGACCATGGGCATCTTTGGGTCGATTTTGGGACCCCTTTGAGGCACCTGGGATTGATAATGACAATTCAGATTAATTAATTTAATGTGAAGACAAAATTGACATTAACAAATATCTTTTAGTAATTAATTTTTATATGGTGTTATATAAGTCCTATTTTCTACTATAAACATTCTTTGGAAAGATAAAAGGATTTAATACATGATAGTATTTTTTTAATAATTTTTAGACATAGAATAAATTAAATTATTTATGACACAATAATGATGCAGTATTTTCCTAATTAATAAATGATTTAAATAAATAAGATTATAATGATTAAAATATTATAAAAAACTAGTACAATTCTAATTGGATGATTTTATTTCGAATATGAGTCATCTTAACTTCTACATTAATGATTTTTGGACCATTAGAAACCGAATATCATTATATAATAAAATAATGTTTTCACACTTTCCTAAAGAGCCCCTCCTCTCCCTTATAAAAGGAGACCATTTCTATCCAATTCCTTACACCTCTCAAGCCATTTGGCTCATCCAAACTCTGCCCAATTAAGCTCCCTACATCCCTCTCCTCCTCCTCGAAGACTTAAGTTAGGCAGAAGGCACTTCAAGATGTCCTTTGGTTCAAACCAAAGGGAGTTACCCAAATTAAAGGTAACGGTTTCTCTTAATTTGTTTTCTTTTATTTTACTTATCCAACCCCTAAACTATTTTATTCCTTTATTTTTTAACAAAAAAATTATCCTCAATATACTAGGATATTGTTATGAGAAGGATCCGAACTACACTTACACACACCTCCATCTAATGGATGAAGAACATAATGTTTCTGTGGATGGAAAACTAACGCCTCATGAAACGATGACTATTCAAATATCTCCAACCGCTTCTCATGGTGGCCATTATGATGGAACTGTATTTATATATGATATTTATTATGTTTATGTTTTCATTATGCCTCTATATTTTCCATTTATAGCACACCTTTATGGTTTCAATAGTGGGTAAATACGATAATCTCATTTGAGGAAGCGTGGACTACCGCCACCTCAAAGTGATACGACTCGTTAATGCCTTATGTGGGATGTATAAAGGATATAGTTAATGATATTATATATGATATTATACTGGAATTATAATATACCTATTTATCCAATCCAAATCATTGTTTTATTATAACGAGGCACACTTTTAAGGAAAAAGTGAGAAACATCAAGAAAATACAAAGTTGTTAAAGGGAACGTTAAGCCTATTGACATTTTTATCCTTAAGAAGTTCCCAGAACAAAGAGGTTACCAGTGTTTCTGGATCATCCTTTATGAGGTCTTCAAATCGACGCACCAGTCTGTTCCATGAACGGTGCATTTCATTTCTTACCTCTAAATGTTATGTACTATTATAAATACATGGATATACTGGATGTATATGATATAAATGATATCTAAATCATGAATATCATTCTAGATATAATGAACCTTTGACCACATGAACAACATGTAATTATAAGAAGTCCATTTTTGACTCAAGTACCAAATATCGACAAAACAAACATTATTAAATTAAATGATTACATAATGTTTATAACATGGTAATAAGTGATATAAAAGGAATAATAAAATTTAAAAAGGTTCATAATAAAGTAGAAATTAACTTTAGTTTGTTATTCAGGAGATTAAAGAATGATCGAGTCAAGTCAGACACGATGTAAGGGATTTTTTTATGTCACTTTTAATTCTGTGAGATTTCCATTGTTCACCACTTATTAATTGCATGTGGTGTATTTTGTACTGCCATTTGATATATATTATCATAATTCTCAATATATTCATGGTATTATTTGATTCATTTGGTGGTTATTAACTTTTGGTCATACGACTCATTTGATTACAACGTGGTAAAGGGTTTCGTCTCACTTTTTATTCTCGTGAGATACATGCAATATTTTCCACTATTTCCTTTTCTGTGGTGTATGTACTGACCATGATTGTATTCTTTGTGTAATATACATTAATTTATGGGTATTTACATCTTCATTGTATGAACATTCTTTCATGTGGCATATGTTTTGTAATTTACCAAATCGCTAAGAGAACCTTTCACCCTCCTCTTTTTAAAAGACTTGTTTTTGTTATGTCTTTTAATTTACATCTTATTATGTTAGGATATGTTCTTATAAATCCTTTTTGATGTAAAATGTTTTTCCAAGTGATGAGATACCTTTTTTTTCTCATCAACTCATTTTCTTAATTTTTATGTGACGCCGTTAGGCTGTCAAATTTTTACAACGGAACTTCTTAACCTAATTTCGATTCTTTGGGTTCAACTTGTAGTTATTGAATATGTCATACTATGAATATGTGTGAATGAAATATGATTGTTTTACACATAATATCCACTTATATTGGGTGTATTTATATTTTTCACACATAATTAAGAGATTTATTTATCCTCAATTTGAGGATACCATCTTAGAATGGATTTCATCTCAATTTACATTTCCATTGAGACTTCATTGTTGTTATGCACCAATTCACTCTTATATTGTGTATATACCATCCTTTGACATATTATATCATGAATCCTTTTATTCTCATGATATTATAACGTTTTGATTAAATTTTATTCCTCAATTATTAGTATTCAAGTGTCTCCCTTTTTGTTAAAAGAACACTTTAACTAAAATATCATTTTAAAGATTTATTCTTATAAATATTTCTCATTAATGTCCATGTTTTCAAAATGGGTTTTAGGATTTAATTATATGGAAATTTATGTTTTCAAATGATAATTCATTTAAAAGTTTCAAAGTGGTATGGAACACCTTGATTTAAAAATATCTTTTTAAAAGGTTTTGAAAATGATTTGATAAAACATTGTTTATTTCAATATCTTGATTTGATATATTGGAATGTGGAAATTTTATCTTTCCTTTATACATGTGTTATATGTTATGATTATGTTATGGTTATTGGTCATAATTTATTTATATGGGTGGTTCCATGATAAACCTAGGGCGGGCGAGCCCGATATAGCTCTCCAATGCATTGGGTAACGTAACAGAGGTAAACGTGATGTTTCTCCTAAGAGATTTAGGTAATATACTGTGATGGGTATTCCAAGTGTAACTCCCTACGTAGCTGTGATAGCTAAAATTTAAGTTTGATATGGATTCCATAAGTAATCTTTATGATATATGATTTTTGTGTGATATTCATAAATCTTATGCTTTCATAAGGTATGTTATGATTGAAAAGTATGGTTTCATGGATTTGTATTTATTGTTGGGCTAATGTTTTCCTTCCTTATTTTATAACCCTTACTGAGCTTTTTATGCTCATCCCAAGTTTTTGAAATGTTTTCCACAAGACTTAAAGATGAATAGGTTCAAGGATGGGATCAATGAAAAGTAATGTTATCTAAAACATGGAACTAGACATGTGTCTTTTTAAGAGTTTTTATTTTATGAAAATAATGGATACTGGGTAATAGTGTCTACTTGTAATATTCAAGTTGTTATGTAATAGTTATGGCCTAATTATCTAAAACTCTAAACCTGAAAAGATCCCTAATGTTAATTATTCATTTAATTCAAGATTATGAAATGTTTAAGGTCGGGTTCTTATATGTCTTCTCCATGATGGCAGCATGGGTGGTGGCACCTCAAGGTTTCTCTACACAGCGGAGGGGTGGGGGTCTTCTCACAATGGCATGACGAGTAGCACACTGACTAGTATCCTCAGTAGCAGCACCGGTTCCCCAGTAGCGGCACCAAAAACATGACACAACTATCATTGAAATTGAGTCAAAGTTTAGAATTTATGTTTTCCAACAAACTATTGTAAAGTATAAAGTAGGGTTGAACATATAGGGAAGGTAAAATTGACCAAAACGTTTCTAATTTTTTAAAAAACACCCCATTTTTTGTCAGTAGTGAGGGGACTTTTTTACTTTTTATATTTTTTTGTGTTTTTTAATGGAGTTAAGTAACTACATTTTTTTTTGTTTTTTTATAAACAATATTGAAATAGGAAAAATTTTAATTGAAGAGAGTAACATATATTAAGAATGCGGATAAATGAAAAATCAAGAGAAGTACGCCCAGGGAAAATCTTTATTCTACTGGTTTTAAAAGGATTCATATTCACTTAAAAGTTATTGCAATATACCACTATAAAAAAGAATGACTTACTTCCCTCACCAGAAGTTAAGTCATACAGTTTGATCAATCTTGGAGTTCGTCACTACAAGAGAGTTCAATTGTAAATGTTTTGATTTAAAAAGTACAAGAGAACAAACTCACCGTTAGTTCTGATGTTTTCGTTTTCATTTAAAAGTTTTTGAAGTTGTGCCCTCAATCAACCTCACTGAATGATTTTGGTGTTTTGAAATTAAGTTCAAGTGGAACGATGTAGCTGAATGAATTTAGAACTGATCTCACTGATCAAATCATGAATACATTAAAAATGATAAAGTGAAAAGGAAGAAAAAAACTAGTAGAATTAGTAATTCCCTGAACTCGAATGTTTATAAAAAAATCATGTTCATTATCATTATTGAAAATGAAAACATAATAGAATAGAGTAAAAGAATTAAAACATGATGGAAAAAAGAACTCCCTGAATGATGCTCTGCTTTTGGGCTCCTTTGACTCCAGGGCTTCCCACTAGGTCTATAGGAACTCCTCCAAGGATCGGCTCTGATGTGAGGGAATTAGTCTAATATCGAATAATGATCATTGATGGAATGATACCCCCCCCTCCTTCTTCTTCTTTCTATGATTTAATATCCACTATCTTCTACTGCTCGTCACCGCATATTTTTACCGACATACTTTGGTTCTTTAATCTTTGACCGCAAACATGATTTTTTTCACTAAACACACATCACTTTAGAATCACCCTTGTAAATAACTCCCTGTGAGTTAGTTGAATTTATCTTGATGGGGTTTCAACTCTTGAATGAACCTACACAAGAAAGACAAAACAAAACAGTTAAAAACATAAAAGAAATAAATAAATATTTATTTATAATTAAAGTTATTATTTTATTTAAAAAAAATTCATAGAATTAATAAGTTTTTAAATAATTTTAGTTAATAAATTACTCTATTAGTATTATTAATAACTATAAATTATATTTTAAAACTAGATTATTATTAATTAATTTTTTCTATTTAATTTTTTTAAATAATTTTACGTTAAAAAGTTTTAATAATTATTAATTTATTATTAATAATTTGTTATTAATTTACTAAGTTATTTATTTATTTTTTTAATGTTAAAGTTAATTATAAATATTAAGCTTATTATTAATCTGAATATTAATTTTTTAACTATTTTAAATTAGTTTATCTTATTATAAATTATTATTTAGTATTTTATTTTATTACAAAATTTATTAAATAATTATTTAATATGAAATATTTAATTATTTTAATTTAATTTAAAAGTTTAACTAATTTATTTTAATAAATTTTTACTTAAGTTAATTAATTAAAATTAATTATCTTATATTAATTATTTATTTGTTATTATTATTTAATATTTTAATTTGGTTATTTTTTAGTTATGTTTTAATTTTAGTTTTATTTTAATTTTTTTTATATCTTCTTCTTCTTCTCCCCCCCCCCATTCCACGCTGCAATGGGGGAGTGGGTCTGTGGATTCTTCTCTAGGATGGTGGTGCAGGTAGTGTCTCCTCCAGGTTTTTCGGCACAGTGGCGGTGCGGGGGTATTCTCACAGTGGCACGACGAGTAGCACACTGACAAGTCTCATTAGTAGCAGCATCGGTTCCCCAGCAATAACGCCAAAAACATGACACAACTGTCATTGAAATTGAGTCAAAGTTTAGAGTTTATATTTTCCTACAAAATAATGTATAGTAGAAAGTAGGGTCGAACCCATAGGGCAGGTAAAATTGACCAAAACATTTATAATTTTCTTAAAAACACCCCATTATTGTCCAGAGTGAGGAGACCTTTTTTACTTTTTATATTTTTTGTGTATTTTTAAAGCAGTTAAGTAACTACACTTTTTTTTGTTCTAAACTATATTGAAACAGGAAAAAATTTAATGGTTGAGAGTAACAAATATTAAGCATGATGATAAATGAACAATTAAGAGAAATAGACCTAGGGAAAAACAATATTCTACTAGTTTTAAAAGGATTCCTATTCACTTAAAAGTTGTTGCAGTAACACTGTCAAAAATAAGGAATTACTTCCCTCTCCAAGAGTTAAGTCATAGAGTTTGATAAATCTTAGAGTTTTCCACTCCCAGAGAGTTCAAATGTGAATGTTTTGATTTAAAAAGTACAATAGAACAAAATCACCATTAGTTCTGAAGTTTTCATTTTGATTTAAAAGTTTTAGAAGTTGTATCCTCAATCAAACTCACTGAATGAATATGGGGTTTTGAAATTAAGTGCAGTGGAATGATACAACTGAATGAATTTAGAATTGATCTTTCCAATCAATGACACCCTGCTTTTTTTTAACAATGTAATGAGATGTTCAGCAAAACAAAATGGTGAAGGATCTGCCGCGACATCTTTCTAGAATATTTGACTGAAGTTAAAAAAATTAAATAAAAGGATAGACCCATTCAGTGGACGAAACGACATACAATGGCGCCAAGTCCTGAAAGGTGTCACATTCTCAATTGAGGTGATGATGTTAAAAACATAATGTTGTCATGGTTTGTGCTTCAGATCATTCTCGAAGGTGGCCAGTGAATTTCTCTATGTATCATGAGCGTTCTAATGCATATCTTGTTTGGAAGATCATTGTAGTAGACAACGATCTAAAAGTGGGGGATGTGTGCATATCTGAGCATGTCTTTAGTAGTGTCCCTCAAAATGTCTTTAAACTGACCATCTTGAGATGTATCTAAACTTGTGACTTTCTTTCAAATAGTGACTCTTTTCAGAACTGCGGGAGTTAACATTTCTCCAACATATTCACACACAAAATCACCCTTCGACATATCCTACAATGTCTTCAGACCCCACCCTTTCCCCTCGACTATCAAAAAAAACTAAAAGACAATGGCTAGCAATGATCATTCCAAAATGCATTTAAACTGAAACCTTCCAGAAAAAAATAGAGTACAATACCTGCAAGTTGTAACTTAGGTCGCTTTGCACAAGCCGATTTCCACATTGTTTGTAGCAACCACATTTGCTCCAACACTCTAATGATCTTCATTGCTTCATGTCTTTTATACTCTTCCAGAAACCCTTCTCTAAGAAGGTCAACTATCGTGTATGCATACTCACCTTCAAATGTGACGTCTACGAGTCAACCCCGCCTCAATCTGAGGCCTGTTGTGGCTGACACAACTCCAAGTGCCTCTGTTTTGTTCAAAATGGACTTATTTTTAAGTGAGAAATCAACAACTGACATACGGGAAACTGACCAAACGCCTTCGGATTGTGTTGACACTTTAGGACAATGATTCATGGGTTATATGTGACGTGTACGACTCAACTCCGCCTCAATCCGAGACGCGGTGTGACCGGTATCACTCCAAGTGTATGTATTTAGTTTAAAATGGACAATATTTTACGTACATACGCCAAACTGATCTAACGGCTTCTGATTGCATTGATACTTTTTCACAATGATCAATGACTCATGTGTGACGTGTACGATTCAACACCGCATCAATCCGAGGCCCGGTGTGGCCGACACCACTCACAGTGTCACTGTTTTGTTAAAAATGGACTTAATTTTAAGTATCATCAACAACTGACATACGGCAAACCGACCAAACACATTGGGATTCTATTGAAACTTAAGGAAAACTATCCATGGGTCAAATGTGACGTGTAAGATTCAACCCCGCCTCAATCAGAGGCGCGGTGTGACCGGTATCACTCCAAGTGTATGTATTTAGTTTAAAATGGACAATATTTTACGTACATACGCCAAACCGATCTAACGGCTTCTGATTGCGTTGATACTTTTTCACAACAATCAATGACTCATGTGTGACGTGTACGATTCAACACCGCATCAATCTGAGGCCCGGTGTGGCCGACACCACTCACAATGTCACTGTTTTGTTAAAAATGGACTTAATTTTAAGTGAAATCAACAACTGACATATGGCAAACCGACCAAACGCATTGGGATTCTATTGAAACTTAAGGACAATGATCCATGGGTCAAATGTGACGTGTACGAGTCAACCCCGCCTCAATCAGAGGCGCGGTGTGACCGGTATCACTCCAAGTGTATGTATTTAGTTTAAAATGGACAATATTTTACGTACATACGCCAAATCGATCTAACGGCTTCTGATTGCGTTGATACTTTTTCACAATGATCAATGACTCATGTGTGACGTAACACCGCATCAATCCGAGGCCCGGTGTGGCCGACACCACTCACAGTGCCTCTCTTTTGTTCAAAATGGACTTATTTTTAAGTGAAATCAACAACTGACATGCGGCAAACCGACCAAACGCATTTGGATTCTGTTGAAACTTAAGGGCAATGATCCATGGGTCAAATTTGACGTGTAAGAGTCAACCCCGACTCAATCCGAGGCCCGGTGTGGCCGACACCACTCAAAGTGCCTCTATTTTGTTCAAAATGGATTTATTTTTAAGTGAAATCAACAACTGACATACGGGAAACCGACCAAACGCCTTAGGATTGTGTTAACACTTTAGTACAATGATCCATGGGTCATATGTGACGTGTACGAGTCAAACCTGGGGTGGATTACATGGCTTTCCTACATGGAATATATCCCACTACACGTCTTTAATGAGCCAGCTACGCAGTTTATCCCTTGTACAGATACACTGGAAGAATCACACGAGATCAACGCCATGTACTAACATAGGGCAAGGGTGCATAAGAGGACACAAGATCAAAGGGTAACAAGTATATGTTTTTTAACATTCCATGTAATTTCCTATTGATATGACATGTATATTCACACAGGCAGCTGAACATTGGAGTTACCCAAGGTAAAGCGACAAGGCATGTGACCCTTTAAATGACACATAATTTTATGTACCATGATTGATCTCTTTGAACACTATATCAAGGACATATTTCATTAGGGTTGGCTCCCATGATCCTTCCTAGGATGGTTTTGGTATCTTTTCCGACTTACGGTAGTACGATCTCTTCAGCAGGACGTCCTAGACATAGTTGGAGTCTCTCTGAAAGTCCTGGAGTGAGATCATATATCTATTTTTGAGGTCCAGGTAGAGTCATGTATCAACGCAACCAATCCTACCAGACATCGATCCTATATATAGAATGTTAATCTTGATGTCTCATTACAGTCCCCCAATTTATGATATGTTACCTTTTTTGTATTAATATACATAATTACTAAGGGTGATGGTTGGGAGAGTTAGGATATCCTTTTTATGTATTGCAGAATGATTCAAGGAGCACGGGCTCTGCACGATTTGTCAAAACCAAGTGGCAATCCAAGGAGAAACAATGCATAGTGGAATGTTCTAGTATTTATCTTCTGAGTTGTGTAGAAATATTTTGTGATACTATGTAATGAGGTAGTTTTGGTTTCTGGGTAGATGGTAGCTAACTCATGGTAAGAACACTGTTTGGTTGGGTTGTGATCAGTTGATGACATGCTTGTAGTTGATATACTGGTTTTTGTGCAGGTATGTGGTTCATATACTGGTTTTTGTGCAGGTCTGCTCGGCTGGCTGTACTAGTGCAGGTTTTTTATTAGCAGCAGGCAGGGATTTAACAGCGCTTTTTTAGCGCTGTTAAAGGCGACATTTAACAGCGCTAAAAAAGTGCTGTTAAAGGAGATATTTAACAGCGCTAAAAAAGCGCTGTTAAAGGCAACATATAACAGCGCTTTTTTAGCGCTGTTAAAGGTTTCCTTTAACAGCGCTTTTTTAGCGCCATTAAAGGTGACATTTAACAGTGCTTTTTTAGCGCTGTTAAAGGTGACATTTAACAGCGCTAAAAAAGCGCTGTTAAAGGACCCCCCCCCCTTTATCAGCGCTGAGCTTTACAGCGTTTTTCTAGCGCTGTTAAAGCCCGATTTTAGCGCTGTTATTGCCCGTTTTTGTAGTAGTGGCCAATAATCATGTTCATTATCATTATAGAAAATGAAAACATACTAGAATAGAGTACATGATTTCAAACATGAGGAAAAAAGAACTCCCCGAATCATGCTCTGCTATCGGGCTCCTTCAACTCCACAGCTGCCCACCGGGTCTACGAGAACTCCTTCAAGGATCTGCTCCGATGTGAGGGAAGTAGTCCAATGTCAAATAATGATCCTTGATGGAATGATTCCCCCTATTCTTCTCATGCTTACTCTGATTTAATATCCACTGTCTTCTGCTTCTCGTCACCACATGTTTCCACCGACATACTTTGGTTCTTTAATCTTTGACTACACACATGTGTTTTTTCACTCAACTCATATCACTTTAGAATCTCCCTTGTAACAAACTCCCCATGAGTTAGTTGAATGTATCTAGATGGGGTTTCAACTCTTGAATGAACCTGCACAAGAAAGACAAAACAAAATAGTTAAAAACACAAAGGAAATAAAGAAATAAATATTTATAATTAAAGTTATTATGTTATATAAAAAAATTTAATATAATTAATAATTATTTAGATAATGTATTTTAATAAATTATTCTATTCGTATTATTAATTACTAGAAATTATATTTTAAAACTAGATTATTATAAATTAATTATATAATTTAATTTTATTAATCTATAACAATTAATGTTATTTTATTATAAACTTTAAGTTATAAAAATTAATTAATTATTAAAGTATTGCTTGGTTTATCAATTTAATAATGAATCATTTTTAAAATTTAAGTTAAAATGATTTATTAATTATCGATTTATTATTATTAATTTGTTATTAATTTATTAAGTTATTTATTTATTTTGTTAATATTAAAGTGAATTATAAATATTAAGTTTATTATTATTTTGAATATTATTTTTTTTTAACAATTTATATTTGTTTAGTTTATAATAAATTATTAATAAGTATTTTATTTTATTAACAAGTATTATTAAATTATTATTTAATATGAAACATTAAATTATTTTAATTTAACTTATAAGTTTATCTAATTTAGTTTAATAATGTTTTATTTAAGATAATTAATTAAAATTAATTATCTTATATTAATTAATTATTTGTAATTATTATTATTTAATATTTTAATTTGGTTTTTTTAGTTATGTTTTAATTTTAATTTTAATTTTATTTGTTTTTTATATCTTCTTCATCTCGCCCCCCCCCCCCAATCCAAGCTTCCCTAGGGGGAGTGGGATGTGGCTTCTTCTCCATGATTGTGTCGCAGGTGGTGGCTCCACCAGATTTCTCTGCACAACGATGGTGCAGGGTTCTTCTCATAGCGGCACGACGAGCAGCACACCGACTAGTCTCATGAGTAGCAGCACTAGTTCTCCCAGGTGCGCATCCTCTTCCTGGTTAGCGATGATGCAACTCCTCCCGGCTTCCTGCGGTGGGTAGACCCAACGGCGGTGACTCCGGACTTCTCTGCACAGCGGCGGGGCGGGACCTCGATCTTTCTTCCCCTAGGAAATAGGTCCAGTGGCCAAGATTGTCTCCTCCTCTACTCACTCTTTTTCAGATCCGGTGGTGACAGAACCCTACAGCGGCAATGGTAGAGTCTAGTCAGTGGCGCGTAGGGTAGGCCAAGTCTGAGACAGGAACACTCAGTTCTTGCGACGGTGTAGAGAGATTGGGGGTGACAGCCGAAGCAGTGGTCGCGGGGCTTGACTTCTTCATCTGCGGCAACCGATTCCTTGGATTCATGTCAAAATCCGAAGTGGCTCAAAGATTTTGGAATTCGAGAAAATATATGTTTTTGTGTTGATTTGAATCTTGTTGAATGCATGAAATGATGCTTTAATTGAGTCTGGATTGAATAACTAGTATGAGAGTCTATGTCTGGTATATGGTGGTTAATAAAGTTTGAGACGTCCGGGAATATAGGGGGTGAAGATAGGTGAGTAGGGCATCGAAATCATGAAAGAGTGTTCGTCAGTGTCTCACACATGGAGAGAAAAGCAGGCAAGGCATCGGTAGTAGATGGATCGGTGGGTTGTGCTGCTGACGTGGGTTGGTATGACATTTCGAGGAGGAGAAACCAATGGTGTATCGGTGTGAAGGCAACGCATCAGTGTGAAGGATCGTTGAGTGAGGGCTAGAGGAGGGACCGATAGAAGGAGCAACACCGGTGAGACATGGTGAGGCACCTATAGAAATAAAATATTGCTGGAAACGTGACACCGATAGAAGAAATGTATAGGTGGAAATAAGTCACTGATAGTTTAAAAAAATGATACACTGATAGTTTGAATCGGTGAGACGTGATGGAGAAGAAAATATCGTCGGTATCGGTATCAGGGGATAAGTAGGGTTGCGTCGGTGAGATGTCTCACTGATAGGGTACCAATGAGACAAAGAAAAGATATCGATTGGAGGATGCGGAAATGGGTAAGAACAACGCAAGGTAAAACTATCAGTATGAGGGTGAAGTCACCGATATAAGAAAAAGTGGTCAATGAGTCATGGTACCATGGATCGGTGAGTGCGTGAGACACTAACAATGTAAAATGCTATCAGTGACTCATATTTTTTCTACACAAAAAAAAAATTAATTCAAATTAATAAAACTAAAACTAAAACTTAATTTAGATAAACATTTAATTTATCTAATAAATTGAAAACATAAAACCAACATAAACTTAAACAAGTATAAATAAAACATAAAAAAATCAACTAAATTAACACTTTAATTAATTAATTTAATTAAGACTTAAAATTAAAAATACATAATTTTTATCAAATTAAAACATAATAACTTAACTTATTTTAAAAACTAACAACATAATTAATCTAGAAATTAAAATGTTTATTTGTTTTAATGAAACTAAATTAATCAATAAATTGTGAAATTAAAAACTAAGTTAGAAAGATGAAAATAAAATAATTAAATGATAATTTAATTAAAATGTGAGCATATTTAGAACATCACTACAAATTGATGAATTATTAGTCTAGAAAAATTAGTAATAATAAATTAATCATTTTAAGGACTAAAATTACATAATTGGTTATAAAATATGATAAGTTAATATATCTAATTATGGAAATACAAAAGTGTGATTATTTATTAAAAAGAGTAAAATTAATTAATTAAATCATTAAAATTTAAATAAAAAGATGTGGCAAAACTATGTAAAAATAAGGTCACATCAATAAGTATATTGGGTTTGAATTTAACCGATGTTTCGTATGAATTATGAAAGTGGAATGTTATATTTTTGAATATCTAAGGAATTTATAAAGTTTTATAATTCTATAAGATATAAAATGATTATAACTTATTAATTTTTTTTTCAAATGCTCATCGTTTCCCTAAATAGGTGAATTTGGGTGTTTAACATGTCTCATAAAATTTTATAATCAAAATTATGGAAATTGGACATAAACCAGGCGGTTTCAACTTAAAAATCAATTATAGAGAATGTCAAATTGTTTGAAGCATGAAATCTATAACCATTCAAAGAAACTATGTATGGTGTTTATTAAGATCTAAATTTTTACTCTGTTTTAGATTTATTAATTTCTTATACATTTAAAAATCTACTTCTTTGATTAGGTTTCCTTTGAGATGTTTAATAGAGTGCTTCTTGGTGGATTGAGTTTAGATTTTTTTAGCCTATGTCCTATTCTCCCTTATTCATTGGAATAAAGTATCAACCTAATGATCTACAAGGAATGTTTCAAGTTCAACCAAGTATGATTAAATAATAATTTATTATATATGTGTCTTTTTATTATATTTTAAAATAATATTATTTAGAAAATATTTTTATAATTTACATTGTTAAATTATATTTCCTTTTATTGGTTTTTATATATTGTATAATCTATATTTTTTAATATTATACTCTTTTAGAGGTTTTTAGATTTTTGGGGGATGTAATTTATGGTATTATTTTAAAAATAATTCAACTTTCCAGGTTGGTTTTTCTATAAACTATTATTGAAAAATAATTTTTGGGATTTTAATGTCGGTTTTAAATAAAAAGATCATGGAATATTTTTAGATATTTTTCCCCATTGGTTTTTCTATAAACTGAAATAGAATAAATATAATTGGATATTCAACATTGGTTTTCATAAAGAACTAATATTCAAAGTTCATCTGAAAATAATCCCTTAATAATTTCAATGTTGGTGTTTTGTAAAAAATAACATTGAAAGAAGATTTTAACATCAGTTTTAATAAAAAAAATTGAAAGTATTAAGTTATTTTTCCACATTAAAATAATATGAATTTCAATGTTAGTTTTACCAAAAACCGATGTTGAAATTTCAATGAGATCTTTTTCATGTCAGTTTTATAGTGAAACTAATGTGGAAATATATTTTCAACATCCATTTTATTATAAATAAAATTTGAAAAATACATTAAATTTGGTATTAGTTAATGTTTAAACATTTTTTTATTAAAACTAATCTTGAATATATAATTTATAAAATCTCCTTCATAATCATCGGTTAAAAACCGATGTGGAAATATATTTTTTTACTAGTGTATCCCTCTTGAGGTAGTATATTCCAGAACCCTTACATGTACTAAACCCGAAGACGGTACCATTAGATAAAGGACTTTCATACGAGGAGAAACTAGGGATGATTTTGGATCATAGAGAAAAGTTTCTACAAAACAAGACATCTCACCTAGCCAAAGTGTTGTGGTGAAACCACAAGTTTGATGAAGCTTCTTTTGAACTAGTAAAGATGATGAAATAGAAGTACCCTAACCAGTTTTCACTAAAGTTTGTACCATGAAATTTTTCAGGTGAAATTATTTAAGGGTGGAAGATTGTAACACCATCATATTTTATGATATATGTATTTTTAAATAAATTTAATCTCTTTGATAGGTTGCAATGCATGCAACACCGCATTTAAATGAAACACAATACTCTATTAAAATATTATTATTTAAACATGTTTGTTATAATTTAGCTATTAAATTAGAGAACAAGAATATTAGTAAATAAATTATGAAACTTTTTTTAAAACATGAAAAAAATAAATTCAATTTTTATTTTTTTATTATAAACAAAATAAGAACCATTTGAAAGATAATTTTTTTTTGAAAACAATTGTATTTTTTCTAAAATGTGCAATAGTCATTCATTGATCACATAATTTAAAATTCATTTTTAAAAATTTTAAAAAAATTATATTTAAAAAATACACTTCATTTTTGAAATCATCATATTAATATTATCTTAGGGTAAATGTTTTTTATTTTTATGAAAAGTTTTATTTTTCGATGAATAGTGAAAAATACATATTATGAATAAAATCTTCTTTTATGTTTATATAATTTACAAGAGAAATTTTATTTTAATTTGGTATAAAATTAAAATTCATTTAGTTATAAATTAATAAATCCAAATCATTTCAGTTTAATCAATTTCATATTGAATTTTCATATAATTGTTTTTTTAACATTTGAAATTATTTCTTTTAAAAAACAATTTCTTTGACACATCTGTGAGTTTAATTTTAAATTAAAATACACTAATTATTTTATTTTAATTTATAAACATGTATTCCATATTTTTAATCAAAATAATATATATTCTATAATAATTTCAACTTAATTTTTTACCATGATGAATAGTGAAAATTGTAAAAAAATATTTATCATGGTTAAGGTAAAATTGAGTTTATTGAGGGGTTATATTAAAATGATATGGGTTAAAAACAACCAAACAAAATTATAATTACTGTTTTATGGTTAAATTTTGACTATATATCTTCTAAATTTCTAAAATAGTTCATTTTGGAACTTTGTGGTATGAGAAAATTGTTGGTGAAATTCTTACCAAAGTGATTTTCGACATGTGATGCCTTTATCATTAAAACGTCCAATTTGAAATTAATTGGTTATGTAATTGAATATGACATGGTAAAAAATAAAATAAAATTAATAATAAAATTTAATTTTTTTATTAAGAAAGTAAATATTTAACATAAGTTTATTATTCATGAATATAGTGAACACGTGTGGAAAAATCAAGATGGAGGTAAGGGATCTCTCTAAACCACTCTTTCCTTCAAGTTTTGAAATTTCTCTCTCTAACTCACTTTATCTCTCTCTTAATGTTATGTAATGATTCTAAATTATATATATATATATGTCTCTCACATATATACCTATCTTATTCTAATTTCCTTTAATAGGTTAATACAATCCTCATGATCATTTCTCAAATGCCTTTGTTATGAAATTTCCTTTTTTTATGACGAGGAGCAATATTATGCTACCCATTTTCACTCTGTGGGTAATTTTTATGTTTTTACTTATGATTTATTCCTTAAAGTGACACAAATATATCATAAAAATTTTATGATATGAGCACCCATATAGTGCTCTAATTCATTGGGTAAATATTTAGTCTCATGGGACATCATGTTCGGGATTAGGAAGTAAACCTAATCCATTATGGGACTTTTTCGACCATGTGATATTGTCTAGGTAGTTACCCTTGACTAATTTTTATGTCATTTTATATGTTTTTTCCATATTTCTTATGATTCCATGATCTTATGATACCATTTTCATTATGATATGATATCATGGAATTACTCATGAGCCAACTCTTTTAAGATATCATGTAATACCTTTGAATCTCATGTTATGTTTCCTTATCATTTTTATTCCCTTAATAGGATTTTTATATCACCCCTTCTTTTATGTAATCTCCATGTTGTCCCATTTTGTTTTATAAGATAAAATGGATTTTTGGAGCTCACTTTAGAGAATAAAATAAGCATTCCATGTTTTAAGTTCTTTCTGGTGTAATATAAACCTAGTTTTCTAAATACATTAGGCTTTTATTATCCTTTTGTTTTATTAATGAATATTTATGTTTAATAATCATGTAATAATAAGTTTAAAAGAATCGGTTCATCATATGGGTGACATTGTGTAGATAGGAAGGTTTGGGACTTACATTGAATTAAAAGACCTTGTATCTCTGGATCATTAATTAGGCATAGTAGAGGTAGGTCAAATGATCATTGGGTTCTAGATAAAGATAGTGGTAATATAAAATGGATAGGGGAGATGATTTCGGTAAGATGAGACAAAAGGATAATGTTAGTGGCTCATTGAATAGATAGAAGGAATCTGACCAGATGTTCCAAAGCTATAGAGTCAGGTACACATTGGTTAAGATGATTTTCCTAGGATATGAGATATTTCACTAGTTACCTAAGTATATGGGTCCTCATTATAAAGGGAATACATTATCACAAGTACATAGAGGGATTAATTGTTTAGAGAGAACAATCAGAGATATATATTTATAGAAATTTCAGATTCCCATTATATGAGTAACACATCATCGGAGAAAAATAGAAAACATTTCAAAGTGAAATTATCACATAATTCTAGTGTATTTGGAGGAGTATTTGAGGGAATATGCTATTTGATTTTTTTAACCTTAGTGAATGGTAGATGATATGGTTTTTGGATATTAGTAAAGTTTTAATACCCATGGGAGGGATCCTTTACAAAGGATTCACCCTTAGGCTAAATTTTATGTGAAGTCACACAATTTAAAAGAGAATGAAATTACTTTAGGGATCCCCAAATTCATGTAAGATTAGTTTTTTATGTGAATCAGTGGGATATATAAATCAAAAAGGGTTTAAAGACTAAAAGACACATAAAAACTATGTGTTAAGCCCTCTATAAAGGAATAGGTGGGGTAAGTGAAGGAATCTCATGAAGATCAGCCCAAATAATTATTATACTAGCTAGTTATTATCATGAAAGTCTTATATGGGTTATAACCCTCCCCTTTAAACTTAAATTTAATTATTACCTAGGGAATTATTTTCCAAATAATTTATCTCAATGTATTTTATCATAAACAATGTGATTTATTAAGCTTCATGCTTCAGAAATATTATTTTGTTCTTTGAAATCTGTGTTGTGTTTGCATTTAAAAGAAAAACAAAAATCCACATAGTTTATAATACATGGAACAACTTCCATACAAAAGATAAGTTTGTCTGTGCATGGATCTTCTTCCTAGCCACCAAAAATGATTCTCTATTTCAAAGATTTCATGTGTCCATAAACGAGTGCCTCCGAAATACCATAAATGAGTCTCCTCTATAATTATTTCAATCATCCATAAATGCGTACCACCTCACTAATGAAAATGAGGCAACTATCATGATGGTTTCACATGACTACAAAGGCCTCTAACCAGATCTTCATAAATAACACACCCATATTATGAATCTTACATGGTCCACATTACTTTTTCACTAGATTTATTAGTAACATCCTTTTTTATATGGTATAGTCATTTGGTTGTTAGTTTTCCTTGATCCTTCTTTCCAAATTTATTTTTTAACCTTTAGGCACTAACAACTACTGATTGGTGTTGGTTTGAATTGTTAATATCAATTATCTTCTCTCCTTTCAATAACTTGTTCAATTGAAGATCAATTTTTTATTTCTTATTGAGATTTTGTGTGAGCCATCAATTGAATTTTCACTATTGAAACTAGTTTTACTAACTGATAAAGTTAAAAATTATTTTCACTATCACTATTTTTATATTAAAAAATTATTTGATAGTGGTGTTGTAGAACCTTGATTATTTAATTATATCATCATTTTAGAATTTTTAGGGTTTTTTTTAGTGTAACCATAGAGATATATGTGGGCTATAATCATCAACATGAGTCTTTCTACCAATTCTATAAATATTATAGGCACACTACATGGAATTGTTTACATAATCATCCATAGAACCCCTCTAATATATGGAAAACCTAAGTTCATTTTGTGTAGAAAGTAATATTCATGTGTCCTTAGAGTGAAAACATAAAATCCTAATTTTCAAGATTTATGGTAATTTTTTTCTTCTCAAAATCACATTAATAGGCTCAAAAATCAATTTTTTTAAATTTAATAAAAAATTATCCCAAACAAATTAACTTCAAATAAAATGAAATGAAATAAGAAAACATTCCCACAATGAAAACTTAAATAAAAGTAAAGGAAAATATCTAAAGGATTGATGAGGTTAAAATGGATGAATGTGAAATAATATTTATCTTGAAGAGGAGGAAGCCACTAATCTAGAGTCTTTTGAAGTGGGAAGTGAAATCTATAAATTATAGAAACAAGATTAACTTGTTTGAAATCAAAACCCTGATATGGTAAATGTATAAAATTTTATTGTTAACTTCCCATCAATGAAGGTAAAAGATCTTATGTTTATATCTTTTAAGGATGAAATGTTCAAACTTAATTAAGTGTTCCCACTTCCTAATTATTTTTAAAACCATTTCATAAAGATATTTAAAGAAAAATAAGACTTTATAACAGAAGAAATTAAGGGTGATGCAGCATTAAAAACATCATTTCCTAATTTTATTGAACTCGAATTGATTACTGATCACCATTATTTCATTACTATAGAAACATAACCAAAACTTATTTATTTGTAGGTTGAATATTCCACTGGTTAAAAGTATTTTGAAGAGACAATTGATGATCCACTATCCATACTACCCATTTAATTAAACCTTTTTTTATAAAGAACATACTCCTCCAATAGTGGATATATTGGGAGATTTCAAAATTTTACACCCCATTTGTTTGATTCATTCTTAAAGAAAATTATTATTTAATTTCCCTATTTTAGATATTATGATTCACCAAAACTAATTCATGATTTGGAGGAATTTTAAGAATAAAATGAAATAGTAGTTGTGGATGGATTTCTAGAGAGTAAAAAAATATTAAAGATTTTATAACACTAATATATAAGAAACATGTGGGGTAAGGATTTCAAGAAAATATATTTTATTAAGAATTATAAGAAGAAGAAAATCTAATGGACATTACATTCACTCATTCTATACAAGAGATGTCAGAAGCTCTCTATTTCTTTCTTCCACCCTCTTTGGGATTCAAATTCATTATAAAAATAGTGATGGACAAGAACCAAATATATGGGGACCTCTAAGAGTAAATTTTTAGTATCTATAAAACTAATAGAATGAGGTGGTGCTTATCATTAAATATTTATCACCCATAAAATTTTTTATGACCAATAGTGTTGTCTAGTTATGTAAAGTAAAAACAATGTAACCCTTTGGGGGTTATACATAAAATTATCTTCCCTTTTCCCTTTTATTTAATTTTTTTTCCTTTAGTGATATTAATTGATATTTTTTCTATGTAGAAATAATCTCTCTACAATATATTTATATCAACTTGAATATAAAAATATTGTATTACGCATTGGTTAAATAAGACATTCAGGTGCATGGAAAGGGTAGTGCTAATACACTTAAAGAATAAGACAAGTGGTCGTTGACCCTATATAAAAAATGAAAAAATAGGTTATATTTTTTCAGTTATTTAGTAATTATTCTTTTAAATACTATTAAGTGTTAAATTATAAATACTATTTGTGAATACATGTGTGGTAGATATGGATAAGGTGCGAGGAAGCTTATTATGCTTGTTAGGGTATATTTTTTGTTTTCTCATTAGTATTTTATTCTTAATTTTTGTTACTTGAGAATTATTAAGAATATTTATTGTATTGATTATTTGATTATTAGTGGAATAAAGTTTTAAACATTAATTAAAAAATCACAAGATTTTTTATTTATGATTTCCCTAATTTGAGTTTGAGCATTAATGGAATTATTTTCACTTTATAAGCCCAAGGTATTGATCAATAACCAATTTCAATACCATATACCTTAGATTCATTTAATACTTTTAATAACTTCTTTTAATTCCCTATTTATTGAGAGAGTTTTAATCATTAATTCTAACCAGAACCCATTTTATTCTATTTCGTGGCTTGTTAAAACAATTGGGAATCTATGTCAAAATGATTGAGGCATTTTTTTTAAATCCATATTTGAAACAACAAATTATTTTACATTTCCCTTACATATAAACTTTTATGTAATCCATTTATAATCCATGAATTTATTTATAGGTAGTAACATTACAAGATTATATGCTTATCAAATTAACTCTTGGTCATTTTTACTGATTATCATTAATAGAAAGTGTATGTGTGTGGGATTTTACTTTATTTTCATTGGTGGATAGTTTTGATGCTTGAATGATTATTGTAGTTATTTTCCAAAACTCTAATAATAAATGGTTTTTACAAGATAAAGGATTTTTTTTCCATTAATAACATCTTTTTTCCCATTTGAACTCAATTAAAATTTCTATAATTTAATCCTTGGATACCATGAATGGACTTGTATAGAGCAAGATGACACTAAAATATCATCTAAACCTTCTCTTGAGTAAAATGAAATTTAAACAATAAGATCATATAATGGGGGAAGATATCAATTTTCATGGGTTATTTGGAAGTAATTCATTGATAGGGGAGTGTCTTTGTGTATATAGAAACTAGAAGAAGTTTTTTCTTGAAAAATAAGCAGGAAATGTGTGGATTTGTTGGTGGTGATGTTCTTTAGTCATGAATATGTGTGATGCGGGGACTGTCACTGGTGTGTAACAACTTCATAAAATAAAAAATAAATGGGTTGATGATGTACTTACTAGGTGACATAGACACATATAGAAAATGGATGGTTGATGTAGGAGTGAGGCCGGACACATGGGTAGAGACACAAAAAAGAAGAAGATGAAGTTGAACACCCACTTGGGGCGTTAAAGATTCATCCATTGAATATGTATATATGTAGTCATGACCTGACCCAGTGGGGACCTAATGGAATGCAGTAATCCAAGCGTGACACCCAAATTAGTTTACCTCATAGTACAAAAAGAAAATTGGGCCAAATATAAGCCCACCAAAATAGAGAAATAAAGAGAAACCAATTTAGATGGAGGGATTTTTATCAAGGTAAAAATATATATAAACCTCAATCTATCTAGATCAAACTATTATCAACCTTCTGTTAGTCCTCCATGACTCTGTAAAAAGTTATATTCTCTACATAAGATACAACATGTGTGGGAAGATCCCATGTATTGGGGACTCTTCCAATACCCCACAGGACACCCTAAAATCACAAAAAATAAAGAATAAAGAGTAATCAGATCATCAATACAAAGTTATATCAAAAAATATATGAGAAATAAGGAAAATAAAAATCCTAGATATATTCATAATAGATTTCAAGTCTCAAAGAGGTGTCAACTATACTACCAGTCACTGGATTTTTTATGACAATTCAAGGTAACGCTCATCTGGGATAACTCACTCCATGAGCTATGATATAACTGATGACACTCATCCAAGAGGTCATTATCATTGGGAATTGACAAATAAGTACTCACTAGATCTCCAATATCTCGATACACAGATAGGGTGTCACACCTAAGGCACATGGTGATGCTGCAAACCATAATTGGAAAACCCACAAAAACTCCAAGGAGGTCAATACATATATTGAGGATGATGCCCAAGAATCATTGGGGATTCCAAAAACACAATCTAGAATAAACCAATAAGTAAAGGACTAATGCCCATATAAGTTGTTCATGATGATTCCATAAACCCCACATGGGTCAATAGAAGGAATGATAGAGGATCTCACCTCGGTATCACGAAGGGATGTCATGAACTCTATTCGAGACTCATCCCGTATAAGGGATCACAATACTATGTTGATGATGTAACTCTAAATTTTACCCTTATAAGTATGGACTAGAGGAATAAACTCAACCAATACTGGTTTACACTAAACTTCATGAGGGATTTCACCCAATATCAAACCAGAGTTGAACTGAGAAGAATGAGGGTTCCAACTTTCCCTTACATGAGTACACAATTTACCCCATAAGGTTACATGATGCGTCTCTCTAATTCAAGAATTTCCTATTTATTTCACACACAGTATACATTTCTCCACAATACATGGCATGTCCCTTATTGTAAACAGTGTATATATGCACGTTTGGCACTCGATGTGCTGCCTTCCCATGGCTGTGTACATTTTATCACACCTATGTACTTTGGTTCCTACTAGTGTACCTGGACATGTTCTAGTACAAGTTCATTCTCATATACTCTACTCGTTACCATTTTTCTAGATGTGTTTGTGCCCATATACCCTCTGAGGTATATGCTGATCTGCTAGCACCATTTCACGTGGAATGCAATATTTTTCTTTATTCAAAAACCCTAGCACCATAGACAGGGGACTACATTGTGTGTGTTCTTTAGACTGCACGTCGTGTGGGTGGAATTTTCAAAAAAACATCTAGTAATAATATGAATCAATCAATATATAATTATCAAAAATTGCGATAGTTTATATAGTATTATGGATGGGAAAATGATACAATAAGAACTCTTTCATGATTCTGGTTCATACAAGGGATCATGTCATATAAACAAATTGATCCACATAATTTTTTTGTCTAATAAGGTTGAATTTCATGTCTTTTGGTTTAATGTTAAGAAATAGGGATGATACTCTATAAAATTTAAATCCATGTAGAGATATGTTTTGTGTCTGGTAGTTAAATTTCATATATCTAAGACCATTTCCATGAAATTTAAAGTCATGTGTAGTGGACTACTATGTGAATCCAATAAAAGTAATTGTTAAGAAATATTACTTTAGTGGAATTTATTGTATACTCTCCATCCATTTTCATGAGGTTTTAAGATCTATTAGAGTAGACCTTGTGTAATATATAAGGTACTTCTTAATTATACGCAATCATTGGTGTATTTTTTCTAGGTATTTTTAGAATTAACAAGGACAATACCAATTCACATTGGATGAATAAGTATAGAAAACCCTTATTTTAGAATGGTCATTTGATGTTGTTCTAATGGAATTAATGATTAATAAATGCGTGTAACTTTTTCTAATTAATCCACTTCAATTAATTTAGTCACATATGAGATTTCTCATCATCAAATAGCTAATCACATATGGAAATGAAAAGATATGGAAACTAAAATTCAATGGTAAATACTTGTTCTTTCCTGTATAATAATGAGTATTGGGTTTCCCATATAGCAGTATGTGTTATGGTGTTATGAGACCACAAATCACGAATAAGTTTGTCCAGAAAGACTTATTGTATTTATCCAACATACTTTTAAGTATATTAGATAGAGTCTTATATAAATCCTTTATCTATATATTTTCCATAGTATGATAGTGGAATGAATGATTGGAGTGGATATTATTCCCTTTATATAATTTCCTCAACTCAGAGGCATAGTAATTGGTTACCTTCTCTATTGGAATCATATGTCATACTTTAAATCTGATAGTGATTTAATATTTCAAAAATTTCATGATATCCTTCATCATAAACTATTTTAGGGGAAAAACATTTACCCATTTTGAGAAGAGGTTGATAGTATTAAGGATGAACTTAAACTATCAATATATGGATATAAGGTATAGACCCATAACATTTATCCCCCATATGAATAATGGATAGAAGTATTAAAAGTATGTAATGGATCTAGGATATATGAATGAAATTTACATAAATCTATAATGCATTGAACTTCTTTGTAAACTTAATGAAATCTTGTATCATCGGTGGCTAAAATATTCTAGTCCTATGATTTGGTTAAAGAGTTCAGCTCTGAACTATTGATCATCATAGGCACTTGCATGGAATTCCTATATAATAGCAAGATACTATCCTCATTTAATGTATTTAAGGACGACCCCATAAAATTTACATTTTAGATTACTTTTTAAGTATTTTGGTCTCTAAAAATGTTAAAATTTGTTGCCTTCCAAAAGAATTTTTCTTTCCGAGATCAATCTTGTGGGATTATCAAATTCTAGAGATAATCAACTATGGGATTCATTCAATCATATATGGGATCATATGGAGATATTGAATTTTTGCCTTGGTTTAGGGTATCATTAACTGTGTTTATCTTCTCAATATCATTGTTGATGAATGTATAAATTACCCTATATTGTGTGATATGAACCACCATTGTATCCTAATCAAGATCAACTAGAGTGATAGCTATATTTTCCAATGTATGAGCTTGAGAATTATATTATCATGTAATGTGATACAAAAAAGGATTGGAACGAAATTCAAAAATTAATCCTCAAGTATATTCAAATAATGGAATTATCACTTCTTTATTAATGATATATTCACCATCAATTTTCTTGATTATCATCACTGAACTGACCTTCACATGTAATCGATTAATTGGTATTTGAAAGGTAAGATCTAAGCCTCTAACTAGGGTCTAATATTTCTACACATTATTAGTTAAAAAATTTCAAACGAGTAAATAATGTCATAGAACCACTTTTGATGGGGAAACAAATGAAATATCTAATTTTACCTTGTTGAGTCTTGGGTATTCCATCCTTCTCTTCATTGGACTTTAAGAATCACCAATAATGTGCATTTCCCACATTTAGGAAGTCCCATTGATACAGAAAGTATCTTCTTCAAGAAGTATTTTATCTAAAAGTATATTTAATGAGGTTGGTTATGATGTACAAAAGTATTTTTCCACATTCTCCTTGATCACCTTTTGGAAGATGAATCAGATGTAAAACTTTTATAGGGTGAACACTCACCTTATTAATATTTTAATCAACATTGGCTAATTAAGAATGTATTTGAGCAGGTTTATAGAAGAAACCATGTAGACTTCATGATGTTGTAGGTAATTCCAAAGTTTCTACATTGTAAAGATCAATTCAATGAAATTATTTTCGATATTTTGGTATCGATTTTCAGCTTCGAACATTGTTCTACTGAGTTAATAAAGACTATTATATTTATATATATCATTATTTTGGTAAATAGAGGCACCAAGAGAGTGCTTCATGGTTTAAAAATAGGGGATAAGAGGTTATAATTTTGTAGTTTTAATCAATGCTAGAGGGTAAATGAGATACTTCTTGTGTCCATTGAAAGAATTAGGGTAGTTTCTATCCCAATGGAAAGGCTCCCCTTTATTCTTTTAAATAAAGAAGGGTAAGAATTTAATAGTAATATTTAAAATGAATCCCCTAATGTAAGTGATACATACATTGATTCCTCTCAAATTCATAAGGTTTTTATGGGGGTATATAAATTATTTTTTTTTTCTCATGGCTAACCTCAGTGCCATAGTGGCGTACCATGAAGTTAGGAAACATCCTTGATGTCACCCCAAAGGTGAATTTTAGTGGATTAATCTTTAATCCATATTGATGCAGTTTTTTTTAACATTTTCTAAAAGTTGGAAAGGTGATCACAATTTTAATGATATTTAACTACTAGCACATTGATATATCATTCCATTATCCTCCTTAGAAAGGAAAAACAATATATAGTGTTGTCACAACATTATTGCAGATGAAGAACATCAAGATTTAGTAATATAACCCTTGGGGTTCCATGAAGGTAGTGGTATCTTCATCATTCAGGTCCATTTAGATCTAATTTTAGCTAGAATTTCCATCCATGAATAAGAGGGATTGGAAATAATATGTCACATCAATCAATAACCATGTGATCAGAACCAATAAATCATCCTTTGGAAGATAGTGATCAAATCCCCAAAGTTGATGTAGACTCTGATTTTTACATCTTTTTTTATAAAGGGAACAATATTGGCCAACCATTTTGGGTAATGATCTTCCCAAATGATATTTTCCTTGGTTGAATTATCAGATTATATTTCTACCTTGGTAGAATGGCTCAGATGCATTATCTTTGTTTCCTATTTATAGTTATTGTGGTTGTTTAGTAAACCCAAATGATGAGTGTCTACCTGGGAATCTAGCCTAGGAACATGAATGTGAATATCAATGTTTCTTAATTGTGGAGATGTATTATTCCTATTCTTTAAGGTTCATATAGGCATAATTTATTTTTGGTCATAAGTAATCTTAATTACCAAAATTTATTTGTTAGATCTCATCAATAGTGGTAGAAAATATTCACTGAAAGATGATGAATCAACATTAATCTCTTATGCATATTCATTATTGAGAGATGAAAATAGAGTGTTCTCTTGTGGTTTGAGATTTTATTCGTGATTGTTGATATTTCCATTGATTTGAAACCCATATGAGGAGTTTTAGAGTTTATCATGCGCAAATAACACCATATAAAATGATTAAATAGTTCTTAAACATCATGTTCTCTTTTGAGGGTTTATATCCATCCAGTCTAAGAGCCATGGATATGTTTATTGCATGTCAGTCAAGATCTTGTTCAAATAGAGATTCTCAGGGGGATATTTATTCACTTAGACTAAATGAGAGTAACTTATACTTTCAATGGAAGTATCCCAATGGTAATTTCTACCCAACCATTATAAGATATGAAATTGGTCAAAGGATTTATATCATTAGACAATATAACTCAATGAATCCCTGGATCTAGAGTTGTTTCCTCAATTCGGTTGAAGGTAAACATGAAGTCTTCACAAAACTCACTTTATATATTTATTATAGTAGCTTCTAAGAAGTAATCTGTGTTTCATTATTTACCAATGGTTCCTTCTACTTCCAATTATAATATCCCACATCAATATATTATGATTTTCAAGTCTCGAAGGAGGAGTTGTCACCATAGAGTATCTCGACCTTAACATCAATAGAGTGTTTTGGTTATTGATGATAAGAAAAGTGCATTATTTTGTATGAATAAAAGAATGACCTTCCCAATGAGGAATTAAAATCCTTTCCTTGGTGGTTGATGTCTCATCCATTGTTTACTTTCTGTTTTGTATAAAAATATCTATCTATTTTTTCAAACTTTCACAAAAAATACTTCATTTTTTTATTTTTTTCTTACTAATTATTATTATATATGATATCTTATTTTTTCAATATAAATAATTTTTAATATTTTATATATTTTTTCTTTTTTCTTTTTTTCTATAAATGAATAATTTTTCTTTTTTCCATTCCCTTATATTCTCTTCTTTTTATTTTGATTTCTTTTTTTTTCCCTTATTTTTCTTTATCTTTTTTCACATGGGATGAATCGTTTTTCCTCTGTATCGAAATTTGACATGGGTTCATTAGACTTATACAAATTAATTATTGATAACTCTACTTAAAACTTGTCTAGTGATTAGCATAGGTCGATCCTTAGGTAAGGACTCAAGTGTGTGATTTATGTTTATGACCAAGTAGAAAAATAGAAAAAAAAAATAGCACAAGTAGAAGATGAAAAAGAGAATGGTCATGAAACATTAATGAGAATGAAAATTTGTGTGATTGTAAAAGTGAGTGTGATTGCAGGAAAGAAACATAATAGGCAGAAGAAAAAAAATGGTATATGATCAAAAACAAGTGAGAGAAATTAGTTGATGAATAAGGGGGAAATCAAATGGGTAGTTTTTGTAATTATTTTCCATCATTAATGAATTTGAATTTAAACATCTGGAACTAATTAAAATTAGATAACATAATTTATCATCCAATTGAGCTATGACTAAATAATTCCTATAGCTTTTCAACTGAAAAAACCACTCGATAACTGAGTGAGAATAAATAAGTTATCATTAAGTTCAATTTTTCAGTGAAACTCAGTGGGCTACTCTCTCTTGATGTTGATTTAATTTTCATTTAAATCCTCATGTTTAATATATTTTGTATTTAATCATGTTCAATATCATTTTTCACTGATATATGATGTTTTGAAAAAAAATGTTTTTCAAAAAAGAATTAGAGAGAATCATTGAGTTAAAAAAAATAATGAATGGAGAAAAATAGGTCAACCAACACAACCTATTCCCCCAAATAAAATTATCCAAAAATCATGATTTCATTAAACATATTAAAATATTTTTACATATAAGTGTTCATGCAAAAAAAATGGCAAATAGAGAATGAGTCTCCTCAATCACGTCGCTCCAACTCCAGCACCATCTAATATCTCTAGTAGATACTAATGTCAAGTCTTGGTTATCTATATATGTTTTATCCTCATGGGTTCTTATCATTCTAGATTCCTCTTACCAAATAAATTTATATTTCCCCACTAAAAAAATCATGATCTCACAGTCACTACTCTGAGATGAATTTTATTTCCTCAACATGGCACATTCCTTATGTATTTTCTTCTTTCATAATGAAAAGATCACACCACCCCCCCCCCCTTAATATAATGTGAAACTCCCAGCATCATGCCATGTAAATACCATTATCCAACACCACAAATGCCCTCTGGGTAGAATAGTCAATGATCTAGATAACTGAGTGAGGATACTCGAATCTCTAGTTACCATGATCTCCTACACAATTGATATTTCTTGAGTTGGGTAGAAGATCTGTAATGGATCTCTGAATTTGGAAAAATAAATTTTCCCCTTTTTATTTTTAAGACAAGGCCATATACTAGAATGGTTATTGGGACATTAAAAATCTGATAATTAAGCCCGCATCCTAAATCTTAAGGGGCAATTTATTTTTACAAATTCAAAAATCCCTTATGCCTCTTCTACATAAATCGATAAATCTCAATTGTGTAGGAGATCATCAATATTGTATATTTGAGAACACTCATACAGGTTCCCCAACCATTGATTTTTCCACATGGAGAGTATCCATGGTGTTGGATCATGGTCACTGAAAGGCACAAAGCTGGGAGTTGTGTATTCTATTAGGGGTCTTGTGCTCTTGTCACTGGTAAAGAGGAAAATACATAATGAATGTTACACATGGCATCAAGAGAAATCATATAAAAGTGGTGACTTTGATCCCATGAATTTTTTTTGGGGAAATATCTATTTATTTTTTATCAAGTATTTGGAATGATACAACACCCTTGAGGAGATAGCATAGGTAGAGAACAAAGACTTAACATCAGGAGCTACTAGAGATCACGAAAGGGGCTACAGTCGAAGCTAATGTATAGTGAAGATTCATTCTATCTTCCCTTATTTCTAAATAATCTATGTTAAAATATTTTAATATATATAATGATATCATGATTTTTTAATAAACATTTATAGGGGAATAGGTTGTTTTTCTTGATCTATTTTACTTCTTTCATGATTTTTATTAACTTGATGTTTCTCTCTAATTCTCTTTTGACAATCATTTTTTTGAAAAACATTAAGTAACAGTGAGAACTAATCTTGAACATGATTAAATTCAAAATATCTTTAATATGTGGATTTTATTGAAAGGTATATCAAGCTCAAGAGAGAGTAGAACACTGAGTTCAACTGAAAAATTAAACTCAGTGATAAACGATTTGTTCTCACTCAGTGATTGAGTGACTTCTATAGTTAAAATTTTGTATGAGCTATTCAGTAATAGGTTGACTTGATGAAAAATCACGGTATCCACTTTGAATATATTCCAAGTTATTAAATTAAAAATCCTAAATGAAATAAAATCATTATAAAAACTAGCCAGTTTATTTCCCCCTTTTTCATCAACTGATTTCTCTCACTGGTTTTTGATCATCTGCCTTTTTTGTTTTCTTATGCCTCTCTTGCTTCTAGATTACACTCACACTCACACAAATATTCATTATCATCACTATTTTATCAACATTCCCTTTTTCATATTATTCATATTCTGTTTTATAATATCTTTTTTATCTACTTGGTATTACACTATGAGTCCTTCCTTATGGATCGACACTTGCTCATCACAATATTAGATTTAATTAGAGTTATAATTAATTAATTTTTATTATTCCAACAACCTCGTGTCAAATTTTATCCCTTTCTATGATCTCCATTAGCTCTTTATGTCAATTCTATATTCCCATCGTATGTTGTATCCTCTGGATTTTGTATCATTCAAGGTTCTTCTTACAATATAAATATATATTTTTTCGCCAAAAATTGTAATGAGATCACATTAACCACTATGAGATAACTTCTCTTTCCTCCATAAGGAACATCAATTGTGTACTTTTATCTTTAACAATGAAAAAATAACAAGACCCATGCACCTAATAGAAGGAATAACTCTCAGCTTTGAGTCATACAGTGGCCACAATCCAAAACCTTGGATTATCTCCATGTGGAACTATCAATGGTTTAAACAATTGAGTGAGGGTGACTGAATATCCAATTCCCACAATCAGTTGCACAATTTAGATTTCCTGAGTTAGGTAGAAGAGGAGTGATGGATTTCTGAATTTGGAAAAATAAATTGCTCCCTTTGGATTTTTTTTGATTTGGGACCAAATTATATTGGTTATTAGGTCCTTGTAGAGCTGATCATTGGGCTCGCATCCTAAATCTATTTTTTTGGGCTCGGAGATCACTAGTTGATGTCCAAATAATTTTTTTATATCATCATATGTATATATACATATTACTTAATTTTATTATAAGTATTAAATATATATATATACTTATTATTATATATATAATGTTAATTTTTTTATTTTGATGTTTATTTTTATCTTCTCTCTTTTATTCTCTACTTGTCATGGTCTTCTTCTCCGATAGGGGGTGAGGTTTTTAGCTCAATAGAATATGTAGCTATGGTGCATCAGTGGCCAGTTGATTCATCATTATTTAATTCATCTTCTTCTGTAGTGAGGTCATGGGTTCCCGGTGGCCTCAAATTTCAATGGTGCATAGTGTGGATAATTTTTATATCATGGGAGCTCAGCTTCATCATGTTGGATAATAAACCTTTATTCCATGGATGGAACCTACATCCACTGATGTGATAGAGGCTTTAAGATATTCAACAAAGACTGCTTAACGTGTTTGGCTTGTGATGCTTGGGTGGCACCTACCACACAAGATTTATAGAATGTTATTTCCTCTATTTTTTATAATTGTTTTTTAATGTGTGATTGTAACACTATAAATAGGGATTATGTTGTGTGTTGTAATATGAATTCTAGTTGAATAAATAATACCAATATTTCTGCTACATTTGTGTTATTGTGATGACCTCCAATGAGTTGCGTCTGTGCGGTTGTTTTTTCCACTGTGAGATCCCCCATTAGTGGTATCAAATGGAATTTTAAGGAGAGAAATGTCGAGAGAGTGCTTGTGAGATCGGTGTCCAATTTTTCTACCAATAACAACCTTCTGTGGTATCAGAGCATTTGAAGGTGTCCTATACTAGGAGAGATCTTTGAAAACTTCTACCGATTTGTTGTTTGAAATCTGATACCAATTTATTATGGTGGGTGGAGTTACAATAGGTGGAATGAGAGAGATAATGAACAATTAGTTTCATTTATATTTGTTTTGTTTTCATTACCTTTTTTTGTGATTTTAGAAAAAGGGGAAAGTATTGTTTTATGTCTCATATTGTTTACCTTCACTATCCCAAATAGTAAAAATAGGAATCATATTTTCCCCTTCTCTCAAAGTGGCATGACTCCTCATTTCAATATTGAAACACAACTTATTTTTTCTCGCTTTCCTTTTCCAAACAACCCTTATCAAAAAAATAAGGGTAGTTTTTCACTTTTTCTATTTTTTGAACCTTCCACATCCTACACCTCTATATCTATCTCCATTAAAATAAAACAATCAATAAAAAAAAATTCTTCCACCTCATCTCACAGCATCCAACTGAAAAAAAATTTAGAGTGATCTAAAAAAATTTGCAGTCCCCAATTCAAAAAAAATATAGTTGAAATTATAGAAAGATACTTGCAATCTGCACTGTCCAAAAAATTATTTTTCTGTATACTGAATTCATTTTCATCAACAATCCATTTGATTTATTTACAAACATCAACAAAAATGATGAAAACCTCCCACCTTCATCTCTTCTCCTAAAGATAAATCAATCATTTACACCTGAGTCCATCAAAGAACCAAAGTTGTTATCTGATGTAGGTGCCTTACCAAAAGTCGAGTCCTCCATCAATGTTGAATCTGGTGAACCATCTGCAGGTTCAAGCTTCTTAAAGCATCAAATCCCAGTGTTTGTTCCCTTGACGAAGAAAAGTGGTACCTCCTTCCAATTCGTCTGAGTCCTGATGAAGACCCAAAGCATGGGGAACATATTGAAGAACTCGAGAGAGTGGAATCTGTAAAGAATAATTTTATCCAAGAATAGGAGTACAAGGTGGAAGAATTAAAAATCAAAGCAATAAAAACCAATTTGTTTCATGCATATGTTATTTTGTTCTTGTGATCACCTCTAGTGATCTATTTATCTGTTGACACATGTATTTTTGAATTTACTGCATCTAATGAATATGGTGAAGTCACTATACAAGTTGGTTACCCACCTAGATATAATGAAAAATAATGGGTCATGAGGAATAAGAGTTTAATGGGGGATATTGGATAATAAAATTTTATTTCGTGGATAAAACCTACCTCTAATACTACGATGGAGGATTGAATATATTCAACAAAGACTACTTAATGTGTTTGGCTTGGGATTCTTGGGTGGCACCTACAACACTAGATTTGTATACTTGTATTTATTTTGTTTTTTATTATTGTTTTTTTGTGTGATTGTAACCCTATAAATAGGGAGTATGTGGTGTGTTGTAATATGAATTATATTTGAAGAAATAATTGTAGTATTTCTACTAGGGTTTTGTTATTGTGATAACATCCAGTGATCTATATTTGCACAGTTGTGTTTTCCACTGTGAGATCCTCCCTCATGTCGGAGGTGGAACACTTTTCGGATAGAAGCTTTATTCGGCAAGCAATTTGGTCCAACATCTGATAGGATTAGGTTGGTTCATTATCTCCATCCTCACTAGAGATGAGTGATAAAATCTTATGGGTAGTGCTTGAGATTTTTTCAAGCATGACGAGGCTTGGGTTTTAGGTGGAAACGGAGGTGTCGCGGTATCTCTAGAGGAGGCTCTACTTCCTTTAGTGTGGATCGTTAGATTATTCAAGCTTCGTTCATAAGATTTCAGATGAATTATATCTTCAATGGTGGCTCGTGAATGTTTATCTATTGTGGGTTTCTTTTTTGATTGATTGGTATGTTTTTTGGGTTTTGATCTATCCATCTTCATCAATTTCCTTACTCGTCTTAATTTCAATAGGTGTTGGCATTCAGTTTGATCGAATGTTATTCATCAGGGGTGTTTCTTGGATACTTCTTTTCATTAGGATATATTTCTCAAGTGGGGTGAGATAGAACAGTAGGGATGCCTCACGATAGGGTCCCACGTTCTGGTGTCGTGGTAGGAAGAAGTGGCTCACAGTAGTCTACTGACGGAAAGATAGAGGTTGAAATCGGGGTGCACACATGGTCAGTTAACTAAAGATTCCCTTCATGAGGCCACTCTGTATAGTCTCTTCAGTAATTGTTCCCTTTCTTTCACATGGATAGTTCATTCTTTGATTGAAAATAAATAAATAAATTTAATAAATTAAAATTCAAATAATAATTACATAAAAAGAGATAAAATTCATTTTAGAATAAATTAAGTTAATTATAAATAAATGAATGATGAAATAAATTTTTTTATTGTGTACGTTAATTAGATTACGATAAAAGAACAACATAATTAAATTAATAAACTACAAAATAATTAATTTTCTTAAACAAAATATAATAAATTCAAATACTTGAAATTATTTTTTAAAATACTATTTGAAATGAAATTAACAAAAACAAAATAATGACATTAATCAATAAAATATTATTATATTGGAGAACATAAAATGAATAGATGAATAAATTAATTAAAAAAATAAAAAAAATAAAAAAAATATTATTTAAATAATTACATAGGAATGAAAGGTGGAGATTAAAAATAATTAATTTAATTAGATAAAAATTAACAAAATAACTAATATAACCAATGAAATTTATATTTTAACAGTAAATATAAATTTTTAATAATTCAAAAAATAATTATCTACAATTGTAATTTACTAAATAAAACATTATTTTGAAAATAAGAAATACAATTAGATACACTAAATGATATGGAAAAAGGTAAAGAAATAAGAGCCACATCAAATTCTCTCACACTTAAATGTATGTTTTTCCTCGAACAATTTCATGCTTTTAATCTTTTTAAATTTGAAAATAAGAAATTTCATAGCAAGCTCAAAATTAATCATATCAAGGCATTTATTTTCTGAGGAACCAAATCTAAGGTGAGTCGGGTTTTTCAAAGAATGACCATAGTAGGTCCTTCCTAAGTTCAAATACACACTAGAAAATGAAGGGAATGTAGACACATTCACTACTGAAGATGTCGTGCCTCCTATAAAAATTCACTCACTACCCTACTTCAAATATAATTCAATTTAAAATTATAAGAGTGATGATAAGTTATATTTACTTGTAAATGAAATATTAATAGGAGGTTCCTTTAATTATTACCCTCTACTATGTTCCATTTTTTATTGCTTCATTGATACAACTCATATGATTTTCATATAATTCAACTATCCCCTACTTCATTTGGGTTCAATATTCCCCTCACCTTAATGAACACGTTTTTTAAATGGGCCTTTATTTTTAATTGTTTTCCCAACCAAAGGTTTCTGCAAAGAACGGTGCAAAACACGGTGCAAAGCACTTACTGATTTGAGATTTTATTTATTTAGAGAAATGCAACCAGTGCCCTTATCTCAGAGACTCCCCATGAGATATTAATTATTCATTTTACTCTAGTTTTAAAGGACTTATATGATGATCATTTGATTTGGCTACCTAAGGTGATTTATTTTCAAAAGGTCATTCCCCTTGGATTGAGTAAAAATTTCATGTTTTCTCTAGTTATGATCATAATTTCACAAATATCTATCCCATCTCAATATTTTTCTCAATTCCTAAATAGAAAATCCATAAAAATGGTATGTAACACCACACAACAATCTTTTAACCCCAAAAATTGTAGAATAAATGAAAATATCAACTAACAACATGTTATTATCCCCTATGAAGGATATAATTAAAGTTTAAATTGAATTATAAGACCTTCAATTTGCGAAAAGAATTTAAAAAACTTGACCATTATTTTACAAAAAATTAAGGGGTATTCTGATGCATTCAGAATTTAATGTGCAAATTCTCATAGAGAAAGACCCCTCTCCACTACACTTAAAACCCAACATTATCCCCAATGTTGAATCCTAAGGTGAGAGTCTATTTCATTCAAAATATGTTTTCAACTCAATATTAAAAATAATTTGAAGTGGGTTACATGAAAGTTCAAAAATCACTTTTTCCACATAACCAATCAAAAAACTTTTTCAAAACCAACTTTTTTTAATGTTCGTTCTTTTTATTTCTATGAATAGTGAAAATAATTTTTAATTTAGTTCGAAAAGTAGCATGATAAAAAAAATTACAGCAGTATTTGAATCTAAGTGGTTATATTGGGTGCCTATAGCTTTTACAATGTGGCTCAAAAAAATATTAAACTCTATAAAATTTAACAATGAAACACCCAAGAAAGAATTAGGTTCTCAATTTTCACAAGATCAAGGGGGTATTTTCCTAGACCTAGTTCACAATAGCATGTAGTATAAGATAAAAAGTGTATTGAAATTAAAAAATAAGAACAACACTCCCTTGAATATGGGAGCCTTGATCATTTAAGTTTATTAAAAAGTTCTTCCTATGTATCCCGGATTTAAGTGATCTAGTTATTACTATTTATTTCTTGAATGGTTAAGAAAATATAAATAAGAATTAAGAAATTAATGTTCAATTTTTTTTAAAAAAAAATAGTTTATGAGGTTTTATCTAGATGATGTAGTGTGTTTCACCCTTTGGCCTTGAAAACTATTGAAATTACACATAGTGTAGTAGAAAGTAGATCAATTGGAGTAAGATTTCATGGGAGCACATTCTATAGAATCAACATTATGGGTCATCTTTGATGAAAAATAGAAATAAAAATAAAACAAAATAAGAAACATGGGTTAGTTCCCGCGAAACACTGAGTTTATTATCCTCATTTAGACTTGATACAGATTCAACATTCAAGAAAATAAATGGAATTAAATCTATTTGGATTCCCTTTAATGAAGTGTTTGATTCTCTGGATATTAAACAATGATATATTTTCCTCTCCAACTCACTCTGGAAATCCTTTAATAAGAACTCTCAAAATAGTGAAGGTTCCTAACCACTTGGTTTTCAATTTTCTTGGGAAAAGTTTCAGATTATAATTTAGTAGCTGGACCCTTTGACCAGCCTTGAAATATCTATTTTGAATGATTGAGTTATATAAGGATTGTGTTCTCTATTTTTAGATTTCATAATTTTCATATGATTCCTCCAACTCACTCAACTCCAGAAATAACCACTCACCAACATACTTGAATTCAAAGTTCATGACCTTCACTACCTAAAAAATATTTTTATTTAGTTTCACAAGAAGATGAAAGGACTTTTCAAAGAGCAGTGTGTATGTGGAAATCTATATAAGAGTATTATAAGTGGTTATTCAAGCCCACATTGCCTCATCTAACATTACAGACCAATCCTTTCATGGTCTGAAAACTATTTTCTCCAAAATCTGTTTGAGCACTCTGTTAGACACTTCAGCCTGGCCATTGGATTTTGGATGGTAGATTGTACCAATTTTATGAGAACATACATACTTATCCATTAAATTCTTGAACATATAATTCTTTAAATTGATTTCATTGACTTTAATGAATTCTATAGGCACTCCAAACATAGAAAAGATGTTTCTTCTTGATGAATTTCACCACACTAGTCTCAATATTGTTGGGCTAAGTCACTGCCTCAACCCATTTGGATACAAAGTTTATAACCATAATAATATATTCATCTACCTAAGAGGATCGGAAAGTTCCCATGAAATCCATTCCACATACATTGAAAACTTCAACCTCTGGTATTCTTTTTTGTGGAAGCTCATGCCTTCTACCTACATTTCCAATCATTTAGCACTTTTCACAACCAATCACCAAACTCTTAGCATCCATAAATAGTGTTGGTCTATAGAAACCATCCTATGAAGATTTTTGGGTATCTCTTTCCCCTCCATAGTGTCCTCTCTAAGCTGATGAATGATAGATCTCATGATTGGGAAGCATTTCATCCTTAGCTACACACCACCTCAAAATACCATCAACACATCTCCTAAAAAGAATAGGGTCATCCCAAAATTAGTGTTTGAACTCAGATAGAAACCTATTGCATTGATTCTATTAAAGTTCCTTTGGTATAAAACCTACATCTATAAGATTAGAATAAACTAAAAACTAAGTACATTTATTCATATAAGTAGTAAAAAGTTGTTCATCAGGGACAGATGTGTTGATCACCCTCGGTTCTTCAATATGGGAGTTGAGAATCCTAAAAAAATGGTCAAAAAACACATTTTCATCCCCATTTTTATCCTTGATTACCATATAAAATTCCCACAACTTAAGATTCCACCTCACAAGACTTGTATTTGAGTCCTTCTTAGCCAGCATGTACTTGAGGGATTAATGGTCATCAAAATGATCACCTTGGACCTTAAAAAGTACTATTTAAATTTTTCAAGGGAAAAAATAACAACAAGTAACTCCTTTTTAGTGGGGTAATAATTCCTATAAGAATCATACAATAGCTTGATATCAAAATAAATTATATGTAGCCTCTTCTCCTTCCTCTACCCCAAAACAGCACCTACAATTAAATCACTAACATTACACAACACTAAAAAAGGTAACTTCCAGTATGGGGAAGTGATCACTGGTGAAGTAGTGATTTTTTCCTTAACTAAGTTAAAGGACACAAGATATTTATCATTGAACATAAATATTTTGTCCATAATAATAAGTGAAAAGATTGTCCAAGTGATCTTGGAAAGTCCTTATGACCTCCTGTAAAATCCAACATGTCCTAAAAAGATTATAATCCCCTTAACATTCTTAGGTGGTGGAAACTTTTGGATTACCTCAATTTTGGCATTATCAACCTCTAGTCCCTTCCTAGAAACCTTATGACCAAATAAAATTCCTTCTATATCCATAAACTGGCACTTTTCAAATTTAAAATATGACTTGTCTCGTGGAGTCTTTCCAAAATAGTTTTCATATTTCAAGGATGTTTTCAAAATTTCTTATAACAACTAAAAACTCATCCATGAAAACATCAAATATTCTTTCAATCATGTCTTAGAAAATTTCCGTCATGTGCCTCTGAAAATTGGTTGGATCACCACAGAAGCCCAAAGGGATTCACCAGTAATAAAATATCCCAAATGAACAAGTGAAGGTGGCCTTATCCTAATCATCATGAGAAATAGATATATGGATTTAACTAGAATATCCATCAATAAAGAAGAAAAATTATTTTCCAACTATCCTCTTTATCATTTGGTCCAAAAGTTGAATTAATAAATAATCCTTTATAGTGGAAGTATTGAGTTTTCTATAGTCTATACAGACCCTCCATTTTTTCACGGTTCTTATGTGACTTTACGTATTTTTTTCAATTGTTATCATAGTCACTTAACTCTTCTTAGGAACTACCTGGATATGACTTAACCACAGACTATCTAAAATAGAAAAAATTATTCCACCATCAAGAAGCTTGATGACTTACTCTCTGGAAACTTCCTTCATGTTTAGGTTAAGCCTTCTCGGTGCTTCAACTCTTGGTTAACAATTAGGTTCCATGGGTATTTCATGCATGAAAAATATTGTACATATACCCTTGATATCACCTATTTACCAGCCAAAAACAAGAATTATACTTCTTCAAGACACTCATTAGGTTTTCCTATTGACTTTTCTCTAGTTTTGATGAGATGATGTTTAGTAATGTTGAGAAATATCCTAAAAAAATTAAAATGGATTGGTTGGGGATTGAGTTCATGATTTTTAGTGCTTGTCTTAAGGGAAGATACTTGGTTCTGGGTGGACCAAGGTCCTCATGATACCTCTTGTAGAAGGTAGTGAAGAAATATTCATCTTCATCACCATTATTTTTAGAAAATTGTGCCTCACATTAAGATTTTTTTCAATTCCAAAATGTTCTCTAAGGAAAATTTATCTAGTTGTTCAAGAATTCCCCCTCAAACTAATCAAATTAATCCATATCCTTACTAAAACTAATTACCATGCAAGTTTTAGCATAGATTTTAGGTTCACTCTTAATTTCTTCTAGAATCATCAAAAAATACTCTTCCTCCTCATCAATGGTTTATCCAGCCCCTAAAATCTCATCTCTACAACAAATTGGGTCTTGGGTGAGTTCATTAATTTTTTGAAAACATTTAATTCCTCTTTTTGTTCACCCAGGTTAAAAAAATATTTTTCCCTCTGAGAAATCAATGACATTACCTCCACCCACTATGGATAGAAATGTCCTTCCATGTATGATAGGTACCTCATGGTCACAATACAAATTCAGTATCAAAAAATTAGCAGGAAAAAATAGACTTCATAATCCCACTAACAAGTCATCTACCATACCAATTGGGTGAGTGATGGATCAATCTGCAGGTTGTAAAATAATAATGGTGGGTTTCAAAACTCCTAATATAAATTTTTTAAATAAGGAAAATAGCATCAGATTGATTTTTTCCTCAAGAACACATAAAAATTGTACTAACCACCTCTATCACCAAAGGTGTTGGGAAAGAAAAGCTCCTTGGATCTTAAGTTTGGGAGGTACCCTATTCTATAACACAACACTACAGTCCTCTATAATATTTAAAGTGGAAAATTCATCCATGGATTTCTTGTTCAAACATATTTTCTTGAGGGGTTTTAGAAAAATATTGTCTTTTAATTAAGGCTTCAAGGAGTGGAATGTAAATGGTTAGTTTCTTGACAAATTTGAGAAATTTTAAAAGTTTAGAATCAATATTTTTTTTCTATGGAAATATAATTATTAGTGAAACTTTTATCACAATTTTAGGAATCCCTTCAACTTCCTATTCTCCATTTTTCTTGGATTTATTTTATCTATTTTTCAGGACATTTTTTTTAGTTTGAACAGTAGGATTCAGTGTTTTTTCAGTGCCGGTATTCAAATTTCTAGAATCGAAATTTTCCCGATTTCAGTTTCCTAATTCATCCGGTTTTTATTTATGAGTAGTTTTGGGAACATTCCTAGATTCTTGGTGGGTTTGGATACCACATATAATTTTCACAGCCATGTCATTTTCTATAGCGTTCACTTCAGTGATTCTTGGAGGCTTTCCCTTGTCTCTACCACCAACTACTCAAGTTAGTTTCCCAATTTTTATTTCTACATTTTTCATCCTAGAATCCATTTTCACTGTATCAAAATCATTTTGAATTTTTTCATCAAACATACCCCATACTTTGTCTTGTGATTTAGATGATTCGTCTTTTGGTTGGGATTAGAACTTCTACCATGTTGGTTGTTGAAAAGTAGGGGAGCAGCAAGTCTAAGCACTTATTTCTCCCTCCAAGAAAGATTTGGGTGGTTTCCATACCCCTGATTGTATGTTTTTGAAAATAAATCCTCCCTTGGCAACATCCTATGACCATATCCATAAAATTTTCCATTTTTAAAATATTAGGAAGGAATATCAAAATTGGGACAACTTGAATTTAAATATCTGAACATGTCAATGTGTTGACATTACTACTAATGAGTATTTTTAGAATTTTCATTGAAAATCTAGCACCTTATGCCTCTTCTTGTGGATAAGGATTGGGTTATTTTCTCACAATGGTTCTTATTATTGAGAATTTTTATTGTGATTTTTATTTCATGGTATTAAATGTTTTTTTTATCTCCTCGGAAGTTCTATACCTAAAATTCCCACCAGGATATTGGTCCTCCAATGTTTAGTGGTAATGGGTGAGACTATTGAAGAAAGTGTACATAAATAATTGGGGAGTTCATTGGTGGTTTGAACATTTTCTATGTAATCCCCTAAATCTATCCAAAGCATCATAGAATAGTTCTCCCTCATATTTCAAGAAAACAATGATTTTTTTTGGATTTCAGAATTCATTCTCCAAGGGTAAAACTTCATAGTGAAAGCATTGTAAACTTGCTCCCAAGTGTGAAACATTTCCTCTTCTATTTTTTTCAACCATGTTTGTCCATTTACCTTGAGAAAAAAGAGAAAACTCTCAATTTAAGATCTTACTCACTCATACCTATTAGTGGAATCTATTTAACATTATAGTAGAAGCTCCTAATAAAGTCAAGAGAGACTTCACTTGGAATTCAATTAAAGGTAGGCAGTTAGGACAACATGGATTGTTTTATTTCATAATTCATAGACCTTGGTGAGAGAATGATACATGAAAAATTACAAGAGATATTAGGAAATATGAATTATCTCCAATTATTCCTCTAAATTATCTCATTGCTTAGTGGATTCACATTTTTAGGTTATTGGATATTCTTATCATGGTTCTCATCCTATCTGTTATCCTCTATTTTAATTTTCTGTTTTTTCTTTTTTAAATCTATAAGGTTTCTCTCAATTTTAGGTATTATAGGATCTATGTTCTCAGGTTCATACCTAGTTTTTATACACACAACAACTTCAATAGTTTTAAAAAAAATCTTGCAGAATTCTTACAGAATTATTTTTGATGGTTTTTGTATATCTAGTTTTTTAAATGTTTTTATTTTTGTTTTTTTCAATTTTTTATATATATATTTTTGTTTTGTTTTGATCCTTGGTAACATGTTTCCTCCTAAAAATAGAACCAAAATTTGAAATAGGTTTATTGGAATCATGAAAATTAATTATTTAAAATTCTAGTTAAAACTGGTCTAGTGTTGAGCAGAGGTAGATCCACAATGAAGGACTCACAGTGTGTAATTTAAGTGTGTGACCAAGTATACCAATAAAAAAAATAGCATAATAAGAAGATAAAAACGAGAATGGGGATTAAACATTGTTGAGAATTAACATTTTTGTGAGTGTTAAAGTGAGTGTGATTGAAAATAAGTAACGAGAGAGACAAAAGAAAATAGAAAGGGATTATGAATAAAAAAACTAGTGAGGGAAACCATTTGATGAAGAACGGGAAATTAGCTGACTAGTCTTTTAATGATTTTCCTTAATTTATATATTTTAATTTAAACACCTTGAAATGATTCAAATTGGCTAACCCATTTTATCATCAGGTCAACCTGTGAATGAATAACACCGACAACTTTTCAACTGCAAAAGTCGATTGATCATAGAGTGAGAAAAAATCAGTTGTCACTGAGTACAATTTTTCATTTAAACTCAGTTTTGTACTCTCTATTGAGCTTGATTTACTTTTCAATGAAATCCTTATATTTAATATAATTTTAATTTAGGAATGGTCATGATCAATTTTCCCTGATACTTGATGTTTTCCAAAAAATTATTGTCAAAAGAGAATTAGAGAGAAGTATCTAATTAAGAAAAATAATAAATGAAGTAAAATAGATCAACCATCAAAACTTATTCCCATAAAAATATTTATCTTAAAATCATGATTCAATTAATCATTTTAAAATATTTTAACATAGAAGAGTTCATGAATAAAAACAAATAAACAATGAGTGAAGCTTATTTCCAAATCAAGGGAGCTCGGATCATCACAGGAGGCACAAGCTTCAGACAAAAGCTTCAATCAACAAGTGATTCAGTTCGATCTCTGATGGGATTTGGTTCAGGAATCCTCTCCATCTTCAGTGGTGATGGGTCTTCAAAACTCGTGGGAAACGCTTTAGCTTGGATTAGGTGTGATAAGGCTCGAGTTTTAGGTGGAAAGGGTGGTGTCCCTACATCTCTAGTGAAGGCTCGACTTCCTATAGTGTTGCTCATGAGCTTATTCAATCTTCGGTTAGAAGCTTACAGGTGGATACCTGCTTCAACAGTGTCTCGTGTGTGTTCTTTCGCTGTGGGTTTCTTCTTTAATGGATTTTTATATTTTGATTTGCTTCGATCTATTCATCTTCATCGTTTAACTTACTCAGCTTAATTTCAATCAACATCGGCATTTAGTTCGATCAGATGGTGTTCATTGGGGGTTCATTTTGTTCATAGATATTTAATTTTGTATGTAAATTTGATTAAGAGAAAATAATAAAACAATAAAATTAATTAATTAAAAAATAAATTTGTTAAAATATAATAGAATAAATTACAATACATGAAATGATTATTTAAAAATAAAATTTTCAATGACATTAATAAAATCAAATAATGACATTAATAAATTAAATATTATTATACTGAAGAACATAAAATGAAAAATGAATTAATGAATTAAAATAAATAAAGAAATAAAAAACTATTATTTAAACAATTACACAGGAATACGAAATGTTGGTTAAAAAATAATTTATTTAATTAACTAAAAATTAAAAATAACAAAAATAACCAATGAAATTAATATTTTAACATTAAATTTAGAGTTTTAATAATTCGATAACAAATTATATTCAATTTTAATTTACTCAATAATTACATTGTTTTGACAATATAAAACATTTTTAATTACACTAAATGATATGGAAAAAGTAAAGAAATAAAAGCACCCTAAATTCAGAGTTTGAGATGAGATATCCAAACTATGTCTTCAATCTGTTCCTCCTCTTTGACCTCTTATTTCTTTTATCATATTTTTTTATCATCATATTAGAAAGAGACAAGTTGAATTTACTATAACCTAAATGATACTGGTTCAGAATATAATGAGGTTGATTTTGTATCCACTGTTTACTAAGACTTATCAAATATTGATGCCGTAAAGTTTCACTACAACAATAACGGTCTTTATCAACGTTCAAAACGGGATTTATCAGCTCTAAAAAAGTACTGCAAATCTCGGTGCTGATAAAGGGGGGGGTACACTTTATCAGCACTAAAAGAGCGCTGATAGATGCCTATTTTATCAGTGCTCCTTTAGCTCTGATAAATTTATCCTTTATCAGCGCTTCTTTAGCGCTGATAAAGGTTTATTTTATCAGCGCTTTTTTAGCGCTGATAAATGCCCTGTCTGCTGCTACAAAAAAATCTACAGCAGCACACCCGAACACCTGCAAAAAAAATCATCATCTCAATAAGCTAATTAGAGAAAGTATACCCATACAAAAATAACACATAAATCATAAGATAAATATAGTAATTGATGAAACATGGGATATAGAGAAAAGTCACCATATAGGTAGGGTCATGGATTCATGTAAATCATTGTTAGATATTCTAAATAGAATAATGATATCAATGTGGATATAAATATGATATCATCTACTTCCTTGTTGAATACCATAAATTATATTTATACGAGGATTTAAATAGATACTATTCTTTGTAAGTGGGATAAAGATGTTTTAATTAGATCTAATGGTTAGAAGGATTGATGGTAAACCAATGCTTGAGTGAGGGAATGATGGATGTTTTGATTGGTTGAGGACACCACCATAAACATTTAATATATTTCATGATTTTTTTCAGTGTGGGTATTGAAATGAGCTAAGGATGTCTCTAATAAGTTTGGGCCCTATGTTTGGGTGATGATACATCATGTTGGATGTTGAGACTGACCAGTATCGAGAATAGAAAACCATAGGTGGTTTGAATGGTGTTTTGTGTATGATCGGGCGTGGAGTGAGGGAAACCACACTATGAAGGTTTTTTCATGGTCATAAGTTTATTCTAGTAGTCAATTGTAGTTTTTAGGAAAACCATGACTTAGAATCGTCTTGTGTGAGTTAAGGCTGATGACAAAGAGGATTTTAATATGGATGATGAATAAATTGATAACACTATAGTGTATTTGGGTAGATGATTGGGGCTATGAACTATATTAGTGGTTTTCTTATGGTTATTAGTGGATATGTTATTGGAAAAAAATGAAGCACGTATTTGGTGTTACATAGTGGTATAAATTTCAGTGTTTTGGAGTAAAACACTATGTGATGGTTATCAAAATAGAATAATGAAATTTTTTAGTTAATTTATGAATGGTCATTAAGGATTATTGTGGATGAGAATTAATATATGGGTAGGTTGTAATTCCCACCCAATTTCATTTTAATAAAAAGAGAGAACCTTTGAGTGATAGCGGTCACATTGTGCCTCAGATTGAGGAGGGGTTGAATCTTACATGTCACAAAGGACCCGTCGATCGTTCTCCTAAAGGATCAACACAATCCGAATGCATTTGGTAAAATTTCTATAAGTCAGTTGTTGTATTCATTTAAAATTGTGTACATTTTAAGCAAAATAGAGACCCTTTGAGTGGTACCGGCCACACCGTGCCTCGGATTGAGGTGGGGTTGACTTGTACACGTCACCAAGGACCCTTGAATCGTTATTATAAAAGATCAAGGCAATCCAAATGCGTTTGGTCAGATTTTCATAGGTCAGTTGTTGTTTTCAATTAAAATTGTGTCCATTTTAAACAAAAGAGAGACCATTTGAGTGATAGCGGGAACATTGTGCCTAGGATTGAGGCGGGGTTTACTCATACATGTCACAAAGGACCCGTGGACTGTTATCCTAAAGGATCAACAAAATCCGAATGCATTTGGTTGGATTTCCGTAGGTCAGTTGTTGTTTTCACTTAAAATTGTGTCCATTTTAAACAAAATAGAGACCCTTTGAGTGGTACCGGCCACATTGTGCCTCGAATTGAGTCGAAGATGACTCTTACACGTCACAAAGGACCTTTGGATTGTTCTACTAAATTATCAACACAATATGAATGGGATTGGTTGGATTTCTGTAGATCAGTTGTTGTTTTCACATAAAATTGTGTACATTTTAAACAAAATAGAGACCCTTTGAGTGGTATCGGCCACACCGTGCTGTGGATTGATGTGGAGTTGACTTTTACACATCACCAATGACCCTTGGATAGTTATTATAAAATATCAAGGCAATCCGAAATAGTTTGGTCATATTTCCATTGGTCAGTTGTTGTTTTCAATTAAAATTGTGTCCATTTTAAACAAAAGAGAGACCCTCTGAGTGATAGCGGGCACACCGTGCCTCAGATTGAGGAGGGGTTGACTCTTACACATCAAAAAGGACCCATGGATCGTTCTCCTAATGGATCAAAACAATCCTAATGTGTTTGGTCGGATTCCTATAGGTCAATTGTTGTTTTCACTTAAAATTGTGTCCATTTTAAACAAAAGAGAGACCCTTTGAGTGATAGTGGTCACAACGTGCCTCAGATTGAGGCGGGGTTGACTCCTACACATCAAAAAGGACCCGTGGATCATTATACTAAATTATCAACACAATCCTAATGGGTTTGGTCATATTTTCATAGGTCAGTTGTTGTTTTCACTTAAAATTGTGTCCATTTTAAAGAAAATAGAGACCCTTTGAGTGCTACTGGCCACACCATGCCTCGGATTGAGGCAAGGTTGACTCTTACGCATTACCAAGGACAATTGTATTGTTCTTATAAAGGATAAACACAATCATAATGGGTTTGGTCGGATTTCCGTAGGTCAGTTGTTGTTTTCACTTAAAATTGTGTCCATTTTAAACAAAATAGAGACCCTTTGAGTGGTTCCGGCCACACCGTGCCTCTGATTGAGGTGGGGATGACACTTACATGTCACCAAGGACCCTTGGATCATTATTATAAAAGAAAAAGACAATCCAAATGTGTATGGTCGGATTTCCGTAGGTCATTTGTTGTTTTCACTTAAAATTTTTTCCATTTTAAACAAAAGAGAGATCCTCTAAGTGATAGTGGTCACATCGTGCCTCTAATTGAGGCAGGGTTGACTTTTAAACATAAAAAAGGACCCATGGATCATTATCCTATGGGATCAACCCAATCATAATGGTTTTAGTCATATTTCTGTAGGTCAGTTGTTGTTTTCACTTAAAATTGTGTCCATTTTAAACAAAATAGAGACCCTTTGAGTTGTACCGGCCACACCGTGAATTATATTGAGGCGAGGTTGACTCTTACATGTCACCAAGGAATATTGGATCATTCTCCTAAAGGATAAACATAATATTAGTGGGTTTGGTTAGATTTCCGTAGGTCAGTTGTTGTTTTCACTTAAAATTGTTTCCATTTTAAACAAAATAGAGACCATTTGATTGGTACCAGACACATCATGCCTCGGATTGAGGCAGGGATGACTCGTACATGTCATAAAGGACCCGTGGATAGTTCTTATAAAATATCAAGGCAATCTGAATGTGTTTGGTCGTATTTCTTTAGGTTAGTTGTTGTTTTCACTTAAAATTGTGTCCATTTTAAACCAAAGAGAGACTCTTTGAGTGCTACCAGACACACCGTGCCTCTTATTGAGGCAGGGTTGACTCTTACACATCACAAAGGACTCTTGTGTTGTTCTCATAAAATATAAAGATAATCCTAATGGGTTTGGTCAGATTTCCGTAGGTCAGTTGTTGTTTTCACTTAAAATTGTGTCCATTTTAAACAAAATAGAGACCCTTTGATTGCTACCAGCCACACCATGCCTCAGATTGAGGTGGGGATGACTCTTACACGTCACCAAGGACCCTTTGACCTTTCTTATAAAAGATCAAGGCAATATGAATGCGTTTGGTCAGATTTTCGTAGGTCAGTTGTTGTTTTCACTTAAAATTGTGTCCATTTTAAACCAAAGAGAGACTCTTTGAGTGCTACCGGCCACACCGTGCCTCATATTGGGGCTGATATGACTCTTAAACATCACTAATGACCCTTGGATCATTATTATAAATGATAAACACAATCCGAATGCGTTTGGTCGGATTTATGCAGGTCAGTTGTTGTTTTCACTTAAAATTGGGTCCATTTTAAACCAAAGAGAGACCCTTTGAGTGCTACCGGCCACACCGTGACTCAAATTGAGGTAGAGATGACTCTTACATGTCACCAAGGACTCTTGAATCTTTATCCTAAAGGATCAACACAATCCTAATGCGTTTGTTCTGATTTCCGTAGGTCAGTTGTTGTTTTCACTTAAATTGTGTCCATTTTAAACAAAAGAGAGACCATTTGAGTGGTACCGACCACACCATGCCTCGTATTGAAGATGGGATGACTTGTACACATAAAAAAGGACCCTTGGATTATTCTTATAAAGGATAAACACAATCCAAAAGGTTTTGGTCAGCTTTTCGTAGGTCTGTTGTTGTTTTCACTTAAAATTGTGTCCATTTTAAACAAAATAGAGACCCTTTGAGTGGTACCAGCAACACTATGCCTCATATTGAGGCAAGGTTCACTCTTACACATTACCAAGGACCCTTGGATCGTCCTCCTAAAGGATCAACACAATCTGAATGGGTTTGGTCAGATTTCCGTAGGTCAGTTGATGTTTTCACTTAAAATTGTGTCCATTTTAAACAAAATAGAGACCCTTTGAGTGGTACCAGCCACATCGTTCCTCGGATTGAGGTGGGGATGACTCTTACGCGTCACTAAGGACCCTTTTATCATTCTTATAAAATATCAATTCAATCATAATGCATTTGGTCAGACTTCCGTAGGTCAGTTGTTGTTTTCACTTAAAATTTAAACCAAAGAGAGACTCTTTGAGGGATACTGGCCACATTGTGCCTCGGATTGAGGCTAGGTTGACTCTTACATGTCACAAAGGACTCTTGTATCATTATTATAAAATATAAAGACAATCTGAATGGTTTTGGTCGGATTTTCGTAGTTTGGTTGTTGTTTTCACTTAAAATTGTGTCCATTTTAAACAAAATAGAGACCCTTTGAGTGCTACCATCCACACCGTGACTCGGATTGAGGCAGGGATGACTCGTACACATCACCAAGGACCCGTGGATCGTTATACTAAAGGATCGTCACAATCCTAATGGGTTTGGTCAGATTTCTGTTGGTCAGTTGTTGTTTTCACTTAAAATTGTGTCCATTTTAAACAAAATAGAGACCCTTTGAGTGGTACCGGCCACACCGTGTCTCATATTGAGGTGGGGCTGACTCATACACATTACCAAGGAACCGTGGATCGTTCTACTAAAGGATAAACATAATCCTAATTGGTTTGGTCTGATTTCCATAGGTCAGTTTTTGTTTTCACTTAAAAATGTGTCCATTTTAAACAAAATAGAGACCCTTTGAGTGATACTGGTCACACCGTGCCTCAGATTGAGGCGGGGTTGACTCATACACATCCCAAGGTACCCTTGGATCGTTCTTATAAAATACAAAGACAATAAAAATGCGCTTGGTTGGATTTTCATCCGTCAGTTTTTGTTTTCACTTAAAATTGTGTCCAATTCAAAAAAAATAGAGACCCTTTGAGTGGTTCATCATTCTTGCATTTTTCCATTGCATATCATCTGTTAAAATTGGAAAATTACTCATTGGATATAGGATGTTTTATATAGTAACAATTACAATTTTCCTACGAACATTTACATACAATAATGTTTCATCTTTTGATCCCTTTAACCCCTCCCAAAAATGACCACCAATTGTACATTTCCCCAAGTCAGATCTTCATTGTATTTGTGTACAATCTACCATCAGGTATGTGGCCCACTAGTTTCTGAACACATCTATATCTTCTTGTGAGTATGAGGATTTTCGGCAGTCATGTAGTACTTCAAAATATAAAAATAATGAATTAATAACTAAATTAAATGAACTAGTAGTTGTTTTTGAAAATACCTCTTTAGGGATGCTAGTTTGTTGATAAAAAACGATCTCTTTCATAAATTTACAAACATAATAACCGTAATCATTATCGTTTTTTTTTTGTTTTGGACACTGCAAAAAAATTGATCATTAGGAGAATAAGTAACTTGTGTTGAGATATGTTTTGATAGTGAAATTTTATTATATATACCATGATATTTGTCCAGACATAGTACTTGCTCGCCACTTTATGCTTAGCCCATGTCCTCATTCTTTTTTTAGAATATAATGATACACCACCCTATCATAATAGAATCCTTAGTAAAATATAATATAAATTATATTACTTGATGTTTAGACCTAAAACGTAAGATGTAGTGTCTTACAGATTCAAAAACTCCATCGTGTGTGGTCGGTTTTAGGGATATCCTTGCTTTGAATTCAGAAAATAAATATTTGGATTATCCAAGTTCACTGCAATTAGCAACCAATGTTGCCTAAAAACACAAAAAGGAATAAGTAATAAAATAATTGAAAATATAATTGATATGCTTTAATTGTAGAGTTTTACCCATGTATGGTTGGTATTAGGAAGAGTTTGTCATCTGTAATCTTGCTTTCAAATGTTTTTAGCAAGACGTTCAATATTTCAACCCTTTTTGATGGCTCTAATTTTGTTAGGTGTGTTGATGTGATATGAGGACTAGCGAGTCCAAATCTTGGCTCATGGAAAAATTCCTTAAACTGTTTTTCATAAATGCGTCTGTCAACAATATAAAATGCATTTTTTCATAATTTTCACATTAGATCAGCTTTTAGAAAATCAATTCATGGAAACATAACTCATATATACATTCACAATTATGACGCCTAGCCATCCTTTTTTAAGGATCTCATTTACATTTTCATCAGCAATGAAATATTTACTTTCCTCTCCATATATATTCTCTTCGAAAATCACTATATGACTATTACCATCTTTTAGCTTCGTATCCACATGAGTCTTCAATGCTAGTAAATGTGTATAGAGAATATGTGGTGTTATTGTGCTTTCAGTAGCTCATTGGGATCGGTTGGTCGATCCTTTAGATGGTTTTGAGCCAACGTTTTTCACCCCCTTCCCTTTCTCTATCTATAACAACAATCATTAGTTCAGAACCTTTTTTCATTAATTGTTAAAGGTTTAGCTTGAAAAAAAAGGAACTAAATACCTCTTTGTTTGTATGTACTCTTACAAGTTTTGATGGCTATGCAATGAATGTCCCAATAGCCTTTTCGACCGTATGAATATCATCGTAAACAAGTGGAATAGGTAGCTCTGCATTTGGCTTATGAGCTATAGTAATCGTCACTTTCAGATGATCTTTCAGAAGTGGTATATTATGCAGTGTGGCATCTAGGATATTGAACATTGTAGCCCTCGCTACAAGGTGATATGTAGGTGTTGACAGATATAAATCACAATAATTATCACCCTATAGAAGATCAGTACAGAAAAATTATCAGTATTTGTCTGATTCACATTTCAATGGAAAATTTATTAGAATATTGATTACCACAGCTAAGACAGTTCTTTGAGGGGAATGACTCACCTCAAAGCTGGTGGGGGTGGGGCGGGATGTTCACGCGCTGGTTATTCCTGACTTGTGTCTTCCCTTTGCTTCCCACCCATAAAAGTTGCTAGAAACTCTCCCTTCCATTGAAATCGTTCTTCAAGGGTTGCTATTTTTTAGCTCATTTGTTCCAATTTTTCATCGGTATCATCCATTTTTTTATTCTTCTCAAAATATACTCAGGGTGTCACCCCAAACCCCGCACCTCTGACACGATCATATTTTTCTGGCTGCTTCAAAGTCGTCGATAATAGGTCTGTATCTGCTACAGGAGTAGCTGATTCCTGTGACTATCGGATATAGGAAAATAACTAATTATTTTTATGTAATAGCAATTTAAAACAAATCTTTTTATCGTCGTATAATACTTACACATATTTCCCACAATTTTTGTGTGTTCTCATCTACTAACTTCCCTTTCTTATTCACACATGCCTCCTTCCATATCACATGACATGGGATGGAAGTGTATTTGGTTTTAGACTCATAAATATACATATAAACATAGAAATATAATTATGATGTTGTTTATTGGCACCTAACAATATTACTTTAAATTTAAAATACATACCATTTTTTTTTCTAATGAAGCGTACCCCATCCTTGCTTTATGATAGGGGTATGCTGGTTTTGATTCACATTCCTTATTTTCAGTACAGATTTTCAATTTCATAAATGAAATATTGAGAATCGATCTGATGAATACAGGTATCCTCAAACAATGTATTATCACCCACAATGTACCTGAAACTTCTCATCCCCACGGCGGCCAATAAATGCATCTCATACTTCTTGGGATATCAGGTGAGCGTATACAATGGTTGGGTGCGGGTTTATTTTACCTTTGGAATCTTTCAGGTGACATCTTGTTAAAATAGTGTGAAAACCTTGATGAATCCTTCCTGGAAGCCTTAGTACATAATCCTTGTGTGAATCGTCTACTATAAATTTACTCTGCAAGAGATTGAGAAGAGTAAGATATTGTTTAATTATTTTCTTTTCTAGTAAATTAAATAAATAAATACATAATGTTACCATAATTTCTTCCCAGATCACAACCTTCATCTTGGACACAACTTGGTTCCATGAATCTATGTCAATCGGCATGCATTTCCAAGTGAAAACTCCAATGTAGCTGCTAAACATAGCATTGTTAGGATTCACATGTTGGCCTCGTGCATTCCATCCGACTTCAAATTTGATGTCTTTGCTTTTCGCCTTAAGAACTTTTGCTAACACCGTCAAACTACGACGCACCTGTGTTTTCTACGACGTCGGTCCTTCATTCCGAATCATTTCATCGTTATCAACATCATCTATATGTTCATCTGAAATGGTATCAATGGTATGTGTTGATGGTTGTTGGACCTAAAAACTTGGAGCATCAGGAACCAAAGCAGCAGCAGCAGCCACAATGGGAGCAGCAGGAGCCGCAGCAGGAGCAACAGAAGCCGCAGCAGGAGCAGCAGCTGCAGGAGCAGCAGCTGCAGGAGCAGCAGCAGCCGCAGTAACAGTAGCTTGAGAGACTTGTTCAACCTCAAGGTTAGGAGCACCAGAATGTGCAGAAGTCATTATCTGCAAAAGTGGTTGAACCGTTAATTTATATTACATAAATTCAGTAATGATAAGATAATAACATGAGATAACAAGATCTATATTACAAACAAAATATAACCTGTTTATTGAACTCTCTTTCTTTTTTTCAAAGGTTGAAGGGATTTGACACCTCTATCAATTATCCAAATCTCTTCATTGTGGTCTCCTCTAACATACAAAACATCATCTACATTGGTACCCGCTTCTAAATGATTACGACGTACCACTGAAAGGATCATCCTCAACTAAATTTTCATCGGAACCTTCAGTATTTTTGGATGATAACAGAATAATCGACCACTTTTGTTTTGTGGAATCTGAAACATAAAAAACGTATACCGCTTGTGATGCCATTATAAATTTTTCTTCTTTGTACCCTTCTTTACTAAAATAAACTTTCACAAATCCCCATTCATTTATTTTAACACCACTGTTGTTATCAACCCATTTTCATTGGAAAATCAGCAATTGGAATGTCGTATAATCCAACTCCCATATTAGTTTGATAATGCTAAAGTATAACATATTTGCATAAATTGGATTTCTGTCCTTACTACCAGAAACATGCATCGCTTCAGCCACTAGTGTAACTCCACTTTTTTCCATGGAACTATCTTCATCATGTTCATCTGTATAGAATGTATAACCATTAATTACATAACCACTGTAAGATAATACATACACACTTGGTCCAACAGCTAGACATCAAAGTCGTTCTGAAATTGAATTCGGATTTTCATCCAACTGCTTAAAAATACGGTCCTATAACCATCCTATAAACTGGTGATTATGTGTATTTGATAACCATTTTTCAGCCCTTGATGGATTCAACTGCCTAAGAATTTCTTTGTGAGTTTCAATATATGGAGAAACCTCCCAACTGTTATGAAAAACATAAAGATGGGCATGCTCCCAATATGTAATACTGATTGTCACAAATTTTCTTCCAGAAATTTCCTCACCCTCAATGCGTGAAGTGTGACGAGATTTAGGGAGACCAACGCTTTCCACATCAGATATGTATTCGGTACAAAATTCAATGGCTTCTTCAACAATATATCAATCCACTATACAACCCTCTGTCCGACTTCGATTTTTGACATACCCTTTCAAAATCTTCATATACCGTTTAATAGGATACATCCATCTATAGTGCACAGGACCACAAATTCGAATCTTTATCACCATGTGAATCAACAAATTAACCATCATATCAAAGAATTTTGGTTGGAAGAACATTTCTAATTCACATAATATGATGAAAATTTCTTTTTCCATAGCTGGCAATTTCGCCAGGTCTAAAACTTTTCTACATATATCTTTGAAAAATAAACAATGTTTGGTTAATATATGACGACAATTATTGGAAAAAATGCAATGTAAAGCTATAAGAATTAGATATTGCATCAAAACATGGAAATCATGTGATTTCAAACCTTTTAACTTCAAATCATTCATTGAAACAATGTTCTTGATATTTGATGAATACCCCTCTAGAACCTTTATATAATTGAAGAAGTTGAAAAATTAATATCTCTCCTCCCTAGAAAGAGTATAAGTAGCTGGAGGAAGAAACATTCGATTTTCCCCCTTCATGGGAGCCAACTCTTCTCGTATTCACATGTCAAACATGTCCAAACTTGCCTTAATTCCATCTTTTTCTTTGCTAGGGGAATTTAGAAACATTCCGATAACACTGTCACATAATTTTTTTTCCACATTCATCACATAATGAAAATTTATGACATACAATCAATTCCAGTATGGTAATTAAAAAAAACTGATCTCTTTTTTCAACCGATTTTCGTACGGTTTTTCGAAAATGGTTTACCAAAAATAGTGTTCAGATCTGTTACTTTCTTAAACAAATGATCACCTGTTAGTGGAGACGGTGTTGTGCGTTGTTCTAAACATCCATTGAATGATGTCGTCCAATATCGGTACTTATGCCGACCAGGTAGAAATCTACGATGTCCTAGAAACACAGATTTCGATGAATGTTTCAACCTAATTGATTCGGTATCTTCTTCTCACATGGGACACCCTTGATTTACTTTAATGTTATAGCCTGACAAATTTCCATATCTAGGGAAATCATTTGTTGTCCCATACAACATCACTCTCAACGTGAAGTATTCACTTTTATAAGCATCATACAGTATAACAGCTGAATCCCACAATAACTTCAAATCCTCGATCAAAGGAGCCAGATAAACATCAATATCGTTACCTGGTTGTTTTGGTCCTAATATAAGCATAGATAACATGATGAATTTCCGCTTCATGCATAACCAGGGTGGCAAGTTATAATTTACCAACATAATAGGCCATGTACTATGAGTGCTGGTTTGAAAACCCAAAGGATTCACTCCATCTGTAGATAACGTAAGACGAAGGTTTCTCGACTCTTTTCCAAATTCAGGATACTCATAATCAATTTTCATAGATTGAGGAGAGTCGGCCAGATGATGTAATTTCCCATCTTTATTTCTTTATTTTTCATGTCACGACAATTGTCTTATAGTTTCTTCACTTCCATATAGACGCCTAAACCATGGAATGATTGGAAAGTACCATACAAATTTCGTAGGATTGGATTTATCTTTCTTGTATCGAGAATCATCACAATTTGGGCATTCTGTAAGTGATTTTTTCTCCTTGCGAAACAATATACAGTCTTTCGGGCAGGCATGTATTCTTTCAGAAATCATACCCATCAAGCATAGAATTTTTCTAGCTTTATATGTCCGGATTGGGAGCTCATTATCTTCCGGGAGCATGTCATTCAAGAGAGAAAGTAGTTCCATAAAACTGACATCACTTCATCCGTTGCTTGAATTCAATTTATACAACTTCAGTACAGCTGACAATGTTGTTTACTTAGTGAAACCAGTATACAATGGCGTCTTTTCACAACTCTTTAACTTCTCAAACAATTTTGGGCAATCATGTAGTTCATTTTCAATTGTCTTTGTCATTTACTCAATACAATCTTCATCATCATTGAAATCTGTAATCACATCCTCCATACGGTCTTCTTCATTGTTCATATTTGTATTCATATTTGATGATCCATAAAATGCAGTTTTATCCCAGCCAGTAGCTACATTCACTTGTTCTCTGTTTTTATTCCAACATTTATAACTCCGATCTATTCTGTGACATATCAAATGTTCTTCCAACTCCTCTGGAGTAAGTAGTCTAGAATAAAAACAATGTAAACACGGACAAAGGATTTGAGAAGGATCCTTTGTGTGATCTTTTGAAAACTTGATGAACTCTTTCACTCTGTTCTCGTACTCTATTTTCAAATGATTAGCATCCATCCAATCTTTATTCATCTTCATCATGTTTGAATCTCAAATATTAGTATTTATGGTTCGATTAAACAAAAAAAGACTTCCAAATACATTAGAAGAGAACCAATTCCTTATAAAAATATAGATTAATAGAGCCTAACCATTAGTATTTATTAATCTTCATTAAATATAAGTACTTTATATTCATTATAGTTTCCTCAAATCACCCCAGACAAAACACAAGAATAATCAAGAATGATATATCTACCACTCATAGGTCTCTTCCCTACATTCAATATCATCATTCCTAAATACCCATATATCCACACATACACATGTCACAAACACATAAAAAAACTATATCCACATCAGAACCAAAGTACCAATATGGATTTGAATCAGGTTACTCGAGTCAAGTGGTGGTGTGTAAGAAATAATAAGAAAATATAATAATTATATAGTCACAACATAAATCTCAAACTGGTGTTAATAATCCAATAAACCAAAGGTATCATTCCATCTATCAGGATAATCTGAAGGATCCCATATGTGACAGTAGTCCCAGGTGGTGAAGGTTCCTGAGGAGGAAGAGGTGAACACGCACCTATCGGGGTTCAAGGTCAGGTCACTAAGGTTGAAGGTGTCCTGATACTCCTACAAGGGTTCATTCCATATTTCACAAACCATGTCCTGGTACCCTAGGATGTTAACCCACTTCTGGTGGAAGTGAAACCGTTCCTGAAGATCATGCCAAGAAGAAATGGAAACCAAGAGAGGGGAGTGAATCAAAATTCCTCAAGCAAGATGGAAAGACATGGTATTTGAGAATAGTTTATTGGCTTTCATGTTGGCTAGAAACCTATCCAATAGACTACATAAGCGGTGATGGCCCCTACAGTTGTTGCACTAGGTGAAACTATCACCTGAAAAGATTAGATCAATGAGGCCCTTCCCAGCCATGAACTGAACAAACTCCATGATGGCCTTCATCTGGAATGGGATTCTACCTTTCCTTTCCTTTGGGTTATAAATGAAATTAAAGTTACCCCCAACAAACAATGGATGGTGGCCGGGATTGAAGGTATTTTGTTCAATCCATAGAGATTCACTTTGAAGAGGGTCATAGATTCCAAAAAACAAAAGTCGTAAGGAAGGAGGTGTCACCATTGGACACCTTGGTTGTGATGAATTGATTGCAATCTTGAACAGTATCAACAACATATTTATTGTGTCAAAATACCCATTTATTTCTGTTGGAGGGGTCAGAGTGTAGAAATCCATGCAACTTAATCTTCTAGGATAATTCTATGATTATTATAGGGTTTTTTGTGTTATTTGACAACAAAAATAATGACATTATGCTTTTTATTTCTATAGTGAGGAAGTCCAATTTAACATGGGCACTAAGACCATGAGAATTACATATGAAGATATTAATGATGGGTAAGATAGGGCTCTGGCATTGGATCTAGAGATAGTCGCCTTATTGAAGTGAGAGGATGATCTCTCATTGAGGTCCCTATATTTTGAACATGTTCATAATCCCTTCTGGTTGGTAAGCTTCATATGAGTGGGATATGAGGATCCAAAGTGGTAGGGGAAGGATGGGTAATGAAACTTGGGGGCTGGTGAGAGAGTTCTCTCTGGATCAATAAGTATTTAGAGCTGGATGATAGGCTTATAGCCAAGGGGGACAGAATAGAAAACTGATAGGAAGGGGTCTGGACACTACAGAGAAGCAGTCAATAACCTTAGTGAGGGAGAATGACATAGATAGAGGTAGGGGTGGCAAGTCTAGAAAGCTTGGTGGTCTGGGCATCATGCCATACAAGTGCACTACTAGACAAAGTCACTTAGATAGCATGAAGGAAAGAAGGGGGAACCCCTCGAAGAAAATAGGGTTCAAGTATTGGATGGCCTAGTAATGCATCAGAACCGGGTGGTGTTGTCCTTCAAGAAATAGGTTATCCTTCATTCCTTACTTTATGGTGACATGGTGTTGGATCTAAGGGAATCGATGATACCTAGGAGGAATCTAGTGAAACTGGAATCCAAGTGTGAAGGACCTTAAATTTTTCATAAATTTCACTCTGATAGTGTAAACTCATTGATCGCCATTGATGATGATCATATCAATCTTTCCACCAATACTAGTATGTGAAATTATAAAAAATACCCCATAAAACACCACTAAATTCCAATTTCAAACAAAAACATGCTATTGAATCATGCCTCAAACCTCCTTTCTCTTCTTTTCATTTGAGACACCCTTGCATCCCTTTTTATCGTTGTATAATGTATGTGCCAAGGTTCATCAAATATTTCGAGGAACAATGATACAGATGATACTTTTGCATTTGATATTGAGATCAAAAGGTATATTTCCACATACTGATAGTTACCATGAGTCAAAAAACATTATAATGCTTGATAAAACCCTTCGAAACCTCGTCAAATTAATCTTGGAGAGCACCCGATGCCTTCAGAATAGAAAATCATTGATTATGTCTTGCCATCAATCCATAGTGAAACCACGAGAATAGTGTGTCCCCCGATTCAAGATCATACATTTTAAATAAAAACTAGAATCAATCATATGATCTGGAACATGGTTCAAATCAGTTTTCTCAAAACTAAAGACCCGCATGAACATATCTCTAACATCCAGGAAGTTTAGGATTCCTTTCACAACCAGTGAGTTTTTTCTGACACAATCAGACTATGTATCTTCCCATTCTTCCTACAATATCGACCTATGTAATGGCAGAAAAGGAAAACTTCTATGAAAATCATGACATGGGATGACCTTTAAAAGAAGTTCTTAGATAAATACCTTTCACTACTCTGGACGTGGAAGCTTTAGAATTATATTCATAACATTGATCAGACAGACGGGTAATCCACTTGGTTAGCATGGGATCGATTCCAGGAGTTGATAATGTAGTGTCTAGACCATGGTTTAACTGAGATACTTGGACACACTTAGTGTGTGGACCTCTAGGTGCCTTTCTCAGTGGCATTAGGCGGAGCCTACCTAAAGACCAAGGTTAGCTTCTAATAACTTGCCAAGGCACCCATATAGAAATAAGTTAATGCCACAATGATGTGTCACCTCCTAAGAACACTTACCATGTAATGTAATCCCTTTGTCCCGATATCTCGAATCATGCGGGTTGCATGCTAGTTCCATCAACCCATGTGCTTGATTATTCTTTCTTTGACTTTAGGGAATTGAACTCTCCCATTCCTTACCATGACCATGGATTTATTTAGGCTATATCAATTCCATAAAATTGCCTGAGATATATATTTCTGTTATGAAACAGAAGGGAAAAATCCTTTCTCTCATTATCTATTAATGCAGTATTACTCATGACACACCCAACATATCCTACCTCAGTGCAAATAGTGTTTCTTCATAGTTTTTTCAATACATCTAAGTGCGTGAGTTTTAATACCCATTAATAATAAACTTAAATTATAAGGACCAATACACAAGTTCACTGATAGGAACATCCAATGACATTATGAAATGTGGATTTCTTACTGGCGGGTCTCGTTCTCATAATATCCTCCTAGATATTACCAAGGGTGCCCACCATGAGAAGGTGCCTCAATGTTTTATGAGTCCTCACCCCTAATGGCCTATATTATTTGTGTCCCTCAAATAACATCATCCGGCCATAGAACATATATTCAAGAACAGTGTTATGGAACCTCTTGGTTCTCGTCATAGCAGGGATCCGTTATGACCCTTTAATGCAACAGATATCCATAGGAAATTATCACATGAATTGTCATGTAGAATAATAATCAAGATGTGATAAGGTATTTATTAATGAATAAAGTACAAAGTAGTTGGTTCTAGGCCACCAACTCCAACAGTTTTCTATGTGTTTAGAGAAATATTCTAAAAGAATACTTTATTATTTAAAATATACCACTAATAGGTGGTGGAATCTCAATTCCTCATTTTTTAACAAATATATAGGATAAAATACTTATCTTAAATAAAACTTATTTAATTCTTATTTTTTTAAAACATGTTAAAGAATCCAATCAATCATAAACCATGTGTACTAAAACAACATCTTATATTTTTCCATAACTCTTATTTTCAAATAACTTCTATTATCATATAAGGTATAAATTATATAAAAATAAACCACCATTATTACGATCCATATGAAATAAAAATATTCATTTCATTCAACTCCATGATTCAATAATCCTTTTATTCACCACTTTAATAAAAACTATAAGATTCATCTATTCTTACTATGATTTTGAACTCGTGTACACATACAAGAATTATAATGTATACTTTTGGTATTATATACCCCTCAAAATCGAAAAATTTATTTTTATAACATTAGCAGCTAAAATAAACTCTCCAAAGGGTTTAAAAAATCTTTGAAGGTAGTTTTCAAAATTTTCATCCCATATAAAAATTTCCCCTCCATCCTAATACCTTTTTAAAGTTTCAATGGACAAGGCTAACTATTAGACAAAGCCAATCTTCTCTTTCTTGCCTAAATCTTTACCCTTTACTGATGTCTACACAATTATAGAGCCTAAACATAACATTGTATGTTTATATATACTGAAAAAATTTATTAAATAGGGTAATCATTTATTGAAATCATTCAATATACCTGGATATTTCTAATGACAATTACATAATGAATTTCATGAGCAAAACAATCCTTCGATAATACCTTTATTCTCTCTAAGTCAATGGAACACTAAATAAATTTGACTATATGAGTGTATACTAAAGTTAATTTGGTCATATTATATCTAATGCCTTTGAAACCTTAAAAAATCATTTATGATTATCATAAGCATCTAAATTCACTTATTGAATAACAAAATTAGTTGGTTTTTCGGGAAGTTATTTCTTTAACAAATAGATTTTATTTATTTTATATAAGAATGATTCTTTGTTCTATACTAATCTAAAAAAATCTTACATTAGGCTTATCCTTTTTCTAGGATTTATCTCAAAGTAATGTCCAGTGATGATGATTCCATTAATATATAATATAATATTTTATCATATGAGTATCATGTATTAGAATCATTTAATAATAACTTTTATTAAATGTGTTCCCACTAAAATGATGACCCTTTTTACATTCATCATATCCATTAGTGGGACAAAATCCAAATTTCAATAAGAAATGAGTCTTTTTTAGTGATCCTACCACCACTTTTTTATTTAAGAAATCCATTATGCCAATCATATCATATATGAATCTTGGATGTTTGAGTGGAAAACTTGTTTCAAATTTCATTATATAGATAAACACAATATCATTACCTTGGTATCCTAACTCATAGGGTTTACAAGCTAAGTGTAACATAAATAGAATTCCAAAAATAGGCCGCATAAATTTTAAGGCTACTTCATTACTTTATTTCCTTAAAAAAGAGAATATAGGGTCACCCTACTTTGGTAGAACCTAACTGGTAGAATGATTAGGGTTTTGAAATGTGGACACATTAGAAGCAGTCTAACACTTAGTATTATCAAAGAGAATTTAATCTAACCAACTTATCCCATGTATTAAATTTATATGTATGCGTGATTATAAAGATTTAGAATAAAATACCTATTCCTTCTATCAAATCAATATGTTCACACCATATTAATGTGTAATATTTTACACAGCCCATAGATTTTGTATCTAACCCAAATTAAAATCCAACTATATTTATACACATCCAAATGAATCTCGTGTATAAGTTATATGAAACCCTTTAATGTAAAGTATATGAATCATATTAAAATAAATAATACTTATAAGAGTAAGTTGAAAAGATTGAAAACCACCCCTGATTTTCTAGACAAGGCATAACCCTCAGGTCCAGTGAGTATTCTGACCCCTATCCCCACTAGCCAAGGTTACTTTAATTATGATATACCTCCATTCCATCACAATTCAAACACCTAATATGTATAAATTATAATTACACTAGTGCAGAAAACGTTTTTTACTACGGTTATTTTTTATTTTTTACATCGGCTTTTGGATGACGTTATTATTGGAGACGTTACAAACATTGTTTTTTACGTTGATTATTTTAAAACCGATGTAAAAACCAAAAATCCGAAGCGTTTTTCACATCGGTTCCTCAAAAATTGACGTGGAAAACGCTTCAGAGTCGTGTTTTATTACGTCGGATTTTAAATAACCAACAAGGTATATACTTTATTACATCAGTTATTATATAAACGATGTAATAAACTACGCATATTAAGCGTTTATCACGTCCGTTATTGAATAACCAACATGATAAACCAGTCTGCCAAGGGTTTTTTCATGTCGGTTAAATAATAACCGATGTAAAAAACTATTACAGTCCATTTATTACATCTGTTATGAAATAACTGATGTAAAAACCCCTTCTCATGCATTTGTTATGTCAGTTATCAAATAATCTATGTTAAAACCCATTCCCATGCATTTTTTACATCGGTTATAAAATAACCTGTGTAAAACCCAAATGTTTTTAATAAAACCATTGAACCACAACTATGACCATCCAAAAAAGACATGAAACAGGAAAAAAAAGATGAAAACCAAACCAACCCCCCACCCCCACCCCACTGGACAACCCTCTCACACCCGTGGAAACCCCCCACCCCTGGACAACCCCCCACACCCCTGGACAGCCCCCCACCCTCCTGGACATACCCCACCCCTTTGGACACCCTTCTCACCCTCATAAACACCATCCCACCCCCATGGAAAACCTAGACACCCCCCCCCACACACCCATACCAATGGAAAGCCCTCCCACGCCCCTAGAACCCCCCCCCCCCCCCACACACACCCCCTGGACACCCCCTCCTAGACATACCTCCACTCCCATGGACAACCCTTCCACCCTCCTAGACACCCTCACACCCCCATAGACACCCTAGACACCCCCACCCCACTGAACAACCCTACCACACCCATGGAACCCCCCCCCCCCATCCCACTGAACACCCCCACCCCTGGACACCCCCTGGACAGCCCCCACCACCTGGACAGCCCTCACACCCTCCAGGACACCCTCCCCACCCCATGGACACCTTGGACACCCCCCCCCCACCCCACCTCACTGGATATCCCTCCCACACCACTGGACTCCCCCCCCCCCCCCCCCACACCCCTAGACACCCCCTAGATATCCCCCCCCCCCCACCCACCCTTCTAGATAGCCCCCCACTCCCCTGGACAACCCTCCCACCCTCCTGGACACCCTCCCACCCCCATGGACACCTTGGACACCCCCACCCCACTAGACTGCCCTCCCACATTCCTAGAACCCCCCCCCCCCCATTGTACACCCCCACGCCCCTGGATAACCCCCCCCCCCCCCTGATCCTGTATATCCCCACACCCCCTAGATAGTCCTCCCACCCTCCTGGACACCCTACCACCCCCCATGGACACCCTGGACACCCCCCACCCCACTGGACAACCATCCCACAGCCCTGACCCACCTAGACACCCCCCCCCCCCACACCCCTGGACACCCCCTGATCACCCCCACCCACCTAGATAGCATCTGCTCCCCTGGACAGCCCTCCCACCCTCTTGGAAACCCTCCCACCCCCATGGACACCCGAGACACCCCCCCCCCCATTGTACACCCACACCCATGGACACCCCCTGGACATCCCCCGCCATCCTGGACAGCCCCCACCTCACTGGAAAGCCCTACCACCCTCCTGGACACCCTCTCACCCCCATAGACACCCTGAACACCACCCCACCCCACTGGACCCCCCCCCCACCCCTGGACACCCCCTGGACAGCCCCCCCCCCCACCCTCCTGGAAAACCCCCACCTCTTGGACATCCCTCCCACCCTCCTAGATACCCTCCCACCCCCATGGACACCCCCCCACACACACACCCCTGGACAATCCCCCCCCCCACCCTCCTAGAGAGCCCCCATTCCCCTGGATAGCCCTCCCACCCTCCTAGACACCCTCCCACCCCCATGGACACCCTAGACACCCCCCACCCCACTAGACATCCCTCTCACACCCCTGGAAACCCCATCACCAACTAGACACCCCCACACCCCTGTACACCCCCTGGATAGCCACCCCACCCTCCTAGATAGCCTCCACCCCTTGGACAGCCCTCCCACCCTCCTGAACACCCTCCCACCCCCATGGACACCCCCACCCCACTGGACAACCCTCTCACACACTTGTATACCCCTCCACCCCACTGTACACCCCCACCCTCCTGAACAGCCCCCACTCCCCTGGACAACCCTCCCACTCTCCTGGACACCCTCTCACCCCCATGGACACCCTGACCCCCCCCCACACACACACACCCCTGAACACCCCTTAGACAGACCCCCACTCCCTGGACAACCCTCCCACCCTCTTGGACATCCTCTCCCCCCCCCCCACCCCAACCCCACCCTATTGTAAAATCATCCCATACCCCTGGACCCCCCCCCCCCCCCTCAAGAATAGAATCCATACCAGAAAAACCATCAGAACTAGACTGAAACATACAGCAGATGAAAATTAAACATTCACATATATAACATTCAAAACATACAATTTCAACTAAAAAACCTAAATCTAACCTAAATTACTACCAAATACACAATTATAATTACAATATTCATTATTACATTTTACACTACAAAAAAACTAAAATCCAATCAAAACAGTAAAATAATTTGATAATTCCAGTTGTAAGTGTTTGACCTCTTGAGCACTATAGGGTTAAGGTTAATCAAATAGATACAAATTAAAAGGATAGTAGTTACCCTATATAATGAGTAAACCAAATTAAATATTATGGAAAAGTGTAAAATGAAATATTATTAGTCAATGTTCTCAAGTGTTCCAGTTGTAATTATTAAATACATAAATCTTAACATATAATATCTGCATTCGACGATGCCTTGTTGTTCATGAAAATTCTGTTTAAATGATTGTAAATCCAAAATATTTTTTTCATGTAATACATCAAAAAGTAAAAATTATAAATGGATATTTACCTTTAATTTTACATATTTCATCTTGGGACTCCTTTTCTTTGTGTTTTCTCTAAATTAGACCCATCCCCTATTAGAAAATAATACAAATGGGATAAATTTAAAATTCATTATAATATATATAACTATTAAGAAATTAAAACCTAATTTTCCAACATATTCTTAAAACATTCCTGCACATCTCCATGGATAGAGCATATCCAATAAAGTGTTTTCTCCCTTGGGAAAAAACTCATAACATCTAATGTTCATTGATAAAATAAAATTTAAGGTTAGTGGTTTTTATGTTAAATGATAATGAACTCTTTTCTAGAGATATGTTTCATACCTCTCACAAAAAGGCATCTTCCAACACTGTGTGATTATATTATGTTCCAACATTTCAGCAATATAATGCATTCTTTGTTTCTCATCCAATGCATGTGCTTCACAAGAAATCCAATGTGGGTCCATGAATCCATATACATCTGTCCTCTCATTATTCTCACACATGTTATAAAGATACCTAATACAAAAAAACATAAGTATATATTTTTAATAAATATAATGCAGGGAAAATGTGTAGAAACTTACAAGGAAAAATTTGCACCATGTTGATGCCCAACTTATCTATAGTAACAAGCTCCATGATATAATTTTTCACAATCCCCGCATTTATTTCACGTTAACAAACATGATATTCCATTGGAAACTCCTAATAATCCACCAAAAAATTTGAATATCTTGGCAGTCTATCAAGACTACTAGAATCTATATCTGATGTCATAACTATTTGTCTTTGTTTTTAACTATATAATATTTATTTACCTTTGATATATTCATATACAAATAAATAGAAAAATATATTAGTTTTAAAATGTTAAAACTAGTTTAATAAAAAAAAGATATAACTTACATACCTCTATGGTAATGAGTCATAGAAGTCTGGATGGAAAAATTAAAAAATGGTTGATATTATGTCCAACTTTATTCACTTCATCTGTAGGTAATGGTACTCGATATGATCTATCTATAATATCCTGTATAGTGTCCCTATGATGCTCCACCTCCTACTTTTGATGATGAATTATATCTCCTATACAATATACTAGCCCATATGCAACTATATGATGTTGAGGATCATCGACATACAACTCGTAATAAGTAGGAAGCTTCGGTAGAGGATTAGGATAAAAAATGGGTTTTGCATGCTAAGGTGGGGGAGTGGGATCCACTGGTGGAGGTGGAGGATAAATAATGGGGTCTGCAGGGGGAGGTGGAGGAGTGGGAGTTGTAGTCTAAAATTTTCTTTGCATGTCTGCAAACATAGACTGTACCGACGCTCTAATCATCTCCTCCATCGTTGCATTAATATTATGAACTACATCCTCTAAAGATTCTATTTTTTTTATAAATACCGTCAATGGAAGAAGTTGAAGAACATGGAAAAACTTTTCTTACCGATACACCTGTCGGATATCCTCGTACACGACCAGGATATCCAGGATTTTTCAATGCTGCAGATAAAATATCTTGACTCCCAGCAACTGTAAATACCCCCTGTGAGCTCTGATCCTCAAGATAATCCTATATTAATTAATTGAACATTTTTGTAATGATTCAAATTATATAAAGAATATAGTTAACTTAAATAAATAAAATAAATATCTTACAATCCTCTTAGCTACGATTCTCAATTCTTCCGAATGATATTTACCCTTTTTGCCTATCCAAGTTCTCTTCCATTTTTCATGACTAGATGGAGTGGAATCCTCTCCAGATCCTGAAGACTCAGCTCTCAGTTTTTTTAAATTTTCCACCATTATTTGTTCTTCCAATAATGTATACCCTCCCTGAAATAAACTCTAAGGGTATATGTTTTTAGATTGTATCTCCTGATGAGATGTCCTTGATTTCTATAAATTAAGAATAAGGAATCATTAACAAAACATTAATAAGATCATTTATATAAGAAATCTTATAGAATTTTACATTTCCCTTAACGAAAATGAATCTTTTTTCTACTTTCAACAAAATGTCTCCATTCATCTTCATCTATGAAAAGATATATATAAAATGGATTTTCATGACTCCTATGACGAAAAATGAAATCAGATGTGATGGTTTATTTGAAATCCCTACATATCCTAGCATCCATTAATAAGCATTTATTCCTGACTCCTCCAGTGTTAGGAATATCAAATTTCATATGATAAAGAAGTGGTAAAACATATTATACAAGAAACATTTAAATAATAAGAAAACAATAGAAAAAGATCTTACAAAAATTCCCTCCCATGACTGAGATATTATATCTTTTTCCACACTTCTCCAACCATATTACAAAATGCTTACTTTTCTCTTACCCTGAGTTGATACAAAACTCTTAAAATATTTTGAATTTGGACCTCTAGGAATATCATTCTCATCAAACTCAATGAGTATCCTCTAGTCCTATGTACGGGAAAGTGATAATTTGGGTGAACATGTGCACCCACATTTACTAACTCTTTTACTCTTCTTTGTCGTTATGGGAGCACATGAGGAAGATTTGGGAACATCAAAAGGGGTATGTGAATGTTCTTTCCTAGAGGTATGATCATTATACTCATCTCCAAAATCATGTGGTTGATCAAGTGATTGATCTGTCATTATCCTTTAAATCAAAAAAACAAACAAACATTAGTTCATAAAAATAAAAATTCAAATATTACAATACTAATGTAAACAGAAAATGGAAAATGGAACTGAGTTACATAATAGTAAACTTGGTTAATATGGTAAGCATGTTAAACATTGGTAAATATGGTAAGCATGGTAAAAATGGTAGTTTAATTTTCATTCAACAAAATCAGTAAATATATATGTTACGTAAAGGTAATCTATGGTAAACTATGGTAAACATGGAAAACTTGGTAAACAAGGTAAACATGGTAAACATGGTAAACATGGTAAACATGGTAGACATGGTAAACATGGTAAACATGGTAAACATGTTAAAGTAATTGTAATTCAATAAAAATAATAGATATAAAATTTACATAGTGGTAAACATGATAAACTAAACTAAAAAAATTAAATTAAACAAAAACTTATACTTATTTGTTTTAATATGCATTTTAATAAAGAAAAAAATTACAATATCGAACATTTTATAAAAATAATAAATGTAAACAAGAAATAAAAATATGTTACCTATAATATTAGGAATGTACAAATGGATTTTTTTCCAAAATCCTTCATCATGATCGTTCCTTATGGTGCAAACCATGTCTTTAACATGCTCATCATTATGTTCTACTAATCTATCCATGGAAGTAGGGATCTCACATAAATCAACATCTTCATCAAGTTGATCCTCACCAACATATTGTTTTTCCCTTGTAAAACAACAGACCACTACATATCTGATTGATCAACTACATAGAAAATATGTTTTTCATGTGTGTCCATTATAAAATAATATGTTGTGTCTTCCAATCTATTCAGATTAACAACTGTCATTCTAAATTCATCATTTCTGACATTGTTGTTACCAATAAACCATTTGCAGTTAAAAATGGGAACTTTAATTTTAAAGTAATCAACCTCTCATATTTCTTAAATGAATTCATAATATGAACTTGATTGAAAAAATTGGGTTTTTGTCTTTAGAATTTGAAAAGTGAATTGCTTCTGAAAACACTAAAACACTACTATTCTAAAGTGCACTTCTGTTATCCTGATATTTCATATGAAATGTATATCCATTAATGTCATACTCGAACCATGTTATCACATTTAAACATGGACTACCCACTAACCATATTAATGTCTCAGATACATCTAATCTACAAAGAAAGGTATTTTTAAACAATGATAAAAATGTTTTTTTGTGCTCATTAAAAATCCACATTTCTTTCTTCTTTGGATGAAATTGTTTCAAATTAATATACAATGTGATATATGGTTCAGCATTAGCTATGTTATTAAAGATGTATAATTCTAAATTCTTCATCTATTCAAATTAAAATAATTTGACTTTCAATCCATAAATCCCCTTTCCCTCATTATTAACTCATTCATGGTGTGATGGAGGAAAACCTATGTGCTCCGCTGTAGCCAAGTATCTCATACAAAACTCTTTAACCTCCTTATAAATATTCTTTTCAATAATGGTGGCTTCAGGTAGATATGGATTCTTAATATACCCCTTCAATATTTTCATATACCTTTCAAAATGATACATCCAACAAAGATATATAGGTCCAAAAAAATTTATTTCTTGAACCAGATGAATCATTAAATGCACCATTATATCAAAAACATATGGAGGAAAATTCATTTCTAATTGATAAAGTATATAAATTGCATTCTTTTCTAAAATATTAAAAGCATTAACATCAATCACCTTATTACAAATTGAATTGAAAAAATAACTCAACTTCATTATAGTCTTTATAACACGGATGGGCAGTATTCCATGAAATGCAACTGGTAGAATTTTTTGCATCATGATGTGAAAATCAAGATAATTCATACCTATCAACTTCAAATCCTTCAAAGAGACAAAAAAATTACATTTGAAGAATAACCTTGAGGCACTTTGATATCATGAAGACACTGAAAAAAGCTAATATCTCCCTCTTGGATAATGTATGAAAAGATGGGGGAAGAAATGTCTGTATTCCATTAAGAGTGGGAGCTAACTCCAAATGTATTCCCATTGATAATAAGTCTAGTCTTGCATTCAACCCATCTTTTGTCTTTCCTTTAATATCTAACAATGTTCCAATAAAATTGTCACAGATATTCTTCTGCACGTGAATGACATCAATATTATGTTTCACTTCATGATATCTCCAATATAGTAGCTCAAAAAATATTGACCTTTCCTTACAAATATTTCTATCATTAGTAGATTTCTATGTCATTCTAAATGTCACATCAAGGTTTTCTACCCTCTAAAAATACACATCAGGGGATAAAGGTTTTGGAGCAATATCAAATTCTTATGAGCCATTGAATGACTTTTTTAGTCTTCTATAAGAGTGATCCATAGGCAAAAACTTTCAATGACCCATGTATATTGTTTTCCTCCAATGATGCAATTGAAAAGATGAAGTATATTGTTTAAAAACTGGACATTCTTTATGTCCCTTAACACTGTATCCAGACAAATTTCCATATGTTGGGAATTCATTTATAGAGAACATAAGCACTACATACAATTGAAAATATTCCATTTTATAAGAATCATACACCCAAATACCATAATCTCATAAAAGTTTCAAATCATCAATCAATGGTGACAAGAAAACATCAATATCATTCTCGCGTTGCTTTGGACCAGTGATAAATATACCAAAAATGACATATTTGCGCTTCATACAAACTTCATGAGAGAGGTTATAAATTACCAATAAAATAGGCCATAAACTATGTGTGTTACTGAGGGTTTAGTATTGATTCATTCCATCTATGCACAACCCTAGTCTGAGATTTCTAATTTCATTTCCAAATATTGGATACTACTCATCAATTTTCTTCCATTGTGGAAAATCAGCTGGTTAATGTATTTTTTCATCACATATACGCTCATCAGCATGTCATCTTAACCTTTTTGAATCATGTGAATTAGAAAATAAACGTTTCAAATGATGAATTATAGGAAGATACCAAAATACCTTTTAAGGGATCTTTGTAATATCTACATCAACCTATGATTTTTATTTCAACTTATACCATTATGTCCCACATTTTGAAAACTTTGATAGAAATTCATATTCCTTCCTATATATCATATATTCATTCAGGAAAGCATGTATTTTCTTATATCCTAATCCCATCAGGCATAAAATTTTCTTAGCCTTATAATGTGAATCTGGAAGATCGTTGTCTTTTGAAAGAATGTCTTTCAACAATTTTAGCAGCTCTATAAAACTTATGTCACTCCATCCATGTTTCACCTTTAGTTTAGTCAATATTAACACTGCCGATGAAACCATAAAATCCATACAACTAGGATACAATGGTTTTTCAGCATCACCATATAGATGTGAAACTGTCGGTTTTATCTCAATTTGTTCTGCTGTAATATCATGAATCATTTCTTCAATTCCATCAGAGTTACCATCTTGCAAATCATCATCATCAGTATATCTGACATTCTATCCAGTTTCACCATGCCAAATCCAAGTGTTGTAACTCAAATTAAAACCATGAAAATCAGATGATCTTTGATCTCTCTACTTTTCAACTTCTTCATATTCAAATATTTCGGGCATGGATAGAAAAAAATGTCACTTCTTAGAACATTTCGTTTAGAAAATTCCAAAAAGTCATCAACACCTTCCTCATATTCATTACTCATTCGATGTGCTTTAATCCAACTTAAACTCATTATTACCTAAAAAATATCAAAATTACACATCTTGTTAAGATAAGACAGATATATATTTATACGATAAATATCATAATTTGAATGTAAAACAAGTTTGAAATATAAAACAAATCTATGTGTATTTGAAAATTATATACATGTGAATGATTTCAAAAAGAAAATATAGTTATATATAATGGTTTTAAATTCATCTTGGATACTTTCATCTTAAGGTACACAAAGAATACATCCTGGTGCAACTAGATACCAAGTTGACCCTTCCGTAAAAAAGAAATATGAAGTATAAATATTAAAATATGCATACATTCACTACTAAAAATTAAAAAAATACCAACGATTTGAAACCATTGGGATATCCCCCAAAACCATTGGGATAGAATACCCCAACGGTTTCACACACTATTGGAATGATGGTCATTGCAATAGCCCTATACCAACGATTCTACAGAAACCTTTCGTACAGACTACCTGAAGTTAAAATATGCCAATGGTTTCAACGAAACTATTGGGATATATATATACCAAAGGGGTGTACAAGGGGGTAGGGGCTATCCAAGGGGGTGGTGGGGGCTATCCAAGGGGGTAGGGGTTGTCCACAGGGGTAAGGGGCTGTCCAGGGTGTCCAAGGGGGTAGTAGGTGTCCAAGGGGGTAGTAGGTGTCCAAGGGTGGGGGCCTATCCAGAGGGTGGGGGAGTGTCCATGGGGGTGGGGGTGTCCAAGGTGGTGAGGGGGTTGTCCAACCCCCTACCCCATTGGACACCCCCACCCCCTTGGACACCCCCTGGATACCACCACCCCCATAGACAGCCCCCCACCCCCTAAACAACACCCCCACCCCGCTGGACACCCCCACCCCCTGGACACCCCCACCACCTAGATACCCCCTACCCCTTTTGATAGTCCACTCACCCCTGGACAACACCCCCACCGCCCTGGACACCCCCCACCCCCTGGACACCACCCCTTACCCCCTACTCCTTTGGACACCCCCTGGACACCCCCACCCCCCTGAACAACCCCCCACCCCCATGGACATCACCCCCACCCCCTGGACACCCCTACCCCTTGGAAATCCCCCTAACCCCTGGACACCACCCCCCACCCCTACCTCATTGGACACCCCCTGGACACCCCCACACCCACTGGACACCCCCACCCACCTAGACAGTCCCATCACCCCCTGGACACCACACCCCATGCCCTGGACACCCACACCCCCTTGGAAATCCCCCTCACACCTGGACCCCCCCCCCTCCCACCCCCTGGACACCACCACCCCCTTGGACAGCCACCCACCCACCCCACCCAGCTCGACGCCCCCACCACCCTGGACACCCCCTCCACCCCCCCCCCCCACACACCCTTGGAAATTCCCCCCCCCCCCCCTTGACACCACCCCCTTGTATAATCCCCACCCTCTGGACAGCCCCCAACCCCTCTAGATAATCCCTCACACCCTAGACACCCCCACCCCTCGGACACCCCATACCCCCTTGGATAGACCACTCACCCCCTGGACACCCCCATACCCCTAAACACCACCCCCAACCACTACCCCCTTAGACACCCCAACCCCCTACACACCCCCAACCCCCCTGGATAGCCCCCTCACCCCCCTTGACACCACCCCCACCCGTATACACCTCTACCCCCTTGGAAATCCCCCTCACGCCCCCTAGACAACACCCCCACACCCTTGGCACCCCCTAGACATCACCACCCCTTTGGACAACACCCACCCCTCTAGATAGCCCCCCACCCCCTAGAAAGCCCCTAACCCTCTGGACAGCCCCACCCCCTAGATAGCCATTGCCCCTTTGGACAACCCCCCACCCACTAGACAACCCCACCCACTAGACAGCCCCCACCCCCTTGGACATCCCCCTCACCCCCTGGACACCCCCACCCACTAGAAACCCCCACCCCCTTGGATATCCCCCTCACTCCCTAGACACCCCCACCCCCTTGGACACCCCAAAACCCTTGGACAGCCGTTTCACCCCTGGACTCTCCCCTCCCACCCCCACACCCTTTGACACCCCCTGGACACCCCCACCCCCTTGACAGCCCCCACCACCTGGACACCCACCACGCACTTGGACACCCCTGTACGCGCACACACACATGGTAGAACACACAAAAATCATAAACTTGCATGATATCACTTCCATGGTTTATTTTACAAGAAAATAATTTATTATGGTATAAATAAACACTATGAAACTTAACATGATAGCAAGAACCAACATAGAAAAATAAAATCTCAAAAAAATTAGTGAAGGGCATCAAAAAAAATAAAAAATGAAATTGAGACATGTGAGGCTTAAATGAGTGTTGCAAGTCGACCTGATAGATATGGTGATAATAAAGATGATGAATGGTGTAGGAAAAATGAGACTGGAGGTCACAACTTCGATGAATCCTTTCTAGGTTTTCTACGCGATAGAGATGAGTCACAGGACGCCCGATCGAAGAAAACAGAATGATTGAATACAGGGCATGATAAATCATTTAAAATTTTTATCACGTTGGTTATTTAATAACTGACATGATAAACTATTTTTTTATGCTTTTAACGTCTTTTATTTAATAACAGACATATAAAAGTATTTATAACATCGGTTATTTTGTAACCGACATTATAAATGGAACTTTATCATGTCGGTTATTTTATAACTGGCATGATAAATTGCCGATATTTTCTTTATCAGGTCAGTTATAAAATAACCGATGTGATAAAGCTCCCAGATTCGATATGTCACTTCGGTTATAAAATAACCAACGTGATAAAGCTAATCTCAGTTTTTATAACATCGGTTATAAAATAACGGAAGTAAAAAAAATTGATTCTCATTGAGTTATCATCTTGGTTATTGTATAACTGACATGATAAATCATGTTTTACAACCTTTCACGTCAGTTATATAGAACTGATGTGAAAAATGCCAACTTGTTAAATGTTTTTTCCCCTAGTGTTAAATTCATAATTCAGGGTCATAACTCAATAAAAACCGAAGTCAAGGTACAAGAAAACTTAAATGATTATCATACATAACATGTAATTCCTTAAATGCCTATATAACAATTTATAGAAGTATTTTAAGACTTTAAACTACATTATACATCAATTCATAATTCATAATATAATAATTATATTCATGAATATAATGGGGAATAAACTAAATAATTGGGAAATTCATATATTTTGACATAATATATACTATTTATAAATAGTTCATATATAAAGAAATTATATACACTTTATATTGAGCTATTCATTATAGAAAATCCATAATTAAATAAATACAAAGACTTTATATTTATTTCTAATATGAACTCCTTCATATTAAAATTTATATGGAATTTTACTTAAATATATGATATTTGAAATATAATCATTATATATATCAACTATTCATATATTATGTACATAATTAGAATATCATATATTTATTATTATTATTTTTTCAAAGTTAGGGTCGAAACCTCTTTTTTCTTATGAAAGAAAAGACCTCTTTCTATATGGGTAGAGGGAGACCCATTACATAGCTCATAGGTCCAAGGCCAAGTGTCCCATGAACATGGCCTAAAGGCCCTTGGGATTGAAAGCCCTTAATTCTAGAACTCAAAGCCACTTGTATTTCCCAAAGGCCCCTCTGGTGAATAGTACTGCTACAGTACCCATACATTAATATTATTTAAACCTTGATTGTATTAATTATTAAAACACCTTTTGAAATGGGAATAATTTTCTCAAATAATGTATTTTAATTTGATCATTTTGAATTAATTATCATGAAAATTTTATAATATTTACTGTAAACTCATATGTTTTGACATACTTTTAAATTTATAAACTGTTTATAATTGCAGTTATAATTTCCATATAAACATTTTACATCTAAATTATAATACATTCTATATAAATTCAATGACATCTTATATGAAAGATATTTTTTATTAAATCTTTCATAAAAATTTAATAATTAATTATAAAAACATTACAATAAATTGATTTGTAAACATTTTACAAATTAAATAAATATCCTAAAATATATTTTTCTATATTTTATAAACAATTTATAAATTATATAATTCAATTCATAATTGAAATTAGAAAAATATAAATTTTCTTATATATCATATTTAACTATATGAGATATTTCATAATGGGTGGAATTATTAATTATATATCATATTTAATTATAGATAATAATTCATATTTGATATATCCTTTAGTGGTTGGAAATTTATATCTTACAATATACCTAATATCACCTTGGTGATAAGAATATTTTTTTTGTAGGTGAACTCCAAAACCATTATGTCACGACCCGACCCAAGCTAGGGCTCGAGCTAAAAGCACACTAATCCCACCTCCATAGGATAGGGTGTGGCGACAAGCACTGAAGGTATAACTAAATCAAGGAGGCCTTTTCCACAAAAAAACTTGTGCACACGCACACATCCAATGCAATGAAATAGTGAAAATAGAATGACGAAAAAAATATAACACTACTATAAAGTAAACCAAGCATGCCTGAACTTTTAGATAGTACAAAAGTATGATAGTGTAAACTGAAAATTAAAGGGTAAAAATACATTCCTAATGAGAAAAATGTCCCAACCTAATAGAAAACTAGATAAGTAAATTGCTGAAAGAAAGCCCAGCTTCTAAATCTCAAGCTACGACCACCATACATAGTCCAATCACATAGTATCCCTAAGATCCTCTATAGTCAAGGTTAACATGTTTGTTTTCAACATAAGAAATGATACATGCAGGAAAATCTCTTGGAATGGTGAGTATAATAATACCTAGTAGGACACCTTGAAAGCTAAAGGGAAGTAGTGAGAGATACAATATAAGAGGAAAAAAGTGGATAGAACAAGGTACAGTGAAAGTGGATAGCTCAACCCAACAAAGAGTGAAAGTAAGATCTTACAAGAATAAGGGGATAAAGACTGTGAGTAGATGAACTACTCATTGAGTCTTCACCATCAATAACTATAGAGTAGATTCATCCATCCACAAGAAGATAAAAAGAGAATGCACATGGAATACCCCACGCATGTTCACCTCTCCTGGAAGGAGGGTGTCCAAATCCAAGGTATGGATACAGGAAAAGGATATATATATATATATATATGATCAGAAAAAAATCATAAAAAGAGAGCATGGGGATCTTCATCTCATAAATCAATTAAAGAAGAAGAGTAGCCAACAGTTCCAAAAGTCCAACATTGATTCCCAATATCTCACACATCTTCCCTAAACTCATAAGTCTAAGGAACTAATTCTCCACAACTTGACACTATCTGTTTTGGGCAGTGCTGACTCACCTATATGGTTTTGGTCAGGTCTCAAAAACACATCTCAGTGGGGAAAGTGTTTCTTTTCCTTGTGAGTTCTAAGTTATATCATGTCATGACTCTTCACTAGACCACATAGTCGAGGGCCCATAATTTCTAAGTAGACTACCCATGACCTTGTACAATAGGAGGGTTCAACTTTGATAGTCAACGGTGGACTCACGCCCTACCCAGTAGGAGGGTTCCACTCTGATGATAGAGGATCCATTCCCAGCAAAGATGGAGGGTTCCACTATAGAAGTTTGTAGAGGACCAATGTCATGTGTCAATCAAAGGGTTCCACTCCAGAAGTCTATAGAGGAAACATTCCTAGTTCCAATAGGATGTTTCCACTCTAGAAGTTAGTAGAGGACCCATTACCATCCCAACTAGAGGGTTCTACTCTAAAAGTCATCAAGGACCCATGTACAACCCAGCTGGAGGGTTACACTCAGGAGTCTGCCTCTGGGGATCCTATCTGACCATTTCCATCATCAAGAATCAACTCAGAAGGTGTCGTACCCATAAAATTTTACATCATATCACCAAATTTTCAACCAAAGGAACCATCATATTCTATGCAGAAAAACACTCAGTTTTATCTAATCACAGGCCAAAATCTGAATTCTAATGATGGAGATACATGGTTGAAGTTTCCTAAAAAGGAAACTAGGTTTACAAGGCATGTGAGGGGACCCACACGACATGTGGCCCCACTTAACAACCTGTTATTTTCCTTGACTGGCACAAAACTACATCTCATGTAGTAGTGCACTCCATGTAGGAAGACTACATGACATGTCTTGGATAACTGTAACAAGGTCTATGTGCTTCTTGTTGTGTCCATGTACCAGATTACTTGGCTATGTATTGAACCCTGTGTAATTTCTCATAGTTTCCAATCCATGTTTCCCATAACAGGAGTTTTCCAACCTGGAAAGGTATACATGGTGTGTATGAGAGACTACATGTTGTGTCATCCTTAATTTTTCCCAAACCCTGTCCACCACCACAGGAGGGGCTACACGCCATGTGTTCTTCATTGAACATGGTGTGGAGTTGTTATTTTCATAAAAATACCAGATCTGAATTTGATCCTCGAATCTATTCAAACCTCCATAGATCCCACCTTGAATCGGTTTGAAACTCATGGATCTAACCATGATTCACAGATCTTGGTCATTGTTCACCATAAAATGGCCTTCAGTCACCATAAAGGGATTCACTGCTCGTTCGGCACACCTCCATGGATTCCAAGTTCAATTTTGTGATCTTAAACCACCAAAATTATCATCCTAGTTCCATGATATTTTATTATATCTATCATTTTCTCATCGTTTTCTTACCGTTTTGTCGATCCTCCTTGAATTCAGGGGTTCAATCGAGCTCGGTACCTCCCAACAAAGTCGAACTAGGACCGTGGGGATCCAACTGGTGAAGAATGTGAATCATATTAAAGATAAATGAACCACAACAAAAGTTAAACTATTAAGGCCAAGTGTTCTTGTCTAATCAATCAAGAATAGGGATCACAAGGTTAGAAAACAATTGAAAAATTGATATTTTTGTACTTGGGCACGTGAAAAGGATGCAACAGGGCATAGATCGAAGAATGATCTACTAAATAAATTCAATTATAATGGTGCAAACCCACATATAATGAGTCCATCCTCAATTATGTATCATTTTTTAATTAATAACATGCTTACCAACAATTTGAGAGGTGTTGTTGTGTTCATTGCATCCAGATTTGATCTGATTTAGAGTTTCTTCATTGTTCATCGTGATTTTCCAATGGAATGAAGGAGAGAGCTCTCAATGGTGATTTCCAAATTATGAGACAACCCTGGAAAATTATCAATAACAATATATTTTAAAAACATATCATTAGGTCAAACGAATTAATTAATTAATTTAATAATTAAGTAATCCACTTAAACATACCGCCAAGGAGCGAAGGGTCTGATCATCCTTCATTGAATAATTTTATATCACACATAGGGAAAATACCGTGATCTAGATTCAACCATGGTCTCATATTTCTGATCTGATAAATTTTTTAAGAGTTATATTTTTTATTTAATAAGTTGTGTTCATGCAATAAGAAATATATTTAATATTTTTATAAAATTAATTCATGGCACACCGAGCCTAAGAATCGCACACTATCTCAGTGCCTATCTCTCTCTATCTCTCTCTCTCTCTATATATATATATATATATATATATATATATTAAAGTATTACAAGGAAAAAACCTGGTCTCTACATCATTTGATCCTTCAGGATTTTCTTCCCCTAAAAGAAAAACTAAGAAAATAACTCAGGATATTGAGATCATACTAGAATCCATGTCGAATTGATTTTTGTGTAGGTAACATGATTTTCATATATAAAGTTAACATATTTCTATCTCATTTAATATAAAGATGTTGAATAAATACTCTTGACTAATATCCAACTCGTTTCGACAATCCCTTCACTTATATTTATATGATAGATTAAATTAGTCCCCTATAAACCTGAATTAATTTATTATTGGTATTCAAAATACTCAAAATAAATATTTAAAACCAATAAATATATATCATTTGTGGTATTCTACAAAATTATAACCTATAATAAAATTAATTTAATAGATAAAACTATAAAAATAATTATTAGACTAAAAATTTAACAGTAATAAAAGATGTATAATGCACTGGTGGGAGGGCTCTAATTTTGTGGTTGGAGGGAGTACCAAGAAGTGCCTTCCTGGAGAGGTCAATGGTTAAGGTGAGGAGTTTTATGGATGGTGGTGGAGATCAATCCTTCATCCATCATTTTCTTCCATTTATATGGATCGGTAGTGATGATATCTTTTTCAGTCTTTGGTGAATGTCATCACCCTTTATATTTATAGTACTAACCTAAGTGTTTTTATTATCCCTGCCTCATTAAATGTTTCAACCTAATCTATGATGTAATAGGTTTCACCTCAACGGTACTATCATTGGTCCCTGATAGTAATTGTAGCATACGGTCACATGGGTATAGTTTTTTTCTTATTTGCGTTGGTTTTATTGCAAGGCTTACATGGATTCTTGAGTGTTTGAGTTAATTTATGCACTTATATTCAACATCATGCTTTGGGATTAATTAGATCCCTCCATATTCCACAAATTTTATGATTATTGTTTTTTATGACTTGTATCTAATGTCATTAACGAATTATACTTTCTTGTTGACATTTTCCCATAATTCAATACCCACTTCTTCTTTATTTATATTTTTTGATGATGAATCAATGATATTTATTGTGGTTCAACATTGGTATTTGTATTTTTACTATGTTTCACATGATTTTGATCAAATTTATACTTCATTTAACTAACCTTCTCTATCAATGACAACTCTTTTTCTTCTATAAATTAGGATTTTAGTGATATTCCTCCTAGAACCTAGTAGCCAAGTCATCATCTTATGTTCCTATATGTATTTGTTTCTAGTGAATCTATAGTTTCATTTCATAATATTATTTTCATAATATTAATATTATTTCATCCTCAAAATTCATCCCATCTCAACCATTTCATAAATGTATTTTTTTCTTACATCACTAGTTATTTGAATCCCCCCCCACCACCATTTTGATTACTCTTAACTATTTAATAAAGGCATTTCCCTATAGTTATATGAAACAGTTCATTTTCCTATTTGATGGATTCCTCCTCTAGTGTCCCAAATTCTATACTCTGTGAGTTCAGTGATAATTTTCCAGTAACCTAGTTTCCATATATTTACCTTCTATGCATATCCATTTTTATTTCTAGTTAATCTTTAGTTTCATTTTGTACATTAATTTTTTTACAAATAACATTATTCCCACCCTAAACATGATCTCATATTAACTTTTTCTAAAATTTGATTTTCCCTACATCAATGGTTGGTTAAAGGTCCACCCTTGCCTTTTTTCTTCAAATTGTCTATTTAATGTAGATTCTTTGTTGTGATTCTTTGTGAAATGATTTTCTATCCAATGGGATTCTAATATACTTAAGTGTTCCATGTTTTATTCCCTAGGAGTTCCATCATATTCCTCTAGGAACATGGTTTCTTTATCTTCACTTTAAGATCTTATCTATATTTTTTCCGATTAATCTATAGTTTCATTTAATAACATTATTTTTTTACCCAAAATATTATTTTACCAGAAACATTATCCCATACCATTATTTTCTCAAACTTGAACTTCTTTACATCCCTTGTTAATTAAAGGGGATTGGGAATCCCTCACTATCCAAATGTATCCTGGCTCTTTGATATATGCTTTACCAAACTACTTTAACATGGTTTGTTATCTGGCACAATGGATACCCCTTATGGTGTTCCCTATCCAATAACATTTGAGTTTAATGATATTCCTCCAAGAACCTACTTTCCTTGCCTTCACCATGTGTTCCTATTCGTATTTTTTATTGGTGAATCTTTAGTTTCATTTCATACCATTATTATTTTAATCATAAAATTATTGTATCCCTTAACATCCTCCCATATTGGGTTTTTATAAAATGGGATTTTCCATACATTCTCCACAAGGGATCTTTTTTATGTCATTATAATATTGTTTCAGTTACACATTCATGAAAGGTTCTCCCCAAAACACTTCATACCTATAATCAGTGAACATTATTTAATACCACTGTAATCGATGCTACTTCTATACTATATGATGGTATTTCAGTAAGGATGCACAAAACAATTATATTTGTTACGAATCTTGTTATTTCTCCTTACACACCAGAACTTTTTTTCAGAAATTAATGGTTATTCCCCCACTCATATGAAATTTTCAATTGCAAAAACATATCACTTTAAAATATTAAGGATTTTTCTTCCCCTATACAAGTTGTCTTTATTTTTTATACTTTGATACCCACAAACCCTAATTTCTAATGTTTTTAATCTACTTCTTATGTTATTGTCGCTATTTTGTATAGCCTTCCTTTTAGCATTTATTGAAGTTTTTTCTTTTAAGATAACTATATGAATTTCTTCCTAAAATGATTCTATCAAATAATAAATTTCATAAGATGTTTTTAATATTTCATTATATAAAATATAAAATAAAAATTTTCCCAATTTCCTTCAATTATTAACTATATTATTATTTTATTAGTTATATTACATAAATCTATATACAGAGTCATGTTTCATTATTCTTTAAGGAATTGATGATCTAAATTATGTATTTATTTCAATTAAGAATTATTTGAATGGAAATAAATATCTAATGACATATTGGGTACCATACCATCTTGATAACTTTCATTAAGTGGGTAGTATTACTTTTACTAGTTACTACATTTTAAACTTTCATGCATTTAGGATAAATAGTTTAATTTTTATCTTGATATAGAATCAATGTGAAGGGGGATTCTGCATGGTCACTATGAGGTAACCATTAGTGGGTATATATACATAATTCGAGGTTTTGTTGATACTAATTCATGATAGTTTTTATGTAAACATCTTTTATTTTTCTATATTTTTCCCTTAATTGTTATTGATAGATAGAAAATACAAGGTGATTTAGTTATTCTCTAATGTGGGGATCAGACACAGGATTGAAAGTATGGTTTCCCTCTTCCTTAGGCTTACATGTTTAATTTCCCTCTCCACCCTTTCCCCTTTTACACCACATTTTCACCATTACTTTTTAGATTCCCTCTTCTATCTTTCCATTTTTACTTCATAGCTTCGTCATGCCCTTCACAGGTTCCAACATTCCATCAAATATTCCTAAAACGGAATATATTAATTCTAGTCAACAAATAGATTTTAATTTATACATGGATTTTTATGATGTTTTTCAGTGTAATGTTTTAAAATGTATGAAACTAATGCATACCCACTAACCCTAATTTCTACCATTTTCCAATCCATGGACAACACGATTGTGTTTATTTTAGACAACATTACCATTAACATTTATTGAAGTGATTTTATTTTAAAATTGAATTGTAAGAATTTTTTTATAACTTGATTCTACCAAATCATAACTTTCATAATAATTTTTCAATGTGTCATCAAATAGAGTATAAAACAAAAATTTACCCAATTTCATGTTATTAATAATTATATTATTTTTTTAGTTATATTATATAAATTTCCATACAAGTGCATGTTCTATGATTTTTACAGGGATTGATGATCTATTCAATGTATTCATTTCAATTAAGAATTATTTGAAGGATTAAAAAAGGATCTGATACCATAGTGAGTACATTAAGAATTTTATGACTTTTATAATGCTTGTAGTATTCCTTTTACATGTTACTACAAAAGTTAAATGAATTTATTTTTGTCTTCACACAATTGAAATGTATAGGGGGTATTTTACATGGGCACTTTGGGATAACCATAAGTGGGAAGAAATATACACCTCCATTTTTTATTAATATAGATTTGTGATATTTTTTATGTTAACAACTTTTACAGTTCTATATTATTTCATATAATTATTTTTGATAGACAGAAAATACAAGGTGATTTGATGATTATCTATTATGGTGATTACCGATAGGATCATAGCTTTGATTTCCATCTTCCTCAAGATTACTGTTTTGATTTACCTCTTCCATCTTCCCCTTTTTACATCACCGGTTCTTCATGTCCTTCAAAATTTTACTCTTTCCATCAAATTTTCCTAAAAAGGTATACATTTTTTCTAATCACTAAAATGGATTTTAATTTATATAGGGATTTTTAGGAAATTTGATAGTTTAATGTTGTTACATATATGCTGCTAATGAAAATGATGTGTTATAATTTCCTTTTAATATCTCATTGACCCTTTATTACATCCACTATATTCAAAAGATGTGAAATGGTACTTTCTACCACTATTTAAAATCAAGACTGCATAATAATTATTCAAATTAAAAAGAAGTAGTTATACTTGGGGGTTTGATTACTCAACCCATTAAATGATTTGTTCCTTGGTTCTATTATTTTATGTTAAACTCTCATTTCACCCATGTATTCGCATGAGGTTTTGTTAACTTCAACATGATATTGTTTTTGATTGATGTCATGATGTCATTGAAAATGTTTCATTTTGATGTTACTATCTACATTCACTAGTTTTACTAATTTCTTTCTCATTGATCATGTTCCTCTGACTTTGATTCTTAGGTTATACTATTGATGATTCATCTTATCAGAGAAATTTTATTAAATATACAGAACTCTAATAAATCATTCATGCATTATTGTTCTTATATCAGCATTTCCTAGTTTGATTTAGGGGTTAACAAGGAGTTGTAGTAGCAATTAAAAAACATTTTTATTTGGTGTAAAAAAGGTAAGTTTGGTATGGGTTTTTATGAATAATGTTTTCTAAAATTTCTTTTGTATTATGTTTTTTATTTTCTTTGTATTTTAACTAAAATGTGGTTTCATATAGATATCATATTTATCACTAAATTTATTTTTTTAACATGTATATTTTTTTCATTTATTTTCTCTAATTGACTCATTCAGAACCCAAAATCCTAATTATTATATTACAAGTTGAAAACTAAAATGCATGTCATGTTGTTCCTATTCAATTGAAACTACCTAAATTTAATTCATCCAGTCTAATTGGATGTTTTTCCAAAATTTTAGTTGACTTCCATGTTGTGTTATTCCCCCAAAATTTCTATGCTTTGTGCACCATTGCCTAATCCCATATAATTCTCTATAACCTCCTAGCTTATTACCCAATATTGTTCTATAATCTCCAAATTTTGTTTAACTCAGGATTTCCTACACCATATCATTGGTCACCTCTCCTTAGATCGTTACCTCTTGGATAATATCATTTTTTTTCTTTCTTTTGTACGCCTTCGATCAAAATTCAAAATATTATCTCCCAATTTCTAGATAGTATGGTATAACATGGTAAGGTACTCAAGATGGTAAAATACTCAATATATTAACTTATTATTTTTTATGCATCGTACAAAATTCAGGTGATCGAGTATACTGTATTCCATTCAGAGGTGTTGTTTTCACGGGAGGATAAAAAATGCACTACTATTGTCATAAAACACCAAAACAGATGTTTAATTTTTATATCCATATAAAAAAGACTTTTAATTACTTTAAACCATAGTAAAACTATCTTATAATAATTTTTGATGTATAAGAGAAGATGCAAAATTAATCGGACATGTGGTCTGCTCAGAACAACTGAATATGCAATTTGTAAAGGTTTGATGACATTTAAAAAGGCGTGCTTGGGGGTCATAACCAAATGAACAACCTCTAAATGATTTCAAATTTGATGATACGTTCTATAGAGTGAATTGTGAAATTTTCGGTGAGATGGTGTGTCAATCAGATGTTTTGCCTTCATGGGATGACAGAAAAACAACTTTTAGTGTCATAAAATACCAAAACATGCATTTAACAGTCATATATATCATAAAAGACCTTACATTGACTTTAAATCATAGGAAAACTATTTTATTATTATTTTTGAAATGTAATATCAAATTTCACGTCAATTGGACATGCGGTCTACCCAGAACGACCAAATATGCAGTTTTTAATGTTTTGACGCCCATTAAAAAGGTGTGCCTAGGTGTCAAAACCAACTGAACAACATCTAAATGACATAAAATAAGAAGAAGAAAATTAAAATGAATTTTTCATTGGTCGAGAAGACATGATTTCAATCTGAGAAGGTGTTTTCCTGGGAGGACTGAAGACATACATTTAGTATCATAAAACACCAAAACGCATGTTTACAAGTCAGATCCATAGAAAATGATGTTAGAATGACTTTTAATCATTGTAAAACCATTTTATTGTTATTTTTTGGAATTTATGAGGAGATAACATGTCATGTTCTTCCCAAAATGACTGAATATGTGTTTTTAAAAATTTTGACACCCTTTAAACACATGGGGGGTCAAAACTAACCAAACAATCCCTAAATGGAGTGGAATCAGATAAAAACTATAGAATGAATTTTTAAAATTTTTGAGTAGGTTTTATGTCAATCAGAGGTGTTGTTTTCCCAGGATGATGGAAAACTCACTTTTAGTTTCACCGAAAACCAAAAACATGCGTTTAATGGTCAAATATATACAAAGTGACCTCAAAATTACTTGAAATCATAGGAAAATCATATTATTATTATTATTATTATTAATGTGAATGACATGAAAAAAAAATCAATAGGATGTGTGGCCTTCTTGAAACGACTGAATATTTGGTATTTACAAGTTTGATTCCCATTTAAAAGGTGTGTCTGACAGTCAAAACCAACTGAATGGTATAAAAATTACGTGAAATTGGATGACAACAACCATAGAGTGAATTTTCAAATGGCCAAACAGACAGAATGTTAATATGGTCTACTATTTTCCAGGGGGACCGAATATGAACTTTTAGTGTCATAAAACACCAAAATGAACATTTAACCGTCGGATCTATCGAGAAACTCCCAGGACTAACATGAAATCATAATAAAACCATCTAATTATAATTTTCGAGGTGCAAGAGGATAAAACACATCAATTGGATGTGCGGTCTCTTTAGAACGACCGAATATGTGGGTTTTAAAGGTTTAACGGACACTAAAAACACATGGGGGGAAGAAAAACCTACCGAACAACATCTGAATGCCGTGAAATCAGACTAAAATATCCATATAGTGAATTTTAAAATAGTTGACTATATAGTACATCAATTGGAGGTTTATTTTTCTCAGAATGATGGAAAACACACTTTTAGTGTCATGAAACACTAAAAAGTGAATTTAATGATCATATATATAGAAAATGACATCAAAAGGACATGAAATTATAGGAAACATGTCTTATTTTTATTTTTTATGTGTACAAGTAGAAAACACATAAATCAAATGTGTGTTATTCCTGAAATGACAGAATATGTGGGTTTTAAAGGTTTAAAATCCTTTAAAAATGTGTGTCTCAGGGTAAAAACCAACAAAATGGAATCCTTATGTGATGAAATCATATGAAAACAACCATAGGGTAAATTGTGAAACACCCAAGCAGTCAAAATGTCAATTTGAGATGGATTTTTCTTAAGAGGACCGAAAATCCACTTTTAGTGTCATAAAACACCAACATGTGTTTTTAACAGTAATATCCCTAGAAAAAGACTATGGAATAATATGAAATCATATGAAAACTATCGAATTAATATTTGTGATGTGTATGACAATACGAAACATTAATCTACCATGTGTTCTTCCCGGAACAACTGAATATATGGGTTTTAAAGGTTTGATTCCCTTTAAAAACAAACTGGGGGAGGGGGGATCAAAACCAACAGAACAATATACAAATACCATGAAATTAGATGAAAAAATCCATATAGTTAATTGTTAAATATTCGAGCAAGAAATACATCAAATAGATGTTCCATTTTCTTGGGATGACAGAAAACACACTTTAAGGGTCATTAAACACCAAAATATGTATTTAATCATCAGATATCTTAAAAAATACATCAAAATGATTTAAAATCACATGAAATTATTGATGATGTGTACAAGAAGACATAACACCAACCGTACATGATGTCTACCTAGAATGACTAAATATGTGGTTTTTAAAGGATTTACACCCTTTAAAAAGGTGAATTCTGGGGGTCAAAAGAAAAAGAATGACATTTTAATTCCATGAAGTGGGGAAAAATCATAGAGTGAATTTTTAAATGGTTGAGCAGACATAAAGTCAATCCAGGTTGGTATTTTCCCTAGAGATTTGAAAACACACATTTAGTGTCATAAAACAACAAAACGGGCATTTAACAGTAAAATCCATATAAAATGTCCTCATAATGACTTTAAATCAAAATAAAACCATATTATTATGATTTTTAATGTGCATAAGGAGACAAAACATCAATCAGATGTGTGGTCTTCTCAGAATGACTGAATATGCAGTTTTTAACGGTTTAACGGCCTTTAAAACACACGATGGGTCAAAACTAACCAAATTACCCATGAATGTTAAAAACTAATATAAAAATAACCATATAGTGAATTTTTAAATGGTTGATTAGATGGTAAATTAATCAGATGTGTCATTTTATCGATATGCTGGAAAACACACTTTTAGTGTCATAAAACACTAAAATGTGCATTTAATGTTTATATATATAGAAAATGAACTCAGAATGACTTGAAATAATATAAAAATCATAATATTTTTATTATTGAGATGTATAAGTAGATGGAACGTCAATCGGTTGAGTGGTCTATCTGAAATGATTGAATATGCAGTTTGTAAGGTTTAACACCATTTAAGAATGTACATTTGAGGTCAAAACCAACCAAACGACAAACGAATGCAATAAAATGAGACAAAAAACTGTATAGTGAAATGTGAAATGTTCGAGTAGACAGAAAATCAATCTGAGCTGGCATTTTCCCATAAGGATCGAAAACACATTTTTAGTGTCATAAAACACCAAAATGTGCATTTAATGGTCAGGTCCATAGAAAACTACCTCATAGTGACGTGAAATCATATGAAAATAATATAATTATTATTTATGATGTGTATAAGGATACAAAATTTCAATTGGATGTGAAGTATGCCGTAAACAACCAATTACGTTGTTTTTAAAGGTTTAGAACACTTTAAAAACACGCAGGGGGTCAAAACCAACCAAACAACCTCTGAATGTCGTGAAATCAAACAACAACAACTTTAGTGATGAATTTTAAAATGGTTGAGCAGATAGTACATCAATCAGAGGTTCCATTTTCTAGATATTAGGGAAAACACACTTTTAGATTCATAAAACACCAAAACATGTGTTTAATAGTCAGATATATGGAAAACAACCTCATAATGACTTGAAATCATAGAAAAAATATTATTATTATTCTTGACATATAAGAGTAGACAATACATCAAAAAGATGAGCAGTAATGACCTAATATACATTTTTAATGGTTTGGAACCTTTTAAAAAGGTGTGTTCATGTGTCAAATGCAATCAAATGACATCTAAAGACCGAAAAATGTGACGAAAACAACCATAGAGTGAATGTTGAAATGGTCAAGTGGAAGGAATGTTAATCTAAGCTAGTGTTTTTCTAAGAGGACTAAAAATGAACTTTTAGTGTCATCAAGTGCCAAAATACCCATTTAACATTCAGATCCATGGGAAATGACCTCAAAATGACTTGAAATCATAGGAAAAATGTCATATTGTTGTTTTTGATGTGTAAAAGATGACAACATGTCGATCAGATGTGTTGTCTACCCAAAACAACTGAATATGTGGATTTTAACGGTTTGACACCCTTCAAAAACACATAGGGGGTCAAAACTAATTGAAAGACCTCTGAATGACATGAAATTAGATGAAAACAATTTCAGAGTGAATTTTTAAATGGTCAAGTATATGATATGTCAATTAGAGTTGTTGTTTTCCCAAAATGAAGAAAAATGCATTTTTAAGGTCATAAAACACCAAAACATGTGTTTAATGTCTAGATATATAGAATAAAAACTGATAATGACTTGAAATAATAGGAAAAAAGTCTTCTCATTATTCTTGATGTGTAAGAGAAGACGTCAAACCAATTGGAAGATAGGTCTATCTAGAACATCTGAATATTCAGTTTTGAAGGTTTGACCCCATTTACAAATGTGTTCTTAAGGGTCCAAAGAAACCAAATGTTATTTGGATTCCATTAAATGAGACAAAAATATCCTTATAGTGAATTTTTAAATGATTGAACAAATAGAACATCAATCCGAGCTAGTGTTTTCCGAGAGGACTAAAAACCCACTTTTAGTGTCATAAAACACCAAAACATTCATTTAATGTCCATATCCATAATAAACAACCTCATAATGACTTAAAATGATAATAAATCCATCTTATTATTATTAGTGACATGTAAAAGGAGATTGAACATCAATCAGACTTGCAGTTTTCCTGGAATGATAGAATATGTGGTTTTTAAAGGTTTGACACCCTTTAATAACATGTGGGGGTGGAACCAACTGAAAAACATCTAAATTCCATAAAATTAGAAAAAAAACAATGGTAGACTGAATTGTGAAACGTTCGAGTAGATGGTATATCAATCAAAGATTCCATTTTCTCTAGATAATGGAAAACAGGCTTTTAGTCTCACAAAACACAAAAATGTGCATTTAATGGTTAGATATATAACAAATAATTTTCGAATGAATTGAAATCACATGAAAATTTTCTTATCATTATTCTTAACATGTGCAAGAAAATGAGATGAAAATCATACACACAGTCTAATTAGAATGATAGAATGAGTGGATTTCAATTTTTTAAAAATGATTAGAAATTATTTATATATTTTAAAAATTAAATAACTTCATTCTTTTTTACTAAGTTTTAATTTAAATATTTTATTTTATTTTATTTATTAGTTGTGATATTTTTTACTTCATTAATAATTTTAATAAAAAAATTTGTCCAGTTTTGTTTGATGATGGGTGTGGAGCTCAGAATATGATTATACGAAGAGATTTATGGGTCCATGGTTTTACCTATTTTGGAAATATTTATTTTATTTGTAAAATATGTTCTTTTTGTAATTTTTCTATAATTTTTTTAAAAAAATAAGAAAAATTATAGTGGCCAACATTTTTTAGTGTCTATAGGTTAGACAAAGTGAACCTATAGTGACCACCATATTATAGCCACTATAGAATGGCGGGTTGGACTATAGAAACCACCAAATCATAGTCTCTAAATGAGATCTTAGGATCTATAGATAATTTCAAATGGTGTTCTCTAAAGGTGACCCTACGGCGGTTTATAGAGACTTTCAAACAATGGTTTCTATAGGTGAACCCTACTTGGTCTATAGCATCCACCAAAATAGTAGACGCTATAGGAAACAATGACAGGCCTAAAGCATCCACTATTTGGAAGTCTCTTGGCACCCAATATATGCCTTTATCAAGGGATTTTGGTAATTTATAAAGTCCTTTTTTCTACTAGTGAGTGAATATTGAGTGAAATAATGAAGTGATATTTATAGTGTATAAAGGGAAACGTGATCACAGAGATTTGAGAATTATATGATCATTGGTCAAATATGACCATTGGTCAATATATAAGTTAGAAACAGTACCCATTTGTAATAATTTTACTGTTATAATTAGTGTTTATAAGTAGTAATGAAAAAGGATAATTGATGTTGAAAGGGGAAGCGATGGCCTTGACTAGTAGATTTATTCGGTTTTAAGACCATTTTTCAGAACTAGAGAGGGACGTAGTGTCACTAGGGTTCTCCCTTGATTAATCCCAAGCTGAGCTTCAATAAGTGAATCTTGAACGAAATCACATATGGTTGAAGTTCATGTTTGTGGAGATTACCACTCGATCAATTTTAGCTGATCCACCTTATAAAACTATCATCATCACACACCTTACCATTAGGGAATACTTAGGTGTAATATCGAGTTACATGTCTAGGTCTTAGTTACTTAAAGTGAAATTTAATTTTGTATAAATAAAATGGTTATTCAATCAATCCCTTTTTTAGAATAATTTTTTTAACAAAATATATGTTTATCTAAGACCAATATAATATATTGGTTTTTGGACAGAAATAAAACATAAACTATAATTTTAGAAAATATATGAACTTTTATAAAAAAGCTCAAGTATTCTGAATAATATTTTTTAAAATAAATAGACTTTTAAAACAATATTATTTAAATGTAAATGCTGAAAATTATTTTATAAAGTCCTGGGAAAATTTTATAGGTGTCAAAAAAATTTATTGTATCTTAAAAAAATTCTATTGTTCAATAAATAATGATTTTTTCATTAAAAAGTTAAAATTATTATATTAAAAAATTATTTTTATAAAATAAATATTAAATTTGAAATAAATACATTTAGATTAGGTTAGGTATAGTTTTTGATAATTTTTTAAAATACTTTATTTTTTAGTGAATATTAAAAATGCAGTCTTGGGTTTTTCAGTATGTTTTAGGACTTCGTATTTATTTCATAATGGTGTAATAATTAATTAACCGCAATACATTACCTAAAATATGTTATTTTGTTAATATTACGTATTTTAATGTTTTTATTCAATTTCCAAACCTACAAGTGACATTCCAAAGTCTAACATTAAAATTTTGGTTTCTAAATATATTGTTTTGGGGAAAATTTAACTTTCCATGCCCAAAGAATTATTAAAAACGGTGTTTGGTTCTGGATGATTAAAATATACTAATTATTTATTCAAATTTCCAAAACCATGGTAAAAACACATTTCTAAGACAATAATTTTTCATTTTTTATAACCAAGATTTCCAAGACCTGCATATGGAAATTATTAAACAATTCCTCCAGTTTTTCAATAAGTACACACCCATTTCACCATTCCCCTTCACTAAAAATCAACAATACGTGAATTTATCCTCTATTTTTTTCAAAGGATCCCCCATGGTTTTCTTAATTACCCAACCTTCTATCCTCAAGAATTAGGGGAAACTCTTCAAGGTAATCGAAATCTACACTTCTCTTTTCAATTCAAGTTCACTTTTTTGTGGTATGTATTCTAGTTTTCAAACTAAATTATTTTTCCCGCATTTTATCATCACATTAATATAATAATATTCTTTTATAAATGGGTTACCTTTTTTCTCCCTTATTTGACCCTTTTATAAAACAATATTTTATACCCATTATGCAGTAAAATTTACTCCTCATGTTTCTCTATTTTACTTGAGAAATTCTAATTTATTTTCATTTTTTGAATACCCAAACCTCTTTGTTTTCCATGGGTATTCACCTAGTTATAAAACATTATTTATTGATTCAGGTATTTTTATATATTAAACCCATATTTCCTTTTAATGGGTTAAAAATGAAGTAATGATCATGTCTTTAAGAACTTTTGTATGCTATGATTTTGATAATAAACTTACTCTTTATTCTCCACACGTTAATAATTATATGATTTATTATAATCTATGTGTATCACATTAATGAATACATATGAAGGGTGCACCCTGATAGTTCTCCAATTCATTGGGTAAAGAATTTAATCTCTAGAGATGACATGTTTTACGATTCCTTGGTGAATAACCTTGGTGATTTTGATTTATGACACATTGATGATAAACCTTTGTGATATTCTTATGAATTTATCACTTAACCTTTGTAGCCATATTTCTATGTTTTGTTTCATGTTATCTTTTTTATGATATGCCTTGTTTTTTCTTGATCATTTTATACTATTATACCTCATGTTCCTTTTGATATGCCTCATGATCACATGTTAAATGTCACCATTACTTATTCCCTTACTGGGTTCATTCTCACCCCTTTACTTTGATGTATGTCCCTAGGAGATGATATATAGTAATAGTAAAATAGGGTGAACTCATGAATAATATTTTCACATAGATTATTATAATTTTTTATTTTTATTTTTTATTATTTTCCCAGTTTCCATGAAACTAAACTTTAAAAGATCATGTATGTTGTTTCATGTAATGAAAAGTTTATGTGATAAAATTTGGGATGTCATAGTTGATATTAGATCATGTTTTAGTTATTTATGGAAATTAGGATTAGTAAATCCTTAGTATGAACTCTATATAAATGTTTAAATATAGGGAAAAATTTGTATTTCGGGGAGTACTAAGTAAGTGTTTTCAAAGGAAATACATCCTAATATGGATACTAAAAGTGGATGTGGCTCTAGAACACTTGTACCAAGTGGTAACATCCAAAAACATAGTATTATATAGACTCAATTGGGGGATTTTTAATGATAATGATCCTTTATTCACACTTTTTTTGACACTCTCATGGGATATGTTTGGTTAATCATAAGATTTTTCTGAACCATTGTGAAGTATATATATGTATAATGAAATTTTTATTAGAGTATATTAATGAAAAAAATGTTTGAAAAATATGTTCTAATACTTAAACTCCATTTTGAATTATAAGATTCTTAAAATTACCACATTTCTCACTAAGGATTTCTTTTTTTAGAAAAATGGTGTGAAATAAGGGGAACCACCTAAATGATGAGTGAAACAGATGATTCACTGATGACCTTCTTATGGGTGCTAGAATAGAAAATTTCATGAGTATGATGAATCAAATCTCTTGAGTTGTGAACAATAACTTGAATCAAGTTGAGTGACTAGATTCGCCTAGAAGGAATCAAATTTCCATTGATTCCTTCATGCATCAATGGACACACACTTTTAGTATATTTACTGACCCATTAGTTGTGGAAAAATGAATTACCTCTATAGAAAAGATATTTATGTCCTCTTCTATTAAGATCTAGAGAAATTCTCTCTAGAAGTATACCACTTAGAAGGAGAAGATGATCAATGGTGAAAACTGATTAAAAACACAAAGATAATAAGGTATATTGATGATATAGAGTGGTGAGATTTTAGGGGAATATTTTTCAGTAAATATTTTCCCAGTTCAATGTTAACAAAATTGGAGGAGTAATTCTTATATCTAATGTAGATGGAAAATTAATGAGTGGAAAGATATGAAATTAACTTTAAAATATATTCTCGATACATATGTAGATTTTTATGGTTCTTAAGGGAATTTTTCATAGATTCTTTGGTGGAATGAGACCCCATATACATAAGAATTTAGAAAATCGAGACTATGAAATATATGAGGAGATGGTGTGAAGTACAATGAAGGTTGAATTGTAGTTTTGAAAAACACAGTGGTCACATAATTCAAATGAAAATAAGAGAGTAACAGATCTAATATCAGGGAATAATTTTTATCAGAGTAGAGGAGTAATGAAAGTGAAAATTCCCATGTGAAAAAAATATGGGAAGAATAATTTAGGGAACTTATTTTTTGGGATTTTAAAGTGCTAAAAATTTGAAAGAGATGGTAATATATCTTTGAACTTTCATGGTGAGGTGAAGCCTCAAATTATTAACACTAATCATAAAGGGAGATGGTGCAGGCCTAGTCTTATGTTTATTGTTTCAAGTGTGGAAATATTGAGAACTTTTCCAATCAATGTACAAATCAAAAGATAATGGAGGTAAACCGCCATCAACCTCAGCATAGGACAAGGGAGAAAGGTCAGGAATTTTCTATCATGATGACTTAAGTAGAGACTCTAAATGATGTTGTGGTAGGTACAATAGTTGTGATCTCAAATCTACCAAGTAATTTGTTTGAATATAGTTCTACGCATTTTTTTAATTCATACAAGTTTGCAAAGAATATAGAAAAAATCCCTAAGCTTCTAGAAGTAGAGTTATCATTCAATAATCCTAGAGGTATTATCCTATCATCAATAATGTATAGAAACTCTAGTAATAACTTTGGCGAGTATAATCTCATAAAAAATCTTGTATTCATTCCCATGGTGGAATTTGACACTATACTAGGGATGGAATGGATCTCAAACTATAATTTTAAGATCAACTACAAGAGAGAGTAAATTTATATAGTCTTGAATGGATAACCTATAGTTATTTTCAAAGTATAGATATCCCGACCTAATATTTTCCTAGAATCACCTCCCATAACCTTCTTTATAAAGATGATCAATGAATAGGTATAAGGAAATTAATGTATAGGGATAGAAAATGTCCGCATCATTTAGGAATACATTTACATATTTTCTAAAGAGTTACTTGGACCTCCCCTAGAAAGATAGGTATAGATATCCATTGAACTCATACCTAGATCTAAGTTGATATCAAATATCCCATATAGAATGAAAAATGTTTAGTTATATGAATTAAAGAAACAACTTTAAGATCTCTTGGAGAAGGCATTTATCCAAACAAGTGTTTCTACTTGGGGAGAACCTATTCTCTTTTTAAATAATAAGGATGGGTCAATGTACCTATGAATTGATTATAGAGAACTTAATGGGATCATAGTGAAGAAAAATTACCCTCTCACAAGGATTAATGATTTATTTTACCAACTTCATGGCGCTCAGTTATTCTCTAAGATTGACCTTATATTTGGGTATCATAAATTCAGAGTAAAGAAAGAAGACGTTCTAACTACTACCTTATTAATAAGATATGGGTATTATGAATTTATTTTTACGCCATTAGTCTTGAATAATGCTCATACTATATTTATGGATTTTATGAATTGAGTATTTAGGGACTACCTTGATAATTTCATGGTAGCTTTTATTGAAGATATTATGATATATTCCAAAATTCATTAGGTACATGCAGATCATATGAGGGTTATATTGAAAACTCTGAGGAAGGAGAAGCTATTTGGAAAATTCAGAAAATATGAATTCTATCACAACAAGTTTTATTATTAGAACACATTTTAATCAATGAAGGAATATCAATTGACCCTTCCTAGACAAAGTATATAGAGGAGTGGCATAATTCAATAAGAGTAACTGATATTCATTGTTTCCTTGGTTTATCATAATATTATAGGAGGTTTGTAAAAACTATTCATGAATTTCTAATCTACTAACTAGGTTAACTTGAAATGGAGATAAGTTTATATGGATAAAGTAGTGTGAGTAAAGTTTCTAATAATTGAAGAAGAGATTTTTTTATTTCACCAGTGTTAAATCTACCCTATATTGGGGAAGTAGTTATTATTTATAGTGATCCATTTTCAAAAGGGATTGGGTGTATCCTACAGCAAAATGACAGGTTGATCACTTATGCTTCTCAATATCTAAAGCCTCATGAATAGAATTATCCTACACATGACATGGAGTTAGGTGTACTTACTTTTTCTATAAATATATTGATTTATTATCTTTATGGGGAGAAATTTGATATTTACACAGACCATCAGAGTTTGAAGTATATATTATAGCAAAAGGAATTGAACATGATACAAATAAGATGGTTGAAACTTCTTAAAGACTGTTCTATTCAGTTAATTATCACCCTAGAAGGAAAAAAAGTCACTAACGCATTAAGTAGGAAATACCCTATTGTGATGGAAATGATGAGGATTCAAGGATATCCATTTATCCAAGACCTAGTAAGGTTGGATATGGGAATCATAAGGGAAGGGACATCATCAATCCTATATCAAATGATTTATCAATCATTATTACTAGATATGATCAAGATATATCAAATATAAGATCCTTTTATAAAAAATACGATTGAGTCTATGAATAATGAGAAGTTTCCTAACTTCAATATTGATTAAGAATATGTACTAAAATTTCATAAAAGTATTTTTTTTCATTCTATCCTAAATATAAATAAGGATATTCTAGATAAATCTTATAGATCTACATTCTCTAAAAATTCTAGAATCATTAAAATGTATTGGGACCTTCATGATTATTATTGGTGGGATAATATTAAAAGGTATATTTACAACTACATGGCATGGTGCTTGGTGTGTCAAAAAGTGGAGGAGTGTAAACTTCCTAAATGTGTATTGAAACCACTGCCCATACCAACAAGAAGTAGGACAATATCAACATGGAGGTCATCACTAGTATCCCAAGAACATGCAAAGGAAATAATACAAGATGGTTTTTGGTTGATTAACACACAAAAACTACTCATTTCATCACTATTAAAGAATATTTCTCTCCTGAACAACTTATTAAGATATACGTAAAGGAATTGGTGAGGTTATATGGGGAACCACTTTCAATTTTTTATGATCATAATCCAAGGTTCACATCTAAATTCTAGATAAGTCTTAAACATGGTCTGAATAATGAATTGAATTTCAGTATGGCCTATCACCCGCAAATTTATGTCCAATTTTAAAGGATTATTCAAGAAGTTAATGAAATTATAAGAACATGCTTAATGGGATTTAATGGTGGATGTGATCAACACCTCCCATTAGTTTAGTTCTCATACAACAAAGAATTCTACTAGAGTATTCAAATGACACCCTGTGAAGATCTATATTGGAAGTGATCCTGATAATTGGGAAGAATTTCGTGATAGAAAGATACTTGGTCCAAATTGTGCTCAAGATATGATAGAAAAGTTTCATTCTATCCAAAAATATATTGAAGCTTCTTATATTTGGAAGAAGAGATATGCAGACAACCATTAAAGGGACTTGGAGTTTGATATTAGAGACAAATGTTTCCTTTAGATATCACCAAGGAATAGATTCATGTTATTTATAAAGAAAGGTAATATTAGCTATATATATAGTGTCCCCTTTTATATCTTTTATTTCATAGGAGTAGTGGCATATCGGCAAGAAATTCCACCAAAAAAACAAATATTTTTACTAAATAAATATGTTTATATATAAAAGTTAAAATTATCATATTAAGTTAATTATTTTCATAAAATAAATATTATATCTTAAATAATCACATTTAAATTAGGTTAGAGTGAATTTTTAAGAATTTTCTAAAATAATTTATTTTTCAATGAATGGTAAACATACATTTTTTTGGTTTTTTGGTATGTATTATGAATTCATATTTATGTAACAATGGGTTAATAATTAATTATCCATAATAAATTACCAAAAATGTTTTATTTTTATTAATATTAAGTATTTTAATAGTTTTAATCAATTTCCAAACCTACATGCGACTTTCTATAGGCTAAAATGGAAATTTTGTGTTTTAAAAACATTATCTTGGGGATAATTTACCTTTCCATGTCCAAATAAGTATTAAATAAATTCAATTCAAGTGGATTAAAATTTAATAAATTGTGACTCAAATTTAAAAAACTGGGGGGAAACCCATGGTTAATCCAATGGTTTTTCATTCTCCACAACTTAGATTTCCTAGACCTGTATTTGGAAATTATTAAACAATTCTTCCACCTTTGCTATAAATACCCATCCATTTAACCATTAACCTTCAGTTAAAATCCATAATCCATGAATTTATTCTCAATTTCCCTCCCAAGTAGTCCCCCAATGGTTTTCTTAATCCCCCAAAGTTCCATCCTCGGTATTTAGGAGCAACTCTTCAAGGTAAGGGAAATCTCCAGCTCTCTTTTTCATTCAAGATATTTTTTTGTGGTATGTTGTCTAATTTCCAAACTAAGTTATTTTTGCACAAATTATATTATCCCATTATTTTAATAATAGTATTTTATCAATGTTGGACTTTCATTCTCCCTCATTTTACCATTTTCTAAAACATCTTTTTATAACCGTTATGTTGTCAAATTCGATACTCCAATTTATCTCTTTTACTTGAAAAATTATCATTTATTTTCTTTTTTTATACACCCAAATATATTCATTTTCCATATGTATTCACCTATTTGTAAATATGATTTATTTATTTATGGATTTACATTTATTAAATCTACATTTCCTTTTCATGGATTAAAAATGACATGATGATCTTGTCATTAAGAACTTTTTTATGCCGCGATTTTGATAAGAAACAAATTAATTATTCTATACAGATTAATAATGAAGTGATTTGTTATGATATATATGAAGAAAATTAATTAATACATATTATGGGTGCACCCTGATATCACTCTAATTCATCGGGTAAAGAATTTAATATTCAGAGATGACATGTTTTACGATACCTTGGAAAATAACCTGGGTAATTTTCATTTATGACACTTGGTGATATAATTATGAATGTATCATTTAAATGTTGTAGAAACATTTCCATGTTGTGATTCATGTTTACATTATTATCGTATGCCTCATGTTCTGTTTATCATGTTATACTATTATACCCCAATTACCTTTTGATATGCCTCGTGATCACACGCTAAATATCACCTTTTCTTATTCCCTAACTTGGCCCATGTTCACATCTTTACTTTGTTGTATGTCCTCATGATATGAGATATAGTAAGAGTAAATTAGGATGAACCCTTGAATAATACTTTCATGTGGATTAATAAAATGTTTTACTTTTTCTTGTATTGTGTTCCTAATTTCCAAGAAACTAAACATTAAAATATTAGGTATGTTGTTCCATGTGATGAAAATTTCATATAATATAAAGGTGGAATTCCATATATGTTTTGTATACTTCCTATAACTTTAAAATTATCCTTAAATCCTATAATTTTTATAACTTTATTATCAATTATCGGGTGGATTAATTTTGTCTCAAAGAGGTTATTAATCCTTTTTTTAGTTCATTTCAATCTAGGACTTGGGAGTTTTATCATTGGTGTTTCTATGTGAGTTTATTTCTCTCCCTTACTTTTTTTACTCCCAATTATTCATCCATATAATTTTTTTGCAAATATAAACATGTTTCTTTGGTGGTGATTTGGTAAGGTAATTATGTAGTTGTTGTTTTATAGGATGGTAAGGATTTTTATCCTTCATTGTGGTGCTTGGTGGTGGCCTTCCTCTTGATTAAACCTTTTTCAGTGAATTGAAATGATTTTTTTGATGTAGGGTATCCTTCATTTATCATTTAGTTATATCATTTTGGAGGGTTTATACTTTTTTTATCTTTTGGGATGATATTATGCATCATCCTAATAATGATAATTAATTGGTGTAATTTATGTTTATGGGGAATGGTAAATAAATCATATTTTTTACCATTTTGATAAATATTGATATTTTGATTGTTTGGGTTTGATCCCTTGATAGATATTATGGTCATTAGGGACCTTATTTGTGACGTGGTTGATGTGTTTATGGAACCCGTATTGTTAGGCTATTTATTATCTCCTAAAACAGAATTGACTAACCACTTATATTTTGATAACGAATTGTATGACCATGGGGATTATGGCTTGTGTAGGAATTCACATGAATAAAGAAGTGAAAGTTATGAAAATACCCTTACTAAATCTGAAATAAGTTATGTTAAAAGTGTTTTGATGTGTGTTTGTAATGTTAAAAGTTCTGTGGTGTGTGGATTGGATGTGAAAAGTGTTTTAATTTGTGTACATGATGTGGGGGAAGATATGATAAGATGTGGTGTGTGGTGGATGTGATGTGGAAAGTGGTAGTGGTTTTGAAATGATGTCAATGTGTGGATTTTTGGTATGGGAAAGTTGGGTTGTTCTAGTGTTGGGGATATTGGGCTAGTTTCCTATGTATTAATGGAATAATTGGTTAATACTAAAATATGAAATGGCATGGGATGGTTTGGTTAATGGGTTGAAATGGTTAATGAGTGTTTATTATAAAATTGGAATTGCAGTTTAGAGGGTTGATGATTAATATGAATTGGATGGGATTAATGAATGAGATTTTTTGGTAAATTGAAAATCTTAAAATTTGGCTAACTTGAAATAGAATGTGGCATGTGGCTTGTGTCTTGTGTCTTGCTTATGTGGTGCTATGAATTTAGAGGATGTAGTGAAATTGGAAGATGTAGTGAGTATTGGTGTGATATTTTTTATTGGTTGATATTTTTTTCATAACCCACAGTTTGGGATTGTGTTTGGTTATTTATATATACATTATTTTTCCTTTTGATTTCAACACACACCCACCCATGGAGAGAACCACATGATGACAATAAAAAAATTTGGAGAAATTTTTCCAACATCTCAGTGATGAGTATGGATAGGTGACTACCCAATATTCTCTTCTCTCTATTCCATGTGAGTTTGATATGCATGGGCTATGATGGAAGGAAATGAAAAACACACTAGTGGTGATTGTTGATAAGATGATGAGATTGATTGTAGTGGGGGTCGTGTGTAGTAGGAGGAGGTCATGAGGTTTATATCCTTCAAGTGCATGATACCCTACTCTTATGGTTGTGGTTTGGATGTGACAGCCCGGGTGTCTACAGTCAAGATGTAATGTGAAGGCCCAGGTGTCTGTGGGAGATATGTTATGTGATAGTCCTAGAGTATTTTAGCGATATTTTGTGTGATGTGACATGATGGACTTTTTATATTCAGGAAATATGTGATGTGATGGATCGAGTGTCTTCAAGAGAGATATAATGTGATGTGATGAGATGGTCCAAGTTTTTTTATTTAGGGTTACTATATGGAAGATATGGGAGTTTGAGGACATACGACGTTGGGGTGTGGGAGTGGAAAAAATTGTAAAAACAGTGTAGGGTAAACATTTCATTCCTATGATTCTTATTATATTACTATACTTGGAGGCATTATTTGGTGAGTGTACCTTGTTGACGATGGGATGGGGTAGTTAACCTTTTTAGGTGTTGTTGGTTCAATTGTTTTCTCAGTGGTGCATTAGTATGCTCTTTTTACATGTATATGACATAATTTTGGTACTATCATACTGGGTGTACTTGTATTCTCACACTATATATATACAAACTATTTTCAGGTTTCCAAGAGGAGTACATGGAATGTGCTAGACAATACTTGATTAGACCTTTGGGACTCCTATTAAGTCACTGCTATATGAATTTTTTTGGGTATTTATTTGGATATTCATTGTATTTGTTTACTTTATACATGCATTATGGGATGGTTTTGGTTTACTTTTTATATTATGTCCTATATTTTTTTGCATTTGATTTATCTTATCTATTTATTTTGTATTATATAAGGCAATTCCTTCCATTTATGTGATATTTTTATACCATCAGTGCTTGTCGCCAACCTAGGGCCTATTGAAGGTAGGACATGGGAGTCATTTTCTATCTTCCTTCATTTCCATACTAAGAGTGGTACCTTCGGAGGTTGTCATGAAAGAGTAGTATTAGAGGGTTTGGTTGAGGGATAATATGGGGTTCAAAGTTAGGAATAGTGAGTATTGTATGGGTTGATAATGTAATGATGTCAGTTGATCTTGTTGCATGACATAGACTAGGGAATATTGAATAAGATGAAATATTTTTGGTCCCCCCATTATCCAACTAAAGGACTATAAGCCTACTGAATGACCTATTGAGGTGGCACTTCTTTTAGGATAGAGACTTAGGAGAGGTACATGAATCAAGATTGAATTTTTTTTTATTTTTTTTATTGGGTGCTCTTGGGATGTTAAAATGAGTTAAATAAATATTAACAAAATTTCATACTATCAGCCATAGTAAATCATTATTTACCATTAAAATATTACTCCTGGTTATTGTTTGAATGTGGTTCATGTAGTGAAAGTTTAGCAGGATGATATGTTTTATCACTAGAGGTTTGATCTAGTTGAGGAGGATGATTAGTGGAATAAAACTTTGTAGTCCTTTTAGTGGTAGGCTTTGGGGAAGTATGAGGGTAGAATTTCTAATATGGAGATAGAGATCTAGTTAGAGGAGCTCAAAATTACCTTCAGTTTAATATGGGATATAGTAGAGTACTAGGTCCCATTTTTAATTATTCAGATATAAACGGGTTCACCTCAATATTGTATTATGAATCTTGGTGATCGAAAGAAGTAAGATGTTTCATGGGTCAAATTTTAGAAGGAGTTTTGAGTGGAGTTCCTCTCATCGGCCATGAAGGAAGTAAAGATGGAGGATATTCTCTATCTCTAGTAGGGGAGATTTTCTATGTTGGATCTTGGGATTAAGTTCAATGATATTTTATTTTTCTCCTTATATATTTTACCAAATTAGGATTCCTGAGCATGGAATCTGGAGGAGGAACTATATCCACTAATCTAGTATGAAATTAATTCTTTTTCTTTTCCTATGTATCTAGAGGTTAAGAAGAAGGTATGGCTGAATGAGCATATGAATGTGTGAGGAGGTTTACTATGATATGGGAAGCAACAAGGTTTCTCAAAGAGTGGGGATTTTAGTTGTAGGTCTCAGGCACCAGGTTCTTTGAGGTTTCAACCAGTGGGAAGTTGACCTTAGTAGTTTCCATTCTTTCCTTTTGGATCATGTGGTTTTTGTGTTTTTTCTATGGGACTTGGGCTAACATTATTTATCTTTGGTATTTGTAGACATAATCAAAATAATTTCCCCACAGTTCTTTTAGCTCGGTACGATAAGGTGGTCTGTTTTATGACTAGTCTTAGTAGAAACCACCGGTGTGGTCATTTTTTCTACAAGGGAAGCGGGATTATGCTCCTCTAAAAGGAGGTGGAGTAGGTAGATGTTAAACTTAGGATGATCCTCATCTTCAGGTGCCCTGACCTAAGTATGGTTGTGGATCTGTCCATTATCATAGAGATAAATTATATAGTCATAGTCAGTCGCATGTGATGGAGGTAGCAATGTCAGAGGGTCCATATATCATTAGAGGTATGATCATTCAGTCGTATACCCTTGATTCAAGAGATTCACAGTACTTTGTTTCACCTACTCTGGTTTGTTCTCTAAGAGTAGATGTGGAGATAATTCTCATTCCCCTAGTGTTGACTATGCTAGTGATAGGCCAGACCAGCTTGTTAGATGTGTGTTGGTAGTGTAGACTAATGATGTTACCAAATTATTCAAATGTGGATATTTTCTTTCTTTGTATATATCGATATTATTTCATTATTATAATAGAATATTTTTATTCCTTGGGTACTATTATTGACTACTTCCAGATGAGATTCATGTTTTTAGATGTGGATAATCAGGGTGTAGTTTTCACTAGAGAGTGAGGTTGTCAAGTGGGTAGTAGATGTGTGGAGAACATTATCTCTTTTATGGCCATTTTTTATGTGTAATAAGTGGAAAATAAGATGGATTATGCTTTAAATTTTTTAGGGATTTTATGGATGTTTTTTATGAGGAGGTTGTGGTGCTACCTCCTCAACGCAATGTTGAGTTTGGGATAGAAGTACATCTCGGTGATCCTCTAATTTTGATGGAACATTATTGGATTGAACCTTATGAGTTGTGGGAGCTGAGGATTAAAATATATGATATGATAAATAAGGGTTTCATCATGTCCAGGTTATCACCATTGGGTGATCTAGTTTTGTTCTCCAAGAATGAAGATGGTAGTTTAAGGTTGTGTATTGTCTATCGGATCTTAAATCATGTGATAATAAAAAAATTACACTTTTCCAAGGATTGATGATCTATTTTACCATTTGAGTGGATCTAGTTGGTTTTATAATATCAATATAGGGTTTGGATATCACTATTTGAGGGGAAAGGGGATAATGTCCCGAAGACTACCTTTATATGTAGGTATGGGCACTTCGAGTTCATTGCTAGGATTTTTAGTGTCATGAACGAACCAGCTGTGTTCATGGAGCTCATGACCTCTCTATTCCATGAGTTACTAGACTAGTTCATGGTCATGTTCATCGAAAATATCTTGATTTACTCTAATTCATACGAAAATCGTGTCGATCATTATAGAGTTGTCTTGTAAGATATTTGATTCCATCAACTCTATGGGAAGTTATACATGTGTAAGTTATAGACATAAGGGTTTCATTTCCTTAGAATATGGTGTCCGATCAATTTATGGTTTTTGAATCCTTAATGATTGAGGTTGTTGTTTCTTGGGAGGCATCAAAGAATGTGGTATAGGTTTTTAGATTCTTTTGTCTTATGGGAAATTATCAGAGGTTCGTATCTAATTTATCATGGATTGTGGCCCTTTTGATGTCTTTTACAAGGAAGAACCTGGATTTTATATGGATTGATCTTTTTTAGGAATAGTTTGACTACCTAAAGAGGAAATTGATCAATGATTTGGTGCTATAGTTTCTAGAGGATAGGATGATGTTTCTGGTGTTATGTGATTCTTCTCATCTAGGACTGGTATTTGTCTTGATGTAGAAGAGAGGGGTGATATCTTAAGGGTATAAGTAGTAATGTACCCATGAGCATAACTATTCCACGCATGATCTAGATATTGAAACAGTTTTTATTACACTAAATCTATTGCAGAATCACCTCATTAGGGAAATTTTTTTGGTCTTCATAGATCATAAGGTATTGAGGTATATATTTTCCTATCATGATCTAAATCTTTTTGAAATAAGGTGGATAGAGTTTCTTCATGACTATAACGTTTAGTACTTATATACCTCATCAAATGGGAATGTCTTGGATGATGCCTTGAATAAGAAGTTGCGAAAAGATATTGTTTATGATTCTGGAAATGCTTGAAGCGTGATAGAGGAGTTGGCATACCTACCCTTAGATGTGAGGGTGGTTAGTGGTGGAGTTTTCTTATTTTATATTAAAATTCAGTCTTCTATGATGTGGAATTTAGAGGATTCTTGGTGGAGAGACTCATAGTACTATGTGGTGCATGATTGGGTTAGCTATGGTGATGCTCTAGAGGGATGGTCAAAGGATAATCAAAACCATATGTTATTTTGGGTGAGGTTTTTTGTTTTAGTAGAGATGCATGAGGAATTCATATGTGAGTTTCACATATCACCTTTGGTGTTACACCTATGACTATATAAGATGTATTGTTTCTTGAGGATGTAGTTTTGGTGGCATAGTATGAAACATGTGGTGGTAGGGTTTGTGGCATGATATTGGGTTTTCAAGTAGTTTAAGGTTGAGAATCGTGTTCTTGGTGGTTTTTTTCAGCCCCTAGATATTCTTGAGTGGAAGTGGAATGACATATTTATTGAATTCATCATAGGGTTACACCAAGATAAAGGAGTTTATGATTATATATTGGAAATTTTGGATCAGTTGACGATATCGAATAACTTCCTAGTAATCAAGGAGTTGGGAACCATGGATGTCTTACCAAGGACATATGTGGATGAGGTGGTGAGGCTGCATGGAGTCCCAAGGTCCATTATCTTGGATAAGGAAGCTTCTTTTTCCTCATGATTTTGGAGAGGATTGCAGCATGATTTTGGAAATTGATAACACATCATCACTAGTTTCAACCCTTAGATAGATAATAAGGTGGAGTAAACTGTCCATACCTTAGAGGAATTGTTTCAGGCATGTATATTGGACTTTTTAGGATCTTGGTTAAATTACATTCCATAGGTTTAGTTCTATTATAACAATAGTTATCATTTATCCATTGGAATAGCACTATTTTAGGCTTTGTATGAGTGGTCATGTCATTATCCATTATGCTTGAATGAGTTGGTAGAATCATCAATTCCCAGTCCTAATGTGGTTTAGATCATGATAGAGAATTTTTAGTTTGTTTGTGAAAGGATAAAAGTAGCACCAAACTGAAATTGTTCTTATTCTGATCATAGGAGAAGGCCCTTTAGTTCAAGGATGGGGACCGTTTGTTCTTAAAGGTTTATCCTTGATGTAGGAAGTGTGGGTTTGGAAGGGGTGGTAATCTCTCACCCCATTTTTTTCCATTTGAGGTGTTGGGGTGTGTTGGCGAGGTGGATTATCGGTTGCCACTCTTAACATGATTGAGTCTGATTCATGATGTATTCTATGTATCTCAGTTCCATTGGTATCTTCACAACTCACATTTCATTAAATGTTGAGAGTTGGTTATATAGGATTATGCGATATTTATGGAGCATCTAGTAGATATCAAAGATCATTGGGAGAAGGTGTTTTATGAATGGGTCATTCCTTTAGTTTGTTTGTTGTGGAGGTATTATGGATTAGAGGAGAGTACTTGGGAGTGTGAGAGATATATGTGTGCCTAGTACATAGAGTTTTTTTGAGTTTTTTTCCTATACTTACTGATGAAACATTTGGATTATTCTGGTTATATAATATGATTTTTTCATGACAAGTAATATGTTTAAAAACTTCAAGCATGTGAATAAGGGAAGCCCAAATTTATAATCAAGAGGTTTTATAATATGAAATGTTTTGAAACCATTTGGGAATGTCATTTCCACCAAAAGTATGTAATATATTAATATAGGAGAAAAAATTCCTTTATTTTTGTACTTGGGGTTGTTTTTTGTGATGGTTGTGGTGATCATTGGCTTGGGCTATGTGAAAGTTGAGATGGTGGTGCAGATGGTTATATGAAAATGTGGTGGCTTGTGGTTGAGATAGAATGGTGTGTTAATGTGGTTTTGAGGGGTTTTTGGAGAATATTTTTTTCTAGGCTAGTGTGTTTTGTTGGTGTTGGTGTTCATTTGTAATGAGATCCTTGAGAGGTATCTCATGGGTTGTTGTTTGGACCTTTCCCTCTCTTTTCTTTACATGTTGGTTTTGAATTCTCAAGGACAAGAATATTTTGAGAGATGTATAATGTAACATTTTATACCATATAACCAATTTATTTGTAGTAATTATGGTGTTGGGGTGTCTAAGGGAGGTCACAGTGAGTTTGGAGGGTAAAAGAAGAAGATGGGGCTGAGATTTCAACTAAGGAGGGTTCTACAATGTGGACTGGTGGATGGACTATAATTGTGTTCGCTACGTTGTGGGGAGTATAGTTGTATTGAAGAGTCTTGGAGAAGGTGTTTTGATATATACTTCATTTTTTAGCATGGATTAATTATGCAGTGGGGTTTAGGTGTAGCCTTCTATGTTCCTCAACATGGACGTGGTGGTTGCGGCATAGGGGCTTGAGGTGCAGTTTGGGTGATATTACCATTTTTAGGGTAACTACATTGTATAGTTGGGGCCACATAATATTCTCTTCTAAAAGAATAATTATGGGGAATGGTCCTTACCACAAAATCATGGCCTCTATCATGTTTTATCATATCTATGGTGTGGAGGTAGTCTTGTTTCTAAGTGGCTACTTTGACCAGCTAGGTTGCAGTGTGTTTCTTTCCACTTCACAATATCCCCTTTATTTTTTAAAAGTTCTATGGTATGGTGTGTGAGGCTGCATCATGGTCTTATGTTTTTTAAACTACCTATAAATTAAAAAATCACCTCAAAACCTATCTTTTTTCTGAATTTCTTCTTAGTTCTTGGGATACACAAGTGTGTCCCAAAGAGGTCTTTCATCCCCCTTTCAGTGGATTTAAACCCTGGAATTGGGTGTTTGATTGTTGGTGTTTCTAGGTGAGTTTCCATCCTTACCTATTTTTTTCATCTTTTTTTCATCTAGAGAGGGTTTTTTCAAGAAAAAACTATATTTATTTGTTTTTTTGGTAAGGGAATAATTTTTTGTTGTGTTCTAAGATATTATTCATTGTGGTACACGGTGGTGGCCTTCCTATTCATTAAAACTTGCATTCACTGACCTAATAATGATAATTAATTGTTTTAATTGAATTTGAAGAGGAAAGGGAATGATATAGTGTTTTTTATTGTTTCAATATTATTGATATTGAGATTGTACAGGCATGATTCCTTACTAAAAATCATGAATGTTGGGGTTTTTTTATGATGTGGTTGATGTGTTTATGGAACCCTTAAAGCATGGAAATTTTTTTTCACCTAAAATGGAATTTAATAACCACTTATATCCAACTAAATAATTTTTTCCTTGATAAATTATGGGTTACGTGAAAATTACAGTAAATAATGAAGTCAAATTAATGAAAATACCCTTGATAAGTCTGAAATAATTTATAAAAAAAAAAATTTACGTGTGGTTTTGATGTAAAAAATGTTTTGATGTGTTATTGTGATGTGAAAAGTGTTTTGATGTGTGGTTGTGATGTGGGGGAGGATGTGATGAGATGTGGTATGTGGTGAATGTGATGTTGAAAGTGGATGTGATGTGAAAAGTGGTTTTGGTTATGAAATTATGGTAATGTGGGAATTTTTGGCCTGGGAAAGTTGGGTTGTATTTTTTTGTGGTGTGTTGTTCTAGTTTTCCATGTAGTAATGGAATAATTGGTTAATACTAAAATATTAAATTACATGGTCTGGTTTGGTTAATCGGTTAAAATGGATAATGAGTGTTTGTTTTGAAATTGGAAGTGTAGTTTAAATGGATGTTGATAAATATGAATTGAATGGTCTAAATGGGTGAGATTGGTTGGTAAATAGAATATCTTAAAATTTGGATTAACCTAGAAAGGAATATAGTATATAGCATGTGACTTGTGGATTTCTTGTATGGTTCTATATAATTACAGGTGGCAGAAAAAGTGGGCAATTTTATAAGGCATGGGGTGATATTTTGATTTGGTTGATATTCTTGTTGAGAACCCATAGGTTGGGATTGTGTGTGGTTATTTATATATACATTTTAATTCCTTGTTATTTCTCTATGTACCCCACCCATGTTGATCACTGTGTGGTTAAAACAAAATGTTTTGGGGATGTTTTTTCCAATATCCTGGTTGTGAGGATATTGTAATAGTGGGTTCCCTATATCCAACTATACATTACTTTTATATTACCATATAAGGTGTTTAGTGAGATATACATGATGTAAACTTACCATTATAGTGTAGATATTCCTTCATTTACTATTTAAATAGTGATGTACAAAGATTTATGGTTGTATCAAAAGGTTATAGCAGATCCCATATTATAATGAGAATCTCAAGATACTGTGATGTTAATCTTAAATATATATCCTACGGTCTAAATACAACATACTGACTAGACACAGGTTATTTTTGACTATCAGGTGTTGGGGATCATAATAATTGATACTTATTCTCATGAATTTATCACTTGGTGATCTCTGGTAAGTGAGATCTTAAGGATAGACCCAACAATAGGAATAGCACGTGTTTAGGGTGTCATTGGTTGTTCCTATCTACAGAAATGTGTATTGCTCTCCTCACTAGATATCATTATCGATGTATGTCAATTGATCATGTACTTTAATGCAAGTGAAAAACCATGATAATGAAATTGTGGAAAGATAGATTATGTTGGGTTCATCATTGGTGGTATGGAATATGTTGAATGGTGAAGAAAGGATTTTTCGCTTCTGAGTTAGGGAAGTAATATCATGGGATTGGTTGATCAGGATGGTAGTGACTTCCTAAGTCCTTATACAAGGTAGTTTATGGTAAATCCATCCATTTAGATAAAAAAAATAATAAATCAAGAAAGGACAATGGCATAAGTGTGCATCCATCTTTATGAGATATCTAAAAACAAAGAGATTGTATTACACAGTATGTGTTTGTAGTTTTGTTGTCTTTGTTATGACTACTCCTTATCTCTTTAGGGACCTTGATGATTTGGTAGACTCCACTCTTGGTCTATGAATATTGTACACTATATTTGAGATAAGGTCCTAGAGGGTCACACATAATAGCATATTTTATAATCTACCCTGTTCAGGTGAATAGGTATATAAGATAATGGTGGGACCCACCATGAGGTCCGAGAGTTTCCAGTTTTTTTAGTCACTGGTAAATAAATAAATACATTATTATTAAATTAAATCATAATTGGGTTAAATTTATTTATTGAAATTATTTATAAGTTTTTAAGTAAATATAAGGAATAATATTATTTAGTCAAATATTATTTTAATATTCCGGATTTGTTTAATATTAGCGGAATTACAAGTCAAGTTAAATGACTCTATTATACCTTTTAATATATTTAATGTATATTACAAGTATGTGATATAATATAAATAATATTTATGACACAGTTAGTTTGTCATAATTATTTATTTATTACTTATTTAGTGGATGTAAAATATATGGGGGTCAGAGAACCCTTTTAAGATATTTGAGCATCAACTATACATATATGAGGACCAAGGATCTTGCATAATGACTATTCATTACTGGTTATTTAGAGACTCTCTCTCCTCTTCCTCTTTTTAGAGAGAGAATCTCTCAATCTAGGTGATCGGATCAAGCTCATCTTTATGCATTGAAGGAACGTTAATGCAGTGATCATCAAGACATTGAAGGCATCACCGGATCCCGACACTATCACCAGGAATTTGATGATCATCGCTCATGAATATTTTTAAACTATGTGATGATGATCTTGAGGAATTCTTCTTTGTATCCTTCATGCAGTGATTTCCAGTGACAAGAAGATGTCGATATTGAATTCAAATCAAAAGATGTATTTTTTTTTGTTTAAATTTTGTGCTATGTTTAATTCACATGAGATCCTTGGATTGTACTAGGGCTCAGATCTCTAGATAGGACAAGTTTTATTTCTCTGGCAATAAAAATTTTAAAATCCATGGACCATCAGATTCTATTGTGCACCCCAGTACCTTCAATTGGTATCAGAGTGATCAAATGAATTTTTTTATCTAAAAAAACTAATTTGTATTAAATTAATTAGAGGGTATTATTTTGTTTATAACAGAATATATCGCACATCAATCTGATTTTGGACGGCCAAGTTATGGCCATCTAAAATTTTTAATATAGATCATTTGCGATATTTAAGGTATTAAATATTTGAAGTATGTATATGCTTATATGTGTTAAGTTTTAACTATTTTTTGGGTTTTGTGGTGTTTCTAGTCAATTCTGTTTTTCTAGTCAGTTACCGTCTAGAATCCAGTAGCCGGAAATTTTCCCGTCGGTGACCCATATTTCTACACACCCATGAAATTTACAAAAACAAAATATTTGTTTAATTATCCTAATCTTTAGGATTCTTGAAATTGGGGATGGTGGGAGTATCATGAAAGATATTTTGGTAAAAAATGGTCAATAGGTTGGTAAGAAGGGGCTTCAGTTGCAAAAACATTAAAAAAGGAGGGTCTTACATTAAAATTTAGGGTGGGTGTCGAAAGTGTTAACAAAATGAATATTATTTTTTAATTTTTTTTCCAAAAAGTTGAACCCCTTATCCCCTTACCAAGTGAGGACATCCTCTATAAAGAATCCAAATCCTAGAATCCCACCTCATCATACCCCTCTCACTTAGCCACTTCACCCATCCGATGAAACCAAGCACCTCCCCTGATGGCTTCATCCCGTCTGGCAGCACCCAATGGAACACAACCAACACTACCCCATGCGAGCTATCACCCGATAGTCATGGTTCCCCACTCACACTACTTATGTATCCTAGTTATTCCTATGTCATCAGGATTCTTCCATCACTTGATTGTTTTTCCCCGCTATGCACATCTCCAGCTACCTCTGCTATATATTCGGTGAGATCAGCCACAAGCGCCACCTGCTACGGTCTCCACACTATGTTACTTTCCCCACCACCATTTGAGCCACAAACCCAAATGTCATTACCACCAACCAAATTATGACCACACTTGTCAAACCCTCATTGTTCCCCTAGTCAATAACCCTAAGTCCATGATGTTCGGTAAGGTAAGTCGTCTAATGGCCACACCATGAGCACGCCTCGCACCGTTGGACCAAACCCCAAAAGCGAGGAAACCCCCTACAATGAATTCTTTGGGTTCGATCAGACCTAGCTCTGCTCATCCAGGAAAGGGCCTAGGTGGGATTTCGGGGCCCAGGGTAATCAAAAATAATTTAATTAATTAATTTAAATTTAAAATTAAATTAAATTAATTAAAATATTAATTTGAAGTTTAAAATATAATATTTTAATACCCTAATAGAAAATTAATTTAATTTAGTTCTTAAATTGAATTAATTATTTAATTTGATTTTTGGTATTAAAATTAAATTCATATTTAGAATAAATAAATTAAATTATTTGAATTTAATTAAATCTTTTAATTTATTAAAATTTTCCTCATACTTAAAATTTATTGCAATTTAATTTCTATCGCACATTTACCTTTACCCGTTTACTAGTCTTGCGTAATTGACCAACCTATATATTTTTGTTTTTATTTATTTCATTATCTAATTATTTAATTGTGTGTGATGATTGTAATTAAATAAGATGATATGTGTATCATCATTTATTATAGCTTAATATATATTAAGGTCTGTGTGCCCAGATAAAAGTTAGTTATAAATATTTTGTACTCCATAGACCACCTCCTATGTGTGCGAATTTTTTTTGTACCATGACAACGATGTAATAACACGCAGAAAATTCCAAGTTGAGGCAAAATCAAGATGAGCAGTGAACACACTGGATGGGGTTGAGTTGTATCATGAGTTAAGATACGATGAAAGTATGATTCCCCTAGTCATGGTTGATCCATTAAGTTTAAATGTATAAACCAATATTAGATTCCCATGACCAGTCATGTATTAATTTCCTTTATAATTTTTATTTTATTTTTCTGCATTTTCATGATAGCAGGAAATACATAAAATAATAAAGAAGGAAAAGTCACAAAGAAGCGATGGATGTTTTTATATTAATGTTCAATTTTGTATGAGACAACATAATATGAACAAATTAATAGGAATATATTACATTCATCAATACAAATATAAAAACCCTCAGAGAAATATTAAGTTGAAAAAAATATTCCATCATTCGAATTTGAACAAAACCAGGTGTACAGAGTGCTCGGTCAGCCATAGTTGAGGGTGTCTCATACTAATAGGTAGTTATTATGAGTGAAATGGGTTGGGTTAACTAAATTTTTCTATAAATTAGTAACCATATATAGCTTTTTGAAACTCATAGGCAAGCATTGAGTAAATCATTTTATGATTTTAGAAGTTGGGACTTCCCTCAATAGATCATGGAGCTACGAGTTAATGTGGTTTTCTAGTCAAACACCTACCTTGAACTCTCTGAGTGGTGTCATATCCATATATTATATACTATAAGGGGTTGTTCAAGGATCCTTTCCACTAGAAGAATCAAGCGATAGAATATTTCTATTCTTGTACAAATGGTTCCTATAATTCAATAAAATAGTGAGATACATTTAATTATTTAATGAATTGATCAATAATGTCCAAATATATAATCAAGATAAATGCAATAATAAGTTAGATTTTATTTTGGTTGAAAATTTAAAGTAATACCACAATACATACTATGATATTTATTGAAAAAATTCAATGTTATATCCAGCATTAATTTCCATACAGTTGTATGGGAGCTTGTGCATAATAATACGATATAGGAAATTCAAAACACTGGAGACCCAAATACCTATTAAGCCACCTCAGGAAGTGAGGGTGTAAAAATACTTATAGGAGACTCATATGTTACAAATGTTATGGTTATGTCATAATTCTATATTCAACATCCGATTTTATCTGTGGATACCACATTAGGAAATGGATGATATTACATGTCGTCTCATTTTCAAGAAGATTATGAGGAGAAAGTAAAGTGATATATTAATTTGTGATAATTACACTGGTAACATGTAAATATGAAAGGCAGACCATGATCCTTCAAGATATCCTATACTTATATATTTTTTTCCCAATTACTCATGTTTCTTTTAAGATTAAAAAATTAATTGTATGTATAAAACCCTTTTTACCTTCTATGTAAGGCACACCAAGTAGTAATAAAATTAAATAAAGATTCATCTTTAGTTCTTATGACAAACTACTTAAAAGAAAAGTTGAAAAGGCTAATGGAAATAGTGATGCCAAATTCACCTTTGCAACATCGTTCAAAGAAAATGTTACTAAACATGAGGTTATTTACATCGCATATCATGAAATAAAAATAAATAATTTTAATTGTAATTAACTGAATTAAAGAAGCAAGTATTAGATTATTCTTTAGGTATATTAATCATTTTTTTGTAATGTTTATGTAATAATTTTTAAGTATTCAATACAATATTCCTATAAAATATTTGTATTTGAATACAATTACCAAGTAATTATAGAAACATTACTGTAAATAATTGTATTCTCCAAGTAGCTGAGAAAGCATGGTTCCTAAGTCAGTGATGAGAAACACACAACTTCTAATTTCCAAGTGATTGATTCTAGTAGAATCTGTATTGAGTATAAATAATTCATTTATATCACATTTCCTTTTTAAACAAGGAGACATTATTTTGGTTTAGGAATGAATTTTTTTTTCGTGTTTCACACTCAAAAAATAGTTTAGTCGTACATGAATCATAGGAATTATTTGATGAATATATAATGTAATAACTATATACCCAGTTGTGATAAGATAATTCATTTTCAAGTAAAAATAAAATTGGACATCAAGGATATACCTAGTATGGTATTTAGAATCATTGGATCTAAAAACCTTACGTATTATTCAGGTATATACTTATTTAGTTTGGAAAAGGAATCCTTTAGAAATAAAGGTATGCTGAAAATATTTAGGAATTAGTTCAACAATAGAGTTTGAACTATTATAGGGGTAATCTAGAGGTAAATATACTTCATTATATTCTATTAAGTGTTTATTAATGAATTATAAAGTAAAATATAATATATAATTGGTCATAATATATGATTTTCTTTATGATAGAATGTTGAAGAATATCTTGACCAAGCATTCATTGATCAATTTAATGTAGAGTGGAGTAATTACTAAACACAGATTACTCTATCCACATATAGGCTATGATGTTAATAAGGAGTATCAATGATGAGTCTTACATGTTAACATTGATCAATAAAATGTAGCATTTAGAAATTCCTAAACACACATTTCTTACTGCGTGTCAAAGTTAGGATGTAAGTAAAAAAGGAGAATCAATGTTTCAATTTATATTCATTATAGATACTTCCATTATGCATCGCAAATAATGATGTTATACCATAAATATATGACAACTAACCTGAATAATGGATATCATATGAGTTGTAGTATGATGTAAATCCATTATGTCATAAGAACATTTTTTTTATAGGCAAAGAGTTTGTTAAGGATAGAAACAAATTGTATCAATAAAAACACAATGTCCATCTAAAGTGAATATCCTAAAAGGTTATTAGGATATTAAAAAATACCTATAATAGAATAGGTGTAGTTAGGTGATAGAATACATTTCTATAAGAGGGTCCTCATCTCTACTTGAGATATTGGGAGATATATTGACCTGGATTTAGTCAATTCTGGAGATTCAAAAGTAGTTGTCATAGGAAAAAGTTCCACAAGATCTTGTGGAAAAGGAATGTTTCAGAAATACATACTACGTAGGAAGGATCAAACCATGGTGATTATTTTATAATCACCACAAATGGTGATACATTATTCATTGAAAATAATTATTCATACAATTAAAAAGTATATGATATTTATCTAAGATTAACTAGATCAATTAAAATTATATAATGGATTTCATATATCATTGTGAAAGGGCTTATCATTTTGAATATTGTGGTGGGTATTCAAGCGACATGATACATGGATGGTACAAGAGTGGTACCAATAAGGATAAATTGGTTATACCAAGTAATTATTCCTATATCTATTAGAATTTTACTTATCATAGCTACCTTATATGATCATTTTATTGAGCATTGGATTTCAAGACCACAAATTGTGGAACGTGTCTATATGACATAATCAGAAATGGATGGTGACATCATAGAATAAAAATAAGGATTGAATGTTATTAAAATCAAATTTTTTATTAAATTACATGATAATATATTATCACATTAATTTAGAATGAATTTTTTCTATGTGTCTACCAGAGGTTAGGGGGAGCACCATTGTTTTCTGAGTGAAATGTGTTTAGTAACATATGGAAAATTGATATTGGTCATACATTTAGGTATGACCAGGGTGAACGTAACTCTCTAGAGATTAAATTAAAATAGAAACTTATATTTTAGGGAATAGAATATACTAAGGTAGATTTAACGGTTTCTTACACCTATTCAATTGTACACATACTGACAAAATATTGAAAAATACAAGTTGGAACAATTCAAGATATAATTGTTAAAAATGTCGCATGGAATAAATCCCTAAAAGTATACATGTATGGGGAATAAGAGGAAATTAATGTGGTGAGTTGAATTATATAGGATTTTTTATGGATCAATAAAATATATCATGATATATACTAGAAATTATATTTCCATCAAATAATTTATGGTAAGAAAATATTTAATATGTCCAAGAGAACTATAAGGGAAGTGGTTAGAACTATTCAATCATACTTGATAAAGTACAAAGGATATATACATGGTATGTGGAGAGTAAAGTATACTATTTTTTACAGGACACAAACTAGTCTTCCATTGATAAATATGATCAAATATCCTAGTTAGGCTAAGATAATGAGTGATACAAGCTCATGCAAGCCAGCAGTAGTGATACCTACAAATACCAAGTATATTGAAGATTATAAGGTAGCTAAAGAAGTAGTGTAGATTATGTAATGATTTGTTCTAATTATTTTAATTTCACCTAGTAAGTAAAATTTTATCATTATGATAATTCTATAACTAGTGCTATCCAATATGTCAAGTTTTGAAAATGAAAGAAAAGGGATATAATCAGGGATAAAATCTCTTGAGATATTTTACTCAATGAGGTGATTTCGTAAATAGTACAATAGCCACGTAAAGAATACATAGAAGACCGAGTGAATAAATATGTGACTCCATAGAAACATGATATTATTCATGTGAGAGCTAACATGGATAGTTAGTTATTTGGCTCTAGACTAAGTGGGAGTGTTATAATATTGTGTTCCCTACACCCAACTGTATTTTACTTTTTGATTACCATATCATGTGTGTAATAAGATATACATGATTTACACTTATCATTATAGTGTAGATATTTCTACATATACTATTTAAATGCTAATGTTTGAATATTTATTTTCATATCAAAAGGTTATAATAGATCCCAAGCTGTAATGAGAATCCCTAGATATTGTGACATTAATCTTAAATATATGTATTATGGTCTAGATACATCATATTGAATAGAAAAACTTTATGTCAGACTATCATGTATTGTGGGCTCATAAGCATTGAGACTTCTCCTCATGAAGTTCACACTTGGTGATCTCTAGTAGGTGAGATCATGGGGACTGACCCAACAATGGGAACACTATGAGTTTAGTGTGCCATTGGTTATTCCTATCTATGGATATTTTTATTGGTATCCTATCTCAATATCATTATCAATGTGTGACATTTGATCATATACTTTAATTAAAGGAAAAATTGTGATAATTAAATCATAGTAAGGTAGCTTGGGTTGTGTGTGCCATTGGTGGTATGACATTTGTTGAATTGTCAAGATAGGATTTATCACTTTCGAGTTGAGAAAGTAATATCTCAAACCTGGTTGATCAAGATAGAAGTAACTTCATAAGTCTTTTTCTAAGGTATTCAATGGTAAATTCATCCAGTTAGATCAACAAGTAATAAATAAATAAAGGATGATGATATAAGTGTGCATCCTACATTATGAGATATCTAAGGACAAAGAGATTATATTACATAGTACGTATTAATAGGTTGGTTGTCATTTCTATTACTATTCTTTATCTCTTCAGAGGGATTTATGGGTTTCTAGACTCTACTCTTGGTCTATCAATACTATTCTTTACTATCAAGATAAGGTCCTAGAGGGTCACATACAAGAGTATTTAAGAATCCTCCCTATTTAGGTGGATAAGTATATAAGACATGGTGGGCCCCAGTATGGGGTCTGAGAGTTCTCTGGTTTTTTCGATCATAAATAACTAAATAAATTCATTATTATTCATGTAAATAATAATTGGGTTGAATTTATTTATTAAAATTATTTTCAAGTGTTTAAGTAAATATGAGGAATAAAATTATTCGTATGAATATTATTTTAATATTCCAGATTTCTTTAATATTATAGGGAATTACGAGTCAAGTTAAATGAATCGATTTTATCAGGTAATAAATTTAATATATATTACATATATGTGATAAAATATAAATAATATTTATGAAACAACTATTTTTTCATAATTATTTATTTATTACATATTTAGTGGTCCTAAAATATATTGGGGTTCGAGAAACCTTTTGAATTTTTTTGAGTATCCATTATATATAGGAGGAGAGAGGATCTCACACGAAAACTATACACTATGAGTTCTTCAGAGCCTCTCTCTCCAATATCGCTTTCTAGAGATAGAATCTATTGATCCAAGTGATCGGATCAATATCATCTCCTTGCATCAAAGTCAATGTGGTGATCATCGGGATGTTGAAGGCATCACCATATTTCTACACCAGCACCCATAATTTGATGATCGATGCTACAAAGTATTTTTGAAGTGTGTGTGGAAGATATAGAGGGATTATGATTTGGATCCTTCAATCAGTGATCACCAAAAATAAGAAGATTTTGATCATAACTTTAGATCTAAAGTGATATTTTTTTGTTTATATTTTTGTGCTATGTTTAATTCACGTGAGATCCACATACTGTACTGGGGCTCTTATCACTTGAGATGACATGTTTTGTTACTCTGATGATAAAAATTTTAAAATCCCTGACCCATCAAAATCTATTGTGTGCCCTAGGGAATTTATAGGATGGATGGAATACTACTCGACCTTCTTTGATATCTCTTCTATGTGAGTTTTATATGGACATGTTGTGATGGACAAAATTCAAAATTGCACTAGTAGTGATTTTTTATGATATGATGAGATGTGTTTTAGTGGGTGTTGTGCATGGTAGGAAAAGGGAATGGGGTTGATGTTCTTCATCATCCTGATACCCTACTATTTTTCTTATTATTGTGATGTGATTGCCTAGGAATCTACATGTGAGATTTGTTTTGATGGACCATGTGTCTATAAGAAATATGTGATGTGACAACCTAGGTGTATTCAAGAAATATATGGTGTGATGTGTTGTGATGGACTTGGTGTCTTTGAGAAATATGTGATGGGACAACCCAGATGTCTTTGTAAAAGATGTGGTGTGATGTAATGAGATATCCCATGTGTGTTTGGGAAGTATTACTATATAGGTTAGATGGGATAACTAGGATGTACAATTTTTGGGTGTGAGAGTGGAAAACTAGTGGGAAAACGGTGTGGGTTCCCTTTTTATTTATATGGTTCTTATTTTGTTATTATAATTGATTTCATTTTTTGGTGAGGGTTCCTTGGTGATGATGTGATGGGTTAGTTGACCTATTTAGGTGTTGTTGGTTCTGTTATTTTCTCACTGGCGCATTAGTATGATCTTTTCACATGTGAAAGAGATAAGTTGGGTTTGATCCTTTTGATTATACTTGTATGTGCACCCTATTTGTATGCAAACTATTTTTTGGTTTCCAATGAGAATTTATGGACTATGTTGTACATTACTAGCTCAGTCATTTGGATTTGTTGTTGATTAACTACTATATGACTTTTCTTTTGGGTATTTATTTATAGAATAATTTCATTTGTTTACATTATACATGAATTGTGGGATGGTTTGGTTAAATTTTTATGTTATGTCATATATATTTTTTCAGTTGACTTATCCTATATCTCAATCATTTATTATAAAGGGAAATTTCTTCCATTCATGTGAGATTTTTATACCCTCAGTGCTTGTCGCTAACCCGGGGCCTATTGGAGGTAGGACTTGGGGGTCATTATCTCTCTTCGTTCAATTTCAACCCAGTATATGTATCTTGGGAAGGGTGTCATGAAAAATATACATACCAATAAATCACCCATAAAGTATATCACATAAATAAAATAAACAAAAGAAAAAATAATAATCAATGAGGATCCACTACCAACCCCTAAGCCCCACCTCAATCCTAGCTCCAAACGTGGTTGAGAAATTTTGGCTTCATACCATATAAAACAAATACATCAACCTATATAATATGAATGAGGAATGTATGTCTATCAAGGTATGTGTATAGGTTGATAAGAAATACATCTTAGTGAGGAACCACTAATGGGGTCCCTATTATATGTTGTGATATACCATTATATGAATGATAAAAATAAATAAAGTTGGAACATGAAATGTATTCAAGAATACACTCATGTTCAGTCATTTTATGATAACCAAGGAACCATGAACACTGAATAAACCAGATTCATCCCCATAATGGAAGAAAGAGTCACATGGAACTATAGACCCATATCATACAACATTGAAAATGGACTTGGGGAGGACATAATGCAACCAACCTCCTCTAAAAATTGATCAATACTAGGGCGGGATCCAAAATAGAGTTATATTCCAACACTCTACCACTAAATATGAGTTATCTTAACCAATTCCAATGTTAAAATCCTATCACTCAAGGTGAGGACTCATAAAAAGTCTCATACCAACACCATATAACTCAGGGTGAGGTATCATATTAATTCCCATACCAATACCCTATAACTCAGAGTGAGGTATCTTCTCGACTCCTATGTCAGCATATTATCACTCAGGGTGAGGTATCATACCAAATATCATGCCAACACTTTATCACTTAGGATAAGTTCACATGTCATGATCTATTCCAAAACCCTATCACTCGGGTTGAGGCCTCATACCAAGATATGTTCCAACATCATATCACTCAACTTGAGGTCTCACCACTTAGATTTGATTCACCATGACATATATCCAATACCCATGTAAAATATCATTAATCTCCTATCCCTATAGGCTAACCAATCCATTTTAGTCCCCACCACACCAATCGTGATAAATAACCCCAATCGGCACATCCATTTCCCTCAAATCAATAACTACATGGTTACTTATACCTAACTCAGTTCTCAACCAATACCAGTTTTTATTTAATCCCCCACAAGGGATCCTATAGCCTAAGGGCCTCACCTGATCCTAATCTAATTAATCCTACCAACCCTTTTCAATCTAGTTACCCATTCCATCACCAGAATTATAGTTACAAGGACATTTTGGTCCAATAACACCCTGTCTCCTTCAAAAACACATTATAAATCAATATTCATCTATTAATGGTTCCCCTAGGGAGAACCCATCATCAAAAAAATTATATTAACCATTTTCACCCCCTCTCCAACCCCTTAACAATTGAAGGTGGTTATAAGACATACCCCTAAACCCAATCACAGGATCTAAGATCCCAAAATAAAGTTATGAATCTCCACATATGTATAAATAATAAAGGAATATATCCCCCACACTACTATACCATGCTCATTTTAGTAAGTTTATGCTTCATATAGAACACTCATAACATCCTCTACCAAGGCTTGTTCTATCACTTTGAACCTATCCAGCCACTTATATTCTATAGGTTAATGAAATTCATGAATATTAACACAACCAGATGCAAGAAAATACTATCACACATTCATAATGTGTTTAATCACTATAGGTGCTACCTACATCATCAATGGAGTTACACTTCTCAAGAAAAGATCATCCACACTCACACCAAGTCATTCCAAAATCCAAATCCCCTATATCATGGTATAATGATAAAAAAAATTAATTATAAAACTTTATAATATTCTTCCCATAATTATTCATTTAAGAATAATCTATAAAATCTCAATTATCGGTGTCTATTTATAGAAATAATGACCCATGACATGCGGGAGGTCCATGACATACCCTTAGAAACTCTATGAGAAAAAATCTCATCATTGAATGTCCAATTGATTTTCAAATTGAAAATAATTAGTGAAATCCCTATGAAAACTCATTATATAACATTCCTCCATAAAAAAAGAGAAGTGATATGACAACATCACCCCTTGAAATCCTCTAACCACCACATTAAGAAGACCCATGATTCATGATGATTCCACCATAATCCAATGGAATCAAAATCAAATCCCAAAATGACTTCAATGAAATCCGAGACAAGGGAAGAGTAAAAAGGGAGAATAGAGGATAATATACTACCATTAATTAGCGGAAAATCACTACCAACAAATCCAGATCAAAGTGAGATTGAGGGGATGGAGAGGGAAACCAAAAGGGGGTGGTTTTCCATTCTCTCAATCAGCCAACACCCTAAGATCCTAATAGGTTACCATTTTAAAAAAGAATATAATAGGTGTAATGTTGTTACATGACAACATAGGTCAAACCAAACCACCCCATCTAGGGGTATCCTAAAAACTCTACAATGGTGGATTGTGAATAACCATATTTCTCAGGGCACATCACCCCTTCTAGGGAAAATATAACACCCAAAAAATATTACAACATGGCCTTATATATCATGTTGTAATTCTCCATTATAGAGCCACACCAAATAATCATTACTAGAAATTATGGTGTGAATAAGGGATTCATGTAAAAATCTAGAAATTAGTGTTTGATTCATTTCAAAACTCAAAAATTACTCCTATGTAACCCATCATAGTGAAATACCAATTGTTATAGTGTGATACTCAACAAAATTTATTCTTACACAATACCCCTAGGAACCATGGTAAAATGATCCTATCCTGGTGGAAGGCACCCCCATGGCCATGTGTTCATGACAAACCATACTAAGGTCTCTTTAAATCTTCTAATCTTTTATACCTGTAAATAACAAATCCCAAATAGTAAAAAAATCCAAACAAGTCTTTGATACAATTTTTTAATTCCTTGGCTAAAATTACATGAATGGTACCTAAGCCCGCAGCGCCACTTGACATCAAGTGTACCTCCCCATATGCTAGAAGTTATCAACTAGTGTAAATTTTTTATTGATCCATTTTGGGCAGAATATACTTTCAATATCATATATATAAATTACAAAAAAACCATACATCATGTTGAACCATATATCATAGTATACTTATAGAATTATAGCTAATAGGAAAATATAAAAAAATAACATACTCATGACATGAAAAATGAATAATATATGCATACATCATATACTTACCAATAGATCTCCCATTAGGCCAACCAAATAACCAAAATAAATGAAAGAAAAAAATTAAACAAAGAGTCTCCACTACTAACCCATGATCCTTACCTCGATACCATCTCTAACACCATTTGATAAATTCTGTCCTGGTCCCCTATTCATAATTGTCATCTACCTACATGAGTAACAAATGGTATGTGCATCCAATAGGGTACACATATAGATTTATGATAAATACATATCTATAGGGAACCACCAACAATTTACGTAATATATTTTATGATACATCGGTGTATGAAATGAGAAAAAAATAAAGAAGTAACACAAACTGTAAAAAATAATACACCCAAATCAGGTCATCACGCACTAATAAAGTTCACACAAAGTCCAACCATACTTGTTTCAACCCTATTCTAGAAGGAATAGTGAACTAGAACCATAGATACATCTCAAATAATATAGGAATATTTTTTGTATATGACATAACATTTCCAACCTTTAATTCCAATTGATCAATACCCTATGACTCAAGGTATGTTTCATAACTAACTCCCATGCCAATACCCTATAACTTAAGATGCGTTTCCATGACCAATTCATATTCCAAAACCCTATCACTAAGTGTGATATCTCATAAAATCCTCATTCTACATCATATCACTTAGTGTGAGGTCTCATACCAAGTATTATACTGACACCCTATCACTTAGGGTGGAGTCTCATATCAGTTCTTGTGCTAAGAACCTATTACTCAGGGTGAGGTATTATACTAAATCCGATGATAACACCCCATTAATGAGGGAGAGGTATCATAACAAGTCCCATGCCAACACCTAATTACTCAGGGTGAGGTCTCATACCATTCTTTGTTCCAGCACCCTACCACTCAAGGTGAGGTCTTAAACCAAGCATTATACAAAAGCCCTATCACCCAAGTTAGGACATAAATTCCTATATAATAGTCACCATGACATAGATATGATACCTACATCACATATCAATAACCACTTATCCATATAGGATAAACACTTCATGTCATACCCAACCACACTAGGTATAATGATCGGCCACAATCGACACACCCATATCGCCCAAGAAGATAACTACTTGGTTCCATAGACCTAAAAAAGTCCTTACCTAATGCCATTGTGTACCCATACTACCACCAATTATCCCATATCTCAAATAACTCACTTGAACCTAACCTAATTAGGCTTAACAACCCCTTTCCATCAAGTTACCCATGCCGCCACCACAACCACAATAACCAAGTACCATCTTAATCCAAACACACTCCATCCCCTTTTGAAATCCATTTCTAATCCACATATATATCTTGATAGTTCCCTTTGGGTGAATCCATAATCGATAAAATCATACTAACCATTTCTACACCCCAACCCCTACACAATCAAAGGAGGTTACAACACATACCCTTGAATCCAATCACATTCTCTCCAAACCTAAAACAAAGTTAGGCATATCTAGGTATTCCTAGCCAATCAAGGAATAAATAACCCACACTTCTATACTATAACCAATATAGTTATATCATGATTCAACTAAAACACCCATAAACCCTTTTACTAAGGCTCGTACTATCACAAAGAACTTATTCAACCACATGAATACTCTAGCTTGATGAAATCCATATATACACATGTACTTGCATGCATGCCTAGATTATAACACACACAAAGTATATGGTTAAATATCATAAGGACCACCTACCCCATTAATGGACTTACCCTCCTCAAGAAAATATCATCCATTCCATCACCAAGTGACACCATGCTTCTGATCCCCTATCACATGGAACAGGGCTCACATAATTAATTATAAAATCATATAATTAAATTTCATAATTATTTATTTAATCATAATCCATAATGTCTCATTGAGTGGTGTCTACAAACCAAAATAATGGCCAAAAACATATGGGGGATCTATTGAATACTCCTAGAACTTCTATGAGAAAAATCCCTACCATCCAATATCCAATTGATTTCTATTTTCAATGGAATTGTGAAAATACCTCAGAGAACTCAGAAGGTTATACTACTAGAAAATAAAATTTTAACATCAGTTTTTATAAAATATTAATATCAGTTAAAATGAAATGTAAATGTATAAGATATAAATTTTTTTGTTTTTATGTTAATTTTTCTAAAACCAATATTGATTTTTTTAAATGAAAAATCATACGGCTTTCAACGTCATTTTTTAAAAAAGTCAACATTTAAATCCCTCATACATGATTTTATATATAGTTTTTCTATAAAACTAATTTTATAAGAGTATTTCAACATAATTTTAAAAAAACTACCATTCAAAGTTGTGCCAAAATAAAATATCACTAGCCTTTCAGTGTTGGTTTTTACTAAAACTGACATTCAAAGCCTTTTTTCACATCAGTTTTATAGAAAAAAATTTGTAAAATACATTTAAATGTTAGTTTATCTAAAAACCAATGTTAAAAGTTAATATTTTAAAAAAAATATAAATTAAAGTATTCTATACTAGTATCATAGTATCATAGGAGAACCAAACAAAACAATAGCACAAAAATAAACAATAAAACTCTTTGAAAACTTTTACAATATATTTTAAAAAATATATACACATAAATAAAACTACGTATACAAATTATTAAAGCATATAAAATATTCAATAAAAAAGATTTAAAGGAAGTTCAAGTTGATTCTTATATATGATGAAACATCAGAAAAAATCTATAAAAACATAAAGTGTTATGAATTTAAAAATACAATATATGTATTTAAATTATATTTGTTATAATGAAACTAACATTTTTAGAATATGTTATTTATCTAGACATTATTAACTTATAAATGGATTATAAAATATAATGCCCACATTCAACGCCACCTTTTTTATGATGATAGTGCATTTATGAATCAATATTTTTAAAATAGAAACACTAAATGTGTAGTAAAAAACAAATATTCACTAACATAAAATTAATCTACCTGAACTTTCATATATTCATTTTTTTGATCTGTTGTTGAAATTGATCTCTATTGAACTCAATCCATGGTCTTTTTTGATTTCAAATATTAATTATCAAAGCATATATAAAATAAAAAAATTAACATTAAAGAACTAAAAGAATTGAATACAACTTAATACATTAAGAACTTTCTAAAAACATATTCAAACATAACCTAATAAATAGAATAACCAATATTCTTGGAATTTATATAGGAGAAATATGCATTAAATAAAATTTCCACTAAACTATAAAAATTGAAGCATTAATAATGGTATAATAAATTAGGATTCATAATTATATATATATTCAAACCTAATAAGGAATTGATAAAATCAACATGTAATATACATGTTTTTCAATCTTTTAGATATATATTTAATTTTGGAATGTTGATTCTCGTATTTCATATATTTTTAAACGTTTTATGGATCCATAAAACCATAAACACAAGTGAAATCATATTATATTAAAATAGTGTAGAGATAAATATTTAAAAAAGTAATAAATTAATTCAATATAAAATATGTTTAATTAAAGAAATGAAAATTATAATTGAAATTTACTTACATGGAAAACAACTACAACATGGGTATAATGAGATCCTCGCCCATTAATACTTTAGTGGTGTAATTTTTACATATATTTAATGTATAATATCTTCTATAAATACCAGTAGTAACCAAAAAAGTATAATAATTCTATAATATATTAGAAATATATGTTAATTTTATTATCCCATAAAAATCTTGAGGAGTATCTAAAGGTTATGGTTCCTTAAATTTTCCTTTGTTTTACCATGATTCCTTCAATTTCAGATTCTACTATATAAGGTATGTATAAGAAAAAATTCTAAGTAATATAAATTTAACCATAAATAAAAAATGAAAAACAACGCATATCTCATATGTAAACTACTGAAAAATACTAATTGTAAAAAATAAAAAATGATCAATACCCATCCTATCCATGGTCACATCCTTAGTAGACAATGATACTCGATTAGTTGGATCAATAAAATCATTTACAACTACTCTTACTTGACTTGACTGTATAAGAAAATGATGTACATAATTCCCTATATTGTGTGTAGTTTCATATGCTACAATATGTATATGGGGGTTCCTAACATGCAACTCACAATACATATTTGGTTCTGAATGAGAAGGTGGGGGTATAGGTAGGTGGATTACAAAGGCTATGTAGGCTACATCCCTATCACTATTTCAATAAATATAACCTATACAATAGATTTAATTCTATTATCTATTGACTCATTCAATTTTTATAGCTCAACCATCAAGGATGATATTCCTCTCTTGTATTTTTTATCCCTTTATGTCATACTAGGGTTGCAAAAAATCTAATATCGATAACCTTTTTATATCCTCTAATAAGCCCTAAGTGTTTCATCCTTCCTAAATTTGTTGTATGAATATTCATTCAACCCTTAGGGATAAAGGTCTCATGTGATGCGTACTCGTAAAGGGAACCCTAAAATCATATTTTCAAATGTTATTTGTGGTATGAATTTAAAAAATAGTAATATTGAATAAAAATAATAATTAATTACTTATAATCTTATAAGATACTTATTTTTTTAGATTGGTAATAAAATTCCCATTTTTTATTATCATATCCCTTTTCCATTTTTCAGGTCAAGTGGGAGAAAATTCAGGGACACATTGAACCACTTTAGAGTTGTTACTTAACTTGGAAACTAATTCATTAGAATTTTTGGCAATCATTTTCTCCTCTAATAAAGGATTCCCTCTGCATGATAATGTTTGTGGGTATAAATTTTGTGACTATATCCCTTGGTGAGATCTCTGGGATGCATGTTACATAAAAAATGAAAAATTTATCAAGTAATTAAAATTAAATTAAATAATAAATTTTAAAAACAACAATTACATACCCAAAAGTCTTCCTCGCATCTATTGAAGACAAACTTATCTCATGTATCTCTATCTATAAACCCAAACTTAAGGCATGGATGTTGATTTTATTTACTTCCAAATATAAAATATGAAGTCAAAATTTTCTTAAATTCTCTCCATTAGGTTTTTTAAAGGCTAACCACTTATTATTAATTTTTTTCATCTCTTTAAAGTCAAATGTAATCTATAATTTAATAGATAAAATATTATTCAGATTCAAAAGTATAATATTTAAACCATTATAAAACTAAATAAATAAGTTTATAAATTTTACCGTTATGGACTCCCATATATGATATTTCACTAACTGGTAGATGCTCCTCAAATTGAATAATAAAATACTTATCCTATAATTACTCTTCATATCCAAGTAACTCTTAAACTACTTGGCATGTGGGCTAACTAGGTGGTCATTATCATCAAACATAATTATCAACCTTTTCCATCTATACACAAGTTAAAGTTTCGAAAAATGTGTAATCACATGACTACCAATTTTAGGTACACTACTCTCTAAAGAAGAAGAATACTTTCACATAATTTCAAGAGATATAAGTTTAATAAAATTAAATAATTAAATTATTATAGATATATTTATATGAAGAAACATACATACCTCAATTCCCTTACCTATGTGGATGTCATTTAGAAATATGTATGCTACTTGAATGGAATTTTTTTAACCTGTATTTGATTAAAATTAAATAATTTTTATAAATAAAAAAATTATTTTTCATAATATAAAGAAAAACATTGAATGTTATATTTTTCAACCAAAAATGGGTAACTAAATCTAATGAATATAAAAAATTAATTTTTTTGTATAAATGACTATCATTTAAAAATGGGTAATTTTTTGTAACTATATTTTATTAGAATTAAATAGATTTTATAAAAAAAATTAATTTTCATAATAAGAAGCTAATTATAAATATATTTTTTAATAAAAGTGTGTACCTAAAATAAAAATATATCAAGAAAACAGTCACAAAAAATGATGAAGACAGTTTTTTTACCAAAAAATTGCTACTTAAATATAATGGATATAAAATTATTAAAAAAATAGAAGTAATTCATAATATATATATATATATATATATCAATGTAAAAAAAGTTTTTAATTTTGTATGTATTAAAATAATTATAAGAATATGCTAAAACATATAAAACTTTAAACATATTTATAAATAGATAAATTTAAAACATATAATCATATAAATATATAAACATGCATAAATTTAAAATATAGAGATTGAAATTATATATAATAAAATAAAAAATAAATAAAATATATAAACAAATAATATTATTAATATAAGTATTTCAAACAAATAAAAAATTAACAAGGATAAAATTTATGACTAGAAATGATGCAACTCAAAAGAAATATCACCAAAAATGGATATAATTTAAAAACATAAAAAACTTATATCAAAAAATTATAATTGAAAAACAAAACATCACTACAAATAATTTTCACCACAAATAATTTATAAAAAAAAATTCTACACATAAAAAATTAGAATGAAAAACAAATAATAACTACAATTTTAAAACACAAACAATTTATAATCACAAATAAATTATAACTACAAATTGATTATAATAATAAAACTTTATAACTAGAAAAGATATAAATATAAGAAAAATAAATGAACGAATAAAATTTATAATTAAAAATTAACTAATAAATATTTTAAAAATACAAAATAAAATATAACTTACAAGATATAGAGATTTCGATAGAAGATCTGTGACAGGGAGATACAAAACATTGATTAACAAACCAAAAATTGCAACAAATAAAGTATATGGTTGGATGAAAATAAATAGTTAAATTTGATGGTAATGGAAGTTTAACTAGACTATTGAAACAAAACTATGGTGGTTATAATTTCCAAAGTTGGTGGAATGACACTAAATTGCGGTGAAATATGTAAGAGCGTAAATAATGTTTTTTACTAGTAAATCGTTAAATAAAGAAAATGGAAATTTAATAAAAAAACTTAGATACAAGAATTATATCAATGATTAATAGAGATAAAGTACAAGTAAAAACCTCATATTTAATATAATTAAGTGCAATCATAGTTGAAAAACAAGATGAGTGATAATGATTGTAGAACATAATGGAAACATGTGAAATAACTCCAAGATCTCAAAATGAATAAGAAACCAATGAAAAGAGAATAAAATAAGTGATAAGTCAAATAATTCATGGATTATACACATAAAAAGGAATAATATAGATGAATTGAGATGAGGGAGGGCATTTGTGACTTAATAATGTTAGGGTTTGAAAGTTTTGGTTTAGACAGAATGAGCTTTGATATTTGAAAGAAAATTGTTTTTTAAATTTTTTTTAGAATTATTTAATGTTGGTTTAATCATAATTGATGTTAAAATAAGTTTTTAGCATCATTTGGTAAGAAAAGTAATATGAAAACCCTGACTATATCATGTTTCCATGCTGGTTATACTAGAAATCAATGCTAAAAATCCATATGGAGGGGTTTTCACATCAGTTTTATGACTAACTGATGTGAAAACCTCAAACATCATGGATCTAATTATATTTTTTCATAATTGATGTTAAATACTCAATGGGAAAGATAATTTTTATAAAAATGTAACATTTCTCTATAAAAACAGGGAGCAATAGTATGTGATCAATGTTCATCGATATTATCTAACCACCACACCAAGAAGCCCCTTGATCTAGGATGATTCCACCATGTTTTGATGAAATATCCAAAAAGTCCCTAACTAAAATTAGTGAAATTAGATAATAGGGAGTAGTAAAAAGTGAGAATATATGAGAGTATTCTAATTTTAATTGGTGTGAGGAATCACTTATAACACATCTATATCAATGGAAGACAAATGGGAGAGAGAGGGAAGCTGAGGGGGTGGTCTCCCCCTCTCTTGATTAGCAAAAAAATATAAGATCTTAAGGGGTTACTGTTTTTATAAAATGGAATCGGGGTAGGTTATGGCATGAATAAATAGATCATGATTCAAGGCCCCACCTCATGGTATCCTGACTATTGAATAAGGGTACCTTGCAACATGATCATATGTTTCATGGGGAAACACACCTTCCTAGGATATAAACAACACCCGGAAAACATTACATCATGACCATATGTGTCATGGAATAAGGCTATATTCTAGAACCAAACTAAATAATCACATCAACACATTGTGATGTGGACAATTAATTAACAGTGAAACTTTATTGTTGTGGAATTATACCACTATAAGATCAAAAATAACACTTATACAACCCATCATAGTGAAATCCCCCATGATTTGTTGTTATGTTCCCTTGAAGTTATTATTATTCAAAACCCTCAAGAAATATAGTTCAATGCACTCGTCATAATGAAAGGAACACCCTTCATTCTGAAATAACCCCCACTATGGTGTGATCCTCTATTTATAATTCAAAATAAAATTTCTAACACCCCTAAACTTCATTCGACACACCCAATTCTCAAAAACTCAAATTTCCCATGAAAAACCATGACCTATAATGACACAGGTCATTACAGTACAATCAATCGACTAATGGGTTTCTCTCCACCATGGGATGTCCCAAATCATTTTTTAATAATATAAAATCATCCAAATTTCAAAGAAGAATCACTTCTTATAAGTATAACTCGATAAGACTTAATGGACCTATCCCACACCATCAACAATCTTCCATTAAAATTTTCGGTCCCTATGAACACAAATCACACATCTTGTATAGGTAGAACTAGATCCAATGATTAGTTCACCATTTAAAACTCTCATACTAATATAATAATTATAAATATTACACTAATATGTTACATGTATTGGTTGTCACTAAATAGTAATATGAAAATAAATGTTGATACCATACCTACATATAAGAAGTTATTAAAAACATCATAGGTGTCCCAATTCCCAATGGATAAGATATATTTTGTATTACCTACTTTCTAGTTAAGGGTTATTTTCTACACAAAATCCTTACTTATTGATCTTAAAACACTCATAAGTATCATTTCCATATTATAACCAATCCACTCAATTATGAATTAAATTCTAAAATCCAATTATGACCACCCTGTAATTACCCTAGGATTTGGTAGGATTTATCTATAATTATCAATAACTATGGGTTTATCACTTATCTAATCAAGAACCCTTAAATAAGAGTTCTAAAGTTCCATAATCTATTTGCTACATAGGGTAGTTTTCTAAATAATTGTCTATCTCATATTCCCCATTATCCTCACTCAATGAATATTTTCCAATTATTAATAAATCACACTATTTACAAGAGTTTACTACCCAACATATTCATTGTTTAACATGAACCCAAGGTCTATATATCATTCTTTCTAATCTAAAATAGCTCAAGAGTTACGCAAAAAATTTAAACCAATATCACTTCTATCAATACATTATCACACAAAAATTTTATTCTATATTCCACTTTTATAATTTCAAAGAAAATAAATTCTCAAAAAATAGTCTTCCAAAGCATCTGACATACTATACATATCTTCCCAATAAAAATATCCAAGAATGATCACTAAGAAAACAGTTGCATGCCACGCTCATTTCATACCCTCCCACATACTACATACATGGAAATAACCCATTATATCTCTCACCACCATGTTATGATAGAACCAACCATGACCCATCCAAAATGGGTTTTTATATCATATATACATGAGCAGGCGTACACTCCTACATTATCATTCTATCTCACCAAACTCATTCCACCATGTATCTTATCACACAAACCCCAAGATGCCAAGACTAATTACCTAGGATAGGGATTCCATTGATTCATCCCTTTAAACCCTAGACATAGGCCATAAACCACTACATATTCTTTTTCTCCACACACCTAATAAACCACACATGCCTTACTCTACTCACGATGGGGTATTTCATTCTACCTAGGCATCTCATGCATGTATTAGTCCAAACCATGGTCCCACAATGTTTGTATTAGTCCACACCCTAACTTAAATTCCACAACATCCTAGAACAAACCTTATCATTACTAGGGTCTTCACACTAATCCAACTAATCAATAATCCCATACATGTCAATCTTACCACATAGATTATTCATCAATGCTTCTATTCTAATATGAAATAAGGAATCACAACACAACCCCTTACCCAAGGTTCTAGATCCACATCAAACATACCTAACCAAACAAAATTTATATCAAAAAAATATAGAGTAACTCACCACCCTAGTTTCTAATTAATTAGAATGATGTAGATAATTTATATAAAAAAAACTATAAATATATCATTATTAATATTTAATAAAATAAATTTCCTTTTCCATATCCTTTTTTAAACCACATATTAGAATACACATGTCATGGGAACCTACACACTAAATATGATGAATTTATTAATTCCCACTTACCATATAGGGAAAGAGTAAATAAATAAACCCTGATAAAAAACATTATTATATGGAAAATAATAAAATATAACTATAAAATCCAATAATTTAATATTTTAACCCAGTAAGTTGCAATTCTGTTATAAAAGTATTGAAAAAACATAGGCATGGATTCCACTAAAAGTCCCTACCAACCAATATCCACACTATAAATCCCAAAAATGATGATAAAATAAAATAAAGGAAATTTAATACCATTTTATAATTTCATAAATTAGGTTTCTTGGACAAATATACATTTTTTGTATCTCAAGCATGGTTGACTGTATGATTGTGGTTTAAAGCTAGTTATAAGTTTCTATTTTATATAATTTGGAGACCATGACCTTGATATCATGCTCATACAATAACAAAATATATAAGACCATAAATCATACATCAAAATGACATGGAATAATAATTAAATTATAAGCATAAAAATTACAATACCATGTAATTATAAAATAATAACTCATGTTATGATCATACATCATTGTCAAAAAATTGATTTTCAAAATTTATTGATCACATACAAGGAATTATATAAAGGAAACACAATATAGGTGGTGTAGATAGTAAATGGTAAAGAAAAATTCTTATAACTAACTCCATCTTTATATAATTACATGCTAGCTCAACCACCTAACATAGGGGCCTTCCCTTTTCCTATATCATGAATAGTAATGTATGCACATCCATCACGGATCATGTGAAAGGTGTGGGTATAAAAATTAGTAGGACACCACCAATAGTACCTTAACTTAAATCCCCAAAATAAATGTGATTATTTGAGCTTAAAATTAAACTAATAAGTATCAAAACACATAACTAAGTAAAGTTATTGTGTTCTTACAAAGATACCAAAAAAAACATAAAAATATGTATTTAATATAATGATATTAGAGGACTCCATTATGACCTCAAGTTTACTATAAGAAAATTCCCTAGTGAGAACATGGTATACTAGCTTGAACTCCCAAATATATAGTCAACTTCTGAATAGTGGATAATGTAACACACCAAGATTTTGTGAAAAAAACATTTCAAATGAATTTTTTTTTTTTTTGATTTTCTACAGTACGCACAACATTGAGTTAGTTTTAATTACACACTACACCATGTTTAGCTTTCTTTATACACAATACTGAGTTTATCTTGTGTCACATGAAACACAAATTTTAAATGAAACGTAACATACTATTAAAATATTATTATTTAATATGATAATTATCACATAGTAATTGGAATGGTGGGTATGAATAGGATTAACTATTTATAAAAATATATGGTCTTAAAATGTATATAAAATTAATCCTTTATTTACCAATTATTATGAAATGAAAATAAAAACAATTTGGTAATAAAGGAAATCTATTTCTGAAAAACTATTTTTATGCAAACAAACACAATTTAATAAAAACAATTAAAATAAAAAAAATGAATGATTTTAATGAAATTTATATATAATATTTTAAATAAACATTCAACATTAATATTATATTTTTTTTATAAAAGAGATAATAATAAACCCAATTTTATGCTTAAAACTGTATTTTTCTAAAAAATAGTTTTGTCACACTTTTTTCAACTTATTTTAAAAATAATTTTTGAAAATTTTATAAAATTTATTTTTAAAAATAAAATTAATTTTTTAAATCATAACATCAAAATTATCTTATTGTTATTTTTTTATAATTTTCTAAAAATGAATAATGTATTGATGAATAGTGAAAAATATTGAATTTTAATTGAAAACTGTTTTTCATTTAAATTATTTATAAAGTTAAATTATATTGGTTTTAAATTAAAATTAGTTAAATTATATATCTATTAATCTAATTTATTTCATTAAAATCATTTCTATATTGAATTTTTATTTAAAAACTTTGTAAACTTTTGAACTTTTTAGTATTTCAAAACCCGCTTTATCATCACGCTTAGGGGATTCATTTTAAATTAAATTTTGTTTCTTAAGTTTATATAATTTGTTAAAAAGGATTTAAGTTTTTTTAATAAGAATAATATATATTATATAATAATTTTAACTTAATTTTTGACCAAATTGAATAGTTAAAATCATAAAAATTAATTACTGTGGTTAAGGTAAAAACAGATTTATGAGTGGTTAAAATAAAAATATAAGGGTTAAAATTACCTATAAACTTGTATTAAATCTATTTTTTGGAAATATTTTGACCTTAAAATGTTTATTACTCTATAATACTCCATTTTTAAACCTTTTTTTATGTGAAAAAAGTAATTAAACCTTGTTTTAAAATTACAAGTGTGTCACTCACCTCACTAAAAAAACGACACCCCCTCTCCTCTCTTCATCACACATTCAAAAATAATTGGTTCAACCAATAACTAATAAAATAAATTTAGAAATTAAATCCATACATCCTATAATCCTTATTTTTAGAATAAATATAACCTATGAAGGTTTTTGGTGCAATACTAAGGAGGTTACCAAAAAATAGGTAACGTTCTTCAATGATCATTTTTATTTAATTTCTACATACACCTCATTAAATTATTATTTAACCCTGATTATATAATAAAATAATTATCTTAAATATATAATTATATTTTTTATGTTAATTATATGACCAAAATACATCCCCACTTCCATAAAATGGGTTACAAAATCATTATTTGTGTGTACGGTGGACTACCGCCTATTGAACTGATATCATTCATTTTTATGTTACCAACTATCATGGTTGGGTATGATGATGGATAAAAAGTATACATATGATATTTATAAAATAATTATACCTATATAGTCATTATATCATATACACCTTTCTACTATCCATTCTGTATGGGATACAATAACGTGGCAAGTGTGTAATAAGGACTACCGTCTTGCAAATCTATTTGATTCATTTTTCACTAAAAATTTTCATGCAAGATAATAAGGATATATTAAGTTAATAAATGTGATATAAATAAAATATTTATGATATAAATTTCATATTTATCATTGTGAAAGTATAATATATCATTTTTCTTACCTTTTCACTCATTGAAATATGACAACGTCGTTTGTGTATGTGTGGACTGCTTCCTTCACAAAGCGACGTGACTCTCTATTTTCATCACCAAACCACAATGATGATATATATAAGAATATTTAATTGAATAATATTTAATTTATTATATTATTATAATAATTTAAATATAAAATTTTACTTACCTCCTGTCCATAATTATTGTTGAAAAATGGAAATGTTACTCATGCATACGTACAACCTATCGTCTTCATGATCGTAACATACTTCATTTATTAAACCATATTTAATGATTGGTATTAAAATTATAATTGATGTATAAATATGATAATTGTGAAATTACTTTTATTCTATATATGATGGTACTATTATCAAAGCAAGAGGACAAAAAATAACAAATCAAAACATATACAAAAACAAAGCGGTTATTGCACGAAATGTGATTTTAATATGGAATTTGTAATAAAAAGGTAATAAATGGTTATAAGTAAATATTTTATGGTATAATATATATAATTATGGTTCAATAATATATTTATAATAAACTTATATTTGTGATATGGGAGGTTAGAACGTGTAAGATAGAAATCGATACTTAAGGTAAGTGATTTATGTCTCAATTTTAACTTGTGTGAGACACATGCCATATTCACCTTCTATTTATTTTTTGTTGGGTGTATAATATCAATGAGTTTATTTTATTATTATTATCCTGAAATTTATTTTTATTTACGTATCCATTTTATTACCTTCTTTTCAAGAGGTTTACAGTTCAAAAATTACCAAAGCGGTAATGGACTTTTGTCTCGATTTTCCTTCTTTGAGAAATATGTTATGTTATGCACATAGATTATTTTATGAGTTGTATATAAACCCCCTTTAACAATTAATATTATTAATTTATTAATCTCATGATATTCTATAAATTCATTTAAAGTTTTTCTTTAATGGGGATTACGATTTAATGTTACCAAAGTGCTAATGGTTTTACGATAAAATATCATCATTTATCAGGATTGTTTATGATTATACTTCAAGTGATGAAATATTATGATATATCACTCAATAAACTCATGAATTTTATTATCCTATGTTTATTTCATTATAACACATGTTTTCCCTTCATTTTTGTCTCTTTATGTACTCAAGAGTTGAAAATAATATTTTTAAGAAAAAACAACTTTATCTTTCTCTTCAGTCAAAAACCCTACGTCTTACAAAACCATGTTTTCTAAAAAAATTAAAAATGTGGTAAAATTCTTTAAATAATTTAATAAATATTTTTTTTACCCTTTTTTTAATTTTTATGGATTTTTTTTATAGGAATCTTCAAGTCATTTTCCAAATAATGATTTTTTGGTTTTTACTGAAAATGTGAAATGAATCCAAATTTTAACATGTAAAACATCAATGGAATTTTCTACAATGATGAAAATTATTTTCTTTGAAGATTACTTTATAAATTTTCAAGGATATTTTCAAAGAATTTAATTTAAAATTGTTTTATGAATTTTTATTTTTAAAAAGTGGTTTTCAATTATTATTTTCTTCAAGAAATGTTCCAAGTGATATTTTAAAATAATTATCCATATAATATGATATTCTTTGATGTAACTTATTATTTTATAGGGATATGAACCAAGGATACCATTATTAATCTTTCTAAAAAAATTTTACCATTTCAAGATGTTTATGAAACTTGTTTCTCTTCAATAGGTAATACCATGATAAAATTATTATGAAACCCACTTTTTTCCATATTTTATTCTCTCATGAAATGATGAATTTATTATGAAACACTTATATTTTTAACAAGTTATGATATAATAAAATGTTTATGAAACCCATTTCATTTCATGGGTTATGATATATTGAATGTTTTATTATCTTATGGAACACAAATGTATGATTTTCATTATAGGACAAGTGAGGCCTATATCTCCCTCCAATTAATTAGGTAAATATGGGTAACTCATAAGTAAATATGTTATGCATAAACCTAATCAAATTTTCACAATGTTATGTTTGTACCTGACTACATGTTTATAATTTTATGTGTGAATCTGATTGCATGATCAAAATGTAATGTGTAAACCAGGTTACATGTTCATGGTATTATGTGTGGATATGTATTTCATGTCCATAATGATATGAATAGACTTAGTTTCATGTTCATAAGTTTATAAGAGGTCATGATTTCCTATCCTTAACTTAATTAGTGGACTCGTCTCTATTTACACATGTTCAAAATGTTATAAGATTATGTGTAGGCTAAAAATATATATCGTATGTGGATGTTTTATTCTTATGAATCATGTTCTTTGATTCCCTTATGATTCATGTCTTATGAACTTCTAATAATTATTACATGAATAAATATTATCATATTTTATATGCAGGATATGGATTTCAAATGTTATGATCGTGTTCTCATACCCTTATGCTCATGTCATGCTTACATATCTACCTTGTTTACCCATATTGAGAATCTGAGCTCGCCCTTTATTTTGTTTCATTTTCCCAAGTTATGAATAAAGGTTTTAAGTAGTGCATATTTGTTAAGAGTAATAAAGGGGAAGATACTTATGAGATATGTTGAAGATCATTCACCAAATTAGAATATTGCATGCCTGGTATCCAAATACACTAAACTATTATAGTCCATAGGTGTGTGATTGTGTAATGTATTGAATATTCATCTAAAAGTTGTAATATCTATGTATGAAAGGTCTAGGTCTATATAGCTGGTATGAGAGAAAATTTATAGTTAACCTTGGGAAATTGGGATGAGAAAACTTTAGTGAGATCCCTAAGGATATTTCTAAAGATATATCTAGGGATATATCTATGGATAAGTCTAAGTATGAGTCAAAGTATAGAAAAATGTCTAATAATTTTGGTAATGGGTAGATCTAGTGGTTTTCAAGTAATTATATTCATGTCATGATACTATAAGTTCATGTGGATTTGGAATAAAGGTACCTATAGGTAATAACTCTAAAACGGGTGCATTTAAATGGAACTTATTTCTACTTGGTGCCTGAAAATGGGACTTGTTTCACACTTGGTTTAATACTCCTAGGAGATATTCTTTGGAAATTTACAAACTCTTTATGAATCATCATAAAGATTTAAAGAGTTGAGGACTATGAGTAACCAAGTATTAAACTAAGGTATCATAGGTCAAAAAGAAGGTGTCACAATTTAGACAACCTATAAGTCATTTATCATTATTATTTGGTTCCCTACTATAATTATTATTTGTTATAATATTTTTTTGGTTTTATTTAAATTATGGAACTTGAAGGAACTGTGTTAATGTTGAATGAAATATAAAACACATTGATTTTCCTCCTCAGAAACTTAATGTTATGGGAACTAAAATTAAAAAACTTATTGCTATTCACACACAACATTCTAAAGATATGACTCATTATGAACATCCAAATGAGAAAAGGAGTGAACAATGTTATTTTAGATCCTTCATGATGGAATTCCCAACTTATTTCAGTGGTTTAGCTGATCCGCTAGTTGTTGAGAAATAGATCAATACCACTGAAAGAATATTTTTTGTTTTCTAGTGTTCAAATCATGAAAAATTAATTTTGACTCTCTATAATTTGGAATGTAAGGTATATAAATGGTGTAATATTACTAATAATACAAGAAAATGAGAAGAAATTATCTCTTTGAAGTGGGATTAGTTAAAATCTTATTTTTCAATAAGTACATTCCTCATATTCTTCATAAAAAATGAAGAAGGGATTCCTTGAGATTAAGTAAAAGGCGGATAAATTTGTTGGTAGCTTTGAAGAAAATTTTACATGACTTGGGAGGTTCTCTTTGATTATTATCATTCACCGTGAATTTAAGGTTGATTTATTCTTCAGTGTATTAAAATATAATCTCTAAAGGGAGTTATCCATAATAAAATTTTGATGCTATGATTAAATAATTCGATGTGTAATAAAAGTGGAAATGGAATCTAGAAACCCACTTCATTCTGGTGATAATAAAAGGATGATGAGGTTCCATATAAATTCCAATGATATGTCACAAGATGTGAATAAAAAGTTTAAAACTAATACTTTCCAAAAATGGGGGAAGGAGCACATAAGTGCGTTCCTGAATGGAACAAGAGGGTGTTTCAAGTGCGAGAAGCCTGACCATCAATTAAAAAATATATAAGTAGTGTGAAGAGGAAAATTAATGAAATGAATGGATAGAGAGCTCAATAAAATTAACCTCCCATAATCCAGTGTCTTGAATGAAAATATTTTGGTTATTATAGGAATAAATATACCAATCCAAGGGATAATGTGGATGATAAGCCAAACCAACCACTTAAGAAAAAGAAAAAAGGGAAATATTATGTAATCATAATTGATTAAGTGAATCATGATAATTAGGGTTCACTTATCCTCCCTTTATTAGTTGATAAAATCATGATTTATTTCGTATGAATGAACCCAATAAAAATTTTATTGTTCATACTTTAGTAAAATTTCATGTGATTTCCTCCCTCTAAATGGATTCTATAATAATGAAATCAGATTTTCTATTCTATCAATACAATGATGAACCTAAGCTTCAAATGAAAATGTTTTTTTATTAGATAAGAGTTTATATAAGGAATAAAGGGTGAATGAACATTTATAAGTGTATATGTATCCATGTAAGATTAGCTTAAGAGCTATCGATACCTTTATTTATTTATGAGTTTAAGGTTGACCATAAGTTAAAATTCATTAACACCCATTTTGAGGTTTCATGTGATGGGATTTTATCATGATTAAGGATATTTTAAGAAACATTTATTGCAAGAAAACCCATTGGTTTTTTATATATTTTAGTAATAAATCCATTTTAGGAGAAATGATTTTACACTTTGTGGACATATGATTAATGGTACTGGTAACCTTTAGGGTTTCTCTTATACTTTATGTTTAGGTAATTATGAGTTCTAGCTAATCACCATATGAAGTCAGCGCACACTGTTGTTATCATAGAATATTTATATCTGAATCATCTTTTTATAATATACATTAAGTAAGTTTTAAGGTTGCATGGGGAACCACATTCAATTATATATGATCTGGATATGATGTTTTCCTCAAATATTTGGAAAAATATTTAGCAAGAACTTCATAAAGAGTTGAGTTTCAACACTGTGTATCATCCTTGGACAGATGGTCAATAAGAGAATAATTCAAATCCTAGAGGATATGATAAGATATTTTTATATATATTTGAAAGGTGGTTGGGATAAATACCTCCCTCAAGTTTAGTTTTCATGAAATAATAGCTTTTAATCGAGAATTCAGATGACTCTTTATGAATTTCTTTATGTAAAGATGTCTAAAACTCAATCTTATTAGAATAATGTTGTAGAAAGAAAGCTATTGGGACCAGAGAAAGTTGATGATATGGAAGAGAAGCACTGCTAGAAATCTATGATATACCAATGATTATAAATTTGTGGCACAGGCTGGATAACCGTTGGTATAATATATACCAACAGTTGTCCAAAATGTTGGCGACTAATCCATGGGGATAGACATATCCCTATGGTTATTCATAAAATGTTAGGGTATGTCATGTTACAGCACATTATACCAACAGTTTCCTATAACCGTTGGTATAACATTTTACCAAAGGTTTTACATTATTGCAATAAAACTCAGTTTAAATATATACCAATAGTTTTCTGAATCGTTGGTACATAATTTTACCAACGGTTTAAAGAAACCTTTGGTAAAAATGTAGTTAACGGGTCTATACCAACATTTTGTAAACTGTAGGAATAGAATTTTACCAACAGTTTGATGAAACTGTTGGTATATATTGTATTTTTACATCTATACCAACAGTTTTGAAACCTTTGGTATAGAGTTTATATAGCTCCAACAGCAGTACCAGCCTCCCCTTCTACAATTACAGAATTCATAATTAATTCTATAAAGAATTCAGAATTAACAAACCTATACATATATCAGCATTAACTACCTCGAATAATAACAAACCTATACAGAATTCAGAATTCATAAGGCAGTACCATCAGGAAATAATAAAAAACTTATACATCCAATTACTTGTGCAATTACCTACAATTGAAATACTATATACATAATTCAAAATAACACCAATGAAGACAAAGGGGGTGGGGTGGTGTCTAGGGAGGGGGCTGTCCATGGGGGTGGGGGTGTCTAGGGGTGGGGGTTTACAGGGGGTGGGGTGGTGTCCAGGGGAGTGGGGGATGTCTAGGGGGTTGGGGGTTGTCCAAGGGGGTAGGGGTTTCTAGGGGATGGGGGTGTCCCGGGGGTGGGGGACTGTCTAGGGGGTGGGGGCTATCCATGGTGGCGGGGGTGTCCAGGGGGTGGGGGTGTCCAGGTGGTGGGGTGGTGTCCAGGGGGTGGGGACTTTCCAATGGGTTGGGGGCTATCCAAGGGGGTGTGGGTTTCCAGGGGTGGGGTTTCTATGGGGAGCGGGATTTCTAGGGGGTGGGGGATGTCCCTCGGGGTGGGGGTGTCCATGAGGTGGGGGTGTCCAGGTGGTGGGGTGGTGTCCAGGGGTGGGGGTGTCCAGGGGGTTGGGGCTGTCCAAGGGGTAGGGGGTGTCTAGGGGGTGGGTGTAAGGCCTTGACCCTAGTTACCCAGGGTCAGTGCATTATTACATAACATTGGTATGATAGATGAAATCATGTCCCAAAAGACTGATCAGTTAAGTATCCTTAGAGTACTAGATACATTCATAAGTTTTACATTACATCATAAAATAAAGAAAACAACATTGTGTCCCCTTTTTTAACACACTCATATCCTCTGGCCTATCCCTGAAGGTTATTCATAATATTCTTCTTCATATCATGGGAAAAATAAAACATAAGAAAGTGGTGAGCTCGGATGCTCATTAAGGATAACAATAGAGAGAAACTATCATAAATAAGAATAAACATTTAAGGAAATGTATAATAATAAAAAATCCTTCTAAATATAAACTTCAGAATAATATGAAAAATATAAATCTAATAATTCCATTTACTTATTCACATGGATATTCTACTAGTCGAATAATCACATGTAATATCAATAGATAATTTCATAAGGATGGAATGCATAATGTCGGACATCATAACCACATAGTCAAGGACTTATGCCAAGACTACAAATATGATTTTGTTAAGATTTGTGCCAAGACACTAGTTTTTCTCATGAGACCTACTAATGCATCGAAGAGCTATAGTATGCTCCACCCATCACTTACTAAGTCTAATTCATTCCTCATATGAAAAGGTTGAAACATAACATAAACATTCATATTAAAACTAGCATAAGAAATGTTAATAATTTAATCATAAAACATGAATGGTATAAAAATAATACATCCATAGTCAAACATATCACAAAACATTCAATACAATAAGTAAGATTATATCATAACAAATCAACTTCAAACAAGTGTAAAATCCATCAAAGGATGTTGACATAGATGAAATCAAAACTATTTGAGAGAAATATCTCTTTCTATTTTCAAATCATTTAAAAGTCACATAATTATAAAAGAATACATTTATTTTGAAAATATTATTATAAGCTTATAAGGGAATCTTTGAAGGTGTTATAATGGCCGAAAATATCCCCACCCGCCATATAAGTTAAAAAACATTCTTACCTTAATTTGTCAAAAGGGTCATAAATTGACTTGTTTAGAAAATGATGGAAATATTCCTTTCAAAAAAAATTATTAAAAGTAAAACAAGGGTATAAATGACTTTAACCCATATTATAGTAAATAGTATAAATGTTTTGAAATAAATTTTTAAGAAACACGGATGTGGATGATAAAGATGTCCCAGTAGATACTTACGTATTAACAACCTCATATAACAAAGAGATTGTAAAATTAACCCTTACCTTGTACTTTACTTTGGTTGAGGGTATGTTTAACCTCATATATAATGGTGAAATAATTTTTATTAAATTATAAAAGAACCACATACATAAATATGTTATCATATATGTTCTTTTAATATTGTTTTGTTAATGATATTTCAGTAGTATCGTCGTTTTGGGTGTTAAATGATTCGTTTTCCTTTATATGTTTTATTATGTAAGTCATGTTTGTTATGGATATGATGTATTTGATTCATATCCAGAATGATATTAAATTCTTAAAAATTATTTTTTTAATCATAAAATGAAATTTATTCTTGAATGGTTACGATGGGGAATGAATCTCATCACGTTCGTAAAGACGGTAATCCGTACGTATGCACGAGTGACAATACCATTCTATTGATGGTGGGATCATATGTAATTGGATGGTGTATCATATATACAGAATAAATAACATTTTTTTATTTATTATTCACATCAATTATACTCATTATTATACCCATCAAAATAATTAAGTTCTGAATAATAAACTACACCACGAGATGGAGACGGTAAGTCATAGGTATGCACGTATGGTAAATATCATTCATATGATGGATAGAATAATGAATATGGTTGTACCATATTTATAATAACATCACAATATCTAAAAGGTAATGGATTTATTTATTTTTTATGGAAACAACAAAGAAAGTGGAAGTGGAAAAAGAAAAGAACTTTGAAAGAGGTGATGAAATTATTACCTCTTCTTCAGGTGCTTCTTTTTGATTTGATCAAAAGGGATCCTTAGGTTGGATTTCTGATCAATTTAAGGCCTATAGGTTGAATTTAGGGTAGTTATTAGGATATTTGAGTAGGTTATGGATGATCCAAATGGATTTGGAGGTGTGAAATTAAGATAGGGGGAAGTACCCTTTTATAAGAGATGTGAGGGTCACTTTAGGAAAAGCTTAAAATATTATTTTATTATAAAATCATTTTCGGTTTTGAATGGCTAAAAATTAATTTATTTATAGACTTAGGTGGTTAGGGGTCGAAATAATCTCAACCAATAGGTTTTAAACAAGTTTATTCTACCATATTAACCTTATATTTTAGATTTAACTCTTGGTTAAATAGTTTAACATTTACCATGCCTCCTTATATTTTTATTTTATATGGTTAATAAACTTACTATAAAATGCAAAGAGAACCTTAAGTGGTTAATTAATGACATATATATTATTATATAAGTCCTTTTTCTGAACTTTATATTTTTAGGACAATTATATAATTTAATAATATAGTATTTTTTTTAAAAACTCATCTATCTCAATTTTGACACTATTTAGTATTTGGTTTTTTGTGAAAGTCAAAAAAACATGATTACTTCGATAAAAATAAATTAAATCAACCCTAAAATGTCATATTAACCTAGAAAATTCGTTTATGGTATCATAACTTTCAAATTATATTTATTTTAATATTTATAATATCATTTATTTGATTCTTTTTTTAATAAAGAAAATATTGCATCATTATTGTGTCATAAATAAATATATTTAATTTATGTATAAAAATTATAAATAAAATATAATGATGTAGGAAATATTTTTATATTTATAATGAATATTTATATTCAAAGATATCAATTATATAACCTCATATAAAAATTGTTTAACTAAAAGATACATGCTTATGTTAATTTTGTCTTTACTTTAAAATAATTATTATAGAATGTCATCATCACTTCCAAGTGGCTCCATGGGGTCCCAAAATAAACCCAAGGATTACCATGGTCGGGAATGTATCATCAAATAGGGTTAGGACATGTGTTGGGGTAATTTTAATATTATTATAGTATTATTGTTTACTCTTATTTACCGGATTTACCCTTTAACCATGGTAAATAAAATATTTACTGAAGTAACTATTCATAATGCCTAAAAATAAATGTTACCTATTTATAAAATTTGGAAATCGTGATTCAAAATATGCAATAAATTTTTCCAAATTCAAACACAGAAGTTTTAGATATTAATTTAAAATTAATTCTCGTTGTTAAAACCAAAAAGCAGGTTTTTAAGAAGTAAAAAATATTAAAAGATTGACATTTGTTTATATACAATTTAATTGTGAAATTACATATAATGAAGTAAATTATATTAAATGATAAAAATATAATATAATGATACTTTAAAACGACTCAAATTTATAATTTAACTCTATAAATTATTTAGATTAAAAAAGTTGTTTTTGATTAAAATTTAGTGTTTTCACTATTCATCAAAATATTAAAGTTATCATAAAAGTACCAAAAATTTATCCAAACTAAATGTTTATGTCCAAATTCTAAAGAATAATTTAATTTCATCAAATTTCATATATAAAAGTGTCAAATATTGTATTTAAAAATGGTTCGTCGTTAAAAGGTGGAAAAACTTCATTTTTGAAAAAAATAATTCTTTTATCTGAAAAAATAAATTTGTCCTTATATTATGTCTAAAAAAATATGAATGTTAAAATTATATGGGATATATAAAAAATTCAAATTTTTTATTGTTATTCACAACTTCTTTTTAAACGGCTAGTTTGATAGGTCGTGGTGCACTTGAACTCGGTTTTGTGTACATCACACGCTATTGTATTATTCAAAGAGAAATGTATTGTGGAAGCTTGAGGTATTACATTCTTCCATCCTTCAATAAATTGCATCCTCGCAATTTGAAATTGTTCTTCAAAAATAAAAGGTTAAATAAAATAGAAAATACATTTGTGGAAACCCACATTAGAAATATGGTTAATAAAATTTAGTTTTAATAATAGGGAAAGGGAAATTAAAAATTCACCAAGAAATTAGGATTTCAAATAGTAGAATATTGGTGGAAATTATAATTGGAGGAAAACATAAATTTTTACAGGGAGTGATTGAGGTCATCAATCACAAATAAGTGAATGGAAAATTGAGGGCCTCAAATCCAAAAATCTATGATGCTTTAAAATATCTTCAATTCAACAAAACATAAGGTATTAGGATAAAACATTTTTTTTAATATCCTTTACCTAAAGTTTAAGAATTTATTTCTTCATATAATATGAAAAAAAAATACCTGACAAGTAGAGTTACATCCTTTAACTAATTTCTACAACAAACTCATCTTTCACTCCAAAACATAATAGAACTCAAAAATATTATATTTATCTTAATAATATATGGTTCCAAATATAAAAAATACCATTTAAATGAAGAAAACTATTCTATAATAATTAGGGAATTTCTATAGGCTATTGGTAGGTGATAAAGCCTTATCTCACTTTGGTTGTGGGTTCGATTCCTACAGCTTTTTCCGACACAAAGGGTTATTACCCGACCTACAGGTTGTCCTTTTTCTAAAACTATAGTATTATAATATTCCAAAAATAATCTTAAGAAATGTTTTAACATTAAACAATACTATCCAAAGTTCAATATAATTCATTCAAACCATTATAGTTATCCAAAATACTTTTGTCCAGACTCTCTCTAAAAGTTCTATAAATTCCAAAATCAATTGTTACATAAAATTCCCCAAACAATGTAAAGTTTATCTTATTGTCACATACTAAAAATATGATTACCTTAATCATATTAAAACCTTAATGAAAACAAAAATTACTGCAGTACAATCCTTATATATATCACATTTTTCTTATAACCAGAATTTAATTCTTAAATCCAAAAACACAAATACATTAATTATTCCACTTCAACTGTAGTAATAACATAAGATTATACTTTCTACCTTGGCCTTTTTTTAGGTAATTTTACTTGGCACTTAGGAAATTCATTTGCATAATGACCCATTTCTCTAAAATTATAGCATTCAACATTGACAGCCTCTTTCTTTCCCTTATAATCACGAGCCTGGTGACCTTTTTCTACACATTTGTAATAAAATATCATTCCTTTTAGGAAAGTACCGGGGTGTTTCTACCCACAATTATCACATATGGGAGAATCCTTCTTTCCCTTTTTCCCTTTATTTTTCTATTTCTCCACCATTCTATTCTTCTCTTGCTTTACTTTAATGTCATAAGACTTAGAGAATTCCTTTTCTTTCTTGATAGCACATGAGACTATATCTTCAAATGTCGATAAGGATTGTGAGAATAATGCTTGATGGAGAAATGGTTTTAACCCATAAAATAATTAATTAATATTACTATTTGGGTTACATATATAATCTGTAGCATGCCACGATAACCTTGTAATATTATCCACATAATTTGTGACATTCTCATCCTCCTTTTTCCTCATACTCAGAAATTTCCTTTCCTTATCCGGTCGATGGTCACAAGAAAATTATTTTTCTAAGAAATTATATTTAATCTCTCTCCATTCCATATTTAATACTTATTTATACTCCTTTGTGTTTTGAATTAATGACCACCATTTATCTGCTTCTCCCGTGAGGTGATAAACTGCCATGAAAACTTTTTCCCTTTTGCTACTCCCCAAAACATAAAATATTTTCTCTAAAGAACTTATCCATTGCTCAGTTAAAAATGAATTTGTAGTCCCATTAAATGTTTTTGGTTGTTGACTCATGAATTTTTCTAACATTGATTCTCTGTGTTATGGATCAGTGTGCCCCATAAAAGTAAGGTTATTATTCATAACATGAATGAGTTGTCCTAGTATTTTTATAAGCTGTTCAGCACCAATTGCATAACCAGCTCCACTATAATTATCTTGAGTAGAAGGGAAATACCTACATGGTCTATGTAAATTGATATGGTTTCCATTCCTTCTACTAGGCTCCATTTATAAACAATGGAATACACTAGATTAGTTTATGAATCGCAATACATAATTAGAAACTTGTAAACACTTAACATAAATTGAACAGTTTACGGATTATATCCATAATCATAAAAATGTTTTCCTTTAGGAATTATTTACTCATAAATCATTAATAATGGTTTCTAAGAAAATTTGAATTATCCTAAGCATATCCCTCGTGAGTGTCGTAGCCAAGAGTGCAGCAAGGCCCTTTGTCGTGTACCAGGATACCCCAGGTCAAGCCTGAAACTCCTTGTCTGAGTTTTCACTCCTAGGTACATCTGTTCTAGATCCAACTCTACCTTCTCATATCAATATAGGGATGTATTGCTTGGAAAAATCACAAAATCTCCACATTACCAAAATTCTACGAATTTCTTCTATACTAATCCTCAAAGTCTATCTTAGGTTAGTGTTTTCAAATCAGATTTTTTCTAAATCTTGCTTCCAAGGTTTGTACTAAACTTCCCCTGATAGCAGTTGTAATGCCCCGACCCTAGTTACCCAGAGTAGATGCATTATTATATGACATTGGCATGATACAATGAATCATGTCCCAAAAGACCTATAAGTTTAGTATCCTTGGAAGTACTAGATACATGCATAAGTTTTACATTATATCATGGAATAAAGAAAACAACATTGTGTCTCCTTTTTAAACACACTAATATCCTTTGGCATATCCCTGAAGGTTATTAATAATATTCTGCATCACATCCTAGGAAAAATTAAATATAAGAAAGTGGTGAGCTCAAATGCTCATTAAGGATAACAATATAGTAGAAACTATCATAAATAAGCATAAACATTTAAGGCAATGTATAAGAATAAAACACAATACTTTTAAACTTACACTTTAGAATAATATGGAAAATATAAATTAAATAATCCCATTTACTTTTTCACATGGATATTCTACTAGTCGAATAATCACATGTAATATCAATAGCTAATTTCATACTGATGGAATGCATAATGTCGGACATCATAACCACATAGTCAAGGCCTCGTACCAAGACTACAAATAAGATTTTCTGAAGGCCTTGTCCTAAGACACTAGTTTGTCTCATGAGGCCTACCAATGCATCAAGGAGCTATAGCGGGCTCCACCCGTCACTTACTAAGTCCTACGCATTCCTCATGTGAAAAGGTTGAAACAAAACAAAAACATTCGTTTTAAAACTGGCATACAAAATGTTAATACTTTAACCATAAACCATGAATGGTATAAAAATAACATATACACAATAAAACATATCAAAAAACCTTCAATATAATATGGAATATTCTATCATAATAAATCAACTTCAAACAAGTGTAAAATCCATCAAAGGATGTTGAAATAGATGAAATCAAAACTATTTGAGAAAAATATCTCTTTATATATTTAAATCATTTAAAAGTCACATAATTATAAAAGAAAATATTTATTTTGAAAATATACTTATAAGCATGTAAGGGAATATTTGAAGGTGTTATAATGGTGGAAAAAATCAATTCCCATCGTATAAGTTAAAAAAACATTCTTACCTTAATTTGTCGAAAAGGTCATAAAGTACCTTATTTAGAAAACGATGGAAATATTCCTTTCAAAACATTTTATAAAAATTCAAAAAATGGTATAAATGACTTTAACCCATATTCTAGTAAATAGTAAAAATGTTTTGAAATATATTTTTAAGAAACACGGATGTGGATGATAAAGAGGTCTGAGTAGATACTTACATATTAACAACCTCAGATAATAAAGAGATTGTAAAATTAGCACTTACCTTGTACTTTCCTTTGGTTGAGGGTATGTTTAACCTCTTATATAATGGTGAAATCATTGTTATTAAATTATACAAGAACCACATACATAAATATGATATCATATATGATCTTCAAATATTGTTTTGTTAATTATATTTTATTAGAATCATTGTTTTGGGTGTTAACTGATTTGTTTTCCTTTATATGTTTTGTTATGTAAGTTATGTTTCTTATTGACAGGTGTTTTGTAGTTCCTTGAAAAGTGTCTTCTAGATTTAAGAATCACTTTTTCCAGGTTGTTTTTGTAACACCCCAAGCTTTCACGGTACGTTTCCCTTTGAATAATTCAATGACGTGCATTGTACGCAACCTCGAGATTCTAACACACCACAACCAATCAAACTAGCCGTTATGAATAGTAATACCTACTTTTTAAAATTTTAGAAATTTTATCTCTCAAGATGGACTTCATTTTTGGATTTTTAGTATCGAATTTATCCTAAGGTGAAATTTTGGTACTTTTCGGATAACTTTAATATTTTGTTGAATAGTGAAAATTACTAAATTTTAATTAAAAACAAATTTTTTAATAAAAATAATTAATGGTGATAAATTATTAATTTGAGTGATTTAAAAGTATAATTAGAATATATTTTTACCTTTTTATCCAATGGTGTTTATTATAATTAATTTCACTTTGAAATTGGACATAAACAATTGTCAATCTTTTGATATATATTGTTTCTTAAAAACACGCTATTTGTTGTGACAGCGGGAATTAATTATAAAATTAATTAATGAAACTTATATGTTCAGAATTTTTTAAAATATAAATCATTTTTGAATTCGGAATACCAATTATAGCTTAGGGTGAAATTTTGGCATTGTTCTGAAAAACTTCAATTTTTGATGAATAGTGAAACCCCTAAGTGGTAGTTAAAAAAACTAAATTTTTCATAAAACTTAATTTTACTGCTTTTGTAAGTGGAATTTTGAAAATATGAGAGACACGGTTAATATCAAGGAGTAAAATTTGGTTCAATGAGATCAAAATAATTTTTGGTGAATAGTAACGTTTTACTTTTATTTACCACGGTTAAAAGTAAATAGGGTAATTAAGGGTAAAAATGATACTAATATTAACCTAACACATGTCCTAATTCTATTGGAAAAGTTTATCTAGACCAAAAACAACCTTAGAAATAAAATATTATCATTTAGGTCCACTTGGATTAGATTAGGACATTTATTATTACTTAATTCAAAGAAGAGTTAAAAGAGTTAAAATCAAAGTTTATTCACTAAAACATTTTTAATATAGTGTTACACAGAAGATAAATTCGATTATAAAAATTCATTAGAAATATAAAAAGATTTCATACATAATGATATTTTATTTATAATTTTTAGACATTAAATAATTTAATTTATTTATGACACAATGATGATGCAGTAATTACCATAATAGTGAAAAATTAAAATAATTGATATTATAAATACCCAAATAAATATAATTGGAGACTTTTATTGAATTAAACTAATTTTATAGGTTAATATGACATACTAGGATTTATTTAATTGACTTTTTTCGAAGTAATCATTCTGATATGAGTTTCAAAAAAATTAATTATTGAATAGTGTCAAAATTGACATAAAAGAGTTTTTTAAAAACATATTATATTATTAATTGATATTAAATTCATAAAAATCTAAGGTTTGGAAAAGAGACTTATATCATGATATTTGTATCATTAATGGACCACTTGGGGGTCTCTTGGATGTATATATTAAGTTTATTAACCATATAATATAAAAATACAAAGAGACATTGTAAAAGTGAAACTAATTAACTAAGAGTTAATACTTAAACATAAGGTTAATATAATGACCCAAACCTGTCTAAATTCTATTGGTTGAGTGGTTTTCGACCTATCCCCACCTTAACCTTTAAATAATATACTTTGGAGCCATTATAAATTGAATATTAATTTATTATAAAATAATATTTCTAGCTTTTCCAAAGGTGCCCCTCACCCCTCTTATTAAAGGGCACTCCTCCTTCTCATTAATTCACACCTTCAAAGCCTTTTGGCTCGGCCAAAATCTGCCCAAATACTCTCTAAACTTCCCTAACTTCATCCTAGAGTTCTTCCTTTAGTCATAAATCAAACTTAAGGAGCCCTTTTGATCAAATCAAAGGGAATAACCTGAAGAAGAGGTAATGTTTTCACCACACTTTTTCAAGTTCCTTTGTTCTTCCACTTATTCTTTCTTTGTTATTACAATTATAAAATAATAACTCTAGTATCTTATATATACTGTGATGTTATTATAAATATGGTACAGTCATATTCATTATTCTATCCACCCTTTGAATAACATGTCACCATACGTGCGTACGTACGGCTTACCGTCTCCACGTCGTGGTGTAATTGTTATTCAATAAATTCTTATTTTGATGGGTATAATAATGATGTGTAATTCAAGTAAATAATAAATATGACATGAAAATTATTCTTTATATATGATATACCATCCAATTATATATTATTTTATTATCAAAAGAATGATATTGTCGCTCATGTGTACGTACGGACTACCGTCTCCACGAACGTGATGAGATTCATTCTTCATCTTATCCATTCAAGTATAATTCTAATTTTATGATTAAAAATAATGTTTAAGGACTTGATATAATTCTGTATATGAATAATATACAACCTATCCATAACAAACACAGCTTACGTAACAAAGAATATAAAGGAAAACAAGTAAGTTAACACCTGAAATGACGATAATACTAAGATATTATTAACAAATAAATATTAAAAGATCATATATGATATCATATTAATGTAAATGAATCTTTTATAATTAAATAAAAATTATTTCACCATTATACATGAGGTTAACCTACCGTCTACCAAGGAAAAGTACAAAGTAAGGGGTTTCTTATCTCACTCTTAATTCCGTGAGAATTCCATTGTTCACCACTTATTTATTACATGTGGTGTGTGTACTACCCATGATTGTATTCATTGTTTAATATACTTTAATTTATGGATATTTACATCATAATTATATTATCCTTCTTTCATGGGTGTATGTTTCGTAAGTTACCAAATTGATAAGGGAATTTGAAATTTCAATTTCCATTTATTCGGCTTTACGCAAACTTCATTGATTATTTTACTCCGAGATTATGTGTGGAATCACTATTCATTTGATTATGTCATAATTTCCTCTCCCCTTTTATGTGGATATAATTTTGATACACATAATCACTCCATTGATAATTTCTCAAGTCATCGATATGAATTTGATAAGAGTAATTTTAACTCATTCTCCATTTGTTGAGTTAAACATCCAATTCATTGGTGGTATTTTTACAAGATTATGTGTGAATTTCCTTTGATTATTTTAGACTGAATATCCAATCTTATTTAGTGTATTTATATTTTTCACACATAACTATGTCGTTGATTTATCCTTAACCTAAGGATACGGCCTTTATGAGAGATTTCATCTCAATTTACATTCCACTGAGACTTCTTTGTCGTTATACACCAAATCACTTTTATGAGGTGTATATAATGTACTTTGACATAGTATATCATGAATCCCTTTATTCTCATGATATTACAAAGTTTTGATTACCTCAATTATTTGTATTCAACTGTCTCTCTTTTGGTTAGAAACTCTAACTAAAATACCATTTTTAAATGTTTTAAAGACTTATTCTTCTAAATATTGCTCATTAATGTCCATGTTTTAAAAATGGTTTTAAAGATTTATTTATATGGACATTAACGTTTTAAAATCAAAATTACTTTTAAAAGTTTCAAAGTGGTATGGGACACTTTGATTCTAAAATATATTTTAAATGGGTTCTTGACAAATAGTGTGTCTTTTAAATGATTTCAAGAAAAAGGGGGATATTTCACTCTAATTTTTTTGATGATTATTTTCATCTATGTCAATATCCTTCATCATTCTCGATTGAGGTTAATATGATACAATACAATATTCCATATTGTATCGAATGAGTTATGTTTGACTGTGGATGTGCTATTTTTATACCATTCATGGTTTTTGGATAAAGTATTGACATTTTGTATGCTAGTTTTAATACGAATGTATATATTATGTTTAAAACTATTCATATGGGGAATGAATTGGACTTAGTAAGTGATGGGTGGAGCCCGCTATAGCTCATCGATTCATCGGTAGGTCTCATGAGACAAACTAGTGTCTTGGCACAAGGCCTTGGAAAAATCTTATTTGTAGTCTTGGCACGAGGCCTTGGCTATGTGGTTATGATAGTATGGCATTATGCATTCCATCATTATGAAAGTGGTTATTGATATTGCATGTGATTATTCGATTATTAGAATATCCATGTGAATAAGTAAATGGAATTATTTCATTTTTTCCATACTATGTTGAAGTTCAAGTTTAAAAGGCTTTTGTTTTAGTTATAAATTACCTTAAATGTTTATTCTATTTTATGAAAGTTTCCTCTGTATTGTTATCCTTACTGGGAATTTGATCTCACCCCTTTCAATGTTTTATTTTTCCTAGGATGTGAAGAAGTAATTTATGAATGACCTGCAGGGATAATATGTGGGGACATGATTGTGGTCTATGAAGAAAATATGTTGTTGTATTTTTCATTTTATGATGTAATGTAAACCTTATTAATGTATCTAGTTATTCCAAAGCTACTAAACTAATCGGTCTTTCGAGACTTGATATTTCTTGTGATCATGCCAATGTTATGTAATAATGCACCGACTCTGGGTAACTGGGGTCGGGGCGTTACAGTTGGTATCAGAGGAAGTTTAGTATAAACCTTGGAAGCTAGATTTAGATAAACTCTGATTAGAGCACGTAGACCTAAGATGAACTTTTAGGATTAGTATAGAAGAACTTCCTAGAATTTTGGTATTGTAGAGATTTTGTGAGTTTTCCGAACAATACATCCCTGTCTGGATACGAGCAGGTAGAGGCGGCTCTAGCACAGATGTACCTTGGGATAAACCAAAAAACACTGCTTTGAGATAGACTCGAACGGGAACTGGTGCACGACAACGGGCCTTGGTACACTCTTGGTTACGACACTCCCGGGGGATATGCTTACGATAATTTACATTTTCTTTACAAACCAATTTGAGGTATTATATATATAAGATGAGAGTAAATGACCTTGGTTAATCCTAATGTGTTTCAAATTGAGAATATGGTGACATGTTAATCTCTAAATGATTTTATGACTACTGTTACTCACACAATACTTTCTGGTTTTAGTCAATGGCTGGATTCCAACGAAGTCATAGTGACTTTGATAATGATGTACAAGGTAGTAACAGTGGTGGAAATGAGAAACAAAATGGAATGTTCATAAGTGTAAAAGATATAATCTTTATGCCAAATCAATTTTCCAAAAATATGATCAAAAATATATATATTAACCAATTCCTGACTCAACAAAGAAAAGAAAGGTGATGAATGATAAGAGCTCCAGTAGTGGAGACCATGGAGAAAGGAATCCTCAATTTCCATCATGCAGGAAATGTGGAAGGAGACACCCAGAAAAGTGTCTCAATGGGACAAGGAAATGCTTTACGTGCAGGAAGGAAGGAAATAAAGTGAAGAATTACTGAATAAAAATGAAGAGTACTATGGAAGAAGATCAAAATGGTCCCAAGAATCCATTTACATTCATTTGCCGTAAATGATGGGGACCTGACCATTACCTGAGTGAATGCCCTATTATATAGGATATTTTAGTGTTAAAGAAGAAGCTATGTGGAAATAAATGGTTGGAGAAATGTTTAAAAAGTGTTGGTGCTCCTTGTTGATGGGTTTACTTTGGAATAATTTTCTCTTGTATTTATAACCCTGCAGTTTTCCATGTGAGAATGATATTTGAGGAATAATTATCTTTTCTCTTGTGGATATAGTTATGAATAACCATTTGGTTTTATATAATCATTGGGTTTGAGGAAATTAAAAGTTATTATAATTTGGGATGAAAATACAAGGTATGACATAACATTTGGGGTTAAATTATGTTATGGTTATTTTCAGGAATTTATCTCATTTTGATAATGTTATAAAATATAGTTTTTGAAAAGGGACAACATGCAGACCGTGTGACAACCCGTCGCGTCAAACAAAGCTGTGGGAATCGAACCCACAACCAAAGTGTGATTGGGATTTATCGCCTACCACTGGAATACGTGAAGTCCCTGGTTAGTGTGACTATTATTTTTAGTTAAATGATTTTATTGATCATTAATAATTTGATTTGGGATCTTATGTCTTATCAAATGAATACCATTAGTATAGGAAAATGATTTGGTAATTAAGTGATAAATGTTATTTTGGAAGTTGTTCACTTTGTTGTATGGAAAATAGAATAGTATGGGATTTTATTTGAGGAGTAATGGTGGATTTTTATCTATGTTTTTATTGTGGATTTATAGTGATTTGGGTTGTTTATGGAAATGATTAGGTTAATTACTTTTAAGTATGCGACTTTAAGAGTAATTAATGTCATTTGGAGATACAATTTAACATGGAAGACTACATTCTTATAAGTTTTGAGTTTCAATATTATTTTGGATCATATTTAAGGATTTTAAGGACAATTGATTATTGAATGGTATTTATTTAACTTTGGGGTATTGATGGTTTAATTTTAGAAATTAAGATTAGTGTTTTTTTCTCTAATGGAATATCCATTTGGGGGGTCATCATATATTATACTAACCATTTTGGTTTTGATTAATTTCTAAAGACAAGGTAAATATATAGTTTATCCTACATGGATCATGTATTTCTATAGAAGTTTATTCTAGATCTTCCATTGTGACCAAGTCTTCTTGAATACTCATTGTTCAAAAAAATGAGGTAGTGGTAAAAAGTTATTAAAGAATGAAACTCTAATTAAAAAGTAAGTATATCTCTTTATGTTTTTAGTCAATATCATAAATGAATTCCTCGTCCTTATGTAATTTAACTTAAAACAAAAAATGTTGTCCATTTACTTTTCCTGCGGGGAGACTAAGGACCGTTTGTCCCAACAAAAGTTTGTGATTTTCTTATTGTTAACTTTATCATGATCATGTTTTCTATCCCTCTCCATCAGAACTAAACACTTAGTTTATCGTCCATATCCATGATTTCCTGCATGGAATCCTATTATGGGTTATCTTGGGTGACCTTTATACCTATCTTCCTTTCTTTTGAAGTGATAGTTTTACTGACTCTTTTTCCGATGTGGGACATTCCATTATATTCTCAAGACCAATTTTAAAAATTGCGAGGACGAAATTTATTGAAGGAGGGGAGAATGTAACACCCCGAGATTCCATGGTACGTTTCCCTTCGAATAATGCAATGACGTGCATTGTATGCAACTTCGAGATTCTAACACACCACAACCAATCAAACTAGCCGTTATGAATAGTAATACCTAATTTTTAAAATTTTAAAAATTTTATCTCTCAAAATGGAATTCATTTTTGGATTTGGAGTATCTAATTTATCCTAAATTGAAATTTTGGTACTTTTCGGATAACTTTAATATTTTGTTGAATAGTGAAAATTACTAAATTTTAATTAAAAACAAATTTTTTTAATCAAAATAATTAATGGTGATAAATTATGAATTTTAGTGGTTTTAAAGTATAATTAGAATATATTTTTACCTTTTTATCCAATGGTGTTCATTATAATTAATTTCACTTTGAAATTGGACATAAACAATTGTCAATCTTTTGATATATATTGTTTCTTAAAAACACGCTATTTGTTGTGACAGTGGGAATTAATTATAAAATTAATTAATGAAACTTATATGTCCAGAATTTTTTAAAATAGACATCATTTTTGAATTCGGAATATCAATTATATCTTAGGGTGAAAATTTGGCATTGTTCTGAAAAACTTCAATTTTTGATGAATAGTGAAACCACTAAGTGGTAGTTAAAAAAACTAAATTTTTCATAAAACTTAATTTAACTACTTCTGTGAGTGGAAATTAAAAAATCTAAGAGACACGGTTAATATGAAGGAGTAAAATGTGGTTCAATGAGATCAAAATAATTTTTGGTGAATAGTAACGTTTTACTTTTATTTACCACGGTTAAAAGTAAATAGGGTAATTAAGGGTAAAAATGATACTAATATTAACCTAACACATGTCCTAATTCTATTGGAAAAGTTTATCTCGACCAAAAACAACCTTAGGAATAAAATATTATCATTTAGGTCCCCTTGGATTAGATTAGGACATTTATTATTATTTAATTCAAAGAAAAGTTAAAAGAGTTAAAATCAAAGTTTATTTACTAAAAAAAATTAATATAGGGTTACACATAAGATAAATTAGATTATAAATATTCATTAGAAAGATAAAACTATTTCCTACATATTTATATTTTTTTTATAATTTTGAGACATTAAATATTTTAATTTATTTATGACACAATGATGATGCAGTAATTACCATAATAGTGAAAAATTAAAATAATTGATATTAAAAATACCCAAATAAATATAATTGGAGACTTTTATTGAATTACACTAATTTTATAGGTTAATATGACATATTAGGATTTATTTAATTGACTTTTTTCAAAGTAATAATTCTGATATGAGTTTCACAAAAATTAATTATTGAATAGTGTCAAAATTGACATAAAAGAGTTTTTAAAACAAATATTATATTATTAATTGATATTAAATTCCTAAAAATCTAAGGTTAGAAAAAGAGACTTATATCATTATATTTGTATCATTAATGGACCACTTGGGGGGTATATTGGATGTATATAGTAATTTTATTAACCATATAATATAAAAATACAAAGAGACATTGTAAAAGTGAAACTAATTAACTAAGAGTTAATACTTAAAGATAAGGTTAATATAATGACCCAAACCTGTCTAAATTATATTGGTTGAGTGGTTTTCAACCTATCCCCACCTTAAAATTTAAATAATCTACTTTTGATCCATTTGAAACCGAATATTAATTTATTATAAAATAATATTTCTAGCTTTTCCAAAGGTGCCCCTCACCCCACTTATAAAAGGGAACTCCTCCTTCTCATTACTTCACACCTTCAAAGCCTTTTGGATTGGCCAAACTCTGCCCAAATACTCTCTAAATTTCCTTAAATTCATCCTAGAGGCCTTCATTTAGTCAGAAATCCAACTTAAGGAGCCCTTTTGATCAAATCAAAAGGAAGAACCCGAAGAAGAGGTAATTTTTCACCACCCTTTTTCAAGTTCCTTTCTTCTTCCACTTATTCTTTCTTTGTTATTACCATTATAAAATAATAAATCCAGTATCTTATATATACTGTTATGTTATTATAAATATGGTACCATCATAGTCATTATTCTATCCATCCTTTGAATAACATGTCACCATACGTGCGTACGTACGGCTTACCGTCTCCACGTCGTGGTGTAATTGTTATTCAATAAATTATTATTTTGATGGGTATAATAATGATGTGTAATTCATGTAAATAATAAATATGACATGATAATGATTCTGTATATATGATATACCATCCAATTATATATTATTTTATTATCAAAAGAATGATATTGTCGCTCGTGTGTACGTACGGACTATCGTCTCCACGAACGTGATGAGATTCATTCTCCATCGTAATAATTCAAGTATAATTCTCATTTGATGATTAAAAATAATGTTTAAGGACTTAATATAATTCTGGATATGAATAATATACAACCTATCCATAACAAACACGGCTTACGTAACAAAGAATATAAAGGAAAACGAGTAAGTTAACACCCGAAATGACAATAATACTAAGATATTATTAACAAATCAATATTAAAAAATCATATATGATATCATATTAATGTAAATGATTCTTTTATAATTCAATAAAAATTATTTCACCATTATACAGGAGGTTAACCTACCGTGTACCAAGGAAAAAGTACAAATTAAGGGGTTTCTTATCTCACTCTTAATTCCGTGAGAATTCCATTATTCACCACTTATTTATTACATGTGGTGTGTGTACTTCCCATGATTGTATTCATTGTGTACTATACTTTAATTTATGCATATTTACATCATCATTGTATTATCCTTCTTTCATGGGTGTATGTTTCGTAAGTTACCAAATCGATAAGGGAATTTGAAATTTCAATTTCCATTTATTCGGCTTTACGCAAACATCATTGATTATTTTACTTCGAGATTATGTGTGGAATCACTATTCATTTGATTATGTCATAATTTCCACTCCCCTTTTCTGTGGATATACTTTTGATACACATAATCACTCCATTGATAATTTCTCAAGTCATCGATATGAATTTGATAAGAGTAATTTTAACTCATTCTCCATTTGTTGAGTTAAACATCCAATTCATTGGTGTTGTTTTACAATATTATGTGTGAATGTCCTTTGATTGTTTTATAATGAATATCCAATCATATTTAGTGTATTTATATTCGTCACACATAACTATGTCGTTGATTTATCCTTAACCTAAGGATACGGCCTTTATAAGAGATTTCATCTTAATTTACATTCCATTGAGACTTCTTTGTTGTTATACACCAAATCACTTTTATGTGGTGTATATAATGTACTTTGACATAGTATATCATGAATCCCTTTATTCTCATGATATTACAAAGTTTTTATTACCTCAATTATTTGTATTCAAGTGTCTCTCTTTTGGTTAGAAACTCTAACTAAAATACCATTTTTAAATGTTTTAAAGACTTATTCTTCTAAATATTGCTCATTAATTTCCATGTTTTAAAAATGGTTTTAAAGATTTATTTATATGGACATTAACGTTTTAAAATCAAAATTCCTTTTAATAGTTTCAAAGTGGTATGGGAAACTTTGGTTTTAAAATCTATTTTAAATGGATTCTTGACAAATAGTGTGTCTTTTAAATGATTTCAAGAAAAGGGGGGATATTTCACTCTAATTGTTTTGATGATTATTTTCCTCTATGTCAATATCCTTCATCATTATTGATTGAGGTTAATATGATACAATACAATCTTCCATATTGTATCGAATGAGTTATGTTTGACTGTGGATGTGCTATTTTTATACCATTCATGGTTTGTGGATAAAGTATTGATATTTCGTATGCTAGTTTTAATACCAATTTTTATGTTATGTTTAAAACTGTTCATATGAGGAATGCATTGGACTTAGTAAGTGATGGGTGGAGCCCGCTATAGCTCCTCGATACATCGGTAGGTCTCATGAGACAAACTAGTCCCTTGGCACAAGGCCTTGGCAAAATCTTATTTGTAGTCTTGGCACGAGGCCTTGGATATGTGGTTATGATAGTCTGGCATTATGCATTCCATCATTATGAAAGTGGTTATTGATATTTCATGTGATTATTTGATTAGTAGAATATCCATGTGAATAATTAAATGGCATTATTTCATTTTTTCCATATTCAAGTTTAAAAGGCTATTGTTTTAGTTATACATTGCCTTAAATGTTTATTATTATTTATAAAAGTTTCCGCTGTATTTTTATCCTTACTGGGCATTTGATCTCACCCCTTTCAATGTTTTATTTTTTCCAGGATGTGAAGAAGTAATTTATGAATGACCTGCAGGGATAATAAGTGGGGACATGAGTGTGGTCTATGAAGAAAAGATGTTGTTGTAGTTTTCATTTTATGATGTAATGTAAACCTTATTAATGTATCTAGTTATTTCAAGGCTACTAAACTAATCGGTCTTTCGAGACTTGATATTTCTTGTGATCATGCCAATGTTATGTAATAATGAACCGACTCTGGGTAACCGGGGTCAGGGCGTTAGAGTTTCTATTGGATTTATTCATGGAACTGGAAACTTCCAACAGTTCTTTATCCAAATAGGACCTACTTTCCAAAGGCAGGGGTTCGTTAAGTTTTTAACTTTACGATACTTAAGAACATGCATTGGTCGATAGGATAGGAGGTCGGACTCATCACACCCTTTTGGGGGGAAATTATTGTCTAGTCTGGGACTCTCTTTGTAAAATTAATAAATTTTCTTGAATCCTTATTAATTCACCAAGTATATCATAAGTATCACTTGGAATTTATAATCACTTATTAACATGTGTAAAACTTTAGAATCATCAGTATGTATTCAAGGTTTTTCATTAATGGAAATATCCATATGTATTCGAGGTTTTCCATAAATGGTATCCTCTAATATATTTATTAGAGATTCTTTTAATCATCATTATGATGATTTTGGTTTTTAAGCCACTCAGTGGGACACTCTAAAATTTATTTTCATCCAGGGAGACGAAGGATTGTTTTGATCTTGGGATCATGCCCATAAAATGAGATACATATGTATCATTGTGAAAGGAATCAGAACCCTTTTAGTTCAGTGTCTCTTAATAGGACACATGATACCTTTTAAGTTCATGTGATAAGGACCTCTAAGTGGAAGGTGCTTAGTTGAAACTTAGTGTGGGACTTATGCTGAAACAGTATAAGGAACTTGGAAGGGATATGGGTTTCCAAGTAAGATCATACCATGTTGGTAATATGACCCAAATAGAATAGGGTTGACTTGAAATGTTGGGTTTGAACCTCAAAGAGTCTTTCTACATATCCCATATGGATGAGAATAAAATCCCACGTAGTTCGACAAATCTCATAGGAGAGTATAGTCCTTTGAGAGAGATGAGTTTGGGCATACTTCCTGAAAAAGATGCCTTGATGATTTGAGGATTTAATTTGGGGCTTATTTCCTAAGTAGGATGCCCAAATTGGGGGAATTAGGGTTGAATTCCTGAGGAGGATATCCAGTGGGCTCAGGCCCTGAAAGAGCTTCCTACATATCCTAGTTTGAACAGGAATCAGAGTTCTCATAGTTCCTTATAATGATTGTTTGGGCACATGTTGTAACTATCACGTATCTCTAAGCCCACATGAGTTATGCTCTGTGTGAGAAACAAGAGGATGAGAAAGATTCAACAATGAAACTTCACACTTTTCCTCCTCCGCTGATGGAAAAGGGCGCGTCGACCGTGGAAGAGAGTGAGGCGATGAGCTTTCCCTTTGTTCTCTTCACATTGGACAAGGGTCCAAATGGAAGGAAGAAGGGGTGAAGGTGAGGGGATTATACCATGATATCTACCCAAAATTTGGTTCTGGTATTGGAGGGAGACTTCTCTTATTATTTCGCGGAACAACAAGTGCGAAGTGTACCTTCTCTACCAGAGACCTTAGGTTCCTGGTCGCCTCTTTGAGAAGGGTGAGGCCGGTAACCAACCCTCCTCTAAACTGGGAACTTACCAACACTATTTATGGGAGAAAATTCAATGTGAATGTGGATATAAAAACCCACAAACATCCCATGAATCCTTACCCCATTGTGAAACAAATGTGGGAAACCTCTGACTATGGAAATACAATCCCAAATAGGAGACACCCTAATGTGCCTTTCCCAAAGGTTTGAGAAGTCTGGAGGTTTTGGTGGAGGCTTCAACTTAATTCCATTCAGATAAGGGAACCAAGGAAGGAGATATCCTACCATGAATGGATTTTAAAAAGGGTACTTAAGTTTGTCGTGTAGGTCCCTCGCGCAAGTATGTCGTGTAGGTACCCCGGGTAGATGTACCGTGTAGGTATACTGCGCAGGTATGGCACGTAGGTATACCACGTAGGTATGGCGTGCAGGTATATCACACAGGTATGGAACTCAAGTATACCACGCAGGTATGGATGATGATTGAAGAATGTGAAGAACTTCAAAACATGACTATCCCATTTAATTATCTCTTCTCTCGTGGTTTAGAGAGCAACCTGAGAAAATTTGTGGGACCTAGGTGAAAGAGCTATGCAATGGGAGCTTTAGAGAGTCTTTCAACTTTTTTTCAGTCCCGAAATTGGGAGCTCAAGGGATCTATTTATAGGAACAGATGGGCATGTTCGAAGAAATGTTTCCCACGTAGCTATTTCACAGAGCTTCTTTGCATAGGTATTCCACATAGGTGCACCAAGCATCTTCTAGGGCGGAGTTCTGGTGTGGGGCTCCTCCGAGTAGGAAAGTCACGCAGGTGCTCTATGGAGGTACATAATAAAATCTTCTAGTGCAGAGATCTGTCGTGGAGGTCAGCTGCATAGGTCATCCGGGTAGGTCGACCATGTAGGTCTGTCACGCCGATCCGTGAAGTTATTCCGTTGCGAAGCTCTTTAGGGGTATTGTTGATTTTCCTTTTGTACTTTTCGAACCTTACTTTGGGATATGAAAGATCCGGAGTTCTTATTTGTAGTCTTTTTGGTTAATTTTTCAAGTAATGTCAAAAAAAGCCCCCCCCCCCCTCAGGATTAGATATAAAACGTACAAAGAGGGTCTAGTCCTGAGGTGAAAGTTTTTGAACAATGCAGGTTTACCGTGAAGATTATTTGTGGAGGTACAACGTGAAGAGTTTATGCATAGTACAGACGTGTAGACCTTTAGTTGCCTATAAATATGTCTCACCTTTCACGATTTTTTTCTTCATCTATGCTTTCTCCAAAAAAAATTATCAATCATTGCGTATCTCGTTCTCCCATCTCTTATTGCATTGTGCTCTCACATAATTTCTTTGAAACTTTTTCAAGGTAAAGTTAATTATGTGATGGGTATACGCCAAAGGACTTCACTGATGGGGTTATTCTAGGATCCTTGGTGAAGGACCTACGCGACGGACCTCATCGAAGGACCTACATGAAAGGCCTCGTCGAAGGACCTCCACGACATGACTTATTGAAGGACCTATGAAAACAGTGTCCTTTTCCAAAAAAAAAATTATTTCCTCTTTAAAATTCTGACCTGGAAAGAACGACTCGTTTTATTTCCTCTTTAAAATAAAATTACAATGACTGTTGCATGTGGAAATCATGGTAAGAAGTTCAAGGATAGAGATGATATAGATGTTTTAGAGGTTTTAGAACCCTCAAAACGTCTTCGAAGGAGGTACACCAGGAAGTCTAGAGCTAGAGAAGAAAAACCTCCAACACGAAGGCAATCCAGTCACCACCATCAAACAGAGATTCCTATTCCATCTGTTGAACTTTCTGAAGAAAGGAGGCCTGAAGAAGTTCTCCAATAAAAAGGTGTTGAATCTTCTCCATGGTCAACCATACCAAGATTGAATTATGTGTGAACTTCATCCATTCATCATTGGGAGAGTGTAACCTGTGATATTAGGGACGCATGGGCATTTCTCTAGCATGGAATTCAAATACCAGATATTGGTGACATCAAGGGACCTTCTTATTGCAATCCAGTTAATAACTTGGCTGAAGTACAGAAGTATATTTTGGAGTTGGAGGTTTTTATATATGCAACTGATGAATAAATCTTGGCCTCTAAATAAGTATCTCATATGCTGGACTTAGGAGTCCGCAAAGGGGTAATTATTGACTCTGAGGAGTGGGATGTTTATGTTAATACTAATAATGTATTTCCCTTTTTCTTTTGTCTCAACTATATTTTACCATTTATCATCATTAATCTTGATGAAAATATATTTATATAGCTTGAAGGTTGAGAAGGAAGATCTGGAACAATTCTCAAATCACCTCAGTATGGTCTTGCATGCTCTCCTATCGATGCGACAAATGATTCTCCTAGATTTACATAACTTTCTCCAGGAGCAAGAATCGTGACTGGGGTAATGGTGATAGATAATCTTCAACCATTACCTCAGGTTTACCCTACTAAGAGGAGTGTTTCAATCTCTCTCCAAGCATTTGAACAAAAACGCAAGAGAGTAATGAGATTTATTCAAAGCATTCACCGAAGTAGTAAGTATTTATATGATTCTTAGGGAATATAACTTTCTCAATATATTATGGTAACCAAATTTTATCCCCTTATAGGATCTATATCTCTCTCCTCTCTCAAGGGATTAAGAGATGATTCTTCATGACCTAAAAAAGAATACCTAGAGGAAACCCAGGTTTATACTGACGAATCTGCAATTTTAGTAGATAAATCATCAAAATATTCAGTTATACCTTCTCCTAGATCTGTTGAGAGAGAGGAAATCCATGGTAATACTAAATACATTCCTCATTTTCTTTTGTCAAAGGAAACTAAAATAATGAACACTAGTATTGCTATTGCTTCAGAAGAAAGTAATGAAGATCCAAGGCAATCTAAGACCAATGCTGATGTTGACCCAAACCTGGAAAGACCTAATGTTGGCATACCAATTGAAGATCCAATGGAACAAAATGTCAGCGAGGCCAATTTGGGCATCAACCAATGTTTGTTGGATACCTTAAATAGTGAGGATTCTGTAACATTTTAGGTCATATACCCTGAAATGACGGACACCCTTAATCCAAATATTGATTTTCCAGGTTCCATCAAAGAGTTTGGGGATTTTCATGAAGAATTTCAAGGACATAAGTCCCACATCTTGTATTTTTTTCAAACATAATTTCTCTTCAACTTGATTCGTTACATCAAAGTTCACCTTATGCAGCTTTATCTGTAGAAAATGTTGTAAAGGTTCTTCTGGAACAGGGTGTTCCACTTTATCCATCTTCTGGGGATGGAGAAATATCTTCCGAGGATCCTTCATCAAGAGATATTCAAAATCCTTCAAATTTTATAACTGAGAAAATTCAAGGAAATTCCCCTTCTCAAGAAACATCTGCTCAAAACACTAAGGCTGAGAATACGGGGAATGAATCCAATCAAGTAGCTGACTTATTATTGGGGAAATATAATCAGTTGTTTGAATCATATTTATTTCCTCCATTTGAAACTAATAATGACCTTGATTTTATCATTTAGGGTTATCAATTCCTAGATCAGAAGGTGAAGCTTTTATTATCCCAAGAGAAGTAGAATAAGGCATCTCTTTAAGTGACCTATTTCCAGAGTACATTTTACCTCATGGTTGTGACTCAGATTCAGACTTAGAGATGAAATATGCTCTTTTTATGGCATGTAAGAAGACATGGAATCATATCTGGATAATAATTACCAAAAACCCATTACATGAATTTTTGTCCCAATTTTCAAAACTCCCAACATTATTCTACATATTTGGATTTGGTGGATTTAATTATCGGCCAGTCTATGATGCCATAAAAGAGACTATTCACAGATGGGAGTAGGATTATAAGATGCGAAAAGATTTTAAAGAGGCTAAATGAAACATCTATATTGAGGGATTTCAAGATATAGTAATTTAGGAAGAGGAAAATCATAACAAGAAATCACATGATATTAGACAACAAATCAAAGAAACCACGAAGGGGTTGTTATATCTTCAACAGCAACTGGGTGTTGTTCATAACAAGCTTGACTAGTTGAATAATACATTAGAAGAAACCCAATTAGAGGGGATAACTTCCATTTAAACTTCTAATGAAGCACTTCCTCGGGCATAGGAGAATGAAGTTTCTCAACTATCTCAACTTCGACCGGTAGCTGATAGAGCTTATGAAGTAGTCCAACTAATGAAAAGTCATGTTGAGAGTTTATTCTAAAACATGATAGAGTGGATCCATTTTGTGGATGGCCCTCTATTTTCATATAAATGGAATAAATTTTTTTTTCAAACATATAAATCTTCATTCATTATTTTCATGATTCCAATATGAAAGCTAAATAATGATAATGATTCCTTTATGTTAAATAATCATTATTATAATACCAAGAATGAAGTGTTCAAAATTATCTTATTAAGACGAGGGACCTAATTAGCATAATTTGATTGTTTCTATGGTTATATGGATAATGTCACAAATTTTGTATCTTTTGACCTCTTTTTTTTATTGCTCGATATTACCTAAATCATAAAAAAATGTACGTTTAGTGAGCTGGGACTCAACTTTTTTTTATAGTGTCCTTCATGGGTTCTCAATCTAATGAGTACCAAGACTTTTGTTACTGGTAGTTTAGATTCATGCATGTTGAACTATAAAGGGATAATATTTAGGGTTGAATAGCTTTGACCATAAATTTTGAATTAGACTAAAAACAAGAATCAGTGGCTAAGAAATGATTTAATATTCTTTAAAAATTTCCAAGGTGAATCTTGAGTTGTGATATTTATGGTCACCAAATATAAAACATGTATCAACATAAGGGGTGTCTTTTCCAAAAAAGAAGTTACCATTATTTAACAAACCCGCTATGGGGGCCGCATTATGTAGGGCCAACTGGGGCATATGTTGTATAGCCAAATAGTGGTATCTTTTGACTGATAGGCCTGTTATGTAGGAAACTTATGCAAGGATGCCTAAGGGCACGTGCAACATAGTCAAGTAAATGAGTTCTTTAAAAAATTAACATTTTCTGCCAATAGATTGGGGGAAATAAGATTTGGGTAACTCAAGACCACAGTAGGTGGTTTTGACGAGGAAATTAATTTTAAGAATGAAAAATTTCTATTTTAGACCAACATAAGTCATGAACAGAAAAACCATTTTTATACAAATTTGGTGTATGAGAAATGGCTAAAAATATATCAGAAATGGGGAGATTTCTGATATGGTACTGTGCCGTTTTAAGTCATATAGTGAGAACATTGATTCTATGTAGTTTTAAGTCATGAAGTGAGGACTATGGTACTATTCAGTTTTAAGTCATGCAGTGAGGAAAGTTTATGGCTTTAAATTAAAGTCTTTAGCTTTGACCAAATATATGAGAAAACTCTCCCAATTTCTTGATAATTTGTTTGGAAAAATAATATTATATTCAGGTATGGAAGGGAAAACTGTAAAGTGTGATTTAGAAATTTCTGGAATCGAAGAATGATATGGGAAAAGGGATAAAAGAATTAGAGGATGTCTTTTCTAAGAACGAAGTTACCATTACTTGAAAAACCTATTATAGGGGTTGTATTACGAAGGGCCAACTGAGACATATGCTGCATAGCCAAATAGTGGCATCTTTTGACTGACAGGACTATTATGTAGGCAACTTATGCAAGGCTGCCTAAGGGCACATGATGCATAGTAAGGCAAAAGATCTCTCAGAAGTTTGACGTTCTATTGCTAAAAGTCAAATAAAGTTTATGGAGATTCAGATTTTCCAAATCATAGAGTTTGGTTTATAGAGAAATGTACCTGAATATGGAAAGGGTATTTCCAATCAAGATATCCAAATAATTGGAGGAATAAGACTTTTACGAAGGTCTGACCCAAACATAAAAGATATGGTGTCCTTAGTTTTAGGTCATACAACTAGGACCAGAAATGGAAACAATATATGATATGTGGCCAAGTGATTTAAAGGTTATTTCATAGTGCATCAAACACATGGTGAGGGAAATGTGTAAACCATGGTCTTGAAAATTTTCATATTGTGAGAAAGATAATGGGACAAATATACTTTAATGATTGTTTTAAAATACAGATTCGTGTATATTTTCATCAAATATTAAAGGGTACAAAGATACTATAACTAAGAACAAAGTTACCATTATTTGACAAACCTCTTATAGGGGCTACGTTATGCAGGGCCAAATGGGGCATATGTTGCGTAGACAAATAATGGCATCTTTTGGCTGATAGGCCTGTTATGTAAGCAACTTATGCAAGGCCGCTTAAGTGCACGTGCTTCATAGTCAGGAAAAAGAGCTCTCAGATGTTAGAAATCTTGTCACTAGAAACCGTAAGAAAGATTATAAGGATCTGGAAATATTCAAGATTAAGAGTGTGAAATGTGGACGAGGGTTTATGTTCAATGTTATGAGAAATATTTAAATCAATATTGACCATGAGTTTGATGTCCTTTACATAGATCTGACTCATATATAAAATGGAGACTTTTTTTCCTTTGAATGAATATGATGATGTGCAGTTTTAATTCATGCAATGAGGACATTATACTATGCAGTTTTGAGTCATGCAGTGGAGACATTATACTATGCAGTTTTGAGTCATGTAGTAAGGACATTGATAACCCCATAAGAAATTGAAAACAATTTATTTATATAAAGAATCCATTTACCCAATTCCTAAGCCCACATGAGCTATGCTCGGTGTGAGAAACGAGGACCAGTAAGGGTTTCTTTTATAATATAAAGGTGACCAAAGTGTGGAATATGGGTATTTAATTTCCATGCAGTTTAACATCATGCAGTAAGGATGAAAATGAACCGATGTGAAAATAAATACATATTGTGACTGGATTAAGGGATAAAAAACCCATGTGTCACTATGTGTCTTTTCGGGGAATGAATCAAGTCATACATAGTTCTTAAAACATTCCCTATGCAGATTTTATTTTTAAACCAGAAATAAAAGGGGTGGGTTCGTGAGGCCAGGCCAAAGATTGGAGATCTAGGTGTCTTAATGTATCTCATTGAAAATGAGAATCAAGCCACATGTAGTTCATGAAACAATTGTTCCCCATGCTAAGGGAGTTTGACATGAAGAATGGGGGATTTTTTACATGTTCTGAGAGAACGGTAAATATTAAAATATAAAATGGTATAAAGAACAAATCATATGTCTTAAGTAAATACTCTGTATAGATATGATTCATATGCAGGAGGAGAAAAATAAAATAAGAATATTTTTTTATTGTGGTTGGGCCCAGAATTGGAGATTTAGGCATCTCTACGTATCTCATTGAAAATGAGAATCAAGACATACATAGTTCTTCAAACAAGGTCTCTATGTAGATCTGACTCTGACATAGTAAAGAGAGGGACTCATGTAATACTAATAAGTAGTGATGACGTCGTGACATTTTCTTATGGAAGATTCTAACGTCAAATAGAGAAAACATTAGTTGTACATATGATTTCATGCAGTTTAACATCATGCGACAAGGATGAAGATGCTATGCACTTTAACGTCATGCAACATGGATGATTATGGTTTTTATCTAGTTTAATGTCTTACAACTAGGACATGGGGGTTGTACAGTTTTAATTCTTGTAGCAAGGACATGGTACTGTGCAGTTTAAAGTCTTTCAGTGAGGACTATGTGCAGTTTAAAGTGTTGCAGTTAGAACTATGGTGTATAATTACACAATGTATTTCATCAAAAATATCACATTTGTTGGAGATGTAATGAGCTCTCCATCCATTGAAATTAATGCATAAGCTCCATTTGAATAGACCTTATGTATAGAATAAGGTCTTTTCCATTTTGGTTCAAGTTTTGGAGGTTTCTTTCCAGGTATCATTGGAGTCCTAAGGACTAATACCAATTCTCCTTGAAGGAATGAACGAAGGAGAACTTTCTTATTAAAATATTGTCTCATTCTATTCTGATAGACTTCTAGATGATGAAAAGTATGAAATATTTTCTCATCTAATTTTTCCAACTCATTGAACCATTTCTAAGATCTTTCATCTGTAGACAACTGGTCACAGATTGAAACTCTAAGTGAAGGCAATTGTATTTCAATTGGAAAAACTACATTAGTTCTATATACCAATGAATAAGATGTTTTTGAGGTAGCAGTATGGATAGTTATTCGATAAGCCCAAAAGGCATTCAAAATTTTATCAGGGCATGATTTCTTATCTTTATCCACCATCTTCTAGAGTATATTTGATAGAGTCTTATTTAAGGACTCTATCTATCCATTGGCTGCTCCATGATAGTGAGATGAGTGGTTGGACTTGATATTATGTTCCTAATATAACTTTTTTACTTTAGCAGAACAAAAATTGGTGCCATTTTCCATCAAAATAGTATGAGGGACACCAAATCTGGTGATGATATTAGTTTTTACAAAACTAACAATGCTTTTGGCTCTGGCTTCCTTGATAGTTATTGTCACAACCCATATAGAGAATAAATTTGTAGCAGTGAGAATATACTTGAACTGCTTAGTCGTGGCTGGAGGATAAGGCCCTACTACATCCATTCCTCATGTGGAAAAAGGCCAGGAGTATTTAGTTGTATGTAAAAACTCTAGGGGTTGATGAATGAAGTTGGCATGCACTTGACAGGGATGACATTTTTTAGTGAAATCTGTACAATCCTGTGTCATTGAAGTCCAAAAGTATCCAAGCATGTAGATCTGATCAGAGATTTTGTGCCCAGATTGGCGGGCACCACAAGTTCTTGAATGTAATTCTTTCATGACAGTTGTGGTCTCTTCTCCATCAATACAATTGAAGAAAATTCCATCAAAGCCTCGATTTTAAAGGATCTTTTGGTGGTCTAGACTATCATAAAGAGTAAAATTGGTCGCTCATCACCGGATCTATTCCTTCTCATCCCTATTTAGTGGAAGTACTCCATTTTGAATATATTCCATGATGGATATTCTCAATCCCGTGGTATGACCATATGGTTCATAAATAGGGAAAATTTCATTAATTTCCACTATTCTGGTTTGAACAAAAGGTAAGACCCCATGGCGATGGGTTATGCTGATAACTGTCTCATCCCGATTTAGATCTGCCTAGGCTGTAGCTGCAATAGCCAGTACATCTACTTGGGCATTTTGTGATCGCAGGACATAGGACAATGTCAGCTCAGAGGAAAATTCATCCATTAACTCTCTGACGTAATCACACAAAGGGATTAACTCTTCTTTTTTGATAGAATATTCCCCATTGATTTGTTTGATTACCAATTATGAATCACCTTTTTCTTTTAAATGATCCATTTGCACCTGAAGGTCCAATTTCAAACCAGTGATGAGAGCTTGATACTTTTTTTCATTGTTAGTACCACCTTCCGATAATAGGAAAGAATAAGTAAATACTTCCTTTTCTGGGGAAATAAGGACAATTCCTAATCCAACCTCGTTGAGTTTAGGGTTTTCTGGTTTCTTCCCTGTTGGACTTCTGGAAGCACCATCAAAATACATTTCCCATGTTTTGGAAATATCTTGAATAGAGAAGACCTCTTTATTAGGAAGTTCAGTATTAAATGATGTATCTTCTGCAGATGGGTGCTCAGTAAGGAAATCAGCAAGATCTTGGCCTTTTATTTCCTTTTGAGGCACAAACTGAATATCAAATTGTTTCAAAATAACTGCTCACCATTCTAGACTTCCTATAAGCATAGGGCGACTGAGGATAAATTTGAGCGGGTTATTACAAGATACAAATTAGACCTCATGATGTTGCAGGTAGTGTCTCAATTTTTGAACTACAAAGATTAATGCCATGTATCACTTCTCAATACTTGAATACCAAGTTTTCACATCAAGCATAGTACTAATGAGATAATAAAGTTTGTTTTCATTCCCAGCATCATTCTTTTTGGCGAGGAAGGCACCAATTTATCACTCTAAAGATGTCACGTAGAGAATAAGTGGTCTTCCTTTAACAGGTGGCATCAATACTGGTGGAATCAAGAGATATTTCATGAGTATATCAAATTCTTATTGGAAATCATCGGCCCATTGGTAGGTAACTCACTTCTTCATTAATTTGGTGAAGCGTAAACATTTTCCTACCAAATTGGTGATAAAGCATCGAATATAGGCCAAGTTTCCTTTAAGTACTCTTATTTATTTCAAATTTTGAGGAGGTGACATACCAAGGATTGATTTTGTTTTATCAGGATCAACTTCGATACCATGATGGTGTACAACGAAGCCAATAAACTTTCCTGATGTTACCCCGAAAGCCAATTTTAATGGGTTTATCTTCTAATTATGTTTCCGAAGTTTGTGAAATATGGTTTCCAAATCATCCAAGTGATTTGAACGTTTTTTTTTATTTGACTACCAAATCATCCACATAACATTCAACAAATTTCCCAAATAAGGGTTTGAAGATATGGTGAATGTCATGTTTTTATGTTGCGCCTGCATTCTTTAAGCCAAATAACATTACCCTATAGAAAAACACACCTTGAGAAGCTCTAAAGGTTGTAGATTCTTCATCCTCTGGGCCATTCGAATTTGATTGTACCCAGAGTAACCATACATAAAAGAAAAGATCTTTATAGCCAGCTGTTGCATCAATTAGAAGTTCTCTAATTAGGATTGGAAAATCTTCTTTAGAACAATGTCGGTTAAGATCTTTGAAATCAATGAAGACTCTAATTTTCCCATTCTTCTTTTTCACTCAGACAATATTGGCCATCCATTTGGTATACTAAACTTCCTGGACAAATTTATCCTTTATAATCTTATCAAATTCAACTTCAATTTTAGAGGCATGAGTTGGGTGTGTTCTCCTTGCTGCTTTCTTGAATCCACGATGTTCTTCTGGAAAACCCAAATGAAGGGTGGCTACATAAAGATTAAGACATGGAATTTCCATATGATTCCATGAAAATATATATTTATGTTTCTTTAGAAATTAAGTATACACCTCATGCTCTTTAGAGGTCATGGATGCACTAATTAGAGTGGGTCGTGGATCTTCTTCGGTTCCCATATTTATTTCTCTAAGTTCATCCACGGGGGTAGAGACACCTTCTTCAAATGATGGAAGATCATGCCCAAGATGAATTTATTTCAAGCCTTAGCTGGTCATGGGTCAAAATAATCTCAACCAATAGGTTTTAGAAAAGTTTAGGCTACCTTATTAACCTTATCTTTTAGATTTAACTCTTGGTTAAATAGTTTAACATTTACCATGTCTCCTAGTATTTTTTTTTATATAGTTAATAAACTTACTATAAAATGCCAAAAGAACCTAAAGTGGTTCATTAATAAAATATATTTTATTATATAAGTCTTTTGTCTGAACCTTATATTTTTTGGACTATTATATAATTTAATAATATAGTATTTGTTTTAAAAACTCATTTATGTAAATTTTGACACTATTTGGTAATTGGTTTTTTGTGAAAGTCAAAAAAACATGATTACTTCGTAAAAATAAATTAAATAAACCCTAAAATGTCATATGAACCATCAAAATTAGTGGATTTCATCAAAAATTTCAAATTATATTTATTTTAATATTTATAATATCATTTATTTGATTCTAGGAAAATATTGCATCATTATTGTGTCATAAATAAATATATTTATTTTATGTCTAAAAATTGTAAATAAAATATCATGTTGTAGGAAATCTTTTTATAATTTTAATTACTATTTATAGTTTAATATATCATTTATATAACCTCATATAAAAAAAAATTAACTAAAAGATACATGCTTATGTTATTTTTGTCTTTACTTTAAATTAATTAATATAGAATGTCATTATCACTCCCAAGTGGCTCCATGGGGTCCCAAAATCGATAAAAGGATTCCAATGGTCAGGAATGTATCATCCAATATGGTTAGAACATGTGTTACGGTAATTTTAATATTATTATAAGATTATATTTTACTTTTATTTACCGGATTTACCCTGTAACCGTGTTAAATAAAATATTTACTGAAGTAACTATTCATAATGTGTAAAAATAAAAGTTAACTATTTACACAATTAGGAAATCTTGATTCCAAATATGGAATCCATTTTTCCAAATTCAAAACACAGAAGTTGCAAAAATTAATTTAAAATCAATTCCCGTTGTTCAAAACCAAAACGCAGATTTTTAAGAAGTAAAAAACTATCAAAAGATTGGCATGTGTTTATGTACAATTTAAATGTGAAATTACATAAAATTACCTAAATTGTATTAAAGGATAAAAATATAAACTAATGATACTTTAAAACCACTCAAATTTATAATTTAACACTATAAATTATTTTGATTAAAAAAGTTGTTTTTAATTAAAATTTAGTGTTTTTCACTATTCATCAAAATATAAAAGTTATCAAAAAAGTACCAAATATTTATCCAAACTAAATTTTTATGTCTCACTTCTAAATAAGAATTTAATTTCATCAAATTCAATATATAAAAGTATAAAATATTGGATTTTAAAAGGGATCGTCATTAAAAGGAGGAAAAACTACATTTTAGAAAAAAAAAATACTTCTTTTATCGTAAAAATTGTATTTGTCCTTATATTATGTATAATAAATACAAACTATGAATATTAAAATTATATGGAATATATAAAAAATTCAAAATCTGTTTTTTACTTTTCATAACAGCTTTTTAAATGGTAAGTTTGATAGGTTGTGGTGTGCTTGAACTCGGTGTTGCATACATCGCACACTATTGTCTTATTCAAAGAAAAATGTATCGTGGAAGCTTAGGGTGTTACAGTGATGGTGTATGAAGGATGGGGGTTTCCGATGGGATACGGGTTGTCCAGGGGTGGGGGTTGATCAGGGGGTGGGGGCTGTCCATTGGGGGTGGGGGTGTCCAGGGGGTGGGGTGTCTAGGGGGTGGGGTGGTGTCCAGGGGGTGGGGGGCGGTCCCTGGGGTTGGGGGATGTCCAAATGGGTAGGGGTGTCTAGTGGGTGGGGGTTTCTAGGGGGGTGGGAGTCTATCCAAGGGGGTGAGGGCTATCCATGGGGGTGGGGGTGTCCAGGGGTGGGGTGTCCAGGGGGGTGGGGCGGTGTCCAGGGGGTGGGGGTTGTCTAGAGGGTTGGGGGTCTATCCATGGGGGTTGGGGTGTTTAGAGGGTGGGGGTGTCCAGGGGGTGAGGACTATCCACGGGGTGGCGGGGGGCAGTCCATGGGGATGGGGGTATCATGGGGTATGGGTGTCCAGGGGTTGGGGTGGTGTCTAGGGGTGGGGGTTGTCCCTGGGGGTAGGGGTGTTTAGGGGGTGGGGGGTGTCCAAGGGGTGGGGGATGTCCAGGGGTGGGGGTTGTACATGGGGGTGGGGTGTTCAGGGGGTGGGGTGTCTAGGGGGTTGGGGGGATACCCTTGGGGGTGGGGGCTATCCAGGGGGTTGGGGGTTGTCCAAGGGTGTAGGGGTGTCTAGGGGGTGGGGGTTGTCCAAGGGGGGTAGGAGTGTCCACAGGTGGGCCTGTCCATGGGGGTGGGGTTGTTCAGGGGGTGGGGGTTCCCATGGGGTGGGGGTGGTGTCTAGGGGGGGTGGGGCTTTCTAGGGGGATGGGGGGTGTCCAAGGGGGTAGGGGTTTCAAGGGGGTGGGGGGTCCAGGGGGGATGGGGGTGTCCATGGGGTGGGGGAGGTGTCCAGGTGGTGGGGGTTGTCAAGGGGGTTTGGGGCTGTGCGAGGGGGTATGGGTGTCCAGGGGGTGGGGGTGTCCAGTGGTGAGGGGGATGTCTAGGGGGTGGGGATGTCCATGTTGGTGGGGGTGTCCAGGGGTAGGGGGGTGTCTAGAAGGTGGGGGTGGTGTCTAGGGGGTGGGGGTTGTCCAGGGGATTGGGGGGACTATCCAGGGGGTAAGGGGTGTCCAGGGGGTGGGAGTGTTCAGGGGGTGGGGGCTATCCAGGGGGTTGGGGTGCTGTCCACGGGGGTAGGGGGTGTCCAGGGTGGGGGTCCATGGGGTGGGGGATGTCCAGGGGGTTGGAGAGGCTTTCTACGGGGTC